>OX375832.1:5249832-10249832 GCA_947359405.1 Antitype chi | reverse complement strand
CCAGAATCATAAATGAGCCTCCAGCTAACCTAATTAGAGACAAAATCAACGATTAATTTTTCAGAGAGCCCATCAGATGTCAGGCTCTAGTCATCACTAAAGATATAATACATTTGGACGCAAATCCCTTTGGCTCTCAATTATGTAAAGCTAAGGGAGGAAGGGTCCTGAATCTTTTATAATGGGACTAAACGAACGATTACATAGAAGATGCTGGAAACCGATGGCCTTTTAGTGGGTATTTTAATAAATAAGATAAGAGTATGCTTAAATGGTTTGGTCATGGAATTAAAGGAGATTAACAAAAGGAATTTAAATATGAAATGGATGTTGCTGGAAACGCCGAGAGGATGACCTAGAAGGAATTACATTGGATGTTCTTCAAATTGTTTAACCTTTTGACCGCCATGTCAAAAAAGCAAAAACGTGCCCTTGGCGCCAAGCGGCTTTATTTACGTCTATGTATGTCATGTAGTAGTGACCGTAGCGTGCTGGGCACATTTTAGTTTGTCATCTATACATGACTGGTGCGGTCAAAGGGTTAATAGAGTGTGTATAGGGTGGCATCGACGCACTTACTACGCCATAAATTCAGCACATGAAAACAAAACAAAAGAAAAAATATTTATTCTATTCACAAACAAAACGCACATACCAAAAAAAAGATACATAAAATGCACACATATAAAGTAGCCAAATGCCCCATAATACACACTATTACACATAATTTTAGACAACCTAGGCTTGAAATATTTCGTCGATTATTTAAAAAAAAAATGAGATGTTCCATACATTTTGACCGCGTAAGTATTGCAGTTTTCTATAAAACAGCGGTTTCTTTTTATTATCGACGAAAAATTTCAACACTAGGGTGTCTACAATCATAATGCTGAATTCATGGTTTCAGTAAGCGCGTTAATATCCCTGCCACTCTGTATATAAGAATCTTAGCCAATGATGTTCTTAGTTTCTGCCTACCCCAATAGAAAAATGCAGTGTGTGTATGTTGTACACTTAAACACGAATAAAATTTTCCGTCCTTCGCTTGCTCGTTCGTATTTTATTCGCCCCATTTTGGGCAGTGTTCTATTTTTAAACGATTTATGAAATGGGTGGCCTGTTTTGACAGTATACGACCAGTAACTTTGATAGTAAAAAAAAATATTGAACGAGGCTTGCCCAGAACAGAAGGTAAATACTTTTTGGAAAAAAGTTTCGGGTTGTAGGTAATATGTTGGATCTCGGACCTTTGGGACTCGTGTGTCAGATTCAGCCAACTAAATTGTTAGGATAGCTTTGGAGGGTTTAATGTGAAAAATTGGCTCAAGTAAAAGTTTGAATTAGTCTGTTCGAGATTTATTGCAAAATAGCTGTAGCCCACGGCGTCACCCGCGCGTGGTATGTCAATAAAAAGTAATTTCAGAGATTAGCCGGAACAAACAGACAGATAGACAAAAATTATAAGTCATGTATACATTCATACGCATTTCGAAAAAAGCTGTTGTTTTGACATTACAAACATACACTTCAATTGTATTTATTTGTATGTAAATATTGTATTGAAAATGATTGTAGGTACTGATGGCATAAAACCTTCTTTCCTTGATGGAAATATGTAATCCCACTAAAAACATTTTCATGTAAAATTTTGCCAAGATGAGACCTTATGACTCGCACTGTCAAAAAGTTATCAGATCTCATGTAGACCCAAGCTTCTAACTCTATAAGGCCTAACTTCACAAACTCTACACCTTAGTCGAAATATGTGGCTTGGCCATTTCGTCTTGGCAACATTTTACATGAAAATGTGTTTGGCGGGATTTCACTTCTTTTTGTAAGTTTATTTTTACCACCAAAAACATTTTAAAAATATGACTATTTTTTCTATTATTAAAGGGTTAGGTACGTTATTTATTTATTTATTTATTTCAGACATAAAATTAGTCCATAGTTTCCTAAACACATTCAGGCATAAAACAATTTTTAAAATATAGAATAGATAAAAATAAAAATACATATTTAATTAACTAAATTTAAAATATTCACCCAAAAATATAATAAAAATTGTAAAAAACTTATAAAAATGTCAGAATTATATAAAAATTAAATGTATATTATAAAATTGTCAAAATAACTAAAAACAAATACTTTAAGATTATATATATAAATTGCAAACAAAACAAAATGGTAACTACTTAAAAAATTACCTGCCCCACGCCTGATATACGGGTGCATGTAAGGCCTGCCAGTGCCGCATAAAAGGCCCATCCAACCTATTGGCTACAACGGTAAGAAGACTGTTGCCGCTGCCCCGCACTCTACTCGCAATTGAGGTCGCCCTCTTGCGCATGCTGGCATAAAAACAGTCAATGCGGACGCTCGCGAACATTCCCGATGCGCTGCAGAATTATTTGGATTTTTATTTGGATTTGTATTATTTTGTTAGATTTGTTTTATGATTATTTATAAAAACAATTAGCCCCTATATAAATTTTCAGACCGTTAGCGTCAAAATTGCGGATGTCTCATACTAACTTCCAGCCCTAGTTTTAGGGGTTGGGGGATAAAAGTTCCAAGTTTTTTTTTTTTTTTCGTTGTTCGTGTACTAATACTAGCTTACATACCAAATTTCAGCTTTCTAGGACATTAAGAAATGCCCTAAGAATTTTGATGATCATCAGTGAGTCAGTGACGAAATCAGGGTTTTTTAGATATCAATAAAATCTAAAGTATAAGAGCTATGCAATTAAAACTTTATATGTTTAATAAGTCTGCTATTGACAACATATCCTGAGAATTTAGTTTATCTGGTATAATCCAGACCCAAGTTATAAGGGTTCAAAAAAACGACGAAGCGCTTTGAGAAAAGGTAGGTAGTGCCCTTGCGCACCGCTTGGCTCGACTTGGCGGGGGCACTGCCTTACCCCCTGATCTTATGGCCTTTACAACCAAAAGAGGCTTAGCAGAATTCAGTCACCAAGCTTTGTAAAATACTTAGGGCCAAATTTTATTATGATTCTTCTAGCCCGTTACGCCCGTATAATAAAAGTTCTAGACTATTTGGCCCACTTTTAAAACCGTCAGTGACAACACAACATTTTTTTTATAACCTACAATTTTTTTAAATATATACTTTATGTGAAGAAGTAATAATAAATTGATATCGTCATAATATGCAGTGTGTGTGCCAAAAGTGATGTCAGAACTTGCGTCATGCGTCATCGTCATCATAAAATGGTGATGATCATCAAAGGTGATGACGTAATGGTTATTTTCTGTCTTTTATTTTATTAGTGATGCGTGTCTGTCATTTAGTCAGATGTTTCGGTTTTTAAAAGATTGTTACTTTGTCTCGTACGGTTTTAAAAATAGAATAGGTAACAATCTGTCATGACTATTAAAAGAAAATTCTATTCATAGTTTGGTATTTTTTTATGTATAGGTAGTTGCCAAAGTCTGCATTCTACTTAAGTGAAGTGATGTTTTGTCCAAATGGCTGACGATTTTATTTCAAACTATACTTAGGTAACGGAGAAAAGTTGTCCTGTTTCCGATAACTCGATCTCACTTATCGGGTCCAATTATGAATCTAAACCATCCAAGGCACACACAAAAAATTTTATAAAACAAGCCAGCCGTTGAGGACTATACTCCATTTGAAATAAGATTAGACATTTACACAAACCTTTTTTACAGTCAGTTCAACCGATTCTGACTTCTATACCGTTGGCATAAATATGGCATTAAAAGCAAAAAATTAGTTACAGTACCAACTGTTTACTGCAGCTACCATTTGTTATGCCACTAACGCAATAGAAGTCACAATCGTTGATCGGATCGGAATGTCTAATCTTATTTCAAATGGAGTATAGTTCAGTGAAAGACACACTTTATTTTAATATTATAAACGCGAATGTTTGTATGTATGTATGGATGTTTGTTACTCTTCCCTAGCAGTGCTATTAGCCTTTTAAATAATTTTCCATTTACTAAAAAGCCTTGCACACCAAACACATCAATCTGTACACTCTTCACCAACAAAATACCGTTACATTACAAAATGAAAACTCCACTCCACCCACAATATTATACCATTTTCAGAAATGGAAACCGGAACTCGACGCGTTCAGGTGTCGCCGGCCACTTCCGGTGGCCATGTTACCGTGTGTGACGTCACTGGCAACTGATATTCACGTGGCAATAAGCCTTTAATACTTGGGATATATCCTGTAATACTGCAAGGCTTTTTAATATAGAATTAGCATATGTTTATGCTAACATTCAGAAGGGATGTAGAGGATTATTAAGGATATTTTAGGGGTTATGTGACGTCATGTTCTAATCTTCATGGAAAAAAATTGAAAACTGTTTTTTTTTTACATTTATCCAACTCATCTTTCATCTTTGTTTTATATATGTTGTGGCCATATCGTAGATTTGCTTACTTCATGAAATGCTCGTGAATTTTTTCTCGAGTAGACGGTCGACGTCAGGGGCACCCCGAGGTTCGGTTTGGTTAGGTTCCTTTAAACCCTGCATACAGAAATAGGAGTCAACCTGACGTCGACCGTTTTCTTCTGTAATACAAGAACCAGAAGAAGACGAGAATTTCATGAAGTGAGCAAATCCGTAGATTATATATCGTAATATGGCCACGACATTACATAGTGTAACATAATTAACGCAAGACCTCATGCATCCAATGATGATTTTTGATGCCTTGTGATTATTTTCCTTCATATTTTACATGTCACCACTCCATTTCACTCTTGCGAAGCATCTGTAGTTCGTTCTTCCTATACATAACATTTTTAAGAGGTATAACCACTACAATTTTCTGAGTTTGTATGTAGGAGATCTGAAAGTACTAGGGATGGGCCGAAATTCGGTTCACATTCGGTTCAACCGAATTTCGGCAGCTTGAACCGAACTTCGGCATTCGGCCGAATTTAATTTAACCGAATCTTCGGCCGAAGTTCGGATTCGGTTCAAACCACATTCGCCCATGTCTGGAAAGTACTGATCGGATTCCCAAAAATCCAACGGGAAGCCACAGTATTGCCGAGGTTCATAGGATATATTATATGTTATCAAAAGAAATTTACGCAGACGAGTCGCAGGCTTAAACTAGTTCATTAGTTCTTCTATGTTACCCAAAAATGAAACGTAAAAAATACAGACTGCAAAGGCTGGTATAAAAATAAACAACAGAAAATATCAAAATAATCCAGCTTATAATGCTAAAAAAGCTGAAATCGAAACAACGCCAAAAAATAACAACAAACAAAACAGCAAAAAATGTTCACAGAATATCCATTATTTCTAGCACAGACCCATCTCGTTTCACGAACCGCAATCCGTATTTTCAAATGCGTAACGTTGCTTCAAAAACGCAGCCTGTATGCGTGAACAATATATCTGCCTTCAGTGTGGGAAACAGTTAAGAGCTATACTTGACATATTGCTCCATCTCTTTCCCCGCTGAAGTTAAAAATAAATAATCCCTACTGATGTTATAAATGCGAAAGTAACTCTGTCTGTTACGCTTTCACGCCTAAACCGCTGAACCGATCGTCATGTTTGGCAAAGATATAGCCCGGGACATGGAGAAGGACATACGCTACTTTTTTACGCGATAACTGACATCCACGCAAGCGGAGCCTCGGGCAAAAGCTAGTACTGTTCTAAGAGGTGGTGGACTAGGCCTCTTAAACAAGATGGCAGCGACATTGTAGGGCAACTTGTTACCCTGGATTCAGCACATGATTCTGAACACCCCAGCGTTGAAATTTTGCGTCGTTTATAACGCTGTATTGCATTTTTCTACATATTGTTTGTTATTGTGTATAACAAACGTACAGTTTTTGCTCGTCTTGATTCATGTTCACCCTGTATATTGTCGTATATGTATTGTAGTATCTAAAACAAGACTGCCTCGTTTTTTATTTATTTTTTGAGGTTGGGAAATCATCAAATAACTTCTGTTCCTTCAGTTGCCTGTGTGCCAGGGGCCACGGTATCTCTTTCGATCAACCCGCATCCCTGGCAGGCATCGGCCCTTGCGGACCCCACCAGTTGGCGCTGACATCTCTTTGAGGTGAACGTGGAACCCAATGCATCATCGACCCGGGCTTGGTCCTTACTGGACAGCGAGCTACCCATTACTCGCCGTCCGCAAACCCGCGCCTACGGTGGCCGGGAATCAGCCTGGGATTCCTGACGTCCAGGGCGTCTCCTGCGGCATATACTGCCTCTCGCTCACGTGCGCCGCCTCCCTCTTCGCGAGAATTACTGCTTCGCAGAAGGAGGTGACGGCTAACCATGCACTCCAGCTCCGTACCATGGCCTGGACCAGGGCCGGACGCGAGAATTGCCGCTGCCGATCGCCTCCACAAGGACACGGCGGTGCTCCGCCCAAGCCGGGCAGACTTCCGCCGTGTGCTCCATCGTATCCTCAGGACAATCTACGCAGTAGAAACACCCGGGCGAAGACTGCCTCGTTGTTCTACTAGCACAACTTCTGAGCTTGAGGTCCTAAGATCGATTACAAGGTCGGGCAAACTGTTAATTGGATTTTCCAACAAGAATTTTACAGTAACAGCAAAGTCAAGATTTGTGCCCGGTTAATGTTATATCTACTCGTCCATGTCCGGATCATGAGACGTAAACGGAAACTGATGAAGTTATGAAACGTAGGTGTACTAACCACTCTGCTCATCCCTCCAGGGAATACCAGCGTGATGTTATGAACCTAAACCTAATTCTATCGCCACTGGGAACCTATTCCAAACAAAACTCAATTACTCAGAAATACACTTGGTAACTTACCTCGGGCTCAAAGTGTCAAATAGAGATGAGCCATCGCCAGCGAATATCCGCAGGGTATCCGACCTAAATAAACTCACTTCGCATTTAGGTATCCTACCTCGTATACCTCACCGTAAAATATGATTATCAGTTAATGAATATGCCGAATCAAAATGCTTTAGTATTAATGGAATTCTAGTGTAACATTACGGTTTGAAGTTATTTCAAACAAAAAAAAAAGTCTTTACGAATTCATTTAACGACGCTCATGTTTCAAGTTCAGCTGAAAGAATTAGAAGCAACTTACCTACTTGTTTCTGTTTATTCTACTGCTTTAGTTATGAATGGAATGAATTCAATAGAAACATTATAGTTCGCAGCTATTTAAAACAACATAAAAAAGTTCTTGTTAATTCATTTAACGACGTTCAACTTATGTTTCAAGTTAAGTTCAAGAAATTAGAAGTAACTTACTTGTTGCTGTTTATTCTATTTGCTAATTAAAATGATCATAAATTTAAACTTAATTAATAAAGTCAATGAATTAGTTTAGCTTTCGATGGTAATTAGATTTCTCTAGACTTTATAGGTTTTTTTTTTTTTTTTTTGAGGATGGGAAATCATCAAATAACTTCTCCCGCTCTGGGTGGAGCAGGAGGGCGTGTCAGACTTTTACTGACTAAAACCCACCCGTGTTCCCTCAGTTGCCTGTGTGCTAGGGGCGACGGTATCTCTTTCGAACAACCCGCACCCCTGGCAGGCATCGGCCCTTGCGGACCCCACCCTTTGGTGCTGACATCTCTTTGAGGCGCGCGTGGAACACAACGCGCCGTCGACAGTAAATAAAATAAAGTTATCTAAAAAATTAACTGATATTATTAAACCTTGATGGGTTCGTAATATGAGGTGGAGCTATTTCAAATAGCTAAACGTGCGGTCTATTTTAAAGTATTAAACGGACCATTTTACTCATTAAGAAAACGGCTGGAATTTACGGCATGTTCGCTTTCGCTATTCATACAATATGCGAAGAACACACTGTTTATAATATTAAAGATAAAGTTTCCAATACTTTATATACTTCACTTCTAAAGGTGCTTGAGTGTGCCAAAGTGATAAGGCAATTATTGTAGCCGTCTTTAGTTATTGACAGTACTACAGATTACTAATAAGCTACCTATATTTTTATATGCTTCTATTTTAGTGGTAACAAACTGTTTTCTTTTACCCAACTGCGCGACAGCAAAGATGGGTTATTAATAAAAATCAAATCCAATTTTCTTGCCCTATTGATTTTATGTTTCACAAAAAAACCATAAAATTAATTTCAAAGCCTTCATTGTTTCAGTATTTTGCCATGAAAGACTTTCTGAAGAATAAATCATACAGTGACAGCACAACTGTTGTTGTATTATATCCGCACTGACATATCCGCGCACATAGTAATGCGCTCATCGGCAGCGTGTCTCGCTGACCACACACTGTCACTCATGCGATATGTGGACACGCTAACTACTTAAACAACATTAGCACTGCTTGTTTCCATTCTACATTAGATAGATTTTGCGATAAAACAACACTGCATTTACTAAATGATCCCAAACTTTAACTCTATATCTTCCGTTCCGTACTTGTAATTATAGGTTTATTTTGTGTTATGTACTAGGTATCATAATTCAACTTATCTTTTTTATATGCTCGTGTTTCGGTGACTATAAAACATATTTCTTTTTTCTTCAAGAAACATTTTGTTGTGTCACCACATTGACCGTAGTTTTCAGCTAAAGCCAGGACTTATAATGTCAAGTAGAATTAAGATGTCACTATATTGGATAAATAGTCGAAAGCCCCATCTATTGATTTGATCCTTTGTAGGCCAACCTTTACTTGTGTGTGTTTTGTAAATCTGGGTACGTATTTATTCTAGCTACAATAAATAGTGAAAGGTTATTTAATTTATCGGACCTTATATCTTCATCCCCAAATTACATACACCTTTACCGTTCTAATCCAAAAGCATCATCGCAATTTTCATCATCGCCCATCAATAATTATTTGATATTTGAAATGACCAAATTTCCTATACTAAATATGAAGATACGTACATGCGTATAAATATCCGAAAATCGGTCACGTCCCTACAGACAAAACTCATTTCACGACATCACTGACCCGTGACCACAACCTTTAATTTAAAACTATCCTGATGTCATAGCCCTTTTATTAAGCAAATTAAAATGACGCACTCACCGTGTCGCGTGTCATTGGACACACTCACCCGCAATGAATACACGTCGCGCCCCCAGGAAGATGGCAATTGCCGGATTAGCGCGGTCCCATTTCCTTGCCATGCACGATATTGTGTTGCCACTTGCCACTTATAGTCCTTTACGTTGAACTATGAATTAACTTAGAAAGTGGTGCATTTGTTTAATTAAATGTCGCTGTTTTGCTTTGTTTTTGATGGCGTTTATTTATGTTATTACGTGAGGTTGTTGCGTTTAGTTTGCTTAATGAAAATAGTTGGAATATTAAAATGTTTGCGGTCGCCTAGCATCCTGAAAAAGTGGACTTGTTTATGCACAGATTTTATTCACACTTCGTTACTTTACTTCAATTATTCAAAATCAAAAGTCATTTATTCAAACTAGGCTGAGAGTCAGCTCTTTTTGAACGTCAAAATAAAATTACATAAGACAGTCCCCCCAAAAAACGCCCGCCCTTCACCACTTCCTAGTGCTTTAGCTGGGAAGAAGAAGTAGCGGAACAAACTCCCCAGCAGCACAGCTGTCTGTTAAGTTAGAAGAACTTGATTCTAAACAATATTAGGTAATAAAAATTACAAAACACAAAAAAAAACATAAAATTTGCCATATGTCAGCTAGCACACGCCAATATACCATCAAAAATTGAAAACTAAAAATAATAGAAAATTAAAATAAAACGTAAACAGAACTTCCAATCTAAATAAAAGCCTCTAGGCATAAAGGGCATGCCCGCTTACATATATGCAATTCTGCATTATGCAAATATAGCTATAACTTAAAGTAACAAAAGTTAAACTAGGACCTCTGGACTAAAATTAATAAAAACTTAATACTATTTATTGTTTTTGGTCACCGACTACTTTTCGTGTTGTCACTTGAAGTATGACATGAGAAAATCTGGTTTTGTTTGAATACAGACCACGTCAGTATAGTTTACCACAGCAAAAAACTGATTTTTGAAACTGATTTTTCCAGTGTCTACTAAAATTATTGTAATTTTTGTCTGTACCTTTGTCTGTGAAGTATGACACACAAAAACAGTTTTTTAAAACTGATATTTCAAGTGATTTCTGATCAAATTATGTCTTTTTTGTTTTATCATATTTAAATACCCATGCCGTCTTCGGAATTTTGCTAGCTAATTTAATTTGACCCTGGGGCATAAAGACAGGTACTTTAAATAACAATATTTTGATGCTTTTAATATGCAGGTATCTACCTATTTGATATAAATTAGAAGGTCCCGTAGTAAGCTGTAAATAATTTTAAGGCTCTCCCTGAGACTGCGCGACGCGTCAGCGCCACGCGACTCTGCTAGAACAATTTTAAAGAAAAAAAAAACAGTCTAGTAGATAAATTTCCATGAAGTTTTCATAGAAATTGTCCTAGTAGAGACTCGTCGCAGCGGTCTGCGGGAGCCATTACCCTCTCTGTTTAAGCGGGTCGGTGCTCACACAGATAAGAAAACTCAAATGATAGTAGAATAAGCATTTTTTTTTTTATAATTCTACAAAATTGTACTGCATATTTTACAACAATTCTGTCTTTCCTACTGATGCTACCGGATGCGTTCACAACCATACAGTACATGTCGGTCCCTTATATGAGAAATGATTTTCCCAGCATTTTAGTCAATGAAATATCTTTAGCAGCGTATCTACAAGTTGTAACAGAAACCCCATAGCTATCCTTAAGCACTAAAAATAACAGCTGGTATAGAAACAGTATACATAGTTTCAGCTCAAAATAAAATACTCTAAGAATGAATACCAAATTTCCGTTTTCATATGTTTCTTCAATTCAAATCATAATAAACGTGTCACAGCACTACGTAGGTCAATAACTTTCCACGTTACTTGCCAATATCGCGATAAATCTATTCCAAGTGATGTGTTTATTTTAATTTGAAAAGTTTGGTGTCTCATAATTTCCGAACATGTAGAGATAGGATTAAAAAACCCTTCCAATATCGTTTGATATCATCCAAAGAAGCCGTGCCCTTGGTATGTATATACCCTTTCCGTTATACGTTGTATTATACGCCGCACGCACGCCGCATGGGTCCTTCGATCAGGTTAAGCTACGCTTGCCGTGGTTGGTCCGTGGATGGTTTAAGAGTCCTCCGTGCCTCGGAAAGCCCGTTAATCCATTAGTCCCAGCTGTCATTTGTAGTCTGACAGCCAGTCTTACCCAGGGATATCGTATTATCCAATAACTGGGTTGTAGCGGTGAATTCAGCAGTCGCTTCATATAAAATACTGATACTAAGCTGCATCTGGATAGACTGACAGCCGATCCCAACATTGTTGGTTGGGCTGGCTGATGATGAATCATCGATCTTACCTATGTTAAAAACCAGACCGTCAAAACTTTTAAGGTGAAGTGAGTTTCCCATTGAATGACACTGTTGACAGCTGACTTGAAGCTCACGGTGTGATTTTATATAACGGCTGTTCAGCTTTTCTAAATGTGTGTGACCGCGGCACCATGGCGCCGAGTGTAACGATTACAGTTAATGACGGCTGTACATCGGTTATGATCGTTAAGCTTAAGCGTTTAGTTAGCTTTTTGTGTCTTACATATATATCGATGTGTGTCTTCCAGTGCCATGTGGTAGGACTGGCTTTACTTTTTAATGACTAATACATTGCTGAATCAGAGAGGGTGACGCACAACCCGTTACCATGGATTCACTACATGATTATAAACCTACTTTGAATTTATTCAACGGTTTCTGAAATAAAATGTGCTGATTCCTAGGTACAGTGGGCTGCATTAATTGGGTACCCCAGTTGTATTAAAATGTTAATACAAATGAGGTACCCAATTGATGCAGCCCACCGTACATTAGTGTAATACCTGCGCGGTCTAAATGTATGGCTGTGCGTCGATGTCTCCTGAGATACCATATTTTCATAAAAAGGGTCGGATAAAAAAAATACTTACGAATATAATTTTGGCAGTATCGTCTAAGGTTTTTTTTTTGTGTGGGAAATCATCAAATAACTTCTCCCGCTCTGGGTGGAGCAGGAGGGCGTATCAGACTTTTACTGACTAAAACCCACCCGTGTTCCCGTGTTCAGTTGCCTGTGTGCCAGGGGCCGAACAACCCGCACCCCTAGCAGGCATCAGACCTTGCGGACCCCCCAGTTGGTGCTGACATCTCTTTGAGGCGCGCGTGGAACACGACGCGCCGTCGACCCGGGCTTGGTCTTTTCCGGACAGCGAGCTCCCCATTACTCGCCGTCCGCAAACCCGCGCCTAGGGTGGCCGGGAATCAGCCTGGGATTCCCGATGCCCAGGGCGTCTCTTGCGGCGACTACGGCCGTGAGGGCGCATATACTGCCTCTCCCACAAGTACGCCACCTCCCTCTTCGCGAGCATCACTGCTTCGCAGAAGGAGGTGACGGCTACCCATGCACTCTCGCTCCGTACCATGGCCTGGCCCAGGGGGCCTACTCTCTAAGCACGAAATCCGTAATCTCGGTTTAAGTTACCGGCGTTTCCTACTCAGTATCACTTACGGACCTATGATTAATTTGGGGCCCAAACTAAAAATGAATTACTACACGATTTCACAGTTGTCCATACTCCCTGTATGGTTTTACCCGTCCAAAAAAGTTAATTAATCAGCTGTAGGAGTCACTTTGAAGTTTCGAACTATATTCGGACGGGCCCGTATTTTCACTGACGGAGTCAGAGAGTAGCCCCCCAGGGCCGGACGCGAGAGATCGCCGCCGCCGATCGCCTCCACAAGGACACGGCGATGCTCCGCCCGTATCGTCTAAGGTTCAAGACAATAAATGAACAATTTGAAAAGTAAATTGGAAAGAGTTTCTGCTACAAATGTTCTAGTGGTTGGTTGAAAAAACGAATACTTTGATTTAAACTTAATTAATCACGAAAACCACTTGAAATGCGACGTTGCCAGCACGATGATGGAACTACATCAGACAAAAACCGGTTGTAAACCACACAAAGCTACCCATTTTCTAACCTACCTTTTTCTATCCGATCTTTCAATAACGGAACTCTGAATCGATCACAATCAGTCTTTCCGTCGCACACCCATCAATCTTCAAGCCCAGCTGCAGTTTGCGTCACTCGGCGTCCTGTTGAGATGCATTTACGACTAAAAGCTATTCGGTGTAGTGAAAAAGTCCTATATTCTACATCCTGTATAATAATATATTGTACCTAACTTAGCTAATACCTACACCCTGATGAAAAATAGGTTCTACCTAAGTAGGTTACAAGCAGGGCCCGATCTAGCTATTTAGCCGCTCCGGGCAAAAATAATATTCGCCGCCCTTTACACTAACACCATATAAAGTTATGAGCTTGCTATTCCAAAGGTGGGATGATATAGTTTACGTGATATTGTTTTAATTGTATAATATTCACATGCGTTAGTCTACTATGGCTTTTGAAGAAGTATACAAAAATTCATGAGCATATATGTAAGTATATATGTACAATTGTACATACAGGATGATAGTACCCGTGAAATTGAACAACTTTCTCCAAGGAACATGGGTCGAAATATGAAAAAAAAATTGGACCTCTCTACAAAATCGATCAGCGGACTAATTGATATTGCATGGCAGGTGCGAATTTTTTTTTCATACTTCGACCGACTTTAGAATGTGTCCATGCATTGAACAAATTGTACGCTTTTATTTACTTTTCGTGCGATTTTTCCGGAATAATGTAGGTACCGCTTGCACTAACTCTGCGGGTGTTAAATTTATATCTTCTTCGCTGCTGGACTCGCTCATACTTTATGATTTCTTACGAGTCTATCAAAAAACATATCAAAATTATGGAGAGCGAATTGAATAGAGACGATTTTTTTTAAAGTTTCTTTTTTTTTCTTTCAGTCGTCCTGCTGGCTAGTGCGATTATTCTAAAAATAGGGTTGGCACACTTAAGTATTAACTTATGCACAACAAATTATTTCAATTTTATCTTAATTAATTTCAATTAAATTTTTCATTTTAATTAATTTCAATTTATTTTAATTCAATTCTAATTTATTTTAATTTAATGTCTACTAATTTATTTCAATTTAATTTTAATTAACTTTTTTCAATATCATTATAGTTAACTTTTTTCAATTTAATTTAAATACAACTGATTTCCTCGCGACTAACATAGTTTTTTAAGATAATGTTATACTAACAAAATATGGACAATTAATAGTCTGAAATAAACGAATTTTATTTTATTTTATTTATTAATGCATTTTCAGTGGACTGGCTGTATAGAAAATTATTGAATAGAAAGGTTCGAATTTCAAAAACTCGTTCCACGCTAGCGGGTAAAATGCATTTTTGCACGCAGATTTCGAATGACAAACAGAATCTTTCCGAGGCTTTATGGTTAAACTGCCTCGTTGTTGTAGTAGTCGCAAGCGCTACTGCTGTGCATGAGATCCTGGGTTCGATTCACAGGTCGGTCAAACTGTTATTGGGTTTTTCTATCTGGAAATTTTCCTTTTCCTTTTTGCAGTAGTGCAAATAATCTTTGACAGTTTGAAGTCAACGTGTATCCAAAAATGTATATCCGCAAATGGGTCACATCTCTACAGACTTTTTTGTTTAATTTCTCAACCAAAGCTTCAACATTTCCATAAATTCTAAAGAAATAAAATATAGAACGCATAAAACACTTGTGTGCGTAACTGTACAGGAACAAAGGCGGGTCACCACTCAACAATTTCAATACAAAGAAGTGCTGCCGAGTGGTAAAACACTTTTCATCCCGATTGTATCACGGGATTGTGATGCAGATTAAATAAAATATTGTGTTGAATTTAAAATAAGAATGAGTAAACAAAAAAGCTGTCATTGGGGCATATTACATTGGTTAATAATATCATCATCAGTGCGCAGTAGAATATACTAGAGAGAGGTTGCGTTTCGTACAAGATTAAAATTAAATAAATCCGAAATAAATCACGGATAATAGTAGAAAGGCAGCAAAAGCAATACCTCATACTCGCATGCGCGTTGAAAACTAAACGTAGATGATACCTACATTAAATGTTGAGGACTTTGGTTTATACACTTCGTCAGCTCCACTACCCGACCTTTTTGAATTTTAAATTTTCCTTAACTCTTTTCTGTACCCATAAATACAAATAAATAAATTAATTACTATTAACCGCATGCCGAGGCAAAAATATCTTGCGTTCTTCCAGGCCATAATATAATTGCTGTGCCTACGCTATGTTTTATCCAAATTCTTTCAATACAGCGTGAGGGTACTTAAAAAACATAAATAGGTACCTACCTAACCATTTCATACTTTCGCATTATAAAAAAAATACAAGTTTTTCATCCGTGGCTTCGCCCAAGCAGACTACACGTTATATCACGTTGGCGGAGACTCGTGCTCAGCAGTGGAATGTAAATAATACCTAAGTGTTCACACTATCTCTCTGCCAAATTTCATTAAAATCAGTTTGGTGATTTAGACATGAAAACAGTACAGACAGACAGTTACTTTCGCATTTACAATAGGTAATAGTTTGGATGAATTTCCAAAGTATCTAATCTACAGCTTGTTATTTTCTAATTATTACAAAGTTAATAGTTTCACACACAATTCCATATTTTATTACCTTTTTTTTTTTTTCTTTATTTATTTTTAGGGGCTTTTACGCATAGCGTATGTCAGTCCCATCGTAACTTAAACAATTATACTTTCACCAAACGTGGGCCATAAATATTTTATTACCTTAAGTAAATAGTTTCTACTAAATACTAAAAAGCTAACCCACCTGTAGGTGCTGCGAAGACTATTAATCTTCTTCACGTCATCATTCGTAGCATTTGGCTTCATATTTTTATAAATTTTCACCAACTTGTTGAGGTCTTCATTCTTTTTGATAGTATATAATAGTATATTTTATAACGAGGGACTAAACGAAGCCATAATATACCAGAGGTGGTTTCACTCCCGAGCGTGCGAGGGAGTCAATGAAACCGAGGGTATATTAAGTTGGCGTTTAGTCTCGAGGTGCAAACTGTACTTTTCACTTTGAGTGCGAGAAAATAGTCAATTTAGTACAAAAACATGTACTTACCTAATAAATATTACTTAATAAAATAAAAATCACAATATCTATTAGATATGTCTCTTGCTCTTTGCTCGACGTGAAACTCTTCACCAAGGAACATCATATACCACAACTGTCACTGGACATTCTTAATAAATTTATTTCAAGCCGAACAAATTTACACTCAACAAAAATTCTGAAATTTTCGCGGTCAGTTTTTTCTTCTAAACCAGTCACAGATTAACAATTTAAAACACATGGCGCCACCTTGGCAAAAACCATGGAACTAAAACTTTCAACATTTTCGCAATGAAGATGGTCCATACTCCACAGATAATAATATATTTACTGGCTGTTTGAGTTTGTCTATGTCACATGAAGGAAATTAAAAAAACTAATTACTTTTTACTCCCTAGGGACTAAAGTGGTCACTTTAGTCCCGCTTCGTAGGGCTATATTGGTGTCTTTTTAGAGCATGAGAAGTGAAAATAATGTTTATCTTTCGGATTCCACAAAGACATAAAGAACAATAAACTCTTTCAGGTAATTTTTTCCATCGTTACCGTCAACGACGGAGCGTAATTCGTCATCGTCACTACTCGGACGTGGTTCCGTCATGGCTGCAAGCGAATACTGACAGAAAAAATTACTTGAAGCGCTTGCATTTCAATCATATTGAAGCCACGCCCCTTGAGTATCGCGGATTACAAGATTTCAGAAAAACTTGTGATTTTATTACGATACCGCGATACAAACTATTATACCATCAAAATTACCACGGTATCGTGATATTATTGACAATGTAATATGCCCCATTGATTTTGTAAAATACTGTGCAATAATGTAGACATTTTGTCCCTCATCTTCTGTCTCTTTTTTTTCTTATCTGTGGTTACCAACAGGCTTCAATCTCAGGCACGCAGTAGGACGCGCACCGTGAGATACAATAACTAACTACCTGCAATAGCATTTTGGTTTTAAATTTTTGCAATCACAATTATTATCACAGATATTAATAAAATATTAAAACTAAGTAAATATGAGGTGCGTATAATAATTGTGTTTATTATCTATCATTTAAGATTTTTATGACACACACACACACACACACACACCCATCACACACACCGACACACACCACACACACATTACCGATTACTCCGTGCGTTTACACTGGCCCCATTTTATTTATCAATTCTTTTAAAGTTTATTCCGTTCCATCACAAAATCTAAAAAAATAATAATTTACTAAATTATTTTATACTCCATTTTTGATAAATGGAGTATAAACTAAGTACAAGTAAACACCAAACCTACTTACCACACGGAAAAGAATAGATAAGAGTATTTCAACATAAAGGCTTCATTTTTGTCTTATTTTTCAACATTTCCTCCCCTCATGGTAAATGTTTTAAGGCGAATATGGCACGTATCTGCGCCGATAAATGGGTCAACACTACTTCTCCTTGGCATGTTTAGTAGTCGAATGTCGCCTCACGGAAAACTTGATATATTGTAGTCTAGATACTTGCTAAAGATACCGTTTTTAAATGTATATAAATTGTGTCTGAGATCATGGTTGTTTATCTCGAGAAGTTATATCAGTATGAAAGATTAATTTTTATTTTGCACAAATAAGACACACACGATTACAGATCTATTTTGTTTTTATTTTTAGGGTTCCGTACCTAAAAAGGAAAACACGGAACCCTTATTGGATCACTTCATTGTCCGTCCGTCTAACCGTTTTTTTTTTCGTCAAGACACTGTTTCTTAGGAATACGTGGAGGTATCATATTTTAATATCAAATAGGTACGTAAGTATACAGTCTCTTGCACCTGTAGAAAACTCAAGCTCCTAAGTCGACGCAATAAAAAAATATGGTCATGTATGTCGTTTATTTTTTAATTACTTACTTACTTAAGGGGAACCTAGTCGCGGGCTCGAACTCACTGGTGGGCCTGGCTAAAAATCACACTGTCTCACCAGGCTTCGTGTCCAACAGAGATACTATCGGTGATGAGCAGTTAGACGCTAGTCTACACGCACAACTTTATTGAGTGAGATGCTGGATCATTTATAGTAAAAAAATCGCGAAAAAATTAAGAAAAGTCCTTTGGAAGATCGGGTTTTATGAAAAAGCCAATGCATAAATTAATGAACAATAAAGTTTATTGAACTTTTCGATAATTGAACTTTGTCGGTACCGACTTAGTTTTGGAGATTTTACACTTCTTTTATTACTTAAACACGCCCAAATTTAAGTAAAATAAGCAAGAAAAACGAATATTTGTTGGCTCCTAACTTTTTAATGGGTTTTTATTTTAGTATTCTGTTTTCGTACAGACAATATTAATAATGAGACAAAACGATATCATACTTTAGTTTTGGTAAAGATTTAATTATTTAATCTGGATAATTAAAACTACGATATACAAAATAAATACAAAAAACAAAAGGACACTTAGGCGTCGAAGTATTCCTCCGCATCGCTGTCATCAGGAAACGTGCCCAGAAGACTGGCAGCATTGCCACGTTGAATGGCAATGCTAATTCTTTGGCCAAAGAACGAACCAGCCCTCTGGTCACGTGAAGTGTCGACCAGCCGGCGAGAAATTTCCTTAAAGAGGAGACGTGCACTCGGGCCCCATGACCCGAGCGTTTCGACCCCAAACGGCTCAAAACTGTAGTTACCCATAAGGTTACAGTATTTACGCCGCTTGAGGGTCTCAGCAACAGCAGCAGCGGCGCCAGCACAGCCCGCCGTGCTAGGAACATGGGATGGCGCAAGGGTGTCGACACATGTTGCGTCCCACACCAGAGGTCTTCCCACCTTCCAAGGCAATAACGTCATGCCGTCTGGTCTCTTCCCATCGTCACGTACCAAGCCGTTTGGTTCTAATACAGCTGGTACGCCGGCGGTGACAAGGGCTCGACGAATAATATCGTTGATGCTGGCGTGGCGTGCTATGCGACCTGCGCTCCTGCAGCAGGACAGGCCATGGTGCCCGAGACTGTCGACAGCTTCACCGCAGTGACACCGATGCGGAGCAACACAAGGTGCGCCCAAGCGGAGACACGTAGCGAGCCGAAACGATGAGTCATCCATCATAGTGCCTACGGTGGATGACGGGAGCGCCTGAAGCCACAAGCCTGACTCCCATTCTCCCACAGCCAGCAGACGGGCACGCTCAACAGTATTAGGTGACGTATTTAACAGAGTATTCCGTATAATACTGCAGAGCGGCACGTCCCACCGTCTCTGGGAGGATGGGTTGTCAGGTAAAACCGTATTGGGACAAGCCATTTTCCAAGCGTTCAAAGCATCGGTCAAACACGGTACTTCAAAATCAACCAGTGAGGAAGATAAAATATTCCTGGTTAATTTATCTGTACTGTGGACCGAGGAGAGGAAGGCCGGTAAACTTATACTTGAAATTTTGCGGACGCCGAGACCACCCAGGCGTATGGGAAGTGTGGCTTGCTGCCACGCTCGGTCGTCCAGGGCCACATTTAGGATTGAAGTTAGTGTATTTCTAATAATTTGGTCTACTTTTTCTAAAAGTTGTGGATGCTTCCAAAGATGGGAGGAGCGAAGGCTATATGTAAATTTTGGTCCAAAGCAACAGTATCGAATGAGCGTGAAGGCCGAATGAATATTAATTTTGAAAAGTCGTTCCGAGACATCATTGAAATTTTTAATTTTCTCCTCAATAAAAGTTGGAAAGGATTCGTCGAAAATTGGGGACCCTAAGAGGTGAAGAGAGTTTCTTTCCGTAATTTTGATGTCTGGTGCTATTGTACAGAATTTTGCTATGGTGGTCTGTCTGTCAGTAGTATGGGGAAGATAAATTTCACATTTTGAATGGTTAAGGTCTAGGCCAATGGAATTGAATTTTTCTTTTAAAAAAGATAAATCTTTTAAGACTGTGGCTACATCACCTCCTAGGGTTCCGTCATCCAAATACCATACGTTGAATTTAGAATTTAGCTGTCGAATAATTGGATTTATTGCCAAACTAAAAATGACTGGCCCAAGAGGGTCACCCTGTTGACATCCAACGGCCGATTCCAAAAGGTTATCTTTATATAGCAATTTAGTAGGGTGCCTGTAACATTGGTAAAGAAAACTGTAAATTTTGGGTACTTCTTTTTGAACTTCCGTCAACAAGGTGTCCCTATTTACGGAATTAAAAGCATTCTTAATGTCAACCTTAAGGATGACCTCACCTTTATTGCTATTGAGGTAAGTTGATAATGCGTGTACCGCAGCCTCACAGCCCCCTTTAGATCCGAAGCCGAGCTGTAGGGGCTGGAATTTGCTGGCCAGTGTTTCGCTGTAAAAAGCACAGCAAATTTTGGCTGCGATACGACGGTAAGTGGACCCTACGGCAATGGGACGAATGCCGCCATCCTTCTTGCGCAGGGCACATAAATTGGCACCATACAATATGTCGATGACGGCTTCGTTCACATTGCCGGAGAGCATAAGATTGATGAGGGCCGTCAGCTCCTTCAAAAGGGACTCACCAGCCTCCCCGGCGCCTGAAAGTTTGGATGTGCCATGTCAGACAGTGGAGTTAAACACTCCCGAAGTTTGTATGCAAAAAATGTGGACTAGGTTCACCTTAAAGTCAGAAAATGGTGGATTTGGATTAGAAAGTAACATTTACAGACGCAATTGGCTAGTTTTGCTTAAATAATTAAGAACTCGAATAATCGAGTCAATCAATTATGTTTTTGAACGCACGTCTTTTTGTGACAATTAAATCTATTTTTATTTCTTCCATTTTAACAAAAATATAAAATACACAGAGAACAAAAGAAAAAGGAAGTATTTCCCGTCTGATATGAAAATCTATACATTTACGTAGTTGTCTATTTGCTTATGGACGTCCTAATTTCACACCCATTTTGCAGGGTCAATCGATTGGACCCTTTGGAACACGCGTCACTCAGGACGTCAAATTGTGTCAGTAATTTAATGGTTTCCCATAATAGACCCCGCCTACTAAAATAGATGTTAAGAATCTGTCAAAATCAATAAACGTTTAACCGACTTCAAAAGGGGAGGATAGGTTGTTAAATCATTAGAAACAAAAACTATTAAAGTTGAACTAAATATCTAAAAAGCACTTCCGAAAGTAGTATTTGTACCTAGGGGTTCTAGGTACAAATGAAATATTGAATAACGTTAAATATCGTGTTTATTTGAATAAGATATGACTTTAACATAGCCGCGCCTAATATAATAATTAAATATATTCTGAGGATTAAACTAATCCTATTCTCATTGACGGATAGAATCCTAGTCTCATCATCTTAATCGTTCAAATGTGACAGTCATTCCATTACCGGCCTGTATTAACATAAAGGTTGCATTCTACAGGTTGAAATTGAAAACATGCGACAAACCGAAATGGGAGATTGTACTCATCATTATGAACAACTTTTACTAAGGAACCAATGATGCAATCGCAAAAAAAAAACAGCTGTTCCCTACATTTTGACGAGTTATGCGAACATAAATGTAGGGAACAGATGTTTTTTTTTTCGCGATTGCATCATTGGTCCCTTAGTAAAAGTTGTTCATAATGATGAGTACAATCTCCCATTTCGGTTTGTCGCATGTTTTCAATTTCACCCTGTATAAGCAACAAACCTTTACAGTACTAATAGTCTGTAACTATGTGTTACTACACTATCAACATCTCGCTAGCTTTTTTCATCTATGTCGGGGTCGGCTTCCAGTCTAACCAGATGCAGATGAATACCAGTAGTTTACATGGAGCGACTGCCTATCTGCGGGTTCTTCGAAAGAGATACCGCGGCCCCTGGCACACAGGCAACTGAGGGAACTTTTAGTCAGTAACAGTCTGACACGCCCTCCTGCTCCACTCAGAGCGGGAGAAGTTAGGGGGCGTCCATTAATTACGTGAGGCCTTTAGGGGGGTGAGGGGGTCGAGTCGAATCTCACCCAATATCACGTGGAGGAGAGGGAGGGTCTCGGCAAATATCACGTAATTTTTTTTCCGCAAAGAAACAATGTAACATAATGAGAAAACCGGGTTAAATTATGTAAAACATGTTTTTCCACCAATATGGCTAAAACCTACAACATAAGTTTTATCGCGGTTATGCGACCGCCAAAAAGTAGCACAGTAGCTCCTAAATAGTTCAACGGCCACTGGCCAGCTAAGCCAGCCAAATGCAACGCAAATAAGTCAAGATTAACGTTTTTACACTAAAAACACGTATTTGAAATATCTCACGTGAGATTATGGGGAGGGGGGAGGGTCGATCCAAATCTCACCACATCTCACCAGAGTGGGGATGGGGGTCGAAAAATCGCCAAAATTGCCTTATGTAATTAATGGACGCCCCCTTATTTGATGATTTCCCACCCAAAAATGAAAACCTCTGCAACCCACTTACTGGGTAATTACGATACCCCTTGATAAGACTGGTTGTCATACTTTCGGGCTTCTGACGATCCGTCACGACTGTCAAAGATCCACAAATGGCTGCCTGGACCAACGTGCTTTCCGAGGCACGGAATTGGTATGTAAAGATGGTCACCCATCCACGGACAGACAGCGGCAATGATCAATCGACCCGTGCGGTTGTTTTTACTAAGCCTGTAACTATGTAAAGTTTGTGCAAATATATGTAAATCCACTGTATCCGTATGTTACATTAGGTTCTTTTAAACACTTATTCTAGTAGGTAGTTGGTATAAATAATTAGCATTATATTTCTACATAGGTTTGCCGTTCTACACGCAACAAGACATCGATGCCTAACTGAAAGTATTTAATTTATATTGTAAGCCCAGATGGCTTTAAAACCATTAAAAAAATACTTACTTAACTAAAGTACCATAACCAATATCTTTTACAGCCATAAACGGCACAAGAAATCCCATCTGCGTCATTAATTCTTATACTTCTTACCAAGTTAAATTAAATCTAAACATACTGTAAAATAAAGTCCCTTTTCGTGACTGTGTGTGTGACCGGGTTGTTCTCACTACGCAATGGATTTTATGCGGTTTTTTTTATCATCATTACGAGAAATTGCGGAAGGCATTAAGGCGGTGATTTCTTGAAAACGCTCAAAAAGGTGGTTTTTTAAACCAGTGTATTTCTTAAACCGTAAATAATTTTGAAAGCAAAAAAATATATGATATATTCAAGTCTTTTTTGCATAGAGTGATGGAACTCAAAACATAATTAAACATACTTTAATGCATCAAAAAAATCATCAACGTCACCTCTAAATTATCTTTAAAACCAGTTTATCCCTTCAATAACAATTATAATTAAAAATATACCATCAAATTCCAAATGCCAAACTGCATCCAGTGATCGATTATTTATTATTAAATAGTTAATATCTAATTTTATACGATTTTATTTGCATTTTTACGACAATGCTTGCTCATTTATTATTCGAATTTATTACAACAGATTTTAACCCGTATCGGATTGCAATAAGAACTATTAACGCTCATAACGACAATATTTAAAGTTACCAGGGCCTTAATATTACTAGCTATTGCCTGCGGCTTCGCCCGCGTGGAGGTCGAAAATTATCCCGCGGGAACATATTACCGGGATAAAAAGTATCTTATGTGTTAATCCAGGTTATAATCTATCTGTGTGCCAAATTTCATCCAAATCCGTTCAGCCGTTGTTGCGTGATTGACTAACAAACATCCAAACGTTCACATCTATCTATCTAATATAAATAAAAACCAAAGTCCTGACTGACTGACTGACTCATCCACGCTCAGCCCAAACCCTTGAACATAGAAAGCTGAAATTTTGCACAGAGGTTCCCTTTATAATGTAGACAAGGAATAAGGAATGATTTTTCGAAATTCAACCCCTAAGTGAGTTAAATATGGGATGAAAGTTCCGCGCGGGCGACACCGCTGGGTTAAGCTAGTTTATAATGTAATGTTGCATTTATAATATTCACATTTAGATATACAGGGTGATTGGAAGATGGGTGCAAAGCTTTAAGGCGAATATAGTACAGAGAATTTAGAACCATTTAAGCCATGGTTGTCTTAGACGAAGTCGTACCAAATATTTTTAACCAAATTTTTAAGTTTTTTTTCGGAAATTCTCAAAATTTAATGTAAACTGCATAATTATGGCCAAATTGAATGATAAATGAATTCATTTTTTATTTATTTAATTAAAGTAATGTGTAAGCAATCAAGCAAAACATGTTTTAGGCTTCTGTGTCATTAGACAATTTTTTTACAGACATTTAAAGCTCAGAAAAAATAAAAAAATTGTACAATACGTCTTTTAAACCTTATTAAAAAAAAAAAATTAGTAAGACTTCGTCTAAGACAAACGGCTTAAATGGTTCTAAATTGTCTATACTATCTTCACCTTAAAGCTTTGCACCCATCTTCCAATCACCCTGTATTACAGTCTGTGGGCAGTCTATACTCAAAGAGCGTACAGTGCTCTACGGGTACAATACAATAATGCGCTTAGAACGATGTTGTGGCTGCCCCGCCACTGTAGTGCATCACGTATGTTTGCAGAGGCGCGCATCGATTCCTTCTACGCTACTCTGCGCAAGCGGTGCGCGTCGATGCTGGGCAGAGTTCCGGGCTAGTCGCAACAGCGTTATAAGTATGATACCCAGTAGACTTGACTGTATGGACTTGAATGGATGTAAGTATGAGTATTGATACCTCAATTTATGAGTCAGGCAGGGAGCGAGTAGATTAAGATTGTATTACTAACACTAGAAGTTATTTACTACTAACAAATTGGATCTTAGTTATCTTAAATAAAAGTTTTATTACTATTTTATTAATATTAGTAGGAAGTAGGATAGTTGGACTAGCCACGACTTCGTCCCTGTGTAATTTCTTGTTCCCCTGATCCAGCCTATCGCATCGCATTTTCTGCCCGCTCAATTTACTTCGTTTTCGCTAAGCGTTCAGTCTGGCTTTTTTATGTTTGCTCGGCTCCTAACGGTTCTAGCGTGATGTGAAATAACTTATATTCTTTCTCAAGAATTAGGCTATCAAATACAAAAATAATTTTAAAAATCAGACTGGTAGTAACAGAGATTAGCGCGTTCAAACAAACATATTCTTCCGATTTATTATTAGTAATAATAAAGATTAGAGAAATATCAATGACAAGTCGTAAAAAAAATGCGAAGCAGGGGCGGGTCGCTAGTTGAATATAAATGTTAAATATCTAAAGGCTATTATCGAAACTGAAAGCTAATATTTCTTCTCAATTAAATATCCGACGAACATGAAATAAAAAACGGCTTCTCTCCGGAGCAGCCTTAAATCTGTACATAAACTACAAAGGTAGGGGCGATGGAAAAACGACCTTGCGTCTGTAGACAAAACGGTGATATTTCAGTGTATAAATAATACATTTTACGTTTATTAGTTTTATTATGAAAACAATAAAGTTGGTGCAGATGGTTTGGTTGTTTGAATTTTAAGGATTGGTCCTCTGAAGCCTTCAGTAGTACTAATAATATCAGCCTCAAATTGTCTCACGGTAGGTCTAAGCCCCTTAAAGGGAAGGGAAGAGTATTGATCTCCACCAGACAGTCAAGGCATTTTCATAAATATCATTTATAGATTAATTATTTTAAAACTTCCACAAACGATGACCGTTTTACTTTTGTTGTTGCTATTATTATTATTGTTTTAAAATAAACTTTTGTAATATACTTAATTATGTCCAAATCGTGGTCGTCCAAATTTGCTTGTGTTGTTTTCCATCACTGAAAATCTGTATGTCTTCTTCACAAATATAGGTATCACCATCATTTATTACGGAAAGTTTATGTGTATATAAAGAATCCCTCGATGTTTTGTCAATTCGTAAAATCGCGCGAACCAGGGGCGAGTAGCTAGTCAGTTCAAAAAACATTATTTTCTGAACATAGCACCCCAGTTGCATTTTAAAACAAGCAAACTCATTTTAACAAGGACCTCATTCCCATAAATAGAGCAATGACGTAACGATTTGATCTTACGCATACTTGAAAGAACGAAGTACAAGCTGTGACGTCATATAATACAGTACTTCTAGAACGAACAACATTATCTTCCATCCGACTTATATGTCAGACAAACATTATTGGCAAAAACACTCCGTGGCTCTCGAAGTACCCCGAGGCATTAAGAGGCGGCATCGAGGCGGCGCTGCGGCCTTGACCCAACCCCCCCCTTCCCCCCGACCCGTCCCCCGAAGCCCCCGAGCTTAAGCAATGACCTAAGATTTCCACGATGAGAAATCCCGGAATCCTTTAGCAAAATTCATACGATTTTGAATAGTTATAAGTTTTTGTTGAGTTTTATTGTCTTTTAAAAGTTACTTGTGAAATTGTCCTTTTCTTTTTGGATTTGAAACAATAGTGAGGTATAAGTTTGAAGAATAGTTTCATAATTTTCGTGGAAATATTCGTGTTTTATACGAAGTTAGTTCGCTGGTTTTGATTCGATCTTTAGTTCTTTGTTCTAAAAGACAAGGGAAATATCTTTCAGATATTTTTATTAGGGCAGTAGTTTTGACCAGTGGATTCGCCAGCGTAGAGGTCGGAAACAATCCCATGGATACTTATCACCAAGATTAAAAGTATTGTATGTGTTAATCCAGGTTATAAACTATCTGTGTGCAAAATTTCATCCAGTTCCGTTCAAGAGTTTTGGCGTGAAAAAGTAACAAAAATCTATTTATCCATCCTTCTACAAACTACCCCTTTTTTATATTAGTAGGATTAAAAACAAAATCGAAATTCATTTGAACTGTTTGGCTGTCTAATAATTCCACATAATAATATGGTTATGCTAAGAAAAAACAAAAGCATTTTGCTTGATAATGATAACATTTTTATTTATATCAAGCTTAGTCAACCATCATTCTTTTTCCTAGAAAAGAGAATTTAAAGTTTAAGTATATCTTTCACCGAAGCATGCTCTTTCTTATATTCAGGCTAGTCAAATATGAAAATGTATGTATACCTACTTAATACAATTTTGTGCATGAGTAATCGAATTCGAAAACCCTTTTACTTGTGCGTGCCTCATGGCGGCGAAAGATTAATCGATTTGATGAATTTCGTCGATTCATCCTGGTTGCCCTTTAAATTATCCTCTAAGGATAGAACGCTGTAACTTAGTAACTCAGCCTATTCTTTTATACTGATAGTATTTCACTCTTCATGTCAGCATGACTAAAGGCTCCAGTAGACCGACGCGGCGCAACGCGACTCTAGTAGATGAACTTCCATGAAATTTTCACAGAAATGGTTCCAGTAGAGTCGCGTCGCACCTATCTGCGGGAGGCTTAAAAGATTGAAGTTGTGCGAAAATCAGTTGTCATTGTATGGGCATGTGATGCGGAGAAATGAGGAAAATATCGTGAGGAAAGTTCTGAGTATTAATGTCGACGGCTATAAGAGTAGGGGAAGAGCAAAGAAATGGCTGGATTGTGTGAATGATGATGTGGTTAGAACGGGCTGACTACCGAGATGACGATTAATAGAGAAGTACCTATGGAAGAAAAGGATATGTTGCGCTGACCGATAAATAGATTGGGATGAGGGTAAGAGAGTGATGATGAAGTTTAGATTGTACTTTCCCATTGCTGTACAAAGGCACAGCAATGGGAAGAGAATGGAGTGGAGTGGGAATGGAATGGGAGGTCTTCACCTCCCATTTGATGAGACGAAAATTGCCATAGGACTACTTACGTTTAATAATAATCAAAATAAATAGCCTCTGCATACTGCGATACAAAATCACATAGTTACCAAAAAAATACATTGTGTCACATAGTTACCAAATAAAGACATTGCATCACATAGTTGCCTAAAAAAGAGCTTCCATCTAGGTATATGCAATGTCTTTTTTTGGTAACTATGTGATTTTGTAACTTAGTACACAGAGGCTATTTATTACTATTAAACGTAAGTAGTCCTACATCTGCCAGGGGTGCGGGTTATTCGAAAGAGATACCGCGGCCCCTGGCACACAGGCAACTGAGGAAACACGGGTGGGATTTAGTCAGTAAAAGTCTGACATGCCCTCCTGCTCCACCCAGAGCGGGAGAAGTTATTTGATGATTTCCCACCCAAAAAAAAAGTAGTGTGCAGGATCAGGTTTGTTCATCCAAAAATGAAGCGACTTGTGTAGTTTAACAGTTGTATATTGTAAAATTAAATATAATATTCGTTTAACACCAGGTTGCCATAGCGGGGTGGCGGTTCGGAAAGAAGTTATACAGTTCAAAATTTGAGGGAGACGCGAGTGAATGAGACGGAATGTGAGTGACCGAATGTAAGCGACCGAAGGAACGACCGGATTGGAATTCGATGGCGATCTTCTTTTCTTCCACGATAGATGGCGAGTGTGCGGCGTCCTTTTGTATGTGGTTACGTCTGGATGTGTAGATGGCGTGGACAAGTAGTTTTACATCTAGGTAGATGCATATCTTTTTTTGGTAACTATGTGATTTTGTTACTTAATACGCAAAGGCTATTTATTACTATTAAACGTAAGTAGTTTTTATGTTTTTCGTCAACGAAGTAAAAGTAGTATCTAAGGCTCGTAGTAGGTGGTGTTTTGTAGTTTTTGCATACCGCCATGGGAAGAGGGCGTGAGTTTATGGATGCATATATTTTTTATTTCTCTCCTCCTTGAGGTTCTTACCAAACTCAACAAAAACCTATTTTTTTCGGAACACTTTATTAGCTTAACCTGTAGTTATGACCCACGGCTCGGCCCGCGTTTAAACTTTTTAATTTTCCTGTAGTAAAAGTTCCCCAAGGTTTTCCACCAGGATCCTCCATGCTAACTTTACCTAGGTACAGAAGTTGGCTTGGTTTTTTTATAATACTTTAGTGATGCATGCAGTGGCGTACCTAGGGTCGGGCAGGCAGGGCAAGAACCCTGGGCGCCTATCGCAGGGGGGCGCAAAAAACCGCCAAAAAAATAATATATCAATAAACTATTTCATACTGTTGTTACCTATTTATATCTAAGAAATCTGAAGAGCTACTTGAATATAAGTATTGGAGTTTATGGATTTATTTTATTTATTTATTTCCAAAACACTTCGAGTATTACAGATTTAAGCCACACAACGAAAACCTCTCAGGGTTTATCTATTGATGGCGAGCCACTCATTTAAATAAAAACAAAAAAAATAATTAACAATTGTACACGAGAGTTTGACAAAAACAGTATAACACTAGACATAAGACAATATTGAAAAAAAAAAGAAAAATCAACAACAAGCAATAATAACTACATTGAGAAATGTTGTGCAAGGAAACATTTTGATTTATACTTATAACTTTTCGAATTAGTTGAATTAATTAATTAATTAATTCCAACTAATTGGATGAAAGCGTATTTCCAAATCTGCCTATTTCTATTCAAATTCTCTTAAAATTGCAGCATTGCCAGCGATTTTTTAGCAAATTTAAATTAATACCTTCGTTATTGAAGCCAATAATATAATTGGCAAGAAAGGTTTTGCGACCTAGCTTTGCTCAGTGTAGGCTGAGAAGATCATTTACGAAGGGGCGCAAATGTGATGCGTGCCCTAGGCGGCATTTTCTATTGTTACGCCCCTGGATGGATGCGTTCAAATCATACGAACACAAATTCTATCATCCATACTATTTTGAATATGATAAATTCGAAAGTATTCTCTATACCTTTTCACCTTTATACCACTGAACGGATTTTAGTAAAATTTGCAAGGAGAAAGATGGCATCCTGGGGAAGGACAGGGACTACTTTTGTCCCGGCAGCCCGTTCCCGGGAGATAATTTCCGACATGAACGCAGGCGAAGCCCCGGCCAGAAGCAAGTATTATTATAATTTGGAGTACCTATGTATTGTTAAGATTGGTAACAAAAAAAAACTCCATAGGTTAGGTTACACCATTTTTTCTTTATACGAAAAATCTACTGAAGCTATAGCCAACAAACAAGCTAGTTTAGAATGAACCATACATGATCCTTAAGGTGAACCTAGTCCACATTTTATGCATACAAACTTCGGGAGTGTTTTACTCCACTATCTGACATGGCACATCCAAAGTAAAATATGATATCGTTTTATCTCATTCTTAATATTGTCTGTATGGAAACAGAATACTAAAATAAAAACCCATTAAAAAGTTAGTAGCCAACAAAGATTCGTTTTTCTTGCGAATCTTACTTAACTTTGGGCGTGTTTAAGAAATAAAAGAAGTGTAAAATCTCCAAAACCAACTCAGTACCGACAAAGTTCAATTATCGAAAAGTTCAATAAACTTTATTGGTTATTGATCTATGCATTGACTTTTTCATAAAACCCGATCTTCCAAAGGACTTTTCTTCATTTTTTTCTGTAAATAATCCTGCATCTCACTCAATAACGTTGTGCGTGTAGACTAGCGTCTAACTGCTCATCCTGACACTATCTCGGTTGAACACGAAGCCTGGTGAGACAGCGTCATTTTTAGCCAGGCCCACCAGTGAGTTCGAGCCCGCGACTAGGTTCCCCTTAATTACAGCAAGCTCATATTCATTCAGACATCATTTCATTCAAGCAACGTACAGTAAGGTTAATTGCAGAATTCCAAACCGATTCCAATGCGTCACATCGGAATCAAATGCAATATAGCAATGTAATAAATAATGTTCAGAAACCGTTTATTTCATTTCTAGCTTTAGTTAATCGTTAGTCGGACTAATATCAACAAATATTCCACATTTCTGCTTAATTGGTTGACTGACGTCAGAGATACAAACGCTTTTATACCAGAAAATATTGTTTCAAATGCGTGTGCGCATAATTGTTGTGAGTTTGTTTCTTTTGGCCTTTAACTATTCAGTTTTGGCCAGTCTTCAATAACACGGGAACACTACACGACCACAGCACTAGACCTTTCTTTAGACCAACGAAGGAGCATCACTAATTCAAGATATAATGGTCTTTAAACAGATAGAAACGTGTAGTTCTTTTTATTGTTTTAATTATTTCCAATAAAATCAGGAATGTTTCGGTTAATTGTTGTTTTGAAATATAAGTCAGTAAACGTAGTGTCCGAAAAAGAATTATTATGATAAGGATAAAAAAAATCTCTACTTAAACTTATCAATAGTAAATAAACAGAACTAAAAATCAAATCTACCCGCTTAAATTGAATTTTTTTGGGTCCTTTTATATTTTCTTTTTTGCCAAGAGATGGCGATAATTTGCAATTCAAAAATACAACAACTCTATTTGATTTCATAAATCGAACCATATTATTTCAAAATTATACAAAGAAAAAGGAATCAATCTTATTTCGTAAATGTTTTTCAACTGTTCTCTTTTCAAATACAATTAGAAAAATGTATAGCTTTTTAATTCTTACAGATCATAACAGATGGCATTGCTAGTTCTATCATAGATCAACCTATGATATTTATGTTTTATTCAATAGTTAGTGGTTACATTTCGTGGTCTGCTGACGCTTTATGTATTTCTAACATAGATAATTATCGTTGTCTGAAGACATCAATGTTATTGACTGTTACAAAAAATAAAAACTCAACCTACTTTCTCCATCGCGCAAGCAGAGTTTTGGAAAATTTTGGGATAAGTAGTTTCAAAAAGTCTTGAACCTCAGGTGGTCATCATCTACGCAGTAAGCCAGTGTTTAGGGAGCTGGTCCAAATTCCCTAACGCTTCATGTATCTATACAACACTTCGTCTTTCTATATGTGTTCGTAACCACCCAAATTGAAAAAAAAAATCCTGGCGCTTGACCGTTTAGAGAATATCTCAACTCCACTGATGTAGATACTTTGACCACTTTTATTTCGCTTTAGCTTTTGGAAATAGTGTCACGAGTTTGACTTAGAAATAGACTGACTTTTTACACGCTTTATATTAGCTTCACTTGTATGTTTGTTTGTATGTAACCGACTCCTTTGAGCGTGATTTTGACCCACTTTAAACGGTCAGATTTCATTGAAACTTTGTAAACTTGTCGAGGACCGATGACAACTCAATAATTTAAAAAAAAATTGAGGAAAAAAAAACACGTTTTTGTAGTTAGCAGAACTAAAAAATATAAAAGAAATAATAGTTTAAAAAACTAAAAAACACGCTTTAAAAACCAAACTAAAAAAGGAGAAAATAATTTAATTCAATTAAAAAGCGTGGGGTGCTTGACATTAATTGATTATAAAAATACCTCAAAAAGCACCCCACGCTTTTTAATTGAATTAAATTATTTTCTCCTTTTTTAGTTTGGTTTTTAAAGCGTGTTTTTTAGTTTTTCAAACTATTATTTATTTTTAAATAAGTAAATGCTTTTAAAACTAATATTACATACCTACACATAAAACATTATGCACGGGCATAATATTTTATGCGAATCGTTACACACGTTATCGTTTCGTATACAGATACGAAAGGGTCTATACACCCACATTCATATTTCTCTAGTTAATCTGGGTTGTCGGTTAAATTTGAAGTTCAGTAAGAAACCAATGGACGTTTTCTAATGAAATGTAATTTGAAAAATAAACTGTTTCAAATCAAATCAAATCATTTTTATTTGTGTAACATAAGTAGTGAAAACAGTTCTTAAGGCCCATAGTATCCTCATCTCCCGTTTGTATGCTAAAGCACGACTGCCGCCCGCGCCCGCGCAGGGCACCTCTGAGCCTTTATCTCAAAATGGGGATATTCCTTTGATTAATTTACAATTGTGCTTCGGCGATTCTGTGGTACCTCTAACTATCTATTTTTCAGTGTATTTTTTTTTCCAAATAACGTAGCCGTTTAGTAGGAGTATGGAATAGAAGCCAAAATATTGCGTGTTGGAAAATATTTTTTACAGCAAAAGTATTAACCATACAAAAAAAGTACTTCGGGCAAAATGATCTATATGAATCTATAGCAAAATCATATATTTTTCAAATCTTCAAGACAAGCCGTTAATGAGCAGTACGGTTCATAAAGTGACCGTGTTACGCTACCAAACGGGACGTAGGCCCTTAAATCAAAGTCATAAGTCGCTATGTTATGCCAAGAGGCGTACAAATATGGTTATATGCGAAATATAATATGTTTCTTGCGAGAGGCAGACATAAATTGTTTAGTAGGTATGTCGAAATTAATAAATTTATGGTAAATAAATATAAACAAAAATTATAAATGTCATAATGTGGAATAATTTGTAGTCAATGCATAAATAAATAATCAAAAATTACAATTAGTCACAATATTCAAATATATATTATTTTTCCAGCCAAATAAATATAAGGCAACATTTATTTATCATTTAGAAATTCGTCAGTCTTATTTTAACATTTTTCAATTAATAATAGTTTTTTTTTTTTACATTTCATTTTTTTCATCTGGTAATTTATTGTAAATCCGCGGTGCCATGGCCAAAATGCCTTATAATGCCAAAACTTTCTCACTAAGGCAGTCTTACAACGCTGATTGCTTAAAGCGTTTGCGTATTGGCTACGAATCGCAAAATCTCGTAACGTTGACACTTTTTAAAATAACCTCATGTTTGTTTTGACGAAAACACTAATTTCAAAAATATATAATGAGGGTAAGGTATTCTCAGCGATTTAAATGATGGTAAACAGCCATCATCAATTTTCAGACCATACATTGATCTTAAGCACCTTTTATGTGCCTTAAAAACGATATCTTTATCAGTAGAATTACTTCAAAAATAATACTATATTGCAAAATTGAGGCTACTAAGCCACGATATGCAACTAGTAGCGCATCCATATTGATTTTTCTAGCCATTTGGGACAGTGCGCATGCATATTTATTCATTTTCTTACTTAGTTCATCTATGTGTGCCTTCCAGTTAAGTTGGTTATCAAGGAATAAACCTTAGAATTTTGCTACTTTAACTTCTTCACTGTCACATTTACTATGTCTGATATTTACTTTTGGTACTTCAGTTATTTGGTGAAAGTGCATTATTTAGGTTTTCTTTAAGTTTATAACTAAATAATTTTTACCAAGCCGATAATATATAAGCCTATGTCCGTTAGTGTATTATTTATGTCATCTTGATAAATATTGTGATCAATACATTTCACTATGGCAATACTGTTATCTGCAAACATCACCATTTGAAGTTGAGACACCTTAGGAAGATAATTTATATAGATTAAGTAAAGAGGTAGCCCAAGGACCCTGGGGCCTGGGCCCTGTGGGACACCAAACTTTATTAAATGAGATGAACAACTCTTTTCAAATTTTGTTTTTTCACATATTCTCGCAATCTCTGTACATTGTATTCTGTTGGAGAGATTGGACTCGAGTAGTTTTAAAATGTTATCTCTGATACCATAGCTACGCAGTTTGTCTAATAAGACATCGTGCTTTATGTAATCGAAGGCGTTGGTCATGTCCGTGTAAATAGCACAAATAGGAGCTTTTTGATCTACTGCTAACATAATGCCATGCAAAAAATCTAAAATAGCAATGTTGATCGTGGTATTCTTTATAAAGCCATTTTGTTCCTTGCATAATAATAAGTTTTTTTTTAAACATAAATTTTTGCTATTTGTTCTTCATATCGGTTTTGTTATCTTTTTTATAAAGTGGTTTGATATTAACTTTCTTCAAGTCTTCAGGATGAACTCCGTCAACAATTCCAACGTTCATAATATGCGCTAATACGGGTGCTATACGTTTATTTACAAATTTTATTTGTAAATAAACTTTTTTTGATTTCTATTAATTACTTAATTAACATTTTCTCCTCCTGGTTTATTAAGTTTTTGTTCACGCTTTTTTTAGATAAGCCTTTCTATGGTATCTGGTTGCCTAGTACATAACTAACTATTATAACACAGACGAAAAAAAAAGTAGAAAAAAACTACCACTGATGTTTTCTCACAAAACTTTCGAGTAAACATTACATATTATTCAGTCTGACTGTTTGTAAGGCCATCTAATAACAGTTATCACTGACCTTACCGGATGTCTGCGACGCGCGACTCTGAACGTGCGCGCGCGCAGCCGGAAATAAACATGATCGACAATAACACGGAATACACAGAAAACTCACTAAAGACATTTGTCTTTAGTGAGTTTTCTGTGTATTCCGTGTCATTTGTAATATTTTGAGAAATCGCAGATTGCATTTGTTATAGGGTTGATTCCTTCAATATAGTCCGCGATATTATTTGTATAACCGACGAAAAATTTCTGCACTGGGTTCTAGAATTGGTTCTAGAATGATATGCTGAATTCATGGCTACAGTTTGCGCACTGGATAAAAACTTTTCCTGTCTAGATGAACTGATTATAATTTAGTAATATTTTACCATTTTTCACGAATTGAATTTTGATCAACATACAACAAAACAACACATTAATTTGGAAAAAACGTAAGAAATTTTGTTCTTGCGCGCTACATTGACGGACACACCGGATTATTATTATTATTATAAACATTTATTTCAGACCAAGTCCATAAATTTTGTTAGTAACAATATACTTAAAACGATTGTTAGTACTTATTCAAAAAACAAAACAATTTAAACATGCTATGCTTATGTTTATATCCTTATCTGACCCTAAAACACAAATTCAAAATATTTTATTTCACATGGGCATTTATGAAACGTCGTAAGCTAGTTCCAGTTGGTCGTTTCCTATAGAAAAGAGCCGGCAAGAAACTCACACACGCCTATAACCTCAGTAGCATAAAAGCATAGCATAATCAACCTATAATGTTCGAAATATTCGAAAGAGATACCGTGGCCCCTGGCACACAGGCAACTGAGGGAACACGGGTGGGTTTTAGTCAGTAAAAGTGTGACACGCCCTCCTGCTCCACCCAGAGCGGGAAAAGTTATTTGATGATTTACCACCAAAAAAATATTTTTTCCACAGTTGGGACACCGGCCTCCTCTTTGTGAGAGAGACAGTGGGCCGTAATCCCCCACGCAGGCCCAATGCGGATTGGTAGATGTCAAATGTTTTCGAATTTTTGGTCTTCTTACGATGTTTTCCTTCACCGTTCTATTCTACCAGTGGTGATGAAAAAATTAACACATAGTAAAACGCCTGTCTGGGTTCGAACCTGCGATTTACAACTCGTAAGTTGCAGCCATTACAACTGGGGCACCAATGCTCTTTTATCCTATGTACAGACGCCAGCAGGTCAAGCTATCCCAAACTGACAAATTTTCCCAATTGAACATGAACCTTATACTATTGTAATAAAGTTGAAAATCTATCAAAGAAATTTGACAGATTGGGGTAGCTTGATGTGCTGGCGTCTGTACATAATTCGAATATCATTCAGATTTACTGATTTTCATTGGACCTTCTGCCATATCTTGTGTCTACTGTCTATCCGCCATGATGGCACGATTTGATTGCCCTGTTTTATTGTTTTGAATAAATTCCATGGCACTGTCGTCATTGGCGTTTATATGTGTGTTGTGTTAATTGATGGTGCTCCATGGGAGTTTAAGGCCAAACTGTGATGAAAGAGCTCTGTATTGTGTTGCTATGGGGATTTTTAAGGGATTCTGTGGCCCTATTTCACATGATTACAATGGAAGAAAAGCGTCAAGGTGATATTTTAACACGAAGTAACAACAGCCGCACGGGTCGACCGATGGCGAAACTATGCTTACCGTGGTCGGTTTCTAGATGGGTGCCCATCCATAACATATCGAGACTCCTCCGTACCTCGGGATACTGGCTGACCATTGTACATCTTTGGCAGTCGTTCCGGGTAAAGCCCGAAAGTCTGACAATCAGTCTTACCAAGGGATATCGTATTACCCAGTAACTGGGTCGGCCAGGTCAAATATATATGCAGTCGGTCCATGTAAAATACTGATATTCAGTTGCATCCAGATATACTTGCCGATAAAAAAATGGTCTGATAAGGTTTTTACTCAGGCACTGCATTTTTTCAGAATTTAGGTATATATTTTTATTTCCTTTGATATATCCTAAATCAGGGAGTAGTTGTGGTCTAGACCTCTTCTTGTGAAGCCTCAGCGCGGATTTTTTACACGCTTTATATTAGCTTCCCTTGTATGTTTGTTTGTTTGTTTGTTTGTATGTTTGTATGTAACCGACTCCTTTGAGCGCGATTTTGACCCACTTTAAACGGTCAGATTTCATTGAAACTTTGTAAACTTGTCGAGGACCGATGACAATTCAATAATTTAAAAAAAAAATGAGAAAAAAAAACATGTTTTTGTAGTTAGCAGAACTAAAAAATAGATAATAGTTTAAAAAACTAAAAAACACGCTTTAAAAACCAAACTAAAAAAGGAGAAAATAATTTAATTCAATTAGAAAGCGTGTTTTTTAGTTTTTTAAACTATTATTTTTCTATCTATTCTCTAGCTTTAGAGCTATTCATAATAAATACTTGAACGTAGTCAGTGTCTAGATATTGACTAAGTTCAAGTAGAAGTACAGTAAACATCTCTTTCCTGCTGTCCTACTGTCCAAACCATAATCAGTTTCTCTGTACTTTCCGTCCAAACGCATAAAAACTCAACAAGCCAATGTTTCTCTCTCGTTCTCTCCAACCAAACGTATGCAAACTCAACTAGCCTAAAATCATCAACACACTATCATCTTACCAGCCAACAATGCCAACCAATCACCTCGAGCCTCAAAGCCTTCAAATCAAGTCACTATAGGTTCACTTAAAGCCGGAGCTGAGCTATTTACCAACACAGTGTGTTATTGTGCTAGTACATAATCCGCCATGTTATCTTTAGCCAAAGACAATGGCGACTTTGGCACAAAAGCGTGTTGCCAACTATCATGTCCTTTCTTTATGTTGGGGTTACCAGCATTAGTGTGTGTTTTTGTTTTGTGGGTGAAAAATTAGAGGCTGGGTTATTTCGAGCTCTAGGTTGTGAGTTCGGTTCTCGGTTTGAACAATTGTTTTTGTAGTTAACAGGGTGTAGGTTAGGCAGATGATGAAGAACACTAGTAGTAATTTCACCTTTGGGTGTAATTTTTTTTTCACAACTAACTATTTACATAAGGTACTAAATTAAATTACTAACTAAGTAAGTAAACAGATGTGATAAATGCGAGCACTGACTGGACAAGTCCACTCAATCTCTGTGGTTTTTTCCTCAAGAGATACTTTCAGACACCAATCTGACTTCACATGATCTGACCAAGATTATGTTTGGACTTTAAAATAGACTTGGACCTATCAGTTTATTTGGGCCTTTCTTCTCAGAGTAGTCAAACAGGAAACGCCCACCTCATCCAGTTTATAAAATATATTATGATTGACATGTAAACGTGTTTCTACAAACCTACCTACAAAAATAAAATAATTTATCACTAGGTATTGTAAAACATAGTTTGTCTGTCTGTTCGCGAAAAACTCAAAAACTACTGAAAGGATTTTTATGCAATTTTCACCAATAGACAGTGATTCATGAGATTTAAATAAAGGCTTAAATGTATCATTTGTTAAGGTTCTATATAAATTGGTTAACGAAGGCGATGCCGCTGGCTTTTGCTAGTCATAAATAAAAATAAAAGGACACTAAGACGTCGAAGTACTCGTCTGACATCCAGAAACGTGCCCAGAAGACTGGCAAAGTTGAATGGCAATGCTGCAATGGTAATTTTTAAAATCAAATGTTATTTGTGCTAAAGTACAAACGTGATTATAATGAATAAGCAATGCGTGAAATGTACTTGATAGGTTTTTTTTTTTTTTGGGTGGGAAATCATCAAATAACTTCTCCCACTCTAGAGTTTTACTGACTAAAACCCACCCGTGTTCCCTCAGTTGCCTGTGTGCCAGGGGCCACGGTATCTCTTTCGAACAACCCGCACCCCTGGCAGGCATATGTACTTGATAGGTTTAAGTAAGTGTTTATGCAGAAAAAATACTAGTGTAGGTCAGCAACTACTATTTTAATATTCTCTCCCTCGCATTGAAACTGAATAATGAATGAAATATTTCAATATATCTGACCCAGACTTGACCCAATGTACCTATCCTTTCTCGAATAAAACAGGTTACGATACGGTGGAAACTAGGTTACCGCCCTTGAACAGGATAGCTTGATTCTTGGAAAACGGAAATATACAGTGCAAACTGGGTACGGTGAGCTCTTAATATTTATTTATTTTGTACTATGCATACAAAAGTACAAAGGCGGAATTAATGCCACAGATATTTTCTTTCAGCCAACCTCTGAGTGATGCAGGCATGGTGTAAGGAATGAAATGGAGAAGTCTTTGACTAATCCTCTAAAAACTTTTTGCGTTTCTAATATTCTTTAAAAAAAAATTAAGATAGTATCTTTAAAAACTTTATGCGCTTCCAATAAGGACGACCTAGATGGGTATTGTAAGGGCTGGATTGAGGTGGCCCTAGAAAAGTATGCCTGGAGGGAATTAGGGAGGCCTCTGCTCAGCAGTAGAACAGAGAAGGGTGAATAAAAAAAATGAAAATGTCGTCATTAATTGTCCCGCTGTCATTCTTAGATCTTTGATAGTCGTTATGGGTAGTCAGGAAGCAAAAATGTCTGACAATCAGTCTAAACAAGAGGTTGGTATCGTGTTGACCAGTAGCTGGGTTGTGCAGGTCAGATAGGCAGACGCTCTACGTAAAATACTGGTATTCAGCTGCAGCCGGTTAGACTGGAAGCCGACCCCAACATAGTTTGGAAAAGGCGGGCGGATCATCATTCATACAAAAAAATATTTTTATCCGAATGCGCCAGAAGGAGGGTTATGTTTTTCGAGTGTATGTATGTGTGTATGTATATTTCTTTGGCACGCTCTGTAGCCTAAACGGCTTGATCGATTTCAGCTTGATAGGCGCCGGTTAGATTCGTCTTAATTGTGAAAGTGACACTGGGTATAACAAAATTGAAAAAAAAGTGGCCGATTTTTGGCGCCATAATTGTGTTTTAATTTTTTTTTTCTCTAAACCTATTGAGTGTGGTATCAAAACAAAGGGTTTCATAAATAGATCTCATTAACGTCAAACATAATTATATTAACTAAAAACTGTAAAATCAAAAAAATATTTACAATATCAAAAAACCCGACGGCCTGAAAAGTGAACTTTAATTTAAAAAGATGGAAACAAGAAATTTGTTTTAAAAGGATGACTCTATTAAACTGAATACTATGAGCAATCTCATGCAGTCGGATGCAATAAAGGTCTTTATTGTTAAATTTAAGAAGATACCTCCGACTTTTTTAATTACTTAAAATGTACTTGTCATTAATACAAACATTTCCATACTACTCGGCAATATTAATAGAATAATTAACATCATTCAATAAACGTGAGCTAAATTCTCCGAAAAGCTCGCGTAGCACCGCGACCTAATAACTTCATTGCTACGGGCTACGCTAGTGCGTCTACGAGACTACGCCGCTACGGCGTAGCGCTACGAGTAAGAATGTGGCTGTCAGGCAATTAACTTTGTCCTAAAAAAGTCGATTTTTAATTAATAGTTTCTTTTTTATTTATTATTTTACTAATTAAGGCTGTGATTTCATAATGTTGGCGTGGGTAAATATGTACTTTTCTGTTATAAGTAGGTAAAGACTTCAAGTAAACAATTTATGTCAAATAAGGGGTCAATAAGGGGCAATAAAGGGCCAATTATATGGCTGTTGGAATCCGCTGGATATGAGAAGCACTGAACTTGTCCAAGTGGCGTTACTTGCAGGAACTATATGTCCAGCAATGGACGACTTTCGGCTGAAATGATAACGATGATATTCATTGTAATATAACTTAGACTGGTATTACAACTAGTGTTTTAGATCTAATGCCTAGATCCAGCTTTAGGCTAGACTTAGCTCCTAGGATAGCTTGGTCGTAACAATATTATGTTAGAGGCGAAGCAACTTAGTTACTTAAGAAACTTCAGGAACTTTAACTCTCATATGCAAAGTCCAGCTTAGCATTTCAGCTTATCATTGTGATACTGATACATATTGAAAAAACACTGGAATTTTCTCTGGCTAGTTGTTTTCAGTATTAGAAGTAAAACGTTAATAGGTCTTTCATTGACTTGAATCTGCCCTAGCAGCTGAGAGTATGTCATGCTCACTCAAATGTCTCGCTGGTGTTGGCGTGTGTGTTGGATCATTAAGTTCCCTTCAAAATGGTTGAGTTTAATGGTGCTCATCCATACGTCATGTTAACGGACTGTAAAAAAGGTTTCGTTAAATGTCTAATATTATTTCAAATGGAGTATAATACATGATTATGAACCAAAACCTTTTGTAGGTTATTAAAAAATAATGCTGTGATCTATGTTATACTTATATCAATATATAAGTATTGTACTTTTCTATGAAACAATAAATGATAAAATAAATAAATAAATAAATAAATAAAATGATTTTATTTCTATAAGTAGATTTGTACAAACACTTTTACTCGTCAAACATATTTTTTTTTAACTAGATGAGGCCGGCGTTTCCTATCTTACTACTCTGAGAAGAAAGGCCGAAACAAACTCAGAGGTCACAGTCTCTTTTAAAGTCCAGACATAATCTTGGTCAGATCATGTGAAGACCATATGGATTGGTGTCTGAAATGGTCTTTTGAGGAAAGAACCACACAGATTGAGTGGACCTGTCCAAAGTAGTTTTTTTTTTTGTTTATTGAAATGTCTAATCTTATTTCAAATGGAGTATAAATCTATTGTTAATAAATAAGAGGTTGTGCGTCGATGTCCTGTATCATTTTTATCGCATACTAAACTTTTTTGTTCTTGCTATCCTTTTGATCTCATGTTCACGTTTTTACAGAAAATACTCACCGGGCTTTTCATTTATTTTTATTTCACACAAAGCTCAACATTTAGGTCATTTGACAGTAACGAAACCACGTACAGAGAGGCAGCTCATAGACTAATCAGACTTTCGCTTGTTCCAGGTTAATGTGCCACGAGACGAGTGAAAGAGACCAACGATCCCGACACTCCCTCTAAAACGCCTTATATGGAGCGGGACGGGTATACCACGCGTGCTCCGCCGCGAATCAAAACACACAAAAACCGCGGATGTAGGTAATAGCACGGGAGCTGAATAGCTTTTTAATTAATAAAATTAACAAAAAAAGTTACATAAATAAGCCAAATTGCAACGTTCAACCGATTTTGAATTCCGAACGCCTAATTCCGATCAGACTTTAACGCCTACTTTTCCGTGGACATGTTGGGTGCTTAAAATGGACTTGCCTTACTTTAAATTCTTCATGATGTGTCTGACTGTTTAGTGGGGGGTGGCGCTGAGCTCCTAGTCATAGTTGTAGTATATAATAAGTAAATAAAGGCGGTGGGGACGGTGTGTGGGTGTGATCTCAAAGTGTCGGAGGTGTGTGTGATGCAGCGGCGGCCGAGGCGGTTCGAGTGTCGGCTACCTGTGAAGCAGCCTTGTACGCTCGTCTGACGAATCTATAAAGGTAAGGATTTTGCTGATATACCTATACAGGAAAAGTTTATATTCAGTGCGCAAGACTGTAACCATGAATTCAGCATATCATTCTAGACCCTCCAGCGCAGAAATTTTTCGTCGGTTATACAAAAGAATGATAAGCTGAATTCATGGTTCCAGTTTGCGCACTGAATAAACACTTTTCGTGTATTTACTTCAACTTAAAACAACTACTTTATATGTGTGCACAAAGTGGACATGAAAATACGACCTCCCAAACGTATTAACACTAATTAGAAAACCTGTCTCTTCTCCATAGCAAACAATCAATTGGAACCGTGCACCTAGCTTCTGTCGTTTCTTAAGTGCCCATGTAGGTTTGTGTCCTATGAACTAGTGTTGTCAGTGTTTTTATTTGTTGTGATTTCGTCTCCACGTCTTTAATTTAGAAAATAGTGAGAAAGACATACAATCCTCACTACTCAGGTACCGATTTATTGGGATTTAAGAGGTCACATACAAACATGATAATAATATGTGGTTTGTACCGATATAATGTACAGCTAAATAATTCAAAAACAAAAAAGAAAACATGATCTACATAGTCCTCACATTCACGATAATTGAAACAATAATAATATTACCAAGCCGAGAAAGATAAACAAATCAAGTATCTTGACTTAGCTCACGAGGTTGTCGACATGTGGGATGTAGACTCAGCGATCATTGTACCGATAGTTGTTACAGCCAATGGCTTAATAGCCAAGAGCCTCGACCAACATCTGAGGAGGCTCTAGTTGGGCAGCTGGGTCAAGGGCTTGATTCAGAAAGCGGTACTCCTGGACACGGCTCGCATTGTTAGGAGTTTCCTCTCTCTGGAGCCCTGACCGCCGGTAGCTTGGACCTTGTTCCCGATACCGGTGGGCTACTATTTTTTATATTTTTAAATGTTTTTATATTTGTATACTAATATTTAAAAATATAATTTATATGTGTTATTTAATTGAATAAAGGAAAATAATAATATTATACTACTCCAAGTAAATATTCATGTCAAATGGTATATAATAATCATCAAAATGTCAAAGAGTATAAGTTTGTAAAAACAATAAACAACATTCAGTATGCAAAAATTGGAGCAGCTCAATCCCGGCACAACTTACGTTAATAAGTCTACTTAAAACCGAGCCTGAGTAGCAAGCCATGTTTGCTATCAAACTAGTTAAAAGCTAAAGTATACTACACTGTCAATCTGCCTGGCCTTTTCCTAACTACCTACATTGTGGTTGGCTTCCAGTCCAACCAGCATACCAGCATTTTACATGGAGCGACTGCCTATTTGACCTCCATAACCCAGTTACTGGGTAATACGATCTCTGCTACACTGCAACCTTATTTAAATTATTTTAGCATTTTCTATGCAAACTATTTGATTCTTTGATGTCATTTTTTCATAGGAAACACATGTATTAAAATTATATCAAATCTCTAAGAATTCACATTTTGGGCTCCTAGCATAATTATTTAACACTAATATATTGACTGCACCTCTTTTTGTGAACCTCAAATAAATTACTATATTGGTGTCTTATAAATACTAAATAGCCAAGTAACCTTACCTATCCCGTTTGGTCGGTTAGCGTTACCCTAGCTTAGTTACTCCGACCAACTGAGATAAAAATCCAGAAAGTTAAAAAGAGGCTCACTCATTTTTTTTTTGCAGCATTAGAACCCCAAAAAGTTTTTAGAGGTTATTTTTTTTAAAGATTAAATCATTAGTTAAATACTCCCCTATAAAAAATTGTATTAAAGTTTAAAACGCAAAAGTCCCATAAAAACATAGATTTGTTACGCCACCTAATTCCAAAAATAAATCAGGGTCGACACTTCTAAATAAAAACAATAAAAAAGCTGCAATCAAAATCTGTTTGTTTCATTTTCGACCTAGATATGAATGTAATGCGTCTTTCCTCAATTACATCAAACTCCTATACGATATTAATATTGCAGTTTTATTGTCCCTATTTTATGCCTGTTCTATATTTGTGGTCGGATGACGTCATAGCGTGATGTAATGTAGGGTGGTACGTGAGGTTGGCGGGAATTAATTCGTTCTGCTGATCCTTGAGTCCTATTTCTTTATCGTATTTGCTTGTAAGCCTTTTGTGTCTAGTTTTGTTGGTTTCTTTGTGGGTTATGGAAAATTCTTCTCTAACAGAACGCATACTATACGCGTACCTATTTAGAATACTACGTATGGAGGATGCGCTAAGGTAGAACGCGATATACTACGTATGGAGGATGCGCTAAGGCTAAGCTAAGGTAACGCGAAATTTTCTTAAGTTTTTTTGCAATTTGCTGGTCAGCGTCAGGTTATATGTTCAACAAAATATGGTTCGCAACCGCAACAAGTATGTATTTGCAGAATTATAATCATTATGATCATCAATACAACCGTCCATCCGTCTGTCCATCTGCCCGCGTGTTCATCCGTCCGACTGTTTGTCCGTCCGTCTGCCCATTCGTCCAAATGTTTGTCCGTCCGTCTGCCCATCCGTCCGACTGTTTGTCCGTCCGTCTGCCCATTCGTCCAAATGTTTGTCCGTCCGTCTGCCCATCCGTCCGACTGTTTGTCCGTCCGTCTGCCCATTCGTCCGACTCTTCAGCCGTCCGACTGTTTTTCCGTACGTCCGACTGTTTGTTCGTCCGTCTCTTCATCCGTCCGACTGTTTGTCCGTCCGTCTGCCCATTCGTCCGACTGTTTGTGCGTCCGTCTGCCCATTCGTCCGACTGTTTGTCCGTCCGTCTGCCCATCCGTCCGACTGTTTGTCCGTCCGTCTGCCCATCCGTCCGACTGTTTGTCCGTCCGTCTGCCTATCCATCCGACTGTTTGTCCGTCCGTCTGCCCATCCGTCCGACTGTTTGTCCGTCCGTCTGCCTATCCGTCCGACTGTTTGTCCGTCCGATTGTCCATCCGTCCATTGAATTACTTTTTTTATGAAATGGTCATTTAATGGCGCAGACTTGCGAATTAAAAAAAAACATAAGAAAATTTGAATTTCGCGGGTCAACCTTAGCGCATCTTCCATAATCATAGAAAGAACTTAAAATCTACGTACTAAAAGTATTCTAGGCGAAATGAGGGTTTACCATGGGTACACTCCTGCCCAATCCCAGGCCGATTCCCGGCCAGCGTAGGCGCGGGCTTGCGGACAGCGAGTAATTGGTAGCTCGCTGTCCGGTAAGGACCAATACCCGGGTCGACGGCGCGTTGTGTTCCACGCGCGCCTCAAAGAGATGTCGGCACCAACTGGTGGGGTCCGCAAGGGCCGATTCCTGCCAAAGGATGCGGATTGTTCGAAAAAGATACCGTGGCCCCTGGCACACAGGCAACTGAAGGAACACGGGTGATTTAGTCAGTAAAAGTCTGACCCTCAAAAACAAAAAAAACTCCGGGGAAACAAGGCGTGATGTTATGGTACGTGTTAAAAATATTCAACTAAGTATCAGTAACAAAAAAGACGTTTATTTCAGAAGAAATAAACGTCTTTTTCGTTCGAGTTATTTTTATTTAAGTGACAATATAGAAATATTGTCACTTAAATAAAAATAACTCGAACTCAATTCAATGTTATTTGGTAAGTACCGAAATAATCCAAAATATAGCTACTTAAAACTAAATCAAATTATAACCGTAGCTTACGACAATAATAACAGCTACAAGGAAACTTCTATATTTGTTCGTTATTGTCCCAGAAACCGATATTATTAACTTTAATAGCTTGACAAATCGAAGAGAAATATTCCTGCCATGTAGTTGTTTTGTACTGGAATAAAATGGAATCGATCTGTTTCTGTCACTCTTGACCTGGCATTATTTGACAAAAAGTGACAAATATACTTTAGTCTATACGGGGTCGAGGCTAGGGCACTATCAATCGTGGGGTGTCAATTGTGGGTTGATATCCGACCGATCTTAACCTATCTGTTGGCTGTTTTTTTGCTAGGAGCGATATTTTCATTTGTGTTTGAGTTTTTCTGTTTTAATTCGAAATATTTCGTTTAGAGCTATTTACTTACAATGTAATCAAATTAAGGATAGTGTGTTCGGTCGAAAGTGCCTTCTATGTGCCTATTTGAAATAAATGATTTGACTTTTGACTTTGACTTTGGTTGCATTTCTTGTTCCTACTCCTGCACTAATACTTTAGAGTGACTAATTAAAGCTTAAATGGGGCAATCAATTATCTTCTAACATTAACACACAGGATACTTTTTTATCGCGGTAGTACGTTCCCGCGGGATAATTTTCGACTTCCACGCGAGCGAAGCCGCGGGCGGAAGCTAGTAAACTATAAATAAAATGAAAACCACAAAGTAATTTCACAATGACGTTAAAATTGCCAATTAGACTGTCAATAGAAAATGCAGGAGCTGTCACCTACAAACATGAAAACATTAAACAAAACACAACTGTCAAACATTAAGAGTGAGTTGCACCAACTAACTTTAACGATAACCAACGCCGTGACAGCCGTCAAATCCCCGGTTAAGCGAAATAAGTGTTGCACCAATTTAACAATTGTTAAAATTACGTCACAAATAACGATAACATTAACCGCTCAAATTCGGGCGGTTAAGGGCTATAGTTATGGTTTGTGTCATTGTAGGATCATCTGATTTGCAGTTGTAACCTATAAAAATATTGAATAAACCATTGAAACGAAATTAGTATGTCTTTACTCCGCGATATATTGTGGGAATCGAGCTCTTCTAGCGATGATAGTGACACCAATAGTGAATTCAATTTGCCAGTTAGGAAGAGAAAAGTTTATCGCCCTCGCATTGATCGATTTCTAAAGTGGGATGAGAATGAATTTTTGGACAGATTCCGGGTTTCAAAGACCTTGGCAAGGGCGCTAGCTTCTAGCTTAGGACCTTTGCTGAAAACAAGAACCATGAAGTGAGTATTTTCCATATTATTATATTAATTACCTACCTTGTGACTATCCTGTGACTATAATTTATAACATCATAGGGAATACCTAATAAATAAACTGCGCAAGTAGGTATTATATTACGACAAATCCTATAATATTCAGTCCATTTAATCTTTCTAATATTATGTATTATATCTAATGTTTATCATTTCATTCTTGGCAGGAATAACGCTATAACGCCGGAACAGCAAGTACTAATGGCTCTGGAGTTCTATGCGTGTGGCTCTTTCCAACGTTGTATTGGTGATGCTGCAGGCGTTCATAAATCCAGTGTATGTCGAATCATACATCGTGTGAGCAGAGCTATTGCCGGGTTGAGATCACAGTGTGTGGTAATGCCTAGTGGTCAAAATATGGACAAGGAAGCAAAATTATTTTATGAAATAAGTGCGTTCCCAAAAGCAATAGGAGCCATTGACTGCACCCATATTCCCATTAAATCTCCGGGTGGAATGGATGCTGAAATTTATAGAAATAGAAAACAGGTATTTTCTATGAATGTGCAGGTAATCTGTAACGCACAATTGTACATAAATAATATTGTGGCACGTTGGCCAGGGAGCTGCCACGACAGCCACATATTCAATAGTAGCGTGATTAAAGGACGCTTAGAAGATGGTGAGTTTGAAGGTTTTTGGTTACTAGGAGATAAAGGGTATGCTATCAAACCGTATTTGCTCACCCCTCTGCGCAATCCAACCACAGAAGCGGAGCGGCTTTACAATGAAAGCCAAATTCGAACCAGAAATGTGATTGAACGGACATTTGGCTGCTGGAAGAAAAGGTTCCCTTCTTTATCATGGAAACTCCGCACTGATCCAAGAAGAGCTCAAGCTGCCATTGTTGCAATGGCAGTGCTGCACAATATTTGCAAGAAATCCAGAGACCCTATGCCAATTCTACGCGAGCGCCATCACGATGAGGATTCTTCTGATGAAGAGGAATTATTTGCACGTCCACTTGCCAGTAGCAATAATGACGAACACAACAGAAATATGTTGATTAACAATTATTTTAGTAGGTTAGCACGTGGGTAGAAAACAATAAAATAGTCTAGGCAAAATTGAAAAAATAACGTATTTTATTTGCATACATGTCAATTACACCTAATATACTTGTTACATTCATTTTACCAAATAATTTACTTGCTTAAAATAAGTTAGAAACACAATATTATAAAGACGGCATTGCGAGAACAAAAACAATCGGTTTTAAAAGAGCTTAACGAAATTGAAATGGATAAAATCAGAACAAGCATTCGAAACTAAAATGAGTTACATAGACAAGTTGTTTACTTATTAACATTTTTCTTAAGAATATCGATTTCCAATTTTAGTTTCTCTACTTCTAGCTTATACTTCTCCTCATTGTGTCGCTTTAATTGGCGATGAAGTTGTAGTTCTAGTGTATGCTTCTCGTCGTTGTGTTGCATCAATTGTCTATGAAGCTCGTTTTGGTTTCGAATGCTTGTTCTGATTTTATCCATTTCAATTTCATTAAGCTCTTTTAAAACTGATTGTTTTTGTTCTCGCAATGCCCTCTTTATAATACTGTCATCCTGTTTCTTCTGGATTTTTCCTGAAACAAAAATAATGGATAAGATACAATAAGAAACAGTAGCTTCATATTATTATACCTACTCTTAGCTCATATCTTGTTTACTTCTTCTAATGATAGAAGCATAGAATCATCCCGATTAAACTTTCAGATTTGGATATGAGGTTAGCAAATTTACTGAATCCCTATTTACTCATTTACTAATATTATAAAAATGCGAAAGTAACACTGTTTGCCTGTCTGTCTGTTACGCTGTCCCCCCAAAAACGCATAACCGATCGTCATGAAATTTAGCAGAGATATAGCCCGGGATATAAAGAAGGACATAGGCTACCTTTTTACGCGATAACCAACATCCACGCAGATGGAGCCGCGGGCAAAAGCTAGTAAGAAATAAATCAAAACATAAATTACTCACTCCTGAGTGGTTGTGCCATTGGTTTCCTCAGAGAAGAATGCGGTGTACTGCAGTCAAAGGGTGTTTCAATTATAAGATCACTAGGCTTTTCTATATCCATCTCTGCATTCTGTAAATAACCAATAAAAATACTAATAGGTGGGCATGGGCAGCATGTTTTCTATAGTTAAAATGGTCTCACCTACGTACCTGTGGTAAATTATAAGTTGCATAATCAGTATCCGTTAAAACAGTCGCATTGCTATCCAGAGTCGGTTTCTGTAATAAAAATGCCATTACAAAAACTTATACTCATGATACTTATAAGAAAACCATAGGCAACAAATGGTAAAACATGATCAAACTAGAATACCTTTTTTGTTAGTAAAATTTCATCAACATCTGAATTAATTATAGTTAAGTTGTTGTCATTATTTTGGCCCTGAAACAATTAGGTATAAATAAATTTATTTATATAATCTCATTTACTTACAAGTACAGAGGTAATAGAGCAGTGGTGGCCCAGTGGTAACGGCGCCTATTTACGATTTGTATGTCCTGGGTTCGAACCCAGGCAGGCGCTTTACTTTGTTTCATCACCACTGCTCTCAAAACGGTGAAGGAAAGCATCGTGAGGCAACCGGCATGTCTTAGAACTAAAACTTCGAAGACATGTAACATCTACCTTCCCGCACTGGGCCCGCGTGTGGATTACGGCTCACTCCCTCTCACGAAGAGGAGGCCTGTGTCCTAGTAGTACGTTATAGGCTGATTATGATGAGAGGTAATAGTATTATTTGAATCAATCATAATAGTAACTCACAGAAACTAAATTAGGAGTTATTACACATCGTCATAAAGCGATTCATTTCCGCTTATTGAAGTCGACATCATTGACCGTAACCAGTCAGTAGCATCTTCTGATGCTGGAAGGAGAGCGGGAGGTTTACCTCCTCCTGTACGTCTCATTTCCTGGCGCTCCCTTGTGGCCTCCTGCAAACAAATTATACCAATAATAAAATACCACATATGTCCCTACTTTCAAATAGGTGCAGGTGTTTAGAACTAGTCGTGGAATAAAGGAACAAACACGTGCATAAATGATACACGCTTTTTTTTTTTTTGGGTGGGAAATCATCAAATAACTTCTCCCGCTCTGGGTGGAGCGGGAGGGCGTGCCAGACTTTTACTGACTAAAACCCACCCGTGTTCCCTCAGTTGCCTGTGTGCCAGGGGCCGCGGTATCTCTTTCGAACAACCCGCACCCCTGGCGGGCATCGGCCCTTGCGGACCTCACCATTTGGTGCTGACATCTCTTTGGGCAGTCAAGTAAAAAAATACATGGTTTATGGAAAAAAAATGGAATGTTTGCCTTTTTCGCACTTCTTTTCATATTTTCAAATTTATATTTTAATTGCTTCGTCGTCCTTGGTATTTGCCCAGTGGCATTAAATTCCTTTCCAATGTTGTCCCATACTATTTCTTTTTGTTTTGTGCTAGTCCCATCGGTTTTTTTGCACATCAAAATATTTTTGTATTTTTCTACAAGGATCTGTAATTTCTTAACTTCTTCCTGGCTAAAATTACAACTTCTTTCTCTAAAAACACAGTTTAATTATCTAATTAATAAACGAACAACAAAAACATTCTGTGCTGTGGATAGATTCTAAACTGTAACATAATCGCACGTTCAGTCACGTATATATAACATGCGTATATATAACGTATGCGAATTACATTTATTAATACTTAAATACCTATGTAGGTATTTATGTAATAATAAATGTGATTCACAAACGTCTGTATGCAATAAGTAACGTATTTTTATTATTCAGAAGGAACCAGGAACCGAAGAAATAATATTATAAAAACTGTACTCACTTTGTATTGAAGTTGTGGAGTAAATTGCTATTTGGTATTCCTCCTGAACTCTCCATATTTTGCACAAACTTTGCTTACTTATAATATTTTACAGCAAAATAGTGTTTAATTTAAATATCAAGCCTAAAATCATGTAAATCCCGCTGGAAAACAATTTGAACTGATGCGCTGTGAATTTGAGTTTGGCGGTCTTTGACAGCGTGATGACAACAAACTTGAAATATTGCCATTGCTAAAAAAATTACCCACGAACATTTTGGGAAAACAAGACGCCTTCTCACTTGTCACCCTTTTAACTTTAACTTTCACATTTGACATGACGGTGCAACAGCAGGAAGTTATATTCTATGGTTATTGTTAATGTTACCGTTAAAATTAACTTTGACGACAACTATAACGGAGCTCTTGGTGCAACTCACTCTTAGTATACAGCCGCTTCAGCGGTCAAATTGCCAGTATGACACCCGTGCCTTGTAATTAATGCTGCTGAATTAAAGTTTGCCAAGGAGTTCTGAAGGTATACCATGAGAAATGTTCTAACTGTTCCACCTGTCTTAGTGCCAGCACATACTGTGCGTCCTGTCACTGCATCAAGACGCAGAGTCGCAGTTGTCGTATGCGTCTACGTCTAATTGTCGCTGCGACATGTAGCGAGAGCTTGTGATTGCGACTCTGCAACTCGACGCGAAAGGTGCGGAACTTTGAACAAAATACAGGATTACAGGCGACGTGCAAACTCTACCTAATCATGAATTTAGCACATGGTCACTGATCCGACGAAACTTTTCGTTGATTATTAAAAACAAAATTACCCTTCATCCTTGGATCCTTTCTTTTGTTTTTAATTATCTATGAAAGGGCATTTTTTGTGTGCCGACGAAAAGAACTTCTAGAGGTTTTGGTCTACAATCATGGAACTTACAGGTTCGTCGATGACACTGCCACCCTAAATAAAACTCTGCGACTGCTCGGCGATTAAACGTCTTTACGTTTAGTCGCCGAACAGTCGGATTCAAATGTCGCATAGTGATTAGTGTGCACATGGAAAATGCGAATGGGTCCAAGTTCTATTGACTGAGAATGATTGATAGGGCTATTAGTTTTTTTTTCAAAACGGGCTAACCCCGTCCAGGGAAAGCAAAAAACCGAAGCAAATTGGTAAAAAGTTTTTTCCATAACATAATTGAGCCCCAAGTCTGGATTTGTGCCTGGTTGATATAAGTATGGCCATAGTAAGTACCGACATGAAACTAACCATTTTTTTTGGAATAGAGTCGTTATGTTATGTTTAAAAGTTCTCGAAGAAAATTGGGCTTGTAGTGTTGTAGTAATAAAATAATGGCTCGTTGGCCTTCGAGCAAAATCTTGTTCAACCAAAAATCGATCGTGTAGCCGAGCCCATGCACCCATTTTCAGGGGTCATAAACTCGTAAAAATAGTCCAGTTTTTCAACTGTGGTAGTTAGTCAGCGGTAGACACAAATGGGTCAAATTATACTGTATATCGGGTCCCATGGGTCCCATAACAACCTAAATAACTCATCCACAGCCGGAACAAAATGAGTGCTGGAATTAAAGTACCGTGGAAGCCATGTTTTCTAAGTACGAGAATAAAATGGGTCTAATTCGAAGGTTTTTGGACGTAACGGACGGACGGAACATTACAATCGTACCGCCCAACACTCAAATTCATAAATCAACTCGCTTTCAGAACTAAACGAGAAAATAGCCTAGCCAGGTTGATGACCGCCGATCGAAAGGTCAAAGGCTCAAATCCTACTTCAAATAAAACTAACAAAACTGAATGTCAATTTATTTTGAACAACACCATCGTGATTATTCATTCCAAATTAAATATCTACCAGTTTACAGAGTTTGTTATTTTAGGCTGAATAGAACAACGCCATAATCCTGCCGCATAGCAACGAAACCCACAGTTCCGTAAGACCAAGCACAAAATCAAAATTAACCCGTGCGTGCACACGACATAAACAAACGTTGCTGGTCATAAAGAGCGAATGATGACTTTCAGAGAACTGAAATAAAGTCGGCTTTGGGTTGTAAATCAATACACTGTCAAACAATACCGTCGAGTGATGCGGACTCGAAGTGGCTCCGCGTAAGACGGTTTACTGAAACAAGACCCTACAAAGACTGCCAAAGTTTGCGCTCGAGAATACTCTCGAGAATTTCAATTCATATTTTTAATAACGGTAATGACAATCTTCAGCCTGAAACATGAAAAGAAAATTCTTTTAAAGCAGAGCTATTGGAATTATCTTACAAATAATTAATTGGATTTAGATATGCGTACCTACGTCCAGATAATTATGAAGTAAATTACTCGACGATGCATATCTATCGATTTAATAATCAATGTATTGTTCTTTGAAGTTGCCAGTCCGCCTTCATGAGCACAGCGAGCTACCAAGTTATACTGTAGCTACTTTGGGTAATCTCTGTATAAAAGTCTAAACTTAGCACAATGCGTTTTCTCGGAAATACAAAGAGGTTGGTAGAAATTGTACGATTTTATCCAAAGCAAGACCGTATTTTTAAACATAACCATTTAATCCTGAAAGAAAGCAACTTCATTTGATTTAAAAAATGTATACCCTCGGTGTTTCGCCCGAGTTCAACGTAAAATACCCTTCTAAAATATAATACAGTATTGTGCCGCTAGATGTCGCCTCAATCCCTCGAGTGTAACGAACTCCGCAAACTTTTCCCTTGGAAGCCATATTGGATTTACAAAACGCGCGAAATGAAATTATTAGTGGTATTATGTCGGGAAAATAAAACAAACACGATCTATTTGAGGTTTTAATGGATATCAATTTGGTTTTATCGGTAATTTGCTTTGTAAATACGCCTTTGGATGTAGTTATTTCCTCCTTCATTTAGACTTTCAGTTAAATCCAGACATCGGGAACTTTTGCATGTACATTTATGTATGAAGCGTGTGTTTACAAAAATATCTTGAAGTACATATTTGAATTCTTACGTAAGTAAAAGGCCCCAGATTTGAACAAAAATTAAACACAAATTATATTATGGTTTACACACACGCTAGCGCAAATAACATGACGAACAAAAATTTCATAGAAAATGTTTGCGTGCGCTAAGACCTATACGGCTGTCTTTTGTTGGTAATGTAAAGTAAAATATTATTCAGGACAATGGACCCGCGAATTTATTTTTGAGCCCATTATTATATCAAAGGAAAAGTACTCTACCGTGTCATTGTTTTCCATATTTTAAGAGGAAAAATTCTCCCAGAGCTTTTTTATTTTTCTTTCTCGGTAAGAAAAACATAAAAAGTTTCAGAGATTTTTTCAAGTCACAAACTTTCAGTCTGATAGTTATAATAGTGGGCTTTTTAGAGAATCTTAGATAATACTTACCTATAGGTTTGGCACCTTATTTAGGTGTGGGAACTTACGTAGATAAAATTTATTTTCCCTAAAGGTGAAAATAGTGAATTGAAAGTGTTTTTAAGGTGAATGCGCAGTGGTAGAGCGCGAAATTCAAATTTTGTTACGTTTTTTGCAATTTTCGGGTGAGTGTCAGCTTGTTTCTTGATCAAAATATGATTTGCGACTATAACATGTACGTATTTACAGATTTATAATCATTAGAATCAATAATACATCTTTCTAAGTTAGATTTGTTCCATAAGAACAAATTTCTTATGGAAAAGTGCTTGTGGAAGAAATCTAACTTAGAAAGATGTATTATTGATTCTAATGATTATAAATCTGTAAATACGTACATGTTATAGTCGCAAATCATATTTTGATCAAGAAACAAGCTGACACTCACCTGAAAATTGCAAAAAACGTACCAAAATTTGAATTTCGCGCTCTACCACTGCGCATTCACCTTAAGCAAAAGATTTTTAGGTAACCGTTAAGAAAACCGAATAAACTCACAGTTTAAACCTAACCTTAATTATAAATAGTGGCTCTCGAAATTACACCCCTTCAGCACGTGTTACAATAAAATTGAATTTTCATTGCACTTTGTTGGTGCTTATAACCTTTTACCGCCTTTTCCTTTGCCAGCCCTAATAGTTAAGCGCTTAAAGCGGTTTAGGATATGGTGAGAAGTTGTCGGTCTAATAGAGAAAATTGCTGCAGCGCTGCAAGATACCGGTGTGGATCGATCGGGCGGGCTGCGCGCGCAGATAATGACGTCACAGCCGCCGAGCGGGCCAACGAAATAATTTTGAAAGCTAAACGTAATACAATCTTATTGCTTGATTATACAATATCAACATACATTATTTTGTATTAAAGATTCATGGATGATATTAATGTATTCGAATACTGTAAATCATTGAATGGCCACTCACTATCGGTCCAGATTTTTGTGACTAGATTTAATTATTGCAATTGAATTGAGTGATAAATGGCAACTGCTACTCAAATGCTACTACTAATAAAGAGGTTCCTACCTACTTATTATGAAGATGTAAATAAGAAAGATCTATAAAACTAAGCATACAATCTTTTAATTGGTAACATTTGACCTTGTGTAATATTCGAGCCAAATCGTCCCACCCTCGACACATTGGGGTATTGAGCTGGCAAGACTTGGAAATGGCAAGTAGGCTTGCCTCTTATCAAGTCGGGTTGTAATGTAAGCGGGCAATTACTATTTCCATGCCAAAACAGAAATTATGAAATTTGCAAAATACTAAATTAAAGAGAACAACGATTAGGCAAGGTAGACATTCACGGAAAAGTTTCATACACTTGTTTTCTACAGAGCTAAAGGTTGAAGATTTGCAAATTGCTCACACAACCTGTGTAAATATCGAGGAAAAAAATATTATTTACGCGGCAATGTTTGCCCTCCAACTCCGTTCCTTTTAACGTTGCAAAAAATCGCAGAATTGGGCTGCCTAAAGCTGGCTATAAACGGGTCGATTTTATGTTTTTTTTATTTCTCTCGGAAGAATAAACGCGAGGCAGTGATGAGCAAAAAATGTTGCTTGTTATTTTGACGAATAGTTATGACTTTTCTTGTGAACAGTTACAAAAAGAATACCTACTGACTAATACAAATTATTTTTGGTCATCTAATTTTTTTTTATTTATGTTAAATCAGTTTTAATTAATTTCCTGCATTATTTTAAATTTATTATTTTGTGTATGGTAAGCTGTGCCTGTGTCTGCGTAGGAACAGTCCAGAAGTAAATTCTTAAGTACCCCGTATTAAGGAATTTTACTTGACTCACATAATGCGGCAAGTTCGTGCGCACCTTCAAAAGATAAGAATAATCTGTCCGTATTTACCTAAGAAACGAAATTACGAAAACAATGCGGCAAAACTTATCATTATCAACTTATCTACCTACTACCAAAATAATGTGCGTCAAAACGCAACATGTGCGTCAGAAGATACAACATAATTTATTTTTATCTATAAAGTCGTTTTCCAATATCCCGGATTAGTACAATGATAACGTTTGTTAATCAATTACAATATTAATATTTGAGAAGTTAATTAAATCAATATTTCCCTTTCGCAAGAAGTTAAAAACTTTTATAGCCATACAAAAGCAACAGCATTAAATAAGTAGGTTCCAATCTCATTGTATCTTACTGTAGAAAATCATGTAAGTACAGATTTCCGACTACCAGTCTACTATTACTACCAACCGATCGATGTCAGAAAACGTAGATAACATACGTAAATGAAAAATGTTGCAAAAAAAATCAATCACATTAATGAAATCGTACACCTGTCAGGTGAACTGATACGATTGATCAATAACTAAATATAGTGAGCCATATAAAATCGTTGGATAGACAGATTGACTCTGCTTTGTTTAGTCTCTGTATTGTTTGAACTTTGCTATTTTAGTTGTGCGCCGATTTCGTTGGATAAAGTTTATAATACATAGAGCGAAGCGATTAAATTTCAGTTACCTTTTGTGCTCCGACAGGGTGTGTGTTTTTTTCAATGTTTTCCAGCACGAAAATGCCTCTTCTTTGCGTGACGATGTCAAAAATAACACTTCTTAATTTTTTTTTGCCCGTGCGTTGTAACAAAATGCAGAAAGAAAATTCGAAACTCTCAATGCGCAAAAAAAATCAATAAGTTCTCAATAGTTATGGTCGCAGGACTACAATTTGCATTCTTCCTAAAAAGGTGTGCTGCTGAATCGTAAATATGAGGAGGCTAGAGGAAATGTATTAAATAGTAATAAGTAATGTGTTTTCTGTTCTACAGTTTTACGTAATGGTGTAGGTGGTATGGTCAATCTGAAAACCAAATAAAAATAGATGAAAGAGCTTTATGACCCGTATCTAAAATACATTTATCAATGGATATATATTTTTGGGCTAACTTAAACAAATCTTATCAGAAAACCTGTAAAATACCTATTAACACATCCTTGGCAAATGCTGTTATGAAAATGATAGCATTTTTGGGATATTATCTTAGCGTTCTTACGCCTGGACACTCTCCTCAGCTGTCAGGAACTCAGGCTTTTAGGGAGAAGTACTCTGACCCTCAGGCCTGAGGCCGAACTATTGAAAGTATTGCAGCATGCTTTGATGGCTCATCAAATATTTACCCCACTTACCTCTGGGCTGGGCATACTAAAAAGGCATTTTCTACCATCACATGAGAAAATAGAACACTTGTCATGTTTCTATCCTAATATTACCATAAAAATGAGAACGTCAAAGTAAATACATTCCACAAATTCTGGTACCTACGTCTCCAATAGTTTTCCGAATAACGAGCAGTATCTTTCATAACGTTGTTACAGCCGTCACTTGTCACTGTTCCCGAATATTCTTTCATCAAAAGAATACGCCTCGCCTAAATTAAATTGAGTACACCTCGCTTACGCCGCTCTAGTGTTGCAGTAAAGGTTTCGTTTCTTGGCCGAAACCGAAAAAGAAATCAGTTTTCAACGTGACTTTCAGGCTAAATCGGAGACAAAGGTTCATCTGTCTACCCTTCAATGATTGCTACAAAAATTGCTGTAAGTGTAAGTATAACCCAAGAAGACCTAAACAGTCTCCCACGTCTGGCAGGCAAATCGAGGTAAATTCTTGTTACTAGGCAGGTAGTATCTTGAATCTTGCTATATCCCTAGTCACCGTGTGCTTACTAGGTACTGAAATTTTATTTGGAGCTGTAATACCAATCACAAGTTCTGATCAATTATTTTTGTTGATAAATATAGTTATTTAATTTTTGGTGCTTTTCTAGCCGAAACCCCAATTTGCCGAATCCGAACCCGAAACATTAGCCGAATACTACTTCGCAAGCTTCGTAGGTACGCTCAGACAATGAAATAATCACCCGTCTTTTATGTTTAGCGTTTATTTTGGGATACATCAACATTACCTAAGGCCTTGCTGTTTTCTATCCAACGCTCGCCTTGAGCAGTTCGATTGTCTTCCTATTCATCATAAATCATGCATCTTCAGTCGTTTCTGTACACACACTATTTGACATTTATCGTCAAAATAAAAATAAAATTGGGATTATTTATACTTACCTGGAAAATGTACGTAAATAAAGAGAAAATTTGGTGGGCTACATATTCTAAAAAAATAGAAAAAGGCAGGGGATTCTGAAAAGACGTTCAGTTGGTGGTAGCACTGAGACGTCAGGTCCGGGCACCTGTCAAAAGTTTCAAAGCGCCTATATTTCCTTTGACGTGGTTGTGACTGAATGATGAACGAATAAATGAAACGAATGATGAAGGTCATCAATATTTTCTTTTCATTGTCGAAATGGAAGACCTCTTGACAAAGTGGCGCCAACTGGTGGCGTGAATTTTCATAACTTTTTTTCTGTATTGTATACGTACTAGTTACATCAACAGATAAAGCAGCAGCATATTTTTCAGAGTAGGTACATAATTAACGCCCAAGCTATACGACATGACTTGCCCAATTGATTGTCATATCTTATGGAAATCTCGCTTTATCATATCAGACAAGCCACAATTCTACCTACTTATCCCTAAATGAAAGAGGCGGGCCTACCTAGTTCTATATAAAGTTTTCAAATGAATGCCATACCTTCATTTTAAAAAAATGCAAAATCTATGCGGCAAAGTGAGTTTTAACGATATCTAGACATGCATTTTATTCCACAGCATTAATATTAACTTTAATACCTGTGCATATTTATCTATACTTTGTTTAAAAAATATAAAGTTACTAGTAAGTCTTTATAAGATAAAAATATGTGTAAGTATCAGATATTTTCCTCATTTGCGATAAAATAAAAACGAATGTTTAAAAAACTCATTAGTGGGTACAGTTAAGTTGATCAAAATAATGACATTTAATGTTAAAAAAAAAAACATGCGATGCAGTCTTTGGAGACTGCCGATAGAAGTTAAAACTAAGTAACTTGTGAAATTTTGATGTTTTCACTTCAATTGTTTTGAAAGCGTTCGGTGACGATGACGCGAGTTCCATGATTTTTGTTCACCCAAAAAGTGCTCAACACGCCTAAAGAAGTTTTCATTTCAAAAACCTTTCATTGGGTAACTGAGCTATGAGCTTTTCATTAGTAGAAGGCTTTTTACAAAGTGACGTGCGGTAAGGTAACAATGTCCCTGTCTCGGGGTATTGCATCGCATTTCTACACTCCTGCCTCTTGAGGGTTTTATTAGGTAAAACTCCAAAATAAGCATCGCCATCCATTCTCAACAGAGGGTGAGTACACGAGAGATTCAGCTACGAATTAAACAGGGACTGCCAAATTTTGCCCATGCTTATCGGCTGGCCCTGGGGAAACTGTGCGAGGGAACAGTTTGAATTAAAATCATTTTCATGCTTTCTTTTCAGTCATATTGTCCATGAACTGCTATGGCTCAAAGCAACAAAGAACTTGCGTAGATACACTTCATCATATTTTATCGTGTTAGGAACTAAAATGTTTTAATTATCTGGTTATATGACTTAAGACTAAAATGTTTAAGCTGAATATAAAAATTACAAACATTCAGACAGATTTATTATACACAATACTAAAATATCCATAAGACAGTGCAATGTTTTTATTAAAATATTAGAGTTGATGTCGGCTGCACAGCTTTGCGATATCGATTATTGCCGTCTGGCGAATTAAATTTAAAATATATTACCAGGTCGTCTGTGTACACTAAAAACTTTAATTAAAACCACTTTGGCATATGAGGGGTGCGGGCTGTTCGAAAGAGATACCGTGGCCTCTGGCACACAGGCAACTGAAGGAACACGGGTGGGTTTTAGTCAGTAAAAGTCAGACACGCCTTCCCGCTCCACCCAGCGCGGGAGAAGTTACCCTCAAAAAAACAAAAAAAAGGGATGCGCTAAGGCAGCCCGCGTATACGTTTTTTTTTAAATTGCAGGTCACTGTTAGATTGTAGGTGTTGATTAAAATATGATCCGCGACCGTGACAAATATGGCTTCACAGAATTTTATTATAATCATTAGAATCAGCAATACAACTCTTTAAGTTAGAATTGGCCTCAAAAGACATGATTTCATGAAATAGACATTCAATAGGGTAATAATAACTTGGAGAGATGTTTTTTTTTCTTTATATAATTTGGGGACTTTTATATAAAATACATGACAGGCCTGTCGTACCTTATGATAGCTACAATACAAAAAAAACCTTATTAACCTCTTAGACCAAATGTAGAGATGTATTAATGATTTTAATGATTATAATTCTATAAATAAATATTTGAGTCCGAGGCTTTCGCCAAAGTTGCAGCGTAATAATTTATATTTTGTATTGTATGATAAAGCATCGGCACGTTTTTCAGAGTACCTACTTAACGCTGAAGGTTTATTATGACACTAGCTTCCGCCCGCAGCTTCGCCCGCGTGGAAGTCGAAAAATATCCCATGGGAAAGTACTACCGGGATAAAAAGCATCCTATATGTTAATCCAGGTTATACACTATCTGTGTGCCAAATTTCATATTTCGTTCAGCCGTTTTACCGTGGTTGGCCCAATTTACTGTCTTATATGACAATCTCGCCTTATCATAACGGACTGTAAGTATACCTTGCAACAATTCTGCTTATCCCTCCCTTCATGAAAGAAGCGTAGGTACATAATACGATATAAACTCTAAATGAATGCCATACTTTCATAAAAATATTTTATCTGCATTTAAAAACAAGCTGGGTTATTAGATTCTTATCTAAAATCCAGTTTTAAGCGATCATGGCGTACGTAAAAAATATTTTTAATCGTTTTTCATATGGCTTCGATATTATTTTTCAGTGCCGCGCCGCTTTGTACCTACATGATCTTATTGCATATTGGCTACACTACGGTTGTAACTATACCAAATATAAAAGTGAGTACGTAGCTACTCGCACTCAAGAAACCACATTTCTTTTGAAATCGATCGGTTAACCGAACCGATACAAGCGCAGGGCTTGTCATTCACTGACGTCGTACCCGCGGCCCGACTGACGCATGCGCGTCTGGCTAACGTCTATCCCGTACGGATATAGATGAGTGTTGGCTTGTACATATTTTCGTAGTGCGCTGAGATCTTTTCATCGTGGCCGCATTACTTTATTGCCAGAATTCACGTTCGAACGGTTATCTCATTTTGTCGCATCGTAATATAGATAACGTTGACGTTGGTATAATATTTTATCAATTATGAGATAGCGGTACAGCTACTATTCATATTATATAAATGAAAATTAAATTGCGACACAAGCATGTAGCTTTAGCCGAATGTCGTGTAGTGTATGGGCCGCATGGATATCGTGTGAAGGATCGTGCGTGGTGCCCTCTCATCAGTCAGTAGAGCGGACTCGGATCGCGCGGACGCGCGGCGTGTCGGTGCTTGTAGTTTTTTAGTTTGACAGTTGGCGCGTTTTTCGTTTTTGTTCAACTTGATATTTCTTGTGGAAATCATAGATTTTAAGTTAGTGTAATCTGTGTATTTTCTGTTGATTCTAAGTGTACGACTGTTCGTTTGTGAATTTTCCACGCCGGCTGTGAATTGAGTGGTTGCACGCCCCGTGTACCTGCTCTCGTCGTGTAGTGCAGAATTTTTGTGATTTCTCTTTCGGAAATTGTTTTGTGGACGAGTTGCACCCGCTGTTGGGAACGACTAAGGTGAGTGACACACTTTACCGGTACTTTGTGCACAGATAAACTTTCTAGTCGGGCGAAATAAACGATTTCAGCTATTGCAATTTAGGGCGTCCAATTTCTCTGTAGACCCGACAAACGGGTTCCAAATATAGCGAATCAGGTTTATTCCGAGCCCATAAGCGTTTGAATAGGTAGTTAGATGTTTATAGGTTGTTGAAATTAGTGATTTTTCCTTGGTGGCCGGGCTGAGACGATCCAGACAGCTGAGAGTGCGTAACGGGTAAAAATAAATACACGGGCATTATCGGCCTGTAGACAAATCGGCTTTACTGAGGACAACGCGTTATTATTAGTGCATATTATACAATACGGTACGATATGTGAGGTTATGTTCTAAGAGGTTCAAGGCTATAAAAAGTACAGTTGCATTAGAGCGCCCTATTCACGAGGTAAATTACACGTGACGAGCAAATAGCCATTAGTGATAAGAATTAAATAGGTACCTACTTAGTAACATCTTTGCTTACTGAGATAATAAGTATTTGTCGTGAATATTGCACCTTGATTCTATTGAGGTAACTTTTAATCCTGCAGCATTAAAACTTTAATAACAGCTTAGGTTGGTGGTACAAAACATGTGAATATTCGTTGCTTAAATCCTCATGAAAATATCTCACCCAAAAAGAATACTTCTTAATACTGTTGGCAACATTTGCTATTGAATAGGACTTTAGCAAACCCACATGCATTTTATGTACAGACGCCAGATCAAGCTACCCCAATCTGGCAAATTTCTTTGATAGATTTCCAACTTTATAACATAAGCATAAAGTTCATGTTAGATTGGGAAAATTTGACTGTTTGGGGTAGCTTGATGTGCTGGGGTCTGCACCATACTTATGCATAGTACATAGCCTATCACAGTTTAACATAAAATTTAGGCCTTTTACTAGACATCTCTATCTATTATCTATCAAAAATAAATAGAAGTCTGTTTGTAATATCAAAATAAGAGCTTTTTACTGCATATGAAAGTATTTAATGTACCTACTCTTAAGAAAACAACATTTAAAAAAAATTGTCTGTCTGTTCAAGCTTATCTCTGAAATGGCTGGGCCGATTTTGACAGGACTTTCACTGTCAGATAACTGATGTTATAAAGAGTAACATAGGCTACATTTTGTCCCGATAGCACATTCCCATGGAATAATTTCCAACATTCTCACCGGCTAGTAACTAATAAAAATACCTGTACTAAGTACCTAATACAAAGTAATCTAATCTACCTACTTATTGATTTCCCAAAATTCTGTAACACTTTGATCATAACTTTATTACTACAGCTGATTATACTGTATAGTAAATAGTTCAATAAAATCCAATTTGTATGAAATTCTGAGTTTAATGAGTAGACATGAGGGTTATTCCTCTTTGTCCTCACATAGGACAACAGAGTTTTTACTACCCAAAATCTACTGACTGACGTATTTTATTCAACATCATCATTCATCTGCCGTCATCCCAATTTATTTAGGGTTGGCGCAACATTCATTTTTCTTGGGATGGATTTTATTCTACCAACATTATTTGTTTCTAAGGTTGAGGAAAACTATCCGCTCGTGATACAGTTATATACTAGTACGAGGGGATAGGGCGAATCAGTCCGACGACAACCAAGCTATCTTTGCAATCTAGCATCTCACATTCTACAACTGTTGTCTAAATTTTACTGTCGAAATTATTTCAAGCAATTCTTCTTTTGGTGTTTATTATTAAGTTACTCGATATGGTTGTCTTTTATTCGTGAATAAATATTATTATGATTATGATTATTTAAACTACCTACTTAAACCGCTGTTTGACTTTCAGCTCAATTGACCACAATTTTGTACGATTAAAATTGTTGTGACAGTGAGACTTTAAAGTGCTAAATTGTTTTTGTTCATTAAATAATCTTTTAACATAACAATATTGAGTATTTTTTTTTGCCAAATAGGGTGAAGAATACAAAACAAAAAACATCTTTAAGTGTATCTACTTACTTACTTGATTTTTGTGTTAACCCATTGTTCTTTTCTTTTTTATCGATTCTTATGACAAATATGTACACATGAAACTGTTTAATTTAAATTCATATTTAAATGAAATAAATATGAATTCCATGCATACTTATGACAAACGCATTGTGTTGAAGAAATGCAGTTAAAGACTTTACAACATAACTGAATATCGGAATGTGCATATCCAGTTTGCAAAATTTATGAGTACTAATTTCAAAGTACCTATTTCATTCAGATTGACATTTATGGAGATATAAATGTCAATCTGAACATATGTAAACAGTTCCTACCTAAGACAGCAAAAAAGCTAACAAATCTGAAAGGTAACAGTTATCTGCTATTTTTATTTGAAAATAAAACCTGTGAAAAAAATGTGCTGTGTCTCAGTTTTGTAACATTCTGTAAATACCAAGTCTGACATTTATCACTCTGCTGATGTGCTAATTCTGTATCTGTGATAGGATTAATCATGATTTCCTGATTGTTTTCTTTTTATAATCTCTATTTTGTATTTTCCGGCTGCATTTTCAGAATACTGAAAATGGTTGTGTATTATGTTTTTGGTCTTTCATTCACTTTGTTTTGTACTGTTTAGTGAAATTTATGAATGAAATATTCGATGGAAATTCACTCTGTTTGCTTGGTAACTTGAGTAAAAATTATTTGAGTACAAAAAATGAAATTATACTTACAGCATGTTTTTTTAAATTCGTCTAAAATCCTTTCTGGTTTGAATAAACTGTTTTTTTATTAAATTCAATTGTTTTGTCTGTTCTGAATTCTGAATGTTTACGTAACATTACTAATTCTTGTATGGTAATAGTTTTTTTTTATTAAAAAAGGCATGTTGTATGGCCTCTATTTCTATATTCAACACCTTTCAGACTGTTGAAAAAACCATTTCAGTCATAAAATAAAACTGAGAATCTAATGAATTGAACATATTCTGTAATTACAATGAATGAAACTTAATTCAAGTCTATTTAAAGAATGTTATAATTATGAAAACCTAAATATCTGGGCACTCTAGGTAAAAAAAAAACACCTCTTAATTGATTAAAAACATACTAAGTAAGTACAATAAATAAGCTAGAAAATGTTAATTGTTCAAACATTTTAATTCATTCTTACTGTGTTACACTATCTACTCATTAATTAAAAGTGAAAACAATGAATCTAGTACACTATAATTAGCTATATTTTGGACATGAAAAGTGAAAAATAGTTCCACATTTTACTATATTTCTTATCACACCCAAATCATTATGTTCAGGATTCGATATTAAAACAAATATCAATAATCTGTAGACTGTACTTACAGTAAAGGAATAACAAACGACATTTATTTATTACAGGCACGAGACATTCAATAGTTCGGGTTTCGAGGCTACATAGGTATTTTGTTCCTATATGTAATTTGTATTGATATTTTGCTTGGCCATATGCCAAAATGTAATATGGAATCTGAACTTGTAGTCGGAATTAAGTATTCATTCATTGCTATAAATCTTTTCTATCTTATTCATAAACGACTGGAGTTGGGTACCTACAGTATGGCCTCATTTCTCGCCGAGATAGAGGTACTATGTCGAGAACGGGTAAGGTAACCAAGCGATGGCGACCGCTCGGACAAAGTCCTACTACTTAAGACTGTTGATTCGCCGTCATAAAGTTTGACATGTGTCTACAACTTGCCGTAAAGTTTCGCTTCGAACAACTAATGATTGGATTTGTAATAGTTCTTTCTTTTAGTTTTATTGCGAAGTAGGTGATTAAATGAGCACTTCTTTTGTTATTTGATTGTAGTTCTGCGCTGGAGATGATTTGTTGTAGTTAATTATTTCGACTATTAATTAAAGTTCATAGCTAGAAATGTTTTGCAGGTCACGCAGTCGTATAGGTACAGGTACCTACTGTTTTTGATCTACGCCAATCGAGCAAGGAATAAGAAATAAAATATTGTTATAAAATGCACTGAAAAATGTAAGTAGTTACAGTAACAAAAGTCCACATGCTAACAGGAAAACATTACCAAAAATACCTAAATGTACTTAATTTAAAATTTGTCCTAATAATTTGCACCTCAATAACTGGTTCTGATAAACATCATAAATCAAGAGGTTGTCTAATTCCACAAAAATTATGGCAACCCTATAAATTAGAAGAATTCAATCCTCTTTGTAATAATATTCTCACAAGCAATTTGGCACTGCAACGCTGCAGTGGCCAGGCTGAAAATTAAGTGAAAGAGGGGGGCGAGAGGGGTATGCGACGGTGATTTCAGCTGAAATATGGCTACTAGACGGCCGTTACCCCGCGGTGACGATGTTCCAGATGCCTTTAATTACGCGACCGATTGCGGTTGGGGGGGTGAAGCGGTGTATTTAAAGCGTATGCGCGGGCCACTCGCCGCGGAGCGTCATCGGCGCGTGCGTCACTTCTAAACGCGAATAGAAAACTGGTGACCCTCGGATTGGATGACGCCACCCGTTATGCGTGACGAACGGCTCACGTTACTCGATTGTAGTGAAAGTGTCGTGACTTATCCCCGGGATGTTCCGGGAGCGTTGACGAGTGTTACGTCGACGGTACATAAACAATGTACACGAGAATGTCACACTGACACAACACGCGCTAATCTAAAGCTTCGGCTAATTGACACTAAATCTTCTCCCAATACTCGAACTAAACTATCCTAACTCATGTTAAGTAGTCGTAGTTTTCTCTCGTAGGTATAAAAAGTGTGCCAAATTTGCAATGAAATTATTCTGTCAGAACAACTTAATCCCAAAAGTATTCGTTACGACCTTTCGAATTCCATAGCACACTCCCATTTTGTTTTATTACCTCAAACTAGCGTCAAAGATAAAATGTCCTTAGTGGAAACTCTTAAATGGACGAAAATATATGAGGGTACCTAACCGAGTGTAGGATGCTGCCTCCATCAGACCGGACTATGACAAATGACGTCTTCCGAGGACGTATAAAAACTGTGTAGATTCCGAATTTACCATTTATCACGTTTGAGTCTTTTTCAGTGTTGTTTTTGTGAATCTACAGACGATGTTTGTTACCATCCTGTACTAAGTAAAGCTGAAATCCATCCGGGTTACGTCCCTCAGCAATTCAATCCATACTAAATTCGATGCTGCCAATCAATGCCGAGTTTGCTCCGCTTCTTCCTTCTTAGTTTTATTTTTTGCGGAATCCCGAAAAAGAAACGAAAACCGACGGTAACCGATCTCTCTCCGAAATTTTATACTGGTAGCCTGGTAGGTACTTGATTGTTAAGTTCTCTAGAGTATTTCCTCTCTCCGGGGAACTCTAAACATGGACTCAACAAAAGTTGGAATAAATTCTGTCTTCGATGTAGATTTCCATCGAATCTATTGATCAAAACAACCTTCCAATGTTTACTCGTCCTTGTCCAATCATATTTCACAGTTGTCACTCATGTGGAATGACTGAATTTATTATTGGCGACACTGTTTGTTTGTCGATTTGTTTATTGACATTTTTGCATGGCTCGTGGACAACTATCTGAGCAATCCTTTTAGCACTTTGTTGCATTGAGCCTCAGAATCTGAGGGTCAGCTAGTGCTTAGTCTGTTCATACACAATGTAAACGCACAAATATGTCCTAATTATCACAAACATGATAAATGAAGCGGAGTTATTTTAAGAGTTGTATCACTCTTATCGCTTCAATGACTCAGTCGCCGTGAGGTCAGGGGCCAAAGTCATGGTGACATCATCATAGAACCTATTGCAGGTGGGTGTTGGCCTTTCAATTAAGAGGTTACTGACCGATTCTAATACCAATACTTTCAACCTTCAAGGTATAGAGGATTAGGTAAGGTGACATGTGAGGTGATTTGTGATAAGTCACCTTTACACTTAACGGTTGTTATTAGGCTACTTTGATTTCATTTAGTGCATTCAAGGGTTAAAGGCAGGGTCAGGTCTAAATAAGTTAAATTGGCTTAAACACGCAAGGGACAAACACAATTTTTTAAACAGCTAAGTTGCTGAATAAATCAGTTGCCGTTTAATTTATAAGAGCTATTCAAAGTTTAGGAGCTCGAATTTTGATAACACTTGACTGCATAGCGACGTCTGCTGATATCTCCAAATGACTCAATTATCACTATTACTAACCTAGTCCAATTAACTAGTGAAGTAATGCACTAATGACATAAGATATTAAAATGAGTACAATCCAGTTCTGACTGAAATAAACAGACGTGGACGCAGACTGATTGATCTTGTTTCGAAGCGTTATCAATTGCAAATTGTTCAATGAGATCTACTGTATTGAATTTTTCAAATCAAATCATCACATCACTCAGTGGTTCAGTATCTTGGATACTGGTAGACACGTGGTCTAATTCAAAATAAAAAAAAAATCAAAATCAAAATATTTTATTTCACATAAGCCTGCATGGGCACTTATGAAACGTCAGAAGCTAGGTGCATTCAAAATTAACTACTAAAAATATAAACCTTATCTTCAGATGCTCGCCCGCTTCTGAATCGAAAATTAACAAAAAAAAAATGTCAGGTGCGCGTAAACTGTTGATTGGTTGAATGGATTATCAACAGCCAATCGCATCACCAGACTTGCATAAAAAACAATTGTGTTGAAAATGTTCGTTCCACAATCTGGGTGTTGAGTCTTACTGCTTACGAGTATAAAGTACCAAAGAAGACTTCATTAAAATCATTTTAAAATACTCATGGCTGGTGTTATTTTATACAGTCGCAAGTCCCAAGGTAAATATTTAAACACGTACACACAGCTCCACTAAATGGTTACCCCTCCAAAAGTCATGTGCGTTCAAATCCGTGCTAAGCCCAAGTGACTTTTTGTATTTTGCAACAAAAAATATTATAATTAAGTACTGTATTGTTTTAGTGAATATGGTTAACATTTACGAGCGGTCATTCAGACTGGAGGCTACAAGACCGCTTGCCGTGCATAAGACTGGAGGATCGAATTCTGAACACTTAATGTGCTTTTTGTCATGCAATATTTTTTTTTTATAAAAAGTATTTTTCTATTTTGTTTTAGTTATATTTATAATGAATTTAAAAATTAAGAAAAATTAAAAACTCATAATAATTTCATAAAATTTATTATTGTTATTATTTAACAAAACTTTGATCTTATATTTTACTACAAAGATTTTACAATTTTATTTGATAATTTACCGATAACTTAGTTATTATACTTACATAATTTGCCAACTGACACAAACGGGTTCCTAGACAAGATACGAAGCGCTAGAAATATTTTAAATTGACATAAATTAACGAAATGTCACGTGATCTGTCATATCGTCTCTGCATACAAACGTTTTAAGTGATCGTATACATCAAACGTTGTAGTTATAACTTGAGGGTAGGGATTAATGTTATAAAGAAAACGTAAGTAGGGCAAAAGCAAAAAACATGGTCTATCGATTAGACCTAAAGATGAAGTGACTCGGACGATAGCAGAGTCATCGCATTTCACATGGGCTCGTTGGCTAGTTCGTCAAACTGCCGGTATGAGTATGACGACGTTCGGTGAAGTGATGGTTCGAATCCGATTCGAAACAATAAACTCTTTTTGAAGTATTCTGTAGATTATTCGAAACGTATTCAATGTTGTAGCAGTGTAACATTTTAAAACTTGAGGGGTTAGCACATACTGACGCTGTGTGTACTAGCATTGAGCAAGACTTCGTTTTTATAATACATTATAAAGTACACAAATCCACAAATCGACAACAATTGGTGCTTAGGTAGGTAGGTACATTATCATTCAAAATTCCCCAGAAAATGTTAGGTTAGAGCGTTTCACATTGATTTCCTTTTAGTATATAATCACATTTTATTGTATAAGCCAGTTCTAAATGGCAGTGCAGTGGATAGTCTGTTTATTATACATGTAAGTCCTCTTACATATTCCGTAGGACATACCCATTGTTCCCTCATTCCACTCTGACGTCACAGGGGCGGTTTAATTAAATTTCTAGCTAAGTAATTGTAATTAGAGGCGTTTAGAGATAGTTACGGGGAGATTATTTAGCTAGGAAGCTGGGAGGTTCAAATGGTCGGTCCAAATTATATTAAAATGATACGGTAGGCAATCATTTAGAACAGTTGATTGGTATCTTCTAAACCTGTAGTTTAACTTTGGAGGCTGAATGACTGACAGATATAAATTACCAGAGCAAGAAAAAATTAGTGAAAATGGAGCGTTTGAAGTAATATTAGCGAAACGATAAAACGACTATGAAAATGAAAAAGTCTACGTTCAGGTATTCATATTCAGTCCTATTGAAAACAGTTCAGTATGACGGTCACGTTCATCTATATTCAACCATCGACAAGATTATTGTCTTCCAAGTTGTTAAAGTTAAAATATCCGTACTTAACATACCCAGAAACTGCGAAAGCACCTAATTTCATATTCAGAGAACACCTACGCGGCATACATTAATATTAATCTAGGCAAAGGATAACAATAGAAAATTGTGGTTCGAGTAAAAGGGATGAAAGATAACTGGCACCTTGTTTATCGGCGTAACCCAGCTGAATCGAGGAGCCTCAGTTTGTATTTGTGTGTATAAATTTTGATGTACTGTTTAAACTGCCCGGTGTCTGGCAACATTGGCGTGCGTAGGAGTGCTCGATCGCATGGTGACTCACGGACAAAGATGGCGGACCAACAATATGTAATTATCGGCACCAGACCAGAGCCGGGTTTATGCAACACGCCTGTTATCTGTTTCATAAATAAAAATAAAAAACCCGTTTCTGATAATAATTTGTCGATGGAACATGCTGGGCACGTAGTGATGCAAAAAGCGCATCTAAACTTGAAAATTTATGGTCCTAACGTTCATAGACTAATGTCCGTATTTTATCAGCCTATTATTGTAAATGGTCGAGAGAAAAATGACTCCTCGATTTAACTTTAAATTGCTGCCAAATGATTGGTTTAAAAATAGATCTTTTAAGCTTGGTGTTGGCTTTAGTCGAGCCTTTTGAACAAAATTCCTGATAGGCACGTGTATGGCATACTGATCTTATGATTGTATATCTGTTTCGTCCCACGTGTCGCAGTAAATATGGTCAGAGGCCCGCAACCTCTCGAGGTCACCGCTCAGCATTACATCACTGCAATTTTTTTTCGGACCCACTCGTGCTTACTACGTCGTTATTCGTTTAGAATAAAAAAACGTTTACTTACCTTTAAAATAGGCTCTACACAGTCTGTTCGTGTTTTTTCCTACATCCGTTAAAATACCATTCGTGGAAGTTCTTCACACCGTTTCTTTAGGTTCAACTTCAATTTTTCCGCTATGATATATAAAAACTTTTTACGTATCCCAGGGGTGTTGTAAATCAGGTTTTTTATTTGGACATTTTGATTGCGAGTTACGACTCTTCCAATTCGGTTCCAACCTACAATGTCTGGAACTGCAGATGAAAATTTTCGAATACCAAAGTTCTTAGTTCTATCTTTAATCTACTGTGATATGCCTCGAGAGGTCATTGAATGACGAATCCTGTCCGACTTCGTCTAAGTCAAACCTCCAAGAGCTGTTTAAATAAAAACCAGTTTGACTAGTACTGTCCTGACAACTTTTAACTTGCTTATATTTTGACGGATATTTTAATATTTGTTCACCGCTCAATCCGGTAAATCGATAGTTACGTCATGCATCAAGGCTGTTACCAAAATGGCACTCTTATCTTTCGGAGCTAATTAAGGAAACCGTCGCTCCAAAATCTCTTTACCCTCGCTTGGTCGATAGTAGATGTCCTTGCGCTGACAAATATTTCATACGACCTCAATATCGCCCATCTGTGTTCCGCTGCAGCGAAAGTATGTCATCATCTTATCTTCATTTGCAAGTCGAGAGCCTGAAGGTTCGGCTTTACACTGTCAACTTTGACATCGCATCGTCAGTTTATGGTGATCGTTGAATCCCATTTTTGCGCTGTAGACTTCAAGAAGTTCAAGAGCATCACCGCTTTTGTTGAAGCAATACTCTTCAGTAACGGATAAAAGATACCTCGGAAACATTTTTAACTATAAATCCACTTGGGCTTTTAGGATTGGCCGCTCAGCGAATGTGTGTCAGCATTCTGACGGCAACGTCGCCCCGCAGTTTGTTCGATTTCTCGCTGTTCCATTTTGTTAGCGCTCTAAACAAATAAACCCCGCTTTGCTGGTCCGATTGTTCCCAAGTGTTGGCTTCGTTTTGCGTCCGACCGACGACGTCGGCTCGTTCCGTAGCTTTTGGATTTGGAATATTGAAAATTTGGCTTTGTATTCACGTCCCGTCTTGCGATGGGCAACGCCGCCCATAGTCCTGGATGTTTCGTTTGATGTTGCTACGCACATAACGTTCAAGGGCTACGAAGAAACTTGATTATTCCAGGACTAAGTTGTTATTTTGTAGTCGTGTCTTTCGATTATTCTCCATTAGGTCTATCGTTCGCCTATGGTTATGGGTATTCAAAATAGAACGTTCTGAGCAAATTTTTCTGTATCCATGTTGTTCAATTTATCGATAGCGATGCCTACGCTATGATGATGTTTATTATAAACTTCCCCTGAAATATTCTTTGAGGTGCAGTTATTTACTTTTTAGAAAACTAATTATTAATCAGCGTCGATTAAGCCGATAAATATTTATACGTTCGCTTGAAACTTCAACGTGATTAAGTATTACAATATTGTGCGCGTAGAAAAACTGCCTACTGCATATTTTTTCCTACCTACCTTAGTAATGGAATATATTTTTTTTACTAAATACTTCACACGTTTCCTGCAACCGAGGTTTTTATGGTCAAATTAGAACCGTGTTTCATAATCAGGATTAATTACAAATTTTAGGTGTAATAACTTTAACTGAAATGGTTCGCCTCCAAACCTTTATTGCACATAGAATTAAAAACTGGTTGTATTTCCAGTCGAATGCCGTGCGTGCAAAAACAGGATCTCAGCATTCTCAGCCATCTTCAAGACCAGCCAAAACTTTTCTTGTTGTTTTAAAATTTCAAGCTGTAACATATTAGAGACGACCTGACCTCAAAATGGTGGATAGGACACTGGATGCGGAAGGTGGAGGATAGAGTATTGTGGCGCGGCCTGGGAGGGGCCTATGTCCAGCGGTGGACTGCGATAGGCTGAGTAGATTGATTTTTTTCTGACATCATATTTGCCATTGAGTACTGCGAAATCGTCTCCCATATTTCCATACTTCTCTATTACCTTAATACTTTTATCGTTATCAGCCCCAGAATCCTCTGTAGAACATAGTTCTCCTAACCTGATAAGCAGCACATCATCAATGTAACAAAATAGACGTGTCACAATTCTATAAAACTTCAGAAACACGTGAGAAGCAACATCATAGCTTCTTAACGACAGGTGATTGAACCTGGCCACGTGATGACAGTAATATCTTAATGCCATGCTTGAGGGGATACGACAGTTAAAGTGGTGTTATGCAATTGTAATGTGGATGATGAGTTTTTGACGTGGTTGAGAATGAGGTTTGTGGTAATGGAGGATTTGACATCTAGTTGATGTTCAATTTTGATTATGATCAAAGACATACTTACACGGTTCTTGAATACGTATGGTCATTCAAGATTACTGACAGATTGCCAAACTCATGAGATTTGCTGTGATTAGCTGGCTGGAGTTGTGACTCCACTCATCCAATAAAATCACTCGACATTCGTTTAACAGTCTGTCCAATTTTTAACCGACTACGGCGAAGGAAAGGTTAAGATTTTGACCGGTATGTTTATATGTGTGTGGTATCGTTAGTAGCGTCTTGTTCGTCCGCTAGTTATAGGCTATGTGACATCACATTAAATTGAATATGACACCATCTAGAGGACATAAAGTCCCTAAGTCGCCTACATTTTTGGCTCTAGATTACCGAGAAACCGAGTAATAATGTTATAGATGCTGTAAAGACCTCACCTTGAATTACTTCACAGTTTATAAAGTTGTGTGAAATTCTAAGCCTTTCTAACTCCAATGACACGATGCGGTTGTACACTCTTGGACATAAGATTGAATGTCTACGGATGACGTCACGTTTATCGTCTCGTATTACGGCTCGTATTAGTTGGACACTCATCTCGGAACGCGTTACTGTCCATTCGGCTGGGATTACTCCCCTATGTTTTTTAGCGGAAGTAGACCAAAGTTGGTTTGATTTTTTAAGCTTTTTGTAGTTTAAAATGTTTTATTTTATTCTATTTTATTTATAATGGGATAAAAAACAGCTACAATATACATCTTAATATTAAAAGTGTTATAAGTGTTTTAGGCTAATTGTCTTTTTTCCATGCACAAATAAATATGTAGAGAATAAAGTATCAGGTCGAACATGGATAAGACCAGCGCAGCAGCGTAGAGACTAGCACTAGAAGAATCGGCTTGATGGCTTCATCAATTTCCTCCTCCAATATTTTTGAGTAGAATAAGTTTCCTATCATTAATGAAAATGTTCCCAACTCTGATACTTACATGGAATGGAACCCGGGCACATTACGCGAAAACTATGCAAAACTTTAATAATAAGAATAACCGCAGTTTGGCAGTGCCTGCCCCCTGTTTCCTCCTAACTTACGCTCGAACAGTTTACTGCATACAATTGTACGAGAAACTTCTAGAAACTGTAAATGACGTCGTTGAAATATCTGATTTATAAGTTTATCTTCTGGGCCTGCTCGGAAAAGTGGCGTATCACCCGATGCTGGTCGGAAAAGTTGTGGAATGAGGTTGTGGTTGTAGCGAGATAAACTGTTTCTTCTTTATGCATTGCTGTTGGTTTTAATAATGTGCCAGTTAGTCTGGGGTGTCGGTTTTATTTGTATTTTTTCTTATATAAATTGCTTGCTTGCAGTCTGTTTCTACTGAAACACAATCAAACGCAAGTTATTATTCAGAATCGGCCTTTTTGCTCTCGATTATGAGTAGGAAAATTGACTTTTCCGCCTTTAAAGACCATCAGGTGTGCTGGAACCAAAATGGATGCCCTAGTTGCGTCTTTGTCATCATAACTTACTGCTTATTGGGACCTTATGTGAACAAATATTTTAAGTCAAGTATTTTTTATTTATTTTTACTGAAGGTATTCAATTTATTTGTTCTAAAATATAAGTGACCCAGAAAAGCTATATTATTCCACAACATATTCGCTTATGGTCTAACGACCGATTACAAATAGTTAAAAAAAAACCCAATTTAACTAAAACGATTCACAAATTGTCAAGTAATTGATTTACCTACTAACCTCCTAAATATACTAAAGGCATGCAATCCTAATCAGCAAACAGTCAGAATACATTAGATTTATACCATTAAACGCTAAGTAATTGTGATTGGCTGCCAGACCGTCGCCTACGCTAGTAAAAACTTCAATGATCTAAGTCTTACATAATCAAAATGTCTGCCGCTTCGTGCCACTCATTTCAGTACCCAACCTAAGATAAATGTCGGTAAACCTGGATTACAGTTTCCTAGTCAGTCTCCATAGTTGCCAGAATTTTTACCAGGCAAAGCGGGTTTTGACTAAAAAACCGGGATTCTTTCTTAGAAACCGGGACATGATTAAAAAAAAACGAAAATAATCACTCAGTCGTTTTTTTATCAATGGACATTATTACTACTTAACATTTTATTTGAGTTTCAAATTAATCATGATGATAAATAGTCATTAAAAATGTACCTATTTGAATAAAATACTTTACTATACTCATAACAATGGCACCATCGAGCAATCCCAGAAAAGCGGGACTGAATCCTGTCCCGCGCGGACATTTAATTTCGAGCTCAAAATCGGGACGTCCCAACAAAATCGGGTCTTCTGGCAACGCTGTCAGCCTCCCAAATAAATTAAGGTCTTCTTGTCTGTTCATGAGATTTATTTCGGATATGTTTATCATAATATTTTCTTAGCGTATCTTATCTTAATCGATGCTAATCAAAGTTTTAATGAAAATTCTTATCAATTTGCTAGGTGTAAAAGTCAAGTAAGATAACCCACTTAGCACCTAGAGGTCAGGTCAATCCCATAACGTCCGGTGCTCTCGTCTGATTGGCTAACTCAGCCGTATTGAGGCTTTCTGATTTGATCGCAGCCAGTTTGCTGACTTCGGATTGGCTGGCGCTGTGCTGTGACTACTAATTCCTGTATTTTGGGTTGATTGTATGGATAGGTTAAACAAGGCAAAGGCAGTTAGTTACTTTAATGAATATGTTACTAAGTTGTGTTTATGTACGAGACTCATACGTTTGACCTTGTTGGCAAGATTAATCGTTCTCTGCTCACACATTTCCATTCATATATGTATAATCTAGATCATATAAGAGTCTGAAATACGCAAAATCCTAAATATCGTAATAAAAACACTTGGCAACTAAATCTAGAGTATAATCATTATTATTTTGCCGCCGCCTGACTCAGAATTAGTGACTCGACCATTACAGTATTTTTTTTTTCTATTTCTTTCGATAATACACATTTCAATGACGCGGAGCCTTTCATAGATTGGGCAAGGAGACTGAGTCTTTCAGACGCATCTAGTGATGGTTCTAGGTTAGTATTTAAGCGATTCAATAATATTATCGATTATAGGGATGTCTAAAATGATTTCATGAGTGATATCTTCAATACGGCTACATGAACACGAATAAAATGGTCTGACAAAATTCACGAGATAAAAAAAAAACCGCAATGTCCCCTGAGGATAGATGGATGGATGTTTGTTTGTTACTCTTTCATGCAAAAACTACTGAACGGATTTTGATGAAATTTAGCACAGAGATCGTTTATAACCTAGATTAACACATTGGTTATATTTTATTCCGGTAGTACGTTCTCGTAAGATAATATTTAACCTCAACGCGGGCCAAGCCGCTGGCAAAAGCTAGTAGCAATAATTCATTATTGTACCGATTACCGATACAGTAAACAATTTATATGACTTTGCTGCTGGGTGTTAAACATTTATTTACTCAAAACAATGCAATTTAAGATAACGTGACTCTCATGTCCTCGAAACTGTCATCAAAACGGTCGGAGACCTCGAAAAACTTAATGATGTGACGAACTTAATGGCTGCCCGGAGGCGACAACTTATTGTGACATTTACTGTCGTTTCTCACGATCTATAACAAGCTGCCTCGTTGGTCTAGTGGTCGGAAACGCTACTGCTGAGCACATCCTGGGTTTGGTTCCGGGGCCGGGCTAAGTTTTATTGGGTTTTTCTATCTAGAATTTCGCAGTAGCAGCCCTAACCTGCATTTGTACCCTGTTGGCTCGCTCTCTATTCATGGGACTTGAACATCACTGGTGAAATCTGGCTGTACATCTCTGCCCGACCCTTAGGGGAAACAAGGCGTGATGTTATGTTAGGTTAGGTTACACGCTATTTTATTTTCGTCCGTGACTACAATCGCATCTTGTCTTTACACTACTTGGACCTGATCCCAGGAACTTCTTTATACAATTTTACGTGTTTTCACAAACGCGTCTCGTGAATCACGCAGTTACTAAGTATGTTAACGATGGCCTACCTGCATTCAGCTCCGTTTACACTAAAGCGTTTATTATTAACGACGATCCGCAAACAGTGACGTAATACTTCCCCAACAGCCAACTGAAATATCGACTTTATCCCAACTCGAACGAGCGACTTTTATTTCCTCAAATTACAACTCAAATACCACAGTCCCCGGCGTATATTTGCACTTTTTGCCAGGTTTTAATTTCAACTGTGGCGTTCATTTCCTATCAAGGTTGCTCATTGTTAGCCGAAAACGTAGCAGCTGCTTTGGATTAATTGGATCTACGATCGCAGCTAATATTTGAATGAAAATAGCAGCCAGACATTTGAACAGGCGATCGGAACTGTGCTTGGATATGTGTTCGAATTTTCGATTTATCGATACATTTCGTGAAGAAAAATCCGTTGGTTGATTCACCTCACTATAGACTGATGCAAAAAGCGTAAACATTTCAAAAGCATTCGGGCTTTACATCAGTTAGCATGTCCAAACAGTGGCGTTGGGTAAAACAAGTTTTTTCAGCGCCAACTAATTTTCAGCTGGTTCATCTGAGTTATAAAATGTCGTGCGTGGGTTCTAATGAAAGGGTCGATTTACGCAGGAACTCTCCTCGAGAAACGTTAGGGACTAATCACTTTGATTAGTGCGCGTAATTACAGTTAGTTATTTCAGCATAATGCGCAAACGATTAGTCTTTTCTATCCTGGTTTTCTGAACTATCTATCTGCCTAGCCTTTTCCCAATTATGTTGGGGTCGGCTTCCAGTCTAACCAGATCCTGCTGTATACCAGTATTTTAGATGGAGCGACTGCCTATCTGAATTTCGGGCTTCTGTCGATCCATAACGATTGCCAAAGATCCATGAATGACAGCCGGGACCAACGGCTTAACCTGTTTTCCGAAGCCCTCCACAGAGGGGTCTTGGTATGTAAAGATTGGCACCGATCCACGGACCAACTGCGGCAAGGGTAGATTAACCTGATCGATCGACTTGAAGAACTATCGCTGTAATTATATCCAATATGTTTTTCTTATTGAATTTGTCGTCTATCCAGATGAAAATGGCGCTTAGTATGCTCAAGACAAATGACTTAATTAAATAGCTAGGAGCAGTGGAATGGCTATAAAAAATCGTCTGCGATTCATTACGAGCTTATTAAAAGTAGAAGAGACGTCGCGGAATCCCAGTAGTGTTGGGTGACGTTGTATAAAAAGCGCCAAGTGTGCCTTTAGTCCGGTTATTTTGAGCTGATCCAAGTCTGGCTCGCTGAATTAGAAATTCGAAACTTGTCACTTGAATATTCTGTGTGGGATACGATTAATAAAATGTTAATTTCACTGCTGAAACTACTGATATTTCCAAATAGCAACTTTATGTGACTATAAATTAAGTTGATTTCAGAAAGACTAAGAACAAGTCATAAAAATGTTTGGAGTTGTATTGCAAACTGAACTTTAATTTGTGGGCATTACAGTTAATTTAACAAAAACACATTGGTTTACATTTTTGGGAACAAATTTGCGGACGCAGATTACTTATGTCAGATTTGTAAAGAACGGTTTTCCGTGAGAAATGTACTCTCACGTTAAGTAATCCGATTATCTATGTAAGACTTGCGATTTCTGATTTGAATTAGACTACCGGATGACGGATGGATTTATCAGACCTTAGAGAAATGTACAGTAATTTATCGTTAATGTTCATAGTTTCCTTCGCTCCGTTTAATCGATAGGTAAACTACTCAACAGGAGTAAAGATTAGGAAAATTATCAGCCTAGCAGGCTTAGCACGAGCACCGATTTGTCGACGGAAGAATAGACATGACTCCCCCTCCACCGCCCCCCCATTTCAGCTTATTTAAAAACTACCGTACTCCTTTACCGTAAACATGCAGACATACATAATATACATGTTGTTATACTCATGCTGGTCAACGAACTTATATTATTCAACACATAATAACGATGCGGCTGCTATGTGAAAACCATGCCGTTTATTGCATAAGTTTTAGTATTAGCAACTAGCTGACCCGACAGACATCCTGTCTTAACTATGAATAATAAAGTTAATATTTAAATTTATATTAAATTTTATAATGTTACGCGCAACTTTCTTATTTTATCTTTCATTAGAACCTTCTCCTGACAATAACAAACACAACAATAAAATAATTAGCTAAATTGGTCCAGCCGTTCACGTGTGGTGCCGTGACCGGCGAAATAGGGATACATTTTGATTTATGTAAATAATACGCACCGCTTGACTTAAGGCTCCAACAGACAGGCGCGACGCGACTATAATACAACAATTCCTATGAAAACTTCATGGAAATTGATCTACTAGAGTCGTGTTGCGCCGGTCTGCGGGAGCCATAAAAGCTGTTATGCAGTTCAGATAGAACGGAAAAATGCTCGAGCAATTTACCCATCGAAAATTGATCGTATTACCATAGCCTAAAGTAGAAAATTGTAAAGATATCGACACAGTCGGCTCGCACATGGTCGCGACTCGGTTGCTCTGTGTGACTTCCATCCAGAGAAGGCTCGGCCAGCGCGATGCTAATGACGTCACCAACTTTTCCAAAAACTGCTGTTAATTCTGTCAGCGACAAAAATCTTGTCGTCACGTCTTGAGCATTTCATTCAAAAGTTTTAAAAGGCGACACTATTAGTAGAACTATTCGACTTTAAACTAAAAATTCCATAATTATGCAAACAATGTTATCGTAAAACAAAATGGAAGACCCAACATTAGCCCGCAAACACGTCTCAGCTCACGATAATCGGTTGCATTTAATGAAAGGATGATCATTTATGCGGGTAGAAGGTCACAATAATACTACGATTACGTCATACCACATAATATTGCGATTGGCAACACAGTCATTTTAACCTACCTCGGACACGGACAGCACTACCCTCTCAAACTTTTTTACAGTCCCATCAACCGATTTTTATGAGACAAAAAGTTATGCGTGGACTTACATAAAAAAAAATATACGCGTCGACTTGAGAACCTCCTCCGTTTCTTCGTCGGTTAAAAAATCCACCAAATACCTACATCAGAGTTAAAGTGAGCTATTATTGTTGAGTTGAATTTACGATTGCCACCGGAACCAAAGCGATAACACTGTTAAAAATATTATTACAGTAATTTTAAATACAGTATTTAAAGCCCAAAAACGTTGTGTTAGAGCAATGTGTAGTCTTAAACCTAGAGATAGTTGTGAACCTCTATTCAAGTCTTTGAAAATTCTTACTTTTCCGTGTTTATATATTTTAGAAATGGCAATTTTTGTAAAAACAAATGAAAATTTGTTTGCTAAGGTCTCGGACACTAAGAAGGGTCCCGTGAGAAGTCAATACAAAAACCTCTTAGTTATCGGTGGCTATAAAACAGCACTACTTAAAAAAAGTGTTTTCTGTATGGGCCCAATAATATTTAATAAACTACCCGACTGCTTAAAATGTGACACCCTTCAACAATTTAAAAATAAACTCAAGACTTTTTTGATACAGAAATGTTACTATTCGATAAGTGATTTTTTGAACGACCCTATGTGTGACATCTCAACAGTTTAATATTATTGACATTATTGAAACACTTTTGCGCACGATTTAAACTTGTTAAAATTATTTATTAATTTACTAACTATTTTATAATTTTGCTCATGACCTTATAATAATATTAACATAGGTGACATTACCTATTTATTAAATTTTGCATGCCAAAACTCAGGCAGAATGTACCCGGCTCACTATATTTTATAACAACTTTATTGTACAATACCTACATTCTATGCGAATAAATGATTTGATTTGATTTGATTTACAATTCACGTCGGGTCTTCTAGAAGACTAAGAAAGAACTTACCCTAATAATTTCTGCAAGAAAATTGCTACGTTAGCCTTTTCCTAATTGGAAAAGTGAATGGTTTGATTCCAAAGGAATACCTAATGATAAAATAACGAAGACTGACAGTTAAAGACACTCTTGATGATTCGATTAGCCTCGATCTCAAATAGATTAAGAAGAAATACACTGTTATTGCCAATTTAGGTTTGGTTAGAGGAGTTAAAAGGTTAGAATAAAAGGTCAAAAGCGAACAGTTAAGTGTTCCGCCTAAAATTATGCAGATGCATAATTGCTAATTAGAACTAAATCATTCAATACACATTCCAAACGTAATATTTTTGAAGATAGTGGAAGAAGCAGACATGCTGTGCTGTCTCTAAATGTTTAGTCCATGAGAATAAAGATCAGCTTCGTTGGTCTCGTGGTCGTAAGCGCTATTGCTCAGCTTGAGATCTTGGATTTCCTGGTCGGGCACTTCTCAGTAGCAGTCAGGGAGCAGGGGCGTACCAATAGAAAATGGCGCCTAGGGCACGCATGACATTTGCGCCCCTAAACTATCTTCTCGGTCTACACTGTGCAAAGCTAGTTTGCATAACCTTTGTTGACCAATTATAAGCCTTCAATAAGGAAGGTATTAATTTCAAATTTGTAAAAAATCGCTTGCAATGCTGTAATTTTAAGATAATTTGAATAGAAATAGGCAGATTTGGAAATACGCTTTCATCCCCGTACAGCATAATACATTCAAGTAGCTCTTCAGATTTCTTAATAAAGGTAACAGTATGAAATGGTTTATTGTTTCTTTTTTATTTATAATAATTGGCGACTTTTTGCGCCCCCCTGCGATAGGCGCCCAGGCCTGCCCCACCCTAGTTACGCCACTGCCCGGGAGTCGGGAATTGTGCCTGCTAATAGCAATAGTCTTGCCCTCTATTACAAGGGACTTACCTGTCCTACCCTTTCGGGGAAACAAAGCGTGATTTTATGTCAAGTAATGATGATATTTACGATGCCAAACTTGTACACATATAGTCAGTTTCGTATATCTCAGTGTCCAACATCATAAACGTCTCCCACATATCCCGTACCGTATCTCAACAGCAATATTCATCCAATCCAGATCAATCTTCCTATTGTGACTCCATTGTGATCACCCCAGCTAACTGAATGAAGTGTCCCCGTTCATTGAATTGTTTGACACGCAAACTAAGCTATGGTAATGGGGAACCTCGCAACACACTTACAATCGATTACTGTTGGAACGATTTGTTTTATTAAGCTGTCTGAAAGTTTGTTGCCTTTTAATTAACCATTGATCAAGTTTAGCACTTAAATTGGGAGTTTATTTTAGTTTGTGTGTCAATCTACACACACAAACTAAAATAAATAAATTATAGTCTTGTTTAGTTCTTGATGTCTTCTTGTTTTCTTGCGTGTGCTATTAGATAGATAGAGACGACTTACTAGTTGTCGTGGCTTTGAACCCCAGCAGGCACTTGTACATTATTTCATCACCACTGCTCTAAAACCGGTGAAGGAAAACATCGTGAGGAAACCGGCTTGTTCTAGAACCAAACATTCTACGACATGTGACATCCGTCAGCTCGCACTGGGCCCGCATGTTGGATAATCGTCGACTCCTTTCTCACAGCGAAGTGGTCTGTGGGCCCAGCAGTGCGAACTGGGCTGATTATGCTACTAGATTGGTAATGTATTACTCTAATCTGCTTATAATGTTCTGTTCCACTATTTCCTGTTTCTAGGCAGAAGACTCCTCTTACCTCGCAGTCCTCCTAAATTTTCTGAGCCCAAGATAGAGAAAATACTCTTTTATTATGTACACCAGAAAAATACAGAAATAAATGTAGAAGTTTTACATAGGGTGACCCAATGGGCGGTCCAATCGCTAAAGCAATCTTTGGATAGATTAAAGGGAGAAGGAGATTGGACTTCTTGCTTCAATAGCCTCCCAGAACGAATTCTAGGATACTATCAGAACTAGCTTGCCTTTGTAATCGAATCTTCTGGTTAATCTGTGCTATATATCTTTCAATTAGACCATTGTGTGAACAGTTGAGCACTAGTACGATCTTAGAAGCTTGCTTTTTAATTAGAATATCCTAACTATATTAGACAGGATGAAAGCTTTTGTCTAATATGTATGGTTGGAAGACAGGATATTGCCTTAATCATGTAACGGTATTAAAGCGATACACTTCCGGCTATAGCCAAGCTTCAGTCTGCGTCAACAAAACCCTTGGGAAATGTGGTTTCGGAGTCACAAAAGTGAAACAAACAAAAATTAAAACAACAGAAATTCAATTGTGATTCTCGCAATGAAAATTTTAAAGTATACAAAAGCCTACCAAAGCTTCCGACCAAGATTCATCTCACGAGTGCTCTCGACTATAATTCCGTGATCCAACGGGAGTATTCTGGTGTAATTAAGTAAAGAACGCTGTCCGTCCGTTGCTCTCGTGTTCAAACTTTTGACGTGATACCGCAGAGATTCCTCTCGTTAATCATATTTTTGTGAGGTCTCTATGGATAATGTGTTCGTAATTGACGTCATTTGTTCACTCTTGATGGGTTTTCCTGAGATATTCTGAATTTCTTGTGAAAGAATACGCTTTTATCTAGGTCGGAAAACTTCGCAGATTTTTCTGAAAGTTCATGAATGTGATGTTAGGTCTTATTGTTGTTGTTGTACGCAAAATACGCGCCTTGAAGTAGAGTTGAGGACAACTGACCGTTTTACCTACCTAGGTCTTGTTGTAATATGTACATCATGAATTCAAGTACCTAGGTATAAATTGATATCTACGCATGTGGTATATGCATCTGCAGAAGTCGAGCTTGAAAAGCCTCATTAAATCTTTCCGCGGAAATTAACTGCCATTCCCAAAAAACGCTAACGCACCATGAAAAGTATTCAAACTAAAATGAAAAAATAAAACCATAACTTTAAAATATTAGGAACAAAGTTGTTGATTTTCACCTCACCCTTATATTGGCTTATCACAAAAGCGAAATTAATTTAAGGAGGGCCTATTGAAGAATAAACAAGATTAAACGTATTTTCATTGGTCGGTAATTTTCAGACATCGGTGTTCAACAAAACTGTGCCAGTAATTTTATTAATCAATTAATTATTATTTATAATTTAATCTCTCAAGGTGGTCTTGACTATTATCTTCCTGAATATATCTTAGTTACCTAGATAGATATTATCTACAGGTTTATCAACATTGTGCACTGTGTAGGCTTACAATGGCGTGATTGTTTTTAATCTGATTTAAAACTGATAAACTCCTACTTTAATAGGAAATCATCATCAAGGTAATTGTAGCAAGTGTCATATCTATATAATAACATCATTTGTAATGTCAGATTGTGATAAAAAAAAAACAGTTTGTCACGTTACCAAGTCATCGGGGCACGACATGTTAGAGCTTGTTAGTCCAAAACTTCGCCACTTCCATGGCATCGTCACGGCATTGGTGCAGCAGGATATTTTCCTTGACTGAATGCAACTGGAGAACAAAATATCTGGGTTCATCGCCCACGAATGGGAATTGAAGACAGGCCAACACAGACCATTATAATGTACGCCATTACACATTCTTACTATGACTTACGAGCACACATGACATTTAAGACTGCACATTTAAAATGAATTGCTATAATATGTCGCGCTATACATCCATTACCGAATAAACGACTAACATAAAACGAAACACAAAAGGGCTGAGTATATAGCTAATAAAGTCTATAGTACCAGTAAAACAATCAGATGAACTCATGTTGCCAAGTCTTCGAGCATTAAACTTTGCTATACAATTTGGTGCTTTATTGCATAACCATGGTCTATCATACTATCATACTATTTGTTTACGATACTGAAATCGTAAATCGTTTGGTAATGGAATAGTATTTGACTGGTATGAGTGACTGGTTTGTTGATGTTGGTCTACGATACGGTGACAGTTGGTATCATTCAAGAATTAAGTGCATCTTGGCATATTACAAGATTTGAAAATGAATGTGGAACTCCTAAATGTAATGAAATTGTTTACTCTGTAAATAGGGTAGGTATCGGAATCACACATTACACGTCATAGTAAAAAAAATACCTTGTCGTAGTCGACGTTTCCTGCCTTGAGAAGAAATGGCGAAAGAAACTCAAAACTCACTTGGTCAGATCATATGAGTACCATGTGAGAGAGATGTGAGTTAACCTGACCTGTCAGCGCAAGCATTTGTCCAGTGAATTCAGTGCGGACCAATGAAACTGAACAAGATCAGCACTTCTAAACCGAGTTCAAGAAGTGTCTGTGGCAATATCCATAACAATTTTGGCTCTTAAACGCAGTTTAGATGTTCTGAACGCGTTCAGTTTCATTGGCAAAATTAGTCCTAAATTAGATTTCAGTAGTAAATCTAGTTACACAGTTTATAAAATCGAAGTCTTTCATATCAAACGAACTTTGACTTATTCAAAAGTAAACCTTTTTAAAGGCTGCAGTCCTGATTTTTGAAGCACGAGTTCTGAGTGAATTGAAGTGTGCAAACGAGTGCGAGTCTACAGTTCAGTTTGTTATAAAATCTTGAACTTTTACAGTTTGACACGCGAACTTCACGCCGGCTAAACGAAGTTAAGTAAATACTTGTTTAAGCGAAGGAAGCTTCTAGAAGTCTGTATTTTCTGAATTAATAAAGTTTTCCATACAATAAGGTTCTTGATTGCTAATTGGAATGTTATAAAAATTATGGTGTTTAATGCATAGTTAGTAGTTGGTTACATTTATGGTTCTCTTTCTACCTGCTTGGGCCCTTGTTACTTGAGGTTGGCTGGTTGGCATAAAATACTCTTATTTTATTCTACTACGACGAAGCAAAAAATGGGTTATGATTTGTATGTATGTGTATATGTTCATCTGTTCCGACATAACTTCTAAACTACTTATCATAATTTGACAAATGCGGCATTGTCGGAAGCGTCTTGATCGCCCGCTAGACTATAGGCTATGTGATATTGCACCCATGCTCTAAAAATGCTGAATCATTAAAATATACCTAAAAAAAATGCAAAAGCAAACAACAAGGAAAAGTGTCATATGACCAGATGAGAGTATTTTCTTGTTTCAAACTTTTTAGAGCATGATTTTTAAGTAGTCAGGTTTTCGTTTTGAAACTTACTTTTTCTCTTCTCTCAGACCTCTATAATATACGATAAATGTCTATCTAATAATACATTGATGGAACCTGCCTTAATGCCTAGGCAGATTCAATCAATCAATTTATTATTATAAAGACGTTTATCGCATGTTAGTCCATCATCTGTCTACCTATATATCTATCGTCATTTAAAAACTGGTTTTAAAAACTAACACCTCCAAACTCAGCGTAGCATGCATCAAGCATTTCATTGTAACACTCAAATTAAATGCAATACCGTAAAATGTTTACGATGTTGTGCACGCCAAACGAGCAAACACGCCAGGTGGGTCAAGGTGTTCGCTTGTGCCCCACCCTTTATTGCAAGCTTTGCTTTAGGACCGGTTCCGAAAATCCGTAGGGCGGTATATAGGTCGATGTGAATATTGTTAAGCTTGATTTACACGGTTTCATTTCCTTGCCTGTGGCATACCCATAAGTTCAAGCAACAATAAAAGTTGCACTGTCTAAACATTGTTTAGACGATGCAAGTAATTTCATTTTATAACACAGGCGTGTGACTTGCATCGATTAAATGGGGCTTAATGTGGAAGCGCCAAGGTAGCCCACGATATTAAAATTTTCGTCCGTTTTTAGGGTTCCGTACCTTAAAAGGCAGTGTTTAAAGACGATGCAAGTCTTGCATCAATTTTATTGTATGCCACAGGCAAGAACTTTCATCGTGTAAATGGGGTTTTAGCATTAGTCAGTTTACTTGTAGTGTCTTAGGTGTTGGGTTGGGCTTATAAAGTGGTAATTTATGGAGAACTTTCGATATGGTTTACATAAACACATTTATAAACGGTTATAACTTCTCCCGCTCTGGGTGGAGCAGGAGGGTGTGTCAGACTTTTACTGAGTAAAACCCATCCGTGTTCCCTCAGTTGCCTGTGTGCCAGGGGCCGCGGTATCTCTTTCGAACAACCCGCGCCCCTGGCAGGCATCGGCCCTTGCGGACCCCACCAGTTGGTGCTGACATCGCATTGAGGCGCGCGTGGAACACAACGCGCCGTCGACGCGGACTTGGTCCTTACCGGACAGCGAGCTTCCCATTACTCGCCATTCGCAAGCCCGCGCCTACGGTGGCCGGGAATCAGCCTGGGATTTCCTACGCCCAGGGCGTCTCCCGCGGTGACTAAGGCCGTGAGGGCGCATATACTGCGTCTCCCTCACGTGCGCCGCCTCCCTCTTCGCGAGCATTATTGCTTCGCAGTAGGAGGTGACGACTACCCATGCACTGTCGCTCGGTACCATGGCCTGAACCAGGGGGGCTACTCGCTAACTCCGTCAACGAAAATACGGACCCGTCCGAAAATAGTTTGAAACTACGAAGTGACTCCTACAGCTGATTACCTAATTAACTTTTTTGGACGGGTTAACCCATATAGGGAGTAGATACAACTGTCAAATCATGTAGTAATTCATTCTTAGTTTGGGCCCCAAACTAATCACAGGTAATCCGTAAGTGATACGGAGTAGGAAACGGCCGTAACTTCGACCGAGATTACGGATTTCGTGCTTAGAGAGTAGGCTCCCAGGACCGGACGCGAGAGATCGCCGCCGCCGATCGCCTCCACTAGTACGCGGCGGTGCTCCGCCCAAGCCGGGCAGACCTCCACACGTTTACGTAGGTGAGATTAGTGCCAGCTGCTTACGAGTAGTTGATTTTAGTACCTTAACGTACCTTCTTAAGTTTCGCTCAATGGAGGCTGATTTTCTGATTTTCTTTATTCAACCTTTTCGGTTCTACTGCTGGTCAAAGGTTCTCACCATAATTTTCTACTTCTTTTTTTTGACAATCTCCGACTAGTTATTCATAAGCGAGTCTTAAGTCATCACGCCCAGGGTCTTGTCTAAAACTTGAAAGTTTTTTTTTTATAATTGCTCCAGTCCCGCTGTCCTTCTGTCGTAGCTGTAACGGTGATTATCAAACTGCAAATTTTTCTAGTGATATAAGGTTGACTAGAAACAAAAACTTACCAATCTTCAACATTTCCTAAGAACTTAAAAACAACTGTGGGAACGCTCCATAACTAAACATTTGCATTTCCCTCAAAGCTACCTAAACATAAAATCCGTTCGATACACGTGTAGCCTGGCAGCCGGTTATTCAACGCATGTTCTAACTAATCTAACTTAGAACTTTAAAGGGAAAAGAAACATCTGGATAGCTATTTGATAGGTGTATAATTTAGTTTGAAAATGCAGCTTTTATTTTTACGGTCAGCAGGATCAAACATCAATTTCTTGGAATGATTCACCATTATTGGTATTGGTATGGGCATCATTAGAAGGCTAAAAATCACCCAAAGGTAAGAGGGCTATGCTTAGCGTTTTCCTACGTGATCAAATCAGAAATGAAGAGATCAGCAGGACCACCAAGGTAACCGACATAGCCCGAAGAAGAAGCCGAAGAAGAGAATTGAGAAACTAAAGTGGCAGTAGTATGCGCAGTATGATGGTCAATCACTCAGCAATCTTTCTAGCCTTTTCCGAACTATGTTGGGGTTGGCTTCCAGTCTAACCGGTTGCAGCTGAATACCAGTAATATACATGGAGCGAATGTTGTACTTTCTAAACTGCGTAATACACTACTCCTTGGTGAGACTGATTCTCAGACTTTCGGGCTTCTTACTATCCTTAACGACTGTCAAAGATCTACCAACGACAGCCGGCTCCAATGGCTTTGCTTTCCGAGACACGGAAGGATCTTGATATGTAATGAATGGTCACCCGTCCACGGACTGACCTGGGCAAGCCCAACCTTGAAGATCGACCCATTTATCCAGGAGCCCCTCAAGTACAGTATGATGTTAAATCCTTTTCAAGAAATGTTGGTACGTGATGCCCAAAAACCAAGGCAGAATCAGAAACGTCAACAACTCGGCCAATCGCAGCCCACTGCTGAACATAGGTATGTCCGAAGTCCTGAATCACCGTGCAATTTTCGGTTCTCTGCCTTCCGTATCTAGTAGTTCCTACTGTTCCTTACATCATTTTTGAGGTCTTCAGTTAATCTAACTGTATTTAAAACAGTTTTGAAATTGGTGTTATTTTGGTTAACTGGGAAGTGAGTATAATTTATCCGGTCTTCCTCAACAAAGGAGGGTTGACCCCAATTTTTGCCAGTTTGCTTTGGGAATGGTTTTCAGTTCAAAAATTCGCGAAATACTTTGATTCTTTTCATGTGGATAAAAGTAATTTAATTTTAAAAGAATAAGGCTGCCCGCAGGTAATTTAATTATGAATTTACTTGTTTCTTACAAATGTTTTGCTTTTTGTATGAAATATTGTAGGCATCATATTTATTTTTAACCTGTTATGTGCCTCGGTGTAGATGTTAAGGAAAACAGTACAATAAAATCAATATTGGTGTATTGTAAATGGGTGCCATTGTCTTGTCGTGCTCATAATTAAAGTTTTACATTAATATTTAAATACATATTATTATTTTAAGTATGAATAGTGTTACTGTTGATGTATCATCAATAAGTAATTCTTAGCTAGATTTTAAATACTAAAACGAAATATAATAATTATGCTTTATTCTAGTCTTATTGCTTTTTCAAAATTATTACATAAATCATAGAAAATGCAGTGAGAAGTGGCATCATCAGTTTATCCAAAAATCTTTGGTAGGTCTCCACCAATATAGGGTAGGTACGACAAAATACTGAAATACCTAAGAAGCATCTCCATGTAATAATCCATATCTGTGTCTGTCTATCTGTTGCCGTGTTACGCCTTAATGTAGTTAGCTAGTATGACCTTGGTTAGGATACTTTTTGTCCCGGTAGTACGTTCTTTTTCCGAACTGCACGCGGGCGAAGCCGCAGGCAAACGCTTGTCCTAATTATGTATTGGATGCTCTTGTTAATCCATCCAGAGCCACAATCGCATTTCCGACACCACAACTCAAACAAACGGACGCCTGGCAACACAACACATGCAAACGCATTGATAACGTGATGTTGGTAACAAACAGCAATTCTTAACACTGCATAATATTATTATAGGAAAGGAAACACCATTTATCGGAGCGTGATCGTATTATTTATTTTTATACCATTAGCGTAAGTGTCATGTTAGAATAATATTGACGTGGCGTATTATCATAGTATCCTAATAAGTTACGTATAATGTAACGGACTGCCTCGTTGGTAAAGCGGCGAGGATGAGGTTCTGGGTTCGATTACCAGGTCGGGCAGTGTTATTGGTTTTTCCATCTGGAATTTCTCAGTATCAGACTGGAGTCTGGATTACTGCCCATGGCTAGGAATATGCTCGCCCTTTACCATATGGGATTTTTGGGTGACCGGCGGATTTTGGGTGTACTATAGAGCGTCATGTTTTAATTAACATATATTATGTTGTGACGCTTTATAACTTTTATAGGATTAGTGTATAATCCAACAATATTCAGGCAGTCTAGATTTTGACACCTAGTATGCTTAAATATGCACTTACACCCACAGGTAATTTAAGTTCAAACCAGGTAAATTAGGTCAAGACAATTCAAATTCATTTTGACATTAGACTGCTTAAAGCAAGCATCTAATCCAGGCCTTAATTCTGAAAAGGCTGCACTTAAAAAGGTCTTAAATCAACCAAGTCTTACACAACAGCCCTTTAAAATCTTAGCTCAAAGATAGCAAGTTTGGTCAACTGTACCTACCCAGTTTCCACAAACTCTCGTAACGCCTACCTTTATTACTGAATGCTCTACACACCTAAAACCTCACGTACACGATTAAGCCGTAAAGAAGACTCCTATTACATAACCTTCACCGCCTTGTACAAGTTGCTTTATGTTTACCTGGTACTTCGTGGTTTATCAACCTGCACGCTTGTGGAAAACTACTTAAAAACTACGTTACTAATTATCCTTATACCACTGATTACGTAACCACGTGCTCGCTTGCAATTTTTTTTACCATGAAAGTACAAATTTTAGTACTGGCAACACTCAGGGTCGCACTTGACCGTTTTTTTTTTCATCCAATCATCACAAACCCCTTCCGTAGGGATTTAATTAAATATGAAAGGTCCTATGTCGGGTGTCGTAACTTCACGTCGATTATTCTTTTAGCTCCTCTCTCTCGCGAATGGTTACGTCCTTTTCTGGCATCCTATATTGTTTCCGTGCCAAGTCTTTATATCGAACCGTACAACCTAGCCAGCTTTTAGATTTTACATGAGATTCGTGTAGTGACAAAATTGTAATAGAAGTAAATGGTACTGTGGTTGTCAAGTGGTGGCGGCGTCGTAAGTGGCACAGGAAGTGCATGAGTAGTAAGTACGTGGGGGTAACCTTGGTGCTGCAGCTGGTCCGCCTCCCGCCGCGTCTGCCCGGGCCGGCGTTCGATTTTCACTTGGAGCATCAGCGCGCCCGTGTCTCGCCCGGGTGGGCGTGGTCTGCGGGCCGGTCAATAGCACGGTCTCCTCCCTCTCGCTCGCTCGTACCGCGCGCCCCTAACCCCGTCCCTGTCCCCCCGGGGATGATTGAAACGTCTGATGCCGCAGGCGCCCCGCGCGCCCCCGCGCCAAGGACGTTCAGTGAATCCGTCCCTCTCTGCCGCGAGAGCACGTGTCCCGTTACTATTTCATAATATAATGTGTGCCCCCTTGGTACCGCGCGAAAATTCACAACCAATTATGAGTCAAGTGCCTGATAAATTAGGTGACAAATTTGATGCCTGAAAGGAATTCCGGAGTCGCTTTTAGCGATGTGCGAGGAACTCAGCATTCGAGGACTATGAGGTGCCCCTGTGAAGTGATATGGAGATAAGAAGTTGTTCTGGAAACGTCACCTCTTCGTGTTTTCCGTCCTGTGCACTCTCTTGCCTTGGTACTGCACTCGTGATATTTTCAGGTAAGTTTAGGAAGTTCGGTATTCGATTTTTCCCGATTACCATATCGATGCGGCGAATCGGCGACTTAGCTTAGGTCGGTTAACCTCATTTCGATGAAATATTGTATGTGTTCGTTCTAATAAAATAAAATATCCTGGCGTCGTAATATTTCCATAGGCGCCTAGCCGTCGCCGGGAGTCTAGACACATGATAATTATACAACGAGCCAACAGGGGCGGTTCTGGAGATGTGACTCACCCGAATTCGTCTCCGGCATCGATCGTATCTCTTGTATTTGTTGAAGAGGACACAGTCCTCCGAAAAGACCAACTCTTTGAAAACGCCGTACATTTTGTTTTAATCTGCTCAAAGCCGAGAATACTATAAACGACCTGGATGTGAGTAGTAGAATTCAAGGAATTTTTAATTAAATTGATGTGAATGTTCTGAGGTAGTATCGAGCTGTTACCTCCAGTGACGTCATGGTTATGACATCATTGGCCTGATTCGCGCCTGCACTGCCATACTCCGACACCGGTTAGCATTGATACGATGTGATCATCGGTACGGTACACAACCGCTTTACGCAACCGACATACAGTCAACCGCATGGCCGTAGTATCCTAGCAGCTTTTGAACTGCGAATACCAACCTTACTGCTTCGAAATAAAGTCCTTCTCAGAGTAAACTACACAGTACCCGTTGCGGTTGGTAAAACGCCCACTAGTAGTAATAGACACATTTTAACACTACAGACAAATGTTTTTGGGGATATCCGTATTTTATCCTATTGGAATTATAGAAAATATTTAGTGGTGACAATGATAACGATTATGGGTATGAATTAAACCAGTCTTACCAAAGAGTAACCAGTAACTGGGTTGTGGAGGTCATAAAAGCAGTCTCTTCGTGTAACATATTAGTGTTTAGATGCATCCCGTTTAGCCGACCATAACGTAGTCGAAAAAAGACTAATCGGATTTATTTTGGTGAATTTGTATGTTAGTAATCGGTGTTTTGCTCGAAAATGGTAGCAAACTGCGAAGCATTCTGTATCAAAAATACAGTTTTATTAAAAGCACCTTTTGCAGCTATTCCATTCAATGGCCGTTTAAAAGTATTTACTGAGAATCTAGGTGAATGCTCTTTGCCAGTATTTGCTTCAAGATTGTATCTACATTCCGCTTAGATTTCTAAACCTACTGGGCTAGTACATAGAGTGCTAAGTGGGTTTTAAGTTCTCACTATAAATACTACATTTTATTAACATTTTCACCGCAGAAATAAGATCCGTCCAATATCTGTGATTTTATGATATTGAATACCAAAGTAAAAACCCATGTAAAACTATACAATTAATGATATTATCTATACTTTACCTACTTAATATAGGTATATATATTAAAATCGGGTTTAGTATCTGATCTGTCTGTGCGACCACGGTGTTCTTTTAAACTACGCATCGGATTTCATCATTTAGAGAATTTATCGTCAAAATTCTAGCGTCGCAGATGGCCTAGCAATTAATCATTACAGATCTACTTGTATAAAATGGTTAATCATTTGGTCTTCTAGTACGTATTTAAAACCACAATCATATCCGTCAATTTCCTTTAAGTATTATATTATTTATATTATATGTAGCACACAAAAATGATGTTAACATAATTATTTATATTTTGTTTTGCTTGCCCACGTTAAAGGAAAAATGACGATATTATTGTACGCTAATACTATGTACACTGGACGTCATACATAGATATAGTTATTCGTTATAATATTTATTACGACATTAATAATTAGGATATCAGGAATTTTTCTCCTGTAGTTACTACTACTCCTAACCTAAATAGTGCTATACTGGCGTTATGTATGTACCTACATAATCAGCCTATAATGTTCCCACTGCTGGGACACAGGCCTCCTCTGGGTGAGGGGTGGGCCGTAATCCACCACGCGGGCCCAGTTTGGGTTGGTAGATATCACATGTCTTCGAATTGTTGGTTCTAAGACTTGCCTGTTTCTTCACGATGTTTTCTTCACTGTTTTGAGACCCAAGTAACGCGCCTGTTTGGGTTCGAACCCAACGACTGGTAAGTCGTGACCGTTACCACTAGGCTACCATACCACTGCTTTGCGATGACGTAGGTACCGATATGTCAATTATAATTATATGAGAAGTTTTCATAGTCAGGCTGGTGGCAATGTACTATTCAATAAAAAATATATTATGTCCTAATACAATTTTCAGAACAATATTTCTCATTTTTGACAATTATAATTAGGGGCCATCCATAAATTATGTGACACGTTAAGGGGGGGGGAGGGGTTCAACGAAATGTGACATTGTGTGACAAGAGCCAGGGGGGTCAAAAGCTTTATGACGTCACATGTTAAAAACTAAATTACTAAAACTGTACTTTCCTACTCTTACTTATAAATATAACATTGAAAAATATGTGACATCACACAAGGGGGAGGGGGTTTTACAAGTGTGACCACCTGTGACAAGGACGGGGGGGGGTCAATACTGATAAAATTTGTGTGACGTAATTTATGGATGGCCTTTATAAGCCTACCCCACTTTATCATTTTGGTAAAGATAAAATGTGCAAGAAATTGGCTTACTTAAGTAGGTATTGGCAGCATCTCTTTAATATATTTTTTTCATCAAAGTAGTCATAATTTTCCAGAAAAAAAACATGATGTAGGTAAAGCATGCTCATTTATTAAAAATGATACTTAATATAATTTTATTATACTAGGTATGATACTATGAATCATTTACAAAGGAAATAGTAATATACATAGCTGCGTGGTTTGCGGCGTCAACTGAGCGTTAAACCTTCGGTTTGTATTACTAAGCTACAGCTGTATCTAGTTGTATCTAATATTGCTACATATTTATTCAAGTAAGGGGCTTGTGGCTAAGTAATAAGACCGCAGGGGCTACGCTTGCCCCGGTTAGTCCGTGGATGGGTGACGATCTTTACATATCAAGACCCCACCGTGCCTCGCAAAGCAGGCTAAGTACGGCTTAGCCTGCTTTGCGAGGCACGGTGGGGTCCCGGCTGTCAGTCGCTTTTCGATCTTTGACAATCGTTACGGGTCGTCAAAAGCCCGAAACTCTGACAACTAGTCCTACTAAGGGGTATAGTATTAGGTAATACTATATCTACTAACAGGGTTGTGCTGTGGAGGTCAGATAGGCAGTCGCTCCATGTAAAATACAATGGAATACTGGCAGCTGACCTGATAGTTGGCAAAAAGCTTGACAGATGATGATTTTTTAAATAAATTAATTTATTTAAAAAATAAATAAGTATTACAAAACGAGTTCATACTAATAAACAGGAAATACTTGATTAACACTTGACTTAGCACCGACTATCAAGCATGGTTAGTCAGATTAAAATTAGCAGTTCTTTTTATTTACTCGCATACTGACATCACTCTCCATAATGGAAAAACAAACAAGCCAAGCCTGTGTCGGTTTGAAATCCATATGGACCGACTTGAATTCTAATTAAAAAATGAATGAATATACTGTAACCGTTAAATTAATAATCTTCCTCCTACACAAGTTGTAAATGTCAAATGTAAAAAATTGGCTACCAACTGTTCACGACATCAAACGAAACCGATACCATATATTTTTTATTATCACCTAAAACTCTGATTCAGCAACTAAAAAAAATCTTGATTCTAGTACGTATGTACCTACTTGTTTTTTATATTAATCTACTATCTTATTCAAGAACGTTCTGTAACTGTGCTTAACTATTGAATAACACAATTTTATTCGGTTTTCCCGACTGCTACAGAAATAAGGTAATGTTTTTTTTTATATTCTGGACATTACAATCTTCTTAGTCCAAGCCCCGATGCTGTACATAGCTTTTATAAAAGGGGCATAACTGCTCATAGTTCAGGTACCCCGCTTTGTTTGGCTGCAAAGCTCATCTTCACAAGCTGAAGCGGTGATGTTGCTAAGTATACGCGATCAAACAGAATGTACACATTTTTCATTCTTAAACCAAACATGTCAACCTTTCCTAAATGAAAGGGTATTTATAACTCAAAGACGAGACAGTTGAGTTTATTAAGAAAATAATACAAGGTTATAAGTTAAGCCTTAATTAAAATACACGTATTTGTCACCCGTTTACCTGATAGCTACCAGGAAGACAGTTTAACATGTTCAGTAAACGCAAACATGAAGTACCGCAATATTTGTACAGACAACAGCTTTATCTAACGTCAAGAGCAACAGACGTGTTTAATGTCACATCTGTACAAAATGTTGAATAAATAATAGGGTATCTGTCAGTCTGTGTGTTTTAATTTTAATTAAATGGAACGTGAGAATTTAGCACGTGATCTGTGGGATAGACTACCCACTTTTAACTTGGGTGACGGAAATTGTGGATAAAGTATTATGTGCAGATGTAACAGTTTTGTCTTTTCATAATCTTATACACCGTGACATTTAGTCGTCTGACAAAGGTGATCCACGCAATGTATCCGACATAATATACCTCCAGCCGCGATTTAAAAAATGTTACTATTAATTAAGATAATAGGTGAAAAAAATAAAATGCTTTACAGTTATGAACTTATGACTTATGAAACACCCTGTTAATAATGTTTACGTATCAAAAGGTAGAAGACATTTGATTCCATCATGAATCATTCCATCTCCAGAACAGGGTGTTTCAAATTACGTCATGCTTCTTATTGATTGATATTTAATTTTTTTAAATTAAGTACCTATTCGTATTTTTTTTTAAATTAGTTGTAGTCATTGGATACATGAAGTGGGCTGCCTTTTTAAGACATTAACATGTCACGGTGTATATGTATATCCAAGAAAAGTATGTTCAAAAACTAAAACCCGACTACTGAACTTTCTTTCTTTCTTTTCTTCTTTCTTATAACCCTCCTTATTGCTTCGCTAGAATATATTTTTTTACAAACATTATACGATCAGGAATCTGTTTGCAAGTCTTCTGTTAATTTGTCACTTATAAACAGAAACGAGACCAAAAGAAATAACTGGTAGAATCTTACAACGTAATCATACTTAATATTTTTTATCTAGACTTTAATAACAAGCAAACTTCCCTTGAGCTAAATATTCTGTAATTACATTAGTAACACGTTTTTTATATTAATTTTATATTTACAATGATTTAAGTTCTTATGTACTTACCGTTCAATCTCTGTGTGATAATAACCTACAAAATAATATACTAAAGTAAATAAAGCATGAAACATATGTGTCATTAAGACATTAAATACTTACATATGTACGTGTCTTGATATGATGCAGTTATTTACTCCAAAAGATAAGAAATGTGAAGTGTTTTATACTGAGGGAATTAGAGTCAATCCTCTTTTAATTATTTTACTTCAACACTTGGTAATGGAGATAGAGATAGAGCAATAGTAACAGTGTTTTAAAAGTATTGTTGACGGTTTTTCTTTAAGCAACTTTTTGGACATCACGCCTTTTTTCCCCAAAGGGTTAAGTTGCAGTGCACCTATACCTAGACCTAATACACATACTTATACAAGTTTTTGAAACTGTGTGTGAAAACGAAATCCGTTCGTAAGTGCATGTAAGTTATATTTATTTTATTTTAAATCTTCTTTATTTCTAGTCCAGTTCGTTTTGAAGACTCCTTCTTTTATTTATTAGTCGACGTTCAAATATGATAAGTCAACGTAAAAATACCGCAGTGGGATTATATCGCGTACTAGGTACTCTTGGTGTTGAGCCGAACGTTGAGAATCTAGCACCGCGCTATTTCTTGAAAACGGTCAAAAAGGTGGTTTTTTAAAGCAGTGTAGGTATCTCTTTAACCGGAAATAATTTTGAAAGCAAAAGAATATATGATATTTTCTAGTCTTTTTTGCATACTGTGATGGAACTCAAAACACAATTAAACATATTATAATGCATCAAAACAATCATCAAAGTCGCCTCTTAATTATCTTTAAAAGCAGTTTATCCCTTCCATAACAATTATAATTATGATTAAAAATATACTATAAAATTTCAAATGCCAAACTGCATTCAGTGAAGGATTATTTATTATTAAATAGTTAATATCTAATTTTATACGATTTTATTTGCATTTTTACGACATACGCTTGCTCATTTATTATTCGAATTTATTACAACATATTTTTAACCCGTATCGGATTACAATAAGAACTATTATCGCTCATGACGACACTATTTAAAGTAAACATGGCCTTAAACCACTGTTCGATTTTAAACTCTCCTCGGTAAGCAGTGCGTTGAAGATCCAGTGTGAAAAATAATCCCTTTTCTGCCTTGAGGAAGCAGTGGTAGTTAAATAAAACACCGTGTGTATGTATAGGCCAGAAGAGCGAGTATTTCTTTCATCCTTCCTACATTAAATTCTAGATCACTCAACTCGACATCCGTTCACCCCCACAATCCTTTTCTCTAATTAATCTATGAATTCCTTCCTTCTACAACTAGGTGGTCTCAGGCGCAACTAACGTTCAATTATTCAATAAAAAAACGTCGAAAAACAAATTTTAATAAGATTTGTTTAGCCAGACGTAATGCATCACTGTACGACACTCGACAAATATTAGCACATTTGCTTACCCCGCCTTGCGACCTTATTCTTGTTTGTACTAGCTCTTACTCCCTGCCCCTCTTATACCCATCCCCGATATTGAGCTCTTAGGGATGTTAAGATAAAATCTTCTTAAGCATTTTGTCTTAATTTTTCGAGGTCGGATGTTTGACGGTCGACTATGTCGTTGCGAGGATTAAATTTCTCGCGACCCTCGAATAATTTTTGTAGATATTCTTCTGGGTTTTTGTCCTGTGATAGTAGGTACTAGCTACTACTACTACAGTAAGTATATAAGGGTTTTTTTATGGAAAATCATCTAATAACTTCTCCCGCTCTGGTTGGAGCAGGAGGGCGTGTCAGACTTTTACTGACTAAAACCCACCCGTGGTCCCTCAGTTGCCTGTGTGCCAGGGGCCGCGGTATCTCTTTCGAACAACCCGCACCCCTGGCAGGCATCGGCTTTTTCGGGCCCCATCAGTTGATGCTGACATCTCTTTGAGGCGCGCGTGGAACACAACGCGCCGTCCTTACTTACGGCTTGGTCCTTACCGGACAGCGAGGTACCCATTACTCGCCGTCCGCAAGCCCGCGCCTACGGTGACCGGGAATCAGCCTGGGATTCACGACGCCCAGGGCGTTTCCCGCGGCGACTATGGCCGTGAGGGCGCATAAACTGCCTAGTATATAAGGGTTTGGTTTCCAAAAAATTCAGTGAATTAAGTAAGTACACAATAGCGGCTGTCCAAATACAGAGTATTTTTTGACACCTTGATGTCAAATACTGATGAAAATGACAGATTTTCATAAAGGCCGTTATAATACGACTAACTGCTCTTCTAGGAAACCTTAAAAAAATCTTTAAAAAAAACCGTCTTAATACAAAACGCGATCTAACTTAAGTTTTTGCCTAAAGCTCTGAACCAGTTTTTGCATTTCCAACTTTATTTCGATTTGGGTAAAGTTGACAACTTAGCACCAGACTAAAGAACTGTATTTCGATTTCTGTTAGGTTTTTATTTTAAAAACAAGCTCGATGGTTTAAACCACACCTAAAGTAAACCTTGTTTTGTAATACTTAAGACCGTTAGTTACTAAGTAGTTTAGGACTACAAAATAATGCCAGTTAGAAAATAAAGCGTCAAATTCCCATCAATTCAAACTATGAAAACCAAAACAAAACTATTTGAAACCTTTAATAAAATATGTTGATAAAGTAATACCGAACAGGTTATAAATTAACTGAGGCTTTCAGCTATCAAGGCGTAATTAGTCAAGTCGGCTGTGGTATCGAAAATCAATTCTCTATAGAAAAGGACTTGCGTAGAGGTATTTCAGTAATCCTACATCGATCGGGCTGTTATACATGTTTATTATATAGTTAGAGAAGTCTACTACGAGAGTTAGTACCTTACGAGAAGGTTACAATGTAGTATTTGTGCAAGATAGGTACACTGGGATGATATTGTGTCATCTGTTATTATTATGACAAATAGTAATCTATTTTTAGCACAAGAACACATCTATCAATACTTCCATAGAAACAAAATGATAAAGATTTCCAATAAAACGACCCGAAGAATTTATCCAGTGTAAATCTCAAGTTTCGATTAACTAACTAGATATCCACGTGAGTTCGATTTGTTTCACTCCCGAGGGAAACTGTCTAGTTGGAATGAAATAAATGGGGCTGTAAGCTCCTCAGTGCAAAGTTGGACTCGTCCAAGGCTTTGCGAGCTGTCTCGTAATAAATCAGTGCAAAAAAACAGGCAATTAGAGTAATTAATTTCCTCTAGACTTCGTATAAACAGCATTTAAATGGAAAACACGAAACAAAGCCACCGATCTCGAAAATAACAGAAATTGTTTCAAGTATTAACGTCGCAAATAAGCTCTTCTGTCAACAGGAATTATAATATTCAAACTACCAAAACTTTGCACCAATGCAAACGTTTCAAACCAATTGTGTTCCGAATCACACTCCATAACTTGCACGAAGTTATTTGCTCAACGTTATTCCGTAAACCTCTAATCTGAACTTGCAACACCAAGTTTAGTGTAAACTCTAATACCCTGGAGGTATTCCAGCTCCACAATAATTAATTCTCCACTGAAGCCAATAGAACTGGCTTTAAATACATGCACTGAGATTCTGGCCTAGACAAAGGCATGCTCCACATTGCCTAGTAGTGCTGGCCCGATTTACAAGCAAATCTATTGTGATGTATGTTCTCGGGTCGTTGCGTTATTCTCTTGTGTAGTGAACAATATCATTCCGTTGTTGTATATGACTGCTTCGTTGGAAAAAAAAAAACTCAGTAGTAATTGTTACTTGGCAGATGAATTCTCTACTCTCCGTAACTTCAATTCTAAAATTGCAGTCGAGATACTTTCAGGCATTCAGAACTTTTTAACTATCAACCAAAGACGAGTGTGCATTCTACTTGTAACTTTATTTCACTGTATTAAGTTCGTTTGAATTTATTGGTTTCAAACCCAATATCTCTCTGTTGTCATGTTTGCTAGTTTTGCTCAGTTACTTCAAGAATAAACGATTTAATGGTTCTTACATTGTACAACAATGAAATAAAAGATCGTATCTCCAGCATTAACATCTTTATGTATGCATAAATATTAAGGTCGTGACCAACATTTCGTTCAAACAAACATGAAACATGGATGCAGAATATTTTGTCTTTTAAAAGCTTTTCGGTCACAAATGAAAATAGAGAAGTGATTCCCTCTATTGAAAGCTGTTTTTGCAACGTTAATTGGCAAAAAAATATGTTCAGCAAATAGTTTTTAAAGTTTCATTTTCTCGTTTGGGATTTTCGTTCATCGCGTTTGGCTTTATTTATTCGTTGTTCGTTAAATATTTTTCTTTTCAAAGCCATTTTAATTTATTAGGTAGTTGAAATGATGTCAAAAACATTCATTGGTAACTGAACTGATGCTCTCTCTGCCAAAAACTCCAAGCAAACCTACGTATCAATTATAGCAAACCACCCAACGCTTACTTTGAACAGTATCCATTCAACAAAATCGTACGGACGTATTACGTCCATCTCTAACCGAGCATATCGCGGTACCACGAACAGTATCCGGCACAATTCTGAGCTACAGCTTTGCAATTAGTCACTCGGTCCACTAATGCTTGCGTCTGAACACGGAAACGCAGCAGGAATCCACTCTAAATATAAAACGGCCTGGTTGCAAGCGGTAATGGTTTGGCGGTAAATGGGCTTGTCTTGTTCAGGACTCTTGGCGAAAATAGATCGGGTCTTGAGATCTGGCTCGGGAATAGTATTTGTTGCCACATTCATAGCCTTTATTTCTCCATTTACTATTCCGATTAGCCAGTACATACTTACTTCATTCAGATTTTTAGGTTTCAATTCGAAATGAGCTTCGAGTGTCTATATATACCTCAGTTTGTGGTGTCATTTACGTTGAACACTTAAAATTAAACCCTAACTTATAAGTCTTTCATCACTAATTGATGCTAAGTACGACTTTTTGAGCTCAATTCAGACTGCTTTCCAGACTATGCTAATTAATGCGCATAATGTGTAAGTTAACCTAGCATAGTTTAACCGCTAATTTCCAATGAAGAGAGTTTTAGAAATTCTAAGTGCCACTAGAATAATTTCAACCAAAAATCGAAAAAGCTGACTGAAAGAAGGTATTACATTAACATAGTTGTGATCTTTTAATGACGACTAAGATACCTGAACCTCAGTATACCAGTGCCTAATTGCCTATTAACTGCAGACATCTTGAGTTTTTCTGTTGATTATACGTACAGAACACAATTATGTTAGTTTAGCAAAAAAAATCTGGGGAAAAAATTGCAGCATTGGCTTGAAATAACCTGTGATATATTTCTAAATCCTTAAATTGTCTAACCTGATCGACCCACTCCTGTTTGTTTGCTCCAGTTTTTGAAGAATCTGTGACGAATGTTTTTCCTGTTCGTTTCAATAAATCTATTGTTTCCTTGTTTCAGTTCGCACCCTGCAGCATAATAGGGAGCCATACGCCGCGGCGGAAAGACGGGTGCGACACGCACTCGTGGTACGTATATCTTTATTACTTTTTTAATAGTAGAAAGTAGAAACCTCATTGATACTGTCGATTTTTTCTGCCCTGAGGTTAAAAAATAAGATAAAAGAAAATACTTTGTATTTGAATCTGGTGGAGTCCTTAGCGTGATTCTAAAATCAACTAACCGTGAAAACAAGCGTACTAAAGTTCATTCTAACAAAATTAAGTTTCCCAGTGGAAAAACACTTCAAAAACATTTCAAATAATATTCGAAAAATTTAATTCGTCTCACAAAACAGGTATGCTGAAATATGATAATTTTTCCAAATTATGAAGTCACTTTTCGAATATAAATTAACCACATAATTTTCCGAGTTCCACGCTGGTCTAAAATTTCATTTTAAGTCGTACTAGAATATTCTTTCCTCTTTGCTGACATAATATTAACTAGCTGTACCACCATTTTTACTAGCCTTTCGACCAACCAGTTATTTCATAATGCCTCTTCATTCCGTTACAATTCCACTAGGACTTCTGTGTTCCCATTATGTTGGAACACTGCAACAGCTGTATCTGCGAGTAGTTCCGATTCGTGTCCAATGTTTACAATAAGCGATGTCTCCTCTTCAACTGCAATACACTATCTACCTTCCGTTATACATGCCTCTCCAGTCCAACTCTGCGACATTTCCTCACTTAACGTTGCGTTGATATGTTCACCACTCCTGTTTCAACTGTCGATACGTCAATTCTTTTTATGCCTATCGTCAGACTCAACGACTGGTTTCCAATCCAAATTCAATTTCTCTTCTGTATCGATTTATACATTCGAGGTCACTCCATTTCGCTACAAACCGTCTGATTTCTGCAAATTAACTTTTAATTAGAATAAGTCTACCTTTTTCGCTACCGGTTTTCTAATTTGCTTTTGCAATTCATTTTCTTGAGGTTTTAATTTATTTCATTTCTCAGGTACTGCATAAACTTAATTGTTTCAATCAATTTGCGCTGGCAGTTGTTTGTCTTTGGCCACTTTATGAAACGTTTGGAATACCTTAACTATACAAAACTTGAGGTCTTTGAAATGGAAATTAATTGTAGCATTACAGCGATCCCTCTGTAATAGATTCAAAGATAAAGTGAGACCTTTGTTCATGCATATCACGTCCACGGTCAGAGCTGTGCCGAGGTTCCCGCAAATCGAATTAAGCCTCGTCTGTACTCGGCGAAGGTATAGACGAGCTTCCATTTAGATTGCAGTAACAATGCACGGGGGTATGTTCGATTAGACGAATATCGATTACAATATGCCAACTGCACGACGTAGTCCCGTCCTATATCGCTTGCAGAATGCTCGGAGTTAAAATTTAAGATAATTTGAACCCATCCACAGTTACTTGGCTATCTTGCAGTCCATTATTCTAGACAGGATTCGAATGAAGATTTGTTTCGCGGTAATAAAGATTTAAATTGCGTAAGATCACCATTCTGGTTTTGCATTGTATGAGAAAAATACCACAATGACGATATAAAACAGCTGTGTTTCTATAGCAGCGACTTTATTATAAGGCACATGATTAATTGCTTCGTTAACCTACGTTTTATCAGGAATCCTTACACATTAGATAATAACTAATTAAAGAATCTAAACTAACTAAAGGGCATTTATTTAAAACAAAGCACTTTAGATAAATAATCCTTTTAAATTGTATGCAAAGAAATTCCAAGTTTTTCTTCTTAACTGACTTGGACTGGCGTCGCAGCGTCGTTCACGAAGCAATTTAGGTTTGCTCAGAATACTAGAGAACCTAGAGATCGTAGAATTTGTTCCCGACTAAACCATCCAATTAAATTTCATCATCATCAATCTAGTGGACCTGACTGCACATCACAACATAAAGCCGACTGAAAACCAAATCCAATTACAAGAACAATTCGTTCAACTCAAAACATGTCCAATTTTATCACAGTCTGTATGAAGTTTCTCGAATATGATTTCTATTACGGAATCAAATGGACTTCTATCTTGGTCTCTGGTCTTTTAAATCTGGGAAATGAAATCGATATCTTAAACAGGCTTGCAGTGATATGTCGCTCGTGTTCGGGAATACCTTGAAATGTAGAATTTATGTCTGGATGCAGTAAAGGAAGCATTTCGGATAATAAATAACATATTGCAGTGCATACGTAAAGACTTTTAAAAATTAAATGGAAAGATATTGTCTTGGATCTTTGACATCAACTTAAAAGAATTGGGTATCACTCTTTTCACATTGTAATCGAAAGCCGTCCATTTCAAAACAATAACTTGTACAGCTTACATTTAAAAAGACTTCGTTGTCCATTGTTATTTTGGACCTAATCCTAGAGAGCTTCGTCTGAATGGATTAGACTTATTAATTCAAAAAGGCAGTACAATTCAGCTACTATACGTAATTGTTTAAAGCAACATTCATTTGTGGTTTCCCTCCCATCCCTGGAACGGGACTGCAATCAATTAAGGGTGTACTGTACACTAGAGACTAGTTATTGGAATGGTGTTTCTGTGTAGTGTGTATATTGAGGTCTCGTCTGCAGCCGTCCTGCGTGGTTAGTTGGCTTAGTTGCTCTTTGAATAAGACAATGACTGACACTATTAATGTTGGCTGAGTGAAAACTGACGCTATAGAAAACTCAAGTTCTCTTGCTTTGACGGCGATGGTTTTATCGAACGTGCTGCGTTTTTGATCATCGGGTTGTTGAGTTACAGCAGTTTTATAGACTTGTATAAACGCTTCATGATTAAGATGTTCGTTGTTTTCAAAAGTATCTACCTTATCTTGATTGATCTTTCTACTATGAGTTCTTGCCTTAACCTTTTCTTTGTAAAACAGTCTCTTTTATTTCATCCCATAAATCAATGATTCACCAACAAAACAAAATTAAGAAAACTTCAGAACTCAATACTTCCCATGCCATTGTTCCAACCATTATTATTTTTATACTGTCACCATGGGGATTACAAATAAATGTCGACGAACTCCAAACTTGAAAAAAAAAATAGCTTTCTTTGGAAATAAAATATCTGAAGTAATGACCCTACAAGAAAGGTTTAAAACTGTATATGCGTCACGGTCTACTAGGTCTCTATTAAGTTCTATGAACCCATGTTTTTGGTTGGTTATGGAGATTCATTGTATTCGATTCGTCGTATACTTTTATGGCGTCTTCTTTACTTGCAATGCTTTCTTTGTATTTAAATGAGTTTGTTGTTTTAGATAATGATAGAATCTGGCAGATTAATTTGTTGCTATGCGTTTTGTATATTCGTTTGTTTCCGAACGATTTATACTATCATGAACAATGTTCCAATCTTTTTTATATGCAGTCCTTTCGGTACTTGCCGTGTGGATCTATTGGTGAAATATTTCCATTTTGTTTATTTTTTAATATTACTAACCTCAACTGATTTAAATGCCCCATAATAATATGTCGCAGACCAAAAGTTGTCTTAAATCTATTTCTTTAAAAGGTTCAATATGGTTTTCTCAGTCCACCTCATTTCTTCGCCATAACCCAATGTTTAGCACCGGCCGTACGACAAAGCCGCCATGCATAATTTACTAAGACTAACAAACAATTGTCTAGATCGATACTGTACCCCCTTATTAAGTTAACATTATTTTACTAGAAGGTGAAAATTGCTTCTCTACTCCTTTATCGGCCTTTTGTTCTAGACACAATTTTTCGAAAAACTTTTTTAAATTTGATTTTCCAAGTTAGTACGATCTTCACGATCGTAGAGGTGATGATGATTTTTAGAATGTAGTTGAACTACGTATGATCTTCGAGTGTATCATGAGTTTTTACCAGTACTTACTTTACCACAAACAATAAAAAGCTAAATAAGAAATTCGACAAAGTACCTGTTTCCTTTCCTCAATTTTTCCGCGGCTACATGTCCTCCATTACAAACCTTTGTGGTACTTTAATATGAAAATTACTGATTTCTGAACAGTTAACGCCAGGAAACCGACCCCACGTAACCCACTTAACGCAATTTATATGGGGATTTCATATAATTAAAACGCACCCGTTTTTGTGTCGAACCTAGGTTAATTAACCAGCCAGCCTGCCCTAACGGATTTAACTTTTTCATATTGTTCAGCTCGACTAAAAAAAAGAAGTCGATCGTTCAACTTTTAATGAAGCCTGCCGTCTTCAAACGGGCAGAAGTAGCATTAAAGAGGAACGTTATCTCAGTTTATTTTTGGGATAATAGATTAAGAAAACTGTTTCATAAAATGAGGAGATTCTGAGCCGCGTGAGGGACACATTTTTAAGAGCTCACTGACAGAAAAAGGGACGGAGTAAACGACTTTCTGCGTGTGTTTCGTTTTAGTCCGAAGTGCATAATAGTGGCATCCTTCTCTTTTAATGTTTCAGTGTGTCATTCCAAGTTCTACTGGATCGCTACAACTCGACTTCAGATCTAAAAGCTTTTCATGATTGGCTACTAGTTCGCAATGCCCAATTCATTCAAACACTACGCAAACAAGTCTTTAATTCTCGTTTTCGATACAGTTTATCAGCGCAAACATAAAATCCTAACCCAATAGCCATTCTCTGCCTAATCGGACCTGTAATGACACCTATCAAATAGCACACACAAACAGGGAAGTAGTCCAGTTTGCATTTATATTAAGTTTCCAACGCTGACAAAGTAATGTAATCAAAAACGAAGTTCTGGTCAAGCGTGCCCTCGTGGTGTGAGTCCTGATTAGTTCGACTAGGTTTAACGGAACCGGAACGTGCCCCGAATGTGAACGAGCTGTACGGCACACGTGTTAGCCGTTAGCTCATTTTGATCCCAGTGTCTATGAGCAAGTAATTTGATATAAGCCTTGAGAAATTATGTAAGAGTTCGTCGCACATTGTTTCACTCCGAAAGACTTAGATAAATAGTTATTGTCAGATGGATCTTTAACTTACTATTCTCTGTTTCAATGAAGCCTAAGCTACTATCATATTCGGAAGCGAGAACAATATTCAATTTGAACGTTTAAATAGTTATCCTCCTATCTGAAAGTTCCACAGATACAAGCACAAACTATTCACTATTTATTTATCAGGTCCACGTTAAACCTTTCCGAATTACATCAAAAACAGATCAAAAGCTTTTGTGTGCCTTTTATCGTGTTTTCTGGCTACCGGTTTTCATCCCCGATTTTCACATTACGGGCGCACACATTCAGGCCGGTATGCCGCAGGGCGGTAGGGCTGGCAGTCAAGAGATATACTGATTAGCAGTGACACGAACTGGCTACGGCAAGCGTGCGTTGAATACACTAGTGATCTCCTTTTAGTTCGGTGTTCCTGGTACATCAATGCGATATTCGATATATCGAGAATTTCGGAATTTGTGATTGTATGTTCTCTAATTAACTAACATAGAAAGGCGTCAAATAAAGAATTATTGGTAAATGACGAACATTAATTTAATAATACTATCTATTTTATTGGAAAAGCGCCGTTTATTATTAATTTTTGTCGATACATTATTTTCCTCTATAGCTTTCGACTTCAATTAAAGTTTCCGATAACCTTTTGGAAACACCCGATTCATTAGTTCAAAATACGATTCTGCTGTTACACGCCTCGTCTGTCAGTAAACAGAGTTGCCATTTAAATATCTGTGTCAATGTAGTATTTCGACAGTGCATTTCTGTTTTGTTGTTCTCGTAAATTCACAGTTGGAATTTTAAAGTCGATAGGTGATTGCATTCTGGCATTGTGTTGAATTTTAACGTGGGGCAAGTCAATTCTGCTGCTGCATTTTCTTTATACTTGAGACATGCAACGGTTTCTCAATTGTTTGTAATAGTTTACGGATTCATCCGGTTTGTCTTGACTTTGATTGTTGAAGACAAGGCAAGGATAGATGCAATCAGCTGTCATGTTGGGCATGATTTGCTTGTACAGTTGCCAAGAGGATGAATTTGCATCAATATTTGCCCTAAACAATCAGCTGGATAAATCGTTAACCGACATTGACATAAAAGAGAAGGAAAATAACTTATGAAATTGCTCTCATAAATAAAACATGTCTGAGCATATCAAATCCAGACAGTTAATAAAGATTTAAGCAGATAAATTGAAACACACTGTTCCATTTTTAATTCTGCCGAATATCAGGAGGATATAAACTGGTATATATCGTTTTACACATACATATTCCCAGATAAAGGTGTCGCACTGTGTACGTGGGGTACATAATAAGTTTAGTATATTGTGGCTTTCCTCTCACGTTCTCCAGGGTACCGTATGAATCGGACATGACACCATGAATAAAGATAAATCATTGCTTAGAAAATTGGATTTGGTTCTGTAGTTGCATTATTTTTGGTGTCTTATAACATTTGTAAGTTGTAAAACCAGATTGTATAAATTCTTTGTGTGATATTTTTGTCGTGTTTTTCTGGTTGTAAATTGTGTTCACGTCTCTGATACCAGTGTTGTCATCAAAAGACTATGGCCATACTAATGTTAGCTGGCCCGCAAAGCATATTCACGCCACAAATTATAAGGAACTTAATTGCTTTCCAAGATGCTTGAACACGAGTTCCTCCGTTGTCACTATCAGAAACTTTGACACCTCTTTCGAACTTCACTTTAAAACTTCGTTCCCCTGTTTCCTATTCAGGGCCAACCGCTTCCCGGACGTGACGTCATCGTTCCGTGTCGATATTGGCCGTAAGCCTTTTAAGGTTTATGAACACGCGATTGTTCTTGCATGGAAACAACACGAAACAGCAGTTAGTAATCGTAATTGTAGTTGTAGCGATAACAACAATACTGCTACTTTGATGCACTAGGTAAATTTCATGAGACAGAGAAATAAAAACTGGTAATGTAGCAGAGATACATAATGAAATAGATAGGCTCGTAAGGTATAAACCTAATTATGTAGAATTGGAATAAAAAAACACCTAATAATCATGATACACACAACATCTATAACGAAACAAAAACATGTTAAAAAGTAAATATGTACATTTATATTATAAAATCGTGCCACAACAGTGTAAACAAGGAAAAAAATTAAAGTGCTTACACTCAAGTGAATGAAGATTGGATTGAAAAAAGTGGAGTAAACTCTAGAATAAAAGTAACCTTTTAACATCGGCATCGAGTCTTGTCGAGCGTGCACTTTGGATCTTTACTTAGAGTTTCAATATTAAACAACCGAGGTGAAAAAAGCTGTGGCAAGCGATAAATTACTGTGAAGTCTTTTCTAGTAAAAGTAAAAGTGTATTTTGTATGCTGAAGAAAGTACACGTTTAGTGTTATCAAAGCAATCAGTATTTCGCTTCAAGAATATACGTGTAACAACCTCATAACTTAAGGAGTCCTACTAGATTCTAATAAGATAGCCCACCTAAATGTCTACTTAACTACTTTATTGGACCTGTAATTGCTAAAATCGCTCGCCAAATCGACGAGCCCACATTTAATAACTAAGTTGCGAAATTCTAGGTGTGGGCCTGATAAAGCCCAACAAAACACGCGATGCGACCGTACATCAGTACTATTGAATTCTGGTATAAATTATATAGGTGTTAGTTAACCTTCGCTTAGTAAAAGCTCCGGTGTTTCTTTTTCTTTACGAAAACCATTTGCGCATCGAGTGATTTGTGGTTTTCGAATTTATCGATGTGTTCGATTTATTGCTCTACAGTTAACGTTGGAATTGTTTCGGGTTTAAATAGAACCAGCGTTCTTTTGATGCTGAACCAGTGTTTCTTGTCAATGGTTTCGTGATCTTTATGGCGGAGCATGGCTCGTAAGTGATGACTGACAGTTACAAGGTATTTTATGATGTGAAATGGTAGCCTCTTTTTTGTTGTAACTGTTGGATTTTTTATTTCATGCATTGTAGCAAGAGTAAACAGCAATGGGTTGTGCACGCTTCTCTTCATGATTTTGCCAACCAAAGAATATTCATTCTTTAACAGGACTCTCCAAAACATTGTTAGAAGATTTTTCATATGTAGCATTTACGATGTGCACGTTCCAATTTCCAAGACAATTTCACAGACTACCCACATTTTATATGCCAGCTTCATCCTTGTTATTTATAGTCGGGAAATATTTGAGTCGCGTCACGATGTGTCTCTTTGATGTCGAGAGGTTAGCAGTCGTGGTTAAACCGAATTTAAAGTGAGGTTTGATGAGTTTACCCCTCTATTATGTGCTGTTATGTTATGAGCAGGGGATGAAAGTTGTAGATGATTTTGGACAGTGTAGTTTCTGTGTAGGTCATGAGTATCATGTTATTTTCCAACTTAACAGAGAAGCTTGGACCCTAAATTCGACAGCATTCAATTATCATCTGAAACCTCTAGAGAGGAAATTGATAGTCAACTTAAGCATAGGCTTTACACAACGTGCCAATCAAACAGCACACACAAAAGCGGCAAAACCAAGATTAACAACAAACGTAAACCTCCAATAACTGTCTAACCCTGACGAATATAATTACAAAATTCAACGACACCTAATATATCACATCAGCTCAGTCATTAATCATTAACCGTAGCAAGCAACGGTTAGGCTCGTTCGATTTATCCCGTTCAGTGTAACCGATTAGGGGCACTTTCAATCAAGATTGTTTGCCTGACTGTGCCAAGTTTGCTGAGAAACGCGATGATTGACCCACTTAGTGGCACTGGGTATATTGTCGCGGCAGCCTCGTCCGTCGGGTCCTTTTAATTGCTTTCTAAACATCACTGCTTATGTACTCCATGTGGATTAACCCGTGTGTGCGATAGCGGACTCAAAGGCTAGGAGTTTGTTCCTATTAGATTTGAATAAAGTTCTTCGTATTTTGAAATACCACCATCGCAAGGTGATATGATAAAGCTGTCGGAGGTTTTCTATAGCTGAATTTGTTTTTCTTTGTCAGTATCGTTTGTTAGGGCAGATCAGTGCCAAGTGTCTTCCAACTTTGAACTTTGTACATTAGTAACACGTTTATCTTTCCATGGGTTATTTCCAATATTTTTTGCTAGTAGTTTAGAAATATCTGATGTCTATTTTTGTTACCGCTTACTGGCCTTTTTTAGACGATGTTGATGATGTTACCGGTACTGCTTTTTTAGACGATGCAAAAACGGAAATAGAAGCTAAAGTAGTATTTTCACAATTAAACAAAATAGTAACCAAATAGTTTTATATCCGTGTTTGCTGTTTACAACCAACAAATAAAGCTATAACTGAACGGTTGTGTACTCGCAATCAATAAATAATTCCGGATGAATTGACCGGAATATCGGGTTGTTAATATTAGATAAAATGTGGTATTTGGTTATTTCATCAAATTCTTCCAGCTATTACTATTTTATTTTGTATTTATACTAATATTTCAGCCGAGTGAAATACCAAATGTTTGCGTGAGTCAAGGCGAAAAATATTAAGAAGGCTGGCGTTTAACTGGATGAGCATAATTGCAAACTGGATAATATGAACAGAAAATGCATACAATATTGTGGAAGGAATACCCAGTCTGTTAATTTTATAAAATAAAATGGAGAGGCTATTTGCCGACGAATATTTACCAACTTTATGTGCTGACATGACAGCCGGCGCAGACTCCACAAATCATAACCAAGCACAACGCATAGAGCTAAGCCAACAAGTTATTTATAGACCAATAAAAAGCCAATAAACATGTTGAACAAGCCAAAGATTCAAAGATTCTTGGGGCGTCTTGGAGGCGCGTCTGAGATGGTGATGTCGACCTAATTGTTGGCCGTTCAACGACACTCAACCCGGATGCTGTTGGCAGCCTTCGCAGGGTGGCTCTCAGGCTCTTCTTCGACCCCCCCCTCTCTTCCCCCTTTCTCACCAGCCTGCTTTACTGAGGGATAATAGTATGTACTCGAAATATTGTTGGACTAGTGACGCGACCTAACAATTGAGTTTTTGTTTATCAGTTTTTGTGACTTGGAATCGAGTGTACCTTGACGATTGTTTCTTCTTTTATCAGTGTGTGTCAATTGTGTTTGTGACTGAATCTCCTTGTGCCTTGAAGATTATTTCTTCTTAACAGTGTGTGTTGTCGATTTTGTTCGGATCTTGGTGAAATACCTTAGTGCATTGTGTTTGAAGAATTTATTGGTGAATCGTTCGTATCTTTATAGCTTTTCCATTGGTAGTATTCTTCAATGATAGCTTATAAACTGCCTCGTATAACGCCCTATGAACTCGCTAGCACTTAATTCTATGTAGCTGGATATGAGTATTGATCTCTTGAGATTTTGCGATCGAAAACTTGTCATAATAAATCGGTTAACGCTTTACACAATATTTCCATATACACAAACGAATTTTATTGTTTCAAAACAGTTACAGTTTCCAGTAAATTCGACATAAATATACGTCATCGTCAAGCCTTAAAACTATTTGAAATTTTTAATTATTCGAAGGAAAATTAACATGTTATTCCACCCACCCCTATCTAAGTAGTACAAGTGATTACTTACGAAACATGTATTAGTGGATTAGGTGAGTCATATTGTTTACCCCTGTGAGTTCTGGCCTTGTTTTTCTTTATTACCTTATAGGCCTGCTGTTAATCAGGGAGTAATTATCAAGTGAAAGTAGGCGTGTGTGTTATCGACACTAAGGTCATATGTTAAATTCGTTTCTGGTACTACCCTAGCTACTTTGGTATTTGAAACATGCTTCTAAAGGATTTAATTCTTAGCCATCAATTACGAATTCATTCTCTAAGAATAATTTGTCATGGAACCTCATGTCTCAATGAACCTTTTATATCCTTTATTTGTAGTGTTTGATTAGAGGCCTGTGCTCATGTATTAGTAACTTCGGGGTCATGTGATTAGTTTATGAGCTGTCATTGTTATCTACAACTGTCAGTTCAGCTTCCACTCACTGATTAGTGTTCTTGGCTTATCAATCGTGTAAATTAAAAGGATGAGTAGTGGTCAATTGGAGAGGCCTGTGCCCAGCAGTGGCCTGCTACAGGCTGATGATGAGAAATCAAAACGATCCTTTAATCGACATCCTTTCGTTTTACATAACTACATACAGTGAGCTCCGAAATAACGACACACAATTTGCAATCATCTTAACTTAACACGTCTCCCATAACTTCCGCTCGAGTAGATTTTGCGTATATAAAATACGGCGGATACGCAGAACGCACCCCCCCCCCCCCTGGCACACCCTCCATTGTGTATTCAGTACGGTTTATGGAGTACTTAACCCTCTCTTTTTGGCAAGCCCCGCCCGGCAACCATGTTTCTAAGCGGCAATTGTAGTGATCATGTGTGTTTTAAAAGTTTAGGCCCACTTGGAACCTGTCGTATAATATCAAACGTATGCTAAATTCTCCTTCGTTAAAGCAGAACCTCCGAATGTTTGAGTTTATTTTGTAGGCTCAGCTGTCAGGTTTACGATGGTTTTATTGTTTAATTAAGCAGATGAGTGCTCGTTTCCTGTTGTTTCTGAATCACGTTTTGGCTTATGTATGTGAAGTATTCCTTTATCAGCAAGTTTATCATCATCATTGGGAACCTTTATACTATCTCCTGCTTAACTTGTCCATCTACTTCATCTTTGATTTTAATTTCATCTAGATTATTTTAAATATCCTTCGAAAATTCAAAAACAAGTCCACTATGAAAACCTTTAAGCCGTATATTCAGCTGCGGATAAATTATTTCAGAAATTACTCATACATAACGGTGTTGATCTTACTTAAGTTGTCGTAAACTGCAAAATGAACTGTTTACTTTGTGTCACAAATTCAGAAAACAAGAACATTCATGACATATCTTTTTGTATCATTCGTGAAGTGTCTTCATGATACTTCTAAATTATGTACGACACTGCAATAAACCATCAAATGGCTTTATAGCGCTGTAAAAAGAACGTAATAGCTTTGCAGGTGTTGTACTGCAGCTGACCCTCTCTGAAATGATCGATTGAGGCTTTGGATGATGTATTAGGAAGCTTTGTTGGTAAAGTCTGGAATTGATAAGAATCTTGCGAAATAATTCCTCGAGGATGTCTTGAAATTGATACTGATTTTGATTTTATTTCTTCGTTCGAATAGTTTAATAACCTACGACAATACGTTTTCACATTATATTCCATTGATCTTAGTCTACGCTATCATTGATTACAAATCTATGAAAGCGTAGACTCTCTATCTTACCAAATATTATGTTTAATTTACTCCGCTCAAACTTTAATAAGCTTCCTTAAGTTTCACTAAATCCCTAGAACACGCACAAAAATAATGATATTCAATATCCTTACCTTTACTAATAATTATGTGGGACGAGCGCCCCTACGGAGTAGGTGCGAAGATCCCCCACCCTTGTTTAATTATGCACCGTTCAGCGCTAAAGTGCACCCGACGGGAAGTTTTATAGTGCCGTAAATAGCGCCCAGGTTTCTACTTATACAATGAGAATAACGCAGAAATATTATTCAACTGAATCCCTTTGCTGTAATAGATTCTGATTTTCTATCAAACTACGTCAGAAACATCTGTGCAGATTTTGCAAAGCTGATTCGTCACCGGCTTCCGGAAGTCATTACAGTCAGAGTATCGTAAATTTCACTCACAGAATTACTACGGGTTTAATTTAAGGCAACACAACTGTCAGGAGTTCTCGGAAAGTGTAATTTTATTTACAAATACATTCGCATTGTCAATTCGCAGATATTTCGTGAACGTCATTGGTTCCTTTGACGCAGGTGCGTCCTTTGGTATTCTGTTTTTAATCATCTCTTTGTAGTTCAAAGCTTTCTTCTGTAAACTGTCGATTGGTTTTTAACTTGAACACCTTGTTTATTCTGGGATCTGAACTTATAATGTCAATTTTGAATAGGCATGTTTTTCTATGTCTAATCTTGGTTCTTCGTTTAAAGGGTAAAGAGAACAATTGTGCGGTAATTATATTTCATTTCTTTATATACACCGCATTTAAATGTGTTCATAAAATTGTTATTTATTCCGATATACTATAGAGCGTAACCACGTCTGATGAACTGTGACTGCATCCGCCCACAATGACTACGTAGGCGTAACAAAACGTAGGTGTAGTAGAATCTTGTAATCCTCTGCCTACACTGGTAGTGGATTGCAGATTTTATTTCCACATAGTAAAATTGTTGTTATTCACTCGGATCTATAAAGATTGGAAATGGATCCTCGGTATTTGATAGAAGGTTAAGATGAAAATGATGAGAGGCGTGCAATTGGAGAGGTATTTGTCCATTTGGCTTGCAACACAGGTTGATGATGCAAATAATGATAAAGGTGGATAGATAATCTTTATAGCACACTCAGATGTAAAACTGTTAGATGTTGGTGTTCTAAGTGAACAACTGTAGGCTGATATTGTACATTATGACGTTGGTAGGCTGTAGAATCCTATAATGCACTGAAAAGAATATTGTATGATTTATTAATTGTAGTGCTTTTTGTTGCAGAGCTAGAGGGTTGTCGGGCGTGGTGCGGGCGGCGGCCGCGAGCCCGGCACCATGGCTACGGTGGAGGGGCGGCCGGCGCAATATGGCGTCACCCTACGGCAGCTGCGCGAGCTGATGGAGTCTCGCGGCGCCGAGGGCCTGGCCAAGATCAACGCGCTCGGTGGTCCGCAAGACATATGCAAGAAGCTCTACACATCGCCCACAGATGGTTTGTACCGATTTTTTGTTATGATCTCTCCTAGCTTCCCTTTTCTGAACAGCAGTACCAGCGTGATCTACAGGGATGGAATCTTTCTTGTCCCATTGTCTGTAGCGTGTATTAATATTACTGATATTGCAACCTTCTGAACTGTCTTTACCTTTGATAAAACGACTGTAGTTAATACCATCAACTTTTGGTATTTTAAGTACAGAACATAGAGAGCATACAGAGTTGAACTAAACTCCTATATGAACCACCACTTTCGTAGCTTTCATTAGTAAATTCCACGTAAACCGCAGAATTTCATAAGCTCACAAGAGAAATTGTTCGCCCTTTGATGATTTGACAAGTTGACTCATAGCTGTAAATTAAATACGAATTCTTCAAAAATATAAAGCAGTATTTCAATGTTTGAGTATTCGGTGATGTTGGAAATATGAGTCAGAAAACGTTTGGTTTATGCATAGTTAAGAACTATTCTTGAAGTCAAATATTTACATGAACACACAAAGGGTTTGTCAATCAGTAGTTTACTGTGTGTATTATTTAGTGTATTTCTTCGTATTGGAACTGTCTAAATACTTCGTGGGCAAATGATTGTTCATTCGTATCATTGATAGCCCTTGGAAGACGCGCATCAAATTTTGACATATTTATTCAACCACGACCTCAGCGTGACGACCTAGTTTCTTTTCCGTCTTGATAATATCCCACTTTTGTCATAACGTCAATCACGTCAACTTTGTTCTCTGTCATATTTGGACTACCGTTTAAACACGACAACAGCGTCCGTAATGCTCATTCATCATCTCTAAACAAACTTTTAGGAAATTGGAGCTTAACGAAAATGCTCGAATAAATGTCCAATTTTTTCCTGAACATCAAGTTTAATCTTGTTGAACTGTTGTCAAAACCGCTATCAGATCGATAGCTAACCGAACTTCCCGAACAGGTGGGGTGGCTAGTGGCTCCTTATCCTTTGCACCCTCGATTATGTCCCCGATAACAGTTTCCTTAATAGCTTCGTCGCTTATACCTGAACCGCTGATAATAACTTGTTTAAGTAAGTCTATAGATATTATATCGTTAGCTTCACTTCCTGGTGCTACCGTTATTTCATTAACCATTCACATAATGTCGTTATCCTTAAAGGAGACAATGCCACGGCAACAATGACCGTTGAACGTCCTTTTTAAATGTCTCTGACTAAAATTAATCTCCTGCCCAATATTTTTCTGACTAGAAAAATGTAATCTTCGTTCAGCAACCTCGGATTTAGTTCGTATTTTAATGTTAGCTGTAAAGCTTTGTCCGCGTATTTTATCATCGTCTTTTCAGAAGTTAGTGTAATTAAGAAGATTATAAACAAGTTGATAGAGCTTTCCATCATAAATACTGTCACTTTTTTATTTTGTTTGGAAAAATGTATGTGAAGCGTTATTTGATAGTGCATCAACCTTTATAGATAGAAGTTTACGACTGCCGGTATCTTGCGAGGTATTTATAGTGGCTTTTAAATCTAAAAAGGGTTTTCACGCTTCTATCGATCTTCCGTTCCGTATGCTGAGCAGACTATCTTAAAAGTTTATTTTTGTCACAAACATAACTGTGTTGAAAATACACACTCTTTCAAATATTTTAGGTTGTGTGTTAGTAACAATTTACATGCTAGGGAAGTGAAAAAACAGACCACAAAACAAAATTAAATTTACTCTGAAACAAAGCAAGGTATTTTGACAGTTTTGAAATTTACATTATCCAGTTTGGAAGTTTGTCAACACCGTACTTAAGGAACTTAAATTCAAAAGGGCTCCCTTTTGAATTGAAAATGTCGTAAATCTCGCCATAACAATATACAAGTTTACCTACAATCTCAGGTTGAGTTACACTCGCAGTTAAGTTCACCACAATCGGTTCGGAGGCGGAGGTAAATCTACGGGGGATGGTGCCTCTAGTCCCCTACGTGCTTCATAACCTAGTCTTGGACTCAGAACGTGCTCTCTTTATCTGTCTGTCTTCTCTAAAACACCCTAAATTCTTTTCGCGAACAGTAATTTACTTTTAATGTAGGATAAAGAAAACGGAGTCGCATTTCTTCCTTGTCTCTCGCAATTTTACTACCTACCTCTTGGAATATTTCTTATTTGACATCATTGTAAAACACTAGGAATACCTTGCCTTTAATCTCGCTCTTTTATGTTATTCGTAATTTCTGTTTTTACTGGCGACTGTTTTACTGTGTTCCCTTACAAAGTAACTCGAAATACGTTATATCACAAATACAAAACCTCGTACTTATCTATTACAAAGTGTCCGGTATTTGGCATCTACTCCCATCATAGCGACATTATCGGAGTCGACTTATCGATATTGTTCGGAAAATGTCGCGATACGTATCAAGTAACGGACAGCGACCATTTACTCCGACCCATCTTGCCTTCAGCAGATCGGATAGTTTGATTCACTGCCAAAGGAATATTGTAGAATAAAAAATATAAACAGCTTCGATCGCAATGTCAAAGTTGAAAGACCTAAAGTTGGTGTTGACGAAACCTTTGTTGGGCCAGCGCTGGTGAGCCAAGCTGAAGCGTCCCTTAGAGTGGGAAAGGTCAGACTGAGTACACGTTAAATGTCGACAAATGGTTTATTTGACCCCGAAGAGGACGCTTGCAGAAATCTTTGATTTTCGTAATGGCCACAATGAAGTGGATCCTTAATTCGGTCGTGTTGAAAGTCAATTGCGATCCCCGATATATTTATGGCCGAATTCTTGCTGTAATTTTTTTTGAACTGATTAGTCTTTCGAATCGAACCTCCTTTTGCGAAAAAGCCACGGAACCATCAAAAGTGTTGGGCGGAGCACCGCCGTGTCCTTGTGGAGGTGATCGGCGGCGTGCGATCTCTCGCGTCAGGCCATGGTTCGGAGTGAGAGTGCATGGGTAGCCGTCACCTCCTTCTGCGAAGCAATAATGCTCGCGAAGAGAGAGGCGGCGCACGTGAGGAAGGGGCAGTATATGCGCCTTCACGGCCCTAGTCGCCGCAGGAGACGCCCTGGGCGTCAGGCTCCTGGGCTGATTTCCGGCCACCGTAGGCGCGGGCTTGCGAACGGCGAGTAATGAGTAGCTCGCTGTCCGGTAAGGACCAAGCCCGGGTCTACGGCGCGTTGTGTACCACGCGCGTCTCAAAGAGATGTCAGCACCAACTGGTGGGGCCCGCAAGGGCCGATGCCTGCCAGGGGTGCGGGTTGTTCGAAAGAGATACCGCGGCCCCTGGCACACAGGCAACTGAGGGAACACGGGTGGGTTTTAGTCAGTAAAAGTCTGACACGCCCTCCCGCTCCACCCAGAGCGGGAGAAGTTATTGGATCATTTCCCACCCAAAAACAAAATAGCCAACAAAAGTGTTGTAGGTAATGCGAAATACAAATAGCCTTAATTGAGACGTCGTAACAATCGACTCTGATGTTGAATTAACGTTTGAAAGCGATGTTAAAACCAACCGCGCTACCTAACAGCTGCCAAAGTAAACAGACAAAATTAAAGTTTTCCCTGAGAAAACCGTTGGAGACAGTTCCGCAATATCCCACGGCATGAAGCGAAATTAGCATTCTGTAAACCGGCACTCTCGGCGGTTTTAAACGTCCGGCTCTATCTTTAGTTGAGTAGATTTAACGCTGGGCAGTCGCCGCTATAAACCAAGTTTATGAAGTACCTGCGTAAGATAGTCTTGATATAACTTTCAGTGAAGACAAGGACGCACTGGACAAAATCTCATTAATTGTTCAATCATTAATCAGGACGCTTGGAATTTCGAATCCATTTCACAAGGAAATGAATGGTAATGACCAAAGCAATTCATCAAGATTATACATCGCTTGCTAACAGCATTTGGTACTTTCAGAAAATGGAAGCAGTACTTAATGTCTGCTTTGTTTAAAGCTGTAGTTACCACAAAAAGGTGCATTATGCTAACGAACGGGTAGGTAAAAATAGAACGTTTTATGGAAAACGTGGAATGTGTCATGTCCTTTTAATGCATCTCGTAATCTTGTTACTCACACTTTTGCTCATCAAAAAGTAATTAGCGCCAACTAAAATATGCCATGACTAAAGAGTGGCGCTGTGCACACCGCCTCGAGGACGTGTCGCGACGGAAAAACGTCTAGAGGTTAATAACATCGCGGAATTTATATACTTTTCATGAAAATAGAATCAAATGGTTCAACAAAATCCGAGGGCTTTTTCCAGAAAATCCAGCTTAAACAAGGATTCAAACAATCGACTTAGACAAACGCGTACAATTATCTCAGGACACACATCAATATTTGCTTAATTACATTAAGAGGTCACGTCTGCGCAATCCTCTCCGATGGTGTCATGGCGTCCTAATTAATAAATGTCTGCACCCACTCGATGGAGGCCTAATACGGGAATTTAGTAGTACTTTATGGTCCCAATGCCGTCCTCGTTAATGAGGTCACGCGTTACTCAGCACTGTTCAACCAATGCCTCGACCGTGCGAAATATCAGTCTTACATGGTTTGTTGTTTTCGTTTTCTACCTTTCCTGGGCCTGAATTCACTATGACTGCTTAACTATTCCTTACTCGAAATCACGTCAATCACACACGAAATCTGCTATATCGTATTAATAATATCTACAAATTGTCTTGGAACATATAAAATATGACATTTCGATTCCTTACCGTTACATCGGTTTCTAAAATACACGATATTGACGTAGTTTGAACGTATTAAGATTCCGCGGGGAATCCTTCAGAATTCATCGGGGCCCTGGTTCGCTTCAGAAATCTTCCACATCAACATTTGTGTTCTTGAATTAAGAATTAATTCAGACAGTCTTACATTTTTTTCGTTAAAGTCAATTTATGTCAGGTCTTGACTTAATTCTGTGTGCCATCCATCCATGTCATGTCCCACGTCAATCGCAAAAAATCCTTTACTACCTTCATCATGAAAAGGGCCGAATTTTATGTTCCAAGTTCGGATCCCGCCTTGATGAATCTGAGAAACTATTTTATATCTTCCGACGTTTTGTTCCGAACCGGGGATTGCCGATGTAACCCGAAAGACGTTGTATCGACTTGACCTTTATTTAGACTTCGATAGGCCTCGAGGGGCTAAGAATACATAGAATAGCTATTGATATTGTTGGAGTAGAAGAATTTGCGCTAGAATCTTGGATTCGTTCCCTTTATTGTGCGATTTGTGTCAGACCTCGGCTGACATAACAGGCAAAGATGGGTGCTCGATAAAAAGCCTTGATGTTATATTGTAGATCCAAGTGGCCTTGTCTTATGTATATTGAAAACTTTGACTACCAAATATTGACTCAATATTTTTGTCACAACAAACAAAATAATAATAGTAATAATATCTATAGTAGTAATATCTACAAACAAAATAAAACATTGCCTGGTTGGTCTAGTGTTGGCAAGCTTTACTGCTGAGCATTAGGTTCTGGGTTCGATTCCCAGGTCGGGCAAAGTGTTATTGGGCTTTTCTATCTGGAATTTCTCAGTACCCGGAGTTTGGATTTGTGCCGGGTTAATTGCAATAGGTTCGCCTCTATTACATTGGGCTTTAACATAAGTAGCGAAATATCGGCTTACTACAGGTACACCTCTGCCGAACCCTTCGGCGAAATAAGGCGTGATGTAACATAGAACAGACACAAGCTTTAAACCAAAATGCCTTTAGTTCTGTTTCAAACATCTTGACACTGATACAATCACAAGAGTCTTACAGAGGGCTTTCAAACGTCCTCCTTCTATGTTGAAATTCTATCTGACAATACCGGTAACGAACCACTTTGAAGCTTGCCCCTTGACTCCAATTCGATTCAACGAAGGTTCTATTAAAATTGAACTCCATAAGTGCAATATCGTATGAACATTTAATGCAGCCAATCCAAAAACGTTGTCTGTAAGCTAATCTGTGTTATGACTTCATCTTCTGAATGATTTAAATCGTTTCGTCGTAATCATTTTGTTGAATGTGGGTTTCAAATTTGAAATCCAACTGCCGAATTCTTAATGACAGTTGAGTCGTAAGTTTCGGATTATTAAACGAACGATGACATTTTTACAAACTTCCGTTGTGTCTGGGTATGTTACAACAATACCACAAAAAAAATGTTTTAGTTAAATTCGTATCCTGTAATAAACTATAAATTACAATGTCTGCGAACACCTTCGCCATACATTTGACAGTTGTAACTGCACAAATTACGTGTGCAAATAGCAACTGTCACTATGTCTGATAGCGACTGTAATATTTCATTATGATATATGTGACCGCCGAAATTCCCGCGGACCAGTCACGCGATTATAGACCTTAATGTAGAACATAATTTATACACTTTATCGACATGTCCGATACATTTTGGCAGACAATTAGTTAATCACAATTTCCTAAAGGTTTATTACTACTATAAATATTAAGCTGTGTCCCGATATAAGCGCCATTGTCGTTTATTAATAGAATGGTAATTCGGTTATCGGTTCTCTTTGCCGATAAAAATTGGCTTATCGTCAAATGTTCCTATCGATATGAATTCTCTTTCCAAAATATTTGTGGAAGTTTGTTGGAAAACATCACTAATGAATGCCAGTTCAACTTTTCATTTTTACTTTTAAGGGCTTCTAGGGCTAAGTAAAAACAGTCGCACTGGTTGATCGATCAGGTTAAGCTACGGTTGCCGTGGTTGGTCCGTGGTGGGCCATCTTTACAAACCAAGACCCCTCCGTGCATCAGTAGGTTAAGCCGTTGGTTCAAGCTGTCATTTGTTGATCTTTGGCAGTCGGTACGGGTCGTCAGAAGGCCGAAAGTCTGACAACCGGGTTGTGGAGGTCAGATAGGTAAACGCTCCATGTAAAATACTGGTATATAACTGCTTCCGATTAAACTGGAAGCCGACCTGGACAAGGCTTGGCAGATAAAGCTTACCGATCTGGTAAGTGAATAAATGCCATTGAACTGGTAAATAACAACACTGAAACATACATTCACGTTAAAAATCCCTGACTCGTAGATTTCAGGAATCCGCATGTTTACAGTCGAATATTTTGAAAGAGCTTTCTTTTTTAAAAAAAAAGGTTTATCTGCCCCGCGGAGCAACAGTACCTATCTGTTTTCGCAAAAACATGATAATATAAAAATTTACATTCACGCCGAATCCAACGTATGAATTCACCTTTGTTCCAAAGGTTTTATTATAATATCAAACAGGCCGAAGCCACGGAAACCCGCAACCTCTTTAGACCGAGGTATTCCAAGAAATTCGAGGATCGTTTACTACGGGCAATTTTGCTGCTTACCGCTTTAAATATAAAGTTGTTTTTCACTTGCCATTTAGAGCGTAATTCTTCGCCTCTGATGGATCGACCCTGTCAACTGTTCAGCCAACAAATGCTAGCGAAAAATGATCCTCTTTGCTTCTAGAGGAATAACATCTTTATCCAGGCCAAACCGTGTTATTACTCATCTTATACACTAGATAATAAGGTTTTAAGTTGAAACTATTTTGAACTGTAGTTCAAAATGTATGTATTATCGCATGGATCAATGCCAAAGCTGCGATAATATTGTTGTAGATTGTTTGAAACGGTGCCGGATTGAAACGTACAGGTAGAAAGTAGAATTTACTGGAATTACACGAGAATAATTCGTGGCATTGGCTACTAATTAATTGATTTAATGAATTCGGCTGACAATTACTTGTTTTCATTAATGAAACTCCATTAACACGATCTTTGTACGAGTTTTCCATTTGTGGTTGTAACCAGTTTGTACCAAACCGCCTTTGCAGTAAATGCTTTCAGTGTCCAAAATTTTTCGGCTGACGTAATATCTGATTCACCACTACCTGAATAAAACAAAGGCATCACTGATACGGTCATCCCAACTTTCTTTTAACCAAACCTCTTTAAGTTTATAACATCGTAAACTCAAGTATATTTCCCAAGCATCGGTCAGACGATACGTGTAAATACTTGAATAATTCATGGCACACCCTAAGCTACCAATTTAGGGATCCACAAATCGTCCCGACCGAATAAATTAGGTGGGAACGGTACGGAACCCATTATCCTGGCACGACCTTTTCGTACGTAATAAGTTAGCTCTGTGATTGGATGGTACGGTAGGTGTACCTAGTCATATATGAAACTACATAATATATGCTTAATTAGACTATTCATTATTCAAGAAAATTCGGGCGAGATAGTTATAGAAGGCACACCGCTATTGATAAGTCATGCTAACTAATATTGGAAGGATAAAATGTCTTACTCAAAATGTTCTCCAATCAGGAATCTTGTCGCCATATTGGCCATTATTCAACTCTAATGCAATTCACCGCACCAATATTTATTCGTGTAACGAAGCTTGAATCGTCGGCAGTTCTCGGAAATGCGAAGGGCTACCGGAATGTGCAAATTAACTGCAACGTGCACCAAGCTTTAATGAGATAATTACGAGCAAATATCTGTGGAACATTCAGAGTTAGTGTATCGGTTAGATTGAAAAAAGCTTCGAGTGTCACATCAACATTGGAAGAAAGAAAGAAAGATCGGTTTAGATGATGGGACTGTAATGGTTGTGTTAGTAGAATAGTAAAGGAAAACATTGATAAAGACACATGACAAAAAAGCCACTCAAAACTAAACCAAGTAACGCTTGACCGCTCTGCGCAAGCTTTAAGGATTCAAGCTTCGATGAATCCAAATGTCTGTCCAAACATTTGTCCATACACCGTCAAACATTGGCAGCCAACACGCGTATCTTTTGCATTAATAAATTCAGTTGGATGCCGTCACGGCTTGAATTATGCGAACCTTGTACTACAATTGAAATAAGCATCAGTACGGATGAATGAAATTTAATCTTAGTACACCTCGGTAGTGCGGTCAATATGAATATCGGGTGATTTATTGCATTTCCGAGGTCTTGCTTAATCAAATGTTTTTGCCATTAGTGATGTTGATGCTTTATAAACATATTCTAAAAGCTTTTACATGTAATGCAACCATTTTTTGTCTTGTAATTATTTTTTCTGTCTTTAATGAGGTCCCCTTTTACTGATTAAAACCCACCAATGTGCCTTCAGTTGCCTGTGTGCCAGGGGCCACGGTATCTCTTTCGAACAACCAACACCCCTGGCAGAATAAGGTCCCCTTTACAATGAAGTCTCTAGTCTCATTATTATCTTTATTTTCGTCTACCACTAAGAATCTTGTTACAATAGACTCTTTCCTAGAACATTTTTAATTAAGGTTGTTGCAAAGGCCACTTCTATGCACAACTTTTAAATTCCCGGACTAAATATTTTTTCAAGAAACTCTCCTTCGTAATTAATCTACAGAGTTTTATAACTTCTGTAACTAACGAACACCATTTTCTCTCTGAACAAACTATAAACTAGCCTGAACTTCGATTCTTTCGAGGATTTTTGTTACAAACTTTAAAAACGGTTCATAAAGTAACCACCTAGTGAATGTTTAATTCTGTTTAGCCCAATTTTCCTACTTAGAACAACTTGTATACACTAGTTTGGATCAGATAGCAAGGTAACACACAAATCGCATTAGATGTAATCGAGGGTCGATGCAGTGCGGCTATTCGCGGCTGGGTGACGTCGATGACAAGGGTTAGGTATAGGAGTAGTAGAAGGACATCTAACAGACTGGATCTAGATTATTATGTTACTCTGTCATGAGTAGGTAATCAGTTTACGAACAATAAGGAAGACGGACAATAATAGATTGGTAATATTAGCACCTAGGTAAAATTCTGATCACGCCCTACCTATTAAGGAAAACAACTAGAATCATAACAACACCTACAAGTACAAAATAAAATACAACAGACACATTTCAATTATACTCAGGTCAAATCGTTTTATCCTAACGACGTGACGTACTAACATCTCGACTTCATACATAACGTCCAGATTAATATTCCGATTGTAACAGAACAATTCACTCATCAAACGTGCATCTCGATCGGAGGCCGACCGTGGAGTGGGGCGGGGCGGGCTGCGATCCTATGACGTCATGCGGATGCTCTCGAGCCTACCCTCATATGCCTGCGATTGACAGCTCGTACAAATGATGGTCACGTCGATCTCATGAACCTATTCCCCTTTGTTTTACGGCTTTCAACACATTGCCTACCTAATCGATTTCAATATTGAACTTGGCGAAAAGTACCATCAGAATATTGGTACGTATAGAAAAATCCGTAATCATAGTCAAGGTCGCGGCGCCACCATTAATTATGAGCATTAATTTGTTTCAGGGTTGAACGTATACATGTGCTTTTCTTAAGGTGGTGTATTAAAGGTTTAATAATTCAGCTTAACCTTGCAACAACACTTTGTTTGGAACAAGAATGTAGGTACTAATAATTAGACTTGGAGATCCGTCGAAGTCAATCATTTGATCGTGTAGATCGGACGTGAGGAAATAATGATGAAGTCTTAAATTAATAAGATTTAAGAACTCAAAATAAAGGAAGTAGAAGAGAGAAACCACATAGATCAATACTAACAAATTGTGAAAAGTGTTTTAGCCCATAAAGTAACATCGATAAAGCCAGCCAAGGTCTATGAAAATGATTTGTACGAAACAGCTCGAGTGTAATGCATAGAGAACAGTGTTAAAATTAGAAATGATATCATTCATATTATTGTTTAAGACCTGCTGTGACTTGATACCTCACTTTGCATTGCTAAGTGACCATTTCAGCTGCCTGAGTCATATCAAGATTAGGATCGTACGTTTAATGCTACAGGGTCGCAAATAAAATGGGGAATTTATTTAAAACAAAAAAGGTGAATTTTTCCCCCATTTCTCTTTGTAATTGAACCCACAATTTGACTTTCTACCGGTCGTAATTTCGTTCGCGTGTATTCAAAATGGAGCTCAAATAATCGTCGCTCAAAGTAGAATTGCATATCTGTAACAAGAAAGGAAACTAAATGTTTGTCTTTGTTGATTGATAAACAGACAGACATTTGCTTTTTAACAAGTACCAGTTGTATTGTATACCAAATCGATTTTTTCAGGCAATGATATTGACTTATACACTACGGTATTCGGTAAATAGTATTAGTAATGCAAGCTGGTGGTTATTGCACCCTGGATCGCGTGCACACGAATTGTTTACGCTACTCGCACCGAAAGTCGACTAAACTAATTTGTATAATAGTTTTTGAAAGTAACACTGTGTTGAAACGATAATAGACTTGTTAGGTGCATAGGATCTTGTACAAAAAGTTTGCAACTTGCACTATTCACACTTTCATTTCGTGGTTCACTTTCATTGGTAAATTGTTTCACGTTTTTTTCATTTACTTTTTACTGAGTGATGTTACCTGTTCTTTTAGTGTTTCTTTTCTAACAACTGCAAGTTCTCCCATCTCATGTAATTCATCAATGCCAGCTAAAACTGCACCTTTATCTTATAATGGATGACGTCAAAAGTCTCCAACCTTCCCTCCACTACTTTCATCAAGGTTTATACTTTGAGGTGTCCATGAGCCAGTTGCACCCTTTTGCTCGGCTGAACGCTCTAAGCGCGCCCTTAGCCCTGTAAAGACCAACTGCGGTTAACACCACTTGTGATGTAACAGCTGTTCTTTTAAAATTATTCATTAAACCGATTAGGTTTTTGCTCAGAGGACACAGAAAACATTTTATATCTCTTTCCTATTTCATCCTCTGGATTTTTCAGTATATTGCTGCGATTAATGTACGTTTTTGATGCGCTGCCTCATACAAATCTTTTTCAATGATCGAGCACTATTTCACTCCAACTGATTACCCTAAAAATTCACACAAAAAAAAATCTTTAACTATGTAAAATAAAATACCATGTTAACAATAGTTAAATTATAACGGAAATGCTTAATGCCATGTCACTAATAGGTCCAACGTCATCAACGAGTAATAGTTGACCAGATAATTTTATAGCTAACATATTTCAATCAACATTTTGTTAACGTATTCATTCCAATTTCCTCTAAAATCTTTGATCCGGTTTTGCCTAAAGGCGTGTCAAAAAATTGCTCTTCATCCGTGTATGGTGCTGTCCTAATAATATGAACGTCATTGAAATCTTATATGGCAGGCTCAAATTTTTCGCCAGAAATCTTCTGTAAATTCACTGTGTTGCTGACTATATCATGAATTAGTTGTGTCGTAGATATGGCAGGGTTTCCTCGATCTTCTAAGAAGATTTTGCTTTGCAAGGAAAACTAAAAGGCATTGTGTCAACATCAAAATGTCAGAATATGAATAAGAATTTACAATCCATGACATTATACAAGACAAAACAGCTATGCCGTCATTACTTGAGGCCGTAGTGACCGCTGTGACCAGAATACATTAATGACGTGTGATGATGTCATAAGATGCGAAGTGATTAACATTGTCCCATTGTTTTACTGCGACTCACCCATTAGTCTTCACGACAAGTAGGTTAACTTAGTCAACCAAGTGTTTAATGACGCAAAGGTGGTTGAGAATAAATGACACATAGTTAGAATTTAACCAGACAACCAGTCTTCCGAAGGGATATCGTGTTATCCAGTAACTGGATTGTGGAGGTCAAATTGGCAGTTGCTCCATGTAAAATACTGGTATTCAGCAGCATTCGGTTAAGCTGGAAGCGGACCCCAAAATAGTTTGGAAAAGGCTAGGCAGGTTGATTGAGTTACAATAAAAGCTAAGGATAACGTTGATGATATTTAACCTATAACCATCTTATTGAATGGAGGCAACAAGCTTGATGATTTAGTAACCATGCAAGTCGATTCAGTAACCAATGTAACCATGCAAGTCTAAAAGACACCGTAACTTAACAAGCTCATAAGTCCTTGCTCAAAATGAACCTTAACCGTAAGTTGGACTTTTAACAGAAGACTTAAATTTAAAGGCAAGTTAGAGTAGGGTTATGGTTATTGAGCCAATATGACTCAATATTTTATTAGGTAATGGCTATTTTAAATCAGTAACTTACAATGTTCGTAATAAACCGTTTTAAAATTACTCATTTGGATGGTGTTGTTTATTTAAACTTAAAGGAAGTTTGACTACCTACACTACACATAAATGCAATTAATAATCGCTGTGATAAATTCATGTATATTATTTAACTTAAACGTGAATTATAAGGATAGGGCTACATTACGAATATGACACAGAATTACAGAATAATTTCCATTACTAACAACAATAATTGAACAATCATACACATGAAATACGTGGAAACCGTGGAACTAGAAACTATTATAATAGTCTTAACTTGCATACGACTCCTAAATTCCGATCCTGCGTAACTTAAAAAATAACATAGTAACACAAAACGGCTACCTGACCAGAATACTATAATGACGTATGCATGATGTCATTCAATGAGACTGCCGATGAAATTGGCGCCATTGTCTTTGTACTAAATAAAAATATCTATGACATCAAATACGACTGCCTTGGTAATAAAGACGCAGGAATTTAGCATGTCCTTTTAGAAAAATATAAGATTTATATTTGTATAGCAACAGCAACTTTGCAGGCTATTATTTTTGTTAGTAAAGAATTCAGATTTAGTCAAAAGTGAATTTATTATTAAAGCCAGAAAGAAAGTAATCGCTATTGTTTCTTCGTTGGAGGTGATTGAACTTTTTCTTCGGAATAAATTAGCAAACATGAAAACCATAAAGAATCGGCTGATAAATCATTCACTTTTAATACCGTATTGATATCTATAAGTTCAACATGCAGTATTAGTAATACTATGACTAATACGTGTGTAGTAAAACTGATTACCTCACAAGTCACAAGAAATCATAGAGTTGTACTGAGACCGGCATCAGTTCTTGGTAATCAGCTTCTAATGACCAGCTTATAATCATTCAGATTATGACCAATATTTCTAGTAGTCATTGCTACCATAATAGGCATGTGTTCCAGTTCTTCTTTTATATGCTTCTCAGTATCCTATTTAATTCCGAATCTTTGGACAATGATCTCAAATGTGTTTGCTACTGCTGTAACGATCTTTAGGTTTGTCATTTTCTGATAAGTACAATTCACCCTTTGTGTTCCCTTGGGCATCGTTAAATGCCTTCGTGCTGGTATCTTCTTGGGCGATCATTTTAAATTCTTGAATGTCTGTCTTTTATACCGGTCTTGAAAGCAAATGTTCAAACTTTATACAAGCCAAATTGATGAAATTACATATTCAGCTAATAAAATTGTAAATGTTGACGCTTTGCATGTTCAAGTTGCAATACGTCTGATAATTCACATTAAAATACATGACATATTGTGTTCACCAGTGTGTGCAGTGGACACTAATATGTATATGCTAATGTGACTCATTCCCAGATTGTTCGTAGAAAGACAATAGCATTTTATTATTATATCAATTTCGAGGAACACAGCAGTTGCGGTAACAACAGTAATTAAAGTAATAATGTATGAGAATATTCAATTAAGCCTTATAACGATTGCAGACGGAATTTTGTATGGAATATCGGGAATTTACGTTGCATTTTTGATTGGTGATGCCGTTTCAATTTACAACATTATTGCCTCCGTTTCTGGGTTTATGGGAACAGCTTCTGATTTATTTATACAGTTTTATTAATCATATTTGATTTTTCCAATGTCATTATTGCCAGGAATAGCTTTGAACAAGGAAAGTCATTCAACAGTACCTTTTGAACTATATTAACTATTATAATTTCTGTATAATTAAGTCAAAACCCTACTAATATTATAAATGCGAAAGTAACTCTGTTTTCACGCCTAAACCACTGAACCGATCATCATGAAATTTGGCAGAGATATAGCCTGGGATATGGAGAAGGACAGGCTAGTTTTTACGCAATAACCCACATCCACGCGGGCGGAGCCGCGGGCGAAGGGTAGTCATAGATAAAGATTTCCTAGATAAAAAAAATGAACACGGAAAATGCTTTATGCAACCCTAATGATGGATGAGAAATAAAAGTAAGCCAGCATTGTTTGTTACTACCATTACATTGTTCAAAACACAAAATCTGTAAATCAAAGCTTTCAGAAGTGCAAGAACACCATTTGTTTTCTCTACAAACAGCACGATTCATTCTTGTAAACTTAAAAGAAATAGATGAACAGTATTTTTGTATTTCCAATAACATTTGCAGCTCTATTTATAGGACGTTTCACTTCACGGGATATTTTAGTATCTGTAATTTTCTCATGTACTGTGAGCTGTGCGTTGACCTCCCTTTACATTATTTTACACAACGAAGGCTAATTGGCTTTATCACCACGTCCGCTATGTTAAACTAGGTCCAGAATCTAAATTTTGTATTCGTCACGAAAATAAGAATTACTTAATTCGCCCTAATGTTTATTAACACAATTTTCAGTAACTCAATCAGCGGTTTTATTTTGTCCTCGTCTCGGTATCAAGGTCGCCAGTATTGATCTCCTCGACGGCATTAGCCTAAATAGTAACATGATAAGCGATGCTTGTGTACATCCACAACCATTACGTAGAATAAAAGACGGTCCCCGTCCGACTTAACAAATAAACCACTAATTTATGTCTAGTCGTCGGACGCGGCGCCTTTGTTGCGGCCCCGTTTTTCGCCTCCGAATCAATTTCCATGATGACGTCACCCGCACCCCTCTCGATCCCGACCCCCGTCTTCACCCCCCGGACCGCGCCCGCCACTAGGAACAGGAATACGACTACTTCCGCTCCTTATGTAGCAATGTCTTTCCATTTTCCGTCGACTTACATAAACATAAATGGTAATCTTTTTCCCTGCCAGAATATGTTAGCGACACTTTCGGACTTTTTCAGCGATATCTTATCAGAACTTATTGTGCTTTACAAGCTGATGATTTACGGTTGGTAGCTTTCAGTGGATAATTCCATTATGATACCACTTTATTATTTTTTTGGCGTACCACAAGGCGGCCGCTGTGGCGCGCTCGGCGCTGCATAATTTTAATTATGAATTCTTGTATTAACTCTGGAATCCTGCACACGATGATGAAGTACTCGCGATGAAACACGCACACATCCATTAGGCAACAACTGAGCTAACGGAAACATAAACCGTAAACTGTATACCTAAAACGAAACTCTAAATTCGTGCGCAACAGAAACAAACCAGGTACAAACGGTTTATGATTGAACGCTAGCAGGTATTTTCGTACATAATATTAATGCTGAGATTAAAATAAACCTTAGATTAACGAAAGACGGACGACCGGCTTACCTCCTAAAACAAATAACCAAAATGTTTCTCACCACACGTTACACAAGCCCGTTATTGAGGTGCTACATCATTTTATTTACAGCTGTTGCAGGTTAATGTGGTACAGCAACACGAAACAATCGAGATATTTTTGACGCCATTCCCCGCTCTAGATAGGAATGCTTGCCGTATCAATAACGACTTTACCGATACATTACAGCGTTACAATACTGCATCGAATCCTTTGAAGTTCACCCTCCGTCAGCACGGAAGCAGAATCAATACTATTGCTATTCACGTTTTTATTTCCATTTGTGAAACTTTCCACTATGTGTAAACGATCGATATGTTTACATCCAATTTGGCAAACGGCAATAATTTTAACTACAGTTGCATAACGACCTGTTGTCACCAAGGTAATAGCCCTGAATTCATTATCTTGTGCCATTTCATATCGCTTAATAGCAATACCAAACGAGCTGAATGCTTTTATAGTACGCGAACACGTCATAGCTGAAATGAAGCTGTAATTGTAAACGCGGTTGTAGGACAATTAGCGGATGCGACCCTACGTTACAATTAACACTGAACTGCTCCACATCCCACCTTAATCCTCACGTTTTTAGCTCGTGGATCATTAGTCACATGATTTCTGATGTTCCCAGACACATAGAAACGAATTCCGAGACATGTTTTGCGACGATCAGAAATAGAACGCAGCGGGTACTAAGCGTGTTCGCGCTGTGACGACGGGCGGTGTTCGCGTCCCGCTCCATCTCGTACCCGGCACGTAAGCGCGTCCCTTTCCTACGCACTCACTTCATTGTTTCAGCGTGTAGCTCCGTTGGCCGGCGGACTGAAATAGGTCGGGAGCGTCCGAAACAGACGGTTCATGCTATCGAAAGCTATCGCGAGGTCACTGCCGGAGAATCAGGGCCCGACCACGTTCAATTCCTGAAACTGTCATTTTTCTTCATCACAATAGACAGTTACTCATCGTTGATTACACAATCGTTTGTATTTATAAAGCGTAGCATCGACGTTGCCTCGTAACTAATTATAGTACGGTATTACATACCGAAAATAGAGCAATAACACTCTCACAACGTTACGTATGTACTGCAGCAAGCAATCAGCGGATTGTTTCCATAACTGTTACTGGCATTACGTAACAAATTGTATTACTCGCGTACATTACCGGCGTACTATGCGGAACACAGCGTAGTAATCGCGATTTAGTTGTGACCTCTAGTTGTACAGCGATCGCTATTCCTTTTGTAATCCTCCGGGTAATCTCATTGAGGCAGACAAATGATTGTGTCTAATGTTTTCTAATCTTCGATCCCTTTTTGTTCAGGGACGTGATCGATCTGCTCCAACAATAGTTTGTTTCGAATGGTGGAATATTTATAGACTTGCCGCTGTTACGTTATTATTATTTGTCCATTTCTATAACATTAGGTACATTACTCGTATGTCCTCGACATCGACATTGATGTACAAATAAACGTCAACTTTTTTATTTGCTTTACCGTTAACTGTTTTATTATATCAAAACAGTGTCTCACCAGTCACGTCATGTTCAACAATCACAGCATCTATTTCTATGATATTCTCTATTTTCTCTTCAAATAAAATGCACATAAGACTCATCTATAAACAGGAACGCGTAGTTTACGCGTTCTTTAATATAAAAACAACGGTATTTCTTTGGATGTTAGATAGCGTTGTTTCTCCACGTAATTTTTCTGCCGTCTCCGGAGAGAAGGATGAATACCAGCTAAACGGAGAACATTATTCTTAACAACCTTTGCGTGGATCAGGTGCCTTATTTATCTTCCCTAAATACGGGGTTGGAAAAGTAGGATTGTCAGATGCATGTTAGGAGGGTTTGAGAAAGACGAAAAAGTGTAAAAGGTGAATGCTTGAAAAGCCTTGCTAAACGTCGGATATATCTATTTCATTCATCGGTTCTTTGTGGGCTTTTATTTATCTTAATTAGTTCAACACGTTTATTCTTCGAAAAAAGCGAGAAATTCCACATTACAATCGATATCGGTTAAATGCGGTTTGAACATTTTTGCATGTCTGTTCAAGATTGGAGGTCTGCAACAAATCTTGATTACGATTTTCTAAACATATACTCCGTATATGTAAGATTCCTATCAAAAGCTTTAGCATTCCTTAAAGACCATTTCCATATCTTGCCATCTTTCTCATATATGCTAAAATATATTTTTTTCTTTGCCAATGACACACTGTACTTGTGTTCTGTGACCTGTAGATAGAGGTCATGTTAGAAACATTATTTATAAACAGGTTCTTGTGCTCATGCATTTATATGTTAATGTTATACAGATGTTCTAAATATTATTCCATATTTTTGTTAACATTTGTGTCTGATGAGTTTTATATTCGTCGCTTGTATATTTTTAGGAATATGAGACATTTTTGTCACTTCGAAAATGGTTCAAATGCAAAAGTTGAGCCAATGCAATTTTTGTCACAGATTTTAAATGCTAATTTGGATATCGTTTAGAAATCGGGTGCTTACCGTCCAAGTAAAACCTTAATAGAAACCATGGTTAGATCTATATCCAGAGTTAGCCACTAAAACAAAAAATCCCACCAATGAAAAATTCTAACCACCAGCATTTGACGTATCCGTTCATAAAAACATGACGCACATATACACTGGTGTTCCATGAATTTTGATGAGCGTTGACTAGCAGTCACTCAGCAATGTCACACAGCCCTTTGATGGGGTTCGCCGACAATTTGTCATTGGCGTTTCTCTTCTATCGCCCCTATAAAAATGTAATGAGATTTTTTCGTCCAGTTTCGTATAACATGATGGATTTTATGGCAATTTCTGGGTCAATGTGACTTGCACATCACGCGAGATTAGTATGGAAATTAATTAGTTTACTTTGGTAATGTGGTGGCGGGGAAATGTGAATTATGTGTTTGAATTTTTTAAAGGCAACAGCCATAACTTCTGCTGCTAACATATACAATCGTAAATGTTATGTCAGCTTTGAATGAAATATGAATTCGACCTAAAATAGAATGAAAGCTGAAGGGTCGCAAAATAGTACATAGTCGAAGTGCAAATTCTGTGATCTCCCAGCCGACGATCAGTCTATTTCCAGACCAAAGCCAGTTTGGTTGGATCGATCGTCGAAGCGAGTTTGGATGCTGTTGTTTATTCCACAACGGACGTAGAATCAAGAGCTATCGATACTTTTCAAGTTCAAGTAAATTACAATAAATCTGCATTTGCTAATGAGGTCTTTAACCCAGGTTCAAGGGGAAGTAGGTTACATAAGACATTGAAGACAAGGAAGGTTGATTAACTGTTCGCCTTTTTTGTCTAGTGGATGATATACAGATTTTCCATTCTTTGGCCTGTCACTTGGTTTTCCCAAAGTTTCAGTATAACTTACAGGTATACAGAAACTACATCTGCATAATTAACTTGAGATCATAGCTTACATTATTCAAACTATTATTTAATAATTTACTTAACAACCCTACAACCTCTGCCAGTTTCAATTACTGTTTTGTTACTCCGAGCTTCATATACTATGAATACGAGGAAATAATTCTACCTATGTGCAGCTAGATCTATACCAACCTTAACATTAAGGCGATAAGGGAGAAATTGGTTTGGAGCACCAAAAGGAAATATTTCACTACATTGAGTGCCAGATTCGCAGTTGCTTGCCTAATTACACTTCTTCGATTTTGACAGGGGATGTAATTGTTATAACACACAGTTATTTTCCCACGTATTTCTATTTATGTTTCCATTTCTGTCTGTTATTCTTACAAGAAAATATTTATCTTTATATTCGCAGTGAGCTAAAAATAAATCAAGGTTTTCTTTCATATAATTATGTCGTAAGAATTTTCTGTGTAATTTTTGCAAAGACCTTCGTATTTCAGTAGGTAATATGTTACCTTTTAAGTATACATCTGTGTTTCAGAAACTTATTCCAGTCAAAACCACGAAAGACGTAAATATTATAAAATATTAATTAAATACACTTTACGATAATCCAATTACTGAAGTAAAATGTTCGACACACCCCTACTATAATCTCTTGATTCTCTTGATTGAGTTAACGGTAACGTACGCGTTAGCGTAAACGTAAATGCGTAGCCTATTCGTAGTAATACAAGTAGTCATCTCACATGGCAAGGATTGGCTATTACTGTGAACACAAATCGCTGTTCATAAGCACGACATGCTTGATTAAATCACCTACTAGACCGTTACTAGACTAATCGAGAGTATCGAGACCACATGAGGGACTTCATGGTAATATTGTATCTAATTAGTAAACGAAAAAAGTTAAACACTGACATCATGACATGGCAACCCATTGTTCCTTGAAGACGCATAAAGAAACTCACTTCGCCTTATTAAAAGAACTGGTTCTTCATGACCGCCCAAAAAAGTGGCTGTAAGAATTCCATCACGATAGGCTTTAAGCTCGGTTTAAGATTTATTACCGACATCCGATTGTTGCAAGTACAATTATAAAGATTAAAACAGAGCAATTAATCTTGAGAGCATAGCAGCAGTGAAAGATGAAATACAAGTGCAAAGAAACGAGAACTCAAACGAGTTAAAGTCGATGGCTTACGAATTGTCAATAATACTAATAACAGAAAAGGAACAGTTGACTCCACAGAATCAGTAAAAATCGAGCTCCCTTCAATACTGGCACTTGTAAAAAATACCATTGATATAACTGACGGTTCTGTTAGTAAAGCAAAACGCCGAACAGCTACCGGTGCTACCGCCACTGACGATTACAGTTACGGTGACGTTAATTAGGTCGAGTACAACGAGTGCACGTAAACTCGACGCTCGCGTGCGGGTGACGTTAACGACGGAACAATTGGTAATTCGTTAGCGAGTGCAGTTTGGTCCTTTGTGGAAAGCGGTCATTGCAAAAAAAAGGAGGCGAGGGATTTTTGGGAGCACCGGATGCCAGGCCGCATTCTTTGTGCAAACCAAGAGCTTAAAATTCGTGTGCTTTCAATAAATGCAATCAGTTATCTACTAATCACTGTATCTATTAAATTCCTTTATCTCAATCATGACAGAACAAGTATGCAACTTGAACATACGCGTACCAACAAGCACACATGGAGATAACCAGGCAATTTATAACAACATCAAAAATGATGGCTGCCATCAAATATTAACAGTGTATGCGAACACTCGTAAACAACAGTAATCACCCTATCCACGTGAAATTTAAAAATAAAAATTCGCCATCGTATCGCCCTTTTGAGTTATTGAGCAATAGAAAATTCCATGATTATTTATTCTAGGAGCGGAGGTAACATTAAATCAGCTGTTTATTTTCCTGAATTGTGTGTGAGTCAGCTGACGGAAATGTGGCATTATTGGGATCGTTAGCAATGGGATAACGGTCTTCCGATACAAACTGAATCTTTAGAAACTTTGTTATATGATGCTCCTAGTAACAAGAATTTCTAAGCAGAAAAAATATAGGTCTTGGCTTGGCTGTTACATAAATTCTCAGTGCAGAATTGGAACTTTGCCCAAAATTGGTCCTATCTCACTAGAGCCTATCGGCTAATACCGACATCGAAATCGAACTGTAGATATACGATAGCACACATACGCATTTTAGCAGATGGAAGATTTAGAATTTTTGATATTTGTCTCGGTATGACCCTGTTAGAAAGTATATAATTGAGAGATGTCATTTTTGATGCCAGAAGTGAAAATCTAGTGACGATTAACATAGTGTCAGCCAAACCCATGTTTGATGACGTGATCTTGAACGACGCCTCGCGGACGTCAATGCGGTCGGTGACGTTGGAGACCAGCTTCATGTTTACTCAACCAATAACTACAAACAACTATTGAAATTCACGTGTCATGACAATGACGTCACAAGCCAGACAGCTAAATAAAGAACACTACTCACATTCCTGATATTACTGGAAAGTTTGACACTGTTGAAACTTTAATGTAGTCTGGCATTGTTAGGAACAGTTTTTCAATGGTTTTTGATGCATTAGCAGAGATAGAATCTTTATTTTGCAGGTCTAAAGTCTATCTAGGGGATCTAAAGTCCGGCCGAGAATTTAAAAGACACTAAATATCTCTGCAGAGTTATACAAGGAAAGGATACTGCAAGTAAATAAAAATAAAGTCTTATCAAAGCCGAGAGCTCCTTGTTCTACTCATGACTTCAAGGTAAAGAATATCTGAATGAAAGAGTGCAGCTTATGACACCGTACAAGTTGTTCACTGAAGGAAAATCACTACAGATTACTTACGCACTATTGAACGTGAGACTATTTCTAACAATATAGTAGTCTAGTTACAGACTGCAACGTGACCCGAGCTGAAATAAATATTGAAGCAAACGAATACAGCTTTCAAAATATTTTCAAACGTACTGAAGAGATTACCTTGGCCAAGCTCTCATTCCCTTTTATTATAAACATTACAGTCATCGTGCCAACAAATGAACCATTAACGCTTGAAATCCCTCACTTCATAATACAAGTAAAAGCTAAAACATTTTAACTCATATCAGCAGATGCGTTCACTTCAAGATCTGCCGTTATTAACAGACGAGAATAGGTAAAATCTCCATATGAATTGTTAGTATTTGGACGTGCGCCCGCGCGGGTCATGTTAGGTAACTGATGTACGTCATCAACGCCCTAATATCTGAGTTCTGATACTTCATTACAACTGTAATCTCTAGGCAATCGCGTGGGAGGGGCTTGCCTCGGATAATTCAAATGTGAATTGCAATACACAATATTGTGTTTGTAATGTCTGTTTGAATTTTGATTAGATTAATCTAGTTTCGTCTTTATGGCACATATGGGTTGTAATGTTTGTCCACATTTCGAAATATTAGGAGCGAATGACCGGTTGAAATCCCTTTCCTATCAATGGAAGAACTTCTTATCTATGAGCAAGTTTAGCTGTTTCAATGTTCAATCTAAGAGGAAGCTTATCTTGTGGTTCTCCGGCTTGCGTTTGATCAAGCACTACCATTTTAACTACAAAGATTAGACAAGTAATGTTCTGTTAAAACTCATGAGAATTCAGTATTCTAGAAATAGCATGGTGACTTATTGATTTACTATTACCTCTTACATTTGTTTTTACAGGTGTGACTCAATACGACGATGTAGTCACAATTTTCTCACTCGAAGATGCACAAACACCATAAAAATAAAATGTGTTCCCAACTCAAATTTTTCAACTGCTAAAATATAATGCAGAAAGCTATTCGAGTTTTCGTTATTATTATTGCCTTGCAAATATTTACTTGTGTTTATTTTACCACCTTTATTCGTGGCCGTTTCAGCTGAAATGAGTCCTGAAGACGTTCGAGCTATCACGTCAAATGTACTGAGTCTGAGAGATTTTATTATCTCAACATGTGCGAATAGGATCTTTCATCAAAGCTAACGCCACGGAAGCAATTTCGTTTCGTAACCCTTTGCATGATATTGTGCTTATGCGTGTATCCTCCCGTGTACCTTTCAGATTTAGTAACGTGTGGGGACGCGCCCGATGACGTCACTGTTCCGTTTTCGCTTAGGCAATGTTGCTATACGATATTTAGGCAGTTTGGAGACGTTTTCATGAGTCTTTCATTCGTTATTCAAAAAAAAATCTTGATACGGTTCAAGATGACTTGACTTGTTGTTATTTTACCGTGTATTCCAAATCCCAGGAACGTAACAGGAATTATGTAACGCCGAACAGCAATCAACTTTCATTAATTATAATTTCATTTAAGGTATACGAATAATTCTTAAACCACGTCATCGAATGACGGGATAATCATCCTACATCTGTACTTTCACAAGCCCTACTAGCTAGTTAGCTTCGATTAGACCAAATTACCCTTTTTGCTAACGTTACATTTGCAGAAAACTGTACGTCACAATGATTGAATGATATACAAAAATTTACTCAATATTCGCAGCAGTAAGTGACAGCTAATTAAGAACACACATGTGTTTTATTTGTGCCACTGTAAATTGTTCTGAATAATCCCCTAGTCTTCTTAATCAGCTTAAGAAATATCGACTCTATTCTCTGGTGTCTGAGTTCGTATTCAATGGGCCGTTCTGAAAGGACCGCGGAAGCTAAGCCGTCGTCTAAATATAATAAGTATATTTTCGGACTTACATCTTTCGTGTACTGGTAGTATGTAAGTTCTGAGAGTGTATGTGCGTCATTTACGCCGCCTCCCATCTCATCCTTACTTTTTTTTGCTATTAGTAAGATCAGCGCCTCTATCTACAGTGATTTCGCAAAGTTGTTTATCACAAATATTTCGTCTCAGACTTGTTTATCGCGTTTTGTATTTATGATACAGACAGAATATAGGCATAAAGCAGCTGACACTATATTTTTACGACAAAGGACACTTTCAGAAAATTACTTATGTTTGTCAAGAGCACCGAGATATGTAAATACTCTTTTCGAGATTTTTAGATTATTTTTCAGTTTTTGACAAAATGCACAAAGGTAGTATAAAGTAAGTGCAGCTGAAAAAAGAACAAAAGTAAAATAATGTAGAGCACCATTCTCTTCAACAAAGAGCCATACAAAAGGACGACAGACGTTATGCAAACGAGATTTTGGTCACCAATAAATGCGCGAGTTTTATATTCGGGTAACTTCCTGACCACACAGGATCCTATCGCTGCATTTAGCAGCCGTTGTATCTCCAAACGTATGGTTATTGGCTACGCACCGTGCCCGGGTTCGACGCTCGGCTAATCCCATTTGGCCAACACTTACCTATTTTACTACCTTTGCAAATTGGTCGTGGAAACTGTCGGAGCATTTCGCCTGGACTCCGAATGTATTTTGTTTTCTGGGGCATTTTTAACACCCACGTTACTGTGTTCGTCTAAAGATAAGTTCTTTTCGCTAATGAGCTGTTCAGCGACGTTCAATGAGTCTAGTCTCGTTTTATGACTTTCTCCTAAAAATATTTCCTACAACTTTCATTGGACATAAACTAGAATCGAGTTCAAATGCAATTCACAATATTGTTACAATAAAATCCAACCCAGATGGACCTCTTCATTGAACACTTCAAACTTGTGAGATAATTTCCAGACAATTTTTATGAAGCCAATAAAACCGGACGTTTGGACGAAAGAATATCTCAATCTTAATTCGATACGAATTGGCGATTTTCACTCTTCATAAAACTGACCGCGACTCGCCGGAAACAAAACTGTCTTTCAAAAATGAAAATGTCGGAATGATTTTAACCACAGTGAAAGAAAAATTTACATAAAATGCTTTGGTAGTCAACAAACTGAACGTTTTGTGTATAACTTTACTGACATCCTAGGGAAAGGCAGAAAGTTGTTTGTTCAGGATTGTCGTAAAAAGCATATCCGGTCGATATGAAAACTTTACCTTCGGGTAGTTTAAGCGACATGCATTGTTCACCCAAACATGGCCCTAGAGGGACACTGATCAAATATTATCAAAATGAAATGTCTTCCGATAGCGGGTTATCCAAATGTTTCAGCCACAAACATATATTTCTAGTTTATCTGTTATCATTTCAACAGCAAAAATGGTATAGCTATCCGTTATAAATTTCTGACCACTATCGTTCCGCGTCCCACATTCCTTATGTTCAACACTGTCATTGTAATCAAGTATATTGTAAGACCCTATCTATAAAGTAATCTTTGTGTCGGGAATTTCTCACTGACCATTATTTCGTATGTCGAGCGAAACTGGATCGTTTTTCACGCCAATTGTAAGGACGCTGGGGACCGGACGCCGAGACCCTTTTGCCAGATACCCCCCAAGATATCCTAATGTGTTATACCTCTATTTATTACTCGGTATGTACGTGAATATTACTTTTGGAAGATTGGAAAATACTACCAGTGTTATTATTCTGCTCGGAATGATGCCGTGTTTAAAGGCTATTGTGTTTGCTAATGTTCCAAGTGGCGTGGGTCTGAGCGTACGAATGGATGATAAATGAAGTAGTGATGATGAGTCTAATGATAAAAGACAAGCATTTACAAATGACCTTGGACAGATTAATTAAGCTTGATGACTTTAAGAGTGACTAGTAGGTGTGCCGTCTAAGGCTTTCTGCCAGCTTAATGAAGCGTGTCTAAAATCTAGAGCAACTATATCTAGGCAGGTCTAGCAATAATCATAAATATATTAAACGGTTTAAGGTGTGGTGCTTTATTGATAGCTGTCGGACTTATCGATATAAATGATCTTCATTGGTTTCGATTATACCTAATTTATTGTATATCTTTGGATTAAATTGTTTCTGACATTCATATTCATAAGTACAGATTTTTCGCCGAAATGGAATATAGCAATTTGGAAGCGTTAGATACTCATTTATTTTAGTGAAGACCACCTTCCGTTGACGTCTATTGTCATAATTGGTGGTATCCTGTTGTCTAATTATTGTGTAATTGCTAGTCATATTCAACAAATATGTACAACTAATTTCACACACAAAGACTATTTTCAAGTACTATAAAAACACCACGTAAAAAATTACAGCAAAAATGTTCACACAATCTGTTAAATCGATTCATCGCCAATATACAAAACTCCATTTATGTGGTTCGGATTCATAGACAAAATGTCAGATCCTCATATTTATTTTACACGTGGAGAATTTATACCGGGATTGGTATTTTATTTTTACAATTTATCATTCCGGTCGGTAACTTCTCCCCATGGGATGGAGCGTGTGAAGTGGGGCATCCCACCATACATTTTCGCATCGAGGATATTTCAGATAAATCGTAAACATATATTTATGTTGTGTACACCCATTGTATGTTGTACTTTGATGTTTCCCACTGATATTACCTATTCATACATTTATGTTAGTATTTATAAGAAACAAATTCAATTTTAGGTAGGTAATTGCTTATATTCTATTACGATTGAATATCATGCAGGACAATTTGTTTAGTATTCTAAATGGAGATCGCGCGGCAATAATCAGATTGGAATTCAATTTTTATGTTACCACAACAGCGACCTTAACAGAATCGATTACTTTCAGTTCTGTTCATACATTTACCATTCATGAATGCTATTCTCTTCATGAATATTCCACCGTAAGGTTTTGTTAAACCTAAGTTTGGAACTTGTAGATAAACTGTTGAAAATTGGAGTTCGTCGTCTCCTTGGGCAGTGGCGCTCAGGTCGGCCGGTATCGATGTTCTATTTCCGTCGATACACGGTCAGACAGCTGTGTCGATGTGTCGGTCCATCAGTTATTCAGATATCGCCCATTGTACTCCACCACGTGACTGAGAGACCTTGGATACCGTTCGAACTGTTCCATGGACGAAACAAGACTTATGGGAATTTCAAATCAATGATTGATTGATTGCCGGAGTAAAAGGATGTAGTTAATTTTGATAGTGCTCTTATCACTTGACCAATAATTACCATTTTAAAGCTCTCATCGAAAGCGAAGTCGCAGAACTAACTGACGCACAATTTGACCTCTACGAATATGCACATAGACAAAATGGCAAACCAGAACTACCTAAAAAAAACATATATTTTCATACTATTGATAGTCCAGTGCATAAGGAAATAAAGGTGCAATCAATCTTAATAAAGATCTTTAAGAAACAGATAGGATGTTCGTGATCAACAATAATAATACGACACAGCACGATTCTTGGGATAGATTTCTACTTGCGAAGCACAGAAGTACTCTTTATATCATTATTGACATCGACTCTACGCTCTTGAGCAATCAGGATACTCTCAAAAAATGCTATTTGACTCAAAATTCTCAGATAAAAACGCAAGGCGCCTTCTTGAATTAAAATTTCCAACTTCTGCTTATTCTAAATCGTTGTCGAAGGTCTGAAATACATCATTCTTGCTGACAGCGTCTTCAATAAGCATTACATTGTTTTCTGTTTAATTCGTTTGAGGCGTAAACGTGTTGGCAACTACTTCAAATGTAAGCTTAACCTGTGCTTCTTGTGATTTAGTGTTGATTTGAAACTGAACTACTATGTCAATTTATTTAAGACCGGCACCCTAATTGCGTAACACGCGATTAATCATAATCGGTTTCAGTTTGACAGTTCAACAATATTCATTGCGTTATTTACGTTGTTGAGCAGTCACATTTTTTGAAGATATGAAGCAATGGTTTAGCCATCTGTTTCTAAACGAAACAAATTATGATGAATCGTGAGTTACGCAATTAGGGTGCAGGGCATGAATTTAATGAGCGCAACAAAACTTCAGAAATCTAGCCCGTGGCCCTTGACTAGGTGAATTTCTCATTCACCTGCTTCTTCGTCTATGAAATATTGACAGACAATCTCCACACAGGCTAGCTTTTTCTCAGCTATGTGGGGGTCGGATTCCATTCTAATCAGATGCAGCTGAATACCGGTATTTTACTGGGAGCTACTGTCTATTCTATCTGACTTCCACAACCCAGTTACTGTTCAGGCAGCTCCACATATACTTCACTATATCACAAGGCCATTCTAGTTCCTGAAAGCAGTTAGAGTAAAATTCAAAGCAATTAAACAATAATTACAAAACTTTATTATAATAACTAAAAGTGTTCACGAATGAAAGTCATGTTATTTTAATAATTTGTTCGATAGCGTTTACTATTTCGACCTCCGGTTTGGTTGCACGAAGGTCGTTATATTCGGTTCAAGGACACTTCCTATTGGTCAATATTTTACGAGCTTTGGGAAGTTAAATGCTCATAGTACCCACATAATAGCATGCAAGTTTCATAATAAATATTTTGAATTAAATGTTTTTGTAATACGTCTGTCATCACCTGCTTAGCCTTTTCTCAACTATGTCGGGGTATTTTACATGGACTGACTGTCTATCTGACCTCCACACCCCGTGACTGGGTAACACGATACCCTTTGGTAAGAATTTCGGGCTTCTGACTACCCGTAACGACTGTCAAAGATCCACGAACGACAGCTGGGACCAACGTGCTTTTCCGAGGCACGGTAATATGGTAGTCGGGTAGTTATTTTCTTTTTCACTAATAATAATAATAAAAATGTTTATTGCATTTATTCCATAAAAAAACATAATAAAAAAATTAGTAAGTACATAAAAAAAAAATATTTAGAATAAAGAAGAAAAAAAATATACAATTACATACAATCAAATAGCATACATACACACACACTCACTCACAAACTCACGCCTTTCTTCTCTTGCACATAAATAGGCACAAAGATTTTACATTTTACGCGGCTATTTTCAACCACCGCTTGTAGGTTTTGGTAGCGTACATCCTATCAGCAATGTCCTTAACTAAGGTGTTTCTACACGCACCAACCCTGGACATGAAAGAGGCAATTCTGCTTTTCTGAATGGCATTGAAGGCGTTCAGCCTTGCTTCCGCGAACATTCCAGAGGCACTATAATAGCGCTTCAACCCCATTAGGTGTCTGTAGATGTTGTTGTACTGAACACGTATGCCATCCCAAGACTTACTTGTATACTCAGTCCAGAGCTGGCACGTATAGAAACTTTGACAATACGTCCTGAACAGGTGCACTTTCGTTTGTAGTTACATTAGTTGCAATGCTAAAGACATCAGTTTTCATGATAATTAGATTTCTGATTCTGTTTCACAATTTTAATTATATTTGACATGTCAGGCGAAGAGTCTTACTTGCGCCACAAACCCCCGTAAAATTGTTATCACAAACACAGAGACCTGAACGATCAAACTTGAGTCTAGGACTCTCGAATCAAGTGATGTGACATCCAGAGGTACAGCTGTTGATTAATTATTTACTCGTCACACATTGGCGCCAACCGTCGGTGTGTTGGCGCCAACTTTGACTCGTATTTCGCGCACCGCGCACGCTCTGTGTATTTTGATTTTATTACACGACGAGTAATTTTATCACAGGTATATGTGTGTATGTTTGTACCGTCGCGAGAGGCCTCATTTATCCGTGACTACAGTCGTTCACTCGATTTATCGCCAGTAAACCGTTTTTCGTACTCGTTTTATACGGTGGAGAGTACGTGAATATAAAATTGCTTACGATTTTTAATCGATTATCAAAATAACGTTTCATTACTCGTTTGTGTAGGTGTAACACGAAGTAAACGACTATTAAACTGACAAGAACAGATCTGAATTGTTTATATGTTGTGGGATGTAGGCGCTCGTGGTAACAATGCTTTTTTCAGCCATTCCGTTGGGATTTTTTTCGTGGAAATCGATACGAATGTTCGCTCGCGAAACCGTATAGCAATAATATTTGCGAAGATTAACTATGTAATGTCGGAATTAGGTTACGGGCAGTTTTAATATATTATGGAAAATTTTATCATAGGTACTCCACATTATTTAAACTGATTATATCATTGTTATCATAATTAAAGTTATCGATGGCTTCCATTTTTTTGTTTATCTATAATTAGAAAAGATTGGCGCCTTTGTATCTGTACATCAGTGATCGACCTAAATATATTTATGCTATTGAAAGATTATCATATTGAATTGATATCGTAAAAGATAAGAACAAGCTTGAAACTATGATGGATGATATTTAATTACCAAAATCAGATACAGAATTGTTGCTAACCATGAGGTCATTATTTATACATATTGAGAACAATCTAGAAAACTGTTTGCCTATTAGAGGTACCTACTGAAAAAGCTAAAATTAAAGATCTGTAAGTTGAAATTGATATAAAAGTAGACAAGTAAGTCAATATACATGCAGGTAATAAAATATTACAAATTCATCATTGTATTACTGAAAAAAACGCTAAAATTAAAGATGTGTAAGCTGAAATAGATGTAAAAGTGGACAACCAAGTCAAAATACATACATGCAGATAACAAAGTATTACAAATTCATCATTGTATAACAAATAAAGATTAAAATTCAGAAGAGAAACAAAAATTATATCGGGAAGTGGGTTCAAAGCTAACAAAATTACACTTCCTATATGTTTATCGGTTAACACGGAAATTACCATAATAATCAACAAAGCTACTTACCACATATAATAAAACAAAGGGGAAGCAGCACTCATTAGAGAGATCTTAATCTACTATTAGTTGGTAGTAATAGTCGTAATAAAGCCCCTTGTTAATGTTTGGGGGCTTTTGTATCCTGTGGGCGAATTAGGGATATGTTCTGATGTTATAGCAGCGTTAAAGTTTTGTAAGAGTAAAAGAAAGGAGATCATCGCAGCTACTAATTATACTACTGCTGGTAATAGATCATCGGATTCTAGAGGGTCTATTTTTCACTTGTAAGGATAACCTAAAAGGCAGAGCAATGGAAAATTGGATGCATTGTGTGAAAGATGACATAGCAACGAAGAAAGTGAACACTAATATGATCGCTGGTCGAAATCTACCCAAGAAAACAGAGTAGGACGATGATGATATAATAAAACCCAAAAGAACAGATGGTTTTCATCTCAGCAATATTCAGAAGAAAACGCATATAGCGTGGCATCATCTACGCACTAACTGCGGATTTTCGACAGTTATAAAAAAAAACTTACATACATTATGGATGCGTACGAATTGCACTTTTTTAATACACAGCAGAATTTTTCTGTTGGTAACCGGTCTAGGGTCAAGTGCTGCATTCATGGTTACAGTTTGCGCGTTGATGTCCTTGCCAACCAGTATACATTTTACTATCGACGCAAAATCAACCATCCCACACGTTTGTCATTACGCATACTCCTCGTTTAGCACTCATTACGCTTAAATATTCTTTGCCTAAAGAAAAGCAAAATCCAAAATCAATAGGGCTTACATTTTAACCTGCCGAGCATACGTAACATTAATATCAGCTCGGTAGCTCGGTACATTGACTCCACTTCAATATTTTACGATTATCGGCAACCGTTCCGGCCTTCCGGTTCGGTATGCAGCTGTTCACTCATTTATGAACATAGCTACTTATATTTCACGAGTTTTTTGTCGATGAACCTGAGCTGACGGTGAAACGATTGCGGAAGCACGGAAGTTGATTCGATATCATCCGAAGTATCTTACTGTTACCTACCTGCTGATCTTCGACATCAGTATAATCAACAACAGTGAATAGTGATGATGGAATGTCGGCATATATGTCTAGCAAACAGATTGGCGATAGCTGAATTGTTTTCAGCTCAAGGAAGAAGGCTGTCCATCTGCTCGTCTAACTTAACTTTGAAATGAGAAGCAGGAATAGCAACACTACCTATGCCAATTTGTTGTATTAGTACCATTATCTATAAAACCGATTGCAACTGACCAGGCAATAGTTTACACGACCGACCCATTACGATTTTGCTTCCAAATGTCAGTTCCAAGATTGGCACTAGCAAACATTTGATGATGACGCGTTCTTTTTAGCTCTTCGTCCATCTGAGATACTCTAACTCCCGTACAGACATGAGATTACTCCGGTTTGGCTTCATACATAGGAATTTGAACCCATATTCAATTAAAAGCAGACATTTCTAACTCCATTACACAAAAGTGGTGGAAGTACCTGATTTTTTTTGCGAAAAGATCAAATGACCTCTGTTAGTAGCCCTCCCTGTTTTCCTCTTCCAAAATTAACACGCTATAAAGTACCTGTGTTCATTGTTCGGACACTGTTTCTGGGACAGTTTACACAAGAACACCTAAAATAAGAATAACGACGTGATTAAACTGTATGTCCAAACAATTTGATGCAGGTCATGACACTTTATGGGATAGAAGGAAAACAGAAGCCGGTGCTTGTGTTACAGTGCCAGTTGCTTGTTTTACTCTGCTTGTTGCTAAATCCCGTGACGATGTACTCAAGAATATAGCAAGTGATTTATTTATGATACCACTACGTCTGCGTGAAGTTTTGTCTTCCGATTCGTTGTGTCGCATCCAATCGCCTGCTCGCGCTCTCTTTTATTCTTTTTGCTCAGCTCCCAAGGGTCGTAGCGTGATGTTAAATGACCTTTCTCAAGAATTTTCAAAGACTTTAAATTCAAAAAGATTTTTTCAAATTGTACTGGTAGTTTTAGATCTTACCCTTTATCATTTTATAGTATAGATGATAGTACTTTGAAGTAACAAAAGCAATATTGATATAGGAAGAATATAAAAGATGGCTGAAAATAAAAGGCTTAAGTTTAATAGACAAACTAACACGTGTTAAGATAACAAAAACAAGAAAAGATTCCCTTTTTAATTATGTCACCAGTAATTTCACGAGTGACTCACAAAGATGTCTCTAAGAGGCAAAAGTAAAGATATATATCACTCACTTGACAGGCTTTTCATAAGACAAACGAGTGTTGCAAACAATTCGCCTCAAGAATTAATATTCATCACTCATGCACAAATATTACATCATCACTCTATTATGTTGTTTGTATACAACATTTGTCATGGCAAGGCCCTAACACCAGATACCAAGGGAAGTCGCAGCCTTCTAGACATCCGTAAAATTGATTTTATAACAGATACCATTTAAGAAATTCTATATATCCGGTAGTTTGTTCTCTATCATCAATTGCTGTTTTTAAAAGCCGCTTCTAAACCCAACTCCGAACTAAGACAACAAAAACAAAATCATACGACAAACATTACAACTTACAGGAGTAGGATCTTATGTACAGGTCCCCTGGCTTACAAACTGGGGTTATATCTGTGACTTGGGAGCCAGTGTTCCTCCATTAAAAGTCATTACGTATGTAGTTGGTTATTAAAAACAAAGTTGTGAAAAGAAAACAAAAAACTATAAACCAAGTCTAGGTATTATGCCATGCTTGGTTGTTTCTGATGAATCCCCTGCATCCACTGAAACATACCTATACATTCTGACTAAGCTACCAACTGTTATATGTACACATTATGGAATGCATTAAAGTATTGAGTATTGAAGCTTACATCCTTGACGATCTTCTTTACGTTTCATTCATTGGTTGCTTATTCTGAATGAATTTGAAAGCCAATGTTTGAATGTGCCTCTTATCACCCTTTCACTGTTTAATTTAACATAATTATACTATCGTGAATTTAATTTGACGTCTTCGAGCAACGACAATGGCTTTAAAACTGAGCACCTTTTTTATAAGCCTATATACTGTTTAATTCCCAAGGTATAGTTTGTCTTTCGTTGATAAACATGCAAAATTAGTTACTCGTGATTGTATCCTCTATTGGTAAAAAAGAAAACCACTGATTGGGTCCCATTAAATGCTAGACGACGTCGTGGCAGACCAAGACGAAGATTGAGGAGGGACGAACTTGACCCCTACCGAAAGGACTGGCCCGGAATGGCAGAAGACAGACGAGTAAGGAAAAATAGGAGGGAATATGAAGGGAGGCTTTGACATGACGGGCTAAATATATTGATAAAGTAACATACATATAACATAGATTGGTAGAAAACGTGTCTGCTTTTGGTGTTTACAATGGTATGCCATTCTACATACATGATAAGTAACCACAATGAATATGTCAAAACTATTTTTCATAGTACTGCAAAAATGTAAGATATTTCACTGGCTGGCATGCCGTGTCTACGAGACGTTTAAATTTAAACCCAACATGCATACGAAATGGAACACCTTCATTAAACTAACGTTTTTTTTTTTTCTAAAAATAACTTTGCCATACAACGTTAATTAAAAACAGTTGCCATTGATAATAGCTAGGAAGTAGTGGCGTGAGTAGATAATATTAATTGAGTGTAAACTGAACGAAAAGACATGCAAAGACTGTATAATTTTGTTATTTTGTCAATTTCACGCGATGTTCTTAAGATTCATCTAATTATCCTCGACTGAAACTATAGTTTTCAAAATACCAAACTTATCCAACAATGAAAATTATAGATAAAGAACAAAACAGGACCTTCAAAAAATCCTCTTAAGAGAAACCTAGTCGCGGTCGCGAACTCTCTGGTGTTCCTGGCCAAAAATCACGCTGTCTCACCAGGCTTCGTGTCCAACAGAGAAAGTACCAGTGATGAGCAGTTAGACGCTAGTCTACACACAAAATGTTATTGAGTAAGATGCAGGATCATTTATAGTAAAAAATTCGCGAAAAAATTAAGGAAAAGTCCTTTGGAAGATCGGGTTTTATGAAAAAACCACTGCATAAATCAATGACCAATAAAGTTTATTGAACTTTACGATAATTGAACTTTGTCGGTACCGACTTGGTTATGGAGATTTTACACTTCTTTTATTACTTAAACACGGCCAAAGTTAGGTTAAATTAGCAAGAAAAACGAATCTTTGCTGACTCCTAACTTTTTAATGGCTTTTTAATTTAGTATTCTGTTTCCGTACAGACAATATTAATAATGAGACAAAACCATACCATGTTTAATTTTTGATGTACATTGTCGAACAGTGGAGTATTACACTTCCGAAGTTTGTATCGGAAAAATGTTGACTTGTTCCACCTTAAAGTTTGAATAAGAAATGCTATTTAAAGAACAAATAATTAAAAACTTTGCAGTTAATTTCCAAACACAAAGTTCTAAACAACTCCACATTAATTGTAAGAAAACAGCTTAAAAACGGACGTCCATACTAGAACGGTCGTAGCGTCCCGTTTTTCCCCCTTTGCCAAAGTAGCGTTCCTAAAGAAAAAAAAAAACAAATTCTTTTAATTTATTCCCTCGCTTCGAGCATAACGCTAAATTTATTTGGCAAATATCGAGAGCCAATTCACTGAACAATTTGAAAAGGGGAGGCTCGGCGCTATCTTTGAATAATAACAATTGTTTTGCTGCCATATGTTTGCTTATCAGAACAGTTAACACACTTTCGACAATTACCAAGTGGCTAATTAGGATCTTGTTAATTAGAAAGTTTGATGAGCAATTGTTGGTGGTTGTGTTTTTAAGCTAGTCATTGGCGGGTAAAACCTTTATACATAGTTTGGTTTTGTTTTACGCGAGTATAAAGGAAAATGCGTGTGTCTAGTTGAGCTTATTGTCTTTTTTTTTATAGCGAACTAACCTATTTTCATGAGTCAAACTATGACCTTTCCCTATGTCAATCAACTTGTGGACTTCGGCCCAAATTATTCATGAACCTTCCTATACTTGATATAATAAAAACTGAATCAATAATTCAATCAAATCCCTTAACAATTGCCTCTAATCCCATCCCATTTCCAATTGCTTAATAAGTAATGAGAAAAAGTTTTCAAACCCATACTCGAGCTTTACATGAGTTACAATTTCCAATGCTCTGTCTTCTAAGACTGTCCCTAAGGACTTGATGATAAATATTCATAGAACGACGGAACCAACGCTGTCAGCGGGTATTTCGTAAGGAAACCTAATAAATTCACAAGTTTAAGAGATAAGGAAATAGGTTACAGGGTTGAAAAATATTCTCGTAAAATTCACGGATTATGGGCCTTATCATAGACCGGAAGGATGTTTGGTAGCAATGTTATGTCTGGCTGAAGCTTCGTGAAACAGATTTAGTATCATAAGCAGCCTATAATGTTCCCACTGCTGGGACACAGGCAGCTCCCAGTGCGGGTTGGTAGACGTCACATGTCTTCGAATTTTTGGTTGTAGGTCATGCCGGTTTCCTCACTATGTTTTCCTTCACCGTTTTGTGAGCAGTGGTGATGAAGTGATTTACAGAAAGTAAAACACCTGTCTGGATTCGAGCCTACGACCTCATAGGCCGACAATTCATAAGTCGCATTCGTTACCACCGGGCCACCACTGCTTCAGGCTTTAATAGGCAAAATATATTTCGAAAATTCCGTACGACTGATGAGTCGATTCTCTCCGCTGCCATATCACTAGAAACCTCTTAAGCATAAACAAAATATTTATTTTTTATTTATACAACACATCTTATAGAGTTCATCGTAAAAAGTTATAAGTAGTTCAGACTCGTAGTAACATCGTTCGTTAATATATTTATGTACTACGCCAATGTTACTGAGGTCGATGCTCCACCCGAAACTAATACACAATCAATCAATCACATTGATGCGCACACGCTTGATTGATATGTTTGATTGACAGACAGCAACACAAAATGGATAAGTAACCAAAGAAGAACGCAAAGAAATTAATTAAGGATGTTTCTTAAAACCCTCCGAAATAGTAATAGCAAGTTTTGAAACTCGGTTTATTTACTTGAAGCAAGACGAAAAAGTGAAGTAAATGAATGGAGCTATTGACTTCGCAAAGGCTTGTTGACTTAACTAAAATGAAGAACGCTTTGAGGGCTCTTATATTTAAGGCTGAGACTACATTTCTATCCGGCTACATGAATATTTAGCAACTGTGCAATCTTCGGTGAAGTTCCACGATGAAGCTATCAAATTATTTTCAGCTTTTTTGCAAGAAACGAGAAGCGTATTTGCTTCATTAACATGTAATCCTACTGGATTGTTTCGTTTCTTTTTTGTTAATGAATGCTAACTCTATTGCTTTTTTGTTTCGCGAGGCTACATCATGATGGCTAGCTTCCTTTCAGCCGACATGGAGCTTCCGTTTGTTTATTTATTTTTAAGCTACATTCTAACTAGAATTTATCTACTATTTATTTTTATTAGGTACTACGGAATTTTGTTGATGTTATTTATTGAGTGTTAATGGTTAGAATGAATCACTTTGATTAAAGGTCAAGAATTCGTAATGTCGTAGGTATGCTATCCCACTGTACTATTTTTAAACCTGCTTAATTTTGCCCCCCTAGACAAAGTCACTGCGTTCGTCAAGACGTTTGGCATGCTCCAATGGAAACCTATCAGACGTTATTCCAAAATTGAACTTACTAACATTTCATTGGGTTTTTGACGTACACCCGCAGCAAGTGACTTTGTACAAGCGTTCTTTGTACACGTTTCATTGCTGAAACGGTCCAAAGATAATATAAAATCTCGTTTCCCCAATCAACAGTTCCATTGTACAGTATACATTTTATTATGAGCGTAGCGTGGGTAGTTTGTGCGTTATCGCATGCCCGTTCATGCTCATCCAATATGAATGGCAAGGAATACGTCGCTTTTATATCGCCATTCCAAACTGTTCGCATCAACTTTACGATGATATTTTTTTGGTTACACAAAAATAGGACTTACGTAAACGATTTAGAGCTTAAATCTTGTTTTATTATGATTGCGTATTTGTAGTCAAGTCGGCCGAACAATAAAAAGTTTAATCTTTTTTATTCGAATATAATAAGGCTCAACACATGTTAAAATCGATACGAGACTGCTTACGATAAAATAAGCCCAAATTTTTCAACAGTTTTTTTTATCGATTTTCAGCCAATCGAGTGCTCCTATAATCGAAGCATAAATGAAAACGAATATTCCAAGAGCTTCAATCGTTGTAGCGGCGAAACTTCAAACGTATTTGAAGATCTTTTAAGTGTTTGTTTATCTAATTAAAGAAACAGAAGCGTTTGTTCGACATGTTTTGTTAAGCTCCAGCCATGTTTTGTCATAGTTTTTTTTACGGATTTTAAAGTCATTCACTGTGTAATAAAAACTAAAGATGTTCTTGAACATGAATGAAATTGCAGTTAACCTGTGTAGAATTTTCAAGTTGTTTTATTAATAGAATAAAATTAATTACCTATGAAATTACAAAGTACATATGTAATTGCAATGTGAAACAGCAGAAAATCTTGCAAAATTTCAACAGAAGAATTGAAAAACGAGGACCAAAAACTTGTGTATGTATAAGTAAATATACCTAATGAAAAAATCTCAGCAAAGGTGGTCTATAGACATCTTTGAACGATAAAACCCCCATTGTCGCTCTAAAATAACGATTTTCTTGGTACATGAGGTCTGTTATAATTAATTAGTGTACCTACGTACAATAAAGTGTATCCTATTCTTCTCTAACCTGCCATTTTCTTTGTCCCCAGGTCTTAGCGGTTCGAAAGCCGACCTGCAGCACAGGCGGGAAGTGTTCGGCTCGAACCTTATCCCACCAAAGCCCCCCAAGACGTTCCTTACGTTAGTCTGGGAGGCCCTGCAAGACGTGACCCTCATTATCCTGGAGGTGGCAGCCGTGGTCTCCTTAGGGTTGAGTTTCTACAAACCGTCAGATGACCCTGCTGATGCTGGTAAGTTTTAAGCACCTTTTAGTACCTGTTCCAAGGATAGGTCCAGACTATAAGATTCGAAAGAATCAGTCTCGAGTAGGAACACTTTTGGAAAAAATCCGCAAAAGCCCTGATATTAATGTTGCGTGAAAGTGAAGAAGCGTTCATAGTTTCTGGCCATCCCCTTAGGAAAACTTCGTGAGATTAAGTACATAGTGGAAGTCCCGAAATTCTGGGACCAATCAGAGCTTGCATCAGATGCAACTCAGAGACAATTTCTATTTGAATTCTCGTCTACATTCATCATGTCCAATTCTGTAACATATCCAGTCACATTGTTCCGCAAACTCATTCCCGTAACTGTCACCATAAGATACCATGAAAAGGTTACGATCGATCGCAAAACCCATGTGCTCAATGTGAATAATTCAGAGCTGAGTTTTTGCCCCGTTCTAACGCGTGGGCCACATGCAAAGTCTTTAGTTCAACACAATATAAATGTTCTAGACGGTGAATGTTGTCGATGTGTGTATATAGCCTTGCAAAGCTTCAGTTAGCATTGGTAAGTATGTAAATAGGTCCCCATCCATAATGGATTGGGGAAGGAAAATGCTTACTGTAATTGGCGATGTTGTCAAAATTTCGGTTATAAGCTTTGTAGGAGCACAATCTAAGCAAACTGTCCCGATAAGGTAAAGTCAATTTTTGAAAGAGAATTCATAAGTTTCTTATTATATCTACGACCTGTTTATTCAAATAGGAAACCACGACACAACTCTGGAAGGTGACCTAATAATTACAGTAAGATTATTAGAGTCGTTTCTAAAAAAAGTATGAACACTTTCGTAACTTAAGTAGCTTAGAAATCCTTAGACTAAGGTACCTAATGTATATTAATTAATGTATTTTTTCTTTTCAATAACAATATGGAAACATTAGACGATCCTGGTAAGATTATGTGATTAGAAGTAACACGGTTGTTCGTTGTTAGAGCTATGTAGGTACTCGAGTACAATTGGCGAATAGATAGATCACAATTATTCTGGGTACACACTGGACCAACGAAAGGCGAAAAGCTTTTCTTCCGAGCCTCCGTTGTCCTTCGCGAAAGCATCTCGACGTAGTCAAGGAAGGCTAGTGAAAGTGCTGGCTTTCGTTGGTTTATCTGCACCCAGCCTAACAACAAAATTCCTTTATACGACACTTGCAACTAAATCGATACTTTGTTGTTGTACTAAATGTCTGTGTTCGGGTATTTTTATGTCTGTTTCTATACCATGGTTTACTTTCACATGAGTGAATCGTAGTGCTGATATCGGTATGTTTTTGCTTCGACAAATATCGTACCAATGTTTGTTGGAATTCGAAAAAACTTTGTTGAATCAAGATCCGAGATTGACTCAATATCAGCACTGTTCTGTAAATTGGCACTAAATACCACGACTTTTGCATCTTGATTAAATAATCTGTATCTAAAATTACACACGCTGCATTTTCTAGTCGTAATTCGCCTAGAAACAGCTATTGAATAAATTAGACTGTAAAATAGCGCTAATTGAAAGCAGTAAATGATAAACAATTTTACGCAATATTCGACCACAAAATGCAGTTTCTGTTCTAAAGTTATGACGTTCGACCTCATGTGGTCAATACTAGAGACCATGGTAATGAGGAATGTTATATTGATTTAGTTGCGCACATATCTTGAGTACCACATTGTAGAATGCACCCTGTAACCCTGTCCGACCCCTGTAGGTTTGACTATCCGCTTGCTAATACATGTAACAACTCTATATTGTCTACATATTCAGCAATTTACTGAACTATGTCTTTTGACTATATAGAAACATCATCAGGAATAAATATGATTTTAACTTCTTTCGATTAGATATTCTCAATAAAATAAAATCTACATTCGTTCTTAATTGTAACAAAACGAATAATACTAACAACGTTACAACTACATTGGTTGACCGATATTGTGAAGGCATACCTGAATTCAATGAACTGAAATGAATCTGCATAATCACACCGCGAGGCATGGCTGCCAACGAATTGAAATACGATCACATACATATTTCATCAAATCACGTGTGAAATGACCGAAATTCACAATTCACATGTATCGATATATTTCATATTCTTTGATGAGGTTTTAGTTGATAATATTAAAATCATTTTAAGTATTAAAAGGAACTTCTCTTTTATCTTATATTTCCTTTGAGTGTCGAGCCTCTTTTCTGAGGTTTTTAATGTCACCTGTTATAATCATGACATACAAATCCTTTGCTATTAAGAATTTCAATATGAATCTGCTTCATACACTTAATTAAATTATTACTGAAGGTTATATTTGCGTAAAGCTTATCAAAATATACGCATAGTACAATTTAGAGTACTTCGAATACATTTATAAATACAACATCATCATCTGTTGTATTAACATTAGTTTAAAATTCATTGTTAATTTCCATATCAATAGTATTGCGTGCTAAGTGTAGTCTATCTTCACAATCTGTATCATTCGTAGCTCCCACAAGATTCTCATCTTAAGAGAAGTTGATATAGCCTTAACCAAAAGCGGTCACAGCATTACCATCCCATCAATTAGTCCAATGAATATTACAGCTACTATTAAATTTAATGCCACACCGTTATTGAATCTGTATTCCATCTAATACGGTTTATTATATCTCCGTTCTCTTTCCTTCTCTATCTCTTCCCTATCTATGTCTCCTTCTAGTAGTGTGATTGTATTACCGTTGTAGTGATGTTCGTCTTCGATGTTTGTTTAAATGGAGTCTTTAAGGATATTTTGTTTAATGATTAGTGAATGGTAATTAATGTTTATAGCTGTTGTTATTATTGTAACTCTTCTGATAAATAAATAGTACTAATCTAGAATCTTCTCAAAATTGTTAATGATTGTCGAACATTTTAATGTAGTCGTAATTGAAAGTTTGTAATGCTTCGCTAAATGTCCTGCTATATGCTTAAATTATAATAATATACACTGCTATGATATAGTTAAACCAATCAACGATTAGACAGTGCCTAATATTTCAAGCTTTACTGGCCACTAAGCACCTGCATAGTTGTACTCGGATTCAAGACAACAGCTTTTTGAGCCTCTGCTTAGTAACCACCCAAAAAGTAATGTATCCACAATATATAGATTTTATGCCTATTGTTCTGCTCAGCCAAACTACACTAAGCTAAGCAAGGGTTGATGCTTTTGAGTCAGCACTTTTACTCAAGACTCGGCCATTACTTTTGTAAAACTAGTTCCCACCAATAAAATGGCTTCTAACAAGTTTCAAGTAATTCTTGAGTATTTTTTGAGGTTCTGTAATACGGGCCTACGGTTACCAAAAAGGTTGATGCTGTCAGCAGTTTTAAAAAGTTAATAGCGGTACCTACTTCTATCCCTTGTTGACTTCCAACTGCACTTATAACTCTTTTGGTCTTTCAATATTTCACATTACTAAAACGACCAAAATAAATTGGTTTAAAAAAAAAAAAAACTAAACAGAGTATTTCATTAAAAATTTGGTCGACAGCCGACCGGATACTTACTATCGTGGCCCGTTCATTTGATATTCATTGAGCGCTCGACGCATTAATGAATTTAACAATCCTTATCGAGACCTTGGTGCTTCCTGGCTGGCTGATAATTTAAGCTGATGTGCAGGAGAAATAAAGAAAAATATTCTTTGAATTAAAAAAAAAACGAGGTTTGCATCTCCGGGGAATACCCCGGAGATGCAAACCTCGTTTTTTAATACCAATGCAATAATATCGGCATTGGCAAAATATAAGAGAACACTTAACAAACGACTTAAAATTGGAACTCTAAAATAACAAAAGCAATAAATTAAAAATATTATGGAGTAGTGTGTATTAAATATTAAAATTAAACTAAAATGGTGTTGCTTTGTTAAAATTTAAAACCACAGACCGTTAAATGTATATCTTAATATTATATTTATCTATGTACACCTAATATGTATTACATATTCTATCTATTTAAACCCTTATATGTATTACTTATTCCATTATCCCTAGTATGTATCGTCCTATGTAACTGTGTCCCCTTCCCATCCATTTAGAGGAATGTTTAGATCACCCTCCAATAATTGTACTGAATATATTTCTCTACCCGACTACGGAAAGCCCAAAAGAAGGGTAATGTTTTAACAATGTAATATATGTATTTGACAGTTATTTAAAACATTTTTCAGCTCATCTTGACGAAGAGGAAGGTCACTATCAATGGATCGAAGGTCTGGCGATCTTAATATCAGTCATAGTTGTCGTTATAGTTACTGCGTTCAACGATTATACGAAAGAAAGGCAATTCAGGTATGTGGAAAACACTTTAATCTATTTTGTTTAAACAATAATAACCAGAGTTCGGATACTCGGATGCATATTTACCTAAAAGCGGCTTTATAAATTATTTGTGATATTTATTAAAAACCCCGGGACTCTTGGATTGCATAACTATTCAGATGTGTATTCATTTAAAATTAATGTTTAACACGATACAAATATGTGTATGCACTGGAGGAGGGGTGGTTTGTATTACTTAAAACAAAAAATAAACAAATTACTTACCTAAATTAAGACTTTTTCGATACAAAAGCGCATTCCATGTTAGCCAACATCTCAACTTTAGGTGAATATGTATCCGAATATCCGATCTCTGGTAATAACATAAAGCTACGCTAACGATATCTGAACAGTAGGAATTGTTTTCATTTTGACAGTTCAACAACATTCATTGCGTTATTTACGTTGCTGAGCAGACACATTTTTCGAACTTAAGAAGCAATAGATTAGCAATAAACTTAAAATGATTTTAATTAATAGAGTGCGGATCGACTTGTGAAGGCTTGATTAGACCTCAACCCACGCGTCGATCAGATTCTTATTGAAAGTAAAACTATGCATTTCAGTTCAGTCACCTTTCAGCTAGACGTGTATATTCTCCTTTGAGAGAACTTTACCCCACAGAAAGGAGACTTTTTACCTTGATTAATTAAAAACACAGTTTATATTATTAACTTGTAAGTCATATTACTAGGTTTTCTTATTCACCCCTTTTGTTTTCTTTTGACGTTTTTCAAAATCAAAACTCAAGTATCAAACTAGGCTGAGAATCAGCACTTTTTGAACGTCAAAATAGCTGGAAAGATGTGGCCCAAAAAACCTCCCAGCAGCTCAGCTGCTGTTAGAAGAACTTGATACTAATATAACCCACATCACCCAATTTCCAGAGGGCTCCAATCCCGGATAGAAGGCGAGCACAAGTTCGCCGTGATCCGGGCGAACGAAGTAAAACAAGTGCCGATCAGCGAGATAGTCTGCGGGGACATATGTCAGATCAAGTACGGTGACCTGCTGCCCGCTGACGGTATACTGTTGCAGAGCAATGATTTGAAGGTGAGAAGACGAGTTTTTGGCCAACTTATGATATGAAAACGGTTCTAGGTTCATGATTCTCCATTTCGAGCTTAAGCTGCTACTAAGTCCTGCTACTGCGTCCGTGTGATACCGGACGTAAAGAATAGCACCATCTCATCTGTTCTTGTGGGAGTCGTAAGAGGCGACAAAGGGGCTTACTAGAGAATGGGCAGCAGCGTTCTCTATGCATTTTACCACCATACTGCGATCGGCAACCCGCCTGCCAAGCGTGGCGATTATGGCTAACCCCCCAAATTGGGGGAGGCCTATGTCCAACAGTGGACGTCTTTCGGCTGAAATGATGATGATAATGATGATGCTACTAAGTGTGTTTAAGTAAGAATTTAGGGCCTTTAACAGCACTTAAACCAAGACTCGGCCAGAAGAAACTTCTTGTATTGTAAATAGGTGTATCTCAGAGTAGTTTTAAAAAGAAAATATCAGCAACAGAAACGCCGGAAGGACATAATAGTGACCTTATTGGTCATGTTCTTCAGAATGGTCAGGAAGTACTAGGCGTGCGTGTATGACCAGATGTATGAATGTAACCGAGGCAAAAGGAATATGTGAGCATCGTAGCAGGTGTCGTTCTGTAGTTTCGGCATACCCCTATTGGAAGAACGCAAAAAATTTGCACAAAACATTACAAGAAATCAATAAAACTCTGGAGTTTCACAGCTCCTGCCCTTCTTAATAAATTACTTGACCAACGACACTATCTAAGAAATCAGTTCAGCAAAAGTTATATCTGTATACAATCTGATGATCCATTCTACTACGAGTATGCTCACTCACAAACAACTACATATAAGCTTATTCAAACATCTGTCGTAATACTGCGGTTACTACAAATGTCAATACATATATTATGTGCCAAACCTTGTTTTCAATTTGACATATTTCCATTTATAGAAATATCAAGTTTACTTAGGTGTAAATTAAGTTTATATCAGAATGACTAGTGTTATTGAAAAAGTCATATAAATCTCGATGTTGTAGCACAAACAAATATGTGTAGTTATTTCTGCAAAAAACACATTTGTTTACATGTTTGGTTTCTAAATCTCGAGCACAGTATACATATCTGTGCTAATAGTCAGGTTGTTCTATCCTATCTGATTTGTACGAGTATTGATACAACGTGCGTCAATTGATAACCGAATGCCTTTGCCTTTGATAACACGTTATTGGGTTATCGGGTGTAACTATGTACCTATACGAAAAATGCATGCATAAAAAATATGAAAATGTTTGTTGTCATGTCTAGACTTCTTTGTTTTGATGGAGTTAAGCCGTTGGTCCCGGCTGTCATTCGTGGATCTTTGACAGTCGTGACGGATCGTCAGAAGCCCGAAAGTCTGACAACCAGTCTTACCAAGGGGTATCGTATTACCTAGTAACCGGGTTGTGGAGGTCAGATAGGCAGTCGCTCCATGTGAAATACCAATACTTCATCTGTATGCGGTTAGACTGGAAAGCTTCCTCAACATAGTTGGGAACAGGCTAGGCAGAAGACGACAATCAAACTTTAATGTGCCCACACTTCCCACTGTTGAGGCTCAGGCATTCTCTCTGTGAGATAGTTAGACAGATCTACCACGCGCGGCACAAAATATAGACGCAGCAATTTAAATATAACTTAAATCCACGTCAAGTGCCTCCTAAATGATAAGACTAATCAGGAAATACCTTAGGATAGACAAGCAATATGCCTAATTAAGCCATGTCAGCCTGTACAACTCCTCTTGTATGCAGGGTCGGTCCTCTCGAGTGCTCGATAAAAAGGCGTGGCTGATCCTTATCAGATAGCCACGTAACTAACTTATAGCGAAAGCTTTTTCCCGCGGCTGCGCCCGCGCGGATGTCGGTTATTGCGTAAAAAAGTAGCCTATGTCCTTCATCATATTATCTCAGGCTATATCTCTGCCAAATTTCATGACGATTGGTTCTTCGGTTTAAGCGTGAAAGCGTAACAGACAGAGTTACTTTCGCATTTATAATATTAGTAGGGATTTGTGTAGTTGGTAGCACTTGGACTTAAACATAGCTGACGAATTTTAGGAATAGTTACACCACTGCTTCACCTGTCGGAATGCAGGCGTGTTCTTATGTGTTATTTTAGCACGAATTTTAATTCGTTCTGATACTGTTCCACAAGACTTAAATAGCACCAGACTATTCAATTTGTGTGCACCAGTTTTAAAGAGTGGCAGGGAGATCGACGCACAACCTTTTTTTACCTGCGTTGAAAATTTTCGTCGCTTTATAAAAAAATAAATTGTCATGCCATACATTTTGATCTTAAAGGTATTGCAGTTTTCTATGAAGCAGCATATTTTTATTTGATAACCGGTTAAAAATGTCTATGCTAGAGGGCCTAGATCAATGTGCTAAATTCATGGTAACAGTTTGCGCGTCGATGTTACTGCCTCGTGAACAGATAAGGACTTGCTACCGCCATCAACTGATAACGACTTTTAAACATTCAATAATAATAGCTACATTTCCTTCAGAAAACTTATCCAAACACATCAAACCACACTATCAAGTATTACTGTCAAACCTGCTGCCTGCATGCCAAGATACACACATAATTGTACGATTTGCGTCATTACTAGTCATTAGCGAGCCTAGATTGATCCAATAAGCCCTCATTTTAAGATACCACTGAAGTTTTAGATAACGGCCATTTTTTTATCATTTATTTTTTATTATATGTGTATATTTGTCAAGTGCTGATTTAGCGAGAATTATGTCATGTGATTGTTTGATTATGACATTCTTTAGTAATTATGGCATTCGGTAATGTAGGTAATTATTTGCAGAAAATGTTATGTAAAAGTCAACATTTTAAACTGCGAAGATCCTTGATAATAATTTTGTTGATCTGTATCTTTTAGTTGTCGTTTTATACTATTACGTAAAGTTAAATACACTGATAATAAATGTATAAACACAATGTGCAATGTGTTTCGATGTGTTTGACACATCGATTTTTTTTACAATCGCAATCGAAACAGAAGTAGTTGTTTTCTGAAGTTCAGCCTACCGCCATGGCAAGCTAAATAGGGCTTTCTACTTCGACAATTTTTTCCAAGACCACCCGACAAGACCCGTTTACGCGACCCCTTGTGTATCGTATCCTTTTTGTTTGCGAGAAGTTTAAATAAATAAATATTAATAAATGTGAAAGTTTGATGTTTAGATACTTGGATGTTCTGATGTTTGTTACTCAATCACACGAAAACGGCCGAAACGATTTCGATGATATTCGGCACACAGATAGTTTAGAGCCTGGATTAACTCATAGTATACTTTTTATCCCGGTAGTACGTTCCCGCGGGATAATTTTCGACCTCCTCGCGGGCGAATCCGCTGGCAAAACCTACGTAAAATATAAATATCAACAGAAATCTATACTTAGTTCACTGTACGTTCCAGGTTGATGAATCGTCGCTGACTGGCGAATCGGACCATGTCAAAAAGGGTGAAGCATTTGATCCCATGGTGCTATCCGGTACACACGTTATGGAAGGTATGTTAAATCTAAACTGTATGGTAAAATACTCTCGACTCTATCACCAAGCAAATAAGAAGGCACAGATAAGCCACGAACATCTGTTATCCATGGAGTGTATCAACATTTTCACACTGCAATGAAAAGTTTACAGATGATCACAGTAATTTTGGACAGAAAGTAGAATTAATCATACTACCAATTCCTTGGTTCAAACATGTATCATTTCTCTCATTAAAAAAGCTACTCAACTACAGTCTCAGTCCTCCGGAGCTTGCTCGAAACCGTGAAAAATGGCGCATTTCAATCCACAAAGCAGCTAAATGCTTTGAAACAAGTCGTCTTGAAGAAGCGCCAAATATGCGAAAGTCGCCCAAAGCCTTCATATATACGCATACAACGATGCTGATCAGCTCCTGTACACACGGTGTGACCGGGTTTTCAACAGCAAATTTGGTTTTGCTAGCCATCAGAGAGCTCACGAGAGAAGTAGTCTGGGCAGCAGTCCCCAGATACGATGAAGAGATACAATAAGAGGTCTCTTACTTAGTAGGCAACTGTAAAAAAAGGTCTAGAACTTAACATTACCTACAGATATTTTTATTCCCAACCCAACATTCCAGGCTCCGGCAAAATGCTGGTAACAGCGGTCGGTGTGAACTCCCAAGCTGGTATCATCTTCACTCTACTGGGCGCGGCCGTAGAGAAGCAAGACAAGGAAATCAAGCAATTGAAGAAAGGTCAGTGCTCTTGTGTTCTGCTCGCTAACGTAGTATAGTGAACTGTCCCTAGACATGTACCGCCTTTCTGATGACAGGTGATGGCCATGTCATGTTCTTGTTTGTGATTTGTCTGTGATTGTTTACAAAATTGGGAGGTTTTTTTGTAGTGAAGTGTAGTGAAAAACGTCATCAGAAAGGTTGTCCTATAGCAAAAACCCCGCAACATAGTTTAGCTGTTACTCTGCTCATTTATGCAAGCTTGCAACGTGCTTAGTCTAAAATATATCTTAAATCATCGCGGTAAAGTGTAATTCAGCTTGCCTGAATGAGCATAGTACGCCCCGATGCTTGGTGCATACATTAGTGTAACCAGTGACGTATGACCCCCCTACCCCTTGTCATTGAGCCACCGCACTCCCCTCTCCTTTTGAGAGGGGAAACAATCATAACGAAATTGGTAAAAATCTTAATTTACACTTTTGGCCGCGAAAAGTGTAGCATGCAATTTTTTTAATGTTGCTTAAATTAGACTTCATTTTAATTAAAATTTTAATACGTTTTTTTTTACCAATTCCGTCTCTAAAGTGAGATTATTTTATTTATTGATGACTGAATGATACCGAATGTCATTACGTTTTTTGTCTTGAGTTTAGTGTCTTTATCCATACAGTCTTGTTGAACGTTGTCTGTCTATGTTATATGTTTTAACTAATAGCCTGAATTGTTTTGTGACAGCATGAAATATTTTAAAGTGAAATTTTATTCCTATAAATTATGTGTACGATCGATGTTATTAAATATTTAAAAGATTGTTCTGTCTCAATAAAGAAATAATCTCTTTTATGAATCATAAAATATAATTAAAATGATCCTAAAAGCATACATTTGTAAATGCAACTTTAGTCGCTATGTTTGAGCAGTTGAGGCAGTTAAAATATACTCAATTTCAAACTCTATATCTAATGCTGTTATCATGAGACAGATTTAAACAAGAAAATTTTAATTCTCTCTTGTGTATATTGGTTTCTCAAATGCTTAAACAGTCTATGAAATGAAACCCTTTAGATTTAGTGCCACGACCAAACATAGTGTGATCCGTACAATGACATCCAACTTTTTTTTCTCCACCCCCGACCCCGGCCTGCTGCACGCACCTCCATGTCGTCGATCAACAAAATAAATAATTAAAAAACAAAATTAAAAACTAAAATAAAAACATACACATTCAATGCATCGTGTTACTGTCGTGTTGACTGCATGATGTATAATCGAAATATTATCCAATCGTTGTCATAAATGTGTATGCTTGTCTGATTTATATTGGATAAAAAAAATATCAATGGATATTGGAAACTTTTGACGCGAGTAGAGCGCAAGCAGCAACGCAAGTCTACGCAACGCAAGAGTCTGACCGGTAAGTAACCTCCTTTGCTATGCCCCGCTTTACGTACTACCCTCCGTACACTCAGGGCCAGAAAATATACGCCTTATGTTCTATTCTACGTATATAAAGGGTGGTGGTGCTTAGTTATGTGGCTTCGAGCTTACCTGTGGGACTGGGTAGATAAATCTGTCCTTAAGTGTACTCTTAATGACATACTACTTTTAAGGCACAATCTTGATAGTAATAATTTACAGTAGTATGTTTCTAGTTAATACAGTAATAGAACTGTAGATTACAAAGTAATTTTACTAATTTTCTCGGAGGTAAAACGTAAAAATAATACTAAATAAATTATAAAATAATATAAATACCATATTTCATTTTCACTTAACAGCATCCTAGTGCATTCTTCTGTAGTAACACTTTTGTAGTGTTCCTATTAACATGTAATAGTGTATATTTAAGCATCTTGATCTTCTCCTAATATTAACTGAAGCAAATGTAGATAGAATTACATGGAAAAGAGAATACCCTGTTGCACATTTTGTGAGTCCAAAATTAAAGTAATAAATTATATATTTTTTGTTATTTTCAAGTAATTTTTGTATTGACAAAGATTTGCATTTTTTTTTTCTTCAAAATTTAAAAGTACACATTTACAGCCTTTAATCAAACGTAACTATTTCAATAATAACTTTTAACATTGCCTTCGGTCCAAAAAAATAACCATTTCTTAGTTAACAATTTATTGTTTAATTTCAGGCTGTTTTAAAGTAAAATCTATTGGCATAGTAAATAGTAAATTCTATTCAATTCTCAGCTTAATTATTTCAAAGATAAAATGTCGAAAAATTGAATATGCAAAAGCGACAATAGCCAAACGACTGAAATGTAGACTGTCCATCGAGAGATTTCGAATTCTAATTCTTGTGTTGATATTTTATTAGGAATCTATTTTAATCATATGCCCTAAGGCTGACGTAATAAAATCACAGCGGCGTGATATTTACGCATACTGGCTATTCAAAGTACTTATTAGCGCCGAAAGCTGATAACCGAACACTGTGTGATTTCGAGGCACTGAGACTGACTCGCGCTGCACTCTGTTTTGTGATTCTGAATTCTCGGTTCAACACTGAGAGTTTAAAATCCAGTGCGGTATAAAATCTCGCCGCGATTTTATTACGTCCATGTGGAATCCGACAAATGGATTTTAAAATAATGTTAACACAACGATTGGTATACTCAATCTCTTGATAGTCAGCCTCGTTTACAGACAACAAAATTATAATAATACACAGATACTGAACTTTTTTTAAAATTCGTCGTTCAATGCACACACTCGGCTAAAAGCCGAGATTTGAAAATCCAACAATTTGTTTTTTCGCCGCGCTGGGGCCGTTAGATTCTCAACGCTCGGCTCAACATCCAGTGCCCTATGAACATGTATTACTTACACATGTACTGCACGACAAATATACTAAGTCAAGTGTCTGTGTATCAGCATAATTTTGTTCTTGAGCTATTATCGCTGCAGAATCCCCGCGACAAACCTCTAAAACATCCGTCTACAAACAGGTGACGAGGACGCGACGCTCCCCGCGTCGGGCAACAGTCACGGCGCCAACCACACGCTGCCTGACGACAACCATGTAGCGCCGCCGCCTAGCGACAAGCCGCCCGCCGAGACCTCGCACAAGAAGGAGAAGTCTGTGCTACAGGCTAAGCTCACCAAGTTGGCTATACAAGTAAGTTAAAACTGACTCATATCTCACTGTCTAAATTCGTAATTTTTGGTAATAAAAACATATTGTAGCTAGAAAAAAGCTCTAGCAAAGGCATCGGTTTTCGGCCGATGGGGCCGAAAAGTTCTGGAGTGGCGACCGCGCACCGGAAGACGTAAAGTTGGAAGGCCTCGCACAAGGTGGACCGATGACCTTGTGAGGGCCACAGGAGTCCGCTGGATGCGGGAAGCACAGAACCGGTCGAAGTGGCGGAGCTTGGGGGAGGCCTATGTCCAGCAGTGGACGTCTTTCGGCTGAAATGATGATGATGAAAGGCATCACTACAGGTTTTCGAAGTCTACGCACGATGGAGCAAGATAAATAATAAAAAGTTATCCCTACTGATAACCTCCCAAGGATAATTGTTTTTTTTTTGTCCTTTACTTTTTAAATGTACCTAGAATTTAAGTAACCTTCAACACATACTTTTATTGTTTTTGTTCAATAATCTAATTATTATATACACATGTAAGTCTTGGGGGCCTGGTGACCTGTAACACAGGTATTTTATGCCTTTTTCGGGCACCAGTCTCTCACAAATGTTAAGCCTATTTTTAGATTAAGCTCTTTCTGTTCACGACAACATTTGTGATGAGAAATTAAATAAATAGATTAATTAATATAGTGATTTTAAGACATTCAAATTGTTTTGTTTTTTTTAAAAAATCACAAGTTGGTATTGACATATTGGTTCATAGGGTAATGAGTGGTGCTAAGGCAGTATCCAAAAACATAATGATACAGTCGAGTTCATTCATATATTCGCCCTTTCAGGCTTCAAAAATATACGAACGTCAAAAAAGCATCATTCAATTGCGGTCAAGATTTAGATTCATTAATATGTGACTGCTTTTTCTCATAATTTTTCATATTATTGTCTAATACACAGCATATATTATTGAACCATTCACATGAGGACATATTTTTGATCTAAAGGTTCTATAGAATTTATTGAGCTATCCAATGCTCAGACAGCTGTGCTGCTGGGGAGTTTGTTACGCTACTTCTTCTTCCCAGCTAAAGCACTAGGAAGTGGAGAAGGGCGGGCGTTTTGGGGGGACTGTCTTCTGTAATTTCGACGTTCAAAAAGAGCTGACTCTCAGCCTAGTTTGAATAAATGACTATTGATTTTGATTTCACAATATTTTGAATCCTCGTCAGTGCAAATATGTTTATGAACTCGACTGACAAAACGAATCTCTTGTTTAAGTTCGTGTGCACGCTGGATCACTAAATGTCCAGCCTGCGTTGTGTGCACGTTACGGGAACTGATGGACGCCACTGATGGCGCCCAACTCGCACCCAAAATCTGGGCCAACTCCTTTAAGATCCCCATCGATACGTTAAAAACAAAAATGTCAAAATCAATATTACTTCTAAGATTTCCTAACCACCATTTACCTTCACAGATCGGTTACGCCGGCTCAACGATCGCAGTCCTGACCGTCATAATCCTGGTGATCAATTTCTGCGTGCACACGTTCGTGATCGAGCAGAAGCCGTGGAAGGCGACGTACATCAACAACCTCGTGAAGCATCTCATCATCGGTGTGACCGTGTTGGTGGTTGCCGTGCCGGAAGGGTTGCCTTTAGCTGTTACGTTGTCGCTTGCTTATTCTGTCAAGGTGAGATACTTCTTTTGTTTCGGTCCGAACTACACAGCTCGGGATTCGCAATGGATTTTCAACACTCTGCTGGACGTCTTAGAGTTGTTAATGCAATAGTGTGTTTTTTTAACTTGCTGGTATGCATTCCGTTAGATTCTCAACGCTTGTCTCAACACCGAAAGTCGGAAATCCAGATCGCGATAAAATGTTTAACGTCCTTGCGAACGTGGGCTGACTTTCATCAAGAACAAAATCAGTTTAGTACAAACATTAAACGCTTACTAAATCGAAATTAATGAAATAGATGCTATTTCGACTATGGCAGAGAGGAACTGAGAAAGGGTTATTGAAAATTGCGTCCATAATAATAGTGTATAATATTTATGAGTACTTTCACCACGGAAAGATGCTAATGACTTCAAAATCGGCCAGTATTTAAGCGCACCCTAAACCTTGCGTCACATACAAAACCAAATATTTTTAACAAAAATCAACTGGCTTTGTTGTTACTTTTAAAATTGATGACATTGTCCAAAATACACACTAATACCAATCAATCAATAAACTAACCTCTTCCTCCCACAGAAAATGATGAAAGACAACAACTTAGTCCGTCACTTGGACGCTTGCGAGACCATGGGTAACGCCACAGCCATCTGCTCCGACAAGACCGGCACACTCACCACCAACCGAATGACGGTCGTGCAGTCCTACATCTGCGAGAAGCTCTGCAAGGTCACGCCCAACTTCCGGGACATACCGCACGAAGTCGCCGAGACCATGGTGGAAGCCATCTCTATTAACGCTGCGTTTACGTCTAGGATTATGGTGAGTTTTAAAACTGTCTATCTATATGCCAGTGGCGAAAGCACCATACAACACGAATCCTACCCTCCCTTCGGGGATTGGAAAAATGGCACGTCAATAGTGGCTACTATTGTCAAAAAAAATTGTTACACTACGGGTATTTCATTCACCATAACATTCAAACAACAAAAACGGTTATTTTTAGCTTTGAATTACAACAAAAAATAATGTTCTAAATTAACCCGGTGCCAAAACTTCATAATCGAGAACTAAAAATTCATACAACAACGATCTCGTAATGATGTCACTTTAGGTCACGTGGCACCGCTTGATATGGACGAGAGCCAGCCGCTGTACAACGGGTTATGACAGAGACAGACATAGAGAAATGCGTCAACGAGAACGAGATTTTATTTTGTTTTCAGATGTTCAATTTTATTGTATTTAATTAATTCTTTACATTCCTATATTAATTTTAGAATTATGGTAAGTATTCTTTATTGATAAATCAGTAAGTTAAAGCCGACCTCGCGTTGGCTTCTCTCTTAGAAAAGTTGACACATCGCCGCTGGTATATGCTTCGTGTTTCGTGTGGTGCCGGACGTAAAGAACTGCACCATCCCATTTCCTCCCGTGATTGTCGTAAAAGGCGACTAAGGGACTTACTAGAGAATGGGCAGCAGTGTTCTCTATGCATTTTACCACCATACTGTGATCGCCAACCCGCCTGCCAAGCGTGGCGATTATGGCAAGCCCACGCTTGAAAAGATACGCACTGAGATAAAATGGCGCCTTGTGCCCGGCGGCCCTTCTGCTCTTGGCTACGGTAGCGGTCAAGGTTAGGATGAGGCATTTTTTTGGGGAGGCCTATGACCAGCTGGGGGCGTTTTTGGTGATGATGATGATATATATGCTTCTTCTTCTTCATGTCGCTACTAGCTTTTGCCAGAGCGGCTTCGCCCGCGCAGAACTTTCATCCCCTATTTAACTCTCTTAGGGGTTGAATTTCGAAAAATCCTTCCTTACTCCTTGTCTACATTATAAAGGGAACCTCTGTGCAAAATTTCAGCTTTCCAGGTCCAAGGGTTTGGGCTGGGCGTTGATGAGTCAGTCAGGACTTTTTATTTATACAAGGTGTAACAGAATGGATGCAAGACCTGAAAGTAGTTTGTTCCTAATTGACTACTGAATCGATTTCAGTAACTTTTAATATAAGTATATTTTTTTAATTATGTATTTTGCCATACCTACCACTGATTGAGCCAAAGAAAATTCAATCTTATAACAGAAGAAATAAGTCTCAATTTTAAATGCATAAAGTAATGCTTGGGTCGACACGTTTTTCTTAATAATACCAGTCAGCTTTAAAAAAAATCGTTTTGGTCATTGTATTATGCTTTTAACTCAATACTCTAATTGGGGTGTATGAGGTTTTGCGTTAATTATGTTACTCGTTGCATATAGATCACGACTGTATGTCATTTCTTGTTGGCCTAAAACTTCGCCAGTTCCATGGCGTCGTCTGTGGCAGAAGTCACTTTGGCTGCATATGTTGGTACACAGAGAGCAGGAAAGAAGGAAAGCAGTGGTAGACCCGTATTACCAGCCCCGACTTACGAGTTGTAAATCGCGGGTTCGACCCCAGACAGGCACTTTCCTTTCTGTAAATTATTTCATCACCACTGCTCTCAAAACGGTGAAGGAAAATATCCTGAAGAACTGGCATGTCTTAGAACCTACAATTCGAAGACCGGTGACATTTACCAAACCGTACTGGGCCCGCATGGTAGATTTTAGCCCACTCCCTCACGAAGCAATGAGGCTTGTCTCCCAGCAGTGGGAACATTAACTTAACCTGACTTCCAAAACCGGTGAAACAGGGAAGATATACTTCTGTATTATTAATTTAAACTTATCCCTACTACAATAAATATTCTCTTGTCCACAGCCAAATCTAGACCCAAGCGGTCCCCCAATGCAGATCGGAAACAAAACGGAATGCGCGCTCCTTGGTTTCGTTGTAAACCTAGGACAAAGTTACGAGGCAGTCCGCGAGAGGAATCCTGAAGAGTCATTCACAAGGGTATACACTTTCAACTCGGTGCGCAAGAGCATGTCGACTGTTGTACCGTACAAGGGAGGATATAGGCTGTATACTAAAGGAGCTTCTGAGATTGTTTTGAAGAAGTGAGTACTGTGTTTTTGCTATATTTATCTAATACCTTTAAACAATCAATTTTTGTGTATATATATCTGAATCTCGGGAACGGCTCCAACGATTTTCATGAAATTTAGTATGCGGGGGTTTTCGGGGGCGATAAATCGATCTAGTTAGGTATAATTTTTAGAAAACGTCAAAAAATCAAAAACTAAGCGAAGCTCGGTCATCCAGATATTATAGAATAATGTATGCCGATACCGCATACCTGCCACGTTGGTCCAGTGCTGGCAAGCGGTACTGCTCAACGTGAGCTTCTGTTTTTGATTCCAAGGTCGGGCAAAGTGGTGGGTTTTTCCATCAGGAACTTCTCGAAAGCAGCCCGGAGTCTGGATTAGTGTCCGGTTGACGGCAATAAGTTTTACCCCTATTAAAATCACAAGTCATTTATTCAAATTAGGCTGAGAACCAGCACTTGTCGAACGTCAAAAATACATAAGACAGTCTCCCAAAACGCCCGCCCTTCACCACTTCCTAGTGCTTTAGCTGGGATGAAGTGGCGCAACAAACTCCCCAGCAGCACAAACGTGATTAAATGTGACTCAAGCATTATCTGGGCCTCAGAAGGTTTAAAGTCACTCAAATCCCTACGCGATCGAATCAGAAATGAAAATATCCGTAGGAGAACCAAGGTAACTGACATAATTCGAAGAATTGCCAAACTCAAGTGACAGTAGGCACGGCACATTGTTTGCAGAGCAGATGGCCGATAGGCTGAAAGGTTCTGGAGTGGCGACCGCGTAATGGAAAACGTAGCGTTAGAAGGCTTCCCAAAAAGTGGACAGAGGACTGGTGAAGGCCGCAGAAATCCGCTGGATGCAATAAGCACAGAACTGGTTAAGTGGCGGTGCAACAGCTGCTATTGACAGCATATTGACTAATCGGGCTAAAGCCTGCTTGTACACCGTGTACATTTGGTACCTCTAAAAGTACCTCCATTTCTTCTATACTGAAACATCCCTCTCTCCACAGATGTGCATTCATCTACGGCCACGAAGGACGCTTGGAGAAGTTCACACGTGACATGCAAGAGCGACTGGTGCGGCAGGTCATTGAACCCATGGCCTGTGACGGACTCAGGACCATCTCCGTAGCCTACAGGGACTTTGTGCCCGGCAAGGCTGAGATTAACCAGGTAAACAGTCATATGAATGTTTATTTAATAAGGATCTTCAACAAAAGATACACACAATACAAACACAAGTAAATTTTAATATGGGTATTTCATTAAAAAATTATGTACTTTGCTATACCTACTGCCGATTGAGCTAAAGAAAATTCAATCTTATTTCAAGGCGTTAAGACTCAATTTTAAATGCATAAATTCAACACAATATTCTTAATAATAACAATAAATTTTAAAAAATAAGTTTAGTTCATTGTATTATGCATCTAACTCAATACTGTAAAAAGTTTATTAAGTTTTATGTTTGTTTATACAGGTGCACATAGACCAAGAGCCCAACTGGGACGACGAAGACAACATTGTAAACAACCTGACCTGCGTGTGCGTTGTCGGCATTGAGGATCCTGTGCGACCAGAAGTACGTACCTATACATAACAGTTCTTATAGGTACCCGTCCCTAACTATGGACATTACCGATGCCGCCTTCTGGGCGACATTGGAGTCCAAACTCCCTTTTAAAAGAGTAACGGTGGAGTTTCTTGCCCATTCTTCTCCATACGAAACTACATTTTGGAAGGGGCGACTAGAATCAATTCTATTTTAATGTAAATGTTGACGTTCAAAAGTGCCTTTTAAGTGCCTATTTGAAATAAATGCTTTAACTTTGACTTTGACCTGACCCCGCGTTCCTTTCGAGACTCAATCGCAAACTCAACCTGAGTATTACCGAGTCCCTCGTCACGCACTTCAGTGACGTCATAGAGTCCACGGTTTCCCCGGTCCTATCCGATCCAGCGTCCGAATCGATGGACGCTGAAGAATCTAATGCTCAATTCATGGTTCCAGTTTGCGCACTGGTAAAAAAAATATCTTTTATATCAGAATATTTTTTTATTCATTTAAAAGAAAAATCTTTGTAAAATCGGTCATATGTAATAAGTTGTGAAATAACGAAACAGAAATAAGAACCTTACGTCAGTGACTATAAAAGGTACATGATCTTTTATAGCCACACATAAGGTTGAAATTACAATGACACACTTTCATAAATTAAAATATGTTTTTACCTTGGTCCTCCACTTAACTCTTAAAAAACATTCTTATCCTGGAACTACCCACAGGTACCCGAAGCCATCAGGAAATGCCAGAAGGCTGGCATCACAGTCCGCATGGTGACTGGCGACAACGTGAACACTGCTCGCTCTATAGCCATCAAGTGTGGCATCCTCAAGCCGACCGACGACTTCCTCATCCTAGAGGGCAAGGAGTTCAATAAGAGGATCAGGGATACCGACGGAGAGGTATGTTACAAACTTTGTTAAAAAAAAATCCTTTTCAGCGCGTTCTGTGTCACAATAGTATTGCCAGAGTCATTTAGTGCCACGTCTGTTATCGCTTACGCGTTCATTTCGCGCGGGATGGCCACGTCGCATTTATAGTGGTTGAGCTTGATTATATCATGTAATATGAATCAACATACTATTTTTTATTTTGGCCAAGCACTAGATCGTTGAAGTTTATAATTATTTTTAACATTTACTCTTAAATAAAAACATTTAACCATACTGCAAATAGAAAATAATGGACGGTATGTTGATTTTTATAAGGAAATACCAAAATAACTGTAACAAAAATAGCATATAAACTTATAAATGCTTATTAATCGTTATTTGCAACAAGCAGCAAAACAAATGGCAACCCGCCTACCCGCCCTTGAAAGCGAAAACAAAATACCTATAAACATTTCTAACACTGCCATTTTCCAAACAGATTCAGTCTGTGCTAAATAAATGTATTTTCTTTCTTTCTTTTAGGTACAACAACATCTACTAGACAAAGTATGGCCGAAACTCCGTGTGTTAGCCCGTTCGTCACCCACAGACAAATACACGCTAGTCAAAGGAATGATTGAGTCCAAGGCGTTTGATACGCGCGAAGTGGTCGCTGTGACCGGAGACGGTACCAATGATGGGCCTGCCTTGAAGAAAGCTGATGTTGGATTTGCTATGGTAAGTTTTTTTAGTGGTTTATTAGCATTTTAGGATCTAATTAAGACACTTTTCAAAAATGGGTGTACCCTATTAGGGTTTTTTTTTTTTGGGTGAGAAATCACCAAATAACTTTTCCCGCGCTGGGTGGAGCAGGAGGGCGTGTCAGACTTTTACTGACTAAACCCCACCCGTGTTCCCTCAGTTGCCTGTGTGCCAGGGGCCGCGGTATCTCTTTCGAGCAACCCGCACCACCCTATTAGGGTGCAGTATTTATAGCTATATTTAAGAACCTTGTGTAAGCTAAATAAATAAATTTGATAATCTTACCTATCTTTTTTCACAGGGTATCGCCGGTACAGACGTAGCAAAGGAAGCCTCAGACATCATCCTAACAGACGACAACTTCTCATCGATAGTGAAGGCCGTGATGTGGGGTCGAAACGTTTACGATTCCATCGCCAAGTTCTTGCAGTTCCAGTTGACGGTCAACGTGGTAGCTGTTATTGTCGCGTTCATTGGTGCCTGTGCGATACAGGACAGTCCTCTTAAGGTATGATGAGATATTAATAAGGAAAGCGTGAAATATTATATGTCTTTTGTAGAGTACGCTACTGGCTAGGGTGTTCAATTAGGCGCGCAAGTATGTACGAACATTTGTTATGCGAACTTCTGTGCAAGTAAAACTGATAGTAATCAATGGATTTTTTTATTACTAAATGGGCCAGCTCCTGACTTCGATAACGCCTGATAGAAAGCCATTGATGAGGTCTATGATGGATCGAGCGTGCCCAGAAAATGCCTGTTCACTCTTGTTTTGAAGGTAGACGGGTTAAATGTGGAAGGGAACACAGACTCAGGCAGAGAGTTCCACGCTTTGGCTGTGCGCATAATAAATGTGGAGGAGTAGCGCTGAGTACGACTGGTCGGGATATCAACCAAGTGCGGATGGTACCCTGCAGTACGCCTGGTAGTCCGGTATTAAAAGGGCGATGGTGGGATCAGGTCGTGGAGCTCCTGCGCACACTCTCCGAAGTACAGTCTATAGAAGACCGACAGGCAAGCAACGTTACGCCGATGAGCCAAGCTGTGAAGCTTAACTACCAACGTTTCGTCGCCTATGAGCCTTTTTGCTCTGCGTTCCACCGAGTACCGTAAAATGGGGTGATTAGAGATGCAGGGGTGAATCGAGACGGAACTTTAAAGTGGGTTTGCCGATGAACTTATGATCGTTTTTTGCCAATAAAGGCACTTAATCGTTAATTATAAAACATTAAACATATTAGAGTCATTTTTGACTACAAACTATATAATTTCAACGGTAAAATCCACTTTAAAGTTTCGTCTCGATTCACCCCTGCATATCTATTCACCCCATTTTACCGTTATATAATATAAATTTACTGCGCATTAAGACCTAGTAGTTCGCGATTTAAGCACACACATATTTCGCCTGCGGTACTGAGTCATCGTTTTAAGAATCGCGTATTAGCGTATACCGCCTTGAAAATCTGAACTGGCTGCCCGTCTTGTTGGTCACGCTAGTGCTGAACATGCGGTCCTGGGTTGGATTCCTAGACAGGGCAATGGTTATTAGGTTTTTGTATCTGGAGTTTTCAATAGGCTCGCCCCCTATCCGGACAGGTCCACTCAATCTGTGTGGTTCTTTCCTCAAAAGACCATTTCAGACACCAATCCACATGGTCTTCACATGATATGACCAAGATTATGTCTGGACTTTAAAAGAGACTGTGACCTCTGAGTTTGTTTCGGCCTTTCTTCTCAGAGTAGTCAGATAGGAAACGCCGACCTCATCTAGTTTAAAAAAAAATATGTTTGACGTGTAAAAGTGTTTGTACAAACCTACTTACAGAAATAAAATCATTTATCATTTATTACATGGGACTTTAACACAACTGGCGAAAGGTGGATTTACTATACGTACACCTCTGCCTAATCCTTCGGGGTAAAAAGGCGTGATGTTTTTTCCTGAACAAGTAACAGACCATGACATGGAACAACAAAATGCACTATACAGGGTGATTGGAAGATGGGTGCAAAGCTTTAAGGCGAAGATAGTACAGACAATTTAGAACCATTTAAGCCATGGTTGTCTTAGACGAAGTCTTACCAAATATTTTTAACCAAATTTTTAAGTTTTTTTTTCGGAAATTGTCAAAATTTAATGTAAACTGCATAATTATGGCCAAATTGAATGATAAATGAATTCATTTTTTATTTATTTAATTAAAGTAATGTGTATGCAATCAAGCAAAACATGTTTTAGGCTTCTGTGTCATTAGACATTTTTTTTACAGACATTTAAAGCTCAGAAAAAATAAAAAAATTGTACAATACGTCTTTTAAACCTTATTAAAAAAAAAAAAATTTGGTAAGACTTCGTCTAAGACAACCATGGCTTAAATGGTTCTAAATTGTCTATACTATCTTCACCTTAAAGCTTTGCACCCATCTTCCAATCACCCTGTATAACTCCCGAGATGATATCCATACTCAAATCAATTCGTAGTTCAAAACTAAATAATTCTGCCAAAACTAAACCTTTTATTTCCCTCCACAGGCAGTACAAATGTTATGGGTGAACTTGATCATGGACACACTAGCCTCCCTAGCCCTGGCCACAGAGATGCCTACACCTGACCTGCTTCAACGAAAGCCCTACGGACGAACCAAACCCCTCATCAGCCGCACCATGATGAAGAACATCCTCGGACAGGCCATCTACCAGCTCTTTGTTATATTCTCGCTGCTCTTTGTTGGTAAGTCCCATTTAAAACCTTCGCTGATTTATCTAGATTTTGTAGTGCTTGAACGACTCACTTATCGTGAGGAAACCGGCATATCCTAGAACCAAAAATTCGAAGACATGTGTCGTCTACCAACCCGCAGTGAGCCCGCGTGGTGGATTACGGCCCGCTTCCTCTCACCGAGAGGAGGCCTGTGCCCCAGCTGTGGGAACATTATAGGCTAATATTACATGAGCGACTCACTTAAGTGGACCGAATTAAGAGGCCGTATACGAAATTTTGTCGATTTCGCTTATCTTGATTTTAAAGACGTACTTTTAACAGTTCCATAATTTTGAATGCACAACATGAAAGTTCGTTTCAATGATCATCGAATTAATTATCTCCTTTTTATTCATACAGGGCAATAGACCACGTTTTAATCTAAGTGCTACATTTACCCTCTTATTTATAAACGTTGCTTAAGGTTGAAGAGATGTTTAAACGTCAAAAATGTATGGTTAAACAGACGCTAATCATTGGTTAACTTCAAGCAACGTTTATTAATATGGGGAAATTCTTTAAAATTAATAAATGACACACAAACAAACACAGATGGCAAACAAACAAGAACACAAAACAAATGTTCAGCTGAGAACTTTTTAAAACCAACTCAAGAGTTCACAGAAACTCATCAGACTTATAAAACCAATATTACTGACCCTCCTCGTTCTCCGCCAGGCGACCGACTCCTGAACATCCCGTCAGGCCGCGGCCAGGCCCTCAACACAGAGCCCACGCAGCACTTCACCATCATCTTCAACACCTTCGTCATGATGACGCTCTTCAATGAGATCAATGCGCGCAAGATACACGGCCAGAGAAATGTGTTCCAAGGACTGTTCACCAATCCCATCTTCTACTCTATATGGATCGGGACGGCGGCTTCGCAGGTTTGTCAACATCATCAACTATGTTGGGGTCGGCTTCGCAGGTATGTCAACATCATCAACTATGTTGGGGTCGGCTTCGCAGGTATGTCAACATCATCAACTATGTTGGGGTCGGCTTCGCAGGTATGTCAACATCATCAACTATGTTGGGGTCGGCTTCGCAGGTATGTCAACATCATCAACTATGTTGGGGTCGGCTTCGCAGGTATGTCAACATCATCAACTATGTTGGGGTCGGCTTCGCAGTTATGTCAACATCATCAACTATGTTGGGGTCGGCTTCGCAGGTATGTCAACATCATCAACTATGTTGGGGTCGGCTTCGCAGGTATGTCAACATCATCAACTATGTTGGGGTCGGCTTCGCAGGTATGTCAACATCATCAACTATGTTGGGGTCGGCTTCGCAGGTATGTCAACATCATCAACTATGTTGGGGTCGGCTTCGCAGGTATGTCAACATCATCAACTATGTTGGGGTCGGCTTCGCAGGTATGTCAACATCATCAACTATGTTGGGGTCGGCTTCGCAAGTATGTCAACATCATCAACTATGTTGGGGTCGGCTTCGCAGGTATGTCAACATCATCAACTATGTTGGGGTCGGCTTCCAGTCTAACCGGATGCAGCTGAATAGCCAGTATTTTGGTAAGACTGGTTGTCAGACTTTCGGGCAATATCAGCAAGAATTTTGTTGAATTACAGGCACATGAGATATTTCTACGTAGTCTCTAAGGTTGGCTATGAATCGGTAAGTAGTGTTTAATTGTAATCGTAAGGTAGGACATGTCAAAAAGTAGGGCCGCCATAGGCGAAATACCATTTTAAGGCGGGTATCACAATCTCTACCACGAAACCATATCAGCGAAATCGCAGTAGGGGCTGAAGCAACTGAATTGAAGAACAAAAGCAGAGAGCCAGTTAGACATTTTTAATGAAATGATGCCCCAACCGATATGTGAAACGAGGCACCATCTGTGGCCCTAGTGTGAGTTTGTTTTAACCACCTCGACCTTAACACATCGACCGCGTTCCTTCACCAATTGATTGATTGGTCCTTCACCAATACAGGGCCAATCGGAGTGCCGAACGCGGTCGAAGCGTTAATCGAGATGGTGAAAACAAAGTCAAACTAGGGCCACTGTTAATTCAACTGACCGATTCATTACACAATGTCTATCCTGCAATTTCAGGTGGTAATCATCCAGTTCGGAGGCATGGCCTTCAGTACGGCCGGGCTGTCGATAGACCAGTGGCTGTGGTGCCTGTTCCTGGGCGCCGGCACGCTCGTGTGGGGCCAGCTCGTCACCACCGTGCCCACCAGGAAGATACCCAAGAGACTGTCGTGAGTACCATTCCCACACTACCACTATACAGTTCAGTACGGCCGGGCTGTGGATATACCAGTGGCTGTGGTGCCCGTTACAGCTCATTTATATAGTATAAACGCCAGCATGTCTTTATCTTCTTTTTCTTGTCTATTCTCTTAAAATTCCATCTTAACTGTGCCACTCAACTGTCGCGAAATAAAAATTTGATATCGGTCAAAAATTGCGAATCTGTTTTGGTATCAAATTTTGACGCCGCGGCCCGTGAGTAATATATTGAGCGTTATTGTATTCTTAAACTGTATCTACACTGCTCTAACTTGCACAAAGTGCAGGGGAGAAAACAAGGATGGCATACTGTCGCCAGCCAAGTCTTTAACACATGAACGACGGTTACTAAACTTTTCTAAAGTTTCCTCAATCGTTCCATGTTCACGCGCGCACCGACTAGTCGACTGGTGGTGTGTTTTTTTTTAACCTTTACACAAAAATGACTGCCTACCCAGATGGGGCCGAGGCCAGCCCGACCCTGAGACGATCCAAGCGGGCGGGGCCGACTATGAAGGCGACTTGGACAAGAAGCCGCGCGCCGGCCAGATCCTCTGGATCCGAGGCCTGACGCGCCTTCAGACGCAGGTACGCACTCCGCCGAGTACACGCACACGGCACACTGAGGACATTCAGACGGATGACATGTGCTTAGGAACAAAAAAAAAAGTTAAATTAGCCAGACTCCACCTCTTGTTGGTAATTAAATATCTTTGAAACTTAGGTCTCTAAGAAGATAAAGAGGGGGAATAAGTAAATTGACTTGTAATTTAAGATATGTTCTTTACGAAATGTGAATATTACACAAAAGAGTTCAGATAACTGTTTTCTTAAAGTAACAGTATTTTTTTATTTTTATTAACCATGAAACGTTTAAAAGCAAATATCACGCAAAATCAGCAGTAATATGGTTATTTTTTCATATAGGAATACATTAAGAGTAACTATTTTACGAAAAAAAAAACGAATGTAATAGCCATCGAACCAATATTAAGTTATTGGCAATAACTTGAATTCCATATAAAAGTATATGTCATCCGTCAAACATTGCTATGTGGCTTAATTCAGCGGCTGAAAAGTCGTTGAATTTCGTCGGGGCTTTAATATTTTCATATTAAAACTAATCACAGTTTTTCTATGAAATTATTGGGAAACTAGGAACACTACACAAAATGGGATAAATGTTGGGGTTGATGTTTGTACATCATCATTCTGGGGGAATTCAATGGTTGAACAAAGTTTATTCATGCCTGAATATATTATTTGGGTTTGAATAAATTTTTAAACTGCAAATAATAGTCGAAGATTATAAAATTAATTTTAAATAAAATGTTCTGTGTGAAAGTGTCTGACTATTATTTACAGTTATTATTTTACTGGCGGCATTCTTATTAAACGATAATTATTATTATTATTTGGAATCATACAGTTTTATTAATTTCAATAGAGAAAATAGTCGTATACATTTGAAGAAGCTGTCAGTAAATCCTCATGGGTTACATCATGAATTGGCTGTGATAAAAGACTGATAAATTAAAAAAAAGAAACATGATGATATTCCATGCTAATTTATAAAAAAAAAAAAACATTAATTACTGTGCATTTTTACCAAAATACGAATACGTATAAAAATGAGTAAACATGTCACAGTAATAATAAAATACAAAAAATCTAAATAATAATAAAAATGAGAAGACAAATCATTAAAAAAGTATTAGGACTCGCAGATTACATGTTCGAGCTTTCGAAAGAGGGATAAGTTATGAGTTTACAGCTTTAATACATACAAATATATATACAGCAAAGGTCAACAGGTCAACACTCAAGATACCTTGGGCATCCTAACGCTAAGTCAACGATATTATTGTCCTTATTATATATACTTTTACTATTTTTGCATACAAACGAATATAATCACCATTTTATTATGCATCCATATAGACTATATCGTCCTAGAATATATAGATATTACGCTCAATCATATTTATATTACACATCCTTTGTTCGTACAGTAAGCGGGAACTTTCACAGTACGAGTCGAAATAAATAATAAATATATATTTCATAACAAAATAATAATAATACACAAATAATTTAATCCGTAAAAAACCGAATTTCAAAATAACTGTACGTTATTTTTTGTTTTTATTATTTCTTTCTTGGTTTTTTTTTTCAATTTTTATTTTCTTTTATTTTACGTCTCGTATTTTTCGTTTCATTCTCCTATACTTCTGTTCTTTTCAAGACATTAATTTATATACCTACACAGAGAAACACTTTACAAAGTAATATATAGTAGTATACGCTATTATTATTTTTGGCCCATGATTAACGTAGAAATTAACTCATTGTCCGGTCACTAATTTTATTTCAACAAAAAAAAAACTTTCAATAAAAAAAAACTCGAAAATTGGCAACCGAACAATACTGAACTTTAGAACTTTTATTTATCCTACAAACTATTTTTCATTTTACTTCTTCAGAACTGGTTTCATGACATGTATGTATTTGTTTATAGAACTTGATTTTTATCTATTACCTGTATTTCAGTCTTCAGATTTACACCCGCTGTCTCCTGCTCTAAATCCTTATTTGTCATGAAACTGGGACTCCCCTGTTAGTGTCATTAGATAGATTCGAAAGTAACCGCCATGCATGAACCGCAGTATAAAAAAATACAGTCTGACGCTTCCCGTTTTTATTTTATTTTTACTATATTAACACCTGAGTTGACTACCGCCCCTCCCCACTACCCATTGGCATGCTCTTTTAGACTGTGACAATGTTACTTATCCCTCGTATTTACCTTCAAACAGTTACTATGACTACCCCGATAGATATATCAATATAATATTTACTCAACATAAACCACATCGCGGTATGAATATGACTATCTCTGTCTTACTCTATCTTTTATTTAACTCTAGTCATACTGACTGTTTGATTTTTTTTTCACTATTTTTGTTTTATTTTTTGTCTGTTTTTATTTTTAAGAATAGTATTTTTTGCTTGTGATACGCCAACCCGAAACATCCTCGCTACTGATCCAAAGCAACCCAGCTCTGTAAATGATCGCCGTTACAAAGAACCTGATAGTGACAGGCCCGCACGGCGTACCGACTAACATACGTTACCGATATCAAAGTAATTAGCAGTAACATGACTTGTTCACATTCATAATAATTTATCCACTTACATATATTATTTTTAATATTATTTTTGTACCAAGTTGTGTTCAGTTACTGCTGTTAAAATCAACGTTAATTTTGAGTGTGGAGTGGATTTTTCTTGAGAAAAAAAATTAGTAAAATACACGTAGCGAGAGCATGCCGAGTGTGCTCTGAACTAACACCAAAGTCTAACCGTTTTCGGTGGAACCTCTCTTTCCTTTGCCGTTGTGTTGTTGTCAGTGTTTTATGTTTTGTTTTTTTTCTGTTTTTTTTTTTTGTGTTTTGTTTTGTTTTGTGAATGTTGTCCCCGTAGTGGCGTATTTTGTCGGGGTGTGTTCGGTCAGGTGGGTACAGCGTCAAACTGGGCGGCGAGGTCCATCATCCGTAGTTTTGCATTGCCTTGCCGTTGGAAAGTTGCCTTCTTTGTGTTATTTTGCGTAACTCTTGTTAGGCTTGATGTAGTGTCCATTATTATAAATGTATATAGCGGTGCTCTAATGCAGCGTTGCAGGTAAGTATAGTATGTATGTAGAGACAAATAACCAGTAATTAAATTTATTTAAAAAAAAAAATAACCAAAATAAGTGATATTGTTTAGCTTTCTAACATTTTTCGACGTTCTAAGATTGTGCAAATATCAAATAATTTTTTTTTGTTTTTAAAAACAAAACTTTTTATTTTATTTGTAAAATTGTTAGATATTTTCACAATAAGTAAACCGTCAGATATACTAAAAATCACGTAATATGTTCCTCCTTGGCTCCTAAATAGATGTTTAACAAAAAGTTGGAGATAAATATTAGCATGGTAGATTTTCTAGTGTAAGTACCTGTTGTCACAAGTATATGCGGACTAGCGAGCCACCACCATAGAACGCATATGGAATTTGATATTAAACATAAATATAAATCAGTATAAACGTTACTGTATATTTGTTTTAAATAAATAAAGCCTGATGGCAGTTTAAATAGGTGTAACCCAAGATTAGGTTTAGTGCACCCTCGTCCTTATCCAAGCATCTTTGGCGTTCCCTGCGTTGTTTAGGTGTAGTTTAGACGGCTGTCGATCTTCAGGGTAGCTAAGGCCTCGATTCGTTACCCTTTTTTTTTCTCATGTTATTTTTATTTTTTGTCTCTTTATTTTCTCCTCTGTTGGCACTCTTCCGGGTCATATTCGTATCACGCGACACTGGCCAGCTCTGGCCCATACACGCATCAGTATACACGATACACATTATTCCATTTCGTTTTTATTTCCTGTTTTTTTTTTTGTTTTAATAAAGGGTCTGTTTTTCCGTGTTGGCCTGCTTGCAGCTACGACAGATATGGAACAGATGTTTAATGATTTAAATGCTGTTGATAAATGTTGTTTTTTTTTTGACCTCATCATCTCATGATTCACTTTTTTTGTTTTCGAGTTAAAATCTTGATAAAAATACAGCTATTTATAGTGCTGAAGAGCTGTAAAACTTTTTGTTAAACAAAATTATTTAAATATGTTTTAATGGGAACACAGTACTTAATACAAGAAAAAAAACATAAAATGAATAAGATATCTTTATAGCAGAATAAACACATTCTAACTCAATCTAAGCTCGTGTGTTACTTACCGTGGAATAAATACAGTATAAATAAAACTTAATAACAGAACTAAACAGATTAAAAATATTGGTCAGATATTTCAACAAAAACCAACCTTCTCACCAATACAATTGTCCTCAATATGCACTCCCTAAGATGCATGATCAAGCCACCGATGTATAACAAAACCCACCTACACTGAGATGATGACGTCACTAAACCAAAACAAAACACGGGGAATGACGTCACTACCCTTGTCAATAACTGCACTAATACGACGTCCCCGTACCATTCGCTGGAGGTCTTAATTTAGAGCTGATTAACTCTAACCTCCTTTGTAGAGGAGAAGCCATTACAAAAATTCAAATAAAGAACAAAAACCCGTGCCATATCTGTCCGGCGGCAGTTGTAAAGCTAGGGCTGCGCACGTAGGACGGTGTCGAATGGGGCGTGGAGCCGCGCGTCGTAGAGAGATGTTGTTGGCAGCCCCGGCCTGTGCTGGAGACCGAGGTCTAGTGGCGGCCGCGGCGGCTCGCGGCGCGCTGCGTGCACAGGACGCTGACGGTACCGCACCCGCCCCCCTAGCCCCTAGCCCTCTAGCCCCTTAGCCCCCTAGGCGCGAAACAGATAGGAACAAGCACGGCCAGAAACATGTGTAAACTGAGCTAAATAAAAAGCGATTTACTCCTGAAGTATTGATAAAAAAACTATACTTTTATGATATAGGTCTTGTCTTGAAGTTAAATTCGTTATTTCACGAGAAGATTCTTGCTTCTGAATTTTGCCAAGTGTACACTTATTGATGTTCGTGACTGCACGGAAAGCCGGCTCCATACGAAGAGAGAAACACGCACGCACGCATAGACGCATATTATACGACAATCTCAAACTCTGTCACATTACAGTCGTGAGTACGCTTGCACTCTCTGTTCGTAAACGGGTGTCTATGTGTGCGTGCGTATGCCGTTATAGCCGACCTTCTGCACCTATCTATTTTGTGCCCTAGCCCCTAGCGCGTAGCATCCCGGTGCCCTTACACCTCCAAAGCTCCCCCGTGCAAAGGTTGCGGCGACACTCGACTGCCTCAATGACTCCGCAATAGCACACTTGTGGACAGATTTGGCACGTTTGAGCACTTGTAGCTAAAAGTGCACCTGTCGCTAAAATTATCCTAAATTCGGCACGATTTTTTGACAAATCTGCACAGTCGAATTTGGCACAGTTGTGCCAGAATTGGTCACTAAAGTTGATGGATTAGGCACAGTTGTGAAATAAGCAACAGCTGTTTGCATTTGGCACGTTTTTTTGGTAATTAGCGCAACTGAACTGAAGATTTCAAAATACTGCTCAGTTTTAATGTACGGATTTTCGAAATTTTTGGACAAAATTGAATTGGATTATGTTGCAGATTCTAAATTAAAGGGGGATCAAAGGTTTAGTAAAATATTTTTTCATTGATGTGCAAAAATATAGATGTGTGTTGAATTACGTAGAAACAAAAAATGCGAGTAGAGTGTCGTCGAGTAACCGTTAGCAATCAATAGTTCTGTTTTCTCGTCTGTTATGCATCTCCACGACTTCTGGCTGTAGATCTCGCCCTGTTCCTACTAAAGCACACAAACGTGCAGTTTGTGCGCTTGAGTATTCGCTCCTGTACTGGCACCGTCTCGTCCGCCCGACCCTGAATCAGCACCCTGTGACATCGACGCCTCCACCACATGTGACACCCCTGTCGCCCTGTCGCCCCGACCGCGTCCCATCTCGTCCCGCTTTGTGATCTCACTCTCTTGTCTCCAGTCAGCCAGTCATCTAGACACAGTGTTTGTTTTAGCAGTTTTCGCAGCACCTTTAGCTCTTTTGTTTTGTATTACGTAGCTATGCGAGCATGGCGCCCACCGTTTCCCCCAGCACCGGATCCACTCATCGCGTCATCGTCACTTCGGTAGTTCATAGTTAGCAACGAGGTTCGAATAGTTGCATGTCGTAGCCACGACGTAAACGTCCCATCGTCCCCTCCACAGACGTCCCCGAACTCTGAATACAGACAACTAGGTCGTAACAAAGAACATCCACACCACACTCTAAGATAAAGGTAGCGGTGGTCGGTATCCGGGCGGAGCGCGGAGGCAGCGAGGTGAGCGCGGTGGCGAGGGTGTGGCGGCGCGCTGAGCGGCCGGCCGTGTTGTTGCAGCTGCGCGTGGTGCGGGCCTTCAAGTCCACGCTGGAGGACATGGAGGAGCGACTGTCGGCGCACTCGGCCGCCGGCCTGCGCTCGCGCCTGCGCGCCGCGCCGCAGGACATCGCCTACATCGACGCCGACGACGTGCCGGCCGCCGCCCGCACCGAGACCACGATATTCTGAGCCTCTGACCCGAACCGACCGACCACGAGACGCACTGACGACGTTTTATTTTTATTGTATGCAAGTTTTTCGTTTGTCCCCGACGGCCCGGCCGTCGATCGTACTTAACGCCGCAATCTCCCGCGTAATCTCATCGCTATCGCCGCGCCTCTATCTCGTTTCAGTCTCGATCGCGTTTACGCTTTAAACGATTAATCGACTCTTAATTTTTTAGTACGTTAAGAATTTTTATTAAGTGTTGAAATTTTTTAGTGCTAGGTAGTTGATAGAGCAATAAACTACTAGACGATGTTAGCGGCCCGATGTTAGGCTCCTAGACCGAATTGTGCCTGTTATCGCGCCGCCATGCGTGTGCGCATACTGTACATTTTCAAATCATATTTGTAACCTGTTGATGTTTTCGTAATGATGTTAACGTTTCAATAGAGAAGTGTTTGCATATTTTAATAGTTGACGAGTGAGCATACGTTAGTGTCGGGACCCCTATATTTCTTATACGTAGGTTATACGACTCTTTCTACCGGTCATTATAAATAAACACTGCTATTTTAGAGATGAACATATTTGTACATAAGTTAGTGATCTTCAAAGCGTCTTTTTATAAATATCGGAGCAGTGATATTTTGTATAGGTAGCTATATAAAACTAAATGATGAAACTCCAATTTAAATTGTAAACTTTTTAATAATCCTTGAACTTCGAAATTTTACGAAATAAATAAATGAATAAAAAAAAAAACTTTTTAAAGTTTTCAACTTCGTCACTTAGCTTTTGTGTAAGTAGTTTGTTACGAGAAAATATTATTATTATTATGAGATATTGAGGGTACTTGGCAGCTCGTGTGTTTTGTTTCATAGTAAATTTTGGGACCACTTTTAACCCCTTTCTATCTTTGAGATCTATATCTTCATTATATATCGGTTATGAGACGGTAATTTGTCTATAAAGAAATCATTATAATTATTAAAACTTACATAGATTCTTATGTATACGCCTAAAGTTTAGTATGAATGAGACACCTCACGCTTACTAACAAGAACCGAAAGAGCTCTACCATAAAGTGTATCTTTAAAAACTTCTTGGTTTTTGCGACATGTTACGAGAATATTTACATTGAAAAATAAAACTGTAAGCAAATTCCATAGCATTTTTTTTCGCCTGTCTTGTTCTGGTGGGGGTGGCCATTTAGCCCATACGCTCTATTTCAGATGTTGACGGTAAGTTTAGGTCTGACGCATAGGGAGCGTACCGTTGTAAGTATCACGACGGACAATGTAGGTACACGTTGAACCAATAAGTTGATTAGAGCATGGAATCCGTGGTGTCTGCACCTTGGCTGCCCAGCGTCTTCGGTCTCCTGGCCGCGTTGAATCATAGCAATTGCTCATCCACTGTTGGCACATACTTCTAAATATAACATTTTACGAGAAAGTTTAAGCATAATCCTTATTTTTCTATTAACTTGTAGTAAGTATTTCTCTATTTTTAATACAGTAAATGTTGTATTTGTAGTTACAATTTTTAAATCTATAATGCAAGACCAACAGCTTTTTTTTAAATGTTTTATATCCCAGTTTAAATGACAATTGCATATCATTCAATAAGCCGTTTTACGTACACCAATGAAGGTGAGAACGCAAGAGGCCATCTTGTGATGTCATATCAACAAAATGGCCGCTGCGACTAGATTGTAAGTACTGAGCATTATAATGGAGCAAATGTATATTTTTTGGTACAAAATGTTGTTTCTTTGATTGTTTTTAATTTTTTTTAATTATTTTTGCTTCGCATTTTCAGTGTGATCATGCTTATTACAGTGTTATGCATGTATACTGATGTCTGTGAGTATTGCACAATAAGTAATTTTTTTTTCTTTAACTATTATTATTATGTACGTAGATGTTTGTACAGAGTCTCTGATAATATTATTTTTTATAATTAATCATTTTATATTATCAGACTCTCGAGAAAGGTTTTATATCCGAATTTTTCATTTTTTATTATTATAACAGATAAGCATTTAATAAAAAATGGTTTTTATATACAACCACGATAACTTACTTACAAAACTTCTAACACTGTAGTCGATAAGCTGATAAATATTTACATGAAAAATAATTTGAACGCATAAATGAATATTATCTCCACTATTACACCAAATTAGTAAACTAAGTTATATTTAAAAAATAAATAAAACAAAACGGCTCTTACATTATCCACTTTATTTTTATTTTTTCATTAACTCGGTTGTGTATGTACTTATGTAATAAGTTGATTTTCGTAATCTTTATTTATTTTTGAGTTTTACTGTAATTGTTAAATAATACATACTTAACCGGCACTATAAACCACTATAGTAAATAAAAACTCATTATAATAAAAGTATTTATTTGACAAATGTTGATATTTTATTTTTTTGTAATTACCTCAAACACGTTGATAGTAAAAAACGAAGCAAATGATTCGCGAAGTAGCTCACATACCGGACTTTTTCATTTCCTGAGTAGCAGTAGTTCCCACACGGTATTTTAACTATATTTTATATTATTATTTTGTTTATATATTTAGTGTTTTTGCTACTGGATGCCCTCGACCCCGACCCAGCTAGTGAATGCCCCCTATGCTAGTTACAGTTAGGCACTTTACTAACGAAACTGCTTTCTAAAAATACTTCCATAGTTTTCTATAGCTACAACTCTTCACTATCAGTAGTTGTGGTGTTCTAAAGACAAATGATGTTACTGGTCATTGTTTATTGTTTAAAAAAAAGAAGATAGCCGTTTGATTTTGGAATGCCATTGGCGAGTTTCCACGTAATGTCTAGTGTATTGGCGACAAAGCAGTTTGGTTATGCGGCTGTGGTAGTTAGGAGACACTGCGCACTCGCGCCTGCCGGACGCGTACTGACACGTCCGTCATGTTGTTTTGCAGCAAAAGGCGGACATATTGGCCGGCCGCAGGATATTTGTCAATAATTATTTGGCGGAGCACCGAAGGATCAGCGTGCAATCTGGCGGGAGCTCCCTGCCCGCTCTCAGCCCGGTATCGCATCAGAGCGATGATTAAATGCCCCAAAATATTTTTAAAACGACACTAAAGTGAAAGTAACAAGTTAAATAAAGAAACACGAACTCAAACTACTGCCATTTAAAAACTAAAACAAATATTCCAAACGAATATTCTAAAATTATGATTATTACAGTTTTGCGCTAAAATCTCTAAAAGTAAAAAAACCTTTTTTGAAATCTCTTAAAAATGTAAATGCAGTAGATAGTTAAGAATTGTTTATTAAAATATAAGTAAAATATTAGACGATTCGCAAAAATATATTGATTAGATTTATATGATAACTATGGTGCACCACTATTTAGATGGAGTATATTAGATTTTGAGCAAATTATTTTATGACCGATATATATGATGAAATATTAAAAGTTTCTGATAATATACTTAAATTGATATCGTGTTAATTTTTCTGTAAATATATAAATCTTTAAACTCATCTTTTCTTGTAATTAATATGTTTAAAATAACTGTTGTGTGTTAAAAATAAAAGTATATAATACGGATAAAGTCATGTGCCATTTTTATAATATATAAAAAAAAAACGAAAATACACAATTTGTGCTACTCAAGTGCTTTTATAAACGTTTTTAATAATAAGATGATATTTAAATTTGCTTGTTATTTTTTTTTGTTTATTTTATTGGAAGAATGCGATCTAGATGTGAAATATTTAGTGTTAGATGATGTGTCTTTTTTCATAGAAGCTCGTTGTGTTTTGTCTTTAAGTAGTTGGCGGTTTGATTGGACTGTATGTGTCGGCCACAACTACAAAACACAAACGCTATGCTCATATTTTTATAGACTATACATCGATTTAGCAAAACAGTAGAACTGTATGCATATTTGTTATATGGCACAATAATAGTTTTATACATTTTGCATGAATCGGAGAACTACTTTATTATCTATAACATCTGTCTTTTGTTTTCTATTTACTGTGTATTTTGGTAATGATTTGCACGATGATGTGTATTTTGTTCTGCATTTTCGTTACCAACGTAACTACTGTCTTCTATCTCTATATTCTCTATACACTACACACTGTCCACTATTCTTTAGTCTTCCATCTCATTTCCTTTGTTTCTTTCCTCTTCACCAAGGTATCTCAAGCAAATTTAATTATCATTCCAATGTTTTGTGGTAAAGTTTAATATGTTTATATGTTAAGTATATACTAAATATTTAATAAAAAAAACCTTTGTGTATTGATTCTTAAAGTTTAATGCACCACAAGTAGACTAAATCATTGCCTGCTACATCAATGTTAAGACTTAGAGAGTATAGTATACAAAAATAACTATTATACTTAAATTATGGATGATTCTCGTGTCTTGGTGTACACCAAAAGTTAGATGTAAAAATATTTAAATACGTTTTTTCAAAAATTTAATAATTACGCTTGTAGTAGGTGCGAACACGCCGATAGTGATAAATCACATAAAATATAATGAACAAAACCATAGCAAAGCATGAGTTCTCTCTATACTTATCTAACTCGGTATAATAAACTGGTACTGTTGTTAATTCGTTATTTCTAACGCTTCTTGTCTCTTAAACTTTAGTAATAAAGTATCTATACTCCAAAGTAACTTTCATTTCACCTGCCACATTGTGGAGAGCTGCAATAATAAGGTAAACTTGCAGTATTGGGAACATGTTGATGTGTCGATGTTGGTCCTAATGTTTGTTGTTGGCGGCCTGTGGCCAATTGGGGCCATGTATGTCGTACGGTCTAGTCAATGTTAGAACGCTTGGCGCTTACACGCGACGTTGTACAGTAGTCAAGTAGCTACACAGCTCGACTGGCATGGACTTAGACGTTGTGTCTTTGCGTATATGATGCACATACAACAAACTGCAATTTTCCACAGCAAGGTAAACATTACTTTTCTTATTTGCACATACTGTAAAGCTTGCAGTTTTTATACAGGGTGATTGGAAGATGGGTGCAAAGCTTTAAGGTGAAGATAGTATAGACAATTTAGAACCATTTAAGCCATGGTTGTCTTAGACGAAGTCTTACCAAATTTTTTTTTTTTTAATAAGGTTTAAAAGACGTATTGTACAATTTTTTTCTTTTTTCTGAGCTTTAAATGTCTGTAAAAAAAATGTCTAATGACACAGAAGCCTAAAACATGTTTTGCTTGATTGCTTACACATTACTTTAATTAAATAAATAAAAAATGAATTCATTTATCATTCAATTTGGCCATAATTATGCAGTTTACATTAAATTTTGAGAATTTCCGAAAAAAAACTTAAAAATTTGGTTAAAAATATTTGGTAAGACTTCGTCTAAGACAACCATGGCTTAAATGGTTCTAAATTGTCTGTACTATCTTCGCCTTAAAGCTTTGCACCCATCTTCCAATCACCCTGTATATATGTATTGTATTCACTTTGTATGTAACATATATGCATTGACAGTATACAAGTTACTAGAATAGAACGTGCTCAGCTTGAATATAATCGCCACGCTAAATAAAATATATGTAAATAGTAACACATAAAAAATATAATCGACAACCCAAAAAAATCACAGAAAGCTAAAATGTATAGGAATCATTGTTGTTAGTTTCACTTTGTATTATATGTATGCTTCTGTAATATAGTTGTATATAGCTTGATTAGATTGTCCTATACCTGTATATTTTAGGTAGATTTATCTGGTATGTGAGCGACTACGTCGATCCAACGGTATATATGTGTGTGCTTCACTAGTATAGTTCGCATGATGACAAAGAACATACAAACACAAGTGCCGATTGTAAACAAGAACACAGAAACACACAGACAGACAAAATATGATTTATGTTAAACAAAGTACCACGGAACCCGACCAAGAAACCCATTGGATAAGTGTTCGATGTTAAATGTTCATAAATATTGTATTTTTTTTATTTCACTTAGTTGTTATTTTATTTTGTTGTTACTTGCGTTTTTATTAAGATGGATGTAACGGAGCCCTGGATGGAAAAAGACATAAAAATTCTAGTTTATAAGTGCACACCCCATGAATGTGCTTCTTAAGGTACCTAATAGGATGTACCCCGCGTCTTTTACTTTTAGTTCTGTTTACTGTGTATCTATATATATACTTCTTCTAATATCTGCTCAACGCTTCGCGAGGCACACTGCTTCGTATATTTCCCCCTGATAAATTTCTATACTTTCTGAATTACACTCTTGATTATATATCACTGCTAAAGCGTCGGGACGCGATTCTACCCAAATACCCTTAAGAAAACCTTAATAATATTTTTAATATATCGTTCCTGGATTAAATATAATTTATATATTTTATTATTTTTGATGTATTTGTATGTGTAGAATCCCGTCGGACTCCCAGCACGCAGTATATATATTTATATATCTTTGTATCCCTTCCACGCGGCCGCTCCTCGGCGGCGCGCGCATCTCTGTGTCGTACCCTTTACTTCATGTTCTCGTTTTTATTTTCTTTCCATGAATACCCAATTGCACACGGCAGGTGATAGGCGGCGAGTTACAAGAACGATTGATACCTGTCCCCTACAGCAAGACTTCAACCGATCAAGCTGTAAGATTCACATTTATGAGAGGACAGCCTGTTTCACTCACTTTTCTGTTTTATTTGACTATTTTTATGTTAACATTTTTTCGTTTTTTTATGTTCAACAATGTTTTAATACTGTACTCTGTCTATCTATACCTACAACTTATCCGTTCTATCTGTATCCCACTCGCTTGTGTTGTAGTGTTGACTGTGCACTTCCACACTTATTACACTTTTATGTCCTTATATACGCTTATACACTGCGTGTAAGTATCCTATAAGAGCGCTTTAACTTGCAAATCCTAGAATGTACCTACACTACACTTGCTTCGTGTATTCAAGGTTATTTTTGAACAAGAATCTCTATGGCACCTATAAAACCCGTTAGAGATTTATGAAGACCTGGCTCATGTTTAAAAAAAAATTACTGGCTTATAATCGAAAGAGAAACATTAAAAAAAACTGATTAAATCCAATATTAGTATGCTTGAACAACAGATTGATTTCTAACATTTATTCTTCCTATTTCTTACGGTTTTCTAGCTGCCTCAGTGACTCTTATTTAAAAAAATGTTGTAGAAGTGCTCCAGTCAATGTCATCTGCATGGGTATTACAATCATTGGCATGGATCCTGACGCATGTGCTGTGTTATACATTATATTATATACTTATTTATTACATAATATATCTTTCACTTTGGGCTGTGGGTGTGTCGATGAAAACATTTTTTGTTCACTAATTGTGATCGGTTTTATGTGGAACTGTGTTGTAATTAATCGACTTCAAATAATTAGTAGGAAAAAATATATTTCTGTAAATATTTTAAAATCTCTATTTGCTGTAATGATATCTTGAAGTCGATTCTCTAATCGTTGAATGCAGTGTAATTATGGGAATGTTTGTAATTTTTGAAACTATCGATGTTAACCTTGGTTTTGATTTATGTGTTAATAGTTTAATTAATATTAATAACACAAATTTCGAACAATGGATTATTAAATTATTATAAATATTTAGGTTTTTGATAGGAGTTTTATTGGGCAAAATTTTTACTGTAAATATTCAATTTTTGAACACAAGTATGACTAGAAGTCCTAAAGTAGAATCAAGAGCTTTTATGTTATTTTGGCAACCATACATCATGGCATAGTGAATTTATTTTTATTTTTTGCCTCACATAACGCACTAAGCCTGGTCCACACATCAGGTACCCGCATTAATCTGTCGTGAGACACCATCTACAATCATTTACAACAGATTAAATCCGCAACTACCCTCTGATGTGTGACCAGAGCAAAAAATTCGAAAATTTGAGGGGTCCTACAAAAGTAGTGCCAAGAGCCAGGGATTCGTCATAATAGCTTTTAATTCATTTTAAAAACTAGACGCATCCAAGGTCGTTTTTTAATTAACTAGCTTTTAGAAATACAAAATTTTTCTTTATCTCTGTCATAGGCTAGTACAACGCTTTACGTATACGTTTATGTATTTAAAAGGAAGTCGAAGATCGTTGAGGGTTTTTGTCAGCTTGCTTACAATAATTTCGGATATAGGACGTTGTTGGGTAAAGCGATGTTGCTTCGTATCATGTGCAATGTATTGTGTAAGTAGGGCAAGAGCATTACCATAGAGCTTTCGCGCGTAGCTCACATAGTGGAGAGTAAACACAGTCACAGAGGTGCGGAGTGCATGCACACGGAGGTACCTCCCATCCTCACGGCCAGGGTGTCTGTATTCAGAGGCGAGAGGCGAAGCCCCGGCCACTCACTGCATGGCATGGCTCGCCACCTACAAACTATCCTGTGACTGGAATTTTGATACCTAACGCTTTCTTGCCTCTTATTTATGGTTCGGTGTGCTTCTATATGTTGAAATTGTACATTCTGGTCGTCCCTCCCGTTGGTCTCTCATATAAAAGTGTGTTGTGCAGACCAGCTGGAGGGATTGGCACCGGGGACTGCGGCATACGTGGCGCTCTGAACGATTTGATCGCTGGCAATTTGATTGGCATACAAACTAAATCAATAATGTCTTCAAAATCTAAATTGGATTTTGTCAGTGAGAGAATCTACGCACTGGTGTCTACCACTCGACTTTTTACTTCAAATTGGTGTCACTGTAAATTCTCTGCAAGTGTAGCGTGCTTGTGTCACACCGGGCCAATTCCTCGGACGAAAATTATTGCAAAATTAATGTGACAGATTGTCAAGCGTGCGTAAACAGCTATAGCAAAGCTCACAGCCGTTTAGCGCTTGACAATTTGTCACAGTAATTCTGCGATAACTTTCGTTCGAGAAACTGGGCCATGGTGCAGTCGAGTGGTAGGCGCTGGGCGGGCGCCGCGCATGCCCTGGACCCGTACTGACCCGCGCGCGCCCGCAGATCCGCGTGGTGAACGCGTTCCGGCAGGGGCTGGACTCGCGCGGCTCGCTGGCCGACGCGGCGCTGGCGGAGGCGCTGCGCAAGCAGACGGCGCTGTCCAAGCGGTTCTCGCACTCGTCCAGCATCGACTACGCCGACGCCGCGCGCGACACGCTGGCGCCGCACGACATCGACGTGGAGCGCCTGTCCAGCCACAGCCACACGGAGACGGCCGTGTAGCCGCCACGAGCCGCACGCACGGAGCGGTAGGATAGTGCGCCGCGCGCCGCAGCTCATCGATGCAATAATTTAGCGTTAATATCAGTATTATGGACGCCGCCGCCCCGACACCGACCGTGCCCGCGCACGATACGAACCGTTACGCTGCCATCGCTCTAATTATATTATTATACATACATGTAATAATAATGCTAAAACGATTGTGTATAAAATCATATTTTGAAAGGTAACGAGGATGATCAAGTTGGTATTTGATTTTGAACACGTATGGTTGAGGGCGCCGGTCGAGCCGGTTCCCGCATCGTCTCGCATCGTCTCGCAGCCACAGTGTACTTGAGCATAAGTTATATTGTTAACTAGTGTGTTTAATTATTCGATTGTTTTGAAAATATTTTATTATTATACGCGCGCGTCGCGATGCGCGCGTCTGTTGAACAAATAAAAAAAATATTGTCTAATTATTAATTTTAGATTTAAGCGCAGTGATGAGCGAATGGACGTGTGTTTTTTGAAAAAAAAAATAAAGTTTTCGCATACCATCGTGTCATCTCTTACACGGAATGAAATGTTTTATATTGCTTTTGTCAAAGACATGTTGTGGGAGAGTGAGCGGGCGGGGGAGGGCGGGCCGGGCCTCATCTTTTGTATAAAGTTATTTCATTTGTAGCGCAGATCATCGTTTGTACGTATGCCGAGTGATATTATCGGCCGCGCTCGCCCCCGCCCGCCCGAACTAAATATATATACTTAACTAAATTATTGGAGTATTAGTTAAGGTGTTTGTTATAAATTTCAATAACTTTTTGTTTTTACGACCTTTTTCCCCTAAATCTAAGTATACATTTAAGTCATATCTCGAAGCGTAGACGCATAAACTGAAAAGTTTATATACAAGAACCGGTAAGCAACTGCATTCTTGTATAAAAACGAACGTAGTCCACTTTGAACATCTTCAAAATGTTTAAAATAGAAATAAACATTAAAATTGTATAGCTGAAGGTATTTATTTGTAATGCTAGTCTCTTATGAAAACAAAATACTAATTATTCAATTATTATAATGTACTTATTGATTATTGATAAATACTTCAAGTTTATTAAACAAGATATAGTCTACGGTGTAACGAATTGATTTCGGAATTTTTTGTCTATGAGCAATAGGGAAGCGCTCCACATAGGCGACATAGGATCGCAGCAGTGGCATTTTCAACTTATAAAGTAAGACATGTACTTAATCGAGTTAGTGACGAGTTGACCCGATCGCTCGCCGGCCACTTGTTATAGTATAATATGAGTATAATAATGAGAATCAAACGATCTAGCGAATCGGCAATGTTCAATTTTGTATAGAACGTTTCATAGTAGCGGTATTTGAGAGTTGTTACGTTTGATTTGTGAGTTTCGTTGGTAGGCGCGCTCCGTAGGACGCCACGCGACACGGACTCGATACGACAAGGACTCGACACGGCCCGGCGACCGACCGACGGACGGACGAGTGGCGCGACAACTATTAAAACTATTAAACAATCTTGTAAGTAATTAAGTATTAGCTTCGAATCAATAAAGCCTTTTTAAAAAAAATTAGTTAAAAATGAAACTATTGAAACTTCACAATGTTTAAATAAAATAATATTAGTTTTGATTTCAGTGAATAGAGAAGTCATGGTATCGTTTTGTGTATTATATAATATTGTTTCGTTGATATTCGTTACCACGAGTTCCCCAATGAAAGACATAAATAATTAGGAGGACATTTTCGTAGAGATGCGTGCGCCCGCGCCATCCTTTACCTAACAATCAATTTGTTTGACACGACAGTCTGCCACTAACCATTTTAGGTGATAAGTCCCATTGTTGTATTTTTCGTCTCACAATAAATGAAAATCTATTTTATTGTTTTTATATGTGTGTTTTATTTTTACTTGCCTATTCATATCAAATTACATCCGGTTAGACTGGAAGCCGACCCTAACATAGTTCGGAAAAGGCTGGGCAGATGATGATATTCATATCAAAGTACCTACTGCAGCTCCTACACAAAAGTAAAAAAGTTAAAACCCGACTGCTTAAAAAGTGAACTTCAACTAAAAAAGATGGAAACAAGAAACTTGTTTTAAAAGGAGGCATCTTCTTAAATTAAACAATAAAGTTTTTATTGCATCCGACTGCATGAGATTGCTTATAGTACCTATTCAGTCTAGTACCTAATAGTCGTCCTTTTAAAACAAGTTTCTTGTTTCCATCTTTTTTAATTAAAGTTCAATTTTTAAGCAGTCGGGTTTTTTTATTTTACAGTTTTTAGTGAATATAATTATTTTTGACGTTATTGAGACCTATTTATGAAACCCTTTATTTTGATACCCCATCAATAGGTTTTGAGAAAAAAAAAATGAAGGCCATTTTTTTTAAATTTTGATATACCCACTGTCATTCTCACAATTAAGATGAATCTAACGGCAACTATCAAGCTGAAATCGATCAAGCCGTTTAGGCTACATGGCGTGCCAAAGAAATATACATACATACACTCAAAAAACATAACCCTCCTTCTGGCGCAATCGGGTAAAAACAACAGGCCCCAATACTGTACCTATGGTTATAATGATTCCCCGCGGAATCTTACTACGTTCAAACTACGTCAATATCACGTTTGGTAGAAATCAATGTAACTGTAAAGAATCGAAATGTCATATGCTGTACCTATGTTGCAAGACAATTTGTCGATATTTATTAGCAGATGTAGTGTGTGATCTAAGGAATTGACGTAATTTAGAAGTTATGTGGTCATAGTAAATTAGGGCCCAGCAGACGTAAAAATATCGCGGCGGGAAAAGATCGCGCGTTAGATTTTCAACTCTCGGTGGCTTTAAACCGAGCATAAAGAAACCAAAAGTAAAAAAATAATTTTCAACACTCACTTAGCATTGCAATGAAAATCGAAAAATTCCGCCGCTATATTTTCGCGTTAGTACGAAGTGGATTTACTAAAACGAAAAAAGGTATATCTGCCATAACATTTTGATAAAGTAACTGGCTATTTAAGTACTTATATAAAAAATGAAAGATAAAAACGAAGTTAGTGGCAATTATAATAGGTACCTCGCTTGTCTAGTGGTCTTAAGCGCTACTACGGGTTTGATTCTCAGTTCGGGCAATGCTGTTCGCTTTAGAACACTGCGAATGAAAGCTAGAACGTAAAACAGGGAACCATTTTGTCAAAACTTATACCAGAATGCCGTAGCTGTGATATACATATCTACAACTACGTGATGAAAAATGTTTGGCCGATAATTTGTCCAATATAGATAAAACACTTGACCTTACTAAGCACACGTTTGTATCTCAACGCGGTGTAGCTCCTTCCTCACTAAATCCTCTTCTGAAAGATATCTAAGTGTACTCATTGATCAGCATCTCAACTGGCACCCACAAATAGCCAAACGTCTATATACATTATATGTATTTTGTATTTAGTTTCTGGATAATTGCATGAAAAGGCAAGCTGAAAATATCTGGCCCGAGAGGGTCACCTTGTTGGAATCCTACTCCAGATTCTAAAACTTGTCAATGTATAATAATTTTGAAAGGTATCAGTTACATTGCCACTCGGGTAGTTCCTTTTCGACTTCAGCCAACAGTGTCCCTGTTGACTAGAGCTGACACGCCTTTGTTAGATGAGCTCCTACTAAGTTATGGCAACCTGTAACTTCGAAGGCATAAAGCGTTTTCTAGCTAACACACCTTTGTTAGGTGAGCTCCTACTAAAGTTATGGCAACCTGGTACTTCGAAGGCATAATAAAGCGTTTCCTAGCTAACACAGCAATCTGGAGACACAGCAGATCTTATAAGGTAGGTTTTTTTTTTACTGACTAAAACCCACCCGTGTTCCCTCAGTTGCCTGTGTGCCAGGGACCGCGGTATCTCTTTCGAACAACCCGCACCACTTACAGTTTTATGGTACCTACGATTGAGTGCTTTCAATGCGTGTGCGCTTGAGCATGCATCCCATATGATGATTTTACTTGCTACCAAAACCTTGATCAATGCCGAAGGTTTCTGTTCTCGAGGTATCATCAAAAAAGCCGTTCCATATAAAATATATTATCCTCCGTTTTTTTGAGAAAATTTCTCTTGTTGTAAATAGTTAACCCGACTTTGTTTTTTTTGTCTATCTGTAGTCTACCTAAAGTCTGCCTGTATAGCTGGAACGCTGACAATTAATAATAAATCAATCATTGTTGGTAAAATAAAACACAACATAAATAAAAATGATTTATTTAAACACTCTCGTACATTCATTGGTACATATTATAAATCTAATATTGATTTGTAAATTAGTTTCTACAAAGTGAAATGAATACTCCGCATTCCGACTCAATTTGATTCATGTTTTGATATAAGTAACTATCCTAATGATACATAATTGAGAAATACAATTCATAAGGCTACAGGGTCAAATAATATTAGCTAACGAAACTTCACGCACAGAACGTCTTGAGAATCAATATCTAAAAATAATACGTCAACGACCTTCGTTTTTGCAGTTATTTGAAATATCAGTTGTTTTTTTTTTTAATGTAAACTTCACAGATGTGATGGATATCGACATCTAAATACGATTAATGCTTTAGCTTTATCGTATTTAGATCATCCTCCGCCCTGCCGCCTCCGCTCCTTTCATCCTTCAGGCCGATGGAGTTGCGCTAGCTTATTTAATTTCACCTTGTATTAATGATATCAAATACAAAATGTATTTGTTTGCGACGGATATGTAACAGGAACATTTTAATTACTTAGTTTGAGAAATAAAATTATAAATTTTATTTATGAATCTTTTGAGGTAACTCAAATATACATACCTAAACAACCAATTCCTTAACTATCCTATTTAGGAAAATCGGTAACTCACTTGCATAAACGTATGCATTATATAACTTTTTGGTACTTTTAGTACCAAAATATCGGAATGTTTTTTACCTAGATTAGTAAGGCACTACTACTTTGTTATCACATTGTGCTTATAAATAATACATTAGTTATCTAAGAAATAATATCATAAGGACGAAGCTTAACTTAGAATAAAAAGAAAATTTGTGCGATTTCATTAAAAAAAAACTATGTAAAATACATAACTATGATTTTCATTTGACAGTATAATATCGTACTTATACAGGTTGTAACAGAAACCCTTTTGCTATAACAGCTGGTATATCACTATACATAGTTAGCTTCAGTTCAAAATAAAATACTCTAAGACTTGATACCAAATTTTCGGTTTCATGTTTCTTAAATTCAAATCATAACAAACGTGTCACCGCACTACGTAGGTCAATAACTTTCCACGTTACTTGCCAAAATCACGATAAATCTCTTCCGAGTGATGTGTTTATTTCAATTTGAAAAGTTCGGTTTCTGGTATCAATGTATTACAAATTCTCATAACTTCCGAACATGTAGAGATAGGATTAAAAAACCCTTCCAATATCGTTTGATATCATCCAAAGAAGCCGTGCCCTTGGTATGTATATACCCTTTCCGTTACACGTTGTAGAAATATTTCGTTCATAAAAACGAATAACAAAAATACTTTGCTGCAAAAAATGTGCATTAAATTTATCCTATAAAAAATTAATAATCATAAAAATGCACACCTTATTAGCATACGTGAAAACTTAACATAGGAAGTAAAAATATATAAATCTTGCTATACAAAATAAAGCTTGATAAGGCAAAATACTGTAAAGTAGTAAATAAGCACAAATGCAACTTTGTGAACACAAATTAATCGAAAGCACCATAGTTTGCGACCCAGTGTGCATTTTGTACCACAAGAGAAGTCTATAGAATAGTATACCTTTTAACCGCCAGTCATGTATAGATGACAAACCAAAATGTGCCCAGCACGCCACGGTCACGACTACATGACAGATTTATACGTAAATAAAGCCACTTGGCGCTGGGGCACGTTTTTGCTTTTTTGACGTGGCGGTCAAAAGTTGCAGGTGCAGGGCAAGACATCGACGCGCAAACTGTAACCATGAATTCAGTACACGATTAGATCCCTTAGAGTAGACATTTAAAAAAAATCTGCTACTTCATAGGAAAGTACCTTCATTACATACACAGTCAACATGTATGGGACGATCAATTATGTAAAACGTTGCGCGTCAAGTTTCCGCCACCCAGTATAGAATAGTTAAACACTATCCCCCCTTATTTATAAGCGCTGCTTAAGGTGAATGCGCAGTGGTAGACCGCGAAATTCAAATTTTCTTACGTTTTTGCAATTTTCAGGTCAGTATCAGGTTGTATCCTGATCAAAATGTGATTTGCGAATATAACAGGTACGTGTTTACAGAATTATAGTCATTAGAATGTCTAATATATCACTTATAAGTTAGATTTCTTCCACAAGCACTTTTCCATAAGAAATTTGTTCTTATGGAACAAATCTAACTTAGAAAGATGTATATTGATTCTAATGATTATAAATCTGTAAATACGTACATCTTATAGTCGCAAATCATATTTTGATCAAGTAACAAGCTGACACTCACCTGAAAATTGCAAAAAACGTAACAAAATTTGAATTTCGCGCTCTACCACTACGCATTCACCTTAAAGTTCAAAGCCGTTTAAACATAAAATAATGTATGGTTATGCAGACCCTAATCATTACTTAACTACATAAAAGCAACGTTTATACTTAGGGGGTATATTTATATATATTATGCATAATTTTAGCTTCACGTTCATAAAGAAGTTCATAATCATTTGTTCTGTAGGCACTTTCGGTGATCGTCATCTCAAATAGTCAGCAATATTTTCATTACTCAAGTAAAATTAAAAACAATTTATTATAATTACAATGAAGGTTCATAAAACACAAATAGAAAAAAAAATGCTTATAACCTAAATCATACATTGTTAATTTGAGGGAAGTGGCATAAATATTAATTCTAAAGTCGATAATATTAAGATTTAATCGATAGCTAATTTTTGATGCGCCATAGCATCATACCCTTTCTTATAGCTCAGTTAGTATAATTCACGAATAGGTCCTAGCACAACACTAAACATCTATAAACGACCATTTAATTTGATATGATTGCATTGAAACTTTTCTTAGAAAGTTATTATTCATTTTATCACTATAAATACTATAGGGGCCGCATATAGTTTTGGCCTGTCATCATTTAAGGCAAGAAATATTTCATACAGAAAGAGATATCACGCATATTGCTTGACAACTAAAAACCACCGTTGCCTCTAATGACCTCACAAAATCAGCTCAATTTGGTACATTTTACATCACATTTGATAACCTAAAATAGTGTGTAGAGTCCTATAGATATTGAACTACAAGAATCTATTCTCAGCTACCTTTACCCGAAGAATCGAAGGCCGAACCATTGGTTTCCTTATCATATTTGATAACGCTATCACAATCCAAGTAATCCATATCAGTCAACTCCCTCCTGATCAACAGATGAGGAGTTTTCCTGATCCTTTTTTCTTTCAAAAACTTTGGTATCATTTGTTTTCCTTCCATTAAATATTCTACTATGAATCTCTCAAAGAATAATGCTAGGAGAAGGTGGAATGATGCTAACGCAAGAACTATGTAAGACAATAACGTGTCTTTAGGCATTCTGAGCTGCAAGAACTTGGCTATCCACTCCGCCGGCCATACGGCTATGTAGACACAAATACACGTCATTATAAACATACTGATCATCAGCTGTTTATTTGTTACAACGGATTTTCTGTAAGGAGAACCGTGACTGAAAACTATAGCTAAAATAATATATTGAAACATTGAAAGCGCAAAAATAGAGTAGTTTTCCCAACATTCATTTGCCTCATCGCCCTCATACGTATGCCTTACATACCAAGGGAATAAAGTTAACGCGTAATAACTAAGATATTGTCCTACACCAATTAAAAACAGCTGTCCGAACAAAGAAAACAGCGGAATTAGTCCAAGTAAAGAGGTTAAATGTGGTGTCTTACATAACTTGCCTGTATATGCCTCAGTCATACCAAAGAAAAAGGCAAAGTTGACGATCAAAGCGACATCTATGTATAGGAATTGAAAATCTGTCAAATTTGAGTCGAAATAGTACAAAAAGGCAACGGAGAAGAATTCAGATAAGGAGTAAGCTACCATAAATTTGAAGACGCCGAAGGAGGTTGATAGAGCGGCGCGACCTTCGCGCAATACTCTTGCGACGCATACGATGTCGGGGTTGGCAGAAGTAAAGGGGGCTGCGACGCTTGACTCCAGTTCGGAAAGGGATATGCCCGTGTGGGCGGCGCGTAGGGCTCCGCAGTCGTTCGCACCGTCGCCGCACATACCTGGAAATACGAAACACGAAAATATTAAATTTACATTTTAATATAACATCCCCAACTCATATTCTCTCAAAACCTGTCCGGTAGTGGTGCACCCCAAGTAAGCACAGACGATTTTTATCATACACTCGATTTTCCACTCTCGGTGTTGAGCAGAGAATTGAAAACACAACGGAGGGCATCCCAGCGCGTCAAAAAAAAAACACAGTGGAAGGGCTGTGCTACGCTTGCTGCAGCCAATTCGTGAATGGAATTCTTCGTGAATCCAATAAATATCGAGACGCCTTCGTGCCTCAGAAAGCTCGTGAAGTCGTTAGTCCCTGCTGTCATTCGTGGATCTTTGACAGTCGTTACAGTTCGTCAGTAGCCCGAAATTTTAACAACCAGTCTTACCAGTCGTGTTACTCAGTAACTGAATTGTGAAGGTCAGATAAGCAGCCACCCCATATAAAATATTGGTATTCAGCTACATCTGTTAAGACTGAAAGTCGAGGCAGATTGTGTGGAGATGACAATAATTAGGCGGCACGGTTGGCGCAGTGGTTAAGCGATTGACTGCTGCGCTGCGTGTCGCGGGTTCGATTCCCGCACGGAACAAATATTTGTATGACCTACAAGTAGTTGTTTCGGGACTGGCTGTTTGTGTATGTGAGTTTAAATTTTTGTAAATGCACCCACAATACAGGAGAAATTCCTAGTGTGGGGCAAGGTTTAAAAAAAAAATATTTTGTCAATTCGAGGTATAATAATAATAACTACTCACCGACATAGTACCCTAAGGCCTGGTACTCAACGATGAGTTGCTGCTTCTGGTCTGACGTCATGCGCGCGAACACTGCGCCGCGGGCGACCACTCGAGATAATACGTTCGGATAGTGCTCGCGAAGGACCTGTGACAGTAAATACGTGATTTTTTTTAAGTTAGGTATTAATGAACTGGCTAGTATTGCCAAAATTCCGAATCAAAGTTAAATCATTTATTTCAAATAGGCACATAAAAGGCACTTAGGGACGTCAAAATTTATAAGAAAATTGAGTTGATTCTTCCAAAAGGTAGTTTCGTATGGCGAATAATGGCTAAGAAACTCCACAGATAATCCATACCATCGAGATGTTTTATTTGCGTTATAATATGGCGCTTGCGCAACTATTGCGTAGTTTATCAATCGAATTGAAACTTTTATAAAATTTCATCGTTTTACGTAGGTGATTTTTACATAAAAGAGTTTTTTTTTGTCATGTAACATGGGTTTAAATTCTCATTAAATTTAAAGGCAATAATTATGTTTAGAAACACATACCCGCCAAGTATCTCCAGTCATAACAATCTTATACCGCGGCTCCATACTGCCCCCCTCCGCATCAAAGACTTCCCCGCCAAAATGTCCCGACTGCGGTGGATCCGCGGAGGCGGTGGCGGAGCGCCAGGAGCCGTGGCCACTGTCCACGCTGCGCCACTCGCGGTCTAGTGGGAAGCGACGACCTACTGTAGCCTGCGGTGGAAAAGGATTGTTATATTGTAGCGGCACTACAGAAAAATACTACGCAACAAATATCTTGAAACACAAAAAGCGACGTGGTGCCATCTACAATGCCACATGCGAACTACGCGTCTGGACGTCACAGAAATCCTACATCGTGCAGTCAGAGTTTACCACGAAACTGACATAGATACAACATCCCGACATCAACTGTCGAGCAGTAGCCCACCAGAAACAACACCCGTCTGGTCGGAGGATCCTCCCTTTTCAATAGAGTATGAGTGGACTTTACACCCTGTTCCTCATACCTCTATAATATCAATACTGGACATTGTCACCGTCACACACCTAAAAAACACGAAGTAAAGTATTGGGCAAACACTTTTGAACTGTCAAAAAATCAACCAATTAGTCGGAAAGTTGAAGCTAGTTGCCCATTCCAAAACGTAGATCTCTTAGCGTAGATTGAAATGTGAGGACAACACGAAATCCAGCGAAGAATCCACCACCTGCTGTTCTGCCAGGGGTGCGGGTTGTTCGAAAGAGATACCGTGGTCCCTGGCACACAGACAACTGAAGGAAGACGGGTGGGTTTTAGTCAGTAAAAGTCTGACATGCCCCCGCTCTGCCTAGAGCGTATCGAGAATCACTAGCCCTATCACCTGTCTTCGTTTTCGGAAGTTTTTCCCTTAGTATAGCAGCATTTTTAATGAAAGGACACTCTTTAAAAATGCACACATGATTAACACTCTTCTTATAATAAATTGCTTTGAGTTGAGAAATTGGTGTTATATTCGGGGTTTTGCAGTGCACAAGTAAAAAAGATATAATTGACTGACCCCATGCAGCGTGCTTTCACAGTATATAACGGGAGTAGTTCCGCTGGTATCTGCGTGTAGATGTACCACTCGTTCTTCGCCCATTAAGATACCGCATTCTTTGGCCACGCTAACTGCAGTTAGGACGTTGTCACCTGCAATAGAAAATAAAAATATAAGGACATGTTTATAACATCCTAAACTCAAAATTTTTGTTTGCAAGCATATTCCAATGTTTGATTTCACTCACATAACTATCAAGTAATAAAAATTAGATGAGGACATCATAAAAAATCTTCTGTTACACACGTCGTGTGTACTTTAAACTCGTTTGACATAACGGCTTCATTAAGCCCTGCATTAAGATAAATGCTTCTTGTTATTCGGGTACATGAAGAAATCCCTCCATACGAGTGAAAATCCAGAAAATTGCTAAAAAAAAAACGTGTGGTCGGGGGTTCCCGTCAGGAACGAATTTCTTTATGCGATACTCGCATGCACACAAACACACGTGTATATAATGGAAACAGACAGAAGAGACAAAAAGAGAATATGTGAATTTCAAGATCGTAAGGTACTTCTGAATAGGTAACACTCTTTCTTATCTTTAATAATTTATAGAGGGTTTGATCAGTTTGACCTGTCACCCTCATAGGGGCTTTCTATGTCTATCTACGCTTAATACCTAGGTGTACTATTTTGTATAATTGGGTAACACTCTTGCGCTAGCAGTATGGTTTACTATGTGAAGTGTTTGGGTCACCAAGTTACAGGCTGTCCGTAGGTTAGGACTCGCTAATCTGAGCAAGTATTCAGTTAGTGAGAATTTCATACCATGTATAACCACTATTTGTATATTTAAGAACCTTGTATAATCTAAATAAATGAATTTCTAAATTTAATATGTCGTTTTAATACAGAGCACTCTCGAAAACCATGAAAGCAACACCCATGATGAAACATTTAAAAGTTATCGCAGCTGCCATCTTGGATTTTCATTTGACTTCACTATCGGGTTTAGCACCCTTGAAAACCATGAAAACAACACCCATCTTCTATTTTGACCGTGAATCGGGTTTAGCACCCTCGAAAACCATGAAAAATATTTCTACAGAAAGTCCACATGCAGGGGGCATAAAGCTTTTTCGGTACATTACGGTCAACTACTACCGCAAGCTGCGTTACAAAACTTTGTTCCTTAAATAAACAATTTACAAAAAAAAAATATTTTAGAAAACAGAAAAGTTTGTTTACCTGTAATCATGACCACATGTATATTTGCCTCCTTCAGCTCTCGTATGATGCCGGTGGTAGCGGCCTTCAGACGGTTCTCCATTATCACCAGACCCAAAAATTCCAAATCACATTCCACCTGACGGACAAGATTAATTATCAACACAGTTTCCATCACAAAGTTTCCTAATATTTATAAATGTGAAAATTTGTGACGATGGATGAATGTTTGTTACTCTTTCACGCAAAAACGATCGAACGGTTTTGGATGAAATTTTATACACAGTTAGTTTATAACCTGGATTAACACAAATTATACTTTTTATCCCGGTAGTATGTTCTTGTGGGATAATTTTCAAGCTACACGCTGGCGAAGCCGCTGCCAAAGCTAGTTATATAAAGTTAAGTTTCATATAAATCTTTTGAAGCATGTATCAAAAAATGCATCGCTTTTAAAGGTACCTCCAAAAGTGATTCATTTGTTATATTGCGACTAACGAACGAACGACGAAGGATGTTGCGGCTGCCCCGCCACTGTAGTGCATCACGTATGTTTACAGAGGCGCGCATCGATTGCTTCTACGCTACTCTGCGCAAGCGGTGCGCGTCGATGCTGGACAGAGTTCGGGCTAGTCGCAACAGCGTCCTAAGTATGATAGCCAGTAGACTTGACTATCTGTACGTGAATCGATGTATTAGTGCACACATGAGTATTGATACCTCGATTCATGGGTCAGGCAGGGGGCGAGTAGATTAAGATTGTATTACTAACACTAGTTATAAGTTATTATACTACTAACAAATTGGATCTAAGTTATCTTAAATAATTTTTTATTATTATTATTATATTTCTTATCTTCGAATTTATTTTATTTAGATTTTTTTTTTTGAGAACTTAAAGTATAAGAATGAGCCAAAATAAGAGTTTTCCTAATCTGAGCGTCTCAACTTTCAATTGTGGAGCCACTATAAAACTGCAGTATTGTCTACCTAGAAAAAGAACAGTGAAAAAGGTGTGAGTTTTCTTCATCCATTAATAATTTTCAATATCCGATGGGTTAGATACGTACCTCTTCCCTGGTCATCTTCTGTAGCTGTTTGTATGTTGTCTCCAGCACTCTGGTGGCCATCGCAATGACTCGGTACCCTTTCTCCGCGTAAGAGTTCAGTACCTCGTACAGGTTATCCGGAACTGAGGATAAAGAATAATGTAAGCATGATACCCCGATACACTAATGATTCTATCGACATAATGTAGAAATTATACTCCAACTTATTGCAGTAATTTATGTTCGTAGGTTAGGTACGAAGCCGTAGTATATTCTGCGATTTAAATGTCGCTTATGTTAACGTAATGGCTATTTTTTTGAGGCAGTAGGATTTTACTATCTCTACTAGTTCCTAAAATCTGTTATCTATATGTCACCGTAAAATTGTAAATACCGTTACTTTATAATCTATCTCGTGAGACTGTGAACCGTAACATACTGCTTACAATTTAACGCATTATTTTTCGGTAGATTTATAATCTATCGAAGTGAAACCTTCAAATTGTGAACCTTGCGCTATTACTAAATAGTCAAGTAACTGCCACTAACTTGGAAGTAGCGCTCGCCGGCCGCTCCCGCGGCACCGCTCGCTTGGCTCGCTCGACTCGCGCGCGGTTGTTCACAAATCTAACCTAACCTATTCGGTTGGTAAGCAGTATGGTGCAGTTCACAATTTATCGACAGTTTATAATGTCGCGAGATAGATTATAAACTAACGGTGTTCATTATCACACAGTGACATATTTTATTAAATACATACGTGAAGCAAAAAGTTTGTACCCCTTTTTACGAAACTTACGGGGACGCAGCATGAATTTTGGCGCAATTGATGTTTATATGGAAAAGGAGAGCAGAAAGCTAATATTTTTTTAAAGTATGGTCGAAATTCTTATATTTTTAATTATGGTCAATTTTTTTATTATTATACTAATTAATGGTAGACACTTCTCGACGTTTTGGCTACTTACTTAAAATTTCCAAGTAATAAGGAATTATAAGATCTTACAAAGCACGTATGTAAAACTTTACTGGGCAAAAGTTTCGTGCAAATTATGCGATAAGATACAATATCTGTAAGTTTATCTCCATATTTATAAATTACCTGTTTCTTTGGTACAGAGCGTGCGTAACATCTCGGGCGCGCCCTTCGTGTAGACGCGCAGTACGTCCTCACCCAGCACGCGCGACACCACAGAGGCGCGCTGCAGAGACGACACGAACTGATGCTGTTGGACTATGCCCACTTCTAAGGGCAGCTGGAACCAAAAATAACCATATTAAGGTTGAACAAGTCAACATTTTTCCCATACAAACTTCGGAAGTGTATTACTCCACTGTTCGACAATGTACATCAAAAATTAAACATGGTATGGTTTTGTCTCATTATTAATATTGTCTGTACGGAAACAGAATACTAAATTAAAAAGTTAGGAGCCAGCAAAGATTCGTTTTTCTTGCTAATATAACCTAACTTTGGGCGTGTTTAAGTAATAAAAGAAGTGTAAAATTTCCAAAACCAAGTCGGTACAGACAAAGTTCAATTATTTTAAAGTTCAATAAACTTTATTGGTCATTGATTTAAGCAGTGGTTTTTTCATAAAACCCGATCTTCCAAAGAACTTTTCTTAAATTTTTTCGCGATTTTTTTACTTTATATGACCCTGCATCTTACTCAATAACATTTTGTGTGTAGACTAGCGTCTATCTGCTCGTCACTAATACTATCTCTGTTGGACACGAAGCCTGGTGAGACAGCGTGATTTTGAGCCAGGATCACCAGTGAGTTCGAGCCCGCGACTAGGTTCCCATAAGTCAAAAAAGGCAAAAAAACATTCTAATTAGTCTTATAACTTGAAAGTAGTCGAGTCTCGCTAAAGCCTAGTTTACTGTAGGTGTGTTTCTCGACCGTCGAGAAGCGATGTTGTCCATGCAAGACTGGTAGGCGGGAATTGCCAGGTTAGTATAATCGGCCTATAATGTTCCCACTGCTGAGACATAGGCCTCCTCTTAGTGAGGAGTGCGCCTTAATCCACCACGCGAGCCCAGTGCAGGTTGGTAGATGTGAGATGTCTTCAAATTTTTGGTTCTAGGACATGCCGGTTTCCTCACGATGTTTCCTCCTTCACCGTTTTGAGCGTAGTGGTGATGAAATAATTTACAGAAAGTAAACCTACGACCTATAACTTGTAAGTCGCGGAGGTTACCACTGGGCTACCATTGCTCACATTATTGCCAGGTTATTCACAGTTAATCACACTCTCGTGTATTTGCATTCATTGTAGCGTCTGTCGAAGAAATCTCCTCGTGTGAAATGCGGCTTAAAAATAATTCAGATTTCACTTAGTTTTAACAAAAGATTTCAAATTTCTTTTAAATATTTTTACAGATGTTACATCCATTAATTTGTTCATTTATCTTAATTCTAGAATTATAGTTGCAGCTTTTTGTCAGTCTGCTCACCTGATAAACTCAGTACTTACATGTATATCATCGACATCAATGTTGGCTGTCTTCCTGGGCTTGACGATGGTAGGTGTAAGGATCTCGTAGTTGGAGTGTTCCGGAATGTCTGGCTCTTCTAGCACCCACCCGGTAGACTCGAACATCTACCCACAAATAGACGAATAATAATATTATACAGTTAGCAAAGTTGGTTATGGTATCGCTTTTATGCAACCAAACAGGGCGCAGCAAGATTTCCACACAGAATTGTGAGCTGTCGCGAACTTCTAGTAGATGTTAAAATGATGATTTTTAATCATGATAATAACGGATGTAATTATTTTAAGATTGCACTATTACTCAGTAGCAGCTCGGTGTCTGGAATTGTGCCCAGTCGATGGGGCTCGTCCTCTGTTACACTTACATGGGACTTGAACATAACTGGCGAAATGTGGGTATACTTTCTATAGATAGTCCAACTCTTTGGGGAAACAAGGCGTAATGTTATGTGAGTTTGCAATATCTAACAGGGAATATTAAGGAAACTGGAAAAACTGAAGACGGAGGCCCTCGCGCTCATTGCAATCTATTTGAAGTCCACACATCACACAGCTTGTCTTTTTAACACGGTTTTATTATCTTCACCTGTACCTATGTTTGTAACCGACTCCTTTGGACTTGATTTTGACCCAATTCAAACGGTCAGATTTCATTTAAACTTTGTAGACTTATCGAGGACCGATGACAATTTAATAATTTTATAAATTTGTTCCATAATGTAAAAAAAATAAACACGCTTTTGTAGTTAGCAGAACTAAAAAATAGAAAATAAATAATAGATTAAAAAATCTAAAAAACACGCTTTAAAAACCAAAAAAAAAAAAGCGTGGTGTGCTTAATATTAATTGATTATAAAAATACCCCACGTTTTCTTTAAATTATTTTCTGCTTTTTTAGTTTGGTTTTCAAGCGTGTTTTTTAGATTAATCTTATCTTTTTAGATTATTTTAATCTATTATTTATTCTTATATAATTCTGTATCAGTCGTAGCTATAAAATCCTACCTTCAAATCCAGAGGATCGCCAGCCAATTCATCATCCAACAACGTCAAACTATGACAAGACGCCATGGCTAACTTCAGGGGGTGTAGTTCATTTAACAATCGCGGGTCTCGCTGTGGCCTGCCCAGTCGAGGGGGGCTCGTGGCTCCACTCACGGCTACAACCCCCCACATGTCCAAGCCGTCTTCAGTTAGTGTTCCTGTCTGAAAAGAATAGGGGTATTTAGAAAATTACATAGTGTAATATGATGTACAATAATGACCCTTTCGTGCCTTGGAAAGCTCGTTAGCCGTCGGTCTTGGTTGTAATTCGTGCATCTTTGACATTCGTTACGGTTCGTCAGAACCCCGAAAGTCTGACAACAAGTCTTACCAAGGGGTTTCGTGTTACCCAGTAACTGGGTGGTGGGAATACTGGTATTCATTTTTGTTTAAATTAATCATCATTTCAGCTGAAAGACGTCCACTGTTGGACATGTCTGGTCTCCCCCAAAAGGGGGGTTTTGCTATAATCGCCACGCTTGGTAGGCGGGTTGGCGATCGCAGTATGGTGGTAAAATGCATAGAGAACGCTGCAGCCCATTCTCTAGTAAGTCCCTTAGTCGCCTTCTACGACACCCACGGGAAGAAATGGAAATCATTTTTGTTATATGTCCATATTCATGCAACTTTTGTTGCAAAAAGGTCCTAATTTTTTGTGTCTATGGAATTTGAGCTTTGTCATGGATTTGAATTTATTTTTCCAAACTTGATAATATCTCAGATTTTGAATTAGCAAGTTCGCGGTCATTGGTTAGCGATTAAATGTACTATCGTTACTATATTACTTATCTAATGTTTGTTCAAAAGCATCTGATTAAAGTATTAGCAAACCCTGTATAGGCTAAATTCTTACGCAATCACTGACTCGACGGAATTATAGTGTGACCATTAGTGCTGTGCACTCCCTGAGGTATGCGCGCGGCGAGACGGGGGGGAGAATCGGCTGCTGCGCTCTGTCAGTGCGCTGTCAACGCTCGTGGCGGCAGGTAGTGTTATCTGTATCGGACTGTCTATGTCAGACGCACATGGGATAAATATTCAAAGATGGGTCGTGCATTATCTCGTGATATGAAGACTGTAATTTTTAAGGTGGCTGAATATTTTAAGAAAAGAAAAGCAGACAAAGAAAGCTTTGAATTTAAAAATGATGTGAATATTGCCAAAATCGTTGCAGAGGCTACGGGGTACAGCAAAAGAACCGTGCATAATGTGATTTCTGCGGGTTATTTATCAATTGAAAATTCAAGCCAATTAAAATTTCAATCGCCAAAAAAACCAAAAGTTCTAAAGCAAAAACACGTTGTGGATGATTTTGACCTTGGAGTAATCAGAAGAAAAATTCATCAGTTTTACGAAGTTGAAAAAAAATTACCAAGTGTCCGTAAGTTACTATCAAGTTTGAGAAAGGATGGCATATTGAATTGTGGACGGGAATATTTAAGACAGCTTTTACACAAAATGGGCTACCGTTTCAAAAAATGCAAATCAAAGAGACATCTCCTTATAGAGCAGCCTAATATTACAGTGTGGCGGAAAAAATATCTTACACAAATCAGAAATTACAGAACGCAAAACCGCAACATATATTTTCTTGATGAAACATACATCAACGCCAGTCACCATGCCAGCAAATGTTGGCAATCATCGTCAGAACCCGGAATTCATGCTGATATTGGGAAAGGACGGCGATTGGTAATTCTCCACGCTGGGTGTCGAAATGGCTTAGTGGATGATGCATTGACCATATTCAAATCAGATGCTAGAACCGGTGACTATCATGGAGATATGAGCGGACCTACTTTTTATAAGTGGGTAGATGAAAAGTTAAAAGATAAATTGCTGCCGAATTCTGTGGTTGTAATGGACAACGCGTCTTACCACAGCGTTCAGATTGAGAAGAAACCAACCATATCAAGCCTCAAAAGTGAAATGCAGAACTGGTTGCTACGCCATAATGTAGAATTTTCAGGAACCATGACAAAGGCTCAACTGCTACTTCTTATCAAAAATACACAAAAAGAACCCGTGTATAGAATTGACGAACTCCTGAAAGCCAGTGGACACACTGTTCTGCGTTTACGTCCGTATCATCCAGATTTAAATCCAATAGAGTTGGTCTGGGCTGATATTAAAAACAACATAGCCCACAACTATATTAATTCTTCTCTAGACGAAAAGATAATCGTATTGGATAAATTGTTTTCGGAATTCACGGCGGAAAAATGGTAGAGATGCGACGATCATGTCCAGAAAAATGAAAATGATTACTGGAGTCGCGATGGTAGGTTTGATAATGTTATCGATTCATTCATAATAAATTTGCAAGACTCTGATTCAAGTTCCGGTGGCGAAGTGGAAAATGAAGATGATGACGAAATCGAAGATGAAGTTGAATCAGAATCTATGTCAGAATAACTTTCGTTAGAATATATAATTGTTTGTAAATATAAAAAAATTTCAATATCACTTGCATATTTTTAATAAAATATGAGTATATTTAGGTTACATTTTAATCAACTAAGTAAGTATAATATATTACAGATAGATAGCCTCCGACTATCGTCCCACCACAAGTCTTGCCTTAGAAATGCAAACTGATATCGTAAGATCTGTCCGAGATGTATCGATCTCATGTGAACTCATGCACTTTTTTCTTCGCCTCCCACCTCGCCGCGCATACCTCAGGGAGTGCACAGCACTAATGGCCACACTATAGTAACACATTAATCAAGTATTTAGAAAGTTTCAACTTTGTATCTCACCAGTTTTTCACCCGGGGTGGGGTCGTCTTGGCGGTGTCGCTAGACATCGCCAATGCCTTCAACACCCTGCCCTGGAGTTGCATAAGGGAGGCACTCCGGTATCACCGGATGCCGACCTACCTCTGTCGTGTGGTCGAGGCCTATCTGACGGACAGGGCCGTCATCTACCCCGGTCACCAAGGAGAGTGGAAGCGGCGAGAGATGTCGTGCGGTGTCCCACAGGGATCGGTTCTGGGGCCGCATCTGTGGGACATCGGATACGACTGGGTGCTGCGCGCCGACCTCCCTAGCGGCGTCAGCGTAGTCTGCTACGCTGACGACACGCTGGTCCTGGCGCAAGGGAGGTCGTACCAGGCGGCGGCCGACTTAGCGGCACACGGGGTTGCGACAATCGTCGATAGGATCCGGCAACTGGGACTCGAGGTGGCCTTGCACAAGTCCGAAGCCATGTGTTTTCATGGTCCTCGGAATGCGCCACCCACGGGTTCCCAGATAACGGCGGGAGGGGTTCACATTGGCGTCGAGTCGACGATGAAGTACCTGGGACTCGTCCTCGACAGCCGGTGGAACTTCGCGGAGCATTTCCGACGTTTGGCTCCCAGACTGGAGCGGGCCGGGGCTGCCTTGAAGCGGCTCCTGCCCAATCTAGGGGGGCCAAACGCCTCCTGCCGGAGGCTCTACGCGGGGGTCGTGCGGTCCATGGCCCTATACGGGGCGCCGGTGTGGGCGCCTACATTGAGGCGCCAACCAGCCCGTAAGCTGAAGGCGTCCCATAGGGTCATGGCGATCAGAATGATCCGGGGATACCGCACGATCTCAGGTGAGGCGGCGCGCCTCCTTGTCGGATTACCGCCATGGGATCTGGAGGCAAAGGTCCTCGCGCATATCTGGGAGTGGCGCGAGGAGGCCAAACGCCGGGGCGTTACTCCGCTGCCGCGAGAAATCGAGGTGCAGCGGACAGAGCTCCGGCGGGATCTCATGGCGACATGGAGAGTGCGATTGTCGCAACCCAGTGCTGGGCACGCCACGATAGCGGCGGTAAGTCCCCTCTTTGAGGAGTGGCTTGAGAGGCGGCATGGCGTCCTCACCTTCCGCCTGACGCAGGTCCTCACCGGACACGGTTGTTTCGGGAGGTTCCTGTTTCGTATAAAGCGGGAGGAAACGCCCGGGTGTTTCCATTGCGAAGATCGCCCTGAGGACACGGTGGAGCATACGGTGGCGGTCTGCCCAGCTTGGGCGGAGCACCGCCGTGTCCTCGTAGAGGCGATCGGCGGCGGCGATCTCTCGCGTCCGACCCTGGTGCAGGCCATGGTACGGAGTGAGAGTGAATGGTTAGCCGTCACCTCCTTCTGCGAAGCAGTAATGCTCGCGATGAGGGAGGCGGCGCACGTGAGGGAGAGGCAGTATATGCGCCCTCACGGTCGTAGTCGCCGCGGTAGAAGCCCTGGGCGTCGGGAATCCCAGGCTGATTCCCGGCCACCGTAGGCGCGGGCTTGCGGACGGCGAGTAATGGGTAGCTCGCTGTCCGGTAAGGACCAAGCCCGGGTCGACGGCGCGTTGTGTTCCACGCGCGCCTCAAAGAGATGTCAGCACCAAAGGGTGGGGTCCGCAAGGGCCGATGCCTGCCAGGGGTGCGGGTTGTTCGAAAGAGATACCGTCGCCCCTGGCACACAGGCAACTGAGGGAACACGGGTGGGTTTTAGTCAGTAAAAGTCTGACACGCCCTCCTGCTCCACCCAGAGCGGGAGAAGTTATTTGATAATTTCCCATCCTCAAAAAAAAAAAAACAGTTTTTCACAACAATTGTTGTCTTTTCCGTACCCGCAAACTCGCGTATTTTACGCGTAAAACAGTGATTCTTGTGAAACATGAATAATACTATCGTAATACGACTCGAATGCGTCATTACTAATACCACAAAGGTACTAATTCATAGCAATGGTACTCCTGTGTACCAGCGGTGCTTGACGGTGATTTTATTTTTGGTAAACATGTGAAGCAGTCGGATCCGGACCCATTTTAAATACCATTATGAAATTTTAATTGAAAAATCATCAACAAAAAAACATTTTTAAGTTGATTTAAAATTGGAATTTCTAGTTTAAGTATTCAAATAATTAAATCAAACTCTCCAATTTGTAAGTGTGTGCATCCATAAGTGTGTACGTTTTCTGATCGTTTCGTTTACACTTCCATTTGGTTTTTTTCTACAGAGCATACTTCTACTACTACTACTGGTAGTATAGCTAGTATGATACCTTATCGAAGCACACGCAGTCCAGCGAGCCACTGACGTTGACAGCGCGCGTGTTGAGGCAGGCCACGCGCGCGCGCTTGAGGCGCGACACGGCGTACAGCCGGCCCACGGTCATGGCCGCGGGCAGCGCCGGCGGGATCACGATGGTGATGATGTCCAGGGCTTTGATGGCGATGTCGCCCGGGCTCAGGGCGCGGTATGCCTGTGCACAACAGAAACTAAATGGTAGAAATAGCAATTGTGATTTATGGATCTGATTTGGAACGAATTTTTTAACGTAGCTTGCGGTAGGAGTAAAATTGTAAAAATCCACACTTAACGTAAAAATAGTAAGCAGCTTACTATTTTTATTATTTATATAATAATAGGAAGAGAGAGTGCGATAGTTTTCATGGTTTTCGATGGTGCAAAAATGCCAATAGTGAGGCTGTCATGGGTGTCGTTTTTATGGTTTTTGAGGGTGCTGAAGCCGATAATGAGGTAAAAATAAAAATCAGAGATTGCGGCTGCGAAAATTTAAAAAAATTCCATCATGGAAGATTAGGCTGAAGGCTTGACATACCTGCCAGTTGTATTTTCGTTGTGTTTTGTTTTACCGTGTAAAAGAGGGCGAATAGGACAAGGTTTTTGTTTAATTTTTTCTTCATTCTTGTTCTTAATCATCTTTCTTTATTTCAAATTCCTTGCCAGTGTCCTAGGACTCACCTTGAGAGCGACAGTGTAGGCCAGACCCGCGACGGCGATGCACGCGAGTATGATGATGAACTTGTAGGAGTCGCGGTCGAACTTGAAGTCAGCCGGCACCGGGTACAGGATGCTGCGGACCAGCTGGCCCTTGCTTGTGTTGTAGCCTGTGCGGAGGACTAGAGCCCTATGGAAATAAGGAAATAATTATTGGAGTTTACTCCTTAAGAATAGATTTTTATATGAGGTCTCCAGTGTTAACTCTAAGACGTTATATTTTTCTACGCAACGTACCTGGCGCACGTTTTACTTTGAAGGCATGTTTGTGTATACTACTTGTATACAGCTGACGTATTCAGGGTTTGCTGCGCGACAGCTAACGTATGTAAGTATATAATATACAAGGTGTAATAGAATAGACGCAAATCCTGAGAGTAGTTTGTTCATAATTGACTACTGAATCGATTTCAGTCATTTTAAATGTAGGTATTTTTTTTTTCAAAAATTATGTATTTTGCCATACCTACCACTGATTGAGCCAAATAAAATTCAATCTTATTTCAAGGCAATAAGACTCAATTATAAATGCATAAAGTAATGCTAGTATCAACGTCTTTTCTTAATAAAAACAGTTAGCTTTAAAAAATAAGTTTTGGTCATTGTATTATGTACTCAATTTTTTTAATGTTTTTTTTTTAATGTATGCCACACACATTTTTTAGGTTCGATTTCGCAACAGCTATTGAACTACAATGAAGCACAATTTTCCCTCTTTGTCTTAACTTATATGGAAGTAAATGTTAATGACAGTGCACACGCGCTTCTATTAATTATTGTATGGGTTAACTAAGAAATTACAGAAAAGGACACCCAACATTGTTCATAACGAAAGCCTTTATCTGCTAAAAGTAATATTAGCATTTGCATGATCCTTATTTATAAACTGGTGCTTGCTCCCTTGGCATTTTCAAAGAATTTTATACATATTATGGAGAATGCTTTAACGTAACCCGCGAAATTCAAATCTTCTTAAGTTTTTTTGCAATTTGCAGTGGCCCTAGTGTGAGTTTTATTTAACCATCTCGATCAAACGCATCGAGCGCGTTCGGCGCTCCGATTGGTCCGTCACCGATTGGTGACGGACCAATCGGAGCGCCAAACGCGTTCGATGCGTTTGATCAAATGAAACTCACACTAAGGCCTCAGGTCGTTCTATCTTGTTGGGCAATCCCGATGTTTCTAATATTAAACCGAATTCATAAAATAAAAATATAAAAATCCGATATATTTCAGCAAGTTGAAAAGTTTGACGATTGATGACTAAACTAGTGATAGTGAAATGATGAAATTTATAACTAAACGTTTGTTAACTTGGTGCGGGTTGTTCGAAAGAGATACCGCGGCCCCTGGCACACAGGCAACTGAGGGAACACGGGTGGGTTTTAATCAGTAAAAGTCTGACACGCCCTCCCGCTCCAGCCAGAGCGGGAGAAGTTATTTGATGATTTCCCACCCAAAAAAAAAAAAAAACGTTTGTTAATTTTATACTCACTTGACAGGCTCGTTGTTGTAGTACCTCGTCTGTATGACCTTGGTGCCACAGAAGAGTATGCTAGAAGCATGCTCCTTCAGGTCAAATGGACGGTCTACGCGGTGTAGAGCTGTCTTTGTTACTGGTACTGATTCGCCTGTGACGAGGAAGTGGAATTAGTGGACTCTTTGGATGAAAATTATTATAATAATGCTAGGCTCAGGGCTTTTATGGGTTGTTAGTCGTAGATTCAAACTCACAAAGGCACTTTACTTTCAGTAAATTATTTCATCAGTAGGTACTTCTTTCAAAACGATGAAGGAAAACATCGTCAAGAAACCGGCATGTCTTAGAACCAGAAATTCGAAGACATGTGACATCTACCAACCCGCACCACCGCGCAATCCCACCACGTTAATTACGGTCCACTCCTTCTTGTAGAGAGGAGCCCTGTATCCCAACAGTGGGAACATTAAAGACTGTGATTATGCAGTTCTCACACAAATCAAAATCATCTAAGGGGGATAGCATCGGGATATGTATCAAGCCTCTATTAGGGTTGAAAAATCTAAAGGTCAAATCAATAATTGGAGTTTAAACATCAAAGAGGTCAAGTATGTAAAGATTCTTAATCTTAGGGACAAGTTTACAGGAAACAAGAACTTAAGGGGAACCTACTCCCGGGCTCGAACTCACTGGTGGGCCTGGCTAAAAATCACGCTGTCTCACCAGTCTTCGTGTCCGACAGAGATAGTATCAGTGATGAGCAGTTAGACGCTAGTCTACAAGCACAACGTTATTGAGTAAGATGCAGGATCATTTACGTTAAAAAATTCGCGAAAAAATTAAGAAAAGTCCTTTGGAAGATCGGGTTTTATGAAAAAGCCAATGCATAAATCAATAACCAATAAAGTTTATTGAACTTTTCGATAATTGAACTTTGTCGGTACCGACTTGGTTTTTGAGATTTTACACTTCTTTAATTTATTACTTAAACACGCCAAAAGTTAAGTAAAATTAGCAAGAAAACCGAATCTTTGTTGGCTCCTAACTTTTTAATGGGTTTTATTTTAGTATTCTGTTTCCGTACAGACAATATTAATAATGAGACAAAACGATATCATATTTTACTTTGGATGTGCCATGTCAGACAGTGGAGTAAAACACTCCCGAAGTTTGTATGCAAAAAATGTGGACTAGGTTCACCTGAAGGGTCTAATCACCCCTAATTTCAAGCATCTAGGAGTGAAACATACAGGCAGTTTTACGATTTAAGCGTAAGTAGATTTAGGACTTACCAGTAAGCATGCTTTCGTTAAGCACAGCAGCTCCCGTCAGTAGCGCGGCGTCGAAATGTAGGATGCATCCTCTGGCGGGCAGGACTATGATATCCCCTGGGGATATACAGCGACTGTCCACCCGCCGTCCGTCCCACAACTCTACTGTGTCGTGGGCTTCGACTGTGGCGCGGAGGTTTGTTTGGTTCTGTAGAAATGATTAATATACACACTTTAAATAAAACATTAGCCTCAGTCGTGAAATTATGGGTCCAAATACAATCATACTATTCCTACAAATATTATGAAAGTATGAATGTTTGGAAGTCTCTTACTTAATTGATTTGACTGAAATGTGGCAAACAGATAGTTTGTAACCTGGATTAACACAAGATACTTTTTATCCCGGTAATACGTTCCTGTGGGATCATTTTCGAAATTCACGCGGACGAAACCGCAGGCAAAAGCTAGTAGCGATACAAAACAATACATTGAAAGTATGGTGGTCGTTAATATGACATATTGAGCGTTAAAATGAAGCCTGCAACACTGGTAAGAGTGAAAGACAATGACAACAGCTTTTCTTAGGTCTGCCTTGATTTCGTTACATTTCTAAATACAATAAAAGCTGTTTAGCCATGTGTGTTCGGGTGTACAATAAAATTCCAAATGACTTAAAAACTTTAGATCTTAGATTGTTCAAAAAAAAACTATATGAATGGTTAAAAATGAATAACTTTTACAGCATTAAAGAATTTACTGACGGGAAACATTTTTACACACAGTGATTCTTTTGAAATATGAATAATACTATCGTAATACGACTCGAATGCATCATTACCAGAGATCGAATATGCGGATGCATATTCACCTAAAGTTGAGATGTTGGCTAACATGGAATGCGCTTTTGTATCGAAAAAGTCTTAATTTAGGTAAGTAATTTGTTTTTGAACTAATACAAACCACCCCTCCTCCAGTACATATACATATTTGTATCGGGTTAAACATTAATTTTAAATTAATACACATCTGAATAGTTATACAATCAAGAATCCCGGGGTTTTAGATAAATATTACAAATAATTTATAAAGCCGCTTCCATACTTTCATAGCTAAAAATATCTTTAGGTAAATATGCATCCGAATATCCGATCTCTGGTCATTACTAACACCACGAAGGTAATTCATAGCAATGGTACACCTGTGTACCAGCGGTGCTTGACGGTGATTTTATTACATATTATTGGTACACATGTGAACCAGTCGGATCTGGACCTATTAAATAACTTTTGTTGTATGTATCACAGCATATACCTACCCATATTTGAGAAAAAAACTATTTGATTTGAAAAAGAAAAGTTATTTTTTTCATCATCATCATTTTAGCCGGAAGACGCCCACTGCTGGACATAGGCATCCCCCAAATAAACAGTAAAATATAGATCTTATAGTTTCGTAATAAGGTCGCCACTAATTTACTAGCAAAGATGCTAAAAAGTGCCAAAATGTATTTCTTACCTTCTTAGTCTGTATAACGGAGGTAGCAACACCGAAGGTAGACATCAGCACCACAGCGATACAGTAGTAGTAATAGGGCTCCGCCAGCCACACGGCGATGGTGAACAATTGGAATACGTAGAACGGGTTGAACACCTCCAGCAGAATGAGCGTCATGATGGACTGGACTGGCACGTTTATCTCGTTCAAGCCGTAGATGTTTAACCTGGGGAGAAATGGTTTTGTTAAATCACCTGAATTCAATTAACGGTCCTCTGCAAACCAGCTGTATTATGAAAATTGCCGATTAAACGATTCTCAGGCCCTAATATGATAGTCGCAGTTATATCATCTTAGGAGCACTTTCGTCATTTATTCATTTTTACACGCTTTATGTATTAGCTTCACTTGTATGTTTGTTTGTTTGTATGTTTGTAACCGACTCCTTAGGGCGCGATTTTGACCCACTTTAAACGGTCAGATTTCATTTAAACTTTGTAAACTTATCGAGGACCGATGACAATTCAATAATTTAAAAAAAATAGAGAAAATAGAAAAAAACTAAAGGAAAAAAAACTGAAAAATCATGCGTTTGTAGTAAGCAGAACTAAAAAATAGAAAACGCTTTTTAATTGAATTTAATTATTTTCTACTTTTTTAGTTTGGTTTTTAAAGCGTGTTTTTTGGCTTTTTAAACTATTATTTTTTCATTTATTTTTCTTTGTGCTTTTTTTCGTGATGTTAAATAGTCTATAAAGTTCCTCAAGAATTGGGTTATAAAATGCAAAAAAAGATTTTTTCGAATGATTTTTTGAGTACTTGTAAACACTACCACTACATACGACAACTTACAAATAAATTGTACCTCTTTATAATATTAGTATACTTAGATATGTTTCGTGGTAAGTTAAGAAAGTTTTGCTCAGTAGTTTCATTCGAATAGGTATGAATGTATGTATGTATAGGTATCTTGAACGAAAAAGTAAAGTCCTATTTCAATATACCATAATAAGTATTATAATGGTCTGTTTATAATAATTATTATGGTATCGAAATGGGACTTTACTTTTTTTAGTAGTCTTACTGTGAGTAAGACTGTAGGTACTGTAAAGGTTTGTTGCTTAAAGAATGCAACCTTTATGTTAATACAGGCCGGTAATGGAATGACTGTCACATTTGAACTATTAAGATGATGTTTCTAGGATTTTATCTGTCAAAGAGAATAGGATGAGATTTATCCTAAAGAAAATATATTTAATTGTATTAGGCGCGGCCTTGTTATAGTCTTGACTTATTTAATTATACGTGGAGTACCACGGAGTTAAACACTATTTAATATTTTATTTGTAGCTAGCCCCTCGGTCCCTATAGTACTCACATGCGAACCCGCCGCTCGCTAGAAGGCGGAGTGGCCCCCATGGCCTGTAGCTGTGCGCAGGAGGCCCCCGACTCGATGCCGGCCAGCCTGGTCCATTGAGCGCGACTGCCGTCCCAAATGAGAGACTGCTTCTTGTGGCGGAAATATCTGTAGTTCTGGACATCTGGTGGGATAGCGACATACTTGTTATTTATTGTCATTGTCATTAATTAAATAATGGTTAGGGACATTAAAAAGTTTTAAACGGAACCGCAGTTGAGACCATCTAATTGAAAATTGCACGCCCCTCCACTGTTTTTTCCATACACATTTCACACGTTTGTGTAGTAATTTTATTGGAGTGCAGTTTTAAATTAGACGATCTCTAACATAAGTAAAGAAGCAAAAACATGATATCTGAAATCAAAGAAAGGCTTTGTGTGCCAGTGCGTCCCACCCGTTATGACATACGGTGCCGAAACGTGAATATTGACAGTAGGACTGGTTCTAAAGTTTAAGGTCTCGCTATGTAGCGGGCTTAACTCGGAGTGTTATTTGAAGGAATGAAATTATCCGGGGAAGAACCGGAATTACCGACTTAGCTTGCAGATAAGCAAGCTGAAGTGGCAGTGAGCTGGGCATCTCTGTCGAAGGACCGCTGGTCGATGGGAGTTCTGGAGTGAACACGGCAAATCAAATCAAACGTCATTTATTCAAACTAGGCTGAGAGTCAGCACTATTTGAACGTCAAAATTACATAAGACAGTCCCCAAAAAAACGCCCACCCTTCGCCACTTCCTAGTGCTTTAGCTGGGAAGAAGAAGTGGCGGAACAAACTCCCCAGCAGCACAGCTGTCTGTTAAGTTGGAAGAACTTGATTCTATACAATAATAGGTACTCGTAATTGACATTCAACAATAAATGAAAAAAATAATCATTAATAAAAAAATGGTTTATACAGTCAAATAAAATAAACAATGATATGAAGGAACTCATATGACCTGTCAGTAGGTAAGCTAATTCTGGTGAAAGAACATAAACGTTGTCCTGAGTTAATCACAGCGACCAACAATTCTTATCGTTTAAGTAGTCGTTGATAGAATAGTATGCCTTAGAACAAAGGTTGGATTTTACTTTAGCTTTAAACGCATTAAAATGTAAATAAAGCAAAGAAGAGGGAAGCTTGTTATAAAAGGTTATACCAAGCCCAACAAATGAGTTATGAACCTTATGAAGCTGGTGAATGGGAGCACGTAGTTTGTCCTTATTGGCGTATGGGCAAGCGTAATGTGGGACGCCCCCCAGCTTAAAAGGTAGCAGGGACAGACTGGATATTGAAGGCGGAGAATAGTGTTATGGCGCAGCCTGGGAGAGGCCTATGTCCAGCGGTGGACTGCGATAGGCTGAGTTGATTGTGTGATGATGTATTATCGGCCTTAATAGCACCTAGCCAATCCATTTTTAACCTGTTTTCAATGTTATCAGAACAAGCAGATTGTTTGCAAATGTTTTTATTTAATTCGTCAGATCTTTTTTATTATTCATACGTAATCTAACCAGAAGTCGAGAACTAGTCATACAAACAGATTGTGCAAACAGTTTGTTACGATAAAAGCACTACACGAAACACGATAGGTACTACGCTGATTTCCGCAGAGGCGTATGCGTAGGAGTCTGTAAAACCCCGCTATCGCGAAATAGTCGGGGTTAGGGACTTCCCTATTTCGTGATCAATTGAGTAATGAGGCGATGTTATTTGTGCAAAAGTATCATCAGTTATTCATCAATTATTTATTATAATTATTCGGTGGAAGAGACGTATCTTTTGGAGACTTTAGAATTAAAATGATGCCCGTTTTTAGTATCACTACGCAACATCTAAAAGTAAACATAACATCTCGCCTTAATTCCACAAAGGGTGAGGCAGAACTATACGTACAGTTCACTCTCATTGTTACACATATCGCCATTTATGTTAAAGTCCTAGGTAATAAGGGACGATCCTTGCGTTGAAAATTCAACAGTGTGCTTAAATTAGGCAATCCCTTTAGGTGACGCGTAGAATAAGTGAAAACGGGAATGAAAGTTGCACACAGTAACTATGATAATGGCTAATTTGCAGTCGTTTTTTTTTATCAATGCTTCTTAGGCCGGTTACAGACAGTGCTCAACCGACCGTCAGTAATGCAGAATTGTATATGTAAGCGAGCATGCCCTTTATGCCTGGAGGCTTTTATTTAGATTGTAAGTTCTGTTTACGTTTTTTTTAAAATTTTTTGTTTAGTTTTCAATGTTTTGATGGTATATTGGCGTGTGCTAGCTGACATATGGCAAATTTAATGTTTTTTTGTTTCTTCATTTTAATTACCTACTATTGTATAGAATCAAGTTCTTCTAACTTCATAGACAGCTGTGCTGCTGGGGAGTTTGTTGCGCTACTTCTTCTTCCCAGCTAAAGCACTAGGAAGTGGTGAAGGGCGGGCGTTTTGGGGGGACTGTCTTATGTAATTTTGACGTTCAAAGAGAGCTGACTCACAGCCTAGTTTGAATAAATGACTTTTGATTTTGATTTTGAGTGCGTACGTTCCGTCCTGACGATTACCCGACCCGACTACATTAACCGACCGTCATTTTGTATCATTCAGTGCTCTCCTGACCAACACACTGATCGGACTGGTACAGTCGTACACTTTTTAAGAACGATGATACAGACATCCGTACGGTCGGTCCACCGATCGGAGCAGCACTGAACGCATTCGCAGTGCTTTTCATTTTCATATCCATTGCTTCATAGGTTTAAAAAACTTGTCAGCTCCACAATGTTAATAACGCAATGAACAGAGCTGAATGAAAATTACATTGTGATCGATTGCTATTTTATGTGTGTGACGCAATTTAACCCGCTGATCTGTATTTAAGATGAGGTCTACATTTTATCTAGTCCACAATGTAGGTAATACTCACTGAGTGAAGTGCCATCGTCTAAATGTATGGGAGTGTGTATAGCGTCAGCACTTTCTATTGGTTCCTTCTCCTTATTTCCGTCGTCGTCAAATCCTTCGTTTAATAGTCCGCTGAAATAATAAAAAATATTATTAATGTATTGAACGATTAACACAGACCTCCAAGCAGTACCGGACTAAGAGATGATTCTCATTAGAGCGGACCGTACCCGGGCCGTGTCGTGTCCGTGGCCCGGACGGGGCACGAATAAATTTGAAACGTTACATACATTTTGTATGTAGCAATTTATATTATACAGTGCATGATCCGTGTCCCGTCCGGGCCCGGACGACGCTCGTCTACACCACGGTTGTTGTACGGACACGCCCCGTCCCCTCTACGTCTTATAACCCGGTGTAATATAAACGTGCACGGACGGGCTCCGCTCCGGCCCCGGCCCGGCCCGGACACGAGTAATGAGAATCGTCCCTAAATCTGTTGGGTGCCCAAGGCGACAAAAAAAATGGGCCCCTACGCCCAGGTATGCAGTCAATTTTGAAAAGTAGTATATAAGAGCAGTTCCGTGTGTTCCGCAGAGTTCCGTGTGGTGCCGGACGTAAAAGAATAGCACCATCCCATTTCTTGCCGTGGGTGTCGTAGAAGGCGACTAAGGGACTTACTAGAGAATGAGCAGCAGCGTTCTCTATGCATTTGACCACCATACTGCGATCGCCAACCCGCCTGCCATGCGTGGCGATTATAGCAAATCCCCCCTTTTGGGTGAAGCTTATGTCCATCTGTGAACGTCTTTCGGCTGATATGATGATATAAGAGCAAGCGAAGCGACCTCGAAATTTTTGAAAATTCGCCTTTCAAGACTGGGGCCCGCGGTGACTGCTCCCGAACCCTTAGTCCGTCAGTATCCACATGTCAAAATAAAGAAGATAATGGGCAAGTGAAGTTTCAGTAAAAATCAGCCATTCCATACATTTGTGTTCGCATAAATCGACAAAGCCAGCTGTTTTTCTCGCGATTTTAGTGTTAGTCCTTTAGAAAAAATTGGTTCAAAATGACGGGTAAACAAAACTTGTATAAACTTACCTTGTGTCTGCTATGTCTTTTTGTAATATTAGGTGAATGTAGTAACTCTTGCATTTTTTTTGATATGTTTCCTGAAAATAGACAAATTTATTATAGAAATTAGTAGATAGCCGAATTGATCGGCTATGGAAAAGACATGTGCGACTTCATTTTTAATATGAAATTGTTCCTTGCATATTTTGGCCATTGATTTCAAATCTACATAAACTTTCTCTCTCTCTCACTCTCTCTCTCTCTCACTCTCTCTCACTATCTCTCTCACTCTCTCTCACTCTCTGTCTCACTCTCTCTCTCTCTCACTCTCTCTCTCTCACTCGCTCACTCTCTCACTCTCTCTCTCTAACTCCCTCTCTCACTAACTCCCTCTCTCACTATCTCTGTCTCTCTCTCTCTCTCTCTCTCACTCTCTCTCTCTCTCACTCTCTCTCTCACTCTCTCTCTCACTCTCTCACTCTCTCTCTCTCACTCTCTCTCTCACTCTCTCTCTCTCACTCTCTCTCTCTCACTCTCTCTCTCTCTCTCTCACTCTCTCTCTCTCACTCTCTCTCTCACTCTCTCTCTCACTCTCTCTCTCTCACTCTCTCTCTCTCACTCTCTCTCACTCTCTCTCTCTCACTCTCTCTCTCTCACTCTCTCTCTCTCACTCTCTCACTCTCCCTCTCAGTCTCCCTCGGGATCTCACACATTTCTTTAAGTATAAAGTAGTTACTTAAATTGTTTATTTTTGATTGCTCTTTTTAATCTGTATCACTTCTTAAATTCAATAGTTATTTAAAGATAATAACAGTAATTATGTTCATGTCAAACTCACAACAACAAGAACTCTGTCAGCAATCTGGAAGGAGCACCTGATGCAGGTCACGTACAGCAGCCAGGTGGGCACCCAGTGAAACAGCAGGAAGGGCAGGCCGGCGAACAGGCACGAGAATGTGAACGTCAGCACCTGCCGCCAGCGACTCTTGCGGTAGCCGTACACTACCTGCAGATGAAGAAGTATAGTTGATGCAAATGATAAATTATTTATTGTAAGCCCGTGATATACTTTGCAAGTCCGTATCGGGTTGTATGTTGATCAAAAATATGATTCCCGACCATACGGGTAATTTTAAATATTGTCGTTATGAGCGATAATAGTTCTTATTGCACTCCGATACGGGTTAAAATCTGTTGTAATAAATTCGAATAATAAATGAGCAAGCATTGTCGTTAAAATGCAAATAAAATCGTATAAAAATTAGATATTAACTATTTAATAATAAATAATCCATCACTGGTATATTTTTAATTATTTAACATCTACCAACCCGCACTAGGCCCGCGTGGTGGATTACAGCCCACTCCCTCTGGATGAGAGGAGAGGAGGCCTGTGTCCCAGCTGTGGGAACGATATAGGCTGCTTATGTTATAATAAGTTTTATCCCGGTAGTTCGTTCCCCCGTGGGATAATACCCGACCTCAACTCTGGCGATGCCGCTGGCAAATGCTAGTAGCTTGCAAAGCATGATCGAAGTTTTGTCATGGAAACTAGGTTTTAAGTACCTATTGTCCACTGTATGGACAAAGTCTTCTTTCATACAAAGAAACGAGCCATAATCACCACGCTTATTAACTGGGTGCAGGCTACTCCAGAACATGAAACACCAGGATAGGTACGAATTTTCTTTATGCTAATGATGCTAAATGTGAACTAGGTGTGTCCTATGTCCGGTTTCCTAAGCCGGTCTACAAATATTTTGTGACAAAAGCTGAAACAATGCCAAACAATTGGCCCTTTAGCGAGGAAATCTACTTTTGCAAACATACAGTCGATAAGCATTGCATTCAAACTGAAATTAGTTCTCCTTTTTGTATTCAAGATTGTTTACATTCACACGCATAGCCAACGGAGAGCTGCATCCAGTAAAATAGCTATTTTAAGGACGGAAACCGACGCTCAACTACAACAGTAATGTATTCTTTACAGGGTCAAATACTTCTCAAAGTCCGGGGATAGCCAGGGGGTCTACTCTCTAAGCACGAAATCCGTAATCTCGGTCGAAGTTACGGGCGTTTCCTACTCCGTATCACTTACGGAGTTATGATTAGTTCGTGGCCCAAACTAAGAATGAATTACTACACGATTTGACAGCTGTCCCTACTCCATATTTGGTTTTACCAGACCAAAAAAGTTAATTAAGGCCCATAGTATCCTCATCTCCCATTTGTATGCTAAAGCACGACTGCCGCCCGCGCCCGCGCAGGGCACCTCTGAGCCTTTATCTCAAAATGGGGATATTCCTTTGATTAAATTTACAATTGTGCTTCGGCCATTCTGTGGTACCTCTAACTATCTATTTTTCAGTGTATTTTTTTTTCCAATAACGAAGCCGTTTAGTAGGAGTATGGAATAGAAGCCAAAATATTGCGTGTTGTAAAATATTTGTTTAAAGCAAAAGTATTAACCATACAAAAAAAGTACTTCGGGCTAAATGATCTGTATGAATCTATAGCAAAATCATATATTTTTCTAATCTTCAAGACAAGCCGTTAATGAGCAGTAGGGTTCATAAAGTGACCGTGTTACGCTACCAAACGGGACGTAGGCCCTTAATCAGCTGTAGGAGTCACTTCGAAGTTTCGAATTATTTTCGGACGGGCCCGTATTTTCGTTGACGGAGTTAAAGAGCAGCCCCCTGATGTGCGACGGTTGGCCGTCACAAGATGAAAAGTGACAAATAATGTACCTACGGGCACCAAAAGAGATAATCAGAATCGTCGGACATAGTTGAAGTTTATTAAGAAACCGATGGTTGTTTTCGAATAAAATTTAATTTAATTGATAGAAATAAAGTGTTCATTTATCAAATTAAATTTCATTCGAAAATATCCATCGGTTCACTCGAAAATATCAAACGTCAACTACATCCAACGAACCTGGTTACTTATCTCATTTGGTGACTGTACCTATTATACTAGATACGGTATTATTTAAACCTGTTTTGGACCTACTTATTTGAAAACTAGTACCTAGATGCTATAGAATAAGGGCCGGTGGCAAAGCGTAGCACATCGCGGTTTTTATTGACGAACAAATATCAACCTAGCACAGATTGAAATAAAGTTAAAAATAAATAAACTTGCATTAGCCAGAGTGAGCATCAACCTCTAGAGTATGTGTTCTGTGTTCAGTTAACGTTATTTATTTTGGAAATTTGGACTTTATGTTAAGAGCCGTAAAGTTGATATTTGTTTGGCAGGGAAAATCGCGATATGCTGCGCCTTGCCAGGTCTGTAACAATGACAGGAAAAAAATATACTAATAGATTGCCATTCTACGGAAGCACAATATATTGGCTGAATCATCCTAAACGCTTAACGCTCTTGCAGGTATAAGAGTTTTTAGATTAATTATGTTTCTCTTTAATAATTCTCAAACTGGCTAATAAGACAAAAAAAAATTCATACAAAAACAAAATACAGCATTCTAAAATCCCACTTTGAATTTGAACATAATCTGTTCATTTGAAGCGATTGCATTTGCATTGTGATCTTGTTCGAGTCTCGGTAGATTATAATATCATGAATCTCATCTGAATTGCGCACGCGCTATAGTAAGTACTTTTATCAATAATTCAATACCATATTGAGATAAGATTAACTACACCAATCTCTTTCATGTATTAATCTATCCGAATAAATATATTTAAATATCAATTGAGAAACAACATACTATTACAATAAATTACCTGAATAATTAAACAATAAAGTTGTTATCTAATCCAATAACTAATTACGACATTAATTTAAATATTACATTAACAATAAATAAAATTATTAACTAATTAAAATATTACATTTAACTGGGTGCACTCAGTCTGATAACATAATACAATAGGTTTCATTCAGATAAACTAATTACTTACAGGGTTGACTAACAAGCTACATTTAAAAATTATAGTTAATGTGTATGTGTACAAATTTTGTACATTAGTACAAATGACAATGATTTTGAAAAAAAAAGGCACTCATTAGTGTTTTTTTTTTTCAAAATCATTTAGGGCTGATTGCTATAGTTTACGGTTAGTTGTAGGTTAAAAGTATGACTCGTGTATCTTAACTAAGCAAAGACCTAAGCTTCCATAGTAGACCACCCCCCCCCCCCCCATTTGGAACTAGAACCCGTAAAATAACCTTACGAAACTGTTTATATGCCCCGTTTGGAAATAAAAAATGCTACTATCTGTACAGCCGCGGACACACCAACGAGAAATGCCATTGATTATCGCGATGTTGGACGTTAAGGTGAACCTAGTCCACATTTTTTGCATACAAACTTCGGGAGTGTTTTACTCCACTGTCTGACATGGCACATCCAAAGTAAAATATGATATCGTTTTGTCTCATTATAATATTGAATATTGTCGGTACGGAAACAGATTATTAAAATAAAAACCCATTAAAAAGTTAGGAGCCAACAAAGATTAGTTTTTCTAGCGAATTTTACTTAACTTTGGGCGTGTTTAAGTAATAAAAGAAGTGTAAAATCTCCAAAACCAAGTCGGTACCGACAAAGTTCAATTATCGAAAAGTTCAATAAACATTATTGGTAATTGATTTATGCATTGGCTTTTTCATAAAACCCGAGTATCGCTTCGATATTAAATGGGGCCACAGATTTTTAGTTATCGAGAGAAACTCAAGTACCTACAGTTCTCATTGGTAAAGTTGCCATGGAAAGCAAAGATGCCACAATTGACTGTATTTAATGTTCTTGAACTGTCAAAATCGTCAATATACCCCTTATTTATAAACGCATTATGGTGTTAAAAATCCATAAAGAATACTGCTGCCCATTCTCTAGTAAGTCCCTTAGTCGCCTTTTATAACACCCACCAGAATAAATAGGATGGTTCTATTCTCTATGTCCACACGGATTTTTTTTAAAGTTCGGCATAAGTTAATATGTTTTTGTTTAAAAATTATGATGCTGTGTGAATTGCCAACCCTACTGCGATAATAAATAACATGAAATGATAACTAAGCCTGTAACTGTGAGTGATTGTTCCCGGGACGTATAATTGTGTGATTATCTAAACTATGAACTGGCTGGCATAATATATAAAGGTATCACTTATAATGGACAGGAAGTGGCTAATAGATATTGTTAACTGGGAATTGTACAACAAGAATCCTACTTTAATACTATGTATTATAAATGTGAAACTTTGTATGTTTAGAATTGGATGTTTGTAACTCAATCACGCAAAAACGGCTGAACGGATTTGGATTAAATTTGGCACACATATAGTTTATAGCCTGGATTAACTTATAGGATGCTTTTTATCCCGGTAGTACGTTCCTGTGGGATAATTTCCGACCTCTTTCCGAACTTGTAACAAATATGTGAGACATTACAACATTATTAATAACTAGTTTCTGCCCGCAACTTCGTCCTCGTGAAGTTTATTGTTCCCCAGTCCCACCCCGTCGCATCGCATCGCCCGCGCTATTAGGTACAAACACCAGCACATTAAGCTACCCCAAACTGTCACATTTTCCCAATTGAACATGAACCTTAAGCTTGTGTCATAAAGTTGAAAATCTATCAAAGACATTTGACAGATTTTCAATTAATATTTTCTACATTACAGTAGCTCTAACTAGCAACAAAATGACTACATTGGCATTGTTTAGACACTGGGTATTAATAACTATCTAGATAGTTATTAATACCTAGGTACTCAAAACTGCATTACAACAAAATTTAATTCTGCTTACCAGAAACTTGCATGTCTTTTGTTATTTTATTTTATGTAGGTAGTGAATTTGAAAACTATGTATAGTATCCTGCAACAAGTTAAATATAAATAGAAAATATTTTACTATCCATGTTAGTAGACAGGAATGGAAGAGACAGGATGAGACAACATGAGTAACTCAAAGTATTGCCAACCTATAGTTATGTTATTTCCCCGAACGATTAGGCCGAGGTGTACTTATGTACACCTACATTTTGCCAGTTATTTTTAAGCCCCATGTAATACCAGGGAGTAAGCCTATTTCCATAAGCTGGGCACAAATCCAAGACAACGGCTACTACTGAGAAATTCCAGATATATTTTTTTACTGAATAACACTCCGAGCAAGCCGGTAGTACTTGCGACCACTAGACCCAACCAGGGAGTTAAACTACACAACTACAGCTACGTTACAAAGAATTATTTGTCAGTGAGCCCCAAACTAGACAGTTGGTCTGTATCTTGGGGCAAGTGATTTGATTTCCAAAGTGAAGAAGTGGTGAGGAGGTGATTTCATCACCCTAATAGCATAAAACACTTTCAAAATCTGAATCATTTTGTAGGATATTGCTTATATATTGATATTGCATTACTTTATGTTCGAAAAATGTGTCTGCTCAAAAACGTAAATACTGCAATTAATGTTGTTTAGCAGTCAAAATTAAAAGCCATTGCTACTGTTAGCAATGAAAATCAGTCAGAATTAAACTGATTGGTTTGATTGATAAATTTTATTCTGACTATGTATAATCATGTACAGCAATTTCAGCTCCTATTTGGGTAGGCTCCTATGGCTAAGCCAAAACATAATGTACCTAATACGTTTTAGATTATAAGCCAATTTATAAAAACAACATAAGACATGTTCATGATGATACAGGATTGCATAATATAATAATTAACTATGTATAATATAATTAACAATTCTTGTTTTCCACATAATACTATTAAAATATGAATAAAGAAATAATAGGTTTTCCTATTATTGATACTGAACTTATTAAATAGTATGAAACAATGGAGAATATTGTACAGCACAGTGTGGGTATTGTAATGAAAGATTAACTAAGATATTACACTCAGCTCAGGAGTTGCAGATATTAAGGGGGAAGCGCCAGGGAGCCCATGTTTTTTTTTTCAATTAGCAAGTCAGTTTTCACTCTATATTTGAAGCAAAAAAAAAAAAATAGGGAGCTGGTGTTTCGCTTCGGTTTCGCAGTTGTAAAACTTTTTTGATGACTGCGAAGACTTCACCGATACTCATTCGATTCTATACTGCGCGGCTGTATCGGCATGTCGTGTAGCTCACGTCAAATTCGCTTATGACCCTAGAGCTACACAACCGACACCAACCGTACCAGTTTGGTAGTGCAGAATTGAATGTCGTATTGGTGGGGCCAGAGCCCTCATAGGCAAGCTAATTTGCGTCAGGGAGGGCAACACTCGCCCTAGAGTAATGCGCTTTGTGAGGCAGGCATTCTCAAGGATTGATACCAGCCCTCAGGAATATATGTCCCGTGTCACAGAGCGCTTAGACTTCCTGAGGCAGAAAGTGTATACAGGGGCGAACCGTATTCGTAGGTATAAGCGGCGAGTGGACCGATACACTCAGAACCGCACCTTCCAGAGCGATGAAAGGTGGGTATATAGAGCTTGGGAGCGACCGGACCAAATGTGGCTGACACGCGCCTACCGGATGATGATGCCATGTGTTCTTTTTGGCGTAGTATCTGGTCGGTGCCTGTCAGTCACACCGAAGGTGATTGGGCTCGAGAAGTCGAGCGAGCCTGCGATCCAATACCAGAAATGGGGGCTATTACCATCTGCCCCCAAGATGTAGCTCGTGCAGTCCGTCCGTTGCCCAACTGGAAATCTCCAGGGCCGGACGGGCTGCACAACTTCTGGATTAAATAGTTCCAAGGGCCGCACGCTCGCTTGGCGGCTCAGATTGCTTTAGAGTCTGGTTCGCTACCCCAGATCCTAACGACAGGAGTAACCCACCTGCTCCATAAACCAGGTAGTACCGTGGAACCCAAAAATTATTGGCCGATCACGTGTTTACCGACGGCCTATAAATTTCTTACATCCATTTTGGGAGTCAAGATTTACAACCATATAGACACTAACTCCATCATGTCTGTTTATCAAAATGGATGTCGGAACGGTTCCCGCGGTACTAAGGAGCTGCTCCTCATTGATATGGCCATTGGCCAACAGGTTCGTCGTTCCAGAAAGGATCTTTCGATATGTTCGATAGATTACAAGACGGTCTGACTCGGTGCCACATACATGCCTCATGAGGGTGCTGGAGGTGTATAAAGTAGATACAACTCTCCGCACCTTCCTGAAATCATGTATGGGGGCAATGGAGGACGGTCCTTCGATATCCAGGATGTCGAAATATCCAAAGGAACAGCGTAGCCATAAGGATCGAGCGAGGCATATTGCAGGGCGACAGTTTGAGTCCGCTTTGGTTCTGTCTAGCCTTGAATCCTCTGAGCACACTGCTGGAGGATTCAGGTACTTATAGGCTATCGGCTGAGGAGATGGTCGGGTTATATATCACCTCTTCTACATGGATGACCTAAAACTATTTGCCCCCAACAATTTGCAACTGATGGAGCTGCTGAAAGTAACTGAACCCTTGAGTAGCGCCATCAGAATGGAATTTGGTGTGGACAAATGTGCGGTCATTAGGGTGTCCCAAGACATAAGGGAAATTTTTTTTTTCGCGAAATCAAATACGCATACCCTCTATTTTTATTCGGATTGACCTCATTGACTCAAATAATAAATATTATTGCGATTAGACAACGATAACCCGTGCCGACTTGATGCCAAACTTTTGACATGAAAAAATGTACTGACTAACTGTAGGAGTAATTAAGAACTAAATTTTTATTACTTAATAAATACTCCAATACACCCAAATAGTATATTATTTATTCATTTACATTAAAAAATATTATTATTGTTCAAATTTTCTTTTTAACGTTTGTTTTTTTTTTAGAGTCAGGATAAATTTTCCGGTGTTCTTGTACGCAACGTAATAAAAATAGTTTTTGTTCCTCCTCAACAGTGATTAATCCATGAAAGTCTTACATTAACTTAACCGCTCTTTCGGCTACATCGTTTACTACCCTCAACGCTGAAACTTTTTTTTCTGGCTTCTTGAAACGAAGCATTATTTGACCAGAAAGTAAGACATTCATGTAGAAAACTGTCTTCAATTTTAAGACCAATTCATACACATGAAGTCGACAAGCGAAAATAAGCATTTCTCTGTTCAGTTTTTGTTCAAGAAGCACACAAGCACCATTTATACGGCCTGTATTTGAAGCAGTAGTATGACAAAAAAAAGTTTGCACTTTATCTTCTAAATTCCAGTCTACAATCGCGTTCCAAACTGCCTGTGCTTGTTCACTTCCTGTAGAACTTCGTAGTCTTGGTACAGCAATAAGTTGTTCTTTGTTTTCATAAGAAATAACTATAGGAAGACGTTCTTCTTTTGATTTCCGAGCATTTAAAGCAGGCAAAAGCTTGCCGCCCAAATGAATAGTCACAACTTCCGGTACCTTATTTTGCAAATCAATTTTAATGGCTTCAGCGCGTTCTTTCCGTTTTTCTGTGCGAATTCATTGGATGGAAGGCTTGCTTATCGGAAATTCATCAATATATATCCAAGTGCTTCAATAGTTGCTTCAAGAATAAACACAGAATCTCTCATACTCAATTGACACCTATCTAGCGCTGCTACTAATTTTGGAGTAATAAAATCTCTCCGCAGAGGTGTTTTGCCGCGTTGCGTGTTCTCGACAAGCTTCGGTATGTCCTCTTGTAAATCTAAGTTTTCAATAGATTCAGATGATGAGTCGTCTTGTAACGGTACATAAGATGATGTCGAAGGAGTCGGCTCAGACAAATATTTAGCACGTAGTTTTTCTTCTTCGATAGTTCTGAGGCGGGCTCTTTCCTATCTATCAGTCAATTTTTTATCCACTCCTGCTAAGTGACCAGGTCGGCCTGGTTCTCTTTGACGTTGTAAAAAGATCCTATCTTCATTTATTTTTATTATTTGAAGCGCATCGGCGTGTGCAATGTCAAACAAATTATCTAAACTGTTGATAAAGTCTTGACGGCGCTGCTTAAATACGTCTTGTGTCTTTTGTACATTTTTTTGCAAGTCCCTCCAAACTTGATATAAGCTTACAAGTTTTTTAACACAATTAGGCAAATATTTAGTAGGACTACGCGCCTTTTCCCAATAGATAATACATTCGCGAATAGTGAGATTCGCGCTTTCATTCACAGTTAAATTCACTTCGCTGATATTGTAAAATAAAACTGCTAGAACTTGTCCATTAGACGAAAGTTTTGAACCCGTTATTTGATATTTTACATCACCTATTAAAAATATACCCCTTTTAGAACTGCGTAATTGCACTGACATGTTGACTGATTGAAAACAATGCAAGTTCTATAACTAAATAACGAGTAATCACAAGCACATCGACACGTTAGGTCGCGTCAGCCTTAGAGAGCAAGTACTGACATTGTATTGATGTAAGTCGGCACGGGTTACCGAGGTCCTACCTTCTTAAAATTTTATTTATAATTGTTTTAACATAAAAGTAAAAAATTAAGAGGGTATGCGTTAAAAAAAAACGACTTTTATTTTTCTGGGACACCCTAGCGGTCATGCATGTAAAGCGAGGTGAGATTGTGGAATCCGTAGGAACCCAACTCTCGCATTTCATAAACCTTCGAGCCCGCTCCGCAACCTACAAATATTTGGGTATGTCGGAAGCGTTGGGCATCAATGTTACTGTCATGAAGCAATCGTTGAAGGAGCGCTTCTTTGGCCGCCTGAAGAAAGTATTTAATAGTCTTTTATCAGGCGGAAATAAAGTGCACGCCTTCAACGGTTGGGTCATGCTGTCTTGATGTACTCTTTCGGCGTACTCAAATAGACTCAGATCGAACTCGATGCCCTGGATAGGAGGGTCCGTACTCTGCTGACTGCATATGGAATGCATCACCCACGGTCATCGGTAATGAGACTGTATATCCCGCGAAAGTGGGAAGTGGGAAGTGGTCGAGATCTCTTAAACGCTAAGGCCCTCCACTATCGCGAGATATGCAGTCTCAGGGAATATTTCCTACAAGCCGACGTGGGGATGCATCGAGATGTGGTTGCGGTGGATAAGGGCCTCAACCCGCTCTCCTTGGCTAAAGAGCACTGGCGCAAGCCTGTAGTGCTTGACACTAATGATCGCATGGAGGTATGGCAGAGTAAGAACCTTCACGGACGCTTTTTCCGGGCCCTACATGGACCCGATATAGCTATCTATTAGCGTCCGTAGCCTGGCTGCGTTTCGGTGACCTCTTTGGGGAAACCGAAGGTTTTGCCTGTGCAGTTATGGACGAAGTTATGATGACGAACAATTACCGGAGATTTATTGTGAATGAATGATGATGATGAAGGAAGGGTTATAAAAAAAGGTTAAATACCTATGCACAGTTAAGGGGGAAGGGCCAGGGTAGCACAATAAATTCAAATTTGCAGGTCAGTGTCAGACTGTTTGTTAAACAAAATATGATTTGCGACCGTAACAAGTATTTTTTTTTTATGGGTGGGAAATCATCAAATAACTTCTCCCGCTCTAGGTGGAACAGGAGGGCGTGTCAGACTTTTACTGACTAAAACCCACCCGCATTCCTTCAGTTGCCTGTGTGCCAGGGGCCACGGTATCTCCTTCGAACAACCCGCACCCCTGGCAGGACCGTAACAAGTATGTATCTATGGAATTATAATTATTAAAACCATCAATACAACCCTCTAAGTTAGTCGCGGGCTACCATAGCGCATCCCGCTTAATAAATATGTTTTAGAAAGAAAGAAGAAAATTGTGATTTTAGTCAATAGAAAATGTGTTTTAGTTAGTAGAAAACGTGAATTCATTGAAAAATCCAATACTTCTTTTCTATTTTCTTTTTGACTTTGAAGAACTATATTTATTCGTGACTTATAAAATGAAAGCAGTCACCAACCTGCCCGGCAAAATGATTTTACAAGCATCATTCTACTGACACACGCAGTTGTTGGCATGCCTTACTGGCTGGACTAAATGAGGCAAAATTTTGAATTGTATTTCAAATTTTTAACATCACATTATGCTTTGTTTCCCAAAAGGGATGGGCAAAGGTGTAGGCTATAATAGTACACCCACATTTCGCCAGTTATATTAAGTCACATGTAATAGGGGGCGAGCCTATTGCCATCTAACAGGCACAAATCTAGACTCTAGACTCTGGGCTGTTACTGAGAAATTTCAGATAGAAGAACCAACCCAATAACAATTTGCCCGGCCTGGGAATTGAACCCAGGACCAAATATAATATATATTAATTTGGTTACCTGTTCAAACTCAGGGTCAGCATTTATAAGTTGTGCTGTGAGTTCCAAATACAAGTCCCTGCTTCCTTCATACTGGATAAGAGGCTGAATATCATCTTCAGAATCCATTGTTTATGTTCTATATTCTTTATTCACACAGCTGTTTTATTCAACACATTTTATTTTATTTACATAGCGGCAGCTGCCATTTTAAGAGTTAAACATTTTAATTCCACCCCACTGACCAACATATTTGTATTGGGTGCTGGTTTAGAGATCAAATGTCTAAAATAATTGAGTACAGAAAATGACTAATACGTTACAAAATTATTCGTTTCGTGTATTTGTAACATTCTGTTCCCTACTGATGTAATTAGATATGCCCATAAGTTTCGTTTACAGTGGTGATAAGTAATGTTAGGGCACGTGTTTTAAACCTATGTTGTAATAACAATGCTTCTAAGATTACCTATTTATTACCCCTTTTGTTAGAATAGCAAATTAGTTTACTAAGGTCAGTTATAATGAATAGAATACATTTTTCCTCAAAAGTAACAAGGTTTTTAATAGTTTCAAAATTAAATCTCGGTCTATGTAACCTGTATACGGTTGCAGTAATTATCACATTTATTTTACGTATTATTGAGACTGGTTATTATATATTTTCGAGCCCTACTGGATACACAATGCACAATTAACAAACCCAACTGTAATCTGATCACTGACTGACAATACTGACATTTTGTCAGTGTCAAATGTCACTGGCTATCTGTTTGTTACTTCAGTTGAATGAATGACTTTTCCGACCCAACAGTACTCTGTGACCGAACCAATTCATAAAAAGTGCTGCAGATCCAAGCATGAACATGCTCAAAATCACCAAAAACTAAAAAAATTACCTAAATTCAGCCGTTCCTTTTACAAGAAATTCTTAATTATTTTGAAAAAATAAAAAAACAAGACGTCTTGTTGACACGATCTTGCCAGCTTTTTATTATTATTGAATTTTCACAAATATAAGATATAATAATTTTATAATAACAGTAAGGAAAATTAAATACTACAACATACAATTTCATGTCAAATCGTTTGAAATACAGTAAAAATGTCACAACAATACGAAAATGTCAAATGTCAATCAGGATAAATTAATACAAAAATATGTCAAAAGGTCTCTAAAGATACACTAATAAAATTAAATTAAAATGTAAAAAGGAATAATAGCATGTCAATCGGTCAGTGATTCATCAGTAACGAAGTCGTCAATTGTGTAATAACTTTTTGGACGTGATAACGTGAAAAAGAATGAACGATGAACGCCGGCTGCACGCACGAAAAAGCATGACTCATTGTCACGTTCCACCTGAGCCGAGCGTGCAAGCGAGAGCGCGGAACAAGCGATAGGGAAGCACGATCGAAGCGGATGAATATTCAGTGATAATAATTCAATTCAATTCATAAAAGAATGCAATTTTTCATCAATGTTTTCTTATGACGTTATCATGTAAAATTACCGTCCGTAAACCAACTTTACGGACAACCTATTTACACGCTTTATATTTAGTAGCTTCACTTGTTACAGTACAGTACAGTACAGTTTGTTTGTTTGTATGTTTGTAACCGACTCCTTAGGGCGCGATTTTGACCCACTTTAAACGGTTAGATTTCATTTAAACTTTGTAAACTTATCGAGGACCGATGACAAATCAATAATTTAAAAAAAAAATGAGAAAAATTGAAAAAAAAGGAAAAAAAAACTGAATAAATCACGTTTTTGTAGTTAGCAGAACTAAAAAATAGAAAATAAATAATAGTTAAAAAAATCTAAAAAAACACGCTTTAAAAACCAAACTAAAAAAGGAGAAAATAATTTAATTCAATTAAAAAGCGTAGGGTGCTTTTTGAGGTATTTTTATTGTCAATTAATATCAAGCACCCCATGCTTTTTAATTGAATTAAATTATTTTCTAAATAATTAAAAAACAGCGTGGGGTGCTTGATATTAATTGTTTATAATAATAATACCTCAAAAATCATCACGCACTTTTTTGAAATTATTTTCTTCTGTTTTAGTTTTGTTTTTAAAGCGTGTTTTTTAGATTTTTTATCTATTATTTATTTAATTAATATTTAGCTTAGTGGCCTTTTAAAGAAAACAGTCATAGTTTTAATAATATTAGCATTTTGCCCACGTCCCGCTGGGATTTTACCTGAGTATGCCAGAAAGAAAGGGGAAAAATTTACCGATTGGCTGTCATCTGTTGTGAGGTATTGTTCCATGCTCAGCGTCATTTTGGTGCAGTTTTGTGCCCTACAATGAACCTGAAACAAAAATAAAAAGTAAATAAGATAAAGTCGGCAGTTCAAGTTTTTCAATAAACTAGAAATTGAGTACCTAGTCCCTGTGAATTTGAAATTGTTACATCAGAAGCCTCTAATTTTCCCAAATCAATTGTTATATTTTTGGGAGGTGGAGGGGGTTGGTTATCTTCATCATCATTGGAATCTCTATATGACTCGGGAATCATGAGAGATTCCTATGATACCATAGCAAAAGCCTTTGCCAGATAAAGTGTTAACTTAATTTATTATTCCCGTGAGAGCGAGCTGAATAGAGCAAACACAATTATGTGCGTATCGAATACTTCATTGCATTGGTTGCTTAGGAAAAGCCGTCTAGAAATATATAAAATCACATATAAAATTAAAATAAAGACTAAAAGTATTAAAAAAAACATTAAAAACAATACATTTTATTTTGTTTAGTGTACTTTTATCATTAAACTTATGCGGCTGGCACAGGACAGGAGTGTGGGAATTGGCACATGAAAAGAAAGGCCTGTGCTCAGCAGTGGGTGATGTCTGGTGACGTCAAGATGTGGATGATGATGATGATGATGATAAAGTTATTTTTAGTTAAAATAATGTTTTATTGAAACCATTCAAAACAATGTAAGTATGAACATGAGGAACCACCGGAACCATGGGGTTGTATGTAAAAATAATTTGGAATAGCGCCTAGCGCAAAGATAACTTATGCAACAAGTTCTAATTTTTACTTTACCTACATTATCATGATCATTATTATAAAAATAAGGAGCTATAATGAAGCTTAAATGTAGCCTGTGTTTAATTACAATCCATCTACATTTTTACCTCAGTGGAGCACTCATAAGTCTTTTTTTATTATCTGTGCAGAAGGTACAATCGCGTGAAGTTGTCGCCTTTTGCTGTCGCGTTCACTCATTCGATTTTACGTCAGTATTGTAGTTGTTTTGTGCGTGTTTGTGCGATTTGGAAATTCAATATTGTACAAAATCATCGAACTAGAAAAAGATTTATTGTTAACAAAAAGAAGATAATCTGTCAGGATTTGCGTTTTATAATTTGTAAGTATGTATAGCGCAGTAGCAAGAATTATACGCATAACCTCAAAAATCGTACTACGATATGTTTGTTTTGATATAATCAACTTCAGAGACTTCTAGGTTCTTACAGTTTCAGCAGTATTCTTCAAGTTTTTATACTGTTGGCTTGTTACATTGCCAATAGGTAACGATGATATCAAGTTGGAGTAATGCTAATACAAACACATTAATTTTCAGGATTTACAGTAAACATGATCATTCCAGTACGTTGTTTTACCTGTGGGAAGGTAATTGGCAACAAATGGGAGGCCTACCTTGGACTCTTGCAAGCAGAGTACACTGAGGGGTTAGTATTTTGTGATATCCTCAAATAGTCTATAATAGTTGCTTCTCTGCGTTTGTCGGTCTATTTGCTTAGAACAGCTTAATAGATTTTCTAGTAGTGCCCATGACGAATAATTTGTAATCATCCACTACTTTTAAATATGGGCCCAATGATGGATGCAGAAAGATTTTGAAGCAACCGCCAATTAAGAACTTTTCAATGGATGAAACAATACCAGATAAATGTTATTAAAATGTAGGTATAATCTATGTACACATCTGCTCTACCCTTTGGGGAAACAAAGTATGATGTTATTTTAAGTTAAAACCATACGAGCTGACAAAATATGTGCCATTTATTCAATAGAAGATGGTCAGTAAGCGCTGTTACAAACTCGCTTTAATGGAATCCATACAGCCTGAAATTCAGACACAAGAATATTCATCATTTCAGTCGAAAGAAGTCCACTGTTGGACACAGGCCTCCCCCAAACTCCGCCACTTCGATCAGTTTTGTGCTTCCCGCATCCAGCGGACTCCTGCAGCCCTCACAAGGTCATCGTTCCACCTTGTGGGAGGCCTTCCAACTTTAAGTCTTCCGGTACGCGGTCGCCACTCCAGAACATTCCGGCCCCATCGGCCATCTGTTCTGCGAGCAATGTCCCTGCCCACTGCCGCTTAAGTTTAGCAAGAATATTGCCAGTGTTGATTATAACTATCTTGCACAGACTTACTTCGAAATCATGAACAGGATAAAACGCAACTGTTTTTGCTTTATAAAATAAAATGTTGAAAGATTATTTCTAGAATAACTAAACCTTTGTCAATTAGTTTAGTAGAACAGTGAGAAGTTATTTAGTACTTGCTACTGCAGTATAATAAGACGAACTGTGGAGTTACTTGTGAATAGTTAAATACTGATATTTAGTTGCATCGAGTTAGACTGAAACGGAACCCCATCATAGTTGAGACAAAACTATGCAGAAATCAGAAATCAGAAAGCTTTATTTGTAAACATAGGTCAAATTACAATAGTTTGCGAGATGTTACAGATAGGTAGATCCTCCATGTTTTGCCCAAAGGCGTACAAATATATTTAATTACACAAATACATTGTCGAATTTATATAAAAACAATATTAATAGGTACATGCATATCAATACAAATTGCAGAAAATAGAATAAATTTCATTACATGTCAAATAGAATAAAGTTACATGCCATAATAATGCTAATTAATGTCAAATAAAATTCTAAATCGTCAAAATAGGTGAGATTATGTAAAATTTTCTGAAGCAGTAACCATAGAATTGTCGTCCAAATATTCCTGTAGTGAGTAATAGCATTTATTTATCAATATTCTTAATAGTTCTGTTTTAAAATGGTCCAGACTTAGCGTTTTTATTTTTTCAGGTAGTTTGTTAAATATTTTTATGGCCATACAGAAGGTACTTTTATTCATTAGTGCAGTTTTGCCATAGGTCACTTCGAGTTCTGACTTATTTTTATCGCGTAATTTTCTATAGTAAATTTTAGTAGCTATTTTGTATGATGAAATGTTAGATTTTACGAACATATTTGTTTCGTATATGTACAGCGATGGCAAGGTAAGAATTTTTAGACTTGTAAAGAATGGTTGACAACTGTCTGTGCTTTTAAGGCCACACATAGCTCTGACACATCTTTTTTGGGCTCTAAATACGAGTTCTCTATCAACTGAATTGCCCCAGTATATTACGCCATATCTGAGTGTTGATGCAACATAGGCGTGATAGGCTGTAAGTACGGATTCTAGGCTCACTATTTTTGATAGTTTATAAAGAGCATAGGTAAATTTATTTAGCTTTTTACATACTTCGTCTGTCTGGGGTCTCCAAGTCAAATTGTTGTCGATGTTAATACCAAGAAATTTTGTAGCAGTAGTTGATTCTATTTTTGTCCCTAAATAGCTAATGTCAAAAATTGTATTTGGTATTCTTTGATAAAAATGCATAATTTTGGTCTTTTCTAAGTTTATAATTAGATTATTGTTGTCAAGCCATGTTATAATTCTATTTAATGTCATTTTTATTTCATTTTCATAAGTATTGGGATCATCACACTTAATAATTACGGTGCTATCATCGGCGAATAGTACCATGGGGTGCTTTATTTGTCTCGGGAGGTCATTTATGTAGAGCAAAAAAAGGGGGGGTCCTAGCACGACGATGATGATGACATAAACGGATGCAGGCTTTTATTTATACAACAAAGTAAATTCACCATAAAACAACAAAATAGTATTTTTTTTATAACACGGTACATAGTCACGGTCTTTGGTTACATTTTTATAGTTTTCTAAACTATAAAAATGTAACCAAAGACCATGACAATTTGCACAGAGATAATAACTGTCATTCAGTCATTAACTAAACAAGCCATATAACACGTCATTTACCTTATCTTTTTGTTTCAAGTTAAGCTTAGTATTAGCGTTGAGGAAAACTGCGGTTATCTGTAGGAAATGGCTTTGAGAAAATAGTTTAATTATTCTAAGGTTGCTTGGAAATTAATGAGGATAGGCTAGGTTGTATTTACTATTTGTAAGTTTTTATAGAATTTTGGATGTTTTTTTTTTGTTGCCTTTTTATGTTTATGGCTTGATATTGTGTGCCTGAAACATTGGAAGATATGTGACATCTACCAACCCGCACTGGGCCCGCAGGGTGGGTTACGGCCCACTCCCTCTCACTGAGAGGAGGCCTTTGTCCCAGCATTGGGCACATTATAGGCTGATTATGCTAATGAGTGTCTAACATCATATCTGTAGTTTAGCAAAATAGTTTTCAAAAAGTAAACACACCCAGTGTTTTCTTTTTGAAGACGATTTTGCTTTTTAACACGCTTTTATTCGCTTCACCTGTATATTTGTAAGCATGTTTGTTTTTAACTGACTCCTTTGTTGGACTTGATTTTGACCCACTTCAAATGGTCTGATTTCATTTAAACTTTGTAGACTTGTTGAGGACCGATGACAATTCAATAATGTAAAAAAAAACTGAAAAATCACGCTTTTGTAGTTAGCAGACCTTAAAAATTTAAAATAAATAATAGATTAAAAAATCTAAAAAACACGCTTTAAAAACCAAACTAAAAAAGCAGAAAATAATTTCAAAAAAGCGTGGGGTGCTTGATATTCATTGATTATAAAAATACCTTTTGTCGATACCTCAGATGCTACGCTCAGTCATCTCAATCAGCCCATAATGTTCCCACTGCTGGGACACAGGCCTTTCTGCTGGCCTAGTGCGGGTTGGTAGATGTCACATGTCTTCGAAGCTTTGGTTCTAGGACATGCCGGTTTCCTCACGATGTTTTCCTTCACCGTTTTGAGAGCAGTGATTATGAAATTATTTACACAAAGTGAAGCGCCTGCTTGGGTTCGAACTCTAAACCTACAATTCGTAAGTCGGAGCTGATACCACTGAGCCACCACTGCTCCAGAAACCACGCCCTGTAGTCAGTCACATTTGAGACTTGTGACTCCCAAGATTAACGAGCCAGTCTATTTTAACCAGCAGTCTTTCATAGTAACGTGCTGACGCTAAAAGACAGACATAGACAGACATTATTTTCTAATGCTTACTTCATGCAGACGAATACATTAACTTACAAAGTTACCTTTCTGGAAACTCATAAATATTTATTGAAAGTAATATTGTATTCTCATGGATTAGACGTGGTCTTGCTCTCACGTTTTTTGCTAATAATTATTTCGTTTTACTAAATACCGTGACTTTATGATCTCATGTTATGTCTGAAATATCCACTTTACAATAATTATGAACTCAACATAATGTCACTATGTCTGTACGATAATTAAGTCGAAGAAAACTTTTTTTATGAATACCTACTATCTCTTAGACAGCATTTCCAAAGTAGAAGTCTTAAGGCACGCGGTGCTTAATTTTGTACCATTAATTTTCTACTTGAGCAACAAAATGTTGATATTTTATCGACAGTAAAATAACCGCTTCGCCAGATGAGCGCTAGCTCTTAGGGCCCAATCACATTGTCACCACACCGACCACACTTGGTCAGACGCTAATCTGTATGAAAATGAATAATATATTCACACGGACCACTTTTGTCGTGAATATCAACCGTCACTTTACGGCTGGGCACATCGCAAACACAACGTTACGTCGACCATTTGATTTGATTTGGCAGTTACCGCAACGCAACTGCAAGAAGTCGCAGCGACACTATTCACACCCCTGCTTGCCCACATTTTGTCGCTACGTAGTGGTGTGGTTGTGGTACGCATGAACGGACCCTTTATCTTATACTCCCCTTAAGGTGAAGCGCCAAGGTAGCCCGCGAAATTCAAATTTTGTTACGTTTTTTGCAATTTCCAGGTCACTGTCAGGTTGTATGGTGATCTAAATATGATTCGCGACCGTATCAAATATGGCTTTACAGAATCATAATCATTAGAATCAGCAATACATCTCTATAAGTTCATATTACTCTAAAGAGTGACTATTTCATGAAATTATGACATTTGAGGGCAATTCTAACTTATGGAGTTGTATTGCTGATTCTAATGATTATGATTCTGAAAAGCCTTATTTGATACGGTCGCGAATCATATTTAGATCACCATACAACCTGATACTGTCCTGCAAATTGCAAAAAACGTAACAAAATTTGAATTTCGCGGGCTACCCTGGCGCTTCCACCTTAACTATCGTTATCTTCTATCCATTTATTCAACCTTCGTTTGTCTTTTTCCAGTGACGCCCTCGATGCCCTCGGCTTGAAGAGATACTGCTGCAGACGAATGCTTCTAGGACATGTCGACCTCATCGAGAAACTTCTTAACTACGCACCATTGGAGAAATAATTTCTTCATTATGGGGAAGAATTAGTTCTTAAGCTATTATAATATTTGTGATACTGAACTTTGTAATTTTAAATATATAAATAATGTACCTTAAGCAGTGTTGATTATTCATAAATTATGTAAGTAGAAAAAAGCTTAACGAATTCCAAAATAGACGTAATTAAGTAATAATTTATTTTTGTAATCAACGAAACATGCAGATTTTGATAACGGCTAATACAAGTTTTATAGATGATAATTATCTAACGACTAGCATACAATTGACCAGTGCCTAGGTTTTTTGCATACCGGTATCTTCAAGGCAAAATGAAAGAAATCTTTGATCATATTATTATAATTTATTTCATCATAATCAATCTTATAGATTTCTAAAAACTATGAATATCAAAGTAGCAGAATTAAACTCTTCAGTATTTAAATATGCTAAATAGTTTAACTATGCCATATTGTCGCATCGAATTTCGCAATTTTTGGCGATTCAAATTAGCAATAACGTAACATGACAGGAGAGGGAGGGACACCACTTGGCGTAGTGGTAACGACTGCGAATTACGAGTAGGTCGTAGGTTTGAACCTAGGTGAAGGAAAACACATCGTGAGCAAACCGGCATGTCCTAGAACTATAGTACCTATAGTATAGTTTTATTTCCGAGTATATGGTACATTATGATCTTAATATTATTAAAAAGCTTCACATATACTACCGTTGCCGGTGTAGAAATATTAAATTAAAGTACAATTTCGTTTAAAATGACCATGGGTAATACAATGTCAAATTTTATTAATTAGAAACAAAAAAAAAAAATATTTATGAATGAAATGTCAAATGCCTTAAAATAAAAATAAAAAAGTCAATCCACACCCACTAAGTACCTACTGATAACATGTAAGTAATGTCAAAATTTATAATTAAAAAAAAATCGTGAACTGAATAAAAACAGTTGTCTAAAAGCCAGGCAAATATTGTTTTTTGGAATTTATTAGTAGGCAGCACTCTGATGCGTGAAGGTAAATTGTTGAAAGTTGTTTGAAAATATAGCAGAACATCACGCACACCTGTATTCTCCGTAGGGGTAATCTGTGCTAGGGGTAGTAGAAGCGTAGGTAGGTAGTACCTTACGTGCAAACATATTTCACCAGTTTAAATTTAAAGTCCTTTCTAATATAGAGAATGGCCATTGTTACTGGCAAAAATCGAGATGTAGGCTGCTTCTAGGAATCTATTGAAAACGAATAACCCGGGAATCGAACCAAGAAAGGTTAACAAACGCGCTTGCCACTGGAGAGAGGGTGGTAGAGATCATCCAATTTAAAACTACACGCCCTACAAAAAAAAAATATACAAACATTTGAAATGTGTACCGGTGAAACGGGGCTACTTTCCACAGGTTTTGGCATAGTATTGGTAATTACTTTTTTTAACAACCAAAATTAACGTTTTTTTTATTCCAACAGAACAATTGGCTATTTGGCCTTTGGCTATCAAACTCATACTAATATAAAGCCCCACAGGTCCCCCAAAGTTTTTTTTTTTATAATGTCAAAGTTACGCGCGGAAGTGGGGTTTCTTTGACAAGGCATTAAAATGCAACTTATGTCAGAGATTTAAAATGTAGGGGTTACTTGAACATCATTTTGATTAAATAATTCAATACTGTATGCATTATACAAGAAATTTAAATAAAAACAACAAGTTTTAGAAATCAATAAGTCATTTTTATTATCACATAAGTAGGTTACAAAATTATAGGCACTTAATCATCATAGACACACTTATAAACAGTATTTTAGCGCACTGTTTAAGTAGCCCCATAAACTGTCAAAATTACCCCTACTGTTAAAGTAGCCCCGTTTTACGGTATGCAACCAGCAGCAATTAAGAGGGGACGGGGCCTGCGAGGAATTTGCAAAATAGGTATTTGAAGAAACTATTGCCGTCGCGCTGTCAGTAAGTCTGCCCCCGTAGTGTATGATAGGGACAGCTGCAGCTCAGACCGAAATTATCACAAAATTTGTGAGGAAATAGACGTTTCGTATTCCCCTTTTTTCTCCTCGAAAACTGAGCCGATTCAATCATTTTTTACATTAACATTTTAAGAAAGAGTGTGTTTAGGTCCCTATCATTTTTTTTTTATGTTAAATTTTTTTCTAATTTATCTGGTAGTCTTCTAATCACGGCGGTAAAAATAGGGCAGTTTTTGTAATTTTTAGAGGGTCATATTTTCTTTACTTATTAGTTGCTAAAAAAAAGAAAATGACAGGGACGTGTTTACAGCAGACCTTGCTTATATGAAAAAAAAATTGAATACATTTAATAAAAAAGGGGAATACATTTGTATGGAGAATCGCACTGCCCTGTTCCCTCTTAAATAGATCCTCAAGTAATCATGAGCGATAAAGGAAATCTTCATTTAAAAGATAATGAGTTTCACAATAACTTGAGAAATTTTAATCATAGTACCTAGGTACTGGGAATCCCACTAAAAACATTGTTATTATTTTATTATCATACACGTCAATATGCAAGCAGAAATTCTTATGAAAAACTTACACATCAAGTGGCGGAATTTGTGCCGTAAATAAAACAAACTGAATATCAGACAAGCAGTTATCTTTACTATCTGACATCAGAATAGTCTCCCACTTGAACGATAGTTATTTCAGAATTGTCACACACATTATAGTTTTAGTAGGTACGCGTGTACGCATTCCGTAGAAAATATCTTAGGATATATCACACGGAAGCATAGAGATGTGTGTTATTTATCTGTTTACTAAAATGTATGGCATTGGACTTATCGTCTAGAGCAGTTGTCGTCAAATTGCGGCCCTCGGTCATTATTTGTGCGGCCCGCGTCTATTGTCTTAAACAGTACAGATAATATTATTATAATAATACATATTTTAGCTTTTACTCAGTACGCTAATATTATCAAAAATGAATTTCTTAAGAAACCATAATATATCGCAATTGCCTTTCCACTCATTTAGAAGACGCAAAGAGGATTGCATGTAGTCCCAAAGACGCCAACATAGAACAAATAACTAAAAGACTACAAGATCATACTAATTAAATTCTGTTAAACATAAATTAAGTACCTACCTAGTTATCTACACAGGGCAGGGCTGTACGAGCACACTCGACCAATTATGCTGACGCCCGCGATCACATGTATATACACGCTATACAATATTTCATGCGCAATACTGTAATAACTTGAGTTCAATAAAGCTACTTGGTGAATACACACGTCGGTGTTTTCTTCCACATTTTACATAGAATTCCCGGCACACATCACACCTCTGCAGTAGGACTCCACATATTTTTGGTCCTTCGAGCCGGATTTATAAACATTTAGCACCTAAGGCTATAGTAAGCGCGCCCTGGTACATTAGAAATAGCGACCTCCACCGGACCTCAAGATGGATGTCGTAAACATAGTTAAACAAAGATATTCAGAAGCTCATGAACACAGGCTTCATCATCACGTGAATGTAGGGGCGATCCAACTCCTTGACAACACTGAATTAGTGCGAAGACTAAAAAGGGTAAAACCCTTTTTAGTGCAGTGTAAGTGAACCTAAATGAATGAATGAAATAAATAAAATAAAACAAAATGTGGAATGACACTGACAGCTCACTCCACGCTCACATCACCCGGTGAGATGGTTTTTTTTTTTTTTTGAGGATGGGATGGTTACAGAATCGACATGCAGTAGTGCAAGTGATAACTTTAAAAAAGAACACGTGCATCACGTGTCTTCCCCTTAACTTACAGTGAATAAGAAAGACGTTATTGGACGATTTCTTAGTTTAGCAGTTTAAGTTATAAGTATTTAAATTACTTATTAGCTACTAGGCTAGATTGTAACGTGAATAAACTATCATCTATTGTGATATTTTATAAAAGAAAAAAAAAAGAACCCATGGTTTGAGTGGAATAAAGTTTTATTTATTTATATATCTGAAATATTTTTGACGTAATAAAGTTTTTATTTTTTTATTTTACTGCTTTGCTAGTTTACATAATTATCCAATTCAGAATATAAGTGCCACCCCATATTGTCCTATGAGGCCCTTGACCAGAAAATTGTGACGACCGCTGGTCTAAAGGACCTGCCTGGCCACCTATTTCGGTATTCAACTAGCTAATGGTAATCAGAGCATTGACTGCTGCTAACGCTGACTAAGCATCAGTCATAAGCATAACCCCTGCTGCATCTTCTATTTCTATTCTATCTGCGTTTTATCAGAGGAGCAACTTGCGTAATTTTAAGAACGTTCATAGTCTGATCTTAGTCTCAATCTGTCAAAAATACCTCGAGTTTCCATACATTTTTGACAAGTTTTTGACATTTGATTCTCGCCGAAATAAGACCGTGACTGCGAGATGTTAACGTTTTTCACAAATGTATTTAATTATAAGGAGCTTCTCCATAGAATTTATATTGAAACAACAAACGATGTAGTTAATCCTGTGATATTACTTAATACTCAATAGCCATCAAACGAGGTCTACAGTCATTTTAATCAACGCAGGAAGGTTATTGTTACATAACTGGCTAACCATTTAATATGCGGTGTACGTCACAGAACAGAGGAAAGAGATTAGAAGGGCCTTGTGGGCGGGGCAGGCGCGCCGCACTTATGAGCAAACGCTCGTATGTCAACCGAAATTTGGTTCACCGGTGTTCACCGGACAACAGTCGCGCTCATACTGTGACAACGTGCGAAGCTCCGCGAAAAAAATTGAATTATGCCGTCTTGCGCTATTATAACGTGTCGGAAAAGAAGCAAGGTGTGTATTGTAGCCCGGGAAGGGATTTCTTTTCACCGGTAAGTCCAAAATCCTTAAAATACAAGCGATATTTATAATTTTTACAATTGTATTATGTCATTTGTAGACAAAAACGATACAATCGCAGCCAGATGCTAAATTATACATTGCTTGTAATGCATGGGTACCATCTTGTACTAGATGAGCAATCGCGCAATGTATTGCGTTCCCTGCGAACGTCGCGGGCGCCCAGCCAATCTGAAATTCTGCGAAATCCATGCGTATCGATAGTGTTGTACCAAGTTGTAAACAATGTCGATATTAAGTATGTGTGTTTGATATAAGTGATAATTATCAGTAATATTATAATTAAAATAAGTTTGTTTACTACCATCAATTATTGTTTATTATGGGTTATTAATTTAGTTTCTGAGTCGGTTTTTCGTCTACAATTTGGTTTAAAGTTAACCATTTATAATGAAAACATACATTATAAATTTTATTTTCAGGTTTCCAAAAGATCCTGGTGCAAGAAGACTGTGGATTGAAGCAACTGGTAGAATTGAATGGATACCTACTAAATGTAGATGAATGTAAGATAAAGGGGGTCTCTTGTACCCTTCGAAAGATCTAATACTAATATGTAAAACGTCGGAAGCAGTTATCAAGATTTATACCGACAATCTCCGGAATGTTAACAAACATATGTTGACAACAAAGATTTTGTGCAGCTTCGTTGGAACTGAATTATTTAGCAACATTAGTAATCATCAGATTGGATTATATCCTACTGCGAGCCATGTTACAGACCTAACTAAGGCTATTATCGGAAAATATATTAATTTAAGATTGCACTTTATTTTGAAAAATTCGAATTTAAAAGATAGCAAGCGCATGTTACTTAATAAATTCGTATTATTTCAAGGACAATAATAAAATCAGCATTGAAATGGAGTTTAAATTGTTGTTCATAATTAAAGTGGTATTGTATTTTTTACTTGTGTCATTTATTTACTTACTAGCCGTAGCCCATTACCTTAATTGCGTAATGCACGATCAAACACAATCTGAATCATTTTGAAGCAGATTATTTCAAAACGATTCAGATTCTGATTGATCAAGCTAACTCATTGTTTCATAAGTTCGATAAGAAAATCTCCTCAACAACGTAAATAACTCAATGATTGTTATTTAACTGTCAAAATGAAACAGATTAGGCGTAATCGTTTACGGAAATGTGTTACGTACCTAATTAAATAGCATGTCTTTTTACGCATAAATGACGTAAAACAGAGCTGCAGTTAGCATAAACATTATTATTTATATGTACTTAGGAAGACCACACTAATTGCCACCCTTTTCAGAAATTATAGCGAAAAATTGCAAAACTTAAAAATTACACTAATTTTATCGATATAAATAATCGACCTTTTGGTCGCCGTAACATGTATGAGAATATGGGCGTGTCAAATGCATTGTTTTGCGTTAGTGTGACAACTAATAGCAAGCTCGCGATCTATGTGCGTGTGGTTCAATTGTGTGCGTAATCCATGTACGTACTAGTCTCTTGCTTGTAGTAGAGTTAAAGAGTGGGAGACATGCGGCGACACGCGTTGTAATACAAATCAGGAACTATTTCCTTTCTAATCTCTTTCCTCTGTTCTGTGGTGTACGTCATAGAGGCTTGACCCTTGTCTAAATCTGGCATAGGAAACACGTCATCATTATATTGTCGGTATGTTGCTCCATCCTATCCTATTGTAATACCGTGCAACGTAGCACACCGAATAACTTTAACCATGACCAAAATCAATCAATTTAAATTGTAATCGGTATCTGCAGTTCACATGTGCAAATGTGGACTGACGACAAAATGGTCGCCAGATCGATCCCACCGGTTCTAGGTACAGTCAGCGTCAAAAATATCGGGACGAACAGACTGTTCAATTGATCTCTACAACTAAGAAAACAGAACTTTATCTCTATTAGATAAAGTTCTTGTCAGAATGACAGGTGTCGTGAGCTGTCTTCATTCTGAAACATTCCTTGTGTCATTCAGTTAATATTTAATTTTCATAGTTGTTTAGATAATTTAGAACAGTCTGTTCGTCCCGATATTATTGACGCTGACTGTACCTATAATATTGACGTGGACTCTACTCATATAATTATAATCAACCTATTATTTTCCCACTGCTGGGACGGGGTGAGTGTAAGTCAAATGTCTTCGAACTTTGGTTTTAGGACATGCCGGTTGCCTCACGATGTTTTCATTCCGTTTAAAAGGTGGTGCAATAATTTACGCAGAGTTAAGCGCCTGAGTAGAATAGCATAAGCATTTAATTTTATCTTAGTGGGAAGGAACACTAAGATAAAATCTGCAATATAAGTCGCCGAAATGCATAGTCTCCTCCTTTTTTTGAAGTCGATTACTGACATTTAAATCACGAATATCTTTGAGATGATCTCAATAGTTTTAGAGCAGGAAATCAAGTCCTTTATGAAGGTCACCTAACTGTAGGTACAGTCACCAAAAGAGATAAGTAAACAGGTTCGTCGAATACCATAGTCGAAGTTTAGTATAAAACTGATGGATGTTTTCGAATTACATTTAATTTGATTAATGAGCTGTTTGTTTTCTTTAATAATAAAATCAAATTTTATTCGAATACTGCCAGCGGTTTCTTAATAAACGTCTACTATATCCAAGGACAATGTACCCTAATTGCGTAACGCACGATTAATCATAATCTGAATCATTTTAAAACAGATTGAAGACCTTATTTCAAAAACCACCTTTGTCAAAAATTCCAAGTAGGTATGAGTTAGTTACGCCACGCAATTTGCTTTTATTCGTTGTACCGATTCTTCTTAAGAAGAACGGTACATCGAATGAAAGCAAATTTCTCGAGACTAAACTTGTTTTGGAAGAAATATAAAATATAATCAGAAAGCTTACAAATTCCTCTACAAGATCGTAACTAACTCTTATCATGGAATTTTTGACAAAGGTGGTTTTTTATATAAATTCTTCGATTGCTCACCCATTGCTTCATATGTTCGAAAAATGTGTCTGCTCAGCAACGTAAATAACGCAATGAATTTTGTTGGACAGTCAAAACGAAACGGATTGTGATTGATCGTGTGTTACGCAATTAGGGTGCTGGATACTTATCTCTTTTGGTGACTGTATCTAACGAGTTTTAAAAGAACCACTTATAAAATACGGAAACTCGTCTGCCTCTACATTAACGTAATTTTTAAGGATATCCAACTGGTTTGTATTATTTCCGAGTCGTTTCTGTCCTCGTAACACTTATATTGCAACATTGCGCTTGCGCCGGTTGCCCAATCTTTACGATTTTTCTGATTTGGCATTGTGTAAATAATACCTTTCTTTCGTATTTGGGTATGCTGTACAGGAAAACCACACAGAATGTTTGATATTGGGGGCGTTTACATGGGTATTCGTGTTTGTAAATATTATACCTTAGTATTTTTGGCGGTGTTTTAAGTTTGTCTTAGTAATAACTACGTTTTGCTGGCGTCTGTACTTGTACTATTTATTTATTATTCATCACAAACACTGCTATCATTACAGGAATTTCCTAATGCGGTAGCGTGGTCCTTAATTAAACTATCTTATATAACATAACACATACAATATTATTTTTGTGAATTTATTCAGAGAACACGTAAATATATCGATCCTGTCAGCCGTGATCCTGCAAACCGACGAAAAATTTCTTCGCCGGGGGGTCTAGAATGATTGCTGAATTCATGGTTACAGTTTGCGCACTGAATAAAAACTTTTCCTGTATAGAAGATGTTGAAGCTGAAGTTGTTCATGCGGATGACCAAAGAGTCGCATTGTGAAAAGCTTCAGCGTGAAATCGAGCGGGTGGTAGCGTGGAGTGTAAAGAACAAGTTACAGTTCAATGTGACGAAGTCTATTACAATGTCCTTCACGCGGGCCATGATACCCAGACATCACGAATATAGCATGGGGGGTCACGTCATACCGCGGGTGGGGTCGGTGCGAGATCTTGGGGTCATCTTTTCTGAGGATCTATCATTTCGAGTTCAAGTCGTGCAAGTGTGTAAAAAGGCATTCAAAAATCTTGGGTTTGTCATGCGAGAAACCTGGGAATTCACTAACATGGCAGCAGTGAAATCACTGTATAACGCGTTGGTCCGAAGCAACTTGCAAACTAGTGCCCTCATCTAGCCTCCTTTCCAGATTGCCGCCATAGGATCTGGAGGCAAAGGTCCTCGCGCACATCTAGGAGTGGCGCGAGGAGGCCAAATGCCGGGGCGTTACTCCGCTGCCGCGAGAAATCGCGGCTCAGTGGACAGAACTCCGGCGGGATCTCATGGCGATATGGAGAGTGCGATTGTCGCAACCCAGTGCTGGGCACGCCACGATAGCGGCGGTAAGTCCCCTCTTTGAGGAGTGGCTTGAGAGGCGGCATGGCGTCCTCACCTTCCGCCTGACGCAGGTCCTTACCGGACACGGTTGTTTCGGGAGGTTCCTGTTCCGAATAAGGCGGGAGGAAACGCCCGGGTGTTTCCACTGCGAAGATCGCCCTGAGGACACGGTGGAGCATACATAATATAGCCGTGTCCTTGTTGAGGCTATCGGGGGGCGACGATCTCTCGCGTCCGGTCCTGGTCCAGGACATGGTACGGAGCGAGAGTGCATGGGTAGCCGTCACCTCCTTCTGCGAAGCAGTAATGCTCGCGAAGAGGGAAGCGACGCACGTGAAGGAGAGGCAGTATATGCGCCCTCACTGTCGTAGCCGCCGCGGGAGACGCCCTGGGCGTCGGGAATCCCAGGCTGATTCCCGGCCACCGTAGGCGCGGGCTTGCGGACGGCGAGTAATGGGTAGCTCGCTGTCCGGTAAGGACCAAGCCTGGGTCGACGGCGCGTTGTGTTCCACGCGCGCCTCAAAGAGATGTCAGCACCAACTGGTGGGGTCCCCACCGGCCGATGCCTGCTAGGGGTGCGGGTTGTTCGAAAGAGATACCGCGGCCTCTGGTACACAGGCAACTAAGGGAACACGGGTGGGTTTTAGTAAGTCTGACACGGTCTCCTGCTCCACCCAGAGCGGGAGAAGTTATTTGATGATTTCGCACCAAAAAAAAAGGGCAAATGAATAAATAGATAAATAATAAGATAAGATATATGCTTAGGATACTTGAATAATTGAATTTCGTTAATAGGTACTTTAGCGCATATACCTTATAATTTTTAGGGTTCCGTACCCAAAGGGTAAAACGGGACCCTATTACTCAGACTCCGCTGTCCATCCGTCTGTCTGTCTGTACGTCTGTCACCAGGCTGTATCTCATGAACCGTGATAGTTAAACAGTTGAACAACAAATACTAAAAAACAGAATAAAATAAATATCTAAGGGGCTTCCACGCAACAGACATAATTTTTTTTGCCATTTTTATAGATAATGGTACGGAACCCTGCGTGCGCGAGTCCGACTCGCACTTAGCTGGTTTTTTGGAGATTACAATGTTGGTCTCGTGGAGAAAGTTGTTCAATTTGATGGTATACATGAGGTACCTACTACAGTGGCCATTGCACGACACACAACCGCGTCCTAAAAGCATATAATACCATGTAAAATCGCGCACCAAGATCCAAAGGTCGTGGTCACACACATACCATTGTCACAGTCCGTCACACAACAAATGACTGTCATTGTGTCAGTCGTCATACAAGATGGTCTCCGCAAGGCACTCGTTTACATAATTGTAAGCTATTGTTTTTATTTCACACGCACGACATTGATTTGTAAATGAATGGTTACTTTTTGTTATCCAACAGAAAACAAGAAACTTCACCCTAATTGCGTAACTCAGGATTCATCATAATTTGTTTCGTTTTGAAACAGATGGCTAAACCATTGCTTCATATGTTCGAAAAATGTGTGTGCTCAACAACGTAAATAACGCAATGAATATTGTTGAAATGTCAAATTGAAACCGATTATGATTAATCGCGTGTTACGCAATTAGGGTGCTGGTTTGTCCTAGCGGATGGCTCCAGTAGCGTTGGCGTCGGGCGACGCGCGCCTCCGCATCCTGCTGGCGCGCGCAGCCCCAGCTCTGCCAGAAGTTCGGGGTGGTGCAGCCAACCACGCAGTACCCGAAACACAAAGTTACAAAGAGCGATGTCCCTCCGCACAGCCAGCCTACTGTACCCTACCATCCCTATTAAAATGAAAAGAACCTTGGACTGCCCTTTGCCCAATACATACTTTAAGTACCTAACAGCTATCAGTTATGATTACCCACAATAAATAAGTGGGTAGGCAGTAACTATAGTAATTACGCTGCAATAAAAGTATGTATGTAGTTACATAACGATCTGTGTTTTCAAATCATGTTTACCTGTGTTATCATTGAAGTGTAGCCTTAATACAACGTGAAACATAATTAACGTAAGACCTCTTACTGATATTTTTTAAAGCCAACTGTTATTATTAAGAAAAACGTGTTGTCCCTATCATTACAATTGCGATAGAACTATTGCTATTTATTACTATTGTGTTAATGGGACGCGGTGCCTTAGTAAATAAATAAATAATTACTTTAGGTCTTTAAAATTAAGTCTTTAGAAATAAGATTGAATTTTCGATGGCTGAATCGAAGGTAGGCTATATGGCAATTTGCATAGTTTTTGAAAAAAAAAACACCCACTAAAAGTTGTTGAAATCGATTCAGTAGTTAATTAGGAACAAACTACTTTCAGGTCATGCGTCCATTCTGTTATAGGAACCTTGTAGAAATTGGTACTCACATGCATTACTGCCGGCTCTACACTTAGACCATCGCGTGTATACCTTGTGCCTAATAGGAGGTCATCACTTGAGTACTTACATAGCTTTCCAGTCAAGTAAGTAAGTAATAAGTAAGTAAGTAATTTATTTGCCAAAATGTAGGTGTACAAAGCCAAGCCAAGCCAAGGCAAGCCATTTGAAGACCTTATTTCAAAAACCACCTTTGTTACAAATTCCATGTATGAGTTAGTTACGCCACGCAATTTGCTTTTATTCGTTGTACCGATTCTTCTTAAGAAGAACGGTACATCGAATAAAAGCAAATTTCTCGAGACTAAACTTGTTTTTGAAGAAATCTATACATATAATAAAATTGTAACAGGCCGATGTCTGTACATTAAAGATATTGAAGAAAAAATAGTATGGGGGGTCTTTATTAGAGCAACAAACTCAAACTCAAAAACTCAAACTCAAAGCATTTATTTCAAATAAACCAATTACTGGCACTTTTGAATTGTCAAGGTCGGTGAGATAGAAAGATGAAGCTAGTTGCCCATTCCAAAGCGTAGGTACCTATGGAGAAGAACGGGCAAGAAACTCCATGGTCACTCTTTTAAAATCATGATTATGTTACAATCAGTTGGTTACATCATTATGTTGAAATTATCAATGTGAGAACGATGTAAAAAGACGTGCACATTATAAGCGTCCGTAATTAAAACAAAACAAAAATAAAATAACAATTTAGAAATTAAAATAAGCCGTGGGAGCTAAGAGATGACCAGTCCCTACTGGCGGCGCCCATTCACGAACATGACGTATGGATCAGCACCATTCAGCTCAACCATTTTGAAGGGAACTTAATGATCCAACACACACGCCACCACCAGCGAGACATTTGAGTGAGCATGACATACTCTCAGCTGCCAGGGCACATTCAAGTCAATGAAAGACGTACCCTGTAAATGTTAGCTATATAGTAAGGACATAGTGCTCACACATATGCTATGCAATTATACAATACTAAAAGTTTGAAACAGAAGCCAAAACAACGGTTTGTAGAATTTTTGTCTGTCTGTATGTTTGTTACCGCATCACGCAAAAACCACTGCATAGAATTGAATGCAGTTTTCAATGATGTATTCCGAGAGGTCTAACTTAAAAAATTGCCTATATATTATCAAAAAAAAAAATGATTATCTACTTGATTCTAAAGTCCACGCGTATGAAGTCGCGGGCAAAAGCTAGTATAAAATATAATCAGAAAGCTTGCAAATTCCTCTACAAGATGGCGTAACTAACTCATAACACGGAATTTTTGACAAAGGTGGTTTTTGAAACCAAGTCTTCATTTGTTTGCCTGGGATAAAGATTTGTTATTGCAGTTCTTTAAGCGAAATATTTTATCATCATCACTGCTGAACATGCCTTCAACAAGCACTGCCATTTTGACCGGTTCTGTGCGTCTCGCATTCAGCGGATTCCTGCGGCCTTCACCAGGTCATCGGCCGATCTTGGGGGAGGCCTTCCAACTCTACGTCTTGCGGTACGCGGTCGCCACTCCAGAACCGTTATCGTTAATTTATCAAATTATAATTCATTCGAATACATACATTGGTTTCTTACTAAATTGAACTAGGTATTTCCGTCGAGCCTTGTTACTTCTCTTTCCTGATGTCTGCACATCATTAATGTTGAATTAATAATAATATTTCAGAACGATGGGGAACGATAAAACAGACCTTAACGTTAAAAGCGTCCAAAGTACAGCAAATAGAAACAATTTAAAAATAAAATTAATTAAAATAACTGGTTAAACAAGCTAGACTAGAACTAGACAGCATGAACTTTAAACGGGTACTTAAGTGGTTTGACTATTGGACCGATGCGATGGCCGGTGGAGCAGACAAGTCATAGAGTGGACTGCGTATCAGAAAGCGTAGTGTGGGATGTCCCGACGACCTTGAAAAGTTGGCTGGGATAGACAAGATGCGAAAGGCGAAAGATAGGGTGTTGTGGTGCAGTTTGGTTGATGACTATGTCCAATAGTGGACTGCGATAGGTTAAGGCGGTGATTTCTTGAAAACGCTCAATAAGGTGGTTTTAAACTAGTGTATTTCTTTAACCATAAATAATTTTGAAAGCAAAAAAATATATGATATTTTCAAGTCTTTTTTGCATCTAGAGTGATGGAACTCAAAACATAAATAAACATACTTTAATGCATCAAAAAATACATTTTCTTTAAAACCAGTTTATCCTTTCAATAACAATATAATTATAATTAAAAATATACCATAAAATTTGAAATGCCAAACTGCATCCAGTGATGGATTATTTATTATTAAATAGTTAATATCTAATTTTATACGATTTTATTTGCATTTTTACGACACTGCTTGCTTATTTATTATTCGAATCTATTACAACAGATTTTAACCCGTATCAGATTGCAATAATAACTATTATCACTCATAACGACAATATTTAAAGTTACCAGGGCCTTAAGTTGATTGATTGAAGTCGTTCTGGGAGCCACGGGTGGGTTTTAGTCAGTGAAAGTCAGACACGCCCTCCTGCTCCACCCAGAGCGGGAGAAGTTATTTGATGATTTACCGCACTCAAAAAAAAAAACCCAGCCATCATCATTGTCCTGCCGTTATCCTAATATATTTGGGGTCGGCGCAGCATGTCATCTCGGCAGACATTCCCTGTCGAGCCATCTATGATCTTTCACGCAGTCCATCCATAGTTTTAGATCCTCCCAATCATGGTGCAAAAAACAAAAAATCATCAGCTACCGTCAATGCCATGTGTTTACGGGATTTTCAGCGTCATTTTACGTCTTGATTTATGTACCTAAGTAAATCAAAAATTTACCTATTTACTTTGCGTATGGTCTCATGATTTACACAGCTATATTATATACTTACGTAGCACGATGACTGTACCTACGTTTTTAATTTTGATATTCTTGATGTCAAAGTGGCGCAACGGACTATCATTTTTGTGTTATAAAAGTGTTTTATGTCATTTTTATAGCGAAACGTGTTCCTTTATCATATTTCTGATCTACATCTAAATTTGAATGATGGTCATCATCCGACTTTACGTTGCATTTAAAACTACCTGCTTAAGTGTACTCTTTCTTGTAGTTATTTGTTTATATACTTACTTAACACCAAATTACGCAGAGCAAACCGATCGCAAAAAATTATACACAGGATTCCGAAGAGGTTTTTCCAAAGGTCAATATGTTTACCAGCCCGTGCACTTAGTCTTCATTCAGTAGGTATATACCTCCTTAAGAAGTTTGTCATATATAGCCAACTACTTGACATTATAGTTCTCTATAAATATATAGATAAAAACTCAAGTCGGAGAAGTGAAAAAACTAGAATTGAATAAAAAGTGTGTTAGCAAGTTTGAAAATGGACAATCAGAATTTGGTCTTCTACATATCTAGTATACAGGGTCAAATTAAATTAGGTGGCAGTTCGAAAACTAATGAAATTACAAAATCAAAAAACCCGACTGCCTAAAACGTGAACTTTAATTAAATAAAGCTTGTAAAAAGATGGAAACAAGAAACTTGTTTAATAAATAAAACTATTTATGTTTATTTATTTATTTTTAACTATTAGGCTGAATACTAAAACAATCTCTTTTTTAATTAAAGTTCACTTTTGAGGCAGTCGGGTTTATGATTTTGTAATTTTTTTTTTCAGTATTTAGTTATGAGACCTATTTATGAAGCCCTTTATTTTGATACCCCACTCAATAGGTTTAGAGTAAAAAAAATATTTTTTTGAAGACACAATACCTATGGCGCCAAAAATCGGCCATTTTTATTTTTTAAAATTTTGATATACCCAGTGTCACACAATTAAGACGAATCTAACGGCACCTCTCAAACCGATCAAGCCGTTTAGGCTACAGAGCGTGCCAAAGAAATATACATACATACATACATACACTCGAAAAACATAACCCTCCTTTTGGCGCAGTCGGGTAAAAAAAACATATTCATCATTCGATGTGGGCGAGGCTCAATTGCAATGATCAGCTGTTTTTTATTTTTCATTTTTCGGGGAACATTTTACGAAGTGCCAAAAACCAAAACAAAACAACATTCCTTGATGTCAGTGTAATTTTGATTTGTAATATGCGCTTTGCCTGAAATAAATGAATTTTATTTTTTAATTTTAATTTAAAGTTTTGAAGAAAATTGGAATTATGGTTTTTTTTTTTTAAGTATGTAATAATCATTGCATTTCCATATCGATATCCAACACGGTATTGCCAGCTAACTTAATTTGACCGGGTAATAATTAATTTGATACGAACACTTAATGTTATGAACTTATGAGCCAGCGGACTTTGAACTATTTTATTCAGAATTGGAACTTATTTCCGCAGTTGGTACTTATTTATCGTTTGTTCAATACAATAACTTCCTACTACAGAAAAAAAGACTTAAAAAAAAACAGTCACTACAAAAAAAAACTTACACACAGAGAGACCTTTTAAAAAAACCTGAAAACACCACCAAAGTAGATCTTCGCTGTGAAAATGGCGACGCTCAGTCGGGTGCTTAGCAAAACATACATTGATCTGGTCACGCCCCACTTGCTGCAGACCGAAGGTTGAAGGACAAAGCGCTTGATTAGCCAGAATCAGGACCGGAACGAGAATCGATCAATACGGCTTTTAACTTAGTTACTATCACTACACAAAACACCTTCTTTTGAACAGTCTATTTAAATGACAATGGACGCAATTTCAGGTCCCTTATGACCCTGTTATATCCTAAAAAAGGTTTTAAAGAATGACCGGAAAATGTCGAGAGAATCGCATGTTGGTTTTAAAACATATTTCAATGAAAGAATTGAAAGATACTCTCAGTATTGAAATCTTGTGGTGTGTGAAATATAATACTGTACATATTGTTTCCCCGAAGGTTTGTTCAGATTTGTACCTTAGTGCACCCACATTTCACCAGTTATGGTTAAATCCCATGTTAAAACGGGCAAGCCAATTGTCATCAACCGTGCACAAATTCAGATTCCAGGCTGCTACTGAAAAAATCCAGATAGAAACAGCCAATAACATTTTGCCCGACCTGCACCCTAATTGCGTAACTCACGATCAATCTTAATCTGTTTATTTTTTTCAGTTCAACAATATTCATTGCGTAATTATTTTTCGAACATATGAAGCAATGGTTTAACTATCGACGGAAGAATAGACATGACTATTAACTAAATGATGTACAATAGGAGAAGATAGCTATGTTTTTCTATTAATTATCACAATTAAGCGTTCTAAATGAATCATGATTTTGTAGATAATCGTATATACTTTGTGGCCGTCGTATAGAAAGTTTGTTGTCAGTGTGATATTGACAGTTTGGGAAGAAATATTCTTCTGAAATAGTCTACATTTATAAGGACCTAGGCAAAGATCGTTAGAAACGAAAGACAAAATGACATATTGTAGAGGGATATCTACGGTGCGATGTCAAAAATGGTGAAACGAAATGTCACTTTGTATTGAAAAAGCACTGTCTACTGCTAGGAAGTGAACCCGACCTCATGCTCATCAGTAGCGCTTGCGACCACTACACCAACGAGGCAGTTGGTTGTTATATATAATATTCCGCCCGCGGCTTCGCCCGCGTGGAAGTCGGAAATTATCCCGCGGGAACGTACTACCGGAATAGAAAGTATTCTATGTGTTAATCTAAGGTATAATCTACCTGTGTGCCAAATTACATCCAAATACGTTCAGCTGTTTTTGCGTGATTGAGTAACCAACATCCAAACATCTTTACAAACTTTCAAATTTATCATATTAAGTAGGATTTTGTCAGCCGATTGGACCTACACGGTTTAGGTCCAATCGTGGACTGAAATGACTTTTCAATACAAACTAGCAAGTAAGTTAGTAATAATTTATTTAACAAAAGAGTTCTTGCAAGTTACTTTGTCTCGGCCACCGTAGGCGCGGGCTTGCGGACGGCCAGTAATGGGTAGCTCGCTGTCCGGTAAGGACCAAGCCCGGGCCGACGGACGGTGCGATGTGTTCCACGCGCACCTCAAAGAGATGTCAGCACCAACTGGTGGGTTCCGCAAGGGCCGATGCCTGCCAAGGGTGCGGGTTGTTCGAAAGAGATACCGCGGCCTTTGGCACACAGGCAACTGAGGGAACACGGGTGGGTTTTAGTCTGTGAAAGTCTGACACGCCCTCCTGCTCTACCCAGAGCGGGAGAACTTATTTGATGATTACCCACACAAAAAAAAGGTTACTTTGTCTGTCTGATTGTTCCGTTTTCATGCCTCGACGTTTGAATGGATTTCGATAAAAATTTACACACACAGTAGACCATAAGAAATTTTTGTAAGGCAACATAAAGTAGGTACTGATTGAGCGGTGAAAGTGTAATACCCATGTAGTAATAACATGGATTATAAATGCATTGCCGTAATATTTGTGCTTTTATTTTTCCATTGTTTGTCCTCAGTAAATAAATCATGCTAAATCATGATTATAAGGCTAGCACATAAGACTTTTTAGTTCCTTGGGATAATTTCTAACTACCAAGCAGGCAAAGCCGCGGGAAAAAGTCAGTCATTTATATAGCTCCTACTGAATTACAAACAAAAAACAGTGGCACTCCGGGAGTGCCGACAGAAGTGTAAACTTGAACAATTACGTGTGTATTTTTTAAATCGTCAATACAGGTTTTCACATTGGGTCCTTGGGTCCTGATTGCTCTCGGTAAAAAATGATAAACGAGCGATCGACTTCAGCCATTAAAGGTAACAGCACAGATTTTTACGATAAAAATACAAAGGTAAAGAAAGGGATGAAAGAATTAGAATTTCCTAATGAAAGAAAGGGACTTTTCCAAAATACCAACTTGTGAATTGTATCGTCGAGCTAATAGATTATTATTTTTGACGCTTTGACACTCCTATATCTATGTACATATACCTATACACAGTATACATATAACTCATGGAAAGCGTTCGATAACGATGACGCGAGTTCCATGATTTTTGTTCACCCAAAAAGTGTACAACGCGTCTAAAGAAGCTTTCACTTCAAAAATGTTTTTACCCTTAAAACATTTAATGTTTTTACTTCCTAGAGAAAATAGCTGAGAAGAAGTGGCGCAACAAAGTCCCCAGCAACACATATTATGCCTGTTAAGTTGGAAAAAATATTGTTTGTATCAGAAGTCGCCTAGGAAACACCGATCTCATCAACCTAGTCTGTGAAAAAAAATACGTTTAAAAGTGTGAAATTTTTAACCAATTGAAAAAATAAATATCATTTATTCAATTTTCATCTATCGCCCAAAACCAAACTAGTTTATAACTGTGGCACCAGACGACATAATGGAGGGACATGGAGGGGACCTTGAGCCCCCTCCACCTTGGGTTTGGCGGTATGGCCCACCGTGACATATTGCGAATATATTACCATTTGACTGCTGTTACTATGAGGTAGGTCAGGGCAGGACTATAGATAGATTCGACCTTTATTTCGGATGATTTTAATGGGGGCTTCCGTGATGCAAAAATATATTTCAAAGTCAAAGAATCTTTTTTAGAAGTTCATGTGCATGCTCTGATCGAACAAAAAAGAAACTCGCACTAGGTTTTAACAGCGGTTTCGCTCGCGTGGAGGACAAAAATTATCCCACGGGAACGTACAACCGGGATAAAAAGTATCCTTTGTGTTTATCCTGCACCCTAATTGCGTAACTCACGATTCATCATAATTTGTTTCGTTTTGAACAGATGGCTAAACCATTGCTATAAATGTTCGAAAAATGTGTCTGCTCAACAACGTAAATAACGCAATGAATATTGTTGAACTGTGAAAATTAAACCGATTATGATTAATCGCGTGTTACGCAATTAGGGTGCAGGTTATAATCCGTTCAACTGTTGTTGCGTGATTGAGGAACAAACATACAAAGTTTCACATTTACAATATTAGTAGGATTCCCACAATATTTTGACTGCTAGCACAGATATAATTAATAAATTAAAATACCATTACGAATTTGTTATACGGAATGATCAAAATAGCAGAAATTAACCAATATTAGATCGTTTGTTTTCGGTTTTCAACAATTAAACAAAGAAGCCTTGCACTACTTGATATACAGGCTTTTTTTTTTTTTTTTTTTTTTGGGTGGGAAATCATCAAATAACTTCTCCCGCTCTGGGTGGAGCGGGAGGGCGTGTCAGACTTTTACTGACTAAAACCCACCCGTGTCCCCTCAGTTGCCTGTGTGCCAGGGGCCGCGGTATCTCTTTCGAACAACCCGCACCCCTGGCAGGCATCGGTCCTTGCGAACCCCACCTATTGGTGCTGACATCTCTTTGAGGCGCGCGTGGAACACAACGCGCCGTCGACCCGGGCTTGGTCCTTACCGGACAGCGAGCTACCCATTACTCGCCGTCCGCAAGCCCGCGCCTACGGTGGCCGGGAATCAGCCTGGGATTCCCGACGCCCAGGGCTTCTCCCGCGGCGACTACGGCCGTGAGGGCGCATATACTGCCTCTCCCTCACGTGCGCCGCCTCCCTCTTTGCGAGCATTACTGCTTCGCAGAAGGAGGTGACGGCTAACCATTCACTCTCGCTCCGTACCATGGCCTGCACCAGGGCCGGACGCGAGAGATCGCCGCCGCCGATCGCCTCCACGAGGACACGGCGGTGCTCCGCCCAAGCCGGGCAGACCGCCACCGTATGCTCCACCGTGTCCTCAGGGCGATCTTCGCAATGGAAGCACCCGGGCGTTTCCTCCCGCCTTATACGAAACAGGAACCTCCCGAAACAACCGTGTCCGGTGAGGACCTGCGTCAGGCGGAAGGTGAGGACGCCATGCCGCCTCTCAAGCCACTCCTCAAAGAGGGGACTTACCGCCGCTATCGTGGCGTGCCCATTGATATACAGGCTGTGGCGTAAATAATGGATAACCCTGAAACTGTCGATCGGCCTTATTATTTATCTATCGTTTACCCCACTTATATCGCCATATGCCCACGAAAATTTGAGAATAAGTATTTTTAGCAATGTTAGCTTAGAATGTCATAAAAAATCTTGATACAAAGTTATCTAATAATACAAATATTCAGAAGTGACAAAAAAAACAAAACGAGAAAAATCACCAATTGTAGAAATGGCAGCTGATTTTGTAAGAGTACATATGCACGATTTTTATTTAAAATATCAATAATTTGGTCATCCATGGGCATATGGCGATATAAGTGGGGTAAATGATGGATGATAATCTGGCCAATCGACAGTTTCAGGGTTATCCATTATTTACGCCACACCCTGTATACTAGTTGGTCTCTAGATATATTATGTAGGTACGGGTTTTCCAAGGACATTTAGAAAATGTTAATGACAAAGATAGAACAGCAAAAAACTAAAACTACTTGAAATTGTAATGATTTTGAGTGACAAACTCCAAAAAAAAAGACTGTGGTGCTTAAACTGGTCTATTGTCCAATTAATTTTATATTACGACCTGAAAACTATTGTAGATACAAAAACACATTAAAGTATGATCATAATATATCTGCATTGTTTTGTTGTTCCCACGAGACAGTAATTTTATTAAAGAATAATTTCGGACTTACCTCGAGAATCGTAGTTTAATCAGCACCCTAATTGCGTAACACGCGATTAATCATAATCGGTTTCATTTTGACAGTTTATCAATATTCATTGCGTTATTTACGTTGTTGAGCAGACTCATTTTTCGAATACTTGAAGCAATGGTTTAGCCATTTGTTTCAAAACGAAACAGATTATGATTAATCGTGAGCAATTTGGGTGCTGATTAATAGATTTGTGCGACTGTTCGTACCGTGCTAAGAGCTCTACCAACAAACTGCTAATTAGGTTAAACAAGGATTAGTTGACTCCTATAAGAAATAAGTATGTATAGCTATGACATGAGCATTTTGATCATGACGCGCGGATACAGACACGCCCCTTTGCCACTTCTCCTGTTTATTTTCTATTTCATAAGGGGCCATTCAAGTATTACGTAAGCAGATTTTTTACAATTATTAACCCCGCCCCCTCCCCCCGTCAGCAAAAGTAAACATTGGTAGCAGACACACTACGTGTCTGCTCACTTTCGTGTGATTTTGGAATATTGTCATCGTTTTCTTCGAGCTATTCATAGGCAAGTAGGGCTGATGTGTTCAAACTAAAATTGACTAAATTTTGTAGAAAATCCAAAAGTTAAAAAATAAATTCTGCAGACGTAATCACCATCCAGACCCTATCCCCCATGTCATCAAAAATAAGCAAAGCAAAGACCCCCCGACCCCCTGTAGTGCTTACGTAATACTTGAATGACCCCTAATATCCCACGGGATACTAGTACCACGATTTAGATAGGTACCCTATGTATTAATCCAGCTTATAAATTATCTGTGTTCCAAATTTCATACGCGGCGCCCTCCAGTAGGCATGATCTGTATATTCCGACATCTTCAACAATCATCGTCATATTTCAGCCAATTTACACAAAACCTTGATGAATTATATATAACCTAAACCTTCCTCATGAATCAGTCCGTCCATTGGTGAAAACTGTATGAAAATTCGTTCGGTAGTTTTTGAGGTTATCGTGTTCAGATTCAGACAGACAGACGCGGCAGAGGGAATTTGATTTATAATACAGAGTGGCAGGGAAATCGACTCACAGCCTGTTACCATAGATTCAGTTGTTTCTGCGTTGGAATTTTTTGTCGGTTAAAAAAAATTGCTGTTCCATATATTTTGACCGCGTCCAATTTACACAAAACCTTGATGAATTATATATAACCTAAACCTTCCTCATGAATCAGTCCGTCCATTGGTGAAAACTGTATGAAAATTCGTTCGGTAGTTTTTGAGGTTATCGTGTTCAGATTCAGACAGACAGACGCGGCAGAGGGAATTTGATTTATAATACAGAGTGGCAGGGAAATCGACTCACAGCCTGTTACCATAGATTCAGTTGTTTCTGCGTTGGAATTTTTTGTCGGTTAAAAAAAATTGCTGTTCCATATATTTTGACCGCGTAGGTATTAATTGCACTTTTTTTTGTTGAAAATTTAAGAAACATTTCTCATTATCATCATTTCAGCTGATAGACGTCCACTGCTGGACATAGGCCTCCCCTAAAAAACTTGGGGGGTTTTGCCATAATCGCCACGCTTGGCAGGCGGGTTGGCGATCGCAGTATGGTGGTAAAACGCATAGAGAACGGTGCTGCCCATTCTCTAGTAAGTCCCTTAGTCGCCTTCTACGACACCCACGGGAAGAGATGGGATGGTGCTATTCTTTACGTCCGGCACCACACGGAACACACGGAATCATTTCTACAAACTCAAAAATACAAATATTTAATTTCACATAAACCTACATGGGCACTTAGGAAACGTCAGAAGCTAGGTGCACCTACTACGCTAGAGGTTTTCGAAACCTGTGCCTGAACTCATTAGTACAGTTTACGCGTCGATGTCTCTGCGACCATGTAAATAATGTATGTACCTAGGTAGTGACGGTTGACTCACAAAATAGTACAAATATTTCACTTGAAAGCAATCATAGGACACTCCAGTTTGCCTTTCATTAGATAAAGACTATCTATGTAGGTAAAGTTACAAATTAAAGTTTCACACCCAGTCACCTACTTAAATTATCGATTGACATACTCCACAACAAACTATGGGTTATTTATGAAGTTAAGTGGTTTAAAGTGTTATTCCTAAAATTGATAAAGAAATACGTAATGAATGACTGTATTGGACACGTTTAAATACTCACCTGCGCAAATAGGTGTAAATCCTTTATTGACGGGATAGGGTTCACTCGAAATTTTAATTTATTGGTTCGTATATAAGGAATGCAAGCGCTACTACTGAGCATGAGGTCTTGGGTTCAATTCCCTGGTCAGGCTATGTAGTATTGGGTTTTTCTATCTAGAACTGCTCAGCAGCATCCCGGAGTCGGGATTTGCGCCTGGTTGATAGCAATAGGTTCGCCCCCTTTAACATGGGACTTAAAAGGCCGTATACGACATTTTCCCGATTTCGCTGATTTACGTGAATGTTAAAATCTCAGATTAAGTATAAAACATAGGGAGATAGACCGCGCGGATAACCAAGAGTGAGGCCAAAAAACCATGGTGTACCGCGCGGTCTATCTATCTTTGTTTTATAATACTGAATGTCTTTAAGTTTTAATGCAGAACATGAAAGATAATTTCAACTAAGATCTAATGAATGAGCTTCTTTCTTATTTCTGACTACCCGTAACGACTGTCCAATATACAAAATATGACAGCTTTCCAATGCAAAGAGGGGCTCGATACCTATGTAATTGATGGTCACCCATCCATAGACTGACCTTGGTAAACGTAGTTAGCTTTTCGATCGATCCGTGCAGCTGTTATTATTATTTAGCCACGAGGAAGAAAAATTAATGAAGAAATGTGGTTTTTATATCATAAATGTAAGGCGACGTTCACACGGACATAATAAAATCGCGGCGGGATCTTTCCGCACTGAATTTTCTAATCTTGATGTTGAACTGAGCATTGAGAATGTATGAGTGTATTATTGTATACCAGTACCCTGCAGGCTTAGCATGACGCTTTCTATTTCTACTCTACCGTAGAATAGAAATCACTTGTCTACATTTCTCGGTACGAATCTGTCAATTGTCTGCACGGAAACGTAATTTTTGTCTACTCTTCCGTCGACAAAACGCTTCTCTACGGTTAACGTGCTAAGCTTGCAGCAGGCTTAGCATGGCGCTTTCTATTTGTACGAAGAATAAACAGTGCTTTTTCAAAACAAAGTGACATTTCGTTTCTGCATTTTTGACATCGCACCGTAGATATCCTTCTACAATCTGTCATTTTGTCATTAGTTTCTAACGATCTTTGTCGAGGTCCTTATAAATGTAGACTATTTCAGAAAAATATTTCTTCCCAAACTGTCAAAATCACACTGACAACAAACTTTTTACTTGACGGCCACAAAGTATATACGATCATCTACAATATCATGATTCGTTTAGAACGCATAACTGTGACAATTAATAGAAGAACATAGCTATCTTCTCATAATGTACTTCCGTCGACAAATCGGTGCTCGTGCTAAGCCCGCAGAGTAAATCTCAGCGCGTCGTAAATCGAACACGACGATTATCAACTCTCGGCGCTAACACATTCAGCTAATGGCGAAACGAGAATCAATCTAAATTTGTAGACATAAATAAATTATTCTAAAACAAGTTTGTCAGGTCTAAGCTAGACAGTCATTTTAGATACATTACCTACTTTCTTATATTTTTTTTGTTACAAGTTTAAGAAAGATACAGCTGCGTGTAGGAAAGTCTGAATTATTGTGAAGTTCTGCCACATTTGTTGCTTCTTGCAAAAATCAGCGAGGAGGGTAAAAAACCACACATATCGACCAAGATGTAAGGTTTGTAGCGTTAGGAATTTGGCTCTTCATTACGTCTGGTAACTTTTTAACAATGAAAGCGTTAAGTGAGTCTTGTTTGCAACCTACTTACTACAGAAATAAAGGAGTATATTTATAAACGATGATTAAAGTTAGGAGATGTTTAACGTCAAAAATTTATGGTTAAACAGTCGCTTATCATTACCAAACTTTAAGCAACATTTATAGATATAGGGGAAAATGTTTTAGTGGGATACACTAGTTCAGATATGAAACCTTTCAATGCTCAGAATACAACAATACAGACTAAGTTCTCCAATGACCTAAACTCCATAACGAATCTTGTTTTCTATCAGCCTGTTTACTATCATGCGATGCAAACCACAAACATAATAACATCGATCAGTATTACCATTGCAAGAGTACCTACCTATCTCTATGCACTTCATACCTCCATTATTAAGAAATACTGCAAGAAACGCTTCGTTTCAAACCGCAATTACCAGCTGGCACAAATAGCTAGTAACGGATCGTCACAACACTTACTAGCGGTCACAGTAACTTGTAGGTAGCAGTGACTTGTAACTTGTAGGCTAACTTGAAAGAAGCAGTGGCGAGGGGTGGTATTATGGCCAAGGTATGGCCTATCTAATCTATCTAACTAGCCATTCCATGGTTGCCTGGAACAGATCGCGGAAAGCGATAAGGCCGCCCGTTGTATATTTTATGGTGTAATTTGCTTTTTTGTAATGTATTTTTGTAATATTTTTTTGTATTTTATAAAGAATAGGTATATAAATAAATAATAAATAGCCTTTTGTCCCTCTGCAGAGCAAAGGCTTCCTCTCTGTTTTCCACACAATTCCGTGTTTTGCTAGTGCGGCCAGTCCGTCGAGTCAAGCTCATCCCGCCATCCCCGTCAATGTATGCCATTCCAAACAACAACACTTACCGCGTGACGCAAGCGTAAAGTTTCTTCAGAAGATACGGCCCCACTTTTACTGATAATGAGTTGTAATCAGATAATTTTGTATGGAAGATGTGCTTTTCTTCGCACGCAGGCGTTTTTCTAATAATACTTAGAAACAAACTAAATATAATTGTACTAGGAAATAATGAACGGTAGATCGGTGGTAGGTGAGATTTCTTAAAAATAAGCCAATGGAAATCGACTTGTAGTGACCCGTCGCCACTGGTAAGTAGGGTTACTATTTGAGTCTTACTGAGCCAACATTTACATATTTCCTAGAGGTTTCTGTTGATGTTACGAAGCTAAAAGTTGCAATATTACTTAATTGAATGGGCCACTGACGTAGGAAGGATAATGCTTCAAGTTTCCAACATACACCTCTGTTTGCCTGTGTAAATACACACAAAGACAAACTAAAAACGGTCAGGTATACAGAACTATTGCGGAAAAAGAAACTCTACAAGTAAGTAAACAGCTCCTTGGAGTAGGACCTACCGCAAAACTTGAAGACAACTGGTTTTCGACAGGACATTTCTTTCTTACGACTGACTCCCTAATCGCGTATTGAATCTGAATAATTTTAAGGTTATTGCTAATCTATTGCTTTATAATTATGTCACGGAACATTTGTCTGCCTAAGTAACGCAATGAATGTTGTTGAACTGTTAAAATAACAGCCATTCCTACTGTTACTGTGTTATGCAATTACCTCGCGGGAAATCCCAACAGTAGATTTCATAAATATTAATCTTGATAAAGTAACTAATTTCAAGGAAAGTACGCTTACAGTACAGGCCCAAGCAAACTGGTCATCCACTATCTCGGTTCGTTGTCAGAAAACTATGATGATCGTGGCTAGTGATGTACCGAGTCGGCCATATTTGTAGTCGGCGATTAGTCGGCGACTAGTCGGCCCATTTTTTACTCGTATTAATTTGCTTAAAAATGTAAAAGATGGGCATTGAAATGAAATTGAAATCTTTACTGTTATTATTTTTATTAAAGAATCAGTTTTATAGTTTACTTTCAGTGCAATCTAGAATAGGATACTAAGAAACGCCGACTCGCACTGAATAAATGTAACTAAAGCAAATTACCAATGTCACCCGAACTCAACCGAAAGCAATGATCGGCGTGGCCGACTAGTCGGCCATTTTGCAGCCGCCTTGTTGGCTAGTCGGCCAAAGTCATAGTCGGCCCATCTCTAATCGTAACATATCAGTTGTTAGAATAAAAATAAAAATATGTATAAATAATGTTAGTCGACATTTACACGAACGTAAAAATATCGCGTCGGGATTTTATCATGCACTCGATTTTGAACTCTCGGTGTTGAAGTGAGCATTGAGAATCCTACAGAGTGCATCCTGTCCATCCGAGTGTTCGATTTTCAACATTCGGCGACGTCCATGTGAAGTTCGACTTACACCAACAGATGGCATCTAATCTTGTGCGTATAACTACTGATCAAAAGTTACAAGAGTATCGATTTACATACTTAAGTAGATCGATACTCATGTAACAAAACATGGAATGGTACCTACCATTCCACGTTTTGTGAGAGTATATTGATAAAATCTTACCAGGTGCACTTACTTCATCTGATGCTCGTAATCTTTGGAACTTATTATCTCAAGGACTTTATTTATAACCAGAATCAATTTTTTTAAACTGGCGTGTGCTAGCTGACGTCTTATCCTTATGTGAAAGTGAATTTGTTTGTTTTTTACGCTTTCACATTAAAACAGTTGAACGGATTTGGATGGAATTTGGCACACAGATATACCATTACCTGGGTAGGAATTTTCATTGTGGAACGCAGACTTACCGAGTTTTAGGGGATCAAAACCACGACGGTTTTGAACCCATGAACAGGCAAGCGGTTTACTTTGTTTAATTTATTACCTACGGTCTCAAAACGGCCCGGTGACGGAAAAGATTTTAAGGAAACCGACATGTTCTAAACCAGAAAAATCAATGACACGTGACATCTACCAACCCGCACTGGGCCCGCTTGGTGGATCACAGCCCACACCCTCTCACAGAGTGAAGGGCTGTGTCCTGTGTCCTAGAAGCGGAACAGTTTTGGTTTGCTATGCTTGACAGCTATACACGTCATGCTCTTATTTCGATGTATAAGTTAAATAACTAACAATTTGTTTTGCATAAAAAACGCACAAACACAAGCTTCCATAGAAAGTTTGGTATCTTTCTCAAGAAGTAGTTAAGTTGTCACACTATTAACATAACAGTTTACATAACCACTGTCTAACTTACAAGGCTAAGCACACTTTCTAAGTGACTCATTGATATAATATAACATGTTAAGTAAATAAACTTTAGAGTTCAATGACCCCTTATTTATTGGTTTAAATTTTTTTACATACAATTTGACAAGCCTGTTTAACTCCATTTTAACATAGCACCACAAAGAGTAATCCCCGAAGACTTAGACAGAGGCGTACTTATCATCATCATCATCATCTGCATTTCAGCCGAAAGGTCCGCCACTTCGACCGGATCTGAGCTTCCCGCATCCAGCAGTTCCTGCGGCCTTCACAAGGTCATCGCTCCACCTTGTAGGAGGCCTTCCAACTCTACGTCTTAGGTACGCGGTCGCCACTGCAGAACCTTTCGGCCCCATCGACCATCTGTTCTGCGAGCAATGTGCCCTGCCCACTGCCACTTTAGTTTGGCAATTCTTAAGGCTATGCTGGTGTACCTACCTTATAGTACACCCGCACATTGCCAATTATGTTTAAGTCGCATTTAATAGGGGGTAAGCCTATTGTCATCAACCGGGCATACTATACCGGACACCGGGCTTCTAATGAGAAATTCTCAATCTAATCTCACAAATTATCTGTATCAATTATTTAATCTGTATTGTAGTAATCAATTCAATGATTAAAATCTAATAGAATTAACTGTGAATTGTTATTATCTTGTTTATGTACACAATCGGGTAATAAAAATACAATATTGATATTATTAAGGCACTATATTATATAAATAGATAATTGTAATTGCTATATGCCTATATCATACATACATAATAATGAAGATAACTTACAATCGAAATTGTATCGTAGATAAGGAATGGTTTTGACTATGAGTTGAGCCTACATTAATGTGTATTAAACCTAATTATGTGTACTAGGTCTATTATAACTAAAACTATTAGGAACCACAGACCCAAACGGGGTATTAATAGTGGTATTCAAGCCATTATATTGTTGTGTATTTGATGAGGTCCGATATAAACGTGTACTTACCATTTACCATTCACCCAAAACTTTAAAACTAAAAACCAAACCGAAACAATTATTACTTTGATTGATCCACCAAATGGCCTTAATGACACGTGAACTGAGGATCAAGTTAAGCTGCGGCCAAGACCTCAAAGCGCGTGATTAGAATTGTAATCATAAGGGAATGATGCAATTCCTATACGGTTACGAAACTCCTCCCAAAAACAGCTTTTCAGGATAGGTATTCATTCAGCCATGCAGGATTTTTTTTTTATCAATACGCATACTGACCATAAATTCAGCATATGATTCGAGACCCGTTGCGTAGAGTTTTCTACAATCATAAATTATGCTGACTTCATGGTTACAGTTTGCACACTGGTCAAAATTTTATCCTGTATAGATCTGGAAATCTGACACTGAAAAAATTAAGCCAACAACGATATACCCAGTCAAGTCATCTGCTCAGTAGAAGTCACCAAAGTTCCGCTAATGTCCTCAGCATCGTGATAACCCAGAGAAGGAAAATGTACGGACATTTAAGGAAACGTTTTTATTTTTCCGTCCATGGTAACATTAAATTATTATGTGCACGTATTTCCATACATTTTGTGACATGGACGTAGACATAAGTACATAATCCAATCGACATACGCAGGATCCATCTCGATGATAAGAAAGTCATCAATAAATTCTGCTGTCAAATTAATGTTTGATTGGTCGAAAAAATACCGACAACCGATCATATAATTTAACCGATATACCTACTTACATTGACAGCAAATTCTGATCCATCATTTTCAATAGGTTTAGAAAATCTTGAGATTATCCCAAAGATGATGGATTGAAAACTGATGACAGCGATGCGGACGAATACTTCGACACCTAAGTCCTTTTGTTTTTGTATTTATTTGTTTGGTTAGTTCGTTTATTTTTTTTTTCTTATTCAATTAAATTGAAAACTTACATATGATTGAGAAACAAAGTTTGCCTCGTTTTGTCTAAAGTCGTCATGCTCCTCAGAAGTTACTACTTGCGGTAGCGTCGGGGGTCGGGTTGCCTCCTTCCCTCAAATATGGCGAGGGCTGTATGACTGAACTTTGCGGTATGCTCGTGAACGGGTGCTCTTGTGGTAACTAGTCGCCTTGCCGACTATGGTTTTGTTATTGAGTATGGTTTTCATTGTATTTGTTAGCATGTCAGCGTGGCTAGCTTACATATGGAAAATAATTTAATTTAATGTTCTGTGCCTCGTAATTTTAATTACTATGCATTTTTTCTACTTTTGCATATACCAATACAAGTTTTTCTAACTTGACAGACAGCTGTGCTGCTGGGGAGTTTGTTGCGCCACTTCTTCTTCCCAGCTAAAGGACTAGGAAGTGGTGAAGGGTGGGCGTTTTAGAGGATTATCTTATGTAATTTTGTGGTTCGAAAAGTGCTGATTAACGGCCTAATTTGAATAAATGACTTTTGATTTTGTTTTGACCTGGAAAGCGATTGATGAGTTCTATGATGGACCGAGCGTGCCCAGAAGACGCCTGTTCCCTCTTCTTTATAGTATGTACCTAAATATACAGCGTGAAATATTAATGGTTATTTTCCCGCGGCAGAACAACTTGCCATAAGGAGTACTTTCTAAGCATAAAGTAAAAGTAAAAAAATTAAGATTTATATTTTTAATTAAAAAATTATTCATAAACTCGAAAACGTGAGAATCAATAGTAACACTAGACACAACACCACATAAATGTTCAAAGCAAAATAAACTCTCGCACGTGGTGATTTTTCACAATTGTTAATCTGCCATTTTTTGTTTTTAATATTTTATTTGCTTATAAAACGATTGTATTACCAAGACAAAACCATTTCGCTGCGGGAAAACAACCATAAAAATTTGTCGGTGTATAATATAATATGTGTAGTCGTGATGTTATGCTATAATGAGACAATGAACTATTTACCGCTCGGCATTGAACTTGGCACCATTCGCTCAGACTCACCTGTCTCTGGATCTCAGCTGTCCGCGTTATTGGCTCAAATGATTTTATCCGGCGAGAGGAAGCTCTCTGCTGGGTATTTTAACGCCTATGTATCATATTTGTTACACTTAAGTTTTCGGAAGATATCCAAAATGGATGTGGGTTTATTTCAGTTCTTAGAGCATTTAATAACATAACATCACGCTTGTTTCCCTGAAGGGTAAGGCAGAGGTGTATTTATAGTACCTACATCCACATTCCGCCAGTTATGTTTAAATCCCATGAAATAGAGGGCGAGCAGACTCTGGGCTGTTACAAAGAAATTCCAGATGCAAAAACCCAAACCTCCTTATTCGACCCGGGGAACGAACCCGGAACCTCATCTTCAGCAGTTTCTCCTCCTTTTTCCTACTTTCTATTCCTATTTTAGTAACGAAGTAATTCCTATTTCTCATATTCATCAGCCCGAAATAAAGAATGAGGGGCTCCCGTCGTGGTCGAGAATTGTCGGAAAACCGTTACCAAGATGTTGTCTAGATCTGTCATCACCATCGTCATCATCATCATCTGCCCTTCCAGTCTAACCGGATGCACCAGAATACCAGTATTTAGATTGTTGTCTAAATCTTTGTTTCCACAAAATAAATAGTTAACATTGAACTCGTCGTGCATCTAAATATCCCATCACCATCAGAACGATTAGGTTCCGCGTTCTTTCTCAATCTTCTCCACTTTAACTGTTGCAGTTGCGTCTACATTCAGTCTATAAATAAATACGCTGATTAGTTTGTAGGAACTCTGCAATCTAAAGCCGAGGAAACTGCATTTCTCATTAGCAACACACCTACGCTCATTAATGACTACTCGTGTGTATTAAACGTAGTAATATTGTATTGATTAGTGTACTCCATTCTTTTATATTGTGAAGCGAACTACAGGGGAACATTTTGGTGAGAAAAATTTTGAGTATCATAAGTGGATAAATAAAATGGAAGCCGGTGGACAGACCACCTGGGTAACTGCGTATCACACTAATCATAGGTATGGCTTGCATTTTGACATTTCAACAACATTCATTGCATTACTTACGGGGTTGAGCAGACAAATTTTGTGAACAGATGAAGCAATGAATTAGCAATAGGTAGGTATCCTTAAAATGATTCAGACTTAATTTGGGTATGTGCTGATCGACCGAACCATAGAAATTTTTCTTCTGTATTTGGCACTGTGACAAGTTGTGATGAAGCAGGGACAAGACATTTATAAGATGAAGCACTTGTCATGTCCCTCAGGACGGAGTTTAAAGAAATAAGAAGATCTAATGTGCATGACTAGAAACAGAACAAATAAACGATAAATTGACTATGCGAAAGATGAAAATGACTAAGCCCTGGCTGCAGTCCTTAATTTAGGTAGGCGCCCACAGGCTTGCCCGGTAAAGCAGCCGGTAGCCTCCTAGGAAGACATAAGATATGCCATTCCCCAAAACATTGGCTAAAAAGGATGCTAATACAAAGATGACGGCTTATAATTCTGATGTGTGGAAGGAGAAGACAGGATCTGTGTTTATCTGGGGTCGGTGAAGCAGATACTTCTGCTTACTAAATAAATATATATAAATAAATAAATATTACTATTACTATAAAATCAGTGATTCATCAGATCATACTTGATCTGATGAATCACTGATTTTATAGTAATAGTAATATTTATAGTGAACACGTTTTATACTAAGTACAGTGACGTAGTTAAAAATGTAACTAAGTCTTGTAGTATTTACTTTCTTAGAAACAGCGTTTGAGTAATAAAATCAGTGTCATCATGACGCTCGTGATCGTAACAATCATAAAAAAAAAACATAATTCTCTATGCGTCTATGATAACTTGATAAGGTTACATAAAATATTACGTGTTTATATATCAGGCTGTGAGATAGTGTTGAACACTAGAAAAATTTACTTTTTATCTTTTAACATAGTCTTCTTTTGTCACTTCGTCCCGAGCTTAGTACCACAACTTATTTGTTCTAACAATTATTTATTATTAGCTATAATAGTATGTAATTTATTTATTTTTTGTTTGTTTCAGTCCGGTACTAACCCCGCAAGATCAACATTAAGCCCAACTGTATCTTAAAAGATTATTATCGTTCTTCTTTTTTTTTTATAACGCACTCATGCTTTTCCAATTCACTTTAGACATTGGCAGAATAGTCGACATCGGCTTTGCTTGCCATAATAAAAAATAGAATAGAATAGTACCACTACCCGACTCATTCATTCATCATTTTAGCCGAAAGACGTCCACTGCTGGACATAGATCTCCCCCAGGCTCCTCCACTTCGACCGATCTCGTGCTTCCCACATCCAGCGGATTCCCGCGGCCTTCACAAGGTCATCGGTCCACCTAGTGGGTGGCCTTCCCACACTACGTCTTCCGGTACACGGTCGCCACTCCAGAACCTTTCAGCCCCATCGGCCATCTGTTCTGCGAACAATGTGCCCTGCCCACTGCCACTTAAGTTTGGCAATTCTTCGGGCTATGTCGGTTGCCTTGGTTCTCCGACGGCTCTCTTCATTTCTACCCGACTACGGTAAAGCAAAATGGAGTGTTATGATTTTTGACCGGCATGAATGTACGAATGTATGAATGAATGTATGAACTTCTAAACTACTTATCATAATTTGACAAATGAGGTATCGTTGTAAGCGTCTTGATCACCTTTATAGGCTATGACGTCACGTGACGTGAATATGGCGTGTGCCATTTTGCTTGAAAGATTATGATAGGGAGGTGGCATGGCTTTTAGATGAGGATATTGTATTGTTTCATTTTATAGAGCGTGAATTTTCAGCAATCGAGTTCATAGGTTTGAAAAATTCATCTGCTCAACATCTTACATAAATAACGCAATGAAAGTGGCTAAACAACAGGCATTACCATCGATTGCCATTGTATGTGTGTCCCGTAATACTCGTAGTAGGTACTCTTGTAGATCAACCGACCTGAAGGCGCGAAATCTTTGACTAAAACCTTACAAAAATGTTTAAAAAAAGACACAACTTACGTTTAGTGAATAATTTAAATTTATTGAGATATAGATCTTGAACATGGCGTGGAAGGTAGTTAGATACCTATCTTATACGTACATACGTCTGTATACGTATCTCATTTCATTCATTGATTTCTCAATTCAAGGTGTTTTTGATAAGAACGATAATGTCAGATAATAATGATCAGACAGCTGAAACTATCGTCAAATAACAAAATAGAAAAACCCTATCGAACGATTGGTTGGAACATCGCGCCCTGGGGGCCGATTCTACTAACAAATTTGTTAAAAAAACGCAATAGAACCGCAACCGAATCACCACTTTTAAGCGTTTTCGCATTCTACTAAAATGAACAACGGTCCAGCTGCGACACAGCTGCGGTTACGTTTTAGTTACGCCAACGATCGATTGAAACAATGTCAAAACCTATTCTACTAACAAAATCGAACATGAGCGTGACGTTTACTATAGGACAAAGTTAATGATAAAATTATGATCATTATGTCTTTTAATTATAGAAAATACTTTTAGTGCCACATATTCGTGTTTAGTAACATTTTTAGATTCAACTTTTTTCTTTTTGGTATTAATAAAACATATTATTTTGGCATGTTGGTAACGCGGGTTACCCGCTGTGTTCCCGCTACAGTTCAGTTGCAATTCGTTTTAAGTTTAGTTCCCATTTTGCTTATAAAATAGTAGAATGACTTTTTATGTAACTATCGAACGGCGATCGAAATCGAACTGTTGTGGAAACACAGTTTAACGTGTAACGTTGCAAATTAGTAGAATCAGCCCCCTGTTCTCCTAAAAGATGCAGGCTGATTTGTAAGTAGATACACCCTATTTTCGCCAGTAGACATAATGGGGGGTTAGCCTTTTGCCAATTGGCTTTTAATAACCAAGACACAATCCAGACTCCGGGCAGCTAATCTATCTATACCAATAATAAAGCGGAAGAGTTCGTTTGATTGAACGCGCCAATCTCTGGAACTACCTGTTAAGGTGCTCTTACGCGGGCAATTTTTTGAGCAATCATTGCTCGGCACCGGCAACACTACTGGATCAATTAAGTGGAGCAATCTGGAGCAACAACAATAAATTGCGGATATGTTTCGGGAATATTGCTTCTGATTGCTCCATATATTTCATGAGTTGCCGAATATCCAATCGGTTTGGAAATTTTTTAGTCAATTTTTTTTTCTATCTCGTTTGTACGTATAACTACGTCTCGTTTTTGCGAGAGGTACCAGCCGGCGGCGGAGGCAGCGGGGGGGCGTATTGCCTAGTTTTTTAAGTTGCTCCATATTGCATGATATTGTGTGGCCGTATCTCTGATCTCTGGCAACAGGTTGCTACATGTTGCTATTGCCCTAAATTGCTGGATGTAGTAGTGACGTCTTGACGAGAATTGACCAGGATGGAGCAATTTTAATTGCTCGCGTAAGCGCACCTTAAGACTTGAAAAAATATATTTCGATTTAGGAAGGCTATAGGTTATTTAAGATCGCGCTTACAGTCTTAGGAGCCGAGCCAAAAGCAAAAAAGTCAGAAAGAAAACGAGGTAATGGCAGGCGATTCGATGCGACGGGAAGAGTCGGAGGAACAAGAAATAATGCGGACGAACACACGGGCAGAAGCTAGTAACTTACAATCAATCAAAAATGTAACCCCTCTTTTGGGGTATAAATCGGAAAATATCGATCCTAGGAAAAAATATATGAATACCAAAATGAATTCTAAACAACTTTTGTAAAATAATTACGTTAATTTGACTAGGCTAGTAAGCCAAGTCACACGACGTAAAAAAGGGGTAAACCCAGAAAAAAATAATAAGAAGCAATTTTCCTTCGTATTTTGTTTGGCGTGGTGCCGCGCAACGGTGCGGCGCCATCCGCCATCTTGATTTTAATAATTTTTGTTTATTAAGGTGAATGCGCAGTGGTAGAGCGCGAAATTCAAATTTTGTTACGTTTTTTGCAATTTTCAGGTGAGTGTCAGCTTGTTACTTGATCAAAATATGATTTGCGACTATAACTTGGACGTATTTACAGATTTATAATCATTAGAATCAATAATACATCTTTCTAAGTTAGATTTGTTCCATAAGAACAAATTTCATAAGGAAAAGTGCTTGTGGAAGAAATCTAACTTATAAGAGATATATTAGACATTCTAATAACTAAATTCTGTAAACACGTACCAGTTATATTCGCAGATAACATTTTGATCAGGATACAACCTGATACTGACCTGAAAATTGCAAAAACGTAAGAAAATTTGAATTTCGCGGTCTACCACTGCGCGTAAAACATTTATTTTCAATTTCACACGAAAAACGGTAATTACAAAAGTTGTTTAGAATTAATTTTGGTTCTCATATATTTTTCCTAGGATCGATATTTTCCGATTTATACCGCAAAAGAGGGGGTGAATTTTTGTTTGATTAACAACTCGTTTATTTTAAATTTTACATGTAAAATTGTTATGAACTAAGTTGAAGAAAATTGAATTTTAAACAACTTTGTTTATGACTATTGCCCCCAACGAATTCCGAAGAAAAATTGATACTTAATTTTTTTTCGTGTCAAATCCTAATTCGACTGGGCTACACTGAGAATTTCCTAATGGATAAGACTCTTTCCGGTCTCTTTTATTTTTTCTGTGGTAGCTACCGCCGTATCATCCGTATCGAATATCAATGATAGGGGGGCCCCTGGGCTACAGGGCCCCCGGACGAAGATTGTATGCCCAACCTCACGCTCAAAAGTTTGTGGCTACAAATGCTTCAAGCTAATTTGTTTTTCAATTCTGGTGTAGGATTCCCTATACTTTTAACCACAGAAAATATACTCGAGTACGGTACCTATATATTTTGTGCTTTTTTGTTTTTAGGCGAGTGTTTTTTACTTATTTTGTAAAACAAAAAATGTTACCCTTCTTTTGGGCTTCGCCCCAGTCGGGGTAATGGCGGCCCCAAACGAAATTCTTGACACGGCCCATTTAGCTTCGCCACTGCCAACGAGGCAATTCATAAATAAAACATTCCAGTTCATTTTGTAACAAAGAAACTACGTGTTTTAAATCAATATTTCTAATTATCAGTACCTAGACGCAATCAATATTTCTTAAGTTTACGTCACTTAGTTCATTTATTAAGAAATAAATGAGAAATGTGTATTGTTTTCAACTAGTAGAACACAATTGCTTATTTCAGTAACACGTATTAGCTGTATTGGTACTTATCTAGACTACGCCATACAAAGTATGGAGCTATTTGTCAATGCTCTTGCGTCAATCCTAATCCTAACTAATATTATAAACTAGTGCAGGTGCAGGTGGCTTCGCCCGAGTGGTGGTCGAAAATGATCCCACAGTATCGTACTACCCGTATAAAAATAATAGTTTAAAAAACTAAAAAACACGCTTTAAAAACCAAACTAAAAAAGGAGAAAATAAATTAAATCAATTAAAAAGCGTGGGGTGCTTTTTGAGGTATTTTTATAATCAATTAATGTCAAGCACCCCACGCTTTTTAATTGAATTAAATTATTTTCTCCTTTTTTAGTTTGGTTTTTAAAGCGTGTTTTTTAGTTTTTTAAACTATTATTTATTTTCTATTTTTTAGTTCTGCTAACTACAAAAACTTTTTTTTTTTCTAATTTTTTTTTGAAAATTATTGAATTGTCATCGGTCCTCGACAAGTTTACAAAGTTTCAATGAAATCTGACCGTTTAAAGTGGGTCAAAATCGCGCGCAAAGGAGTCGGTTACATACAAACAAACTAACAAACATACAAGTGAAACTAATATAAAGCGTGTAAAAAGACGGTTTTAATCCAGAGGGGGAATTACGTAATAAATGTAATAAGTAATACACTATCAGAAGAAATCGCTTTCATTTTGACAGTTCCACAACATTCATGGCGTCGTTTGCGTTGCTATAAGCAAACAATTTTTTCGATCATATGAAAGCACTAGCTTCCGCTTACGGCTTCGCCCGCGTGGAAGTCGGAAATAATCCCGCGGGAACGTACTACCGGGATAAAAAGTATCCTATGTGTTAGCCTAGGTTATAATCTATCTGTGTGTGAAATTTCATCCAAATCCATTCAGTAGTTTTTGCATGAAAGAGTAACAAACATCCATACATACAAGCTTTTGCGTTTATAATATTAAGTAAGGATGGATTACCAATAACCTTCAAAATTATTCAGATTCTGAGTTACGAAACTAGGGTGCAGGTCATAAACTAGCAGTGTAGCTGTACCAAATATCATTCAAATCCATTTAGAGGTTTCTGCTTGATTGAGTAACAAATAGGTATCCAGATATCTAGACATCCAAACTTATGATTTTATAATCATTATTATAGTTCTGTAAATACATACGTGTTACGGTCGCGTATCACATTTTGTTCGACATACAGCCATTGCTCGCAGAACAGATAGCCGATGGGGCCGAAAAGTTCTGGAGTGGCGACCGTGTACCTGAAGATGTAAAGTTGGAAGGCCTCCCACAAAGTGGACCGACGAACTACTTGTGAGGGCCGCAAGAGTCCGGTGGATGCGGGAAGAACAGAACCGGTCGAAGTCGCGGAGCTTAGGGGAGACCTATGTCCAGCAGTGGACGTTTTTTGGCTGAAATGATGATGATGATACAGCAGGCGGATGTCAGTGTCAACAGGACACTGACCTGCAAATTGCAAAAAACGGAAGCAATATTAAATTTTGCGACCTACCTTAGTGCATCAACCTCAAATGGTCATGGAAAATCACAGCCGTAACGAAAAATGCAATTACCCTTAAGAAACCTGAAATGACGCTAATCCTTAACAAGTAGACTTCACACGGTGTTCGGTGTTTTCACCGAACACCTTAGTTAGCAACATCGGCGTGACGCGTTGACCTAATTTTACATTACTTTTACTTATGATTTTACATAAGATTCAGTGCACTTTTGTCTACCGCGTTAGCCGGGTGTATTCATCAACATTTCAACATTCATTAACATATTAGCATTTTAACATTATGAACAACTTGTGAGTGAGTAAATAAATAGTGTTCCACATAAACATTTGTTTCTCCTCAAAACACCGACACCTTGCTACGTACCCCGACATATTTTTGGTCCTTCGAGCCGGATGGGATCACGCGTCGCGTAATTTCGGAAATTCGGAATTTTGGTGTGCGAGGTCTGAACTATCGTAACAAACAACAGTGTGTGTACGTCGTGGGGCGGTCGGAGTGAACATTGGAGAAGAACAGTGAAGTAGCAGCAAGGGCTGAGTACGAACAGCGGAAAATACAAGTAATAAATTTCCTTATTTTTAGTCAGTAAGGAATGCAGTTTAACATCCTATAACAATGTCGGAACTCATTGAAACGCAGTCAATGATCTATGATAGCATCATAAAACTAAGCATTAACTTGAAGAAAGATAGTGCTGATAGGAAAACAGTAGATTATTTTAAGCGCAAGCTTAATACTTTGGAGAGTTATTGGAACGATTTCCAAGTTAATCATGAGCGCATTGAGGGGGAGGTAAGTAAAACTGATCATTATTTTACCGACCGAGAGTACGAGAAAACAAGATCGCTGTATGAGTCAACCAAGACGTTGATCAATCAACAGTATCAGCTGCGCTTCATGAAAACAGGAAGCCTATCAACAGGTGAACAGACAACAGCTCGAGACAGATCACCATCGGCATCGAGTATGCGTGCAGAAGAGAAAACAGGTGAGGAGGTGGGTCCAAGTTGCTCAAGGCAGCTGAGCGACCAACCAGCTCAGAAGTTGAACATGGAGCCAAACAGCAAGCTAGACGATTTATTGAAAAAACAGTATGCTAATTTTAAAGCCTTCGTGCGTACCACCGCAAACATAGATGTGGACTCTATCTCAGATAAGTGGGAATTTGAGGACGTATTGAGGTCACTACAGGCTAGATGGTCAGCTATCGACAGACTACATTGGGACATTGAGATTGAACTGGAGGGAGAGAACGAACAATACAACAACATGTACGACAAGTATGAGAAAATATACAACAACCTGAAAAGGGCTATTAACACGAAAATGTGGTCAGTCGCACACAGGGAAAAATCAACACCTCAACTGGAGATACCGAACTTCAACGGGAACTACAACCAATGGGTATCGTTTAGAGACTTATTCATGGAAGTAGTACACAACAATCCCTCGTTATCAAGCGGCCAAAAGATGCAGTATTTAAAGGGTAAGGTGCGGGGAGAAGCTGAGAAGCTTATACAACATTTATCGATAAGCACCGATAACTATTCGGTGTGCTGGACGATTCTCACCCATCGGTATGACAACAAAAAACTAATATTCTCGTCCCATATGAACATTTTGCTAGGCCTGCCAAACATACAACAGCAATCGTTACAGCAGATTAAACGAATGCATGACACTACGCTGGAATGTCTTAATGCCATCAAAAACTTAGGAGTTGATACCACATCGTGGGACCCAATGATCGTACACGTTCTAGGTCAAAAGCTCGATACAGAAACATACACGGACTATATAGAGTCGCTGAAGAATTCTAAAGAACTACCGGCTTTGGCGGAGTTCTTAGAATTTTTGGAAACAAAATTTACATCCCTGGAAACAGTTCGCCGTAAGGATAGTGTGCCGTCGAAGACTTCTCATCAAAACAATTATCCCAATCAAACATCTAAAAATAATTATAACAGTTCTAACAACAAAAGCAACGAAAATAGATCAGTTGCGAAATCGATGCACGTATCAAACAGAAAATGCCCTCTCTGCAATAACCAACACGGCATTTATAATTGCAAAACATATTTAAAAATGAGTGACGACCAAAGGCTAAAAACTGCAACCAAATTGCAACTTTGCACAAATTGTTTATTTAGCCATTTCGGCAATCAATGCACTTCGAATTTAACATGTCGAAAATGCCAAGATCAACATAACACCATTTTACATGACGCATTTGCGAAATTAGCGAATGCATCAATTCGGTCGTCAAGCGGTAACAACGTTGAGAAACAGAACGCAAAGCGCAATGAACCCATAACGGGCACCGTTAATGCTTCTCAAGATGAAAAGGCGGAGATATTGCTAGCGACTGCTCTGGTGAAGGTCAAAAGTGTGGATGGAACTTACCAAACCATGCGCGCCTTGATCGATCAAGGGTCCCAGATATCCTTAATAACTGAGGAAGCGGCTCAGATGTTAGGTATCAAGAGACGACGATGCAAAGGAGTCATCTTCGGAGTGGGGCAAAAGGAAAACAGTTGTAAGGGGAGGATAAGCATAGAATGTGCTTCGACATATAACAATTTTGAATTCGAGTCTGATGTGCTCATCATGAACGAACTTATCAAAAGTCTACCAAATCAAACATTCGCTAAACCAAATTGGACATATATAAAAAACATTAATTTAGCTGACCCGGAATTCTACAAAAGTCGACCAGTTGACTTGCTTTTCGGGGCGGACGTTTATGCAAACATTATGCTAGGCGGAATTATAAAAGGAGAACAGGCTCAACAGCCGATGGCACAACAAACACAGCTGGGATGGTTACTATGCGGTAACGTACGAACATACCAATGTAATGTGGTTATGAATAACATCGAGGAGATTCAGAAATTTTGGGAAGTTGAGGAAATTTTAGAACCTTCAAACCTATCGGTAGAAGATCAGGAATGTATGGACTTCTATACAGAAACAACAAGAAGAAACAGTCAGGGTCGCTATGAGGTGAGAGTACCACTGAAAGAGGAATTAAAACAGCAATTGGGGACTTCCAAACCTATGGCTATTGCTCAGCTAAAGAATTTGGAACGCCGCTTAGAAAAACAACCAACTTTAGCTGAAAAATACAAGGATTTTATGCATGAATATGCTGAGTTGAACCACATGAAACCGGAACAGAAAAACAATAACATAACACTCGAATGCTTCTTGCCTCACCACGGCGTGCAACGAGAAGAATCGTCAACAACAAAGCTTCGCGTGGTATTCAACGCATCTGCCAAAACAACCACAAAATACAGCTTGAATGACGTCATGCTGAAAGGGCCCAATCTACAAAAAGATCTACAGGCGTTACTACTTCAATGGAGGCAATATCCCTTTGCCTTCACTGCTGACATCGAGAAGATGTACCGCCAAATCTTAGTAAACCCCATGGATCAACATTTACAAAAAATCGTTTGGCGTGAGTCATCAACACAACCTATACAAGTGTATCAATTGAATACGGTAACATATGGGACAAAGGCCGCACCGTTTTTAGCAATTATGACATTAAAACAGTTGGCAGCGGATGAGCGATACAAGTTTCCAGAAGCGGCTGCTGTCCTGGAAAACAGTTTTTATATGGATGACCTGTTACACGGTTGCTATAACATAGAACAGGGTAAACAATCGATAAAAGATTTAATTCAGCTCTTGAAATCAGGAGGCTTTAATCTTCGAAAGTGGTCATCGAACAGCCAGGAATTATTGGAGAACATACTATCAACAATGCAAGAGGAATTCGTTTACAGCTTCAAAAATGATGACATGTTGAAAACATTAGGTTTGTGCTGGAACCCAAAAGGAGATCAATTTACATTCCGTTGCGACTTTTCCCAAACAACCTCAACACCGACTAAAAGGAGCTTATTATCAGAAATATCCAAATTATATGACCCTCTTGGTTGGCTGACACCTCTATCCACGAAACTAAAATTATTGTTTCAAAAGTTATGGAACCATGATATGCAATGGGATGATAAGGTGTCAGATGACATACATAATGAATGGGTCAAGTTGATTACGGAAATTGACAACATCAAACACTGTAAAATTCCTCGATGGATATTATGCAACGGGAATGACGTCATCGAACTGCATGGCTATTGCGACGCGTCCATCGAAGCATATGCGTGCGTGGTATACGCACGAACAAAGCATCAAAAAGAAACAGTAATCGTCGCAGCAAAATCGAAACTTATACCAAGTAAAAAGAGCGTAACATTACCACGAATGGAGCTTTGTGGTGCTTATCTACTATCTAAGCTCATTAACAAAATCAAACAGAGTATAAGTTGTCAATTAGAAATCTATGGATGGTGTGATTCTATGGTGGTCATAGGGTGGCTACAAGGCGATTCGGCACGTTGGAAACCGTTCGTGGCTAATAGAGTTAACGCTATAAAACAGATAATGCCGGCAAACTGCTGGCGATATGTGAAATCAGGAGACAACCCGGCCGACTGCGCCAGCCGAGGTTTAACAGCGCCCCAACTATTACGTCACCCTTTATGGTGGAAGGGACCAGCATGGCTAGCGTCCTATGACGTAGAAAAGGAACAAAAACAGGCTATCTACCAAACAGAGGAAGAGATGAAAGGGATAAAATTAGTTAACATTGTTCAAGACATTAACAGTAATAGTGTAATAGATAACTTATTATTACAACATAATTCATTCATAAAAATAACTCGTGTCTTGGCATGGGTAATGAGGGCATTGACGCCAAAGTCGCAGCGTAAACATTTACCGAAGTACCTAACATTACTAGAACTGCGAAAAGTCAAATCAGCTATTATAAAACGAGTGCAAAATACAGCATTTACGTCAGATATTGAAATATTGAAGAAAAATGGTAATGTAGCAATAAACAGCAAATTATTGAATTTAAAACCTTTCGTCGATAAAAACGGATTTCTCCGAGTGGGAGGACGTTTAAGAAACGCAAATATGAGCGACGAGATGAAACATCCAAAGATAATCCCTAACAAAAGTCGATTGGCGGAGTTACTCATAGAAGAAGCTCATCAGTTAACATTCCATGGAGGTCCTCGACTGACCTTAGCTGCTCTCAGACAACAATACTGGATAACAAGCGGATACAGTACAACCAAGAAACAGTTAAGAAATTGTGTAACTTGCCGGAAGTATGAAGCAAGGAAGCAATATCAATTGATGGGTGACCTACCCGCAGCAAGAACCAACCCCGCTCCCCCATTCTACCACACTGGGGTGGACTACACAGGTTTTGTGAACATCAAGGCAAACAAGGGAAGAGGGGTGAGAACACTGAAAGGCTACGTGGCTGTATTCATATGCATGGTCACGAAAGCAGTTCATTTGGAATTGGTGTCTGACCTTACCAGTTCAGCATTCTTAGCTGCACTTAAGAGAATGGCAGCCCGGAGAGGAACACCACATAATATGTATAGTGACCAAGGAACCAATTTTATCGGAGCAAATAGGTTGCTGCAGGAGGAGTACAACCAATTACAACAAGTTTTCGGGGATAGTTGCCAGGCAGAAATCGCGGAAATGAACATACAATGGCATTTCAACGCTCCGTCTTGGCCGAGCGCTGGCGGACTGTGGGAAAGAGCCGTCCGCAGTCTGAAATTCCACCTGAAAAGAGTAATTGGTGAACAAAGATTAACGTTCGAAGAGTTCACCACTGTACTGACACAATTGGAAGCGTGTCTGAATTCGAGACCGTTATGTTCACTGACAGAAAACATTGAGGATCTGGATTATTTATCACCGGCACATTTTTTAACAGGAAGATCCGACTTAACAGTGATTGAGACAAAGGAGGATGCGAGAACAAGATGGCATTTAACAGCCAACATTTTTAAACAGATTTGGAAAAAATGGAAGAATGAATATTTGAGCCAATTAACAGCGAGAGAAAAGTGGTCTAAGCCTCAGGAAAATTTAAAAATAGGCAACATGGTGGTAGTACATGAAGATAACATTCCAGCTGGACGATGGATTATGGGCCGAGTGATAGATCTGCATCCCGGTAATGATGGCTACGTCAGAGTGGTGTCATTGAAAACGAAAAATGGCATCATAAAGCGACCAGTAGTAAAACTTTCGTTATTACCAGTAGAAAACAAAACAATCAACAAACAAAACAGTTCTACTGAAACAGATAGCTCAGCTGAACAGGGTTCGGGGACCCAGAATAACAGAAAACGAACAAGAAAAACGACACCAGGCACGTTATCGTATGTCGCCATGGCATTAATCTTTTTTATGTCAATTTGCAGCGTTGCAAATTGCAGCTACAACATAACGTCACTAAACAATAACCAATCTTTCTACTTTGACCCAATCTCCAAAATTAGTTTAGTAAAAGACAGTTGGGTCCTAGTTGTATTCTATAACATGTCTCCGTATTGGGAAGGTATGCAGGCATTCGAAAAAGTAACAGCATATCTCGACAAAACATGCAAAACAACAGGCAGCGAACAGTGTAACATGATAGTCCCTCAGCTGATCCACGAGTGTAATGAACTGAAATACTACAATGAACTTCTGATGACGCAACACGTAAGGGGACACCCCAGACGGCGGCGGGGACTTATCAATGCAGTTGGAAACATTGCAAATTCCCTATTCGGCGTATTAGACGAACAATTCGCGGAAAAATACAGCCGAGACATTAATATGATACATCAAAATGAACGCTACGGATCTAAAAAGAGACTCGTACTTAACAATTACGTCGGGAGAACTTTCACTATGTAAACAAGAAGATGTTAATTTTATTTGCGATTGAAAAAAACCGATTTATCATCTTAACAACGAGAACAACTTTTGTGATCTTGATCGAGACACGAACAAGTGCAAGGTACGAAGATCTAGATGTGAAAACAAATGGACATCACTAACAAACCCGTCACTATTCTTGTACCATTGCTGCAACATTTATGCCGTCAAAGTTATCTGCGGCGAACAGATAAACAAGATTCAACTAAGCAAAGCTGGTGTCATTTACTTAGAACCAGGTTGCCTCTTGAAGGGTCAGGATTTTACCCTGAACATTCAGAGTGAAAAGAAAAACAGAATTGACATGAGCCCGGACATTTTTATACCTGAGATGGATCAGTTAAACTTCATAATTAACAGCACCATGCCTTTCAAAAACGTACAAGACGTAACAGACTCAGGCGAGATGACGTACGCCTTAAAAAAGCTACACAAACGCATCGATGACATGAAAAATAGTCAAGTGGAAGTGGGAGAAACATTATCCACTCATGACATCCATCAGTATACAGTAAGCTACATCCTGGTCGGCGCGCTGGTGCTGGCGGCGGGAGTGCTGCTGTACAGAGGGCTGCGGCGCCGAGCGCGCCGCGCCCACATCACGGCGGACATGGAACTTCAACCCACCAGAAGTGTTAGTGATGTGAACGTCAATAGGGTCAGTGTTAGTGCGACACATATTTATGGTGAATTAAACAATACAATGGTGAATAGGGCGTGTCCTCGCGTGCCTAGAAATCCTTTAGGAACAATAAGCTCTTAATTTTAATTCAAATTATTTTCCTTTTGTTCCACTAACAGTTTAATCTTAAGTTGGCTTGTTTTCACCTTGTAAACATAACATCATGATCATTACATTTAGTTACTAACCTAACATTGTTTCATCTCAGCATCCCTATCTTTCGTGGCCCGGAATATGTTCGGTGTTTTCACCGAACACCTTAGTTAGCAACATCGGCGTGACGCGTTGACCTAATTTTACATTACTTTTACTTATGATTTTACATAAGATTCAGTGCACTTTTGTCTACCGCGTTAGCCGGGTGTATTCATCAACATTTCAACATTCATTAACATATTAGCATTTTAACATTATGAACAACTTGTGAGTGAGTAAATAAATAGTGTTCCACATAAACATTTGTTTCTCCTCAAAACACCGACACCTTGCTACGTACCCCGACACACGGTATTTGCATATGGCTGAATGAATGATGACGCAAGTAAACACGAATAACTTCAAACAATCACTCATCTTATCTTATTACAGTAGGTAAATCTAATGACTTTCTTAAACATTCTTTTCTTTTAATTAAACGACATTTATTTATTTATTTATTTATTTATTTATTTAAACTTCTCGCACACAAAAAAGGTACAAAGGCGGACTTAATGCCTTAGGCATTCTCTACCAGTCAACCAAGGGCATTAAACATTATGAGCAAACAACCTGTGTCTACGTGTGCTCGGTTCCAAAACAGCCTGTGTCTACGTCAGCTCGGTTCCAAAACAGCCTGTGCCTATGTTTCATCGGTTCCAAAACAGCCTGTGTCTACGTTTAGTCGGTTCCAAAATATCCTGTGTCTACGTATGTATGGTCGGTGCAAAACGTATCTGACATAAGTGTAAACCAACACTACTGTAACGCAAATGACTAATTTCATTTGCGACCTTAATGGTGGTTTTCTTCAGACAGGTCAGGTGCGTAGTACCCGCACGCAACCGGGGCGTGCGTGTATGACCGTATGTACGTAAACGAGGCAAAAGGAGTATGTCAGGATCGCAGCATTCTGTGGTTTCTGCCTGCCCCCATGAGAACGAAGCGTGAGATTTGTACGTCATCTTTAGGTCTATATCAGATAGGTTTCAACTTTATTTTTATAACTACTCTCGGCTTGTGGTTAATAGTCATAATATCCGCACGGGTGTATCGATCAGGTTCGAGCTTAGCTTACCGCGCTTGGTTTGTGGATGGGGAACCATCTTTATGACCAAGGGGCCTCGGAAAGATCGTCTTTGACAGTCGTTACGGGTCGTCAGAAACGAGAAAGTCTGACAACCAGTCTTACCAAGGATTAACCCTGTATCTGGGTTATGGAGGTCAGTTAGGCAGTCGCTCCATGTAAAATATTGGTAATTGGTACTCAGCTGCTTCTGGTTAGATGGGAAACCGACCCCGAAATGGTTCGGAGATTATAGGCAGATGTGTGGTGTGTGCGTTGTGGCATGAAGTGAAACATGCACAAACAATGCTGGCTACCATCAAACCAACAAAATAAATAATTTTAAGCAATTTTCACCTGAAACTCATTGTGGTATGTACTCACGGCTTACGCTGATCTCGCACTATACTTAAATCCTATACAATGCGAGATCAGCTTATACTGGAAATGTACAGCTTGATGTGTAGCCGTGTGTACTACAAAATACATAATAGGAAAATTAATATAAAGCTTTTATGCAAATAAGTATGAAAATGTAAATGCAATTTACTCATCCATGTCGTGCTAAGCGTAGTGTTATTGTGTGTGTCGAAAAGCCGAGAGGCTACAACACAGAGATGTGTTGTAACTTGGACGAGCAGTGGTGGCGCAGTGGTGACGGCCCCTACTTACGAGTTGTAGGCCATGGGTTCGAACCCAGACAGGCGTTTTACTTTCACCACTGGTCTCAAAACAGTGAAAGAAAACCGGCATGTACTAGAACAAAAAATTCGAAGACATGTGACATCTGGCAACCTGCATTGGACCCGCTAAGGTGGATTACAAGCCCACTCCCCTCTCACCGGGAGGAGGCCCGAGTCCCTGAAAACATTATAGGCTGAATATGATGATGATGATGTTTATTATAAAACGGTACAATTAGCAAGTTTGTATTTAGAGGGTATCTATGAAACTACCAGTCGGATTTGAAAAAAAAAAACAATATATTTGATAACTCTATTCTTGAGAAAGGTACGTTATGGCTAGGCTAAGGTAACAAACATCTCGCTACGAACCTGAAGATCCGAGTAAAAAGACAAAAAGGTCAGAAAGAACTCTATGAGAAAACGAAGTAGATCACGGCACATAAGCTGGGCATCCTAAATAAGGTGAGGCGATACTACACATCTGGACAGCTTTTGAGCCTGTATAAAGATCAAGTGCGTTCTTGTATGGAGTATTGCAGCCATTTATGGGATGGCTCAGGAAAATACCAGCTTGCTGTTCTTGACTCGCTGGAACGCAGAGCAAAAAGGCTCATAAGCGACGAAACGTTGGTAGCTAAGCTTCACAGCTTGGCTCATCGGCGTAATGTTGCTTGCCTGTCGGTCTTCTATAGACTGTACTTCGGCGAGTGTGCGCAGGAGCTCCACGACCTGATCCCACCATCGCCCTTTTACTACCAGGCACGCTGCAGGGTACCATCCGCACTTGGTTGATATCCCGATCAGTCGTACTCAGCGCTACTCCTCCACATTTATTATGCGCACAGTCAAAGTGTGGAACTCTCATCGCTCCTACCTCCGATTGTTTGTTCTGAAGAATAAGCCGCAAATTCATATCAGGGAAATCTTGGCACCACAATGTTAATGCCTATTGCTAAAATCCATTCATATTGTGGAAAAGGTTCTTCCTAAGTCCTTGCCTAGCAACTGTCCTAGTTCTAAGCTATAAATTTAGTTATGTAAAATAAATTACTAATATGGTGAAAATTATGAAAACCATTTTGTCATGCTTTAGCGATAAGAGCCGACTGATGTGGTAATGCGGGTTTTCATTGTTTCAGTAAAAAACGGTAGGTATGTTCATACATTGTTCTGTCGTTCATAAAATGATTGTTAACAGAAGTTTAGGAAGGAACCCTTAGATCTCCGAAAAAATCAATTCCAATTGTCAATGTTTTGTGTATTTATTGTAAACACTCCATTTGAATAACTTAAACTTTTTTACAGTCGGATTAACCGATTTTGAATTCTATTTCATTGGTGGCATGACAAATGGCAGCTGCAGTAAACAGTTGGTATTGTAACAACTTTTTTGTTTTTAATGCCATCCTTATATGCCTGCGATATAGAAGTCAGAATAGGTTGGTCGGACTGTAAAAAAGGTTTGTTTAAATGTCTAATCTTATTTCAAATGGAGTATAGCTTTCGCTAGCGTGGAGGTTTGAAATTATGACACGGGAACGTACCTACTAACGGGATAAAAATATCCTATGTGTTAATCCAGGTTATCAATTTTGTGTGCCCAATTCCACCCAAATCCGTGGGGCCGTTTTTGCGTGATTGGTAACAAACATCTAAACACACAATCTTTCTCATTTACGTATTATCAATAGGACAGTAGCATACCCAGTAGGATTAGTAGGATCGCTTCAATGAGGGTGTTCATGAATATTCAAGCCACCAGTTGGCGCCACTTTGACAAAAGGTCTTCCCGTTCGACAATGAACTTAAAATATTTGATGTCATTTGTTTCATTCTTTCGTTCACCATTCAGCCCGTAGACGCTTTGACACTTTCGACAGGTGCCCAGACCTGATGTCTCAGTACTGCCAACTAGTGAACGTCATTTCAGACACCCTCGATCGTCGATAAATTTACGTATCAATGTGTATCAAACATGTAAAAAATACTATTACAATTGATCGTTAATTAAAACTGCACCTTAATTGCGTAACGCACGATCAATTATAATTTGAATCATTTTGAAATAGGTTGCTAATCCATTGCTTCATATTATTATGTTCGAAAAATGTGTCTGCTCAACAACGTAAATGAATATTGTTGAACTGTCATTAAGCAACAGATTAAGATTGATCGTTTGTTACGCAATTATGGTGTAGGTTTTCCAATTCACTTTAGACATTGGCAGAATAGTCGACATCGGCTTTGCTTGCCATAATAAAAAATAGAATAGGGTGCAGGTGTTTTAGCTCGTGAAAAGTCAGCACGTCCGGTCGGTACTTTATTTAATAAACTCGCTTAATTTAAACAGTCACACTTGTTAATAGTGTGTGCAAGGAATTCGCCAACAATTGGCCGAAATGAAAATATATTAGGTATCGATAATGTTTACATAACAACGAATATGTTGAATTCTCAAACAATTGCAGCTGCTGTGCAAATTGTAAGTAACATAGTACCTAATTATTCAGTTTGACAACTGAACCCAAGGGCCGATGCCTGCCAGGGGTGCGGGTTGTTCGGAAGAGATACCGCGGCCCCTGGCACACAGGCAACTGAGGGAACACGGGTGGGTTTTAGTCAGTAAAAGTCTGACACGCCCTCCCGCTCCACCCAGAACGGGAGAAGTAATTTGATGATTTCCCACAAAAAAAAAACCTGATCAGGTGGGGGAAAGCCGACATCCTGAGGTAATTTTGAACTAAGGTTCTCAAAATGACGTCTAAAACTAGTTGTGCTGAAGCCAACATAGCTATATCACTAAGAACTTGATTCCTACCAGCTAATTTTCAGGCTGCTAAGTTCCTCAGCCTTTTGTCTTTGATGTAATCAATGTTTCATAGATCTTGGGATTTCAACGAGGTAATTGCGTAAAATGCTAACAGTAGCATGGGCTTTAATTTTGACAGTTCGACAACATTCATTGCGTTATTTACGTTGTTGAGTAGACATTTTTTTGGAACATATGAAGCAATGGATTAGCAATTTCTCTCAAAATGATTCGGATTGTGATTGAAAGATTGTTACGCAATTAGGGTGCTAATGTGGCAACTCTGAAAATTATAACTACGTTGAAAGCCAGGTAAGCCCAGTTTCGCATCTGCCAGGGGTGCGGGATGTTCGAAAGAGATACCATGGCCCCTAGCACAGAGGCAACTGAAGGAACACGGGTGGGTTTTAGTCAGTAAAAGTCTGACACCCGCTCCAGAGCGGCAGAAAATATTTGATGATTTCCCACCCTCAAAGAATAAAAAAACCTACCTAGGTTTTTTTTATTTGTTGAGGATGCCACGCCATGCGTACCTACGCTTGGCGTGGTTTTTGTGCACTGAATTTTCAAGGCTCGGCAAGCGCTGGGATGCGCTTTGTTCGATTCTCAATGTTCAGCTTAAGTCCGAGAGTTGAAATCCAGTGCGCCATAAAATCTCTTCGCGATATCCTTATCGTCCGTCTGAACGGGTCAATTCGGGAATGACCCTCTTACTACACGGAATAAAGTTATACCCGGAATAACAAAGGAATAACTTTATTCTGTGTTTATTAGTAAGACGGGGTTTCAGCAATTTGCGTAAATCATACCAGCTACGTCTGACGTACATCAAAACCTTGAAACATTGAGTTTTTAAAATGTTCATGGCAAGCATCTAAACTGCATTTAAAAAAAGGTTGTGTACAAAACTGAGTCACAACATTTAACTGTCAGCGGAAATACTTAGGTGCCTTCACATAATGATCTCATATTTTATAGCTTTTACTGCTGTGTTGATTATAGTGTTAAGCATACAATATGGTGTGACCGTGTGACTACACGTGCGATCAAATCGTTCAATCGTGCTAATCACCCATGATTACTTGGATGCTGATGACTTCTGTCACCGGTCTAGTGGTTGCGCCACTTTTAAAATCTGGCATTCGAGGGACTTACATTTTTAATGAAACAGAATTAATACTCGAAGGTAAAGGAAAATGCGTAGAACAGTGGGCTGTATCCCTAATGTGCCTCAGAGAAGCATAATAAATGTCGATGGTCTACCTTCACAAAATAACACGAAAAAATATTTACAGTTTTTTAATTGGTTTTCGTTCGGTGTGGTGCCGGGCGTAAAATAATAGCACCATCCCATTTCTTCCCATCGGTGTCGTAGAAGGCGACTAAAGGACTTACTAGAGAATGGGCAGCAGCGTTCTGTATGCATTTGACCACCATACTGCGATCACCAACCCGCCTGCCAAGCGTGGCGATTATGGCAAATCCCCTCTTTTGAGGGAGGCTTATGTCCAGCAGAGGACGTCTTTCGGCTGATATGATATAATGAATTGGTTATACTCAAAACAAACCAACGCGAGTACCGTTCGTAGCCATTAGGTCCCTATGCAGGCGACATGCGATGCAAGATGGGAGGTGAGCCATTGTCTTTGGAGAGACATGATGCGGCTGCATACAGCATTCGCAACGTGGTTGGTATACCTATCACCACCATAAATTCGGCGTCGGGCGGTTGACCTTGAGAGGCCGTGACTGCTTAACCGGGCTTTCCTGGGCTGCCATTAAGAGTTAACTTAACGCCTCCAGCCAGGGCTTAAAAACTAAAAACTTACATACTAAGCGACTACACGCTGAGGGCACCCTCTGTGGGGCACGGACCTCGGCTCAGGGCGTCACTGTTAGGGGGACAGCTAGTGGGGACAGGCTGGATCAAAATAATGGCATTATTATTATTAGACGGGGAATTTAAAGCTCAGCTACGGCGCGGGCTGGTGCTTCAACGAGCAGGGTCGGTCGGGTGTCTTAAATTCTGGTAAGCAAGAATTTAACATATTCTTTTTCTGAAAGATTTCATGATAACGCAAGTCCGACCTTGAAATATTTGGCTGTAGGTATGAGGCTAGACCGAAAAGCCGTCCGGAAGAGAAGAGGCAACGATGATTATAATCTCACTAGCTTTTGCCAGCAGCTTTGTCCGCGTGCAGGTCGGAAATTATCCCACGGGAGCGAACTACCGGGATAAAAAATATCCTATGTGTTAATCCAACACCCTAATTGCGTAACTCACGATTAATCATAGCCTGTTTCGTTTTGAAAGAGAGTGCTGAACCATTGATTCATATGTTAGAAAAATAACGCAATAAATATTGTTGAACTGCCAAAATTAAACCGATTATGATTAATCGCGTGTTACGCAATTAGGGTGCTGGTTATAAACTACCTGTTTGCGGAATTTCGTCCAAATCCGTTCAGCCGTTTTTGCGTGATTGAGTAACAAACATCTAAACATACAAACTTACACATTTATAATATTATAGTAGGATTTTCAAGCTCATTGGTTAATTTTAGACAGCACTCTTACAAATGAAAATATGACAGTCAGTTAAGTATCTAATTCTTCGAATATGCACGCCTAAATGGCCGTTCTCCAGGCCAGAACCACAGCTAGACGGGGGCTGAACATTTGCATGCACTGTATGACGTGACTTCTCATAAAATAGAGATGTATTGCTGATTCTAATGATTATGATTCTGTAAAGCCATATTTGATACGGTCGCGAATCATATTTAGATCACCATACAATCTAACAGTGACCTGGAAATTGCAAAAAACGTAACAAAATTTGAATTTCGCGGGCTACCTTGGCGCTTCCACCTTAAACAGGAATTGATTAAAATAATGTCTACTTATTAATTACATCCATTCTGCCTTGTTGGTTTAAGGGGAACCTAGTCGCGGGGTCGAACTCACTGGTGGGCCTGGCTAAAATCACGCTGTCTCACCAGGTTTCGTGTCCGACAGAGATAATATCAGTGATGAGCAGTTAGACGCTAGTCTACACGCACAACGTTATTGAGTGAGATGCAGGATCATTTATAGTAAAAAAATCGCGATAAAATTAAGAAAAGTCCTTTGGAAGATCGGGTTTTATGAAAAAGCCAATGGATAAATCAATGAGCAATAAAGTTTATTGAATTTTTCGATAATTGAACTTTGTCGGTACCGACTTGGTTTTGGAGATTTTACACTTCTTTTATTACTTAAACACGCCCAAAGTTAAGTAAAATTAGCAAGAAAAACTAGTCTTTGTTGGCTCCTAACTTTTTAATGGGTTTTTATTTTAGTATTCTATTTCCGTACAGACAATATTAATTATGAGACAAAACGATATCATATTTTACTTTGGATGTGCCATGTCAGACAGTGGAGTAAAACACTTCCGAAGTTTGTATGCAAAAATGTGGACTAGGTTCAATGGTGCAAGCACCAGGTGCACCACTGGTGCCCAGGTTGGGCAAAGTGATAAAGTAGCAGCTCGGTAGATGGCAATAGGCTAGCCCCTATTACATGGGCTATCTTCTAACCCGCACTGGGCCCACTACCTCTCACAGAGGAGGCCTATGTCCCAGCAGTGGGAATATTTTAAGCAGATTATGCTGTTCCATGGGACTTAAACATAACTTGCGAAATATGGGTGTATTATAGGTACCTACACTTCTGCCTAACCCTTCGGGGAACCCTGACGTGACGTTATCTGTTTTGTTATAAAACTGAAGAAACTACGGTGTCTTACTTAATTGAATGACAAACGAATTATCGTGACGAAATAAGGCTCGTTATACTGAAAGTAGATCTAAACAATTATATTATTTACCTACTTAGTGAATGACAGGTTTGTAATAATGAGTGAAGACTGATGATTCTAAGAATACGGTGACGTAAAATCAAAGTCAAAGCATTTATTTCAAATAGGCACTTAAAAGGCACCTTTGAACGTCAACATTTGCATTAAATAAAATAGAATTGATTCTAGTCGCCCCTTCCAAAATGCAGTTTCGTATGGAGAAGAATGGGCTTACTTTTACAATGTTTGTAAATATGTGAGCACCATGTATCTATCATAAAATTAATTTATCTGTATTGCTTCAATTTAATTTTTCTTACCTATTCTGGTATAGTTCCTGATTATATTCTGGGTGCATCTTTTTCACACATAATTATATAATGAATGTAGGTATGTTAAATAAACATTTTAAAAGAGTAACGGTGGAGTTTCTTGCCCATTCTTCTCCATACGAAACTACATTTTGGAAGGGGCGACTAGAATCAATTCTATTTTAATGTACGAGTATATAAATGTTGACGTACAAAAGTGCCTTTTAAGTGCCTATTTGAAATAAATGCTTTGACTTTGACTTTTGTCTTTGATCCAGTGCGTGAAAAACTCCCGCTATGATATTTTTACGTTCCAGTGCGAACGCAGACTAATTAAGTCTACACTAGTATTTCTATGCTTAAGTAAACTTAGCCATAATTATACATAACATATGCAATATTATGACGCGGTTTCAGCCTTTCAGGCCATTGTAAACATGGCTTTACTTTGGTTTCAATGATGTTATTATAGCACTGCTTTAAACTGACACAAACCATCTTGTTATGAAGTATAAAGTATCGAAGTTAGCGGTATAATACTTATGTAAACAATTTATTTGTAGTTGTAACATAATTTAGGTTTTTTTTTTGGGTGGGAAATCATCAAATAACTTCTCCCGGTCTGGGTAAAGCGGGAGGGCGTGTCAGACTTTTACTGACTAAAACCCACCCGTGTTCCTTTAGTTGCCTGTGTGCCAGGGGCCACGGTAGCTCTTTCCAACAACCCGTACCCCTGGCTGGCTTCGGTATTGAATAAATAAATGACGAAGAATTTACTATAAATCTGTTGATAAGGTCAATGCACTGTAATAATAATAATAAGCAGACGCTCCAGCTAAGAACCTTCTTCTCACTTGGTGGTATGTGGAACTTCACCCGGAATCCTCATCCAGAGGAACTGGCTATCTTACCTCTAACTGCCGAAACACAACAATGCTTTTAACATTTCTGTTCTGGTGACCGACTTAGCTAAGCTGGTGGTAGCTAGCCAGGCGGACCAACCAAAACGAGCAGAAAAGCTTACCCCGCTGGGAAGATTCCTGGGTCTGACACAGGTGATCTTCCACTAGACCACAGAGGCGTTCAAGTCAATCTTCGACGCGGTCCATCCTTCCGTCAATCAAGCAACCTTGCGCTCTAACTGAGAACCTCCTGCTTTTTTTCCGTCGTATGAGTAATCGTAATCGTCAAAGTCAAAATGTCGAAGATAATGACAATGCTCGTTTGACAACCATAAAGACCTTTAATTCCATTGTTTGATGGAAAAATAAACATGTAAATGGCACCTCTGTACAAATTGGTTGATACCGTATTCAGTCGACGAAGAATATTTTTTCAGTACTTAACTTCAGTTTACATAGAGCGTACATAGTTACGTGTGGATTCTAGTTCCACGAATTGTTGTCAATAATAGAATTTTTAATGGTTTTGGTAGTTGGAAATTGATATTTTTCAGCAGTTTTGTACGTAAGTAGGTAGGTATCTGTATTAAAAAATAATAGGGAAGTCAATAGTAATTAATTGATATGTATAATCGCGACGTTATTGGGCTAAAACGTTTTTCCTTTGCTTACTTCGCATAACTGCGTGGTATTGCTTATTGTCTATGGTGTATATTGTACGTATGTGTATACGTAAATTACTAAGCATTTATGACAACATCGAAAATTCACCATCCAGTAGGTACTTACTAGTTCTACCTATTATACTTATTTATTTATAATTTTGAGATCATTAAATGAACAAGGAGATGTCTAAAATAATAACAATTTTTCCTATTATTATCATTATCTATGCCTATCTTAAATTTTCCCTATTCCCATTTTTGTTTTGTTTTTCCTTTTTGTATTCTAACATTTAGGAATAAAATCTATCTTTGTATCTGTCTATATTGTGTTTTTTTTATATTCCTATGTATACCTACCCAAGGTACCTACCCACAGTTTAAGAGACATGGCTATTTATGTAGATAAGTAATTAAAAGTTACAGAAATCGGTTAAGATCAAGATTCAGTATAGTTGGATTAAGTTATATCGACTTGTAACATTACCGTACCTAACAGTGATTAGCTCAATTACCGTTATAGCATCGTTCTAAATTATTTTTTAATGTACCTATTCGCTCATTAAAGCATAATTTGCCTTATTGGTGTCAACTGTGAATAGTTACTTAAATAAATTACTTCCATTACACACCATAGATTAGAGCTAGAAATGCAATATTTTTAATACGGTACGAAATTACAATGAACCAGTTTAAAATAGAGTCGTAGATAAAACTGAAATCTGTAACTAAGTACCTACCTATTTGTAATTCGCTTCATTTAATTGTAATTAAATGAACCAGCTGTTTTTTTACTTATGTTGCTATTTATATAAAGTTAAGTCTTTACTCTAGGTTTTATAAAACCACATTTTAAATATTTAAAAAAAAACACAAGTGCGCAAGACGTTTGCGAGATTCAAAAATAATTTCTATCTCTTTTTTTTACTTATATCTAACTTTTTACTTTTATTTTGTAAGTACCTAGAGGAATTCAGTAACTTTTATTTTTTCTGGTAACTATCGATAGGTAAATTAAATAACTTAACTAATTTATGCACCTAAAATAATATCGCTCTACTTACCAGCACAGAAAAGTCCCACTAACACACACCCTTATTTCACTATTCACATAACCACACACGAAACCAAAAATATTTCTTATGCCCAAAAAAAAAACTATTTTCCCGCCAACGCGCGACGTTCGACAACCGAAATTGCGCGCGAAGTGACAGCAATGGCGGACGCCGAGGTACTGTCGCCGACAAACGTGGTGGCTCGAGAAGGTCGAAGCGAGCTGTGGAGTCGTTGCATCGCATCATTTAGATAATGTTACTCGTAAGCATTTGCAACAACAGCAGGAAACAATTCGCACCCACCTGTTGGCTGAGAGTTTAGCAATCCGGAGCACTGATAACAATTTGTAGATAGCTGTCTTATATTTCTGAAATAGACTTTATCTGAGTGAGTTTCTGTAAAACTATTATTATTTTATGAATGAATGACTTTTAATTTTTTTAATTCAAAATCGAAGAGATAGGTAAGTAAGTAGAATAGTCTACCCATCACTTCCACTTTGCAAATTCTACTTCAAAACTATTAGGTACTTATTTACTGGCAATTTCAGCTCCTAACATAAATACTTACAGTGCGTTAAATGAAAAAAAATATGGAAGATATTCTACAGAGTTCCACTTTTATTAAAGTCTTTGTAAATTCTAAATTAACAAAAGTCATAAAAATACATTGGTTCAACAATGTAAATGTAGTTATTGTTTAGATTATTTATTAACATAGTTAGAGAAACAATTATATTTGTAGAAGTGGCTATTGTTGATGCATTCAGATTGATTTTAAAAGATCTCAGATAAAACACTTTACGAGAACCATTATTTTTAATGAACGCTCAAATCCGAATAAGTCTTTTCTACACCACGCAACTTTTCCAGAAAAGCCATAAAAAGATAGAGCAAACAGAACTTCTTAGTTCTTCCAGCCACAATTAAATTTTTGGTTAATATCTTTTGTCCCACAGAATCCCAGAATCAAAATTACTCAGCGGAGTAATTTATTGCATAACACACTAACAGTTTGATTCATTTTGACAGTTCAACAACATTCATTGCGTTATTTACGTTGCAGACAAATTTTTCGAACTTATGAAGCAATGGATTAGCAATATCCGTAAAAATAACTCAGATTCTGATTGACAGTGTGCTAAGCAATTAGGGTGCCGCACAACTACCGTCATTAAATATCTGTTTAGTGACGTGTGTGAACGGTGAACTCTGGCTAACAACATGTAGGTACGAGTATAACCTGACGAGGAGGTCTTGGTCCTTCCAATTTTTTTGTGGAAACCCACACATGGATACTTTCCGTCTGGGGAAATAAAGGGTAGGTACCTAATGTCGCCGTCGTAAGCTCGCCGTCTGGTAAGAACCAGGCCCGGGTCGACGGCGCGTTGGGTTCGAAGGGCGGACCCCTACAATGATTGCTGACATCTTGAGGGTAGCAAATCATCAGATAACTTCTCCCGCTTTGGGTGGAGCAGGAGGGCGTGGCTGTTACTGATTAAAACCCACCCGTGTTCCCTTAGTTGCCTGTGCCAGGGTCACGGTAACTCTTTCGAACAACCCGCACCCCTGGCAGGCATCGGCCCTTGCAGGCCCCTTCAGTTGGTGCCGATGCTGACATCTCTTTGAGGCGCGCGTGGAACATAACGTGCCGTCGACCCGGCCTTGGTCCTTACCGGACAGCAAGCTACCCATTACTCGCCGTCCGCAAGCCCGCGCCTGCGGTGCCCGGGAATCAGCCTGGGATTCCCGACGCCCAGGGCGTGTCCTGCGGAGGCTAGGGCCATGAGGGCGCATATACTGCTTCTCCCTCATGTGCGCCGTCTCCCGTCGCCGTCTTTGCAAGCATCACTGCTTCGCAGAAGGAAGCGACGGCTACCCATGCACTCTCGCTCCGTACCATGGCCTGGTAGGTAGGTAATCATGGTCACATCATGATTTCAGAAACGTTCATCAAGCGCGGGCGGGCGACGTCGCATTTCTAGTGGTTTTTCGTGATTATTTTATTAAACATGAATCAAAGTACTAGACATTTTTTAGATCGTTGGTATTTATAATTATTTTTAACATTTAGGTACTCTTAAGGTAAATTTAGTCGACATTTTTCCATCCAGACTTACGGGAGTGTATTACTCCACTGTTCGACAATGTACCGACGCCAGCAAAATGTCAATGTCAAGTTTCTTTGATAGATTTTCAACTTTATCACATAAGTGTACGGTTCATGTTCAATTGTTAAAAAAATACAGTTTTGGTAACTTGATTTGCTGGCGTCTGTACATCAAAAATTAAATCTAATATATAAAATTCTCGTGGAGTTTTTGGCGGGATCGGGTTGGAACATGTCGCACGAATTTTCATTTTTATGAAATTTAGTGAAATAGCGAATTAAATTGTATAATTTTGGTAGTGAATTATTCAATTTAGTTACATCTGTGTGCACAAGTGTAGTGAAGGTGAAAATAAGTGACTAACGTGGACTTTTCGTGTTCCCCCAAAAACTCATGTTAGGTTGTTGTAAAGTTGCTACCGCTTTACAATAACTTTGACTGACTGGACTTGACTGACTAAAGATGACTATGACTTTTTTGTAACTTCGTGCCCGTTATCGGGCCATTTACTTGATCGAAAAGAAAAATTACTTGACACTGGCTAAATGCACAAACCGTGCGAAGCCAAAGCCCAAAAAAAAAAAAAAATTCTCGTGTCACAGTTTTCGTTGCCATACTCCTCCGAAACGGCTTGACCGATTTTGATAAAATTTCGTGTGCTTATCGGGTAGGTCTGAGAATCGGCCAACATCTATTTTTTTTTGTGCATTAGGAAACTGCCAAAAAATCGGGAGAACTTAAATTACATTTTCTATGGGAATTTTGTATGGACAGGACAACGTCTGTCGGATCAGCTAGTATGGTATGGTTTTATCTCATTAGTAATATTGTGTGTGCGAGAGCCGAATACTAAAATAAAAAGCCATTAAAAAGTAATGAGCCATCAAAGATTCGTTTTGCTTGCTAATTCAACCTAACTTTGGGCGAAGTGTAAAATCTTCAAAACCAACTCGGTACCGACAAATTTTCAAATATCGAAAAGTTCAATAAACTTTATTGGTCATTGATTTATGTTGTAGTTTCTTCAAAAACTCGATCTTCCGAAGGATTTTTCTTAATTTTTACGCGCCTGTTTTACTATAAATGATCCTGCACCTGACTCAATAACGTTGTGCATGTAGGTAGACTAGCATCTAACTGCTCATCACTGATACGACCTCTGTCGGACACGATGCATGATGAGATAGCGTGCTTTTTAGCCAGGTCTCCCAGTAAGTTTGAGCCCGCGACTACGTTCCCCCATTTAAACGTAAGTATAAATTAATAAACTAATAACTACTGCAAATACAAAATAATTGGCAAAAATGCCGATTTTTTTAACGTAAATACCAAAGTAACAAAAAAGTAGCATTCTAAGTTATAAATACTAACGATCTATGGCTGTAAAAAAATTGTACTTTGATTTAAACTTAATTAGATAATCGTGAAAAACCACTTGAAATGCGACGTTGCCAGCCCGCGCTGGATGAACGTTCTTATTTCTTTTAACCTTTCTTCCATATAAATTAAAAAGCGGCCAACTGCGAATCGGACTTGCACACGAAGGGTTCCGTACCACCGTACAATATTTAACTCTACATATTAAAAAAAAAAATACATTTGGGATTATCTAGTAATTGTTGTCAAGTGTCGTAAGACTAGTTTCGTCAGAGCTAAGGCAACAAGTTCTATTATACAAGACAGGAGATACGATTTAGAGCGGTAGCTTTCATAGTTTTGAATAGTTTCGCGTTTTCACGCGTACTGAAAGAAAGAAAAAGAAAAAAAAGGAAAGTTTGTACCCCCAAGTATGTGTGTGAAGGTCCAGAAGGAGATGGCGTGACGAGTTAGACTCCTACCTTAAGGTTTGGGAGAGAGAGAAATGGAAAGACGGAAAGGAGACTAATGGGACACAACAGGCTCAAAATAAAAATAAATAAAATATATTAGGTTGGGGTCCAAATGATTAAGATGTTTACCCCTCATATTAAAAATATGGTCGTAGGGTAAAAATTACGAACAGATCAGTTACAACTAAATCTACACTGCATCTTGATTAATCCCAATGAGTTTCCATTCATTGTAATCGTCATGAAACGCACTTTCCGTAGGCATAACTTTGATCGTTCTAAGTTTGAAACTTTTTGAGAAAATCGAATCAGAGTTCCAAGGTAGCGGTTGGCTCGGTTTATTTGGTGTCCAGTATAGTTTAATATCCACTGATCCTAACCTGATGCAATATGGAGCTTACTTCATGCACCCTTGAGACCACACCACGAACTTCCCCCAACATAACTTCCTTTAGTCTTTACCACGGTGGGTGGGTAGTGTAACGCTATTAACGACCCACATTTTAGGCCATTCATTCATTCAATTCAGCTGATAGACTTCCACTGCTGGACAGGTCTCCCCCAAGTCCGCCACTTCGACCAGTTCTGTGCTTTCCACATCCAGCAGATTCCTGCGGTGGTCACAAGGTCATCGGCAAAATGAGAACGTGAATTTTAGGTCGCCTAGTCCAAATATCCATGCAAATTCGCGACCTCGACTAGAGAGAAGATTGCATATCGCAATAACTTAACATTTCACTGCGGACTGTGTCTTTTATTATTATGTCAACATCAACGCAAATTGCAGAAAAATAATAGGATTCTGCCATAAACCTCGATTGGTTTGAGTAGGTACAGTCTTGCGCACGTCCATGGTATGGACAGTCAACTGTGGCATCTTTACTTTCCATGAGCAACTTCACCAATAAGAAATTTTAAAAATATCTCTCAATTTACTAAAAAATTTTAACAAATACTTACTAGATTATTCTTCTTTTGTATCGGTTGGATATTAAATGGCGGCAACAGATTTTTAGTTATCGAGAGAAATTTAAGTACATTTCTCATTGGTAAAGTTGCTCATGGAAAGTAAACATGGCCACAGTTGACTGTATTAGATTTTAACGGCGTCTTTATAGTACCATCACCTTATTGGTGTTGTTCTGTAGAAAGGTCAGGTGCGTAGTACTCACAACCGGTGTGCGTGTATGACCTGCAGGCTTAGCACGAAAACCGTAGACAAACGTTTTGTCGTCGGAAGAGTAGACAAAAATGACGTTTCCGTATACACATTTGACAGTTTTTCACCGAGAAAAATGTAGTCAAGCGATTTATATTCTACAGTAGATTAGAAATAGAAAGCGTCATGCTAAGCCTGCAGTAGCCCAAGTGTGTTTCATTTAACCATCTCGATCAAACGCATCGAGCGCGTTCGGCGCTCCGATTGGTCCGTCACCAATCCAGGGCCAATCGGAACGCCAAACGCGCTCGATGCATTTGATCGAGATGGTTAAATGAAACTCGCACTAAGGCCTCAGATGTATGAACGTAAACGAGGCAAAAGGAGTATGTAAGGATCATAGCAGGTGGCATGCTGCAGTTTCAGCCTACCCGCCCCATAAGCCATGATTTTATTTGTGTCGTAGCAGTAACGGCGGTTTTAGCAGTTTAAATGTTTCTGACGTGATGTTGATCGTACTCTCTACACTACATACCTATGGTATCTAAGCATAATCAATATATAATGTTCCCACTGCTGGGACACAGTCTTGGCCTCGTGTGGTGCGGATGGTAGATGACACATGTCTTGGATTTTTTGGTTTTAAGACATCCTGGTTTCCGCACGATGTTTTCATTCACCTTTTTGAGAGCAGTGGTGATGAAATAATTCACACAAAGTAAGGCGCCTATCAAGGTGCGAACTCTTAAATCGCAGTCGTTTCCACTGCGCCACCACTACTGTGAGTCCATGTCTCTAACATATTGTTAACTCTTATCAATTCGACATTGGTCTCGAACGTAGTGCTCTTGCTGCGTCACATGAATATTAAGTACGCTTTTATCAGTATTTGGAGAGGCTCCACTATTTTCATACAGGCTATCTACATTTACGATGTTTGGAGAGGTTTAATAAAAGGATTTCGCTTCTAGTAAAACTGTTTTCTAGACGTCTTGTTATTATCGCGTGATGGTCGATAACAATGGATGGCTGATGAGGTCATGGCTAACTAACTGACCAATCATGAGTTAGGTAGCAAGCTGAGGAACATAGCTACTCATCATCTACCTAGCCTTGTCCCAGGGTTTGCCTAGTTTCATTTAAAAAAAAATTGACAAATTATCACTTCCCAAACAATTTTCCGCATAATTTAATTTGCCAAATGATTACTTGCAAATAAACGCTACACAAATAATTGTAACGCAAATAATTGTAGCTCTTGTTTGGCAAGTGAACGTTTAAACAATAACTTGTTTACCAACTCGCACTTTTACCAATTTTAATGTAGCCTAATATTTCAGTTGACATAGGTAACATATTTTACGCAAGATAAAACAAGCCAAATATTTTGTATCGTCAGTTTTCAATTTACCATTTCTATTCAGTCAACGACGACGTTTTATTACAAGGGTGTTTTTCCACTTGGGACAAATTCTAAACAGGTAATAATAATATACTACAGCGATCTTTTTCACCACGAGCTGCTGCTTACATACAATAAGTTTAAATAATAGAATTTATGTTTTTAAATAGAAGAAAAGTCTTCCTAAACTCAACGCTCTAAGGTCAATGTTATGTGAAGAGGTACCGGAAATTATTTTTTACAATGGTAAAAACCAAAATTTTCGTATATTAAATTGCAACCATATAAAGATGAAAGAGTAATCTATCTTTGGCAATTATTAGTTACATTTGGTTTAGTTTCACAAAAAGTTATTTTTACAAAAATCATACAAAAACATTTAAAAATAGTGGCCCATCGGCATCAGGAGCAGGGTCCAAGATGTCGGTGGTCAGGGCTCTAGAGATAGGAACCTCCTGACTATGCGTGCCGTGTCTAGGAGTACTGCTTTCTGAATCAAGCCCTTGATCCAGCCGCGCAATGAGAGCCTCCTGAGGTGTTGGTCGAGGCTCTTCGCTATTAGGCCATTTACTGTAACGATTATCAGTACAATGATTGCTGAGTCCACTTCCCACATGTCGACAACTTCGTGAGCTAAGTCAAGATACATGATTTTCTTATCTTGCACAGCTTTCATTATTATCTATTATATAAAAATGAATCCCTATTTCCCTTGGTCATGGCATCACACGTGAACGGCTGGACCAATTTTACTCATTCTTTTTTTGTTGTGTTTGTTATTGTTAGGAGAAGGTACTTATGAAAGAAAAAAAAACAAGAAAGTTGCACATTAATTATACCAATTCAAGACAACGTCTGTCGGGTCAGCTAGTCATATGTATAAAAATGAATCCCTATTTCCCTTGGTCACGGCATCACACGTGAACGGCTGGACCAATTTTGATAATTCTTTTTTTGTTGTGTTTGTTATTGTCAGGCGAAGCTTATTATGAAAAAAAAATGTAGCGCGTTATATTATATTCATATTTAAGACAGGACAACGTCTGTCGGGACAGCTAGTTATTTATATTTTAGTGATATTTAAATTAGAAGTATGTAGATATGTATGTATGTTTGTAATTATGTATGTTAGTATATTCCCATATCATTTGTTTAATTAATTTAGTGAATTATTGTTTTTGATTATAAATGTAGTTTATTTTCCCTTTTACCCCCTTACACACGCTGTCTACATCTCTTTATCTTCTCTCCTATCGCAGGTATGCTGGAAGAGATTTCTTTAGAAATAAGCATCACCTCTGTACCTATTTTTCTGTTCTAATCTTCTTGTCTGTTTATATATATGTGTACATAAATGGTTAAATAAATGAATAAATAAGAGTGCATTTTAAATTATATAATTCCCAAAAAATCTTATTTTTGTCTTTATTTTTTTCATAACAAATCATTTGACCAAATGTCTAAAGATTGTTTGTTGTAATAAATCATTTGATTTAAAGAAAATTGACCAAATGAAAATGTGCATACTAAAATTATTCCAAATATTGCATTGGTATAAAAAAAGGTTGCTAAAATTTGTTTGGATAATGAAATTTTGTCAAAATCATTTTGGCAAAACGACAGGATCCCCTTTTCCCGACAATATTAGGGTCGGCTTCTTTCAGTCAAACCAGATGCAACTCCCCCCCAGTGGGTTCCCGCATTGTCGTTGCGGGGGGGCTCAGTAGCTGTGGTCCGCTCCCACGGTGAAGCGAAGAGGAACCCCAAGGTGGGGCCGCTCGTCAGGGCTTTTGTCTCCAAGCCGACGACGTAGCGGCCAGAATGTAGGTTGCGGTGAGGTGCACCGCAACTGAGGCGGGCCGCGGTGTCGAATGGGAGGCATCGCGGCTGAGGATTACAGGCTGCGGAAGAGGAGGAGTGCCGGTACTTCTGAGTAGCGCTCTTCCCTTCCGTGGCCTGGACGGGGCCGCCACCGTTTGATGGCGGACGCGGTGGGGCCGCAGGGGAAGAGGAGTGTCGGTATAGCGTTGGCCGCTCTCCCTATCCCCTGCGGCCGAAAAGTGGTAGGCGGCGGGGCCACTGTGCTGACCCGTCGCAGGGGGACCAAGGGCACCAGACACGGGTACGTCTGGGGCCCTTTTGTTACTTGGTTCCTGGGGTGGTCACGGCGTGCCACGTGTCCTGGTGCGCCGAACTGGTGGGGTCCGCAAGGGCCGATGCCTGCCAGGGTTGCGGGTTGTTCGAAAGAGATACCGCGGCCCCTGGCACACAGGCAACTGAGGGAACACGGGTGGGTTTTAGTCAGTAAAAGTCTGACACGCCCTCCTGCTCCACCCAGAGCAGGAGAAGTTATTTGATGATTTCCCACCCTCAAAAAAAAAAAAAAAAACCAGATGCAACTGAATACCGATATTTTACATGGAGCAACTGCCTATCTGACTGATACAAACTGCTAGTAAAAATACACAATGGATGAGGGAACGGTAGGTTCACGCAACAAGGCGGATTCTTGTCGAGATCTCGATGCTCCACTATTAGTGCTGAAGACAGCCTTCAGAGACTTTTTCACTAAATCTAACTTACCCTTTCTTCTTGCCCAGGACCGCTGCTTCCAACCTTGCTGACATCCAAATTTTGTTGCAGACTTAACGTTATGCAGTTTTACTAGAACTAGATCATAGAACATCGACAAACAACAGAATCAGAGACGGTTATCATCTTTCTCTTGGCCTAATGTCCTTATCCCAATTTTTGGGGTTCCTATGGGGTCGGCGCAAAGTCTTTTTGTTCACACTTCTCTATAAGGCGTCATCTCGATAGTCACCACCTCTCTATCCATATCATCTTTCACACAGTTCGTCCATCGTTTCTTTGCTCTCCCCCTACTCTTATAGCCATAGACATTCATACTCAAAACTTTCCACACGACACTTTCCTCGTTCCTCCGTATCACATGACAACCGATTTTCGGACAACTTTTTAGTTACTGGTGCCACTTTCGGAACCACTTAAGGGGACTCGCGAAATTCTTTTTTTTACGGTTTTTGCAATTTGTAGGTCTACTGCGGTTTACTTTTTCATTAAAAAGTAATTAGGTATGTATAAACTATATTAAGAACTTAAGAAGGTTGTATCGATGATTTTAATAATTATAATTCTATAAAGCCAAATATATTACGGTTGCAAATCATATTTTAATCAAGATTACAACCTGACCTGTAAATTGCAAAAAAAACGTAAGAAAATTTGAATTTCACAGGCTGCTTTATTCCTCGTTCGTGTCGTGGGCGCAACTAGTAAAATTTTATAAAAAAAAGGAATGAAATGACAAAACGATTTATTTGTATAACTCATTTATTTTATATTCACATTGTAGTTACGAGTTTCAAGAGGTGAAACACCAGCTTTTACATACAAAATGAGAACAAAAATATTTCACAAAAAATAACTAGGTATAAGACAAATGCGTTCCAACGAAAGCTAATAATGTGTGTAGTAACTAGAAGTTCTGCTATAGTGTTATAGCAAACGATACTTAATTTAACTATATGTACTTGGCAGTTATATTGCGAGTCGAGAAGTGAAACATAATGATTAATACTGATCGATGCCAAGCGGAGCCGAAAGGAGTCAACGCTGACGTCGTAAGTAACGTAAAATATGTGATCATCATACACTATCACGATTTGGAGGGGGGAGTGATTGACTCGTCTCAGCCCTCAAGTTTCCAAAAGTTAAAAAAAAAGCTATACAATAATTGACTAAATACCTTAAAACGCTATTGGGCAGCGTGATGATACACACATTGTGAAGTGAACAAAATGACGTCACACACAGTTCATAGCTTTGTAAAGCTGGATTAAGCTAACTTCACGTCAACCATCTTGAACAGAACAGAATAAAACTTTATTCTATTTTTAAATTGCTAGACCAAATGACAGCTGTCACTATCGCTTAACTGTCATGTTGACAAACAAAGGTCGATTGCAGCTGTCATTTTAGTCTAGCAAGTTAAAAATCAGAGTACCTTCAAACGGGGTGAAACGCAGGGATGAATCGGGACGAAAGTTTACAAGGGATTTTAATATTGAAATAATACAGTCGTTATTAGTAGTAGTCGTAGTTGCCTACATTAACTTTAATGTGTTAACTTTATTATCGTTAACGATTAAGTGCCATTGTTGGCAAAAAAAAACTATAACTCTCTTACTAATAAACACAGAATAAAGTGATTCCAAGTTTAAGCCTATGAAAATGTATGGTTATTCCTGGTATATCTTTATTCCGTGTTTATTAGTATGAGGGTATTAATTCAACGTTAAAATCCATTTATTTTTTAAGTTTCGTCCCGATTAACCCCTGCATCCGTATTCACCACGCTTCTAGGCACACAACTTTCGTTTAGCTATTTGAGTGTAAGTCATTCAAACAATCAATGTATCTCCACGTCACAAATAATAAACTAAGATCATCGCACAATTGTATTAATGTCTAGATTAGACAATCCACAGTACTACGACATTAAACTATCATTGAGCATAATTATAAGAAAACGGCAGTCAACTTAAACACAATTATCGAAATAAAAATGCTATATTGAGTATAGTGAGATAGGTCAAATGATAAAATATAATCGGGGAAGCAAGCACGTACGGAACTTTAGTATTCAGGGGTCCGAAGCGTAAATATAGAACCCTCACTTTGTTCAATTGGTCGATATCTTTATAAAAAATGCACAGGAGTTATCCTGTTTATTAAATAGGGTATCAAACATTAAAATATTTCCAAAATCTTTGTACATTATTTTATTACAAGTGAGAAAATAAAGTATCAAACATTCCAATTATCGTAATTATATTATTAAACTGAAAATCATAATTTTTGTACATATAATTATTATCGTAGAAATAAAGTTGCATAAGTGCTTGCTTGGACTACAATCCCACAAAATCGAAATAATACATTTCATTTGTAAGCCATTACAAGTTTCTAGATATATGTATCCAAGAAATTCTACAAACTAAATCGAAAAATAATAAAAAAATGCATGTTAATTGAATAAACATTATAGGCCCTTTGTAAAATGTTACAAATATAATATATGAGGAAGACGAAATTAAAATTTTATGTCAAACATATTGCACTAATCACAGGGACTGTCGTACGTCGTATCAAATACATGGACATTGTTAGAGAACGCACAAACCGACCGCGATCCACCGTTCTGCGATCCGTTGAAGTAATGCAGTTCATATTGGACGCTACAAATCTAACGCAGAACGCAGCCTGTTTGCGCGAGCTCTAAACCTTATTCGCATCATGCTCGCTAGTTAGTCGACTGGCCAAAAAAAAAACTCGACTAAAGTAGAATTGATTCGTTCACACACGTCTAGCTACTAATTCCAATCAACTAAATCACAAGCATAATGCGAATAGAAAAGTTACACAAGATTGTTCGGTTTCGTCGAGGTAAGCAATCGTCACATAGCAAGAATCGCTCCACAGATACATTGAATCAATTCTTACAAGCTAACGTAAACCTAAACGTTACAATAGTTTGGACTAGGTTCGGTGCCCGACTAGTTACCTCGAGCAACCGCTGGCAGGACTGAAGGCTCGCTTTGATATGTTTGACTATCGACAACAAAAAATATATGAAATACATCTGAAAATAAGTAGTAAAATAAAAATGCTGTAAAATGTACTTAACTGCGCTATATAATAAACAGAGATCGGATATTCGGATGCATATTCACCTAAAGTTGAGATGTTGGCTAACATGGAATACGCTTTTGTATCGAAAAAGTCTTAATTTAGGTAAGTAATTTGTTTATTTTTTGTTTTAACTAATACAAACCACCCCTCCTCCAGTGCATACACATATTTGTATCGGGTTTAACATTAATTTTGAATTTATACATATCTGAATAGTTATGCAATCCAAGAATACCGGGGTTTTTAATAAATATTACAAATCATTTATAAAGCCGCTTCCATACTTTCATAGCTAAAAATTATCTTTAGGTAAATATGCATCCGAATATCTGATCTCTGCTAATAAATGTAACTTTCCATGTGTATGGCCCAAGATACAATATTATATTAACTACTGGTACGAGTACATAAGCGCTTTACAAATCATAATGTAAAACCATTTCAATGAATCACAACATCTACTACGCTAGTCGACAAACAAATCGCGTAGTTTATCTCCTTAACCTAGTTTCAAAGGCCTTGTAACAAACTACCCTTATATCCTTTAAGAATTCCGATTATAAGGTCACCATTTCGTTACGAATACAGCTTCATTATATCACTTGAGAACAAATTAACTAATTACAAAAAAAAAATGTAACTTAAAATCGAATTATTTAAAAATTAAAAATGAACGAATGACATTTGATTCTGTAGAAAAATGTTAAATTATTTTAGTCACACAATTTCGCTTAATCTACAGTTTCGAGGGGGAATTTTTGTGCGAGTAACTCGTCGCTTGCGGCGCTCGACTCCGACTCGTGTCGCGAGTCGTCGCGCAAGATCCTCCGAGCTGCGAAAAATTCGGCCCTCGAAAGCTAACGAGTCGTTATTCGGCGAAGCGATCGGCGATCGCTCCACGGTGGTCGAGGGTTTCCCTAACGCTAAACGAGACTCACAGGCACTAACACCGACACACCCGAACGTTCACGTCAATAATACATAGAAAACCGTAAAACTCGGGGGGTACTCTCACAATTCCACTACACGCTCGTATAACTTAGTTTTAGAGTTTATTGAGATCATTTGGGCCCGGCGGGGTGGGACACAAGGCTCACACGAGATGGTCGCGCTCGTCCAGCGACACGTCGGAGTCGCGGTCCACGCGCAGCTCGCGCTCCAGGTCCAGCGAGCGGCGCTCCAGCTCCAGGCGCGCGCCGCCGCGCCGCCCCGCCTCCAGGGACGACACCTGGCCGCGACATCGTTATACACATGCTCTCAAACTCTCGGGGCGATTCAAAAATATGTTCCACTCAAAACACGGGAATACTTTCCGGCGCCAGGTTCGCTGGCTAGAGTATTGGTATTACTATAGGCCCTAGTGTGTTTCTTTTAACCATCTCGACTTTACGCATCGCCCGCGTTATGCCCTCCGATCGGCCCTGGATTGGAGAACAGCCAATCGGAATGCCGAATGCGGTTGGTGTGTTAAGGCGAGATGGTTAAAAGGGGGCGTCCATTAATTATGTAAGGCGTTTAGGGGGGAAGGGGTCTCGGCAAATATCACGTAATTTATATTTTTTCCACAAAGAAACAATGTAACATTACGAGAAAACCGGGTTAAATTATGTAAAACATGTTTTTCCGACAATATGGCTAAATCCTACAAAATAATATTTATCGCGGTTATGCGAACGCCACAAAGTACCACAGTAGGTCCTCGATGGTTAAACTGCCACCGACCCGCCAAACCAGCCAAATCCAACGCAAATAAGCACAGATTAACGTTTTTACACTAAGACCACGTGTCTTTGAAATATCTCACGTGAGATTATGGGATCGAACCAAATCTCACGACATCTCACCAGAGCGGGGGTGGGGGTCGACAAATCGCCAAAATTGCCTCACGTAATTAATAGACGCCCCCAAAGATACTCACACTAGGGCCACAGACTGTCAAATAAGGCGCCGAAAAAGATTTAGGACGCTAGACTAGCTCAGGCCAGTACTGATTTTAACAGAATCATCAGGTGGTGATGTTTGTCTACTATTGGGGTCAATAACAAAAAAAATAAGTCGATTGATTAGGCAAACTAAATATTTTGGGATTAAAGTAGATGTATTAAAAATTTTACACGACTAATATTCAATCGTTACTTGAAACTACCTAAGTTTATGTACGCACAAGTTGTAGTTTTTTTTATCAAAAATAATACTTTGAGGCGCCATGTAGAAATCAGAAATGATTTGCACGGCATCTGTCGACGTACCTTGGCGAGGCGGCGTGCGTCTGGCGGGCGCTAGGAGGGCGCGGGCAGGTGCGGCAGCTTGGCGGCGGCCCAGTAGCGCGCGCACGCTCCGCTCGCTCCACTCACCGCGCTCACTGCGCTCACTCCGCTCACGCCGCTCGTTGTGCTGCCGCCCCCGCTCTCCTCCGATAACGCCGCCTGCAATTTCGCTTCTGGGGAAAGAAGAAACAATATTAATATAATTATCTGTCTGTGTGCAATATGTACATGTCCTACCTTACACAAACGCGGCGACTGAATCAGTTGTTCTCCGATAATCCTGATTTAAAGTCTTTGCGGATTAAACCCACGTGCCCTGCAAAAGGTACGTATATCCAGGCTTGAAATTGAGCAGCATTTAAGACTAGATTCCTTAAGGTGAAGCTAGTTACTATTGATTATGTCCATTGTGGTTGTTTCTTCGTTTCCAAGCAGGATTTTCAGCATGCAGGTGTTAAATTGCTGCGGAAAGGCTGTTTTGTGTTGGCTAGAAGAAAGTGGCGGTACCATAAATGTAAAGAATACTCACTAGCGACTTGCGAGGCATTGAAGGTGACGGGTGTGCGCGCGAGTGGCGTGCGCAGCGAGCCCCCCCGCGCGCCGCTGCCGCCCGCCCCCGCGCCGCCCGCGCACCCGCCGCTCGTCTGCGGACAACGACATACTCTTATGATACTACGAACGAACTTAGGATCTTAAGGTGCGCTTACACGACCAACTAAAATTGCTCCATCCTGGTCAATTCTCGCCAACTATGACGTCACGACTACATCCAGCAATTTAGAGCAATGGCAACATGTAGCAACCTGTAGCCAGAGATACGGCCACACAATATCATGCAATATGGAGCAACTTAAAAAAACTAGGCGATACGCCCGACCACGCGCCTCGAGATAGCAAGAAAATTTACTAAAAATTTCCAAACCGATTGGATATTTGGCAACTCATATTAGCGCCATTGAGAAATGTGAAATATATGGAGCAATTAGAAGCAATATTCCCGAAACAAATGCCGCATTTTATTTATTTTTGTTGCTCCATATTGCTCCACTTAATTGATCCAATAGCTCCATTAGTGTTGCAACAATTGCTCAAAAAATTGCCCGTGTAAGAGCACCTTTAGGCCTAAACAAATATAAAAAGGACTTCACCGCATTCATTGAGTACGCATACTGCATTAAGCACTAAGCAACGTGTAAGCTATGGGACTAGGTGTGATAGCGAAATGCATGGCCGACCGAACACGATGTGGAGCAAGTGCCGTAAAAAACAATCTATAGTCCGACTTTTAATTGTATTAAGTTATTTGACAGTTGAAAGGTTACCAGATTTTGACAAAAAAAAAGATAGTGAGGTAGTGTAAGAATGAACGATAACTTGAAATAATGTACCTAAGTACTCAAATACATTTTTTTTTAAATTGAAATTTAATAACTTGTCTTAAAAACATGATATGCACTAGTAGTAAGGAAATTTATTTAGTTTCTTTCTATTAGAAGAAATAAAAAAGGAAATTACTTTTATTAATAAATTAGTAATTATTCTTATATTTCACATCTTACATAATAATTTTTGAAGTTTTATAACGAATGATAAAAATGGCTTCATTTAAAATGAAACCATTTTTATCATTCGTTCTTTACGCAAAATCGTTCACTACCACGACACTATTAGTTTTAGTATGGTAACATTATTTTTCTTTGAACTGTCAAGTTACTGAATACAATTAAAAGTCGAACTATAGCTATGTAGAGTTTGGAGATAAAAAATACTTTTACTACACAACTAGCGAAGCTGTGGCTAAGTACAAACAGTCGCAAGTGTCGATCTATCTGGTCGTGGGCCTTTGGATGGGTGACCATCTTTGCATACCAAGACTCCCCGTGCCCCGGAAAGCACAATAAGCCGTTGGTCCCGGCTGTCACTCTTGGATCTTTCCAAGTAAGTTGTCACGGATCATCAGAAGCCCGAAAGTTTGACAACCAGTCTTACCAAAGACTATCGTATTACCCAGTAACTGGCCTGTGGAGGTCAAATAGGCAGTCGCTCCATGTAAAATACTGGTATCCAACTGCATCCGGTTGGACTGGAAGCCAACCCCGATATAGTTTAGAAAAGGCTAGGCAGATAATGAATTAGCAAAGCTACTCTTGTGGCTCGCCTGTTCGTGGGTCTAATGGATGACTACTATCTGAATTTAAACAGACTTCGTTAGCAAACAAGTAGATAGATAGATAGAATACTCTTCATTAGGTACACCATAAAAATTACAGATTTCAATGATCAACTAGCCATTATAAGCAATTCAAAAACAAGTTTTACAATTTATTTAAATTAAAGGTTAATATAGGGTTAGGGGTAATTAAAGGTTATAATTAAGGTAGGATTAAAGGTTTTAGATCAGAAATCTCCTGATTGCTTTTGCTCTTTAGCCGGCCTCCTCCATGCCCCCCTGCAGCAGTTGTTTTTAAGTCTTCTTCTCATCTTTGAAATTGTCTTTAACTTTTCCTCTTTATATACCACTCTGTCACTTTCTGGCGCATTTTCAGTTTTTACCCCTAATGACATGACCTGCCCACTACGATTTTAGTTTTTGAAGTGAAAACTTCTTTAGATGCGTTGAGCACTTTTTGGGTGTCACAAAAATCATGGAAATCGCGTCATCGTTACCGAACGCTTTCCATGAGCTACATGTATACTGTGTATTTATGTACATAGATATAGGAGTGTCAAAGCGTCAAAAATAATAATCTAATAGCTCGACGATACAATTCACAAATTACTTAGTTTTTATTTTATTCAATCAGATTATGAGCCACCGCAGGGGTCTATAATTATTTAAAATGGTGGTTGGGTGAACGAGCACACGGATGAGTCGCGCGTTGATGTCTTTTGGAAAAGTCCCATTCTAATGCTAATTCTTTTATACCTTTCTTTCCCTTTGTATTTTTATCGTAAAAATCTATGCTGTTACCTTTAATGGCTGAATTTGATCGCTCGTTTATAATTTTTTTCCGAGAGCAATCAGGACCCAAGGACCCAATGTGAAATCCTGTATTGACGATTCAAAAAATACACGTAACTGTTCAAGTTTTCACTTCTGTCGGCACTCCCGGAATGTCACTGTTTTTTTTTTTTTAAATTACATACATACATACAGAAATTTCACACAGGTTGAGAAAAAGGTGCGGTCTTATAGCTAAAAGTAGCTACCGAGAACATTTACCAAAATCAAGAATTTCACATATACAAAACAACAGACAAAATTTTAAATGCCCCACGGCGCACATTGCCCTATATTTTACAGCAAACCTATAAAAACTGTGGCATCGATTGTCAGAAACGTAGCGATAAACTAAACGCTTCACTAACCAGGGCAGAAGATAATGATCTGCGTTTATACTATAGTGCATGTTGCGTGGTTGGCCAGATTGTAATATTATGCGTCGGTACTTAATTATGCAAATTGAGTAATAATTGACGTTATTGTGGCATGTTGACAAACTACCTGGTGAGGGAAGTAAATGGTGACTGGAGACTATTTATTTATTTGGTGTATCTCCTCAATTTTTTGTTGAGTCTTCTTGCAAAAATATTAGGTAAGGGTCTGAAGGGTCAGTAGAGACGGAAGGGAAAAATACTCGCACAGGCCCGAGCTTCCTCAGGCCGAAACCGAGAGCAACCGAGTCGCGAACATGTGTAAGCCGACGTGTCGATATTCATGCAATTTGTCTTATTTTCAATGTAGTCAGTAAATCGCTCGGGCATTTTCCCGTTCTGAGAAATGACCCTTTCCCGTAAAAATGTAGTTTGTTATCCCCATTAAGTATTCTGATGACTGTATTATGTTGATACACCTCTGGTCTTCTGGGAACACAGACGTGTTGTTATGTACCTATGCTAAAAGCTTTTACACACATTAAAAAAATGTTAAATCCCAAACAAAAATTAAGTATTTCATCTTTTATGACACTGTAGTTTTGTTGATCATAAAACACCTTCACAAAAAAAAAAATCGTTAGTTACATTGTCTTAAATCTTCTACATCCTAAATCACCCTTCTATATATACCAAATTAAACTAATCTCATACATTTCTAAACCAAAATAACCTAAGTTCTAATCACCTTTCTAAAGATAGGACATAACCTAACCAAACTCATCTGAGTCACAACTGAAAACTTCAAATTTCCCCGTAATCCTAAACTACCATGCCACATCAGACATCTGTCCATATTATCTACGTCACTTAGCTAATGTATAGGTAATCTAAATTTATCGAAACAGTCATCTGTCACAGTTCGCTGGAGAAGCACATGTGCGTCCATTGAAGTGGGCAGTGCTCATTCATAACTGAAGGGCAGCTAAACTTGGAACTGATGACAGGTGACTGCTTATCTCATAGTTCTGATTGATAGAACTTGGGGACTAATGTGGGGAAAAAATTTAAAGTAAGCTGTCTAATCAGACCTGACTCATCTGCCTACCATGCGAACCATGTTGGGGTCAGCTTCCAGTCTAACCGGATGCAGCTGAATACCAGTATTTTACATGGAGTGACTGCCTATCTCACCTCCACAGCCCAGTTTATATACTAGGTATTACAATACCCCTTGCTAAGACTAGTTCTCAGACTCTCGTTCCTCTGGCGACCCGTAACGACAGTCAAAGATCCAAGAATGACAGCCGAGACCAATGGATTAACGTGATTTCCGTGTTTTGTATGTAAAGATGGTTACCCATCCACGTAGCTTAACCTAATCGATCGACCCGCGCGGTTGTTTTAACTTAGTAACAAGCGACTAAAGTTTGAAATACTTTTTGTACTTTTTGTGAACAGCAAAACACTGTATTTACTATGTATGTTTTCTAATTCTCTATAAAGCACCTACAAGTGAAGTTATAAAAACTTCGGCCCCATAAATTGCGATATAAAACTATCGGGCAAGTAAATGTGAAATATACGTCTTATCATTTTTTTTATCTTATTTTTATTACTACATGGGCCAGCTCTTGACCTCGATCACGCCTGATGGAAAACGATTGATGAGGTCTATGATGGATTGAGCGTGCCCAGAAAATGCCTGTTCACTCGAACACAGACGCAGGCAGAGAGTTCCACACTTTGGCTGTGCGCATAATAAATGTGGAGGAGTAGCGCTGAGTACAACTGGTCGGGATATCAACCAAGTGCGGATGGTACTCTGCAGTGCGTCTGGTAGTCCGGTAGTAAAAGGGCGATGGTGGGATCAGGTCGTGGAGCTCCTGCGCACACTCTCCGAAGTACAGTCTATAGAAGACCGACAGGCAAGCAACGTTACGCCGATGAGCCAAGCTGTGAAGCTTAGCTACCAATGTTTCGTCGCCTATGAACCTTTTTGCTCTGCGTTCCACCGAGTCAAGAGCAGCAAGCTGGTATTTTGCTGAGCCATTCCATAAGTGGCTGCAATACTCCATACAAGAACGCACTTGAGCTTAAATACAGGCTCAATAGCTGTCCAGATTGAAGTATCGCCTCATCTTATTTAGGATGCCCAGCTTCTTGGCTGCTGTCTGAGCTTTAAACTCGATGGTTGAGCCGAAGTTGAGATCGGACGTCAACTCCATGCCCAAAAGCGTTAGGCGGTCGGTAACGGGTACAGATGCACCTCGGAAAGTTGGGTATAACCGGAACTGGCTCCTTTTGGCAGTAAAAAGACGCCTGTGTTTTCTGAGCATTTATTTATTTATTTAATACTTCACGCACAGAAATGTACAGAGGCGGACTTAATGCCAAAGGCATTTTCTACCAGTCGACCTTTGGGTGATGCAGAGACAAACAGTGGTAGGTGCAATTACTCGTGTTTTGAATATTTATTCAAATATAAGTAAATATAGGAACCAGATTATCGTCACCCGTTCCTAACCTATGTCCAGTGGTTAGAGTCGAGATCAAATTGTGAAGTTCGTTCTACAATACACTAGTTCATTTAGCGTCTACGCTAAAAGCTCCAAAAGTAATGTAAGCGCATTGATGAACACATTGTTGGGGTAGGAACTAAAGTTTTAGGATGGTGACACACAGTGCAACGGGATACGTAGCGTCGCGTCGGCGACGTTGGGTCATCTCTGGCGCCACGCGAGACGTGTCAGTTCATTAAATTGGTAAAATGGCTCACTTTGTTGCGATGAGTATGACGCAACAGTTCCGTGTACTTGCGCTGACGTTTAAATGTTGCCGTGACCGGTGATTGGCGGCGGATAAAAGAAACTGACATTAAAAATGACTAATATTGTTTTGTTACAAGAACCACATGATTGTGTAGCATATAATGTCCCCACTGTTGGGACACAGGCCTCCTCTCGGTGAGAGGGACTAGGCCGTAATCCATTACGCGGGCCCTACTGGCCCCCTAATTGTTGGTTCTAGAACATGCTGGTTTCCTCACGTTGTTATACTTCACCGTTTTGAGAGCCGTGGTGATGAAATAATTTACACAAAGTAAAGCGCCTGTCTGGGTTTGAATCTACGACCTGCAACTCTAATGGCGCGCCCGTTACCACTGGGCCATCACTGCTCATATAGTGTATGTGTGCCTAATTGTTGTACTAAAGTCTATGTTATTGTAAGGGGCCATTCAAGTATTACGTAAGCACTACAGGGGGGCTGGGTGTTCATTACTATGCTCATTTTTGATGACATGGGGGATGGGAGGTCTGGATGGTGATTACGTCAGCAGAATTAATTTACTAACTTTTGGATTTTCTACAAAATTTTGTCAATTTAGATTTGAACACATATGGCAACCCTAATTGTCTATGAATGGCTCGAAAAAAACGATGACAATATTCCAAAATCACACAAAAAGGAAGCAGACACGTTATGTGTCTGCTACCAATGGTTACATGTGCATGGGAGGGGGGGGGGGGGGTAAGATCTTTGCTTACTTTTGCTGACGACGGGGAGGGGGGTCAATAATTGCAAAAACATCTGTTTACGTAATACTTGAATGGACCCTAAGTTATTTGGAATAATAACACGCATTAGGCCGTTCGAAGCGTGATAGTAACGTTTCTTTTATTAAAAATCTAAATAATACTTGCCTCTACTTAGACTTATTGATCAACCCATCTACACAATAAGAGTACTTATGATCTACATTGAATAAAAATAATTTGCAACTAAAATTAAAAAAAAAACATAAAATTAACTGCTTGTGGTAATAGGACAATTTTCAAGAGAAGAAACTAATCAATTTATACTATTGTCTATGCGCACCTTTGCAAGCGGTACTCACACCGTTTTTGAAGTCGAAATTGTAGATTAGAAACACGCAACAAAATATGGTAGACTCTCGATGAACGCAAAAAGATGAAAAGTAGCGTTAGATGTATTAAATCTTGAATCGCCATACAACGGGGCAGTGCCAGTCTTATGGGCACTTTTCCTGTTAACAGCGAAGTGGACGAATAAATTTCAAATAAAAAATAATTTTAAATTAACATTAGAAAATCTTAATTGAAAATGAAATTGATGCAGTTTTATTATTTCTCCTCCTTTTTATATACTTGTATATTTTATTATTTTAAGACTTATAGTTTTTAAAATATCTTCGAATAGTGATAAAACAGTGTTTTACGAAAATAAATCTTGAAGTTATATAAACTTTTCGCGTAAATACTGATTTCAGTTGATTAGTGTGCTCTGCACATAAGTCAAAAACCACTTTTTAGTTTTTGACCGAGAGTAACCATAAAAAGTGCGAAAGTCCGATCAATATCTTCCACACCCTCATCATATTCCCACAGACAATTAACCAAAAACAAAATTGAAAGAAGCAAAACAAACCTATTTGTCAGTGCACTTAGGGTGCGCGAGCCGCTTGGCATGGTGCGCTATACTAACGTGGTTGGCGGGCAGCGAGTGCGGCAGCGCCTGCGCCGGCTCGTCGTCGTGCGGCGGCCGCGGCAGGCGCCGGCGCAGCCACGCGTGCCGCAGCGCCTGCGCGGGCGTCAGCCGCTTCTCCGGGTCCCACTCGAGGCACCTGCAGCGGGGAAAGCAGACCGTTACACCCATTTTATGAGCTGCAGGATTGCGTTGTGTCATACTAATTCAAATTTTCTTCGTTTTGTACAATTTCCTGGTAAGTGCCACGTTGTATGTTGATTAGAATATGATTCGCTAGCGAAAAAGTCATTAAATAATAATTGAACTTAGCGGACTACCCTGGACTTTCCCCATAAGAATCATGTATTAGATGGGTGTTCCATTGTGCCCTGGAATTGGTACCAACTTGTGATGTTTTTGTCAGTCATACTTAGTAAAACGCTCAAAAATCTAGCGAAATGAACCATCTATCTATCCATTTAAGTTTGTATGCATAAAACTGGTAACCAACAGGAAACTATACCTACATATGCCTACGTACAGTCCAGACTGAGAAACACACTGGTACCACACTGAATATTTAAATAAGTAATATTTAAAAGTCTAATGCAATTGTATTCCCACGGAGTAAGGGCAAGTGCTAATTTATATGCTGTTTCTCACTTCGATTGCAATAAAGATTTCAGCAAATTGGCATTCTTGGAGTGATTGCAGTAAACTCCTTGCGAACAACGCTATAACGGTCCACATAATTTGACCCCATGTGTACCCAATTTAAAAAAAAATATTTAAGTATGAATTACAAAAACAACAGTGATGCGGAAATCGTTATTTGTACTTTAAAATAAATTGTAAATATCTGCGGGTTTTTACTCCGGGAGACAACAACTTCGGATGCAAGATTTGTATATGCTACACATCCTATTAATATCAATAAAAATCATTTTAATGACGGATCAATGCTCTGTACTTGGAAACAGACATCTAAAGGCGAATTACATTTACCAATAAACATATTTTCCCAGATGACTTTGGCTCGCCCTGTTTTATTCGTCGAAGCCAAACCACAAGGAAAATTTAAAAAATCTACAGCATTTTATAAAAGCTTTCCTGTTCAACGAGGCGTTAAATCTTACCCTTTTCATTTACAAAAAAATAAAGAGGTGTTTCTTGCCAATTTTGGCAACCACAGCAAAAGTATTTATATTGACTAAAGCGATCATAGTTCAAAGAACTGACAAGCCAGAAGTAGTTTGACTATGGTTTATGGTGAAGCCATTCTTATCATCAACACTAAACAATAAGGTCTATAATTAATCAATTATTTTGATTGCAGCAAGAATTAATAGCCGTCTATTATAAATGAACGCTCAATTTTATTTTATTTTTATATGCGGGTTGATAGTGTGTGTCCAGACCTGGCGAATGCGCCGCTCGCGAGCCGCTTGCGAACTGCGCGCGTGCGGTTACAGCCTACGCTTGGTGCGCCGCTCTAGTGCAACTACGGCAAGGCTTAAGTTGGGCGCATGTGCAGCGCGCGCGATGCTCGTGCACATAGCTTCTTTCGCGTTTGAACTAAATATGGGGGCGAGGTAGGTGTACCGCGGGCGGCACGCGCGCACCTCCTTCGCCACTCGAGTACGGCGCGTAGCTTGCGTTCGAGCGGCGCGCGGACGGCGCAGAGGCTGCGTACGAACACACCCTTAGATGTCACATGTCTTAGATTTTTTGGTTCTAGGAAATGCCGGATTCCCCGCGATGTTTTACTTCACTGTTTCGAGAGCAGTGGTGATGGAATAATTTACACTAAACAAAACGTCTGTCTGGATTCAAACCAATGCCTTACAACTCGTAAGTTGCGAGCGTTACCACTGGGTCACCACTGCCACCGCAATGTAAATAGATAACATTATTATTCTTCTTAGTTTTGTTTTCTAAATCTTACCTTCTAATAAAATCAATAAAGAATTTGTCTTGACAGCCCTTGAGGGCCGTGACAAAACTTTTTGATCCTGGAGGACCTCTAGGCTTGCCTCTTCTTGACATTCCTGAAAAAAACATCATTTCCATTAAATCTAGTTGAACAAAGACTAGACCGAAAAGAACTTAGAAAAATGTCATTCGAAACTAAAACGGTAATAAAAATGGAGGTGTATTTAGCTTCTCCGATATGGAGGACTTCTCAGACCCTAGCATGGATTTTTATTTTACTTCAGACATTTGCCATTGTTTATATTTATTTGGGAGTTTTTAAATGTTATAATTCACTTTAGTTTAAAACCTTATTAAGTCATGCAGACCTAGATAACAGGTTTGAGAAAAATTAAAGAGAAAAATCATCATAGTTTTACAAAAACCCAAAATGCAGTCTCGAACACTCAAAACTCTCCCCAATTATACGTCAATGGTTATAGTTGTCAATGTCCAAAAAGACTGACTGACGATACTATTTGACACCTGCGCACATTGCGCTTTATTTATGCGAATGTTTTTGAGACGCTGATTGTGTATCTTAATGTTTTTTGTATATATCAATGTCTTAGGCACATACATTACATTTTGTAGGAAATATTTAGTAATTCGAAGCGGAATTAATGACAAATAATAACAAATCTTGCTGTAAGATTATGTGAGTTGAATTTGGCTACCCACCAAAACAAACGGACTGTTTCCTCAAAACACATTGATTACATCCGCGACTTTGCCCATATGATGTTTTCTTTAGTACCTAGTAGTTAATATTGTCAATTAATCATTGGCACGCTCGAGACAGTGGATCGATAGAAGAAACCTAGAAACCTTTCTTTTAATCAATTGTCTAGGTATAAAAGAACTATTACGTAATATTGACCAGTAACGTTTTTAAAGTTAAATCACTTTTATTTTTATTTTTTGTTATTATTATGAAATGTATCTAACAGCTAGAGGGTGGAGACCTGGTGACCTGAAATACCGGCCCTTAAAGCCTAGCTTAGGCACCAGTCTCCCTCAGTAAACCAAAAAAAAAAAGTAACAAGTTCGAGCATTGAATTCTCAGATACAATTTTAATAGAACTTATGGTCGCCCAGTGGTCGAAATTCAACAATAATCAAAAAATATTAATGGTTTCAGCATTCCTCTTCCACATAAACTTTAACTATGCCAAATTTCATACTCCTCCCTCCACGTAATTTTCGTAAAAAGGAGTACAAAACTTTTACTAAATAGATGTATATAGATAACGACCAAAAAGTCCGTTATTATTTAAGGCTCAATGAAACTTGCCAAAAAAACCCCACACCACAACAAAAGCTAATGATGATGATCAACTAATCAACATAAAAAATTTACCACAAATGACTAATATTTATAGGTCAGACAATCAGACAGGCACCAGACACATGTTATATTACGTACACATGTCGCCCGATGAGTCAGCCTTGGGTCATATAATGGAAGGAAGATATCAACATTAGACATCACCAAAACATCCCGTAGTAAGATGATTCAGAATATTTCACATTTCAGCATCATGACGTTGAAGAGAAAGTATTGCGTGGTTCGGGAATTTTAGTAAGTGATGATGGTATTTAATTTTAGAAATGTGTCGTATCGTATGTGTTTGTTAGTTTTGCGATTTGTTACGTTTTCTGAAGTGTTTGTCTTTATCCTAAGATAGTGGTGTGATATGATATCCGTTAGAAATAAGGTCATAAATGGTGTAAAGAGGGTCAAGTAATGATAAGTCTACAGTAGACAAGATAACCTTAATCTTTTATTTTGGGTTTTATTTCTGAAAGAGAATAGGTATTTGGATTGGGAACAAATAAGTTCATGCTGAAATGATGTATAACTTGCGAAATTAATAGCGTACTGAATACAATCCCTATTTGTATAGCTAGATAAATGGTATCTGTAATCGGGACTGCAGTTTTAATTGAAAAATGGGTTTTGTTAGCAAATAAACAAATCCCTTGAATTAGGTATTTTTTTTGGCTTTGCTGAGTAAGATACAAAATGCAACTCCTGCACCCTAATTGCGTAACTCACAACCAATCATAATCTATTTCAGTTTGACAGTTCAACAATATTCATTGCGTTATTTACGTTGTTGAGCAGACACATTTTTCGAACATATGAAGCAATGGATGAGCAATCTGTTTCAAAATGATTCGGATTATGATTAATCGTGCGTTATGCAATTAGGGTGCTGGTATCAATGAGTTAGAAAATTCACTTCAAGAGACTGTGACCTCTGCGATTGTTTCAAGCTTTCTTTCTCACTCAGAGTAGTCAGATAGGAAACCCCGACCTCATCTAATTTCAAAATATGGTTGACGTGTAATGTACAAAGCTAATTACAGAAATAAAATACTTTATCAAACTCTTCATGCATTTACATTTACTTCAATATCCTAATGAACTCACCTCCACTAAGAACGGTGGTGCCATCAGCCAGTGTAGTAGCCGTGCAGTACCGTGGAAGACCTTTGCTGCTGATGAAGTTCTTGGAGCGTTTGCCCTGTTCGATGAGCTTCTGTGGCGGCATGCCGAGCAGCTCGATGATGCATGCCATCTGGTCCGCCTCATCCTCTCCCGGGAGTAACGGGAACCCTGGAATGGTAGGAGACCACATTGTAATGATGCATAATTTGGATCGCAAGACCAGTTTGTAAATTTCAACAAATTGAGAGATAAGAAAGTATTGAAAAATCCGATAAGCTGATTCGTTTTTGTTTTGTTTTGGCAAAAACGCACATAAAGGTATTTGCAGGACCCTTTTTATTTCTTCATCAAGCAATATCAGCCTATAATGCTCACCTTGCTGGGACAAAGGCCTCTCTCTCTTCATGAGCAGGAAGAGGCCATAATCAGTGCGAGTTAGTGGACAAGACATAATATATGTATTAAAATTTTTGGTTATAAGGACATGCCAGTTTCGTCACGATTTATTCGGTCACCGTTTCGAAAGCAGTAGCTCTTCATCTCATTTCAGCCGAAAGACGTCCACTGCTGGACATAGTCCTCCCCCAAAAGGGGGGTTTTGCCATAATCGCCACGCTTGGCAGGCGGGTTGGCAATCGCAGTATGGTGGTAAACTACATAGAGAACGCTGCTGCCCATTCTCTAGCAAGTCCCTCAGTCGACTTCTATGACACCCACGGGAAGAAATGGGATGGTGCTATTCTTTTACGTCCGACACCACACAGAACCCTCTCATCTAATTGATGGTTAAAGAAAAACTTTAACATTTTAGCATTAGACGAATTGCAAGCTCAATTACTACATTTCAACTAGCATTTATATAATCTCAGTACGTGTTATCAAATCACGTTTCTATAATCAAATCGTCGATTTCAATAACCTCAATAATGAACTCCAATTTCATATCATTGTCCCCGCGTCCGCAAATTCTATTGTTTACAACATGTAATCATAATTCGAGAAAGTTTGTTCACACGTAATCTTAAGCCAAGACGCATAATAATAACATTAATAAACAACACATGTAGTGTAAGGTTACGAACATCAATAATAACACGTATTCAATGTTTATTTGTCATGTAACCCGATGATTTCAATACGATTTCAGGAATTCTTGGAATGAATTCCAAATACATTACAAGGGTTTTTACTTTAGTCATACAGCTATTTAAAAAGTATTGTCAGTCGAAAGACAATTGCGTGCGGTCTGTTTGTGTCTGCGAAGTTAAATGCCTTAGCAAAGGGTTTTAAAGCCGATGCCATGCCATGGGGAATCATTTAGCTGACGTGAAAAGCCGGAGGCAAGGTTCGTTTATGGGGGTTCGTTATGTAAAAGTGAACGGGAATTCGATTGTGCTTTTTTTTGGGCGGTTTTTAATGATGTGGCGGCTTGAATGTTTTTTTTGAGTAATTTTTCATTAGGAAGATATTTCTATCGAATAGCACTGTTCATGAAAAAGGTAAATATGCAAGACTGGCTTGAGAAACATATACTAGCTGCGCTCCGCGATTTCAGCTGTATGAGTCTCGATCCCGTGGGAATATAGAGATAAAATTATACCGAGTCTTAACCTAGGTTATGATCTACCCAAGTACCGAATTTCATCAAAAACCGTTCAGCCGTTTTAGCGTGAAAGCGTATCAAACAAAGACACAAAAAATTAAATCTTTTCGCTTTATAACATTAATTTGAATTTAAATATTTCTAAGTAAATAGCATGCCCAAAATAATGATGAAATTAAAAGGGTAAAATATTTCATGACGATTGCTACCTTATTACACCACACGTCTTTTCGAATGAAGTAAAATATCTCACCTGTAAGTAGCTCCGCCAGTATGCACCCTAAGGACCACATGTCGATGGGCATGCCATACCTGGCACCCATCATCACTTCTGGCGCCCGGTAGAACCTCGACTGGATGTACGTATACACCCGCTGGTGCTCGTAACACGAGCTGCCGAAGTCTATCACCTGGAAACAAGAGAACGATATATAAAGTTTTGATCTAAGAAGAAATTAATTATAAGTCGGATACTCAATGGTAGACCAGTGCCAGGCTCAGACAGAGCCGCGCGATGGCAAAAAAAAGGGTACACGCGTCAAAAATACTGCCGCCAGAAACTTATAAACTTTGGTAAAAAAACAACACGTCACATTAGCACTTCGCGGCGGTGACGTGATCCCATAAATTTTCCCCTAAAATTGTAAACGAAGCAAAACTTAAAAAAAAAATCGGGCAGGACAGAACGAAGACCCGCTATCCCAACTCAAATCTGATGGTCGTCAAAAAGGACTCAAGATTTCAATAATTGCCAAGGTGCCAAGGGAATTTTTTTAAGGAAAGTAAATAAATTAATCACCTTGGCAGACAGATGATAATCATTTTCTTATGAGGCTAGTGAAGATAATATCTTTTTTTAACCAATCCTTGTAAATAATACACGGAACTCACTTAACAAAATCAATCAAAATATTTTATTTCACATAAGCCTGCATGGGCACTTATGAAACGTCAGAAGCTAGGTGCACGGTTCCAATTTGTCGTTTCCTATGGAGAAGAGCCGGCAAGAAACTCCACGGTTACTCTTTTAAAAATAATTGGCTTTTACAATGTTTTCAAATTACAGTGATAATAGGTATGGGAGGACAGTGCAGACCAGTCAATAAGTACCAGGTACTTAGAGGAATGAAAATACAGAATAGAAAAACGTCTACAAATCTAGTCTCTAAGGCCTACAACGTTCTCTCATTCACAATTATGTAAAAGAATCTACCTATATAAAATGAATCTATTTGAACCAAGTGACATGATTTCGATGACAATCACTGAAAATAAATAGTAGGTAGTAAAATTGATTCTCGTCATTATTTGACATTATATGTCAAATAATGACGAGAATATGTCAGACATTGTAAAAAAAAAAAAAAAGAATAAAAATTAACATTGCAATTTGGGAGCAGTTAATAGACTTTCACACGGTTTTGCTGTTAATGAGGTACCAGGGAAGCCACATGTGCAGAAGGAATTAATGCCAAACTTCCCTGTCTTCAACGTAGTCTTTTATCTTATAATATGCTTTTTTGATAAGGACACGTTTGATGTGAGTTTTAAACTTTCCATCGCTAAGTTCTGTAACCGACTTTGGCAACTTGTTATAGAAGCGGATACTGTTTATTAGAAATGACTTGCTAGTTTTAGTTAATCTAAATTTTGGAATAACGATGACATACATTAACCTAACCTGAATACACCTGCGCTGAGATTGAACCCACGACCTCTGACATTCAACACCTCCATCTACGACATCATATTATTAACATTTACTAGGTACACACCGTAAAAGCTGAAAATCAGTCTGCCTGGCTTTTCGCAAACATGTTTGGGTCGGCGTCCAGTTCAACCGGATGCAGCTGAATACGTGGAGTTTAGATGGATCGACTGGCTATGTGACCTCCACAGTCAGTCAGCTTTGGGCTTCTGATTACCCGTATCGACTGTCAAAGATCTACGAATGACAGCCGAGACCCACAGCTTAACGTGCTTTCAGAGACAGAAGGGTCTCGATATGTAATATATGATCACTCATCCACGACCCGACCGCGGCAAGAGTACCTTAACCTCCGATCGACACATGTGGCTGTTATCATTTATACACGAGCACCTCACCGTAAAAACTTTGAGCAAAATGTCGGAATTGATTAACTCAGAATCTCTGACATAAGGAAGTTTATCACTTCGTAGAAAATGATTTTACCGACTGTTCAGATGGCAAATAACATGGCAATTACACGTAATTTGAAAAGCTGTAGTAACATCAAAGGTTTGCGTTCCCATTTGGAAGTAATAAGTTGTTTATTTTTTTATGTACTGTAGTTAAAGCAAATCGCACTCCAGTTTTCCGTATTTTAATAAACTTGGAGACTGGGTCGCAGTCGCAGATTGAGTAGTAAGTTTTCCATGTTTACCGAATGAGTTAACCCACTTAGATGGAAGTGTTCATAAGAATTATAGAACTGTGTAATATATGGCTTGTTGCCTAAGGTAAGTATCGAATTCGAATGAACATATATAAATTAAATAAGTACATTATACATAATTTCATAAGATACAAACAGGAATTGCTGATGTGGTGGGGCAACAAGTCTGCCTAGGCTGATATGGGATTTGGCGAGCCATGTAGATATCTAGGATGCATCGAGACGGATGGGCCAGAGTCGCCACGCATTGGATGCCAATAGACGGGCGTCGTCGCCAAATGAGGCCTAGGAAAAGCTGGCGTGATGACTTGGAGGCGTTTATGGGAGACAGTCCGGAGAAGGCAACACACAGCACACAGGGAAGAGTGAAAAGCGGTGGGGGAGACTTTTGCCCAGCTGTGGGCCAATATAGGTTGAAAATAAATAAGTTAAGTCAATTTGTCAGTCAACAGTCTGACAACCAATCTTACCAAAGGGTATCGTATTAAACAGTAACTGGGTTGTGGAGGTCAGATAGGCAAGTCTCTCCGTGTAAAATACTGGTAAGTACTCAGCTGCATCCTGTTATATGAGAAGCCGACCCCAACATAGTTTGATAAAGGCTAGAGAGGTGATGATAAGGACATTAAAATGTCACCCTACGCGCGAGGGCAAACTTGCGTCTCAATACTGGAGGGGGCGCGGGGCGTGGGGACCACGCCGCGTGGCCCGACTCCGACGCACGGGTCGCGACCCCGATCAGTCAGCTGTCAGTCGCTCATTTTTTTTTTACTCACTCGTTTTTTTTATATTTAAGTCAACTACCCATGGTTTAAGTGACAACGGTGCTTACCCTTACATCCTGTAGTTACTCAAATGCTCAATTTCTAGAGAAATCCTTGCATCAACCACGCGCTATTTTCTTCCCAAAATAACAATGGTAAGACCTTGTATAAAAACAAAGTTCAATGCAGAATAAAATTTGATAAACGTTAGATTTATTAATGACGTGCTAACAAGGGGATACATCTGCTTGTTTTTCTGCGCCGTAACATATTTTCTTTAATAACATTTATATTAGTTCAGAAAAAACATCATATTTCATGTTTAACTATTTTACTTCCTTATGGATGGGAATTGCAGCTGGTATCTACGCTCTGATATTCTAATTTATTGTTAAGTAATAGGGAGTTATTTATTTAGAACAGACTCTTTGATTTCGATAGTGGCAAGTGACATGAATTGATTTTAACATTATTTTCTCTAAATGTTCCTTTTGCTTAAAAACCCTAGAAAACAAAGCATGTTGTTTACATAGTAACTGTTTGAGACAATAGGAAAGTATTATAATTATGATCAGCTCAAGAAGACGAGGCACAAACTGATGTCAGGTCTTTAAACGGTCGCCCGCAGGACCAATTTTTCTCAGTTGTTTGTGACTAACCGGACTGTTTTTAATCAAGATTATATATTTATTGGTGTACTTACTTAGCTTTTACAATATTAAACACAATAACTATTTACACTAGGTACCAAATTAAATGACTAACTAACTATACATACAAAAAACAAAAGGACATTAGTGCGGATTTCACCAATGAATTTCGCGTTCAAGAGCTGTCAGTGTCAATATTCCATACCATTTCGACAGAACAGCTCTTTTACGTAGTTTATGTGCTGATCGCGACTGAAAGTTAATCTTTAGGCGTCGAAGTAATCGTCCGCATCGCTGTCATTCGGAAACATGCCCAGATGACTGGCAGCGTTGAATTGCAATGCTAATTCTTCTAGATATCAATCTAAACGAAAATAATTAGAAATATATCTTGAACAATTAGCATTATGAAATTTATGACATAAAATGACGTATGTATTTCCATATTTATACTAGACCACACTGCCAGCTTAAATCCATATTTGTTACAACACTCCTCGATGTGGTTATACTCTCTGTTTACAACTCAAATTATTTTAGAGTGCCATTATTGACATACGCACCCTTCTAACACGACCTCATTCCTACTTGTTTATATTTTGAACATAGCCCGGAAATGTTTATGTGAAATGGATTATGTGTATCATGTTTTCGATATTCTACTTCGAAACATCGATTGATTTTGATATTATTAGAACTTTAGTAGCAATATTTTGACTGCATATTTTATCTACTATTGAAGAACTGAGTTATTATGAAGTTTCCTGTAGAATCTTCTCCATGGATTAGGATTTTAAAAGAAATATGAAAACACGTGATCGAATCAGGAATGAAAAGATACGCAGGAGTACCAAGGCAGCCGACATAACCCGAAGAATTGCCAAACTTAGGTAGCAAGGGCAGGGCACATTGCTCGCAGAACAGATGGCCGATGAGGCCGAAAGGCCACAATGCATGCTAAGTAGGAGTGTGAACTTATTATATGCACAATGTTTATAAATACAATGCGTTTTCAAACAATAACCCCATGGGTTTATAGATCCAAATAACGTGCATCGCCTTACATACAATGAAAATCAATCATCACAATGTTTCTAAAACATAGAGGGTTAAAATAACTATCTAGGAACCCACTTATAAAACAAAGCGGCAATATTTCAAACGTCAACTCGAGAAAAAATTGCATTTGTAAACAATCAATTTATGTACACTTAAAATAACGACTCATGTTATATGTAATAGGTTTTTGGATCTATAGATAGATAAAAACGCTTGAGTATCGGATGGCGATTGAATCGAATGCGGCATGCGTGTGCGCACGCAAGCGTACGTCAGTGTTGCCATGCCTATCAATCTTTTGGTGTTTCTACCGATATGGAAACTGACCAATGACAAGGCAGTCATATGCGTAGAAATATAGACAAGTGGGATAAGCAGTTTTTAGATAAATAGAGATAGTACAGAGATCATTCGAAATTGACAGATATTGGTTAACTACTCACAAAATTCAGGAAATAAAAAGGAAGAAGCATTTTAAACCTCAATAAGACATCTGCATTAACAATTTTCCACCTATCAATCAATTTATTTAATTAATACGAATTAAAAGTGGTACGATTAGCAACACCGTGACGGCGTTTGACGCACGCGCAAGTTCCGATCAACGCGCTTCAATGGTCCATTGTCTACTGATTACGTTCTTACGACTTTATCATAACCCCATAACCAAGCTCATGGAATTCAATTCAAGGCTGCACATATAAGGCATGACCAAGAATTGTTGAAAATCAATTAGTACCGGTGTTTGTGTCTGTGGAACGAGATACCTTAATAAGCATGTAATTCATAGTTTTTTGCGATTACGAAGATTCATTGATGGAAAAATCTTTTATTTTTTTGGGTCAAAGATATGGTGCAAGTATTTTGTTATTTTCAAGTCCCGAATGCAGTTCTCGGAAGTCTCGAAAAACATCTGATTGATTAATAGTATCTATTACTATGATTGATTGGCACTTTCCTGCACTAAATAATTATCATGGTGCCTGACAGCATTGGAAGAAACACAGACAGCAACCGATGCCAAAGCGTTGTTGCAAAAATTAATAAATGGCTCAAAATATTGCTCTGACCAGACAAATCTACGTCAATGAACCGTTTTATACTTTACAATAATGATGTATTCCATAGAAAAATAATTTTGACAGCACTAAATGAGGGACAGAGGCCAGTGTTTGTATTCCACGAAGCACCAGCGTCATTGGCAGACCTCCAATGATTGTCATCGGGTTATGTATCATATTAAGGTGACAGGTTATATGTTATAATGACCGCACTATGGTTTAGTCATAAAGTAATGATTGTGCAAATTAAAATAAGCGATACAAACCTCTTTGTGATAAAATATGATACTTTAATCGTAATAAATGATGATAGAAATGTGTCTTTCTTGTTAGTAGTGACTAATAGAGAGACAAAGAGTCTGGTTGGTCTGGTGCTAGAGTTGGCATAGAATTGAAACACTTGTCTTGTCTCAATTACAGTGACATGATGACTAAAGACATAACATAACGTCTTGTGGCTCCTAAGGGTTGTGCAGCGGTGTGCCTACACACATACAACACATTTCGCCAATCGGGCGACCCTATTGCCATCAACTGAGCACAAATCCAGTTCAAACCGTTACTGAGAAAATCCAGGTACGGGTCTAGAAACCCAAGACCTCATGCTCAACAGTTGCGCTTGCGACACTAGACGAACGACGCTAAATAGATAATGAGGACTAAAGAGGCTGAGATTAAACATTTTATGATGATTATTAATGTGCACATACTTGATTAAATTACGTGAAAGTGAAAGTTGAAAGCAGGCAAACATCTTGAAATATAGTGAAGGTGTTAATTAAAGTAAATATACGTAGTTTTTTCTACTCTGCAAAAACTAAACGTCTTGGGCGCCACGATAAACATTGGTCTGACGTATGCCAATATTTACTTACGCTATGCCAAAAGCGAGTTTTTTTTTCGAGTATTTGGCAGTATTTTAACGGCACTAATTAGTAACTAAACATTGTACTGAAAGATTGGTTCTGGTTACCTGAATGTGCCACAATTCCGCTTAAAATATATTATTTTTTGAAAGAAAATGATGGATTGCGCAATTAACTTCTGTTTAGGAATATCAAGATCATGGTTTGCATAAAATAAGAAATATTGCCTGACTGGAGTAAACAGTTTTCGTGAACTGTTGCGTTCAATTTTGTAATGAGCCTGTAACCTTAGTCGTTGGAAAGATGTTTTCCATTTTCCAAGAAATGAAGTTGATTGTAAACTTTACGGTTTCGGTATTGTTATATTTTCCTACAAAACAGAAGAGGTTATCAGAAATACAAGTGTAACAAAACAATTAGCTGTGCTTGTATGACGTCAATTACCTACTAAATGTTTTGTAAATAGGAGTTAATTACAGTACAAGAGCAAAAACCAGAGCCTCAGAATAGAAACCCTTTGTTGGCTTACCCGGTAACCTGTTCTCATTGCTTTACGTAAGTCGTCCATAAGGTATTCCTCTGTTTGACAATTCCTTAACACAAACACCGCCGTAAAGATCTGCCAATAAAATTCACACCTACCCTCTTTGACATAAAATCGAAAATTGAACTGTAATCAGGTTATTTGGCGGCAGTTACACACAAATCACGTATTGTATGTCACAACTTGATGCAGTAACGGCAGAATCGGTCACATTTACAATGTGGTGACGTCATAGGAGCCTGAGATCGATGTGTTGCCCGTATTTCACGTGAAACGTGACGTATAAATCAAGTTGACACGCTATTACACGTAGGTGGTGGTCCCGTTTTGAGGGTAAACAGGCGAAATAGCGAGGAGATTCTAGGCGAAAGTGACGACATGCTAGAAATACCAGTATAAGAGCAATATTGTGCAGCGATATCCGCCTGGAAATGCCTGAAATAGGAGACGCTGTTATAGATTGTTTAGGGCGAGCGTTTCCGAATATAATTAACACTGAAATAGGTCTTCAATTCTTTGGTAATAATAACTTAAAGAAATTTGAATTTCAGCTGATACGCCTAATGTAGTGTAGGTATAATAAAAAGCTTTTATAGATGAATACACAAAACGATTTTCGCGTTTGAACAAAAAAAAATCTCGTATATTTTTAGCATTTCACCAATTCTTAGTATTCAATTCGGCGCTGCTTTGTGAAAAAAAGGCTGATTGTAAAATTCATTTCATTGAAATTTAAAGCCGCGCTTCCATTTTTCCGATTCAGTCATTCACATACACATATACGTGCATTGCCCGTTCCGTTGCTAGCGAAGCGTGCTGTTCAACGAAGGGTAATAAATATGTATAATTCTGCATTTCTGCTAATGTATTTAAATGCTGTATTAATCGATGAAGACGGCTCTTGTTAAAGTTTGGCAAAAAGTAACTCTTGATGATCAGCGGGGTAATTGCGTCCACGCTAACTGTAGGAAGCTCTTTCATTTCTTTTCTTTTTTTGATAACCGACGAAAAATTCAGTTAGTATATACAACGAGTAACATAATTAACGCAAGACCTCATACACCCCAATTAGAGTATTGAGTTAAAAACATAATGCGATGACCAAAACATTTTTTTTTAAAGCTAACTGATATTATTAAGAAAAACGTGTCGACCCAAGTATTACTTTGTGCATTTAAAAGTGAGTCTTATTTCTTCAGACAAAAGATTGAATTTTCTTTGGCTCAATCAGGGGTAGGTATAGCAAAATACATATGTAATAAAAAAAAAACTTATATTAAAAGTTACTGATATTGATTCAGTAGTCAATTAGGAACAAACTACTTTCGGGTCTTGCGTCTATTCTGTTACACCTTGTATATTCAATATCAGTTTTCGCGTCGATTTCCCTTCCACCCGGTATAAGTTATTTCAACACATCCCACAATTTTAGGCCATTTGGCCGATTAAGTACAATAAATTATTTCAATATCTTTTTTTATAAGTACAATTTTTCTCACCACATGGTGCACCACCACGGAGACGTAGGCGTATGATAGCCGATATGTTCTTGAATGTACTATTATAATCATTCACGCTTTATTATAACGTGCATTCTTCGATAATCTACACAAATAGGGCCAAGTTCAAATCAATTTCTATCTAAAATTAGTAACGATGTTTTACTTATTTAATTGATTTATTGGGGCCATTCAAGTATTACGTAAGCACTACAGGGGGGCGGCGGGGTCTTTGCTTTGCTTATTTTTGATGACATGGGGGATGGGGGGTCTGGATGGTGATTACGTTAGCAGAATTTATTTATTAACTTTTAGATTTTCTACAAAATTTAATCGATTTTGGTTTGAACACATATGGCAACCCTGCTTGTCTATGAATGGCTCGAAGAAAACGATGACAATATTCCAAAATCACACGAAAGTGAGCAGACACGTTGTGTGTCTGCATGTTTACGTGAGCATGGGAGGGGGGGTAAGAGCTTTGCTTACTTTTGCTGACGAGCGGGTGGGGGCGGACAATAACTGCAAACATCTGCCTACGTAATACTTGAATGGCCCCTATCTAGTCACGATGTATTGGAATCTGTTTGTAATGAGGTAAAGGTCGGACGTGGAATTATGTTTAATGGCATGCAGCAGGACTATGAATAGATCCCCATTATACTGTTTACACATTATTGTGGATGTCGCCAACGCATTAAGGAATATTCCTGAAGGTGTCTTCAACCCTCTGGAATATTAATTTCATCTTCATCTGCCTAGCCTTTTCCAAACTACGTTGGGGTCGGCTTCCAGTATAACCGGATGCAGCTGAATACCAGTATTTTACATGGAGCGACAGCCTATCTGACCTCCACAACCCAATAACTGGGTAATATGATACCCCTTGGTAAAACTGGTTGTCAGACTTTCGGGCTTGTGACGACCCGTAATGACTGTCAAAGATCCAAGAATGATAGCCGGGACCAACAGCTTAACGTGCTTTCCGGGGCACAGAGGGGTCTTGGTATGTAAATATGGTAACCCATCCACAGACCAACTGCGGCAAGCGTAGCTTAACCTGATCTATCGACCCGTGCGGCGGTTATTACTTAACCACAAGCCCCTCTGGAATATTCATTTATGGCTTACAATAATTTTGTATCTAAATAGTTACTACATACAAAGAGTTAAAACGGGAATCCCCATTTATTGGCGACATAGGAAAAGTTGAATCTCTAAATTAAAGTGGACAGTCACTTTGTCATATAAAAATTGTTGTAAATTCCTGAAACATTTTCCTTAAAGCTTTTTTGCATTGTTTGGAAAACGTAATAGAAATGTTTCTGAGAGCTTGAGACCTTTACGTCATAATTCTTGGCGTTTGCCGCACTTTTGTTTATGATTCGAGGCGAAAGTCATAATGTAGCTGTGCTGTGGCTGTAAAATATCAATTGTTCGCTGTAACACATCATTTAGCTACTAATTTACTGTATGGGAAAAGTATTTGTTTAGGACTTCGGAAACTTGGCCTTAGGTCTATAATAATAAAAAAACTATATTCTGCAGTGTAAAGACTCACAATAGACTTGAAATAATTTTTCTTGGTCCCTACGGACTAAGCAAGCGCAGTCAAGGGTTGGCATAATGAGAAAAGATAAATATAAATAATTAATAGAATACAAGCCACTAACCCCAAACCACAGTATGATAACATTGATAACTGTGATAAGACTCAAGGAGGCGGAGGTAATTAAGTTGTTATTTGGGCACTTGATTTGGGGATGGCAACGAACATACCGGCAATGCCTCTAGTATTGCAAATGTCCATATTGGCGACGACCATTTACCACCAGCAGTGCAGGGAGCAGTGGTGGGCCAGTGGTATCAGCCCCGTCTAGATCTTAAGATCGAACGCAGGCAGGCACTTTTTGTATTCAATTTCATGACTACTGTTCTCAAAACAGTGAAGGAAAACATTATGAGGAAACCGGCATGTCCTAAAACCAGAAAAGAGATGTGAAATTCACCAACCCGCACTGGGCCCACGTGGCGGATTAAGGCCCACTCCATCTCATTGAGAGAAGGCCTGTTTTCAGCAGTGGGGACATAATAAGTTAATTATTGTTTACCACCAGGTGGACCACCTGCTTGCCAAAGTGCATTAATAACAATCCCAAATCAGCGTCAATCCGTTGAAAAGGTACACATGTTTACCGCATTTAAACTCCAAGAAAAAACAATGGATTTAACTCCTATAAATCCATCTAAAACTCTTTCAACTTCTAAATCCGTTTCCTACATTCTCGGAAATGAAAATTGTATTTGTTCCATGTATTTTAGGTGTTATGATGATTGAAAACAAACGCCCAGACTATTGTTTGAAAAACAACACTTCCTTGATAATATTTATAACTTTCAATGAAGAATCCACTATTCTGGATTACAGTTGGTATTGTTTACAATGGGCGATGTATCTCCGAATGTCTATGAATGGACGAAGGTTGATAGATATCATATGGAGGAAATGGGAAGACTGAGTTTGATGTTTGTTGAATTCATTCGAGATAATGGTAAATAATCGGATTTAGCCTTTTACGTAATGATAATTGGAATAGAATTGAGCAATCATAGGAATTACAGGCAAGTGGTAACAGCACAAAAAATATGACAATACACGAGCATTCTGTTTTTGAACGTAATATACTTTATTTGTATCGATCTTTTTTAGGTATATCTCCACCAAGACGATGCAAATGAAACCACTGAGTTGTCTCAACACAAAACACGATAGCGCATATCATCTTCCTTACTAAATACTTCTAAAATTCACATTTGGTTCAACAATGAAACTTTTCACATCCAATTAAACTACAAAACATTAACAAATGAGAATTCATAGGCAATGATACGTGGTCTGACTATGCAGTAAGAATTTCCAGTTAGCATCGCGTGCAACCTACATTGTGCAAATTAGTGTCCTAACATTTAATATCGTTATGTCATACACTAACCTGATTTGGTGCTCAAGGAAACTGCTTTAAGTGCTTATTATCTGAGACTGAGTTTGTTGTAAGTTCGGGATATATTTTAGTGAGCCTAACAACTGGGAGTTTCATATTTATGTAAGTCTTAAAACTCATATCATCAGCTTCGGGGCAGGTGCGTAGTACTCGTTACCGGCGTGCATATTAGAGGTGTGTAACTCTTTACGGAACCGACTCACTGATCCGGATCACTGAAGTGATTCAAAAGATTGGTTCAGTAACAACGTTTCAAACGCATCATTTGGATCTGAATCATTTCTTTGACGCGTCGCTCGCGAGGCGACGGAGCAGTGAGCGAGCGAGAGAGGGAGACTGAGACACTGAGTTACTGAGACACTGAGCCACTGAGTCACTGAGGCACTCAGATACGAGTCGCGAGTGAGCGGGCGACACAATTACAATTTATACAAGTCAGAAAGAGATACCAAATGAGATGTGTCTCGCTCAACTCTCACAGATTTTCGCCGTCGTTATTTATGCACGTAAAAATGACCACTAAGGCGCTTACGTATCAAATATACGGTCGTTTTTTGCATATAATGTTTGCACTAAACGCGGCAGATTGTTTGTTTATATTCGTTCGCACTAATTTTCGAAAATATTATAGTTCTGTTTTCGATTTCTTTGCGTAGTGATTATCGTGACTTACTTTCTTCCTTTTTATTCATAAAGTTATAGTTCAGAGACTTTACGTGACAATTTTGTGTAAATAGACATTGAATCACGTAAATGGTTTAGTTTACTAGATTAGTAACTTGTCTCAGACTCTCAGTGCTAGTATTATCTTAGTGATAGTATAGCTAATTTTAAGTAATTGTGAGACTTTCTTTCTGTGACTAATGTGGGTGTAAATAATAATTCTACGTGTTCGTACTTCGTAGTAAATGACTTTCTAAGGTATACCTAGGTACTAACATACTTACCCTAAGACATTTATTTTCTTATTCTATTATTAAAATGCCTCCAATAAGCAAGAGAAGTCCATTGTGGAACCATTTTAGTGAAATCGCGCCCGCGGCCGCAACGTAATGTAATACGTAACATTCTGTATTTTATATCCTTTGAGCCGATGATCCAAATGAGCCAAATGAAACATATCAGTGTTTCGGATCATTTCAGTGATCGAGATGCAAATGTTCCAATCACAAAAATGAATCACTTTGCCCACCTCTAGTGCATATATGACCAGATGTTAAACGTAAAAGACGCAAAAAGGGTATATACAGATCGTAGCAGGTGGCGTTCTGTAGTTTCTGCCAACCCCCATGGAAACTTTATGTATGTAAGTAAAAGTATGTGTAACTACATACTTCTTCTTAATCTTAATACTATCCAATGCCAGACAAAAAAATATCTTTATGCTCATGGCTGGCATTAACCATGAACTTGGTTCTTATCATCAGAGCCATATACCAATTATGCAGATAACATTCTGCGTCAATAACCAAACCGTCTGCCATGCTACTGACCACCATTAGTCACCTGAAGATCGATTTTTGAAGTTCGCTATGACGCATGAGGTATATAAAGTTACCAGAATCTATATTACCTAGTACTGACATCGATTATATCTTCATGCACGTCACCGCTATTATCAACGGGTTCCTATCATCATCATGATCTCTAGCCGGACATAACCCACTGCTGAACAAGAAGCCTCTTCCTACAGACTACAAGAATCCCATAGAAAATCCCTGGTTTCTGAGTTCCAAACAAACCCAGTCCCTTGTCTTGTCTTGTTTTCCTTCAAACGCCTCAATTAAGTTTCAAGTCTAATCCAAACCAAGATGCTCCTATTAAGGCTTAGTTACGCATTAGCCGTCAAGTCGCGTGTTCACGACCTAATTACTGTAATTCTGAAGCTATCATCCTCTCGGTAGACAAATTATATAGTCGTTAAGTTATCTCGGCGACCTTCACCGATATTGTGTTGGTACTTGGTGTGATGTGCTTGCTTAAGTGTGGATGTGTCAATGAGTGAGCAGCGTGTTGGTAGATAGTTAGCTGTTCTTGTTGAAGATGTTGTGAGACCATCAAATTCAGCACTGATGTTTTAGCTATCAAAGGAGGGTCCTAGCAGAAGTGATGATTATTATTGTCCGACAGAGTTTAGCTATGAAAGAAATAAACTTAGGATGACATTTCACAACTAGGACAAGAAAAATAGGCCTCACAAAAATTATATCTATTCACTTCTTGTCTGGGTTATACCCTTATTTTTTTTTTAATTTTAATTAGTAGACCATTTTAGATAGTCACATAAACCGAAGTTTTTGTAAATTTTGTGTTATCTGATAATAAATGAGAAAGCTTTTATAGTAGCGATAGCGGTGTTTAAATTTTTATATCAAGCTCAATCTGATATGGCAATAATTAAGTTCAGACAGATTATTCTCTTAAAGTAACTTCACGTCCATAAAATATTCCGAGTAGAGAGGAAGTGGTGGATCTTTGTAATTAGTTACGCAAAACATCTGTGTCTGAAACATGATAGGTTCTTTGATATTTTTTCATATTTTTTTGTATTATTACATTTATTATGTTGTTCAAAGTGAAGGCAGAAAAGTAAAATGAGGAAGGAAAGAAGACATTTTCTCTTTTGAAGGGGTTCAGAAAAAGTAGTAAGATGTTAAAACGTAGTGCAAAAATTAATAACCAGTTTCTGCCAAAATACTAGCGATAATGACAATATTGCCTCGTTGATCTAGTAGGTGCAAGCGCTCGTGAGGGGTTCGAACCGCAAGTCTGGCAAAGTATTATTAGGTTTTTTCCGTTAAGAATTTCTCAATAGCAAAACGGAGTCTGGATTTGTGCCCGGGGTCGGTTGATAGTCTATAGCCATCAACCGACCCCTATTACATGGGACTTAAACGTAACTGACGAAATTTGGGGTTACAATTGTACATTTGTATAGGTGCAGCCCTGAAACACGCGTATGTTATGTTATTTGTGTTATGACAATATTACGTTTCGCATGACTTTATTAAAGGACTAACTTTTGCCAGCAGCTTCGCTTGCGTGGAGGACGAAAATTATCCCACGGGAACGTACTTTCGAGATAAAAAGTATCCTATGTGTTATTCCAGATTACAAACTATTTGTGTACCAAATTTCATCCAAATCCGTTCAGCGGTTTTTGCGTGATTGAGTAACAAACATCCAAACCTCTAAACATACAAACTTTCACATTTATAATATTAGTAGGATTATAACAATGTTACGTTTTGCATGACTTTATTGAAGGATAAAGTAGACTGTTATAAATTTAAAAAGCACAGCAACCCTAATTCTAACGACGAAGGCCATTTTCTGCCAAGACTATTTTCACGATAGTAAATTAAAAAATTCTCTCGGGACTAATTAATCTCTTGCAACAGTTTATTTAAACAAAGAAACCAGGTCAAGAAAATCAAAACCACAGCAGAAAAAGAAACTAGTGTAACCTTCACAATTAATGAACGACGTATAACGTTACTGACAATCAAGTTGAAACAATTTTAAAGTGTTCTTCATGAAACGTGAAAATTATCACGGCTATAGGTAACCTGTAGAAGATAACAGGGTAGACCCACATTTCGCCAAATGCCATCAACAGGGCGCAAATTCAGATCCCGGCTATCTAATAGAAATAATAGTTTAAAAAACTAAAAAACACGCTTTAAAAACCAAACTAAAAAAGAAGAAAATAATTTAATTCAATTAAAAAGCGTGGGGTGCTTTTTGAGGTATTTTTATAATCAATTAATGTCAAGCACCCCACGCTTTTTAATTGAATTAAATTATTTTCTCCTTTTTTAGTTTGGTTTTCAAAGCGTGTTTTTTAGTTTTTTAAACTATTATTTATTTTCAATTTTTTAGTTCTGCTAACTACAAAAACGTTTTTTTTTCTCATTTTTTTTTAAATTATTGTATTGTCATCGGTCCTCGACAAGTTTACAAAGTTTCAATGAAATCTGACCGTTTAAAGTGGTTCAAAATCGCGCTCAAAGGAGTCGGTTACATACAAACAAACAAACCAACAAACAAACAAACATACAAGTGAAGCTAATACTAAGCGTGTAAAAACGCAATTACACAGCCAGACCTGAGTATTGTAAACCTAGGACCCTTGCTCAGTAGTCGATTATTCAATTCTACAATACCCTCGAAGATTGCCTCGTTGGGCAATCAATGCAATAAACACACAAGCAGAGACATAATCTGCCTAGACTTTTACAACTATGTTGAGGTCGGTTTCCAGTCTAACCGGATGCAACTGAATACCAGTACCTATTTTACATGAAGCGACTGCCTATCTGACTCCCACAATCCAGTTATTGGGTAATACGAGACCCTCGTCTGACTTTCGAGCTTCTGACGACCCTTAACGACTATCAAAGGTCCACGAATGACAGCCGAGATTAACGGCTAATAAGCTTGGTATGTATGATAGTCACCCATCCACGGACCAACCGCGGCAAGCGTAGCGCGACAACCTGATCGATCGAACCGTGCGGCTGCTTCTCATCTCACAAACACACTAGCAGAGACAATAAAGTCAAAACTCTGCTGTAATGATTCACATTGTGAAAACGTAACGTTATGTCAGTAATCTCGACAGATGTGGGCTATGTCCCCGATGCGAGCTTGTAACGAAACGCCCGGTAATTAAGAATAAAGATGGCGACTGTCGTAGAAGAAAAGTATATTAAAAAGAAACGTTTTCAAGCGAAGCGCCACTGATTTTAAATAATTAATGCTATCGTGAGAAATTCGCGGAATTTCTCGCTCGTCGAGTGACGAAGATATTCGTCACGCGGTGGCGAGCGCTAGTTGTGACAGGGAAAGACGGGTTGCTTGGACACATGCCGAGGGTGCGCGCTACATTTCCAATCGGCCCCATCCTACTCTTCCATGTATAACCGATTCCGGTAATCGATTCTGGAACACTTTGTGTGGGATATAATTTCCAGTTAAGTTTTCCTTTCCTTTGAAGGATGACTCAATTACATATTCTAAGCTAAAGTTTTGGGTCAAATTACACTGAAGGATATATTCTGAGAAACACTGAAATATGAAAGGGTCGATCTCTTTATTATTTTTCGGAATGAGGTACATGCCCCCATTACGATGACATCCCTTTGTATTCTTTATCATTCAATCAACTTCATTGATTTGATGAACACTTGACTTATAGAAATAACAAAATAAATGTTTCGTGTCCGTCTATGCGGCAGCCTTGTTCTTCTAAACTACGCAACCGATTTTAATGCTGTTATTTCTATAATTTACGTAATAAATACTCTTTATTCTGTATCTAAGTACACCATGTTAATAAATTAAAAGTCATTTATTCCGGAAGTTGTATGTGTACTTAGTAATATGTATTAGGGAAAAAAAACAGATATGTTGTGCCGAGCCCAAATAAATTGAAGAACAAGAATGATGATAATTTACGTATAAATTTGCTTCATAATCAATCAGCCTATAATGTTCCCACTTTTGGGACACAAGCCTCCTCTCTGTGAGAAGGAGTGGGCCATAATTCACCACGCGGCCCGTGTCTGACTTGGTAGATGTCACATGTCTTCGATTTTTTGTTCTAAATCATACCGGTTTCCTCACGATGTTTTCCTTCAACGTTTTGAGAGCAGTAAATTACATAAATGTCTTATAACAAAGAAATCTTGGTGTTTTGTCAAGGCATAAGAACCATGCGAAGCAGGGGCGGGTCGCTGGTTCAGTATAAATAAAACAAATAATGGAGCAACGCTATAATATCGCGTCACGGCATGTTTACAACGCCGATAGCCGCCGCACGTGCGCTTACGCAATGTCACCAACGCCAGTCATTCATTGATTGTGGAATATAGATCAATCGTGGTATTTTTATGTTGAGTTATGTAAATTGTGGTGAAGAAAGTTTTCAAAACCATAATTATTCTTTAAGTAACTGTGGGAAAAACTTTTCTTTTCCCGACACGTTCAACGAAATGTATAGATAGATTGCACACCAAAAATGAAGATACGAACCAAGACTGCGTAAAATATCTGAAATACTATTGAAATTATGAACGTGAGCCAGTTTTACCTAAAAAACACGTATTTTTTAGACATGGTTTATCGATGTATTGCAACACAAACGAGTAAAATAGAAATAGGGAAAAACTAAAGAAACAAATAACTTTTTTTACGAAATTCTTTCTATGAACATATAATCATCATCATCATCATTTCAGCCGAAATACGTCCACTGCTGGAAATAGGCCTCCCCCAGACTCCTCCACTTGGACCGGTCTTGTGCTTCCCACATGCAGCGGATTCCCGTGGCCTTCACGAAAAAATAAAAAAATGAACACATAAAAATAGATAACTGAAGACTTCCATAAAAGAAACGTTTAAATCTAATCTTGAAGTGAAAAACAAATAAATTCGTCCATTACGGTTTTTTTACTAGTAAAGTAAATATTTTGTTCTGGGATAAATTATTTATCTACTGATTTGAAGAATGCTATAAAGAGCAAGATTGAAAAGCAGCAAGCAAAAACGAGTTTGATGAAAATATTATAACATACAAAACTTCTTCCGTACAAAACAGTAGGATTTACTTAAATATTTATAGGTGTAAATAGAAATAAGTTTAGTAAAACTAAACTTTTGTTTTACAACTTACGTAATTACGGATACGGAAACGGGTTCAGTCCTGACTTTGGTGAAACTCAGCCGAAACTTTCTTCAATTCGACTCGGACGGAAACATTTATCACCAAAGTAATTAATACAACATTAATTATTCCGCAGGTGCTTAAATCGATGCAAGTAAACAAAATTACGGTTACCAGATGTTGGAACTAAACCTCAATTTAATCAATAAACATTTAAACTTCCAGAGAAACACCGTCAACTTATCGAAATTCGCGTTAAACGATAAAATATTATGTTTTATGATTTAAAACATTTAGGTTTATTGATTACTTGTAACCATCTGAAACGGTTAAGCTTCCTAATTAACGTTATGACTTGGTGTGACACATTTTTCGTTATGTAAAATATTATGGCTCCATTATAATAATGCTATACATGCGACATGACATTAAAGAGTCGGACACACAACATAATATATGGGAGTCAAAAAATATTTTTTCAACATTGTATTTTTCAGTCCTACATCGGTTATATTTACACAAACATTGTGCACTTAGCCGCATATTAGGATAATCTCAAGTTTCCAAATAACCGCTTGACAGATAAAACGCGCCTTTTCTTATTTTTATAACATCCTTTGACATGAATCAGCAAGCAAATAAACGATAAACTCGATTCCAAGGAAACGCAGGTTGCTGCACCTCGCAAGAACTCGAAATTATGATCACGCCTCTCCAATTTCGGTCGTGGATAATCAAAGTTTCAATAAAAATACGCATTACCAAGTTCACTTGTCGCAAAAGGTTAAATCCGTCCGCCATTTTGGATTTAATTGCGGTATTAACTTGTCGAAGTTTTAAGGCTGTGTTCAAAGATATCGTTGTCGTTCTGAGAAAAAAGCGACGTTTCTTTTTTTTTAGATTTTTCAACATGTCGTCGAAGTGTTCCAGCTACCGAGTCGTTACCCAATAAAATGGTGACAATATGCATTTTAACGAACTGGATGTCCCCGAAAAAAGTTAATGGTGATTGAATGAGGACGAGCACGCTCCGGTGGTCCTGAAGACACCGCCAGCTGAGGCGATCTGAATCACTTTTTCTTTGGGTTGCCAACAAAATTAATGAGCCGTCGTCGTAATGTTCCAGGCAACCCCGAAATCTGTGTTTTCACACATAAACTTTTTTTTTGTCCAACATGGAATCGAGGAAACAGTAATTGTCTATTAAAAGTTTTCATCAGAGATTTATATGTATTTCAATAAGGAAATCATAAAAAAGATGAAACTGCGAACCGCATGCAGGCTACCACTGCGTAGAATAATAAATTAAAATTGAACCAGTCTGAAGAAACGCGTAATTAGTACTGGAAATCTTCCGTGAGCAAAAACACACCGTTGACTGAACAACAAAGTATTTTGTTAACAATTTATCTCCAAAGAGAATTTATTACGACATTTCCACAAAATAGCTGAATTATTTAGCTTGAGGCCTTGACACGGTCGTGGGACCCAGTAAAAACACGTGTCTGGACATCGTAACACTGTTATGAGAGTCGGGGCAATAAACTATATACTGGATCAAATTAAACAACGAAATGAGGCAACTAGTTTCTTTCTTTTTGTATTACATTAAGACGACTGTTGTTTTAATCCTAACATAACTCCGGATTTGTTTGTGTGTAACATGAAACATCTGCTGAAGTGGAATTGGAGTAACTGTTTACGATACCAACAACAGGAGATCTGAGAGACAAAGGCAGATCCCAATACCTACTACTGTGTTGTAGTATTTTTTTTACAAATATCGCAGCATTGTGCTGAAATAGGAGTCTTTTTCGGCCTCGCACAGGTCTTCACTTTTATTTTCTTATTGTTTACACTATTTTGTTATACTATTGTTTGTATTTCACCATTATGTTCTTCATATACGTGTTTAAAATAAAATATTTTTCTTTCTTTATTACTACTGAATATTGAGAAAAATATATCAACACAGTAAAGATAATATTTTTTTATTAAAAACAAAATGACGTAAGCTTTAATCCCGTAAAGCCAGGCCAACGAACGTCTGACTAATATTCCAGCCATGACCCGACTTAGCTAATCTTACTTCATCAGATCATCTATTTTCCTCAAGCGACTATTACACAGAAAATATTACCTGATTCACGCTTTTTTCTAACACATCCGAATCGGAACCATAGTATAAACAAAAAGGTAGCGAGAATTGAGGCTCAACACCTTTCAAACACATCATACCAACTAATCTTAAAAAAAGAATTTAAAACGAAGAAAAAAAGCAAGATTTAAATTCAAAAATCGAATTCAAAGCTGGTAGAATTGAAACGTTCTTACAACATTCGAAATGTGAAAAGGATATTGTGGTATTGTATTTAATTCGGGTTATGTGCAATTTTCCTCTTCGCTTCATTGGAATAGGGCGCGCGTCGTAAAAATGATTTCAGTGCCAGGTTTTCTTTACGATACTTTAATATTCTCAGAAAAACTACTCGGAGATTCTCAGGTGATATTCTAATCATATGTATGTGTCTACGTGATTTCGGTAGCGTAATACCTATCTAACGCTGGAAATCCCTCGGGCCCATTATACTTGGCTTCGATAACTAGTGTAAGATTAATATAGCTAGATTTGCATTCGGCCCAAGTATTTTTAGATACGGTTTTCTGTTTAACGTTATTTATAGAACGAACGTACATTACATGTGCTGCATGTCAATGTTTCAGGCTATTTTTACACATACTTGAGAAACTCAGAGCAACAGATGCTGGTTATAATTAAGTAACATAAGAAAGTGCTCTATAATAACTACGAAATGTACTTTCAACATAGTATAGTAGGTATATTTAATTTAAAAAATATTCTCACTTATTCAAGGTACCACTTGGACTTTTAGTAAAAATATTTTAGAAATAGTTTATTTTTAGGCACTATAATTGTATGGGAAATTTACTACTGTTAGCTAAATGTACTCTTTTTGTATACGTTTTTATTAATTATTATTATTATTATTAAGGTTTCACACTATTATTAAAATTAATTGTTAACTCTTCAAAACTGTATTAGCACACACAAGAAGAGGTAAACGGAAACACTTTCATATGTGTCTAATTGATAGAAAAAGCACAGGCTAAGAAAATAAAGATGGGATTACGAAACTATGACAGGCAATTGCATCACGATCAATCAGAATCTGAATCACTTTGAAGGATATTGCTAATCCATTGCTTCATATGGTCGAAAAATGTGTCCGCTCAACAACGTAAATAACGCAATGAATGTTGTTGAACTGTCAAAATGAAAGCTGTTGCTACTGTTAGTGTGTTACTCAATTACCCCGCAGGTCAAATGAAGGCCTAGATTCGTAAGCAAAGCATAGTTTATCAGACTGAATTGCCTGAAGTGGTAGACAGAGGAAGGAGTCCCATGTAATCGGAGAGGGCGAGCCTTTTTAATTTGCCGTGTTCATCATAAAAAATAATACTACTACCTGCATGATACCATTTATTCTTAACAAATGGAGCAATAGCAAACAACCAAAGTAACCCAGACTTTTCACTTGACAGAGAAAGAAATCAAAACCGTTGGTTGCTGCTGGTTGCTATTAAGCACGCTAATTGGCTGCGGCGTGAAGAGAGCGTGACATTACCAGACGAAAGTCTCGCTCTAACTATGGGGCTGGCTACTGATTATATGTTCCTGGTAATGTGGGAATTATAGCGTTTATGAGCTTTGGAAAGTCAACTTTAATTGAGGATGTTTCGAGCTGTTTTCAGCGGAATTGACATGGCTGAAGACTAAGGCCTAAGTGAGATGTCATGTTTTTCCGTCGTCGATCGCAACCAAAAATGATAGGGCAGAACAATGTGACAATTGACCGGACTTATTGTTGGTAATAGCTTACATATTAATTGTCCTTATGGAAAATGATGCCGTAGGTACTATTTAGCAAGGTAATGAGTAACTACAAAATAATAAAAAATACAATATTTTTCAATGTCAAGGCAAGTCAATAAATACCCTAAATATAAGTAAAACATAACAAAGCGGAAGTAGGCATCGGAACAATAGATATCATTTTCTTATGGCATTAAATCGTATCGATATAAAAATTACAATGACTTCAATCATTACGTTCTTGCACGTAACTAAAGTTCAAGGGAAATCTTTATGTTTACTGATATATTACTATAAACAACGGAAGCGATTTGTTTTGTGTTTATGAATATAGGCCAACACTTGTTCAAACATTTGTCCAAACGTTTGGTCCAACGCAATTCGTCAACGACGCAAAGTGGGGCGACACGGACAATGAAGTGCCAGAGATCCAGAATCCAGCATTTCACTGAATTTTATCTATAGATGGATAGTAAATGGAACAGAAACAATATTCCGGGAATATTAATATTAATGAGTGTTTCTGGTCGTCCAAATGTCGACAGCAAGTGGGTCAGTTTTGATGACCTAGTGTGACATCAGCGCAGACCACCATGGTTTCATGGAATCGCTGTATTCAGAAACATGGAGATATAAAAGTAACTGTCAAACATATTACGAATATGGTACATTCTGACGTGTCTAGTCCTACATAAGATTTTCTAGGACTTCTACCAAAAAGCTAATTTATTATATCCTACCTTTGAGTCAGCCTGAGAAAATAGAACTTAAATCAACAAACGCTATGAAACTACACTTTCTAACGTAATTTAACACTAATATTTAACCACTAGGCTGTCAAGAGTGTGTTAATTTGTTAAAGAAATACAATGCGAAAACGCTACTGAGATTTTTGTTTGAAATAATGTGACTCACTTTGAAAGAAAAAGTAAACAAACGCAGTGAATAAGCCCATTAATTAACCTACAAGAAAACTTTAAACAAGACATTCTATTTAATGAAGAGGCTGTACCTAGTCAGTCAGTTTACCATGTAATTTGGACCAGACATTTTTGTCTAAATCCTCTACTTTTTGGGCGAGACTTATCACTCCACAATGGGGTTAAAAGAGGACCAAAATCAATATTTTTACGTTCATACAATCACCATCATCACTTACAGCCTTAATTGACCCACTGTTGGGCATATGCCTCTCTTTTCTTGTGCCAGTCCCTAAGCTCCTGTGCCAGCCACATCCACGTTCATACTACTTATCATAAATCCAAAGTAAAATTAGAGATGCAGCAAACACTCTTGGAGATGACACCATAAATTAACTACACTTTAGAAGAGGAAAGGCTAAAGTAGATATTTGGGAACACACTACCTGTGCGTTATATAGGTTGAAATTGAAAACATGCGACAAACCGAAATGGGAGATTGTACTCATCATTATGAACAACTTTTTACTAAGGGACCAAAGATGCAATCGCAAAAAAAAAACAGCTGTTCCCTACATTTTGACGAGTCATGCGAACATAAATGTAGGGAACAGATGTTTTTTTTTCGCGATTGCATCTTTGGTCCCTTAATAAAAGTTGTTCATAATGATGAGTACAATCTCCCATTTCGGTTAGTCACATGTTTTCAATTTCAAGCTGTATAGGTAACTAGCTGTGCCCGCGACTTCGTCCGCTAGGAATAGTGTCTTTGGGTCTTTGTCTCTTGTCGCAAACTTATAAAACATTCACATAAACCTTACATATTTCCATACAAACTTTAATCCCCTATTCCCTATTGTTATTTTACACCCTTGAGGGTAAAACTTTTACAAACTTTGAATATCATATTTATTTAAAGCGAATTAACAGACTAAAATAGTATAGGTTTCAAGCTACTAGCTCTAAAAATGACAATACTCCCATAGAACTTTTCATCCCCCCCTTTCAAACCCTTATAACCCGTTTTTCGCAAGTAGTAAGTAGCCTATGTCCTTTGTCAGGCTGTAGACCATCGGTGTACAAAATTTCATTTAAATCGGTTCAGTAGTTTCAGCGTGAAAGCGCGACAGACAGATAGACAGACAGAGTTACTTTCGTGTTTATAATATTAAGTAAGGATATAACTAGTAAAGTCGATGAAAATAGATTATTCACCTAACCCTAGGACTCTAGGACCACACGAACTACCCAAAAGCTAATTACTGTTCTTCCTCCGAAAAAGAAATGTCAATATATATTTGGCGAGTTGCCGCCTCCGTCCGTTACCAGCATTGGACTGAAGTAGGTCAATACATTATTTATAACCTGCACATCAGTATGCTGCAACGGTAGTGACAGCTCAAACAATGCGTGGCTGTTGCTGTAACGTGCTACGTGTCGTGTTGCACTACGGAGTCGGTTTTTCGGGTGAGGAATGCTCCTGTTAGGTGTATTGCGTGCAAAATGGATTTAGTGTTATTGGGATTATGAGATATTCCGTTTGGGGCTATGATTATAGCTTCAGTTGTAATGAAGATTAAAATTTATATCATTGCTAAGTTTACGATGGAGACTCTTGTAACTATCCCGAATTCCCGAGGAAAGATGACATGGTTCAAGTTTTAAGCGAAGATGAAGTCGGGAAAACTTATATAACTAAAGAAGACTGTTTTCCCAAAAGTCTTGCTATGAGTATTCTTTTAAAGTGAATACGATATGCAACTTTATCTCAAATTGAGACAAAAATCTTCCTCATTCCGTTTGATTCTAGACCCGTTGCCAGCTTCATTGCTGTCCTTTCAAATAAAAAGAAATATCTAAAAGAAAAGCTTCTGCTTTTTAATATGGCTGAAACAGAATCGTTTCAAAGGTATACAACGACAAGGTTAAAACAACGGTTGTTTTTATTTAAAAATCTTCAAAGAACGGACTTAGACACTTAAAACACCATTATTTTAAACCTACTTCTTGTTTTTCTGATCAGCCTCACTTTTTACAAAGAGCTTTAGGAAATACAGTTTAAAACCACCAATTACGGGAATTAAGGATTATTAAAACACAATCTGCGGGTAGATACAACTGTAAACAAAGTCAATACACTCATCAAGACATGAAAAAACCTTGCAATTACGCAACTGGCTCCATATTGGATGTATTCCAACGGAACAAAGACTGGCTTTATTGCACGTAAATCATTCTTTGTGAAGAGTTAATTGTTGTAGACGCATCCTTTATGGCGTTTTTAGATCATACACTAGTGAAACCAATGTTTACGAAAATTACGAAGCTACATATCGAAAATTGGGAATGTAGCCCGGAACCCTGAAGGTTTTATTACGTAATCCAGCGCCTGCTGCTTAAGAGTGAGAATAAAATCATGAAATCAGGCCGAGGTTGCAGCGTTCGATTTGCTATGCGAATTATAACGGATTGGATCGATTTAATTGACGTATGACGTACCTACGTAGATCAAGACCGATTGTCTGTTCGTCAGTGAAAGTCTGTGCTAGTTTCTTTAGAATCACAACAAAAAATAGTTTAGAAGTTAGTAATAATTACTGTAGATTTTGAAGGCTGATTTTCCTTTGAGAATAACCACTAAATCGTGTGTTAGAAAGTTAAAACAATCAGAGATAATTTGTACTCCCTGGCTGGCACAATCGGCATTGTAAACAATTTTAATAGAAACGACATAAAATCCAACCACATTTATTGTTCTATTGGGAACTGTTTTTAATGTAAATAGTTAAATAAATAACGTAATTTACACCAGTTATGCCCGGCTGCATAAAAATTTCTAAATTGTCTGACATGAAAGTTTAGTCTACATGCTGGAATATATTCTATAGGAGTACCAATACTAATTTTTCTAGGGGTCAAATGCAGAGAGTGTCTCTTTTATTTACGCCTTCTTAGAATTAATTACCAGCAGAATATTTGTCAGTAGTTATGGCTCAATTAGACGATATTGTTGCCATCGCGGGCAAAACCTGGATAAGGCTGGCACAAGAGCATGGAGATAGGGACAAGAAATGTCAGGCCTATGCCCCGCAGTGGATGAAGACAGGTTATGGATGATGATGATGGCACAATAGTAAGTGCAGTACTAATTAAAAAAAAATATCTACGGTCTGAAGATGACGAAAATTCCACGTTCACTAACAATAATATCAAACAAAACACACCGGTCGCAACACTGCACGGCTCCTCAAGTGCACACTTAGCCAACTATTTACGGCCTCCGGTTTACGGCATAAGGTTTCAGATGTAAATCTCTGACGTCAATGTGCGCAGGAGTGCGCAAACTAAAACCGAACCGCATAATGGCGGCCGATACACTCGTAAAGAAGGCTGTAAACTGTACAAGTAAAAAGGTCGCATATTTCTCCCCGTTAGGGCCTTTATGTTTAACTTGATATACGTCAAACCTGTTGGTAGTTGCGACGCGTGCTTCCTGTTCATGAAAAGATTTGGATACAAATGCAAACTGACAGCATTATACTGAGTACCAGATATCTAAATTTATGAGGGGGCGTCTTTCCATACATCTCTATTATCTGTCATCTCAGTGTTCAAGTCCCTCAGCTATTATTTCTCACACAATCTATCTATTATATCTATCAGAAATGAAATTATCCGTACAAGAACTGGAGTTACCGACATAGCTTGCAGAGTAAGCAAACTGATGTGGCAGTGGGTTGGCCATGTCTGTCGAAGGACTGATGGCTGGTGGAGTAGATGAGTCCTGGAGTGGAGACCTCGTTTCAGCAAGCGTAGTGTGGGAGACCCCCCAGCTTAGGGACTGACGACCATAGAGGATAGGGTGTTGTGGCGCAACCTGGGAGAGGCCTATGTCTAGCAGTGAACTGCGACAGGCTGAGTTGATTGATTGTTGATTGAATCTATTTATTTGGTCTGCTTCTTTTCGGTAAAAGCCATCTAAATTCGTACAGCTTTTTACTGAATATCAATAAATACACTTTATATGCACCATCATCTCGGAGTCATCCCCCATGGGAAGAATTCTATTTAAAAAAAACGAATGAAAAAGATTTCAGCTTAGCACAAAATGTTTTCCCGCTGAAATTCCCAACAGGAAAACAGCCCTAGAGAGTGTACATTTACATAGAAGGAAAATTTTACCGTATCTGTTTAATAATTAGCTCGGCACTGAAATTAGCTACGGTAATATGATTAAAAATTCTCTCTCGTCCTTTTTACTTACCCCAGATTACATATTTTATAAGCTTTTACTGTTCTCATAGTAGTTGGTACATGATCCTTCAGTTTGTTTCAGGCATTTTATCATTAAATTCAAAGTATTTATAAAAAAATTAAACCAATTATGTACATTCGGTACTTTTGAGCTGTCAAAGAGTCGGTCAATCAGAAAGATGAAGCTAGTTGCCTTTTCCAAAGCATAGAAGGATCCTATGGAGAAGAACGGGAAAGCAACTTCACGAACACTATTTTAAATCAAAATATTGTTACTTGTATGATTTATTAAAATAGTTTCTTAGAGTCCTGTTTTCCTTTGATGTTTCCTTTTATCGTAACGCAATAATTTTTATTCATTGAAGCAGTAAGGTGTCCATTTCTTAGAAAATGTTCGCTCAACACTCACTCATCGCTTTTCTTAAACATTATGCTCAAGTAAATTGATAGTTCCTTTCCAAGATCTGAAACATATCTCGGAAGATGAAAAATATATCCTGTTTCGTTTATTTTTAAATGTACAAAAGGCTTTTATGAGCTTTGTAGCATGTAACATTATAGCAAAACGGTTCATTTGGGGTAACAAAACGGAACATGTTAAAAACTAAACCAAACAGAAAATCACTTTATTTTTGCGCCAAAAAGTTCAAAGGATTCGAATTTGGAACATAAATTGTATTCGGTCTAAAGTGAGGTTATGCAAAACAAAATAAAAAAGTAAAGTCGGCGGTATGTAGTCGGTGGTCAGTGTTGTTTGGTTCAAAAGTTACGAAACTGAATGAATATTTGTAGAAATTAGATTTATTTGTTTACGCTGCGCTAACGGGTTACTAAATAAGTTTCATATTATTATAACAGTTAATTGGGAGGCATGCGTTACGTTTAGCAAAGCTGAGACTTAAACCGATATTCTAATAACTTTTGAGTAGTGAGGTTCCATTACGTGTGCTCGTAAAAACCGAAATAACTTTAGAGCTATTAGGAGAGTTAATGTACCTTCGTAATGTACTGGACACTTAACGAAGCTTGTTCTAAATATGCACAAAGCCATTCTGAGAAACGTACCTACCGAGTATATTCGAAGTGACATAGAAAAAAGAGAAAATAAGGATGCATCCTTATAGTAACAGACGGTTTTAGACGGGCTTCCCCGAACTTATATTACTTGCACCTTAAAATACGGAGGCGTGACTACGTGTTAAGTGGAAGACACTAACGAAGCGTCTTCCTGAAACCCGCCCTCTTTCCCACTCCCGTCCTATAAATATGACGCTGAAACGTTTCGGCTTCAGTCGTTCAGGAAAGCTCGAGGTGTGCACTGTGCCAAATCAAAGCATTCCCTAGTGACAACGTGATACGGGACGCGTAACACGACAACAAATATCTAACTGCAGAAGATTTTTGTATTGTTTTTTAATTTTATCTTAAGTGATTTTTTGGATTGTTCAGTGAAAAGTAAAGTGGGGCAAGATGTTGGACAAAAGCATTATCGGTGGTAGTTGGGAAAGCGTGGTAAGTTTCACTTAATAATTTAGTTACATACTTTAACTTAACTTTATGTGAGTAAAGAAACATTAGAATTCGCCCAGATGTCTATGTGTGGAACAATAAAGCCACGTATCCGGATTACAGAATAAAGCTTACACAGCGGTGGTCAGTAGTAACTATTACGCAAAGTGCATGGCCACTTTAATGCGCTTAAAAGGCAACTGACTTGTCTATGGTCGCTGTCATTGAACTGTGGCGCGTGCGTGTCCGCTGTTTGAATATGGAATTACGTTCTTTTTGTGGTAAAGCTCTTGACATTGCCGCCTGCGGTCATTCTCATGGCTACTCGCATTCAAAGCTATAAGCATTATATTAATCATTGCCCAAAATCGATCTGATCGAAGCATTTGAGATTAATCATATAGATTACTTCCATCAAAAGATTTTGTACGGTTCAGAAAGGTTATCGGGTTTTAAATAAAGTGACTTTGATAAACTTTGGCTTTTTAAGTTACTAAAAGTTTTTATTACTTTCTTTAATTGAGCTTTTCAGAAGAACCTAGTTGCTGTTCGATACAAATAATATAAATAAAATAGAAGCATTTAAAATACGAATTGTAGTAATTACAATTGAAAACTGACTCCCTGATGTTGCTAATGGGCAGTTCCTGCAGTTCGTGAAAACGGAAACGAAGCACCCGAGAAAAAACAATTACTCTTTGTCTATGAAAAACTCTCATCCGCCATTGCTTTAGAAATTGAACTGTCATTAAAAAACAAATTGTTATTTCGATACTATCTGATATCGAGTGAATGATTAAATTGGGAAGCGTAAAGCTGTCATTGTGAGCAATAATAACGGATATTAGAAAGTGATAGGTTGTCAAACAAACAATGAGCTGTCAAAACCGCTGTCAAAAGTTATTCGGATCGATTGTTGTCAAATAGTTGTCGATATTCTTAATTCGTGGACCGGTCTTAGCGAATTTCGTTGGGATACTTTCACCGCAGTTAAACGTTAAACTGGATAGACTGCTTAGATATTTTCGTGTTGTTGTAACAATCTAATAGCTGTCATTCGTCGCCCGCCATTCCGGTTTATGCTTTCGAAAGTGGAGAGCTGCAGCGATCACTGATAATGACAAATGACAATTTTAAAATGAGAAGCATTAAAAAATGTGCTGCATACATCACTGCCATTCGATTTTAATAATGCAAAGTCGGTCATTTAAAAAAATGGCGATTTGTCAACGTGTTAATATTTGTTTAGAGTATGTTTGTCGCTTGAATTAAATATAAAGTATTTGTCAATGTCATAGATCTACGCCTGCAGTTTGCTACTTTAAACACGAATTAATTAATCAATATTTCGTGCTTTCCTAATAAAAATCCTCTTATGATTAATCTCATTTCTCATACATAGCTAGGTAAGCTGATCATGTATGTAGGCTGTGAACTTTTCATAACTGTTAGTTTATGTCAATAAACTCCGGGTCATTATCATTAATACAGACGAAATCTGATGGTGCAATATGTATTAAAAAAACTTGTTACTCATCGGAAAAATCATAGTGACGAAAAAATGCGCGTGGGCACGGTACAGTTAGTCAGTGTACAATCATGGCTACGTCACTTTCTAATAATAATATGTCTCATCAATTAATGATCTTTATCGGTTCTTCACCCGTTACGATCCCACATTCATTCTAATTAGACAATCCACTTAGCATTTACGTCGGTACTTAATTGATTTATCCTCTATGAACATAGATAATAATTGCAAGAACAGAAGAAACAAAAACACCTTGAATCAATCGAACAAATCCCAATTCGCGCCTAAAATAAAACCATAAAGAACACAAATTCTAAATTTAAAATATCAGTTGCACTTCGACTTTCGATCTAATTGTGTGCTAAAGATCACGTATGTAACCAGTGCCTAAGAATAGCGGCCTATACTTGAACTGGCCCCAAAAACAGAATACCGTTTGCCTAATGTTGAATATGAATAGCAGAACCGGCAGATTTCGCGGAGTCGATCGAGTAAATTACACATGCTGTACTGTTTACGTTTCGCAAACTTATGTTAAATATATCTTGCTGTTACTGACGATATGTAAACATTGAAAAAAAGAATACGTTTGGGATTTTATTTGGTGTAAACTGGATGAAGAAAAACTGAGTTAGCTTTAATTATGTTTCTTTTTTATCAATCCTAAATATAGAAAACAGACTTTATATAAAATCAACCCTAAACGCTCCCGCAGACCGGCGCTACGCGACTGTGCGACGCGACGGTAGTAGAATGTAAACATTGAAAAAAAGAATACGTTTGGGATTTAATTTGGTGTAAACTGGATGAAGAAAAACTGAGTTAGCTTTCATTGTTTATTTTTTATCAATCCTAAATATAGAAAACAGACTATAAATAAAATCAACCCTAAACGCTGCCGCAGACCGGCCCTACGCGACAGTGCGACGCGACGGTAGTAGATCAATTTCCATTAAGTATTCAAAGAAATTGTTCTATTAAAGTCGAGTCGCGCCTATCTGTGGGAGCCCTCAATAGATCGCAGAATAATAACAGAAAAAAATCGCTACTGGTACAGTTAAACAGTAAGTGTAACGAGAAAGAAATTATAAAGTTGCAAAGCATTAATAAGTCTAGCTCAAACATTACATCGCATAAATTCAAGAGGATGTAAGAGTACGTAGCTGTAAATTCGAAAGAAAAAAAAAAGCGATGTGTGCCGAGTTTTTTGCACGAAGTTTGCACGTCATACGAGTTAACGGTACCAAAAAAACAGGGTACAATGCATATGAGAAACAACATTAAACCGTAAACACATTTCAACAGAGACCGTTTTCAATTAAAGGTATCAACGATGGAATTAATCGCAGTATCGTACTGATTTCTAATCTTGTTTTTTAATCAAAATACATGTTTAAGTCCTTAATTGGTTAACTAAGTTATTAAAACGTTATGGGCAGTTTTGTAAAATTGAGTTAACTTGCATAATCGTAATTAATATGAATGGGTAATTGATTACACATTGATATAAACTACTTTACTTTCTAATTTAATCGTTGGCTTAATCGGCGTAATTTTATGTGGTGGGATTAATCTCTTCGGTAATTTGCTAACAAGACGATTTCCGACGGTTGTTGCTTCCGTGGACCTCAATTTATCAAAAGTGCAATAACAAACGCGTAACCGTACGTAATAACCACGTTGCAACCAACGGTACAATAATAGACATTGCATTGAACATTCTGATGCGTTCTCTAAAATAACCTGTGACAAAATTAACAGCACCTTTTAGTATCGTTATCACCTTCACAACTATAATAAGTTCCACAAATAACACGAAGTATGCACGTCGGGACAGAAATACTATACACATTTTAATGTGGTATTACAAAACGGGTGCACGAAATAGGACACGCGGAGCGTAAGAGTAGCGTGGATACGTCATAAACACTCACCCAGCGACGATGGCCACGAGTGCCACGACGCGTGTCTCTGTGATGGACAGTAAAAAATTACCTGAAAACGAAAAAGCACAAGGTTAGACGAAATAAAACACGAAAAACAAGAGGTTGTAGCCTAGATACGAGGCTTAATTTCAGTTTTAATTAGACCGTGTTAACTAACCCTGCTAATAGGACAACTATTTAAAAATGACCCATTTTACGTTGCGACCTAAATTCGCAACAGTGCACCACTGTTATTTTTTCACAACCCATTAAAAAAATGTTACTCAACACGAGCTGTCAAAATATAAAGTAGCGAGTATTTGTCGTGTCAGTACCAATGGACATTGAAACATGAAATTTCTCTAGCCTGTAACAGTTCATTAAAAAAAAAACATTGTCTATTCGATAATAAAACTCAAAAACTTACAAAAACAACGATTTAAGTGGAACTCAATATTTTGTAAGCTAGTTGCATGTTTGACATTTAAAAATGTATCGCCCCAAATTTTTTGACCAAAACATTTAGCATATTATATCATCTCACATAATTTAGCATTAACGCTGTAATAGTGATTAATTTTATTTGAAAAACACTCACTATTTCATCGTTAGGACTAATTTTGTTTTCTCTTGAGATCAGTGCAGTCGGATCCATAGCATTCCAATGTTTCGTTTACACCATGTTCTAATGAACTCTAATAATAAACAGTCTATTTCTGCGTGACCCATTATTTGACCACTGGCCGACTACGTCATACTCTGGGATTCCAAGAAAACCATAAAAATATTACATAATAATAAGATTAAATTAAACCTCGGGACAAACGCCGGGAATATAACCTCAAGAGAGTTGTGCAAGCGAGCCGGTAACGTGAAAGCTTTTAATACTTCAAACGACACATTAGCGAAGCGTTTTTCGAAGGACGTCTTTACAAACATATTTTTTATCGCGCGACCTCTTCCCGACCTTAGTTAAATTTTCATATGACATCACATGAAAAATTCATTTTACTAAAAATTCTTTGTTACAATCAGAATCGAGATGGGCGACCTTAACTTGATTAATATTGTAAATACCACACTTTTATTGAGCTTCCTAGACAGTTCACGGTTGTAGTTAAAAATTGGTAGTACGCACATTGCCAAGTTCCTGTAGATTGAGACATATGGCGCTCACGACAGGTGTTATTAGACATGTGGGCACCACACGAAGGGCTCCGATGACGATCGTGCTAAACAACATCGGAAACGACCCTATTAATAATAGAAAGGGACGGCGATACACCCTAGCCTCACGTTCTAACGGTCACGTAGTTACGTTCTATTGATACTTTAAATAATCCACAAGATCACTGGCGGCCCAGACTTGTTTATAGGACAGCCGGGAGATTAACATTGATAATGTTGTTTATGTAAGCAACAGTCACTGATCTAAGATTTATTTGATTCCAGGTGTCGCGAGACGACTACGAGATTGACTACAGCCCGAGCCCGAGAGGGTCTCCGTTGAAGGACACGTCCAACATCCAGGATGAGCCAGGCTACTGCATCAGCCGCCACAATCCGAACAAGACCTTCCGTCGTGAATCTGTCATCGCTTCGTGGAAGAGTTTGAAGAAGGAGAGAGAGCTGGCTTTGGGAAAGCGGTTCATCTATGTCGATGCTGACAGCTACCAAGATTACTACGGCAGGAACAAGGTCAAGCGATGCAAGAGCGACAGAGTGCCTAACACACCCAAGGTGCCGAAGAAAGTCAAGCGTACATACTCTGTGTTGTACAGGTATGACCCGTCAGAAGAGAAAGTGGTTAAGGAATACAAGTATCAGCTTCCTAAGGATGCTGAAGCGTCAGACCACCCAGTGATGAAGAAGTCCCACTCTGAACCCTTTTTGAGGACGGAGTCGTCGCAGAAGAAGAAGGTGAAGAGGTCTTTCACAACGTTACTCAACATCAAGACAAAGTTCTTGAACATATTCACCTCCAAGAGTTAAATAATTGTAGGGACTTAAGTGGTATAATTGCTCAATTCAATGCATTTTATGATTGGCGTATTACTTTGCTGACAAGGTTTTAACCGTCATGAGTCTAGTCGAAATTTTGCCTAAGAGGTTCAATGCCAGAACCGTCTATTTTGATATTGTATGGTAGAAATCGTAAACAAAATCGTAATGGGATAGAATAACATATATAAAAATGCTGTTTCATGTGAACACAGCCAAAGATTGGATATTTTATCAGGTCGTAAGTTTGTAAGCTTTATTAAAAGGTTAACTTTACCTTAGTATATTTTGAAGAGCCAAATGTATTCATAAATAGTAAGTTTAGTTGATAATTTGTGATATTTTAGTGTGTTGTGATATTTTTTTATATTTTCTCAAGTATCGTTACAGTAAGGTTAACTTACTATAAAAGATACCTACATAACAACCTACTGTATTAACTGCTACGGATAACGTTATACAATAACCAAAAATCAATTACCCATTTAATTAATTGCATGTAATTATTCTTATTAATTAGCATTAATATGAATGTAATTACTAACCTAAAGGGTTTTAATTGTCTTAATAGCAATTCTTTACATTTTAAATAAATATAAAGTAATTCTAGAACACTAATTTTAGCAAAATCACTTATGAAAATGTAATTATTTGTTTTTACTTGTAAACACAGATTATATTACTATTTTTTTTATGACATGTGATCATTGATTGCTTTAAGAACTTATTAATTCTTTGTATTTGATTATACAAATGTGGTTAAAAAGTTGCAATTTAATTGTGTTTAAAGATACAATTTGATTCTTTATATTTAAATGTCTAAATATAACTGTAATTTCAGTACTATAATACTTTCTTAACAGTATCTAATCAATTCATTATATTTTACACCTTAAATATTAATGTAATTGTAATTTACTTGTACCTACTGATATATCATGATCACTCAGCAATAAATACTAATGCAATTTAATAGTATTTTAATGATTACATTACAATAATCTTATATACCTTTAATTAATGGTTTCATTCCTATTATGTAAGAAGCTTTACATAGTTAATCGTAAGTATTTTAAGTTATTATTTAATAACAATAAGACAATGCTTCTTATTGTTAGAATTACAAACATATCAATTAATTATTAATTACTAGTTTATAGAGATAAAATGATAATGTGATGGGATATTTTTATGAAAGAATTGTACGAAATGTGAAAGTAAGTATAGTATTATATTGGGAAGTATTAATTTAACTACAATTATTATTAATAAATATTTTGTAATATGAATAAATATGTATTTTATTTACTCCATGTTTGTAGGATATTTATGGAATTGCATATGTACCTTTTATATATTATGTATGGCGTAGGTAAGGTAGATCAAACATTGTTAGGGAAAAATGGTTATTAGGAAAACTGTACTATAATATAAAAATAACTTATTTATCTGTCTGTAGTAAAAGGATGCTCACTAATACAATGCTTAAATAATTTTAATTATACGTGATAAACAAGTATCCCATGCAAATATTTTAATGCTTTTTTATATCATTAAAAATATTTGCGTCGACATGCTGGAAATATAAGAAGGCCTATGACTCGGTGCTACATGCATGACTCATGAAAGTGCTGGAGTTGTACAAGATTGATGCAACTCTACGCACCTTCCTTGAGTCGTGCATTGGGCAATGGAGGACAGGCCTTCGCTATCTGGGGTGTCCCTGTGGATCTGTATCCAGGGGAATGATGAGCCTGTATGGATCAAACGGGGAACATTTCAGGGCGACAGCTTGAGTCTTGAGTTAGTTAGTCTGCTTTGTTAATGACGATAAAGGAACCATTGAACCTTATTCACTCAATTTTAATCAGAGCCGATTTTAACACGCCCTTTCTCGATAATAATTCATGCTAACAAAGTGATCTTGACATAATATATTTTTATCCAAAAACAAAAGGGGATATTTATAATGCTATAGTGATAGGCCAAAGTTAACAAAAACAAGGTTTAAGCAATGTGCCCGCATGAACCAGATTTTTATTGTGAAAGAATTAATTAACGACCCGATATTATGTAAGTATGTAGCTGCTTTTCTGTTAAATATGTGGGACTGGCGCAGATTGTATTACTGAAGAACTATTGATACTTAATTACTTGGGTAACGTAAGGGAGAATGAGATATTGAAAACTATGGATTTATAACAAGCCCTCCATGGTCCCAGGACCCGTTTTTTTTTTAGGTGGGTTATCATCAAATAACTTCTCCCGCTCTGGGTGTGGAGCAGGAGGGCGTGTCAGACTTTTACTGACTAAAACTCATTCGTGTTCCCTCAGTTGCCTGTGTGCCAGGGGCCGCGGTATGTCTTTCGAACAACCCGCAACCCTGGCAGGCATCGGCCCTTGCGGGCCCCATCAGTTGATGCTGACAACTCTTTGAGGCGCGCGTGGAACACAACGTGCCGACGACCCGGGCTTGGTCCTTACCGGACAGTGGTACCGGTACCGGACCCGGGCTTTCTAACCATATCATCATTCACACAGTCCATCCATCGTTTCTTTGCTTCTACTCTCATAGCCATCGACATTCGTACTCAAAACTTTCCTCACGACATTTTCCTCATTCCTCCGTATCATATGCCCATACCATGACAACCGATTTCTACAAAACTTTTCAATTACCGGTGTCACTTTCAGACTTGAAAAAAAAACCAATCTCATACGTTAGGTTTCACTACCACGTAGATTTTCCTGTCAACAAAGCAACCACACTTTTAACACTGAAAGCCATCGTTATCCTGATAAAACAAAACAGTATATTCCATCATCCATAATCCTAAAATCCAATTTGATATCCATAAAATTTAGCATTCAGGTCTAAATTCGAGGGTATAACCGTATAAATTCGAATTTAGCATCGAGGTCGATGTGGAGTGGGCTGAACGTATTCAGAATTAGACCTAATGTAAATAAGTATAGACTGTGGTTTGTAGATTACCTAGTAATGAATGTGATGCATTATTTATTAGGGGCTTTGTTTATGGGAGTATTTATTAACGCTGATTTTGGTGAAAAAAATGCAGGTTTTCTATTCAGACAATCACTCAGCGCGCAGTCCACTGCTGGACAGTGGTCTCTCTCAAGGTGTGTCACAACACCCTGTCCTCCGCTATGCGCATCCAGTTTGACCAGCCACCTTTTTAAGGCACGCCATTTTAGAATCGGGGAACGCTGGTATGCAAATGTCTGACTGGAAGTGAAGAAGAAGGAATCCTCCCGTAGCAATAATAGTGCTAGGTGACCCTGTACGTGGAACCAGATACAGAATCCTGGGTCTATCTGTTACCAGCTCTGTGTATTAGAATTTGTGATATAATTTAGCTGGTATAGGTCTCAATTCTGAAAAACTCAGAAAACTGCAGATAAGGTTAATGTTGGTTGGTTGTCACTATACATAATTATGTAAAAAATGAACACTTGGACTTGGCACTCTAATTATATTAAGGCTCTCCCACACGCGACTCTAGTAGATCAATTTCCAAGTAGTTTTCATAGAAATTATTCGAGTCACGCCTATTTGCGAAAAAATATGGATTACAGGACATGGCTCACGATGTTTCTTTTAAACCAGATTTATTTTAACAATGCAATCTGCTCTAGGTTCCACACATGTTTTACATAATAAACTACATACAAGGCATGGTTATTGATTACATATTAATTAACACGTCTGACAGTACGAGTGCCAACTATGAAGGGATTTATATAAATAGTGTTGTTCCTGAGCAATTGAATTGCAATCAATTGATTAAACAAACGTCAGTAATAGCAACTGGCTCGATAAGCCATTCATAAACGCAGGTAATCACATCCTTATTAGATTGTTTGCTAGACTGCGGAGTTGGAAAGAGATCTACAGGCTTAGCATGACGCTTCCTATTTCTACTCTACCATAGAATAGAAATCGCTTGTCTACCTTTCTCGGTTAAAAACTGTCAACTGTCTACACGGAAACGTCATTTTTATCTACTCTTCCGTCGACAAAAAGCTTCTCTACGGTTCTTGTGTAAAGCCTGCTGATTTCATTATTTTTCTATTTCTTTGAAACATTTTTTCTATAATCTTCAACCAAGCTTTTGTCGTTTAAACAATATAACATCGCGCCTGTAATCCCCGAAGGGTTAGGCAGAGGTGTACATAAGTCCCGTGGCATAGGGAGCGAGCTTTTTGCCATCAAGTGGACACAAATCCAGACTCCGGGGTGCTACTGAGAAATTCCTAATGAAAAAAAAACCCAATAACGCTTTGCCCGACCGAACTTAGGACCTCATGCCCAACAGGAGCGCTGTTGTATTACTTCTCCTTATTTTTTTTTGGATTTTGTAGTTGTAAAATAGGTAATGAACATTTTCATGAACTTGTTAGTGTATCTAACCAATCTTTATTCAATTCAAAATCAAAAGTCATTAATTCAAACTAGGCTGAGAGTCAACACTTTTTGAACGTCAAAATTACATAAGACAGTCCCCCCAAAACGCCCACCCTTCGCCAGTTCCTATTGCTGTCTGTTAAGTTAGAAGAACTTGATTCTATACAATAGTAGGTAATTAACATAAGCGAAACATATAAAAACATTAAATTTGCCATATGTTAGCTAGCACACGCCTAAATAACAACAAAACATTGAAAACTATAAGTGCTCAAGCATATTCTATATAAAATAAAACCTAAATTCCCTGGACAGTCGTGACGTGACGTGTCCACCAGGACAATCCGCTATTCCTCGCTTTGCTTAGGCTAGCAGAACTAGAGAGTCAGAGTATCTTAGGGGCGGAACAACAAACACAACAAATCCAGTTACCTCGCATCCAAAAATATCTGACCTACAAACGAAAGCCAAAAATCAAAATGCAAAAAACCCCTGTACAATTCTGTCAGGTGTAAAGTGGTGCCTGGCGCTGCCCGTGGGAACACCGGCCCAGTCCCGCTGTTGGGAAATTTGAATAAATAATGAGACACGTATCTACTCGGGCGCGGATGCCACGCTAGGATTCACCGTGCACACCCGGTCCCGATGTACGTAGGAAATTCAATTTGAGATTGGTTAGAAGGAAAAACTGCTGAGATGGTAATTAGTAATACGTATCTTCGTTTTATAGAAATAGAGTAGTTTCTTGATATAGATAAATACATGATAAAAGTTAATAAAATAATTACACAGAAATGTAATATTTTTCGGGGTGGAAGCGACAAGGTGGACCGCGAAATTAAATCTTTCTTACGTTTATTGCAGTTTGTAGGTACTAATGTCAGGTTGTGTGACATTCAAGGGAAATAAGTGAACTTTAGGGTTATATCGATGATTTTAATTCTGTAAAGTCATATATTTGTTAGAGTCGCGAATCATATTTGCGGTTAGCTTCCTAAGAACGGTCACACATAATTATGACGGCTGTCCAAATACAGAAAAAGAAATAAAGAAAGAGTATTTATTATACTCGCACAGGAATATCACAAACTTAACTACAGAGTATGCTTAATAAAATATGACGAAGTTTAGTAAGTTAATTCATAGAAAACAAACAGTGGCCCTAGTGTGAGTTTCTTTTAACCATCTCGATCGAACGCGATCGATGCTTTAGATCGAGATGGTTAATAGAAACTCACACGAGGTCCTGTGTTCATTTATCAAATTAAATTTCATTCGATAACATTCATCGGTTTCATACTAAACTTCAACTATATCCGACGATTTCGGTACCAAAAGCTGAGTAGATGATTTCAGAGACCGAGAAAAAAAAAATTCGCGGGAAAATCTTATAATTCTAAGAGCATTCCACAACCATAAAGAATAAGGAACTGGCCAACAAGATTACACACCTCTTGCCTACTTTATACGGCAGACACGTACATATTAGGAAGTGCTGTAGTATTGCATAGCCGAAAGCCATTGCAAGGAGGTCACAGGCCACGGCCAGCCAACGGAACCTTGAACCCTAACTGTCACTATACCTTAACTTGATTTATAACTTAACCGCAGCTACTTGATTAACTTGATTGATCGTCTATTACTTTAATTGATTGCCTCTCCTAATGATTGCGATTGATGATTGCAACTTCATGTTTTGATAGTTTTAAGATTGCTATTAATGACTGACGTCGTCCTGTCCAATATAAAAAGCCAATAGAAAAAATTACGTTCAGTCTATCCAGAAGTTGATCAGTTTCTGGAAAAATTTCATATTTTTCTTTCCATTAAACCCTAATTCGGACTATTACGAACATTTTAAACAATGAAAAACAGCATTTCATTTATATTTGTTTATGTGGACGTTATAACAAATACCCTAAATGTAGGAATACAAAACTCTACAGTGCTTTATTGATATAAATGTACGAATCCGTAAACACGTACAAGTAACGCCATCTGTTACAACTCAGACGAACTTCAACGACGTTCTGAAACTGAATCTATGAATAGAATACCGACACTGGGACTCGGGAGATCAACGGACGTGTAGTTTTTTAACGATCCATTCAGACTATTGCGAAATCCGCTTATTAAAATCTTTCGAAACAACTCTAGTCAAATAAATGATATTATAATCCACTTAAAAACATACAACTAATAAAATAAACCTAAAAACAAATTAGTCATAAATCTGAACGGATTTGCTGGCGGTTTTTATTTTTATTTTCTTTTTAAACATCAATATTTCATATTGCGTAACTTTTTAAACTGCTGCGGTAAAAAATAACGGTACCATTTTTAAAATAATAAAAAAGAACAACCATAGAGATCAGCAATATAGAATCGAATACAGATTAAAAATCTAATCTGCAAATCGAATCAGTAAGCTTTCATTACATCTCGATGACTATGGGACAAAGAGATTATGCAAGAGAATGGAGTTAATTACCGCGTATGTAATTAAAATAACAATTAAGGTTAAGAATTGACCTCAGTAATTAACTCACTGGTCCATAGTGACATGAGTTTCAATGTCACCGCAAATATTATGATTGTAATTAATAAAACTGCAACAGTTATATCCTCGTATCAGGTTAAGGTTAAAACTATTGTCAAGGCCTTACGATGACTGTAAGCTAAGCTACTGTGTAATAGAAATAGAATAAAAGAGGGCTTCATGTGGGTAAATGATGACGGCCGTAAGGGTCGACGCTTGCCGAGGTCGGTTCGTGGATGGGTAACTAAGACTATCCATTACATATCGAGACGCTTGCCTCATAAAATTCGTTAAGCCGTTGGTCCAGACTGTCAGTCGTTGGCTATTGATAGTTGTTCAAAATTCTAAAGCCCAAAAGTCTGACAACCAGTCTTACCAATGGGTACCCTTTTACTAGGTTATGGAGGGCAGATAGCCAGTCGCTCCGTGTTAAATATTGGTATTCAGCTGCATCAGGTTAGACTAGGAACCGAGCCCAAAATAGTTGGAAAAAGGCTAGACAAGGTTGAATTAATAATACTGTGACAGTTATATCAAAATCAAAAGTCATTTATTCAAACTAGGTTGAGAGTCAGCACTTTTTGAACTCCAAAATTACATAAGACAGTCCCACAAAACGCCCGCCCTCGACCACTTCCTAGTGCTTTAGCTGGGAAGAAGAAGTGGCGCAACAAACTCTCCAGCAGCACAGCTGTCTGTTAAGTTAGAAGAACTTGATTCTGTACAATAATAGGTAAGTAATTGACATTACTAAAAACAAAACATAAAATTAAATTATTTGCTATAATGCAGCTAGCACACGTCAATATACAAACAAAACATAGTAACTAAACTGAAGCAGATATAAATAATAAAAAATAAAACAAAACAATAAACGTAAACAGAACTGAATACCCACATTAAAGCCTCCAGACATAAAGGGTGTGCCCGCTTACATATGCAATGCTGCATTATGTTCATTTAGATTTAACTTAAAGAAATAAATGTTAAGCTAGGACCTTCCCCCCCAGTGGGTTCCCGCATTGTCGTTGCGGGGGGGGCTCAGTACCCGTGGTCCGTTCCCACGGTGAAGCGAAGAGGAACCCAAAGGTGGGGCCGCTCGTCAGGGCTTTGGTCTCCAAGCCGACGACGTAGCGGCCAAAAAGTAGGTTGCGGTGAGGTGCACCGCAACTGAGGCGGGCCGCGATGTCGAATGGGAGGCATCGCGGCTGAGGGTTACAGGCTGCGGCGGAGGAGGAGTGCCAGTACTTTTGAGTAGCGCTCTTCCCTTCCGTGGCCTGGACGGGGCCGCCACCGTTTGATGGCGGACGCGGTGGGGCCGCAGGGGAAGAGGAGTGTCGGTATAGCGTTGGCCGCTCTCCCTATCCCCTGCGGCCGAGAAGTGGTAGGCGGCGGGGCCACTGCGCTGACCCGTCGCAGGGGGCCAATGGAGCCAAGGGTGCCAGGGTAGTCTAGGGCCCTTGTGCTACTTGGTTCCTGAGGTGGTCATGGCGTGCCATGTGTCCTGGTGCGCCGGACTGGTGGGGTCCGCAAGGGCCGGTGCCTGCCAGGGGTGCGGGTTGTTCGAGAGAGATACCGTCGCCCCTGGCACACGGGCAACTGAGGGATCACGGGTGGGTTTTGGTCAGTAAAAGTCTGACACGCCCTCCTGCTCCACCCAGAGCGGGAGAAGTAATTTGATGATTTCCCACCCTGAAAAAAAAAAAAAAAAAGCTAGGACCTTCGGAGTAAAATAAATAAACAGTTAATTACTGCTAATAACAATGACAAAACCATGGTCAGCAAGACGACAAGTCACCACAAGCAGCACCCGTTCACAAGCATAACGCAAGGATCAGCCATTTACCGCCTCGCCATATTTGAGGGAAGGAGGCAACCCGACCTCCAACTATCCTAGTAATGGTCTAGTTAAAACTATTGTCAAGGCCTAACCTCGACTGTAAGCTCTTGTATAATAAATTGTTCTTTATTTCAAAACGAATTATGGAACATTATTCCGTTTATGTTTCCGGGGAAATAGTAATAAACGTCATTAAGAAAAAATTGTCGTAGACTAGTCGGCTTTTATAAATCATCTTGTAAACGTGTATTATCTTTTCATTTTATTACTTCTATTTATCTGTTGCCAACAGTGTTACGGAAAACTTAGTAATTGTCAAACAAAACAATCTAAAATAAAAAGTTTTGACTTCTAATAAGGCATTGGAAGTCAAAACTTTTTTAGGAGCACTTTCTGAACAGTGAAAAAACTGAACCCACGCTCGGGTCAGTGACGCTGAATCGGGTATTCTCGGCTTCAGTCGTAAGTTTTCAATTCTATGGGGTGGTCATGAGTACTCATGAGCACTCACTCTCTTTTTTTGTTAAAGAACCTATGTCAAACAAGCCTAATTCTAAAAAAATATTCTTATTCCAAGATTCTTTTCAAAACAAACTTAATTCTTTTCACTACAAACCTAAATATAATTAGCGGTTTTTATAAAATCTTCGTGCAACCCAAACAAATTAGATTCCAAGCGATTCGACTCTAATTTCCAATGAATACGATGAAAAATCCCATTCAGTTACTTGAATAGGTACAAATTAGCCGCTTGACCTGTAACTAAGACTTTCTTCATATGAAAAACTAATAAAACCACTAGTTTTAATGTGATTAAATTTCTCTATTGATCTAGATTAACTAGAGTAACGTCTAGAAGGTCATAAACAGTGCTGGAAAGTAGCAGGTCCTAGGTTTCCATTCGTCGCCGACTAATCGTCTCCAGGCTAGACAGACAGACGAGTTGTATTCATACAGAACGATCGACCGTTCACTTCACATCCTACAAATGATTAGTTCCATGACAACTGACGTCAATTTTATTTGTTCCCATTTCCTCGATTTTGTTCGAAACATCCCGCTTTAAGTTGTTTTTAAGGTTTTTTTTTGTCGGGCATCTCGTAGTTGACCTTGAGAGGCCATGACTACTTAACCGGGCTTTCCTGGGGCTGCCATTAAGAATTAATTGAACGCCTCCAGCCAGGGCTTAAAAACAACTTAAATATACTAGGCGACTGCACGCTGAGGGCACCCCCTGTGGGGTACGGGCCTCGGCTGAGGGCGTCACTGTTAGGGGGACAGCAAGTGGGGACAGGCTGAATCAAAATATTGGCATTATTATTATTAATAGGGGAATTTAACTCTACTGGCTCAGCTGCGGCGCGGGCTGGCGCTTCAACGAGCAAGGGTCGGTCGGGGGTTGTTTTTAACGGTGGGCTCTTATGAAGTTATAGTGCAGTAAAGGGTTTGTAAGGTGGATGCGCTAAGATAGCCAGCAAATTTTGTTTTTTGCAATTTGCAGGTCAGTGTTAGCGATGTCCGTCGACGTACTGTGAACGAATCGACGGTTCACCGATAATCGGTAGACTAGTCGAATCCGTAGACGCCTCTGACGGGAAAGCCGACGAACGACGCGAGAATGTAGTCGATGCATTCGTCCGTTGAAACAAAATAATCATGCAAACAAATTTGAACTTCAAATCTAGAAGGTGGGAATTGATATTTGTACGGGTCGAATACAATTATTGTGATATGTGAAGAAAAGGATGCTGTTATGGTAGTTTCGCGTGTGCGAAAAATGAAAGCGATGGACTGGTCGGACGATGCGAGACAAACCGGTTTCTACTTGTTTGCTATGTTTTCATCTTGTTTTGATTTTTTGACGTTCAGTCAGCGGGAGACAAGTCTACCGCCGTAGACTTCGTCACAAAGTTTACAAAGTTAACGCGTAAACTCGTCGACGAATTCAACGAGTTTACAGACTAGTCGATAAATGAAATTGGACGGTCTAGTTTTATTGACGCCAAATACGTCGACGACCCATCTCTAGCAGTGTCACGCTGTATGTTGAACAAAATATGATTCGCGACCGTACCTTAAAATGTCCTTTTTTACGAGCCGTTAACGTCCCACTGACGGGCGAAGACCTCCCTACTCTCTTTCCACCTCTCTCTGTCCTGGCTTTATAGAATTCTAAATTCTGTGGATGCCGTTTGTCGGCACTAGTCAGCTGTCGGCATTGCTATTGAAGTACGAGAAAATATCATGTTTAGATCTTCTCACGGGTCTTAGAAGAAAGCAATTAAAACCTTATAAGACGTGAACGTTATAGACGACGAAGTCATCCGTTATTTTTTTACGATACAAGCATTAAACTTGTCTTACTGCAAATGGTGAGACTATAAACTATTAATATCTCTGAGAAGTCTATATCATCTCTTTTCAAGAGAAGAAGACCGAGGACCTAGTACGAAAAATTGATACAGCAGCACTTTAATTAAGCAAGTTTTATAAGCAAACTTACATTCGTTATCATTTCACAATATCAATTCCATTACAAAGATGACAGATTTTTTAGCCTTCTTGCCAACAGGGCGGGAGCTGTTACAGTTGTAAGTTATGAAAAGAAGATGCTCTGACAAATTTATCGATCAGCTGACGTGTCACTTGCCATGTTTGTCGAAGGACCGATGGCCGTCGGAGCAGACGAGACCCTGGAGTGGAGACCGCGCATCGGCGCCTACCATAAAAAGATGACTGGGACATACTGGATGCGGAAGACGGCGGACAAGGTGTTGTGTCGCAGCTCGGGAGGGACCTATATCTAACAGTGGATTGCGATAGGCTGAGTTGTGTGATTGATTGACAGTCAGGTAAAGAAGTCTTCCTTTCTCTGTTTATTAACAAAAGTCCCAGGATTTACTAGGCGAGTAAATCCTCCCACAATCACACATCGTACAAATACCAGGTAGCCATTACCTTCCATTCATAAGATAGCCTCGGCAGTGACATTGGCTCCAATTGGAAATAATACAGCGGCGAAAAGATTTAGCCTTCGTTATTATTGTTGTGTCACAGTTGGCGTATTAGGCAATTGAAATGTCTTGGTTTGATATGAGTGGGTGTTATTTATAGTCATTATTTTAAGAGGATTAGCGGAAAAGAGTGGAGCAAGGTCGGGAAGCGCTAATCGAGACTTCGAGAGGTTGCGTTGTATATCATAGGTTATTTATGTCGCTTCTTCTTTTATGAAGGGATCTGTCTGTACCTTGAATGTTACTCCCCGAGAACTGAGCGAGGTTCCTGACAAGAATTTCAGAAGGGAAAAGATAATGAGTCGGAAATGAGGTCTCCATATTTGCAGGACACGATAACAGAGGGGTAAAAACACTCAAGCAGTCCCTACGCAAAACAAATACATTAATGAAAATGATATATGTAATGGTAAGCAGATTGTACCAATACTTACACGTCAAAGTATATTATGTTTTAAAACTAGACGCAACTAGAATATTTAAGAAGAAAGACCGAAACAAACTATAACCGTATAACCGACGAAAAATTTTTGCGCTAGGGGGGTCTAGAATGATATGCTGAATTCGTGGATACAGTTTGCGCACTGGTTAAAAACTTATCCCGTATTATTAAGTTTAAATATCTAGTTAGATAATGTTCCTACCTATGACTGATTTATCTGCTGATGAAGTTTTGCAGACTAGAAAGTTTTAAAGTAAAATATGTATACCAATAGATACTGTCAAATAAACAATATTTAATTCATAGTCATTTAAAAAACTTGCCAGTCGACTGATCAATTACATGAAAAAAAAAAATACACCTGTGTCAAGATTGGTTTTTATTTTTAAAGTTACAACACCAATACCTTTCAAGTGTCACTTTTAACCACAAAGGCTAGAAAGATTGTCTTTTTATGTATGAAGCGAGAGAACTCAATTTCCACAATACTCTCTTGAACAACCAAACCAGCTCTTTTATACATTTTTAAAAGGTATTTTCCTCAACGTATTGTTAGTACAATACCTTACATAACATAAGTAGGCCGAGCTCAAAAACATCGAACTTCCACGAATCAATAACAATCTTTTTTTTAATAATATACGATACTTAAATTTTAGGGTTCTTTAGTAATCCTACTAAAACTCTGATGTCCGTCCGTCTGTGTGTCCGCCAATCCGCCTGTCTGTCACAGGGCTATTTCTTTTAAACCGAAATAAGATACTGAAAATATAAAATTTAATGTGTACTACTATCGCCACTATAACAAATATTTTAAAAAAAGTTTAAAATTAAACAGGGTATTACAAGAAACCTATTTTTTATTTTAAATATGATAATATTTTATATTGAACAGAACGGGTCAGAAACCTTCGTGTGTGAATTCGACTCGCACTTGGCCGTTTTTTATAAATATTTGCCAAAAAACCACTAAATTGCGCCAATAAAATAACGTTGACATCACTCAGTTACGTGTACCAAATTGCATTAACCAGAAATGGTAGAAAAGCAATAAGACGCCTAAAACAGCTGACATTATAAGCTGTAAAATTAAATGCCTTTGCTTTTTATTACTGTCAACATTCAGCTATGTTTGATCAAAACCGTTTCCGTTACGTCATCGTCATTCCACATTTAAAAATTCAATTTGGAAAATATTAATTGTTCGTATTTTTCATTCGCCTTGCCGTTTATTTTAAAATCGGCTTTCCATGTTTAAAATTATTGTGTTCGATTTCAATAAGCGTTATTTATGTGAGTGACGTGTTCTCTCTCCCTTTCTACCAATGTTAGGTACCGATATTATTTGTAATCGCTACTGGGAATACTGATTGGTCAATTGATTTGGTTTTCCAATATTTTGATAACAAACACATTGTTATTCCTATTTACATGAGGTACTCTGATGTCACTTTATGTATCGTCAAAACCTACTTAGATTCAGAATATAGAGAATTATTTTAAATTTTATGTAGGTATTTTGCTTTCCCTTCTACTCTTACACACGTTGTCTTTATCTCTTTTTATTTACTCTCCTATCGTAAAAATGCTGGAAGAGATTCAGGCACTGGTCGCCCTGCCCTTACAATCTATTTGTGGTCTGCGCAATATATCTTTATCTTCCTTACTTCTCTATTAGTCGTCATCTCGGGAGACGGGAGTCATACCCTTTCTAGCTTTGCGAGATGAGATAATCTCCATATTCTAATTCATAAACAGCTGACAAAGTATCATAACCACGCTATTTCCGTAGTTTACATCAATTAAACAGCTCACATTTAAGTTGATAATCGCTTATCTTCATAGTTAAGGTGAAATTATAATTTGCATCGATCGCTCATCAATGCTGATCAATTAATATATTTGCTTGAGGAACCGAATTAATTCTGCATCAATTATCTGTGTGTTAATCAATTTCATTCGTAATCGATGTAAATTTGGAAAGTGGGCCAGTAAATCCTGCCCTGGTAAAAGAATGTGGCCCCTGCGATTTGCGGTTTATATTGGCATTATTTCGATTTTTTTTTTTTTTATTGCCTTAGTCTAGTAGTCGTAAGCGCTACTGCTGCGGATGAGGTCCAGGGTTCAATTCCCAGGTCGGGAAGTGTTTTTGGATTTTTCCATCTGGAATTTCTCAGTAGCAGCGTGGAACCTGGATTCGTCCCCGGTTGATGCACTGGCGCTGGGGCGAGCCTACTGAGGCTCGCCCCTGTTACATGAGACTTATACATAACTGGCGAAATGTGGGTGAACTATACAGGAAAAGTTTTTATTCAGTGCGCAAACTGTAACCATGAATTCACCTTATCATTCTAGACCCCCCAGTGCAGAAATTTTTCGTCGGTTATACATGCAATCAGCCAGTTAAGAACCCATAATGTCCAAGAAACCAGAACATGATGACAAAGGTTCAATATTGAAACATAAACATCGAATACAAATATCCTTTACCGAAATTAACAAGAAAACAATAAAATACAGTAATTTAACACTTGCCCTCGACACGCTAACCAGAATTGCCTCCTTCACCTTTATTTACAAAACTTCATTGACAGCAACCAAATATTACCTGTGGACAATGAAATAGTAAACATTAAAATATATTCTTACATACATCAAAGGTTTTAGGGTTCCGTACACAAATTGTGCTAACGTAACGGGGCCCTGTCACTAAGAGCCAGCGCCCAGTGGCGGCACAGCATGGCAAAGGATTTTTTAGCCACGAATAGAAATATAACTTAAATAGTATGACAGTAAAATTGAAATTTCAATGGCAACGATGCCGCAGTATCCTTAGGCATCATGATTGAAATTTGAATTTAATTGTCTTACATAAAAGTTATATTCCTATTCGTCGCATAAAAATGCTTTGCCGTGCCGTACCGTTAGTGGGCGCAGGCCTTAAGGCTCCGTCAGTCCGTCTGTCACAGGTCTGTATCTTTTGAATCGTAATAGGAAGACACTTGACATTTACACAGACTGTGTTACTATGGCGGCTATAAAAACAAAGAAAGCTAAAATTAAAGGGGGTCTGCAACACAATAAACGTTTCTTCGGTGTTTTTTACAGAACCCTTCGTGCGCGAATCCGATTCGCACTTGGCAGCTTTTTTAATAATAAAAATTAATTAGTCTGTCAATCAAGTATGCAATTTATCAAGTGTTAAAATTTAAAATTTGAGGATATAACGACTTAACCTGTTCGAGACGATTTATTCGCTTTCAAGAAATTATCTTGATACCAAAACGGGTACAGTTTGTTGGACAGTGATAAAAAGAGACATTAAGGCACGGTTGCACGACGACTTAAGAGTTCCGCAGACAGGCGTGACGCGACTGTCGATTCGATTCTGGTAAAATAATTGTCATAGACACGAACAGAAATTGTTCGACTAGAGTCGTGTCGCGCCCGCCTGCGAGAGCCTTAATTATGACCTACTAATAACATTTATTTTAAACACGATTTAAACAGCATTGTTTCTCTGTCAAACGTTTGAAGCTGATAGGCAGACTGACGTTTTAATTATATTTAGCTCTTAGTACCCTACAAGTTATATGATCATTTTTAAATTAAGAGGACAACAAGATATATTTACATAAAAGGCGTATTAACAGATTCTTTCTGAGTTTATCTTGGATATGACTGAAATCGGTGGAAGAAAATATTATGAGGAAACCTGTATTTATCTACACGAATGTAAAAAAGGGAAATACTTGATTAACTTTGTATAGTTGTTTGTAATGGACTAACAACTAAAACGATTTTTAAAATTCTTTCACCTATGGAAAGCTACATTATTCCGGAGTTACATGAGATATAAATTTCACATGAACGAAGACGCGGTCGAAGAGCTAGTGGTTTTTAAAAATTTATTTTAGAGACTGGGAGATCATCAAATAACTTTTCCCGCTCTGGATGGAGCGGGAGGGCGTGTCAGACTTTTACTGACTAAAACCCACCCGTGTTCCTTCAGTTGCCTATGTGCCAGCGGCCACGGTATCTCTTTCGAGCAACCCGCACCCCTATATGAGTCTGAAATCGCCGACCCATCTTGAGCAAGCGTGGTGATCAATGCTCGTGCCTTCTCTGTATAAGAAGAGGCCTAATCCCTGCGGTGGGACCCTGTTTTTCCCTATTTTTTACTATCATTATAAGGTTTAACACAACGCCTAAACCACTGAAAATAGAAACGTGAAGCTTGAGGGTAGCTCAAGTCAATAAGGCGTAAAGGAGGAAGTGTCAGGGTAACTCGAACAATTCAAATTTTCTTAAGTTTTTTGCAATTTAGCGCATGGGCACCGTGTTACACAGTTAATGGGTTGAGGACGTCAGGTTGGCAGTCGCCCCATGTAAAATACTGATATTCAGGTGCACCCGGTTAGGCTGGAAGCCGACCCCAACATAGTTGGGAAAATGCTAGGTAGATGATAATGACGACCTTAGCGCATCCTCCTTAAGAAAGGATTTTTTTAACTCAACCTTCAATTGGTGAAAGAGGTAGGAGGTCACATTTTTATGCAACGCAAGTCACGAGCAACTACAAGGATAACAGACAATAAATAATTGGTGTTAATAACACACCAAAAGTAAATAAAGACAAACTGAGTAAAAATGGAAAATTTCTGCAGACAACAATTAATTTGGAATAACACGAACACCTGCATGCATGCACACGTATCTGGGTATGTAGGCCAGTGAGTTTTTTCACTCGAGAACAAATTATAATAAATAATGCAATTATAATTTATTAATCATTGGCTCATTATAATAATCAGAGTCATCGTGTATTCATTTGACTTAACATGATACGGTGACGTCTACACTGTATCTACATTTCCACACCGGGAACGTCTACTCTACTCCCTAAGCACGAAATCCGTTGTTTCGGCCGAAGTTACGGGCGTTTCCTCTCTGAACGTTATTAAAAAAGTTCAAAATCTACTCGCAATCGCATTGCAGAAATAATCAATGTCAAAAACTTCTCAGTATTTTTGACAGATTGCGACTGATAAGATTGTGAACGTTGTTTTAACAACGTTCTCAATCTTCCCTCTGATTAATTAGGAAAAAAAAATTTTTTTCTTTCTTTTGAATTTGTAATTGGTTTTCTGGTGACTATAGTTTCCTTTTTTTGTCTGTTTTTATTAAATGTAAGTCCTCCATGTTATTAAATAAATAAATTAAATAAAACTGCATGGAAATTGTTCTACCATAATCGCATTGCACCACAGTTGAACATGAGCTTCCAAAAGACCACTGTGATCACACGAAATTCCCAATTATCTCCCATGAGTGTCTGATTTCATAGGAATAGGAAACTACATAGAAAACTAGGCGTTTCGTTCCCTACTGACGAAAAAGCCTGCATTACAAGAGTAAAGAACAGAAATCGTTGTATCAGCATAACTGTGTTGTATAAAATCCAATATCGTCTCGCAGCTTCCATATTTTATTGTTGCCTTGCCAACAATGAAATTCATTATTTCGGCGATCTATACAGTATCATGTTTATTACAATACAGTTATTTTATGTATCATAAAATGCTAAATAAGTAGTTTTTTAATATAGTCTTACATAACAAGACTTGACTTCATCACCAGCAGGCTTAGAAAGAGAACCGCAGAGAAGCGTTTTGTCGACGGAAGAGTAGACAAAAGTGACGTTACCGTGTAGACAGTTGACAGTTTTGAACCGAGAAATGTAGTCAAGCGATTTACATTCTACGGTAGAGTAGAAATAGAAAGCGTCATGCTAAGCCTGCAGATAGGAAGTCTCACACGACTTTATTAGACTGATAACCGACGAAACATTTCTACGCTAGAATTATTGGCTGGATTCATGGTTACAGTTTGCGCGTCCATGTCCCTACCCCTGTACGGTCGAACGCCTCTAGTCTTTATGAAGACAAAGTTTAACTTAAAGGCATCATAAACACACCACGAACTATGCACGAACTAGATCCTACGACCGAAACCAACCAAGAAACTATAAAAAACAAACACGTTTGAAGCTCAACGATTAGGCATAGACAACAGAACTTATGTCATAATTCAAGACAGTATAAAGACTTGCCTCTACTTCAAGATTATAGCGTGACTGTTCGACCTTGGCTGCGGAGCCGCCGAGTCTACGGCCACAATACAATAACTACGAACATAACCTATCTACTGGAGCCAATCTGTGTATCTAACAATATACATAGATGTTTGTCTTTTGAGTTATTTTAACGGTAAACTACTGTGTTACGTGAAAGAATAACGAAACTCGAACGTTTTTAGTAGTTTTTTTTTTTTGTAGTCTGAGGTGAACAAACGAGTTATATTAAACTAGGTTTTATCAGCAGCTTCGCCCGCGTGGAGTTTAGTATATTATACATATTAACCTTCCTCTTGAATCACTCTGTCTATTGATGAAAACCGCATTAAAATCCTTTGCGTAGTTGAAAAGATCTAAGCGTATAGACACGAAAAGCGATTTTGTATTATACTATGTAGAGATATAATTATATATTTGTCTGTGATATATTTGTTGAGATATACATATAGTATGTGTGCCTTCTTGGGTCTAGTGCTTGCAAGCGCTACTGCTAAGTAAGACGGTTCGATGCCCATATCGGGCAATGTTTTTGGTTTTTTGCATCTGGAATTCTCAGTAGCAGTCTGGAACGTGGATTTGCACCCGGTTGATGACCATAGACTCGTCCTCTTCTTACTCTGGCGAAATGTGTGTGTTCATCTCTGCCTAAGTTGTCAGAGAATACTGGCGTGATGTCATGTTGTGTTATTTTTGTCTAACATTGTGTGACTAGAATGTCGAATAGTTGCAACTATAATACTGCAGTAATATCGACACGTTAATGCAGGGATACGCAACCTTGCAAACTTGTATTGTAACCGACCGAACCGCAACAAAAAGCTCGAGAGGTCGGCCGAAGCAAAAAGTTCCGACATTCCTTCTAAAATGCAGAGGTTAGATTCATACATGTGTGCTGTGCAATCGTGTAGGGACCTTCGAGACAAGAATAACCAATTTTTTTTAACGTTGCAGTTACCTTTAAGCCTTAAGTTCGAAGTTGAGCTGCATGATTACATGACCGGTCCATACAATCTATGTGGTTGTTTCTTCAAAAGACCATTTCAGACACCAATTCACATGGTCTTCACATGGTTTGACCACGATTATGTCTAGTCTTTACTCTAAAGAGACTGCGACCTCTGAGTTTGTTTCCGCCTTTCTTCACAGAGTAGGCAGATAGAAAACGCCGAAATTATATAGTTTTTAAAACATGATTGACGTGTGAATTGTTTGTATAAACCATACGAACCTACTTATAGAAATAAAATCATTTAACATTTAGTTTTTACATGGTACGCTTCATTTTATTGCTTTCCAAGCTCTTTATTACACAAAAAGGTATTGTGTAAGTCTAGAATAAAAATACGAAAACACAATACTTTTACCAAAAGGTCTTTTTTATTGATAAAATTTCACAAAAGTATCTTCGCACGTAAATCATAATAGAATCGTCGCGACTGATCGTAACGCCCATCTCGAGGTGTGGTGAATAACAATTGCGTCTGGAGTCTAGACCGTGTCTCACTGTGTACGATGTACCTATCTCCGGATCTGTGCGATCTATACCTCGATTTAGGAAGAGCGTCAGACTGGAGCCGAGTGACTAATGTCCAGGAAGTTACGCCCTTTACAGATATCCGATCGATACTCGGATATGCTCCAAAGTTTCGTCTGGGGAAGTTGGTTCGGGTCCCCATTTCTCGCTTCGTCTATGATACACGTGCCAAATCTAAAATGTTCGTTGCTAAACTTCTTAGGGCCTAAACATAGTGATTTCTCTCAAACAGTCCTGGCTGTCATATTGATCTTTGACAGTCATTACGGGTAGTCAGCAGGAGCCTGAAAATCTGACATTCAGTCTTAGCAAACTGCAAAGGATATCGTGTTACCCAGTAGCTTGGCAGTCGCGTCAATTAAAATAACGGTATTCACTAGTCAGACCCCAAAATAGTTGAGAAAAAGCTACAAGTAAGTCCCGTAAAGCAAGTTGGGCCCTAGATATTTTATTCACTATTTTATAATTATGCCAGTTTTTCAGATTTGAAATGGAAAATATTAAAAAAATTCGCACATTCATTTTGTTCATTTAAAATGGCATGATCATGAAATGGCAGCTGAAATAAAATCATTGCTAAATCCCAACTTATATGCCACGTACAATTGATTGTTTTTTTTTTATCCTTTGAACGCGACACGGCACTTATCTTTGAGCGAATCTATCAATTTGTTGGAGGTAGATAGAGTGCTGTTTTTCATGAACCTGGAGTAAGATCAACAGGTATTTGATGAAGTCAAGCGAGGAATGATCGGGTCACAAATTAGCATGACAAAGCGGCCACGACACCGCTTTAGATCGGCTCCATTCGCCTTTGGTTGCGCCACGTCATCGCATTTTGTGTACACTTTCAGAAGTTGTTCAACGAGTTTGGCGGCGATTGATTAATTCGTTGAGTGCGACATGGCAAATTAATGGTACAAATTGCCCATCTATTAATACTGCTACATATAACAAAACTTACGTTTACATATCATCACCGTTGCTCGAAAAACGGTGAACGAAAACATCATGTGGAAACCGGCATGTTCTAGAACCAAAAAATTCGAAAACATATGACATCTACCAACCCGAACTGGGCCCGCGTGATGGATGACCCAGTCCCTCACACCGAGAGTAGACTTGTATCCCAGCAGTGGGAACATTATAGCCTGATTATATACGTTTACAGTCATAGCTCATGCCTAAGCTCTTATACTGCGAAATATATCCCTACTAATAATTATAAATGCGAAAGTAACTCTGTATGTCTGTTACGCTTTCACGCCTACACCGCTGAACCGATCGTCATGAAATTTGGCAGAGATATAGCCTGAGATAATGGAGAAGGACATAGGCTACTTTTTTACGCGATAACCGACATCCACGCGGGCGGAGCCGCGGGCCAAAGCTAGTACTAAATAAAACATGTATGACTAAGTTGCATTGTAGGCACGTGGGAGGGTGTCCTCATAACCAAAACAAAGGCCCAGACAGACGGACAGACAAAGGTTCGGACAGCTGGAACTGTGCCAAGTACGTTTGAACCGTTGCGTGAGGAATTATTCTGCCTACGCACGGCTGCTTAGCCGGTCGGGGCCTTAAAATGCTGCTTGATTTATGGTAACTTTTTAAAGTTAATTTATTACTTTTTCCTCTCGTTCTGTTGTGCTGTATTGTATTAATATGCTTACATTTCTTAACTTCCTTATTATTTTATGTGAGAAAGAACTCAAGCAAGACTACGTTTCAGTAACGAATCTTTTTCAGTTGAATTATTGTTGAAAGTAAGCTTTTCTAGTCATGCAATGATTATTAGAATACTATTAAATAAATCACAGATTAAATAAAATTGTTTTTCTATTTTTAGAAGATAACCGTCGTGTTTTCTTCAGTTATAAAATTATCTTTCATGACGTTATGGCGATAGCGGTGAAATAAACGGTTATTGTTTATTAGGAGTTACGACATCGCTAATCTAGACCCACTGCAGTTCTAATGTCACATTGTTTATGATAACTACCCCCTTATCTTCAAGGTTAGTGGGGTAGCAACCAGCTTGGTTTTGTGGTGGTCTTTAGTTTCATAATCGAACTAGCTAAGTTATAAAAATATAGAAAAACTTGTCCAGAGAACATATTTATGAGTTTTTAGCTTTATTCGTAAATTATCCCAGGGGAACATACTACTGAATAAAAAGTATCCTATGTCCTAACCTAACCCAGCTCATGGTCTATCTTTGTGCCAAAGTCGTTAAGGCGTGAAAAGGTAGCAGACAGGCAGTCAGATGGCCAAACTACTAGCTACTACTAGCTTTTGCGCGTGGCTCCGCCCGCGTGGATGTCAGTTATCGCTTAAAAAAGTAGCCTATGTCCTTCTCCATTATATCTCTGCCAAATTTCATGACGATTAGTTCAGCGGTTTAGGCGTGAAAGCGTAACAGACAAACAGAGTCACTTTCGTATTTATAATATTAAGTAGGGATTAGTAAAGTAAGGATAAAATAAAGCAAACGTGATTCAGATAAGTAGAGAACAACGTTCCGCTAATTATAATGTTAGGATGAATCACGGATAACTTAAATGGTAGCCAACAAATCCATTCGGATTCCATCAGTCCCCAAGGGTTTCACGAGAAAATATTGCAATATTTTGATAAATAAATTACACTTAAGTGCATAGTAAAAATTAATGAATCCACAGTAACTGCATCACCGTTTTCATTTATTTAAATATTCTCAAGCCAATCACAAGTATAATTAGTTTCAATAAAAATGTCCATACAACGAGGGCGGACGATATTTTTAGCGCCCCATACTCTTTTAACCCTGCGTCTGCGACCACATTCGAGCGGTACCCGTGGGAACAGTGTACGCCTCCATGATTTTTTTTCCCGACCACTCTCTGTTTATTGCTATATTTTTAACATTTATTGAACGAGGTCCCTTTTCAATCACGTTATGAGGGCGGGGTTGTGTTTGTGTGTTTTTTTTCTGTAACCATAATGCGGGTAATATTTATGATCATTAAAAGTATTTTGGGGAGTATATTATTATTATAACTTAGGTGTATTGTTGTTAGAAAATAATAGACAACACTAAGGGTGATGCAAAAGAAGACTACAGAGTTTACCTAGAAGAATGAGTGGGTTGTAGTCCTTACGTGTGTTTGAGCCGAAAATGCTATCAAGTCATTACTCATCCCATTAACTAAGTGTGGTGTCTTGATTAAAAGGGGCTCGTGGCTAAGTACTAGCAGCCGCATAGGTCGATTGATCAAGCCGAGATTGGTCCGTGGATGTGTGACCATCTTTACATACCGAGACCCCTCCGTGCCTCGGGTCCCGGCTTACAATCGTAGATCTTTGTCAGTCGTAGTCGTAGTCGTCTGGCAACCAGTCTTACCAAGGGGTATCGTATAACCCAGATACTGTGTTGTGGAGGTCAGATAAGCAGTCTCCCCATGTTAAATAAAAATACTGGTATTTAGCTGGAAGCCGGCCCCTACAAAGTCGCGAAAAGGCTAGGCGGATTGACATACGCACACTTGTATCATTCTATGGTGCAGCCCATTTCCAACAGCGCATTTACAGACAATGAATCAAACACAAACGCGCAATTTTGCAAAACAATGCAAAGCCGGACGTGTCGTAATCCATAATGACGTGCTATGATTTAACAACAGTTAATCATTTATTAAACACTGCAGTTTAACAAACGCTGTGTATCGTTGATAACAGTTGACGCGACGTTACGTTAGAGCACTTGGAGCTCACACGTGAGTCACGTGACACACAGCTGGGCTTGTTACATGTCTGACTAATGTTATGCACGTATCCAGTTACGGGTTAAGATTAGATGTGTTTATTTACACGTTAATCTAGATGAGGAAATGGAAGTAGAGGTTTATTTATTTATTCATAGGAAAACCAACAGCTAAAACAGATGGATAACAATAGTATAATAATTAAACTATGACGTAAAGTCGATTGAGAAAATCATTGATCAGTTATATCTACTGCAGGCTTAGCACGAGCACCGATTTGTCGACGGAAGAATTGACATGAGTATTAACTAAATGATGTACAATAGGAGAAGATTGCTATGTTTTCTATTAATTGTCACAGTTATGCGTTCCAAACGAATCATGATTTTGTAGATAATCGTATATACTTTGTGGCCGTCGAGTAGAAAGTTTGTTGTCAGTGTGATTTTGACAGTTTGGGAAGAAATATTCTTCTGAAATAGCCTACATTTATAAGGACCTAGATAAAAATCGTTAGAAACGAAAGACAAACGACAGATTGTAGAAGGATATCTACGGTGCAATGTCAAAAATGGAGAAACGAAATGTCACTTTCTATTGAAAAAGCACTGTCTATTCTTCGTAGAAATAGAAAGCGTCACACTAAGCCTGCTGGAGCTTGCGCCAGAAATAGTATACTGGGTCTCTTATAAATGACTGTCTGCCTTTTTCTAAAGCAGTATTGTCATAATCAAAAGCGGCAAAGTCAAAGCAGTTTTTGATTTAGCCGCTAATAGGTGTCTAATGTGCTAATCTCATCTTTAAATTATGTATTACTTATAATATCAAGTATATTTGGTCATTAGGCCTTATTAAGAAAATGAAGATCTAATATCTACCATATTGGGCTTTAATGGAGTACCTTTGACACCTTTAAATACAAACATACCAAAAAGGAACGGTGTGAACTGAAACATCAAAGAAGCTCTTTCAAAAAGTAATTTTACCTTTAAAACCAGTTGATATTTGATTTAAATTCGTCACCACATTCCAAACAAGGGGTAATGTAGGAAACAAAAAATCTAAAGCACGTAGATATTATTTTTATTATCACCATTTTCAGAAAAAACTATAAAAAGAATATAAATCTGAAGGCAGACAGGATCAATTTATTACTAAGAAGTGACAAGTTTGAACCTCAACAATAAACTGCTGATTTATCATCGTCGCGAGCGCAGGATTCTGCGAAGGACAACACAAGCTTGATGCGCGAACGCACGATCCTCTAAACATGGCCGCTCTTTGTTTCCCTTATGTGACAATTAAATGTTTAAGGCCAATTTTGTGTTTAGGGAAGGAAAATCATGAGGAAAGACACTTTTTTAACAATGGTGGCAATAAAGACATAGGTAAGGTGGAAGGGTCTTTTGTCTCATCATCATATCAGCCGAAAGACGTCCACTGCTGGACAAAAGCCTCCCCCAAAAGGGGGGATTTGCCATAATCGCCACGCTTGGCAGGCGGGTTAGCGATCGCAGTATTGTGGTCAATGCATAGAGAACGCTGCTGCCTATTCTCTAGTAAGTCCCTTAGTCGCCTTCTACGACACCCATGGGAAGAAATAGGATGGTGCTATTCTTTTACGTCCGGCACCACATGGAACTTGTCTATCCTACTAATATTATATATGTGGAAGTTTGTATGTTTAGATGTTTGTTACTCAATAACGCAAAAACGGCCGAACGGATTTGGATGAAATTTGGCACACAGATAGTTTATAGCCTGGATTAACATATAGGATAATTTCCGACCTCAACGCGGGCAAAGCCGCTAGAAAAAGCTAGTTTTGTATAATTATATACATGGCAAGGACATCGACGCGCAAACTGAAACCATGTATTCAGCACATGGTTCTAGACCGGGGTAGCGTAGATAATTTGGTCGGTTATCAAAAACAAATAGCTGTTTCATTGAAAAATGCAATACCTGCGTGGTAAAAATGTATGGCAGAGATATGATAACAGATTGTCCTTGCCACCCTGTATAGCAAATATGAAACAAATATGAAAACCATGTCGCTTCGTATGTTGACTTATGAGCAGAGATCGGATATTCGCATGCATATTCACCTAAAGTTGAGATGTTGGCTAGCATGGAATGCGCTTTTGTATCGAAAAAATCTTACTTTAGTTAAGTAATTTGTTTATTTTTTGTTTTAACTAATACAAACCACCCCTCCTCCGGTACATACGCATATTTGTATCGGGTTAAACATTAATTTTAAATTAATACACATCTGAATAGTTAAGCAATCCTAGAATCCCGGGGTTTTTAATAAATATTACAAATATTTATAAATCCGCTTCCATACTTTCATAGCTAAAAATTATCTTTAGGTAAATATGCATCCGAATATCCGATCTCTGCTTATGAGCATACCTTTTCGATTTTAGGATTTATATAGCCTTTTTTTTTTAGCTCAAAACGTCCCGTGGCCCGTGGAGATGGCGGGATGAGCTGGACTCTTTTAATAAAGATTGGTCCCTGTCAGCTTTGGATAGAGAGAGGTGGAAAGAGAGTAGGGAGGCCTTTGCCCAGCAGTGGGACGTTAGGAGCTATATAGCCTTAGGTAGCTCTAAAAGAACTGACGAATAAACAAGCAAAGGAACGAAAACATTCCCATATTCAATCAATCTCAAAAGCACACACATTGTTTAAACGTCCTTCACAGATTGCCTTGGAACCGAAAATAACGGCAGTACCATAAACATTGGTCCCAATATAGCCAACACTTTGCCTCATTTGGCATGTGTGAGCTGCAATCGATCCTGCTAATGTGTACAGTAAGTATGATTTACAAGCTTTTAAGATAATATTGTTGGATACAATACGTTAAAGTTATAATGATTATATATTTTTGAAATGTGTATTTTTGTTAAGAAAAATTACAATTTATTTGAAGCTAGCACTGACAGGCCACATAGTCGAACACGGCATAAAGATTGACTTCGACTGCCACCAATAAAAGTAAAATTATTTAAGAAAAATGTACATAGACTGCATGTCGATTATCATTTACAATCATTTACCAAGTAGTTTACAAGACTTACCGTTGACAATGTTTAAAAAAATATTTTTCAAACTATTGCTATGTAAAAGGTATTATACCATTAAGGACTATTTAGAAGACAAATCAATAAAAACTGATATTTGTAAATTAGATTAATTGCTGATTGTTAATACATTTGTACGCCATGTTATGGCAGGATATGCAGAAAAAAAATCACTGTAACACCTTATGTACCATATTCTAGCAAATAAATATTTTTGATTTGAGAAGCTGTTAAAACCTATTTACTGTTTAGTATAAAATTCATCATCTTCTACGATTACCTAGGCTTTTCTCAACTATGTTGGGGTCAGCTTGCGGTCTAACCAGATGCAGCTTAGTACCAGTATTTTACTTATTTGACCTCCACAACCCAGTTACTGAGTAATACGATACCCTATGGTAAGGCCGGTTATCAGAGTTTCGGGCTTATGGCGAGCCATAACGAGTGTCAAAGATCCACGAATGACAGGGCATTAGTTCAAAGTCAAAGTCAAAAGTCAAAGCATTTGCTGTAAAAGTCAAGCAATTTGCGACGCAGCCCATTTTCAGAATAAACCCTCTTAACGTGCTTTCTGAGGCACGAAAGGTTCGAAGTATGTAAAGATGGTTACCAAACCGCGGATCTGGCAGCTTAACCTAATCAATCGACCCGTGGGCTGTTATTTCTTGGCCACAAGCCTCTCTTTTCTTATCTTTTGTTATAAAGGTATTACAGTAATAATGTTAATAAACTGATGACAAAATGTATTTTATTGAAGTTCCCAGTTTCCCAGTCGTATTAAAAAGCTTCGGCGACTAATGTCGGTTTGGGTCAACAGAGCATAACGACTTTGATATGCAGTTTTGACCCCAACAATTTACCCGTGCGCAGTGGAGGGTTAAATTAGTTGTCAGTATTAATTTTAACCGATCGATGCGGTTCGCTGTAAGTATGTATGTGTAATTGTGTACGTAACGTTACATTATAGGCAATCATTTCTACAATCGAAAGCGAGTTTCCCTTTTCTTTGACGATAATAAGTGGACTTTTAGTTGATAATATTTCGGCGTATTTGATTTTTCGGAAGATCCTAAGCCTTATATCTCACTGGGGCCCAGGCACCATGGTGGCGCAACCAAGGTCGCGCTTCCCGCAAAAAATACACATCTTTAGGATTTTCTTTTTTTGGTTGGGAAATCATCAGATAACTTCTCCCGCTCTGGGTGGAGCAGGAGGGCGTGTCAGACTTTTACTGACTAAAACCCACCCGTGTTCCCTCAGTTGCCTGTGTGCCAGGGGCTGGGGTCTCTCACCAAGCGCCCAATCGGTTACGCAACCAACCGTACATTTTTGGCAGTGCAACCATGGTTATATGACATACATCATCATCATCATCATCATCATCTGCTTACCCTTTTTCCTAATTATGCTGGAGTCGGCTCCCAGTCTAACCGGATGCAGCTGAATACCAGTATTTTACATGAAGCGACTGCCTATCTGACCTACTCAACCCAGTTACAGGGTAACACGCTACACCTTTGGTAAGACGGGATGTCAGACTTTACCTATATATTATTGGTTATGGTTATATGGCATACATATTTTATAGAAAATAATTTTAACAGACCAAACTAATAAACTAAGTAGTTTTATCAAAACCAATGCCTTTTTTTGGCACATCCTAGAATAATCCTACTAATATTATAAACGCGAAAGTTTGTAAGTATGGATAGATGGATGGATGAATGGATGGATGGATGTTTGTTACTCTTTCACGCAAAAACTACTTAATGGAATTGGATGAAATTTGGCACACAGATAGATTATAACCTAGATTTACACATAGGATACTTTTTTATCCCGGTAGTACGTTCCCGCAGGATAATTTCCGACTTTCATGCGGGCGAAGCCACAGGCGGAGCTAGTACAACATAAATGGCATTAATAAGCAGCTTAGTTGTCTGGTTCATCCAATTTATTTTGAACTTTATTGCCTTACAACGTGGCAATGATGCCTTTTGGGCACATTACCTGTTGACGACGTTGATGGCCTATTCTTTCCCCCTCCTTTTTTCTATACTTGTCCAACTTATTATTAGACTTATAGCTTTGAAATTATGTAAATATTACATTGAATTAAACAATTCTCCCCATTGTTAATAAATCTATTGTTCTATTTCTAATTAGTTCAAGACACTACAAATTCAAACATTACTAGCTATAACATTTAATGTCCCAGTAGTTCACAAAGAAATTAAATCACAATCAGGGCTTGAAGGGAGGGTAGTACAAATAAATGTTCTCACCCTTCTGAGCTATCGATTTTAATTTAGTAACAGCAGTAGTCACCCCTAAAACACAATGGTTACTTGTTTGAGTAGTTATTTGGGGATATTTATGACGAACACAACATTTAAAGTGGCATTAGGGAAGAATTGTGGCTGATTTATTGGCGGAAAGTAGCTTTGCCCTGTCTAACTTTATGTTAAACTTAGCCAGAAAACTTATCTATACAGGAAAAGTTTTTATTCAGTGCGCAAACTTTAACCATGATTTTTTTGTATAACCGACGAAAGATTTCTGCGCTGGGGTGTCTAGAATGATATGCTGAATTCATGGTTACAATTTGTGCACTGGATAAAAACTTTTCCTGTATATAAATATACAATGTGGACCTGGTATATATATCTAAATTATATTTAATATCTATATATAAATTAAAACTAATATCAAATAAATCGGACAGGGGATTTCGAGTTATACACACGTAAGGCACACTAAAGCTTTGGTTTCCTAGGAAACCGGGTTTGTCAAATTATAACGGTTGCCATAAAAATCTGTCATTTTCACCAGTATTTGTGGTAAGTAAGTAGTGGCCCAGTGGTAACTAATGCGACTTAGAAGTTGTAGGTCTTAGGATCGAACCCAGACAGGCGGTTTCATTATCAGCCTATAAAGTTCCCACTGCTGGGACACAGGCCTCCTTCTCTGTGATAAAGAGTGAGTCGTTACTACCACGCGGGCCCAGTGCGGGTTGGTAGATGTCACATGTCTTCGAATTTTTGGTTCTAGGACATGCCAAAGTTGGCAGACAATGAAGAGGGGTTTTTCAGTATTTTATGAGGAGAGGAGTTGTATTTTATAATATGCAAGAAAGGGTTAATTAACTACAGCACTATCACCTTTTTAATTTTAACCCGTGTCAGGACGAGCTATACAATAACACCTCTATATTGACATAACTAAGTGTCTCAAACCGTCTTATGGAAATAAAAACTTCGTATTTTAAACTTAATAATAGCAGGGTTTCTTCTTTAAAAGTTAAAGTTAAATTAAGTCTACATATGTTTGAAAGCGTCTGAGTGTTTGACCGGTCACAGAGATCGTATCAAAGCTGGGAGTTATGTTAACTTTTACATTGTTGAACTTTATAAAATTAATTAAAAGCTTGCCATTATTGTAAGAGTATGAATAACTCAAACAATTCAGTCAACAATTCAGTTCTAACAAAAAGGTATTTACAACGCAGATGTGAGTGGAAATGCCCGAAAGTCTGACAACCAGTCTTACCAAGGGGTATCGTGTTTCCCAGTAACTGGGTTGTGGAGGTCAGATAGGCAGTTGCTCCATGTAAAATACTAGTATTTAGCTGCATCAAGCCGACCCCAATATAGATGGGAAAAGGCTAGACAGATGATGATGTAAGTGAAATGCCGGGAGGTGACGCCCTTGAAGGATATATAATAAGTAGTGACCTTATTGGGTATGTTCTTCAGAAACGTCAGGTGCGTAGTACTTGCAACCAGCGTGCGTGTATGAGCAGTGGCCATCGGGGGCCATCGGAGCGCTAAACGCATCGAGCCCGTTCGGCGCTCCGATTGGCCCTGAATTGGTGACGGATGAATCGAAGCGCCGAACGCGCTCGAAGCGTTTGATCGAGATGGTGTAAAACTTACACTAGGGCCACTAATGTATGAACGTAAACGAGGCAAAACGAGTATATGAGTGGAGGAGTATACAGGGTGTTAAAGTAATTGCGTGCCATAGCTTAGGGGTAGGTTCAGTATCGATAAAGGAACCCAGGAAAAATATTTAAAAAAATGCAAGATCAACCTAATTTAGTACATACTAACTAGTACTTAGTTACCTATCCTTCACCCGGCGTTATCGAAGTGTTCGGGCGTAGGTATTTAATGGCGTTCGATAGTAGGTAGGTAACTCTAGGAAATTATTAATTAGCATTTAAACAAAATAAAAACTTATTTTAAGCAATTTTTTAATCAATTCTAAACGATTGCTATTTTATTAGTAGGTGCTACATTAGGCTCATTTTATGATAACTTTTTTAAAGGTACTTTTTTATAATTTTTTACGGGTTCCTTTATCGATACTGAACTCACCCTGGAGCTATGGCACGCATATTTCTTTAATACCCTGTATATAGCAGGTTCTGTAGTTTCTGTCTAAGTTCATGGAAAGAAGGCATGACTTTATGCATGTACTATCGAGGAAATCCATATCTATACAGTTTCAAAACAAAATCCCGTGAACACGGTGTATAGATATGGATGTTCACGATAGTACGAATGTATGTTTAGTCATTAAGCCGCTGCTACGTCAGACGAATACATATTAATTGCTAAAGGTAGCTCCAGTTTTCATTAAATAAATAATTGTTATATTCAGGCTATTTTTATCGGAAAACAAAAGATTTCTGTCACAATAGGATCCGCCCACGACGGAAAGGTCCACTGTCCAGGATCATTCATCACAGTGCTATATAATGATAAGTGTACAAATTGCATTGTCTCCATTTCTTCAATTAATAAGGACATCCTGACGTGCCTTTGTTGATGTGATAAGTGCGAATTGCTGAGCTGTTTTAATCAGAATTAATCAAATATGGCAGTAAGTAATCGTTTTCGAGATTAAGCCAATTTTCTTGGCTGATTCATAACCTTTTTATAGCCCGTTAAAGAAACTTATGGACGCTGCTGGTAGTCTGTTACTGTTACTCCCATATCTAATGGACTGACACCCTTACTTCAACTGCTAGAATAATATAACTTATCATCACATCTGTATTTCCCGAATGGTGATGCAGAGGTACACCAATATGCCTAGCACATCCACATTTCGCCAGTTATATTTATGTCCCATGTACGAGCCTTTCGCCGTGAACCGGGCATAAATCTAGACTCCGAGCTGCCACTAAGGTATAGAAATACCAGATGAATAAAGCCAATACACTGCTCGTATTGGTAATAAAAAAAACTCAGACCTCATGGTGAAAATGCATGCTTAAGGTGAACCTAGTCCACATTTTTTGCATACAAACTTCGGGAGTGTTTTACTCCACTGTCTGACATGGCACATCCAAAGTAAAATATGATATCGTTTTGTCTCATTATTAATATTGTCTGTACGGAAATAGAATACTAAAATAAAAACCCATTTAAAAGTTAGGAGGAGTACTTAACTTTGGGCGTGTTTAAGTAATAATAGAAGTGTAAAATCTCCAAAACCAAGTCGATACCGACAAAGTTCAAACATCGAAAAGTTCAATAAACTTTATTGGTTATTGATTTATGCATTGGCTTTTTCATAAGACCCGATCTTCCAAAGGACTTTTATTAATTTTTTCGCGAATTTGTTACTATAAATGATCCCGCATCTCACTCAATAACGTTGTGCATATAGACTAGCGTCTAAATCCTCATCACTGATACTATCTCTGTCGGACACGAAGCCTGGTGAGACAGCGTGATTTTTAGCCAGGCCCACCAATGAGATCGAGCCCGTGACTAGGTTCCCCTTAAGGTGCAAAATATCTAATGACTAACAATTGTAGATTTCAATGATTTATTTTCAATAGAAAACCAATCCCACACGTTAACAACTACGCACCTATCTTCCCAAGATTACGCAACAAACAGAATGCATCACGCTACAAACCTCCAAGATGATTGCAGTTGCGGCGCAATATAAATCCCTCCGACCTCTGATATTGAAACCGCAATTTCCCAGCACTGTATCAATTATTCCGCATCCGATTCCCGCTCCGATTTCCTATACGATACGAACACGGAAACGATTTTATTGTGAACCTTACTGCGTGCGCCGTAGCACCGGCTTATCGCACGCCCTTGCACCCTGATATCCTGGCATTAATCACTTGCAAACAAATAAATATAGAACTTTGTATACACCCAACGTAAGTGTATTCTATCTGTGCACTGACCGCTGTGGATAAGTGCATTTCCCGACTTCTAAAGAAAAGCGTTGAGATTTGCGAACAACACAGAGTAGAGAGCAAATGGAGTTCTCATGTGCAAATGTTTTTATGAGACGTTAGTTTTGGGGAGATTTACCTTACCTGATATTCAACGGGAGATTGAGCAGCAACACTGGCCTTTGGCCTTTTTAATGTTGATATATTTCAAGATTTTGGGCCAAATTGTGTTATCTTTTTCTCGTTATTGGTAATAATATCAAGAACTTGCTCATAGCTTGGTGGTATTCAGCAAGGACAGGCTGACTGTTTTTCGTCGCGTATTCCGCAGAGCCTGAAGACTAAAGTCTTCAACCACTGTGTCCTACCTGTTATGACCTACGGAGCCGAAACGTGGACACTCACGGTACGGCTGGTCCATCAATTCAAAGTCGCTCAGCGAGCTATGGAACGAGCTACGCTCGGAGTATCTCTGAAAGATAGAATCCGGAATGAGGTGATCCGGCAGAGAACCAAAGTTGTCGACATAGCTCACAGAATTAGCAAGCTGAAGTGGCAATGGGGCGGCCATATTAGTCGTAGAACCGATGACCGGTGGGGTAGACGTGTTCTTGAGTGGAGACCGCGAATCGGAAAACGTAAGGTAGGACGCCCTCAAGCTAGGTGGAGTGACGATCTTCGCAGGGTTACTGGTAGCAACTGGATGAGACTTGCCGAGAATCGAGTTAAATGGCGTGAAATTGAAGAGGCCTATGTCCAGCAGTGGACTGCTGTAGGCTGATGATGATGATGATAATGAGGCTGGCTGACTGGCCAAGTATTGCTTCCCCTGGAGGCTAGGCCAGTGACGTTAATGGGGCTTATATTCACCCTGCACCGGGCCACACATTGCTCTTCCAATTCCATGCGCACTGTTTTTGTTCTTCGCCCATTACCACTCCATTTACATTCTACTCTTCGATACGATAGCAAGGTCGTAAATAAACGAAGTCCCTTAATCAAGTCCTTTGTTGTCTCGCCAGCAAGTTTACGAACACAATAAGAGGCTTTCAGACAGGACGAATTAATGAAGTCGATTAGAGAAAGTTAGTGTTTGTAAGGTATGTAGGGTACTTAGTTAATTGGCTGCTTCTATTAAGGAAGCCAGGAGTCTAGTGTAGATTTGAAATACCAAGACCAATAAAGCACCAGAATGCTTGAAGCAAAATCTTTTTCAGACAGTAGACATTTCTGGTTAACGATTTGGAAATAAGAGAGAGTAAGTAATATCCTGTTATATATCCTACAGAGATGATAGCATAAGATCGCAATCTGATAGGGACTGAGAATAACGTTAAAACCACATTACCGTATCTGATATCCTTGCAAGAATTCAACTCGATAAATCGAATTGCTAATATGCTGGTCAAGCGATGATGACCAAGAGAAATGCATGACGATTATGTTAAATGAAGACGAGATCATGGAATGCCGAGGGTGTACTATGCCAAATCGAATACCAAATAATCGAATATCAATTGATCGACCACTATATCTCGGACAATCAAAATATGATCCGCGACCAAAATAAATATGGCTTTACATAATTATAATCATTACAATCATCAATACACAGAACCCTTCTTAGTTCATTTATTCCCACTGTATGACTATTTCATCAAGGTAATTCAATGGGATTAAATATACTAAGTTGATCATTAAAAATATGTACATACGTGTTACTTTCGCGGGCCCTGACGCTGCCCCCTTAGTTAACAATTTTAAGGATACACAAAGTACATCACTGCACTTATCGAAAATAAGTACAAACACAGACAAAGCCAGTGTCACAATGTAGCAAAAGTAAATTCCTACTTCCGTCACAACGAACACCTGCAAGATTCTAACTTGCCAAGAAGATCCACAGGTCACAAAGGCAACTCGACAAAGAGCAAAGATTTAATTTAGAAGGAGACTACAAAGAAATATGTTCCGAGAAATATTGTGGAACAAAAGCTTTTGACGTTCACTGTTCCAAGAATGAATGTTATTATTTCAAATGGTGGATCTAGTTACAAGAAACTTGGAACATCGCTCTTGTAATTAACGGGCTCTAAGATACGCCTTAATATGTTTGTAAAGGCTACATCATCATGTTTTTCACGTATACAGTGATATCTCAGTGCGCATAGGGGAGCTCCTGGCTAAGTCATAACAATCGGCAAGTCTATCAATAAGGTAAGCTACGCTTACCGCATTCGGTCTGTGGATGGGTAACCATCTTTACATAACAAGACACCTCCGTGCCTCGGAAAGCACGCTAAGCCGTTGTTCGTATCTTTGAAAGTTGTTAAAAGTCGTCAGAAGCCCGAAAGTCCGAACACACAATCTTAACAAGGGGTATCGTAGTACCTAGTAACTGGGTTGTGAAGGTCAGATAGGCAGTCGCTCCATGTAAAATATTGGTATCGATCTGCATCCGGTTATTTATTTATTTTAAAAAATCATAGCCACGTCACATACATTCAACTTATGTTAGAAATAATCTTAATAAATAAAGGACTAATTAATGTACATGACAATTACGGCGTACATAGCAAAATATCTTGCTGTCTTGAAATACTAAACTACCTAAACAATATATACTAAACTAAACTAAAAACTAAAATAAACTACAGTAAAACAAACTAGCATAAATAAGCCGGGTTACACCCAAAATCAACAACAAAAAGTAAAGAAATACAAATAATAATTATAAAAATAGAAACAATAAGAATTACATTTAATTGAGATTAAGAAAAACTTGGCAAGGATAGCGTGATTTTCTTTCTGAATCCCGGAAGATTGGCGCTGAATATGTCGGAACAACATGGAAGTCGATCCCAAAATAGTTAGACGATCAACGGCAAAGGCATTTGCCGTGTCAGTGGGGCAATTTTATTATCAAACACTAGACAATGACTTTGGAAACGCATAGGTATGTCTAGGAAAAGATTACGATAAGCCGATTAAGCCAATTACTGGTAATCGGCCACTGACCATCGATTGACCTTATTATATGACTTCTGATTTATTTCAGTCTTTCACCAAAATTATTAAGCTAAACTTTACTTACAATATGAAATATATTTAAAAATATATTTTTCACTTTTTATTTATATGCTACCTACCTACCTTTATTTATGGTACCAATTCGTTTACCACTACTAGCTCTGTTATTAATAGTGAGTGTTAGTGAGGTATTAAAACATCATCGAGATTAGCAAAGTACGAAGGATTAAATGTATTTTACCGAAGGCAATGCAAAAACTACCCTAGCAAAGTTATACTTTATAGGATAGCACCCCTGCAGGCGGACGCTTGGCATGACGCTTTCTATTTCCACGAAGAATAGACAGTGCTTTTTTAATCCAAAGTGACATTTCGTTTTTCCATTTTTGACATCGCACCGTAGATATCCTTCTACAATCTGTCATTTTGTCTTTCGTTTCTAACGATCTTTGTCTAGGTCCTTAAAAATGTAGACTAATTAAAAAGAATATTTATTCGCAAACTGTCAAAATAACACTGACAGCAAACTTTCTACTCGACGGCTACAAAATATATACGATTATCTACAAAATCATAATTCGTATAGAACGCATTTAACTGTGATAATTAATAGAAAAACATAGCTATCTTCTATTGTACATCATTTAGTTAATAGTCATGTATTCTATATATTCTTTCGTCGACAAATCTGTGCTCGTGCTAAACCTGCTGAGGTAAAGCCTATCCAGTAAAAAAAAGATGTTTCGAAAACGATCCACAACTGCCGGAGATTTCATACAAAAAAAAAATATACAGACAAACCGAGAACATCCTTTTCGAAGTCGGTTAAAAAAAACACCAACATCATCAAAATTGAATACCAAAATCGCAGCTCAAGTCAATCAGCTGTTAACAGTACGTGCACGCTAATAGGTACAAGAAATGTTTACACTCGTATCGATTGCTTACTGCACGCGATGCTCGAAAACTTATCAAAACATGCATTGTTTTCAATACCTTCTTCAGGAGTTCAAAGGGTACCAAGAAACGTCTTTTTACATACAGGTTTTTGGAAACTGGTTTACATAACATCACGCCTTGTTTAACCGAAGGGTTGAACAGAATTGTGCCTATAGTACCCACATTTCGCCAGTTATGTTTAAGTCCCATTTCCTTACCAATATTATAAATGCGAAAGTTTTTATGTATTATGGATATATGCATGTTTGTTACTCTTTCAAGCAAAAGCTACTGAATGGATTTGGATGAAATTTGGCACACAGATAGATAGTTATAACCTAGATTAACACATAAGATACTTTTTATCCCGGTAGTACGTTCCCGCAGGATAATTTCCGACTTCCGAGCGGGCGAAGCCGCGGGCCGAAGCTAGTGTAATGTAAATCTTTAACCGGGCACATATCCAGATTCCAGGCTGCTACTGAGAAATTTTAGACCCAGTAACACTGCCCAACCTGGGAATCGAAGCCAAGACCTGATTGCTCAGCAGTAGCGCTTGCGGCCACTAAACTAACGAGGCAGAACGATTGTAAACACGGAGGACGGAGAAATAGAAAACTGGTTTGTTGGTACATAAACTACGTAATACTATTGAAGTAAGTTGAACAGTTGACTCCTGCTTAGCCAGTAACAGAAATTTATGGAAATTAGGGAGTTTTATTAATTAGTCCTGTTAGACGTTGCTGTTTGGTTTGTGGTGTCATCAATGGAAAAGAAAGTGGTTTAAAGTTGATAATTAAAAGGAAACTTGATTGACTATCCACTGAATAGGATGAGAACTTAGCTAATTAGTTGGTTAATAGGTTTTCACTGCCGTGACTTGTCATCAAAAAGAAAGCGACCCAAAATTCGAAAATAAATTTGTTGTTGGTAAAGATATTTACGAGCAGCACAGGATGTGTTTATGACGATGATGCTGATGATTTACATCAAAATGTTTTACATTCGTTCTATGATTTAGTTAATCTAACATTAACACAATATTTATTTATCGTATCTCGACACATTAATATTTGATACCTTCTAGACCTATAGACTTAGCAACAATAGCTAACTGGTCTGATCTATCCTACAAAAATATCGTTTCGTTAGAGAACATACCTATCTATACCTTATCTTTTCTTTATCATTTGACTTGTACAAATGAAAGTCATTTAGAGTCTACTCAATTCCTTTTATTACAATGGAAGTTCCATTTGAAACAATATCCACATTAAACTGGTGTAAGTTAAGTTGATTTCAGAATCACTATTGAGAATTAAGTCAAACATATTGAACGTTTGTCGCATACTGACCTTTATGTGTCAGGATTAGTGTCCATGTTACAACACAGTATACTTCTAAATCTAACCATTTCTCTACATAACTCTCTAACTAGGTACCTACTTTATAAAAGAAACTCGTGTGCAATTCAAACCATATCGCGAGATATTGCGCTGAGCGCTTGCACAGCTCGACCACAAACCGCGGCTTCGCTCGCTTGCGGACACTGCCCTGTCAGTCGGTAATTGGGCTATATTGCGACCGAACAAAGACTATATCTGTAGCTAGGGGACTATAGATCATGCTGGTGGATACGGCAAGGATTTTGCAGAAGAACAACGCTGATAAAGTGGCGAATTTTGGTGATACGTAAGTATGTTGGAAGCGTAGCACCGCACCATTCGTTGTGGCGACGCTTGTCCGCCGCTTGGCAGTCTGCAAGAGCAGCAGCCTTCCACTTAAATGATGATGATTTAGAAGTATAGTAAGTTATGACCGTTCACTATTGGACTTGTGAAATGAGGATAAGAATCAAGGTCTTCAGCCTGGAAGCAGACTCCAAAATATTTGACAAACGAATGGCACGGAAAGACTTTTCAGAAGTGGGTAATACTGAATCCTTCGAATGATTTTAGTGATAGTAAAGCCTATATTCAAAGCATATTATTAATCTCGCAAGTTGTTTCACTTCGATCGGAATGAATCGGAAGAATTAAACGATCGTCAAGATTTTATGACAGCGAAAGTTGAACTCATCATGTTTTAAAGTAAACAAAACGTTAAGCAGTATATTTTAACACCACATATAAAAACAACATTTTATTAATTAGAAAGTATTAAAAATCGCAGTGACCTTTTCACAACGTCCCAATGAAAATATATTTGCGAAAGCGTATTATAATCAATCAAGATAAACTTGTTAAGGTATAAGCTGGTAGGATAACGAGTATTTACATAATCCTGGTGGAGAATAATAGACCTTAATGCCTTGATAATGAACTGGCTTTGTCGAACATTTTAAATATTAATTAGATCTGAAAGTGCGACGAGATGAGCGGTTGTGCCTGAAAGGGCGACCTGTTGGTGAACTTCATTGTTAATTTAGCCGGTTCCAATCCACTGCTGGACAAAGAGTTCTTTTACTTAATTTTTTTTTTTTTTAGCTTGTAACGTCCCACTGCTGGGCAAAGGCCTCCCTACTCTCTTTCCACCTCTCTCTATCCAAAGCTGACAGGGACCAATCTTTATTAAAAGAGTCCAGCTCATCCCACCATCTCCGTCTGGGCCTGCCGCGATGTCGTTTGCCACTAAGCGGGACCCACTGGGTCGTAAGTTTGGGCCATTGATCGTCTGACATACGGCAGATGTGTCCAGCCCAATTCCATTTGAGCGTGGCAGCTTTCCGAGTGACATCAGCTATTTTCGTAATGGAACGGATTGTTGTATTCTTAACCCGGTCCACAAGTTTGATACCCAGAATACTCCGTTCCATAGCTCTCTGGCAAACCTCGAGCGTGGACCTCTGCTGAATTGTCAAAGACCATGTTTGAGAACCTTCATTCCACAAATAAAATAGTACTTTAACATTAAAACTGTATGACACAGACTGACGGTGGGTATGTATACCTACTACTCCCACTAGCTAAGTCTTTCATTTCGGTAGCGCTTAACTTTCTTTGCTTCCCATCTGGAATTTATTAGTATCAGCCCGGAGTATGTTGCCAGTTGATGACAATAGGCTCGCCCCTATTACATGAGACTTAAACATAACTGGCGAAATGTGGGTGTTCAATTAGGTAGTTCTCGTGAGTTGAGTGATGTCAAATACAGGGTTTGTTTGAATTTGGTTTAGTTGGATTTTTATTCGGATGCTGACGATGAAGTGCCATAGAAAATTGTACTTCTGCTAATTCTCCTGTGTTTCAATCTGATAATAAAGCACCTACTTAAAGGGCCTGTGGGCGATGCAGAGGACAGAATGTTATCTCATAGGGCTATTTCGGTAAGTCTGACGCGTCGCCCTATTGACATAATTGCCGTATTCAAAAGTCCTTTAACGCTAGGGAATTTGAGATTTAATCTTGATGAGGCAAAGGACTTGATTCCAAGAATAATTGGGAATAGTATAGTTTTTTATGGAGTGCCTCATTGGTCTAGTAGACCACAAGCGATTACTAAAAGATCGCTGAATTGTGAAACTTTATTTATTTATTTTAGGAAAGCTTACAGCAAATACATTACAATTCATTTTTGTTTTTTTAACCGACTTCAAAAAGAAGGAGGTTATCAATTCGACATGTTTATATATATATATATATATATTCATGTATGTTCGGGCATAACTCCGTTATTTATAGACGGATTTGCAAAATATTTTATTTTGTTCGTAATGGGTAATTTTATTCCGAAATCGTGCCATTCAAATTTCATATAGATCTGATTACGCGTTTCGGAGACAGACAACGGAACTCTTCATAAAATTACAGCAAATCAACCGCGATTGCTGCTATCGCATAAATATGCATTGTTTTGACCCCAAGGATGACGAAATTTCGAATTGGTGTGTGGGGTAGGTACGAAAAACTAAAAAAAAAATCTTAAAAAAAAATCAACTGAATTCCGGAAAAACACTACAAAGTGAAAAATAGCTTAGGGCAGGTATTAAAAACTAAAAAAAAAACTTGAAAAAAAAAACAACCGACTTCCGGAAAAACAGTACAAAGTGAATATTAACTTTTTGGAAAAAGTTTTGCTGGCAAAATAGTCGACTCGCACGAATTAACGCGCCCGAAACGGCCGAATCGTCAGGCGAAAATAATGTAATATTTTCTATAGGTGCCTCGCACGAATTTAAGTAATTTATTTATGGGTAAATCGACAATTCCAGAAACGCTCGATTGGGCAATTGGCACGTTTTGTATTTTAAGTAATAAAGTTAGTGTACTTTTCTTAACATTTCGTTGTTTCCTTAAGGTGAATGCGCAGTGGTAGAGCGCGAAATTCAAATTTTGTTACGTTTTTTGAAATTTTCAGGTGAGTTTCAGCTTGTTACTTGATCAAAATATGATTTGCGACTATAACATGTACGTATTTACAGTTTATAATCATTAGAATTAATAATACATCTTTCTAAGTTAGATTTCTTCCACAAGCACTTTTCCTTAAGGAATTTGTTCTTATGGAACAAATCTAACTTAGAAAGATGTATTATTGATTCTAATGATTATAAATCTATAAATACGTACATGTTATAGTCGCAAATCATAGTTTGATCAAGTAACAAGCTGACACTCCCCTGAAAATTGCAAAAAACGTAACAAAATTTGAATTTCGCGCTCTACCACTGCGCATTCACCTTAAGGGCCTACGTCCCGATTGGTAGCGTAACACGGTCACTTTATGAACCGTACTGCTCATTAAGGGCTTGTCTTGAAGATTTGAAAAATATATGATTTTGCTATAGATTCATATAGATCATTTTGCCCGAAGTACTTTTTTTGTATGGTTAATACTTTTGCTGTAAAAAATATTTTCCAACACGCAATATTTTGGCTTCTATTCCATACTCCTACTAAACGGCTTCGTTATTTGGAAAAAAAAATACACTGAAAAATAGATAGTTAGAGGTACCACAGAATCGCCGAAGCACAATTGTAAATTAATCAAAGGAATATCCCATTTTGAGATAAAGGCTCAGAGGTGCCCTGCGCGGGCGCGGGGGGCAGTCGTGTTTTAGCATACAAACGGGAGATGAGGATACTATGGGCCTTAACGTTTTATTCAAAACGTACCAATTGCCTTAAAGGTACGAATTTATGTAATTGTCGATTCGCCCACAAATATATATTATTAACTTCTACGAGTAGCCTATAGAAAATATTAGGTATATATTATATTAAAAAGTGAATTTTCGATTCGGCAGAGTTAACCAGTGCGAGTCAAAAGTGCGAGTCAAATAATAAGCCTAAAAGACTCCTTTTGTTTGCTATCATATTTATGCTGTCTTTCAAAAGTAACATAATAATAAGTAAGTGTATTTTATATTAATTATGTTCTGTTGTAAGTGCTACTTTCGAGACATTCAACACCAACAGAAACCATAAGTGGATTATCTTGAGTGATATCATCTGAATGGCGTAATCTGATATTTGACTTTTAATAATTGTTAAAAGTTTTACGTAAAGCTTGATATTACGAAAGAGGTTCAAAGGTGACTTGACTTGGCCAATAATAATGTATTATTAAATCCTTATAAAAGCATGAAATCGATACTTTCATTGGTAACAACGAAAATGCCCAAAATTAGACTTGTAACTGGAACTGGCCATAAAAGTTAACGAAAAAAGTAGTAAACTGTCAAACTTTGTCTGTTTTGTTGGTCTAGTGGTCGAAGACCTGGGTTGGAATCCCGGGCCGGGCAAAGTGTTACTAGATTTTTCCATCTGGGATTTCTAAGAAGCAGCTCAGAATCTGGATGTGTGACCGGTTGCTGGCAATAGGCTCGCCCCTTATTACATGGGACTTTAACATAACTGGCGCAATTTGGGACTAGGTACTATAGGTACAACTCTGTATAAACCTTCGAGGAATACAGGCGTGATGTTATGTCAACGCATTTTCTTAATTTTCTTCAACTGCGAATTAAACTTCGTTGACCGTATCTTTAAAATACTCGAACATTATTTTGACCTCACATCAGCTTCAGCACCCTGGAAAACCATGAAAATGACACCCATGATGAAAATAAAATAAAAAATCGGACCCGCCATCTTGTATTTTCATTTAGACTATTGGCTTCAGCAACCTCGAGAACCCTGAACACTATCTCATTCTCTGTCTGTGACTTTATATCCTTACTAATATTATAAACGCGAAAGTTTGTAAGTATGGATGGATGGATGGACGGATTTGGATGAAAGTTTGCACACAGATAGATAGCCTAGATTAACACGTAGGATACTTTTTATCCCGGTAGTACGTTCCCGCGGGATGATTTCCGACCTCCACGCGGGCGAAGCCGCGGGCAGAAACTAGTTATAAATAATAAAAAGTCGCATGAAGGAAGCCTAAAACTTTACTCTTACCGCAAGCTGCGGTAACGAACTTCGTTCTAAAATTCCATGACGCAAATGTATGCCGTTTGGCCTATTAAAAAAATTGCTACCGTTTTCATAATGACGCTAGCTACCGCTCCAATATCAAATATTATTTCAAAGTCAATACCACTGAGTTCAATGACTTTTTAATTAGAAGTGTTTTTCTCATCTTCCTCTGTATGAGTAAGTCACGGCTGCAACATATATGGAAAGGCAGCTGGTGTCAGATTGCAGGCATTGCTAATGACCGAGAATGTGGGACTTAGAATATAGTGTTACGAAGAAAACTTTGGCATTTCCTCTGGTGGCTAATCGACAAATTCTTCAAATAAATAAATCATCAACATCAATTATCAGCAGTGATAGGAATAGGTAGTGCCTATTTGCCTAAACTTCGAAGAACAGAGACAAGAAACGGAGACTTCCTTAGGACTAAGTTTTTTCCGAGACATCTGTCCCGAAATTTCGAGACAACACATAAATACATTTAAAAAAAATGTTATTTGGAATAAGTAATTCGTCTATATTTACCTAAAGTTTTTTTTTTTCTTGATGGGGTTTGTGGGGATCGATCGGTGTAGAATCGCCATTATTGAACTTAGAAACTTGAAAGTTAGGACTTGAGACTTCTGTTTTTATGTAAAAATTAAGTAGTTGAGGAACTGTACTCTTTAAGGTTCCTAAGCAGATGCCGATCATAAATTCCATCGGTCACATTTCTTGTACATAAATAAGCAAGAAATAATTTAAAAGAGACAAAAAATATCCATCTTTGCGATGACGACAAACTCTATTGGTCATCCAATTACAATTATTAATGCGCACAATTTAAATATCTCCAAGGCTGTGATCCTTTTCACTTACAAAATAAACTAAGTCCACTTATATAGAGCTAACGGTCAAAATCAAAGGTCAACCAATGATCATACACTTGTTGAGATTTCACTCTCATCACACTGTCATCAGTAAATAGGTTTGTACACCATTAAAGGGGTTAATGACACCGGCTGGGCGTTCACCCCATCAGCTGACCGCATGTTTATAATGTTCACGATATAACTATTGTATTTCTATTGCGAATTACTTACAATGACAATTTACAATAATTATGGTTCAAAATTGTGATGTTATTTTATAGAAAAACTTCTGTTTAATTTTTTTTAAATAAAAAACTAAATAAATTCTTGGCGGAATTGAGGTGACCATCACTCTCTTTGATTAAAGAAATATACATAATATATTTACAGTTGATAAAACACCATAAATGTACCTAGCTTTTCCCCAACTATGTTGAGGTCGCCTTTCAGTCTAACCGGATGCAGCCGAATACCTGTATTTTACGGAGCCTACCTAGGTAAGACCTCTACAACCCAGTTACGTAACATGATACCCCTTCGTAAGACTGGTTGTCAGACTTTCGGGCTTCTGACGACCCGTAACGACTGTCAAAGATCCACGAATGACAGCCGGGACCAATAGCTTAATGTGCTCTCCGAGGCACGGAGGAGTCACGGTATGTAAAGATGGTCACCCATCTACAGACCAACCCCGGCAAGTGTAGCTTAACCTGATGGATCGACCCATGCGGCTTGTTATTACTTAGAAACGAACCCCTCTAGGGTTGATAGTACCGTATTAATTGAGTGAATAATAGATGCATTTTTGACGTCAGAATCATGCGATTCTCGGAGTCTTGCGATCATTTCAAAGTCAAACGGCAAGTCTGGCTACATTTTCCTAGAAATGTCACAGACTAATAAAATTACAGTTCGCCAAAAGCCAGTGCAACAACTTCCATGAAATCTTAAATCAAATGCCATTTTCTGAACTATGACCTAAGAGATAATTACGATGTTTTCTTAGAATTAATTAGAAAGCCGAAACATAAGCCACTAATGGAAACTGACTAGTTTATTCACACCTACAGCTTTCCCACACGTGTTTTCAATGATTTATATAGATGACCAAAAATATTGTATTAATTAGAGCCAGCGATGGATTGGATTAATTATTGTGGACTTTTATGAACTTCTTGATTGATAGTTCGAATGATTTAATTGATGAAGTTAAAATATTAAAATTAATTGTTTAAAACAGTTAGAATTTGACATAAACGAGAGCCAAACAGATGCTATATGATATCATGTTTGTGATCAGGAATCGTGGTTATTTCATATTATACAAAAATATTTGCCACTGTAGATAGTCTCTGTCGACTCGATCGGTCCTGTCAATGTCAAAATAATTGGGCTACTGTAGTAGGAGATATTTAGGTACACTATGACACCCTTGGAAATTCTCATTCATTATGCTAGTTAATTAAACAGTGTTTAGCTAATGACCGCGATATTATGTATGGCAACAGATAATGCAGGAAATTAAGGCCAGCGATACATGCATGCGCTTAAAACCAATTAAGCACAGAGTTAGAGGGTGAGGCTACATTATTCTCAGGTTGTAGATCAAACACAAACTAATGTGTTTCCGACATTTTTGGAACACTGCTAGTAGCTAAAACGACAGCTTATTTTTCAATTCAAATTAAAAATGCCAAATTAGTTCATCTTTGATTAATTTCTTTAATGTATTTCGAATCTGGTTCATATTTTGGAAAGGACATTAATTTCGTCCAAAACTCATTAAAATCGATCGGAGACACCTTGATAGCTTTTGATATGAAAAATGTATTGTGGTTCAGTTATGTGGTCCAAATGGGTGCTTATTACTGTTACTACTCGACATAACTGTCAAAACGTTGTTTAGAGGTATCATTAACAGGCTTAAGACATTAATAATGAATTCGTTGATAAACAAACCTCGAAAGCCTCCAATGTGCTCTAGCCTTTTTCGAAAATATCGTGATTACCAGTACCACGCATCGGTGTCGTCGCGTGACGTGCCTCTATAATGAACGAGTTGACAAGTCAAATAATTAAACGCAATGACAACACTAACCATAGTACAGAGTATGGCAACACTCCTTGTTATGATCGATAGCGCCCCTGGGAATATCAACTTTGGGATGCAAGTTATAGGGTTTAAAATCCTGTGACGGTTTATATAAGTAATGATGATAATGTTGCCGTGTGTAAATATAGTTTACAAAAGAATGAATGAAAACTCTTTAGTGATTCTGTATTGATGGTCTTCCATTGTAAGGGGTCGTAAAAACAAGTGGGTTAAGGAATCGTATGGTTCACCTGATAGGGTGATTGTAAACAAACACTCGGGTTCCTTTGTTCGCTCTTAATTGTTATTTGTTGATGTAATGTGAGGTGTTGAGATAAAAGGAGACGTGGACTCTTGGACTTAGAAAAGAAGAAAAGTTTTAATATTAATGAAAATTACAGAGCAGAATATAAATAATAATAAATAAACAATCTAAATAAATATTTATTTATTCAAAAGTAAAAATTGAGGGTAAAATAACGATGGATAGACTGTGTGAATGATGACGTTAGAACGAGGAGATGACGATATATCGACTAACAGAGAAGTATGAGAAAACGAGAGTCAGAAAAAGACATGTTCCGCCGACCCTTTAGGATAAAGGCAGGAGTATGGTGATGATGATGACCACAGAAGAAACAAGTTTCACACACAGTCGGTACATATAAACAAGTTAGTAAGAGTCAACAACGATTGTTTGCAGGAACTGTACACTTACATTCCTGAGATGTGTCGCTTAAAACTCGAGACGTTTAAACGTCAAAAATTTGTGGTTAATGGATAATGGTTGTAGTCAGTCGCTAATCAAAATTAACTTTAAGAAACGTTTATTTAAAAAAAAAATGCTAAGGGGCCATTCAAGTATTACGTAAGCAGACTTTTTGCACATTTTGACCCCCCTTCCCCCTCCTCAGCAAAAGTAAGCTAAGCTCTTACCCCCCCCCCCCTCCCATGCTCACCTAAACATTGGTAGCACAACAACGTGTCTGCTCACTTTCGTGTGATTTTGGAATATTGTCATCGTTTTCGTCGAGCCATTCATAGAAAAGTAGGGTTCCCATGTGTTCAAACCAAAATCGACTAAATTTTGTAGAAAATCCAAAAGTTAATAAATAAATTCTGCTGACGTAATCACCATCCAGACCCCCCCATCCCTCATGTCATCAAAAATTAGCAAAGCAAAGACCCCCCCGCCCGCCTGTAGTGCTTATGTAATACTTGAATGGCCCCTAATCCAAGATGATCTCCGGAAGTTTATAAAAAAATTAATAACTTTATACAGGGCACATTGACGTGCAAAATATAACCATAATGAATTCAGAACATGATTCTTTATGGAGTGATAATTATGAAGATTCGAATGACGTTCTTGCAATGCACGCTATTTCGAAAAACTCTACGAGTGGTAGGCCCGCGCCAGTTCGGAAACACATTGAGTCGAAAACCGCTATATCGAATGACGTTGTTGCGAACACAGTAGATTCGAAAAACTGTTTTTTTTTTTAAATTTTATTACTAAATGGGCCCGCTCTTGACCTCGATCACGCCTAATGGAAAGCGATTGATGAAGTCTACAATGGGTCGAGCGTGCCCAGAAATTGCCTGTTTACTCTTGTTCAAGGCACTGCTACTCCCACGCATCGACGAAACACAGCATGCTGCTTGATTGACAGCGGACTGCGGTGGGAGGGTGGTCGCGAACCAGGCGGGCGTTAGCCCTACCACCGCAAGGGAAGAATTGGCCAGTCATCAAGGTATTGGGTGTGACTGTCCAGGATGCGCCGTGCGCTCGGTTCATTCGAGTTACTGGTGGAACAAATTGCGCTACACGAGGAGGCTTCTTCATGCATTTGCTGTTTGAATGGTATACTAGTACGAAAGTGTTGAGGTATCGAAATCCATTGTTGCGAATAGCATATTCGAATCTGAATTTGTCTGGGCAGCGAACTCACGACTCAGTGATTACCAAGAACTAGCTACGCTACGATGATAAAACCGACACTGAGCTAGTTGTCTATATAATATAACACTAAGTATAAATGATAAATTTTTCGTGGCGTTCAAAATACATCATACGGCATTTTTTTTAATTACCGACGAAAACTCGAAACATTTCAACGTTTTCAGATTCATGTTGGTACAGAATCCATGGTTACAGCCTGTATAGTATCAGCTACACACAGCCTTCAAAGCTTACGAAAACCGAAAAACCTTCACATAATATTATAAACGAATTTCTTTAAGTCATGCACAAGCTGAGCCGCCAATCCGCCTCTATGAGGCAAGCTAATAGGATGTGCTAGTATCTGTGGCGGAAGCGGTTACTGCCACGCGACGTTGCGCCTGAGTTCACTAAATGGTAACATGGCGGGCGCAGGCGCGTAGGGTTGCCATCTGTCCGGGTTGGTCCGGACATGTCCGACTTGACTTTGACAGTCGTTACGGGTCGTCAGAAACCCGAAAGCCTGACAACCAGTCTTACCAAAGCGTATCGTATTACCCAGTAACTGGGTTGTGGAGAACACATAGGCAGTCGCTCCATGTAAAATACTGGTATTCAGCTGCATCTTTCAGACTGGAAGCCGACCCCAACATAGTTGAGAAAAGGATGATGATGATATCCGACTTTTTGGCATCCGGACTTGGTCTGGCCTTCGACAAAAAGAGATGTAATTGAAAATATAAAAAGAAAACGATTTCCGAAAAAGGAAACGTTGAAAAGTTTTTAAAGTCCGGATTTTTTTGCAAATGTCCGGCTTTTTGTCAGGTCCTTTTCAATTTCTGCCTCGTTGGTCTAGTGGTCGCAAGCGCTATTGCTAAGCATGAGATCGTGTGTTCGATTCCCAGGTCGGGCAGTTATTGAGGTTTTCCATCAGGAATTCCCCAGTAACAGCCCGAAGTCTGGATCGGTGTCCAGATGAAGGCAATGGGCTCTCCTATTACATGAGACTTAAACAAAACTGGCAAAATGTGGGTGTATTTTATTTTATACCTACTGTCTGCCTAACCCTTCAGGGATTGGGTAGCCGTCACTTCCTTCTGCGAAGCAGTAATGCTCGCGAAAAGGATGGCGGTGCACGTGAGGGAGAGGCAGTATATGCGCCCTCACGGCCCTAGTCGCCGCAGGAGACATCCTGGGCGTCGGGAATCCCAGGCTGATTCCCGGCCACCGTAGGCGCGGGCTTGCGGACGGCGAGTAATAGGTAGCTCGCTGTCCTGTAAGGACCAAGCCCGGATCGATGGCGCGTTGTGTTCCACGCGCGCCTCAAAGAGATGTTAGCACCAACTGGTGGGGTCCGCAAGGGCCGATGCCTGCCAGGGGTGCGGGTTGTTCGAAAGAGATACCGCGGCCCCTGGCACACAGACAACTGAGGGAACACGGATGGGTTTTAGTCAGTAAAAGTCTGACACGCCCTCCTGCTCCACCCAGAGCGGGAGAAGTTATTTGATGATTTCCCACCCCTAAAAAAATTAAAAATCCCGTCCGGGGATTACAGGCGTGAATATTTCCATTCTAGATTTAGACATGGTCACCCTACAATCGCGTTGTGCAACGCTGGACGACCAGGGTTCCGGTTTATCGGATGCATTGTGTGGTCGGTACTTTGAGGTTCATTTTTATGATTATTGAGCTTAAAACACTTTGAAGTTTAGTATTTGTTGATGGAACCTTTGCCCAGCAGTGGGATAATTTGGTTAGATAGTATTAATTTAACAGCACTAAGCTCTTTAGGCGATTTGTTTGAAAACTTTTTGTTTCATTATCTTTTGTCATTATTTTCAGATTCATAAGAATCCAGCATCATCAAATTAACTATCAATTAATAAAAGCCCACAATTATTAAAACACTGGATTCATGCTGCAACGTAAAGGAAGATATTTGTCATGTCACGGACAAAGGAAATAGTCACTGCAATAATAACAGGATGAGGATTCACGCTCCCTGTAACGGATGGATTGATAATGGACAACCAGAGAAGGTTGAAATAAAGATGAACAACTAATTAGTAGACATTATGCCCCAGCATATAATATAACAGACATTAAAACTATCTCCCCTCCCTCCAATTACAAACGAAATTATACGACAGTGAAAGAGCTACGCATTTCAAATTAAACAATCTACGCGACCACTAAACCAGCAGTGTATTAATGAAATAAAAATTAATGAACCAATAAAAAGTGAAACTTTAAATAGTGCTTTCTTACTGTTTAATTACTTAATGAGCAGTAAACGTTTTGTTATAGCTTTTGGTACAAAGCAGGAGTCTATCTACACACATGTTTTGGATCCAAATGCAGACTAGTCGTAAAACACAATGAAATAGGCACGATATATACTTCCCACAGTAAAGCCACTAACAGTCGGCCTTACATTATGTACCCGAAGCATTCCAACCGAATTTAATATGCACCACTGTGAGGCAGACGGTCCTCGTCAGCTTGCAGTTCCCCTGCATTTAGTGCAACGCAAAGCGCTTCTAAAACCAGCCGTCTAATAGCAACGATGCCACATTTCAACCGCAGCAAAAAAGGCAATTTAAATCTGGCGGCACAACGACAGGTTTAAAAAGATGGAACGGGACAGCGATATCATCGTTGATGGCATCTTAGCGAGTTAAGGCGAGACAAATCGATTTAAGCGCAGCCTGTTAAGACATGAAATCGGATTGGAGACAGGGACAGAGATATCCGAGTTCCTTTGGGAAAAAGCGTCGAGTTGCAGTCGCTTGAAAGCGACCGGGAACGGGTAAGGTCGTTGCCATGTAAACAGAAAAAAAAATCGAGATCTTTTGTAAGAGATTAGCCGCCAAAAATGAGGAGTGCCTTTTTGGTAAACAAGATCTCAGCGGACGCGTGTTAAATCTGTAGACAGTATCTAATTTTCTCTGAAAAGCTCGAAGTGGAATACTGTTATCTCATGCCTCGGTAAAATGTTCAACAAAATAAAATATAAGGTGAAATGGAGAGGGTTTGTTAAAAAAACTCTCCGGACACACACCCTCGTAAAAGAATAGCAGCCCTAATACGGTTTGCATCGCCCCATGTAATGGGGTTGTATTCGCAATGGGTCCGTTAATCGATTTAGTGGTATGTAATGTACGTACCGAGCCGTTTCAAGTGGTACATGTACAAACCATTATCTCGCCTCTAAAGTTGAGTAAACTTTACTCAGTTCAACGAAATTATATAAAGATTTCATCATTTTGAACCTGATTCAAACATTTAGGGGTCGAAACACTCTGCTAGTGAATTGCCAGACAGTTTTCCAAGAAAACAATAAAGCTATTTATCGGGATGTGCGATCCCGTGTACATCTCGCAACAGACTAGGCTAGTGTACCGACGTCCGACACACACGTGATTTTTACGCGCACTATTTATAAGCTGCTAATGCGAGCAACTAGTGGTGTAAACAAATGTTTGAAGCGTGAAATTATCGATAAATTATTAGCAAGACAATTACGATGTTACAGGTCCTCATAGGTTGAACTGCGAGATATCATTCCCAACAAAAAAAAAATGTTACAGATTAGCCCCCGACAAGACAAAAGGGTGAATTTTAAATTCTGAAGCTAGCAAAATAAGTTTTGATGTGCATTAGAACAATAGGATTACCATCAGCCCCATCAATCCACCTGTTCAGCATTATAGGTAGAGAAACCATTATTTTGACACTGTTATAATATGTTCAGCACATTCAGCGACTGCGATAGTTTGTCTAGAAACAAAGCGATTGTGGTCTGAAAAGTCTAGTCTGCTACGCTACCCCCGGGGTATAATTCAAAATTAATCCTCAAGGCAAACCAAATTACATTACTACCTAACCTAAGGTATAATATTAAGCCGTTATATGTAAAGCTTTACCGGTCCCTATTACAGCATATTGAATCAATCTAACGAACACAATAAAATTATCGTGGCCGAGTAAACAGCAATCTATTTCAAAGTCAGTAAGAATATTTGATTAATCATCGTGTTTTTGCTTTTCCACGCTAATTATAACACACTAGCGCTTCCTCAAACGCACAACAGTGTGTACACATGAATTATTTATCTTAAGTTTCAAGGATGCTTATTGTTTTGAGATTTAATGTGTTACGATAAGTAAAGATTGAGGAACAAAGGGTCGACAATAGGTTGCGATTGGTTTCGACTTAGTATAGAGCAAAATAAACGTCAACAAAACATGTGGTGGCATATACGTAAAGCTTTATGGAGATGGCGTACCAATGTTACGCTGAAAGGGAACCCCTGTTACTGGCTCTGAATGCCGAGATTGGGAAGTCGTATGCTACAATAACCTGTTTGTTTTGCTATTGACTATAAGGAACGTTTATGTTGAAGGAGAAATGTTTAGAAAGTAATTAATTTTGTTGGTTTCGTTAATTAAAAAAACTAAACAAAAGCGCTTGTTCGAGACTCTAAAAAGTTTTTGCAGAATATGACAAATTCAACTTGGCATTTTGTACTTAGCTTGCTAGGTTGATTAAAATGATCTGTGCTAAAAGATAAAACACAATATTATCGATAAAAGAATATCGATATGTGTGCATCTCGATTATCTAAAAAACTTTTTCCAAAAAAAAACAACCGACTTCCAAAAAAACACTACAAAGTGAAAAATAACTTTAATTTCGGAAGTCGGTGTCTTTGGAGCTGTATTTGAATTTTTTGTCACCGCCTTCCGAAATTAAAGTTATTTTTCACTTTGTAGTGTTTTTTTGGAAGTCGGTTGTTTTTTTTTGGAAAAAGTTTTTATTTTTCACTTTTTAGTGGTTCACATGTGCTTACCCCTTCACAGCATACCGGCGTGATGTTATGTTATGAAGTGGTGTAAGCACTATACAGACATGAGATTTCAGCAATCCCAGTCCATTTGCTATCATTTATTGAGGAGTTCCGTTGCCTATCTCCAAAGTTCTTCATCAGATCTTCACCAAATTGAAATGAGACCACTACGAGAAAGTACTCTTCCAAAAAATACCTAAATCGCTTCGTGTGCCTATAAAATTTGAAGAGTTCTCTCTATTTCTCCAGGATCCCATCATCAGATCCTGACTTGATGATCATGGGACCATCTGGAAAGTATACCCTTTCAAACAAAAAAAACAAAATCCAAATCGGTCCAGCCATCTTCGAGTAATCGGGGAACATACATAAAAAAAAATAAAAAATAAAAAAAAAAAAAAAAAAAAAAAGGTCCCGACGAATTGATAACCTCCTCCTTTTTGAAGTCGGTTAAAAATTAACGTCAGTCGACGCTCAATGCTCAGAGAGAATGGACTTGTTTTTATAAACTCTGTTAATGTAGTAGATTAATAAGTAATATTGGGAAAAACAAGACATCTTTGACGAATTTTGCACGTGACTTTTGCATCATTAAGATATTTATTATTTTTTTCTAAATTAAATAAACAAACACATCCTTTAAAAGTCGAAATAAATAATTTCTACATACATTAAGTTATTTTAAGAAATACATAAATAAATAGAAGTTCGTGTGCGTCCGTACTGACGTCACAGATCCACGGTATACAGTTACCAGTTTACAGAACAAGATTCTACAGAAAAGCGAAACAGTTTCGTATTTCATTTTTAACCGACGAAAAAACGGAAGAGGTTCTCAAGTCGACGCGTATTTTTTTTTATGTATGACTGACTACGCATAACTTTTTACAGAGTAGTCAGATTTTGATAATTCGGTGACTTTGGATATGTATTTTAATTTTATGTCACCGCCTTCCGAACTTAATTATTAAGTTAACCAAAGAGGTTTATTATTTTTTGCTTTTCAGTTTTTTCGGCGGTTAAATTTTTTTGTTAAAAAGTGTTTTATAGTTACAGCTTACAGCATCTTAAAATAACGTTACTTGTTTGCTAAAATAAATATAACACTTTAGTGCCAATGTTCTGTTTAGTAAACGAGGTTTTGGCGGCTCTTTAATAATATTTATTGAAAACAATCATAAAGGCATCCGCAGGCAGGCGCGACAGGCGGGTTGCGCCTGTCTTGCGCGGCCTTTAAGACCATTTATTTTAAAATCATTTTTAATGAAAAAATTTTATACATAAGAGGTCAAGTTACCTAAAGCATTCGCCAGCTAGAAACTTCACAACCATGATGGTGTCTATCCACATATTGTTTATTTTTTATTTGACTTTTTCGCGATTAGATATCGATTCCCAACAAGTTTAACCACCTGTTTTAATTCGACTTTCTATTAGTTTGTCATTTTAATATTTCACTAGATTTTGCCCTAGGCTTTGCCCGCTTGGATGTCGGAAAAAAGCCCATCAGAACGTTCTATCTTATTTAAAACTACCTTTATTAGGAATAAAGTACTTCTTTTTTTTTTTCAAAAATATTCTATGTTAGGTTTTGACTGCGTTATTATTTTGTTATACATATGTATAGATAGATTGTCAGTCTGTCACTATCTGTTTCAGAACCATAACCCAATTACGTAACGCACCTACAATGCTTATACTTTCATTGCGTTATTTCCGTCGTCATGCAGAAGAACTTTTCAAAGATATGAAGCAATGGATTAGGACTTTTTCACTTTATATCACAATCCGAAGGATTTTGAAGGAATATTTCGACTGCGATATAAAAGTGTGTTTCACAATTGGTGTTTTTCACAATTGCTGAACTCAACAGTATCAGCCTCTCTAATATCTCCCCTATTATTGATGTAACTTGACATTTGGGGGTGTATTCATAAACGATAATGATTCAAGTTAAGTAAGAGATGTTTAAACGTCAAAAATGTGTATGGTTAATCAGTCGCTAATCATTACTTAACTCTTTTTTTTTTGTTTAAATGGCTTTGTCGCTTAGCGACCACATCGCCCAGTGCAGAAAAACACAATATTGTTGATTAAGATCTATCTTATAACTAACTTGTACAATTGTTTTGCCTTATCGGACAATGGAAAAGCGAGGATGGAATAACATAAGCCAATATCATACCTTTTATGTCATCCTAAAACATCAATTCTAGTATTTTCATTCCGGACACACTCCAACAGGATTTGAACCACATCATCAACTACTCCACAATCATCACAGTTTTAAGACAAAGCTTTCTTAATTAAATAATAAAACTTATTTGAAGGAATATGTCCGGAACGAAGTCTTAAGGCTACAGTAACAAGGTTTTTGTTGAGGGCACAATCTATCCACGGAACCCGAGAAATCTCTGGTTGGATCGTTCGATACGATATCCCTTTTTCTTTTGATCTCTCATCAAAACACTCCTGCCAATTTTACTTAACTTTAAGCAGCGTTTATAAATAAGGGGGTAAATGTATTCCGCTATGTATTATTACTAATATCTATGTACCAACAGCAGTACGATTAATTACGTCATTATTTTACCAAGCAACCTAGTGGTAACGACTGCACCCCGTTGCAAACGTTTTCTTAAGTATGTTCAAGACATATTCTCGTCATTATTTGACATTATACATCAATTTTACTACTATTTATTATTAGTAATTGTCATCGAAATCATGTCACTTGGTTCAAATAGATTCATTTTATATAGGTAGATTATTTTACATATTGTGAATGAGAGAACGTTGTAGGCCTTAGAGACTAGATTTGTAGACGTTTTTCTATTCTGTATTTTCATTCCTCTAAGTACCTGGTACTTATTGACTGGCCAGCACTGTCCTCCCATACCTATTATCACTGTAATTTGAAAACATTGTAAAAGCCAATTATTTTTAAAAGAGTAACCCTGGAGTTTCTTGCCGGCTCTTCTCCATAGGAAACGACAAATTGGAACCGTGCACCTAGCTTCTGACGTTTCATAAGTGCCCATGCAGGCTTATGTGAAATAAAATATTTTGATTTTGATTTTGATATCAAGCAGAATCAAACCGTTTTCGAATAAATCAATCTGCTTAGCCTCTAGTCTTTTCCCAACTATGTTGAAGGTTGGCTACCAGTCGTAAGTAAGCTTCTGTCTACCACCAGGAACGACTGTCTACGAATGAGTGCGAAGTGATTTCCGAGGCACAAACCGTTGGCAACGAGTCTTCACGATTATTATTTTGTGCATAGTTAAAGTAAATAACTTATTTATGCAGATAATTAGAAAGTGAAATGAGCGTGATGATTACTCAACTGTGTACTGTAAAGGTTTGTTGCTTACGAATGCAACCTTTATGTTAATACAGGCCGGTAATGGAATGACTGTCACATTTGAACTATCAAGATGATGGGATTAGGATTCTATCCGTCAATCCGAATAGGAGGAGTTTGATCATAAGAAAATATTTAATGATTATATTAGGCGCGGCCTTGTAAAAGTCTTAACTTATCTAAATATACGATATTGAACGTATTCAATATTTTATTGGTACCTACACCCCTTAGGTACCACAGTACTGAGAGATTAAATATTTTGTTAATACGATTTTATTAAATATTTAATCGTTCATTATTTCAGATATTAAACTGAGCTTCGAAATTTTTTTTTGTTGATGAATGAAATAAAAGAAATACCTACTAAATTAAACTGCCTCGTTGGGCTAGTGGTCAGAATCGGTACTGCTGACCAAAGAGGTCCTTTTTTTTTGGGTGGGAAATCATTATATAACTTCTCCCGCTCTGGGTGGAGCGGGAAGGCGTGTCAGACTCAGTTGCCTGTGTGCCAGGGGCCGCGGTATCTCTTTCGAACAACCCGCACCCCTGGCAGGCATCGGCCCTTGCGGACCCCACCATTTGGTGCTGACATCTCTTTGAGGCGCGCGTGGAACACAACGCGCCGTCGACCTGGGCTTGGTCCTTACCGGACAGCGAGCTACCCATTACTCGCCGTCACCAAAGAGGTCTTAGGTTGGATTCCCAGGTCATTGGGTTATTAGTTTTTCATCAGGAATTTCTTATCGACTAAGCCCGGAGTCTTTTCTGCCCGATTGGCAGTAGAGTCTCTCTCTAAAATGTAGGTGTACTCTACAGGTAACCTCTGCCTAACCCTTCGGGAAAAATAGGCGTGATGGTATGGTACTTAATTATACAATCTGTTTAACATCAGTATCTGTTAACAGTAACATTTTTCCAAAAGTTATTTCTTATAATCTTCAACGAACGCTTGAAGTTATGCCAAACTTTTTTTTGTAATTTCTTATTAGCCTTACGAATCTGCCCAGACGAAATTGTATAAGGCCTGACTACACAAGCGGCAATAAATAATACTGTCATATAACTTAGTAAGCCATAAATCAATATTCGAAACACCTTGTAAGTAGCTTCGTGCCTTCCTAAGTAGCCGTGTTGCTTCCCAATCATTGACCACAATACAATGCCCGTTTTTTTTCTTTTTGCCCGACTTCAAGGTCAGATATCATACGATATAGTTGCCAAGTTGTGTTCAAGGAAACGGTAGCCAGGGCGTTGGCACTAGTTTCTTTGAGTTTCCAGCAGACAGGTGCCACGCGACATTGCGACGGCGACTCTAGTAAAACAAAAAGTGAAAAGTTTAGAAGGCGCACTTTGCGCTCTTTTTGAACAGTGAACGTAATTAAACCATCACGCTCGGGTCCGTGACGCTGAATCGCGTATACTCGGATTTACTCGTCATCCGATTTTTTAATTAGACAATCACATTCGTTTTCACTGTCGCAAACACCACACCTTCTATTTTACGAGAATCGCGTCGCATCGTCACGTCGCGTCTGACTGCGGGAGCCTTAAATCTGGTAATGCGATACCGCGATCTATCGGCTGTTGAGCTGTTACTGTTCTTAGATTTAAGTTCTTTCATTTTCATATTAAATACTTGGTCTACAGTGTTGTTAAGTTTTCCATAATATTTGTTTACGTAGCAAATTACAAGGTTTTCAGTTATTTCGAGTCACATGTCTTTTATTCGTGACTTCTTTCACGACGATTTTTTTTTTCTTTAGGTAGATCTAAACCAGGTCTAAACAGATGTTTTCGTGAATCAACACCATAAAAACTATAGAAAAATAGGTGTAGTACATCTGTACTATACTTATTTTTATATAGTTTTCATTATTAGAGGGAATATTACTTTTAGATCATTACGTGGTTTTCCGGTCCATCCGGACAATGGCTTTGTCTAATGAAGTACATTGTTATTTAATGATTATTTTATTTATTACAATTAGATTTATTATAATTTGCTTTATACGATCATTTATTAAGATGACTGCAGCTTTACAAAGTTTTTTTATTTATATTAATAAGTTTTATGTTTTGCATAATACAAGAACAAAGTATTTATTCATAAAAATAATAAAAATTAAAATAGAGGAATAAAATTGCAATACTATATATTAATTTTGAAATTAATTCAACAAGCGTTTTCAATTATTATTGTTGTAATAATAGATGAACCAAATAACCAGTTGATTGAATTTTAATCTCCAATCAATGGGCCTTATGTTCTTATTTGTTATATAATAATATTGTGTTGAAAAGATTTTGCAGATCGAGAAAAAGGCCATAAATAGGCTGTCTAAACACAGACGAATTTAATCGTCATGGATTTTTTGTGAAGTGCGGCAACATCGGATTTTGTCTTAAGATCTAAGAACCAATAAAGAAGAAGACAGAAGGTTTTTAATTCTGCACAGATGACAAATCGATCTCAGTCCATTCCTCAAACCTTGTTACTATCCCAAATTCCCTATGCAGAGCAAAGACCTCTTCTCATACAAACAAGGCATGGGCATTGATCACCGCTGGTCCAAAAAGGGGTTGGTGATTTCAAATTCCTCTGTTACCATGCAATATTGCTACTCCACTTTATTATCTACGGAAAATTTATAGCTTCACTAACAGACAACATCATGCAAGTCATTAAGCTCATAATGCCAAGGTCCAATGCATAACGAACACGCTACGAATACGTCAAACGCATCATGCGTACGATTCGCAACTCCTGCGCAGTCTCGAGTGTAATCAATCTTAAGGGGGATGCTATAAGGTGGCCCGTAAATTAAAAAAAAAAAACATATTACGTTTTTTTGCAAATTGCAGCGCCTTTTTCATAATTGAAATTGTTTTATAAATTCAACAAAATTCATTACGCGTTTATTATGATAACATAATTCATAAGAATAATAACAGCCTGTATTGTCCCACTGCAGGGCAAATGCCTCCATTTCCATTTTCCACTCAACTCGATCCTGGGCCAATATGGACCAATCCCTCATTTAAGCGTGAATTTCGCCATCTACGCCTGGGTCTTCCGCGATGACGTATGACGTCATAATTAAACACTATAAGTTAATTACTAAATTATAGTCATTTAAATCATCAATATAGCTCTCGGAATAACCTTTGCCACAAGTCGTATTTTCTTATTTGCAGCAAATATAAGTTCGCATAAATTTTTAATTTCGTGGGCTACCTAGACGCATGCCCCTTAACAATGATCTTTTGAGATAGACGGATAGACAATGGCGATGTCCAAGCGAATTTCGTATAACAATAGCAGGGTGTGCGGAGCGTGAAACACTTTCTACGTTGCGCAAGCGACGATCACGCGATTTTTGACTGATCCTATAAGTATTTGTAACACAATGGTCATAGTCATAGTTGTTGCCAGTTCTTTCATGAGGCGAGTCTATAATGATGAAATCAATACTATTCTTATGTCTCGTGATCTCGTCTCTCTTAGGGTCAGCAAAATGCCGATGAATAGGACGATTTCCTGAGGTGTGTGTTTGAGCAAGCTCGCAAATATTTTCACTCCAGAGTAATAACAGCCGCACGCGTCCATCGATCAGGTTAAGCTAAGCTTGCTGCGGTCGGTCTGTGGGTGGGTGACCTTCTTACGTATCGAGACCCCTCCGTGCGTCGGAAAGAATGCCTGTCATTCGTGGATATCTGTCACGACTGTTACGGGTCAACAGAAATCAAATCAAAACAATTGATTTCACATAAACCTGCATGGGACTTAAGGAACGTCAGAAGCTAGGTGCAGCTTTCCCATTTGTCGCTTCCTATGGAGAAGAACCGGCAAGAAACTCCACGGTTACTCGTTTAAAAATAACTGGCTTTAAAAATGTTTTCAAATTACAATGACAATAGGCATGGGAGGGCAATGCAGCCCGAAAGTCTTACCAACCAAGGGATACCGGGTTGCTTGCTGTTACCCAGTTACTGGGATGTAGAGGTCAGATAGACAGTAGGTAACTCCATGTAAAATACTGGTATTCAGCTTCATCCGGTTAGACAGGAAGCCGACACCAAAAATTGTTGAGAAAGGGCTAGACAAATAATGATAACTTAGCGTTGCCGCTGTCTCCTATGGGTTTTTTGTATAATACCCCTAATACCTATCTTTTGGTAATGAGAAATATCGTCATTGTCATTGAGAATTACACTTCAACGAATTTAAAAAATCTTACTAATGCCGCTGTTTTCCTTATTCATCCCACACAGCTGGACAAAGACCACCCACACTCGTTCCAGTTAAGTATTTTTTGTGATTGCTTTTTGATTAAATTACAAAGGGTGGACACTGGACAGTGTTTAGGGGAAGGGGAACAGGCACCAATCTGCCTCTTTGTTGAAAGTGATGCATTGCCAAATGTTACACAAAGCGATTTTATATGAGTAACATTTATTATTAAAAAGTGTGACTAAGGTCGTCCCTCAGTTGATTGCTCTCGGATTTTAAACATGGGTAGGACTTATCATCTGCCATGCCTTATCCCAACTATGTTAAGAGGGGCCGGGGGCCTGCGAGAAATTAGAAAAATAGGTATTTGAAAAAACTATTGCCGTCGCGCTGCACCCGAACAACCGAGTAGTGTGTGATAGGGACAGCTGCAGCTCAGACCGACGTTTCGTATTCCCGTTTTTTCTCCTCGAAAACAGAGCCGATTCAATATTTTTTTACATTAACATTATAAGAAAGAGTATGTTAGGTTCCTATAATTTTTTTATTTATGTTAAAAACTTTTCTAATTTGTCTGGTAGTCCTCTAATCACGGCGGTAAAATACGGCATTTTTTGTAATTTTTAGAGGGTCATATTTTCTTTACTAATTAGTTGCTGAAAAAAAGAAAATGACAGGGTCGTGTTTACGGCAGAACTTGATTTTATGAAAAAAAAATGCTCTAGAGGCATTATTCAGGAAGAAATAAGGGGAATAAGTACATTTGTATGGAGAATCGCACGCCCTGTTCCCTCTTAAGGCCATGGTAACTTTAGTAGTGTCATTATGCGCGATAATAGTTCTAATTGCAATCCGATACGGGTTAAATTCTGTTGTAATAACTTCGAATAATAAATGAGCAAGCGTATGTCGTAAAAATGAAAATAAAATCGTATAAAATGAGATATTAACTATTTAAAAAGTAATAATCCTTCACTGGATGCAGTTTGGCATTTGGAATTTTATGGTATATTTTTAAATATACATAAGTAATTATAATTATTATTGAAGGGATAAACTGCTGTTAAAGATAATTAAGAGGTGACTGATGATTTTTTTGATGCATTAAAGTATGTTTAATTATGTTTTGAGTTCCATCACTGTATGCAAAAAAGACTTGAAAATGTCAAATAATTTTTTGCTTTCAAAATTATTTACGGTTAAAGAGATACACTTGTTTAAAAAACCACCTTTTTGAGCGTTTTCAAGAAATGTCCGCCTTAAGGTCGGTTTCCAGTATAACCGGATGCAGTTGAATTAAATACCAGTATTTTACATAGAGCGACTAGTAGTATGTAAAGTTTTTTGCATTAATTGGGTACTAAAACTTATATTTTGGCAAAAAATCTGACCTTGATCAGACACTACCCATCATGCATTATAATTAAAATCTCTTAGAAAATTGGAAGACCAAGCTTCCGTACATCGCTCCTCCATAGAACAAAAAACTAGTACGAATAGTACAAATCGATAACAATCTATTAATAGGTTTTTTTTTTCATACCAGTCAAGGTGATATTACTCCATTTGGCGGCTGTACAAAGAATGAGGTCAATTACCTGTAACAAAAAAGACATACTTATTTAAAAAAAAAATTGTATAACATCGTGTACAAATGGGATCATTTTTTCCCCGTTAAATAGGAATAAAGAATATTGGTACAGTCCATGACATAATCCCTTCATTGTTTTTAGGTAAAATCGTGATAGAACCATTATATTTTTTTATTAATCATAAATACTAATACAAATTCACGTATTAATTAGAAGACACCACCATCACTTCATAAGCCTCTTTCCATAAATAAAATAAAAATGTTCATCTGTCCGTTCCGACCCTAACTCAAAAACCACTGACGTCTTCTCGATAAAATCTGAAACTCCGAACGTTAATTTCGAGAAATGTTTCCTGTAAATCTCAAAGGAGATATGATGCAATAAACAAACAAGTTGAAAGAAGTGGGAGAAAGCATTGTTTGTAATAATTAACTAAAAGCAGTCGTGGTAACCGTGGGAGACCACGACCCATGGACTCATACCACGCAGTTATGGGCTAGAACTAATTAATAGCAAGATGTATTCCGCATAATTATAGACTGACAGATAGATGGTAAGACTTATATTATGAGATAGAATTGTTTCTTTATTTTAGGTATATTAATTTACATAGAGACTGCTTATTAACCCTTATTTAGCTGTCAGTTCTGAGCTAACGCATATTTACTTGTATAAGCTACTAGCTTCTTCCCGCGGCTTCGCCTGCGTGCATGTCGGAAATTATCTCACGGGAACGTGCTCCCGGGACAAAAAGTACCTTATGCCCGTCATCAGGATATCATATATCTTGTTGCCAAGTTTTATAAAAATCCATGTAGTGGTTTAGGCGTGAAACAGGCAGAGTAACTTTAAAATTTTAGTTTAGTTACATAGTTAATTTATTAAAACCAGCTGTTTCAGATATCAACCACAAGCACCCAGTTAGTCATAACTTAGTCTATCCAAAGTCCACGACACCCCACGCATTTAAGACCAGCACTCGATAAACTGTAATCTAAGCCCCGGTCACAGATGTTCTGAACAGATTAAACTAGTCGTTTTAATAAGTAAAAGTTGATACAAAACGACTCTGACATCCTTGATCCCTGATATTTGTTGACTCATTGGCGTCTTAGATTTCAAATCTGATTGTTAGCAACAAGTCTGTGCTTTCTCAATACTCGTCTCGGTTTTAGCTTAGTAACTTAAAGCTAACTTTAATGAAACTATGAACATGTTAATTCTGCGAATTTAACTTGATAATGTCAAGTCATTGTAATTAGCAATGACATACGTTGGATAGAACAGTATTTAATAAAATAATAAATTCAATTATTTCCTCATATACAACAATTTGATTAGTAATGTCGCACTGAACAAATGTGCGTTGTAAATTATTGTTTGCTTGTGTAAATGACTGTACCGGGTTGAGTGTGCCATAGAGGAAAACTTTTTGAATTGGCCACGCTATAAACAGGATAAATGACTGTCTATGGGCGCTGTATTGTCTAGTCTAGACCGAGTTATGTGTTCAGAATGACTGTCTAAGTTGTAAGTACGTCTTTGTGTGTGAAGTGAACTGTTGCCTGGAACATGTCCTAACAAGAGGTGCCGTTAGTTCGTGGCGTTTATCAAAGAGGTAACAATGTTTGAGACAGGCTTAGTTTTGAAAAAGTTTTGGCAAAGGAGTATTCATGTTTATTCCGTAGTGAATACCCAGAAAGGTAGGAGTTTACTAGACAATTATGTAAACTCATACCTTTCTGGGTTTGATTGTATCCAGACGGATACAATAAATTGTTTTAAGTAATCCTACTATTTCTATAAATGTGCTAGTTTTGGATATTAGTTACTAAATAACGCAAAAAAGGTAGAATGGATTTGGATGCAATTTGGCACACGGATACATTATAACCTCGATTAACACATAGAATACTTTTAATCACGGTAGTATGTACCCGTGGGATACATTTATACCTCCACGCGAACGAAGCCGCCGGCAAAAACTAGTACTAAATAAATCTCCACCAATCTTTTTGTAGTTCTGCATAAAGTGCTCCAAGGAATCAATTTGAATTCCACTGAATACGCCTTATATTCCAAGAATCCAATATACGGTCCTTGTATAAGTTGTATACCTTTCTTTTACTGACATATTTATTAGTGTTTGCTAACTCAACAGCAATGCTCCGAGTTACCGTGCCACCCACGGAGTATAGAACTCTCGGTACCTACGTTATTATTAAAGCCAATGCCGCGGGGCACAACCCGGTATAACCTGATAAGGCAACATAGTGAAGTAATAGTACCTATGTTTCATGAAACTTAATAAAACAAAGAAAGGAGAAAGAGTTTTTGCGTAATAATTATGTGGATGTAACCGTGAATAATATTAAGGCTCACTCAGACAAGCGCGACACGAAGATCAATGTTCATGAAGTTTTCATACAAACTGTTTCACCATAGTCGCGTCATACCATCACGTCATGCCTGTCTGCGGATGCCTTTAGAGCTGCTTGTAAGCAACAACGGTCAACTCTTACACAAATACGATTCAGTTTTATACTTCAAAAGGAAGTCTGTCTGAGGGTTGGGCAGGGGTGTATCCATAGTACACACATATTTTGCCAGTTACGTATAAGTCCCATTTAATAGGGGCAAACCTATTGTCATCAACTGGGCATACATCCAGCCTCCGGGCTGCAAGTTTGTTTTCATTTCTTTAATAAACATTCCGAGTATTATACGAACTAAGAGTCAAATAAAAAGATCAAGCATTAAAAGTTATTTATTCAAACTCGGCTGAGAGTCAGCCTTTTTTTAACGTCAAATTTACATAAGACAGTCCTCCCGAAACGCCCGCCTTCACCATTTCCTAGTGCTTTAGCTGGGAAGAAGAAATGGCGCAACAAACTCCCCAGCTGCACAGCTGTCTGTTAAGTTAGAAGAACTTGATCGAGAACTTGATGAAATCATATTATCATCATTATGATCCCTTAGCCCATTTTTATTTGAAGTCGTCATTCGCCCCTTTCTAGCCATATCATCTTTCACACAGTACATTCATCGTTTCTTCGGTCTTCACCTACTCTTACAGCCATCGACATTCATACCTACTCAACATTTTCCACTCGATATTTTCTTCATTCAACAATAAAAAATAATTTAATTCAATTAAAAAGCGTGGGGTGCTTTTTGATGTATTTTTATAATCAATTAATGTCAAGCACCCCACGCTTTTTAATTGAATCAAATTATTTTCTCCTTTTTTAGTTTGGTTTTTAAGCGTGTTTTTTAGTTTTTTAAACTATTATTTATTGTCTATTTTTTAGTTTTGCTAACTACAAAAACGCGTTTTTTTTTCCATTTTTTTTTTAAATTATTGAATTGTCATCGGTTCTCGACAAGTTTACAAAGTTTCAATGAAATCTGACCGTTTAAAGTGGGTCGAAATTGCGCTCAAAGGAGTCGGTTACATACAAACAAACATACAAGTTAAGCTAATATAAAGCGAGTAAAAAGAAATCAAAACCAAAAATCAAAACGCTTATGAACCACACAAAATCGTTAGTTCAATAACATTTCCTGGTCCAAGTCAATTAACTTACGTACCTAGTCATTGGGTTCCATTTGAGTGTGCCATTGTATTAGGATCCAATCAAGCATGTAATCGGTCCAAAAAACACAGGTGTTTTGTCCAGTAATGGTTTTCGAGCTAGACCAGTCTAAGTGTAGGGCGATGACCTGAGTCTATGATATAGAATATATCCTTCTATAGCTCTTTGTGTTGTAAAATAATTATTTTTGTTGCTTGATTTATTCATACGTTTACAGTCAATCTTGAGATGTTTTTGTTTCTAGAAGTGCGGTTCTGGACACCAACCCCCTTATTTAGAAATGACCAGTTGGAACTGTGCACCTAGCTTCTGACGTTTCATAAGTGGCCATGTGAAATATTTTATTTTGTTGGTTAAGTTAAGTAATGATTTCTGATGTTTAATCATCTCTTAACTTTAAGCAACATTTATTAAAGGGCAAATGTTTGGCCATTATAGGTTCTGTTCTAATATCGATAAATAAGTATTTCTGGTGAGGTTCACTATCAGATTTTTAGAAAACTCAAAGAACCTAGTTGAAAAAAAGCTTTTAAAACCTTTAAAGGGCAAAAAATTTAAAAAGACAAAGTAAATAAAAGGTCTCAAGAATTAACTTTTAACTTTTTAGGCGTCCTACCACCCCGAGAATACTATTCATGAGTACACATCATTTGATTTTTGTTCAGATTTGTTGAAACAGAAGGGTCAAGTTAGCTGAAGGCCTCAAGGGTAATGATACCGCCGGGGACTCGACCCGAGCGAAGGTCAAAAACTATGATACTTGTTGCTACAGCTCAGATATTGTGGCAAAAACTAGAATACATATTTTATTAGTATGACGTTCGAAACGGTTTTTGCTGCTATTAATATTATTCTTCGTATCAACGGCCGATGGATTGAATATGGGCTATAATGATGGCCGTGGGGGATATTGACGTCATCTTTACGCTTTGTAGACGAATTGGAGATCATAGAAATAGAAGGCTGTTTGATTGAACCGCTTATGGAAGATATTCATTAAAATATGTTCGCAAACAAGTAAGTTCTGGCTTCTGAATTTCTGACGTAAGAATGTTCAGCAGTGGACATTTAAAAAAGTGTTTATAATACTCGTATAAGTTGGGCAAGCAATAGGAAGTAGCATAATAAGCCTATGTTCCCACGGCTGGGACTCAGTCTTCTTTTCTGTGAGGAGTGGGCCCAGGATCTATCCACGCATTTTCGTTAGGAATAAAGCCGAAGCTTGTTTTTCGTTTTAGTTTTCGGCTGAAAATCTATTTTCAGTCGGACACTAATAATTTCCCAGTAACTCCGGTATTAATGCGGACAGAGCCACAGGGCTACACTGTAGCATAATGTAATTTACCATCATATTTTATGATCTTGTTTACATAGGGTTACCAGTCACGAATCTTTCATGATTGGTAGTTACGACGTTAATTTTTAGAGCTGATATCATACGTATTTTAAGTTCGATTACATCGTCATTAACAGTTTTTTCATTGTGATAATTAAATTTTATTACGCTTGTAGTGTTCGTAATGTGACCAGCAAATCTAATGGTTTATTGCCACAGTCAAGGAGATTCGTTGAACTTGGTCTTGGTTTTCCGTATATGAGTCTAAACGTAGGTGACACATACTGTACCAGGTTAAGTTTCCCCCACTTTGCCCATAATAGTTCAATTAGTGTCAAGTTGTTGACCTTAAATGGCCTTGAATCCCACCGCCGCAATTTCCTCCGGCAGTCTTACACGCAACGATACAATCTGACATGTATGTACGTCCTACATTTTCCCTTTCAAAGGTAGCACAAACATACATACATACACGCCTTCTTTCCATGGGGGTAGGCAGAAGCTATAAAACGCCACCAGTTACGATACTTAGGTAAATACTCCTTTTGTCTCGTTTACGTTCATCCATCAGAGGCCTTAGTGCGAGTTTAATTTTTTACATTAACATTTTAAGAAAGAGTATGTTTTGGTTCCTATAATTTTCTAATTTGTCTGGTAGTCCTCTTAATCACGGCGGTAAAAATACGGCATTTTTTGTAATTTTTAGAGGGTTATATTTTCATTACTAATTAGTTGCTGAAAAAAGAAAATGACAGTGAGGTGTTTACGACAGAACTTGATTTTACGAAAAAAAAAATCCTCTAGAGGTATTATTCAGGAAGAAATAAGGGGAAGAAGTACATTTGCATGGAGAATCGCACGCCCTGTTCCCTCTTAAGGCCCTGGTAACTTTAGATAATGTCGTTATGAACGATAATAGTATTTATTGCAATCCAATAAGGGTTAAAATCCGTTGTAATAAATTCGAATAATAAATGAGCAAGCATTGTCGTAAAAATGCAAATAAAATCGTATAAAAATAGATATTAACTATTTAATAATAAATAATGCATCACTGGATGCAGTTTGGCATTTGGAATTTTATGGTATATAATAATGTATGTGGTTTTTTATGGTTTAGGGTATTATAATTATAATTGTTATTGAAGGGATAAACTGGTTTTAAAGATAATTTAGAGGTGACTGATGATTTTTTAGATGCATTAAAAGTATGTTTAATGATGTTTTGAGTTCCATCACTTTATGCAAAAAAGACTTGAAAATATCATATATTTTTTTGCTTTCAAAATTATTTACGGTTAAAGAGATACACTTGTTTAAAAACCACCTTTTTGAGCGTTTTCAAGAAATCACCGATCAAACCGCTCCGTTTGGCCCTGGATTGGTGACGGGCCAATCGGAACGCCAAACGCGACCGATGCGTTTGTTCGAGATGGTTAAATGAAACTCACACTAGGGCCACTGGTCATACACGCACCTGATCATTGTGAAGGTCACTATATGTCATCCTAGCGCGACCCTTCCCGGCGTTTCAACTCACATCTATTGTTAATACAACACGCCTACCATTCATCTTCTCAACGTGACCAAACAACACACACACATCACACACATGTCACATCGTCCTTACGGTAGCGGAACTACTAAAATATTTTAATAATTTAAAGGAAGTTCACCAATTCAGAATATAATGTAGTAAAAAGTAGTACTTTCTAATTGGCACCTAATTGCTGTTGTTTACGACTATATAGTGAAGCTGTCTGACTTTCCTATTGTTTGCAACAATAAGTAATTAACCCACTTTGTCTGTCACTCAAACCGTTCATTGAGATGATTTTTTACTTTTCATATTTTTACTCTTTTAATTGATCGCTTTATTTTCTGCAGAACCCGAGGAACGGCAGATGTTTTAGCTCCGCAGATGTTTTCAGAAGCTCCGATTTTGTTCCAAATTTTGGAGACTGGCCTACTTAATAATATTATAATAAATATTCAGCACACGATTTCTACATTGTTTACGAATTGACCCGAATATTTTATATTAATATACCTACACTGAAACGCCGACATTTTTGTAACAATTCATTATAATTAAAAATTCTTTGAGTCAGCGGCGTTTTATTAGCGCCAGCAAGTTTGTGAAGAAAAGCGGTAAAAGAAAGTAGTAAATAAACAAGGTACGTTATATTCTAGCCGCATCATCGTCGAAGGCCTTATAAGGCCCCTATTCGACAAGGTCGAGGTCTTGGCCATTTAAGGGCTCTGGTGGCGTGCCAGAGTCATTGAAATCCTTCCGACAGTTTTTATACCCATTCATACAAGACATTTATAGATGAAGTACGTTTGAGAAGAGATTAAAATGATGGGCTTGTTATTTAAATAGTCGTGATTATTTTTTATGTTCGCTGGGATCTTCCACTGTTTGGTTGTTGAGGTTATAATACAGGGTGAAATTGAAAACATGCGACAAACCGAAATGGGAGATTGTACTCATCATTATGAACAACTTTTACTAAGGGACCAATGATGCAATCGTGAAAAAAAAAACATCTGTTCCCTACATTTATGTTCGCATAACTTGTCAAAATGTAGGGAACAGCTGTTTTTTTTTGCGATTGCATCATTGGTCCCTTAGTAAAAGTTGTTCATAATGATGAGTACAATATCCCATTACGGTTTGTCGCATGTTTTCAATTTCAACCTGTATATGGCGGACGGCGGCATACGTAGATTTTCTGTATAAAGTAATCATCTGCTAAGACTTTTAGACTACTTATAGGTATGTCGGGACCCGCTTCGGATGCAGCTGAATACCAGTATTTTACTTGGAGCAACTGCTTATCTGACCCCCACAACCCAGTTACTGGGTAATACAATAACCCCTTGGTAAGACTGGTTGTCTGACTTTCGGGCTTCTGACGTCCCGTAACGATTTTCAAAGATCTACGAATGACAGCCGGGACTTAATTTGCTTTACGAGGCACGGCGGGGCTTCGGTATGTAAAGTTGGTCACCCATCCACGGACCAACCGCAGCAATAGCTGTATAAAGTACTTACTGATATTCAGCAAAATAGGACTGAAATACCATTGAAAAACCAAGGACAGAACAGTATTTTGTACGTAAATAAGCCAGTAGCAACAACTAGGAAGGAGTCGCCAAATTCAATTTACGAACAATCTCATAATTTGCGTGTTTATGAAAGCTCTAAATTGCTAAACATCTGTGAATTGAGCAGATTGACGTAAACAAATTCACGAGGCACGCTCTTAGCTATATTCAGTCGTAAAAGTAGAATTAATGAAAACGCGCGTACTGCCAGACCGGACGATATTAGACTTTATAGCGCGCATACAAGTTCAATAGCAATCAGTCATTAATACTGCACAGTTTATTTGTGAATTGTGGGTGTTTTGCGACAAAAAACACATGTTAATTCGGTGCAAAAAACTATATCGTTTAGCAATACAGTTGTATGACATTACAAGGCAAAAAGGTGAACAGTTAGCGTAAGCTGCGTGGGCGCAAGCGCAATGTAAACTAAGAGGTCAGTCATGTCAGTACAATAAACCACTGTGATGGCATCGACCTCTTGCTCATTATGGTATGATAAAGCACACAGGAAAGTAATGGCTTTCAAATATGCGTATGGTATTTTAATGGCGGATTTTGCTGACGGTTGGGTCGAGGTGTAGATTGCTGAACTAATTTTAGACTGAGCAGGTTTCAAAGGTAATCAAAGGTATTTTTTTTCAAATTACTACCCTTTAAAACTAATTGGAGTGAATGTCCTCTAGTCACCTTTAATGCTAGACTATTACTGTGCCACTGCAGAGCTAAAGACTCTTGTCATACAGAGAAAGCATGAGCTTTGAACAAGACGGGTGGGCGATTACAGACTTATATCCTGACTAATATTACAAATGCGAAAGTAAGTTTATTTGCTGGCCTTTCACGCTAAAATGGCTGAACGGATGGGGATGAAATTTGGCACACAGATAGACTATAACCTGGGTAAGGACATAATGCTACTTTTCATGCTGGATCGCAGACACAGTCGCAGGCGACAGCTAGTTAACTATAAGTACAGGTTTCGTCACGATGTTTTGCTAAACTGATGTCAGCCAAATCGAAGCGGCTGTGTAACCTTCTATAAGGAATAGTGAAGCGGCTGTGTAACCTTCTATAAGGAATAGTAATCAAGCCAACCAAATCACTTTTGAACACATTCAGAATGCAAAGTTCTAACGAGATTCTTTGACTGTCATCTCACGCAATACATTACATACTTTCGTGCATCACAACGTACCAGTCTCCCAAGGGATACATGATGGCACGAATTCAAACCACTCTTGTTTTTTGTGTATGTTTTTTGTTTCAAGTTCCACGACCTTTTCAGACTATCTCTCACTCTTTTTCAACCTTTGGCCACCCAATGCTTAGTGTAGGTCTCTTCCAAATCTCTCCACTTTTGGCGGTTTTGTGTCATTCATGACCAAAGAGAATTAAACCACATGGCTATCCAGTTTCTTCCGGCCACCATCTAGTCGGTTGTCTTCCCACATTCCACTTTTCAGACTACTTGGTGACAATTTCCCAAATACGTGTTACCTATTCTTCCAAGAACAATATCCAAACCTCTAGGCATGTCTTTCTCTGTATACATCATAAACAATTCAGAACAAAGTTATAACTCAACAAAGGTTGTTTCTTACTTTAGTCTATAATAATGTAATATTCTTACCGCGTACGCACATTGATTGTCTTATATTGTGGTAATGTGCAATATTCTGTGGTTCTATATAGAACAGTAACACTATACATACCTCTTTATTTTGGTGTAATGTTCTGAAAGTCTAGTATAACAAAGTTAAATTGAAATGAAGCCTTGCCGCGGCTACGAGGGATTTTTAGGGTGAGTTAAAGCAAAAATGTCGCAAGGGATATTTTAAGGTTGTAAAGGCAGATTTCGTAACAACAATAAATGTTATGAGGAAAGATTTAATTACAAAACATTGTATTTTTAGGCTGAGGAAAAGGGGAAAATATTATTTCAAAAGCAGAAGCCAGGAAAATATCGAAAATGTCGTAGGCGGCAGGTAAAATAATGGCTTTGTCACATTCGAACTTTCAAGGAGATGTAGAACAATTCTTTAAATATTTTAGCATAGGTTTTTATCACATATATCGGAAGAAAATAGATGATTGACAGGCGCGGGGCTGTAAAGAACTAAAACGTGGAATAAACGATATCATTCATATTTATTTACACGCATACAAGCGTTTCATTTATCAAACCTCAATACCAGGCACCCTTCAGGTTCCACAGTACCTACTGCTATAAATAAACAGTCGAAACAATCTAATTTACCCCATTACACTTAACGATTTCTACAGCCATATCCAGGCGAGTCGATTCGTCCAATCAATTTGAGGGACGATAAAATATCCACAGCACTCACTTTAATGGCGCTATCAAACGCTTTAAGGTCACACAATGATTCAATTTCTAACCAGAAGACCATAAAGACTAGAATACAGGACATTCTACTAAGCTATTTAAATCTACACAACATAACATCACGCCTGTCCTTGAAGGGATAGGCAGAGGTGTATGTATAGCATCACCCACATTACGCCAGTTATGTTTAAGTACCATGTAATAGGGGGGTGATCCTTTTGCCATCAACCGGGCACAAATCCAGACTTCCGGGCTGCTACTGAAAACCCCAATAACACCAGCACTAGCACTTTCGACCACTAGACCAACGTGGCCGTCATTATTAAATCTATTGCTATAGAATTCTTTGTAAAAAACTGACTATGATAAATGGACCATTGTTTGTCAATGTGAATGTGGATGGTTTGGTTTCTAAGTTTAAAATGTAATAAATAATTCAGACTCTCTTGCTTAGACATGCCAATCTTGCTAATGCATTTGCAGGAGATAAGAAATGTGGCACGCCCCACAGCAGACTACGTTTAAAAAATAAAAATAAATGATATCTCGCAGGTCAACCTAAGAGGTTGTCGGCTGTTTAACCGGGCTTGCCTGTGGTAACTTTAATTATTAAGGCTTCCAGCCACGGCTTAAAAACTTCAAAACTATAGCGACTGCTCGCTAAGGGCCCCCCTAGTGGGGTACGGACCTCGGCTTAGGGCATCGCTGGTAGAAGGCAGCAAGAGACAGGCTAGATCAGACTGAGCAGACTATGATATTTAAGCCGAGATTTCTAAACCCTACTTGTCGCGTGGTTTGACTTAGACATGTGCCCGTCTCTGTCTTGCAATTGTAGTTTGATATTTGTGTGACAGTGACAGAAGTAACGCTTAGCCGAAGTTCGTGCTAAATAAAGTATGTATATCTAAATATATCTGGAAACAAAAAAATCTGTATTTCCGGGAACACACATATAGGTAATATCTATATCTGTGAAATATCAATCAGAATTTTCAAGCTTTCCTCTGTCTCCCATAAACATATGGAAACATCCAAAGAAATACCGTTAAATGAAATTATCAGATACAAGATTTCTTTCAAACTCATTCATTTACGACCTATCACGACTGGATTTAGAAAACCAACTCTTCTTTTAACCGGAAGTTTCAAGGCATTGGATATATTAGTGGCCATAATTTTATTTAATAAGCTTAATGAGTCAAAGTAGTTTTTATGAGTTAAAACTAAACAGGAACAGTTAAATTATGAGAACAGGTCAACCACGGAGATGTAAAGTTTTTTTTATGACTATAAGCTTTTACCAGCGGTTTCGCCCGCGTGGATGTCGAAAATTACCCCACGGGAACGTATTAAACGGGATAAATAGTAGTGTTAATCCAGATTAAAATCTATCACCAGTATACCACCAGTTGGTGCTGACATCTCTTTGAGGCGCGCGTGGAACACAACGCGCCGTCGTCGATCCGGGCTTGGTCCTTACCGGACAGCGAGCTAGCCATTACTCGCCATCCGCAAGCCCGTGCTTACGGTGGCCGAGAATCAGCCTGGAATTCCCGACGCCCAGGGCGTCTCCTGAGCCGACTAAGGCCGTGAGGACGCATATTCTGCCTCTCCCTCACGTGCACCGCCCCCTTCTTCGCGAGCATCACTGCTTCGCAGGAGGTGACGGCGACCCATGCACTCTCGCTCCGTACCATGGCCTGGACCAGAGCCGGACGCGAGAGATCGCCGCCGCCGATCGCCTCCACGAGGACACGGTGGTGGTCCGCCCAAGCCGGGCAGACCTTCACTGCATGCTCCACCGTGTCCTCGGGACGATCTTCGCAGTGGAAACACCCGGGCGTTTGCTCCCGCCTTATCCGAAACAGGAAACTCCCGAAACAACCGTGTCCGGTGAGGACTTGCGTCAGGCGGAAGGTGAGGACGCCGTGCCGTCTCTCAAGCCACTCCTCAAAGAGGGGACATACCGCCGCAATCGTGACGTGCCTATTGGATTCATGGTTAAAGTAAAATATACATTTCTCTTTCAGCGTTAGGAAAGGAATCCTATCAAAGTTTTCGTATATTTTTTCCCTATTTTAATATTAAGAATTACATGTCTACGCCCGATTTCGCTGATTTTCTTGATCAGCTTGTTAAGTCTCGAATTGCCATCGCCGTCGGCGATAACGGGGTAGTATTACATGCCGAATCTCGGAGGAGTCCAAGGGATTTCCATTGCTGAAAATATTTATTAATTTGATTGATATTTGAGGAAGTTAACGGAAATGTGAAAAACTGAAGCAATTTTACAGAGACTAAAAATAAACTTTATTTCCCCCTAGAGCAGAGGTGTGCGATACTAGCGTTCACACACTGTTTGCTAATGCCGACATAAAGTGCGATGTAATTAAAGGCCGAGCCTACTTCCATATCTGGTGGGGTCCGCAAGGGCCGATGCCTGCCAGGAGTGCGGGTTGTTTGAAAGAGATACCGCGGCCCCTGGCACACATGCAACTGAGGGAAAACGGGTGGGTCTTAGTCAGTAAAAGTCTGACACGCCCTCCTGCTGCACCCAGAGCGGGAGAAGTTATATGATGATTTCCCACCCAAAAAAAAACTTCCATATGCTGGACATAATCCCAAACAAACTGCCATAGCCAATTTTGTAACAGAATAGAATAAAACCTAACAAGTAGCGGACGCTTCTCCGCCTACGAAAAATACATGCCCATTTAAGATCGGCCTATTGACGATATTGGGAACGTCTTTTGTTCCATCTGCCATTCAACGTATCCGCTATATTCGCGACCTCGACCTACTACTTTCTCCCTTTACATCACTCCATCACTCTCACTTCTCTGTTAACATGTCACTAAGACGAGCCTCCTATTAAGACCCCAGAGAAATTGTTTACAATGGAAAATGCCATGAAAATATACACGTCAAATATACTGATAGAAATCTACACAATGTTTATCGTTAATATAAATGTACAAAGAAATGGTTTTCTATTGATATTATTGGTAAATGTTAGTGGTTTTATGAAAGAGCTTAGGAGAAAACGAAAGTTATGTGAAGGTAAACCAGCTGGTGTTGTTTAAAGTAATATAAAATTGCGGAATGTCTGACAAACGTTTTTAAAATCTTTTTTATTCTTCAGTGTGTCCAGCCATTCACCAAACGAGACAAGTAGCCAGGGTCGTTGGATATAGTTGAAGTTTATCTAGAAACCTATGGATAATATATTGGTTATTACAATTTTATTCGAAAACATGCATCGGTTTCTGCAACTTTAGCCGACGACCCTGGTTAACATATATCTTATGGTGACCGTACATAGTTCGTCAGCAAAATCTATAGTGTTTACTACTGCCAAGTCATTCTCATCATTCTTATACACGGAATCATTTCTCATCATCTTTATGCTAGGGAAACAATGACCTGTCTTTGAAGTAATCTGTCACAACATCCAATCATCGCTTCTGTCGTTCAAATACCAAGAAAGTAAAGAATCCTGTAATCATGCTTGCATATATGATAAAGTCAATTCTTTTACAGGTCTATGTTGCACGAGTTTTATCGTTTATGTAGGTACTGAGAACGTCAAATAATAAAAGCACTTGAGATAAAACCTCTTATGAAATGAATACTGTTACGGCTCTTAATCATAAATTCATAATACAAGGATTATACTGGGATGTACAGCTCCATTGTACAGCTGTGTGCACAGTTGAGTTCTTTTAGCAGTTCTCTCAACCCAAACCTGACTTCTACTGTTCCTCCTATTTCAATCAATCTTTTCTGTTTTATTCTGCAACATCAGAAAATAACTTTATCAAAAACGTACTTCACATAAACAAAAACTCAGCTCCCGGTGTACCATTTTGTATGCCATGTTTTTTTGCTGTGTTATCTGTTGTTCGTGCTACAGAAGCCAATTGCTCAGCTAGCGCGGCCATGCCATCAATTTCACATGCATTTCCAGTTTACTCGCATGCCACTTATCACACGATCGTCCGCTGACTAATCAGCGCATGCGCAAGTAGATCAGTAAATTATCTGAAGTATGCTGCAGTCATGAGCGGACGTCGACCGCGGTATGTCGTCACGCAGACATTACACCTACGCTGGTGAGTGGATCATTGTCCACAGTCCACACGAGTTTTCTGATACGTAATGTAATTTCGAAGTTCTATAAATGGCATTTGTTAAAACCCAATTATTAATATTTATTATTCATAGTCAGTTTTCAGGAAAAAACAGATTTGTGGTAAATTAATACCCAATTGACAATCTTTACAGCATGTGGCAATTGTATTGTAACATTACAAATCAAACAACGATCGCAGCATTAACTATTGCGAAAGCCATCAATCAATTAATCCTTAATTTAACAACGGTTTAAGCAATAAATCGCGAAGTAAAAGTAATCGGATTAGCGAAGGTTAGCGGTTAGCTGTCAACAAATAAAATCCTCGATACAACTCAATAATCCACTAAATGTTACACGAAAGACAAAGACACGGCACGATCTGGAAACGTCAAAGATTATCGTGATAATCCTAAGATTACAAGAGTTTGTTTATAAGATTAACCAAAAATAAACTATATATGGGCTCCTAGATGAATTTGTTGAGATATATTAAATATGTGCTCTTATCCCAATTGATTTTATGGTGTCAACGCTGGAAGTCTTCATCTTACATTTTCTATATTAGCGGTCATTCCAGTAGTCCACCACATCATCTTTCAGTTGTTTTTTCTCTACTGTATAGTTCTTTTTCAGTCGTGTCGGGTCCCTAGATGGCTAATCTCCGCTAAGATTAGCTGCCATGGCCAAATTTCATTCTAGCTGGAAGACTACTTCTTTCTTACAATTAATATTAAATTAGCATATATTATTAATGATTTTATTCATACCCGCTGACATTCAGACCGCGGCTCTACACCCACATTGTATAGTTCAGTAACAAACAGTAGTCGCACAGTTTCGATTGTTTTCATTGACAGATGTTCTAACGGTACTATATTTGTGAATAGAGCACTGGGTTTAGTAATTACGGTAACTGAAGTTTCACTGTTATAGGAAGCTACCCGTTAATGGCTTTTGTATTGTGAATTTGTTTGGAAGGATGTGTCAGTCTATTTTTGTATGGTTAGTGACTATCATAAGGTAGTTGGTCGCATTATTTCTTTAACAGCAATATTGTGGAAAACTGGCTTAAGTTTGCGTCCGAACATGCATCGGTAGTTAGAAGTACCCAAGATTAGGTTCACATATTACTACTACTTAATTATGGATGATGGGAAAAGTAGCGTATACGGGTTAAAATCTTTTGTAATAAATTCGAATAATAAATGAGCAAGCATTGTCGTAAAAATGCAAATAAAATCGTATAAAATTAGATATTAACAAATTGTTCCTACCTTAGCTTTAGGCCAATTGCAAGACCTTTCAACATTATGGAATGCAAATAAAGATATGATATGATATGAATAAAAAAATCCATCACTGGATGCAGTTTGGCATTTGGAATTTTATGGTATATTTTTAATTATAATTGTTATTGAAGGGATAAAGGTGACTGATGATTTTTTTGATGCATTAAAGTATGTTTAATTATGCTTTGAGTTCCATCACTTTATGCAAAAAAGACTTGAAAATATCATATATTTTTTTGCTTTCAAAATTATTTACGGTTAAAGAGATACGTTTGTTTAAAAAACCGCCTTTTTGAGCGTTTTCAAGAAATCACCGCCTTAACAAAACCAAGGAGTGAAAATCGGTAACAACTATAATTTAGGCGGCAAAGCAGAGAGAAAAATATTGACATAAGTTATTTGACATTGACATAAGAATGTTGCCATTTGAATTATGGACAACGTTGCATTCAGAGGTAACTAAGTCGTTGAAGTACGGACTACAGAGCACAATGCTCACCAAGGGACAGCTGATAATGAATATAGTAACACCAGGATCCTGCTAGATACAATTGGCATTTACTGAACTGTGGATTGTATAGCTATATACTTCAAATGGGAGAGATAAAGTGCGAATAATGAATAAGTGCGAGTACTCAGATCAGATGAGCCTACGACCTAGCGGTGTTCTAGTACTACTTCTAAGTGAACGTGCATGTTTATTTTCTCCCTTAACTCTATGCTAATCGTTAAAGGCCTGAGCAGTCTACCTGCAAATAACTAGTTACCCTGCTCATCTGGGAAATAGTTTTCCGTACAATAACTTTATTGCAAACAGATAATACACATTTCGCAATTCGTTATCATTACAAAATAAATTTCTTTACCATGATAAATGTTTGCAGTAACTTTCCGAAGCAGGTCAGTGTACTATCAGGTTGTCTAATAAACAATTTGAATGATATCTGTAGTTGCACAGCTTATAACAATGTTTGTTATGAGATGTGCTCGCTAGTTGATAGCACAAGTGGGTCGGTTGGCGACCTCGTAATCTCAGCTGACGGTTATGTTAGTATAGTGCTACTGGTAAGACTGAGATTACGCCTAGTAACTAGAGATACCTTCAACGATTCGTTTTTACACGCTTTGTATTAGGTTCACTTGTATGTTTGTTTGTTTGTATGTAACCGACTCCTTTAAGCGCGATTTTGACCCACTTTAAACGGTCAGATTTCATTGAAACTTTGTAAACTTGTCGAAGACTGATGACAATTCTATAATTTTAAAAAAAATTGAGAAAAAAAAGCACGTTTTTGTAGTTAGTAGAACTAAAAAATAGAAAATAAATAATACTTTAAAAAACTAAAAAACACGCTTTAAAAACCAAACTAAAAAAGGAGAAAATAATTTAATTCAATTAAAAAGCGTGGGGTGCTTGACATTAATTGATTATAAAAATACCTCAAAAAGCACCCCACGCTTTTTAATTGAATTAAATTATTTTCTCCTTTTTTAGTTTGGTTTTTAAAGCGTGTTTTTTAGTTTTTTAAACTATTATTTATTTTTTCGTCGATTGTAGTTTTATGCAGCATCTTCCGTGGCTTGGGAAGCACCATAAGGGGAAGATGCAGGGTAGCCCTTTTAGCAACTTGCAGGTCAGTGTCTTTTTCATGAAATAGTTCCGCAAATTAAAAACACCGTTGGAAAATTTGAATTAGTGCATCCTCCGTGTTTAAGCTGTTGCCGCCGGCTGTCATTCGTAGATCGTTGACAGTCGTTACGGGTATTCGGAAGCCTAAAAAGTCCGACAAATTGACAACCAACTCATCAACGGTTATCGTGTTAACCAGTAATTGAGTTGTGGATGCCAGATAGTCGCTCCATGTAAAATGCTGGTATTCAGCTGCATCTGGTTAGATTGGAAGCCGACCCATCATAGCTGAGAAAAGACTAAGCAGATTGAAAACTTTTGAAATTTTACGCAGTTCTTTGGGTAAGTATCCTAATTTAGATTTACCAGCTGATAATCTAAACACATGGTAGATATATTTTACTGTTAAAAATGCATGTATACATATACGAAGCAGGAACCTCTCTTTTATATACGTGCCGGCTGGCACTGGGCTTTGGTAAATTTAAACATGTGTTATTTCTTGCACAGATTTGTTTATAAACATATGGGATATAGTCACGTCGTTAAATAACCATATGTATGCGATTATGCGGAAGAAATCTTTATGAGTCACCTTGAAAGGTCAGTAAAAGCCTTAAAGAGAAAGAACACCTACTGAGAAATGTTTTGTATGCAGATAAAATTAAATGAAGGCTAGCAGCATCTATACGTGTTTTAAACTAAAGCTCGGCAAAGTAGAGAGAAATAGGTTACACTAATGTTAGTCGATGAAGCTTCATATTCTGCAAGGCATCGTTTATTTGCTTTTAAGTTAACATTTAAGTATAATTTTGTCTTGTGGCTTGTGGCTAAGTAATAACAGCCGTAGGGGGTCAATCGATCAGGTTAAGCTACGCTTGCCGCGGTTGGTCCGTAGATGGGTGACCATCTTTACATACCAAGTCCCCTCCGAGCCTAAAGCACGTTAAGCCGTTGGGGGTCGTCAGAAGCCCGAAAGTCTGACAACCAGTCTTACCAAGGGGTATCGTGTAACCCAGTAACTGGGTTGTGGAGGTTAGATAGGCAGTCGCTCCACGTAAAATTCTGGTATTTATAGCTGCGTCTGCAGATGATGATTGGAAAACAAGAGTAATTTTTATGCCAAGCTGCAGTTAAGCCAACCCACACTGGGCCCGCGTGGTGGATTACGGCCCGCTCTCTCTCAGAGATGAGCCTGTATCCCAGCAATGGGAACGTTATAAACTGATTATGCCTTATGTAGGGAAGCCAAGACCTTACTTGAAAAATATTGTTGGTATTCAGCAGGGTTGATATGATTTAAATCACTTGATTTAAATCAGTGATTTGAATCGCGATTAAAATCAAGTGATTTTTTTTATAAAAATCAATGATTTAATCAATACTTTTTTACTGCGACCAAATCAGCCAAAATGTGTCAAGATACTTCCCCGGACATAAACTAAGGCGCGCACACACGTGTCCATTGCTGATTATCTACACCGTTCGCTGATTCCCCGAAATTTAAACTGGCGACGGAATCCGTCCGTTTAGTCTTTGGCGTGGTCATTCGTGGTTGATTAGTGTCTTAGTATCTGTATTTTAGTTTTTTACTACTGACTTCCGGAATTAAGGTTATTTCTTCATTTCGAGTGAATTTCTTTTTGAAGTAGTTTTTTTTTAAAATTACTTTCTATTTCGTAATTTTTAGTTTTAAATAAAAACTGGAATATTTGTTTGTAATATGTCGTTTTTATTTAATATTTAATTAATAACTGACTTCCAAATTACAAAAGATCAGAATGCAAATAAAAATAAAAAAAATCCGATTTAAATCAATTTAATCCGATTTAAATCAAATAAATCTGATTTTTTTGTTTTTTTTTTAAAAATCATGATTTTTATCAACCCTGGTATTCAGGCAATAGGCATAGACAGCCTTTGATTCCTATTCCCAAATATTCCCAATAGTCGATTGGTATTCAGATAGGGAAATTCCTAAATTTCCTACCTTTTATCCCTTTTTGTATCGCCCTATACCAACTTTGAACTAATATGATTGCGGTCCTATCACAATCTTTTTACAAATTCTGAAAAAAGGAAAACGCTTTAGGTTTTGCTCCTCGACATGACACTTTTGCGAACCATAAAAGAATGATTGTAGCAATTCTCCGAACGGTTAGGCAGAGGTGTAAGGGGCCATCCATAAATTGGTGGTCACACTTGTGAAACCCCCTCCCACCTTGTGTAACGTCACATATTTTTAAATTTTATATTTAGAAGTAATTAATTAATTAAATTACTTCCAAATATAAAAAAAATACTTAATATAATAAAATTGTCATAAAGTCAAATATTTTAGATAGATAGAAGAAGCCTTATAAAAATATAGATCGAATAAGTAATATTTTAAAATTTTGGTTAAGGATAAATATGGAGTTATAGTATTTTAGATTTTAACGTCACAAAGCTTTTGACCCCCCCCCCCTCTATCCCTTGTCACACAATGTCACATTTTGTTGACCTCCTCCCACCACCTTAACGTGTGTCGTAATTTATGGATAGCCCCTAACTATTAGCCGCCATTTCGCCAGTTATATTTCAGTTATCTGTAATAGAGCCTATAGCCACCAACATTATGTGTATTGTATAGAGGCCTATAATTGCCACCAAACTCCAAGCTGCCACTAAGAAATGCATGATAGAAGAACCCAACACACGACCAATGACCAATGTACCAATGGAGGAATGTAGATATGTGTAGCATTATTTTTTATAAAAAAATACACCTTGTTTTGTCAAGATGAACAAGTAAGCCATATACATATACAGGAAAAGTTTTTATTCAGTGCGCAAACTGTAACCATGAATTCAGCATATCATTCTAGACCCCCCAGCGTAAAAATTTTTCTTCGGTTATATACAAAAAGAAATCAGCTGTTCCATACATTTTGAGCCCGTAGGTATTGCACTTTTCTATGAAATAGCTGATTTTTTTTGTAAAACCGACAAAAAATTTCTTCGCTGGGGGGTCTAGAATGGTATGCTGAATTCATGGTTAAAGTTTGCGCATTGGATAAAAACTTTTCCTATATAACAGGTTAGACTGCTCACAATTAACTCCATATCCTAGGTGTTAATACTAAACTATAATAATAAAGTGTTTACTAACATATCTGTTGAAATACCATGCTGTTTACGGCTACTACCGACGTTCAATGGTTCTCGTAAAACTTTATTGTTCGATACTATTATCGCGTCTGGTGTTATGCTCGTATGAGGAGAAATGTTAGTTGTTATGATGAGGTTTACGCATTCACGAGTGCAAATGCCATATAACTTGTTTCGATTAGAGGTCTTGTTCACACATGAAGCGTAGAACAAAGGGGTAATTGCAGAACACATTAACAGTAGCAACGGCTTTCATTTTGACAGTTCAACAATATTCATTGCGTTATTTACGTTGCTGAGCAGACAAATTTTCGAACATATGAAGCAATGGAATAGCAATATACTTCAAAATGGTTCGGTAGGATTGTGTTTCAAATCTACAGGACTGTATAGCAGTTCTTTTTTTTTTTTTCAAAATCATCAAATAACTTCTCCCGCTCTGGGTGGAGCAGGAGGGCGTGTCAGACTTTTACTGACTAAAACCCACCCGTGTTCCCTCAGTTGCTTGTGTGCCAGGGGCCGCGGTATCTCTTTCGAATAACCCGCACCCCTGGCAGTCATCGGCTCTTGCGGGCCCCAACAGTTGATGCTGACATCTCTTTGAGACGCGCATAGAACACAACGCGCCGTCGACCCGGGCTTGGCCCTTACCGGACAGCGAGCTAGCCATTACTCGCCGTCCGCAAGCCCGCGCCTGCGGTGGCCTGGGACTGTATAGCAGTTTGAATAAGATTTTGGATAATTACTGGTTTTCGTAGAGGATTATCCAAGTAATCATGTCGACAAACAAATATCGGTTGTTGTATTATCTTGTAGTAAAGAAGTTGGTCTGGTACCTATGCTGCCAGAGATCCTGATATTCCTGCCATATCAATGATTCTTCATATTGGAACAAGTGCAGTTGAGACTTGAGACTCTTTTATGAGTAAATACAAAACGTTTTGCAAAACTGAAATTCATCTCACAAATCTTTCACTACAATAATCTTCAACTGCAATGCATCCAAGATTTAAAGATAGCCCAAGCATTTATCAAGAAAACTCCTTTCTCCTTAAAACGGAACTATCTAAAATTCAAAATAAACGTTCAACTTCACAATGAACTGTCATGCAGAACTGCAGTCTTATAATAGATAATGGGTAGGCAGGAAGCGAGCGTTGTGATGATTGACCGGGACTAATGGATGGCGGGTTAACTTTCTCGGTAATCATCCGTTAAGGAGATGCGCTGATAGACGGAAGATTAATACTTGGTTGCAGATACACTGAGATTCGAGTGTTTTGTAGAAAGCGAAGTAAAATAAAAGAACCTTGGTAAAATGTATTGTGTTAAAACAACATTAATAATACGATCGTGACGGTTTGCTAGAAGTCAAAAACAAATTACTAGTTTCATAATAAATTCATAACTAGAACAAAACCACGCAACCTTGGTATTTCAGAACGAAAACTGAATGAAAGAAAAACAGAAAATCTACCCTACATTTTGCATTTTATAACAAACTCCATTCTGTTTTAAACTAAGAAAACGAATGGAAATTTAGAAACAATAAGAACATAGTACAAATTATTAAATGCGCATAATAAAATGGCAGAATAATTATAAAACTAGTTAGTTACTGTAAACAATCCCATTATCCCATATACGTCTATGTTTTATATGGATACAGATATCATAATAAAATAGTTACGAACAATTTTTGACCGTTTGTCTGGTTGTCTGGATGTATATACCGGATTGGCGCTTAAATGGCTGAACGGATTTGGATTAAATTTGGCACACAGCTGACACAGCTAGTTTATAACCTGGATAAACACTTAAGGTACTTTTAATCCCCGTAGTAGCGTCTTTCCGTGGGATATTTTCCGAGATACACGCGGGCGAAGCCGCAGGCAAAAGCTAGTTTGAAGGGAATATTAATTTTTATATCATATAACATATCTTAGCGAACAGCCTCTATTTATGTTGCTCCGGTATTGAAGTTATTACAATAATTAGTAAATAAAATTGCGATGTTTTTGCCGTGTTTTGAAATATGCTATAATTTTAATGACTTCCTTTGGGAACGCTATCCAAGACGTCATAAAATCTATGATTAATGTTTGTAAAAATTAATAAAAGATAAAACCATTACTGACACTATGTACTAAGTTTTCATAACGATACGATACGATGTCTTCTGTTCAATTAAGGCCAATGATGTCTGCATTTCGTGTTCTAATTTGTAATTAAAATGTATGTCATTCTTGGCATACACTTCCATTAAAAGTGCCATCGGACTCTAGTGACATCATTCCCGAACTTCTTAACTCACCCCTAGTTATGACGTCACTGCCCTATTTGTTCAACAAAAGCTTGGCTACAAATGACGTCACTAAAATTGCGTCGTTAATTCTCTCATTTCTTTTTCTAGAGGGTAGTTTAGAAAAGCTTAATAACCCGTGACGATCAAAGAGTAACATAATTTGAAGCAAAGATATGAATTTCCTGATTCATATTTTTGCTTTAAATTATGTTACTCTTTGATTGGTTGAAAGGCAGTATCTGAACAAGACCAATAGCATAGTTAATTGCAGATCTGTGGATTAGTAAACGAGTTACAAAGTAATTGACATATTACAAGGCAGTTTAGAAATAATTGACGCAATATTCTAAACACGTCAAAATGAAAGATTGACATCTGTTGGGCTCAATATATGATAATGTTGAAAAAAATAATGATAAAGGTGAAGAAAACAGAGATAAATATTAAATGAATGACAAAGCATAGGTTAAACGTAAAATAATTGAAAGTTAATAAGAAATAGGACATCTTTTAATGGAAAAGACAACATATACCGAGGCAAATGTTAACAAATAATTGAAGCAAACAACATGAATCTAATCAGAACTATACCAGTACCAACTATCACAACAACTGTAGTTATTAGAGCCAATAAAGTAATCAATGTGCAGCTTATTTGCATTGGCGGAAATTGCAGCAACCTTGCAAATGCATGAGTAGTTGTTTTGCAACCGTGCTGGCTCGCGATAAGTCACCGATAGGTCAAGTGGCTCCTTGTTGATATTTCCTGCCGATTCGTTAACGTTTATGAGTTACGGTATGGTCTACATATATAATACATATATGCATATTTTTCTTCGCTTTATATGTATTATAACTTGGTGTTAGCTTGCTTTTAACGGTACAAAATCAAATCAAAATCAAAAGTCATTTATTCAAACTAGGCTGAGAGTCAGCTCTTTTTGAACGTCAAAATAAAATTACATAAGACAGTCCCCCCAAAAACGCCCGCCCTTCACCACTTCCTAGTGCTTTAGCTGGGAAGAAGAAGTAGCGGAACAAACTCCCCAGCAGCACAGCTGTCTGTTAAGTTAGAAGAACTTGTTTCTATACAATAATAGGTAATAAAAATTACGAAACACAAAAAAAACATAAAATTTGCCATATGTCAAAGTCCTACTAAGTGACCTATCTTTAAACCACAGCAAGAACTATATTATTAATTCTTGTTCATTGTTTAGTGTTCTGATTGTCATGTTATAATAGTCTTGCTTATTTTATTTCTTATTACAATTTCATATAGTTTTATTCTATTCTATTTTATTTCTATTCATGTTACAATACCTCATAGTGACAAGTTGGATGAGACATTATTATCTGCGATTAATTCATCCTGCAAGAAAGAATCATATTTCATCGAGATAATAACAATAAATAAGAAAACAGCGATAAATAAGTAAACAAAGATAATAGCAAATTAATTAACGTTAAACATTGTAGAACAGATGGTACATGTACCCCGATGACACTTGAAGACCCCCGCATGGAAAGGTTATAAAAATAAACACGTATTTCTTTCATTATTACGGACTCTGTCTGACGATATCATAAATTCATAATACTACTTTTATGTAGTTTCTTTGTAATAAAAAGGACGTAAACGGAATATATAGAACTCATTTGCTGTGCAAAAGATTCATTGCTAGAATTAAACTGGCGTGAGAGGAGTGTTGTGACTGTATTGGCAGGGACAGCTAACACTGTTTGCCTTCGTGTTGCTTCTGAATTTGTTTGTGTAGCTTTATATTATAAAGTAAATTCGTAATCCTAGCATATGACAAGAGAAATGATGCTAAGGTTATTGATATTTTTGGTAATTTAATATTTAGCATTATGTCTAGCACAACTTGAGACAAACATTTTCTGTTACGAATTGGGTTTGCAAATCAATAATTATTAAAATAGATTAACGTTTAAGCTATACAGATACAGTTATATCAATCAATCACTTTGTTAATGAAACATAAACCATCAGTAGATGATAATATTATGGGCAAAGAAGAACCTGTCGCGAACACCACTGTGACAGACAATTATAACTAAAACATAAAAAAACACAATCGATAGCTAACGGAAAGTTTGGAGCGTTCACCTCAAACAGGATCCATGTATTATTAATTCGACACACTTATAATTTGGTAATAAAAGAAAACATGTAATTTTCAGTGTGAGATAGAAAAAGAAAGATGTCGATAAACATCTGGGCGAAGCCATTAAAGACACGGCAAGAACTTTAGCGAATGAAGATGACGAGAATATTGTAGTTATTCTTTCAAATAGTGAGTCATTGTCAGATTTTTAATAGTCCTTAGGCTGCCTCGAATGGTTAGTACTTGTGATTTGAACTTTCTCTAAGTAACCATTCTTTTTTTCTTTTATAGCAATAACTAGCTATAGCTAGACTTCGTCCACGTGGAATTTAATAAAAAAGTATATATTAATAACAATAAATAAAATTTCTAAAATACAAGTAGCCTAAGTTACTCCTTGTTATATCAGCTATCTGCCAGTGAAAGTCCCGTCGAAATCGATCCAGCCGTTTCAGAGATTAGCCGGAACAAAGACAGGCAGACAAAAATTGAAAAAAAAAATATTTTGGTATATGTACCGTGTATAAATCCATATGCATTTAGTAAAAAGCGGTTATTTTAATATTACAAACAGACACTCCAATTTTATTTATCTGTATAGATAATCATCAATCACTATAATTAACCATCTTTAGAGTTTCGTTTACAGATAGATGATATTAGTCAACTGGATGCTGCAGCACGGTCTCTTGATAAATTAAGATAACTAAGTAATGGAGAAAGTAGCGGAAACAGAAATGACATGATAGCCATTGTCACATTATTCCTGTCTGTACTTCAGGGTGAAGATGTGTAAAGTCCAACATATGTTATGAGGTTCCCTTTCAAGCCAAAGTGACTCACGACAATTTTATACGGAATTAGAAACAGACAAAGCACAGTAGTCAAGGTTTCATGTAAATCGGAAACTACATTTGTGAACTAAATATGAAAATGTTGGCAAGAGAAAAGAATTGTTCATAGTTAGTAATGAAATATTTCGGGCACATGATTAGATGAGTTTTAACTCTGTTTTTTTTTTTCAGTTTGGGCAGATGGATACATTGATGCAATCATACTTTATTTTCAAGGAATTGGCAGTGCTGACTTTTGAGATCGATGAGGAATCTCCAAAAGCTTTGGAAAGTTCTACCAAAGAAGAAATTTCAAATGAAACTAGACTACTGTCCATTAGAACTCTAGGACGCATCCTAACATAGTTGGCGTGTTAACCTGCACTTAATCCCGTACATGAGGATAACCTTTGTACAAAATTTAACAATTTGTGATTACCGTACATTGCAAAGTGCTTCAAAAGCCGCTAAAACGTTGCAGGTTCGACTCAAGCTGAACGCTCCCGATCAGAGATATGGACTGAATAATGAATGTACCGAATTGTAGCGTTGTGTACAAATCGCCTGCTTTGAAGCTTGTTAATATTTCAGGTGCAATGGTCCCCGCAAGAGTTGATCGCGTAAAAAATCTTTTTGATCTTCCAAGTCTTCACGAGCTAAAGAAAGAATATTGTTGTGAATAAAATAATCCTTATGTACCTATCTCTTTGTGAAGAAAATAAACAATTTAAAAACACTCGTCTCTTCCAAGAAAAGGAAAGAAGAAAATTGGAAGCTTATATGTGAACCAACAGTTTAGCGAATATGGATAAGAAAAATATCTAAAAATAGGGTTTAGAATAAATAGTAAAGCTGATGTGCGTGTTTAGTGACATTAAATTGCGTTTTCCACGTGGGCATTACCCGGGTCGCCGACTTCTATGATTGACTGGGTTAACTGCCGATCGTGACTGCAGATAAACAAATCGTAGACTGTTCACTGACGTAGGTCAGATTATAAAACAATAACACAAGATAATCATCGTAGGAAGTTATCGTTTTTCTAACATTTCCGTCGAAAGTTTGTTGTGCCAATTTCTTTATATTATTTTATCGACACCGTCATAATTTCAGCTATAAAAGCTACATTTTATATGATGCTATATTTTTCCAATAGATAGCTTGTCAAGATAAAAAAAAAGCAATCAACATGTTCAGTATTAACCACTTGGCGCCATTTTATGTGTCCGGTGCGTTGACCTTACGGATATTCGCACTGTTGCGCAACTCGTGCGCATCTTACCTATGGCCAGCCAATAAATTTATATATTGAACATCTATAAACGTCAGTTCAAAATGTTTCTCTATCTTTATTATCAATCGAGTATTTATAAATAGGAAATTGTGTTCGAAAACAATTTGCTGTCATGCCAGCAGTTCTGTTAAATATTTTATATTGTAGACACGGCATAAATATTTAACTTTATATTAAGGCTGCAATATCAAGTTCAGCAGAAACTAGTAACATGTTTTTGAATATTTCTGGTACAACTTTGACGTTGCCGAAGATGTTATCAGTAACAAAACTTGAAAAAACATCAATTTGGTATTCGTGTTATGTTTAGGAGTTACATCTGGGCATACACATGGATTTAACTGGCTATAACGATGCAAATTCCGTGTGTTATCCTGAGGCGTCCACTCTGCATGCGTGGATCGTCGCAAGCGCACATTTTTACCGTTACTTACACTGCATTCGTCTTCCGAGAAGTTTTGTTTAACGGCTCTCGCGGCCATAATACCGTCGGATGCAATTAAGCTGTATTACAGGATAATTTATCGTTGCTACGGTAAAATTGATACTCTTCACAGTCTTCACGCCTTCTTAAATATAGTGTTGGTGATTTTTTCGCTTAAAGCTAAAATCTTTCGTCTTTATTAATTTTCAGTTGTTTTATATACATTTTTAAAATAGCTTCTGAGATAAATAGTGCTTTGACTATTGGTAGTGCGATAATGTACAAGATAACGTATCAAAGAGACAGACCAGTCATAGTTACACAGTCGCCACTTCCCTTAAGATAAACACATATATTTTTTCCAATCTCTCCTCACTTTTGACATTACAGACTCTGTTTACGACCGTTTTTATTTCAGAACGAAATTACGATGTCATTAAATGAATCTGAGTCGGTTTCCTGTCCAAGATCCGTTTGGTGGTGTTTCATGTCTTATCCGACGATATGATAAATTTTATTTACTGAATGACTTAATTCATGGTGATTTGAAAGTGACATTTAATAACGATTCCAGAAAATGCGCAGTTTATAATTTATAACACATGTGTAGTATTTATGCAGTCTCTAACAAAGGCTGGAGGTTGTATACGTTATACGCCAAGAGCCAAGACTAACAAATATGTGCACTCACTGTATCGGAGTTGACACAATTCTTCAAACGGTTCCAATTTTTAAAATGTTAATTGCTTGGTTGTTAAATGTCGAGTTTAACGACCCGCCCAAAACTGAGAGCGAAGTAGATGACATGTTTGACATGACACAAAGCTCGTGTGACACATATTCTGGTTTCCCGCCGGTACAATGCGCGCTCCGTTATGGCGGCCATTGTTTTTCTTCGCGCCAAATTCGGCGGCGCGTGTAGGTGTCATTTTTTATTCGCACGCTGTTGCGATTATAATGACGAATTGATTGGGCCAACGTTCTTGTAATGAGGACAGTGGATTGCAAATGTGGGTGTACTCACTAATGATTCAGGGGACTGAAGTGAGGATGAAAAGGCCCGTTGTTTTGCCCCAGTTCTTGATCAGACGGCGCGACAGCAAATTGCCCGTTGACCATGTTAGGTAGATTATGGATTACAATGAGAATTAAGCGCATAATTAAAGGTCAGAGGAGGATTTAGAAGCAACAGCAATCGAGAACGAGTCAGAAGTATAAGTGAATAAAGCATCGTCGAGTTATTGATTATATTTATGGATGATACTAAAGGAATTGTGTCACGAAATGTAATAAAATTTTATCGCAGGCGGTTATCTTGGTGCGGTTCTGTTCAGATATCGGCGAACACAAGCATTTAGGTACCTATTTCCTATTTAAATCAGTTACCTAACCTACATTTGAAAATTTTGTATCGTTAGCATTATTCCGTATACGTAGGAGAACTAGAGACTTCCAAACTCGGATGAATTATGTAATATGCACAAATGTGGAGTATCAGGGAGCTGAAACACAGGCGGGTTACGTGTTTATTTTATATCATTTAGCTTGTTTGAACTTTTCCGATGCAGCTTCTTATTGGATCTTTTTTGGGTTACTTTAGGGTTACGTATCTGGTGCGGGTTGTTCGAAAGAGATACCGCGGCCCCTGGCACACAGGCAACTGAGGGAACTCGGGTGGGTTTTAGTCAGTAAAAGTCTGACACGCCCTCTCGCTCCACCCAGAGCGGGAGAAGTTATTTGATGATTTCCCATCCAAAAAAAAAAAAAGGGTTACGTATCTACCTGCCTAACAATTCATCTTCTTGCACTTGTCACATGTTACATGTGGTCAGCGCAAAACGTTTTCTTCTTCTAACGTTTTGGTATGTTTTTACCTGATAATAAGCAATCTTTTTGATTTTCTAATGCGGATATAACAGTATCAGTACGCGCATATATGCCGCAGTATCTAATAAACATAGATTCAAAGCTATAATCAAGATCTTTGGTGGCGCTACAGTACTGGCCATCGGATTAGCAATACCTCGAATTGATAAAGTAACAAAATCCGACGCCTCATAATATGATCATTATCTTTCTGGTAATTGAATTATTAATCACTGTATTTACACGAAGAAACTCTTATAGGCTACTTGATTAATTGACATACTTTAGCAAATATTTCTGCTAATCATTAGTCATTAAATACAGGCTAATTTGTTGAGTGCACTTAAAAAAAATATTAAGGTGGTTATATCCTATTTGGTTGAAGTATGGTTTTCCTCAAATCCTGATGTCAGGGTCTATGAACTAAATCTGAATCTTTTCAAAGGTGACAAAGGAAAATTTCTTTGGAATACAACTTGTATTGGTTTTTCTGTTTTATTACGACTCTTATGACGATATGTCTTTGCACAAGAAGGCCAAAAACCACACTCAGCCTCGAAACTAGCATGCAAAACTTCTACCATGTGAAATTTCATTTGATAAATGAACTGTTTGTTTTCTATCAATTAAATTCAATTTTATTTGAAAACATCCATTCGGTTACTATATCCGACGACTCTGGTTACTTATCTCTTCTGGTGACCGTACATGAAAAAGAAATCCACATGACAGTGCGGAACACAGGAAACCAACGTGCCCGACCTGAACTTGACCAACTAACACCTTCCATTAATTACAAAACAATCTACAAATAACAAAAAAACCTAATCGACATAGGCATTGTCACTTTACAAGGACAAATCAAGCATTAATCACTAAGTGGTAGAAAGAATTGGCAGCTGTTATAAAAACGTAATGAGTAGCAAGGTTATTGGAACAGTGTAATGGATATCTGATCTCATTGGTTTTAAGTACCTCGATAGTAATCTATTTTATCTTCACAGTATTTCCTCACGGATTTGAACTTGGCTTGAGTAACTGCCAAGCCAAGAGGAACTAGTGGGTAGACCAGTGGCAGAAAAGGAGATGAACAAAGATGAAGACACAGAAAGAGCAGATATAGGACATGAACGAGATGACCAAGTTTAACAAAGACCTATCAGTCTAGAAAGAAACATTAACAGGGAAGATATTGGAGGTAAAGACAAACAGAGACCTAACTGTCTGGAAGTCAAACAAAAAAAAAAAAAAAAATGAAAAAGTGTTTATTCACAGAAAATACATTTTTGTTGGTTACATTTACTTCCGCCAAACTGCATAGCAGTTTGTTGGCAGACGTGTAACAATCTGCATTGGTGGAATCAAACTGAGTTGTGATGAAGCTTGAGAGCAGTATTTTCATCAGTGGACTGCAATAGGCTGAGTTAATGTGGAGAAGGCCCTGTTGACTAACAGCAGGCATAGCACAAGCACCGGTTTGTCGACGGAAGAATAGACAAAAATGACGTTCCGTTTTGACAGAACGACGGCAGCAAAGTGGATAAGAGTAATTTTCACTTTTTACGAAATTCACACTTTTACATAATTATGTAGTTCGACTCAGAATTCCTAGTTTTGATTTTTTTTTCTGTTTGATTCCAAATTGACAGTTTGTAGAAGGTACGATGTCGACATTGAAAAAACTAAATGTCACTTTTTATGAAAAGAGCTGTGTCTATTCTTCGTAGAAATAGGAAGCGTCATGCCAAGCCCGCAGGTAAATATGTAGCAGGATACAAAGTCATTTTCCTATAAAGCGTAGAAACTCATACGGTATGGAAAAACGCTATTACAATAATCGTACAATTTACCTTAAACATTCCAGTACTAATTCATTATCATGCAAACAACAAAATTATTCTAGATCCTGCTTCACTTTTAGCTCATCTTCGAGAAACTATGACTATTGTTGACAGGAAGTCAGCAATCTTAGCAGGAAATGATAGCTTCCGAATCAGTCATTAATGACTCATTAAGACAGGTGCGATGCTAATGCAGCTATGCCAGATACGTAGTTATGTATGTATGCATCCGCAATCAGTTCTTACTTCTTATCTGTATGTGTCATAATATTGTTATCTGTTACAGGTGCAGCTGCTGTTTTTAAATATTTATCCGTAGCTTTGAAATTGTTGAGGAGTTACATCCGCACTGGGGTATAGCTGTTTTATTGCTTTTCGTAACACGACTTGGGGGAAGACCTAAGCAAGGATGGTGAAATGAACTAGACTGCTGCAAGAAAGAATGGACCAGAACACAACACAAAACAGCCATGAGACATTGAAAGAATTGAGAAGCCGTAGATAATAGAGTCAAATATCATAGTGTCAAATCAGCTAGAACATATCCATTGCTGAAATAGGACAAACGTCAACATGGGCCAGGAGTACTAAGGGTCATCAATAAACGCCACAGACCAATTGTGTCAACGTTCTGAGTTGAACTGCATGATTACTGATATATGCGTGCACTGACTGAACAGCTCTACTCAATCTGTGTGGTGTTTTCTTCAAAATACTATTTCAAACACCAATCCATATAGTTTTCAACTCTTCACATGATCTGACCAAGATTTTGTCTGGACTTTAAAAGAGACTGTGACCTCTGAGTTTGATTCGGCCTTTCTTTTTAGAGTAGTCAGATAGGGAACGCCGACCTCATCTAGTTTTTAAAATATTATTGATTTGTAAAATTATTTATACAAACTTACTACAAGAAATAAAATCATTTATCATTTATAACTGGCAATCACAAATTTTCCATTTACAAGATGTTAACTTTAATACAATAGTTTACTGCACAGACTCCAGGTTTTGAAAGACTAGCAAATCAAAGTTATGACGCCTATTTGTTAAGTAACTTTATCTGTAGTATTTGCGAGCGAGAAGCTGAGGTGGCGGCCGTTTAAAGCAGTGTAACTCACTATAAATGTCTGGCTAGACTCTAAGCTCGAGATCTTTGTGCCGTATTTTAATTTAAGACCTTTTTGGCACGGTATACAGTGTTCAAAATTGCATAAGCTAATGCATGCTTATGTATGGACACGTAACTTAGTAGTTTATGTTAAAATATATTTTTTTACCCTACTGCGCCAGAAGGAGCGTTGTTTTCGAGTGTATATGTATAGTGCATGGATTTCTTTGACGCGCTCTGTAGCCTAAACGGCTTGATGGATTTTAGCTTGAGAGGCGTCGTTAGATTCGTCTCAATTCTTAGAGTGACACTGGGTATATAAAAATTATGAAATTCAAATAGCCGTTATTTGGCGCCATTTTTTCTAAATTTTATTGTCTAGGTATATGGTTGCTTTTAAATAATAAGTCTGTGGGTTCATACAAAGTTGAGATTTATTTTCTGCGCCGACCCCAAACTGAAGGTCAGGATGATGATCTAATCTTTTGAGGTCTGGGATCAAATACTGCCTTGTAAGATGGGTTTGCTATTGAACCATTTCAAGGTGGTGTCAAAAGGCACCACAAAGAACTCTCTCGACGTTGATAAAATATGGCGTGAATCTATCAAAATTTATTATTGTCCTACAAGTAATCGAGGCCAGCTCACGTCTACGATAACAGATAAATGATAAGATAACACATGTTATTATTATTTTATACATTGTTATTATTACGTCTATCCAAACAATTTAGCACGAAAACGTCTTGTTATCGTCCAAAGAGACTTGTGAAAAGTGTACTGAACTTTCAGAAAATTCCTCGTAATTTTTCGATTAATGATGAAATTTTCGGCCTTGTACAGAAAATCACGTAAATAAGGCTGTTTCTCGAATATTTCTGCTTGAATGTAATATTCAGTGGCCTGATGAGTGTTATCAACAATTCGTGCCCAGTTCCCGCCGTTTACGAATGCCAGATGTGCTCAATCTCGTTTTTCCATCACGAATTCCTATTATCTAAGTAAGTATTACGGTATAAGGAATTAATATCAGATCTTTGATATTGTTATAGGTATCGTATTTAGTCTTTCGATTATTTATTTTGACGTGTTTCTGATAATTTAAAAAACTTTTTCCAAAAAAAAACAACCGACTTCCAAAAAAACACTACAAAGTGAAAAATAACTTTAATTTCGGAAGTCGGTGTCTTTGGAGCTGTATTTGAATTCTTTGTCACCGCCTTCCGAAATTAAAGTTATTTTTCACTTTGTAGTGTTTTTTTGGAAGTCGGTTGTTTTTTTTTGGAAAAAGTTTTTATTTTTCACTTTTTAGTGGTCCACATGTGCTTACCCCTTCACAGCATACCGGCGTGATGTTATGTTATGAACTGGTGTAAGCAATAGACAGACATGAGATTACAGCAATCCCAGTCCATTTGCTATCATTTATTGAGGAGTTCCGTTGCCTATCTCCAAAGTTCTTCATCAGATCTTCACCAAATTGAAATGAGACCACTCCGAGAAAGTACTCTTCCAAAAAATAGCTAAATCGCTTCGTGTGCCTATAAAATTTGAAGAATTCTCTCTATTTCTCCAGGTTCCCATCATCAGATCCTGACTTGATGATCATGGGACCATCTGGAAAGTATACCCTTTCAAACAAAAAAAACAAAATCCAAATCGGTCCAGCCATCTTCGAGTAATCGGGGAACATACATAAAAAAAAATAAAAAAAAGGTCCCGACGAATTGATAACCTCCTCCTCCTTTTTGAAGTCGGTTAAAAATAGTTTGTATCATTAACATAAGGCGTAGTATCTCTAACCTTTAATTAGAACAAAATCAAAGAGTACAGAGGCCAATTCTCAATCTTTGTTCAAGGATTCATAAAAAAGTCAACAAAAAATTAAGTTAGTAGAATACCGAGAAACAGAGCAAAGGCTAACGCTATCAAAGGCTAACGCTATCAAAGGCTAACGCTATCAAAGGCTAACGCTATCAATCTACCACCTAATTATACAGGGTGATTGGAAGATGGGTGCAAAGCTTTAAGGCGATGATAGTACAGACAATTTAGAACCATTTAAGCCATGGTTGTCTTAGACGAAGTCTTACCAAATATTTTTAACCAAATTTTTAAGTTTTTTTTCGGAAATTCTCAAAATTTAATGTAAACTGCATAATTATGGCCAAATTGAATGATAAATGAATTCATTTTTTATTTATTTAATTAAATTAATGTGTAAGCAATCAAGCAAAACATGTTTTAGGCTTCTGTGTCATTAGACATTTTTTTTTTACAGACATTTAAAGCTCAGAAAAAATAAAAAATTTGTACAATACGTCTTTTAAACCTTATTAAAAAAAAAAATGGTAAGACTTCGTCTAAGACAACCATGGCTTAAATGGTCCTAAATTGTCTATACTATCTTCACCTTAAAGCTTTGCACCCATCTTCCAATCACCCTGTATAATTAAGTATTAACAAAGTTAAACTAAAAAACACATCTTTGTTCTAACACTCGAACCGACAGACGCGTCACGGATCGATGATCATAGTCTGGCGGGCAGACATTAAAACTTTTCCGCTGTAGCCACCATTAATATTCACGGGTTCAATGTTTTCTGGTTTCTGTAAACGCCTAAAGGACTATAATACACTGAAGTGTGGATTAACTTAGAATAAATTAGATCAAGTGTCCATCCAGATTATTCGAAATTCGTCAGTTTATGTTTGAACGTTCAAAGTTTCTGTTTCATCGACAAAAGAATGTGTGTGTAAGCCAAACTGTCACGTTTCAGAAATATAATCACAATTCATCACGATTACATCGAAAACATATGACATATCCACCACGGAGTTTCCAAAGCAATCCGTCAGACATCTTTAATTTCAGGTCAACGTTTTTATACATTTATATACGCGAAAGCAATACACCACTGCTTTCCCTGCACTCGGATGAAATCATATTCCGTACAGCGTGAAAAGCAATCGACACCAGCTGCGCCTTAATTTTCTGAAGAGTCGCCTTTATGATGAGGAGATAAGATCTAGAGTTGTGCAACACATGCTGTGTGGAGCATGCATCGTTATAATAGAGTTGGGAGCGAAAAACTTAGGTTCCGCCGCACCGTTGCGCGCGCCCCGGCAATTTAATCGTGGATGTAAAGGCAAAGTAATTCACGCCAACTTACTAAGCCGATCCTTAATGTAGGCAGCTTATGTATGTGTGGTATAGAAAAACTGTTACATTCGGTTAGGATAATCTCATTCAGGATAAAAGATAAAAGGGTCTATTGTGAAAATGATATTACGGATTTCAGGCCGTCCGCTTTTGGTTGGGTCAAATCGACTATACATATTCATGCGTATTCAGTGAATCGAGACAATCGGTATAGTTCGAACAGTGATCAAAATTTCTTGCACACCTTTAACCGAACTTGAGGCCCTTCTCACAACCAGTCAATTCTAGGAAAGTCGCTGCAGCAGACGACAATACGACAAAAAAAAAACGCCTACTTCTCCGTTGAGTTTAGCGATAAAACGCCCACTTTCTACGCGGGCAGCACAAAGCGCGCACGCAGATGATCTGGTCATATGCGCTTGCGCATTGCATTGCGCAAACCGGATATAATTTTGTCAGTCGTCTGAACCAATTTTTTGAAAGTCGCCAAATTGTATCATTATGCTTTGTCCACGAGTTAAAACTGTGACGAGTGTCAACGTACTTATGGGAAATGTGACCATTACATACCTACATGGCGCGCCTATTTACTTTCACGTCATATTCCCCCAAGCGTTGAGATGATGACTCCGATAAAGTGTTTTGCTTATATCGAGTGATCAATCGCGAGGTTTTCTTTTGTTTTTCCAATATATCGCCGAACGAAGATTGAGGACTTTCTCGATAACATACGAGATACACTACAAAGTAATCTTATCGAGGCATTACGTACGAGGAAACACTGCATTGAAATAACAGCCGTACATAAATGTAAAACGATGAATCATTGCCAAATTGTTTTGCGATTGCAACTTTTTCTAACGGAATTGGGGCACTGACCTGAATAAAATTAACATGAAAATGTAGCTACATAATAAGACATATATGCCAACTATGTAATTATACGGAATACGTTCGAAAATGTGGCAAAAACTGAGGCCACAGAACAAAGATCTGTTCTCCTTTAAACTGGTTTAATTAAAGTAGCCACAATTAAGACTTCCTGCGCTGTGGTAAGGCTACCTATACTTAAGTAAGTAAGGGCAAGATAAATACATGATAATATCAAAGTACTAGCTGAGTACATGGTGTTTAATTTGTTAACAAACCAGCCTCGTAGTACTGAGGTAATTTTCTTTATGTTATGGTAATTGCTTTGAATGCACTATAATTAAAGTTTATTATCTTTCAAGTATAAAGGATTGGGACTAAGACATATTAGTACTTCTAGTTACTCCATCCATATTTGTATCCATAATTCGAAATACTAATGGATACATTGAGTTGGCAGTATGCTTGGATTTTATCATCATACGAAATCGGCTTACTTTACCTATACTAAAATCTTATACTACAGAGTCTACGACTCTACGGCTATGGTCGAAGGCTAAGAGATTAATCAATTAAAAAGACGTAAGCTTATGATATGTAAATTCTAGAAACTTCTATATCTTCGGTCTAGCTACAATGATACAAATTCGCTGAAAGAAATCTAAAATTTGCTTCAAAGAACTGATTGATTCGTATCAAAAAATCACTCACAAAATAAAAACATCGTATTTCAACAAAACACAGAGCTGTGAGTGCATAACGGTATATTTATTTCTGACTAAAACCCGTGATAAATATCAGACATTGAATCACGGACTGACACATCAGAAATAACGTTTTTTCGATGTTACAAAGTATCGATTTTGGTTGTTAACATGCATGTTATTTCATGCTGTAGTTTAGTTTTAAATTATGAAGTTTTGGATACATATTTACTACAATCAATCATCCTTTTGCTGCTGTTGGAGTATTGACGTCTTCCTAAAAATAATCGCAGACGGCTTATTATTCGATACGTAAGAACTCATACGAAATTTCTTCTTAATATGAATTTCTGAAGTTGTCGATTCCCCTACCAATCAATTAATTTCGTGCGAGTCGCCTATAGAAAATAATATTATACTATTTAAAAGTGCCGCTTCGCCCGATTCGTGGGAATTGACTAATACGCCTGGTAGACAAGTTAGTTATACGTACAATTTATACTGGATATGACGTCAAAACTCAAATAACAACGGTAACAGTACTTAAAAATTATAACTGTAACAACAATTTCACTCAAACCAAACTTCATGCAGATGGCAATAAATATAAACTTCACTTCACCAGCCTGGCGCCATTTCCATTGAAGCCAAGAATACATTCATAACGTCAAAACAATACCAATAAACTAATATATCGATGTTAGGACAACAATAATAAAGTATTCTCGATGATCTCAAGAGCTGGCAGCTGCGGAATGAACAATGAGCGCAACACAGGTGCAGACCACAGCATTTAAGGCACGAGTAGCATTGTTTCACTTAGTAATAAAACAGTCGTCGTTACTCAACAGTCACTGCAATGCTAAGCCCTTGTACGCACGGGCGATTTTTTTCGCGCACTGGGATTATAAGTCTCAGTTTGAGCTGAGCATTGAGAATCCAACAGAGAATAGAATACTCCGTTGTGATGCAGTGCGTCTCAGCCACATTGCTAACTATGCCCCACCTCTTGTCGTGCCTGCCCGAACACCTGCACTTTGGAAGACCTTTGTGAGGCCAACGATAGCGCTGTCGAAGTGGCAGAATTCTGACCGAAGCTGAGCTAAAACCAACAATAGGAATCATGGACACGACAAAGAAGAATAGAATATATATATTATCTTTATTTCCGCATCAAAAATGGTACATAAAAGGTCTTAACTATATTTAAATAACAAGACATGTTCCGCTCTTTTAGCATTAAAAAAATACCGAGACAGAAGATAGCACATACCAACGCGTCGAAAACAGCACTGCTGATTTTTCAGCTCTCGGCGCTTTGCAGTGCGTTGACAATCAAGTGCAAGATAAAAAATAATAGATAAAAAAATCTAAAAAACACTTTTTAAAAACCTAACTAAAAAAGCAGAAAATATTTTTTTTTAAAGAGTGGGGTTCTTTTTGAGGTATTTTTATAATCAATTAATATCAAGCACCCCACGCTTTTTTTATATTATTTTCTGTTTTTTTAGTTCTGCTAACTACAAAAGCGCGATTTTTCATTGTTTTTTTAACATTTCACAACAAATTTACACGACAAATTAAAAAAAATATTGAATTGTCATCGGTCCTCGATAAGTCTACAAAGTTTAAATAAAATCTGACCGTTTGAAGTGGGTCAAAATCAAGTCTAAAGCAGTCGGTTACAAACAAACATGCTTACAAACATACAGGTGAAGCTAAATAAAAGCGTGTTAAAATCGTCGCGTTAAAAACGCGCCCGTGCGTACGAGAGCTAAAGGACAGTATGCAGGATGTTTTTTAGCCGTTAATTAAAGGAAATTCCAATTCGGAGATATTTCCGTTTTGTTTTTTGTGTGACGGCCATTAAGTACAATCTGTCTTTACAGTTATATTACAAGAAGGTGCTTAACACCATCCGTTTCTCGAATTATTTTCGCAATATGTGCCAACTTCCTAAATTCAAAGACCGGTCCACTCATTAGTAGGTATATTCGTACCACGCGAGATAAGTAAAATCGATATTTCGGCTTTTCTTTTGATTTTTTCCTAAGCCAGCAGTATTGAGGCAAAACAAATTATAAAAAAAAACAATCATTTAAATCGGTCGAGCCTTTTTTGAGTTTGTACTAGACTATCATCGCTCGTATTATTATAATATGCCGACGGAAGATATTTTCGATGACCTGCCGAAATTTGCATCAGGAGCACAAAGGTGCATTGAAGAAGGCATTATTTGAAATTGTAATTTTTATTAAATTTTTTGTTTTATTTTTATTGTTCAATTTTATGTTAGTGTATTTTATAGATATAAATAGTTTAATAAGTCTGTATAACATCGTTTTGGGAAACTGTTAGATGTTGTACTTGTTGGTGTTAATAAATAAATAAATAAATCATTGCAAGGCAATTGATTTTTAGATAGAAAAATAGATAGATAGTTAAATTGCATTCGGTCAGACTGAAAGTCGACCCTAACATAGTTGGGCAATACTAGACAGATGATAAAAGATAGATAAATAGATTAGCAAAAACAATCGTAAATAGTAAAGTCATTCAAATTAATGAACACAATCAAAAGCTTTCACTTATAAAAATTAAATTCAATAGAAAATCGTAATATAAAATTAATTGCGTGCCGGTTGAGTGTGATGATTTATTCTTAATTTGTATAAATCTTTCCAAATGATCTCTCGAAGAAAGTTTGTATGGTGCAAGAACACTTGAGGAACTTTTTAATGCAAAGGTCAGACGGATTTAAGAGTGGTCCTTAATTCATTAAGGTCGATTATGAACTTTTAATTATTGAATTAAATAGCACAGAACTCTTGACTTAAACTAGTTACTGCCCACGGCTTCGTCTGCGATCCGGATGAAAAGTGCCCTATGTATTATTCCAGGTCATTGTCTACCATGTGCCTGTCAATTTCATTCAAATCCCTTCAGCCGTTTAAGCGTGAAAGCGAAACAAACAAAAAAAAATCTAATCTTTTCTCATTATAATTTTAGTTTATAGGTACTAGCAGCGCTCCGCGGTTTCACCCGCGTAGTTCCCGTTCCCGTGGGAATACGGGGATAAAATGTAGCCTATGTCACCCGGGGATAGTGAAGCTTCCCAACAGTGAAATAATTTTTCAAATCAATTCAGTAGTTTCGGAGCCTATTCAATGCAAACAATCAAATCAAATTTTTCCTCTCTATAATATTATTATAGATAACATCACGCCTGTATTCCTCGAAAGAATTGGCAGAGGTGTACTTACAGTACACCCAAATTTCGCCAGTTATGTTTATTATATCCCATGTAATAGCTAGACTTCGGGCTGCTACTGAGCAATACCCGCACCCTAATTGCGTAACTCACGATTCATCATAATTTGTATCGTTTTGAAACAAATGGCTAAACTATTGCTTCATTTGTTCGAAAAATGTGTCTGCTCAGCAACGTAAATAACGCAATGAATATTGTTGAACTGTCAAAATGAAACCGACCAAGATGAATCGCGTGTTACGCAATTAGGGTGCAGATGGAAAATCCCAATAAGATTGCCCGACCTATGAATCGAACCCAAAATCTACCCAGCAATAGCGCTTGAGACCACTATACTTGTACTGATAATCGTATTCAGTAACTTGACATTTGAAGGGTTACCAGATTATGATAAAAAAAAGATAGTGAGGTGGTGTAAGAATGAATGAAATTGAAATAATGTAGGTACTTACATGCAAAAAAAGAAATATTTTAAATTTAATAACTTGTCTTAAAAACATGTTATGCACTATTACAAATAGTAGAATTTGTTATATATTTTGTTTCTAAGTAGTAAGGTAATTTAAAATAAAACAACTTAGTCAGAAATGTATTTTTGATTCATCTGAATCAGAAATTTCACTGTCACTTGTTACATCTACATAATACATAATAATATAGGCAATCACTCACAGTCTGTCTATCTGTTTGCAATAAACTCAAAAAGTACTAACGAATTTTCATGCGGTATTCACCAATACAACAGACTTTTCTTCAGGAAAGTTTACGTGTCATAATTTTTTAAGGTTTTGTTTGAATTGGTTAACGAGGGCGAAGCCGCTGGATATAAATCAAATATTAGAGGAAACCCCTATAAGTAAAAAGTTCGTTTTCCATATTCATATGTAACGTCTGACCTTGTTGAGTCACCAAAGAATTATGGGGAATTTATTTAGAAGGTCGTTAAAGTGAAATTTTCTCGTTCTACAGTGTCACCTCACTTTCGTTTGGTCACCACGCGTGGCCATGTTGGAAACAATTTCATAAGTTTATGGAAACGTAACGTCTTTTGTTAAGTTATTGCGTTATGATTACCGTGCATTGTTACGTTTTGAATGGAATATTCTCTTTTATGTATGGTGGACATTGATCGATTCGTTGAAGGCTACTGGCTAATTTATTTGCCGAGTAGTTTTCATAAATCGTGAAAGTTAGCGTATAATGGTAAAGTAGCTCCGTGTCTCGAAGAGCACATTGTCATTTGTAGATTTTTGACAGTCGTTACCGGTTGACAAAAGCCCGAGAGTCTGACAACCAGTCTTACTAAGGAGTATCGTATTACCCAGTAACTGGGTTGTGGAGGTCAGATAGGCAGTCGCTCCATATAAAATACTAGTATTCAGCTTCCAGTATTGACCCTAACGTAGTTGGGAAAAGGCTAGGCAGATGATGATTGTTAAATGGCTTCAAGAAAGAGTTAAAAAATCGATGTTAACAGTGAACTCTATAACAAAAACGAGAAAGCTTTATAGCTGACTAGACACGACAAAATCTGTGTCAAATGAAATTTAGCCACTTGGTTTTATAACAAAGATTCTATTACTCGCGACGGTAACCTCAAAACCTTAGTATTTGAACGAACTTGTCCGGCGCTTTGAGAATCGATTAGGTATTTCAATGTTGCTATTGATCTCCCGAGTCGACCTGAATAGGGCATGGAAACTTAACATAACATCACGCATGTTTCCCCGAAGAGTTAGGCAGAGGTGTACCCACTGTTCGCCAGTTATGTTCAAGTGGCAACTCAACCATTCCAGTCCGCCCCACCCTACTCCACCCTTACTACGCTGGTGTCAAACTTCGCCCTACACCCTGCGCCACCACTGCTGGTGGACCGCTAGTCCACTTCACTGTGCACTCCAGTTTTGGTGTGCGGCGCTTCAGGGCGATCCACCCTGGTTTCTACGCCAAGAATTACTAAACACTGTCTGATGTCACTTATCCGGCTCGAAGGACCATGAAGTTTATTTCGTGGAACTCGGATATACATATAAAACACCGGATACATTGACCGTATATATTCGTTTTATATCTTGGGTGTGATCTCAATATTCATCATCATCTGCCTAGCCTTTTCTTAATTACGTTGGAGTTGGCTTCCAGTCTAACTGGATGCAGCTGAATACAAGTATTTTCCATGGAGCGACTACTATCTGACCTCCGCAACCCAGTTACTAGGTAATACGATACCCCTTGGTAAGACTGGTTGTCAGACTTTCGGGCTTCTGACGACCCGTAACGACTGTTAATGGTCCACAAATTTCAGCCGAGACCAACGGCTTAACGTGCGTTCCGAGGCACGGAGGGGGTCTTGGTCTGTAAAGATGGTCACCCATCCACGGACCAACCGCGTCAAGCGTAGCTTAACCTGATCGATCGGCCCGTGCAACTAATTACTAGCCACAGCCCCCCCTGTGATCTCAACACTTAAATTTAAAAAAACACTCAATTTGATCAACTAGGTACAAATTAAGATTCCAGGAAGGTACTGAGAAATTCCAGATGGTAGAACCCATTAACACTTTGGCCGCCCTGGGAATCGAACCAAGCACTTCATGCTTAGCAGGAGCGCTTGCCACCACTGATTACTAGACTAACGAGGCAGTGTAACCTAAAAACCTTGGTATCTGAACGAGCTTGTTCAGTGCTTCGAGGATCGATTAGGTATTTCAATGTTGCCATTGACCTCCCGGGTCGAACTGAATGGGCTATGGAGAAAAAATAAAATATACCATCGATCATAGCTCGTGATTGATAGAGATAGAGTAGGTACTTGTTTTTGTAGATTTAATATTGACATATTGTTTGTGAGCCGACGACCTTTCGTGACCTCGGTATTGTGAATTTTGATGGGGATAAATCCGTCTAGATTTCTAGAAGGTATCGCATAGTAATTTACGATATGATTACCGATCCGCCACTGCTTCGCATGGCTTTTACAACTTGACAAAGCATCGAGGTTTTTGTCGACATGTAAGTTTGATATAAATCCACATACTAATAATAAAGCTGAAGAGTTCGTTTGTTTGAATGCATTTGAATCGCTGAAAGAACGAAGCAATATATTTTAGCATATGGTAGCTTATTTCTTGTGGAATGATATAGACTAGTACTTAAAATCACGCTAGGACTCTTAGGAACTGAGCAAAAAGAAAAGGTATTACAATACGTCACGACGGGGTGGGTCGGGTCGGGAAAGCCAGAAATTTAACGTAGACGAAGTCGCGGCCAGTAGCTAGTGTATACACATAAAACTTCCAGAATAAATTCTCTAAATGATGGTAACAATCGCATCAAAACCCAGCGTAGTAACAACACAGTCTTACAGACAGATGCCTATAAACAGACTTAAATGTATTATATGTATAGATGAAAAAGTATGTATTTATGTTTGCTTTACTACTAAAGACACTAAGTACTTGCTTCATAGAAATGATAAACTACTAGCTTTTTCCAGCGGCTTCGCCCGCATGGATGTCGGTGTATTATACATTTGAACCATCCTCTCGAATCACTCTTGTCTATTGTTGATAACCGCATTAAAATCCGTTGCGAAGTTTAAAAGATCTAAGCGTGCAAACACGAAATGCAACTTTGTTTTATACTATGGTAAGATACACCCCACATGGATATGAGTACAGGTTTTCACATCGCACAGGTGCTCTCAAAGTGCATAAAATATGCGTCTAAAGTACCGCTAACTACGATGTTCACAGTTTATGGTTTTCCAGACAAGTTCCAAATAAGTCGATCGTGAGAAAAATCCTTTCTACTAGTTTACAAGCTTCTTCATTTTGTGGTCTTTAAGGAAAAGTAGATTAACATCTACGTATACTTAACATACTCCTCTCATAGAAAGGAGGCCTGCAGCAGGCTTAGCACGAGCACCGATTTGTCGACGGAAGAATAGACATGACTATTAACTAAATTATGTACTATAGAAGAAGATAGCTATGATTTTCAATTATTTTTTTTTGGTTGCGAAATCATCAAATAACTTCTTCCGCTCTGGGTGGAGCAGGAGGGCGTGTCAGACTTTTACTGACTAAAACCCACCCGTGTTCCCTCAATTGCCTGTGTGCCAGGGGCCGCGGTATCTCTTTCGAACAACCCGCACCCCTGGCAGGCATCGGCCCTTGCGGACCCCACCAGTAATGATTTTCTATTAATTATCACAGTTATGCGTTCTAAACGAATCATGATTTTGTAGATAATCGTGTATAGTTTGTGGCCGTCGAGTGGAAAGTTTGTTGTCAGTGTGATTTTGACAGTTTGGGAGGAAATATTCTTCTGAAATAGTCTACATTGTAAGGACCTAGACAAAGATCGTTAGAAACGAAAGACAAAATGACAGATTGTAGAAGGATATCTACGGTGCAATGTCAAAAATGTAGAAACGAAATGACACTTGTGTGTTGTAAAGCACTGTCTATAAATAGAAAGCGTAGCCTGCTGGTATCCCAGTAGTGGGGACATTATAGGCTGATTATGTTTACTTAATAATATAATAAAGCTGAAAACTTTGTTTGAACGCGCTAATCTCGGAAACTACCAGTCGGATTTGAAAAACAGTTTTTGCCTTTTCAAGCCCATTTCTTGAGGAATGTTACTAGCTTGGCCTTAGGAGCCGAGCAACCAGAAAAAATCCACAAAGAACACTAAGCGAAAACCGCGGGCGCGTGTTTCATAAATGTGGTTGTTATTTCAGTACTAGCTGTACCCGCAACTTCGTCCACGCGGAATAGTATTTTTTAAATTATTAAATAAAAATAAATCAAATTTCTAAAATCAAAGTAGCCAAGTTACTCCTCATTACATCAGCTATCTGCCATAGAAAGTCCCATCAAAAGAGGTCCAGCCGTTTCAGACATTAGCCGGAACAAACAGACAGACAAAAATTGAAAAAAAAAAGAATTGGTATATGTACCGTGTATACATCCATATACAGGTTGAAATTGAAAACATGCGACAAACCGAAATGGGAGATTGTACTCATCATTATGAACAACTTTTACTAAGGGACCAATGATGCAATCGCGAAAAAAAAAACATCTGTTCCCTACATTTATGTTCGCATAACTCGTCAAAATGTAGGGAACAGCTGTTTTATTTTTTGCGATTGCATCATTGGTCCTTTAGTAAAAGTTGTTCATAATGATGAGTACAATCTCCCATTACGGTTTGTCGCATGTTTTCAATTTCAACCTGTATAATATACATTTAGTAAAAAGCGGTTATTTTAATATTACAAACAAACACTCTAATTTAATTTATCTATTTATGTATATAGATGTATAGATATTGCGTATCTTACGGGTTTCACGCGACTCAAGTCACAGGCAGAAGCCTTTTTGTAAAGGGGCTGTAAATAAGCATAAAATAGATGTTTTGTGTAAATTATCAAGCAAACAGTTGCAACAGCATTGTGAAGTAGAAAATCTGCGGTCGTATGCGGTTTGGTGTGAAAGTTTATACGCAAATCGTATCTGTCTGAAGTTGTTTATGTTTTAGTACAAAGATGTATGATGGGTGACAAGAAATCGTTATGGATTGTTGTAATAAGGTTTTCTCTCGCGCAAAAACGTTGATTGAAGGGATTTGGTAAAGTTTTACTTGATGGCACGAAGACAGATTATAAAAGTGTTTTTCTCTGCCACGGGAAATGCTAAGCTGGTTATGCGAAAATGAAATAAAAGGAGTCAAGATTTTTTAAGTCTTCAATGGTTTATCTAAACAGGGTGTAACAGAAACCCTATTGCTATCCTTAAGCACTAAAGATAACAGCTGGTATAGAATCACTATACATAGTTTCAGCTCAAAATATAATTACTCTAAGAATTGATACCAAATTTTCGGTTTCATGTTTCTTAAATTCAAATCATAACAAACGTGTCACCGCACTACGTCGGTCAATAAATTTCTACGTTACTTGACAATATCACGATAAATCTCTTCCGAGTGATGTGTTTATTTCAATTTGAAAAGTTCGGTTTCTGGTATCAATGTATTAAAAACTCTCATAACTTCCGAACATGTAGAGATAGGATTAAAAAACCCTTCCAATATCGTTTGATATCATCCAAAGAAGCCGTGCCCTTGGTATGTATATAACCTTTCCGTTACACGTTGTATATTAAAACGTGAAGCTAAATCTTTGTACCACCTTTTTACGAAAATTACGCAGACTGAGGAGTATGAAATTCGGCACAGTTAAAGTATAAATGGAAAAGGAATACAAAAAGCGAATATTTTTATATACCTAATGCTGTATTTCAATTTAAATGAATTATGTTCGAATGTCGCCCACCGAGCGACCACTAGTTTTAATTAAAAAGAAATGCTAAAATTACGTCATTTTTTATTTATTGCTCCTTCAGAACTGTTAAGTATGAGATGACACATAACATTCATTATTACCATATTTGTAAGGCATAACTTATGAAGGCTGTCTTTATATTAATGAAAAAAATATTTTTACGTAAGAAAAGTACAATTTATGATATTTAAATATCGAGGTGTCATCGCAAATATTAGGTATGTATCCATGTCAGGATTGTGTAATCAACGAAAATGGGGGTTGAAATACATACATAATGTAAGAGCTGACCGTATCTAGAATTCTAGACGGAATTGACAAAATGTGGGACTTAGCGCGTGTGCCGACAACAGACATCTTTTCTACTGTTATATCCCCTAACATTGGTTTTTCTGATAAACATCTAAATTTTGCATGCTTAGGAATTTAAATCAACCCGTCACTGATCACGTAGTAGCCTGAACAGAAGAGTTCTAGAGCTTCATTTCCATATGCAGCTAATTCATATCCGGCTCGAAGGACCACAAACAAAAAGATAAAAATAAAAATTCTGTTGAAACGTAAATAAAGAACAATTGATTCTATTAGTAGACACAGAACAATGTGCTCGGTCAAAAGGATTACTCAAGAACCAGCAAGATTCAAATTAATTACATTTTGAAGTCGTTTTTAGAAAAGATCCGTAAAATATTTTATTTTTCCATATAACTGAACTTTAAATGCAAATTAGACAAAAACAGACAGAATTAGGCCTTATCTGAAAAAAAAAGGCGGGACAGTTTATAAAGTTACCAACTAAGAACCATTGTAGCCATTAGGGAAAGCCCAACAGACAATATAATATAGCACAATCAGTTCTGACGAGTAATGAACGTTGAAGGATGAACAACTCGTTTGATTGGCCTCAATAGCGAAAACATTGCCCCTAGCAATTGTATGCAATTCCTCTTTAACTAGCAGACTGCAGTTACACTATACAACATTATTTATTAGCTGTTATCCGTGGCTTATTTGCTAGCAAACTTCAAACCCACCATGTTACCAATAACGGGGTCGAGTTTCAAAATATTATATCTTAGTGCACCTTTATCTACAGGGTGGCAGCGATTCAGTACATGATCGACATTTTTTTCGTCGGTTATTAAATGAAAAAAAAAAAAAAATGTTCCACATATTGCACTTTTGTAAGAAATGGCTGATTTTTTTTTATTACCCACGAAAAATTGGTCGGGGTAAAGAATCATGTGCTGAATTCATTGTTTCAGTTTGCTCGTCGATGTCCTCCTGGCCACCATGTAGGTATACTTTCGTGGGTAAATTTACATGGATGCCCACCGTCTGGGAGGAAAGAGGAGTTATGCCGACACACCCACCTTGACACTTCCTAAGAACAATGCATATATTCCAAAATTCAAATTCTCTATCTTCAGTGTATTAGGCTGTAAGTTCTCCGTCAGTCAATCAATAATTCAATCTCAGAACTAGACAGTCACTCAGTTACCAAAAACATCAGCTATTTCACTAGCAATTTCCCTTTTCAGCTTCACCTTAACATTTGACACTTTAAAACAATAGCTAATTGGAATTACGTGTCTTTGTCCGTAACTCCGATTAACGCACGATCGAGTGCGATTAGTCTCGGTGTTCGGTTTCATTACAGACTAACCGAATAAACTGTGCAGCCAACAAAATTGTGTGTAGTCGCTACTGCTTTGACTTGTCGTAATCAATTACAACAAAGACTTTGGTGGCTAGTTTAATAATTAATTAGTTTAATTTAAATTGTTTGTTTTTTTGCATAAATGTTTAGCCGGGTCCAGAGGTGTGTAACGTAATGTAACGAGAATTCTGTTTGTGGAAGGCACTTCGAGTATGTAAAGCTCGGCCTAGTGCCTGGACTTTAATCCCTAACTTATAAGTAGTTAAACATAATTATAAGTCTGAAATCGCCAATCTGCCCACGTGGTGATCAATGCTCATGCCTTCTCTGTGAGGCCTTTGCCCTGCAGTGTCCACCAGCCCCATTGCCCGGCTGATGTTATTATGATGCGTCCAGTTTTTAGTCCTGTTCAAATTATTTCTTTTTCGATGCCAAAAGTTTTCTCTTAGAAGTTTCAATGAAGAAATTCATCAAACACATAGTAGGGTTCAGGGATGGCATTCCAAAGGGTTCTTTAAAGGTCGACACAATCTTCTGTTTGGTAAATGTCAAAGCGTGTGTCGATATCACTGTAAATATATTGCGATCTGATAAGCTGCCTGTGCTGCTGTGTTTGTCTGTCACTAAACTCCCTGTGGTGGGATCGTGTGGCCTAATCCTTCTCAGAGTGAAGGCCTGTATTCCAGCTAGCGCGAACAATATAGGCATCAGCTTATTATTTCCCATTTCCCAGACATCTATGTCTGCACGCAAGTCTTCGCAGCACATATCTCAGAAGCGTTCCAGGCCACATATTGTTCAATTTTTAAAGGTCGTGCGCATAAATCGTAAATCATATTGAATTATTCGTTTATGCCATGGATTGTATTGCAGCGTGTTCCCATTTTTTTATTAATTACCCTCGCTTCAAATTACAAATAGCTTTTCGTTGCAATTTCCAGTACTACGGTTGACTAATTAGACATAATTTTGTATAAGTTATGGCAACATTGTATTTAAAAAACACGTTCGTCGGTGTAATTAATCAAATCTGCTAATGCATTCTACTGATATCAATTTATTAAAAAACTGAACATGCTAGCATTTTCACAAGCACGATCGATTTGAAAGTTCATTGCATGTTTAGGAGATGATTTTAATAAATAAATAATCATTTTTTTCGGATTCACCATAAGATTACATCCATATTTGTTAGTTGCGAACTTACAAACTATAGTAATAATTTTTAATAATAACAATTGATGGACAATAATAATTTTAGTAGTGACAGGTCCGGCTGGACTACTCGAAAAATGGTTAATCCTAAAACTGTTTGTTTATCGTGTTACTTTTTTTAAACCATATTCATCAAATATAGCTATCACTATGTACTAGAATTTGTTTTAAAAAAAAGTAGGATTTTGTGAACAAAATATGTTCTCAACAAAATTTTTTCCATGATTGGATTTGCCTTCATCAGGTGAATCATAACTATACAGAAGCCCACGTGCCTTAAAAAGCTACAATCTGGTGTTTCCTTACGACCCAATAAAACCAGTCTTCAACCGAACCAATCCTAAAGAAACATTTATTGTTTATACAGGGTCCTTGCGGTAAGATTGCGACAGATATCACTTGAAACAAGACAAGTCAGACCAGTTAGCCATTACTCAAAATAGAAAGAGAATGGTGAGGGACGCCTACGACTTACTAACACGCAAGGCTTGATGGGTGTCCGTGTCCACCCTATTATTTCGGAATCTATACCATCTTTGCAAAAATTTACAAATTACAGCACTTTGTAACGTGTTCGAACGGATAGAGAGACGTGTAGTCTTGTAAGTATCCCTCATTACCTTCCACAGGTGCTATAAGAAGAGTTTAAGGGATTATTATTAAGTGGCACGAATATAACACTTTAAACTGTCATAATAACATACTTAACTCATCAGTTTTGCCTATTTCTGTACTAGAGCGTACGTAAACCGATTTAGCTATATATTTAAATTTAAAACAATATTAAAGGTATTCAGGTCTTGAAATTGATGAGTGACGGAGCCTATTGATATATGATTTCACCTTTGTACATTTCAAATAATCTGGCAACCCTGTATATACCAAATAAATAGGCCGTACTCGCACTATTTCTGTACTCGAAAATGTCGCACTGTGCTTGCGCAATGTCGGTTACGTCCATCTATAAATAAGCACGTTATACTACTTAGCAAAAGCAGTAAATTTCACAATAGTTTTACGTCTAATCGATGCTAAGATAATGCTAAAATGTAGAGCAAGCAATGTTCTAGAATGGAATAAATTAGATACAACATTAATTATTATTTCGGCCATAAATATTGATAAAATTGCTTGGCACGATGCTGTACATAAACATATACTTTAGCAAAATATGTATGTGGGAGGAAATATGATTACCTAATATAAACCTAGAAACAAATAAAGTACTTCAGATCTAAAATACAGACAACGCTAAAACTAATTGACGTATTATCATATTTGCTTGCTTAGACAAATATCAAACATTAACTTAATATTTATTCACAAATTCAAAGAACGATTTGAACATACAACACAAAAAGCTAATGCTAACAACAAATATGTTAGGATAATATTTTGAATTGGAATTATAAATGAACATAATAATTAATGTATTGTTGAACCACGTGGCTGGCAATGTAAGCAATGTGTATTTAAAAAGGTTTTCTGTCTCCTCCACAGTGAAATCAGATTGCACAACGACCTAGCATTGATATTCGACTTAAACTAGTTTTATAAAGAGTAAAAGTATATGATAGAGCTAGTGATGGTGATTGAAGTGGTGGAGGCTCGTCCCCTATAACATAGGACTTAAACATAACTGGTGAAATATGGCAGGTGTACAGACCTCTGCTTAACCCTTTCGGGAATACAGCCGTATTAAAAGTAGATGGTATAACTAAATGGCAACCAAGACCAACTCACTGCCACTAACAAAGTGACCTGAAGTAACATAGTACTCCATTGTCAAGCAGGCATTGTAAGACGACTTCAATCTAGATTCCAGTTCGTCGCGACGGACCAGTCTAGACTGAATGCGGGATGCCGTCTTAATAATACGTATGGCCTATTTCTATGTATATTAGATCTATGCGGCAAAAGGATACTTCGATATTTACTTTGGTAAGATGTCGAATTATGTAATGGTATATTTTACTTACGTCATTAATGATTTTCTTGGTTGGTTTAATTGGTTGTATTTGAAGTAGGAAATGTAATTTACCTGAAACAAATTACAATAAATTAATTTTTGATATTTTCAACAAAAAAAGATATGTTATAGCAAAAATGCATACTTAGTAAACAAAATCAATAAGTAATAATCATCATTCTCTTGCCCTGGGGTCGCCATATGTTTTCTTCTTTGCCCATACTTCTCTTTTAGTTTTCATCTCGGTGGTCAACAGTTGTTCTGCCAGGTGCGAGTTGTTCGAAAAAGATACCGCGGCCCCTAGCACACAGGCAACTGAGGGAACACCTGGGTGGATTTTAGTCAGTAAAAGTCTGACACGCCCTCCTGCTCCACCCAGAGCGGGAGAAGTTATTTGATGATTTCCCACCCAAAAAAAAAAAACCAATTCTAGCCATATCATCTTTCACGCAGTCCATCCATCGTCTTTCTTTGGTCTTTATCTACTCTTATATCCACATTCATACTCAAAACTTTCCTCACGTCATTTTCCTCATTACTCCGCACCACATACCCAAACCAGGACAAAAAAATAATCATTTGAAGATAATTAACTCGTGCAAGAGCCTGGGGGCGGCCGGAGTCCAGTAGTGGTCGGCTTTCGGCTGAAATAATGATGATGATGATGAATGAACTCATAAAACTTAATCAAACATATCCTTCACAAAATGCTCTTCAGAAAAACCTTGAACCACCATTCAGTGTAGGATGAACAAACAAAGGACAATATAACATTCTTTGTTTGTCTCCAAAGGCCATCTGAATCTGACCCTTGTTACCGACATACCAGCAGAATTAATATTGAGGAACTCACATTCTACTGATTAATTACATATACGATAAGGTAAAAATCTGCAGTATGTGAGGTCACTTCAATAAGGGAACAGCTATTACCCCACCGAGATAACCCAACGACTTTGTCAATAATAAAAAGAATGTTAGCAGTTTTGCAGTATCTAATGTAGATCTTAATTAAGGCAAAGCATATTTAGGTTGCGTTACCACCGGTAATGACAACAGCCTTTTGTCTGGTCAAGCGTTACAGTCGTTATGTTTTATTTAGATTAAGGCTGTTACGCAGACGCAAAGGTAAGCAGTTTATACAAAGTATAAGTACGAATAAGTATTTGTTTTTAAACATGAAGGCTTATGATGAAACCTCATAGTTTGCATTTTGAATGCCATTGAAAAATAATCTTCTAACAACTTAAAGAGTCAAACGCCCTAATTGCAAAACACACTACAATCAGAATCTGAATAATTGTGAAACGATATTTTCTAATAATTTGCTTCATATGTTCGAAAGATTTGTCTGCTTAACTGCTTGTTGTTGAACTCTCAAAATTAAAACTATTCCAACTGTTACCCCGAAAGTTTGTGTGTAGCAAGGTGCGATAATAATCAAAATTGTAAAATAATCATAATTGAAAGAACCTCTCAACAAAACTATCTCATAAATCAATTTTCTCAGTGAAAATGCTTTGTGAAGCAGCAAGCGTGATTTACAAGTCGAGCGAAGCTAGTCGCGTCATGTTCTACATGTAACGTAAGCTAGACATGTTAACTGTCTTTGTTTCTAGTCTAGACAATTTAGTGGGCTTAGCCGATTCTCTATTTAACGTGGTTTAACGAGTTTGGCCTTTATTCGAAAGCGGGTCAAGTGCAAATCTGTCATCTCCGTCGATAATGACTACGAAGTATTTTGTGTGCATCTTGGAAGACATTAGCTGGCAAAGCTTTAATATTATTTGGCCTCGGTCGCTTATTTTCTGCAATATAACATTTACTCAAGGGGGAAGAGCCGAGGTAAGCTGCGAAATTGATTTTTTTTTACCTTTTTACATAATTATAATCATTAAAATCGGCATTACAACCCTCTAAGTTCATTTCATCCCATTCATCCATTGAATGACAATTTCTTGAACAAGCCAAATACGCGGGCTACCTTAAAACATCCACCATATTTATGTATTAAAAATAAAGGTTTTTGTTTACTCTCCAATGTCTAACGCTCATTACTTTGCTAAAACATTTGATAGCTTGTCAAACATAACTCAAGTAGTGGACCAAGTATCGTGATTGCATACTATCGGAAATCGTTAAGTACCTATGTTCGGTTCTTATGTATATTCATATTCGATACAATTTCGGACGGATATGATAATTGGCCTACTAGTGGCACTAGCTGACTAGTAACAACACTTTCCCTATGTCCGGCAGTGCGAAATTTAGGCTGAACTACGTGCTACGGTCTAGATTCTGAATTTCATATACATTTGGCTACCAAACTGCGTTGTCATTTGAGAGAAATGGCCAGTTATTAGACGGAAAAAGTACTGTTTTCTAGACAACTTTAAGTGCAATTTCAATGTGAATAGATTTTTAGGTTGATAAATTGTTATATTACTTTTTTAAATCCACGTTCCCACGCTCGATGTTATATAAAATCATAGCGGGATTTTTTTCGCCCACAGGATCTTTAACACACTGTTATGTTCTACTTGGGCTGGGCCCTAATTCACTATTATTCCTAATTCACTATTCGAACAACCCGCACCCCTGGCAGGAAGTTAGGAATCGTTAAGTGGTCATAGTGAATTCAGGCCCAGCCGGCCCAGGGGGCCTACTCTCTAAGTTCGAAATCCGTAACTTCGGTCGAAGTTACGGGCGTTTCTTACACCGTATTACTTTCGGACCTACGATTAGTTCGTGGCCCAAACTAAGAATGAATTACTACACGATTTGACAGTTGTCCCTACTCCCTATATGGTTTTACCCACCCAAAAAAGTTAATTAATCAGCTGTAGGAGTCAATTCGTAGTTTCGAACGATTTTCGGACGGGCCCGTAGTTTCGTTGACGGAGTTAGAGAGTAGCCCCGCAGAATTAGGGCCCTGTTCGATTTTCGACTCGCTACGATGCGCTCGACGTCGACGTCTAGAAGACACATCTGTGGAACGACTTGTAGTACAGGGAAAGTTTGAAGGTACAAGAGCACGCGGCAGGTCTCCAGTGCGGTGGACCGACCAAGTCAAAACTGCACTCAATGGTCCACTCCACGAATGTTCAAGAAAAGCCTCAGTACGGGAGGAATGGCAACGGATTGTGAAGCTTGCCACCACCCCTGATGTGACGACCACGACCACTCTGCCAAGAGTGTGACGACGAAGAAGACGATGCGCTCAAATGCTCGGTGAAAATGCGGTGCGCGAAATAATCCCGCCCCGATTTTATTACGTCGACTTACACTCAGTAGCACTGACTTCTTTGAACAAACCTCGAGTACATGACGTCATCACAGTACCAAATCAATCTAATTACTCTTGACGTGTCACCCAACAGTACAATCTCTGTTATCAACACAAACAAAGCCACGGCGAGAAGTGTGAACTATGGCGGGGACAACGACCCCGCGGTGTCAAAAGCGTTCAATAACATTATTTTCAGGTCGAAATTGGACGAATGAGGTAGTCAACGACTCGCGTGACGAAAGCCTTCTAGCCTTAGATTAACGACCCCTAGTCAGGTGGTCAGCTGTTCCGGTTATAGAGCAACTTAAACCACGGTAAGTTGGTAGGTAAGTGAATTGAATAATTAATTAAAGTTTTTGGCCTGTTACGGTGAGACGAGCCATGCGTGTAACTGCAGGAGCGATCAGCCCTTTGAGGGGTGTTTACGCAAATTTGACGATAGTGGACTAGCTTAAAATAGCACTTACGCGTACAGACGCGTAACTGCTATTTTAGGCCGGCGCCTAATCAGGCTACAGAGTCTGATTAGGCGCTGGTGCGGAACGAACCACGCCACACGCCACGTCTTCTTCACTTGGGGAACAATTTCCATGAAGTTTTCATAGAAATTGCCTATGTGAGTCGCGTCGCGCCTGTTAGCTGGAGCCTTAAGGTGAATGCGCAGTGGTAGAGCGCGAAATTCAAATTTTGTTACGTTTTTTGCAATTTTCAGGTGAGTGTCAGCTTGTTACTTGTTCAAAATATGATTTGCGACTATAACATGTACGTATTTACAGATTTATAATCATTAGAATCAATAATACATCTTTCTAAGTTAGATTTGTTCCATAAGAACAAATTTCTTATGGAAAAGTGCTTGTGGAAGAAATCTAACTTATAAGAGTTAAATTAGACATTCGAATGACTATAATTCTGTAAACACGTACCTGTTATATTCGCAAATCACATTTTGATCAGGATACAACCTGATACTGACCTGAAAATTGCAAAAACGTAAGAAAATTTGAATTTCGCGGTCTACCACTGCGCATTCACCTTAACGATGGTCCGATCTCCGTCATCATTAGCAACAGATCAGTATGCTTTCTAAAAATCATGACTTGGATATTATCAAAACAAAGATACCTAGTTTGCTTTGAGACTACCGCTCTCTCGGAAAGAAGTGAAATTCAACCTCATAATGCAAGCTACAATACACGTAAAAGTATAACACTTAAGATTCCGCAAGTATAATAATTTTATTGCGAGGTGTATAAAATGAATAAAAGATGGTTCCAGACTTCATAAAATAAAGTGGGATTAAAAATATACTAATGGACTAACAATGTAAGTACTGTGACTAAAAACTGTAAAACATTGAAAAGATCTAACAGTAAAACCTATTGAGCACCTGCAGTGTTTGGCCTAGAACAAAAAAATCTCCAACCACTAAACTACGTCACTATGTCTACGTAAAAATATCGCGTCGGGATATTTATGCGCACTGGATCTTCAACGCTCTGCTTATCGCCGAGAGATCAAAATCAAAGAGTGTGTTTTTTCGAAGTGTTGGGTGCACTCTTTTAGTTTCTCAATTAGGGATGCCCAATTTTATGCTTTGAGTCGATCTTCTGGATTGTAACCTCATGAATCGATTCACGATCTTAATCGTATTGTAATGAATCGATCTTCCGAGATCGTATAGTTATTTTATCAACATTTTGAAATAATAGGTCACGCTCACAAAACAGATATATAACTCTTCCTATTGCAGTACCTAATATCAAGCATGAAAGAAAACAAAATCATAGAATGCTTACATACCCGACAATCAAATAAACATAATATTATCACAGTATCACCTACCTTCATATTTCATACAATACCGCTTTTGATTAATGTAATGTAACAATGTCTCATTCAATGTTTACTTAGGTAATCTTACTTTGTTGTAGTTCGTATACATTTCGGTTGGCGTTTACGTTTTAGTTATTACGATATTTTTCACACGATCAGTAGCGCATACGATTCGAACTGGGTTAAGATCGCATCCTGTTGAATCGATTCAAAAAATCGGTAGATCGTATGGCCATGAATCGATCTCCTGGAAGATCGATCGAAAATCTACTGCACGATAAAATCCCCCCGCGATATTTTCACGTCCGGGCGAACGTGGTCACGATCCGCGACTATAGCTTACTTTTTTATTGATTTCAACTCACGATTTACAAAAAAAGCCATATGTAAAGAGGATTTTATACAAGCGTTGGGAACGGACATACAGTCCATCCATAAAAGCTTAAAACAAATATTATTATGAGTAATATAACTCTATATGTAAATGTCGATCGATCGATCAATGTCCTCGACGACGGGTAAGGAAAGAACGACATCCGTTTCCTCTCTCCCTCCTCTAGTACAGAACAGCTAACAATGACCTCTGCTGTCAAATTGTTTTTGTGACGTTCGTCCATTAATTTCATTAGGAGGTTTTATTGGTTGAGGGTAAATTGCCGTCTAATATAACCCAAATAAAAGTTTTATGTTTGATGAGTTCAAATACCCTTGATTTTTGGCCTTGGTCACTATTTAAGGTACTGTATATATCTTAATATGAGTCAATTCTTGAGATATTAAGAGGAAAATATACCTAAAACGCAATTACGCACAATGAGAACCGTTAAGTTTTCTGTATTAAATAAAGGTCAAAATGACGCAATTACTAAACTTAACAAAACCGGGTGCAACGGTCCGTCGTGACTGAAACTAGCTGAGTAATCATTCCAACATTGATGGTCTTATTGCAATGAATCACACAAAACGAACAGATCAAACAAAAGAAGCTGAAGAAGAAAATCACAACATCAAAATCACGCCTGTAATCCCAGTATACCCACATTTCGCTAGTAACGTTTAAGTAATAAGGGGGAGCCTATTGCCCTCAACCGGGCTCATGCTCAGTAGTAGCGCTTACGACCACTACATCAACCAGGCAGTCAGAAGAAAAAACAATTGCTATATATAGCCATTAGTTAACAACTTCCTATCCAAAGCGCCTCATCCTTAAAGCTTATTAAACGTATGTCACTAGCAGGATATCTAAACAATAGTAAACAATTATCTAAATGCTAAGACAATTCCGGCGATTGTCGTGTCCGGCGCATACCGGCAGGACCGCGCACAATCACCGGAAGAACGTTTTGTTCACATAGAAGATTGCCTGACTTCTCCAATGTTGCTGTTGGTTTAACTTCTGTTAAAAGATGACCATATGAAGCTACGGTTTTGATTCCTTACTTGCTAAGAATCATTATTTTGTAATAAACACACGTTTTCGAATACGAATAAATAGGCTAAATAATATGTATAATAACATGTATTTGGGACTGTGTGTAAAAGACCATTTTGTGAAAATTCCCCTGGTAGGTTTGCCTTGCCCGACTGTGTCCATAGATTGTGTCTCCGAAAAACTTAGCACCTAGTTCACATTATGGAAGGTAATAAATATATTGATTTTGAAAAGTAGAGGACAACATACAGGAGAATAGATTGCAGCATTCTTGATAATTACGTACTGCATTAATTATAAGGTTCGTTAAGAACTGACAGCGCTTATTGTACTGTCAATGAAGTATAGAGGACTAAAGACAGAAATACACCGTTTAATGAAGTCGGTGCTTCCAGCTTGCAATATAAAAGAAAAATCCGGAGAGTTGCAAGAGTCACAAATAACTGAATCGTTAGTATTGAATAGAAGAAAATTATGACCTTATAAACCACAATAGTCGATATTGATTTCTTAGAAAAGTTTTCCTACCTACTCTGCTATGTCAAGCACGTCTGTCAGTACAAAATAATTTCGTTAACAGCTGATATTGACGGCCCTTCAAAAGTTTATCTTTTTGAAATCATTACGCATTGTCTGGGCTTTGACAACGAGACAAGAGAGTCGATCAACTTTTCGTAATCGATTCTGATTAAATATGACTCTTTTACCCAGGTCGTGACTTGTGCTTAATACTAGCCAGGCGTTTCATCACGGAGAGAATCCATTAGAGAATATTATATTTTATGGTATAAGTGTTAAGGTTGAAAATGTTATGTCGAGGGTTTTGTATTGAGATGGCAGTTCTAGTATGAATGTTCTCTGATTTGAGCTGACAGACAACAAGTGCTCAATTGAGAAGTGAATGAAACTATTGTGATCGGAATAACGTATCGTTTGAGCATCATTTGAGTTATTGCATGAACGTTGGACTCTTAAAATTGATATGACTTGCTTGTGATTGAATTGAAAGATAACGGTTGTGGAGGTCGTGTTCTTATAGCTAAAGTTTTTGTAGATTTCTTGATTATCCTTTTTGCAAGACCTCCTTGTATCTTACTCCGACAAAAAACTCTGTTAGAATAGTTATCATAACTATAAATTTTAGCCAATACATGCCACGCAACATCAGGAAGCTCTTCGGAACTACCACTTTCCCCTGTTCTTGCTATCAATACGTTGCAAAGGTAAAATATATCATAATTTGGAATACTTATACCTCAGAAGTCTTCCAAACTAAGCTGTAAGCTTGAAAGTTATGACACAAACAAGGTATCTTTATTAACATTAATCAGAATAAAACTTCGTACAAAATTCTTCATCGCAGCAAAGTCTAAGATCACTAACTCCATAATTCCTTTAATTTTCAAAACTCAATTGTTGCCTTCAAGCAAGCTAAGTAACTGGCTGTTATCAAAGAAATTACCTTTTGCCTCCAAGTTTTTTGCGTCGTACCTAACTATAATTACATTTCTGGTTACCCATTTAGTTTGGACCTTGAATGATCGTGACTGAACAGATAGGTATAATAAATAATCATGGTTGAAATGGCGGTTTTCAATTATTGACGCTCCGAACAGCCCCAACCTATTTTAGTTGCCAAATATAGATGAGGAAATGTGTACGGGTAACCATAATAAAGATGCCTAAGAATAAAACCATGTGTAATCGATTAATCTTGGGTTTACATGGTCAAAAATTCTAAAGAGATGCCTTGAAGAGCAGAATTAGTCTCACGAAGAGATAACAGAGCTGAATTAAGACGTACAGGAAGCGATATCCATTATAATAATGATCAATATAATAATTTACTGTTGATACACAACCATATATCTTCTGAAGATAACCTCTTAAACTCCAGTATCTACTCAAACTCAATCGAACATTCACACTTCGGATCCTGTCATTTTAATTAACGTGACCCAGAAACGGAAAACCTTTGGAAATGGAAACCATCCACCGTAAGGCCCTTTATTGCCCAATAGCCGCGGAGCAATATTGAAATAGGTAATAAACGTAAATTCAATACAAACAAATTCGCACTGAATATAATAGCTCCGGGCAAGTTTCAAGTCGTCGGTTCAAATGTATTGAAAGGCAATGAAACGCAACGTGGAATGGGATCAGAGCAATTAACGGATTTTATAATGTCCGCATTTTGTGAACGAGCTAGTCCATTAGAATTACTGCTTTAATACTAATTGTATTTGTTCTTTACTTGTAAATTGGGAATTGATTGACTATCTTCATGTAAATGATTGTGGATGGATAAAAGTGAATAGAGATTGAGAGCTCAGTGGTTGGTATTTACTCTAAGAAGCATATTTCCAGCAGTGGACTGCTTTAAGCTAATGATGATGTTAGACTCTTAAATAAACAAACCAGAAACTGTCAAGATGACGTTTCACCATCTGCCTAGCGTTTTCGCAACTATCTCGGCTTCCAGACCAATCAGATGCAGCTGAATAACAGTATTTTACATGGAGCTACTGCCTGTCCAATTTCCACAACCCAGTTACTGGGTAATACGATACCTCTTGGTAAGACTGGTTGTCAGACTTTCGGGCTTCTGATGACCCGTAAAGACTGCCAAAGATCTACGAATGACAGCCGCGACCAACGGCTTGACGTGCTTTCCGCGGCACAGAGGGGTCTTGGTATGTAAAGATAGTCACCCATCCACGAACCAACCGCGGGAAGCGTAGCTGAACCTGATCGATGGAACCGTGCAGCTGTTATTACTGACCCACGAGCTGTTAAGATGACGTTTATAAAGTGGTTATTCATAAACTGTTAAACCAAATAACTGTCTTGAATCAAAACATGTTGAAGTGTTGGCGTAATTATACAGCTGACTATTAAATTAAGATTTCTACTGCGAAACTCGTGTGAGGAGTGGAAAGCCTCAAGCAGCAAGTCATACAATGAATCAAATTGTTTTAGTCAGCCCACGCCCAGAAGCTAACGGTTCTTTTCAATACGCTGATTTCTCTATTATTAATTGCATTAAATATAAGATGTTTATCTCGTATGTTATATAGTTATTACTGTTCTGTTTGGGTGGTAGAAACTGGTGACCTCCTTAGTGACCTCTTTAGTGACTAGGTCGATGGGTTTAGAGTGTTTGCGTGCGACTTTTTAGGTGACAAAATGTAACTAACCACCTCCGATGGTGGGGTGGGTAAACAAGTCGTGGTAAGATCTACATGAGACTGGCACAGACCAGGGAAGCATAGCACAAAAGGGTCTGTACAGTAGTAGGTGGGACAAAGATTTCTATGATGATGAGGACAACACCCTGTAAGTCAGACTATTACAATCACTAACAGACATAGAAATATATCTGTATCCTTGTGGAGAAGTGACCAAGGGCCAATTTACTTATGGCAGAAAACATAAGATCGAAATTCTAGTACCGTCTTCGGCAAAGGTGAAAAATACGTGTTTAGGATCAAAACCCAACAGTTTTACGTACTGCACTAACTTCTATCAGATGGAAGAGCACAATAAACTATATATAGTGACACGTGTATGTGTTATATAAGCAGATGGTACCGTTTGGTACGTTCGGTGGCCCGCAAGACAAATAGGGCGAAACGACAAGCATTTATAGTTTCAACATGAAGTAGGTACTACTTTTGGGAACAGATAGATATGGGAGAATGAACATGGTGAAAAGTAAAAGTTTTTTATTGACGGTAAAAATGTAGTATGTAGCAATATTTGACATGTGAAAGAAGAGTTGGTGAAAATCCATAAAAGGTCTACTTATAGTTGTTGACTTGATTGTATGAAATTCCCTTTGCTAATAAAAACACAGATCGTGATTCCTCAACTGAATGGCTTATTGTGTTTAACACTGATCGCCAAGTAACAGAACACAAAGAAGAAACTAGTCTTGATACAGAAAAAATAGAGTACAGTCATTTTTGTAGTTAACGTAACGTTACCAAACCAATAATCAGGCACGTTTGACTAACAGCATTTCTAAGAATAACTCACAAATATATAAGTATAGTAGTAGACATGCATTTCTAGGTTCCTATCCTACGTAATCAACGTGAAATAACAGTCTGAACGACACACATTGAAATGTTACCAGACAGTCTAATGAAGACCGACATTCGATCTTTGCCAATGGCCTCGATTCGGCTTCCGGCCACAGATTCTTCACTCTTACTTTTGTTTTTATTAATTCGGTTAAAGAGTAAAGACAATAAGGCTACGGTGTAAGGAGAGACATGTCAGTCAACCGGGGCACAGGTCGTGTGGGCTTGGCATTAACCCACTTTCCTTACCCCGTGGGAGGCCGTTCTAAAATTAAAAAGAGATAAAAAAAATCCGCCAACGTTTTGTTTGCTGCGCACACGCAATCAGTGTTACCGCAACAGTTTAAGAATAAACTGCTAACATTGAATCTTAGTTGTTGTAACCTGACTAATGAAACTGTTTGGTAACTGTGGATCATGAAAGATTTATGAAAACTATGGACTAAAGAGAACAAAGAAAAGTATATAGGAATATTATCGATATCTAACGTAATTTTTGCTGATTCACTTGAAAAATTTGCACGAATCCGAATTCTGCCTCTCAAAGCGGATCTAAGACTATGTTTTACGTACTTTTATATGATTCATACTTTTTTATTCCTTGCTCCAAAGACCGCACATCTGATTGTTCTAGCAGTTTTATTGTGAAAGTTGGTAATAACTGGCATTAGTTATATGATTTAAGTAGGTGACATTTTTCCTCGAAAGCATTCGAACGTCGCGCCGGCAGCATTTTAAAAGAATGATTTTAATGACGGAAAATTAAAACCATTCTACCGTGTTTTCAGTCGCTTATAACTGCTATTAAATCTAACATTAGCTGAACGGTGCAGCTGCCGTAAAATCTGAACTATTCCCATTTATTACGGTTATATCACTTCCAGCTATTCCCATTAGAAACTTTAGTTAACAAAATACTGTGATGTAAGGCCGGATCTCTAGTTATTTGAACTAAGCTTTGAAGCTGGCTGAAAGCTCCAGATTTATAACAATGCCCTGGATTCCATATTATTATTCAAACTTAATCATTATATTTTGTCTTTATTTTACGTGTAGTTTTTGTTTTTACTGTTTATGTCTGGTTCAGTATAGTTTTCAATGTTTTTTTGGTATATTGCCGTGTGCTAGCTGGCTTATGTACCTATACAGGAAAAGTTTTTGTCCAGTGCGCAAGAAACTTTTTGTCGGTTTTACAAAAAAAAATCAGCTGTTTCATAGAAAAGAGCAATAACTGCGCGGTCAAAATGTATAGACCAGCTGATATTTTTTTGTACAACCGACGAAAATTTTCTTCGCTGTGGGGTCTAGAATGGTATGCTGAATTCATGGTTACAGTTTGCGCACTGAATAAAAACTTTTCCCGTATACTACATGGCAAATAATATAATTTCATATTCATTTCTTAATACAGTATATAATCAAGTTCTGCTAACTTAATAGTCAGCTGTACTGCTGGGGAGTTTGTTGCGCCAGTTCTACTTCCCAGCTAAAGCACTAGGAAGTGGTGAAGCAGGCGGGCGTTTTGGGGGACTGCCTTGTGTAATTTTGCCGTTCAAAAAGTACTGAATCTCAGCCTGATTTCAATAAATGCCATTTGATTTGAGTAACTGATCCGAAATAAATTCCGAAGTACATCCTCTTAACGGAGATGTAAAGGAGGTCGTCAATATATGTATTTTCGTCCTACTTCTTCGACTATTCATTGAGTTCACGATCATGGCCACACAGACGCCGTGTATTCAGTCTCACATCTCTCATTAATGTAACAAAAGATTGCTTTCTATTGTTGGATTTTAAATAATAATTGTTTCGTATTTATTCGCTGTGCGCATTGTGAGCTTGGCTTGGCGCTCCTCCAACCGCCCTAGGTGTTGGTGCAATGCATCGGAGCGAGAACAATATCCGTTGCATAACTAGAACTCTGAAATATTCTTAAGTTATTGGTAGTAAGTAACAACTATATTGGGGTCGGCTTCCAGTCTAAACGGATGCAGCTTATACATGGAGAGACTGCCTATATTACTTCCACGACCTAATGGCCGGGTAACACGATACTCCTTGGTAAGACTGGCGGTCAGACTTTCTGGCTTTTGACTAAACGGCTGTCAAGATCCACGAATTACAACCGGGACCAACAGCTTATCGTGCTTTCCGAGGCACGGGGGGTTCTGGTATGTAAAGATGGCCACTCATCGACGGACCGACCGTGGCAAACGAAGATTAACCTGTGTGGCTCTTATTACTAAGCAACGCGCCCTTCACTTAGCCATTCATACAGATATGTATTTAAAATTTAAATTCGTTTAAAATGGACGTGGAGGGTAAAAGTTCTCACAATATGTCTGGGGAGGACTCGTTCAACGATTCGTGCCACGATTTCAAAGACAAGACAAACTTTTAATGAATTTCAAACATATTTTCTACCATTTAGCAATGGGACTTTAAAACGCGCAATGACTGGTGTAATTAAGACAAAAGACTACAAAAATTTATTGTCTAATCGCTCGCGAGAACTAATATTCAGAATTGGTAGTCGATGCGCGATGCGTGCGCGCACGTAGGCATTATTCAAGAATGATCCAACTCTCTTTGGTAGTGACTAAGACAAAATTAATGGAGAAAACCAGATTTCTCAGAAAAATAACGTCAAAAACAACTTGGTGATTTAAATAATCGGGAATCTCCGCTTCAGTTCGTCTCTAGGACCACAAGTTAACAGTTATTATGCGAGTCGGGGAGAGCACTTAGGAGCACTTGTGACTTAAGCCAGCTAGTCTCAACTAGCCCTTAACTGAACATGGTAGATACCTGACCAATTACCGAGATTGGCTGTCCAGTAAACATTCACGAGCACAAACAACGAACCAATCATTCGATTTTCTGTTTTCGGAACTGGATTATCAACTAGATAAGGCGTTTGTGGCTCGATACTTTTATCGATCCCGGTAAGGTGATTATCTGACATAATCACGACAGGCCCAGACGATGGAGTGGTAAGATGGATAAGATTCCTTATGGTCCCACTTCGGTAACAGGAAAAAGACGCGAAAAAATGGCAAAGGCAGATAAAAGCCTCTGCTTAGCACTTAAAATGAGCCGATACAATAATAAATAAATACCTACATTAGATCTTGTATAGTCTTATTGAGGAATAATTCCCTTATTAACCACACTAAACAGGGTCTATAATGTTTGGGCACAATAATCCAAGGATGGAAAACTAAATAACATTACTTGAAAGGACAAAGTAGTCTTTTGTTTTCAGCCACGTCACTTACACACAAACTGGACATAGGACAATCAAAGGACGTTTCACATTGTGGAGTATAATAATATTGACTATAATTTATAAAATACTAGCTTTGCCTACGACTTCGTCAGCATAACTTGTTTTAACATCAAATATATTTATCCTATAGCATCGCATTGCAAGCTCCCGCGATATTACTTCGTTTTTATGACGTTTTTTCTTTTCTTCACTCGGCTCCTTAGTTTCGTAGCGTGATGTTAAATAGCATATAATGTTCCTCAAGAACTGGGCTATGAGATGCAAAAAGAGCTTTTCAAATCCGACTGGTAGATCCAGAGTTTACCTCGTACATACACACAAACAAATTTGCTCTTTATAATATTGGTATAGATTTGGAAATATAATAAATGATATGAAAACGCCCCACTTACAGCTATTACTAAATCGATGACGTTCGATATCAAAACCTATTTGGCGCGTCCCATTTCCTTAATAAAGTACAGTATAATATTTACGACGAAGAAAACGTCCCATTTTCTTGGTAGGTTGAGCAGAAAATTCAAAATTCAGCATTCAAAACTCGAGTATACGTGACACAGTTACATTCAAGAATCCGTACATAGTTGCATGTTGCATTTGTTACGAAATATTCCTGGGAAGTATTCATTGATACAGAGTAAAAACTGTAATGTAAGTGCAGGACCACTTGACTCGATAATATCTGGTTGCGTAGCTGGTGCAATCGATCGCTCCTGCTCCCGTCTGTGACCTACTTACGCTTCACTCGTGTCTACCCAACGTAATGGTTACGCATTTTGACAAGTACCTTATTAGGGCGACCGTTTCGTCCGCTTGTGCACTGATATTCCCGTGGAAAAGGAACTCTCGAAAATACCTTAATTGAGATTCTGAAGTCAACAAGTTAACTGAATATTTAATCCGAGGCTATATTTTTCATCCTTCTTCTTGTATTTTTTGTTTCTTCTTGCGGTTTATGCAAAATTTCATTATAATAAGTCTTCAAATCTATGTATCTCCCCGTATGGAGCGTAGCGTAAATTTCTCCATTATTGTTCCCAATAGACTGGTTAGAGGAAGGTCTCAGTAATATGTGTGACCTCTTTACAACGTTACATTTTATTTTTCGCTTTGTCATTTGTTGAGAATGTCTAGAGATTTCACAATATTTGTCGTTTCAGATTTCTTTTGGCATGTTTTCGTAGCCGGTCGGTCACATTCGAAATTCTATGACTGATAAACTAATCTATGTAGCTCAGACTTTATCGTACAAAAGCAATTTCTCTACGTTATCGATAAATGCGTCTCCAATTCGACCATTTGTTGCAAAGATAGACTTGTTATTTTAATTCTCACGGTTCGACGTAAGCTCTAATTGGCTCGTTAGACTTTAGCTGCGTACACTTGACACTCAGTGTCAGGTGTAGAGGCAAATTGTGAGTGTCATCGCGACTGCTCCGTGTTAAAAGGCTATTATTTAAGTTCCACTATATTACAGTGCGGAATTCAGTCTTTTTGTGTCGTGTTCCGTTTCCTCCATCATTCACGGTTTGTTACTTCATTAGTTTCAAATTAATTTTAGCTAGACAACAAACTAATATACTTACCAACAGTTTTTGTTCGAAACGGTTATTTACCACGGCAAAGCTCATTAAACTAATGAATCACTGAAACTATTCAATTAAAGCAAGTTATCTCCGCACTTAGATACGTAGCTAAAACTATATCTATCTACCCACTTCCCGGCTTAATTAAAACGAAAAGAGGTCGCGTGAAATTGTGTAGTAAACACAAACGGCTTCGCTAATGATCAACACGATTTTTCGATGCATATTTTAGTTTAGGGCGAAAAGTTAACCAAGTTAATGAGTGAGGATTTAAAAATGTTTCTCAGACGTCTGGTGTCGTGCCCCAGGCAATGGCGGCACAGTCGCTCTTCAAGTCTTTGAAACTTCGTGGAGGGAGCTAGTTGTGACTTATACGTGAAACTCAGTTAAACTGCTTCGGAAAGAAGCCCAAGTTTTATTTCGTTGACGGGTTTTACTTTTACTAAAGCAGAAGATAATTTTATTTAATTTTGGTGATACATTTTCAGTCACGTGTCTTTAATTATTTCTCCACCACATAAAGGAAATAAAGTTTTATAAATAATGGTGGGTCCTGATATAAAAAATCTGGTAGGAGAGATACTGTTCTCCTAGCTAGGTTATTGAATAACCTGTATTAAGTATATAGAAAATATACCTGTGTTTGTTTCGGACTTAAACAGAGTTCTTTATACAGCGGGCATTATTAAATCCATTCCCCATCTATTAGCATTTAGTCGATTGATAAGTGGTCTATTAATAGTCACTTTGTGTCGGTCAACTCTGACCCAATTTCAGCGAATTCCCCACGCCCGTTGCAGTGTGCCTGTGACGCATTTAGACTAGGAATCTATTGCTACTACCTATAGGTTATTTCAATGACCTACGTTACTTAATCACGACTGTATTCGCCGAAGGAGCCGACAGAAGTGGATAGTATACCCTTATTATTTCGCCATTTATGTGTAGGTCTCAATCTTAAGTGTTTGCTTCCATAGCAATCCATCAGGTACAAATTAAGACAACGGGCTACGACTGACAAATTCCTAATGAAAACAAAAACCCATAACTCTTTGCCCTGTCTGAGGATCAAACCCAGGATGGGGCCTCAGGCCTCAGTAAATCACTGATCTATTACGAGTGTAGGTAATTTTGATATGAATAGGAACCCGACTCCATTGTGTATTTCAGATATCATTAGATACTAATATGAAAACTTCACCCTTTGTGTGGTTTCCATAAAGTAATGACATAATACAGTGATTTATGACAATAGACAACGAAGATGGGTATCTAAACGTTTTTGCTTATTCTCAATGGAAATGGGTAGAACTATAATGAACCTTAATATTATATTAATGTTTAAGCGAAGATTCAAAGGCTTTTGTCCTGTTTCATATTAAATATACTGCTTTAACCAAGTATTGCAATTGGACTTGGGCGCCAATTGGGACAACTCATTCTGGGCGCCAGTTGGGACAACGAATTGTTTGTTTATATAATCTTAATTTGTGCGATGTGTGCAGTGCGCTGGATTGGAGGGTGGAAATACGATAGGACGCTGTGAGGTTGGACGGTAGACCATGGTGGAAGTACTTAATAAATAAAAATTCTATATTCCACTGTCAAAGGTAGCTAAAGTTTAACTGAAGTCGATTCAGCCTACTGTTTTGTTCCAGATCTGAATGTGAACTATGTAACTACATTTGGACAAATAAGGCCCTTTTATTAGGCTCAGTGGTGTCGGTTTCTTCTTACGATTTCCCACGTTTCGGGTCGGGCTACAGTACTAGATACGTTATTATTTATTTCAAATCCATAGAAGAAACACATCTGGTGCGGGTAACAATGCCTGCACAAACGGTTATTACAAACTATTAAAAAGTATCTAAAGAGCTAAAAGGAAATACAAATATTTTTATCAATAGGCGCCGACAACGATCTTCATTTACACTAATAACAAAACATTAAGGAAATAATCAAACAATTAATTCTATTACGACGCTCGGCAATAAAATTAATTATACTTAAAATTCCCGAGTCGCCGTGAGGTCCCTAACATCAGAGGCCCCCCTAGTGTGAGTTTCATTTAAGAGCGTTTATTCTGAAAGTTGGCAACGTCGCAAATAGCTGTCAAATCTTTACCTGTTTTTATTAATTTGTTAATATTACTGTATGGAAGTATCAAATATCGCTAACTAGCGAACTAAAATATGAATAATGGTTTGCAATATTATAATAAGTACTAAATTTGAGGTTGTAACCGTTTTAGGTGTAAAAAGAGCAATTGGAAAGTTTCCAAGTTCTTTTTTTAAAACTAAATATTCGGTGTTAAGATATTAATTATTGCATTTCATCATCAATATTTTAGGTCACTAGTTAGCGATATTTCATATTTCCATACAGTAATATCGCCAAATTAATCAAAACAGTGAAATATTTGACAGCTATTTGCGACGTTGCCCATTTTCAGAATAAACGCTCTTAACCATCTCGATCAAACGCCTCGAGCGAGTTTAGCGCTCCGATTGGCCCTGGATTGGTGACGGATCAATCGGAGTGCCAAACGCGCTCGATGCGTTTGATCGAGATGGTTAAATGGAACTCACACTTAGACCTCTGGTCATAAAATGCTTATTACCTAAATGGTACCGAAAAGTAAAAATAACACATGCCTAAAAGTATCCTCACTGTAAAGCTTAAGCTATGGGATCGGCTGTCTGTCCTGCACAATTAATTTACAAACTTTTGATTGCAAATGACATACAGCACGATATGGATTACATGGCCATCTCAATGTGATATTGGCAATACAGATTAATATTAGATATATAACACGGTCAAAGGTTATCTATATGACTGCGATTTTGAATGCAAAATACCTTGTTCCTTTTAATAATATCCACTAGAAGCCCTAGCCCTGGCTCTAGAAGGACATATAGAGACCTTATTGGTGAGGTTCTTCAGAAAGGTCAAGTGCGTTGTACTCACAACTGGCGTGTGTGTGTAACCAGCAGGCTTAGCACGAGCACCGATTTGTCGACCGAAGAATAGACATATCTATTAACTAAATAGGAGATGATAGCTTTGTTCTTCTAGTTATGCGTTCAAAACGAATCACGATTTTGTAGAAAAGCGTAATACTTTGTAGCCGTCGAGTAGAAAGTTTGTTGTCAGTGTGGTTTTGACAGTTTGGGAAGAAAACTTTCTTCTGAAATAGTCTACATATAAAAGGACCTAGACCAAGATCGTTAGTAACGAAAGACAAAAAGACAGATTGTAGAAGGATTTTTACGGTGCGATGTCATAAATAGTGAAACGAAATGTCACTTTGTGTAGAAAGAGCTGTGTCTATTCTTCGTAGAAATAGAAAGCGTCATATATGCCTGCAGATGTATGAACATAAACGAAGCAAAAGGCGTATGTAAGGAACGTAGTGGGTGGCATTCCGTGGTTCCTGCCTTACCCCTTAGGAAGAAGGCGTGAGTTTATGTATACAATACATTAAGCTCAACAAATTACAAGGCTGCTGAAATATGATGATGTTGCTTCACTGTAGCTACTTTCTCGATCTCATTAAATATTTTTCCATATATAGGTACTGCATTTTAAATGAACTGTGTCTTCGAAAATACTGCAACTGGTCACGTCATCCGATTATATTTGCTTATTTCTTGATAACGACGTAATTTCACCTGGTTTTAAAACGAAGATTCTGAATGTGTGTCCGTTTAATCAAAAGCATCATTGGAACAATATAGTACAACTACAATAGGTACTCTATCATATGTAATTACATATTAACTTGTACAACATAAACTATCTTTCTTTTATCCGTCTTATAATGTTTAATGTATATTTTACAATCTCGGAAAACAGCAAAACAAAACAGAATCGGCAATCTATTTACGATAATCTATCTGTAGAGGCTATACGACAAATATTTTCAAGTAGGTAAAGCTTTATCTTTCGTCTCATTTACACCAAAATGTTCTGAGTAAGATTGCGAAATCGATTACAGACGTCTTGAGTAGTCTCGACCGAATGACCCAATTTTATCTCAGTTATTGTAAGGACTTGTACACAAGGCGATCCAATCTCAAAGGCAATCAACAATAACAACCTTTTTACCCGACTGCGCCTGAAGGAGGGTTATGTTTTTCGAGTGTATGTATGTATGTATGTATATTTCTTTGGCATGCTCTGTGGCCTAAACGGCTTCAATGGTTTCAGCTTGAGAGGTGCCGTTAGATTCGTCTTAATTGTGAGAGACACTGGGTAAATCAAAATTGAAAAAAAAAAAATCGGCTATTTTTGGCGCCATATTTTGGCGTCTCCAATTTTTTTTTCTCAAAACCTATTGAGTGAGGTATCAAAATAAAAAGTTTCATAAATAGGTCTCATTAACGTCAAAAATAATTATATTACTTAACTAAAAACTGTGAAATAAAAAAATAATTTACAAAATCAAAAAACCTGACTGCCTAAAAAGTGAACTTTAATTAAAAAAGATGGAAACCAGAAACTCAAAAAGTAATATCATGCAGTCGGAGGCAATAAAGGCCTTTATAAGGCCTCCGACTGCATGAGATTGCTTCTTGCTTCTCGAGTTTCTTGTTTCCATTTTTTTTTTTCAATAAAAAGTATCTTTTTAGGCAGTTGGGTTTTTTGATTTTGTAAATGATTTTATAACTATAAAGCTTTTTTTTGTCCCACTCACTACTGCGCAAGTCTTCGTAGTCTATCACTCTAGATCTCTACTTGCCTCTAAGGGCAAAGAGTAACAATTAGCAATTAACATACGCAATATGTTCTGAAAAACAACAATGTTTCATAGAATTAACCACATACGTAATGTGCAATAAATTGTTAATTCGCTAATTATAAACAAGGAACTAATTTGCCTGTCGCATTGAATTTGCTTGGTGAACTAGAAAGGCGATGTTCTACGACACAACCTAGATTGTACAATGTAAATGCTATTTACACTGTTATTAAAACAATGAAGTACAATTCATTATATCCTTATATTGTTTTAAATGGATATACAAGCATAAAGAAAATAATAACTATCCGCAAGTATGTTGCAGCACAAAACAAACAATAAATAAAAAAAATATTATTTGATTCAGTTTAAACAGTGAAATAATTAAAGATATACAAACGAGACGCTCGACAATTAAAAGCGGATATTTTCCCAACAATGGCTGCCGTAAACGTCAAAAATGACCATAGAGTACAGAAGTCAGACATAAAAGGCACAAGGATTATTATCAGTGACCGATCAAATGTAAAAATATACGTCCAGTAATAGTCATAAACGTCGTACTTTTAAGTGCTGATCGGCCATTTCTAGAGTACTTTAACCTTACACAGTCTTCCGCCACATAGTGCCATTGTTACCCCAACAATAATATTATAAAACATGTTAATACAAATGTGACATCGTTAAGATTGTTATGTTTATGCAAATATCATAATACTACTTCTCTTTGTAACACAAACCTACTTGTAATGTAACTGATACTCGCATGCGTCACCGTTGAAACAAAGACTATTGGGGATAAAGATTTATGCTAATAAATTCGGCTTTAAGGCAGTAATCCTCTTTTCATTATGAAACATGTTAAACGTCTATGTTAATGTATCTTTATTTAGGCCATGTCAGGAGACTTGTTGGCGCCAAAGCCCTAATGTCAGGGGAGCAAAGTTCATAAATTGAGACTGTCATTTATAAAGCGTTAAGGAGGAATTGCTTGAATGGATTCAGGTCACCGTCCTATAACCACCGTCCGTAAACTCTAGTAATGAGTTAGACAAACATCCTGACCACTTATCTCATGGGGAGCGATGACCACCTACGATCTATTTGCAGTTTTCAACCTTGCTCTAATACTCATAATTACGCTGCTCATTTAGTAGATTCAAACGATAACGTCCTCAAGATTACAGAAAATGTCAATCAGATTCAGCATATGTAGTGTTATGTACAGTGATGAGGCAAATACTCATTAAAATTGTAAAGACAATGTTTGTTAGTTATGCTAACTGGAGACGAGGAAGCCCTTGGAATACCAATCAGGCGCCAAGTCATTACGGCCATAATGCATGAGCTTCAATTGTAATGTCCACACGTGTGTCTAAGCCTAATATGGGGGCCAGCGAACACGGTTTATACACGTGTTGTTATGTGTGGACTGAAGGTTTGTGAGTTCGTGAGTTCTTTCCTTACAAGGCCTTACATCAACTCAGGCTATCGCAGTCCACTGCTGGCCTCCTGTTTAAGCTACTCCACAACAGTCGGTTTTCCGCATCCTGTCTGTACCAGACACAATTCAAGTCGACATGTGCACGTAATATGGTATACTCTGACATGCCTGCGTCTTATTCTTTAGGTCCACCTGTCCAAATAATGATATAACTCGCTCAAAAGGTGCATTCGTACAAAATTTCCGCATAAATTAAATTCAAAAACGTGCCAGCACGCCACGCCATGCGCCATCTTTACTGAATATTTCCAGTTATGAAAAGTTCAGGGATATTTTTGAACCCCACTGAACTCGGAAAGAAATCTGAGCAATCAATAAAATGTTATTTTATTCCTTTGTTTACTTCACAAACGTCAAAACTGGAGCGAAAACCACTATCTAGTTCTTTGCCAGTATGAAAACCGCGATATTTGGAGCGGATGATAAAATTTGAAGTGTTTTGCGCCTACTGCCGGCTGTCTGTGTCGTGACGAGTCAAGTGATCCATATAATTCATTCAATGCATTATTCACTGAGATGGGCAGAGTATTATGCCTTACTCTTTATGGAACCTGCTCCAGTTAGTCGGGTTTTATTTATAAATCTACCTGGTACAGGTGTTCCTTTGTAAGGTCGCTGTGTGTCCCGGCCCGTTTGTTTGGAAACACATGTTTTTTGTGTAGCCAGCCCCCATTATGTCGGGAACTTGGGACAGTTAAGGTGAAACTTGTTTTGGCAAGTTTCGAAAGATCTGTCTCGTCGAGGCTTAGCTATTTAAGATGCGAAAAAATCGCTTGATCCGTTAATCCAAAGTCGTCACAAATTGATAAATTGATTGTCTTTGCAAATATATTTAGATTTGTTAATAGATAGGTTGATCAATTTTACAAACATTAAAAAGGAAATCGTCTTCCCTAATAGTGATCATCATCAATCAAGGACTGTCTCATTAATTGTTGCGATTTTCTGATCACGCGCACGAATTTTTAATTCAAATGTAAGAATGCAACTAGAAAAGAATTGGAGTTAAACTGTCGACATGGTTTGCTCGAAGGATTAGTTTCAACGTCGCGTGACTGACAGACCGCAGAATTGCAACTACAAAACGCCGCCATGTCAGAAATATCATTCTGGCATTGGACGCGGTCGTGATGCGAGCTTGCCGCACTAAACTAAGTGGAAAATTCGCAAAACCGACTCGCGGTGATGTGAAAACCGCTTTTGTTTTAAATAAAGAAGCATTCTAGGAAATCCGCTGAAAACGTTTAAAAAGTTTGCGGCTTTGTTTATGGCAGCTAGTTCTAGTAGCAACCAAAATTCTATTTTGAAATTCGAATACACCGATACAAACGTCCTTTTTTCTTCTGTGGTTTGGGAAGCAGAGTATTTTTTTGTTAACCTTATGTAAATAATAATGTTACGGCTACAAGACGCTCAACGGATTTAATGTCTACAAAAAAAACCCGACACCAAACAAAAAAAAACGACAACAAAGGATTCAAAATCCAGCAGGTACTTTTTGAGTTATGAGACTGAGGACCAACACGTCTTTAATGCAATTTTTGGGAATCATTTTCGGAGCACAAATGTGCTTGTCCAATTTTCAAATCGCACTAGTTTTAAGTGTCTACGTGTAAAAATCTCCCGAAGAACGGTCTTGTCTATTATTATGCCTGGAATCATAATTACTTCAAGCTCCAGTGAGTAATCAGAAGGCAGTAAATTAACGTTCCGTGCTTTACATGTTTTTAGACCAAGATAAATCTGCACGACCAGTTATTAGATCGATGTGGTCAAGATAAAAATAATTAATTTAAGTAATTAATGCATTTAATTAAAACAAATGAGCAATGAATCGGACTACTGTGGCTGTGGCACCAGGAAACAGTTACACGAAGAAGAAAATTATGTGAAAAGTTTTCATTGTCTTTGCTCCGATGACGCAGATAAATGAAGGAAAATATTTTGCGGACGAAACTTCATCCTTTCTTCGCTCATTATAAACCTTAATTGACACAAAACTTTTACGGTAACTTCTGCCAAATAAGCATCTTATAAAACCGGTTTCAAATTAAAAATTACCGCTATATGGGCAAAAAATATGACGGTTTGCCATATTCATCTCTTTTATAAAGAGAACATGTTATTTTTAACGGATGTTAGATAATGATTATGAATTTTTGTAAAACGAAAACAATGGATGAAAACTGCGCTGATTCGATGACGTGAACGTTGCGCGTGCGCTTGTACCGTTGAACGAGCGTAGTAACAATATGCTCCAATAGAGAATTTATCTTATCGGCAACCAGCATATCTGTTACATCTAGGTCTCACCTGAATAAACACTGTTAAATGTTCAATTTCATATTGGGAAGACTGGAATATATCATGTCAGGTATTTTGTGCCCACATACCTAATTGTTAATAATAAACTAGATTATTATGGGTAAGTACTTGGTACGTACGCTACAGTTGTATCCAGGTAGAACATAATATTACCTGATTACATGTGCGTCATTGACACTGCATGCAACTAGATAAATTAATTACGCAAGCAAACTCTACCTATAGCTGATTAAAAATACATCAGCTTTCCTGTTTAATGTTGCATACAAATAACTAGGTATAAACTAGGTTTATTCTTTACACAGATAATAAAACCGTTAACTTTAAGATTCACAAGAAAATTTCGACAGTGGCAACTCAAAGCAACCCAATCCTCAACTTGTAGGTCAGTGTTTTTGTTAACTAGTGAACGGTCGAAGGTTTTCATGTGATTTTAACCAGTTTCTTTTTTAGCCGATGCAGTGTCGTCGCAGTGACATTGGTCGTATTTCATTGGTTACAAGTCTTAACCGTGTTTTGGATGTACACGGATGCGTGTTGACGTAAATAACCACAGTGTAGCATCACATGGCGGGAGACCGACTTACTGAATGTATCGGGAAGTTTAAAAATAGAACGCGATCGGGTGAGCGACTCGAGACGCGGTCCACAGATAACGTTTATCGTCCGAACTGTTGCAAGTTATAACGCATCTTATTATCAGAAAACCGGATGCCTTTCCACGAACGCTCAATCCATTTACGAATAATAAAATGTACAGACATATGCACACAGTTTTAACGAACCGTGTAATAATAACACTGTTATCGCGGGTGCGGGTGGTGTTACAGTGGGTAGGTAAATAGGGGTGCGGGTGTGGCCAGCTGATCGGACTCGCACGCACACAGCTGCAAATGTTTACGAAAAATGTTACACAAACTGCTTATTGATTTTATCCGCTGCCGAATGAACTACAGAAACAGGTGTTCACGATCTGTGATTATTTGTCTTGTGATACAAATGAGTTTCTAAACGGAACTAGCACGGTGCAAGGCCTGTGTATTCTTCACAATTTGTTGTTATACATAAATTCCCGTGAAGAATGCATTTACAGGTTCATCGAGTTCATTTTTATCTTGATTTCATTACGTCGAACATTATCAACTAAAAAAACTGACAAATGACAATCAGTGTCACTCATCCTGCCGAAGTAGTCAGACAGCCAGTGTTTTCGAATGTTTTGGTTCTATGAAACTGAATATGACACATTAAGGTGTTAGTTTAGTAAATGTAGTTACAATACCTTGATTCCGGAGCGTCCCTGTTGCTTGAGCAGCACGTTCTCCGGCTTCATGTCGCAGTGAATGATCCTGTTCTTGTTCAACGCATGCAGGCACTGCAGCAGACTGTGCGAGAACTTGCGGACGAGCTGCAGCGAGAACCCTTGGAACTTGTTCTTCTTTATCAGCTCGTACAAATTGATCGACAGCAGCTCGAATGTGATGCATGTGTGGTTCCTGAACGTGAACGAGTCGAACATATGGATCACGTTCATCGTGTTGTCCTTGTCTTGCTCGCGGAGGTGCTCCAGGATGCGGATCTCCTCCTGCGCCTGGCGGTGGAACCGCTTTTCGTTTCGTACCATCTTGAGCGCGACGTTCTCGCGCTTCTTGTGGTCGTACGCCTTCACTACCTGACCGAAACTACCCTTGCCGATCACCTTCAGAACTTCGTATCTGTACGCTATGTGATCGTGGGGTATGTGGATGTACGAGCCTTGCTCGTTGTCGTAGTCGCAATTGTTCGGGAACCCGACCAGCCCGGGCCGTTTCTTGGCGTTCGCGCCTATAAAGTACACTTGGGGGTAGTCGAAAATCTCACGGTGTTCGTAGGGGGTAAGTTTGCTCATGTAGAGCTTCATGACCTGCTCGGGGCTTGCGGCCGCCGCGGGTGGCCGCTTGTCGGGCGGCTGCGCGTTGTTGGTCGGTGGCGCGGGCGGGCCGGGCTCGAGCGGCGGCAGCGCCCCGTCCCGGAGCAACGCGCGCCCGAACGCGTGCGCGCTCCCTAGAGGCATATCGCCGGTCATGGCCGCGCGGCCGCCGCCACCTCCGCGCACTTCGCTCGCCGTGGCCGAGTCGACCCACGCGCGTTCGCACACACCACTGCACCTCACTGCACTTGCACTAGATGACGGCGCCAGTCTGGCACACTGCACGACATTTCACATCGACCGGGAGGAGCGAGACCCACGCTTCCACTTATGCGGGCACATTCCGTCTCGGTAACGATACGATAGAGCCGAGTTCGCAGATGATACCGTGCGACGCGAACGTGAAACGCAAACAAAGACCCCTTCCTTGCTGGCCGACCCGACGACAAAACCAGAGAGAAAATAGAAACGGTCGCCAAAGTCATTGAACCGTTCGGTCGCACGGAATCCACGAGTGCAAGTGAGATAGAATGAGTTTCGAAAGTATGATTGTCTCCCGCTAGATGTCGCTTACGTAGCACTAGCAGTCGATGAATGTTCATTATTAGGGACCGAATGATATAAATGATGAACAGATTAAATTTACATTCCGAAAAGTAACGCAGCTGACATGGATATTACCAAATAATAAACAATGCAATTTAAAATGAATAAAATTTAATCATTTGAGAATATAATATATTAAATATTTGCATGCCATCATTACATGTCGGAATGTGTCTTTGCACTGCATTTTTATGAAACTTCTTTTGTGTTTACCCTATTTTACGCAAATAAACGACTTTGTTTTTTGTTGATGACAAACATTAAAATTATGAATAAAACCCTCTAAGTTCATTTAATCTGATTAAATGACTTTTTCATGAAATAGTCATTCAATGGGATTAGATGAACTTAGAGGGTTGCATCAATGATTTCATTATATATAATTCTGCAAATACGTACGTGTTACGGTCGCGATATTTTTTCAATCCACAGACAACCTAACACTGTCCTGCAAATTGCAAAAAACTGATGAAAATTTTAAATTTGCGGACTACCTAAGCGTATCCTCCATAATGGGAATGGGAAATAAGTATTCTTCGCATTCCAATTGATAATAAGTTTATTATTGAATAATCAGAACTCACCAAATGTAGGTAGTATCTAACCAGACAGACGTTGTCCTGTCAAATTCTCCATACTAATTTCGTACAAAAATCCCATAAAAAAAACGACAGTCAGTTTTTCCAGAATTTCAGCATTTTCTGGAAAACTTTTAAAATTTTTCTTTCTCTAAGAACCTAATTCGGAATTTCGGTCTATTACGAACATTTCAAAATATAAAATAGCTAAATAAGCCCAGCCATTCTCTAGTGATGCGCATGCCAACGAACAGCAATTTCATTTTTATTTTGTAGAATTAAACTACCATGTGCTATAATCGATTTGGTGGCATTTTTGTTTTTCAACCTTCTTAATATTTAAGCTACTCATATGTCGTCTCAACTTGTTGTTAACCTATCTATGCTTACTGTATTACCTAGACAATAAATATTTTTCTACTTATTTCTATTCTAAGAGAGAGAAAGAATTTTTTTTTAGTTTGTTAATTGTTCAATAAAACTATAACTTATATGGATAATCAAGAATGTTTTCATTTATAGTTTTTCTCAATCTTGCCTTTATTTTACAAACAAAGCATGGCAATCTTTTTATTATTTTCGGTCCTTCATCATACTCCTCCATCGTCTATGGTTAAATCGAAGGCGACGCCATCTGTTGAAAAATATTAGAAGAACAGCTCATCCATCCGACCGTACCACACGTCTTTTTCTATTCCGTTGTTTTCTGTCATTTACTACAATCGCAATCTGATTTAATAGATACTGAGTGTGGTGTATAATTCGTGGAAAAGACCGTACGTATTATAAAGTGTCACAAAGAAATGTAATTAAAACTTTCAAGAAGATCCTGCTGATACAAAATTGTAAGTAAAGTGTTACTTTATTTCAACAATCATTTGCTGTGATTTCTTTTTCTTCTAATAAATTATTGATATGCTACTGTAAGCTGCGGGATAACTTAATTCAAGTTCTCTTGTTTCAAAGCTAAAGGCCAAAGCATAGATACGGTATTATTGTCAAATGCCGACTTCGAATCGCAGCATTCGATAGCTGAATTTGAATCGAAAAAAAAAATCGGGTCTTGGTTCTAATATAGATATAATTTCATTATCATAAGTACGTGATATCAAGCGTTATAACAATGTATAGGTACGTCATACGAATATGAACATTTCAAGGTAATATTAGGGCAATGTATGGGCTGCTGTGATGTGTCCATGTACTTACTTCCTTGTTTGACGGCTTACCAAGGCCTGTGAATGTGTGCGTATCATTTGCGTGATGCTTGGCCGGCTGCCAGTGCATCAAACAACTGCTGCACTTAAGTGTGCTGAAATGAGATAAAATACATAATCTTTTTATTCTTTGTTTTTTTTTTATATTTCTCTGTAAGGTGAGTCAGTAGCTTATTTTGTATTAGGTAGATGCTTAACAAGTATAAACTTGGAATGACAAAGATCTGGATCTTCGTATATAAATCACTTGTTTAACATTGTTAATCTTAAATAGTACTGGTTTTATTAGACTAGTCTATCACTATGTGAATGCTATTATTTAAAAATTGGAATTAGAATGAACATCTAAATATTTCTGTAGATCTAAATCTCTGTAACCAGTCGGTCAACTACCGCTAATGAGACACATTTAATTATCTATTGAAATGGCCCCTATAGCGGGCTACTCTGTACTGTACCGGTTAATTATTCAAGAGTATCTACTTCCTAAGACAATGATCTTCACTGTCATGGCACTAACTTGTACCATGGTAGTGAATGAATACCATGGTCACATTTTAAATTATCATTCATTCAGCCACCCTCCACATTGTTAACTGCCAGCCTCACAAAAAATGTAACAAAACCTTATAGCTAATTACAGACCTCCTTGTTACTTGAACTCTATGAGTCATGATGCTGTGTTTATCTGTGGTATTCTAAGCATGTGGTAGATTGCTGTACTGTTTTGTAGATAACTCTATAGGTACTTAGTGGTGATTAGCAATCTGTTTTTTATTTTTTATTACTAAATGGTCTAACTCTTGACCTCGATCACGCCTGATGGAAAACAATTGATGAGGTCTATGATGGATCGAGCGTGCCCAGAAGATGCCTGTTCACTCTTGTTTTGAAGGTAGACGGGTTAAATGTGGAAGGGAACACAGATACAGGCAGAGAGTTCCACACTTTGGCTGTGTGAATAATAAATGTGGAGGAGAAGTGCTGAGTACGACTGGTTGGGATATCAACCAAGTGCGGATGGTACCCTGCAGTGCGTCTGGTAGTCCGGTAGTAAAAGGGCGATGGTGGGATTAGGTTGTGGAGCTCCTGCGCTCTCCGATGAGCCAAGCTGCGAAGCTTAGCTGCCAATGCTTCATCGCCTATGAGCCTTTTTGCTCTGCGTTCCACTGAGTCAAGGGCAGCAAGTTGGTACTTTGCTGAGCCATCCCATAAGTGGCTGCAATACTCCATACAAGAATGCACTTGAGCTTTATACAGGCTCAAAACATGTCCAGATGTGAAGCATTGCCTCACCTTATTTAGGATGCCCAGTTTCTTGGCTTCAGTCTGAGCTTTTGACTCGATGGTTGAGCCGAAGTTGAGATCGTACGTCAACTCCATGCCCAAAAGCGTTAGGCATCGGTAACGGGTACAGATGCACCCGAAAGATGGGGATAACCGGTACTGGCTCCTTTTCACAGTAAAAAGACACGCCTGTGTTTTCTGAGCATTGAATTTTACCAGATTATCGTCACCCCACTAGGAGACAAGATTTAAGGTCAAATTCAATCGCTCCACTATGGCCTCTCTGAGAGTAGTTGTTTCATCTCTGCTGGCTCTTGCACTGGACAGGTATCTATATGAAACTGTGCTGTCATCTGTGTACCCAATAGCACCAAGCTGTAGCAGGTCGTTAATATGCAGCAGAAATGGAGTCGCAGAAAGAACAGACCCCTGAGGAACGCCGGCATCAATAACCTTTTGATCCCATGAGTAACCATCTATGACCACTCTGATAGATCGATCACTCAGGAAGTCGGAAATCCAGTTGCAAAAGTCAGCAGGGATGCCGAATGCGGGAAGCTTACTCAATAGACCAGCATGCCAGACCCTGTCAAAGGCCTTTGAGATATCAAGCGACACAGCAAGGGCTTCGCCGTGTTTCTCAATAGCCTCGCCCCAGCAATGCGTGACATACACAAGAAAGTCCCCAGTAGACCGACCAGGACGGAATCCATACTGGTAGTCACTGAGGAGCTCATTGTCTTCTAGGTATGCTAGAAGCTTATGGTTCAGTACCCTTTCCATTACTTTACACAGTATGGAGGTTATGGCGATTGGTCTATAGTTGACAGGAACGGCACGGTTACCTTTTTTGGGCACTGGCTGTACATTAGCTAGCTTCCAGGACTCCGGCACCAATACGGTTTTAAAAGAGAGGCGATACAAGCGCGTCAAGACAGGAGACAACTCAGGAGCACAGCTTTTAAGGACTCTTGCGGGTATTCCGTCAGGTCCGCTGGCTTTATTCACGTCAAGACAGTATAGGGCCTTACGGACCTCTTTTATATGAATTGAGATCTCCAGCATTGTGGAGCCACAGTGAGGTATGGTAGGTGGAGTGTTAGAGGCCATATCAAGGCGTGAATTTTCGGCAAAGTTATAGGCAAAAAGGTTTGCCTTTTCTTTCGCGGTATGAGCCAGCGTTCCATCAGATTTTAACATGGGAGGCAGCGAAGAACGGCAAAAGTCGGCTCGACTGATTTAGCCAGGGACCAGAACTCCTTGCTACCCGAAGGGTAGGACGCCAACTTGGCCCCAATTCGCCCAACATGGTCGAAACGTGCGTTCCGTAACACCCAATTGCAATCCTTGGTGGCAGAATTGTACGCTCTTTTCATTGCGCGAGCACCCTGACTTTCGCCCCTGTGACTGCGCGCCGAAGCCCAAGCCTGATATGCCTGCTTTTTAAGCAAATCGGTTTGCGCACAAGACGCGTTATACCAGGGCTCTTTTAAACCAATCACAGTTTGCTGTGGAGTGTAGTCATCATGCACAAGTTACGGATACCAACAAACAATTTCTTCGTATGAGTTTAGAAACAAGTTACTTAATAGAAGGAAAAATAATTAACTGACTTGTCAGTTGTATAAAAATTTTTGCTGATGCTGACCTGACCTCTAATTTAATTCAATACAAGAATTTTAACACTCAAGGACAGTTTTTTCAGTACCAAAAACAAGAAATAAAAATAGGTACTTAAATCACAAGTCGAGAATGTTAAAAACTGTATAGTTTTTTACGTAGATATAAATGAAATATTGCTAAATCATGACAAATCACAATTTTTTTGTTCACTACTTTACTTTTTACAAAACATAAGAAAAACTGGTCAAATGCAAGTACCTACTACCTACTTCAATCTTTCAACTCTGCTATGTCTTACTAATTTGTCACTGCGGGCCCAATGTAACTTTTGTCCAATATTAACATTAATATTATGTACCCCACTAACTTGTAAAAAAGTGTATTTTTTTATTAAATTAAACAAAGCAAAAGGAGTATAAGAATTGTTGCAGGAGGCATTATGTACATTCTGCCTACCCCATAGGAACAATGCTCGAGTTTATGTAATATGTATAAAATTAAATATGAATGGATCCTAGTCTAATATGGTAAACGTTAAAAAAATATTTTGTAACTCACAAAAAACACAACAAAGTGAAAAATTACTTTAATTTCGGAAGTTGGTGACTTTGGATATGTATTTTAATTTTTTGTCACCGCCTTCCGAAATAAAACTAATGTTTCATTTTGTAGTGTCTGTGTTTTTCCGGAAGTCGGTTGTTTTATTTTTTTGGGAAAAAGTTTTTATTTTTCACTTTTTTGTTAGAGTATCCCACACCAATTTGAAATTTCATCATCCTTGGGATCAAAACAATGCATATTTATGCGATAGCATTAATGCGGTTGATTTACTATCATTTTTTTCAAGAGTTCCGTTCGCTGTCTCCGAAACTCATGATCAGATCTATATGAAATTAAAATGGGAACATTTCGGAATAAACCCATTTCGAACAAAAGAAGAATTTTGCAATTCCGTCTTTATATGACGGAGTTATGCCCGAACATACATAAAAAAACATGTCAAATTGAAAACCTCATTCTTTTTGAAGACGGTTAAAAACTGGTTTCATCAGTTATAATGAATTCATAATATTATAATAATTATGTCATTGTGCTTTTCAAGGAGCCATATAATTGTTTAGAATAGAATAAATAGCCTTGACAAGTATTTTACTGAAATCATTTCCATCATACATTTTACTGTAATTAAACTTTAAGACTCTTTACAATATAGAATGTTAGTAAATGTTTTCTTAGTGTATTGTATTTAGGTTGGTAAGCAGGTGTAATAAAAATCTAGCAATATACGCTCTATGCAGTAGTGGTTTTTTGCTGTAAGAACTGTACTTTTATAATATTGTTGTTCTTTGTCAGCTTAGCTCTAACAAAATTATTATTTCTATAAAATTATAGGCAAAAAATTGCGTACGAAATGTCACACAAATATTTGGCTCACATCCATTTTGAATTCCATGTTTCATCATTTCTATAATTTCTTTCATTATAAAATTGAGTGCTGTGACGTCGCATATAATACATTTAATTGAATACTTCCCTTTATAAACTGGTTTTTATGTAGTGATTAATTTTGTGCTGCTTCTTTACACAATGGACAATGGCCAATGTTGACGCCTGTTGAAACGGTATGACGTACTTTGGCAGGTTACTGCCTCTGCCCTGACTGAGCGTGTTGGATACGAAATATGAACAGAGAAATTGAGTGGAACTAGTCAGTGTTCTTCTATGATGAAATGTAAGCTGCATAAATACATACATTACAGACCTTTTTACCATGGAGGTAGGCAGAAACTACGAATCGCCACCTACTACGATCTTTAGATAATCCTTTAGCCTCGTTTACGTTCATACATATCGGGTCTGATATGCACGCCGGTTGCGAGTACTACGCACCTGACCTTTCTGAAGAAATGTGAGGTAATCGTTGAGCAATGAGGCTGTCATGACTGGAAAATGATAATATCCGCTGCTAATCAATCAAGTATGTAAAAGTAAGAGAAGTTCTGACTGCTATAGAGCCACTGGAGCAGCCAAGCTTTCGGTCATTGAGTTGTAGCCCGTGGTAGATGCGAACCAGGGGCTTATTCCTGGATTAGCACGAATTTACTCGCCTGAAAAGGGCGAATTTACACAAAATTATATATTATTTTCTGCAGGCGCTTCACACTATTCAAAACGTGCCAGTGATCTAATACTTACGTATTTTTAGATTGTCGATTTCGAACTTCGTGCGAATCGCCTACACAAAATAACATTATTTATGAGTGTCAATTCGCCCGTTTCGTGCGAGTAAATTCGTGAGAATCGAGTAAGAGAGACGAACCGGGTGTTAATCCCAGACAAGAAAAGCCCACCACTGCATTTCCAAAACCCTCAGTCTTGGATTAAACAAACGCAGAAGTAATATAAATGGAACATTCAAACAAGACTACAGACACCAAATAAAAGTAAATATTAACGTCCTACTCGGTCTGACTCAACCATATTATTAAATTCATGTAGGTCCCTACGTACTTAATGTACTTATTTGCCTCATGTCCCTCCTACAATCGAGGATAATACCGGATTGCGGCTCATTGTAAAGTTGGATAAGATAAAAAAGTACCAATAGTAAGTACAAATTTATCTAATTCGAATAAATGTTACGATAAAATATGATAAGGTAGTGTGTAATAAAAGGTTTTTAACTAGAAATACATTATGCGGCGTAAGTACTATAAACTAGGTCAAACATACTCGGTTAAAATAATCTTGAGAAAGTGGCAAAGAACTAAAAAAGTAAAACTAATTTCTATTCGTTCAGGGTCGGTCCTATGTAAGCAGCGATTATATTACAATATGAGCGTTTTCATTATTAATTGAGTATTTTAATTCTAAGATATTACCGCAAAATTGTTAAATTAAAAGTGGCCATTTGCTGCGATTGTTTGGACAATCACGCATGATTGATTAATGCATGCAATTTGTAATAATAGTAACATTTAACTGATACGTTTATAATGATTAATCAAACATTTACTTATACTGTAAACTGAAAATTTCGATAACTCCTGATATCAATCAATTCTCAGAATTGAATCATTCGCAGAAATTCAAGCCGTGTTACGGAAAAAATGGCAATAATACACGGATTCAAAAGATCTAGATACTATATATCTGGATATAAAAGAAAATAATCTGGAGATCTAGATTCTTTTCGCGTATCGGATCAAACTTGAGAGCTCATTTCATGGTAAAAATATTAGCCAGTCTGCAAGCTAGGCTTGCTGTCCAAAGTTGCGCATCTCTCGCACTCATGAAGGATATTAATTAACAATTTGCTTAAAAAGAGCGCTTCTGCACTTGGGTTCGATTCTAAGTTTGCGTGAAGTGGTATTTGGTGTTTCTATCAGGAATTTCTCCGTAGCAGATAGCAGTGTAGAAGGTAGAGTCAGACTCGCCCCCTACTCTGACTAGGCTACTCTCGCCGCCAACTTGCGAAACGTGGGTATACACTATACTAAAGGCACACTTGTGCGTAATCCTTCGAGGCTTACAGGCGTGATGTTATGTTGTGTGCTTGGCATAAAGATTCTCCAAACCAAAACTAAGCTATGACCGCGAAAATCGAAATAAAACCATGAGCGTCAAGGTTTACTGTCGGTACAAAAATAAATTATATTCCGGAACTGAATACATCAACAGGAAAAGTACAATTAGCATTCTACAGTGCAGCATTCACCTAATAACTATGTCATTACTCATTACCGTGCGACGGGCGCGGCCACACGAAATCCCAGGTGTCCGGTTGTGCAATGCCCTGATACGATTCATTTGTATGATTGTAGAAGTAATTGCGGTAAAGGATCATAAACAACAGATACAGCAATGAATTGACGTTTGTTTAATAATGGCTTAGTAGCAAGCCGCGGATAATGAAGTACCTACCGAGTATAAAATCGATTTTTCTATACACGAGTAGCATTGAGCTATTATGTGAATTTCTTTGAAGCATTCGTTGTCTATCGTCTATCCGTTTCAACTCATTGCTTGGCTGTATCTTCGAACTAAGATTCCAGTTAAACACTCCTAAATTCCTTGCTTAAGCGTACAACTTGGCCGCCGATGCTTTGTCATCCAAAAAATCTTCGCCAACAATAGACGCGTGTGTAATTATCTCCCATCAAGAAAAAACAAGGTTACCGCAGCCTACCAACCACTGACCCGTGTAATGAAACTTGGGAAACCCGCCTGAGCTTTGTTCAATAATAAAATACCTATTAAAATCCTCTCTCTTGACAATGCCCAGCATCGTTAACAACACGACATTTAATGCTTATTTAACTTCCTTAGAAATACTCGACAGAGAGCTAAAATGTTTAATTGGTTGACCGCAGAGAGCCTTTAACAATATCTATTTACAGAAGTTCCCTTTGCTGTAATATTATACAAAGTTTAGTGATTATGAAAGTGATATCACGCTCCGTGGCACGCTGAAAGGTTCTCGGAGGCAAACTTTACAAACTCATACTTGGTTTGGTACACGTGAACAATACAAAAATGTATAAGAATTTGGGAATCGAATTTTCCCAGGAAATTCTTTTAGGAAGGGTCCAATGTTTTATGTAACGTCGGGAACAATTTTTAAAGGCCTTTACCGTGGGCCTGTGTCTGATTTATTCATAACGTTATATTGGAGTTATTTTGGCTCTCCTTCACATGACATGTCAAGCCAGTCCGGTTATGTGGGTCTGTTTTTGCGGACCAGCATGAAAATTTGTTATTTACAAAAATGTGAAGGAAAACATTGCACAGCTTCTTCGGTTTGAAGCTACGGTAGACAGTTATACATTATAAATGTAGTGCGTGGATTAAGAATGGTATTACTGGAATGTGTGGCTACGTTGCAAGACACATAAAGCAATGTAAAGTCATAGTACTCCTTGAAAACAGCGACGACGACAGCCATAAAATATGAATAGACCGGCGCCAATTTTTTGTAGAATGTCCAACTTGCAAGATGTCCAATAGGACTAACAGCCAATTGGCAGAAGTTCTCATCGCTCATTAGTTAATTCATACTCACAGCCCTGTTATTACTAAATGATATATTGTTGAAGCAGTTGCAAGAGAGAGTTAGCGACCATTCAGAGCATTATGAATATAAAACTCAGCAGCAGTGAGCATTATAATGTATGCAATTAACTTTCCATGAGTTTTCAACAATACAAAAATACTGTTATCTCTTTGCATCGCTCTCCATTTCGTCTGTATTGTGACTCTGATTAGGGAACAGTCTCTCACGCAAACTAGATTACTATACGCCGGATAATTTTAGCTGTTTTGGACTTTGCACTCTAGGTATAAAGTTAGTAGTTGTTTGTGTCAGTTTAACTAGATTACACTGAAATATTTCAGAGGACCACGTAAAAGGCACGAGTACATTATCGTGGCTAACAAGCAATGAATATTTTATTTGTATGTCTGGTTTATGGGGGGTTTGTTACAGTAGGTATTGACATTTGGCTATCCTTTATATATACGATATTCAAGAGTATTGATTTAATATCACGGTGCATGTTGGTAGTCGTTTTTAATACGTTAATAATTGATTGCTTGCAAATAAATAATAGCGTAATGACTGGCCAGTGGCGTGCAGTCCATAATGACAGAAAGACACTGCCTACCCTACCTAAATCAGATAAATATTTAAAACTTATATTATTTTATCAATAAACAAAAAAATCTTTATTCATAACTCAGCTCCACCTGTCGAGCGTCGGTCGTATCATTATTATCATCGATACAATACCCGTTCGTTCGTACAATTTGACGCAACTTCGCATTGTGATGCACTAGCGCCGCTGAGTGCCTCGGGAGAGACACGAACTATTCGCGTCTTAATGTTTATATGTGTGCTCTCGTGGTCATGCAGATTTATTGTGTGTGCGTTCCTATACATACGTGGCACACAATGTAACAATTAACGCACACAACCGTACAGGGTGGTCAGTGGCTTTTGACACGACGAATTACGAAACTTACCGAAGTTTTCCGAACAAAGTTGGCTATGCGACTATTTTTAAAAGTAGCATCGTTTCATTGAACTGTCGCTACATAAACAACCATTACTTTTTGTAGTATTATTAATTTTATATTCTGATTTCCGACGCCATTGTTTGTTTTGATTTATTTGTTTTGGTTGTGGGCTAGGATAGCATGTATTTAAGATTTTAACGTTGATAATAGTGTGATTTTATTTTAGATAATATTCACTGTGAAGTTGTTCCGGTAATGTGTGTATAGAGAAAATAAAAAATGATGATTTCGGTGAAAAAAGAAAACAAGTGATCGTGAAAAGTAATTGTACACCGGATTTTCAACTAATACAAACTAAAGTTAAAGTCAATAGTAAATACAATACAAAATAATATGATTCTTAATTGCCTCACAGGTTGCATGCTGTGTAGGTACAGCAATCGGTTATTCTGTATTTTTTTTCTGCCTACCCTGTCTAAAAACTCTGCGCACGCCACTGCACAGCCAGGCGCGGTCCTTAGCTTTAAACCGGATAAGATACAATGCAGAAGTCATCATTACTTAGATTTTCTAGATATTATTTCACACATGGAAATCCGTGAATTCCCTCAAACTCTCGAAAAATTATCGCAATCTAAATCCGTCCCGAGTCTGACGCAACTTAAAACTATGAAGCGACCTGATTATTTCACAGTATCATAATCAAACACTTGAAATATATATAACATTAATAATAATAGAAGTACGCTATCCTAATATTATGACTACACAAGCCAAGATAGGCCACGAGTTATTAGTTTATTAGCTGATAAACGTTTTTTTTTCGTGGTTATAGTTCAATATGTCAATACGCTGTGTTATCTAAACATGGTCTGTACTAATTTTTACGTTTTGATAAAACGACAAGCTACGAAAGGGTGTATAGATTGGTGTTTTATGTTGTGTGAATAAAAGACTACAAATTTTCCGTCAGAAGGTCATGAAATACAAAATACTAAACATGTGGCCTCAAGTTGAACGATGAAACAAATGGTAATTGATGGCTATTATCGCCAATAACTTCCTGTGTTTGTAGAGAAAAATCAGGCAATAATAGGCACTGAAATAGAGAGTTGACGAATGTATGAAATTCACACCAACATCGAAACTACGGCGCGGCGTGCGCATATGTATGAACGTAAACGAGGCAAAATAAGTATGTAATTGATCGTAGCAGGTGGCATTCTGTGATTTCTGCTAACCACCCCTATGGGAAGTCGGCGAGTGTTTGTGTGTTTATCTTTATTTCAGCCATCAGCCAAATTCAGTAATAACAGTCGGTGTTTGTTTTTGTACTGATTTCGCCTGCGTTGCCAATTATTATAACTGGCGCGAGCCCATGGCAAAGATTGCTTGTCTACATATTTTTTAGGCTGTTTTGTCTTATCCATAAAGTATTATTTTTTGTACGCTAATATCACTACTTATATTTTATGTGCTGTTTATTTTATACTGACTGAGGCTCGGCAAATATTTTTATTACTGAAATCCCTTTTATACTTGACATCTTATTTAAGCTCCATTTTGATTTCGAAATTAGTTTGGGAAGCCTTGAGAATTTATTTTCGCCACAAACAACAGATAAAAACGTTTTGGTGGCATTCATTGCCCTGAATTTTTTCATTGTGCCGCAGAGAAAAATTACATTGTGGCTATGTCTATGCATAACAAAGTATCAAAGAGCATTTTGCTGTGCCAGCACCAAAATTAACGCAGTAGAAATGCGAGCAATCAGAAAAATGGCTGGTGGTATGCACGCAAACGGCACACCACATAAAGAATGATGAGGAGAAAGTACGTGCGAGCATGGAAAATGGGAAAGGGCATCGTTTGAAGTGGGCCCCTTTGTAGAACTCATGTGAAGATGTGTATGACTAGAAAAACATTATAATGGACGCCATTTTCTTAGAGTGTCTGCGTTTGCCGGAGGAAATGAACAGTTAATGGACGAGAATCAGGTCAATAATGGCTAATAAACTATTAATCATCTTACGCCGGTCATTATAGCAGATGCACTGTTATAATTGACTATCTACACAGGAAATTATACTTGCCCGAGCAATGACACATCATCCTCGCGATATCACAGAATTTAAACGAGAACTATAAATCGAATGAATTCGAAGTGCGGTTATTTGTTCGATTGGTATCGATTTCGCGATACTTCTCGATTTGGTTGCTAATAGTCGAAGCTCACGAACAATACAATGATGTTAGGGGCTAGATGTAAATGTAGAACACAATTATGGTGACGGATGTCATTCCTTCGCGATTTATTTTGATTTAGTTTCTGCATTAGTCTTTGCGGCACGTATTAGAGCTAATGGAACTTTCTGATTTATTATTAAAGAAAAATATAGCCTTGTCAGTTCGAAATTGACATGAAATCTACAAGTGTATCATAAGTTCTATGCTATGTTCTATGGCCTTTATCAAGACTCATTCCAAGTAACATGCTTGAATTTTTAATAGTGTTTGGGCATTGATTGCCATGTACGAGGGTTCCGTAGCTCGTGCAATAGAAATATGACCTTGGCCACAAAATAAACTGAAAAGTGCCACATGACGAGGGTTGTTCCTTTTATATCACATGCGATATAAATTATCATTTTAATAATGCGGGTAGATTGTGTTCCGATATTCGTCAAGAACGTGTCGAAGTAACATGATACTTGAAGTCGAGCATGTTTTATCTTGCAAGTCTAAACAAAAATCTTAGTTTGTATTCATATATCGATTCAATCGATGTTACAATGTCTAGATTAACACATTGTAAGTATAACGAACAAACATTGTAGTATTAAGGCTGCATTATGGACTCATGCCGCTGCATCTTATGCCGTTCACCAACGAATGCCATTCGATAATGAGTGAGCGCTGATGATTAACTATTCCGCGAAGGTTATGAGCCAGTAATAATTTATAACGACGAGCACGCTCGTCTCTAAAGAACTCACTTTGATAATACTCGTATTTAATATTAAATAAAATAGTCACTTTGATAAATTATAGTAATATCATGAGCTATTTGCAGTTTTCCTTGCATGGAGGGGTATGTTTTTTTAAGAGTAATTTTTTGTACCTAATTTACTACCTCTAAAACTCATTGTCCGAGTAATAAGTAAGAGCTAATAAGTTCTTCATTTATAGATCTGTCTCCTGTGATTTTCCGCACTGAGGCATCTATCCCTGTAATCTCCCGCGCGGGCGCATAATTTTTCTCCACTAGTTTGTCGACCTAGCAAAATAAAATTCTGGCTGAGAGACTCGCTTGGTGCTTACTTACGCGTACCAGCAAGTGACTGGGCTCACGCGCATTTGCTCAAAGCCCAGCAACAAAACTAACCGAACTATACACTCGCTGCTAGCTCTACTAGCTTTACTCGCTATTCGTTAATCGTCAGCGGTCGGAGAAGTGCCTGAGTTTATACGTATTAATTGTCAATTACATTAGACTTTAATTACAGCGGTCATTATTTAATCTGAAGAAGTCTAGACAATCGCACTGACCGGATAGGTACGCTACTCACACGTGCAATATTCTAGCGGTTATTGAAAATGATATTTAATTTAAAACAGTTATTTTAAGCTCACTAAGGATGTTGAACAAGGAATATTTGCGCAGTAAACCTTATAAAGTCTTAGTCATACCATAACAGACAAACCGCAAAAGGGCGAGTGATTCACAAGTCTCACCTTTTAGATTAGAACGTATTGTTTTGTTTGCAATTGTACTCAAAATATAACAACGTTAAAGTTGGCCATTTTGAGTTGAAGTGAAAACGAAAACAAACATGGTCATATCGGATCACCACCGCGCAAATTGGCGAGATCATACCAGATCAAATCAGTTTATGGCTAACATGTTGTACCGAGGTTGGAATAAGATTAAAAGTATCAAACATTTTTTTTTTCCTCTTTATTTGTTTAGGGGTTTTTATCTAAACAGATACGCCAACCCCATCGTGCCTTTTAACATTACATAAAATTAACACTAAAATTAAAATTAATACATATATACTATATTAAGTATATAATAACATATATATACTTATTACATCTAAACAATCAACATAATAAACAAGGATCACAGATCAAGGACTGTTATCAAACGACTTAACTTTTTGGCACATTCTGACGTTGGTTGAGATAAAATTGATTGAATTAATCCCATGTTTAGTTTGTTTAAGTCAAATTCCCTCAAAAATTTCTCCCTTTCGCGCCGGTTCCGGACACAATCCATCAGCAAATGTTGCACGTCCTCAATTTGATTACAAACTCTGCAATTCGGCGAATCAGCTTTTTTCATAAGGAATGCAAACTTCGCTGCTGGATAATGCCCAGAGCGAAGTCTTAGTATTAATTTAACGTAGTTCCTATCAAGTATCAAACATGCACTATAAAACGGCACTGCAAAACAAAAAAAAAAAATCCAAATCAAAATCATAAGTCATTTATTCAAACTAGGCTGAGAGTTAGCACTTTTTGAACGTCAAAATGACATAAGACGTTAAGTTGTTTGTATTAGTCGTCATCATCGTTGCACTTGTGCTGCACGGCCGAATTTTCATCATCATCTTCATTTCATAGTAGTCCTGCTGGCTTCTCCGATAGCACGCCTTCGATCTCAATCCTCAGCTTCGATCATCCAGCAGCCACAGAACCTGCCGAAATTCAATGTATTCGCACTTTGGTGATTTGCCCTTTATTCGATGTGATGATATAATCTATACAAAGTGAATCGACCTACAACCTGTAAGTCGGGGCCACTTGTTACCACTGGGTCATCACTGCCCTCAATCACTTACAATTTTCAATCACTTGCTCATACTTGTAAACTACCGTCTTTGCTGGTTAATCCCAGCTTTGGGCTTCAATAGGCAATTGATATAACACATCAGTATCCAAGTTATGCTACATCCTATCAGTCAGTCGTAAAGTTTGATGGCTCCCTTGTAGCACCGGCTGTCAAATGTAGGTCAATCGCGGTAATAGTTCGCCAATTTATTACGTAATTAAAATTAAGATTATGTCTGTTTACTTCGATGTTTTAAGTGCAATATAAAGTTATTTTATGGATAATATAATGCATCCTTATCACCACGATTGTTTCATCCAAAGAGTGAGAGACTGAGGTTACATTTGGCCTTTTGTGAAGTTTATCTAATGCCTCTCTTTTGGCTCTTACCACAAGTATTCGATACGTTTCTGTACCAAATTGAACATCCATTAATTATCAAATTTTGTCAGTTTAAATCACGTAGACGACCGCTATTCGGATTGGGAAGCCTGTTGAATGATTGCAAATAGCCATGCTGGTGAAGAGGTTAATGTAAGAGTTTGATCTTTGTAAAGGTTGGCTTTCGCCATAACCGACTTATCCAATTCTTCTTTAAAAGAAAAATAAGAAGTTAGAAAGCCCCAATAACACTGCCAACTCCTTACTTATATCAGCAACAGCCTTAAGATTATTATGAAAGTCTGAAGTGGCACTTTCGTATTACATTAGAGTCTTGTCAACAGTATTCGGTTACGGATTGGGGGACACCCAAGTTTAGTACTCACACCACATTTTGCGCCGATATGAAATGCCTTAGGAACAGTGTTCAATGTTTGAACAATTTGGCAGGCGGCTAGACTTCCTGGCACCGGCTAAGCAGTGACGTCTCCTGTGATTCGTAGATACCTGTGTTTTGGTTATTAAAGTGAAAAAGAGACTTAAAATGAATACCGTTAGAGGCTTCAGGTTGGCTTGTTTTAGGTTTCTCAAAACAGTGGAGTTGACCATCCTTCTGTTAGGTTTCTTGTCAAGTGATCGGTTATTTAAAAAATGGCCAAGGGGGCTCACCAGAACAGCTCTTAAAGCTTAAAGTTGGTCAGCTCGTTATCTTTCGTTTCACATTCATATCCTTCGATAGGATACCGACTGAGAATTGTAATTTGATTTTGAGCTTTTGATTTGACCCAAACCCCAAGACATATCAATCCGTCAATCAACTTAGCCTATCGCAGTCCACTGCTGGACAAAGGTCTCTCCCAAGCTGCGCCACAACACCCTGACCAACACCTTGGTCTTAGATGGACCAAGACATCTTCACAACAAGACACCACCGTAGAAAATATTTTAGCGATCGAGCAATTCCGTAACATTTGTTTCGTCGTTTAGCTATGTTCTAACTATAGTTCGGGAAAAGCATGATTATGATCCAAAATACTCTGACCACCTAATAAATCCAACAGTATATTGTGTAACGCGTAACACACGCCCTCAATAAATCGCCGCCAAATACATATATTGTTTGTTTTAGCGCTTAGCGTTCATGTGTGCAAATCCAGTTATCGGCTTATCTGCAGTCATAACAGAATCTAAGCCGTCGATATAAGCGTCGATATATTTTGTTCTGAATGCCAAAATACACGTATACGAAGTCTATCGTTTGTTTAGAATTAGACCTCTTTGATCTAGGAAATTTGATGTTACGCTATCTCATATACTCGTAGTCACACTAGGTAGTAGAGTTAAAAGGTATTTGTCTATTTAAAAAAACAATGCACATTATCGCAGCCGGCCTCTTGTGGTGTTATATGGGAAGTAATGGTAACATCTAGGCATTATACCAGGCCACTCAAAAAGTATTGCGAAAAAACGTTTTTATGTATGAGAGACTGGCCAGTTATAATTTCTTTTGAAAATATGATTTTAATTAAGTAAAAATAGGTACGTTCCAATTTCAAAACTTCTCTCCACACTGTTTGCGAGCTAATTTGACGTGTCTCATAAAAAAGTGGATCTGCGCCGGGAAAATTTTCGCGCTATGATTTTTTAGGATTTCAAGTGTCGTCTGTAACCGGACGAATCGTACGACAGACTTCAAATGGCATTCATGGATGAAAGCCCTTCTAAGGCAACTGCGTATCGTTGGTATAACGAATTCAAGCGCGGTCGACTAACTTTGGGGGATGAAGAAAGAAGTTGTCGCCCTTTGACGGCTGTTACGGAAGAAAACGTGCTAGCAGTGAAAAATATAATCCATGACAATAGACGACGACCCACTGACCTAGGCGAGTTACGTATCAAGAGATTCAGCACATACTGCAGGTTGGATCGGTAAGCCTTCACGAAATTCTACACGTGAATCTTCGCGTGAGGAGGATAGTTTCACGCTGGGTGCCGCACAACCTCACGGATACTCAGAAGCAGGCTCGGGTGGAATGGTGCCGTGATAATTATTATTTATGAATTTGAAGCAGGCTCGTCTCGGCGTGTTACGACATCATTAAAGGTGATGAGTCTTGGATTTATCAATACGATCCAGAAACGAAGCGCCAGTCGACGGTTTGGGTGTTTCAAAACCAATCAACGCCTACCAAAGTGAAGCGATCTTGAAGCGGGGGGAAGATTTTGATCGCGAGCTTTTTCAAATTGACTGGCTACTTGGTGTCAATTCCTTTACGGAACCAAGAAGCATCAACGCTGAATGGTATGCTATCAAATGCTTGGCAGAAGTTTTCTCTGTTGTGAGCAACAACGACCAAACACAGGGCTCCGCGGGCTACTGCTCCACCACGACAACGCGCCTTCGCACACCGCGTTTAAAACCAGGGACTGGACAGCAGGCCGGTCAAACTCCTGAGTTACCCTCCTTACAGCCCTGCCTAGCACCGCGTGACTACTTTTTATTCCCGTAAATAAAATATCAGCTCAAAGGGATACAATTTTCATCGCCGGAAGATGCGCTGTCAGTGTTCGAGCAGGCTGTAAAGGAAGTGTCTGCGGCGGACTGGGAAAAGTGTTTCGAAAACTGGTTCAGACGCATGAAACTTTGTATAGAGGCTAGTGGAGAGTACTTTGAAAAGATTTAATAAAAAATATTAACTTATAGAATATTTTATTTTCGCAAAACTGAGTTTCTTACGTACATAACGCAACTTACGCAGATTTGAACGCATGACTGCTCTGCCGGTGCGGACACAGTTCGCACGACTGCGATATCTAATATGCATATGCATGCCATTCTGTCTTTGTGTAAAGCTTTGCACGCGTTGGTCATGTTCAATGTCAATTAGGTGTATTATGATTATCTTGTGCATAATGCCATTCAATAACCTACTTACAGAATTATAAAACAAGGAATTTTACTTTCATTGTGGCCTTTATCCACCAAAAAGTTTTACAACCGTGAGGTCCTATAATTACACCGCCTATAAGTCGCTACTAAAAAAAATGTGATATTTTTTTATTTATGACAAACTGTCAAACAAGATAGTGTGACGAATAGTTGACATATTTACTCTCTTAAAAGAGTTCACAGTTCTAATTTTTCTAATTAGCCGTATTTATTATTTCAGATAAAACTACGCGATGGCGAGATCACTGACCGACCTATCAAGCTTATGAACTAGCACAGCAATAAACAGTAGATAACGCAAGTTCCTAATGTGTGTGGATCCCATGTGAGGGTTTCTTCAGGAGATGGACACACTCCACGTGGGCCACGGGCACAGCAAGGGGTCCAGTCGCAGCCAGTCGCCGTCTACTGCAGACCTGGCTAGGGATCCGGCTGTGGTGACGGATGATGCCGTCATCAGGTCCAGGGTGCAGTCGCCTTCGACGGTGCATCATGTTGTCAGTGTGAGTAAACATTTTAGGGGTTTTTTTGCCTCCCACATTAATTCTAAACGCTTTTTGGATAAATCCGACTGATTCACTGAAAGGAAGTGTTAGATAGCGTTTCGTCGTTCGCAAATGATTAAATGCAGTGGTTTGTGGGATGAACAGTAATGCTGATTCAACTGCATCCGTTTAGTCTGGAAGCCGACCCCAACGTAGGCGGGAAAAAGGCTAAGCAGATTGTTTAGTGCAATGGCATATTCTATGTGGTTACTAAAGACATCTCCTCTTCTCTTTCTGGAGAACAGCACCATTCGCAAACATGCCTGATTCGCTATTCTGGTTCATAGTCGCAAGAAATGTCACCTAGTTCTTGCATAAAACTGCACTGGGCTGCATAAGATTCTGCCTAAACGATTTTCACGCAACTTAAAGACCAGCCGGGTTATTTCGTATCACACTAACAGTAGGGATTGCCTTTCATTTTGACAGTTCAATAACATTCATTGCGTTATTTACCTTGTTGAGCCGATATTTTATTTGAACATCTGAAGCAATGGATTAGCAAAAATTATTCAGATTGTGATTGAAAGTATTTTACGCAATTAGGGTGCTGAACGCGGAAAAAAAGAGATTATTATGATGAATTTGATGGACAACTATTATTATTTTCTAATCACCAATTAAGGCACGTGGCTTGAGTGGGTATAACCCCGGTTTAAACTGGTCTACTTTTAATCTAGATAAGCCAAACGATAAGAGAAGTTAATTTATGCAGTTCCATTGCGCTAATCAATGTGCGAAACAGCCGTAATTGTTCTACAATGTTGTTTGTGTGTCCTCGGTAGTTAATTGGTACCTCGTTGCTAATATAAGTATAATATAACTGTAATGGGATAATGAATAGTTATAGTTGTCTGTTTATATAACGGAACGTAGACGTCAGATGAACTTGAAGGAAGTTTCCGCTAACTGCTATGATATGTCCGAAGGAAATATTGCTAAGCAAGGCTTGGCAAAAAGGGTATGGAGGTATGAGGGACACAGGGTGTTAAGTTCACTCAACCTCCATAGAAAAGGGAGGATCCTCCAACCAGACGGGTATTGTGTCTGGTGACCAACTGCCTTACGATTGATATTGGGACGTTAGCTAGTTGCGCTGTATAATCTCCTTGCGCGATGCAGAATTTTGCGTGACGTCTTTGTAGATGCCGCTACAAGAGATTGGTGACCGCAAAGATGTAAACGCTAGTGTGTTCCGATGTTCTTAACCCTTAACTAAACTTAACTATTCTGAGTTAAATTTGGACCTTTGTGTGTCTGTTGAGCCTATATGGGTGGCATGGTAGACTCACAGCTCCCAAACAGATCACCGTGTCAATTTGGTTTGATAAATTTGTTGAACACGACTTTTTATCTTGATAAAAGGTCAGATCTTTTGCTGACCAGTTTTTCCCATTAAAAGATAGATAGGTACTCATACAGATACCGGTCGAAAAGGCAGTCTTATTTGGACGGCATCACACTGCCTGATGACACATTTAATTACATCCTAATATTTAATTCTCTGCTCCAATAATCCTCTAATATGTCAAACTAATGTTTCCCCGTGGACACATCTCCGAACTGGGAATTTATTAGCTAATTAAACTCAGGCAGGTATGCGTCAACTGCCAGACGCTATTTCAACTTGATCTCAAGGATACAAATCTCTGATGTCACATAAGTCATAAGTTCATAACTGGTGACCCCCGTGACTTTGTCTGCGAATTCTGCGACGTTGTTTCCACTTAGGACTAGGTCATGTGAGGATTTAAATTGCGTAGTGATAGTGTGTCAGGCTTTTAACTGTGCGAAGGGGTTCAATTCTCGGTAGAATTTAAGACTTTTTGCACGTGTACTAAGGCCGGATTTCACCAATGAAATTGAATGCGATCAGCACATCTAAACCGCGTTCAAGAGCCGTCTGTGCCATAAATGAGGTGGAATAATGTTTTGGGGACTGTCTTAGGTAATTTTGACGTTTATAAAGTGCTGACTCAGCCTAGTCTAAATAAATGATTTTTTATTTTAATTGACATTACTTCAACTCCGTTTAGATTTGGTAATCGCGTTTAGTTTCATTGGGTGAAATTGGCACTAAAAGTCGGAGTACTGATAGTAACCGAGACTATCGTTTTTTTTGTTGCAAGATTGTAAAATGTTTTTGATAGTGATATGCATGTAATGGACTAATGGTACAATATTGGTGATATAATGATTTGTATGTACGGACAGATTTACATCAGCTAGTTTCCTTATTTCGTATTTATAAAGCTATATGGCGAAATGAGTAACAACAATAATGTGACCTTATAATGTGTCACAACAATTTAATAATAACACTAAATTGTCCTCAATTAAAATGGATCTAATGTAGTTAACAACTTTTCAGTATTTTCTAACAAACTTTCCTCCACTACATTTGTGTATTAATGCTAATGTATTACTACACTACAAAGTACAAACTTATTCGCTAGGTAAAACGAAACTAAACGTCATCATCTGCCCAGCACCCAAGGAATTGATATAAACCTAGAATTCAGATTTATTTGTTTTTACCTCTTAAACTATCTTTACAGATCTTAGACCTAATTTGATAGTGTGGCTATTAACTATTAATTATCATCATCATCATCTGCCTAGCCTTTTCCCAACTAGCTTGGGGTTGGCTTCCAGTCTAACCGGATGCAGCTGAATACCAGTATTTTACCTGGAGCGACTGCCTAACTGACCTTCACAACCCAGTCACTGGGTAACACGATACCCCTTGTTAAGACTTGTTGTCAGACTTACGGGCTGTCAAAGATCCGCAAATGACAGCCGGGACCAACGGCTTAACTTGCTTTCTGAGGCACGGAGGGATCTTGGTATGTAAAGATGGTCACCCATCCATGGACCAACCTCGGCGAGCGTAGCTTAACCTGATCGATCGACACGTGCGGCTGTTGTTACTTAGCCACAAGCCCCTCAAATAAAAGTAAACGTATAAACTAAAAGAATTATAGTACTTTATTTTTGGGGTGGGAAATCATCAAATAATTTCTCCTGCTCTGGGTGGAGCAGAAGGGCGTGAGACTTTTACTGACTAAAACTCACCCGTGTTCCCTCAGTTGCCTGTGTGCCAGGGGCCGCGGTTTCTCTTTCGAACAACCCGCATCCCTGGCAGATAGTACCTTAGTGCTAGTCTTCTAATTAGTTCACGTTTCACGTGAATGGCAGTGATTACGAGTTAATTATCACCTTGAAACTGCGTATTATAAGGCTCGGAATGCAGGTAGTTGTATTTTTTATGCATATCAATTTTATCAGGGAAGTAAATAATATATTAAACAAAGACGAAGCGTTACTTTGTGTGGATTTTATGAGTCATGTCATGATAGGACTGGTAGACAATGAAGCAAGGAATTGCTGATATTATGCTAATCAATTAGTCTTTTTGCCTATATTAAAATGCCAATTGTGTAGAATTCTACCGTTTTACCCAGTAACTGGGTTGTTGATGTCGTATAGGCAGTCGACTCATGTAAAAAACTGGTTATTAAGCTGCATCCGTTTAGACTGGAAGCCAACTCCAGGGTAGTTGAGATATGTTTAGGCAGATTTATTGGTAAGAATTCTACTGTCAGATTACTGAATAATTTGTCGGTAAATGATAAGGTTTATATTAAATAGGAGGATATCAAAGCCGATTAAAATACATGCCTAAATATTTCAACTTAGAGGATACTTTGCTTTAAGTTAGGAAATTGCGAAAGTCAAAAATGTTATACAGGTTGAAATTGAAAACATGCGACAAACCGAAATGGGAGATTGTGCTCATCATTATGAACAACTTTTACTAAGGGATCAATGATGCAATCGCGAAAAAAAAAACATCTGTTCCCTACATTTATGTTCGCATAACTCGTCAAAATGTAGGGAACAGCTGTTTTCTTTTTTTGCGATTGCATCATTGGTCCCTTAGTAAAAGTTGTTCATAATGATGAGTATAATCTCCCATTACGGTTTGTCGCATGTTTTCAATTTCAACCTGTAGTCTAGTAAGCGTTAATCGGTAAAGAAGTGGTGACCCAGTAGCAAAGGCCCCGAATTACGAGTAGTACGTCGTGGGTTCAAACCCAGTCAGGCGGATTAATTTGTGTAATTTATTTCATCACCACTGCTCTCGAAACGCTGAAGGAAACCATCGTGAGGAAACCGGCATGTCCTATGTCCGGCCCGCGGGGTGGATTATGGCCCGCTCTCTCTCACAAAGAATGTGTCTGTCCCAGCAGTGGGAACATTAGCTATAGGCTGGTTATTATGCTAATCGAACTTAACTCAAAGAATCTAAGCTATCAATAGTCCCTAGCTTCTGGTGGAATGTCCTCACTTCAACTGAAACGGAGGGATTTATACAAGATTGGATCGGCAGTTCACGATATAGCTATAGTGTATCCTGCACTCCCTAACTCTTCAACTTAAACATTTAAATAGTTTACATTTGCACATAGCTTCAACAGAACAAAACATCTAAAACATAACACCATTGTTCAAGTACCGTTGCAATGCACCAGACGATTGACCTACGACATTATGAAGTAGAAAGTACTCTTTAAAAGGTTCGCAGTACTTACGTACAATCAGCCGCACGTACAACCGCGGACAATAGCGGTGGATCACTTTTCACCTTTATGCCTTAAGCAATAAGGTCGAATAGTGGTCGACCGACTGTGTAAATTATCTGCAGCCTAGCCATTTCCTAACTATGCTGTGGTCGGCTTCCAGTTAAACCGGATGATGCAGCTGAATACTAATATATTACTTGGAGCTGCTGCCTATCTGATCTCCACAACCCAGTTCCTGGGTAATTCGATACTACTGGGTAAGACTGGTTGTCAGGCTTTGGGCCCGTAACGACTGTTAAAGATCCACGAATGACAGCTGAGACCAATGGCTTAACGTGCTTTCCGAGGCACGGAGAGGTCTTTGTAAGTGCAGATAGTCACCCATCTACGGACCAACCGCGGCAAGCGTAGCTTACCCTGATCGATAGACCCGTGCGGCGGTTAGCCATAAGCCCCTAAGCAATTGCACGTACGTGTAATAATATGTGTTTAACAGTACCCTTTTTTTTTGGGGTAGGAAATCATCAAATAACTTCTCCCGCTCTGGGTGGGGCGGGAGGGCGTGTCAGACTTTTACTGATTAAAACCCACCCGTGTACCCTCAGTTGCCTGTGTGCCAGGGGCCGCGGTATCTCTTTCGAACAACCCGCACCCCTGGCAGGCATCGGCCCTTACTTGGTATCAGTAAGGACGATTTTCGACGTTCTTTAAGAGGGTTGCATAATATTCAAGCCACCAGTTGGCGCCACTTTGACAAGAGGTCTTCCAGTTCGACAACGAACTTCAAATATTTTATGTCATTCGTTTCATTATTTCGTTCACCATTCAGTCCGTAGGCGCTTTGACACTTGACAGGTGCCCGGACCTGACGTCTCAGTGCTGCCACCTAGTGAACTTCATTTCAAAAAACCCTCATTTCACTAATACGTGCGGTTGATAGTACCTACTCTCTAATTATGTAGAACGAATATTGATGCGCACGCCCCTTAACCTAGATAGGAACACCTATAAAGAAACCTAGGCGGTATGAAATGTTGTACTAATGTCTGTTTGGTAATAACTTGCTGTTGAATGGAATTGAATGCGGTTTTGCTAACGATTGAGAAAGTTATTAGAAGGTATGCGGTATGTAATCCCCCTGAGTGTCGTTAGGTGATGGAATCATAGAGACGTAAGTTTAAGTGTCACATACGCCTCGTTACGTATAGATATGGTAGAAATTGCAGACTCTAATTGGTTCGTTTCTTTTTGTCCTCTTGACTGGCTCTTGTAGAAAGTACAGAACGCCGCATCGCCACTTGCTAGTCAGGGGTGCTACTCTAACTCCATCAACGAAAATACGGGCCCGTCCGAAAATAGTTCGAAACTTCGAAGTGACTCCAACAGCTGATTAATTAACTTTTTTGGACGGGTGAAACCATACAGGATAAGTTTTTAACCAGTGCGCAAACTGTGCGCTGGGGGTCTAGAATGATGTGCTGAATTCATGGTTACAGTTTGCGAACTGGATAAAAACTTTTCCTGTATAGATTTAAACACCGGAACTCGGACATCGGAACTTTAAATCTATACTAATGTATTTGTGTGTTGGTCCGATTACTCTTTTCTCTTTGATATATAGAAAACAACAGTATTGCCAAGTGTCAGTAAATAAATTTGTTAAAACAAGAAAGTGGGGTGTTATTTTGGACTATAACGACTTAAATCATACGGTAGCCTTGGAACCCCTCTGAGATTTCAACTCAAACCGGTGAAATGTAACATTGTTCCCCTCGACCCTGGATCCTAATATTATTTTCTTTCAACTCATAACATATAATGATTTTCAAAATAAGCGAGCAGACTCACAGACGAATGTAGTCATAAAATCAATCAATGAATTTGAATACCTCAGCTGTCATGTCAATCAATGTTTTGACATGAAGTTCGAGCATCATGTCTAGATATCAATCATCATCATTGCCATATATAAATCCATTTGTCATGGCTATTGTCTGAGAGACACATTATAGGCATGAAGAGGTTTATTAAGAAGCTATAAATCAAGCCAGTCTATCGCAGTCCTTTGCTGGATATAGGCCTTTCCAAAGTGACTAAAGTTTTGTCTGAATGGACTAGAGTTATCATTAAAAAAAAACACATTACATAATGTTTTGGTACAATAATGAACTGATAAAAGTAAATAATTGTTTTCTTTTTCTAGTTTGTAAAAAGAAGCGGGTAAATTGAATAAATATAAATTAATTGTGTGTCCCGTCAGGGCTTGCGGCTACGCTTGCCGCGGTTGGTCTGTGAATGGGTTACCATCTTTTACATACCAAGAAGCCTCCGTGACTTGGAAAGCACATTAAGCCGTTGGTCCCGGCTGTCATTTGTGGATCTTTGACAGTCGATAAGGGTCGTCAGAAGTCCCAAAAGTCTGTCACTAGTCTTACCTTACTAAAAGGTATCGTGACACCTAATAACTGGGTTGTGGTGGTCAGATAAGCAGTGGTTCCATATAAAATACTGGAAATCGGCTGCACCCGGTTAGACTGGAAGCCGACCTGAACAAAGTTGGGGAGAGAGTAGGCAGATTGATTGTGTGTCCTGTCAGCTACACGTCACAGGAACTGATGGTCGCTAGTGATGGCTCCAAACACGTTGCAATTCTGGGCCGAGTCTTTTTCGATTGCCATCGACACGCTAAAAAGAAGAATATAAATGAGGATTTATGTCAATGAGGGTGTTCTGAAATGACGTTCACTAGGTGGCAGCACTGAGACGTTAGGTCCGGGCACCGACCAAAAGTGTATAGATGAGGATTTATGTCAATGAGGGTGTTCTGAAATGACGTTCACTAGGTGGCAGCACTGAGACGTCAGGTCCAGGCACCTGTCAAAAGTGTCAAAGCGCCTACGGTCTGAATGGTGAACGAAAGAATGAAACGAATGACATCAAATATTTTAAGTTCATTGTCGAACTGGAAGACTTCTTGTTAAAGTGGCGCCAACTAGTGGCTTGAATATGATACAGTGATATCGGTTCCGTTTACCTTGTTTGTATTTCATTCGCTCTAATAACCTGTATTAGTATAACTTAAGACTGAGGCACAATATGAATACAGAATATTTTATCATTCAATCTGATAACTCAAGGATTCATTATATTTATAGTCACGGAATTTCAATAAGACTGTACGGCTTCTACATATTAAATAACACATCTACCAGGGTTTCTGTTATGACCAGAGATCGGATATTCGGATGCATATTCACCTTAAGTTGAGATGTTGGCTAACATGGAATGCGCTTTGGTATTGAAAAAGTCTTAATGTAGGTAAGTAATTTGTTTGTTTTAACTAATACAAACCACGCCTCCTCCAGTACATACACATATTTGTATCGGGTTAAACATAAATTTAAAATTAATACACATCTGAATAGTTATGCAATCTAAGAATCCCGGGGTTTTTAATAAATATTACAAATAATTTATAAAGCCGCTTCCATACTTTCATAGCTAAAAAAAACGAGCGAACGTTTTTATGTTTAGGTAAATATGCATCCGAATATCCGATCTCTGGTCCGACTATTAATACACTTTGTGAACTGTGTCACAATTATTTTATAAGTTAGTGAGATGACCGGTTCAAAGCGTGTATATAACAGTCTCAACAGAAGTAATAAATAAACTGTTACCGTCGATCAAACACAGTACTTATTAAGAAAACGGTAAAATTTACCTGATACTGTTACTCCCGTTTTACATCTACCAATAAGTACCTGACACCAGCACATTTCTAAGACTCCTACTAACTCTCTCTCTCTCGTTTTTTTACAGGAGCCGTCATCGAGTACGTCGTCGCGTCATGGCGAGAGAGCGCACCACGTCAAGTCTCACTCCAGAGATTTGGGCAACAGTCCCCTGTCAGCCAACACCACAGGAAACAGCTCAAGAGAGTAAGTAGCTGTACTAAACAAATATGTGGTAACCGGGACAACACCGCGCAACCTGTACCATGAATTCAATAGGTACATGATTCTGGAAACCCTAGGTTGACATTTTAAAAAGGTTATAAAAAATTAAATTGCTGCTAAAATGTATGGAACATTTTAACCGCGTAGGTATTACACTTTTCTTTGGAACCGCTGATTAATTTTTGATAACCGACGAAAAATTTCTAAGCCATGTCTAGAATCATATCCTGGATTCCCTGTAGATAAATTATGCCAGATGACTTCATCGTTGGTCTGGTGATCGATGACTGCGAATGTTTATTTTGGGATTCTGGGTTCGATTACCGGATCGAGCAGTGTCTTTCGTGGATCTGACAGTCGGTACGGGTCGTCAGAAACCCGAAGTCAGACAATCAGTTTTACCAAGAGGGATCGTATCAAAATCAAAAGTCATTTATTCTAACTAGGCTGAGAGTCAGCTCTTTTTGATCGATAAAATTACATAAGACAGTCCTCCCAAAACGCTCGCCCTTCACTGTATTACCCAGTAACTGGGTTGCGGAGGTCAGATAGGCAGTCGCTCCATGTAAAATACTGGTATTCAGCTACATCCAGTTTGACTGGTAGCTGACCCGAACATAGTTAGGAAAGGTTAGGCAGATGGTGATGATCTGCGACAAATATATCATTATATCTATATTAGGTATGAATCGGCGCCAGCGCTGCCACAGAACATTATTATAATCATGTTTGTAAACACATTAATGACTCCTGCCAGGGGTGCTGGTTGTTCGAAAGGGATACCGTGGCCCCTGGCACACAGGCAACTGAAGGAATACGGGTGGGTTTTAGTCAGTAATAGTCTGACACGTCCTCCTGCTCCATCCAGAGCGGGAGAAGTTATTTGATGATTTCCCACCCTCAAAAAAAAAAAAGCAGTGTCATTGGGACTCATAACCAGAGATCGGATATTCGGATGCATATTTACCTAAAGATAATTTTTAGCTATGAAAGTATGGAAGCGGCTTTATAAATTATTTGTAATATTTATTAAAAACCCAGGGATTCTTGATTGCATGACTATTCAGATGTGTATTAATTTAAAATTAATGTTTAACCCGATACAAATATGTGTATGTACTGGAGGAGGGGTTTGTATTAGTTAAAACAAAAAATAAACAAATTACTTACCTAAATTAAGACTTTTTCGATACAAAAGCGCATTCCATGTTAGCCAACATCTCAACTTTAGGTGAATATGCATCCGAATATCCGATCTCTGGTAATAACTGAATGCTGAATTACAGACTGGAATCTGGACACTTACTGGTAAATTACAATCAATCGGTCTAGCATTTTCGCAACTATGTTGAGGTCGGTTCCTTGTCTAACCGGATTCAGCTGAATACCAGTATTTTACATTCGAGCGACTGCCTACCAGCAACCTAATTGCGTAACTCACGATTAATCATAATCTGTTTCGTTTTGAAACATGGCTATACCATTGCTTCATATGTTCGAAAAATGTGTCTGTTCAACAACGTAAATAACGCAATGAATATTGTTGAACTGTCAAAATGAAACCGATTATGATTAATCGCGTGTTACGCAATTAGGGTGCTGCTCATCTATTATGTTTTTTTATGAACGTGCCAGTTACTAACATGAAACTTAAAACATGACTGCGAAGACTACTACTCATCTGCCTACCTCTTCGGATAACGGGATATCTTGAACTGATAAAGAACTCGTATTTCTAAAATTACATTAATTGCCTATCCATGTTTGTTATTCTGTCCGTCCTATCTATTCTAAGATATCACTAATTCCAAAACAATCTAGTTATTTCCTGCAAACCGAAACACAAAAAGGCTTTTACAGGAAAAACTTTATTGCTTGCTGATACTGATCCTTTTGTGGATAAGTAATAACAGCTGCACGGGTCGATCGATCAAGTAAAGCTACCCTTGCCGTGGTTGGTCCGTGGATGGGTGACCATTTTTACATACCAAGACCTCTCCGTGCTTCGGAAAGCACGTTAAGCCGTTGGTCCCGACTGTCATTCGTGGATCTTTGACAGTCGTTACGGGTCGTCAGAAGCCCGAAAGTCTGACAATCAGACTTACTAAGGGGTATCGTGATACCCAGTTACTGGGTTGTTGAGGTCAGATAGGCAGGTACTATCCGGTTAGACTGGACGCCGACCCCAACATAATCGGAAAAAGGCTATACAGATGATGAGTTGTGTTATGATCAGAGATCGGATATTCGGATGCATATTCACCTAAAGTTGAGATATTGGCTAACATGGAATGCGCTTTTGTATCGAAAAAGTCTTAATTTAGGTAAGTAATTTGTTTATTTCGTTTTAACTAATACAAATCACCCCTCCTCCAGTACATATACATATTTGTATCGGGTTAAACATTAATTTTAAATTAACACATCTGAATAGTTATGCAATCAAGAATCCCGGGGTTTTTAATAAATATAACAAATAATTTATAAAGCCGCTTCCATACTTTCATAGCTAAAAATTATCTTTAAGTTAATATGCATCCGAATATCCGATCTCTGGTTATGATTTAAAGTTCCCCATGGTATGTATTTTAATGCTGATCAATTTATATTTTCTTTACAGCCTGGAAGATTCGCCACAGAAGAAGATACTACCAGGTCTGATAACGCCGGGCGACTATGCGAGCACGGTGTACAGTCCCAACGTGTCGTACGCGCTCTCGTCCGCCGATGAGTACGGCTCGCCCGCTTATAGAGGTACATAAATCATAAATGATTTTGATTCTGTAAGTAGGTTTGTACTTACAAACACTTTTACACGTCAATCATATTTTAAAAACTAGGCAAGGTCGGCTTTTCCTATCCGACTACTCTGAGAAGAAAGGCCGAAACAAACTCAGAGGTCACAGTCTCTTTTAAAGTCCAGACATAATCTTTGTCAGATCATGTGAAGACCATGCCATTAGTGTCTGAAATGGTATTCTGAGGTACCACATAGAATGAGTGATCCCAGTGGACCTATGCAGTCAGTGCACCAGCGGCGAGGTGTAAATTTTTCTAAGAGAGAAGCCGAAGCGAATTCCGGCTTTAACTTACTGACTTATCAATAAAATACTTACATTATCATTCTAAAATTAATATAGGAATGTAAAGAATTAAATACAATAAAATTGAATGGGTTTGATTCCAGGGTCGGGTCGGCCAAGTGTTAATTGGGCGTTTTTTTTTCCTTGTTTAAAGCTTGCAGGCCGTCCTTTGATTTTCTACACAGAAAAAGTCAACCTAGGATTAATTAACTAAGGACTTATTGTCAAAAGAACCAAGCGATGCCAATGATTTATTTTATTTGCTTAATCCAAGAGTATAAAATAATTTCTAAGCAATATTTTTTTGTGTGTTTTAGGTCAAGATGGGGACTATTCAAATCAAGGTAATTACTTTAGATTTTTTTAATTGCAATGATCATAGTTGCAGAAAAACATTGGCAGGGCGAAGCATTACAAGGCAGTTGTAGGACCACTGTCTCTGTAGCGCCATACTCATAGCTACAGATACAATGTTAACAAATGCATATCGGTGACGAGAATCTGAGAGAAAATGAGATAGAAAATCTACCAAAAATCGCACAACACAGCTAAAAAGTTTTCACTTCATAAATCCTCGAAAGTTATTTATTTTAACCCTTAACTGTACTGATGAAAAATAGTAACGCTTCTATAGTGGTGGGTCCCGTGGACCCACCAATATTAAAATGATGATAAAATCAAAAGAATGATATATTTTTTTCTTCTTTTTTAAATAAGGTTGAAATCAAACATTCATACACCTTTTTAAATGCAAAATCACCAGTGTTTTTTTTTTTTTGGGTGGGAATTCTAAAAACCCACCCGTGTTCCCTCAGTTGCCTGTATGCCAGGGGCCGCGGTATCTCTTTCGAACAACCCGCACCCCTGGCAGGCATCGGCCCTTGCGGACCACAAAAAATCAACAGTTGGCACTTAAATTGCTATTTCTCATTTCAACTTACTCAAATCAGTCATTTAATATTTTAAAAAAATATGGCATTAAACAATAATTATAAAAAAAACATTAAAAAGGTTCTTACCAAAAAAAAGAAAATCTTATTCACTAAGGTATGCTTACTAAATGCATAACAAATTCAAAATAAAAACTTAAAAAATTGATAGTGGTCAAAACGAGCCAAGACGAATTACATATTATAGGTTTAGGACAACCCATGCAAATAGGTAGCTTGCACCTAGCGCATAAGGCTTGGTCATTGCTCTCTTGTTAGGCAGCTTCTTTTTCTTTTATTTCTATCCAGTTTCAGGGTTTTGTCACTGTCTGGTGATAGCGCTGGTGGTACTTTTAGAACCGTGGCAATGCTAGACCTGAATAATGTGGGAAGCCTTTGGTTGTAGCATCTCTCTCATTCAACCATTGCTCTAACAATTCGTCTTGGTTCCTAGAACCTTTGCTATGGATTCCCATCTGAAATATCTACAATAAATCCAAAATACTAAATAAATAATCCGTAGTTTCGCGTGGTGCCGGACGTAAAGAATAGCACCATCCCATCTCTTCCCGTGGGTGTCGTAGAAGGCGACTAAGCGACTTACTAGAGAATGAGCAGCAGCGTTCTTTATGCATTTTACCACCATACTGCGATCGCCAACCCGCCTGCCAAGCGTGACGATTGTGGCAAGCCCCGCCCCCCCACAAATTGGGGGAGGCCTATGTCCAGCAGTGGACGTCTTCCGGCTGAAATGATGATGATGATGATGAAATAAATAATAACGTAAAAAAGTAAAGTGTCTATAGCGGTGGGCCCATTGGACCCAGGCGGATGTCCATACTGACGTTAGGAGTAGCGAGTGAAACAAGGTCTTCCTACTGCGCATGCTTCGGCTTACTACAGGAAGGTAACTAGAAACGGGGGGCGCTGCGGTATTTGCGGATATTTTTAAACGCGTTCAAATATTTAACCTGGGTCTAATGGACCCAGGACTACACTTAAGGGTTAAAGAGTTAAAAAGTGAGAATGCAGAAATATTCGTATTTACCGCTTTTTCCAAACATTAGGGAAATGACAGATTATTAGAAAAAAAAAAAACTCCCAACATTATTATCCAAATCTGTTTATCAACTACCTGTAAACAGAAATATCCTTATATGTGGCCCAATATGACGATTATTTAGGTACATTTTATATCGGCAATACTTTTCCTCATGATAACAAGTCATATTTAATACACATTGGGTTAACAAATTCTATTATAAAACAGTATTTTTAGTGTACATTTGTTTTAGACTTTGATTTAACCACAGTCAATAGTGCTAAAATTAGAATAATGACTGTGAATTAGATCAGTTATTAATATAAATTGTGACGGACAATAAAATAATAAAGTTGGATGTGATTTACAGGAAAATGTAACAATAAATATATTATAATATTTATAATATACATAAAATAAGTCGTTTTTCGTACCTGTCTGTGTGTAACCGCATTGTGCTTCTGAACTGCGCAACGGATTTTGATTGATGCAGTTTCCACCATCGTGTAGAGAACTTATTGTGTAAGGTTTGTACGTATAATATATTCTTATTAAACGTACATACAGGAAAAGTTTTTATTCAGTGCGCAAACTTTAACCATGAATTCAGCATATCATTCTAGAGACCCCCAGCGAAGAAATTATTCTTTGGTCATACAAAAAAAAGAAAACAGCTGTTGCATACATTTTGACCGCGTAAGTATTGCACTTTTTATGAAACAGCTGCTTTTTTTTTAAACCGACGAAAAGTTCTTCGCTGGGGGGTATAGAATGGTATGCTGAATTCATGGTTAAAGTTTGCGCACTGAATAAAAACTTTTCCTGTATAAGAATTAAGAATTCTCGGTGTGTTTTCTAGTTGCAAAAACCGAGTCTAGTAAGAGTAGGTGGCTAGTTGTAAATAAATGCATTGAGACTAATTTATTATGAAACACTTACCGTCCTATTACAAGCCGAGATCAAACTTTAATTCTAGTCTAAAGCTCTGAGCCAGTTTTTGCATTTTCACCTTTATTTCGATTTAGGTAAAGTTCATTATAACAAAAATGACAACTTAGCACCGGACTGAGTCGTCAGTTTTGTAAAAAGAACTGCATTTCTATCTATAACTATGGGTTCTACTGGCTTGGTGGTTTAAACCTGATCTAAATAAAAACCTTGTTTTTTATAAGGGGGTTAAACCATCGACCCATTTTTTCTAGCCAACCTAGCTACCATAGAAATACAGTTTTTTTTTACAAAACTGACAACTTAGTCCGGTACTACGCTGTCAGTTTTGTTATGAGAACTTAAACCATAGTCGGATTAAAATACGAAAGGAGATGTTTCAAGATGGGCCAGGTATATGTACAGTAACTTAAAAAAAAAAGAGAAAAATCCGTAGAATTCGGGAAAAATACAGATAATTAAATTAAATGTATACTGTTGTGGTAGTGAATTGATATTTATCAATTATTTTTATCGACTTTCAACATGGCGTCTCACTGATTTAGTTATTCTGTGCTTAAAAACGAACCATAGATCATAGAAAGAGAACTGCTAGCTGTCACAACAGTGTCACTTCGGTGTCAGTCACTTTCGTCTCGTCGTCGGTCGTGATTGTGTTCGTTTTGTTTTGAGTTTCTGGAGTTCTTTTTAACAATCTCGCCTTCGTTTTTTGGATTTAATACCGTTTCTTTCCCATCTGTTTACCTTATGCTTCAACTTCCACAGAAATAAACATGTCAAACGTCATTAATCAATCAAAATGACAGCTTACCGCCATGACGGGTTTTGGTTGTGTGTTGCAATTTCAAGTGTAATTTCTTGTGTTTACCAGCAAACCAATCCATTTTAAAGTAATTGGACAGTTTAGAACTATTTTAAATGAATTTCCCTATTTTTAAGTATAGTGTACAAGGACCTGGCCCAAGCTCCATACATTTTGGAACATCTCCTTTAAAAATGGCTCCAGGGTTTAAACCTGAATATGAAGATAAACCTTGTTTTGGAATAAAACGGTTAAAGTTTTGCAAATATAAACAATAACTTCTATGATCTAAATAACGCCAACCACTTTATCAATATTCTAATTATCTTATATTTTTTAAGCACATGTTGCTGCGACAAACAAACATATTTTCTTTCTCTTTCTATACATTGTGTAGTATTGGACACTGACCTATTGCCGCTGGTCATTGCTAGACTGATAATAACAATTAAAAATTGATTATAAAATATACGATATCACAGTTTATTTAATAACCAACCTAGTGTCTTTTCTCTGTTTGCTTCACATTGTCTTGTCGAAACATCGAGATTCCTTCATTAAATGTAAGTTACATTTAAATGCACTATACACATAAACCTTCCGGAATCATCATCATCATCTCAGCCCGGAATCACCCACCGCTGGGTATAAACCTCCCCCGTTTTGCTCCATACTTCTGTGTTCCGTGCGTCTTTCATACATTAGTTTCCCCTTGACGTTGACGATATCATCAACCCAGCGCGCTTTTTCCGCCCTGGTTTCTTTGCCCTGAATAAATTCTCTAAATAATGGTGAAATCCGCATCAAAATCTGTTGCGTAATTTAGAAGAACAACGCGGTCCCACCGGCACGAAAAGTGTCTTTTATAGCTGACCGGACAGACGTTGTCCTGCCTTGAGTCGAGTATCGATTGACATGAATGAGTTCTGTCAATCGCTGACAGTTATGTCAAACAACTGTCAGATAAATATTTAAACAACTGACAGTTATGTCACAAACGGTTCAAACGTCAAACGGTTAAATTAGAAAAGTTATTATGGTCGTGAAGTTTTCTTAAATTTTCTAATGTTACCCACAACTTGCTTATTTTTTTCTATCATAAGAACCTTCTCCTGACAATAACAAACACAACAAAAAAATGGTCCAGCCGTTCACGTGTGATGTCGTGACCAAGAGAAATAGGGATTCATTTTATATATATATATATAGATAGATAATGTTAGTATACATAATGAAATCGAATTGCAAAGCTGTGGTAAAGTCGACAGCCAGTATTAGTCAATCTTATTATGGAAATATTCCTAAGTGTAGATAAGTCTCGATCCCGTGGGAATATCGGGATAAAAAGTATGCTATGTCCTAATCCAGAGCATGGTCTATTCGTGTGCCCAATTTCACCTAAATCTGTTGAGCCATTTTAGCGTAAGAACGTAATAAGCAAAAATACAATGATTATTTTCCCTTTGTTTAAACCAATTTATATGTCTATCTATTTGTTATATACCTTTTTTATCTTATGTGTATTTTATCTAAACTCATAAGTTGAAACCTTTGCTCAGCAGTGGGCCAGTGTAATCTAACTGATTTTTTTTTTAAATAAGTTTAGATAAAATACCTTATTGATACGGTACTTAATAAAACCATCCAACTGTGACAGAAGTATGCCACCGTGACGATCAAGTTACCACTTCATCTATATACTACAGACATTAGAAGTGTTTTAAGCGTCGTCTCACTAATAATATGCAAATAATAACTGTCATACGTTTACTTCTGTAGTTCAGATCTGACTTCTCTAAATTTTAACATAACCAAGATGATTATTTTCCCTACCCACCAATAGATAGTGATATTATTAAAATATTTGTAGTCAGAGACAGGGAAAAGTTATTTCACAAAACACTGATTGCAAATAGTGAGTTTAGTGACTCAACTCACCTACCTACTTAAGGCAAAAGCTGTTCATAAAGTTTGTAAAATGTACGTGTCATTTGAAGACGAGAGCGACGGCGCGAACGTGACGTCATCAAAGGCGATGGCGGCCATCGCGCACCTGAACACCAAGATAGAGCGCACCAAGGACCTCATACGACTGGAACAGACTATACGGGATGGTGAGTCGAACTTTACTATCTTTAAATTACCTCACTAGCTTCCGTGCTGTGGCACTCGGCAATATTATAGCTTTCTGTAGGGGAGCAGTGGTGGCGCAGTGGTAACGCCAACGACTTAAATGTTATAGGTTCGAACCCAGACAGGCGCTATACTTTGTGTAAATTATTTCATCACCACTGGGCCCCAATTCTGTATCGTTATAATGATTCTCTGCGGAATCTTACTACGTTCAATCTACGTCAATATCGTTTTTTTAGAAACCAATGTAACGGTAATCGAAATGTCATATTCGGTATGTTCCAAGACAATTTTTCGATATTAATAATACGATATTAGCAGAATTCGTGTGTAATTGACGTGGTTACGAGTAAGGAATATAATTCAGGCCCTGCTCTCAAAACGGTGAAGGTAAACATCGTGAGAAAACCGGCATGTCTTAGAACCAAACATTCGTAGGCATGTGACATCTACCAACGCGCACTGGGCCTGCATGGTGGATTATGACCCTCTGCCTCTCTCCGAGAGGAGGCCTGTGTGCCCAGCAATGGGAAAATTAAAGGCTGATTATGTTATGTATCAGTGAAATAATTTTTAGATCAGATCTTCCTTTTAATAATCATATAATTTAACCTCTATTGTTTGTTGTTACTTGTTTTTAATAGGGGGTTAACTGCATTTGGATTAAAAAAAATTACCACAACATCTGTATCTTGCAGACAATGTGAACGAGTACCTGAAACTAGCAGCGAACGCAGACAAACAGCAACTGCAACGTATCAAAGCAGTGTTCGAGAAGAAGAACCAGAAGAGTGCGCTTTGCATCGCGCAGCTACAGAAGAAGCTGGAGGGGTACAACAAGCGGATCAAGAACTGGGAGGTGAGCATTACTTATGGCTTATCGACCACGATAAACCTACGGCCTTGCAAGTTCCTCGAACGGTTTATTACTGGCAGTTTTTGCTGGCCTATGCCAGGCCAGCAAAAACTGCCAGTAATCGACTGCAAGGAAACTATAAAAAAGGTTAAATCTTTAATTTTTGAAATCGGTGTCTTTGGTTTTGTTTTTTTTTTGCAAGTGATGGTATAATTACCTTCACTTGCTAAATAAATAACAGTGACCAGGAAGTTTTTATCATTATTAGAACATCATGAACGAAATCGAAAAAAGATTTTTAAAATCGGATCATATTCAATGTAATTTAACAAAAAAAAAGAACCGTATTGAGAACTTCTCAATACGGTTCTTTTATTTTTGTTCCTCCTTTATAAAAAGTAGTTTCAAAATGCATGCATGCTGATTTTAACGTAATCAGTCCGTGCATGCATCTTATCATTTTTATTCCTCTAGAGTGGAATCCATACAGCCCAATATTTCCTATCAATCAATGCAAGAAACATTATGAAATCCGTATATTGGATCTGTAAATTCCAGTTGCATGTTTTATGCTTCATGCCTTAAGGGCTATTTTCCACTAAGCAGCTAGCTGTACGATTCCTATTACACACAGTTTATCCCAAAGATGTGAGTAATGAAATAGTCTCTAAAACCGCGGTCGAGAATAAAAACATCATTCTGTCTAAAATATTGTCTTAAATCAGAATCTTCATTTTGGAACACCAGTCCAATTTATTAAAAACTATTTTAATTTGAAGATTGGGACGAAATATGTAACACAAAATTAAAAATAAATTGATTGATATCCATTTTCTCAATTAAAAACGATTTAAATTAAATATATTTTTCTTTTTTTTTATTACCGCCAAAACGCTCCTTATGATGACATTTTATCACGTGATCACACGTGACGTCAACTTTGTGTAAACTAAAGTAGTTGTTATCAAGTGAATGTCGAGTTTATAATTTAACAAGATTTTAATGGATAGAAAGTGGTATTATTGGTGTGCCGTGCCTCTGTGCACAAATACTTCAAAAACTGCGCCACACAAAGTATGGTGCCGTTTACACAAAGCTGACGTCACGTGTAGTCACGTGATAAAAAAGTCATCGTAAGGAGCGTTTTGGCGGTAAATTCAAAGTAACGAAAAATAAATTTGGTTTTAATCGTTTTTAATTGAGAAAATGGATAAAAATAAATTAATTTAAATTTTTCTGTTAAATATTTCGTCACAATCTTCAAATTAAAATAGTTTTTCATAAATTGGAAAATACTCTATTATAGCGTCTGACGTTGTGGCTGCGTATGTACTAAATATGTCTATATTATGGCCATCGGCCAGTAAAAAAGATTTCAATTGAATCGCCTAGCTGGGTGGTGGAAATATCTCTTTGATATTTGTCTAATATTTATATGTGCCAATCCTCGTCAATGCTAGCTTAATGTCCTAAGTTCCTGCAGTTATTTTTAGTTAACAACCCCCCCTCTCTAATACTTTAAGACATAATAGATTTTAACTTTAGTGTGAAGTTCTTTGCTTCCCAGCAACACGGGACCAGCGGGCAGGCGCACAGGCAGCCGAGGGAGGTGTTGAGAGATATGGGACAAGGGTTGAAGTGAGTGAATTTGGTTTATTAAGGTATCTTTTTTAATCGACTTTAAAAAGAAGGAGGTTATCAATTCGACATGTTTATATGTATATTTTTTATGTATGTTCGGGCATGCCTCCGTCATATACAGACGGGTTTCCAAAGGTATTTTTTGTTCGAAAAAGGTTTATTCCGAAATGGTCCCATATACATTTTGTATAGATCTGATGATGAGTATCGGAGACAAACCACGGAACTCTTCAAAAAATCACAGCAAATCAACCGCGATTGCTGCTATCACATAAATATGCATTGTTTTGACCACAAAGATGATGAAATTTCGAATTGGTTTGTGCTATAACTAAAAAGTGAAAAGAAAAACTTAAAATAAAAGTTATTTTTCACTATGTAGTGTTGCCGACAGTCGGTTCCGGAAAGACACTAAGTGAAAAATAACTTCAATTTCGGAAGGCAGTGACAATTTTTTTTTTTAATTTCTTTTAAGTTATAGATTAGGTTTTTAATATAAGTATAATAGTAATCTGTGAAAATTGTTGTGGGTAGTATATTTGTTAAGTTTAATTTAAAGATTTTTCTGTTTATGCTTAATATACTACTGTTTGTTTTCCCAAATGTAATAAATTATGTACAACATTAATTAAATAAAAAGCTTTATTACATATTTAGCCACTTATATTTTTGTATTCACTAGACTAATTAATATCAATAAAACGAATTATCTTTACCGTCCCAGGAACGTAGGCGGTAATATTCGCGACGGCATCACAGGTCTCGGCGGGAGTGTCATGGCGGCGCCTCGCGAGTTCGCGCATCTGTTCTCTCGCTCCAACCGCTTCGGATCAGCTGACAACATCGCTCAGCTCGCCGGTCTGTATATTACACTATTGTTTTTGTTGTTAGAAATAAGTATGGATAAGAATGACTGACTTCGGAAGTTAGATCCAGTGGATTGTTCAGTTGCGATAAGTGTTAGAAGAGAACATTACAAATAATAATGTCGACTGAGATGATACCGGCCACATACTTTAGCTGAATATTGATTTTAAAAATAAGAAAGAAAAAAAAAAGAATGGACTATTGAAAATCGCGCGGATAGCTTTCTTTTGTTTTATAAATCTGGATTTACAATTTGGTGCAGCGCAGACGACACACTTTTGTCTGTGCGATCGAGTCTGTGGCGCACAAAATGTCTGCATGGCATGCAAAAAGTCCATCGCGGATTTTACGCAGACTCAACGCACACGACGCACATCTTCGAAAATTCTGTCGGCAGAACTGTAGGCACGTAGACAAAATAATACATAAACGTGAGATTAAATGTCTAAACAGAAGCAGAATAAATATTACAGCACACTTCTTCCCACAATTTTCTTTTTAAATGTCTATTATGATATTCTGTCTTAGAAGTATCATTAATTGCTGGTCTATTTTGTATTTCTTGTATTAACATCGATACATCGATCTCTAGCGCCATGGTATTATACCGCGTACGTTACGTCCCCCGCTAACGAGTGCAGATTGCATACTAAAAGTGTGCGCCGTCTGCGTTAGCGCGCGTTAAAGCAAACGTTCTATGTTTTTCGCGCACTTTTTTTGCGGCGGGCACGGCGCGGCGCGATCTGCCAGAATGACACGGATTTTTTGTGCGCCGGACTTTTTTCGCATCGTATGCGTTACTGCATTGCTTAGGCTCCATTTTCACAGACTAAAAAGTGGGTTACGGATAGTCTGTCGTCTGCGCTGCACCTTTGTGTTTATATGTTCTACTCGAAATGCCGTCTAATAGTGATGATGAAATTGTTTTTTTAGTTTCCTGGTAGGTGTAGGTAGTATAAAGCAATATGTATCAGTCGGAAGAAATGCGATTCCCATCTCGTGTGTTCCCCCCTCGGCGAACAAATGAGGATGAATTTTCTGCGCCCCTTTTACCGGTAACGTCAATCGATACAGAAGAATGAATGAAATAAATGAAGCCCTTTGCAATCTACTGGATTTATCGATTAAGTAAAACAACACTTGTGTCTAAGCTGTGGACATACTGAACAATTCTCAGAGCAAGAATCTGAAAATAGTGTTCCTAAGCGACGGTCGTATTCACGTCCGTACGTGTGACCGTCGCATAATATCACTATTTACAGATTAAATATTTATAATTAAAGCACTGTTAACTAACCATAATATGCAGGGTGACAGAGACATCGACGTGCAAACTGAAACCATGAATTCAGTACATGATTCTAGACCCTGTAGCATAGAAATTATTCGACTGTTATTAAAAAAAAAAAAATAGCTCGGCCATACATTAACACCGTGTTTGCAATTGCAATTTTCTATGAAACAGCTGATATTTTTTTAAATAACTTACGAAAAATTTCCAACCATGGGGTTCAGAATTTGTGTCGATGTTCGAGTTACCCTGTATTGCTTTATATTATGGCTAGCCAACTGCGCAATAATATAAACTTTGATGTTTTTATTTATGTTTTTATTTACCAACGTAATACCGCCGTCAGCTTAACATTATTTCAGTCAGTATGCCCACAGCCTATGTAAAATAGATGTTTGCTGTGTGACACCCGACTTGTAGTCATCACTTAATTATATACAAACATACAGTACACATCTTTCAATACAGATTACTTACCGTCATATATTCTAGACTCGGCTACAAAATATTACCAAGTAAATACTTGTTCAACATGTTAGTGATATAGTTAGAGGTTATTATTTATTTTAAATCTTCTTTTCTGTTTCTCTTAAATCTTTTTATTTCGTGTATAGTTTGTATCAGAAATGTGTTTTACAGACCATCAAAGAGAGAGAGAGAGAGATAAGAGATAATTTTATTTGTCCAAAACATGGCATGCAAGTTATTACATTAAATTAGTTCATTCATGTTTTGCCTCAATGGCGTACAAATATAAATAGACAAAATCAAAAACCTAATTATAAATTGTTCCTTCAATCAACTTTCTCCTTTTGACCAACATCGTATTCACGAATATTATCAAGTATCCCATACCAAACTACAATGAAAAAAAAATTATTTGATTTGAATACCTCATCATCTGCTTTGCCTTTTCCTAACTATACAGGTTGAAATTGAAAACATGCGACAAACCATAATGGGAGATTGTACTCATCATTATGAACAACTTTTACTGAGGGACCAAAGATGCAATCGCAACAAAAAAAACAGCTGTTCCCTACATTTTGACGAGTTATGCGAACATAAATGTAGGGAACAGATGTTTTTTTTTTCGCGATTGCATCATTGGTCCCTTAGTAAAAGTTGTTCATAATGATGAGTACAATCTCCCATTACGGTTTGTCGCATGTTTTCAATTTCAACCTGTATTGTCGTCGGCTTCCACTCGAATGCAGTTGAATACCAGTATTATACATGGAGCGACTGCCTATCTGACCTCCACAACCCTGTTACTGGGTAATACGATACCCTTTGGTAAGACTGGTTATCAGACTTTCGGGCTTCTGACGACCCGTAACGACTGTCAAAGATTGACAGCCGGGACCAACGGCTTAACATGCTTTCCGAGACACTTTGTGGTCTTGGTATGTAAAGATGCTTACCCATCCGCGGACCAACCGTGGCTAGCGTAGCTTAACCTGATCGATCGACCCGTGCTGCTGTTACTACTTCTTCAATGCCTATTCGACCCAAATGTATGGGATGGCTGATTATTTTTCGCAATTACGTTGTTGGTCCCATGGAGAAAGTGGTTCAGTTTGATGGTCTGTACCATACCCTTAAATATGACCTTTCTGATAAATGCTGTATCCTTCGAAAACATTTTATTAACTCTACGAATAAAATAATCTTTAATTTTATTGTAAATACTGCCTTTATTGTAGTCAGTACAGCTTTGGTTGTTCGCTTATAATTTTTTTTACGACTTTTGTTACCATTCTAAACATTTTCCGGGATTCTTAATCAAACTATCGACATAAGTACTTGCTTTTACCATTATGTTTTTCATAAATATCCATTAAACGTGATTTAAAAATAAACATTCTAGCCATAAAATCATTTTAAAACAGGTAACCAGGATTCTTCAAAATCATAATATTATATACATTTCAAAAAACAATTTTCATTTCACATTATCATTAAATGTTTCATATACTTCGGTACTATTAATTTATTGAAATAAGACTGAACATTATACGTTTATATAATATACAATGTATTTTGTCTCACAGAGAACACGGGTCCTTGTGAGTATATAATATGTATATAAGTGTGTAGAACATCTGTAATTAACTTCATTACATCATGTTTTAGATCTACTACTATTTAAACTAATGTATAAAAAATAAAACATCATATAAAAATAAAACTATAATAATTCTTCATTAAGTTAAGGGTTTAAATGGGAGAATAACCTTATTATTTATTAACATTAACGGGTAACTCTCATATTTATTTCGGGTGAGCTCGACTAGTTTCGAACTCGCTACTTGGCCGCGTAATCGATCGCGTCGAGTCCGAAATCAGTCGGGAAAACCTGAAATGTATAAGTTTGTAAACCGATATACATGATTAAATATAAAATTAACTCACAAAGGTTTTAATAATAAAAAAAATAACCTCAATGTTACTCTAACCTTAAAATGTTTTACCAAATTGTCTAAGTAATTGAGATAATTATCAAGTGTGAATGCTTACCGTAATTACGTTCCTATGTAGTTACTTCGTATTATGTACTACCTGTGTAATTAACTCGTAATTAGTGTACCTGTATGTAGGAAGTATATAGAGATTCCTATACTCCATACGTTTAGGTAGTTAAATAAAGGTAAACAAAAAAAAACACGTGACTCATAGATGCGAAACCTTTTATTTCAAATGTTAAAATAATATTATTTAATTTTATAGTCATAATATAATGATAGGCTCTAATCCGAATCAGAATCTGATGAACAACTATCTGTCACATTAATAATAAATCGTTCTGTTGTATCATCAATTATTTTGCTAGCTATAATAACACAATTTAACAAAATACAAACGCACTCACAAAATCGTAAATGTCGATCGTTGAGAGCGCTGTCAAAAGCGTCTGGTTAGCCGACTAAACGTAATACCTGCCACTTCAGTTGCCATATTACATCACATTTGTACTTTTTATTTTAGCAATTCGTTGTATTTTCTAAAAGGTTTAGGGAACCTGTCTTTTTGGGCTCTTTACAATAGGCAGACTACAAAATATTATATTATTAAAATAAATCTAACTAAAAAATTGTGCTCAAGTAGTTACATCTGGGAAGATGATAAAGTATAATATACAAAAAGGGGAAACTATCGTATAAATCGAAAATAAATATGATTATGTTACACCGTATTTTTAGACAAGAAAGTGTCAACTTTAAAAAACCCTTTTTACGATTTGTTTTCCTTTATTTAACTACCTAAACCTATGGAGTATAGTTGCACATCCGCCAATTATTTAGATATACTGTCGTAGATGCACGAATTATCTGTCTTCTTCTTCATAGCGATGGCAAATAAGGCATTGGTTGTGAAAATTCTGTCAGTGGACTATTGAGTCCTCTTAAGGTGAGTGCTCCAGGGTAGCCCCAATGCAATTTGCCGTTGTGCCAGGTTGAATGCTGATTAAAATATGATTCGCGACTGTAAGACATATTTACAGAACAATAAAAGTTCATTTAATTCGATTGAATAACTATTTCATGCAAAAGTAATTAAATTGAGTTAGCAAAAAAAAAAAATATTAAGAAGATAAAAATTTGCGGGTTACCCTGGAGCTTCCACCTAAAGGGCCAATTTAAACTTACATTTGCCATTGTGTTGAAAGGATTAGCTAATCGGCAGAAGTCGATGGCCCAGGGTGCACCGGACGTAACAGAAGATCGGGGTGTACGTCGCTCGGGGAGGTTACTTTCTTATAGTAGTATAGGATAGTAATCTTGTTTTGATATTTCGAAAATCAGGCTAACTAAAAATTGTACAGAAACAACAACGACAATTAAATTTAAATTAAAATAAAATTGCAGCCTGCCTTTCGTAGGCTTTTTTTTTCAATCAGATTCGCATCCATAGCATTTAGGGAACAATAAAGAATATCAATCAATACAAAACGCTAGCAAATATAATTATATACAAAACGAATCAAACAAAATCACTAAAATAAACAATCCTATTGAAATCTTCAAGCGTTTAAATTCAAACAGAAAACTTCTGCCACAGACAATACTATAATGTGTAGACTATATTTATGTATGTATATACTTATTATACTCATGGTCAGACTAAGATAAAGAGAATGATGCATCACGCGGTTAGAGCACCTACTATTGGTTATCACTTAAACTTATCTAAGAAGTATTTTGTAGACAAATTAGTAAAATAAATTTGAAAAAAAAAAACAACTTAAAATCAGTTTTGGAGGATAGTACATGACATACACACGTACACCCGAAAACATTATCCTATATCCGGAGCGGAGAGTCTGGTAAAAATATGTGAACACATGTCGATTGCTTAAAAGAATCGTTGCTTTGGGTAGAATTTTTTATCAGTGAATGAGTATTTATGTAAAAACTGATTGTGTTTCCTATCGCGTTGTTGTTACTGACATATTAATCTTCCTAAAAAGATAAATGTTGATAATAAGACTGAACATTGAACTTAACAATGTTATAACAATTGATATGTAGATTATAGACCAAAAATACAAAAAAATATTTTTTTTTTGCTTTTGATGATAATTGTTGTTGTTTTGATGATGAGCTTGGGGGAGGCCTATGTCCAGCAGTGGACGTCCTTCGGCTGAAATGATGATGATGATGATGATAATTGTTCAAAACCGAGACAAAATTTATAAATAAGATTTGTTCTCGTAGTATTTTAATTCAAATCAAATATTAAATATTTTATTGGAATAAAAAGTAAGTTCACAATTATTTTTTGTGTTCGTTAACAGCTAATTAGTTTTAAAAACTGTATTACTGCCACTATCTCAATCTCCTCGGGAAACTAGGTGTATAAACTATTTAACTAAAATATTAATAACTAGCAGCGGTCCACGGTTTCACCCGCGTAGTTTCCATTCCCGTGGGAATACGGGGATAAAATATAGCCTATGTCACCTGGGGATAGTGTAGCTTCCCAACAGTGAAAGAATTTTTCAAATCGGTTCAGTAGTTTCGGAGCCTATTCAATGCAATCAAACAATCAAATCTTTCGTCTTTATAATATTAGTATAGATTACAAGAGAAACCTTGAACAGTAACCTCGGTAGATGGTCGCCATCAAAAACCTGATAAAATCATCTTTTACCTTCCTACAAGATTCAAACACAACATTTATAAAATTGCAAAGCGATGAGCAAAAAACATTTACACATGATTATGAAAAACCTGTATGACTAATAATTCGCTGGCTAAACACCTGACGGACTCGCTGTAAACAAATTAACACTCACTATCTCGCTAAACAGTTTGACAGCATATACTCGTAGTATCGCTGTATCGTTCGTTATCTCTGCTGTCTTCTACATAATAGTCTAAACATTCACTCAGTATAGTTACTGAGTCAGAGCGAAGAGCTCGTGATGCGATGTTGTTTAATAAGTGCAAGAAGTGCCGCAAGAAATGTAATATAGTTTTTTTTTTTGTTTGTGCACATAACGTCATTTTGTGACTAAGATTTGTGTTCGTAATGCTTATCGTGTGTCATAATATGTCTTTAAGTATGAAGTAATTTGTTTATGTCTGATTATTATTAATTTAAATGTGGATAAAATAACGGTAATTTATAGAAGTGGTACTCGATCTGTAGCTGAAGAAAATGGAAACATATATTTGTTAACTTATTTAGATAAACGATTATAAAACGACTATTTGCTGCCTACTTAGCCTGCCTAGCCTTTTCCTAACTTGGGGTCAGCTTCCAGTCTAACCGGCTGCAGCTAAATATCAGTATTTTACATGGAGCGACCGCCTATTATAAAAACGACTATTAAGTGTTAAAATAGATTTAGAAATTCCTTAAAAATATCAATCTTTAAATATTTGACCTTTTTATGGCATAGCTAGTTAGACACTTAACTTTGTTCCCTTTCGTAGCATAGTTTAAATGTACAATTATATACAGGAAAAGTTTTTATCCTGTGCGCAAAATTCCGCATACTATTCTGGACCCCCCAGCGAAGAAATTTTTCGTCGGTTTTACGAAAAAAAAAATCAGCTGTTTGATAGAAAAGTGCAATACCTATGCGGTCAAAATCAGACACAGCACGGAACAGCTGTTTATTTTGTGTAACTGACGAAATATTTCTGCGCCGAGGGTACTAGAATGATATGCTAAATTCATAGTTAAAGTTTGCGCACTTAATAAAAACTTTTCCTGTATAATATTATGTGTCCATTTTTACAAAACCTTCTTACCTACATGAATCCTTACTTTAACAAAAACTTACCTCCATACTACACATAATGTAGCAGTAAGCACATACCTATAATATTAAGTAAATCACAGACCACATAGTACTCACACCATTTGTCTAGTAATTGCTGTGATCCCTGCTTGTCATCTAGCCTACACACACAGAGGAGTGATCTAATGGAGTGTTAATGCGCAAGCGGTGATATTTGCATAAACATGCAGATACCAATAAATTGTTGTGATCGGTCACGAATTAAGATGTATGATGTGTTGTTAACGTACGTTGATCGAAAGTAGTATTGCTTCTAGATAGAATAATTCCTCCTTATTTTAATCGTGGTTTTGTTATTGTTTTGGTTTAATTCTGTTGTTAGGGACACTTGAACAATAAAATTAAACATTTAAGATGAAAAGAGAATGCCTGTATTATTAGTTATCAAGAAATTATCGACAGGAGTTGACACAAATTACAGTAAATTACACTAGTGTCCCGATAAGTCAGTATAATAATAATTTTGTCTAACGCTATGATTGATAAGCCATATTTATTCACATAATTTTGCAACATAATCTCGATCAATGTAATCGCACGTATGAGCACTCCATTAGCACATTACTCTGTGCCTAATACAACTGTCAATTTGTGTTGCTTATCATGCCGTGTCCTTTTGCACGCCAGCGCCTCCTCACGCGGAGTTACGAGGTAAATAAACGTTTTTATATACAATACGTTATGGTACAAAGGTAAATAATTATACGAAGTATAACAGAATAAACGCATGGCCTGAAACTAGTTTGTTAATAAAATTGACTACTGAATCAATTTCAGTAACTTTTGACATAGGTATTAAAAAAAGAAAGTATTTTCCCATACCTACCGCCGATTGAGCCAAAGAAAATTCAATCTTATTTCAAGGGAATAAGACTTAATTTTAAATGCTTAAAATAACGCTAGGGTCAACACGATTTTTTTAATAATTTAGCTAAAAACATAAATGAGGTCTTGCGTTAATTATGTTACATGTTGTATACTTGTAAGTGCAGTCTACATATTACTGCTGTAGCTAATCAGTGGAGTTGAAATCTTAACGTGAACTTGACTGTATTATGTCTTGTTATTGAGTTATTTCGATGCTTTTAAGTACAGAAATATGCAGTTTTGTAAAGTAAATAGATTACTTGGAAGGTCCTTTCAAGGCACAAGTACTATAAGATATTTATCTCAAAATAAACCTGAGTACTTATATAAGTTAAAAAGTATTTTGCTTTCATTTAGTTTCATTTGAACACAAATTAGAAAAGCTTACCGCAATGATTGGCACATATTTTATGTTTATACGAAATTCTTTGCAGAACTAAAAGTACTAATTTATTTTTAGTTTCGCTAATTTAATAAAATAACGGGTGACTGAATGATTAACTTATTTATGAGAAAACAATAAATGCTACAGTTATAGGTAGGGTTTAATTAAGATTTTTGTAATGTCCTACAAACTTGAAAATGTCACAATTCCATCTCTTTCACCACTCTATGTATGACTTAATTTATCTCTCTATCACCCAATCCACAAATAGCATATTTTTGACCTTTTGGCAGTGATACTCTGTATGATATCAATCGATCTCTATCACACAATTAAAAAAAAAAAACACCTTTGGCTTTGTTATGAGTATGACCAATGATTCTTTCTCTCAAATCCTTTTGTATATTCGAATATCACATTATTTTTCTATTAATCTTTCTTAGACAACACTCCAAAAGTCGGTTTGTGACCAATCCCTTATGGCACGAGATGAGAGAAATTCAACCCCACTCCTATTCAAAATTCTTTCCCACTTTTCTATTCATATTTTTTTTTTGACAACCTCTCCGCCTGAATGAAACACTTATGTAAATCCCTTTAGAAAATTCACAAAACCAACCTTAATGACATGAGACTATCAGAGTGAACGCAGATTACCGTATTTCTTGACCGATGTAAATTGTATCAGACCTATTTTTGTGAGCCATTGGCGGCCATATCGGATGTCATTTGTTTTTGTTTTTCGGTTTTCTACGGCCTTTTGCGTTCTCTCTCTCTCGTCCTATTTACAACGCTGCACAAGGTCCTCTTGGCGCAATAATAATGTAGTTTGGTCAGTATCATTAGTGTGAAAATTTCACAAATGTTTACCATCAACGCCTCTCTGTCAATGTCATTTAGGCGTCAAAGATCCTTGTAGCAGTCTAATTATAACCACCATGTATTGAGTATTGCTACAACGTGGTAGCGAACGCGTCTTCTGAAGGCTCCCGTGCGTCCGAGGCCGGAGAAGCAGCGGCGCCGCGGGGCTCCACACTGCCTCGGGCTGCGACCTCGCCTGCGCCCAAGTTCTCGCCAGAAGCATCGCCTAGTTCGTCGGTAACCAGTGAGGGGGCGCCGTGAGTATACACCGTTTTATCACACTATTGATTAAGTCTCGAGTGAATCTTCCTTCATGTTTGCAACATTCTTGACTCGATCATAAAATATGAAAAAAAAAAGGAAAAAATATTAATTACCTAGTGTTGCTTTAAATTCTGTTATCGTTATAAGCCAGTCTCAGCATCTACCTACAGTAAATTTAGGTTTTCTTGTTGCATCTAACAGTTACTTAAGAGCTAATGAAGAAATATTGCTATAAAAACCTTGTCAAACATGGCTAGCAAACAGCAATAGGGTATTTTCCAATTTATTAAAAAGTATTTTAATTTGAAGATTGGGACGAAATATGTACAGAAAAATAAAAATAAATTGATTTTTATCCATTTTCTCAATGAATAACGAGGAGAATCAAATTTATTTTTCGTTGTTGTGAATTTACTGCCAAACCGCTTCTTACGATGACCTTTTTATCACGTGACCACACGTGACGTCAACTAGAAATAGGAAGCGTCATGCTAAGCCTGTATAACCAGTAGTAATAGGGAAATGTAAACATTAACATAAACATTGATGGCAATACGATGACAGATCAGAAAAGTTTCTTTTTTGACCGCACCGTGACGCTCGTGTCGATTTGTGCTGCCATCGCGTTCGTTCACGTTCCCTATAGAACGAAATGGCGGACAATCATATCATAAATTGCTACAGGTACCCAGCACAGCCCGGTTCAAACAACATTTCGGAGACGACGTTTACATTGAAGCCGATACTGAACGAGCTGCGCGAACGCCGGGAGGACTTCGAAAGGCTGTCTGAAAAGATAGATGCACTGAAGGTACGATATTCCTATATTTTTTTTTTTTAGCTGTGCGATAGCAAGCAAGACGGTTTTCACACGTAACTTTATAGGGTAGAAATATCATGCATGTAATAATATTAATACTTTTTGACTCGCGTGAGAAGTGTTGGCCCAGGGCACGGCTTATCAGTTGTAGGTAGACTCTTTACTCTGTGTAAATTACTTCCTCACCACTGCTCTCAAAACGGTGAAGGAAAACATCGTCAAGAAACCGGCATACCCTAGAACCATAAATTGGAAGACATGTCATCATCATCAATCAGCCTACAGCATTCCACTGCTGGACATAGGCCTCTCCAATAGGATATTTTATTCTAAATAAGAAAAAATATATTATTGAGATAGCTTAGGCAAAATGCAGTCGGAAAATTTTAGTTTTAGTTCATAAAATAACAAAATAATTAAAATACAATTTAAAGATTTCAGTTTTTTTAATCTGTTTTTGAACACTATCAAATGCCGCCATGTTATTACGTCATACGGCATGTCAACTGAGCAACTTTGTACTTTTATTATTTTTGTGACCAAATTAATTTTTATTTAAATAATATTTTGTATTGCAGGAATAGCAAACCAACGTTATGTAGCAAAATACCTAACTCATGTTTTAAATTATAAACAATTATCGTATAAAATATCAGCGCATTTGTTTATATATCAAACTGACGTCATACCCACAGAGCAATATGGCGTCCACTGCGTCCAGCGTTTTCGCCAAATTACGCGTGAAATTTGGAAATGTAAAATTTAAATGCATTTTTATGGCACTAATCGATTAAGTAAAAATGTTGTTTTTTTAGTGGTTTATTAGCACTCTAGAATCCAACTAACCAGTTTTCAGAAATGGGTGTAATATCCTATTTCACGCCACGCGAAGACGTGACATCCACAAGCCCGCCTTGGGCCCGCGTGGTGGATTACGGCCCACTCCCGCTCACAGAGAGGAGGCCGGTGTTCCTGCAGTGGGGACATTGTAGTCTGATTATGCATATCCATTTGACTTGCGTTGAAATATTAATAACTAGCTGGCCCGACAGACGTTGTCCTGTCTTAACTATGAATATTGAAATGCCAACGTTCTTTTTTTTTCTTTCATAAGAACCTCCTCCTGACAATAACAAACACAACAAAAAAAGAATTAGCTAAATTGGTCCAGCCGTTCACGTGTGATGCCGTGACCAAGGGAAATAGGGATTCATTTTTATATAATAGATATATTATGTAGAAGTCTATGAAACATGCACAATACAAGAGGGCCTCTCTTGTTGAAAGGTCACATATGACAAGTATTATATCCTCAGAAACTGAATTAATATTCTGAAACATATTCGCCATATCAGCCGATTGTATAATTCTGCTGAATATTTCATTGGCAGAACCCCATTCAGAATTCTACCGTGTCGTGATTAATTTATTAGTATTAGCTTTGTCGCTTGGTTGTTAGTTGAACGTTTTCGGTTATTTTTGAAGTTAATTTCAATTTATCTCAATTAACAGAACCTGTCACAAGAGGTATCGTTCCTGTCGGCAGCACTACAGGAGGAACGCTTCAAGACTGAGCGGCTGGAGGAGCAAATCAATGATCTCACTGAACTACACCAAAATGAGGTAACATACACCCTTCAAAATATGCAATTAATTCTGTAAGTAGGTTTGTACTAACGGTTTTCCACGTCAATCATCTTTTTAAAACTATACTCCATTTGAAATAAGATTAGACATTTAAGTAAAACATTTTTACAGTCCGGTCAACCGATTTTGACTTCTATTGCGTTGGTGGCATGACAAATGGCAGCTGCAGTAAACATTTGGTATTGTAACAATTTTTTTGCTTTTAATGCCATCTTTATACCTACGTTATAGAAGTCACAATCGGTTGAACGGACTGTAAAAAAGGTTTGTTTTAATGTCTAATCTTATTTCAAATGGAGTATAGATGAGGTCAGCCTTTCCTAGCTGACTTCTCCGAGAAGAAAGGCAAACTCAGAGGTCATGGTCTCTTTTAAAGTCCAGATATAAACTTGATCAGATCATGTAACGACCATGTAGATTGGTGTCGGAAATGGTCTTTTGAGGAAAGAACCGTACAGATTTAGAAGACCTGTTCAGTCAGTGCGAGCATTTTTCAGTAATCGTGCAGATGAACGAAATGGCCGAGTTTCATCTTACTTGCGCACATTGCAATTTGCAGAAACCCACCAGACAAAACGATATATCGTGCAAACGGTTTGCTATGATGCCATCACATGCTGTTCACATTGCCATACAAAAATTGTAAAACGTCAATTTCATACGATGGATTAATTTTTTTTTTTTAATATTTTTAGGTGGAAAACCTGAAGCAAGCTTTAACGGATGTAGAAGAAAAGGTGCAGTACCAGAGTGAGGAGCGAATACGAGATATACACGAAGCGCTCGACCTCTGTCAGACTAAAGTGAGTATACCTAGATATTATACATACATACATAAACTCAAACCTTCTTTCTAAGGGGTTAGGCAGAAATTACACAACGCGTTCCTTACATTCTCTTTTGGCTTCTTTTATGTTCATACTTAAATGATAAATGATTTTACTTCTGTAAGTAGGTTTGTACAAACACTTTTACACCTCAAACATATTTTTTTAAACTAGATGAGGCCGGCGTTTCCTATCTGACTACTCTGAGAAGAAAGGCCGAAACAAACTCAGAGGTCACAGTCTCTTTTAAAGTCCAGACATAATCTTGGTCAGATCATGTGAAGACCATGTGGATTGGTTTCTGAAATGGTCTTTTGAGGAAAGAACCACACAGATTGAGTGGACCTGTCCAATCAGTGCTAAGGCGACTAAGGGACTTACTAGAGAATGGGGAGCAGCGTTCTCTATGCAATTGACCACCATACTGCGATCGCCAACCCGCCTGCCAAGCGTGGCAATTATGGCAAATCCACCCCTTTTAGGGGAGGCTTAAGTCCAGCAGTGGACGTCTTTCGACTGATATGATGATATTCATACTTCTGGTCATACATGGCTGCTGGTTGCTAGTACTACGCACCTGACCTTTCTGAAGGTTACTATTTGTCCTCCTAGCGTGTTCCCTCCCGGTGTATTCACTTCCATCTGCTTCATCATCATCTAGATATATTAATGGCTTTAAAAACACTTTTAAAGGCACTTATCTCGAGTAAAGGTTCCTTTGTTATGTTTTAAAAAGTATTCAGACATACAATTAAGAGTTGTGGAATGAAAGGTAAAAATGAACAGAAAGAGAAGCGTCTGATATTGGCATTCAGAAGCCGAGGTTTACATATTCTTCCATAGCCATATCATCATAGTTTTACCCAGCAACTGGGTTGTGGGCAGTCATCATCATCATTATATCAGCCGAAATACGTCCACTGCTGGACATAAGGGCCCCAAAAGGGGGGGCAGGCGGGTTGGCGATGGCAATGATGATTTTAGATGGTAGTCATTCCATGAAAATACTGGTATTTAGCTGCATTCGGCTAGACCCGAAACCGACCCCAACATAGTTGGAAATGGGCACGCCACTATTGCGGCGGTAAGTCCCCTCTTTGAGGAGTGGATTGAGAGGTGCCATGGCGTCCTTACCTTTCACCTGACGTAAGTCTTCGTATAAGGCGGGAGGAAATGCTCGGATGTTTCCACTGCGTAGTTCGCCCTGAGGATACGGTGGAGAACTGCCTGGCTTGGGCGGAGCACCACCGTGTTTTCGTGGAGGCAATCGGTGGCGGCGATCTCTCGCGTCCGGCTTTGGTTTAGCCTATGGTACGGAGCGAGAGTGCATGGGTAGTCGTCCCTTCCTGCGAAGCAGTAATGTTCGTGAAGAGGGAGGTGGCGCGTGTGAGGGAGAGGTAGTGTATGTGCCCTCATGGCCTTAGCTTCAGTTGGAGACACTCTGGGCGTTGGGAATCTCAGGTTGATTCTCGGTAACTGTAGGCGTGGGTTTGCAGACGGCGAGTAATGGGTAGATCATTGTCCGGTAAGGACCAAGGCCGGGTCGACGGCGCGTTGTGTTCCATGTGGGTCTCAGAGAGATGTCAGTACTAACTGGTGGGGTCCGTAAGGGCTGATGTCTGCCAGGGGTGTGAGTTGTTCGAAAGAGATACCGCGGCCCCTGGCACACAGGCAACTGAGGGAACACGCCCTTCTGCTTCACCCGGAGCGAGAAAAGTTATTTAGTTGGAAAAAGGCTAGGCAGATGATGATGAGTCATTGCGATAACTTTTTTTGTGTTTGTCGAATTGTCGGTGACGCGGTGTGCTTGTGCCCAGATCAGCAAGCTGGAGCAGTGGCTGGCGGGCGGCGGCGGCGGCGGCGGCGGCGGCGCGGGCGGCGCGGAGGCGGGCGCGGGCGCGCTGCCGCCGCGCCTGCTGCTGGTCAAGCTGCTCAACGTGGCGCTGACGCTGCTGCAGCTGGCGCTGCTGCTGGTGGCCACCGTGGCCGGCGTCGCCATGCCCTTCCTGCGCACCAGGTAGGCTGCTCGCCCACAGTTGGTCAAGTCTCTGTTTTATCATTTTTTTTTTGTCTCGATTCAACTCGAGATGTTTATATAATTTTAAGTGCATCTAAACGTTTTATGAAATTGACGTCAAAAATAAATAAGTTCCCCATATTCCGAGAATATTTTCCGTCGAAAAAAATAATATGATCGATTTCAGAACATTCGCAGTAACAGAATATTCTTTCAACCCATCCATCACTACTTGTGGCTAAAATAGTAGCAAAATAGGTCTAATTATTTATTGGCCTATTACCGCTTCATAATCGTATAATCTACTAATACCATCACAACACATAACATCATACCTGTAATCCTCGAACGATTAAGCAGAGGTCTAACTTATAATATACCCACAATTCGCCAATTATGCCATCATACCACTAACTCACACAAATCATTCCCCACATTCCAGAGTACGCGTCCTAACAACGAGTCTAGCAGTAATGGTCGGCGTTATGGTACTGAAGCAGTGGCCGGAAGTGACGCAGCTGTCAGAACACCTAGTGCGGCGACTCAAGGAGTATCTGCTGGACAAACATCACGACAGGTAATGTGCGGGGCAGGCAGGGACGTAGGGCTCTGGTAGGTGGCGCAGTTCAGTCTGGTTACAGTTATGTTTGAATAATTTATTCGCTGAGAGAGACAGTAATTTTACTGATTCTAAATAAAACACTTACGGGGGAAACACTTGAATTATATGATATAATATTTTTATGCCACTTGTACTACAAATCACCACTAAACGTGTTTAAAACATCATTCTGTCTCTGTCATCTTCAAATGATTGACAGAAATATAACGATGCTAAATGCATTGAGTGATTTTGATGTAAATTCCGGAAACTTTGTGTGACGGCAACCTTATAGTGGATAAAAACCGTAAAAGCGCTGAATCTACTAATACCTAGTTAAATCGAACAATCGGATTTCTGTAACCCACTTATGGAATGAAACCATTAATATAAATTCGCCTTTTGAAAGTTCGGATCAAAGTTATAAGTTCGTAACAGTTTCAGAACTCAATGAGCTAGTAGATTTAGCTTCTATCAACATTATTATGTCCGTGTTATAGAATCTCACGCAAAATTATTTAAAAAAAAAAACATTACTTAAAACTGGTTTCAACCAATCAAATAAATGGCTTTAAACTAATAATTTAACCTTGAATTTTAGGTAAGCTCCTGTAATACGGGCAACCAGATTGCACAGCCAGACACTGTTTCAATATCTAGGCCTGACATGCTATTCAGATTGTCTCTGCCTTACAAAATAGTATAACTTCATTTATTTGCCTACCAACCATATCTGCCCCCCACTTAGCAGTATTATTCAGTAAGCACACAAATTATGATGACCTATCAACCCAGTGTGAGAGGAGGCGAAGTAAAAAGAGGTTACGTATGTGCCGGTCCAGTCTAGAGTAATCGTTGAGCGTTACTTAGAGAATAAATGATTCTAATTGAAATATAAGCGAATATTAGATGATGCTAGTGTTTGGAGACAGAGTTGAGAACAGCCCCTTTATTTCACGCAGTTCTAATTTATAAGTATGAATATAAAAATAAAAAACAATAAAAACTTACGACTGTCACCGACCCAAACGTGAAGAGAACCTTCACGCTCGGGTCACAAAGGAGTTTTCACTTCTACAAAACTTGTCTTTGATGCTTGTGATCTGAAATAACAGACGATTTCTGTGGATACATAAATCATCGATATTGTAACTGCTGCTCAAAGTATCGATATTCTTGCATCACTACTAGGTATAAACAACTTTATCAAAACAAATGGAGCTTTTAAAATAATCGAATTATTGTGTGTGTTCTACGTAATGATTTCATGTATTTGTTGATTAAAACTTTGATTCGAGATAATTTTAAATTGATTTGATTTAAAACTCTTCAGGTGTTAAGAGTAAGCCAGGAATTTGACTTCTCTAAAGGAAAACTCTGTGTCCAAACATTAGTGAAGTTGTAGATGATATTCAATAGAGTTTTCTATTATTTTCAACAAGCTATTGTACTGTAGTCACTTCACAATATTACTAATATATAAGCTTTGTTATGTATTATATCGTGTATGTAGGCAGCGAGCATCTTTTAGAGGGATGGTGCATAGTAAAGAGTTTTTATACCACTTGTGATTATTTATGGTTAGTTTCGATATTTATCGCGTATTATTGGGTTTTTTCTTAAGTATATTTTAAGTAAAAATTATAGGTAAATTAATATTTAATTTAACCAATAAATAAAATCGCTGCATCGGTCTAAAGGATGCTAAAATCATATCAATATAATAATATGTATACCAGATAAAACAAATACATGTAATGTTTTATAAAAATAAATGAAACATTGTGTTGCAGCAATAATGTAAAACTTATTAATTTGTACTTTTTTATAAATGGACGGACGTAATTGCAATACTTACTCTTTCCTTGTATTTATTTATTTTGTTTAATTTTAATTACTTTTTGTTTAATTTCCTTTTCTTTTTGTCCACTGCAGGTATGAATGCAAGTCATTATGTGGTTGATTTTGTCTCAATCAGCATCGCTAGTGGAATTTTAGGTGATATTGCAATTTTGTCCTGGGACATCGTTAATGTATGTACGCCGACCGCGTTGAGGTAAATACTGCTTGGTTGAACTAACAATACAGGTATATGGGGTACTAAAAACAAAAATATTTTCCACTAAACATTTGGTAAGAAATTGATGAAACATCTTCCTTAAAAAAATATGTCAATGTTGTACCATTTTAAGAATTAAGAAAGACCCATTACAGTTGTTTTCCTGAATAGATTAAATAGTATAATGTTAGATTTGACTAAGCAGTTAATATTATATCCTTTTTGTGCGATGTCGTGAGTTGATAAATAACGAAGATTTAATGCTTAATAGTCAAACGTAACTCATTGAAATCCTGTCAGAGTATTTAAATGCAAAATATTGATTTTTCTCGTGACCAATAAATTTACAACAAATGTGGTTTAATATGTCAACATATGTCTCATAGTTGCCCATTTCTTGGAGTCTGGAGTTGTGGCAATATGCGCGGCCCTTATTAAATGAGACTTAAACATAACTGGCGTTATTTAGTTGCACTATAAGCACAGCACACCTGTGCCTAACCCTTCGGGGTAAACAGGCGTGAAATTATGGGTTCTCATAGTTATTTGTTGCAAGGGTTACACAGTTTACTAACTAAGCAATAATTGTTATAGTTAATGTTGGTAAGCTCTCTGTTAACGTAGTTAGAACATTATTACCTATTGTTATGACATATATCAACTCACGCATGGCGCCGTGGTGTAAGTATACTGATTACAGTGATATTTGTTTATTATTATTGTTTAAGTGTAAATTGAAATGGTTGCACACAGTTCTAGAGGTCTGAATAATATTATTCGTGTATTGGTTATTAAGAATCGTTAAGGTATTCGATCGTTATCATGCTTTTTTGCCAATTTTCACGGACTACACTTAAAGATAATTAATTGTTTACTTTAATTGACAAATTTTAGAACGTTGCCAGTCAAAAATGCGCTTTTGGATAACATTGGTGCAATTGTCTTTTCAAATGTATTGCAAAAAAAAGAACATTGTACATAAGATATGAAAACTCAGATTGAGAATATTAGAAACTGGTGATATAATTTGTGCTGGTCAATTGAAGTGAATGATTAATTTTAAGTCGGAACCCTGAGTGCGGCAGCAGATCTGTCATCTTAAATACTGACTGAATCATTCTTAGCTATGCGTAGTTCATTAATATTTTAAGATCATAACAAGCTCTAAGTAATGATTTATCTAATTTAACGTACAGATCTCTAGAACTATGTGCGGTTGCTTCGTTTAATTAGTGATTTTACATGAACAAACAAAGGGCTGGGCCCACTTAGATATTGATGATTTATTCTAACGTGTACCGTACGGTGTCGAAGCTTATAGTAAATTGCTCACAAACTCAGTTCTATATACGAGAGTTGTCAGTATTGTTGTGTTTGTCAAACAATACTGTGCTGTTCATACCCTTAAATTAATGGTTAGTTAGTCTTATTGTAAAGTCTATGATCATGTTATCATTGTCACACACAACTTGTTTGACACACATAACCATAACGGCTTCTTCAAACAGGCGCGGGGCGACTCTCGTAGAACAATTTATATGAAAACTTAATGGAAATCGTTCTACAAGTGTCGTGTCGCTTCTGTCTGAAGAAGCCTTAACGTTTGGCAAAAATAAACTCTTCAAGACCTAAAAGGCTGAACGGTTTAAAAATCTCGAATCTGTTGAAACTTTTAAACTAACTTGTATTGTGTAGGTGAAGGATAATAATAAATTGCTTGATTGCGTTTGTACAAATTGTAGTTAATGGGGGAAGGCGTGTGTTGAGTTGCCATCACAATGATTTTATATACGTTGCGAAATTGATTCTAAATATATTATTCATTATTTTTTAAATTGTATTTAGTCAAATATTCGATAAAAACTATGTTAGAGTATGAATTTGATGTTTAACTTTTATATTCCATTGCAACTCGATTTGTTTTCTAGATCAATTAAAACTATGGAGTCTAAAACTTTATAATCGGTTCATACTTTATTCGTTTTTATCATAATGACGTTATTTATTGAATTAAATTATTAATTATGAGTAGATTTATTGACAAATGGGCGCAGTTTATTTACCTAATATTTTTTATGTAACTTATCAATAAACTGTAGATGAAATTAATTTAAATGTGAAAATTACGATAACGTTTATTGGCGTTAATACCATTACACACGAAGATGGTTTTTGTATTAAAATTCATTAAACTATACATTTTTTTACGAAAATATTACACACTAAGCAATAAATCTAAATAAAATAGTTTTTGTCTACAAAGCTTCGAAATAGTTTTGGCTAGAGTCTTATATAAATACATATTATGGTTGGAAACCATTCGTTATCGAGTGTTGGTCTCATATCTAGTTAATCCTTCTTCGTATTTTAATGAGAACATTCCAAAATTACTTACTGTGTCCAGTACGGCGATTTGGTCAAGTCAGGGAGCCTTAAAATTACTAAAAAATATTTGGAAACAAAATACTTTTTAAGCTCAAGATGTCCTATTCCTTACTAATTGATCTTTCTAATTAATATACTGATCTATTCCCACCTTTAAATAAATGTAGCTTTAATATATTGTAATAATGATAGCCTAGACCTAAATTATGATAGCTCCTGGTTTCCTGACTGGCCTGAGACATAACTACAAACTTAGTTTAGATAATAGCCCATTTATTACCATCCAATTTATATAATGTATAAAACATTTTATTTCTCAAACTACCGTTGTATACTATGTAAATATTTTTTATTCAGACTCGCTATTTTTAGTGAAGTAACCAAAATTGTTATTGATTATTCTGTATTCAGTTTTACACACGGCTACACGTCAAGCTATACATTTCCAGTATAAGCTGATTTCGCATTGTATATGATTTCCGTACAGTGCGAGATCAGCGTAAACAGCAAATGTATAGTTTGATGTATAGCCGTGTGTACTTTGAAAATATGCAAATATTTCAGATAAAAAAAAATGCAAATTAATTGATTTCATATCGATATCTATGTTTGTATAAATATTTGCAAAGCCTTAATATTGTATGGACAAGTGTTCTGCACTAGCATGAATTGTGTTGTATTTTTATACCATTTGTTTTAAAGAACACTCAAGAAAATATGTATGTTGAAGTATATAAAAGTATTAATTTTCGTTGCCGGCTATGGATTGAATTAAATCATCACAATTTTATTCATGTTTGTGTTTATTTTCGACAAAACGCCTCCTCAATACAAACAATTACACGACGTCAAACGAATATAATGCCCTCACCTTTGTTTTAGACTCGTAAATAAAAAAAAATAATTCTAATAATAATTTAAGAGTCAGTGTTAATAACGGCTCATTTTCGCATAAACGGGTTCTTTCTCCGACACTAAGTACAGAGGATAGTGGTAGTTATTCTTCTACGAGTAGTGGATCCAGCCCTGAGAAACGCAGAGCGAGGAGGGCCTTCCAAACCGTGAGTTATGTCAAGCTACCCCAATCCGTCAAATTTCTTTGATAGATTTTCAACATAAGCATAAGGTTCATAATCAATTGTTCTTATCACAACAAGTGGCCTATTTAACGGACCTTTTATCGAAAACTTCCGACATTGAAAATACGAATTCTAGTGTTAAAAAGACACATGCATTACCACAAACCAGGTAAACCTACGACGCCGACCTGAAAATGCCAATTTTCGGATTTTGACGGAAATCAGTTCCTAGATCCGATTGTCTAGGGCAAATGAAGCATACATATAATTGTATAATTAACCTTTTCACCGCCACGGAATTCAATAGAAGTTCCAGATTTTCGTACCACCAGCGCCACGACTTCAATAGAAGCTCTTAATAACTATCTTAATAAAAATAATACTGTATTTAAAAGCTTTGTTTTATTTTATTAATTAATATAGCACTGTCTAATACCCTGTTTTAGATTTTTCCACACAAAAGAAGCCCTTATTTGTCTTAAAATCGGCAAAAACAAAAGCTCCGAATATTTTTAATGCCCCCAGAACGCAAAGTACTTTATATTTATAGTCGACCAGTGATGTGACGCGAAAGTTGCAAAAAAAAACTATTTGATTTCGCCCGTTGAAATATTTATAAATACTACTATAGAAAAGAATTTGAGGTCAGTAAAATATGAACTTAGTTAACTACTTTATAACAAAGGGAAAATAGACGAATTTCGACCTTCAGATGGGTGCCGATCTGGAATTAAATAGTTGTTAGCAATCCCTGTCGATAATTAAATTCCCATCTCTACAAAACAATTGGTTGTCAGTGCCCCGGGCGCCACGGACTAATATAGAAGGCCCTTTGTGACGTCATAAGCGTACGGCTGTCAAGGTCACTAGCATAGTGCAGCACTAATTGGGTGAGCGCGTCCTTATGCTTGTAACTCCGCTCCGATGTCGCAAAATCTCCTAAAGATCGGTCTAACAATAGAAAAAGTAAGTATTCTATTTAACTAATAAGTAAGTTTCACTATAAGTATGTGAAATGAATGAAGAACTGGAACTTTAAATACCGTGAAAAATTCTGCCGCTTAGATACCTACGGTAAACAACGTTGACTGAAATAGTTAAAAAAACACGGGAGTGGAGTAGACAAATATAGAGGAAAGAAAGACAGACCACATCCCTAATCAGAATTGAATTTAACGTGCTCTGAGCGCCAAGGACTTGAAATGAAGTCAAAGACTGACGTCATGAAACAAATAGAGATGTACCTCATTTCCTACAGCTCTAATTGAGTTATTTATTGGGTTCTTTGATACTTATAATTTATATTGGTTTTTGATAGGGATACTGTGAAATAAAAGAATCATGGAAATATTTAATCAGTTTTTATTTATATTCGTAAAATCTATCTATTCTATATCTATATCTATCCATCTTCTATTCTATATCTATACATATAATAAATCTGTAGACGAACTGTTTCTGTACATTCAAAATATTTCGAAAAAAATTAGTTGGGGTGGTAAAGGATAATCAACATATTATGCCATTTTAATCCTTTTCGAAATTTTTGTCTATGTTTCCGGTGTCGATATGTCGGTGATTCTGACTATCTGTTTAGATGCGTGAATAGATCAAGTATCACGTCAAAAGAACGAAACTAATATGGTTAACTTTCATATTCAAATATTGTTTATAACTCGAAGTATATTTTAGTCTTTGTTTCATCGCAATCGCTTCGCAACAACTTGATTATGCCTATTTTATAGATTTTCTATCGAAAATACGTATATCCGAGAGGCGAGGTTCAAAATCCGTAGATCCATGGATAAACCCGTAAATCCGTAAGTCTGGCAACGCGGGGTGACGCTAGGTAGAAACTGGAAACCTGTGGTAGGCATCTTCTTTCTTCATCGTGATAACGCCGCGGTCCCAAGGGACGTCTGACAGGTGGCGCCAGAGGTTACTGCACTGCGACAGGCCTCGACAGGTAGCAACCTGTCGAGGCCTATCGCAGTCCGTATCGAGCATTCCCTCTGCTGTGGTTATAGTCAGTGATAGGAATAGGTAGTGCCTATTAGCCTAAACTTCGAAGAACAGAGACAAGAAACGGAGACTTCCTTAGGACTAAATTATTTCCGGCACATCTGTCTCGAAATTTCGAGACAACACTTAAATACATTTAAAAAAATGTGTTATTTGGAATAAGTAATTCGTCTATATTTATCTAAAGTTTGTCTATAAATGTGATAGTTTGTATGGATGTGATTAAGGTGTGGAATAGCACATATGCTACTTCCTATTAAAAAAAAGTATAGTTCCCATGGGATACAAAAACAATAGAAAAAAAAATTCAGAAAATTTTATGGTTGTAACGACTGTGTATGTTATTATTTTATTATGATATATCTAGTCGCAAACTTTAGGTAAATATAGACGAATTACTTATTCCAAATAACATTTTTTTTAAATGTATTTATGTGTTGTCTCGAAATTTCGGGACAGATGTCTCGGAAAAAATTTAGTCCTAAGGAAGTCTCCGTTTCTTGTCTCTGTTCTTCGAAGTTTAGGCAAATAGGCACTACCTATTCCTATCACTGGTTATAGTCAGTGGTCAACATTTGATGAACAAAGCTAAAAGACACGCGCCTGTACGGGCCGAGACAGGCGCCCGCCCTCGCGCTGCGTCACCCCGCACCGGCGACGACTGGCCACCGGAGACCTCATCGGCATCGTATGTTCCCACGGCTTATCGGCCTGGCTTGGCATGGTCTGGCCTGTGAGAAAGCGGGCCGTGGGAACGTGGAATAACGCTTCAGCAAACTCAACCAGACGCGCAGTCGATTTATTGCGTATGCACATATATTACAGGTGCACATATATTATAAAATGAGCCTCGACCAGGCGCTGTGATTTATATTTATCCTCAAAAATCTGAGTGAGACTTCGTCGCATTAACATTATAGAACCTGAAGACGCAGTGATTGCATTCGAAAACTGTGGTAGGTTCCTACCAGGCTAGGTCGGAAGATTCTTTCTTTTTAATGGAGGAGTGGTACCTACACCATCTGAGCGACACAATATTGTTTTCCGACATGCACGCGAACGAAGTCGCGGGCACAGCTAGTTATAAATAAAACTTAACGCGTAGGTATAAATCTCATTCATCGATAGGACGATACCCTCATCACTACTGTTTGCTATATATTTCGTAATACATTTATAGCTTAGTGCTGGCGAGGCATCGCATTTGTGTACATTGGCGGTGAAAAGGTTAATGTACCTATTTCAAATAATGTACTAAAACATCTTAAAAGAGTAACGACACGTGTCTTGCCTATTCTTCTTCTACGAAACTTACCTACTCTTAGAAAGGAGCGACTAAATCAATTCTACACTGGACAGCAATAAACCGGGGTACCGAGAAGATCTGCCTGCATGAAGTAGTGCTACAGCTGGAGCTGCTTCCTGTGGTGCCGTATCCATTATTGACCGAAAAAAGTAGCCCGTCTGAGCAAACGATGGACAAAAATATCCGTAGAAAAAAAACTTGAGAGGTGTCAAGGGACACCCGGATGGAACGAAGTTCCAGTACTTACCGCCAGTACTTGCCGCCAGTACTTGCCGCCAGTACTTGCCGCCAGTACTTGCTTTCTATAAGTGTGAGAGAGAGAGAGAGAGACAGACAGAGAAACATGCGCACGCCGCACAGCTTACAATAGCTTACTATAGCAAAAAGTGTCGTGACACCTTTTCGTAAGAATTTTTTCCGTCTAGCCCCCTTTCACAACGCGCGATAAGGAACTTCGTTCCAAAAAGAACGCTAATCGCGAACTCTAGTCAAAACAGAGCAAATCGTTAGCATTGTGTTTGTTGCTTGATTACAATGTGAGTTGACAGTACCTTAGAATTCCTGCAAACAGGTGCGCCGCGACTAACGTAGAACAATTTCTATGAAAACTTCATGGAAGTTGTTCTACAAGTGTCGCGTCGGGCCTGTTAGAAGAAGCCTTTTTAATGTATAGTCATCTGGTGGGGTCCGTAACGGCCGATGCCTGCCAGGGATGCGGGTTGTTTGAAAGAGATACCGCGGCCCCTGGCACACAGGCAACTGAGGGAACACGGGTGGGTTTTAGTCAGTAAAAGTCTGACACGCCCTCCTGCTCCACCCAGGGCGGGAGAAGTTATATATGATGATTAACCAACCAAAAAAAAAAAATATATACCTAGTCATTTTAATCAACATGAAACTCACTTTCTGTGGGTATAACTTTGATAGTTGTAAGTTTTATACTTTTTGAGAATATCTAATCGAAGTTCCTAGGTAGCGGCTGGCCCGGTTTATTTGTTGTGCCCATCGTATTTTATTGTAAATTTTGCTTTTACTTTGACTAGGTATAGCTAAAATCATACGAATTAACACTACGATGCCAGCGATATTCACACGTGAAAACGTGTTTGTCCATCGACTATGTACGCAACAAATTAAGCATTTATTAGCAACTAATACACATTAAAAAACCATATTTTATTATAAACATTTAATAATAAAACTTCTTTCACAAACCAATACAAAAATATGATAAATTATAAAACATATTGTAGCGAAATACGAAACTTATTAATCAACCGTCCGTCTTCATTTTCAAATTCAATCAAGGCTTAGTTACAAAAATAAATAGTTTTTTACTTCGCTCATTCATTTGCAGCGACAGAGACGGATCTAGGGGGTATGGGCGTTAAATTCTCTGGTTTGGGCGGCGGGACCGGTTTCTCCGACACTTCGACATGGTCTACTATCTCCACACTGTCCTCAGGTTCCTCAGTTTGCTCACGTTCCTCAGGTGCCTCAGTTTCATGAGGTGCGTCAGTTTCCTCAGGTGCCTCAGTTTCCTGAGGTGCGTCAATTTCCTCAGATGCGTCAGTTTCCTCAGGTGCCTCAGATTCCTCAGGATCCTCGTCGATATACTCCGAAGACTCCACTACATTCCTGCAAATATTATTATTTCCTATTTAACTACTAGTTCACAGTCTCACCAGTTCTGCTCGTGTTTACAAATATTCACCTAAGCTATGATATATAGATAATAATATAAGACGCTAGACTCGTGATTTTGCCGCGTCCTGTTTTCATGACTTCGTTCTACATTTGGGGTCGAAATAAGTCGGGCAGATGCGAAAATACGAGACAAAAACCGTCAAGTAAACATGAATAAATATGAATTGAGCCTTAGCACAGGTAGATATTTGTGAGCAGTGATGGCCCAATGGTATCCGGCCCCGATTTGCGAGTTTATAGGTTGTGACTTCGAACCCAGGTGGCGAGCACTTTATTTTGTGTATTTTATTTGATCACCACTGCTCTCAAAACGTTGAAAGAAAACATCGTGAGGAAACCGGCTTATCTTAGAACCAACAATTCGAAGACAAATGACATCTATCAACCCGCACTGGACCCGCGTGGTGGATTACGGCCCACTCCCTTTCACTGAGAGGCCTGTGTCCCAGCAGTGATAATATTATAGGCTGAATATGCTACACGCTACAGGTACCTATGAGTTCTCCATAATGTTACTGGCCTTGTTAGTAAGGTACAATCTGGCAAAGGGACGTGCACACACACACACGTGCACGCCTCCTTACAGGCTTAGCGTTTTTTACACAGTATCCAATAGTCCTTTCACATTTATTTTAGCTCTGACAGGAGCTACCTAGTAGCAACCTTATTGTTATCGTAATAAAGATCATAGTGATTATGACAGACTTTTCAATCAATGGCGACAACCCAACAGCAACCTTATTGAAACTATAGTAAAGATCACTAATTTTGACAGTGATGCAAAATAACTGCTTTCAGTTCGCAGCATGTTTTATAACCCTTTGGTTATAAAACATGCTGCGATCACAAATCTGTTTGGCCTTCTGATAAATTGTTGGCACATGATTATGGCATTAACCTCTGACTCCTCTGAGGGCTAGATTCAGTAGTAGATAGAGCAGTTTAGGAATCTAGATTGTATTATAGTTGATCATACATACCCATCAATGGTCGTGATAGAATTTTGTTGACTGTAGACATAACCTGACCGGGTGAATTCTGACATGTCCCTGGAAATTTTGTCATCTAATAATTGTTTTGTTCTCCATGCTTGTACAGCATACCGATAGAATTATACATGGACAAGCAATATGCATAAAAGCTTCCCAGCGCTCTTAGTAAAACTGATGTTTTCCAACCTTGCCAGACGCGTGCGCGCCATCAATTGCTGCATTGCCACATAAAATAAGGAATAAGCACCCATAAAGCGAATATTATATGTATACTGCGTAGGGAGGTCAAGGGATAGGAAATGAAAAAGTTTGACTGTTTTACCAATTCCGTTTTATTTTTAGGCTTACACATTCTTGTATATTAACATTACTGATAGCTAGCATCACTAAATACAGTGGAGTAATTATAGTTATTAATTTATTAGATAGTTCGATTTCACGTTACATGTTAAGAAATTAAAAACTCCTGTTTGATTTCAAAATAAAAATCTAAAAATGACGTAATCAATAAAATCTTGAAATAAAGCCCTAAAACGTCTAACAAAATAAAAATTTACAATAAAAAATATGATTGTAAAATATCGTTGTATCCCTCAGGAATGCCTAATTTAATAAAACGCTACAAAAATATTTCACAGAATATAACTTAAATAACATAAGAAAATATACATTTCTAAAACTAATAAATTGAGAATGAAATTAGTGTTAAAAATGCCGATGAAGGGGAATGCGGGATATTTGAGGAATGTAACATATAAAGCTACACATTATTATGTATATATATTTCTGTAATGGCGTTTCATATTTCGATTATCACATAAACAATTCCACATACACATTTATTGCCAATTCCCACATATAATAAGCGATTAATATCGTATACATTACGACGAACTCAACGGTAGCCAGACAACCAAAACATAGAGAGATATGGTAAAATAAAATAATACATTCTTTTAAGAATGTCAACGTATTTTTGGAAGGCAAACGAATTAAACAGAATATTTTAATGGCTATGTTTCTCTTAACGTATCAATTCTCGGCTTAGTTAAGTACCCCAAAATCGGTTCACATGTACATAAAACTAGATTTTTTATATATAAAACACAATGTTACTTCAGCACATACAACCGCCATTTCGTACTATTATAAACTCAATACGATTCGTTGTAAAAATGTATAAAAACATCGACGAGACGTGTAGATAATACTAATCATTCATAAGTACTATTTATTCATTTAAGCCTTTAAAATGTTCGGTTTTCTGTTAAAATACGTCATTAAATATTACGTAATTGATTTATAGCAGACTTTATGTCTGATATACTTAATAAGTTACACTTAATATAATTGTTTAGGTCACATACACAAGTATTATTTATATTGTTGAAAGTAGAGCGAGGTTGGGGATACTAAATGTGATGATTTATATTTTAGCTATATCTTTATTAATATTAATACAGCAAAATGTCTCCCTGTGTACTGAGGAAAGCAAGTTATATGATAACTAAATAGCTTATAATGATAGACGTAACTTCATGATTATAGTTGTCATACATATTTAGTATCCCCGACTCCGCGCTATCCCACCTATCTAGCGACACAAACTCAGACATGACAACAAAAATCTTGTATAATTTGGAATGTGGAATATTTTCAGTCGATTAAATGCTAATCGCTTCAGTTTAGCGATTGTTATCGTTCGTTAAAACTGCGGAAGGGACAAAATTCATATATTTAGCAGAGGCGCATACATTTAAATTTTTATCGATTTTATTTTTGTTTAAGAATCGATTTGACCAAGTTCTGTAACTCGATCGAACGATAGTTTGATGTACGCCCTAGCTTCAGTTAATAACAAAGCAGCTAAGCAGTTACGCCAATCCAATATATCTTACGTTAGATCGGATTGGCTGACCCATACAATTTGTATGTGGCTAAACAACTGTAAATAAAAATCTTATTTTTATATAGAGAACTGTTTTCACTTCCATTGTACCAGTAGGTGGGTATCGTAATTATTTCGTTTAAAATTAAATGACTGTATAATTTCAATACAGCCATTAAAACACCTTTATAGGCCTCTTATACTTATTAGTCACAAGTTATGCCTTATTGAGATAAAAACCATACTGCTTGAGCATGGGAACAAATAACGTCTTTATTTCAACGTGTGGTGACTTCTAGAACTAATTTTATGTTGCACTGTGTCGAATATTGTTAAAAACGTTTATCTTGTGTGAATGATTAAAGTTCCTTAATTATTTGACAATTATTTCTCATAAAATGCCTCGTAATTTTTATATGCCCATCAGTACCAAAAAGCTTGTCAACAAGTAAAACAAGAATTATTCAAATTATTCCGTTGAAAAACATCCATAAACCGACAAAAACCAACTGACAACACATAGACAATTCAAAATGTAAATATGAACCCTCTTTATGAACTGGCAACATTGACAATTTAAAAATAACACACAATATCTATGGAATAATACAATATCAATTATCACTCGTTTTTATAACTTCATATAGAGAAACATGAAATGGAAACTAGTACCTTATGATTTTAAACCAAGATGGCTGAAAAATATTAATAAAAAATGCTTTTTAAATAAATTTCCTACTGTTTTGAATATAAATGTCAATGTTCCCACCAAGACGACACAGCACGACGCTTACATCACAATCTATCTATACCTGACTACATACACTCGGTCATTGAGAAATATCTCCTGTTAAAATTCACTGCTATATATATTGAAATAAGCAAAAGCATAAGCATTGGCATATTATATTTCATTTAGCTCAGTTTTATAAAAAAAATCACTGTCCTTGTAAGAATAATCAGGGCAGTTTATCACTATGACAATGTTGGAACATCATACCATGTATGAGAGAGAGAGAGATGAAGCTACAAATAACAGATATCACCATCTCTTTCGCACTGTTACACGTCAAAATACGGCTCCAGCCGATCTATTCCGTAGAAATCTCACCGTGAACTTAGATGAAAGCGAAGTGTCATTAGTGCCATCGGTTCGAATGACAGCTTACTTCACATTAATTTTGACGCTGAGATTTTTACAGAATAGACAGTCATTACGTGCCATCGTAAAACGGATCTTAGGCCCAAAAGACAAAGTCCTTTTCCCCCCAATTCCCTCATGTATGTAGCAGATAAGTATACAAAGTGGTCTAAAATCTTACGCCTTGACGGGCGCATCCATGGCAGGGATGTAGTCGAGCGCCATGAGACACGCGAACACCGTCATGATCATCTTGGGCTTGCGCTCCGTGATGTCCTCGGGGAGTGCGTACACGCGCGCGCCGCAACGACGGGCCATTGAGATCGCGTATTTTGCGTTGGCTAGGTTCTCCTGGGGATAAATAGGTTGTTGATTAGTCAATCATCAATGCCTTTTTCCAACTGTTTTGGGTCGATTTTGATTCATAATCAGCTTATAATATGCCCACTGCTGGGACACAGGCTTCCTCTTTCGATGGGGAGTGGGCCTCCACCACGCTAGCCCAGTGCGGGTTGATGGATGTCACATGCCTTCGAACTTTTGGTTCTAGGACATTCCGGTTTCCTCACGATGTTTTCGTTCACCGTTTTGAGAGCAGTGGTGATTAAATAATGTAGAAAAAGTAAAGTGTCTTCTTAGGTTGAAACCAACGACCGACCGGTCGCGAATACAGTTTTAATCAACCTTCAACGTGATACTGACCTGATTGGAAAATTTTAATTTCGTGGGCTGCCTCGCGCACCCACTTTAAGGTCGAAGCGCCAGGGTAGCCCGCGAAATTCAAATTTTGTTACGTTTTTTGCAATTTGCAGGTCAGTATCAGGTTGTATGGTGATCTAAATATGATTCGCGACCGTATCAAATAAGGCTTTTCAGAATCATAATAATCATTAGAATCAGCAATACAACTCCATAAGTTAGAATTGCCCTCAAATGTCATAATTTCATGAAATAGTCATTCTTTAGAGTAATATGAACTTATAGGAGATGTATTGCTGATTCTAATGATTATGATTCTGTAAAGCCTTATTTGATACGGAATTTCGCGGGCTACCTTGGCGCTTCCACCTTAAGAATCAATCTCCTTGAATCATGTCAGTCCAATTTACAACACAATAGTAAACTTTAAGAAAAAGGAATGTGGAGTCCGTATTGTGATTACGATGAAATAAAGTTGGTCAAGTCTTACCTCCAGTTTGCCTCCGGGCAGTACTAGGTCGTAGTTGATGGAGCCGGGCTTGATGGCATCAATCAGGTCGATGACAACCTTACCGTCAGCCAGCACCTCGTCCTGGAAACAAAAATACAATCAAATATTAATCAGTGTTGTTTCTGGGTTAAATTAAAATAATCAAATTAATTTTCATTTTGTTTTATCATGTTTAGATATCGATATCTTTAACGTCTGCTGCGTTTCGCTAGCTAGTTAAATTTGACCGTGTAGAGTAGCATCAACGGCAGACGCAGTGTAGGGGACGCCCTCGGAGCTACGATCCTCGCGGTGTGGTAGGTAATGTATTAAAATTGCTGTGAATCAGCAATTTTCGAACGTCTAAATTACATAAGACAGTCCCTCAAAACACCAGCCCTTCCTAGTGCTTTAGCTGGGAAAAAAGTGGCGTAATAAACTCCCCAGCCCCTAGTACGGACTTGTAAGGTCGAGGATGGAGTTCAGTGGCAAGTATTTGAGTATGATGATGACGATTCATGTTTTTATTTTCTTTTATTTTTTCAATCGTTGCCCCACACTGAGAATTGCATCTTTTTTTTGTGGGTGCGTTTATGAACATTTAAACTGTAGTGGCCTACATGCAGCATCAACATCCAACCACGACGGCGCGCGGCCCCGCACTGAGGTGCTTGCCCGATAGTACGTTGCTCCAACTGTGCGCCGAGTTCGTGACTGAAGACTAGACTTGTGTAAGTAATGCGATGTTGCATTGCGCGTCATATAACTCGACCGCGTACTGTAGCATTACACATGACTTGACCAAATTAATCATGACACATGACTCTCAAACATGACGCGCGGGCCATGACGCGCTGTTCGACGTTCGTAAACTTCTATCTCGGTCATTTTCGCTCTGTGTGACTGTGTGCAAGTGAGAAAGAGAAATAAGGTTTACTTTTTACTGACAACGCAATCATGACTCTGTATCAGATCCTATGACATTACCTACGCTTTGCCGCGCGCTACTTATGATACAAAACAAAACAGTAACACGAAACAAATATAAAACTGAGTGTTGTGTTGTGTTTATGATTGTGAGGTAAATGATTGTGGAATTCATGAGGTACTGAGTGATATTTAAAGAAATAACTTAAAACTGTAAATACATAGATTTTTATTACGTAAGTGTTAAGTTTTAAGTGAAAATATCTTATGGCGACGAAAAGAATGATTGCGAATTAAATCAAGATTCATCACGAAACAATCATCGATTTTTAAATACGCCAATATTCACAGTGATGGTCAATAATATACTATTATTATCTTCTACAACGCGAGCATTTTATTACAATAGCCATCCCGCGTGATGCTTCATTTCGCGTCATGTTTGGAGTCATAAGTCATGGTGTAATGTAAATGCAACATCCCTCGGTACGAAATGCGCGAGCATTTCATTACAATAGCCATCACGCGTGATGCTTCATTTCGCGTCATGTTTGGAGTCATAAGTCATGGTGTAATGTAAATGCAACATCCCTCGGTACGAAATGCGCGAGCATTTCATTACAATAGCCATCACGCGTGATGCTTCATTTCGCGTCATGTTTGGAGTCATAAGTCATGGTGTAATGTAAATGCAACATCCCTCGGTACGAAATGCGCGAGCATTTCATTACAATAGCCATCCCGCGTGATGCTTCATTTCGCGTCATGTTTGGAGTCATAAGTCATGGTGTAATGTAAATGCAACATCCCTCGGTACGAAATGCGCGAGCATTTCATTACAATAGCCATCACGCGTGACACGTCATTTCGCGTCATGTTTGGAGTCATGGTGTAATGAAACATTACTCGGTACGAAATGTTATGTCATATGACATCACTTTAAAACGCACTGTTTTGCGCATGTCTACTGAAGACGACGCTCGGGGCGCTGCGTGTTTATATAAAAAGACGCGTAAGAGCTGTGGACCGAAATACGAAAGGCGCACGACCTTCCTGATTGGTCCATTATAAATGGGGTGTTAGTGCGCATACTACAATGTGCCAGAGCAAAAATGCTATATAGTTAATGAAAATAAATAAATATTATGAATCACTATGACTAGTTTCATTTCATTTCAAACCCGTACGAAGTTTCCCTAAAACCCTCACATACACAAACAGCCAGACCCGGAACAACTACTTGTAGGGTTTTTTTTTTTTTGGGTGGGAATTCATCAAATAACTTCTCCCGCTCTGGGTGGAGCAGGAGGGCGTGTCAGACTTTTACTGACTAAAACCCGCCCGTGTTCCCTCAGTTGCCTGTGTGCCAGGGGCCGCGGTATCTCTTTCGAACAACCCGCACCCCTGGCAGGCATCGGCCCTTGCGGACCCCCCGCATTTGGTGCTGACATCTCTTTGAGGCGCGCGTGGACTACTTGAAGGGTCAAACAAATATTTGTTACGTGCGGGAATCGAACCTGCGACACGCAGCGCAGCAGTCAATAGCTTAACCACTGCGCCAACCGTGCCGTCAAATGAAGTCAACGTACCTGGAAACTCCTGATAGCGGATGTCTTGCCCGCATTGCTAAGCTTGTTGTTGACCCACTGCACAATCTCCTTCTCGATGATGGGGTTGCCGGTGTTCGCCAGTCGCGTCAGAACGGACAGCGTGTACGCGCGCATTAGTTGCCAGATTAGCGCTGTAAAACACATTACAGATTAGAAAAATACATATTATAGGAAATTAAGGAATTCGGCATAGGTTAGCCAGTGGCTTCATTCTAATATGCTACAGTACAGCATGCGAAAGGCACTAGTTGTACAGACATAATCAGTGTTTAGTGTTCTCACTGCTAGTATACAGGCCTCCTAGATATGAGGTGGAGTGAGCCATAATCCATCCATCGCTCTCCCCTTTCTCACTGGCCCACCACGCGGGCCCAGTGCGGGTAGGTGATATCACAATGTCTTCGAATTTCTAGTTCGACAAACATGCCGGTTACCTCATGTTTTCTTTCACCGTTTTAAGAGCAGTGGTGATGAAATGAAACACACAAAAAGTCTGCCTGCCTGGATTCGAAGTCACGACCTACAAATAGTAAGTTCGGCCGATAACCACTGGGCCACCACTGCTCTGTGAGTCAGTCTGAGTCTTTACGAGCAGCGGTTGCGCAGGCGCAACGTATAATTATATCGTTTAATAAATCACTAGGACGCTAAACCTTGTAAAATCGAGATCCCATGATCATTTATTGACGATTATACAAAAATATTTCTGATATCAAAATGCCCTTATGTATGTTTAAGGTTCTGTCACGGCCTTTGAAAGCTTAGCAAGATGATAAGACGGCGATCTTTGCAAAGATCATTTTTATACGGCTAGCTCTTGATATAATATGTATTTTTATTTGTCTATTTACCTAGCGTGAGAGTGGCATTGCCCTCGTTGATGTCGGCGCCGGCTATGCCGACGAGCGAGAAGCCCAGTTGCCTGCCCAGCTCCACGGCGTAGTTGCAGTTCTCCAGGCGCTCCATGAACTTGCGCAGCTTTGAGAACTGGCGGTGAACCTGGACACACAAGTTACATTATTATATGACGATTCAATCTTATTATAGACACGTACTTACGAGACCTAATAAGATGTGATGGGTGGGATGGTAGAGAAACACGTAGTTTACATGCAAAAACAAGCATACCGAAGGAGAGGTCCACATTTTCTGCATACAAACTTCGGGAGTGTTTTACTCCACTGTCTGGCATGGCACATCCAAAGTAAAATATGATATCGTTTTGTCTCATTATTAATATTGTCTGTACGGAAATAGAATACCAAAATAAAAACCCATTAAAAAGTTAGGAGCCAACAAAGATTAGTTTTTCTTGCTAATTTTACTTAACTTTGGGCGTGTTTAACAAGTGAACTCGTAAAATCTCCAAAACCAAGTCGGTACCGACAAAGTTCAATTATCGAAAAGTTCAATAAACTTTATTGGTAATTGATTTATGCATTGGCTTTTTCATAAAACCCGAGTATCGCTTCGATATTAAACGGGGGCCACAGATTTTTAGTTATCGAGAGAAACTCAAGTACCTACAGTTCTCATAGGTGAAATTGCTCATGGAAAGTAAAGATGCCAGCCACAGTTGACTGTAATTAATGTTATTGAACTGTCAAAATCGTCATTATACCTCTTATTTATAAACGCTGCTTTAAGTTAAAGAGATGTTTAAACGTCAAAAATGTATGGTTAAACAGTCGCTAATCATTACATAACTTTAAGCAACGCTTATAAATAAGGGGATATAATATGTCCTCTTAGCGCGTCCCCTTCCTGACGTTTCCTTCTCACATCTGCCTTGTAAATAACTTGGGAGATATAACAGAATATTCAAGTCTTACCTTCTTCCAGTTGACGATGCCAGGTTTGATGATGTCGTAGAGCTGGAAGATGACCAGTCCATCGGTGAGGTCTGAGTAAAGCCAGTTGACGTGCGGCGCAACACCCATGGAGTTCATCCAGTTACGGTAAGCTGTGGACGAAAGAACATTGTTGAAAAATGATTTTTTTACCACCAAAAGAATCCCAATGTGGTGTTTGGGTTAAGAGTAAAACTACTAAATGATCAGTAAGTACACAACAACTCAAAGGAAACGTCTAGTAGCCACCGAGGATAGAGCAGGAGTCTCTTGAGGCGCTCCGTGCTACCAATTAGGTTTGCATTACATTTAATAGTAGTGGTCGCCCAGCGTTCAAAATTGGACCATGTTTTTTTAAACTAATGTAATGTATTTCTACTGCAGTATAATTTTTTTTTAAATCTGCATTCCTTCCCCATATCAATTTTAATTGTGCAAAATTTCCAGATCCTCCGTCCGCTTTTTTATACATATAGATTTCACAACAGAATTCACCAATACCTTCACCCAGGAGGAATTGACGAACGCTGTGCCGTACGTATGACGGAGCACTGGACTTAAAAAAATATTTAAATCAAAAGATTTTATTTTTAAGTAACCGCACTGAATAAATAAAACAAAACTTTGTCAAATAATTTCGAACGTGGCATCCATGTCCGGAAGCCCACGTACGGACACACACGTAGCGAACGTTAACGTAACGGAAAAGAAAAAAAGAAACAAAAGAACTCATTGGGCATAAAAAAATCGTCTTTATCGCTGTCAGTGGGAAAAGTGCCCAAAAGACTGGTAGCGTTGCCACGTTGGATGACAATGCCGAAATACTCGATGAGTATTCGGACCCATATATACCCTGTCTTTTAATTGCCTTCTAGCGATCTCAGACTTGTTACTGAACACACGAATATCAGCAGGCTTAGCATGACGCTTTCTATTTCTACTCTACTGTAGAATAGAAATCGCTTGTCTACATTTCTCGGTGAAAAACTGTCTATACGGAAACGTAATTTTTGTCTACTCTTCCGACGACAAGAATCTTGTCTACGGTTCTCGTGCTAAGCTTGCAGCACAAGTTATTAGTAGGTTCCTTTAATAAATATAATGCAATGTTTATAGCTAACCATTACGCTTCAAACAAACAGGAGCTTGTAAGTATCGCCACATTATGGCTGATGATATGATGACGTTCCTCACACACGGATCACTGGGTTATCATTATTATTACCGCACTTACACTCATTAATATATGTATAGTATCGACCATCCAACGAATCACTTAACTGGTATAAATTACTTCTAAATACATACAGTCATCAAAAGAGATATGTTACCAGGGTTGTCATGGTTTAAGTTTAGTAACAAACTCGTAAGTACATGTTGTCTAATGAAATTTAATTTTATAAATGAAGTGTTTGTTTTCTATTAATTAAATTAAATTTTATTCGAAAACACCCACCTGTTTCTTAATAATCTTCGACTATATCCGACGACCCTTGTTACTTATCTCTTTTGGTGACTGTACATATAAATGAGCTTTGTACGGTCCGTGCCAAAAGTCGTCAATGCTAATTTAACACATCATCAAAATTGACACAAATTGATACATTGCATTTCAAATAATAGCTAAGAGTATTTCAATTTCACTTCTGTTCCGATTTGAATCAATTATTACTTAGGTCCAAAAATTTGATTAAAGAAACTAAATGTTAATCGATTTTTATCGCTGATTACCTAAATTCCAACTAGAAGTACTTATACTCCTAATCACTAAAATCGAGTCAAGTAAAAAAACACTTTTAGACGATGATAACACTAGAAACGCGTAAAAGAGAATTTCTATTTTAATTTATATCCCACAACCCGGCTCGAAGGACCACCAATAACGGAGAATCAGAATGAATGATATTTTATTTAGAGTGCCTTTCCATAAATAGATTGATTCTGGGGGAAACAATAGGGTCGAATCATCAAGTGTTTTTTAATAATTTAACTCAAAAGGCTATTGTTCAATATTAGCATGTGAAGTCACGCTTGTATACCAGAGGTTTTGTTGTTAATAGAGCATAAAAACAATAATAAAAAAATTATAGTCGTTCATTACCCTATCTCATCCAGTTTTTTAAATATTTTTTACTCGATGTATAATAGCGGGTGGCTGGCACATCCACACGCAATCTTTTATTATGCATCCAGTAAATGAATCTGAATGCGTTGACATCTTTCGCCGGTTATATAATTTGATTTTTGCGCCACATCTTCCTAGCTAAAGCACTAGGAAGTGGTAAAGGGCGCGTTTTGGGGGACTAGCTTATGTAATATTGACGTTTAAAAGTGCTCAAGCGCAAGACTCTCAGCCTAGTTTGAATAAACTACTTTTTATTTTGATTTATTTAAATTATAATAATATCTAAGCGGTCAAAATGTATGGAACATCATTCTATTTTTTATAATCGACCATCAACTTCAACACGGAATGTGTCCAGAATCGATGTCCCGGCCACTCTGTATAAAACATTTTTTTTTAATTATTATTATTTAGCTATGACCGTTTCCGAAGCTGTATTTATTAACAAGTTAAAACGTAACGTACACAAAAACTTAATTACGTATGCACACTAAAGTGAGTGAATAGGAATACTCTCGCTGCCGAAATACTTGATGCATGCAAATAATGAATAACTTTTAGTTTTCATGTCACGGTGTTTAATTATTTAGTAAACATGTAATAAAGGTATAGTTGAAAGACCTCGTTATACGTTTTTCGTAACAAATATTTTTGAAGATTGAGGAAATTATTTTTACTTTAACCGACTAGGAGTGGTGACCCAGTGTTAACGGCCGCGACAATACCGAGTTATAGGTCGTGGGTTCCAGGCACTTTACTTTGTGAAAATTATTTCATCACCACTGCTCTCAAAACGGTGAAGGAAAACATCGTGATGCCGGCATGTCATTGAACCAAAAATTCGAAGACATGTGACATCTACCAACGCATACCTGGGCCCGCGTGGTGGACGACTACGACCCACTCCCTCTCATAGATAGGAAGCCTGTGTCCCAGCAGTGGGAACATTATAAGCTGATTGTGTATGTGTGTGTAACCAACTAGGTTTCCCTTATGATGCTGTCTGGTCCCGCGATAGGTAATTATTTCAACAGGGATAGGCAGGAACCTTCTGATTGTTCGAACGCTGCGCTGTGAATAAAAGGCTTATGCAATCATGTGAGTGCAATCATCCTTTTATTCAAGGGTGGGCCGTAGCTAATGTAAAAGTTGTATGCTCATCATAGAACCTTATGTTTACTGGCAGCCAATGATTGGGCTGTCTATGATCGAACAACCAGGAAGTTTAACTTTTGAATTTAAGAATAGTTTGACATAGGTTTTGTTCCGGAAGATGATTTCCATTATTGTATTAGGCGCAGCCTTGTAAAGTGCTCTTTTTCTAAAAATATACGTGGATTTCAACCCTATCAATTATTTTATTTATAACCTTCCTCCCGTCGATCCCACAGTACACTATCGTCTCCTACGTAGCGTATCTATCTTGCGTTTTATACGAAACTACAGTTTCATTAAATGACATTTAGGCGATCTGAATCTAAGGCAATGATGAATGACGATGGAGCCACTATTAAGCGGACAGCGCCTTCTAACAATTCGATCCGTAAACGAATAAGCATGTGATCGGAAAAGCAAGAGAGCCCTACCGCTTGCACATGATCGTTGGTGGAGGGAATATAGAAAAGATCGAGCCGGGAGACCGAGTGCGGCGACAGTCTACAGTCGGCAGTCGAGCTCGGACATTCTTGGCAAACGCTCAGCACCAAAGCACGAGTTTGTTTCGTTCGCTAGTATAATAAAGTTAAATTCAAATTTTCTTTACGTTCGAGTACTTTTTGCACGACGCGGGCCGAGTTCGGGTTGGAGCTGTAGTGTGTACAGCACCAACCCGCACGCACGCAGGCCCGCGTCGTGGATTATTGCCCGCGTCGGGATATTATTGCCCGCGTCGTGGATTATTGCCCGCGTCGTGGATTTTTGCCCGCGTCGTGGATTATTGCCCGCGTCGTGGATTATTGCCCGCGTCGTGGATTATTGCCCGCGTCGTGGATTTTTGCCCGCGTCGTGAATTACTGCCCGCGTCGGGGATTATTGCCCACATCGTGGTTTATAGCCCACGTCGTATATTATGGTCCACTCCCTCTCACAGAGAGAAGGCATGTGTCCCAGTGGGAACATTATAGATGTTGATTGTAATTGCGACCCATTATAGTGCCCACACCTACCTAAACTATGTCGGATCGTGAATATCACATCTCGGCCACCCATTATACGACTTATATAAGGTCTATTTATTCATACAAGAAATATCTAAAGGGTTCATTGTACGCATCATTATGAACAACTTATACTATGGGGCCAAACCTGAAAACGCGGAAAAAAAATCAGCTGTTCCCTACATTTTGACGAGTTATGCGCATAAATGTAGGGAACAGCTGATTTTTTTTTCGCGTTTTCAGTTTTGGCCCCATAGTATAAGTCGTTCATAATGATGAGTACAATGACCTCTTTAGATATTTCGTGTATGGATAAATACACCTTATATGTATTTTAAAAAATACTACTCACTCTTCTCTTCCCTGGTCTCATCCAGCTGGTGCAGTTCCTCGGTGTCTGCCGTCCGCTGCAGGCCCGGGTGTTGGTTGAACAGATTGGCCACGAACGCCAAGTTAAGCTTGTATACTCCGCCTACTACATCGGCTGGAGTGACGAAGGCGCGACAACGGAGTTTCGCGGCTTGTTGTAACATTAGTTCCGCTCGGCGAAGGAGGTCGGATTCCTGGGGAACGAGTAACGAACGTTAAGTATTACTGTATATTGAGAAAATGGTATGGGTTTTGCTGCTGGTAGCTCTTAAAATATTATATTAGTCCACATTCGCAGGAACGTAAGGGATTTTTTCGGAGACTAGATCTTCAACGCTCTGCTTAGAGTAAAGAGTGAATGAGAGAATGTAAACGCCTAAGGAATATTTTTTTGCAGTTATGAACCCAAACGAGAAATACAGTACCGATATGTGTCGTCTCGTGTCTCCCTCCCACTCCTGTGACCGTCTCTTTCTAACACTAGCCGACTTATTACAAAACGCGTCTATCTTTAGTTCTTGCCTGAAACTCTAAGTCAGTTTTTGCTTTGCATTACCAACTTTTTTTCTATTTGGATAAAGTTATGAATACAAAAATGACAATTTAGCACTGGACTAAGTTCTCAGTTTTGTAAAACTAGCTGTATTTCGATTTAGTTGCAACACTGAGAGTTGAGATGAGAGTTGTTGGTGCGATCAAACCTTGCCGCGATATTTTTACGACAGTACAAACGTGGCTTAAGGCACATTCGCCATTTCGTCAGCTAATCATTCATTTCTACCATGGAATGAGCTATTTGCATGGCCTTTGGCATCACCAAAGTAATATGTACATACCCTCATAGCGTCTAGGGTGACGCCGGCGTCGTTGGGCGCGATCTGCTTCATGAGGTAGGAGTAGATCTCGGAGTCGGCCACGTCCTGCTGGAAGTTGGTGCAGCGCCGGGTGACGCCCGCGCTCTGCAGCTGGTGGTTCACCCATCGCAGGAGGATCGCTTCTGGTGATAGGGCGAGGAGGTCTTCGATGCGTTCCTGTAGGGAGATTACATGTTTTATTTGTGATTTTTTGTATTATACTTTTTTTCGGAATATAGTTCTGTAACGCGGAGTTGACTAGTAGAAATCGTCGCATAACGTAAAAGTGTTATATGCGATTTTCGGTGTCTAGACATAGTTTTCATGGTTTTCGAGGGTGCTGATGACATTAGTGAGGTCTAAAAGAGAACCCAAAATGGCGGTTGCGAAAACTTAAGAATATAACATCATGGGTGTTGTTTTCATGGTTTTCGAAGGTGCTACAGCCGATAATGAAGTCAAAATTAAAATGTAAGATGGCGGCTGCGAAAATGTTCAATCTTTTTATTAGTGTAGTGTAGAGATTCACATGGATAAGCCAATTGAGTAATAAAAGTTTGGAGAAATCATTTTGACTACACTTTTCTTTTGACAATCTGTACAATTTTTTGCCTTTGTTTACCTCTTATAGGCTACAAGGTATACAACTTGGCAAAATTGAAAACATTGTAAAAGCCAATTATTTTTAAAAGAGTAACCGTGGAGTTTCTTGCCGGCTCTTCTCCATAGGAAACGACAAATTGGAACCGTGCACCTAGCTTCTGACGTTTCATAAGTGCCCATGCAGGCTTACGTGAAATAAAATATTTAGATTTTGATTTTTTGACAACAAAAGGGTGGGGGGTATATAGGTCAGTAAACCTTATTACCTAGTAAATTTAGATTATTTTCCCATCGGCTCTAAGGCAGTAGGGTGTAATATCCAATAACTACAAATATTTGTACTGACCTCGTCATTAAGTAGCTCGGTAAGGCCGGGGCAGTGTTCCAGTGTGATCTGGTTGAACAGACCGATGCGGATGATCTGCCACAGGAGACCCAGCACCAAGTGAGGTTTACCTGCAAAACAAAGAGAACATTAATTCCTCATCTAATTTATTAAATATGATTGACGTGTAAAAAAAGGGTTTGTACAAGCCTCCTTAAAGAAATAAATAATCTGTCACTTATCCTATATAATCAGCCTTTAGCAAACTAATCATTCAGCTTTAGAGTTTAAATTGGCATAACAATTGTATTTCAATTCTTATACTAACTATTTGATACAAATAGTTCTGTTGGAGATTCTAAAACTAGCCTGGGACATGGATATTTAAAAAAATATTTCATTATAATTACATAGCTATTCAGAAAATACTGCATTATTTCTTTCTTTTAAAGCCCTTTTTTGGCCTACCCTCGCTACGCCGGCCGTGTTGACGAAACATTGGGGGAGACTTATGTCCAGCAGGCTTAGCACAACAACCATAGACAAGCGTTTTGTCGTCCGAAGAGTAGACAAAAGTGACGTTTCCGTATAGACGGTTGACAGTTTTTCACCGAGAAATGTAAACAAACGATTTCTATTCTACAGTAGGGTAGAAATAGAAAGCGTCATGCTAAACCTACTGTTCTGGACATAAGACGTCTCTCGGCTCATGATTAAAAATGCCCACTTTGGCGTTTGACATGAAAAGCTGTATGAATGTTCATCATATCAGCCGAAAGACGTTCACAGCTGGACATAGGCTTCCCCCGCCACTTTGACCGGTTCTGTGCTTCCTGCATCTAGCGGATTCCTGCAGCCTTCGACAAGGTCATCGTTCTACCTTTTGGGAGGCCCGCAAACTATACGTCTTCCGATACGCGGTCGCAGAACCTTTGAAGGACGTGTGTGTGTGTGTGTGTGTGTGTGGAGGTGTGTGTGGTGTGTGTGGAGGTGTGTGTGTGTGTGTGGAGGTGTGTGTGTGTGTGTGTGTGTATGTTACCTTTAGCCAAGTCATGCGCGTCAATGTTGACGATGTTGCAACCGATGGCTTGCGACGACACGAGGGCGAGGGTTAAGTTCTCGTGTTTAGTGTACAGGGTTAGGTTCTTCTTGTTGATCGCTCGCTCGTCTATCGTGTCTGGACACGAGTGGTTTATCACTTTGCTGTAAAAGAAGAAAATTAGTCAATTATTTTAGTGAAATAATATAAATCAACGAACCGAGTAGCTTTGATTGCTGTTTGAATTTGAAGCTGGCCCTTTTGTGAAGATTTGTCAGCAAGCAGAACTTTGAAAATATCGAACACTAAAAAGTAATGATCAAAGTTCAGTAACAAAATTAAAACATTGTCGGAGTACTCCATAATCAAAGTTGATTACTTCAAAATTAGGCTAGGGCGCATTTTTTATTGACTAGACACTTTCCTTTACTTTTCCATGTGTCATTCATTACTCGTCAGTATTTGTTTTTTAGTAATGACACCCTCGGACTCGGACGGTGCAGGCTGTGCTTTTATTTATTCAACCATTTTCTGATTTGTTATTCATGCTTATTTTTACCAATACAGCATTAATAAACAACTCTTGAAGAGGATATTATTCAAAGAATTCTTCCAAAAAAAAAGATCAGGTAGGAACCAGTAAACCAAAAAAGCAGATCTTCGAAAGATCAAAAAATCCTCTCACCATAAAATAAGTCCATCCTTCAGCTTCTCGTACAGCTGCTTGCCCTCATGGTCTATCGGCAGCAGGTGCTTCAGGTCAGGATCATGCTCCAGGTTGCTGTTGATCCAGCCGGAGAAGGCCATCTGCTCCTCGAGACGCACTGAGTGGGTTGTGCCTGGGGATTGAACGGTGGGTGAGTTAATTAAGATGAAAACGCTAGAATTATGATTAGCACCTTTAACAAATATGTATGTACAGAGTTATGCACATTAAAATCATCGATTTATGTCTTTGGTTCAAAAGTAGAAGAAAAAATATTTATTTACAAAATAAAAATAAAAAACCCGACTGCCTAAAAAGTGAACTTTAATAAAATATATATTTACAAAATAAAAATAAAAAACCCGACTGCCTAAAAAGTGAACTTTAATTAAAAATGGTGGAAACAAGAAACTTGTTTTAAAAGGATGACTATTAGAATGAATACTAGAAATAATCTCATGCAGTCGGAAGCATCTTCTTAAATTTAACAATAAAGACCTTTCTTGCCTCCGACTCGGCTTTTTTTGATTTGAAAAAAAAAAAAAACAGTTTCTAGTTAATGTAATTATTTTTGACGTTAATGAGACCTATTTATGAAACCCTTTATTTTGATACCCCACTCAACAGGTTTTGAGAAAAAAAAAATTGAAGTCATAATATGACGCCAAAAAAAAGCCTTTTTTTTCAATTTTGATCCCATTGTCACTCTCGCAAATCTACGTTGATCTGAGAAGATGCCTCCTCAATTGGATAATTCTTTTTATGACATTGACGAATTTATGGAGTATTGTAAAAATCCAAGATGACAGGTAGTCAATTTTTACATTTATTTTAAAGTAACAATTACCTAATCATAATAATATTCATTCATATCGGACTTAATGTAAATCGTCAATCTTGAAATTAATTGTACAGACGCCAGCAAATCATGCTGCCCCAAACTGTAAAATTTTCCCATTTGAACATGATGCCTTATGCTTATAATTTAAAGTTGAAAATCTATCAAAGAAATTTGATAGATTGGGGTAGCTTGATGTGCTGGCTGGCGTCTGTATTAAGCTATGTAATAATGACATTTGTACACCACATGTTGTGGTAGAATACACAGAACTTATAAAAATATTAACACCACACTATGTAAAACTACATTCTTACAAATTATAGAGGTATGAGGAACAGGGTGTAAAGTTCACTCATACTCTATTGAAAAGGGAGGATCCTCCGACCAGACGGGTGTTGTGTCTGGTGGGCAACTGCCCGACGCTTGATGTCGGGATGTTGTACCTATGCCAATCGCGCGGTAAACTTTAACTGCGCGATCTAGGCTTCCTATGACGTGCATCTTTGCGTAGTTCGCCTGTGGCGTTGTAGATGGCGCCACTTGTCTTTTTGTATTTCTACATATTGTTGCGAAGTATTTTTCTGTAGTGTCGCTATAAATAAACAATGCCTAGATTTTGCATACACATAAATGTGTAAAACCTATATGCCACAGAAGCCCTGACGATAGAAGATACATAGGACATCAAAAAGCGTGTCTAAATGAAAATTCTAAACAGTGCATTAACTTCTTTAATACCCATGTTAGGTCATGCAACACAACATTGTGACCTAGATTATTAAGTTTTATTACCGTAGGTACTCTGATAAGCCTATGACTATGACTATACTATGTAAATTATATAAAAGCAAATATGCTTTTATATAATTTACATAATATTGGCGTAGAATTATGAATAAGTAAGTATTTATTTTTATGTGTGTCAAATAAACAGCCTTTTTTTAAAAGAAAATACATTATTGTCCATTATTAGGTATCTTTGTTTTATGCTGATGATACTCTATTGCTATTTATATCTTTCCATTGTTTATTCTTGACAGACAGCATGTATTGTCTGGAATTATAACTTGTATTTTAAATTAACCTCATTAAGTACTTACCTATATTATTTTATTAGTGATATACATATAATAATGAGAAAAGTGATTATTGTATCTGAAATAAAAGCAGACAGTAGATAGCTACAGTATGGCCGAGTGTCATGAGATATATTTTAAGATATAACAAGAAATTTCACGCGCGCGTCCAATGTAGAAGCTAGTCACTAATATTTTGAGTCCGAAGTTTTTTTTATTTTATTATATAAGACCAACTAAAGCATTCTTTATCCTTCCCAAAAATAAGGTAAGAATTTTCACACCATAAGTGTACTGTAACTGAAGGAAACATTGTGAGAAAACCTGCATGTCTTAAAACCAAAAATGCGAAGACGTGACAACCCGCACTGGGCCCGCAAGGTGGATTATAGCTCACTTCCTCTCACAGAGAGGAGGCCTGTATCCCAGCAGTGGGAACATTATCGGCTGATTACATAAGTATACTGACCATCACTAGACGCTTCGCTCATGCCACCCAAATGCTCCAAATTCTCCTTTTTACTGACTGCCTGTTTGAATGTGCTGGACACCTGAAACATAACATAATTACATTAATTATTAAAAACACACACATAAAAGCATATTCATCAGCCTATAACGTTCCCACTGCTGGGACACAGGCCTCTTCTTTACGAAAGGGAGTGGGCCATAATCCACCACACGAGCCTAGAGCGTATTGGCAAGCGGATGTCACATGTCTTCGAATTTTTGGTTCTAGGACATGCCCAGTTTCCCCACGATGTTTTAAAAGCATAATATCACGCCTGTATTTTCCGAAGGCTTACGCAGAGGTCCCAACGGTAGTATATTATGTGAAGCTGTTTAATAATATTAAGATCTTAATACATATACAGTCAAATTTCTTTGATAGATTTTAAATTTTATCATTTATTTATTTTATTTATTTATTTCGAAAACACTTCGAGTATTACATACGTGATTTAAGCCACACAACGAAAACCTCTCAGGGTTTATCTGTTGATGGGCGAGCCACTCATTTCAATAAAAACACATTTTTTTTTTATTAACAATTGTACACGAGAGTTTGACAAAAACAGTATAACACTAGACATAAGACAATATTGAAAAAAAAAAAAGAAAAATCAACAACAAGCAACTAACTACATTGAGAAATGTTGTGCAAGGAAACATTTTGATTTATACTTATAACTTTTCGAATTAGTTTTGTAAAGCGTTTGCAAGTCTTCTGGAAGTTTATTTAGAAAAAATGGTACTAAATATTCTTCATAAGGTTCATGTTCAATTGGGAAAATTTTACAGTTTGTGGTAGCTTGATGTGCTGGCGTCTGTACCATATATTCAGAATTAAATAAACTATAAAAAAAAACTACTAACATCTAATAGTGGGCGAACCTATTGACAACAATTGAGAAATTCCAGATGAAGAAGCCCAATAACACTGCCTGACTCGGGAATCGAACCCAGAACCTAATGCTTAGCAATAGCGCTTGCGACCACAAGACCTACGAGGCAGCTAATTAATTATTTACTATCAATAATGTTCTTCTGACTTATAGTGACAAATGATGAGACAAAGACCGATAGAATTTGTGTTACAAGTTCTAAGTGATTAGGTTATCAAGACTAATTATAGCAATGACGTACGAAGCTAGTCTACTGACAATCATCTTTGGACATAACTAATTGGCCTAATTGATATCGAGTTATTATTAGAAAGTAGATATAGTTCCGCCTCGTGGAGGAGTAGTTGCCCAGTGATATCTACCCCAACTTACTAGTTGTAGGTCGCCAGTTCGAACCCAGACATGCACTTTACTCTGTGTATTTAATTTCAACACCACTGCTTTCAAAATCTTGAAGGAAAACATCGTGAGGAGACAAAAAACCTAGAACCAAAAAATACGGAGACAATAAGTAACATATCCACCAACCCGCATTGGGACCGCGTGTTAGATTACGGCTCGCTTTAGAGAGGCCTGTATCCCAGCAGTGGGCACGTCATAGGTTGATATGAGGCCTGAGGGTGACTCTATAGACCGCCTTGTCGTTGGGTAGAGTGGAGGGCATGACGCTCACCCATGACATGGATTGCCCAATTTCCAGATGGAACAACCCAATAACGCTTTGCCCTACCCGGGAATCGAATTCAAGACCTCATGCTCAGCAGTAGCGCTTGCGGCCACCAGATTCAGATGATGATGTGATCAGCTGATACGTCAAACACATAACCTCTTCCCACACCACCATACAACAGTATTTAATATAACATATTCACACATTAGATTACAATACGCTCTTCAATTGTAGACTGTAAAAAATATCATAAAAAACTGCGTCGAAAGACCAACGACCCGACGTTCAACAATTGCGCTTTGCTAGCGAGTGTGATTATTACGAGTAGCTATTATATAGGTACGTAGGCACTTATATTATAATTTCTTCTTACTTAGGGTTATGAATGTTTAGATTTGATGATTTTATCTATTTCAATCACCCAAGCTTTTCCCTAACTATGTTGGGATCGGGTTCAGGTTGAAAACCTGTGTTTTACACAGAGTGCCAAACCACAACCTCCACAACACAGTTGCTGGGTAACACCATACGCCTTAGCAAGACTGGTTGTCAGACTTTCGGGCTTCTGATTATCCATAATGCCTGTCGAAATATCTACGATGACAGCCGGGTCCAAAAGGAGTGTGGGAAATCATTAAATAACTTCTCCCGCTGTGGGTGGAGCAGGAGGGCGTGTCAAGACTTTTACTGACTAAACCCCACCCGTGTTCCCTCAGTTGCCTGTGTGCCAGGGGCCACGGTATCTCTTTCGAACAACCCGCACACTTGGTGACCAATAGCTTAACTATATTATATTATATACATTTTTTCGTGTTATTTTTGCCATCGACACGGTAACGGTCGGTTATACAAAAAAAATCTGCTGTTTCATAGAAAAGTGTAATAATACCTATGCGGTCAAAAAGTGTCGAACAGCTGATCTTTTTTGTATAACCGACGAAAAATTTCTACGCTAGGGGGTCTAAAATGTTATGCTGAATTCATGGTTACAGTTTGCGCACTGGTTAAAAATTCACCCTGTATAACGAAGGCGCTCCCAAAGGAAGGATTTTTGTGAAATAATTCCTCATAGAGAGCTAAAAAGGGGATGTAATTTTTGGCGGTAGCGATGGTAAATCCCTTCGGGCATGGCTTTGATAAGTCGCCTAATATTTTCTAATAGTTGCTCAGATCCCAATGCTGACAAACTCAATACAGTACGGACCAACAGCACTATTGAATGATCAACTCCGGTTTAGAATACCTAGTAACCTAATGGCAATAAATGTTTTCTAATAAGTGAAGGAGTTGAAAGTGATGGGTAAATTGATCGCAACTGCAAGAAGTGGAGGATAAACATTGCACAGAAAATAAACAGCTTGGGCTAAGGATAAGTTACTTTTACGGACCTCCACAATAATATTGTTACGTTAGAAATTATAAAAAACGCACAGGATAAACTTTTGATTGATTACCAAGCGTTTGATTTTAAATCCCCTGATCATAATAGATTACATCAACCATCGGGCAAGGACATAAACATCGTAAAAGATGAAATAAAATTACACTTTCGGCCATATAAACTGGGAACCCTACAATCCAGTGTCATCTATTTGACCCCAATCATTAGTATTTATCACTTTATTGACCGGCTCTGAGTTAATCTGTCATTATAAACAGTTACGATGGCTTGTCAATTTGTTTCTTTATGAGGCTAATAATATTGATTTGTTTAATCGTAGTCTTATTGAGTTTGTAGAATAAAATGATTTAGTTTTTATTGGAGGCATGATGGGAATATGGTCTATCGTTCAGGTTAAGTTACGCTTGCTGCGGTTGGTCAGTGGATGGGTCACCATCTTTACAAGACACCTCGGTGCCTCAAAAAGCACGTTAAGCCGTTGGTCGCGGCTGTCATATGTGGATCTTTGACAGTCGTTACGGGTCGTCAGAAGCCCGAAAGTCTGACAACCAGTCTTACCAAGGGGTATCGTGCTACCCAGCAACTGGGTTGTGGAGGTCAGATAGGCAGTCGCTCCATGTAAAATACTGGTATTCAGCTGCATCCGGTTAGACTGGAAGCCGACCCCAACATAGTTAGGCAAAGGCTAGGCAGTTGATGACATGATGGAGGCATGATAGGAAACTGGCACCGATAACTGAAAAGTTGCGTAGAAATCGGTTGTCAATGGCATGTGATTCGGAGGAATGAGGAAAATGTCGTGAGGAAAGTTTTGAGTATGAATGTCGATGGCCTATAAGAGTATGGTCAGACCGAAGAAACGATGGATGGACTGTGTGAATGATGATATGGTTAGAAAGGGTGTGACTACGGAGGTGACGACTAATAAAGAAGTGTGGGAGAAAAAGACATGTTGCGGTGACCCCAAATAAATTGGGATAAGGGCTGAAGAATTATGATGATGGAGGCATGATGGGAGTCATATACAGGGTATCCGGTATTTAATGGATAACCTTGAAATGGTTCATGGTAGAACTAATGGCCATTCAGAAAAAAACATTTTGTTTTTCTTAAAAAAAAAAAAATACCGACTTCCGAAAAAACACTACAAAGTGAAAAATAACTTTAGTTTAGGAAGTCGGTGTCTTTGGATATGTATTTAAATTTTTTGTCTCCCCGAAGTCAGTTGTTTTTTGTTCTAATTTTTTTACAGATTAAATACAAATAAAAATGTATTTTCATTTAAATTTTTGTATATACAAAAAAAAATCAGCTGTTCCATACATTTTGACCGCGTAGGTATTGCACTTTTCTATGAAACAGCTGATTATTTTTTGTATAACCTACGAAATATTTTTATGCTACGGGGCTAGAATGATATGCTGAATTCTTGGTTACAGTTTGCGCAATGGTAAAAAAAATACCTTGTAAGTATATAACTTTTGTAACCAACAATTAAATTCTTTTCCTTTTTCTAATATCAACCAAAATTCAAACAGTATCGTTTGTCGTGATACCGGTCCGGAACAAACAATGGTTATGTTTGTTCCTTCAACACGCACGACCCCAAAATAATATCATTTGAAGTCAGAAACCTTTGAATGTTTCCTTTCAAACACTTACTGAGGCACAGTCAAATATAACCCAGCTGAGATCATTGTATATTTGATGCAGTGAGTCTTTAAGATTTCAAATGCATTGCTAATGTTAGAAAAAAGTATTATTATTATTTATCGAAGGAAATACTATGTTTCAGAAGAGGGAGAGTGGGATTGGGCAGGTTACATTTATCGAATTCAGCAGGCCTCACAGGCCAAAATTCTTACAGAACGAGTGCGGAGTGCATGTCTAGGGCACTCTGGCATAATAATTTGTCAGCATTTTTGTTAGATACGTCAAGAAAAGGATAACATATAGAAAAGTGTGAAGGACCATAGCTGTCACCTCCGTGGTCTTGCAGTGGGACTGGTAAGGTAATAACATTCTACTAGAACTGTTTGTATCAGCAGGTTAATTGTGTAACACACTAACAGTAGCAATGGCTTGTTTTTTGACAGTTCAACAACATTAATTGCGTTATACGGTTGAGCAGACAAATTTTCTATCATATGAAGCAAAGGATTAACTTTCAAAATATATATTATTTAATAGATATATATGAATCATTCTCAGTTACCTGTTGTGACTTAAGATTGGTGATAAGCTCCTCGAACTCTACGAGGCTGATGGCGTTTTTCCGCGCATCGCCGTTCATACTGCCGTTGACGCCGCGTTTGTTGTTGCCATTGTCGTAGTACTCCTCGATCATACACCGCACCTGGAGAAGACATGAATAAAATATGTTACAAAACAGTACGCTTTATCTATACTAATATTTTAAAAGGCAAAAATTTTGAGTTTGTATGTATGGAGGGTAGTTATCGGAATTATCGATCCCATTCCGAAAATTCTTTCACTAATGGGATGCTAAATTAGGGTTAATTTACATAGCGTAGGACAGTCAAGGATGAGTGTTATACGTACTATACCGTATAGTTGACTTCCACAAGGACGAAGTCACGGGCAGAACCTAGTTTACTATATGTATAAGTTAAATTTACTTAAACATACATGGATAACATTGAGGGGATTGTGGCACAGGTCGATCGGTCAGGTTAAACTACGCTTGCCGCGGTTGATCCGTGGATGAGTGACCATCTTTAGATACCAAGATCCTCCGTGCCTCGGCAAGCACGTTAGGCTGTTGGCCCCGGCTGTCATTAGTGGATGATTGGCAGTCATCACAGGTCATCAAAAGCCAGAAAATTCTGACAACCAGTCTTAACAACAGGTATCGTATTACCCAGTAACTGGGTTGTTGAGGTCAGATAGGCGTCGCTCCATATAGAATACTGGTATTCAGCTGCATCCGGTCAGACTGGGAGCCGACCCCAACAAAGTTGGGAAAATGCTACAAAAATGATGATACATAGATGACATTGTGGTGTACGAAAAAATATCAACTATAGTCGATATTTATTAAAACTTTTTGCACATCATCCTTCATTCTTTCCATAGACAACGGTCTATGATATGATGATTTTTACAAAAACGACAAATTCCTTCACCATACCTTGTAGAATAGCCCATATAACTATAACACTTGCCTTTCAAACCAAAGGCACTTTGCATGACAATATTTACGATAAAATTGCAGTATAACGTGAAGACGTTTACCTTCCATTGTGGAATTTTGTATCCGACGCTGTCGAGGGCTTCTTTTAACTCTTTCAAATCAATGTAGCCGCTGCTATTTGTATCCAACTGAAACAAGAAAATAAAATAAAATTAATATTTTTGGTAAAAATTATTAGTTTAATTGCCTACATAATTTTGTCCTGGCATGTACACACTTAATTCTGCTAACATACATTTTTAAATAAACCGTATTTACCTAAAGAACTGAACGTCCGTCACTCTCGTTTTCAAGCGCATATTATTATTAATTAAATAGCATACCAAAACCCATCATTCTAATTTAACGGAGTGTAAAATTAATTACAAGTTTCGATCTTTACACTGTTGGCCAGAAAATTGTACGTGTCTCACGTACGCGTACGGATAGCGGTGAAGGGAGGGGCTTAGGGTTGTCACGTGTAAACAAATTCTAATGTTTGTTTACGGGTCTGTGCTGATTTAAAAACATGACACGGGAATGCTAGCGTGTACGATGTTGACTTTATTCAAAAGTTGGGGTCGTGGGGCGTGGTTTTGTTTAGTTATGCTAAGGGGTGGTTAAAGTTTAAGGTAGGATTTGGTTTCTCTTACTTTATACGCCTATTTGGTTTGATAAAAGGTTTCATTAGCGTGATTTGAATATAGTTTAGTATGTGACAAAACACAAATATCTGACTCCTCATTATACTACACTAGCTTCCGCCCGCGGCTTCGCCCGCGTGGAAGTCGGAAATTATCCCTCGGGAACGTACTATCCGGATAAAAAGTATCCTAGGTTATAACCTATCTGTATGCCAGATTTCATCCAAATCCATTCAGTTGTTTTTGCGTGAAAGAGTAACAAACATCCATACATACAAACTTTCGCGTTTATAATATTAAGTAAGGACGTTTTGTTTCTAAAATAATACTTCTGATAAATCAATTAACACCTTACTGTTCAAGATAATCAGCAGAATGATGACTTCATATGAATTAATTTAAAATTTTATACAAAACGATCTGACTCACTGATTAAACACACATCATGATACTCTCTGATTTTGACAGCTTGAAGGCAAAAAGTGTGAACTACGCTTGGGTTTATTGATCTTGTGTCCTTCTATTCTCTCCCAAGATCTTCATAATCATTAGCTATCACCTTGTAAGTATGTTTACTACTGGATTTCACTTGGCTTTCGCTATAATATACTATATTTTGTCGTAGTCCACCTCTTAGGGCAGTCTAAAAATAAGGCTAAACTTTCTTCTTGTAAAGGCAACCGCCTTTGCAAGAACCGACCATATGGCCACGAACTACTAAATCCGAGTACAAATAAATAACTTAACGGAGCATAAAGCAAGGAATTATTGGCCTCGGCGATCCTTTTTGTGGCTGTTCAAGTACAAGACATGCGTATTTATGGTAATGGAGATTCACTGCATGTATTATTGCTGAACTCGAATAAACGGCTTTATAATAAAAACATGTTTGTTTATACCAAGAACTCTGATATCCGTGGTGGGACATCTGCTTGGTTGTTGTGACGTAAGCATCGATTCTGATAAAGATCTCATATCATGGGTTCCGTGATAAGAAATCGACGATGACGGGTCTTTGAAGCAGATATAGGTCGTGTAGTTTCGATATAACGATAGTAATAATAATAAAAATTCGTAAGTTTTTTGTATCGAACGGGTTTTTAAATCTGATCATCAAGCTGTCTGTAAAAGAAATCATGAAATCCAGAAATCATCGATAAAACTAAATTAAAGAATGACATAATAAATATCGCTCGTGGCTTTAGAATAACTACCAGACAATCAAACAATTGGATGTTTATTTAACTGCGTGGCGATCTACAACTACATTAGTCACCAGTGATATAACTATTGTGATGTAAAGATTATTATATGGAGTCATAGTTTCGTTAAAGTGCGATAAGCTAGTAGAGGATTAGGCCAAGATAATGGTACATTTTGAGGATTATTTCGTGCTGCGTAATACCAACAGCTGTGTCTCAAAAGCGTATGTATTTTTGGTTTGTCTCTGAACCGAATACGGTACAGAAGGAAACCCGAGACTCGGGTGTTGTGGTTGTGACGCAGCTTGGGAGCGGCCTATGTTTTTCAGTGGATTGTGATGGACTTATTATTGATGATGATTGATTAATTAATGTATGTGAGCAAAAATCATAATTTCCAGTGTTATCTCGAAGGCCTGACACTAGTCACAACTAGGAATATTGCCACTTTTTTCTAGAAATACGTAGCCTTTTGAAGTGTTGTTGTTGCTGGCTTACTAGAGACACAAACGTACAATGGATGGGCAAACGTAGAAACGTTTGCCCATCCATTGTACTAATTTAGTCTGGATCTTTGTTATTCACTGTTATGTGTCAACATTAGGTTTTTTCAATAGATGGTGAAAATTATTACAATAGGACTGCTTACTGTCAATCATTTTGTTTTAAAATTCCTTCATACAATTCTTTAGCTATTCATTTTATGAAAGAGTCACCAGTAGCTTGTTGTAACCTACGAGTACTTCAACAACCAAGTATTTTATTAAATATTTCATTTATTGCTTACACTACACAACAATGCAACAACAAATGCAATATTTACCTCTTTCGGTATTACATCATAGTTTTTGTGTAGTATAATTAGTAACGGTAAATTTTAATAGCGTGCATCAAATAAATAATGTTAATGCGTACACGCTCTGTTTCCGTCGAAATGTGGAAGCAAGGTCAGCCTTACGAGTTTTTAACTAAGACAGCATGTATGACCGTTGGGATTTAAAGGCATGTTTACTATATTGCAGAAATATTCATATATTACTATAACCACGATATACAGGGAAAATAATGAGACAATGTAACTAGAAATTTAATGGTCCTAATGTGTACATTTTTAACGGAAAACCAAATATTATACCATATCCTTATGTAAATAAGTAAATAATTTTTCTTTCGGTAAAATAAGCATTCCAATGAAATTAATTTGCTGGCCTGATAAGGAGAAACAATAAATTCTCTTCACTTATCAATTCTTTACAACAGACCTATCAAACCTAATTTGTGAATATAATTTGATTAGAACAAGCGTCATATGATAATGACTGTAATAAATTAATTTGACGGCAATCGTAGCGTAAAAAAAACGGTTAACAAAACAATTATTTAGCGGTTGATTAATTAATTTGTTGAAGTCGATAACCCTGAGTGTTTAATTGAAAGTTGACCTGTGCCCCATTTTTTTTGGTCGGATGTGTAATTTGACACAGTTTGTCAAGTTGCCTATTAATTTTTGCCATTTTGTATAAACATTTTAGACCTAATGAGTTTGGAGGGGTCACAGACACACAAATGTAAATGGAAATAAAAATATAACTCGGCAGTTATTATTAAGCAAAAGCTTTTAATTAAAAATTATGAAAGCGTAGCAAATATTCTATTGAATTAGATTCCATCAAACATTTATCTAATCATATCAGTTCGATTTCTGTGAATACTATAGCGCGACTTGTGATAATACTGCTGCCACAAATTACAAATTAGTTATGCAGATTATTATTTATTTATGTATTGTCCAATGGCGCTTAAAGATATCGGTCTACATCGTGAACAGAAATTATATTTACTTCAATAGAATAGTACAGAAATGAGTTCGACCCAATTTGAATTAAGGGAGAAACGTATGATGACGAACAGTATTGGGATTTTTCCTTACTGGCTATAACCACCCTGGGCAGACAGCTGACAGGACGGGATCCCTGCTTGATTCTGGATGATGTGTAGATCTGCCAGGGTAATACATTTCGTGAGAATCAAATAAGCCTCCATAAGAGCCGAAGTAGGAGCTTTGGTAGACCGTCGGCCATATGGGTAGATGACCTGGAGGAGGAAGACCTGGATGTGACTCACATTAACCAGGGAAGCATGGCACAAAAGGGAGGATGCTTATACTCAGCAGTGGGGAGAATAATACTGGCAATGATGATGATGATGATGAAGAAGAGTCAAAGACTGACCAGACTAAGAACAGCAACCCTGATGACAATGCCCATTTTGTGAGAGACAGAATACCGAGGACGGCTAAAGCTAAGATGATTTGATTTGATTCCTTTCCAAGTCTATAGAGGGGTAGTTGGGTAACTAACAGTATGACTGGCTTTCATTTTGACAGTTCAACAACATTGATTGCGTTATTTACGTTGTTGAGCAGACAAATTTTTCGAACATATGAAGCAGTGCATAATAATATGTTCACTCCCACAAGGTGGACCGAAGACCTTGTGAAGGCCGCGGGAATCCGCTGGATGTGGGAAGCACAAGAGCGGTCGAAATGGAGGAGTCTGGGGGAGGCCATGTCCAGCAGTGGACGTCTTTCGGCTGAAATGATGATGATGAAGCAATGCAATAGAAATATCCTTCAAAATAATTCAGATTCTGATTGATAATAAATATGTTATGCTCGTGGCTAAGGTGGGGCTTGTGGCTAAGTCATACTAGGCGCATGGGTCGATCGATCAGGTTAAGCTACGCTTGCCGCGGTTGGTCCGTGGATGGGTGACCATAAGACCCCTCCGTGCCTTCTTTGACAGTCGTTACGGGTCGTCAGAAGCCCGAAAGTCTGACAACCAATCTTACCAAGGGGTATCGTATTACCCAGTAACTGCGTTGTGGAGGTTAGATAGTCATCGCTACATGTAAAATACTGGAATTCAGCTGCATCCGGTTAGACTGGAAGCTGACCCTAACATAGCTGGGACAAGGCTAGACAGATGATGATTTAGTATGTTAAGCAAATAGGGTGCAGGCTCAATAGAGGGAACTGTCAAATATGAGTTGGTGAATGGAAGCATGTGTCACTCAAGACGTAAAACTCAGTATGATTCACCCCACGTAAGTTGTAAGAATTAGTTACGGCAAATTTTTATACCATGACCAACCGAAGGCTTAGCCCATGACGAAGTAGGAAAACATAACCATTTGAAGGTCGAGGTTTTTATAAATATAACTTCGCCAATGTACTTTATATGGTATATCGTATATGGGGCTATATCATTCTTCTGGTTTTAAAGAAGGCTTCTGTGTGTTAAGTCTTCGGTTCGATAACTAAGTAAAACAAGAGAGATACAGAGCAGTGAGAGTGCACCTGTGCGCCCGCGTCCCGTGTCAATGGCTGAAATTCGTTCTGGTGCGATTTATAAGTTTTATTTTTTCCGAATGTCTCTTTCCAATGCTTGATAATGAGTTTTGGCGCTTTATCATGTGGAAATCTATTATACATGTGACCTTTAATGCTCTTCAGAAAGGTCAAGCGCGTAATACTCGCAACCGGCGTAGCTGTATTTATTTATTTATTTTAGATGTATTTATTTATTACATTTGGGAAAACGAACAGTAGTATATTAATCATAAACAGGACAAATCTTAAAATTAATCTTACCAAATTTTCCACAGATTACTAAAAACAAGCTGTTAGCAAACGTTAACTGTAGCAGGGCTAACTTAATGAAAAAGAAATTAAAAGAAAAATAAAAACATAAACAATATTCTAAGAAGAAACAAACACAACAAACAAAAAAAAATCATGAAAAAAATAAATAAATTATGCGTGATTTATACAAAATCCTAGCCAAAATGATCTACATTGCGTAAAACCTATGGAGCCTACTGCCATTCCTTTAGAATTTTAATTATATCCTTTTTTTTATTTATATCTGCTCAGAAATAATTATGTCTATTGCACCAAAACGCGTATTGTATGAACGCAAATGAAGCAAAAGGAGTTACGATCATAGCAGGAATTCTGCAGTTTCTTTCTAACCCCATAGGAAAAAGGCGTAAATAGAGTGGCATAACCATGCATCGCCAATCCGCCTGCCAAGCGTGGCGATTATGGCAAAACCCCCCTTTTGGAGGAGGCCTATATCCAGCAGTGGACTTCTTTCGGTTGAAATGATGATGATGAACCATGCATGCATAATAATCAACCTAAAATTGTCCCACTGCTGGGACACAGGCCTCCTCTCTGTGAGGGGGAGTGGGCCGTTATCCACTACGCGAGCCCAGTGCGGGTTGGTAGATGTCACATATATTCGAATTTTTGGTTCTAAGACATGGCGTTACCTTTTATAAAAAAACTACTCTTTGTAACATAACATACCATCACGCCTGTATTTCCTAAAGGTTAAGGCAGAAGTATGCCTTTAGTACACCCACATTTCGTCAGTTAGGTTTAAGTCCCATGTAATAAGAGGAGGGGGGGGGGGTTGCCATAAACCGGACACAAGGCCAAGACTCCGGGCTGCTACTGACAAATTACAGATCGAAAGAACCCAATAACGAGGCAAGGTTGGTCTACCAACGAGGCCAACAATCTATACACAAGTTATTCAATTCCCAAGATGCTCACCATTCGAACAATATTCCGTGACGCGGCCCCATAGCGATTGTTTAAACAGATGTCTGGGCCTCCCAATTCAGTCGACTAATTTCTATTCAATTCCATGTTGAATTGAAGTAGAAATATCTTTAGGACTGATCGTAAAACGCCAAAGGTATTTTGATAAATAACAAAAAGCGGCCAAGTGCGAATGGAACCCGCACAGGAAGGGTTCATTACCGCCGCTCGTACAATATTTAACACTACATATTTATTTAAATACTTTAGGTAAAAAAAACAAGAGGTGTTTCATGTACAACCCCCTTAAATTTTTTACTTTATTTAATTTGTTAACCCCCAACGCAAAAAAGGGGTGTTATAAGTTTGACCGCTATGTGTGTGTGTCTGTCTATGGCACCGTAGCTCTTAAACAGGTGAACCGATTTGGGTAGCATTTTTTAAATTAAAAAGTAGGTTTTCTAGCGGTGGCCCCTAGACATGTTTCATCAAAATCGGTACAGCCATTCCAAGGTCATCAGCTGTTTTGTAATCTGCGGCCTGCGGTTGGGTTCTTAGACGCATAATGTGTATTTACTTTACTTTGAAACACGTGTGACCTAAAATTTGAAACACCCATGTATGCTATCATCCATGTATCTTTAGTCTGATGCTGCAGCCAGAATATTCAGCACTAGTGCATTCTTGAAAAAATAATACCAGATATTTTGATCAGTATTTATTTTTATTTTGTCTGAAAGGTGATTTAATCAAAGTGTTCTTTCTTAGCAATGAATCCAGAAAATTGGTTCAGCCGTTTGACGATTATCAGTTCTTTTCTGGTTGATGAAGGGATTCGAGCATCTTCCATGATTCTGATCGAGTCGAAATTTGGTATATTACATAAACTTCAATGATATTATAAGAATTAAGTAACCTTGCACTGATGCTGCAGGATCACCTGGAATGTCCAGGATGCCCAACTACCTCGTCAACAGCAGAAATATCGTGTTTGGGCTCATTGAAAAGGTGATCACGGTCTGATGATGAAATAGCAATGATGGATGAGGATAAATAAGTAACAATCTTCACTGTGGGAAACACATGTAACGCTGCGCAGATGTAAGCGAGACATAAAGTTTAAAAACTAGGAAATAAAAGTTCAATTTTATTTTTTTTAAACCCCCGACCTAACCAAAAACCTCTAAAAAGTAAAAAAAAAAAAACATTTATTGGCCTTTTAAGTTGTAGGTAATATTTTGATCAAAGCATTGTCACTTCCGCGTCGGGGGACGGCTAATGAAAACGACAAACAGACGAGGCCCAGCAATAATGATAATGCTATTGTAGAAAGGATAACGTTTTCATTAGCCGTCCACTGACGAGACAATGCTTTGATCAAAGTATTACCTACAAGTTGGGTCGGGGTTTTATTTTTAATTTAACCTTTTGCTATAGTGGCCACTAACACACTCTGTGAAAATTTCAAGTGTCAAAAGATACAGCCTTGAGACATACGGACGGAAAGAGGACCCTTACTAATAGGTTCCCGTTTGCACCCTTTGTGTACGGGACCCTAAAATTGAAAGAGGGTAAAGATGGCGGTGCAAAATAAATTATGAAGAGTGGTACAGATAAAAAATTCAACACTGCTTTACGATACGATCGGCTGAAATATTATGAAAGCAGTCATTTTAGTTAAAATTACGGTTCATTAATCTGAAATTAAACTATAAACCATCTAATAAAACTTTGTCAATCAAATTAGACTTGAATCTGAATAATTTACGGAGTCGCTGGAGTTTTGGTAAAAGGTTTGAAAACTTCAGCTAAGATGAATTAATCCTACTAATATCATAATTATGTAATTTTAAAACTCTTTTTGTTTTTTCTATATTTACCTTTTTTATTACTTAAGAAAAAAATATATTATATTATTTAACTTGGTCACACAATTATGAATAAAATTGAATTCCACTTATGAATTAGGAATTCGCTAATGGTGCTCATGAGCTCGTGACATGTAAAAAGTTTAATTAAATTAAAATAAATAAACACAAATATTTGGTCAGTGTTAACACAGTAACAGTAACAGTTAAGTAGAACTAATGCAAAGGGTCATAGCTAAATCCTAAGTACATAAATGCGAAAGTAACTATGTCTGTCTTTTATGCTTTCACGCCTAAACCGCTGAACCGATCGTCATGAAATTGGGCAGAGATATAGCTTGGGATATGAAGAAGGGACATAGGCTACTTTTTTAAGCGATAACCGACATCGACGCGGGCGGAGCCGCGGGCAAAAGCTAGGGGAACAATATATAAAACCGATCTGTACAGTATTTGTGCGTTACAAGTATGGATTTTATTACAAGAAAAACATCCAATCGCCTACACTTTACGACATTTCTTGTTTCTACTTAACATTTTATATTTTACTTTTATGAGAAGTAATACCAGAAACAGCCTTAAAAGGAGTTTTATTGATGCGTAAACTAAGTCTTTGCTTCTAGAACTTTGATACAAACAATAAAGAAATATAATTTTATGGCAATATGTAGTGTCTTTGCAATCTTATTATATGTAGTTCTCATAAGCTGTGTGTCAAGACAAATTTATGTCTGTCGTCAAAATCGATCATTAGTCAGGGTTCCAATCCAATTGAAATATTAAAATTAATACCGTTGTTTAGAAGGTTTCAGACTTTGTCACTGAATCCAATATTTTAGCTTGTGGCTTACTAAATGTAGATATGTATTATGCTGTTCGTTTTAGAGGAAGTGCTTAAAAAGGAAAAATATCGTAAAAACCACTTGTCATAACAGGAAATAAATATAGGTAAAGGAATTCTAGAAATACTAAAACTACAGTTAACATACAAGGTCAAATTAAACTAGCTAGTAGAGATGGGCCGACTATGACTTTGGCCGACTAGCCGACTTTTCGGCTGCAAAATGGCCGACTAGTCGACCAAGCCGATCATTAATTTCGGTTGCGTTCGGGTGACATCGGCTATGTTCAAAATGGCAGACCTTCTTTATTGCAATTTGTTTGCTATATAGTTTCTTCATTTTTGTTAGAAGTATTAATTAATTTCACTTTCGGTATTTAATTTCTGGATCTAAGTCTAATTAATTAACGGACCAAACGAAGGGTTCCTATTCCTTATTATCCTAATTTCCTGATAGCAAACTACAACTGGCTCTATAATAAAAAAATATAACAGTAAAGATTTCAATTTCATTTCAATCACCATCTAGTAAAAAACGGGCCGACTAGTCGGTGGTTTTAGCCGACTAGTGGGTACATCACTACTAGCTAGCGAAACTCCGCAAACTTTGTAGGTTTTGATTACAATGAAATTATCGCTCGTGCGAACATGGGCTAACTTTGGACCGTTTAACAAGCATAAGCATAATCAACCTATAACGGTCCCACAGCTGGGACACAGCCTTTCTCTCGGTAAGAGGGAGTCAGCCGTAATCCACTACGCAGGCCAATGTGCGGTTTGGTATTGGTAGATGACACATGTCTTCGAATTTTTGGCACTAGGACATTCATTTTGAGAGCAGTGGTAGTGAAATAATTTACACAAAGTAAAGCGCCTGGTCAGGCGCCCAGTCGGGTTCGAACCTATGACCTACAACTCGGTAAGTCGCGGCTGTTACCACTAAGCCACCACTGCTCGCCATTTAAAACAAGCGTTTCATCATAATGCTACACTTTCGGGAACGTACCCATACTACGTGACCATTTTTTTTTTATCCCCCCCCCCTTAGTCGTCCATCCGTAGTATATGCCAGGAGACCCCACTCCCCCTCAAGTTTTCACGTAGTACTTAATTCATAAATATGGTTATAAATACGTGACGAAAACCTCGCCGCCTTTTGACCAAGCGAGGTATTTTGAATACTCCCCCTCTCAGAACGGGTCACGTAGTATGGGTATGATCCCTTATTTATATCTATACTCCAGCAGGCTTAGCACGACTCTTTCTATTTCTATTCTACCGTAGAATAGAAATCGTTTGTCTAAATTTCTCGGTTCAAAACTGTCAACAGTCTACACGGAAACGTAATTTTTGTCTACTCTTCCGCCGAAAAAAACGCTTCTCTACGGTTCTCGTCCTAAGCCTGCAGGAAGATCTATTTTAATTAGAACTTCCTCTACGCGTAGCTCCCCTGCGTTGAATATTCAAATCTAAGCAATAGCCAGGATATCCCAAATGGCGCAGTAGTCATAGTAGAACCTAATAAGGAAACATAAATGTCTATTATTCTACTAGAAGCCGAAATTACATCCTTTCTTTATTATAAAAAGACAGGAAAAATGTAAGTGAAAGTTTCCCTGTTGAGTTAGTTGTGTTAACGTAGAGGGCTGGTTGTAACAACTGTAAACAGTTTTAATACATACATTTGATAGTACACACTAATAATTACTTGATAAATGTTATTTGAGATACCACCTTTACCTACCCAGACCCCTCTGTGCCGGGGAAGGCTTCCGCAGAATGGCGCGACGCGACTTTAGTAGAACAATTTCTATGAAAACTTCATTGTAGTTGTTCTACCAGAATCGCGTCTCATCGTCTCGTCGCGCCAGTCTGTGGGAGCCTGAAGTCGTTGGTCTTTGACAGTCGCTACGGGTACTTAGATTAGACGACTGAAAGTCTGAGAACCAGCCTTACCAAGGGATTGAGAAAATGGATATACTTCCATCAATTTACTTTTATTTTTCTGGAAAATATATCGTCCCAATCTTCAAATTAAAATAGTTTTTATTAAATTGGAAAATATCCTAATACAATGATTTATTTAACCAAATAGAGTAGGTAAGGGTCGTAGCAGATGGCGCAGATGGCGGATCTGTGGTTTTTGCCTACATTATGGCAACGAGGCATGAGTTTATATACCTATGTATGTAAATGTTGTTAGTTTTACGGTTAGGTTAGGTCTAGCTATTTTGTGTGTATCTTAGCAATGTTTAACATTAAAGAACGTGTACTTAGGTACGCACACATCTTTCTTATTGACTCTTTGTGCGAACTCACACAATGACATTCAATCACATTGAACGTAGGTGCGAGTACATGTTACTAAGATAGTAGTTATAGTACATAACCGCGGAATAATAATGACTCACGCGAGTATGATTCAGTCGCTGACAACAACTTATTTATTTAACATCCTCATTATGTACTTATTTATGTACTTTAGTGCGTAGTAAACTTCACACTATAAGTCAAATCGTGGTGCTTAGGTACGGTCAACAAATAGATGTAACCAGGGTCGACAAATCTGCGGTTCGGTCTTTCAACTTGTTGTCAGCGACTGGAGGACACGGTGGAGCATACGGTGGAGATCTGCCCGAATTGGACGTAGCACCGCCGTGTCCTCGTGGAGGCGATCGGCGGCGGCAATCTCTCGCGTCCGGCCCTGGTCCAGGCCATGGTACGGAGCAAGAGTGCATGGGTAGCCGTCACCTCCTTCTGCGAAGCAGTAATGCTCGCAAAGAGGAAGGCGGCGCACGTGAGGCAGAGGCAGTATATGCACCCTCACGGCCCTAGTCGCCGCAGGAGACGCCCTGGGCGTCGGGAATCCTTGGCTGATTCCCGGCCACCGTAGGGTCGGGCTTGCGGACGGCGCGTAATGGGTAGCTCGCTGTCCAGTAAGGACCAAGCCCGGGTCGACGGCGCGTTGTGTTCCACACGCGCCTCAAAGAGATATCAGCATCAGCACCAACTGGTGGGGTCCGCAAGGGCCGATGACTGCCAGGGGTGCGGGTTGTTCGAAAGAGATACCGTCGCCCCTGGCACAAAGGCAACTGCGGGAACACAGGTGGGTTTTAGTCAGTAAAAGTCTAACACGCCCCTCCTGCTCCACCCAGAGCGGGAGAAGTTATTTGATGATTTCCCAACCTCAAAAAAAAAAATTGTCGCTGACAACAAGTTATTTATTTAACATCCTCATTATGTACTTATTTATGTACTTTAGTGCGTTACTTCACTTATAGTGTGAAGTTTACTAACTTCACACTATAAGTCAAATCGTGGTGCTTAGGTACGGTCACCAAATAGATGTAACCAGGGTCGACAAATCTGCTTTTCATCCTGGATACTTGAATACACGCAGACGAAGTTGCGAACAAAAGCTAGTCTTCCCTATATTGTCGTCTGCCAAGACAAACAGCAACTGGTGGTCGTCATCTCCTACCCTTACCCCAATTTATTTCGGCGTCAGCGCAACATGTCTTTTTCTCCCACACTTCTCTATTAGTCGTCATCTCCGTAGTCACACCCTTTTTAACCATATCATCATTCACACAGTCCATCCATCGTTTCTTTGGTGTTCCCCTACTCTCTTATAGCCATCGACATTCATACTCAAAATTTCCTCACGGCATTTTCCTCATTCCTCCGTATCACATGCCCATACCATGACAACCAATTTCCACACAACCTTTCAGTTATCGGTGCCACTTTCAGGCTTCTTCTTATGTACTCATTTCTAATGCTATCCACTCGTGTAACACCACACATCCCTCTTAACATTCTCATCTCAGCTCCTTTTGCTGCAATTGCCTTTCATTCATTCATGACAAACTAGAGGTGCTGCAGACAAATTATGGCTTCAAGAACATTATAGGTCTGAATACCTAGGTTCTGTTCTACTATATGTTTATAAGATTCTAAAGTATATTATACTATATTGTTATTACCTCATTGACTACGAATGTCATTGTAATATAGCTACATTCCTTCGATTGTGATTCTTAATGCTAAGTGTGAAGTGAAGGGTTTTGTGATGTAAAATACTAGCATATTTAGAATTGTTACTGCTTTGACTACATCACGGATTCGCTCACCGATTCGTACATTATGATTGTGATAATTTACTCCGGCCGGTTTGGCATTGCCTAGACCTAGACTAGTGATGCGCAAAGGTAGCCTGCAAAATCCGAATTTTATTACGTTATAAGCCTGCTGAAAATTACAAAAAACAAGAAATTTTATATTTCCCCAACTACCCTGGCGATTTCGCCTAAAGCAGATTGGTTTCCGAGCAACCTAGCAACCAGTTTCTTTACTAAGAAATCAAGGACTCAAGGACCATGGCTTTAGAAACTGCCCTTAACTCTTAATATAAAATTAATTGCCTTTATTAGCAATGACGTAACACAATAAAATGAATTCGATAAAACAAGATAGTACGATAGGTACATATTAAAATACATTACATGAAATACCTGTGTTCGAGTGACGTATATTATTGAGTTTATGTGTTTAATTTATCGATATGTCAATGCTAGCACTTTGCTATAAGCAGGTCGTACTTATAGGAGATTATATGTAGTAGACTTGTCGCGGTATTTTTTCCGCAATGCAGTCTGCATACAGGTCATATATTATTTGGCTTGGAAAAGAGACGATGCAGAATGCAGACAATTTTTTCTTTGCGAATTTGTTCTACCTAGAAACAGGATTTCTTTTAGACATTGTTCAGAACTGTTTACAAAGTAACATTGTCATGTGTGTTTTTAGAAATTAATTAGTTAATGTATGTTAGTAGTAAACTTCAATAGGCAGTCCAAAGGCGTGCCTAGTAATAGGATATACCAAACCTATAAGTCAATTACTTATTTGAGTCACATAATATTAGGTCTTTACCTATGAAATTGCCGTTTTGCAGTACTGGCCATTTCAAATCAAAATAATTTTTGTTTGGGTAAGAATTCTAATTTCAAATTAATTTTATTTTAAAAACATGGATTTTTTTTTCCAAAAGTAGTCATTTGTTTATTGATTAGTGTTACATTTTCATCGCATTTCAATCTTTTTCGTCATCATGGATACGTTAAAAATTCGAGTAATTATGGAATATGAGTACCGTCGTGGCAGCAACGCGGCACAAGCGGCACGCAACATCAACGACGTTTACGGAGCTAACACTACAAACCAACGCACCACCTGTTATTGGTTTGCTCGCTTCCGTTCTGGAAATTTCGACCTGAAAAATGAACCTCGCGGTCGTCCGAAGACTTTGGTCGACAATGACGAATTAAAGGCGATTGTGGAAGCTGATGATACACAATCTACGGCTGAATTAGCAGCAGCTTTCGACGTTAGCGTCAAAACAATATTGGTCCATTTGCGTCAAATTGGCAAGGTAAAAAAGCTTGACAAATGGGTGCCCCACGAACTCAATGATCGTCAGCGCGAAGTACGCGTCGAGACGTGCCTTGCACTGCTCAACAGACACACAAATGAAGGAATTTTGAACCGCATTATTACCTGCGATGAAAAATGGATTCTGTTTGATAACCGCAAGCGCTCAGCAAGTTGGTTGGATCCTGGTTCAGCACCTAAACAATGCCCTAAACGAAAACTTACCCCTAGAAAAGTGATGGTCACTGTTTGGTGGTCTAGCGCCGGTGTGATTCATCACAGCTTCTTACCAAACGGGGTGAGCATTACTGCAGATGTGTACTGTGAAGAACTGAACACAATGATGGAGAAGCTGGCACATCTCCAACCAGCATTGGTCAATCGCTCGTCTCCGCTGCTCCTGCACGACAACGCGCGACCTCATACTGCACAGCAGACGGTCTCCAAGTTGCAAGAACTGGGGTTGGAAGCTCTCCGTCATCCGCCCTACTCACCAGACCTTGCGCCTACAGACTACTACTTTTTCCAGAATTTGGATAACTTCTTGGCGGGAAAAAAATTCAATACCCGAGAGGCAGTACAAAATGCCTTTGAAGAATTTGTTGCCTCCCGTCCAGCTGATTTCTTTAAGAAGGGCATCAATAAACTGCCACTGCGATGGCAAAGATGCATTGATTGCATGGGTGATTACTTCGATTAATACAAATAAAAAATACATGAAAAAAATTCGTTTAAATTTTTTCATACAAAACGGCAATTTCATAGGTAAAGACCTATTATTAGGCTCGGAGTGCTCGGACTATTAAAATTAGTGAGCTTGTGTAGGAATTACAATTATTAATAATCACCTGTCTAGCCATGTTGGGGTCGGCTTCCATTCCAACAGGATGCAGCTGAATACCAGCATTTTAAATGGAGCGACTGCCTATCAGACTTCCATAACCCAGTTACTGGATAACACGATTCCCCTTGGTAAGACTGGTTGTCAGACTTTCGGGCTTCTAACGACCCGCAACGACTGTCAAAGTTCCAAGAATGACAGCCGGGAACTTGAACAATGATTCTAACTTCGGAAATCAATCTCGTGCATTCTTCTCCCCCAGACATATAATTTTCACTTTAAACTTTTTTTCTTTAGCCTACATTGTGTCCCACAGCTGAGCATAGGACTCTTCTTTGGATGGTGCTAATCCATCCGTCATGTTCGTGAACGGACGCCTTCAGTTGAGACTGGTAATCTCCTAACTTCCAAGGCTTATTTTTAATCTTATATTTGCAATTGTTTCATCTTTTTTTACATTTTTCTCACACATATAGAAGCAACAAGAATGATGTACCGAGGATTTTGTAATATCTTTATTTAAAAGTTTTCTTGCACTTCTTCTCCATAGAGATCTACGTTTTGGATTGGGCAACTAGGTTCAATTTTTTGACTAACTGACCAACGTTTTGCCAGATCAAAATTGCCTGTAAATGGTTTAATTGAAATAAATGCTTTGAGTTTTTTTAATTTCTTTTTCCTGCCAAACCTCTGTTTTGTGCGATCTCTGAGCATGTAATTTAAATTACTTTCGGCAAACTGTGTTCCCCATTATCAAATCTTATTGCCCACCTGTGTAAAACCTTAGTATTCCACGTTAGTCTCAGACCAAACTCGGACAAACAGGCAGTACTGCGCAGACATTAGTGGGGGTCAAGGACCCGCGATGTTGCGATTAGGAGACCGTTGACCCTCGAAGTGTGACGATTAATTGATCGACTGTACACCTTTGATTTTTCTGTCGGTTAGTTTAGTGTGGCATAGACAAGTGATCGGGTTCGTCGTCTTTGTACTTAACAAGAAAGGTTAATATCGGTGGTGAGCTTATTTTTAAGAACATAAAGTAAGTAGTCTACATTAGATTATGATTTAAACCGAAAACAGTGCACCAAGCTTCTGACGTTTCATGTAGGTTTATGTGAAATACAATATATTAATTTTGAAAAGTATTAATATTTTTACTGGAATTTCTAACATTGAGGTACTTTTTCTGAAAAAATGAAAGAACTTATCTCAATTTTAGTCGTTCTACGATAGTGAGTCAATAAGACTTCTATGAGGACCTCATATTAAGTAAATACAGTATGGAGACAGATTTCAATGAAGAGATATCATTAGTTTCAACGATTTTTCTTATTTCCTATATCCCAATGATTTATTTATGACCAATCAATAATACAAGTACCGTAGGACCAAAATATTCCAGATTGACACCGAGCACTCAGACGTCTACAACATTAATTTCCTGAAACATTTAAGTAACGGAACTGAACGGGTTCCTTCCGAACCATTTCCCCTTAGTTCCGCTCCTCAGATTTCGGAGCCTGTCTAGACAGTGTAAATCCTAATTGATATGAGTCATAGCATGAACGTGCGAAGGTCTTATATCTTGGAGTAGAAAGACAATGAAATATGATAAGTATGAGCAAGGTCAAGAGGTCCACGTCCTAACTATCAGCATTAATTATTCTTGCATGAAAGATAATTAATATTTAGAAAGCGCAAACATAATAAAACTTCCAGTTTTGTGTATGAATATGGAGTACTCTTGTAAGTACGACCTGAATGGACTGTGTGAAAGATCATATGGCTACAAAGGAGCTGATGATTAATAGAGAAGCATGGAAGAAGACATGTTGCGTAGACCCCAAATAAATTGGGACAAGATCAAGGCAACAGTGGCGAAAGTACCATATAACACGATTCCTGTCGACTTCCCTTCGGGGATTCGCATCGGTAACACTATCGCTATTATAAATGGCACGTCAATCAGGAGCAGTGGTGGCCCAGTGGTAACAGCCGCGACTTACGAGATATAGTTCGTAGGTTCGAACCTAGACAGGCGCTTTACTTTCTGTAAATTATTTCATCACCACTGCTCTCAAAACGGTTAAGGAAAACATCGTAAGGAAACCGGCATGTCCTAAGAACCAAAAAATTCGAAGACATGTGACATCTACCAACCCGCACTAGCCCCGCATGGTGGATTACGGCCCGCGTGTTGTATTACGGCCCACGTGGTGGATTACTGCCCGCGTGGTGGATTACGGCCCGCTCCCTCTCATAGAGAGGAGGTCTGTTTCCCAGCAGTGGGAATATTATTGGCTGATTATGACGTCTATCAGGAACTAAAAATTCATACAACAGCAATCCCGTAATGATGTCACTTTTGGTCACGTGCACCGCTTGATATGGACGGGAGCAAGCCGCTGTACAACGGGTTTAGACAGAGACAGCTATAGAAAAATGCGTCAGCGAGAACGAGATGAAGGAATATTGCACAATTTATTTGGTTTTCAGCTATTCAATTTTATTGTATTTAATTCTTTACGTTCCTATATTAATTTTATAAAGATATTAAATATTTTTGTTAGGTAAGTCAGTAAGTTAAAGCCAACTTCGCTTCGGCTTCTCTCTTAGAAAAATTAGTACCTCGCCGCTGCAAGGGAATGATGATGTCGACATGGAATTTATAGCATAACATGGTAAAAAGATACGCCAGTCAGGAAAGCTAGTAGCAGGGCTCTGCCCGGCGGTCAATGAACATAGGTAATATGAAGGAGTGGACAGCAACCACGAAAAACCTTTCTAATTTAAAGATAAACAAAAAGAAAATATTGCCTTTTGAAGAGATAACTACAACCCCATACACATAATTATGTCGTAGAGTCGATACGATAAAAATGTGCGATTTTTAAAGCAACCAACACCAGTTCAAAGTTTCAAACCCCACAATTTACGTAACACTAAAAAGATACACATCGACATACACACTAAACATACCTAGACCAGCTGTCACTATCAGAAGCCGTGACTCATAGCCTCACATTTATAAAGCAGTGTCTCCCCTCTCGGAAACCCTACGAAGGGTTCGAAGTTCACGCATAGTGTGTACTGTCATAATAATAAAAATCATAATACGTAGATTGTAGACATAACGCCCTTTGCAGACAATGCGTAGATAGTCAAGGTATGTTGATTTGCGTAAGCCGTAAAGGCCATTTTGCCAGTTTTATTATCGATGGTAGTTTGACATGCCATATTGGTAATGTTATTCGTTTTAGATATATTGAAAAGGAGTGCTCCACACTATAGGCTGGCGGCTATATTATCCTGTGTTATCCTATGTTACTTGTGGTCTGCACAACACCTTTTCTTCTTCCATTGTCCTCTGTCAATCTTCTTTTTCATATCCTTCACAAAATCCATCTAACTTCCATCTTCTCATCTTTTATTTGGCCTTCTCTTCTCTTTTCTATCTATCAACATTTATATTCATCATTGTTTTAGTCACATGAGAGGCTTATACGCACGGGTCGATCGATCAAGATAAGGTACGCTTATCGCGGTAACCGCCAGCAAGCACCAACCCCTGAGATCCCTCCATGCCTCGGAAAGCAGCTAAGCCGTTGACAGTGGGCCAACGGCTTGTCATTCGTGGATCTTTGACAGTCGTTGCGGGTCGTCAGAAGCCCAAGGGTCTGACAACTGGTTTTACCAAGGGGTATTGTATTACCCAGTAACTGGATTGCGGAGGTCAGATAGGCAGTTGCTCCATGTAAAATACTGGTACCTATATTTTAATTTTTTTTTGGTTGGGAGAGCATCAAATAATTTCTCCCGCTCTGGGTGGGTGGTGTCAGACTTTTACTGACCTAAAACCCACCCGTGTTCCTTCAGTTGCCTGTGTGCCAGGGGCCACGGTATCTCTTTCGACCAACCCGTACCCCTGGCAGGCATCGGCCCTTGCGGACCCCACCAGTTGGTACTGACATCTCGTTGAGGCGCGCGTGGAACACAACGCGCCTTCGACCCGGGTATTCAGATGCATTCGGTTTGACTGGAAGCCGACCACGAATATGTGGGGAAAAGGCTAAAAGTAACTGTTTTAGTCACATGCGCTTCCTTCCTCCTCATCACAGGCTCATACCCTACCAAACGATTTCCTTTCAACTATTTTTGTCATATAATTTGCCGCCCGGCTGTCCTGAAGCACGCCTAAAGTTCGATAGGGAAACTAATTTATCGGTTAGTACTAAATAAAAGAAAAGTTTTTAACTGTTTGGGTAACGTTGCAGACAAGCTTAGGTTTTTCGAAAGGCATACCTGAGTACGAAGGTTTGGCAAACGTGGGCCAGGTGTAATATTGATTATCGATACAAGGATCGACTTGAATAATGAGGAATTTATATTTGGAAAAGCTAGAATTATGCTGTTCATACATAACTTGATAGAATACAGATATTGCAGCCAGTTCGGTAAGTGTACTGCGGTGTCTTGGGGCCCGTAGCCAAGTTGTCTAGTGCACTGAAGCTTTATCTTACAAACCATTAGCAGCGCAAAGCTATTAGTGAACTAATTGCTGTATGCTTGAGAGTACCACTACTCAATATTATCTCGGAACTTGAATCGAAGTAAAACTCAAATAATTGGATTGATGCATTATTTTACAATAGCAAACAAAATAATACTGATAATTCTTACAGGTTATGAATACGATAATTATGAAACATTCAATATCAAATCAATTCTAAGTATTCCTTCAAGAACAAGTAAATAAACGACACTTATAATGCGCAGGATTAAAGATGGACGCCAATTGTGTGTTTATAAACGCTGATAGCATATCGTAATCGGTCCTACATTTGTATGAAAGATGCCACGTCGACTGCTTTGAGTTTTGCTTGAGTTTGTTTTATTGAGGATGCTCCTACATTGTCAAATGACTAAAATTGTTCTAAAACTTGGGAGGTTTATAGCTTCTAGGAAAAGGTCCTTCATTCATATGCGGAAAAGCGGATCAAAGGACAACTTAGAAATGACCAAAAATAGGAAGGCAACTTGTCATTTAATTACCATCATCACCCTATAGCATTCAACTGCTGGCCGCTCCATTTGGAAACCATTCAGCTCGATTTTCTGTAACTCTCATCCAGCTGGTATTAGCCACCCTGCGAAGATCGTCACTCCACCTATCCTGAGGACGTCCTACCTTATGTTTGTCGATGCGCAGTCTCCGCTCAAGAATGGCCGAACCACTGCAACTTCAGATTGCTTATTGTGTGAGCTATATCTACAACTTTGGTTCTCTGATGGTTATCATTTTATAAATTAACCAAATACATCACAATGATTACGGAGTTTGCATGATTTTGCCCAACAACAAATTGATATTTCATCAAACCAGCTCTACGAGACTTTCCTATTTAATAAAATATCAATGGAAAGTCCGTTCATTTATCATTCATTTATGACAGCAGTAAAAGAAAACCTTCCATTAATGAGTTGTTCATGACCCAGCGAAAGTTGTAATGTATCAATTGAGGGTAATGGGTTATCGTGGTACTCATAGACTCGCGAACTGTCAGTGTCATATGTTGATACTTGATTGCTATTATCATGCAGGTCATTACTACGTGTGCGTTTACACAGTATGGACGTGCCATTCTACTATTACTTTGACAAATAGAATGCTTAACTAATTTTTATTTTCATGTGTGTCTAGAGATGTGTCACTGTCGATTGCAATTGGTTTTGCTTTAAGACAGAGTTCACCAAAAATCATACTAGATTTAGATTCTGAATCTACAATGAAAGGAATATCTGCATTCTGCAATGTTTAGCCAGAGAGTGCAAGTGTATAAAAAATATAACATTCCATTACATAGGTATGTACGAAGGGACTGACACCGGACGCTCATAAAGTCGTAAGTGGCCAATCATAGGAGGAACAGCCGGCCTTCGTGACCATTACCTCTTTATAGTAATGCCCAGTGACACTGTCCCTGTGCCTGAGACGGGAATGGGGTTATGATTACATTCCGACATAGGTACTGGGAAATTACAAAAGGGTAAACAACTTTCGCAAGTATTTCATAAAGAAAAATACACAAAAGGATAGTGTTACCATATCGTGGTTTCAGAAATCGGAAGATATTTTAAAGAAAGGAGTCAAATCTCGGTTTAAAAACATTAAAGTTTAATTTTTTTTTCGGAGTAGTCGTGCAGCCGTGACTTAAGAGTGCAGGTCGTAAGATTCGTAGATTGAACCCATTGCTCTCAAAACGGTGGAGGAATCCGGAACCGGCATGGCCTAGAACCAAAAATTCAATGACATGTGACATCTACCAACCCGCACTGAGCTCGCGTGGTGGATTACGGCCCACTCCTCCTCACCGAGAGGAGTGTCCCAGCAGTGGGAACGTTATAGGCTGATTATGCTAAGTTTGAACCTGACGAAATAAACGATACAAGAAAAGCATCGCGTAGAAGAAACCAATACATGAAAACTGACTAAACAACCTTCCAGCTCCTCTAACCTAAGCAGCTAGCTTATGCAAATAATTTCCTGGATTTCATCAAGATCTGTCACACCGCATCAAAGGTCAGGTCGCTGTAATTAACGAATGACGGTGATGTGAACGAGAGCATGGGAAATAACTGTGAACATGGTGAATGGACTGGCCCGGAAAGTTCGCACGGAACAAGGTGCTAATACAACGGATGGTTAGTGGTAGCTTTTTGTATTAAACGGCAATTTGTTCGGTATTTTCGCAGAGGTGGTATCGGTTGATGCAGCCTTCAATGCTGATGAATAATAGGTTTGGCTGGATACTGCATAATAAAGTCATTTTGACGAGAGGAAGTTTGAGATGCAGCGAGAACGAATCAATGGAGTAGATCGTGCAAAGAAGTGGATATTTCGGCAAATTAGCTGCTTAAAGATTAGATGAATTATTAGGTTTTCCTGCATACTGCATAATATAGTGATTTTGACGAGAGGAAGTTTGAACGTCAGCGAGAGCAAATTGATAGGAGATCGTACAAAGAAGTGGATATTGCGGCAAAATGGCTGCTTAAAGATATTCGCAATGCAATATGGATTAATAATGGCCTATACTTAAAACTAAGTTATAAAGCAATTTGTATTATTCTAAGCAAAATTTAGTACTTATTCATTATATAGATATTCAGGTTAGATCAGTCACGATTTCAGAACTGGTTTCCACACCTTATCCATAGTAATATCTGGGCTATTGTCTTCCAATAAGTTGCAAAGTAATTGACAGACCAATATAAATCATTTATAAGCCGGTATTGTTGAAATCGAGGTTGAATTTCTAGTAGCATTCAGTTTAAAAGCAGTTATGGCAAAAATGCAGATCACCCTAAAGTATTTAAAACAATAAAAGCAAGGATTGCAGTAAAGGCATCCAACGATATAGATCAAAAATGCAATTAAGCCTCGGTGACTTTACGAATTCGTATGAAGCAATTTTGCGAATACTAAATTGGCGAGCATGGAATAAATTTCGTTTGCTCACGTGCATTGCGAAAACTTTACGTAATATTTGGCTCGCCATTGCATTGTTTCGTTTTTATTTTATTTTTTATTTGTGCAATGGTTGTCGATGGGTGCAACGTTTTATTGTTTTAAACTTACACGGAAGTATGTGTGGTTTTTGCTTGATAGCGTTTGTTGTTTTTTTTTTAGATTTTGAAATAATTAATGAGTTTTATCAACTCCTTTGTATAGGTAGGTACTCACTATCCTCTTGCTTTTATCCCGATGTCGGCGTGTATTTTTATTTCATAGGGCTGCATTATCAGGCATCCCAGAACTCACTTACTTCCTAGCTGTATCATCTTCCACACAATCCATTCCATATTTTCTGTGGTCTGCCCAATGATGTATAAAACTATATATAATACGTCATTGGGTCTGCCCCTTTTCCATATCCACATCAAAACTTCAAAAGTTATTGCTATAGGGGTGATTTTAGTCTAGATTTAATCATTAATTTCCTTATGGTAATTTTGGATTTGTACTAATTAAAACACATATTTCAATTCAACAGCCAGATTTGTGGTCGTTTGACATCACATTGCTGCAAATACTTAATTAAGAGGTTTAAACATAACACATTGCAGGTTTGGAACAACTTTACTGGCAGCCTAACCTTAAAATGTAGTCTAAAAACAATACCTATTCAATATGTACTATAGCGGCATTTTATCCAGCCCAATAAACTTTGCCTGTTCAATTGTCTATGCATTAGATCTATGAATCGATAAAGTTAACCAGTTCAGTTAGTTATTGACATAGAAAACGTTCGCGTGGGTTTTGAACCTATCGTAAACAATAAGAGGGCCCTGAAAGCATGAATACGCGAATAGAATACGAATATTCTGCGTTCAGTTTATTGGTTTTCATGTGTACGCAAAAACTAGAATGTCGATTGTCAGATGATCGTAAGCCTTAATATAATATGACGGGTTGTCAAAAAAGAAAGAGCGATGCTGTGGTAGAACCTGGCGAAGATGGCGAAACAACATAGAATGGCAGATAAAGGATTTGGCGAAAACAGCCGATAGAAGTGGATAGTGTGGCTTTTTCGTAGCAGCGGGACAGTAAGGATTGATACAGTATAGAAGACGCTGCTGAAAACCATAGTCAATGACGTGGAAGGAGCGCAGAGTGCTGATAGAACACGATGCTACAAACTACAGCCTGTGACCTAATAATTGTTTGATGCACAGGGCGACGTCATTACGTCAAAGCCGGCCGTCGCTGAAAACCAGCGCTGGGGCTCTGTCTTACATAGGGTCGCAGCTTAATGCCGAGCGATAGCCGTTTTGCGTGGATGTCACGCATGTTTCCCCCAACCTTTTCTTATTTTTATTTTTTTTGTTCTTGTTCTTTTTTGCGTCATGTTTACCGCAAATAAACGTATTTGCGTTTTCTTTCTTTCTTCGACTACCCAAGATGATCTGTCAAATAACATTCATAAAAAATATTATAAATGCGAAGATGTGCCGTGTCTCTCTCTTACCTTTTTAAGCCAGTTGGCGATGTCTCTCTATTAGCTTTTCTGGCTGAACGGATTTCGATTAAATTTGGCACACGGATAGACCATGACCTGCACCGTAGTTGCGTAACACACTTTAAATCACAATCTGAATCATTTTGAAGGATATGTATTGCTAATCCATTGCTTCCTATGCACAAAAAAAATGTTTTTAACAACGTAAATAACGCAATGAATGTTATTGAACTATGAAAATGAAATACATTCCTACTGTTAGCGGGTTACACGAATACTCTTCTGGGTTAGAAAATATGGTAACTTAGGCCATAGTAAGTTTTTATAGAGGACGTAGAATTGGAAAGCCTCCCACAAGGTGGACCGATGACCTTGTGAAGACCGCAGGAATCCGCTGGATGCGGGAAGGACAAAACCGGTGGAAGAGCTGGGGGGAGGCCATGTCCAGCAGTGGACGTTTTTCGGCTGAAACGATGATGATACGTATGAAGTTCTTATAGAATAATTTCCGACACAAGCAAAGCCGCAGGTAAAAGGTAGTTTCTGATAGATATTACCATGTTTGGTGACTGCCAGAGACAGGTACGCATCGTGGTTCTCATTTTGCATGCCGTCGACACGAGTTCAAAACTGATCAATAATGCTCGTGCAAGTTTAATAATATCACGAACAATGATATGATATGAACTTGAAATTATCGATGTGATAAGATAGCCCGCAGTCCAATGTATTTGAAATTAGTGATGATAACGTTTATATGGCGAAGGATATGGCTTGCTACGGTTTTTAAACATAGCTTGTGGCTAAGTAATATTAAGGGCCTACGTCCCGTTTGGTAGCGTAACACGGTCACTTTATGAACCGTACTGCTCATTAACGGCTTGTCTTGAAGATTTGAAAAATATATGATTTTGCTATAGATTCATATAGATCATTTTGCCGGAAGTACTTTTTTTGTATGGTTAATACTTTTGCTGTAAAAAAATATTTACCAACACGCAATATTTTGGCTTCTATTCCATACTCCTACTAAACGGCTTCGTTATTTGGAAAAAAAAATACACTGAAAAATAGATAGTTAGAGGTACCACAGAATCGCCGAAGCACAATATTTTAAATTAATCAAAGGAATATCCCCATTTTGAGATAAAGGCTCAGAGGGGCCCTGCGCGGGCGCGGGCGGCAGTCGTGCTTTAGCATACAAACGGGAGATGAGGATACTATGGGCCTTAACCGCGCGGGTCGATCGATCAGGTGAAGCTACGCTTGCCGCAGTTGGTCGGTGGATGGGTCCATCTTTACATACCAAGACCCCTCCGTGCCTCGGAAAGCACGTTAAGCCGTTGGTCCCGGCTGTCATTTGTGGATCTTTGACAGTCGTTATGGGTCATCAGAAGCCCGAAAGTCTGACAACCAGTCTTACCAAGGGATATCGTATTACCCAGTAATTGGGTTGTGGAGGTTAGATAGGCAGTCGGTCCGTGTAAAATACCGGTATTCAGCTGCAACCGGTTAGACTGAAAGCCGACCCCAATATGGTTGGGAAAAGGCTAGGCAGATGATGAGTATAGGGGAAACAAGACATTACACATTACATAACATCACGCATGTTATGTAATGTGTAATGTTAGTTTAGAAATACTTGATGAGAATTCCTGGCGAAAAGCAAAGCCAAAGATTGGATGAGGATCGGAAATTAGTAGCATAAGCTATCATGAATCCGTGTGGTGCCGGACGTAAAATAATAGCACCATCCCATTTCTTCCCATGGGTGTCGTAGAAGGCGACTAAGGGACTTACTAGAGAATGGGCAGCAGCGTTCTCTATGCATTTGACCACCATACTGCGATCGCCAACCCGCCTGCCAAGCGTGGCGATTATGGCAAATCCCTTTTGAGGAAGGCTTATGTTTGCAGTGCACGTCTTTCGGCTGAAATGATGATGATGATGATCAGTTAATATCTAATTTTATACGATTTTATTTGCATTTTTACGACATACGCTTGCTCATTTATTATGAGAATTTATTACAACAGTTTTTGACCCGTATCGCATTGCAATAAGAACTAGTATCGCTCATAACGACACTATTTAAAGTTAACATGGCTTTAAACTGTCAAAATGAAAGACATTGCAATTGTAACAAGTGCGTTACGCAATCACCTCGCAGCTGGTATACGCGGTCACAACAAAACTGACTTGTGATTCTGAGGACCACTTTTCAAGCATAATTTTGGCAATTCACGACTATTTTCATGATTATTATATTTTTAATGTTATGTGTTCCAGGTTTGGTCTGACCTTAGTATTAGATTTAGACTTAAGCCTGAGTACGTAGATACCTACTTTCAATTTTATATTATTACGGCTTCTGCCCCAGACGGTTTCAGGTTTCACAACGACCGAATCACCTTTTGTTCAAAAAGGAAACACTAATTGTATTAATTTAGATTTCAATGTTTCTTTTCAGTGTATTTATTGAAGTAAAAGTGTGTTACGATATAAATAATTATTACAGGTTTTATTTATTAGTATTAATTGTTAATTCCGCTCTGCAATTACCTTTTTACTTTATAACTTATTTACGTCCCTTGCTGAAATTGATTAAGCAACTACCTGAAAAACATCGGATTGCGTTGCATTTGCAAGCACGATTCCATTATGAAGATTTTAGATTGGGTAATACCAACAATTTTAATTTTTTTTTTTTTTTTTACTTTGTTTAAGTATACGATCTAATAGATAGCAAATCAGCCTATAATTTTCCCACTGCTGGGACACAGGCTTCCTCTGTGAGAGGAAGTGAACCGTAAGCCACTACGAAGGCCCAGTGGTGCGGGTTGTTCGAAAGAGATACCGCGGCCCTTGGCACACAGGTAACTGAGGGAACACGGGTGGGTTTTAGTAAAAGTCTGACACACCCTCCTGCTTCACCCAGAGCGGGAGAAGTTATTTGATGATTTCCCACCCAAAAAAAAAAAGGCCCAGTGCGTGCTGGTAGTTATCACATGTCTTCAAACTTCTAGTTCTAGGACATGTCGGTTTCTTCGCAATATTTTCCTTCACAGTTTTGAGAGCAGTAGTCATGAAATAATTTACACAAATTAAAGCGCTTGACTGGGTTTCGAACTAACGACCTGTAACTCGTAAGTCGCAGCCATTACCACTAGGCCACCACTAGGTACTGTACACCTAATAGTTATATTTTTCGCGTTGATGAATTTTGGGCCAAACAAATTTAAACGACTGTACATATTATGTACAGACGCCAGCAGGTCAAGCTATCTCAAACTGTCAAATATTCCCAATTGAACATGAACCTTATCATTTTGTAATAAAGTTGAAAATCTATCAAAGAAATTTGACAGATTGGGGTAGCTTGATGTGCTGGCGTCTGTACATTTTTTCGTTTTATTTTTGCCATCGACACACGCTAAGAAGAACACCTAATAGTTGGCGGCATATTTGGGTAATTCTAATGCAAAATTTTCCGGGATTAGATATCGGTATTTCATTATCTAACCTACTAGCTAAGCTACACATAGTTACTGCAGCATTTTAATTTAGAATTAATTCGGTAAATTTTAGCGCTAACCGCAAATATTTTATGAAAATGCTTTTGCGGTTCCGATTTCAAATAATATTAATTTAAATATTTGCTTTGCGGTCACAGAAAGAAAGATAATTCGTGAAAGTTTTTCTTGCTAAACCATTGGAAGGAATCTGTGTGAGAAAACTCTGATCACCTATTCAAATAATTTTAGCATCAAAATTATAGAAATTGACGATACTTAAACTTCTAACAGTATCCTCTACTCAGCTTGAGCAGTGTAAGGAATACAGAAAAGGCAAATTGTGGAACTCACCACTAGCGTCTGTGTTTATATCTAACCCGATAGCCTTCAAAGTAAAAGTGAACAGCTGAACAGGCGCAGTATAAAGAGGCGATTCCATAACGCGAGATTGAGGCCAATCACAGGCCCATTTCCATCCCCGGATCTACGATTTTTCCGAACCGGGGCAGAAACTTGATAGTGGCGCCCCTCTCCAGCGTTTGAGATAAATTAATTAGGTGTGGGCCTGTGTGGCGCCTTTTTCTTACAAGTCGACGGTGAGCCAACCAGGGTTCCGTATGCTAGGCGCTATGTGGAGCAAGTATTTTTTTTATCATACTATATTTTGATTTTGGCGCCCCCTGAAATGGCCGCCCGGGGCAGGTGGCCCGGTTTACCCCCCCTTAGATCCGGGGCTGATCATTTCATAAAAAAGGCGGTCATTCGAGCATAGAAAAGTTCATGCAACAAAAAAGCAACCCATCTTGCTTTTTTATCAACCAATAATAACATTCTCAAAGTAATCAGTTCAATAATGCAGAACTTACGAAGCTGCAAAGGATCTGCTAACCCTCATTTCTGCACTTCAAGTCCTAAGTCTCTCAGCACGTGTCTTTAAGTGGCGCCAACGTGCTCAGTATTAATGCACGCTAGTAATTCAATTCATTATCGCTCATTCGTTCAATCAGCATCCGCTGTGGACCGCCTCTGAAGTTCTGGATAACATATCTGCGCTGCGTATAATTGGAACCTTGAAGTGTTACTGCGTATTATGTTTTGTTCAGCAATGGCCCATTTAAGTGAACTAGTGGTCGCCCAGTCGAAATTTATCGGACTCGATTAATAGAATGAACCCCAAGATTTGCACTAGGCCTTAGGCCTAAAGCCTCATGTTTCATGGTACTATAGAGACGACGACGTCGCTTCCAGTTTGATTCAAGTCGAGTTACGAGTGCCAAAAATTCTAGATTTTTACTTTGGCAGAGACTTCGGTCTACCTACCTGAACAACTACGAAATCCGAGAGAATCCAGTTTAGACTTTCTAAATTCATGTCTATTTTCATATTCCAACAGTAAAAGTTTCCCGAAAGTTTTTATTGAATATCATCAATAACTTTAGTACACTGAAATTATGTTTATTTCTGTTAGTAAATACTTTAAGACACTTTCGCAAGTTATTTTTTTGGTCAATATAGCTAGCTTACTTATCCCTAACTGCCTGATCCCGATAAGAAGGCTGAGGTTCTATTCATAACTGAATCAACCGAAGAACATTTGCCTCTTTTAGGGACCTATAAACACTAAAAAGACATTACAGAGAACAAAGAAATAACTTCAGACTCGAAACACAATATGCCTCTGAGTCATGACGACGTATCCCAAAAGCTTGTTTATCTAAGCTCGACCAGTCACAGGATGCGAATGATAAAAACGAAACAATACACTAACAAGCTGTTCATAATAAATTAATAACACATTCAATAACATTTCGTAAATACATCATTGTATGTAAAACTTGATTCTAAGCGATGTGTGCTGTTATTATCTACGCAAAGCTGGTGTACAGACGCAAAAGTGATTGTGAAATAAATAGTACCGTTTTGGAAGTGCCAAAAACATTGCATGGTACTAGATGAAAATTACACCGACAAATTGAAGAAGAGGCCTAACTTATTAGAAAAGTGAAGCAGTTCCATTTGTTCAGGTAGGGAAAAATACTGGTATTCAGCAGCATTCGAGTAGACTGAAAGCCAATCCCAACATAGTCGGGAAAAGGCTAGGCCGATGATGTTGAAGCAGCTCAAATTGATCGAATGAAGGTAAAGATCGCTAACGCTGAACCCAACGCAGCGTTTAGAATAATAAGAATGAGGTGAAGTAAAGACTTAAGGTGAACCTAGTCCACTGTCTGAGTGTTTTACTCCACTGTCTGACATGGCACATCCAAAGTAAAATATGATATCGTTTTGTCTCCTCATTAATATTGTATGTACGGAAACAGAATACTAAAATAAAAACCCATTAAAAAGTTAGGAGCTAAGAAAGATTCGTTTTTCTTGCTTATTTTACTTAACTTTGGACGTGTTTAAGTAATAAAAGAAGTGTAAAATCTCCAAAGCCAAGACGGTACCGACACAGTTCAATTATCGAAAAGATCAATAAACTTTATTGGTCATTGATTTATTCATTGGCTTTTTCATAAAACCCGATCTTCCAAAGGACTTTTCTTAATTTTTCCGCGATTTTTTTATCATAAATGATCCTGCACCTCACTCAATAACGTTGTGCGTGTAGACTAGCGTCTAACTGCTCATCACTGATACTATCTCTGTCGGACAAGAAGCCTGGTGAGACAGCGTCATTTTTAGCCAGGCCGACTAGTGAGTTCGAGCCCGCGACTAGGTTCCCCTTAAAGGGCCAGATTTGGACGATTGGTTCTATATGATGAAATTAACTAGATAATAAATCAAAACTGATCGTTTAGTAGTTATTTGTTTATCCATGCATTAATGTGCGAATAACATACATAGTAGGAAAATTTTCTCTTGCAAGGTTTTTCTATTAGTCATAAAATTTCTCCGAAATTCAGTATTAAATAATAATTCAAATATGGTATAAGGATAACAGAACACCATGGCTGATAAATATGATACGCTCAACATGCCCCGGCACCCTTTATCGATAACATCTGAAATCGATTATGACCTTAATAGAGCCGATGGTCGGTAAAGCGGAGATGGTTCTATTAAAGATAACGATATTTAAGCCATTAATCATTCTAAAATTAAAATCTTTATCAACGTCACGAAAAGAAACGCCTCTATAAATTCGCAAATTACTTTATGGGAGTTGAAGGTAGTTCTTTGTTTTGAACTGAAAAGTTGTAATAAAACAGTTGATCCTTCGTGTCTTGAAGGATGGCAGAATCGTGACTTCAAAGTTCGAGATACTCGAGGAAGTCGAAGATTTCTACGGGCACCTTTACTCAACGCGGACCACAAAACCAGCGGAACATAGTGCAGATGACCAGCCGAATTAACGCGCCACTACACGGAGGACATCCCAGAGGTTAATCGTGCGAGATTAGGGCGGCTCTCGAGCAGCTTAAGAACAACAAGGCACCGGGTGATGACTGAATAACGACAGAGCTCCTCAAAGCGGGCGGGGCTCCAGTCCTAAGAGAGCTAGCGAGTCTCTTCAACTCCGTCATCCAAGAGGGTACAACACCCGAGACGTGAAGCAGAGGTGCGGTGATTCTGTTCTTCAAAAAAGGTGACAAAAGACCCATCTCAATTCTGAGCCACGTCTACAAGCTCTTCTCGAGGGTCGTCACGAATCGTCTCGCCAGAAGACTTGACGAGTTCCAGCCGCCAGAACAAGCCGGTTTTCGAAAAGGCTTCAGTACCGTAGATCACATCCATACTGTTCGTCAAATTGTACAGAAGACTGAAGAGTACAACCAACCGCTGTGTTTGGCATTTGTGGACTACGAGAAAGCCTTCGACTCCATCGAAATATGGGCAGTTCTGGCCTATCAGCAACGATGTCGAATTGACTGGCGCTATATCGAAGTGTTTATATGTTTGTATGACGCTGCTACGATGACTGTCCAGATCCAGGATAAGGAAACATGCCCCATCCAACTACTCAGAGGGGTACGACAGGAGGATGTTATATCCCCGAAACTCTTCACCAACGCGTTGGAGGACATCTTTAAGACGTTGGACTAGACTGGACAGGGTATCAATATTAACGGCGAATACATCTCACACCTTCGGTTTGCCGATGACATCGTCATAATGGCAGAGACACTGGAACAGTTAGACCAGATGCTGCACTGTTGGCCTCGGCATGAATTTGGACAAGACGAAAGTCATGTGCAATTCTCACGTCTTGCTGAGTCCAATCCACATCGAATGGTCGCTTCTCGAAGTTGTGAAGAAATATGTCTACCTAGGGCAAGTCATATAGGTCGGTAGACACAACTTTGAGAAAGAAGCCGACAGGAGGATCCGGTTGGGTTGGGCAGCGTTTGGGAAATTACGCCAAGTATTTTCGTCGCCTATTCCGCAATGCTTGAAGACTAAGGTCTTCAACCAGTGCATCCTACCCGTAATGACATACGGTGCCGATACGTGGACACTGACAGTTGGGCTGGTCCAGAAATTTAAGGTTGCTCAGCGCGCTATGGAGCGGGCTATGCTTGGAGTTTCTTTGAAGGATAAAATCAGGAATGAAATTATCCGGAAAAGAACCGGAGTCACCGAAATAGCTTGTAGAGTAAGCAAGCTGAAGTGGCAGTGGGCTGGCCATGTTTGTCGAAGGACCGATGGACGGTGAGGCAGACGAGTCCTGGAGTGGAGACCGCGTATCGGCAAACGTAGTGTGGGACGGCCCCCAGCTAGATAGACCGACGACCTTGAAAAGGTGGCTGGGACAGACTGGATGCGGAAGGCGGAGGATAGAGTGTTGTGGCGCAGCTTGGGAGAGGCCTATGTCCAGCAGTGGACTGCGATAGGCTGAGTTGATTGACTGCTTTTTGCCTAAGCTATCTCAATAATATATTTTAGATGTTTACTCATATAGAGTAAAATACCCTATTGCAGGCGTTTGTACTGAACAAGCATTGTTGTGCTATTACGGGCAAATAAATATTTACGGTGAATAAATGTTATGGAAATCGAGATTATTGAAAATGAAAAATAATTATAGCAAATCAATTTATGGATTAAAATTAATATAACACTTGATCGATTATGAATTTATGACCAATGAAATTAGTGAAAAATATTTTATGTAATTTAACGAGTATGGCAAATGAAGCGTTATTTCTAATGAAATTATGGCAAATACAAGTCATTATCATCATCTGACTAGCCTTTCCCCAACTATGTTGTGGTCGGCTTCCAGTCTAACCGGATGCAGCTGAATACCAGTATTTTACATGGAGCGACTGCCTATCTGACCTCCACAACCCAGTTACTAGGTAATACGATACCCCTTGGTAAGTACAAGTATGATATATACAATTATTGCATCTTAAATTATAGTAAACATTAGGGGGCGTCCATTAATTACGTGAGGCCTTTAAGGGGGTGAGGGGGTCAAGTCGAATCTCACCCAATATCACGTGGAGGAGAGGGAGGGTCTCGGCAAATATCACGTAATTTTTTTTCCGCAAAGAAACAATGTAACATAATGAGAAAACCGGGTTAAATTATGTAAAACATGTTTTTCCGCCAATATGGCTAAAACCTACAACATAATTTTTATCGCGGTAATATGACCGCCAAAAAGTAGCACAGTAGCTCCTCAATAGTTAAACGGCCACTGGCCAGCTAAGCCAGCCAAATGCAACGCAAATAAGTCAAGATTAACGTTTTTACACTAAAAACACGTAATTGAAATATCTCACGTGAGATTATGGGGAGGGGGGAGGGTCGAGCCAAATCTCACCACATCTCACCAGAGTGGGGGTGGGGGTCGAAAAATCGCCAAAATTGCCTCACGTAATTAATGGACGCCCCCTTAGTAAACCCCAAATAAGGACGAAGGGAATGTCCATTGAATTATGATTAATATGATAAATTACAATGAACTCGCAAGAATTGTAATTCTAATTTATTATCTAGTAATACAGGAGGCATAAACACCATTCTAGGTACTGGAAAACCACATCACCTTATTGACAATGACAAAGGTCGGGTGAAGTCCCTTAAGTATCTACTTGATTTACTGCAAATGTGAAATTAATTGTTAAATGACTCAATATAAGTTATTAATAATATTTACTAGGTGTAGTAATAATTAGTGTCCGACCGAAACAGGATTTTCAGCCGAAACCGAACCTTCGGTCTTGGTCCCAGTTTCGGCCGAAACCGAAACCGAAACTTATTTGAATTTTTAAAGCATGTTAAATCTATTGTATTTTTACGCATTTATAGAAGAAATTAAAACATATTTGTCAAACTTTTTCAAAAATCAACATTAATTACTTATGTTTACAATAGTCTTAATAATTAGATAACTTGTGTTGTTATTTTCTACTGAGATCTAGTATTTCATTTAGTATTTAAAGAATTATCTTACCATTATAATTAATTATCAGTGATAATTAATATTTACCAGTCTCAAAAAAGATGACTATATTTTGTACGACAATCAAGAACTTTTTCACTTCTCATGCTCTAAAAGTACGCCAATATAGCTCTACGAAGCGGGACTAAAGTGACCACTTTAGTCTCTAGGGAGTGAAAAGTAATTAGGTTTTTTTAATTTCCTTGATGTGACATAGACAAACTCAAACAGCCAGTAAATGTACTATTATGTGTGGAGTGTGAACCATCTTCATTGCGAAAATGTTGAGAGTTTTAGTTCCATAGTTTTTCCGCAAAAAAGGTGGTGCCAAGTGTTTTAAATTTTTAATCTGTGACTGGTTTAGAAGGAAAACTGACCGCGAAAATTTCAGAATTTTTGTCGAGTCTAAATTTGTTCGGTTTTAAATAAATTTATTAAGAATGTCCAGTGACAGTGAAGAGTTTGACGTCGAGCAAAGAGCAAAAGACATAATAGATATTGTGTTTTTTTTTAAGTAAAATTTATTTAATGTTTTGACTATTTTTGTCGCACTCAAAGTGAAAAGTATAGTTTGCACCTCGAGACCAACGCTAACTTAATATACCCTCGGTTTCATTGACTCCCTCACACGCTCAGAAGTCAAACCACCTCTGGTATATTATGGCTTCGTCTGTCCCTCGATATAAAATATACTATTACCTAATAATGTTTGCGCGAGAAAAACCTCAAATCATCACGATCGCGCCGGCTAGCGAACTCAACTGGCAATCACGTTCACTCACTCACTCGAAGTTAGCCGAATGATGCGCGACAATTCACGAACACCTAGTTTCGGCGGGGCCGAAGGTTCGGCCAATTATTGGCCGAAACCGAAACTGTGGCCGAAACTAGATTTTTTGGCCGAAACTAGCCGAAACCGAACCTTCGGTCGGTCCTTAGTAATAATTCTTGTTTAACAAGGGAATAATAAACAAAAGATATACAGGGTTATTGGGAAAACCCCAACAACCTCTTAAGAGGAAAAAAAAATCAGCTTTTCCCTACATTTTGATGAGTTATACGAACATAAACGTAAGGAACAGCTATTTTTTTTACACGCTTTATATTAGCTTCACTTGTATGTATGATTGTATGTAACCGACTCCTTAGAGCACGTTTTTGACCCACTTTAAAAGGTCAGATTTCATTGAAACTTTGTAAACTTATCGAGGACCGATGACAATTTAATAATTCAAACAAAAAAATTGAGAAAAATGAAAAAAAGGAAAAAAATAATCATAAAAAAACACGTTTTTGTAGTTAGCAGAACTAAAAAATAGAAAATAAATAATAGTTTAAAAAACTCGCTTTAAAAACCAAACTAAATAAAAACTTTTTCCAAAAAAAAAACAACCGACTTCCAAAAAAACACTACAAAGTGAAAAATAACTTTTTTCGGAAGTCGGTGTCTTTGGAGCTGTATTTGAGTTTTTTGTCACCGCCTTCCGAAAAAAGTTATTTTTCACTTTGTAGTGTTTTTTTGGAAGTCGGTTGTTTTTTTTTTGGAAAAAGTTTTTATTTTTCACTTTTTAGTGGTTCACATGTGCTTACCCCTTCACAGCGTACCGGCGTGATGTTATGTTATGAACTGGTGTAAACAATAGACAGACATGCGATTTCGGCAATCCCAGTCCATTTGCTATCATTTATTGAGGAGTTCCGTTGCCTATCTCCGAAGTTCTTCATCAGATCTTCACCAAATTGAAATGGGACCACTACGAGAAAGTACTCTTCCAAAAAATACCTAAATCGCTTTGTGTGCCTATAAAATTTGAAGAGTTCTCTCTATTTCTCCAGGATCCCATCATCAGATCCTGACTTGATGATCATGGGACCACCTGGGAAGTATACCCTTTCAAACAAAAAAAACAAAATCCAAATCGGTCCAGCCATCTTCGAGTAATCGGGGAACATACATAAAAAAAAAAAAAAAAAAAAAAAAAAAAAAAAAAAAAAAAAAAAAAAAAAAAGGTTCCGACGAATTGATAACCTCCTCCTTTTTGAAGTCGGTTAAAAAGGAGAAAATAATTTAATTCAATTAAAAAGCGTGGGGTCCTTGACATTAATTGATTATAAAAATACCTCAAAAAGCACCCCACACTTTTTAATTGAATTAAATTATTTTCTCCTTTTTTAACCGACTTCAAAAAGGAGGAGGTTATCAATTCGTCGGAACCTTTTTTTTTTTTTTTTGTTTTTTATTTTTATTTTTTTTTATGTATGTTCCCCGATTACTCGAAGATGGCTGGACCGATTTGGATTTTGTTTTTTTTGTTTGAAAGGGTATACTTCCCAGGTGGTCCCATGATCATCAAGTCAGGATCTGATGATGGGAACCTGGAGAAATAGAGAGAACTCTTCAAATTTTATAGGCACACGAAGCGATTTAGCTATTTTTTGGAAGAGTACTTTCTCGGAGTGGTCCCATTTCAATTTGGTGAAGATCTGATGAAGAACTTTGGAGATAGGCAACGGAACTCCTCAATAAATGATAGCAAATGGACTGGGATTGCTGAAATCTCATGTCTGTCTATTGCTTACACCAGTTCATAACATAACATCACGCCGGTATGCTGTGAAGGGGTAAGCACATGTGAACCACTAAAAAGTGAAAAATAAAAACTTTTTCCAAAAAAAAAACAACCGACTTCCAAAAAAACACTACAAAGTGAAAAATAACTTCAATTTCGGAAGGCGGTGATAAAAAATTCAAATACAGCTCCAAAGACACCGACTTCCGAAATTGAAGTTATTTTTCACTTTGTAGTGTTTTTTTGGAAGTCGGTTGTTTTTTTTTTGGAAAAAGTTTTTATTAGTTTGGTTTTTAAAGCGTGTTTTTTAGTTTTTTAAACTATTATTTTTTTCCTGATTTCAGGCTTGGTCCCATGTTTTTTTTTTTTTTTTTTTTTTTTTTTTTTTTTTTTTTTTTTTTTTTTTTTTTTTTTGGGTGGGAAATTATCAAATAACTTCTCCCGCTCTGGGTGGAGCGGGAGGGCGTGTCAGACTTTTACTGACTAAAACCCACCCGTGTTCCCTCAGTTGCCTGTGTGCCAGGGGCCGCGGTATCTCTTTCGAACAACCCGCACCCCTGGCAGGCATCGGTCCTTGCGGACCCCACCTATTGGTGCTGATATCTCTTTGAGGCGCGCGTGGAACACGACGCGCCGTCGACCCGGGCTTGGTCCTTACCGGACAGCGAGTTACCCATTACTCGCTGTCCGCAAGCCCGCGCCTACGGTGGCCGGGAATCAGCCTGGGATTCCCGACGCCCAGGGCTTCTCCCGCGGCGACTACGGCCGTGAGGGCGCATATACTGCCTCTCCCTCACGTGCGCCGCCTCCCTCTTTGCGAGCATTACTGCTTCGCAGAAAGAGGTGACGGCTAACCATTCACTCTCGCTCCGTACCATGGCCTGCACCAGGGCCGGACGCGAGAGAGCGCCGCCGCCGATCGCCTCCACGAGGACACAGCGGTGCTCCGCCCAAGCCGGGCAGACCGCCACCGTATGCTCCACCGTGTCCTCAGGGCGATCTTCGCAATGGAAGCACCCGGGCGTTTCCTCCCGCCTTATACGAAACAGGAACCTCCCGAAACAACCGTGTCCGGTGAGGACCTGCGTCAGGCGGAAGGTGAGGACGCCATGCCGCCTCTCAAGCCACTCCTCAAAGAGGGGACTCACCGCCGCTATCGTGGCGTGCCCAGCACTGGGTTGCGACAATCGCGCTCTCCATGTCGCCATGAGATCCCGCCGGAGCTCTGTCCGCTGCACCTCGATTTCTCGCGGCAGCGGAGTAACGCCCCGGCGTTTGGCCTCCTCGTGCCACTCCCAGATATGCGCGAGGACCTTTGCCTCCAGATCCCATGGCGGTAATCCGGCAAGGAGGCCCGCCGCCTCACCTGAGATCGTGCGGTATCCCCGGATCATTCTGATCGCCATGACCCTATGGGACGCCTTCAGCTTTCGCGCTGGTTGGCGCCTCAATGTAGGCGCCCACACCGGCGCCCCGTATAGGGCCATGGACCGCACGACCCCCGCGTAGAGCCTCCGGCAGGAGGCGTTTGGCCCCCCTAGATTGGGCAAGAGCCGCTTCAAAGCAGCCCCGGCCCGCTCCAGTCTGGGAGCCAAACGTCGGAAGTGTTCCGCGAAGTTCCACCGGCTGTCGAGGACGAGTCCCAGGTACTTCGTCGTCGACTCGACGCCGATGTGAACCCCTCCCGCCGTTATCTGGGAACCCGCCGGTGGCGCATTCCGAGGACCATGAAAACACATGGCCTCGGACTTGTGCAAGGCCACCTCGAGTCCCAGTTGCCGGATCCTATCGACGATTGTCGCAACCCCGTGTTTGGTCCCATGGTAAAAAAAAAAAAAAAAAGTTGTTCATAATGATGAGTACAATGACCTCTTTAAGAGGTTGTTGGTGTTTTTCCAATAACTCTGTATATTGTGAAACCCAGGGAAAATCTAGTAAAAGCGCTCACTCTTAGAACCGACTGTTGTGGCGAACAGCTTGGAGGCCCATTTCTAGCAGAGGACTGAGAGAGTTCGAGTAAATCCACAATTTGCAGATTGCACAGCCTTTTCCCGAGTAAGTTGGGACCGGATTCCAGTCTGAGCGGATTCAGCTGAATATTAGTATTTTACATGCAGCTACTGCCTATGTAGCCTCCACAATCCAGTTACTGAGTAACACAAAAACCCTTGCTAAGACTGGTCGTCAGACTTACGGACTTGACTATCCGTAACGACTGTGAAAGGTCTACAAACGACAGCCGGGACCAACGGCTTAACTTGCTTTCTTATGCACGGAGGGATGTTGTTAAGACATCTAATGAATGGGATGGTCACTTCAAGAACCGACTTCGGCTAGCGCTTAGCCTTGAAAATCGAGCCATCTGGCTGATATTTTTTGGCCGTGAGCCCCTCCAATTCATTGTCAATAATCTGACAAATAGTTAAATGCAAGCACCCATATACAACCAATTAAACTCGAGCAAATAGAAGGCTGATTATTCGAAATCTTTCATCTCTATACTACTCATACCTATCAAGTGTACAGCTAATGAAATCGGTCGGCTATTCGATTAATAAGCGAGGCGAGAGCGATACGGACGAACGGACAGACTGAAAGTTATTTACGATATTATGCTTGATCGAGATAAGTGCATGTCTGCGACAGTCTTAAATGAAAACGTTATTGTGCGAGATGATTCTGCAGAGAAGACAAGTATGAGAAATAAAATGATTTTTAAAATTGTGGTAGTCCATCGCGTGGATAATTGCGAATCATGAGAAGCTAAAACGAATACAACCAAAGAAGTAATCGAACTGTATTCAGAAAGTAAAAATGTATGTCCATAGTTTGCCCTCACAAAGGTTTGGACTTAGATTACTTTGAAATTAATTGATGGAGATCATATACCAATTTCTGATTCACACAATTTTATAAAAGCGTCAGTAAAATTTGTTACGTTTAAAATAAACAGTTACCCAACAACAATAAAATTTAAAATACCCATTAGCCGATTACCAATCAAACTACTCGTAGCACAATCGTCGTACACTCGGAAGCACGTCGAAAACATACAGACATAACAATGAGTCATTGACGACCTATAACTTAATTATACAACCTCTGATTCAAACTATACGCTGAGAGTTGATTACAGTTACTCTTACACCGTCTGATAAACAAAGCGAATGGTAAAGTACTAGTAAAACGTACAGCTACTTTTGTTTAGGGAATAGAGTAGGAACTAATGGAGAGATCAGGCGCGGAATACGGATGAAGCTGGAAGCCGCACCAGCATTTTGTTATATGAATATTTGATTCTTCTGACAGAAACTCTCCAATGCTGCGTCAGTCAAGTGTTAAGGCACTCCTCTTTTACCATAAAGACTTGCTTCAACGAATATCATAGGTCCTTTGTACAATGCATGGCCAAGTAACAGGCATAAATTTGCCCTCTTTTAAATTTTATAGGATACCATATGGAATAACTATGAACACTCCATATACCACATACTTCGTGACTAAATCCAACTAGCTATTTATGTTCCAAACTTGATCGACGCATGCGCAGCGCACCGTTTCCGCAGTGACGGCACCGAAGGCTTGAATTCCAGGAATTACCTATAGATATTCCATGGTTTAAGTTGGTTGTAGGTTATTTTTTCAATGGAAAACCTTGAGTATTATTATGGGATTTCTCAGAATTTGTTTTGTTTATTTATACTTGTCTTATGACATATTACTTGGAAGTTTATCGGAATTCTCTCTTAGTCAATAACAAGCTGAAAGACAATATAATAATTGACCATAAACACGGAATGATTTTGCATTTACGTCATTAGCTCTAAGCTAAATTCACTTATCACTTACATACATTAAAATAACATTCACAGAAGCCATAACTTCGTACAATGTGATGCATCTAGGTGCTTAGTGCTTATAGGCTGTTAAGTGTGTGGTTTACTGAGATTTATGTTCTTTTTCGCATTCACTACTATATCCGTACCACGTACTTTTATCGGGCAACCTTTGTATAAACCAGAGGTGGTAAACGTAGGAGTGGAACGAGAGAATTTAGTACGTCGTATACGCTTTTCTCGGAATAGAAGGCGTTGCTAGTTATCACACTAAAACTTGCTTAGTGATTAGACTGCTCGACTACAAATACAGAGATGAGTGATAACCGCAGATCTTGGATCCTTTTATAGATGCTAATACGCTGGCGATAGATCCCATGCTGTCTCAGTTACTTCAAAACCTTTCAGGCCAACAAGTTGAATAGTTTTTGGGATTTGCTAGTCCTGATCAGATAATTACAGCACCCTAATTGCGTAACTCACGATTAATCATAATCTGTTTCGTTTTGAAACAAATGGCTAAACCATTACTTCATATACTGTTTAGATTTCCGTAGTGTTCTAGATTTAGGTTTACTGGACACACTTTTTATTTTATTTTCTTATTGTCTCTAATTTTTTCATTATGTCAATGTCATGCATACCTGTTATTTGCACGGTTACTGAAATGCCAATGTTAGATGTAAGTTTTATTTGAAATGTAAGTGACAGTGCTGTTGGTGTGCTTATTATTATAAATAAATAAATAAATAAATATGTTCGAAAAATGTGTCTGCTGAACAACGTTAATAACGCAATGAATATTGTTGAACTGTCAAAGTGAAACCGATTATGATTAATCGCGTGTTACGCAATTAGGGTGCAGGTTCTAGTTTCCAATAATACATCTGTCCTCATGATCATCTGCTTGGCCTTTTCCCAACTATGCTGGGGTCGGCTTCCAGTCTGAGCGGATGTTATTTTACATGAAGCTACTCAGATAATTACAGCACCCTAATTGCGTAACTCACGATTAATCATAATCTGTTTCGTTTTGAAACAAATGGCTAAACCATTACTTCATATGTTCGAAAAATGTGTCTGCTCAACAACGTTAATAACGCAATGAATATTGTTGAACTGTCAAAGTGAAACCGATTATGATTAATCGCGTGTTACGCAATTAGGGTGCAGGTTCTAGTTTCCAATAATACCTCTGTCCTCATGATCATCTGCTTGGCCTTTTCCCAACTATGCTGGGGTCGGCTTCCAGTCTGAGCGGATGTTATTTTACATGAAGCTACTGCCTATCTGACCTAAAAAATACTTCAATATCATTAAAAGAGTTTTTGCTGCAATCTCTTTGTTTTTTTTTATTAGTAAACTTAATTTGGCCTCTGTTTCCATCCACACCATAGTCCTGATATTTCTATGCCCGATTGCACAAAAAGGCTTGCCACCTCCTTTATGGACCATCAACCATTCCACCACATTGTTTACGTCGTCCACTTAACACTGGAATGCATTAGTTTACATCACGCGTGCTCTCATCAGCTTACCTTAAGAGTGGGTGAGTCATCGAGTGTTGACCTGTGCGGGCTTAGTGTGAAATATTGTTGGCTTTCTTTGTGTGAGTAACCACGAATTCTTTGGAAGTTAATCGCGAACACACGATATGAGTTCTGATTTAGTTTGCTCTTTGTTTTTGGGAGATCTTGTTTAACAGTAACCACGACGTAAGACACCGGTTGTAAGGTCTGGTTCTTTCAACATATTATCTAGACCTATTTTCTTTTTTAGTGATTGTAAATCTGAAAGCCATTCTATGTTTAGGGAAGTACTTTCCTAAACAGAAAGAATACCGATATTCAGCAACGTCTTTTATACTTTAAAAGAATGATCGGTTTCAGTTTTCACTAAAATTCCTCATAGGCAATTGACATTGAGAATTTGAAGGCCGTTCTAAGTTTAGGGAACTGCATAATTGATTGGAAGCCGAAAGTCGTACGGCAATCGTTTCGAACAGAATACCGATATTCAAGTGCGTTTGATTTAGACAGGGGCTGACCATTTTAGGCAGCCTAAAATGACCTGCAAATAAATTATCTTCGGTCCTTTTGTACGTATGAGACTTTATTAGGGTTAGACGCAGAGGCAGACGCTCAAAAGCATTTGTATCTCTTACCATCGCCATTAACCGTTTGACCAACGCGTACGCATAATAAATTGCCGCCCAGGCGCCAGGCAATAAATTCAAATGCAAAGCTTGCTCAAAATAATATTTGTTTAGATATTCGTACTGACATTTCTAAATAAAAATCCGGCCAAGTGCGAGTCGGACTGGCGCACCGAGGGTTCCGTACAAACCTGTAGGTATATAAGTAAAAGTTATGTTATTTTTATTGCTAAATGAAATCCATAACATTAAAATGTGGAAAGCTGGAGGAGTATAAATTTAAGACAAAGGTCTCTTTATCGTTTCAGTAATCCTTTATTTTATTGCGGTAACTACAATGATTATAAACATCACAATTTTTTGGTGGTATAATTACCAAAAATTTTAAGGTTTTCTGAATTTTTCTGTTACCTGTGCTGTAAGCTATTGTTTCCTACCAAATTTCAAGATTCTATGTCAACGGGAAGTAGCCTTTAGGTTTTGGAGCAGTTGCGAGTTTCAAAATATGCGGCTTAAATTGCTGTTTCTTTTGATTGCGTTAACATAGAAGTTTGTTTTTGTTACAGCTTAAAGGTATATGAATTTCAATTTAGTACCTCTACGCGTTCATGAGGAAAGGGGTAGTAGGTAAGTTTAAAATTATTAAAAATATTTTTAATACATAATTATATATAATACTTATATGAATATAATGATGTAACTAAAAAATTATGTTTTTCGCATATTTTCCTTTATCTGTGCTATAAGACGTTGCTTCGTAACAAATTTCAAGATTCCGAGTTCACGGGAAGTACCCTGTAGGTTTTGATTCCCTTGCGAGTGTCGAAAATTTGCGGCATAATCGGCTGTATCTTTTCATTGCGTTGGCTTAGAAGTTTGATTTTTTCACAGCTCCAAGGGACAGTAGATCTTAGTATTTGATATGAATTTCAGCTTGATACCTCCACGCGTTCCTGAGAAAAAGGGTCTTGACAGACAGACAGCCGGACAACAAAGTGATCCTATAAGGGTTCCGTTTTTTCCTTTTGAGGTACGGAACCCTAAAAATTATTGCATGTTGCATTTGGGTAAATGAATGTTTTCCGGTAAATCAGCCTAAGTTCGAACAAAAGCATGTTAGACAGACAAGCATTGTCATGATTACAGTGTTCGAATATTGATTAGAATTTGATAGATTTTACGACGTCCAATCACGCGTAGTTGGCGCCATCGCATCGTCCGCCATAGAGTAGACACAGACACGTCAGTAGCACTGAACAGTTTAAAGTTTTCCTCAAAAGTCGTATCGCACCTGTCTCTAAAAGCCTTAAGTAGGGTGCGTTAAGGAAACCTGTAAAATTCAAATTTTGACCGGTTGTATGTCGATTAAAATAAGATTCTTAGAAAAAGTCATTCAATGGGTTTAAATCAGGGGTGCGGGTTGTTCGAAAGAGATACCGCGGCCGCTGGCCCACGGGCAACACGGGTGGGTGTTAGTCAGTAAGAGTCTGACACGCCCTCCTGCTCCACCCAGAGCGGGAGAAGTTATTTAATGATTTCCCAACCAAAAAAAAATAGGTTTAAATGGACTTAGAAGGTTGTAGTGCTTTTAATAATTATAATTCTGGAAAACCATATTTGTTACGGTCACGAATCAACAGACAACCTGATATCTTTGAGGTTAGAAATTTTTTAATTAGAAAGAAGAACGACAGAAAATGTATTTATTAGACTCGCACAGGAATGTCACAAACTTAACTACACAATATGCTTACCATAATATTAAAAAAAAAAAAACAAAGTCTTGTACGAGGCCTAAAGGCCCCTATCTCAGCATGATGCTGCGACATTTAAAAAAGTGTCACAGCGCTTGTATTCTGATAGGGCCCACTGTGATGTCACAGATAGATACAGAAATAAAATAATAAATAAAAATAAGAAAATATGTGTAAAATAACTAAAAAAGAATGTACGTAAATAGTATTTTTTTGCAATCCGCGTGTTTGCAACCCACGTGACATCTATTACTTGTCCTATGCCTTTAGTGTCCGTGATACTATGGCATCGCTGTGACAAGTAATGAATAATTATGGCGCTTCCTCCTTAAAACATAGTCTTGTATTATTTCCTGTGTTCCATTCATTTCACAGAATAGATTACACGAACAATACGCAGTCCTAGGGCTCTTCAACCCTTTGCTGCTCGTGCTATCGATTTTCAACCCCTTGCAACTAAACATATTATGAATAGCGTTGATTAGGCACCCTTTCTGCAAGTATTTTTGTTCCAACTGGTCACCGCCACCGGTCAGAACCGGTCTGACGTAGTATATATATGGAGAAACTGTGACAATGACTCATTGTTATCTATTCAGCCGATATTATAACGGCAAGTTGGTATTAAACTTGTTATTTCGCAACGAAGCGAAAGGCCGGTTCTCGTTAAGGAGATTGTAAGTAAAAGTTTCAATATTATTTTAAAACATTGTTGAGGAAACAAATGTTAAAATGTTTGTATAACTAGTTCTTGTTTAATTAGACTTGGTAAGAAACGTTTTATCTGTTCTTGTAGTAGTTGTAGTAAAAGTAAACGTTTTTATCATCTAGTCTGATTTGTGCCATGGATACGGCAGCAGGGTGTGGATGGTGGAGTTGTGGCGCAAATTATGCCCCACAGTCTATCATGTCCACCGTCTTAGTGTCCCAAAAATGCAGTCATAGTAGTCCTCTGAGCTGCCACCGACGCGCGACGATGCCGTGGAAGTAGCGAAGTCACGGGCCAATAAAATGTCGTGCCATCGACACGAAGAAAAATATCTAGTCTGATTTCTGAACTACATTTTGTATGTTTCATATAAATGTGTAAAATATTTTCCAAGATAGACCAAAATGTCCAAATATGACTTAAGAAGCCTGTCGAATAATTTTGAACAGAATCAATTTCTTGGTCCTTTGTTACAAAATTATACATAAAGTAAACGTAACAATAGAATACCCTAAACAATCATGTTTATACCATAACAATGGCTGCGATTATAAGTCCCCCTAGCATACTACCATCTTTAGGAGGGCACATTAAATTCATCATCCCGATCTTTTCAAGGGGACGAAGAAATACAGGTGTAGTCAATAACGTGTTAAAAATAGACGCGTCATACACGAACATTAGAGCACACAAAACAGCGTAAACCATTAATATAGCTACCTACTAGTTCATACAATCATACAGTGCGCGAAGAACAGGATTTACCCATACCGATTCCTGTTGTTAGGAAGAGATAAACATATATATTTAGTTACGTCACTAGCGTGTCGCCGCGTCACTGGACGGTTTGTGACTAATAACTCAACTAATAAGTAATAACGCGACAGGCAATTACCTTGCATTTTTCTTGCCAATATTGAGCGCCGGTAACGGTAAGGTAATATTATCATTGGGTGTAATATTTTATAGAGCATACAAAATAACATCAAGCCTGTTGTCCCCGAAGGGTTAGACAGAGGTATAGTATACTCACATTTCGCCAGTTATGTTTAAGGAGGTTATTTCTTGAAAACGCTCAAAAAGGTGTTTTTTTTTTAAACCAGTGTATCTCTTTAACAGTAAATAGTTTTGAAAGCAAAAAAAAAATATTTTCAAGTCTTTTTTGCATATAGTGATGGAAATGGAACTCAAAACATAATTAAACATACTTTAATGCATCAAAAAAATCATCAAAGACGCCTCTTAATAATCTTTAAAACAAGTTTATCCCTTCAATAACAATTATAATTAAAAATATATCATAAAATTCCAAATGTCAAACTGCATCCAGTGATGGATCTAGTTTTATACGATTTTATTTGCATTTTCACGACAATGCTTGCTCATTTATTATTCGAATTTATTACAACAGATTTTAACCCGTATCGAATTGCAATAAGAACTATTATCGCTTTTAACGACAATATTTAAAGTTACCAGGGGCTTAAGTCCCACCCATCCAATAGGAGGCGAGTCTATTTCCATCAACCGGGAACAACTCCAGACTCTGGGCTGCTGCTGAGAAAATCACTTTGCCGACCTAGGAATCAAACCCAGAACCTCAATCTCAAAAGTAGCGTTTACGAACTCTAGAACAAACGAGGCAGTCTCTAAGTCTAGTCCATACTATGGGCTATTAAAGCACCATGCTACAAATTAGAAGCAGTTATTAAGTTTAATCATAACTTTGCGTCATAAAACCATAAATTACTAACACTATACAAGGCTGTGATTATGTACATAGATAAATGTGTTTTTGAGAAGAATTTGTATTCTGAACTTTTGTTTTTAAATGAAAACCTGTTTGTCTGTGATTTATTGTTACAACTAGAACTATTGACCGCTACAAAATAAGTCAGTCGGTCAGTAGGACCAAAGTTAAATAAAATTCAATTATTTGACTTAAAATAGCAAAGCGCGTTGGTCTAGTGTTCGCAAGCACTACTACTAAGCATGAGGTCCTGGGTTCGATTCCCAGATAAGGCTTTTTTTTTTTTTGTTGGGCATCTCACAGTTGGCCTTGAGAGGCCGTGACTGCGCAACCGGGCTTTTCTGGGGCTGCCATTAAGAATTTAATCTTAACGCCTCCAGCCAGGGCTTACAAACTATAATTTATAAACTAAGCGACTGCACGCTGAGGGCACCCCCTGTGGGGTACGGGCTTCGGCTCAGGGCGTCACTGATAGGGGGACAGGCTGGATCAAAATATTGGCATTATTATTGATCGGGGAATTTGAAGCTACTGGCTCAGCTGCGGCGCGGGCTGGCGCTTCAACGAGCAAGGGTCGGTCCCAGATAAGGCAAAATGTTTTTGGGTTTTGTACCAGGAATTTCTCAATAGCAGCTCGGAGTCTCAACTTGTGCCCGGTTGATGCCAATAGGCTCGCCCCCATTTATATTGGACTTAAACATAATTCGCGAAATGTGGGTGTACTATACAGGGTGTCCGGTAATTAATGGATAACCTTGAAATGGTTCATGGTAAAACTAATGACCATTCATAAAAAAATATTTTTATTTGTATTTAATCTGTAAAAAAAAGAACAACCGACTTCAAAAAAACACCACAAAGTGAAAAATAACTTTAATTTCAGAAGGCAGTGACAAAAAATTAAAATACATATCCAAAGACACCGACTTCTGAAATTAAAGTTATTTTTCACTTTGTGGTGTTTTTTTGGAAGTCGGTTGTTCTTTTTTTTCTTTTTTTTTTACAGATTAAAAACAAATAAAAATGTTTTTTTCTGAATGGCCATTAGTTCTAGCATGAACCATTTCAAGGTTATCCATTAATTACCGGACACTCTGTATGAAAGACGAAATGAAAATATCTGGCTTGCTTTCTATAAGAGAGAGAGAGAGACAGAGAGAGAGACAGAGAGAGAAACATGCGCCGCACGGCTTACAATAGCTTACTATAGCAAAAAGTGTCGTTACAACTTTTCGTATGAATTTTTCCCGTCTAGCCCCCTTTCACAACGCGCGTTAAGCAACTTCGTTCCAAAAACAGTTAATATGTTTTAACGTTGTATAAAAACATGAATGAAAAGTAAACGTAAAACATATTAGTTGCACAAATTTACCGTGTCGGGCACGTAAGCTTATCACAATTTCGCAATACTAGTCGTTTATCAATATAAAAATGTAATTTCACTGGTCACACAGCGCGGTAATTAATTGGAAAGCAAAAGATTGCACGCATCATGCGATTAGCTTGTTGCAGAGATCGCGATGACAACGCATGATGAAGTAGATTCTTGAAAACGGTCAAAAAGGTGGTTTTTTAAAGCAGTGTATCTCTTTAACTATAAATAATTTTGAAACCAAAAAAAAGTAATGTTATTTTCAAGTCTTTTTTGCATACAGTGATGGAACTCAAAACATAATTAAACATACTTTAATGCATCAAAAAAGTCATCAAAGTCGCCTCTTAATTATCTTTAAAAGCAGTTTATCCCTTCAATAACAATTATACATAATGTATCTAATTGTATACGATTTTATTTGCATTTTTACGACATACGCTTGCTAATTTATTATTCGAATTTATTACAACAGATTTTAACCCGTATCGGATTGCAATAAGAACTATTATCGCTCATAACTACATTATTTAAAGTTAACATGGCCTTAAAGAATAAATAAAGGATTTGTTTGGCTGTCATTGTGTCTATCTGGATGTCTGTTTACTATTTAGTCAGGAATTGGCCTCCGTTTTGCCTATTATCAGCGCAAAACTTGGTATAATCGAAATTGCAATACTCAAAATCGAATTAATTAAATTAGGCAAAGAATCACCACTTTTAGAACGTCAACATTAAATAATACAGTCCTCTAAAACGCCCGCCCTTCCACCACTTTCTAGTGCTTTAGCTGGAAAGAAGAAGTGGCGCAACAAACACCCCAGCAGCACAGCTGTCAGTTCAGTTAACTTGATTCTATAGTACTTATAGTTGGTATGCAAACTAATTAACTAAACGCGAGCCTCATTTGCCTGACTGCAAGTTAGCTTCCATGAAGGTAAGACAAAATTTTACGTTACCTTCAATTTTAAAACCAACTGTTATTAAATTAAGACTAGTGGAAAACTTACCTAGTTCAATGCAAACATTGAATGATACACATTCTAAACAATCAATATTACTTTGACATACAAAGTTTCATCTCCCAATAATTGAATCATCAATTGCCAATTGAACCCTAAGTGGCTTGCAGTGGAATAATTTAGAATAAGATTTGATGTTATTCATTCACTACATCGCTTTTTCCCTTCCTATCTTATTGGCATGGACTGAAAGGCTTTAACGCTCAATTTACATGACACTATTGCAAATTCCACGACGTAAAAAGCATTCCAGACGGATGTCTGGGACTTTATTGAATGGCTGATGGAGCTTCGTAAGTGGGTTTATTTTTTTTACTAACATGCGTTTCTTCATGCCAGCCTTTGCCTTTTTATGCTAAGACTAGCATTTGTCAGCGTGAAATTTCTTGTGTTAACGCGGATGATACGCGGCAATACTGTAGCTTCTCATTAGTGACAGAATAACAATAGTACAGCATAGAAGTCACTATCAATGAAAGATCTACATCAACAATTTAAATCAGTTACGGCAACGAATCACAAGGATTGATGGCCGTCCATAAATTACGTTACACAAATTTTATGGGTTTTTGACGCTCCCCGTCCTTGCCACAGGTGGTCACACTTGTAAACTCCCTTGTTTGACGTCACATAATATTTCAATTTTATATTTAGAAGTAAGAGTAGGTAAGTACTTTTAGTATTTAACACGTGACGTCACAAAGTTTTTGACCCCCCCTGGCCCTTGTCACACAATGTCACATTTCGTTGCCTCCTCCCCCCCCTTAACTTGTGACGTAATTAATTTATGGATGGCCCCTTCTGTAAGACCGCCGCACCCTGATCAGTCAACCTGCTACCAGCCTCGTTAAGGCTGCAAGGCTTAGCATGACGTTTTTTATTTCTACGAAGAATAAACAGTGCTTTTTCAATACATACTACAAAGTGACATTTCGTTTCTCCATTTTTGACATCGCACCGTAGATATCCTTCTACAATCTATCATTTTGTCTTTCGTTTCTAACGACATTTGTCTAGGACTCTAGGTCCTTAAAAATGTAGACTATTTCAGAAGAATGTTTCTTCCCAAACTGTCAAAATCACACTAACAACAAACTTTCTACTCGATGGCCACAAAGTATTATACGATTATCTACAAAAAATCATGATTCGTTTAGAACGCATAACTGTGATAATTAATAAAAAAACATAGCTATCTTCTCCTATTGTACATCATTTAGTTAATAGTCATGTCTATTCTTCCGTCGAAAAATCGATGTTCGTGCTAAGCCTGCTGGTATAGATCGCGGAAGAACCACGTAAGTTGAAACAAAATCCACCATCTTGGTTCAACTTAAGTGCCGCTATCTGTAGGAGGCTTGACGAGGCCGATTCGTGCCTTAGCGAAATTAATAGCCGCTAGTCATTTCAGTGCAGCGGCAGCTGTAACCTAGAGGTAAAGGCCGAGTTTGTAGGTCCTAGGGTAGAACCCAGAGAGGCGCTTTACATTGCCTAAATAATTTCATCACCACTGCTCTCAAAACGGTGAAGGGAAACATTTTGAGGAAACCGGCATGTAATAGAATCAATATTTCGAAGACATGTGACATCTACCAAACCGCACTGGGCCCGCGTGGTGGATTATGGCCTCTCACGGCTGTGACAGAGATCAGGGCCTCAAGTCTGCTATTACAATAGTGTCAGAATGGTCTATCATTGATTTCATAATTGTTGATTTTGACAAGTTTGGTAATCTACGAATAAAATGGCGTCATTATGACTTTCCAATGGTCAGCCGCTGACACTCCATTGAAAGAAATGGCATTTATTGGTAATCTCGTACATAATGACAAATGAATAACTGAATTAATTTAAGAACCTCTCGAATAAATGTTCAAATTTAGTAGTCGTTTTTCGAAAATCATTTCTACTAACGAGTTTTATAATAATTATGGCAATACGAAAATGCCATTATGACACAATTCTATTACGACACCATTGACCGACCAATGATCGACCATTATGAATTTAGCAGATTACGAACTTTTAGCAAAATGACAAATGAATGAGAATGGGATCGTGTTGGAATGACGAATTTATAAAAATAACAGACTAGGGCCCCAGGCCTGTGTCCCGGCAGTAGGATCATATAGGCTGATTATCCTAGTCATTTAACCACGACGTGAGTAATTTTCGTGCCTACAACTCGTACCAAAGTCTGCGTGAGTAAAGCCAGGTTGCATTATACGATTGTTTGTCGTATAATCGAATGAATCATAGTTTTGTAACCGCAACGGTTAGATGAAAGTCTGCAATCCTGCATTGTTGCGCGACATTGTCACTAATACATTTGCGAACGTTTTGCTAAACTGGCAATTTGGTTAATAAATCGTGGATTAAGTTTATTATTGTTCGTAGACGTTGTTTGTTATGTCAGGTATTTATTATGTTGAATTGTTTTGTTTCTGTAATAGAATACCATTCCTCGCTTACTTTAGCGGGTGTTTTCAAGGACCAACCATTTTAAAATTTTAATTCCCAGAATTCAATAGAAATTATGTATGACCTTATGCAACTTTGAGACTTGCTATTTAATTTCTGAAGCTAATAAATGAAGCTTCACAATCAACACATCCAATTGCAGCCCACTGCTGGATATAGGCCTCTCCCAGGCTGCGCCACAACACTCTATCCTCCGCCTTCCGCATCCAGTCTGTCCCAGCCACCTTTTAAAGGACGTCGGTCCATCTAGCTGGGGACATCCCTTACTACGCTTGCCTTTACCTACACTTTTAAAACCAGATTAGCAGTCTCCGGTGAAAGTAATTAACATTAAATTCAATTAACATTTTTCACCGAATATGTTAAAGCAGAATAAGATCAACGACAGACAATAATATTCAGTCGTTTTGACCATTGAGACGTGGAGTATGCGGTCAATGCCATTTAAAACTAACCCGACTACCGTAACTTGGTCCTTCGGAGGTCATTTTAATCCTCATCTTACCTCTTGCTAGATCAACAGCATCGAGTGGGGGAGGTCAATCTAACTGGTGACGAGAGGATTTCTTTGAGCGAACTTTTTATTGACGTTTTTGTGTAGTGTGTAGGTTGTTGCATAGATTAAATGTTTCTAGCCCTCGAGTGTCCACTTATAAATAATTATCATCATAAGTCAGTAATTAGATAAGTCTGTTTGCTACACAAGTCTGAATGTCAACCACATGTAGTTAGGACTTGACATTAACGATGTACAAGTACCTTACTTGTCATAGATAATATCACAAGGCTGTCCGGACACTAGAAGGGACACAATTGAAAGAAAAACCAAACAAAGCTGTCGCATCCAGTTGAACACAGACCACAATGGATCCTTAGTGTAGAAAACCTATATACTTAAGTGCGCTAGAACCGACTAGGTAGAAAAAACACATCAAACCTTATTAGACCTTATATCTTACGCCATAGAGTTTAAAATACCCGTGCTCTTGCGACCACATTCTTGGCCCAAGGTCGATGCACAACGACCTACGGTGTGCCGTGTTTAACTGAGCAAATAAAGTATACTAATTATCTTTGGATGCAATTAAAAATTGCTATGCGGCCATTATGAAGAGGCTTCTATTGGTCGGATGTTTATTTTTAATTATTGTGGTCGATAGCGACGAGGAAACGTGACTGAGAATCGATAATTCTGAGAACTTCGCTTTCGCCTTAACCCTGGTTCCTACTATGCTTGTCGGTAAATTATAGACGTGTTCAAAACTGTAGTAAAGAATGAATATTTTAGGCTTGAAAATACGTTTGCTTATAAGTTACTCATAACGTGACTAGCTCGCCTTTCAGGCATGGTTGGTGGGTTCAAATCAGGGCAAGGTATACCAATGCCACTTTTTCATTACTAGGTGTACTTTCTGAGTTTATCTTGGACGTCCTTGAAGGAAAAACATTGCGAGGAAAACTAGACTTATCTTTACTTATAATAAAGCTCAAATTTTGTTTGTCTGTTTGTTTGAACGTGCCAATTTCTAGAACTATCAGTCGGATTTGAAAAATCCTTTTTACATTTGATAGCATTTCTTGAGGAACGCTATTAGGTATTTATCACCATGCTATGACCCTTAGGAGCCGAGCAAAATAGAAAATGAAAAAGAAGTAACAGCGCGAGCGGTCCATGCGATGCGACGACGCGACGCCGACGTGGTGGGACGTAGTCAGAAGCTTGTAGTTAATTTGAGTCTGAAACCGCCAACCCGTCTTGAGCAAGCATAGTGGTCAATGTTCGAGCCTTCTCTGTTACATGAGAAGAAGGCTTTGCCCAGCAGTGGGACAGTAATAGACTGGTATTTTTTTTATTCAAGTACTAGCTTTTGGCAAGGACTTCGCCCGCGTGGATGTTGAAAATTATCCCGCGGGAACGTATTATCGGGATAAAAAGCACCCTATGTGTTATTCCAGGTTACGAACTATCTGTGTGCCAAATTTCATACAAATCCGTTCAGCCGTTTTTACGCGATTGAGTAACAAACATCCAAACATCTAAACATACAAACTTTCACATTTATAATTAGGATAGTAGGACTATATAAGTGGGATCAAACTGCAGTAGAGTTGAATATTTTAGACCTTACGACTCATCGAAAATAAGTGACTCATAATTTGACTAAATACTGACGTCAAATTTAAGTTGAATACGTCAGTTCTTTAACCTTTTGAACGCCAATGGCATGTATAGATGCCATGCGCAAGCGTGCCCTGTGCGCCACCGACATCTATAGATGCCAAGAAACAGATCATAGAAAAATACAAAATAAACATATTAAATCATTACTTTAACGTGTTTTATTGATATATCTTAAGAACTGAATCCCCAGTTATTACATATAATTGTACACAATGAACAAAATTGCAAAATAGTTATTCAAATATTTATGATAAAAAATAACTTAATTAATGGCTGAAAAACATGTTCTCTTGCGCCAATGGCATGTATACATGCCTACTAGTGATGTGGTGTAATATTCAAGTAACTTCATTAAAATTTCAGCTAAATTACTCAAATTCGCTTAATTTTTGTAATAACTATTAAAAAAATATATAAGCTTAGTCACTGACAAAAAAGGTAAATACTACATTCTTTGGTATAATATCATATTTTCTATATTGTCGATATTGTTGATTTGAATATTGTCTTTTTCGCCAATCATGCGCATCCCTAGCACAGTACCGATATTGCAATCCCTTCTGCGCCAATGACATGAATAGATGTCGGACTCGTGACGTCGTAAGCGCGTGCCATGTTTTTAAGTGCTGGGAAGTTGAAAAAATATTTTTTCGATATTTTTTTCGATCTGCCAATATTATAATTGCAAAAATGGCAAGTGAAGAGTTATTTAGTACAGAAGAACTATTGCGTATTCTAGAAGGCACTGAAGATGATGAGTTTTCTGAATCGGAATCAGTAAATGAAAATGATTTTGAGGTAAGTTAATTTTACTTTAACAATTCACATAGGTAAATAACAATCAACAAATTAAAAAATTAGGTAACGTGTAATAATCAACTAATTTAATAATTAACATATTCAATAATCAACAAATGTAATACAAGAATCTAACTTTGAAAATATAACTCGTAAACTCTATTAAACTAAATGATTGGAAAATAAATATGTAGTTTTAATGCAACTCCCTTTATTTAAAGATAATAGTTGTTTTGATGATGAAAATAAAATAAGTAAATAAAAGACTGATTATGAATTAGTTTTTTATTATAAAATAAATCTAAAGTAGTAGGTAGCTTAGGTAACCCGCTATAATACTGGCTGTTTAACAGCAAAAGTCCTGTGAATCTATCCGAAATTAACAGTTACAGACTAAAAAAAAAGGTTAATTATGTCTTTTTACTATATTGTGTTATTGATACTTTCTTTGTTTTTTTTTGTAAATAATTATTATTTTGATACTCACAAATAATCACTCCACAATGATACCTAGTTCATATAAACTTAATAAATAAATTCGATAAGTTATAATAATATACAGCTACACATCCCTAATCAGAAGCGAGAAATTATAAAAAAGGATGGTTGCCCGCGCCATTGGCATGTATACATGCCAATGGCCGCGTAACTGATAGAGAATAGTGCTGTAACTTGCTGCAATTTTATATGTATTTTTGTATCTCAAAAGGTTGATTTTTTTATTGATAGTTGCTATAAATGTGGTCTTAAGTTTTTTACAGTAGGAGATGAGGTTAAATAAATATTCTTTTTGTGTTATAAGCTGTTTATTCACAAATTTCAGACGAAAATTATTATGTTTATCGATAACATTTTGGACTCCCTACTATTTTCAAGGTTATTTCATTGAATTTGTCGGCTTGGCGTGGAGGGCACGGCGAAGCGCTTTTGCTCTGGCGGTCAAAAGGTTAAATAGCCAAAATATTTACAGCTAGTAAAAAAAAGGCTTACGAGAACGGTGCTAAAAATAGATCTGTTTACGTTTACAAGACCCTCAAAAAACCAGTGAAACCATGACTCCGATTAAATATTCATATTTTTGAGGGCAAATGACTCATACCGGAACTGTAGTACCCAAGACCACGTTCAAGTTCATAGCAATTAAGTATTTCTTAGAGTTCATATGAAGCGGTGAAATTTCTGACACTTTTTACAACTTCCCCTTTAAAAACCTTGAAGCTGAAAGGTTTATTTCGTATTTCTTTTGCCTATCGAGTTACTTTTCAAAGGCTCAAGTAATCGAGGTGAAAGAATAATTAACTTTACCCATACTTTTTTTCTTCTGAATTAATTTTACAACGATTTTTCATGTTTTTAGAGGCCTCCATTTGGACGCATTTGATCTTATTACGTACTAGCTTTTGCCGGAGGTCGGAAATTAGATATCCCAAGGGAACGTACTATCTGGATAAAAAGTCCTTATGTGTTATTCCAGGTTACAAACTATCTGTGAGGCAAATTTCATCCAAATCCGTTCCGCCGTTTTTGCGAGATTGAGTGACAAACATCCAAACTTTCACATTTATTATATTAGTAGGGTAGGATAGTAGGATGATATACTGAGAAAACTTGTAACCAATAACTACAGATGGGCCGACTATGACTTTGGCCGACTAGTCGGCTACAGAATGGCCGACTAGTCGGCCAAGACGATCATTGCTTTCGGTTGAGTTCAGCACCCTAATTGCGTAACACGCGATTAATCATAATCGGTTTCATTTTGACAGTTCAACAATATTCATTGCGCTATTTACATTGTTGAGCGGACAATTTTTTCGAACATATGAAGCAATGGTTTAGCCATCTGTTTCAAAACGAAACAGATTATGATGAATCGTGAGTTACGCAATTAGGGTGCTGGTGACATCTGTAATGTTTGTGACTACGCTTTCAGCTCGTAGGTGCGGCGCCCGGCGACCAGGCGGAATTGTCAGGACATACATAGTTGGGAAAAGACTAGGCAGATGAAGAGTTTGGTTTTTGGTCTAGGCAGTGGTGATGAATGCCTGCTTGAGTTCGAAGACTTCGAACCAATGGCCTACGTCTCATCCGTCTGGGGCGATACCACTGGGCCACCAGCGCTCTAATTGGGTAGAAGGTTATTGCTAATCCATTGCTTGATATATATATAAATACATTTATATGTTTTATTAATCCTATTTCTCTTTTTCTTTTAAAAACACTACAAAATGAAAGATAACTTTAATTTCGGAAGTCAGTGACTTTGGATATGTCTTTAAATTTTTTGTCGACGTTTTCAAAATTAAAGTAATTTTTCACTTTGTAGTGTTTTTCCGGAAGTCGGTTGTTTTTTTTTTTTTGGAAAATGTTTTTATTTTTCACTTTTTAGTCATAGTACCTACCCCACACCAATTCTAAATTTCATCATCCTTGGGATCAAAACAATGCATATTTATTATGCGATAGCAGAAATCGCGGTTGATTTGCTGTCATTTTTTGAAGAGTTCCGTTGTCTGTCTCCAAAACGCATCATCAGATCTATATGAAACTTTAATGGGACCATTTCGGAATAAACCCCTTTCGAACAAAAATACATTTGCAAATCCGTCTGTATTTGACGGAGTTATGCGCGAACATACATAAAAAATATATACATATAACTATTTTATAAACATGTCGAATTGATAACCTCTTTCTTTTTGAAGTCGGTTAAAAATTAAATAGCTCACCAACATGACCTACTTTATAAAATTAGCCCAATCTCCCCCGTACATCGATTGAATGCCCCAGTTAATTTCAACTTAACTTAATACGTTTAATATAATTAGTAACATGACCAGTTCACCGACGTAGAAGCTTAATTACCTAATTACTTTCGAACTAAGTCATCAAACTAGTGGTTTCTAATTTAGGTAAGTACCTATGTAGGTAGAATTTTCGGACATACTGGATATGGGGTAAATCCATTCAATAAACCTAAACGGGATAACCTGATGCGCGTGTGCGTGACACAGCAAAAACGAAATGCCAGTATTTGTATTTCCAACTTTATTTCGATTTGGGTGGGTAGTTCGTCTACAAAAATTACAATTTACTTAGCACCGGACTAAGTTGTCAGTTTTGTAAAAAGAACTGCATTTCTGTACATAATGGGTTCTTAATTCAAAAACTGTCTTGGTGGTGTAAACCTCATCTAAATAAAAACCTTATACTGTAATTAATTGTATGTGTTTTAGACTAATGAGGGTATATTAGGTTATCGGTACAATTAGCTTTCCTACTAAGAAATTATTTGAAATGGTATTGTGAGAGAAGTACCAAAACCAGCGTATTTTACGACTGCGTAATATTATCACACTAATTGGAAACAGTAATTAAACGAGTTAGTTATAGTTAGATATGTGTGGTCTCCTATCACTAGAAAAAATAAAACGTCATAGGCAAACACAATAATGAAGAAGACCATTTTATGATGAATCAACACAACTTAGTTTTATAAGGATAGAAAGTATATACCAAAAGTCAAGAAAATAAAAAAGCCCCTAATTCCACGTTTGCTCAGACGTAAAAACATCGCAGCGGATATTTTTTCCCGCACAGGATCTTCAGCGCTTTGCTTACCGCCGAGAGTTGAAAATCTAGTGAGCGATAAAATGTCGCCCCGATATTAATACGTCCATGCGACTATGGTATTAAACATTTAGGTACTTGAGACTAGACATTGAAGCGGACCATGACATGTATCCGACGTTGCTGATTCAAAAAAAGTACAAGAAAGCAGAGGGGCAATTCTCGTAATTTTATGAACGTCCACAGTCTCATCTCAGTCTCAATCCGTCAACAATACCGCGAGTTTCCATACATTTTTGACAACTTTTTGACGTTTGATTGTCGCTGAGATGAGACTGCGACTAGATTGTGAACGTTTTTAATTATGAGAATTGGCCTTCTGATCACTACGCCAAGAGAACAAGTAAAAACCAAACATTAATAATAAGAGTTTCTTGAAATCATGCTCACGGCAAGCTCAATCCCAAATAACATACCGAGAAAATAAGCGTCCCTTTCTTCCGACTTCATAAAAACTCGGTTGAATAAAGACAGCTTATTCCCTCAAAGATAAATATACCCACAATTCATTTCACTAATCTATTTGAAGTTACTGCAGCAAGTACTTCAAAGGAAGGTAATGTAAACATGACTGTCTGACAGTACCATATCACTGCAGGCTATGTTTACGTTAAGTTGAGCGCATTGCCTCACGTCTTCTCAAAAGAACATGCTTAACTACACCGTGTTGCTAGAAAAGATATTTACTGAGAATTTTCTTGAAGGTACTGCTATTGATAAGGAAGTTTATGTTTGCTGGATAAGACTGTGAAGACATTGTCAAGTTTTTTGCAATGTTACATTACTACCAACAGGAATCTCTCGTACACCATATAACACATGCATAAACTACAGAACGCCACCAGCTACGATCCTAACATACTCCTTTTGGCTCGTTTACGTTCATACATCTAGACATACACACACGCCGGTTGCGAGTACGACACACCTAAACCTGAAGAAGATCACCAATAAGGTCATATATTATGTCCTACTAAGGCGACTCCTCCCGGCTTTTTTTCACTAACATCTGCCGAGTCAATCTCTCGTAGTTGGGTTATAAAGGCCAAATCGCCATAACTCTGTCTCAAATACTTCAATTCATTACATCTAGTAGAGCAAAGGTGACAACTAAACTACCTTAGAGAAGGAAGTACATATTGCACAAGCAAAACTGACCAGTCTAGAGAGCATATGGGGCCAAAATTGCCCATCGTAGTCACCTTAGACGAGAGAAAGTAAATGAGAAGAAAACCGGAAGCACAGTTAGAAAGACTGAGAAAAAGAAAATATGCAGAATTCTGTTGAAGTAAGACCTCTCTAGGATAAAATTAAGTTATAAAACGCAGACGTACTCAAATACTATCCTTAGAATCGTTACCAGATGCTTTGAAAAACAATTTAACAAAAAAAGGGGCAACAGAACCAAATTCTAAAAGGAAAATTGGATATCCTTTTTAGATGCAACAGAACCTCTCGTATTTCTTGGATACAAGTCTGTTCCTAGACGGACTTAAAGCGGCCCCGCTAGACATATTGAAAGTTACGTAATGGAACTTTAAGGTTCGAAGGCAAATCTTTGATGGCAGACAGAATTTAACTGGAATTTGAACGGAAATATAGAAAGGGTGATTTTATGTCTGAAGATTTCTTGCTCAGTTTCTTTAGTTCATGCTGGCACTTAAATACCGCATGTAGTTTTATCGATTCCAATCAGACTCGTCAAGTACACTACGTCAGGCAGTCAGGGTCAAGTAGATCACGACAATGCAGTCATTTCTGAGCTAGCTCGATGCGACCGACCTGGTAAAAACCTGGGCTACGTAACTAAATGAATGTGCACTATGTAATTTTTAATGGGAATAGTCATTCTCATTAAAAATTACGGGTGGTGAAAAAGAAGCTTCTTTTTCACCCGATAACGGCAAAGCAAAAAGGAGGGTTATGATTTTGAATAGTATGTATATCGGCATGTAATATGTATATTGATCTGTGCCCTCATAACTTCTAAACTCCTTATCATAATTTGACAAATGAGGTATCGTTGGAAGCGTCTTGGCCATCCGCTGGTTTATAGACTATGTGAGATCACCCTAATATAGCACCCTTTAGAAGAAATAAAGTTATAAACTAAAAAAAGTCCATGGTTTTCTGATGATAATATTTTTTTGTTTCATACTTTTTAGTAGTCGGGATTTAGTTTTTGAATTTGCTTTTTGATGAAGTAGATTAGTTCACGGGAAGGGACACCACCTTGTTGACTGTTTTTCTCCCCAGATTTAAAACGGATATTGAATCGCGAGTACAGTCAGTTACAAACAAAATGAGCACTGACATCTATTCTCCAATGACTAATGACCCAATGTTATCTACAAGCCATTACAAGCCCGTTATTGGACGCCAGGACCAAACTACAGTTAACTTATAAGATCTGATTGATTAATTGACCTACTTTGAGTACGAAGCAATGATTCACCAAGTATTTGTAGATGTCTAATGAGCGCTAACTTGAAGCTCTTGCATATATAAACTGCATCTAATTTTATAATTGAACGCAAATAGAATGTCATTAGAGAGAGTTTGCATTCTGCTTTCGCTCTTATGAGGAATGGCGTGATGTTATGTACGGCATTTCATGGATCATCAATCGGTTTACGTGACATTTGTATGATTCTTCAAAATCGGTTCAGTATTTCTGGAGATAAGTGTGCAAGGATAGACATACAGACAGCTAAAATCATAAACATTTTTTACTAACTTCTCGGGGGTTTTAAATAATATTTAAAACCCCCGAGAAGTTAGTAAAAAATGTATTATGGTTGTTGGGTTATAAAAAATCTATTTATGTTAAATTGATTACTTGTTTCTAGACCATTGCAGGTGCATAACTTTAATGCTTTAAGGCGCTGCCCAAACGTAGGACACCGTAAAATGCTCAGTTTTTTGTCGCACAGTACCACGCCCATATTACTAGCCAGATGTTTTTTTTAGGGTATTGTAAAAGGTTGAATGAAAAAACTTATTTTAGATAGATAGATATTTCATAAAAATAAAATAATATAACGACATTGTATTAAAAATATTTTGCGCCGCATAATTCTCAAAATTTAGAGCGTAAATTATCTTATTTTATATAAGTACATATAATAATAGGAATTCAATCAACTGAAGAAATACCTAAAATTGCCGTGCATTTATTTTTTAATTTAATGAAAACTGCATTATGTACTACTTTTATTTTGGTGGTCTTTTGATTCAACTCATCGCTGTTTTGAACCTTATTTGTTCCCACGATGCGCTATTGTCAAAGACTTAAAAAAAATGCTTCCTACCGCAACTTAAAGCAAATCTACTAGACGGGTCGCGCCTGCCTGTGGGAGCCTTTAAGCTACGCAAAAACAGTAGTAGCTTGCCCCCCCCCCCCCTCTTTAACACGACTATCACATAAATAAACTTATGGAAATTACCACCCACACATAAAAACATAATTTGCATATTCTATCTCTCACTCTGGTATTTAAATGACTGTGAAAGAGTCATTAAATTGGTTGTTTACAATGTCACTATCAGAATTTTTTCACGATTGATAAATATTATCGAGCTAAAAATAATAACGGACAGTGATAAAATAAAATAAATGCAAATAGGTACTTAAATGCATGATTTATCAATTTTACAGTTCAGTTCGCAATTACCTTGATATTTAATTGCTTGTGACCTATTCATGGCCCACAGATTGATAACCCCTGCAGATTGACTTTCAGATTGATATACTCTTATAAGTTCCAGATTTAGTAGTATAAATATATTTTAATTTGTAACTTCTCTGTATTCTGCTTACAGATATTAAGCTGAGATATCCTATTCTGCCTAGCCTTTTCCAAACTGTTGGGGTCGGCTTCCAGTCTAACCGGATGCAGCTGAATACCAGTATTTTATATGTAGCGACTGCCTATCTGACCTCCACAGTTCAGTTACTGGCTAATACGGTAAGACTGGTAGTCAGAATTTGGGGCTTCTGACGAACCGTAACAACTGTCAAAGATCCATGAATGACAGCTAGAACCGGCTTAGCGTGCTTTCCGAGGCACGGTCACCCATCCACGGATCCGCGGAACCGCGGCAAGCGTAGCATAACCTAATCGATCGACCCGTGTGGCTTTTATTACATAGCCGCAAGCATTTGTTACTCAATACCAATAATACGCAAAAATGGCTGAACGGATTTGGTTGAAATTTGGCACACAGGTAGTTCATTACCTTGATTAGCCTACCTGGACATAGGGTATTTTGAATCTCGGTACCACGCGGGTGAAGTCACGGGCAAAAGCTAATATGCAACCATTTGAGGTCCTGCTTCCGAAAGCTTTAGTGAAATTCCACAAAGAGAGAGGTGACTTGATACTTTGAAAGTCCCAATGTGTGGTTCAAGAGCTGTTGTAGGTCAATTAACCATAAATGATTCAATAGTCTTTCAACACCATACAATATTGGGATTTACATGAAGGAAAACCGACTAAGAAAACAATTGAATCACAAAACCACATGAGCGCAGCATTGGCTAAGCAAATGATAACCTATTTGGTTATTCAATATCTATAGCATGTACACAGTCTACAAAACATGTCAAGGCGAGTATATCGACGTCTTTTGAATACTAAAACATGTGTGAACAAAATTGCCTGTTGGCTAACTGGTGACGCGTTAGATATTTAATGAGTTAGTCTGTGTCACACCTGAGTTTAACGTTGAATGGAGTAAAACTGCTTGCTTTGAGATTACTTGGGTTTACTCATAGGTTTGTTAAAATAACAAAAGATCTTAGTTGTTTCTGCTAAATTAATTTCAGATTAGATATACCTGTGGCTCTTGGCAAGTAATAACAGCCGAACGGGTCGATCCATCAGGTTAAGCTACGCTTGCCGGGGTTGGTCTGTCGATGGGTAACCATATTTACATACTACCGAGATTCCTCCGTGCCTCGGAAAGCACGTTAGGCAACGGCCAGGACCAACGGGTCCTGGCTGACATTCGTGGATCCTAATCCATTGCTTAATATGTTCGAAAAATTTGTCTACTCATCAACAGTTGAGAGTTGAGTAGCGAAACCAGTTGGTGATTCATACAACTATACATTAGAAATTATTAGCAGTAAACGAACCACCATTATCATTAGGTAATTAATTAATTTAAATTATATACATTTCTTGATCCTGTTTATGAATCATGTGAAGACTTATTCAAATCTTATCAACAAAAACTATGATGCATAATGTGGTTGTAAGTAATTGACAATAAAAAATATGGAAAAGAAATTACATGCATCAATTCACACTACACCATGCTTGTACTGAAAGCTTAGGCAGAGTTGCATTTATAGTACACCCATGTTTCGCTAGTTATATTAAAGTCCCATGTAATAAAGGAGGCCTATTGCCATCAACCAAGCATAAATCCAGACTCCAGGCGGCTGCAGAGAAATTCCAGAATTATCGATTTAAAGATGACAATTTAATTCTAAATATAAATCGATGAATGAATCTATCAAACTTGGCTTCAAAACTGCCCGCATGATAATCTTTTCTGCCAGGGGTGCGGGTTGTTCGAAAGAGATGTACCGCGGCCCCTGGCACACACGCAACTGAGGGAACACGGGTGGGTTTTAGTCAGTAAAAGTCTGACACGCCCTCCTGCTCCACCCAGAGCGGGAGAAGTTATTTGAAGATTTCCCTTCCCACCCAAAAAAAAAATATAATCTTTTGTCTAAATGTCTACTTATTTAATTACAAAGAAAAATACACTTTCACATAACACAACTGCAAAGAATTGATACTTAGGCCTGCTTGCACCACAAATCTCTAAATATTTTTAGTGCTAAACAAAGTTTAAACCTCATTATTTTTGATGTTGATCATTTTTTGGAAGTTAAGGACACTTAGTTTTTTTTTTAATCTTTTTTGCTCTGCAATCAGTCATTCAACTATGAGCAGATGTGGACAAAGTAGCGCTTTGCAGAGTAATTAATTATTTAATTTGCATCAGACTTGTAAGGCATAGTCCAGCTAGATAGGTCTATTACGCCCTTAATACCAGGAGGTTCTTATTTTGGTATTATGCTTTATTTACATTTTTGTTCTTTGCTTGAGTTAAGTTTTCCATTTTATTTGTTGGTATATTGGCATGGCTGGCTGACATATGTATGACTAATTATTTAATTAATGTTCGTGTCTCGTAAAGTTTATATTACTTTGTCTATGTATGTATAGAATCAAGTCTATCTGACTAAACAGACAGCTGTGCTGCTGGGGAGTTTGTTCCGCTACTTCTTCTTCCCAGCTAAAGCACTAGGAAGTGGTGACGGGTGGGCGTTTTTGGGGGGACTGTCTTATGTATTTTGACATTCAAAAAGTGCTGATTCTCAGCCTAATTTGAATAAATGACTTTTGATTTTGATTTATTATTGCAAGCCTTGCAAGTCTTTGTTTGTGGTCAAACTTGGTTATTGATGATTTCAAATTAAAAATATCATTGTAATAGAAACATATCCATCCATAACTATCTTTTTCATAACTGTAGCAGATGATTATACTTCAAGTACAGTAGTTATGCACTTGCATTTAATACTTAGCATGCAACCGACCATCGTTGTCTGCATAAGTAATGAGTTGTGGCTTGCATTGTTAAGTTCTTCACATTAATTGTTTGATTAATATTTTCTTACTTAATAAGTATGATAATTTAAGTTTTGCATTTTGAAGAATGTTTGATTGTAGTTTTACTAAATTAAATAGGGTGTGTGACATAGGATAAGCTTACCAGCAGTATGCAAGAAAGCACTGGAGTAACAGTCGCACAACCTATTTGGTATCAGGAAAAAATATTTATCACTACCATAATGTATGTCATACTTAAGAAAGTAAAATAATTAACTATACTCCATTTGAAATAAGATTAGACATTTAAACAAACCTTTTTTACAGTCCGTTCAACTGATTTTGACTCCCATTCCATGGGGATAAGGATGGCATTAAAAGCAAAAAAGTGGTTACAATGCCAACTATTTACTGCAAATGCCATTTATCATGCTACCAACACAATAGAAGTCTGCCAGGGGTGTGGGTTGTTCGAAAGAGATACTGCGGCCCCTGGCACACAGGTAACTGAGGGAACACGGGTGGGTTTTAGTCAGTAAAAGTCTGACACGCCCTCCTGCTCCACCCAGCGCGGGAGAAGTTATTTGATAATTTCCCATCCTCAAAAAAAAAAAAAAAACACAATAGAAGTCAAAATCGGTTGAATGGACTGTAAAAAAGGTTTATTTATATGTCTAATCGTATTTCAAACGCATTACAAGTATTCTCAGCAAACTGAGAACATTATTTTTAAAAGTAGTTTCTAGATACCTATCTAGAAACTTATACTTTTATACTTTTTAGTGTATAGGCACCTGCCTATACACTAAAAAGTGTATTTGACTGATACAGATGGTGGGGAATAAATTCTTGTTTGTTTCTCTTTATCTAAATAGGTACTTGCTTCTGCCCACAACTTAGTCTATTCAGCATTTGTTGTTCTTTTCATCTTTTCACTCGGCTGTTAAGGGTCCTAGCCTGACGTTAAATAGCCAATAGCCTCCCTCAAAATTGGGCTTTCAAAATGCAATTTTTTTTTCAAATTTCCCTGGTAGTTCCAGAGATTAGTGCATTCAAACAAACATTTCAGCTTTATCATTAGTATGGAGGATAGTAATCTTTCTAATTATAATCAAAGTGTAAAAAACATTGAAGAATCAATAAGGTTTGTAATTCCATACAATGTCATGCAAATTCAATACTTACCAAGATGTTAGCATGCACTTATCTATTGATTGTACGTACTATCACTTTGGCTGTATGTTAGTTTATCAGTGCAATGTTAAATGCTTTCATAGTAATAATAATTGAGTGCCTACTATCAGCAATAGATAACAAATGATACTGGTCATTTACTTTCTGCCGTTTCCACTACAGATTTTATTCTTTTTATTAAGACCATACAGAAGCTTTTACTAATGATTCCAGCCCGTTTATTTAATTCAGATTTATTGTATTATTCATTAACTTCCTTAATATACACAATATACAAAATATATAAATAAATAGCAAATACCTTATATTTATTTATTTAAATACAGAAATAGGAGGTTCTGTAATGTAAAATAAACAATGTATTGAATAACGATATACCTAATTACCTTTTGGTTTTCCTTATTTCTGTGCTTAATATGGAAGTTAATGAATAATACCATTATTAAACACTTTGTTAAATAACATATTATTTAGCTACCTACAGAGCTATTATATATTGAGAGCAAAAATCTTTAAATTAATAAAGAATTAGAGGTTTTTGCCAAATTCAAACATAACTTTTTTATTCTTGGATGAGAAACAAGTCATTCAAAATAGCATAATGATCAATACACGATGGTTCCATGCGATCGTACTGAAGTCGCCGGTTTTAACGAGAATATCGGAGGCAATGAGCAAATAAGACGGACCACACGCGGCCTCGGAAAACACACGTTAAAAACGCGTACGCTAGCATTCCTTAAACGGCAAACTGTACATCGAATATTGCAAAACATTTTTACGAATAAGCATGCCCCAAATTGACACGCCAAATAAAACGCCGACAAATCAAATCCGATCTATCATTATCTGAATTAAAAGTAACAAACATACCTGTTCAAACTGCTCCCTGATCTCAGTCCTCTCCTCGTCGGTCAATTTTGAATTATCTGCCATCGTCACACAAATAAAATCACAAAAACAAGGATCACATCGACAATGTAACGAGAGTTTGAAAACGCTTTTCACAGTTCACTTACGTACTAGCGATATATGTGTAAAAATAAAAATGTAATTTAAAAATCACAGCACTCGACAACTAGTGTAAGCGAAGGAGGCGCACTTTAAAATCACCAGACGGTCTCGCGACGCGATAACATGAATCGAGTGCAAATTATAAATACGTCAAGTCAACCGACCACTGCGCAGGGGCTGTGTAGTGACGCGGGACTGGTCGATAACTTGTTTTAAAATCGATGTCGATGAAATGGCGCGCTGGGTGTTTGCATAGTTTTATAGCAAGGTTTTGCAAATTAACACAAAATATACTACACTACGCGACTTCTACTTCTCATGTCGATGGTATTCGTATACTTTTTTTTTTCTTTTCTTTGTGTAATCGTAGAAGGGATGTCGGGAATCAGATTCTTGGATCTTTTTTTCCAGCGCGCATGCGACATCCCTTAGTAAGGCAGGTGGTGCGATTCCTGCACCTTAATTGCGTAACGCACGATCAATCATAATCTGATTAATTTTGAAACAGATTGCTAATCCATTGCTTCATATGTTGGAAAAATGTGTCTGCTCAACAACGTAAATACCGCAATGAATATTGTTGAACTGTCAAAATGAAAAAGATCATGATTGATCGTGTGTTACGCAATTAAGGTTTTTTTTTTTTGGGTGGGAAATCATCAAATAACTTCTCCCGCTCTGGGTGGAGCGGGAGGGCGTGTCAGACTTTTACTGACTAAAACCCACCCGCGTTCCCTCAGTTGCCTGTGTGCCAGGGGCCGCGGTATCTCTTTCGAACAACCCGCACCCCTGGCAGGCATCGGTCCTTGCGGACCCCACCTATTGGTGCTGACATCTCTTTGACGCGCGCGTGGAACACAACGCGCCGTCGACCCGGGCTTGATCCTTACCGGACAGCGAGCTACCCATTACTCGCTGTCCGCAAGCCCGCGCCTACGGTGGCCGGGAATCAGCCTGGGATTCCCGACGCCCAGGGCTTCTCCCGCGGCGACTACGGCCGTGAGGGCGCATATACTGCCTCTCCCTCACGTGCGCCGCTTCCCTCTTTGCGAGCATTACTGCTTCGCAGAAGGAGGTGAAGGCTAACCATTCACTCTCGCTCCGTACCATGGCCTGCACCAGGGCCGGACGCGAGAGATCGCCGCCGCCGATCGCCTCCACGAGGACACAGCGGTGCTCCGCCCAAGCCGGGCAGACCGCCACCGTATGCTCCACCGTGTCCTCAGGGCGATCTTCGCAATGGAAGCACCCGGGCGTTTCCTCCCGCCTTATACGAAACAGGAACCTCCCGAAACAACCGTGTCCGGTGAGGACCTGCGTCAGGCGGAAGGTGAGGACGCCATGCCGCCTCTCAAGCCACTCCTCAAAGAGGGGACTTACCGCCGCTATCGTGGCGTGCCCAACGCAATTAGGGTGCGGGTAGTGCTTCTGCAGTGGAGTCGGTTTTCTTCTCGACAAAAGCATAACATTGAGTGTCTGTCGGTACGCATACAGATACGGACAGACATTCTCTAAATATTTTTTTTTTTTCGTTAAGACTGTATGACCTGAATTCCCTAAAATATAGATTATTTTTTTATTGTTTGGTGCAATTTTATTATTTGACTTTTACTATTTATTCATTTAAATTTTTTTCGTGTTCGAAGCAAGCAGTAAAATCCATCCCTAATATCTTGATTACCCCTTTTCGCCTAGTTAAAAGGTTGATTTTAAATAAATCACTAGGAAATCAATGAAACTGTACTTAATTAGGAATCAGAAAAGAGGAAGACGTTATGCTAGTACGCTTTCTGCTGGCAAATGTGAACAGCTGCAGAGCATGCACCGCTTCTTACGTGTTTGGGGACGTATGTGAAAGGTATTCTACTTGTGTCCTCTTGAGTTGTTTGGAGGTGAGGTTGTGGTTGAAGAGCGGAAGTTAAACTCCAACTTGTTGATACTATGATGATATATTATACTAAAAAAAAGTCATTTATTCAAACTAGGCTGAAAGTCAGCACTTTTTGAACGTCAAAATTACATAAGACTGTCCCCCAAAAACGCCTGCCCTTCACCACTTCCTAGTGCTTTAGCTGGGAAGAAGAAGTAGCGCAACAAACTCCTCAGCAGCACAGCTGTCTGTTAAGTTGGAAGAACTTGATTCTAAACAATAATAGGTAAGTAATCAACAAAAATAAATGAAAAAATCATTAATAAAATAAAATAAGTTATATAAAATATGGTTCATACAGTCAAATAAAATAAACAATGATAGGAAGTAACTCATATGACCTGTCAGTTGGTAAGCTGATTCTGGTGAAAAGAACACAAACGTTGGCTTGAATTAATCACAGCGACCAACAATTCTTGTCATTTAAGTAGTCGTTGATAAAATAGTATGCCTTAGAAAAAAAGTTGGATTTTACTTTAGCTTTAAACGCATTAAAATGTAAATCTAGCAAAGAAGATGAAGCGTGTTATAAAAGGTTATACCAACCCTAACAAATGAGTTATGAACTTTACGAAGCCGGTGAAAGGGAGCACTTAGTTGGTCCTTATTTGTAGTATTAATATTATGAATATTACGGTTTTTAGTGTATAAGTGTATATTTTGCCTAATATATAAGATGTTAGCGAAGATGAATTGTGATGACACCGAGAGAATTCCAATATCCTTAAAAAATCTGTCAAAGAATTTCTAGCAGCTAGTTGGTAAATTGCTTTTGCTATTGTTACACGCGTCTTATGCTGGGGCTGCACTAATGATCAACGTCAATGCCCATCATCGCGATAAGCAACACGGTAGAGATTCCGATAGTCAACGTCCATGCCCACCGAGTTATCGCCTAACGTCAAATAGCAATGTGAAAGCCGTTGTAAAATTATCGCGATAAGTTGTGGCTACACCTACCGTTAACGTCCATCATCGCGACAATCAACGGCGTTTCCTGTTGGTGTGGCCCCGGCATTATAATACACACGTTATCGCAGTTATAAAACGAATTGAACTAGTTGGGACAGAATAAACTAATGACTTAAAATCTAGTCCGTGTCCCGTGACGGTTGACAACCAAGAGAGGGACGCTAAGGGTAGCGTCCCGGATCGTAGCTTAGTGTTGCCACATAACAAACTAACACAAAAACTTACACCAACCAACTAAACATAGTACAGGCGACGCCGACGCCACGTACACAAATGCATAATACGTGACGCCACACGTGTCAGTACTTTTCTGAATGTAATGATCTCCATTTGACTTGTTTGTTTATTGGAAAAACCTAAAACTTAAAGAAAATTTGGCCATTCAAAAATATTTTACGGGCTATATTATATTACATCACAAAATATTTTTTCGCGAGGTCAGCTCGTGGGCCGAAAACGTAAATATTTTTATCGAATTTGTTGTGTTCATTTAACAAACGAACATCACTATATAGCGGATAGCGTTCCTGCTTCAAGTTCACAGTTGCCAGTTGTGATTGAAACATATAAGCAAAAAAAATATGTGTCTCAATATCTCATTTTGATTTTCGAGAAATTTAATTACAGTCCTTTGAACATACATACATACATAATGAACATCTTTTTAATATTATTTATGTAAAATGCGTATTAAAGTTAAAGTAAAAATTAAATTTACACAACCGCCATCTATTGCATAAACTTTGGGAAAGTTTAGTATGAAATCTGGGGCACATTCAATTGTACTTAATATTGCTACTCGATACTAGATGGCGCTATACCACATAATGTAGAAAGTTCTGGAAAATATTTCAAATTGTACTTCTCTGTGATTGGCTGAAATAAAGAGCGGGAAACTTCTACAATGTTCGATGCAGGTGTAGTCAAGTATAAGGTCGCTCAAATATTTTGTTTTGAAAATTACCACATATTATGAAATATGACTAAAACACCTGGTAAAAAAATACACAATACACTTTATTATGCTTACAGTAGCTATATTGCCAGATGAAATAATAGCATGTATGATACGCGCAATTTATAATATTAAAAAGTACTTTATGCGACAAGTAATGCATTACTCTTGGCATCACCACCACGATGTCATGTATATTGTTCACATACCGCATTCATATGAATGCGAAAATGAAATAGAGTATTGTTTCGTATATATTGTCTGTGTGGGCACAGACAATATACCAAAGAATACTCTATATTATTTTCTATTCGTAAGCTGATGCTTACAAATGCTTTAGCTTCGGAACGTATTGAGAAGTCGTTAGATATCATTCATTGACTTATACAGGAAAAGTTTTTATTTAGTGCGCAAACTTTAACCATGAATTCTGCATACCATTCTAGACTCCCCAGCGAATAAAATTTTCGTCGATTTTCCAAAAAAAAAACAGCTGTTTCATTAAAGTGCGATACCTACGCGGTCAAAATGTATGGAAAAGTTGTTTTTTTGTATAGCCGATGAAAAATTTCTGGGCTGGGGGTCTAGAATGATATGCTGAATTCATGGTTACGCACGTAAGTTTGCGCACTGGATAAAAACTTTTCCTGTATATCTCATTTCATATTTTTGTAGGTATAAAAACAATATATTATTATGATCACGATTTTTATATTTTAAGACAATACCTGCCGAACTAATTCTGGTACGCGATGTCCTATTCGTCGTATGGTAAAAGCCTACAATGACAATTTTGTCGATGTAGATATATTTCTGCAGTCAAAACCTGGATTCAAGAGGAATGTATCTAGTCTTTTGTCAATGAATGATGTATGTTGTTAATGAATAATATAATTTTCCAATACTTTGTACGTTCATAAAGTTGTTATACTATTGCTATGAATATATTATTATTATTTCAATTTAAGATTTGTTGTACGTGATTGATTATATTTCTTTATTATTCTCTGAGCCACTTATGTGCATGAGTAGGAATGAATTTCTAATTATGTATTTAGTGTAGGTAATGTTTCAATAATTGTAATAGACCATTGAGGTTTACATGAATTATTTAATGAATTATTTAATAATGTATAGCGCCACCTAGTGACACCTATCTTTTTGAATATTGCATGTTAATATGTGGATAATGCAGTGGGCTGCAATATTGTCAAACACTTATTATTATAACACTTTTAATATTAAGATGTATATTGTAGCTGTTTTTTATCCCATTATAAATAAAATAAAAAAATAAAATAAAATAAGAAAGTTCGCATCCATATCAATTTGTTAAAAAAAATATCTTACAGTTTTACGGTAAGATGAGAGTGCAACTAGATTAGAACCTTTTTTATTACCTACAGGGATTGGCCTTCTGAAATTATTATCTGTTACTTATCTTATTTGCTTCAGTGAGTTTATTTTGGCACCATTTCAACTATAACATGAAAGAGCCAATAAAACTTCAAACACTGCAAGCGGCCCGCAGGTTGAGCTTCGCTGCAATCGCGAACGTTCTACAAAATTCTCGTAGATGGCGCCACCGGTTAAAAACAGATGCACGCGCCAAACGTCATCAGTTCAAATCGTTCAAGCGAACGCGAAACAAATTCAAAGCAATTCGGAGACGACTTTTTCTGTGATCAAGCTGCGATTGCCTGCGATCCTACAAATTCTACAAAGTTTCGAAGTTATCCAGTGAATCAAGAAAAATGTCTCTGCTACCATTCTTGTTTGACTACGAGTTAAACCGTCCCCGCCTGATGGAACAGCATTACGGCCTGGGGCTGACACCGGAAGACCTTCTCCAGGCTGCCAGCGTTCCTCTGATAAGCAGGGAGTACTACAGACCCTGGCGCCACCTCGCAGCTGCTGCTAGAGACGTCGGCTCCAGCATCAAGTCGGACAAGGAGAAGTTTCAAGTGAACCTAGACGTGCAGCATTTCGCGCCGGAGGAGATTAGCGTAAAGACTGCTGATGGCTATATCGTTGTTGAGGGAAAACATGAAGAGAAGAAAGACCAGCATGGCTTCATTTCGCGTCAATTTACCCGTCGCTACGCGTTGCCAGAGGGTTGTTTACCCGAGTCCGTGGAATCTAGGCTGTCTTCCGACGGCGTTTTGACGGTGACAGCTCCTAGGAAGGTGCCCCTGGCTGTTCAGGGTGAGCGCAACATTCCCATCACTCAAACTGGACCAGTGCGCAAGGAGGTCAAAGATCAGGCTAATGGTGACAAGTGAAGTGATGTGATCTCGTGTTTAATTTTATCTATTCCTCAATATTATCTCTTTGGTTAAGACTGATTGTTTTTTAAGGTAATAAATACGTCTTGTATTTGAATTTAAAATGTGTTTTGATTGTTCCTATGTTAAGGGGAGCCTATGGTGTTGAAATTTCTATGGTGTTCAACCTTTGCAAGTAGGTAGGTACCAGCTATTTGAGTAAACTTTGCTGTTCTCTCATGCAAAACTCTACCAACAATTTTAAACTTCCAAAGCTCGGGTATGTTATAGGTAAACTCAACTCAAAACCATTCATTTCAAAGAAGTCTGTTAATAAACCAATTACAGGCACTTTTGAATTGCCAAGGAGTCTGAAAGATGAAGCTAGTTGCCCATTCCAAAGCATAGGTACCTATGGAGAAGAACGGGCAAGAAACTCCATGGATATTCTTTAAATCATGATACCTATTGTTACTAACAATTTTGCTGGTTTGTGAGAATAGCGACGAAATTAAAAATGATTAATTTTAGAGAATTGTATTTTTTAATTTCTTTAAAATTGTTTTAGTGCATACCACAAAATGTAAATGATTTATTGAGGGTTTGACTTGTAGTATCAAAATACATAAAAATATTTTAGAACTTTTATTAAAATTATAACAAAAATCGCCATACAAAGGGGGTTCAGTCTTTATTCAGGAGCCTAGATGTAAAAAGAAATGTCATTGATTTCACTTTAAAGCCTCTTAAAAAATACAAATTAAAAACATACAACAGTGTTTAGAACTTTTGTACCTACTTAACTAACAATAGTAACTTTATATTTAGGTAGTAAAAACCATGTTCTTAAAATAAATGAAATCAAAATAAACTTCTTTGGTTTTATTTTCCAGGCTATGGCAGTGGAGATGATCTTCTTCATTAAAAGTTATCTAGATAACGGGTTCTTTATTACACTCTTCTGTTACTATATTTTTGGAGTCGCTTGAATTACATTTTGTACAGAAAGATGAGAGCTAGAAGACGAGGATGACGTTGAGGACGATGTGGAGTGTGATCTTTGGCGCGAAACTAACTTTTTTTTTAAACAACTTCAAAAAAGGAGGAGGTTCTATGTTCGACTTTATGTATTTTTATTTATGTTCACCGATTTCTAACCCATTGGTGAACCGATTCTCAAAATTCTTTTTTATTTGTTAGGTATACTCCTCAGGTGGTGCCATTAGCACCAAGTCAGGATCTGATGATGGAATCCCAGGGAAATCGAGGGCAACCCTCAAATGTTATAGGCATTACCAATGTTTTTCATAAAATTTCTAAAGCTATTGAGACATTTTCGTATGGTCAACATCATCTCATGACGCAGAGCTGATGAAAGAAGGTACAACCTTCTTTTTCCGATGTGTATTCGGGCATAACTCCATCATATACAACGTGTAACGGAAAGGGTATCGACATACCAAGGACACGGCTTCTTTGGATGCTATTAAACGATATTGGAAGGGTTTGTTAATCCTATCTCTACATGTTCGGAAGTTACGAGAATTTTTAATACATTTATACCAGAAACCGAACTTTACAAATAGAAATAAACGCATCACTCGGAAGAGATTAATCGTGATATTGGCAAGTAACGTGGAAAGTTATTGACCTACGTAGTGGAGTGACACGTTTGTTATGATTTGAATTTAAGAAACATAATGAAACCGAAAACTTTGTATCAATTCTTAGAGTAGGTATTATGTTTTGAGCTGAAACTATGTATAGTGATTCTATACCAGCTGTTATTTTTAGTGGGTTTCTGTTACACCCCGTATAGACGGATTTGCAAAATTCTTTTTTTGTTCGCAAGGGGTTTATTCCGAAATGGTCCCATTTAAATTTCATATAGATCTGATGATGCGTTTCGGAGACAGACAACGGAACTCTTCAAAAAATGACAGCAAATCAACCGCAATTGCTGCTGTCGCATAAATATGTATTGTTTTGACCCCAAGGATGATGAAATTTCGAATTGGTGTGGGGTACCTATACTCCATTTTTTTTTTTTTTTTTTGGGCCTTGGCTTCGCACGGTTTGTGCATTTAGCCAGTGTCAAGTAATTTTTCTTTTCGATCAAGTAAATGGCCCGATATCGGGCACGAAGTTACAAAAAAGTCATAGTCGTCTTTAGTCAGTCAAGTCCAGTCAAGTCAAAGTTATTGTAAAGCGGTAGCAACTTTACAAGAACCTAACATGAGTTTTTGGGGGAACACGAAAAGTCCACGTTAGTCACTTATTTTCACCTTCACTACACTTGTGCACACACATGTAACTAAATTGAATACCTAATTCACTACCAAAATTATACAATTTAATTCGCTATTTCACTAAATTTCATGAAAATGAAAATTCGTGCGACATGTTCCAACCCGATCCCGCCAAAAACTCTATACCCCATTTGTTACCTAGCTTTAGAAAAAAGAGGCTCGTAGAAGCAGGAGTGCAAAACATTTTATTTCAAAGTTAAGTTCTAACTTTTTTAGGTAGATTTAAGACAGTACTAAATACTGAGATAAACGAAGTAAAAGTAATGTTTATTTTAGATAATGTTCTATTTACAATAACATCTTCATCACACATTACAAACCTACAACAAAACGAATGAATGAAACAAACAATCACACGATGATTTAAATCTAATTATGGTTATATGAAAATAAAATATATATTTTTTACAATACCTACTTTATTTTAAATAACAACTTACGACCCACAATACGTTTGGTAAAACTTCGTCGTCATAAACTAATTTAGTTACTCGGTGTTTTTCACTCCTGCTTCTTTTAGGTTTTTAGCATTGACACTTTAATTTTTTTGGCATAAATCGTAACTGCAACACCTTTAATATAATTTTGTTACGAAGTGTACATTAAAAATAACCTTTTTTAACTTCTGTCTAATGCTATTGTAAATGGAGTTTATGTACTAAAACTAAGAAGTGAAAAACAAAAACATTTTCCAAAACAAAACAACCGACTTTAAAACTTTAAAACTCAGATTATAAATCAAAGAGGCAGATAGACCGCGCGGAACACCAAAGTGAGGCCAAAAAACCAAATAGGTACCTACTAAAGCGTCGCATTGTATTTTACATAGGTACAATGCGACGCTTCAGTACCTATTTCTGAGCGGAAAAACACTACAAAGCGAAAAATTACTTTAATTTCGGAATACGGTGACAAAAAATTAAAATAGGTACATGTCCAAAGTCACCGATTTCCGAAATTAAAGTTATTTTTCACTTTGTAGTGTTTTTCCGGAAGTTGGTTGTTTTTTCTCTTGAATTATTGTCTGCAAATCAATACGCATTTATTTATTTACAGAATAAATACCTACCAAAAGAAACAGTTATTGTATTGGCATGCATTTCTCAGCTGTGTCCCCAGTGTCAGCCACTAGCGTGAGTGTTAACTATTTGCAACGGGACGAACTCCACATCTGAATAAAATAATATCGAAAAAATCTTCCATCTGATTGAATTCAAATATTTTCCAGATGTTGATGAATTGCTTACCAGATGTGTTATTATAATTTATATAATTTGCGATATTTTCATCGCAACTACTTGCATTAAACCGCTAACTGCTTTTAAGTATGTACCTACATTGGTACCGTCAACTGTGGCATCTTTACCTTCCATGAGCAACTTTACCAATGAGAACTTTAAAAAATATCTCTCGATTAGGTACTAAAAATCTGTTACAAATAGTAGATTATTCTTCTTCTTTATCGGTTGGATATTAAATGGCGGCAAAAGATTTTTAGCTATCGAGAGGAATTAAAAGTAAAGATATTGTCTAAGTCCTTAAAAATTTAGACTATTTCAAAAGAATATTTCTTCCCAAACTGTCAAAATCACACTGACAACAAACTTTCTACTCGACGGCCCGACGCGCGACGGCCCCCAAAGTATATACGATTATCTACAAAATCATGATTCGTTCAGAACGCATAACTGGGATAATTAATAGAAAAACATAGCTATCTTCTCCTAATGTACAGACGCCAGCACATCAAGCTACCCCAATCTGTCAAATTTCTTTGATAGATTTTCAACTTTATCACAATATTATAAGGTTCATGTTCGATTAGGAAAATTTGACAGTTTGGCATAGCTTGACCGGCTGGCATCTGTACATAGTCATGTCTATTCTTCTGTCGACAAATCGGTGCTCGTCCTAAGCCTGCTCCAACAATATTTCCGAATGCTGATAAAATTAGTTTTTAGCGACCTTGTGGTGCAGGACAAGCAGTGTTTAGCCAGGCATTCTTGTCAGCGATGTAATCGGCCAAACTTATAATATGCTTGGCTGCAGTGGCGTGCAGTCCATAAATACAGAAAGACACTGCCTACCCTACCTAAATCAGATAAATATTTAAAACTAATATTATTTTATCGACAAACAAAAAATCTTTATTCATTAATCAGCTCCACCTGTCGAGCGTCGGTAGTATCATTATTATCATCGATACATTATACGTTTGTACGTCGTGTACAATTTGACGCAACTTCGCATTGCGATGCACTAGCGCCTCTGAGTGCCTCGGGATAGACACGAACTATTCCCGTGTATTACGTTCGATTGTTTGTCATTATTTATTTATTTATTCTGCCTGTTCACATAAATATTTATATATTTGAAATGGTGCCAAAATAAACTCACTGAAGCAAATAAGATAAGTTTGTAACAGATAATAATTTCAGAAGGCCAATCCCTTTAGGTAATTAAAAAGGTGGTAATCTAGTTCCACTCTCATCTTACCGTAAACTGTAGGATATTTTTTTTGACAAGTTCATATGGATGCGGACTTTAAAATATAAAAATCGTGATCATATATTGTTTTTATATGAAATGAGATATACAGGAAAAGTTTTTATCCAGTGCGCAAACTTACGTGCGTAACCATTAATTCAGCATATCATTCTAGACTCCCAGCCCAGAAATTTTTCGTCGGTTATACAAAAAAAACAGCTTTTCCATACATTTTGACCGCGTAGGTATCGCACTGTGCACCCCTGCTTTGCTGACCACACCATTTGATGCATGTTCTTTCATTCCAGCATGCCCTGATTATCCTGTTGGTAATCGATTTGTTGGTTCGTTCCAGTAACGTTGTCAAAGGCTTTTTCTATGTCGAGGGCGAGTACGTAAATTCGTTTACCTGCGCGCTATTCCTCCTCTAGAACCCTTTTGAGCATAAAAATGTGGTCATCTGTTGATCTATTGTTTAAGAACGCTGCTGGGTAATTTCCCAGCTCCGTTATTGTATTGTCTAGTTTTTTTTAGTAAGTAGGTATGAGGCGTAAATTCTGTAGCCCGTGTTACAAATAGTTATGCGGCGGAAATCGTTTGCGTCTTTAACTACGTCTTTAACCGTCGTCAACTACGGCTTTTGATTCTAGGTAGCAGCCGTTGGTCCCGGCTGTCATTCGTGGATCATTGACAGTCGTAACGGGTCGTCAGAAGCCCGAAAGTCAGACAACCAGTCTTACCAAGGGCAGTAGCTCCATGTAAAATACTGGTATTCAGCTACATCTGGTTAGACTGGAAGCTGACCCTAACATAGTTGGGAAAAGGCTTAGCAGATGATGATGATCTGCAACATATATTAGGTACTAGCAGCGCTCCGCGGTTTCACCCGCGTATTTCCCGTTCCCGTGGGAATACGGGAATAAAATATAGCCTATGTCACCCGGGGATAAGTAGCTTCCCAACAGTGAAAGAATTTTTCAAATCAGTTCAGTAGTTTCGGACTCGGAGCCTATTCAATGCAAACAAACAAAGAATCAAATCTTTCCTCTTTATAATATTATAGTATAGATAAATCGACGCCAGCGTTGTCAGAAAACATTATTTTAATCAGGTTTGTCAATAAATTGTGACTAATCCTTTTAAATAAACAAATAATAAAATAAACTAACAGCTCGGGTAAAAATCTCATAAATGAAGGTAGTAGCTACAGAGGTGACATTTTATCGTCATTCTGTATGACCTTTTGATGATTATGCGTTATTATTGCAACGTAATAATATATTTTACTTTTACAATGTTTGTAAATATGTGAGTGAGCACCTATCATATTGGGCACGCCACGATAGTGGCGGTAAGTCCCCTCTTTGAGGAGTGGCTTGAGAGGCGGCATGGCGTCCTCACCTTCCGCCTGACGCAGGTCCTCACCGGACACGGTTGTTTCGGGAGGTTCCTGTTTCGCATAAGGCGGGAGGAAACGCCCGGGTGTTTCCATTGCGAAGATCGCCCTGAGGACACGGTGGAGCATACGGTGGCGGTCTGCCCGGCTTGGGCGGAGCACCGCCGTGTCCTCGTGGAGGCGATCGGCGGCGGCGATCTCTCGCGTCCGGCCCTGGTGAAGGCCATGGTATGGAGCGAGAGTGAATGGTTAGCCGTCACCTCCTTCTGCGAAGCAGTAATGCTCGCGAAGAGGGAGGCGGCGCACGTGAGGGAGATGCAGTATCAAGGCGTAGTCGCCGCGGGAGACGCCCTGGGCGTCGGGAATCCCAGGCTGATTCCCGGCCACCGTAGGCGCAGGCTTGCGGACGGCGAGTAATGGGTAGCTCGCTGTCCGGTAAGGACCAAGCCCGGGTCGACGGCGCGTTGTGTTCTACGCGCGCCTCAAAGAGATGTCAGCACCAAATGGTGGGGTCCGCAAGGGCCGATGCCTGCCAGGGGTGCGGGTTGTTCGAAAGAGATACCGCGGCCCCTGGCACACAGGCAACAGAGGGTACACGGGTGGGTTTTAGTCACTAAAAGTCTGACACGCCGTCCGGCCTCACCCAGAGCGGGAGAAGTTATTTGATGATTTCCCAAACTCAAAGCAAAAAAACTCATCCAAATCCACAAACATACAAAAAACGTTATTATTCGTTTAGATGTTTCTATGTATACCACAATCAGCCTATAATGTTCCCACTGCTGGGACTCAGCTTCTCTCGGTGAGAGGGAGTGGGCTGTAATGTAATCCACCACGCGGGCCCAGTGCGGGTTGGTAAAGGTCACATGCCTTGGAATTTTTGGTTCTAGGACATGCCGGTTTCATCACGATGTTTTCTTTCACCGTTTTTTGAGAGCAGTGGTGATGTAATTTACACAAAGTAAAGCCCCTGGAAGCTGGGCTGCATTCGGGAGGCTTTGAAATATCTTCTTGTCCTAAATACCGCAGTGTCTCAAGACGGAAAGTCTTTGACCAGTGTGTGTTGCCAGTGTTGACCTATGGCACAGAGACGTGGTCGCTCACAACGGGCCTTATGAGAAGGCTTAAAGTCACCCAAAGGGCAATGGAGAGGGCTATGCTCGGAGTTTACCTACGTGATCGAATCAGGAATGAAGAGATCCGCAGGAGAACCAAGGCAACCGACATAGCCCGAAGAATTGCCAAACTTAAGTGGCAGTGGGCAGGGCACATTGCTCGCAGAACAGGTGGCCGACGAAGCCGAAAAGTTCTGGAGTGGCGACCGCGTACCGGATGACGTAGAGTGGGAAGGCCTCCCACAAGGTGGACCGATGGCCTTGTAAAGGCCGCGGGAATCCGCTGGATGTGGGAAGCACAAGACCGGTCGAAGTGGAGGAGCCTGGAGGAGGCCCATGTCCAGCAGTGGACGTCTTTCGGCTGAAATTATGTTCACGACCTACTGTAACTTTTAAGTCGCATCCGATACCTCTTGGGCACCACTGCTCGTCTGTCTGTTCCCGCGGTAAATGAGAGTTTAGTTTTGCTCATTCATCTTTTAGTAATACCTACAGGAAAAAAACTGCTATGACGTCCACAATACGCTGTTGTGAGAAAAGATGGCAGCGAGATTACGATGATAGATTTATGTCCAGTTAGTACTAAGATTTACTTTAACATTGTTATTACTTTTACTAACTTCTGCCGGTTACTTCGTCCGTGTAAAATTTCAGAACCCGACCTGCTACCACGTCGCATCCTATTCTCCGCCCGCTTTTTAGGGTTCCGTACCTCAAAAGGTAAAAAAAAGAACCGTTATAAGATCACTCTCTTGTTCGTGTCTCTGTCGGTGTGTCACCACCGATTTTTTCAAGAAATTTTTACCAGATACTGAGGTCTATAAAAAGGTCTAGGGTCTAAGTGTATAAAAATCAAGGTCCTGAGTCAACAAGATAAAAAGATATGGGCAAATTTAAATTTTCGCGAAAACTTGTAAGTACCAAAATTTACCTTAATTTTCAACTTTTTTGACTTGTGCTATATAAGATCTTGTTTTTAACCAAAATTGTCAATTCTAGGTCAACCGGAAGTACCCTATAGGTTTTGGGTCGAAAACCTATATGGTAGTTCCCGTTGACCTAGAATCACGAAATTTGGCAAAAAGCAAGGTCTTACAGCACAGATAAAGGAAAAATTCCAAAAAATAAAAAAATACGTTTAAAATTAAGGTAAATTTTGGTACCTACTTACAAGTTTTCGCGAAAATCTAAATTTGCCCATATCTTTTTATTATGGCGGTATAATGGGTAGGTCTAGGTACGGAACTCTCGGCACACGAGTTCGACTCGCACTTGGCCAGTTTTTTCTTTTTACTCAACTCTTAAGAGCGTTGTCCCCACGCGGGCTGACAACGGCACATTAATGGCGGTTTTTCGTGATTATTTAATTAAATAAAAACAAAAGTTTAAAAAAAAATCAGCCATGCACTAGATCGTTGGTATTTTCAAGTTTGTATGCTATTTTTTTACAGTTATTTTAGTATTTACTTATAAAATCTACATACCGTCAATTATTTTCTATTTGCATTACTTAGTACGATTAAATGTTTTTAATAAAGAGTAAATGTTAAAAATAATGATAAAAACCAAAGATCTAGTGCTTAGCTGAAAAAAAAATTGCACTTTTGTTTGTATTGAATGAAATAATCATGAAAAACGACTATAAATGCGTTGTTGCCGGCCCGCGTGGAATGAACACTCTTAAGGGCTGTAACGGAAAGATAAATAGGCCATAACCTTAATAAAAAATGGGGCTATCAAATGCAAGAATAATTTTTCAAATCTGACTGGTCGTTCCAGAGATTACCCCAATATACAAACTTTCCGGGGATACCGCACGATCTCAGGTGAGGCGGCGGGCCTCCTTGCCGGATTACCGCCATGGGATCTGGAGGCAAAGGTCCTCGCGCACATCTGGGAGTGGCGCGAGGAGGCCAAACGCCGGGGCGTTACTCCGCTGCCGCGAGAAATCCAGGTGCAGCGGACAGAGCTCCGGCGGGATCTCATGGCGACATGGAGAGCGCGATTGTCGCAACCCAGTGCTGGGCACGCCACGATAGCGGCGGTAAGTCCCCTCTTTGAGGAGTGGCTTGAGAGGCGGCATGGCGTCCTCACCTTCCGCCTGACGCAGGTCCTCACCGGACACGGTTGTTTCGGGAGGTTCCTGTTTCGTATAAGGCGGGAGGAAACGCCCGGGTGCTTCCATTGCGAAGATCGCCCTGAGGACACGGTGGAGCATACGGTGGCGGTCTGCCCGGCTTGGGCGGAGCACCGCCGTGTCCTCGTGGAGGCGATCGGCGGCGGCGATCTCTCGCGTCCGGCCCTGGTGCAGGCCATGGTACGGAGCGAGAGTGAATGGTTAGCCGTCACCTCCTTCTGCGAAGCAGTAATGCTCGCAAAGAGGGAGGCGGCGCACGTGAGGGAGAGGCAGTATATGCGCCCTCACGGCCGTAGTCGCCGCGGGAGAAGCCCTGGGCGTCGGGAATCCCAGGCTGATTCCCGGCCACCGTAGGCGCGGGCTTGCGGACGGCGAGTAATGGGTAGCTCGCTGTCCGGTAAGGACCAAGCCCGGGTCGACGGCGCGTTGTGTTCCACGCGCGCCTCAAAGAGATGTCAGCACCAACTGGTGGGGTCCGCAAGGACCGATGCCTGCCAGGGGTGCGGGTTGTTCGAAAGAGATACCGCGGCCCCTGGCACACAGGCAACTGAGGGAACACGGGTGGGTTTTAGTCAGTAAAAGTCTGACACGCCCTCCCGCTCCACCCAGAGCGGGAGAAGTTATTTGATGATTTCCCACCCAAAAAAAAAAAAAAAAAAGGAGTCGGTTACATACAAACAAACATACAAGTGAAGCTAATATAGAGCGTGTAAAAATATTTAGAATGGCTTCTCAAGAACCATACGTACTTAGTATGCTAAGACGCACGCGCTCAATCTCGAATACTCATAAGAAATGTCCACCGTATTGGTTTGGAACTCTCGAAGATCTCGAACGAGATTGTCTCCCCACGAGACAGAATCTCGATTCTGGTGAGAGTCGTGCCTTTCGAGATTGCATTTCAAATATGCCCCATGGTGGCCTCTCATCTGGGTATATGGGGTAACCTTAATTACCTGGCAAATTACAAAAATATTTTGAATAGATAAGTACGGTCAGTGGCAGGAGTCGATTAACCTAACACTGGTACTTACATCTTTTCACAAATAGGTATATTGTAAAACTAGCGTTTGCGCGCGAGTCCCGTAAGGTTTATCGAATTACTTTTGAACGATATAATTGTCTACAGAAAGCATGGTTCACCGTTGAACGGTAATATGAAAAACTTTGATACCATTATCTAACGACAGTAGGTTTCGCCGAATAATGCGCTACAAAGAATGAATGGTTAGCCGATACCAAGATTTGCCGTTGACATGGTTCGCCGGAACACGCTTGAACTATATAATCTTTTACCGATACCTAATTTCGCCGAAAGCACCTTTCTTTAAGCCGATCCAAAACAATTGTCTTCAGCACCCTAATTGCGTAACACGCGATTAATCATAATCGGTTTCATTGTGACAGTTCAGCAATATTCATTGCGTTATTTACGTTGTTGAGCAGATACATTTTTCGAACATATGAAGCAATGGTTTAGCCATCTGTTTCAAAATGAAACAAATTATGATGAATCGTGAGTTACGCAATTATGGTGCTGTTTCTTGCTCATGAAGTTTTGACTAGCGTCGATTAAATTGCATTAACTTCTATTTCCATGCGCTTATCACAGTAATGTTTAGACAAATACCTATTATGTGTAAACTAGTTTGTTTATCATTCATTCTATATAGCGCATTATTCGGCGAAACGTGCTGTCGCAAAATAATGGTATCAACTAAATGTTTTTTCGTATTACCGTTCAACGGTGAACCATGCTTTCTATAGACAATTAGATCGTTCAAAGGTAATTCGATAAACCGTACGGGACTCTGCGCGCAACATCGCCAGCGTGGTTTAAAAAAATATATGATTTTTTCAACAAGCATTCTAGAATCATGTGAATTCATGGATTCAATTTGCGCGTCGATAATTCGATATGCTGGCAGTCTGTTTTAAGCCTCAGACTGTAGCTACCTGCTTAAAAATCAAAAACAATAAAATCTACAACTTATGGTTTTAAATTAATTATATTCAGAGTAAATAACTTTAAATTCAATAGTGGGCATAAAACCAGTTGACACTTAAAACATGTTTTCTAAAGTATTATAATTTTATTATACATATTGTACCTGAGAGAAGCTTCGAATCCAAAGGACAATGCCCAATATTCCCGCGAAATTCAAATTTTCTTATGTTTTTTGCAATTTGTAGGTCAGTGTGAGGCTGTGACAGTGGGATTTAATAGTTAGAGCCGTTGGGATGAACCATGGGGGGTTCCAGTGCTTACGTGACATCGCCAAGCGGTTGGTCATTTTATTTAGAAAAACAGAATTAGTAAATAGACACATTATTGCTTTCAGAAATTCACGCGAGCGCAGTCGCGGGCACAGCTAGGTCATAACATTAGTAGGTGCTGCAGCAAGTTTTTTTACGAAAGATAAGAACAAAAAAATCAAAAACATACTACGATGCTAAAATTAAAAATAGTTAGTAATAAATTAAGGACAATGTACCTACTTACACAGCTATAATAAAGCTAAACTAAAATTAAAAATACAAATATTTTCCTCCTCTGATGAGTGAGTAAAACCGTTAAAAATAAAACGGGTACCTATGACAAAAATCAGATTTTAAATAAAAAGTATTAAAATGTTGCAGAAATAAAGAAAACTCAGACATTTTAATAATTTCTGAAGATGATGTTAGATTTAAATCAGAAGTGAGTAATTCAATTCGGTAGGTTTTATTGTGATCAGAGACAGCCCCGGATCTACGATTTTTTCGAACCGGGGCAGAAACTTGATAGTGGCTCCCCTCTCTCCAGCATTTGAGATAAATTAATTAGGTTAACCGACTTCAAAAAAAAGTGAAAGAAAAAACTTAAAAAAAAACCAACCGACTTCCAATAAAAATAACTTTAATTTTGGAAGTCGGTGACCGGTGACATGAAAATTAAAATACATATTCAAAGTCACCGACTTCCTAAATTAAAGTTATTTTTTACTTTGTAGTGTTTTATTGGCAGTCGGTTTTTTTTTTTTTTTTTTTTTTCTTACAAGTCGACGGTGACCCAACCAGGCTTCCGTATGCTAGGCGTTTTGTGGAGCAAGTTATGATTTGATTTTGGCACCCCCTGAAAATGCCGCCCGGGGCGGGTGCCCCGGTTTGCCACCCCCCTAGATCCGGGGCTGATCAGAGATATAACTCGAATACAAGAAAGATAATTTAAACATAATTTATTTGAGTGTAGGTGCCTACTATAGGTACACCCTGTTTTTTTATATTTCTATGGGTGCACCTCCGTGCCTCGGAAAGCACGTTTACCCGTTGGCCCCGGCTGTCATTTGTGGATCTTTGACAGTCGTTACGGGTCGTCAGAAGCCCGAAAGTCTAACAACCAGTCTTACCAAGGGGTATCGTATTACCCAGTTACTCGGTTGTGGAGGTCAGATAGGCAGTCGCTCCATGTAAAATACTGGTATTAAGCTGTATGCGGTTAGACTGGAAGCCGACCCTAACATAGTTGGGAAAAGGCAAGGCAGATGATGATGATGATGGGTGCACCTTTGCCCCTATGTTATGTTATTATATTTGAAAGGGACCTACATAAGACTGGTATCGTGTACGTTTGCAACACACATTACTTAGTTACTTTCACAGAGTTTTGATTGAAGAGAAAGGATAAGGATTTACTTAGTCAGAAACAAGTTTTTGTACGTTCGCTTTTATAACGTGACTTGTAACTGGGGTAATAAACTCATTTGCTTCAAAGAACTACGGAAGTGAGACGTTGGAAATATTATTATTATGCTAAAAGAATACCTAAGGACGACGTAAGGGACGGATGTGTCGATCCTACGAATGAATAATTGTATTTTAAAACAAGCTATTGTTGACCATTGCCTGGGTTTCCGAAGTGTGTGCATCCGAGCTGCTGCATAGAATTTGTTATACGAAAACCCAGTAACGCTTTGCTTTGCCCGTGGAACCTAACTCGACGCCATGTTGAGAACTGTTGCACTTGCGTTCACTAGACCAACGAAGTGGTTCTAAATCAATCAAATCTGTTTATCGCAGTCCACTGCAGGCTTCTCCCTGTCTGCACCACAACATCCTCCGACTCAGTCTGCCCCAGCCACCTTCTTAAAGTCGTCGGCCCGTCTAGCTGGGGGGAGTACCGCGTTACGCTTGTCGATACGCAGTCTCCTGTTTGCTCCATCGACGAGCAGGCGAGGCAGTTACTATTTAATCAGTGAAAAAAAAAAATATTAATTGCGGAAAAACATGGTGCAAAGAAAAAACCAAAAGTTGGGGGAAAACATGTGTCAAAAGGCCATCGCTCAGCATAATGCTCTTTGCGAGACTAAGCCTTAACAGTTAGTAGCATTTACCTAAGCATAACGTAACTAAAACCTAATGAAATGCATTCCTAAAAAAATCAAATCAAACCTAATATCAGTTCGCACATATCCTAGCACATGTAGCTTAGTAATAACAACATCGTAAAAAAACCGCATCATCACTTAGGCAATTTTCATTTAGTCTGTTTCAACACTATGACTGCAACATCGCCACGAACTTCCACAGACGAACAGCTTTGCAACTTAGTATTGCAACGATTATCTTATAGTGTAGTTCGTTCAAGAACTTGTCTTGTTTATCATAAATTAATGTTAATATTAATGTAATTTATTCTAAGAAAAATATTTTTAGTAAAATAATAAGTACTTAATCATATTTTTTCTTGGGTTATTTGAAGTGAAAGGTGGCAGTGAAAGTAGAATTCGTGGATTTTGGAATTTAACATTTTATTTTTTTGCCAAAGCATAAAAATAGGTAAGTAAGTACATATGCATGGTTTTTTTAATGGCTACTGTTAGTTATTCATAATTTTACTGATAAAAAATCAAAATCGAAATATTTTATTTCATATAAATCTGCATGGGCACTTATGAAACGTCAGAAGCTAGGTGCACGGTTCCAATTTCGTCGGCCTAATTCGTTAACCTGCTAAGTTCATTTTGACATAGTTTACAAGACAAAGAAAAATCTGAATAATATCTCTATTAATTTAGCAATCAAAATTCTGAAAATCCCGTTGGTTTCCATAATTTTTCTTGATATTTTAACAATATATGTAGCAGCATAACTTATACACATTTTATAAAATTTAGAAAAACAATTATTTAGCAGTTTGTCGAAAAATGGACTTAGCAGGTTAACGAATTAGGCCGACGATTTGTCGCTTCCTATGGAGAAGAGTCGGCAAGAAACTCCACGGTTACTCTTTTAGGTACTGTAGTTTAAGTCTCTAAATTATTAGCACATTTTTTTTAAATTGATTGTTGCATAATAATTATCGTTAGGAATTTAGGATAACAAATTAAGTATATTATTTAATTAAGTACTTAGATAATTAATAAGAAATTTCACTACATCAAGTTATCTTTATATTCTATTCTAATGGCTTGCCAATGTGGAAAAACATTAAAAAGAAAGACATGTCATCAGTAAATGCTAATTTATGCCGAATACTGGTTCCGCCAACGTTACACAACGACTTTAACAAACAACTAAAAACACGCTTTAAATACCAAACTATAAAAGTACAAATGGGGTGCTTGATATTGATTGATTATAAAAATACCTCAAAAAGCACTCCACGATTTTTAATAGAATTAAATTATTTTGTACTTTTATAGTTTGGTTTTTAAAGCGTGTTTTTTTAGTTTTTTAAACAATTATTTATTTTCTATTTTTTAGTTCTGCTAACTACAAAAGCGTGTTTTTTCAGTTTTTTTAATTTATTTGTTGAAATTATTGAATTGTCACCGGTCCTCGATAATTCTACAAAGTTTAAATAAAATCTGACCGTTTGAAGTGGGTCAAAATGAAGTCCAAAAAAGGAGTCGGTTACAAACAAACAAACATACAGGTGAAGCTAATAAAAGCGTGTCATGTGGGCCATACCACGCATGCGTGAGCAGTGGTGGCCCAGTGGTTACGGCCGTGACTTACGAGTTGCAGGTCGTAGGTTCAGACATGTGCTTTTTACTTAGTGTCATACAGGGTGATTGGAAGATGGGTGCAAAGCTTTAAGGCGAAGATAGTACAGACAATTTAGAACTATTTAAGCCATGGTTGTCTTAGACGAAGTCTTACCAATTTTTTTTTTTTTAATAAGGTTTAAAAGACGTATTGTACAATTTTTTTATTTTTTCTGAGCTTTAAATGTCTGTAAAAAAAATGTCTAATGACACAGAAGCCTAAAACATGTTTTGCTTGATTGCTTACACATTACTTTAATTAAATAAATAAAAAATGAATTCATTTATCATTCAATTTGGCCATAATTATGCAGTTTACATTAAATTTTGAGAATTTCCGAAAAAAAACTTAAAAATTTGGTTAAAAATATTTGTTAAGACTTCGTCTAAGACAACCATGGCTTAAATGGTTCTAAATTGTCTATACTATCTTCACCTTAAAGCTTTGCACCCATCTTCCAATCACCCTGTATATTTCATCACCGCTGCTCTCAAAACGGAACCATCGTGAGGAAACCGGCCTAGGAATATCCTAGGACCAAAAAAGACGTGTGAGATCCACCAACCCGCACTGGGCCCGCGTGGTAGATCACGGCCCAGTCATTCTTACAGAGAGGAGGCATTTGTCCCAGCAGTGGGAACAGTTTAGGCTCATTAAGTTATATTATGTAAGTATACCATGCATCTAGTGATGGGGTAGGCACAGGTGTGATTAGTGACGTGTTACGCAATCAGGGTGCTGATAGTCGGACTTAAGCAGGAAGCTCCAGGGTAGACCGCGCCATTCAATTTTTGAAGTGATAACTTCTTTAGGCGCGTTGGGCATTTTATGAAATGGGAAAAAAACAATTTAACTCGCGACAATGTTACCGTTCCGTTACTGACACCTCTGTTATACAGAGGAACTTATACGGACTAATAAATACAACTTAAATGTATGTTGTATTTATTAGTTCGTATAAGTTTTCAATTCCGTGGGGAGTGCCGCTGTTTTTTATTTTCATGAATAAATAATTCAATCGAATTAAAATTAAATGATCTAAGAGAATTGTATTGTTGATTTTAAATGATTATAATTTATATGAAGCCATATTTGGTCAAATTAATCAACACACAACCTGACAAAGAACTGCAAATTAAAATAAACGTAAAATAAATTGTATTTCACGGGCTGTCACTCTCGAGCTTTCACCATAAGATCGAGAAAGGTTTGATAATTATGACGTTTAAAATAGTGATCAACTCCATTGTTCAAGATAAACACCCTTCAGTGATTCTGTCTACTGTAATAAGAAATAGCGGAACACTAAACAATCGTGGGAAAATAAATAATTTATTTTTCTTTTTATACTGAGGTTCACATATCGCTTATCGGACACTTTATCAATAGCTCTCTGCCGACCCTGAATGTTGTCCAAGGAGGGATAATGATAATAATGAAGTACCTAATTATCCTCCTGCCCTATTTCAATTTATTTTACAACCTAGCATTTCTTCATTCATAAACTCTTCTTCATAAATTCAGGCCTACGTGACAGCGCGACCACGCGACTCTAGTAGAATCATTTCTACTTATGAAATTTTCACCGATAACTACCAGAATCGCGTCCACCGTCTGCTGGCTAAAGAGCCATCAGGATACTCCGTACCTCGGAAAGCACGTTAACAGTGGCGAGAGGTGGAATTACGGCCAGGGTAAGCCGTTCAAAAAATAACACCGCGTAATGCAAGTTTAGTTTCCTCAGAGAATCAGCCCCACTGTCACTCATACTGTGTTGGAATCAGAAAATATTGTAAGGTAATTTGTTTTCTTTGTGCGCATGCGTTTTTACAGTCAAACTTAGAAACACATAAAAAATAATTGTACTTTGAAATAATGAATGGTGGATCGGTGGATTTTTTAAAGGTAAGCCGATGGGAATCGGTTTGTATTGACCCATCGCCACTGCACGTTAAGGGGGATGCGCGGGGGTAGCGTATTGATATAGCGTAGCAATTACAATGATTATAATTCAGTGAATACATACTTGTTGCGATCGCGAATCATATTTTGTTCAAAATACAGCCGGAGCGGAAAACCTCAAACGGCGAAAATATTCCAATCTTATTGGGAGTTATTATATTCAAGCCGTTTGGGGTTGAAACACTTGGGCCATGGTGTCCGAGTCCGATTAACTATTTAATAAAAAATAATCTATCACTGGATGCAGTTTGGCATTTGGAATTTTATGGTATATTTTTAATTATAATTATGATTGTTATTGAAGAAATAAACTGGGTTTAAAGAGAATTAAGAGGTAGCTTTGATGATTTTTTTGATGCATAAAAGTATGTTTAATTATGATTTGAATTTAATCACTGTAGGTATGCAAAAAAGACTTGAAAATATCATATATTCTTTTGCTTTCAAAATTATTTACAGTTAAAGAGATACTGGTTTAAAAAACCACCTTTTTGGGCGTTTTAAAGAAATCACCGCCTTAACAGACGTTGCGGTAAGTCAGAAACTCAGAAGTCGGAAAGTCTGACAACCAGTCTTATCGTATCATATAGTACTCTTTGTGCCGTCATAACAGCTACGTGAACATAATCCAGCATATGTAAGCTATCACGCCCTTTATACCTGTACATGGCAATAAGGTTGATTATCCTTTGTTTACATTTTTATTTTTTGTGCTTGAGCTAAGTTTTCATTTTATTTGTTGGTATATTGGCATGGCTAGCTGACATTATGATTATGACAAATTATTTAAGTTCTGTGTCTCGTAATGTTGATTACTTTGCCTACCTATGTATAGAACCAAGTCTGTCTAACTAAACAGACAGCTGTGCTGCTGGGGAGTTTGTTGCGCCACTTCGTCTTCCCAGCTAAAGCACTAGGAAGTGGTGAAGGGCGGGCGTTTTGTGGGACTGTCTTAGGTAATTTTGACATTCGAAAAGGGCTGATTCTCAGCCTAATTTGAATAAATGATTTTGATTTTTAACGCGTGGTATCGTGTAACTGCCAACAACTGGATTAGAACCTGAAAATAGTAAGCCAAGCGTTCACATCATCGTCTCTCAACGGGTCGAACTCGGGTATAATGTTATTCAAAGTATGATTTGTACTCACAGTTGAGGTATCAGTCTTACGTGATACCTTCTGCGAAGCTGTAATGCTCGCGAAGAGGGAGGGAGAGGCAGTATATGCGCACTCATGGCCCGGCCGTAGCCGCCGCGGGAGACGCCCTGAGCGTCGGGAATCCCAGGATGATTCCCGGCCACCGTAGGCGCGGGCTTGCGGACGGTGAGTAATGGGTAGCTCGCTGTCCGGTAAGGACCAAGCCCGAGTCGACGCGACGGCGCGTTGTGTTCCACGCGCGTCTCAAAGAGATGTCAGCACCAACTGGTGGGGTCCGCAAGGGCCGATGCCTGCCAGGGGTGCGGGTTGTTCGAAAGAGATACCACGGCCCCTGGCACACAGGCAACTGAGGGAACACGGGTGGGTTTTAGTCAGTAAAAGTCTGACACGCCCTCCTGCTCCACCCAGAACGGGAGAAGTTATTTGATGATTTTCCACCAAAAAAAAAACGAGATGATTCACAAAGGACGCGTGCTTATTATTTTTCAACACAATATTTTATGGACAAGCTTCGTTACAATAATAAAAAAAAACTCCAAACTACCAAAGGTCAATAAACTGGTTTGTACATAAATCTATTGGTATTTTTCGCCAGGTACCTACAGTAATATTTATTACGTAGGCCTGTTTTCTATAAATATATTCGAACACTATTAAATGCGGAAATAAGTTACGTCGAACAACATATTACATTATGCGAGGTATTATGCAAGGTGTAACAGAATAGACGCAAAACCCGAAAGTAGTTTGTTCCTAATTGACTACTGAATCGATTTCAGTAACTTTTAATATAAGTATTTTTTTTAATTATGTATTTTACCCTACCTACCACTGATTGAGTCAAAGAAAATTCAATTTTATTAAAAGAAATAAGACTCAATTTTAAATGCATAAAGTAATGCAAGGGTAGACACGTTTTTCTTAATATATCAATTAGCTTTAAAAAAAAATAGTTTTGGTCATCGTATTATGCTTTTAACTCAATATTCTAATTGGGGTGTATGACTTCGTCTTATTTAATTAAATACGGCGCGGCGATATGAAGTTTTTCTATTCGCTTATATTTGCGTATTTTTCACGAATTTATAGACGAATACTCAAATGCAAGATAACTCGTATCCGTCAGTTTCGGTTTTTGGTCACGTACGCCCACGTTTCAGCGGTGGTAAAATCGTGTCGGAATTTTTTCGTTCACTGCATTCCGTGGTTCACTGTATTTTCAATGCACTCCTTAGCGCCGAGAGTTGAAAATCGAGCACTGTATTTTTTCGACGCGCTGGGACTCACTCGCACTGAACTCTGTTGGAATTTCAATGCTTGGTTCAACACCAAGAGTTCAAAATACAGTGTGCATTAAAATCCCGGCGCGATTTTATTATGTCCCTGTGGACGTCAACTAACAAAGGATTATGACATAAAATTTATGACGATGTGTGGTGAGAAAACCTACATTATACAGGAAAAGTTTTTATTCAGTGCACAAAGTTTATTTATTATTTATTTATTTAATACTTCACGCACAGAAATGTACAGAGGCGGACTTAAAGCCAAAGGCATTTTCTACCAGTCGACCTTTGGAAGTTTCATAGAAAAGTGCAATATTAAGTATTACGTAAGGACTACGGGGGGGGGGGGGTCTTTTCTTTGCTTATTTTTGATGACATGGGGGATGGGGGGTCTGGATGGTGATTACGTCAGCTGTATTTTTTTTTCACTTTTTTCGTAAGTATTTCTACAAAATTTTATCGATTTTGGTTTGAACACATAATATGGCAACCTTACTTGTCTATGAATAGGACACGGTGGAGCATACGGTGGCGGTCTGCCCAGCTTGGGCGGAGCACCGCCGCGCCGTGTCCTCGTGGAGGCGATCGGCGGCGGCGATCTCTCGCGTCCGGCCCTGGTGCAGGCCATGGTACGGAGCGAGAGTGAATGGTTAGCCGTCACCTCCTTCTGCGAAGCAGTAATGCTCGCGAAGAGGGAGGCGGCGCACGTGAGGGAGAGGCAGTATATGCGCCCTCACGGCCGTAGTCGCCGCGGGAGAAGCCCTAGGCGTCGGGAATCCCAGGCTGATTCCCGGCCACCGTAGGCGCGGGCTTGCGGACGGCGAGTAATGGGTAGCTCGCTGTCCGATAAGGACCAAGCCCGGGTCGACGGCGGGCGCGTTGTGTTCCACGCGCGCCTCAAAGAGATGTCAGCACCAAAGGGTGGGGTCCGCAAGGGCCGATGCCTGCCAGGGGTGCGGGTTGTTCGAAAGAGATACCGTCGCCCCTGGCACACAGGCAACTGAGGGAACACGGGTGGGTTTTAGTCAGTAAAAGTCTGACACGCCCTCCTGCTCCACCCAGAGCGGGAGAAGTTATTTGATAATTTCCCATCCTCAAAAAAAAAAAAAACTTGTCTATGAATGGCTCGAAGCAAACGATGAAGATATTCCACGCCTATTCCTTATTTCTACACTTATAACTGCTGCTCATGAATCAATAAATAAACCAGAACACATTGAAAAATGCATGTACCAATGTTTACGTCACCATTTAAGAGCTTTGCTTACTTTTGCTGACGAGGGGGAGGGGGGGGGGGTTAATAATTGTAAAAAATCTGCTTACGTAATACTTGAATGGCCCCATTCCTACGCAGTCAAAATGTTTGGAAAAGCTGTTTTTTTTTTGTATAACCGACGAAAAATTTCTGCGCTGGAGGTTTAGAATGATATGCTGAATTCACGGTTACAGTTTGCGCACTGGATAAAACTTTTCCTGTATAGCCGATTTTTACACGCTTTATATTAGCTTCACTTGTATGTTTGTTTGTTGGTTTGTTTGTTTGTTTGTTTGTTTGTTTGTATGTAACCGACTCCTTTGAGCGCGATTTTGACCCACTTTAAACGGTCAGATTTCATTGAAATTTTGTAAGCTTGTCGAGGACCGATGACAATTCAATAATTTAAAAAAAAAATGAGAAAAAAAACACGTTTTTGTAGTTAGCAGAACTAAAAAATAGAAAATAAATACCTAATAGTTTAAAAAACTAAAAAACACGCTTTAAAAACCAAACTAAAAAAGGAGAAAATAATTTAATTCAATTAAAAAGCGTGGGGTGCTTGACATTAATTGATTATAAAAATACCTCAAAAAGCACCCCACGCTTTTTAATTGAATTAAATTATTTTCTCCTTTTTTAGTTTGGTTTTTAAAGCGTGTTTTTTAGTTTTTTAAACTATTATTTATTTTCTAAATAAAACGCGAACACCCAATAGCGATGTGAAGTTTTACAACAAAACTAGATTTCCTTTCGTTGGGTAGGTACTAGTTTACACAATAGGGACGGTATTAGGGGCAAAATACGGATGAATTTGAAAGGCTAGCAGGACTGGAGAACATTTTTCATGAGACGCCTGCTAAATGTACGAAATTTTACAGGAGGCTGCGGGTTCTACTCTCTAAGAACGAAGTCCGTTGTTTCGGCAACAGTTAAGCGCTACTGCTGCGGCTTCCTGGGTTCGATTCCTAAGTCGGGCTAAGCATTATTGCATTTTTCTATTTGGGATTTCTCATTAGTAGCCCAGGGTCTGGGTTTGTGCCCGGTTGATGTAATAACATAGATAACTGGCGAAATTTGGGTGTAGATCTCTGCCCAACTCTTCGGGGAAACAAACCGTGATGTTATGTTTATTAGATATATTTTAACATTTCCTTTCACATCACGTGGTTCACCAGTGGTACGTATAACAATTCTAAAAATAACGCGCAATATTTTATTTCAACAGGTTTTATCAATAAAATACTGGTATAAAACCACGGCAGAATTTATTATCACACTAAATGATGGAAGATTCGAGAAGATGTGAAGATTAAGAGGATTTTGATTAATGGTAGAAGTCAAGATGACGAATGTATTGCAAGTGATAGCGCCGAAAGTCGCAAAATCGGCACATGTGTATAGACAGGTAAATATGACATTTCCTTTTTTTTCATGTTCAATTTATTTTTACTTTATATACTAATTATTATTTCAAACTTAAAATTATTTGATAAACACAAAACAAAGCTAATAATATGTACAGGTATATAAAAAAGAAAATAATCATATGGCATCAAAAAATAAGTCCACATCGTTGTCAACGGGAAGAGTGCCCAAAAGGCTGGCAGCATTGCCACGTTGTATGGCATTTAACATTTACTTGTAAATTTTCTGTATGTCCTAAATATTTATATGCTATAAAATATCAGCATGGTGCCTCAAGTAATAGGTATGATCAATCAGCAAAATTATATTATGACAGTTTTATTATCCCAGCATGCGTCTAGATTTTTTTTGTATAATCTACGAAAAATTTCTATTGCTGCAATAGAAATTTTTCGTAGATTATACAAAAAAAATCTACCGCTTCATAGAAAAGTGCAATACCTACGCGGTCAAAATGTATGGAACAGCTGATTTTTTTTCTGTATATCCGACGACAAATTTCTACGCTAGGGGGTCTATAATAATAATAATTATGCTGAATTCATGGTTACAGTTTGCGTACTGGTTAAAAAAATATCCTGTATATCAGTAGGTAGTGTCTAGTCATCTAGTGTGTTACGTAATAACCGCAGTTTTACTGATGCTTTGATGATGCCTTCGCAAGGTGTGTTTGGTTGACACAATTTGTTCAGCTGATGATTCCCACTGATGATGACCACTCTTCAAATCTGGCGACAGCAAAGATACTAATAATTATAGACCCGTATCGATTTTGCCAGTTTTCAGCAAGGTGTTTGAAAAAGTTATGTTAAATCAAATGCTCAATCATTTTAATCGTAATAACATCCTACACGATCAACAGTATGGTTTCACCAGAGGACGTTACACAACCGACGCCGGTGTCACCTTATTAAAACACATCTTCACCGCATGGGAAGAAGCGCAAGATGCAATAGGTATCTTTTGCGACCTATCCAAGGCGTTTGATTGCGTGAATCACGAAACACTTCTCTTGAAACTTGGGCATTACGGACTGGGTGAACTTGCGCTTAGCTTTGTAAAATCGTACTTGGATGATAGACTGCAGCAAGTTCAAATAAACGGTGTGAATTCCTTGGGCTTAAAAGTCAAAATGGGTGTACCGCAGGGCTCAATATTGGGTCCGTTCCTCTTTTTAGTATATATAAATGATTTACCTCATTTACTTAAAAACCGACTACAAATGGTGTTATTTGCTGATGACACATCACTGATTTTTAAAGTTAAGAGACATGCACAGGAGCTTGACGACGTAAATAACGCTATAGTTAAGGTCCATAATTGGTTTACTGCAAATAATTTGGTATTAAATGGAAAGAAAACTAAATGCATAAGATTCACGTTACCGAATGTTAGAAGTAGTGAATGTCACGTTGTATTGAATAAGGAGATCCTAGAATTCGTCGAACAGACGGTTTTCCTGGGGATCACGCTTGACTCAAGGCTACAGTGGGGTTCTCACTTAACATCACTTGCAGGGCGGCTAAGTTCTGCCGCTTACGCTGTTTGGAAGATCCGTCAATTAACAGACGTGGATACCGCGAGACTGGTCTATTTTAGTTACTTTCATAGCATCATGTCTTACGGTATTTTGCTATGGGGACGTGCTGCGGATATTGAGTCGATCTTTATTCTGCAAAAGAGGGCTGTCAGAGCCATCTACAACCTACGCAGACGCGAATCTCTTAGGGAACTGTTCAGAACAATTAACATCATGACGGTACCTTGTCAATATATCTTTGAAAACATTATGTATGTGCGTAAAAATCTACATCTTTTTAGTAAGATAAGTGACAGGCACAATTTTAACACTAGAAATAGGAACAAATTAGATCAACCACGTTTCCGATTGTCTAAAGTACACACTTCGTTTATGGGGTACTGTGTAAAATGTTATAATAAAATACCAGCCCATATTCTGGAACTAAATGAAAATAAATTTAAATTATGTATTAAACGCACACTATCTAGACAAGCATATTATAAGTTAGATGATTATATTGTTGATAAAAATGCTTGGCTTAATGCTGGTCCGACTCCACAGGCTCCTGGGCTTACTATTTAAAATTTTCATATTTGGAAGAGATGCGCCCCTTTTTTATGTTTTCTGACATTATGAACATTTCTGTTCCTATTATTTTTATTTTTTGACATTACGAATAAGTTTTTATTTTTACTGAATCAAGTATTGTTTATTAAAATTTCAAAAGATGTTAAATATTTTTCTTTCTTAATTTTATATAATTTAGAAGCATTTTGTTTAAACTTTGTAAATGTGAGTACCATGCATCCGTATAATAATTATGTTGTTTTGATGTACGTTGACTTGAAAAAGCGTGGCAGTCGAGAGTATGTCATGCTCACTTAAATGTCTCGCTGATGGTGGCGCGTGTGTTGGATCATTCGGTTCCCTACAAAATGGTTGAGCTGGATGGTGCTGATCCACGCGTCAAGTTCGTGAACGGGCGCCGTCGGTTGAGACTGGTCATCAGCTAACTTCCATGGCTTATTTTAAATCTTATATTTAGAATTGTTTTTTTTTTTTTTTACATGGTTCTCACATATAGAAGCAACAAGAATATTGTTCCCAAGATTTTGTAATACAACATGATTAAAAAGAGTGTCCATGGAGTTTCTTGCCCGTTCTTCTCCATAGAGATCTACGTTTTGGAATGGGCAACTAGCTTCAACTTTCCAACTGGTCGACTTTTTGACAATTCAAAAGTACCTTTAAATGGTCTAATTGAAATAAATGCTAAAAAAAAAAAAAAAAAAAAAAAAAAAAAAAAAAAAAAAAAAAAAAAAAAAAAAAAAAAAAAAAAAAAAAAAAAATTGAGGACCCTCACTAATGTTAATTTCCCATGTTTTATGAGGTTTGTGAGTATTTTTAACCCCTACTGGGCAGATGTGAATTGTAACGCCATTTTGTTGGTTATGTCGAGGCCGCCCGCGCCCGGCCGCGTCGCATCTTTTTCGCAAATTTTGGCGCGACGAGGTATGACGAGGTTAAGTAGTGTGAGTAATCATAAAGTTACACTCACACTCATTCACATAACAGCGTTTATTTCTACGTTTATTATTATTATTTTCTTATTGTTCTCCATTTGTTTGTTATGCTTTCTTCAATTTTGTAATTTGATGCAAACCTATATTACTTTTACTACCGAACTTGTTTTTAATATAAATATCTAAATGGTAAACTCCATATTGGTGCCCAAGATACATGCTTGCCTATTTGGAGCCATGTAAAATACTGGTACTCAGCGGCATCCGATTAGACTGGAAACCGACCCCAACATAGTCTAGACAGATGATGATGGGGCCGTATTAAACAACCCATACAAAAGTGGTTTAGGAGAATTTATGCTATGCGTTACACTGCGGCACGGCCCGCGCAAATGCGCGCGACCCTCATTACGGCTCTAGTGGAAACGGTCCAAAATCGAAATCAAAATCTGTTTGAAACAATTACTGTGTTGCGTTGCGGTCCACTGCGATTGCAATGTGCGCTTAGCTTTATACACCAAGCCACATGTTAACTCAATTATTGGCTCACCACTTTCAGATTCTGGCGACATTTGCGGCATCCTTGCTGTCCGTCGCTGGAGGCATCACGTTCGGTTTCACAGCGGTCTTGCTGCCACAGCTCCAGACTGACTCCAACTTCCCGTACGACCAGAGCTTCGACTCATGGATCGGTAAGAGCAATTTATCTGATTGGATGGAGAAAAGCTGATGTTAAGTCATTACTCTACCTCTAGACATCTACTGGATTAGTTGCTAACCTAGAGACAGCTCAAATGATTGTATCTTAGGTCTATTTATGCACTGGGTACCCTATTTTTCCAACTGGAACACAGCAACACTGCTTATAGATATGGTGGTAGTAGTTTCACCGACGTGCCTCCTTCATGAATAGTTCTTCTGACGTTTACGTTTACGCCTTTCTTTAGAAAGGATGCATAGAGAGACTTAACCTGACTGGAGCGCCACATTAGGTAGAATAATATATTACCCTACGTATTCATCATAAAACTGGTACAAAGTTTGATGATCGCAGTCGATGTAGCCAGAATTGAAGGCTGTTCAATTCTTCAAAAGCCAGAACCAAGGTCTACTCCCTAAGCACTATCCGTAGTTTCAGCCGAAGTTAAAAACGGACATAAGATAAGATTAGTTTGGGACCCGAACTGACAATGAATGACAACACGATTTGACAGATGTGTTTTTGTCCGTCCGAAGAGTCGGTAGGGTTCACTCTAAAGTTTCGAACTATATTCGGACGGGCCGCATCTTCGTTGACGGCCTTAGAGAGTAGGATGCGACTCGTACCTGATGTGACTCGATCATTGAAATAGAGAGAATTGTCTGTATTCTCAATTACTTTCACGTAGTTATAATCATGTTTTCTGTTTCAGCTTCCATCTCTCCGCTGGCGATGATGATGGGGTCGCTCTTCTCTGGTTCTATGAGCGATGGCATCGGCAGGAAGGTCGGCCAACTAGTCCTAATCGTACCATTCACCATCGGCTGGATCATCATGGGCGTAGCCAATAACAACGCAGTCATGCTCATTGGACGGTTCGTCACTGGAGTTTGTACGGGAGCCGTGAGAGCTAATAGCATGGTCTATATTGGCGAATTGTCTGACCCAAAGTACAGAGCCATTGCCCTTTTCTGCCCATCAGCAGCAATTCATATAGGAGTCCTAATTAGCCATTTAGTTGGAACATATTGTCATTGGAAAACCAGTTGCTTCATCTTTACATTGCCTAATATTATAGCCTTTTCCATACTTATGTTTTTGAAAGAAAGTCCGCTATGGCTGCTGTCCAAAGGCAAAATTGACGAAGGTATAGAATCATATAGACAATTCCGAGGAAATGGAGAAAATGCCGAAAAGGAACTGTCAACAGTTTTGGAGAAGACTAATGAAAAAGCAGAAGAGATTACCACGTTTAAAGATATTCTTAATATAATATTTAGTAAACCATTCATGAAGTCTATAGTGACTATATTCTTGTTGTTTGTCGCCGTTCAATGGTGTGGTGTCAATACTATATCTTTCTACGCTCAAGTAGTATTTGAAAAGACGTTCTCTGGAGATATAGATGCATTTATGTTAATGTTAGTTACTGATGGTATAAGAATTGCAGCAGCTATGTTTGTTTGTATGTTTGCCAAGGTTCTTCCACGTAAAACTACTTTCGTGGTTAGCTGTGTTACAACTACTCTCGTGTTAATAGGCTTAGTAATATACTTGTATCTAGCCCCTGTTGGTTTAGTATGGATAGCTATTAGTTGTATGGTTGTTTACATAGGTATGGCAAGTGCATTAACATCCGTATCTTGGTCGTTCGTCGCAGAGATATTTCCGTCAAAAGTACGTGGTTTTGGCTCTGGTTTAAGCTCAGCAATTTCATTTGTTTTGCTATTTATTTCTGTAAAACTTACTCCAGAGATTATGCACAGGTACGGAGAAGAAGTCATGTATGCTTCCTTTGCTGGTGTCACATTGGTCACTGGTTTAATCTTAAGTTTCATATTACCAGAGACAAATGGTAGGAGCTTGCAGGATATAGAGGATTCTATGTACAAGAAAGGCGATGAAAAAAAAGATATAGGAATGGTCACTTTGCCAAACTCATCAGCATAGTTTTTACGTAGAAAAATTATAATTAATTGTATCGTAGACAATATTGTAAGTTGATGTGTAAATATAAATAAAATGATAATTGTTTATTATTGTTTTACTGAAAGATTTAAATAAGCATTGTAGTGTTAAATTGAAAAGAAAAGAGAAATAATCATATATGATGTAATTGGAAATTATAGCGACCTGTCAATGGCGTTCCATTGTGTGAACTACAAGACACTTCTGCTGCGGCTAAAACATAAGATTAAGAATACAACGCTTCTACTTAGATCATACTTAAGGGATAGACAGGTCAAAGCTTAGATATAAGCTGTCAATTATGAGGAAAATGAGATAATAATGGGCGTTCCTCAAGGTTCAAAATTGGGTCCGTTCCTCTTTTGCTTTGTACTAACTTGCTTCGCTCGTATGTGTTTCTGATAATGTCTTTGTCATCCATTTGTTTAGCTTATTATTAATATTTGCGATCTGCTCTAATTAATTCAATTATACGACTACGATGTAGTTCTGTTGCAAGTGATACATTATTGTTTAAATAATAATTATTATTTATGTATTTAGAGCTGTCGGTCAAAATAAAATACTCAACTTAACAAGTCACACTGCTCGTAAATATGGAATCTGGTAACACTCCGGTTCCTTATGTAGTACTCGGTATACACAGACACAGAATACATAATAGTACAGGTACAGAAGATTTACTTGGCCAAACCATTTGCATAAATATCGAATCTTGCTACAATACAATACAGTGCAATTCAGGCCGCACAGTGATAATTGCCGACAATTTTAGTCACCTAGTAGTTGCCTCTCGTTCTATCGCGTAACTCTTATTTCTTCTGACTACGTTAGGGTTGTCTTCTTTTAAAGAACATATTTATCCAAATATTTAACTACCTATTATTACTCTACTTTTGTGACAAGATGCCGTTTCAAATAAACCTACGCTGGGTACTAACTTAGTTGTCGGTATGTAGATCAGAAAACGAATTAATTTTATAATATCCATATTTTATTGTTAAATACTTACCTAGCTACGCGTCACGTGCCCCACGATTTTATTTTTTAGGTACCAATACCTTGGACCTAACTAATTATTTTCTAGCTTTTAGTACATTATCTACATCAAAATTATATTTCTTTTCGATAAGTAATACCGTTGCACTTAAAAAGTGTTTTCACTTCTTCTTCTTCTTAACGTGTTGTTGAGTCCAGCATCTCAACATCGCCGCGATCACGTGTCACCAAAAATAATACGAAAAAAATTTATGCGAATGTACCTACATTTTTTTAAATTAATCTGGGCTAAAATTCAGTAACGCGAAAACCGTTCACTGACGCAGCCATTACGTACTCACGTGTGTTGGTGACAGCGCATGCGGTGCAAGATGGGAGGTGACCCATTTTTACTTATTTTTTTATTATTTAAGCAGCCGAATGCGTTACAATTCGCCTCAACGACGCAACGTGCCTTGAGACTTGTGAGTGAGTATCGAACTAAATTGCGGTGCGGCCAGTGAGCGGCAGCCCACTGAATTGGCCCGACAAGTCGAGCCCGTCGCGTACTCCACATTTTAGCTTCATACCTAAAATGTGGAGTGCACCTGGCCGGGTATAGACAAGCAGATAAAAAAAAAAATTATATACTTACCTAATCATATTGTACTGTCTAATATAGTGGCCCTGCTTTCGGCTGGAAAACTAGGACGAGTTGAGGTGGTATACCAATAATAAAATCAACATTTAAATGTTAACTGGTTTTAGGAATAAAATACTGGTAACCATACCACTTCCACTGACCACGACAGTACCTATTTATTATCAATTTATCATGTTCATTAATGGAAAGATATATAAATGGAATATTAATATCTTAATCACTTAAGAATAGATGGAAGATTCGAAAAGACGTTTGGTTTAGAATAAATTAAAATATAATTTATTGTTGATACAGTTGGTGTAAAAAATTAAACTAAGTAGGTAGTCAACATTTAGCGCGACTCTAGTGTTATTTATGAAGATATTGATAAGTTTGACAAACCGAGATGAAGAATGTATTACGAGTGATAACGCCGAACGTGGCCGAATCTGCGCATGCGTATAGACAGGTACCTATACTCCATTTACAATAGTAAATGGAGTATAAATTATGTTTAATACAGGTACATGTTTTAATGACTGATTCTAATCAATACTTTAGGACGATCTTAAACACAATTCAATGTAACATTTTGATTTATGTGTTTCATTGGTTCTTCTTTTATTTATTTATTTGTATACTTTATTGTACACCACAAAAATACATAACAAAAACAAATTACGTTACAAAATATACAATGGCCGGCCTTATTGCTTTCTGCGATCTCTTCCAGGCAACCTTAGAATGGACAGTGATTAGCCTGGACATAAAATGGCGCTGTTTAGGGTGTTCCTAGGGTCTAAAAGTAAGTTTGGTGAAAGTAGCCCTTTAAAGTGGCTATGAAATCCATCATTACCTAGTGGTCAATAACATGGTGTCATTAAAGTTATTTTAATAACTTTACGCAGCTGATTCGACAGACATAAAATTTAAAAATTTATTCTTCCAGATTCTGGCATCAATTGCGACATCTTTGCTTTCCCTCAGTGGAGGCATGACCTTCGGGTTCACAGCAGTCCTGCTCCCACAACTAGAGACTGACTCCAACTTCCCTTACGATGAGAGCTTTGACTCATGGATCGGTAAGTTTGAAACACAGTTCCACTGCACCAAATCTTGCTATTTTCAAGTGGGCTCGACCATTCGCTCTGTTAAATATGGGATACCGTGGTTTTAAACAGCAGGACGATTCAAGACACGACTCAGTATGTAAACGAGTTCCACAGACTTGCAATGAAAATCTTGAAGAGAGATATTTCACAAGATAAGTCATGGCATTGATTAACGGCTTAATGATCACAGTGTGATGCTCAGTGGGGTACCTTCGTCACTGAAGCACATGAGAGTAGTGAAAAACACTTCAACATATAATGCACATTGATTAAATATCAAAGAAAGCCACTCAAGTATGTGTTTATTATTTTTCTGTTTCAGCTTCCATTTCCCCGCTCGCTATGGTGATAGGGTCTCTCTCCTCTGGTTCGATGAGCGATGCCATCGGCAGAAGGGCGGGCCAGCTAGTCTTGATCGTACCCTACACCCTCGGTTGGATCATCATGGGAGTAGCCAATAACAACGCAGTCATGCTCATTGGAAGGTTCATCACAGGAGTTTGTAGGGGCGCTATGAGATCCCTTAGCATGGTCTATATCGGAGAATTGACTGATCCAAAGTACAGAGCTCTTGCTTTCTTCTGCCCAAGTGTAGCAGCTCATGTCGGAGTACTGATCAGCCATACAGTTGGAAAATACGTTAGTTGGAGGACCAGTTGCTTCCTTTTCTCATTGCCAACCATTATAGCCTTTGTTTTAATTTTCTTCTTGAAAGAAAGCCCGCTATGGCTGCTGTCGAAAGGCAAAATTGACGAAGGCATAGAATCCTACAGAAAATTCCGAGGAAATGGAGACAGTGCTGAAAAAGAACTGTCAACAGTTTTGGAGAAAACTAAAGGAAAAGCCGAAGAGAATAGCACGTTCAAAGATATACTCAATATAATATTTAGTAAACCATTCATGAAGTCTATGGGAACTACATTCTTATTGTGTGTCGTCTCACAGTGGTGTGGTATTAGTACTATATCTTTCTACGCTCAAACGATATTTCAAAAGACGTTCTCTGGAGATATAGATGCATTTATGTTAATGTTGGTTGCTGATGGTATAAGAATTGGAGCAGGTGTATGTATTTGTTTATTTGCTAGGGTTCTTCCACGTAAAATTACTTTCGTGGTTAGTTGTGTTACAACAGCACTTGTGTTGATAGGTTTGGTAATATACTTGTATCTAGCCCCTGTTGGTTTAGTATGGGTAGCTATAACTTGTTTGGTTGTCTACATAGCTATGGCAACTGCATTGGCATCCGTATCTTGGTCGTTCTTCGCAGAGATATTTCCGTCAAAAGTACGTGGTTTTGGCTCTGGTTTGAGCTCAGCGATTTCTTTTGTTTTGCTATTTATTTCTGTAAAAGTTACTCCAGAGATTATGCGCAGGTACGGAGAGCAAGTCTTGTATACTTCCTTTGCTGGTGTCACATTGTTCACTGGTTTAATTTTAAGTTTTATATTACCAGAGACAAATGGTAGGAGCTTGCAGGATATAGAGAATTCTTTGTACAAAAAGAAAGGCGATGCAAAAAAGGATATGGGAATGGTCACTCTGCCAAACTCATCCGCGTAGTTTGATGTAGAAACTACAACTAATTGTATCATAGATAATATTGTTGTTATTGTATTGTAAATGTAAATAAAATGATAATAATAAGTATAAGTGGCGGCTGCAACCATTTTATGAGTCATTTTGATTATTTTACGAGGCATAATTTTACGTTGTGTTTACCGCTACTATGTCATGCCTGGATCTTTGACAGTCGTTATAGGTCGTCAGAAGCCCGAAGCCATGGAGTATTATATCGTTTTATCCAGGACCTGGATTGTGGGGGTCAGACGGGCAGTCGCTGCATGTAAAGTTCTGGTATTCAGCTGCATCTGGTTAGACTGAAAGCCGACCCCAACTTAGTTGTGAAAAGGCTAGGCAGATGGTGATTATGAGTATAAAACAAAATATTTCTTGTGATAGCCCGTAATATACTACGCTGAATGCTTATGATAAAACACTTACCCCCTAATTTAAAAATGTTGTTTTATAAACTTTAAGCAACGTTCATAAATAAGAGGGCTAATAGGTAGGTACATAATTATTCATATCCAAAGAAGATATTAACTTACTTCCTAACGGTAAATGCTTTGTTATAAAGGAAACAGCGACCCCACACGATATTTATATTTTGTTATCACCCCAATTATTCAAAATTATAATTTAAATACTATTGGCATGATAACATCATTATTTATTAATATATAACTTTTTATTCGATCCAATTACTGTCAAATGTGTACTTTATTAATACAAGAAGCCATTATCCTTAAAATATTACTTTATTTTTCTGTTTTTATTATTGTAGCTTGCTAAGCCAATTGTCAGAAATATTTATGTCATCGTCTTTCGTTACTCTCTAATTATCATCGTCAATCTTTATTGATGGTTATCGGAATTTGTTCAACATTGGCCAGATTTGGCAGAAGACTGTACCTTAATCTGTACCTATATAACCTACACCTACTTAATTGGATGGTTGGTCATGACTTTGGTCTAGTGGAACTCATTAAGAATTAACTTTATTGGAATATCACTGGTGAGTCAAGCTAGACAACTTTACTGGAATATCACTGGTGAGTCATAACTTTACTGGAATACTTTACTGGTGAGTTATAACTTTACTGGAATATCACTGGTGAGTCATAACTTTACTGGAATACTTTACTGGTGAGTTATAACTTTACTGGAATATCACTGGTGAGTCAAGCTAGACAAATACCAGACTTTACTAGTGGAATATACAGGGTGATTGGAAGATGGGTGCAAAGCTTTAAGGCGAAGATAGTACAGACAATTTAGAACCATTTAAGCCATGGTTGTCTTAGACGAAGTCTTACCAAATATTTTTAACCAAATTTTTAAGTTTTTTTTCGGAAATTCTCAAAATTTAATGTAAACTGCATAATTATGGCCAAATTGAATGATAAATGAATTCATTTTTTTATTTATTTAATTAAAGTAATGTGTAAGCAATCAAGCAAAACATGTTTTAGGCTTCTGTGTCATTAGACATTTTTTTTACAGACATTTAAAGCTCAGAAAAAATAAAAAAATTGTACAATACGTCTTTTAAACCTTATTAAAAAAAAAAAATTGGTAAGACTTCGTCTGAGACAACCATGGCTTAAATGGTTCTAAATTGTCTATACTATCTTCACCTTAAAGCTTTGCACCCATCTTCCAATCACCCTGTATGTATAACAATCATCTAGGTTATTCTTTCCTGTTCCAATTATCTGTTTGGAGTATTCACAAACCACGTAACTGGAAGGTCATTTATCTTACCTGTGAAAGACGAGAAAATCGTGAGCAATGCAACAGTTTTAGAAACAAAAACGAATGTGGTTGCGTCCCACTCACTGGCGTAACCGTCTAAAAATATCAGTTCCTATCATAATATTTAGGTAAATAGGTGATATCCAGAGAAACACACAGAAATAATGAAAACAGTATTTTAATACATAAATTATAAACGTAATAGAATTAAAAGCAGTCTCGTAATTAGCAGTCTGTCAGTTCTGATCTTCTTATTCCTTCTTAGTGTCCTCGAGAACATCTTTCCTGACAGGTCCAGTATGAGTTATAGGAACAGCTCTTTCACCTTTGGTCACTTCAGCTTTTTTTGGAGCCACGACGGTAAGAATTCCATCTGAAGACAGTCTGGATTCCACAGTATCAGCATTACTTTCTTCCGGCAACTTGAATCTTCTGACAAACTTCCTGGATATAAAACCATGTTCATCTTGCTTCTCTTCATGCTGACCTTCAACCACGATGAATCCGTTACTGATTTTGACTGTTATTTCGTCTGGAGAGAAGTGTTGCACGTCCACATTGATCTGCCATTTGTCCTTGTCAACCTTGATTGATGACCCGGAGTTTTTCGGCCACCAGGGTTGCACTCCAGCGATGATTGGACTGATAGGGTTCACAGACGCCGTCATCAGGTCATCAGGAGTAACTGTGAGCCCGAAGTTCTGTTCGAGAAGACGCCTTGGCCATCTTGGCAGGTCATAATCGAAGAAGTAAGGTCGCAGAGACATTTTCTGTGTTATCTATAGCACGGTTCCTTTTGGTCTACGGGAATTCGTTCGGGCCGCGTTTATATATGTGCGTGCGCTGATTCATAGATCTGGCATCAGTCTCGGGAGTATTTAGAACGAGAAAGTTCCCGATGCATTCGATAAATGACGTAGATAGGTACGTGTCGGCGTTGTTCAGTTGTTGTTGGTAACTAAAATGGAATGAAATGGTATGTCTTAGCACATTCCAATAGGTTCTGGATTATTTTAAACGTTGTACAGAGGCTAGCACATCAAGCTACCCCAATCTGTCTTTCTTTGATAGTTTTCAAATTTATTACAAAAGAATAGGAAAGGTTCATGTTTGGCAGTTTGGGATATGTGCTGGCGTCTGTTTATATTTTTTTAAATCTGTTTTTTAATGTAAGTAAACCAGACTCTTATATTCTCACATTTTTGATATTATTGTATCTTTTTGCCATCCTATTTAGGTAAGTTTAGTGGTAGGTGCTAGTTTAGGATTTAGATTGTATTTTAATATTTATAATAAACATGTTTAGGTAATTTTAGCCAGTTCTAGCTCACTGTTTACCTTGAACGTTTGATTATGTCGGTCTTATGTATGAATGTGAACTGTTTATGTAATATAGCTGCCTTTTTAGCCAAGTTGTCTGTACTACAATTACCTGTGTCCTTAGACCCATTACGCACTGTCGACTGGTCGCCGGCGACAGGCAGTCGCTTGTGCGTCGCCACTACGCGGCGAGTCGTCGAGTCGCCCGGGCGACCGACGACCAAGTGCGTAAACACTTATTTAAACTATAGTAACACACAGTCGCCATCGACCAAGTCGCTGGCGACCAGTCGACAGTGCGTAATGACTCTTAGACTTGAACGGGTTTGCTTTACGTGGTTTGAAAAACACTTAAAGCTATAAAAACACTTAAAGCTATAAAAACACTTAAAGCTATAAAAACACTTAAAGCTATAAAAACACTTAAAGCTATAAAAACACTTAAAGCTATAAAAACACTTAAAGCTATAAAAACACTTAAAGCTATAAAAAAAGCAAAACAGTAGTTCATTATTTAAACTTCTGTTTTGCTTTTTTTTGGGTTTGCCTTCGATCGGTTTGTGCATTTGGCCAATGAGAGTTATTGAACTGATTATATGTATTATGTTATTTTTTTTTCATTTGGCCCTTGACTCTGAACACACTCTTCGCATCATCACCATTTGGTTGGCACCGTTTTATGGAATGTGCCCATAACAAGGCGTTTCAACCGGTTCAACCTCAAGACCCCAAACAGATCATTCTATGAGACTCATATCGAACACAGTCCCTCAATAAGGGATGTAAGGCTTCCACGAATCCACACAGGCTTGTCATCATTACTCGTGTGTGGATCTTACGGGTCGTCAGAAGCCCGAACGTCTGACAACCAGTCTTATCAAAGGGGTCGAGTTACCCAGTAGCCGGGTTGTTGAGGTCGCTCCATGTAATATACTGGTATTCAGCTACATCCGGTTGGACTGGAAGCCGACCCTAACATAGGAAAAGGCTATAGGGCAGATGACATGATGACATTCAGCAAAAGGTTCTTAGTTCATTAAAACTACTTGCAGCGCCATCTATTGGTGTAAACATGATGCTATTTGTAGAACATTAATTGCGTCAATACGGAAAATGTTCTATGTTTAAAATGTTTAAATATTATGGTGAAGCAACTGTTCTACGAGATTATTTCAACTGTGGTTTTTCGTAGGCGTTTCAATCAAATATAGATCGTCAGTCATTAACTCGTTACACGAAATACGATTCATAATATCGTCGACCGTAGGTTCAATTGAGGTAAGGGACAAAATACGATTTTTCAGGAGAGGCCGACAAAGTTTATTTTCGGACTAAATCGCCCATAACTTTCTTGTTATTAACCTTTTTCGGGTCTGATTTCAGACATTATCTTGTATTTTAGTGCTCTATCTACATGTGTAACATTTATTTAAATAAGTTACCTATTTAAGAAAATCGATGTCCCTTACAACAACGTATTTTGTTAGTAATGTGCCTTACTGACCAAGTATCTTGTAGTCCCGTCCCTTACATTAAATTGACCTCTACGTTGGATCCAATCTATCAATGAAATTTTTTTGTAAAGGACTTGTTGAAAAAATTTATGAAAAAAATACAGTGTAAAGAGATTTTTGACAAAAAATTAAGTACACACTTTTGACAATTCGTTGATTGGGAAAACCCTTACCTTATTTGAAGTGGATTGGTTCCTATTTTGCATAGTTTTTCAGATACATTATTATTATGGGGCTGATTCGAAATTTGTATCCAAAAATCTTTAGGGTAAGGGACATTTTTCTTAAGCTAGAATTTTTTCATATTCACCATTCGATAGAGCGAAAAATTCTGAACAAAACTGTATACTCAACTCATTTTGGGTATTTTGTCCCTTACCTCAATTGAACCTACGGTCGACGATATGCGTAAGATACCTACATAACATCACGCCTTGTTCCCCGAAAGGTACGGCAGGGGTGTACCTCTAGTACCTCCACATTTTGATATGTAATAGGGGGCGAGCCTATTGCCATCAGCCGGGCACAATTCCAGACTCCGGGCTGCAACTGAGAAATTCCTGATGGACCGCATAACCTCAAGCATAGCAGTTATCTGCCACGGGTGCGGGTTGTTCGAAAGAGATACCGCGGCCCCTGGCACACAGGCAACTGAGGGAACACGGGTGGATTTTAGTCAGTAAAAGTCTGACACGCCCTCCCGCTCCACCCAGAGCGGGAGAAGTTATTTGATGATTTCCCACCCAAAAAAAAAAACAAAAAAAAAAAAAGCTTAGCAGTTATAGTCGACCGATCTTTATTGAAGTCGTCCAGCACCCTAATTGCGTAACACGCGATTATTCATGATCGGTTTCATTTTGACAGTTCAACAATATTCATTGCCTTATTTACGTTGTTGAGCAGACACATTTTTCGAACATATGAAGCAATAGTTTAGCCATTTGTTTCAAAACGAAACAGATTATGATTAATCTTGAGTTACGCAATTAGGGTGCAGCTCATCCCGCCATCTCAGTCTGGGCCTGCCGCGAAGTCGGGACCCACTTGGTCGTCCATTGATCATGGTCGGCTATGAGTCGTATACCTAGTAGGTATTCGTTTTTTTTTATAAAGGAATGAATGATGAATGAATGAATGAATGATGAATGAAAAAGTGAAATCAACTCTTTAATTTAAAATTTTATTCTGTTCTTCATTTGCTGATGAAAGCAACAATTTCGTCTAGATTCTACATGACTCATAAAAACCCAACGGCTGCCTTTACCTGTACTTACTATGAGATTGAAATATTGGATCAATATAGCCATTCACAACCATTCGATACGCTTCCGTACCGAATTGGACACCAATCAATGAATTAAAGCTGTTCACAAATCCAAGACCCGTAAATTTTGTCAGTTTAAATCAAATAGACGACCGCTATTTTTTCGACATCGAAATGTGTCATTTTCGTTACGAAAGCATGATTGTCGAATGGTTGTGAAAAGCCTGCGCAGTTAGCATAGAAGTAAAGTGTCGTTCAACGTTTATTTCTTGAAATCCTCAGGCTTAACTTTTGGATAGTCGTTACAGGGATTAACAAAGACTTCCGTTTCCGGCAGCGTCGGTGGGGGTTCAACCAGTTCGTCTTTATTTTCCGTTTCACTCCGACCATACGAAATAGGTACCAATACCGCTTCGGCAGAGGATTTCAAATCTTTGAACGCTCTTTGTGCTTCTATATTCAACATCCCTTCCGGGGTAAGGGTACATTTGATCTTTGAAGGAACACAACCTTCAGGTAATTTGAATTTTCTAATAAACTGTCTCAAAATGTACCCCTGCTGAGTGTCCTTCTCCTGCTTACCTTCAATGACCACGTACTGTGGGTGAGCTTTCACACGAATTTCGTCTTTATTGAAATGGTGAACGTCTATACTTAATTGGAATTTTTCTTTGCCAATTTTGATGCTGGGTCTCAAGGTTCTTGTGTTCTTTATGGAGGAGCATAGTTTTGGCTGCAAGCAGGCGCCCAGGCAAGGCCTTACAAACATTATCTAGTGCTGTGAATTTATTTCATTTTTGTGTTGATTTTTTGTTTTGATTACATCACAGAATTTTATTTGACTGTAGGATTTTGAGTGATTGTCAATTAATGTCATTTTGATGTTTATTGATTTGATCGGAAATTATGGGTGAACGTTATACCATAGGTACATTATATTAGGTAGGTATGGTATCCATCGGGTAAGGGCTCACAAAGAATGCGCGCCACGACGCGACGCCGACGGCGACCGACGGCGCGACGCGATTCCTGGTAAAATTAATTTCACCAAAAACATTTTCATGTAAAATTTTTATGTTTTCATTTATCATGCGTTCGTATGCATACCTACTCTGATGTCACTTCGTGGACAATAGTGTGGGTTATACGTTTTTTCGACTGTGATGTACCTAAGAACTTTTTTTGGTGAATGCTGTAATGTATAACAGTTAACAGTATATTACAGCATTTACAATAACTGTTTTGTGTCCCAAATAAATAAAATAAAATAAAATGTTGCCAAGACCATATGACTCGCACTGTCTAAAAGTTATCAGTGGCCCTAGTGTCAGTTTTGGGCGTTCGGCACTCCGATTGATCCCTCACCAATTCAGGGCCAATCGGAGCGCCAAACGCGCTCGACGCGTTTATCGAGATGGTAAAATGAAACTCACACAAAGGCCTTAGATCTCATGTGGAGCCAAGTTTCTAACTGTACACGCCCTGAGGCGTGTACAGTTAGATTTAGAAGTTTGGCCGTGGGATTTCACTTCTTTTTGTAAGTTGCTGCATGTGACAATATTTTTTTCTTTTTTTAACTTCTTTTGGGGTGTTACATTTTTTTATTTTTATACTAACAAGGAGTCCAGCCCTTTATCAATTTTCAGACCTCTAGCGTCAAAATTGCGGAAGTCATGAGTGTTTGTATGAACTGTGGTATGAACAAACTTCCATCCCAAGTTTTAGTTTTTTTGTGTTGTTTGTGTACTAATACTAGTTTACATAGGTACCAAACAGCTTACTAGAGCAATATTAAGTACCCTAAGAACTTTGATGACCATCAGTGAGTCTGTGACGAATTCAGGGATTATTAGATATCAATAAATAAAATGTAAAGTAGGTATAAGAGCTATGAAATTTAAACTTAATAAGTTTAATAAGTCCGATTGACAACATATCCCGAGAATTTTATTTAACTGGTATAATCCAAACTCAAGTTACCTATAAGGGTTAAAAAAACGACGAAGCAGTTCGAGAACAGGTGGGTAGGTAGTGCCCTTGCGCTCCGCTTGGTGTTGGCGGGGGGGGGGGGGGGGGCACTGCCGTGCCCCCAGATTCCACGAAGTTTTCATAGAAATTGTTCAACTAGTGTCGCGGCGCGCCTATGTCCGGGACGCCTTTGCCTTATAAAGCCCGGCGCAGACTGACGTCGCGGCACGGCACGGCACGGCGTGCTTCGGCAGCTCAAAGGACGCTTTGGTTATGACGCGGCGTCCCGCAACGTGTTTGGGTCGGTATTTGGTTACCGCCACACTCGTACTTCAATTAGTTTAGCTGTCATAATCTTGTGACCTATGTGACTTGCGGGACGCCACGGACTGCCGCGGTGTGATGCCGTGGCACACCGCTGCAGTCCGTGGAATGAAACGGCATGCAACGACGTGCCGCGGCGCCCTGCAGCCTGCAGCACGCCACGACGACGTGGCCGACGTGCCGTGGAGTCCCGCAGTATGCCACGACGGGCCGCGTTAGGGTCAATCCCCACTAAAAGAGCAGCGCGGCGCGCAGCGGCCATAAGAGCAAGTGACTGAGCGCGGCGCCGCAAGGGGCAGTATGGCGCCGCGCGGGGCAGTGCGGCGCCGCGAGAGGCAGCGCGGCATCCCGAGGCGCCGCCGCCGCAATGAGCCTCCGCGTGGTAGCTTTGAAAACTAGTGTGCGATCTACTTCACTCAAGGAAAGTTGTGTGGCAATAAATATGGTGGATTTGGATTTATGTATCATAGCACTGGCTGTAGAAGAAGAACAAGAAGTTTTTTTCTCACGGAGCGTAGCACGTTCTAACTTGATACCCTGTAATACAATGACGCGAAATGCGCAAGCGGCAGGGCGGGCGGGTAGGAAATGTTCGCTCGCGCGCAGCCGCGAGTCTGTCAGCTGCACCGCGGTCGGCCGCACGTCAGCTAGCTGCGCCGCGATCAGCCGCGCGCGGCGCCTCTTTTGACTAGTCGGTAGAAGGCTCGTGCAGCCTCGCGACGCCACGCTACCCCTCCTTTGCCTTCAAATGACTATGAACTTTTTAATCACGTAGATAAGATTCAAAATAGTTTGTAATATTTTGCCTCAAAAAGACGCTGCCGGCCGCTGCTCTTTCAGTGGGAATTGACCCTTATTGCAACGAAAATAAAGATCACTGTGACATAGACAGACTTGTTAGTGACTGCAACCCAAAAGCAACCTTATTGTAAAAGGGCAAAGATCATTTTGATTTTGACAGTGACGCGCAAAATCAGACTACAGATTTCGTTTTTATAAAATACATTGGGCCTTGTACCCCGGAGGGTTGGGCAGAGGCGTACCTAGAGTACAATCATATTATGCCAGTTATGTTTTGTGTTAGTTTATAAATAAACTTATTAGGTACCTACATAATATTAATCTTGGGATTGATTATTGAGAAATGCAAGAAACTGTAAATTTTTGTTTTTCTTTTAGATATGTAAAAATATTTTCTATATTTTAAATAAGTTGTATGCAGGTACCGTACAGACTAGGTACCCGACTCAAATGCTTAGGTGAAATGCTTATCGTGGGTTTGGTGTAAATGTAATCTGTGTTTATTTTACCTATTGTATGTATGGTGTATTTGCCTAAATAAACTAATACATACAGACCAAAAGGTTGAGTGATCAGTTTTTTAGGTCTTAGTTAAGTACTTATTTATTTAATTTGGTTCTAGAATGGTAAGTAAATAGTGTGTGCGGAGGTGATTGAAAATAAAAATACGATTTACACGATAAGTAAATAAAATAAGAATCATTTATTAAGAACTTAAGGCTAATTACAAAACAAATCAGTCTCAAACCATATACCTACTTTGGAATTGTGATACAAAACGGTACCTAATAAAAAAACACCTGGTTAAGCAGGACCACAGATCATAACACCACTTCACTAATTAATTATCTGCAGTACCGTTGCTCTGGTCCTTGATCTCCTTGCGGACGGGTCCAGTCTGTGCGATGGGCACCTTCCTCTCTCCCTGTATGGCTTCTGGAACCTTCCTGGGCGCCGTGATGGTGAGCACCCCGTCCGACGAGAGGCGCGACTCCACATTCTCGGGCGCTGCGCCCTCGGGCAGCGCGTACCGCCGCACGAACTGCCGGCTGATGTAGCCGTGTTCGTCCTTCTTCTCCTCGTGTTTGCCTTCCACGACAATGTACCCATCAGCTGTCTTCACCACGATATCTTCGGGAGCGAAATGCTGCACGTCTAAGTTCACTTGAAACTTGTCTTTATCGCTTTTGATGCTGGATCCCATGTCGCGGGTCATTGATGCTAGCTGCCGCCAAGGTCTGAAGTAGTCTTCGGAGAGAATGGGAGCTGCTACAGCCGTCAGCATGTCGTCCGGTGTAAGGGCCACCCCGAACTCTTGGTCTAGAAGCCGGCTGGGCCAGTGGCTATGTGGATGATGCACGTGGCGAGAAGGGCGTTCGTAGCCGAGCACAAATGGTAGCAGAGACATTTTCTTGAGTGTTTATCAACGGTTGCAGTTATAGAGATTAGTACTTGCTGAGAGAGCTTGTTGTCGCTTCGATTGCTTGAATACGAATTACATGCCGGCCGGTGAGAGCGCCTCGTTTTATACTCGATTAAGAGCGCCATCTAGTAGCGAGTGGAATTACTAGAAAAATCTCGAACGTGCTAGATGTGCGGGGCAAGTTTACGTACACATGCACAGAATGTTACTCAACATAGATGTAACCTGAGGAAAGCGCCATCTAGTGGTGAGTAGCTCGTTCGAGAATCGTCGGTTAGCCCTGTGATGCGGTCGATAATGGCAGCAACACATAGAGGATTAACTCACACATTAATAATAAAGTAGAGTGTCTGCATGTTGGTAACAGTTTCCCGAATTTTCGAAAGTTCGATGTTATTGCCACAACAATGTTGTGTCTTGTCTATAGTAATAAGTACAATTTGAAGTAAACAATTTTGTCGATTTCAACTAGAAAAGTCTAGCTACATAATCAGATGTTATTCATTAGGTAGATAAGTAATTTTGATAATTAGTTCCTTACCTAGGGTACCTACCTATGTAAAATTGTACGGTTGCCAATGACGATGATCATGCTTATGTCATGGCCGTAGAAATATAAAAATACAAAATAATACATTAAATTTAATTCTTTCATTTATCTATGGTCATGGTTATCTAACTTTTGTTGCCTAGGTCATGTCTTCTTCTCGGCGCAAAACGTTTTTAAAACCAACACAAATATTTATGCAGGTTTTATGGCGGTAAGTAGGGCTTTTAGGCAAATAAACGGTAGCTTGATTTAAAAATGTAAATACATCCGGTACGATCTTTCTCATATTTTTTTTTACGACACCTTTTGTAAAATACTTAGGTAAGAACCAAAATGCCAAACAAAAAAAAAAATGTTTCATTCAAAGCCGGTAAGTAGGTAGATAGGATTTACTATTGTTAGCAATGGTTCTAAGTAAAACAAGTTAGCTCTCGCAGGTAGACTCGGGGCAGGGCAGACATTTGTAATAAAAGTATTGATCGACGGCGAAGCATGCTTGTCCTCAACTCACAGACTTAAAAAATAATAGTTTAAAAAACCAAAAAACACGCTTTAAAAACCAAACTAAAAAAGGAGAAAATAATTTAATTCATTTAAAAAGCGTGGGGTGCTTTTTGAGGTATTTTATAATCAATTAATGTCAAGCACACGCTTGTAATTTAATTAAATTATTTTCTCCTTTTTTAGTTTGGTTTTTAAAGCGTGTTTTTTAGTATTTTAAACTATTATTTATTTTCTATTTTTTAGTTCTGCTAAAGGAAGGCTCTGCCAATCAAGTTCTAGGAATAACCTACATTGATTTCTCCGTGATTACTTGGCCGTGATTCTTTTTCTGCCTGATTTAAAAAAAAGGAAAAGTTTCTAGGTTTGTCAGTGTGTATTTTTTTTGTGTATGTTAATTGATATTTTCATCAATCAAATTGTGGTTGGTTGAAGGAAACATCCCGCGCAGTGGTCCTTTTTCAAGTTTTGGTATGAATTAGCTTCAATAAAATGTTTTCATACACGTCACTGGGTCCCAGCAGTGGGATCAATATAGGCTGATTATGTCTTTTATGATACACGTCATCTAAAGATGATGTTATAATATTTACAATTTCACATAGTTATATAAACAAGTGAAAAAAGTAAGTATCTACCTAAGTACTTATATGCACTTTATACGAAGAACAACCCACATAAAAAAAAACATGTTTTTGTTGTTGTGGATATGTCGCAGTTATCTGGTTAAATTAGCCAGCTAATCGGACGCCTAGGCCGTTAATTAAACGCCAAATCAAAAAAATCCAAGCCAATCCAATTAAATAGCTGAAGGAAAACTAGCCAAGTAATTGAGCGCAACGTTTAACCAGATGGCTGAATGTCGTGTAGTAGTCCGTAGGTGGGTGACAATCTTTACATACCAAGTCCCAGCTATCATTCGTGGATCTTCGAGTCGTTACGGGTCGTCAGATGCCCAAAACTCTAGCCAGCTAACTAGTCTTACCAAAATCTTACCTTGTAGGTACCTGGGTTGTGGAGGTCAGATAGGCAGTCGCTTGACGTAATATTCTGATATTCAGCTGCATCCGGTTAGATAGGGACCCGACACCAAAAATAGGTTGGATTAGGCTTGGCAGATGACTATTAATTTGTCGTGGATACCAAGATGCCCCACATAAATTCGTGTACTATTACTTGTTATGTGAATATTGCAACATGATCAACATAGTTCGGTTATATTTAAGAAACTCTGGTTGGTTCCCTACCTCACTGTGCTGGGAAAACATCGATTTAAATGCTAAAGGGTTATATCACAGACTAGCTTCCACCCAGGGATGCGCCTGCGTTGTACGTCGATAAAAGTAGCCTATGTCCTTCTCCAGAGTCAAAAGTATCCCCATACCAAATTTCATCAATTTTGGTGCAGCCGTTCTAGGGATTACATACAAACAAATTTTACCTTTTTATAATCTTGGCATACACGGTTAAATTATTTATTTGGCTATCTAATTTTAGATGATGGCATGGCCAATTATCCTAGAATCTCTTCTGACAGTACTTAAAATAAATTCCTACCCACTAAAGAAAACAAAGAGCAACGTATTTTTTTCAAGATACGAGTAACTCCTATTATTAGTTTATTTGTTTTGTAATCTTTGCATGCTGTCTACGATATTGCATGTTATTGTACAATAACAATCAATTATCTACCTGATTGTCGAAGATTCTAGTTAAAGACACTAGAATAATATCTCTTCGGCTATAATTTTGAAGGCAAAATCATAAAAAAAAATTACTGGAATATCATAAACAACAACAAAACAATTATTTTTAATAAAGGAAGTACCATTAATAAGTTAGAAAATAAATGAGTGTAGGTAGCTGCGTGACTCGGCGAAATATATCGAAATAGTTAAACAGTTTATAGGATAATTATGATTCAAAAATGATAATTATGATACTTAGCATTAAATCACAGAAATAAACAAAGGAAAAAAATGAGCATTTTTGTTTCTGTAATCATTTACTTACTTAACTATATTATTTCCATAGGTACTAATTGTTCCTAGAATCCTTTTCTAAAAATAACCTATGCTGCACTGCACCCACGAGTGTCTACTTAAAAAATAAAAAACTTAATTTGTCACTTATTGATTAAGTTGGGTTAGTAACCAAAAACTTTTTTTATTTACTCCTGAAGTCCTGACTCCTAGTTAAGAGTAAACTCCCAAACAAAAAAAAAACTACCTATTGTGTTAAAATAAAAATACCGTTATCAGGCATATTTTATTAAATACCGTACGCCAATTAAAAACGAATGAATTAATCATTAACTAAGATCATGCATTATTTCATTACTTTAGTGTAGTCCCCACCGAAGAAATCAAGTCTAAACATTTCTGGAAAAAAACCGAACGTTCGAAACTATTCCAAATTCAAACAGCTGTTATAAAATCACAATACCATCAAAGGGAGGTAGATTTTTTTCCGTCAGCAGCTGTACGTGCATTGCTTTGTCCTTGAACATGACCTACAAGGTGTCTATTCAAAAGAATATGGAACATTGTGGAACAATATCGAATGTGCGCCGTTGCAGCCGCCACCGCTCGATATTCTCGACGATTCTCGTCGGCCTGTAACCCCGATAAGGACGAGCAGGGCTGCTCAATGTGCGGATCGCTTTTGTTTTTTTTTTCATTTTATGCAATAAATGTTTTTTTAAGAAGTAGAATTAATATTTTACGTAGAGACATTGTTGTAGCTAATAATTATAGCTTTCTGCTAAACTATATATTGGTCTGACGATTTTATACTGATATGCGTAATTAAACGATGTTTAAGTTTTAGGATGACAGTAGCAGTTATGAAGGGACCTAGTTTATATATAGCTTCGTCTGTGACATGCGCTAACTGATGAAGTGATGAGCGTCACCTGTTGCGCTAATGCAGGGATGGCGTAGGGTGCTCCAAAATTTTAACAGTTTTAAAGAGGAGCGAGCGGCAGTATACGCGTGCGGATAGGAACGATGCCCACAGCACAGACCACTAATTTTTCGATTGTCACTCTAAACTTTTATGAATATCTCACTTAACTCTAATAACTTTCCACCACACTACACTTACACCATAAAACACAATTACGCAATTTATTTATTTATAATTATTTTAAATTTCATAGAAGGTAATTCATTCTTACATCTTCATCTAAAATAGTACTTTTCGTTTAGTGAATTATAATTTTGTTACCAAACCGTTTTATTTTTCAGGGAGAAGTCTTCGAAAGTTACTATGCCGTATATCATAATATGTTTCGTTCATTTCGTGCATATTTGCTAAGGTAAACAAAACAAGATATAATCTTGTTAAATAACTATTAAAACTCTACTAACTACTTCATTAAATATTATCCTATTAAAAAATATATACCGAACAGAAAATACAAAAGTAAAGATTCGATAATGCGACCCACAGGGTTGTGAAGCCCTGAAGCGTGTTGTCAACAGTTGACTAATATTTTGTTTCGAGCATTTTCTACTTGATACCAGATGGCGCTGTTACCAATATATAAACACGACGAAACGCGGCAACGGCATTCAGTTGAAAAACAAGCGATCAAGCCACAAGTGAACCTTAAGCGCTCTCAAAGCGACACAAGCGATTTCTAGGCAACTTTTTGGAAGAAAGAAAGTCTACATTACTAAACGTGATGTCTCTGCTACCATATTTCATCGACCAACTTGGTTTCCAACGCCCTCGGCGCCTGATGGATCAACACTTCGGGCTGGGACTAACTCCTGACGACCTCCTCACTGTTGCCGCTGGACCTTCGCTGACTAGGGAATATTACAGACCTTGGAGACACCTCGCAGCCGCTGCTAAAGACCTGGGCTCCAGCATCAAGGCTGACGGAGACAAGTTGCAAATTAACTTGGATGTAAAACAATTCGCGCCTGAAGAGATAGCAGTGAAGACAGCTGATGGGTACATTGTCGTGGAAGGCAAACACGAGGAGAAGAAGGACGAACACGGCTACATCAGCCGGCAGTTCGTGCGGCGGTACGCGCTGCCCAAGGGCGCAGCGCCCGAGAACGTGGAGTCGAGCCTCTCGTCCGACGGGGTGCTCACCATCACGGCGCCCAGGAAGGTTCCAGAAGCTATCCAGGGAGAGAGGAAGGTGCCCATCGCGCAGACTGGACCCGTCCGCAAGGAGATCAAGGATCAAACCAACGGAACCGAAGAGAAAAAGGAAAAGTAAAGTGTTTTCCGTCTACCCTAATTAACTGTAAGTTTTGTTACAAGGTGCGTGTTTTTTGTTTGTTCCAAAGTTACAGCCAAGCGCCAGACTGATTTGTGTATTATTTATATTTTTATGATACAAATAAATGTAAGATAGTAATTTTAAATCCTGTTTGGTTTTATTTTCTCTGGACCCCTTCATAGCTTTTTCAATTTTAGGTGGTCACACATGGGTGGTCCAGTGGTAACGGCCGCGAATTACGTGATGTAGGTCGTGGGTTCGAATCCAAGCAGCACACTATACTTGGTGTAAATTATTGTGTCCGTTTCAATGGCGAGGCCACGGAGATAAAAAAAATTATCTACCTACCAAGATTTTGTAAAAAATTGTAAAAGTTGAGTCCTAAAACCATTAATTTGTCAAAGTTATGTTTAAAAAGTTACTAGGGTAGTAGGGTTTGAACGTGGCCGCGCCATTGAAACACGGAGAACCCCGCGCGGCCACGGAGATCTTTAAGCGTTGCAGACACCTGAAATGTAGGTAAAAGATAGATAGAATTTGTAAAAAAAAAAAAATCCTAGGTTTATATCGTCGGTTCAAAGGTAAAACTCATTTATTGGCATAATTGACTAATGGAGATAATTAAGATTTTGCGTTTTTTTATTCTGAAAAATCAATTGAATGATAACAGGTACTGAAACTTTCTGTGAACATGTGAAAATATGTATTTTATAATAGTATGTTTATATTTATGTCTAAAAGCTATTAGTTTGTATGTAAATAAGAAAAATGTACTTAATGATTTTTTCCTCTTTCTTTTTAGGTAAAATAGTGTATTTAATGAAAAACTTGGTCTTAAATCCTAAAGAAATATAATTGAATAAAAGTTAATAATCTTTAATTTTTTTATGAATCTGGCTTCAAGTTTAATTTTCATCTCCACTTTCATTTTCATCTGGTTCAGGCAAGCGCTCCGGACCATTAAGTTCTATTGCAGGTAAGTTCTTATACCATGGATGGAGTTCCTCTGGTATGTGACCAGCATTCACAAGTTTAACCAAGTCTGCTTTCTTTGCATTAGATATTGGTAGTAGGTCAGAATATGCAGGGTTCAAAACTAGAGTTGCAGCTGTTCTTCTGCGACCTCTACCAACTACATTTACCTTCTTGTATTCTGAAGAATGATCATACCGACAGAACAGTATCTCTGGTGACCCTTTTTCGACTTTTATAGATTTGGTCTTCAACCATGAGATTGTATTTCCATCTTCGTCTTTATTTCTATTCTTTATCGAAGATGACGCCAAAGACTGTAAATCAAAGAAATCCGTATACTTTAAATGGTGCACTATGTACTCACCATTGGTTTTATTTTTTCCTCTTTGGGATCTTGCAGAACGGAAAATATTAATCCAGTCTGCCATGGTAAATGCACTTTTATGTTTCTTTGCGGACTCGATGGCGGAGTGCATTGAATCACACTCCATTTGTGAGTGCCCAGATTCCAGGAACTTTAGTTCAATTTGGTTCAAATGCTCAATTTTTTTGACTGCATATAACAACACGGCCGCCACTTGCTGGTTACGGTTTTGCCCACCACAAGTATCACAAAACAAGGAAACACTTGTTACTGTAGCAGGCAGTGACTGCAAAAACATTAACAATATGGAACCAATTTCGTTGCTTCCCCTCTTTCCATTTATCTCATTCCAAGTATAACAATGAGCTTCTCCACTAGCCAAATAAATTGTCAAATTATATACGCAGATTTTCCTTGAATAGTAAAATAGAGAAACATCAGAATATGGCAATTGTAAAACACTTTGCAAATCAAATGTGGCTGTTACGAATGTTGGGTCTTCACTGGCTTTTAACTTGTCTTTGGCTTTTGCTTCCTGGCATTCTGTTTTTCTTATAAGATGTAAAGAGTAATCGATTTCCATGCTACTCTTTAGTTCAGAACTGGCTTCTTTGTACTTGGAACAAGTAGCACACAAATCTTTCTTTGGCTTGAAGAAGGAGAAATTGTAATTGTTACAAAATATGCGCCTGTATGTACATTGCTTTACAGGTGTTGTATTCCTTTCCAAACAAAACGATTGATATAGCTGATACATTTTAAGAATAGACAGGCCACTTTCTAGGTACAATTTTTGACTTTGTTTCCTAACATAGTGACTTTCCATTACGGGAAAGTTTTCAATGTGCTCCTTCACTAATGAAACATCCACTTCACTGGTCTTGTTTCCTGGTACTTTTCTTCCTCTCTTGTCTGATCCAGAGAAACATCCTGTTGGACCTGCGCCCTTTATGGCCGTATTTATAGGCCCATTGGAAATATTTAGAGTCTTTTCAAAGAAATTAGCACACACTCTATGCTTACCACCAGCATTTTCTAAATAATACATTTTTGATAAAGTACGATTCTCACTTGATCTTTCTTTACGTCTACGTTTAGGTGCCACCACAACCACATACTTTAATATAAAATCTTTCTGTCTATTGTAATCTGCAAATCCCCAATAAGTTTTACATAATGCTGTTCTATCTTTTTCAGTGAAGAATAGTGTACACTGAAATCTACATTTTGTGCAATCAACTGATTTTGGGCTTTTAGCTTCACATTCCTTTTTCTTGTTTTTATATGGTAGACATTCTGCTCTGTGTTTTTTTGTCATATTGGCTTTCCAATTTCCTGGATTTCTTTTTCTACATCTTGTTAAATTGCTAACGTTACCCACTTCTAACTCATAGTCAGAAATATCAGATATTTTATCTTCGGTTTCTTGAGGTGGCTGGTAACAAGGATCATCATCAGATGCTGCACTGAAGTCATCCATCTCATCATCAGTTTGTAAAGGATAATCCACAAGCTTTGTTGTGTAATAATTTGAAATAACTCTCTGAAAAAACAAATAAGTCATTGTTAATAGTTTGTGCTAAGCCCGATTTATTGCAACTTTATATAATAATAAAACTTTAAATACCAACATTTTCAGAATAACTACTTTCTGAAATAATTGGGACTTCAACTTCGGACTCCATTGGGACAATTTCTGTGTTGGAAACATTATCATTGTCATATTCTATAACATTGCTCTTTGTTACAACCTGTTGAAATACGAATCACATGTTACAAAAATTAAAACTAAAAGGTAAGACTAACGGGTAACGTTAGAGAGACTGGCTACAAAACTGTCCAATCAGCAAAAATATAACTGATTAATATAGGTATGATAAGTATAGGTACTTACATCTTCATTATTAAGTCCTTCTGGATCAAAAGATTGACTGACTGACATTATATCCCCTGGTTGAACATTTTCCTTGTTGCAGTTTTGAACATTTTCAATTTGTTCCTGTATTGAAATAAAAACATGAATGAGACATTTAAATAGTAAAATATTTTTTCCCATGTTCATCAAATGCAGTAGGTAAGTAATAAGTAGTACATAGTTACTCAGATTTACCTCTATTGTACATCCTGATTTATTTATAATTTCGACTTCAGCATCTCTTTGACCATCCAATTCAACATGCTTGGTATAACTTTCAAATAAGTCATGCTGCGCTTCCAGTACAGAGCGGTAGTTCTGTAATGTTTTAATCAATGTTATCTATAGATTAATTGCATTAAAATGGTAAACCAAGCTAAACTAACATCTAAAAAAACTTACAGGTCCTCGTTGCGCAATGGAGTCCGTCAATGCAAGTGCAACTAGTTCTTTACCCCTCTTGTTTCGGTAATCACTCATTATAACAATTAAAACCGATTTTCATGTGAAAAATAATGTAAAATCGAAACAAACTGTGGAATATTGTATCTGCCGCCAACATTAAATTTAACCTCCATAATATCAAATGTCAATTCACAAGTGACAAATGTCACGATAGAGTTGCCAGGTAAAATTCATTAGCGACTTGGTGAGTTTTACATGCTATACATAACTTTAGACTGACCTATAACAAAGATTTCAGGCAAAATTAATTAAGTGCCAAATGAGTTTTACCTGCAAAGGGATTACAGTGGATTTGGAGCTAAAGACTTTTTTCACGTCACAGTTTTGTTATGGAGCACACTACGCACTTACTGATTTTTTCTTATCGTAGATTTTCTCTGTTTAGAAGCAAAAGTAGCAAAATCTCATTTTGGATCAAAATGTCACTTAGTGTGTTTTACCTTTGAACCGACGATATTAGGTCTTTACCTATGAAATTGCCGTTTTGCAGTACTGGCCATTTCAAATCAAAATAATTTTTGTTTGGGTAAGAATTCTAATTTCAAATTAATTTTATTTTAAAAACATGGATTTTTTTTTCCAAAAGTAGTCATTTGTTTATTGATTAGTGTTACATTTTCATCGCATTTCAATCTTTTTCGTCATCATGGATACGTTAAAAATTCGAGTAATTATGGAATATGAGTACCGTCGTGGCAGCAACGCGGCACAAGCGGCACGCAACATCAACGACGTTTACGGAGCTAACACTACAAACCAACGCACCACCTGTTATTGGTTTGCTCGCTTCCGTTCTGGAAATTTCGACCGGAAAAATGAACCTCGCGGTCGTCCGAAGACTTTGGTCGACAATGACGAATTAAAGGCGATTGTGGAAGCTGATGATACACAATCTACGGCTGAATTAGCAGCAGCTTTCGACGTTAGCGTCAAAACAATATTGGTCCATTTGCGTCAAATTGGCAAGGTAAAAAAGCTTGACAAATGGGTGCCCCACGAACTCAATGATCGTCAGCGCGAAGTACGCGTCGAGACGTGCCTTGCACTGCTCAACAGACACACAAATGAAGGAATTTTGAACCGCATTGTTACCTGCGATGAAAAATGGATTCTGTTTGATAACCGCAAGCGCTCAGCAAGTTGGTTGGATCCTGGTTCAGCACCTAAACAATGCCCTAAACGAAAACTTACCCCTAGAAAAGTGATGGTCACTGTTTGGTGGTCTAGCGCCGGTGTGATTCATCACAGCTTCTTACCAAACGGGGTGAGCATTACTGCAGATGTGTACTGTGAAGAACTGAACACAATGATGGAGAAGCTGGCACATCTCCAACCAGCATTGGTCAATCGCTCGTCTCCGCTGCTCCTGCACGACAACGCGCGACCTCATACTGCACAGCAGACGGTCTCCAAGTTGCAAGAACTGGGGTTGGAAGCTCTCCGTCATCCGCCCTACTCACCAGACCTTGCGCCTACAGACTACTACTTTTTCCAGAATTTGGATAACTTCTTGGCGGGAAAAAAATTCAATACCCGAGAGGCAGTACAAAATGCCTTTGAAGAATTTGTTGCCTCCCGTCCAGCTGATTTCTTTAAGAAGGGCATCAATAAACTGCCACTGCGATGGCAAAGATGCATTGATTGCATGGGTGATTACTTCGATTAATACAAATAAAAAATACATGAAAAAAATTCGTTTAAATTTTTTCATACAAAACGGCAATTTCATAGGTAAAGACCTATTATTTTAGGAGCTGTAAGACTAACCCCATGGCCACGCCATTGAAATGGTAAAAAAACACGATATATATCGTCGATATCTCGCTGAAAAAGCATCGCAGGCGTCTGAAGTTTTTTGTAAAACCCAGATTTGAATTTTTCAAAATTAGTAAAAATACAACAAAAAATCCTAGGTTTAAGGGTCAATTCTCACCGAGACGCGGCGCGACGCGCACTTTTTAAGATAGCAACAGAATATCTAACTTATTTACAACACGAAAAGGTATAATTTCACTACGAGCGCGAAAGCGTGTCGAAGAACGCTAAGGTGCACCGCGTTGTGCAGCCCGTATACCTTATTGTGAAGTAAATAAGATCTATTTTGTATCGTGATCTTAAAAAGTGCGCGTCGCGCCGCGTCTCGGTGAGAATTGACCCTAAATCAAAATCAAAATATTTTATTTCACAATAAGCCTGCATGGGCACTTATGAAACGTCAGAAGCTAGGTGCAAGGTTCCAATTTGTCGTTTCATAAGGAGAAAAGCCGGCAAGAAACTCCACCGTTACTCTCCTAAAAATGATTGGCTTTTACAATGATTTCAAATTACAGTGATAATAGGTATGGGAGGACAGTGCAGGCCTGTCAATAAGTACCAGGTACTAGAGGAATGAAAATACAGAATAGAAAAACGTCTACAAATCTAGTCTCTAAGGCCTACAACGTTCTCTCATTCACAATATATAAAAGAATCTACCTATATAAAATTAACCTATTTGAACCAAGTGACATGACATGAATTATATTTCAGGAGCTGTAAGACTAAAACCCCATCCATGGCCGCGCCATTGAAAAGGTGAAAAACGCGTTATCGCCGATATCTCGCTGAAAAAGCATCGCAGGCGTCTGAAGTTTTTTGTTTTTTTGTAATTTATCAAAATTAGTAAAAATACACAAAAAATCCTAGCTTTATAATTCAGGAGCTGTGTGTGTATTAAGATATCTGTGGCCTCAACTATGCGAGCTAAACTAAACTAACTTAACTTTGCTCTAAATCTGCAACCGGCTTTATTAAATAGATAATGTTATCTATGCAGAAAAGGGTATAAAAAATGTTTTCTAGGTATATCTAGCCCTAGGTGTAGCAGCAATATTGCACTCACCAATTCTTACAATAATGATTAGTTTTTAATTGTATGCAATTATGTAGATAATGCAAACACACTATCAATAAGAATCTGAATCTTTTTTAAGGATATTGCTCATCCATTGCTTCATATGTTCGAAAAACTCGTCTGTTCAACAACGTTAATAACGCAATGAATGTTCAGTCCGTTGTAAACCAGCAGTAGTATTATTGTTTCGGTTACCTATTGGTACTGCCAACAGGTACGCAACGTACAACGTAGATAGTGGACATTATAGCTATACTATCAGGCAGTGCCGGATTAAGCAAGCGCGGGGCCCGTAGCAAAATCAGTTGAGGGGCCCGTAATCTGCTGTGGGGGTATGTCAAGTGTAAAGTGGCAAAAAAAAATTGAGCACTTAATATTGATATTTAGAAGTCACGCTTCGAAATTTTCCATTTACCATTTCATAAATTTCACTTAAAAAATGACAGTCAGGTGGAGGTTAAATACGCGGGGCCGCCTCTTGCGCGGGGCCCGTAGCAATTGCTACTCTTCATCATCATCATCATTTCAGCCGAAAGACGTCCACTGCTGGACATAGGCCTCCCCCAAGCTCCGCCACTTTGACCGGTTCTGTGCTTCCCGCATCCAGCGGACTCCTGCGGCCCTCACGAGGTCATCGGTCCACCTGCGCGGTCGCCACTCCAGAACTTTTCGACCCCATCGGCCATCTGTTCTGCGTGCAATGTGTCCTGCCCACTGCCACTTAAGTTTGGCAATTCTTCGGGCTACTCTTGCTTCATGGTTAATCCGGCACTGCTGTCAGGTAGGAACCAAATACATGGTAGATCATCGACAGTGGTGTGTAGGTAGCCTAAAAGAATGAAAGAACGTAAAATAAAACACCATCTTGTATGAATCCTCTTTATTTAGCTACAACAAAATGACATAAGAGTCACAACGCCTGCAGACGCATGCGACGAAAAACCATACAATTATATTTACGACATACTGTTTTAGTGTATAAAACAATTGTTTTTAATCTTTTAGAAGCTCAGTTACGCATATCACTACAGTGCTGTGTATTCACATTTTTTTATTATTATTTTTTTCAATATCGGTTTGGAAAAGATATTTGTTATTATTTTTTGTTACGAAAAAATATCTGGAAAAACGTTTGTTTTTTATTTTTCTATGGTAATTGGTAGGTGCCGAAACTTAAGTAGTTTGGTAAAAAGCATGAACAAATCTTTCAACATCATCTTTTAAATAATATTTACTTGTAAGTAAGTAATTGTTTTTTATTAAAATGATATTATTTAAAAGATGTTGTAAGATTGTAGTTTGTGAGGACCAACTATAGAAACTGTTTTCATGTGAATTCTAAGTAGAATGGTTTTAAGAAAAAAATATTTTGTTATGGTTGTATTTTTCTATAGGTACAGATGTAGAAATTGCCTTCATGTTTTATCTAGAAAATTTTATAGAAAGACAATTCATAAAAACAGATTTTACTGTAAAAGTTAGGACGGAAATATATTTGCTTAACATTTTTCTTTATTTTTTATCCTTATGTTGCAGATACAGGTAAATGCCATTTTATTAGATTTTTTTTTAGATTCCCAAACCGATATTAAATATATCTACAATCAATAATATTGCTATACATCGAGACTACAAGATGATAGTCGCTGACATCGTAATTTAACTAACACACATTAAAGCGACATTAAAAATAAAACTTAACATCAACTGTTTAATAAATAAGAATATTAATTATCATTATAACAAACAATATACAAATAAACGGCACATTTATCAATAATTTAAACAACTAATCGATTATATTAAATTTATAATAATTTTCGTTTCCATTAAATATTGAAAAAAATATTAACAACATTTTTGTGTTTTTAATTTTTGTGACGATACTTTTTTGTTGATAAAATTATTAATTTTATTAGTATGGGTGCAGATAGTAAACAATTTTTCTTTTAAAAATTATATACTTTCCAGTGTAATATTACTATGTTTTCTCTATATATTCTTATGTACATGGAAGGCATGAGGCATGTGCACTAACGATATTTATTACAATGTCCGAAATAAAGGACGTAGATATCAATAAAAACATTCTGATTTCTATTCTAACCAATAATTGTAACATTGTCAAAATTTACAATAAAAAGAAAGTTTTTAGAAAAAACAATCATTTTTTTTCTTTAAATAGGTACGACATCTTCATGACTACAACAGAATTCAACATTTAATTTAATGAAATATTTTTTTCTAATTTCTCTTGTATATTTATTTTATAATATAACTACATTTTCTTCTAAATTCTAAGCTACATAAAGATGTACGCCATTTTTGCTTTGCAACATCTAATGCTAGAAATACAATAGGTATAAAATTGAGCTTTGTTGATATGTATCGTTACATTTAATTTCGCAAAGATTTCATTTTGATATGTATCTGTTTTTTGGATCACAATATTATTAAAAAAAGAAAAAGTAAGTATTCTTAAAACATTTTTATCATTGATATGTTATTTATATACTTATATTTTTAATAAACAATATAAAAAAATGCTAATATTAATTTTCACGTGATACACTAAAGTATATTTCCATCAATCACTAATAAAGAACATTTTACAATATAACTTAATAATATATATCCCTAAATAACATGAAAAATATACGTGAAAAAAACGTTATTTTCTCTTCAAATAAATATTTCTAGAAAACATGAAGCGTGTTCGTGCATTACTTTTTTTAAGCAATCGGACCGTTAAGTAAGTTATTATAGTTATAAATAAACTAAAAAAAGTCGTGGACCGATAAATTGCTTTTTTCGTGAAATAAGGCTATTATGGAAGGATTTACACAATTTAAATTTTGTGTTTTCATACATTATCTATTTTGTGATAAGTTAGTTAATCGTTTTATACAAGTTTGTGAGATCGTTAGTATATTTATTTATTTTTATGTTTAAACTATTTATTAAATTAATTCATTTCAAATTGTCATCATAATAAGCATTGATTTATTTGAAACTAATGTTTTCAAAATAATAGTAAATAACACGTTTTTGATGAGTTTAAATTTTTTGAATTGTGACACATATTTATTTTGTAGGTAATTCAAGGATAGTATTTATTTTCTTTTTGTAATGTCGAAAAGTGACACTACATCTTCCTTTTAATTTTTTCATTCAATTACAGTAACTTTCGGTGGATTTTCATACCATAACTTGGTATACTGATCATATAATAAAATCGTAGGATTAAAAAAAGTTACCCTTTACACGCCAAGGATATAAAATGTTATTATAAAAAAAAAACATTTTTGTCGTGTCTTAACTAAAAGCGATAGTTGCGCTCTTTGATATGAATATGACAGTTGCGTGATCAATCGAGTCGCGGTATCAAAAAAATAAAATAATATACCTTTAATATCGAATCATTTTTTAATTCAACCGCGGCCGCTACCGGTGTATCACTTTTCATCCTTATGCTTTTGCATATGACATAAGGTTGCTTAGGTTGAAAATTGGTCGACCACCAGTGTCCGCCGTGGTACGTTAAAATTCATACAAATGATCGCGACTATCGCGTACTCGCGTGACGTCGCATTTGGTTAGGACACGTTGTAATACATTTGCCTTGAAATAATAAGATAGAGGGTATATAACTAGGCATTAAAAAGGGTCTCTAATAAGTAATCAGTAACTAAGTAGGTATTGAAAACATTGACATTAGAGAAATCTAGTATTTTTTACATCAAGTTCGTAAACAGAGGTGTTGCCAGCACCTTGAAATAAGAAAAAATCAAGAAGAAGGAAAAAAAGTTTCTAACACTGTATTTTAATTTTATAATTTGTTCACAGCACGTTGATTCACTACCCGGACGAAATAAGTTTTTTTTTGTAAATTTTATATATTTATAATGATGATAATTCTGTTGTGCACCAATTAAACTTAATTTAGGTTATTGCTATCTTTTTCCTTCTAATAAAACAAGAAAGAGACGGAAATAAATTAGAGCTGTAAAATTTAGTTGATCACGTTCACATAAATATCTTTAGAGGTATTGGTAATGTCAAGTACGCATTCTTCCCAATCACTAAAAAAGTTTAGCGCTAAATATATTGAAATATTTTTTCCGTCTCTTTCATCTTCAAACGATTAACAGAAACAAATGATTAAACCGGTAAACTCTTTTAGTGATTTGCGGTACAAGTGAACTTTAGTTTAACATAACACCACGCTTGTAATTACTTGACCGGTTAGGCAGAGGCACCTTAACATGTATATTTCACCAGTTATGTTTTAGTCCCATGTAATACGGATGACCTATTGCTATCATCCGGCCACAAATCCAGAGTCCAGGCTGTTACTACAAAATTCCAGACAGAAAAACACACTAACATTTTGCCTGACCTGGGAATCAAACCAAGGGTAGTATGGTCAGCAGTAGCGCTTGTGACCACTAGAACAACGAAGCAGTTTGTGTGCATTAAGGTGCTCTTACACGGGCAATTTTTTGAGCAATTGTTGCTCGGCAACACTAATGGATCAATCTGGAGCAACAACAATAAATTGTGGATATGTTTCGGGAATATTGCTTCCGATTGCTCCATATATTTCATGAGTTGCCGAATATCCAATCGGTTTGGAAATTTTTAGTCAATTTTTGTTTGATCTCGTTTGTACACATAAATACGTCTCGTTTTTGCGAGAGGAACCGCCTGGCGGCGGAGGCGGCGTAGGGTGAAGGGGGGCGTATTGCCTAGTTTTTTAAGTTACTCCATATTGCATGGTATTGTGTAGCCGTATCTCTGGCAACAGGTTGGTACATGTTGCCATTGCCCTGAATTGCTGGATGTAGTCGTGACGTCATAGTTGACGAGAATTGACCAGGATGGGGCAATTTTAGTTGCTCGTGTAAGCGCACCTTCAGCTTTTTTGTAACAAATCCTTTAATCCTGGATATAATGCAACAACAAATATGTATGAAATGCAGAGAGTAATTCCAAAACATGACATGATCTCCAGGTCCTAGGTTTGTATCTAGACAGGCGATTTACTTTGTGTATCTAATTTCATCACCACTGCTCTCAAAACGATGAAGGAAAACATCGTGAGGAAACCAGCATGTCCTAGATCCAAATATTTGAGGATATGTGACATCCACGGGAATCCCAGGCTGATTCCCGGCCACCGTAGGCGCGCGCTTGCGGATGGCGAGTAATGGGTAGCTCGCTGTCCGATAAGGACCAAGTCCGGGTCGACGGCGCGTTGTTTTCCACGCGCATCTCAAAGAGGTGTCAGAACCAACTGGTGGGGTCCGCAAGAGCCGATGCCTGCCAGGGGTGCGGGTTGTTCGAAAGAGATACCGTGGCCCCTAGCACACAGGCAACTGAGGGAACACGGGTGGGTTTTAGTCAGTAGAAGTCTGACACGCCCTCCTGCTCCACCCAGAGCGGTAGAAGTTATTTGATGATTTCCCGCACTAAAAAAAAAACCCCGCACTGGGCTCGCTTGATGTTTTATGGCATACTACCTCTACAAAGGGGAAGCCTGTGTCCCAGCAGTGGGAACATAATAGGCTGATTATGGCCTTCAACGCATCTAGTCGGTTAATTTATCTATTACACTAAAAAATGATACCAGTATTTTTTTTTACAATTTAAAGAACATCTTCTGAAAAATCAAGTGAGCTGGCAACACCGTTAGCAGTCAGACAGCATGAATAGATATCTAAACACTTCACTAATCATTAAGATTCTTTTAGAACACAAGAGATCTATGTCTACTTCAAATTAAAGCTTTATTATTTTACCATTTTACATTACATTTCTATGTCGTGTAATGTACCGGGATTACATTTATCTAAGTGTTCCTAATTACATAGATTCGATTTTGAACAAAACTTAGCAATGTGTTTAAAGGCGGAGACTGACTTGCAACGTTTGTAATGTATCATTCGAGGCGAGCTTAGTTACAAAATGGCGGTACACTAGATGCGGCGAACGCTCGCTTCGAGCACATGACTCAAGTGCGCTCCATTTCTTTTGTCAAAACGGCGGTACACTAAACGCAGCGAACGCTCGCTTCGATCAATTGCCACAAACGTGCTCCATTTTTATTCAACCTGCACTCACTTAACAGAGAATAAATATTCTTTTAGGTAATTAATTAAAAAATCTGAAACGTATTCACGCCGAACGGCAGCTTATTTTCCAAGACTGAAAATTTATTCCATGTTGACAGATAACCTTGTATTTTTATCAAGATGTTAGCAAAGTTGTCGCGACTTTTCCTGTCACTTAGTTGACTTGCTTGTTGATGCTCGCATCAAGCTGATCGGCTCACCCCGTACTAACTACCTACTGTACCGCGTTACAAAAACTCGATACATTACAAACAACGTTGCAAGTCAGTCTTCGCCTTAACAGGTTGATAGCCATTTCATACAACTGTTAAATAATGACAGTTGTGGTTTGAATAAACGTCAATTTAAATTGGAAGTCAATTTACTGAATAATTCGACGGTCCCTACGTCAATCCCCTAAGTTATTCGTGACCTTCAGGCCGGCCTATACTATCGTTTAGTTTAACAAAAATAAATCTAACATGGCAAAATGCACTTTAAATCCATCATGACATTACATTAACTAGAACATGATGTACACGTGTTTGAAACTTTGAAGCGCTCTTCTGTAAAATTTGTCATTTGTAGTTATGGGATTATACGTAGAGACCGTCGAATTTTTGCTCACGGCATATTCTTTAACCTCGTATTGAAGCGGGTTTTGGCTTCATAATATTCTATTTACTTTTATTTAATCTCGATAAATAACACTGTTCTCCTTTGAGTTCCTACAAATTCAATAGTAGCATACGATTTTTACTGATGTGCCTAAATAGTATAAATTATACGGAATGTAATATAGATATTTGTACAAAAACATGAGTAAATATATACATAGATTTTAGAAAAGCTTGCAATAACAGATGGTAACATTGTCCTTTTTAAATAACATTGCTGTAAACAGTATATAGATAGATAAGTATAAAGATATTGTTCAGTAATTGGGTTTAGATTTTAGACTATTTAGACTTATATTTTATATAAAAAGCTTGCTACAAAAACCCTTAAACATCTAAGTAAAGTTCAAAACAGCCCATTCGTTGCTAAGTTTTGTCCAAACCTCGTGTTCTCTAATCGTGCATTCACATTGATGGATATAATATCTAAGTACAGTCATCTAACAGAAAGGCGACATACCACTACATCAGACACTAGCCTAGGTTAGGGAAACCAAGAAGATAACAGTTTCTATGCTGCAGACATTTTGTAAGAAGATAAAAAAGAAGAGTATAAAGATAGAGCAACAGATGATCATAAACTACTTGTTATGGGTTAAGAAAATAATGAAGAATATCAAGTAAAGAGGGAAGTGATCTTTTGTACAATAATTTAAGCCTAGAAGGAAATTACGATTGTAAAGAAAATACTTTCATATGCAATGAAAAGAAATCTTAACAAGAATTAATTGGGCCGACCCCAAATAACATGGGACAAAGGCATAAAGAAGAACAATGATTAATTGAGAAGCCATTTTCAATGTCTGCAGCACAAAACATTCTACACTACCGGAGATACCAACCGAAATTCTAACAGTGTAAAAGGCGTAATACACTTATTTACAAAACCCAGCCTTTAAGATCGACCTACAAGCACCAGTTCTAAGTCGAAAATAAAACGAAATACAACTATGATATGTTTAGTTAATCATGTCAGTCTTCAAACTACTACTAGATTCAGTCCTAAGCTAATGGATTTTACAATCCCATAAGAAAAGGACGCGATATTTCCAAAAATGAAATCACCAAAAAGCTTCATTGAATCATAATAAGTACATCCAATTTCATAATACACATCTCTAGAAAAATATTTAAGTATAATTGCATCAGCAACAAGTTCATTTAAATTATTATATATTGTAATACTCACAGCTTTTATGATATGTTTCATTTCCTTATAATTATTTACAGCTATATTACTTATATCTATGTCATCGGTGATATGTTTCATTTGTGCGTTACCTAAAGCGAGTGCAACGTGCCGATTTTCAATGTAATTTACAACATCTACATTACTATTATCAATAAATTCATCGTAACATTTGAAAATAGATATAAAATTGATATTTTCTTTTAAAAAATATCTCTCGACAGAAACGACGTCTAACATTGGGTTAGGATACCCGATACTTAGCTTATTAGTCAATAAATTCGACAAACAATTGACGAAACTCTTGAAGATTAGGACAGTGCTGATGAGGGAGACTGTTGCTCGGAGGTTGTAGAGGATAGTGAAGATAATAATGGCTACGTAGAAGAGTTTGACTGGCCTGTGGGAGGTGATGGCCGAGCTTGGGGGCGTGGGGTACACCACGTCAACTTCAGCGATCTTGAAGATGGAGAGGAGAAGGTGTGAGGAGATGTCCTCGTGCTGCGAGTTGATGCGGGATTTGACGATCTTCAGAACGTCAATACATTCCTCCTGAAACGTGACATGGCGTATTTGTTAATTATAATTTTGGGCCCTTAGGATATTAATAGTATCTATGCAATGATAAGTTTTTATAGACTCATTTATTATGTAATTACTTCTATGTTACAATTCTTTTAATCGTTAAGTCTATTGAGTTTCTTTAGGACATAGTACTTAGTTTCTATGAAATATTGGCTAATCGTAGCCGATTAGTAGATATATTTAAATTTTACCCCTAGGCCTACTGCGTACTTCTTTATAATTTACATAGGTTCGTATGCATCCGTAACTGCTATTTTAGCTTAGACTTCTACATTGACAGTATTTGTTGTACGACTTACCTTTTCTCTATCCAGCAGTGCGTCCCCAGCTTCTCGCAACATCTCCTGTTCTCGCGGCGGCACGCTCGCTGAGATGATTACGTTCTCGTTGCTGATGTTGAACAATGTCAGCGTGCAGTTTGTCTGAAAGGTTAATATGGAGTCCGTTATTATTTGCAATTAACATACGTAATTTTATTGGGATTATTACACAGAACATTTGCATTTTTTGAGATGATTACGTTCTCGTTGCTGATGTTGAACAATGTCAGCGTGCAGTTTGTCTGAAAGGTTAATATGGAGTCCGTTATTATTTGCAATTAACATACGTAATTTTATTGGGATTATTACACAGAACATTTGCATTTTAGAAAAGTGAATTTCTATTTCGCAAAATTTAACGAACTACGTTACCAAATGGGGTATGCGAAGTCAGATTTGTTCGACCAATGTTGAGTTTGGCAGAATGATTGGCCTAAGTTCAACTTCGTCACATATCATAATGATTTGTGGCAGATAATTTGGTTCACCAATCCCAATCTTGCTACCAATAGCTAAAGAGTAGACTAGATTACTAGACTAGTCAGACTAGAAATGTTTTTGGCAAAAGTCCAAAACCAGTAAATTTTATACTCCAGGGTTATGATGACTATAAGAATGGTAAACAATTAGACTTACCCCCTCGCTATGTACAGTGTACAGGTATTGCTGAAGTAGACGCACAGCATCCTCAGCTCCCAGGCCAGTGTGTGGTCGCAGCAGAGCTTCATCCACTGCACTGAAGCCGAGGAGAAGGTATACTCCTTCTGGCAGCTTGTATTCACCTAGAAAATGGTTACTGGTGATTGAAGGATTATCAGCTACAACAGCAGAGTCCAAGGTATTAGAGGCAGAAAAGATAGCCAGTAAACTAGTGCTTATGCAAATCTTCAAAATATTTTTTTTCCTCAAAATTGAACATTCTGGCACTAAGAAGTTGCCCATATTCTTTGTTTCTAATTTGATGTAACAGTGCATTTAATCGTGCAACTAATTCTTTCAAGTATTTTATATAGTTGAGCTTGCATGACTAAATTATAAGTGATCTTTGGTGCAACCACAAGTGGCTAGATTTTGGGTCCACAAAATTTTATATACTATCCTGCCAGCGACATTCAGAAGAAGGAGAAGAAGTGCAAAGAATAAGTAAAGTGTTAACTTTAACAATACATGTAACTACATATTACAGCTTACTCTCTCGTGACTGGACTGTGCCCAGGTACTTAGCATCTTGTTTTCAGTCTTCAAAACTGTTATACATAAACGTCGCATTACAAAATAATATCAAAAACATTTTTACCTTTAGTCTTACCTGGATTAGGCCTCATGCAGATGAAAGACCCGGAGTAGCAGTAGCATCGTCCCCTATACGCCTGATAAGCGGGCGCAGCATGGGAGTAGTGGGCCAGGCGAGAGGAACAGGGAGCCCTGGGTACGCAGGCAACCTTGCAGGACACCTGGAGGGTAGCCTCGCAGACGCACAGGTCGGTGCATTCTGCTAGCTCGGCTGAACGGTACAGCTGGAACATTGATGGTGCCGAAATGGTATTAGAGTTTAACGGTGCAGGTTTGATTTGATTGTAAACGGTGTTGCGCAAAATCCGTTGGCAGTCAAATGAATAAATTTCAAGGTTGGATCCAGGCTTATTTTCTTCTAAATAGTCTTCAACTTTCCAAGCTACTGGATTTTGTGTTACCTCATGGGCAAATTGTACATTAGAATTTATGACAAAACATGGGACCTAAGCAATTCATGACTGCAGTTCGTAGAATTACAAACACTTTCTGGCCAGACAAGCTGTGTGTAATTAATGCAATAAAAACTTAAATTATTTGCCCCATATTTTGTCATACAATATACAGGGTGATTGGAAGATGGGTGCAAAGCTTTAAGGCGAAGATAGTACAGACAATTTAGAACCATTTAAGCCATGGTTGTCTTAGACGAAGTCTTACCAATTTTTTTTTTTTTAATAAGGTTTAAAAGACGTATTGTACAAATTTCATGGCTTAAATGGTTCTAAATTGTCTATACTATCTTCACCTTAAAGCTTTGCACCCATCTTCCAATCACCCTGTATATTGTGAAATTTGTTTTAAATATGCCTTATACATTATACAGGACACTCACTCGTCGAGTCTCCCCCATCTTGATGTACTGCGCCTGATCATCACTCTCCGGCTTCTTCACGATGCAGTACTTCGCAGGCTCCAGAGTCGTGGTCGGCTTTGGCGTGGTCGTCGTGGTGGTAGTCGTGGTTGTGGTAGTGGTACTAGTAGTCGTGGTGGTAGTAGGAACCGTAGTAGTTTCCGTGGTGGTCTCGATTACGGGCTCGGAGATTTGGGCGACTTCGTTCGGGCCTACTGTCTGTTCTGACATGGTGGTTATTGGGCTTAGCTCTTCGCGGTTCTCCTGGAAAAGGATGAAATAGTAACAGTTAGATAAGCATTAAGGAAAAGGGATAGTTGGAACCAAGGTAGTACTTATGATCCCAGGGTAAAGGCCCACCTAAATGCAGCAGCTTGCAAGCGCAAACCGTTTGCCGCAGCAACATGCGGTGTCCGTATCATAGCAAAAAGTTTGCATGATCGACCGTTTTGCCGTCTTACAACAAATGTCTTACAATATGTTATGTAATGGAACACAGGCCTCCTTTCTATGAGAGGGAGCGGGTTGTAATTTCGTAATCCACCACGCAGGCCCTGTGCGGGTTGGTAGATGTCAATGTCACATGTCTTCGAATTTTTGGTTCTAAGATTTCCTCACTATGTTTTCCTTCACCGTTTTGAGAGCAGTGGTGATGAAATAATAATGATGATGATGATTACAACTTGGTGGTGAAAATTGTCAATTTTGGGTAAGATAGATGCAACATGTCGAACCGCCTAATGGTCTTTCTTGAAGACAAACTCATTTGCGTGCTGTTAGTTAAAGTCTGCAGCTTATAAATGATTACTGCGTGACGCAGAAAGTTGCCATCGTATAGATTTATGGCTTTTAATATTACAACAGCGATTCATTTTCGTTTTTTTTTTGTCTTACGGTTACATAGGTCACGAGAGCTTACCGGAGCAGTCTCAATCTGCGAGGTCCCATGCTGCGTGGTGTGCCTATGGTGGTGGGTGGTGGTACGGTGGTAGATCGGAGACTCCGGCGCTACGGTGATGTACCTGATGCCCGTGTCGAATGGGGTGGTCGTCAGCAGGGGCCCATAGGTCTTCATGTGGTAGTCACTTTGGGATTCCACTGGAATTTTAAGATGTAGCATTAGCTTCCGTAACATAAAGATAAATAATGTTTTTATTTGTCATTACCTTCCATTTTGTTTAATTTTACAACGAAGCATTAATATCGCGTTATTTGGTTACATTATAAAAGCCTTGAAGCCCATTCAATTTGAGAGTTTAAAGTGATATTTTGTTGAATTCTGCGAAGTTTTCAAAAACACAGAAAAATATGGTTTTCTGATTCCATGAAATTTCGCCTAAGTTTTATGAAGCATTATTGTTACAAATGGATCACACTATCCTCCTGGATGGAACACGTCAAATTACAAGTCATCTTGTATCGTTAAAATACCTACTATTATAAACACTCTAAAGGCTCTTACACACAGTGCCGGCGGCAGGGCCAGCGGGCATGCCACCAACAAGCCCGGCGGCATTCTCGGTATCTGCGGCAAGTGTCGGCGGCCTGAAAACGCCTGCACAGCATACCACCCGGCAAAAACCCGCCGGCTGTGCCGCCGGCATGTGTGTAGGAGCCTTAAGGGCCCGCGCCCACTGGCGGCACGGAACGGTTAGGAATTAATTTTTAAGCCACGAATAGAAATAAAACTTAATAGTATGACAGTAACAGAACTATGCCGCGGTATGCTTAGGAATGCCGCGATGTCCTTATACATCATCATTAAAATTTCAATTTTATTCAAATTCAAATGTTTATTGCTCAACACAGTACATAATCATACATTTCTAGATGTCAAGTGAATGCGCAGTCCACTGTGTTGCACCAATTCAGGCATGCACAATTATTATTAAAATTATACCATTAAAATTACACCATTTCATTAATTCAAATTAATACTTTATACAATTTCATTAACTCAAAATAATACCATAAACAATGTAATAAATTCAAATCAATAAATATGCAATGTCAGAATATGTAATGTCATAATAACTAAGTAATGTATAATAGAGTGCCAATAGTGGGCGCAGGCCCTAAGACCGCGTTGGCAAGAACGTAAAATATCCCGGCGGGATTTATCGCGTACTGGATGTTCAACTCTGTGCAGCAGGCTTAGCATGACGCTGTCTATTTCTACGAAGAATAGACAGTGCTTTCTCTATACAAAGTCGCATTTCGTTTCTCCATTTTTGACATCGCAGCGTAGATATCCTTCTCACAATCTGTCATTTTGTCTTTCGTTTCAACGATCTTTGTCTAGGTCTTTTTATATGTAGACTATTTCAATAGAATATTTCTTCCCAAACTGTCAATATCACATTGACAACAAACTTTCTACTCTACGGCCACAAAGTATATACGATTATCTACAAAATCATTATTCGTTTAGAACGCATAACTGTGATAATTAATAGAAGAACATAGCTATCTGCTCCTATTGTACAGACGCCAGCACATCAAGCTAACCAAGCGAATTGATAACCTCCTTCTTTTTGAAGTCGGTTAAAAAAATGTTGACTGGTGACGTTATTGGTTAACATTTGTGAAATGTATGGAAAAACAAGATGGCGGCCTTAGTTCTGCCTTTGGCCACGCACCAAAAAGAACTCTGTAAAATATAACATAAGGATGGGTTTTGAAAAGGGTTATCTCAGCTCACCAACGCAAGGATTGAGCCACAGCAGCCGCTGCCATCCGAGGCAGTCATACAGCTGCGCGAAGTCAGTACCGCGGCAGGCACAGGCTGCTCGAAGCTGCGTGCCCAAGACTGCCACAACAGCAGCTCGGCATGCGGCAGGAGAACCGGCGCAGCCTTGGGTGACGGCGTCCACGGCGCACCATTGTTCGTAGTTCTCGAGGCGGATCCTGGGAAGAATGGTTTAATCAATTAATGTAATCAAGGGCAAAGTCAAAGTCAAAGCATTTATTTCAAATAGGCACTTAAAAGGCACTTTTGAACGTCAACATTTACATTAAAATAGAATTGATTCTAGTCGCCCCTTCCAAAATGTAGTTTCGTATGGAGAAGAATGGGCAAGAAACTCCACCGTTACTCTTTTAAAATGTTTCAAGTACAATATTTACATTCATTATATGATTATGTGTGAAAACGATGCACCCAGAAAAAAATTACCATACCAAAATGGGTAAAAAGAATCAAATTGAAGCAATACAGATAAATCAATTCTGTGATAGATACATGGTGTTCACACATTTACAAACATTGTAAAAGTAAGTATAGGTATGATTTTCCTACAATATTAACAAGTAATGAGTCAGTGTGTGAGTTGGGCAGGGCCAGGATTCAAAATCAACCTCAACCTACCTAGCATTTTCAAACTCTGTTGGGGTCTGCTTCCAGTTTAACCGGATGCATCTGAATAACTATTTTACATAAAGTGACTGTCTATATGATCTCCATGACCCAGTAACTGGGTGATACGATACTCCTTGGTAAGACTGGTTGTTAGACTTTCGGGCTTCTGACGACCCGTAACGACTGTCATAGATCCACGAATGACGCTGGGATTATAGGCTTAACGTGCTTTCCAAGGTACGGAGAAGTCTTGGTATGTAAAGATGGTTACACAACCACGGACTAACTGCCGCAAGCGTAGCTTAACCTGATCGATCGACCCGTACGGCTGTTATTACTTAACCTAGAGCCCCCGATCGCACCCTGGAGTGGCGACTGCGTACCGGAAGACTTAGAGTGGGAAGGTCTCCCACAAGGTGGACCGATGACCTTGTGAAGGCTACGGGAATCCGCTGGATGTGGGAAGCACAAGACCGGTCGCAGTGGAAGAGCCTAGGGGAGGCCTATGTCCAGCAGTAGACGTCTTTCGGCTGAAATGATGATGATGATGATGAGCCCCTGATACTGTACAGTGTACATAATATCCAAGGTACGAAGTATTATGAGAGTTTCGAACTCAATAACGGACTCTAAAACAGAAAGCACTGAAACAATACATTTTAGGTACCCCTTTCAACATCAAAATATTTCATAACCTAGTACACAGGTGTCACATCTTCAACAATTATCGTCATATTTGAGCCAATTCACACATAGCCCTAATTAATTATTCACCTAAACATTCCTCATGAATCACTCCGTCCATTGGTAGAACCGTATGAAAACCCGTTTGGAGTTTTTGAGACTTACTAAGAAGAATTTCGTCTATTCAAAAGACATCTAAATTCGTGCAGGCGGTTACGCATGACGGAGTCACAAACATTTTCACAAACTTTCACATCTTATATTAATTCCAGAAATTCCTGTCACTTGTATAATATTAATGGGCTTTCCATGAAATAGAAAACCCGTTTATATGTATTAAGAACACTCCAAAATGGGTGCCGATCGATTGAGTCGCTGTTCATTGTTTACTGACGCCCTGTCAAAGCAGAGTAGCTCAGCCGTAGGAAAGTGAAAATTTTTGAGGGTAGATTACGTAAAAGTTTATTTACAATGTACCCGCGTCGTAATTTATTTCAATGAATTTAATTTAGAAATACCTACCTATTATAAGTTATTATGATGTTATGCTGTCGTTTTTGTTTAATTCTTTATTTTTGTAAGTATACTTACATAATATAATTGCATTGGAATTTTTGACAAATATTTTACAAGTTTTGTATACCTAGTTTTACCCACATGTTTAGGGTGTAAATCCAAAAAAAAAACCGACTTCCGGAAGAACACTACAAAGTGAAAAATAACTTAAATTGCGGAAGTCCGTGACCACAGACTATGGATATGTATTTTAATTTCTTTCTTTTTAATTTCTTCCGAAATTAAAGTAATTTTTCACTTTGTAGTGTTTTTCTGGAAGTTGGTTGTTTTTTTTTTGGAAAAAGTTTTTATTTTTCACTTTTTAGCTATAACATTTCGAAATTTCATCATCCTTGAGGTCAAAACAATGCATATTTATGCGATAGCAGTTATCGCGGTCGATTTGCTGTAACTTTTTGAAGAGTTCCTTTTTCTGTCTCCGAAACTCATCATCATATGAAATTTAAATGGGACCATTTCGGAATAAACCCCTTTCGGAAAAAAAAAGAATTTTGCAAATCCGCTCAAATATAACGAAGTTATGCCCGAGCATAAAAAAAATGTATAAACATGTCGAATTGATAACCTCCTCCTTTTTGAAGTCGGTTAAAAACAGCAGACACAACAAAAATAAAAAATATTTAATATCACTTAAGAAACGTCAGAAGCTAGGTGCACTACGGTTCCAATTGGTTGTTTCCTATGAAGAAGAACCAGTAATAAAATACGAGGTTACTCTTAAAAATAAATAATAATAGTATAAAAAACTATATTTTTTTTAAATTATTAAATTGTCATCGGTCTTCGATAAGTCTACAAAGTTTAAATGAAATCTGACCGTTTGAAGTGGGTCAAAATTAAGTCCAAAGGAGTCGGTTACAAACAAACATACAAACATACTGGTGAAGCTAAAGCATACGTGACTTTTACAATGGGGACAATGTAGACCTGTCAACATATACCGGTTTAAGTTCTTAATAAAATAGAAAATGGTCTACAATTTTACAGTTTACAAGGCCTTGGTGTTAGCGAGGGGTTAACATGGTAACATCCGACCTTCTTCCTCTATCAATTGTTTCATCAATCACAGTCATTGCACCTACAGGCGGGTGGTCGGAGGTTCCAATCAGACCGGCACCGCAAATGGAATGAGTACGACCGGCCTAATTCAGGAGCATCTGTTACTAGTCTGTCTCGAACATTGAGATGTGTGTGGTCGGTCTGTTTTACTAAAAATATGGTCTAAAAACCAAACTAAAAAATAGAAAATAATTTAATTCTAATAAAAAGTGTGGGGTACTTGATATAAAAATATCTCAAAAAGCACCCCACGGTTTTTATTAGAATTAAATTATTTTCTACTTTTTTAGTTTGGTTTTTTAGCGTGTTTTTTAAACTATTATTTATTTTCTATTTTTTAGTTCAGCTAACTACAAAAGCGTGATTTTCAGTTTTTTTTAATTATTGAATTGTCATCAGTCTTCGATAAGTGTACAAAGTTTAGGTAAATGAAATCTGATCGTTTGAAGTGGGTCAAAATCAAGTCCAAAAGAGTCGGTTTTGTTTACTTAGCAAACTGACGTCATACCCACAGACCAATATGGCGTCCACTGCGTCCAGCGTTTTCGTCAAATTACGCGCGAAAGAAAATATAAAATTTTTAATGCATTTTTACGGCACTAATCGTTGAAATAAAAATGTTGTGTTTTTTTAGTGGTTTGAAATGTGTTGTGTTGTTTGTGTTGTGTCCTAGTTAGATTCTAAGTGGTTTGAAATGTGTTGTGTTGTTTGTGTTGTGTCCTAATTAGATTCTAAAGTGATACTAATTAGGACACATTTCAAATATTAGTGTAATAACCTATTAATATGGGTTCAGCTACTGAAATAGGTTTTAAAACTATATAATTATTATGATTATAATTACGACCAATAATCTGTGGCAATAATACACTAACCACAGCAATTAAATAGGTGCTAAATAATAGGAATTATATTAATAATTGCTTACTACTGTTATTCATGAATGATTACTACAAATTACTGTAGTTATTTCAGTTGAACAATGTATATTGACTCATTACATAAAACCGCTTTAAATTGTAACACAATCAAACAGAGTGGTTTTAAATGTTTTGTATTTGAATGTTGATATCGCTTGAAATCGATGAAATTATTGTTTTACAGTGAAAATACATTACCTGATTGTTTTATTTTGTAATTATATTACCAATCCAACAATTATAACCATATAATTGTTGGATTGGTAATGTAATTACCCAGTATACTAATAATGGGTGGATTTTTTCAGACACTGTCGGAAGTCCGATAGTCTGACAACCAGTCTTACCAAAGTATTATCAAAGTATTACCCAGTAACTGGATTGTGGAGGTCAGAAAGGCAGTCGCTCCATGTAAAATACTGGTATTCAGTTGCATTCGGTTAGACTGGAAGCTGACCCCAACAAAGATGTTACAAAAGCTTAGGCGGATGATATTTAGCGCTACCATACCGTTGTATTAGACTGAATTTCAGCAAATGGCACCTACATCGGTTTAACTAAACAACTGCACAAATGACCAAACCTTTAATACTCCAAAATAAGTTTCCTAATAAACATCATCTAGTCTATTTTCAAGGACCATAGTATGAACAGTCGAACAAAGAGATTGGTATACAGGGATGTTACTTGCAACTACTTTCAAACAATGTTGTGATTGTGCTTATTAGTCAAATTTTATATCACTCTGATATAGTTGTAGTTGTTACGGCAATATTATTTGTTTTGCAATTTTATATTTCTGTACAAGTACTTTGCAGTCTCTGAATTCTAGAGCCACTCGATTTTTATTTTGTTATAACTTGTTTTAGAGATTGCTGGTATTCACAGTCGCCTGTATAAGTCCAAAGCCAGTGTCAGCAAGTAATTTTTCCGAAATTAAGGTTGTTTTCATGTTTTTTTGGAATAAGCTTGTTTTTTTAGAAAAGGCTTTTATTTTTCACTTTTTAGTTGTAATACAAGAATTCGTATATCACTACAAGTTCTAACCAAATCAATCTACTGTAGTTCTGGTGCACATTTTTTTCTAACATTTATAATGAACATTGGTGCCGATTCTGTTGGCACAAAATTCTCTAAACTAAACTAAAAATCACCAAAATTTAGTTTATTCCTGTCAAACGACGATTTCCTATTCAGAAATTGACTAAAGTGACACAACTTAACTATAATTTAGTTTGACAGCACTAAGATTGCATTGAATTATTAATTTAGTGAAGATGGTAATTTTGCTATTCTGAGTTTGTCGTTTTTCACCAAAAATTTTGACTATATTAATTTTTCTAACTAAATCTGACTATTTTTAATCGCGATAAAAAAGTGTGGAATAAAACTAGTGGTCATGAACTAAAATTGACACCAACACTTCGACTTCAGGTGCAAAAACAGTATTGAATCTTTTTTTTCTTTTCGTTTGCTTATATCTCGAAAATGGTGTGTCCTATCGCAAAAATGATGATCATTTGGACCCCCTTTAATAAACCCATACGCCCCATAATCTCAACATGTAGGTAATATTTATTTTTTTTCATATAAAAAGTTAAAAATTCCATATAAAAAACGTCGAGGCTGGCCCCTGCGCACGCTTCATTCAGCTTTTAAAAAAGTCATTGCGTAGGGCACACAAGTAGGTACCACGTTGCGACGCCAAAAGAAAAAAAATACCACCTGCAGGCTTAGCTCGACAACCGTAGAGAAGCGTTTTGTCGACGGAAGACTAGACAAAAATTACGTTTCCGTGTAGACAATTGTCAGTTCTTCACCGAGAAATGTAGACAAGCGATTTCTATTCTACAGTAGAGTAGAAATAGAAAGCGTCATGCTAAGCCTGCAGGAGTCGCGATTGTCAAATTCGATTTTAGTTGTGTCAAAATAATTTTTAAGTTTAGAGATTTTTTTTTGCAGAATAGCTTTAAGATTCTCATAGCCAAAAGTAAGGAATTTTAGTGATAGTTTAGTTAGTTTAGTTCGGTGTACAACAAAATCGGCACCATTGGCAGTGTTTCGGGAAGATAAATATTTTTGCCTGCTTACCAAACTCTTTGTTCGACTGTACATAAAAGCATCCGAGGCATATTCAATTACACCTCAGCCTCCCCATTTTGCTCCCATTTATGTTCGAAGTTAATGCACTTCTGGCGGGTTTGAAATATAAATAGGTATCTCATTGATGAATTATTCGGTAATGTTTGAAATACAGGAAAAGTATTTATTGATTTTGATTTGGTGTTTATTACTGGTTTTGTATTATTTTTTATTTGCTTTCTGCTATGTGAATAAATGCGGCATGATGTTTAGTAGTTTTATGGTATTTATACTATTTATGATATGTATAACTGTGAAGGAAAACATCGTCAGGAAACTGGCATGTCCTAGAATCATAAATTTGAAGACATGTGACATTTACCAAACCGCACTGGGCTCGCGTGGTGGATTATGGTCCCGTCTCTCCCACAAGGAGGAGGCCTGTGTCTCAGAAATCATCAAATAACTTCTCCCGCTCTGGGTGGAGAAGGAGGACGTGTCAGACTTTTACTGACTAATACCCCTAAGTTGCATGTGTGCCAGGGACCGTGGTATCTCTTTCAAACAACCCGCAACCCTGGCAGGCATTCGCCCTTGCGGACCCCACCAGTTGGTGCTAACGTCTCTTTGAGGCGCGCGTGGAACACAACGCGCCGTCGACCCGGGCTTGGTCCTTACCGGACAGCGAGCTACCCATTACTCGCCGTCCGCAAGCCCGCGCCTACGGTGGCCGGGAATCAGCCTGGGATTCCCGACGCCCAGGACGTCTCCTGCGGCGACTAAGGCCGTGAGGGCGCATATACTGCCTCTCCCTCACGTGCGCAGCCTCTCTCTTCGCGAGCATTACTGCTTCGCAGAAGGAAAATCATGGGTTGATTATGCTATCCCATGAGTGGCACTATCTAATGGTCTGGCATAATATTTTGTCGTCAACTCACGAAAGATTCAGACTTATAATATTTAAGCTTGCTGATTTAGGTTTAGGTTTTGGTGAAAGGCATCGGTTTCCATCCTGTATTCCATCTTTAGAAAATCTCAAGGATAATTTTTTTAAGTTAGTAAGCCTGCGAAATACAAAATATATTTGCATAAAACGTAACAAATTAGGGATTTCGCGAAAATTTTATTGTAAACATCACTTTTCACAAGTTTTCAACAATAAGAGTATTTATTCCGCTGGCAACAACGCATTTATAGTAGTTTTTGATGATTATTTCATCAAATACAAACAAAAGTAAACATGTTTTTCAGTCGTGCACTAGATCGTTGGTATTTTCAAGTATGTATGCTATTTTTCTTTACAGTTATTTTAGTATTTACTTATAAAATCGACATCCCGTCAATTATTTTCTATTTGCATTACTTAGTACCATTAAATGTTTCTATTAAAGAGTAAATGTTAAAAATAATTATAGATATCAACGATCTAGTGCTTGGTTGATTTTTTTATTTACTTTTGTTTGTATTTAATGAAATAATCACGAAAAACTATTACAAATTCGTTGTTGCCAGCCCGGGTGGAATGAATGCTCTTAAGAGCCATTACGCACTGTCGACTGGTCGCCGGCGACAGGCAGTCGCTTGTGCGTCGCCACTACGCGGCGAGTCGTCGAGTTGCCCGGGCGACCGACGACCAAGTGCGTAAACACTTATTTATACTATAGTAACACACAGTCGCCATCGACCAAGTCGCTGGCGACCAGTCGACAGTGCGTAATGACTCTAAATGTCAATTCAGAAACTGAGGGTAAGGAACTGTCAGCAAAGCTATCTCAAAACCTTTTGCTGTCACGTATTTTATATTTATATCAATCATACAAAGCTATCTATGATCAGACTTCAACATTCTTATTTCCAGAAAGTTCCAATTCATCATTATCATAGCCCTTTTCCAACTATGTTGGAGCTTGGAGTTGGCTTCCAGTCTAACCGGATGTAGCCAAAAGCTAGTATTTACATCGGGTGACTGCCCATTTGACATCCCCAACCCAAATACCTACCCCCTTTTTCCCCAGAAAATTCCAATAAAAATATATATAATGTACAAACCTGCACTCCGGTTCTTCCCTGCAGGCGTGCGCAAGAGTATGGCAGGCAGGTAGAGGAGATCCCACGGCAGGACGCTGCGCACACGACGGATGGAGACGCTCCTGGGCGTTCATGCATGAGTCCTCGCGGTTGTCGGTTTTCCTGGAGGGATGGGTTTGATTAGTAAGGTAGCTTGATGATGGAATTTTTGGAGAAGATAAAGATGAGCACGGTGAAGGGGATGATAATGGAAAAAATAACCTTCAAAAATGTATTCTAGACAGAATCATGAGAAATGAAACCGCGACAAAAGTGTCCAATAGAGATGAACTCATGGCTCACAATAGAAATCAATGAGAATAATATATTATATGCAGAAGAAAGATTTAGATTACCTCAGATCTAAATCCTTCTTTTACTATTAATACTCTCATTCGTTTGGAAATCATCTCATAATTGAAAGAACGGCACAAAAAACTGTTGGTGAACTTAAAAAAAGACAGAACAAAATTGATTTAATATAGGGCTCAGTCGATTTGCACTAATTTACTTCCCATCATCGGGCAAAGCAACACAAAAAAGTCACTGTAAGTATATAAATTCAGAATGCGCCAAATGCTTACTACGTATTCGGGTGTGGTCAATCCGCCACAAATAAATTAACTTCATGCAAGTCTTATTCGCCCGATGCGGACGAGTAACTCTGTAACTCTCGAGTACTTCTGTCTATTATTAGTGACTGTCATCGAAATCATGTCACTTGGTTCAAATAGATTCATTTTATATACGTAGATTCTTTTACATATTGTGAATGAGAGAACGTTGTAGGCCTTAGTGACTAGATTTGTAGACGTTTTTCTATTCTGTATTTTAATTCCTCTAAGTACCTGGTACTTATTGACTGGCCTGCACTGTCCTCCCATACCTATTATCACTGTAATTTGAAAACATTGTAAAAGCCAATTATTTTTAAAAGAGTAACCGTGGAGTTTCTTGCCGGCTCTTCTCCATAGGAAACGACAAATTGGAACCGTGCACCTAGCTTCTGACGTTTCATAAGTGCCCATGCCGGCTTATGTGAAATAAAATATTTTGATTTTGATTTTGAAATCAATGCGAATTGACTAACAAGCCGAATATATTCGTTATAAATAGACAGGGATTTTTAGTATAGAATCCAAACAAAACTCACTTGCAAAGACAGAAAGCGATCTCCGTATTCCAATGAACGCCCGACTTCCTATAGAACCCCCTCAGCGCCGTCATACATCCTTCCCGGTCACAATCGGTGGCATGGCACTTCTGGAGCACCGGCGTCAGTGACGTCACGCACTCGCTGTCCTTGATGCAGGCGTCCAGGGCTACGTGGCACGTCGACTGCAGGGCCACCTTCTCATCACCTGATTTACCGTTCTCTTTGCCAATCCTCTCTGTTGGTTGTTGTCATGTGTTAGTTGATGTGGTGTCATATATGTTGTTGGTGTTGAAAATGATTTGAGGTTAGAAGGTACAAAGTCTTCCCGAGGTACATTATATGCCGTAAATAAGGGAGGTATTAATTCTGAAATGGTTATACAGTTAGATCGAAAAGCAAAGATATTCTTAAACTAGGTCATCGATATCCTTTCACCTAAAATGTGCCAATCATTCCTGAAACCTGAGTAATTACTTTGTAAATCAACTTTTGCTTCCAAAGAGACTGAAAACAAAATTGTTTAGCGTTTTAGAACTTTATTTAAATAGGATTTCGGGTTAATTTGGAAAGTTTAAGCTTTTTGATGAACGTTAACATTTTGTATGAAATGCCAATCAATTTTAGAAACATATCGTTCATTACCATCGTTATTAGTTCGCGTTATAAGCCGGATTACGTAACTCGCGCAATTCTAGTTTGAGCTCCAATTATGTTATTAATATATCAGATTATTTAACTTACACAGGATTAGTTGAAATTAGTTTTAGTTATACCAAAATCACGCAATTAAATATATCTGGAATTACTCTTCCTACGCACCTACATTATGAAACGTTTAAAGTAAATAGTGCTTTAATTACGCAGCTCATCAAAACGAAATATTCAGTGTTAAATAAATAAATAGATAGTAAAAAATAAACAAATGAATAAATTATTAATATAACATAAAATAACAAAATCGTCATATCGGAGTGTGAATAATATGCTCATGCTTATATAAATATAATTTACATCTTGTGGATAAAAATTCATAGTAATAATATGGAATATATGTGTGAGAGATCGACAAAAAATTACGTGTCGTGAATAAAACACGATGAGTTGCCAATGAAATCGATAATCTGTATGAAAATCGTACGTTAAATACAAGCGGTAATCTCAATAAATCAGACATGCTTTCAAATTACGGAACTCGTTGTGAGATAAAAACTCCATGAGATCTCTGTGCCGGTTTAAAGTTAAATATGAATAGAATATTTAATGGATACATGCATAGTGGATCACCGTGTACGACTATAGATATATAAATATCAGTTAATTCCCGAATATATCCGAACTACACCCGATAGATGAGAACAGTAATGCCGTGGTACATGAATCTTGAGCGCAATTTGCAAAGCTTCGCGGAGATATCCGATTATCTAAGCGCCTTCGCTCCTTTACAAACTAAATTCTCTACAATTTTTCGGATCAGGGTAGGAAGCACACGAGGGCTCTAAAGCTCTATATCCCTTCTAGTCATTATCTCTACGCAAAGCTTTACTTCGTGACCTGTTAGATAAACAGACTATCGTTTACTATAAAATTGGTGGAGGATCTAAACTAAAGTGCTCGGATTACGGGGGTTGAAATAATAAAGGGGTAAGAGAGCACTCAGAAGTTACATGTAGGTGCTAAAGAAATGAATCAGAACACCCATGTCTCATTGGTTTCCTAAAACCGTCTAGTTTTGTACAGTTTTGAAGCTCGAAGTGATGTGACTTACGATATCTATGGTTAGTTGTACTGTCTGTTTTAAATATGTGTTTCTTTTTTCATATGTACCACCTATAGTTTTGGTTACGTCAACTAATCTTTTTTTACCTCTTATTACAACTATGAATTCTTCAAAACTAATCTAAGTATGAAATCAGTTTGAGTTACCGCAATCAGGAAAAAGATTAGTCAACGCATTGAGGATACCAACGCCATACGTACGGTTTTCATCAATGTAGCCTGGTCCGTAGACAGTCTTGGTCGCGTACAGGGGATCCTCGCTCCCCCCCGGCTCATGGTTCCAACGGTGGTAATGGTGCCCGTGCGGGTTGTAGTGCGGGCTCGCATAACGGTGGATGTGCGTCATAATTTTGTCCGGAGCAATCAGGTTCCCATCATGTGTTATTGACATACCGCCGATCCACGAAGTCACACCGGTCCCGTTTCGATTCGCGATCCTTCCGTCCGACATCAGCTTTACTGGAATGTCATCCATCGAATCGCTTAGCTGTGGCAAGCTCGACGATCGAGCCATAGCGCGACGGGACTCCGAAATCAAAACATCAGAGACGATCGCGCCGGTCGATCGACGGACATCGATAATAAAAAAAACTGACCCTACTGACGGTAAATACAAAAATGACAAACCAATACATTAAACAACGATATTCGAAAATGTTACGACATTAAACGGGCAAAAAATATTTTTTTTACGATTTAGAAAATGTCCCGGTAAAGGAATGTGATTAGCAAAGCCTCCCCGGTTGGCAGTCCCGCTCGAACTATTTATCAAAGCCAGTCTATGCCGCGCAGTAACCATAGAGATCGTAGAAAAACAGGAGATGCAGAAAGAAAACATGCAGACATGCCCATTGCAAGAGATGCCAAAATAGACTTTCAGTACTTGTTAAACTACTTCACAAATGAAAGTCTATAATGACGTTAAAAGGAAAAGGAGAGCAACAACCTAAAAAGCATGCAGGCATAAAGTAGGAGCGGATGTTCATTAAATATTTATTAAAATCGTTAAGGAGACTTAAGCTAACTCCGCAGTCACTATGTAGCTAATTGAAATTCTATTAAAAACCTTATTATTAAAATTGGGTCAGCCTTCACTAAGTTTAATTTCAGGAAAATTCTAGAGTTTTTAAATTGTTAAGCTGTGTTTTTTTTTTAAAAGAAAGCTGAGACGTTTGTTAGAATCTTTCTAAAATGAGAGGTTCCGTGTAAAATTTTATAAAACCGCTAAAAATATATTTCAAAAGATTAAAACCTTTGCTAGAGTGTATCGACAGCAATTTTGTTTTGGTAGATGTTATGGTTAGCACGTGTGGCCACGCTCCTACCTTACGAAGCGTAGTGCGAAGCGTGCAGTGCGAGAGGCGACGGAATCCGACAGACACATAGAAAGAGAGAAGATGAAGAGAGGGTGCGGTGGCGGCTCACCGTGGCGGGGCCGAGGGGGGCGCGGGGAGAGGAGGGCGGCGCGCAGGAGGCTGGCGGCGGCGGCACGGGTCATCAGCCGCGTGCCGTTCTCGGTGAGCAGGAGGATGGTACCGTCGGGAGCAGCGTAGCGTGTGAGCGCAGGCGTGCGCGCAGTCGGCCGGCGGGGCGCTTCAAACAGCGCTCGAACCGACGGCGGGCATTCGCCCCACGCCGCCGCTGCCCCACAACCACGTTACCAACAAACACTACTACCACCACCTCTGCTCGCTCACCCACCGCACTACGAACACCCTCAAGGGAGTTCACTCCCTTGAGAGTACTCAAGAAACCAGGTAGACGTGACTAGGGTTGTGTGTGCCACCCGAAAGACAATACAGTCAAAAGACTGGTCACCGAAGGCCGAAGGTGTTGGAAGCCAAGAGTTAAGGTAACTGCGGGCATTTGTACGGTGTGTGGTCAGGAGTACACTAAAAAGAAGCTAGTGTCCAGTGAAACATAAAGTTGAAACAGCCTTGTGTGGTAAAGTAGTGATCTAAGTCAATCCTAAGGCCTATGCATCTAAGTTGTGTCGAAATAAAATAGGCACGTATAACAAAGTAATGGAAAACGAAATCAAATACGTAAAACAACTAAGTTAACACGTTGACGGCTATTTGAAAGTGAGTCTAGTACTCCTTCAGAAGCATTTTATAGTGTAGTGTTATGGTTTTGTAGTTATTTATGTATTGTTTTATGCTGTACGCTTTGTAAACCCGTGTCGTATGGTTAGAAAACATTATTCTTTTTAGTATAATTGCTTAAATTAATATAATATCTATAGAACAAATAATGATGTTGATGGTGTCCCGCAAGGTTGGATCTTAGAACCAGTGTTTATACATACATACATCAAGATAGATTTTGATAAGTGTCATTTATATTACGCGTGTACCTATGCGTTGCCATATTACACACTTAAAGCTATTGCTAGTTAGTTTCATATTAGTAAGTTCGCGAGTTCTGAGTGAAAACATTTGACCAAACCTTAATATAGAAGTAACCAAGTACAAGTTAATTTATTACAAGTTAAGTTATTTACATAAACATTTATGAAAATTTACATTATGGCTTATTAACCACAGCTTTATATCATGAATGGAGTTAATCTAGGAAGCACTACAACACTTTACTCCACCATACAACACAAACTGCCCGATTTTTCTATTAACCGGAGACCCAACAAAATGGCGGAATAACAAGGCTTACAAGCGTGTCATTTTCAGATTACCTCGAACATAACAATACAGTTTGAAATGTATTTTTCACCGAACGCCCCGACCCGGATATTTTTCCCAAGTTTGGTAGCTAGAGTAATTTGAACAGTTGTATGTTCCCACGTACCTACTGAAAGGTCTCCATGTTAAATTTAAAACTTCGGACAAACAGACCCTTGGAGTCTTTTCATTACGAAAACCAGCCGTCCATTTATTTAAGCTCCAATGTTTTTTCAATGGTAATTTCAAGAGATGATAAAAGTTGTTTTCCTTTTAATTTCTCTTAGAAAATGTAATTGTCATTCGAATTGATTAACGTGAGAAGAAAACTTTCAATTCGAACCGGGGATGAAAAAGAAGTATGAAAAGTTTTTAAATCTAAATCAGTGAAGACTGTCAGGTATGCAAATATGTTTGGGGGAAAAATATAAATAACAATACTGAGAATGCTATTAAAAGCGAGTTTATTTCCTTGATTTTATTTAACGGAAAGAATTCTATTTAAAACCTTATTCACGTTTATAATGAAGGCTATGCCGATCTTTATCTATATGAAGTGTAAGAAGCTCAAACAGACAGCACTGACAATAAAGGATTAAGGCTCTTTTTCCGTTTCCGTGTCGTTACGAGTAGGTTATCCGCCTGTTAGCGGCACCCCGTGTACATTATTCCCCGGATATTGCCCGAAAAACGACCGCTCCATGGACATATGGAACTGTGGATATAGGGCTAGCAGAGAGGGAAATAATAATGTTTCATGAAATTCACAAGTGGTGGACAGTGGTTCACAAGAGCACAGTTGGTGTACATTGTCATATTGGTATATTAGTACTGTTAAGATAATGCGATTGTGTATTTAATAAATTTTAAATAAGACAGTGCCATAAAAAAAAAAATCTAGGAGCTACACATTTCTGGAGAGTTGTTATTATAGTCAGTCGTAGTCTTTCTAGTTTTACGATATTATAATTGTTTTAATTGAATTTAATGTTTCAACTAACCTAATGACAATTTTTTTCGCTTGGCAATTGAAAGTGACCTCCTGCGACATGGGATCGCCTAATCTCGTTACATGTCACCACAACATCTCTAGTCTAGAGTTGTCTATGAGACTATCTTTCTCAGAATCCCTTTGACGGCCGTTTAGGACTAAGATTATCCGTTAGCCAACAGAGATGTTAAGTCCATTAACAGCGCAGTTAAACAACTGTCGCGTGTACACGTTACTTGTCAATGTGTGAAACAGCGTTGTGTTTGTAATTAGGGCTGGAATTCTGATTTGCTTCGCCTAATGGTGCATTGAGATTGAAAGCGATGGCAGGTTATTGGATTTTTCTGTGCATTTCTTAGTAGGTATTACTTATTGCTCACGAATTACGTAAGGCATGCAAGGTCTAATAGTTCAAGCTAACATATAAATGCCAACCTAAGTAATTGATAAACCTAAATGAAAATTATTAAATGAAGTAAATGTTCAACGATCAAAATTAATGTGCGTGTAAGTCGCACAGGCCGCCCTAATATCCAGTCATTTCCGATTGACGAAACGAAGTCAATTTGTGATCATAGTGATTCAAATTATCATAGTTTTACAGGGCACAATCCTTGGCCCATAGTTATTTCAAACTTTCTACAAACCGTTGAAACTGTTTGCTTCTGGTACCAACAATATGATCCGTGTTTTTGTTCGACGCCCGTTTCACTGTTTTGTACATATTTTATAGTTTGTTTACTTTGGTTCTACAGAATTTGTTTTGTTATTTGGGTCACCTGGGATGGAAATTCAATATTGATAATTGAGTTCGAAGAGTGATTGTTTTTTGTTAATTTATTTTTGGGGTTTTAATTTAAAATAATTTAGTACGGATGATCATGGCAAAATTCACAGACTTGACGTCGATACATGCCTCCATACTCTATATTGATCATCATCGACGGCCCAACTTCACCGACTGCTTCTGCTACTTCGGGCTTAGGCGAAAAATATATTTTTTTGTGATAATTACGATACAATTGGTACTTATCTAACCAAATAACTTAAAAATAAACTCCGACACTAATGATATTTTAATGCTCCATCTAGATTCTAGCTCAAAGTATTAAACATCATAATAAGAAGCACTTAGCCATTGTTAACCTAGAAAATTGTCAAATCTACTGTCACGTTATGTCCTCCTAGACCTTATCAGCGGCCATTAAAGTACATGTGAGCGACAAGTACTAAATTATTCCTCTTCCAAATATTATTTGTACCTGATTTAGGTATGACAGGGACATATAATGTACTTAAGCTTTATTATTTACCTTCGTAATTTGAGTGTTGGTTGAGGGTTACTATAAGTGAAGGGTCGGCCATTTTGTTAATAATTTTGTTTTGAGGATTATGCCTTAGCTTTCTCTTACTATAAGTTAGATTATTATGCTCTCGCATTTTTTGCTTGACCTAAGACATGATGGCTTACTCTCGGAGTCCACGTCCACGTCTTAATTATTATGGAGATGCAGGATATAAAGATAGATGTGGAGTCAAGGATATATTATGATTCTGCGGTATGATATGACCGAGAATTATGTACCGTACGAAATCTAATAATACCGGAGGAGAACTCAGAGGGATTTATAATTATACTTTTGCCTTCCTTCGAAAAGAATCAGCACTCTTTTCCGTAATACACTATTAATCAGAACCTGAATAATTTTGAAGATTATATATACGTAATCCATTGTTTCATATGTTCGAGTAAAATGTCTGCTTACCAACGTAAACAACGCCATGAATGTTGTGGAACTGTCAAAATGAAAGTGATTTCTACTGATAGTGTTGTGAGAGTGTTCGTTTATAAAAATAACATGGAACCTCGAAGCCATTTAACATCAAAACCACACTCGGAAACAAGTAGCAAAACTAAAACAGTAACCCACAATCACTATTAAAGTAAAATGAGGGAAGTGGGAAACTCTCTGTCAAAGGCAAAAGAAATCTTCAAAAAGGTTTACTTTAGGGCGAGACCTCAAAGTGGTTGTGACAAAGGGCGATGAATGGGCCCCTTTGTTTCCATATTGTGGGGGCCCTTGACTTCTCCGAAATTAATATTCGATTGAAGTTATTGGTCCTTCGCGCCGCACACTTATGGTACGGGGCGTGGAAGCTGGTGACGTGACGCTGTGACGTGTCATTTAGTATTTTTAACCGACTTAAAAAAATGGAGCAGGTTCTCAATTCGACTGTATAAAAAAAAAAATATGTTTGTCGGCTCAGAACTTTCGACTGGGTGAACAGATTTTGATAATTCTTTTTTATTTGAAAGCTGGTGCTTCCCATGTGATCCCATTTAAATTTCATATAGATCTGATTATGCGTTTCGGAGACAGTCAACCGAACTCTTCAAAAAATTATAGCAAATCAACCGCGATTGCTGCGATCGCATAAATATGCATTGTTTTGACCAAGGATGATGAAATTTCGAATTGGTGTGGGGTAGGTACTATAACTAAAAAGTGAAAAATAAATACTTTTTCCAAAAAAAAAAAAATTTGAGTTTTTTGTCACCGCCAAAACAACAACGATGATAAAAACTGAAATACATATCCAAAGTCACCGACTTCCGAAATTAAAGTCAGTTTCACTTTTTAGTGTTTTTCCGGAAGTCGGTTGTTTTTTTTTTAAGTTTTTTCTTGGGAGACTGATGTTTTCTGTATGCGGTTGTTGTTTTTACGTGTGGTGTTGTTGGGTAGTTATAAAATTGGATATTAAGGAGGAAGCGCCGGAGTAGTACGCTAAATTAAACATTTCTTATGTTTTTTTGCAATTTGAAGGTAGTATCAGGTTGTATGTTGAACAAAATATGATGAAATAGTCATTCAATGGGATTACATGAACTTATGGGTTGAATTGGTGGTTTTAATGATTATAATTATGTAAAGACATACTTACTACGGTTGAGAAATTGTGTTCAATATACAGGGTGTAACTGAAACCCTATTGCTATCCTTAAGCACTAAAGATAACAGCTGGTATAGAATCACTATACATAGTTTCAGCTCAAAATAAAATACTCTAAGAATTGATACCAAATTTTCGGTTTCATATGTTTCTTAATTCAAATCATAACAAACGTGTCACTCCACTATGTAGGTCAATAACTTTCCACGTTACTTGCCAATATCACGATAAATCTCTTCCGAGTGATGTGTTTATTTCAATTTGAAAAGTTCGGTTTCTGGTATCAATGTATTCAAAATTCTCATAACTTCCGAACACGTAAAGATAGGATTAAAAATCCCTTCCAATATCGTTCATACCATCCAAAGAAGTCGTAACCTTGGTATGTATATATATATCCTTTCCGTTACACGTTGTATAGCCTGGTAATGATCACAGATTTGCAAAATACGTAAAAAAAATTGAATTTCGAGGGTTAACTTAGCGGATCCCCCTTTAGTAGATAGGTAATTTGTCAGAGTTTCAGTTCTGTCAACCTACTTTTAACAATGCATGTTTCCTCAGAATTAACTTGAGTTCTCATTTACCTCATTTAGCAATAAGCTGTCCTCTGGTTTGATTATCTACAGACTGATCCTGCAAAGCAATGGTTTGCAAAGCGGATTGTGTAGTATTTTACTAGTGTATGAATATTTTTGCGCAGATTAAACTGGCCGAGAATCCGTGAAGAATTTCTCCATACTACAGATAAATGCTCCAAAAATTGTCAACCAGAAAAAAATATTCAATTTAATTAAATTCGTACACAGTGCAGCAAGGGGTTTGCTCCTTGCTGAGCATAATGGCTTGAAAGCTAGCCATGCCAGACGCGCTGTAGCACCACGGCAGTCCGAAAAGCGTTGTTACCAAGGCCACTTAAGACTGGCAGAACGCCTTAAAAAGTGTTATTTTCACCTCAAATTATTAGTTATTTAGTGTTAATGTAATTTGCGCATAAATATACATACACTATTTTATTTAGTTAGATTCTTGGCCAGTTTGTAACATGATATAGGTACGAGCATTAACAGGAAAACATCCCGAAACACCAGGGTTAAGCAGTTCCTCGAACAGTTGAGTTGAGTAGCACATTGGCTCGGCTAATATTTGCTGCTCTGTAATTGGTGCGCACATTGTAAGTCTTTTGTTACTTATACGTTAGGAGCTAGCCCGATGCCACAATATGGGGAGCATTGTTTAATCGGTGCTCTGGCATTTCTCGGCTTTGATATTGTTTTGCCCCAAGTAAAGCAGTTCTTCGTTTCTAATGTAATGTTTTGTTTCATAATATGAAATTTAAGGAAGCTAGCAGCAGCAGCTTGTGGGTATTATGTGGTGTACGTGTAACTCTCTAGTGAAAGAACATTTAAAATTTGTTTCTTTTATCCTCAGTGGCCTAGCTATTTTTCAATTATGTTGGGGTCGGGTTCTAGTTTAACCGAATGGAGCTGAATAGCAATATTTTACATCGTGAAGTAACTGCCTATCCCTTGGTAAGACTGGCTGTCATACTTTCGGGATTATGACGACCTGTAACGAATGACAAAGATCCACAAATGACAGCCAAGCCAACAGCTTAACGTGCTTTTCAAGGCACGGAGGGGTCTCGGTATTTAATTATAGTTGCCCATCCACGAACCAACCGTGAAAAGCGTAGCTGAACCTGATCGATCGACCCGTGCGGCTTACTAAGCTAATAAGTTCCTTTAAGAGATTGTTGAAATTGAATCTACTTATCAGCGGTGTGCCTAAACTTTGCTGACACTTTTATACTCATGTGTTAATAATTGTGTTTTATGCAACGAAAACTATAAAATTGCACTTTTTGCTTCAGTAACGACCAATTTTAAAACATAATTATCTCTTTTACTTCGCCACTAATAAGAAATTCAATAGAAATAGTTTTTAAATTCCATTGTTTTTTCTTATTTAGCCTACACTATCCCACTGCTATTCAAAGGCCGCCCTAAATCATTCCAGGCATCCTTTTCCAGGGCCACCACCATCCAACCCTTGCAATACGCGTCTAGGCCATCATATTTCCATTATATTTTTAAATTACACCGCCGGCTCCCGGTCTACATCGGTGGCTCCCGGACTATACGGCCTACAAAGGATATGATTTTCCTGTAACTGAAATTTGTTGTCTACGAATGTTGCTGAAGTGAATTGCTAACTGAGTGGAAACAAACAGCTGTTTATTCAAACGTTAAATCTCTGTTTGGTTATGGAAAACATGAATTATGAGGTCAACGGGCCTTCAAAAATTAACGTTAAGAAAAAAATTATCATCTATGTTTATTTTAAATCAGTGAATGGCAATTGATGATAATAATAGCCGCTCGGGTCGATCGAAGGCTGAGCTTTGCTTGCTGCGGTCGGTTCGTGGATGGGTGACTATCCATTACATATTGAAACTCCTCCGAGCTCTTTGACAGTCTAGTCGTTACGGGTAGTCAAAAACCCAAGAAGTCTGACAACCAGTCTTACCAAGGGGTATTCTGTTATGTTACCCATTAATTGGGTTGTGGAAGTCAGATAGGCAGTCACTCAGTTATTCAGTTGCATCCTGATACACTGGAAGCCGTCCCCAGTTTAGCTGGAAAAGGTTTGACATATGATGCCATAATTAGGGTCTAAAAATTATGTTATATACTAGCTTCTGCCCTCGACTCCGATCGCGTCAAATTCTTATTTTCCCGACCAACCAAGTCGCATCGGATCGAATGCCAGCAGTATTACTTTATTGCCGCATTCTATCTGACCTTTTTTCTTTTTGCCCGGCTCCTAAGGGTACTAGCGTGATGTTTCATAGCCGATAGCCTTTCTCAAGGTTTGGGTTGTCAAATGCAATAACAAATTTTTCATATCTGACTGTTAGTTTGAGAGATTCGCGCGTTCAAACAAACAATCTCTTTCTTGCTTCCAAAGAAACTTTAAACTAGATTAAAGGACCTTAGAGCTTTAACCTCAAACCTCGTATGTTTGTCTTACAAAAACATCCACAGAATTGTAGTTCAAGAACTAAAGTAAGTTTGTTGTATAAAACGAGGATAACAAAACAGAGTTTTTGTTAAAGACTAAGAAAATATCATTAAGCCTAATACATAAATGTATGTACAAAACTAACAAAAACATACTTTCTGTATGTTTGACGAAGTTGGATATATTATTAACATAAACATTTTCTTATCAGATGTATTTATATAAAGAAATGGAAGAACTGTGATCAAACAGAACCAGGAATGTGTGGGTAGATTAGAAATTGGAAATACTCTGTATTTCTAACAAATATGTCGATACCAAATATAAGAGAGTGGATCAAATAAGGTTTCACATCCTTTTAAGTAATTCTTACCTACTTACTTATTTATTTCAAGAAAAAAATATTTGTACTTGATTGTAACTTTGACACCTTATAATAAAAAAAAATCTGAAGAAAATCATAAAATACACAAAAAATGGTTTTATTTAGAAATCGTAATTTGATCCCAAATAAATTGGCTACAACCTCGAGCCAAGATATTATATAACAATCAACCCAACCTCTAAATTACAACAAAAAATACTCATACTTTCCATAGTCCATTTCGACCCAACACAACCCTAGTTATACAGTCAAACCGTTCAAATAAAATCACAAATGTAACTTCCATTGTCTACCGTTTAATTTTTGAAATGTCAACGATAAATCAACATGAACTTTTTATTGGCGCTCACAATTTGGGACGATTCGTTTACTTAACGGGCAGTTTACTTATCGGACGGTTAGTTGAGGGACATGGTGGCACCGAATGTCCGATTGTTCTTGAGAGAACTATTTCTACCTAAATCGTATCCACTTAATCTAATAATATGTGCATTAACGTAATGTAGTCTAAGTTCATTTTTTATTGAAAGTTTGAAATTAAAAGGTGCTAAATGAAATACGAATTAATTATAACTTTCTTGACATAGAATACATCTGTAAAATTCAAATAATTTTGACTTTGACATTCCTATGTGATTGGCAATTGCGAAATAATATACTATCAGTAGGAATCGCTTTCATTTTGACAGTTCCACAACATTCATAGCGTTGTTTACGTTGCTAAACAAACAATTTTTTCGAACATTTGAAATAATGGATTAGAAATTACATTTAAAATGATTAAAATTCTGATTGATACGTGTGTTAAGTAATTAGGATGCTGGATGAAAATCGTTCAACAATGATTTTGAGTTAGTTCGTGTTAAAAGAACTTTCTATTTCGAGTTTCTCTTGCCTTTTCGCATCTAATTATTAAGGTATTGTATACGTAGGCATATAATTAAAGTGTTTAATACACCTTTAAACGTTTCCGTGTAAGTAAAAATAGAAACACCAATACAGTATATTTTCAACGGTAAATGGTTATTAAATATGTATGGATTTTGTGGCTTTAAATTGCCTTGTAGCATTTAGATAATTATTTTAAGATCGGAAGAATTTAGTATTAGAAGATTTTGTTTAGTCCATTCTATTTTCAAGTCTGATCATAATCTGACGTCACGCCTCCACATTTCGCCAGTTAAATTCAAGTCCTATGTAATAAGGGGCGAGCCTACGACCATCAATTAGGTAGAAGTTCCGATTCCGAGCTGCTACTGAGGAATTCCTAACTACACTTTGCCCCAGTTGGGAATCGAACCAAAGACCTCACGCTTAACAGTAACGCTTTCATCCACAACGAGGCAGTTGTATTAGCTTTTTGGCTATGTGAATGTTACAATAGGGTATTTTACTCTTTAGGTATGAGAAAAAATCAAAAAATATATTATTGAGATAACTTAGGCAAAATGCAGTCGGAAAATGTTAGTTTTAGTTCATGAAATAACTAAATAAATTTTAAAATTTAATTCAAAGATTTCAGTTTTTTGAATCTGTTTTTGAACACCATGAAAAGCCGCCATGTTATTACGTCATACGGCGTGTCAATTGAACAACTTTGTACTTTTATTATTTTCTTAACCAAAGTAATTTTTATTTAAATAATATTTTGCATTCAGGAACAGCAAACCAACGATAAGTAGAATAATAACTCATTTTTTTTATTATAAACAATTATCATATAAAATATCAGCGCATTTGTCTATGCAGCAAAGTGACGTCATACTCACAGAATAATATGGCGTCCACTGCGTCCAGTGTTTTCTTCAAATTACGCGCGAAATTTGAGAATATATACAATTTAAATGCATTTTTACGGCACTAATCGATTAAGGCGGTGATTTCTTGAAAACGCTCAATAAGGTGGTTTTTTAAACCAGTGTATCTCTTTAACCGTAAATAATTTTGAAAGCAAAAAAATATATGATGTTTTCAAGTCTTTTTTGCGTACAGTGATGGAAATCAAAACATAATTAAACATACTTTAATGCATCAAAAAAATCTTCAAAGTCACCTCTTAATTATCTTTAAAACCAGTTTATCTCTTCAAAAACAATTATAATTATAATTAAAATATACCATAAAATTCCAAACGCCAAACTGCATCCAGTGATGGATTATTTATTATTAAATAGTTAATATCTAATTTTATACGATTTTATTTGCATTTTTACGACAATGCTTGCTCAGTTATTATTCGAATTTATTATAACAGATTTTAACCCGTATCGGATTGCAATAAGAACTATTATCGCTCTCACGACAATATTTAAAGTTACCAGGGCCTTCAATAAAATGTTGTTTTTTTGTGGTTTAATAGCACTTTAGAATCTAATTAGGACACTTTTCAAAAATGTGTGTAATACCCTATTAACAATTTCTGCTTCTATATTTATAACTAGCTGCTTCCCGGGGCTCCACCCACGCCAATGTTGATTGTTAGTTTTGTTTTTTATGAAACTCTTCCCTTTAAGGGGGGAGTTTCCTAAAATTCTTTCTTAACTGACGTCTCCTACTTATAATCTACCCCTGTGCCAAATTTCATCTTCGTAAGTCTAGTAGTTTTTGAGATGCCGTGATTAATCAGTGAGTGACTAAAATTTTCACAATTTTCTTCATTAGTTCTATATACAGAGTTGTGTAATATTTATTATTTTAGCGTAAAGGTCGTTGCGTGGGTCTTAACTTACTTTGATTGACATTTAAAAGTTGATAACTTATGTACCCAGTGTTATTATAATAGTTGATTACACATGGAGGGGTTTAGTTTATTTTAGTTAAGTAACCTTTCTCCACCTTAAAACAAAACGCGATCTAACTATAGTTCTTAAGCTCTGAATAAGTTTATGCATTAAAAAAGCACCATGAGAAAACCTGCACTTATAAAATTAATATAAGTCTGCAACCACCAACCAGTCTTTACCAAGTGTGGCGATCAATGCACGTGCCTTCTCTGTATGAGCAGAGGCCTATTGTGATCAATGCACGTGCCTTCTCTGTATGAGCAGAGGCCTATTGTGATCAATGCACGTGCCTTCTCTGTATGAGCAGAGGCCTATTGTGATCAATGCACGTGCCTTCTCTGTATGAGCAGAGGCCTTTGTGATTAATGCACGTGCCTTCTCTGTACGAGAAGAGGCAGTTATGATCAATGCGCGTGCCTTCTCTGTATGAGCAGAGGCCTTTGTGATCAATGCTTGTGCCTTCTCTGTATGAGCAGAGGCCTTTGTGATCAATACGTGTGCCTTCTCTGTATGTGCAGAGGCCTTTGTGATCAATGCGCATGCCTTCTCTGTATGAGCAGAGGCCTATTGTGATCAATGCGCGTGCCTTCTCTGTATGAGCAGAGGCCTATTGTGATCAATGCACGTGCCTTCTCTGTATGAGCAGAGGCTTATTGTGATCAATGCACGTGCCTTCTCTGTATGAGCAGAGGCCTATTGTGATCAATGCACGTGCCTTCTCTGTATGAGCAGAGGCCTTTGTGATTAATGCACGTGCCTTCTCTGTACGAGAAGAGGCAGTTATGATCAATGCGCGTGCCTTCTCTGTATGAGCAGAGGCCTTTGTGATCAATGCTTGTGCCTTCTCTGTATGAGCAGAGGCCTTTGTGATCAATACGTGTGCCTTCTCTGTATGTGCAGAGGCCTTTGTGATCAATGCGCATGCCTTCTCTGTATGAGCAGAGGCCTATTGTGATCAATGCGCGTGCCTTCTCTGTATGAGCAGAGGCCTATTGTGATCAATGCACGTGCCTTCTCTGTATGAGCAGAGGCTTATTGTGATCAATGCACGTGCCTTCTCTGTATGAGCAGAGGCCTATTGTGATCAATGCACGTGCCTTCTCCGTATGAGCAGAGGCCTAATTGTGATCAATGCGCGTGCCTTCTCTGTATGAGCAGAGGCCTATTGTGATCAATGCACGTGCCTTCTCTGTATGAGCAGAGGCCTATTGTGATCAATGCACGTGCCTTCTCTGTATGAGCAGAGGCCTTTGTGATCAATACGTGTGCCTTCTCTGTATGTGCAGAGGCCTTTGTGATCAATACGTGTGCCTTCTCTGTATGTGTAGAGGCCTTTGTGATCAATACGTGTGCCTTCTACAGAGAAGGCACACGTATTGATCACAAAGGCCTCTGCACATACAGATGTGCAGAGGCCTTTGTGATCAATGCACGTGCCTTCTCTGTATGAGCAGAGACCTTTGTGATCAATGCACGTGCCTTCTCTGTATGAGCAGAGGCATTTGTGATCAATACGCGTGCCTTCTCTATATGAGAAGAGGCATTTGTGATCAATGAGCGTGCCTTCTCTGTATGAGCAGAGGCCTTTGTGATCAATGCGCGTGCCTTCTCTGTATGAGCAGAGGCCTTTGTGATCAATGCGCGTGCCTTCTCTGTATGAGCAGAGGCCTTTGTGATCAAAGCGCAGAAATGGGCAGTCAGAAGACCGAAACCACTGTCTGACAACCAGTCTTGCTAAGGGGTATCATGGTACCCAGTACGTGGGCTGTGGAGGTCAGATAGGCAGTCGCTATATGTAAAACACTGGCATTCCGCTGCATTGGGTTAGACTGGAAGCCGACCCCAACATAGTTAGGAAAAGACTAGGCAGATTGATTGATATTGAAAGAAGACCAAGCCAAGACTCTTGACGTGACCAAAGGGCTGGCCTATTCTTAGGTCAAAGAATCAGCATTGCCATCCACCGTGGCAACGCTGACAGCCTTTTGGGCACTTTTCCCACTGATAGCGATGCGGACGAATTCTTTGATGCCCAGTAAGCTCTTCCTTTTTTACACGCTTTATATTAGCTTCACTTGTAGTTTGATTGTATGTAACCGACTCCTTAGAGCGCGATTTTGACCCACTTTAAATGGTCAGATTTCATTGAAACTTTGTAAACTTATCGAGGACCGATGACAATTCAATAATTTAAAAAAAAACACGCTTTAAATACCAAACTAAAAAGGAGAAAATAATTTAATTCAATTAAAAAGCGTGGGGTGCTTGATATTAATTGATTATAAAAATACCTCAAAAAGCACCCCACGCTTTTTAATTGAATTAAATTATTTTCTCCTTTTTTAGTTTGGTTTTTAAAGCGTGTTTTTTTTTTACTATTATTTATTTACTTTATATACTTGTACAGACCAAGCCTAGCTTAGCTGAATATGATAAAATCCTTTCAATATATAATCTTACGTAAATAGTTAAATTAATAATTCACACTTTTCTTCAAGATTTCAAGAAGAGCTTACGCCTGAGTCGCCTGACAATCTGTAGCAAAAGTGTAAGATTTGAATTACGTCTACTATTTATGTTTGTTTGTTAAATCTTGCTAATCCTTAATCCGCCGCTTCGTGTTACAATCTGAACTCCTCTGACAAATGGTCTAAGGTGTAAGCGGATAGCGAGTTGTTGGGGCGAAGTAATCGCTCGAGTATAAAAATCGAATAAAAATCAATAATACATAGCATAATTTTTCTTCTAATGGCTGATTTTCAATAGTCAGATAAATTTTATCTGAATAATAAATCTGACAGTTCGGGTTATTTTCTATACAAAAGCTGTCAAACCGACAATTTTTTTCCACAGATAAAAGTTATCTGACTATATAAAAATTAGCCCTAAGTCATATTCGTTACTGTACCTACGCGGGTGCGCGGGAAAGGGGTACACAAGTGAAACACTCGCTAGCTAGCGACGCACTGGTCTATTCGAGAGTGGGACACTCGTTACGATAGATGGCGCGAGAAGGAGCGCGCGCCTTGCACACATACATAACAATTAGTTTTCCAAAAAAATAAGATAAACTACTTAAATTATTTCTCACAAAACTTACTGTCATCAGTTTGGTAAGTCACACAATCAGCCTATAATGTCCCCACTGTGGATATAATGTGTCTCCGAATTTTAGGTCTAATGACATGTTTCTTAACGATGTTTTCCTTTACAGTTTGATGAGCAGTGGTGTTGGAATTAATTATACATTGTAAAGTGCCTGCCTGAGTTCGTTAGTCAAGGTACACAAAATACACACAGAAAAAACAATCAGTCGATACCCATCACGTTTGTGAAGTTTTGCTAGCTAATTAAATTTGACCCTGTAGTATTTGATATAAATAATATTAAGAAATAATAGTTAATAACCAGTCTTACCAAAGGGTATCGTATTACCCAGTGACTAAGATAGGCAGTCGTTCCATGTAAATTACTGGTATTCAGCTACATTCGGATAGACTAGAAGCCGATCTCAACATATTTGGGAAAAGGCTGGGCAGATGATGATGTTGATAATTAATAGTTAATAGCCACACTATCAAATTAGGTCTAAGATCTGTAAAGATAGTTTAAGAGGTAAAAACAAGTAAATCTGAATTCTAGGTTATACAGGGTGATTGGAAGATGGGTGCAAAGCTTTAAGGTGAAGATAGTATAGACAATTTAGAACCATTTAAGCCATGGTTGTCTCAGACGAAGTCTTACCAATTTTTTTTTTTAATAAGGTTTAAAAGACGTATTGTACAATTTTTTTATTTTTTCTGAGCTTTAAATGTCTGTAAAAAAAAATGTCTAATGACACAGAAGCCTAAAACATGTTTTGCTTGATTGCTTACACATTACTTTAATCAAATAAATAAAAAATGAATTCATTTATCATTCAATTTGGCTATAATTATGCAGTTTACATTAAATTTTGAGAATTTCCGAAAAAAAACATAAAAATTTGGTTAAAAATATTTGGTAAGACTTCGTCTAAGACAACCATGGCTTAAATGGTTCTAAATTGTCTGTACTATCTTCGCCTTAAAGCTTTGCACCCATCTTCCAATCACCCTGTATATCAATTCCTTGCCCTCCGAGTGGGTACAAAAATTTCCGCTAGTCGCTTATCCCTTGTCCCTAACATAACGAGGCCGAATGAAATTCAAACGTTAAGAGTTTTTCTCTGAAATCAGAGTCCGCTCAGGTTTTCATCTCAAATGGGATTACATTTTATACTTATTCGTTCGGATGCTGTACTGGATCCATTAACGCTAACGGCAAAAAATGAACTGTTTTAGAGAAAACTACAAGATTTACTTAATTTGTTTTCCATTAAAAAAATACTTTGATGACCGACCATTTTTTTTCTTTATTTAAATTCCGGTGGGTAAGTTATAATAGCCGCACGGGTCGATCGATCAGGGAAACTAATGGAAAACTAAAAAAAAAAAATGTTTTTTTATCATACTAAGGGCGAAGGTCAATGTCCGTAATGGATCAGCTATTTTTGTAATTGTTCGTGGAACATAAATATTTACGATTTTTACGAATTTCCAAAACCATGACACAACCGTCGTTTTATTTTTAGTGGGTGGGTAATCATCAAATAACTTCTCCCGCTCTGGGTGGAGCAGGAAGGCATGTCAGACTTTTACTGACTAAAGCTTATCCATGTTCCTTCAGTGCCTGTGTGCCAGGGGCCACGGTATCTCTTTCGAACAATCCGCACCCCTGGCAGAGACACAACAGTCGTTTGGTTGCCTTAACGTACATGTAAGTTTTGAACTAAGTTGGATTGATGAAAAAAAAAATCGTTTTCCACATCGATACCCAACACGTGAGTAAAGTATTGCTAGCTAATTTAATTTGACCCTGTATCCCTCATTTCGCTAGATTGTACTTGAAGCGGCCTTAATTCCAATGTTAATAGTAAAATATTGAACCAACCACCGCAAAACGTTATGATATTAAACAGAGTGACATGCAAACATTTAAACACAAAATATATTTTGAGGTTACCCCAGTTGGTACACTTATCAAAAATACGTGTAAGCAAATGGTAGTATCGAGACGGGTTGGCGACTTTAGACTTATATTTCTACTTCTTATATTATCTTCTGCCCGCGATTTCTTCCGCGTGTACTGTCTTGTTCTCCGAATCCACGAGTTCCAGTCACACACACACACACACCACACACACACACACACACACACCACACACACACACACTCACAATGCAACAAAACAAACGAATCCCTCTCTCACAAACTGAATCAGCCACTCAGTCATTTTACTTTTATAGTCTAATTTTAATTTAAGTTTTTAATTTGTTATATATATTTTTTTTTCTTTAAATCACTATATAATAATACAATCTTTTGTACAATATCACCTTACCAGCTCTAAATTTCCATAAGGGTTTATAGTGTCCAAGTGGCAGTAGAACACTGACTCCCAAGTCACAGGTATTCCTAGTTTAGGAGTCAGGGTTTCAACTTTGTGTTCCTTTAATTATTGTGAACTTTAGCTAGTTACTAAGCATATTGTAAGGACTTGTATCAATAAAAAATATTATTATTATTATTAACTTTCGGCGCCAACCAATGCGTTGCAAATGCAGTGCGCGAAAAAAAATCCGCTGCGATATTTTAACGGCCTTGCGGACGTGGACAACTTCGTTTTGGCTTAGCTTTTTTTTTTTACTTTGCTCCTAAGCATCTAAAATAGCGGGATGTAAGCTTATAGCCTTCCTCAAAAAAGATTACTATCAAATGCAAAAATACTTTTTCAAATCCGACTACTTGCAGAGATTAGCACGTTCTAAGAAACAATTAAAATCTTCGGCTTTATTATAATAGTATCTATATATATGTTACCGGCCAAACCCGATTTCAGGCCAGATTAAATGAGTTAGGTTAGGTTATAACTATGACCAAAAGGGCGCGAGCCGAGCGAGCGCAGCGAGCGGTGCCGCGGCAGCGGCCGGCGAGCGTTACTTCCAAAGGCTGTTAACGAAACGGCTAATTAAGCTAGTTGGCTGCGACATATCACGCGTAGGAATTTAGCCGTTTCGTTAACAGCCTTTGGAAGTAACGCTCGCCGGCCGCTGCCGCGGCACCGCTCGCTGCGCTCGCTCGGCTCGCGCCCTTTTGGTCACAGTTCTAACCTAACCTAACCCATTTAATCGGGGTGCCCAGTTTGGCCTAGGACAAACAAGTTTGGCCTGAAATCGGGTTTGGCCGGTAACATATATATAAGTTCAGGTTACCTTCACCGATGTCAGTATTTTTTAATTGATTTATTTGTTCTCCAACAGAAGCTACACAATTACATGCAAGGACACATAGAGCAGGGACAAATACAGTGTGCGCTTCCAATGTAATGTCCAAGATAAACTCAGAAAGTACATATCGTCCCCGTAGAGCGAAAAGTCACTAAGTCGAAAAATGGCCAAAATGACTTATCAATGTCACTAAAATCAACATTTGTTTCTCTAAATATCTGTCTAACCGTCATTTTTGTAGCTGCCCAGGCTTTTGTTTTACGAAATTTGAAAAGTAAGTAAGTCTACCCTTTGCACCCCTCAGCGTAATGGGAGAAATAACTAATTTAGTAAATTATTATACATTTATCGAAAATTTACATCACCCGAAATTAAAACGATTTAATTACTTTTTCTCTTGAATTATCAATGCATACATGCGCGTTTATGTAGTCTAAAAATCACTAAAATGATATAGTGAGTTTTTAAAGTCAGTAGTTTACTAAATCATACAAAAGCGAAAATTAACTAACTCGACTTAGTGACTACTCACTCTTTATTTTTAAATGATTTGCACAATACTACAAGTGTGAAAAATCATCAACCTATTTTAATATTTTTATTTATTTTAAAGGTGGAACATAAGATCTATTGCAAATAATAATTAAAGTCTTTTAATTAATATTTATACAACTTCGACGTACATTGTTACAATTAAGGTACATTTCGCCCGCGAGTTAGTGAGTTTGTCGCGGCTATAGTGACGAGCGTGGCGCGTGGTGACTTACCGACCGACCTTTGCTCGTTGAAGCGCCAGCCCGCGCCGCAGCTGAGTCAGTAGCTTTAAATTCCCCGATCAATAATAATGCAAATATTTTGATCCAGCCTGTCCCCAATGATAGCTGTCCCCCTATCAGTGACGCCCTGAGCCGAGGCCCGTACCCCACAGGGGGTGCCCTCAGCGTGCAGTCGCTTAGTATGTAAAATTTAGTTTGTAAGCCCTGGCTGGAGGCGTTAAGATTCTTCTTAATGGCAGCCCCAGAAAAGCCCGGTTGAGCAGTCACGGCCTCTCAAGGCCAACTGCGAGATGCCCAAAAAAAAAAAACGTGGTGACTCATTCGCGAAGTTGAAGGCGACAGACACAGACACGCGTTTTGTTGTTGTTAAAATTACGTAAACATTAAGCGCTGTGTAACAATGAGCCGTGCCAAGTTTATTATTGATTTATTGAATAAAAACGAAAAAACTGTTTTAGAGGTAAGTGTGTTAATTATATTTTATTAAGTTATTATGAGATGTGTATTGTTTTTCAAAAGTTTTTCACTTTTTTTGATGTACCTACATTATATAATATCCATAAATAATCATATTGTTTTATAGGAATCTGCTCAGTTGATGACTTCACGAGATCTATAGGGAAAGTAATTATTATTATTCATTTGACGCTTGGATTATTGCCTTGTTGTGTGGTTTTTCTTAATGCTTGACTAAAAAGCAATGAGTACACTTAGTGACATTATTATTTAATTATAATTTTCTCTTGGGCCACCGTAATAGAGGTGCTAGTTGTGTCACTAGGTGTAGTACCTATTGTATTTATATAGATGCTTTGTGGCATTTGTTTGTATATAATTATCTAAAATATAAAATAATTACAATCGACAGGGTTGATCTGCTTGAACTTAGTGGTTAAATGGTGTTAATAATTCATTACTGACACATGTGCTATCTATTTCGATTTGATCTGTTTTTTTATCTATTTTGCATAATATGATCACATTTAACATTTCTCGCTGTGTTTATGAATTTCCTTGATAAATAAAGTGAACCGAAAATGCCTTGTGGAAGCTATAAACAGTGAATTTTATAACAATGCTTAATTTCTGACTAATCCACTGGTTCAATGGACTGTAATTTTGTCACTGCCCCTTTTACTATTATTATTATACCAAGTTTCACAAAATGCTTCATGAGGTGGTTTGGACGGGTGAATCGTATAATATTACTCGTTTAACTAATAGCTCGAGCTACATTGCATCCTTTTTAGTATCTGTATTTATCATGCCTAACGTTCTCCTAATTGATTATTTCAGGAAACTGAGCTGCTCGACGAGAGGAAATTTGATCTGTTCCAAAACAATAATCTATATGAATCTGCTCTACCTTCCGCGTCAGTAGTAAGTCCAACAAGAGTTCTACGAACCAAGAAGAACAAACGGATGGACAAGGGACAGAAGAACTGATGCAAGAATTGAAAAATTATAAAATACCACTTGCTTACTCCTCGCCACTGCCTATTTCAGAGGCAAAGAAGAAGGATCTCAATAATTTATGTGCAAAGGGGATAATCCCACAAGAGCTCCACTTGTGGTACCAGTCTTTACCAACAAATAAAGACGTAGTAGACAGAATTTTGGAGCCAGACGTCACAGAGGAAGGAGAAGAAGAAGTAGTGGACTGAAATAGTTTTTTTTTTATAGCAATGTTCTATTCGTTCTATAATTTTTCAGTTTGTGTGCATGAGGTTGTTGCACTTTTTATTTTATTGCTTAACACTAATATTATTTTGTTGATTTTTTGCGAATAATTCCTTCAATAAAACTTGATTGAATTTATTACAATAGTTTCATTACTTATTTATGTCATATTTAAAACAAAACTTACCACACAACTTTCGAATATTCAGTTACGTAGTATTTACAATATACATTTCGTGCATCTAACAGTTAGTTCCACTTTACTTAAGTCTAGTTGTTTTTCTTCAAAATAATTTAGAACTGACAGAAAAATCACTAACTACGTTCGAAAATTAACTAATTCACAACTAAATCAGAGATTTTATAGAGAACAATTAATTGGTTTGATGTTTTTAACTTTTTTCAATTATTAGTGATTTTTCACGTATTTTAGCTCTTATAATATAAACTTTATTTTATTTCCTTCAAATTAAAGCTAAAAACATAAAGTTATGTAAAGGCAAGCCAAAGTTATAACGATTTTTATTTAAAAAAACTTTAACTCTCATTATCTCAAAACAAGATTTTTCGACTTAATGACTTTTCGCTCTACGGGGACGATATGAATTGTTGAAGTCACATTGGTTGCTCGGATTTGAACTCACAACCTCGTGCATGGGAGGGGAGGGTTTAGCAACTGGGCCATCACAACCAACCGTATACTTAAACCAAGACTTTATTTATTAACCCAATATCTACTCACGAAGTAATTAGGCCGGCTTATGAATAATAATTAATACTAATTATTCAGGGTTTATTAATTATTATTAGGCACGGATCAAAGTTACGCAAAGAAAACTTTCTACGAAAACTAAATATTTAATTAACTATTCATTACAATTTGAATCGTTGAACTGACTTCCTATAATGTTCCCACTGGTGGGATACACGCCTCCTCTCTGTGAGAGGGAGCGGGCGGGAAACCACCACGCGGGCCCAGTGCGGGTTGGTAGATGTCACGTCTTCGAATTTGTGGTTCTAGGACATGTTGGTTTCCTCACGATGTTTTCCTTCACCGTTTTGAGAACAGTGGTGATGCATCTGCGAAGCCTTTTTCCATGTTGGGGTCGGCTTCCGGTCTAACCGTAATGTAGCTGAATACCAGTATTTTACAAAGAGTGACTGCCTATCTGACCTCTACAGCCCGGTTATTGGTTATACGATGATTCTTAGTAAGACTGGTTGTGAGATTTTCGGGCTTCTGATGACCCGTAACGACTGTCAAAGATCCACGTATGACAGCCGGGACCGACCGCTGAAAGCGTAGCTTAAAGGCTTCTTCAGATAGGCTCCATGTGACACTTGTAGAACAATTTTTATGAACATGGAAATTGTTCTACAAGTGTCGGGTCGCGACAGTCGGAGATTTCTTGAAAACGGTCAAAAAGGTGTTTTTTTAAAGCAGTGTATCTCTTTTAGCCGTGAACAATTTAGATAACAAAAAAAAATATGATGTTTTCAAGTCTTTTTGCATACAGTGAACTCAAAATATAATTAAATATATTTTAATGCGTCAAAAAAATCATCCAAGTCACCTCTTAATTATCTTTAAATTATAATTATAATTAAAAATATACCATAAAATTCCAAATGCCAAACTGCATTCAGTGATGGAATATTTATTAAAAAACAAATTGGACTGGTAAATCATAGATGTTAGCAGAGTACAACTTATGAAACTAGCGTTAGTAGGTACCTATATTACGAGTATAAATATTTAATTCCTAATGTGGGTATTAAACCAGTGCTGGATCTAATTTTATACGATTTTATTTGTATTTTTACGACTACACGCTTGCTCATTTAGTATTCGAATTTACTACAACAGATTTTAACCCATATCGGATTGCAATAAGAACTATTATCGCTCATAACGACACTATTTAAAGTTACCATGGCCTTAACCTGATCGATCGATCCGTAAGGCTGTTATTTCTTAGCCTCGGGCCCTTCCTTTGCAAATAAAATAAACTTACGATCTTAAATTTGAATTTGTATAGGAGATCAAATGAGTTCGTATTTCGGTTTCCTATTTGAAATTCTACTGAATGGGCGATACTGAAATAGATTTTTGATTAAATTAATTAGTTATTTATGATGAAGTTAACTCAAAAATCCTTAAAATTGATTCCAAATAATCTAAGAGACTAATGGTTATGTTCCTCAAGATTTTCTACACATATACATACCTATATAAACTCACGCCTTCTGCCTATGGGGATAAGCAAAAAGCAAAAACTACAGAACGCCACCTGCGATATCTTTGGTAAGACTGGTTGTCAGACTTTTTGGTGTCTGAATACCCGTAACGACTGTCATGAGTGTACTAATGACAGCTGGGACCAACGGCTTATCGTGCTTTCCGAGGCACGGGGGCCTCGAAATGTAATGGACCGTCACCCATACATGAATCGACCTAGACAAGCGTTGCTTAACCTTGAATATCGAACCGTGTGGCTGTTTTTACTTATCCACGATCCCCTCTATACTTAAACACTCCTAAAAATAAATCTTTAACCAGACTATTAAATTAAGTCCTTGGTCGGTGTTACCTGAAACAGTATTGATTGTTCTATTTCCATATACACGTGACCATAATGACGTCAGGTCCTACAGTGACCGGCTTATTATAAGCTTCGTGATATTTAGCCATAAAATGGAACACTTGAGCATTAGGATTTTTTTATTGTGAGTAATTTTTATTGTGACATTTTTCGAAAATGTCGACTTGCTATTGGATGGAATTATGAAGCTTTATAAAATCAGCCTATAATGTGCTCACTGCTGGGACACAGGCCTCCTCTCGATGAGAGGGAGTGGGCCGTATTCCACCACGCGGGCCCAGTGCAGGTTGGTAGATGTCACATGTCTTGGAATGAAGCTTTAAATTTAAGGAATGATTTATCCGGCATGTCCTAGAACCAAAAATTCTAAGACATGTGACTTTTACCAACCCGCACTGGGCCCGCGTGGTGGATTACGGCCCGCTCCCTGACCGCTGGCTGTGGAGGAATAAACGGTCTTTAAAATCTAACAACTTGCAAGAGCGAAAACTGACACTAAAAGAAAGACCAAAATCTAACACCGATTTATTAAAAATCGCACTCTAAAAAGTATGAAACGAGAAAATATTCTCATTTGGAAGCCATGGTCATAAGACGTATCATCATCACCATCGTCATCCCAACTTGTTGGGTTCTGTGCTTCTCGCATCCAGCGGATTCCTGCGGCCTTCATCAGATCATCGGGCATCGGTATGACGTATATTATATTTAATGTCACGTCACTTAGCCTATAACTACTGATCAAGACGCTTCCAACGATACCACATCTGTCAAAATATAATAAGGAGATTAGAAGCTATGAGGTAACAGATGAACTTAAACATAAACGTATATGCATACCGGTCAAAATCATTACCCTTCTTTCTTTCTTCGCCGTAGTTTAATATATAAAATAGTGAGCATTATCAGCCTATAATATTCCCACTGCTGGGACACAGGCCTCCTCTTGATGAGAGGGAGTGGGCCGTTATCCACCACGCGGGCCCAGTTCAGGTTGGTAAATGTCACATGTGTTCGAATTTTTAGTTCTAGGACATGCCGGTTTCCTCACGATGTTTTTCTTCACCATTTTAAGAACAGTGATGATGTAATAAATTACAAAAAGTAAAATGCCTGTCTGGGCTCGAACTTACGACCTACAATTCTTTAGTTGCGGCTGTTACCACTAGGCCACCACTGCTCTTAAAAACAACCGACTTCCAAAAAAACACTACAAAGTGAAAAATTACTTTAATTTCGGAAGTCGGTGTCTTTGGAGCTGTATTTGAATTTTTTGTCACCGCCTTCCGAAATTAAAGTTATTTTTCACTTTGTAGTGTTTTTTTGGAAGTCGGTTGTTTTTTTTTGGAATTTTTTTTCACTTTTTAGTGGTTCACATGTGCTTACCCCTTCACAGCATACCGGCGTGATGTTATGTTATGAAATGGTGTAAGCAATAGACAGACATGAGATTTCAGCAATCCCAGTCCATTTGCTATCATTTATTGAGGAGTTCAGTTGCCTATCTACAAAGTTCTTCATCAGATCTTCACCAAATTGAAATGAGATTACTCCGAGAAAGTACTCTTCTAAAAAATACCTAAATCGCTTCGTGTGCCTATAAAATTTTAAGAGTTCTCTCTATTTCTCCAGGATCCCATCATCAGATCCTGACTTAATGATCATGGGACCACCTGGGAATACCCTTTCAAACAAAAAAATAAAAAATCAAATCGGTCCAGCCATCTTCGAGTAATCGGGGAACATACTTAAAAAAAAAATTAAAAAAAGGTTCCGACGAATTGAGAACCTCCTCCTTTTTGAAGTCGGTTAAAAATAGTGAGCAATTTAGTCGAATTTATCAATTATACTACAGTTGCTGGCGTCATAAGTTTATAACGTACTTCTTATTTTAAGCCATTATTATTTACTCCAAAACGTAACACCGGACTAATCCAACAACACAACGAATTACTAACGAAAATCCGCAACGGCTTGAAGCTTACTTCCAGACTCTAATATCTTTCATATCTGACGAACAAAAGTTCATAAAAGATAATAATGGAAGTTTTGGAAAAAGTCAAGATCAATTTATGGAATTAAAGGGATCCAAGGAGCTTGGAAGTTGACGCGGCCGGTGGGCGGATGAGTGCGGGATTACCGCGGGATTAAGGCCCCTTCCCGCGAGATCCCGGCCCTAGCAATCCACTGAGATTATAAGAAATGAATCAAACGTTCCCGGGATATTGGAGTCAAAGATTATGTAGTGCGGTAGATGAGGCAGATTGCAATTTTTGTATGTATCGGTAATTATCGAATTGGTTTGGTCGGGGTCAGTTGTCTTGACGAAGCTAGAACCCTACTCATTCCTATTATGACCAGCTCCCACAAATGCTGTGGAAAAGTGCGGGGCCAAAATATAAGTACCTACCGTTTTTCGTCTCGTCCAGCTATATCCCTACTGATATTATAAATGCGAAAGTAACTCTGTCTGTCACGCTTTCACGCTTTAATCGCTCAACTGACCGTCATGAATTTGACAGAGCCCAGCCTAGGATATGGAGAAGGAAATAGACTACTTTTTTACGCGATAACTGACATCCACGAGGGCAGAGCCGCGGGCATAAGCTAGTCTACTAATATTATAAAGAGGTATTTGAGGGTGTGTATGTAAAGGGTTATCTTCGGACTATTGATCGAATTCCAAAAACTGTCTTAACTCATACGATATAACAAGGAAAATCACACGGGCGAAGTCGCGGACAGTTTACAGAACCAAAAAAACTTACAGAAAAACAAAAATCATTCTCAAAGTTCGACCCTTTTATTTACCTTTCACTCTCAATTTTCTCTTTCAACAAATTCCCGTTCACAGACAACCTAAATTGCCTACCCTATTCAACTGCCCCATCTAGCACCGTATAATCTATGTCCCTGGGATGTACTGGTCAATACCTAGTTAGACACTCCTTTATGTTAGCTGCCCGAGTGGTTATTGAATGAATCCCGGATCCCGGATAACAGTCTGTATTGATTCCCCTCACTAATGGAAATAGTTTCGGGTTCCTTCAGTATTTTCGGTAGACAGGTTGAATGCGGTTTTAAGGACTGGTCTTTACTTAGGGAGATATGTGTGTATGGTTTGTTTATTGAAGTCTTTATCTACTTAATGTTAGGACAACCCTGAAATTCGTTCTAGTAGTGTTGCTAATTTTAGTGTTAATTTCCATATTTTACCCGAAGCTACTGATATCTGGAACTTCGCAACTGTAATTGTTGCGGAATATCGATATTTTGTACGGTATAACGGTATTACGGCTTAGATGGTTTGGTCATGTTGAAAGGCAACTAATAAAAGATATTTACAAGGCAGGAAACGCCTGGAGGTGAAACTCTAAGAGGACATAATAATATGTGTAGTGACCTAATTAGTGATGGGTTTCAGAAAGGTGTGCGTGTATGACCAGGGGCTCAAGTCTACTATTTTTATAAATTCGTCATTCCAACACGATCCCATTGTCATTCATTTGTCATTTTGCTAAAAGTTCGTAATCTGCTAAATTCATAATGGTCGATCATTGGTCGGTCAATGGTCTCGTAATAGAATTGTGTAATAATGGCATTTTCTTAATGCCATTATTATAAAACTTGTTAGTAGAAATGATTTTCGAAAAACTACTACTAAATTTGAACATTTATTCATGCCAGATTTCATTTATATATATTTTTACATTTTATGTATTAGTGTTATTAGCAATCTAAAGTTACTACTTTAGATTGCTTATAACAGAGAGAATCACAAATGAATGACTGGCTTAATTTACGAACTTCCTACTGGAAGATCGTAAATTAAGTCAGTCATTCATTTGTCATGATGTACGAGATTACCAATAAATGCCATTTCTTTCAATGGAGTGTCAGTGGCTGACCATTGGAAAGTCATAATGACGCCATTTTATTAGTAGATTACCAAACTTGTCAAAATCAACAATAATTATGAAATCAATGATAGACCATTCTGACACTATTGTAATAGCAGACTTGAGGCCCAGATGTATGAACGTTAACGAAGCAAAATGAGTATGTAAGGATCGTAGCTGGTAGCGTTCTGCATTTTCTTCCCACCGCCATTGGAAGAAGGGCATCGTAAGTCAGACAACTTCGAAACCTTAGTCAGTCAGAACAGTTGTCAAAATTCTAAGTTTCAAAATGGATCCTTAAACCCATATGTTCCTATGATATTGAGGAGTAGCAGTTTGATATGCTCTCAGAAGCAGTTTGATTTTTAAAGTAAAAACTTCTTAGCGCGTAGAGTGATTTTTGGTGGAGGAAAATTTTAAAGGGTTCGCGTTACTGACATGCGAATATTAACAGTAGGTATATCTATAGCTTTAAGGGTGATTAATATTGTTTAATAGTTTTAACTTTTCACTTCCCTGCCTATGATTTATTTACATACATGTCTTATTCACTGAACATAAGTGGCAGCGGGCAGGGCTCAATGCTCGCAGAACAGATAGCCGATGGCGCCGAAAGGTTCTGGAGTGGCGACCGCACCGAAAGACGTATAGTTGGAAGGCGTCCCACAAGGTGGACCGAGGACCTTGTGAAAGCCACAGGAATCCGCTGGATGCAGGAAGCACAAAACCGGTCGAAGTGGGGTGGCTTGGGGGAGCCCTATGTCCAGGAGAGGACAGTTTTTCGGCTGTAATGGTTACATAAAAACGTATCTAAATTAAGTGAGAACACGATACTAAGTAAAGTAAGGTCTATTTTTTACAATAAATGATTGTTGCATTAACAGACATTTTCAGTATTAAAACAGTCGTTTTCAGTTGATTTATAGTTTTAATATTATCGTCGACAGAACTCGGTTTGGTAATTTTAATAATTTATGGACTATGTGATTGATGTAGTAAATGTTTTTAAAGGCTCCAGTAGTTGGTTGTGATAAATAATAGAATAGGTTACTCTTGATGTCATTTAACTACAGAAATAGCTGAGGTTTTCCGTAGTAAGTAAAATAGGCGCCGTATTGAATAATTAATGTAAAATAGCTGTTGTTGTGAGTAATTAGGAATTATTTTATTAAATAGTTTTGGTATCTCATAATTGGATTGTATTTTATGGAATTAAGTGGAAGTGATTTTAATTATGTAGGTGTGTCCTTCAAGTTGTTTGTTAAACTTACTAGCTGATGCCCGCGGCTCCGTACGCGTCCATATTGAAAATTATCTGGAACAGGCTTCTCAAGCCCGAGTTTTTTTGTAAAATACAAACTTCAGGCCCCTATTTCTCCCCTTTATGGGAAGAGTTTACTAAAATCCTTTCTTAGCTGACATCTCCTACTCATAATCTACCTCTGTGCCAGATTTCATCTTCGTAGGTTCAGTAGTTTTTGAAATTTCCTGTTTAATCAGTGAGTGAATGAATGAGTGACCTTTCAATTTTATATACAATGTGTAACGGAAAGGTGCATGGGTCGACGGCGAGTTGTGTTCCACGCGCGCCTTAAAGAGATGTCAGCACCAACTGGTGGGGTCCGCAAGGGCCGATGCCTGCCAGGGGTGCGGGTTATTCGAAAGAGGTACCGCGGCCCCTAGCACACAAGCAACTGAGGGAACACGGGTGGGTTTTGGTCAGTAAAATCTGCCACCCAGAGCGGGAGAAGTTATTTGATAATTTCCCAAACAAAAAATTTAATAGAAAAAGGGTATATTTGCATACCAAGGGCACGGCTTCTTTGGATGATATTTGGTTTTTTAATCCTATCTCTAAATTTTTAATACATTGATACCAGAAACCGAACTTTTCAAATTGAAATAAACACATCACTCTGAAGAGATTTATCGTGATATTGGCAGTAACGTGGAAAGTTATTGACCTTCATAGTGCGGTGACACGTTTGTTATGATTTGAATTTAAGAAACATATGAAACCGAAAATTTGGTATTAATTCTTAGAATATTTTATTTTGAGCTGAAACTATGTAGTGATTCTATACCAGCTGTTATATTTAGTGCTTAAGGATAGCAATAGGGTTTCTGTTACAACCTGTTTAAAGAAAAGGGTGGCAAACTGGTAAATTTTTCACAGAGTTTTGGTGAGCTGATGTCATACTTTTATCAACAATTTATGATACCGACTAATTCTCAGGAGAATGATGATGAATATACAAGATGTAACTTAAATAGCGCACAACCTGTTAAGGGGTTATTGTGCTCATCATTATCAACAACTTTTACTATGGGACCAAACCTGAAATCGTGAAACAAAATCAGCTGTTCCATACACTTGTATTCGCATAAATCGTCAAAATGTAGGGAACAGCTGATTTTTTTTTTTACGATTTCTGGTTTGGTCCCATAGTAAAAGTTGTTGATAATGATGAGTACAATGACGCCTTAAGAGGTTGTGCGTTATTTAAGTTACACCTTGTATATATATTTGATAAGGTCAGCCTTATCAAAATTGATTTGGCGCAACTTGTTTTTTTCTCCCACACTTCTCTATTCAATGACTTTTTCGATGTTCCGTCCATTTCGTAATTAATCAAAATAATCTTAAAAAAATATATACATAAAAATCTTTTTAATTTCACTCAGAACCCGCGAAAACACAACAGCGTGAGCAAATAAAGGTGGTACTCACCAACACAGGGGTTGTGGTTTACCACAGCAAATATGCGGTCACATCGCTTCTTCATGTGGGTGTTGGGGCAGATGCAGCCGAAGAGTGGGGACAGCCGGAGACCAGCCCAGGCCTCGCGACAGGATTCCCTGGTGGGGTAATGGTGGGTTAGATATGTGGTGATGAGGATTTTGGGCTGTCGTGTTTGAGAGAAAACTTCTGCCATATACAGGGTGATTGGAAGATGGGTGCAAAGCTTTAAGGTGAAGATAGTATAGACAATTTAGAACCATTTAAGCCATGGTTGTCTTCGACGAAGTCTTACCAATTTTTTTTTTTAAATAAGGTTTAATGACGTATTGTACAATTTTTTTATTTTTTCTGAGCTTTAAATGTCTGTAAAAAAAATGTCTAATGACACAGAAGCCTAAAACATGTTTTGCTTGATTGCTTACACATTACTTTAATTAAATAAATAAAAAATTAATTCATTTATCATTCAATTTGGCCATAATTATGCAGTTTACATTAAATTTTGAGAATTTCCGAAAAAAAACTTAAAAATTTGGTTAAAAATATTTGGTAAGACTTCGTCTAAGACAACCATGGCTTAAATGGTTCTAAATTGTCTGTACTATCTTCGCCTTAAAGCTTTGCACCCATCTTCCAATCACCCTGTATATCCCATGGGATGATTGTGAGGCATTTTGTATTGCAGATTTCTCGTATGTGGTCCGGTCCAGCTGCAAAAGGTTTCTTTTATGTCAATAACACAAATGTTTAACAAATATAGCCATGTTTTAAAACAGAGTTTTCAGTATTACCAATGAGATTTGAATGGTCAAACTGTCCTAATTAAGCGCGTAGGTACGGTATGTTGTGAAAAAAAAATAACGTATGGGGTCGGGAGTCATACTCATTTTTCTTCAACTCCGAATATAACTCTATTTTTTTAAGCCTTATGTAATAGGGGCGTGCCTATTGCCACTGTGGCGGCATCTACAACGCCACATGCGAACTACAAATCAAAGACCCGCCGTCACACAAAGCCTGCATCGCGCAAACAGAATTTACCGTGTAACTCGTTATAATTATATTATTAAGTCACCGTAAAATTGTAAATAACGTTAGATTATAAACTATCTGGCGAGATTGTGAACTGTCGAAAGATTGTGAACGGTAACATAATGCTTACAATTTAACGTACTATTTTTCGGTAGATTATAATCTGTCGAAGTGAAACCGTCAAATTGTGAACTGGTATCAAGATGGATAGTCCCTTGCGCTATTACTAAATAGTGAAGTGGTAGTGCTTGCCGGCCGCATTCTAACCTAACCTAACCTATTCAGACAACACCCGTCTCGTCGTAGGATCCTCCTTTTTCCAGATAGAAAAACCCAATAACACTTAGCCCGACCTGGGAATCGAAGCCAGGACCTCATGCTTAGCAGCAGCGCTTGCGACTAGACCAACGAAGCAGTGATATTTGTTCCGGAAACGCCGCCATTATGAATTCATGGCAGTGCTGCTTTTAAATAGAGTATAAGGGTGTGTCCAGACCTGGCGAATGCGCTGCTCGCGAGCCGCTTGTAAACAGCGCGCGTGTTGCTCGCGTGCGGTTACAGCCTACGTTTAGTGCGCCGCTCTAGTGCAACTCCGGCAAGGCTCGAGTGGGGCGCGCATGCAGCGCGCGCACAGCTCGTGCGCACATAGCTTCTTTCACGTTTGAACTAAATCTGAGCCTCAGTTGAGAATTTGCTTCCGAAGATGTCGGACCATACGACTGCCGTTAGCATAATTGCTGCAGCATCGGTTATTTTATTACTGACAAAAACTAAAAGGAAAAACAGAAGACGTTGGTGGCAGGGTCCGTCTTTTTAAATAAGACAATATAGTACCATAGTTGAAAGGCCATGAATTAAGCGGCTCAATGCAAACCGCGGGCGGTACGCGCGCGCCTCCTGCGCCTTTCGAGTACGGCGTGTAACTTGCGCGCCAACGCGCACCGGAGCGCGGACGGCGCCGTACGAACATGAAATGCACGCGCGCAGTTCGCAAGCGGCTCGCGAGCGGCGCATTCACCAGGTCTGGATACGCCCTTACGTTCGTATCGATCTAGCTTCGGGCTATTTAGTTCAGGCTGAAACTGTGACGTTGCCTTTTTTCTTTTTTGGGCTATAAATATAGAAGAGAATTGAGAGATTGAAGGTTATTTATTGGATAACTGGATAATTTTAACATGGGGTTTATTTGTAATGATTAGCGACCGTTTAGCCATAAATTTTTGACGTTAAAACGTCTCTAACTTTGAGCAACGTTTATGCTTATAGGCTTGCAACTCTAGATATGTGAAAGTATCACATCTGCCTTTGAAGTTTGGTGGTTGTCAGAGATCATCATTTAAAGATAGGACGACAGAAGTGAAAATTTAAAACTATGAAGATAATAAAAAACATGTCATTATGCGTGTTGGTGAGGCGAACGCATACGTTTTGCCCTTCCCAAAAATCGCTCAATGCAATTGAATATGCAACTACTTAAGGTATATTTTACGAACAACCAATAACCATAACTTTAGTCGTTTGGTTGCCTTAATCTACATGTCACAGAGTCATCAGAAGGTTTAAACAAAGCTCGAATGATTTAAAAACAAATCTTCTTTTTTCATTCGGGTTTCATAAGGATACCCAACACGTGGGTCACGTTTTGTCAGATAATTTAATTGGACCCTGTATAGATTAGACTGAGGTAATACAGTCTCTAATTATCATAATAATCCAAGAGTTACCTGTCTTCCATACGGCATTCACCATCACGAGCCTTGCAAGCGTTCTTGAACCGGTCGAAGAGTACGGAACAGGCTTTCTCGTTGTGGCAGACGCTCAGGGCATACGTGCAGGTCGGCAGGGTCTCCACTGGGTAGGGGTCTTTCTCTGAAAGAGGACTAGGGATTAGTATGGACGGTGTTGAGTTTGTGAGTAAAACTAGAACAAGGGCTAACACAGAGAGTTACACGTTCATTTTTAAACGTCAGCATACTTATGTAACTTTCAGGTTGTAACTCATGATAAAAAAATTACAGTCATGTGGACTTCCGACTGAAGAGAAAATTGAAAACTTCACTACACGTCACATTAGCATGTCTGTGACGCGAACCTATAAGTTTTGTTCCTATCAAAATTCACTCAACACGGCTTAAGAAGTTTTAACTTCGAAAAACAACCAAATTCCAAGAAAAACAGTACAAAGTGAAGAATAACTTTAATTTCGGATGTCACTGTCCCTGGATCTGCATTTTTGTTTTTCGTCACCGACTTGCTAAGTGCTTTTTTTGGAAGTCGGTTGTTTTTTTTCCTAAGAAGATTTTTTTATTTTTCACTTTGAGCTATGATACCTATCCCACACCAATTCGTATTTAAGTACCACTTGCTATGTAAACAAGAGTGGCAGAAAGTATTATTAAGATACACAAACTACCCAAGCAAAGTTAATAAAATTTATACAGGAAAGGTTTTTATCCAGTGCGCAATCTGTAACCATGAATTTAGCATACCATTCTAGACCCCATACTACCATTCTAGAGCAAGAAAATTTTCGTCGGTTTTTGCAAAAATAAAAACAGCTTTTTCATAGAAAAGTGCAATACCTACGCGGTTAAAATGTATGGAACAGCCGTTTTTAACAAATAAACCTGTTATCGATCATCACACCAACTTTGTTGGATATTCGGCCAACGTGAACATTGTCATGTTGTATAGCACATACCCAGGAGCGACAAAAAACTTTGACACGCAATAAAACCTGGTGTTTTTATAACGCAAACAATATTTTTTAGTCTAGTAAATTTGACGTGAGTTTTTAGGAAAAAACCGTAAATAAATACATGGAAAAGGTATTGGAAACAGAGGCACTGTTTCATGTAGCTATGGGTTTGGGATTTATTTCTAATTAGCTTCTGCCAGCAACATCGTGCACGTGGTCTTTCATTTTGACAGTTCATAAAGATTAATTGCGTTGTTGAGCATACAATTTTTTCGAAAATTACCAGTGGCGAAAGCACCATATAACACGATTTTTACCGACTTCCCTTCGGGGATTCGCATCGGCAACTCTATCGCTATTAAAAAATGGCACGTAAAAAATGGCTGCTATTGTCAAAAACTATAGTTACACTACTGGTATTTAATTCACCTTAAAATTAAAACAACAAAAATGGTTATTTTTAGCTTTGTATTACAACAAAAAAAATGTTCTAAATTAATCTGGCGCCAAAACGTCATAATCGGGATCTAAAAATGCATTCAACTGCGATCCCGTAATGATGTCACTTTAGGTCACGTGGCACTGCTCAGTGAGAACGAGATGGAGGAATATTACACCTTTTATTACATTCCTATATTAATTTTATAATGATAGTAAGTATTCTTTATGGATAAGTCAGTAAGTTTAAACCGTCTTCGCTTCGGCTTCTCTCTTATAATAATTGATACCTCGTCACTGATAATTACCTAATCTACCTTACCTAATATCGTAGGTTTAAAACAATGAGTATATAAGCAAAAAATTATAGTTTTCGTGCGTCGGGGCACTGTATGCGCAGTGAAGTGGTTTTATAGTCTTTGGTTTACATACATTCAAACACATTGAATATGTTGCAGTGACCAAAGTTTTTCCGGGGACCATACTAGGGCCCTTCCCTCTCTTTTCATATAAATACTATTAAAGGCTCCTGCAAAAAGGCACGAGACGCGATTCACATAAAACAATTTCTTCGAAAACTTCGTGGAAATTGTTTTACAAGTGCCGCGTCGCGGCCGTTTGAAGAAACCTTAATTCTCAAGTTCCAATAATTCCTATTATCATCACGACGCATTTTCCCATTAAAACTAGATCAACATTTTAAGATAAGCAATGGTCTGTAAAGACTTCGATCAAAAAACATGAGTTGTCTCAAAGAAAATTAAGTTGGGACGTGTATAGAATATAATTAGACCAAAATTGGGAATGGGGGAAGTATTTTTTGCCCAAAGCGACGACTCAAACTGTCCATTTGAGTAAGACTTTATTTTCATCTAATGGAAGATTTGTGTTTTTGTTTTTTTTTTTTTTGGGTGGGTAATCATCAAATAACTTCTCCCGCTCTGGGTGGAGCGGGAGGGCGTGTCAGACTTTTACTGACTAAAACCCACCCGTGTTCCCTCAGTTTCCTGTGTGCCAGGGGCCGCGGTATCTTTTTCGAATAACCCGCACCCCTGGCAGGCATCGGCCCTTGCGGACCCCACCAGTTGGTGCTGACATCTCTTTGAGGCGCGTGTGGAACACAACGCGCCGTCGACCCGGGCTTGGTCCTTACCGGACAGCGAGCTACCCATTACTCGCCGTCCGCAAGCCCTCGCCTACGGTGGCCGGGAATCAGCCACGGTTCTGAACACCCTTGCGTTTAAATTTTATGTCAGTTATTTAAAAAACAAAAAATTCCATTCCATACATTTTGACCGCGTAGGATGTGCACTTTTCTGTGAAAGCAGAAAAAAAAATCCGATGAAAATTTTGGACTCTTTCGTAGGATTGTTTTTGGTTCCGAATCATGTACTGAATCCCTAGCAGGTTGCGCGTCGTTGTCCCTGCTGTATAAAAAATAAAAAGATTTATTTTTTATTTTATCCAAGAAAAAGAGCGGTAAACAAAGAAGCCCCTCATCGGATGATAACTGGACCCTCCTGTCTGCAATACCAGACAAATCACAGACATCTCGCTGTCCTTCTCATAGAGCAGTCGTTTTGCCTATCATTTAAAGCTGTCAAAATTATAGCTTTGCTCAAGGATTACTCAAGAAAGCCTCTTACACATCTTAATGTATAGAAAAAGCCAGAATGATCATGCTCATCAATATAAAAGTAAATTATTTTATTTCTGTAAGTAGGTTTGTACGAACACTTTCACACGTCAATCATATTTTTTTTAAACTAGACGAGGTCGGCGTTTCCTATCTGACTACTCTGAGAAGAAAGGCCGAAACAAACTCAAAGGTCACAGTCCCTTTAAAGTTCATCATGTGAAGGCCAAGTAGATTGGTGAAATGGTCTTTTAAGGAAAGAACCACACAGATTGCGTGGACCTGTCCTGTCGGTGCACGCATTTATTAGTCAAGTAGTTTCCATACCCTTCTTCATGACGAACACGCAGGGATGGTCAAACAGGAAGTCGCGGAACGAGTTACATTCAGGGTCCACGTTCGGTTCTCGACAGAGGCAGGTCGGCTTGAAGAACGGGAAGGCCTGCAGAGTCCTCAGAGCAGCCTGGCATTTCGTCACGGTCACAGTTGAGCAAGCCACTGGAACAAGAAAAATAAAAAGGTTAATATTTCATAATTGCAGCCAAAAGACGTCCAAAGCTGTATGCCGTATGTATGCAGTATGCCTAGCAGCATTGCCACATCGACTGGTCCTGTTCTTATCGGGACCTTCACCAGGTCATCGATCCACTTTGTGGGAGGCCTATATCAACGCTGCGCCTGCGGTTAGTATTGCCATGTTTCATAATCAGCCTATAATATTTCCCCTACTGGGACACAGGCCTCTGACACACAGGTCTCTGTGAGATGGGTAAGGGCCTTAATCCACCACGCAGGCCCATTGCGGGTTGGTAGATGTCACATGTCTTCGAATTGTTGGTTCTAGGACATGCCGGTTTTCTCACGATGTTTTTCTTCATCGTTTTGAGAGCAGTGGTGATGAAATAATTTACAATAATTAAAACGCCTGTTTGGGTTCCAATTTACGACCTACAACTTGGAAGTCGCGTCCGATTCCACTGGTCCACCTCTGTTCCTTAAGCTAAGGAATAAGAATATCTCAAATAAGTAAAAATATAATACTGTATCGTCGAATAAATATAGCTGGTGGGCGTTGAAATGTATTACTTAATCTATATACAGGAAAAGTCTTTTTTCAGTGCGCAAACTTTAACCATACCATTCTAGACCCCCAGCAAAGAAATTTTTCGTCGGTTTTATAACCGTTTGTATTACCGACGAAGAATTTCTGCGCTGGGGGTCAAGAACGATATGCTGAATTCATGGTTACAGTTTGCGCTCTGGATAAAAACGTTTCCTGCCATGTATAAAAATGAATTGACGTTTGTTAGTCTCACAAAAACTCGAGAACGGCTGGACCGATTTGGCTAAATTTGGTTTAGAAATATGTTTTAGAAGTCCAAGGAATGTGTAAAAGGTGAGAAAATATAAAGAAAATCTATATAATATATAAAAATGAATAGACGTTTCTTAGTCTCACAAAAAGTTCAGACATTTTTTATTGGCGGTACGGAGTTCGCCGGGTCAGCTAGTTCTTCCATAAATATTATCAGATCCAATACAAAAAAGGCCGACGAATATCATCAATTTGTCTAGCCTTATCCCAACTATGTTGGGGTGGACTTCCAGCCTAACCGGATGCAGCTGTATACCAATATTTTACATGGAGCGACTGCCTATCTGACCTCCACAACCCAATCATTGGGTAGCACGATACCCCTTGGTAAGACTGATTGTCAGACTTTCGGGCTTCTGACCATCCGTAACGACTGTCAAAGATCCACGAATGACTGTCGCGACAGGCAAGGAGAAGTCTCGGGATGTAAAGATGGTCGCCCATTCACAGACTTACCCCGGCGAGCGTCGCTTAACCTGATGGATCGACCCGCACGGCTGTTATTACTTACTTACGAGCCCTCTAAAAATAAAAGACAGACGAATAAAGAAATAAAAATAGTACTAACTTTTTTTTAATAAAGCAATGTCACCATATAATTACAAACGCAATTAAAAAGGAATATTCAATTCAACACACACCCAACAGATTTACGACTATCCCCAAGAATACGACCCCTAATTCTAAGGTTAAGAGGGCTAACGGAGGGCGTAGCCCCGCCCTAACAAGCCACGGAGCCCACGCAAAAACCACGCCGACCATTATCTGTGAAATTAGAAGTTTTTGCGAGATCTACTCCATTAGGAAGTGGGTAACTGTATTAGGTTTTTTTCTTTTTCCCCTTTATTGAATTCATCAAGTGAATCTTAGATTCGTGGAACGATTCTGGAGTTAGGATACTGGAAGTTTGGTAGTTATTTTATATGTGTAATAAGGGGCACTTTATGTGTGTTTCTTTCCCATTCTTCTCCATACGAAACTACCTTTTTGAAGGGGCAACTAGATTCAATTTGATGACGTTGAAAACTGCCTTTAATGCGCCTGTTTGAAATAAATGCTTTGACTCCTATAATTTCCATTAGTTTTTATTTTATAAGTGGTACTTCAATCTCCTATCTATACATCTATCCAAAACATTGCATATGAAAGTACTTATAACAATTTTTTATGTTTGTTTGTTCCGGGTAATCTCCGAAACGGCTAGGCCGATTTTGACGGGACTTTCATTTGCAGATATCGGATGATATAAGGAGTAACATAGTTTATAACCTGGATTAAAACATAGGATATTTTTTGTCTCGCTAGCACGTTCCCGTGGGATAATATCCGGGAGAAGCCGCGGGCAGAAGGAAATCACTGCTCCAAACATTAAGAATATCTGTAATATAGCTTTCGGTTTAACCAAAAGCAGCTGAGTAATAGCATTAATTTCTTCATTAAATGATAAATGATTATAATTCTGTAAGTAGGTTTGTATAAATTGTCAATCATATTTTTTAAACTAGATGAGGTCGACGGTTCCTATCTGACTACTCTGAGAAGAAAGGCCGAAACAAACTCAGAGGTCAGTCTCTTTTAAAGTCCAGATATGTCTGGACTTTAAAAGAGACTGTGACCTCTGTGATCTTGGTCAGATCATGTGAAGACCATGTGGATTGGTGTCTGAAATGGTCTTTTGAGGAAAGAACCACACAGATTGAGTGGACCTGTCCAATCAGTGCACGCATTTATCAGTTATCATGCAGCTCAACTCAGAACTTGAGGAGCTCAATGATTTTACGAACAATACCAAAGAATACATTGCTGACTCCTATTGAATATCATAGTAGGTACTAGTGGAAAGGGCCTCCACGAACGAGCCCAGTTACCAATATCGACCTTCCTAACTTGCTGACATAATTCTGAGTAAAACCGCAAACCTGATAATCCAGAAGTACTTGAATGACATCGGAAATAGCATGGCCCAAGAATAGGCAGGCATTTTTGATCATGCATAAAACAGGCATCAACGTTCAGATCAATGAATCTCGCAACTATAATCATGGCAGTAAAGCTTATTTAAAAAAAAATAGAGAATCGAGTTCGTTAGTTCGTGAAAGCCATAACAACGACTGGTATTGAATATATTTACCTACGATCTGTACAGACAACCAAGGAGGTTGGTCTGCAGACACAATACAAATACCCTTGTTTATTTATTTATTTTCTCGCAGGTCAACCTAAGAGGTTGTCGGTTGGTAAACCGCACTTGCCTGTTTTAGCTACCTTAATAAAGAAGGCCTCCAGCCAGGGCTTAAAATCTTAAAACTAATCGACTACACGCTAAGGGCGCCCCCTGTGGAGTAGGGACCTCGTCTTAGGGCGTCTACACAACAATCCATCGATCAATTTTCCTAGCCTCTTCCCAACTATATTGGGGTCAGCTTCCAGTCTAACTGGATGCAGCTGAATACCAGTATTTTATATGGAGCGACCGCCTATCTGACCTCCACAACCCAGTAACTAAATAATGCGACACCCCTTGGTAAGACTGGTATCGTCAGACTTTTGGGCTTCTGAATACCCGTAACGACTGTCAAAGATATAAAAATGACAGCCGGGACCAACGGCTTAACGTGCTCTCTGAAGCACAGAGGAATCTCGATATGTGATGAATGCTCATCCATCCCCGATCCGACCGCTGCAAGCGTAGCTTAAGCTTTGATCAACCCGTACGGCAGTTATTTTTGAGCCACGGCAATCCTCTCAACACACACACAACATTGGTAAAAAAAATTGCCTGTAGGTGTACACTTATTTTGTTTGCTTACTGTACTTGTGTGATTGATTGGATATTTATTCTCTCGTAGTTTTGTTGCTATCTCCATTATTTCAGTTTCTACGTAAATTAAATTCTAGTTTTCAGTTAATTCGAAATTTCACGTTTACACCGTGCGAACTGATACAGGTGTATCAGATTTAATTGGTCCAATATCTGTAATTGTGTTTTAATATAACTGTATATTAATGTTTAAATGGATATAAGAATGCTGTTGGTACCGACCTATATCATTAGCTGATTAATTTCATGTTCATTATTTATATAGCCGTAATTATTTGTAGAAGGTTTGAACTGTGTAAAATGGTATTCAAAGTAATTAAAAAAATATGTAGAACGGAAAATATCCCGAAAGTAGTCTAAGTGGTACTAGACGGGGAAGTTGATTGATAATCTACGTCAATTTGCCGTGGTATAATCATTTTATCGTACTGGCAAAGAATTATAGTTTTGATTTGTAACCAAAGAATACACACGACAATCATACGTTTTTTACCTAAAATAAAATAACAGAAGTAAATTACAAAACAGAGACATTAGTTATTATAAATCATAAAACAATAAAATAAATAATACAAGGAATCGGTACTCTATCAGTAGGTAATCTAAAAAAACGAAATCGAACGCACTAACTCGATATTCGAAAAAAGAACAACAGAAATCGAAATCGGAAAACTGCCAGTAACAACAAAAAAAAGATTCACTTCAGTAAGCATACAGTGTCATATCGCATAAAGTAAGGCTGTGTCTACATCAGCGTCATTACCGATGACAAGGGTAGACAGCTCTCAAGGCTCCTTTATCGACGCGAATACTTAAAAAATTCCCGTGGAACGGTACGTACCTAATTTGCCACTTGGTCTTTTCAAGCCAGTGAGTTATAGCCAGTAATTTTTCATTCTTGCTTCTCGTTTTTCGTCGTTTTAACTTCGTTTGCATTAGAGAATTTAGAATTTAGGTGACTTTTTTGGAGTTCGGAATAGGGGATAGATTTTTCGTGATTTGATTGGTAAAGGACTTAAGTATATACAGGGTAAGTTTTTAATCAGTCCGCAAACTGTAACCATGAATTCAGCATATCATTTTAGACGAAAAATCAGACGTTTCATAGAAAAGTGCAACACCTATGCGGTCGAAATGTATGGAACCGCTGATTTTTTTTTGTATGACCGACGAAAAATTTCTACGTTAGGGGGGTTCTAGAATGATATGCTGAATTTATGGTTACGGTTTGCACACTGGATAAAAATGTATCCTGTATGTGCTTGTGTGCCCTGGCACACAGGCAACTGGTGGCCCCTGGGCCACGGTAAGTCTTCCGAACAACCCGCCCCCCTGGCAGCCGTTATTAAACGTTGCGTTTCGTTTTATATCTGTATATTATTTAGTGCAGAATGCTATTTTTTTTCTGTAATGAATTATGGTCGAATTTTGACCACTGGGCGACACTAGTACGTTATATACATATGTATAATCATTTATTTCGGATGAATCAGATATCCGTATTTAATGCCGTCCGTGTCGTCCGTGTTTAATCCGTAGCTAATGCCCTTAAGAGCTAAGTTAGTAGGTAATATTACAATACAATAGAAATAAACGAAATTAATTAGACAAGTGGAGTGCAATCCAGTGTCTAATAAATGGATCGTCTAACCGGTCTGCTATTACTTTCAGAATGCTGTTGGAGCTTGCTCGGATATGGTGCAATATGGAGGCCGCTCACTTACTCATGATGGTATGAAAGCCATCAATCCGAGCCTCCATAAGCATGCCAGACGGACTACAGCATCTTGGCAGCCCCAAAAACATCCTAAAAACATTATTATATTGTATACGAAGGGCATTGAGTGCCCGCTGAGTATAGCTGATCACTAACTATAACTTCGTTATAAGTTCTTATGATTTGCTCACGGCCTGTCAGGTGTAGGGTTACCATATGTAAATAAAGGGATGCCTGTCTATGGTACCTAAAATGCCTGAATTTTCAGAAAAATGCCTGTCTAAAGCAAAACGCTGTAGGTAATAAGTAAAAGCCAACAGATAATAATGAAGATGGATATTTATTACTGATATTTGTCAGAGGACATTTTTTTTTTAAATAGTTCTTTCTTTTCTAAAACATAAACGTAAAAATCTTCACAAGATACAGTTTTTTAATTTTCCTGAGTAATCAATATTGTTTAGAGCGCTCCTCAATACTCAAAGCATTTATTTCAAATAAACCAATTACAGGCACTTTTGAATTATCAAGATCGGTGAGGTAGAAAGATGAAGCTAGTTGCTTTTACTGATTCAATTGTCAGCCGATTTCTTTCTTTACTCCAATGGGCGTTGAATTTAAAAATGCCTGTCTCAGACCAATGCCGGCCGCACGCCTGTCTAAACCTTAAAATGCCTGTCAAATGCGGCGAATGCCTGTCAAATGGTAACCCTAGTCAGGTGTCACAGTCATCAAAAGAGATAAGTGAGCAAGGTCGTCGGATATAGTTGAAGTTTGCTAAGAAATCGATTAATGTTTTCGAATGAAATTTAATTCTATAAATTAACCGTTTCTTTTATATTAATTAAATTTAATGGTATACCAGCTCACAAACCCTGTTAGAACTCATTGGTGACTCTTGGATCAATATTATTACCTGGATTATGTTCGTGCTGAGGCTTGCGGCGGCCATATAATACGGAGTGACATCGTGGTGCATATTCAAGAGGCATCGCCAAAACACGATTACTTAAATTGTGTTTTTATCAATGCAAATACGGCAAGAATGGTAATGCTTCTACTCTACTGAGGAATCGATCCAGGAGGTCTACTCTCTAAGTCTGTCCACGAAAATACGGGCCCGTCCGAAAGTAGTTGATTCGTCAAAACAAGTGACGAATGAAAATTTTCGGACGGGCATAAATCCCAGCATTAGGAACATTATAGGCTGATTTTATTATTGCGATTGCATTGCTGGGACACAGATAGGGTTGCCAACTCGCTTGATCAGAAATCCGGGAGGTAAAAAAAGTTATAAAAATCAAAAACCTTTTATTTAAAGTAATACTGGAATTCGCATACTAGGTTTACAATAAAAAATGCGTCCGGAAATCTGGCTGTAATTACGCAACTAAACGCACGATACCGCCGGCCGGCCCCGCGTAAGTACATGACTGACTAGGAGTGCCGTCGCGGGTAGTTATTGGGGGCGGGGGCGGGCGAAGCGGAGGACAGTGCGGAGCTCACGCCCCACCCGCCACTGCCCGCCGCCAGCCGCCAGTCACTAGTCCGGGAGATTTTAATTGCGTTCCTGGAGCCGGGAGATTTTAAAATCTAATATGTTTTTTCCGGGAGAATCCCGGAATTCCGGGAGAGTTGGCAACCCTAGACACAGACCTCATCTCGTTGAGAGGGAGTGGGCCGTAACGTAATCTACCACACGGGCCCAGTGCGGTTTGGTAAATGTCACATGTCTTTAAATTTTTGTACTAAGACATGCCGGCTTCCTCACGATGTTATCCTTCACCGAGAGCAGTGGTGGAGAAGTAATTTATATAAAGTAAAGCCTGTCTGGGTTCGGACCTATGGCGTACAACTCGTACGTCACAGCCACCACTGCTCTTCTATCTTATCATTGTTACGAGTCAGGATTGTCCCACTGCGGGGCAAAAGCGTCTCTAGTCTCTTCGCACTTCTCTAGATATAAGGCGAGTAGAAACCTGTATTTGTTGACTTCGCATATTATTTAAACTCAAAGAGAACTAAGTGACGTATGTCCGTCATTCAATAACAATTCACGATGAAACGTAAAGGAATAAGTTTCAAGGAAAATGTCTGGGTCTACTTTAATACCCTTTGGATAGTTGTGTAGTGGAGTGACGTGACATTTCTTTTGTACAACATCGTAGATCAAAGGTTCTGTCAAAACTGAGAAATGGAAGAAGTATTGGCTAGTGCTATAGAGGTATGAGAAACAGGGTGTAAAGTTCACTCATACTCTATTGAAAAGGGAGGATCCTCCGACCAGACGGGTGTTGTGTCTGGTGGGCAACTATCCGACGGTTGATGTCGGGATGTTGTACCTATGCAAGTCGCGCGGTAAACTCTGATTGCTCGATGCAGGATTTGTGTGACATGAGTCTTGCGTAGTTACTCAGGTCACTTGCGTAGTTCGCCTGTGGCATTTTAGATGGCGCCACTATTCTTTTTGTGTTTTTAGATATTTGTTGCGAAGTATTTTTCTGTAGTGCCGCTACACTATTAAGGCTTTACTTTCTTAAGAAAGCGGTGAACGGTGTCTTGGTCCAGGCCATGGTTCGGAGCGAGAGTGATGGGTCACCTCCTTCTGCGAAGCAGTAAAGTTCGCGAAGAGGGAGGCAGCGCACGTGAGGCAGAGGCAGTATATGCGCCCTCACGGCCCTAGTCACCACAGGGACGCCGTGGGCGTCGGGAATTCCAGGCTGATTCCCGTCCACCGTAGGCGCGGGCTTGCGGATGGCGAGTAATGGGTAGCGCGCTGTCCGGTAAGGACCAAGCCCGGGTCGACGGCGCGTTGTGATCCACGCGCGCCTCAAAGAGATGTCAGCACCAACTGGTCGGGTCCGCAAGGGCCGATGCTTGCCAGGGATGTGGGTTGTTTGAAAGAGATACCGTGGCCCCCGGCACACAGGCAACTAAAGATACATTGGTGGGTTTTAGTCAGTAAAAGACGCGCCCTCCTACTCCACCCAGAGCGGGATTACTTATTTGATGATTTCCCTCAAAAAAAAAGCGGTGAACGGTCATACAATAACGGCTGTCAAGTATTGGTAAAAGAGAACTGGCAAAGTGACAGTTCCATACCACATGGCAAAAAACGCCGAAAAAACATGTTTCTTGTATGGAGATTGGCGACCCTTTTAATTTTTACTGCTGCAACTAGCTTCATTTTTCTGACTGACTGATGACCCCTTGACTGCCCAAAAATGCCTGTAATTGGTTTATCTTACTAATATTACTCATATATATTATTTATTTTACATAGTCGACAGTTTGGTTTCACGAAAGGTAGGTCGACGACTGACGCGGGAGTAAAACTCATCAGTCACATTTTGGAATCCTGGGAGAGTTCTCAGGATGCGATTGGCATTTTCTGTGACCTCTCAAAAGCGTTTGACTGCGTTGACCACAATACACTGATCTGTAAATTACACCACTACGGAATACGTGGACAAGCTGCTGATCTTGTACTTTCCTACTTATCAAACAGGCAGAAAAAAGTAAACGTTAACGGGGCGACATCCTCGGGGTCTCTAGTTAGGAAGGGCGTGCCTCAAGGTTCAATTCTTGGTCCTTTTTTATTTCTAGTTTATATTAATGACCTTCCCTATCTGATGGCTAACTTCTCGGATATAATTTTATTCGCTGATGACACTTCTCTTATTTTTAGAATAGATAGAAAAGATACGGATGTCTTACATGTCAACGAAAGCCTAGCTGTTCTATCGAAATGGTTTGCTGCTAATAATCTTTTACTCAATGCGAACAAAACTAAATGTCTTAAGTTCTCGCTACCAAATGTACCCCAAGTAGGTCTTAATTTAAAACTTGATGGCAAGAAACTAGATGCTATTTCGGAAACTGTATTTTTGGGAATTACTTTAGATTCAAAATTGCAATGGGGTGCCCACATTAGAGCGCTTTCAAGCAGATTAAGCTCAGCTGCTTACGCAGTAAGAAAAATAAGGCAGTTGACTGATGTAGCCACAGCTAGGTTAGTATACTTTGCTTATTTTCACAGTATTATGTCTTATGGCGTTCTGCTGTGGGGATCGGCAGCGGACGTAGATTCAATTTTTATTTTACAAAAGAGGGCAATCCGCGCAATCTATAAAATGGGGCCTCGCGAGTCTCTTAGAAACAAATTCAACGAAATTGATATACTTACTCTGCCTTCTCTTTATATTCTAGAAAATATCTTGTATGTTCGCAAAAACTTAGGTCTTTTCAAAAAAAGATGCGATTTCCATAATCTAAATACACGTAGTAAAGATGAAATTGTGATTCCAAAATTTAGATTAACTAAAACTAGCAAGTCATTTCTAATAAACAGTATCCGCTTCTATAACAAGTTGCCAAAGTCGGTTACAGAACTTAGCGATGGAAAGTTTAAAACTCACATCAAACGTGTCCTTATCAAAAAAGCATATTATAAGATAAAAGACTACGTTGAAGACAGGGAAGTTTGGCATTAATTCCTTCTGCACATGTGGCTTCCCTGGTACCTCATTAACAGCAAAACCGTGTGAAAGTCTATTAACTGCTCCCAAATTGCAATGTTAATTTTTATTCTTTTTATTATTATTATTTTTTTTACAATGTCTGACATATTCTCGTCATTATTTGACATTATACATCAATTTTACTACCTACTATTTATTTTCAGTGATTGTCATCGAAATCATGTCACTTGGTTCAAATAGATTCATTTTATATAGGTAGATTCTTTTACATATTGTGAATGAGAGAACGTTGTAGGCCTTTTTTTTTTTTTTTTTTTTTTTTTTTTTTTTTTTTTTTTTTATGGGAAATCATCAAATAACTTCTCCCGCTCTGGGCGGAGCAGGAGAGCGTGTCAGACTTTTACTGACTAAAACCCACCCGTGTTCCCTCAGTTGCCTGTGTGCCAGGGGCGACGGTATCTCTTTCGTACAACCCGCACCCCTGGCAGGCATCGGCCCTTGCGGACGCCGCGATGCCTCCCATTCGACATCGCGGCCCGCCTCAGTTGCGGTGCACCTCACCGCAACCTACTTTTTGGCCGCTACGTCGTCGGCTTGGAGACAAAAGCCCTGACGAGCGGCCCCACCTTGGGGTTCCTCTTTGCTTCACCGTGGGAGCGGACCACGGCTACTGAGCCCCCCCGCAACGACAATGCGGGAACCCACTGGGGGGGACGTTGTAGGCCTTAGAGACTAGTTTTGTAGACGTTTTTCTATTCTGTATTTTAATTCCTCTAAGTACCTGGTACTTATTGACTGGCCTGCACTGTCCTCCCATACCTATTATCACTGTAATTTGAAAACATTGTAAAAGCCAATTATTTTTAAAAGAGTAACCGTGGAGTTTCTTGCCGGCTCTTCTCCATAGGAAACGACAAATTGGAACCGTGCACCTAGCTTCTGACGTTTCATAAGTGCCCATGCAGGCTTATGTGAAATAAAATATTTTGATTTTGATTTATATGTACTAACTAGCTGTGCCCGCGACTTCGTCCGCGTGGAGTAGTGTCTTTGGGTCTTTGTCTCTTGTCGCAAACTTATAAAACATTCACATAAACCTTACATATTTCCATATAAACTTTCATCCCCTATTCCCTATTGTTATTTTACACCCTTGAGGTTGAGGGTAAAACTTTTACAAACTTTGAATGACATATTTATTTATATCGAATCAACAGCCTAAAAAATAGGTTTCAAGCTTCTAGCTCTAAAAATGACGATACTTCCATACAACTTTTCATCCCCCCCTTTCAACCCCTTACAACCCTTTTTTCGCAAAACTACTGAATGGATTTAGATGATATTTAACACAGATAGTTTATAACCTGGTTTCACTCATAGGACTTTTTTTTTAAATTCTGGTAGCACGTTCTGCTGGCATAAGCTAGTTTGAAATAAATGCATTGAGTTTGAGTTTGTATGGACAAAGGAAAAACGAGTTGTTTTTTTTTTTATTTTAAACCGTTCTGGATTCTCACGAAGTTATCATATTCTCAAAGAAATTGTTTTAAAATAAAGGTGAAGAGAAATGGTAGTATCCTACAGGTGGTATGAGGACTAAAACGCGTGATTTCATTAATAGTGGACTGTATTACAAGAATTAGATTTTAGGGGTAACAAAAAACGGTCAACTAGATTTGAACCGGCGAGAAAAAGGAGTATAAAGTATGTATGTGTACTGTCGCTCGGACGATGATGCAGTCCACTATTAATGAAATCACGCGTTTTAGTCCTCATACCACCTGTAGGATACTACCATTTCTCTTCATGGTCCTTCGAGCCGGATCAAATCTAGTTGACCGTTTTTGTTACCCCTAAAATCTAATTCTTGTAATACAGTCCACTATTAATGAAATCACGCGTTTTAGTCCTCATACCACCTGTAGGATACTACCATTTCTCTTCATGGTCCTTCGAGCCGGATCAAATCTAGTTGACCGTTTTTGTTACCCCTAAAATCTAATTCTTGTAATACAGTCCACTATTAATGAAGTTACGCGTTTTAGTCCTCATACCACCTGTAGGATACTACCATTTCTCTTCAAAGGTAAACACTGGAGTCCAGGTAGTCTCCTTATAATATCAGAAACTAGAAAGGTAAACTATTTCATCTCAGATTTACTTTGCAAGTTTGACTAAACTCGGCAAGGGTAGTACAATCACGAGCATTAATATGTATGCACTTATCCAAATTCATAAGCGCTTATCTTTTGGAATAATTATTGTAACTTTAGGATTACTACTATTATTTCATAATTTAATTATTTGATAAACACAAAACAAAGCTAATAACATGTACAGGTACATAAAAAAGAAAATAATCTTAAGGCATCAAAAAATAAGTCCGCATCGTTGTCAACGGGAAGAGTGCCCAAAAGGCTGGCAGCGTTGCCACGTTGTATGGCAATGCTGATTCTTTGGCCGAAATATAGGCTAGCCCTTTGGTCTTTCATAATACATACTATGTTTTCAAATATATGTACTACTAGCACTTCGCTCGTGACTTTGTCCGCGTAAAATCGTGACTATGAAATGCAAAAAGATTTATTCAAATGCGACTGGTAGTTCCAGATATTACCACTTACATACAAACTTAGCAATAAAGAAATTTCACCTCTTTTTATAATCATCATCTGGCTCGCCTGTTCCCAACGATATTGGGGTCATCTTCCAGCGAAACCGGTTGCAGCTGAGTAACAGTATTTTACATGAAGCGACTGTCTATCTGACCTCCACATCCCAGTTACTGGGCAACACGATAGCCCTAGGTAAGACTGATTGTCAGATTGTGATCACACATTTTTATAACATTATAAAAGTATAAGTATGTGAACATCAGTTCACAACAACATAAAATTAAAATAAATTCTTGCAATAGGAGAAATTTTCTATTAAAATTAGCTAGGAACTTGATACATATAAGTGCTGGTGACTGTACCTACTTCCTAACGGTCATTGGACTTGTGTTATCTTCGAATTTCCGTTTCCCGAGGCAAAGTTTGCTTTTTGGTTTAGTTAGATGTACTTAGTCTAGTCTTATACTGTTGTATCATTGGCTAAATTAATCTGCTGTACATTGTGTGCCTTTTAGTCTGTGCAAAATAAATGGATTTTCTTTCTATAAATCTATTTGTAGATGGTATGGTAACATAACTGCTACCTATACCTACCTACGGATGTGTTTTTCTGTCATAATAAATATAAATACACACACACACACACACACACATAATTTAAACAATTATAAATGTGAAAGTTTGGATATTTAGATCTTTGGATGTTTGTTACCCAATCACGCAAAAACGGCCGAACGGATTTGGATGAAATTTGACAGAGATAGTTTTCATTTAGGTAAAACGTTTCCGTGGCAGAATTTCCGACCTGTAGTATGTTGTACTGTTTAGTAAGTAAGAACATCACTAAACGAGAGTGAGTGATGGAGGGACACCACTAGAGGAGACAATAGAAATGGCGTCTGGACTAGTCGGAAGTAAAAACAATGTAAGCTATTATAAGTTGTAGATTGAGTAAACTATTGTTGATAGATACATTGTTTTATTAAAAACAACAGAATACACGACCTACATGCGAGTGAAGTCCCTGGGATGAGCTAGTAATAAATAAGTCCCAATCAATACATCGCCTCCTCTTAAAACCGATATTTCTATCCGACCAAACGCGGGTAACCAATTTTTATCCGTCACCAATTCACACCATCTCCAATTCTTTCTCGCTCACATAATTAACCACCATTTTCTAAAGCTCAGGAACAATGCAAGTAACTGTCATGGTGTTACAATGGCGGCCATTGTCCAAGCTATGAGGAACAATTAGCTTTGATTAATGAGATCAACGTTATGGCATTTTAAAGATTGTGCTTTGTTCTCTGCTGACGAGTTTAGCTTGTTATTTACCTTGCCTTACCTGGGAATTGGGCACACTGGGCGTCGAATCAGTGCTCGATATATTATTATCTTTATGTCATGTAAGATGGATCCTTAAACAATGGTTGAGCTGGATGGTGCTGATCCACGCGTCATGTTCGTGAACGGGCGCCGTCGGTTGAGACTGGTCGTGGTTTTTAATCTTGTATTTGGAATTAGATTTTTTTGAAGCAACAATAATGATGTACTCGGGATTTTGTAAGCTACGCTTGCCACGGTCGATCCGTAGATAGGTGACTATCTTAACATACCGAGACCCTTCCGTGCCTCGGAAAACACGTTAAGACCCATAGTATCCTCATCTCCCGTTTGTATGCAAAAGCACGACTGCCCCCCGCGCCCGCGCAGCGCACCTCTGAGCCTTTATCTCAAAATGTAGATATTCCTTTGATTAATTTACAATTGTGCTTCGGCGATTCTGTGGTACCTCTAACTATCTATTTTTCAGTGTATTTTTTTTTCCAAATAACGAAGCCGTTTAGTAGGAGTATGGAATAGAAGCCAAAATATTGCGTGTTGGAAAATATTTTTTACAGCAAAAGTATTAACCATACAAAAAAAGTACTTCGGGCAAAATTATCTATATGAATCTATAGCAAAATCATATATTTTTCAAATCTTCAAGACAAGCCGTTAATGAGCAGTACGGTTCATAAAGTGACCGTGTTACGCTACCAAATGGGACGTAGGCCCTTAAGCTATTGGTCCCGGCTGTCATTTGCGGACTTTTGATAGTCGTTACGGTAAAACCCGAAAGTCTGACAATACTATAGTCTTATCAAGCGATCTACCCCGTCGTATTACCCAGTAACTGTTATGGAGGTCAGATAGGACTGCCTATCTGACCTTCACAACAGTAACTGGCTTTAAGTATAATACTGGTATTGAGCTAGGGGCCTACTCCCAAAGCACGAAATCCGTAATCTCGGTCGAAGTTACGGGCGTTTCCTACTCCGTATCACTTACGGACCTATGATTAGTTTGGGGCCCAAACTAAGAATGAATGCATGATTTGACAGTTGTCCCTACTCCCTATATCCCCCCAAAACCCCCCCCCCCCCCTTCCTCCCTATTTTTTATTTTATTTTTATAATGTGCGTTTTGTTTGTGCAGAATAAACAATTTTTCTTTCTTTCTTTCTTTCTATATGGTTTTACCCGTCCAAAAAAGTTAATTAATCAGCTGTAGGAGTCACTTCGTAGTTTCGAACTATTTTCGGACGGGCCAGTACTTTCGTTGACGGAGTTAGAGAGTAGCTGGTTAGACTGGAATCCAACCCCAACGTGGTTGGGAAAAGGCTAGATAGATGATAATTTATCACTTAATGTACTTAATAATTAAAACTACGATATACAAAATAAATACAAAAAACAAAAGGACACTTAGGCGTCGAAGTATTCCTCCGCATCGCTGTCATCAGGAAACGTGCCCGGAAGACTGGCAGCATTGCCACTTTGAATGGCAATGCTAATTCTTTGGCCAAAGAACGACCCAGCCCTTTGGTCACGTGAAGTGTCGACCAGCCGGCGAGAAATTTCCTTAAAGAGGAGACGTGCACTCTGGCCCCATGACCCGAGCGTTTCGACCCCAAACGGCTCAAAACTGTAGTTACCCATAAAGTTACAGTATTTACGTCGTTTGAGGGTCTCAGCAACAGCAGCAGCGGCACCAGCACAGCCCGCCGTGCTAGGAACATGGGATGGCGCAAGGGTGTCGACACATGTTGCGTCCCACACCAGAGGTCTTCCCACCTTCCAAGGCAATAACGTCATGCCGTCTAGTCTCTTCTCTTCTTCTTCACTTAATTGGGTTACAGTAGTAGGTATAGGGTCTTTGCCAAAGGGTCCGTCAGTTGTGTACTATCATGACATGTCATGATGATTTCTGTTATCAAGCAACACTATGGAAATACAACTAGCGAAATGTGGGTGTAATCCAGGTATTCTGCCAGGGGTGCGGGTCTGCCAGGGGTGCGTGTTGTTCGAAAGAGATACCGCAGCCTGGCACACAGGCAACTGAGGGAATACGGGTGGGTTTTAGTCAGTAAAAGTCTGACACGCCCTCCTGCTCCACCCAGAGCGGGAGACGTTATTAATTTGATGATAACCCGCCCATAAAAATTATTGTGTTCCCCATTAAACTTACATGTTATGTAGATTCGGTAGGCTTACAGATTTTATCTTTGTGAGTTGGAAACAGACCCGATGACCCGGAAACATGGCAACACCAAAGAGAGGAGTTGCAAGTGTTTTATAAGCGAACTTCTATAAAAAGGCCCAACCTTCGAACAGGGTAGGTTGTAAGTTTGTTTGATATTCTGTACTGTGCCAAAAAAAATGTAGGCATGACTATAAAACCATCAATTTATTGTAAACTAGCTTACCCGACAGACGGTGTCCTGTCTTAATTAAGAATATAATATTACGCGAAACATTTTTTTTTCGTAAGAAGCTTCTCCTGACAATCACAACAAAAAAAGAATTAGCAAAATTGATCCAGCCGTTCACGCGTGTCGTTCGTGTGTGTCACAAAAGTTATTTTCCATTAAAATACGGCTTTTTATCTGTAGTCAAAAATCTGATAAATTATTCGTTACCGTAATATATCGTTGAAGTCGCTTCAGTCAAATATTTCATCAATTATTTGTTATATGCGAGTGCTTCTCAGGTGAACGACGTAGTAAGTAGAGTTTTGTTAAAGTTATTAAATCAGGCAAAAAATTGTAAATGTTCATGATGAAGAAAAAAGCTAGAGTAGAATGGAAGTTGTCTGAGCCGAGATTTATTTTTCTGCTGGAGCAAAAAAGCACAGATTTGATTTTTTTTGCATTAAAATAGAATTGATTCTAGTCGCCCCTTCCAAAATGTAGTTTCGTATGGAGAAGAATGAGAAAGAAAATCCACCGTTACTCTTTTAAAATGTTTTAATTTAACATAGTACATTCATTATATAATTATGTGTCAAAACGATGCACCCAGAATAAAATTACCATACCAAAATAGGTAAAAAGAATGAAATTGAAGCAATACAGGTAAATTAATTTTATGTTAGATACATGGTGCTCACATATTTACAAACATTGTAAAAGTAAGTATACGATTTTCCTAGAATATTAACTCTCGCGGCCCGTTCCTAGTATTAATTCCCAAAACATAAACAAGCAAAAAGAAACGCCCGTACATGCCGCAACAGGCACCCCCGTGCTTTTGAACTTACTGACTCTCGACGGACCGTACGGGCAGCGACGGGCTGCCGCAAGCCTCATCGGGTACGAAGGTTCCCAGCGGCCTGTTGGCCTGGCCCGGGTGCAGCGCAGTGCGTCAATTAACAGGCCATGGGACCGCGGCATAACTTTCTTTAAAATATTATTCTGTGAAGTAGCTATTTTGCAACAAACCCGATACAAAATATCGTCTAAGAATTAATTGGTAAATAACAAACAATAAAATACAAAGGATCGAATCTTTCACTGTCTCTGTAATTTATCTGCAATTTATCTTAGCCTTCTAAGCAATAAATATTTCTAAGTACAATATCGCTCATCGAATAGGGGTGAGGTGCAATTAACTTTATGAGGAACTAGCATTTGCCAGCGAGTTCGCCTGCATGGAGGTCTAAAATTATCCCACGCGAACATACTATCGGGATAACCAGTATCTTATGTGTTATTCCAGGTTACAAACTACATGTATGCCAAATTTCATCTAAATCCATTCAGCCGTTTTTGCGTGATTGAGTAACAAACATCTAAACATACAAACTTCGACATTTATAATATTATACTAGCTGTTGCCCGCGGCTTCGCCCGCGTTTGTTAATGATTCGAGCAGTAGAGGACACTAAAGGACTCTCCAGTGAGTTTTAATTAATTTGCACATTACATTAATTAGGTAATGTGCGAAACTGTTGGTTTTATATCAAAATAACTTAATAGCTACTCCTGGGTTGTTCGAAATCTAGTTTAGCTTAGATACTCATGAATTTGATTTAATGAGCGTTAGATTATATGATTGACGAGTGTTAATTTGCCGTTATCTGTATCGAATTAGACATTTATTTGATTTGATTATCGAAGAATAACCGGTTGTTTATGACGCATGTTCATAAGTCTTCTTCTCTAATAGAGGAGAAACATGGCACTGAACATGACGAAGGATGACGGATGTGATGTTCTTTTTTTGTTATTTTAAGTCAGTGAAGGTCATATACACTGTATATGTCATTCACTGACTTACTGTATATTACTTGAGTATTGTATATTATACAGCACTCAGGCGTAAGATAACATATAGAGGTTTAGAAAGTGACTGTCATTCAGGCATTGTTGACGGAGACATGCTACAAAGTTAAATTTAATTAAACTATAAATGATTTTTAGTACTTTCTTTTTCTTTCGCCGTATTTTATAGATGTGGAAGTAACTCTGTCTGACTGTTACTTTTTCAAGTTCAACGGCCAAACAGATTTGGATGAAAAATGAGCTCATCTTGTCATTTTATCCTGGTCGTACGTGTCCATGGGATAATGTTCGATCTCTCCGGGTGAAACCGCAGGCAAAAGCTAGCTAGGTAATAAGCTAAAGTCTAGTACCCGGCCCTACGCAGCACATCAGAAGACCTAGCATGAACTCCAGACGTAAAATTAACGTAAACTCAAACGGTTTTTGAATCGAAAGTACAGTCAGCGTCAATAATATCGGGACGAACAGACTGTACAAAATGATATAAACAACTATGAAAATGAAATATTAACTCAATGACACAAGGAATGTTTCAGAATGAAGACAGTACTCGACAACTGTCATTCTGACGAGAACTTTACTCAATTAGAAATATAAATAGAAATAGAAAATATTTATTGTCCAGGTAATACAATAAGCATAGATAGATTAACAACAAGTTGATACGACATATGAGTAGCTTAAATATTACCTACAGCTAATTACAAATATTATTTGCCAGTGAACCCCAAACTAGACAGTTAGTCTGTATCTTGGGGTTCAGAATACGAATTCAAGAGTGGAGACCAGAGAGGTGCTTTCAAATATGGTATTTTATGAGTGTATATATGTGTAGTGTCTGGCGTATATGTGGTGTGTGCGTGGTTTGATTTGAATTGAGATAAAGTTTAATTTTCTTAGTTGTTGAAATCATTTTGAACAGTCTGTTCGTCCTGATGTTTTTGACGCTGACTGTACAAAGACTGTTTACGACCTTCTTCTGTCTAGCCTTTTCCCGACCCCAATAGGGGTCGGCTTCCAGTCTAACCAGATGCAGCTGAATACCAGTATTTTACATGGACCGACTGCCTATCTCTCCTCCATAACCCGGTCACAGACACTGGGTAATACGATACCCCTTGGCAAGACTGATTGTCAAACTTTCCGTCTTCTGACGACCTGTAACGACTGCCAAAGATCCACGAAAGACAGCCGGTAACAACAGCTTACAATGCTTTCCGAGGCTTGGAGGGTTCTCGGTATGTAAAGATGGTCAAAGACTAACTACTATACTTAGTAAACTTTTAGTAACAATACAAATTTGTTTAGCTACTATACAGTATACCCATAGATATTAATAATGCCTTTTTTTTGTTTTGGATGGGAAGTCATCAAATAACTTCTCCCTTGTGGTTTATCCCGACTGTCATTTGTAGATTTTTGATCCTATTAATATGGTATTTATTTCTGTAAGCTATTATTAAATAGTTAATATCTAATTTTATACTACGATATACAAAATAAATACAAAAACAAAAGGACACTTAGGCGTCGAAGTATTCCTCTGCATCGCTGTCATCAGGAAACGTGCTCAGAAGACTGGCAGCATTGCCACGTTGAATGGCAATGCTAATTCTTTGGCCAAAGAACGACCCAGCCCTCTGGTCACGTGAAGTGTCGACCAGCCGGCGAGAAATTACCTTAAAGAGGAGACGTGCACTCGGGCCCCATGACCCGAGCATTTCGACCCCAAACGGCTCAAAACTGTAGTTACCCATAAGGTTACAGGATTTACGCCGCTTGAGGGTCTCAGCAACAGCCGCAACGGCGCCAGCACAGCCCGCCGTGCTAGGAACATGGGATGGCGCAAGGGGGTCGACACATGTTGCGTCCCACACCAGAGGTCTTCCCACCTTCCAAGGCAATAACGTCATGCCGTCTGGTCTCTTCCATTTTTGTCATTTTGGTCAAAAGCTCAAAAGTCCGACAACGTTGTGAAGAGCATCAGTTAGACTGGAAGCCGACCCTGACATAGTTGGGAAAAGCTTAGACAGATGATGATGGCAATATCTCACCCCTTATTTCAAGGGAAATAAACATAACTGGTAAAATATGGGTGTACTATGGATAGGTACACATCTGCCTAAGCCCTCGGCAAATACAAGCGTGATGTAATGTGTTGTATATATACACAAAAAACCAGCAAACGCTAAGCAGTTAAGTTACAGTCGTTAAGGGGAACCTAGTCGCGGGCTCGAACTCACTGGTGGTCTTGGCTCAAAATCACGCTGTCTCACCAGGCTTTGTGTCCAACAGAGATAGTACTAGTGATGAGCAGTTAGACGCCAGTCTACACACACAATGTTATTGAGTAAGATGCAGGGTCATTTATAGTAAAAAAATTAAGAAAAGTTTTTGGATGATCGGGTTTTATGAAAAAACCATTGCATAAATCAATGACCAATAAAGTTTATTGAACTTTAAAATAATTGAACTTTGTCGGTACCGACTTGGTTTCGGAGATTTTACACTTCTTTTATTACTTAAACACGCCCAAAGTTAGATTAAATTAGCAAGAAAAACGAATCTTTGTTGGCTACTAACTTTTTAATGGCTTTTTAATTTAGTATTCTGTTTCCGTACAGACAATATTAATAATGAGACAAAACCATAACATGTTTAATTATTGATGTATATTATCGAATAGTGGAGTAATACACTTCCAAAGTTTGTATGGGAAAAATGTTGACTTGTTCAACCTTAAGATCAGTTTGTACATGTGCGATCATTCGTAACAAATAGCATTTCAGTCTCAAGAGACCACTTAAGACCTAGTTGTAATTTTAAATATCATCTATAACATTAGTTACAGAGGCCTGACAGTCAGTCTAAGCGATTTCCTAATCAGTATTCCCCAAGGATGAAGGAGGCATAAATATGGCTGTCACACCAAGCTAACTAGTGATAGCCTCGTAAGCCGACTCCAGCAAAAGTCATTTATTAAAACTAGGCTGAGAGTCAGCAATTTTTGAACGTCGATATTACATAAGACAGTCCCCCAAAACGCCCGCCCTTCACCACTTCCTGGTGCTTTAGCTGGGAAGAAGAAGTGGCGCAACAAACTCCCCAGCAGCACAGCTGTCTGTTAAGTTAGAAGAACTTCATTCTATACAATGGTAGATAAGTAATTGACATTACGAAACACGAAATATAAAATTAAAATATTTGCCATATCAGCTAGCATAGCTCAGTAAACGCGAGGCAATAATTTATAATGCTCTTCACATTAAACGCAATAAAAACCTATTTAAAAATGCGTCAGTCTACCAGTTTTAAAACAACTCGCAAAACGATCGTCTTCCAAAAAATAATTGACGTAATTCACACAAGTATAAAGCTAGGTGTCCACAAGCGTATCCGCGTCACGAGGACGCACAATAAACCCGCCGGTGATGAGGGGCGACCTCTGACACGGAGCCGTTTTGTCAACTTAATGCGTTCAAAATTCACGCGGCACTTTTATCCGAAAATCCGATAAAGTGTCCGAAAGTCCGAAACAATACTGTGTGTCGCCAGCTTAAAGAATTCGTCTTAATTATTTAGACCGACTTATCACTGTCAGGTCCAAATTGGAGAGCCGATATTTTGGGATTTGTTTGAAATAGATATATTACTTGGTTTGAGTTTGAAATCTGTGGATTGTTTTAGTTTGTAGTGGGACTGTTTTGGTTTATTTATATTGATAGCGATTTAAAAATAGACTGACTAAACAGTCATTTTAAATCAGCCTCCACGAATTATGTAGTCTTAATAAAATCTTTCAATCTTTACAAATAATTATATTTAAATGTCTGTTATTTTGAAGTATATACTTACGACCCTAACACCCAAAACGGCTGGACTGATTTTTACGGGACTTTTTCTGACAGATAGATAGCTTAGGCTATAAGAAGTAACATAAGTTACGCACGTTTCCGAGATAATTTCTGAAATCGGTTTTTGGTTTGAATTTTGAACCAATAACAGCATTTGACACCTGCTGTACAGCAGTACAGCAGGCCGGTATTAATTTATGTTTTTTTGTGACGCTCGATCAGATTAAGCTAAGCTTGCCGGGGTCGGCCCGTGGATGGGTGGTATCTTTACATACTGAAACCCCTCTGTGCCTCAAAAAACACATCATTCGTGCATCTTTGACAATCGTTACGGGTAGTCAGAAGACCGAAAGTCTGACAATTAGTCTTACCAAGGCGTTTCGTATTACTCGGTTGTGGCGGTCAGATAGGCAGTCGCTCCATGTAAAATACTGGTATTCAGCTGCATTTCGTTAGACTGGAAGCTGACCCCAATATAGTTGGGAAAATGCTAGGCAGATGATGATTGTACCGTTGGTAAGTTTTTTTTTGAACATGGGAAATCATCAATAACTTCGCTAACGAAATCATCACTAACATCAATAACCGCTCTGGGTGGAGCAGGAGGGCGTGTCAGACTTTTACTAACTAAAACCTAACCGTGTTCCTTCAGTTGCCTGTGTGCCAGGGGCCGCGGTATCTCTTTCGAACAACCCGCACCCCTAGCAGGCATCGGCCCTTGCGGACCCCACCAGTTGGTGCTAACATCTCTTTGAGGCGCGTGTGGAACACAACGCGTCGTCGACCCGGGCTTGGTCCTTACCGGACAGCGAGCTACCCATTACCTCGCCGTCTGCAAGCCCGCGCCTACAGCGACCAGGAAAGTAGACACAAAAAACGCCTTTAAATAACAGGGAGTAAATCTAGCGAGGGTTGTGCTGATCCCCTAAGTGATATAGCGTGAGGATAGATTGTTCATCGCACGCGCGTCACTCTTTTGTTAAGGTACCCATTGTGTCTCTAACATTGAAATCAAGGTTGCTTCCGGGATATTGTGGGGCCGCCAACAATTAAAATGGGGCTTTCAAGACGTAAAATTATATTAGAATAGAAATTTTCTAGAAAAAACTAGAGGAAAGCTGTAGGTATAAAATCTTAGATAGTTCCACGATTATCAGTTTTTAAGATTAAATATAAATCTCCTTCTTTTAGAATTTCCAGGTTGTGTAAGCCCTCAGGATCTCAAGGCAAGCAAAAATGATTTGCAATCGCCAATATGCAGGGACCTAACACGGTAATATTTGCTCGTTATTTCTCTTTATGAAAAGTTTTTATCCGACTACGGTGAAACAAAAAGGAGGATTATGATTTTGGCTGGTATGTATGTATGATCATCTGTTCACTCATAACTTCTAAACTGCTTTTTATACCTAATTTGACAAATAAGGTATCGTTGGAAGAGTGTTGATTGTCCGCTGGTAATGGGTTGACGTCACATTAAATTGAATATTGCTTTATCTATCTTCCTGGAACTGAAAGAAAGTAAAGAAAGAACTGGTCCTGAGCAGCTTTAAACAAAGAGAAGTGGAAGGAGGGTAGAGAGGGCTTTGCCCTGCAATAAGACATCACAGGCTTTAAATAACTTACTGTTACCCGCGGTTTCGCCCGCGTGGTGGTTGAAAATTATCCCGCGGGAACGTATTTCCAGAATGAAAACTATCCTATGTGTTAATCTAGGTTATAAACTATCTGTGTGCCAAATTTAATCCAAATACGTTCAGCCATTTTTGCGTGATTGAGTAACAAACATCCAAATCCAAACATCCAAATACATAAGAATACTTTTATCCTGGTAGTACGTTCCTATGGGATAAATTTTGACCTCCACGCTGGCTAAGCCGCTAGCAAAAGTTAAGACTGCATTTCCCCTTTCGGATTTTTTTAGTTGAAGTCAGCAGACTGAATTCGTTCCTCGTTGATGGCACACCCACCTACCACATAAACACCTCTGCCTATCACTCTGGGGAGTACAGGCGTGATGTTTTTTTTTTTTTAAATCTTTATTTAAAGAGCTTTTTCGCTAAATGCGAATATGACACTCTATAGGTATACAAAGGGTTAACATTAATTTACATTGGTGCATTTTACAGCTAGGTTCTGGGTCTGTTCTTCAAGGCGAACTTAACCATATTTAATATAGGAATGATATTATCCGATAACGGGTTGGAAAGGTTTATGTTATGCGCGCCAATTTGTGTTCTGAGCGATTGATTCCGGACACATCTCATCAAAATATGATACGTGTCCTCATCTTCGTTACACGTACTGCAAACTGGTGATGTTAACTTTTTCATCATAAAACCAAATTTATTGAGAGGCATATGTTCTGAACGAAGTCTTAATAATATGGTTAAGTCCTCTCTGGTAACAAAACACTTGTCAATCCAAGGTGAATAAGAAGGTTGTGAATGGATTGTTCTATACCAAATGTACAGGCGTGATGATAAATGTGAAATCGTCGTCAAATGTGAACTAAACATGAACCAAATAAATAACGACATATAACAATACCTCTTTCCCCATAGCGCCAACATACCAACACAACAATCCATACACAAAAGGGGGTAGAATTTAAATACGTATTGTTGTAACCACCTCCCCCCTTTGTCCCCCTTTCGGGATAGTAAAACTAGCGCAACTACCCGTGACCACAGAATAGTTCAGAAGGTCTGTTCCTTACGATTCCACAGACACACTCGCTCAGCGCATTCGCGACTGACATACCTACACTCTGTCTCACAAAATTTGATGAAATTGTAAACAAATGGGTTAGAAAATGTACATGTAGATGGCAAATTGTAATTCCAGATACAAAAGCGAATCAACTAACTCACATTTGATTCGCTAAATGAGCACTTTAACCCTAAATCCTAACTTTGAATCACCTTAAAGATGTTTTTTTCAGTTGACGTCGCAATTTTTTTAATTCCAATTTAATGATAGTTTTCAAATAATTGTAAGTGTTGAAAAAAAGTAGTGATATTTAATGTTGTAACTGTGAATGATTTGAAACCCTTTAGTGAGTGATTGCGAAACAATTCATCCTGCAGCCTAATTGCGTAACACACTATCAATCACAATCTGATTCATTTGAAAGATATATCTAACCCATTCCTTCATATGTTGTAAATAGGTAACGCAATGAATATTGTTGAACTGTCAAAATGAAAGCAATTTCTATTTATAGTGTGTTACGTACTACCCCGCAGGACCGGGTTGTTTACACTTTCGTTAGATTCTTTTGGAACAGCCTATGCATTTCTTTATTTTATTTTTTATTTACTCAAAGTCTATATTGACAATCCTACTAATATTATAAATGTCAAAGTTTGTATGTTTAGGCGTTTGTTACTCAATCACGCGAAAATAGTTGAACAGATTTGGATGAAATCTGGCACACAGATAGTTTATAACCTGTATTAACAAACATCATAGTTTTTATCCAGATAGTACGTTCTCATTGGATAATTTTATACCTCCACGCGAGTGAAGCCGCTGGAAAAATATAGGAACTTACATAAAGTCTGTCAAACTGCATAACAGTTTGTCGGCAGTTGTTTTCGTCTAGCAATAGATTACAAAAGACGATGGGCTCTATACTCCATTTGAAATAGGATTAGACATTTAACTAAACCTTTTTTACAGTCCGATCAACCGATTTTGACTTCTATTGCGTTGGTAGCATAACAATTGGCAGCTGCAGTAAACAGTTGGTATTGTAACTACTTTTTTGCTATTAATGCCATCCTTATGCCTACGGTATAGAAGTCAGAATCGGTTGAACTGACTGTAAAAAGGGTTTGTTTAAATGTCTAATCTTATTGCAAATGGAGTATAGCGTCCCCAAAATCGAAACTTAGTCAACAGACTTGACACGTATCACATTTAAAAAGGTCTTAGCTTACTGATCATTCATTAACTTCAATTCATTTACTATGGCGACGACCGTCAAAAGTGTGGGGTTTTCAGAGAAAATAAGAAAATGTAGTGGTTCAACTGAAGTACAAAATATGTTTGATTATTACAAAATAAGATGAAACTGAAAGATGCCTTTTCAGAAAACCCCGTGTGTAAGACAGTTTGTTAGTGTGTAGTCCGTAACGGAAAATATGAGACAAAAATGAAGTCTGTTGGATCAAAAAAAAATATTGGGCACGGAGTCCATAGTCGCTTGCCCATCATCCTTTTGAAATTTTGTTAATTAATGTACATGTGTTTTCTATGTGTGCGTGCATCTATTTTCGCTCGTCGTACAGCCAACCTACTGTAGTTTTCTGTGCAGTGGCCATATTCTCTGTAGTATGTTTAATTAACATGTTCCACTGGCTTATTTAAGTTTCTAATTAATTCAAGGTTTTGCCTTTTTGGAGAGAGAGAACGATTTTCATGTCGTAGTTAATGTGAGAGATGGTGAGACCGAGGCTTTGCTCAAAGGAAATAGGTTTTATTGTATCCTAGGTTTTTTTACAGGTATCAAGTTCCGGTTATTTGTACCAAGTAAATTGGGTCAGAGGAACTTAAAAAATTATTTGACACAATACTTTTTACATTAGGTAGGTACAACAATATTACAAACTAGATTAAACCGGGACAAAATCGGTCCAGCAGTTTCGGAGATTCATCAAAGACGTCCACTGCTGGACATAGGCCTCCCCCAAGCTCCGCCACTTTGACCGGTTCTGTGCTTCTTGCATCCAGCGGATTCCTGCTGTCGGCGGTCGGAGATTATCCGGAACAAATGGACAGCCAAAATTAAAAATAATAGTTTAAAAAACTAAAAAACACGCTTTAAAAACCAAACTAAAAAAGGAGAAAATAATTTAATTCAATTAAAAAGCGTGGGGTGCTTTTTGAGGTATTTTTATAATCAATTAATGTCAAGCACCCCACGCTTTTTAATTGAATTAAATTATTTTCTCCTTTTTTAGTTTGGTTTTTAAAGCGTGTTTTTTAGTTTTTTAAACTATTATTTATTTTCTATTTTTTAGTTCTGCTAACTACAAAAACGTGTTTTTTTATTTTTATTTCTCAATTTTTTTTTAAATTATTGATTTGTCATCGGTCTTCGACAAGTTTACAAAGTTTCAATGAAATCTGACCGTTTAAAGTGGGTCAAAATCGCGCTCAAAGGAGTCGGTTACATACAAACAAACAAACAAACCAACAAACAAACATACAAGTGAAGCTAATATAAAGCGTGTAAAAAAAGGTTTTTTGTTATAAGAAGATACCGTATATATACTTTTATAAGCATTTAGTAAAAAGGTGTTATTTTGACATTACAAACACTTACATTTTTAATTTATTTGTATAGATAGAACAGATACATCTACATAGGATAGGATAAAATATTTTCCACTTCTCATGCTCTAAAAGTACGCCAATATAGCCCTACGAAGCGGGACTAAAGTGACCACTTTAGTCTCTAGGGAGTGAAAAGTAATTAGTTTTTTAATTTTCTACATGTGACATAGACAAACTCAAACAGCCAGTAAATATACTATTATCTGTGGAGTGTGCACCATCTTCATTGCGAAAATGTTGAGAGTTTTAGTTCCATGGTTTTTCAAATAATTCGAATTGTACATTTAGCTTCAAGTAAAAAAAATCTTTTGTGATTTTTATTTTTTTAAGTAATATTTATTAAATGTTTTTGTACTAAATTGACTATTTTTCTCGCACTCAAAGTGAAAAGTACAGTTTGCACCTCGAGACTAAACGAAGCCATAATATACCCTCAGTTTCATTGACTCCCTCGCACGCTCTGGAGTCAAACCACCTCTGGTATATTATGGCTTCGTTTAGTCCCTCGATATAAAATATACTATAAATATATATTGTTATAATTATCTTAAAATTATATGATATCAACATTTACTGTCCGGTCCACCTCGCGAAGACATACCGAAACAATAGTTATTTATAATAAGATAATAGATAAATATTTTCTTTTTAATACCCATTATGACCCATTATTAACGTGGGTTCCACATCAGAAGTAAGTATTCCAATAAAAAAAGGTTTACTGAACATCATTTTAATCATCATCCCACAAAATCAATACTCACGCTTAAACACAGCAGGAAAAACTTTGATCCCAAAACAAGACAATCAGCACAAACTCCCCGGGACCCTTCAATCCCTGGATAAATCTGAACCGAGCATCCTTGAACCATAGAGCCCTCTTCAACCTCTGGAGAACTCCTCATGTTATTTAAGTACAAGATTTTACCCAGATTCGATGTGCGGATATGACGTGGTTTTTGGGTTCCGTAGTGGAATAAGGAAAACGAAATAGTAGGTGGTAAATAAGACAGGGTCGTAACTGATGTCCGCATTTCGGTAAGCTTGTGCACAACTTTAAAGATGTTAGAGCAAAGTAAAATAAATGAAGCACGTTAAGCCCTTGGTCCCGGCTTACATTGGTGGATCTTTGACAGTCGTTACGGGTCAGAAGCCCGAATGTCTGAACACCAGCTTTACCAAGTGGTATCGTATTACCATTAACTGGATTGTAGAGGTCAGGCTCTCGAAGTGAAATAGTGGTATTCAGCTGAATCCGGTTGGACATGAAGCCGACCCCAACATTAATGAAAAAGACTGAGCAATCTGCTCAGCAAAATCTGATGCTGAACTCAAATTCAAAGCATTTATTTCAATTAAACCATTTACAGGCACTTTTAAATTGTCAAAAAGTCGATCAGTTGGAAAGTTGAAGCTAGTTGCCCATTCCAAAACGTAGATTTCTATGGAGAAGAACGGGCAAGAAACTCCACGGAGACTCTTTTAAATCAAGTTGGATATTACAAAATCTTGGGAACATTATGCTTCTAAATCTGAGTGTTAAACCTTCTGACAAGTACCAACTAAGTGTAGGACAAAACTTAGTAAAATAGGAGTGATATTTTAAGTCGTATTATTACCTACAGAACCCGTATTCAGCCCGTCCTTGACCAGTTTTTCTTGTTACTTTTCAGCTAATTTAGATTGTAACGCAATTTGTTTTGCGAAAGAATTTTTCTTTAAGTTGCGTCTAATAGCTACTTATCTAATTTAAGTTTTTCCTTGTTAGACCTTAATTATATTACTCTGGTCTTCAAATTACTTTCTTTCGTGTGCCGTGCTGCTAATTTTTAACCGACTTCAAAAAAGAAGAGGTTCTCAATTCGTCGGAAACTTTTTTTTTTATGTATATTCCCCGATTACTCGAAGATGGTTGGACCAATTTGGATTATTTATTTTTTGTTTGAAAGGGTATACTTCCCAGGTGGTCCCATGATCTTCAAGTCAGGATCTGATGATGGGGTCCTGGAGAATTTTACAGGCACACTGAAGCGATTTGGCTATTTTTTGGAAGAGTACTTTCTCGGAGTGGTCCCATTTCAATTTGGTGAAGATCTGATAAGCAACGGAACTCCTCAATAAATGATAGCAAATGGACTGGGATTGCTGAAATCTCATGTCTGTCTATTGTTTACACCAGTTCATAACATAACATCACGCCGGTACGCTGTGGAGGGGTAAGCACATGTGAAACACTAAAAAGTGATAAATAAAAACTTTTTCCAAAAAAAAACAACCGACTTCCAAAAATACACTACAAAGTGAAAAATAACTTTAATTTCGGAAGGCGGTGACAAAAAATTAAAATACAGCTCCAAAGATACCGACTTCCGAAATTAAAGTTATTTTTCACTTTGTAGTGTATTTTTGGAAGTCGGTTGTTTTTTTTTTGGAAAAAGTTTTTATTAATTTTACTTCTGGTACGATTTGGTAATACTGTGATATTATTAGATTATAGATACATTAACTCTTAGAAATTTCTTAGAGCTTTAATTAGGTAGGCATATCGTATTTAATGTACTGATGTACCCATACAGTGATTAGGGTCGAGGGTCTACGCAGAGAAGCCTCTACGAAATCATTTGTAGACTCTCGTAGACACGTGTCTACGTGCGTAGCAGTGTCTTGCTACGCTCAGCTACGCGTAACACTTTGCTACACGGCAACTCACTAAAATACCTTATTTAAACTTCGTTTTTGGCAACAGATTACGACCACCGTATTCTCTAAATCCACATTAAATACCACGAAAATTATGTAATTTAAGTTAAGACAAAGTTAAACAGAATTACCGTACTAAAATTAAAGTTCCCAAATATTATTCCCAACGGCATATTTCCAATGGATACGGAGTTAAATCTACCTACACGTTTAATTATGTAGAAGTTAAGTAGAGAATCGATAGTCATGTAAAGGAAAGTGAAGTGCTTATCGCGCCAGTGACCTCCTTCCATTGTCTGGCGAGCGATCACACCCCATACGTATTGTATGTACAGATATGTCGTGGTGGAGCCATGATTTTGTGATTTTTAAAGAGATTTGTCAAAATATTTGGTTTATTTTTGTTCAAAAGACAAGTGATCAAATTCATACTAATCATTAAGCAAAGCATGCTTCATATTTTCCCATTTTTAGTAGAAACTGTTGATAAGTTTTCAGCCTATAGATCAAAAATATATAGTTTTGTATCAAGCATTATCAGAAATCGGATATTCGGATGCATATTCACCTAAAGATGAGATGTTGGCTAACATGAAATTCGCTTTTGTATCGAAAATGTCTTAATTTAGGTAAGTAATTTGTTTATTTTTTGTTTTAACTGATACTCCTCCAGTACATACACATATTTGTATCGGGTTAAACATTAATTTTAAATTAATACACATCTGAATAGTTATGCAATCAAGAATCCCGGGCTTCATAATAAATATTACAAATAATTTATAAAGCCGCTTCCATACGTTCAAAGCTAAAAATGATCTTTAGGTAAATATGCATCCGAATATCCGATCTCTGATCATTATGAAAGAGATCTCCTTAAAATAAAGATTCAGTGCAGTTTCTTATTCCAAATCAAAATATTTTATTTCACATAAACCTGCATGAGCACTTATGTAACGTCAGAAGCTAGGTGCACGGTTCCAATTAGTCGCTTCCTATGGAGAAGAGCCGGCACGAAACACCAAGGTAAATCTTAAAAAAAAAATGGCTTTTACAATGTATTCAAATAACAGTGATAATAGGTATGGGAGGACAGTGCAAGCCGGTCAAAGTACCAGGTACTTATTAAGAGAAATGAAAATTATGATTAGCAAGTGGTCTAAAAATCTACAGTCCGCAAGGCCTACATCGTTCTTACATTCGCGCAAGAACCTATTTAAACCAAGTGACATTATTTTCATGACAACCACTATTATGCAACTTATTACATAACTACTAACTTGATTATTAACTTAACTTTTACTAAACAAAGCGTAACTGCGTTTCTTGACTGACAAAACTCTAAAGATACAGATATTTTTATCTATTCATTTAAATTTATTTATTTATTTAACCATTTATGCACACACATATAAACAGACAAGAAGAAAGGAACAGAAAATTATGTACAAAGGTAATGCTTATTTCTACAGAAATCTCTTCCAGCACACCTGCGATAGGAGAGAAGATAACAGAGATGTAGACAACGCGTGTAATAACAATAGAAGGAAAATCATAAAATTACAAATTAAACTCTAATTTAAAAATATACATACACACATAATATGAGAATATACATACATACTTCTAAAATAAATATCACTAAAATATATTATAATTATAATGTAATTTAATTATATTATTAAATACAATTATGACAATGTGGAGAGATAGTGTTCTTTCACTCTTCTTTTGAATACTGCTACAGTTTGGCAGTCCCTAATGTCAGGCGGAAGTGAATGAAAGAGTGAGTGTGAGTGAGTGAGTGTGTGTGTGAGTAAGTGAGTGAGTGAGTGAAATTCGTAATTTTTTTAAGTTTTTTTTTTCTTCAAATTAATTAATTGAAAGAAAATATAATACTTTGTTACGTTTCATGGCGCTCTTTTTCATAACAATGAACCACCTTATATACATAGCCACTAATGAAGTCAAAGATTTTTCCTGAAAATTATATTCTCTGTTTTTTGCAACAAGGTATGTCTTCCGCGGGTAAGTAATAACAGTTGCACGGGTCGATCGATCAGGTTAAGCTCCTCCAAGACTCCTCCCTCGGAAAACACGTTAAGTCGTTGGTCCCGGCTGTCATTCAAGAATAATTGACAGCTGTTACGTGTAGCCAGAAGCCAGAGAGTCTGACTTATCAAGGGGTATCGTATTAACCAGTAATTGGGTTGTGGAGGTCAGATAGGCAGTCGCTCCAGGTAAAATATTGCTATCCAGCCGCATTCGGTTAGACAGGAAGCTGACCCCAAAATAATTGCAAAAAGACTAGGCAGATGATGTCTTTGAAATCGTCAGCAACGAAAAAATGTCCCATACAATATGACACATTTATTAGTTTTTTTAACTGACAATGTCCCACATTTCACATAGTTGTGGTCGCCCCACCTACCCTCAATATCGGCCACCTATTGTACCCCCTTTCTAACGAAGTGGTAGGTTATTAATATATTTTTTGACGTATTGTCCCTGGGCAAACTTTGCTGAGTATTTTTGGGTGGAGCATAAATCATTGTTATGATTCCAGTGGCCGATATTAAGGGTCGGTTGGAAATAGGATTACCTATGAATTATTGTTGTTGTTAGCTTTCTGCTCAGGTGGGCTAAGATTGAATAAGTTGATAGATTGTATCAGGAGGTTGAAGATTTTAAAATGAAAGAGCAAGATTTAATTTTGAGTACTTCTTTGTATTAATTAAATCATGTTTATGTGTGTCAATGTACATAGTCTAAACTATTATTAATTGTATACAGAGCAGATTAGTTTTTTTTAAACAATACCATACAATAATAAGCTTTATTGACATAAAAGTATACAAAAATGTGAATCCCCTGGTCCCTAAACTAGTGTTCACTGTATGATAGCGACCAGAATGGTTTGTTTGTTACGATTTCATGCCAAAACGGCTTGACGGATTTGGAAGAAATTTTGCATATAGACCATGTAGCGGCACTACAGAATAATACTTCGCAACAAATATCTAAAAACACAAAAAGAGAAGTGGCGCCATCTACAATGTCACAGGCGATCTACGCAAGACTCACGTCACACAAATCCTGCATCGCGCAATCAGAGTTTACCGCGCGACTCGCATAGGTACAACATCCCGACATCGACCGTCAGGCAGTAGCCCACCAGACACAACACCCGCCTGGTCGGAGGGCCCTTTACCAAAGAGTATGAGTGAACTTTTTTTACCCTGTTCCTCATACCTCTACAACGAGTAACATAATTAACGCAAGACCTCATACACCCCAATTAGAGTATTGAGTTAAAAGCATAATACGATGACCAAAACTTTTTTTTTGAAGCTTACTGATATTATTAAGAAAAACGTGTCGATCCAAGCATTACTTTATGCATTCAAAATTGAGTCTTATTTCTTTTGAAATAAGATTGAATTTTCTTTGGCTCAATCAGTGGTAGGTATGGCAAAATACATAATTTAAAAAAAAATACTTTTATTAAAAGTTACTGAAATCGATTCAGTAGCCAATTTTAGGAACAAACTACTTTCAGGTCTTGCGTCCATTCTGTTATACCTTGTATAACCGAGACCTAGAGATAGATATAAACTAATTTTCATCCTGGACAGCAGACGAAGTCCCAGGGCAGCAGCTAGTTTAAAATAAAGTCTCTTTCCGTGTCTGTCTGTGTGATCCTCTAAACTCCACAATCGATTTTGATGCGGTTTTTATAGTCATGTAGAAGTTTTTAAACATTGATAATTCAACTTAGATCTTGCATAGAAATCTCGATGTTTTGTCATCTCGCTCACATCAGTATAGTCTGTCTGTGTGACCGCATAAATATACAAAACTTTAAAATAGAGTTAGATGCGGTTTTTATAATACATTAATCATCTTCATCATCAGCTTAGCCTTTTCCCAACTATTTTGGGTTCGGCTTCCAGTCTAACTGACTAACTTTCCGACCTCCACAACCCAGTAACTGGGTAATACGATACCCCCTTGGTAATTCTGGTTGTCAGACTTTCGGGCTTCTGACGACCCGTAATTACTGTTAATGATCTGCGAATGACAGCCGCGATGTACGGCTTAGCCGGCTTTCCGAGGCAAGGTGGGGTCTTGGTATTTATATATTTTCACCCATCCATGGAACAATCGCGGCAAGCGTAGCTTAACCTGATAAATTAACCCGTGCGGCTGTAATTACCTAGTCATAACTAACCTAAATATGGCATACAAAAGTGCGAAGCAGGGACGGATAAATTAATAGATTATTAACGCATATTGAATTGGCTGAGTTTCCCCCGCAGATGTCGTATCGATACTTGAAAACGTATCTACGATTTTAACCACATATAAAACGAATGAAAAGTCTGTTATTTATTTATGCATAATGAATAACCTATGAAGGTTATACCTGAAAAAAACAGTAGACATTTTTTTCACTGTCTACAATTAAACATATTCCCATTACACTTACAAAGTTTAAATATTCAGTTCTGATTTGTGATGGGTTGGAACCGGGTCACCTCAACCTTCAGGGGCACACACAGCCTTTTTATTTAAATAATTTATTACCATAGACTTGAAACGAAAATTGTGTAACGTAAAAAGTTTAATAGGATTGTTAGAGGTCAGGTCTGAGTGAAAGATGAGTTGAGTCATTTCTCGCTTAGCTTAACAGACGTATATATAGTATGCGTTACGTTCATGGAGATATTTTTAGGCATTTCACAATAGCACAACATCATTTCAGCCAAAAGACGTCCACTGCTGGACATAGGCCTCCCCCAAAAAGAGGTGGTTTGCCATAATCGCCAGACTTGGCAGGCGGGTTGGCGATCGCAGTATAGTGGTATATGAATAGAAAACGCTGCTACTCATTCTCTAGTAAGTCCTTTAGTCGCCTTCTACCACACCCATGGGAAGAAATGGGATACTGCTATTACTTACGTCCGACAACACTCGGAACAGAATAGCGCATCGCAACAATAAATAAGGTTAAAAACAGCGATGCTGTTTCATTTTACTTTAATCCAAATACCACCGAAATAAAATAATTTTAGCAGTTTTTATTAAATTAAAGAATAAATGTACGGTTCATTGAATTTTTTTTCGGCATTTGTTTAGTTGATAGAAATCCTTTAATTATCATTACAATATGATAGTTTCCGCACAAAATTTTAAAAATTATGCGATGAAAAAATATTTTTTTGAGCTTTATTTTACGATCGACTCATCATGATTCAAAAATATTTTTGTATGAGTCTAGTTCTAGGAAACAGGACAACATCTGTCCAGCTGGTCTTACTAATATTATAAATATGAAACTTTGTATGTTAAGATGTTTATTACTCGATCACGGCTAATCGGATTTGGATGAAATTTGGAAACACTATCCAAAGATATGAAATGCTGTCAGGCAATGAAAAAGCAGCTCCAGAAAAAGTCTAGTTTGAACCTCTTTTAGTACCATTAAAAGTTCAATCCTCGCTCATCTCACCACGTAGCATCATCTCCAGAGACGTCACAAAGTCAAAGCCATTATAGGAACATATATTCTCAAAACTGTGCAAAAGCTTTTAAGTTGTAATTGTATGTAGTTTAGAAGTGTCGTAGATTATTCATCAGAGAAAAAAAAGTTGTGTGTCTTTGACAAGATAAAGGGAACGCATTTTATATTTGAATTGAATAGTAATAGGTTTTGTGTACTTATCAATGTATGTGCAGGTTGGCCAACTTTTCAGTTTAGTTGAAAGCTAGTACCTACGGTCGCGGAGGCTAGCTAGGTCATAGTTAAGATTCCCTGATCAAGCCAAGATTTCCAGAACCCGATTTGCAGTGATGGCAAAAAGACTGTCAGGACCCAGGAAAGACAAACCACATTAGAGATGCGCAAAATGTGTCGGTAAAAAGAAATTAATGATGTATATCTTTTCTCTTATAGAAGTAGTCCACTCATTTACTTCAGTACTTCATTTAGTTCAGCAAATGAGAACGAGTCTTTAACATAAGATAACGACAGTGATTGACAATTTACAACAAATGATGCACTTCACTAGTTCAGTTTTATACTTATGTCAATTTTCCTTCATACTTTAAACAGGCTTAGGACTGTCAAACTAGAAATATAAATTTAAGCAAAACTATTTTTTAAATAGTATGTATTTTTTTTTACTGATGCGCACAGTTTGTGCGACCGAAAAGAAATGCTGAACTAAGTGAAGTGGAGACACATTTGAATGACTACTGATTGAATGTTAATTTTAGTAAATTTCCTTCAATCGTTCGCGAACTACTCATGTCTAAACCACATGAGCCCTCTCTTATGGTGTTCTTAGTTTTATTTGTAGTGACATTTTGCAGAAAATGAATGATGAAAGAATAAAAATTCTCTTCACGGACCTTTTCATCGAAAATCAAGAATGTGGGATGGAAGAGCGAGTGTGGCGAGCTGGATTTTTTTTAAGACTCTTCTAATGAGCTTTCTTCCAAAAATAAAATACGCTGTTTCTATGTGACGTCGCATTACACTATTACATGTATGTCATAATTCACTGTAGCATAATCAGCCTATAACGTTCCCACTGTTGGGACACAGACCTCCTCTCTGTAAGAGGGAGCGGGCCGTAATCCACCACGCGGGCCCAGTGTGGATTGGTAGATGTCACATGTCTTCGAATTGTTGGTTCTATGACATGCCGTTTCCTCACGATGTTTTCCTTCACCGTTTTGAGAGCAGTGGTGATGAAATAATTTACACAAATTAAGGCGCCTGTCTGGGTTCGAACTTACGACCCACATCACATAAGTCGCGGCCGTTATCTACCATTTTGCCACCACTGCTCTTCAATCCACTATTCACTACATAATATAAAACAAAGTCCTCCGTCGCGTCTTTCTGTTCGCGATAAACTCAAAAACTACTACACCCATTTTAATGCTGTTTTTACCAATGGATAGAGTGGTTCACGAGGATGGTTTCAGTATATAATTTGTCAAGTTTTTGTATACATTTGCTAAAATATTATGATATTTGTTGGAGGTGTCGGAAAAAATAAGCTGTCTGGGAGCTTTCAACGAAAAAACCCTTTGAGATATATAACAAAATGATGTATGGTGGAATCATGTATCTTATATAGGTCTACAGAAAAGTTCACGATGGCATATGTCTATCTCTTAAGGATAACATACTACATATCCATTTTAATACTTAAAAAAGGGGCAATTATAAAGCGGTTATTGGGAAGTTATTTACACAAATACGGTATTAATCCTTATTATTTTAAATAAGTTAGAGATTTCATGCACATTATTTTACTCTTTTCGCGATAGCCGACATCCACGCGGGCGAAGCCACGGGCATCAGCTAGTTCACTATAATTTCAAGTAAATCTTCTCCAGGGCCGAAATCAGAGGTGGTTATAATATACCCTGTATTCTTTATGCATACTTCTCATTATTTCTTTAAAGACTTTATTTATCAAGAAAACCGTATTTCCTATAGTTTACCCAGTCACTAGAATTCACTCCACCTATTATAGTGAAGGACAGATTCCTATTGAAGCTCTATCGACCGCTATATTTTATTTATCGAAGATAAATTACTTCGGTTTCCATTGTCGAGAACTAAATACTAAATGATAATATTACTGGACTATTGTAAAAATACTAAAAGAAATAGAATAGAATGGATAATGAATAGTTAATAAGGCGTTTCGTTGACTTATGTGTTTTGTTCTTTGATTTATGTTTGTAAAGAACGTATTTTTATTTTAGACGGAATCCATACTGAGGCAGAGCGAAGAAGCCTTCTTGTCAAAGTTACGACGCGACGTGCAGCTGCTGACTATTTTTGTTCTGTTTTCGTCATTCTAGGTCTGTATTTTTAAAATAAAGGCTCAGCAATGGAAATGTTAAGTTACAATAGTCTAACTTACGGTTTTTTTTTGGGTGGGAAATCATCAAATAACTTCTCCCGCTCTGGGTGGAGCGGGAGGGCGTGTCAGACTTTTACTGACTAAAACCCATCCGTGTTCCCTCAGTTGCCTGTGTGCCAGGGGCCGCGGTATCTCTTTCGAACAACCCGCACCGTCTAACTTACGGTTGAATCTTGTCGTTTCATAATCAGTGTACATACGGTTGAATCCTGTCGTTTCATAATCAGTGTACATACGGTTGAATCTCGTCGTTTCATAATCAGTCTACATATAGATGTCTTTATATATTATGTAATACTAGATTTTGCCAGTGGCTTTGCCTGCGTGGAGATCGGGATAAAAAGTATTCTATGTTATAGTTTATCTGTGTGCCAAATTTCAACCAAATCAATACTTACTCAATGCTCAATACTTTATTACATTCCACAATTCGTTTAGCCGTTGTTGCGTGATTGAGTAACAAACATCTAATTATCCAAACATACAAACTTTAACATTTATAATATTATAATAAAATTGTAACAGGCCGATGTCTGTACATTAAAGATATTGAAGAAAAAATAGTATGGGGGGTCTTTATTAGAGCAACACAAGCCAAAACAATGGTTTTTAGATTTTTTGTCTGTCTGTATGTTTGTTACCGCATCACGCAAAAACCACTGCATGGAATTGAATGCAGTTTTCAATGATGTATTCCGAGAGGTCTAACTTAAAAATAGGCTATATATTATCAAAAAAAATGATTATCTACTTGATTCTAAAGTCCACGCGTATGAAGTCGCGGGCAAAAGCTAGTTTATAATATTATAATTATATAATATGTGTAGATTCAACCGTGTCTCGAGATGCCAGTAGGTACTTACACCACTGGTGGTGGTTGGCATATTTTTTTACAGTCCGATCATATGTTGACTATCACCACCATCGGCTGCCTAATATTTACCAACACCAATAACATAAAAACTCTTGATTTAGAAATCAAGAAGTGAAAATTCTGAAGTAAAAATTAAACCAATAACGTTTAGAGACATGTGTTTTTCTCTAACATTTCATGTGTATATGTTGAGGACTGGGAGCTCATCCATTTGTCAAGTCGCTGATTATTTGATGACGCATCACTTAGCCAACCTTCCCTCTGATATTTTATTCTCTCCTCCCAAGAGTGACTGTGGTGAAAGGCCAAAATACTACGGCCGTGTGTTACACCGACGTGTTATGTTATAATAATTTCAAGAAAATTATTTCCGATAGTGAGAGTTCGTATTCTTCGATGTTTGATTTTCGGTTGTCTATACAAATAATAAAGCTAAAGAGCTTACTTTTTGCATTACATAGCTCAGTCTATGAGGAAGGTTTAGAGATCCCTTGGGTGCAGAGGAAAAACAGACAAAGTCAGAACGAAAGCTGAGTGAAAACGAAGAAGCGCGGGCAGGTGATGCCATGCGAAGGGGTAGGTCGGGGTGGTAAGACATGTGGGCGAAGTCGCGGGCAGAAACTAGACTGCAATAACCTGCTTAGCACTTTTTTTAGTTTGAGGATGGGAAATCATTTAATACCTTTTCCCGCTCATAGACTTTTACTGACTAAAACCCACCCGTGTTCCCTAAGTTGCCTGTGTGGCAGGGGCCACGGTATCTCTTTCGAACAACCCGCACCCCTGGCAGGCATCGGCCCTTGCGGACCCCGCCAGCTGGTGCTGACATCTGTTTAAAGCGCGCGTGGAACACAACGCGCCGTTGACCCGGGCTTGGTCTTTACCGACCCATTACTCGCTGCTCTAAATAAAATAAAATAAATAAACTACGAAACGGATTTTGATGTGATTTCGCCACCATTTGGACCTTTTATACTTGTAGGTTTTGGTAAGCTTAAAGTAAACTCAATACTAAATTAAAGGTATAATAAAGAAATCTCGATATTTTGTCTAGACGTAAAAACCATGCGAAGCAAGGGTGGTTTGCTAATACCTACCTATATATTAAATGCTCATTTTTATCTGAAATTACTACTTCAGAGGACAACGAGAATGTTTTTGGGAAACGTTTGAGAAACATCGCAGATTGCAGATTCCCCGTGTTGTAAAGGGCAAGTAGCGCAATTGACTATTCCAGTCATATGAGACTATTTGAGAGCTTTTTCACTTCCCATAAATATCACGATTGGTGGCTTCTGACGTGATCAACAATCATACACGCTTAGAAGGAACCTATTGAATTGTTTAGTGTGCACTGTTCAACAAGCACACCGCCTGAACCGAATGATAAAATTGCAATATTTAGTTACGCTTCGGTGTGACAGACATCCCTTCATCTGTTGAAAGGACGCCGCGGTTGGCTTGAATGTTCTTATTCATATTATGTGCCATTTAACAAAAGATTGGGCAGAGGCTTCTTTCCGACAAGGTTTAGAAAACTTTGTGTATTGTTATGAGGGTAGTAAATGTTTAGGTTTTTTTTGGAATTTGATATGTGGTTAAGGCCCATAGTATCCTCATCTCCCGTTTGTATGCTAAAGCACGACTGCCGCCCGCGCCCGCGCAGGGCACCTCTGAGCCTTTATCTCAAAATGGGGATATTCCTTTGATTAATTTACAATTGTGCTTCGGCGATTCTGTGGTACCTCTAACTATCTATTTTTCAGTGTGTTTTTTTTTTCCAAATAACGAAGCCGTTTAGTAGGAGTATGGGATAGAAGCCAAAATATTGCGTGTTGGAAAATATTTTTTTACAGCAAAAGTATTAACCATACAAAAAAAGTACTTCGGGCAAAATTATCTATATGAATCTATAGCAAAATCATATATTTTTCAAATCTTCAAGACAAGCCGTTAATGAGCAGTAGGGTTCATAAAGTGACCGTGTTACGATACCAAATGGGACGTAGGCCCTTAATATAGTGGATTTACTGGTTAGTAGTTTAGTGGGTAGTATAATAGCTTCCATTCGAACCGGATGCAGTTGAATACCATTATTTTACACAGTCCAGTTACTGGGTACTACGATACCCCTTGGTAAGACTCGTTGTCAGACTTTCAGACCTCTGACAATCCGTAACGACTGTCAAAGATCCACGAATGATAACCGGAACCAACGGCTTAACGTGCTTTCCAAGGCACGGAAGGGTCTTGTATGTAAAGATGGTCACCTATCCACGAACCAACCGCGGCAAGCGTAGTTTAACCTGATCGATCGGCCCGCGTGAAAGTTAAACAGTTAAATGAATAAATAAACATATTTGATTTCATACTATAAAGTAGGTACTCACCAAGTTCAGATCCACAGACACGCGGGATGATTTCCAAGATGGCGGAGCAGGAAGCGTCTTCGAAGCAGAGCTGCCTCGCTAGCAGGCAGTTCAGGATCGCCATCGTACCCTTTAGACCGGGCCCTGTGGAAGAAGAAGTAGAGGTTAGGCAGTGATATTGATCTGGTCTTAAGAACTTATAATGACGGTTTCCGAGGTAAAATTAACTAGATTTTGCCAGCGGGTTCGCCCTCATTGGTTGTCGGAAATTATTCCACTGGAACGAACTACCGGGATAAAAAGTACCCTATGAGTTAATCTAGGTTAGTAACTATCTCTCGGGAGGAGGCACGGCTCCCTGTCGTTTCGGGTGACACAGGTACTCTCGGGGCATGGTTGCTTCGGGAAGTACTTGTGTCACATAAACAGGGAGCCGGACGCTTGGTGTCACCACTGCGTCGACTGTTGGGAGGACACGGCGTGGCATACGCTGGCAGAGTGTGCTGCTTGGGAGGAGCCGCGCCGTGCCCTCATCTCAGGAGTAGGCGGCGTTCTATCGCTGCCGGCCGTTGTCGATTCGATGGTCGACAGCGAGGAGTCCTAGGACGCGGTGGTATCCTTCTGCGAATCAGTCCTTTCGCAGAAAGAGGCTTTGGAGAGGGAGCGGGAGATTGCTTCCGCTAGCCCGATCCGCAGCAGACGCACTGTGCGTCGGCGGAGGGCGGACAACGCCCTCTTCCAGCTCCCCTAAATGGGTCCAGGGGCGACGGATCTGGGGAAATCTGTCGCCCCCTATTCCTTATAACCCGAGATGGCGGCGCGTAGTGTTCCACGCGCGCCTCTCTATGAAGTAAGGGGGCAGCTTAAAACCTCACTCACTCAACGCGAGGTGGCCCGCAGAGGCGGGCGGCACTAGCCGGGGATCGCGGAAGTCGCTCTTCTTCCCGTGATCTCCGGTGCAAGTGTGAGACGGTACACCGGGGTTGTTTTAGTCAGTAAAAGTCTGACAGACCCCTCCGCCCTGCCCAGGGCGGAGGACATCCATGAGGATTAGCCCCCGTAACAAAAAAAAAAGGTTAGTAACTATCTGTAGGTACCTAGACCAAATATCATTCAAATCCATTCAGTAGTTTTTGCGTGAAAGAGTAACAAACATCCATCTAACCATCTTCACAAACTTTCACATTTATAATATTAGTGGGATTGAAGTGACTGACCCTAGCGGTGGAGCAGAAGGTCTAATGAAATAGTTGCCGAAAAACGGTGAAAGAAGCTTTGACAGACCATTAGCAAGGTTGGATGCCCACAGAAGATCACGGGAAGACCTGGATGTGACGCGCACATACCAGGGAAGTATGGTACAGATGGGCCTATACTTAGCAGTGGGTGGAACAAGGCTGCCAATGACGATAGGCAACTTTACACACTGTTCCTCATGCCTCTGTACCTGCCGTGCTATTCTGTAACCATCTCACCGGGTGAAGTGAGCGTGGAGTGAGCGGTCAGTGCCAATATTTCAACTGATGCTAGGGATGACCAAGCATTACATTTACGATCATAACCAAGATTTAATCTCGATTATGATTGTAAATGTTTGCTAATTCTATTGATCATTTTATCACGATTTCAAAGCTAGTGCGCGTTCAATACAATAATGCATTCAGGGTGTTGATGGGGTTGCCGCGATACTGCAGTACTTCCGGCATGTTCGCTGAGGCGGGAATAGATGGCTTTCACGCCATCATGCGCAAGCGATGCGCTTCCATCATGCGCAGGGTACGCGCCAGCCCCAACAGCATCCTGAATACTATAGCGGATAGGTGGGATAGCCCCATACTGGGACATTGGATACGCCTACATTCAACTGTGGCGTAATAATAAATATACACTCGAGAGCAATGAATCCGGGTCACTTAAAGAATGTTAAAAATCTCGGAAACTAAAAATGATAGGTTAATGCAATAAATTGTATTTAATAGACAATGTAATACTCCTTAAATGAAAGTAAAAAAAATATGAGTCACCATACATTTTATTAACACAAAATTACATAAAGAAAAAAACTGCTGATCTCTCCTTAAAACAAAAATAGGAAACATGAAATTTTTGAACTTTATTACGATTTTCTTGAATTTTAATACTTCGTATTGCCTCCTCGTGCTTCCATTACTGCGTTTACGCGGTTTGGCATGCTGTACACCAAGTTCCTCATACGATTTTGGGGAATATTCTCCCATTCCTCTGTGAGAGCAATTTTGAGCTCACGAAGCGTGATTGGGGGAGGGTTTCGTTGTTTTACGCATCTGCCTAGCTCGTCCCAAGCATGCTCGATCGGGTTGATATCCGGGCTGCGCGCTGGCCACTCCATACGAGTAATGTTCATCTCTTGAAGGTAGTCATTCACAATCCTACCTGTATGAGGTCGGGCATTGTCATGCATAAATATAGCATCCTCACCTAAATTGACCATAAATGGACCAACGTGATCATTGAGGATTTCTTCCACATATCTTACGCTAGTTAAAGAGCCGTTTTCTATGATCACCAGCTCTGTGCGACTTTCAGAAGAAATTCCGGCCCACACAAGTACAGACCCACCACCGTAGGCTACTTTTTCTTCGATGCATGCTTGCTTGAATCTTTCCCCTGGTCTTCGATACACTCTGTGTCTTCCATCGTGCTTGTAGAGCATAAATTTTGATTCGTCGGAGAACATAACTTTTGACCAATCTTCAATACTCCAATTTACGTGGCTCTGGGCATATCTTAGTCTTGAAATACGATGCCCACGCTCCAGTTTAGGGCCGTTTGCAGGTCTAAGGGGTTTAAAGTTAGATTCAGCAAGCCGACGTCTTACTGTCCATGCACTTGGGTTACTTCCTCCGAGGCGTCGAAACTGATTTGTGAGTTCAGTTCCTGTGAGAAAGCGATTTCGAAGCATGGTGTTCACCAAGTATCGGTCTTCTCGTGCTGTGGTACACCTGGTTCTGCCCGTTCCTGGTCTGCGTAGGTTAGAACCAGTTTCTTCGTAACGTCGGAGAACTCTTTGTACTGTTGACAGCGACACACCGACAGTCCTGGCTGTATCGCGCTGACTCCGGCCGGTTTCCAGCATTGTAAGTATTCTGGTGCATTCTTCAGGCGTAAGCGACATAATTTCAGCTTGAATAATGAATATAGAGCACTATCAACATGGTTTATGTACCCACATAAATGACAGATTACAAACAAAAGCAAAACCAAATGCTGTAATTTCGTAGTTCCATCTTCGAAAGTGGCCTTTTTTCAAATTAGATTTTTTTATGATATAACTTTACAATAACTATGAAGTTTTAATACCTTCATTTAAGGAGTATTACATTGTCTATTAAATACAATTTATTGCATTAACCTAGCATTTTTAGTTTCCGAGATTTTTAGGATTCTTTAAGTGACCCGGATTCATTGCTCTCGAGTGTAGTTTTTATTTTGTTTTTTCTCCAGTAGATGTAAGTACTAACACTAGTTTCTAAGTCGTTTGTATACTTATATTATATATTATATTAACCAAATGGACGTTATGGGTCTGAAATAAAAGTTTTTTTATTATTTTTTATTACATTTTAGGAGGTTTTTGAAATAAAGTAGCAAAACAAATACTCAGTCAAACTCAATGTTGTTTCGGTCTATTTTTGCCGAGACTTATATTGCTTATATTGCCTGAGGCCCGAGTGCGCGTATAATGTAATGTAATGCATGATGCACACTTAAACACTAGCTTTGAAATCGTAATAAAATAATCAAAATAGAATTAGCATACAATCATAATCGAGATTTAATATCGATTATGATTATAAATGTAATGCTTGATTAATCCCTAGCATCAGTGGGATGACATTGATAGCTCAGACCACGCTCACTCGGCTCACTTCGCTCGGTGAGATGGTTACAGAATAGTACGGCTGTGAGGGCTATCTCAACGCATCACCTAGACTATTTGTTCGTTTAGTCATGTATCATCATATTTTTTTTTCAATAAAAAGATTATAAGCTCTAGTTTTCTAGAAGATCGGTGGCCGCTATATAGCGTCTGCAATTTAACGTTGAATGACGTCACTGAAACGTTGTTTATGAAAGTAAAGTTTCTGTATTTTTCCAGAGAGCGTTTTTTGACACCGTAAAGTCAAACTGCTCTGGCATCATCTTCATGACAGCCGTCATTACAGCCGTAATGTAGCGGCCAATGCTCTTCTAGGAAACTGTAGCTAAAGTAAGTACTTTATAACTACCGGTTTCTGAATAAATAATTCTTATATAGTTAGTAGTGTAGTAGAAACTTTAATTACCTACAGTCACTTTAATATCCAAATAAAGTTTCAAATAGAAACTGAAATCGTTTTCGATAGGACTATAATTTAAATCTAAAACTAGTGGAAAACATGATAATTGGAGGAATTGGAGCAAGTTAGAAATATATCCGGGACGCGTTATTAGGAATTCTTGTGTAGCGTTCCAGTACTTATGCCGCAAGGTGGGTTCGAATGTACTGCAAAAAAAAACACAAAACACGTAAAAAATAACAAAATTAGACAAAATTACAAAAAAAAAACAATATACAAAACGACAGGTTGACACGTTTATTGCAAACATTTTAAAACCTGATTTACCACACATATTAAATTCCGCACCATACTCTAGTCTCTACTCTTGAAACAAAATCCAGACAGATACAGACTAACCCCCTTATTTATAAACGCTGCTTAAAGTTAAATAGTGTTTAGCGCCTGTTAAACCATACATTTTGAAGTTTCAACATCTCTTAACTTTAAGCAACGTTTATAAATAAGAGGGTAACTGTCTAGTTTTGGGCTCACTGGGAACAATACCAAATTTAAAAAAAAACTGCTCATTTCACCATTGAAACTGAACGCGGTTAGCACATTTAAACCGCGTTCAAGAGCGGTCAGTGTCAATATTCCACAACACTAATGACCCTGACGGACCCACAGAACCGGTCGAAGTGGCGGAGCTTGGGGGAGGCCTATGTTCAACTGTGGACGTCTTTCGGCTGAAATGATGATGATGATGAATGACCCTGAGCAGTGACAGAGAGCAGTATAGTATCGGCCTAGTGGTAATGGCCCTGACTTACCAGACCGAAACCAGGCATGCGTTTTACTTTGTGTAAATAATTTCATCACCACTGCTCTCAAAACGGTGATGAAAACATCGTAAAACCGTGAGGAAATCGGCTGTCCTAGAACAAAAAATTCGATGAAGAGTGACATCTACCGACCCATCACAAAGAGGAGGCCTGTTTCTTAGTAGTCGGAACTTTAAAGACTGATTACACAGATATAATGACACTGACAGCTCTTGAACACGGTTAGATATGCTGATCACTACCATTTTCTTTGGAATTACTTTTGGTACCCTTTTTTTTTGGGTGGGAAATAACTTCTCCCACTCTGGGTGGAGCAGGAGGGCGTGTCAGACTTTTACTAACTAAAACCCACCCATGTTCCCTCAGTTGCCTGTGTGCAGGGGCCGCGGTATCTCTTTCGAACAACCCGCACCCCTGGCAGGCATCGGCCCTTGCGGACCCTACCAGTTGGTGCTGACATCTCTTTGAGGCGCGCATGGACCACAATGCGCCGTCGACCCGGGCTTGGTCCTAACCGGACAGCGAAATACCCACTAATCCCCTTTAAGCTCTTAAGTTACTTAAGTTACTTTTGGTACCTTAGAGTGTTATTCTAAGGAAATATTTTAAGCTTCATAAGATACTACAAATTGGATTTAGCCTTTGTACCTGCTTTAATAAAATCATATCTATTTCTGTCTCGTTCCAGTTTGTGCTTCGCCTGCAGCCGTGCCGAAGTAGAATTTCTATTTACGCATCCGGGACACCGAAATAGCTACCGGCAGAGATTCGCTATCGATCGCCGAATGGATGCAGTTTTAAAGGGTTCTGTCGGTCTAAATGTTACTGGAAATACCGCTCGCCTTTCATAGTTCTATTTCCTATTTCCTATTTATTGGCTCGCGGAATTTTTGAGTTGTTCCGTTTATTCGTTTTTATGATTAGCGAGGAATGGCTAATGTGTTTTTGTTTCGACATTTGTCTATTAAAGTGTTTGGAGCTTTCGTCGTGAAGCAGATAAAATATGATGAAATTGAATTCTTTATTATGTTAATAGGATTTCGTTATAAGTTTTACACGACATATCTTACTTCTTACTAATATTATAAATATGAAAGTTTGTATGTTTAGATGTTTGGATGTTTGTTACTCAATCACGCAAAAACGGCTGAACGGATTTGGATGAAATAAGGCTAACAGATGGTTTATAACCTGGATTATCACATAGGAAACTTTTCAACCCGGTAGTACATTCCGACGGGATAATATTCGACCTCGTAAGAGCTAGTTATACAATAAAATTAATGAGCTAAATGGAGTCGACATTTCCTATCTGACTCTGAAAAGAAATGGCGAAACAAACTGTTTTATAGTCCAGACATAATCTTGGTTAGAAAATGTGGAGATAATGTAGATACAGTACCTGAAATTGTCTTTTTAGTAAAGAACCAGACAGACCAGTGGACCAGTGAACACCACCAACTATTCGGGGAAACAAGGCGTGATTCTAGGTTTATAATAATCACTAGCTTTTGCCGAAAATTTTCCCACGGGAAGGATAAAAAGTATCCTATGTGTTATTCCACGTTACAAACTATCTGTGTGCCAAATTTCATCCAAATCCGTTCAGCCGTTTTTGCGTGATAGGGTAACAAACATCCAAATATCTAAACATACAAACTTTTGCGTTTCTAATATTAGTAAGGATAATACTCGTATATATATAGTAGGATTACCATCATATTCACATTTTATAAAAAAAAACATTCCCAACAGTTCAAAAACACACAAGATCAGATACAATATCGAATGCACTTATATTTTAGTTACAGCTACCGACGATAGATGTCGCCTGCAGTGGCCGCAGATGCCGCAACGAGACGGAATATTAAAACATTAACATGGCTCGAAACATGTTTATTTTTACTATGCAAATATTCGCAATGGGGCTGTTGTGTCTGGATATACATTACTCTGCTCGTGTGTGCTTTGAAAAGAATGAAGTTAAAGTTTTGTGGGATTTATAGTGGTATACAGTTTTGAAGACGATTTCGAAGTAAGCTGACTGTAGCACATCGCATATCTAGGTGAATCTAGTCGACATTTTTTCCATACAAACTTCGGGAGTGTGTTACTCTATTGTTCGACAATGTACATCAACAATTAAACATGGTATGGTTTTGTCTCATTATTAATATTGTCTGTGCGGAAACAGAATACTAAAATATAAAGCCATTAAAAAGTTAGGAGCCAACAAAGATTCGTTTTTCTTGCTAATTTAACCTAACTGTGTGTTTAAGTAAACAAAGAAGTGTTAAATCTCCAAAACCGTACCGACCAAGCTCAAACATAGAAAAGTTTAATAAACTTTATTGGTCATTGATTTATGCAGTGGTTTTTTCATAAAACCCGATCTTCCCAAGGACTTTTCTAAACTTTTTACGTGCGTGTTTTACTATAAATGCTTCTGCATTTCACTGAATAACGTTGTGCATGTAGAATAGCGTCTAACTACTCATCGCAGATACTATCTCTGTCGGACACGATGCCTGGTGAGACAGCGTGCTTTTTATTAGCCAGGCCCACCAGTGAGTTCGAGCCCGCAACTAGATTCACCTTAACAAGCGAACCTTGGAATAGCACCCAGAACCTCGCGACAGACAACCTTACGACCTCTAAAATTACAAATCTATCAATTTAATATTAGGTACTGAGATTACTCTCAATATTGATTGCAAACAAAAATAGAAGTCTGAAATGTAAGCGTAAATAAATTCTGAGATGAAACCCCTAAGTGCTCAACTGTCAAACATGTAAAAAGTTTTTGGTGAAAGTAAGTAAATAATTCTGTAATACTCTTATTTTTCTTTTATTAGTTTTTATTGAAGGTATATTAAAGATATTCAGTTTATGAAAAGTTAAGTACATTGCGACTAATTTTTATTTAACTAGCTACGGCTAGTGGTTTCACCCGCATAAGTATTGGTCCTGTGGGGATATCGGGCTAAATAGTATATTTTATAACGAGGGACTAAACGAAGCCATATTATACCAGAGGTGGTTTGACTCCCGAGCGTGCGAGGGAGTCAATGAAACCGAGGGTATATTAAGTTGGCGTTTAGTCTCGAGGTGCAAACTGTACTTTTCACTTCGAGTGCGAAAAAATAGTCAATTTAGTACAAAAACATGTACCTACTTACCTAATAAATATTACATAACAAAAAAAAAGTGAAAAATAACTTTAATTTCGGAAGTCGGTGTCTTTGGAGCTGTTTTTGAATTTTTTGTCACCGCCTTCCGAAATTAAAGTTATTTTTCAATTTGCAGTGTTTTTTTGGAAGTCGGTTGTTTTTTTTTTGAATAAGATTTTTCTTCACTTTTTTGTGGTTCACATGTGCTTACCCCTTCACAGCGTACCGGCGTGATGTTATGTTATGAACTGGTGTAAGCAATAGACAGACATGAGATTGCAGCAATCCCAGTCCATTAGCTATCATTTATTGAGGAGTTCCGTTGCCTACCTCCAAAGTTCTTCATCAGATCTTCACCAAATTGAAATGATACTACTCCGAGAAAGTACTCTTCTAAAAAATACCTAAATCGCTTCGCGTGCCTATAAAATTTCAAGAGTTCTCTCTATTTCTCCATGATCCCATCATCAGATCCTGACTTGATGATCATGGGACCACCTGGGAAGTATACCCTTTCAAACAAAAAAAAAACCCGAATCGGTCCAGCCATCTTCGAGTAATCGGGGAACATACATAAAAAATTTTTAAAAAAGAAGGTTCCGATGAATTGAGAACCTCGTCCTTTTTGAAATCGGTTAATAAAATAAAAATCACAATATCTATTAGGTATGTCTTTTGCTCTTTGCCCGACGTCAAACTCTTCACCAAGGAACATAATATACCACAACTGTCACTGGGCATTCTTAATAAATTTATTTAAAGCTGAACAAATTTACACTCGACAAAAATTTTGAAATTTTCGCGGTAAATTTTTCTTCTAAACCAGTAACAGATTAACAATTTAAAACACATGGCGCCACCTTGGCAAAAACCATGGAACTAAAACTCTCAACATTTTCGCAATGAAGATAGTCCACACTCCACAGATAAAAGTATATTTACTGGCTGTTTGAGTTTGTCTATGACACATGAAGGAAATTAAAAAACGAATTACTTTTTACTCCCTAGGGACTAAAGTGGTCACTTTAGTCCCGCTTCCTAGGGCTATATTGGCGTCTTTTTAGAGCATGAGAAGTGAAAAAGTATTTTATACCCTAATCCAGGTCATGGTCTACCTATTTCCCAAATTTCATCTAATCCCGTTCAACCGTTTTAGCGTAAGAGCGTTACAAACGAACCTACAAAAAATATTTTTTTGACCTTTTTAATATTAGTTTATATTTTATTTGATTTAACGGTAAAAGATAATTATTATATTGTCTGTCAACAAAGGTGTGTTTACATAAAAGTCGCACGAGATTAATATCTCGCTAAAAAATCGCGCTGGTGCGCGATTTTTTACCTGACTGCGTCAAAAGGGGGTTATGTAAAACGCGTGTTTGTGCTATAGTCCTGGTAAAAACAGTATTCCTATAACATTGATTACGCTCTTTGTTTCATTTTTGTCCGTTTTCACTCATGTGTAGTAATCGATTTGATTAAGTGCTTCACGAATCCTTTGGCGTTTGGATGACATTGACATACAAAACAAGATGGCGGCTGTAATTCCAACTTTGGCCACACGCCAAAAGAATATTTTACAAGTCTATCTATCTCTGCTCTAAAAAAATACCCATAAATTGTTTCTAAATACTCAGTTCTACTAAATATGTCCTATAATATCCAAAAAAGCAAATATGACTACAGTCGTCCCTGAATACGAGCATACGAGCTCATTCACTGGCTCTCCAAATAAGCTACTTTATTTCCAGCAACGTGTAGACGACCAATGAATTATTTAGTTCAGCTATTTGTGAACAGACTTCGCGCTTAATATTCAGATGGGAGGATAGTGGTTTTGAAGCTATGATTTAATGGAACCTGCATAAGAATATGAATGCATAATGATTGAGAGAGGCCCAATGGTTAATGGCCGCGACTAACGAGTTGTATGTACGTCGAAGGATCAAACCCTGATAGGCGCTTTACTTGGTGTAAATGACTTCATCACCACTGCTTTCAAAACGGTGAAGGAAAACATCGAGAGGAAAGATTTGCATCTGGATTGAGGGCCCATTTTTTAAATCCTTACGAAACGAAATAAGACTAATCTATAGGGGAAATTAGTAAAAAATAGTTAATCAAGTTTGCGTTAATCTTTATTGATCCTAGACAATAAAGCCGAAAATATTGGGCTCTCAGTTCAGACGTTTTAGTAAAATTCGACTTTCATTTACTCTTTACCAATTAACTTTTTGTCATTATTTCTCTTTAACTAATTCACAGAGGCATCTTAGTAAAATACATTAAAGTGGTATTTATGTATTTCGTCAGCTTAATTCATGTTTTGCAGTTTCCTCAGCAAGACATGAATGAATTGAGGGACCTAGATATACCGCCATAAATCTGTAATGACGTATTCTACAGATATCGGAATTTCTTAAAATATTTAAGAAAATATTCACATAATCCTTAAATAAAAATTATTTATCTAGAGATAGTACTTTCTGAGATTTAGGCTATGCCACTTCATACACGCGTCTGGATTGAGCTGTCACCACCTTCTGCGAAGCAGTAATTTTCGCGAGGAGGGAGGCGGCACACGTAAGGGAGAGGCAGTATATGCGCCCTCACGGCCCTAGTTACCGTAAGGGACGCCCTGGGCGTCGAGAATACCAGGCTGATTCCCGGCCACCGTAGGCGCCGGCTTGCGGATGGCGAGTAATGGGTAGCTTGCTGACTGGTAAGAACCAAGCCCAGGTCGAAGGCGCGTTGTGTTCCACGCGCGCCTCAAAGAGATGTCAGCACCAACTGGTGGGGTCCGCAAGGACCGATGCCTGCCAGGGGTGCGGGTTGTTCGAAAGATATACCGCGGCCCCTGGCACACAGGCAACTGAGGGAACACGGGTGGGTTTTAGTCAGTAAAAGTCTGACACGCCCTCCCTCCGCTCCACCCAGAGCGGGAGAAGTTATTTGATGATTTCCCACCCAAAAAAAAAAAAAAAAGGGCCCATGTTTTTTAATCATAACAGTTTTAATTCACGTTTAAGAAATTAATTGCCTTTGCTTTACGCGGGTTGCAAACCAAGAGCTAAGCTATTTTAGCTTTATTCCCGTAGCTAAGGTAAGTTTCCATACTGGTGTGCAGACTGCAAACTATGAACACAAGTATGAAAAACTGCGTCAGCTGTGCAAGCTAAGCTAAACTACCTTAGCTTAGCTCTTGGTCTACAACCCGCATTAAGTTTTAACAATTTTTTACTAATTTCCCTATAAATCTTCGTTTCGCAAGGAATTAAAAAATGGGTCCTCCAGATGCACATAGAGGAAACCGGCATGTCCCAGAACAACAATTTGAAGACATGTGTCATCTACCAACCCGCATTATGCTGGCGAAATGAGAGGGTGAAGTCTATACCCCTCCACCTATGAGCTCTGTACACCCTTCTTTAGACGTGATGTTATGTTAGGTTATTTACACATACAATATTAATAAACGCTACCGCGCGTCAAAAAATGTCTGTCGACGCCATAATGACAACAGGAAATAGGAACGTGACAGCCAGTGACAGTTCATGTATATGCATAGCTATTTGTGAGGGGCAGGTAGAAATCTAGGTCAGGCAGACCCATGCGTATATGCTAATGCAATACGATTGTAACTTGCAATAATACATCACTGTCCGTGTGTCAAAGCCTGAAAGTCAGTGATGGCAGAGCTTTGAACGATAGTACAATGGTTCTATCAGTGTTTACTTGTGGCTGTGTTGTGTGAAAAACAAAATAAAACTTGGTATACTTCCACGAATTGTATTCTTGAAATAAAACGATCAAACAAAATATATTGAAATTCTTAAAAAAACGCAATATATCTAGTCTCCTTCGTCACCACCTTCCTCTTCTTCATCAAATTCACCTTCTTCCTCGGCCGTGGCATCCTGGTATTGCTGGTATTCTGATACCAGATCATTCATGTTGCTCTCCGCTTCTGTGAACTCCATTTCATCCATTCCCTCGCCAGTGTACCAATGCAAGAACGCCTTACGTCTGAACATAGCAGTGAACTGCTCAGAAATACGTTTGAACAACTCTTGGATGGCCGTCGAGTTTCCAATGAACGTCGCAGACATCTTCAAACCTCGTGGTGGAATGTCGCAGACCGCAGTCTTCACGTTATTGGGAATCCATTCCACAAAGTATGATGAATTCTTGTTCTGAATATTCATCATCTGCTCATCCACCTCTTTCATTGACATACGGCCTCTGAAGACAGCCGCAACAGTCAAGTATCTTCCGTGGCGAGGGTCACAAGCCGCCATCATATTCTTAGCATCAAACATCTGTTGGGTCAACTCTGGAACAGTCAGCGCTCGGTACTGCTGGCTTCCTCTAGACGTCAGCGGGGCAAATCCTGGGATGAAAAAGTGCAAGCGAGGGAATGGAACCATATTCACAGCTAGTTTCCTCAGATCAGCATTCAATTGGCCAGGGAATCTCAAACAAGTGGTGACGCCAGACATCGTTGCCGATACCAGATGGTTCAAGTCCCCGTAGGTCGGTGTGGTCAACTTCAGAGTTCGGAAACAAATATCGTAAAGGGCCTCGTTGTCGATGCAGTAAGATTCGTCAGTGTTCTCCACCAGCTGATGCACTGATAAGGTTGCATTGTAAGGTTCTACTACAGTATCTGACACTTTGGGCGACGGTACTACACTAAAAGTATTCATAATACGATCTGGATACTCCTCTCGAATCTTCGAGATGAGGAGTGTTCCCAAGCCGGCGCCTGTGCCTCCTCCCAGGGAATGTGTTAACTGGAAGCCTTGAAGACAGTCGCATCCTTCAGCCTCTTTTCTGACCACATCTAGGACAGAGTCGACTAATTCGGCGCCTTCCGTGTAGTGTCCCTTGGCCCAGTTATTTCCTGCGCCCGACTGCCCGAAGACGAAGTTGTCCGGTCGAAAGATTTGTCCGAAGGGTCCCGAGCGCACGGAGTCCATCGTGCCGGGCTCCAGGTCGACGAGGATGGCTCGAGGAACATACTTGCCACCCGTTGCTTCATTGTAGTACACGTTGATGCGCTCCAGTTGAAGGTCGGAGTCCCCGTGGTAAGTCCCAGTGGGATCAATACCATGCTCGTCGGAGATCACCTCCCAGAACTGAAATAGATGATCATTGTCAGATTGAATGTCAGTGTCAAATGCGGTGCATACTAGATTTGTGTAGAGTCTGGCCGAGTTTACGTGATTTTAATTGAATTGGGAGCCGTAGCTAGATTTAGATGACTTTGAATTTTGCACTGAATTAACAGGACTGAGTCTAGTTTTCGGGGAAAAATACAACGGTATAAGAGGTCCGAAATAGAACATGCACTGTAAGATTACGTCGATTTTGTACCCAACCAACAGGGAATTTTCCCGATTTGCTACGTAATGTTAATAAACAATATTCTTACCTTAGCACCGATTTGGTTGCCGCATTGGCCAGCCTGTATATGAACTATTTCCCTCATTATTAGTATTAAAACTTAGAACAAAGAGCTTTCAATACACACCGACCGTTTATTTATTAAGAACTACGTACGACCTACTAGAACGACCGAATGAAAACAAATGCGCTGTTCCAAACTGTAGCCGTCAGTTTTCAAATAATGTTAATTTCAAGACTATTTTATTTCTTTTTAGTTTGATAAAAAACTTTTTTGTATTATAGGAGAGCGTATTTTTGAAAAAAGTTTGTATACTTCATTTAAGGACTTGTTAAGGGGGCCTAGATAGGCACTCTTTTGCGAAAAGTCACCATAACTTATCTGGAGGTGGTTAAATATTACCGATCAAATAAAACAACAAATCTTCGGACAAATCTTCGACTTCGCGGACGAGTCGAATATAACTTCGTCTTCTGGCAGTCGGATGCATAAAACAATTGGGCTAAGGGACACTGCACTGCTCTTTGAGGAGTGGCTTGAGAGGCGGCATGGCGTCCTCACCTTCCGCCTGACGCAGGTCCTCACCGGACACGGTTGTTTCGGGAGGTTCCTGTTTCGTATAAGGCGGGAGGAAACGCCCGGGTGCTTCCATTGCGAAGATCGCCCTGAGGACACGGTGGAGCATACGGTGGCGGTCTGCCCGGCTTGGGCGGAGCACCGCCGTGTCCTCGTGGAGGCGATCGGCGGCGGCGATCTCTCGCGTCCGGCCCTGGTGCAGGCCATGGTACGGAGCGAGAGTGAATGGTTAGTCGTCACCTCCTTCTTTGAAGCAGTAATGCTCGCGAAGAGGGAGGCGGCGCACGTGAGGGAGAGGCAGTATATGCACCCTCACGGCCGTAGTCGCCGCGGGAGAAGCCCTGGGCGTCGGGAATCCCAGGCTGATTCCCGGCCACCGTAGGCGCGGGCTTGCGGACGGCGAGTAATGGGTAGCTCGCTGTCCGGTAAGGACCAAGCCCGGGTCGACGGCGCGTTGTGTTCCACGCGCGCCTCAAAGAGATGTCAGCACCAAATGGTGGGGTCCGCAAGGGCCGATGCCTGGCAGGGGTGCGGGTTGTTCGAAAGAGATACCGCGGCCCCTGGCACACAGGCAACTGTGGGAACACGGGTGGGTTTTAGTCAGTAAAAGTCTGACACGCCCTCCCGCTCCACCCAGAGCGGGAGAAGTTATTTGATGATTTCCCACCCAAAAAAAAAAAAAAAAGGGACACTGCACGAAGTAGTAATCTGCCAGATAATGTAACTATATTTTATCCGGAGGTGATGAAATATTGGTGAACTATAACATTTTAAGTTAGTTTAAATTTCTTGGAAAACCCAGATGCCATCCGATCTACATCAGATTTGATAAGCACGCATGAAAAAGCTGGAATATTTAGATTCTTTGCAATAAAATTATGTAAATACTCAATCTTAGATAAACCTTGCATAGGAAATATTGCAGTGCAAATCTGGGCCAGGGCCAAGCGTAGGGGTCACGGTTCAATATTCAGCTTAGACTCCTGAATTAAGTGGAATCAGTGTGTTACAGGAGTCGAGAGTTTCATCCTGTTTTTGTGCTAGTTTATTTTATTCGAGCTATGGAGGCAGGCCATACTTTGCGGAAATCCATGACAGTAAAATGTTAAGTGTAGTGTTTAGTTTTTTTTCTGCCATAACTTAATAACAACTTATAATGTGTGCAGGCAGGTGTAGTATTGTGCATCTAAATGCCGGGATCTAGTTATTGTGGAATTAAAACTAAATATTTTTACATTTCACTGTGGTTATGTAAATTTTTCAATTGTAAGAGGTTGTGAATAATTGAAATTGCGTTCGGTAAGTAAATAGGTAAATGTAGGTTTTAATAGATATAAATTGTTGTTTCTCTAGGAGCCACATAAAAGCTTTTCTCTTCTGCTATATTTTAATTAAAATCGGGAACAGAGATGGCTATGGCAGCCCCGATGGATTTCTTATAGTCGAGTATTTTCCGAAAATTTTATTTAAGTAATTCTTTTTCAATAACAAAACTTTTATTTGTCGTGGTATTTATGTACTTACTTGGTGTCCATATTATTTTTCGCCAAGCGTTGCAGGTTGGTTTAAACTATACTGTGGGGTACCCTCACTTGTAACAATAATCAACTGACAGTCAATTGTCACTGTCAACTAGGTGTCAAACACCACACGTGGTTTAAAAAAAAATATGTTTACTTTTTATCCTCTACGCTATTTATATTACACTATTGGGCTAGTATCTGATTTCTTAATACTTTTTAAGCCACATTTAGAGTGCAACAGTCGATGGGCTGAAAGGGAAGATGGATAAATTAACACTTGGTATTAACATCGCTGGATTTTCTTATGGTTTTTGGCTCTTATAATGTTGGCTTGGGTTAAATCGTAAAAACAATCAAATAAATGGTTAAAAATACCGTTGCCAGGAGGATTTGTTTATTAGCCATGTGGTGTACTACAAAGTTCAATCATTAGGCGTAAATCTGTTTGTTTGTAAGAAGGAATTTCTGGCTGTACCTGATTAGATTACACCTTTACATGAGCTACGCCCACTCTTGAATAAAAGGATTAACATAGTCGTATATCTGAACAAGACTTTTATTCACAACATTTGAACAGTCACGAGATACCTACCTATCTACCTATCATGACTATGACCTAACTCTGGAAAGATAAATTGACATTATGAGGTTCAACTCTTAAATGAGAAGGCTCAAGGACAGGACAAACATTTCTATTACACTATGAACAGTGTCAGCAAAGTTAAAGCGTGCTAACGTGCACCTATACAAACTAAGTCTGTCATGCTTGAACCTCGTTACGTCAAAACCAGAGGAAAAGACGCGCCGTGGCCTCCTAAGGCAAATAAATTGATGTGACAGTTCACAAAAAATATGTAATTTCACTCATAGTTTAGCGATTTCCACGTGGGAAAAGCCGCGGACAGAAGATAGAAAGGCCTGTTTCCCAAATCCAAGCCAAAATTATCATGAAAATACCTCGCACTGTTAAAATCAGATCATTTTTAGTAGGTACATTATAATGTATTTTCCCCTAAATCGCTCAAATAACTGATGCTCAGGGGAATTTACGGATAAACCAGACACGTTCAACGTTGCGTCGAATATATGCCTCATTTCACCCCTGGTTTAATGAAAACCTGTATTTGATAAAAGCTTTGTATATTTATGCATTGAAATGTGGTTGGTATTGTGTTGTTTTCGATTAACGAATGGGTTTATTTCTCTCTAGGAACTATCCAACATTATTCTGGGTTTGGGTAATGTAATTACTAGCCAGCGGATTTGGCCCGCGTGGGGGTCTGAAATTTTCTCATGGGAACGTACTAACGGGACAAATAGTATAAGGTTACTAATTATCTGTGTGCCAAATTTCATCCAAATCTGTTCAGCGGTTTTTCTGCCAATCCAGAACATACATCCAGCCAAACAGACATAAAGACTCGTTCGTACTTTTCTTCAAAAATATTCAATGTACAGTTTTTACTTCGTCACTATTTATTTATATGCAAAGATTATGTTTTTTCACATGGAGAACGGAATCTCCCATCTTTAATACAGAACCCTAATATAGTGACCTGTATTACTCACAAGTAGCAGCATTTTACATGAGGGCGTCATCGTGACCCACTAGCCTCGTTTGCCTTTTAGAAGAACGCGAAAAGATACGGAATTCATACACGTGACGTCACGTAGTCTTCATCTAGTCGTCACGTAGTCTTCACGTATCCCTAAAAGGTTGGACAGGCTAAGTTACTGATATAAATGTATGCAAGTGGAAAGTTTTAAGTTCTATTATATGATAAGGGTCCATTGTTTTGGAAATACATATGTATTGTAGGTATAGGAGCGAGAAAGAGCTAATAGTAATGACTGGCGTCATCTCTTTTTTCCTGGTTACCGCAGAGCCAGAGGAGGGTTATTCTTAACCGAACTATAAGAAATAAAAATATAGAAATGGAATATCTTATTAGTTTCAATTTATTTTAATTCAATTCTAATTTATTTTAATTTAATATCTCCTAATTTATTTCAATTTAATTTTAGATAACTTCTTTCAATTTAATTTAAATACAACTGATTTCCTCGCGGGTAACATAGTTTTTTTTTTAAGATATTGATAAACTAACAAAATATGGGCAATTAAAAGTCTGAAATAAACGATTTTTTTTTTTAATTTCTGTTTTTATGCTTTCTTATATTATGTCGTAGGCTACTAACATAACCAACATAAACATTGTTTCTAATGCCGTCTTAACGTGGATCCAATTATACCTTTATATTTGATTGCCTTGTTGGTTTATTTGCCACAGCAGCGACTATTGAGTGTGGGATTCTGGATTTGATTACCAGGCAGGCCAAATATCTTTATAATACTAGTATTCAGCTGTTTACCTATTATCTTATTTTTATTTTATTTCTGTATCTGTCCGTGACATCACAGTGGGCCCTATCAGAAAACCAGCGCTGCGACACCTTTTTAAATGTCGCAGCATCATGCTGAGATAGGGGCCTTTTGGCCTCGTACAGAACTTACTTTTTTATTTTACTTTTTATATTATTTTAAATTTAAATTTTTTGTTAAGCATATTGTGTAGTTAAGTTTGTGATATTACTGTGCGAGTCTAATAAATACTTGTTCTTTCTTTTCTTTCTTTCTTTCTTTCTTTCATACAGGTAGACTGGATGCTGACTCCAAAATAGTTGAGAAAACGCTAGGCAGATTCTACCCGAACGGTCATCGGTTCTACGGGTAATATGGCCGGGCCATTGCCACTTCATCTTTTTTATTTTAAGAGCTATATTGACAACTTTGGTTCTCTGCCGGATCACCTTATTCCAGATTGTATCCCTCAGAGAGTCGCCTCGTGAGCCCCTCGCGTTCTTGAGTGTAGTCTGCGAATCAGCAAACGTAAGGTAAGACACCCTCAGGCTAGGTGGAGCGACGATTTTAGCTAGGTGGCTGGTGGCAGCTGAATGAGAGTTGCCGGGAATCGAGCTGAATGGAGCTGAGGGGCCTATGTCCAGCAGTGGACTGCTGTAGGCTGATCATGACGATGATTAGGCAGATTGATTTTTGGTATAGTCTGTAGCTAGAACGAACGAACGCACGAATCAACTTGCTCAGCAAAGCGCCATTGACGCGCGCCTTACACGCACTGAATGACACGGCTGACAGGATCGATTTATTTACGTGTTCTCTGAATGAATTCACAAAAATAATGTTGTATGTGTTATGTTATTTAAGATAGTTTAATTAAGGACCACGCTACCGCATTAGGAATTTCCTGTAATGATAGCAGTGTTTGTGATAAATAAATAGTTTACTTATTTAAAGACACTGCGTCGACACACCGTTAAGTAAAAAGTCATATTTTAGATAAAAACGGTGTTAATTTTTCAGTAAATTAGTCGCAGTAGGCGCGGCGTGTCTGAATAGTGTATGAGTGTCCGGACGCTCGGCCCGGCCTTTGGCTCAGCCAGCCGCGGGACATGTTATAGAGTGGTTAGCACCGCCATAGGAAAATAAATATTGGATATATTTAATGTATTTGTAAATAATACAGCACAGGGCTTGTGGCCAAGTAATATTAGCCACACGGGTCGATCGATCAGGTTAAGCTACGTTTGCCGCGGTTGGTTCATGGATGGGTGGCAATCTTAATCTTTACATACCAAGACCCCTCCATGCCTCGGAAAGCACGTTAAGCCGTTGGTCCCAGCTGTCATTTGTGGATGTTTGATAGTCGTTACGGGACGTCAGAAGCCCGAAATTCTGACAACAGTCTTACATAGGGGTTTCGTATTACCCAGTAACTAGGTTGTGGAAGTCAGATAAGCAGTTCCTCCATGTAAAATACTGGTATTCAGCTGCAACCGGTTAGACTGGAAGCCAACCCCAACATAGTTATTTAAAAGCTGGGCAAATGATGATGATGAAATAATGCAACATAGACTACTTCCAGTATTGTTTCTGCTACCGTTTTAATCGCGCTAAAAGATTCTTGTAGCACTCTATTTTTTCTTGGTCTCGTACTTCATTACTGAAGGTCGTGTCCCTGAAAGACCTTCGTGGCTTAATGTATTATGTTCTTCCACTTCGTTCAGGTCTCAGCTTCTCTCATGGCGGTCGTAACAGAGAGTCCAGTGAGGGCGGTTACTTGGTCGGACCAGCGGTTAGGTGAGCGGCCGCGAGGTCTTTTCCCGTCTACCTTGCCCTAGGTCAAGGTAGACGGCACTCTACAAGTCATTTTAATTGAAACACAGGCTTTGGATTAGCTGAGGTACCCATTAGCCTCTCACAATATTTTTTCTATGAGCCCCATGACTGGACAATAACTATTTCCTACTAATATTACAAACGCGAAAGTTTGTAAGTATGGATGGATGGATGGATGTTTGTTACTCTTTCACGTAAAAACTACTGAATGGATTTGGATGAAATTTGGCACACAGATAGATTATAACCTAGATTAAAACATAGGATACTTTTTATCCCGGTAGTACGTTTCCGTGGGATGATTTCCGACTTCTACGCGGGCAAAGCCGCGGATGGAAGCTAGTTTAAAATAAATTATTGTTATTATTAAAGAGAAGGGAATAGTATAATCAGTATATAATGTTCCCACTGCTGGGACACAGGCCTCGTCTCTGTGAGAGGGAGTGGGCCATAATCCACCACGCGGGCCCAGTGCGGGTTGGTGGATGTCACATGTCTTCGTAATTTTGGTTTTATGACATGCCGGTTTTCTCACGCTGTTTTCCTTCACCGTTTTGAGAGCGGGGATGAAACAATTTTCACAAAGAAAAGCGCCTGTCTGAATTCGAACCTACGGTGACTCGAGTCGTGGCCGTTATCACTCGGAAACCACTGCTCTCAAGAGAAGAGCAATGTTATCAATTACACAATTTGGCTATACTACAAGCTAGTAGATATACTGTTACTAAACTTGAACTAACAAGTAACCTCTGTGTGTGTTGGACTTGAAGATACCCTGCAAAGTTCTTAAGGGGAACCTTGTCGCGGGCTTGAACTCACTGGTGGGCCTGGCTAAAAATCACGCTGTCTCACCAGGCTTCGTGTCCGACAGAGATAGTATCAGTGATGAGCAGAACGCTAGTCTACACGCACAACGTTATTGAGTGAGAAGCAGGATCATTTATAGTAAAAAATTCGCGAAAAAATTAAGAAAAGTCCTTTGGAAGATCGGGTTTTATGAAAAAGCCAAAGCATAAACCAATCACCAATAAAGTTTATTGAAGTTTTCGATAATTGAACTTTGTCGGTAACGACTTACAAAGATTTTACACTTCTTTTATTACTTATACACGCCCAAAGTTAAGTAAAATTAGCAAGAAAAACGAATCTTTGTTGGCTCCTAACTTTTCAAGGGTTTTTATTTTAGTATTCTGTTTCCGCATAGACAATATTAATGATGAGACAAAACTATATCATGTTTTACTTTGGATGTGCTATGTCAGACAGTGGAGTAAAACACTCCCGAAGTTTGTATGCAAAATTGTGGACTAGGTTCACCTTTAAGTTTGACTGGTAATTGAACAAAGTTAGACGCAGAGTTTTACACTGCAATTTTTTTTTCCGACAGCCGTGGTGGCCCAGTGGTCGTGACTTACGAGTTGTGGATCGTGGGTTTGATCCCAAGTAGACACTTTCTGTAAATTAAAACAACACAACTCTCCGCTCTTAAAACGGTGAAGCAAAACATCGTGAGGAAACCGGCATATCCTAGGACAAAAAATTGGAAGACATATGACATCTCTACCAACCCGCAATGGCCCCGCGTGGTGGATTACGGCGAACTCTCTGTCACACAGAGGAGGCCTGGGTTCCACCAATAAGAATATTAAAGGCTGACTATGTATGTAAGTTTCTACAAAAGTGATGGTCAAAAAGAAACCTAATTACTTTCCACAACGCATGACACTCATTATACCACCCGTCTCTCCAGTAGACCAATGCTTACTTAAGGATGCATATCCGGTAGTCTCGCAATCCTTTCCTATCCTAAGGGCACGTCTACCTGATCATTACCGCACCCCCCAGTCTACTTCTTGATATGCAATGGCCTCTGTAACACCATGAAGCATGAGGCTACAGGGGCTAGTGTGAATCTTGGGGTTCATTCGATTAATCGAGTCAGGTCAAGCCACGCTGGGATCGGTGCATTACATTACATTACAACGCATGACACTCATTTACTGTCGTCGGGGAAAAGTGCCTGAAGAAAGCCTTTACACGAACACAGACGAAAAAATACGAAGCAAAAATTGTTAAATTTTTAAATAAAGCAATTAGCACCTCCATACATGTTCTCAATTACTCGAGTGGGCAAATTCAGGAGCCTGAATGTCAGCGAGGTTCGCGCAAAAGCCAGTCATCTGATGTGTAAATGATGTGCCTACGAACACCATCTCACTCACACACACACCGTCTCAGATATATCCATTCCTTTCTCCCACACTCCATGACCTTTTAGACAAGGTGTGTTAAAATGAATTAATACAGGATGTAACAGGGAATCCTTTAGTTGAATTCAAAAAGCAAGTTTTAATGGCTCTGCAAGGAATTTGCTATTACCTTTTTTTATGTTCTTCTTAATTAGTTATGGTTTTGAGTACGCGTTTGTAAAGACTAGACTTTGTAACTTTAACAAACTTAAAGAATTTGTTGAAACACGTCTTGTGTAATTTTATCAGCACAGTTTTCAATGCAATGCTCCTTTGCGACTGACTTAGGTAACTATACTTAATCTTAAGTACTACAGGGTAAATTTTTAACTAGTGCGCAAACTGTAACCATGACTTCAGCATATCATTCTAGACCCCCTAGCGTAGACATGTATCGTCGATTATACCAAAACCAAAATCAGCTGTTCCATAGATTTTGATCGCGTAGGTATTGCACTTTTCTATGAAACAGATGATTTGATGATGATTAGTTTTTACATGTTGTTTGAGTGAATTCGCAAGGGTATTAATATTTATTTTATGCTACAAGCAAAATAATACTTATTTTTTTTCTTAATGTAAGTAAAGTATGTTTGTGTTTGTACTGTTATGTAGGTAATTATGATATTATGTACTATGTTTTGTGTTTTAATTGTGTAATAATTTAATACTGTTGTTAGTGTAAATTTTTCTAATTTAGTTATTGTAAGTATATAGCTTAAGTTATTCGTTTAAGTTCCTTAACTGTCGCATTAGGGTAAACCCTGTAATGATAGTTTAAGCTGTTATAATTTTTTTTTTTTTTAGTATGACAGTTTTTGCTAGAATGATATGCTGAATGCATGGTTAGAGTTTGCACACTGGTTAAAATGTATCCTGTATAGTAACTATTTTCCCAGACCAGCATATCGATTCGAGTCTCAGTAAGTTTGCCTCGTTGGTTTTGTGGTCGTAAGCGCTACTGCTGGGCTCAGGGACCGGCTCGATACCCAGGTCGGACAAAGTGTTATTTATTTATTTTATTATTTATGTACACACAGTAAAATAAATACCTACAGATAAAGCATAAACAAACAATTGAGTACAAAGGTACTGCTTATTTCTTTAGAAATTTCTTCCAGCAGACCTGCGAAAGGAGAAATGAAAAAGAAATGTAGACAATAGTGTGTGAGAACAAGAAGAGAAAATATGAACATATGACGTCTTAAACTAAAATATAATATAGTTACACATATTATAATGCAGGAAATTAACACATACTTAAATAAAAACATATTGATAAAATATATAAACAATTATTATAATACATAAACAATCAAGAGGAAAGGTAATGCTCTTATTGGGTAATGCGTGTTATTGGGTATTTCTTTTAGCAATTTCTCAATAACAGCCTGGGGTTTGGATTTGTGCTCCATCGATGGCAATAGGCTCGCCCCCTGTTTAATGGGACTTAAACTTAACTGAAAAAATGTGGGTGTATTAAAGGTATACCTCTGCTGAACCGTTTGACGAATACAGGCGTGATGTTAGGTTATTTCGACATTTGATTTGAACTAGTATAAAGTTTGGGAATAACGTTTTATGTTACGTTATAATGTGTATTAAACTGGGACCCCAGTTTACGAGTTCGTTAGGTAATTTGTGGGATACAACTTTATTGCGTGGTAATCTGTCTATTAAACTGTGTCTATTATTTTTATGGTGTTTTGGTCTATTTATTTTTATTTATGAACATGTCAAGTGCTTCGAACTTACAGTCCGTTCACACATATTTTTTTTTTTTGGTGGGAAATCATCAAATAACTTCTCCCGCTCTGGGTGCGTGTCAGACTTTTACTGACTAAAACCCACCCGTGTTCCATCAGTTGCCTGTGTGCCAGGGGCCGCGGTATCTCTTTCGAACAACCCGCACCCCTGGCAGACCCGCACCCATGGCAGAGTACCTGGATTATACCCACATTTCGCTAGTTGTGTTTCCATAGTGTTGCTTGATAACAGAAATCATCATGACATTCACACATCATTCACATTCATTCATCATTTACATTCATTCATTCATTCATCATTCACAAATATTTTACCTGCGATTTTGCGTCACTGTCAAAATCAAAGTGATCTTTGTTCTAGTAAAAATATGGTTGCTCTTGGGTTGTTGCTGCCAGAGGTAAAATAACCGTCTACATTATGAGCTGCCTCCACAGATTTGCTTCTATTCTCACTCTTAATTCAAGGCCACTAAGATCTATTTTTTACTGTTAGAAGGTTTGTTCAAACCTGTAGTACAAACTCTTTAAACGTGATTTTTTAAAATCCTACTATCATATCTACTAATCCTTTCTTCCCTACTTAATATTATAAACGCGAAAGTATGTATGTATGGATGTTTGTTACTCTTTCATGCAAAAACGGCTGAACGTATTTGAATGAAATTTGGCACACAAATAGATTACAACATAGATTAACACATAGGATACTTTTTATCCCAGTAGTACGTTCCCGCGGGATAATTTCCGACTTCCACGCGGGCGAAGCCGCGGTCGGAAGCTAGTATTACAAAATGTGAAAGTTTGTAGGTTTGAATGTTTAGATTTTTGGATGTTTGTTACTCAAACACACACTCACTCATCGTCTCACAACATGACTCAATAACTTCTGCACAATTTTATTATAGTTAGGTTAAATTTTTTATTTTTATTTTTATTGTTATTTCTTCTCACTTTATTTGTGTTAATCAAATTGTTTAAATTTCACTTAGTTTTGATTTTCTTTTTATGCATACCTATTGTTTAACTTCAGATCTTGCACGGTATCTCTGTTAAGCTAATGCTAGCCGTGGAAGGGGCCTGGTGACCTGAAACACAGGTTTTTTTCGAAAAACCTATATTAGGCACCAGTCTCTCACAAGGATGGCATACAGCTGGGACATTCTTTGTACACTTTTAATTTAAGTCAGCTTTGTGAAGAGAGAATAAATGATAAATTATTATTATTATTATTTATTATTAATCACGCAAAAATGACCGTACAGATTTCGATGAAATTTTGCACACAGATAGTTTATAATCTGGAATAACACATAGAATACTATTTATCCCCGTATAGTAGGTTCCCGTGGTATAATTTCCGAACTCCACACGGGCGAAGCCACTGGAAAAAGCTAGTGACTACATAAGATCGATGTTTCCTATCTTACTACTCTGAAAGAAACACCGACACAAACTCAGAGGTCACAGTCATTTTTAAGGTCACAGTTTGTTAAGTTTGTTATTCTCTCAGTCCGCGGGGTTATTGCGTAACACACTAGCAGTAGCAATGGCTTTCATTTTGACATTTCAAAAACATTCATTGCAAATAAGTTGAGCAAATAAATTTGTCGATCAGAAGATGCAATGGATTAGCTATATCGCTCAATATTAGTTAGATAGTGATTGAGAGTGTGTTAGGGTGCTGATTATACGACGACCATGCAGATATCTTATGCTAGTGTTGACTTACCAATCCGTCAAATCGACCAAAGGAGTTATCCTTTTATTATCAATTGTATTTTCGACATTCTACTAATCCGTAAACTCGACCAAAGGAGTTATCCTTTTATTATCAATTGTATTTTCGACATTCTACTAATCCGTAAACTCGACCAAAGGAGTTATCCTTTTATTATCAATTGTATTTTCGACATTCTACTAATCCGTAAACTCGACCAAAGGAGTTATCCTTTTACTATCAATTGTATTTTCGACATTCTACTAATCCGTAAACTCGACCAAACGAGTTATCCTTTTATTATCAATTGTATTTTCGACATTCTACTAATCCGTAAACTCGACCAAAGGAGTTATCCTTTTATTATCAATTGTATTTTTGACATTCTACTAATCTGTCAAATCGACCAAAGGAGTTATCCTTTTAGTATCAATTGTATTTTTGACATTCTACTAATCTGTCAAATCGACCAAAGGAGTTATCCTTTTAGTATCAATTGTATTTCCAACATTGCACACTGACACGTAACGCCAAGAAATTCAGCGTCACGACACCATTCTTTATCCTCCTTAAAACACAAAACACTCATTTAAAACGTTGATATCTGCTATTTCGAGGCTCAATTACCACATTTATATCCTCAAATACCTACTCCTGAACTTCAGGTATACAAAATTTTAACTCTTCCTACTTTAAAGGGATTACGCCATGTTAGGCAAGATTAAATTTATGGCTAGCTGAAAGTGGGGAGCCAAATGTAAAGTGCAGAGGCACGTTAATATTAAATTCTTAGCATGTGCTCAGTAAATATAGGTACCCACATATGTATAAGTATGTAGGATGGTTATGGAATGCATTGCATAGAAATGAGAGTTTGAATGTTTGTAAATTAAATGAGAATGAGGGAATTAACCTCCGGTTTTTGATAAACAGTAAGCATGTAGCGAAATCTCTTGTCATCTTTTTTTGATATCATGTTTGGTTGATATCGATTTCAGAAAGCTGTGCTGCTAGGCTGTTTGTTGCTCCACTTCTTATTTCTAGCTAAAGCACTAGGAAGTGCTGTTTTGAGGGCTGTCATATATAATTAAGACGTTTAAAAAACCTGATTTTCAACCTAGTTTAAATAAATGAAGTTTGAATGATTTTATTTGTTTGGTTTTTGGTGTTTTGTGTAACTATCACGATGTCCTACATGTGGATTTCTGAAACAACGGCATCCAAAATAGAAAGAAGAAAGAAAGAAAAAACGTTTATTTGCGGTAAACATGACGCAAAAAGATTAGGAACACAAAAAAAGAAAAAAAAGGTTGAGGGAAACATGCGTCACATCCACGCAAAACGGCTATCACTCAGCATTATGCTGCCAGACCCTATGCCAGACAGAGCCCCGGCTTTGACGCCGGCTTTGACGTAATGACGTCACCCGGTGCATTAAACAATAAAAGAAATTACTATGAAACTTCATTATTTGTCAGAGTATCTATTATTGCTTTTCGTATATCAAGACAATCTATGGAGGACTATGGCGCAGTTACTGAGCTGTTGGCATTTTGGTTTGGAAGTTGGTACGATCTTCGCACGTTATTAATACTTCTCTGGCTTATTTAGACTTCTACAATTCATTTTATTTTGGACTAGCCGCTTTCCGCGGCTTCACCCGCAGGAATGTCCTACCGGTACAGAAAGTAGCGTATGTTTACTCCTTGTAACAACAAAAATGCTAGAAGTATTTAGGTACTTTCTTAAATGAATTTAGTAAAAAGCTGTTAATTGGACATTACAAACAGACACTTAAATTTTATTTATTTGCATAGATAGATGTACAAATAGCCAAGTCCGTTACCAAAAAACTGTAGAATTTTTTGAGTAAACCTCCTTGAAAACATACACAATTCACCACTTGAAAACTAGTGTTTTTGCCTAGAAACTGCTATAAAACGTACCCAACAGCCTGGCCAACCTTCGTATACACCATACAACGTACGGGTCACGTGGATTACCAAATGAATGCACTCAAATTAAGGTTTGTGTGTGGAGGGGGGACCTGATTGCGCCAAGGGTTATCTGATCAATTCTGCTAATGCGTTGTATACAGGTATGCTGCGTGGAAGAGAAAATGGGGTGGTGAGGCGTTTGTTTGGTTTCATTTTGGTGGGCTGTTGAATGGTGTTAAAGTCGGTTCATTTTACGGTATTTTTATAAAGCAACAAGCGACCTGGGAAGTGTTCTGCTTTAGAAAATTGACGATTCCGTGGATTTGTAAAAAATCTTTGTAAATGCAAATGTGAGGCATCTTGGTATGTAAAGATGGTCACCCATCTACGGACCGACCGCGGCAATCGGTCGAACCGTACAGTTTACAAGTCCATTGTACTCACAATCTTCTCAAAAAAAAAAATGCTGCTGCTCTCTACTTTTTATCTAGGTTTAATATTATCCAGGAATTGGATTGTGGAGGTCAGATAGGCAGTCGCTCCAAGTTAAATACTGGTATTCAGCTACATCCGTTTAGAATCTGGCAGATAATGATAACAGAAAGAAAGAAAGAAAAATTCATGTATTTGTCACAGAAACACGTGCATATAAAAAGATGACATAACATTAAAAAAACATGATAACCACACAGATATTTATACATAGGCAAATAGACCATAAATAGTCGGCTGCTGCACGCCGTGACTGTGACAAGAAGGCTTCCACTCAGCATGATGCTGTTCTATGAAACCCACAGCACAGCGCTGATTTTCAGTGGTCACCCGAAAACAACGTACGAAAATCAAGCCAGGATTTTTACAAATTAAAGTAAAAAAGTAAAGAAATTATTATAAAAAGTAGAACATGATGAATAATATAGTTGCAAAAGCAACTCTGTCTGTCTATCTATAAATATACCTTTTCTTGCTTTAACGGCTGAATAAATTTGGGCTTGATTTTGGCATGCGAATACAGTTTACCACAATCTGTATGGAACAGCTGATTTATTTAGTGAATGGATTTCATTCAAATTTTGTATATCGTCAAAGTATGTATACCATAATTATACATGGTGCCATTTAATATGATAACGTCAGTGTCACTTTGTATACAATATTGACACACCTTAGTTAGGACATTTTTATTTCGGTAGTTAATTCCCATGGGAAAATTACATCCACGTGGGCGAAACCAGTGGTGGCCCACAGGCCCAGTGGTAACGGCTGCGACTTAGGTACGATTTACAGGTCGTGGGCGCAAATCCAGCCAGGAACTTAGCTTTTAGCTTTGTGTAAATAACTTCACCACCACTACTCTCAAAATGGTAAAGGAAAACATCGTGCGGAAACCGGCATGTCTTAGAACGAAAAAATCGAAGACATGCGAGATCTACCAACCCGAACTGGGCCCGCGTGGTAAATTACAGCCTAGCCCAGGAATGGGAAACTACGGCCGCGGGTCGTCTCTGGCCCGCGAAGCTTTGAATCACGGCCATCAAATAAAAATCAAGCGAAGTCATGCTACAGTGACCATCTCACTTTAGTATGATCAAGGAGATCAGAGAACTCGCTTTCAGTGGATTTTAGAAATTCTTAAAATTGTCCATGCATCAAACACCGTGAACATATTGTGTTGATAAGTTTTACAACAACACATAAACCTCAATTAAGCTGTGGTAATGCATTTGAGAGAGTGTGGAACTTAAGAAAGGAGATTCAAGATTTTCTGACGGTGCAAGGCGAATGGGACGGCTTTAAGATCCAAATGGGACTAAATAATTTAGCAAAAAATGCAACAACTTGGCCCGCCATATACTTTGTTAGTAAATATTGATTTGTGTTACTGATTATAAGGGTGAAAACACAGGCAAAAGCTAGTGAGTCATTTAAAAAGTGAAAAACTTAACTCGGAAACGTTAACCCTCAAAAGCTTAGGCCTATAAAAGTCAGTGGGCGTAAACACATAACCCAATGACACGCCATAGTGACATTAGGGTTATCCCACCATCGGATCAGACGCAAACAATAATTACGATTATCAATCAAATTGTACTTGTAAGTGTAATATTTTGATTTATTATCACGGGGAATGTATTTTGTTAGCGTGGTTTAACAATTAGGAGATTATATTTGGAGTGGTGTTGTTTTTTTTAGCTGTACAAAACAATGGTTGCCTAATGGTAACGCCCACGACATAAAGAATGGCACGGACTCAGGGTTGTCATGTTTTTTTAGAATAAGTTGAGTATTTCTGATTTCAGAGAGAGTAAATAAAGATTAGAGATTAATTAAATAGTGTACAATTTATTCATTTCTCTTCATGTTTTTTCTAACACTTTTTGCGGTACATAACATTTTTATTGACTCAACAAGAATTGTAGGACTTCGGACTCGACTTCTACGTTAATATAAGATCAGGAGCTCATTTGTTCCTTTCTTCTCACCACTTCGCATTCATGACCGACAAATAGTCAAGTGGAAAATATAGAAAAACCGCAGAAAACCGAAATTATTTACCTCAAAAAAGTCAGTTTATGAACAAATTTGGTGTAATCTATTAGTGTTATAGATTATAGAATTCACCCATAAGAAAAAGAGCCATAAATTCATAATACTCTATTTTAGAGTACCTACGGTTGACAACCCTACACGGACTATCGTCTGCGTTGAAATTTTTGTCGGGTATTAAAAAAAACACATATGCCGTATGTCAGACGATCAATGGGCCAAACTTACGACCCAGTGGGTTCCGCTGGCAAACGACATCTTGGCAGGCCCAGACGGAGATGGCGGGATGGGCTGGACTCCTTTAATCAAGTTTGGTCCTTGACAGCTCTGGTCAGAAAGAGGTGGAAACAGAGTAGCGAGGCCTTCGCCCAGCTGTGGGACTTTATTATTTATTTATTTAACCATTTAAGCACACCCACATAAACAAAAGGAACAGAAAAATACGTACATAGGTAATGCTTATTTCTACAGAAATCTCTTCCAGCACACCTGCGATAGGAGAGAAGATAAGAGAGATGTAGACAACGTGTGTAATAACAGTAGAAGGGAAAACATAAAATTACAAATTAAACTCTAATTTAAATATACACACATAATATGAGAATATACATACATACTTCTAAAATAAATATCACTAAAATATATATAATTATAATGTAATTTAATTAATAAATACATAAGCAATTATGACAAAGTTGAGAGATAGTGTTCTTTCACTCTTCTTTTGAATACTGCTACACTTTCACAGTCCTTAATGTCAGGCGTAAGTGAATTTCATAAACGGACCGCGTGCGCAAGGAGTAGAAGTCGGTTGAGTGGGGAGGGTCTAATGTGTTGATAGTCAACGAAAAATTTCTACGCTAGGGGGCCTAGAATCATGCCGTGTTGAATTCATGGTTACAGTTTGGGCATCGATGACCCTGTCTGCTGTCACCCTGTTTAATATGTGTCGTATGTCACGGTTTTGAGCCGAGGCAGGTACATGACTTTCGTACACAACTGCTCTCAAAATGGTGAAGAAAAGCATCGTGAGGGAACAGGCATGTCCTAGAAGCAAAAATTCGAAGATGTAGCAAACCGCCACTATACTATTATACTCTCAGAAACGACAAGCGTAATCATAACTAGCCTATAAAGTTCCCACTGCTGGAAATAGGCTTATCAAGCATTACCACTTTGGCCTTCCCTTACACAAGTATATATCGATTATTTCACTAGTTTTACTGGCTCCATTCGATTCTCATAAAAAATCAAATCTCCTAACAATCGAATGGCATTTAGCTGAGCTTAGTGCTTCAGCCTTATAGCCAATAAACCGAGTCTAAAGTTTTCCCATCCAATTCACACATAACCCAAAACTAATGAGAAATAAAACAGCAATAATATCTGATATTGGTTAAGTCGAACGTTCTACTGCAATGAAATTACTTACAGGAACTTTATTCGAGAGACTGCCGCAAAACAATGCGGTTTGCTGTACGATAGAACGAATGAATGTGAACGAACGAATGAACGGTAGCCAATGAACCGATTACTGAAAGACTCGGCTCTATTTGCGATCTGTTGTTGTAGTTTTTATTATGATTGTATTATTATTAGTATTGTTTGAATTTAGAATTTAGGTATTTGATAGGTTATCTATTGTAGTACTAAATCTTTTTACCCGACTGTGCCAGAAGGAGGGTTATGGTTTTCGAGTGTATGTATGTATATTTTTTTGGCACGCTCTGTATCCTAAACGGCTTTATCGATTTTAGTTTGAGAGGTTTTTTTTTTTTTATGGGAAATTATCAAATAACTTCTCCCGCTCTGGGTGGAGCAGGACGGCGTGTCAGACTTTTACTGACTAAAACCCACCCGTGTTCCCTCAGTTGCCTGTGTGCCAGGGGCGACGGTATCTCTTTCGAACAACCCGCACCCCTGGCAGGCATCGGCCCTTGCGGACCCCACCCTTTGGTGCTGACATCTCTTTGAGGCGCGCGTGGAACACAACGCGCCGTCGACCCGGGCTTGGTCCTTACTGGACAGCGAGCTACCCATTACTCGCCGTCCGCAAGCCCGCGCCTACGGTGGCCGGGAATCAGCCTGGGATTCCCGACGCCCAGGGCTTCTCCCGCGGCGACTACGGCCGTGAGGGCGCATATACTGCCTCTCCCTCACGTGCGCCGCCTCCCTCTTCGCGAGCATTACTGCTTCGCAGAAGGAGGTGACGGCTAACCATTCACTCTCGCTCCGTACCATGGCCTGCACCAGGGCCGGACGCGAGAGATCGCCGCCGTAGCTTGAGAGGTGCCGTTAGATTCTTCTTAATTGTGAGAGTGACACGAGGTATAACAAAATTGAAAAAAAAATGGCCGATTTTTGGCGCCATATTGTGTCTTAATTTTTTTTTTCTCAAAACATTGAGTGGGGTATCAAAATAGGTCCCAATAACGTCAAAAATAATTATATTAACCAAAAACTGTGAAATTAAAATCTTTACAAAATCAAAAAAACCGGCTGCCTAAAAAGTGAACTTTGGAAACAAGAAACTTGTTTTAAAAGGATGACTATTAGACTGAATAAGTACTATGAGCAATCTAATGCAGTTAGAGGCAATAATAAAAAGAAGATGCCTCGAATGACTTTTGAAACATGTCAGTGGATGAAAGTCTACTCCAAATTTTATTACATGGCTATTAGTCGGTAATTGTGTTTACATAAATTCCGACTGAAATGGTAGGTACCTACCCCACATACTCAATCAAGACTAAATCATTTACCTATTGTAGATACCAGTGGTCTTGGACTGATCCACATTATTTTTTACTTTAAGCAATTATTAGTGTTTATTTTCCACTTTTGTTTAATTTTAGCGACAATGCGAACTTTATGTTTACAAAATAAATAATAAACACGTAAATAATATACAAACTCATAACTAAACACCGCTTCCTGGCTGGATAGATAAATTTAGGTGCATTTTATAGCTTGCGGAATCCAGTCTAGAATAGAATTTCAACTGTGAGTTAGCTTGTGGTATAAGTTATGAGAAATCTACCGACTAAGATTAATGATGCGTCTCAAGGCAAAGCAAATAATAGCGGTGACATTTGCTTCGGCCTTGGGTGTTCTAGGTACTGGTACCAGTAATGACAGGTATCAAAATAGGAATAAAAATCGTGCCGTTTTTTGCAAATATAAAGAAACGCTCTCTTATTTTGTTTGTGACATTTTGTAAATACGCCCAATTATTAGTACACAAAACGTGAATGGTTTTTTTTTTTTTTGGTTGGGAAATCATCAAATAACTTCTCCCGCTCTGGGTGGAGCAGGAGGGCGTGTCAGACTTTTACTGACTAAAACCCACCCGTGTTCTCTCAGTTGCCTATGTGCCAAGGCGTCGCGGTATCTCTTTCGAACAACCCGCACCCCTGGCGGAAACGTAAATGGTTAATCCTAATCTCTTCAAAGTCAAAGTACCATTACGCTCTTAGACCGGTACGGAAAAACCCCTTTATTGTGCGGACGTCCAATAGATTCCTGTCAACACAGATTTTTGTGATTCCTGTGTTATCGCTGCTTACCTAAATGCTCTCTCTAAGGTCAACCCTCTGCCTTGACGACTGCTCAATAGCCCTCTAAATCGAATTCTGGCCATGGCAGCCAATCTTAACGGAGACTAGCCATCTACGGGGGAGATATTACAGTTCACACACGTGCAATCACACTTTCCTCACTCTTATAAGCCGATGGGACGACGATCCAACAAGACCGGAGAGAGACCAGGCGCATGATCAACGGCTTGACGTGTTTTCCACGGCAACAGTATATTGACCACCGCATGAGCTATTTCCTTATAGTTCGAATTTTGTCGAAAAGAGAGGGAGTAGCGTCGTGAAACAAATAATTATCAATTTATCAATACTCCTCAAACTTCTTCTAACTTGGACCATACCAACAGTGGTCCAGCTTGCAGCTCGGAGGTTTCAAGCCAAATTGTAGCATCTATACACTTAGGCACCGAACTGAGTGACCTAGTTGCAGATATTTTAGGTACCCTAGTGCAACTGAAGCTTACGTTACAAGCAAGGCAAGGGCCAACCGTCTTCTTGATAAGTAGTTACCAAACTATCTACTTAGTGAGGGTAGTTTGTAATACTGAGGGTAGTTTTGAAGTTTTTTTTTGTGGGAGGAAATATGGTTGGTTTTAATGGATTTATGTGTTTTAAAAGCTTAAGTCACTTTCACGCTGCGAAATCGATTTATTTCCAATGGATTTAGTGTTATTTTTAATTGCTCCATTATAAATACTGGTATTCAAATGCATTTGCATCAGAAGCAGCTGGACAACAGTATTTTACACGGAGCGACTGCCTATCTGATCTCCTCACCCGTTACTGGGTAATACAAACCCTTGGTAAGGTTTGTCAGACTTTCGGGAGTCTGACGACCCGTTAAATCTGTCAAAGATCGAACGGAAGCCTGTACCACATGCTTTCCGAGGAACGGAGAGGTCTCGGTATGTAAAGATGCTCATCAATCCACGGACCGACCGCGGCAACCGTAGCTTAACCTGATCATTTATCCCTTGCGGCTGTTATCAATTAGCCACAAGCCCCTGTAACGCTGTATAACGTAACTGAAAACCCTTGCCTAGTAGGTTATAAATAGACTATTTCAATTTATCATCATAATATAACTAGCATAATTATATCATCAGCTGTTGCCCGCCTTAACTTGTTTACTGCCAGTACATTGGCACTAATTATAGCTTGTTCTGAATAGGTCATTCATTAGGGATTATACCCTGATTCGGTTCACGCATGACATCCCCAGCAATATGTATTTGATTACTGTCATAGATTTACAAAATTATGAAAGCTATTATTTAGTTTTAAGGACAGGATAATGGCATATTCCGTAAATTGTGGGAGGGAAATAATTCGGTGCCTCATTTGGCGTGCAATTATTATAGTTCGCTTCAAACCTCATCGCAAAAATTCGAATAAATAATATATATTTTCTGTTGTAGACAATCACTACTTCCCATCTCAAAACTATATTTACTGCCATCTATTATCTTTTTCGCACAATTTATTTACCGATCTTGTTAACAGATGGCGTTGTGCTCACAGTGAAACAAACATTTCAAATTCGTTACAATACGAAGGTAGGTTCAATTCAAATATTTACCAAGAATAGCAGGATTTACATCGAGAGGGGAAGGGGGAAGGCCAGGTGATTGTGGACTGTTTGCTTATCGTTCAGGGTTCACTGGCTTTTGTCTGATTTGGGGCAAGAATGGGGGAAGGTGGGGGCCGGGAAAAATCGAGTTTCTAATGTAAGGGAGTTCGGAAATTGTGAGATAATTCTGGGTATAATTTTGGACCGATTTGGAGGTTTGTTTTACTTCGTCGAGTTCTCGAGTGGAATGGGTATTTTGAATATTTTATTGGTATTGGAATATGGATAATTTTCGATTTATAAAGTACAGTTTTAAACGTAAGATAGACGATGGGACGAATAACCTAGGGATTTTTACTTAGATATGAAGTTATCGTGCCAATTTAAGTCCTGATTTTGAACCTACCTAGAGAAAGCTCTAAAACTGTACCTATTAGAAAACCACATTTTTCTCTGCATTTAAAACATAAAAACCCAAACGTTTAAAAAATAATACAAACCAAATTAACACTGCTGCTACAAAAATTAAACCAAGACATCACCTCAGAATTCTACACAGACTGTAAAACCCCATTTAGAAGCACAGACAGTAAACCAAAATAAATTCAGTCTAGATAATTGTATTGTTCCTGTTCTAGACTTCTAGTTTCTGTATCCATTGCCTAGATACCTATTTTTCTCCGGATTAAATTCGTTGTAGTCCCAAATAGCGTCGTTCCGCGCTGGACGTAAGTTACGCTCAGAAAAGAAATATTAAGCTGCTTTTTTGTGTGGTTGAATTTAAATTATCACGAAGAATAGAGAAGAGAGGTTGAAAGTTTTTCTCTCTAGTCGTTTTGACTAAATAACTGACCTGTCTATCGTTCAGGATAAGCTTCGCATGCCGCGGTTGGCCTTTGTATGGGTGACTATATTTATAAACCAAGACCCGTCTGTGCTTTGGAAACCACGTTAAGCCGTTGGTCCTCTGATTCGGAAAAGGCGGGAGGAAACGCCAGGGTGTTTCCACTGCGTAGATCGCCCTGAGGACACGGTGAAGCATACGGTGGAGGTCTGCCCGGCTTGGCCAGAGCACCGCCGTGTCCTTGTGGAGGCGATCGGTGGCGGCGATCTCTCGCGTCCAGCCCTGGTCCAGGCCACGGTACTGAGCGAGAGTGCATGGGTAGCCGTCACCTCCTACTGCGAAGCAGTAATGCTCGTGAGGAGGGAGGCGGCGCACGTGAGGGAGAGGCAGTATGTGCGCCCTCACGGCCCTAGTCGCCGCAGGGGACGCCCTGGCCGTCGAGAATCCCAGGCTGATTCCCGGCCACCGTAGGCGATGGCGAGTAATGGGTAGCTCGCTGACTGGTAAGGACCAAGCCCGGGTCGACGGCACGTTGTGTTCCACGCGCACCTCAAAGAGATGTCAGCACCAACTGGTGGCGTCCGCAAGGGCCGATGCCTGGTAGGTGTGCGGGTTGTTCGAAAGAGATACCGTGGCCCCTGGCTATCATTCGTAGATCTTTGACAGTCGTTTAGGGTCGTCAGAATCCCCAAAATCGGGCTACCAAGGGGTATCATAATACCCAGTAATAGGGTTGTGGAGGTCAGACAGGCAGTCGCTCCATGTAATGTACTTCATCTGGTAAGACTGGAAAACCAACATAATTGGGAAAAAGGCTAGACAGATGATGATTAAAATAAACTAGATAGGTACCCAAATGCCAGCAGAGATGGAATTTCTTTGCATTTGTAACAAACAGGTGACTTGAGCATCTTCTACAATAAGTAAAAAAAAAAAATCAAAGCTATACACCACAAACCAAACAATATACCTGCTCTTCATACCAAACATACACCTAATACAAGCAAGATATAGCTCGAACATCACCACTACAAGCGATTGCTCCACTATTATCACAGCCATCGGCCAGAGAATAACTAGTTACCCGTTATAGGTAGGTACAGTTATAGTATACCATTTATAGGTACAGTTATAGTATGTATACACATTCAACATTGGACTATGTAAATGCAGCCTCCGTCCCGACTACTAATGATCTTCTACATAACCATAACTACATAACTATCATAATCAAATTGAACGCTGAAGTCCGGAGTTATAATTGGCTAAATCAGCAGGATTTTAAAGCGAGGGGTAAAAAATAAAGAACTGGGGTTATCTACACACGTGCAATATTTCAGTAAATAAAAAAAACACTACAAAGTGAAATAATAACATTAATTTCGGAATTCAGTGGCAAAAAAACGTATTATTGAAGCCAACTCAAAAACCACTCATCAAAACTTGACCAAATTTATATAGGACCACTCGGTATGTATAGGTAGCATTTAAAAACAAAGAAGATATTTTTAAATCTGTTTACAAAAGTAGGAGGTCTGAGGAAAAAAAAAACAAAACTAAAATTACAACCGAATTGAAGACCTCCTTCAGTTTGTGAAGTCGGTTAAAAATAGAAGTGGAATACGGTTGAACAGACTCTCCAGGAGTTTCAAGGGCTTCTAGGAGTCTACTCGTCAAGCAGGGTGTGTGCCAAGGATCTGAGAGGTAAGGGTAATCAAAATCTTGTCACATCTTCAAATTAGTTTTAATAAACACACAGTTTTTAAAAGTTACATAATCAGCTAGCAACTTTGCGGATTCGCTTATCTTTTTTGCTCAAAATATTCTTTATCAAGATGAGGCAATTAATTATGGAAACGCAATTATGCAATGTATATGCAATAAATCAAACCACAAGTAATACTAGTGTCTCGAAGAATAGAAAATTAAATATTAAATTAAAAGCCGTATATTTAAGTCCTTTGCTACTTACCTACCAATACCAAATCAGAATTTTAACAAAACTTTTAACAATACCGATATCCTAAAGTTTAACTTGTCAGAACACACTGGGCATTGAAGGTCAGACCCTTCAAAGCCATGCCATTGGACTCATACATATTCAAAAGAAGACACCCAAAATCCACACCCGTTTTAAATAATCCTCAAAGCGCCAAGGAAATCTGGTGTATTACCACTTGTACCCATGCATAAGTTAACCTCAACAAGTGGAGCTTAACCTTACACATCTATTTTGAATAATACCAGCCTGATACTGTCCCACTGCTGGGCAACAGCTTTTAATGGTCGTCCTTCTCGGGTAAGCCTTTGCTCACACGAGAAGGACAACCATTGGTCACAAAGCTTACTAAAGACGGGTTGACGCGATTTCAGACTTATATATACATCTAACATATAAACAAATAAATAAAATTGAAGTGTGTTCTTTGTTACATCAGAATAACAGCTTTTTACTAAATGCTTATGAAAGTACATAGCAATATGGTACAAAAACACTCCGGGAGTGCCGACAGAAATGAAAACTTGAACAATTACGTGTGTATTTTTTGAATGATCAATGATCATCATCAAAAATGCCAACATGCATGCATGCGTACTAAGTATGTACATGTGTCGTGGCAATATCGTAGATTTGCTCATTTCATGAAATGGCCGCATTTCATGAAATTCTCGTCTTCTCCTGGTTCTTATATTACAGAAGATGACGGTCGACGTCAGGTTTCCTATTTCTGTCTGCAGAGTTTAAAGGAACCTAACCAAACCGAACTTCGGGGTGCCCCTGATGTCGACCATCTTTTCAAGAAAAATTCTCGTGCATTTCATGAAGTGAGCAAATCTACGATATGGCCACGACACATACACAATATATGTATATACTTAGAGGTGTCGGTAACGGTAACAGTGTCGCGACTTCAATTGTTTTTCACATCTCAAAAAATGCTCAACGTCTGTTTGTTTGTCCCTGCCAATCTCCGAAACGTCTGGACCGATTTTAACGGGACTTTCACTGGCAGATAGCTGATGTTATAAAAGAGTAACATGCGCTAGTGATGTTATAAGCAGTAACATAGTCGCCCTGTGGCACGTTCCCATAGGATAATTTCCGACATCTACGCAGGCGAAGCCACGGTCACAGCTAGTATTTACTATAAGTCCAGGCTTCCTCGCGATCTTTTCCTTCACCGATGTCAGTGATGTCCAAGATAAACTCAGAAGTAACGCTAAAGACACATTGGTACGTACCCGAATTTGATCCCAACCCATTCATCATCATCATCACTTCAGCCGAAAGACGTCCACTGCTGGACATAGACCTGCCCCAAGCTCCGCCACTTCGACCGATTCTGTGCTTTCCGCATCCAGCGGAATCCTGCGGCCCTCAAAAGGTCATCGGTCCTCCTTGTGGGAGACCATCCATTCCTACATGTGATTATTACTGAGCAAGCTCTATAACAGCAAACTTACTAATATAACTTGTCGACGATACCTTTAATTACCTAACCTAAATCAATGTTGAACAGTGACTAGCATTAGATAATTAAGAATCCTGGTTAGCAGCAGTAATGTCCGTGTTCCTAGTCGGTGTCCGGGGACATGTCCCGGGCGGGTACAACAAGGATTAGAGAGTTGGACCTATGTTTAGTGGTTGGTTTCGGACAGATTATTCCAGACTGTTTGGAAGACCTTTTTTAACCCACGACGCAAAAATAAAGGTTCTGGCTCTTAAACGGGTGAAACGATTTGGATGCAGTTTTTTTTTCATTTGAAAGATTTAAATTAACTAAATAAATAAATACATACAAAAACAAAAGGACACTTAGGCGTCGAAGTATTCGTCCGCTATGCTGTCATCAGGAAACGTGCCCAGAAGACTGGCAGCATTGCCACGTTGAATGGCAATGCTAATTCTTTGGCCAAAGAATGACCCAGCCCTCTGGTTACGTGAACTGTCGACCAGCCGGCGAGAAATTTCCTTAAAAAGGAGACGTGCACTCGGGCCTCATGATCCGAGCGTTTCGACCCCAAACGGCTCAAAACTGAAGTTACCCATAAGTTTACGGTATTTACGCCACTTGAGGGTCTCAGCAGCCGCAGCCTAAGGTTTTCTAGCGGTGGTTCTTAAAAATGTTTCATCTAAATCGGTTCAACCGTTTGAAAATTATCAGCTCTTTTCTGGTTGATGAAGGGATTTGAGCATCTTCCACGGGTCTGATCGAGTCGAAATTTGGTATTCTATTACTGGAGACGAATAAAGTAACCTTGACACTTGGCACCTTTTGCTTCAAGCGGCCTTGTCTACTGGTAGTACCCAAGCGGGAAAGATTTGAAGTACTTGTAAATTAAGTATTATTTATTTTCATCTTTATTTCTCCTTGGTAACACTTACACGTTGTTCAATATGAACTAACCAACATTTTAAGATACGACAACACTACCACCATTCACTCATTTGACACTTTGTTCTTAGTGGTTCCTTGCAAAGAGAAGTAAAAATGTAGCTCATTTGCTTTATACCTGAGGTACCAGATAAAGCAGTATTAATTGCCAATTCAACTTATACTGTGTTCATGATTTCGATTCCAAACAACTAAACAAATGTATTTTTGGCTGAATAACCTTAATTCCTATACATATAATTCAGATGCCATTATAACTTCAAACGTTGTTATGAGATTTTAAATATTATAGTTGTAGTGTAGCTATGTGAATACTGGGGTAATTACCATCTCATTCACACAAGAGAAGGTAGCAGCTGTCACTGACGTCATCTGTCAGCCACGAGGAATGGCGGAAAACAAATAGAGTGACGCAGGTCTGCACACTGCACAGTAGCACTTGGTATGGTAGTTGAGTCAGTAAAGTGATATTACATTCAACTGAAATACGGAATTAACTGGATTCTACACTAGTCATTTTGAAATGAACTTAATAAACATGATTTAGGGCTGATTTTTCGATAATCGGAAAACTTTTAACTGATGAATAAATCTGACAGTTTGGCATATATAAGCGTGTTAAATAAAAGCTGTGAAACCGACATATTTATCCCTCAAATAAAAGTAATCTGACTATTGAAAAATCAGCTAGTAGAAAGAAGAACTATAAGAGCTTTTAATTATTAAATGAACAACCAAAACGAAGCCAATAAAAAAATTAATTAAAATCATGAAATATGAAAATTGATAAATTGCTCAGTGGAATTGAAAAGGATTCGTCGATCCCGTCAAGTCTATTATTTTAATTAAGTCAATCACTCTGTTATACCTACCTACTGATTGTTTTAATTAACTCACGATAATTATTTCTCTCAGTGAATGTATTTTCTATTTCTATATTAAAATATTTCGCTCTTGGTGGTTTTTTGTGGCTAAGTAATAACAGTCGCATGGGTGATCGATCAGGTTAAGCTACACTTGCCACGGTTGGTCCATAGATGGGTGACCATCTGTACATACCAAGACCCCTCCGTGCCTCACGATAAGCTGTTGGTCCGGGCTGTCATTCATGGATCTTTGACAGTCGTTTCGGGTCGTCAGAAACCCGAAAGTCTGACAACCAGTCTTAAAAAGAGGTATCGTATTACCCAGTAACTGGGTTGTGGAGGTCAGATAGGCAGTCGCTCCATGTAAAATACTAGTATTCAGCTGCAACCGGTTAGACTGGAAGCCGACCCCAACTTAGTTAGGAAAAGTCTAGGCAGAGAGATTATGTGGTTTTCATGTCGATAGGTAATTTTGTTTGTTTTTTACACGCTTTATATTAGCTCGGGTTGTATGTATGTATGTAACGGAATCTTTGAGCGCGATTTTGACCCACTTTAAACGGTCAGATTTCATTGAAACTTTGTAAACTTGTCGAGGACCGATGACAATTTAATAATTTAAAAAAAAATGAGAAAAAAAAAACACGTTTTGTAGTTAGCAGAACTAAAAAATAGAAAATAAATAATAGTTTTAAAACTAAAAAACACGCTTTAAAAAAAAAACTAAAAAAGGAGAAAATAATTTAATTCAATTAAAAAGCGTGGGGTGCTTGACATTAATTGATTATAAAAATACCTCAAAAAGCACCCCACGCTTTTTAATTGAATTAAATTATTTTCTCCTTTTTTAGTTTGGTTTTTAAAGCGTGTTTTTTAGTTTTTTAAACTATTTTTCTTTGTGTATTTCGCTACTGTCGTTATCAATTTAGCATAATTAATACTTAATTTTGTGTGGTTTCTAGCAACGGAAAAATCCTACCTGTTCTTCTGAGGGTCCCTCATCAAAAGGCGATTCAGGGTTTATGATAGGTAAACCACCAGGTTCTGCCTGAATTAATCTCATACTGAATAAGCTAGCAAAACTTCGCAAATGTGATAGGTGTCGATGTCTACACATGATACATTGACCTTAACTATTAACATACCGTGTTTGGGATTGTCGGCTTCACGGATGATGTCAAAATCAAAATCAAAAGTCATTTATTCAAACTAGGCTGGGAGTCAGCTCTTTTTGAACGTCAAAATAAAATTACATAAGACAGTCCCCCAAAACGCCCGCCCTTCACCACTTCCTAGTGCTTTAGCTGGGAAGAAGAAGTAGCGCAACAAACTCCCCAGCAGCACAGCTGTCTGTTAAGTTAGAAGAACTTGATTATATACAATAATAGGTCATTCCAATTACGAAACACAAAAAAAAAACATTAAATTTGCCATATGTCAGCTAGCACACGCCAATATACCATCAAAAATTTAAAACTAAAAATAATGAAAAATTAAAGTAAAACGTAAACAGAACTTCCAATCTAAATAAAAGCCTCCAGGCATGAAGGGCATGCCCGCTTACAAATGGGTGCCAAGTTTTATAGAGTTGAAAGAAAGTCTAAAGTTTAAAATGTAACTAGCCAACTCTTTGCACCTATGTTCTTTCATATATTTCACATGTGTGCATACACACACACCCTCACATCAAAATTTATTTCCACATCAAAAGTTATTTTTATTTGATAGGAATTAATCTCCTTTTTTTCTGGGCTCACCCAGAAAAAAAGGAGATTAATTCCCATCATTCCCTTTTAATATATCATCGCATTTAAATGGAAAAGCATTCAGACAGACAGACATACACACAATAAGTACGTACGAATACGTACGAGGGAACAACTCGATTGGTTTCCAATTCCAGCGCCATGAATATGTAAACAAGCAAGTTAAGGGTAGGCAGAAAACGAGGTGTTTATTTGTGTTAGATATTTTTTTATTATTTGTGGGTAGATGGTGAGTGTGGGTTGTGACAAAACACGGTTTTTGAGAGATTTTTCAGAGTGTTTTATGGTAAAATATCATGGCAACTTTAATCCTTCTCATTATAAATAATAGCCTACTCTAAGCTCAAACCTTCAAACCTTTGGAATAGAGTTCAAAATACAGTAACTAGCATGATGCAAGTTAAGACTAAAGTTAGAACTCGTTTAGTGATAACACTTTCTTTCTTTTCTCCGTGGATAACACGGATTTTTTTCTGTATTTGCTTTAATCGAGACATTTTGCAATAGATTTGTTGGATAAAGAAAACTTAGTCAGTACTCAGAAGGTCAATTTGTTCTCATAATTCAAAACGTTCAAAATCTAGTCGGAGTCTCACCTCGGTGACAAACAAATGTCAAAATCGTGTCAAAAGTGTATGGAAACTCGAGGTAATTTTGACAGATTGAGACTGATAGGCTGTTCAGCCAGTGAACGTTCTTAAAATTACGAGAATTTCCCGACAGATGTATGAACGTTAACGAAGCGAAAGGACTATGCAAGTATCGTAGTAGGTGACGTTTTGTAGTGTCTTCCTATCCCCAAGCGAAAAAGGCGTTAGGCGAAGTTTTGTATATGTGTCAAACTCAAACTCAAAGCATTTATTTCAATTAAACCATTTACAGGCACTTTTGAATTGTCAAAAAGTCGATCAGTTGGAAAGTTGAAGCTAGTTGCCCATTGCAAAACGTAGATCTCTATGGAGAAGAATGAGCAAGAAACTCCACGAACACTCTTTTAAATCAAGTTGGATATTACAAAGTCTTGGAAACATTATTTTTGTTGCTTCTGTATGTGAGAACAGTGTAAAAAAAGAAAACAATTCTAAATATAATATTAAAAATAAGCCCTGGAAGTTAGGAGATGACCAGTCTCAATCGAAAGCGCCCGTTCACGAACTTGACGCGTGGATCAGCACCATCCAGCTCAACCATTTTGTAGGGAACCGAATGATCCACACGCGCCACGATCAGTGAGACATTTAAGTGAGTACTCTCAACTGTCACTCTTTTTCAAGTCAACGTACATCAAAACAACACAAAACACGGATGCATGGTACTCACATTTACAAAATTTAAACAAAATGCTTCTAAATTATACAAAAATGAAGTTTGCCATGTATTTGAGACATTAATAAGATTTTATTTCTTAAAAGAAAGAAAAACATTTAATATACCTATGTTGAAGTATGAAGTATTAAATAAATAATACTTGGTACAGCAAGTGTGTATCTTAAACAGGATCCGAATGAAAAAGCGATTATAATAAACTACACCGAGATAACAATACACATAAACATCACCAAGAAAACTACTCTTTAGAACACCCTTTTAAATATACGAAGGGTTCCCCCTTAACCAGGGCAAATAGAGCGAGATGGAAAGGGAATGAGTACGCAACGACTACTTATAGCAAATTAATAGTTTTTACTGACATTTGTGGATATCTATGGGTATTGCACGATGTCCTCTGCTAAATAGGTTGCTTGAGGGAAAAGATTGAATGATTTTAAAGAAAAGTTTTAGCTAGAAGAAGATTATTCCAATGAATACCTAGTGATAAATTATCCATACGAATATTTATAAAGAGGAAAGATTTGATTGTTTGTTTGCATTGAATAGGCTCCAAAACTACTGAACTAATTTGAAAAATTCTTTCACTGTTGGGAAGCTACATTATCCCCGGGTGATATAGGCTATATTTTATCCCCGTATTCCCACGGGAACAGAAACTACGCGGGTGAAACCGCGGTGAGCTGCTAGTTTGAAATAAATCCTAACTTCTCATATGTAAATGCGAAAGTTAGTTTTTTGTTGGCTAACGGCTGATATGACCTGGTTAAGGACATGACCTGGTTAAGGACAAAGGCTAATTTTCACCCCGGATAGCAGACGAATTCGCAGGCAACAGCTCAATAAAAATACAGTTGTTAACTTTCGCCATTGAACAGTTTTTTTTGAAGTGAAATCTTTAGGCCCGTAGAGTGATTTTGGGTAGGGGAAAGTCTTATGGGTTCGCGTTACCGACATGTTAATATTAACATTGCTTATATTCAATAGCTAGCTAGAGATTTTTCGTCAATTGTCAAAAGATAATCATTGAAAAATTAAATACTTACGCGGTCAAAATGTTTGGAACAGCCAATTTATTTTTATAACCGACGAGAAATTTCAACCCAGGGGTTTTTCAGAATCATGTACATGATTCTGAAAACCCCCTGCGTTGGCTGCGTTGCATCCATAGTAACCCATTGCGCTACGATGTGACAATGTGTAAAGTTTTAAATTTTCATTTCCGTTAACAGACTCCATGACTGTCTATTTTTTTAATTAAATTTTACATTATTATTTGTTTTCCTTTTTAACGACAAAAACATACATTCTACACAATATTATTTTCCCAAAGTACACAGCAACATTTTTGGGCAGTACGGTGTACCTCTAAAAACAAACCTGATATTCAATTAAAACAGGATTCCGCTAACCTTGAGAGAGGAGGGGAATTAATTAAATTACTGGAACCCAAACAGATGGTTAGTAAAATTGATTCTGTGTACAGCGATGTAGCGGACACTGGAAGTGTGAAAATATAATTCCATAAAAGCATCATCTCTCAGACTCTTCCCAACTTTGTTGGGGTCGGCTTCCAGTCTCACAGGTTCAGATTCAGATTGCTTTATTTGCTCAAACATGTGTTTACAAAAGGTGTTAAAGATGCATGGAGTTGTGCTAACATGTTTACCATGTTGTCATGGTTTGCAAATATTAAACAACTTAAAATTCAAAAAAAAGGATGCAGTTTAATATTTTTCTTCTTTTCAAAAGGTTTTTATAATTATGATTAAAATAAATGGGAAGCTTTTACAAAGCTTTACGTTACAGGTAAAGTAATCATCATGTCATACTAACCAGATAGTGTTCATTACCAAAACCGTCAGCGCAACAACATCAGCGAATCTGTGCGCAGACGGTCCATTTTCTAGGTGTCTATTCACGCAGTGCCACGCTACGCGGTCTCCACTCAAAACTTCTTCAGCCTATCCGCCATGTTTTTAGCACTTCCAGTATTTTAAGTACCACTACATCTTCGATCAAACTCAGCTAACATTTAGCAGGCCGGGGTCAATAATTTGTTGGGGTCCTAAGTAACGACCATGAGGATTTTTATAGCCAATTTCTGTTTGAAAACCTTTGTTTAAGGTGATAATGTACATTCCTAATTAATTTTTAATCTCTTTCCTTTTACTGAGTCCGACCGGCCACCAAAGTGGATTAGTTTTTGTGTGTTTTGTTAAGCGGTTACTGTTAGAACTTTAGTCGCAAGCTGTGGGTAATGCAGTTGTGGCGGGATCTATGCATCGATGACCTGACGTCACACAAATCCTGCATCGCGCAATTAGAGTTTACCGCGCTACTGGTATATATGTCACTGTAAAATCGTAAATACCGTTAGATTTATAATCGATCTCGCGAGATTGTGAACTGTCGAAAGATTGTGAACCGTAACATACTGCTTACAATTTAACGCATTATTTTTCGGTAGATTATAATCTATCGAAGTGAAACCGTCAAATTGTGCACCGGTATCAAGACGGATAGTACCTTGCGCTATTACTAAATAGTTAAGTAACTGCCACTAACTTGGAAGTAGCACTCGCCATTCGCAAGCCCGCGTCTACGGTGGCCGGGAATCGGCCTGGAATTCCCGACACCCAGGGCGTCTCCTACGGCGACTAGGGCCGTGAGGGCGCATATACTGCCTCTCCCTCACGTGCGCCGCCTCCCTCTTCGCGAGCATTACTGCTTCGCAAAAAGGAGGTGACGACTACTCATGCACTCTCAACCATGACCCGAACCATGCCCTGTACCAGGGCCGAACGCGAGAGATCGCCGCCGCCGTTTTGAGATAAGTTTTCTTTTTAATTGTGTTTAAACCGGTGTAGAATGGGGGGATGTTTGCTGCATACATAGGTGCTGGAACTTCTATTGACTTGCTTGTATTCTTCTTAGCGTATCGATAGGAAGTATTTAGCCCAGAATTTGGATACGAGTTTATCACTTTCAGTAGCGTCCATCAACTCCTGTAGCGTGCAGACAACAGGACACGCTGGACACGATATTAAGTGCCCAATTTTTTTGTGAGACAGAAACACATTTACACTCGAGGAGTCATCTCCAACTGAGTTGCTTTGGCCTAACTGAGTCCGAGGTCTATTTTAAGACTTCCAGGAAAGCCACCAACCAGAACCGATTTTGGCGGCAAATAGCTGATGTTATAAAGAGGCTACTTTTGTGCTGGTACCCCGATCCCGTGGGATAACATGTGAAATCTTCGTCTTCATCTCACAGTTATTAAGTTAATAAGTCCCTGCGACTTTGCTAACACTATAACATAATAAAGACAACCAAAACCGGCCAAGTGCGAGTCCGACTCATTCACGAAGGGTTCCGTACCACCGTACAATTTTTAACACATATAAAAAAACACGTTGGTACGGTTGGACCTCCTTTAATTTATAACTTTATTTTATTTTAATTATTTGTACTTATAGCGGCTATAGAAATACACCCCCTGTGGAAATTTCAAAAGTCTACCTATAACAGTTTATGAGATACAGCCCGCTGACAGGCAGATAGACGGACGAATAACAGTGACAGCGATAAAACCACAATTTTTATACGACTTATATTTAATTGCAAATTCCGGCAACATTACAAGTCGGGCCAAAATTAATTGAGCAGTAGTTAAAAATGCATAGAAACACAAATCGTTCGTGATTGACTGTGGAATCGTTAAAAGTTTGTTCGCGAAAAGGAATTTTGATGGTGGATTTCACATTCAGATTTCAGACACGGAAATCGTTTAGCAGTAATTATACAGAAGTTTTTAAAATCACTGTTTTCAATTGAATATCTATTGTTTCCATCACGGTTATGATAATAAGTTAGATAATTAGATATGATTTGTGTGAATCCTAGGCCGGGCAAAACGCGGTTATTGGGTTTTCTGTCTGACGTTTTGTGGGACTGTCTTATGTAATTATGACGTTCAAAAAGTGCTGTCTCAGCCTCATCATCATCATAATTTCAGCTGAAAGACGTCCACTGCTGGACATAGGCCTCCCCCAGGCTCCTCGTAATTTTCGGGGGGTTTTGCCATAATCACCACGCTTGGTAGGCGGGATGGCGATCGCAGTATGGTGGTAAAATGCATACAGAACGCTGCTGCCCATTCTGTGGTAAGTCCCTTAGTCACCTCCTACGACACCCACGGGAAGAAATGGGAAGGTGCTATTCTTTTTACGTCCGTCACCACACGGAACTCTCAGCCTAGTTTGAATATATGACTTTTGATTTGATTTTAACATTTCACAGTAGCAGTCTGGAACTGTGCCTGGGCAATAGGGTCGGCTGACGAAATTTGGGTGTAGTTATGTGTATCTTAGCCCAACTCTTCACGAAAAAAAGCATGATGTTATGTTTATGTGTATTTAAAAAAAACTTTTTTCAAAAAAAAACAACCGACTTCCAAAAAAACACTACAAAGTGAAAAATAACTTTAATTTCGGAAGTCGGTGTCTTTGGAGCTGTATTTGAATTTTTTGCCACCGCCTTCCGAAATTAAAGTTATTTTTCACTTTGTAGTGTTTTTTTGGAAGTCGGTTGTTTTTTTTTGAAAAAAGTTTTTATTTTTCACTTTTTAGTGTTGCACATGTGCTTACCCCTTCACAGCATACCGGCGTGATGTTATGTTATGAACTGGTGTAAGCAATATACAGAGATGAGATTTCAGCAATCCCAGTCCATTTGCTATCATTTATTGAGGAGTTCCGTTGCCTATCTCCAAAGTTCTTCATCAAATCTTCACCAAATCGAAATGAGACCACTACGAGAAAGTATTCTTCCAAAAAATACCTAAATCGCTTTGTGTGCCTATCAAATTTGAAGAGTTCTCTCTATTTCTCCAGGATCCCATCATCAGATCCTGACTTGATGATCATGGGACCACCTAGGAAGTATACCCTTTCAAACAAAAAAAACAAAATCCAAATCGGTCCAGCCATCTTCGAGTAATCGGGGAACATACATAAAAAAAAAGAAAAAATAAAAAAAACAAAAAAAAGAAAAAGGTTCCGACGAATTGATAACCTCCTCCTTTTTGAAGTCGGTTATAAAAACCTCTTTTTTATTGCTATAGGCCTGCTCTTGATCTTGATAATGCCTGTTCACTCTTAATTCTTTGATTTTTTCGGGTAAATAAAACGGTCCGTAATGAAATTTTAAACGCGGAAATTGCCACATCGGAAGTTTAATACACAAGAGTACCTTTTAACCTTTGAAGAATTGTGAGTTGTGGTTAAATAATTTAAATAGCAATTTTCAAACATAAATTATGCAGCAGTGTACTAAGTTTTTTGCTTAATATGCAGAAGGGACGCAAACATACCCTTTTCTGGTCTCGTCGGAAACCCGTCATGACATACGTGACGGACGTGTGTCGTGACGAGTTTTCTGAGATAAGTCTTTCTTGTGTACTTCATGGTTAATTACATTCACAGTTTTCTTTACTACCTACTTAAGGCAACATTTTACGAAATAGTATTTTATCAGAAATCTGTTCATAGTTTCCAATAAAATGTCGCAATATAAAAAAATAACACATTTTAATTAATATTAATTTCAGAATACGACCATAATTATCAATAAGTACACGAGACAGGCCCGACCTAGTGTTGAGGTCATTAGCAAAATGCTTCCTTTCCGTCTTATTTTTAATTAAAACGTAGATATCTCATGATTCGTAATTAGTAGACAGTTGAAATTTTCACAGAGTGTGTATTTCTATTGCCGCTATAACACATAAAGTAACAAAATTAAGGGGATCCCCATACAAATAACTTGTATATTTATTATATTAATATCTGGATGACCGAGCTATGCTCGATTTTTTTTTTTGTTTGACGTTTTCTAAAAAATAAACCTAGCTAGATCGATTTATCGCCCCCGGAACCCCCTGCACACTAAATTTCATGAAAATCGTTAGAGCCGTTTCCGAGACTCAATATACATATATACAAGAATTGCTCGTTTAAAAGTATTCGATGTATTGTTAAATATTTTACTGTGGTACGGAACCCTTCGTGTGCGATTCCGACTCGAACTTGATCGGTTTATAACCGACAAAAAAACGGAGGAGGTTCTCAAGTCTACGCGTATATTTTTTTTTATTTATGACCACGCATAACTTTTTACAGAGTAGTCCGATTTTGATAATTCTAACCTAAGGGTAGGAAAACAGGGGATGATTTATTGTTCACTTACAGATTTTAATGCTGAGTTGTGTATTACAAAAAGTAATAAAAAATTAAGCATCTAGTAATTAGTAGATTATAGCCACATAAAATAAAAACTTTTTATCAAAATAAAATTAACCGCCGAATAAACTGAAAAGCAAAAAATAACAAACCGTTTTTGTTTAACCTTAATAACTAAGTTCGGAAGGCGGTGACATAAAATTAAAATACATATCCAAAGTCACCGACTTCCAAACTTAGTTATTAAGGTTAAAAAAAATGTTAATAATTTTTTGCTTTTCAGTTTTTTCGGCGGTTAATTTTTTTTGTTAAAAAGTTTTTTTTTTATATTCATGTAAGATAGGCTTAGCCTATTGATTTCGTTCCACCACTATCTTGCCAAATATAACCCTTTGACTATGTTAATGAAGACACTTCTCTCAAAACACTTTAAAACAGTCAAGATAACATTCTGTAACGTTGCCAAGATAGCACATAAATCGGGATCCTCGTCTGTTTGATCGCCGACTTAGTTTAGGGTTGCCAGCTCGCTTCTGTAAGCTACCAGAGCGTTTACATGTAGAACAGTACTAGATGTTAGTTTATCAGACTGAGCGGAAAATCTTACTCCAACTAATCCTACTATCTATATATGTAAAAATGAATTACTATTCGTTAGTCTCGCTAAAACTCGAGAACTGTTGAACCGATTTGGTTAATTTTGGTTTTGAAATATTTGTGGCAGTCCAGAGAAGGTTTAAACGGTGAGAAAATATAAAGAAAATCTATATCTTTATATATAAAAATGAATTGCTGTCCGTTAGTCTCGCTAAAACTCGAGAACGGCTGGACCGATTAGGCTAATTTTGGTTTTTAAATATTTGTGGCAGTCCAGGGAAGGTTTAAGCTGTGAGAAAATCTATATAATAATAACAAAATATTGACGTTTGTTGGTCTCACAAAAAGTACAGAAATCTTTTATCGGCAGTACGAAGTTTGCCGGGTCCGCTAGTAATATAATAAATGTGAAAGTTTTGATGTTTGCTACTCAATCACGCAAAAACGGGTGAACGGATTTGAATGAAATTTAGCACACATATAGTTTATAACTTAGTTAACACATAGAATACTCTTTATCCAGGTAGTACGTTCCTGTAGGATACATTTTCGACCTTCACGCGGTTGAAGCCGCTCGCAAAAGTTAGTATTATCTATGTGAAGGTTTCTTTATGTTTGTTACTCAAACCACGAAAAAACGTTGGAACGGATTTGTATCAAATTTGGCACACACATAGTTTATCACCTGGATTTAACATACAGGATAAGTTTTTATCCAGTCAGCAAACTGTAACCATAAATTCAGCATATCATTCTAGACCCCCCAGCACAGAAATTTTGCGTCACTTTTACAAAAAAAAAATCAGCTGTTTCATGCATTTTGACCGCGTAGGTATTGCACTTTTCTATGAAACAGCTGATTATTATTTTTTGTATAAGTGACGAAAAAATTCTGTGCTGGTCTAGAATGATATGCTGAATTCATGGTTACAGTTTGAGCAATGGATAAAAACTTATCCTGTCTATGATACTTTTAATCCCGATAGTATGTGCAACCTCCACTCAACCACCAGGTTTACTTCAGGCTGGCTTTGTTAACCAGAACCCCCACGCACAACGGACCGAATGTGAGTCAAAGTGCGGAAAAAAGTCCCCATCATCATCAACGTCACCTGATAACAAGTTCCTGAGGAATAATTTCCGACCTCCATGCGTACAAAGCTGCTGGCTGAAGCTAGTTTTTTTTAAAATAAATACGAAACGAATAAACTAACAACGGTAAGCAATATCATTCAATAAAACAATTAAGTAACTCATTTATTTATCCACTTAAATCCTGTAATCGAGCACCAAACAAATTCGAGGACGAACAATAAATTCATAAATTAATAAATGCAGCATTACCATATGAATGGCCGCCGGTGTACTAAGTTTTCTCCTTAATTTTTACGTATAGCTTGCCCATTAAAGTTTCTGTCATACCTCGTAATCGGCCCGCAATGCGGTGATATAGAAGGCTGAACAATAACCATTCTTATGCCTTGCCCGATAAAGTCGTGACGAATAGTAAAATGTAACATTACTCTTTGCAAGTTCTCAAAAAAAAAAACAAAAAAAGGTCGGGTCACGCACGTTTCCGTGACGCATTCGAGGACTTGACGATAGGGTTGTCGGCTTCTGGATTTTTGTTTTACTAGCTCTTGCCAGCGGCTTCGTCCGTGTGAAAGTAGGTAAGAAAGCCGATATAACGTTTTCCGTGAAACAAATCTTAAATGTATTTACCAAGATTCATGGCGATCGGTCAATACATGTTGCAGTTTATCTATTTCTTATACAGGGTGGCACGGACATCTCCGCACAAAACTGAAACTATGAATTCAGCCCATGATTCTAAAACCCTCTTTTTTATAACCGACGAAAAATTTCTACGCTACGGGGTCTAAAAGCATGAGCAGTAAAAATATAGCCATCATTTCTCAAAAACGTTCCAAACGACATTTCCCTCTTGCGAAGCAGTAATGCTCGCGAAGAGGAAGGCAGTATGTGCGCCTTCACGGCCGTAGCCACCGCGGGAGACGCCCTGGGCGTCGGGAATCTCAGGCTGATTCCCGGCCACCATAGGCGCGGGCTTGCGGATGGCGAGTAATGGGTAGCTCGCTGTCCGGTAAGGACCAAGCCCGGGTCGACGGCGCGTCGTGTTCAACGCGCGCCTCAAAGAAATGTCAGCACCAACTGGTGGGGTCCGTAAGGGCCACGGTCTGCCAGGGATGCGGGTTGTACGAAAGAGATACCGAGGCCTCTGGCACACAGGCAACTGAGGAACACGGGTGGGTTTTTAGTCAGTAAAAGTCAGAGCGGCAGAAGTTATTTGATGATTTCCTACCCAAAAAAAAAAACGACTTTTCCCTCATTCCTCCGCATCACATGACAACCGATTTCTACTTGGAAAATTTACCCGGTATAACAGGAATATCCTAACTAGAGTGTCCATTACCAAATTGGCAGTTTCTTTTTATCACTACTTTTAGGTTCGTTTTATTTGATAGTTAAGCAAGATTATACTAATTTTATGGTAGTAAAGTCTTATAATTAACCCTAATTAGCTACGATTTTTTTCTTTATACTCACAAAAAATGTGTTTCTTTATGATTTTTGCAATTAAATTACTTTTTATGAGCATAATGGTTGGCTGTTAAATTAAATTAATAAAAGGCAGTATTTATAGGTGAACGACTAACCTAAATCTAGCGAAACTAATCATAAAATTATTCAAACAATATGAACTTAATAATTATGTCTAATAAAAAAAGCTGAATTACCTATACAACTTTTTCTATTTTCTATTGCATTTTTTTTATCTTGGCAACAATCTACAGTTAAGTGGCAACCCTGACATTGGCGACATGTTGAGTCATGATAGATCAAAGAAATACAGATGCGATTTAATCTAACCCGTATTTACATTAGTTCGGCCCTTGATAAAATCATAAATAATTTCAAATGCACCCTTAAGATTAACCGGAAAATCTTACCGTTACTTTAATCCTTACTAATATTATAAACGTGAACGTTTGTATGTATGGATGTTGCTTACTCTTTCGAGCCAAAAAGGCTGAACGGATTTAGATGAAATTTGGCACACAGATAGATTATAACCTAGATTAACACATAGGATACTTTTTATCCCGGTACTAGGTTCCCACGGGATAATTTCCGACTTCCACTCGGGCGAAGCCACGGGCGGAAGCTAGTCCTTTTATAATGTTAACAAAAGCAGATTATCGCCTAAAGTTAAGTTAAACTTAAATATATACATTTATGAGAGTACTGGTGACCCAGTGGTAACGACAGCGACTTACGAGTTGTAGGTCGTGAGTTCGAACCCTGACAGGCGCTTTAAGCCCTGGTAACTTTAAATATTGTCGTTATGAGCGATAATAGTTCTTATTGCAATCCGATACGGGCTAAAATCTGTTGTAATAAATTCGAATAATAAATGAGCAAGCATTGTCGTAAAAATGCAAATAAAATCGTATAAAATCATATTAACTGTTTAATAATAAATAATCCATCACTGGGTGCAGTTTGGCATTTGGAATTTTATGGTTTATTTTTAATTACAATTATAATTGTTATTGAAGGGATAAACTGGCTTTAAAGATAATTAAGAGGTGAGTTTGATGATTTTTTTGATGCATTAAAGTATGTTTAATTATATTTTGAGTTCGATCACTGTATTCAAAAAAGACTTGAAAATATCATAATTTTTTTTGCTTTTAAAATTATTTACGGTTAAAGAGATACACTGGTTTAAAAAACACCGTTTTTGAGCGTTTTCATGAAATCACCGCCTTAATATGTATACATTATTTCATAACCACTGCTCTCAAAACGGTGAAGGAAACTGGCATGCCCTTGAACAAAAAATTCGAAGACATTTGTGACATCTACCAACCCACACTGGATCTGCGTGGTGGATTACGGCCCACTCTCTCTCACTGAGAAGAGGTTTGTGTCTCAATGAACTTTACCACTTGATTCAGAAAGCAGTACTCCTAGACATGGCACCATAGTCAGGAGGTTCCTTTTTCTAGAGCCCTGATCACCGGTATCTTGGACCCTGCTCCTGATGCCGATGGGCCACAATTTTTTATATTTTCAAATGTTTTTGTATGATTTTTGCAAAAATATACTTAATAATTATGAAAGAAAATAAACGAAAATAATACTAGTCTATTATTGTATCATTGCAGGGCAAATACATTTTTTTTATCAGAGAATATATTTACAGGATAAAATTTTACCCTGTATGTATATTTCAGTGTTAGTTATTTTCAGAGATGGGCCGAATGTGGTTTGAACCGAATCCGAACTTCGGCCTAACATTCGGTTAAAATTAAAAGTTCGGCTGAACTTCGGCCGAACTTCGATTCAATGCCCTTTCATTGTAATAAAAAATACTTGAAGTAAATGAATGTTTAGTTTGTGAACCAAAAACGTGATTATTTTTTTTTCAATTTACGAATTGTATTCAGATGTTTGTTAGAAGAATACTAAGTTTATTTTATTTTGTAATAGTGTATCTAATTAATTAGGCAGAGATTTTCAAGAATAATAAGAAGAACTGATTTAGTTTATGGTTTACATTTACAATGTTCGTAACTAAAATAAATGACCATGGGTGAGTAAAAGACATAATTTAATTTTACAGTAATGCTATACTCTAATTCTATTAAATTTCAGTCAAGATAGTGCAAGTAGGTATTATTTTTCCTGTGGCGAATGTTCGGCATCTGAACCGAATTTCGGCCAAATGCCGAAGTTCGGTTCAAGCTGCCGAAGTTCGTTTGAACCGAATGTGAACCGAATTTCGGCCCATCCCTAGTTATTTTAGATTGTCATACTGTATATTTAAATTAGAGTATATTTTTGGATTTTAAGTTTTCCCTTCTACTATTACACACGTTGTCTACAACTCTGTTATCTTCTCTCCTATCGCAGATGTGCTGGAAGAGATTTCTGTAGAAATAAGCATTACCTTTGTACGCATTTTTGTGTTCCTTTCTTCTTGTCTGTTTATATGTGTGTGCGTAAATGGTTAAATATATAAATGGAAAGCGCGAGCATTGATCACCACGCTTGCTTTTAAACACGTAAAAAAGAAAAATCTTCCAAACGATATTTCTTCCTTACCTGTAACTCAACCCTCTAACTTATCGGGGTAACAGAGCCGTTCTCATTAACTTAGTTGTGATTGTGTAACAGCGCAAGACTGTCGGTATTAATTGTATAAAGTTGGGCAGAGTTCTTAACTAACCGTGGTCCGTACGTAGTATGTACTGGCTGTATATGACAAACGGAGCTGCTGTACGTAACTACGAACAATTGTCGGTTGTGCAATTGCATCAGTAGGTTCTAATACAGGGTTCGTTTTCAAAGACTGGCTAAGTTTGAGGACGTGATAACCATCAAACTGAACCACTATGTCCATGGGATCCATCTCGCGAGGATTCGCCACATATTAATTGACTGCTTGGCAGAACTGGGCAATTATTGCCTTCTCTCCTGTCTCTCTTTTTTGTCTACTTAATAAAAATCAACAGACAACGCACTGACTATAACCAGCTGGGTCTAGAAGCATAAATTTTGCGGAAGAGTTCCTTATATTGCGAAAGTGAGCGGTAAGAAAGGATTTTTGAAAATTCTACCCCTATGGGGGTGACAAAGGGATGTCTTTCGTATGTTTTTTTTTATTTTTTGGGGTTATAAACTCGAAAATTGGTACGGATACTAATCCAGGTAAATAATAAAGATAGTATGTTGAATTATTAATTTTTCAAAACAAAGTCCCAGATCCAGAGTTCCAAAAAGGTGCACGCAGACGAAGAACTATTTTGTTATAATAAACATTGTATCACCCCTTGTTTTCACTAAGGGAAGGGCAGAGGTGTCCCTGTAGTCAGAGGCGTAACTAGGGTGGGACAGGCCGGGCACGAGCCCTGGGGGCCTATCGAACGGGGGCGCGAAAAGTCACCAATTATTAAATTTAGAAATAAAAAAATATATCAATAAACCATTGCATACTGTTACATCTCAGAAGTCCGAAGAGCTACTTAAATTTATTGTCTAGTATGGGGATAAAAGCGTATTTCCTAATCTGCCCCATTTCTAGTTGAAATTAACATCTTCGTTATTAAAGGCTATAATTGGTCATGATAGGTTATGCGACCTAGCTTTGCTCAGCTTAGACCTAGAAGATAATTAACAAAGGGGCGCAAACGTAATGCGTGCCCTAGGCACCATTTTGTATTGGTACACCCCTGCTTATAATAGTACATCCACATTTCGCCTGTTATGTTAACAGCGGGCGAGCCTATTGCCATCAACGGTCACCAATCCAAACTCCAGGCTGCTACTGAGAAATTCCAGATAGAAAACCTTATAACACTTTACCCGTCCTGGGAATCGAACCCAGGGCCTCACGCACAAAAGTAGCGCGTGGGACCACTAGACCAACGAGGTAGTCAATATATTATGTTTAATTTAATTTGTTATAACATGTTTTCATAAATTAAGCTTGTGTGGCCTACCGCTTCTGCTTCATGAAAGTCAATCAACCTTTAGGAGGGCTGCTGACATGTACTTCTTAATTAATTTATTAAAACGAAAACTCAAAATCAAAAGTCATTTATTCAAGTTAGGCTGAGAATCAGCTTTTAGAACGTCAAAATACATGAGACAGTCCCCCAAAACGCCCACCCGTCACCACTTCCTAGTGCTTTAGCTGGGAAGAAGAAGTGGCGCAACAAACTCCCCAGCAGCACAGCTGTCTGTGTAGTCGGATAGACTTGATTCTATACATACATAGGCTAGCTTAGCATTACCTTTTGCCAGCGGAGTTGCCTGCGTAGAGGTCCGAAATTATCACACGGGAACACAACACCGGCATAATAAATAATAGTTTAAAAAACTAAAAAAACACGCTTTAAAAACCAAACTAAAAAAGGAGAAAATAATTTAATTCAATTCAAAAGCGTAGGGTGCTTTTTGAGGTATTTTTAAAATCAATTAATGTCAAGCACCCCACGCTTTTTAATTGAATTAAATTATTTTCTCCTTTTTTAGTTTGGTTTTTAAAGCGTGTTTTTTAGTTTTTTAAACTATTATTTATTTTCAATTTTTTAGTTCTGCTAACTACAAAAACGTGCTTTTTTTTCTCATTTTTTTTAAAAATTATTGAATTGTCATCGGTCCTCGACAAGTTTACAAAGTTTCAATGAAATCTGACCGTTTAAAGTGGGTCAAAATCGCGCTCAAAGGAGTCGGTTACATACAAACAAACAAACATACAAGTGAAGCTAATATAAAGCGTGTAAAAAGTATCGCTATGTGTTAATCCAGATAATAAACTATCTGTACGCCATCCAAATCCGTTCAGCCGTTGTTGCGTGATTGAGTGACAAGCATCCAAACATACAAACTTTAACATTTACAAGATAAGTAGAATCATAAAACTCGTTCGCTCATACTTCAGTTGCAAAAAAAATGCATCAGTTAAAGTAGGCTAGCACGTAGGGCGACTAATGCCCCCAATTCAAGCAAATCGTGCGGCTTGTGGGGGAGCTTATAGAGCCGTGTGAAGGGCCGCTAGAGCCTTCAGAGCTTATTGTGATGCTGTAAGGACGTGGCTGAGTATTATTTATGTATATGGTGGCTAAATATTATAAGCTTGTAACTGTCTGTTTGTTTGGCAATATTATTTTTATGGGTACCAAGAAAGTAAGAAGTTATTGCTGAGGATTTGAAACGATTTAAAAAAAAAATGCTAATTTGCGAATTCTCATTTCACAACCGCGAACTATTGTTTTATTGGCATAAAAACAGTATTTATGTCATGAATTTTATTTATATAGGTAGGTACACACGGCTACATATCAATCTATACATTTCCAGTTTACGCTGGTCTCGGACTGCACGGAAATCCTATAGAATGCGAGATCAGCTAATACTGGAAAAGTATAGCTTGATGTGTAGCCGTGCGTACTAGGTTCTGCCCACGACTTCGTTCGAGCGAAATTTGGGCCCAACCGTGCTATTACATCGTTTTCATTTAGCGTTATTTTTAGCCGACGGCCAGGGAAGGACTATGTTTGTTTTTTACTCTTTTTCTCTATATTCGGGTTCTAAGGGCCGTATCGCGATGGTATATAGATTTTAACCTTCTGCAAAAATAAGACTATCAAATTCAAAAAATATTTTTCATAACCGACTGGTACTTCTAGATATAAGAACGTTCAAACAAACAAAAAAACCCTTCTGCTTTATTCTTAGTATGGATAGATTGAATAACAGGAACTATGAAATAAATTAACAACGCCTAAAAGTAATTTAATTAAAAAAAAGTGTCTTCGCGGTAAAATGTCACTCTTTTAGGGTCACTTTGAAGAAATGGTTGAGTCTAAGGCGATTAACACACGGCACCGCGCACCGCTGCGGTGTTAGAGCACTCGTCCGCGCGGTCGGGCGGCGTACATGTGTTAGGCATCAACGGATTTATTAGAGACCAATGCGACAAGAGATCTGCTTCACCGCCTACCGAGGCGGTGCGCGGTGCCGTGTGTTAATCGCCTTAACCTAAAACACCCAATGCTTTTCCTCGGTCTTAGAAAATTAATGTAGAAAATTACGTCTAATATCAACTAATTACACCACTCTAAGTAATAACCACACACATTCAAACAATCCTACTTATGAACAAACCCGTTTTATTCCTGACAATCAAAGTTACAAACAGTTCGCAATATGAGCGAACCGCGCACACAAGGAAAGACGAACTAACATCAAAGGTATACATGCTTACTCTGCAAGTGACTTGCGTAAGTGTGCTACAGACGTTCCAGTTGGTTTGCTTCTAGGAATTGAGGATAGCTTGTTATTGTTTTGTAACATTACGTTACGTCTGTTTCTGGCCGTTGAGTAGGCAGCGATATATTGATATAAATCGCGAGTTATGATCAAATCGAAGAGGGCGTGATCGTAGGGCACCTATTGCAATCGCTTGGGCATAAATTCATCTTGATTTTACTGAGAAATTGCTCACGGAATCACCCAATAACACTGAAACTCAGAAGTGGTGGCCAGGGGTTCGAACCCTGACGGCGCATTCCTTTGTGTAAATTATTTCGGGACTATTGCAGGCTTAGCACGAAAACCCTAGATAAGCGTTTTGTCGACGGAAGAGTAGACGAAAATGACGTTTCCGTGTAGACAGTTGACAGTTTTTCACCGAGAAATGTAGGCAAGCGATTTTTTTTCTACGGTAGAGTAGAAATAGAAAGCGTCGTGCTAAGCCTGTTGGACTGAAAACTGTGAAGGAAAACATCATGACGAAACCGGTGTGTCTTAGAACCAAAAATTCGAAGACATGTGACATCTACCAACCCGCACTGGGCCCACGTAGTGGATTACGGCTCACTCCCTCTCACGTAGAGAAGACCTGAGTCCCAGGTGTGGGAAAGTTATAAAAAAAAAAAAATCGTTTATTTCAGACTATTAATTGTCCATATTTATTATAAGCTGATTATGCTACCTATTAATATAGCCTGATTATGCTACTCAAACTCAATATTTAACTCAAAGCATTTGTTTCAATTAAACGAATCACAGGAACTTTTGAATTGTCAAGGGGGTAGAAGGTTTCTATGGAGAAGAATGGGCTAGAAATTCCATGGATTCTCTTTTAAATCATAATATTATTACAGAAAATATTGGTTGCATCATTCATGTTGAAATTATACATATGCGAGCGACGTAGAGAGATGAGCACGTATAAAAAAAACTGTTGCAGCTAATAGATGACCAGATCACTCGTATGGAACCCAGGACTGCACCTACAGCATTCACGATTCCAATCCTCTATTTAATTGTAGCAGTTTCTACCTGAAATTGCATTACTTTGAGCTGATATAATTGTAGTCTCCTTCACATTTTCAAAAGGATCCTAAACGCCATTTAACAACCCCAAATTGGCACGTCACTTCAGTCTATATTCCCCAAAACTTGCTGCAAGTTCATGCAAGTACTTGCAAGTTCAACAAGTTAGACTTCTAAGTCGCCTGTCCTATCCATGTGTGAAAAGCTTAGTCTTAGAAGCAATTAAGAAAACTAAGTACTTCTGCAAGTAGTTGGTGGTTCATTTGTGTTAACTAGTTTCCATTTGACATGCTTAGTAAGCAGAAATGCTTTATTTTAGTTGTTGAACTGTGTGTTTGTTTCGTAGTTATTCAATGGTTATTATGTTGTGTTTTTGTTTGTTTTTTGAATTGGTCATTGTTTTATGTTTAACTAGCGACCTGCCCTTGCTTTGCATAGTTCTTATGACTTGATAAATCATCATCATCACTGCTAGGACACTGGCCTCCCCTCAGTGAAAGAGCGTGGGCGGTAATCCACCGCGCGGGCCCAATGCGGTTCGTAGAGGTCATATGTCTTCAAATTTTTGGTTCTAGGATATGCCGGTTTCCTCACAATGTTTTTAATTAAAAGATGGTGCTGTATAATCATATCTGGATATTAAGACTCCGGAGTGATGAAAACTGAGATTTATGAAACCCTGGGGATATGCAGCATTTTAGATAGACCTCATTAATCGCTTTCCATCAGGCGTAGTCGAGGTTAAGAGCAGGCCCATTTAGTATATTAAAAAAAAAAAAAAAAAAAAAAACAAATGACAACTGTGCAAAAGAATAACTTTCAAGGTAACACATTTCTAGACCATGTGTATGGCAAATAATTTAGCGTTTCTTTTTTTTTGTAATTACAATTAGTTTCCATACCATTGTATATTGATTCAAGTTCTTCTGACTTATCAGACAGATGTACTGCTGAAGAGTTTATTACGCCACTTCATCTTCCCAGCTTAAAGCACTAGGAAGTGGTGAAGGACGGGAGTTTAGGGTCTGCTGATAGTCAGCCTAAATTGAATAACTAACTTTTGATATTGATTTGAATGCCTTCATGATCTGGATTAGATGGCTCTTAAGATTCCGTGGCAGTAGTTTCTTTCTAAACACCAATTCCCCTTGAAACAATAGTACAACCCCCATCAATTCACCCATTCAAAGAAGAGTCAGCACTATCAAAGAGATTGCATACCCAATGTTTGGAATAAATCCAAAACGGAATTACCGTACTGCCCCATATGGCTGGTCTCTGACCCTCTGACCCCAGTGATGTCACCGGGAACCCTGCCAATCGTGATCTGCGCTGGCCAATTAAAAAACAACGACTCCGAAATGGATTCCATGTCGTAATGTATGGTGGGCTCTGGTCCGGGCTATTTATGACTGTGAATGGAAATAAACAGTGGAACCAGGACTGTGGTAGAAATTGCTGGTCTAACATAGTTGACTATTGTGAACTTTATGTATCTGTAAAATAATGGTCAGCTGTTTTCATCCTAGGGCGGTCGTTAACTCATTTATTTTCCTATACTCTATTCAATTATGATGTTGACTAAATTATTGGCATAGTAGTCATAAAGTATATTATAAAAGGACTTAAACAGCGTTCTCAAGTCGACCAACCCACTGCATGACGGTAGCTCTAGTGTGGCATGATCAAAACTTGATCTATGCTCTGCCCGACAGGGTCCATAATTGTGACTAATATTATTTCCCAACCAACTTTATACATTATGGTACGCAATAAAGAATTGAGAATTGAGAAAACTTCGGCTTCTCAAACATCCGCTCCAGCTGAGTATGTTAAACCTGCAAAAAGCCTTGCAGAGGTACACATGTAAATCTCTGTATTGACTAAGAAGCCAGGTAGGCCGCTGCCAGCACAACATGGTCAGGTGGAGGTACTCTGGTGAGCGACAGTGGAGCTACATCGCAAAATATACCCTACCTATTGTAGTGCTCTCTGTGCACACCTGCACTATAGAAAACCTTTGCGAAGCCAACGATAACGTGCCCGAATTCCGGACAAAGCAATTAGAATCATCAATATGACGAAGAAGAATATGGGAATTAAACATGACTGTGGGTTTACTTTACGTTATATATAGTATATTACTTAACACCCTAAATAGTGAAAAAGGGGCGCGCTCATTATAAATTGTGCCTCTTATTTGTGAACCTCAAAAAATTCGCATTTTGGGGGCCTTAAAATAATAAAATTGTCAAGTTACTGCGACCAACTTGGATGCGCAGTTAGTCACAGTTCTAAGTTAACCAAACCCATTTGGTTGGGAAACCCTTCTGCGACCAACTGTTTGCAAAAAAAAAGAGGCTCAGTTAGTAAAAAAAATGATCATTATTAGAAGCGCAAAATCATTAATTAAAAAAAAAGTGTCCTGCGTTAGAAGATCAGTCGACCAACTGTGAGAAAAGACCAGAATATTAAAAGGATGCTAAGTTATTTAAAATAGGTGCATCATTAGTAGCGCAAATAGTTCATTAACTAAAAAAAAGTGTTCATCATAAGCAGATCAGAAAGTTTTTAGAGGACTATTCTAATATTTCCCCTTCTTCAAAGAAAAAAACACTAAACACATTATTTACATACAAGCACGTAGACCTGATATATTCATGAACATAACATCAAGACTTGTAGCGACAACATAAGCAAGATTTACCTGAAAAATCGCTAGAATATCTCATTTATCTTGGCTCACCTTGCTGTTATAAGTGGATGAATTTGTTACCCGCGGAATAACAAATTTCGACGCTTTGCCTCTCACTAGACTGAATAGGAGACTACTTGAGATTGTTGAGTGTTTGAGTAGGATTTTAGACTCATCATTTCAGCCGAAAGACGTCCACTGCTACACATAGCCCCGAGGTGTGACTCGGGTCGTAACAGCTATGTGTATTGCATATTTAAGCTATCCCGCCCTTTATACCAGGAGGCTTTTATTTTGGTATAATGCTTTGTTTACATTTAAAATATTTGTGCTTGAGTTAAGTTTTCATTTTACTTGATGATATATTGGCATGGCTAGCTGACATGATATGACAAATTATTTAATTTATTTCTTTAAATAACATGGGAGACTTACAGCTAAAGCAAACAAATCAAGGACAGTATAATAGACAGAAAGCCAATTACAGGTCTCCACTTATAAAATACAGATTAAGAAAAAGTTAATTCTAAGGACATTCACACTAGTTTACTACATACTACAGGATAATTACTATGTTGCTCGCTCTGCATAACAACTATCATAAGTCATAACAATAATAACATAACAAAGTCAACTACAAGAAAAAGTTACGGCTTAAGCACTTCCTGGCTGACGACACACTGGTTAGGAACAGATCTATATCGTACTGCTTACAATGCCTGTTTAAACTTCTGCTTGCACGCACAACGCATGCATTTGCCTATAGTTATGTAATGTTCTGTGTCTCGTAATGTTAATTACTTTGCCTACAGTATAGAATCAAGCCTATCTAGCTAAACAGACAGCTGTGCTGCTGAGGAGTTTGTTGCGCCACTTCTTCTTCCCAGCTAAAGCACTAGGAAGTGGTGAAGGGCAGGCGTTTTGGGGGAATGTCTTATGTAATTTTGACGTTAGAAAAGTGCTGTTTCTCACCCTAATTTGAATAAATGACTTCTGATTTTTATAGGCGTCCCCTAAGCACCGCCACCTTGACCAGTTCTGCGCTTCTCGCATCCAGCGGATTCGTACGGCCTTCACCAGGTCATCGGTACAGGGCACTGAAGCCGGTTTCTAGTGCTTGTCATTGTTTGGGGGCTTTGCCCTAATCACCACGCTTGGCTGGCGGGTTGGCAATCGCAGTATGGTGGTCTAATACATAGAGAACGCTGCTGCCCATTTTCTAGTAAGTTCCTTGGTCCCCTTTTACGACACCCACGAGAAGAAATAGGATGGCGCACGGATTTTAGACTGATCTATGATAATGTCACATCTGCCGTATATATAATGTCAGATGATCAATGGGCCAAACTTACGACCCAGTGGGGTCCGCTTAGTGGTAAACGACATCGCTGCAGGCCCAGACGGAGATCGCGGGATGAGCTGGATTCCTTTAATAAAGATTGGTCCATGACAGCTCTGGTCAGAGAGAGGTGGAAAGAGAGAAGGGAGGCCTTTGCCCAGCAGTAGGAAATTAAGGTGTAAGCTCCAGAATAACCCGCAAAATACATTTTTGCAATTTGCATGTCAGAGTAAGGTTGCAAGTTGATTAAAATATAATTTGCAACCGTAACACGAATATATTTCATCACCATCATTCATCATTTCAGTCGAAAGACGTCCACTGCTGGACATAGGCCTCCCCTAATAGGGGGGGGGCTTGCCATAATCGCCACGCTTGGCAGGCGGGTTGGCGATCGCAGTATGGTGGTAAAATGCATAGAGAACGCTGCTGCCTATTCGCTAGTAAGCCCCTTAATCGCCTCCTACTGCACTTACGGGAAGAGATGGGATGGTGCTATTCTTTACGTCCGGCACCACATGTAAAACTAATATATTTACAGAATTATAATCAACTAGCAGCGCTCCGCGGTTTCACCCGCGTTGTTCTCGTTCCCATGGGAATACAGGGATAAAATGTAGCTTCCCAACAGCGAAAGAATTTTTCAAATTGGTTCAGTATAGTTTCGGAGCCTATTCAATGCAAACAAACAAACGATCAAATCTTTCCTCTTTATAATATTAGTATAGATAAAATCAACCATACAACCCTCTAAGTTCGTAGAATCCTACAGTACAGCACAGTTGGCGCAGTGGTTAAGCGATTCGCTGCTGCGCTGCGTGTCGCGGGTTCGATTCCCGCACGGAACAAATATTTGTATGACCTACAAGTAGTTGTTCCGGGTCTGGCTGTTTGTGTATGTGAGTTTAAATGTTTGTAAACGCACCCACAATACAGGAGAAATTCCTAGTGTGGGGCAACGTTTCGTTTCGTCATGAAATTGTCCTCAATATCAAAATCTCCAAAATTTCGTTAAACATTTTTTGCTACGAAAATTAAGCAGCTCCCCTTTTTTTCTTCTTGTTAGCCTAAATTATGTCCCAAAGCTGGGCAAAGGGCCCATTTTCCTTCCAAATCTCCATGTATAGTGCGATCTCTGGCCATGTTAGCTCTGTAAGCATCATTTGCATGACGCTTTCTATTTCTACTCTACTGTAGAATAGAAATCACTTGTCTACATTTCTCGGTGAAAAACTGTCAACAGTCTACGCGGAAACGTCATTTTTGTATACTCTTCCGATGACAAAATGCTTGTCTATGGTTCTTATGCTAAGCCTGCAGATCGTCACACCACTTTCGTGTTGGTCTACCTCGACCCAAGACTTAAAAAAAACTGATATTCCACAAAGCCAATCTAAGTTTTGAAATGTTAGAGAACTATTTCAGTCTCTTTTGAGTTCCACTGCGCAATGGACGCGCAAGTTCTGACGTCATAGCTGCTAGGTCACCCACCGGGGCACAATCAAGCTAGAATAAAATATTCATGCAGTTTATACTCGCTTTTTGTGAAGAGTTTGACGAGTATGTTTGATTTTGTGGGTTGAATTATTGTCGTTTGTGAACATACTTTATATAAATTCACGCCTTATTTCCATGGGGGTAAGCAGAAACTACTGAACGCCACTTACTACCGTCCTTACATACTCCTTCTCCCTCGTATACGTTCATACCCAACTATGTTGGGGTCAGCTTCCAGTCTAACCAGATGCAGCTGAATACCAGTATTTTACATGGAGCGACTGCCAATCTGACCTCCACAACCCAGTTACTGAGTAACACGATACCCCTTGGTAAGACTGGTTATCAGACTTTCGGGCTTCTGACGTCCCGTAACGAGTGTACGATCATACTTATTTTTTTTTGTGTGGGAAATCATCAAATAACTTTCCCGCTCTGGGTGGAGCAGGAGGACGTGTCAGACTTTTACTGACTAAAATCCACCCGTGTTCTCTCAGTTGCTCGTGTGCCAGGGGCCGCGGTATCTCTTTCGAACAACCCGCACCCCTGACAGACATCGGCCCTTGCGGACCCCACCAGTTGGTGCTGACATCTCTTTGAGGCACGCGTGGAACACAACGCGCCGTCGACCCGTCTTGGTCCTTACCGGACAGCGAGCTACCCATTACTCGCAGTACGATCATACATTAAAGGAGTAATTGCATCAGAAGGATTGGCTTTCATTCGGATAGTACAACAACATTGTTTTAAAATTTTTGAAACATGCCAATTGCCTAATACGTATTTCTGATATGATCGATTCACTCACAAATGAATTCACTTCCTGCAAGTCGCCTATAGACAATACTTTATCACTTAAAAGTGACGATACGCTTTTTGTTAGTTGTGTAGTTTGTGTGGTACAGCACAACCAATTTTATTATCAACGTGCGGCTTCGATCAATCAGAACAAAACATTTGATAGGCAATATGGTCAAACCGCAGATATATTGACACTGTATTGTTAGTTTCACTGTATTCATTTCATTTTATTGGACATAGAAATTCATAGAATATTTATCTAACCGCTAGCTTCCGCCCGCGTGCAATTAGGAAATTATTCCGCGTGAACGTACTACCTACTGGGATATAAGTATCCTATGTGTTAATCTAGGTTATAATCTATCTGTGTGCCAAATTTCATCTAAATCCGTTCTGCCGTTTTTGCGTGAAAGAGTAACAAACATCCATCCATCCATACTTACAAACTTTTGCGTTTATAATATTAGTAAGGATAAGGATATAATATGTAATAATATATATATATATATATATACATATAAGGTGAATTTTTAGTCACCGTTTAAATTTTTCAGGGTTATAAGTACCCGTAATTTACAACTTTCTCCAAGGAACATGGGGCGAAATATGAAAAAAAAAATCGGACGTTCAATACAAAATCGATCAGCTGACTATTGATTTTACATGGGAGGTCCGAGACATCTCATTTTGGACAGACAAGACAGCCAACTAAGTTAAGGTTTTTTCTTAAAACGGAAACACCCACGTTAGATCTTCTAATTTATAGCTTATCAGTTAAATTATAATGAAGAATGACCCATAACAAATGTCAGAGCCAACCCTGAAAACGGCCATAAGAGTTATCCAACACAAAATTTAAATCCCGTCAAATCCGACTCGACTTGTTCAACTCACTACTATTCAGAGTAACTATTCACATTAGGTACAACTCTTCATCCTAGCTTGGGGACAAATCGGGGAACTTCGCAGTCCCCCACATGCCTCGGAAGACTCGGATGAGGACAGAGCTACATTCCGCATAATTTGTAGATTCTCTACAAAGCCGGGAGTAAGGCTGGTCACGTAGGCTGGATTAGGGGGGAATAAGGGGGAGTTTTAACATACTGAGGGAAAAATTGCTGAGGGGTAATTGTGCTTAGTGGTAATTGTTTTGAGATTAGGAAAAGTGGGCTGGTTTGGTAAAACATTTATGGTTTGTGAATAACGTTGATATTGATAACAGGATTTGCTGATTTTGTTCAAGATTTTTTCAAAGGAACTTCTCATACATTTTTGTTAGTTTTATTTACGGTATTTTTTTACCGACTTCAATGAAAGTAGGAGGTTCTAAATTCAAATGTTTCTTTTTATCTTTGTTTCGTCAGATCTCCGTCATTAAAAAACCGATTGTAAAAAAATCTCGCTTCTGTTTGAAAGGGTATATTTGTCGAGTGATCCCATATAAAGGTCAAGTTTTTGAGCTAGAATAATGAGTATTTTTTCCACATTGATGATGTTCTGCTAATAATATTATAACAACTTCTTTTCACTTTTAATTACTTAGCTAGTGAAGGAATACGAATTTGTGTGGAATACCACAACTAAAAAGAGAAAAATAAAAAGCTTTAAAGACACCGCCTTGTGGTTATTTTATAAGTTCATGGTTTTTTTTTTTTGGAATCCGGTTGTTTTTTTTTGTGTATAAAGCTTGTTCCATTCATGGTCCATAATTTTTCACAAACAGCTTTTCAAAAACATCCTCATATTCTAGTAATAACATTGAAAAACTTCTGAGTACTTAGCCGTTCAGATAGCGATTAATGTTGTCAGTCCAAAAGTGCTTTATCATCGAAAACACCTTTAGCGAACAATATTATGATCAACTTTCAGCAGGCTTCCTTCCCCATAATATTATGAACTAACTGTGCCCGCGATTTTATGTTACCCAGTAACTGGGTTGCGGAGGTCACATATAGAGGTATGAGGAACAGGGTGTAAAGTTCACTCATATCCTATTGAAAAGGGAGGATCCTCCGACCAGACGGGTGTTGTGTCTGGTGGGCAACTGCCCGACGGTTGATGTCGGGATGTTGTACCTATGCCAATCGCGCGGTAAACTTTAACTGCGCGATCTAGGCTTTCTATGACGTGCGTCTTTGCGTAGTTCGCCTGTGGCGTTGTAGATGGCGCCACTTCTCTTTTTGTATTTCTACATATTGTTGCGAAGTGTTTTTCTGTAGTGTCGCTACATCACTCCCCCCCGGAGACCGGAGGTCGATAGTGGGCGAAGTCCGTGCATATTATAATGCTTGCCAGTGCCAGTTGTGGTTCCAGTGAGTCGGAACCGTTGTCACATAGTTCGCGGTGAGTCGGAACTGTCTGCGGTGGTGCGAACCCCAGTGAGTCGGGGCCGGCGCTGCTCCGGTGCGTCGTGGTACAGCGCCGCGATGCGGCTGACTGCTGTTGTCGACCGGGAGATTGAGCTCTCGACCGGCCGAAGAGCAGTTGTGCCGTGGTCGCTTGTAGAGGCTGAGGGTGCTGACCAGGAATGCGGTTCGCTGCATGCTGGTGGTCAGGATACCCGTTGAGGCCGTGGTTGCTGGCTGGCTGTGTGGCTTGCTGCTCGAAAGCTTGAGGAAGTGGTCTTGATGATGATGATGACGTCACGCTGAAGTGTTGCACGAAGGCTGCGCTGACGTTCTTTATCGGGGTCACCAGTATAGAGGTATGAGGAACAGGGTGTAAAGTTCACTCATACTCTATGGAAAAGGGAGGATCCTCCGACCAGACGGGTGTTGTGTCTGGTGGGCAACTGCCCGACGGTTGATGTCGGGATGTTGTACCTATGCCAATCGCGCGGTAAACTTTAACTGCGCGATCTAGGCTTTCTATGACGTGCGTCTTTGCGTAGTTCGCCTGTGGCGTTGTAGATGGCGCCACTTCTCTTTTTGTATTTCTACATATTGTTGCGAAGTGTTTTTCTGTAGTGTCGCTACACACATAGGCAGTCGCTCCATGTAAAATACTGGTTTTAGCTGCATCCGGTTAGACTGGAAGCCAACCCCAAAACAGTTGTGAAAACGCTATGCAGATGAACTGTGCTTGCGACTCCGTTCGCGTGCATATTGGATTTCATGGGTGTTTTTTTGTTCCGCGGAACCTTTATTTGTCTAAAATAAAAGTAGGTAGGTGACCTTGTTTACTCCTTATTACATAACATCAGCTATCTGCCAGTAAAGGCTCGTCAAAGTCGGTACATCCGTTTCGAATATTAAGGGTATTTTCCAATTAAAAAAAAAATTGAATTGAAGATTTCATGATCCACGCTTTTTAATTGAATTATTTTTTTATTTTTTTTAGTTTGATTTTTAAAGCGTGTTTTTAGTTTTTTAAACTATTATTTATTTTCTATTTTTTAGTTCTGCTAACTACAAAAACGTGTTTTTTTAAATATTTTTGTTTTTCCTTTTTTTAAATTTTTCTCATTTTTTTTTAAATTATTGAATTGTCATCGGTCCTCGATAAGTTTACAAAGTTTCAATGAAATCTGACCGTTTGAAGTGGGTCAAAATCGCGCTCTAAGGAGTCGGTTATATACAAACAAACATACAAGTGAAGCTAATATAAAGCGTGTCAAATAGTTTTTAATAAATTGGAAAATACTCTATTTTAGTTCGTAGGTTCGAACACAGACAGGCTCTTTACTTCGTGTAAATTATTTCATCACTACTGCCCATAAAACGGTGAAGGAATACATCGAGAGGACATGGGTCATCTACCAACTCGCACTGGGCCCGCGTGGTGGATTATGGCCCACTCTCACCGAGAAGAGGCCTGTGTCCCAGCAGTGGGAACATTCTAGGCTGACTCTGATTTCTGGTCCTCAGTAATTCGACTTCAATATTTCTTATCTAGGTTCACAGCCTGTATAAAACAGTACGTTAACCCATAAATAGTACCAACCTACCTCTAACTCCAGAATCTTCCGTTTTCTACCGTATTTCGCGAGAAACGAGATGTTTCTTGAAAAATATAGTAGCTACTAGCTACCCAGTTGGCAAGTAGTTCAGGAGTCCGATCTAAGGTGCCTTGTTGGAACAAGTTGGAAATTTACGAGTATCTCCATCCGTGAGTTAGAAACAGCGGATGATACCTATCCGTTTTGTTAAGGTAAGTTCACATTAGATCAAATCTTTGTTTAGTAAAGGCGCCGATGAACCGTAGTATCTTGTAAAGCTACGGTTTCTTAAACGAACAGTGGCCTCCATAAAGCGTCTGCAATTTACCGGTGAATGACGTCACTGATCTGTTATTTGTGAAAGAAAGTAAGTTTATGTATTATCCTCATCATCATTTCAGTCGAAAAACGTGCACCTCTGGACATAGGGCTCCCCCAAGCACTACCGTTTCTCGCACCCAGCGGCTTCCTGCGGCCTTCACCAGGCCATCGGTCCACATTGTGGGACGCCTTCCAACGTTACGTCTTCCGAAACGCGGTCGCCACTCCAGAACCTTTCGGCCCCATCGGCCATCTGTTCAGCGAACAATGTGCCCTGCCCACTGCCATTTAAGTTTGGCGATTCTCGGCCTATGTCGGCTACCGTAGTCCTTCTACGGATCTCTTCATTTCTGATTCGATCGTATAAAGAAACTTTAATCATAGCCCTCTCCTTTGCTCTTTGGGTGGCTTTGAACCTTCTCATGAGGCCCATTGTGAGCGACCACGTTTAATTGCCATGGGTAATCACTTACAACACGCGCTGGTCAAAGATTTCCGTGTTGAGACACTGCGATATGTGGTACGAGAAGATACTGTGTAGCAGGTATGACCAGACCTGGAGCATTGCGTAGCATAATGTGCATCTAAGGATTGTTTTTTTTTTCATTATGTAATAAATGCTAATAAAGACCATTTTTCCAGCCTTTTAGCTTCTAGTTTTAGGTAGCTATTTTACCGTATTTTTAAGAACGTTTGCATTCTAGTTTCAGTTTCAATCTGACAAAAAATCTCCAATATTCCTAATTTTTTTGACAGATTTTTGTCTTTAATTGTTGCTGAAACGAGATTGCGAATTGTTTTTTTTTTTTTCATTTTTGAGTACGAGAATAAATTATTGGCCTTCTGATGTGTGAAAATAAGCGAAACAAAACGAATACGTAAAGATCGCTGCAGATGACGTTCTGTTGTGTCTGCCTACTCCCGTGTGAAGGAGGCGTGAACTTAAAATGCACGTTTCTAGTCATTGCCATTTTAACCGACTTCAATAAAAGGAGGAAGTTCTCAATTCATTTTTTTTTAAGAAATTTCTCTTATTGAAACCCACCTTAAAACAGAAACATTACTTGTTTTAAGAAACGTAATTTCTCTTCGTTTGTAACCGTGAGAAAGAAATTAGATAATTTTCGTATTTAAGTTTATCTAATAGGTTTATTTTCTAAGAAACTCTTGTGAAGAAAATAATATGCTTTTTGTTTGTTTCGTATTAAATACAAATTATGTGTTCCTTGCGGGTATTTTGCAAAAGAGATTAGATTTCAAGGATTTCTCGGAATACTTCTACAAATTCCAAGAAGAATTTAAGGTCAGTCATACGTGTGCCTATTTTTTTTTTCTCGGGCTCGTGGCTAAATTATATAGCTAAACAGCACCCTAATTGCGTAACATACGATTCATCGTAATCAGTTTCATTTTGACAGTTCAACAATATTCATTGCGTTATTTAAGTTGTTGAGCAGACACATTTTTCGAACATATGAAGCAATGGTTTTAGCACTCTGTTTCAAAACGAAACAGATTATGATTAATCGTTAGTTACGCAATTAGGGTACAGGTATAAAATCAATCTGCCTAGCCTTTTTCTATGGATTCGGCTTCCAGTCTAACCGGAGGCAGCTAAATACCAGTATTTAACGTGGAGCGACTGCCTATCTGTCCTCTACAGCCCAGTTACTGTGTAACGCGGTACCTGCGAGCGCCATGAGTTATCTGCCAGTGAAAGTCTCGACAAAATTGGTCCAGCCGTTTTGGAGATTAGCCGGAACACAGACAGAAAGCTGGACAATTTTTTTTTTGTTATAAGTACCGTATATGTATACTTTCAGTTTGCAGTTCCGTGTGGTGCCGGACGTAAAAGAATAGCACCATCCCATTTCTTCCCGTGGGTGTCGTAGAACGCGACCAAGGGACTTACTAGAGAATGGGCAGCAGCGTTCTCTATGCATTTGACCACCATACTGCGATCGCCAACCCGCCTGCCAAGCGTGGGGATTATGGCAAAACCCCCCTTTTGGGGGAGGCCTATGTCCAGCAGTGGACGTCTTTCGGCTAAAATCATGATGATGATGATGATATGTATACTTTCAGATGCATTTAGTGAAAAGCTGTTTTTTTGATAATACAAACCAACACTTAATTTTTTGTAATAATACATGTGACATCTACTAATCCATAGTGGGCCCGCGTGGTAGAATACAGGCCACTTCTTCTCGAAGCGAGGAGGCCTGTGTTTCAGCAGTGGATATATTAGAGGACGATTATGGATTAGGTATGACTTCAATTTTATTTATTTATATATACAGGTTGAAATTGAAAACATGCGACAAACCGAAATGGGAGATTGTACTCATCATTATGAACAACTTTTACTAAGGGACCAATGATGCAATCGCGAAAAAAAAAACATCTGTTCCCTACATTTATGTTCGCATAACTCGTCAAAATGTAGGGAACAGCTGTTTTTTTTTGCGATTGCATCATTGGTCCCTTAGTAAAAGTTGTTCATAATGATGAGTACAATCTCCCATTTCGGTTTGTCGCATGTTTTCAATTTCACCCTGTATTATTTCAAAAAAATCATTTTTTAAAAATCTCTTTGCCTAAATACCAGAATAACATGCAAGCTTCGGCTGCCAAAACTAGGTGCTGTTTGTGGACCAGCGTACCGTCAATGTTGACATTAAAGCGAGGACCACTAGTGTCACTTCACCTGAGAGGCGGCGACGCGCACCAAAACTGAATCATTGCCTTTCGCTGGTTCAACGTTTGCACTATTAATTGATGTTAGATTACCACCTGCAATGTTGAGCTAAAATAAAAGATTTCGGTAAAACAAAGTCAAAAAATTTAAATGAATTATGTGATAGATACATGCTGTTCACATATTTACAAACATTGGTAAAGTATACGATTTCCCTTAAATTTTTACAAGCCAGTAAATGAGTGAGTAAAAGTACCTAAACACAGAAAATAAAATCAATGTCATAAAAATCATACTACCAGGAATCAGCTTGATTTTGTCTAGACTCCAGATTGTCGTATGGAGCAGGGTCAGCATGATTCCAAGCATTCATAATTGAACTCAAAATTGTAAGTTCCATCTTTTTTTTAAAGAAGGTACTCTATGCTCTTGCGTAATGAATTTGAAGGTGGAACTGTCTAAAATGTTTGATATTGGTCAATTCCTAAATAGGTATCTTTGCCCGTTTTTGTTTATGCTTTATCTACATTTAATGTTTGTTAAAGTCTCCTTCAAAAATACATTCGTAAGAGTATTTTTACCGGTATACTGTTGTCAAAACCAGCAAGTCTTGTTACCACAAAACCTTATTATCTCCTTGTAGTGTTTTCTGACACAAAACATGCAAACGCAGAGAATGCAAGACAATGAAAATAAAAAGACATCTCAAATAACCCGGGTTATATCATCCAAATAGAACGAGATACGAAGTGGAAACATTACCCGACTAAATGAAAACGCATTTAAAAGGGTTGAATGTTTTATTAAAAGAGAATTATCTTTGCCAAGACCCTGCAACGGATCTGGTAAAAGAAAGAAAGAAAGAAAATATGATGAAAAGATAAGGAAGCTCTGTGAGAGTTTTGATTTGTAAAAGTTTAAGTAATAAAAACAGTTTTCAGTTGGATTCTGAAGAGTGGGAATGCTCCTTTTGAGTCCGTTTACTTTACTTGTTTTCGTTTATTTCTGAAGAACTGCGTTTTTTACGGAGTTTTATAGTTGTGTGGGATTTCTTGATTCGCGTTCGTATTTTCTTTTCGTGCAGTTTGAATTTGTGAAAATAAATGTCAAGCTTTTTTTTACTATTTCATTTCCAAAGTTATACCGGCACCCTATCCGTAACACACTATCAATCACAATCTGTAATAATTTTGAATGATGTTGGATTAATCCATTGCTTCATATTCGAGGGCACGGTTGGCGCAGTGGTTAAGCGATTGACTGCTGCGCTGCGTGTCGCGGGTTCGATTCCCGCACGGAACAAATATTTGTATGACCTACAAGTAGTTGTTCCGGGTTTGGCTGTTTGTGTATGTGGGCTTAAATATTTGTAAACGCACCCACAATACAGGAAATATTCCTAGTATGGGCCAAAGTTCAAAAAACAAAAAAGGATATGTTCGAAAAATGTGTCGCTATTGTTAGTGTTACATAATTACCCATCTGGAGTACACAGAAAGAATGATACTGATGTTTATTACGAATAAACACCGCGTACACCCTAAATCAATATAGAATAAATATCCCAATAGTTCCCAAAAAAATATAATTTTCTTGGAAATGTTTTTCGGTCATAAGAAGCGGCGTACACAATAAGTTTCTGAGAAATTCGCACACATTCCGAAAAATCCTTCTCGTTCATGTTTAAAAAGATAGCATTCCACGAACCAATGAAAAAGTTTATATTCTATATGTAGGAACAAAGCCAACTTTTAGTTACTATATTTTTGCTATTTTCTGATACCTATTAGTTATTATATTTTTGCTTACAGTTTTGAAATGTTTTTTAGTTCCAATAAAAAACATTGTATTTCTATTTTATTAAAATATTCATTTGTCGCGGCGTGTGTGTCTGTGATACCTGATAGCTTTGTTTGTACCATATCCCACTGTTCCAATGGTTCGGCAGGACTTTGGAACTACCCATTGTCATCACAAATTCTTTTTAAAAAAGGAATATTAGAAAACACCTGTTTAAAACAACAACAAAAAAAAAAAACTCAGGCTAGACTGTAAAACACAAAATGTACAACACTACGAATAATGCTGGGGAAAGTGAGGAAAGAAGACAAAGCCGCCAGGGATTCAGATGGAGTCAGAAAAGGAGCAAAAAACAAATTGTAGTCTGTTTACTACAAGTCAGAAAACATTAAACGCCGCGAGATTCTTAAGCACTCTCATCTGTAAGTAAGCAGCGAGGTTATGTAAGGAATAGTGAGGCGACATGCGCTTTTTTCCCGGGATTTTATCGAATCGATACTTTGGGCTGTCGACGCTGTGGCTTGTAGAAAAGATCGAGTTGCTCGACCAGGTAAAGCGACACTTGCCGCGATGGATGGTTGACCATCGTTCGTTACATACGAAGACCCCTCTGTGCCTCGGAAAGCACTTTAAGCCGTTGATCCCAGCTATCATTCGCAAATCTTTGACAGTCGTTACGGGTCGTCAGAAGCCCCAAAGTCCGTTTTACCAAGGGGTGCCGTATTACCCAGTAACTGGGCTGTTGAGGTCATATAGGCCGTCGCAAATGTAAAATACTGGCATTCAGCTGCATCCGGTTAGACTGGAAGCCAACCCAAAGATAGTTAGGAAAAGATTCGGCAGATAATGACTTTGGGATTTTTGTGAAATCATGAGCATGGTAAAACTAGATGAAAATTCAATACCTTCTCCGTGTTGAACACTTGAAACAATAAACACATTAACCTGCTTTGCGTAGCGCAGTCGGGTAAGTAGGATGTGTTGCTATAAGTCAAAGCTGTTTGAAAGTAGAATTAAAATTTAGAATTCATGTGTTAAAAGTATGAATGTGTGCTTAAAGTATGAATTATTAAAAAAATGGGATGGTGAAGTACTTTGTTATATGTTTGCACTGTTGTTTTAATAGGATTACGCTTTATAATAGGCTTACCTACTATCGCCTTTAAAAGTATTTTTATTAAGTTAAGTCATGGTTCAAAGTAACGTATTTAACACAATCATTCTGCTGAAAAAATTATGGTAGTCATTTTGATAGAATTTTCATATTATATTAATCTTAAATTTCCTCCTTAAGCTTCAACTTCGAATAAAATACTAAAAAAATGTAAGTACCTTTGTATATGTACAGACACATCAAGCTACCCCATACTGTCAAATTTTCCCAATTGAACGTGAACCTTATGCTTATGTTATAAAGATGAAAATCTATCAAAGAAATTTGACAGATTGGGGTAGCTTGATGTGCTGGCGTCTGTACAATTGTAGTAAACATATTAAAAAAAAAGTAATTTGAACGGATCTGCAGTTTTGGGATGGTTCTAGAAATAATAGTCCTCTGTATCTTATTACATTAGGATGTGCAATGCATTACTGTCGTCAAATACTGCTTAGGAAATGCGAAAACTGAGATTTGCATGAAATAGTTCTTCAATGGGTTTAAAAGAACTTAGAGGGTTGCGTTGATGATTTTAATTATTATAACTGTGAAAATCATTATTTGTTATGGGCGCGAATCATATTTTAATCAACATACAACTTCACAGTGAACTGCAACGGTAAAAAAACAAATTCAAATTTTCACTCACCCTAAGCTATCAAATAAGGGGCCATTCAAGTATTACGTAAGCACTACATGGGGGGCGGGGGGTCTTTGCTTTGCTTATTTTTGATGACATGCGGGATGGGGGGTCAGGATGGTGATTACGTCAGCACAATTTATTTATTAACTTTTAGATTTTCTAAAAAAAATTGTCGATTTTGTTTTGAACACATATGGGAACCCTACTTGTCTATGAATAGATCGGAGAAAACGATGACAATATTCCAATATCACACGAAAGTGAGCAGACACGTTGTGTGTCTGCTACCAATGTTTACGTGAGCATGGGGGGGGGGGGGGGTAAGAGCTTTGCTTACTTTTGCTGACGAGGGGGAGGGGAGGGGTCAATAAATGGAAGAATCTGCTTACGTAATACTTGAATGGCCCCTAACGAAACTTGTTTTGCTTTAAATGATAAATTACTTTATTTTTGTAAGTAGTTTTGTACAATCACTTTTGAATGTCAACTTTCAGTGGGTACCACTTCCCTCCCCGATTTAGCATCAAAATCCCGTATTTCCCATCACTATTGAAAAACGTACTTATTCTGATTACTCGCCTACCGGTGCGGATGTCCTCGTCGAACAACATTACATTAAATGTCATAAACTCCAAGTTTTTTTCTTGACATTTTACCTCTTATTCTGGGTAATTAAGTCCAGGTGAGTGAGGTGACCCACGGATTGATTTAAGTCATCAACAAAATCAAAAATTTCAAATACTTTTCTGCCAGAATCGCAATTTAAGGATAATTATATAGAAGGGAGCTGACTCGATTCTCGTACAGTAATTTTGCACGAAGTTTTATTAAAAATTGTTCTACTAGAGTCGAGTAGCGTAATCGCTTTGCGCTTGTCCGTGGGAGTCTTTATTCAATTGGGTTGTTTGAAACAAATTCTACGGATTGCCATATAAGTTGGAGTTAAAATTGAAAATAAATGTCATCGTTTTCTTTGCATTATTATAATGACATATAATCATATGGAAAAAATTATCTCACTTGCCCAGCTGATAGTTAATACAAAATGGGGTTATTTATGCGGTTACTATAAATTATTCGAATGTTCTTCAAAGTTCTAAAATATTAAACCCCAGGTGTTTAAATTGTATGCTTAAATTACCACATTAAGTTGCGGATTGATCTTTTATGAAATAATGACAGCTACACTTATTTTAGGTACATATTAAGATTTTCTTGAGATTTTAAAACATATCATCACGCCTGTATTAGTAAGGTTTTTTTTTGAGGGTGGAAAAAATATTCAAATAACTTCTCTAACTAAAACCCACCCGTGTTCCTTCAGTTCCAGGTATGGGCCCTTGCGGACCCCACTGGTTGGTGCTGACATCTCTTTGAGGCGCGCGTGGAACACAACGCGCCGTCGATCCAGGCTTGGTCCTTACCGGACAGCGAGCTACCCATTACTCGCCATCCGCCAGCCCGCGCCTATGGTGGGCGGGAATCAGCCTGGGATTCCGGACACCCAGGGCGGCGACTAGAGCCGTGAGGGCGCATATACTGCCTCTCCCTCACGTAACCCGCCACCTCCCTCTTTGCGAGCATTACTGCTTCGCAGAAGGAGGTGACAGCTACGCATGCACTCTCGCGCCGCGCCGTACCATGGCCTGGACCAGGACCGAACGCAAGAGATCGCCGCCGCCGATCGCCCCCACGAGGAAACGGCAGTGCTCCGCCCGAGCCGGGCAGACCTCCACCGTATGCTCCACCGTGTCCTCCGGGTGATGTACGCAGTGGAAACCCCCAGGCGTTTCGTCCCGCCTTATCCGAAACTTCCCCTAAAGGTTAGGCAGAGGTACCATAGTACATCAACATTTCGCCTTAGGGAGAGAGCCTTTTCCCATCAACTGGGCACAAATTCAGACTCTGGGTGGCTACTGAGAAATTCCTTGTGAAAAAAGCCCAACCAGCCTTAACCTTGGTCAAATAATTTGCTTTCTTTCAACACTTTGCTCGTATTTGACCTTATTCTGGCTCAGCAGTAGCGCCTGTGACCACTTGACCATCAAGGCAATCCGAGGCGAGGTTTAATAAAAAATATTATAAAATCAATAATGACAACATCTGCTCTTTAGTTATTTTATTAAGTAATCTAACTAAACTAATATCATAAATAAATGTTAGTATGCTAAAACCGCAGAACAGATTTGGATGTAATTTAGCGCATGGGAAGACCTAGACCTGGATTAGGACAGAGGATATTTATCATCCCGATATTCTCCTGGGATCTTAACTTATGCAGGTGAAACCGCGGGGTGCAGATAGTAAGAAATAATTTGAGCAAATCAAACAGGAAGATAGAAACTAGGGACACACGGCTACACATCAAGCTATACATTTCCAGTTTACGCTGGTCTCGCACTGTACGGAAATCTTATACAATGTGAGATCGCTTATACTGGAAATGTATAGCTTGATGTGTAGCCGTGCGTACACAAACGAAAACCTCAAAAACCGATTTCCGTCGTAACATACGACAGATTCAAACATGTTTGAATCAGAATTGTAAACCTCGCGTACAGTTGGGCACAATACTGCTTTCACGTTAATGATGTAGGTACGGAAGACGACGCGAAAGTGTGGAAATACATTTTCTACTTACATGTACTGAGTTTTCATATAATTTATATCATAGAACATTACTATATGACGCACATATGTACATAATAAATGCGAAAGTAACTGTCTGTTACGCTTTCACGCCTAAACCGCTGAACCGATAGTCATGAAATTTGGCAAAGATATAGCCTGGGATATGGAGAAGGACATAGGCTAATTTTTTACGCGATATCTGACACCTACGCGGGCGGAGTCATGGCCAAAAGCTATTAAGTATACATATATACTTAGCATCATGCCAGCCTTAAAGCTATGTATATTTTGCTGACAGCGCGACCATGGTAGCGCCAGCATAGTGTCCTAGTGATATATAAGCTTTAGAGGCACGTGGTTAAATAGTAGCAGGCGTACGGGTCAATCGAAGGTTAAAGTTACGCTTGCCGCGGTCGTTTCGTGGATGGGTGACAATCCATTACATATTGAGAGTTCAAGACCCCTCCGTGTCTCGAGAAGCACGTCCCGGCTGTCATTCGTAAATCTTTGGCAGTCGTTGCGGGAAACCTCTTTTACTCAGAATGGCAACCTAAGGACGGCAAGTAATGGGTAGCTCGCTATCCGGTAAGGTCGAAGCCCGAGTCGACGGCGCGTTGTGTTCCACGCGCGCCTCAAAGAGATAACAGCACCAACTGGTGGGGTCCGCAAGGGCCGATGCCTGCCAGGGGTGCGGGTTGTTCGAAAGAGATACCGCGGCCCCTGGCAAACAGGCAACTGAGGGAACACGGGTGGGTTTTAGTCAGTAAAAGTCTGACACACCCTCCCGCTCCACCCAGAGCGGGAGAAGTTATTTGATGAGTTCCCACCCAAAAAAAAAGAAAAGACATTTCGCACAAATAATCACTTTTGCTCAATCATTCAAATAGGAAACATTAACAATGACATTTACCATAGTCACATCCAATTTATTTGACTGGTTTTCCACAATTCAAAAAAGAAATATTATATCAGAAGGCCAATTCTCGTAAATAAAAACATGTATAATCTAGTCGCAGTCTCATCTCGGCGAAAATAGAATGTCAATTTTTTTTTTATAGAAACTCGAGGTATATATAGAAGAAAGAAAGAAAGAAAAAACGTTTATTTGCGGTAAACATGACGCAAAAATAAAAGGAACACAAAAAAAATAATAAGAAAAGGTTGAGGGAAACATGCGTCACATCCACGCAAAACGGCTATCACTCAGCATTATGCTGCGACCCTAGGCAAGACAGAGCCCTAGCGCTGGACAGATTGATACTAAGATCAGACTGTGAACGTTCTTAAAGTTACGAAAATTGCCCCTCGATGGCTTGGAAGAACTTACAAATACAGGATAAGTTTTTATTCAGTGCGCAAACTGTAACCATGAATTCAACATATCATTTTAGACCCCTCAGCGCAGAAATTTTTCGTCGGTTGTACAAAAAAAATCAGCTGTTCCATAAATTTTGACCGCGTATGTATTGCACTTTTCTATGAAACTACTGATTGTTTTTTTGTATAACCGACGAAAAATTTCTTCGCTAGGGGGTCTAGAATGATATGCTTAATTCATGGTTATAGTTTGCGCATTGAATAAAAACTTTTCCTGTATAATACCTATTTTACGCTGAAAAATAGTCTACAATACCAAACTGACGGACAAAGGGATTCGAGGCTTGTTTACTAGTGTCTGACTTAAACATAACTGGCGAAGAACTATAGGTAAACCTCTGCCGGAATACAGGCGAGATATTTTGTGTTGTGTGTTTAAAGGCTCCCACAGACAGGCGCGCCGCGACTCTAATATAACAATTTCTATGAAAACTTCATGGATTTTTTTTCTGCTATAGTCGCGTTGCATTGGCCTGCGGTAGCCTTAAATGCTCTTCAATACCAAACAAACGGGCAAATGATTCGGGATCTGTTAACCAGTGCCTGGATAGGCGTAGGCACTGTCTGGTAGATAAATTAAAAAACATACAATTTATCGGCTTGCTTACAAAATTGGTATATCGGTAACAACCGGTGGTATATCGGCTCATAATTTTCAGTATAAATGGTCGTCAAAGCCCTCCCTTTTTTGAATTTGAACCCAATTTTCACCACAAAGCAAAACATGTCTCCTAACAAATTCCATTACAAAACTCTTCCTCCCCCTCCTCCCAACGATAAGGTACAACTTGTGGTTATTGGCACAGTTAAGTGGCACATCATAAATCACTGGCAACAGCAATGCCACCGTCCGACTTGTTCGCTGCCACCCTGCCACCACGGAATAGGTAGATACAGAAGGCCAGGTATACAACGAGCGAAACCACACACACGCACACAGATATTCTTCACGTACAGCGCTTGCGACTGGCATTTGTTTGAGATAAGGCTCGGTTATACAGTGTGAGCTACCGTGTAAGCTGTCAGTTACTACTACAGTTACAGGCATTATACAATAGTTACTGTCATGTAATAACTATACTTAGTGGGTTAGCAACTAGCATACGAGTTATTACGCTATGATTTTTTTTTACTCGCCAATCAACTTTATGGTCGAATGCAATAAACTTCGGTATGAACTGGCTAACTCTCACGGGCGAACATATTTATCCAAATGCGTAGCACCAATCCTAAGCGGCTTTCTACTAAATGCTGTCAGCAATGTACGTATATATGTGTGATTAGGAATGACTAAGTTGAAAGCAGTTTATAACCTTTTGTGCCAAACTATATGGCAGTCTACTTGCCAGTGTCGTCATGTCATGGCAGCTACTCGACGCTCATCGCGAGACCGGACAGGGCGAGCCAACTAACTTCCATCTGAGTGCACATGGACATCTACTATTAGACACTATTTTCTATTTGTGTGTATGTATGTTTTTTTTTTACCAACCTATAATTTTTTAAAGATTTTTTAAGGATCATATGATCTACAATAAAGTTTATTGATCTATAGCGGTTTATTTTAGCTGCGCCTCATTATTTTACTTTTGCAGCTATCTTCGCGTTTTTAAGTTTTGCCTAAATTGTTCCTAAGTAATAAACTTTTATTTTGTTTTATTTATAATTTGAGATCGCCATGTGCATCTTCGTGTGCGTGCACCTGTTTTCACTCGTTGTATGAAGTTGACCTTCTGTGCCTATTATTCTGTGTTGCCAGTATGGATTTTATCTACGACTGCTAAAATGCTCGCTCGACCTAACTTATGTATTGGTTCAAACTTTTCTCAGGTACGATTGGAAGATTATTTCTCTTGTTTTCTCGTGTAGAATCAAATAGCTATTTATTATATGTGCATGTTTGCTGCTAAATGTGAGCTGCACAATGAACTGCTTTAGATGAATTTGTCAGGTTAATCTATCAGGTTAAGCTATGGTTGATCCGTGGATGGGTGACCATCTTTACATACCAAGATCCCTCCTTGCCTCGGAGGCCGTTGTTCCAGGCTGTCATTAGTGGATCTTTGACAGTCGTTGAGGGTCGTCAGAAGCCGGAAAGTCTGATAACCAGGTTTACCAAGAGGTATCGTATTAGCCAGTTACTGGGTTTTGGAGGTCATAGTGGTTTGGTAATGATTGAGCCAAGAGTGTGACTGCTGTAGGTACATTCTTTTTGTAATTCCAGTTTAGTACCTTCATTCATTTTGCACATAGATAGACACAACTTTTATTCTGTGCGCAGAAAATAAATAGCACGACATACAAAAGGACAATTAAATGATAACAAATTACATGAATAAAGAAAAAAAAACCAAGGTGCCAAAGTACAGGAAGAAAACGTGATACTTCAAATCAAATAACGAATATATGTATAAAGAGTGGTGTGCGTCTCAAGGTTGCACCAAATGGGAGTCCAGTTCAGCATGTGTCAGGCAAATATACTTGATGCTGATATTCTGCTGGATCCCTGCAGTGATATACGGACGTCGAGCAGACCAGATAAATTGGTGATGTGACAATGTGTTGTACTCATTGGGCCAAATTTTTAAACAACATTGAAATAAATTACAAACCATTCGTTATGCCCAATGTAGACAAAGAACCTCGTCTCTTCTATGCTACATTCTAGCTAGCCTCGTAATGCCATCTGACTGATGAGCTGCTGGTCTGCCATCCTCACCTGAAACTCGGACACACTTACTTTTGTCCCCAAAAGCAAGTAATTCTTTAACCCGCTAAGCATTATCCAACAATTCCCAGCAACTACATAAGTATAGCACTTAACACCTATTTAAATCAGTCAGCTGCAAACAGTAGCCCCTCAAGGAAACATAAACAAACAAACAATAAAGAAAGAAAGAAAGAAAAAAAGAAAAGTAAAAAGTCCAAGTCTCTGCTTTGTATTCATGAGTGTCAATAAATAACGGTTCCAAGGCGTGAGCAGAAACGAACGGTCTTACTATTGGTTTGCGGAACGGGGATTTGTGAGATTGACCGATATGCTCAAAGGGGTCAGCAGAGGCTTTGTATATAAGTGGAGTAAAATTATACATTTAATTAATTTCGACATTCTTTTACTCACAAACCAATCCCTACTTTAATATTATAAATGCGAAAGTTACTCTGTCTGTTACGCTTTCACGCCTAAACCGCTGAACTGATCGTCATGAAATTTGCCAGAGATATGGAGAGAAGGACATAGGCTACTTTTTTACGTGATAACCGACTTCCACGCGGGTGGATCCACGAGTAAAAGCTAGTTTTTACAAATATTTTTTTATTCTTTAGAATAAAATTGTTAATTGTTCTATCAACATTTCGCCTCTTAAGTTAAAAGTGCCACATAGTAGGGGGCGGACTTGGCATGAGAACCCTCGAAAACCATGAAAACGACACGCATAATGAAAAAATTAAAAAAAAATCAGCCACCATCTTTGATAAACCTCCGGCTTAAGTACCTACCCTCGAAAACTATGAAAACTATCTCACTCTCTTTCCTATATAATAAAAAAAACTCGCTTTTTCGTAAAGTACCGTTTAAAAAAAAATATACAAGTTTTAATCCTACCGCAAGCTGCGTTAAAGAGCTTCATTCCAAAAACTTAAATTGATGTGAAAACAGTGAGTTCCAGTGTTAATGCCAACAGAGAAGCCAGGTACAAAATTTATTTAAGGTTTCTTCTCGATTTCGTTCGTGTATATCTTTAAGTATCGCATTACTTAGTTTTAATTGTTTTTTCCGTTGAATAAACGAAGAAATGGAAATGAAAAACACGGAATCTCAAATATTTTTGTACCTGCCTTGCTGCCAGGATTTGCATTTTGGATTGGCATAGGTTATTGGCTAAGGATGGCTTACCTGGTGTACCATAATTACTTATTTTCGATGTCAGAGCAAATTATTGCTAAGCAAATTCATACAAAATAATGAGAGTTGTGACTTGATTATACATTACGAAAAATTTAAGTTGGAAGTCAATGTTCTTCATCCTTAATTTGTCTGGCTTTACTTAATTTTTCGTACGGCTACCTATATTTTATTTATTTCTCCTGTAAAGCTGTTTAAGGCTCGGCACAAACCAACCACTGGTGGCCAGTGACAGACAGTTCACACGCTTTTTTATACATTGTGTAGGGACCCACCGCACACGTGTGGCCGCGGTGCCTTGGGATACAGCAGTGTCCATCACTTTAAGCCGCTATGGGCGACATAAGACGCCGATACTAACTACTGAATAGTCGATCCACCCCCACTTACACTCACTCAGGAGTCAATTGTAAGATTGCAAAGCATAGAGCATGGGCTCAATATACGCAAAAATCATTCAGCGCCCTACGCGTTCAATATAACAATGCGTTTAGGGCGTTGTTGGGGCTGCCGCGCTGGTGCAGTGCGTCGGGCATGTTCGCGGACGCACACGTTGACGGCTTCCACGCCGTGCTCCGCAAGCGATGCGCCGCGGCGCTCGGCAGGTTGCGCGCCAGCACCAACAGCAACCTGGCTGTTATTGCGGACAGGCTGGACACGCGGTACGTCCAGCACTGGGTTAATACCCACATTAGGATGTAAATAATTATATAATATATTATCACTAGTTTCATTAGTTGTACTCTACTGACATCTATGGATTATTTTTCAGTCCGAAATAAAAAGTTTTTATTTTATTTTATTTATTTATTTATTTATAGAGCGGGTTATAAAATGTGGCGGCTTCCGAACACCGCGCTACCGCCTCTGGTGGTCACCGGTGGTTGTGGTCGGTAGCTCGTTTGCGCCCAGGCCTATTGTATTTCAGTTTAAAGGGTCGTGGGTCTAGTGGTTGCAAGCGCTACTGCTGAGCACGAGCTCATGGGTTCGATTCCTAGGTTGGGCAGTGTTTTTGAGTTTTTCTATCTGGAATTTCTCAGTAGCGGCCCGGAGTCTAGCAATAGGGTCGCCCCCTATTACATGGGACTTAGACATAACTGGCGAAATGTGAGTATACTATAGGTAGATCTCTGCCAAACCCGTCGGGGAAATAAGGCGTAATGTTATGTTATCTTTAAAGGGTTGGGCTGTCCCTGGATGATGAACGTTTTAGCAAGACATGGTATACGAAGAATTGTTGCAATAATATTACACATTCTAAGTGGTAACCTAATGCTGGTCAATCCAATGGACCAACTGCCTTCATAAATACTATCATTACCAGCCTGCAGCAGTCCACTGCTGGACATAGGCCTCTCCAATTGTATGCACTTCAGCTCGTTTCTCCACAACTCTCATCTAGGTGCTTCCAGTCAGCCTGAGCAGGTCATCGCTCCACCAAGACTGAGGGTATCTTCCTTTACGTTTGCCGATTCGCGGTCCCCACTCAAGAACTCTACTAGCCGGCTCAGCTTGATTATCTGTGAGATATGTCGACAATTTTGGTTCTCTGCTGGATCCGGATTCGATCTCTCAGAGAGATTCCAAACATAGACAGATGGACCTTGAATTTATGAACCAACCGTACATTTAGTATCCACGTGACCATCTGCCCCTCCCTGAAAAAAGCAATCACCTAAAACAATCCTATCAATACCAATCCTATCACTAAAATAAAAACAAACAGCCCACCGAACCTAACGCAATATTACTTCCCTTAACAAATCGCGTACATAACCGACTAAATAGTTAGTAGGGAGTAACACTTAGTCCTAATACCCAATTCTGTATATTTTTAGGGTTCCGTACAGACGCCAGCACATCAAGCTACCCCAATCTGTCAAATTTCTTTGATAGATTTTCAACTTTATTACAATGAAATAAGGTTCATGTTCAATTGGGAAAATTTGACAGTGTGGGATAGCTTGACATGCTGGCGTCTTTACCTAAAGGTTGCCATTGGGTTCCGTCATGCGGCTGTATCTTTTGAACAGTAATAGGTAGACTCTTGAAAACTTCACATGGTATGTACCTACTACCGTTTCGCTATAATAAAATTAAGGGTCATTCTCCATAATTAAAAGAAACGTGTTTTGTTTACGTTGCTATTTTTACACGCTTTATATTAGCTCGGGTTGTATGTATGTATGTATGTATGTAACGGAATCTTTGAGCGCGATTTTGACCCACTTTAAACGGTCAGATTTCATTGAAACTTTGTAAACTTGTCGAGGACCGATGACAATATAATAATAAAAAAAAAATTGAGAAAAAAAAACACGTTTTGTAGTTAGCAGAACTAAAAAATAGAAAATAAATAATAGTTTAAAAACTAAAAAACACGCTTTAAAAACCAAACTAAAAAAGGAAAAAATAATTTAATTCAATTAAAAAGCGTGGGGTGCTTGACATTAATTGATTATAAAAATACCTCAAAAAGCACCCCACGTTTTTTAATTGAATTAGTTTTTTTCCGCTTTTTTAGTTTGGTTTTTAAAGCGTGTTTTTTAGTTTTTTAAACTATTATTTATTCCTACTTGAGTATAGTTTTCAATGTTTTGTTGGTATATTGGCTGGCTGACATAGTGTGGCTAGCTGGCAAATTATTTAATTTTATGTTTTTTATTTCGTAATGTTAATTACTTACTATTTTAAAGAATCAAGTTCTTCTAACTTAACAATTAGCTGTGCTACTAGGGAGTTTGTTGCGCCATTTTTGCGTTTTGTGGGACTGTCATATGTAATTTGATGTTCAAAAAGTGCTGACTTTCAGCCTAGTTTGAATAAACTACTTTAGATTTTGTTTTATTTTTTTTAATTAACGTTTTAAAAGAAAATGTAGTTTTAAATATTGTACGGTGGTACGGAACCCTTCGTGGGAGAGTCCGACTCGTAGATTGCTGATTTTTTCGCCATTCGCCATAGAAGCTGGCACAAAAAGGAGCTAATCGTGGCTATAAATCAGGATACGGACAAAATATCGACTCGCTGTCGGCTGCCTACGTGGCTCGGTGGCAGTACGGCGAGCATTCTAATGAGGCACGTTAGGCTGTCTATAGACTTGCGCCTTTTTTGTGCGCTTTATAAGATTTATGAGTTTTTTTTTAATCATTTTGTTTTTTAATGATCACTTTGAATGGTTATTTTTATGTGTTTTGCTTTATCTACCGTGACATCTATCGCCGAACAAATCGTTTAATCTTGAATTGTTAAATCCTTATTTTAAAGGTACTTGATTCACTTAATAGTAGTTAAGACTAAGTTAGTTGAAACAGCTATAATTCTAAATGAACCTCGTTCTAAAGTGAAAAAGCTGCTTTATTCTTTCTATCGACATGGAAAAGATTTTGAATATTAGTAGATTACTACGAAACTTGAAACATCTAAAAAAAGTTTTAAAAAAATCACTCAATTGAAGTCAAATTTTAAATTCATGAGACATAGATAAACCTACAGATTAGAAAAGATTAATTAAACTTTAACTAATAATTCTATTACAGTGGGCCTCATAAGAAGGCTTAAAGTCACGCAAAGGGCAATGGAGAGGGCTATACTTGGAATTTCCCTACGTGATCGAATCAGGAATGAAGAGATCCGCAGGAGAACCAAGGTAACCGACATAGCCCGAAGAATTGCCAAACTTAAGTGGCACTGGGCAGGGCACATTGCTCGCAAAACAGATGGCCTGGGATGGTTCTGGAGTGTCGACTGCGTAGTGCGTACCGGAAGACGTAAAGTTGGAAGGCCTCCCACAAGGTGAACCGATGACCTTGTGAGGGCCGCAGAAGTCCGCTGGATGCGGGAAGCCGATGTGGTGGGAGCCTGGGGGACACCTATGTCCAGCAGTGGTCGTCTTTCGGCTGAAATGATGATGATGATGATGAATAATTCTAAACCATTTTGAACATGTTTAGCGCTACAAATGCGTATAAAATTATTTACTTTATCTGTCTAAGGTTTTTTTTTTTTTGTAAAACTAGACGTGTAGACCATTTTCTATTTTTTTTACGTACCTGTGTACTTTTTCATATGCCTACACTGTTCTCCCATACCTATTATCACTGTAATTTGAAAACATTGTAAAATCCAAATATTCTTGCCGTTTCTTCTCGACAGGAAACAATCATTTAGAACCGTGCACTTAGCTTCTGACGTTTCATAAGTGTAGGATTCATCTTCCTTGCCTTTTTCGGATGCAGCTGAATACCAGTAATTTACATGGAGCGATTGCCTATCTCAGTCATTGGGTAATACGATACCCCGTGGTTAGACTGGTTGTCAGACTCTCGTGCTTCTGACGACCTAACGACAGTCAAAGATCCACAAATGACAGCCGATACCAACGGCTTAACATGCTTTCCGAGGCACGGAGGGACAGTGCAGACAAGTGCGCACAATATTTCACGATGATTAATTGATGAGATCCGATGAGTATGTGTTTCATCTGCCATTGGGCTTTTTTGCTTTTAATGTATGTACATAAACATATACATATTTTCTGTATTTATAGTTTTGTTCGATTTATTGCTATTTCTTTGGAACTACGTCATCATCATTATCTGACTAGCCTTTACCCAACTATATTTGGGTCGGCTTCCAGTCTAACCAGATGTAGCTGAATACTAGTATTTTACTTGGAGCGACTGCCTATCTGACCTCCAGAACTCATTTACTAGGTAATACGATACCCCTTGGTAAGACTGGTTGTCAGACTTTCGGGCGTCTGACGACCCGTAACGACTGTCAAAGATCCACAAATGAGACCCGGGACCATCGGCTTAACGTGTTTTCCGAGGCACGAAGGGGTCTTGGTATGTAAAGATGGTCACCCATCCACGGACCAACCGCGTCAAGCGTAGCTTAACCTGATCGATCGACACGTACGGCTCGTATTACTTAGCCCCTCAAGTGTTATGTGAAATAAAATATTTTGATTTTACTGCTGCGGGTCTTGGGTTCAATTCCTAGGTCGGGCAAAGTGTTATTGGATTTATCAATTACAAATTTCTCAGTAGGAGTCTGGATTTGGGGTTGATGGCAATAGACTTGCCCCCTATTGCATGGGACTTTAACATAACTGGCAAAATTTTATTTATTAATTTATCCTTTATTTCAGGCAACTGAGGCCCATAAAACACAATACATATATAAGTATAAAACAATAACTATAAACTAATGCACATTTAATAAAACTATCTTAAAAACTATTGCACACGAAGTGACGGTGTCATGTTACGCTGCGAGGTGTCGTGTTGCTGGCCGCGCAAACATCGATACAGCACACCTTTCGGCCAAAATGTGGGGATCAGCGACCCTGGTGGGGATACTATAGGTACCTACACCTACCTGACCCTTTGGGGAAGACAGGTCTGATGTTATATTACTTATCTAACACAAAGCTCTCAATCTTACTCTTCCAATCAGCCTAATTCAAGGTATATCGATCACGTTTTCATCGGCAGGTAATAAATCGTCTTTGCAAGAGAAATCGCTTTAAAAACTTCTCACTCCATTCTCCATTGAAAGAACGCAAATGAAAGGAAAGAGTACGTTGTTATCGACTGTTTTTATCGGATTTAGGGTTTCTTGGGAAATTTAGGTTTTACGTTTTTCTTTTGTAAAGCTCTGAGTGATTATTTTAATTAGTTTAAAGATTTTTAAGAAGGTTTTTCGAAAACATCCCCTAGCCAATCCAAGAAGGTACCTAACCTAAACCTTTTATGTGTATATCATATATTAGGTCTTTACCTATGAAATTGCCGTTTTGCAGTACTGGCCATTTCAAATCAAAATAATTTATGTTTGGGTAAGAATTCTAATTTCAAATTAATTTTATTTTAAAAACATGGATTTTTTTTTCCCAAAAGTAGTCATTTGTTTATTGATTAGTGTTACATTTTCATCGCATTTCAATCTTTTTCGTCATCATGGATACGTTAAAAATTCGAGTAATTATGGAATATGAGTACCGTCGTGGCAGCAACGCGGCACAAGCGGCACGCAACATCAACGACGTTTACGGAGCTAACACTACAAACCAACGCACCACCTGTTATTGGTTTGCTCGCTTCCGTTCTGGAAATTTCGACCTGAAAAATGAACCTCGCGGTCGTCCGAAGACTTTGGTCGACAATGACAAATTAAAGGCGATTGTGGAAGCTGATGATACACAATCTACGGCTGAATTAGCAGCAGCTTTCGACGTTAGCGTCAAAACAATATTGGTCCATTTGCGTCAAATTGGCAAGGTAAAAAAGCTTGACAAATGGGTGCCCCACGAACTCAATGATCGTCAGCGCGAAGTACGCGTCGAGACGTGCCTTGCACTGCTCAACAGACACACAAATGAAGGAATTTTGAACCGCATTGTTACCTGCGATGAAAAATGGATTCTGTTTGATAACCGCAAGCGCTCAGCAAGTTGGTTGGATCCTGGTTCAGCACCTAAACAATGCCCTAAACGAAAACTTACCCCTAGAAAAGTGATGGTCACTGTTTGGTGGTCTAGCGCCGGTGTGATTCATCACAGCTTCTTACCAAACGGGGTGAGCATTACTGCAGATGTGTACTGTGAAGAACTGAACACAATGATGGAGAACCTGGCACATTTCCAACCAGCATTGGTCAATCGCTCGTCTCCGCTGCTCCTGCACGACAACGCGCGACCTCATACTGCACAGCAGACGGTCTCCAAGTTGCAAGAACTGGGGTTGGAAGCTCTCCGTCATCCGCCCTACTCACCAGACCTTGCGCCTACAGACTACTACTTTTTCCAGAATTTGGATAACTTCTTGGCGGGAAAAAAATTCAATACCCGAGAGGCAGTACAAAATGCCTTTGAAGAATTTGTTGCCTCCCGTCCAGCTGATTTCTTTAAGAAGGGGCATCAATAAACTGCCACTGCGATGGCAAAGATGCATTGATTGCATGGGTGATTACTTCGATTAATACAAATAAAAAATACATGAAAAAAATTCGTTTAAATTTTTTCATACAAAACGGCAATTTCATAGGTAAAGACCTATTATTTGGGGCAGGATTTGACCCGCAGAACCTCTGATCTGTGGTTTGAACTTACGACCTCTAGAACGCGATGTCTATATTATCACTGAAGTTTAATTTATAAAGATGTGCCTTAACCTAGTTTTATAGGAATATTTAGTAACTATATATAAATAAAATATCAACATTAGTTAAGTGTGAGAACAAAAGTTGTTAAAAATTAAAAAAGAAAACAAAATTGAATAATGCAATTCTCATAAGCAACGTTTTTAAAATAGCCTCTAACACCATAACCAAGACTTCTAGAGTTGTATTGTTTGTTTATTGTAGGACTAGAATTTAAAAGCTTTAATTTGAAATCAAAGGTGTTCCCGTACATAATATTTCATAAGTAGGGCAAAGCCTCCTTACGAAAATCGGCCACCACCTTTAACCACCTAATAAACTTTAACATCAGAACGCCATACTTGCATACAAACTGTTTATTATAATAAATTGCAAGAAAAATACTGGCCCCTATTTACCTATTTAACAGGTAATTCTACAGAAACCTTGACCAATTGTCTAGACAGGTAATTATCATAGAGATAACATCGACGAATGTGTATATGTCGTGTCAAAGAGTGGGCCTCAAGTGTAATGAATGACCCATGATGGAAGAAAGTGATTACTTCTGCGAAAGCTGAAGTGACCTTTGGAAAAAGCATTAGTAGCTGCATTAGGAATACAATGCGGTTGTTGTTATTATAAAATCGCTGTATTTTAACGCTGTATTAGTGGCACCCGACCAGTTTTTAATTTATTTTATCTTTAGTTCCCATTTCTTCTCGTGGGTGTCGAAGAAGGCGACTAAGGGACTTACTAGAGAATGGGCAGTAGCGTTCTCTATGCATTTGACCACCATACTGCGATCGCCAACCCGCCTGCCAAGCGTGCCGATTATGGCAAATCCCCCCCTTTTTGGGGGAGGCTTATGTTCAGCTGTGGACGTCTTTCGGCTGATATGATGATCTTTAGTTCAAACCACACAGTCCACAAAACAGTTATAAAGAAGGCGTTAGTAGGGCTGTTAGTAGTATACACAAAAAAATAAGTGAGGTTATTATTTTTTGTAAAATTGATTATGATTTTACGGAAAAAATTATCTAAAAGGTCCGAAGTAGAACAAAATTGTACTTACTAAGTCGAAAGTGGCGATATTTTCCTACGATTGTTACAATTTTATTCACTGTTTTTTTTGCGATTATTATTATTTATTCACATATGGTAAGTATAACTTATGAACTAAGCCCCACAAAACCGTAGTAGTGGTTTGACTGTGGGGACAGCAGACTGATGCAGACTCTCATGAAGTTCTGTTAATCGAATTGCGACATAATGTACGAGTAGTAGGTAATATTTCTAAGTGGAATGAAAAGCAATTTCTCAATATTATTTTTGCGTCGGAGATGTGCTAATGCCCTTAACTATATTGTTTTCGTCTGTTAACTTATAAGTAAAGGGAAATTCTATATGATTGATTACCGAGACCTTTTTTTTGCAATTAATCATGCATGTTCTATATTAAACTTTACGAACACAGAATAAACGAATGGTATAAAAATGCTATAGAAACTAAAAATAAAACAAATAATGGTGGCTATTAAATGCAATAGTTTACACGAGTGAATTATTCTTGTTTACATTACTATTTTAATTTTGACAAGCTTACATTAGTGTTATTTATAGTCATGCAAAGAGCTCGTTACGCAAATCTTTATAAAGTGTTAAACGTAAACATAACAATTGCAGGTATTTTTTGTCTGGGAAGCCAATGAACTACGGTTCATAACGACCTAGGTCTGTCAATCTATCTAGTTTTTTTTCAACTATGTTGGGGTCTGCATCCAGTACAATCGAATGCAGCTGAATACTTGACTGGGCTCAACTGGGCTTAGTAATAAAACACGCTTTAAAAACCAAACTAAAAAAGGAGAAAATAATTTAATTCAATTAAAAAGCGTGGGGTGCTTTTTGAGGTATTTTTATAATCAATTAATGTCAAGCACCCCACGCTTTTTAATTGAATTAAATTATTTTCTCCTTTTTTAGTTTGGTTTTTAAAACGTGTTTTTTAGTTTTTTAAACTATTATTTATTTTCTATTTTTTAATTCTGCTAAAGCTACAAAAACGTGTTTTTTTTCTTTCTATTTTTTTTTTAAATTATTGAATTGTCATCGGTCCTGGACAAGTTTACAAAGTTTCAATGAAATCTGACCGTTTAAAGTGGGTCAAAATCGCGCTCAAAGGAGTCGGTTACATACAAACAAACAAACAAACAAAAACATACAAGTGAAGCTAATATAAAGCGTGTAAAAGAAGAAGTGGACTGTATTAAAATAGGTGTAATACCATAAGTAACATGTATAACGTGTAGAAAGATGGAACAAAGGAATGCCCGTAGTGGAGCGCGTCTGTGAGCTGAGTGATGTGGAGCGCGCGCAGCGGCTGTCGCGTCCGGGTTTGGTACCCCGACACCCCGCGCCTTTCCGCCGTCAATCACGCGCATATGTGGTGCGCCGACAATACCTACTAGTATATTACATGGAACCTACTGACTGTCTGTCCTAAGCCTTGGTGGCACAGTGGTTGTAAGTCGTGTGTTTGAACTCAGGCAGGCAGGTACTTAACTTGGTTTATTTCATTTCATTACCACGACTCTCAGAACGGTGAAGGAAAACATCGTGAGGAAATCGGCATGTCCTAGAACCAAAAATTCGAGGACATATTGTGACATGCGCCAACCTGTACTGAGCCCGCGTGGTGGATTACGGCCCACTCCCTCTCATAGAGAGGAGGCTTGTGTCTCAGCAGTGGGAACGTTAAAGGCTGACTATGTTATGTTATGATCAGAGATCGGATATTCGGATGCATATTCACCTAAAGTTGAGATGTTGGCTAACATGGAATGCGCTTTTGTATCGAAAATGTTTTAATTTAGGTAAGTAATTTGTTTATTTTTTGTTTTAACTAATACAAACCACCCCTCCTCCAGTACATACACATATTTGTATCGGGTTAAACATTAATTTTAAATTAATACACATCTGAATAGTTATGCAATCCAAGAATCCCGGGGTTTTTAATAAATATTACAAATAATTTATAAAGTCGCTTCCATACTTTCATAGCTTAAAATTATCTTTAGGTAAATATGCATCCGAATATCCGATCTCTGGTTATGATTGCCTATATGACTTGCTATTTAAATATGATTCCAACTAATCATATTGTTATCACCCATAATATTTTTAGTCGCTGTTTGATATCTCATGTATGGTTTTAGTTCTCATATAGGTATATTAAAGTTCTAAATGCTACAAATAAACACACCGTAGGTTTGTCACAAAAAAAAGCAGCGTTAAGGCCCCCGCAGTCAGGCACAATGCGACTCGACTCTATTAGAACAATTTCTATGAAAACTTTATGGAAATTGTTTTACTCAAAAATCGAAAGTAACAATAAAACTTGGGTCTATAACAGTTTCAAAGCCGCTATCTATTCATTAACATACACGAATCATAAACCTTTGAAACATTTATAAAGTACATTTACAAAGTAGTTTCTTGCCCGTTCTTCTCCATAGAGATCTACGTTTTGGAATGGGCAACTAGCTTCAACTTTCTGACAATTCAAAAGTGCCTGAAAATGGTTTAATTGAAATAAATGCTTTGAGTTTGAGTTTGAGTTTGTACAAATTCATATTAACTCCAAAACATTTTATTCCTTCGCATACCAATAAAAACACAAAAACGCTCATATAAAATGCTTTTCGCCATATTTATTTAAATCGTTTATCAGTTCTGCATGAAGTGCGCACAATATTTCACGATGATTAATTGATGGGATCCGATGAGTATGTGTTTCATCTGCTATTGGGCTTTTTTGCTTTTAATGTATGTACATAAACATAAACATTTTTTCTGTATTTATAGTTTTGTTCGATTTATTGCTATTTCTTTAGAACTACGTCATCATCATTATCTGACTAGCCTTTACCCAACTATATTTGGGTCTGCTTCCAGTCTAACCGGATGTAGCTGAATACCAGTATTTTACTTGGAGCGAATGCCTATCTGACCTCCACAACCCATTTACTAGGTAATACGATACCCCTTGATAAGACTGGTTGTCAGACTTTCGGGCTTCTGACGACCCGTAACGACTGTCAAAGATCCACAAATGAGACCCGGGACCATCAGCTTCACATGCTTTCCGAGGCACGAAGGGGTCTTGGTATGTAAAGATAGTCACCCATCCACGGACCAACCGCGGCAAGGGTACCTTAACCTGCTCGATCGACCCTTGCGGCTGTTATTACTTAGCCACAAACCCCTCTTCTTTTGAACCACATACGACGTAAAAGTATCGCGGACTAGATATTCAAGTTTCTTTGTTGACCCTTTTAAGTTTTTTTTTTTTTTTTTAGTCGGGCATCTCACAGTTGACCTTGAGAGGCCGTGACTGCTTAGCCGGGCTTTATTCTTTGTTGACCCGAACATTGAGATTCCTATATAGTGCATCCAGGCGCGTCGAAAAAACACTTTTTGATCTTCGAGTCTCAGAACGTTTGTGAGAACGTGGACTAAGTTTTAAGCAAAGTAAGTATACGAAATTACGAATCTCCTTTGTTCTTATTGTTTCACTATTTTAAAACTTCTATTAAGGTTGCTTTACGTCAAAGTAGGAATTGAAGAATCGGGGGGGGATCAGGTTAAACTACGCTTGCCGCGGTTGGTCCATGGATGGGTAACCATCTTTACCGATACTGAAAGTACTAAAAGCCGTTGTTCCCGGTTGTCATTCGTGGATCTTTGACAATCGTTACGGGTCCTCAGAAGCACGAAAATCTGACAACCATCAAGGGGTATCGTGTTACCCAGTTACTGGGTTGTGGAGCAGTCGCTCCAAGCAAAATACTGGTGCTAGCTGCATACGGTTAGACTGGAAGCCGACCCCAAAATAGTAGCGGAAAGAGTAGGCAAGCACAGCCCATCAAAGTTAATAGTGTCTATTTTTCCTTTTTAAAAGTTCTATCGTTGGTATGTCTTTTCAAAAACATAATATTAGCGAAATATCAAACTAAAAAACAGAATTCACAAAATCATCAGAAACTTTCTACATACACATATACAGTTTTACACCGTGAATGTTATTTTTTTTTTCTAAATACCTTTTTACTTATGTTTACGAATACAATGACATGAATATTCACTGTATAAAGTATTGTACTATTTTTATTTTTGTGAATGTACGGACTATGCGTTTGTGTTTTTTTTTCGCAGTTTTAATCATGGTCTGGCAGTTTGAGTAGTTTATGCGGCCTACCCAAATGTCCTTTCTTTGGTATTGCTCATCGTATTGTTGAGCTCCTTAAGTTCTGAGTTGAGCTGCACATAATTTTTCAGCCGGAAGATGTCCACTGCTGGACATAGGCCTCCACCAATTTGGGGGGGTTTGCCATAATCGCCACGCTTGGCAGGCGGGTTAGCGATCGCAGTATGGTGGTAAAATGCATAGAGAACGCTGCTGCCCATTCTCAAGTAAGTCCCTTAGTCGCCTCCTACGACACCCACGGGAAGAGATAGAATGGTGCTATTCTTTACGTCCGGCACCACACGGAACTGGACAATTATTGACAAATGCGTGCTCTGACTGGACGGACCCACTCAACTCAATCTGTGTGGTTCTTTTCTCAAAAGACCAATCCACATGATCTACCAAGATTATCTCTGGACTTAAAAAGAGACTGTCAACTCTGACGTTGTTTCAGCCTTTCTTCTAAGAGTAATCATATAGGAAATACAGACCTCATCTAGTTTTAAAAATACGACTGACGAGTAAAAGTAATTGAACAAGCCTATTTACAGAAATATATCATTTCAACGTTGACTAAACGTACGTATCTCCAACTCGAATTATATGTACAAAAATCTCGATACTTATTAAGAAAATAACCCATAAAAAAAAAATCGGAATTTACCTTCTAACGTCTCTCACACTTTCTCAAGAATACAGACAAAACAATCTCACAATCAATCTTGGCAAACACTTTCAAGTTTTTCATTACACGTCGAAAACTCTCTTTGAAGCCCGTCACACATGGAAACTATACACATACATAATGCGTGCTGTGTGCCACGCACCTTAAAAGGAAAACAGTAAAAGAAAAATATTTCATTACCCACAATATGTAGGATGAGGAACAATATCGGATTTTCGGATAGAAACGAAATATATTAGCTTACCAAAGCTCCTCATGGAGGTGTTACTTACCTGTGAAAAAAAGAAATACAGAATGATTTAATATGTTTGACATAAGGTAATGTAATTTTCCACAATTTCGTTTGACAGAGCCGTATGTTTTTTTTTTATTTAAGAAAAAATATATTAAAGTATTACTGGGCAGAAAATAGTGGCAGACTCTTTGACTGACCTGTTATGCGCATGTAACTCTAGAACCGCGAATCCAATATAGGTCATTCTTTGCTTTAATACATAGATATATTCTCCAGGTAGATTTCAGTCAACGAAACTGTCACTAGGTCTAAACAATCTCTTAGTGCCTTTCCACTGATGAGAATTTCCATATTTTCGACAATCTACACACCAAGATCCTTCCGTGCTTCTGAAAGCACGTTAATCTGTTGGTTGTCATTCGTGGATCCTTGACAATCATTACGGGTCGTCTAAAGCCTGAAAGTCTGACAACCTGTCTCAACAAGGGGTATTGCATTACCCAGTAAATGGGTTGTAGAGGTCAGGTAATCAGTCGCTCCATGTGAAATACTGGTATTCGGCTTCATCCGGTTTGACTGGATGCCGACCACAACATAGTGGGGAAAAGGCTAGACAAATAATGTCTGCCTATCTGCCCTTCACAACCCAGTCACTGGTAAGACTGGTATCAGACACTTAGGTCCGTATTACAGAACGTTCCTCAAGTACAGTTTGATCTGCAATCAGTCGATCACAGTTTAAGTATAGAATCAATACTTGAGCATCGTTCTTATTCCAGAACGGTAATTAATCTATACTCAGTTAAATCGAGACTCAAATCGAGCCTCAAGCAGAGATGTCTACTGTCTATGCATCAGCCTGTTTTCGTTTACGATTTAAAAAAATTACCAAGTTTGTTCTGTCTCTTCACTGGATCAGAAATAATAAAATATACTTTAAGTACCCAATTATTTAGGAAATTAGCGTTATTTTTTCCGGTGTCGAATAGTAGAATCAGTACAATGAAATGCCCCATTTATTGAAGTATCTTATGGTCATTTTGTATGCAAAAATGTTTAGCTTAAAAGACTCTTAACTAAGTCCGTAAATAGGTATGCTATTTAAAAGGTTATTATGTCAATGTCAATAATGCACCGCTACTAAAATACATGATCAGCAGCGTTGCCGTTAGCGTACATTTTACACATTTGTCGTACCTTTTAAGCCTCCCATGTGCAATGGGTAATGGGGTCCATTTTACGTACCTTTTCAACTTATCCAAAATTTGAAACCGCCGCCAAAACGAGAAAACGAGATAGGTATTCGCTCCTAAGTACCGGTGGCCTGTGAAGTCACAGACCTACGCAATGTAGGAATAGGAACTAGATCTGTCTCGCTGACTTAAATCCTAACATAGCCGAGATATCTCCAGCTCTCTTTGTAGAAGTTCGTGACAGCATAGACTCTGACTGCAATGGTAGGTCATCACAATATTTAAAAACTCGATAACGAAACAGAAACTGACATAATATATAAAAATCTATGCTCAAGCGCGGTCTCGACCACACTTGGGTGATTACAGATCCAATCAATGCTTGGGTTCGATTCACGAACTGAGTAACGATCTAAAATAAAGCCAAACTCAGCTAAACTATGATCAGTGAATCTGTGCTTGAGGAACGTTCTAAAATTAAAACCAGGCTCAAAACTAGTTTTAAACAGAGATCAATGCTTGAGTTTTCTTCTGTAATACGGACCTTAGAGAATTTGCATATTTTTTTCGGAAATCACACGTATGTAGTAACTGATAAGATGCTATGAAGGAGGCGAATTCCCCGCAGTGGTTAAAACAAGGCATTCAATGGTGCCGGTTTTTAGGAGTATATCCTGGTTACCCACGAATGCAATCTTATTTTATTTCCCCAATATATTCCAATCCACATTACTAAAAAAGTAATGAATATTCTCTCAAGTTGGGGAAGGTCGGCACTTGATCCCGCTCACTTAAGCACGAAAGGATCTTGAAACTTTCGACAAGCTCTCGACTTCGTACATACTTATGCGTAATTTGTTTACAGTGTAATTCCGAATAATTCTGGGTTTCTCGAAACATCATAAGTATTTTATGTGTTGATTAATGGATATGAAGTAGCAGTCGCAGCGGCCGCGACTTATCAGTTGTAGGTAGGTCTTAAGGGGAATCTAGACGCAAGGTCGAACTCACTGGTGGGACTGGCTAAAAAGCACACAGTCTCACCAGACATCGTGTCGGACAGAGATAGTATCAGTGATGAGCAGTTAGACGCTAGTCTACACGCACAAAATTGTTGAGTGATATGTAGGACCATTTATAGTAAAAGAGGCGCGTGAAAAATTAAGAAAACTCCTTCGGAAGATCGGGTTTTATGAAAAAACCAGTGCATAAATCAATGGCCAATAAAGTTTATTAAACTTTTCGATATTTGAGCTTTGTCGGTACCGACTTGGTTTTGGAGATGTTACACTTCTTTGTTTACCTAAACACACAGTTAGGTTAAATTAGCAAGAAAAACGAATCTTTGTTGGCTCCTAACTTTTTAATGGCTTTTTATTTTAGTATTCTGTTTACGTTCAGACAATACTAATAATAAGACACAACCATATCATGTTAAATTTTTGATCTAAATTGTCGAACAGTGGAGTAATACACTCCCGAAGTTTGTATGGAAGAAATGTCGACTAGATTCACCTTAAGTTCGGATCCAGACAGTCACTTTACTATGAGTATATTATTTCATCACAACTGCACTCAAAACGGTGTAAAAAATCATCGTGAGGAAACCGACATGTCCTAGAACCAAAAATTCGAAGACATGTACAAACCGCTGGCCCGCGTGGTGGATTACGGCCTACTCCCTCTAACAGTACAGTAGTACAGGACCAATAACTAAATATCATTTGCGAAGTACAACCTAACCTAACCTAACTTTTCAAAAAGATTTTAACTTGAAAGAAAGAAAAGGTATTTATTGTGACTCGCACAGGAAGATCACATACTAAAATAAACACGCAATGGTACAAAAATTATAAAAAACAAATTTCTCGGAAGAAAATTAAAAAAAAAAAAAAAAAAACAGAAAGTCCTGCACGAGGCCAAAAGGCTCCTACCACAGCATGATGCTGCGACATTTAAAAAGTGTCGCAGCGCTGGTATTCTGGTAGGGCCCGAGCGATGTGATGTCACGGGCAGTTACAGTATGCAATATAATCACTTGACACCACAACTTGATACCAGATTATCTTAGAAGCAGGTAAGTACAGATTGTCTGTGTTATATTTACGTCATATTACGTAGCCTTTCCTTCTAGCCTATACGACGGATGTAGCCATGTACCTACCTCGACTTTTAGCCAAAAGGTATAAGAAATTGTGAATACTTCCGTCAATATCATATTTATATCATACTACGTACGTTTACTAGACAATTACACGAACCAAAACCTCTCCATAACAATTTCAACTAATACATCAAACGGCCTATATCTTTGAAACACGAAATTTCAAGCCTCCTTGAGGGTTTACAGCCGACCTTATAGGACAAGCCATAAACATTGCTATATCAGGGCAGGATCGTTTGCACGCAATCAAACAGGGCTGCTAGCAATAGTTCTGTTCGTCTCCTAGATTTGATAGCGCGATAGATGACCGATCCCTCAAAAGGTCGAGCCCTAGGGCTATAAAACAAAAACTTATACGGTGTGTACGAGGAAGGGTTCCGTATATTTTGTGTTTAAGTTTATGTTGGGGGTAGTGAATGGTGTGTGGGAGATGAGTTGTGAAATGTTTCCGTTTTTTCTGGAGTTTTTGTGACAGATGATTCGTTTTTGTTTTTTTTTGTTTTTGCTATTGAATTTTCCTAATGAGTTTTGTGCCTTTGGTATGTATGTCAAATATATCATCATTTGCATAGCCTTATCCCAACTATGTGGGGTCAGCTTTCAGTCTAACCAGATTCAGTTGAATACTAGTATTTTACATGGAGCGACTGTCTATCTGACCTCCACAACCCAGTAACTGGGTAGCACGATACCCATCAGTAAGACTGGTTGTCAGACTTCCGGGATTCCGTAACGACTGTCAAGTTTTGTGCCTTTCTGCAACCTAATTGCTTAACACACTAACCCCGTTATTTATAAACGTTGCTTAAAGTTAAATAATGATTAGCGACTGTTTAACCACACATTTTTGATGTTTAAACGTCTCTTAACTTTAAGCAGCGTTTGTAAATTAGGGGGTATAAATCATAACCTAAATTATTTTGAAGGTTAATCCATTCTTTTATATGTTTGAAAAAATTGTCTGCTTAGCAACGTAAACAACGCCATGAATTTTGTGGAACTGTCAAAATGAAAGCGATTCCGACTGATGGTGTATTACACAGCTACCCCTCTGGTACGTACACACGGCTACACATCAAGCTATACATTTCCAGTATAAGCTGATTTCGCATTGTATAGAATTTCCATATTTTTTTTTTGGGTGGTAAATCATCAAATAACTTCTCCCGCTCTGGGTGGAGCAGGAGGGCGTGTCAGACTTTTACTGACTAAAACCCACCCGTGTTCCCTCAGTTGCCTGTATGCCAGGGGCCGCGGTATCTCTTTCGAACAACCCGCACCCCTGGCAGGCATCGGCCCTTGCGGACCCCCCCATTTGGTGCTGACATCTCTTTGAGGCGTGCGTGGAACACAACGCGCCGTCGACCCGAGCTTGGTCCTTACCGGACAGCGAGCTACCCATTACTCGCCGTCCGCAAGCTCGCGCCTACGGTGGCCGGGAATCAGCCTGGGATTCAGCGTAAACTAGAAATGTATAGCTTGATGTGTAGCCGTGCTTACGTTATTTGACATAGCCTATTAAATTGGTTGGTTAGTTACTTGTACGATTTTGGTAAGCAGAAACGTTTATTTCAAGTAAATTATTTGTCTAGGAGTGAAGAGTTACCTAGTTAGTTACCTTACGGATATACTATATGCATTGACCTCCCTACATTTGTTTTATTGCAAGATAAAAGAGTGACATCCAAACTTGTTCCCGGAGCTGAATCAGCAGAAACAAAAAAGTAGGAATGAACATCATGAGACATAAAAAATAAACTCCTTTCGAACACAAAAATAATTTTGCAAATCCGTCTATATATGACGGAGTTATGCCCGAACATCCTACCACTCCTAACCGTTAAAGAGTTGTACCTTCCTTCATCAGCTCAGCGTCATGAGATGATGATGACCATACGCAAATGTCTCAATAGCTTTAGAAAATATCTGAAAAACATTGTTAATACATACATTTGAGGGTTGCCCTCGATTTCCCGGGGATTTCATCATCAGATCCTGACTTGTTGCCAATGGGACCTTTTCAGGAGTACACTCTTTCAAATATAAAAAAAATATTTTAAAAATCGGTCCACAAATGGGGGAGCAATCGGTGAAAATACATTAAAAAAAATATATACATACAGTCGAACATAGAACCTCCTCCATTTTTGAAGTCGGTTAAAAAGACAGAATTTCAATTAAAAAAAATTGTTTTAATATGCATACATACATCACCTATACAAAAATATTACCTCTGCAAACTTACTTGACGTACCCCAATCGATCTGCTACTATTTAGTCTCCATTCCCAGGCATAGACCTCTATTTAGACCTATACAAAAGGGTCTCAATCCGGGCCTCTATACGCAGGCCCTAGGATCCCAGGTAATCATACAGTAACGTTTCGTTTGTCTGGATTTTGGGCCTACCAAACAAAAGACCTTTGTGCTGGAATATAGGACCTTTTGTTAGTCCATATTACATGTCTAGCCTGTCCGATTTGGTTGATTATGAAATACCTTATTTTCCCGAATAATTTTATTCGGGAATATAAGGTACTTATTTCATAATCTGATAATGCGGGGTGTATCAGGTAGAGAGTAATATAGTTGCTCTGTCATTCTTGGTATAGCACTTTTATCTGGCTTATTCCCAGGTGCTCCATAATTTTATTCCCAGCGGCTCCAAATTAAAAAAAGCAATAAAATAAAAATAAATAAAATCTTTCCCATGAGCTCTAAAAATGTTAAATAGTTTAACTTAGGTGACATATCTGTGTTAGGTGTACTCTTATCGAGTTATGACAACCTGATACCTCGAAGGCATAAAGCGTTTCCTAGCTGACACGAAAAATATATGAGAAAATGAACTGTCCTCTGTTTTTTTTTTACGTGTATTTTTCTCATGTTTTAATAGTTATTCTGCTATTCGGGGCGGAGACGAATCCGAAAAATCTAAGATCGTAAAAATTGGTTCAGTCGTTCTTGAGTTATATCTAAGTGGTGTAACTAACCCGACTTGCAATTTGTGATTTGCTGACCTTACGCAATTTTGTTTGGAGCTGCTGGGAACAATTTTAGTATTCTATTATTTTAACTGATAAAATTATGGAAGTCTTGGGAATCAATGTATGGAGAAAATGTTTGGAGAACAATGGATTTGGAGCTCCTGGGAATAAGCGAATCTTACGAAGCGACGCGCGCTTTACTTGTGGTAACCAAGTGTATAAACACGCTGTGAATGTGTGCGTGGAGCAGAATAGCATCAGCACATAACACACGTGCACTTTCGACTTCACCATTGTCTTGGACGGTACCAATATATCGTTGCGGGATTTTATTGCGCAATAGATTTTCAACTCTCGGTATTGAATCGAGCATTGAGAATCCAACAGAGTGCATCCCAGTGCGTCGAAAAATCATCATTATCACCATCATTTCAGCCGAAAGACGTCCACTGGTGGACATAGGGCTCCCCCAGGCTCCTCCACTTCGACCGGTCTTGTGCTTCCCACATCCAGTGGATTCCCGCGGCCTTCACAACGTCATAGGTCCATCTTGTGGGAGGTCTTCCCACTTTACGTCTTTCGGTACGCGGCCGCCACTCCAGAACCTTTCGGCCCCATCGGCCATCTGTTCTGCGAGCAATGTGCCCTGCCCACTGCCACTTAAGTTTGGTAATTCTTCGGGCTATGTCAGTTGCCTTGGTTCTCCTGCAGATCTCTTCATTTCTGATTCGATTGCGTAGGGAAACTCCGAGCACAGCTCTCTCCATTGCCCTTTGGGTGACTTTAAGCCTTGTGATAACGCCTATTATGAGCGACCACGTTTCTGTACCATAGGTCATCGCTGGCAACACACACTGGTCAAAGATTTTTATTTCGTCTTGAGACAGTGCGGTATTTGGGACGAGCATTTTCTCGACGTCTTATATTTATTAGGAGATCCAGTGTGGTACAGATCATCAAACAGAACAACTTTCTTCATGGGACCAACTTCGGGATATAATCAGCTGTTTCATACAAAATATATATTTCAATACCTATTTGACGCAAATGTATAGGACGGCTGATTAATTTTTCACGATCACTGTGTTGGTCACTGGCTTGGCTGAAACATGGTGTAGGTATATAACCTTTGATCTTGATCTTCTTCTTCATCGCATCGATGATACTGAATTTTACGGATGTTGATTAGCCGCTATCACTACATATTATAAAACAAAATCCCCCGCCGCGTCTGTCTGTCTGTCTGTATGTTCGCGATAAACTCAAAAACTACTGAACGGATTTTCATGCGGTTTTCACCAATAGATAGAGTGATTAATGAGGAAGGTTTAGGTTTATAATTTTCTAAGGTCTCGTGTAAATTGGTTAACGCGGGCGAAGCCGGTGGCAAAATATAGTAAATGATAATTATGTGAAAATCTCTTCGGCAACTTCTCTATAAGAACAAAATGAGTTATATTTTTCTCAAGCCTTTAATTTTCTCTCCTAGATGTCAGATAATATCGTCTCAAAAGCAAATGAAGAGTTAAAAAGAAAATTGCGAACATTAAGTTGAACGTGAGCATTTTTCAAATGGACTAAAATTGGAAGATTTTCTCGCAATATTTTCTAAAGCTTGACTGCTAGAAAAATCTTATGATGACTTATTCGGTAGCTCAAGTATGAAAAGTGAGTTTTATATGAACCTACGATAATTGCCATTGGTTCAAATTAAAGTGCCCTTTGTTATCATTGTAAGGTGAAATTATCATCTACCTAGCCTTTCCCAACTATGTTTGGGGCAGCTTCCAGTCTAACCAGATTCTGATGAATATCAGTATTTTACATGGAGCGACTGCCTATCTGACCTTCACAACCCAGTTACTGGGTAACACGATACCCCTTGGTAAGACTGGTTGTCAGACTTTCGGGCTTCTGATGAACCGTAACGACTTTCAAATATCAACAAATCACAGCCGGGACCAACGACTTACCGTGCTTTCCGAGGCAGGGAGAGGTCTTAGGGTCTTAGTATGGGGCCTTTTGGCCTTGTACAGGACTTTGTATTTTTATTTTTATTTTAATGTATATTTTGTTAACCATATTGTGTAGTTAAATAATAATAAACCATTTATTTCAGGCAACGCAGGGCCATAGATATATAATTTGTTTAAATGTCCGTTTATTTGTATGTATGTATTTGTACAGATTCGCAAAACCTTCTCCTATAAAATATATATACCTGAAAGGTGAATGTGAAAATGGGGCTAAAATATTACAAGCAGTAATATTTTGTCATCATACAACAAAAAAGTAACAACATTACAAGCAAACACGACACAAATAAAATACTACATAGCTACGTAGAGTTATTAACACGACAATATAGTACGCTGGAACATATTTTAAGCTATATATATGGCCAGTATACGCAGACCTCTCAATGTACGGAAAGCTCCGATTGGTCCGTCACCAATCCAGGGCCAATCGGAGCGCTAAACACTCTCGATACGTTTGATCGAGATGGTTAAATGAAACTCGCACTAAAGTCTCTGGTTACAGAGATAAACGTCAAAGTTCTAACATGTTTTTGTCGTTTTTTTTACCATAAAAAAACAACCGACTTCCAATAAAACATGAAAAAAATCCAAATCAGTCCAGCCATCTTCGAGTAATCGGGGAAAATAAAGGTTCAAAATTTCAAAATAAAGGTTCCGACGAAATGAGAACCCCCTTCTTTTTGAAGTCGGTTAAAAACTATATGAAGAACCCAAAAAGCAGCCAAGCTCAAATGGGACTGGGCAAACTCAAATGGGACACGTTTGCCGCATATCGGTTGTATTATGGGCTAGGACCACCACAGCATGGGTCCCTTATATCGTTCAACGGTATCGCGGAAGACAAAGGCGTAGATGGCGGGATGAACTTGATGCTTTTAAGAGGGATTGGTCCATATTGACTCAGGATCGAAGTGAGAGGACTGAGGAAAGGGAGGCCTTTGCACAGCAGTGGACAACACAGGCTGATTGTAGTAGATATATGACTAGCTGCTGCCCGCGGCTCCGCCCGCGTCAATGTTGGAAATTATCCAAAGGGAACCATCTCCCGGGATGAAATTTTTCATATAAACTTTCACCCCCTACTTCACCCCTTTACGGGGGAAGTTTCCTAGAATCCTTTCTTAGCTGATGTTTTTTAATCTTAATCTACCTCTGTACCAAATTTCATCTTTGTAGGTCTAGTAGTTTTTGAGATTTCGTGTTTAATCAGTGAGTGGAATGAATGAGTGACCTTTCGCTTTTATATAAATATAGACAACTTGTTTTAAATGTTCTTAACTTTAAATACCTCTGCGACCGTTGCTTGTTAAACTGTGCACTACCGTAAACATAGATTTTTCACACAAAAAATAAGTTCACAGTACTTATTTTTGTACAATATTACTTAGTATAATTTCGAATGGGTATTTTTACACTCTGTACAAATACAAGATCAGTTTATATACTATTTGTATACATCTTTATATGTAGCCAAGTGTACGACCATTCGGAAGTCCGTATTGTCTGTAACAAGGTTACTTTACCTGTCCTATGTCCCGATATATTATGTCGATAGACACTACAAATAAAACAAAAGTTGTGCCGTTAAGTTGCGAAGGACGTAGAGTACTTTGTTTATATCGAGTTTGTATAGACTAGGACGAATATAGGACAACATTATAGTGTATGTTTGTGTGTTTTATTTGTTACGAGCGCTTTGCTCGCGACTTACGTCGCGTGGATTCTGAATTTTCTTATACAAAATTCAACATCCCATATCTGTGTTTGCCTTAGTCCTGGATGGCGGGATAAGCTGGACTCTTTCAACAAGAACTGATTCTTAGAAACTTTAAATTGAGGGAGAAGTGCAAAGAGATCACATCACAGGCTTGTGTTAGTCCTGCTTCATGATTCATCATCATCATTTCAGCCGAAAGACGTCCACTGCTGGACATAAGCCTGCTCCAAGCTCCGCCACTTGGACTGGTTATATGGGTTAAGCTATTTTATTTCAGAGTTCATCCAAATTATTTTTAACTTATAAGACACATACATATAAACTGGGTGGCAGGAAATTTTTGTAGGTTTAAAAAAAAATCGCTGTTCTATAAAAAAGAATTTGACGTCCTCAAAAAGAAAATAGGTACGATATTCGTTGCCAAAATTATGAGTTTCAATCAAAACCGAGCACCGATTTCCGATACTGTTTCACACAAATACTTAATGATTGTGTTTTAAAATACATAATGGACATTTAGGGGTTCATTTGAAACCGTTACTTAAATTTTAGAGACGCTTAAATGTAATTAATGTACCTATAGTTAAACAATCCATAATCATTACTTAACTTTAAGCAACGCTTATAAATGAAGGGGCTTATTCATGTCCAATACAAAATTTGACATTTTCACCGTCGATTATTTCCAATCCCAATGTAGGATGCAGAGACAGGGAAAACTGGCAGATTTTCCCTCCTAAAACTATAGGAGGTACTTATTTACCCTGCCAAACCAAGTCACTTCACCACTGAGCACTCCGTCTCCGAGCCGTGTCTCCCGCGCCAAGTATTTAATGTTAATCTACACCGTGTTCATTAAGATGAACTAGTTATCCGAGCCATCGCATTACATAATTACGTCCCACCGATCAAATCAGATTACCTACAAATTCTCGGGGAATATGTAGCCATGTAGGTGATTAATTTCGCCAGATATGTAGACTGAGCTTGAATTCAGACTCCGGATTCCTACTGAGAAGTTCCTGATAAGATTTTGCCGAACCTGCCTCTGAAATTAGTTTGAAACTTCGAAGTGAATTCTACAGCCGAACTATTACTTTTTTCGGGCGGGCAACCAAATCGTGTGTTGGAAGATGGAGCGTTGGAAGTCCTCCAACAAGATGGACCGATGACCTGGTGAAGGCCGCAGGAATCCGCTGGATGTTAGAAGCACAGAACCGGTCTAAATGGCAGAGGCTTATGATCAGCAGTGGCCGTGTTTCGGCTGAAATGATGATGATGAAAACCAAATCAGGAGAATGAACAGCTGTCAAATCGCATTGTCTTAAATTTTTAGGTCGGGTCCCAAACTAATCGTATGTTCGTAAGTGTTAAGGAGTGAGAAACGCCGTTACTTCGGCCGAAGCTACGGATTTCATATTTGGGCCTGTCTAAGAATGAAAGACAACACGATTTGGCAGCTATCCTTACTCCCAATATGTTTTGTGAATTAGCTTCAGCCATGTCATGAAATTTTTAAATGGCTATAAATACTTAAAATTATGACAAAAAACTGGTCGAAGACAGTAATTGTTTACCATATTGAAAATCTACGTCAATTTGTCGAGTTGGTAGTCAATTTGATAAGCAATTTATTTTATAAGCCTTCATTTTCAGTTGCGTTAGTAATTTGCAGTCACTTAGTTAGAAAACGCCTAAGTGACTTGGTTTACTTTACTCTTTAAGCTACCTATTTACAGAATAAATATTAGACCCTAGGCTTTCAACGTGAAACCAACGAACGAATTCACTTATCTATGTTACAGAGGAAAGGTTTTGTATTTAAATGTTCCTAGCACTAAATGGCTTCAAGATTAAAGAGCTTTTATTTTTTTATCGGCTTCAAAAAAAGGTGTTCTCAATTCGGTTCCAACAACAGACTTCCAAAAAGACACTACTAAGTGAAAAATTACTTTGATTTCGGTAGTTGGTGGCAAAAAAAACGAAAATACAAAACTGAAGATACTGACTTCCGAAATTAAAGTTATTTTTCACTTAAAGATAAAGATAAATATAATTTTATTTGTCAAAACATGTGTATACATGCAAATTAAGCATGCAGGATGTCACAATATTAATATTTTGTCCGTACATGTTTCACCCGTATGGCGTACAAATTTAGAAAATTATTTTTTTATGAAAGTGGTTTTTTTTTTGACCGACTAATATTTTACTAATGCCTATCTAAACTCCACAACCCATTTACTGTTTAACACGGCCCCTTGGTAAGACTGGTTGTCAAGTTTTTGGGCTTCTGACGACTCGTAACGACTGTCAAAGATCCAAAAATGACAGCCGGGCGTATTTTCCGAGGCACGGAGAAGTCTTGGTACGTAAAGATGGTCACACATCCGCAGACCAACCCTGATAAACATAGCTTAACCTGATGGATCGATCCGTGTAGCTGTTACTTAGCCACGAGCCCGTCTGGTTTACCAATATGAAAACAATTATAGTTTTCTCAATATTTTACCGACTTCAAAAAGAAGGAGGCTATCAATTCGACTTGTTTATATTTTTTTTTATGTATGTTCGGGCACAACTCCGTCATATAAAGACGGATTTGTCCCATTTCAATTTAATATAGATCTGATGATGCGTTTCGGAGACACACAACGGAACTCTTCAAAAAATTACAGCAAATCAACCGCGATTGCTGCTATTGCATAAATATGCATTGTTTTGACACCAAGGATGATTAAATTTCGAATTGGTGTAGGGTAGATACTATACCCAAAAAGTGAAAAATAAAAACATAATCAAAAAAAAAACATTACTTAGTAGGTTTTTCCGGAAGTGGGTAGATATTTTTTTGATCCTTCTCCATATGCAAGGCTAAAAAATGGGATTTCCATCTACAATTTCTTAATATCAGTGCGCCCACTATTACATAGGACTTTTAACGTAAGAGGCGAAATTTTGATAGAATCATTAACTATTAAATTTTAAGGAATAAAAAAATATTTATAAAAACTAGCTTTTGGCCGTGGCTCCGCCCGTGTGAAAGTCGGTTATCGCATACACCAATAGCCTATGTCCTTCTCCACATGACGATCGGTTCAGCGGTTTAGGCGTGAAAGCGTAACAGACAGACAGAGTTACTTTCGCATTAATAGTATTATGTAAGTAAACATTTTATTGTTATAATATAATACCTACATATAAGACTGGATTAATTGGACGATTTAATACCAGCTTCGGTTAATAAAATAATAAAGCGGAAACGTTATGAATTTATCTCTGGGCTCAGTCCGCGGTATTAAATAATTGATTAAGAGTGGTTGTTTATTCAATGATGTTAAATATTGTATTGAGTTTTATTGGTTTAAAGGTTTTATGGTGTACCTACCTGTAAATAGGTACGTATGGTATATGGTATTATATGGTAGTAATGTTAATAGGATACTCCGATGTAACCGCAATTCGACAAGACTGGGAATAGGTCTGGCGCAGAACCAACGGCTTAACGTGCTTTCCGAGGCACGGGTTTCATCATTATCATTATCATATTCTGTTCTATAATGTTCCCACTGCTGGGATACAGGCGTCCCCTCTTCAAGAGAGGGCTCTAGTCCACCACGCGGGCCCAGTACGGGTTGGTTGATGTCATATGTCTTGGACATGCCGGTTTCCTCACGTAATTTTCCTTCACCGTTTTGAGAGCAGTGGTGATGAAAATTATTTACAGGAAGTAAAGTAAGTCAGCTGGGGAATTTGTTGCCCCACTTCTACTTTCCAGCTAAAGCACTAGCAAGTGGTGAAGGGCGGGCGTTTTGGGGACTGTCTTATGTAATTTTGACGTTCAAGAAGTGCTGACACCAGCCTTGTTTGAATAAATGAGTTTCGATTTTGATTTTGATAAAGCGCCTGCCTGGATTGAAGACCACGACCCAAGTCGTAGGCCGGGGCCGATACTACTGGGCTACCACTTCACTTTTTCTTCACCAGTTGGCTTTAAAAAAAGGCTAGGCAAATTGATTGATCACTTGTATGTTTGTTTGTTTGTATGTTTGTATGTAACCGACTCCTTAGAGCGCGATTTTGACCCACTTTAAACGGTCAGATTTCATTGAAACTTTGTAAACATATCGAGGACCGATGATAAATAAATAATTTAAAAAAAATGAGAAAAAAAAACACGTTTTTATAGTTAGCAGAACTAAAAAATAGAAAATAAATAATAGTTTAAAAACTAAAAAACACACTTTAAAAACCAAACTAAAAAAGGAGAAAATAATTTAATTCAATTAAAAAGCGTGGGGTGCTTGACATTAATTGATTATAAAAATACCTCAAAAAGCACCCAACGCTTTTTAAGGGATTGTATGTAGAGTCGATTTAATGTCGATTTAATTTCTCACCAGTCACCGAAATAAGTATTTTTTTTTCTCAGAGCTAACGTTTTAATCTTTCATCCTACCAAGTCCAACCAAAATATGTAACATAACCTGTTAATTCTCTCCACCGCGGCCTAGCAACAGGAGGATAACTACAGCGTATGAAGGGTTAACCATCAAATATTCAGCGGCCGGCCATACGATGGGTGGTCACTTTTCATCCGGTTACATTACCCGGGTAATCGTACTGTACGTACCGGATTATTGACTGCGAATTTTTGGTAAATAAGGGGGAAATGTTGGGTTATTATAGTGTATATTGATGAACCCATTCTTAACTTTAAACTACTTATATTATTGTTTAAGTTATTTGAGGAAATAACGTTTATCTGGTTTTGGCATGGTTCTGTTAAAGTAATTTTTTTTTTCAATCAATTAAATTAATGACCGTACCTTTTCGGTATCCTTATATACTACTAGCTTCCGCCCGCGGCTTCGCGCGTATGGAAGTCGAAAATTATCCCGCGGGAACGTACTACCGGGATAATAGGTATCCTATATATTAATCTAGGTTATAATCTATCTGTGTACCAAATTTCATCCAAATCCGTTCAGCAGTTTTTGCGTGAAAGAGTAACAAACATCCATCCATCTATCCATACATACAAACTTTCGCGTTTATTATATTGGTAGGATTATAAATGCAAAAGTAACGTTGTTTGTTTGTTACCTTTTCACGCCTAAACCACTGAACCTATCATCCTGAAATTTTGGCATATACATTGTCAGTTGTTCAGAAACGGAGATAGGGTACCTTTCATTCCGAACAAGGTACTGTTCCCGAGGACAATAACAATAACGTTCTTATGATAAGAGATGGCGCTACGTGTCTTTCGAATCATGATTGAATTATATTATTACAAGCGGAGTACGGCCCGAATTGATTGTCAAATTCTATATTAACGCGAGCGAAGCTTCGAGAAAAAGCTAGTAAGATGATATTTTTGCATTGCTATAAGACAATTACGTGTTACTTGTATAATAACCAAGAAGCTTTGTTTCAAAAACACTAGCCAAAGAATAATCATCCTTTTATCCTCCCATCCCCTTTTAGAGGATTACCTCATAATAAATTATATACTATGTATCATTTGAAAGGAAATGTCTCGGCCTACAAAACATATAGTGACATTACAGAATAGTAAATATTTAATGTACTTTGATCGATCAGTAGTTTAGTGGTAGTTTATTTTGAAGATTCTAGGTTTGTTTATCAAAGGAAACAAAACGAAAATAATACCAGCCAGTATTTATAACAGCGTGTATCAGAAATTTATCTGCCTAGCCTTGTCCCAACTATGTTTGGGTCGGCTTCCAGTCTGACTGGATGCAGCTGAGTACCAGCATTCTACATGGAGCGACTACATATCTGACCACAACAAACCAATTACGATACCCCATGGTAAGACTGTTGGTCAGATTTTTGGGCTTGTGAGTACAACACAGTAATGTAAATCCGGCTCAAAAATCAACTAAGAAATGTCATCCATACTAATATTATGAAGAGGTATATGAGTTTGTATATAAAAGGATAGCTTCGGAACTACTGAAACAATTCCAAAATATTTTCTCTAATGGGAAGCTACAGTATAGCCGAGTGTTATAGGATATATTGATCAGAAGCTGCACCCTAATTGCGTAACTCACGATTCATCATAATTTGTTTCGTTTAGAAACAGATTGCTAAACCATTGCTTCATATGTTCAAAAAATGTGTCTGCTCACCAACGTAAATAACGCAATGAATATTGTTGAACTGTCAAAATGAAACCGATTATGATTAATCTTGTGTTACGCAATTAGGGTGCTGGTGTGAGTATAAAAGGTCCCAGTGGTACTTACCAGGTACAAAACCTCATAACAGAAATACCCTACATGAGATGTTACAAAAAAAAAATACATATTGATGCAAAAAGGATATTTTACGGTTTGTTTCTTGACGCGAAGTATGGAAAACATTTTCACTTTTTTTATGAGTAGGTCATTTCATAGGAAGTTATTCCCGGAGGTGTAAATATGACCGTCTTAAACATGTAAAGGGTTGATCCAAATATAGCAGCTGTAACTTTACTTTCTGCTAGTTGTTTTCCTCGTGTCTGCCTGCATCGTTGGTATACCAATCGCAAGCGGTACTGCAAGAAGCATGAGGTCCTGAGTTAGATTCGTCGACGTCCGGAAAAGTGCTGTTGATTTTTCTATCTGGAACGTCTCAGTAGCAGCCAGGATTCTGAATTTGGGCCCGATTGGTGGTTACAGGCTCACCATCTATTACATGGAAATTAAACATAACTGAAGAACACATCAAATGGCCAAAGCTACGATGACTAAAATAAAAATCAAATCAAAAGTCATTTATTCAAATTAGGCTAAGAATCAGCACTTTTCGAACGTCAAAATACATAAGACAGTCCCCCCAAAAACGCCCACCCGTCACCACTTCCTAGTGCTTTAGCTGGGAAGAAGAAGTAGCGGAACAAACTCCCCAGCAGCACAGCTATCTGTTTAGTCGGATAGACTTGATTCTATACATACATAGACAAAGTAATATAAACATTACGAGACTAAAAAATAAAAATAAATCTTAGTCAATAAAAATGAAAGAACACAAACATTGTCTTGAGTTAATCATAGCGACCAACTACATATTCTTGTCATTCAAATAGTCGTTGATGGAATAGTAAGCCTTAAAACAAAGGATGGATTTTACTTGAGCTTTAAATGCATCAAAAGGCAAATCTAGCAAAGAAGAGGGAAGCTTGTTATAAAAGGTTATACCAAACCCAACAAATGAGTTATGAACCTTATGATATATAAGCTGACATGCAGGTCTCCAATGTCACCAAGATGATATGAGTCTTGGCACTGGTTTACCCGATAATCCTTTACGGCTCAGAGTCGTGGATAATCCAGGCAGTTGAATGGAAAAAAAATAGAAGCTTTCAAGATGTCGTGTTGACCAAAATTTCTCCGCATACCATGGTCCGCCAAGAGATTGAACAAATATATCCTCGAACAACTATGCATAAGAGATATACTATCTAATATCTGTTACCAAAGAATTTTTGGTTCCTTTGGTCGTATTGGGCGACGGGAACCAGATAAACTTAAAAGTTTGTAGTGATGGGCAAGGTAGAAGGGAAAAGACTGTTACGATCGCCCTGAGAGAAGCCGAGGACCAAACGAAGGGGAATAACATTGTACATAAAGCCACGAAGGCCTTTCGGAGAATCGATCTTCAGTAATGAAGTACGCGATCAAGAAGAAGAAGAAATAAGTACACATTTGCGTAACCCTTCGGGAATACAGACTTAGGTTAGTATTTCTTCTTAATTTACGAATCGAAGAAAAATACAAGAAAAAATATTATGTTTTCAGGCAACGGTTCAGCAATTACAAATAAAAACTCATTAAATTAATAACGAAGGCAAATAGTTTCAACAACCTAGATTATCTTAGGTGCCGAGTCAAAATATTAATTAAAACCTTTAGACTGCAATTAACTCTTGCAGACATTTAAATTCGACATTCAATATTATTATAAAGACCCTTTATACATCAAAAAGCGTAAATATAACCTCAAAGGGCGTAGACTTGTTATTGAAATAGGAGAAAACAACGAGTCTCATCAACGCATGCGCGGATTGCTACGACGTAGTCGCGTAGCATCTCGTAGCGCTACGTTTTTACTACGCAGCGTAGCCTCGTAGTAACTCATAGTAGTTTTATTCAAATAAATACTGTATTTACTTGGGATGAAAGTTTGAAATTACGTGTGGGATCGTTAACGTTCCCCAATAGTGTTTAGTAAAAACGTTTTAATTGAATTTAGACTTTTGGTACCGTGATATAAGGTTTGAAATCTGACGCCGTAACTTTTATCGTCCTTGAGTAGACAGTTTGGAGAAGTAAGATTAATCATAAATTATTCTAGTAGAAGTTCTTTGATGGTTTCAGTTAACATCAGTCAATATCGACATTATAGGTTTTATTTTTCTTGCCAGACTTGGTAATTCGGTTCTATGTTATCTTGATTTTTCTGATAGGTCACTGACATAGAACACATTAACAAATACAAAATTTATTGTTTACATAACTATATGATAAATGGGTTTATTTCTTTAAGTAGGTTTGTAAAACACTTTCACACGTCAATCATGTTTTTAAAACAAGATGAGATCGGCGTTTCCTATCTGACTACTAAGAGAGGAAAGGCCGAAACAAACTCAGAGGTCACAGTCTGTTTTAAAGTCCAGATATAATCTTGGTTAGACCATGTAGATTGCTGTCTGAAATGGTAATTTTAAGAAAATTAAGCATTTTTTTTTTTAGTTTTTTAGTTCTGCTATCTACAAAAGCGTGACTTTCCAGTTTTTTTTTTAATTAGTGTAGGTACTGTCATCGGTCCTTGATAAATATGCGAAATTTAGATTTAATGCGACGTTTTGAAGGATGTCAAAATTACGTTCAAAGTTTCAGTTACATAGGCACATACTAACATACGTATAAAGCTAATAAAAACGTGTTAAAAACCACATAAGTTGAGTGAATCTGTCCTGCCAGTACACGCATTTGTCAGTGATCATGGTGCTCAACTCAGAACTTAAGAAGCTCAACGATTGTGTTATAGGTAGTTATTATAGAGAAAAATACTTGTTTTGTAAATTTTTCTGGTTCCGAACTTACTTTGCCCGTTCCGTGTCAAAGGACACCGTCACATAAATAAGCTGCAACAACCACCAGTCTACCAAAACTGATATCGTTTATCTGCCAGGCATAGTAAATAAAAAATAAACAAATCATTTATTTTAGCCAAAACTTGTACAAATTTTATAAACCTGTCAAATTGCGTGACAGTTTGTGGGCAGGATTAGCGCTCGTTTTAGACATTTGGTATCAGCAATTTGTTTAAACACCTAAGTAGGTCGATACAGTCTTACACCTAATTTAAAAGGACGGTAAGAATACTATGCTTACAGCGTGGGCCGCCGGCACACACGCCGACGACTGCTAACACCGCTCATGCTTTAAGTTACGCGCTTTATATTAGCTTCACTTGTATGTTTGTTTGTTTGTATGTTTGTATGTAACCGACTCCTTAGAGCGCGATTTTGACCCACTTTAAACGGTCAGATTTCATTGAAACTTTGTAAACTTATCGAGGACCGATGATAATTCAAAAATTAAAAAAAAATGAGAAAAAAAACACGTTTTTATAGTGAGCAGAACTAAAACATAGAACATAAATAATAGTTTAAAAACTAAAAAACACACTTTAAAAACCAAACTAAAAAGGAGAAAATAATTTAATTCAATTAAAAAGCGTGGGGTGCTTGACATTAATTGATTATAAAAATACCTCAAAAAGCGCCCCACACTTTTTAATTGAATTAAATTATTTTCTACTATATTAGTTTGGTTTTTAAAGCGTGTTTTTTAGATTTTTAAACTATTATTTTATTGTTATTGTTAATTATTGTCACATGTCCCAGTCAATGCATTCAGTAGTTCAGTTTTTAATTTCCTTTTAAGGGTTCGCTTGCTAATTACACCATCATCTTTGCTTAGCCAGGCGATATTATTGGACAGCGTAGGGGTCAAATACTTATTGGTTCTTTTGCCATAGTAATTTTTTGCTGGTGCTCGTACATATTTACGTTCTCTAATTCTTCTACTATTGTACTGAACTGGTCGTTATAAAACTGGTCTAGAACCTTTAAGTAATTGAGCTTCTCATGCACGGGAAGCACCTTACATACAAAATAAAGTTTCTCGTAATTTTAGAGATAATGAAGTCGCTTATTTCATCTTTAATTATTCAATGGGAAGCCTTTTGCCAGCTGAAAAAATATATTCAGCCCAAAATGTTCCCACTGCTGGGCCACATGGCTCCTCTCGGTGACGGAGTGGGCCGTAATCCACCACGCGAACATCGCGCGGATTGGTAGAATTTACATATCTTCGAACTTTTGGTTCTAGAATACGCCGGTTTTTTCACGATGTTTTCCTTCACCGTTTTGAAAGTTATGGTGATGAAATATTTTACACAAAGTGAACCGTCTGTTCGGGTTCAAACCTACGATCGACAACTGGTAAGGGGGCGTCTATTAACTACGTGAGGCGTTTAGGGGGGGGAGGGGGTCGAGTCGAATCTCACCCAATCTCACGTGGGGGGAGGGAGAGGTTCTCGGCAAATATCACGTAATTTATATTTTTTTCCGCAAAGAAACAATGTATGTGTAAGAAACAATGTAACATTACGAGAAAACCGGGCTAAATTATGTCGAACATGTTTTTCCGCCAATATGGCTAAATCCTATAAAATAATATTTATCGCGTACAAAGCGTACATAAAGTAGCACAGTAGCTCCTCGATGGGTAAACTGCCACCGGCCAGCCAAGCCAGCTAAATGCAACGCATAAATCCAACGCAAATAAGCACAGATTAACGTTTTTACACTAAAGCCACGTATTTGAAATATCTCACGTGAGATTATGGGGAGGGGGAGAGGGTCGAGCCAAATATCACGACATCTCACCAGAGCGGGGGTGGAGATCGAAAAGTCGCCAAAATTGCCTCACGTAATTAATGGACGCCCCCTAAGTCACCACTGCTCCCTGGATAAAATAAGGGTAAAAAATAATGATATGATGTTATTTGTATCGGACGGCGAGTAATGGGTAGCTCGCTGTCCGGTAAGGACCAAACCCGGGTCGACGGCGCGGTGTGTTCCACGCGCGCCTCAAAGAGATGTCAGCACTAACTGGTGGGGTCCGCAAGGGCCGATGCCTGCCAGAGGTGCGGGTTGTTCGAAAGAGATACAGCGGCCCCTGGCATACAGGCAACTGAGGGAACACGGGTGGGTTTTAGTCAGTAAAAGCCACGCCCTCCTGCTCCACCCAGAGCGGGAGAAGTTATCTGATGATTTCCCACCAAAAAAAATGTTATTTGTATAATAATTGTGGGCTGATGTTTCAATAGTCAGGTAATTTTTATCTAAGGAATAAATATGTCGGTTTAACAGCTTTTGTATAGGAAGAATGCCAAACTATCAGATATAATTTTACAGTTAAATTTTATCTGGCTATTGAAAAAACAACCATTAGTGAATTATTATTGATTATATTATGTATTCTATATATTTTTATTTTACTCTTACACACGCTGTCTTCATCTCTTTATCTTCTCTCCTATCGCAGGTACGTATTTGTCTGTACGTTTCTTCTTGTCTGTTTGTATTTTATGTGTACATAAATGGTTAAATAAATATATGATGATAATGTATGCTAGTTGCTATACTCTTGAAGTGACCAGGAACACAGCAATAAGTCAGGACCCTTAATAACCATATTAAGACGTTCACAGACGTAATCATTTTGTACAACCTATAACTTACCTATAGTGCGTTATACAACACGCCATAAAGACAGCTACACACGTGCTTACAAGTATTCGCACGTCATCGCACGCATACGCACATAATCGTGCGTGTCCGCAGCGCTACGCCACTCATCGTTACCCACGTAATATGAAACATCATAAAATGTTTATGCCTTAAGGATAAGGGTCAAATCCTTTAGTCATGTATGGAATTATTATGTTCTTGGCTCCATAAGGTCTTGGCAAAATGTATGGAAAATGTAAGTAAATATGGGTTTGGGATGCGAAAACCAGCATCGTAGATCCCTACTAATGTTATAAATGCGTAAAGTAACTTTTTTTTTCTTTCTTTTAAAAAAAAAAAAACCTTGCCCCACACTAGGAATTTCTCCTGTATTGTGGGTGCGTTTACAAACATTTAAACTCACATACACAAACAGCCAGACCCGGAACAAGTACTTGTAGGTCATACAAATATTTGTTCCGTGCGGGAATCGCGCCTAAAGCGCTGAACCGATCGTCATGAAATTTGCCAGAGAAATAGCCTGAGATATGGAAAAGGGCTTAGGCTACTTTTTTACGCAACAAACGACATCCACGCAGGTACAGACACGCAGGTAGTGTCTTATTTTTACAATATTATGTTTTCTGCTGAGAGTGGACGCCCCAAAAATACATATAGGTACAGGGTGGTAGCCCAAACAGAAAAATCAGCTGTTCCTTTCCGCGTAGTTAAAATTCAAATTCAAATTCATTTATTTCAATCCATAGATCATATTTGATTTATATAATATAAAATTTAACATTATAAATAACCATAATAAATATACATAAAATAACTCAATAAAACCAAAATTAAAATTAATAAAATTAAACTAAAATACACAAAAAAAAAAGTAGGAAATAGATTCTGGAACAGTTTTTTTTTTATCTCCAACGGACTGTTCAACGCAGGGGATCCAAACACATGTACTGAATCTATGGTATCAGAATATGCGTCGATGTACGTACAGTAAGATTCACGAAAGATGACCACGGCGCAGAAGGCATATTTTTGGTCCCTTTGGAGGTGCGAGGTGAAGCGCAGGCGGAATGCGTCAAGACCGGAGCGACGCCATTGGTGCGCGCGCGTCTCGTGATAGGCTGCTCAGTCGCTATTCGTCTACGTACGTGTACGTGCGCAGACGGCCGCCATTTGTGGTCATCTTTCGTGAATCGTACTGTACCAGCCTGTATAGTGACCTTATTGGTAATGTACTTCAGAAAGATCGTTTAGTCCTCTCTCAGTCCCTCGACCCCCAATAAATAATGTGTCCACTGGACCCCTGGCAGTGGTTTATTCTCGACCCTTGGAAGTCGAGAGTGGATTTTATTTTCCAGCCAAGTTTTTAGTTTCCTCTGGACCCCCAAAGTAGTCTGTACCTTACTGTACCAAAATATTAAGTTTAGGTAGTTACCGAACTAGGGGTCGGAAGCCTACGTTATGGCTTCGGAAGCGTTCCTCTTACACCCTGTATATCTAACGAGTAACATAATTAACGCAAGACCTCATACACCCCAATTAGAGTATTGAGTTAAAAGCATAATACGATGATCAAAACTATTTGTTTTTAAAGCTAACTGATATTATTAAGAAAAACGTGTCGGCCCAAGCATTACTTTATGCATTTAAAATTGAGTCTTATTTCTTCTAAAGTAAGATTTAACTTCTTTGGCTCAATTAGTGGTAGGTATTGCAGAATACATAATAAAAAATAAAAAACTTATAATAAAAGTTACTGAAATCGATTCAGTAGTCAGTTAGGAACAAACTACTTTCAGGTCTTGCGTCTATTCTGTTACACCTTGTATATTGATTATACAGGGTGATTGGAAGATGGGTGCAAAGCTTTAAAGTGAAGATAGTATAGACAATTTAGAACCATTTAAGCCATGGTTGTCTTAGACGAAGTCTTACCAAATTTTTTTTTTTTTTAATAAGGTTTAAAAGACGTATTGTACAAATTTTTTATTTTTTCTGAGCTTTAAATGTCTGTAAAAAAAATGTCTAATGACACAGAAGCCTAAAACATGTTTTGCTTGATTGCTTACACATTACGTTAATTAAATAAATAAAAAATGAATTCATTTATCATTCAATTTGGCCATAAACTTGCAGTTTACATTAAATTTTGAGAATTTCCGAAAAAAAACTAAAAAATTTGGTTAAAAATATTTGGTAAGACTTCGTCTAAGATAACCATGGCTTAAATGGTTCTAAATTGTCTGTACTATCTTCGCCTTAAAGCTTTGCACCCATCTTCCAATCACCCTGTATATATAATATATTGATCTTTGGTCAAATTACATAGTGACATGTAACATGACGCGGAAATCGAACCCGACGGCCTCACTCTCAAACAAAAGTAGCGCTTGCAGTGCATTATATGTCCTTACACAACGAACTCATAAAACTCATTAAATTAATAACGAAGGCAAATAGTTTCAACAACCTAGATTATCTTAGGTGCCGAGTCAAAATATTAATTAAAACCTTTAGACTGCAATTAACTCTTGCAGACATTTAAATTCGACATTCAATATTATTATAAAGACCCTTTATACATCAAAAAGCGTAAATATAACCTCAAAGGGCGTAGACTTGTTATTGAAATAGGAGAAAACAACGAGTCTCATCAACGCATGCGCGGATTGCTACGACGTAGTCGCGTAGCATCTCGTAGCGCTACGTTTTTACTACGCAGCGTAGCCTCGTAGTAACTCATAGTAGTTTTATTCAAATAAATACTGTATTTACTTGGGATGAAAGTTTGAAATTACGTGTGGGATCGTTAACGTTCCCCAATAGTGTTTAGTAAAAACGTTTTAATTGAATTTAGACTTTTGGTACCGTGATATAAGGTTTGAAATCTGACGCCGTAACTTTTATCGTCCTTGAGTAGACAGTTTGGAGAAGTAAGATTAATCATAAATTATTCTAGTAGAAGTTCTTTGATGGTTTCAGTTAACATCAGTCAATATCGACATTATAGGTTTTATTTTTCTTGCCAGACTTGGTAATTCGGTTCTATGTTATCTTGATTTTTCTGATAGGTCACTGACATAGAACACATTAACAAATACAAAATTTATTGTTTACATAACTATATGATAAATGGGTTTATTTCTTTAAGTAGGTTTGTAAAACACTTTCACACGTCAATCATGTTTTTAAAACAAGATGAGATCGGCGTTTCCTATCTGACTACTAAGAGAGGAAAGGCCGAAACAAACTCAGAGGTCACAGTCTGTTTTAAAGTCCAGATATAATCTTGGTTAGACCATGTAGATTGCTGTCTGAAATGGTAATTTTAAGAAAATTAAGCATTTTTTTTTTTAGTTTTTTAGTTCTGCTATCTACAAAAGCGTGACTTTCCAGTTTTTTTTTTAATTAGTGTAGGTACTGTCATCGGTCCTTGATAAATATGCGAAATTTAGATTTAATGCGACGTTTTGAAGGATGTCAAAATTACGTTCAAAGTTTCAGTTACATAGGCACATACTAACATACGTATAAAGCTAATAAAAACGTGTTAAAAACCACATAAGTTGAGTGAATCTGTCCTGCCAGTACACGCATTTGTCAGTGATCATGGTGCTCAACTCAGAACTTAAGAAGCTCAACGATTGTGTTATAGGTAGTTATTATAGAGAAAAATACTTGTTTTGTAAATTTTTCTGGTTCCGAACTTACTTTGCCCGTTCCGTGTCAAAGGACACCGTCACATAAATAAGCTGCAACAACCACCAGTCTACCAAAACTGATATCGTTTATCTGCCAGGCATAGTAAATAAAAAATAAACAAATCATTTATTTTAGCCAAAACTTGTACAAATTTTATAAACCTGTCAAATTGCGTGACAGTTTGTGGGCAGGATTAGCGCTCGTTTTAGACATTTGGTATCAGCAATTTGTTTAAACACCTAAGTAGGTCGATACAGTCTTACACCTAATTTAAAAGGACGGTAAGAATACTATGCTTACAGCGTGGGCCGCCGGCACACACGCCGACGACTGCTAACACCGCTCATGCTTTAAGTTACGCGCTTTATATTAGCTTCACTTGTATGTTTGTTTGTTTGTATGTTTGTATGTAACCGACTCCTTAGAGCGCGATTTTGACCCACTTTAAACGGTCAGATTTCATTGAAACTTTGTAAACTTATCGAGGACCGATGATAATTCAAAAATTAAAAAAAAATGAGAAAAAAAACACGTTTTTATAGTGAGCAGAACTAAAACATAGAACATAAATAATAGTTTAAAAACTAAAAAACACACTTTAAAAACCAAACTAAAAAGGAGAAAATAATTTAATTCAATTAAAAAGCGTGGGGTGCTTGACATTAATTGATTATAAAAATACCTCAAAAAGCGCCCCACACTTTTTAATTGAATTAAATTATTTTCTACTATATTAGTTTGGTTTTTAAAGCGTGTTTTTTAGATTTTTAAACTATTATTTTATTGTTATTGTTAATTATTGTCACATGTCCCAGTCAATGCATTCAGTAGTTCAGTTTTTAATTTCCTTTTAAGGGTTCGCTTGCTAATTACACCATCATCTTTGCTTAGCCAGGCGATATTATTGGACAGCGTAGGGGTCAAATACTTATTGGTTCTTTTGCCATAGTAATTTTTTGCTGGTGCTCGTACATATTTACGTTCTCTAATTCTTCTACTATTGTACTGAACTGGTCGTTATAAAACTGGTCTAGAACCTTTAAGTAATTGAGCTTCTCATGCACGGGAAGCACCTTACATACAAAATAAAGTTTCTCGTAATTTTAGAGATAATGAAGTCGCTTATTTCATCTTTAATTATTCAATGGGAAGCCTTTTGCCAGCTGAAAAAATATATTCAGCCCAAAATGTTCCCACTGCTGGGCCACATGGCTCCTCTCGGTGACGGAGTGGGCCGTAATCCACCACGCGAACATCGCGCGGATTGGTAGAATTTACATATCTTCGAACTTTTGGTTCTAGAATACGCCGGTTTTTTCACGATGTTTTCCTTCACCGTTTTGAAAGTTATGGTGATGAAATATTTTACACAAAGTGAACCGTCTGTTCGGGTTCAAACCTACGATCGACAACTGGTAAGGGGGCGTCTATTAACTACGTGAGGCGTTTAGGGGGGGGAGGGGGTCGAGTCGAATCTCACCCAATCTCACGTGGGGGGAGGGAGAGGTTCTCGGCAAATATCACGTAATTTATATTTTTTTCCGCAAAGAAACAATGTATGTGTAAGAAACAATGTAACATTACGAGAAAACCGGGCTAAATTATGTCGAACATGTTTTTCCGCCAATATGGCTAAATCCTATAAAATAATATTTATCGCGTACAAAGCGTACATAAAGTAGCACAGTAGCTCCTCGATGGGTAAACTGCCACCGGCCAGCCAAGCCAGCTAAATGCAACGCATAAATCCAACGCAAATAAGCACAGATTAACGTTTTTACACTAAAGCCACGTATTTGAAATATCTCACGTGAGATTATGGGGAGGGGGAGAGGGTCGAGCCAAATATCACGACATCTCACCAGAGCGGGGGTGGAGATCGAAAAGTCGCCAAAATTGCCTCACGTAATTAATGGACGCCCCCTAAGTCACCACTGCTCCCTGGATAAAATAAGGGTAAAAAATAATGATATGATGTTATTTGTATCGGACGGCGAGTAATGGGTAGCTCGCTGTCCGGTAAGGACCAAACCCGGGTCGACGGCGCGGTGTGTTCCACGCGCGCCTCAAAGAGATGTCAGCACTAACTGGTGGGGTCCGCAAGGGCCGATGCCTGCCAGAGGTGCGGGTTGTTCGAAAGAGATACAGCGGCCCCTGGCATACAGGCAACTGAGGGAACACGGGTGGGTTTTAGTCAGTAAAAGCCACGCCCTCCTGCTCCACCCAGAGCGGGAGAAGTTATCTGATGATTTCCCACCAAAAAAAATGTTATTTGTATAATAATTGTGGGCTGATGTTTCAATAGTCAGGTAATTTTTATCTAAGGAATAAATATGTCGGTTTAACAGCTTTTGTATAGGAAGAATGCCAAACTATCAGATATAATTTTACAGTTAAATTTTATCTGGCTATTGAAAAAACAACCATTAGTGAATTATTATTGATTATATTATGTATTCTATATATTTTTATTTTACTCTTACACACGCTGTCTTCATCTCTTTATCTTCTCTCCTATCGCAGGTACGTATTTGTCTGTACGTTTCTTCTTGTCTGTTTGTATTTTATGTGTACATAAATGGTTAAATAAATATATGATGATAATGTATGCTAGTTGCTATACTCTTGAAGTGACCAGGAACACAGCAATAAGTCAGGACCCTTAATAACCATATTAAGACGTTCACAGACGTAATCATTTTGTACAACCTATAACTTACCTATAGTGCGTTATACAACACGCCATAAAGACAGCTACACACGTGCTTACAAGTATTCGCACGTCATCGCACGCATACGCACATAATCGTGCGTGTCCGCAGCGCTACGCCACTCATCGTTACCCACGTAATATGAAACATCATAAAATGTTTATGCCTTAAGGATAAGGGTCAAATCCTTTAGTCATGTATGGAATTATTATGTTCTTGGCTCCATAAGGTCTTGGCAAAATGTATGGAAAATGTAAGTAAATATGGGTTTGGGATGCGAAAACCAGCATCGTAGATCCCTACTAATGTTATAAATGCGTAAAGTAACTTTTTTTTTCTTTCTTTTAAAAAAAAAAAAACCTTGCCCCACACTAGGAATTTCTCCTGTATTGTGGGTGCGTTTACAAACATTTAAACTCACATACACAAACAGCCAGACCCGGAACAAGTACTTGTAGGTCATACAAATATTTGTTCCGTGCGGGAATCGCGCCTAAAGCGCTGAACCGATCGTCATGAAATTTGCCAGAGAAATAGCCTGAGATATGGAAAAGGGCTTAGGCTACTTTTTTACGCAACAAACGACATCCACGCAGGTACAGACACGCAGGTAGTGTCTTATTTTTACAATATTATGTTTTCTGCTGAGAGTGGACGCCCCAAAAATACATATAGGTACAGGGTGGTAGCCCAAACAGAAAAATCAGCTGTTCCTTTCCGCGTAGTTAAAATTCAAATTCAAATTCATTTATTTCAATCCATAGATCATATTTGATTTATATAATATAAAATTTAACATTATAAATAACCATAATAAATATACATAAAATAACTCAATAAAACCAAAATTAAAATTAATAAAATTAAACTAAAATACACAAAAAAAAAAAGTAGGAAATAGATTCTGGAACAGTTTTTTTTTTATCTCCAACGGACTGTTCAACGCAGGGGATCCAAACACATGTACTGAATCTATGGTATCAGAATATGCGTCGATGTACGTACAGTAAGATTCACGAAAGATGACCACGGCGCAGAAGGCATATTTTTGGTCCCTTTGGAGGTGCGAGGTGAAGCGCAGGCGGAATGCGTCAAGACCGGAGCGACGCCATTGGTGCGCGCGCGTCTCGTGATAGGCTGCTCAGTCGCTATTCGTCTACGTACGTGTACGTGCGCAGACGGCCGCCATTTGTGGTCATCTTTCGTGAATCGTACTGTACCAGCCTGTATAGTGACCTTATTGGTAATGTACTTCAGAAAGATCGTTTAGTCCTCTCTCAGTCCCTCGACCCCCAATAAATAATGTGTCCACTGGACCCCTGGCAGTGGTTTATTCTCGACCCTTGGAAGTCGAGAGTGGATTTTATTTTCCAGCCAAGTTTTTAGTTTCCTCTGGACCCCCAAAGTAGTCTGTACCTTACTGTACCAAAATATTAAGTTTAGGTAGTTACCGAACTAGGGGTCGGAAGCCTACGTTATGGCTTCGGAAGCGTTCCTCTTACACCCTGTATATCTAACGAGTAACATAATTAACGCAAGACCTCATACACCCCAATTAGAGTATTGAGTTAAAAGCATAATACGATGATCAAAACTATTTGTTTTTAAAGCTAACTGATATTATTAAGAAAAACGTGTCGGCCCAAGCATTACTTTATGCATTTAAAATTGAGTCTTATTTCTTCTAAAGTAAGATTTAACTTCTTTGGCTCAATTAGTGGTAGGTATTGCAGAATACATAATAAAAAATAAAAAACTTATAATAAAAGTTACTGAAATCGATTCAGTAGTCAGTTAGGAACAAACTACTTTCAGGTCTTGCGTCTATTCTGTTACACCTTGTATATTGATTATACAGGGTGATTGGAAGATGGGTGCAAAGCTTTAAAGTGAAGATAGTATAGACAATTTAGAACCATTTAAGCCATGGTTGTCTTAGACGAAGTCTTACCAAATTTTTTTTTTTTTTAATAAGGTTTAAAAGACGTATTGTACAAATTTTTTATTTTTTCTGAGCTTTAAATGTCTGTAAAAAAAATGTCTAATGACACAGAAGCCTAAAACATGTTTTGCTTGATTGCTTACACATTACGTTAATTAAATAAATAAAAAATGAATTCATTTATCATTCAATTTGGCCATAAACTTGCAGTTTACATTAAATTTTGAGAATTTCCGAAAAAAAACTAAAAAATTTGGTTAAAAATATTTGGTAAGACTTCGTCTAAGATAACCATGGCTTAAATGGTTCTAAATTGTCTGTACTATCTTCGCCTTAAAGCTTTGCACCCATCTTCCAATCACCCTGTATATATAATATATTGATCTTTGGTCAAATTACATAGTGACATGTAACATGACGCGGAAATCGAACCCGACGGCCTCACTCTCAAACAAAAGTAGCGCTTGCAGTGCATTATATGTCCTTACACAACGAACTCATAAAACTCCAAAAAAAATTTACACAGTAATATTATACAGCCTGCAAAAAAATGGTGAGCCATAAAATTTCGACTCTAAATATCGCACGTTCGAACCTAGCTCTTTAATGTTTTTTCTCAGAAGGAAGTACACAATTTATCACTAGGACCAAACGGATAGAAGGAAAATGTCGCAAGAAAACCCGGAAATAAAATCTAATGTAATTTCGCTGATAAGGGCTACCTATAGGTATCGTTATGTTTTGGTAACGGTACCTACCTGTGGACAGTTAAAACAGAAAAGGTTTGCGCTTCGGTAATCTTCGTATTTCCGAATTAAGGGCCTACGTCCCGTTTGGTAGCGTAACACGGTCACTTTATGAACCGTACTTCTCATTAACGGCTTGTCTTGAAGATTTGAAAAATATATGATTTTGCTATAGATTCATATAGATCCTTTTGTCGGAAGTACTTTTTTTGTATGGTTAATACTTTTGCTGTAAAAAAAAATATTTTCCAACACGCAATATTTTGGCTTCTATTCCATACTCCTACTAAACGGCTTCGTTATTTGGAAAAAAAAAATACACTGAAAAATTGATAGTTAGAGGTACCACAGAATCGCTGAAGCACAATTGTAAATTAATCAAAGGAATATCCCCATTTTGAGATAAAGGCTCAGAGGTGCCCTGCGCGGGCGCGGGCGGCAGTCGTGCTTTAGCATACAAACGGGAGATGAGGATACTATGGGCCTTAACACGAACGTCGTCGTACTACAGAGTAACGCCCCACACGTGCTAAGCTTCTAAGTTTTGTATCCAAACCTTTACCCAACTTTCTTGGAGTGGGCTTCCAGTCTAACCGGCTGCAGCTGAGTGGAGTATTTTACATGGAGCGACTACATATCTGACCTCCACAACCTAGTTACTTACTAACACGATACTCTTTAGTTTGGTTGTCAGACTTTCGGGCCTGTGACGACCCGTAACGACGGTCAAAGATGCCCGAAAGAATGATGATGAATGATGATGTTAAATGTCGTGAAACTCTGTTATTGGCTTAAGAGATATTTGTTTTTCATAACTCATGTGAATTAATTATAAGCTGTTGAGTTTCCTAATAAATAAATAAATAAATAAATAAATAAATAAATAAGACAGCTGAGACCAACTGGTTCGAACCCAGACAGGCGTTGTACTTTGTGTAAATCATTTCATCACCACTGCTCGCAAAACGATGAAAGAAAACATCGTGAGGAAACCGGCATGTCCTAGAACCAAAAATTCAAAGACATGTGACATCTACCAACCCGCAATGGGCCTGCGTGGTGGATTACAGCCCTCTCCCTCTCGAAGAGAGGAAGCTGGGTCCCAACAGTGGGAACATTATAGGCTGATTATAATTACGATGTTGGTTTCACTGAGAAAGTCATTCAGTTTTATGGTTTGGACCCTTAAATATATACAAATGTATCTAACATTAATAACGCAAAACCCCCAAACGCGGGTCACACACCTCAATTAGAGTAATAGAGTTTAAAGCATAATACAATGACCAACACTTATTTTTTAAAGCTAAATGTTATTATTAAGAAAATCGGGTTACCCCTAGTATTACTTTATGTGTTTAAAATTGAGTCTTATTACATTGAAATAAGATTGATTTTTCTTTGGCTCAAGCGGCGGTAGGTAAGGAAAGAGATTGTTTTGGGTGGATTGGTTTGGGCAAACCGAATGTCGTAAGCTCCCCACCCGAGACTGCAGTTCAAACCACAATGCAGAAAAATGTAGAAGGTCCACTGATTAATACTGTATATTGAAGGTACGGTATACTTCTATACAAAAAGCTTCGACTTACGGTGACAATATTATCTATGGACTCTGAAAGAAATGGCTAAGTTAAGATGAATGAATGAAATGCACCGAAAAGACTCAATTAATCGGATGGACCCCGAGATGCACTAATCTTTGAAGCCTCATGTTTCATGGTGCTAAAGAGACCATTGCATATCAAGGAGTAGACCAGGTGGCACCATAATAACAGGGCTGTGCCCATAGAAATTATGATGTTGTCCGATGGAGAAAGTTGAAGATGGCGACAAATTTTGAAACTTGCTGCATATCATCTAAACAAATAAATACAATTGAAGTGTCTATTTGTAATGTCAAAATAGCAACGTTTTACTAGATGCCTATGAAATTATAATTAAGAAAAAAAATTGTATGTCGGTCTGTTTGTTTGTTCCGGCTTATCTCCGAAACGATTAGTAATTTCCGACATCCACACGGCCTCAGGCGCGGGCAACAGCTAGTGAAACAATGAATATATTTATTTACTGAATACAGACACATTTAAATGTGTGACTTGATTCCTTTGCAGAAAAGTTACATTTATTAGCACACAGCGTCTGTGTTCCCTTCAAAATTTAACCCGTCTACCTTCAAAACAAGAGTAAACAGGCATTTTCTGGGCACGCTCGATCCATCATAGACCTCATCAATCGCTTTCCATCAGGCGTGGTCGAGGTCAAGAGCTGGCCCATTTAGTAATAAAAAAAGTTAGCCTTCTGATCTCTCATACACTATGTCACCTGCAGTACATTATATCAAGAATTCATTTGTAACGAATCTCAATGTCAATGTGCCTCCTCCGACCGCAGTCTGGCTTCATTAACATAAATATTCCACAGTTACCGTCTTTTAATGGATTACTAATGACTAAGATTGACCTCTTGCATACAAATATAACTAGACTACCCCAACGTGGTCAGAACCACATAAAATATTCAGAATCTGCAATGCTAGCGAAGCGAGCGGTTTCCATTACGACCCCATTTTCTTCGTAGATACCATAATAGAGTCATTAATGTTCCAAAGTTTGCTCAACAAAGATAACATTCGCCTGACAAAAGCAATTTAAGACTAAAAACAATAATAAATACCGCAACCCAACCATACTGAACATCCACACACGCAAACATTCATTTAGGCTCGGAAACGCGCAAAGATATATCACCATACCTAATGACAGTTAACACGAATCACACACAATTCTCAACCTTATTGTTACGACGATAAAGCTCAAACGATTAAAAGAAGTGATAAACAGTTGCTGATAAAAGTTCGTCCTAATGCGGCAGTTTTAAAGTTCAATTCGGTGTGTGCAGCGAATTCCGCAGAGGTGCGCATCTAGGGAATGCAAGCAATTAGGTATTTTTTTTTACATTGCAGATGTTCGTAATTTAAAAAATTCATACTCACCGTCCGTCGTAGACGTTATATTCATCTTGAGTCAGTAAGAAGACTTTTAGTTTTTAAACTGGGCAAACACTAATTTGAAATGTTTTTAAATTAAAAGTTCGAAGTTCTTCGTATGGCTTACGGTCCAAGATTGCACGAAAGTATGTCAGAATCTGCGGCTGTCGTATTGCGGATAGCACAGGTGCGAATGTTTCCTCAACAAGAACCACAAATCACCGGTAAATAGCACTCACGAAACGTCAAGTTATTCAAATTCCGAACGAGCGGCCGCACGCGGCCAAACGTCAACTATTGGCGCGAACTCTTGACAGACGGCTGATTGATTCCGCGCGTTCGGATACTCGCACACACTTGCACACACTACCACGGGCTGCTTGACAGCCAAGGAACGTTTGGATATCACCCAATTAGCAAGGAAGATGCTACTATGCGAGCAATCCGAAGCTTTTTGATAGTGTAACGACAAAACAAATAGTCCGGAATGAGTGAGGCACGGACATGCGCAGTAGGCATTGCCGTATGCGTACTTTGTTAAGCCGTGGTTACCGAAGTAGGCTCTGTCAGATAAAATTTTATTTACTTAATAAAAGTGACATAAAATTCAATGAGTTCTTCGTATTCTTTTTTAGTGGCACGTTGTTCTATTACGTGAAATAAGCTGTAGTCATAAAAATAGTCTCATATTTTTATTTTATCTACGAGTTCGTAAAAGCTGATGATATTTTTAGATGCATATTAAACTCATTCAAATTACTATACTACTTTTCGGAGCTTATTTTGCTGAATTTCAAATTTAGTACTGTTTTATTTATTTCACCAAACTATTCCAGTAAATTCCCATGTTTTTCTTTATATTTTTCTTAGCTTTACTTATCGTCTAACACGATATTAGTTTCTTAATATTTTAACACATACTTTTCAATTCTTGTAAAGAAGTTTCACTAATTATAAAACAGAAAAAAAAAGAAATCAAATTAGAAAAAAGAACACAGTTTTCCCGCAAAAACAATTAAAACAAAACCAATTTTCCAGACGTTAACAACATTTTTGAAACCAAAGATGGCGCTTATTAAAGAGATATTTAAATAAATATTTCATGTCTATATGAACGGCGCCCTACTGCAGCGGGCTAGGCTGGTACGTTTCGCGCAGGGTTCCCACACTTGAGATATTTATCCAACGGTGACGGATACCTGACGCACACAACCGCACTTTACATACATATTAGTGACATGTGCGTGTACTTTTTTATACTCGATTTTATTTTTTGTTTACTTTTTTTGCAGATTACTTGATGTAGGTTTATGTATGTGTTTAATATGTGTGGTTTAGTTTAGATAATGTCCTAATCTTCTAAACTGGACTGCCTGATTTTTTTTTTGTACTTACCTACATTTTTATTTTTGTAATAATAGGTATTAAAAATACAGAGTTATTAGTAAATTTATTTATGTATGGGAATAAGTATAATTTTATGAGTTCATGGTACCTAATTATTAGGCAAGCTTCCTCATGTTAAAAACTAGCTGCGTCCCGCGGGTTCACCTGCATATCTTTCGAACCCGTAAAAATATAGGGACCAAAAGTATCTTATGTCATCACCAAGATTATGGTTTAATTTTATCCAATTTTTTTTAGCGGAAAGCGTAGAACCAACAGACAAAATCTAATCTTTATTTAGATGAGATTAAACAGTTAAAAGCTTACTCTCATTTTTTTATTTAATAAACTAACATGTCATAATATGGTCCTAGTATTAATCAAGATTTTTTGTATTTTAAAAGCCCCTCTCTTCCTCTAACTTTCGCAGCAAAAAGTCTTAACTATGCTCCGTCTCCCTCTTACCCTCATTCACCTTTCAGGTCAGGTCATTGATCATCAGGTCATTGACTTACCGGAGTCACCTAATTACCGGGCAAGGAAAATTCCTAATGATACACTTTCTCATGTAAATAAGCAATAAAAGTCTGATAATTATTACTTGGTTACAAATTATGGTAAAGTAGAGGACACTGTTCAGCTTATTGTTATGATGTTAGACAAAAACAATAATAAGGTTCTGTCATAAATATTAAATAATCAGAATTCCTAAAAAATAAGTGACAGTTGCTGTCACCTATAAAAACAATAAAAAATCCCGTTTGTTCTTTCAACTTCAATTAACCCGCACCCTAATTGCGTAATACGCGATTAATCATAATCGGTTTCATTTTGACATTGCAACAATATTCATTGCGTTATTTACATTGTTGAGCAGACACATTTTTCGAACATATGAAGAAATGAAACAGATTATGATTAATCGTGAGTTACGCAATTAGGGTGCTGAAGTTGACAAAACAGTATATAAATTTTTCGCCGTACCATTTATACAATTTTTTTTAAACCATCATCGTAGTTTATATTTAAAAAAAAACCTTGTCCATTCCTAATCATTATAAATCTCATGAGATCAAGAGAAGCCACTAATTTAAACACCAAAATAAAGCACAAAAATCGTAAAGTCAACGAACTTTGCGAAAGCTAATAAAAAAAACCTCATGTATGCAAATGAAAAATATGCAGGGTGCAAATTTTCAAAAGTTTCCCAGTTTATCGACAAAACTTTGAACGTAACAACACTAGGAGCAAATAAAACTTATGTATAAGTTGGGTGTATTTTAAAAATGTCGATAACTTTCACAACACTATATCTACTGAGTTTAATATTTAAATATTTTTCAGAGGGTAGGTAAAGTTTTGTGAAGGATGTAAGTAGTAGATTGGTAGTGAGATACTTGATCCAAGAAGTTTTATGTTTTCACCTGTTTCTGTTCCTAGGTGCTCCCATATACACTGTTTAGTATAACTTTTGTCTATTTAAAAATAAATGTTGCTCACTGGTAAGCGCATTACCTTGAGAGCGGTTGGACCCATTTGGCAATTTTCATAGTTTCAAAATTTTCGTAAAAGTCTGAGTTAGGTTTATATGGAATGAAAAATGTGAAATATTTCCCGGATATTTTTTAAAATTCGGAAAGGACTTTTTTCTCGCCAATTTTTGAATTAAGTTTTGGACAGATCAAAATCTGTCGGATACTTTCAATATTAGAGCTTTGAACTAGATAGAAACTAGAAACGTTCTTCTCCCATTAAGTACAACCCATTCTATAATTCGTTTTAATTATAAACACAACACTTTAAACCGAGCTGTCACCTCACACGCGCAAACGTCAAAGTCACTGCTAACTTAACTACGGTAGTTAATTGGTTATCTTAATCTCAGAGATAAATTTTATAAGCTACCTTTTTAAAAACAAGAATACCACCTTATAATTAAAAGTCAAACTCTAACGGGCTTATTAAAAAACAGGGTTTTTCTGTATGCATGGGTAAGCGTTTTTGAAATAAGAACCTAACAGAAATCGAAATACGGTTACTTTTATAAAACTAACAACTTATTCAGGTCTTATTTTGTCAATTTTTTAATAAGAACTTTACCACAGTCGGGATAAAGGTCGAAATACTAAACAAAATACAGTCTCGAAGGTTGACGCGTGTTTTTTAATAAGACTGTATGCATTTATTTCAATTATACCAATTATAAGCACTTTTGAAGTGTCAATTACTTTTTTTCAATATATTTTTTTGTGACTGATTCACAAAAATGAAGCTGGTGGCCCATTCCAAAACGTAATACGTTCCTATGGAGAAGAGCGGAAAAAAACTCCACAGACACTCTTTTTAAATCAAAATATTGGTTACATATTGATGTTAGAATTATACACGTGAAAACGATGAAGAAAGATGTGCACGCTAAAAGCGTAAAAAATGTAAAAAACAAAACAAAATAAGCTGCGGCAGCTAACAGATGACCAGTCCCTATACTGACGGCGCTTGTTCACGAACATGACGTTTAGCTCAGCAACATTCAGCTCAACTCATTTTCAAGGCTCCAATATTCTATAAACAACTTACTGTAAATAGCAAAACTTAACGTACTGTCATTCTCACCCACAAACGTCAAAGTCACTGCTAACTTAACTACAGTTAATACGTTTAGCCGTCGGCCTTTGTTTAATCTCAAAGTTAACCGATACGTCTTGTTAGCGACGTAATTAATGAAGCCTTCACTGGACGCTGGGTTAGCTCGGATTCAGTTACTTTGTATGGGTATTAAGTGGTTTGAGATATCTTAGGGAAATGTATGGATTCCTGTAAATAAACACGTAGTATACTAATACGGATGTAAATCCCACGAAAAGGTTATGATTTTTTAGGGATGTGTTTTTTTTCTATTTTGACTAGTGGCCAGCTAACAATTGTATTGTTTACACCGTTTCAATTTAAAAATAGAACATTATGATACAAGTATGTAATAACCAGTGATCGGAGTAGGTAGATTGATTTTACGTACTCAGTTCGCATCATGAGTAGTCATAGAAATCAGAACATGGATAAGCCTTTTTTCCGGGATTTCATTTTTGTACTTACGGGATTGAATCAAACATTGTGAAAGTAAGGAGTTTTAAACTAGGTACTACATTACAAATTTATAGAATGCGATAGATAAATATTTAAAATTGTTTTTTTCTTATTTATCAAGTAGGTAATAAAGTGAATCTTATTGTTATGCGTCCATTCGAAACTTACATAATATGACTAATTTAGTAGTTATTTCTTGTAAGTTTATTATCTGCTGCTTGTAATTGTGACTATTCTTGAATAAATAAATAAAAATATATTTTTATACTTCTTAATATTTTTTCGCATTCAATCCAATAACTTTTTATGAATATGAAAACAGGTGAAAATTAAATAAAAATCAGTTTAGATTAAAATCAACATCTCTAATGAAAAAAAAACAATTGCAAAAAAAATCTTAATAATTTCAAAATCCTGGAATCCCGGAGGCACATCCATACTAATATATACGTGCCAGTTCATTGACCCCAAATCAATCTACCAACTCCGATCACTGATCATTACACACTTCAATGTTCATATGAATCATAATGTTGTATTTTTAAATTGCAATCAACGCACACGACATTTTTCAACATACTTCCGAAGAATTAATAGACTTGTATCGTTAATTGCTTTTCTTCCCTATGTGAAGTCGAAATTTTTGCAAATATTTATGGAAATTGGCGCGCTGGTTTATTTTCCGCGTGCCGTAAATAAAGGCCCCAGAAAAACAGCTAAACAGCCTATATCAAAACTCTTAACGGAGATTGAAAAAAAATGTGAAGTCAAAACTGCACCCTAATTGCGTAACACGCGATTAATCATAATCGGTTTCATTTTGACAGTTCAACAATATTCATTGCGTTATTTACGTTGTTGAGCAGACACATTTTTCGAACATATGAAGCAATGGTTTAGCCATTTGTTTCAAAACGATACAAATTATGATGAATCGTGAGTTACGCAATTAGGGTGCCGGTGTGGTAACGTAAAGTAAAAAACACGACAGTATAATAAGCTGTATTATGAACCTAAATATGTTGTTAAAAGAGTTACTTTTCAACCAAGGGTGTTGATTTGTTTTTACTTAGTAGTTATTTAACACAATCAATAAAAATAAAAAACGTTTTTTTATTTTATTTAAACAAGCTTGAACGAAAAAACTAAATAAAACTTTATGATGGCATACAACTTTTAAATTTCGTAAAAGCCTGAGGCTTGAACGCAAACTTTTTTAATATCTACTAGTAGGTTTAAAAAGGCAATACTAAACCGAAATCTCAACTTCTATTTACTATTACGGACCTTGTAATTTTTACCTCCAAAGTCTTTAGTTTCCAGAAACAACCTGCAGGTGGCTGCAGCTAATAGTTACTATGTAAACCAACCTTTTACACCTCAGAGATTCTCCTAACCAATTGGTTCGCGGTAACGCTACAAGATGGCGCTACTTGTTTACGTTTAGCATTGTTTTTAATGTCGTTGACTTGACTTTACGAAATTATCATCACGCTATGATTCCCCAAAGGCTTAAGCAGAGGTGTAGCTATGGTACACCCAGATTTCGCCAGTTATATTTAAGTCCCGTGTATTAAGCGAGCCTATTACAATCAACCCAGCAGACTCCAGGCTGTTGGAAAGAAATTTCAGGTAGAAAAAAAAACAATAACACTTTGCCTGACCTAGGAATCGAACCCGGAACCTCATGCTCAGCAGTAACGCTTGCGACCACTAACCCAACGAAGCAGTCCAAGACTTAAATATTTAAGAAGTTACTAACTTTTCTAAACTAAGTCATCATCATCATCATTCAGCCGAAAGACGTCCACTGCTGGACATAGGCCTCCCCCAAGCTCCGCCACTTCGACCGGTTCTGTGCTTCTTGCATCCAGCAGACTACTGCGGCCAGGGCCTGATTAACCCTTAGGCTAATTAGGCTGCAGCCTAGGGCGCGAGGATCGGGGGGGCGCGCTGAAATCGTGTCTTCGCATGCAGAATCATTCATTGCATCTACCCTACATATTTCAACTAGACCGGGACAAAACGCTAAAACTAAATGCGCTTGAGAGTCCCTGATTTTAACAATAAATTTTGAAATTTTAAAAAGTGCGCCTTAAACAAACACTGACTTGTTACTCGAATCGGTCGGTGGTCGAGCTTTCTTGGCTGTATTGAGCTTATATCTAAATTTGATTCTTTCATGGCTGAACATTTGGTGAGATTTGGACAAAAAGGCAGAGGTACTCCATCGTACTTGTCATCCTCTATAATTGACGAATTTATTTTACTTCTCGCTGACGAAGTTCGTCTTTAGATCATAGGAGAAATAAAAAAAGCAAAATATTATTCGATTAGCATTGATTCTACTCCAGATATGTCACACACCGATCAGTTGACATTTATAATTCGTTATATTTTGCCTGGCGGCGAACCTGTCGAACGTTTTGTCACATTTTTACCCAATTGCGGTCATAAAGGTGAAGACATAGAGAAGGCTGTTCTTGCGACAGTTGATAACACTTTGGAACTTGATATTAAAGATTGTCGTGGCCAAAGTTATGATAATGCTAGCAATATGTCTGGTCAATACAAAGGCCTTCAGTCAAGAATTAAAGCTGTAAATCCATTGGGTTCTTTTGTTCCTTGTGCAGCTCATTCTCTACAACTCGTGGGATCGGCTGCCGCGGAAAGTAGTGACGAGTCAGCTGCTTTTATTACACTGGAACCACAACTACTTATACAATTTTTTCTGGATCTACAAGCAGATGGCAAATTTTGTTATCCAAATTGGATGAAAAATCGACGGTACTAGAAAATCTATCGAAAACTCGATGGAGTGCGCGAGCAGATGCAAGCAAAGCCTTATCGTCCACAAGCGCCCAATACCTCCTATCTGACTCCGGGTGGATTTTACATAGTAGAGGATCCCAAGTTAGAACGACCTTCACCAATTTGATAACCAGGTGAAAATTATATTTTAATTAAAATTATAAAAAATAATATTGTTAAAATATAATTTTCACCTGGTTATCAAATTGGTGAAGGTCGTTCTTACTTGGGATCCTCTACTATGTAAAATCCACCCGGAGTCAGATAGGAGGTATTGGGCGCTTGTGGACGATAAGGCTACTCACTTACTACTTTTAAGGCCGACCGTAACACACCTGGCGGGGGCGCGTCCTCATAATTAGCCTAGGGCGGTCAGAACTCTTGATCAGTCGCTGACTGCGGCCCTCACAACATCATCAGCCCACCTTGTGGGAAGCCTTCCAACTTTACGTCTTCCGGTCTTCCGTCTTTCAGGTATGAAGAGATCCGCAGGAGAACCAAGGTAACCGACATAGCCCGAAGAATTGTCAAACTTAAGTGGCAGTGGGCAGGGCACAGGGACCGAAAAGTTCTGGAGTGGCAACCGCGCACCGGAAACTAAGTAAATATACCTAATATTACCAGATTAGTAACGAGGTGGGTATTAATATCTTCGTAACTACTGATCCGATTCCAAAAAAAATCTCAGTAAAGGGAAGCTACAGTATTGCCGAATGTTGTAGGATATTTTAGGTTATTTTAAAACAAGATTTTTTTATTAATTATGTAGGGACAAATAATTAGTTAAAAATATAGTAATTAGTTACCATAATATATTTGTCACAGGTGGTCACACTTGTGAAACCCCCTCCCCCCATAAGTGACGTCACATATTTTTAAATTTTATATTTAGAAGTAATTAAATTGAAACAGAGTATTTTATAGGGTGTAAGCCTTATAAATATAGATCGAGTAAGTAATATTTTTAAGTTTTTGGTTTACATTTAATTTCGAGTTTTAGTATTTTAGATTTTAACATGAGACGTCACAAAGCTTTTGACCCCCGCTGTCCCTTGTCACACACTGTCACATTTCGTTGACCTCCTCCCCCCCTTAACGTGTGACATAATTTATGGATGGCCCCGAACCAGATGTAGCTGGCTACAAATCTGAACTCCAAAAAATAGTTACTCGTAATACGATATCCGTTGGTAAGGTTTTTCTCAGATTTTCGGAATCGGTCCAAAGTGGTAGTCCAAACAACAGTTTTCTTTATAAAGTAATCCTATAATTTTACCAGCTTTGCAAGTTATTCCAGCTCATAACATGACAAATATACTAGATATCACATTACAAAACACAACCAGAGCGGTACCCCAAAAAAAGTAATTAACAGAACCACACAATAGCCCAGGGCGGCCAACAATAGCCTGGACAAAATATAGCCCCAACAAAAGAGTTCAATTTAACCGCAAGTAAACTAAGAAACGCGACGTGGTGGTTACACACGGTAATCCGATAAGAAAATCTTTATATCGGCACGCGACCGAAATTAGGGGATCTAACTATGTCATTTTTAACCCAAATGTGTCAGAATTATGGGTTTCTTATATGATTTAAATGGACGTGATTCGGGTTTTGTTGTGAATAATGTTTTTTTTTGTGTATAATTGGGTTTATAATAATAATAATAAGTTTATTTATTTTCTAAGTTAAGTTAAGTTTATTTAGTTTATGGCATCTTGTTTCTTATATACAGCTTATATAGCTTTACGCAGTTATTAATACCTATACGTGTTAAGTAATAAACAGCCGCAAGGTTTGATCGATCAGGTTAAGCTGTGCTTGACGCGGTTGGTCCGTGGATGGGTGACCATCTTTACATACCAAGATTACATTCCGTGCCTCGGAAAGCACGTTAAGCCGTTGGTCCCGGCTGTCTTTTGTGGATCTTTGACAGTCGTTACGGGTCGTCAGAAGCCCGAAAGTTTGACAACCAGTAAGTAAGTAAGTAATTTATTTGCCAAAATGTAGGTGTACAAAGTAGTATGATGTTATTATAAATGTGGCCCATTTACATTCTACCATTACATGTGGTGTGCAAATATTTAATTTCAAAATACATTAAATTAAAAACATGTCATAATATTCCTTCAGTTATCACTACAAACGTTACAAAATTTCTGATTAATTAATTAAATTAATTGCAAATATTTAATTTCACAATACATAACATACTTAACAAAAAATGTCATAACATTACATCATTTACCAATACGATTGTAATAAAATGTCAGATTTTATGTATTAATTGAAATGTTAATGTCCATGAATATTGTTATAATGTCAAAATAAAATAAAAAATAATAATAGTAAGTAAATTTCAAATTGAAAAATGAATAAAATATGTATAACCCAAATTGATTGGACATTACTTTCTTTCTTCGACATGTGACACAAATTCATTAACAGTGTAAAAACATTACCAAGGAGTATCGTATTACCCAGTAACTGGGTTGTGGAGGTCAGATAGGCAGTAGCTCCATGTAAAATATTGGTATTCAGCTGCATCTGGTTAGCTAGGAAGCAGACCCCAAAAACAAAAGTTGGGAAAAGTTTGGGCAGATGATGCCTAAGCAGATGATGACGTATTAAATAATGGAGAGCAGTGGTGGTCCAGTGGTAAAGGCCCCGACTAATGAGTTGTAGGTCGTGGGTTCGACCCCAGGCAGGCGTATTACTTTGTGTTAATAATTTCATCACCACTGCTCTCAAAACGGTGAAGGAAAACATCGTGAGGAAACGGGCATGTCCTAGAACCAAAAACGCGAAGACTTGTGACATCTACCAACCCGCACTGGCCCCACGTGGAGGATAACGGCCTATTTCCCCTCACAGAGAGGAGGTTGATTTTTTATGTGCAATTGTGTAGATTTAAGGGATAATAAGCAAAAATGTTTTCAATTAAACAGTTGTAATTTAATTTTAGAATACTCAAGAGGCTGCTATTTTTGAAATAAAATAAATATATTTTTTTTTTTTTTTTTTTTTTTTTTTTTTTTTTTTTTTTTATTATTATTACAGAAAGCTTACAGACTAATAACAAAACTAAAAATCATTTTTAGGCAAGAAAATTTGCTAAATTACAAGCTTCCACATACATCTAGTTACAAGTACTACGTTGACTATGTTAGTTACAGCGATTTACAAATCAAAAGAACAAAAAAATAAAAATAAAATAATAAGACTTAATTAATTAGTCGAGTCGTGCAACATTAAATATGAACAACCACAAAACATTACAGTTTATACTCCTAATTTTCCATGACTATCCTCAAAATATTCCTTATTCAGAATCTTTCTAATACTGTGTGCGTTGGTGCAAAATAGATCGATCTCCAGGTGCGATGGTAAGCTATTGAAGGCTTTTACACTACGAATGAAAAAGGCGTTGCGTCTGTAATTGGTCGATGCGCATGGTGCCTGCAGCAGAGGACGTGTGCGTAGGTTAATTTGATTAGTTCGAAGAAGTATTTTGCTGAGTAGTTCCGGACAATCAATCGAGCCATTTGCTATGCCTACCAAAAAACATATGTCACTAATATTACGTCTTACGTTCAACGGTAAGAAATGGTATTGCTTGCAACGGTGTTCATAGTCCACTGAGAATCGTTTTGCCTTAAAATCCAAGTAACGCAAAAATTTCTTCTGAACGGATTCAATACGAGATTTATAAATCTCGTATTGAGGGTTCCAAACTTGGGAAACGTACTCGAGATGGCTGCGCACAAAAGAACAGTAGAGGACTTTTACTGGTTTTAGAGACCGAAAGCTAGAGCAAGTTCTAGTAATAAAGCCCAGGGCCTTGAAAGCTTTCTTGGCAATGGTTTCTATATGATCGTCAAAAAGTAATTTGCTGTCGTGTACTACACCAAGATCCCTGATACTGCTTGTCCTACTTATGTATGTACCATCTAGTGTATATCCTGAACCGATAACATTTTTGCGGCGCGTGTATACCACGTGAAAACATTTGGATACATTGAGTTCTAGTTAATAGTTCTATTTGTATTTCAAAAATTTTTGGTTGACTGTACTTTACCAAGACATAACTTTGTTCATTTTATTTGTGGTCACAAAAGACTACTAAAATTAATTATTGTATTTAAAGGTGCTATCCGGGACCGCGATCCCGGTCCCAAAAGCCCCCCGACCTGTCCAAGCAGTAGGCAAAATAAAAACTGATGATGCTATGAAAATCCGCAAAACATTAAATCCTATAAACCTGCAAAAAAAATACTGACAAGTAATTACAGTGAGTAATGAAAACTGTTTTCTCAGTACCAGCTTGAAACATTAAATTTTTAAACCTAGACCGAAACGTACTATGAAATGTAATTAGTTTATCCTCTAACTTGCCTTACCTAACAAATACTGTGATTTAGTTGAAAACCCTGACTGAACTGTGAATTTTAAAGTCAAAGACAGCTTGGTGTTGCATTTTAACGATTGAATTATTGTCGAGGATATTGCTAATCCAATGCTTCCTATGTTCGAAAAGTTTGTCTGCTCAACAACGTCAATAACGCAGTGAAAGTTGTTGAACTGTCATGAAAGCCTTTCTTACTGTTAGTGTGTAAAGCGATCAATATAAAGATAGTCAAAAGGCTCATATTTGTCTACCATTACATCTATATAGACACAATATTATAGAATAGTAACGAAGTCAAAACTGTACATTGAATAGTTTTGAATAAAAAAAATTGCTGCAAGGTTTGGTAACGAATTTGAATGGTTTTTTGAATTTTTGTGTATTGGTCCGTTTGTTGTTGTTTATTTGTTCCGGATTAGCGCAAAAATGGCTGGACGTATTTAGATGAAATCTGGTACATACACAAATAGTTAAAAACTTGTAAAAGGGTACTTTTGATTCCCCTTGTATTATGTGTCCGTGTGATATTTTCTAACATCCACGTGGATGAAGCCCCAGTCCAAAGGTACATAACATGCACCAAACCCCCTTAATTTGAATATTATGTTAGAATCATAATACTTTTTGTTTTTTTTTTTAGTTTTCTTCGGGTTTTGGCTTCGCACGGTTTATGCATTTAGCCAGTATCAAGTAATTTTTCTTTTCGATCAAGTAAATGGCTCGATATTGGGCACGAAGTTACAAAACACTCATAGTCGTCTTTAGTCAGTCAAGTCAAAGTTATTGTAAAGCGATAGTAACTTTACAATAACCTAATATGAGTTTTTGGGGGGAACACAAAAAGTCCACGTTAGTCACTTATTTTCACCTTCACTACACTTGTGCACTCACATGTAACTAAATTGAATAATTGACTACCAAAATTATACAATTTAATTCGCCAATTCACTAAATTTCATGAAAATGAAAATTCCTGCGACATGTTCCAACCTGATCCCGCTAAGAACTCCAACTTTTTGGGTTGTGGTCAATCCGTAACCACTATCAAAGATATATGAATGACAGTTGGGACCACGAGGCACGGAAGGGTCTCAATTTGTAATGCAAGGTCACCCATCAACGATACGACCGCGGCGAGCATAGCTTAACATTCGATCAACTCGTGCGGCTGTGATTATTGAGTCACGAGTCCTCCTTGATGCATGCAAATGACAAGAATTTAATCAAACAAAAGAACTTGAAAATTATCCTAGGACATCGCGCCCGCTGATGACCTAGGCCAATAACCGAATCAGCCTTTGACTAATTCGATTTATTTATGCAGAAAACGAGTACAAACTTGGAATGACTTCTAAAAATCATAGCAGCCTTGTGTTCACTTTCTTTTCTTTTCACAAAACAACTTGACTGTAATTAACTCCGTAATCGTGAGTCGGTCGCGTGTTTACGTCGATTTATTAAAGTGCCAAACGATTATTAAGTTCAAGTAGAACGTCAAAATGGTGCCAGTTAATTATTTATTTCGATAGCTTGTGAATTATATCGATGAATATAATAGGGGCGGACTACGGGCGTTGTTGCTTGACAGATTTACCCTTTTGGAAAGAGTTGAGTGAACGAACGAGCGAGTGTCTTTAGTCTATGGTTTTAATGGTTATGCTTTGAGAATGCCTTTGAGTAAATATAAAATAGATTTTTGCTAATTTTAGTTTCAATTTTAGTTTTTATTGCATGACTGTTCAAATTCGGTTCTTGTTAACAATAAATTGGACCCATAAAGTTCCGTGCAGTATACAAGCCGGTAAAATCAAATGGACAAAGCTGAGATATCTCAAATGTTCCAGGATGTGAAGTAAAAGGGATTTCATCTGCCAAGCCTTTTCCCGACTATAATGGGGTCGGCTTCCAGTCTAACCGGGTGTAGCCTATCTGACCTCCACACCAAGTTACTGGATAACACAATACCTATTGGTAAGTGAAGTAAAAGGGACAGTTTCATTATGACATTGAAAAAACATTGGTTCAGCTAGAAGTAGCTCTATGGAGTACTTACGAATTGTGGCGTGACCACTTCTCAAGGGCGTTATGACGATGTTAATCAGCGTCTTTTGTTGACCCGACAATTTGTGAATGAAGATAAAATATTGACTAATTTAATATTCACTAATTACGCCATGGAACGAGCCATGTTGGGCATCTGAGGGAGATGGGTGATACGACCGGGTGAAAAATACCGAAATACGGAGACGATCGAGACTCACAGACATAGCGGAAGTGATAGCAAAAAGAAAGTGGAAGTGGGCGGGCCATATATGTCGTAGACTGGATGGGAGATGGGGGAAAAAAATGCTGGAGTGGAGACCACGAACGGGACGGAGGAATGTGGGAAGACAACCGACTAGGTGGACAGACGATATCATTAAAGTGGCCGGAAGAAACTGGATAGCCATGACACAAAACCGCCAAAAGTGGAGAGATTTGGAAGAGACCTACACTCAGCATTGGGTGGCCAACGGTTGAAGAAGAGAATTACGATAATGCTATATTAATACGTCACCAACTGGCTTTTGACAGCGGATTCGCCCGCGTGGAAGTCGAAATTTATCTTACGGGAACATACTATCGGGATAAAAAGTATCCTATGTTAGGTTCAGGTTACAAACTATCTGTGTGCCTTTAATCCAAATACGTTTGGCCATTTTTGCGTGATTGAGTAACGAACATCAAAACATCTGAATATACAAACTTTCATATTTATAATATTATATTGTAGGATATAGTAGGATTACGATTATGCTACTTTTGATAACTAGATATACCGTCCAACCCTTAAGGTTAGGCAGTATATGTGCCCTCACGGCGCTGAGAATGCCAGGCTGATTCCCGGTAACCGTAGGCGCGGGCTTGCGGATAGTTTTTTTTTTTTTTACTTTGTCTTAATATTTGTATTATTTTCTCTTTTGTGGAAATGTTTTTTTTTTGTTTGTGCAACCTGTAATCTTTAATTTTTGTAATTGGTTTTAAATCGTTTTAATTAAAGAAATAAATAAATAATAATAATAATTTATTATCGTATCAGCCAATGGACTGATGGCCGAAAGCCTCGATCAACATCTCTCGAGGCTCTCGTTAGGCGGTTGGGTCAAGGGCCTGATTCAGAAGGCAGTACTCCTCGATACGGCTCGCATCGTGAGGAGGTTCCTGTCTCTGGAGCCCTAACCACCGGTAGCTTGGACCCTGCTCCCGATACCGGCGGACCACTATTTTTTATATTTTTAAATGTTTTTTATAAGGTTATTTTATAAAAATATTTAAAAATGTATTGAAATATGTAGATAAATTGAATAAACGAAATAATAATAATAGCGAGTAATAGGTAGCTCGCTGTCTGGTAAAGACCAAGCCCGGGTCGACGGCGCGTTGTGTTCCACGCACGCCTCAAAGAGATATCAGCACCAACTGGTGGGTCCGCAAGGGCCGATGACTACCAGGGTGCGGGTTGTTCGAAAGAGATACCTTGACCCCTGGCACACAGGCAACTGAAGGAACACGGGTGGGTTTTAGTCAGTAAAAGTCTGACACGCCCTCCTACTCCACCCAGAGCAGGAGAAGTTATTTGATGATTTCCTAAAATCAACAAAAAAAGAAACCCTTGCTTGGTTGTGCAGGACATGGACCTGAACGATTGCTCTGCACCTATGCAGAAAGCATTTAATTATAAAAACCTTGAGGCACCTTATTATTACCTAATTAATAAATTGACTGCCTCGTTGGTCTAGATGTCTCAAGCGCTACTGTTGAGCACGAGGTCCTTGATTTACAGGTCGGTCAAAGTGTTATTGGGTTTTCAGTAGCAGCCTGGATGCTGGATTTCAGCCCGTTTGATGGCTATAGGATCGCCCCCTATTACATGGGACTTTAGTATAAATGGCAAATTGTGGGTCTACTATAAGTACACCTCTGCTTAAAGGGCTATTACGTTTTTCAATACCTATTTCAACTAAAGTCAAACTTAACTATTGGCTAAACTTAACCATTGGCAAACATTTTGCCAAAGTTATGAGAAATCGTTTCCTAAAAATAGCTATGATTTTGTAACACACCGTCCGATCCGACACACGATCTGTTTTTTTTTACTGTTTTTGTCAAACTTTATTATAAACTGCAACAAAATCAAATAAAATAACACGAGATTTAAATAAAGCTATTTTGAGTATATTGTTCTTAAATTTACACCTCGATCGCCAAGCATCTTCTTAAAAATGTCAGGAAATAGGCAATAATCAAACAAGTAACAAAATACATTTGCACAAAGCAGTTGCAGCAGTAACACAATAAAATGTGCAAAACAGATGTTATGTTTGAGTTAACCACCGCCATATTGTTTAATACTCCAACCTCGGGTGGTTAATTATTTTAACTAATAGTTAGTTATTTGACCATTGATTCAACTAACAATTGATCAAAAAACATATTTGGTCGAAATTTTACCATTAGTTACTATGTTTAACCATTGGTAGAGTTAACTATGGATCAAAAAACCGGCCCTCAGTTGTTTTTTTTTTGCAGAACCATGATGAGTACGATGCGCCAAGCTTTGTGTTTTTTTACTTCACTGTTTTTTTAGTTCAATGCAGAATTTTATTTGCCCAATCTAAGTTCTAAGGGTGTCAAATAATTATGTATGTGTGGCGAGCACTCCACGCTAAACACAAGACAATCAAACCGAGGTCTGTTGACTAGCTGATCATTAGGACGAGTCGTCACCGACGCGCCCCCGTGTTTACTAATCAGGGAAGTAGTAGTGCAAATACAACAGAAGTTCTACTTTGAGTGTTGTTAACTTGTTCGAAAGTTTGTGTTTGTTGTTGGTAAAATTAGAATTTTCAAGTGTGTCAGTTTGTACTAGAAGTGTAGTAATCTAGAATTGGAGGTGCTTGTGGTTAAATAATTACAGCCACTTGTGGATGGGTGCCCATGTTTAGATACCCAGACACCTCCGTGCTTCAGAAAGCACGTAAAGCCGTTGGTCCCGGCTGTCATTTGTCGATCTTTGACAGTCGTTACAGGGTCGTCAAAAGCCGAAAGTAAGACAGCTAGTTCTACCAAAGGGCTATCGTGTTACCAAGTAACTGTGTTGTGGAGGTCAGATAGGCCATGTAAAACACTGGTATTCAGCTACATCTGGTTAGACGTGAAGCCGTCTCCAACGTCTTTTAAAGCATAACGACAACCATTTATACAACCTCTGAAGAAACCAAATGGCGGTCGTAGAAGCCGAATTTAATCTCATGAAAAGGATAGAGAGTACTATAAACAAACATCATAAAATAATAAATCAAAAGCTTAATTATCTCCAAGGTTCTTATAAAAATCTTGCTCACCAAGTGCAAAATATAACTATCATCTCAGACTTCATAACCACGGCTTTCACTGCCAACAACTTGTTGTATACCCTTCGACGAATCCAGGACTCAATTTTACATACAGTAACTGATATTTATAGTGGAAAATTTGATTTTCACTTGATATCGCCGAAGCAACTTAGATCAGAGCTAAGCATAATATCAGCACAAATATCTGGAGACTTGGTAGTTGGGAAAAGACTAGGCTGATGATGAGTAAACTAGAAGTGACGAGGTGTATGATCATTATCACCATTGGCACCATTGTTCCGCCCTCCTTCCCTCCTTTTTATGCAAGGTATAGGTATTGTGAGGTAATTGCGTAAGACTCACTATGGGAATGTCATTAATTTGGACAGTTCAACAACATTAATAGCGTGTTTTTTTTTCCAAATTCAAATTTATTTATTTAGCTTACACATGGTTCTTAAATATACAAAGAGGTTTTACATCGTATGAAATTTTCACTAACAGGAGACTTACCTACACAGATTAAGCAGCGGGTCCCAAACTAGACACAGCCTGTATCTTATTTATGTTGTCGTTGTAGATTCAAATTAATGAACTAATTAATGTATTCAAAAACTAATGGATTCCAGTATCCTTCGAATTGTAATTGAGTGGTGACACAGTTAGGGCAATTTTACTTACCTTGCCAGCTAACTGTTTAAATTATTAAATTTTACTATGTATCCAGGATCTATAGAAAGAAGGAAAAATAAAGAAAAATGCGGTTATTGGAATTACAGCTCATGGAAACTTTATCATCATCATCATTTCAGCCGAAATACGTCCACTGCTGGACATAGGCCTCCCTCAAGCTCCGCCACTTCGACCGGTGGAAACTTAAAAGTTTAATAAATCAGAAAACAATGGTATCACGAGTATTAAGGTACTCGTGGGTTGCAGCTGAAAATCACGTATGCGCTAGAATAATAAACACATAATGAAGTGTGTTCTGCCAGGGGTACGGGTTGATCGAAAGAGATACCGCGGCCCCTGGCACACAGGCAACTGAGGGAACACGGGTGGGTTTTAGACAGTAAAAGTTTGACACGCCCTCCTGCTCCACCCAGAGCGGGAGAAGTTATTTGATGATTTCCCACCCAAAAAAAAAAAGTGTGTCCGTGACTAAAAGGTTTAAAAAAAAAGTTGTGGTTGTGATGTTGTGGATAGATGCTTCCCTGGATTGCCGGAATAATGCTGACGGATGAATCTATTGTTAATAACCAAAAAATAGAAGATTGAAGAATAAAATCGAAGAAAATTCATAAATGTCTGATATGATCCTCAGTCAGATTATTATTGGATTACATTTCATGACATAATCATGAGAAACTTACAATTGGATCTGTTTTCATCAAACACAAACGAACTGAGTCTACCGTTATTTAACTTTCCTCAGTATTGTTCTGCCACTATTATCTAAGATACTACCATCTTATTCAACTTCAAGGAATTCTAGACCTAAGCTCCCAAGGACAAGGTTCAAAATCAATCGTGACTTGTAACCGAAGATTTTGTTAGGCGGTTCGTCAAATGCAATCAAACGTAGGAAGCCACAGATTATACAGAAGGGAGCCATTTCTTTTTCATGCCTCCGCTAGGTCGGGTAAGTGTGAGTTAGGTTATCCATACTAATTGTTTTGTTACGGAAGTAATGGGGACGGATTCGGTAGAAGTCAGCAGTTGAGCTGACATTTTAGGGAGCAAACCTTTGAATAGGTTAGTTATTTTGCTCTTTACGTAAATCTTAGTGTGTAGCCTGCCTGAGCAATGTTTAAGTCTGTTTTAAGTCTAAAGCTTCAATTGTTGTTGGCCAAAACATCAGTGCTGATTTGCTGGAATCGTTTTCTCCTCATCGTCATCATCATCCACAGACCAACTTCGAAAGGATTAAACACCTCTGTGGTTTAGTAGTAAGACCAACTGTTTCAGACCTAGAGTTTTCCCCGATTCAATTCCCAGCGGGAGCAAACATTCTGCTAGTTCTGGTTGGTGGTAAGACTTAGTCCGCCTGGATAGCTCCACCATCTTATCTGAGTCTGTCACCATAACAACAATGTTAAAAGTATTGTTGTGTCTCAGCAGTTAGAGGTATGATAGCCAGTTCCTCTGTGGTTGAGGATTCCCAGCTAAGCTTCTATCTTCGGCCTGATCATCACTTATCACCAGGTGAGATGAAGGCCAACAGCTTCCTCATTGTAGTTAAAAAAAGGAGTCCAAACATTATGTTATACGAATTTTATGTGACTGTAACAATGCAGGGTCATGTTTGTATTTAATTAAATAATCATGAAAAACCGCCGTAAATGCGCCGTTGCCAGCCCGCGTGGGGAGAACGCTCTTAATTGATTTGTATTATAGAAGTATGAGGAACAGGGTGTAAAATCCACTCATACTCTATGGAAAAGGGAGGACCCTCCGACCAGACGGGTGTTGTGTCTGGTGGGCAACTGCCCGACGGTTGATGTCGGGATGTTGAACCTATGCAAATCGCGCGGCAAACTTTAACTGCGCGATCTAGGATTTCTATGACGTGCGTCTTGCGTAGTTCGCCTGTTGCATTATAGATGGCGCCACTTCTCTTTTTGTATTTTTAGATATTGTTGCGAAGTATTTTTCTGTAGTGCCGCTACAGTATCATTACTTTTCAGGAATGGAACCTAAACAATATTAAACGATAATAACTAGTATACCCTTAACATAAAGTAAATAAATTGTATATATGGATCGTGATTCTAATAACTTTATAAGAATCGTAATAATCATAATTCTAATAACTAGACATAACCATGGCGCCAGTATACTTTATGGAACGGCGCTATCACCAAACTATGGCCTTTCATTCCTACGTGATAAGGTTTAAAATGCCAGAGCATCACGATGTACAATTTATGAAAATAATAATATTTATTTCTTTCTAATAAGCATCATGAATCATCATGCCAACAAACTTCGGAACTATTCGTGTTATACGAAAATAGCCGATGTTTTGCTTTGAGCCTAACAGCTTGTACAGTCAGAAAAATAATTAGGAATACAGGCAGAAATTAGGTACTACCTTTTCGCGATTACGCTGTTAATCATTCATTGTTATTACTTTATAAACTTATGTTATACTTAACACACCTAGAAGACAGGTGTTGAAATCTTGACTACTTAGCACACCCTCGTGGTGTTTGGCCATTTCTTTTCAATGGTGGTTAGATAACAAATGTCGACTTCACCTAGCTTATTTTGTTTTGTATCAGGTGTAAATTAAATGTGATTCTGATACCCTGTTTACAAATTACAATTTAATTTAAATGTTTCACAACATTTAAACATAGTTTATAAGATGCTGCTGATGTATGCTCGATGTGGTTTCCTATCAGCAAAAAATACGAGCTTCCGATTAACACTTTCATCCCTTATTTTAGTTAGGGGATGAATTTTCTAAAATTCTTCCATCTCACTTTCGTTACAAAAGGAACTCTTGTGCACAACTTCTTGTTTCTAGACCCAGCGGCTTACGCTCTGCGTAGTGTTACATTGAATTAATTAAAACAAAAATATGAAGTAGATCTGTATTAAAATAAGTTTAGCTGAATACTACACATAAACTATGGGACGACTAGTCTGATGGATTATGGGTGAATAATAGGCAGTTGTCTTAGCTTGCAAGATGGTCGACGGTAGAAAGAGACAGAGAACACAATAACGTTTTGCATTTGATACAAAATTTTACCCATCACATTGACAGATGACAGCACCAATATTCACATATATTTAACCTATATAGTCGAATTCAGCTGCCTGCATACTTATCTATTTCGCTGCCTGTACCTTCAGTGGTTTCATTTCAGTAGTTCACGTCTATAATTTGTCAAAGTCACAACTCCTTTTGTTGTTATGAAACACAAAAAAAATGAGTTCACTGTACTATAGTCGTGGCTATGATTAATAAAATACGTAAATAAGTAAAGAGGTCAGGTCATGTAATGACCTCTTTACGGTTATTACAAATTGTATAGCATCGATTGACGGGTCAATAGGGCTTCTGGTTTGAGCAAAGACGTTTAAAGAAGCAGTGTATAAAAACGCATTATTTTTTTGTTATTTTTACTGTTTAATTTTTGGTTTCGTATTAAGGGGTGCATTAAAAGCTGCGTGCTTTGGTAAAACAAGCCATTTCTTAGTTTTGTTCTTAGGAATGTTAGAAGTTTGTAATTTTTATTGACCGTTTATTACGATTTTGGTTCAATTTAGAACCGGGGTAAAAGTTTACGAAACAATTTTTGCAAAATGGTTTGGCAATGAAAGTTACGAAAGTTATTACTACTCATTCTTATGGCCGAAAGAAGACTATCTGAATAGGTCACAGAAGGTACACACATATAATTTTATAATTAGCGCAAAATATTTAAAAAAGTAACTGTTGAGTTTCATGCGCATTCTCCTCCATACCAATACCAAACTACCTTTTGGATAGGCAACTAGAATCAATTCTATTTTCTGGTAAATTTTGACGTTCAAAAGTCCCTTTTAAGTGCTTATTGTACCGGTTGTATTTCGGCTCTCGCAGATAGGCACGACGCGACTGTAATATAACAATTTATATAAAAACTTCATGGAAATTGATCTACTAGAGTCACGTCGCTTCGGTCTGCAGGACCCTTACCAAAAATGCCTTGTTCAGTACCGGGTGGCGAAAAGTTATCATAGACTAGTTTATATTTCAAAACTCATGTAAATAAACAAACATTTAAAACCAAAACCCAAATAATCCATCTATCCAACAACAGATCGGCACAGTTGACCGATTTTATTATGGGATCAGAGCTCCTAATCCCGCCTGAGGGAATTTGCCGCGAGGACAACAAAACCACAAAAGATTTAGGCCCAGAAGGTCCGTACAACGAGAGATAATTATAGTCCTCCAGACAGGCCATGGAGCGGGAGATATTACGTGAAAGTGCACAAGTGTGTGCGCAAACACAATTCCCTCACTTTCATAGTCCGATGGAAACGGCAGTCCGACAAGTTTGGAGAGAGATCAAGCACAGGACCAACGGCTAAACGTGCTTTCCGAGGCACGGAGAGGAAGTGTATCACGCCGTCAACTTTCAAACTCCGGGCTGTTACTAAGAAATTCCATTCTGTAGCCTTCGTGATTGGCTAATATTTCCACCACCGCATGAGCTAACCAAAAATAGTTCGTGTCGATACGAATGTTACCTTTGACAGGTCTAGGAAAGTAATTATAACCGTAAAAATGGATACCTGTCGATACAGCCCAAATTAACAACCGTGTAAATCTACGATTTCCGGTGGCAGCTAGGTGCCAAAAAACGCCCTCTAGGAAAACATACCAACTTACTTTCATAAATAACGTTTCAGTGACGTCATTATCAGTAAATTGCTGACGGTATGTGGCGGCCACCAGTATTCTAGGAAATCGTAGCTAAAGCCACTAGCGCGCGTTTATAAGTGCGTGCGTTTTCGCTAGTTGTACAGAGTTGGTCTTCTGTACCGATCTATACTGTGACAATACAGTTGCCCGCGCGACAAAACTTGCAAGATTTGTTCTTGTTTGGCGACAAAAGTTTGTTGTTTGTTGTTGACCACTGACAATAAGAATTAGGTAATCAATGGCGAAGTTATAAGAAGTTTGTAAATAAATAAGTATGTAATGTGTGTTTTATGTTTTATCTTAGCGTGATTGTGTGGTTTCGAGTGGCCATTGTGGATGGTATTTCTGATGTTTTCTCTAATGATAAATGCTTTTGTTTCAGTAAGTAGGTTTTTACACTTTTACACGCTAATAACATATTTTTTGTTTTTAATTCTAAATGGGCCAGCTCTTGACCTCGACCACGCCTGATGGAAAGCGATTGATGAGGTCTATGATGGATCGAGCGTACCCAGAAAATAAATGCCTGTTCACTCTTGTTCAAGGCACTGGTACTACCACGCATCGACGAAACACAGCAAGCTGTTTGAGCCGGACTCCGGTGGGAGGGTGGTCGCGAACCAGGCGGGCGTTAGCCCTACCACCGCAGTCCGCAGTGGAAGAATTGGCCCGTCATCAAGGTATTGGGTGTGACTGTCTAGGACGCGCCGAGCGCTCGGTTAATTCGAGTTACTGGTGGAAAAATTTGCGCTACACGAGCAGGCTTCTTCATGCATCTCGAAAATTTAAAAAAACTAGATGAGGTTGGCGTAATCTATCTTAGTACTCTAAGAAGTAAGGTCGAAACAAACTTAGAGGTCACAGTCTCTTTTAAAGTCCAGACATAATCTTGGTCACATCATGTGAAGACCATGCAGATGGTGTCTGAAATGGTATTTTGAGGAACCACACAGGTTGAGTGGACCTGTCCAGTCAGTGCACGCATTTGTCAGTAGGTAAGCGTGCAGCTCATGCGGGAAGCATAGAACCGGTCGAAGTGGCAGAGTTTGGGGGAGGCCTATGTCCAGCAGTGGACGTCTTTCGGCTGAAATGATGATGATGATGATGTGCAGCTCAACTCAGAATTTTAGGAAAGGGCTTGTAACTTGTAAAAACGTATGGAATTGTTATAAATGCCTAATTCGTCTAGTGGTCGCGAGCGCGTAGTTCAGTATGAGGTGGGTTCAATTCCCAGGTTGATCAAAATATAATTAGTTTTTTTTTTCTATCAGGAATTTGTCAGTAGCAGCAGTTGGATATAAACCTGCTCATCATTTCAGGCGAAAGACGTCCACGGCTGGACATAAGCCTCCCCCAGGCTCCTCCACTTCGATCGGTCTTGAAATATAATAAACCTGCTCATCTACTTCTATTATTAAAGTGCTACTTTGTAGCAGCTCTAAATTTCATCAATGCAGTCAAAATCAAAATCAAAATCAAAATATTTTATTTCACATAAACCTGCATGGGCACTTATGAAACGTCAGAAGCTAGGTGAACGGTTCCAATTTGTCGTTTCCTATGGAGAAGAGCCGGCAAGAAACTCCACGGTTCGTCAGCCCAATTTCGCTTACCCTACAGGAAAACAGCAATAATTCTCGCATATTATTTTTATAACACATAATAATATATTTCAAAAACCAAAAACCCAATTTTCCCCTCAAAGCCTACTTCCCCATTACCACGCGTCCCAGTTCCACGAAATGGTAATCATATAACAATATTCAACCATATTCTGATGCTATTAAATAGCGCTGATTAGATCTCGATTACTGGTCATACGCTGTACAGCTCAACCTGGATTTGTTTATCTGATTTTGACCACGCGGTTACGATTGTTAGGCAGGGTTAACAATGGCGACTTGAACGGTTTTACGAAAGATTGGTCAATTTGTTTAGGGTGCAATACGTTTAAAAAAGGGCCTAGATATGCGGACCTGCGGACCTGCGCAACCTGCGGACTTACAGCAGTTTGTCCTGATTTCAAAATAAAAAAATACAAAATTGTCTAACATGAACTATCAGGACTGATTACGAAACTTCCTGGTAAGCTTGCATGGTGTCAGCTTGCACGGTGTAAGCTTGCACGGTGTAAGCTTGCCTAGAAAATACGTTTAATAACAAGTTACGTTGACCGTCATCAACACTGTGTGAATAGTGGATCGTGGTCAAACACGCGCGTATAAAAAAAAATGGGCATGTAATTCTAATAATTCCCATTTATCGTTCGACAAACGAAATGATTGTGCCTCTTTTTTTGAACCTTTAATCATTCCTATTTTGGTGTCCTTAAATACTAAATAGTAACCACGACAAATTGGATGGATAGCCTTATACCCATTTGGTCGGGTTGACCTAGCTTCGTAACTAAGACCACCATATGCCTAGTATTTTCCCAAATACGTTGCGGTCGGCTTCCAGTCTAACTGGATGTAGCTGAATACCAGTATTTTACATGGAGCGACTGCCTATCTGACCTCCATAACCCAGTTACTGGGTAATACGGTACCCTTTGGTATGACTGATTGTCAGACTTTGGGACTTCTGACGACCCGTAACGACTGTCAAAGATCCACGAATGACAGAAAAGACCGTTACTAAGATCAACTGAGAGAAAAAGCCACAAATTTAAAAAGAGGTTTAACTATTATTATTAGTAAGCTGTGCATCATTAGAAAAGCAATAAATTTTAAGTTCATTAATTTAAAAAAAAAAGTGTACATTATTAGAAGGTCATTAATTAGAGGATAAGCCAACAATCTAATTTAAGTTCAAAATTTATTTTTTTGAATTTAGGTTTTACTCTTTTAGTTTTACTCTGTCTCGATTTTGTGGGGGTGGGCGTTAATTACTGCGACACAGTATACAATACCTGTATACTTATGCAGCTGTTATCGAACACAGAGTTTCTGTAAACTGTGTTTTGGTTTCAATAAATGTATTTATTATAAAAACAACATAATATACGCTTTACTGAACTAGCTCTGTAAGTCGACATATTATTTTCCGCTCATTCGCACTCTGTCCCCCAAGATACAAGCCCTGCTTAGTTTGGGGGCCAACGCTTAACCAAAATTGTGATGTACTAACTTAACCTGTTTTAGGTTATATTACTGTCTGTCAACTATCACCATTTCCTTTTTGAAAATATAAGTTTTTGTATTTGTAATCCTTAAAGGTATTCAGACATACAGATTTTGCTCTAGTCTGCATTACACTCATGACTCTGGCAAAAGTGAGTGTGAGTTGAGAAAATTAACACAGTCTCAGGAATATGGGTCGTCTCCTTTATGCCCCTTTAGCGACTGGAAACTTGTAAACTAATGAAATGACAATGACCATGTTGAAGTTGACAGGTAAGGGCGTGCGTTCATTGTCGAATTTTGGCTTAAATAATAATAAAATCTAGAATTTATAAAACAAATAAATCTTGAATACACCTAACTGTAATGTTACGGCGAGCCGAAAGATGAAAAAAAAGAGTAAAGCATAAAATAAATAAAAAAGTTATAAAAAAATGGTGGGTAGAGGCTTTGGTTCGGCGGGACTCTGTGTGGCTCGTGACGCTCGGAGTCAGTAGCCGGATCAAAAGGATGTAGCAGGATGCTACGGGGTGCAGCAAGATCGACCGGATCATCAGGCAGTTGTAGACAGTAGTATTCAGCTGTTTTTTAAGATTTATTTTTCAAAAACTTAAGATTTTTCACAAATTAACCGAAAGTTAAAAAGTTGAAGATGTTATACAAATAATTGATAACTTATTAGGGAGGCGTGGTACTCATCACTGCGAACAACTTTAATAATGGGACTCCCATAGTCTGTTAAAGTAGTTTACGGGCAGCGAGTTCACGTCGGCGATTAGCGATTACTCCGTGGTATGCGGACGTACCGAGCGTAAGTCTCTCTGCGAGTGTTCTGCTCGCCAAGCGAGCGTCGCTGAGTGAGTACTCTTTGATAGCTCTTGTCGCTGCGACAAACGAGTACTCGTCGACGGTATACCTACTAGTAATATAGTTAGAGCTGCGATCAACTAGTAATAAATGCATCTCTAACTCACCCACAATCTTTTCTTAGAATTAGAATTTCATAATCATACTATAATGTTCTGGGTCACAGGCATCCTCTCTATGTGGAGTGGCGATAATCCACCACGTGGGCCCAGTACGGGTTGGTAGTTGTCACATATCTTCGAATTTTTGGTTCTAGGACATGCCGGTTTCCACACGATGTTTTCTTTCACCGTACGAAATTAAATACACAAAATAAACTGCCTGTCGGGTTGCATAAAAAACACTGCACTTCGTGGGATGCATAAAACTATCATCTTCTCCACGAATTTAATATATCTAGCCAGTCGCCAATATGCACCCAACCTTACCAGATATGATTTCAGTAGCATGTTAACTCTGAAACTTATTACTTACTGCCTAACGAGTTTGCAGCCAAGTTACAAGTTAGTTTGGGCACACACTACCGACTGGTTTGGTCGGTTAGTGTGTTTCATAGGTCACATTGAGTTTATTGGTCTATTGCATGTCTTTGTATAAGTATTGGTCTGCAATATTTGTATTTTTGATAGATACACCACCACATCGCCTTCCAGTTTAACCGGGTGCAGCTGAATACCAGTATTTTACATGTAAAGACTGCCTGTCTGACCTCCTCAACCCAGTTATTGGGTAATACGAAACCCCGTGGTAAGACTACTAGGTACTACTACAATGAAAGTCAAATATTTTAAAATAAAAAATATAGAACATTAGATGTAGCTGCATCGTAAATCTACCAAACATCTTTAATATGTCCAAGATATTAATTTGAAATAAGATAATATTTAATACCTATTCACTGTTCGAAATGACATGTATTTACTTGCATTTTAGATACTAGATTTCCGCGTGTTTAGTGATAACACAACTAATAGTAAAAAAAACACATTTTTATTTATCTTTTTTAATATAAAATCAATTGAATAATTGGTTCTTTAAAGTAATGGAAACACTATCGTCGTCATTTAAGACAGGTACAGTCAGCGTCAAAAATATCGGGACGAACAGACTGTTCAAAATGATCTCAACAACTAAGAAAATTAAACTTTATCTCAATTGGATAATGTTTTTGTCAGAATGACAGTTGTCGTGTACTGCCTTCATTCTGAAACATTCCTTGTGTCATTGAGTTAATAATTAATTTTCATTGTTGTTTAGATCATTTTGAACAGTCTGTTCGTCGCGATATTATTGACGCGGACTGTACACAAACCCTTTAGCCCTCACAAAACTCCTAAATAACAGTCTGCCGTATAAAAACGTAAAGGAAATCCAATACGTCGACCGCAATAAGATAGTCAGACATGTATGGCATGAGAAACGCTCAAGGGACATACAGCCTTTATAGAGACGTAGTCTATGAATGTGGTACATATCTGAAGACTTGTAGATCGTTAACTGTGTCAAGAAAGTTGTATCTTTAATAAAATAATAATAATAAAATTGTTTATTGATACAAAATACAGATGTAACATACATAATTGAAGCCCTGGCTCCTGAGCTAGGTAACAACCTGTGTTACAGGAGCCAGTGTCTTCACCCGTTTGCTTCATAACATAGTCTGTGCAACAAAAGAAATAGGTAATAAAAAATTAAAAAATAAAACATGGTAAACTAAAAGAAATTAAAGATGCACGCAAGCTCTTTTGGTATGCAATAACTGTACATATATATATGTGTGTGTGTGTGTGTGTGTGTGTGTTGTGCGGGTATGTGTTTTATGAGTACTGCTGGTATACTAGGTCTTCCGTCCGGTGATAATCCAGTGTTTGAAGCCATGTGGAGATTTTATTTTTACTTTCTCTAGTTGTTAAAGGGTTTATCTTAAGGGCATAGTTTCACTACCTACATTTCAATATGGTGGTTATGGTGGTCAGATAGGCGGTCGGTCCATGAAAATACTGGTATTTCAGTTGCATCCGGTTAGAATCAAAATCAAATCAAATGTTAATGAAATTAGGCTGAGAATCAGCACTTTTCGAACGTCAAAATACATAAGACAGTACCCCCAAAAACGCCCACCCGTCACCACTTCCTAGTGCTTCAGCTGGGAAGAAGAAGTAGTGGAACAATCTCCCCAGCAGCACAGCTGTCTGTTTAGTCGGATAGACTTGATTCTATACATACATAGACAAAGTAATATAAACATTACAAGAATAAAATAAAAAAAAACTTAGTCACAATATTTATATGAAGCCATATAAGCTGTCACTACTTACGCGAATTCTGGAGAAAGAACACAAACATTGTCTTGAGTTAATCACAGCGACCAACTATTCTTGTCATTTAATAGTCGTTGATGGAATAGTATCGGCGGCGGCGATCTCTCGCGTCCGGCCCTGGTGCAGGCCATGGTACGGAGCGAGAGTCAATGGTTAGCCGTCACCTCCTTCTGCGAAGCAGTAATGCTCGCGAAGAGGGAGGCGGCGCACGTGAGGGAGAGGCAGTATATGCGCCCTCACGGCCGTAGTCGCCGCGGGAGACGCCCTGGATGTCGAGAATCCCAGGCTGATTCCCGGCCACCGTAGGCGCGGGCTTGCGGACGGCGAGTAATGGGTAGCTCGCTGTCCGGTAAGGATCAAGCCCGGGTCGACGGCGCGTTGTGTTCCACGCGCGCCTCAAAGTGATGTCAGCACCAAAGGGTGGGGTCCGCAAGGGCCGATGCCTGCCAGGGGTGCGGGTTGTTCGAAAGAGATACCGCGGCCCCTGGCACACAGGCAACTGAGGGAACACGGGTGGGTTTTAGTCAGTAAAAGTCTGACACGCCCTCCCGCTCCACCCAGAGCGGGAGAAGTTATTTGATGATTTCCCACCCAAAAAAAAAAAGCCTTAAAACAAAGGATGGATTTTACTTGAGCTTTAAACGCATCAAAAGGCAAATCTAGCAAAGAAGAGGGAAGCTTGTTATAAAATGTTATACCAAGCCCAACAAATGAGCTATGAGAATGGAAGCCAACTCACCTAGGGAAGAGGTGAGGGTTGTTCGAAAGAGATACCGCGGCCCCTGGCACACAGGCAACTGAGGGAACACGGGTGGGTTTTAGTCAGTAAAAGTCTGACACGCCCTCCCGCTCCACCCAGAGCGGGAGAAGTTATTTGATGATTTCCCACCCAAAAAAAAAAAAAAAAAAAAAAAAAAAAAAAAAAAAAAAAAAAAAAAAAAAAAAAAAAAAAAAAAAAAAAAAAAAAACCTAGGGAAGAGACTAGGCAGATTGTTTGATGTTATTTATTTAAATTATAATCAAACATACCCTATTGATAGATAAGTAACTGATGGTTTTTGCAGAAACAAATATGACACAGGTCATGACCACATAATATTAGGTATAAACACTGTTTTCGTCAGTAAATTAACGTTTACGGTTAATTCGTACACATGGAACGTACTACTTATATAGCTATCATCATTGGTTGCAATAATATGCCAAAGAAATGCACATGTACAGAACAATACTTATCTTTTCCTTATCTAATATGAATATTATAAATATAACATCATGCGTTGTTTTCCCGAAAGGTTAAGCAGAGGTGTATCCATAGATATAATATTTCCATGCGTGTACTTATTTATAGAATACCCATAGAAACATCTAGCCAGTTATTTTTAAGTCCCGCGTAATAGGGCGCTAGCATATTGCCATTAACCGGGAACAAAACCACAATCCAGGCTGAATTCTAGATAGAATAAATAATAGTTTAAAGAACTAAAAATCACGCTTTAAAAAAGGAGAGGTTTTTTAGTTTTTTAAACTATTATTTATTTTCTATTTTTTAGTTCTGCTAACTACAAAAACGTTTTTTTTTTTCTAATTTTTTTTTTCTTAGTTTTTTTTTTTAATTATTGAATTGTCATCGGTCCTCGACAAGTTTACAAAGTTTCAATGAAATCTGACCGTTTAAAGTGGGTCAAAATCGCGCTCTAAGGAGTCGGTTACATACAAACATACAAACAAACAAACATACAAGTGAAGCTAATATAAAGCGTGTAAAAACTCATTAACATTTTGCCCGAGCTGGGAATCGAACCCAGGATCTCCTGCTCAACAGTAACACTTTCGATTACTAGACCAACAACGCAGTATAGTTATGCACTGTAGTAGTATAGTGTATAGATATTATACACACCATATAACCATAGGAGGGGACCGTGAAAAATCGTCGTGGTGACAAACGGCATTTACTCTAAAACATAACGAAGCCAAGAATCAGACCGTTACCGACCGTTTATTTATGTATTCTTAAACATTTTTTATTACTAATATTCAAGTATGTATCTATTTTATTTACCTGCGTCCGTGTTTCACTGCGGGGTGCCAACTGAAAACTAGTGCTGGGTGTCTGACGCCCAGCAAATGCTGAGATGGTAACCCTTTTGGTATGGGCACGCTCAGCACAATTCTACTGCAATTTTATTGTTCTTTTTTTAAAATGTGGTTGTTGCTGTTGTGTTGTGTCTGGTGTCGAATAAATCTACTCTATTCTTTCTCAAGTCGACCATCCCACTATCTGATGGTAGCTCTAGTGCGGCACGATTGTTACTGGGGCTTCTCAAACACCCCGCTCCAGCTGACTATGTTGAACTTGCAGAAAAGCTTCCAGCGGGCCACCACCTGCCATGACTCCCCTGGAAATCTCGACTAAGTAGCCAGGTGGGCCGCTGCCGGTACAACTTGGTCAGGTGGGGGGGTACTCCGATGAGATGCAGTGCGACTGTGACGCCACAGCGCAAACTATGACCCACCTCTTGTCGTGCTTTCTTTGCAATAACTCCTGCACTATGAAAGACCTTTGCGAGGCCAACGATAATGCTGTTGAAGTGGCAGAATTCTGGTGGAAGCTTATTTGAGCTTAATTGGAATCATCAACACGACAAAGAAGACGAAGAAAACAATAAACGATTAAAAAAACTAACAAATTCAGTAAAAATAATAACAATCCAATTGTACCCGCAATTACGGTAAATCAAAACCGTAAACCTAAAATCGACTATCGGTTTTGTCCCCAATAGGGTCTACCTCTACCCTATCATGATTATTGTCTTATCCTATTACAGGGTTGTCTTGTTAACTGGGTTTCTGATAGGCAGGACGTGCAAAAGGCCTTTTGAAATTAGCTCAGACCTTCTTACGGTTTTTATAAAGGGTCTAGTAGAATTCGGACGTTTAAGGGTAGTTTTCACTACGGGTCCGAATTCCAAAACAAATAAAATAATTATGACTTTTTTTAGGAACTCATCTTTAATGAAGTCGTAATATTCGTTTTATGGGAGGTCGGATAGACAGTAGCTCCATGTAAAATACTGGTATTCAGTTGAATCCGGTTAGATTGGAAGCCTACCCAATATATTTGAAAAAGTCAAGGCAGATTGATTTTTGTCATAATCTATTTATGGTTGAATTTCGACCACTGGGCGACCTGGGTATTTTTAAATGACAAACTAAGTGTTATTAAATTCAAAATAGAAATTGGTTTAAAAAAATAAATAATAGTTTAAAAAACTAAAAAACACGCTTTAAAAACCAAACTAAAAAAGGAGAAAATAATTTAATTCAATTAAAAAGCGTGGGGTGCTTTTTGAGGTATTTTTATAATCAATTAATGTCAAGCACCCCACGCTTTTTAATTGAATTAAATTATTTTCTCCTTTTTTAGTTTGGTTTTTAAAGCGTGTTTTTTAGTTTTTTAAACTAAGTATTATTTATTTTCTATTTTTTAGTTCTGCTAACTACAAAAACGTGTTTTTTTTCTCAATTTTTTTTTAAATTATTGAATTGTCATCGGTCCTCGACAAGTTAACAAAGTTTCAATGAAATCTGACCGTTTATAGTGGGCCAAAATCGCGCTCAAAGGAGTCGGTTACATACAAACATACAAACAAACATGCAAACATACAAGTGAAGCTAATATAAAGCGTGTAAAAATGGATAATTATTTATAATACCGTAAGTTAAATTCACAAACGAACTACACGTGCATGAAATATGATCAGTCATGATATGAGCGTTCTGAAAATTTTCACGATTCTGTTCAAAAATAACTTCATAAAAACTAAAGCTTGAAATATCCAAAAACCTGTTGTACTTTTTCGGAACCAACATATAAAAAAAACCTTTATCATTTTACATCGTTACTAACACACACATACTGTATACCTACCACGAAAAATATCTAAGCATTATGTGAAAAGAAAAAAATATTTTCACCCCCAAAATGTTCCATATTAAAACCGATCACCCCCATTTAATTCCATCGATATATAAATGGTAATGCCATACCGTACCATAATCCTACATCCTACACTAAGCTGATATGAACCGCAGACATTCTTTTAATTCGTGACACGTCCACACGGGCATAAGACGTCGATTTTACTAGGGATTTGTCGTCCTCAAGATTATTTCACCCCCCTCTTCGTGGGAGGGGATCTAAATCGAATTGGTTACGTCACAGCTACATTAAAGTGGGGGCCTTAAATACAACGGGATACGCAATGAGAATAATTCTTTTGTTTTAGCGATTGCGAGGTTTTTCTGACTGGTTTGAAGATTGCAAAGTAGGTAAGATTTAAAAGCGTGTCGCATCGATGTTTACCCAAATTTTTCTTAGTTTTTGTTTCTTTTGTATGTTACTGAATTGCATTTTTTACATTACTTTGCAGTTTTGTTGGGTCTAATATTTCCGGGCGTGTACAAAAATGGTCAATTATGTATGACGTTCAAGAATACTGCCCATTATTAGCTCATTTTGCAGCTGATTATAATGGATTTTGATTTATCGGATGACGGATATGAATACATTAAAAAAGGTGGTAGATTTTGATAAATTACCTACCCATTTTTGTTTTTTTTCTTAAACTTTTTTTTGCTTTACATGAAAAGTTTTTATTCAGTGCGTAAACTGTAACCATGAATTCAGCATATTAGACCCCCAACGCAAAATTTTTCGTCAGTTATACAAAAAAAATCAGCTGTTTCCTAGAATAGTGCAATACCTACCCGATCAAAATGTATGGAACAGCTGGTTTTTTTTGTATAACCGACGAAAAATTTCTGCGCTGCGGGTTCTAGAATGATATGCTGAATTCATGGTTACAGTTTGCGCACTTAATAACGATTTTTCCTGTATATTGTGTGCCTTTTAGTATGTCCTAAATATTTTTTTTTTTCTTTTCGTTCCATTCCGAATTTTGTTCCACCGTTTTTTGATGTTGATGACTATAGAAATTAAAAGTAAGTATATCATATCTTCTTCATCATCATCATCATCATCTTAATGCCGTTGACACCATGTTACTTGTGGTCGGTGCCACCCGTTTTCTTCTACCATTCTCCCCTGTCAACTATCACACTATCATTCACTCCGTTCTCGTTCATATCATTCCTCAAACAATCAAATTATATCTTCTTCTTCTCTATTAGCCTTATAGTCTCTAATTCAGTTTTCAATGTTTTAACACGCTTTTTTTAGTTTCATACGTATGTTAGTATGTGCCTATGTTACGGAAACTTCGAGCATGATTTTGACCACCTTCAAAACGTCGGATTAGATCGAAATTTTGCATACCTATCAAGGACCGATGACAATTCAATAATTGCAACAATAAAAAAGAAAAAGAAAACTGAAATATCACGCTTTTGTAGTTAGCAGAAATAGAAAATAAATAATAGTTTAAAAAACACGCTTTATAAACCAAACTATAAAGTTAGAAAATAATTTAATTCTATTAAAAAGCGTGGGGTGCTTTTTAATGTATTTTTATAATCAATTAATAACAAGCACCCCACGCATTTTAATGGAATTAAATTATTGTCTTTTATGTTTATTAGATTTTTGATTTGTAGGTATATTAGCGTGTCCTAACTGACATATCGTCGGCCTAATTCGTTAACCTGCTAAGTTCATTTTGACATAGTTTACAAGACAAAGAAAAATCTGAATAATATCTCTATTAATTTAGCAATCAAAATTCTGAAAATCCCGTTGGTTTCCATAATTTTTCTTGATATTTTAACAATATATGTAGCAGCATAACTTATACACATTTTATAAAATTTAGAAAAACAATTATTTAGCAGTTTGTCGAAAAATGGACTTAGCAGGTTAACGAATTAGGCCGACGATATGGCAAATAATTTAATTTAATTTAATGTTTTGTGTCTCAAAATGTTAATAACTTACTATGGTATAGAATCGAGTTCTTCTAACTGAAGAGACAGCTGCTGGGGCGTTTGTTGCGGCACTTCTTCCCAAGAAAGTGACGGGCGTTTTTGGGGGACTGTCTTATGTAATTTTGACGTTCAAAAAGTGTTGTTTCTCAGCCTAGTTTGAAGAAATTACTTTTGATTTTGTTTTTGATATATCCTTCGGAATAGATCCATTGGAGAACTAAGGTAAGCAACCTAAAGTAGCAGTGGGCAGGGCACATTGTTCGCAGGACAGATGGCCGATGGGGCCGAAAGGTTCTGGAGTGGCGACCGCGGAAGGTGTAGCGTTGGAAGGGTTCCCACAAGATGGACCGGTGACCTGGTGAAGACCGCAGGAATCCGCTGGATGCCAGAAGCACAGGTGGCGGTGCTTGGTGGAGGCTTACGTCTATGATATTCTTCTTCTATAATAATGTATGGGTCTCTAAGTCAACAGTTAACCGCTGCCTTAGCGGCTCTTCTCAAGGGTAAGCCTCCGGTTCTCTTAATTAAGACGCGGAACTGAACTGCCTATATTATTTGCATTGTGCGACTGATAACCCTTTCAGTACCATTTATCTCGTATGTCGTTATCAACTGGCTTTTGTTAGGTATGTAAGATGTGGGTTCGGTATATGGAGGAGGCTTAGACAATACTATACTCCATTTGAAATAAGATTAGACATTTAAACAAACCTCTTTTACCGTCAGTTCAACCGATTCTGACTTCTATACCGTAGGTATAAGGATGGCATTAAAAGCAAAAAAGTAGTTACAATACCAACTGTTCACTGCAGCTGCCATTTGTCATGCTTTCAACGCAATAGAAGTCAAAATCGGTTGATCGGACTATAAAAATGGTTTAGTTAAATGTCTAATCTTATTTCAAATGGAGTATATGTGTTTGAGACTTTAAATTTTCTTCGATTTGAAACTAAACCTTAGTTTGATATCCAGGGAAGTTTGAAGTGATTATAGTTTCTGGGTCTATTAACTGGATTTTTAGTCGGCTTGAAACATATCTTGGAATAGAGATCGTTTATTACAAGTCTGCTATCGACAAAAACTGGTTGAACCTTAAAACTGATGTCTAGATTTTCGATGAAAACTGGGCAGTAAAAAAAAATAAACAGTCACAGACTTTCAAAGGCTTCTGAAGTTGACTGTAACGAAACGCCAATGCCAATATACCTTTATAAACACAAAAAAATAGGCCTATTCACACACAGCTAGTGAGAATATTTTTAGACTGGCTTTTAAGGGATCCCAAAACATACTCACTATCTGTGCCCGCGGATTAGCTAGCGTGGATGGCTAAAATTATCCCACCGGAACGTACTACCAGGCCAAAAAAACATATGTAATTACTCCTTATAACATCAGCTATCAGCCAGTGAAAGTTCAGTCAAAATTAGTCTAGCCGTTTCGGAGATTTCCCGGAACAAACGACAGACAGCCAATTCTTTTTTTCAATTTTTTTGTCATACGTACCGCATACATACTTTCGTAATATGTATTTAGTAAAAAGCTTTTATTTTGATATTATAAATAGACACTTAAATATTCAGCCTATAACGTTCCCACTGCTGGGACACAGGCCCCCTCTTCGTGAGAGGGAATGGGCCGGAATCCACTAGGCGGGCCCAGTGCGGGTTGGTAGATGTCACTTGTCTTCGAATTTTAGTTCTAGGACATGTCGGTTTCCTCACGATGTTTTCCTGCACCGTTTTGAGAGCAGCAGTGATGAAATTATTTACACAAAGTTATGCGCCTGACTGGGTTCGAACGCACGACCTACAACTGGTAACTCGCAGCCGTTACCACTCGGCCACCACTGCTCTCAAATAGACACTTAAAATGTATTTATTTGTTCACTTAAAGATGTACAGTCACGGATTTTAATTGATAAGCCACTTGCCACAGTTCCTATTTTAGCCATGTAATGCAAATCGGGCTTAGTCGGTTATACTCGTACATGTCCAGAGTTACGACCCAAAGTCAACCAATTGCAGGGCTAGCAACCGTAACCTAGCAACAATTGTTTTAGCGTAGCGATGGTAACGTTATGATTAGTCATTTCGACATCGGAAAAACTCACACCCACGATTTTATCCGAACGCATAGCGTCCAAGAGACATTCATGACAAATATGTTAACTGTTGCATATATACATAAATAGTTACGGCTACGATTCACCAAAATTCGAAATGATCGTCTCTGACATTTCAACTGTCACTGTCTTTGGATAGGTTTTCAGAAATAACGAGTATTTAATGAGCTCTTATTCAAAGGAGGTCAGTATCAAATAGATTGGATAAACTTATGCAACAGTGTATTGATTTATAATTGACAATTTATTAGACAACCTCTATGGATAAGAATATTTCCGATTATAAGTAATTTGTCATCTCGTTTACGAGCATGCGGTTTAAGTTCGTGTTTAATCGTGTAATCTCGTGAATGTATAAAACTGCAAAATTGGAAAGTTTAATAGTGGCTTATCAATTAAAGTCCGGGACTGTACAGATACACATTAACGTCCCACACAATTTTCCGATAGCCCGAAGAAATGTCCGATTTTAAGTACCTTACTCAGTTCTATGAATAGGGAACTCAATTCGGTAATAAAATCATTACTGGAGTCCTCTACTCCTTGGCCCCCATTCCCAGCAACTTCCCTATTTCGGAGAAGTTTCCGAACTTTCTGGAATAACGGATGAAATTCTACGAGACTTTAACATTGAGAAAACAGCTTTTCTACGTATTACCATATTGATTTGATTTAGCAGAAAAGTGGTGAATATTCACTGTGCTTGCTAAAAAGGATAAAAGTATATACACTGGATAAACTTCTGGAGCAGCCATACTATTTTGTAACCATCTCACCGGGTGAAGTGAGCCGAGCGAGCGTGGAGTGAGCTGTCAGTGTCATCCCACTGATGCTAGAGATTGACCAAGCATTACATGTACAATCATAATCTAGATTAAATCTCGATTATAATGACTAGTCCTTATATTGCGTGACGCGCTCGCGCCTCAGGCAATATAAGGACTATAGTCTAGGAAAAAGTTGACAGAAACAATATTGAGTTTCTGACTGAGTTTTTGTTTTGCTAATTTATTTGAAAAATCTCCCAAAATGATGCACACTTTAATTCTAGCTTTGAAATTGTAATAAAATGATCAATAAAATCAGTATAAAAAATATTATTTAAATCTCGATTATGATTGTTAATGTAATGCTTGGGCATCCCTAGCATCGGGTGGAATGACACTGACAGCTCACTTCAGGCTCACTTCACCCGGTGAGATGGTTACAGAATAGCATAACAGTTGTGGTCCAGTAGTAACCCAAGCAAGCACTTCACTTTGTGTAAATAATTTCATCACCACTGCTCTCAAAACGGTGAAGGAAAACATCGTGAGGAAACCGGCATGTCCTAGAACCAAATTCGAAAACATGTGACAACTACCAGCCCACGCTGGGTCCGCGTGGCCGTTATTGCGTCCGACTGCATGAGATTGCATATAGTAATAATTTTAATAGTCAAACTCATAAAACAAAAATTTCTTGTTTCCTTCTTTTTTACAGTTCACTTTTTACGCAGCCGAGTTTTTTTATTTTGAAATTGACTTTTTTATCTTGTGTTGGCACAACCCGAAATACCTACTTAGTCCCCAAAAAATATATGTATAGAATGTGGCACATTATAGATATGAATAAAATAGTTGTTTTCGTATCTGGGAGATTTATTTAGAACCTATGACAAATTCTCAGTAAAGCTTAGTCCCGAAAAATAAAGAATACTTGGCATAAACTTTCTCTAGATTTAGTTTTTTTTTTTTGCAAATGGTAGGTATGAATAATGATAAAATAAATGTTATTGTTATATGATAATGAAAAAGTAGGTAACCATGTTTATTTAATCTGATTTATCAATTAAGTTGGAAAAAACATGTCTACTAAAATTATAAAGAGAGAAAAATTTGTGTGTTAACTAACAAACTTATCTCTCGTGAAATATCATCGAATTTCGAAAAATCTTTATGCATTTTATAGAACAATTGAATTCAAGGTAATCGACTCTTTAACATCACGCTACTAAGAAGCCGAGAAAAAATTCAAATTAATAAAACACTACAAAGTGAAAAATAACTTTAATTTTGGAAGTCGGTGACTTTGGATATGTGTTAAAAAAAAATTGTTACCACCTTCCAAAATTAAAGTTATTTTTCACTTTGTAGTGTTTTTCCTCAAGTCGGTTGTTATTTTTTTTGGTTAGTGTTTTTATTTTTCACTTTTTAGCTATAGTACCTACCCCACACCAATTCGAAAATTCAAAATTCTTGGGGTCAAAACAATGCATATTTTTTTGCGATAGCAGCAATCGCGGTTGATTTGCTGTAATTTTTTGAAGAATTCCGTTTTCTGTCTCCGAAACGCATCATCAGATCTACATGAAATTTAAATGGGGCCATTTCGGGATAAACCCCTTTCGAACAAAAAACGAATTTTGCAAATCCGTCTATATATGACGGAGTTATGCCCGAAAATACATTAAAAAAAAAAACATGACGAATTTATAACCTGCTTCTTTTTGAAGTCGGTAAAAAAAGACAGAAGAGAAAACGAAATAATTTAGCGAGTGGGCGATGCGATGCTAAATTATGATACTTTTTATGTAACAAAAAAATCACGCGCAGGTAGTTACCAAATAACATAACAGTTACTTACCTACCATGCTACTTCGAAAGATAAGCGCGATCATATTATCTTTATACGCATACCTACTGTCAACATATATTTTGTTCCCTATTCTGTCATTACGCTCCAATAAGCAACGATAACTGTCAATATAACGAGCATAACGTCTCTTATAAATTACTTGAACTGTGAAAAAATCTTCGCTAGTTCCATGATCCGAACTTCCATACTTACTATACCTACTTACATACGTAACCATACGAAACTACATTTTGGAAAGGGTGACTAGAAATAATTCTATTTTAATGTAAATTTGGACGTTCAAAAGTGCCTTTTAAGTGCCTATTTCAAATACATGCTTTGACTTTGATACCATAATTATCAATGCAAAAATAACTTTGTTGTAACGTCTGGTCTGTTTGTTACTTTATCTAGCCTAAACCGCTGGACTCATAATGAATTTTGATAGAGCCTGCGACCGGGAGAAATACATAGTTTTGTTTTCTGGTTCGGTCGTCATCAAATAACTTCTCCCGCTCTGGGTGGAGCAGGAGGGCGTGTCAGACTTTTACTGACTAAAACCCACCCGTGTTCCCTCAGTTGCCTGTGTGGACCCGCACCCCTGGCAGGAGAAATACATAGTTTAGATTATATCCTGTTTTTTAATAAAAAATAATTGAAAAATAAAATACACGTTGACAAAGTCGCGGGCTTGTTTATCCTACTAATAATAAAAATGTAAAAGTTTGTGAGGATGGATGTATGGATGTTTGTTGCTCAATCATGCAAAAACGGCTGAACGGATTTGGATGAAATTTGGCACACAGATAGTTTATACCCCGAATGAAGACAGGGTACTTTTCGTCCCGGTAGTACGTTCTCACGGGATAATTTCTGACGTCCACGCAAGCGAAGCCACTGGCAAATGTTAGTTAAACATAACTGGCGAAATGAGGGTGTATTATAGATATACTTCTGCCCATCCATTCAGGGACAATAGACAAAATGACGTACGTAGCATAGCAACACCCTGCTCAATCCCATAACGTTGTAACTAACTTAATCGAGTGACACTTACCATTTATACAAGGACAGGCGACAGCGATCGACCTAATTAAGTCATCGACGGTGTCGACATTGACATAGCATTATGGTTTAGTCCATTGGAGACAGAATCGATTTAGTCTGAATAAAAATAGGTCGATAACTACTTGATTATACAGGCAGGGACATCGACGCGATACCAAGGATTCAGTACCTACATGATTTTTAAACCCCTGCGTAAAAAAAATTTTTTACACTTTTCTATGAAAAAGGAAAAGGGAAAGACTTTTTCCAAAAAAAAAAACACCCAACTTCCGGAAAAACACTACAAAGTGAAAAATTACTTTAATTTCGGAAGGCGGGGACAAAAAATTTAAATACATATCCAAAGTCTCCGAAACTCATCATCACACCCCTTTCGAACAAAAAAAATATTTTGCAAATCCGTCTTTATATGACGAAGTTATGCCCAAAAATACATGAATGAATGAATAAAATGCACCGATCTCGATTAATCGAATGAACCCCAAGATTCGCACTAGCCCCTGGAGCCTCTTGCTTCGTGAGGCTCAAAACTTCGTGGTTTTACAGAGGCCATTGCATATCAAGAAGTAGTCCGGGGGGCGCGGTAATTGTCAGGTAGATGTAGCTTTAGCAAAGGAAAGGGTTGCGAGCCTACCGGATATGCATCCGTAAGGAAGCATTGGACTAGTGGAGAGATGGGTGGTATTTATTTATAGGAGGGCGATATTTATTTTTTGACGACGTCGCCGGCATGTTGATTCAGGTCGAGCTTCTTGAGTAGGTTCAACTGTTTTATTGGCTCTTTTCTATGCCGTTGCTTCGCTATGTTCTGTGTTTTTATTTTCATTTTCATCTTCTGAGTTCTCGCTGCTATCAGTTTCTGATTTTTTATAGATATCGCTAGCCATTTTCTTGATTTTATTTCTGTCTCCAGCCATGTCCTTCCAAAACGTGATTCCCATGTCGAAGTATTTCATATCCTGTTTTAGGTTGTCATTCCATGTGTAAATAGGTCGTCCGACCTTCTTAGATTTAGCCTTATACTGCATTGCTGCATACAATAGGTGTGGTTTATCCCGTCTGAAGACGTGTGCACATCCCGTGGTTCTTGACGCGTTTTGTTACGGTTTTTCCGTCTAAGATTTGGTGCATTTTTTAGTTCTTATGTAGTTTATTCCTTTTCATTTTTTTGAGGGTGGGAAATCATCAAATAACTTCTCCCGCTCTGGGTGGAGCAGGAGGGCGTGTCAGACATTTACTGACTAAAACCCACCCGTGTTCCTCCAGTTGCCTGTGTGCCAGGGGCCACGGTATCTCTTTCGAACAACCCGTACCCCTGGCAGGCATCGGCCCTTGTGGACCCCACCAGTTGGTGCTGATATCTTATGCAGCGCGCGTGGAACACAACGCGCCATCGACCCGGGCTTGGTCCTTACCGGACAGCGAGCTACCCATTACTCGCCGTCCGCAAGCCCACGCCTACGGTAGCCGGGAATTAGCCTGGGATTCCTAACGCCCAGGGCGTCTCCTGCGGAGGCTAGGGCCGTGAGGGCGCATATACTGCCTTGAGGGAGCATACACTGCCTGATTGGTTTGGCGTGGTTAATCAAGTCTCTCATGATAACTCGTTCATATCTTTTGAGTCTTGATCTGTTCGCCTTGGTGAGGGTCGATACTTTTAAGTTACCCACAATACTGGAGAAATTCCTAGTGTGGGCAAAGTTAAAAAAAAAAATGATAACCTTCTCCTTTTTGAAGTCGCTTAAAACAACTGTTCCCTACAAAGTGGAATACCAACGCGATCAAAATGTAGTGTAGTGTAAGTTAATGAGTATAGCACTACCTTAAACTAACAGCATTGTCGCCCGTGTATCCTAAGTCCACATCCGCATGGACATGAAAATATCGCGGGATTTTATCGTGCACAGGATCTCCAATGCACTGTGTTAGCGCCGAGAGTTGAAAATCGAACAATGCGTTCTTTGGACGCACTGGGTTTTGAGGTGCACTCGGTTGTATTCTCAATGCTCGGCTGAACACTGAGAGTCGAAAATCGAGTGCGCATTTAAATCCCATCGCGATATTTTTACGTCCGTCTAACACCCGGTATTTGATATTTTGATATGTTGGACTCTTGAAAGCTGAGATAACTTAATATAAAACTTTGATTACTGTCATCAACTTCTTACCTAAGTCAGATAGTCAGCTAGGACAGTCGTCAATTTATTACTGGAGTTTTAAACCACAGTACTCATAGTACTGTGGTTTTACATCGGAAATCGATTGACTTTGCCTGAACTCAGACACAATAACTTTCTTTTCAACGTAATTGACATTCATTTTACGCGATCGTCTGTACGTAAAGTCTACGAACTAAATCGTAACAATACAATGTTAAACTGCAACGTACCACAGCACAACACCTAGATATGCGCCAGGACACCGCATCGTAAGCGTCACAAGATTCGACAGACACTATTTAGATAACGCATTTTTATGCGGCGACGCTAGCTTTTAACTTTACTACAACGCTGATCTATTATACAAACCAATCTTAACTTAAAACTACAAGACACTGGTGATGATTCTGTTTCACACCAACTAATTTTAATTCAGGCTATTGCTACCTTCTAATGAAACAAGAAAGAGACAGAAGAGCTGTCAAATTGAGTTAAACTTAGATTTTCTTCGACGCAACTACGACGAACTAAACTCATCATGCTCTGGGCACGCTACGATAGCGGCGGTAAGTCCCCTTTTTGAGGAGTGGTTTGAGAGGCAGCACGGCGTCCTCACCTTCCGCCTGACACAGGTCCTCACCGGACACGGTTGTTTCGGGAGGTTCCTATTTCGGATAAAGCGGGAGGAAACGTCCGGGTGTTTCCACTGCGAAGATCGCCCTGAAGACACGGTGGAGCATATGGTGGAGATCTGCTCGGCTTGGGTGGAGCACCGCCGTGTTCTCGTGGAGGCGATCGGTGGCGGCGATCTCTCGCGTCCGGCCCTGGTGCAGGCCATGGTACGGAGCGAGAGTGAATGGTTAGCCGTCACCTCCTTCTGCGAAGCAGTAATGCTCGCGAAGAGGGAGGCGGCGCATGTGAGGGAGAGGCAGTATATGCGCCCTCACGGCCGTAGTCGCCGCGGGAGACGCCCTGGGCGTCGGGAATCCCAGGCTGATTCCCGGCCACCGTAGGCGCGGGCTTGCGGACGGCGAGTAATGGGTAGCTCGCTGTCCGGTAAGGACCAAGCCTGGGTCGACGGCGCGTTGTGTTCCACGTGCGCCTCAAAGAGATGTCAGCACCAACTGGTGGGGTCCGCAAGGGCCGATGCCTGCCAGGGCTGCGGGTTGTTCGAAAGAGATACCGTCGCCCCTGGCACACAGGCAACTGAGGGAACACGGGTGGGTTTTAGTCAGTAAAAGTCTGACACGCCCTCCTGCTCCACCCAGAGCGGGAGAAGTTATTTGATGATTTCCCACCCAAAAAAAATAAAAAACAAACTCATCATGCTCAGGGGGCCACTCTCTAAGCACGAATCCGTCGTTTCGGTCGAAGTAACTGGCGTTTTCAACTACGTATCACTTACGGACAGAAGATTAGTTTGGAGCCCGAACTAAGAATGAATGACAACACGAATTGACAGCTGTCACTACTCCTGATATGTTTTTGCCCGTCAAAAAAAGCTAGTTGATTGGCAGTAGGATTCACTAAGAAGTTTCGAACTACTTTCGGACGGGTCCGTATCTTCGTTGACGGAGTTAGAGAGTAGGCCCCCTGAGCCACGCCAAATTAAAGACAAATTCTTTTGACAGTTCCAAATCGTCACTTCTCTTCGTCTTTTTCTTTCGGGGTCTGTCAGTATGAGATAGCAGTAATCTTATTTTAGTTTAGGTAGTGAACGAAAGAATCAACAACGTTAACTGAGTTGGCGATGCATAAGCCATTTTTAGCGCTATCTTTTAACCTCACCACAACTGAATACATAAAATATTTAACCGAAACTAACCTCTACATAAAACATCGTTAAAAACTCTTTTGCCCTATCGGATAGTATCCGAAAAACCACTTTTTTAAACGTCGTTATGTGCTAACCGTATCCGTATCGGATACGGCTGTAATTAGCGTCAAAATCCAGGCTTCCTAACTAAAATAAATTCTTACTTTGTGCCGCTAAAATGGTCGAGGACTTAAGGTGAATGCGCAGTGGTAGACCGCGAAATTCAAATTTTCTTACGTTTTTGCAATTTTCAGGTCAGTATCAGGTTATATCCTGATCAAAATGTGATTTGCGAATATAACAGGTACGTGTTTACAGAATTATAGTTATTAGAATGTCTAATATATCTCTTTTAAGTTAGATTTCTTCCACAAGCACTTTTCCTTAAGAAATTGGTTCTTATGGAACAAATCTAACTTAGAAAGATGTATTATTGATTCTAATGATTATACATCTGTAAATACGTACATGTTATTTTCGCAAATCTCTGAAAATTGCAAAAAACGTAACAAAATTTGAATTTCGCGCTCTACCACTGCACATTCACCTTAAGGGCATGCAGCTTGTGCGGGTTGGGACGTCACATTTCAAGTGTTTTTTCGTGATTATCTTACTAAGTTTAAATCAAAATACATTTTTTTTTCAGCCAAACCTCTTTATCTTTGGTATTTATAAGTTTGTATTTTTTTTTTCAGTTATATTGGTACCCTACTTATAAAAAATCAACAGCATTTTGACCTTTTTTGTTCTATTTGCAGTAGGTACATTTTACGGTTAAATGATTTTATTTATTTATACTTCTCGCACACAAAAAAAGGTACAAAGGCGGACTTAATGCCATAGGCATTCTTTACCAGTCAATCAAGGCTGGTGCGGAGATTAGATGATTTAAGAGTAAATCTTCATTTTTTTTATAAATACCAACGAACTAGTGATTGGCTGATAAAAATTGTACTTTTATTTATATCACTAATAATCACTAGAAATGCGACGTTGCCAGCTCGCGTGGAATAAACGCTCTTAAGCTCGAAAATAGACTTAATAGCTGTTTACTAAAGTGTTTTAATGAACATATAGACTCAGAGGATTTTAGAAGTTCGTGAAATCATTTGTCTATATTAGTGGCTCGAGTTTATGTGGAACCTTCACATCAACTCGACCTACTTAAAGACTTATTCATCTACTCCCGTATTTATAAACGTTGCTTAATGTTAGGAGTTCTTTAAACGTCAAAAATGTATGGTTAAACAGACGCTAATCATTACATAAGGTGAACCTAGTCCACATTTTTGCATACAAACTTCGGGAGTGTTTTACTCCACTGTCTGACATGGCACATCCAAAGTAAAATATGATATCGTTTTGTCTTATTATTAGTATTGTCGATACGGAAACAGAATACTAAAATAAAAACCCATTAAAAAGTTAGGAGCTAACAAAGATTTGTTTTTCTTGCTAATTTTACTTAATTTTTTACAAGTAATAAAAAAAGGTGTAAAATCTCCAAATACAAGTCGGTACTGACAAAGTTCAATTATCGAAAAGGTCAATAAACTTTATTGGTCACTGCTTTTGCATAAAACCCGATCTTCCAAAGGACTTTTCTTAATTTTTTCGCGATTTTTTTACTATAAATGATCCTGCATCTCACTCAATAACGTTGTGCGTGTAGACTAGCGTCTAACTGCTCATCACTGATACTATCTCTGTCGGACATGAAGCCTGGTGAGACAGCGTGATTTTTAGCCAGGCCCACCAGTGAGTTCGAGCCCGCGACTAGGTTCCCCTTAACTCTAAGCAACGTTTATATATAAAAGGGACTCATGTATTTGGTATGGTATACATAGATGTGTATTGGTGTAATAGGTAATAAGGGCTGTTGTCCGCAACTCCACGTCAAAGCGCGTATTTTGCGTACGGGTGGGAGAATCGGTCATTCGATCCACCCCAGCTCCTCGAGAAAGGCCAGCAACGCCTTGGTGTTGCAGACAATCTCACGTAGGGTACCTGAGTTACCGAAGTATTAATCCCTGTAATTGGCGACCACCGGGCAGTATAACAGCACGTGCGCAGCTGTGTCGTGTGTATTGGTGTAATTATTGCAATGTATTTTGGTACAGATTTCAATTGAGATTACAAAAAAAAAGTGTTATTTCTTTATTTGTTAGCCGACATTCACACGAACACGCTTGAAAATCGAGCATCGTGTTTTTTCGACGCTCTGATACAAACTCGCGCTGCAATTTGTTGGATTCTGAATGCTCGGTTCAATACAGAGAGATGAAAATCCAGTGCTCGGAAAAATCTCGCCGCGATTTTATTACGTGTTCGTATGAATGTTGACATACAAATATAAGAGTGGCGATATATCCCACACTGTGTAAGATACATTGTCATGCAAACTGTTAACATTAATTCAGCAAGTGTTTCCAGACCATCCAGCGTAGAATATTGTGGTCGGTTGTTAAAACAAATCGGCTGTTTGAAAAAAACTTGTTAAGGAGTGACTCATTCTCTACTTGTTAAAGGATGAGGCATGTCCATTATCACTACGGATTCGGGTTTGTTCTACGGATGTTATGAACGTTCTTGTATTGGTTACATTGCCATAACCACCACGCTTTGCAAAGTGTTTGCTGGTCGAAGAATGCTGCTGTCATCTTTTTGACACTCCTAAAGAGACCTTTTAAGTTAGGGTAAAGAGATAAATAATCAAATTATTATTACTTATTGCGGCTGAATAAAACATTTTTTGCTCCCCACAGCTGGACATCGACCTTTGAATATGTTTAAATGAGCACTAGCCGAGTACCACGTGTAATTTACTTAAGGCTCCTACGGACAGGCGCGACGCAATAATTTTTTACGAATTTTTCATTAAGTTTTTTCCACCAGACTCGCGACGCACCGCCGCGACGCGCCTACCTGCGAGAGCCTTAATGATTATTAAAACTAAAATGAGTAAAAAAAAATATCTATAGTTTTTACCTCTATGCGATTTTCTATCCTCTAGCGTGCCATGAAGCTGGTGCCAAGTACCTGGAAACAAGAAAAACGTGTTAAAAGTGATGCAAGAATAACATACCTAAGTCAGTAAAAATATCGCACTGGGATTTTTTCGCGCACTCAATCTTCAACGCTCTGTAAAGTGCTTAGAGTTGTAAATCGAACAGTGTGTTTTTTCGACGCGTTGAGATGCACTCTGTTGGATTCTCAATTTTCGGTGTTGAACCGCGCGCGAAAAATCTAGTGCGCAGTAAAATCCTGCTGCCGTATTTTTACGATAAAGTTTCAATGCTTCATGTGTCTGCAATTTCACAAGCATTCAATCACATCGGCATGGCGACAGAAATACGTACGTATAGGTTTTGCGAGCAGTTTTGCAAGAAGCTATTGCTGCAAAAATATTCTATTAAATAGAAATAGAAATAATTTATTTGCCAATAATGTAGGTATACAGATATGATGGTTATTTTGAACTGAGTCCCGATACATTTTGCCTTTCGGCATACAATTTTTTAAAATGTTAATACATTTATTAAACATTAACATATTTATTCAAAAACATTCGGAATTATGCGCAAATGTCAACAAACTAAATTATAATAAAAAAATAAAAATCTCAGAAAATTTTATTACAAATAACAAAAAAATAAATTTAAAATAATAATAATAATTTAGAAATGCAATAGAGATAAAAATATCAGTAAATTAAATCACAAAGAAACATTAACAAAATCTTTAATTGCGTAGTAACACTTGTCCAGTAGCAGTTTTGTTTTCTTACAAGATATCGGAGCGCTTTACAATAATAGCTATTTTATGCATTTGATTGTGTGTGTGACACAGGTGTCGCCGCATACATACGACATTGGTAAACTGTACCTAGCAAATTTATAACTAGCACCTGACATGTGTTCTAAAACTCATCATTTAACCATGTCCTAACTGGCTGCTGAATACCAGTATTTTACATTGAGTAACTGCCTATCCTTCACAACCCAGTTACTGAGTAACACGTTACCCCTTGGTAAGACTGGCTGTCAGACTTTCGGGCTTCAGACGACCAGGAACGACTGTCAAAGATCCACGAGTGACAGCCGGGACCAACGTTCCGAGGCATGGAGGGGTCTTGGTATGTAAATATGGTCACCCATTCACGGACAAAACGGGGCAAACCTTTAACCTGATCGATCGACCCGTGCTGCTGCTAGTACTTAGCCACAAGCCCCTGAATGTGCTCGAAAACATTTTTTTTTCAAATAAAAAGTCGTCTTGAAACTTAACAGAAAGCAGCCAGTTGCAGAAACGAACTTTAACTCTTCACACTGTCAGTAAATACTAATCTTCCATTAACTTATTGCAGAAAGAAACATTAGACTCCATTTTATTGGTTCTTTAATTTAAAATAATGAAGTGTCAAAAGAGGCAATCTGTCACAGTTTTTGTTGTACAAAGCAAGCACCATTATCGGCTTAAAGTTGTTTTGTGCAACATCATTTAATTAATGAAATCATTAGCGTTAATGATCCAGTATGTAATTTGACATTACTCTTTGTATCAGTGCAACTGGGTGCTCATCACCATTTACTACATAAAACACCGTATGCTTTGTAAAAAGATGCTCAATTTTGAATAGGAGATTTCAAACGAATCTCAACTCACACATAAATCTTTATGAAAACAAAGTCCCAGGAATTTGTCCCAACAACTACGGTCCCAGATGACCCTGATATTGCTTGAAAACAATAACTTAACGTTAAAAACAAATAGGCAGGGTACGAGCTAGGGTACACAGCCAGGGCAAACAATATAGGTCGTTCAGGTCGGGCTAAGTACAGTACAAACATGGGCCCGACGAGCATGACTTAGCTTGAGCGAAGAAATAGGATTATTAATCTTTGTCTTTGTGTGTTGTTTTGTATTGATTTTAAGTATATTTTATATGAAATTATGTGTAAAAATGACTTCGTTTTCTGAATGCTTGGTTTGTTTATGTACTCGTAATTCATCATTTACAAGGAGGTCGAAAATTATGTCATGGGAATACTTTCCTTTTCCGGGATAGAAAGTATCCTATGTGTTAAGTCGGGTTATAAACAGAGATCGGATATTTGGATGCATATTTACCTAAAGTTGAGATGTTGGCTAACATGGAATGCGCTTTTATATCGAAAAAGTCTTAATTTAGGTAAGTAATTTGTTTATTTTTTTGTTTTAACTAATACAAACCACACCTCCTCCAGTATTTACACATATTTGTATCGGGTTAAACATTCATTTTAAATTAATACACATCTGAATAGTTATGCAATCCAAGAATCCCGGGGTTTTTAATAAATATTACAAATAATTTATAAAGCCGCTTCCATACTTTCATAGCTAAAAAATATCTTTAGGTAAACAGGCATCCGAATATCCGATCTCTGGTTATAAACTTAGCTGTTTTTGCGTAATTGAGTATCAAACATACAAAGATAATGTTAGTAAGTTATTAGAATACTCTCTATCTTTGTCGAGTGGTCACGAGCGCTACTAATGAGCTCTGAGCATGAGGTCTTCGGTTTGATTCTCAGATCGGGCAAAGCGTTATTGGGTTTTCCACCTGGAATTCTTCAGTAGCAGCCCGGAATCTGGTTTTGTGTTCATTTGATGGCTAAGACATGCCTGTTTCTTCACGACGTTTTCCTTGATGAAATAATTTGCACAAAGTAAAGCCGCCCTGGGTTTTTTTTTTTGAGTGTGGGAAATCATCAAATCCCTCCCGCTCTGGTTGGAGCAGGAGGCGTGTCAGACTTACTAGCTAAAACCCACCCGTGTTCTTTCAGTTGCCTTTGTGCCAGGGGCCAGGTTATCTCTTTTGAACAACCCGCAACCCTGGCAGAGCGCCTGTCTGGGTTCGAACGTACGACCTACAACTCATAAGTTGCGGGTGTTAAGGCCCATAGTATCCTCATCTCTCGTTTGTGTGCAAAAGCACGACTGCCCCCCGCGCCCGCGCAGGGCACCTCTGAGCCTTTATCTCAAAATGGAGATATTCCTTTGATTAATTTACAATTGTGCTTCGGCGATTCTGTGGTACCTCTAACTATCTATTTTTCAGTGTATTTTTTTTTCCAAATAACGAAGCCGTTTAGTAGGAGTATGGAATAGAAGCCAAAATATTGCGTGTTGGAAAATATTTTTTACAGCAAAAGTATTAACCATACAAAAAAAGTACTTCGAGCAAAATGATCTATATGAATCTATAGCAAAATCATATATTTTTCAAATCTGCAAGACAAGCCGTTAATGAGCAGTACGGTTCATAAAGTGACCGTGTTACGCTACCAAACGGGAAGTTCTCTATCCTTTGTTTAAATTGGATTGACCACTGCGCCACTCGGATTGACATAATTTCTACCTAATTAAAATTTACTATAACTAGAACAAGGTTATCATTTAAATTATATTATTAACACTAACATGAACGCTAAGCAAGCATTACTAATTTCAACACGACAAATAATCTAATCTACACATTATATTAACGTCGCTACGACCTACATTGTATTTAAATTAATTTATTTCAGACATCTGTCGTAGTCCATAGTTACATAATCATACAATTAAATAATAAACTATTTTGAAATATAAAACAGATAAAAACCCAAAATAAAATTGTGTTTAATTAAATTTAAAATATTCAGCAACTCATTAAACAAAAAAAAAAAACATCTGACTTATAAAAATGTCAGAATAGAATAATCAGTACCTATTATACCTAATACTTACTTCGTACGTCCATTAATAAGGTTAAGCTAAGCTTGCCGCGGTCAGTCTGTGGACGGATGACCATTTTAATATACCGAGCGCACGTTAAGCTGTTGGTCTCAGCTGTCATTCGTGGATCTTTGACAGTCGTTACGGGTCGTAAGAAGACCGAAAGTCTGACGACCAGTCTTACCAAGGGGTATCGTATTACCCAGTAACTGTGCTGTGACAAAGATAAAGATTTATCGCCGTTAAAGAAAACTTAACCATGAAAATATCACGAACTCTTTTATTTCCTTAATAATAGTAATTTATTTACCAAAAATTCCTTTACCTATACCGTCTTCATTCCCTAACATCGAACTCGAAACACTTTATACGCCATTTTCCGTCCTGGCACGTAATGCCAAGAATATCTAACGCTAGATAAAGTCTGTCTAGTCTTGCCTAGGCTAGGCACAGGAGACAATTCAGCAAACTGAGAAACAAATGAAACGTACCTACATAGGCCGCGGACCCCGCTTGAGCGCTCTCCAAGTCAAGTTAGGGATGGGAAGAACGACGATAGTTTAATATCGATAAAAAAAAAACAAATAAAAACTATGCTATTATTTTTTTTTTAAACTTTGCAAGTAAGAAATGTCCGTCTTTGTATTGTAACGGGATTGTTACAGGGTGTAAGGGAAACGCTTCCGAAAACGAAGACAGGTGATAGGGCTAGTGATTCTGTATACAGTAGGTACCATCAAAATTCTTTTCTTTTTTTTTAATTTTTACCATTCTTTTTTTGCATTTGTTTACACTATGCTGTGAAAACAGTTAAATGAACCGTTATTTGAGATTAAATAAATTTTTCAATTTGTTTTTTACTACTCTAGCAAGCAATGTAGGTATTCAAACATAAAAATCAGCTGATAGGCTCACGCATAACCGCGCTAGACCTCAAGACCAGTATATAATACCTATTGTACTCTGTGTGCCTCAAGTCCAGGCGGTGACTTTAGGTTTAGACATCCTTTGTAAAACGCCGCCGAAATAAAATAAATAGGAACATTACAGAAGCGTCAAACGTTTTAAATTGATGCAAAATAACCAATTTAAGGCGGAAGTGCGCCTTCACGGCCGTAATAGCCGCGGGAGACGCCCTGGGCATCGGGAATCCCAGGCTGATTCCCGGCCACCGTAGGCGCGGGCTTGCGGACGGCGAGTAATGGGTAGCTCGCTGTCCGGTAAGGACCAAGCCCGGGTCGACGGCGCGTTTTGTTCCAAGCGCGCCTCAAAGAGATGTCAGCATCAACTGGAGGGGTCCGCAAGGGCCGATGCCTGCCAGGCGTGCGGGTTGTTCGAAAGAGATACCGCGGCCCCTGGCACACAGGCAACTGAGGGAACACGGGTGGGTTTAAGTCAGTAAAAGTCTGACACGCCCTCCTGCTCCACCCAGAGCGGGAGAAGTTATTTGATGATTACCCACCCAAAAAAAAATTATGGACCAGCATTTTTTTGTTAATAACCGACGAAAAATTTCAACGCAGGAACTACCCTGCGTTTTAATTTTTACGATTCTTACATACATACTCATTTTGCTTCATTTACGAGTACGTTTATACCGCTTTCTTTTTAGTACATGAAGAATCATGAACTACACTTGTACATATACTACTACACTAACGACTAAAGAAAGGTTAATTTGCAGGTGTAGTTTTACAACCGGCGGCGGCGTGCGTGTATGATTCGCTGTTTAAACGTAAATGAAGCAAGAGGAGTATGTAATGATCGTGGTAGGTAGCATTCTGTAGTTTCTGCCTAACCTCATGTAAAAAAGGCGTGAATTCATGTATTTATGTATGAACATACATTATTATTTTTATCTTATTTTACCACTTACTAAAAAAGAATCAAAGTGTTACTTAACAAACGGACAACGGTTCGGTTGTGGAATTCACTTCCGCCTGACATTAGGGACTGCCAAACTGTAGCAGTATTCAAAAGAAGAGTGAAAGAACACTATCTCTCCACATTGTCATAATTGTATTTATTCATTAAATTACATTATAATTATATATATTTTAGTGATATTTATTTTAGAAGTATGTATGTTTATTAGTATGTATGTATATTCTCATATTATGTGTGTATGTATATTTTTAAATTAGAGTTTAATTTGTAATTTTATGATTTTCCTTCTATTGTTATTACACGCGTTGTCTACATCTCTGTTATCTTCTCTCCTATCGCAGGAGTGCTGGAAGAGATTTCTGTAGAAATAAGCATTACCTTTGTACGTATTTTTCTGTTCCTTTCTTCTTGTCTGTTTATATGTGTGTGCATAAATGGTTAAATAAATAAATAAACGAAAGAACCTAATGTAAAAAGAAATAAAGAAGGAAAGTGATTCCACGAATTGAGTTGTCATGACACATTGAACCTTGTTTTTCCTAAATTTCTTGCTAAAATGAAGATTGTTTTATAGGAACTGTTTATAAACTTCTTAAAACCTTTTCTACAGGTCACATCAATATCAACGACATAGATTTCGTGATAAACAGGTAATCTGTTCGTGGAAAACAATTTCTAGATGTTTTTTTTAAGTGGATAAGGAGAATGAACACCGATTCCTGTAATTAAAAACTACGAAAATTTGAGGTTTTTTGACAGATTATTTACAGGTATTTGAGACTGACATCAGAAACCTTCAAACATTCTTAAAATTACGGGAAAATCCCCTCTATGTAACTGGTCGACGCGACTGAAATTTTACGTGATATTTTTTTATGAAAAATGTATGCAGAAGTAAACTCAAACTCAAAACATTTATTTCAAATAAACCAATTACAGGCACTTTTGAATTGTCAAGGTCGGTGAGATAGAAAGATGAAGCTAGTTGCCCATTCCAAAGCGTAGGTACCTATGGAGAAGAACGGGCAAGAAACTCCATGGACACTCTTTTAAAATCATGGTTTTGTTAAAAAATACTATAAATAGTCGGACTTAACGCCTGAAGCATGTTTTACAGTCGTCCTTATGATGATTTTGGTGATGAAGGGAAAAAAAATGGCTGGTGCAACATAGGAAATAGATAAATCGAAGAAAAAAAAATACCTACGTATATGCATTTTTTTGTATTGTTATTATTGCGAATAAGAAAGGGGTCATTTGCTCTGCAATTACATTACACGGAACACCTCCGGTCAACCCTTCGGGGAAACATGCCGTGATGTTACGTTTTGTTGTGTATTATTATATTATTATTCAAGGACAAGCTTGTAACCTTTTCCTTATCTCAGAAATACACCTTTTGCTAAGAATTGTTGTACATCGACAGGAAAATCGCCATTAGTGACGAGGACCAGCCGGGTCTACAAATTGCGTAAAACACTTACAATGGTAAATGCTTTTCATTTTGACAGTTCAACCAACTCGTCACAAAATCAAAATCAAATCAAAATCAAAATAAAAAGTCATTTATTCAAACTAGGCTGAGAGTCAGCTCTTTTTGAACGTCAAAATAAAATTACATAAGACAGTCCCCACAAAAACGCCCGCCCTTCACCGTCACGACACGTCAGGTCCAGTTGAAAACCAGCGTCAGGCACTAGTTGTCTGGCATTCATGCTGAACGAACTGGGCCTTTTTAGCGTAGCCGTGAGGCACACTTTGACACACTTTACACTTTTTGTTGGATTTTTATTTTTATTATTTTGCTATAAATTGTGTGCCTTTTTTAGTCTGTGCTAAATAAATGTATTTTCTTTCTTTCTTTCTTTTTAATTGCGTTTTTTACATTGTTGACCAGATAAAGTTTTCGAACCTATGAAGCAATGGATTAGGACTTTCTTTTAAAATCCTTCAGACCGTGATTGAATAATATGAAGCCTTATAAAAACAATGTAAGGCTAAAATTATGTTTAAACCGAATTATCGACACAACTACATCCCTATCATAAACACAAGCACAAACATACGAACACAGACGCGCACACACACAAAATGTGCACAGACACGCTCGCCTTCCTAATCTTGTTGTTGGAGATATTTCTAGCACGCGGCGTTGCTTGTGATTGTATGCAGACTTACTTTGTTTATCTTAACACTGGTTTATAGTTATGGTGTGGGTAGAATTGTGAATTGTGAGACCTTTAATTTGGAATGATACTCAAGCATGAATCTTGATTTGAAATTACATTTATGCAGAGTTTAGAATGAAATCTTAAAATTCTAATTCGGGATTCTTAATAAAAGCGATAAGGCCGACAATAATAAATTTTGTAGTATTTGATTTATTTTTTGCTTATAGTTATTTATTTCCATTAATCAAATGTACTTAGTAATTAAAACTACGATATACAAAATAAATACAAAAAAACAAAAGGACACCTAAGCGTCGGAAGTATTCCTCCGCATCGCTGTCATCAGGAAACGTGCCCAGAAGACTGGCAGCATTGCCACGTTGAATGGCAATGCTAATTCTTTGGCCAAAGAACGACCCAGCCCTCTGGTCACGTGAAGTGTCGACCAGCCGGCGAGATTTTTTTTTGTTATTTATTGCTGTGGTTTACCAATACAGTATACGTATTAAAAATAAATAAACTTTGAATAGGTAGTGTCTACTGTCTACTCGATAAAAGATTAAAAAAAACTGTCAAATACCGGACGTTGTAAAGTAGGTCATAGGTTAGTGGTTTTAATCCTAATAATATTATAAAGAGGTAAAGTTTGCGAGGTTGTAGGGGGTAATCTCTGGATCTACTAAACCGATTATGAAAATTATTTTACCAATAGAAAGCCACGTTATTTGAGAGTGTCATAGGCTATGTATTAAGGTGAATGCGCAGTGGTAGCCCGCGAAATTCAAATTTTCTTACGTTTTTGCAATTTTCAAGTCAGTATCAGGTTGTATCCTGATCAAAATGTGATTTGCGAATATAACAGGTACGTGTTTACAGAATTATAGTCATTAGAATGTCTAATATATCTCTATAAGTTAGATTTCTTCCACAAGCACTTTTCCATAAGAAATTTGTTCTTATGGAACAAATCTAACTTCATCATTTCAGCCGAAAGACGTCCACTGCTGGACATAGGCCTCCCCCAAGCTCCGCCACTTCGACCGGTTCTGTGCTTCCCGCATCCAGCGGACTCCTGCGGCCCTCACAAGGTCATCGGTCCACCTTGTGGGAGGCCTTCCAACTTTACGTCTTCCGGTGCGCGGTCGCCACTCCAGAACTTTTCGACCCCATCGGCCATCTGTTCTGCGTGCAATGTGCCCTGCCCACTGCCACTTAAGTTTGGCAATTCTTCGGGCTATGTCGGTTACCTTGGTTCTCCTGCGGATCTCGTCATTCCTGATTCGATCACGCAGGGAAACTCCAAGCATAGCCCTCTCCATTGCCCTTTGGGTGACTTTAAACCTTCTTATGAGGCCCATTGTGAGCGACCACGTTTCGGTTCCATATGTCATCACTGGCAACACACACTGGTCGAAGACTTTCGTCTTGAGACACTGCGGTATGTGGGACGAGAAGATATTGCGAAGCTTCCCGAACGCTGCCCAACCGAGTCGGATTCGACGATTGACCTCTTTCTCGAAGTTGGACCTACCTAACTGGACAGTTTGTCCTAGGTAAACGTACTCGTCCACAACTTCGAGTGCAGCGCCTCCGACCGTCATGAGAGTGGGTGTTACACGGGCATTCAACATGATCTTTGTCTTGTCCATGTTCATTTTAAGACCCACTCTTTCGGAAGCTCTACTGAGGTCATCGAGCATTGTACTGAGGTCCTCCATGGTCTCAGCCATGACAACTATATCATCGGCAAACCGAAGGTGAGTGATGTACTCGCCATCGATGTTGATGCCAGCCCCTTTCCAGTCCAGAACCTTGAAGACATCCTCCAGTGCAGCAGTAAAGAGTTTCGGAGAGATAACATCTCCCTGTCTAACACCACGCTGCAGAAGGATAGGTTCCGAGGTCCGGTCCTGGAGTCGGACTGACATAGTGGCGTTTTCGTACAGACACTTCAACACCTCGATGTACCGATAGTCGATCTGGCACCGTTGGAGGGACTGCAGTACAGCCCATGTCTCGATCGAATCGAAGGCTTTTTCATAGTCCACAAACGCTAAACATAGAGGCAGGTTATACTCTTCGGTCTTCTGTATAACCTGCCGCAGCGTATGTATGTGGTTTACTGTGCTAAAGCCTTTACGGAACCCGGCCTGTTCGGGAGGCTGGAAGTCGTCAAACCTGCGCGCTAGACGGTTCGTGATGACTCTGGAAAACAGCTTGTAGACATGGCTCAGAAGTGAGATGGGCCTATAATTCTTAAGAAGGGCATTATCGCCCTTCTTAAAGAAAAGTACCACCGCACCTCTGTTCCATGCCTGTGGCGTTTTGCCCTCGAGTATGACGGAATCAAACAGCTTCTGGAGGGCCTTAAGAACGGGTTTTCCACCGGCCTTCAGAAGCTCAGCCGTAATTCCGTCATCACCCGGCGCCTTGTTGTTTTTGAGCTGCTTCAGAGCCATCCTAATCTCGTACAAGCTGACGTCCGGGATATCTTCAGTATAGTGTCGGGTCAATCTAGCTCTTGGGTCGTTAGCCAGATTTGTAACGGGGTTTCTTGTTGACGTGTATAACTGTCCATAGAACCTCTCAATCTCTCTCAACAGCTCAGGCTTGGTGGATACGATCCTGCCTTCATCGGTCTTCAGTTTCGTAAGCAGACTCTGCCCAATAGACAGATCCCTAGCAAAGACCTTGGAGCCTTTATTCCGCTCTATCGCGTCTTTAATACGTTCTGTATTAAAACGGCGGAGGTCGCTTTTCAAGGACTTAGAGATCTGGCTATTAAGCTGCCGGTACTCGAGTGCGTCGTCGTCGTTTTTTTAATCTAACTTAGAAAGTTATATTATTGATTCTAATGATTATAAATCTGTAAATACGTACATGTTATAGTCGCAAATCATATTTTGATCAAGTAACAAGCTGACACTCACCTGAAAATTGCAAAAAACGTAACAAAATTTGAATTTCGCGCTCTACCACTGCGCATTCACCTTAACTTGAAAAAACTATCAAACGAAATAAATAGAGATCCCGCCCGTGCGTTTATTTATATTTGTGGCAAAATCATCGAGATGAAATCTCAGTGAGGAGTAATTAGAGGCATATGTCTAGCAGTTACTAAATGGGTCGATCGAAGGTTGAGTTACGCGGATGAGTGGCCATCCTCTACCAAGACCCCTCCGTGCCCCGGAAAGCAGGTTAAATAGTTGTTTCTGGCTGTCATTTTTTGGATCTTTAGGGGGCGTCCATTATTTACGTGAGGTGTTTAGGGGGTGGAGGGGCTCGAGTTGAATCTCACGTAATTTATATTGTTTTCCGCAAAGAAAAAATTTAAAATAGCGAGTAAACTGGGTTAAAGTAAGTGTTTATCCGCTAATATGGTTAGAATCTACAAAATAATATTTATCGCGGTTATACAAACGCCACAAAGTACCACAGAAGCTTCTCGATTGTTATACCGCCACCGCCCAGCCGAGCCAGGCGTACGTAATGCACAAACCCAACGCAAATAAGCACAGATTAGTGTTTTTACACTAAAAATACGCATTTTGAAATATCTTACGTGAGATTATAAGGAGGGGGCAAGGTTCGAGCTAAATATCACCAGAGCGGGGGTGAGGGTCGAAAAATCGCCAAAATTGTCTCACGTAATTAATGGACGACCCCTTACCAAGACGGGGTATCATATTATCCAGTAATAGTGTTGCGGAGGTCAGATAGGCAGTGGTTCTAAGAGAAATACTGGTATTCAGCTGAATACCAGCATTGCATCCGGTTAGACTGGAAGCTGACCCCAAGTATCAAAATTCCCAAGATTCCCAAGTTGGAAAAAGGCTAGGCAGAAGATGATGTCTTGTGGGTGTGTAGGTACAGTGTACACCACTGCCTATTCCTTCGGGCATTACAGACGTAATGTTAACTTAAATGTGTCTTCAGAAAAGATAATTAGAAGTGAAAGTGTTACGTTATAACAGTTTAAGAATGCTCATTGAAATAAACAGGGCTGTTTTTTTTTGGGTGGGAAATCATCATATAACTTCTCCTGCTCTGGGTGGAGAAGGAGGGCGTGTCAGACTTTTAGGTACTGACTAAAACCCACGCGTGTTCCCTCAGTTGCCTGTGTGCCAGGGGCCGCGGTATCTCTTTCGAACAACCCGCACCCCTGGCAGGACAGAAACAAACAGGGCTCATGTCAAACCCTGAAGTTGTAAGTTGAAGACCAATATCTTCTTGTAGATACGATCTAGTAAATTAAAGTAAGACTTTACAAACAGTAGACTTTATTCACTCAGCGCGCTATGGAGCGGGTTATGCTTGGGGTTTCTTTGAAGGATAAAATCATAAACGAAGTTATCCGGAAAAGAACTGGAGTTACCGACATAGCTTGCAGAGTAAGTAGGTTGAAGAGGAAGTGGGCTGGCCATGGATGTCGATGGACCGATGGCCGATGGAGCGGACCAGTCCTGGAGTGGAGACTGCGTATCGGCAATCGTGGGACGCCCCCCAGCTAGATGGACTGACGACCTTAATAAATAATAGTTTAAAAAACTAAAACACACGCTTTAAAAACCAAACTAAAAAAGGAGAAAATAATTTAATTCAATTAAAAAGCGTGGGGTGCTTTTTGAGGTATTTTTATAATCACTTAATGTCAAGCACCCCACGCTTTTTAATTGAATTAAATTATTTTCTATTTTTTAGTTCTGCTAACTACAAAAACGTGATTTTTTTTATTCCTTTTTTCATTTTTCTCAATTTTTTTTAAATTATTGAATTGTCATCGGTCCTCGATAAGTTTACAAAGTTTCAATGAAATCTGACCGTTTGAAGTGGGTCAAAATCGCGGTCTAAGAAGTCGGTTAAATACAAAGAAACATAATACAAGTGAAGCTGATATAAAGCGTGTAAAAAGGTGGCTGGGTCAGACTGAATGCGGAAGGCGGTGGACAGGGTGTTGTAGCGTAGCATGGCAGAGGCCCATGTCCAGCAGTGGACTACGATAGGCTGAGTTGGTTGAGCCTTTATTAATCCGTTAGATTGGAAGCCGATCTCAACAAAGTTGGTAATAGGTTAATGTTGCTGATGACGAAAATACGGTTCAATTTAAGATTATTTCAGTGATACGAATCGTAGGACGTGTTACATTTGTTCTTCGGTGTGTAAACCACATGATATTTTGAAAGTATCATAAAACATTGTGGTCATTTGTTTATGAACGGTGTTGTATTTATTTGAATGATGAATACTTAATTGAAGAGACTATAATTCAGTGAAATTAAAGCATTATGTAACTCAAAACTTAATCCGATTTGGCGAGAAATAATAAAATATAAGCAAAATCTGCTGGGGCATAGTCCTCCTCTCTTGAATAGGGAGCGAGTTGGTAGATGTCACATATCTACGAATTGGAACATGCCGGTTTCCTCGCGATGTTTCCACCAAGTAAAGCGCCTGCTTGGGTTCGAACCCAGACCTATAACTCGTTAGTTAGGGCCGTTACCACAGGGCCGCCACTGCTCTTTGTCTTTAAATTTTCACAAACAATATAATTATCACAATATTAATTCATGAAAAGTAGGGGAAACGAAGGATGGGACCTACCAAGATGACCTACCTAATAGAGAAGTAAAGTCTATTCGCTGAGAGTTGATAAATATTATGATACGTCTCCGAATAGCGACTGTCGCTTAATTATCGCAATCTGTATGGCGGCTGTCGCTTATTTCCCGCTTTCACCGTTTTCGTGGTACGAGGCACGCAGGTGTTGTGAACTGCGGCGAGCGGAGGCGGTGGCCATATTGCCTATAAATAATAGCGGGCCGCAATCTGTAATGAGTTAAGAAACCCTGACTTTATTAACTCTCGGCGAACAGACTTTAGGTATGATAGTAAAAGTCATGTTGCGCCGAATTAAATCGCGTGAGGGCAGGAGAATGACAATGACGGATGTGCCTAACACTACGCTATGTTATCAAACGTAAAAACACTAATGGCTACTCAGAACCACAAGCTTCAAAAAAATTGTTTACAAAATCAAAAAACCTGATTGCCTAAAAAGTGAACTTTAATTAAAAAAGATGGAAAGAAAAACTTGTTCTAAAAGTATGAGCAATCTCATGCAGTCGGAGGCGAAATTTAAGAAGATGCCTCCGACTGTATGAGATTGCTTATAGTATTCAGTCTAATAAATAGTATTCTCAAAAAAAACAAAAAAATACTAAGGAATCAGCCTCGTATTTCTCCAGTCTCCCAATAGTTATATACAAAGTTACTAAGTATATAGTATATTCACGACTCTATTGACGTATGTCACTAATACATCACTGTCTAACAAACTATGTTTTCAGAACAAATGGGACTTGTTGCCATAGTCGCGAAGTTGTGGATTTTGTGGGTAGATACCGGTATGTTCTTTGTGTCAATATTTATTAGGCAAAGAGTGAAATTGAGGATAAGACAATAAAGAATTGAAGTAGGTTATTGAACTGGAATTTTCCCTGGTCGAGCAAAGTGTTATTAGGGGAATTGTTTCTTTCTGAAATTTCTCAATAGCAGTCAGAATTTGGAAATAGGCTAGCCCCTTATTACACGGGACTTAAATAACTAGCGAAATGTGGGTGTACAGTCACGAGCAATAATATGAATACGCTTACCAACTTTCAAAAGTGATTTTCTTCTCTTGTACTGATTGTAATTTTATATTATTATAAACATTATATTTTGGAACCCACACTTTAATTAATACCAAGGTTATCTCAAGGTTGCAATAATTATTTTAAGAGAAAATTGCTTTTGAATTTGGCTATGTGTGGTGAGTTTCTGGAGCTCCTGATGGATGTTTTCCAAATCACCTTGTGCAGCTTCCCCATAGAGTGGGTTAGAAGGACTCGCCAATCCACCTTTGCAAGTACTGCACTTCCAAGTAGCTTTCTTGTCCCCAAGCTTGCGATACCCTGCCTCGGTAATTCTTGCACAAGGGAAGTCAAAGCTTTTGAGGCAAAGTGTACATTGCACCCCATCCCTGGCTTGGACTTGGCAACGATGACAATGTAACATAATAATTGATCGGCATAGCGGCTACTCAGAATGGTGAAAAAGAACCAAAGTAAAATATTTGGCTCGTCGCTGTACTATACTCGTAGGAACACCTCTGCCTAACGCTTCATGAAAACAGTGCGTGATGTTATGTGACTGAACTGGAAATGAGTAGAATGTTGGTGCTAGTTTGAGACTAACACGCTCGGATCGATCGATCAAGTTAAGCTAGGCTTGCCATAGTATATCCGTGGATGGGTAACCATCATTTTTAACCGACTTCAACAATTTGTCGGAACCTTTTTTGTTCCCCGATTACTCGAAGATGGCTGGACCGATTTGGTTTTTTTGTTTTTTTGTTTGAAAGGGTATACTTCCCAGGTGGTCCCATGATCATCAAGTCAGGATCTGATGAAAAGTATTTTATATGTTAATCCAGATTATAAACTATTTGTGTGCCAAATTGTATCCAAATCCGTTCAGCCGTTTCTGTGTGATTAAGTTACAAACATCCAAACATCTAAACATACAAACTTTCACATTTATAATATTAGTGGGAAGTAGGATAAACACATCCAGCTATCCCGACAGACTGACTCCCGTGTTCGATTCCCGGGTGGGGTAAAGTGTCATTGGGTGTTTCCATCTCGAATTTTCTCAGTATCAGCCCGGAGTCAAGAATTGTGCCTGGTTGATGGCAAAAGACTCGCCACTATTACATGGGACTAAACATACTTGGTGAAATGATGGTGTACACACGGCTATACATCAACGCTGATCTCGCACTGTACAGAAATCCTATGCAATGCGAGATCAGCTTATAATGGAAATGTATAGCTTGATGTGTAGCCGTGTGTACTAATAGGAACACCTTTCCAAGCTTTCTAAACATTAGCTGAATCTGATTGACAGCTATCAGCTATCTTACAAAAAAAAAAAAAACGTAAGTATTTGAGTGACTTAGTTGTTAGTCTTCTTCGTTTTCTCAGAATTCACAGCTCCATTACTTAAATCAGAAAGCAAAATAATGTCTACCTAATGAGCGTACAGTTCCTGGAAAAATACCTCGTGAAATATCCTTTAAGAGATAAACGAAAAAAATTAACGCAGGGCAGAAAAAAATAACCTAAACAAGATACTATAACCGGGCAAGTGCGAGTCCGACTAATGGTTCTGTACCACAAAACTATAATACTATAAATTGTTCATGAATATTCAAGCCACCAGTTGGCGCCACTTTGACAAGAGGTCTTCCGATTCGACAATTAATTTAAAATATTTGAAGTCATTCGTTTCATTCTTTCGTTCATCATTCTGTCCATACGCGCTTTGACACTTTTGACAGGTGCCCGGACCTGACGTCTCAGTGCTGCCACCTAGTGAACGTCATCAGAACACCCATTGAAGAAAAAAAATTGAAGTGTCTGTTTGTAATATCAAAATAACAGATTTTTACTAAATGTTATAGAAGTATAAATACGGTACTTACCTATATTCAAAAAACGATTTTTTTCATTTCTGTCTGACTAACCGACTGTCTGTTTGTTCTGAACTTTCACTGGCAGATCGCTGGTGTTATGAGGAGTAACATAGAGGCTACTTTTTTCCCGGTAGCAACGATACCGTGGCATAATTTCCGACATCCACGCAGACGAAGTCGAGGGCAGAGGCTAGTATATTAATATATTAATTAACATGGTTCTAGCTACCTTTTACGGTTAAATGATACCTACAGCCCTATATCAGGCAGACGGACAGACAGCCACAGACAGTACGTAAAGTGAGCTTGATATGAGCTGACATTTCACCTGATCTAGCATCAGGTGGAATGTCTTTGCCACCTGAATTGATATTACACTATTGACAGCTCTCTTCAAGGTCTTTCGTTTTCTTTTTTTATTACTAAATGGGTCCGCTCTTGACCTCGATCACGCCTGATGCAAAGCGATTGATAAGGTCTATGATGGATCGAGCGTGACCAGAAAATGCCTGTTCACTCTTGTTCAAGGCACTGGTACTCCCACGCAACGACGAAACACAGCAAGCTGCTTGACGCCGGACTCCGGTGGGTCGTGAACCAGGCGGGCGTTACCCCTACCACCGCAAGGGAAGAATTGGCCAGTCATCCAGGTCAAGTCATCTTCACCTTAAGATTTCACGATGACATTTTTAAAGAACATAAAACAGTTTTCTATCGTTGAGCACGGAACCCTAAAAATCAGTAGATTATTATTATCGAAAATGAATTAATGAGAAGAACAAAGGCGAGCTCTTAACTAATGACCTTAGAAATGTGATCCGATTTCTTTCAACCTTATTTTCTTATTATCGGAAGTCTTTTGATCTTGTAAAGTTTTTTAAGACCGTGCGCACACCAGAGACTAAACATTGTGGATACCTAGAACACCTAGTTCTACAGGATACCTAGTTTAATTTACGACTAACTTTTGTCAGCGGTGTCGCCCGCGCTGAGGTCGAAAATTATTCCACGGGAACGTACTACTGGGATAAATAGTATCTTATGTGTTATTCCAGGTAACAAATTATCTGTGTGCCAAATTTCATCGAAATCCGTTCAGCCGTTTTTGCGTCATTGTGTAACAAACATCTAAATATCCAAACATCTGAACATACAAACTTTCACATCTAACATATTATCAGGATAGTTGATTCAAAAATCGTTCGATTTTGCGTCACGTTGACGTCTCGTGTTTGTTTTAGGCCCACAATTTTTAGTGCTGTAGGTATAGACCCTAATTTACTATAACCACTTAACGATTCGTTACTTCGAAACCACGTCAATTCCTTAGATCACACTCGAAATCTACTACTAAATATCGATAAATTGTCTTGGAATATACATAATATGACATTTCGATTCTTTACCGTTACATTGGTTTTTACACAAACACGATATTGACATAGTTTCAACGTAGTAAGATGCCGCGGGGAATCATTATAACCGTACAGAATTGGGGCCCAGAACGGTTTCGGACTTATGTCAAAGCGTGCATACGAGATTATTTTGTTGGGAGGTATCAAAGTCAACATTTTCTTTTGCCTATATTTTGACCCACTGCTGGGCAAAGGCGCGCTCCTTTATTCCTTTCTGTCTATTGCGATATCTGGCCATGGTGGTCTTACAAATTCGCAGTTATATGCATTTATTATCAGATCATTAAAGGCAAAAGAGAATGCCTGTGGCATTGACTACGCCTTTATGCAATTATTACTTGATCATAAACTATTAATAAATAAAATAATCGTGCAATGATCGTTGATATAACGGTCACACATGACGGGAACCTCGTGAAACCCGAGAAAGATAAACAAATCAAGTATCTTGACTTGGCTCGCGGGGTTGTCGACATGTGGGATGTGGACTCAGCGATCATTGTACCGATAGTCGTTACAGCCAATAGCTTGATAGCCAAGAGCCTCGACCAACACCTGAGGAGGCTCTCGTTGGGCAGCTGGGTCAAGGGCTTGATCCAGAAAGCGGTACTCCTGGACACGGCTGGCATTTTTAGGAGGTTCCTCTCTCTGGAGCTCTGACCACCTGTAGCTTAGACCCTGTTCCCGATACCGGTGGGCTACTCCTCATTAACAGCAAATCTATGTGAAAGTCTATTAACCGCTCCCAAATTAAAATGTTAATTTTTACTATTTTTAATTTTTACAATGTCTGACATATTCTCGTCATTATTTGACATTATCACTGTAATTTGAAAACATTGTAAAAGCCAATTATTTTTAAAAGAGTAACCGTGGAGTTTCTTGCCGGCTCTTCTCCATTGGAAACGACAAATTGGAACCGTGCACCTAGCTTCTGAGGTTTCATAAGTGCCCATGCAGGCTTATGTGAAATAAAATATTTTGATTTTACTATTTTTAAATATTTTTATATGTTTTATATTCTAATAATATTTAAAAATATTATTTATATGTATTTAGTGAAATAAAGTAAAATGCCATCTTTGTTTTCATAGAGCCATAGTCTGACTAAAAACAGTCTTGAGTTCTTGATTCAAGTCTGCGCACTGACTTAGTAATAGCGAAAGAACCAATTAAAGCTCTTAACGAAAATTAAGGAAGTATGTAGGTTTTGATATTTTTATAATAGTGTTATTTAGACGGATTATGTTACTTGAGAATAACTGATCTTGAAATTGGTCGACTTTTGTTTTTGTAAACATTTTTAAAAAGTTCTAAAGAGCTTTTTGTCAGTAACAAATAAGTACAGCAGTAATGGCCAAGTGGCAACGACCACAACTTACGATTTGTAGGTCGGAGGTTCGAAACAGACAGGCGGTTTTCTTCGAGTAAATTATTTCAAAAATCCGTTGCCTTGCCGTTGCGGACTGCCACATCGATCTAGTGGTCACAAGCGCTAACATTGAGCATGAGGTCTTGCATTCTATTCCCGGGTCGGGCAAAGTTTTATTGGAATTTTCTTTAAGGAATTTCTCAGTGGGCCCGGAGTATAGATTTATGTCCTTTTGATGGCTATAGACTCGCGATTGACTGCTGCGCTGCTTGCCGCGGGTTCGATTCCCGCACGGAACAAATATTTGTATGACCTACAAGTAGTTGTTCCGGATCTGGCTGTTTGGGTATGTGAGTTTAAATGTTTGTAAACGCACCCACAATACAGGAGAAATACCTAGTGTGGGGCAACGTTTTGATATAAAAAAAGACATTTAAAAATGTCATTATTCATAAAATCAAATAATAAAATCGACAAAATATTAAAAAAAAATAGCCTTTGGATGCTTTTGAAAAATATAGCTTTTGGATTTTGTTCCCCAAACCACCCCTTCATATTGCACATAGCCTTCGCTATTACTTCACTTCGAGTGTTTTGTCTTTTTGCTCGGCTTCTGAGAGTCCTAGCGTATTGTTTAATAATCTTTATCCTTTTTCAGGAATTAGGCTATCAAATGCAAAAAGATCTTTCAGAATCCGACTTTTTGTTCTAGAGATTACCGCGTTCAAACAAACAAACTCTTCACCTTTATTATTAGTATATTTAGATGTATCATACAATGGCGAAAGCACCGTATAACACGATTACTACCGGCTTCCCTTCGGTGATTCGCTTTTGAAAAATGGCACGTCAATAGTGTCTATTATTGCCAAAAAATCAAGTTATTCACAATAATATATATTCACAATAATATTCAAACAACAAAAACGCTTATTTTTAGCTTTGTATTACAAAAAAAAAATGTTCTAAATTAAACCCGGTGCCAAAATGTAATAATAATCAAGAACTAAAAATTCATACAACAGCGATCCCGTAATGATGTCACTAATTTTACTGCATTCGATTCTTTGTACCTATTCCTATATTAATTTTAGATTTATAGTACTTAAGTATTCTTTATTGATAAATCAGAGTAAGTTAAAACCAGCTTCGCTTCGGATTCTCTCTTAGAAAAATTGACACCTCGCCGCTGGTATCATACATAGGTACCTACACCCCTACCTCACTATTCTAGGAATACGCCTGTTATGTTATATTTTGTGTTATTAATAAAAATCCGTAGCACTAATAATAATAAAAGACACTCCATACATCCGGCGATGACTAGTGCGGCCGACAGCGGATGATTGATGCGGCTCCATGCGGCAGTGTGTAACGACCATAATGTAATATCGTTACGTTATTAACTTGTGATGCTTTGTTATTATCACGGCTACTATTCAAGGGGTGGGCAGAAAGCCTTTAAAATAAATTATTGCCAAATAATCGTCAGAAGATAAAGGAATATATGCTTCTGAAAGCTGAGCTGCTTCTTTTTTGTTAAGCATATTGTTTAGTTAAGTCTCTTATATTCCTGTGCGAGTCTAATAAATACTTTTTATTTTATTTATTTATTTAACCATTTATGCACACACATATAAACAGACAAGAAGAAAGGAACAGAAAAATACGTACAAAGGTAATGCTTATTTCTACAGAAATCTCTTCCAGCACACCTGCGATAGGAGAGAAGATAACAGAGATGTAGACAACGCGTGTAATAACAACAGAAGGAAAATCATAAAATTACAAATTAAACTCTAATTTAAAAATATACATACACACATAATATGAGAATATACATACATACTAATATACATACATACTTCTAAAATAAATATCACTAAAATATACATAATTATAATGTAATTTAATTAATAAATACAATTATGACAATGTGGAGAGATAGTGTTCTTTCACTCTTCTTTTGAATACTGCTACAGTTTGGCAGTCCCTAATGTCAGGCGGAAGTGAATTCCACAACCGTACCGCGTGCACAGTGAAGGAATAGGAGTAGAAGTCGGTTGAGTGGTGAGGGGACTTGAGGAGATGTCTAAGATGCGACCTGCAAGGCGCATCAAAAGGACGGGCGTAGGAGAAGCGATCCCGCAGATAGGATGGGGTTTGGGCTTTTTCTTTCTTTCTTTCTTTTCTTTTAATCCCACAGACGTGCACTTATAATGTATGTGCTCAATCTGATTGCTTTCCACGCCATACAATTAAATATAGTCTTCTAGTCGGACTTCGCACGGACTTAAAAAAAACACTACAAACTGAAAAATAACTTTAATTAATTTCGGAAGTCGGTGTCTTTGGAGCTGTATTTTAATTTTTTGTCACCGCCTTCTGAAATTAAAGTTCTTTTTCACTTTGCCGTGTTTTTTTGGAAGTCGGTTGTTTTTTTTTTGGAAAATGTTTTTTTTTCACTTTTTAGTGGTTCATATGTGCTTAGCCCTTCACAGCGTACCGGCGTGATGTTATGTTATGAATTGATGTAAACAATAGACAGACATGAGATTTCAGCAATCCCAGTCCATTTGCTACCATTTATTGAGGAGTTCCGTTGCATATCTCCGAACTTCTTCATCAGATTTTCACCAAATTGAAATAGGACCATTTCGAGAAAGTACTCTTCCAAAAAATACCCAAACCACTTCAAGTGTGCCTATAAAATTTGAAGAGTTCTCTGTATTTCTCCAGGATCCCATCATCAGATCCTCCAGATAAAAACTTTCTTTATTTCCCAAAAGGAAATAGACATGACGTCATTCCACGTTCATTGCTGAATGACTGATCGACGTTAAGTTACGTTGACGCGAAAATTTACGTCACCCGCTGATCAATTGACGTTGATTTGGTTGCGTCGTATTGGGAATACGGTTTTACTGGTGACTGGTCGTCTTGCTGACCATGATTTTGTTATTGTTGCTAATAATTACCTACCTGTTTGTTTATTTATTTTACGTCGATGGTCCTAGGTTATCATTTGTGGCCTCACGTTTAAGTTTACATTTTATTTGTTGGTATATTGGCATGGCTAGCTGACATTTATGACAAATTATTTCAGTTCTGTGTCTTGTAATATTGATTACTTTCCCTACCTATGTATAGAATCAAGTCTATCTAACTAAACAGACAGCTGTGCTGCTAGGGAGTTTGTTCCGCTACTTATTCTTCCCAGCTAAAGCACTAGGAAGTGGTGAAGGGCTTGCGTTTTGGGGGACTGTCTCATGTAATTTTGACATTCGTAAAGTGCATCAGCACTTTGCCTAATTTGAATAAATGACTTGATTTGATTTTGACTACGTTAACACGCATATTAGCAATACAAATGAATAAAATCGAAGTGTCTTTTTGTAAAGTGAAAATAACCGCTTTTTACTAAATGCTTAGAAAAGTATATCAAGGCTTCGCGACAAAAATGCAAGGAAAGGACTGATTTTGAAAGGACGTTTTTGGGTATAATTCCTGCCCTTACTCCAGTTTATTTGAGACGCAACATGTTTTTTTCATAATCAGCCCTTATTGTTACAACTGCTGGAACACAGACCTCATCTCTGTGAGAGGGAGTGGGCCATAATCCACCACGCGGATCCGTGCCGGGTTGGCAGATGTCACATTTCTTCGAATTTTCTATTCTAGGACATGCTGGTTTCCTCACGATGTTTTCCTTCACCGTTTTGAGAGCAGTGGCGATGAAATAGTTTACATAAAATAAAGTGCCTGCTGACCTCGGCATCTTTTGCTTCCATAATCATTCATTCATTCATTTTTTCTTTTTGCGTCATGTTTACCGTCAATAAACATTTTTTCTTTCTTTCTTTCTTTCATAATATTAGTCGTCATATCGGTAGTCACCTGTCAGTCCAACCATTTAAAAGCGTTCATTCCACGCGGGCTGGCAACATTATGAATGGTCAGGAAGTAAAAAATTATGATCCAGAAATAAATTGTATCGCGTAGCCATTAAGTAGGCGTTAACTTAAAACATATTTTCATTACTTGACTAAATTAAGCCTCAAGTTTTATTAAGAAAATATATTTTTTTATGAGGAAGAAAAATATAGGCAAGCCTGCGCTCGTTAATGTAATCAAGTGTTTATTAATTATGTATTCAGGAATTTTAAAAAAAATGAAATTAATATTGTGTAGTGAATCTAGCTGGGCTTTTAAATGGATGGAGCATTAAACATTATGCTTGCTCACCGAGAATTTGCGATGTTTTAAATGTTAATATATCAAAAGATTTACTTTAAAATCCTGTGGATATAACTAACGAAATCAAAAATGTGAAATCAGTACAGACTTCGTTTGATATCAGCTGATATAATCTGTAAAAATCTTACCGGAAAACTTAGGTTAAGTAAGCTTGAAGTGAACTAATTCCTAGTATTAACCGCTCGCTCTATTCTCTAAAAATCTCCACCTGGAAACTATGGTGACACTTCACTAAAGTAGGTACTAAACTAGGGACCAACAGTTCACTTCAAGCTCATTAGCTAGTGAAATGAACTGTCAATCTCTAGCATCACCTGCTCCATTCTGTAAAAATATAAATTATGAAACTTTGGTGAAGTTTGTGAATGCTATTGAATCATAATCCACTTCGAGCTCACTTCACCTAAGTTTTCCCGTTGAGGTTTCTACAGAATAGGCCGGCTAGAGCTTAAAATCATGTCTGTGCATCTTCAGTCTACCACGCCCATCAAAATTCTGACTAGCTTCAGTTTAACTGCAGCTTTTTTATGAATACTTAAAACACAGAAATAATTGTATTTTTTGTTCGTTATCCCATAATACGATAGCCGGGCTATAAAAGTCTCGGCTATTTCCCAAGGTAGGCTATTTTATAGCCCAGCTATTAAATGGGGTGTCAGCAAATAGTTATTTTATTTAAAAAAACATTCTGTAAAACGACCTTTTCAGCTTTTATTTGTTACAGCAATATGATATTATGCAGGTTTGGTTGGTTTTCAGAAAGGTCGGTATTCGCAACCGGCGTGCATGTATGACCAGATGTATATGTTACCGGCCAAACCCAATTTCAGGTCAAACTAGTTTGTCCTAGGCCAAACAGACTTATCCTACGCGTGATATGTCGCAGCCAACTAGCTTAATTAGCCATTTCGTTAACAGCTTTTGGAAGTAACGCTCGCTCGGCTCGCGCGCTTTTGGTCACAGTTCTAACCTAACCTAACCTAACCCATTTAATAGGCGTGCCCCGGCTTAATAAACTAGTTTGGCCTAGGAAAAACTAGTTTGGCCTGAAATCAGGTTTGGTCGGTAACATATATAAGGCAAAAGGAGTATGTAAGGGTCGTAGCAGGTGACGTTCTGTAATTTCTGCCTACTTGCCTAGAAAAAGACAAGAGCTTATGTCTGTATGTATGTTTGTCAAATTTTAACTTAGTCGCATACAAAATGGGCAAAAAATTGGTCAATAGATTCGTCTGTTGGGTATTTGCTGTCGGCAGTCAAAACAAGCCAAATTTTTCCAAAGAGATCCTACTATTACGAGTAATATTATAAACACGAAAGTTTGTAAGTATGGATGGATGGATGGATGTTTGTTACTCTTTCACGCAAAAACTACTGACAGGATTTGGATGAAATTTGGCACACAGATAGATTACAACCTAGATTAACACATAGGATACTTTTTATCCCGGTAGTACGTTCCCGCGGGATAATTTCCGACTTCCATGCAGGCGAAGCCGCGGGCGGAAGCTTGTATTTAATAAAGACGTTAAAGAACAATTAAAACATGAATCATTTTGACTTAGAATACAGTTTAAGGTGAATGTAGTTGACATTATTTTATACAAACTTCGGGAGTGTATTACTCCACTGTTCGACAATGTACGGTGGGCAGCATCAATTGGGTACCCCAGTTGTATTAAAATTTTAATACAACTGGGGTACACAATTGATGCAGCCCACTGTACATCAAAAATTAAACAAGGTATGGTTTTGTCTTATCAATAAAATTGTCTGTGTGGAAAAATAATATAAAAATAAAAATCCATTAAAAAGTTAGGATCCGAATTCCGAATTCATGGTTACAGTTTGCGCACTGAATAAAAACTTTTCCTGTATATATAGGTAAGTAGATTTTATGGGACATTTTTACACGTCAATATTTTGTTGAGCAATATTTTAAAACTAGATGGCGAAGCATTTTCTAGCTGACTGATCGATCAGTAGAAATCCCAAAACAAACTCAAAGGGCATGGCCCTTTTAAAGTCCAAACATAATATTATTTGAATTTTATGTGAGTCTAACAATACAGGGCCATATCTGGAAGGGCCTTTTGAAGAAAGAACCATTGCAGCTTTGAGCTGACCTGTCCCAACAGACAGCAACACTTAAATAAACTAACTTAATTATCTTAAACGATTTAGATACCTACTATAAATTACTTAATTGAGTGAGAATTTTACCAGTAAATACAACACAAGCCACATTGATATTTCAACCCAGATTTTTACACCAAAACCGAACCAAAAATAGTTTCCCTACATGCCTGCCTAAGTTAACATACATCGTAATTTTTTGGTTCAGTGGCTCCAAATAGAGATGAGACGAACTGTGACACTTTAAGAGACACAGGCATAGCACAGGTATCTTTGAAGGTACAGGCATATCAGTAACTGTCAATAAGACAGGCTCGGATGTCTCTTGAAGATAATTTTGTATGAGAATGAAATAAGACATGTAGGTAGGGTTGCCAACCATACTTCTTTTTTTTATTTCATCACATTATTTCCGATCGAAAATGTAAAGTATATTTATTGAAAATTACTTTATTTTCAAGTCCGACAACCTGTCTTATCAAGGACTATCGTGATACCTCGTAGCTGGGTCGTGGATGTGCACGACCCAGTAACTAGGTAACACAGATAGGCAGTCCTTCCATGTAAAATGCTGGTCTGAATACCAGTATCCGGTTAGAAAGAGAACCGACCCCAACATTGTTAGGAAAAGATAAGGCAGATGACGACTTTTGCATAAAAAGAAAGTATGCGAAAATACTGTATTTCTAATCTTTACTGGAATGTGTAAAACGAAACACTCGTATAGGTAATTACTGAACTATTGTAGAATATTTTGATAAATGCTAACATTTCAGACCTAGCTCGACAGTTGAAAAAAAAATCGTCGTAAAAAAAACAGATCGTCCAGAAATTTCTTAAAAACAACAAGAAAAGAGAAACAGTTCATACATCAATTAAAAGAAAAAACAAATTATTCATTGATTGAAATCAAAAGAATTGTTGGCGTTTACATAAAGCACTCATTTTAATTTTTTTTTATTCAAAGAAATTGACATGTTATTTATCTCAAAAAAAAAAGTTGGCAACCCTACGTATCGGAAACTAAATTTTGGGGAAGAGATTTGTAAAGGTTGCACACAACCATAACAGCTGATGGATATGCCTGTAGGTTCCTGTAGTGAAGGCTTTGTCAAACTGTCTATGTGCCAATCTTTCCATTGAGCCTAAATTACCCACTGTTTTATGTCAAATTATTTGGTAAATTCTCATCAAATTCTTCATACTATAATATTATAGTATGAAGGGCCGCAGGAGTCCGCTGGATGCGGGAAGCACAGAACCGGTCGAAGTGGCGGAGCTTGGGGGAGGCCTATGTCCAGCAGTGGACGTCCTTCGGCTGAAATGATGATGATGATGATGATGATAATATTATAAATGTGAAAGTTTGTATGACAAACTATCTAGATGTTCAATCACACAACAACGGCTGAACGGATTTGGATGAAATTTGGCACACAGAGAGCTTATAACCTATATTAACTTAAATGATACTTTTATCCCGGTAAAACATTCCCGTGGGATAATTTTCGACCTACACGCGGGCGAAGCTGCTGGGAAAAGCTAGTGTTTAATAAATCTCAATACAACATCAAGACTTTTGTTTCGTTTTTTCAAACAACCCGCACCTCTGGCAGACATCACGACTTTACATCCCGAAATTGTATTCGGTGACATTAAAAATCTTGTACTACAGAGGGCTTTTAATCGGACACTACAAGTAATACCGAGCTTGCGGATGGCGAGTAATGGGTAGCTCGCTGTCCGGTAAGGAGCAAGCCCGGGTCGACGGCGCGTTGTGTTCCTCGCGCGCCTCAAAGAGATCTCAGTAGGTACCAACTGGTGGGGTCCGCATGGGCTGATGCCTGCCAGGGGTGCGGGTTGTTCGAAAGAGATACCGCGGCCCCTGGCACACAGACAACTGAGGGAACTCGGGTGGGTTTTAGTTAGTAAAAGTTTGACACGCCCTCCCGCTCCATCCAGAGCGGGAGAAGTTATTTGATGATTTCCCAACCAAAAAAAAAAAAATGCCACCACCCAGAAATCGAATTAAAAATCCCAGGCTCATCAGCAGTCAAGATTGCGGCTACTTACTTAACCATTGAGATAGTCTAGATTATGTATACCTAGATTATATTAAACCTTCTGGATTTTGCTAATTCTGCCTCTACTGGTTTCTTAAACAGTAATTAAAATAGAATATAATGATAAATGATTTTATTTCTATAAGTAGTTATAAACACTTTTACACGTCAATCATATTTTTAAAACTAGATGCGGTCGGCGTTTCTTATCTGACTACTCTGACTAGAAACATACTCAGAGGTCACAGTCTCTTGTAAAGTCCAGACATAATCTTGATCAAATCATGTGAATACCATATACAGGGTGTAAAAGAAACCCCATTGCTATCCTTAAGCACTAAAGATAACAGCTGGTATAGAATCACTATACATAGTTTCAGCTTAAAATAAAATACTCTAAGAATTGATACCAAATTTTCGGTTTCTTATGTTTCTTAAATTCAAATCATAACTATCGTGTCACCGCATTATGTAGATTAATAAGTTTCCACGTTACTTGCTAATATCACGATAAATCTCTTCCGAGTGATGTGTTTATTTCAATTTGAAAAGTTTGGTTTCTGGTATCAATGTATTAAAAATTCTCATAACTTTCGAACATGTAGAAATAGGATTAAAAAAACTCCTCCAATATCGTTTGATATCATCCAAAGAAGCCGTGCCCTTGGTATGTATATTCCCTTTCCGTTACACGTTGTATATTGGTGTCTGAAATGGTCTTTTGAAGAACGAACCACACATATTGAGTGGAGCTGTTCAGTCAGTGGAATCTTTACATAGTATAAAATAAAGTCGCTTTTCGTGTTTGTACACTTAGATTTTTAACCGACTTCAAAAAGGAGGAGGTTATCAATTCGTCGGAAACTTTTTTTTTTTTTATGTATGTTCCCCGATTACTCGAAGATGGCTAGACCGATTTAGATTTTGTTTTTTTTTTGTTTGAAAGGGTATACTTTCCAGGTGGTCTCATGATCATCAAGTCAGGATCTGATGATGGGATCCTGGAGAAATAGAGAGAACTCTTCAAATTTTATAGGCACCCGAAGCGATTTAGCAATTTTTTGGAAGAGTACTCTCTCGTAGTGGTCTCATTTCAATTTGGTGAAGATCTGATGAAGAACTTTGGAGATAGGCAACGGAACTCCTCACTAAATGATAGCAAATGGACTGGGATTGCTGAAATCTCATCTCTGTCTATTGCTTACACCAGTTCATAACATAACATCACGCCGGTATGCTGTGAAGGGGTAAGCACATGTGAACCACTAAAAAGTGAAAAACAAAAACTTTTTCCAAAAAAAAAACAACCGACTTCCAAATAAACACTACAAAGTAAAAAATAACTTTAATTTCGGAAGGCGGTGACAAAAAAATTAAATACACCTCCAAAGACACCGACTTCCGAAATTAAAGTTATTTTTCACTTTTTAGTGTTTTTTTTGGAAGTCGGTTGTTTTTTTAAACTACGCCACGGATTTTAATGCGGTTTGCCTCTATAGACAGAGCAATTCAAGAGGAATGTTTATCTAAGTATAAAACACAGACCTCAATATGAGCGAAGCCACTGGTAAAAGCTAGTTATATTATACAGGTTGAAATTGAAAACATGCGACAAACCGAAATGGGAGATTGTACTCATCATTATGAACAACTTTTACTGAGGGACCAAAGATGCAATCGCAAAAAAAAACAGCTGTTCCCTACATTTTGACGAGTTATGCGAACATAAATGTAGGGAACAGATGTTTTTTTTTTCGCGATTGCATCATTGGTCCCTTAGTAAAAGTTGTTCATAATGATGAGTACAATCTCCCATTTCGGTTTGTCGCATGTTTTCAATTTCACCCTGTATAGTCCAGTAAATATTTAATCAATTATCAGTACCACCTTCCTAGATTCAACTGTTGCTTATCTAAATTATGCACAGTTAGCCTCCAAACAATTAATTACGGTATAGTAAATGGGTGGACGCTTAGCCTTGACATTCTCAACAATATCTTAGTAGAGAACAAACAATTTGCTGAAAGCTATGACCTTGTGTAACCCGGTAGAGAATAGGTCTCTATTTATCTTATTTACTGCAATAAAACATGAATAATGTCCAATAACTAGAATTTATGCTGCATATATAGACCTCTTTCACTTATCAGTACCTGCCCTAAAAAAAGCGCTAGCCTTTTAAAGGATGTCTCTGGTCTTATTCAAATATTAATAATAATAATAATCACTTTATTATCAGGCAACTAAGGCCCATAGATAAAATACACAAAAATAATCTTAAACAATAATAACAAACTAATACATATTAATTAACAGCTTAAAACTATAACTAAACACGTAAAGTCATCGGCATCGTGTTTTGCTGCGAGGTGTCACGTAACCGTCCCCGGTTTTAGTCAGTAAAAGTCTGACACGCCCTCCCGCTCCACCCAGAGCGGGAGAAGTTATTTGATGATTTACCACCCAAAAAAAAAAAAAAAAAACCGTCCCCGGAAACGTCGATATACGACACCTTTCGGCCAAAAGTCCTCTTTCAAGCAGTGCTGTAGATGGTGCGTTGGAACTCGTACCACGAATGACTTAATTATCTTATATCTTATTCAATCTAATTTACATTTATTTAATGCATGTTTTTTGACTTGTTTATTATTTAATGTAACCCTAAAATTTTGCTGTCAATTTAGCTTTTATTCATCATAATTTTTATTTTTTCAATCTAGGTCTGTATTACTTGTTTTAATTAATTAATTGTCTATTATTATATCTGCGCATAATGTAGTGCATGCGGTGCTTTTCTGTAAGTAATGAGACGCTTAGACTTAAGATTGTAATGTTTAAACTATAAAGTTATACTGTACTCATTGTTGAGAGGGCTAATAAATAAAGAATGTTATTGGACCTTATTGGTGATGTTTGGTCAGGTGCGTAGTTCTCGCAACCAGCGTGCATGAATGACTAAATGTATGAACGTAAACGTGAGACGTGAGTTTATGTATGTATGCATGTACGAATTATGTAAAGTAAAAGATAAGTGACATTTGTGACCACTGGTAGCCTAGTGTTAAAGATCCCAATTTACAAGTTTTTGGTGAAATCTGTGAAGGAAAACATCGTCTTAAAACCTGGACTAATATAATCATCATATGCAAAGCCTTTACCCAAATATGTTTGGGTTGACTTCCAGTGTAACCGGAGGCAGCTGAGCACCAATATTCACAACCCAGTTGACCCCTTGGTTGTCAGACTTTCGGGCTTCTGACAACCCGTAACGACTGTCAAAGATCTACGAATGACAACTGGGACCAACAGCTTAACATGCTTTCCGAGGCACGGAGGGGTCTTGGTATGTAAAGATACCACCACACCATCCCATCCACAGACCTGCCGTGGCAAGCATGGCTTAACCTTATCAACCCATGCGGCTGTTATTACTTAGCAACAAGCCCCTCAAGGACTTATAATCCCGGGTCGACAGCGCGCCCGGGTCGACGGCGCGTTGTGTTCCACGCGCGCCTCAAAGAGATGTCAGCACCAAATGGGGGGGTCCGCAAGGGCTGATGCCTGCCAGGGGTGCGGGTTGTTCGAAAGAGATACCGCGGCCCCTGGCACACAGGCAACTGAGGGAACACGGGTGGGTTTTAGTCAGTAAAAGTCTGACACGCCCTCCCGCTCCACCCAGAGCGGGAGAAGTTATTTGATGATTTCCCACCCAAAAAAATAAAAAGGACTTATAATTAATAATAGATTTCTTTCTTTATTTCTGCTATGTTCTGTTTTATGAAGCAGACAAGCAGTGGCTTAACAAACCTGAAAAATACTGTTAAAACATAGTTAATTTTCTAATACCTGCCCACACATTTTTAACCGCCTAATAATTATGTTACGCTAAAGTAGAGTTTACCCGAAACAAAACAGAAAAAAGTGCTTTGGAGTTCGTTAGTAACATGCCTTTTATTACTTATGGGGTCATTAAACTTACTTGTTATTGCTTTCTCTGAACAAATTAAATCTAATTCTTTATGTTCTTGTTCATTTCAGAATGATTTGTTTCCAGGTTTGGCCAAATCTGAATAAAACTGTAATCCAAATCGAATTGTTTGATTTCGATCTCTTAAATAATATAATCTCTTTTATAACCGTTTTAAGTAAGTTAATTCGTCCTTAGTAACGTTGATAAAAATAAATAAATAAATTGAAGAATCCTTTGTATCCCTTTTCACGAAAATTATGCGGATGGCGTAGCATGAAATTTGGCACAGTTTTAGCTTATATGGAGAATGAATGCAGAAAACTAACATTAAAAAACTTTATTCCAAAAATATAAACAACCGACTTCGGGAAAAACACTACAAAGTGAAAAATAACTTTAATTTCGGAAGTCGGTGACTTTTGATATGTATTTTTTTTAACATTAGTGTTTTTCCGGAAGTCGGTTGTTTTTTTTTTGGAAAATGTTTTATTTTTTACTTTTTAGTTATAGTACCTACCCCACACACTAGACACAAAATTGTGTCTCATTTTTAATTTTCTATTGTAATGGCGCTTTAATGGGACCGGCAGTACTTAACCGATTAATCGTTACTTCCTTATTATATTATATGTATATAATATTATAAATGCGAAAGTAACTCTGTCTGTCTGTCTGTCGCGCTTTCACGCCTAAACTACCGAACCGATTTAAATGAAATTTGGTACACAGATAATCAAGAGCCTGAGAAAGGACATAGGCTACTTTTTAATGCGCAAAAAGGGTTGTAAGGGGTTGAAAGGGGGAGATAAAAAGTTGTATGGAAGTATCGTCATTTTTAGAGTTAGAAGCTTGAAACTTATTTTCTAGGCTGTTGATTCGATATAAATAAATATGACATTCAAAGTTTGTAAAAATTTTACCCTCAAGGGTGTAAAATAACAATAGGAAATAGGGGATGAAAGTTTGTATGGAAATATGTAAGGTTTATGTAAATGTTTTATAAGTTTGCGACAAGAGACAAAGACCCAAAGACACTATTCCACGCGGACGAAGTCGCGGGCACAGCTAGTTTAAAATAAGCATAGAACAGTCATTGACATTTACGAACACGAAAAGCGAGTTTAATTTAGAATATGCATAGATATTGACAAAGATATACATCTCTCCTACGATGCAACTATAAACTCAGAATAGATACACAAAATCTCTATGAGCTACGCCGCGTAGCACTTATCAGTCAACTATTTAAATTGCTACGCGCTACGAATCTTTTATGTGCGCGTACTACGCTCAGAATTGTTTACCATTATTTATAAACCTCACGTACAACCATTCCCTTTTCATTTATTCATCGAACTTCAAAAGAAATAAACACTGAAAATTTATTGCAGAATTATCTAAAATCTATAGAGCTAAAATTGCATCTTGATCTTATTCAGTTTTCAAGTCACGACAAGTTTTACACATAACATAAGGTCGAATCGTCAGGTCGGACGCATAAGGTTGTCGGGTGAATGACCTTTGGATGGTAAAAATATAATATTTTTTGGGTGAAAACGATTATAGAGCTAGCCTCAAATAAAGTATCGCGGGAGGAATTCCGACCAAGATTTTCGGGTTCATTATCTGTTTACGGCAAATAGCTTTCAGTACATTGTGTAAGTTAAAAGCTTAGCGTGATTTTATAAACGTTTCAGCCTTTGCGGAGTTTCCACTTCTTTCTGAACAGTGAACGAAACTGCATCGTCGAGCTCGGGTTGGAGACGCTCGACTCCAGTTGTTTGGTGAATCGGGTATACTCGGCGCCAGTTTTGTGGGTGGCGCTGAATCGGGTATACTTACTCCAGTCCTTTGGTGACGCTGAATCGAGTATACTCGGCTCCACTCGGAAAGTGACGGTGAGCCGGATAACAAAAAATCAAAAGTCATTTATTCAAACTAGGCTGAGAGTCAGCACTTTATGAACGTCAAAATTACATAAGACAGTCCCCCAAAACACCCGCCCTTCACCACTTCCTACTGCTTTAGCTGGGAAGAAGGAGTGGCGCAACAAACTCCCCAGCAGCACAGCTGTCTGTTAAGTTAGGAGAACTTGATTCTGTACTGATTCTTGATATGGTAGGTTAAAGTCTGTTGGTGACGCTGAATTGGGTATACTCGGCTTCAGTCGGTTGGTGACGCAGAATCGGGTATACTCAGCTCCTCCTCACTTTTATCGTGTGTTTATTATAAGTCCACACACCCTTTTATTGTTACTTAAAAGGATACAATAAAAACTAACTGCTAATCAGTGAACCGTTGAACGAATTTAAAGCATGTTAATTTAATTTATCCAGTGTTACGAATGAGTTTATTGTTGACTACTATTTATACACTAACTTCTTCTTGCGATTCCGTCCGCGTGGAAATCAACTATACCATAAAATATATCCTACATCAGTCGGCAATAGTAAAGCTTTTAATCAGTGAAATATTTTTTTAAATAGAAAGAAAGAAAGAAAAGGTATTTATTGTGACTCGCGCAAGAAGATCACATACTAAAATAAACACACAATGGTACAAAAATTATAAAAATCAAATTTCTCGGAAGAACAAAAATATTTAAAAAATAAATAAAACAGAAAGTCCTGCACGAGGCCAAAAGGCTCCTACTTCAGCATGATGCTGCGACATTTAATAAGTGTCGCGGCAGTTGCGGAAATTACCTCCTACATCCAAACTTACAAAACTACCCTCTTTATAATGTCAAAAATGAAATTATACCTTTCGGTTACCATCCGTATCCGTATCCGTGCGGACGTAAAAGAATAGCACCATCCCATTTCTTCACGTGGGTGTCGTAAAAGGCGACTAAGGGACTTTCTAGAGAATGGGCAGTAGCGTTCTCAATGCATTTTACCACCATACTGCGATCTCCAACCCGCCTGCCAAGCGTGACGATTATGGAAAAACCCCCCTTTTGGGAAAGGCCTATGTCCAGCAGTGGACGTCTTATGGCTGAAATGATGATGATGATGACTAACCGTATTGACTGTCAGCAATAACAATTTTAATGGTAATCCTAGTTCAGAGAAAGCCAACGGCTTACAGTCATGTGTATAAGAAGAAAACATTCTACGCTTTCCTAAAATAAATTTGAATAAGCCCAAAAAATAATAATTATAAAGACACAGAGCAAGCCAAAGTAAAACGAATTTATTTAAAACGCAAACAATTATGAAAAAACCGCTCCTCTCTCGCCCCTTACCCCACCGCCCATTAGATCAGCCACCGAATTTCCCCTGGGCCCCACAGAACCCGTGGTGCCAACGACACAAAAATACAACCCCTCATGTTTGCCCATACGTCTGTCTTTATAACCGACTGCTTGAGATTTGTTGAGTGTTTTAAAGCTGAATTTTATGCTGGCTATAAGTTCAGTAACCTTTTTATGACTGATAGGTAAGACTGACATCGAGTTTTGTGCCTTGGGATATTCTGGTAGACTGGTGGAATCAAATACGATAAATATGTTTAAATCATATTATTCATTAGCAATGGCTCACCTTTATAAGTAAAAAATTATAATAACATCGATTAAATGAGCAAAATTTATAAAATAATTTGGTTTAAATGGCAGATATGTCGGCTCGAACATTTTCAAAAACTTTTTGGTGGTTTAGTAAAAATTCTTTAATTTCAGTTTGAAAGTCGAGCAACTTTTCAAGACCAAACTCATTTAGAAAACTATACAGTTACATACATTTTTTCGGAGTATTTTTGCTATTGACACGCTAATTAGAAGATTAATATTTATTACTCAATGGGCCAGCTCTTGACCTCGATCACGCCAGATGGAAAGCAATGGATGAGGTCTATGATAGAACGAACGTGCCCAAAAGATGCCTATTCACTCTTGCTTTAAAGGCAGACGGGTTAAATTTGCAAGGGCACGCTGGCAGAGAGGTCCACACTTTTGCTGTGCACATAATAAATGTGAAGGAGAAGCGCTGACTACGACTGGTCGGGATATCAACCAAGTGGGGACGATACCCTGCAGTCCGGTAGTAAAACGGCTAGAGATCAGAACGACCTGATCTTTCGCAGTTTTACTATGTGGAATACGTATGGAATTCGTGTGGATTCGAATCCACATGTAAACTGCGATAGACTGAGTAAATACACTCGAGAGCAATGAATCCGGGTCACTTAAAGAATCCTAAAAATCTCGGAAACTAAAAATGCTAGGTTAATGCAATAAATTGTATTTAATAGACAATGTAATACTCCTTAAATGAAGGTATTAAAACTTCATAGTTATTGTAAAGTTATATCATAAAAAAATCTAATTTGAAAAAGGGCCACTTTCGAAGATGGAACTACGAAATTACAGCATTTGGTTTTGCTTTTGTTTGTAATCTGTCATTTATGTGGGTACATAAACCATGTTGATAGTGCTCTATATTCATTATTCAAGCTGAAATTATGTCGCTTACGCCTGAAGAATGCACCAGAATACTTACAATGCTGGAAACCGGCCGGAGTCAGCGCGATACAGCCAGGACTGTCGGTGTGTCGCTGTCAACAGTACAAAGAGTTCTCCGACGTTACGAAGAAACTGGTTCTAACCTACGCAGACCAGGAACGGGCAGAACCAGGTGTACCACAGCACGAGAAGACCGATACTTGGTGAACACCATGCTTCGAAATCGCTTTCTCACAGGAACTGAACTCACAAATCAGTTTCGACGCCTCGGAGGAAGTAACCCAAGTGCATGGACAGTAAGACGTCGGCTTGCTGAATCTAACTTAAAACCCCTTAGACCTGCAAACGGCCCTAAACTGGAGCGTGGGCATCGTATTTCAAGACTAAGATATGCCCAGAGCCACGTAAATTGGAGTATTGAAGATTGGTCAAAAGTTATGTTCTCCGACGAATCAAAATTTATGCTCTACAAGCACGATGGAAGACACAGAGTGTATCGAAGACCAGGGGAAAGATTCAAGCAAGCATGCATCGAAGAAAAAGTAGCCTACGGTGGTGGGTCTGTACTTGTGTGGGCCGGAATTTCTTCTGAAAGTCGCACAGAGCTGGTGATCATAGAAAACGGCTCTTTAACTAGCGTAAGATATGTGGAAGAAATCCTCAATGATCACGTTGGTCCATTTATGGTCAATTTAGGTGAGGATGCTATATTTATGCATGACAATGCCCGACCTCATACAGGTAGGATTGTGAATGACTACCTTCAAGAGATGAACATTACTCGTATGGAGTGGCCAGCGCGCAGCCCGGATATCAACCCGATCGAGCATGCTTGGGACGAGCTAGGCAGATGCGTAAAACAACGAAACCCTCCCCCAATCACGCTTCGTGAGCTCAAAATTGCTCTCACAGAGGAATGGGAGAATATTCCCCAAAATCGTATAAGGAACTTGGTGTACAGCATGCCAAACCGCGTAAACGCAGTAATGGAAGCACGAGGAGGCAATACGAAGTATTAAAATTCAAGAAAATCGTAATAAAGTTCAAAAATTTCATGTTTCCTATTTTTGTTTTAAGGAGAGATCAGCAGTTTTTTTCTTTATGTAATTTTGTGTTAATAAAATGTATGGTGACTCATATTTTTTTTACTTTCATTTAAGGAGTATTACATTGTCTATTAAATACAATTTATTGCATTAACCTATCATTTTTAGTTTCCGAGATTTTTAACATTCTTTAAGTGACCCGGATTCATTGCTCTCGAGTGTATTATGAGTGTACTTCATTATTTGTCCTTGACTTTCCCCCGCGTATAGACAATCTATTTTGCGTGATCGTAAGCGCTTGTAAACATCATCTGTACACGATTTTTGTTGAGCCTTCGGCATTGCTTTATACAATAATAATAACTTAACAATACAGTATTGTGAGAATATTAAACACAAACAAGCCGCGTGCTCGATGGGATTTCGCATCGACAAACTTCTATATAAACTTTCATCCTCTATTTAACCCCTTAAGGAGACGAACTTACAAAAATTTTGCTCTTGCTTAGTGCTCATTTTAGAAATAGTGATCTTTGTGTTTTTAGCTAATTTCATGCTATTAGCTCCGCCTCGCCGCCGCCAGTCTTCAGCCGCTGAGTGAGCGCTGTGATGGCACTTATGGCGGTAAATATGTCGAGCTTGAGCGAAGAGTATTTCTCCCCGCCCACGACAACACCACCTGCTCGTCGACGTGGAGGATGGCTTAGGACCTCGAGGCCCACCGGCCTCCGATAGGGCATAACTTTCGGCGGCGTGCAGCGCATGAGATGGATACGATTCAACAATGAGAATGGCATGCACTCATACCATGGGGCCACAGACGGGGCAAACAATCTGACCGCGTACCATGTTCTGAAGCTCTCTCTTTTTCAGGTTTAGGCTATGCGTTGCCGGTCAGTGAAATAAAGTGAAAGAATTATAACTAATCACTTCACAGGTGAGAACATAGTCCTCCCAAAAAGCACCCCATTTAAACATTTATAAAAAAACACTTGTACATAAACACGAAATGATCCCGGAACATAATACCGTGGACAAAACCAGACACTGGACTAATTACGGAGCCCGGGGCAACCCTTTGAGCTCGCGTAATATCCAAACGTAATAATGTTTTACTTTACATTTGAAAAATTATAAATTACTTTGTAGGCGTCGGCCAAATTGGACTGTTTAGTTAAACATATCGCGGGTAATCGTGTGGTAAACTTTTTTAAGGCATTTAAATTAACCTTGAGGGATTTTGGACATATTTTTACTGTCTTTTAAAGGGAATTTTTAGCAGAACCAAATAGGTATACGTCTATTAGGTAGCGAAAGCGAGGGCTAAACCCGAAGTTGAAGTGTAATGTTGCAATAATGGCAAACGAGCTTAGGTATTCAAGGCGAGAATACCTAAGCTGGTTACATTCAGTCCAAATCCATTCAGTCGTTAAGGCAAAAAAGGTAACAGACAGACGAACAGGCAGAGTTCCTTTCGAATTTATAATATGACTAGATTTTGCCAGCGTCTTCGCTCGCGTGGAGATTGAAAATTATCCCACGGAAATATACTATCGAAATAAAAAGTATCCTCTATCTGTGTACTATATTTCATCCAAATCTGTTCAGCCGTTTTGGCGTGATTTAGTTACAAACATCCAGACATATAACTTCACATTATAATATTAGTAGAAAGTAGGATACGACGAATATAATGTATAGATCTAGATATAAATATACAGATAGGGATACCAGTCTGATCAGAAGCCCCAAAATTAGTCCGCATCCTACCCGATTTAGGGTGTTAGTAGATTTAATTAAACTTTAGTCCTTTCAAAGGTTACTGTTGAAACCGATGCTGATGTTTGTAAAGTCTTGATTTAATTACTAGATCGTACCTACAAGTAGATATAAGTTAACAGTAACTTACAACTTCAGATTTTGACATGAGGCCAATTCTCGTGGGCACGGCACAATTGCGGCGGTAAGTCCCCTCTTTGAGGAGTGGCTGGAGAGGCGCTACGGCGTCCTCACCTTCCGCCTTACGCAGGTCTTCACCGGATACGGCTGCTTCGGGAGGTTCCTGTTCTGGATAAGGCGGGAGGACACGCCCGGGTGTCACAATTGTGTAGATGGCCTGGAAGACACGGTGGAGCATACGGTGGAGACATGCCCTGCCTAGACGGAGCACCGCCGGGTCTTCGTGGAGGCGACGGGCAGCGGCGATCTCTCACGTCCGGCCCTGGTCCAGGCCATGGTGAGAGCGCATGGGAAGTCGTCACCTCCTTCTTCGAAGCAGTAATACTCGCGAAGGAGGAGGTGGAGAGCGTGAAGGAGAGGCAATCTTTGCGCCCTCTAAAATGTCAAAAACTTGTTAAAAATGAATGGAAACTCGAGGTGTTTTTGACAGATTGAGACTGAGATCAGACTGTGAACATTACGCCCTAGGCGTCGGGAATCCCAGGCTGATTCTCGGTCACCGTAGGCGCGGGATTACGGACGGCGAGTAATGGGTAGCTCGCTGTCCGGTAAGGACCAAGCCCGGGTCAACGGCGCGTTGTGTTCCACGCGCGCCTCAAAGAGATGTCAGCACCAACTGGTGGGGTCCGCAAGGACCGGTGCCTGCCAGAGGTGCGGGTTGTTCGAAAGAGATACCGTGGCCCCTGGCACACAGGCAACAGAGGGAACACGGGTGGGTTTTAGTCAGTAAAAGTCTGACACGCCCTCCTGCTCCACTCAGAGCGGGAGAAGTTATTTGATGATTTCATACCCTCAAAAAAAAACTGTGAACGTTCTTAAAATTACGAGAATTGCCCCTCTGTTTGTGTCAATGAACATTCTCCAACTGTTATAAAGTAACAATTTCACTTCTGCTTATCTTTTCTGGAGACACAATTAACATAACATCACGTCTGTTATCCCCGTAGGGTTAGCCTAAGTTGTTTGCCCACAGACATCATCTTCTGCATACCCTTGTTCCAACTTGGGAATCTTGGAAATCTTGAAACTTGAGGTCAGCTTCCAGTCTAACCTGATGCAGCTGAATACCAGTATTTTACAAGGAGCGACTAACTGGGTAATACGATACCCCTTGGTAAGACGGGTTGTCAGACTTTCGGGATTCTGACGGCCGGTAACGACTGGCAAAGATCTACGAATGACAGCCGCGACAAACGGCTTTGCATTCTTTCCGAGGCACGGAGGTGTTTCGGTATGTTAAGAGGGTCACCCAGTCACGGAATGACCGTGGCAAGCGTACCTGATCGATGGACCCGTGCGCCTGTTATTACAAGACTCAATATTAATAATAACGTACCTATGCATTTAAATACATCTAGAACCTGATGCACAAAACTGTACATACTAACAAATGTGACCTCGCCCTATCGCTTCGGTTAGATTTGATGACGTCACAACTCCGATGCGCCACTGCAACGCAATACCGTGTGGTGTGGCAACATAACAAGCGGAAAATAATGTTCACGTTATCGAAAATGATTTCCAATGAATATATTCCGTTTATTTCAACAACTATAAACATTTATCCAAAAACTGTAAACAAATAACCGCTTTAAAAATATCGGATAGTCGTTAAATTGTTCCGAACATACGGTCCAATTCACGCCGATGACATTAAGTAGAGTTTTAACTAAAGGGTAGTGAAAATTCATATATAAATTAACTGTAGCCTTTACAAGTTGGCTGAGGCATACGTTATGTAATGGCCAAAGGACTGTATTTTACTGTTGGGGGCCGACATACCGGTTTTACGACTTAATAAATTTTGCAAACTTTGACGAGTCACTGTATACGTTGCAGGTACTTTTTGGAATCAGACGTTCTTGAAAGAGACCGGATAAAGATATGTAGGTGTGAAAGTATCGTGGTTTGTGGTGTCCTGTAGTTTCTGCCTACCATTGTGGGAAAGATGTAAAGTTGGAAGGCCTCTCACAAGATGGACCGATGATCTTGTGAGGGCCGCGGGAGTCTGCTGGATGCGGGAAGCACAGAACCGGTATGGCAGAGCTCGGGGGATGCCTACGTCCAGCAGTGGACATCTTTCGGCTAAAATGATGATGATGATGTTGTGGTAAAGAGCAGTGGTGGCCCACCGGTAACGGTCCCGATTTCCGAGTTGTAGGTCGTGAGTTCGAACCCAAGCAGGCGCTTTACTTTGCGTAAATTATTTCATCACCACTGCTCTCAAAACGATGAAGGAAAACATCGTGAGGAAACCGGCATGTTCTAGAACCAAAAGTTCGAAAACATGTGACATCCTCCAACCCGCACTGGGCCCGCGTGGTGGATTATGGCCCACTCCGTCTCATAGAAAGGATGCCTGTGTCCCAGCAGTGGGAACGTTAAAGGCTGATAATGCTTATGGGAAGAAGGCGTGAAGGCGTTTTTGTATGTATATAGTGGCCATATCGTAGATTTGCTCACTACATGAAATGCTCAAGAATGTCATGAAATGGTCGCATTTCATGAAATTCTCGTCCTCTTCTGGTTCTTATATTATAGAAGAAGACGGTTGGCGTCAGATTGACGGGGCTTCTATTTCTGTCTGCAGGGTTTAAAGGAACCTAACCAAACCGAACCTCGGGGTGCCCCTGACGTCGACCGTCTTTTCGAGAAAAAAATGTCGAGCATTTCATGAAGTGAGCAAATCTGCGATATGGCCACGACATGTATATGACTCTGGGTACGCAGGATTTAGTTCCAACCCATTTTGCTAGTCATGTTTAAAAGTAAGAAGGGCGGAGCCAGTTGCTTTCCACATCAGATAAACGTCCAGGCTCCGGGTACTGAGAATCTTCTAATGGCAAAACACTTACTCGACGTTCACACACATATAAATATCACTGCGAGATTTTATCGCTCACAGGATTTTGAACTCTCGGTTTCGAACCGAGCATTGAGAATCCAACAGACTACTGATGCAACTCAGCGCATCGAAAAAACCCGCTGTTCGATTTTCAATTGTCGGCGCTGACCAGTGCGCGACAAAATCCCACCTCGATATTATTACTTTCGTGCGAATGTCAACTTAAGGCACGGTAAGAAGCAAATTTTAGATATTTGACAATAGTGTATCGCGCCAACAAATAAGGTTCGAAACAGCGATGCGTTTGATGTTAGTTGATTCGAATCCCCACGAAAATAAAAGTAACTTGGTAGTTTTAATTAAATTGAAAAATAAATACACTGCTTAGTGGAATATTTTTTAGGAATTCCCTTTTTTATCACTACATAAAAAATTATAGATAGTTGTATGCGACGAAAAATATTTTTTAGAGCTCTGTTCTACGATTGTTTTATCATGGTACTTTTTTATTTTTATGAAATATTTTTGGATAAGTCTTTTCTTTAAACATTTGACAATACACTTATTTTTATTGTCTTATAATATGTACCAATACGCCTGACAGTGCGATAAAAACTGAGCTATAATGGTGTCCTAGACTTAGACAGCGCCTTAACACTGTCCGACCCGAGGATCAAATCCTGAACTCTATATTCAGCAGTCACGCTTGCAACCACTAGGCCAACAAGGTAGCTATAGAGGAAAAAAAAAGAAAATCTTCAAGTTTTTTCCTTTATTTTCGTATATTTATGAGTTAGGGGAGATTGTTCAGTGAGATGGTTCGGGATGAAATAATAATGTCTAATTACACTGAATAAAAGTTAAGAGCGAATTTACATATTTTAGTAAAAGCAGAATTATTTTGAAGCAGTTTCTGTCAGCGATTCTTTGTTTTGTACAAATTTTTGGATTTAGTACAGTACAATTTTATTTCTTGTCTACTTAATACTTGGTAATTTTTGTGATTTTGAGAATTATTAAGTGGTGTTGTGAAAATCTAAACAAACAAATCAAATTGAAGTGTCTGGTAATGTGTAATGTCACCAAAACAACTTTTTAATTAACACGAAAGAATATAAAGCACTCATACCTCGGCTCTCGTTGAAGTAAAGTTTGGCCGTACTTAAGCTGTGTCCTATTTTTTATGCTGTTTTGTGATTGGCTGGAGCACTTAGGCAAAATTATCTAAAAGAAGGGCCATTTTCTGGGTCGACATAGTCGGTCTCCAGCTCCTCAAGAATAAAGAACAATATGAAGAAAGAAGTTTTAATTCAACCCCTAGATACAGTCCACCTCACATACATAATTAATCGCACACTTACTTAATATTCATCGCTTCATCATCATATTAATCGCTTAGTTTAACCAAAAATAAATTCTAGGCTTTATTCTTATTTAAATAACGCTAAAATTAGTACGAAAGCTTACAAAATATTCAGCCATTATGAAATCTGGTAAAGCATAATTATTCAGAAATCCTATTAGCATTTTAGACGTAACAGAATTTCAGCTACTGCAGGATGTTACACAGACTATTATTATTTAATTTTTAATAGACTTTTTTGTTAGTAAACACGGTTGTTGACTCTTGTGCAGTTAATCTGCCCAGCCTTGTCCCAACTATATTGGGGTCGGCTTCCAGTCTAACCGGATGCAGCGAATACCAGTATTTGACATGTAGCCACTGCCTATCTGACCTCCACAACCCAGTTCACGCCAGGTAACACGATACCCCTTGGTAAGACTGGTTGTCAGACTTTCGGGCTTTTGACGACCAGTAGCGACTGTCAAAGTTCCATAGCAACCAGCGCCATAAAAATAAATAACTAGTCATTTTGACAAATGGCCGATGTCCTCAAACAACAGCGGCATACGTAGGTAGTATGTAAACGCACATTCAGAAACTCTTAGTAGCATATATTATGTATATATATACTTCAGATTATATGGGAAGACTTGTGAGTCGAGCAACACGGATAATATGTCAGAAAATGTCGGTAGGAAGAATTGGGGAAGAATGGATGGGCTCTATTTTATAACCCTTTGAATATATTAGTTAAGGAAGAATGAGAATATTCAGGTTTTTATTGATAGATACTGAGTGCAGACTAATAACTTGTTTCATTTTAGACGATGGTATGAGATCATTCTGTCTAGCTTTTGCGACTGCCTAAACAGGAGCTTCTGGCTATGTAATAACAGCCTTACAGGTCGACCGACCAGGTTAAGCTAAGCTTACCGCTGTTAGTCTGTGGATTGGTGACCATTTTTACATACCAAGAACGCGATCCCTCCGTGCCTCAGAAAGCACGTTAAGTCATTGGTCCCGGCTGTCATTCATGGATCTTTGACAGTCGTTACGGGTCGTCAGAAGCCTGAAAGTTTGACAACCAGGAGGAGTAGGTATCGTGTTACCCAGTAACTGGGTTGTGGAGGTCAGATAGGCAGTCGCTCCATGTAAAATACTGGTATTCAGCTGCATCCGGTTAGACTGGTAGCAGACCGATGATGACGAGATACAGGGTGCAAACTAATAACTTGTTTCGTTTTAGATATTTTCCCCAGCAATGTTGTATTTTTTTTTTGGGTGGGATAACAAATAACTTCTCCCGGGGTGTGGCAGATTTTTACTGACTAAAACCCACCCGTGTTCCTTCAGTTGCCTGTGTGCCAGGGGCCACGGTATCTCTTTCGAACAACACGCACTCCTAGCAGGGCTATATTGAGGTTGAGGCAGTTCAGCTACACCCATCCGGTGGCAGCTGAATACGTTTTTTAGATGAAGCAACTACCTTTAAAATTAGGAAATTTTCCAGGGAGTCAGATGTTAGCCGGTACATTCGATTTAAATAAATTTTCTTTTTCGTTCGTTTATAACTGCGTAGGAAGAAAATTTCGCGACATACACTACAGCATGCAGAAGTGGCAATGGGCCAGCTACTTTAGCCGTAAAACCGATGACCGTTGGTGTAGACGTGTTCTTAAGTGGAGACCGCGAATCGGCAAACATAAGGTAGGACGCCCTCAGGCTAGGTGGAACGACGACCTTCGCTGGGTGGCTGGTAGCAGTTAGATGAGAATTGCCGAGAATCAAGCTGAATGGCGCCGGACGTAAAGAATAGCACCATCCCATTTCTTCCCGTGGGTGTCGTAGAAGGCGACTAAGGGACTTACTAGAGAATGGGCAGCAGCGTTCTCTATGCATTTTACCACCATACTGCGATCGCCAACCCGCTTGCCAAGCGTAGCGATTATGGCAAACCCCCCAGTATTTTTGGGGGAGGCCTATGTCCAGCACTGGACGTCTATCGGCTGAAATGATGAAACTGAATGGAGTGCAATTGGAGAGGCCTATGTCCAGCAGTGGACTGCTGTAGGCTGATGATAGCGATGATGACACCACTGCTGTACTAGCCCATTGGTATCGACCCCGACTTAAAGCCGTGGTCTCGAACCAAGGCAGGCGGCATCACTTAGTGTAAATAATTTCATAACCACTGCTCTCAAAACGGTGAACGAAAATATTTTGAGGAAACCGGCATGTCCTAGAAGCAAATTTTCGAAGACATGTGACATCTACCGACTCGCACTGGGCCTGCGTGGTGGATTACGGCTCACTCCCTCACGAAAACAATATTAAATATTGATTATGCTAAGCTATGCTAGGCTATACACCACTCCTAATTAATAAGTACCTGGTACTTATTGACAGGCCTGCACTGTCTGTCCTCCCATACCTATTATCACTGTAATTTGAAAACATTGTAAAAGCCAACTATTTTTACACGCTTTATATTAGCTTCACTTGTATGTTTGTATGTAACCGACTCCTTATAGCGCGATTTTGACCCACTTTAAACGGTCAGATTTCATTGAAACTTTGTAAACTTATCGAGGACCGATGACAATTCCATAATTTTTAAAAAAAATGAGCAAGATGAAAAAAAAGGAAAAGTGTCACGTTTTTGTAGTTAGCAGAACTAAAAAATAGAAAATAAATAATAGTTTAAAAAACTAAAAAACACGCTTTAAAAACCAAACTAAAAAAGGACAAAACAATTTATTTCAATTAAAAAGCGTGAGGTGCTTGACAAAGTGATTATAAAATACCTCAAAAAGCACCCCACGCTTTTTAATTGAATTAAATTATTTTCTCCTTTTTAGTTTGGTTTTTAAAGCGTGTTTTTTAGTTTTTTAAACTATTATTTATTAAAAGAGTAACCGTGGAGTTTCTTCTCCATAGGAAGCGACAAATTGCAACCGTGCACCTAGTGCTTCTGACGTTTCATAAGCGCCCATGCAGGTTTATGTGAAATAAAATATTTTGATTTGATTTGAATTAGTTAATAAAATAAATAAATCTAAAATAACTGAACAGAAGTCGGTTCTAACCATGGTTCCAGCAGTTACCTAATCTAGAAAATAACAAACTGTCTAACTTTTCCTTAATACAAATCCAATTTTCTCTTAATAATGACTAAACTCATCACCGACGCCATGTTTTAAAAACAAAATACAATAAACAAATACATTTTTAACTTTAAACGGCGAAGTCTCGTCTCTGGAGCTTCATTTTAAAATATTAATCCAATCAAAAGTGAACTTTATTTCTAACGTGTTAAAGTTTCAAATCGTGTACAGTTAAGTTCATGAGTAATTCAGTTAAAGCTTTTATTTTAAACGGGTTTTATTGAAAACACTGTCGTATTTTATGCTCGTATAGGCTTTTTTGGTTAAAAAGTGTGTTTCGAACATAATGTGGACAGTTTATTTTACTCTTTTTAAAGCTTCGTAACTTGCTTTTGCATGTCAAACGGTTTGAAAATGATGACGTATTTTTTATAAAAACCTGTCCTTTTTAAATTTATTGCTGACTTTAATAAGAAAACACATTGTCATATAGTCATAATAAAACAATTCGCGCTAGTTGTCTATTTATTCGATTTTATGTGTGTGTACTACACAGGGTAAATTTTTTACCAGTACGCAAACTGTAACCATAAATCCAGCATATCATTCTAGACACCAAGCGTAGAAATTATACAAAAATTAATCTGCTGTTTCATAGAAAGTTCTACGTGGTCAAAATGTATGGAACAGTTGCTTTTTTTTTTGTATAACTGCCAAAAAAGTTCTACGCTAGGGGGTCTAGAATGATATGCTGCATTCACGGTTACAGTTTGCGCACTGATTAAAAAAAAATCCTGTCTAACCTTTCGGAGAAAAAATGACGTGATGTTATGCTATATTATTGGATATTGAGATTTTTATATTTCAAAAGCCTTTTGAGAAACACACATACAACGAAGAGAAACTTACTAATCTTATTAATATTATAAACTAGCTTTTTCTAGCGGCTTCGCCCGGGTGTAGTTCGAAAATTGTCCCACGGGAACGTCCTACCGGGATAAAAGTATCCTATGTGTTATTCCAGGTTACAAAATATCTGTGTGCCAAATTTCATCCAAATCTGTTCAGCCGTTTTTGCGTGAAAGAGTAACAAACATCTATACATCCATACATATAAACTTTCGCGTTTATAATATTAGTAAAGAAGAAAGGACTAGCTGCTGCATGCCCGCGGCTTCGCCCGCGTGGATGTCGAAAACTATCCCACGAGAACGTATTACCGGGATTAAAAGTATCCTATGTGTTAATCCAGGTTACAAACTATCTATTTGCCAAATTTCATCCAAATCCGTTCAGCCATTTTTGCGTGATTGAGTAACAAACATCTAAACATCTTCACAAACTTTCACATTTATAATATTACAGTAGGATGTTAAAGTTTGTATGTTTGACTCAATCACGCAAAAACGTACAAACGGATTTGGATGAAATTGGGCACACAGATAGCCGCTTTTCGCCGCGGGAGAAGCCCTGGGCGTCGGGAATCCCAGGCTGATTCCCGTCCACCGTAGGCGCGGGCTTGCGGACGGCGAGTAATGGGTAGCTCGCTGTCCGGTAAGGACCAAGCCCGGGTCGACGGCGCGTTGTGTTCCACGCGTGCCTCAAAGAGATGTCAGCACCAAAGGGTGGGGTCCGCAAGGGCCGATGCCTGCCAGGGGTGCGGGTTGTTCGAAAGAGATACCGTCGCCCCTGGCACACAGGCAACTGAGGGAACACGGGTGGGTTTTAGTCAGTAAAAGTCTGACACGCCCTCCTGCTCCACCCAGAGCGGGAGAAGTTATTTGATAATTTCCCATCCTCAAAAAAAAAAAGATAGCCGCTTTTATCTCGGTTGTACGTTCCCGTGGGATAATCTTCGACCTTCACGCGGGCGGAACCGCTGGCTTAAGCTAGTGACCTCTAAGAGTCAACAAGCTCATATAATAAAGTATCAAAACCGATATTCAAGAATACACTGCCCTGCCTATCCTTTATCGGACTCTTTTAGTGGATTTTACACAGTAGTAAAACTCGATTTCTGGACCACTGGCGAGATGGGCAGATGACTGATGTTGTATAGAATCAAGTCTATCCGACTAAACATCTGTTTAGTCGGATAGACTTGATTCTATACAACAGGTATCTACCTGTGCTGCTGGAGAGTCTGTTCCGCTACTTCTTCTTCCCAGCTAAAGCACTAGGAAGAGGTGACTGGTGGGCGTTTTGGGGGGGACTGTCTTATGTATTTTGACGTTCGAAAAGTGCTGATTCTCAGCCTAATTTTAATAAATGACTTTTTTTTTGACATAGTGGCCATCGCGAGCGAGTAGAACGTGGATGACGCGGGTACAGGTGCGTAGGGACTAGCAAAAAGAATGAGTAGGTAGTCTTTGTCCACCAGTGGGTGAAATTGGGCTGTCGATGAGGAAAACACCATTCATATTAAATAAAACACCGTTACATTTTGATCGTTTTAATCCTTTAAAAGGGTCATTTTACTCATCATTATAAACAACTTTTACATTGGGATCAACTCTGAAATCTATACATATAATAAAATTGTAGAAAAGTGGTGTCTGTACAATCGAAATATATTAAAAAAAAGTAGCAGGGGTTGTTATTATATCGATGCCGAACCCGAGATTGTAATGTTTTTTTTTTTTGTCTGTTTGTCTGTTTGTCTGTGTGTTTGTACACGCTAATATCAGAAACGGCTTATTCGATTTAGATGCGGTTTTCACTAATATATTGTAGTAAGCTTCACTTAACATTTAGTGTTTATTTCATGTCAATCAGTTCATAAATAAAAAAGTTATGTCAATTTAAAGAATCACGGCGAACATTTGTTAAGGTATTCTATCAGAGTACGTACACGCCTCGCGCCTGCGCGTCCTTGGCTATATAAAGCGCGCTGAGAGCCGCGCCACTGCCTATTTCGATCCAGCCTGTCCCCAATAGTGATAACTGTCCCCCTATCAGTGACGCCCTGAGCCGAGGTCCGTACCCCACAGGGGGTGCCCTCAGCGTGCAGTCGCTTAGTATATAAATTTAGTTTGTAAGCCCTGGCTGGAGGCGTTAAGATTAGTTTCTGAATGGCAGCCCCAGGAAAGCCCGGTTGAGCAGTCACGGCCTCTCAAGGCCAACTGCGAGATGCCCAACAAAAAAAAAAAAACACGCCGCTGCCATAAGGATTCAGTTATTCGTAGCGAACGCACGTATCCTGGAGAGTATAAGCGAATAGTTTCATTCGATTATTGCGATTCACTTGAATACTGACTGTTTGCATATTTCATTTATTTATATTTTAGGGTTTTTAGGTTAGGTTCTTTTTCTTAATTTTCTTTAAAATTTTGTAAATAAATATTACGGTATATTATTATGTAATTCAAAATATGCTGCCCAAAAAGTCTTTTGTCTTTGTCTTTTTTTGTATTTTTTTTAAAAACGTTTCCCCACACTAGGAATCACACAAAAAAAATCAAAGTCACTATTCCACGCGGACGAAGTCGCGGGCACAGCTAGTCGTGAAATAAAAATGAGCTGATCCATACACTCAGTCGTGTTATGCGAACATAAATGTATGGATCAGCTCATTTTTATTTCACGATTTCAGGTTTGATCCCACTGTAAAAGTTTTTCATAATGATGAGTACAGTAACCCTTTTAAAGGATTAATACGATCAAAATGTAACGGTTTGTATACCTATACATAACATAAATCACGCCTTGTTTCACCGAATAGTTGGGCAGTTGTGTACCTAAGGGGATAAAAAAACATTTTAAATTGATAACCTCCTCCTTTTTGAAGTCGGTTAAAAAGCCCAATAACACTGCCCGATGTGGGAATTGAACCGAACAATATACATATTAAAATATATATATTTTTACCCAAAACCCCATAAGATAAGGAGCAATGGGCCATAATTCTTCACCAAAGCCAAATAAAAGTAGTTTAAGTAACCAGCTTACTAATATCATCCCTAAATGCGTCCCTTTTTCAAAATCCAAAAGCACTAACGTGCTATTTAGCAGCTATTATGGCCTTAAATAGGTCCCGGAGGCTTAAGATGGCCGAGTAGGCTCGTGTAATTCAGACAAGTTGGTGAAATATGGCCTCTGAAGGGTTTTTGATAAGAAGAGGAGCGCCGGCTGTCGAGAAAATTAGTTGATGTGTGTTTTATTTAAATTTTTGAGGGCTGTAATGTATGCGTGTAAAGTATTTTGTTGATAATTAGTGGGTAAATCAAAGTTTGTGTGGTTGATAAGAGGATCACGCGAACTCAAACACGATTTAAAAGATTAAGGAATCATAAAGTTAGGGACATAAATTAATAATTTATTTTATGGCTAAGAAATTCTATTTCTAAGGGCTGATTTTTCAATAGTCAGATAACTTCTATCTGAAGAATAAATCTGACAGTTTGGCATAATTTTCTATTCAAAAGCTGTCAAACCGACACATTTATACCTCAATAAAAGTTTATTGACATATTGAAAAATCAGCCTTAACTGATATATCTATTAGAACAACATATTTTCAACATTTTACCGTTTTGACTTAAATAGGAATACTGAAAACAAATAACTGAAGACTGGTCATTGAAGCTGAAATCTTTTTTTTTTTCGTATCTACCAGCAACGGAATCCAATATCCACAACCGAATCCAACCGGAAATAAAAAAATAAATCGAACAACAACACAATCATTCTTTTTCATAACATACTTACAATACAGACACACGTCAACACCAATACAATAAAACATAGTAACAATACACACACACACATACATACAGGACAAATGAAAATCGGACGTACGGCACGAACGAACGTGACAAACTCGCTTACAGCTAGATGATGTATATACTGAATGTATATTGTATACATCCTTGTTTTATCTATATCTATACATATAATAAAATTGTAGAAAAGTGGTGTCTGTACAATCGAAATATATTAAAAAAAAGTAGCAGGGGTTGTTATTATATCGATGCCGAACCCGAGATTGTAATGTTTTTTTTTTTTGTCTGTTTGTCTGTTTGTCTGTGTGTTTGTGCACGCTAATATCAGAAACGGCTTATTCGATTTAGATGCGGTTTTCACTAATATATTGTAGTAAGCTTCACTTAACATTTAGTGTTTATTTCATGTCAATCAGTTCATAAATAAAAAAGTTATGTCAATTTAAAGAATCACGGCGAACATTTGTTAAGGTATTCTATCAGAGTACGTACACGCCTCGCGCCTGCGCGTCCTTGGCTATATAAAGCGCGCTGAGAGCCGCGCCACTGCCTATTTCGATCCAGCCTGTCCCCAATAGTGATAACTGTCCCCCTATCAGTGACGCCCTGAGCCGAGGTCCGTACCCCACAGGGGGTGCCCTCAGCGTGCAGTCGCTTAGTATATAAATTTAGTTTGTAAGCCCTGGCTGGAGGCGTTAAGATTAGTTTCTGAATGGCAGCCCCAGGAAAGCCCGGTTGAGCAGTCACGGCCTCTCAAGGCCAACTGCGAGATGCCCAACAAAAAAAAAAAACACGCCGCTGCCATAAGGATTCAGTTATTCGTAGCGAACGCACGTATCCTGGAGAGTATAAGCGAATAGTTTCATTCGATTATTGCGATTCACTTGAATACTGACTGTTTGCATATTTCATTTATTTATATTTTAGGGTTTTTAGGTTAGGTTCTTTTTCTTAATTTTCTTTAAAATTTTGTAAATAAATATTACGGTATATTATTATGTAATTCAAAATATGCTGCCCAAAAAGTCTTTTGTCTTTGTCTTTTTTTGTATTTTTTTTAAAAACGTTTCCCCACACTAGGAATCACACAAAAAAAAATCAAAGTCACTATTCCACGCGGACGAAGTCGCGGGCACAGCTAGTCGTGAAATAAAAATGAGCTGATCCATACACTCAGTCGTGTTATGCGAACATAAATGTATGGATCAGCTCATTTTTATTTCACGATTTCAGGTTTGATCCCACTGTAAAAGTTTTTCATAATGATGAGTACAGTAACCCTTTTAAAGGATTAATACGATCAAAATGTAACGGTTTGTATACCTATACATAACATAAATCACGCCTTGTTTCACCGAATAGTTGGGCAGTTGTGTACCTAAGGGGATAAAAAAACATTTTAAATTGATAACCTCCTCCTTTTTGAAGTCGGTTAAAAAGCCCAATAACACTGCCCGATGTGGGAATTGAACCGAACAATATACATATTAAAATATATATATTTTTACCCAAAACCCCATAAGATAAGGAGCAATGGGCCATAATTCTTCACCAAAGCCAAATAAAAGTAGTTTAAGTAACCAGCTTACTAATATCATCCCTAAATGCGTCCCTTTTTCAAAATCCAAAAGCACTAACGTGCTATTTAGCAGCTATTATGGCCTTAAATAGGTCCCGGAGGCTTAAGATGGCCGAGTAGGCTCGTGTAATTCAGACAAGTTGGTGAAATATGGCCTCTGAAGGGTTTTTGATAAGAAGAGGAGCGCCGGCTGTCGAGAAAATTAGTTGATGTGTGTTTTATTTAAATTTTTGAGGGCTGTAATGTATGCGTGTAAAGTATTTTGTTGATAATTAGTGGGTAAATCAAAGTTTGTGTGGTTGATAAGAGGATCACGCGAACTCAAACACGATTTAAAAGATTAAGGAATCATAAAGTTAGGGACATAAATTAATAATTTATTTTATGGCTAAGAAATTCTATTTCTAAGGGCTGATTTTTCAATAGTCAGATAACTTCTATCTGAAGAATAAATCTGACAGTTTGGCATAATTTTCTATTCAAAAGCTGTCAAACCGACACATTTATACCTCAATAAAAGTTTATTGACATATTGAAAAATCAGCCTTAACTGATATATCTATTAGAACAACATATTTTCAACATTTTACCGTTTTGACTTAAATAGGAATACTGAAAACAAATAACTGAAGACTGGTCATTGAAGCTGAAATCTTTTTTTTTTTCGTATCTACCAGCAACGGAATCCAATATCCACAACCGAATCCAACCGGAAATAAAAAAATAAATCGAACAACAACACAATCATTCTTTTTCATAACATACTTACAATACAGACACACGTCAACACCAATACAATAAAACATAGTAACAATACACACACACACATACATACAGGACAAATGAAAATCGGACGTACGGCACGAACGAACGTGACAAACTCGCTTACAGCTAGATGATGTATATACTGAATGTATATTGTATACATCCTTGTTTTAGGGTGGGCAGGCTTCTCAGTAGACAATTGTATTATTTAGGATAGAGAACGTTATAAGATTATAAACAAAATCACTGATATCTCTCACACAATGCATAGAACTTAGTATCAAAACCTGGAATGTCAATGTCTATATGAAATTACATACATGGCACATTGCTCGCAGAACAGATGGCCAATGGGGCCGAAGGCCGGTGGACCTTGTGAAGGCTGCAGGAATCCGGTTTAAGGCGGTGATTTCTTGAAAACGCTCAAAAAGGTGGTTTTTAAACCAGTGTATCTCTTTAACCGTAAATAATTTAGAAAGCAAAAAAATATATGATATTTTCAAGTCTTTTTTGCATAAAGTGATTGAACTCAAAACATAATTAAACATACTTTATTGAATCAAAAAAATCATCAAAGTCACCTCTTAATTATCTTTAAAACCAGTTTATCCCTTCAATAACAATTATAATTAAAAATATATCATAAAATTCCAAATGCCAAACTGCATCTAGTGATGGATTATTTATTTTTAAATAGTTAATATCTAATTTTATACAATTTTATTTGCAGTTTTACTTATTACAACAGATTTTAACCCGTATCGGATTGCAATAAGAACTATTATCACTCATAATGATAATATTTAAAGTTACCGTAAAGTTCGTCGAACTGGTTTTCATAAATTCATATTAGGAAATATGCACATGATTCAAATAAGGACCAATTTTTTTAAGAAACTATTTCTTTAGAATGCCTCCATCAATATTTTTGATTATAATTTCTTATTGAGCAAGAAATTTATGTTTAAAAAGTTCAATAAAACTGGGAAATTCAAATATTTGAAAAGCGAATGTGACGCATAACTTTATGACAACAATAAATGTCAATGTGTTTTATTTAACTGTTTGCAATTCAGTCAGTCTGATGTCAATGTCATAGACTATGACGTCACACCAAGTGCGCCAAAATGGAGGGCGTTTAAGTTGCCCGTGTCGGTTAGCTATTTTTAACTTTTTGTTTATGTTCTTTCAATTGCATTTGCGGCATTGAATATATTTTTACTTTTATATGGCGATGTAAACTATCGAATAAAAAATGCGAATTCTCTATTCAACCATTTACAGCCATTGACCATTATCTGTAGTTATTGTTGGCATGGTAACATAATCAGGCCCAATAGTTATTAAATAAAACTGTGTAACCAACACTTATACCATCATCTGCCTTTTCCCAACTATTTTAGGGTTAGCCACTAGTCAAACCGGAAGTATACCTGATTACCAGTATTTTACATGGAGCGACTGCCTATGTGACCTCCACAACCCAGTTACTGGGTAATACAATACCCTTTGGTAAGACTGGTTGTCAGACTTTCGGGCTTCTGGCGACCAGTAACAACTATCAAAAGATACACGAATGACAGCCGGGACCAACGGCACGGAGGGGTTTTGATATGTGAAGATGTTCACCCATCCATGAACCAACCGCAGCAAGCGTAACCATCTTTACTCAATCTAGGAACTCATATTTACTTGGCAAGACAATTCTACCTCCCATCTTCAAATAATCCTTAGATAAACAAACACAGAAATCGATTGTGTCTTCAAATAAGATCTTTGATTTCCATTTGATTACATTTGACGCAAAAAATAACCTAAAATCGAGTCTAGAATCAGAATCCAATAACAAAAACCTAAGTAATTACATATTCTTTGCGGCACATAAGTCAATTTTCTCACTCCGCCACCCAAATCAGTCAAACAGAAAACAAAATGAAAGAGCCGTGTTGGTAACGTGACAATATGACACACGGCCGGATGACGCGCGGGGCGTGTCAGGGACTAATGTCTTCTTGTGGTGCCATTTGTGAGCGATGGCGGTAATGAATGACAGGGGTTTGGTCTAAGGAATAACAGGAATTTAGAGCTTTATTTAAAATAGGTAGTCATTGGGACAACCGATATAACTGAAAAGTTAAAACTTTGGAAAAACTCAACACATCACATTAGCATGCCGGTGATGCGAATCCATTTTTGTCCCTACCAAAAATCGCTCAACGAGGCTTAAGCAGTTTTCATGTAAAAAAAAACCGACTTCCAAAAAACACTACAAAGTGAAAAATTACTTTAATTTCGGAAGTCGGTGTCTTTGGAGCTGTATTTTAATTTTTTGTCACCGCCTTCCGAAATTAAAGTTATTTTTCACTTTGTAGTGTTTTTTTGGAAGTCGGTTTTTTTTTTTGGAAAAAGTTTTTTTTTCACTTTTTAGTGGTTCACATGTGCTTACCCCTTCACAATATACCGGCGTGATGTTATGTTATGAACTGATGTAAGCAATAAACAGACATGAGATTTCAGCAATCCCAGTCCATTTGCTATCATTTATTGAGGAGTTCCGTTGTCTATCTCCGAAGTTCTTCATCAGATCTTCACCAAATTGAAATAGGACCGCTCCAAGAAAGTACTCTTCCAAAAAATACCAAAATCGCTTCGCGTGCCTATAAAATTTGAAGAGTTCTCTCTATTTCTCCAGGATCCCATCATCAGATCCTGACTTGATGATCATGGGACCACCTGGGAAGTATACCCTTTCAAAAAAAAATCCAAATCGGTCCACCCATCTTCGAGTAATCGGGGAACATACATAAAAAAAAAAAGTTCCGACGAATTGAAAACCTCCTCCTTTTTGAAGTCGGTTAAAAAATAAGGGTAATCTGAGATAGACTGGAGTAATCTGGAAAAATGGGTGATCTTGTCACTGCGCCACTGGGCTACTGCCACCAATGACAGATAGAATATAATTATAGTCTTTTTCCAGTGGAGTATTTAGTGCTCAATGGTTTGTTAGCGTTTATACACACCGCGTACCGGAAGACGTAGAGCGGGAAGGCCTCCCACAAGGTAGACCGATGACCTTGTGAAGGCCGCGGGAATCCGCTGGATGTGGAAAGCACAAGACTGGTCAAAGTGGAGGAGCCTGGGGGATGCCTATGTCCAGCAGTGGACGTCTTTCGGCTGAAATTATGATACACAACGTCATCAAATAGGTACCTACTTATTGCAAAGTGAAACATTATTTTGAGGAATTCGTAACTGGGTAACAACAGCCGTACGGGTGGATCGGTCAGGTCAAGCTACGCTTGCCGCGGTAGGCCCGTGGATGGGTGACCTTCTCTACATACCAAAACCCTTCCATGCCTCTGAAAGCACAAGTGTTGACCCCGCCTGCCATTAGTGGATCTTTGACAGTCGTTACGGGTCGTCAGAAGCCAGAAAGTCTGACAAGCAGTATTACGAAGGGGTATCATATGACCAAGTTACTTCGTTTTTTCGTAGCGTTCTTTATGATCTGGCTTTGTTTTCTTTATGAACGTAGCGTGATGTTAAATAGCCTATAATCTTCTTACAAAATTTGAGCTCCCGAATGCAAAAATAAATTTTCAAATCCGACTGGTAGTGCCAAAGATTAAGTACCCCCTACATACAAAGACTGGTCTGTCAGAATTTCGGGCTTCTGACGACCCATAACGACTCTCGAAGATCCACGAATGACAGCCGGTCTTCGTATATAAAGATGGTCACACAACCACGGACCAACCGCGGCAAGCGTAGCTAAACCTAATTGAACGACACGTGCCGTTGTTTTTACTTACCCACACGTGAGTTTATGTATGGATAGATTCGGCATCTACACACAAAATCGCTTCCGCTACCGCCCATAACTTACCCGTTATCATAACCGTAGCTATCAAATTAACCGGCAGATTACCCCTTCGGCTTGACTTACAAACTAAGTGCGGTACACAACCACGCCAGGACGTATAAAACATAATATCTCACTCACTTTGATTTATAGCCGCCATTTATATGCGCCCATGGTTTTGGTAACTATGTATTAATTAAGATTGTTTGTTCACAGTTCTAGATTTTTTTTCTTCTTTGAACAGTATGCCAGGTCTATTTTAAGAATGGAAGCCAAGTTTTTTAAGTTTTAAAGTTGATTTTGCTGTAATGCGAATTAATGCATTTATCTTTCATTCCAAGGCATTCGCACTCGTTGATAGCGGAACCAGCAGGGTAATTACGTAACACTCTCAAAATGTCTCAAATACCTTTCATTGCGTCAATTCAACAACCTTAATTACGTCATTTACGTTGCCCAACAGACGAATTTTTCAAACATATTTATCAAAAAGTATTAGAAATTTTGCTTCAAAATCCTTCGGATTGTAATCGATAGTATGTTACGCAATTCGGGTGCATGCTTTTATTTGCTTCAAACCTATAGCAATGACATATGCACTGACAATTCCTCGTGAAAATCAAAATGCCTACGACAATTTTTTCTACTGCTTGGTTAGTCCCAAAATCAACTAGACTGAATGATCTTTGCACCACGAAATGAGTTCTCGTTTAGTTTCTGCCAAAGAAAAATGAAAGCAGAGCCAATGAGAATATCTATCAGTAGTCGTGAATGTGAACCCAAACAGGCGCTTTACTTAGTGTATTTCATTTCAAAACGGTAAAGGCAAACATCGTGAGAAAACTTTTGTAAAATGTCTTAAAACCAAAAATTCGTAGACATGTGACATATACCAACCCGCATTGGCCCCGCGTGGTTGATTACAGCCCTCTCGATCTCTAAAAGAGGAGGCCACGGGAGGACTGTGTCCCACTGTGTGTGTGGTTAATTGTATGTATCTAAAGTGTACCTCGCCTCAACTGACTCGCTTCCGCGACCTCCCATCACTCACACATCAGCATAATGTCAGCTCGTTTGTCTGTAGCTATCAAATTAGCCGGTGGATTGCCCTTTTGGCCCACTAACAGAGCTTAATGCGTCCATGTCGGCTTTATGAGCCGTTTACAACGCCACATTAAAGTTTTTTACTCGCCCCCAACATGCTAAGTAGGCTGTCTCGAAGTTTTAAGATGAAACTGGACTGTTTGGTTGTTTATTTTTTTGTGTTGGGTACAATAAATAAAAAAAAAATTAAAAAAAAAAATTATTTCAGACGATACAGTCCATAGATTGGTAGTAATTAGTTAATAACAATGTGTGCCTATTAGCTATGTTAGTAATGTTAGTAGATAACTCTGCGTTTCTTTACTGTACTAAACCTAAAGCCACCTCCACCAGGTGCCTCTGGATGAGGCAGTCTGGTCTCGCAACAATCATTTTCAGGATGCCATTCCGACTGTTACGTAGACGTTGTAGTAAGGATGCTGCTTTTTTTCGCATAATGAACAATACTTTGATCCATTATTTTTAGAAAGGCGGCATCTTCATCAGCGATAGGAACGCGCCGTGCCAATAAATCACCACTGAGAGAGTATCGTCGTGTGTCACTTGCTAAATTGTGCATGTATAGAATAGAATATAATATTCTTGTTTTTTCTTAATCATTACAAGTGGCATTCTGTAGTTTCATTTATATGTATGTATTTGCACTGTTTATTGTGTGTGTAATTAGTCTTTGTTATTTATATGTGTGTATCTTTGTTGTGTATGTATTTTTTTATTATACTGATACACTGACTAAGTGCGAATTTCACCAATGAAATTGAAGGCGTTCAGCACATCTAAGTTGCGTGTAAGAGCTATCTGTGTTTAAAGCTACTGTCAGTATGCTGTGGACACAGACAGTTTTTGATCGCGGTTTAGACTTCTAAACCACGATCAAGAGCTGTTCACCAAAAAACTGAACGGGATCGCAAGTGCTGATCGCATTCAGATTTTTGATGATGTTCGTACCTTAATAAGTGTTTATAATTTAATTCTGATTTTGTGAGTTGTGTTTTTTCTTCTGTATTGGAACAACTAATTGATTCATATATCTATCTATTGATTTACTATTGAATTTCATGGCTCAGCGAGACTATTTCCGCGATTAACTCGCTCATAGTGATGTCGTCATAGTAAGTAAAGTGCACAAACAAGGCAATTTTGATCGCCTGGTGACTTGGTTTTGCCTGCGTGGACGTCGGAAATTTTCTCACGGGAACGTACTACCGAGATAAAAAGTATCATATGTGTTAATCCAGGTTAAAAATTATCTGTATGCCAAATTTCATCCAAATCCTTTCGGCCGTTCTTGCGTGATCGTGTACCAAACATAACTTTCACACCATATTAGTAGGATAACAGAAAAATATGTCGTTAAGATATATATTTCCACATAATAATAATAAATAATAATAAAATTGTTTATTGACACAAAATACAGGTGTAACGTACATAATTGAAGCCCCGGCTCCTGAACTAGGTAGCAACCTGTGTTGCAGGAGCCAGTGTCTTCATAATCATATTGATAGCAATACTTATTTCGTTTTGTGTGAACATTTTTGTACACATAAAATTAAATAAGCAAGACAAAATTATTACATTACGTTTTAGTAGAAAAAAGCGAACGCTGAATAAATATTCAGCATTAATAAACCCAAAATCATAAACATTAGGGACCATTTAAAACCACTTTATCAACACGTTTAGCGTAATTACAAAATGGGTTAACAAACTCTCGTTACGAGCTATTAAAAGTATCATGTTATGAGTTTGTACCGTAAACAAGGAAAATCTTACACCGAGACAGAGTTAGGTAATTATTAACCAATATTGTGTACCTGAGTGCAGTGGTGGCCCAAATGTAACGGTTTTGAGTTGTAGTTCGTAAGTTCGAACCCAAACAGGCGCTTTACTTTGTTACACGCTTTATATTAGCTTCATCTGTATGTTTGTTTGTATGTAACCGACTCCTTAGAGCGCGCTTTCGACCCACTTTAAACGGTCAGATTTCATTGAAACTTTGTAAACTTATCGAGGACCGATGAAATTCAATAATTTTTAAAAAATAATTGAGAAAAATGAAAAAAAAGGAAACCAAACTAAAAAAGGAGAAAATAATTTAATTCAATTAAAAAGCGTGGGGTGCTTGACATTAATTGATTATAAAAATACCTCAAAAAGCACCCACGCTTTTTAATTAAATTAAATTATTTTCTCCTTTTTTAGTTTGGTTTTTAAAGCGTGTTTTTTAGTTTTTTAAGCTATTTTTTTTTGTTTTTATCACCACTGCTCTCAAAACGGTGAAGGATTAAAATATCGTCAGGAAACCGGCATCTACAAACTCGTCCTGGGCGTGTTGGATTACGGCCCATTCCCTCTCATGGAAAGGAGACTTGTGCCCCAATAGTGGGAACATTATAGGCTGAATATAATGATTACGATTGTGTGCCAATGTGCAAAAAGCCGTTGGATGCGAGAAGCACAGAACCGGTCGAGGACGCACTGGTTAAAGACTAAGGTCTTCAACCAGTGCGTCCTGCCAGTTATGACACAGTGCCGAAACGAAGACACTGATTGTTGGGCTGGTTCTTTGAAGGACCATGAAGATGTTTGGGATGCATGAAGAAGCCTCCTCGTGTAGCGCAATTTGTTCCACCAGTAACTCGAATGAACCGAGCGCTCGGCGCATCCTGGACAGTCACACCCAATACCTTGATGACTGGCCAATTCTTCCCTTGCGGTGTAGTACTAACGCCCGCCTGATTCGCGACCACCCACCGGAGTCCGGCGTCAAGCAGCTTGCTGTGTTTTGTCGATGCGTGAGAGTACTAGTGCCTTGAACAAGAGTGAACACGCATTTTATGGGCACGCTCGATCCATCATAGACCTCATCAATCGGTTTCCATCAGGCGTGATCGAGGTCAAGAGCGGGCCCATTTAGTAATAAAAAAAGGACAAGAACAGCAGGAACAAATTTATCCGGAAAAAGACCTGAGTCACCGACATAGCTTGCGGGGTCAGCAAGTTGAAGTGGCAGTGGGATGGTATGGTTATCGAAAAACCGATGGTCGGTGGAGCAGATGAGTCCTGGAGTGGAGACCGCATATCGGCAACCGTAGTGTGAGACGCTCCAGCCAGATGGACCGATGACTGGATGCGGAAGGTGGAGGATAAAGTGTTGTGATGCAGCCTGGGAGAGATCTATGTTCAGCAGTGGACTGCAATAGGCTGAGTTTATTGGTTAAAACACACGTTTATATCTTCTAGGCAATTTTTACTTCTTCTCTCGACACGACACCTGTCATCTAAATTTATGAAGAAGTCAAATAGTTTGTCTGTAAGAGTTAATAACTGGAAGGACGGATCCAATTACAAAAGTCATTGCCAAATAGAAAGATACACTATTGCCTAGTGTGAAGATATGTTCCTTCTAGGTGGATGAAGTCATCGGAGACGCTTGTATGAAAATAAGGCCTTGGCTGAACACGTGCACGTTTTTTTATCGAGGCATAGAAACAGATTCAATTCAATTTTCAATTCAATTTATTCATTAACAATTTACATTGTGTTTGAAATATTACTACATAATAAAAATTAAAATAAACACTCATAAAAACACTTAACACAACAACATTAAAAACATAAGTCACATACAATAATATTATTCGATGTCAACTCACTAAAATTTAAAACAGTAAATAATTAAAAAAATAATAAAAGTACTAATAAAATAGTTTGATGTCAACGTCAATAAATAAAAGGAATAATAATACAGTAGTCACAAAAAAAAAAATACAGACAGTTACTTAAGTTGACAGGAAAAAAAAAAAAAAATCGGTTGGTCATATTTTAATCACATATCGTCAACGGAGTAGAGACACTTATCTAATAGGAACGCTTGAACATTTGTTTTAAAAGTAGATGTATAAATCAGATGCACGAGAGAGGCACGTCGTGTTCTTAAAAAACCGTCACACAGCCCCAAAATAATAAGATAATGCTACAACACACTCAAAGACGGAGGCAAGGCCAAATAAACACAAAAAGTGCTGAAACTCAGACAATGATGTTACGTCTTACTTAAGTTTTTAACGGGGCCGGGAAGTTTGTATGTCTTCAGCCTTCTTACGTTTACGAGGAAAATAAAACTAGTTGTTAAAGTAAAACATACCTAGGATGATACTATGGAGAGACATGTTGAGTAATGTCTTCAGTAAGAATGTCTCATGTTGACTTAGGGTATTCAAAGTTAAATTAAATTTTCTAACGGAACACTGACGGGAATCGAAAATTACAATACAAAAAAAGAATGTTTATTTTTTGTCATTGATTGCTGGTATTTGAGGAGCTTGTGGCTAAATAATATTAGCCACACGAGTCGATCAATCAGGTTAAGCTACGCTTGCCGCGGTTTGTCCGTGGATAGATGACCATCTTTTCATACCAAGACCCCTCCGTGCCTTGGAAAGCACACAACCGTTGGTCCCAGCTGTCATTTATGGATCTTTGACAGTCGTTACGGGTCGTCAGAAGTCCGAAAATCTGACAACCATTCTTACCAAGGGGTATCGTATTACCCAGTTACTGGGTTATGGAGGTCAGATAGGCAGTTAGACTGGAAGACGACCCCAACATGGTTGGGATAAGGCTAGGCAGATGATGACGATTGTTGGTAATTACTTGAAGTATGAGTTGAGTAAATCAGTTTTTTTTGGGTCTATAGATACCCATCAACTCCTTGAAGCTTACACAAAAAAAAAACATGCAGGGCAGTCTGGGGACTGCAGATAGAAGTGAAAACTAAGTAACTTGTGAATTTTTCACTTCAATTGTTTTGAAAGCGTTCGGTGACAATGACGCGAGTTCCATGATTTTTGTTCACCCAAAAAGTGATCAACGCGCCTAAAGAAGTTTTCACTTAAAAAATCATTTCATTTTTTAAACTGAAATGTCAACTATGACAATTATAATAGTCGTTAACCTCAAAACCTTTTTATCTTAATAAGATATCGATGCCCGTCACGTCAAAGGTAAATTAGGAGCCAACCCCAACATAGTTGAGACAATGACAGATGATGATGAAGTCATTTCCAGGAATGGATCAGACCCCCACCTTGGAAGGATTTGATACAGACTAGCTGATATTTCTCCCAAGGCAAGACAAGCTACCCTCTTATATGTGACTAGTGTCGATGAGTTATTTCCAGGAATTGATCAGACCCCCACCTAGAAAGGATTCGAAACAGACTAGCTGATATTTCTCCCAAAGCACGACAAGCTACCCTCTTATATGTGACTAGTGCCGATGAGTTATTTCCAGGAATGGATCAGACCCCCACCAAGAAAGGATTCGATACAGACTAGCTGATATTTCGCCCAAGGCACGACAAGCTACCCTCTTATATGTGACTAGTGCCGATGAGTTATTTCCAGGAATGGATCAGACCCCCACCTAGAAAGAATTCGAAACAGACTAGCTGATATTTCTCTCAAGGCAAGACAAGCTATCCTCTTATATGTGACTAGTGTCGATGAGTTATTTCCAGGAATGGATCAGACCCCCACCTAGAAAGGATTCGATACAGACTAGCTGATATTTCTCCCAAAGCACGACAAGCTACCCTCTTATATGTGACTAGTGTCGATGAGTTATTTCCAGGAATGGATCAGACCCCCACCTAGAAAGGATTCGATACAGACTAGCTGATATTTCTCTCAAGGCAAGACAAGCTACCCTCTTATATGTGACTAGTGTCGATGAGTTATTTCCAGGAATGGATCAGACCCCCACCTAGAAAGGATTCGATACAGACTAGCTGATATTTCTCTCAAGGCAAGACAAGCTATCCTCTTATATGTGACTAGTGTCGATGAGTTATTTCCAGGAATGGATCAGACCCCCACCTAGAAAGGATTCTAAACCGACTAGCTGATATTTCTCCCAAGGCACGACAAGCTACCCTCTTATATGTGACTAGTGCCAATGAGTTATTTCCAGGAATGGATCAGACCCCCACCTAGAAAGGATTCGATACAGACTAGCTGATATTTCTCCCAAGGCACGACAAGCCACCACCTTATTTGTGACTAGTGCCGACGAGAGATTAAAATAAATAAGATGACATCAATTCAGGCAACAACAGGACTGTGACCCAATTTTTAAAGATATTCTATCCAAAAAGTTAATCAAGCATAATGATTCCATTAACACCAGGTCCTGGGCAATCTCAACTAACGAGGATTTGTTAAATACGATCCGTAGCTAGTAACAGCCGATGGCTAATAGCCGGGGGGCTATAAAATTGATTAGCCTGACTTTAGTTTGGGATTCGATTCCAATTTTATGAGAATATAAACGTAAAATTGATTATTTTTATGCTGGACTGGTTTTATGGTTATATAGGTTTAGTAGAGCTTCGTTTTCAGGTTAATTAATTAATTTTTAGAGTACCATACTTCAAAAGGAAAAACTGAAATCTTATAGGATCACTTCGTTATCTGTCTATCTATCTGTTAAGAGCTTTTTTCTCAGGAATGCGTGAAGGTATGAAGTTGAAATTTATATCGAATACGTAGATCTACAGTCCCTTAGAGCTCTGAAAAAAACAAGCTTCTAAGTCAACCCAATAAAATAATAAGTGCCATTTATGTACGACCGAGAATTATGAAATTTTGCAAGGTCCCACAGCACAAGTAGAGAAAGAAGTTCGAAAATCGTTAATTTGTAGTTTTATCCCTTTTTTTTCCTGACCGGTTTTTGTGTACAATTTAGCCTACGTTCCGTAATCTTCTTTGAAGAGTGATGATTACTTCATCTTGTGATTTGATTGGTCTGTCATGCCGAATAACTTTGAAATAGACTCTGCTGAGAGCAGTGGGGACCCAGTGATAATACGAGCTACGACTCGTAAAGGTGCTTTGTGTAAATCATTTCATCACTACTGCTCTCAAAACGGTGAAGAAAAACATCGAGAGGAAACCGGTATGTTCTAGAACCAAAAATACGAAGACATGTGACATCCACCAACCCAGTCCCTCTGGATGAGAGGCCTGTGTCCCAGCAGTGGGCACATTATAGGCTGATTACGATAATAATGATGATCATCTACCCACTACCATCTTCTTAGAGTTTCAGTCCAATTTTCCAATATGACCCCACAAAATATAACAGAACAGGGCGAGTCAAATTACATTTGGATGCGTAATTGCGACCGATGGTAATTATTCACACACACTACACAACCTATTAACAGGATCCCTGAACCACTACTTCCTACAGAGCTATTCAAAGCTATTTACCCCCCAAACAAGAACAGTTACAGTTCATCATAAACTTCCACCAAGAGTTATAGACCTAAAAACTTCCAATTTCAAAGTCAAAGTCGGGAACACAATTCTACAATTAACAAAGATCATTAGGCAGGAGATTACCTACACAAACCTAAGAGATAGAGTGCTTTAAATATAATAATATACATGTTTCATTAGGGGGCGCACAAAGGGATCACACGAGGAATCCTTCGTTTACGACTGTTAAGCGCGGTTTACATTGTTTTGGGGCAAAGAGTAGACAAGCGTAGAAGGACCAATCGTCACTAACACAAAAAAAAAACGTAACTGCGCCTTAAAGAGATGACAGCACCAACTGGTAGGGTCCGCAAGGGCCGATGCCTGCCAGGGGTGCGGGTTGTTCGAAAGAGATAACGCGGCCCCTGTCACACAGGCAACTGACGGAACACGGGTGGGTTTTAGTCAGTAAAAGTCTGACACGCCCTCCCGCTCCACCCAGAGCGGGAGAAGTTATTTGATGATTTCCCATCCAAAAAAAAAACGCTTTTTAATTGAATTAAATTATTTTCTCCTTTTTTAGTTTGGTTTTCAAAGCGTGTTTTTTAGTTTTTTAAACTATTGTTTATTTTTTAAATTATCTGACTTTGACTTCATTTATTCATACTCCTTGGCACATCATAAAAACTGACCTTCTGTTACCACACATTCCCATGCCACACTCTCGCGGGTACATTATTAGCTTAAAACGTCACGTATTCACCCTAATAGAGACGGTAAAACTACTTACAGTTGAGCTATAGACCTCTTGTCCTAGTAACTGTGCTATTTTACTTAAGCTTGGTTTTGACCGACTTTTTCATGAGGATTTCTTCCGGAAAAGATGTTTTTTGATGTCGTCGTTTAGTTTAGCTTAGACCACGGTTTTTATAAGAGCGGTGGACGCGACATAACGCCGTAGTGACGTCTGTTATGAATATTATGGCAGCGGGATTTTACGGTGTCAAAAATCGTTCTCTAGAAAAACATACTTATCATCACGTCTAGCTTCCCTGGAGGGTTGGGCAGTGGTGAACCTCCGGACACACACATTTTACTGGTGATGTTTAAGTTACTTATAAAAGAAAAAAAAACGTTTATTTGCGGTAAACCTGACGCAAACAGAAAAGGAACACAAAAAAAAAGGGTGAGGGAAACATGCGTCACATCCAAGCAAAACGGCGAAAAAGGGTCGAGCCTTTTGCCATCAACCGAGCACAAATGCAGACTCTGGCTGCTACTGAGAAATTCCATGTAGAACAACCCAATCACCTCCGTACCTATTTTTCTGTTCTAATCTTCTTGGCTGTTTATATATGTGTGTACATAAATGGTTAAATAAATAAACACTGCCCGACCTGGGAATCGAGCCCAGGACCTCGTGCTCAACAGTGGCGCTTGAGACCACTAGACTAACGAGGCACACCACTTGCAGACGCTATGTGGCGGCCGCGGCTCTTATAGAAAACCGTATCTTTAACACCTTCGGTGCCAAGCATAATCTCCAGAATCCCCCTTTTTTTGTTTTTTTTTAGTTACCCTTAGACTCAGAGGTACATAGTTGCTGCAGTATAAATCATACCCCAAACCCAAATACACCAAAAGATGCGCGCAAGCCAACGTTCTCTTTCTCCTTAAAGAAATGTATAAAAATCGTGTGCATTAGAGATACACAACGCTTTGAACGCAATGGGCATGGTGTACAATTTTTGATACACATTGTATATAACACGTATGTGCAAAAATGATACACGAGCGCTGAAGGTGCTTAAGGTGAGAGTTTGTTCAGAAGGGCTGAAAATCATAACAATTTTAAAGAACGAAAAGTAATCGTTTGATTCCTATAGAATTAAATTATAGAAATGATGGAACAGCTTTGCCCAGCTATGTTGAGGTCAGGTTCCATTCTCACCAGATGCAGCTCAATACCATTATTTAACATGGCGTGACTGCCTATCTCTCTCTATGTTCCGTATGGTGCCGGACGTAAAAGAATAGCACCATCCCATTTCTTCCCGTGGGTATCGTAGAAGGCGAGTAAGGGACTTACTAGAGAATGGGCAGCAGCGTTCTCTATGTATTTTACCCACCATACGGCGATCGCCAACCCGCCTGCCAAGCGTGGCGATTATGGCAAAACACCCTTTTGGGGGAGGCTTATGTCCAGCAGTGGACGTCTGTCGGCTGAAATGACAATGATGATGACTGCCTGTCTGACATCCACAACCCATGCACTAGGTAACACGATACCTCTTGGAAAAACTGGAATTATCCGATGGAAACTGCTGATGGGAAGTTATTAATGCTGCCCAGGGGATTGGCTATACGTGTCCCGCGATGGAGATAAAACTGAAGTGTCTGTATTTTGACCGAGAATATATATGTATAGGTACAATACATCAGCAATCAGTTATGCAATTCGGTAAAGGACTCCGCTGAAAAAACTCATAAATCTGGAACACCAATTTCTTTTTTGTGTTTTTGCTTCGCACGGTTTGTGAATTCAGCCAGTGTCAAGTATTTTTTCTTTTCGATCAAGTAAATGCCCCGATATCGGGCACGAAGTTACAAAACAGTCATAGTCGTCTTTAGTCAGTCAAGTCAAAGTTATTGTAAAGCGGTAGCAACTTTACAACAACCTAGTAGGAGTTTTTGGGGGGAACACGAAAAGTCCACGTTAGTCACTTATTTTCACCTTCACTACACTTGTGCACTCACACGTAACTAAATTGAATAATTCACTACCAAAATTATACAATTTAATACGCTATTTCACAAAATTTCATGAAAATTAAAATTCGTGCGACATGTTCCAACGCGATCCCGCCCACAGACTCAATCAACTCCACTTAACCTAGCCGATGACCATTCACTGAGAAAAAAAACTTGGTAATATGAGACTGAGAGTTCCAAAAATAATTATTTTGATTTTCCCGACCTAAGGATAGAAAATAACATCATAACACGCCTATTATAATTATAGTAGCACGACCATATTTCGCCAGTTTTGTTTAAATCCTATGTAACAGGGGGTCAACCTATTGCCATCAACCGAGCACGAATTGAAACAACAAGCTGTTACTGAGAAATTTCAAATTAAAAAATAATAGTTTAAAAAACTAAAAAACACGCTTTAAAAACCAAACTAAAAAAGGAGAAAATAATTTAATTCAATTAAAAAGCGTGGGGTGCTTGACATTAATTGATTATAAAAATACCACAAAAAGCACCCCACGCTTTTTAATTGAATTAAATTATTTTCTCCTTTTTTTACTTTGGTTTTTAAAGCGTGTTTTTGAGGTATTTTTATAATCAATTAATGTCAAGCACCCCACGCTTTTTAATTGAATTAAATTATTTTCTCCTTTTTTAGTTTGGTTTTTAAAGCGCGTTTTTTAGTTTTTTAAACTATTATTTATTTTCTACTTTTTAGTTCTGCTAACTACAAAAACGTGTTTTTTTTCTCAATTTTTTTTAAAATTCTTTTATTGTCATCGGTCCTCGACAAGTTTACAAAGTTTCAATGAAATCTGAGCGTTTAAAGTGGGTCAAAATCGCGCTCAAAGGAGTTGGTTACATACAAACATACAAGTGAAGCTAATATAAAGCGTGTAAAAACCCAATATCACTTTGACTAAAAGTGTTTGTACAAACCAACATCTATCTTATATATAAATAAAAAGAAAAGACCTGACTGACTGACTGACTTATCAACGCCCAGCCCAAACCCTTGGACCTAGAAAGCTGAAATTTTGCACAGAGGTTCCCTTTATAACGTAGACAAGGAATAAGGAAGGATTTTTCGAAACTCAACCCCTAAGGGTGTTAAACAGGGCGGTGAAAGTTCCACGCGAGCGAAGCCGCTGGAAAAAGCTAGTATAGAAATAAAATAATTTATCACTTGCGAACCACTATTTAGCCCAAAACCCAGTCCTCCACAATCTTAAACCACAACAAACTTGCCAAAAGACTCAAAAACTACACCCACTAACAAAAGTGTGGAAAGTGAGCCAGTAATTACGTACTATGATCGATAACTGCCAGGCGCCAGCGAGTCTGAATACGTGTGTTATATAAGAGGTAGGACTGAGTGATGGGCGGCAGCGGATACTGAGGCGTCTGTGTCAAAAAAATATGTATCGTAGGTATGTGCCCACAGTGAAGTGACAAGTGGTAGACACATGGTCTGCTTATATCCGACCTAAACAAGATCTGTGGCTGTTACGGGTTTAAGGTCCCGGGATCCAGGCCAACGATGGACAAAGAACTACTTCGTTGCTACTACGCTAGTCCTTATTGTGAAAAGTGTTTTTATTTTCCGAATAAAACATATCTAGGTATAAAGGTTTGCTCTTACCCGCCCTTACCGTACCGATAGCAATCTAAAAAACCCAGCCCAGAAGCTAATTTAAACATTGATTTCCGAAACGTGCAGGCGTATATGACACGATGTCCATGTTACTTAGCATATGAGCATAATCAGCCTAGGACAGCCGAGGGAGTCGGTTGTAATCCACCATGCGGGCGCGGTTGGTAGATATTACATCTGTGATTTTTTGGTTCTAAGACGGCATGTCTTAGAACCAAAAATGGTTTCTTCACCATGTTTTCCTTCACCGTTTTGATTTTAGAGCAGTGGTGATGAAATTAAATACACAAAGTAAAGTTCCTGCTTGGGTTTGAACTCACGATCTACAACTTGGTAAGTCGATACCACTGCACCAAGTTAATTATCGTATGCGAAACAGTTTTTAAGCGGAAATTGCAGAGGTATTTTCATAACGAATAGCGTAAAGTCATCTAAACTCCTCTTTCCCTTGAGAATGTATATATATATTATAGGTAAGTATATATCATAGTAGATATGTATGTGTATTATAAGTTTATAACCTATTTATGTACCAATATTATTCATTATGATATAATTTGTATAGTTCATTTTCAATCATTGTTACTCTCAACCAAAGCACCTGCCATCTAATTTCTTCACCACCCTTGGTTGACTGGTAGAGAATGCCTAAGGCATTTTTTTTTTGGGTGGGAATTCATCAAATAACTTCTCCCGCTCTGGGTGGAGTGGGAGGGCGTGTCAGACTTTTACTGACTAAAACCCACCCGTGTTCCCTCAGTTGCCTGTGTGCCAGGGGCCGCGGTATCTCTTTCGAACAACCCGCACCCCTGACAGGCATCGGCCCTTGCGGACCCCACCAATTGGTGCTGACATCTCTTTGAGGCGCGCGTGGAACACAACGCGCCGTCGACCCGGGCTTGGTCCTTACCGGACAGCGAGCTACCCATTACTCGCCGTCCGCAAGCCCGCGCATACGGTGGCCAGGAATCAGCCTGGGATTCCCGACGCCCAGGGCGTCTCCCGCGGCGACTACGGCCACTTTTGTACCATTTTGTGTGCGAGAAGTTTAAATAAATAAACAGTATACCACATTTGCACTTCGGACGCTATTTGCCAGTAAGAACTCGCCATATACTGTGACCACAAAATCGCGATCACCGCGCCCGCTTTCGTGTATCACTCTGGACAAGACCTAACAGTTCTTATTCTAACACGAAAACCTTGCAGTTAGTTTTAACTCGACTTTTCTTGGTTAAATGTTGACTGGTTTTGCTATTATTGTGTCAGATTGTGAAAGATTTGGTTTAGTGTGTTGAGTAATTATTTATTTGGTTTATTCATTACGCTTGAGTTCTTTTAAGGGATAAGCTGAGGTATTTTGTACAAGTATTTTTTAGGTAATCTGGCGTTTATTCACTACCTTTGATGTTAAGCGTTGTTACGCTAAGATAGGAGGTATGAGGAACAGGGTGTAAAGTTCTCACATCTTTTAGAGAAAAGGGAGGATCCTGCGATCAGACGAGTGTTGTGTCTGGTGAGCAACTGCCGGTCGATTGATCGGGACGTTGCATATATGCTGGTTGCACGGTAAACTCTACTTGCGCGATGCAGAATTTTGTGTGACGTCAGTAATGCGTAGTTCGCATGTGGCGATGTTCTTCATGCTGCTACCACCGTCTCGGCCTCTTACAGGACATTCTGATTTATTTTGATTTTAGAAGTGAAACTTATTGGGCGGTGATTCGATAATTGAACGAGAATCTAGAGTGAAATTTTAAGGATGCGTCACGTTTACACACATTTCGTTACATGAGACAGAAGAAAGATAAAACTCCATATAAGCTGTCTCTCAAACTAAATCTATAAGAAGTGTTTCAATTTTATCATGTTTACTATGCTGCACGCGGATTTTTTATTTTATGTCCTTGTTGTAGACCATAAAAGTTGAGCGATTATAGTCTCTCAATTGATTATTGTAGTACTTAGGTAACGGTAAATGCCGTGGCGTGCTTGCTAGAGGGGGCGGCACGTGGGCAGAGTCGAGTGAGGGGAAATGACCGACTGACTAAGTAAATTTTGAGACGGCAATGAACGGCTGCAGACCTCCATTTCTCCTACTCGAAAGTCGGTTAACCCGAATATAGAAAATAACATAGAATAATATAGAACTTAAAAGTGAAATACTAAGTGTTTTGCTGTATCATTGTGTTTTATTGTAAACCTGCATCATGGATTCCGTACAACTGAATCGAGATGATGACAGCGCTATCGCTCAGTCATCCCTGAAGCCGTGATACTTTTGTTTTTTATGTTTCAATGATTGTGTTCTATTTTGTAATCTTCCTGTGCGAGTCCCAATAAATACTTCTTTCTTTCTTTCAGCAAGTTTTGTGCAATCTTACCTAAAAGATGGATCTTGAAGATTCTCAGGTTTCATACAATGTTCCATTACACACCATTAAGAACGAGCCTAACACTGCATCTATTTCCAAGCTTTGAAACTGTAACTCAAAAATTTTAACTACAATACTAGTACATACTGCTAAATCTAGGAATCAATCACAGACCTCTCGTTATTGCCACAAACAGGTAAAAAATCCAGAAAAAAACTGTTGAATTTTTCGACGCGATAACCTAGTGGTACAACTTTTCTTCATGATCACAGCGACTACTAGACCAACAAGGTTGTTATTTAACAATCACTTCAAACGAAATTCAATTAAATACAAACTAGGGCTACCTGGTTTTCCAGAACTGTTAGATAACACAGTACAGTCTCGAGCATAAATATCTTACGTATATGCAGTATAGCTTTTGTCCGCGGATTTACCCGCATGGAAGTCGCAAAATATCCTATTTGTTAAGGATATAGTATATAGTATATCTAGGTTATATTCTACCTGTGTGCCAAATTTCATCCAGATCCAAATCAAAAATTCAAACTTTCACATTTAAAATATTACGTAGGATTCAAAGGTGATTTTACCTTAGATTTTAGTAGGTATTAATAGAAATATTTAGGTGTTACAAGCGTAGTATTATTGTAACCATAGCATAACCAGCCTATAATGTTCCCACTGCTGAGACACAGGCCTCCTCTCTGTGAGAGGGAGTAAGCCGTCATCCACCACGAAGGCTATGTAGATGGCGCTAGTGCCAATGTTAACTTCGGCTCCGTAATTTAAATTATTTTTTAATCATCAAATTCGTTTTCAAGTGTGAATAAGTAGTGAAATAGCATCAGTGTATTCCGATAAATAAGTGACAGTGTTCGCAAACAATCCTGTCAGCGAATAATAGTGATTTAAGTAAAACTATAAAACAGTGTAAACATATGTAGTGAAAACAAAGTAAAACATAATAAAACCATAAGGTTTTAAAACAAACAGTGCTAGAACCTGGTGACTATAAAATGTTGATCGTTTTACGTTAAAAAAACTTAAAAAGCAACAAAATTAACTTTTTCGAAATCGCGGTCATAGTAACAACAACAAGAAAAAAAACGGTCACATTAAAATTCAAATATATCAAAAATAAAAACAGAACACTATTTTTGTCAACAAAATTAATTAGCGTTTGGCTAAGTTGCCTAAAGGTGTGTCTCTTTTGAAAAGTCGTGGCGCACTCTCGACGCCCGAGTTCAAACCCAGCCAAAGCAAAGTTCTTTTTTCTAATATTTCTCGACCTTTATCAGCAACAAAAATGGAATTCTTAGAAAACATTACGTTTCGGATGAGAAAACGTGCCACATCACTGTCATACGACACAAACGAAAGTACGCTTAATAATTCTGCGAACTCACCGCTAGATGGCACATCTAGTAGCCTACCTCCTAATATATCCGATGACGAAAGCGACGAAGAAATCTTGCAGCTTAAAAATGAACTACAAAAAGTTAATTTACAACTGACCGCAGCTCACGAAGAAATCAATAACTTATCATTAGAAAACATGAAGTTAAAGGAAGAAATTAAAAATTTAGATACAACGCACAAGATGATGAAACAAGTTACAAGTAAATTAACATCTGAGACAATCGTTACCCCAAAGAAAAAAGCAAAAGACATACAGGCAAAATCATGTGCAAAGGTTCCTACCACTCCTCCAGAAACGGACAATCCTTCACAGTCACCAGCAACCAAGGAAAAGCTCTCTATACAAAATGGACAGACTGAGGCACTTCAATTCCAAGAAACAGAAATGTCTATCAAGCCCAAAAACACCAAACATAAGCTATGTATTGTAAGTACAAATAAAAATAACAAGATTTTGTCTATAGCCGAGAATACATTTCAAAACTGTGAAATTTGTCATTATGTTTCCCCGAATTGTGGCACGGAGCAGCTTATCAACAACTTGGAGAAGAAAATAATAGAATATACAATGAATGATTTCTGTATTATTTTTATTGGAGAAAAGGACTTCTATAAAACTGAAAACTATGTGGATTTAATTATAAAACTGAGAGAAAAATTGCAGAAAATACAGCACACGAATGTTATAATATGTGTTCCTACTTTCAAATTAAGTGATCATTCAACATTGTTTAACTGGCGCATAGAGACCTTTAATAATCTACTTCATTTAGACTTGCAGACGTACAACTATGCAACGGCGTTTGACTCTAATTTAGACTTGTGTTACGATTTTACAATGTTCTCTAAGTTCAGTAGGAAAATAAACGATCGTGGTATGCGAAATGTGTTTTATAATCTGTCGGTAACTATAGCTGATTATAATTCATTTTCTCAACAAGAAAATATAGCTGACAACCAAACAAGCATATCGTCTCCACGATGCGATTTTTTTCTTTAATCATATAAATATAATGCATCAAAATATTGCCGGTCTCCGAAGCAAGTCCGACATACTGGTTATTTGTATACAGGAATTGTTAAGTAAACAAATTAATTTAGATGTTATATGTATAACCGAACATTTCATAATGTCTGGCCAAGAGAAACTATTACATATACCAAATTATAAGCTAGCGGCATGTTATGCTAGACGGAATATTAAGCGCGGTGGAGCTTGTATCTTAGTTAAAAAAGGCATCGAATATAAAGATCTGCCTGACATTGTGAGACATTCGGTAACAGGAATTATAGAATGTTGCGCAATTGAATTACCTTCACAAAAACTAACAATTCTATGTGTGTACAGACCACCAAAAATCACTAATCTACACCAATTCTATGAAAAGCTGGATATTATACTTAAAAATTTTTCCAAACCAAACAAAAAAATAATTATGTGCGGGGATTTTAATATAGATATTCTAAAAAAGAACAGAATTAGCATGGATTTTGAATATTTTCTGATGAACTACGATATGAATCTAGAAATAAATCAACCTACCAGGTTTCCTAGTAAAACTTGCTTAGATAATTTTGCGCATAATTCAAAACAAAGCTGCCAAAATGAAATAATAGACTTCGGATTATCCGATCATACGGCTCAAATATTTACAATGAAAGTGAGTAAGTTTAGTCAAATTAAAACATGGAAAACATCAAGACGAGACATATCTGAAGAAAATTTAATTATCTTTAGAAAACATCTCCAAAACTTATCGTTTTCAGATATATATAGCACAGAGAATCCAAATGAAGCCTATGATAACTTTTTAGAAATATTTCAACTCCTATATGACCTATGCTTCCCCTTCAAAACAGTAATATTGAGATCTGAAAAAAAGATCAAATGGGTATCTAGAGGTATTAGAATCTGCAGCAAAAAACAACGCCAATTACTCTGGATACAGAGACTTAATCCTACTAGTGGAAATAAAACTAAGTTTAAAGAGTACTCAAAAAAATTTAAAAAAATTATCAAACTGACCCAGAAAGCACAGAACAACTTTCTAATTAAAAATTCCAAAAATAAATCCAAAACCTCTTGGCAAATAATAAATAGTACAAAATCTATAAGTGAGCCCATAACAAGAATAAAAAAACAAGATTTAATATTAACTGACCCTAATGAAATAGCTCAATCATTCAACGATTTCTTTATTGATCAGATCTCAGATCCACCCCTGAACACAACTAAAAATACTGTAAGAATAACGTATAACCCTCATTCTATTTTTATGGCCCCTGTTGTGCCTGAAGACATTACAAAGGTAATCAAATCTTTAAAGAACAAGAAAAGTTATGGATATGACGGTATTTCAACAAACGTTATAAAATTTGTCAGTTCTACTATAGCTAACCCTCTAAGCCACATTATTAACGCAAGCATATCCGCTGGAACATTTCCCGATAGTCTTAAAACCACAATAGTTAAACCTCTCCATAAGAAGAACAATAAACAAGACATGGCTAACTATAGACCAATAGCTTTAATCCCCGTATTCTCCAAAATCATTGAAAAAGTAATTTATGAGTCATTTTATTCATTTCTGTCAAAATATAATATATTATGTGAAGAACAAAAAGGTTTTCGTAAGAATAAAAATATCAACATGGCCATATACGATCTAATAAATAAAATAATGGTTAATGTGGATAAAAAAATACCAATTTGTGCCATTTTTACCGATATGACCAAAGCTTTTGACTATGTGAACCATGAAACGCTTTTGGTCAAACTTGATGCTTACGGTATACGAGGGAATGCTCTGCATCTAATAAAATCGTATTTAAGTGAACGTCTTCAATTTACAGAAATCTCTAAAATATGCGTCAAATCAAAACGTGAGGTTAAATATTTATCTGGTCCTAGGGAAATTAAATATGGCGTTCCGCAGGGCAGCGTTCTAGGGCCATTATTATTCTTGCTGTATATAAATGATCTACCCCGACACGTCCTATACCCTTGTGTGCTATTTGCCGATGACAGTACGATCCTAATAGACTGCCTCAACAAAGAGCTTTATGAAGATGAAATAAATAATTCTCTAAAATTAATAATAAACTGGCTCAACGATAATAATCTTCTCATAAACCTCAATAAAACAAATATAATGCATTACTATCAAAAAATTCTTCCGTTAAACCTAAAAATTAATTATAAAGGACAAACTATCGATAGCGTTAACGTGGCTAAATTCTTGGGTATATTGATTGACAGTCAATTAACTTGGAAACCGCAGGCTGAAGAAGTTTGCAAAAGATTAAGCACGTCTGCGTATGCTCTGTACAATCTGTCCAAGAAAGTTAACATTGATACACTAATGGTTGCATATCACGGTTTGGTGGTCTCTGTTTTAAGGTTTGGTGTAGTATTCTGGGGTAATTGTACCGAAAGGGAGTCTATATTTAAAGCCCAAAAACGGTGCATAAGATCAATTTTTAATCTCAAGGTTACAGATAGTTGCATTCCTTTTTTCAAGAAACATAAAATACTAACTTTTCCCAGTATATACATTCTCGAAGTAGCTATATTCGTTAAAACTAACAAGCATCAATTTCCTGCATTGAATGATACGAGGATGCGAACTACAGCCATGAGATCAAAATATCAGAACCTATTGTGTACTGGTAGATATAATACTGCTTTGCTTAAAAAAAACATTATTGGTATGGCACCTATTATATTTAACAAATTGCCAAATTGTATTAAAGATCAGCCCTTAATAAAATTCAAGAAACTCCTGTCGTCGTTGCTGACAGAGAAATGTTATTACTCTGTTACCGATTTTATAAATGATGAACTGTAATATTTGGTTCACTTTATCTCATTTATTATGTAAATAATTTTAGACTTAGCTGATTCATGATCTCATTTTGAATATAAGTACCTAGTTTTTAAATTATCTGTAAGTTAACCACAATATTTTTGTATGCCAACAGGCAGAATGTACCGGGAATATATCTGAAACTAACATCATTATTGTAACACCTGCATTCTATACAAATAAAGAAATTATTATTATTATTATTATGTGTGGGTTGATATGTCACACGTCTTCGAACTTTTGGTTATAGGACATGCTGGTTTCCTCACGATGTTTTCCTTCACCGTTTGAGTGGCAGTAGACAGAGCAGTGGTGATGTTAGAGACCAATTCAAACCATACATACACATTAGTGATGTTCCGGATATCCGGATATCCCTATCCATATATCCGTATCCGCGGATATCCGCGCGAGAAAAAGAATCGTATCCGTATCCCTATCCGTTACATTTTTGACGGATCTTTTAAATGTTGGGGCGAGCCTCAGGTGGCGGATAGCGAACCGTCCTGTAATATGCAGGATAGCTGCGAATAAAGGGAAACCGAAATAAGCAGTCCCGGACCGAGGCGGTAGGGTTAGCAGGGTGTGCTGGGGTATTCAGTGGCTTGGGTACACTCTGGAAAAGGCACGGAAGTCCCGATGACGACCCTACGACATGGCGAGCAAACACTGCCATCAAATAAGTGTTGCCCTGGCAGAGGGAAGCAGCCTGCCAGTAACTAGCTGGGCGGAATTCACGGGGAGCAGAACGACTGGCTAGAAATTCAACTGTGGGCGACGATTGGTAACATCATAACCGGCTGCAATACTTCGATCACCACACCCGTCGTGGATGACGAGGTGATTATGTCTAATCCCCTTCCCTTCAAAACGATTGAGTAAGAAAGTTAAAATCCGTACCCGTTTCCGTATTCGCGGATCTTGACGTCAATTATCCGTATCCGGATCCGTGTCTGCGGATCTACATTTTTAATGATGAATTTAGGCAGATACTAGAGAACGCCACCTGCTTCGATCCTAGCATACTCCTTTTTCTTTACTTCTTTTTTTTCCTTTTCCCTCGTTTATCTTCATACTATTAAGAAATAGGTCCTTTCTTTTAGCTGCAATCGTTATTTCACAAGAAAATTCCTTTGAATATTGCGTAAGTGTAAGTTACTTATGCCTACGACTGTACATATACATAGATGAACTCGCCATCGTCTACATAGCAAGCCTATCGATCACAAACCATATACTAGAACTCGTAATTATCAGTTCTCCTTAGCATTTATAGCTATTATCGGCCTTCTGTATTGTTCTATGACATAAAGTTTAATCGATTAACCTTATAATCAGTGTTGAGTAGTCTTTAATTGACTTGGTTGGGGTTATATTAACTGTGTTACCTTTGCTTTCGCTGTTTTATCTGCGTCATAATTATTAATTATAAAATTTAAAAGAGTATGTGATCATGTAGAAAGGATGTACAGCCCCGGATCTAGAGGGGCAAACCGGGGCACGGTGGTAGTTTCAGGGTGCGCCAAAATCATAATATAGTATGATTAAAAATATAAAAAATGCTCCACAAAGCATACGGAAGCCTGGTTGGCTCACCGTCGACTTGTAAGAAAAAGGAGGCACACAGGCCCACACCTAATTACTTTGTCTCAAACACTGGAGAGAGGGGCGCCACTATCAAGTTTCTGCCCCGGTTCGAAAAAAATTTAGATCCGAGGCTGAAGATGAATGAAGGGTATTTACAAGGCAGATGTGTGTGGAAACGCCGAGAGGGGACGCCCTAAGAGGATGTTCTTCAGACAGGTCAGTTGCGTAGTACTCACAACCGGCGTGCGTGTATGACCAGATGTATGAACGTAAACGAGGCAAAAGGAGGATGCTAGGATCGTAGCAGTTGGCGTTTTGTAGTTTTTGCCTACCCGCATAGGAGCGTAAGTCTATGTCTAATTATTTATAGAGTCATAATAATAATAGTCCTCCAGACCGAATTTGTATTTCGACCGTGTGGTGCCGGACGTAAAAAGCACCATCCCATTTCTTCGCGTGAGTGTCGTAGAAGGCGACTAAGAGACTTACCAAAGAATGGGCAGCAGCGTTCTCTATGCACTTTACCACCATACTGCGATCGCCAACCCGCCTACCAAGCGTGACGATTATGGCAAAACCCCCCTAGAAACGATAATTGGGGGAGGCCTATGTCCAGCAGTGGACGTCTTTCGGCTAAAATGATGATGATGAGACCGAATTTCGCCCTTGGCAGCCAATCTCAACGACGACTAGGCTTCGGCCGCGGAAGATGTTGTATGTAGTACACAAGAGTGTGCACAAAAACAGGTGCACTCTTTCTTTCCTTACTCTCATAGTCAGATAGAACAGCGCGAAGACACAACCGGAGAGAGTTATCGTGCTTTCCAAGGCACGGGTTATCACACCGCCATCTTCTAAACTACGATCTGTTACTAAGAAATTCGTAATGGAAAGGCCCATTAACTCTTTGCCTGACTTGGGAATTGAATCCAGGACACGCACTTCAGTCGCTTTTGCGACCACAAGACCTACGGGTACCTACTAGACTTTAGGCATAACATAATCTGATCATACATTTATACAATTATTTTTCCTTTATTCCATTAAATACATATAAATTACATTTTTAAATAATAGAATATAAAATATATCAAAACATTTAAAAATATAAAAAATAGTAGCCCACCGGTATCGGGAACAGGGTCCAAGCTACCGGTGGTCAAGGCTGCTGAGAGAGAAACCTCCTTACTATACGCGCCGTGTCCAGTAGTACTGCTTTCTGGATCAAGCCCTTGATCCAGCTGCCTAACGAGAGCCTCCTGAGGTGTTGGTCGAGGCTCTTGGCTATAATTCCATTGGCCATCACGACTATCGGCACAATGACTGCTGTATCCACATCCCACATGTCGACAACCTCGCGTGCCAGGTCAAGATACTTGATCTGCTTATCTTTTTCGGCTTTCACGAGGTTCTCGTCATGTGGGACTGCTATATCAATAATCATTGTGCGACGCTCTAATCGATCTATCACTACTACGCGCCGTGTCCAGTAGTACTGCTTTCTGGATCAAGCCCTTGATCCAGCTGCCTAACGAGAGCCTCCTGAGGTGTTGGTCGAGGCTCTTGGCTATAATTCCATTGGCCATCACGACTATCGGCACAATGACTGCTGTATCCACATCCCACATGTCGACAACCTCGCGTGCCAGGTCAAGATACTTGATCTGCTTATCTTTTTCGGCTTTCACGAGGTTCTCGTCATGTGGGACTGCTATATCAATAATCATTGTGCGACGCTCTAATCGATCTATCACTACTATGTCCGGCTTATTGGCAACTTATACAATTTATTATTATGATATGTATATTTAGGTTAAGGTATTTATGGGTCTTTGTAACCTGAAAATAAATGATTTATTATTATTATTTTCGGGAGTGTTCTTTTTCTCAGTTCTAGGCTGGTTTAAGCTAAAATTACGGGCCAAAACCAAAAAAATGTAGCGAGTGGTGAACTTTATGTTGAGAGTGTATTTTCGTCCAACTGCATAAATTTCTTAACGCTTCTGCTTGTGTGGCTTCGAACCAACGGCCAACAACTTGTAAGTCACGGCAGTTACCACTAACCACCACTGCTCTATCAATTTTAGCATTAGGCCCAAATTCAACAAAGAGAATAATCAACAAGACATTAACAATACTTTTAAAAGAACACAGGACCGATATTGAATATAAGTCTCTGTTCCCAAGAGAACAAACATCAATAAATATAAATACCCGAAAGAAAAGCAGGCTTAAGACAGAGAGGGCATATATTATTCATGTATTTACACTCAAGCACTCCCCGTTAAGGAAAAATCCCTCGAAATTTATCGTTTAATAACCTCCTGCCTATAATTTTTCTGTTCTCAGCGATATTGGTAGCGGCACCATAAACTACTAGGAACGAAGGTTTTTTTAGATTTTGGTTAGTCTTTGTAAGTAACGGTTGCTGAGGTCAGTAGGCGGGTGGATGACCATCATCATCGGTTGGGGTATCGTGTTACCCAGTAACTGGGTTATTGAGGTCAGATAGGCAGTCGCTCGCGTCGTTCTCGCTTAATAGAGAATGGGCAGCAACGTTCTCTACGCATTTGACCACCATACTGCGATCGCCAACCTGCCTGCCAAGCATGGCGATTATGGCAATTTCCTCCCTTTTGGGGGAGGCTTATGTTCAGCAGTGGGTAGGAGACTTTTGGCCTCGTGCAGGACTTTCTGTTTTATTTATTTTTTAATATTATTGTTCTTCCGAAAAAATTGTTTTTTTATAATTTTTGTACCATTGTGTTTATTTTAGTATGTGATCTTCCTGTGCGAGTCACAATAAATACCTTTTCTTTCTTTCTTTCTTTCAGTGGTCGTCGTTCGGCTGATATGATGATGATGATGAGGCAGTCGCTCCATGTTAAATACTGATGTTGATTTGCATCTGGCTAGACTGGAAACTGAATCCACTATCGTTGGAAAGGGCTAGAAACTATCAATAAGGATATCGTCTAATGATCGTCTTAATTCTGCTTTAACAGCTTCAATCACCAGTTTGTTTGCCCTATTGAGTAATCTTTGAAAAATAGTCTCATGACCACTTCTCAAGTAGTGGTTTAAGCAAAAGCCAAAGTATTTTGATAATGATGGAATTGTGAGTAGGTAAAAGTTACATTTTCCTTAATTTCTGGTGTCATTTCTTTGTGGCAAAATATTTTAAACTAGCTGTTACCCGTAACTTCGCCTGCGATTCAAGATAAAAAGTAGACTGTATCTTTACCTAGGTCATGGACTATATGTGTGCCAAGTTTCATCCAAATCCGTTCAGCCGTTTTAGCGTAGCATTTATAATATTAGTTAAGATTAGGATAACTTGCCAAGACATTTTTTTTTTTTTTGAGGATGGGAAATTATCAAATAACTTCTCCCGCTCTGGGTGGAGCAGGAGGGCGTGTCAGACTTTTACTGACTAAAACCCACCCGTGTTCCCTCAGTTGCCTGTGTGCCAGGGGCGACGGTATCTCTTTCGAACAACCCGCACCCCTGGCAGGCATCGGCCCTTGCGGACCCCACCCTTTGGTGCTGACATCTCTTTGAGGCGCGCGTGGAACACAACGCGCCGTCGACCCGGGCTTGGTCCTTACCGGACAGCGAGCTACCCATTACTCGCCGTCCGCAAGCCCGCGCCTACGGTGGCCGGGAATCAGCCTGGGATTCCCGACGCCCAGGGCTTCTCCCGCGGCGACTACGGCCGTGAGGGCGCATATAGTGCCTCTCCCTCACGTGCGCCACCTCCCTCTTCGTGAGCATTACTGCTTCGCAGAAGGAGGTGACGGCTAACCATTCACTCTCGCTCCGTACCATGGCCTGCACCAGGGCCGGACGCGAGAGCTCGCCGCCGCCGATCGCCTCCACGAGGACACGGCGGTGCTCCGCCCAAGCTGGGCAGACCGCCACCGTATGCTCCACCGTGTCCTCTTGCCAAGACATCAGAGGGGCAATTCTCGTAATTTTAAGAACGTTCACAGTCTGATCTCAGTCTCAATCTGCCAAAAATACCTCTAGTTTCCATACATTTTTGACAACTTCTTGACGTTTGATAAGGCCAATTCTCGTAATTAAAAACGTTCACAATCTAGTCATAGTCTCATCTCAGCGACAATCAAACGTCAAGAACTTGTCAAAAATGTGTGGAAACAAGAGGTATTTTTGACATATTGCGACTGAAACGTTCTTAAAATTACGAGAATTGCCCCTCAGAACTTTATACAAGTCTACTGGATATTGTGAAATAACCTCCCTGTCTATATTTTTTCTGTTCTGAGCGATATTGGTTGCGGCCACAAACTACGAGAAACGGAGGTTTTTACCTTGTAATGTTTTGAAACTGTTTTGTTTTGACCCAATTTTGGAAGTTCAGGGTAGAAATTGTTAAGTTAGGTAATGAGATTTTTACCTAAGCGTTTTACTGTTAACCCCGACTATGTTAAATATAGCTTGTTGTAGGAATAGGTTAACCAATCAATCGGCTTAGCTTTTTCCCAACTACTGGGGGTCCGTTTCCAGTCTAACCCGTCTGGCCCAGTTACTGGGTAATACAGTAAAACAGGGAAGTTTGGAAGGAAAAAGGGGAGGTATTTGCCCAACAGTGGGACACAATATAGATTAACAAAATATAGATATTTTATGCCAAAAACAAAACAAAGGAACATGGTTTCAGTATCATTAACAAGAAAACAGATAATTACCTAAATATGGAATAAACGCCAACTACTAAGTTTCCTCTTAAACTTGGTAGCTACTTACACCAGGATTAAAATACGCCACAAAAACCACAATGATTACCCTCGCTAACCAAACTTCGTTTACCCGACAAAGCAGGACGTAATGGAAATCAGTTTCGCTTCCCTTAAGATGATATAATATAACCTTAAGGTTTAATATCCATTATTTATTTAGGAGGGCAAGCAGTAGCCCTTTTAAAAACAAAAGAAATATTAAGAAACTTAATTGTACCGTGTTTTCGACGGCCAGCTTTCGTCCAGATGGTCGTACGTCAATGGAACAAAAAAGTAAGCTCAAAAACTAAAACCCGACTACTGAATACCACGCTCTAATAAAAACTTTAATTTCGGAAGGCGGTGACAAAAAATTTAAATAAGTACATATTCAAAGTCACCGACTTCCGAAATTAAAGTTATTTTTCACTTTATAGTGTTTTTTTGGAAGACGGTTATTTTTTTAAAAAAAAAAAAGGTTTTTATTTTTCACTTTTTAGTTTTAGTACCTACCCCACACCAATTCGAAATTTCATCATCCTTGGGGTCAAAACAATGTATATTTATGCGATAGCAGCAATCGCGGTCTATTTGCTCGCATTTTTTGAAGAGTTCCCTTGTCTGTCTCCAAAACGCATCATCAGATCTAATATATTGATCAGATAATTTTGCAAATCCGTCTATATATGACGGAGTTATGACCGACCATAAATTAAAAACAAAATATAAACATGTCGAATTGATAACTTCTTTCTTTTTGAAGTCGGTTTAAATATTCTCATCTCAAAGCCATGGTCCCATCATCGAACCCGTGACCTACGACTCATAATTGAAGGCCGCCGTAACCACTGGGCCACTACTGGTCTTAGACAGAAGCTCTTTCTTATTCTCTTTATTTTATTTTAGAGACCCCATATGAACCAGGTAGGCTTGTTACCTGACTGCCAGAAAAAGGGTTATGTTTTTTGCCGGGATTCGTTTAAAAATTTCCTACTAGTCCAGCAGGCCTAGACAAAACACATTTCTGTTAGCGTTCACGCCAAACGCTACGCCAAAATGTATGGGAATGACATTGCCTGCGGAAAGGACACGACGTAACCTTTCCGCAGGTTTCGTAATTATTTATTCAATAGTATCAATATAATACCAAATATTTTAATTTAGTACTGTAATCATTTTATTTTTGTGTGTACTAACCTAATATTTGCGCCCAACGTGGCAGAATATGATGAGACCAATTATTAATTTAAGACCATGCAATGTACCACGTTCGGAAAAATAAATGAATTTGAATTTGAATGTCATTCCCATACATTTTGGCGTAGCGTTTGGCGTGAACGCTAACAGAAATGTGTTTTGTCTAGACCCCCTGTCCTGCTATATATTATACTATCCTACTATAAAGGGTATAAGGGGAACGCTTCCGAAGCCAGAACGTAGGTTATATAGAATCTAAATGCAAACGGATACCAATAACCTTTCGCCTTAAATGAGTTATTTTGCATCAATTTAAAACATTTGACGCTTCTGTACTGTTTGTACTTATTTTATTTGGGCGGCGCTTTACAAAGGCTGCCTAAATCTAAAGTCGCCGCCTGGACTTTGGGTAATTTTTAAATGCGTTTAATCTCAAATAACGGTTCATTTATTTTTTCTCACAGCATAGTGTATAAAAAATGCTAAAAAAATAGGCAAAAATTAAAAAAAAAGATTTTTTGATGGTACTGTATCGAGAATCACTAGCCCTATCACCTGTCTTCGTTTTCTGTATATTTATCTTACTAATATTCTAAATGTAAAAGTTTGTATGTTTAGATGTTTGGATTTTTGTTACTCAACCACGCAAAAACGGCTGAACGGATTTGGATGAAATTTGGCACGCAGATAGATTACAACCTGGATTAACACATACGGTAGTACGTTCCTGTGTGATAATTCCCGACCTCCACGCGGCGAAGCCGCTGATAAAGCTAGTGTAAAAAATAAATAAAACTTTAGGAAATTGTACAGGTATATTTTTAAATGTTTGGGTTCCAGATTAAAGGACCGCAATAAACTAAACACAGTTTAAACAGCACTAAAGCCTAGTTTTCTATAGCACAAACAGACGACCTTAATATTTTATATCTTCAGTCTTTTATAACAAAACCGAGTCTAGTTCTCAGTGACATAAAATGAAAATTAGATATAAAAAAATACAGACCTGACAACCTCCCCTAGCCATAAAGATATTTTATATTAGATTTACCGTCAAATAAAATCGAATATTCTCAAGGTCAAGAAAAGCTTTGGTATTTTTTCGTGTTTAATTGAAGTTTATTTCTCTTTGAAATTCTTCGGATAACTGTATTGGGCTCAGCTATTTTTAAATGACTTCATTTTTGTTAGTGTCTTTATTATTGAGTTTTACTTAGGGGTTATCGTGTCACCCAGTAACTGGGTTGTGGAGGTTATATAGATAGTCGATCCATGAAAAATTCTGGAATTCCATTGCATCCGGTTAGACTTTAAGTTGACCTCAACATGCTTTAGAAAAAGCTAGGCAGATGCAGGGGATGTCGTGAGAATGGGCGTCCTAATTAGGCTATTAATTAACAGTTACAATCACAAGTTTCTTTACCAACCTTTTTGATTCATGAAATAATTGTCCTTCACCTTTATTTTTCATCGGTTAACAAAAACCGTAGTAATTTCTTATTCTGATATAAATGAAATTGTGGTTTACATATTCAGCACTTTTTTTCTATAAACAAAAATACCTTAGTTTTACAAAGTCATTGGAATCACCCCATTTATAAATCCTACAGGATTTTGTATTTTATTTGTCAGTTCATAAAAAATCTTTTACAACAACAGCAATCCAATCTTTCCCACTTTATATTTTCCCATCGCTACTTTCGCCTTAGCACATCTTAAATCCGCCCCATCAGGAAAAAATATTACCTATATGCACCCCTTCACACCTTCAAAGGGATCCTTTCGAATATTATAATAGACGGATATTCATGCAACGTTGGAATATTCGCACAATTCACTGAGGGTGCCCTATATATTGGTTATGCCCATGCCTTGCTGAAATGTTATGGAAAATAACTATAGGGGTTGTAACGCAATTTTATTCATGAAATTGGTAAGTAGTTATAACAATTTCAATTACTAGTTGTTATACTGTTCGGTTGATGTACTGTGCTGTAGTTGTTATACTGTTCGATAAAGCAGTGGTGGCTAACTTACGAGTGCGCTTTACTTTGTATAAATAATTTCATCACCACTGCTCTAAAAGCGGCATCGTGAGGAAGCCAGCATGTCCTAGAAACCAAAAATTTTAAGACCTGTGACATCTAACAACGTACACTGGGCCCGCGTGGTGGATTATGGCCCACTCTTTCTCACAGAGAGGAGTCTTCTGTCCCCGCTAAGGCTGATTATGCCTACTACTTGGGACTTCAACATAACATAACTGCTGAACATGGTCCTGGGATCGTTTTCCGGGTTCCGGTTCCCGGTTTTTCCATCTGGAATTCTCATTATCAGTCCGGAGTCTGAATTTATGCGTGGTTGATGGCTATAGACTTGCCCCCTAATAGGTACATTGGACTTTAATATAACTGGGCCACAAGTCTGCTATTACAATAGTGTCAGAATGGTCTATCATTGATTTCATAATTGTTGATTTTGACAAGTTTGGTAACCTACTTATAAAATGGCGTCATTATGACTTTCCAATGGTCAGCCACTGACACTCCATTGAAAGAAATGGCATTTATTGGTAATCTCGTACATCATGACAAATGAATGACTGACTTAATTTACGAACTTCCTACTACTTTAGATTGCTTATAACACTAATAAATAATATGTAAATGAAATCTGGGATGAATAAATGTTCAAATTTAGTAGTAGATTTTCGAAAAACATTTCTACTAACGAGTTTTATAATAATGGCAATACGAAAATGCCATTATGACAGAATTCTATTACGAGACCATTGACCGACCAATGATCGACCATTATGAATTTAGCAGATTACGAACTTTTAGCAAAATGACAAATGAATGGCAATGGGATCGTGTTGGAATGACGAATTTATAAAAATAGCAGACTAAGGCGCAGGTGAAATGTGAATGCACTTCTGCCCAATCCATCGCGGAATACAAGCGTGATGTTCCACTTGTTGTTTGTTGGTTTGCACACATCTTAGTCGAAACTGTTGTCGATGTCGTTATTTCGTCTTGTGTCAAGTCTGAAATTTTTAGTTTATCTAAAAGTTTGACTAGAGGCTGTTTTGTTGCGAGTGTACGCAAGTATTGCGCAATTCTTGGCAATTTCTCAACAATATTAATGTTGCCATAAATTGCTCATTGTCACCAAGCTAACCACAATTACCAAGTGTTGCGCAATTGATTACCCGAGTGAGTCCAGCTTATGAACAGTCTAGACGCCGAGCAAGTTTTACAGTTGACTTAACATAATATTATTGGCGAATTTGAAGTAAAATCAAACCGTAGCTTATTCTAGGAACTTTACCCCAGTTGTTGCTTATACATCAGTTAATAATAGCTATCTATTTACATCGTATTTTAAACTAAGCAAAGTTGTTGAGAATATAAACTAGATTAACCTAAAATCCTTCACCGAAGTACTAACTAATAACAAGTTTATTGCCTTGTTAACTGACGAAGCTTCAATTTCGCTTTTGATTGCGTTGTTGGTCAAGTGGTCGCAAGCGTTACTGATGAACATGAGGTTTGATTCCTAGGTCGTACAAAATGTTATTGGATTTTTCGATCTATTATCTAGATCTGCCATAAGGGGTTGTGGAAAAGTAATAACAGTTGCACGGGGCTATCGATCAGTTTAAGCTACGCTTGCCACGGTTGGTCCTTGGATGGGTGACCATCTTTACATGCCAAGACCCGTTCGTGCCTCGGAAAGCACGTTAAGCCATTAGTCCCGGTTGTCAGTTGTAGATTTTTGACAGTCGTACGAAAGTTTTACAACCAGTCTTACCATCGTATCGTATTACCCAGTAACTGGGTTGTATAGGTCAGATAGGCAGTCGCTCCTTCCTATAATACTGGTACTCAGCTGTATTAGGGTCAATTCTCACCGAGACGCGGCGCGACGCGCACTTTTTAAGATAGCAACAGAATATCTAACTTATTTACAACACGAAAAGGTATAATTTCACTACGAGCGCGAAAGCGTGTCGAAGAACGCTAAGGTGCACCGCGTTGTGCAGCCCGTATACCTTATTGTGAAGTAAATAAGATCTATTTTGTATCGTGATCTTAAAAAGTGCGCGTCGCGCCGCGTCTCGGTGAGAATTGACCCTTAGGGTAGACTGGAGGGCGACCCCAAAATAGCTGTAAAAAGACTAGGTGATATTTTTGGTGATTTCAATATTTAAATATGTAGAAATCACCGAAAAAAACTAAATTCTAAAATAAAACCAAACTAGAATGAACACGAAATGTCAATTGTAGGCCGTAGGGACCTAGCTATGGTCACGCCATCTACAATTAGCTTTGCCCGACCTTCCCCATTGAATTCTAAAATTACGAAAAATCTAAGTATCATAAGTTGACTGATATAATTATGGCCTAGTTTCTATGCTACTTCCAAAGCTTATCTCTTATCAAATCACCTGGAAAACCTCATCAGTACAGTACACGATAACGCATAATCATTTGGAGGTCACATAAAAAAATCGATGTCAACAAACGTACTGCTGTCTCTGTCTGTCTCATAGTGCCAGTTAGGGCCTCGTTATCGCTGTCCCCACTTGTAAGAAGGCCCATTGGAGTGTCCTACGACCAGGCATTATTATTATAATGATTTTTATATATAATAGATTGTTTGTTTGAAAATGGGTGGAACTATTCGGTTTGAAGATGCGAGGTGATGGGAGTTAGTTTAGGTATATTTAAATAAAAAATAAGTTCGGTTAGACTCTCTTCTAACCAGAGCGAGGGGTAATTGCTTTACATCAGTAAAAATGGCTTTCATTTTGACAGTTCAACAACATTCATTGCGTTATTTACGTTGTTCAGGATTTAAATTTTTCGAACAAATGAAGCAATGGATTAGCAATATCCTTCAAAATTATTCAGAATGAGGGACGTTTACTTTAAGACGTTCGTTTACTTATGTTTTTTTTTGTATGAATTAATTTGTTCCTTAAAAATCCTAATTCATGAAATTTTATTTGTCTTTTTTGTCTGTTTTTATTTTCTTTTATAATAATTAAATACTTATTTGCACACCATATTTAATGGCAGAATGTGAAGGAGCAATTATAGCCACAGTTGTAAACCTATATTCTGGCAAATAAATTAATTTGAATTTGAATGTAGAATCATCAAGATTCGCAACTGTTTTGGTAAAGATGTCTATTTCGTCTTGTCAAGTTCGTTTCGGTATTTTTAAGTTTCCGTACGAGCGGAATCTTAGTAATAACTAAGACTAAGAGTTCCAGACCTGTCCAATCTTTGCTTGGCTTAATTTCTAGTCTAAATCAAACTGTCTAGAAATCAATAAAACTACTAAATTGTCCCCTTAATAATACCGTTTCATCGCACAGAACTAAAAAGCTCGAACTCAATATCCAATAAATTATCAATATTGAACATCTAATACAAAATATTCATGAGTTCGTGTGTCCCGCGCTTTATCATCCCTGATATAACATCGAGCAATTAATACCACGTCGTTAATAGTCTGTAGTGGGAGCAATCATTTGATAATTCTAATGTGTTTTTCATTGTTTTGGGCGGAAAACATTTGTTATTCTGGGTCATACTTATTGTTTTTCCCCCTATTACATGGAATTTAAACATAACTGGTGGAATGTGAGTTTTCTATGGGTAATCTTCTGGCTAACCCTAGTTGTGTCCCGGGTCGACGGCGCGTTGTGTTCCACGCGCGCCTCAAAGAGATGTCAGCACCAACTGGTGGGGTCCGCAAGGGCCGATGCCTGCCAGGGGTGCGGGTTGTTCTAAAGAGATACCGCGACCCCTGGCACACAGGCAACTGAGGGAACACGGGTGGGTTTTAGTCAGTAAGTCTGACACGCCCTTCCGCTCCGCCCAGAGCGGGAGAAGTTATTTGATGATTTCCCAGCCAAAAAAAAAAAAAAACCCAACTGTCTGTCATTTCTGTCTGTTTCGTTCGTGGATCTTTGACAGTCGTCAAGAGCCCGAAAGTCTGACTTCCAAGTAACTGGGTTGAGGAACTCAGATAGCCAGTCGCTCCATGTAAAATACTGGTATTCAACTGCATCCGGTTAGACTGGAAGCTGACCCCAACATAGATGGGGAGTGGCTAGGCAGATGATAATGATAGTGGTACCATTCGGTTATGACATAAATTGGACTTATATATGTGGAGGTTTATTTATTATTGACTAGCTTTTGCCCGCGACTTCATACGCGTGGACTTTAGAATCAAGTAGATAATCATTTTTTTTTTGATAATATACAGGGTGATTGGAAGATGGGTGCAAAGCTTTAAGGCGAAGATAGTACAGACAATTTAGAACCATTTAAGCCATGGTTGTCTTAGACGAAGTCTTACCAAATATTTTTAACCAAATTTTTAAGTTTTTTTTCGGAAATTCTCAAAATTTAATGTAAACTGCATAATTATGGCCAAATTGAATGATAAATGAATTCATTTTTTATTTATTTAATTAAAGTAATGTGTAAGCAATCAAGCAAAACATGTTTTAGGCTTCTGTGTCGTTAGACATTTTTTTTACAGACATTTATACGTATTTTAAAGCTTATAAAAAAAAAATTTGCTAAGACTTCGTCTAAGACAACCATGGCTTAAATGGTTCTAAATTGTCTATACTATCTTCACCTTAAAGCTTTGCACCCATCTTCCAATCACCCTGTATAGCTTATTTTTTAAGTTAGACCTCTCGGAATACATCATTGAAAACTGCATTCAATTCCATGCAGTGGTTTTTGCGTGATGCGGTAACGAACATACAGACAGACAAAAATTCTAAAAACCGTTTTTTTGGCTTCTGTTGCTCTAATAAAGACCCCCCATACTATTTTTTCTTCAATATCTTTAATGGACAGACATCGGCCTGTTACAATTTTATTATATGTATAGATTTATGTATGCTTTATTGTACACCAGAAAATACATAACAAAAATAAAACAATTAACAGTAAAAACATACAATGGGCTTACTGATGGTTTCAAATCCATACTTCCTTACTAATATTATAAACGCGAAAGTTTGTATGTATGGATGTTTGAATGTTTGTTACTCTTTCACGCAAAAACGGCTGACCGGATTTGTATGAAATTTGGCAACACAGATAGATTATAACCTAGATTAACACATAGGATACGTTTTATCCCGGTAGTACGTTTCCGCGGGATAATTTCCGACTTCCACTCGGGCGAAGCCGCGGGTGGAGGCTAGTAATTTATATGAAAGCCAGGATTTAAACATTTACCTTCTTACTAATAAACACGTAAAATAAGCATATATTTTCGTAGGTTTAAACTTGGAATAACTTTATACCGTGTTTATTGGTAAGAGGGTAAAAATAGGTCATTATAATACATTGAACGCTTGTGACCTAGATATTTATTTAATCATTTGGTGCTTTTATCTTTATAAAAATATGACTATAATTACTGGATGAAAAATAAAAGCTTGAGGCGCTCATCGACACTATAAAAAAAGTGAAGGTTTTCATCGAGGGCAGTGCTGTTATTAATCTTATTTATTTTTATAACTGTCAATGTTTTTGATAGAATACGTAAGATAAGAGAAGAAGATTTTATTTTATTTTTAATTTTAGTTTATTTATATAATGGTTTTCTTACCTAAATTAAGTTTAAGTTTATTTTTATATCTTTAATTTTTATATTTTTGTAATTTTGGCTCTGCAGCTTTGAAAGGTTAATTACTAGTTTAAACTGTCGCCAACTTCAACTTTTATTTAATAAACAATCAAAATGTTTTATATGTATAATGGTGCCCAAGATACAGGCTGCGCCTAGTTTGGGATCTATCTATCTGGGATATCTCAATACAGTAATTTTTAATGCTTAAATAAACGATTTTTACTTTTACTTTTATATACAGTACACCGCGTATTTTACTTTATATGTGGGCTTTGATTAAACCTTTAAGAAAGTAAACGCCAAACTGGAGCCAAGTATTCATGTCAATTAATCTGCTGAACCTTTATCCAACTATGTTAAGGTTTTTTTTTAAGGTTGGGAAATGATCAAATTACTTCTCCCGCTCTGGGTGGAGCAGGAGAGCGTGTCAGACTTTTACTGACTAAAACCCACCCGTGTTCCCTCAGTTGCCTGTGTGCCAGGGGCCGCGGTATCTCTTTCGAACAACGGTATCTCTTTCGAACAACGGTATCTCTTTCGAACAACGGTATCTCTTTCGAACAACGGTATCTCTTTCGAACAACGGTATCTCTTTCGAACAACGGTATCTCTTTCGAACAACGGTATCTCTTTCGAACAACGGTATCTCTTTCGAACAACGGTATCTCTTTCGAACAACCCGCACCCCGCACATGTTGGGATTGGCTTCTAGTCTAACCGGATGCATCTGAGTACTAATACGGGGCTTTTGGCTACTTTGTATGGGTGCATTTTATTTTATGTTAAATTTTTATTTTATTTTATTTTTATAATGTGCGTTTTGTTTGTGCAGAATAATCAATTTTTCTTTCTTTTCTTTCTTTCTTTCTAATTCACATGGACCGGCTGCCTATCTCACCAACCAAATTACTGTGCAATACGATACCCCTTAGTAAGACTGGCCATCAGACTTTGGGGATTCTGATGACCCGTAACGACTGTCAAGGATCTACGAAAGACAGGTGGATCCAACGACTTAAGGAGGGGAGGTAGTCTTGGTATGCAAAGATGGTCATCCATCCACGGGCCAACCGCAGTAAGCGCGGCTTAACCTGATCGATAGACTCGTGCGGCTGTTAAAACTTAACCACCAGCCCCTCAAGAAAAAATAAAGAACTCATACATACACAGCTACATCACAAACATACACACACAACACAAAAACTAGGATATTTTTACAGCTGCATTGTATACGACCTTATTTGAAGTTTAGCTAGTCCATTTAATTTAACGTTCATACTACGCCCCTATCTCAAGCCTGTACTTCTTTAACGTCCGATTTCCTTCTCAATAACTGCAAAAACAACACTCAGTTTACCAAGCGCTGTAGTATTGCTCCATTCATTAAATATTCCTAAGTATTAGAACTCGTAGTATTATGATATGTAGATGAAGGCTTTCTCCGTAATACCGGCCCTTGATTTACAACTTAACGTTATTTATAAAGCTGTTGATACCGAATTTATTTCATAATTTTAGTTCTGAGAAAAAAAGCTTTTTCGTTTGATAAATGCGAAAGTTAGTTTCAAGGCTACTGAATTGATTATTACATAATTCTAGGGAATGCAGTCAGCCCGAAAAAGTACTTAAGATACTTATCCTAAACTTGGCGGCAAAAATTTTAGACACTATGAATTGACACTTGACAAGTGACACCTCCAGCGCGCCAGAGGCCAAGGCACGACGCAAGTGCTGCCAACGTAAAGTCTAACAAGGTAGGTATAGAGTGGGAAATGAAAGGATGTAAGTACTTGGTATATAAAGCTTAAATGGCTGCTTCTTTAACTCAATGGTATTTGTTTTGAAGTAAACATAATAGATGCCATGCCAAAAATCTTTATGAACATTATTGAATAATTCGCTGTAACTAAATCTTTTAATCGTTATCGAAAACCAAAGGAAAATAAATAAGTTTTCAAAGGTGTTTGTCCTATTTTCAAAACACATTTAAAATACAAAAGCAAGGCTCCACACGCCATCAAAACAACATCGCACTTGAAATATGGCGACACTAAACTGCGAATAGCAAATAAAGCACTGGATTCACGAAATGTCAAAGAAGCTCTAGCTGACTCCAAGAGATAGGCCACAAACGAAACTCCAGCTTAACATGACCTCCCAACCCCCTCTGCAATGTAGGAACAAACTACGAGCGAAGGGAACGTACATCGGAACGCAGAGGTCATTTCAAAATGGCCGCCACCACCCAACCACGGTTTCCAACGCAATTGCCTGCCAGTTTTCTGCGCGGTTGATTTATTTCCTCATTATAATGGTTATATGGATGTTGTGAAAAACTGGTTGTTTTAAAATTTACGTCTTGGCTTTTGGGGTATTTTATTTTGTTTGGTAAAGACGCTGAATTTCTACAGAAAGAAAATAATTTCATCAGGATTTTATGTCAACATAACGTGATATGGTATTACTGAGCATGGATCATCCAAAAGCTGGATCGACGAAATTAAAAAAGATAGCTTGGACAGACTAAATGTGGAAGACGGAAAACACTGGCGCCGCCTGAGAGGACTATGTCCAGCGGTAAACTGCGATAAGCTGAGTTGATTGATTGGTATCTCTCATTTACCACTACAATGAGAGTGTTCATGAATATTCAAGCCGCCAGTTGGCGCCACTTTGACAAGAGGTCTTCTAGTTCGACAATGAACCTAAAATATATGATGTCATTCATTTCATTCTTTCGTTCACCATTCAGTCCGTAGGCGCTTTAACACTATTGACAGGTGCCCGGACCTGACGTCTCAGTGCTGCCACCTAGTGAACGTCATTTCAAACACCCTCATTAAAGGTAATATAAGAAATGGTTGAAATGACCATTCGCGGCAGATGGATTGGTGATCGCTAGATGATGCTCCAGAATATCCTCAAAGTTACTTTTGAACGTCAACATTTATATAAAAAATTAATTGATTCTAGTTGCCCCTCGCTTTTATGACGTTCTAGTATATTAAAACGATGGCCTCGATTTCAGCAGGGTACAACTTAAAACAATTAAAAAAAAAACAAATCGGTCCAGCCATCTTCGAGTAATCGGGGAACATACATTAAAAAAAGCTTCCGACGAATTGAGAACCTCCTCCTTTTTGAAGTCGTTTAAAAATGATGGATGGACCGTGTGAAGAATGATATAGCTTTAAAGGGAGTGACTAAAGATATGACGACTAATAGAGAAGTTTGGAGGAAAAACCAGGTTGCGCCGACCCCAAATAAATTGATATAAGGGCTTATCGACCCCCCTCCCCCTCGTCAGCAAAAGTAAGCAAAGCTCTTACCCCCCTCCCATGCTCACGTAAACATTGGTAGCAGACACACAACGTGTCTGCTCACTTTCGTGTGATTTTGGAATATTGTCATCGTTTTCTTCGAGCCATTAATAGACAAGTAGGGTTGCCATATTATGTGTTCAAACCAAAATCGACTAAATTTTGTAGAAAATCCAAAAGTTAGTAAATAAATTCTGCTGACGTAATCACCATTCAGGCCCCCCATACCCCATGTTATCAAAAATAAGCAAAGCAAAGAAACCCCTGTAGTGTTCTTTTTTTTTTTGGATGGGATATCATCAAATAACTTCTCCCGCTCTGGGTGGAGCAGGAGGGCGTGTCAGACTTTTATTGACTAAACCCACCCGTGTTCCCTCAGTTGCCTATGTGCCAGGGGCCGCGGTATCTCTTTCGAACAACCCGCACCCCTGGCAGGGATCGGCCCTTGCGGACCCCACCAGTTGGTGCTGACATCTCTTTGAGGCGCGCGTGGAACACAACGTGCCGTCGAGCCGGGCTTGGTCCTTACCGGACAGCGAGCTACCTATTACTCGCTGTCCGCAAGCCCGCGGTGGCCGGGAATCAGCCTGGGATTCCCGACGCCCCCCCCCCCCACCTGTAGTGCTTATGTAATATTTATTTATTTATTTAATACTTCACGCACAGAAATGTACAGAGGCGGACTTAATGCCAAAGGCATTTGCTACCAGTCTACCTTTGGGTGATGCAGAGACAAACAGTGGTAGGTGCAATTACTCGTGTTTTGAATATTTATTCAAATATAAGTAAATATAGGTACTAATACTCATACATATGATATACATACTTAATTAAATATAACCAAAAATAAACATACTTAAATACACATAAATTTAATAAAACAAATAAGACAAACAATGGGAAAACATTATCGTTGTGAAGATACTGCCAGCTTCTTTTGAATGTGCTCGCGAACTTTTACTTTAAAGGACAACCGGTTGGTTGCCATCCTGATTTCCAAGGGGAGCGCATTCCACAGAGATATAGACTGAACGAAGAAGGAAGAGTGAATAAAGTCTGTACGGTGAGTGGGACATTGAAGAAGGCGATTGTTAGAAGAGCGAAGATTTTTGTTGTGGTTGACACAAATGTACTGAAAGTGAGGGGCTAGATAGCTAGGGGAAGTTGGAGAGTCAAGAAAAGAAAACAAGGTGGTCAACGCCCTTAGCTCTCTGCGCTGGCGAATGGGCAACTACTTTAGAAGCGACCGTTGCGCAGAGACATGGTCATATTTACGCAGATTGAACACGAATCGAATGCAGTAATTGAGAAGACAGTCAAGTTTGTCGAGGAGATCAGCATTCAGATCGTAGTAGCACACATCACCGTAATCGATGATAGGGAAAATTAGGGACTGCACAAGCATTGTAATACTTGAATGGCCCGTAAGGGCAGGAGAATGGTGATGAACTTAAAACAATGCTGAATTTACTACTAAAGCCGTTACATTGGTACACATTATACTGGAAAATACGTTCACCAGATTATTTTCTTCCTGAGCCAGGAGCTTTTAGTTAATTGAAGTAATTTTGTGTACGTGAGTTGCATCAGAATTCAGTGCGGTATTTCAGTAATGGCTGCGAAGTAAATTACTACAGTTTTAGGGGCCCCTGTTTTGCGAGCTTAGATGGTGGTTCAAGCATTAATCTTGACATGATGTTAGGTTCGAGAGATTAGTAGGAAATCTGTCAGTTTTTTTTCGTGGGTTTGGTTTTAAGAGGTTCTAAGGGATTCTTGCTTAGTATATAGCAGTTTGTCAGTTAAGCAGTGCTTATTATGGTATTCAAGGATAATTAGTGGGAGTAAATAAAAGCTGATGAAACCTAACTACACGGATTTTTAACTGCCCAGAATTGCCTGGGCAAATGTGGCTGTCGCGTGGAGAAAAAACCTATAAAAAAAACCAACATACTTCTAAAAAAAACACTACCAAGTGAAAAATAACTTCACTTTCGGATGTCGGTGTCTCCCGACCGACCCTTGTTCGTTGAAGCGCCAACCCGCGCCGCAGCTGAGCCAATAGAGTTAAATTCCCCGATTAATAATAATACTGCAAATATTTTGATCCAGCCTGTCCCCACTTGCCCCCTACCAGTGACTCCCTGAGCCGAGGCCCGTACCCCGCAGGGGGTGCCCTCAGCGTGCAGTCGCCTTGTAATTTTTAAGTAGTTTTTAAGCCCTGGCTGGAGGCGTTAAGTTAATTCTTAATGGCAGCCCCAGGAAAGACCGGGTATGCAGTCACGGCCTCTCAAGGCCAACTGCGTGATGCCCTACTAAAAAAAAAAAAATTCGGTGTCTTTGGAACTGTATTCATAACATCATCAAGATACACAGAGTGGATTAAAACTTATTATAGAAGCTAAAGCAAAAACTACCCATGCAAAGTTAATAAAATAATATCTTTTTTATGCCCATTAAGAAAAATATTTTTGAAATCGATTCACAATTGCCGGAGATATCGACGGCTTGTGGCTAAGTAACAATAGCTGCACGGGTCGATCGATCAAGTTAAGCTACGCTTGCCGCGGTTAGTCCGTAGACGGGTGACTACCTATACATACCGAGACCCCTCTGTGCCTCGGAAAGCACATTAAACCGTTGGTCCTGGCTGTCATATGTGATCTATGACATTCGGGTTACGGGTCGTCAGAAGCTTGAAAGTCTGACAACCAGTCATACTAAGGGATGTCGTAGTAACTGGCTGGGGAGGTCAGATAGGCAGTCGCTCCATGTAAAATACTGGTATTCAGCTGCACCCGGTTAGACTGGAAGCTGACCCCAACATAGTTGTGAAAAGGCTAGACAGATGTTGATGATGATCGCGGAAAATATATTTTTTAAACAGATGATTTGAGAACCTCCTCCCCTTTAAAGACGGTTATTAATATTGACACTCAGTTTATAAATCGTCAACAGTATGTATATTTTAAGTATTAATCTAGGACATGATGACTTTATTATTATTATTAATCATTTTAATTCAGAATTAATTATTACATTCCATAACTTGTTAGTAAAAAATACTTAAAACTACGTTAGTAAAATTATTAATTATTGTACAAATTGAGCTACTCGTATTACAATTAAACATTACCAAAATTGAGCTACTTAATATTATGGAGGGCATCACCCGAGCCGTGAACTGTATACTCGACTGTTTTATACTCGACTTTCAAGGGAATTTCCTAATATGAGAAAAAAAAGGCACTTAAAAAGAAAATGGGTACCTACAATAAAGTCTGAGTAACTAAAACTATCTACCAAAACATAACGTTAAAACTACCCTCTATATCAAAAAAAAACCCATTGTGTTATAAAATTACCATTATTTTCAGAGAATATAAGTATTGTTAGTTTCTAATATAATAGCTTTTAGAACTCTTTTAGGGCTAACCTTGAAATAAATTAGGCAAACAAAAAAATGGTAGCCTAAGTTTTTATTAAAACTACTGTTTCTATGTAGATTTTATAAACAGGCAATTTCTTTTCTGTCAATGCATATCACACAGGTGTCCAATGATTTTTCCCTTTTTGGTGTAGTTAAACAATGAAGCGCTGGAGTATCTAGCATATCAAATGCACACAAATCAAACGTTTCACTGATTGTTCATTTTTGTCTTTCATTCAGCATGTTTCACTCAAATGCAACGTCTGAACACAAAGGAAATCAAAGGAGAACTAATTCATTCATTCACCGATTCAACGATGTCGGATTTCTCACTCACCAACTGAATGATCTAAAAATGAAATTAAAGGAGTAAATGTGAATTCCTAAGTCATCTTGTCGTGTGACCATGGAATGAAATAAAAATGAACAATCACTCGAGAGAAGCGTCTGGTTTAAGTCAACTGTGGCATCTTTACTTTCCATTAGCAACTTTACCAAACAGAACTTTAAAAAAAAATCTCGATTACTAAAAATTTATATCGGTATCGGTTGGATATTAAATGGCGGCAACAGATTTTTAATTACCGAGAGAAATTTAAGTACAGTTCTCATTGGTGAAGTTGCTCATGGAAAGTAAAGATACCACAGTTGACTGTACCGAAAATAAACTCATCAAATTAGATATTTTTTGGGTTGATTGCGAACAGTTGGATTTGGAGTCGTCATCAATAACAATACCAAAGATTGAATTAGGAAAAAACCCATTAACCGAATCCAATACACCCAGACGCACCTACATCAAACTCTTGCCGCGTCTTCGTAAGTATTTTGCGAAAGTCAGGGGCAAACAAATGAATTGGGGCACTGGTCTGTAACTGCCCGAGGGCACGCGACGTCGATACGCGACATTGAAGAAGGACTGACAAATTACTCCTCTATTATCAGTTGATGTCGGCTTTTTTCGATTCGATTGTCGTGTACAGTTATTGGGGTCACTGTTGAGCTTAAAAACAGAGAACTAAAACTTTAAAGGCTGTGAGTAAAACTGGAACTACCGCATATTTCATACTAGTTTTCGCCCGCGTGGAAGTCGGAAATTATCCCGTGGGAACGTACTACCGGGATAAAAACTATCCTATGTGTTAATCTAGGTAAAAATCTATCTGTGTGCCAAATTTCATCCAAATCCATTCAGCCGTTTTTACGTGAAAGAGTAACAAACATCCATCCATCCATACTTACAAACTTTCGCGTATATGTATAATATTAGTAAGGATTTCCTATAAGGTGGCGACGACAATCCCTACTAATATTATAAATACGAAAGTAGCTCTGTCTGTCTGTCTGTTACGCTTTCATGCCTAAACCGGTGAACCCATCATCACGAAAGGCAGAGATATAGCCTAGGATATGGAGATGGATATAAGCTACTTTTTTACGTGATAACCGACGTCCACGCAGGTGGAGCCGCGGGCAAAATCTAGTCATCATCATCATTTCAGCCGAAAGACGTCCACTGCTTGACATAGGCCTCCCCCAGGCTCCTCCACTTTGACCGGTCTTGTGCTTCCCACATCCAGCGGATTCCCGCGGCTTTCACGAGGTCATCGGTCCACCTTGTGGGAAGCCTTCCCGCTCTACGTCTTCCAGTACGCGGTCGCCACTCCAGAACCTTTCGGCCCCATCGGCCCTGCCCACTGCCACTTAAGTTTGGCAATTCTTCGGGCTAGGTGGGCCCGAAGCCGACGCCCGGCCTAAAAGCTAGTACAACAATAAATTAAACTTCGTATATCTATGACGTTCTCAGTCTGCATAGAAAAAATCAATTAAATAAATCCAATAGTTGAGTCACATTCACATCAAGCTAAGCAAACTTAACGATGGGATTGTCTAACTCAGCCAACTGTAGTGATACGACTGAGCAGAGCGTCCGTATTCAAAAAATGAGCGAGCGAAGCGGTTTGCTCAGTTTTCGCGTCATAGAGCCCGCTTTACCCACTCGGCAAGGAAATGTGATCGCCAAATTCGATTTCCTTGTGAGAGAGCTCGCTTCGCTGGCTCTTGTCAGGTGTAAGCGCGCTCAGCTCACTCATATCGAAGAAAGGCTCGCTTCGCTCGCTGGTCTCTTTAGTGCTTGCTCATCATGCGTATAATCGCACTCTGCTGATTCATGTCAACAGTGGGCCGCCATTCACCACTTTCTAGTGCTTTAGCTGGGAAGAAGTGGCACAACAAACCACAGCTGCTGTCTCTTCAGTTAGAAAAACGTGATTCTATGCAACAGTAGGTCTGTATGCAAAGTAATTAACATGACTAGACACAGAACATTAAATTGACTTTGGATATTTGTGGTTAAATGAAAAACAAGTTCCTGCTAGCAACTACCCTCTTAAAATAAACTCAAAACATAGCAACCACTCAATGGAGGGTAATACTACCCTACTTTAAATACAGTCCCTACAGACAGGTATTTATAGTAAAGACAAAACGGTACAAAATGCCAAAGGTGAAGAGCGAAATGGAAGAGGGCGTTGAGCCGAGATCAGTAGGCCATTAAATCTGTTGATAAAAAAAACTTTTTATCTAACAAAACAACATTTTCCACGTCAAGTATTACCTTTTTTTCATTGAATTCCGTTATTAGGGTTCCGTACCCAAGGAGTGCAAACGGTACCCTATCACTAAGCCTTCGTCCGCTGTCCGACATGTATGTCAGTACCTCAGCGGGCTACTGTATCCCATGAATCGTAATAGCCGCCTATTATGGTTAAAATTTTCAGTACAATTGAAATTTTCACAAAGTGCAACTATCATTTTTAATTCATAATAAATAAAGACTTATAAGTACCTACTTATTTAAAAAAATCTACTGTTAATTATGGCGTGGTGGTTCGGAACCCTGTGTGTGCGAGTATGTCTCGCACTTGACCGCTTTTTCAATCAATTCCGTTTTGTCAAATGGACCCCTGTCCTGACAGGACATTAGGAGTTTGCCAAATTGATAGAGTACCTATTAATGGCTTCTATACGACAAAGTATGTTGAGAAAGAGTCTGCATTCGCCAACGATTTTCTTGATTCCAGCACCCTAATTGCGTAACTCACGATTAATCATAATCTGTTTCGTTTTGAAACAAATGGCTAAACCATTGCTTCATATGTTCGAAAAATGTGTCTGCTCAACAACGTACATAACGCAATGAATATTGTTGAACTGTCTAAATGAAACCGATTATGATTAATCGCGTGTTACGCAATTAGGGTGCCGGATAGTATATGGCAACTAATCCTGTATTTTTCCATACATATACCAAACAAATTACAATTGTTTGTTAAAGTCTTATTTGGTCCTAACATAGTCAATCGACTTTGATGATCTTTAAAATAATAGCATGTATTTGATCGAACCTCTAATCATTCCAATTTTGCGTTCTTAAAATTTTATAGAACTCTCTAATATAATGATTGCGCCTCTTTTTGTGAACCTCAAATAATTCTTGGGTTCCTAAAAAACTAAATAGTCAATAAACTGCAACCAACTTGGATTTAGCGGTAGCTGGCCGCTACCACGGAACTGCTCACTCCGCTCGCTCGGCTCGCGCACAATTGGTCCCAATTCTAACCAAATGTAACCCATTTGGTGGGGGTGCTCTAGCTTTGTTATTGAGACCAATTCGGTTCGCGAATGGTCGGTCACAGATCCAACCTAACCTATCCCGTTTGGTTAGGGTATCCTAGCATAGTTACCGCGATCAACTGTGAGAAAAGTGGAGAAAGTAAAACAGGGGCACAATTATTTATAAAACTACTTTTGCACTAGCTTTTTCCAGCGGCTTCGTCCGCATGGAAGTCGGTCACTATCCCACAGCAACATGGTAACCGGAAAAAAGTATCCAAAATCAAAATCAAAAGTCATTTATTCAAACTAGGCTGAGAGTCAGCTCTTTTTGAACATCAAAATTACATAAGACAGTCCCCCCAAAACGCCCGCCCTTCACCACTTCCTAGTGCTTTAGCTGGGAAGAAGAAGTAGCGCAACAAACTCCCCAGTAGCACAGCTGTCTGTTAAGTTAGAAGAACTTGATTATATACAATAGTAGGTAATTAAAATTACGAAACACATATAAAAAAAAAAATTGCCATATGTCAGCTAGCACACGCCAATATACCATCAAAACATTGAAAACTAAAAATAATAAAAAATTAAAATAAAACTTACAATCTTAATAAAAGCCTCCAGGTTTATAGGACATGCCCGCTTACATATGCAATTCTGCATTATGCAAATATGAAGTAACAAAAGTTAAACTAGGACCTCTGGACTAAAATTAATAAAAACTTAATACAATTAACAATAACAAAACCATGGTCAGCATCCTATGTGTTAATCCAGGTTTTAATCTATGTATCTGTGTGCCGATCCGTTCAGCCGTTTTCGCATGACTGAGTAACAAATATCTGAACGTACAAACTTTCACATTTATAATATTAGTAGGTAGTAGAACGCCTCATAAGAAGATCATTTTTTTTGTTAAGGGATCAGTTAAACATTTCCTTTAGAACACGTAGTAAGTTAATCATATTTCAGCCAACTATCACGTTTCTTACTGCTATCAACCTAAATCCCCAGACATTAGACCTGCAAACGACTAGATCCTGACCGATCCAGACCTCGATCTCAGACGAATAACTGTTGGATAATGATCCGTCCTAAATTATGCAGGACAAACGAATTCTCCAAAAACCCTTATCCGGAAACGCTTGTACTTATTCCTTTTCTTTTGTTAGTTAAAATAGAACAGTCAGTCTCGACAAGGTGTACCTTTACATCGACAAGAATTCATTGTTCTATAATCTATATTATCTATGTATCGATGAAATAAAATGTATGCCATTGCAAAAGTTAAAAAAAAAAACACATAACGGGTTACTGCTTGACTGATGTTATTATAATTTAGATGAATTTCTTAACGACCAATCTCTTTAACTAATAACTACCTCTAACTAACTCTTTAATTGACTTTAAATTTTTGAAATAATAGACTCTGAATTGTAATTTTTAATTTACTTACATGCACAATTATGTACTGAAATAATTATAGTTATATTGCTAATTTTAATATTGTTATTGAATAGTAGTAGCTCACTTAATCGGTTTTTAATAACTTGTATGCCAATATTGGCAAAACATAGCGCACTACCATATTAGATACCGCATACCATAGATTGGGAAGGTACTTAGTTATAGCTATACATTGATTTAACACTTTTAAACAGTCAAATTAATTCTTGTGAATGTGTATACACACACACCCTCCACAACATACAACACATATACACACACAGCCATCATACACATACTAATCATCATAATTTTGTTCATTTGTTGTTTATTTTGTTTGTTTTGTTTTTTGCATCATTGCATAGGTTCATCTTTTTTAGGCTGACTGTACAAAGACGTTTCTTTGATAGGTTATTACAAGGGCATAAATATTTAATACAGCTGGCTCGGCTCCGGCTGATATTTCCGATTTGTTTCCGATTGTCGGATCCGATATATCGGTGTCTTATTTCGAATAATAAAGTCTGTCTCAAAACTATAAAATAGTCATGTCATAAAGAAAGAAATAACCACACGCTTGGCTAGTGAACGAACGACAAGTTTCTTTGAGTGTCTGGTAATGTGCCGAACACCTAGCTGAAGTAATTGAAAGTTAATTAAAATACATTATACCTGTGTTATCATGTTTAACACTAGCACTTTATATGCTTTTAAAGCTTTTGTTCAGTTTTTTAATTTAATTAAGGAGCAGTGATGGCCTAGTAGTAATGGCCGATAACCAACACACACTGCTCTCAACATCATCATTTCAGCTGAAAGACGTCCACTGCTGGACATAGGCCTCCCCTAAGCTCCGCCACTTCGACCGGTTCTGTGCTTCCCGCATCCAGCAGACTCCTGCGGCCGTCACGAGATCATCGGTCCATCTTGTGGGAAGCCTTCCAACTTTACGTCTTCCGGTACGCAATCGCCACTCCAGAAATTTTCGGCCCCATCGGCCATCTGTTCTGCGAGCAATGTGCCCTGCCCACTGCCACTTAAGTTTGGCAATTCTTTGGGCTATGAACGTTGAAGACAGGGAAGTTTGGCATTAATTCTTTCTGCACATGTGGCTTCCCTGGTACCTCATTAACAGCAAAACCGTGTGAAAGTCTATTAACTGCTCCCAAATTGCAATGTTAATTTTTATTCTTTTTATTATTATTATTTTTTTTTTACAATGTCTGACATATTCTCGTCATTATTTGACATTATACATCAATTTTACTACCTACTATTTATTTTCAGTGATTGTCATCGAAATCATGTCACTTGGTTCAAATAGATTCATTTTATATAGGTAGATTCTTTTACATATTGTGAATGAGAGAACGTTGTAGGCCTTAGAGACTAGATTTGTAGACGTTTTTCTATTCTGTATTTTCATTCCTCTAAGTACCTGGTACTTATTGACTGGCCTGCACTGTCCTCCCATACCTATTATCACTGTAATTTGAAAACATTGTAAAAGCCAATTATTTTTAAAAGAGTAACCGTGGAGTTTCTTGCCGGCTCTTCTCCATAGGAAACGACAAATTGGAACCGTGCACCTAGCTTCTGACGTTTCATAAGTGCCCATGCAGGCTTATGTGAAATAAAATATTTTGATTTTTTTGATTTTATGTCAGTTACCTTGGTTCTCTCAACACGTTGAAGGAAAACATCCTGAGGAAACCGGCATATCCTAGAACCGAAAATCCGAAGACATTCGCCATCCAACAACCCACACTGAGCCCGCGTGGTGGATTATGGCCCACTCTCTCTTACAGACAGAAGACTTGATTTCCAGCAGTGGGAAAATATAGGCTTATCATGCTAACCCTGACCTGAAGTTGCAAACGGAACAGTGGTGCCCCAGTGGTATTGACGTCGCCTAGTGAGTTGTAGGTTGTTAAGGTGCTCTTACACGGGCAATTTTTTGAGCAATTATTGCTCGGCAACACTAATGTATCAATCTGGATAAATTTAGTGTAGCAAACTGGAGCAACAACAATAAATTATATGATTCGGGAATATCGCTTCTGATTGCTCCATATATTTCATGAGTTGCCGAATATCCAATCGGTTTGGAAATTTTTAGTCAATTTTCTTTCTATCTCGTTTGTACGTATAACTATGTCTCGTTTTTGCGAGAGGAACCGGCCGGCGGCGGAGGCGGCGGGGGGGGCAATTTTTTTTAAGTTGCTCCATATTGCATGATATGGTGTGGCCTTATCTCTGGCAACAGGTAGCTACATGTTGCCATTGCCCTAAATTGCTGGATGTAGTCGTGACGTCATAGTTGACGAGAAATGACTAGGATGGAGCAATTTTAGTTGCTCGTGTAAGCGCACCTTTAGTTCGAACCCCGGAAGGTACTTGACTTTGAGTATTTGATTTCATCACCACTGCTCTCAAAACGGTCTAGGAAAACAGCTTGAAGAATCTGGTATGTCCTAGAACCTAAAGTTCGAAGACATGTGACATTTACCAAGCCGCACGGGGCCCGCGCGTGGTATATTATGGCCCACTCCCTCTCACAGAGAGGAGGTCTGTGTCCCAGCAGTGAGAACGTTATAGGCTCAATATAAGTTGAAGGAAATGTTGATAATTTAAAACGTAGTGTGTTTTTAATAAAAATAAAAAACTATACCCTACACTAGGAATTTCTTCTGTATTGTGGGTGCGTTTACAAACATTTAAACTCACATACACAAACAGTCAGACCCGGAACAACTACTTGTAGGTCATACAAATATTTGTTCCGTGCGGGAATCGAACTCACGAAACGCAGCGCAGCAGTCAATCGCTTAACCACTTTTATTCAGAAATTAAGGAATTGTGTTTCATGCCAATTTTATGGCGATTCCTATCCGACTCCTCTGTGAAGACAGGTTCGGCTTTTCTCAAACTAATTCAGTCTCTTTAAAGTCAAGACATAATCTTGGTCAGGTCATGTGAAGACCATGTAGATTGGTGTCTGAAATAGTCTTTTGAGGAAAGAACAACACAGATTGAGTAAACCTGTCCAGTGCACGCATTTGTCAGTACACGTGCAGCTACTAATGTAGTTACCAGGTTTCTATAATACCATCCCACTAATTAGGAGACGTTTTGTTTACTAATTAAGGCCTTCAAAAGTTATCCCTAACTTACACCATCCTGTATATTAACATCGGCTTACAAATCTGCATATCGAGCAACAAAGTTCAGAGTATCATAAGTACGAATTTGCTTAAACTTAATTTTGCTACCCTTGGTTGATTTTCCATAAAGTTTTAAGTCTATGTTATTATCAGCTAAGTTGCTATCTGGAATAACTTTCTCAAGTTATGTACGGTCACCAAAAGAGATATGTAAGCAGGGCGAATAGAAGCAATTCTATTTTAATGTAAATGTTGACATTCAAAAGTGCCTTTTTTGTGTCTATTTGAAATAAATGTTTTGTCTTTGGATCGTAGGATACAGATAAGGTTTAGTAATAAAGTGGTGGAAGTTCACGACAAAAAAAAGAATTAAGAAAGGATATGGGATTACACATTAATATTTATGGAATCGGTATCGTTATTTGATCGATAAGGTACACATGGTATTATATTTTAAAAAAACTACCAACTCTTATTTATTGTTTGTTTTTTTAAACAATCAGTTCATTTATCAAATTAAATTTCATACGAAAACGTCCATCGGTTTCTTCCAAAACTTTAATTATATCCAACGACCCTGGTTACTTCTCTGTTTTGGTGACTGTACTTACCTGCCTACTTTGTTAAGTTTTTTTAGTTTTCATTTATTTGCAATTAACAATTTTTTATTTATATTATTAAATGAATTTGGGAATTTCAATACAGTAGTATAATGTCTGAAAGCAGCTTTACTAATTAATTTTATCTGTATAGAATTGATCTAAAAAAAGTACATAAAACAGGAAGGAGATGACAGAAAGAAGATAAGTAAGAAGAAGTAACGATCTAAGAAGTGTATTTTTTATTTATACATACCGCCCAGGACTTCCTTCCCATATGTGAAAGAATTTAAAAAGTCGGATCAGCCGTTCCGAAGATTACCCCGTACATACAAACTCACAAACTCCAGAATCTTTCGACCTCACAAGCTGTTTTCTGCTAGCAATGTTCCTGGCCTACAATCCGATTACCTCTCTATAATATAAGCTACGTATGTCCACTCCCATTTAAACCTAGTACATTATACTATGAGCATACTACATAACCCTCACGCAGAGTCAAAGAAGCCTAACTCGAAAGCACGCATGACCTAAATAATACATTTACGATTACGTCTCTAATCAAGCCGCCACGCGATGGCCGCTTGTTTTTACGGCTGCATTGTAATTCTGACTTGATTATTGGTTTCAATTCGAGTTAGGATCGAGTTGATTGCTGTCTGGGCCGGGATTAGGTGACTAGCTTTTTTCCAGCAGCTTCGCCCCCGTGGAGTAGTACCGGGATAAAAAATATCCTTTATGTTAATCCTAGTTCATAAAAGTTTTTCCAAAAATAAAAATGTCAGTGACTTTGGATTTGTATTTTAATTTTTTGTCACCGCCATCCGAAATTAAAGTTATTTTTAACTTTGTAGTGTTTTTCCGGAAGTCGGTTGTGATTTTTTTTCAGTTATTATTTTTCACTTTTTAGTTATAGTACCTACCACCACACCAATTCGAAATTTCATTATACTTGGGGTCAAAACAATACATAATATATAATATGCGATAGCAGCAATCGCGTTTGATTAGCTGTAATTTTTTTAACAGTTCCGTTGTCTGTCTCCGAAACGCATCATCAGATCTATATGAAATTTAAATGGGACCGTTTCGGATTAAACCCCTTTCGAACAAAAAAAGAATTTTGCAAATCCGTTTATATATGACGGAGTTACTAAAAAAATAAATATCGTTCGGCTGCTTTTGCGTGATTGAGTAAAAAACATTCAAAAACTTTCCCATTTAAAATATTAGTAGGATTTTTATTGTTTCTCGTTAATTTATATAGCGGCATGGTTGCAGGAACATCGACACTCGAACAATGAATTCAGCACATGATTCTAAACACCCTAGCGTAGAATTTTTGTGTCGATTAAACAAAAAATTCTGCAGTTTCATAGAAAAGTGCAATACCTACGCAGTCAAGCTCATAGCTCATAGCTCTTATAATTACCGACGGCGACGTAAAATTTTAACGTAGATGGCACAGAATCATGTAACAAACCTACTTTCACATATTTAATACAGTAGGTAAGTAAAGTATTGTATGGATAATGTTATTAGATGGGGGTTATGTGATTAGATTTGGCTTAAGTTATTACTACTCACTCACATCTCTCGTTGCCTTTATCATACAAATACTTTGATCTTAAATAAAATATCGAGCTTTGACCCTTGGTTTCTCAAATCCTAATTAATTGAATCTGTAAACGAATATCCTTGAATAATCATTGGCTACTGAATGAATACGTATAAGAAAAAAAATTAAGACGTCAGCTGTTGGATATAGGCCTCCCCCAAGCATCACCAGTTGTGTGCTTCTCAAATGCAGTGGATCCCTCCACCAGTCCACCTCATGGGAGGCCTTCCAACGGTATGTCTTCCATTACGCGGCCATTCCAGAACCTTGCAGCCCCATCGGCCATCTGTTCTGCGAGTAATAAGCCCTTCCCACTGCCACTAAAGTTTAGTTCTCCTGCGGGTCTCTTCATTTCTTTTTCTATCAAGCAATTATAACTACTATCTACCATGACATATCTTAGACCAAAGACTTGATTGGCTTGGCAAGACGTAACAAAACCTGTTCCGTTTTATCATTCAGCTCAACTAGATACCCTTTACAGCCCCACAAACTTAGATGGTCGCAAAAACTCGACACCGCATCGTCCTTATCACTCGAATAACATAGGTCGACAGTTGGAATCACTCAGCGTAGTTTGGTCATAGAATATATAGATACAGAATGCCAGCTCCTTTCAACCAGCGAAAACAAGTGCACGCACACATAGACGCGTAGAGACCGTCTAATTTTATATTGCATGCCCATCTACTAAAATGTATGCATAGACATTTGAAATGTTTGTGCAACAAACAGCGGACGGGCGTGCAAAATTTTAAATTAGGCGATTTCAGCGTGCGGGTATCTAAAAAGGGTGCGTCTAATAAGGTTAAGTTACTGACCAGTGTTATAGCATTTAGAAAATTAGCCTCACAACAAGTAAACAATTTGTAAAGAATAAAAGTCGCGGAAAGTTCGGTTTGGTCACGCTTTAATCTACAGAAGGATTCAGTAACTAATTCAGTGTAAGTAGGTAGTGTGAAAAGAAGCTTTGAAACGCATCGATGTACAATAAGTGCCCCCAGGCCTACTAACAATAAAACTTATATTTGTGCCCTGTTCAGTGTTTTTCAATCGATTATAAATGCTAAAAGGACAATAGAATTCAGACAGCCAAGTGGCGAGAGCTCTAAACAAATGCCGGTCGCAAGTGAGCTTGCGCTTATAGAGGTATGCGGAACAGGTTGTTAAGTTAGTTAAGTAGAAAACGGAGGATCCAGCCAGACGGTGTCGTGCCTGGTGGGCAACTGCCCGACGATTGAAGTCGGGAAGTTGTATGTAAGCTAGCTGCGCGACAAATTCTGCTTGCGCGATGCAGGATATTGCGTGACGTCAGTGTGATGCGTAGTTCGCATGTCGCGATGTAGATGACGCTACACACTCACTAAACGTGAAGCGTGTCTATGAGTGCGCACGTTTTCGTTTGTTGTATGCAGCGGACCCTCTGTGCCCTATCTATTCTGTGGTCCTGTCCCGCCCTAAACCAGTTGACAGTTGAAGTCTCTCGGTTTACTAAACTGTGCAGAGGATATAGATGTCGACTCGATTTGTTTTCGAGTGGTTTAGAGTCGGTTTTGCTTGATCGTTCGGGTTTGGCTGTTGTAGTGAGATTTTGGGGATGAATATCTTTGGCTATTCAGGAAGATAATACTAGTTTACTTATTGAATAAACATTATGGCTTATTATTGGATGATTTTGATTGGAGTTTTTAAGGGCAGGGTTTTAATAAAAATGTTTGTCAATTTGCTTAGACTTTCCTCAACGTAGTTGGGGTCGGCTTCCGGCCTAACCAGATGCAACTGTATACCAGGGAACACTATGTTACTGGGTAAGACCTTGGTAAGACTGCTTGTCTGACTTTTGGGCTTCTGACTACTGGGCCTGAATTCACTATGACCACTCGAAACCACGTCAATCACACACGACATCTGCTAATATCGTATTAATAATATCGACAGATAGTCTTAGAACATACAGAATATGACATTCCGATTCCTTACCGAACGAACGATATATAAATATCAACATTCTGGCTATATAAGTACTACTCGTTACTATTTTTATTTATTTTATCTGACACAAATTTATTTTATTTAAGTATTCATACACACGTCACGTTGCAGTATCGGTATTAAAGCTGATTTACATCCGTCACCTCACACGTCAGGTCCAGTTGAAAACCAGCGTCAGGCACTAGTTGCCTGGCATTTATGCTGAACTGGGCCTTTTTAGCGCAGCCATGAGGCACACTTTGACGCACTTTACACTTTTTGTTGGTTTGTTTAATTTAATTATTTTGCTGTATATTGTGTGCCCTTTTTAGTCTGTGCTAAATAAATGTATTTTCTTTCTTTCTTTCTTTACCGTTACATTGGTTTCTAAAAAATACGATATTTACGTACTTCGTTTGAACGTAGTAGATTAATAAATAAATAAAATAAATTCTTTATTTCACCAAAAAAAAGTTAGCAACATTACAATTTTCAAAGACTAAGCGCATATTATTGTTATAACTAGGCCACAGTAATATTAGTACTCTGACCCCTAAACTAGGTGTATGTATGTGCCTGTGTCTTAGGAGCCAGTGATTCTCCGTAACAAACAAATCCATATTAAGTATAATAAATCAGAACGTTTCAACAAAGACGTTATAACGATTCCGCGGGGAATAATTATAATCATACAAAATTGGGGCCCTGATCTAAGAATGAATGCCGGGATCAACAGCTTAACGCGCTTTCTGATGCACGAAGGGATCTCGACATCGTCATCGTCACCCATCCAAGTACTGACCGCAGCAAGTGTAGCTTTACCTTCGAACGAGCGGTACGGCTGTTATTACTTTAGCCCCTCCGTCCCTTAAAAAAACTTTTTACTCTTTATCTATATACATACAGATAAATAAAATTGGAGTATCTGTTTGTAATATTAAAATAACCGCTTTTTACTAAATGCATATGGATTTATACACGGGACATAAGTATAACAAAATAAAGTTTTTTTCCTGGACCGATTTTGACGGGAGTTTCACTGGCAGATAGCTGATGTAATAAGGAGTAACTAAAGCTACTTTTATTTTAGAAATTTTATTTATTTTTATTAATATATGTACTTTTTTTTCAATTCCACGCGGACGAAGTCGCGGGCACAGCTAGTTTTAACTAAAAATTAAGCGTGCTAGACATGCGTTTGGTCTAGCTAGGCGAATCACATGTTAAATTTTAGAAGTATTCTTACCGGACTCCTAATTACTCATTAGCTTAATATTTTTGTTTCAAACTTGGTAAAAATTTTACATGATTTTTGTAGGTAGATACATTTTTGATTTCGTCTTTTACCAATTTGTTATTAGATTTTTTTCTGTGAATTATGATTTGATTTAGTATTGACTAACATAGTTTTAAGAACTTTGCTCGGACAAATATTAGTCTGAAATAAATGAATTTAATTTAATTATTCGATATTCCTACCTCCAGTTTGTTAGGTTAAACGAGGGACATACTTTAATGGGGTGTGGTACTCATGAAAATATACAACATTTATTATGGAGTGGACCCCAAAATATTAAGAAAAAATCAGCTGTTCCCTACATTTTGTCCAGTTATGCGAACATAAACATATTGAGCGGCTGGTTTTATTTTCGCGATTTCAGTGTTGGTCCCTTAGTAAAAGGTTTTCATTTTCTTGAGTACTACACTCTCTTTAAAGTATGTCCCTCGTTTAACATAACAGACTGATACTTAGCTTGAACATATCCAGCAGTACCTTAAAGCTCACAAATTCTAGATCTATAAAAACAATCTTAATGCAAGATTAAAACCTCCTTCACACTAAAACTTTATTCTAAAGAAAAAAACGAAGTCTAACTGTTTTATATATCTGTGCCTAAAAGAGACATCACAGAAAAAAAACATTAAAAAAACAAAAACCCTCTCGCTGCAGCTACAGAATTAATTACAGAAAGTGACAGTTCGCCGTGACAAAGGTGAAACTCTGTCCTTGTAACACGGTACTTGCAGAACTTGCGAGAATTGTGCAAGTCTTGTACAGTCTCAATTGTCCTTTATGCATTGTGTGGGGGCTTTTTAAATTTTGATGTGCTAGTTGTGTTGGATAGTGCTGCGTGTTCCGTATAATTAAAAAATGTGTTAGTTTGGTTTTCGTCAATTTGACCTAATTTATATAGCACGTTTTTTGGGCATTAATGTTAATTAACCATTCATTTGTAAATTTTATTTAAAAGGTTGAAAAGTGATTTAATCCATACCTCCTTTTAGTGACTGTCTGCTGCCTTTTCACGCTAAAACCACTTAACTGATATCTGACAGTTGAGACCAAGAGAAGGACATAGACGACATTTCATCTTAGATGTTTGTTTTGAAATATACATCCTAATTTGCCTAGTCATCAGACTTTCGGGTTTCTGACGACCCATAACGACTGTCAAAGATCCACGAATGACAGCCGAAACCAACGACTTAACGTGATTTCCCAGGTACGCAAGTCTTGATACGTAAAGACCCATCCATGGACCAAGCGCGGCAAGCAGACCTTAACCTGATCGATCGAACCGCGCGGCTATTATTAAAAAATTATGAAATACCAAATACACGCCACCAAATTCGCCGGCAACAGCTAGTAGATAATAATTATTAAAAACGCACCCAGTTTCACAAACACGTGAAAAGAAAACGCAATACGTAGTTCAGAAACATCTGTGCTAACAAAAGAAAATCCATTCATAAAGTAAGTCTGCCTGTCCGTCTTGTTACCTTTTCACGCCTTAATGGCTGAACAGATTTTAATCAAATATGGCTCACAGGTAGATCATGACGTGGGCTAGGACATATGATATCCACATTTATTCCAGTGGGAAGTTCCCATTTCCAGAAGGTAACGACCCAGCTGACGAACTGGTTAGAAGAGCCTCCAGTACGTCAGATTGTGGACCCGAGCCTATACCCATCCAACCAGCTACGCAGGTGGCTACAGGTGTTTACCCAAACACAAGCAGAGAGCTAGTGGACCTCGACACCGGGTTGCAAGCAGTCCAGGGTCGCTATACCATCCTTAGAAGGCAGGTTAACCAGACGTTTATTACCTGGACAGGAATGGACTGCGCCTGGTGACGGGGACCATCACAAACACTGCTCGCTACACAAAAACTTCCACACAATAGGCATAACGGACAGTCCTTTCTGGAGGGGCAGGACTTGCAAGGAGGCTGAGGAAACCGTTGCACATTTGCTGAGGATTTTGTTCCGCCACTTCTTCTACCCAGCAAAAGCACTAGGAAGTAGCGAAGGGTGGGCGTTTTTTGGGGACTGTCTTATGTAATTTTGACGTTCAAAAAGAGCTAACTCTCCGCCTAGTTTGAATAAATGACTTTTGATTTGATTTGCTCTTTGCACCCAGATTAGAACAGAAACCCTCAGGGTACCCAGATTATACACAAATATTCTTAACAGACCAGGAGATGTAATCACCATCTGGACGGAGGTAGGCTGGTTACAATAACCACCGACGGCCGCCATGGCCCACTGGTCCACCTAAAGGACTAAGAACGGAAACCAACCCCTCTAACATAGAAAGTCTATGTTCGTACGTTCCAGTGGACTAACTTTCGACTTCCATACACGATACACGACACACGATTTTATTTCTGTAAGTAGGTTTGTACAAACACTTTTACACGTCAATAATATATAAAAAACTAGTTGATTCTTAGCCTATTACTTAATTCACAAAAGACGACTCATATATTCCCCGCATGGTAAGCAGTGGTGTATGTTAGTGTACAACCACATTTTACCAGTTTATTTTTTTAAGTCTCACGTAAATGATACGTAAAGATACATAAGAACGAAGCCGCGGGCAAAAGCCAGTCTGAAATAATAATAACTACCTTCCAAGCCTCCAAAGGAAAGTCAACTAACTTCTGCTTTGCTCGGATGCATAGTTTTCTCATTAGGCGCAACTACAAAGGCACTGTGTTCCTTCAAATGCGAAGATTACTGCACTGTGTTTTAATTAGCAATCATTATATAGGTCAGGTCAGGTCAGGAGCAATGGTGGCTGAGGCTGTAGGTCGTGAGTTCGAACCTAGGCAGGCACTTTACTTTGTCTATTTAATTTCAAAACGGTGAAGGAAATCATCGTGAAGAAACCATCGAGGTCGAGGATTCTTAAATGCTAAAACCTTGCAAAACCGTGAGGTAGCAGTCTCTGGGATTACTTCCTAGATGCCGACGTGGGGATGCACCGAGATGTGGCCTCAGTGGATAAGGGCCTCACCCCGCTCTCCTTGGCTAACGAGAACTGGCGCAAACCTAAAGTATTAGATACTAATGACCGCAGGGAGGTATAGCAGAGCAAAGAGCTTCACGGGCGCTTTTACCGGGTCCTAAATGGACCCGATGTAGACCTCGTAGCGTCCGTATCCTGGTTACGATTCAGTGATCTCTTTGGGGAAACCGAAGGTTTTGTCTTTGGGATTATGGACGAAGTTATGATGACGAACAACTACCGGAAATATATTGTAAAGGATGGCACGGTTGACATCTGTTGGGCATGCCACCGTCCGGGGGAATCTATCCGACACATTTCTCGATGTCCGAGAAACAAAACTTCGAAGACATGTACATTCACCAACCTGCAACGGGGCTCACGTAGTGGATTATGGCCCTCTCCCTCTCACAGACAAGAGGTCGAGTTTCCCAGCAGTGGGAACATAATAGACTAATTGTAATCTAGGTCAAGAACTAACGCAAATAAATCCAAGGTTGTATTTACCACGGCTTTAACATGAGAATATTTTCTTGTTTAATAGTTTATAGAGCGAGCGTGATTTTTCAATAGTCGTGTTTTAGTTTTTGAACTTACTTGTTATTTGAATAATTTTGGGGATATCATTTCATGATTTTTGAAACGTGCTACGCCATTTAATGACCAAAACGGCATAATTTTTTCTCTTTCTTAGCATAACTATACTTCAGTGGACTTGCAAATTGTTTAGAATATTGTTTTAAAACCAGATTTAATCATTATGTGAATTCATTTGTTTTTCTTTTATCTTTAAGTGTGTATGTCTTCATGTAGTTTTAGTTTTTACTGTAAAACATTTCGACACAATGTAAAAATTATTAATGAAAAAAAAAAAATGAATATGACTTTATGTCCCCTAGTGGCCGCCATATTTAATAGTAATGTGACGTCACACCTATAATTAGCAGGCAATCACGACGCTTCCAACAATACTCTTTTGTCAATTTATGATACCTAAGAAGTTTACGTGCAAACATACCAGTCAAAATCATAACCGTCTTTCTTACTTCGCCGTAGTTTGATAATTTAAAAAAAAATAGGTATAATTAGAGATTCACAGTATCAAAATAAATGGAATCTTGAACCAATGAATTTAAAGATAATCGTAGTCATAACGAAGTAAATACCGTTTTAAATTCATAAGCACTTTAAAGAGCTTTGAGCTCTTAAACAAAGTCTTTTAGTGTCAATATTGAAGCAATTAACTTGCTGTGGTTTATTTAGAAGTTCAACATCACGCCTGTTATCCCTGAAAGGTTAGACAGAGGTGCACACATTTCCTAAATTATCTTTAGATTCCTTATAATACGGGCAAGCCTATTGCCATCCATAAATCCAAACTACGGGCTACTACTGAGAAATGATCCACAAACCCAAAAACATTTTGACCGTCTTGGGAATTGAACCCAGAAAAAAGAACAGAAACCTCTTGCTCAGCAGTAGCGAGCACTACACCAAAAAAGCAGTCATTAAATTAATTGCATTTAATATTGCTAAAATACCAAATACCGAAACGGAGGTGTGCCTCGGAAAACACGCTAAGCCGTTGGTCCCAGCTGTCATTCGTGGATCTTTGACAGTCATTACGTTTCGTCAGAAGCCCGAAAGTCTGACAAATAGTCTTACCAAGAGATATCGTGATACCCAGTAACTGGTTTGGGAAGATCAGATAGGCCGTCGCTCCATGTAAAATACTAGTACTCAGCTGCATCGGCTTAGACTAGAAGCCGACCCTAACATATTAGGAAAAAGGTTCAAAATTGATTAACAATTGTTAATTAACCTAAATTGTTAAGTGATACAGATGAATATATGACATACTAGCTTCCGCCCGCGGCTTCGCCCGCGTGGAGGTCGGAAATTATCCCGCGGGAACGTACTATCGGAATAAAAAGTATCCTATGTGTTAATCTAGGTTATAATCTATTTGTGTGCCAAATTTCATCCAAATCCGTTCAGCCGTTTTTGCGTGAAAGAGTAACAAACATCCATGCATCCATCCATACATACAAACTTTCGCGTTTATAATATTAGTAAGGATTTTACCTAGGTAGCTATCTGATAAAACTGCATAATCATGTTTGTTTACAGTTTTATCAAGATACCTTTAGAACAGACTATACCTGTAGACATACAAGTCACCTACTAAGGACAAAGTATACTTGTAGACGTACAGGTAACCTAGGACCAACTACAATGAAGCCAGTGTAAGACGCCTGCGAGCACTTGTGTAGAACAAACTTCCCTCGCTTGGAACTAGGAACAGTAATTAAGACGGCATTATTATTTGAAGCAACGTACAGAACGAGGTTTAATGTCGGCTAGGTATTTCTTCGGATCATATAGTGGGTGTAATTGAGGGTATACTTAATCTTACGCATGTATTTGCCGAAAGGGTGGGCAGAGACGTATCCTATATGTCTAAGAATTGATACCAAATTTTCGGTTTCATCATAACAAACGTGTCACCGCACTACGTAGGTCAATAACTTTCCACGTTATTTGCCAATATCACGATGAATCTCTTCCGAGTGATGTGTTTATTTCAATTTGAAAAGTTCGGTTTCTGGTATCAATGTATTAAAAATTCTCATAACTTCCGAACATGTAGAGATAGGATTAAAAAACCCTTCCAATATCGTTTGATATCATCCAAAGAAGCCGTGCCTTTGGTATGTATATACCCTTTACGTTACACGTTGTATAAACATACATAGAAATAAATAAAATTGAAGTGTATATTTGTAATGTCAAAATAACAGCTTTTTAGGAAATGCATAATAATATGAAGGTTTATACTGTAATTATAACAAAAACAAAACATTTAAAAAGAATTGGTGTATCATTCTGACTGTCTGCTAGTTCCGACTAATCTCCGTAAACTGGACCGATTTTGGCGGAGCTTTCAGTGGGTGATGTTATAAAGAGTTTCATAGAATATTTGTCTCGGTAGCTTGCTCCCGTGAGATACTTTCCGTAGTCCATGCGGGAGAAGCTGCGGGCAAAGCTTATAGTATCTTACTAAAACTGTAAATGAGAAAGTCTGTTTGTTTAGTCGTTTTTTCATGCAGTAATGCCGAAATGAACAGCAGGTTTAGCACGGGCACCGATTCGTCGACGGAAGAATAGCCATGACTATGTTTTTGACAAAGATCGTTATAAACGAAAGACAAAATTACAGATTGTAGAAGGATAACTACACTGCGATGTCAAAAATTGTGAAATGAAATGTCACTTTGTATTGAAAAAGCACTGTCTATTCTTCGTAGAAATAGAAAGTGTCATGCTAAGCCTGCTGTCGTGATTTTTTGCAAAGACATACTCGTAGTTTAAAAGCCGGTGTGTAACATAAGCTTTTAATGCCGGAAATACCTAATGGGCTACGTTTTATTTCCCGTTTAGGGACACAATGCTGCCTGGGGAAGCTATTAGTCTATAAGTCCACCCACTTTTCTAGTTATGTTGAGTGAATATACTGATGACAAAAGCTATTTTTATTTAATATAAGATACACATTGTATACAACTTGTAACAAAGTTGTTGTCAAACATTTTCTTAAATTTTCAAGTGAAGAAGAAAATTTTAATAAATTTTGACGTAAAAAAATGAATTAACAGTAATTTATGACAGAGCAAATGCAAAATATTTTTACTTGAAGGCCTCTGCTATGCAAATATGTGTAATATGTTGACGTCGTGAATTCACCTTGTTAAAATTTCGTACAAAATGTTGAGAATTTCATATTTATGGAAATATTTACCAAAAATAGACTGTGTACTGGCATAACATTTAGTTTCTAAAATAATCATAATTTTCTAGAGTCTAGTACAGTCACCAAAAGAGATGAGAAGTAACCAGGGTCGTTGGGTATAGTTGACGATTAGTAATAAAGCAATGGATGTTATCGAATTAAATTTTATTTTTAACCGACTTCAAAAAGAAGGAGGTTAGCAATTCGACATGTTTGTATATATTTTTTTAATGTATGTTCGGGCATAACTCCGTCATATACAGGGTGTAACAGAAACCCTATTGCTATCCTTAAGTACTAAAGATAACAGCTGGTATAGAATCACTTTACGTTACTATACGAGTTTCAGCTCAAAATATATTACTCTAAGACTTGATACCAAATTTTCGGTTACATTAATTTCTTAAATTCAAATCATAACAAACGTGCCACCGCACTACGTAGGTCAATAACTCTCCACGTTACTTGCCAATATCACGATAAATCTCTTCCGAGTGATGTTTTTATTTCAATTTGAAAAGTTCGGTTTCTGGTATCAATGTATTAAAAAATCTCATAACTTCCGAACATGTAGAGATAGGATTAAAAAACCCTTCCAATATCGTTTGATATCATCCAAAGAAGCCGTGCCCTTGGTATGTATATACCCTTTCCGTTACACGTTGTATGGACGGATCTGCAAAATTCTTTTTTTGTTCGAAATGGGTTTATTTCAAAATGGTCCCATTTAAATTTCATATAGATCTGATGATGAGTTTCGGAGACAGACAACGGAACTCTTTAAAAATGACAGCAAATCAACCGCGATTGCTGCTATCGCATAAATATGCATTGTTTGAACCCCAAGGATGATGAAATTTCGAATTGGTGTGGGGTAGATACTATAATTAAAAAGTGAATAATAAAAACTTAAAGAAAAATGACAACCGACTTCCAAAAAAACACTACAAAGTGAAAAATTACTTTAATTTCCGAAATTAAAGTTATTTTTCACTTTGTAATGTTTTTTGGAAGTCGTTTGTTTTTTTATACAAATGAACTGTTCGTTTTCTATTAATTAAATTAGAATTTATTCGAATATTTACATCGTTTCTTTCTAAATTTCAACTATACGCGACGACCCTGGTTACTCATCTCTTTTAGTGACCGTACGTAAATACCTAGAATTGTAAACTAATTAAACTTACTATAATATTTCAATCCCTAAAGACTTTTACAGATATTAACTTCACTATTTTTCTGTAAAAGGAGAGTTTATTAATAGACTCATTTTAATCTAATTTTAGGTTATATTAAAGCAGATTTTTCCACAGCCTCGTGTGGCTGGTAGTCACCTGCGGTACTACTGAGCATGAGGTCCTGATGATCCATAGAGTTGATCTGATTTATTTATTTATTTTATTTATCCTCACACTGGAACGCCATACAGCAATTACACCAACGAAGCAAAAACTTACTTCATGTTTTATATGCGCCCTTACGGCCCTAGCCTCCGCAGGAGAGGCCCTGGGCGCTGGGAATCTCAGGCTGATTCCCGGCCACCGTAGGCGCGGGCTTGCGGACGGCGAGTAATGGGTTAGCTCGCTGTCCGGTAAGGACCAAACCCGGGTCGACGGCGCGTTGTGTTCCACGCGCGCCTCAAAGAGATGTCAGCACCAACTGGTGGGGTCTGGAAGGACCGATGCCTGCCAGGGGTGAGGGTTGTTCGAAAGAGATACCGTGGCCCCTGGCACACAGGCAACTGAGAGAATACGGGTGGGTTTTAGTCAGTAAAAGTCTAACACGCCCTCCTGCTCCACCCAAAGCGGGAGAAGCTATTTGATGATTACTCAAACAACAAAAAAAAGCTTCATGTGCTGCATTCGTGTGCGGTAGACATCGAACGGGTGACGATGGGTCTGATGATGAATATGGAAGATAGTGCGACACAACATTCATTGAAATTTTAAATTCATTCATTCATCCACTGATACAAGCTTGAGATTTTGCACAAGAGTTATGGAACTCTTGTGCAAAACAAGCTTGTATGTCAAGTGTTCCTTAGTGCTACTGAAGAAGATTTTTTTTTACCATACAAACTTTAATCCCCTGTTTCTGACGCCTTCAAACAGGGGATTAAAGTTTGTATGGATGGATGATCGTTATTTTTGCCGATAGGAAATCCATGTAGGATTGCAGGTACACCGCTTGTGAAATGTATAACCCAGTAATGTTAACAGCATTAAGAAACGGCCAAGTGCGAGTCGGGGTCGCACACTAAGAGTTCCATATCACCGGACAATATTTGGCAGTAGGTAAAATTTTTTTAATACTTTTTTACACGTTTCTTGTATGCAGCGATTGCAGTACATAATCTGTGAACATTTAATTGGTCTACCTATTACAGTTCAAAAGATATAGGCTGACAGACGGACGAGGAGTTTTAGTGATCCTGGCCCCCGATGGTACCCTTTAGGTACGGAACCCAAAACAAAAGAAAACGTTACAAACATTATTTACAAAGAAAGCTTACATTTTAACGAAACACAAAGTCACTTTATTGATTTATCAACGACTCGTCCATATTTTACAGTAGCTACCTACTTTCATGAAAATAAGTGGATACGATAAAAAAATAACTGTTTCATGGTACTTTCGACATCCTTGCCTGTAATTTCATGTATTTTTACCCCACTTATTTATAAGTGGGATGACTGAAGTGTCTTATAATAAGTTGTTTTGTAATCATGGTCTAATTCAGTACGTTATTACAAGGTGATGTTGTAAGTATTTTAAGTGTCGTTGTGTATTTATTTCAGTGTGATTTGATTATATGTCCAGTCTATTATACTAGCGACCGCCCCTACTTTGCACGGTTTTTACAACTTGACATTCATCGATATTTCGATCCTACTAAAATTATAAATGTGAAAGTTTGGGTGTTACATAATCATACAAAAACGGCTGAACGAGTTTTGGCACACAGATAGTATATTACCTGGATAAACTTATAGGATACTTAATATCGCGGTAGTACGTTACCGTGGGATAGTTCCCAAACTACACGCAGACGAAGCCAAAGTCAAAGTCAAAGCATTTATTTCAAATAGGCACTTAAAAGGCACTTTCGAACGTCAACATTTACATTAAAATAGAATTGATTCTAGTCGCCGCTTCCAAAATGTAGTTTCGTGTGGAGAAGAATGGGCAAGAAACTCCACCGTTACTCTTTTAAAATGTTTTAAGTACAATATTTAACATAGTACATTCACTATATGATTATGTGTGAAAATGATGCACCCAGAATAAAATTACTATACCAAAATAGGTAAAAATAATTGAATTGAAGCAATACAGAAGAATAAGAAGAAGAATAGAAGAATAATTTATTGTTTTAAAAGTTACATTCCAATGCGTTGCTTCCTGGAACTCACACTAGTATTCCCTGTGTCGTGAGATCCAGGCTCCTTTGTTCTGTTTACATTTATTGCTTTATTGCTATACATTTAATACTACGTTACAATAAATTTCTTAATTTCTACTAATCTACTCAAACTCAAACTCAAAGCATTTATTTCAATTAAACCATTTACAGGCACTTTTGAATTGTCAAAAAGTCGACCAGTTGGAAAGTTGAAGCTAGTTGCCCATTCCAAAACGTAGATCTCTATGGAGAAAAACGGGCAAGAAACTCCATCGACACTCTTTTTAATCATGTTAAGTATTACAAAAACTTGGAAACATTAGTCTTGTTGCTTCTAAATGTGAGAACAATGTAAAAAAAAAAATATCTAAATACTAGATAAATTAATTCTATGATAGATACATGGTGCTCACATATTTACAAACATTGTAAGCCGCTGGCAGAAGTTAATATTTCAAAGGAATAAACAAACACACGCCTGTTTATACAAAATAAAACCTTCAGGAATAAATTTTCTAAATAATAATCAAAACCGTATAAAAACCCGTTGTGTATTTTGATTTTTACACGTTTTATGTTAGCTTCTCTCGTATGTTTGTTTGTTTGTTTGTATGTTTGTATGTAACCGACTCCTTAGAGCGCGATTTTGACCCACTTTAAACGGTCAGATTTCATTGAAACTTTTTTTAGTTTGGTTTTTAAAGCGTGTTTTTTAGTTTTTTAAACTATTATTTTTCTGAGCAGGGCCCAGTTGTAACGGCCGCGACTTATGAGTTGTAGGTCGTACGTTCGATCCCAGTCAGAGACATTACTTTGTGTAAATAATTTCATCACCACTGCTCTCAAACAGTGAAGGAAAACATCGTGAGGAAACCGGCATGTCCTTGAACCAAAAATTGACATGTGACATCTACCAACCCGCACTGGACTCGCGTGGTGGATTACGGCTTAGTCCCTCTCACAGAGAGGAGACCTGTGTCCCAGCAGTGGGAACGTTATAGGCTGATTATGTATGTACGTATGTGTAATTTGGAAGAGCAACGAAAAGCGATTTTTAATTTTTTTATTACTAAATGGGCCCGCACTTGACCTTGATCACGCCTGATGTAAAGCGATTGATGAGGTCTATAATGGATCAAGCGTGCCCAGAAAATGCCTGTTCACTCTTGTTCAAGGCGCTGCTACTCCCACGCATTGACGAAACACAGCAAGCTGTTTGACGCCGGACTCCGGTGGGAGGGTGGTCGCGAACAAGGCGGGCGCTAGCCCTACCACCGCAAGGGAAGAATTGGCCAGTCATCAAGGTATTGGGTGTGACTGTCCAGGATTGCCGAGCGCTCGGTTCATTTGACTTACTGGTGGAACAAATTGCGCTACACGAGGAGGCTTCTTCATGCATCCCAAAATGCATCTCTAATTTATAACATGTTTAAATTTAACCAAAAAATTCGTAATATTACTTTGACATAGCGCATCAGACAAAATAAAAACTACGTCCTGATGACCTCCATCATCATTTGCCTGGCGTTTTACAAACTATGTTGAGGTCGGTCTACAGACTTGCCTCTGACCCTGACTTCCACATCCCAGTTACTGGGCAACTCGATACCCCTTGTTTTTTTTTTTTTGTTTTGGCTTCGCACGGTTTGTGCATTTAGCCAGTGTCAAGTAATTTTTCTTTTCGATCAAGTAAATGCCCAGACATCGGGCACGAAGTTACGAAACAGTCATGGTCGACTTTAGTTAGTCAAATCAAAGTTATTGTAAAGCGGTAGTAACTTTACAACAACCTAGTAGAAGTTTTTGGGGGAACACGAAAAGCCCACGTTAGTCACTTATTTTCACCTTCACTACACTTGTGCACTCACACGTAACTAAATTGAATAATTCACTACCAAAATTATACAATTTAATTCGCTATTTCACTAAATTTAATGAAAATGAAAATTCGTGCGACATGTTCCAACGCGATCCCGCCAAAAAAAACTACCCCTTGTTAAAAACATTTGTCAGACTTTCGGGCTTCTGAAGACCCGTAACGACTGTCAAAAATCTACGAATGAAAGAAAGAAATAAAAGTATTTATTAGACTCGCACAGGAATATCACAAACTTAACTAAAACACATTACAATTATAAAACACACTAAAAAACTAAAACGGAGTTTTTGGCGGGATCGCGTTGGAACATGTCGCACGAATTTTCGTTATCATGAAATTTAGTGAAATAGCGAATTAAATTGTATAATTTTAGTAGTGAATTATTCAATTTAGTTACGTGTGAGTGCACAAGAGTAGTCAAGGTGAAAATAAGTGACTAACGTGGACTTTTCGTGTTCCCCACAAAAACTCCTATTAGGTTGTTGTAAAGTTACTACCGCTTTACAATAACTTTGATTTGACTAACTAAAGTCGCCTATGACTATTTCGTAACTTCGTGCCCGATATCAGGCCATTTACTTGATCGAAAAGAAAAATTACTTGACACTGGCTAAATGCACAAACCGTCCGAAGCCAAAACCCAAAAAAAAAAAACACTACCTACTACGCTACGCTACTTAATAAAATACAAATTGCATTAATGATAGCTGGGACCGACGTCTTAACGTGCTTTCCGAGGCATGGAGGGCTCTTGTTATGTAAAGATGATCACCCATCCACGGAACAACCGCGTCAAGCAAAGCTTAACCTGATCAATCGACCCGTGCGGCTATTGACTTAGTTAATGAAATTATAAAAACCGTCAACATACTTCCAAAACTTTTAAGACCCAACAATTCTACATGTAGAAATAATAAAATTAAACCACGCACATATCCTAAATCTTTCTTAAAAGAAAATCATCCCTTTCACATAAAAACCCCTCTAATGTATTATTGCCACGTTCACCTTTTCAAATACACACACATAAACATTTTTTCACCCCCAAAAGGGGTGACACACACCCCGCATTTAGCGGAAACATCCATTGTAAAAATATGCCGAACTACACGGTACCTTGACCCAAATGTTTGAAACTAATGAATTTTTTGTGCGAGCATTCCCGTTTCCCAAATGACTACAAAAAAGCCTCTTTTCATACTGAAATGCATTTCACCCCGCAACTTAGTGTAGTTATTAAGGCTGCTGGTCCATTAGACTTTAAGGCGAAGAAGTGCAGAGCTCTGACAACATTGACCAAAAGAATTTCAATATATTCAGCAAGGTAACTGCGTATTATACTAACAGCAGGAATGATTTTCATTTTGACAGTTAATTGCGGTATTAACTGTCAAAGTCAAAATCAAAAGTCATTTAATCAAACTAGGCTGAGATTCAGCTCTTTTTGAACGTCAAAATTACATAAGACAGTCCCCCAAAAACGCTCGCTATTGCTTTAGCTGGGAAGAAGAAGTGGCGCAACAAACTCCCCTGGTTTTCAGAGCTGTTTAGCAGACTAATTTTTCGAATACAAAGCATTTTTTTTTTAACTTTCAACATAATTCAGATTCTGATTAATATTGTGTTACGCTATCTCTGTTCCGCTCTGCTTCGGTGGACATAGGTAAAGTTTGGAGATTTGTTCTATGATAGGTAAATAACGAAAGCCAAAGGTTGTTTAATACATAATATCTCCTTTTCTTTCAAAGCGTGTCTGCTTTTATGGATACCGTGGAAAGTGTCCGAGTTTCATGCCCGTTCTTCATCATAGGAGGCTGCGCCCCTGGTAGGTAGGTTACCTACCAGGGGCGCAGCCTCCATACAAACCCTATTCCTATCGGCTTCCCTTTGGAAAAAACACTATTCTTAGTGTCTCTTATTGCCAAATAATATGTAACACATGTGTGTGTAATCAAATCACATTACAGATATTTCCTACTAGCTTAAAACATCATATAAGATTACCAAACATTACAAAAAATATCTTTTTGTGTCTAAACTATGACTCCCGACCATAGCTGCCGTTAAATTTATAAAAAGTAAAGGAATTACTGAACTTTGATGTTATCTAGAGTTTATGAGAACTGAACAATTTTTTCTTCGACTTCCCTCTAATAACAATTGTAGCTTCGCCACTGCTACCGCTTTGGAATGAGCCACTTTATCACACCAGCTTCATATTTCTGACTAACCGACCACTGACTATTCACAAGTGTCATTGGTTTATCCTACTAATATTATAAATGTGAAAGTTTGGATGTTTGTTACAACGTGTTTTTACGTGATTGACACGTAAAAATGGCGTAAAGGATTTGGATGAAATTTGCACACTTTTCATGGCGGTAGTACATTTCCGTTAGATAATATCTGACCTCAAAGCGGGCGAAGCCACTTGCAAAACCTAGTTTGAAAGAAATTATTTTAGTTCAGTTTTTTTTTTTTGAAGTCCAACTTCAGAATAAATGTGCAGAGCTGAGTCCGTTCATTTTCTTCACTTCGATCCCCTTATCACTCTCACACTTTCCTTCGCTCTCCTCCGCTAACTCGCTCCACTCCAATGCACAAGCAGCCTTAGTTAGGGGTTGAAATGGCCTAGCCATTATAGGGTTATTTCGACGAACAAATCAGTTCGTAACATTAATGTTATGGTCGCACTGATAGCGATGCTATATGTGCTACTTCGCAGATTAGTTTAAGGTGTGTTTCGAGTATTATCGCTGGACTCATTTGGGTGTTTATGTTCAAGGGCGTTAGAATATGGGATAATGTTATTGCGAAACTTTTTTTTTATAGCGAGCCGCCCTCGCTTAGTACGGTATTTGTGACTTGCCAAATATAGACATTTCTTCACTTTAAAATGGTTTATTATTTATATATTCTGCACAATACGTTCGGGAATAAATTCTCTAAATGATGTACACCGCGTCAAATTTCGGTGCGGTGTTTAGAACAACAACGCGATCGCACAGGCAGACACAAGAAGGGGTCTTTAGATATCTTATTTATTTAAAAATATGAAGTAGCTAAGTATCAATAAAATAATAGTCAGATTAGGTTTTTACTCATCCACAGCAATTTTTTTCAATGTCACCATCATCTTCTTAACCCTTTCCCAACTATATTGGGGTCAGCGTCATGTCTAACCGGATGCAGCTGAATACCAGTATTTTACATGGAGCGACTGCTTATCTGACCTCCACGACCCAATTACTGGGTAATACGATATCCCGTGTAGCTCTCATGCGCCAAATGTGAAGAATAGGTATATATTTTTTTAAACTTTATTTCAGACATGAACACATGACATGAACAGAGCACAGGTTATTTAGTGATGGGTTAGTAACAGAAAGTACTTATAGACTAGATATTAGTATAGTTAGTAAGGCGATAAGGAACTTTGTTCCAAAACTCTGTGTGCCATTAAGATGGCTCATCAAACAACCATCTCTAAACCACACTATCACAAACTATGCCACACACATAAACCACAAAAATAATTAACAAAAAGAAATTCTTTAAGGAAATTTCTCGCCGGCGGCTGGTTGACACTTCACGTGACCAGAGGGCTGGGTCGTACTTTGGCCAAAAAATTAGCATTGCCATTCAACGTAGCAATGCTGCCAGTCTTCCGGGCACGTTGATTGATTGATTGATTGATTGATTTATGTATTTGTAAGAAACAAATACATAAATGTGATGATGTGTGTGTGTGTGTGTGTGTGTGTGTGTGTGTGTGTGTGTGATGTGTGTGTGTGTGATGTGATGTGTGTGTGATGTGTGTGTGTGTGTGTGTGTGTGTGTGTGTGTGTGTGTGTGTGTGTGTAATGTGTGTGTGTTCGTTTCCTGATGACATCGATGCGGACGAATACTTCGACACCTAAGTGTCCTTTTGTTTTTGTATTTATTTGTTGTAGTTAATTTAAAAATTAACAAATAATCGCAGCATGCATTGTATATGCAATTTGCATATCTTATCGCTGGCAGTGGCACCAAGACTCGGGGCTATCGGCGCAGACCATCGGTTCGCGTTTATGAATACAAATGTTGGCTCCAATTTGGGCTACGACGCATATTGCAGGGTTATGTTGCTTGTAACCCATTTATAACCGTATTTTGATACATAAATGTAACGGTATTGGTTTGATGACTTAATGGCGCGACAATTTAGGTTTTTAGAACCTTTGGCAGGTAGTGGTGTATCTAGGTCGCCGAGACAAGCAATAATAAACTTTTTAACAGGGAAGAATGAGACAGCTCTGACACAAGTACTTCTGTAACTTAGGTACTAGGGCCGCCCTCAACTTATGTATGACACAATGTTTAAGTTAAAATAACACTTTTGTATTATTTTATAAACTACGTAACTCTGCTGTCAAAAAAGAAATCAGTACTTGTTTTAATTTTTAGCGTTACGTGTAGTAAGATGTCTTACCAAGGGGTAAGATTGGTTGTCTGCTGGCATTCCTTCCGATGTCTTATTGGTTTGGTTGGCTCCTAACCCTTACCCTTGCAACCTTTTTCAATAAATGGCCTATAAAAATGCAAAAAAATAAATGAATGCGACTGATAGTTCCAGAGATTAATTATTACCCCTAAATTTTACGTACAAACAAATAAACTTGTAAACAAATTGTACGTCTTTATAAAATTAATATAGATGAAAAATTATGCCTGCCTTCCTTTTCTCAAAACGTGTCGTCGTATTTTTTTAATATTCTCGTTCCTAATTTTCTTGATAAATCATGTAATAGTGTAATGTTAATATGACCAATAAAGTGAAACTGTTAATTACACCATATTATTTTTCCACATAAACCAACTCCAAAATCTAATATTCCATAATAATATTCAAAGAGAATTAATTTGAAATCCCAGCTCTCATTCCAAGGGTCCCGTCTTTCTCATGGAGTTATTAATAATTTATGCTAAACATATAATAACAATCAGGCTATTAAGGCGAATAGATTCATTTATGTAAATAAGGGTTTCCCGAGCTGAAGAGGTTCTTGTAAACGATAAAAAATCAAAGGTTTACTTGATAGTGCAATTTGAGCTTCAGATAAGAGACTGCATCTGCATTTTAAAGGTAACTAGCTTTTGCCGGTGGCTTCGCCCGCGTGGATGTGGTGTGGTGGATGTGGTGTGAAACACTCTGTCTATTGATGAAACCCGCATGAAAATCCATTGCGTAGTTTAAAAGATCTAAGCGTACACACGAAAAGCAATGTAAAGATAACTAGTAGTGATCGCAGCTTCACCCGCGTGGTTGTTGAAAATTGTCTCACGAGAACATGCTACTGGGACAAAAAGTATGCCTATGTTGCACAACATCAGCTATCTGCCACTCAAAGGCTTGGAATTTTATGTCATTGTATGTCATTGGATGTTCTATGGTTCTAAGAATATAATTTATATAATATAGGAATAACAACGTACCAAGTACACTCCCTTGGGGTACGCCGTAGTTTATAAATCTTTGTTTAGAAAAGTAGGTTTTTCTGTTCTAGTTCCTTGACATACTATTGCTATTTTAGTGATTTGTTTTCTTTTGACTAGGTACGACTTAAATAGTTCTAGAACATTGCCCGTAGCTCGAAATTTACCCAGTTTCATCAGAAGGGTTCTGTGATCTACAATATCGAATGCCTTCGTCATGTCCATGAATAAAGCTGTTACTGAGATTTTTTGTCCATATTTGATATAATGTAATTTATTAATTCAGATATGGCCATATTCATATTTTTTATGCTTTCTAAAACCGTACTGTTCTTTAGTTACAGTTTTTTTTTTCTAAGAATGAATAATGGCTAAGTTTTTCGAATATTTTGGAAAATACTGGAACGAGTGCAATAGGCCTGTAATTTTTCATATCTTTTGGCACATCCTTTTTATAATTATTCTTTAGCTTTAAAAATAGTATAGATAGTCATAGAAACACTCACGTTTTTACTGTCAAATGTTTTATTTTTGTTATGTATTTTCTGGTGTACAACAAAGCATATATAAATAAATAATCCCCATATTCAAATCCACTGGGTCATGTCCCATAAATCGAGGTTATCAAACCCCATAATTAAATTTACCGACCAAGGTAAATGCATTCACAGTAAACCGGTGTTACGGTAAAACACACAGTCAATGCAAACATAGCCAGCCATGATATGTGGCTGTTTACAGAGAAAGCAATACGTAGGGAAAATTGTGTTATCGTGTGTTTTCTAGGCATTTAACAGGCCTCGAGTGGTGGTACGCACTTGGTGGACGTTAGGTGTATCTTGTTCATTCTACTTCGCTATCTTATTGACTGGCTAGCTATCTGTACCCAAAGGGTGCCTAGGGAACCCTAGTTTCTTGCTAAATGCATATACTTTCATAACTATGCAGTTAGCAAAAAACTGTTATTTTAACTTAACAAACAGACACTTAAGATTAATGTAGTCGACATTTTTTCCATACAAACTTTTGGGAGTGTATTACTCTACTGTTCGACAATGTCCATAAAAAAATTAAACATGGTATGGTTTTGTGTCATTATTAGTATTGTCTGTGCGGAAACAGAATACTAAAATAAAAAGCCTTTACAAACATATGAGCCAATAAAGATTAGTTTTTCTTGCTAATTTAACCTAACTTTGGGCGTGCTTAAGTAATAAAAGAGGTGTAAAATCTTCAAAACCAAGTCGGTACCGACAAAGCCCAACTATAGAAAAGTTCAATAAACTTTATTAGTCATTGATTTATGCAGTTTTTTTTTAAACCCAATCTTGTGAAGGACTTTTCATAATTTTTGACGCACCTGTTTTACTATAAATGATCCTGCAAGATGATCCTTTCACTCCCTGACCGACCCTTGCTCGTTGAAGCGCCAGCCCGCGCCGTAGCTGAGCCAGTAGCATTAAATTCCCCTAATAATAATAATGCCAATATTTCGATCCAGCCTGTCCCCAATAGTGATAGCTGTCCCCCTATCAGTGACGCCCTGAGCCGAGGTCCGTACCCCACAGGGGGTGCCCTCAGCGTGCAGTCGCTTAGCATGTAAATTTTAGTTTGTAAGCCCTGGCTGGAGGCATTAAGTGTAAAATCTTAATGGCAGCCCCAGGAATGACCGGTTGAGCAGTCACGGCCTCTCAAGGCCAACTGCGAGATGCCCTACAACAAAAAAAAAATCCTTTCACTCAATAACGTTTTTCGTGTAGACTAGCGTCTAACTGCTCATCACTAATACTACGTCTGTCAGATACGATGCCTGATGAGACAGCGTGATTTTTAGCCAGGACCACCAGTGAGATCGAGCCCGCGACAAGATTCCCCTTAAGTTTTATTAATATGTATAAATATACACTTTTTCGTATCGTTACTTGGCAACCGAAATCTAAAAATCAATGTCAATGAAAACACACAATAAAGTACGATTAACCTATGTACTTATAGTTTACCAATGGAGTACCAACAAGCTGTTGTTAGCTTTATAACCATAGCTACTCATGACCTCATAACATTACTTCAAGGATGAAAAGAAAAAAATGAAAAAAAAAACTAACCTTCAATAAAGTTATATTAGGTCTTTACCTATGAAATTGCCGTTTTGCAGTACTGGCCATTTCAAATCAAAATAATTTTTGTTTGGGTAAGAATTCTAATTTCAAATTAATTTTATTTTAAAAACATGGATTTTTTTTTCCAAAAGTAGTCATTTGTTTATTGATTAGTGTTACATTTTCATCGCATTTCAATCTTTTTCGTCATCATGGATACGTTAAAAATTCGAGTAATTATGGAATATGAGTACCGTCGTGGCAGCAACGCGGCACAAGCGGCACGCAACATCAACGACGTTTACGGAGCTAACACTACAAACCAACGCACCACCTGTTATTGGTTTGCTCGCTTCCGTTCTGGAAATTTCGACCTGAAAAATGAACCTCGCGGTCGTCCGAAGACTTTGGTCGACAATGACGAATTAAAGGCGATTGTGGAAGCTGATGATACACAATCTACGGCTGAATTAGCAGCAGCTTTCGACGTTAGCGTCAAAACAATATTGGTCCATTTGCGTCAAATTGGCAAGGTAAAAAAGCTTGACAAATGGGTGCCCCACGAACTCAATGATCGTCAGCGCGAAGTACGCGTCGAGACGTGCCTTGCACTGCTCAACAGACACACAAATGAAGGAATTTTGAACCGCATTGTTACCTGCGATGAAAAATGGATTCTGTTTGATAACCGCAAGTGCTCAGCAAGTTGGTTGGATCCTGGTTCAGCACCTAAACAATGCCCTAAACGAAAACTTACCCCTAGAAAAGTGATGGTCACTGTTTGGTGGTCTAGCGCCGGTGTGATTCATCACAGCTTCTTACCAAACGGGGTGAGCATTACTGCAGATGTGTACTGTGAAGAACTGAACACAATGATGGAGAAGCTGGCACATCTCCAACCAGCATTGGTCAATCGCTCGTCTCCGCTGCTCCTGCACGACAACGCGCGACCTCATACTGCACAGCAGACGGTCTCCAAGTTGCAAGAACTGGGGTTGGAAGCTCTCCGTCATCCGCCCTACTCACCAGACCTTGCGCCTACAGACTACTACTTTTTCCAGAATTTGGATAACTTCTTGGCGGGAAAAAAATTCAATACCCGAGAGGCAGTACAAAATGCCTTTGAAGAATTTGTTGCCTCCCGTCCAGCTGATTTCTTTAAGAAGGGCATCAATAAACTGCCACTGCGATGGCAAAGATGCATTGATTGCATGGGTGATTACTTCGATTAATACAAATAAAAAATACATGAAAAAAATTCGTTTAAATTTTTTCATACAAAACGGCAATTTCATAGGTAAAGACCTATTATTAGAATAGAAAAATGTCAATAGGACCTCGAAAGTGCAGTATCAATCTCAACGCAATTCCCCTCGCAGCCTTGAAACAGGAAGCGTTTGAACAAACTCGATTTCTTTATGAAAATTTCATTCTTGGTATAGTTAGAAAGTAGGAAAATTCCAGTCATTTATAAAAATGAACATCTTGCAGGAAAGTGTAGCTTTAAATATGTTTGTTTAAGGGGAAACGCCGGGGTTTAATCCCAGCGAATTACCGAAAACTCATTTAGTTCATTTATGATCGATTCTTATAAATTACGGAATGTTATTGGTTAATATTAAGTCTTTTGTATCTTCACTAATATTAGGTACAGGGAAGCAAATACCTCATAGCTTTGTATAGTGGAACGTCCCATATGGAAATAGCTACCACAGGTAAAATTTGCTCAAGAATCTATTTATATGCCCAGTTAGGCAATAAAAACGCCACTATTGGTTAGCAAAATGACTAGTTTTTGTTTATAGGAACCGTGTTTTAATAGCTTTAACGGTTTAATGAAAATGTAATTAAATGGGATTAAATGTACTTAGTGGGTTAAATTGATGATTTTAAATTTTAATTAACTGCTCTCAAAATGGTGAATGAAAACATCGTGAGGAAACCAGCATGCCCTAGAACTAAAAATTGTAAGACATGTGACATCTACCAATCCACACTGGGCTGGTGTGGTAGATTACGGCCCACTTCCTCTCACTGAGAGGAGGCCTGTGTCCCAGCAGTGGGAACATTACAGACTGATCATGCTATAATTCAGTAAAGCCATATTTGTTTTGGTCGCGAAACATATTTTAATTAACATAAAACCTGACACTAATTTGCAAACAGCAAAGAATTTGGAAGCTATCCTAACGCATCCTACTTCTTCTTCTCAGCGTGCCGATAGCAATCTAAATACAGTCAGCCCAGAATTTGGCTACGAGTTTGGCACTTTCAGCAGCATCCATCTACTCCTGTTGCATACAGACAGCAGGTCACGCTGGATAAGATATTAAATGCCCCATTGTTTGTGACTGCATCTGCACCAGAGCAGGTTTTCCCTACTTCGGCCTACCTGAATCCGGAGTCTATTTAAAGACTTTCTGGAAAACTCAGGTAGCCCATGTCCAGGTGCGACATTTTCAGCAGGTGGAACGAATGGGTTTGATAAGGAAGCAGACTGAAGAGCCGTAACCGCTTTCTCAAGTCGACCATCCCACTATCTGATGGTAGCTCTAGTGCGGCGCGATTGTTGCTGGGGCTTCTCAAACACCCCGCTCCAGCTGACTATGTTAAGCTTGCAGAAAAACTTCCAGCGGGCCACCAACTGCCATGGCTCCTCTGGAAATCTCTTAATCGACTAACATTTATGTATGACTAATTATTTAATGAATGTTCTGTGTCTCGTAATATTCATATTACTTTGTCTATGTATGTATAGAACCAAGTCTATCCGACTAAACAGACAGCTGTGCTGCTGGGGAGTTTGTTCCGCTACTTCTTCTGCCCAGCTAAAGCACTAGGAAGTGGTGACGGGTGTGCGTTTTTGGGGGGACTGTCTTATGTATTTTGACGTTCGAAAAGTGCTGATTCTCAGCCTAATTTGAATAAATTACTTTTGATTTTGATTTTTTAAGAAGCCAGGTGGGCCGCTGCCGGTACAACTCGGTCAGGAGTACCCCCACTCCGATGAGATGCAGTGCGGCTGTGGAGCCACATCGTAAACTATGCCCCACCTCTTGTCGTCCTCACTTTGCAATAACTCCTGCTCTATGGAAGACCTTTGCGAGGCCAACGATAACGCTGTTGAAGTGGCAGAATTCTGGTCGTAGCTTGTTTGAGCTTAATTGGAATCATCAACACGACGAAGAAAAAGGAAGCACCATCTCGCCACAGGCTTTACTGTTCCTCATACTTGCATCCTACTTAATCGCGCATCCTAATTAATTGAATCGAAATAAAAAGGGTTTCTTTTTTTACTACTTCGTTGGTCTAGTGGTCGTAGGCGCTACTGCTGAGCATGAGGTCCTGGATTCGATTCCGAGGCCGGACAAAGAGATATTGGCTTTTTCTATCTGAAATTTCTCAATAGCAGTTCCGAATCTGGATTTGTGCCCGGTTGATGAAACTAGGCTCACCCCCTATTACATGAGACGACGAAATGTGGGTGTACTCCGGGTACACCTCTGCCCCACCCTTCAGGGAAACAAGGCGTGATGTTATATTATACAAAAAGCAATTTCTGAAAAAAAAATGCTTGACAATATAGCTCAGAAAAAATGTAGCGCTCGTGAAATGAATAGGTGCTAGTGCGAAAGCACCATATTACATGATTCCTACCGGCTTCCCTTCGGGGATTCGCATCGGCAACTCTATCACTATTCAAAAATGGTACGTCAATAGTGGCTACTATTGTCAAAAAATATAGTTACACTACGGGTATTTATTTCACAATTAATAATAATTCAATTATTTAGATTCCTATATTCATTTTAGAATGATAGTAAGTATTCTTTATTGACAAGTCAGTCAGTGAAAAACGACTTCGCTTCGGCTTCTCTCCTAGAAAAACTGACACCTCGCCGCTGATAGGTTAAAAATGGTTATTTGTCAAAAAAAACTTTGAAACTTCGTACTCTATTCCAAATATTTCGAGATTATTCCTATCCATTTTTCAAACTCTCATATTAATTGACTATATTTTCACATAATCCCCAATTACAATTCCAAGGGTACACAATAAAATTAATGGTGTAATTATTTTCAATCCGTGTGTTTAATGGCTACACAGTCAAAGCTTACGACGCCCACGAAAGCTATCGACGGGGCGTCCAATTTGCCGCATTTCCTCTGTACCGTAATATGACACTTATAACACCATTTAACAAGCCACTTTTATGTCAGTAAGTGCCATATTTGAGAAGGTAGCTCGCGAAATTCATACGTTACATTACGTTTTGTTGCAATACAACCACAGGTTGTATGTTGAGGGAGAGGCTGTAAATACGCCCTCACGGCCCTAGTCGCCGCAGGAGACGCCCTGGGCGTCGGGAATCCCAGGCTGATTCCCGGCCACCGTAGGCGCGGGCTTGCGGACGGCGAGTAATGGGTAGCTCGCTGTCCGGTAAGGACCAAACCCGAGTCGACGGCGCGTTGTGTTCCACGCGCGCCGCAAAGAGATTTCAGCACCAACTGGTGGGGTCCGCAAGGGCCGATGCTTGCCAGGGGTGCGGGTTGTTCGAAAGAGGTACCGTGGCCTCTGGCGCACAGGCAACTGATGGAACACGGGTGGGTTTTAGTCAGTAAAAGTCTGACACGCCCTCGCAGAAGGAGGTAACGTGTACCCGTGGCTAACAGTGGGAACATTATACGCTGATTATGCGTTATTGCAGCCGTTATGTGGCGGCACAGGTCTTCCAGAAAACTGTGGCGTTAGTGACTGCCAGTGACGTCACAGTGGCTTGCGGTCTGTGGTCGACCCTCGACTACAGCGTCAGACGGTACTTAAGTTCGCCATCTACGGAACGGTTTCATAGACTAACAGAGGATCCAGTCGTGTCGCTGTAGTGTGCTGTTGCGATTTGGCGTCATTGCCGCTTGCGGTTTGCGGTTGCGGTCGACACCTCGTCGGTGAAGTGGTCGTTAGCTCGACTGTTGAATATCTGGTCCTGGGTTCGGTTACAGTGTTAAGCAAATAAAATGTAAATAAAAAATAAAATAAAATATTTTGGAACAATATTTTATTTTTTCTTCGAGGAGTTTTTTTTTCGCTGTAACCGCTTAGTTGGAATAAAATAACTAAGCTAGATGTGATGTGATGGCGATGCAAAAAAATCTCTCTTTACTCATTCGGGAAACACGACACGTCATGTCATGCATTTATTTTATGTAAAAAACTGAAAAATCCCGATTTTTCGCCAATATTGCCGGGAGGATCACAGTTTGTGCAGGAAAACGAAAAACGTCAACTTTCCCGATGTTTTTCGTAGTGGATTTATATTTGATATATACGCTATAGTCGTAAAAAGAGTCCTAATTTAGAAATTGAGGTTTTATTTTGGTTATAAAGGATTGAGTTCGTGTATATTTAAACTGACCTTTTTCTCCCAGAGTGCCAAGGGTGAGCCCAACAATGATTCGCATGTTTTGATTATTGTATCACAGTAACTATTTTATATCACGCGTTAAAGTAAACAATGTTTTAACAAAATCGAATAAAACCACTGACCTGCTAGCTTGGGTATTGGTGGCGTAATCGGTGCAGCCGCTGTCGTGGCCGTGTTCGGGGGGTACACAGGATCGCAGCATTCCCTCTCCGGGAACTCACTCCCCCCCACCCATGCCACCAAAAGTACCACCACCCCCACCACGGACCATATTCCACTCAACCCGAGACACCCACGAGACATCGACGAGGTTAAACCACTCACTTTTGATAACACACTCGATTTTGCAAATGACCGAATGTGAGAAACCGATTTTGGTCGACGCGTGATTTTATCATTCAATTTTGGAACGTGCGAAATCGGATTTAGAATTGACGCGTATGATGAACTGTATTTTTTGAATTCCGAATTTTGATTTTCGAATAGTAACTGGCATTCACTTGTTTCTCTTTCTATCTCGCTTTGTTTTTGCACTTGAATAGATGTTTCGGTCTCTTTTTCACCCCGCACCGTTTTTCTTCCATTATCATCGCAGATGTCCTTTTCTTCTGTCATCTGACACTTTTCACATTACACTTTTAAAAATATTACATCAATATTTTTTTCTACTTAATTTTTAATGATATGTATTGATTTTCTTCGTCACCCACTTAACTCATAGGTACATAATTGACTTGAAACGCACGGTACTTCCGCTGATTTTTTTATTGTATAATAATTTGTAATAAATATTTGTATTTATTTAAATCTGGAAGAAAGGTTATGAACATGACATTTAGTTAATGGAAACAGAAAAAGAAAACTACTAAGACTATTTAACATAACCAAACTTAAGTAAAAAATTAAAATAATATTTCTGTCACTCTCATACATAAAAAAGTAATTTATTTCAAAACGTTTATTCTTCAGACATAGTTCCATAATGTTCTCATCTATAAACCATTCAGGCAGGACCCATAATTCTTGTGCCAGAGATTATAAAAAGTTTAAACTCAGCCTGTGTGTAAGCGGCCTAAAGTTAAGAGGGCATTAAACAAATTGAATTCTTAATACGCTATTTAACTTTTTGTTCCAAATCCTAACGCATATTACTTTTCTACCTACTTCGAAAACTTCTTCTATTTTCGTCGAAATTTCATTAAATGGGCCAAGATTTTTTTTTCTCATTCATTCCCTTTTGTTTCTCGTTGAGATGTGATAATTTATTTTAATTGTAATTCTTTGAAAGATTTTTGCTTTCATTTTTATTCGAAAGTCTTGGCTTTGGAGATTGTTCTTTTAATAATGTCTCGTTTTTAGTAATGAGACGTAATTTACGAGTTGCCAAGTTTGGCTAATGAGTGGGGATTATGTTTTGTAGTTCTTTTTTGGGTTTTATTAGAATATTTTTTTTAGTTGTACCTTACTTACCTACTATTAGGAACACCTCTAGTTAGGTATCCTTGCCTGTTATGAAAGCATTTTTTTATTAATTTTGTATTTTGTATGGGCATGGCCAGTCAATCGTCGAAATGAGTAAAACGTAAAATGTTTTAAATTAAAATATTTAACAAGTTCAGTTGGATTCTTCGACACAGTCAATTTTGAATCCCTTAACTGATGCAAATCTACTAAATGAAAATTATGAAATACAGAAAATAAGTACTTCATAAAATTTCAATAAATTGAAATAGCATTTTCAGTAGTAAATGTCTAAAATCTTTGCCCTACTCTCTAGCCGGTCTTATTAATTTAGTCGTTCAGTGCGTGTGCAACGTCAATAATATTCAATTAAGTCTTAATTAAACCGAAATAATTAGTTTTACTGTCAAATTCAACGGTTGCAACTCAATTAAATAGGCATTTGGCATGTAAAATGGAAAACTAGCACCGTAATAGTTATTGAAACTAACATTATCTGTGAAATTTGGAATTTTAGCTGAATCATGAGATTTATCATTTTATTTTTCGAACGAATTTTTCGTCAAATTAAAATCAGTCAATAAATATTTACACAAAATGATAAGATAACTTCAAAGCACACTTACTGGTGACACAACCTTAAAAATTACTATAGTTTAATGTAGATTGTTTAAGAAATATAACCGCAATAAATCACAAATGCAACTCAAACGGAACTCATGTTCCTTAATAACACAACCACAACAGCTGCTTAGCTTGTTCAAGTTTTAATAAAGAATAACAAAGAAAATAATAAAGTCTTTTGGTCTGCAAAAGCGGGTACTTGTCTAGAAAACGTTCAAGACATAGTCGGGTAGTTAGATGATTTCTTTTGAGCATCAAGATTAACTTTAGCAATTAGCAGGCTAAAGCCATATCTTAGTTTTGAAATAGGGTTGTCCGTTTCGAAATTATAATTTGGAGGGTAGTTTCGAGAATTTTGTAGTTTTAAAGAATGGGTATTTTTTTGGGTAGCGCGAATTGCCTGAATACTAGAATGATCTTGTGTAATTAAAATGTGATGTGTTTTATTATATTGTGATTTAATAATTTTCTGTTTCACAATTTTAAACGGAATATCTGTTGCTATCTAATTCTGTTCTTTGGTAAGCACATCACTTGAGAATCATTGACTTATTCTTAAGTGACGTGATCACCACTGATTCGGACTTCGGACTTCGGAGTGCTTCGGGATTCGGTTTCTCACCGATTTGGCTATTCTTGTTTTGAAATGTTTGTCATAGTCCGAATTCGTTTTAATGAATAGAAAAATGTGGAAAAGATTCCAGATTTTTTTTCTAAAAGTCCTTTTTTCTATTAAACACACTAACGTTTTTTTTATACTGTAATGACAATAAACGCATTTTCTTTCTTTCTGTCTATGCATTTTTTTTAAAGGACAACATCTGTTGGCTAGTTTTGAAATATTATAAGTGTTATGGTATAATGGCCATATTTTGTTCAACATAATTAGTCCATTTCTCAAAACAAGCTTTATTAATTACACAATATAATGCCTACCCTAGATTATAAAGCGAAAACATTTAATTCTTCAGGATTTAGCATAAAATTCTAATTTGGTTTTCACCTCAAATTGATAGATCTTAGTGAACTTAAGTGCTAAGACGTCTGGGTAACAAAGTTTTGTTCAACAAATTATTTCTAAGTTGAATTTTGTACTTATTAATATCTTAACAGGTTTACGGAGTTGACCGTGGGGTTAGTTAAGTACTCAATGACGTCACAGAGTTATGACCTATGGTTTCACTGATTTTTTTATAAAAATGTTCACGTAATTCCTTCAGCACTTTCTTCTCGATTCACGGAACTAATAATTTAATACATACGGAAATAGACTTGACAGAGAATTGATTATACAAAGCTATTATATGTCCGCAATAATAATCTATAACAAACAAAAAAATGTTTAACTTAACTTATCTTAGATTTTTATATTTTCAATCCCAGATTTTTCAAACGCCAGACCACCTAGGGAGTCATTTTGAAGTTTTGACAGCTTTTCTATAAATAATCTTTTAAAATTAGTTTACCGACTTAAACAACATTATTTTTAGTATATGCAAAACCTGAATAATTATAGTTTGTTCAGAATAAGTAACTGAGTCGATTCCAATAATTTTTACACCATGTTATATTCCCAAAAATATTTTAAAAAGGTTACAAGTTGGACACCGAGCGACACTAAGTACCTATCCATAATCATACGCGCACTACACAGATCACGGCAGTTCATAGTGGCACCAGGCGCGGGCGCACAGAGGGGCGGGGGTGAAACAACCCCGTCAGTCGCCCGAATGCCACAGGCTGACGTGTACGTGTTAAGCTCCGTTTTAGTTACATTACGCGATCGCGTTTTTCTCGCTCTCTGTCTGTCTCTTTCTATTATACACGAGTGTGTTTGTGAGAGCGAGTATCGCATAAGGAACTTTGCTACTGATCGGGTTTCCCGACCATACACGTTTTTTTACATCTACAATGAGATTTACTCATAAGCTACCTTAGTATTTATTTAAAAAACAAAATATGATAATTTGAATTAATTGTTGAATTTCGTTAAAAAAGTTCAAATATCGACGGATAAAGATCTTTTTCGCCTCACAGGCTCGGAAAAAATATTTTTGTTAATCGAAATCTGCGTGCAAAAGTGCATTTTACCCGCTAGCGTGGAAATAGTTTTTGAAATTCGAACCTTTCGATTCAATAATTTTCTGTACAGCCAGTCTACTAAAAATGCATTAATACTTTTTTCATGTCAGTGCGCCAACCACATTTTACAATAATCGTACTGGCCAGCAGGACAACTGCATGAAAAAAAATCTTTAAAAAATTTCGTCTCTATTCGATTCGCTTTCAATAATTTGGGTTTGTTTTTTGATAAAATCGTAAGAAATCATAAAATATGAGCGAGTCCAGCAGCGACAAAGATATAAATTTAACACCTACAGAGTTAGTGCAAGCGGTACATAATTCCAAATTGAGTTATCTTCCGCAAAAAGTACATAAAAGCGTACAATTTGTTCAATGCATGGAGACATTCTAAAGGCGTGAAACGTTTGCGAAGACTTCAATGCGATGTTACTTCATTGAACTACATTAATTTAATACCTATATTAAATATGCTGTTTTTCTTGGATTTTCCTCGCTGTAGTGAGGTGAAAAATTGTGTTTCGCTCAGCAGCAAAGGTATTCTGCGTCTCATACCTTTGAAAGCCTCGCTACGCTCAGGATTCAATACAAGTACTCGCTCCAAAAACCAACTTTGCAGACTTGCATAACAAATAACTATTGCGCTGTTGAGTTCTATGTTTGAATTTCTAGCAATAATTGTCATGAGGACATGATTGTTAGAAATTCAAACATAAAACATGAATACAACTAATCTAAAACACAATAATCGTACCTACAAACACAACTTAAACTGTTTACCAAACCTACCCTCATTCCAGCAACCTTCATATTCAAAATCAATAAGCATAAAAGGTCTTCGCTGCTATTTTTCCCGCCGACCGGTACACGTTGCTATAAATAAAATATGGCCGACTTCCGGTCAAGGCACGCACTGACCGAGGCAAAAGTAACCCCTCCCGTGAGCCAAACGATCTCTGTAATAAATACATCGCTCATTCCTCATGATTTAAACTGTTTGCGGTGTTCATTTTTTAAATTTCGCGGCTTTTTTTATTGAAGGTGTGTTTTGAATTTAGAATATAATAGGTCTTTACCTATGAAATTGCCGTTTTGTATGAAAAAATTTAAACTAATTTTTTTCATGTATTTTTTATTTGTATTAATCGAAGTAATCACCCATGCAATCAATGCATCTTTGCCATCGCAGTGGCAGTTTATTGATGCCCTTCTTAAAGAAATCAGCTGGACGGGAGGCAACAAATTCTTCAAAGGCATTTTGTACTGCCTCTCGGGTATTGAATTTTTTTCCCGCCAAGAAGTTATCCAAATTCTGGAAAAAGTAGTAGTCTGTAGGCGCAAGGTCTGGTGAGTAGGGCGGATGACGGAGAGCTTCCAACCCCAGTTCTTGCAACTTGGAGACCGTCTGCTGTGCAGTATGAGGTCGCGCGTTGTCGTGCAGGAGCAGCGGAGACGAGCGATTGACCAATGCTGGTTGGAGATGTGCCAGCTTCTCCATCATTGTGTTCAGTTCTTCACAGTACACATCTGCAGTAATGCTCACCCCGTTTGGTAAGAAGCTGTGATGAATCACACCGGCGCTAGACCACCAAACAGTGACCATCACTTTTCTAGGGGTAAGTTTTCGTTCAGGGCATTGTTTAGGTGCTGAACCAGGATCCAACCAACTTGCTGAGCGCTTGCGGTTATCAAACAGAATCCATTTTTCATCGCAGGTAACAATGCGGTTCAAAATTCCTTCATTTGTGTGTCTGTTGAGCAGTGCAAGGCACGTCTCGACGCGTACTTCGCGCTGACGATCATTGAGTTCGTGGGGCACCCATTTGTCAAGCTTTTTTACCTTGCCAATTTGACGCAAATGGACCAATATTGTTTTGACGCTAACGTCGAAAGCTGCTGCTAATTCAGCCGTAGATTGTGTATCATCAGCTTCCACAATCGCCTTTAATTCGTCATTGTCGACCAAAGTCTTCGGACGACCGCGAGGTTCATTTTTCAGGTCGAAATTTCCAGAACGGAAGCGAGCAAACCAATAACAGGTGGTGCGTTGGTTTGTAGTGTTAGCTCCGTAAACGTCGTTGATGTTGCGTGCCGCTTGTGCCGCGTTGCTGCCACGACGGTACTCATATTCCATAATTACTCGGATTTTTAACGTATCCATGATGACGAAAAAGATTCAAATGCGATGAAAATGTAACACTAATCAATAAACAAATGACTACTTTTGGAAAAAAAAATCCATGTTTTTAAAATAAAATTAATTTGGAATTAGAATTCTTACCCAAACAAAAATTATTTTGATTTGAAATGGCCAGTACTGCAAAACGGCAATTTCATAGGTAAAGACCTAATATTAAGTATCTTTTTAACATTCATTTACTTGGCTTAGACCAAATGTTTTTTGTGTCGATTACTCGTCGAATATCTGGATAAAAGTCAGTAGTACGAACTTAAGTGAACCAAGAGAGTAATGTGAGCAAAGCAGCGAAACGGGGTCTGTAGTTTCTGCCTACCCCATGACAAAAAGCGTGAGTATATGAGAACTTTAGCAATTTTTCTCCTACTGACCAATATATTTAAAACAAACCGTAACATTGACCATCCGAATGCATTGAAATATCACAGTAAATTGATTAAGAAACATTGAATTCTGAACTAAATCAGTTTAACCAACCCACCCACACCCTATTTACATGCCTAGAGGCAAACAAGTCATTTCTAATTTCTGAACGGCTCTGAGAACCTAAAATTATATTATGTTTTTGTTTCCACCTACACACTATGATTTATCGCCTTCATTTGCCCTTTAAAATGTAAATCACACTAATTTATTACATTCTACGCACACTTAGTCAATATTATTTACCTCGAGCATAAAGTTTATTAAAGACAGAATTTACGTATAAAAAAAGAACTGTATTAAAAACTTAAGCATTTGAAAAGAGAACATTTAAAAAAAAGAACTGTTTTAAAAACTTAAGCATTTGAAAAGAGAACACACAAAAATATAAGCGTCGTTCTGTCTGCTATCGATTACGCAATGCCCTTGCATCGAATCGATTGTACAAAACGATTCGATTATTCGGTACGACCGACTCCGAGACAATCGTGATATAGTGATTTATTTCGATTGGTTCCCGAGCAAAACTACATATTGGAAAAGTCTCGATACTTTTAACAGGAGACGTAAAAAGGGATAGGTTTTTTCAGGCATCTAAGATGTATTGAGTATCGGAGTTTTCGATGTAGACCCTGTTTATTTATAAGTTTCATGGAGGATTTGTTTGGGTTAAGATAAAAGTTATGTCTGACATTTGTAGTCATGATGAAAATACTTATAGTCAAGAAAAATGTCTGGGCTATTTGCGATAAAAGGTTGGTTTTATTTTTACCTACGTTTGTCTATTTGCCTTCATTTAACCCAAAATAGTACGGGGTGTATTTTTGAGACGGGGCAGGGTAAATACCTTAATCGATGTAGTTACAGAAGATCGATCTTAAGAGACTATCCTTATTTTTTTGAGAAATTTTGAAACCCATTCAAAGACCTTAAAAAAAATACATTCAACAAGACATTGGGCAATTTTCTAAATTTTCTTTTTAGGTAGCAATCGATTCACTATCCTTATTTTCTTGAGAAATTTTATACCCATTCAAAGATCTTGAAAAAAAGAGCCAACAAGACATTCAGCAATTTTTTCAATTTTCTTTTTAGGTAGCAATCGATTCAGTTTCATAAAAGGAAAAAAAAACTCTATCCGACCAACTGAGGTTTCAGTACTAAAAAGTCTGAAATCGCCAAAAAAGTTTACCTCAAAGAACAGCTGCAACGGTTCTCACGACTCTTCAAGGTCAGACTGACTACTGACGGTGTATCTTAGGTCCTCCTTATCATCATAAACACTGCTATCTATTACAATAACTTTCACTTTAAGTTTCCTTTTCTCACATGAAAACATTAATAAAAATAAATTGCCCATAGTTACTTATCTACGGACTGTTGCAAATAACAACCATATTTTTTCCCCTTCCCTAAACTCCTCCACAACAATAACAAAACAAAAATCAATCTGACTATACTCCATTTGAAATAAGATTAGACATATAAACAAATCTTTTTTACAGTCAGTTCAACCGATTCCGACTTCTATACCGTAGGCATAAGGATGGCATTAAAATCAAAAAAGTAGTTACAATACCAACTGGTAACTGCAACTGCCATTTGTTATGCCACCAACGCAATAGAAGTCAAAATCGGATGATCGGACGGTAAAAAAGGTTTAGTTAAATGTCTAATCTTATTTCAAATGGAGTATAGTCATTTCTCAACTAAAGTTGGGGTCGGGGGTTCCAGTCTACAGCTGAATACCAGTACTTTACATGGAGCGAATGGCTATGACCAGCTATGCTATTCTGTAACCATCTCACCGGGTGAAGTGAGCGTGGAGTGAGCTGTCAGTGTCATTCCACCTGATGCTAGGGATGAGCAAGCATTACATTCACACAAAATCGATATTTAATCTCGATTATGATTGTATGCTAATTCTATTAATTATTTTATTACGATTTCAAAGCAGTGTTTAAGTGTGCGTCAGTCATGCATTTTGGGAGGTTTTATAAATAAAGTAGCAAAACGAAAACTCAGTCAGAAACTCAATGCTGTTGCGGTCTATTTTTTCCAAGACTAGGCCTTATATTGCCAGAGGCGTGAATGCGCGTATAATGTAATGTAATGCATGATGCACACTTAAACAATAGCTTTGAAATCGTAATAAAATTATCAATAGAATTAGCATACCTACAATCATAATAGAGATTTAATCTCGATTATGATTGTAAATGTAATGCTTGGTCAATCCATAGCATCAGTGGGATGACACTGACAGCTTCACCCGGTGAGATGGTTACACAATAGCACGGCTGCACGACCCAGTTACTTGGTAACACGATACTCCTTAGTAAGACTGACTGTGCGGCATTTGACTACCCGTAACGACTTTCCAAGATCTACGAATGACAGCAGAGACCAACACGGCTTATCATGCTTTCAGAGGAACGGAGGTGTCTCGATATACAGGTGGTAACAGAAACCCTATTACTATCCTTAAGCACTAAAGATAACAGCTGGTATAGAATCACTATACATAGTTTCAGTTCAAAATAAAACACTGTAAGAATTGATACCAAATTTTCGGTTTCATATATTATGTTTCTTAATTCAAATCATAACAAACGTGTCACCGCACTACGTAGGTCAATAAGTTTCTACATTACTTGCCAATATCACGATAAATCTCTTCCGAGTGATGTGTTTGTTTCAATTTGTTCTGGAATCAATGTATTACAAATTCTCATAACTTCCGAACATGTAGAGATAGGATTAAAAAACCCTTCCAATATCGTTTGATATCATCCAAAGAAGCCGTGCCCTTGGTATGTACATATATACCCTTTCCGTTACACGTTGTATAATGGATGAGCAAGCGTAGCTTACCTTCGACCGACCCAAACGCCTGTTATCATTCAGCTACAAGCCCCCAGACTAGCAATCACTAAACGATTTAAAAAATATAAATTCGAAAGGAACTTCCTTATTCCAAATCATGAATACACATCTCGATAGCGAAATCGCTACAAGGTAACCGTTTTTACCATTTTTACGTAATCAATGCGTGGAGGAAATCGACGGTGGCTAGCATCACTCCCTGGGGTAGTGTTCGGTTAAGATATTCATGCATTCCGGGTAAAATTTTACCTGAAAGAAGTTCTAGGTATTATCGGTATGCCAGTAGAGTATCATATGAAAGTAAAAGATCGTTTTATTTCGGTTGGTCTTGTATATTTTGGTAGTGACGTTTTCGTCCGTCATTATTAGGTCGTTAAAGTTATTTTAAATGTATAACGCATCAATTAATCTTTTAACCGCAACGTCGAAAAAGCAAAAACGTACCCTCGGCGCCAAGCTACGAATTCATCCTTAAAGTCTGTCATGTAGTCGTGACCGTGGCGTGCTGGGCACATTTTGGTTTGTCATCTATACATGACTGTGGCGGTCAAAAGGTTAAACACGTATAAAGGTGTTTTAATAAAAAAATTCGCTGTAGTTTTCTGAATGCCTCAAATTGCTATTCACCTAACATGGCGAAGCTGTTTTAATTGAGTAGTATTTTTTTAGGCATATGACCGAGAATGAGTCCGGAATTTACTTTGAAAATGTATCCACAACAACTTATAGCTATCACTATTTCGTAACAAGCGATTATAAAAACGCAAAATAAAGAATATCATGCACAAGTCTACTCAATCTGTGTGGTTCTTCTTTCCTCAAAAGATAATTTAAGACACCAATCTAAACGGTCATCACATGACCTGACCCAGATTATGTCTGGACTTTAAAAGAGACTGTGACCTCTGAGTTTGTTTCTGCCTTTCTTCTGAGAGTAGTCAGATAGAAAACGCCGGCCTTATCTAATGTTAAAATATGATTGACGTGTAAAAGTGTTTGTACAAACCTACTTACAGAAATGAAATCATTTATAATTTGTCATGATCATATTACATCCCCTGAAATTCGTGAAAATCATCTAAACGAGATACTCGGAACCAGTTCACTAATTGAGATGCCAATCAGACAGGTATAATCCACTCCCAACCATCCAATTTATGCCAAACATGGTCTTAAGTAGTCCTCTCTCACTTTACATTCTGCTTATCTTTTAGAACACTATCAACACGCCCCTGCTTCGCACGATTTTTACATCTTTGCAACACAGGAATCGCTTTGTATATGTTAGTTTTTCTAGTCTTTTTATTAATGTTTTATACACAAAACCTTTCGAAATAATATCCCTACGCGATTTTCAGATCCGCATCAAATCCGTTGCGTAGTTTAGAATAAAAACACGGTCACACAGACAGACACAAAAGCGACTTAAGTTTATAATTTATGTATAGACTTTTATCTTAATGTTCTAATTGAGTTGTTCAAGCCAAATTATTTCACATTTTCTACACACAAGAAGATACATAAATAATACACAAATTAATAAAACTCATACACACTTTTACTAACAACTACCCAATTACACACTTCGTAGCGCGCTACGAAACAGCTACGAACTTTCGTAGACCTTTGCTACGACATTTAATGTATATCTCGATAAATTCTGTCGTAAAATGTCGTAGTAAAAATAATATTTATGTTTCTCCTTTTTATGTGTACATGTTGAGGATCACCTCTAGTATTAGTAAACTAGAGGTGGGCTTGCGTAAAGGGACGGTATTAGTGTAGCACTTATGTTTGAGTAGATGGGTCAATAATTTTATTGCCTTTTCTTGCAAGTTATTTTTCAAGATATTGGCATGGGAATGAGATTTTTTTTTAAATGTTTAAGTACGTTGGGCTTTGCTAGAGTTTTAATCTTATTTTCTACATAATTTATAATACAAAGTCTTAAATATAACTGGTGATATTGGAAAATTTTCTATAGATGTACTGTAATGTTATATTTTCGAGTATCTTTGGAATTTCAAACTAACTGACTGAGTGAGAGCTTACTCAAATGGTTTTTACTTAGATGCCACCTCTTTTACAAAAATCTAATTTATTTCGTTAGAAATTTACCATTACCAGTTTTAGCAACCAATTAACAGAATAGCTTGCATAAGTAATAACTTCTCGAGCTTAAAATAAGGTTTTATCTATATTGCCTTATGTTAAGATAAGTTTATAATGACAATATTTAACTGCTTTTTTTAACCAATATTTTTCTTTATTTTTGTGTACATAAATGTTTTAAAACATAGTTTTCTCAAATCAAAATAGCTTAAAAACAAAAAGGGAACATTACATAACTTAAATAGCAAGCGAAAACGTCAAAACGAATATTCAACAGATAAGATCCACTGAAAATAATATAGCAATAACAGATTGTATATAATTAAGTTAATGACTCATTAACTCCTCGAGCATTATAGCAATTAACGCCAAAGTACTCTTCAAACCTCGCTTGACATAAATTGGGGGGTCAAACAGAATACCTATTAATATTTATAATAGAAAGCCTTAAATTTTGAGAACCTTCAGTTAAATTTTATGTTTGGCTGAAAATTTGACATTATACATCAATTTTACTACCTACTATTTATTATCAGTGATTGTCATCGAAATCATGTCACTTGGTTCAAATAGATTCATTTTATATAGGTAGATTCTTTTACATATTGTGAATGAGAGAACGTTGTAGGCCTTAGAGACTAGATTTGTAGACGTTTTTCTATTCTGTACTTTCATTCCTCTAAGTACCTGGTACTTATTGACTGGCCTGCACTGTCCTCCCATACCTATTATCACTGTAATTTGAAAACATTGTAAAAGCCAATTATTTTTAAAAGAGTAACCGTGGAGTTTCTTGCCGGCTCTTCTCCATAGGAAACGACAAATTGGAACCGTGCACCTAGCTTCTGACGTTTCATAAGTGCCCATGCAGGCTTATGTGAAATAAAATATTTTGATTTTTTGATTTTGATTTTTTTGATTGAAATATAGAAATTCATTCTGTATAGTTCATATTACAAAAAATCCTACCCCTTTTTCTCCTGGGGGTCGTGAAAAGTCATGATTTTGAGTTGCTTCAAGAAAATGAGCAGTACTCCTTTCTATTTAATTAAACCAATCTATCTGCCTAGTGTTTTTCCCAACTATTTTGAAGTCGACTTACAGTCTAACTGAGGCAGCTACCGTAGGCACGGTAAGGACCAAGCCAGGGTCGACGGCGCGTTGTGTTCCACGCGCGCCTCAAAGAGATATCAGCACCAACTGGTGGGGTCCGCAAGGACCGATGCTTGCCAGGGGTGCGGTTTATCGGAAAGAGATACCGTGGCTCCTGGCATACAGGCAACTGAAGGAACACGGGTGGGTTTTAGTCAGTAAAAGCCTGACACGCCCTCCTGCTCCACCCAGAGCGGGAGAAGTTATTTGATTATTTCCCACACAAAAAAAACAGGAGGCAGCTGAATACCAGTATTATGCTTACTGCTTATCTGACCGCCACAACTCAGTTACTTGGAATCACGATACTCCTTGGTAAGACTGATGGTCAGACTTTTGAGCAAATTAAAATCATTACGATATTATCACCAGTCTGATTCTCATTCGTGGTTATTCTGGTCATACGCAAAATACTACCTAACAGACAAAAAGAGTCATATTTTTTAGTGGACTTAAATCTGGTATATGACTACTCTAAAGTAAATACGTAAAAAAATATGTATTTAAACTTAAAAATGCTGCGTGAAAAAATATTTAGCATTATTGTGATACTAACAAGAGCTTTGAATATCTGATTTGAAACAAAACTTTTTACTTTATTTACGAGTAAATCTTTACATATTTACACACTTTACACACGTTACATTCAATACATTTTTTATTGATAAATTAGCCTACTTCAGATATAAAATCATGCCCAGAATAAGAAATTCTGCACTTAAAGAAGATGATAGATAAATAAACACCCTGTATAGCACTTGAAGCCACAGAATTAAAGAGATACATCTTCATCATAAAACTTAACAATAACAGGTTCCTACTTAATATTTTAATTTCCAATTTCCCTTCAGCCCGCTTCAGAAGCTTGCAGGATTACAGAACAATTTCCATTTTAAATTCTACTTGAAATTTTAATAAGATAGCATTCTCCCTTACGCACACTCTTCCTACTATAATACCGTTCCCGCCGTTTTTACCCGCCATGTGTGGTTTCCCGCGCTTTCGTCTGACACTTCTATTTTTAATTTCAAGTGTACTCGGCCCGCGCTCCATTCAGCCTTCTATACTTTTAAATATTGCCACCTGTACGTTTTCATACCTACTACGAGTACATAAGTAGGTCATACATTCGTTGGATACCAATCGTACGAACGATCGCATCGCATCTATTAAACTCTGCCGTTGAATGTAGTGCAACCTCCACCTCACTCTAGCACAGCACTCGCACTCACAAACAACTAATAAAGTTTAAAAACCAATAAAAAAATGATAGAAGCTGTTAGAAAAGGAGAGATGATGAAAATTACGTTTTAAAAAAATCGTAAAGCGCACGCGCGTGTGGGTGCGCGCCATCCGTGCGTACGATACGACAGACGCGGCGGTACTAACGTAGTAGACCTGGAAAGGCTTTAGCTGCCCCTACCCCCGCCCCCGCACCCACCAGCACCCCTTTCAGCCCTCGGCCGTGGCTACTACTTCACACACAGAACATAGTATTCCACTGAATCGCTACAATCGAAATAGAACTCTATCTTCGGGAACAAAGATTGAATTTAGTTTGGTTTGGGTACGTGTCGGAAAACCGAATGCACGCCGTCCCGCGAGTCAATAGGTTGTACAATTTATATTAATCATAATCGATTTTCGACTTAATTACTCTAGCTTTAAGGGTGACTTTTAATCATTAATAAGAAAGGTTACTAAAACGCGATGTATATGTGTGCGGTATACACTAACGTCCGAATTCGATTACGGTATAATTGTGTTACGTAATAATGGTTCTTAGAAGTTTCATCATAAGAGTCATTTTCGTGTTTATTGACGGACTTTCAGTGTGTACTGTTTGCTTTCCACAGTTCATATTAGCTGGTATGGAGCTTAGGAATATGACCGTTCGATTTTATGACTTATTCCGAGAAGGCGAGAACACAATTTTGATTGAGAATGTCTAACAAGAAAAATCGAAATTTAACACCAAGGGACTGGTATTAATGCCGACGTAGATTTTGTCAAATGAGTATCATAAGAAGTGCATTTTCTGTGGGAGAAGATGCATTTTGTCCTCAAAGGACATTATGAGTAGCATCACGACCGTGCCTCAGGGGACTTGGCAGAATACCTACTAAAATATCATAGTTTTAAAAATTGGCGTGTGGCACATTACATTATGTAGATTGCTCGCATGTTTGTTTTATTATTAAATCATGTATTCCATATTAAAATTTTAATGTTACATCACAACACGTTATATCATAATTAAATTACCATAATGAGTTTGCTGCAAACTTTTTAGTTCTAAAGCGCTTGCAGCGAAAGAGTTATCATTTAAAGCGGCTTTCTTAGAAACATCTTTTCTTTAGAAACTCGTGTTTGTATGAAGCAGCGGGTTCTGTCTAGCTAGGTCAGCAGTGCAGTCAACCTAAGTCTGTGATAGATGAGTCTTTGAATTTTCTATCTTTTTACCGACTTTCTAAACAGAAGGTGGTTTTCATTTCGGTTGTATTTCTTTTTTTATATCTATTCCTCAGAACTCCGTCGTTCATAAAACGATTTGAAAAATTCATCTTTGCCTTGAAGTGAACTTTTTGAGTTAGCGTCAAAAATATATATATTTTTTATTTATGATGTTATAATAATTTCCTGCCACTGTTGTTTAGTTAGCAAGTGCAGGTAAACGAATGTGTGTGGGGTAGGTACCACAACTAAAAAGCTCATAAATATAAAAAAAAAAAAACAAAAATAGAGGAGAAAATGAAAACTAACTGTTATTTCGGAAGTCGGTGGCTAAAAACGAAAAAACAAAGACACCGACTTCCGAAATTAAAGTTGTTATTCTCTTTCTACTTAGTACTTTTTTTGGAAGTCAGTTGTTTTTTTTTTGTACTGTCTCAGTTTATTTTTGACAGTGGCGACATCGATAAAGAAAATTATCGTGAGAAAATCTGGACTTGTAGTTTTTTTTTGGGTGGGAAATCATCAAATAACTTCTCCCGCTCTGGGTGGAGCGGGAGGGCGTGTCAGACTTTTACTGACTATAACCCACCCGTGTTCCCTCAGTTGCCTGTGTGTCAGGGGCCGCGGTATCTCTTTCGAACAACCCGCACTCCTGGCAGGACTTATAGTTAGTATATCGCCAACCCATCTTGAGCAAGCTTAGTGATGTGTGAGTGCCTTCTGTGTATCAGAAGAGGCCTATGCCTTATAGTGGGCCAATAATAGTCTGGTATTATTTTACACCGTGACATTTAAGTCGTCTTACAAAGGTGGTCCACTCAATGTATGCGACATACAATATTTCTAGGCGTAATTAAAAAATTGTTAACATTTTTAAAGAAAAAGAAATAATGCTTTAGAATTATGAAACAACCTATTATTTTAATGTTTACGTATCAAACGGTTTTTTTTTTGGGTGGGAAATCATCAAATAACTTTTCCCGCTCTGGGTGGAGCAGGAGGGCGTGTCAGACTTTTACTGACTAAAACCCACCCGTGTTCCCTCAGTTGCCTGTGTGCCAGGGGCGACGGTATCTCTTTCGAACAACCCGCACCCCTGGCAGGCATCAGCCCTTGCGGACCCCACCAGTTGGTGCTAACATCTCTTTGAGGCGCGCGTGGAACACAACGCGCCGTCGACCCGAGCTTGGTCCTTACCGAACAGCGAGCTACCCATTACTCGCCGTCCACAAGGCCACGTATCAAACGGTAGCAGATATTTATATTATTCCATAATTAATTCCATCTCCTTAACAGCCTTTCAAACTACGTCATGCGTCTTAGTGAATGATATTTTAATTTATTTAATAATTAATAAATATATTTTTTTAATGATAAGAAGTCATTGGATACATGAAGTGGGCTGCCGTATTAGACGATTAAAATTCCGCAGTGCATATAATTTTTAATAAAGGTGAATGTGGTGCTTTAAAGATAGTTAGTCCAATGGTTAGGGCGTCAGAATGGTGAGTGCGAGGTCTGGAGTTTAACCTTGCTCGTTGCACTTTGACGTGAACCCATTATCTAATCACAAGCTTATTTAATTATAGCTTCTGCCAGTGGCTTCGCCCGCGCAGAGGTGAAAATTATATCACGGGAATTACTACCAGGATAAAAATTATCCTTTGCACTAATTCAGGTTACAAACTATATGTTTGCCAAATTTAATCGAAATCCGCTAAACCATTTTTGTGTGATTGATTAAAAAACATCCATACATCTAACTTTACAAACTTTTACAATTATAATAATAGATCTTTACCTATGTTAGTTAAGGCAACTGAGGGAACACGGGTGGGTTTTAGTCTGTAAATTTCCCACCAAAAAAAAACCCCTAAACCCCTATACACCCCTATACCCCTTAGCATACCTACCTTATTCACTAAAGCAAATATTTTTAAAATCCATCCACAATTGACAGAGATATCGCGGAACAAACATACAAAAAAAACCATACACACGAATTGAGGACCTCCGACTTTTAGAGTCGTCTAAAAAGGCGCTGGATTATAAGTTGAAATCATATTTCGCAGTAACTAGGCAAAACATTGATAGCCTAGTTTTGACTGATTGCCAGCACATTCCCTATCTAATAGCACTAACGATAGAAACGCCTACTTTTAATCGACTTGCATGATTTGCGCAGCGTGATAAATACAGACAGCAACTGCAGCTAACCCTAAAACTGTATACATAGTGGCAGGGACATCGTCGCACAACCGGTTACTATGGATTCAATACATAATTCTTCTTTTTAATTTTTTAAGGGGTCAGCCCCAAAAAAAATTGCATTTCCATACATTTTGACCGCATAATGCATTTATATGAAACTAAAAACAAGAGAGGGCTGAATCGTTCTTTGGCCAAAGAATTAGCATTGCCATTCAACGTGGCAATGCTGCCAGTCTTCTGGGCATGTTTCCTGATGACAGCGATGCGGACGAATACTTCGACGCCTAAGTGTCCTTTTGTTTTTGTATTTATTTGTATATTTAGTTAGTAATTTTATTTATATTATATTAAAAACAAAACGATGATTTGTATTTATTTGTACATTTAGGGCTGATTGTTCAATACTCAGTTAAGTTTTATCTGAGGAATAAATATGTGTAACAGCTTTTGTACCAATAGAAAATATGCGAAAATGTCAGATTTATTCTTCAGATCAATGTTATCTGACTATTGAAAGATCAGCCCTTATTAAGTTAGTCATTTAATTTAAATAAATTAAAGTATAGTAACTACTTCAGAAAATAAAAATTATAAACCAATGAAAAAAAGAAGGATATGTGTGTTTTTTTAGTTTAACTATTGATTTATTTTTGTTGTTTAATAATTTTAATTTTATTAAGTAGCGTAGCAGTGTTTTAGTTTATTTTTTATTCGTTTAATAATTGTATTGTGTTGTAGTTAAGTTTGTGATATTCCTGTGCGAGTCCAATAAATACTTTTTCTTTCTTCTTTCTTTCTGTTAGGTATATGTACAACTAGCTTTTGCTAGCGGCTTCGCCCGCGCGGAACTTTCATCACCCATTTGGGGTTGAATTTCAAAAAATTCCTTGTCTACATTATAAAGGGAACTTCTGTGTAAAATTTCAGCTTTCTAGGTGCAAGGGTTTGGGCTGGGCGTTCATGAGTCAGTCAGTTAATCAGGACTTTTCTTTTTATTTATATAGATGTACCTTTTCACCGATTTTTTACAAAGCATTTAAGTTAGTTGTTCTAGTCCCTGAAACTGGTTTCAGATGTAAAAGATTTTTGATTGTTTAAGGGCTGATTTTTTAATAGTCAGATAACTTTTATCTGATGAATAAATCTGACACATGTGGCTTCCCTGGTACCTCATTAACAGCAAAACTGTGTGAACGTCTATTAACTGCTCCCAAATTGCAATGTTAATTTTTATTCTTTTTATTTTTTACAATGTCTGACATATTCTCGTCATTATTTGACATTATACATCAATTTTACTACTATTTATTATTAGTGATTGTCATTGAAATCATGTCACTTGGTTCAAATATATTCATTATATATAGGTAGATTCTTTTACATATTGTGAATGAGAGAACGTTGTAGGCCTTAGAGACTAGATTTGTAGACGTTTTTCTATTCTGTATTTTCATTCCTCTAAGTACCTGGTACTTATTGACAGGCCTGCACTGTCCTCCCATACCTATTATCACTGTAATTTGAAAACATTGTAAAAGCCAATTATTTTTAAAAGAGTAACCGTGGAGTTTCTTGCCGGCTCTTCTCCATAGGAAACGACAAATTGGAACCGTGCACCTAGCTTCTGACGTTTCATAAGTGCCCATGCAGGCATATGTGAAATATAATATTTTGATTTTGATTTTGATTTTGACAGTTTCACATATTTTCTATACAAAATTTATCAAACCGCAATATTTATTCCTCAGATAAAAATTAGCTGACTATTGAAAATTCAGCCCTAAAAATCCTAAAAAAACAACCCGTTCAAATAAAGAACCTCTTTTTTTAGTTACATGGAATTCAAAACCGAAAAGTTAAAAGTAACTTCAATATCTTTAAATTTTCTACAAGCAAGCCTAGAGTTAACGAAGTTTTAAATGCCGCTGGCACCTTTCAAACCCAGCTCTAAGAATTCCGAAGTTAAACAAATCTTTTACCTAAACTCCATTATATATTTATCATAAATATAATTTATCTAAGTGACCTCCAGACAAACTGAAAGCCTTTAACAGTCTGCAGTCGCCTTTAAATGTATTTCACGTGAATTTGTAAAAGATTTTCAGAATTATATTCCAGAGACAAATATTTATTTTAAAGATTACTTACTTTAATGCATATTTCTTATTGTGAAATCGTTATCTTATTGGAAATAAAATATTTGGAATCAATAATGTATTTGTAATGGATTTGGTTATTCGTTTTGATAATTTTTTTTGTCATCTTTTGTAATAGTATTTTTATTTTTATGCATTTTCTGCGCTCCATCTTATTTAATAAAATATGTTGTTCAATTCAATATCAATTAAATATAATTTTATTGTCAAAGTAATTTTTGCCCCAGGCAAAATAAATATTACATTGTTAGTTTATTACTTGGTAATATTTTCTAAAATAATTTAGAATAAATGATTATTCATATTTATTTGAAAAAACAACACAGTACTTCTAATTACATGAAAACTAGATATAAATAAATAATTTAAAAATAATCGATATCTGCTACGCAAGAGCTACGCTGTCGTAGCAAGCGTAGCAGTGTAGTAAGCTACGTCGTAGCACCCGCGTAGCCCATTCAAATGATGCCGTAACCTACGGACTAACTAAGAAGTAATACTCGGTAGGCCACAATTCAAAGCTGACTAAGCTGCAAGACAAGTATCTCTGTGAAGATGACTTAAGACATTATTAAGGCATTAATTGTAAGTAAGAAAACCAACTAATTGAGTTCAAATGACAATTGCGTAAATATTGAATCCAATATGAACAAACGTGACAGATGCTGAGGTATAAGGGAGTAATTTATGCTTTTAAACAGACATATGCTCACAAAAAAGTCAAATGCCTCCTGCTCAGTTTAAAATACATTTAAAAAAATCTCTCCTATCAAAATGCTGTTATACCATATCGGAATTTTTTAATGACCGTAATTAATTATGGATTTCTATAATTACGAAATTTTCACCATTTGACCCTCAAATCTGTAAAAACAATACCTTTTTTTTTCTTTCATAATTAGCATTAGGATTAAGTTATAAATTTCATAGTTTGTTGTGTAGACTCAAATCTTTAATGGTTTATTATACCTATCAAAAATATGTTATTTTGTACGCCATAAACGGCAAAACATGCAGATCTACCTGAGGGGCAATTCTCGTAATTTTAAGAACGTTCACAGTCTAATCTCAGCCTCAGTCTGTCAAAAATGCTTCGAGTTTCCATACATTTTTGACAAGTATTTGACATTAGGCAGCAGCATTCTCTATGCATTTTACCACCATACTGCGATCGCCAACCCGCCTGCCAAGCGTGGCGATTATGGCTAACCCCCCCAAATTGGGGGAGGCCTATGTCCAACAGTGTACGTCTTTCGGCTGAAATGATGATTTGACATTTGATGGTCGCCGAGATGAGACTGCGACTAGATTTTGAACGTTTTTAATTACCAGAATTGGCCTTCTGATGTTATAAGACCTTGCACATTTATTTGATGTATACTCATGTTTTACAATAAATATATTATATTCTAAAAAACCATTTTAAAATAACTTGAAATATTTTAACACGAAAAAAGGTTCGTTGGTCTAGTGTTCGCAAGTGCTACTTCTGAGCTTGAGGTCCTAGGTTCGATTTTCGGTTTGGGCAAAGCATAATTGAGTTTTTCCATAACAAATTTCTCAATAGCACCACGGGATCTGCATTTGTGCCCAGATGATGGCAATGACCATAATTGTTAATGTGATGTAACTTAATTTTTTTTTATTAACTTTAATTTATTATTTTTTATTAACTTTTTTTATTTTTTTTATTAACTTTAATTTATTATTTTGCATTAAATTTGATTTATTATTTATTTGTTAATGTGTATTTAATAACTCGCCCCTATTACATGGGACTTGAACATAACTGTCGAAATTTCGCGTGTTCTTTAGGTCACCTCTACCTACCCATTTAGGGATTACCTACACCAGAAGGCCAATTCTCGTAATTAAAAACGTTCAATCTAGTCACAGTCTCATCTCAGCGACAATCAAATGTCAAAGAGTTGTCAAAAATGTATGGAAACTAGAGGCATTTTTGACAGATTGAGACTGAGATCAGACTGTGAACGTTCTTAAAATTACGAGAATTGCCTCTCAGAAGACGGCTGAAAAAAAAAGGTATCTAGAGGGAAATTCCCCTGCTAGCTTGACCAATGACCTCACAAGAATCCCCTGCTAGCTTGACCAATGACCTCACAAGAATCCCGTGCTAGCTTGACCAATGACCTCACAAGAATCCCCTGCTAGCTTGACCAATGACCTCACAAGAATCCCCTGCTAGCTTGACCAATGACCTCACAAGAATCCCGTGCTAGCTTGACCAATGACCTCACAAGAATCCCCTGCTAGCTTGACCAATGACCTCACAAGAATCCCGTGCTAGCTTGACCAATGACCTCACAAGAATCCCCTGCTAGCTTGACCAATGACCTCACAAGAATCACGGGAAGCCTCTGTATTCTACTAATATTTGAAAAAATAAATACCGTTACAATAGAAAACCAACTGAACCACTTAAACTCCAAAAAGCACATGACTTTCGTCTTAACTTATCCATCTACTTATAGCACCTTCCCAATGCCAAAGCAATTAAAACTCTATCGTACATGTTATAAGATTGAAACTCAAGATAAATCAAAGCATGGAGTATATATAAACTCTGTGACCCAGACGGGTTGACCTGATTCGAGCATGAACTAATATAGAATAGATACTACAATATGTTGGTTTTACCTGTCAAGGAATACATACATTATCGGTTAAACCATCCGTTTAGCCTCACCCTTAAAAAACCGTTCCATGTGTGAATGTGACAGAAAAGTCGAGATTAAATCATTTTCAAAATCAAAAGTCATTTATTCAACATTTATTCACTGAGAGTCAACACCTTTTGTACGTCAAAAGTACATAAGACAGTCCCCCAAATCACCCGTTCTTCACCACTTCCTAGTGCTTTAGCTGGGAAGAAGAAGTGGCGGAACAAACTCTCCAGCAGAAATTTGACTTGGTATGGACATGTGTTGAAGAAAAGAGAGATGAATATAAATGTTGATGGATGGAGAGGGAGAGGAATGAGATGAAAGAGAAGGGAGTGAATGATAGCGTGACGGTAGACGAGAGAATGGAAGAAGAAAATGTTACGCCGACACTAAGTAACATAGGCCAAGGGCAGGAAGATTATGATTTGTGAATGTTACACCCTCTAGGCCAGGGATGGGAAAACTATGGCCCGCGGGCCATCTCCGGTCCGCGACCATCAAACAAAAATCAAGTGAAGTTACACTAAGTGAGTCACTTTAGTACGGTAGAGGAGATCAGAGAACTCGCTTTCAGTGGGTTTTCGGTGAAATTCTTGGAATTGTCGATGCTTCAAACCCCGTGAACATAATGTGTTGATAAGTTTTACAACCACACTTAAACCACAATAAAGCTGTGGTAATGCATTTGAGAGAGTGTGGAACTTAAGAAAGGAGATTCAAGACTTTCTGACGGTGCAAGGCAAATGGGACGACTTTAAGATCCAAATTTGACTAAATAAATAGTAAAAAAAGCAGCAGCTTGGCCCGCCATATATTTCGTTAATAAATATTGGCACGCGAGGGAAAAAGTTTCCCCATCCCTGCTCTAGGCTTTTAAGGCGATTAGAACGTCAACTGCTTGAAATAAATCATTGAAATTTAAAACTATACAGTCCTATCATTTGTTGTACCTATATAATATAGCCGAACTAAAGCAAGTTTTTTTTTAAATTATTTATATTTAAATTCAGCTGCGTTGCCATATCTGTCAATAAAGACTGTAATGTAGTTTATTTTCCCTCTTACCCTTACACACTCTCCTGTCGCAGGTTGCTGGAAGAGATTTCTTTAGAAATAAGTATCACCTCTGTACCTATTTTTCTGTTCTAATCTTCTTGTCTGTTTATACAGGAAAAGTTTTTATTCAGTGTGCAAACTGTTGCCATGAATTTCAGCATGTTATTCTAGAGCGCAGAAATTTTTCGGCAGTTATACAAAAAGAAATCAGCTGTTCCATACATTTTGACCGCGTAGGTATTGCACTTTTCTATGAAACAGCAGATTTTTTTTTGTATAACCCACGAAAAATTTCCTCCCTGGGGGTTCTAGAATGATATGCTGAATTCATGGTTACAGTTTGCGCACTGAATAAAAACTTTTCCTTTATATTATATGTGTGTACATAAACAGTTAAATAAATAAATAAGAAGGGAAAAGTATGTGTTTATTTGGGACATGTCCATAAGTTTTTCCTTTTGCAAGAAAAAAGTATTGCCTCACATACTCCTGGCTGCGCCAAATTGAAGGGTTAATGGATAGAAAAGGCAGGATTAACAGTGATATAATAGGATAAAAGCACTGAACGTTCTTAGTACCACTACCATAGAATTGCGAGAGAAAGAGAGAAAAAACTGTCGACTTACGTCATCTACCATCACAAATATTCCCAGTTCAGCTAAATGCCTGAACAACTAGGGCCTAGACAATCCCTCAGGGGATACATTTTCAATAATCCTTAATTAAGGCTAATTTTCGTTATACAAGGAACTCTTGGGAAAAAATCCTGCTTTTAGACCCAAAGGTTTCCGATCTTATTCATAAAAAGTTATCGAACATCTAAAACCTTGCTAAAGTCTGGTTGTCAAAAAGTCTTATTTATACATTTTTGCACTAATACGTTCTATAAACCTACTATAAAGTTATAGAAGCCAGAACACTACGAGTACTTTAGCAGCGTTTTATAGACAAAATGGCCGACTCTCTACAGCAGCTGATTAAAAAGATAGTGACATTTGACGTGCAAATGTTGTGTGTCAACAAATGCCAATTTCAAAGCAATCCGTTGACACTTACAATTTCATATTAGTTGTTAAATCTAATTATCAATGACGTTGTCGCGTCAGAAATGTCGAAACTGTAGACAGTAAAGTTGCGCTTACACGGGCAACTAGAATATTCCTTATTCTCGTCAACTATGACGTCAACAACGGCAACATGTAGCAACCTCTTGCCAGAGATACGCCCACACAATACCATGCAATATAGAGCAACATAAAAAAAACTAGGCAATACGCCGCCACCCCGCCGCCTCCGCCGCCAGCCGGTTCCTCTCGCAAAAACGACACGTAGTTATACGTACAAACGAGATAGAAAGAAAATTTACTAAAAATTTCCTAAACCGATTGGATATTCGGCAACCCATATTGGCGACATTGAGAAATGTGAACAATGTCCGCATTTTATTGCTGTTGCTCCACTTAGTTGATTCAGATTGATCCATTAGTGTTGCCGAGCAATAATTGCTCAAAAAATTGCCCGTATAAGAGCACCTTAAAATAATTTACGGTACCTAATAATGTCTATGGTCACAATTATTAGGTGTGTAGACAGACATTCTCTTTTGATAATTCAACGTGTTGGATAACTTCATGAAACTGGCAACATTTTGAGTTATAAACGACATATTAGTTATGGAACGTTTATGAAACTTAAATGAATATAAATTGCTATCTAAGGTTTTAGCAAATTATATTACTTACTATGAGAAACGTCTCATGCACCTAACAACACCCGCACCCATTCTCTTCAAACTGGAAATCAGCAATGCTGCTATGCATCAGAAGCCGACTAGCTCCTTGACTTGACCAGTATCAAAAAACAAAAGAAAGAACCAAGAAACAAACGACTGGTCTGCCTGTTTAATTTGACCTCTCCATGTATGTTTTATATCTGCATAAATAACCCGCGAAGGGTAGGTTTAACACCAATAAATCATTCAACTGTTTCTTGTGAAGCTACAGTTAAAGGTTTGGTTTATCTTCAGCCATAATCTGCAAACGATTAAGTTGGAGGTCTATCTAAAATTAACGAGAAACTTGTTGCTTGACTAAAGGATTGGTAGATGAGGTTTACTTAAGGCTGGTAGCTGGATTTTAATTGTTGGTATGTTATTTTTTACAGAGCCAACTTGCCCAAAAGTGGGACACAATAAAGCCATTTTTTTTGTTTTATTGTGTTTTTATTTTGTTATTATTCCAGCATTCATTCATTATTTTTCACATGCTTTATATTAGCTTCACTTGTATGTTTGTATGTAACCGACTCCTTAGAGCGCGATTTAGACCCACTTTAAACGGTCAGATTTCATTGAAAGTTGGTAAACTTATCGAGGACCGATGACAATTCAATCATTTAAAAAAAAATTGAGAAAAATGAAAAAAAATGCAAAAAAAAACGCGTTTTTGTAGTTAGCAGAACTAAAAAATATAAAATAAATAATAGTTAAAAAAAAAGTTTTTCTCCTTTTTTAGTTTGATTTTTAAAACGTGTTTTTTAGTTTTTTAAACTATTATTTTTGTTTTTGATAGGGGACACCTTTCTCCACTGTAGAACTATACAGGTTGAAAAACAAAGGTTGAGTAAAGTCATATTTTGGCCATCAGCATCCACAACAGCCTATATTGTTTCCATAGCTGGGACACAGGGGCGTAACCCACCACGCAGACCCAGTGTGGGTTGGTGACTTACATGTCATCGACTTTTTGGTTCTAATGCAAATACTAGTAAAAATTACAGATTTCCATGATATCCGTTATAATTATGTCGTAACCGCCCATATAAGAAACTAGCTTATGCCCCGCGCCTTCACCCACATGGACGTCTGAAAATACCCAACGGGAATGTAGCACCGGGATTAAAACTACCCCATTGTGATAATCCAGATTATAAACTATCTGTCTTCTCATGTAACTTTATTGGTTTACGCGACTCACGCTAGGTTTTAACCATTTTTTCACGAGCTCATGAAAAATACGGAAAAATACCTACATCTTCAAAGATCATCGTCATATTTCAGCCAATTTACAGGAAACCATAATGAATTATACACCTAAATCTTCCTCATAAATCACTCCGTATATTGATGAAAACCGTATGAAAATCCGTTCGGTTGTTTTTGAGTTTATCGCAGTCAAACAAACAGACAGACAGGCGAGGCTGGGGGACTTTGATTTATAATACGTAGTGAAGTTTTAAGACTTAAACCTATTATTGTCGAGTGCCAGACTAAAAATATTTATATTTAATGTGGATTTAGAAAAATCTAGCCAGTTTTTATTAAGATTGGCAGATTAAAAATAAAATATTTTGCATTGACTGGCAAGATTTTTTCGAATATTGGTTACCGAGATATACATAAAAAATCCTCCTCTGTTCTTACCGCTGAAATTTTCATGATTGGATACAAGTTCGGGAGATGTCAATCCGAATGAGTGTCATTTAGGGGACGTGAAAAAGATTGGTCGATTATTTGAGCTTTTTCAACCAGTATTTGCCTCGTAACTACTGGTTTGCTAACGCAAAATCTCTTCTCGACTCATAACTACTTGTTTTACTCACGGCGTGCGTGACCAGACGTCTACTTATACACGAACTCCGTAGTTTTGGCCGAGGTTACGGCCAGTTCCTACTCCGTATAACTTACGGACATATGATTAGTTCGTTTTCCGAACTAAAAATTTATGACAACTCGATTTGACAGTTGTCTCTACGCCCGATGTGTTTTGCCCGTCCAAAAAAAAATATTTGTCACTTATTTTGACGGATCGTTTACTTTCTGACGGGCGCGTATCTACGTTGATGGGCTTAGAGAGTAAGCCCTCAGATGTATGAACGTAAAATAAGCAAATGGCGTGTATAAGGATGGGTGACATTTTGTATATTTTGTTCACCCCCATTGGTAAATATATGTATTTTTCCTATCCCAAAAAAAATTTTTTATTGTTTTTACTCCTAATTGCTCTAGTTGGCTGCAAGTAGCTCTACCAAGAGCAAGGTCTTGGGTTCGATGACTAAGTCAGGTGAGAGTTATTATTTACTAGCTTTGCCAGCGGCTTCGCTGGCACTGACGTCGGAAATTATCTCACGCGGACGTACAATAGGTTCATTTTATGTAGGTAGAGTAGTAATTCTTTTACATATTGTGAATGAGAGAACGTTGTAGGCCTTAGAGACTAGATTTGTAGACGATTTTCTATTCTGTAGTTTCATTCCTCTAAGTACCTGGTACTAATTGACTGGCCTGCACTGTCCTCCCATACCTATTATCACTGTAATTTGAAAACATTGTAAAAGCTAATTGTTTTTAAAACAGTAACCGTGGAGTTTCTTGCCGGCTCTTCTCCATAGGAAACGACAAATTGGAACCGTGCACCTAGCTTCTGACGTTTCATAAGTGCCCATGCAGGCTTATGTGAAATAAAATATTTTGATTTTGATTTTGTACTACCGGGATAGAAAGTATATTTTGTGTTTAGTTTGTGTTAATCCAGGTTATAAACTATCTGTATGCCCAATTTTATCTAAAACCGTTGGGCAGTTTTTGCATGGTTTTTTTTTTTTTTTTTTGAGGGTGGGAAATCATCAAATGACTTCTCCCGCTCTGGGTGGAGCAGGAGGGCGTGTCAGACTTTTACTGACTAAAACCCACCCGTGTTCCTTCAGTTGCCTGTGTGCCAGGGGCGACGGTATCTCTTTCGAACAACCCGCACCCCTGGCAGGCATCGGCCCTTGCGGACCCCACCAGTCCGGCGCACCAGGACACATGGCACGCCGTGACCACCCCAGGAACCAAGTAGCACAAGGGCCCCAGACTACTCTAGCACCCTTGGCACCCTTGGTCCCCCTGCGACGGGTCAGCACAGTGGCCCCGCCGCCTACCACTTCTCGGCCGCAGGGGATAGGGAGAGCGGCCAACGCTATACCGACACTCCTCTTCCCCTGCGGCCCCACCGCGTCCGCCATCAAACGGTGGCGGCCCCGTCCAGGCTACGGAAGGGAAGAGCGCTACTCAAAAGTACCGGCACTCCTCCTCCGCCGCAGCCTGTAACCCTCAGCCGCGATGCCTCCCATTCGACATCGCGGCCCGCCTCAGTTGCTGTGCACCTCACCGCAACCTACTTTTTGGCCGCTACGTCGTCGGCTTGGAGACAAAAGCCCTGACGAGCGGCCCCACCTTTGGGTTCCTCTTCGCTTCACCGTGGGAGCGGACCACGGCTACTGAGCCCCCCCGCAACGACAATGCGGGAACCCACTGGGGGGGAGTTTTTTGCATGGTTGAGTAACAAACGGTCGGAGGCGCTGCACTCGAACTTTTGGACGAGTACGTTTACCTAGGACAACCTGTCCAATTAGGTAGGTCCAACTTCGAGAAAGAGGTCAATCGTCGAAACCGAATCGGCTGGGCAGCGTTCGGGAAGCTTCGCAATATTTTCTCGTCCCATATACCGCAAAAAAACCGAAAGTCTTTGACCAGTGCGTGTTGCCAGTGATGACATATGGAACCGAAACGTGGTCGCTCACAATGAGCCTCATAAGAAGACTTAAAGTCACCCAAAGGGCAATGGAGAGGGCTATGCTTGGAGTTTCCCTGCCTAATCGAATCAGGAATGAAGAGATCTGCAGGAGAACCAAGGTAACCGACATAGCCCGAAGAATTGCCAAACTGAAGTGGCAGTGGGCAGGCTATATTGCTCGCAGAACAAATAGCCGATGGGAAAAGTTCTGGAGTAGCGACCGCGCACTGGAAGACGTAAGGACGTAAGTTGGAAGGTAAGGTAAGGTGGACCAATGACCTTTTAAGGGCCGCAGGATTCCGCTGGATGCTGGATGCACAGAACCGAAAGAACTGGTGGAGCTTGGGGGAGGCCTATGTCCAGCAGTGGACGTCTTTCAGCTGAAATGATGAGTAACAAGCACCCAAATATCCAAACTTACAAACCTGCACATTTATAATGATAGTAGATTTGTTAATGCAAAATATTGTGTGCGTCTATGTAAATTACTGTATTTCCTTCATCCATTTTTCGTTCTATTTGTTGTAAAAACCCACAATACTTCTGATTTTCGTTGACTATAAAGTATTATACTCCAAAAATTTAATTTGGCTTCCATATATATTCAACCCAAGACGTTGTAAAATTTTCACATCCCCAATATACCTCGGAAACTCAAAAATAAAACTAAAAACTAAACTAGTCCATAGTTCACGTAAGTTAGCAAGGTTGAACTTATATTTGTCTGTTCCAACTTACTGTTTGATGGCTTGGAGTCTAGATTTAGCTAGGAGAGAATACGGAACTTTAATTCTGTACATTTTAGCATTTCTCTCTAAAATACGGTATATTTTTTAAACGTAACACTCATTATCATGCCTGTAATCCGCAAACGGTTAGACAGAGGTACACCTTTTGTGCACCCACATTTCGCCAGTTGTGTTTTTGTGTTGTTTTTGAATTATGTAACCTATATGGAGATTTCTCTGATATAGGTACATAACATTAAATTGAATTGAATAAAGGGCGAGTCTATTGCCATAAATCAGGCACAACTCCAGTCACCAGGCTGGAACTGAGAAATTTGATCACACCTTGCGAAAATACTAAATAGCCAAGTGAATGCGACCAACTTGGAAGCAGCGCTCGTCAGCCGCTACCGCGGGCCCGCTCGCTGTGCTCGCTCGGCTCGCGCGCGGTGGGTCACAGTTCTAACCTAACCTAATCCATTTGGTCGTGGTGTCCTGGCTTACTTCATTATTTCAGCCGAAAGACGTTCACTGCTTGACATAGGCATCCCCCAGGCTCCTCCACTTCGACCGGTCTTGTGCTTCCCACATCTAGCGGATTCCCGCGGCCTTCACAAGGTCGTCGGTCCATCTTGTGGGAGTCCTTCCCACTCTACGTCTTCCGGTACGCGGTCACTCCAGAACCTTTCGGCCCCATCGGCCATCTTCTGCGAGCAATGTGCCGTGCCCACTTGCCCCTAGCTTACTTACTGCGACCAATTCCGCTACCACCAAAACCGACAAGTCAGGGATGGCTCACAATTTATGGTACAATTCATAATTCATCGTCAGTTTACAATCTTGCAAGATAGATTATAAACTTACGGTGTTCACTACCATACGGTGATATCGATTACATGAAGCAGAAACTTTGTGCTCCTTTTTACGAAAATTACGCAAATGGAGGAAGTTGAAATTTGACACAGTTTAAGGTTATATAAAGAGGGAGTGCAGAAAGTAATATTTTTGTTGTTTAAAATTTTAATGAATTATGATCGAATTTCGACCGCTGGCGGGCACTAGTATACACAATTAGTCACTAAATTAATTAATTAATAGGTATTGATGTAAATGTTTGAATAAAATAAAAACCCAACACATTCCAAAACGATGACAGAGTGCCATTTTTGATTTTCAACATAAAAATTCACTATACAGGTTGAAATTGAAAACATGCGACAAACCGAAATGGGAGATTGTACTCATCATTATGAACAACTTTTACTAAGGGACCAAAGATGCAATCGCGAAAAAAAAAACATCTGTTCCCTACATTTATGTTCGCATGACTCGTCAAAATGTAGGGAACAGCTGTTTTTTTTTTGCGATTGCATCTTTGGTCCCTTAGCAAAAGTTGTTCATAATGATGAGTACAATCTCCCATTACGGTTTGTCGCATGTTTTCAATTTCAACCTGTATAAAAACCTACGCCTTGAAAGAAAAGCCAATGTAACCTGTAACCGCGATATAACTTGACGTGATTGCTTCTGAGAAGTAGCGACGTGGTCGACACGCACGTCTGAGCACGTAGCCACCTAGCCACTAGCCACCACTATGCGCCACTTGGTCATGTAAAACTATATTGTACCGTTAAAAGGTATGAAGAAAATTGTTGGTGACAATACAAAGCTGTATGTTTAGCGAGATAAGTTTTCTGGTAGTTTTTTCGTCTAACCTTGAGATTCTGAAACCCTATCTTATAAATTCCGTTGTCTAATCTAATGTGAACGTAGGCCGTGTGTTAAGGGGACACCAGTCGCGGGCTCAAACTCACTGGTGGTCGTGGCTAAAAATCACCCTGTCTCACCAGGCATCGTGTCCGACGAAGATAGTATCAGTGATGAGCAGTTAGACGCTAGTCTACATGCACAACGTTATTGAGTGAGATGCAGGATCAATAATAGTAAAACAACGCGTTAAAAATTAAGAAAATTCCTTCGGAAGATCGAGTTTTATGAAAAAACCACTAGCAATAACCAATAAACGGTGGTTTTTTTAGTTAATTGTCGGTACTGAATTTGGTTGGGAGATTTTACACTTCTTTTATTACTTAAATACACCCAAAGTTGCGGTTAAATAAGCAAGAAAAGTGAAGATTTGTTGGCTCATAACTTTTTAATAGCTTTTCATTTGACTATTCTGTTTCCGCACAGACAATCTATCTATCTAATCTAAATACCTTTAAACGAGCAATTCTTGTATATATATGTATTATGTATATATATGTTACCGGCCAAACCCGATTTCAGGCCAAACTAGTTTGTCCTAGGTCAAACTGGTTTATTAAGCCGGGGCACCCCGATTAAATGGGTTAGGTTAGGTTAGAACTGTGTCCAAAAGGGCGCGAGCCGAGCGAGCGCCGCGAGCGGTACCGCGACAGCGGCCGGCGAGCGTTACTTCCAAAGGCTGTTAACGAAACGGCTAATTAAGCTAGTTGGCTGCGACATATCACGCGTAGGATTAAGTCTGTTTGGCCTAGGACAAACTAGTTTGGCCTGAAATTGGGTTTGGCCGGTAACATATATAATCTGAATCTCGGAAACGGCTCCAACGCTTTTCATGAAATGTAGTATGCAGGGGTTTCGGGGGCGATAAATCGATCTAGCTAGGTTTAATTTTTAGATAACGTCAAACCAAAAAAAAAACCAGCTATGCTCGGTAATACCAGATATTATTGATAATGAGACAAAACCATATCATGTTTAATTTTTGATGTACATTGTCAAACAGTGGAGTAATACACTCCCGAAGTTTGTATGAAAAAATATAGACTCGTTTCCTCTTAACCAAATAAACCGTCGCGCGAACATTTGACCGCCACGTTCACTTTGTTGGTGAACCCGAATGCGACGTCGCATCGGCTTAGAGAGAGCGTCTCGATTTTCCGAACAAATGCGAATGCCCAACCAATCGCTTTAATTAGGTTACGCGGGAATGATTTTGATGCTGTTATTTTGGTCAACTAATGACTTTTGAGATAATGACTGATGAAGATGTATCGAAGAAAAAACATGCCGTTGCCAACACCAAATAAAATTGAGATAGCAGCAAAACAAATTAATGATGATTTTGATCAACAATCAGAGGCTTCATTCAACTTTCTACATATCCTTATGCAGAAAGTTGAATTAAGGTTAGACAAGTATCGATAAATTGGTCTTCTTCTCTTCTTGCCATGTCCCTATAGAGCGGGCCCCCTGATACAAATTCGCCATTTTTGGCGGGTGCTGAGTTGTTTCTGGGCGTATAACCCAACGTCTTCATGTCTTCTATTCTGGTTCGAAATCAGGTAGTTGGGCGTCCTCTGCAACTCTTGCCATCACTTTGCGGGTCACATGGTCTCTTCACGACGCATCACATGGCCGTACCAACGTAGGCGATTTTCAAAGATACTGAATTAGCAGTTAGCAAGTGAGGTAAGCAGAAGTACCTAGTGGAAATATCCAGAATGATAATTGTGAGTGGAATTTTACCTTTAACAAGAAAGTTCAGTTCAGTATCTTTATTGTGGATCATAGGTAGGTACATAATACAGGTCTTAAATAGTTAATTGTGATCAGCTACGTCCCACCCTTAGGGCATACAACAGTTACATAAAAATTAGAATTACATTTGGAATTACAAGAATTACATTATTTCACATAAAATACCACATTGACCATTGAACCACAAAAAAAAGAAAGAATAGAAATCGTTTCAGTATAGTACAAAAAAAAACACGCTTTAAAACCCAAACTTAACTTAAAAAGCGTGGGGTGCTTAATATCAATTGATTTTAAAAATACCTCAAAAAGCACCCCACGCTTTTTTAAATTATTTTCTGCTTTTTTAGTTTGAGTTTTAAAGCGTGTTTTTTAGATTTTTTGATCTATTATTTATTTTCTATTTGTTGTTCTGCTAACTACAAAAGCGTGATTTTTCAGTATTTTCTTTTACATTTTCATTTTAAATTATTGAATTGTCATCGGTCCTGGATAGGTCTACAAATTTTAAATGAATTCTGAGCGTGTCAAGTGGGTCAAAATCAAGTCCAAAGGAGTCGGTTACAAACAAACATACAAGTGAAGCTAATAAAAGCGTGTTAATTAATCATTAATAATAATAAAAACAATGTCATTACGTAACGTTTACTTCAGAAGACGATAGATGGCGCTACTTTAAATCTAGCTAATCTTGATTTTGAGGATACAGAGTGGCAAGGATATCGACGCACACCCTGTTACTATGGATTCCGTACATGACTCTGAACCAACCATTGTGAAAGCATTTCATCATCATCATCATTTTCAGCCTTTTAACGTTCCCACTGCTGGGACACAGGCCTCCTCTCTGTAAGAAAGAGTGGAACATAATCCACCGCGGGGGCCCAGTGCTGGTTGGTGGGTGTCAAATGTCTTTGAATTCTTGGTTCTAGGACATGCCGGTTTCCTCACGGTGTTTTCCTTCACCATTTTTAGAGCAGTGGTGAATGAAATTATTTACACAAAGTATAGCGCCTGTCTGGGTAGGAACTTACGACCTACAACGCGTAATTTACGCGTAATTTTAATTAATAAATTATAGTATAACGATACTTTTAATAAAACTTGAAGAGTTTGTTTTTAAGGTAAGAAAATTTAAATTTCGCAGGCCACCCTGCCGCTTCCTCCTTAAGCTTAAACTTTTTGATGTTTTGGCAAATTTGGTTGCACCGGAGGATTTGTCAAAGTACCACTGCTCCAAAGCATTTCGTTCAAGTAAAATTTATTCAACCTTAGGGTGGTAACTCAATTACGAGGTTGACTGTACCTACTACAGTATGACGTCTAAGCTATTTGTGGTCGATTGTGAAATGACCCGCTAATTTTACTATACCTGCAAGATGCTACGACGTAGCAGGCGATATGACGTCACAGCTACGCCAGCTTCGTAGCAAATTACCGTAGACCGATCCGTAACGTCGAGTGACTATTTTCGGAATTTTATTGTGTGACTATTTTACATTTAGAAAGATGCTTGATGCAAAATTGAACTCACAATTATCATCCCGGATATTTCCACTACTTTTGCTCACCTCAATTTAAAATGAAACCTATACAAGCTAAACTCTTTATCAAAACGATTCCTACAGTATCAAAATTCTAAGTATTATAACATTTTACACAAAGAACGAACTATTTCAGGTTGCATGACGTGATTTCATAAAGTAAGCCGCCATTATAACCGCTTGTGTTTAAAACTTATATTTTTAGCTGAAAGAATTAGTTTTAGGGCTATTACGCATGTTACTTTTATGTGGTGTATTGATTTTTTTTTTGTGTGGTTATGTGTAATGGAGAATTATTAGGTCTTTACCTATGAAATTGCCGTTTTGCAGTACTGGCCATTTCAAATCAAAATAATTTTTGTTTGGGTAAGAATTCTAATTTCAAATTAACTTTATTTTAAAAACTTGGATTTTTTTTTCCAAAAGTAGTCATTTGTTTATTGATTAGTGTTACATTTTCATCGCATTTCAATCTTTTTCGTCATCATGGATACGTTAAAAATTCGAGTAATTATGGAATATGAGTACCGTCGTGGCAGCAACGCGGCACAAGCGGCACGCAACATCAACGACGTTTACGGAGCTAACACTACAAACCAACGCACCACCTGTTATTGGTTTGCTCGCTTCCGTTCTGGAAATTTCGACCTGAAAAATGAACCTCGCGGTCGTCCGAAGACTTTGGTCGACAATGACGAATTAAAGGCGATTGTGGAAGCTGATGATACACAATCTACGGCTGAATTAGCAGCAGCTTTCGACGTTAGCGTCAAAACAATATTGGTCCATTTGCGTCAAATTGGCAAGGTAAAAAAGCTTGACAAATGGGTGCCCCACGAACTCAATGATCGTCAGCGCGAAGTACGCGTCGAGACGTGCCTTGCACTGCTCAACAGACACACAAATGAAGGAATTTTGAACCGCATTGTTACCTGCGATGAAAAATGGATTCTGTTTGATAACCGCAAGCGCTCAGCAAGTTGGTTGGATCCTGGTTCAGCACCTAAACAATGCCCTAAACGAAAACTTACCCCTAGAAAAGTGATGGTCACTGTTTGGTGGTCTAGCGCCGGTGTGATTCATCACAGCTTCTTACCAAACGGGGTGAGCATTACTGCAGATGTGTACTGTGAAGAACTGAACACAATGATGGAGAAGCTGGCACATCTCCAACCAGCATTGGTCAATCGCTCGTCTCCGCTGCTCCTGCACGACAACGCGCGACCTCATACTGCACAGCAGACGGTCTCCAAGTTGCAAGAACTGGGGTTGGAAGCTCTCCGTCATCCGCCCTACTCACCAGACCTTGCGCCTACAGACTACTACTTTTTCCAGAATTTGGATAACTTCTTGGCGGGAAAAAAATTCAATACCCGAGAGGCAGTACAAAATGCCTTTGAAGAATTTGTTGCCTCCCGTCCAGCTGATTTCTTTAAGAAGGGCATCAATAAACTGCCACTGCGATGGCAAAGATGCATTGATTGCATGGGTGATTACTTCGATTAATACAAATAAAAAATACATGAAAAAAATTCGTTTAAATTTTTTCATACAAAACGGCAATTTCATAGGTAAAGACCTATTATATAATAGGGGAGAGACTAATCTGCGATTGTGTTAAATTAGAAGTGAATCAGAAAATCCAATTCATTTTTAACCGACTTCAAAAAGGAGGAGGTTATCAATTCGTCGGAACCTTTTTTTTTTGTTTTATGTATGTTCCCCGATTACTCGAAGATGGCTGGACCGATTTGGATTTTGTTTTTTTTGTTTGAAAGGGTATACTTTCCAGGTGGTCCCATGATCATCAAGTCAGGATCTGATGATGGGATCCTGGAGAAATAGAGAGAACTCTTCAAATTTTATAGGCACATGAAGCGATTTAGGTATTTTTTGGAAGAGTACTTTCTCGTAGTGGTCACATTTCAATTTGGTGAAGATCTGATGAAGAACTTTGGAGATAGGCAACGGAACTCCTCAATAAATGATAGCAAATGGATTGGGTTTGCTGAAATCTCATGTCTGTCTATTGCTTACACCATTCATAACATAACATCACGCCGGTATGCTGTGAAGGGGTAAGCACATGTGAACCACTAAAAAGTGAAAAATAAAAACTTTTTCCAAAAAAAAAACAACCGACTTCCAAAAAACACTACAAAGTGAAAAATAACTTTAATTTCGGAAGGCGGTGACAAAAAATTCAAATACAGCTCCAAAGACACCGACTTCCGAAATTAAAGTTATTTTTCACTTTGTAGTTTTTTTTGGAAGTCGGTTGTTTTTTTTTTTTTGGAAAAAGTTTTTTATCCATACAAGAATTGTATTACATATACACAAATAATAAATTTAAAGAATCTGTTTGTAGTGTTAAAAAACAGCTTTTTACTTAATGCTTAAGAAAGTATATATAGCATTAATTACGAAAAAAAAAACTTGTCTTCTGTCTGTTTGCTGGTTTGTCCAGTTTGTTTTTGCGGCGGTCTGTCGGTCAAAATTTTTACGGGATTTTCACTGGCAAGAGCTATTGCTTTTATAAGGAGTAACCTTGGATACTTTTTGTATATATACCTACATAAATTTACGCTTTCTTCCTATAGGGTAGAGAAACTACGGAACGTCACCAGCCACGATCCTTAGCTTCGTTTATAAGAAAGTCTAACCAAAATCTTATCCCCCCCGGTGGGTTCCCGCATTGTCGTTGCGGGGGGGCTCAGTAGCCGTGGTTTCCGCACCCACGGTAAAGCGAAGAGGAACCCCCGGGGTGGGGCCGCTCGTCGGGGTTTTTGCTGCCAAGCCGACGAAGTGGCGGCCAGAAAGTGGGTTGCGGTCGGGTGCGCCGCAGCTGAGGCGGGCCGCGATGTCGAATGGGAGGCATCGCGGCTGAGGGTTACAGGCTGCAGCAGAGGAGCAGTGCCGGTACTTTTGAGTAGCGCTCTTCCCTTCCGTGGCCTGGACGGGGCCGCCACCGTTTGATGGCGGACGCGGTGGAGCCGCAGGGGAAGAGGAGTGTCGGTATAGCGTTGGCCGCTCTCCCTATCCCCTGCGGCCGAAAAGTGGTAGGCGGCGGGGCCACTGCGCTGACCCGTCGCGGGGGGACCAGGGGTGCTAGACGCGGGGTCGTCTGGGGCCCTTATGCTGCTTGGTTCCTGGGGTGGTCACGGCGTGCCATGTGTCTTGGTGCGCCGAACTGGTGGGGTCCGCAAGGGCCGATGCCTGCTAAGGGTGGGGGTTGTTCGAAAGAGATACCGTCTCCCCTGGCACACAGGCAACTGAGGGAACACGGGTGGGTTTAGTCAGTAAAAGTCTGACACGCCCTCCTGCTCCACCCAGAGCGGGAGAAGTTATTTGATGATTTCTCCACAAAAAATAAAAAAATTATAACAGTAGGTACATAAGTATTTAAAGATATTTCATTTTACTAAAACTCTTATTTCCATTCATTTTTAAAGCTAAAGAAGGAAAGCATCTTTATTTTATTTAGATCGTAGCAGCGTGAAAGTCTCTTCAGCCAACTGTTGTCAATATAGTATAAGTTAGTCCGCATCGTGTGTTTCAAAGCATTAGAAACTATCGCGTGTGTTGGATCATTCGGTTCCCTACAAAATGGTTGAGCTGGATGGTGCTGATCGACGCGTCAAGTTCGTGAACGGGCGCCGTCGGTTGAGACTGGTCATCTCCTAACTTCCATGGCTTATTTTAAATCTTATATTTAGAATGGTTTTTTTTTTTTACATTGTTCTCACATATGAAGCAACATGAATAATGTTCCCAAGTTTTTGTAATACTTAATGGAGTTTCTTGCCCGTTCGTCTCCATAGAGATCTACGTTTTGGAATGGGCAACTAGCTTCAACTTTCCAACTGGTCGACTTTTTGACAATTCAAAAGTGCCTGTAAATGGTTTAATTGAAATAAATGCTTTGAGTTTGAGTTTATCCACTACTGTCAAAAATAAAAATCCGAAGACATTACACGAATCGCAAAGTCGCACAGCTGTCCTAACCCTTAAGGCTCACCACAACGGGTGTTTACATCAAGCATAATAGCTGACCTGCGCTCGAGATTAAGATAAGTTTACAGATAAATTATTCATTAGCTTTGGGTCAAATTAAAAGCTCAAATTGATATTTTGGAAAATAAGTGGCATAGTATTTTTGAAGAACATCTTTGTCTGACAAACTATGAGTAAATATGAAAGGCAGTTGAGTACCAGTATTTTTCATAGAAATACTGCCTATCTGACCTCCACAAGCCAGTAACTGGATAACACGATAACCCATCGTAAGACTGGCTGTCAGATTTTTGGGCTTCCGACTGCCTGAAGGACTGTCGAGATCTATTAATGACAGCCGGGAAAAAAGGCTTAACGTGCTTTCTGAGGCACGGAGAGGTTTTGATGTGTAATTAATGGTCACTCGACTACGAACCAACTGCGGCAAGCAGTACAGCTTAACCTTCGATCGACCCATGTGGCTGTTATTATTAACTACGACGTGGAATGCTTGATTTCATCATAAACAATTGCTAGAATTGAAAACTGCTACAAATTGATACAACGTGATATTGTTATAGGTACATTGAAATGTGTTTCATCACCATCATCATTTCAGCCGAAAGACAGTCACTGCTGGCGTCCCCCAAGCATCGCCATTTAGATCGGTACTGTTCTCGCATCCAGCGGATTTCTGCGTTCTTCACAAACTTATCGCTTCACCTTGTGTAAACCGACGGTACGTCTTCCAGTACGCGGTCGCCACTCCAGAACCTTTCGACCCCATCAAAGTCAAAGTCAAAGCATTTATTTCAAATAGGCCATTAAAAGGCACTTTTGAACGTCAACATTTACATTAAAATAGAATTGATTCTAGTCGCCCCTTCCAAAATGTAGTTTCGTATGGAGAAGAATGAGCAAGAAACTCCACCGTTCTTCTAGCAATGGGCCCTGCTTACTGCCACTTAAGTTTAGCAATTCAGTATGTAGATGTGTTTATGACAAGGAATACTCCTGTAAGTACCTTAACCTGCCTGCTAAATCACATAAAAATCGGTAATAAATTATAATTATTAGGTCTTTACCTATGAAATTGCCGTTTTGCAGTACTGGCCATTTCAAATCAAAATAATTTTTGTTTGGGTAAGAATTCTAATTTCAAATTAATTTTATTTTAAAAACATGGATTTTTTTTTCCAAAAGTAGTCATTTGTTTATTGATTAGTGTTACATTTTCATCGCATTTCAATCTTTTTCGTCATCATGGATACGTTAAAAATTCGAGTAATTATGGAATATGAGTACCGTCGTGGCAGCAACGCGGCACAAGCGGCACGCAACATCAACGACGTTTACGGAGCTAACACTACAAACCAACGCACCACCTGTTATTGGTTTGCTCGCTTCCGTTCTGGAAATTTCGACCTGAAAAATGAACCTCGCGGTCGTCCGAAGACTTTGGTCGACAATGACGAATTAAAGGCGATTGTGGAAGCTGATGATACACAATCTACGGCTGAATTAGCAGCAGCTTTCGTCGTTAGCGTCAAAACAATATTGGTCCATTTGCGTCAAATTGGCAAGGTAAAAAAGCTTGACAAATGGGTGCCCCACGAACTCAATGATCGTCAGCGCGAAGTACGCGTCGAGACGTGCCTTGCACTGCTCAACAGACACACAAATGAAGGAATTTTGAACCGCATTGTTACCTGCGATGAAAAATGGATTCTGTTTGATAACCGCAAGCGCTCAGCAAGTTGGTTGGATCCTGGTTCAGCACCTAAACAATGCCCTAAACGAAAACTTACCCCTAGAAAAGTGATGGTCACTGTTTGGTGGTCTAGCGCCGGTGTGATTCATCACAGCTTCTTACCAAACGGGGTGAGCATTACTGCAGATGTGTACTGTGAAGAACTGAACACAATGATGGAGAAGCTGGCACATCTCCAACCAGCATTGGTCAATCGCTCGTCTCCACTGCTCCTGCACGACAACGCGCGACCTCATACTGCACAGCAGACGGTCTCCAAGTTGCAAGAACTGGGGTTGGAAGCTCTCCGTCATCCGCCCTACTCACCAGACCTTGCGCCTACAGACTACTACTTTTTCCAGAATTTGGATAACTTCTTGGCGGGAAATAAATTCAATACCCGAGAGGCAGTACAAAATGCCTTTGAAGAATTTGTTGCCTCCCGTCCAGCTGATTTCTTTAAGAAGGGCATCAATAAACTGCCACTGCGATGGCAAAGATGCATTGATTGCATGGGTGATTACTTCGATTAATACAAATAAAAAATACATGAAAAAAATTCGTTTAAATTTTTTCATACAAAACGGCAATTTCATAGGTAAAGACCTATTACATAACTTCGTGAAACCATACTAAACTAACAGACAGACACTTTCGCGGTTATCATATTAGTTGTAGTAGGTAATATAAGATTCCAGAAACGAGACCAATTCATAAAGATCACATTCAATGCAGGACACATCGGGAATAGAACCTTGGACCGCTGGCAAGCTGCCAAATTACAGTCGCTGCCAATACGACACGATTCTGAGGTATCTACCATCTTCACTTGATTCTGAATTGAGCAATCGAATCTGTGTCATCGATACGAAATAACCTTTTTTAATAAAGGCAATACGTCGTCTCTTTCAAAAGAGGTCTGATTATCTCTCGTGCGTAGGTATTTGGGTGAGAAGATGTAAGTAAATGAATTACAATGATAATCTGAATGAACAATAACTTATGCTCGGTTCCTTTAAAATTAAAATAAGTATTTTTTTTAGCTTTTATTACAATATCTACCATCTCTATTTTCATGAAAACCGTTTATTTTATTTTCAAGTTTTTAGTTTTTATTTCGTTACTTAATATTTCTCATTTTATTTAGTTTTTTTTTTAGTTTTTCATAGTGTCCAGTATTTTAATAGTCAAGCCCTTTCATTTGATACCCATATTGAGGAGGTTGTGAAAAAATATGTTATCTGCCATTTTGTAGCGGCGGCCATCTTGGATTTACAATGATACTGATTAAATTAAATTGTATTGTTATAAATACTAAAGGTGTGTACCAAATATCAGATCAATCTGCCAACAGGAAGGGGGTAAAATTTCGAATACTAAATTTGTTCCAAAAAACAAACAGGGCAAGCTAAATAAAACCGTTTAGAAACGGATCGTTTTGCTGACCAATGGTATCATTTTTTATGGCTAAATAAATAGTTTCGTTAACTTTTACCCATGATAGCTACTTCCATATAAGGGGGCTACTATGCAAAGGTATTAGGTTTTTGCTTCTTTATTGGTAAAGATACAACAGTAATATTTTCATTCATATAATTAATTTAACCTACAACTGTCTGTAAATTATAGGAATCAGCCACTAAACAAGGTCCCATCGAGATCGTCAAGCGCGAGTGCAAATCGATCAACTCACTGCACCGCCTGCAAGGATGTGGCTTTTCAATCGACACCTCGATCTTCATTTGTTTTGTTTTTTTTTTGGGGGGAGCGGGCTGCCGCTTCAGTAGCGTTACGTCAAGTTGACATTTGTCAAATTCGTTCAAAAATCAACTATTGTAAGTTAAGCGTTGCAAAACGGCACGCCGTCTTATTAATCATAATTTATGAATTCATTGTCGTTTTTTTTTTTTGCCTATTTAACAGTATCTACACCACACTACTAACAGTATATTTGACACTCTGGAAAAACAGGATCAATCAATAAGACGAAACAGATTTTCACAAAAATATTTCAAAATTGTTAAATACCCCTAAACTATAAATAATCGCTGAACATACAAGGGGTGTTTCGGAAAACCCTTGGAGAAAGGGTTCGTAAAAATCTTCTATAAACGGTCCATCCTGTATATATAACTCTATGTAAAATATATTTTATGGTGTATTTATCTACCATGTTTTTTCTTCAAGCACAGTTGATAAGTAAAACTACTAAAACAATAGTTTCACTCAAGAATAACGCCATAAACATCTGTGGTCTACAAAAACCTCACAAGTACCGCAACTTTGCCAAACTTAATAGAACTTAAGTACAAAAACTTAAAAGATAAGTTTATTCCAAGTTTTTTTTACCTTAGAATATTCTTGATTCTCTAGTGAGGTGAAAAGAACCTTGTAATTGTTAGAGTTTTTTTGCTGTATTTCTTTGGATAAAAAATCAGTGCTTAGAAAGTAAAGTGAAGTTATTTTATTTGCTCATTTTTAAAATCCTTTTTAAATTCTATTTTATATGATCCGTTTTGGTTTCACAGATACAAGTAAGAAGCAATCTGAAATACCTTAGCTTAACGAGGAATTTAATAACAACATTTTATCCACATTAAAATCAAAATCAAAAGTCATTTATTCAAACTAGGCTGAGAGTTAGCTGTTTTTGAACGTCAAAATTACATAAGACAGTCCCCCCAAAACGTCCGCCCTTCACCACTTTCTAGTGCTTTAGCTGGGAAGAAGAAGTAGCGCAACAAATTCCCCAGCAGCAATTAAAATATAAGATATATTTTATTTGATATTAATGGTGTTCATGAAGCGAATTAATTATTAAATCTAAAAAGTATCGTCTGCCGTGCTCGAGTGACTGACGGGAGACTGGTATTGTTATGTCCTTAAGTGCGTCCGTGGCATCACAGCGGACCCTATCGTAATACCAGCGCTGCGGTTGTTGTTATTTTTTTGCAAATATCTTTGCATTGTGCTAAGATAGGAGCCTTTTTGGCCTCGCACAGGTCTTTCACTTTTATTTTATTGTTTTCAGTTTTTTGTTATTTTTTTATTTTACCATTATGATCATCCTGTTAGTTTTTATTTCCAGTGCGTGTCTCAAATAAAATATTTTCCTTTCTTCCTGATTAGTGACGTTCCGTGTGGTGCCGGGCGTAAAAGAATAGCACCATCCCATTTCTTCCCGTGTGGTTGTCGTAGAAGGAGACAAAGGGACTTACCAGAGAATGGGCAGCAGCGTTCTCTATGCACTTTACCACCATACTGCGATCGTCAACCCGCCTGCCAAGCGTAGCCATTATGGCAAAACCTCCATTTTAGGGGAGGCCTATTTCCAGCAGTGGTCTTTCGGCTAAAATGATGATGATGATGAGTGAGGTTCTTCAGAAAGGTCAGGGGCGGTGTGCGTGGATGACCAGATGAATGAACGTAAACGAAAGCAAAACAAATATACGCAAGGATCGTAGCAGATCACGTTCTGTAGTTTATGTCGACCTCATGGAAAGAAGGTGTGAGTTTATGTGAGTTATCGCGCCTGACTTTTTCTCCAACCTTAACCATTACATAGGTACTTACTGTAAAATTAAAATGTATTTCATTTTGTGTTTATTTCTGACTAGAATAACCTTTTACTAATACAATAATGAACATAAATATACTAAAATAAAAGTATCACAATTAAATAATATTTGTGTGGAAACACGTAATTCAAGGTCTAAGTTAAGTCATCTACGTATACCTACTTAGCCTAACTGAACATATTATGTACATTAAAAATGAAAAATGCTTAAAATAGAATTAATATCAATTAATAATATTGCACTCGGAACTCTTAAAAAATATAATTATTACATATTTACAGAACATTTATGAGATCACTATTTCTATTTCATTTACCTACAAATTACTTTCAAAATTACTAATACCAACATTATTATCACTATCTAAAAGATTACCCTCCTCAAATTCACTCCTTTTTTCAGCAACCTTCTCAAAATTATTCTTACAAAGAAAATCTCCATCACATACAAACTCATTTCTCCCATCTTCCATGATAGAATCTTCAAAACTTTGTTCTCTATACCTTTTCTCATTCTCATTTTGATAATTCTGATACCTTTGTATTTCGAAATCCGGTGATATAGTCTGCCCTTCATTAACTACTTCTTTACCGAGAATATCATCGGTTTCTATAGCTTGAATGCTTTGGATTTCATTGAAATTCACTCTACTTTCATTTTTGACTTCATATTTTAACTCCATATCAACATTGTCTCTTGTTTCTAAAAGAGGTTTTAGATTCATCAGGTTGAAGTTGGGTATCATTCTAGTGTCCCAGGTTGCCTGTTCTGTAGGTTCTAGGTCTAAGTGTACGTCTTCACCGATCTTTTTGAAGCTGCCTAGGTTATATTGCAGAGGTATGGAGAATGATGGCAGGTCCATCTGAGGGTTCTGTCTCGTTGGCAGTGCTGAAATGTGGATGGCTGGTGGTGATGGCTTCGATTTCGTTGCGTAGACTTGAGTTTGAGTGTCGCTTAAGTTAATCATTTGTGTTGATGACACTGTAAAAGTTAGAATTTATTAGTCAAAATAACAGATATTTAAATTTTTATGTACGGACCACTAAAATGATACACAACAAAGCAACAAAAACATAATTTACGATGTAAGCAACAAGTCAGAAAAATATTTTGTATTTGTGTTTTTCAATTCATTGAAACAGATTTTTTGGTAAAACGCCAAAGAGTAATAAAAACATTATAAACTATGAAACTTCTGCAGGGGTGCGGGTTGTTCGAAAGAAATATCGTTGCTCAGGGGTCGAAAATTGTCCATTATTAAAAAATGCTAGCTTTCTATACTCTTTTTCCATATAAATTTAAATCCATGCCAAATTTCACCCCCCTCCGTTCAAGTAATTTTCGTAAAACGGTGGTCAAAGTGTTTGCTTCACGTATTAATATATAGATTTTGCCAGCGGCGCAGATTTCATCCCCCATTTAACTCCTTTAGGGGTTGAATTTTGAAAAATCCTTCCTTATTCCTTGTCTACATTATAAAGGGAACCTCTGTGCAAAATTTCAGCTTTCTAGGCTGGGCGTTGATGAGTCAGTCAGTCAGGACTTTTCTTTTTATTTATCTGGTCCCCAAGATACAGGCACCGCCTAGTTTGGGGTCCGCCGTAAAGACCAAAACGAAAATCACTAATAGTTACGTACCAACATTAAGTTAAGTTAATCATAAGGTAATAATTGTAACATTGGTTCAATAAATTTATTCTTATTCTTATTCTAAATATAAAAGATAATTCAGCCTGTGTATCTCAATTCAGGGCAAAGCCCCTCCCCTTTCCTATTCCCCCAATTCGATCCTGAGCCAATATAGACCAATCCCGCCTATAGGCATCAAGATTGTCTCACCATCATCATCATCACGCGAGTCTGCAACGATGCCGTTGTAAGATAAAAAAATTGCAATTTAATTAATATTATCCAGATAACCTACCAGGTATTGTGATAAAATCTCTCATCTCCAAAGCCAGAGCTGAAGGTGATCTTTCATCAGGAGACCTAGGACCTCTCGGAGCAGCAGGGTATCCTTCACAACCGGCCTTCTGCTGCTTACGCCATTTCGCACGGCGGTTTTGAAACCAAACCTGAAAACGAGGAGGCATTGCTTTCAAAGTTATTGACATAATGGCAAAGTGAAATGAGGAGTAATAATCAGCAGATGATGATGATGATGATGACATGGGATATAAAGGCGGTGATAAGATTATACAAGTTGACATGAAATCGACGCACATTCTGACACCATTGATTCAGTATATGGTTCTGAAAACCCCTGCATTGATATTTTAGGTCGGTTATTCAAAAAAAAATCTCTGTTCCATACATTTTGACCGCGTATATATTGCAAATTTAACAATAACCACCTTTATTGCCTCCGACTGGCACAATATGGCGCCAAAAATCGGCCATTTTTAAAAAAAAATTGCTATACCTGGTGTCACTCTCACAATTAAGACGAATCTAACGGCATCTCTCAAGCTGAAATTGATCAAGCCGTTTTAGGCTACAGAGCTTGCCAAAGAAATCCATATACATACATACCTCCTTCTGGCGCAGTCGGGTAAAAATATGAATTGACAACTGCCTCCATTTTTTAAGTCGGTTAAAAAACCATTAATTACCTGTACTCTAGCCTCGGTGAGATCTATCCTCATAGCTAATTCTTCTCTAAAGAATACGTCAGGATAGTGTGTCTTGTGGAACGCCGCCTCCAGCTGCTCCAACTGCACGTTGGAAAATGTAGTCCTGAAACAGGGATTATGTTAATGTTTCTAGGAATCTTACTACAGGCACACAGTTACAGGCGAATTTTTAATGTCGTTTTTGCCATACATTTTAAGTCCTAATGTGGGATTTGTTAGGATATATATAAAAGGAAATGTTAGTGCATTCTGTTTTCCTTGTTTGCAAAGTAGGTGCGTCGCCGTCCTCTCAGTTTGAAAGTCGATCTTTAAAAGTCGGTCGATCATCACATGATCAAAAGATTATGTCTGGACTTTAAAAAATACTGTGACCTCTGAGTTTGTTTCGGCATTTGTTCTCAGAATAGTCGTAAAGGAAACATCGACTTCATCTAGTTTTTAAAACATGATTAACGTTTAAAAGAGTTTTCTATAAACCTACTTACTAATATAAATATTTTATTATTATCGTGGAAATGAAGGAGTGAATGTAATTGTTACCATATTTATAAAAATTAAATGTATCAATGCAAATCATCTTAATCTTTAATAATAGTAAGATAATCATTTAATTTATTTTTTATTTATTCTTTGTGCTTGAATTAAGTTGTCATTTTATTTGTTGGTATATTGGCATGGCTAGCTGACTTATGACTAATTATTTAGTTAATATGCTGTGTCTCGTAATTTTTATTACTAAACAGACAGCTGCGCTACTGGGGAGTTTGTTGCGCCACTTCTTTTTCCCAGCTAAAGCACTAGGAAGTGATGACGGGCGGGCGTTTTGTGGGACTGTCTTATGTATTTTGACGTTCGAAAAGTGCTGATCCTCAGCCTAATTTGAATAAATGAGTTTTGATTTTGATTTTAATGCAGTTACGCTATTTTGCTCATACCTACTCTCTTTTTTTGGTTACTGTTGAAATGTCACGGCTAGATTTCGTATTTAGGTACGCCAGTCTGCGTTAGAATAGAAAAATCAAAATTACATCATTAATGATTTCCTGTGACCAAGTATACAGAAAAGTAGGAATAACAAAGCTTCCCATCCTAAATTACTTAATGATAAACTGCAAATTGTAGATTCAAGCAATAATGGTGATCTTCACCAATAAATCGTGCTCACACTGGAATGCGGTGGACGCTTCAAATTAATATTACAGCGGGTTTACAACACTGTGTCTTATGTTTGTTTACAATGTAAGGCTTGAGCACACGTTTGTTCATTTGTTTCTTACTGAGAAATTTACGTACGGAAAGGACTTCAGCCGATCTATTCTGAATACAACCTCACCGTGAAGGCTTAGGTGAAGTGAGCTAGCTGTGAAATGACAGCTCACTACAAGCTCACTTCACCTAAGTTTTCACGGTGAGATTTTTACAGAATAGACCGGCAGGAGTATTGTCCGAACTCAGACTTAAAATATGACTTTGTGGTGGTTTATCCAAAATTCCTTGGTTGTACCAAGAAGACTAACATGTTTTTTTGAACAATCTATATATAAAAACGTGACGCCAAAACTTTCTACCCCTTTCTACGAATATTACGCGGACGGAGGGGTGTAATATTTGGCAAAGTTGAAGTTTATATGGAGATGGGCATAAAGCTAATATTTTTTTATATAATAGAAAAACATTACCTAAGTTTTAAATGAATTATGGTCGAATTTCTACCACTGGCGGCCGTTACTTCAAATAAATACAATAATATTCTCTTTCAGTCGGCTTACATAGTCACAATAATAATTACCTGTATCGTCTCTGTTTTCGTTTAGGTATGTCCCCTTTGGCATCTGCAAAAGAAAGATTTTTAGATCAAAATAAACTACATACGTAGAGTTTAAAGTTTTCAAAATAGTGCACTGTCAAACTAAAAAAAAACAACCGACATCCAAAAAAACACTACAAAGTGAAAAATAACTTTCATTTCGGTGATTTTAGTTATATATTTTAATTTTCATGTCACCAGTCGCCGACTACAACAGAGGACAGTAGATAAAAAGGAGGGAAAAAAAGCCAAATGGAACAATCCTATCTATTGATGGTTTTTTTCTACTCTTTCCATGCTTTAGCAGCATGGAAAGAGTAGAAAAAAACCATCCTTAGAAATAACAAGAAAAGGTTTCCTTACTAGATTTTGGAGAATATTCCTCATCTTCTTCATACTGCTGATGGTCAGCAGTCTCCTCCGTGGGTTCTGCGTTCGGTGTGTACGTCTCACTGGGTTCCGTATCTGGACGTTCACATAAAACGGAGCCGGGACCCAGGCTGGAAAGATAGGAGTGGAAGAATTGGGTGAAAGTTGCTTAGTTCATGGTTAAGGATACTTCCTTAAATGGAAAGCTTCTTTTACTAAAGAAGCTTTCCATGTATAAGTCACCTTAAGATTGTGAACTCCATTAGTTTATAATGTATCTCGCGAGATTATAAACTGTCGATAAATTGTGAACTGCAAAAACCATTTACAATTTAACGCACTATTCTTCGATAGTTTCAAATCTGTCCGTCAAATTCTGAACTGGTATTAGAACGGATAGTACCTTGCGCTATTACTAAATAGTCAAGTAACTGCCACTAACTTGGAAGTAGCACACGCCGGCCGCTACGGCGGCACCGCTCGCTACGCTCACTCGGCTCGCGCGCGGTTGGTCGTTGTTCTAACCTAACCTATTCGGTCGGTAAGCAGTATGGTGCAGTTCCCAATTTATCGACAGTTTCTAATCTAGCTAGATAGATTATAAACTAACGATGTTCACAATCAAAACAAAGTCGCTTTTAGCGTCTTTTTTGTATGCCCGCTTAGATCTCCTAAACTTCACATTGGCTTGTGATGCGGTTTGCATTACCATTTAAGGCAGTTATTCCGGAAGGTTATTGTGTAAAACATTGATATTTAAATTAAATATCGATGTTTTAACATAACACATAAAACATAATTAGCATCCTCTCAGTGAGAGAGAGTGGGCCTTAATCCACCACGCGGGCCAAATACGGGTTGGTAGATGCAACAAATCATCTAATTTTGATGAAATCATTTACAGAAAGTATACCGCCTGTCTGGGTTCGAACTTGCGACCTACAACTCGTAATTCGCGGTCGGTACCACCACTGCTCACCTCTCTGCTGCCAAGGGTATGACGATTTTAAACAAGCTATGCTGTATTGAATAAGTAAATGTACAAGAAGACATCCTAAAATATACCCAAACTCATTTGGAAAATAAAAACGACTTTTTATGATATGCTTGTAATGGACAAAAGTTTATTTACTCATAGATTTCTTGTCTAGATTAGTTTAGAAAGTTGTCAGACCAAATAAATTCCTCTAGTAAGCATTTTGGATCGGCCTAATGTTCTTTGCTAGTAAAAGGTAAGGGCATAGAAAAAAACTAAAGTTCAAGGCACATAACGATAAAATATCGTGCAAGCTACAAAGTCAAGGGCAAAAGAGTCTTGAGGTGAAATAAGTCAGAACCACGGAGTATAGAAAGAAGGTCAGAACGTTCTGTATATTAAGACAAATAGTCGAGTCGCAAATTGCATGATAGATGATTTTCCATGAGAATCATGAAGCAGTGGTGGCCCTGGTAACAGTCGTGACTTACGAGTTGTAGGGGCTTATTCCCAGGAGCTCCAAATGTCGTAAGTTCCAACCTGACAGGCGCATTACTTTGTGTAAATTATTTCATCACCACTGCTCTCAAAACGGTGAAGGAAAACATCGTGAGGAAACTGGCATGTCCTAGAACCAAACATTCGAAGACCGCACTGGGCCCGCGTCGTGAATTACGCTCCTCTTTTGATAAAATCATTCCACCATCACGTAATTTTCTCTGGAACTGTATGTTAGTGCCTGGGCCAAGTCCAATACTGGTTGCGGGCGGGGATCGAACCCGCCACTGAACCAACCGTGCTGCCCAAACGGGAATAGGAACCTAATCTTCCTCATCATTTCATGCTACAAGTAAATCAAAGGTGCAACTAAAGTTAAAATAAACTCTAATACTAACGGCTACATTTACACGAAAACACGAACTGTACTCCACGCGCTCTCTTTGCACACCGCTCGACGTCTCCCTGTACAGCAAAGAGTGCGCGTGTAGTTCGTGTTATCGTGACGACAATGTAGCCCTAGCATCGGTTTTTTTTTTTGAGGATGGGCAATCATCAAATAACTTCTCCCGCTATGGGCGGAGCTCCAGGGCGTGTCAGACTTTTACTGACTAAAACCCACCCGTGTTCCTTCAGTTGCCTGTGTGCCAGGGGCCACGGTATCTCTTTCAAACAACCCGCACTCCTGGCAGACCCCCCTAGCACAGGGAATTCAACTTACCTATTGAACAGATTTGGTATATTGTAACAGAAGCTAGTGGTGGGTGATACGTCATCATTCAAAATGGCCGCCGAGTCGAATCCACTTGCTCCCGCGCCGCCTTCGCGACCGTCCAATGATTCCTCCATCTTACACGGAGAAAAACAACTTTTAATAACACAATTACGGACAATTTGCCTTTGAAAGAGGCTGGCACCCCCTCAGAATCTAAAATCTCCAGGATGGCATATCGTAGACGCCCTATCTGAAACCATAAATTATTTTTTTCTTTATCTTTCTTTCTTTATTCTAGAATACGTAGTTTCAGACCTACTCAATCAAAATGGATGAACGGCATTTTTTTTTAAATGTAGCCCTGACACTTCTGGATTTTAAAGGTATCCCTATGACCGCTTTTAAGCTTGGAAAAGCTTGATAGATAATAATGAATGATACAAGCAAAGAGAGGCTTATGTCCAGCAGAAAGTGAGGTCGGGCAGTAGATGATGATCAGAGATCGGATACTCGGATGCACATTTACCTAAAGATAATTTATAGCTATGAAAGTATGGAAGCGGCTTTATAAATTATTTGTAGATAATATTTATTAAAAACCCCGGGATTCTTGGATTGCATAACTATTCAGACGTGGATTAATTTAAAATTAATGTTTAACCCGATACAAATATGTGTATGTACTGGAGGAGGGGTGGTTTGTATTAGTTAAAACAAAAATAAACACATTACTTAGCTAAATTAAGACTTTTTCGATACAAAAGCGCATTCCATGTTAGACAACATCTCAACTTTAGGTGAATATGCATCCGAATATCCGATCGCTGATGATGATGGATAGTGTGATGTTTATTAAACGTAGTTTTATGAAACGCCTGAATCATACGTATTTGAAAGCAGAAACAACAGTCCAAGAAACAGCCATGTAAAATAAATAGTTCCGAGTTTTTCTTCGACATAAAACTAAACAGCTGCTTGCATGCTGTTTATTTTTCTTCATAAAACAAAGCTTAAAAAGCGTGACGGTGCATGCTGTCCAGAATTCCCTTTGTCAAGAAGCTGGTAGACAAAGCTATGAGGCCGAGTTCATCTATGTTGCATATGATGCGGCTGTGCGACTTTTAAAATGAGTCAACGTGAGAAAATTAGAAGGTTTAGGCAGTGATGGTTCGCCCACATGTTGGTTCGCTAGTTGTACCGTGGATGCAATAAGCTACCTCACGAAATTCAAATTTTCTTCCGTTTTTTGAACGTAGAGAAAATTTTAATTTCGTGGGCTACTCTACCGCTGCCCCCTTAAAGCTAAATATGTAATAGGATTCATCAGTTTGCCACGAATCTAAACTCCAGGATGTTATTAATTCTAATGTAAACAGCCTGTAACTCATTGCCTGATGTGGAATCGAGCCCAGCTCAGCCAGCTAGACTAACGAAGCAGATTTTCACAATGTAAATTAACAGCAATCATTTATTTATTTATTAATTAGGTCAGCATGACATAAGTCCTATCCACTGTTCAATTATGGAGTGCATGTCAATCAGAAAAAGCATCCACTAATCCAATTTACAGCATTAAAAAGAAAATCATATTATAGAATTAATAACCCGGGGTTGAAAAGTAACACAATACTCCAGCGAGGTGGTTGACCCTCCCCTCGCCGTCGCCGAGTCACTTAAATTGAATTAAATGCCTATAATTTAGTTAAGTTTATTAAATTACCACTAAATGAGTATAATTTGTGTTGTATTCCTATTGACTTGTTGCAACGAGGCGGTTTGTTCGCGTCGCAAGCACGCCATTTTGCCGCCGAAAAGTTTAAAGTGTTGACAGGAAAATTGGCGGGAAGTGCGTTCGGAAATTGGCGTTTAATAGTGTGTGACGTTTTTGTTTTATAACGAATTATAAAATTAAATTGTGGTTTTTTAACAGCAGTTTTAGTGAAAATGTTTTGAGTGCGGTAATTATACAAATTGTTGGTCTAAACTAAACAACAAAAAAACAATAATAATCAAAACCAAGAAACAACCAGTTTCTCGTGGAAAATCAAATGCAAATAGGGGGGGGGCATATCTAGCTATTTTTTTTAATATAGGCAAAATGGAAGAATTAGAGATTGCTGCCGGGCTGTTAGAGGATATCTTCTTTCGACCTTTTAAAGACCTTCGGGAGACACGATGGCGAGATAGGAGATTCACCAGGGCGTTGACAGAGAGGTATGGAGGTTCAAGGATGAGCCATATCCCGGCAATTGTAACAGCACTGATTAAACAAGTACTTAACTTGAGCTTTGTCGAAAAATAGGTCGAGTCCTCTAGATATTACGATTTTAACGCAATAAAATGGTGTTTTATAACATTTCGTAGGATTTCAGTTTGCGAATTTTGACATCAAAATAAATTTCAGATTTAGATTTTAATACTTAGTTATTGTTCATACTTATTTAGGTATTTTAATTAAGCATTACATGCCCGTTTTATAAATCTAACACACTTCAAACATAAATTCAAATCCGTTAGCCTTAATTAGAATTTAAGGCATGGATTTTTTTTTTACACAATGGATCATATCAACCGTCACTTCGGTCCTACTGGGAGTAAATAGTTCTCTAAGAGCATTTATTTAAGAGCTACATTCGCCCTAAAAATCCTGTCGCATTACAAAAAATAAAACAAAAAATTATATCAAAAACTTACCTTCTAAAAAATTGTTCACTTTTCATCGACACATTGAAATATGTTTTTTTAATTGAATTTAGTGTGAAAGTCGGCTGTCACTGAAGGCTGTAACTATTGTCACGTGGTCACTTGTACTGGACTGAACGACGGGGGAAGAGCTTAGCTGTATAGAACAGGGAAAACTGTAGAGCTGTAGAGTGTCTGTGATAGAATTTTTGTTCTCTTTTTAAGTTGGTTGATTTCATAGGCAATCTAAATTTATGGATTGAAAATACCAATTAGATAAATGAAAATCTTCTTGCAGTGGTTTACATTTTTCTACTCGTGCATTAGTCTAAATCTGGCCCAAACTCCAGCAAAAGGTTATCGATTTTGCGGTGGATGAAGCGATCATATGACACCACTGAAGCTGTAAAAGTCATAAAAATAGTAGTTGGTATTTTTTTTTTTGTTTAATTAGTTTAGTATAGTCGGCGTCAATAATATCGGCACGAACCGACTGTTCAAAATGATCTAACCAACTATCTTCTTCTTCTTTGCTCCATCCCACATTAAGTGGGGTCGGCTCTCCAAATTTTTTTGCGCCATGACGTCATCTAAACAACTATGAAAATTAAAAATTAACTCAGTGACACAAGGAATGTTTCAGAATGAAGACAGCACACGACAACTGTCATTCTAATAAGAACTTCTTCCAATTGAAATAAAGTTTAACTTTCTTAGTTGTTGAGATCATTTTGAACAATCTGTCCGTCCCGATATTTTTTGACGCTGACTGTACCTATATTAGTTAGGAAGCAATTACCTTATCTTAGACCTGTAAAATTACTCGCTGTAAATAGCATCTAAGTTTATACTTAGATGCTATTTACAACGAGTAATTTTTTTTTTTTTTTTTTTTTTTTTTTGATATCCTACACTCATGTGTAGGATATCCTGAAACGGCACTATGTCTATAGGATATTTTCCAAAATAACATCTTTAGAAAAGCAAAAAAAAACTTTATAAATGTTGCGAGTATCCTAAATTAATACTTACTAAAAATTTTATGTTTAAGTTGAAATGCCTACTCTATACCTTTTGTTCCACCTGCCTAGAAAACTCATGACGTTTACTATTACCGACATACGTATACCGCGGGTCGCAGGTTCGTTCCGGAGCTAAGCACGGCTTAGAGGGGCGAGCACCCACAAGTGCTGTTGTGTCGCTTCAGATCTATTGCGGCTTTACAAACCTATACATTCCGATGCTTGAGCGTAAGGGGGGATGATTTGTTAAAAAAGTGAGGTAATTTTGAGTTATGCAGAGTATGTTTCTTTTATTTCTACCCGTAATAAAAAAAGTAAAAATAAATTAGCTAGTGAAACTCCACCAACGTGACAGGTTAGGAAAATTCATTGGGTTTATTTTTTGGGTCAAAGATCGTACATACTGTTGTTAAAATATACGTTGAGAAAATAAGTTTTTTTGTTTTATCATGTTTAGAAATCGATATCCATTACATATAGATATTCTGCTACCGAATTTTACTTGACCCTATATATCTACGTTATAGAGGAGCTAGTGGCTAAGTAATAACAGCTGTACGGGTCAGATCAGGTTAAGCTACGCTTACCGCGGTTGAATCGTAGATGGGTGACCATCTTTACATACCAGACCCCTCCGTGCCTCGGAAAGCTCGTTAAGCCGTTGGTCATTCGTGGATCATTGACAGTCTTTACAGATAGTCAGAAGACCGAAAGTCTGACAACCAATCTTACCAAGGGGTATTGTATTCCCAGTAACAGGGTTATGGAGGTCAGATAGGCAGTCGATCCATGTATTCAGCTGCATCCGGTTAGGCTGGAAGCCGACCCCAACATAGTCGAGAAAAGGCCCAAACGTATCTTTCAATAGTCATTCCCAGCTGCCTCAGTAGAATCGTGAAATAATTTTCGTGGTCGTCTTTGACTGTTGATGTTTTGGGAGGAGCACAATCTCCGATCTGAGGTTTTAATTGATCCGATATTTCTATGCTTTATAGGCAGTGATAGGAATAGGTAGTAACTATTAGCCTAAACTTCGAAGAACAGAGACAAGAAACGGAGACTTCCTTAGGACTAAATTATTTCCGAGACATCTGTCCCGAAATTTCGAGACAACACTTAAATACATTTAAAAAAATGTGTTATTTGGAATAAGTAATTCGTCTATATTTATCTAAAGTTTGTCTATAAATGTGATAGTTTGTATGGATGTCCATTACTCAATTCCACTGAAAATGCTGATTTTGGTAGTGATATAGATTAAGGTGTGGAATAGCACATATGCTACTTCCTATTAAAAAAAAGTATAGTTCCCATGGGATACAAAAACAATAGTACACGCGGGATAAGCCGCGGGCATTAACTAGTTAAAAAAAAACGTAAGGGTCCTTTCACACCACCGATATTGTCTGGCGATTTTTAGAAGGTTTAGATCTATAAGAGAGTATTACGATCAACAAGTCATTTACAAAATGTTCTCCAAAAAAAAATTCAGAAAATTTTATGGTTGTAACGACTGTGTATGTTATTATTTTATTATGATATATCTAGTCGCAAACTTTAGGTAAATATAGACGAATTACTTATTCCAAATAACATTTTTTTTAAATGTATTTATGTGTTGTCTCGAAATTTCGGGACAAATGTCTCGGAAAAAATTTAGTCCTAAGGAAGTCTCCGTTTCTTGTCTCTGTTCTTCGAAGTTTAGGCAAATAGGCACTACCTATTCCTATCACTGTTTATAGGTCTTACTTTCCTTTTGAAAAAGGTCGAATTACCGAAAGAGTGAACTACTACCTACTAACACCACACGTTCATCGTCCTAGGGCCTTAGGGGGCGTCTATTAATTACGTGAGGCAATTTTGGCAATTTCTCGGACCCCCCCCTGGTGAGATGTCATGAGATTTGGCTCGACCCTCCCTATAATCTCACATGAGATATTTCAAATACGTGTTATTAGTGTAAAAACGTTAATCTGTGATTATTTGCGTTGGATTTATGCGTTGCATTTGGCTGGCTTGGCTGGCCGGTGGCGGTTTAACCATCGAGGAGCTACTGTGTAACTTTGTGGCGTTCGCATAACCGCAACAAGTAATATTATGTAGAATTTAGCCATATTGGCGGAAAAACATGTTTTACATAATTTAATCCGGTTTTCTCGTAATATTGTGTTCCTTTACGGAAAAAAATATAAATTACTTTATATTTGCCGAAGCCCCGCGTCTCCCCCACGTGACATTGTTTGAGATTCGACTAGACCCATCCCCCCCCCTAAACGCCTCACGTAATTAATGGACGCCCCGTATGGCCTTTTCAAACAGAACGGAAAAATCCTCGCGCATACTCGAGCCTCCGCTGGCCGCAAGTTCATACATTTTTCTACTTTAGGCTTTTATTATACAGTCATATTTTCAATGAAGCCAGTAAATTGATCGGGCATTTTTCCTTTCTGTTTGTACTGACCCTTGAGATCTGAACTCGATTTTTTTTTGAAGACAAGTGATTTTTTTAAACTAGACTGACCAAGACTGTTCCTGACTGACCTCGTGAGAATTTCTGAATGGTCTCTTTATACACTGTTGAATATGTCCTGTTGATACGGGGCGCAATAATAGTAGTCAGCTTACAAGGATGCTAGGGTAAGCGTACTCATCTCTTGTGATATTCTTTACATTATATTTACTCTTAAGCTTTAGCTTCTGATCCAAATCTATATAAATAAAATGCTGTTGGTTAATAAGCGTATCACTTGAATGAGTACGGCTGGATAAATTTGCCTAGTTTTAAAATGTTCATAGTTGTCCGAATTTGGTTCTTATGAAAAAAAAAAGATTGAAGTTTACCATAAAATCAGTTTTCAGTGTCAGTTTTCCCCGCATTTAAATAAACAGTAGAAAAACCGAATAGAATAAAAATAAGAATACAACAAAAGCAAATTAATAGAATAGTTCATACAAAAATCCCATGATTTTTGTATTGTCTGGACAGGACAACGTCTGTAAGCTAGTATCTAATAAATTCAGATGGCCATTTCTCGTAATTAAAAACGTTCAAAATCTAGTCGCAGTGTCATCTCGGCGACAACGAAATGACAAAAACTAGTCCAAAATGTATGGAAACTTGAGGTATTTTTGACAGATTGAGACGGAGATCAGACTGTGAACGTTTCTTAAAATTACGAGAATTGCCCCTTTTATTAGCTATTTGAATCAAACCCAAAACTTAGAGACACACTGGGAGGATGTGTGTTTTGACTTTGTGTCTCCATTTATGTTCGTAAGGGTTGAAAAAAAAAAGAAATAAAACAGCAAACTACTCATGAATGTTAATTCATATTTAATAAATAAATACATTCTCATCGTTTTATGTTTTAAATAAAACTATTATTAAGTGACTTAGTTGTAGCAACTCTCAACAACTTTAATATGATACAACATGTAGACGCAATCGCGTTATTGCTTAAATCTAAGGTTTTTTTTAACAAGTTTTAACTAAAGAATATATATTAGAAAGAACTCTTTAATATACATACATAGAAATAAGTTAGTAGGTGTATGTTACAGAACTGAAAACCACTTAAATCTATTACAACTTATTATAAAATTTGTGTAGTTTTATTCATAAATTACATTTTATAAAGTGATGTTTTACATAATCAGCAATTAATATTTTTAATGAAATAAAATAAGTATCACTCAAAATAATAATTTAATATAAATTTAATATCGTAAATATTACAATAAAGTTTTTTTTATGGTAATTACGAATAAAACTACACTTTGCCTTCTTAGAAATAGATTCATAGTGAGGCGAATAACTCGAAATTTATTTTAATTACAAACAATGTATTATGATTGTTTAAAATTAACGTTCATTGAGATTGAACACAAGGATTATAACATCTTTGGCGTCAAGCGAAATCTACAGAAGCTATTCGAACATTTTATCTTTTCACACAGACGATACGTGGTGTATTTCGTATTTAAGATAATTATTTGTTATATGGCAATATATATATGAAGACTAACTAACCAAACTGTAGAATAAAATATACCCTAATATAATTACGTAAGACAGATAATTGTTTTGGTAGAATCTGCAAGATACAAATGGCATAGAAATCTATTAAAGTTGGCTTTTCTAAAAGGTTACGCAAATTTTTTTAAGAATCTTTTCAGCTTTGAGTTACAGAAATACACCACGTCACCACAAACCATACCATATCCCTATTAAAACAAAGACGCATCTCGCTTGAAATACGCTTACAAACATTACATTCGAGTCTCTTGACGAAACTTTATGGGATAATTTTTTAAATTCAAAAAGATCGTTAATACAATACACATTAGGATCAAAATCCAACAAAGAAACGTTTTACATCAATTCCTTTCAATTTGTCATGCATTACATTTATTTTTTTAAGAACTAGGAAAGATGTGTAATAACACTTTCTGGTACAGTCGTTCACACAAGTTATCCGAAAATTTTATAATGTTAAATATTGAAAAGATTTATTCGAAGAAGCTCACAACACAGGAGGCGTTTTATACCAAAAATATTGCGAATACAAAATAATTTTAAAGTGTGCTCGACTGTACTGTAGTTATAATGATAAACAAATACAAGAATTATGACGAATTTAGAGATTCAGAATCAAATATATTGGACAGCTTAATTCTGGATATATCGAATTATAAGAATGTATTAAACTTAATATCGATATCACAATTTAAATATCTTTCAAATACATTCTCTGTATAATTTTTTAGTGACATCGTTATTAATTTTAACCATACATGGACATTTTTTTAAAGACTATTTAATAAAGATCCATTATATCCCATTTCCTCCGCTTACAACAAGTCGTTTTATTTTCTCTAACTACCCTCGTATCAAATAGTAGAAACAACAAGCCTATATAACCGGTACAAAGTCAACAGTAGCTACATTAGATTAGTCAACATTTTTAACTTGGCCGGCCTAGGATTTTATAGAAATTCTGGCTATGTTCTGAATACATCTGGAAGTTTGAAACTGATGAAATATGATGCCTAAGCGGACTTATTTCGGTTTTTTGTACGGTAAAATCTCATTTCTAATTAAAAATTCCAGATTTACTCAGCCTATGTCAAAGACGGTTCAAAAGAATTGCAGCGTGCGCTTTGAACATTCAAAATCTATATAAATAATTATCAGTACAGTCAGAAAAATTGGTTGTGAGAATTAATTGTTAGACAAACTGACAGTGTTACAGACATCCTTTTTCATTAAATCAATTGAATACGAAATAAGTGTGGATACATAATTAAAAGTCAATTCTAAAAAAACACGCCGCATTTCTAACATCCGTCTGAAAGAAACTTGCGCACACGCTTAAAAAGGCCGGCCATTCACATTACATTACACGCTTATCACTATTTAGATATAAGTTACGGTAAAATCCAAGGAAAGTCGAATCGGTAACTTTAGGTAATACAATGTAAATCCACTCAAACCACAAAAAAACATCTAAAGCAGCCTTTAAGTGTAGTCTAATACAGAAAATCGTACATATTTTTGGAAGATATAGGTAATTCTTAATATTATATACTTTGTTTTTAATAGATTTTTATGGACTCAATCGAAAATGCACCAATTTCGACGACTAGACTTCTTCACGCCAGGAGACAAAAGGTGCTATTTAAAAATTTCTCAAATGACCTAATCTAATAAAATTCTTCAACAATAGTGAATAAATTCGTATGTTTATTATAAATATATTTTTTAACTGTGATGTCTATGTAAGTATTGATCTTGTGCTGAAATTAATAATATTCTGTGTACTTTAAAATCTCTATTGCATTCACTATTCCAAACGTATGTACAATTATTCTAAAGAAAATATCATGAATTCTAAGATACAATTTTCTTTTTTATTATTAAAGTAATGGTTTTAATACTTTTCGGTTGGTAACATACAATGAAGGTTATTTTTTAAACGTGAATCTTATAAGCGAATATTGATTTGACGCAATTTAAAATTGAATGAATTGTCTTAATATAGTATCATTCAGTAAACCATCCAGTAATATTCCACATTTTACTCTATCTAGATTTGAAACCACTTCACTATTCCCGAGCAATATTAAATATTATTCTAGAAAGAAATATTTGAAAAATCTGACTAAATATTGCCAGTTACGAAAAATAGTTTACAAACTTGCCAATTTCTTAATTTCGTTGCAATAATATTATTCATGCTTCAAACTTGACTACGATTCTTTACACGCCTAAAATATTTACTAACAATTTCAATAAGATATTAATTTAAGAAAAAATCTTAATTAGCCACAGGAATAGTGAGTGTTTTTCTCCAACATCTAAGAAATATACATCCAAAATGTGGACCCAAATTATCTTCGATTCATACGAATAGCCTTTCATTTTCGTTATAAATACCTCTTTTATTACAAATGAGGATTATTATCTTTTCTGAATTACGTAATTCCTTGTTTTTCCTACAAATGCCTCTAAGAAAATAAATGTAATTTATGCGTCTACTAATATTTGAAATGCTACAGATTTTTTTTTCTGAAGAAAAATATGCTAATTGTTACTGTATTCAGGCTACTAAAAACAAATGTAAGTAAGTATCCATTTTATTGAAGAATTTCTCCAATGTCATTTTTTTTTTGTTATATCGTGATTGTATTGTTGTCAAATGTATCATTGTTATATTAGTAAATTCGAGTACCATATTTAAATTGGCACTTTTGTATAATAAATACAAATCATCCAAAGCCACCCAAATGCCTATCAACCGTAACCTACCCTGGTATAACCACAAGAATACAAAATGTCAAATGTAGCTTAAATGTGACATGTAGCCAAAAATGTCACTTGTAGCTAGTCACATGTAGTCATAATTGAAGCTACATGTGTCTCGAAGAAGTGGTAAGGGCGAAAATTGAAGTCATTGATAGAGTTTTACTGGCGTAAAAAATTATAATGCTCAGAATACCTCATGTAGGCATTTATGCGAATAGATTAATATTCACAAAGGAATTTACGCTAAAATTATGTACGTATAATCTTCAGGGAAACTAGTGTCATATTATAGTTTCAGAAGATTTCCTTCAATGTATTACAAACTAGGACATTGTCCAAGTTACCGGGCTAAATATAACCCTTCTATAATAATAATATGCATAATATCATTTGTGAATATCATTACCAGGTAAAATTATACCAGCTTAACAAATCAAATCAGTTTGTACAAAGATTTCAATCTCGTACTTAATTAAGAGTGCTTTGAAAATAAAGATGGCACTTAGAAATGAGGTACCCGACCATTTAAATAAATCAACCTATTAAATTTGTAAATAACTCGACAATCACCATTCAGAGCAAGCCTTTATGCTCAAAATCCCATAAAATTCAAAGAAAAAACGTTAATTTCCGAACGCGTTCGTGAACATTCGGGTTGAATCCCACCAATCAGGATCTCGGAATTCGTTGGGAGTTCAAAATTCAAAATATAACGATGTATACCGTTGGCTTGTGTTGTTTAGACTTCGGTACTCTTGCCGACTTGTCCGTGCTTTGGATCCGGAATTCCGGACGCACTCAGCTTACGTATACGTCCGGGGAATATACCGCTGATGGCGCTGATGCCGCCGATACCGCTGAACAGGCGTCCTGGAAAAATAAGGAAGTTATGTTTGAAAACTCAGAAGTTAAAGTGCTATATTATTTCAAGCCTGTAATCAAGATTGTTGTAGATCGTAGGTTGGAACCCAGACAGGCGCTTCACTTTGTGTTATACAGCAAAAAATACAAAGACATGTGAGATATATCAACCCGTACTCAGCCCGCGTGGTGGATTACGGCCTCTTGTATTACAGGCTGTGTACCGCCTCTATTTAACCCCTTTAGGGAGTTACATTTTTAAAAACCCTTACTCTCGTTGTTAATGGAATTTTAGTGCAAAATTTCATGCTTCTAGACCCAATGGTGTGCGTTGTCAGTCAGTGAAAGAACGGTTTTATATTGGTTTACCTGGCGAGCGTTGTTCGTTGGGATGCCTGGGCGAGGTTGCGTGCAACGCGTTGCGACTGCCCTGCTGGAACGACACGGACATGCCGCTGTCCAGCGAGCCCACAGAGCCGCGCCGCTGAAGACGCTCTGCTGCTAATGCCACTGGAAGAAATACTGTGGCTGTTAGGAAACACTTTGCTAACAAAAATTTAAGTTTTTCATTGACATTTTTCCATGATTATATCTAGGCAGTGGACAGCATTAAGTTGAGTTGATTAATTGAATCGGCTTATAAATATACTTTACTTAAACTGGGATAGTTACAGAGACCGGATTAACGCTTTAAAGATGGATTAATGATAGCGGTTTAAGGTTTTTTGCTGCTGCCGATATCTTGACATTTTATTTTTGACATTTATGTGGAACACAGAACCCGACAGGGTAGTAAGTAGCCTAGAAGTTCTTTGCTTAAAAATCACAGGTGTAGGAAGGATACTTATTTTGTTTTTTTTGTAAAAACTGGGTACAAAGTTCTTGCTAATAATACTTGTAATATACAGATTATTTTTGGCTCTATATTTCAGTTCGATAACTTACCAGGGTCGTTGATGTCGACGAGCGAGTTGCTGAGCACGTTTCTCTTGATGATGCTAGTAGGAGGCGGGTTGGAGCGCATTGGAGCAGCAGGAGCTGGGCACGAGGGCGGCGGTGGGACTACCACGCTGGGGACAAAGACGAAATGGGTAAGCTAAATGGTCTGTTCTTCAACTGAAACTTAACAAGAGTCAACTATGTCAACTTCTTAAGAGGAATCTAGTCGCAAGCTCGAACTCAATGGTGGGGCTGGCTAAAAAGCACGCTCTCTCACCAGGCTTCGAGTCCAACAGAGGTAGTACCTGTGATGAGCAATTGACGATAGTCTACACGCACAACATTATTTAGTGAGATGCAGGAACAGTTATAGTAAAACAGGTGCGTAAAAAATTAAGTAAAATCCATCGGAAGATAGGGTTTTATGAAAAAACTACTGCATAAATCAATGACCAAAAAAGTTTATTGAACTTTTCGATATTTGAGCTTTGTCGGTACCGACTTGGTTTTGGACATTTCACACATCTTTTATTACTTAAACACGCCCAAAATTAGGCAAGAAAAACTAAATTTTGTTGGCTCATAACTTTTTAATGGCTTCTTATTTTAGTATTCAGTTTCCGTACAGACAGTATTAATAATGAGACAAAACTATACCATGTTTAATTTTTGATGTACATTGTCGAATAGTGGTGTAATACACTCCCGAAGTTTGTATGGAAAAAATATCGACAAGATCACTTATTCAGGTGTACATAACGGGTGTAAATACACGCAAATAATATTGTTGCTCAATGTTTACTTAAGGGCCTACGTCCCTTTTGGTAGCGTAACACGGTCACTTTATGAACCGTACTGCTCATTAACGGCTTGTCTTGAAGATTTGAAAAATATATGATTTTGCTATAGATTCATATAGATCATTTTGCCCGAAGTACTTTTTTTGTATGCTTAATACTTTTGCTGTAAAAATATTTTCCAACACGCAATATTTTGGCTTCTATTCCCCATACTCCTACTTAACGGCTTCGTTATTTGGAAAAAAAAATACACTGAAAAATAGATAGTTAGAGGTACCACAGAATCGCCGAAGCACAATTGTAAATTAATCAAAGGAATATCCCCATTTTGAGATAAAGGCTCAGAGGTGCCCTGCGCGGGCGCGGGCGGTAGTCGTGCTTTAGCATACAAACGGGAGATGAGGATACTATGGGCCTTAAGTTTGACACAGAATAGATACTGGCTATGTGACCTATCACACCTTAAAATTTACAACTTAGATAGAGTGTGAAAGGCACCTTTTACATCATGTTGCGCAATGATGTTGTTGAACTGTCAAATTGAAAGCCATTGTTGATGTAGTAAAACGGAGGGGTTTGTGGCTAAGTAATAACAGCCGCATAGGTCGATCGATCAGGTTAAGCTACCCTTGCCGCGGTAGGTCCGTGGATGGGGTGATTATCTTTACATACTAAGCCCCTCTGTGCCTCGGAAAGCACGTTAAGCCGTTGATCCCGGCTGTCATTCGTGGATCTTTGACAGTCGTTACGGGTCGTCAGAAGCCCGAAAGTCTGACAACCAGTCTTACTAAGAGGTATCGTGTTATCCAGATTCTTTTACATACTGTGAATGAGAGAACGTTGTAGGCCTCACATACTAGATTTGTAAACTATTTTCTATTCTGTATTTTCATTCCTCTGAGTACCTGGTACTTATCGGCAGCCTGCACTGTCCTCCCATACCTATTATCACTGTAATTTGAAAACATTTTAAAAGCCAATTATTTTTAAAAGAGTAACCGTGGAGTTTCTTGCCGGCTCTTCCCCATAGGAAGCGACCAATTGAACCGTGCACCTAGCTTCTGACGTTTCATAAGTGCCCATGCAGGTTAATGTGAAATAAAATATTTTGATTTTGACTGGGTTGTGGAGCAGTCGCTCCATGTAAAGTACTGGTATTCCGCTGCATCCGGTTACACTGAAGCCGACCCCAACATAGTTGCAAAATGGCTAAACAAATGATGATGTTGATGTATATGTTGTCGTTTATATTGTGTTGATAATGATGTAATTTAATTCAATTAAAAAGCGTGGGGTGCTTGACATTAACTGATTATAAAAATACCTCAAAAAGCACCCCACGCTTTTTAATTGAATTAAATTATTTTCTCCTTTTTTAGTTTTGGTTTTTAAAGCGTGTTTCTTAGTTTTTTAAACTATTATTTATTTTCTATTTTTTAGTTCTGCTAACTACAAAAACGTGTTTATTTTTCCTATTTTTTAATTTTTTAAATATTTTTATTTTTTTCATATTCCTGACAGCAAACCCTTTCATTTGACACCCATATCATGGGGGTGGATTTCAAACAGCCAGTCCGCCATCTTGGGGAGGCCACCATATTGGATTTGTAATGACGTTTCTTAGTTAGTCATGTATTGTCATCATAACTCAGAGCGTGTGCAAAATTTCATCCTAATCGAAGACCGGGAAGTGGGTCAAATTAAGATTCCACGATTTTCTTACATACATAGTTAGTTACAAATGAAGCTAATATAAAGCGTGTAATAAAAAGAGACATGGGTGGGTGTACTTACCCATGCATATGAACGTGGTCCATGCACTGCTGGTGATCTATTTCAACGTCGGCCACGCCACTGTCTCTATTCTCCATCACTGTGGAAAGAAAAACATGATTAGTTTATAGATACATACTTCTATTCTTAAACTTCTGCTTTTGTTACAGTCAAGGCTTGGAACCGGTACCAAGAGACCTGGTTATGTACCGGTACATAGCGGTTCATGCCATTTCGGTACCTAGTTTCAGGTTCCAGACAGGTACCAATTTTAGGCGATTACCGGTACTCCGACTAACAAGTCATCATCATCATCATTTCAACCGAAAGACGTCCACTGCTAGACATAGGCCTCCCCTAAGCTCGGCCACTTCGACCGTTTCTGTGCTTCCCACATCCAGCGGACTCCTGCGGCCCTCACAAGGTCATCGGTCCACCTTGTGGGAGGCCTTCCAACTTTACGTCTTCCAGTACGCGGTCGCCAATCCAGAACCTTTCGGCCCCATCGGCTATTTGTTCTGCGAGCAATGTGCCCACTGCCACTTAAGTTTGGCAATTCTTCGGGCTATGTCGGTTACCTTGGTTCTCCTACGGATCTTTTCATTCCTGATTCGATCACGTAGGGAAACTCCAAGCATAGCCCTCTCCATTGCCCTTTGGGTGACTTCTTATGAGGCCCATTGTGAGCGACCACGCCCAACAAGTACCAGTAACAAATCCAGGTACCCGGCATGTGCTATAAGTCTCATATTTATACGAGGTACCTCATACGGTCTGCAACCTTGAAGTTATTTTTCTAATGTCTATTAACTTTCTTTTTTACTTACTTTTACTTACTTGTTTGGTACCGATACTGATTAGAAATACCAATAGTACAGGTACTACGTCTGATATTGGTACCAATAAATAGTACTTATACAACAAATCTTTTCAGTACATACGGTATTTATAATAACAAATTACTAATTTAAAATGTATTGTCTGTCTGTTTGTTTGTTCCGGCTAATCTCCGAAACGGCTAGGCCGATTTTGATTAAATTTGGTATAGGGATACTTTGAACCCTACTAGTCACTCATATTGTAGTCGCGGGCAGAAGCAAGCCGTTTGATAAATACTGACCATTCCGTGCACTATTCCCGGTGCCGCGGCCCTTGCCCCGGTTGAGTTCACCCTCGATGCGCATGGCTTCCATCTCGTCCATCTCAGCGATGCTCTCGCGCAGATCCTCGGCGAACTTGCAGCGGTCGTGCTCGTTGCGCGCGTTGAACGTGGCCAGGCGACGCCCGTCCACCCGCCGGGACAGGCGGATGCCGAAGGGGTAGTCTGGAAAAGATTACATGTTATTAATTGATTGTGGTTTTAATATGATATTATTATTGATTCATAACTGCTTATTTGCACTTTTTGGTCGCGTTAAAGCGGAATAGGATATTAAGCACAATATAAAGTCGTGCATTATTTTTGTAATGTTCTAACGAGTCTACATTTTATGAATTTTTTGCTTCCCATATTTAGCGCAAAGTTTATAAATATTATTCTTCCACTGATATATTATTATCACTGCTTGGAGGAGACCTGAGTTTCTCTGGCCTCCTTCGTAAGAATTATCAGAGCTTTTGATTTTTTTTCGTCCTAGGACTGTCGGTTTCCTCACGGTGTTGGTTTTTTTCTTTATCCTTGAAGTAACAAACCAGAGCGCTCAATATTAGTTCAAAAAAACTTGAGAGGTGTCAAAGGACACCCGGATGGAACGAAGTTAAAAAAAAAAGACGAAATGAAAATATCTGGCTTTCTTTCTATAAGAGAGAGAGAGGGATAGACAGAGAAACATGCGCACGCCGCACGGCTTACAATAGCTTACTATAGCAAAAAGTGTCGATACAACTTTTCTTGAGAATTTTTTCCGTCTACCCCCCTTTCACAACGCGCGATAAGGTACTTCGTTCCAAAAACTGGGGACAGCAATGGGTATAATGATACAAAATCACAGAGTATATTTAGTCCCTGTACAAAATAAGTTAAAATCTGTTGCTTTAATTTTGTTGGATTATAATCGTTGAACTTTACTTCAACTAAAGATATGAGATGGCAGCTCTGTAGCGATGTTCTTTTTAATTCAAATAGATGGCGCTAAGCAAATCGCAACTTGTCAACATTGCGAAGCTGCGTTAACTCATCACTTCTAAAATAGTATATTTTTAACCGACTTCAGTTCTATTGTTTACAAAGAAAAGGATCATTGGTTTTAAAAGTAAATTTAACGCACAGTATAACAATTTATTATTTTTTGATCAATTATAACACACAGTATTTTAATTTACGCAAACATTTTGCAAACATTCATTGGGGTGATGGTAGAATTGCCTTAGTGGTTAATAATAACAATAAACTAATACACATGTCTGCTTATGCCCACCAGTTTTTTGCGCGATTTTGCTTATTTTCGTTATCTTTCTGTGTTATATTGCTCTAGCCAAGTAATCCAAACGGATAATTTAGCAAAATATTGGTCAGTGGGTCGTCTTAGGTCTACCATATATGTTAAATCTTTACTTAACACACTGTGTTGTGCCGTAGGATAATTATTTAGTTTCATAGTAATAAAAACATGATTCGCTAAATTGTATTTCATTTATCAATCCTTGAAATGAACATTTAAATACTTACTAAGTACATAATAAAATAAAAAACTCTATATTTAAATAGCTATATACCGGTGTCCTATCCAAAGGTAGTTCTAACTATGAATATCAGATGGCACTGGTTTCTTCACGAACGCAAATGTCTCGTTACACGGAACAAGATTGGTCTCTATTTCAGTATAGTATAAAATACTATGTGAAATAAACCACGCGCATCAAGAAAATGTATTGATTACCACGCTTAAAACAGTTAAATTCAATATATTTTTCGTGTTTTCATTTCTAGATCAAAGCATTTGATGATACGTGTGATTTCGAAAAACCACACGTCACCAAAATAAACACAAGATTTATTTCCTCCAGTTTACCACCATAATAAAAGATACTCACGTGGCACAGAGAACAGGTTGACGATCATGCCACACAGCGGGAACGACTGGCGGAACGTGTACGTCACTGACGACTTCTTCTTGCTGAAGATCTTTGTGATCACCAGCAGGTCGTTGAAGAGGAACACCTGGAAGAGTCACGATAGATTTATTAATTAAGATGGACATTAAGATACGGAATTGTAAGGTTTCAACAACTAAGCGAATGATTAGACTGCGTGTCGAGACGAAAGACAGCTGTCCTCTTCAAAGTCACGACACTTCGTATGACAGGATTACTAGATATTGTCGTTCATTGTCACTGCAGTTCTTGACAATTTATATTACTGTTTATTGGCATTCAATTGATCTTATTTACCTCTCTCTGATGCACGCCAGGCCGTTCCTTCTTGTGTATGTCGGGGATCTCGTACAGGCGGCAGTAGCACACCAGGCGCCGGTGTGGCAGCGCCAGGTGCGGCTTCTTGCCCACTATTGTGGCTTGGACTTTCATCACCTGGAAAATAGGAGAAGAATATTTGGTTAGGAGTCTGGGAAACGTGTTCTAGATAGCAATATTCGGCAAATGTAGTGTAGGTCGTCAAAGGTCTTCGTAGAATGGAAATTTTCGATGATGGCTTATACCTCAATGCAATTTTTGTTGGGTGGTAAACCATCAAATGACTTCTCCCGCTCTGGTTGGAGCAGGAGGGCGTGTCAGACTTTTACTGACTAAAACCCACCCGTGTCCCTACAGTTGCCTGTGCCAGACCCACGGTAACTCTTTCGAACCTCTATTAGTACCATTTGACGTTTCATAGCCGAGGATATTATGCCCGAAATTAAGTGTATAGGAGGAAGCCCAAATGGCCTCTTAAAGACTAAATTATGGTGATGATGAAGCCTAATTAAGGTTAATTCTGTACCGAGTGTAAATATTTTTTTGTATAATAATTTACTATTATTTACATATAGTATGTCCCAACATGAAACCCGGTTAGGGCACGGGAAAATAATAATAATTTTAAAATAATAAAAATAAACATGTGTTTCATAAGTGACTGTAGTTATAATCTGTAATTATTAATTTATGTACCTAGCTATCATATTTACTAACATTTTATTCTAGGTATTCTGCGACCGAGTAAAAGCATTTCTGTGATATTCTTTTAATTTTCTGTTATATTCATTGAATATGGGTTCATCTTTTATTTGTTCCGGTAATTTGTTAAATAAAATTACTGCCATGTAATATGGGCTATGGCAAAGCATTTTTATCCGAGAGGGTGCAAGATGTAATCTATTTTTATGGCGTGTGTTTAAGTTATAAATATCTTCGTGTATATAGGATCCGTGCGAACGAGGATAGAATCTAAGAAAAAAATATCCTAACAGTTGTAAGGTCGCAACATCATGCTGAGATAGGAGCCTTTTGGCCTCGTACAGGACCTCGTTGTTATTTACTTTCAAAAAATTTTGGTCTCCATAGTTTGTTTAAGATTTTGTGTTTAGTTTGTGATTTTTAGTGATGTGCCAGATCATTAAATATGTAGATCCACAGATACGGGTCCGAATACGGGTAATTGGCGTCAAGATCCGCGGATACGGATACGGATCTTAACTTTCTTACTTAATCGGTGTCGGTGCGCGTGACCTTGAAACAATAGGTGACGCCACTTGACGCTTTGCCTAACAGAACACGTTTCGACTTGCATTGCGCGGGTCTTTCTTTTGTTTTGTTTATAGTTTAGTGTGACGCTGGGCAGCATAGATAACGTTTTTGTTTGTTGTAAGAGTAAAAAAAAATGTGTACAAAGAAGTTTAGTAGTCCAATTTGGAATTATTAATAAGGTAAAACATCCGTCAAAAATGTGATGGATACGGATACGGATATCCGTAATATCACTGGTGATTTTCCTGTGCGAGTCACAATAAATACTTGTTCCTTCTTTCAGTTCTATATTTACCTGAGTAACATGGTCGCTGCCGGGTCTAAACTCGCTCGACTTCACCCTATCATAGATACCGGACAGCATGTCCCGGTCGATGTCGCCGCAGTCGTCAATCCCGCGCAGGTTGCGAACGAAGTCGTCGAGGGACATCCGGGCTTCGGGCTTCAGGTTCGGAGTGTGGAGGTCTGTGTTCAGCATTATTATTGCGAAGGCTAGGACGAATATCTGTGAAGGAAGAATATTAGTTTTAATAGGTAATACGGGCTGGTGTCCGCCATTCCACGTCAATACGCATATTTTGATTTTTCAACCGTAAGCCGAAAGACGTCCACTGCTGGACATCGGCCACTGCCAAAAGGGTGGTAAATTAATATTTGTGATAGTGAAAATTTGGTCAGAAGCCCGAAAGTCTGACAACCAGTCTTACCAAGAGGTATTGTATTACCCAGTAACTGGGTTGTGGAGGTCAGATAGGCAGTTGCTCCATGTAAAATAATGGTAATCAGCTGCATTCAGTTAAATTGGTAGCCGAACCCAAACATAGCTGGAAAAAGGCTAAGTAGATTGAATGAATAGTGAAATTTTGGTGACTTTGTACAGTCAGCGCCAAAAATATCGGGACGAACAGACTGTCTAAAATGATCTCAACAACTAAGAAAATTAAACTTTATCTCAATTGGATAAAGTTCTTGTCAGAATGACAGTTGTCCTGCACTGTCTTCATTCAAAAACATTCCTTGTGTCATTGAGTTAATATTTATTTTTCATAGTTGTTTAGATCATTTTGAACAGTCTGTTCGTCCCGGTATTTTTGACACTGACTGTACGTGGAAATGAAAAAAAAACTGATTGGATTTGACGATTAAGTATTAAAAGGCCTTCCTTTATAGATATAAATAAGAAAGCCCATAATATTCAGCAAGATTCGTTATCATACTAATGTTCTATTTAAATTAAATAATTGGTAGTGGGTGGTTTCAGCCACCATCTGCCATATTATTTATACGTTGGCATTACCTAACTCCTCGATATCAATTCCCTTGAAAAACAAGATGCTTACATTGCAAACAGTTAACAGAGTAGTTAAGTTAACAGACGCTCAATATTGTTCATGATAATAATAATCTAAACTTAGTATAATTTCGTTTTAGACTATTATTCATTATGTTTACTTAGAATTCGTTAGTAAGTCATGCATGAATTATTTATTCCATAGAGTGAAATTGCTTACTATAGAGAGCAATTTGCATATTCCAAATCAAAGTCAACCAGTTCACTAAGTTTCAATTTTTACTTTCGACCCAGCATTTCAGCTATTCACAACCAATCGACAAGTTGTCTAATCGAAAATGACATATATTCGCTTACTCATTTAACTTGTCCCTGTTTGGTTTTAATTGCCATTAAATAAAAATAGAATAGAACTTGTCCCTGACAGCAAATAGCTGTCGGAAGAATGGCGGTTGTCTATTTGATTTAAATTGACCAGACTTTCGGGTTTTAGATTAGTGAACAGCCTTTAGAGAACTTTTTAGATAACATTGAATGATGTTTGATTCGACATTGAAGCGTACCGAACATCAATCAGTGTGAACTGCTATGTAGAACGCAGTAACGCTGCTTGACAGCACAACTAGGTGTGGTGATAGTAAGTACTTCCCCGAGAACAATGAGCTCTAAAAGTAAGAAATATCTTCAACTAGCTAACCAAGCAAAACTTCTGTCAAAATTTGAATACAGTCTTGAGTTCATACATAAATCCCATGGAGAAAATTACTTTCAGTTTTACACAAATTTTCCAATATTCCGCGCAATTTTACCAAGTTTCCATCATTCAAAAATGTAAATCGGACTATTAAGAAAGTTTAAAACAAAAAAGAATAATCAAAATCGAACTACTCTGTATAAAGCTATGCGTGGTCATACCTAAAAAAAAAAACAATATACGCGTCGACTTGAGTAACCTCCTCCGTTTTCTTTGTTGGTTAAAAATTAGCCAAATCAGTCCAGCGGTTCTCAAGTGATGCGCTCAGCAACGAACAGCATTTCTTTTTTTTCTGTCTCTATGGATTTAGTAAATTATTCTGAACCGCCCTGCGACGAAATTTTTCGTCGTATATTTTTTTTTTTTATCTGGTATTACTTATAAAATTGCAATACTTACGCAATCAAAATATATGGAACAGTTTTTTTTTAGTAGCCCTAAATTTTTTCTACACTAGTCGGTCTAGAATCATGTGCTGAATTCATTCATCTATATGCATAGATAAAGTCCCCGTCACGAGAAGCTATAAATTTTGTAAACACATTCAGGGAATCAAATGTCTACGTTCCATGAGTCAGACGTGTTCCAGTACCACAAAACATTAGACAACAGCGCTTTATATCGCTAAAATATAACCCGACTAAGTGAAATTGCTCGTTAGTTTCGTATTACACGTATGTTACTTTGAGTTGATTGAATTTGGAATTATTCGTTGTTGATTGAATTGTCGCTGCGTAACTTGGTAGAAGTTCTTTATTTACAAAATTTACACCTTCTCGAACCTTCCAGGTCAGACTTACCGTATCCTGAGTCCTCAGCCGCTGCACGAAGTCAGTGTTACACACACAGTACCTCCTGGCGAAAGCTTCGACCAGCCGCTCGATCTTCTGAGCCTCCCCGGGCAGGCGGAAGTGTGCCTGGTAACGACGGAGGGCCACGTCTACTGCCATGCCTGATAAGTCTAACTCGTTGACGAAGCACCTGTGGGTTAGGTAGGTTATTTTTAGATAAAGAAGTTTAAGCAATGTTTAGAGCAGTGGTGTAGGTCGTAGATTAGAACAGAGACAGGCGCTTTCGTCATTTTCATCATTTCAGCCGAAAGACGTCCATTGCTGGACATAGGCGTACCCCAATTGGGGGGTTTTGCCATAATCGCCACGCTTGGCAGGCGAGTTGGCGATCGCAGTATGATGGTAAAATGCATAGAGAACGCTGCTGCTCATTCTCAAGTAAGTCCCTTAGTCGCCTTCTACGACACCCACGGGAAGAAATGGGATGGTGCTATTCTTTTACGTCCGGCACCACACGGCATAGGCGCTTTACTTTGTGATCATTATTTCATCACCACTGCTCTCAAAACGGTGAAGGAAACCATCGTGAGGAAACCAGCATGTGCTACACCAAAAATTCGAAGACATATTACTTACCAACCCGCACTGGGCCCGCGTGGTGGATGATGACATGACGACCCAGTCCCACAGAGAGTATGCCTGTGTCCCAGTGGTGGGCACAATATAGGCTAATAATTTATTAATTTATTAAATCAGGCATTAATTCAATGCTTTTGATTCAAAGTATGTACCTAAGTAAAACAATTGAAAAAAGAATATATACAAACACTCACTCAAGCACAGCCATATTGAATGGATTCTGCAAGTTCCCGAGATATTCTCCAATCATCTGCTTGCTCAGCCCTTTCCTGGTGATGAGGAATCTGGCAACTCCTCGAGGAGAGTTCTCCAGGAAGCCGCGGGAGATCAGGTACGCGATACCGCGCTCTGGCTTCTTGTTGAACAGGTTTAAACCCACGCGGTATTGACGTTTGCGGACCGTTTCGGATACCTGGAATTAAATTGAAGTTGTTTTAATTGGCTTACTTATTTGTATTAATATGTTAAATTGCATATTGTCAATTTGTGTGAAGTTTACCTAGATAAGAAAATACATTATTTAATGTCTGTATCGTATTAAGAAGTGCAAAAAGGGTTGGACAACGAAAATAATTGATGCAGATCCATTGTGTTTCAAAACGTGCAAAGGAGATTTGTCGAATACATAGGGCAAAATTCGGTCGAAATCAGGATGCAATGCGATCAGCAAAAAGTTTGAATATCTAACATGTTCGAAAAGGTATAATCAATGCAAGGTAACATTCTGCTAATATTAATATTAAAAATAGACAGCTTACAACCGTCTGACTTCGGTGCCTGTTTGTTGGTCTGTGTTCCAATTTAACCAAAAAATCCTCATCAACAGCAAGTCGATGTACGCACAAACGATATAAAATCGCAGCGGGATTTCGCGCACACAATTTTCAACTCTCCATGTTGAACCGACCATTGAAAATCCAACAGAGTCACCTCAGCGCATCGCAAATCGAACAGCGTGTTTTACTGTTCGATTAACAACTCACGGCGTTAAAGATCTAAAAAAATCCGCCGCGATTTTATTACGGCTGTGGGAACGTGGGCTAAATGTAAGCACCTTCAGCGGCGGATGCGCGTGCGCATGGTGGTCGTGCTGCGGGCGGCAGCAGGGCGCGGGCGCGGGCGGCGCCTCGTAGTAGGGCGGCGCGTCCTGGCGCTTCCACACGGCGTAGCGCTCCGCCTCGTAGCCGCCCGACGCCGACGCCGTGCGCTGGTGCGCGTACCCCTCGCCCAAGTGCACGTGCGGCTCCTGGGCGCGGAGGGGGGGTTGGGTTAGGGGGCTTACCAGAAACTTTTAATAACTAATCATATTTGTCAGCATACCAGAGCGCTTCGACACTTATTTTTAAATGTCGCAGCATCATGCTGAGATACGGGTATTTTGGCCTCGTACAGTATTTTTTTTTTTATTACTTAAATTGTGTTTCGGTTGTAATAAAATTCCTGTGAGATTCACAATGAGTATTTTTCTTTCTATTTGTAAGTTTAAAGACTTGTGGAGCTTGTGGGTGAGTAATAACAGCTCTACGGGTCGATCGATCACGTTAAGCTACGCTTGCTGCGGTTTTTGCGCGGATAAGTTACCATCTTTACATTCCAAGACCCCTCCGTGCCTCGGAAAACACGCTAAGCCGTTGGTCCCGGCCTTTATTCGTGGATGTTTGACTATCGTTACGGGTCGTCAGAAACCCGAAAGTCTTTAATCAGTCTTACCAAGGGGTATCGTATTACCCAGTAACTGGGTTGTGGAGGTCAGATAGGCAGTAGCTCCATGTAAAATACTGGAATTCAGCTGCATCCGGTTAGACTGGAAGCCGACCCGAAGTTAATGGTAATGCCCCAGGTTTGGTGTTCAAATACACGACACGATGTGGTCAAGACGACTTTGAGATAGTTCATAAAAACTGGTCAGCTAGGTAATTGCGCAACACATTAACAGTAGGAATGACTTTCATTTTGACAGTTCGACAACATACATTGCGTTATTTACGTTGTTTTGCAGATATTTTTTTCGAACATATGAAGCAATGGATTAGCAATATCTTTCAAAATGATTCCGATTGTGCCCGTGTTAAGCAATTTGGCTGCTGGTTTTATTAAAATAAGGAATGTGAAATTTAGACTGACCATAGCGTGTCGTGTAATAGTATTTTGGTTCACTCATACAATATAATACAGATGTTGCAGTCAGGTACATGCCAATCATTCCAAAATGCGGGATAATTCTGTGTCGTGGTTACATGTTGATTTTGAAGACAATACTTGATATTGTTTACCATATTTTCTAAATAACAGCCGCATGGGTCGATCTATTCGGTTAACCTTGTCTAGGTTGTTCCGTGAATGGGTGACCATACCGAGACTCCCGACCGATGATCCCTGACAGTCGTTAAAGGGTCGTCAGAAGTCCGAAAGTCTGACTAGCAGTATTATCAAGGGGTAATATGATTATTACCCAGTTACTGGGATGTGGGGGTCAGATAGGCAGTCGCTCCATGTAAAATACTGGTATTCAGCTGCATTCTGTTAGACTGGAAGCTGACCCCAAGAAATTTTGGAAAAGGCTAGGTAGAATGATGTTTACCATATTTAATGTCTTCCAAACATCTTTAATAACGAGTTCCCAAACTATTTTGATTATTTTGGTGAATTACAACAGTTGATACAGCATTGCCTTGTCGTAGATATTTACTAAGATACTAGTCGTACGAAAATTTTATATACTATTATACTGATAATATTACTAACCGGAGCCCTAGGCTGGTAGGGTTGATGGTAGTGATGGCGGTGTTCCTGTGAGGAGGAGGACGACGAAGACTGAACTGAGGACATGGAGCCACCTCGCACGACGGCGCCACCGCATTCAGCACGACGCAGGGAGACGGGACTTTCGGCACTGTGGGAGAAAAGGTTATGTTATTTTGATAACTCAATAGAACTTTGTAGATTTATTAAAAACACAAACTGCTAGTAAGTTTTTTATTTTTCTTAAATCCAGACCGCACGATGAGCTAAAGTCCTTTAGGGTCAGTTCACTGTTCAGACAGAACGGAAAAATCTTCGCACAGGCTCAAGCCTTCGCTGGCCGCAATTCAAACCGAGAACAACCTAGCTGCGAGCCGACCGTCGATATTGATACAATTTTCCACTTTAGACTATGGTAATACAGTCCTATTTTCAATGGAGACAGTAAACTGCTCAGGCATATTTGCAACTGGCCTTATAAGTTTTTAATAAAGAGATGCTTGCTTACCAGATAACTATTCTCTCTCTTAAAAATAATTAGGGGTAAACACTTGGAACCACAGGTTACATACTTGAGTGTAATACTGCTGGTCCTCTTAGGTACTTCAGGTGGCAGCCGCCTGGCGTTGGCAGCTTGTATGGCAGCCAGTTGCTGTTGCTGTCGCGCCGTCGGGGACGACAGGGGCTTGCCGCCCGATGATAGCAGGTTGCCGTATATTGGACCTGGGAAAATAATAAGATCAGAAAAATAAAATACACATCTTATGAATACTTTTTATGGAGTAGACAGAAAACAATAGGGTATTTTCCATTTTAATAAAAACTATTTTAATTTGAAGTTTGAGACGCTATATTTAACAGAAAAATTTAAATATAGTTATTTAAATTCATTTACTCAATTAAAAACGATTAAAATCAATTTTATTTTTCGTTGTTTTTGAATTTACTGCCAAAACGGTCCTTACGATGACTTTTTTATCACGTGACATCGTGACGTCAGCTCTGTGTAAACTATAAACGAATAAATGCCGCCGCGATTTTATTATATCCGTGGGAACGTGGACTTAAGGTCTCATAATAATATTCGAAACAAATTAATGCCTGCCCCTGTTAACAGATATGGCGGTAAACTATTTTTTTTATTTTTATAAAGTGGTAGGCCAGAATGGACTTTTGTTTCAGGTTAATTTTTCCTCCATTCGAAATTAAGCCAGGGATTATAACGCCGTACCATGAAAGCGACAAAGATGTCACGTAGTAAGTATACTTATGGCAGAATTGTTTACTCTATCTGATAGTAAACAAGCCTAGTTCTAGAGAATACGTCTGCGCAAGATAAAATTCTCCCACGGTAATGCAATGTTTATTTTATGATGACGATTAATATTACGGAAAATTGTAAAAAGAAGTCGAGAAGGTATTTATTGTAAGACACCCGGTTAGAACGATGTTCCTTTCGCTCTTTAAATAATTAGCCCATAATTTTCTCACTGCTAAGAGACAGCCCTCTCGGTAAGAGAGACTGGGCCATAATCCACCTCGCTGGCCTAGTGCGGGTTGGTAGATGTCTCATGTCTTCGAGTTTTTGGTTCTAGAACATGCCGGTTTCCTCACGATGTTTTCGTTCACCGTTTTGAGAGTTACTAAACGAAGAAGAAAAAAGTTTTGTGTCGTTCAAAATGTTACACTTTCTTCGGTCTAGCTCTCATTCGCCATACAACGAAAGTGTAAAGTGGATATGCCCCAAATCCCGGGATTAATTTTGAAGAGCAGAAAAATCCCGTGATGTATTAAATAAAAAGTTATTTACTTTTACACAATTTAAACCACTGCACGCGCGACGTTGCTAAGTTTATAACTCTGAGGTTTTTATTCTTATTTATTTGTAATATTGTTGGTCACACGGGATTGTCTATTAGAAATCCCGGGAAGATCCATATTAATATCAACATTTCGATGCAAGTACATAAATAACTCTACCTAATTTCGACCTCTGGTTATAACGTGCGAAGGCACTTCGTTCCAAAATGGCATTGGAAACAAATATGAAGGTATTTTGCAAGATATACAAGGAAATTGTCTTGTAACTTTTTATTATGTAAGGGATTATTATTGTTACGGAAACGAATATTTTAATCTTTTGTAGTATTTAATCTATTGAATTGATAGGCTTTTTTTAATGTGGCTGTCAGCCTGTTTTTTCCCCTGATTTGAGATAGTTTTGAAATAAAACAAACTCAGAGATCTCTTTTAAAGTCCAAACATTTATATTATTAGGATTTTATTTGAGTCCAACAATGCATCCATATGTCTGGCAGGGCCTTTTGAAGAAACAGACATTGTTTTTTTAATGAAAGCATTATTGACTATAGATATTAAACAATTTATATCGTGTCCAGCGTGTCCTGTTGTCTGCACGCTACAGGAGTTGATGGACGCTGCTGAAAGTGCCAAGCTCGTAGCTAAATTCTGGCCTAACTGTATTTAGATTGCTATCGACACTCTCAGAAGAAGAAGAAGAAATTAAACCTTTCCTTAGCTAAGTAGTGGGAATAGAATTTATGGAAGATAAAATGTTAAAATAGAGTTTAAATATTATATCTGTGTGTTAATCATAATTATTAATATAGTATTTTAAGTGTGGAAGTCCCTAATCTAAGTCATAATAGATCTCACAGTAATAATATTAGTTTTAAGTTATCTTGCTGCGCCCTAACAGGGTCATGTACTCACTAGGTTTAAGAGCGTTTATTCTGAAAGTTGGCAACGTCGCTAATAGCTGTCAAATATTTACCTGTTTTTTATTAATTTGTTAATATTACTGTATGGAAGTATGAAATATCGCTAACTAGTGACCTAAAATATGAATAAATATTGGCAAGTATAACACAAAATTTGATGTTGTAACCGTTTTAGGTGTAAAAAAGTTTCCAAGTTATTTTTGTACATCAAAAACTAAATATTCATAATCATAATTTTAGGTCACTAGTTAGCGATATTTCATATTTCCATACAGTAATATCGCCAAATTAATCAAAACAGTGAAATATTTGACAGCTATTTGCTACGATGCCCAACTTCAGAATCAACGCCTTATAAATATGATTGTGTACATTGTGCATTAAATAAATAAATAAAATTAATATATGCTGGTAGTTACCTGTATTATTCAGCAACTGATGGTTATGTAGAGATTCATTGTGCGATGATGATGTCGATATATTTGTGACGGAGCCGCTCACGGAACAGCTGCACACCTGTAATAGAAACACGTTATAACTAAGTTGTTATTGAGTCCACTTTCGCACGCAATGGATTTTCAAGAGTTTAAAATCCAACTGTGTATTTTTTTTGGCGCTGGGATACACTCTATTGGAATCTCAATGCTCGGTTCAATACTGAGAGTTCAAAATTCAGTGCGCGGTAAATCCGCCCAAACGTAGTCTAGAAGAGGTCTGCAGAAAAAAGTTGTTTGTGAGTTTAAAGACTGGCAATTGTACATTTGTTTTGCTCTTTATACATAGACATATTATGGTGAAGGGGCTCGTGGTAGAGAAATATTAGCCACACGGGTCGATCGATCAGGTTAAACTACTCTAGCCGCAGTTAGTCCGTGGATGGGTGACCTTTACATACCAAGACCCCTCCGTGCCTCGGAAAGCACGTTAAGCCATTGGTCCCGACTGTCATTTGTGGATCTTTGACAGTCGTTATGGGTCGTCAGAAGCCCGAAAGTCTGACAACCAAGGGGTATCGTATTACCCAGTTACTGGGTTGCGGAGGTCAGACAGGCAGTCGCTCCATGTAAAATACTGGTATTCAGCTGCATCCGGTTAGACTGGAAGCCGCCCCCAACATATTTGGGAAAAGACTCGGCAGATGTTGACATAGATATACTATGAAGAATCACTATGGCGTTCTATTAATGACTAATAACTATAAAATGTTGGTAATTAAGTCGATAAGTAAACAGGACACGAAACGTTATTATTTTATCTCAATACTTATTGCATCATTAATTGCCAAAAAATATCTTTATATACTAACTAGCTTTTGCCCGCGACTTCATACGCGTGGACTTTAGAATCAAGTAGATAATCATTTTTTTTGATAATATATAGCCTATTTTTTAAGTTAGACCTCTCGGAATACATCATTGAAAACTGCATTCAATTCCATGCAGTGGTTTTTGCGTGATGCGGTAGCAAACATACAGACAGACAAAAATTCTAAAAACCGTTGTTTTGGCTTCTCTTGCTCTAATAAAGACCCCCCATACTATTTTTTCTTCAATATCTTTAATGTACAGACATCGGCCTGTTACAATTTTATTATATGTATAGATAATTAAACTGAAGAGTTTGTTTGAATGCGCTAATCGCTAATATCTCTCTAGTCGGATTCGTTTCTTATATTTAGAATCGTTTTTTTTTTACATTGTTCTCACATATAGAAGCAACAAGAATAATGTTCCCAAGTTTTTGTAATACTTAACATGATTAAAAAGAGTGTCCATGGAGTTTCTTGCCCGTTCTTCTCCATAGAGATCTACGTTTTGGAATGGGCAACTAGCTTCAACTTTCCAACTGGTCGACTTTTTGACAATTCAAAAGTGCCTGTATGGTTTATTTGAAATAAATGCTTTGAGTTTGAGTTTTGAGTTTTGCATTTGGTAGTCAAATCGACATTCACACTGAAGTCATAAAATCGCGGCAGATTTTTTTTGGCGTATTGGATTTTCAACTTTGTGTGTATAACCGAGCATTTAAAATTCAACAGAGTGCATCTCAATGCGTCGAAAATCGTTAAAAATGTGTTTTAGTGTTCGATCTCCAACTCTCGGCGAAACAGTGCGATGAAAATGAAACGCGCGAAAAAATCCAACTCAGATTTTATTAAGTCCATGTGAATGTCCACCAACTCTTGTCGGCTATACAGGGTGTAAGGGAAACGCTTCCGAAACCGAAGACAGATGATAGGGCTAGTGATTCTCGATACAGTACCATAAAAAAATCAAGTTTCTATTTTTACCTAATTTTTTTAGCATTTTTTGTACACTTCGATGTTAGAACAGTTCAATGAACCATTATTTGAGATTAAACACATATAAAAACGACCCCAAGTCCAGGTGGCGCCCTTAGGTTTAGGCATCCTTTTTTGTAAAGCGCCGCCAAAATAAGTAGAAACATTACAGAAGCGTCAAACGTTTTAAATTGATGCAAAATAACCAATTTAAGGCGAAAGACTATTGTTATCCGTTTGCATTTAGGTTGTATGTAACCTACGTTCTGGCTTCGGAAGCGTTCCCCTTACACCCTGTATAGGTACTAGGTTTAACATCACGCCTTTAGGAGCCGAGCAATAAGAAAAAATCAGAAGAACGCTAGATAAAAACGAAGTGGGATGCTATACGACGAGATGAATTAGGGAAACAAGAAACACAGAAGATCAGACAGTAGTCATTTGATATCTTTGAATCCTTATACCATTACGAATCACCAGTGAATCAGTCTATAATGTTCCGACTGCTGGGAGACAGGCCTCTCTGTGAGAGGGAGTGGGCCGTAATCCACCGCGCGGGCCTTTGCGGTTTGGTATGTCACATGTCTTCGAATTCCCGGTTCTAGGACATGCTGGTGTGAGTCACGATGTTTTCCTTCACCGTTTTGAGAGCAATGTGAAACACTGTGCAGTGATAATGTTTTACTTAATTTACCAACAATTTTATCGTTTTAGGTAGATTATCTAATCAATCTATCTAATATATATACCTTTAACCGAGAAATTCGTTTATATATATATATGTATATATAATCTGAATCTCGGAAACGGCTCCAACGATTTTCATGAAATTTAGTATACAGAGGGTTTCGAGGGCGATAAATCGATCTAGCTAGGTTTCATTTTTAGAAAACGAAAAGATAAATACCGAGCAAAGCTCGGTGAGTCCAGATACATTAAAACATCGATGATATCTGATAGGGTGATGAAACCTCATCGGCGTACAGTTTCGCGCACACTAATTGCATATGAGTGATAACATATCACAAAATCTACACAAAAATATTTTTGATAGACTATCAAAATGTACACGACATCTAAATTAACACTTTGTCCCATCAATATACATATTTACAACAAGCTCTGCACCCGATGGGATGTCCTATCGGCAAAAATAAAGAACTATAGAGTTTCATCCCCTATTTGAACTCCTTTGGAAGAAGTTTCCTTAGAACTCACTTTGGTTACACAAGGAACTCTTCCACAAAATTTAAGTTTCTAGACCCAGCAGTTTAGGCTGTGCATTGTGTGTCAGTGATTGAATAAATGAACTAATTATTTTCATGAAGTAGTTAAAATACACACACTTTGTACTTCCCGGTGAGGCCCCAAACTTTCAATTTTTTCACTTTTATCAACATCACATTTTTATTTTTCACTATACTCCGAATAATGTCTTTGGTTTTCGACTGGTCCATTTTTACCCGACTGCCCCAAAGAGGGGTAAGTATTGTTTTTTCGAATATTTTCGCAATTTTTTCGCACGGACGTTGCCCCGAGTCAACGCCAAAAGTAACAATGATAAGTGTTATCAGATAATTTATATTAATTAGTTAGGAAATGTTGTTTTATAGAGGCTGTTATCAGTTGTGTGATAACAGTGTATTTACTTATCTTGACAGGAATGTTATGAATGAACTTTCGAAAATTCTTCTTTATTTATTGGTGGCGGAAGTTTGTGTTTGATTTAGATTTTAATACTTCGCAAAACTATGTTTTTTGTATGAAAAAAGTTAAAGAAAAACACTAATATTAGCGCAACCTTCAACGTTTCCTAATAGGGAAACAAATTCCCCGGAAAATACATATCTGTACCTATTAATACTAATATAATAAAGCTGAAGAGTTGTTTTGTTTTTTGTTTGAATATCTGGAACTAGCGTCGGATTTGATTTTTTTTTTTGCATTTCATAGCCCGATTCTTGGAGATGTAACATCAAGCTACGATACTTATGAGACGAGCAAAAAGACAATAAGTCGGAAAAGACGCTAAGGGGAAATTAAGTAGATACAAACGCGGGTGGAGATGCAATGTGACGCGGTTTGTTGGGGATTTCATAAAAATGTGGCTTTTTTTTGTATTTTATTAACTTACGCAAACGTATTTGCGAGCAGAAGCTAGTTATTTTTCTAATTTTTTTTAATAACTTATCGGATGAAAGCATCTTCTGTTTTTTTTTTTGGTAGGAAATCATCAAATAACTTCTCCCGCTCTGGGTGGAGCAGGAGAGCGTGTCAGACTTTTACTGACTAAAACCCACCCGTGTTCCCTCAGTTGCCTGTGCGCCAGGGGCCGCGGTATCTCTTTCGAACAACCCGCACCCCTGGCAGAGAGCATCTTTAATTATGTTTGTACTAAGGTTAATCGATCACTAATGTATTTTGGCGTCAAACACCTTTAACCCCCTAGATAATTATATCAGCTATGACTTCACTACCTACGTATCTACTATAATCTAATCTATGCATTCCTAAATTCTTTAATTTAAGCTTAGTTTTGAGTGTTGACATCACCAATACACTACTGTGATTATTTACATTGTTAAGATATAAATAAGTGCAAAAATATGTGAAACAGTGTTCAAGAGTGCCGTCATCTAGATGTATGGTCAGCAACGAAACTCGATTAACACTGCTTTTATTTAATAACATTATCTAAATTTACTCAAAATTATTAAATACACTGCTTTTTAGCAATTAATGTGAAGAATTTGTGTTGTTTTATTTTTACACCCAATAAGCTTGTTTTACGCGATGCAAGTCTATACAATAAGTAATAAATGTCATTTCTTCAACTTATGGAATGTTACAGGCAATTAACTCGCACCGTTTAAATCAGGCTTAACTATGTATTTTTTTTAAATCATATTGATTTCAAAAACTGAAGTGTTAATCGACTTTTAGTGCTGACTGTACCTCTGACACACCGTAGGCAGTTAAGCCCCCACCACCTATTAGACTGGCTTAAATGAACCACTACTAATACCTATTCTCTTACGGTTTCTATAAAAACGATTGTTTTTTTCAAAACCGTTTAAAAACCACCATTTTTGAATTTCGAACTCTTATTTCGACAAAGTCATTTTTGTATTAAGATCTTTACCGTGCTCTGAATAAAGTTCAAAATACAACTGGCTCGAAGGCTTGAGCTTAGAGTAAATTAAGAGGTCGTTTTGTATTAAAAAAGATACAGTTTGTGCCCATATAAGAAAAACAAAGGTTACAGTATTGTTATTGCATAAATTGTTTTGAATAATTCTTACCCCACTGTCGGCATCCCCGCGGTGTAGGGGCGGCATGTCGGCTGCGATCATGTGGATCTGATGGGCTGACTGCTGCACCCTGGCCACCATAGCCTCCACCTCGCTTTGAGGGTCGCACATCATGTGGTTGCTGGAATAAAGATAAGCAATGAAGTTGAATTAATAAGAACAAAAAAACACCTAGTTCCTGAAATTATTAACAACACAATAAATATCTACTAATATTATAAATACGGAAATAACTCTGTCTGTCTGTTACGCTTTCACGCCTAAGCCGCTGAACCGATCGTGATGAAATTTGGCAGAGATATAGCCTGGGATATGGAGAAGGACATAGGCTACGTTTTTATGCGATAACCGGTATCCACGCGGGCGGAGCCGCGGGCAAATGCTAGTTTTTTTTTTAATAATTCAAACTTAAAATTTAAATGAATTAAGTATAGTCCGACCACTAGGTGACCACTTGAACCCATTAAAACTTATGTACATACTGCTGTGATAAACTAACTAAAATAAGAACAGCCAAGCCAATCCATCTGCAACTGTACAGTCATTTTAGCAATTATTTTGATTATTTTGTGTCTCAAAAACCGGGTGTTTGTCAATGTGTTTTGGCCATTGGGAAGTATTAGCAATATGCTCAAGGATTTAAGTAGGCATATCTCAGTATCTCATTAATATCAGAAGAATAAGGTACCTATTATTATATCTATTAGCCATCGCCTAAGAAAAATAAGGCAATATTTAATCAACAACATCAAGACTTGGAAATCTTACTGGAATCAACTCAGCCCCGTCAAATCACTTGGGTACAACCTATTCTATCTTAAAAGCCTAAGTAACTGATACCACTTATTGCCACACCTAAACCATTTACTCCTAACTCACAATAATTCTCAATAGATAAACCCAACCAATATTACCAACCTCCAATATTAAAAAGCTACTGATCGAATCCCTGAAAAACCCAAGCATTTCCTTTGGGACTAAAGACGTTCACATTTTTACCAACTTCATCGCGAAACAAATTGTAATAACGACTTTCACACTAAATTGAACTTTGTTTTACATAAAATAAAGTCCCAAATTGGTTGTTAGCAGTTAGGGATGTTAAAATATTGAAGTGTGTGTACCACTTTTAGTCTGTAAAGATAATGACGCGCAATTCACGACTCCTGATTATAAACTACGATACAACCTTCTATTACGCATTCCTCATTCTCGGCCTAGCCTTTTCCCAACTATGCTGGGGTCGGCTTCCAGTCTAACCGGAATCTGAATACTTACCAGTATTTTACATGGAGCGACTGCCTATCTGACCTCCACAACCCAGTTACTGGGTAACACGATACTCCCTGGGTAAGACTGGTTGTCAGACTTTCGGGCTTCTGACGACCCGTAACGACCGTCAAAGATCCACAAATGACAGTCGGGAACAACGGCTTAACGTGCTTTCCGAGGCACGGAGAGGTCTTGGTATGTAAAGATGGTCACCCATCCACGGACCAACCGCGGCAAGCGTAGCTTAACCTGATCGATCGACCCGTGCGGCTGTTATTACTTAGCCACAAGCCCCTCTATTATTACCTTCTATTACGCATTACTGGTTGTATTTTAGTATTCATAATGACCGGAGTGAAAACAATGAGATAGTTTCGTGTGACGAGGTGTTTACATAACAAACCTATTTAAAAAACATTGGGAACTTTCTTTCCCTATATGTGTATCGACTTTATGAGTAATACATAACATCACGCGTTGTTTCCCCGAAGAGTTGAGCAGTACCCACATTGCGAGCCACGATCCATAGGACGAGCCTATTGCGATCAGCCGGGCGCGAATCCAGACACCAGGCTGATATGCTACTGAGAAGTTCCAGATAGAAAAATCAATAACCCAATGGACACGACACCCGGTCAAACAATCTTCCCTATCCTATGGTAGATGAGTGAACTTTACACTCTCTTCCTCATACCCCAATATATACAAGATGTAACTTAAATAGCGCACAACCTGTTAAGGGGTTATTGTGCTCATCATTATCAACAACTTTTACTATTGGACCAAACCTGAAATCGCGAAACAAAATCAGCTGTTCCATACACTTGTATTCGCATAAATCGTCAAAATGTAGGGAACAGCTGATTTTTTTTTTACGATTTCAGGTTTGGTCCCATAGTAAAAGTTGTTGATAATGATGAGTACAATGACCCCTTAAGAGGTTGTGCGTTATTTAAGTTACACCTTGTATTCAATCGTTTTAGAATGGTCTTTCAACTCATTTGATTAGCATGCGCTTAATCAGCATTCCCACTGCTGGGACACAATACTCGTCTCGATGAGAAGTGGACAGTAATCCACCACGCGGGCTCAGTGCGGTTTGGTAGATGTCACTTGTCTTTGTTTTTTTTGTTCTAGGACATGCCGGTTTCCTCACGATGTTTTCCGTCACCGTTTTGAGAGCAGTGGTGAAGAAATAATTCCCACAAAGTAAAGCGCCTGTCGGGGTTCGAACGTACAAGCTACTAATCATTTGATTGCCGGTTGTCATTTTCACCAGCCTACAAGGGATTTGGCAGTCGATACTGAGCAAAGACTGAAAGATCAGGGTTTCTGAAACGTGGTTTTAATAAATGAAAAAGCAGGAATGATTGGATTCTTACCTCATGTCCATCACATCATGTCGTTCCCGTAATGACATGGAACGCATGGGCCTGGTGAGAGCTAAGACCTTCTCAGCACCACCAGGACTCTTCTGTAGTAGTGTGTTTCCGTATATATCTGTACCTGAAACATAAAAAATGGTGTTAAGATTTAGTTGGTCAGTCTTGGTCAGTGAATTCACAAAAAAAAAAAAAACTTTTTAATTCCTCGCGAAATTACTTTATTGGATATTCAGGACTATATCCTACACCACGTAAACTGGGCACAAATCCAGACTCAGCTGCTACTGAGAAATTGCAGATAGAAAAACCCAATAACACGACCTGGGAATCGAACCTAGGGCCTCGGCAGCAGTAGCCCTTGCGACCACTAGACTATCGAGGCAGTCTTTTCACCAAAATCTGCAATAGAAGTGGCTCCATTGCAGTTTTTGGTCTTTAGCAAGAAAATGGTCCTCCATTTCAAAACGAATACCTTTTTTGAGAAATTCTGCTTTCATCGAAACCAAAACGAATGAAAATATCAATAAAATAATAACCATTGACTAGTTGCCCATGATCAGGGCCATCTTGCATCCTCCTTGAGTTAGAATCGGCCGCTTTCGCCATCGCTGTGATGGCACTGAACTTCTTCAACAGCTGCCGTCTCCTGAACGCCCTCTGGATGGTGACAGCAGCCCTCCTTGCTCTTAATCCTCCGTACCTCCGTTCTAAGATCTCCGTCTGTTTATCCAAGAGGTCTTGGGACATCTCATAACGGCTGGAATGTGGAATTGCCCGTGAATATGCAGTGGGTTTTGAGTGGGAGGGTAAAATGAACATCAAGGTTAAGCCAAGGTGGGTTTTGCCGGTGTGATCCATGCCAGAATAATGATCGATTCTCTAAATATTGTGATCGAGTAAACAAATGAAGGATGGAACAATGTGATCGATTGCTTTTAAAGGGTAGATTTTTTATTTATAAAAATGCTGTGTATTTTGGAGTGATTGTTCATTCAGTTGTTTGATTTTTAGGACGGTTTTGTGGCTTGCAATATGGTGAGATTTTGTATGACTGATGTTCATTTTACCGTTTAAGCAGGGTTAAAAAAGGTTAATGTTTCAATCAGGTGATTAGGTTGTTGTAATGTAGGGTTAAGTTTTTATTTTAATACTTTTGAGTAATAAAATTGGATGAGAAATTAATATATTTTAGATCAAAGACTTTTTACTTATTTCTTTAGTATTCTTAATTACAGGATAAGTTGAAACTTTTGTAATAGAAGACAAAATTTCAGAAAGTTTTTGTTTAAACCTTGTAATTTTACTTTCGTGTAAAAAGTGAACGGTTTAACTAATTACATTTTAAGAAATTCTAATAGACAGTATCATTGTTGGAAAAAGACAGTGATTGACAATTTAATGAATGAATCCAATTCTAGAAGAAGCTGAATATCAAATTACGAATAAAAATTTTAGTACTACATGCTGTTAACAGTTAACTTTGAAGATGAAGTTCATTAATTAGCAAAAATTTATTTACTTAGGTCCTGGGTGAGGTCCACTTTACCAACATGTTTCTATAATATTTGATAGAAGACTGTGATCAATAAATTATTCAAGAATGAAAACATCACGCAACTTTCTTCGAAAGTAGAAAGCAGAGTTTACCTTCATTGCGCTAGCTGTTTATTTATAAATATTTTATTCAAGAAACAAAAAGTATAATCATAAATATTGTTTCTAGTTTTATCGTGAGAGAACGCAGTCATTTTCAATGACATTGTTGACCTTGGAAAGTCCACAATGACTGCATTATGTAAGTGACAATATTGTAAATAATATTTTTCTAAAATAAATATTGCTTGTCATTTGGTGACTCATTCTGCCAAGCTTATTCATTTTGAATTAAATTATTATTATTTTTTAAATTTTAATTAAATTTAATTCTGCAGTTTGATTAACTTTTGCACCAAAACCTATACTTTATTTAAGTCGGTTAAAAAGTAAGCCTCACGTGACAGGCGAGGTAGGTAGATACAGTTAACACAAAATGCAGAAATTTTCCAGACACCTTTTTATTGCAAATATTGCAATGTTTATTTCAAACTGACCTGAGTAAGCTGAGTTACAGCACATAAAAGTCAAAACATGCGTAAAAGTGGACCAGGACCTTAAAACTATTCTTAAAAGTCATGCCTTGAATAAACAGGTAATTGTCAAAAGTATTTAATTACTTATGAGCTGTTACAAATTACATTTTGGACAAGGCTACGTCCACATTGAGGCGCAAACTTTTATCTGATTTAAATTGACAGGACCAAAAGTATCAGTACCGAAGGACCAATTATTAATTGGCTGTCGTTATCGAGGAAACCCTTCAGAATTACAACTTGTAGATGCACGTGATAACTGAGACAGTATATTTAAGTGCCAATCATTGATAATAATTGGCCAGATTGAGTAGAGTGCTTAGAAAATATAAGTGGTCCTTAAGAAATAGTTCTTATTGATAAACTGTTAGTTGTACTTAGTCATCTAACTGAGCAAGCATTAGCTAATTATGGCTGTTTTGATCTCTTTCAATGGAACTAGTTCAAGTACTGTTTTTGCGTTAATTTGCATACATAGATAAGTACATACAGACATAACCTAATCATGTAATTTGCATCAGTAGTGTAAGAAACACGATCTTTCACTTTTTTGTTATGATAGAAGGAACAGGAAGTTTTATTTTTAAGTTTAGATAGGAGTTAAGTGTTATCTAAGTGTTAAAGGGCACACAATACACATTCCTGAGGTTCACGACATACCCTCTAGTCAATTTACCCCTTTTTTGGGGTAACGTGGGATCTTTTTGGGTCATTCCTGACGAACCCATGCCCATGATGGACACATCTGTGCCTCGCCTATGGAAGGAATTAAAAAGTAAAGAAAACATAATACACATATTGTTAGTAACACAGATTTCCCAAATTCACATTTACCCAAAAACCACATTTTCCGTTATTATATACGTATGTTCCATATTTACACACAAACATCATTATTTACAAATGTTGCAACAAGATGTGCTTCAATATTAATCACTGGAAAAATCTCTAAAATCAACACCCAGCCCACATAATATTCACAAATACCTACATACAAATGCAACTGACGTCCCCCGTACCTCTAATATTCATATAAGTCACTACACCACGGTGTTTATGTTCCACTGACCTGTTTGTATGAACGGCGTGTCCGAAGCCCTCTGGCGGGGCGGCGATGTACAGCGGTGGCGCCGGCTCGGCTGCGCCCACGCACAGCCCCGCCCCTGTGGACGCGTTCGACGCCGACGAGCATGACGAGTTCGAGTGGTTTAGAGCTGGAATCACGTTATGTGGGATTCATTTATATTATCCATGTTAACATGAGAATGCGAAAGTAACCTTCTGTATGTAGCCATTCACGACTAAACGGCTGAACGGAATAGGATGGAATTTGGCACACGGATAGGCCATGACTAAGGATAATACAAGCCAATTATTTTTTAAAGAGTAACCGTGGAGTTTCTTGCCGGCTCTTCTCAATAGGAAACGACAAATTGGAACTGTGCACCTAGCTTCTGACGTTTCATAAGTGCCCATGCAAGCTTATGTGAAATAAAGTATTTTGATTTTTTTTAATTTTTTTATTTTATCCCGGTAGTACGTTCCTGTGCGATAATTTACGAACTCCACGCGGGTGATGCTGCAGGAAAAAGCTAGTAACTTATATGATGTGAATAAGAAGACAGTGAGTGGATAAGAAAAATACGAGACAAATAGAGGAAATTCAATGTAAATCAAAGGTATAAATTAGTCTAGGAGATGTTATTTCAGTGCTGGCTGTCACTGAACGCCTTGTCTGGCGTTGTAACTTTAAACAATACAGATTTATCAAACATGCTAACGATCCAGTTGTAGAAAAGTGGTTCTTAAGACATATACAACACAAGGACCAATGGCACATTTTACATTTGACTAGATTGTGAAGTGGATTTACTACATCTCAAAAGATTGTATCGTTATTCAAATACTTACCAGGTAATGGTCGATGGACAGCAGTGACATATCGATTGCCTTCCATGTATCCTCGATCGGGTTCCGCAGTGTGGGCATGATGGGCGTGGATCGAGTGCTGGTGGGTATAGAAGCCGTCGGGGGGATGCAGTGCCACCCCACCCGTCCCCTCTTCTTCGTCTACCTTCTGTGAGAAGCTGTGGACAAGGAAATAATTGGTTAAGAAAAGTTTCTTGAGAAAACATTAAAGATTCGGCTCGAAGGACCAATAATTTCATAAAAAGAATACAACATGAGAATATTAAACAAAAAAATTTGCTTGTTTATTTATGTAACGATAGATTCAATACGATACACATACATTAAGACCAGTCTCACAGTATATCCTGGCATAGCTGTGAAAATAAAAAAATACAAAAAATAACGACATCTCAGTTCAAAAGGCTAGTCTCAAGTATCAGAGGCAGTGAACATTTTCCTCGTAGCTACCCCGGTCTTTTGTAACTCGTTTTAGTAAATATTGTCACTATCTTAGTTAAATATTTGCTTACACCGACGTTTTTGGGACGCTTTTGCAACTCCTGTAAATAGAGCTTTCGTCTTGAGTGCGAAAGAGATGGAAGATTGTCTATCTCGTTTGAGTTTGTGAATGTTTTTATCGTGAATTAGGTTAATGAAGAACAGTGAGGATCAAGTGTATAATTTGGTGGTAGGCGCTCTCTGAATCAACTGAACTGATATTTCGTACTTGAAAACAAAATCGTATAAGTAGTCATACAAAATAAAACAAAATTCATTTGTAATTATAATATTATGAATCATCATGATATACCCTTACAGTTGTCATCGATTGATTACTCATACACTTTTAATCGCACTCAAATAATAATATATGAAGTAATGGCGCCAATAAACTCAAAACGAACTTGATGAATACTTAAAAAAAAAACCAATAGCCCTGTTTTCCTTTTGTTAATTTCAGCACGCTCTACTTATATCTCCACATCCACTATTCAGGATACATTTTTAACCAGTGCGCAAACTGTAACCATGAATTCAGCATATCATTCTAGACCCCCAGCGCAGACATTTTTCGTCGGTTATACCAAAAAACAGCTGTTCTATACATCTTGACCGCGTAGGTATTGCACTTTACTATGAAATAGCTGATTTTTTTTATATAACCTGCGAGGAATTTCTACGCTGGGAGGTTTAGAATGATATGCTGAATTCATGGTTACAGTTGGTTGGTGGTGGCTGATGATAAACTTATCCTGTATTAACCCAATAGCCCTGTTCCTTTTTTTTATTTCAACACGCCCTAATATCACCAAATCAACTATATATAAATCCCATCAGCTACCGCAGACCGCTCCACAAATTAATATTGTGTAATTAAATGAATTTTCTAGACGAGACGACGACATTAAACTTCTACTAAGCTTAAAATTATATTCTTAACTTTACCTTAGTGCACAAAGCGGACAAACAAAAATTTTAATAAGATATTTAAGCATTAAAGTTTTGTGGCTAAGTAATAACAGCCGCACGGGTCACTCGATCAGGTTAAGCTACGCTTGCCGCGGTTGGTCCGTGGATGGGTGACCATCTTTACATACCAAGACCCCTCCGTGCCTCGGAAAGCAGGTTAAGCCGTTGATCCCGGCTGTCATTTGTGGATCTTTGACAGTCGTTACGGGTCGTCAGAAGACCGAAACTCTGACAACCAGTCTTACCAGATAGGCAGTCGCTCCATGTGAACTACTGGTATGCAGCTGCATCCGGTAAAACTGGAAGCCGACCCCAACTAACTTGGGAAAAGGTTAGGCATATGATGATTTAAGCATTAAAGTTTCTAATTTGTAAGATTATGAAAGTGTGTAATTCTGACGCAGACACTTTGTTTTAACTATGATATTGGATAGTTTGCTCACTGCTTAGTTGTTAGTTCATGTTAACTAGTTACTAAGCAGTTACGAAGATAACTAGGAGGTTAAGTGGCTGCATGTTTGTTATGGAAATTGTTTATTCTCCTATACTTTAGGTGCTAGTATGTGGAGACTGGTGAGGTTAGGTTATTTAGCTCTATGAACGGATTTTATTAAGGAATACCTATCTTACAGCTTGTCCTAAGTTTCTTAAAGTTGGCATCCAGTTTATCCGGATGCAGCTGAATACAAGTAGATTTTTTACATGGAGTGACTACTTATATGGCGTCCACAACTTGATTACTGAGTAGGAAACTCGGACTCGGAAACTTGATTACTGGGTAGGTACCACGATAGCACTTGGTTGGTACCGACTGGTTGTCAGAGTGTCAGACTTTCGGGCTTCTGAATACCAGCGGCGAGGTGTAAATTTTTTAAAGACAAGCCGAAGCGAAGTCCGCTTTAACTTACTGATTTATCATTAAAGAATACTTACTATCATCCTAAAATTAATATGGGATATAAAGAATTAAATACAATAAAAATGAACAGCTGAAAACCAAATAAAATGTGTAATATGCCTCCATCTCTTTCTTGCTGACGCATTTTTCTATATCTGTCTCTGTCATAACCCGTTGTACAGCGGCTTCCTCTCGTCCATATCAAGCGGTGCCACGTGACCGAAATTGACATTATTATGGGATCGCTGTTGTATGAATTTTTAAGTCCCGATTATGACGTTTTGGCGCCGGGTGAATTTAGAACATTTATTTTTGTTTGTTGTAATACAAAGCTAAAATAATCGTTTTTGCTGTTTGAATGTTATGGTGAATTACCCGTAGTGTAACTATATTTTTTGGCAATAGTAGCCACTATTGACGTGCCATTTTTAATAGCGATAGAGTTGCCGATGCGAATCCCCGAAGGGAAGCCGGTAGAAATCGTGTTATACGGTGCTTTCGCCACTGCTGAATACTAAGTACTCCAAAAATATGGCCAAGCAACTCATACTTTAATATGTATTATAAATGTGAAAGCAACTCTCTTCTGTCTGTTACCTTTTAACAATTTAACTGCTGAACGGATTTCGATGAAATTTTGCACAAGGGTTGAGCAAGATCTAAGTTAGGGCAAAGGATACTTTTTATCTCGGGATTAATTTTCCTTTGCGACAATTTCCGACTTCGAAAATCTTATAGATTGACAATATCAAATCAATAAGAAATGACATTATCAATAGATAATCAAAGAATTTGCAAGACAATCACCTAGTAGACTAAGCACACGTGCTTATTACAATAATACCTACATATATTATCAGCGACAAACGTAATTAATCATAATGATTATTATAACATTAAAGCATATTTTTAAAACATATGCGATAACATAGGTGTGAGTTTTATGACGTAGAATCTACTAACTGAAGCTAAATAAGATGTTTTTATTTTGACAGCCACGCGAAAAATGACTCTCCAAGACTAAAGGCGAATTCACTGATGAAACTAAACGCGCTCAGCACATCTAAAACGCGTTCAAGAGCTATCAGTGGCATCATTGCTGTGGAATATTGACACTGACAGCTCTTGAACGCAGTTTAGAGATGCTGATCGCGCTCTGTTACCAGAAACTAAGTCATCCGAAAAAGAACTGCAGTCACCGACATAGCTTGCAAAGTAAGGAAGTTGAACTGGCAGTGCACTAGCCATTATGTTTGTCATAGGACTGATGGCCGGTGGAGCAAGCGTAGTGTGAGACGCCCCCCAGCTAGACGGACCGACGAACTGAAAAAGGTGCCTGGGAGAGACTGGATGCTGAAGACCGAAGACAGGGTGTTGTGGCGCAGAATGGGAGAGTCCTATGTCGCTGATCACTCGCAGCGGTTACATGTGGTCCAGCAAACCACTTGCGTAACACACTTTCTTTCCGAATCCATGTTTGGAAAATTCTTCCGCTCGACACATAAATAACTGTTGTTGAATTGTCAAAATGAAAGGCCTTGAAAATGTTAGTATGTTACCAACTACTCCGCAGGTAGTCAAAAGACGATGCTATGATAAATTAATTGAAGAAAATAACATTCTAGCTACGATACTTTAGATTCTCCCAAATGCGATGTTCAGTGCTAATATAATAAAGCTGAAAAGTTTTTTTTTTTTTTGTTTGAACGCGCTAGTCGCTGGAACTACAGCCGAATGAAAAAAAATAAAATTGCATTTGATAGTCAAATTTTTGAGTAAGGTAACAGGGTATTTAATATCACGCTATGTCCCTTAGTAGCCGAGCAAAAAGAGATAGTCAGAAAGCACTCTTAGCGAAAGCGAAGTTATAACATTACGAGCCTAAGGCATTAAGTCCGCCTTTGTACCTTTTTCGTGTGCGAGAAGTTTAAATAAATAACACAAGCCGAGCGGGCGATGCGATGCGACGACCTCGTCGCACGAAGTTACGGGCAGAAGCTAGTATAAGGACCTGGGTCGACGGCGCGTTCTGTTCCACGCGCGCCTCAAAGAGATGTCAGCACCAACTGGTGGGGTCAGCAAGGTCCGATGCCTGCTAGGATTGCGGGTTGTTTAAAACAGATACTGTGGCCCCTGGCACTCAGGCAACTGAAGGAGCACGGGTGGGATTTAGTCATTAAAAGTCTGACACGGAGGAGCGGGAGAAGTTATTTGATGATTTCCCACCCTCAAAAAAAAAAATTAGTACAAGGATAAACTCGTATAAAAAAAGCGCTTACAATGTTTTTCGTTCAATTCCAATTTCCGGTGTAAAGACAAAATGTAAAATAAAAGACACTTTCTAATTGCAGATATCTGTTAATGTCGAACACTGAACCCAATTACATATTAAAATGTCTGATAAAAACTGGTTGCTATTATAGTGTTAGCATGATTATATTGGCAATAGTTTGCTTCCTTTTAACGTAAAAGAACATTAGTACAGCGGGTTAATAATTACCCCGCTGTACTAATGTTCCTTTACGTTACTTTTACACAATTATTGTGTAACACACTTGCAGTGGGAACGGGTTTCATTTTGACAGTTCAACAACATTAAAAAAACAGCAGACAAATTTTTCGAACATAATTATGAAGCAATGGATTAGCAATATCCTTCAAAACGATTCAGATTGTTATTGACAGTGAGTTACGCATTTAGGGTGCTGGCTTTCTATTCAGACAGACATTGAACTTTTGTTATTGAAACTCCTTTAAAATATTAAAATTAAAAGCTGGTCCCTCGTTCCTTATTACATAACATCCCGCTTGTAATCCCCGAATGGTTGGGCGTAAGGCTTGAGGTGTACTGTACCAAATTTGATGTTTAAGTCCAAAAAAATCCAATCCAATCTTAAATTAATCCTATGTCCATAAAATAAACAAAAATCCACTAACTCACTGCGTTTCTGATTTATCACTATACAAAACCTATAAGGAAAATAAGATTAGAAGACAAATTAACAAATCTATGTTAAGTTCCAAAGACTATATCCGAACAAAAGCACAAATCAGTGTTTTGCACAACACTATTGTATGACAAGGAACTCACGTTGGAGTCGTCGTGTTACTTCGTTTAGCACTAGAGTACATCAATCAGCGGTCGTCACGAACCCAGAGAAAGTTCGAGAAACACCACAATTTTGAATAGCTAGATATCTAAGGTTGCTGAATAACTAAATAATAATAGCTATTGAAACGCGTGGTTAGAAAACGGAACATAGGTCTGAACCGGAACTGTGATAATTGAGGAGGTATCGAGGAATTGTTATCAATTTGAAGCTCGAGGCGGGAAAAGTCGGCTTGACAAGCGCCATGACAGTTTATTTATGTGTTTATGACAACCGCAGCATTGTTTGTCGTGAACACTGTTATTTCTATTGATGAATAAGCAAGTATATTTACAACAAAAAAAAAACACAAATTATATCATTTTTGTTTAGATTATACTGTCCTATTGCTGGGAAAAGGCCTCCCCTAAGTCCTTCCAAAAACTCTTTTCCCGGGAAAAGAGTTCATGGAAGGCAAAATATAATAACAACACTAAAGATATGAGTGAGGAATTAGATAAAAGAAACTGTTTTATTTTAACAATAAAAATAATTTCTGCGGCTTAAGTGTGTAGAAAATAGTCTGTAACTAGTCTGTTACGAGACGTAGAAGTTCGGGGTTGCCCAAACTTCTACGTCTCGTAACAGAATAAAAGGAGACCAAATCCGACACTCAAAAGCCCAGGTCCCAAAAACATGGTTAAAGTTTGCGCACTGAATAAAAACTTTTCCTGTATATGAAAATACAAAGGCGACAGCGCACTCCTGACTAACAAGCATTCATTAGGAATTATTTTCATACATTCAACTGTTGAAAATTACTAGCAGCAGATACATATATCGGTGCTAATGAATGCAGATCGGAAAAACCATTGTCAACTGGATCGTTGTTTCTTGCGTAATATCATTTTATGCACGTTCACGTTTGATACAGAAGGGGCTCGTGGCAAAATGATAACAACGAACGATGCGTCGAACGACCACCAATTACATATCGGGAGTTCGAGACCCCTCTGTGCCTTGGAAAGTAAGTTGGTTGATCTTGTCAGACGTTACGGGTAAGTCAGCAGCCAAAAAGTCTGACAACCAGTCACAACCCAGTAACTGGGTTCTGAAGGTCAGATAGGCAGTTAAATGTATTAAATACTGGTATTCAGCTGCATCCGATTAGACTGGAAGCCGACCCCAACATAGTTGTAGTAAAAAGATTAGGCAGGTTGATTGATATTTTTTTACACGTTAACTAATACATAGCCCTTTGGCGTTATTGGCATAAAAATAACCCTAAAGGTAGGAACCTGTAGGTGTATTTTTTTTTGACACCCACAGAGCATTTCAAAACGTTTATAAATGCCATGTTTTTACATGGTAAGTAAGTCTATAAAAATATTTGTCAGCCACTCGTCCCACCTGATAAAACCCTCAAGCACCTGTAACAACACTCGGAACGGAAAAGGCGGTCCTTGTTCGGAGTCGAGGACGTCAGGACCACGTCGTCTATTGGAAGGACCAACATTTTGAATGAACTACTTACCTACAAAAGAAAACTATTGAAAACATGATTGGAATTAAAAAGGGATAAGGTAAGAAAAGAAACGAAACCACATAGGTACCATTGCGGGAATAATTTAATAAGCTAACAAAACTCTGATAATTATCGATATCTAAACACGATTAAATCAAAAAGATTTGATGGACTTTTTTGGGGGTTCAAGTTGAGAAAATCTCTCGTCACTCGTCACTTCTGTAAATTTACACCAAAAAAAACGGGTATATCAAGTGACTACACAATACTGCGGGTCTTAGATTAGTGATGGGCCGAATACTGGTTTTGCCGAAAATGAATAACCAGCCGAATATTCGGTAAATAGTTTACCGAACCGAATATTCGGCAGGATTTGTCACGCCCTATCGTGCATATAAAAAAATCAGCGCACGTCCCTTCTGCCCGCTGACGCGGCTACCCCCAGACAACCCGGACTATTATTGCATCGTCGTTATGCATCTTGCCCCTGTGTCAGCAAAAAAAAATATTTGGTTATGTTAAAAAGACCCTCTGGTATATATTCATAATTGTATGCTTTTTAATACATTAAATATGGCATCTTTGCCGAATAATCGGTCGAATACGAACGTTCGATGAACCTGCCGAATACCGAATATAAAACGAATATTCGGCCAATCCCTAGTTTACATATCCATACCCCGTCACGTCGAGTTTCGGTGGCTAATTTAATTTGACCTGTCAGAGAATAAGGAAAAGACAACAAAAAAATACCCGTTAGCATTACAAATAGATACCTAATCCATTGATCAATAGTGCTGATGAGGAAAACCATTTAAAACTCGTATCAAACTATAACAACCACCGCAAAACAAAAACGTTTAAACAAAATTACGATTGCAGTAAACAAAACGCTTCGTGCATAAAATCAATAGAAACTCCGTATTAGTAGGAAAATTCAACGCCACGGTATTAGTGATGTGGCGGTTTCCTGCAGCTACCGCGAAAATCACTGATGTAGAGATGTGCCAATTCCCTGGCAGGCGAACCGACTCGGTTCCGACTGGGAATCGAGAGATTTTAAACTTGATACGTTGGTTTACGTAGAGGATTATCTGACGATTGAATAACAGATTGTTTTGCTACCTATCGAATAAACCCTATTTGTCTGTTTATAGACAGATAGGGTTTATAAGTACACCCTGTGTACAATTTGTTTTAATATTTCGAGGTAAGCGCCGACCCCGAGTAACAAGGGACAGGCCATGAACATGATGATTTCTAAGTAAGCGAAATTATGTGAACGCAGCTCACCACCCTGAAACTATTTTTCACTTCTCATGCTCTAAAAGTAAGCCCTACGAAGCGGGACTAAAGTGACCACTTTAGTCTCTAGGGAGTGAAAAGTAATTAGTTTTTAATTTCCTTCATGTGACATAGACAAACTCAAACAGCCAGTAAATATACTATTATCTGTGGAGTGTGGACCATCTTCATTGCGAAAATGTTGAGAGTTTTAGTTCCATGGTTTTTCAAAAAATTCGAATTGTACATTTAGCTTGAAGTAAAAAAATCTTTTGTGATTTTTATTTTTATTTGTAATATTTATTAAATGTTTTTGTACTAAATTGACTATTTTTCTCCCACTCAAAGTGAAAAGTACAGTTTGCGCCTCGAGACTAAACGGCAACTATACCCTCGGTTTCATTCAAACCACCTCTGGTATATTATGGCTTCGTTTAGTCCCTCGATATAAAATATACTATTACAGTCGTCGTGATTCCTTCTGTGGAAATTGTAAAACTTGGGTGATCGTGAAATCTCATTCCTCTCTATAGCAAACAAAAACGAATCCTACTAATACAATAAAAAGGAAAGTTTGTATGTTTAGATGTTTGTATATTTACATGTTTGGATGTTGAAATTTGGCACACAGATAGTTTGTATCCTGGATTAACACATAGGATACTTTTTATCCCGATAGTACGTTCCTGTGGGATAATTTTTGAAAACTCCACGCGGGCTATACCGCTGGCAAAAGCTATTACATAATAAATCTGAAGAGTTTGTTTATTTGAACGCGCTAATCAGTGTAACTAAAAAACGGGTTTGAAAAATTATTCTTACATTTAATAGCCTAATTCTTGAGGAAGATTTTAGGCTATTTGACATCACGCTACGACATTTAGGAGTCAAGAAAAAATTAAAAAGTCAGACAAGACGCGAAGTGAAAACGAAGTACCGAGAAAAGCGCAGGCGAACGATGCGTTGCGACGCGGTAGGTCAGGGAAACGTCGCGGGCAGATGATTAAATTCATAAAAGCTGAATCGTCTTGATAATATCTATGTGTGAAATACATTTATGATCCATTTAGTCTATAAATAACTTTAGCTAGAGAACTAGTTGCCTCATTTAAATTAATTTTAATATTATAATTATTTCCGTTCTTAATATGAGGTCTGAGAATTGTGTTTTTGCTTGAACGGTTCAGTTTTTTAGCACAAACATCTTCGTCATTTTTCATACACGTATTATGTGTCTACGGATATAGCTCCTTTTTTAAGAAAACAAATATTGATATCTCAATTACAAGAACAATCTAAGAGATCAACAATAACCTCCCTTATAATTTTGCCAAGAAATCTGTCCCTAAAATCAACAAACAGACTCTTTAAATACGGCAAAATTTGCTCCAAACTAATATTTCTGTAATAACAAATAGCTAACATTACGTGTTTAACATAAATAAGAGTAATTCTTAAACACTTGTTGAAAAACAACTTCAATTTTGGCCAAGTTGAAACACTAAGCGATGCGAAGGAAATTAGATACTTACAGACTCTCCAGAAGTCAAGCCTTAAAACATCAAAATGACTAACTTTATGGACCTTACACAATAAAAACGGAGTGCTTCCTAAAGATTTGCCATTCAATGTCGACCGGCACAATGCTCAAGTCGTAATTTTTTATTGTACGTTTAATTTTCGCGATAAAGCTTGCCAATTAGTCCGGCTCTCTTGTTGCTGGCGCCCTGCCAAGTATTGGCTCGTGGAACTATCCCTGGAGTAACTTACAGTACAGCTTATAAGCAGATTTTGTGTCAGCAACATGCGTGACCTCTTAAAAGCTGTTCGTCAGTAACTTTTTTTGGAAGTGAGTAAATACTTATTTTTTTTGCAAGTCAGTCCAAGGTAACAAGAGGCCGAAAAAGGAAGATAATTTGAAATGAAGCAGCTATTCTAAGAAACAAAGAACAAAGCGCTTCAACTTACAAATTACACAAGTCATTAGCGAGCGAACGGACTCCCTAAAACAACAATTTTTCAAACTTCCAACCGAACTGCGGGAGCACTAAGTGTCTCAAGTGCAGTTTATTTGTCAAATGGAGCGCGACATTCCCCCATTGTCACAAAGGGGGAAACGGGGGGAGTTGGGAGATCCTCTATTCAGTTGCACCGACTTGATTAATACGCCTGAATGCGCGCGCTCGTTGCAGCAACGACCCAGTTTCTGGGCCCAGCGAAAAATTGTAGGTTATTAGACTGGGCAATGCCTGCCTATGGCCTGAGAGAGGCCGAGATTGCGCGGTTTTAAAAACAAAATGGGAGCTGTTGCTTTCATCATCCGCCTTTTAAGCGAGCACAATACAGCGAGTGTGAATTTTAAAATCCTCCGTAATTGTTTTTGCTGTCTAAACAATCATTTACATTTTTGGAGTATTAATATTTATTGAGTTGGCCATTTTGGTGTAGGGTTTTGGCGTATGTAGCAGTTATTTCGGCGATTATATCACACAGGCAGATTACTTATGGTCCTTGAAAGTCTGCTTTTGTATGCAAAATATGTTGATAACAAAGTAAATATTAGTAGTAATGAGCATTAACTACTTTGGAAGTCCTATTATTTAAATAAAATAAATAAGGAAAAACCTCAAACTTCCAAAGAGTCCTCGTTGAATTTTCTTCAGCTGTTACGATAAATTGCCCGCTTCCCGCGTGAAATCAGGAAATTTTATAACTTAGCTGCGTCCGTTGGCACACGTCCAGACTGCCAGGCAAACTAAGCCTTTCTGGGAAGCGTTTTGGTTTGTCAGTGTAGATCTACAATACCAGATCAAGACGAGAGCTACATGTGCCGGATCTGGGTCATGTCTCATGTTGAACTGAAGTGGATGACATGCGATTTCAGACTACACGAGGCAATAATGTTGCTCTTTGAAAGCGTCGAGTTTGCCTTTTGAAATCCTTCCTGATTTTGTTATAACATGTTTAGCAGCCAGTTCAAACGCTTGCCAAGTTTTTGTCTTAAATATTACACCAGGAAACTGGGTGTTTGTACTGCGGTTCAAATTATTACTTAAGATTATTCTAGGGATGTATTTGGTGTGGCCTAACGCCAACTTTTGATTTCGAATGTAACTTGAATTTAGGATGTGTTGATATGCGAATACTTATAAGGCATAAGTATGCCTGAGTGGATAAACGGAGTAACCCTGTTGGTCTACCAACATTTAATCTACCGATCCTAAACTACTAAGTAGTATCGGATCGGTAGATAAAATGTCCAAAAAATCCACCTTCAGGTGGATACGAATGCATGTCCCAAAATCCACCCTAAGCTTAGTTGGATAAACGGAATTTTTATCTATACCTTAAGGTGGATTTTCGGGGTGGATTAACGGAATAACATGACTAATAGCCAGGTGGATGGATATCTTACAAAAGTTTGAGGACAAGATCTGGATATGGGTCGCACAGAACAGATAAGTATGCCACAAAAGATAGGAACCCTAGTTTCAGCAGTAGATGGAAGAAACAAGGCTGTCAATGAAGAAGCTGCTGAAGTATAACGTCAAGGCAAAAATAATTACAACTTGTAAACACCAATTTCCTTCTATATTTGTGTCGGTGTCGTAATCGCTCATTCACAATATCTTAATCGAATTTTATATTACCAGCACGATATCATCCGTGTTGAATTATGATAGTGCATTTATCTCTACCAGTATCTGAGCACATAATGCACTCTGCCAGCACAGCAAAGATATGAGCACTACACGCCATTTTGAAGTTATTACGTTTCCACATTTATTTTAATGGATCGCGGGAGATGAGAATGCTGAAACATTTGTAATCCCACAAAGGCTTAGTGATAATTATGTTTTGAGCAGGATTTTGTAGAACAAAGTGTTTTGAAAGGTCTGCTAGGGATCAGGGAAATATGTTTATTTTTTCTTCGAATTTGGTAAGCATTCATAATGAAAACTTTTTTTTTGACTGAGATTAATAACTATGCCAGTGGGTGCTACATCAGTGCAAGTTTAATTGCAATGAGTAGATGATTATACTCGGTATATAACAAATTGTTCACTTTGCTCAAGACAAAGTTACCTTTACAGACAAAGTTATGGAGACATCTAGACAAAAAAACGAGGAAATAGCAATTTCATTTCCTTTGAGGCATTTCTAGCCAAGTTTGAAGTCGAGGTTTAATTAAAGTTTTCCAAGAACACGTGAAGAAGAAGGCGGTAACCCCGTCACTGATATAGAACAACTCTCGGATTCTCCAAGAGTTTCCGAATTTTATTCATTATGTTTGAACGAAATTTCCAGATTGGCTTAGTTTGCTAATAATATTAATTTGGGAACGTTGAGAGGAATTTGAATTACCTACAGAGTAACGCTAGTTTGTTGGGTTCTTGTTGGAATTACTTTGGTTTGTCGGCTAATACCTAATAGCTGCATTATTTAAAGAATATACCATATTACCCCTTTAGAGGAGTCCACGAAAACTGAACGATTTTTTATAAGGTATGAAAGTTATAGACCAATAATTTTCATAAACATTTAATATTAATTAAAAATGAAAAAAAAATCTGAAGCTCCCTACATAGGAGGCCATTTCCACTGGTCAGCCGGTGGCCTTTCAATCAGAGGTTCCCACGGTTTCCAATTCAGCATTTTTCTAGCTAAATTCAATTCATTCTCCGCCTGGATTATCAATTCTTCAGCTTGACCACAGTTCATCTTTACTTCTAAATCAAAAGTGTTGTTAGTGTCGTTCAACACTCCAACCCTCTCCTTTACAATCATTTCAGTATATTTGCGGTAAGCGGCCTGTTCAGGCATCTTACATAGGATCCTGAGAATTTTTCCATACAGGGACGCCAGGGTGTGATGCGGGTTCGGGTGTACGGCCATGCCCACAATACCAGTTGAAGTTTTCACAAATACCATTATTCCACGATTTATTTGAAGTTCTCACAAAAAACATAAAATTCCTATGACGATTTGATTACTTGTCAGTGCAAACTCCATATTTTGACAGTCACATTTTTTTATACTAGTTGGCCAGTAGCGTGTAGTAATAAAACCATCGAGGCTATATTTCTTTAAGTATTTATCAAGCCCACGGCTTATTAGACCAAAACTTTTTATTCAGACAACTATTGATCCATTACATTCATATTGTTAGTATGAACTTAAAAACTTGGTTAGTAGCTAATAACTAGGAGAGATTTAGTCCTCTGTGTGAGGCTCCACACCAGTGGACTAATCCGTTACTTTACCGTTAATCATAATCAAGATCAACAACTCACCCGTATCCAGGCTTTTGACAGAACCAGGACCTGGTAAGCTTCGCAGCTTCGAGCAACACGCCTCCAAGGTCACCGATCCTCATGCCAGCGCAGGAGCAGCATCGATCACCTTCTCCATCACCCACGAGCACAACTCGCGACTCTGACTTCGCCACTTTGGACATCAAACGCACATTGCCCACAAAACGCAACTATTTTAACACTATATTGTCATTTAAATCACATCCATCAGTCGTTTTTCTTTTTGGTTTAAAAGGTTCAAGATTAAGCGTGGCCTTAATTTGGAACTGTCAACCTCTTCTTCTTATTGTATTCACTAGTTTACAAATTGTTGTTCACTGTTTGCGCACTGTAGGTACGATCTTAATAATGGATCTATAAAAAATGAAATAAAATGGTATAATTAACGCCATCGACACGCGGCGATCATAACTTGATATTGCTAGCAATAAACGCGATTGTATTCGTAATGAGCATCGATACAAATGATCAAATAAACTGAGCAAATCATTCGTGGTTACGATCTGATGAGGTAATGGATTACCATTTTTGGTTTGAAGAGGCGTTCATATTGACATATATACATATATGTCACACAAACAAGCTTTGAAAAATAGAACTTTCTATAGAACTTTGAAACAAAACATGTATCTTTAGATTAATTAAATAACGAAGACCAAAATCATTGAAACCAATACAAAAGTCCAAGTAGAAAATAGAACCACCATTCTAGAAGTGAAACATCAAAACACTCATGATATTAGACATGGATTATATCAAAGAACTTCGAACAATGAGACGGCAACACATCAAGTTTACATTACCGAATAGAAATAATATAGAAAGAAGACGTACATTCATAGCTTGCATTACCATACAGAAAATATGACTGGCATGAAATGCTGACCGACATTACAATAATGACCGATGTATATAGCTATCGAAAATGTTTTCACTATTCGAGATATTGGAATTTATGCAAAGTTTGCAACTAAGATATCTTATGATGTCTGCTCTCTCCTTTATGCGTTTGGAAGCCGTGTTATCCCATCATATTTATTAGTCGTAATGTTATTTATTTCTTTGGCATAAAAGCCTTTAAAGTCAATGTTACTTTCTATACGTAATTTCTACAGAGACTGTTATGAAAATTGTAATCCTCCATATCAGATTTCTCAAAAACATGTCTCCTAAGAATTACATAAAACGAAACGCATACTTTAAAAGGAAATTATACAGAAAAAAGGTTAAACGAACAAAATAATGCAAATTGAAGCATCGTTGGACCCTTGGAGGCTTTCAAGGAGCCTTTTAAGGAGCCTCAAGTCGTATATCCGAAACAGGTAGGGCGTAAATAAAGTTACCGATATCCGTTCTTTGGATTAGGCAAAGCCTTGGATTAATTGGCTTCGTCGGGATTTTGGTTTTTCCACATTTATTTTCTCACGTTCGATTCGAGGTCCTAGGGAATATGTAACGTTATTCAGGCGTGAATAATGAATTAGATGTTGATCAATTGTAGGTGTTGTTCCGCAGTGATTATTTGGATTGACGAAGTTCCTTGTTGCGTACAAATATCTTCTAGTTTCCAATGTATTATTATTCTCTTCTATCGAGTTTCCTATTACAATCGAATAAAAAGACTGTACTTGACAAAATAGGGTACAGAAGTTGGAAACATTGTCCTCACTCGGTCCTTTTATACTCAAAACATAATAGTCGACTGGAAATTGTATTTGTTCAACAGTTATCGTCTATCTTCTATCCGTATTTTACCTTAAATGTATTGTAAATAGTAATATATTAGAATTGAGTGATGTCATTCACATTTTCCACGTTTCTAATCCAACACAACGTGACTAGATCCGTTCAGTGACACTAAATGGAAAATTAAGACAAATGACTAGGATTAGAATTATTGTATATGTTTCTGGCTTTCAGAAAACTTTCTCCAGTTCATCTGTTCTTTCAATAGCGACTAGCTAGTCTTTAATAAAAATTGCTTTTTCATTATGGATAAAGATTAGACTACTTCTCTTCTACAACCTTTTCACATACATGAGCGGATGTGGTATTGGTTTGTCTTTTGTGTATCTTCATTCAAATTGCAAATCTGTATTAATATAATAAATAATAAAGCAGAAGAGTTTGTTTACTTAAACGCACTGATCTCAGGAACTAAGTGTGATTCGGATTTAAACACTCAAAAGCCTAATTCTTGATGAAGATTATAGGGTATTTAACATTACACTACGATCCTTAGGAGCGGAACAGAAAGAAAAAAGGAGCAAAGAACGATAGGTGAAAACGAAGTAATATAGATGAGTCAAGAGAAAATGAAACACGCGGCCGAATTCGCGGGCAGAAGCTAATGAGTGATATATGTAGTAACAGAAATAACGAGACTATATTCTACAAAGCAATAAGCAACAATTATTAAAAATAATACAAGAGTTGATGGAACAAGTTACAATTGACTTAACACAGAAGATTACGTGCGTACTAGCGTGTAACTAATGAATACGTTTCATTGTTTCAAAACGGTTTTTAATATGAATAACAATACTTCTACTACAGATATCTTGACGCACGAGTAATTTTGTTCAGTTTTAATTTTGGCTTCCTCATTTGAACTCACAACGTTGTTTACAGCTTCATAAACATATAGTACTGCTGCTTTAGGAGTTACATTAAGCAGATTCAAGATTTCACCAAAATATTTAGGAGGAAGGAGATCAAAACAATTATTCTGCCAACATCTCGTAGACGTTACAAACATTTGTATCCAATAAACAGAGGCGCAGGAAAGGTCGTTGAACGTCCCAAAGAGCACAACAGTGTTAAACAACGAAACTACGGGCGTATATTACAATCTAATTCGGACATTCCGAGACAAACAAAAACGGAATTTTCCTTACCAAAGAAAAACCTATAAATGGAGGACAGTGACCGAATAAATATTACCGCTCATTATACTACTTGTAGGATATATGCTATATCAGAACCTATAAGGCGTGTAGTTGTTGGATTGGGGCCAAACTACTGTTTTTTCTTATGAAGTTTCATCTAATATTAATACTATGTATGGTCTTGCTTTTTCCTTACCCGTCGATATTATTAAGGAATATGTCGTTACCATGTAAAAATAAATCAATGTCTCAGTTCTGTTTAGTTCTATCAACGGCATTCGAAGGTATTGGATTTTAGGAGGACATCTTCGAAATCAGACCTGGCATATATGAAACCATAGTCAGTTATGCTGCTAAAGGATGTTCGTCATCATGTCATATTGGACATGGCAGCAATCAATTTTGAAATGGTCTCATTCGAGATATCAACTTGTTACAAAATAGGGAGGACCTGCCTAATAACATTAAAAAATACGGCCCATGTTTTCGGTCCCAGAATCAGTACAAACAGAAACTTAGTATTACACTCGTATAAAAACTGGTATTTTGTTTTGATAGTTTGTTGTGATCAGCGGCGCGTGGAACGAAATGATCACAATAGGTCGTATCTCGTTGGCGAAATTTGAAAGGGAAACTTACTGTATTTGTTTATGTTTGTCGTTCTTTATTTTTATGTCCACAACAAAGGTCTTTTCGATGTCATGTTTTGTGTGCATTCACGTACGCTTATGTAATGTCATGTATTGTTATGTCATTTGGGTGTATTGTGATACACAGCACATTTATTTGGTTGCCTCTTGCCTCGTTGCCTCTGTAATCATATTTACATCTTCAACGACCATTGTTTCATCTATTAACAATGGTATCTTACCCCCATTGGGGACGAAAGATGAATCTGTAAAATGCGAACGACACATGGAACGATCCTAACATACTCTTTGTGCTAAACATTTCTCATCGGTTCAACACATACCGAATTAGTTATAAATCCATCAATGAACGCGAGAAAGCAATTAATCAAGTCAATTTCGCAGTCCTAATTCAGGATAACGTCCAACCAGATAAGCAGAAACAGGAAGGCTATAAGAATGGCAATGTTTTACGCCTTGGTATGTACACGGGCGTATTTTACCGCCTTCCTAAATGGCTGAAACGATTTAGACAAATGGCCTACTATTGGATTCGGTTTAGTATTTCTGGCTCACTCACTGGAACACTTTGAAAATCAAATATGGTGGAAATAAAGTAAAACAAGTAATTTATTCGGTTTGGGGAGTATGTGATGATGGTGAAAGTTTTAGTAAAGAATTGGATGAGTTTTTGAGAGCAAGAACGGTTATAGACCGTGATAATTAGAATATAGTTCCTGGCAGTTAAAAGATTCGCTTTGTATTTGCTCAAGATTCCATTAATCCTATAAGAGGGCCCGCCTTTACTCAACCTTCAGAGATCACAAAAGTTTAAACTACGTTACAAGTAAATCCTAGCTTAACTACCCACATTTCAACAAAACTGGGCCTCCACCAATCGAGGGCATCCAAAATTCGTCACAGAAACTAACCACAATTACCCAAATCAAATGTGCCAGGTATGTACTGCCACTCGTTACTCGTAAAACCGATCGATTTCAACGGTGTCTTGTTATGGGGCAAATCTCTTTTGTTCAACAATCAAATTTGCACATTGTGTTATATAGTTTAAGTGTTAATTTTGTTTAGCATTGCTAATCTGAGATATGTATAGTTCACGGCGGATCTACTTGTGATTGGAATTGTTTAACCTCAATAGTCATTCCTTGAGATATTTAGCGTTATTGATCAGCTTGTTAGTTATCTGCTGTTATGTCGACACCATTGTCTTGAATACCTAATGGATCCCTGTAGAGAGATGACAATATACTGGCTGTAAATGAGGGTCTTAACGGACTTGTGAAAGACGATTCTGACTGATACTGTATCATTTCGAGCAGGGTTTTCCTTTACAATTCAAGCTTTGGATCCTTAATAGTACTTAAGGTGAATCTAGTCGACCTTTTTTCCATACAAACTTCGGGAGTGTAATTACTCCACTGTTCGACAATGTACATCAAAAATTAAACATGGTAAGTATGGTTTTGTCTCATTAACAATATTGTATGTGCGGAAACAAAATACTAAAACAAAAAAACAAAGATTCGTTTTTCTTGCTAATTTATCCTAACTTTGGGCGTGTTTAAGTAATAAAAGAAGTGTAAAATCTCCAAGACCAAGTCAGTACCGACAAAGCTCAAATATCGAAAAGTTCAATAGACTTTATAGGTCATTGATTTATGCAGTGGTTTTTTCATAAAACCCGAACATCCGCAGGACTTTTCTTAATTTTTTACGCGCCTGTTGTACTATAAATGATCCTGCATATCACTCAATAACGTTGTGCGTGTAGACTAGCGTCTAACTGCTCATCACTGAGATACTACCTCTGTCGGACAGGATGCCTGGTGAGACAGCGTGCTTTTTAGCCAGGCCCACCAGTGAGTTCGAGCCCGCAACTAGATTCCCCTTAATATAAAATTAGCCTATAATGTTCCCACTGCTGGGACACAGGCCTCCCCCCGATGGAGTGGGCCACGCGGGACCATTACGTGTTGGTAGATGTCACATGTCTTCGATTGTATTGTTCTAGAACATGCCGGTTTCCAGTTTCGGTTTCATTATTCTTCAAAATGATTCAGATCCTGATCGACAGTGTGTTACGTAGCTGCACATTGATGACCCAATCCAATTTGACAACAAATAAACAATGAGCTACCAACTCCTAAGTTGTTACAAAACATGAGTCTAGAAATATCTCTCGATATTGATTTCCTAGAAATGTCGGAGATACACGGAAAGGATCTAGAGAAGGAATGTGGTCGGCTTTCTACGAGAAAGTTACCCGATCTTACAGAGAAATACTATTTTTACCCACAAAGTTTTAATTGACTTTGTAAGCCATTAAATATCTGAATAAATTAATAAGTTTAGTGTTCTCAAAGTGCAATATATTCGCTGAAGATAAAAGTTTATGGAGGAAGTTTCTGCAATAAAAACATGAAATGAAAAGACCACAGAGCTTTTTACAAAATTTGAAGAAGGAAGTTTGAACTAGAGCAAGCAGAGGACGTAATTTAAAATGTTGATGTTAGTAAATATATTGCTATTACAGTAGCGAAAATTAATAAAATAACATAACATTAATATACCACTCCTGTTTTACCCGTAAGGTAAGGCCCTGGCCCCATCTGCCATTTGTTTTGCGAGCAATGTGCCCTGCCCATTGTCACTTAAATTTGGCAATTCTTCGGGCTATGTCGGCTACCTTGGTTCTCCTACGGATCTCTTCATTCCTGATTCGATCACGTAGGGAAACAAGTATAGCTCTCTCCATTGCCCTTTGCGTGACTTTCAGCAGGCAGTTTTTAAAACCTTATTTAAAATAAATCTATTGCTATTACAGTACCGATAATGAATAAAATCTTAACTATTACTTACATGCATCACGCATTGCTAACACCAAAACTAGCGCAACGCAAGAAACAGGGCCAGTATCAAAAACAAAACAAAATCGCGTGTCAATTACTTCAAATGATTAAGTAAGCCAATTCATGTACAAAGCCAGATTCAGGTCAAAATGAGCCAAGTGAAACGGGGAAGTTAATGCAAGGCCATTGGATTATGTCAATTGTTCAATCAGCTGATACTTGGCCGGCATTTTTATTTTTTTACAGTCACGTGTGAAACACGTGATTGTGAAAGTCAGGGTTAATTTAAAAGTTACGGGGTATGGCCGATAAGATTGTTTTGATTGCGAAGCGTGACAATGTTTTTGTTTAATTAGGAATTGTTTCTGGTTTTGTATAAAAGGTTTTTCTTACATTTTTAAGTCGACGATTTGGTCGATTGAAATTGTATACTTATCTAGATAAATTTTTGCATCATTAATAGATATCATAACATCAATGAAATTAATAGAATTGCGTTATAAAATGATGTTTTTTGTAACCAACTCAAAATACCATAAGTAGACTAACAGCAGTCTTTTGAGAAGTCTAAGACCAGATAGGTAAATACATTAGAACGAAAACGTTTAAAAATATCCACAGATGAATATCGAATGAAATAGCAATAAATACAGATGAGAAAGTATAAAACAATTTCAATAGATTGGAAAGCAGTTCCGTTTTGTAAGTATGAACCAATAACTAACAACTTCCAATCATTCAAAGAACTAGGTATCCATTTTGTAGATGATAACATTGAAATTATGTTTTAGGTACCAATCTATACTATAAAAAAAACAATAATGGCTCCCGAAAACAGGCGCGCCGCGACAGCGCGACGCAACTCTCGCAGAACAATTTATATGAAAATTTCATGGAAATTGTTGTACAAGAAACCCGCGCGCCTGTCTGAAGAAACCTTTAGTTGGTAAAAGTGACTTTGTTTGTAGGTATAATCTTCGGAATTATAGATCTGATTCTTTCACTAATGGGAAGCTTCAGTATTGCCGAGTGTTATACGATATATTATTTAATGTTAAAGAAAAAAAATAATATTACGCAGACAAAGGCGCGGGAAGAAATACTCTATGCATTGACATAATAGGTAGCAGTGTTAGACAAAATCATGCCATCCAATAAAACCAAAAGAAAGTTTTGACGGCCAACATTGAGATGCAATTTCTCTTCATCTATACTATTGACCTCACAACGTGGATGCTAAGTATCGAATAAGATAACTACTAACTCGAAATATAAACTCGAAACTAGAGTATTTGTATGATAGGAACAAAAAAATATTTTATCATAGGTATTTAATAGAAGAAAATCACCATAATTATTGGAAGCACTAAGTACCTATTTCTTTTAATTGTTCACTTTTACACACATTTTTGCATAACTACTTTCGCACGATTTTGATTTTTCCACAACTTGGTACAAAAAAGAAAATATTATATTATATGTTATTTGTTTAAATATTTTTTATCACCCATCACGACGTTTGACGTTTCACAAAAAAAAAACTTTACAAAAACACAAAATAATTTTCGCCAACACTATGCGCAGGAGTGTCACTGAAAGGTTAAGTTGTGCCAAAGGCTCGCAATCGGCCTTCGCAAGTAATCAAGGCTTGCTTCGTCTTGGATTAAGTTGTAAGCGTGAAGAATGTGCTCAATTTGCCGTAAAGATTAGAGGCTGTAATAAAAAAAATGTTTTGTTAATCAATGTGCTCAGTCTGTAGCAGTCTACGGCTGGATATGATACACGTGAGCAAAAATGCCAGTTACGAAAAAAAAATATTTTTCACACATAATTTTTTTTTTCGCTGTATAAAATCTTGGGGCGAAATGGCACAGTCCGCCTCTTTTCAATGTTTCTCGAATTTTCCTGAATGCTCAAAGGAAATTCAAATTTCTGCTAAATTAATAGCAGCATTTTTTAACGCAATGAATATTTGTTGAACTGTCAAAAGAGAGCCATTCCTACTGTTTGTGTATTACGCAATTACCCCGCTACTGCTGCCAAAAAAGCGCATCTCACACAGTAAGTGTCGTGATCATAAATCGCTTCCGCTTATAAGTTGGACTTTATTAGCTTATGTCACATTGAAGTGTAATCAGGTAGAGCGATACTGGCCGCAACGGAGATGTCGCCGCCTTACACAGCAAACAACCAACTCAAAACAAACCTTACACAACCAGCAATAAAGACTAAAACCCAACAATCGAACAATGGACAAGTTTGTGCAGTTTACAGACCAAACGTAGTCACCGATAAAAATTATTTTACACTGTCGCGTATCGAAATGGGAATCGATATTCAAATCTAACAAATTTCAAATAAGTCGCATATTTGCTTGGCTTATTTGTTAAGTATAAATCTATTTTAGTACTTACAAACCGGATTTCAGATTTTAATTTCGAACAAACTTGGTCTACATGTTTAATTGAAATCCGTTTTCAGTGAAGTATGATTTAATTAAAATTTTAATTATTACGAACTTAGCCGCGGATTATATTGTGGTTGATAGAGAAATCAAAGCAAGTGTATCGCGTGATTACTACAAACTGTTGCTACGTGGAACTGTATTGAGTATATTCATGTGAGAGTAGCAGTAAAGTAAGAGGGGCTCGTGACTAACTAACAACTTACAGTCGCACGGGTTGAATGATCAGGTTAAGTTAGTCTTGTCGCTGTTGGTCCGTGAATGGGTGACCATCTTTACATACCAAGACCCTCCGTGCCCTGGTTGGTCTCCGCTGTCATCCTTAGAACTTTGACAGTCGTTACGGGTCGTCACAAGCCAGAAAGTCTAATACAGTACCAAGGGGTTTTTTTTTGGGCGGAAAATCATCAAATAACTTCTCCCGCTCTAAGTGGAGCGGGAGGGCGTGTTCCCTCAGTTGCCTGTGTGCCAGGGGCCGCAGTATATCTTTCGAACAACCCGCACCCCTGGCAGACATCGGCCCTTGCGGGCCCCATCAGTTGATGCTGACATCTCTTTGAGGCGCACGTGGAACACAACGCGCCGTCGACCCGGGCTTGGTCCTTACCAGACAGCGAGCTACCCATTACTCGCCGTCCGCAAGCCCGCGCCTACGGTGGCCGGGAATCAGTCTGGGTTTCCCGACGCCCAGGGCGGCTTGTTTACCAGTAATTGGAAAAAAATATACTGGTATTCTACATGATATTCTAGCGGCATCCGGTTGGACTGGAAGCTGATCCCAATATATTCGGGAAAAGCCTAGGCAGATTGAGTAGCAGTAAAATTGGTATTGCACTTTGATTTTGCATCTAATTTTATGCTGTAAGGTTGACGTCATCACGTCAACGTCGGTCGTCCCTGAAAAACAGCGCTGTGGCTCTGTTTCGCATAGGGTCACAGTCACAGCGAGAAGGATTTCGACGAAAGTTGGCACACAGGTAGACCTGGGCTAGGATATAGGATACTTTAATCCAGGTCGTACCTTTTAAGTAAAAGCTAGTTTTCTATAAAAAATAAACCATTGTGTTTGAAAACCTGTTACATTTAGGTACAGCAGGCTTAGCACGAGAACCGCCGACAAGCGTTTTATCGACGCAAGAGTAGACAAAAATGACGTTTCCGTATAGACAGTTGACAATTTTTCACCGAGAAAATGTAGACAAGCGATTTCTATTATATAGTAGAGTAGAAATAGAAAGCGTCATGCTAAGCCTGCAGGACGATCTCGTCGAGAGATCGTCTACAACGACGGATATTATGTAATACTGCTGCTATGTGACTTACATAAATAATAGCAGCAGTAAAAACCAGTTTATGGTAAAACTAGTTACAGTATTATAGATAGGTAAGGATATGGAGCAATAAAAATAAATAAAGTGAACCGGACTTGGATATTATGAGATTAAATTATGATTTAGAAACACTAGCTGAGATTTGTTGTCGTGGTTGTAAAAATAATTAGGAAATCAGACTAACTTACCTTAAGTGACGTCTGATGGTAATTTTATGAACGGCTCATCCTGAAAACAATTATCTTACATAGTAGTATTCGTCTCCAACGAACTCGGCCGCGTTGTTTTTTAGAGTCCTAAAACATAAAAAATTGAACGCAGCTAGTATTGTCTAGCTGTCAGCAGTGACGTTTAATCTTTCAAATCACTTTCTTTAGAGCAATAAACAAGGGTTGCCATTATCTGATGGGCGGGTGATACCTTGTGTCTAGATCTAGGCAGGGTATCCTTGTGACAGGGTGGGAACCTAATTGTTTTCAGGATGAGCCGTTCATAAAATTACCATCAGACGTCACTTAAGGTAAGTTAGTCTGATTTCCTAATTTTATTACACGGCTCATCCTGAAAACAATTATCTTACATAGTAGATGTTTAGAGATAGGTAATGGCAACATCTGTGCGTGTGTGTGTATGCAAAAGGATCAAAAGTTAAATCCTATAATACTTTATAAAATTTGTATTTTAAAAGATGAAATCAAAATATATACAAGGTATTTAAAGTATAAATACCCATACAATTTAGTTGTTTTATCTTAACAAAAATAACTTACATAACTTTAACTTATTTATATTAATAATTTTGGTAAATTATTTATCACATTTTGACAATAATTAAATCAAGTATTTAACAATAAAATCAGCTAATAGTAATCTATCACTATTGTATTATATTAATTTAAACTTAACCATGGGTAGTCTTATGGTACAGTGTTCAGTCTTTGTTGACATTCTTTGGGGCTATTATTGAATTTACAGTTATTCTAAAATAGAATTGGCAAAGGTAAGGTCAATTCTACCACTAACTATAGGTAAATTGTAATGTTTGGCAAAGACAGCCGACCTTTCAGACCAGCCGGCAGTCTTTTTGATAATTTCAATTGACACCCCTGCTGTCTTTGCCTTAGATGTGGATGCATGTCTAGTACTATGAGAAGAGAAAATACTAGTGTCAATACCACTGTCTTTAAGGACCTCCTTAATCCAACGGCTTATCGTTTGCGGTGTAGCTTTTTTAAAAGGTTTTTTAGTGGTAATTAACAGGTAGGGGATATCTCCTCGAACTTCCTTGGTGTTGTCCATATATGATTTTAAGGTCTTAGCTGGGCACACTGACTGGTTTACGAAATACGGTAAACGCAAGGTGGTACTGTTTTTAGTTTTAATAGATGTTTTTAGAACATCAGAGATATTAATGATAACACAATCCGCAGTGAAATGAATATCTTTCAGTTTAATTGACGCCAGAGTTTGAACTCTGTGGGCAGTAGTAAGGGCCAATAAGGTAACTAATTTTCTTGATAGTTCTTTTAAATCTAAAATGACTGGCATTTTACTTAAGAATTCTAATACCACTGCAGGGTCCCAAGTTTCTGTATACCTAGGGAGAGATGGCCTCTGTCTGAATGCACCCTTCAGCAACCGCTTCACATTCTCATCCCTCCCAACTTCAGAGCTTATCAGCAGTGATAACGCTGAGCGGTGTGTATTCAATGTAGAATAGTTACAGCCACTATTAAATGCTTCAGACAAGAAGCCTATTATTTGTGGAATAGTAGCTTTATAAGCATCAATAGCGTTATTATGGCAGTGTGCCCACCATTTTTTATAAGAACAATCATATTGTTTTTGGGTACCTGGCGCCAAGGATCCAAGCATTACCTCCAAGGAAGCTTGAGGGAGTAATCTTAACTGGAATGCCGTCCGGAGAAGTGTCCTGCAGCCAGGGTAAGATGGGAGCTCAGGCGATGTTGTTTGCTAAAAGGAGATGAAAGCAAATCAGTGTTAGCATCAAATATTATTGGTTTAGATATCATCAATAATTTTGCTAGGGGAAACCATGGCTGTGCTGGCCACCATGGAAAGACAAGAATACCTTCTGCTTGGTCATCTCTAATTTTTTCTAAACATTTGGTTATTATTGAAAATGGGGGAAATGCATAAAAGAAATATTTACTCCAATCTAATGTGAATGCATCTATATCAAAGGCCATTGGGTCTCTTTTCCAAGAAACGTACTTTACACACTTAGTGTTTACTCGAGTAGCAAATAAATCTATTTCTGGTATTCCAAAGTGTTGGGTAATTTTTATAAAAGCATAGTCTGCTAAGAACCATTCTGTATCATGATTTAAGTTCCTAGATTCTCTGTCAGCTTCTGTGTTTTCCTTGGACTTAATATAGGAAGCTGTCACCCATATGTTTCTATCTTCACACCATTGCCATAAGTCTTGAGTAATTGTATTTAAGTGTACAAATTGGATACTACCCATTTTATTAATGCAAGATATGGCTGTTGTGTTGTCTATTCGTAGTAATATATGGCAGTTTGACATGTTCTTAGCAAATGATCTTAACCCAAAATAAGCTGCTACTAGTTCTAAATAATTAATATGTTGTTCTTTCTCAACTATATTCCAAAGTCCCCCAATTGATTCACCTAAGCAATAAGCCCCCCAACCTGTAAGTGAAGAGTCTGTGAAAATTTCTAAACAAATTTTTTGTGAAGCAAATGATTTTTTAGCTTTAGGTATGTTAGACAGCCACCATTTCAGTTCAGGAATGATACTTAAAGAAATATTCATATAACTTTCAAAGTTTTCATTGGATGACTGTAAGGCTAAGAACTTTTCCCTTTCTATAAGCTTGGTATGCCGCCGACCATAAGGAACGGCTGGACAAGCTGCGGACAATGTTCCAAGTAGTTGAGCAAGATTCCTAATTTTGCATTTTTTCTGTGATATAAACTGCTTTATCATATTAATAATTTTTTCTTTTTTATCAGCTGGCAATTTAATTGATAAATTTTGAGAGTTAATAATAAACCCTAAAAATTTACATTGTCTACTTGGTATTAAGTTACTTTTTTCATAATTAAGTATAAAACCTAGACATTCTAGGATCTGTATGATATGACGAGTTTGAATTTGACATTCTTCATATGTCCTTGCTATACACTGAATGTCATCTAAATAAATTACCGTTACATAGCCCAAACTTCTTATGTATGACATCACAGGTTTTAATAATTTTGTGAAAACGCTAGGTGCTGTACATAAGCCATATGGTAGTGCTGTAAATTCATACAACTGCTTAAAATTAAATCTAAGATATTTCCTGTCTTCTACAGCAACTGGTACTAAAAGGTAAGATTCTTTTAGATCAATGGTTGTCATAAAGCAATCTTTATGTACCAACCTAGTAGAGGTACGTAAATCTTCCATCTTAAAATGAGATGTTGAGATAAAATTATTTAGGGGTTTTAAGTTTAAAATGAATCTAAATTTACCATTAGGTTTAGGTACCAAAAATATATTTGAAATATATTGGTCACTGTCAGGTTGGCAGGGTGTTATAGCACCCAATTTTAGTAAATCATTAATTGATTTCTTAATATTGAACTCCTCAGATTGAGAAAATTTTTGAGATGGAATTCTAGTTTGGATTGGAGCAGATGTAAAAGGTATATGATAACCTTGGACCCAATCTAATATAACCACATCCTTTGTAATAATCTGCCAACAACTTAAGTACCTAGCCAGATTACCTGCATGTTGTACCTGTTGTGGAATTAGCGTTGAGGGCGAGCACGCTGGTAGTCCCTCTCGGGGCGGTTCACCGGTGCACGTTTCAATGGCTTCTTGGTTGATTGGTAAGGCTTCTTTGTGTGTGACTGTACTGCTGGACGTTTGTGCCCCCCACGCATTGTTTGTGCCTTCTGTTGTCTTTGGCGTGAAGGGCCTCCCCAGTTTCCCGGTCGGTTGAATGTCGGTTTGGGTTTTCTTAACTCCAATCCTGATTTTTCTATCTCTTTATTATTCTTAATTTTTTCAGATAGGTTTTCACCAAATAGGTACTTATTTCTTGGTATTGATTCAGCCATTTTTGTAAATGATTTGTCCAGGAGAGGTGCTAGTAACTGCTTCCTTGTATTAGTCTCTCCATGATGAAGGGATGTCAAGATTTTAGTACCATCACTAAGTAATTTGAGGGCTTCCGGTACCTCATGTCCAGCTAAAATTTTGGTCATTGCCTGGCCCAGACAAGTCAGGGCGATGCCCAATTGTTGTTGTTTGGTTTGTAATACCTGATCTCGGGTACGGGCTGATTCAGTTAGAGCGGCCTTGACCTCTAGGTTTAATTCCGGTGCCTCTAGAAGTGGACAGTTTTTGGGAATTTTATATAATTTCAAGATATCCTTTATTTCTTCACTATCATTTAATATAGTGTTTTCCCACCTTGAGCCAATAAGGTTGTTAATATCTGGCCCATACTTTTCCTCTAAGGGTTTATCATTACCCAAAGCAATTAGTAAGGCCTCCGGGATTACCGCTTCGTCCACATTCTCCACATTTATAGTAACAGGATCTGAAATAGATACAGATTTTCTTCCTGTAACTGTATAGCAATATACATTTGCTAGGACCGTACGACTACCGCTTTGTGTCACGCACAATACGGTAGGGTATATCAGAATTGATATCTCGTATCAAAATCTGATCTTCGTGCGGAAGTATCTCGTACTGGCACGGGTGGCGGTCAAGGTCATCTTATTCACACCTCAATTTGTGTACGTACGAATAGTGTATTTAGGAATCTCGTTCCATAGATTTTCTCGACGTATGAATCCAATTAGCTGTTCTTCTAACCTAGAAACAAAACAAAACGTACCTACTTACCAACATTTTTTCCTAGTTGTTCCGGAGGAGCCGTTGGAAGGGACTCATGAGGTGACCTCGAGTGATAATCACGATGGGGTGATTGTGATGCACTCGTTGATTGTGATCTAATCCTAGATCGTGATCGGGTCCGAGATGTAGAATCCCGGGAGCGTCGGCGTGAAGCATGGCGGCGGCGTCGGCGTCGATGACTTATTTTCTTAAGTTTTTTCTTCATTCTCGCAATTTCTTTTAATATAGCGTGTTGGTCCGAGCTAGGCATGGTGAGGGGACACAGTGAAGTAATCCACAACACAGAAATATGGTATAATTAACACCACACACAATTTTACGCGGGAGCGCGAGCGCGCGAAGTCGAAAAAGTGATTTGAAAGATTAAACGTCACTGCTGACAGCTAGACAATACTAGCTGCGTTCAATTTTTTATGTTTTAGGACTCTAAAAAACAACGCGGCCGAGTTCGTTGGAGACGAATACTACTATGTAAGATAATTGTTTTCAGGATGAGCCGTGTAATAAAATTGCATTTTTGAGTCCCATAGTCATTTATTCGAACTAGACCGAGAATCAGTACTTTTCAACGTCACAATTACATAAGGCAGTAACTTCAAAACGCCCGCCCTGCATCACTTACCTGGGGTGAAGACGTGGCGCAACAAACTTCCCAGCAGTACCTACAGCTGTCTATTTAGTTAAAAGAATTTGATTCTAGACAACAGTAGCCTATTTGTTACAATCCGTGTTGGATTTATCACATTTTGTAACCATTTACTGCCCTAGAACATAGTGCCCCAGGTAGCACCTGCCCCACCACTAGCGATTAGCGATAAGTGAGTAGAGCAACCAACTAAAAACGAGTTGGCGAGAAACGAGCAGCGAGTGCGTGACGACCGCGACGACGAGCGATTGCACGATGCCTACCATCATGCAATCCCTCGTCATCGTATGTTGGTACTACGCGTGAGTTTATCAGCAAGTGTTCTGCGAGCGAGTACTCCCTTTGATAGCTCTTGTCACGACGACAAACGAGTACTCGCCGCCAGTATGCAGTCAGCTATCAACTATTTACTTACAATTTACTTCACCTACAATCTTTTATACGTTTCTTCAGCGAGAAAATCGTTGATAGCTAGTCACTTTCAAGAGATGGAAGGATAGATTTAGATTCTGTTTATGGTACTTCTTTCTAAGTTTCACACAGAAGCCAATAATAAATGACAGGCAAAGCCAACATCACAACCCATACATTAGCATTATTGGCAATCGTACCATTTCATCATCTAACATACCAAGATCCATATCTCATTACATAGTTAGGCAACTTGACACCTTAAACTAAACACGTTAAGGTGTAAAATTACACGACAATGGTTAGTTAAACATGGCAATGAATGCATAGTGATGTGATTAATTCGAATATTATTCGATTAAAATCACTCGAATGTAAATGGGATGTTTGTCTATGCTTAAGTAAAAGTCGGTCTCTGGATAATTAGATCATAAATACTGAACTGATATCATATGGATCGACTTTCAAATACTTAAAGTGCGAATCGATCGATCAATTAAATCAGCGTTTGGCGTTTTAAGATAAGTATAATCCGCGCAAGCCAATCCATCGTTTCGCATAATTACCACCATTTATTGAATAGGCAACTACTCACATTAGACCAAGAAATTAGCGTAACATTGAATGTCTTTTTTGCGTCATAGAAGAACAATCGTTGCTATTTTTAATTTTACAAAGGCTGTGTGTGTAGTCTTTAGAATATAATGAAGCTGAAGAATTTGTTTGTTTGAATTCCCTACTCTGGTACTACCAGTCGGATTTAAAAAAATATTTAGATTTTGATAGCCCAATACTTGAGAAAGGTTACATGCTATTTGAAATCACGCTACAATCTTTGGGAGCCGAGCAAAAATTAAAATAAAACAAAGAATGCAGCGGGGCCCGCCTGCCAGGGGTGCGGGTTGTTCGAAAGAGATACCGTCGCTCCTGGCACACAGGCAGCTGAAGGAACACGGGTGGGTTTTAGTCAGTAAAAGTCTGACACGCCCTCCTGCTCCACCCAGAGCGGGAGAAGTTATTGGATGATTTCCCACTCTCAAAAAAAAAAATCCCGAGCGGGCGACGCGATGTGATTTGGTGGGCCAGGAGCTGACAGAGATTTTTTATAAAAATGTGGCTGTTATTTTAGTATAAATTATGTATCTTACGACTTCCACGTAAACGAAGTCGTAGGCAGAAACCAGTGTGCTAATAAAAGAACGTGAATACATGCTGTAATAAGTTTAAATCTCACCGTATATTCATCTGCACGCTTGAATACATGACCCTCTTTATTATTCACAGTTCACACTGTGACTTTAGCGGAACTCGAGGATATCTTTCGTCGCCGTTTCCGCAATTTTATTTTATTTTTATACTGCATCCGTGAACTTATGTAACATTATAGTTTATTTCATTGACTTAGACGACGAAAGTTAAGTATGTGGAGCATCCTCACATATTAAGTACATACTTAAATCTGTTTATTTGTTGTGGCTAATAATTATTTTTCATAGATTTTGTTAGATCTATCTATGTTTTTTGTTTAAGAAATCGTAGCCACACTCATCAGTATCAGCCTACGACGGTCCACTGCTGAATTTAGGCCTCTCTAATAACACGCCATTCAACTAGCTTTTCAGCAACTCTTATCAAGCTGTTACCAGCCACAGTGCGAAGATCATCGCTCCACCTAGCCTGAGGGCGTTCAGCTCCTACCTTACGTTTGCCGGTTTGCGGTCTCCACTCAAGAACACATATACCCAACGGTCATCTTACGGCTAATATGGTCGGCCCATTGCCACTTCAAATTGCTTATTCTGTGACCTATGTCGACAACTTCTTTTATTTATTCAGAATCGAATAAAAAAGACTCGTTTGCACATCACTATTTTGCATTATTTGAACAGATTGTCATGTCTATAATAGTGTTACAGTTCATAATGTCATGAATCTTTTACACTCGAATTAATGCCTTGATTGGTGCAAGTTAAGGTTTATAGTTGAATAAATTTTGTCGTACGCTGAACAAAGTTAATTTTCAAGGTAAAGTCAGCTGTTTACCTTTTGATGGTGTCGGTGGCATGTTTTGAGTCTGCAAACTTGTGACGGTCTTCCTGTTATATCGATAATGGTTGGAAATTTGTTTTTACTTTTATCGGTTGTTTTCTAACAATGTATGTGGTGACTAATGTGTTAAAACTTAAATGCCGCCCATTGTGTCACCCTATATATAAAAATTAAAAAAACATTTATACATATCTGTATTTTTAGCTTTTCCTAACTGTGTTGGGGTCGGCTTCCAGTCTAACCGCAGCTGAATACCAGTATTTTACATGGAGCGATTGCCTATCTGACCTCCACAACCCAGTTACTGGGTAATACGCCTTGGTAAGACAGGTTGTCAGACTTTCGGGCTACTGACAGCCCGTAACGACTGTCAAAGATCCACAAATGACAGCCAGGACCAACGGCTTCATGTCCTTACCGAGGCACGGAGGGGGTTTGTAAAGATAGTCACCCATCCACGGATCAACTACAAGCGTAGCTTAACCTGATCGGTTGAACCGTGAGTCCCCTTGCTTCCCTCATGTATACAGGAGAAATTAAAGTTTACCAACTTGCATTCACATTTATATGTTGGCGAGTTGTTGCGAAGTTAGCGTCATAAAGTTTGATCAAGGGACAGTGAAGATATTGACGACTCTATTTTCAGTATCCCAGGGGAAATAAGAAGTTCAGGAACCGGAACTGTTTTATCGTTAGAAACATGGAAACCTCGATATCTTTTGGAAACAAACGCATTATAACAGCTCTTTCATACTATACGTGACACAGAAGAAAAAAAGTAAGCTCAAAAACTAAAACCCGACTTCTGAAAAATCACGCTCTAAAACGTTTGATACAAGAAAATATTCTCACCTTATAGTCGTCTTCGTATGCCCCTTTGCCCTAAAGCTTATTACTGTTAGAATGGATTGTTTTGTTAATATACGCCTTGGTAAGGCCAGGTTGTCAGGCTTTCGGGTTTCTGACGACACGTAACGACTGACAGCCGGACCAATCGCCTAACGTGCTTTTCGAGGGAAGGAGATCTTAGTATGTAAAGATGGTCAACCATCCATGAACCAACCGCGACAAGCGTAGCTTAACCTGATCAATCAACCCGTGCGGCTGTCATTACGTCGCTACAAGCCGATTTTCATGCTGTTTTCACCAATTGATAGAGTGGTTCTCGAGGAAGGTTTTAGTATATAATTTGTCAAGTTTTTGTAGACATTGGCTAAAATATAATGATATTTGTTGGAGGTGTCGGAAAAAAATAAGCCGTATGGGAGCTTTTAACGAAAATGCTGCCTAAACCCTTTGAGATATAACAAAATGATGTATGGTGGAATTGTGTATCTTAGACATATAGGTTATAGAAAAGTCCGCGATGGCATATGTATATCTCTTAAGGATAACATACTATATCCATTTTAATACTTTAAAAACGAGCGGAATAAGACATGGGCTACTGTTTATCCCTGGAATAAGGTCCCATGGGTTGCGGGAACGGGATCAAAATTTCATGATTACTTTTGGTCGCGATGCCGCGGGCATCAGCTAGTTTAATATAAAATCGATTTGCCTTCTTTATTTAATTTAAACACAATTCCGCAAGAGAATAATAAAATAAAATAAAAACAATACAAAGTGTAATTAAACGTCTATATTATTTCAAAAGTGTAAAAACAACAACGTAATAAATAAAAACAATTAAAATTTATTACCTGATGCTCATACCTCCGTGACATCAAGAATCAATTAAACTATTTATATTACCCGACGTCACGAAGATAGTGTAATGGGTTAGCAATATACCCGTAAATTATTTAATTTATTTTATCTAAACATAATTTAGTGTGGAAATAATTTATTTTCTCTGTGATAAAAGTAACGTTAGGTTTATCAATAAATGAAGTACCTAGTTTATTTATAGTCAAGTGCGATCACCTCTTTAGTGTGATGACGTGTGTCTGACTGGTTTTAATTAATTGTGTTTAGTGGAAAACTTTAGAAACGAGAAAGAAAGAAAAACAGTTTGTGCAGCAAACAAAACGTGCATTACCTACACCAAAAAAAAAGTACATAAAATCCACACATACAAAGTAGCCAAAAGCCACGTATTCAGGTAGAAAAAGTTTTACAATTTTTTCCATTGCTTGTTGATGTCAGGGCTAGGCTGCGGTCCACAAGATATAATGCCGTTAACTCGCATATGGTCGATTTTTGGTTTTTGATTGAAAACTCTATCTTTCTGCCTCTCTCTTCTTTCCTCTCTCTTTCTTTCTTAACTGTATTTTTCTACTATTTATGGATGACGAGATAAAAAAAAACGCCGTTAACTTGCTTGGTTTGATATTTTACTACGAGTACGCTAAAATGCAGGTAAGCAACATTACTAAACTAAAAAGTGACTAAGGACTTATAATTTACATTTTTACTAGAATTTTTACCACCCGTTGCTTAACTAAATAGCATACATTTCATATTTTTCTGCGCTTTTTTGTCCATAACTCGAAATATGATTTTGTGTATGATGGACCAAAGACAATACAAATGGGTCTGTGTTACGACACTGACAATAAAATTAGTTGGAGGACGAATGAGGAACGTACGTACTGGTGATCATGGAGCACTTACAAAAATATGCCTAGCCTTTTCCCAACTATATTGGGGTCAGCTTCCAGTCTAACTGGATGCAGCTGAAAACCATTATTTTACAAAAAAAAATATGTAATTCACAAAACAGATGTACAATCACAAATGCAACAAAATCAGCTACAAAACAATATTTTTGATTGACATCTACTAGATGTGAATCTTGCATGCCTATTATTTTGTAAAACACTTACTTAAAAAAAATATTATGCCTACAGGATTACACAAAAATTACAAAATGGGAACTTTCCCATAGAATATGACAAAGATTTAGAAAGAAAAAATTAAATGTAAAACGATACAAAACAAAAAACAAACAGAAATTATACAATTAAAACTCTAAGTTTAGTCCTAACTGAGGCTACAGAACCAGCAAATACATCTATTTCCCCACGAATGGAGTTGGCAAGAGAAAGCATGCGGCAGATGGGTGCAAAATTACCTATATTAGTTCGACTATGTGGCTGGCATGGAGCGATTGCCTGATCTTCACAACCCAGTTACTGGTTAACACGATACCACTTGGTTAGACTGGTTTACAGACTTTCGGGCTTCTGATTACCCGTAACGATAGCCAGGACCAACGTTGTGCGTGTCTGCTGAGCCTTTAATTGCCTATTTTTCGTGCAGTTTGCATTTAATAAATAAAATCATACCACCTGATTAATTCACAAAACAAGACATATTAAAAACTACTCAAAGTTGCAGGAAGCAACAAACATTTAGAAAATTGCAATTCAAATTAAAACAAATAATACATTCTCAAGAGAGGCATGTGAAAGATCTTACATAGATACACTAACGATCTAGGCGATGTGAAATTGTAATTACTGAGTATCATCGCATCGAGGAGTTGGTTATTTGAAAGCAAATAAAAACTGAGCAAAGCTGCAAGAGATTTACTAATGAGTTTGGTATGGACTTAAGTTTGTGTTTACTTTTTGTTAAGCTTGCAAGTTTAATGTAGGGTACAGCAGCTGGTTTATAAATCCTTCTAACATAACTTATCAAACGCAAGACTCTAAAAATATTTTACAACCTCCGAATTCATATTTTTTATTATAATGAAATGATTGAAATGTATACAAGGTGTAACTTAAATAACGCACAACCTCTGAAGTAGTTATTGTACTCATAATTATCGACAATTTTTACTATGGGGCCAAACCTGAAATCGCGAAAAAAAATCAGCTGTTCCATACACTTGTATTTACATAAATCGTCAAAATGTAGGGAACAGCTGATTTTTTTTTCGCGATTTCAGTTTTGGTCCCATAGTAAAAGTTGTTGATAATGATGAGTACAATAACCCCTTCAGAGGTTGTGCGTTATTTAAGTTACACCTTGTATAACTGCTAGAGGCCAGGCCCAGGCACAGCCCCTTAAAGCCTAGCTTAGGCACCAGTCTTCCACAGTAAACTAAACCATATCATGTACCGTAAGTGGACAATATAGTAAAACTTTTTCTACCTGAATACGGGGCTTTTAGCTACTTTGTATGTGTATCTGTTTTATTATATTTTTCGTAATGTGCGTTTTGTTTGTGCAGAATAAACATGTTTTCTTTCTTTTTTTTCTTTCAATGTTTATTGTGGTGAGAAAAATAAATACTTATACTTAAGATCACGACTGTATTCGCCTAGAGGGTTACGCAAATGTGAACTTATAGTGCACCCACATTTCGCCATATTTAAGTCCCATGTAATACAGGGCAAGGTTGATGTCGCTGTCCGGTAAGGACCAAGCCCGGGTCGACGGGGCGTTGTGTTCCACGCGCACCTCAAAGAGATGTCAGCACCAACTGGTGGGGTCCGCAAGGACCGATGCTTGCCAGGGGTGCGGGTTGTTCGAGAGAGTTACCGTGGCCCTTGGCAAACCGGCTACTGAGAGAATACGGGTGGGTTTTACTCAGTAAAAGTCTGACATGCCCTCCTGCTCCAACCAGAGCAGGAGAAGTTATTTGATGATTTTCCCACATCAAAAAAAAAAGAAACCCGGGCACAAATCCAGACTTCACCTCCTATTACATGAAACTTAAATATAACTGGCGAAATATGGGCGTACTAGGTACTATCACAAACCACCATCTATACACCGTAAGGACTATTATTGCTTGCAGCGCTCAGGCGCTATAGTAACGCTTGCTAACAGATGATGCAGTCAATGTGTGCACAGGATTTTGTTTTCAAATTGGTCAGATGTAAGTTTCCTCGATAGTTCGCCTCAGAAGAGCAGTGTTGGTCCAGTGGAAACGGCAACGACTTACGAATTACTTTACTTTGTGTATTATTATCTCATCACCACTGTTCTCCAAACGATGAAGGAAAACCTTATAAGAAAACCGGCATTTGCTAAAACCAAAAATTCGAAGACCTGTGACATCTACCAACCCGCACTGGGCTCGCGTGGTATATTACGGCCAAGTCCCTCTCACAGATAGGTTACCCGACCGACCCTTGCTCGTTGAAGCGTCAGCCCGCGCCGCAGCTGAGCCGTAGCTTTAAATTCCCCGATCAATAATAATGCCAATATTTTGATCCAGCCTGTCCCCAATAATGATAGCTGTCCCCCTATCAGTGACGCCCTGAGCCGAGGTCCGTACCCCACAGGGGGTGCCCTCAGCGTGCAGTCGCTTAGCATGTAAATTTTAGTTTGTAAGCCCTGGCTGGAGGCGTTAAGATTAACTTCTTAATGGCAGCCCCAGGAAAGCCCGGTTGAGCAGTCACGGCCTCTCAAGGCCAACTGCGAGATGCCCAACAAAAAAAAAATCACAGAGAGGAGGCCTGTGTCCCTGCAGAGGGAACATTATAGGCTGATTTTGTTAGATACACCTCTGCCGAATCTTTCGGGGATACAAGACGTGATGTTATTATGTTTATTCCGTCTTATGATTGTTTACAGTTTAACTGTACGGGAATCTTTTGGGGATGTCCAAATAGTCACTCGCTAAGACATGACCTCTCACCCTGATATCAGAATGAATTGATAAGGGTCACGTTGAAGTCTATAACGTACATTTGGGGAAACCCGAAACATTCACGTGTAACCGATAACATTCACAAACAGAATATATCTACTTATGCGAATCTATGATCCGAAGAAGTAGGAAGATGGATGGATTCTGTGAGGAATTATATGAAATTGAAGGTAGTGAATGGTTCCGTGTGGTGCCGGACGTAAAAGAGTAGCACCATCCCATTTCTTCCCAAGTCGCAAGTAGACCGAATCGCTGCGCCTGCGACGCTCACGCGACTCCACGCGTGCGCCTGAGCAGGGAAAACGTGCCTGATAATTATACCGGTGTAAAATATATTACTTATGCAGTATTATCGGGTAAATAATGTGTGAAGTATATTTCGTTTCGGTTATAATTTACGTGTTTTTGGCAGAGCCGATGCTTGGTCGGAAATCTGTGAAAATAATTAGTTGTTGGCTCAATGTGATCAGGAAGACTTTTTCTATTAAAGTAAAAAATAACTAAAGATTGTGTCAAAAAAAATAGCTAGTTTGCAGTTCGATTTCGATATGAAACACAGAAATCCAACATTGATTGGTTTTATTTTTAGGTGGGAAATCATCAAATAACTTCTCCCGGTCTGAATAGAGCGGGAGGGCGTGTCAGACTTTTACTGACTAAAACCCACCCGTGTTACTTCAGTTGCCTGTGTGCCAGTGGCCACGGTATCTCTTTCGAACAACCCGTACAACATTGAATGGTAAAGGCAGAAAAAAGTCTACTCTAGAAGTCTAGAATCAACTGCCAGGGTCGCGGATTTGTTCGAAAGAGTTACCCTAGCCCTGCCACAGGAAAAGGAACACGGGTGGGTTTTAGTCAGTAAAAGTCTGAAACGCGAACGCGAAAACGGTGTCTAAAATCATGTGCTGAATTCATAGTTACAGTTTACTCGTCAACGTACCTGCCACCCTGAATTATCTACATTTGTGCCGATGTTCCAAAACGGCACAATGTCTCACTATATTAGATGACACGTGGAAGCAGGATAGCATGTCGTAATTATCGGTAGCGAAAAACAGACAAGACGATGTGTAACTTGGCTAACTAACCAAGAGTTGACGAGGCACTTTGAAATTTCTTTGTTTTTTCATGTAAAATATGGCACTCGGCAATACTGTAGCTTCCCTTTAGTGCAAGAATTTTCGTAATCAGATCAGGAGGTCTGAAGATTACCCCCTACATACAAACTCATAACTTTTGTTATATTAGTATAAATATAGACGGTAGACTCGTAATGAGTTAGTTCAGACTAACAATGTTTGCATTTTAGTTATTTCTTTTCTATGTGTACATACGTTCTTTTCTATTGTTCTTTACAACTATTGTACTTCACTCTACACTACCGTCCGCCGTTTCGCCAAAAATATCATTAAAAAACAAAAACAATAAAACCATGACTCAAACTCAATTCTGCTGTAAATACTATATTTAGCACCTGTAATACATCTCAGCACAAAAACTATGCAAAGCAAGTAAAGTACAACTTGTACACAGGTATTATCTCATAATACGTGATTTCCAAGTAAAAACATCACTTTTGCTCAATATTTGTGAAGCATACCTGGAATACGTGATTACAATTATTTTTACAAACATTGACGATATGTCTAACTACATTTTAAGTACATAATTGTGTGAATAATGATGTTATAATTACTTACACGATCATGTTCATGTCGTTTCAGCAAAAATCCTTTGAAATTCAGTCCCGAAAAGGAAAGATTACAACATTTTTTTTTTCACTTAATTGTTATTCCGAAAGACAAAAACTTAGTTCACCAAAATGCCACTCAACGGCTACTGGACCGTTTAATATAATTATTTAGCTGTAATATCCTTCTTTTCCGAACTACGTTCCTACGCACTTAATTGTCGTCAGTAATATTAAATTACATATTATTGTTTCCTTAATTAAATAATTTATTGATATTCCATTGTACAATGCGTAATACTACACGTAACTCTATGCAATAGAAATTAATATTGCAATTAGAATCCTGGTTCAAAAAGCATCGTAAAAGTAATAAATAAAGTAACAACCGTAGTAATCACAAGAGAAAATATAAAAATACTGGAAGATACAAGTGACTTTAAAAACATTGGTTTTGCGAGGAATCAAAGAGAATCACCACAATAGTCATCATAATCAGGAGATGAAAATTGATTCATTATGGCTGACAAAGCAATAACAGCTGTTTTTGACGTTTCGTTGACACTTATCACTGGGAAATTCCGAATGATTAAATATAGGGGACGAGGAAGGAGGTCCTAATGGTTTAGTATCAACATGTTCTGTTATGGCTCCTAAATGGGAGCTGTATGATGTTTCATTCAGTGCCATATAAAGATATGAGTCATCTGTTTGAATAGAACCTACTGGAACGGTTGTTAGTCTCTAGCAAGGTCATGGTGGTAACTAGATTATACAAGTAAGCAGAATGATTTACATGACAACATTTTCAACTCTATATCTATACGTATAAAGGTACCAGCCCTAAGTCTTGATTTGTGCCCGGTTGGTAGCAGTTAACAGAACTCAAACATATATGGCGAAATGTGGGTGTACTCAAGGTACACCTCTGCCTAATACTGTGTGGATCTCTGTGTGGATTACAGGCTTGATGTTGTTATGTTATCGAAAGAATAAGAATATGAGATCGAAATCATCCAAAATGGGACTGGCTGACGTTAGACGCCTGATTCAGTTATGCCATAAGAAGAAAAAATCAACAAAATAAGACTATTTCCAAGACCTGAACCAACAATTTTAGTAACATCTAAAAAGACACTAGCAACGGCCTTGCCTTACATAAACCTGCCAAAATATGCTTAATTAAGTCTTGGGAAAATATTTTAAGATTTTTCAATCCGTGATGATGAAACAATAATTCATAATGAAGTATAAAGAATTTGATTGAAGCACGAAGCATGTATGAAGGATAAGTTACATAATTTTAATAACATGGAAGTAACAAATGTCAAGGTGGTCAAAATGCCCATCTTTAAACACTTTAGCCTTGTGATTAGGCTGAGAGTGATTTACCACATCATACATTATAGTAGTCATTGTATAATGGATGTTGCAGAAGCATTTCGCAACTGGTGAATATCCTCATGTTACTAAAGATGTAAACAAAGGAAACTGCAAGTTAACTTATTGACCTGTCAGATTAAATATAAATCTCTGATGATAAAGACCGAGGTGTACTTTTGCAAATAGATGCTAAAGTTTAGTTTTGTGATAGAACCATCGGGACAGTTAAGGCCTCAGAATCAGTCCCTGTGAACTACGAAATAGAAAACCCGAAAGGAGTTTTGTATGTGTAGTGCCAAATATTAAATTGACATACTATCTAGCAACTGATAAGGTACTCGCACTGACGAGATATGTATACTTATTCCAATGAGAGAATATGATGAGAGCTCATATCATTCGACAATATTAAGACACTTGTTACGGTAGTGCATATTACAGTTGCAGGTCACGCCTGACAGCACCACGGTCACTAGACCAAGGAGGCCTAGCTGAGATATTGGATCGATCCAATGCAATCGATACAGAAGCTATGTATCGATTTAATTAGAACGTTATTGGAGTTATTACTCAAGTATAAAATTAACAGCATACCAATTGATTTCATAACTTGAATGCACGGAAAACGGTAGTTATCCTGCCCTGTAGTTTGATCATATAGGTGCTTCTTGCTCAAGTACTTCCCATAGTTGATTACAATTGTACTTATTTTCCTGGTGTTAGAAATTTTACAAATGTCGAATCAGAGATCAATTAAGGTCTTGATTCTTGGCCTTTCTTGCATAAGATGTCAATTTTGATTGGTAGAAATGTCAATGCAATAAACATTAACATTGAATCACTGAATATATCCGGTGATATCATTGCAACTAAATAAGTCAATAATATCCTCAGTTCGTGGTCCGCTCAGCTGTAAGTGCCGCCTTGCGCCTAAAAGGAAGTTTCTTTGACTACAAAGGTTTTTTTTAAGGGTTCAAGAAAAACAACAAAGAATTAAGTAAAGAGTTGAATAAAGACCATTATCAGAGTGATAAGAATGTTAAGTCAAGTGTAAAGTGTCGTGTCAAACGTAATATATTCGCAAGATAATAACTTAATTGTTGAAGGAACGATAACATCAATGATTACAATGAACTAACAACTGCACATTAAGACTAAAATAATGACCCTTTCACACGCACTGTTCCTCATTGTTTTGAGTTCACACTTGACACCGGCAAATCGCGTAACAGCCATGAGAAGCTCGCGATACTAAATTGTGTAACAAGAAATATGGACAGGGTGCAATTAAATTTAGCAATATAGTACCCAAATTGTCTATTGTTGTGTAAAATTGTATGGAGGTATGGGTCAATATGGTTGCGTAACTTTAAGCGGGAAGTGGACGGTATAAGTTAGCTAACTGATCAAAGGTAAGCTACGTAAGTCTGATGCAAATTCTTGATCATTGCTGGCAAAAGATTGGAGAGATTAGTAAAGAAAATCGATTTATACCGGGCACTAACAAACTGAAAATTTATGAACAATCGGAAGAAATAATTTGCCTGCCTTTCCAAGTTTATGCATCATAATTCATAACTGAATGCAAGTTTGCTTTAAGAAAATAAAGTAGGTACTTTCAAATTTTATAAGCAATTTTATCAGGATCTCTTATAATTAACACTCATCATCACAACTTGCTAGATGGTATGATCTAGATGTTATCAATGAAGTATGATAAAATACACCTAAAATACCATCAAAATACACTGAGTCACGCATAAGCAGTCATAATTTAATCTAATCAAACATAGGTAGTGAAAGTTTAATGAGTTAAAGTTTACAAAAAATTTAAACATCAGGTAGTCCATTAAATAACACTTTTCTTGCGTATTACGGTAAAAGCTAAATAAACCATGCACAAAATACGGCACGTCCGCACTCGGCGAGCATTAGAACAGAAATAGCAGCCTATTAACCCGAATCTCACGCATGCGCAGTAGACGCCATATCGCGGGCACCTGCGTGCGCGCAATCTAATCTAAGGTGCTATGTTGATTACGTGTTTTGGTTTACGATTTAACGTAAATAAACTTTTTCTGGCTAGTATGGAGTATACAAAAATATTTCCTAACTGGGCAATGATTACGTACATGAAGTTATTTTTCAGTTGAATAAAACGCAGTGGAGTTGGTGCACGTTGTTTACCAAATACCACCGGATGGTGGCGCGATGAAATATGCATTTGTTTTGGTTTTCAAAAGGACTGAAATTGTTTTGCCCTCAATTTTCAACGATTTAGGTAGCAACCGATTTTACAATTATTAACACAGAAGTAGTGTTTCCTAAACTAACTTACTTTTAAAAGCTCTCCGTATATTCAGTGTAAAATGTAACCATAATTATATGAAATACAATTATGTGGAATGTTCTACTTCTAGCAACTATATTTGGCAGATAAAAATGTCTATTCAAAAGAACATTACAATAACCTTTTAATACTGAAAACGATATCAAAGATAGAGAAGAGATCAACTTGTCAAAAAATAATCTAAAAAAATGCGTAATACACAACTAAACATTCTTAAACTCTCATAGCTGCCAAAAAAAAGATATCGAAAGTAGGTGATAATACCAATGTGGGGCAGCTAAAGAAATACGAATAGTTAGAAAGAAAGAATATCAAAGGAAAGTTAAAGCATTTTTTACTTACATAACAATAATAAAAGCCAGCGAAGTGGATTGACTCGAAAATAATCTCTGACATAAATAAGTTTAAGAAGATCAAGTTGGTATTCTGACATATATTGAACTAGTTTTTACTTGCCTTGTTTTATTTTGAATCTGCTGAAGAGTTATTAGAAATTGTATTGATTGTTTTATAAACAAAGCAGTTATATAAATTTGGAGTTTGTATGGACCTTGCATCCTAAATGATTTAGAGAGTAATAGGAACTATGAAAACGATACGTGCGATTGAGCGATACCCTGTAATACAAATCGATGGCCATTTTACGTTAGCTGCTGGAGAAATGAAAGTGACCGCGAACTGCACCTAGACACTCTAACATTGTTTTAATTAAAATGAAAATTACAAAGAAACGTTGTACCGCACAAAAATTCACCTCACAATTTTAATGGAATTGTTCCATATTTTTCTATTCCTTTATAGCTTTACATAAATTCCGCAGCCGCAGAATTACGTTCCGTTATGGAAAGTGTGGCGAAACAAAAAGAAATGTATCAGAATCGTTACTACGCTATACTTTGATACGCGTAGCCATTTTATTGCAATCGTCATCATCATCAACTAAGCCTTCTATGGCTTTCAAATTATATTTTTACTCTGCTGTGAGTATTGAAAATTTTCTTTTGCTTAAGTTTGGTTTTCGTTACGCTTTTCGATATGGAGCCATAGTCTGTTTTTATCGTTTTCGACAAAAACTGCAAGAAGATATTCTCGATTCAACACGTTTTTTTTTTACTTTCGGCATCTATTCATTTGATTGATCACAATCAAACTATTTGTGAGCGGAATTAGCACCTACTAAGTTACAACTTTCTCCCAGGCTAGGTCGATCGACCACTACTGGACGATAGGACTGATGATGATGATGACAACTTTCTATAAATTCTGCTTAAAATGTGTTGATACTATACATATTAACTTCGCACACTATCAGGTTTAGGATAACAATATTGATGTATTGTAATCTATGTATAACTTAATACCATCCTTTGATCTCCAACAGATTGCATATCATATACCAGAGATGGAAGCATAGTATATGCATATCTTATTTAAATTTAGGTTTGGTTAGGTTATAGCCGAACACGCTGGCAATATGGAGGTAAATTAAATGCAAATACGACACGCTGACGTTCACGCTACCCGTATAATAAGTAGATTTACTGTAAACCCACACGCTGCTCATATTAAAGTTTTGTAGTCAAGAATAAGGTTTAACCTTTGAATTTGTTGTGGAACTTTCGGATATATGGTACACTTGGGCTTCTTATTTGGCTTGTTTAGTTTCTATGTCAAACAGTTTTTGTTATAACCTAAATATTGGATTATAATCTAGACTTATTGTAATGAATACCGTAGACACTTTGTGAAAGATGATAGAAAGAGAGTGGCTATCTAGATGACGAGAGTAATATGGAAAACAATGACGAGTTGCGCGGATCTCAAATAAATTGGAATCATTATCATCATCATCATTTCAGCCGAAAGTCCTCCACTGCTGGACAACTGGGGGGGGGGGGGGGGGTTTGCTAGCTTGGCGATCGCAGTACGGTGGTAAAATGCATAGAGAACGCTGCTAACCATTCTCTAGTAAGTCCCTTAGGCGTCTTTTACGACACCCACGGGAAGAAAATAGGAAGGTGCTATTCTTTACGTCCGGCACCACAAGAACAAATAATACATTGGGATTAGGGAAGCATAATGATGATGATGACACTAGACACTGTATATTTTTTAATGGTGTTAGAACTAGTCACTATCTTTTTAAGGAGGATGTGCTAAAGTAGCCCGCGAAATTTAGACTTTCTCACGTGTTTTGTGTCAGTGTCAGGATGTATGGTGACCAAAATAAAATTTCTCGAGCTACCTTGCCTTATTTTTGTATCATTTCCTGTCAACATTTCCACTTGACTAATTCTTTCTACGACATCAATGACGTCTATAATCATTATCTGCGGTATGTTGTCAATCAAAGCAGTTTTACTGTTGTCTTTCCTCACCACATAATTATGGCCTTTTTCTCTGATTTCCAAACAAGATATGTTGTAACATTTTGAAGCAACAATGCTGTAAAGATTAGTGTTTATCCACAATGGTACAAAAGTGACGGGTAACTAGTACAGCGCCTACGATACACCTACAGAAAACATGTCAGCCTTTAGATGTTTTTACTTGAAATAACAAAGGCATAATATTCTTAACAGTAGAGTGATGTTTGTTAAAAATACATACATTACATCACGCTGTAATCCCCGAAGGGTTAGGCAGAGGCGTATCTATAAACTATATACACCCACATTTCGTCAGTTATGTTTATTTTTTTAATAATTCATCACTTACAACTATCATTACAGGTACAACCCAATGCAAAATCAAAAAATCAAAAGTCATTTATAATTCAAAGTAGGCTGTGAGTCAGCACTTTTTGAAAGTCAAAATTACATAAGACAGTCCCCAAAAACGCCCGCCCTTCACCACTTCCTAGTGCATTAGCTGGGAAGAAGTGGCGGAACAAACTCCCCAGCAGCACAGCTGTCTGTTAAGTTGGAAGATCTTGATACTATACGATAATAAGTAAGTACTAGTAATCAACATTCAACAATAAATGAAAGAACCATTAATAAACAATTTAAAAAAATGGTTTATACAGTCAAATAAAATAAACAATGATATAAAGTAACTCATATGACCTGTCAGTAGGTAAGCTAATTCTGGTGATAGAATACTATGCCTTAGAACAAAGGCTGGATTTTACTTTAGCTTTATTAAAATGTAAATCTAGCAAAGAAGAGGGAAGCTTGTTATAAAAGGTTATACCAAGCCCAACAAATGAGTGAAGCCCCATGCAATAAATAGGGGGCGAACTATTGCTAGTAACCGGGCCCAAATCTATTGCTAGTAACCGGGCCCAAATCTATTGCTAGTAACCGGGCCCAAATCTATTGCTAGTAACCGGGCCCAAATCTATTGCTAGTAACCGGGCCCAAATCTATTGCTAGTAACCGGGCCCAAATCTATTTCTAGTAACCGGGCCCAAATCTATTGCTAGTAACCGGGCCCAAATCTATTGCTAGTAACCGGGCCCAAATCTATTGCTAGTAACCGGGCCCAAATCTATTGCTAGTAACCGGGCCCAAATCTATTGCTAGTAACCGGGCCCAAATCTATTGCTAGTAACCGGGCCCAAATCTATTGCTAGTAACCGGGCCCAATTCTATTGCTAGTAACCGGGCCCAAATCTATTGCTAGTAACCGGGCCCAAATCTATTGCTAGTAACCGGGCCCAAATCTATTGCTAGTAACCGGGCCCAAATCTATTGCTAGTAACCGGGCCCAAATCTATTGCTAGTAACCGGGCCCAAATCCAGACCCCGGGCTGCTATGACTTAACTACAACTACTAATACTTGTTTAGAGTATTTTGTTTATATTTCTAAAAGCATTAAAGCACATGTTAGCAGGAGAAAGGTCGAGAAAAATAATGGTGGTAGTAATTTGGCTCAAAGTTGGGAATCGGATGCTGTGGCGCCACTTGGGAGAGGCTTTCCACCGGCGATGGATATAATACAGGCAGGCATATTGATGTGAAACCTATTACCTTGGATTTATTATAATATGATTCTGAATGCCCCTGCGTGGAAACTTTTCGTCGGTAAATAAACAAAAAATTGCTCTTTCATAGAAAAGTGCAATTCCAAAGCGGTCCCACAGTGCGGTCCTCCCAAGTGGTTCCACAGCATCAGATTCCCAACCATCCAAATTTCCCAAACAAAATAACAAGCAAAAAATTTTTTTCTCAACCTTTCTCCCTGTATCCAATGGAAAGTCACGATAACATAACCATTATCTACAATATTGGAAACAGAAACAAAGCAATTTGTTGCCTCAACATGTTACCTAGATACCCACAAATGCCTACAGGAAAATTCACATTCCAGTCCATAGCAGCAAGATAATTTCAGAAATTCACAAACATAAAGACCATAATTTGCATAAACCACCGCCTTATTCCTAGGTAAAAGCAAAATCTACTCATCGCGAAAATGTATGTATGTAAACATGCATAAAAACCACCTCCCACAAAACCAAGGTCCGACAATTGCTACTGTATCTACATATCTTGGTCAGGAACTGGTTTCGAAGTTCGGTGAGCCACCGAGTTCGTGGAAGGTCACACCGGCAACGACCTCTACCATGGTTCCGTGTAGACGAGACGTGATGCGTTCGCCATGCATGGAGGTAAAAAAAAACAATCTGTCTATGATACTATTTTTGGCGAATTTTGAATTTAGAACTTGGCTTCTGTCAACTACTTGAATCATTTTTTTTCGTTTTTGTGATGATGGCTAGGATAAATACTTTTTGTTATTATGACACAATTTCGTGACGGCAATTTATGTCGAAATTTTGCATTTTTTTTTATACAACATAATATCAATTTTAAAACCAGAAGTTTCGTTCATACATGGTTCACAGAAGTGGCAGTGGGCAGGGCACATTTCTCGCAGATCAGATAGCCGATGGGGATGAAAAGTTCTGGAGTGGCGACCGCGCACCGGAAGACGTAAAGTTGGAAGGCCTACCACAAGGTGGACCTTGTGAGGGCCGCAGGAGTCCGCTGGATGCGGGAAGCACAGAACAGGTCAAAGTGGCGGAGCTTGGGGGAGGCTTATGTCCAGTAGTGGACTTCTTTCGGCTGAAATGATGATGATGAGAAAAAACTAGAAGCATACTGCACTTGTTGGCACCCACTTTCACCTGCCTCTCAAGTTTTCGTTAGAAAATAAATCTTTAATCAAATATTGAAATGTTAATTATTTTAAATCGGTGTCATATGTAAAACGTTATCCTCGTTTGCATTTTGCTGTAGTGGGTACATAATTAACCAAAATAGTTTTATTTTTTGCGCATTTGATATTGTGTTTCAATAACTAATTACCTACATTATTATTAACGAAAATAATGTTCGTGTATTTGTTTAACTTTTCAGCAACATTAAGAATAATTGTCAAGTTTAACAAGAAATTAATTCAAAAAGTCGCTACCAACTAATTTATTTAAAGCATCCTTGATAAATACTTTACAGTTAAAGTCGCTTAAAATCTCATTGCAAGGCAAAGATTTATTTATTATTCACGATCACTCTTCAGCGGAGGTCGTGATGTTTCGACCTCCCGCAAAAAAAGAGAAACATTAAATTCCTCTGATAAGGAAATGATGGCGTTTCCTCTTAAGATATACCTAGTAAATGCAATGGCTGGTAATTACCAGCATTTATGCACGTTTAACAAATCTTAAACATACTGCTGTTTAAGATTTATGAAACGTGCATAAATGTCAAAGGTTTCGTCACTAACAACTGACCAACAGCTACCGACGATAAAGATAAACAATAATTAAATGCAATAAAAAAAGTAATTGGCTTTGAAACGCATTGCACGGAATGAAAATTTTAATTAACGGAAAAAACTAATAAAAATTAAATTAACGAAAAAACTTAACCCAAAAACAAACTTTCATCAACTGAAGAAATCTTTACAAAAAGAATAAAACGAATGGTACCGAATTAAAAAAAAAAAATTTTTCGAACGCGACCCGATCACGCCCGCCGATTGGTTGGGAGAAAGTGAGAGCGCCATCTATGCGACTAGCTGTGACGTAACGTAGCAAATCGGCCATTGTCCGTTTAGTCTGTGGATTACAACAGCCGGTGATTGGCTAATGAGTGTCTCAAGATTGTAGACTAGGCCGTCATAGCTTTTGTATATGATTAATAGTCCTTAACGAATATCGTGGTTATTATTACATGCGTATTTAACACGGACATATTGCGGACTTAAACATAAGGAACTAGTCATAATCATAACATCTGCGTTCACGGTATACGAATATAGGTTATCTATTGTAATATAAACAAGCGAGCATAAGCAACCGAAGTACGCAACAGTGTCATGTTGGTGGTGACAACGACCATAGACTATATGTGAGGACGACTTATTGACTCTTAAAAAAAATATACGAACGAGCATCCATAAAAGTCACTTCCTTCCTGCCTGTTACACACACAAAAAATATTAATAAAACAGCAGTTTATAAACTAAATATACAGTAAAGAGGACATATTTCCGATTCCATTGCAGCGAACATCACTTAAGTGCGTTGTGTAAGAATAAAAAGCTCCGTTGCTATTCACAATTTGTATTCCTGTCAGAAACCAGCCGGTCGGTTTATTGTCTTCCGTCTAGAAAGGACTTTGAACTGACTGAAATTTTACGCACACTGGACCCCGAATAATAATACAATTTGCATAGTTAAAGTAAAGAAAGACAAATGACGGAATCGAGCGTCTGTGCCCGCGATGCCCGGAGTGTCACTTTCACGGAAAATATGGCGTGCATTTTAAATTGTGCTATGTTTATTTTTTATGTAGCGAACCTGTGACTTTTTCCGTCAACACATTCTGTTTCGTTGACATTATTTTCTGTTGTTATTACATATTATTTAATTTCCGTTTTCACGTCATTATTTATATACTTATAAATAATGACGTGCTTTATACCCCGGATTTAAAGTTGGAGTACGTTTTATGACATTTTACTTTCTCCGTGCTTCCTTATTCTGCAATCATGTCAACCCTCGTTACTTTGTCAGTATCCGTTTCTTCATTTCCTTAGTTAAGATTACTTTCATGCTTGCAGTTTAATTATCATTTCATTATCTGTCAAACAACTGACCGGAAATATTGGTTATATTGTTTGCATCAATACGTATGCTCTTTCAATTTCAATCAATAACCTTGAAATAATGTTCAAATACTTCAGCAACAGTCATATTAAGTTGCTTGCTGCGTGCATATCATTTTCCTCCTGTTGGGGTCGGCTTCCAGTCTAAACTGATGCAGCTGAATACCAGTATTTTACATGGACCGACTGCCTATTCGACCTCCACAATCCAGTTAGTGGGTAACAAGATAAGACTGGTTGTCAGATTTTCGGGCTTCAAACGACAAAGTTAAAAAAAAACCTTACCAGAACCATCTAACCAAACATTCCTAAAATCATTTAAATTTCCCTAAAGGCAAACCAGACTTTACAAAAACGCCCATTGTACTTTAATTAAAATCTATTAAGCCCAAGTCGGCAGTGGCGAAATGTCAGTGTCTCCCGAGGGAGTTCGCCCACGTTGGCCCACGAATGGGTGTGGGCGCATGACGTTTATAAAGGGCCTGTAGATGGCACCACCTGAAAACAGTTGACAAGCTTTGTCTTCCCGCCTTTGGTTACATCTGATTAGGATGGCGGTCGGTCTGATTGCGGTAAAAATGTTGACCTAGATGATATATTTTTTTGGCTGTTAATTAAATTAGATTTGAATGATAGTGTGAAGTGTCGTTTACATTCTTTAGCGGGTTTCTGTTTTGGAATGTTTTTGCCTTAATTTTGTTATCAAGGTGATATCTATATATTGCTGGTTTATTTTTCAACTTTTGATTTGCCCTTAGTAACAGTAGGTATAAGTTTTCCGTAATACTTTTGCAACTTTCTTAGTCGCTTTAATTAAAACCTAATAATTTATTTTTCTTCTTGTTTTCGGACAAAATATCTATTACATGGCTTTTAAAACTAGTCGTTCTTTCAACAGATACCCAGCGACCAACTATCACGGTGGCAGCCCACGACACTGAGGACAATCTATGGGTAACATAAATCATTTCTACTTCACGAACCGCGTGTGTTCCTATGGGTCCCATACTAAACGATCAACTCGATGAATTTTCACACTGCATTATTTTAGCTAGTGCAGTGCTATGCTATTTGGACCAATGAATATGATTGGTGGATATCGAACGCATCCATAGCAACGTGTCTAATGGAAAAGCAGCCTTAAACTGTTGTTATTATTTTTTAGTTAGAACACACACATTGTTCATAAAATAAAAGCAATCCATGCAATAGGTACTGATTAATATAATTGTTATATACAAAGAGGAAAAATACAAAACAATCATAATAATAATTACATCTAGTTACAATAATAATAATAACGTATGTTATCAATTCATAGGCACATCACCTACACCTTTACTACGTATAATAAGAGGTCAAACAGACAGGCAGGGATCAGGTACCTAATAGTGTACAGACGGATTAAATCAGTTGCTATGCAATAGGGTATTTTACTCTATATGAGAAAACATCTAAAAATATATTATTGAGATAGCTTAGGCAAAATGCAGTCGGAAAATGTTAGTTTTAGTTCATGAAATAACAGAATAAATTTTAAAATACAATTTCAAGATTACAGTTTTTTATCTGTTTTTACACACCACGAAATAGTAGCCGCCATGTTATTACGTCATACGGCATGTCAACTGAGCAACTTTGTATTTATTTTATTATTTTCGTAACCAAAGTAATTTTTATTTAAATACATAATATTTTGCATTCAGGAACAGCAAACCAACGTTATGTAGAAAAATACCTAACTATTTTTTTAAATTATAAACAATTATCTTACAAAATATCAGCGCATTTGTTTATATGGCAAACTGGCGTCATACCCACAGCGCTATATGGCGTCCACTGCGTCCAGCGTTTTCGACAAATTATGCGCGAAAATTGAAAATGTAAAATTTAAATGCATTTATAAGGCACTAATCGATTAAATAAAAATGCTGTTTTTTTAGTGGTTTATTAGCACTCTAGAATATAATTAAGACACTTTTCAAAAATGGTTGTAATACCCTATTATTAATCAGTACGTCAATTATGATTATAACCATTTTTTGGGGAGCAAATTGTGAGCGACACGAGACCACGAGATGCATGATTGATTGCACAGAATTGCACTAACAGGCGCTTTCAACAGCCACTGTCCTCTCATACTTATTAACACTGTAATTTGAAACCATTGTAAAAGCCAATTATTCTAAAAAGAGTAACCGTGGTGGAGTTTTTTGTCGTAACCGTGCGCCTAACTTCTGACGTTTCATAAGTGCCCATGTAGGTTTATGTGAAATAAAATATTGTGATTTAGATTTTTAAGCTTTTGTTAGTTCTGGTGCGTAAAGTGCGCTATCATACACATAGATTTTACGCAAAAAAAATAAAAACTTTACAAATGCGAGTATTAAAAATATATCTTCATGCCTTAAAATTTTTGAACAACTCTCGCGAGGGAGGATAATATCTCAGAAAAAACTCACGTACTTCCCATTTACATGAGCTACCCTGAGTAGGACCACCATGACATAAATCATAGTGATGGGCACGGAAAACTGTATCTTTCTAACAATAGTTCGTTAAACCTTCGTTACCTGTAAAGGTACACATTGGCCCTTGATTGTCGTAATTGGACGTCCATTCATTCTAACCGGGCTTCTACAGTCAGCAAATCTATTTACGGTGTAGGAATGTCAATCCTAACTAATATTTTAAAGTTTGTTTGTGTGTTACGCTTTCACGCTAAATCGGCAGAACGGATTTGGATTAAATTTGTCACACATTTAGACCATGACCTGGGTAACGATATAGACTACATTTCATCTCGGATCGCAGACGAAGTCACAGTCAACATGTTCTCATTCTACAAACAAAAATTAAATCTAATACATCTATACATATAATAAAATTGTAACAGGCCGATCTCTATACATTAAAGATATTGAAGAAAAAATAGTATGGGGGGTCTTTATTAGAGCAACAGAAGCCAAAACAACGGTTTTTAGAATTTTTGTCTGACTGTATGTTTGTTACCGCATCACGCAAAAACCACTGCATGGAATTGAATGCAGTTTTCAATGATGTATTCCGAGAGGTCTAACTTAAAAAATAGGCTATATATTATTAAAAAAAAATGATTATCTACTTGATTCTAAAGTCCACGCGTATGAAGTCGCGGGCAAAAGCTAGTTACATAATATATCCGAACTAGACACAGTGGGTCGTTATACAAGGCTTATTGGCAAAACCCAAGTTACTATTTAAATAGATTGCTTGATATAAAAACAAGAAATCATGTTTGGATTTGGGTACTTATACTCCTATTATACACTAGTATTGCCAGTGTTTAATTCATGTGCTATGAGCCTTACCTACGTATTACGCGCATGCGCTCCTTTTGATTCGTCTTCGTCCATGGCGTTCATAACTACTTACATCTTGTTATTCACTCATTTGGAATTTAATATACATTCATCCGGTGACCAGGAAACCTATATTGTACCCAATCACACTTATAAAATGCTAACTCAACCTAGAAACAGGGCCACACTTCAAGAAACTTGCGCCGAAGCACGACGTTAAGTTTTGACGTCTTAAATACTTATGTCAGTTTGTGTGCATAAATACTTAGTGGCAGCCATTTTGCTTTGACAAGAAAATGGATGCTGTACGCTTTTAGAACCAAACGTGTTCTTTGGTTTGAAGTAATAATGAATAGGTAATGTCTAGTGTTCATTTTCCGACACAAAGAATAATGTTCTCTTTTGTTTTTCGGAACAAAGCAACGTTTCTCACGAATTGTTAAAATGTTTTTAATTTTTATTTATTTTTAAATCACTTACACACGTCCATTGACTTATATAAAATCAATGTACACCTCATTTAATAAAGAAATAAGCTTGATGGAGTCGACATTTCCTTCCTGACTACCCCTGAGAAGAAATTGCGAAATAAGCTCAGAGGGTCAATGTCTGTTTTGAAAATCCAGACATAATTATGGTCAGATCATGTGAGGACCATGTAGGGTCTGAAATGGTCTTTTGAGGAAAGAACCATACCGATTTGAGTTGCACACAACACACACAAAATCAGCCTAAATTGTTCTCGTTGCTGGAACACAGGCCTCCCCTCAGTGAGGGCGAGTGAGCCATAATCCTCCATGCGGCACCATTGCAGATTGATAAATATCCCATGTGTATGATTTTTTAGTTTTAAGACATGTCAGTTTCTTCACGATCTTTTCCTTCACGATTTCGAAAGCAGTGGTGATGAAATAATTTGCAAGCAGTGCAAGCATTTTTCAGTAAACATATAGCTCAAGTCTGAGCTTATTGTTTATCACTATCACTTCGTTGTCAATGGCAAATGGTAATACCATTTATATGATACCACTGATAAACAGTCGATCCTCAATAAGTGTTTTCCACTCAAATACGTTTTATCGACACTATTTAACTGCATCGGTACTAAAGCGTACTGATAGCATAAATTCAGCTATAAAGCTGTATCGGTTTTATAATCGATACTCGTTAAACGTATCGGTAAACCGTTACAATTAGTGCTAATGATCAAACCAATGATAGAAGCCGTAGATTAAGCGCGAATAAAACTGCATTAGATACATTGTCGAAAGCCTATGTAAAATCCATCTGGATTTCCCACTCGCTTTAAACTATATGAACACGAAACTTATTAATTTTTTATAAAAGACATTCATATTATTTTTATTAATAATAAAATTAAGGGATAGCCAACCGCGGACTTGGCAAGTCCAAGACTCTTAATTAGCATAAAGGACCATTTCTTTGAGATAAAACCTTATTTTCATAGCCGAGACTCAAAAGACGTTAGGTAACGTGCCTTGCTATAAAAGAACAATGGCGGTGATTAAGAGAATAATAGAAGTGGGATCAAAAAAGACGGAAACGATATGAACAGTGCTCTAATTGTACATTGTACACCTACAGCGGCAGCTGGTGTTCTATTGTCAACTATTGTTGGGTAAGTATCTTAAGTTCATGGTCAAGAATATATGTAGAGAAACATAACAACAGGTCTAAAGGTAGACATAGATGACGGAACTTTACAGGTTACGATCATGGCCTTGAATATTAAGACAAGTAAATTATAATATATAAACCTACAAATGACAAGAAACAGTGTACGAAAATTGAAAAATAATTTAAAACAATATTCTGTTTAAAATGTGGTCAAAGCGATATGCCTAACAATAGTATACCATGAAAAGGTCACTTCGTCTTGCCGTAGCTGCCTTAAGGAGCGAATAATCGATTATACTCGGTGACTGGGCGTCAAAACCTTTCCAATAATAACTTGATACAATCCGATCCATAATCCAGTTACAAATTATATCTATATTTTCTATATAAAATAAACATTGTGAAAAAAAAACTGTCACGAAACATCTAGTAACTCATTTCATAATCCATCCGTCAATTAAATTTAATGAACTGTGAATTTTGACAATAGAGACAAATTATCTGAAAAGACAACAGAAAATTACTTCTTTTTCTCTCAAAGTCGGCCATAACTAGTTTATTTGCGGCATAGACGACATCATTATAAGCTTGAGTAGACTTTTATAATACGGCTTACGTCACACCTGACGCGTTTAGAGGTATTAAAAATAAATCTGAGGCTAAGAGTGAGGTTTTATCGTCACACTTTATGAAACTTTGTATGGAAAACGATAAACCTAAAAACCACTGTTTTATAATACTTACGGAAGAAAACAAGATCATAACAGAAACCGAGTACAACAACAGACATAACACGAAAACTATAGCTAACAATACTACTAAATACAACTATACTAACTAAACTAACAATCGTACCAGTTGATAAATCAGCTCTTTCCCAATCCAAAATAGCCCAACCATTATAATAGTAAACAAAGTAAATTCTTCAAAGATACCTTTTAAAATAAAACTATTCCTACTTACTGTAACACAGTAACAGTTACAAAACAAAGAGTCCTCAATCACGACACGACCATTTGAAACATTGTGAATTTCGTAATCAGAAGTTACAAAATTAAATGAAATATCATCACGTTTGTCGTCCAAACAAACAACGATTTTTTCAAAAGCCGTCCATTTGAAACTCCCACAGAGCGAGACGAAACTGTATTATTAAAAACTAGCAAATAAATGAACAAAAACGGTTTCCGTCTCGACTGACGCTGGTTTTTGTCGATGTTTGCTATGCGACAGTCGGAAATGAATTATTCTAAACAACGAAACCCACATGACTCTTCTAGAAATGTTATAAAACTAAATATGGATCGAATTGAATACGTATTAATCCAATTGGGCCAGTAGAAAAGGCCATCACGTAAATATTGGTACAACCAGAATATCGAATTCTGGAACAACACAAAAACTTATAAGTTATAATGACACATTATTATGGACATTAATTATAATAATATTAGTGTCATCGGTTACCTTTCTGCCTCACCGGCGAGACCCACAAAAACTCGGAACCTAAAAATATTCAATGCTACATCTTTGTATTGTATTATGACATAAATAGATTGCGGATATACTTAGAAGACTTATTTTCGGTATTAAATAATGAGCTATAAATCAGAATCATGGACTTTTCCTTAAGGAGGAACCAAGGCAAAGCCTCCATAAATACATAAATTCAAGTAATAACGGGGTTCTTGGTGCCGCTAAGACTGGCGCTTACCCCATAAAGGAAAAGAGCGTGACGATAAATCAATTAGCAATATGAAACTCAACAGGAAAGGTGCATTACACCATACAAACGAGATATGTGAGCCGAGTCCATAAAACACGAGCTAAGTGTAGTATACAGAATAAAAACATCAATTTGTTGATAGGAAACTACTAATTACCGCAGAGAAACAACGAGAAAGTATATACGAGCAAGAAAATCATCATGTCCAAGAGGTGATTGAACGGGTTGTTAGGAAAATCACGAACATGTCTTTCGACTTTAGAGACGAGGAAAATTGTCGGTCACATGAACGTAATAGCCACGACCGAAACCCAAAGACAAATGATACCGGTAATTTTAAACAAGTTACATGCCGTCAAAGACTCGCAATTCGACAGTAATAAGTTTCTGAAATTGATTTTGCGTATATGGAAAAACGACACTATATAAGTTGTGAAGCAGACAATAAAATTAAGATCCCTGAAGAAGTATAAATTCATAATAATATTTCTGGACATAACCTGATTATACCAGCGAGATGTTTACAACAAGGTAACGCTAACTTTCTTTACGAGTTCTAAAGTACAGCCGTTATAATTTTATTAAAACTCTTAAAGAAGTATTTTTGAGGATTCTTTATGCCCCAAATCTTTAAGTTAACTGAGCGGTAAAAGCCTCGCAGGAGCCGTCTTTTGTGGGTGTAATCTGTTTCAGAAATTGTTTGAGTTGGAACCCTCAAAAGATATCGCTTTATCAAAGAGAATTGATATTTTGATATTTTTATTTCGATCACTTTCCTCTCAGTCTGGCCTAATACTGCTAAATCTGTGGATCAGGAAGCATTTTTACGTTCCTTGTTTATCTCTCCTACATCTCATAACTGACCTATTTTTGAAACTTTGTGAAAATATGTATTTATGTTTATCATTCTAGTGTTTTATCTCACGTATTTTAGATTGTGGCACATCACACATGACACAATGTGATGATAAGCCGTGAGAAAATCGATATCGAATTTATCTCGGATATTATTTTGTGACAAATTTCATGGACTGCTATCTAAAATGAACTCTTGGATTTGGAGTTCCGCGGAAAAGTGTGTTATTAGTCGAAACAATAACGACTCGCTTATCAGTTTCACGTTTATTTTGCGTGACATTATTAATTTTATGATAATTAATATTATGTGTCAAGCTGAAAGTAATTAATAACTGCAAACAGTTATTTATCAAGGTAGTTTCTTCAAGCAAACATTTAATATGAATATATGGACTTTTTGAGAGTGATCATTGGTATCATTAATACTTTTCTAAATCATCAGGTAGGCAGTTAGGAATTAAATAATAACTCGGCTAATGAACAGATTTATGTTAATCGTTTCACTTTCAACTGTTCGAATACAGCTTCCTACTCAAATCTCGTCTTCCATATTTAACAAGCTTAACTTCTAAAATGTCATAAATTACAAATTGAATTAAAGGTTGATGTAGAATCTTGGAAAGACAATAACCTGGAAATTGATAGCAAAGATAAAGATTAATCGGGAGATCATCTAACTGGAACGTCCTTACGTCAATCGAGAATAATTACGAATACAATTACAGAAACACATAAATCAGAAACCTACATAAAAACGAATCAAAGCGCGTGACGATGGCGGAGAAAAAATATATACACTTGAGATCCTCCTGTTTTTGCAACACAACACTGCTAACCTTGGTAAGTTCCAAGTGTTTAATCACATAATATTTGTTTTTGCACTGTGGACACTTTGACACTACTGACGTAAAGGCGGCGGTACGACCCGCCGACTGATCGATTCGCGAATTTCTGATGCACCGACGCGTGCGGCCTCACTGAACGGCCGTGAGCGACTGGCTTGGTTCATGCGTAGTCAGCGACGCGTCGCTTGAGAGAAAGCAACACTCTTGCGCATAAAACCGTTGGATTTAAGCATTAAAAGCGCTGTTTTTGCTGAAAGACTGAAGAAATGCTTTCTAAGAGACGGTCAGTTTCTTTGCTCGATGGACAGTAAACACGTACATATTGATAGGGGAAAAGCAGATATGTCTGACAGGTAATCAAGTGGGTTGTTGCAAGCGGTAACCAGATATACCGGCAGTACATTTATCTTCGTGATGTCAACACATAACAAAGTTACATGCCTAAAGGACTACTCTGTGAACGTTTGCCATCTGGTCTTCCTGTCCGTATTAAATATGAAGCCTTACAACTTGGGCAGTATGACCAGCTGTCACACAAAACGCAAGTGTTCGTGCGTCATTTTGTACAAACAGCCTGGAACAGCTGTGAATCAGGTACAATGGAGCATCAAGGTGATTTGTTTGCTTACGAAGGTCAATGGCACGGTAATAATATGGCTGATGACACTCACGCAGGTACACTAACGCTTGATCGCCATAATGATGAAGGTTATTTGCAAGACATTAGGCACGAACAAAGATTTGTGAAAAAAAAAGAAAAAAACCTTGAGGATATTATAATCCGAACATTTAAAGCAGCTTAGAGGACTGTGGAAAAGCGACCAAAAGACCAGTCACCATCGGTATAAAACGACCAATAAACAAATGTTACGAAGCCTCAATCTATAGATCAGTAAGTGAACGTGCGCGGACGCAAGGTCGTTTGTGAACCGGTCCTACGCTGACCGAATGCGACTGTGCGATCGCTTTTTAATAACATTGTACAATTTATTGACCAATATAGACCATGTCAAGCGACATATTAATTGTTTTCGTTTGTTTATTGGCTGCAACTAATTGTGGTACCAGTTTTAAATATCGGAATTTGGGTGTTTAACTAACAACGTTACTGAATTTTTGTCATTATAATTAGATTTAACGGCAGGAACAAAACATTTTTTTGGTTAAAAGACCAACAAAAATATTTCATTTCCATACCTGAGATTTGTTAAATGATTTTATTTCAGTAGGGTTGCACAAACACTTTAATACATCAGTCATATTTTAAAATCTAGATGTGTTCGGCGTTTCATATCTGACTACTCTGAGAAGAAAGGCGGAAAAAAACGCAGAGGTCACAGGCTCTTTTAAAGTCCAGACATAATCTTAGATTTGTGTCTGAAATGGTGTTGAAGATAATTACAGAGTACCTAATGTTCTTAGTATATGTTCAAGTGATTCAAACTATTGAAAACATTAATGCGGCGCCGGCGAAGCGGACTGCGGTTGACCCACTGCTACAGTTACCCGTTTGAGAAGCCACCGTACAGATCGTGACGGACCAAGCGGTTGTCTGTCTAGTCTAACAGGTGGACAGTGGGATTCATACGAGTTTGGTTACAAATATGTTACTCGTTTGATTGTAACAAGTAATGACAGGTGGATCGGAACACCTGCCTGAAAAATAACAGAGATAGAATGTTTTAACTCAGTTGAGCGTTTGAACTACATGTTCAAATGCTTCTTTAACCTTGAAACGTTCACATGGTGGTTTTATTTTAACCCAAGTGTTAACGACGCCTCCAAGTAATTAAAACAATAATTAATTTTGTAAAGTTAAACATTAATTGTAAAATAATAATGTTATAATTAATATAAAATTCGATCGCGATTAATACAAATTACATTCTTAACAGTTCTTTTAATGAGAATTAATTACTTTATGGTCGTTCCGTGATAGACTCGGATATCAATGATGGATAATAACTGAAGATAAAGTGTGCTGTATTGCGGCATAATTTTATTTATTACGCGTGATGGTTTTAGCAATACACCTTTTTTTTGTTGTGCAGACCTGTCATGTACTTTTGAATTTTTAATCTAAGATTGAGGTAGATTCGCAATTTGATTGAAAACATGACTTTATAATTACTGTCTTGCAGTTTTCAGTATTTTGTATATGGCCTACGTAAACGTCCTGTAGATCTGGTAGCATCTTGTGATGAGTCGTTCTGATATACGATGACTGATGCACGTTGGGACTGGTTAGCTCAAAGCTGCAATGGCTCTTGCTTCAGAAGTCCCTTCCAGACATGGCCCTGCTTTAGTTTGACTTACATAAAATAATTATAATACATAAATAATGTTTGGACTTTAAAAGAGAGCATGATCTTTGAGGCATTTTTTCTCAGGGATCGACTGGTCCCTGAGAATGCCAAAACAAATTCAAAGATCATGGTCTCTTTTTCGCTAGGAAATACCTAGTTCTAAAATATTGACGTGTTAAAGGGTTCTCAACGATCTATTTCCATAAATGAAAATTTCAAATAATTTCATAAACATTTCATATCACTTCATAAACATTTCATTTCATTAACATATCATTTCATAAAGTTGTCGCGTTGCCAGCCGACAAAGGTCTTACGCAAACTTAGAAACTAAAGTTTCTTCAATACTCAACCCAAACGCCCTAGATACAGGACTCCTACTAGAAGAAATGCAACAAGGCACGTATCTATCACCTAGAACTGCATGAATTACCCTAGATCGCTATCAATCAAACATCATCTTCAAGACCATCAGCCACTTAGAGGCAGTAGTTAATTCCATTACTTATTTATGCAAGTCGCGTTCCACTGAACTGGACTGGACGGTAACCGCTGTATGTTAACGGCAAGCGGTGCTTTGATGCTACCAAGGCCTATGCTTAGTTAATGTTCGTTCTATGTATTGATTAACGAGAGCCAGAACTTTGATATTGAGTGATTTGTTGATAATATTACGAAAGGGCCAAAGAGGCTTATTGGTCGACGCGCACGAATTAACTCGCCCGAATCGGGCGAATTGTCACTTTTAATTAGTATAATATTTTCTGTAGATGACTCGCACGATTTTAATTTATTTGTGGGCGAATCAACAATTCCAAAAATACGTATTAGGCAATTGGCACGTATTGTATTTTCACTACAAATTATACAACTAACTCCAAATAAAGAAAAGCAAAGAGTGATTCATGAGGAACGTTTAGGTGTATAATTTGTTAAGGTTTTCTTTAAATTGGTTAACGCGGGCGAAGCCGCTGGCAAAAGTTAGTACGTGATAAAGATCGTGTACTTTTTCTTTAAACTTTCGTTGTTTTTTTCACGTTCTATTCAAATGTGCCAGTTGCCTTGTATGTATTTCTGGAGTTGTTGATTCGCCCACAAATAAAATAACTTTGTGCGAGTCGCCTATAGAAAGTATTTTTTTTTATTTGACGATTCACCCGATTTGGGCGAGTTATTTCGTGCGAATCGACTAATAAGCCAGTTAAGAAGAAATAAGGTTTGGCTTTGTTGCATCAGTGCAGCTCATCAGTTTATGTTTGCCTAATATCTCATTGACCTCTTTCTAAATTAAGCAGTGTTGTTTTTTGTCTGTACAAGGAAATCATTAATGGAGCTCTGATAGCATGAAAAATCTTTGTGAGTTGGTCTTTAAAATTAAGACTGCAAGGACCAAATATGGCAGATCAGGTTCGCCCATTACTAAATTTTAGTACAGATTAAATTAAGATTTCTGGGAACGCGTTCACTACATTTGACTCATAGGTCCAGTAAGGACTAAGCCCGGGTCGACGGCGCGTTGTGTTCCACGCGCACCTTAAAGAGATGTCAGCACCAACTGGTGGGATCCGCAAGGGCCGATGCCTGCCAGGGGTGCGGGTTGTTCGAAAGAGATACCGCGACCCCTGGCACACAGGCAGCTGAGGGAACACGGGTGGGTTTTAGTCAGTAAAAGTCTGACACGCCCGCCTCATAGGTACATATATCATCATCTGCCTAGCCTTTTCCCAACTTTGAGGTCGGCTTCTAGTCTCACCGGATGCAGCTAAGTACCAGTAATTACATGGAGCGGCTGCCTATCTGACTTACACACCCAGTTACTAGGTAATACGATACCCTTTGATAAGACTGGTTATCGACTTCTCACCACCCGTAAAGATCCACAAATGACAGTCGGGACCAACGGCTTAACGTGCTGTCCGAGGCGCGAAGGGGCCTATCCACGGACCGACCGCGGCAAGCATAGCTTAACCTAATCGATCGACAAGTGAGGGTGTATACTTAGTCACAATATGACTCATATAATGTAGTCATAATAAACGAAAAGCTTTCAGACACAAGAAAAAAAAAACTATAAACATGCCAAACACAAACCCACAGGGAAATACATCATAAAAACAAAAATTTTCGCGTAGTTATTGTAGCATGTTTCACCTGTATTTTCTACAAAGTTGTTTCTTGAAGCGACCTTAACATAAACAAACCCTAACATTACTGTGGGGCTGTTTTGTGCCCTTTTGATGTTCGTACCCTTGTGTTTGTTACTCTGACATTCCTGAAACTAGACCCGACACGCATCAGAGAACCTCTCGTTTTTACGCATAGTAGGGCAAGGATCAAGTGTCTCGTGAATGTTGGGAAATGCCTATCCCCTATATCCAGCAGTGGAGTGTGACAGGAGAAATGAAACGGGTTTTGGAGGCAGAAAACTTGATAAGGAAGCTTTTTCGAATTATCATCTGCCTAGCCATTTCCCAACAACGTTGGGGTCAGCCTCCAATCTTAATAGATGCAGCTAGGAACGAGTATTTTTAACCGACTTCAAAAAGGAGGAGGTGCTCAATTCGTCGGAACATTTTTTTTTTTAAAGTATGTTCCCCGATTTCTCGAAAATGGCTGGACCGATTTGGATTTTGTTTTTTTTTTGTTTGAAAGGGTATACTTCCCAGGTGGTGAGAGAACTTTTCAAATTTTATAGGCACACGAAGCGATTTAGTTATTTTTTGGAAGAGTACTTTCTCGGAGTGGTCTCATTTCAATTTGGTGAAGATCTGATGAAGAACTTTGGAGATAGGCAACGGAACTCCTCAATAAATGATAGCAAATGGACTGGGATTGCTGAAATCTCATGTCTGCCTATTGTTTACACCAGTTAATAACATAACATCACGCCGGTACGCTGTGAAGGGGTAAGCACATATGAACAACTAAAAAGTGAAAAAAAAAACTTAAAGTTATTTTTTACTTTGTAGTGTTTTTTTGGAAGTCGCTTGTTTTTTTTTTGGAAAGAGTTTTTACATGGACTGACTGCCTATCTGACTTCCACAACCCAGTTTGTGATACCCGTTGATAAGACTGATTGTCAGACTTTCGGGTTTCTGGGGACCCGTAACGACTGTCAAAGATCCACAAAAGACAGTCGGAGCCAACGGTCTCGGTATGTAAAGATGGTCATGCATCCACGGACCAACCCCGGCAAGCGTAGCCTGCTGGATCGACTAGTGCAATTGTTGTAACTAAGCCACGAACACCTCTCAATGAAGCTGATTCGGATACATAACTAAAATAAGTAAAAGATGTTTATAATTCCCGTGGAAAGCAATAAATGGAAGTAGGCACTGAAGAATATAATATTTATACTTACATATTTAAAAAGAAAAGAAAAATTCTCACGTTACATAATAAGAATTATTTTTATATAATAAGAAATGTTTACCTTCTAAAGTAATATTAGATTTGTGAATATTCATAAGTGCTCTGTATTCATCAAGAGCTAATTTGAATTCTCTGTGATCTTGAGCCTGTAATATTCAATGACCAAAAATATTATTTCTGTCTTATCTTTCTTACAATTTCTAAAATAAATACAGCCTTTGTAAGTATCTGAAGACTGCTCAGTTTGGGCCTGCATTCGATCAATCACTCAACATAGCCTATCGCAGTCCACTGCTGGAGATAGGCCTCTCTCAGGCTTCGCCACAACACTATGTCCTTCACCTTTCGCATCAGGTCTATCTAGGCCATCTTTTTAAGATCGTCGGTCCATCTAGCTGGAGGGCATCCCACACTACGTTTGCCGAGTCGCGGTTTCTACTCCAGCGGGTTAGTTGCATAACACACTTACAGTAGGAATGGAGCTCAACATTATTCATTGCATTATTTACGTTATTGAGAAGACCAATTTTACGAACATATGAACCAATGGATTATTCTGACTGATTTTGTGTTACGGAATTAGTGTGCAGGACTCGTCTGTTCCATCGGCCATCGGTCCTTCTACAGCCTCCCGGTTGGTCTTCCTCTTGTCTTGCGACTACAATTATTTGATGTACGTAAGTATGCCCTGAGACAGTGAGGTGGGGTTGCGGCAGACCATGTAGATAGCGGGACGAACTGGATAGGTTCCGTTAAAACTGGAAGGAAGACACGCGGGCTCGCGAAACATAGAAGGAGCGGAGGGAGACCTTCGCCCTGGAGTGGGAGAGCGAAGGCTAGAAAAAATCTAGTATGACCTACATTTAAAAAAAAACAGTGGCATTCCGGGAGTTCCGTCAGAAGTGAAAACTTGAACAATTACGTGTGTATTTTTTTAATCGTCCATACTGGATTTCACATTGGGTCCTTGGGTCCTGATTGCTCTCGATAAAAAATTATAAACGAGCGATCGACTTCAGTCATTAAAGGCAACAGCACAGATTTTTACGATAAAAATACAAAGGGAAAGAAAGGGATAAAAGAATTACAATTTCCTAATGAAAGAAAGGGACTTTTTCAAAAGACATCAACGCGCGACACATTCGTGTGCTCGTTCACCCAACCACCATTTTAAATAGACCCATGCGGTGGCTCATAATCTGATATGACGCGAGTTTCACGTTTTTTGTTCACCCAAAAAGTACACATTATATACACAGTATACATATAGCTCATGGAAAGCGTACGGTGACGAAGACGCGAGTTCCATGATTTTTGTTCAACCAAAAAGTGCACAACGCGCCTAAAGAAGTTTTCACTTCAAAAACAGCCATTCCAACAGATATTCATTTGTCTTGATTAAAAAAACTTATGGATCAGATAAACTACCTATTATTTCAATTCTTCAACATCATATCTCCAATCAATATCAGAATCAATTCAACATTCGAATACTTAGAACCTTGGCACCCACGTCCTATTTTTCCTAGCTAGAAATCTACCTTGGGAATTCCAAAGCTGTGCGTGTAGATTCATTAGAATATTCTGTACTAATTAACTCGTTTATGATTTTCCTTCTACTGTTATTACACGCGTTGTCTACATCTCTGTTATCTTCTCTCCTATCACAGGTGTGCTGGAAGAGATTTATGTAGAAATAAGCATTACCTATGTACGTATTTTTCTGTTCCTTTCTTCTTGTCTGTTTATATGCGTGTGCATAAATGGTTACATAAATAAATAAATAATATTGATCGCTGCAGCACACAACTGCATTTCATCATTATCTGCCTAGCCTTTTCCTAACTATTTTGGGGTCGGCTTCCAGTCTAACCGGCTGCTGCTGGATACCAGTATTTTACTGGTTGTCAGACTTTCGGGCTTCTGACGACCCGTAACGACTGTCAAAGATCCACAAATGACTGCCGGGACCAACAACTTAACGTGCTTTCCGAGGCACGGAGGGGTCTTGGTATGTAAAGATGGCCACCGATCCACGGATCAACCGCGTCAAGCGTAGCTTAACCTGATCGATAGGCTCCTGCGGCTGTTTATTACTTCGCAACAAGCCCCCACTGTAATTATAATTACGCTATATTTGCCACTCCGTGGCAAGCCGCAGTTTGGTCTCATGAGACATAAAACTTTAGTGCATTTGTAGTTTGTCTGTGATGTCCGTAAAATGAACTATACTTAAAGAAGTTATAAAGTAGACAATGAAGAAAGGCAGTCCTAAAATGTTACATAAACATGTATCTCAATAGTCCTTATATATTTATATTCGTTGAACACAAAATGTCTCATATAATTTCGAAATAAACAAGTCTTGGGTTTGAATAAAACATAACTTTAAAATACAGTAAATTCCCTTATGCATAAGGATTTTAGAGCCTAGATTATCATAGAAATAAGCTTTATTAGCGAAAGGTTTATAACAATTTACAAAATTATTAACAAATCCACTTGATCCCTTTGAAAATGATGTCCGAAGATTAACTATGAATACTTAATATTATACAAACTAATATACTTAAAATTCTAATTGGTGATTAACATAAAGGAGTATCAGCTTAGGACAGGGGATTACTCAGAAGATTATATATTTATGAATTACGATCATTTAAAGCTGACCTTTCCTTATAGATTTCATTTTTAGATCAAAATCAACAACTCATTTTGGCATACGGATTTTCCGACATTTATAATATCTGGACAAGCAAATGGCATAAAACGTAAGGAAGATTTGAACTTCGCAGCTACCTTACAGCATCCTCCTTAACACTAACTGTCATTACTCCTCCGTTATAGATCAAAATAGCTTTCCGACATAAGTATGTCAAAGCATTTTTATTACACAAACGAAAACAACGTATTCGTGTAAAAATCCAAGAATTATAGCGGATACTGTACGAAAACTGTCTCGAATAACAGAATATTCGAGTACGGCGCATTCGTGATCGTAACTAACAATCAAAATTCAGACCACATGGCATGGTGCATTAATTATTTCCCAACGGTACTGTTGCAAATATTCTGTGTACCAAAACATCGAAGTATCGATGTAGCCCACGCACGCCAGAGCGCTTTTCTTACGCGAAGTTTTTAGCCGCTCACTCAAACAAAGTATTAATTGAATCAGGCTAAGGATCAGCGCTTTTTGAATGTCAACATTACATAACACGGTCCTTCAAAACCGTTTCACCAGTAGTGCTATTCTATAAAACATCTCACCGTGGAAACATACGCGAAGTGAGCTGTCAAGAGTGACAATCCCTAGCATCGGATGGGATGACAGTTCACTAGTAGCTCACTTGATCTATTCTATCAGGTTGAGAATTTGACAGAATACATCGGCAGTTCCTAGTCTTTCAGGGAATTAGCGCCGAGAGACGATCAAGCAGTGCGCTTTTTAACGCGCTCGTAGAAAAACGTCGCGTTAACAAAGCGCCCGTGCGAACATGAGCTTAATATCTGGGAGAAACCACCCGTGCGTTTATTACAGAATTGTATCTAATTTCAAGTATTAATCTGATGACATTTGAGTTTCTGAGGGATCGAAATTCGATCAGAGTTTGAAGGTGAGACTGCATTGGACTTGTGGTTCACATTTGAATGTACCGTTTGAACATTGGCAGTACATTTGGGTTAAGTTTCAAGAAGTAAAATATATAGACTGCGTTTATAAGAAAGGTGTTGTCAGACTATCATACTAAATAAACAAATAATTTTCTCCATGGAACTTACCTACATCGTAATCGCAAAACATTTTTGAACTGTCCCATAAAAAACTTTAATACCACCTACTCAACCTGAATGTATGGAACGGCTGATTATTTTTAACCGACTACGGCGAACCAATACATACATTGTTTACATTTTTGAGATAAAGTAAAAAAAAATATGACTGTTTTTTTTTTCTAGAACAAAACAATACATTTTAACCGTAGTGAGCGATCATAAGCTTAAGGGCAAAATGGCTTACGACTATTGCTTTCAAATGAGATTTTCTTGTATCAAACGTTTTAGAGCGTGATTTTTCAGTAGTCAGGTTTTTGTTTTTGAACTTACTTTTTTCCTCTGTAGATAATATGAAAGAACCCATAATATGCGCTTTGTTTCCAAAACATATCGTAGTTTCCATGCTTCTAACGATAAAACTTTTTCCAAAAAAAAAAACAACCGACTTCCAAAAAACCACTACAAAGTGAAAAATAACTTTAATTTCGGAAGTCGGTGTCTTTGGAGCTGTATTTGAATTTTTTGTCACCGCCTTCCGAAATTAAAGTTATTTTTCACTTTGTAGTGGTTTTTTGGAAGTCAGTTGTTTTTTTTTTGGAAAAAGTTTTTATTTTTCACTTTTTAGTGGTTCACATGTGCTTACCCCTTCACAGCATACTGGCGTGATGTTATGTTATGAACTGGTGTAAGCAATAAACAGACATGAGATTTCAGCAATCCCAGTCCATTTGCTATCATTTATTGAGGAGTTCCGTTGCCTATCTCCAAAGTTCTTCATCAGATCTTCACCAAATTGAAATGAGACCACTACGAGAAAGTATTCTTCCAAAAAATACCTAAATCGCTTCGTGTGCCTAAAAAATTTGAAGAGTTCTCTCTATTTCTCCAGGATCCCATCATCAGATCCTGACTTGATGATCATGGGACCACCTGGGAAGTATACCCTTTCAAACAAAAAAAACAAAATCCAAATCGGTCCAGCCATCTTCGAGTAATCGGGGAACATACATAAAAAAAATAAAAAAAAAGTTTCCGACGAATTGATAACCTCCTCCTTTTTGAAGTCGGTTAAAAACAGTTCCGGTTCCTGAACTTCTAATTTCCCCTGAGATACTGGAAAAAGAGTCGTCCATATGAAGATATTGACAACTTTATTTCGAGCAGCAGTAAGTTTGATCAAGGGACACTGAAGAGTGTCCCTTGGTCAAACTTTATGACGCTAACTTCGCAACAACTCGCCAACATATAAATGTGAATGCAAGTTGCTAAACTTTATTTTCTCCTCCATACCTACATGAGGGAAGCAACGGGAGCTTCCGGATAAGGAATTACCAGCCACACATCTATCAAATAAGCTACGCTTGCTGTAGTTGGTCCATGGATGGGTGACCATCTTTGCATACCAATATCCCATCCGTGCCTCGGAAAGCACGTTAAGCCGTTGGTTGCGGCTGTCATTCGTAGATCTTCAGTGGTTACGTGATGTCAGAAGCCCGAAAGTCTGACAACCAGCCTTACGAATGGGTATCGCATTACCGAATAACTGGATTGTGGAGGTCAGACCAGTAGTCGCTCCATTTAAAGTACTGGTGGTCAGTTGCTTCGACCCCAAAATAGTAAAAGACTAGGCAAATAATGATGATCTGAGAGAAACCATTGTGTAGTCAACATCTCGCCTATATCCAGACTTAAATATTCGTGAATAGTTTTCAGAGAAAATGTAGACCAAAGAAAAAAGGAAAACGATGTGAAAGATGGATACATGGAAGAAAGCTACAAGCTAGTTGATAATGCCGTTGGACGAAGAAACAGACTCCTCACATTGTGAAACCTCAATATAATTGGTGACCTATTCAGTAATGAGCACAAGAATGCACAAGAAGATATACAAAATGGAATAATACTAACATGTGGTAGTAGAAGGAACAGTGAGGTTTCAATCGGTAAGAGTCAGACATAACCCTCCGTTCACCACTGACGGACGGTATCCAAAAGGAGTTCTCTACGAAAAAAAAGGATGATGATTAAAAAAAAACTAGGTACTTGACAGATCTGGACAAAGAATGCAGCCTTTAAAAGTCCGTGACAAATCCCACTAGACTTCAACGGTTATACAACCGTGAGCAATATTTTTATTACGAACAACACGGAAATTAAACGAACAAGAATTAAGCCTCCATTTCTGTCGGCATTACGTCTTGCAACGACGTTTATGGTGCAAAATAATCTCTTAAGATAAAAGTTAAAGCTTGAATTGAATTACATAAAGCTTAGTTTACATTGGACGAGTAATTAGTTGCTGGATGGTACAGTATCGCCACGGCGAGACTCGAAGTAAACGATGTGGTGGAGGCTAGTTTAAAGGCAAATTACTTTAGAACAGTTTAGGTTAGGCAATAGAGAACTGAATAACATCAATAGCCATTGTCATTATTGTAGGAACCGATTTGCTGCGCTGTTACAAGCGAAAGATAAGAGTCAAATCGTAATGGTATAAAGACAAAGGACCAAAACACTTCGCGATTTTTTTTAATAGAACATTATTCAATGCTCTGAGTGGAAATTGGTTGTCATGGATGGGTATGTGATGCGGAGGAATGTAGTGAGGAAAGTTTTGAGCATGAGTGTGAAGTGCTATTATGATTACATAGAGGAATACCAAAGAGATATGTGTGAAAGAAGATATTTCTAGAGAGGTGGTGACTACCGAGATGACTACTATTAAAGAAGTATAGAAGAAAAAGCATGCAGCGCCGAACTCTCATTAGTTCGTATAAAGGCAAGATAATTATTATATATATATCCTATGCAAATTGTGGCCTCATCTGAAACTGGTGTAAGTTTAGCAGTCAATCCTACAATGGTGCAATTACAAGTCTGCTCACTCGACCATTGTAAACTAGGCTTTAAAGCTTGACTTAAGTTACGTGTCTTATATCACCTTAGGGTACATTACCGTTCCAGTTATGTACAAGCAGGTTTCATTCTGTATTACGTAAATAGTACTATGTTGAAGGTACATACATATATATATTTTTATTGCTGAATGGGCCAGCTCTTGACCTCGATCACGCCTGATGAAAAGCGATGGATAAGCTCTATCATGGAACGAGCGTGCCCAGAAGATTCCTGCTTACTTTTGCTTTGAAAGAAGATGGGTTAGATGTGGAAGGGAACTTAGATATGATAATTATAAAAACAAACGGCAAAATAATAAACCCTACGGAAAGTAAAGCAATAGTAGTCATTTATAATTTATCGAAAACGAGTACTTAATGCTTTATTTACCATATGAAAGTAATTATAATGAATTTAAAATTTCTAGACATATGCTCATAAACCTACACATAGCCACCCATTACTGGAAAAAGCCTTTTCTAACCTGAACTACCCTAATACACTTGGCCCTCCACTTTTGGCATGAGATTTACATCTGAATTTTTTTCTGTTGAATAAACGCGATCTTTTTAAAAATGTAGGAACCTAAAATTGCAAAAAATATAATAGTACATGGTTGCAAAAATGTCTTACGATGATGCAATAAAAAAGTAGCATACGATTTCTCTCAATTTGAATATAACCAAAATATTTATAGTAGATACATTTTATATTAAGTATTTGTTTTATGAATTCTTGAAAGTACTTCTTATAAACACTTCGGTAAGATGTCCGAGGTCCAATTATTTTTACCTACCTCTAGTTTTAGGCCCTATTTTGTAAATCATCTATTTCAATACATTTTTTAATTTTTTTTATTTAAAATGATAAAATATCACTTACCTTTTATATCCACACTCGCACTCCTCAGTTACACAAACAAACGGCAAGAATTTATTCGCTTTTACTTTCATACTCCGTACACTCATTTTATCTTATCACTCCACAACAAAATCTACACAAATAAACACTAATTTTGACACAGTAACACACTTATTTTCACTTAGTATTCTAGGCAGGATATTTCAGGAAAAGTTCCATGTTTTCTTGTGTCCTGCATCCGTATTCCGTTTAGACTGTGCGGAAATACTAGCAGTTTATATAAAATCAATAACTGTGTGTAATTAGGTGGGTGGATGTGTCTGTGTGTCCAGACGTCATCGCCAGTGGGCGGATCCCTATCGAGAGATAACGTTGCAGGCTTATCAATGGAAGAATTTTGCGTTTGATTTTGTTCACAGATAATGGAGGAAATTGTCATTGGAATTGTTTTCTAGGTTCTTACTTGTTCAATTACGAAGGAAACCCAAAATAAATGATTTTTATTTTTATTTATCTCTGCTCAAACCAAAAATTTTCTTAAGGGGCAGTACAAACTGATGGAAAAATGCCCGAGTCATTTACTGGCTCCATTGAAAATAGGATCGTTTCATTCGAGGAATACGGTCCTATTTACAAGTCAATTATTAATATTTGCCAGTAAAATAACTATTAACAATTTTCTACTTTAGGCTATGGTCTAAAGTAGAAAACTGTATGAATATCATAATAGTCGGCTCGCGCATGCTCGCGACTCGGTTGCTAGCGGTTGGAATTGCGGCCACAGAACGCTCGAGCCAGGGCGAGTATTTTTCCGATGTCTGGTGGAACAAAATATGTTGCGCGACCATAACACGTATGTATTTACATAATTATAATGATTAAAATCACCAATATAACCCTCTGTAGTACATATAATCCCATTGAATGACTATTTCATGAAAATGTCCTCCTAAATTCATTATGACAGAATATGGCCGAATATACACCAAAAAATATATACTTACCCAATTACCCAGTGTTTTTATTTCGCAGGCTATTTTCCATTGTCCATTCTGTTAGTTTTTCTTAAAGGCTGTTAATTTATTTGTTACAATAGAACTTTCGTTTATTTAGCTTAACTTTGCCAATTAATATGATTAGGAGAATGCTAACTGCTCATCCAGCTGGTAAAACGGTTTAGTCTCAGAAAGAAAGGAACCAGTCATGTGGCCCATATGGCGTGTTGCACATAATATTTTTCACAAAACATTAGACCTCTCTCATAAGAGGAAAAGTAAAACCCACAGTTTATTTTTTACCTCAAACTCGTTAAAGTGAATAAATAAAATTCTATAATGTTACTTCTTAAGGACTTTGTGGTCTCATTTCCGAAAGAAGTTTCTTTTTCGATCATTGTTGTCCGGTACAAAATTACATACCTCTGAAAAGTTGTAATTTGGCCTTTGTAGCTTCGCAATTGTTTTTTTACTGCTGGTTGAACATTAATAAAAATGTTTAAAACGCTTTAAGGATCTCAATCGAGTAAAATTAAATCTGAAGATATAATCAACAAAAATGAAGATATAACTGGTGTTGACGTATCAATAAACAATAAACCATGTCGGCAAAACACATCGCCATGTAGTAGGTAAGCTAGTTAGTTTAAAATATTTACAATTCAATATGCAATAAGATCTCCAATCTGGAAATAAGTTGCCTTGAGTAACCAGGAAGTCTTTAAACAGTCTCCGGACCAAGTTAACCGTAGCAAGGAAAATCTGTTCAGGGGGAAAGTAATAGACGACTCCGCTCTGGAGTGTAAATGTGCTGCTGTTCTACAAACCATGGTACATTTAATATCATGTCCTGCGTGCCCTGTCAGCTGCACGTTACAGGAATTGATGGTTGTTAGTGATGGCGCCAAACACGTAGCAGCAATCTGACCCAAGTCCATTTAGACTGCCATCGACACGTTAAGAAGAAAAAGAATTCAATATGTTGGAACCTACACAAAATTTCTCCGTCTTAATTCTTTCCACTCAGAAGATTTATTCGACTGCAAGATGATCGATGCCTAGACATTAATTAATATATGTCCCTAACGATAATACGCAGGAAATGAATTAAGTCTGTTTGGGCTTAATTTATTATGACCAAGTGTACAAAGCGCTGAGCCATCCATTCGTCACAGCAAGTAGCAATAAAATTAATCAGAAGAGGCATGAGTATTCATTGTGCAAAGCGGAGAAAAATGGATGGGAGCCGATAACTAAAAGAAACAAAGTTACAGATGAAAGGAAGCTATGAATAAAAAGTGTCGAACTAAAACTTGAAGGAGATGTATTGTTGTTTGGAAGAAGATGAAAGACGAATAATTTAGACAGATTTCTTGTTTAACTGATTTGATTTCAAGTAAGACACGGATTGGTAATGCACATAAAAGGTGCAAAAAGTTAGATAAACATGATATCATCAAGTCTGGTGACATCACACATTATCAAATACCTGCTTGAGAGTTCTTATCAAAAACGAGGTTAAATACAACCTTTTTTCATGAGGTGACGTCAGGCGATTTGTTGACGTGCGTGGTTTAAGATCCAAGGGCCAAAATTTTCTTACTATATAGGAGCCGTGAGGTAACACATACTGTAACCTTATGGTACTTTTATAGAAAAGCTGTAATAGTAATCTAGTTTCCTGAAGGTCAGAGGTCAGGTTCCCAATAACTTTCGCAAATACAGGCAAGTACACTGAGCACACATAACTTATGTTCGCTTTTATTTGCTGCAGTTTCGTCCTCCTTCACTCTATCCTAGAGCACGGACAAAAGGTCTAGATAAGTTGGTTGGACCAAATACGAGCGACTGGTTTTTCGATCTTTCAAACGTTTTATTTGCACAGATATTGAATTTTCGTCCACTTCAAGGCAAATATTGGCCTCTTTTGTGGTTGAATAAAATATTTCCAGGGAGAGAAAACTTAAATCTCTCTCAATAGGTACAGTTAGTCAAAAAACGGAGTTGTAACATAATGTAATGATGAAATAGTAATAAGAAGGCTACGTCAAAATAAATGCCAACTACTATTAGTAGTAGTTTGCATTTATTATGAAATGGGTCAATACCAATCCTACATTAAATTAAATATCCAAACAGTTTTGAAGAACTTATTCAACTTAACCCAACCCGCAAGGGTTTATGACTTTATAAATGTACTTAAATACTTAAACATTTATTCCCCACCCACTATAGTTAACAACTTATAACAATCCTGAATACAAAATATAATTTAACAAGAAAATCGTACACAAAGCGGCATATTAGCTACTATTATGATTGCGCGGGCATTCTGCTTATTTCGCCTGTTTGAGGGCAAAGGAGCAAGCCCAAGGGAATGTTTTTGACGAACCCCGGTCTGGAGCAACATAATGTTTTTATTAAGCTCCGGGCAATTTATGGAGGTCTTATTTGAGATGCTCTGTGTGTTTCTGGACTTTTGATTTTGTTTGACTGAATTTTAGTAATGTTATGGATGACTAGAGTAGTCATCGGTCAAATGGTCAATGGACGCTTTGTGTCTTTCTGAGCGGCATAGAAGAAATAAAAGGAAGATTTATATTTACTAAGAAAAATGACATCATACTGAGGAAACTTTGCATGCAGTAAACAGCTGCTCCACATAAAATTACCAACATTGTGAAGTAATTTGACTTAAAAGCAGGTCGAGAAAATGTTAAGAAGAATAAGTTGCGGCTAAAATAAGACAGACATCTTGAATATTCCATCTTGTGATTTTAAGATGTTAGTTTTTGTCTCATTAATAAAGATGGCTCAATATTGTAATTTCAAGGTTAGATATTAGAATATTTAACAGACAGTTTCTCAAGCAGAAATATTAAAATAATTCCTGCCTATTACTTTTAGTTTTATTATCCTGCAATAATCCAATCTGTGCAATATTTACACCGTGCATAGATCAACCATGTTGCAAAATCAGAGAGGTCGGTAGGCACAAAAGGCGATGAGATCGACGACAGTGGAGGTCAGTATTTAGCAAGTGGCTCTCTAAGGTCGTGGACCGTAGAAAGATGATCAGTTGCCACATCCTGTCACAACCTTTATACATCATTAATAAATGGTCTGTCGCCTTTATTATGTTGTAAGTTATTATAAGGATATTGACATTAAGATTTCGTAAGAAGACGGGTAGACGACAAAGTAGTATTAGAGTCGGAATTATTAATGAGTTTTCTTGTTTACTTTAAAGATTAGGCGAGCTTAAGTACAGCTTAGGGTTCCAGAGGTGGTTTTTGTCAGACTTTTTAAGATTTATGAAACCAAAAGAAAAGATAGCGCTAATCCGACTGCAAAGCTTGGTGACGGTGGCTATGTTAACTCGAGCATGCTGGACTGACGTCTTTGAGCTAATATGAATATACATTTAGTCACTGACAGGCCCACTTTTATTCTTCCTTTCGTAACTAAGGACGGCTTATTAATCGAGCTGGCACGTTTTGAATAAAACGTTAAAGAAAGAACGAAAATTTAAGGACAACGTACACTAACTTTATTACATAAAGTACAAAACGTGCCAGTTGCCTAACACGTATTTCTGTGATTGTCGATGCGCCCGTTCGAGTCGCCTATAGAAAAAAAATTAAGTGACGATAGGCCGATTCTGGAATGCGATTATTTCCAACAATCTTTCAAGTTCACAAAATCTGTCCTTTTCAACGTATTTTACAAGTCGAAAAACAATGTCGGAGCCCGCATGTTTCACTGATACTTACTTATTTAAATTATTCTCAAGTTGTGATTACATTTTCGGTTGGAAACTGTACCGGATCGCACAAGGCCGTTCATATGTGGGTGGTATATTTGCAAATCTCTTGTAGGTGCGCCTATTAGCTAGTTCTTATTAGGAATGAAAACAAGACATTAATTACGTGCCTAGTTCTTTGTATGAAACATTGTGGCTTGTTTGGATGTTTCTTCTTATTTATTTTTTTTTCTTCTTGTTGAGTTATTTTTTGTAATGACGTCAACCTAAGAGGTTGTCGGCTGCTTAGACGGACTTGCCTGTGGTAACCTTAATAAATTAAGGGTTCCAGCCAGGGCTTACAAAATTAAAAATATAGCGCCTGCTCACTAAGGGCACCCCCTGTGGAGTACGGACCTCGGCTTAGGGCATCGCTGGTAGAGAGCAGCCAGGTTTGTCCCTTGGATCAGACTGATATTGTTGAGTAATTATAACAATATTGCTCTATTTTTTGGGTTTTTAGTCCTGTCACATTTATTTAAAAAAAATATTTGCCTGTGTTATTTTCAAGTAACATAGGCAAATATTTTTTTTTATTAATTATTTTTTAATTTAATTAATTAAATGATTAATTTATTACTATTTTTGGTCGCCGAGAAAGGTCGAGAAAATGCTGGCGTGATGACTATGAGGCGTTTATGGAGAAGGCAACATACAGGTAAGAATGAAAAGCTGCGGGGCAAAACGTTTCAGTGGGACAAAATAAGGGGGCGTCGGCGTTACGTGAGGCGTTTAAGGGTCGAGTCGAATCACATCCAATCTCACGTGGGGGAGAGGGGGGGTCTTGGTAAATATCACGTAATTTATATTTTTTCCCTCAAAGAAACAATGTAACATTACGAGATAACCGGGTTAATTATGTGAAACATATTTTTCCACCCATATGGCAAAATCTTACAAAATAATATATTTATCGCAGGTATGCGAACGCCACAAAGTAGCACAGTACTTCCTCGATGGTTTAACCGCCACCGCCCAGCCAAGTCAGCCAAATGCAACGCATAAATCCAACGCAAATAAGCACAGATTAACGTTTTTACACTAAAACCACGTATTTGAAATATCTCACGTGAGATTATGGGGAGGGGGGGAGGGTCGAGCCAAATCTCACGACATCTCACAAGAGCGGGGGTGGGGGTCGAAAAATCGCCAAAATTTACTCACGTAATTAATGGACGCCCCCTAAGTTGAAGAAAAAAAAAACTTCATTAATGACAAAACGTAGACATGCAGTCGAGCTTCGAAACACTTGCCTTTGTGAATTCATTGTATAAGGTGGTCTAAAGAGCCATAATACGGCAAAAATTCTCTAAACTGAAAATTGAGTTATGTCCGGTGAGTTGTACGTAAAAAGCCAAATAACCATAACTATTGGAAATCTAGTACTAACATAGTAGTTGGTAGTAACTTTGGAAAATACATTCAAAAGTTAAACGGAACAAAACTGCATTTTAGGGAATCAATCATCGGAAAGCAATCCAACTGACCAATACAGCAAGGTCGTAATGAATGACGCAATAAAGTAACCTGCCCACGTTTTAAACGAGCCTTATGACGTCATGCTCGGGGGCGGGCGATCTCGTTGCCACAATGTGTACTGACACGATACAAGAACGATGCAGAAGGCAGATACTAAACACATAGTTACCCATGCGAGGCTTTCCAGAAAAACAAGTGTCAATCGCATAGAAAAACTTATATTGAGAAATAGCTTTTACCAGCGGATCCGCCTGCGTGGAAATCGGTGTATTATACATGGTATTCTTGCCGTCCTTTTGTATTAGCTGTAAGACTGTATCGACTTACTTAAATATTTAATTAAATGGTTGATACCTAATGTTTAAAACGAGCGCTAATCCTGCCGACAAACTCTCACGCAGTTTGACAGGTTTATAAAATTTGTACACGTTTTGGTCCAATTATATGATTTATTTATTTATTTATATAAATATTCCTCTGGAATCACTCTGTCTACTGATGAAAACCGCATTACTATATGTCGCGTCGTTTCGTTGATTTTACCTGTTTTTTTTTGAGGATATAAAGAACGTCACTGATGTCGCCATCAATGTCACCAGCTATTAGTTTTGTTTCCACGGTCGCACAGACGTAAAATATCGCGAGAGGGATTTTTCGCGTACAGCGCATTTACAACGCACCGCTCGAAGCCGAAAGTTGAAAATCGAATACCATGTTTTTTGACGAGCTTATTCTATCCCTTTTTTTTGGATGGGAAATGACCAAATGACTTCTCCCGCTCTTCGTGTCAGGGGGCCTACTCTCTAAGCACGAAATCCGTAATCTCGGTCGAAGTTACGGGCGTTTCCTACTCCGTATCACTTACGGACCAATGATTAGTTTGGGGCCCAAACTAAGAATGAATTACTACACGATTTGACATTTGTCCCTACTCCCTATATGGTCTTACCCGTCCAAAAAGTTAATTAATCAGCTGTAGGAGTCACTTCGAATTTTCGAACTATTTTCCGACGGGTCCGTATTTTCGTTGACGTAGTTACAGAGTAGCCACCCAGACTTTTACTGACTCAAACCCACCCGTGTTTCTTCAATTGCCTGTGCCAGGGGCCACGGTAACTCTTTCGAACAAATCTGCGACCCTGGCAGGGCTTATTGTATCCCTTACATTTAGTTCTTAACTTATCATATTGTTTAGTGTTGCGTGCTCATTCATTTATTTGTTAGTAAGTATATAACTTTGTACTTAAAATAATGTTAGTATTGTTAGGAGTAAGGGTCGCCTTTTGCGGTGAAACCCCTTTGTCAGTTTAGGCCATAATTTTCCGGCTATTTGTGCGACGTCGTCACTCACATCTTCTTTTTTTTAACTGGATATCAATTTGTGACTTCCAGCCATAGCTCTTTGAATATGAGCTGACCATTTCCATTTCAGTGTCAGGCAAGGACCCATCTGACATTAAGCTGAGCAAGCTTTTTAGGTGTTTTATTTGTATTTTTATTCTTTCTTTCTTATGACGGGTATACCTTCTGTTTCCTATCTTTCTCGTTTCCACAATGAGTATAGTTCTATTAGTTCAGAAGTGGGTAGTCGAATTAATTTTATTGCGTGTACACACCCACGGTAAAGGTTTTATGGATGGTCGAGCAATATTTGTAACCAAAATCACACGGTTTTATAAATTGTTTTATGTCTCAATATTTAAGGCAATTTATTGATCGATTTATCTTCTGTGTATCGAAGGACCAATTTATTATAGGTGTCATTGTCAATAATTCGGAAAATGCTATTAGATTTTCAGTACTATTGAGTACAGGTTGTTTCATTTCATACATCACACTACAAAACGCATAACTCATGATAAAAACAGTGACTTAATATTGTCTATGTGAAGCAGCCTCGTTGGTGTACTGCATCGCATAAGGTCATGGGTTCGATTCCAAAGTGCTTTTGGGTTTATCCATCAGGAATTTCTTCTCAGAAGCAGCCCGAGGTCTGGATTTTGCCCGGTTGATGGATTGCCAGTATATTGATACTGGCCCTCTATTACTTTTAAAAATTACTGGCGAAAGGTGTGTTTATGGTATTGGTGTGTTAGTTACACATATGCCTAAACTTTCGTGGATTACAGGCGTGATGTTACATAATATTTTCCTCTAAAATCATTTAAAATTTTACTGTTATTCTTCCTTCTATAAATTACATCTACTAGCAAAATATGTTCTACGAATGCTTAGAATAAAATATCAACGTTTCACGAATGCTGCTCAAATGCTCCTATTTGTAACACTTTCTTGGTATAACTACCGTGACGACAGTTGCACGTGAAGTACTCTTATAAAATATCCATTTGTACAGTGACATATTACGTGATATACTAGCATAACTCCATGGTTTCACTTTCACGTGGTTGCTATGCAAATCAGTGGCTGCGCACATCGTGGTAGAAAGTCTTTGGATACTTTTTATTTATACAAATATGTATGCATGCATATATCATGTTTATTATGGCGCTGGTTAAATAGTTGAGGCCCTCAAAAACTTTGAAACTTCTCGAGATCGCGAGCGTATTTTGTTTAGACAAACCAAATGATGAAATGGTACAGACGCCAGCACATCAAGCTACCCCAATCTGTCAAATTTCTTTGATGTTCAACTTTATTACATAAGTGTAAGATTCATGTTCAATTGGGAAAATTTGACATTTTGGGGTAGCTTGACGTGCTGGCGTCTCTACTTTAAGTTGGTTGGTACCAAAACTGACTTCATTCATAGCAAAAGTGTATAAAAAATAAAACAACATCAAATATTTTATTTGACATTTAAACCTGCATGGGCACTTATGAAACATCAGAAGCTAGGTGCACGGTTCCAATTTGTCGCTTCTTATGGAGAAGAGCCGGAAAGAAACACCACGGTTACTCTTTTAAAAATAATTGGCTTTTACAATGTTTTCAAATTACACACATGGAGTTTCTTGCCCGTTCCTCTCCATAGAGATCTACGTTTTGGAATGGGCAACTAGCTTAAACTTTCCAACTGGTCGACTTTTTGACAATTCAAAAGTGCCTGTAAATGGTTTAATTGAAATAAATGCTTTAAGTTTGAGTTTGAATTTGAGACAGTGATAATAGGTATGGGAGGACAGTGCAGGCTTGTCAATAAGTACCAGGTACTTAGAGGAATGAAAATACAGAATAGAAAATCGAAAGAATCTAGGTATATAAAATGAACCTATTTGAACATAAAGTACAGTCGCATTTCGCCGGTTATATTTTGTTTAAGTCTCACGTAATAGGGTAAAAGCCTTTTGCCATCAACCGGGCATAAATTTAGACTCCAGTCTACTGCTAAGAAGTTCTAGATGGAAAAATCCGATAATACTATGCCTGACCCGGCTGCGGGCTTCGGGGGCTTCTTAATTCGGCCAAAAGTCATTTCCACTATATGGAAAATGCAGATAAAGAGGTGTAACACTTAAATAAGGGGCAAAAGAACTGAATAACACTGGAAGAAAAGCATTAGGACAAAAAATAAGGACTGACAAAGCACGATTTTTATTGGTTACTCTCGTTGACTTGATTACGGTCAATAATGATCGGTATACTATATATAGGAATCCCCAAAAGAAAAGATGGGCAGACCTATTTACACAAAGACAAGGGCCTAACTGGATGACCAAAGCCAGAGACAGATACTACTGGAAATAAATAGAGGAGGCCTACGCAAAGGAGGCGACTACTACTTAACTTATTATTTATTTAACCATTTATGTACACACTTAGACAAGAAGAAAGGAACAGAAAAATACGTACATAGGTAAGGCTTATTTCTATAGAAATTATTATAAATAAATTATGTAGACATACAAATATACAATTCAATTTAGCAACTAAAATTCAATCAATATAAAATTAGAAATGAAAACTATAATCATTAAAAAATAATTTAAAATGTACCCCACCATCTAATTTTGCATGTTAAACTTTTATTTTTATTTTTTATTATGATATATTATGCATGCTACGAATATTATTGTAAAGAAATTGTAAATGAGTAGTAGAATAAATGGCTTTTTTATTATACTATAGGAATCCGACTTAAGACTACCACAATAACCACGTCATAAGCATTAGATTTACATTAATTTTAACTCCCAGATTAACCATGTAGGTTCAGATTACAGAATAGTTACCGATTACCGTACAAGCATCTAGTGTTAGCAAGATTTTGTTTGTTTTTCATAGCTAGCGATAATCTTCTCGCGTAGTCACGTAATGCTCGCGGTAACGCGGTAACAGCTGACATTTTTGTGTGCAATCAGCTTTACTAAGCGTGCATGTATAGGTATTTGAGTATGTGGTTCAGTGAAATTGTTTAAGTGGAATGGAGTTAAGGAAAATGTTGAGAATGTTTACGTGTTTTGAAGAGGGAAGTTCTATTGAGATCATATACTCGTAATAGTGAGAATCTCAAAAACCTATTTTTGTTTCGACTCTAAAATACTTTTGCTCGCTACATGCCGTGTGCTATTTATTCCGTTGCCTAATTGGTCCTTTAAGGTGAATCTAGTCCACATTTTTCGCATACAATCTTCGGGTATTACTCCACTGTTCGTCAATGTATATAAAAAATAAAAAATGGTATAGTTTTTTACTACAGAAATTAGACTTTAGTTCATAAACTGTAATCTATTTGCATCACAGTGAACGTTCGTAGTATGGGTACCTATGTACCTACCTATTTACAACAAAAAAAAACTACGTTCGTTCATAGGTACCGACGTATTTACTTAGTATCATTATAACCCTTAATAATAGAGCTATTTTAAGCTAAAACTGAAGAACCACAATGCATGTTATTATGCAGTATTCTCCCATGCAATAGTTAATGACTAATGACTCACCTAAGAAAAACTACTCTCAACTAGCAAGACAGTGACAAGCTGTTATTATTTTTAAACTATGACCTTTACTTATATAGTATTACTGTAATTATTATTTAACTGCTGTAAGTAATTGTTTTTTTAACTACTTCTTTAGTAAAAAGAAGGATCTGACAGATTATCTAGGTAGCCAACTATGTTGGGGTCAGCTTCCAGTCAAGCCGGACAAAGCTGAACCATTATTTTACATGGAGCGACTCCATATCTGACATTCACAGTCTGATGAGACTGGTTATCAGACTTTCGGGCTTTTGACAACCTGTAACGGCTGTCAAATATCCATTAATGACACCCGGGACCAACGGCTTAACGTGCTTTCCGAGGCAAGGAGGGTTCAAACCAACTGCGGCAAGCGTAGCTATCGACCCGTGCAGCTTTTATGACTTAGCCACAAGCAATAATCTGACAGATATGGAAGTGAATCTACATTTCGCGTCATGTCTGTGTGACCGCATTGTTCTCCTAAACTACGCAACGGACTTTGAAACGGTTTTCATCATAATTTAGAGAATTTATTCCGACAGGTTTACGTGTAGGTTTAATACATTAAGTCGAAGGACCGATGCCTGGTGGAGCAGACGAGTCCAGGAGTGAAGACCGCGTATCGGTAAGCGTAGTGTGGGACGCCCCCCAGCTAGATGGACCGATGACCAAAAGAAAGTGGCTGGGACAGATTGGATGCGGAAGGCAGAAGATAGGGTGTTGCAGACGCAGCCAGGGAAGGGCCTATGTCAGTGGACTGCGATAGGCTAAGTTGATTGACACGAAATTTAACTTAAATGTACCTAATTAAAAATATGTATATACCTACAATTGAACTACAAAAAAAAAGGTGTTGTTTTTTTGTGGAATGTGGCTAATCTGGTACTTAGTCTGTTTTTTTTTTGGCAAATAAGCCAGACATACAATAGGTATCTATCGACATAACTAAGCCGGAACAATGGCTGTCCATTGCAGAAAATTAGCTTCCCCCAAAAATAGCCTTAGAAACCGCTCTTAGGATCATCTAGTCTATAACACTGTTTAAGGGGAATATAGTCGCGGGCTCGAACTCACTTGTGGTCCTGGCTAAATGCACGCAGTTTCACCAGGCATTTTCGATATTTAAGCTTTGTCGGTACCGACCTGCACCCTATTAATCATAATCTGTTTCAATTTGACAGTTCAACAATATTCATTGCGTTATTAACGTTGTTGAGCAGACAAATTTTTCGAACATACAAAGCATTGGTTTAGCAGTCTGTTTCAAAACGACACAGATTATGATTAATTGTGAGTTACGCAATTAGGATGCTGGTTTTGGAGATTTTACACTTCAAAGTTAAGTTAAATTAGCAAGAAAAAGGAATCTTTGTTGGCTCCTAACTTTTTAATGCCTTTTTATTTTAGTATTGTTTCCACACAGACAATATTAATAATGAGACAAAACCATACCATGTTTAATATTTTATATATATTTTCGAACAGTGGTACTCCACGTCCGAAGTTTGTACCAAAAAAAAAACGACTAGATTCACCTTAAGAGTTCCTTTCAAACACAGCTGTTTAATTAAACCCATACCTACTACCTCTATACAAATACAGTTAAATTCTCAAAAAGTCACACGAATCCGTCAAAACTCACGATCTTGAGTTATAAATCATGTCGTTTTTGTATTCCCAAATAGAGCTCTCACATAAGATACACGGTCACGTCAACGTCTCTTTTATACGGTGCTCGACGTCGACTCGTGTAAAAGGGTCTTTTGAAAGAGCGCGGAGGACCTTCTGACGTCACCGACTCACCGTCGGCGGAAACCTCCCGAACAATGGGAGTAATAGGCACGCGTGTGGCAGTGGGCTAAGGAGGGAGGGAGAGCGGTTTTCATTAATTTGGTTGGTTGATAAATTTTACATCAAAATACTGTCGGATAAAAAAAAAGTGACAATTTCAGCATATTTTTCAATAACAGTAGGTAGGTTAAAATTTTTATAATTTTCCAGAAAATACAGACAACATAATATTTGAAAATTCAAATAAATGTTTTTGATGGAATTGTAGTCATGCAAAAGAAAATGATTGCCGAACTACATATTTTGTGCTACTACTTAAGTGTCAGAGATGGCTTGCAGTGCGTCACATGGACCTCATCATTGTCTGTGGTATGAGAGGTCCCCGACGAACTGTCGAGCTTTTGAAAGGACCTACAAGACGTAGGCACCCTTTGTTTGCTCGGAAACGGTTGTTATGTACAAAGATTGTATGTGGAACGCTATCTTCTATGTAAAGTTACCTTCTGAGCCCGTTTTATTAAATTATTTGTTAACGTGACTAACCTGACGTCATCTTGCAAGTGTTTCAACTCGCTCAATTCCAGCTCTCGCCGCAAGTTGGAGACTTCACAGAGGAGCATGTCCCGCTCTGTGGACACCTTCTCCAGCTCGACCCGCAAGCGGATCACCTCATTGGTGAGATCCATCGTCGCCATCTTGATGACTAACGATAACCACTATCGACACAGCACATCACTAATCACGATGACACTCGGCGCAAAAGCCAATCACCATCGCACATTTTAAATTTGGAACATCACTCAACGCTCACGTCACAACACAAACAAGGATGGGAATTTCGAAACTGTTCACTTTGCAGAAATACGTCAAACTTTTTCACGGTTCCAATGTTTTCAACTCGCTCAGTCTACATCGTTGGCATCTGAAACAATAAATCATTCCGTTAGGGCCGAGCGAGAAAGAAAATTGCTCTGTTGGTATGAGAACCCGAAATATTCAGTTCATAAACTGAACGGGATAAAAAGGCAGGCGTATGAAGTTACAACTACGCGGAGCATGATATTACAGAGAGCGCTATGAATAACTGAAATTGTTCTCCTTTATTGGATGTTTACAGCAGATATAGTTGTTTCTTTACATAACTTTCTTTTATTGCGGCCGAGCGAATGGTAAAGGCATGTTTGTAATAATCCAGACTAGCTTGATCCCAAAGGTTTAAATCTTTTTGAGTGAGTTACCCATATCTTTGCCGACCTTTATTTTTAGCGTTGGTTGAATCATGTCATGTTTTTGTTTAAGTTGATATGTAGAGCACTTGAAATACTAAAAATAGGATGCGATTGGTGATACATCAATATAAACGACATATGAAGATAATATCTATTTTATTTTCGGTTTATCGAAAATGCCTACAAGTGAATCAATATAATGAGATATTTTCATCATCGAATGATAACGAAGTAGCTTCCATTACCAACATTAGGGATAGACGCGCTAAGGTGGGCGCGAGATTCAAATTTTCTTATATTTTTGCAATTTGAAGGTCAGTCTCAGTTATTTGTTGAACAAAATAAGATTATAATTATTATAATTAAAATCTTCAATACATCCCTCTAACTTCATTTAATTCCATTTAATGATTTTATTATGAAAAAGTCGATACGGCGAATCTTATTTTGGTCAACATGAGTACAGCCTGACACTTAAATCTTAAATGCAAAGTGCAAAGAACATTACTAAATCTGAATTTTGCGGACTGCCCGGAGGGTTCCGCCGTGGCTGGGTGCTAGACCACCCTAAACATTTACCCCCTTCTTTATAAACGGTGGTTAAAGTTAAGAGGTGTATAAACGTCAAAATGTATGGTTAAACAGCCGGTAATCATTAGTGAACTTTAAGCAACGTTTATAAATAAGTAACAATTCCACTAGTAGGCTGACTAATACCGATTCAGGATGTCCTGATACAAATTAGTCATTTAATTATCACCTGATTACTTAATTATCAAAAAATTAAATATTGTAATGACATCAGACAGTCTTCTTTAAGTCCCGAAAAAGGCGCGACGCGACTCTAGTAGATCAATTTTCATGAAGTTTTCAAAGAAATTGTTCTATTGGGCCCCTCGCCCACGACGAGTTTTTGTAGCGATGCTGTGGCGTGTTTTGTAAACGCGTTTCAGCATCGCTATTATCGCGCATTAGTCGCGTTTGCAACGTGCGACAGAAACGATACAAACGCGCGTCTGTATCGATACATCGATACAAGTTAAGTAATGATTAGCAACATTTTAACCATACATTTTTGACGTTTAAACATCTCCTAACTTTAATCAACGTTTATGAATGTACCCCTAAGTATTTATTGGTTTATTATTTAGAGAGGTAGACTGTGTTTTGTTGACAACATCGCTGAATAACGTGCTTAATGTATGAACATTTTGTGGTGCTAATGTACATAGGTTTTTTTTTGTGGATGGGAAATCATCAAATATCTTCTCCGGCTCAGGGTGCGAGCGGGAGGGCGTGTCAGACTTTTACTGACTAAATCCCACTGGTGTTCCTTCAGTTGCCTGTGTGCAAGGGGCCACGGTATCTCTTTCGAATAACCTGCACCCTTGGCAGGCATCGGCCTTTGCGGACCCCACCAGTTGGTGCTGACATATCTTTGAGGCGCGCGTGCAACACAACGCGCCGACGACTCGGGCTTGGTCCTTACCAGACAGCGAGCTACCCATTACTCGCCGTCCGCAAGCCCGCGCCTACGGTGGCCGGGAATCAGCCTGGGATTCCCGACGCCCAGGGCGTCTCTTGCGGCGACTAGGGCCGTGAGGGCGCATAGATTGCCTCTCCCTCACGTGCGGCGCCTCCCTGTTCGCGAGCATTACTGCTTTGAAGGAGGTGGCGGCTACCCATGCACACTCGCTCCGTACCATGGCCTGGATCGGGACCGGACGCGAGAGATCGCCGCCGCCGATCGCCTCCACGAGGACACGGCGGGCGGTGCTTCGCCCAAGCCGGGCAGACCTACACCGTATGTTCTACCGTGTCCTCCGGGCGATCTACGCAGTGGTAACACCCGAGGGTTTCCTCCCGCCTTATACGAAATAGGAACCTCCCGAAACCTAATGTAAATAGGTAGGTTACTTAGTAGACAAAACAAACCCGATTTTGGGATTGAAACTAGTTTGTCTTAGTCCAAGTTAGTTAGTCCTAGTTCCTCCGAAGCGCGTTAGGAACTTAGGACCACTTAGCTTACGTTAAACTAATTTACCCAAAATCAGGTTCGGCAAGTACCATATATCATATACCTAGGCAGAAGAAAAACGCCAACGTTTTTCTTCTGCCTATGAACCTTCTGAATGCCTTCTGGATATGAACACTTATTGTATTACAGTAGTTGCCTTAACTTCTAAGTGAAGCTGCATCATCATAATCACCCTATAATATTCCCAAATACAGTGATTTTGAATAAACGTTGTTTTTTATTTTGATAAATAAATAAAAAATCCATTATGCGGGCCCAGCACGGCTTCGTGGATGTCACAGGTCTTCGAACCGGTTTCCTCACGATGTTTTTCTTCACCGTTTCAATAGCAGCGTGATGAAATTAAACACAAAGTAAAGTGTCTGCCTGATTTCGAACTTACGACTCGTAAATTGAGCCACCACTGCTTACTTACAGAAATAAAATCAAAATCAAAATCAAAATCAAAAGTCATTTATTCAAACTAGGCTGAGAGTCAGCTCTTTTTGAACGTCAAAATAAAATTACATAAGACAGTCCCCCCAAAAACGCCCGCCCTTCACCACTTCCTAGTGCTTTAGCTGGGAAGAAGAAGTAGCGGAACAAACTCCCCAGCAGCACAGCTGTCTGTTAAGTTAGAAGAACTTGTTTCTATACAATAATAGGTAATAAAAATTACGAAACACAAAAAAAAAAAAACATAAAATTTGCCATATGTCAGCTAGCACACGCCAATATACCATCAAAGATTGAAAACTAAAAATAATAGAAAATTAAAATAAAACGTAAACAGAACTTCCAATCTAAATAAAAGCCTCTAGGCATAAAGGGCATGCCCGCTTACATATGCAATTCTGCATTATGCAAATATACCTATAAGTAACTTAAAGTAACAAAAGTTGAACTAGGACCTCTGGACTAAAATTAATAAAAACTTAATACAATTAACAATAACAAAACCATGGTCAGCAAGACGACCAGTCACCACGAGCAGCACCCGTTCACGAGCATAACGCAAAGATCAGCCATTACCCCCCTCGCCATATTTGAGGGAAGGAGGCAACCCGACCCCCGACGCTACCGCAAGCAGTGACATCTAAGGGAGCATGACGAACTTGCTGCCGGTTGCACTGGCAAGAATAATCATGAATTGTCGAGGTCGCTAGCTAACTACATATTGCAATACTACTCATTAAAAAAAAACATTGTAATGAGTAGATTAAGTCATAAATAAATGATAAAAAAAAGGAAAACCTGAATTATACAGTCAGATAAAAAAAAAAAGCAATTATATGAAATAACATAATGATATAACCTGTCAGTGGGTAAGCTAATTCTGGTGAAAGAACACAAACATTGTCTTGAGTTAATCACAGCGACCAACAATTCTTATCATTTAAGTAGTCGTTAATGGAATAGTATGCCTTTGAACAAAGGGTGGATTTTACTTTAGCTTTAAACGCACTAAAATGCAAATCTAGCAAGGAAGAGGGTAGCTTATTATAGAAGGTTATACCCAGACCTACAAATGAGTTATGAACCTTATGTAGCCGGTGAAAGGGAACACGTAGTTTGTCCTTATTTCTAGTATTAATATTATGAATATCACTGTTTTTAGTGTACAAGTGTATATTTTGCCTAATGTATAAGATGTTGGCGAAGATGAATTGCGATGCCACCGTGAGAATCCCAACATCTTTTAAAAAATCTCTTAGAGAAACTCTAGAACCTAGTTGGTAAATTGCTCTAACAGCTCGTTTTTGAAGAACAAAAATATTTTGAATGTCAGCGGCTTTGCCCCACAGCAGAATGCCGTAGGACATAACGCTATGAAAATAACTAAAATAAACTAACCGAGCTGTATCAACGTCAGTGTATTGTCTTACTTTCCTGACGGCGTAGGCGGCCGAACTGAGCCTTCCCGCTAGGCTTGATATATGTAATCCCCACTGAAGTTTGGCATCTACTGTTAAGCCTAGAAAAACTGCCGAGTCTACAGTTTCAAGCACCTCATTATCTAAGACGATGTTGGGTCCTAAATTCCTAACATTCGGTAAGGCGAACTTGATACATTTCGTTTTCTTGGCATTGAGAACTAGGTTATTTACGGTAAACCAATCCGTAACCATTGAGAGTGCACTGTTTACGTCGTCAAAATCTTGTCTGTTCCTGTCTACTTTAAAGATAAGAGAGGTATCATCAGCAAACAGTACAACGTTACAGATATCCTTTAAATAGAATGGCAAGTCATTAATATACACTAAGAATAAGAATGGACCTAGTATTGAGCCTTGAGGTACACCTAACTGAACTGGTCGCCCGGATGATTTTACACCATTAACATCTACACATTGGTGCCTATTTTGCAAATAAGAGCTTATTACGTTAAGAGCTTCGTTTTGAACACCGTAATGACGTAGTTTACGCAAAAGCGTGTCATGGTGCACGCAATCAAAGGCTTTGGAGAGATCACAGAAAACTCCAATAGCATTTTGCGAGTTTTCCCACGCGTCAAAAATGTGTTTCAGCAGAGCAACACCCGCATCTGTAGTCGAACGACCTTTTGTAAAGCCATATTGTTCATCGTGAAGGAGGCTATTTAAATTAAAATGTCTTAGCAACTGCTTGAGTATTAACTTTTCAAATATTTTACTAAATGCCGGTAAGATAGAAATAGGCCTAAAATTGCCAACGTTATTTTTATTTCCTGATTTAAATAATGGTATGACTTTACTACTCTTCATGAGGTCAGGAAAAGACCCTAGATCAACACATTTATTAAAAGTAACAGCTAGATAGGGGGCTACGATGTCGATTATATTACTTAAAAGCTTAATGGAGATGCCCCAATAGTCTCCAGTGTTTTTAGACTTAAGTGTGTTAAAAATGTTAACCACATCAAGAGGCGTTACATGTTCGAAACTAAATAAGCGACTACATTTGGGCACACTACTGTGCAAAAGATTTTCAGCTTTAGACGGGGACGAATTTAAGGAGCGAGTCGTAGTAATAGGTATGTTGGCAAAAAACTCATTAAATGCCTCAGCTACGTCGGCAGCTTTATCAACTAATTTGTTGTTGACCATAATCTCTAATTGTTTTTCGTGTTTAACCGATTTACCCGTTTCATTGTTAATAATTTTCCATGTGGTTTTTACTTTATTACTAGATTTTTTTATAGTATCGCTTAAAAATTTAGATTTAGCAAAAGCACAGATCTTTTTAAATAATATTGAATAATTTCTGACATACTTTAGGAAAGGAGTATCAAACCTATACTTTTTCAAACCATATAGCTCGTATAGTCTCGCTCTACTTTTATAAATACCTGGAGTGGCCCATTGGTTGAAGCCAACGGAGGTGCCATTAATGTCAATGGCTTTGGTCTTGAAAGTAGACTGGTATTCTTTATGCACTACATCGAAAAGGGCTCCATAGATTTCATTAGGATCCTCATGTTCTATTAAAGATGGGGTAATTCTACGAGCTATATTATTTTTAAATTTGTTGCAACGACTAGCTGTATAAGGCCTGCATTCTATTTTATGCGGCTTTTTATGTAAGGGCAAAGGGAAGCTAGCTAATAATCCACAGTGGTCTGACGTTAAGTCACTTAACACTAATTGATTTTTGGCATCACAGTCACTAAATATATTATCAAGACAAGTCGACGAAAATGCCGTAATCCTAGTAGGTTCAAAAAACAAGTTTTTTAAATTAAAAGACCTAAACAGATTGAGAAGTCTAATACTTAATGGAGTAACATCTAAAATATTAACATTAAAATCTCCACATACAATTATACATTTATTACTTGATTTTAATTTATTGAGTGAATCCTCCATTACCGATTCGAAACGAATAAAATCCCCAGAGGGGGGCCGATAAACGCAAATTATCACGTAACGCTCGAGTTCAACACAAGACAACTCAATAGTGCGCTCGATGGAAAGATTAACTAGATCTAAACGTTGTTTACATTTCAACTTGTTGGAAACAAGAACTAAGGATCCACCGCGAATAGCATTTTTCCTAACAAATGCACTTTGCACAGTAAAAAAATCATTGTTGAAACACACTATTTCATGTTCTTTCAACCAGTGTTCGGTCAAACATAACACCTGAACATCGTGATTCTCGATAAATAAACTTAACTCAAGCTCTTTGCCGGACAGACCCTGCATATTTTGATGTACAACATTCAGTATATGCAGCGTACCCGTTGTCGCACCTAATAGTTTAAACTACTAGGCGTGTCAAAAGTAGTGTTAGTACCACTACTAACAGTATTCGATGGTACACTACAGGTACCAGTGTCACGGTGTAAATTGTATGCTAAAAGATTAGCAATTTGTCTCCTACAACTAGGTGGCAAATACATAGTATAATTTGTCAGCTTGTAATCAGTAATAAATTGATTACAATCAAAATATAAAATAGCGTCACTGTGACGACTTGTCCTATTATAAATTAACATATTTAAATTATAAATGTGCCTATTTTGCTCAACAGACAAGCATTGTGAGTAAGGCAAGGCACAGAAAATGAATTTACAATTATTGGTCTCTTTGAGATCTAACATCAAATGGACACATTTAATTATATCCTTTTTTGTAACAGCTAAACTATCCCCATATAATAATATAACAGTAGAACTGGGGTTTAATTTTGACAATTTAATACTATTTAATAATTGGCTAATACTGGCACCGGGTAAACAATTATTAATAACATATTGCTCCGAACACTGATTAAATATACTACCAAAACCTTGACCAAATTTGTCAGAAAAAACATATGTTGTGTTGATTGAATCAGATGCATCTTGGTTGAGAATACAGTCTTGAGACAAACTCTCAGTCTGGGACGGGTCCTCCGTTACCTCAGGCTGGACAGCATCAGAGTTTGAAACCTTTTGACATGTACACTGACACAATACCAACTCATTCGCAGCAAGAATATGTTCTTTAATTTGGTTCTGAGAACCCACATATTTAATGTAAAGGGAACTAAGTCTGCCCTCAAGTACCTGTATATCAGACTGTAAGCGCTGTGTATCAATTTCATAGATTTTTTTACTGTCTTCTAATTTGATTTGATAATTGTTTAATTTTCTGACTAGATCAACACGTTCTTTCCTCAGTGGAATATTTTTGGAAAACTGTTTGTGTTGTTTCTTAAATTGATAACATTTTTTAATGATTCGATTAAGTTTTGCATATTTTTTAATTTTCTTATGACTAACTTTATTATCACTATAATTCTGTTTTAGCAGGGAATCTTCAGTAAGGTCAATAGTTATCATGGAATGAGGGTTACAATTTGTATTTAGTAATTCATTATATAGGCGGTTAGTTTCTTTAACTTGTATACATTCTTTTTCTTTCTCTAATTGGATAATACGACTATTAGCATGAATTAATTCATCTTCTAGGTCCCTAACTTTGTTTAAAGCCTCCTCGTACAAATTACTACAGTTGTTGAAACCATCCGTGACTACCTTCAATTGATCGCGTTCATCAACAACGTTCAAGTATTGCTGATGTAGGTCTACTAGCTCCCGTTTAAGGCTTGAGTTTTTGTCAACTATCTTCTTGACTTCCTCCTCACTCTCATCATTCTCCTGTAATAATTTTTGATATTGGAGTTGTAATGTTTCAAGCTTTTGGAGGGCCGTTCTCAACTTTAGCTCCATATCCTGAGCAGTAGCCTTACGGGTCATCACAGGCATGGTTTCAGGAATTGTTACTGGAATTAGAATAAAGAAACGGTGAGAACAAGTATGACAAATAAAATGAAGTTGGAAATGAAAGGGAAAATGGGAGAAGTTATTGTAGATCAGTGGAGAAATTAGGTTGGCTATTAAATTAGCTTGAAAATAGGATGTAAAATGATTCCTCTAATGTCGTAGGATTTTACTTTTTCTTATGTAGGTAGGTTGCTTAAATTTTAAAGTTTTAATTTATTAATAAAATATAACGCTAATGCAAAAATAGGGATCATGAACGTTTTTATTGTTGTATTTTATAATAATGATCAGATTGGGAATAATAGAATGTTCGCTAAGTTTCGATTTTTACGATGTAAACAATGCGATCTGGACCCAATGCAGAGTGTTAAATCAACGAACTATTTATGCAAATACTTAACGAGGATTTGTCACAGAGTTATAGAAACGATTTAGGGCTAATAAAAATTAAAAATAAACAAATACTCCCCGTTTAAATCCGCACTACAAACGTCAGCTGTTGGTTTTAGGTTACCGGTGTGTAACCAAATATTGTGTTTTACTTTATATATTTACAGGAAAACAATAATCCTGAATATTTATGCAATTACGTTACGTTTACACATAAAATTACACCTTAATTTCACTTAATTACTAATTAAAATTAATTTTATAATACGGAACAAAAATTTGACATGTCACTCGGCCAGTGTTGCCAATTAGTCTCTAATCATTTGCCATTTCCATCACGTAAAACAAAAAAGCCAAACATATTTAAAACTAGTATTCAATGGGCGGTCTTCTATTCTTTACAATACAATTTTCGTTCCATACATTAAAATTAGTGTAAGAGACAGCTATTAATTAGTCCCGCAATCTAGTCGTCAGTGTGATTTTATAATTAATTCTCTCTTAAGTCGGTTAGCGACGCATCAGTTACATTGCCGGCCGGAAGAATACGTGATAAATGTAACTGTTCTGAGGTGCAAGCAACAAGTTTTACGCGATAAATGTAAGGCTTTATATAATGCTAGGTTTTGCCGGGACTTGGCCCGCTTGGATGTTGGTTATCGCGTAAAGAGTAGCCTATGTCCTTCTCCACATCTCAGGCTATATTTCAGCCAAATTTCATGACGATCGGACCTTTAAACCGCTGACAGTTTAGGCGTGAAAGCGTAACAAGACAGACAGAGTTACTCGCATTTATAATATTAATAGCGATTTATATTTTATCTTAAGTTGTCATTGTCGTGCGGTAGATTAGATACAATTAAGCATGAATCAAGATCGGCTTTGCTGCTAATTTCCTCAAATACTTTTTGCAACCGATGTCGAGAGGAAATTGAACAGTTTTGCCTTCAGTTTCTAACAATCATGTAGCAATTTTGTGTTTGTTGACATTTTGAATATACCACGGCTGACATGGTCTCTAGGTGTCCCTACTAACTAATTCTAACGCTAAGTCTCACACCTTACTTGAACTAATCACCACCCATCAATGGAAACAAATAACAATAGACACAGTAAAACATACACAGTACAGTGACAGTAACTATTGTAACTCTAGGTCTTAAACCTAGAGTTCTGAGTAGCCTAATTAACGGCTGCACGAAATAGGCTAGGCATAGGCATTTGAGTAGTGAATGTTTGACGCTGGTTTTGCGAATGAAAGAAAAAAAAACGTGTTGTGTCGGGGAGACCCCTGTCAAGAACGAGGTTTCCTTACGCATTTTCTTTAACTCCGAATGTAACGTCATTTACTCTGTCTTTAATATAATCATACTTTATTTTATTTCTAATACCTCACTATCGGCTTCAGCACCTTCGAAAACAGGTTTGATGGTTTTCAGCCGCCATCTTTCATTCTACCTCATTATTGGCTAAAGCACCCTTGACAACCATGTAAACTTTCTCACTTTTTCTCCCTCTATTTTATTTAATACAACGTCCAATCACAACATAACGTTTATTCGTTACGTACCGCTATTTCCGCTGCGTGACGATTACTTCAATTTTACTTCTATCGATCAAAGAACTTCGTGCCAAAAAAAACGCGCAACAACTAGGTATCGCTGCCATTCTCAGCTTGGACCACAAAATCAGTTTGATTCCGGGTGTCGTTCGCCTTGGCCGGACTCAGATGAATGGGTCGACCACTGACAGTCACTGGGAAATTACTTAATTTTACAATTAACATCGCTCCGGACGTAATGCGCGTGAAGATTCGACGAGACCGAGAGAAGTTTCACTATCGATTTCGATAAATGGTGGAGCGACAGTCTCGCTTGTTATAACTTGTTTTTTTTTTAAATATGGATCTGTTCCAAATAAAGTGAGACAGGTAGTGTATCCAAAGACTATTATCAGGCATTTCGTGATTGGGAACTGTATTTAAAGTTCAGCGGAAGACGGCGTGTTTATTCCTGCCCTTTATAAGCCCCGACCCGCCTAACTTATGGTAGCTTATATTTGGGGTTTTATTAAAATAACATGGAAGGAAAACTTTGTAACCGAAGCGGCTCTTGCCCAATCTAGTAAGGCGAGTAATGGGTAGCTCGCTGTCCGGTAAGGACCAAGCCCGGGTCGACGGCGCGTTGTGTGCCACGCGCGCCTCAAAGAGATGTCAGCACCAACTGGTGGGGTCCGCAAGGGCCAATGCCTGCCAGGGGTGCAGGTTGTTCGAAAGAGATACCGCGGCCCCTGGCACCGAGGCAACTGAGGGAACACGGGTGGGTTTTAGTCAGTAAAAGTCTGACACGCCCTCCCGCTCCATCCAGAGCGGGAGAAGTTATTTGATGATTTCCCATCCAAAAAAAAAAACTATCTAATAATTTTGAAAATTACTAGGTAAACATTTTAAAGCACGGCTGTCGCATATTACCTATTTTTTCTCTACTTACACTTAATTGTCCATTTCCGTTGAAGTCACCAATTCGATCTGACTCAATTTGGTCAATCACAATCCTTCCTTACTCAACTCTTATATTTCAATGGAAAGTAAATATAAGTATAGACATCTGCTAATAATAGGTTTATTAATCATTCCAACTGATCGTTTCAAAAGTTCCGGTTTAAAACCTTTAATTTGTCGTGAGAATCTTTTTTAAGTCACGAATCACAATTGAGAAGCAAGTGTGGTCTTTCACGCAGTTAATTTAGCAATCTGAGTTCAATAACCTATGGTCAGAAGCTTTAATGAACGTAAGAAACTACTGACGAATGCGCAATTTTGGTGTCATTCTGATATTGAACTTTTTAAAAAAGGTCAGCTTAATTTCCATCTTTGTGATTTCTTCACGTTTCTTTGGTTCATGCAAAGTTCAACTGAACTTTACAATATTAAGTAGTTGTCTTAAAGTTGATCGTGAGGAAACTAGCGTGTCATAAAACCAAAAATTCGAAGACATGTGACATCTACCAACCCGCACTGGGCCCGCGTGGTGGATTACGGCCCACTCCCTCTCACACAGAGGAGGCCTGTGTCCCAGCAGTGGGAACCTTATAGACTGATTGTATTGTATTATTGTCTTGAAGGTAATTGCTTGTTAATTTGAATGCACGGAAAATGTAAGAAAATTGCCAGTTCAGAGTCAGGTTGTATGTTTATTGAAATATGATCCGCAACCTTTACAAATATGGCTTTACAGAATTAAAATCCTTTATAAGTTATATCATCAATACTTACAACTCTCTTAAGACTTTTTCAAGAAATAGTTATTCAATGGGATTTGAATTTTACAGTCTACCCTGGCGCTTCCCCCTTATATTATTACAATTATTCAGTTTTTACTTGTCGCAATGCTGGACATTCATACAGTGAAGTAGCTTGCTTACTATTTGTATGTTTTTACACGCTTTATATTAGCTTCACTTGTATGTTTTACAAACAAACATGTTTGTATGTAACCGACTCCTTTGAGCGCGATTTTGACCCACTTTAAACGGTCAGATTTCATTGAAACTTTGTAAACTGGTCGAGGACCGATGACAAACCAATCATTTAAAAAAAAATGAGAAAAAAATAACACGTTTTAGTAGTCAGCAGAACTAGTAAATAGAAAATAAATAATCGTTTGAAAAACTAAAAAACACGTTTTAAAAACCAAACTAAAAAGGAGAAAATAATTTAATTCAATTAAAAAGCGTGGGGTGCTTGACATTAATTGATTATAAAAATACCTCAAAAAGCACCCCACGCTTTTTAATTGAATTAAATTATTTTCTCCTTTTTTAGTTTAGTTTTTAAAGCGTGTTTTTTAGTTTTTTAAACTATTATTTATTTTATACTATTTAGTTCACATTATCTCCCGATGTTTTCTCACAGCTGACGGTATCTTAACATGTTGGTCCTTTGTTTGTAGCGGAAAAAATATAATGGACTTCATACCTTTTTGCGAACTGAAAAATATATGAAATTCATTATATTTTTTGTTTAGTTTACCTTACAGAGTTATACAGATCGTTAACGTTAGCTGGAAACAGGAAAACAAATGTAATCCATTTCATTGCTCGTTTTTGGGAGTGAATCAACATAGTTAGTCCAACTTCCAATTAGCAAGGAGATGTAAAAAATACATTTGAATGGTTCGGCAGTTAAAAAAGCTACTGAGAGCAAACAAAACGTGATTTAATTTAATGTTCAGAGGACAGCAGTTTGCTAACAAAGTTACTTTTGGTAACTATGCACCTGCAAATTAGTTAATTTAACATGTGCTGGAGAAATTGTCACTGGTATGAGTTGAAAATGTGAGTTTTTGGAGCTTGTTACCAACATACACTCAGTTTAAAATTAAAACGTAAAGAGGTATGATAATGTGAATGTAATTTTAGAATGGACTATGATCATGATAACATTTTTTGAATCCCAAAATAAGATTAAAGCGGTGATTTCTTGAAAACGCTCAAGAAGGTGGTTTTTTAAACCAGTGTATCTCTTTAACCGTAAATAATTTTGAAAGCAAAAAAATATATGATATTTTCAAGTCTTTTTTGCATACAGTGATGGAACTCAAAACATAATTAAACATACTTGAATGCATCAAAAAAATCATCAAAGTCACCTCTTAATTATCTTTAAAACCAGTTTATCCCTCCAATAACTATTATAATTGAAAATATATCATAAAATTCCAAATGCCAAACTGCATCCAGTGATGGATTATTTATTTTTAAATAGTTAATATCTATTTTTATACAATTTTATTTGCATTTTTACGCCAATGCTTGCTCATTTATTATTCGAATTTATTACAACAGATTTTAACCCCTATCAGATTGCAATAAGAACTATTATCGCTCATAACGACAATATTTAAAGTTACCAGGGCCTTAAGGAGCATGCGCTAAGGTACTCGCGAAATTCAAATTTTCTTACGATTTTTGCAAAGTGCACAGAAAACGAAAAGAGCCAACGGCTAGATTTTTATAGACAGCAACAGCATGTTAGGAAAAACACCAACATTTTGAGCAAAACTGACATTAATTTATAAGATCAAGTTCACCGAAATCCGTACAAAAGGATAAACTTTTTATGCTTAACAACATTGAATACATACAACGTCAACGGATGATGAAAGTTCGCACAAAGAAGGGGGAAAGGGCATACAAAATATTTTTTAACCCGGACAGGCAGTTCCTTAGGGAAAATGGGGTTTCATCTCGTTACCCAATCTCCTGCTGAAAGTGAAACCGCGTTTATATGTAAGTGATTCAATCTATTATCAGGTAAGAAAGTTCATGTTTATGCTATTGAGGAATCAAAGAAAGAGGATGTAACATATGAGCAGGATGGTTTTTTTTTTTTTTTTTTGGGTGGGAAATCATCAAATAACTTCTCCCGCTCTGGGTGGAGCGAGAGGGCGTGTCAGACTTTTACTGACTAAAACCCACCCGTGTTCCCTCAGTTGCCTGTGTGCCAGGGGCCGCGGTATCTCTTTCGAACAACCCGCACCCCTGGCAGGCATCGGCCCTTGCGGACCCCCCATTTGGTGCTGACATCTCTTTGAGGCGCGCGTGGAACACAACGCGCCGTCGACCCGGGCTTGGTCCTTACCGGACAGCGAGCTACCCATTACTCGCCGTCCGCAAGCCCGCGCCTACGGTGGCCGGGAATCAGCCTGGGATTCCCGACGCCCAGGGCTTCTCCCGCGGCGACTACGGCCGTGAGGGCGCATATACTGCCTCTCCCTCACGTGCGCCGCCTCCCTCTTCGCGAGCATTACTGCTTCGCAGAAGGAGGTGACGGCTAGCCATTCACTCTCGCTCCGTACCATGGCCTGCACCAGGGCCGGACGCGAGAGATCGCCGCCGCCGATCGCCTCCACGAGGACACGGCGGTGCTCCGCCCAAGCTGGGCAGACCGCCACCGTATGCTCCACCGTGTCCTCTGGGCGATCTTCGCAATGGAAGCACCCGGGCGTTTCCTCCCGCCTTATACGAAACAGGAACCTCCCGAAACAACCGTGTCCGGTGAGGACCTGCGTCAGGCGGAAGGTGAGGACGCCATGCCGCCTCTCAAGCCACTCCTCAAAGAGGGGACTTACCGCCGCTATCGTGGCGTGCCCAATGAGCAGGATGGTAAGGGAATAATAAATTAGAATTAACAAAATAAAATAAAACTATAATTTAACATTTAAATTCAAAATTAACAGCTCATGATTATCTCAATAAAATTACAGTTCTTCTACATCATATAGCTTGTAGGTATAAAGTACCAATATAGTGGTATTATTGGATTTAGTTTAGAAGTAAGTTTAGCTACTTATTTAAAGCTTCCTCTCTCCTACTATTTTTGCTGTGTCCGACAGGGTCCATAATGATTACATTTTTTTATTTATTTACCACCTAAGTACACATTGTGAAATGCAAATAAAATTTGAGTACCTATTGAGTATTGGAAATCCGCTCAATACAAGAAAATCTTTCTACTGACCAACAAAGCTAGCGACCAGAAAATACTAAGTACTAACAAAACAAAGATGGATAGATGGAATATGCTTTAGTTTACCTTAACAACGAGTAATTAAAATACAATATCCATGTTACTTTTAAGAAAAGGGTAAAAGCTCAGACCTGCGCGACTCTACTCCAATAGATCAATGTGCATGAAATTTTCATTGAAATTGTTCTATTAGAGTCACGTCGCGCCTGTCTGCGGGAGCCTAGATGTTCTTACATGAGCGGTGGTTTCAATATGCAGAATATGTTAATCAAAATAATCAAATCACAAAGGAATATTCAACTTATTTCCTCTGTCCCATTTTCATTATTCCCTTTTTGCTATGTTGTGCTTTGATCGGCGGTTACCAGCTTAAACTTGATTCTCTTCCGCCATTCGTATTTAAGCAAGCCTCTCTCCAAATGATAAATCTGTTTCAGCTACAAAAGCATAAGCCAAATCAGACGTTACCAATATAACTATAGGAGCTAATTCAGTTTAACAGGTTACACGCCTTGCTAATGAAATTATCTTACAAGCTGCAACGGTAATTATATTTGGGAAGATAGGGGGAGTGATACATAAGGGATATAAAGAAATGGTGCATTGCAGCATTCAAATGTTTCAAAGTTTCGGGGAATTTCTTTTAATTAATATTACCAGGCCACTCAGAAAGTATTGCGAAAAATAGTTTTTTTATGTATGAGAGACTGGCCAGTTATAATCTATTTTGAAAAAAAGATTTTTTGTAAGTAAAAATAGGTACGTTCCAATTTCAAAATTTCCCTCCACATTGTTTGCGAGCTAATTTAAATGATTGTGTCATATATCTGCTCCGGGAACATTTTCGCGCTATGATTTTTTACGATTTGAAGTGTCGCCTGAAACCGGACGAATCGTACGATAGACTTCAAATGGCATTCATGGATGAAGGCCCTTCTAAGGCAACCGTGTATGGTTGTTATGAAAGAAGTGGTCGCCCTTTGATGGCTGTTACGGAAGAAAACGTGCTAGCAGTGAAAAATTTAGTCCATGACAATAGGCGAGTTACGTATCCAGAGATTCAGCAAATACTGCAGGTTGGATCGGGAAGCCTTCACGAAATTCTACACGTGCATCTTCGCGTGAGGAGGATAGTTTCACGCTGGGTGCCGCACAACCTCACCGATGCTCAGAAACAGGCCCTTCGGTCCACCTTGTGGGACGCCTGACCACCAATTATTTATTTATTTATTTATTTATTTATTTATAATAATAAGCACACCAACAGCACTGTCACTTACATTTCAAATAAAACTTACATCTAAACATTGGCATTTCAGTAACCGTGCAAATAACAGGTATGCATGACATTGACATAATGAAAAAATTAGAGACAATAAGAAAATAAAATAAAAAGTGTGTCCAGTAAACCTAAATCTAGAACACTACGGAAATCTAAACAGTTTGAGCTATGTAGGCGTTATGTCGCCATACAATCAATATTGGTGTAGTTCTGTTTACCCCAAAGAATCCCAAGCGTACTCGCACCCATAAAATATATTTTTAGATAAGTGGAACCACTAACGCCATCTATGAAAGATCTACGACAACGCGCAACTCGCGCGCCGATCAGCTGATAGGTACAATGAAAGTGAAGGTTACGCTAACAGATGTCGCTAGCGGTACTGCACTATCAATAAACGTCAAACCGAGATTTATTTACTCCGTGGGAACTTGGGAAGTGTAGTAAAACTGTTAGTCGTGCTGTTTGAGACAGATACGACAGTTGAAGACATTTGTTAGTAAAGAAATATTGAATCAGAGTATGTAAGGGATTTTTATTAGCTTGTTTCATTGTTTGTATGTTTTCGGAAGTGGAGGAGTTGACATTGAGAGCTTGATGTCCGGTTAGCTTACGTCATTGATCATCAGGTCACGGCGCTTACGGGCTTAGGGCTATTTCTTTGTGTTTATCAAATATTTTTTCTGATACCAAAACCATCTAATAATTATCTATCTACCGAAAACAGTATTTAGTACTAGACATGAGAAAAACATGAGTAAATTATAATAATTTACTCATACATTGAGACAATAATGTTAGATAACAATAATTGTTATCTAACATTATTGTCTCAATAAACTAGCTAGCAAGTAGCAAGATAATAAAATTGCCTATCTTAGTCCTATTCATGAGATATAATAATTCAAAAAACAAAATAAAGTATACCTACTGCCTTTTTAATCAAAGATTTAAGCTGAGATAAATTGGACCCAACGTCAACACTACCGTTTTAACAGCATCTTGGTTATACTACCATAGGGCTCTGCCTAGTCTCCAGTATATTTTGAGCTTGCTGGTAATGTCAGTAGAGTTATCATCTGAGTAGCCTCTTCCTAACTATGTTGCTTCCAGTCTACACGGATACCAATACTTTACATGGAGCGACTGCATATCTGACCTTCACAACCCAGTTATTAGGTAATACGACACCCCTTGAATAAGACTGGTTGTCAGAATTTCGGGCTTCTGATGATCCGTAACAACCGTCAAAGATTTACGAATGACAAATGCTATCGTCAATATTTCGGTGAATTAAGTACATCTGGTGACCTGGCGTACCTTGAGTAGTCAGCTGATTGTCTAATGTTACCAGGACTTGTGATATATTCTGATGAATTGGCCAGAAAGCAGTCATGACCCAGTGGAAAAAGGCGCGACTTACCGAGTTGTAGGTCGTAGGTTCCACAACCCTGCGAGGCTGTTTACTTTGTGTAAGTTATTTCATCACCACAGCTCTCAAAACAGTACCTAAAGAAAAACAGCGTGAGGAAACCGGCATGTCTTAGAACCCATTCGAAGACATGCGACATCTACCAACCTGCACTACATTGCATTTCACATTTACAAATGTAGTATACTAGCATGTAACTATACTCCATTTGAAATAAGATTAGACATTTAAACAAACCTTTTTTACAGTCAGTTCAACCGATTCTGACTTCTATACCGTAGGCATAAGGATGGCATTAAAAGCAAAATAGTAGTTACAATACAAACTGTTTACTGCAGCTGCCATTTGTCATGCTACTAACGCAATAGAAGTCAAAATCGGTTGATCGGATTGTAAAAAGGTTTAGTTAAATGTTTAATCTTATTTCAAATGGAGTATAGTATACTACATTTCAGTTCCGCTACACGCCGTCAGTCAAGACTCAGTAACTCCGGCTACTTTAAACAAGTGACCCTTCGGGATTCGCTTCTCATGACCGATTGATCCCTTCGGTAGTAAGCCGGTTTTACGAGTTCCCCTTTACAAACAAACAAATAAACTTTCCTTTCTGTAGTACCTATTTCTATTTGCATGATATGTTTATTTTTATCAACGTTACTTTCGTTATCCGATTATATTTTTTTCATATAAGCCGTATCTACTACACAAAGATAATATCTAATACTTTTAACATCTTTGTATTTTGTATATCTTCATGTTTTGAATTTTCAATATTACCAACAGCACAAATGCCCAATTCCGTCATGAGTGAATCCGTTCTACGCAGGCAAACTTAAAATAACAAGATAAGAAAAGTTACATTGAGAGCTCCGAAATTAAAAGTAAACCAAGTCCAATTAATCCAGAAAAGGAAACGTACGAAACAGCTGAACCTCCCGCAAATCGAATTTGACCAAAAAAATACAAGCATACCCGCAAAACTAACCGATTCGACCAAAACTAATCTAGGCTAGTCAAACAAAAAAATGCTATAGCTATACGAAGGCCACAAATATCGAAATGGCTGACACGACCAGCGACCTTCTCGATCGAGAACCAATTAAAAAAGTTCCATCTACCAGGTACAAAAGTGAAATTGGGTAGACTCCTGCCCCCACTAACTTCCCTTCGGTAAAGTAAACACTGTTGAACTATGTGGAATTCTGGAACAAGTGTCGAGGAACACGCTTTTATAGTTTCAGCGAAAATTATTATATATGATGTGAAAAGTATCCGATATTAGTTTTAATGGAAGCGTTGCTGATTTTGATTAGGTTTAGTTGGTGTAATTTGTGTTTAATTACTTTTCTAAATAATTTGAAATGAGTGTTAAAATCACAGAAGCATCATTATTGTATGTTGGATGTGAAACTACCGGACGCGTATAATTTCAGGCATTAAAGGTTTTGAAGCAAGCCATATGCTCATGTCCAAGTGAAGCAAAGCTTTTTATTATCAGTTAGTCAAACCTAACTTACCTTTACACACGTCTGATCAGTGACAAGCCCTTGAAATAGTCAAACCATGATTACAGAATTAAAATTCCACAACTGAAGTAGCAGATAAAGAAGCAAAATACTAGATTTTTATTCTCATTCCCACACAGTGCAATGTACTAGCAAACGATTAGATAATCTTGAATAATGACCAACAAGAAGATTGCAATCTCGATAGATTTGAATAAAACAAACGTTATTTAGCAGAAATAAACGCTAATGAAGCTATAAAACTTTCAAAACACAAACTATGTACCAGTAAGTATTGCAAAGAGTTTTAATTTTAAGAGAAACTTTAGCAACATTTAAAGGAGTGAAGTATTCGTTCTAGAAGCAGCTGAATGGTCTATTAAAGCTGAGCTCGGAAACTTTGCTGTATCTGTTAACACTTTAGAGTTAAATGAAACTTAAAAAAAAATACTTAGTTCTTTGTAATAAAAATCCAGTGTATGGTCTAGTTTTCATTCAGCTTGGTTGTATCAGGCAGGATAAGAAGTTTGGTGGCCGCAGAGCCAATACTCACGAGCTGTTGACGCTGATTAGTAAAATGGTATACAGTGCTAGGAATAGTAAGTTGGTTGGCTTTAATATATCCATCTGCCACTTCAACATTTCAATCCTCATAAAAGGGGTTGAGTATATATATTACCTCTATAGGAGGTTGCCTGAGATGCTATTTTAGAGATAGACCAGATTTTGTAACACTATAAGCTTTTTGTATTAACAAAGCTTGCACAAATTTTCATCCCTGCAACGGACTAAGCTTCTAAAAATTTAATTAAAATTCAATAACGAGTTCTTTAACCTCAGAACCTTCCCACACATATGCACAGTAACTTCGTTCGACCCAATTAATAATTACTTGCAAGCCACGTGATTGGCCATACAATATTCACGGTCGAATTAATAGTTAATTTTTATTTCTACTAGCTACAGTAATTGAGTTACTAACTAAACTTTTGAGAAAATTTGTGGGTACTTTCTTTTCTTTGATCACTTTTCTTGTTTTAATGGTTTGTTTTGAACTTTTGAAATTAACTGCTTTTTTTTCTTGGGGGGTTTTTTTTTAGTGTAGATGTGATTAAATTGGATTTGTCTATTCTATGAATACTACACATGGGTGTCGTACCAAGCGGGAACGTTAGACTATCAAGAAGTCTTGAACATAATATAATGTTCTGGTGGTCATCAATCTTCTCCCACTCCCCCTCACCGAGAGAAGGCCTGTGTCCCAGCAGTGGGCACATTATACGCTGATTATGCATCAATAAAAGCACTTATTGTATCTTATACTGTAATATTTGAAGGCAATGGTGAAAATGAATCACCCAAGCCACAAGCCATTTTAATACGTGATCCCAGCATATTCAATGGAACGAAAGTAAGTGTGTTACAAAAATAACATGACATAATCCTTGGTGTATTGTTTTATAAGTACAGTGACATTGATTGACTACATGACCGCGACTAAGTCCTGATTTGACACAGAGGTCTCTAGTTTAAGAACGCGAATAACTTAAGTTCTGGCAAATAAATGAATTTGAATTAACCACCAAAATTATGATGATATGGTTAGAAACGGGGTGATTACCGAGATGTCGACCAATAGGGAAGTATGACAGAATAAGACACGCTGTGCCGACCCCAAATATATTGGGGAAGAGACTGATGATAATTACCGTAGTCCTGATCACCGGATCCGATTAGATTCTAAGGACTCTGAATGAAGACTCATGGGGTAAGACTGCAGCTGCAGTGTTCGAAATCGGAGACATTGACGCTATAATACATACACACAGCCTGTAACGTTCCCACTGCTGAGATACAGGCTTCCTCTCTGTAAGAGGGAGCAGGCCGTAATCCACCACGCCGGCCCAGTGCGGGTTGGTAGATGTCACATGTCTTCGAATTTTTGGTTCAAGGACATGTCTGTTATCTCACAATTTTTTCCTTCACCGTTTAAGAGCAGTGGTGATGAAATTAATTAATTAAACACAAAGTAATGCGCCTGGCTGGGTTCGAACGCACGACCTACAACTCGTAAGTCGCGGCCGTTACCATTGGGCCACCACAGCTTTCACGCTATAATAACCGACAATGAAATAATTATTGTTGTACAGAAGAATTCCATTGAAAAAAATCTATGTTTTAGCTGGGACCAGACGGCAAATTCTTCCAAGTATCCATCCGGTAATAAAAATACTTTTCCAAAACGTTAGCCGAAATTCTTCGCAAATGATTCCCCTCAAATATAGCACAGCATGTCATAATTGAATTGATGTGCTTACGTCAGTTTAACACGGATTTAATTGATATATAGGTTGCGCACGCGATGTTTAGTGTGCTCGTGTACCTACAATAATGAATTGAGCGGTTCAAGGCTACGTATCAATTGACATGCCCTTATTAAATGAAACAATAAGATTAACTGACCAGAACGAATCACACGCTTATTGTTTTGGGGGCTTAAAAATTTTGGTGCTGTCAATTGAATTAGGGTTTCATTTCAATTTATAATTTCATTGGCTACTTCATTTTCGTTTTTATTTTCCTACCCTTGGCATCTTGTCTATTCTTCTTCCATTCTCCCCTGTCAACTATCATGAACTTTTATCTCTTTCACAACATTCGTCACACAATCTATCGATCTTTTCTTTGGCTTTCGTTTCAGCTACTTGTATCTTTACTTTTATTCGTTTTGTAAACACCAATTCAAGGATGTCTTCTTCTTTCTGCCCTTCTCTCATGTTATTTGACGTCAGCGCTAAATGTTACTCTCTTACATTTGTAAATATAACCGTCAAGCTATCCTTTGTCCATTATTGTGTGTAATTTTTATATACCTTGCTTAAATATGTATATGTCGTGGCCATATCGTAGATTTGCTCACTTCATGAAATGGTCGCATTTCATGAAATTCTCGTCTTCTTCTGGTTCTTATATTACAGAAGACAGTCGACGTCAGGATGACGGAGCCCCACTGCGTGGGGCTCCTATTTCTGTCTGCAGGGTTTAAAGGAACCTAACCAAACCGAACCTCGGGGTGCCCCTACGTCGACAGTCTTCTCGGGAAAAATTCTCGAGCATTTCATGAAGTGAGCATATCTACGATATGGCCACGGCATATATACTACTGTTATAATGATTGATAGGTAGTTTCAGCAGGTAATTCTCTTTTTTTTTTTTTTCAAATGTACTTTCTGAGTTTATCTTGGACGTTAATAGTGACATCGGTGGAGGGAAACATCATGATGAAACTTGGACCTATCCTGGAGTAACTAAAATTCTGAAATCGCCAACCCGTCTTAAGAGAGTAAGCGAGGTGATCAATGCTTAGTGCCTTCTCTATAAAAAGAGGCCTTTGCCCTGTAGTAGGACAAATAATAGGCTGATATTATTATGATAATATTAAGTTTTTGCTTACGTAGTATTTCTTTTCAAATTAACATCTTTCTTTACTCAATAGAAGTATAGGACTGTCTCCCAACTCTCCACTACCATGGCGCCTCTACAGCTGCGTCTGGATACTTTTACTCGCATTCCTAATACAGTGGCGGCGCGGACGCAGTTTTCACTCGCCGCGACTGGCATACCAAGATGGCCGTGATTTACTACCGGTGGCACGCTGCTAGTTATTTGTAAGGGCAGTTATTAATCGGTTGTTGTTATTGCTTTTAAATTGGACTGTTTTAACTCATTTGTTTTATTTTATTTGCTGGGTCCCATGAGTTGTTATGACAAGTGTTTCTTGGTAGATGTTAGCTTAGGTAAATTTAATCCATGCCAAATATGACTGGGACAACCCGTCTTAACAAGGGATACCCCTTGTTAAGACGGGTTGTTCCAGTTTTGGGATCCTGACGACCCGTAACGACTGTCATATTATGTAAATAATAATTGGGATCCTATCAGGAGGGTGGAGGTCAGATAGGCAGTCGCTTCATGTAAAATATCAGGTTAGACTGGAAGCCGATTCAAACATAGTTGAGAAAACGCTAGGCAGATAATAATAATAGACACACTTAGGTGAATTTTGAGATATTCAGACGTTTAAATCCATCACTCCGGCTCATCCAGTTAGTCCGTTCATTAAATCTACGTTTTGCCATTTAGATTTTGATTAGTTTAACGTACAATCTGACCTAAGTATGGAATCTAATTGACACGAAATTGATGGCGTACAGTCCACGTACACGGCAGATATCAACAAAGGAAAAACAATTGATCGTTTACAAAATTACACAGTTCCTTATTGTATTGGAACTAAACTGCAAGGTAGCAGCAAACGTAAATTGACGCTAATTGAAGCTATTATATTAGATGAATCATACCCACGTGCAGTGGATCATAATCCATCAACAAACGCCACTTTACCAACAATAGTCAATCATAGCAATATATTCAGGTGTGTCGTCAGCCATTAATCACCACATTACATGTATGGTGATACAGAGGACCCTACGGGCATCAACAATGGAGTTTTATCGCCATTATGGTATTCGGTATGCTTCAAACGTTTGGGAGTTGTGACTGGATTACTGAATAGTATTGTGTTTCTATTTTGCGTGTTGTTTCACTTTCGACAAATTAAAGACGGCAGCGTAAAATTAGCGGTTCCTAAAAATTTTGTTGTAGTCTTGACCTTTGCCAGGATTGGCTTTCTAATTGAGTGTGACAATTTGTCTTGGCTTATGTAATTTGAATTTGCCAGTTTCATGTTTCGCTATTTTTGTATTAATCTACGGAGATGCTGTTTTGTCTTCGGCAATAACATTAATTTTCAAAGAGCTCTCAAACTACATCCCATTCATAAATCTCTGTGAATTCAAATGTGTCCAAAATGTGTTACTGGAATTTTCTATCTTTAATATCTCAGTGGTAGCCCCTCGGTAGTCTGATTTGTGCCCGATTGATGGCGATAGGCTCGCCCCCTCTTACATGGGGCTAACTGGTGAAATGTGGGTGTACTATGGCCACACCTCAGCCCAACCTAACGGGGAAACAAAGCGTGATGTGATGATGTTGTCTCCAAAGTAGAAAAACTTCCACGACTTCTTTCACTCTCAATACCGAGGAACACATCTTCAACGACTTCATACGATCCCAATATTTTAGATAACATCGAGCAAAACCCCGACTTTACAGTTAAACTGAATTTCGGAAAATCTACTGCATATATGAGGATTGAGGATGAATCTCTACGAGAAGGTGATGACAGTGATAAACGACGGAACTGGAGATACGACGTCATTCCGCGAAGATTATGACCCTTGACACTTGGAAGTTATAGAATATTCTCGCTTCCTACCACGTAGCGCATTATTCATTCAGAACATATTGTAATATCATGCTTATGAGATCTGTCGGAGCTAGCAGATGTGGGTGAAATGTGAATCTTAAGTAAGCAAACAAATCTTAATCATATATATCATTGTACTATGTGATTTTATGTCTACTGTGGACCAAGATCTTTCTAAACCACTGCAGTCAACGATTCTTTATCAGTATTTGAGGCCCTAGAGTGAGTTTATTTTAACGTTAGGCACTTGGATTGGCTCTGGGTTGGTGAAAGGTAAATCGAAGCGCCGAAAACAGTCTATGCGTTAAGTGAAGATGGTTAAAAGAGCACACACACTGGGGCCACTGATGGAATCCATTTTAACGACAAAACAAATACCATGCTCGGTTATATGGAACATCAATCTAGCATTGAACATCATCCTACCTCATAAGTTCGCGATGAAACAATTCACACCAGTCATGTAGTAAAGTATTAGTATTTCCTTAGTAGTCTATCTTCACCAAATCCATCAATCTGCCTAGACTTTCGACTTCCAGTGCAACCAGATGCAGCTAAATACCGGTATTTCACATGGAGCGACTGCCTATCTGACCTTCATAACAAAGTTACTGGTTAACACAATGCCCTTTGGTAAGACTAGTTTTTAGTTTTTTGGGCTTCTGACTACTCGTGTCGACTGTAAAAGATCAGCCGGGACCAACGGCTTATCGTGCTTTCCAAGGCACAGAAGGGTCTCGATGCGCTTTCACCAAGTTAATAGTTCAGTCAATCTAAATTAATAGAAAGCTCTGTAAATATGAATTGAATTCCGTCCTAATGTATCAAGACTACCTCAAAACGTTCTCTGATATAACAAACAGTAAATAGGCCATAAAGCCTCAGAAATACTTGTGCCAATAACCGCGAAATAGCCTTGAAAGTTGCTCTACAATAGATAATCAAAAAGGTTACATACGTACGTTACGTACATAGGTACGTAAGGTTCTAAACGCGGTGGTTTATACAATAATAGTTACGTTAACAGGGCTGTGTTCCGTGTAGTGCCGGATGTAAAAGAATAGCACCATCCCATTTCTTCCCATAGGTGTCGTAGAAGCGACTAAGGGACTTACAAGAGAATGGGCAGCAGCGTTCTCTATGCATTTGACTACCATACTGCGATCGCCAACCCGCCTGTCAAGCGTGGGGGAGACTTATGTCCAGCAGTAGACGTCTTTCGGCTGATATGAGAACAGCACTTTGGCTGCCTCGTTGGTCTAGTGATCTTAAGCACTACTTCTGAGAACGAGGTCCTGGGTCCGATTCCCAGATCGGGAAAAGTGTTATTGGGTTTTACTGTTTGAAATTTCTCAGTAGCAGCTTGGTGTCTGTATTTGTATCCGGTTGACGGCAATAGGGTCGCCCCCTATTACATGGGACCGGCGGAATGAGGGTGTAAGTACTATAGGTACTAACACCTCTGCTCAACCGTTCGAGGAAACAAAGCGTGATGTTAATGTTATTTTACCAGCAGCACTTCCGTTTTCATTATACAAATTCAGCAAGGTTTTTTCTCGTAGTCAGAGGTAACAACTTAATATTGACATAGTGCCTTAACGTTGTAGCAATAAAGGTGATTTTTGTATCGGTTAACTGTACCGACCCTATAAAGTCTAATACGAAAGATAAACAAAAAGACATGCCTTCTACTTAAGGTTGTTATTTCTTGGTGAAATCTGTACTGTGATTTTGTTATCAAATTGTTGTTTGTTTTGATTTCAGCGTTATTGTCTTGGAATTTATAAGTTAAAATCTATTTTGGTATCGAAATTTCCTTTTCCTTCCTTCCTATTTCGCTCTACTATGAAAACGTACTTAAAACCGTATTCCCCTTGCATACGGTTTAAAGTACGGTGGTACGGTTTAGAAGAGCGGTGGCTTCAGTGAAGGCTGTCACGAAAATCATAGCAGCGGGATTTTACTTTACGGAGTAAAAAAACGCTCTGTAAGAAAACACAGCAACTTACTATCATAAATGAAATTTCAATGACGTCATTGGCCGGTAAATTGGGGATACTCTGTGTTAGCCATCGGTCTTTCAGGAAACCGCAGCTTTAGAAGGTTTTATACAGGGAGGTAGCGACTTCGACGCTCCAACTGTAAACATGAATTCAGCACATGACAAAATCCGCTCTTTCAATTCTTTCATAGAAAAGTGCAATACCCACGCGACCAAAATGTATCGTTTTTTTTTTAAACGTCGATTAATTTCAACGTAGGGGTATAGAATCGTACTGAATCCATAGTAACAAGTTGCGCGTCAATGGTCCCTGTCATCTTAATATCTAAAATATTATAAAGAGTATTTGATTGTTTGTTTGTTACGCTTTCGAGCTAAAACGGCTGAACGGATTTGGATGAAATTTGGCACATGGGTAGACCATGATATGGATTAGATCATAGGACATTTTTTATTCCGATATTCCTTCGGGATCGGGACTTATACGAGTGAAGATGCAGGGCGCAGCTAGTAGATTATACATACAGGGTGTCCCAAAAGGTTACGTAGCTGGGAAGGGGGGTGATAGGGGTGGTCACAAGGGTCACCAGAAAAATAAATCCCCTCTGGGTATTTAAAAAAATAAATGGCGTTTTTTAAAGAACTAAAAATTTTACACCTTGTGGGGCTATTTTGCTAACTGTAGGTACCTACAAATATTGCTGTATATTATATTATAAAAAATGCTGTTATGTAATCGTCAATAACCCTTTATCAAATTGAAATAAAAAAAACCATACATATCTAACCAAGATTTTAAAGAAAATTAAGTTCTTGTTAGTTTAAAAAAAAAATAGTTTAAAAAAAATGCCATTTATTTTTTTAAATACCCAGAGGGGATTTATTTTTTTATTTTTCTGGTGACCCTTGTGACCACCCGTATCACCCCCCTTCCCAGCTACGTAACCATTTGGGACACCCTGTATAGACCATCTTCATCGCCTCGAGACAGTCACGACAAGACGTAACTTATTCCATGTTTAGCCAACACTACACGGCACTACAAACCGGTAAGTGGCAGTTATGACATCATCTTATAAGAAGGATATCGATCACACCTCATTTGTAAAGTAACAGCTTTTACTGGTCTTTCAAACTTTATAACCGACAAAAAGCTTTTTGCTTATGCTTCATATAAGATCATCGTTTAAAAAACAATAAGGTAGATGGAACATCTAGTCTTTCGATAGCAGGTAACATCCTGACGTGATGACATTGGAGAGTTACTAAGGAGCTTATTGCTCTTTCTTCTTCATCTTCATTTTGGAAAATGCACCTCGGATCAATAATATTTTCTTGTAAGTTTTGCCGTTCACAAGTATCTTTCAATGGCCTACTTGAAATAAATTATTTGACTTTGACTTTTGACTATGAACAACAAAAACGAGCAAAGCCATGGACTTACAAGATTTCAATTTTTATTTTCATATCGCCATGTTACATTATAACAAATGTAATCTCATTCCCATACACTTAATTTATTATGTTACTACATGTTTAGTTTCAAATGTAGATTCAGACGACTGAACTCTCATATACTTTTTAAATATAACATGTTTTTAAAAGATTACGATTTTGTTATTCCTAATAAAAATTGAATTGAACAGTTTAATATAATGACTGGTACTATTTTTGTGAACCTCAAATAATTTCTTTGGGGCCTCAAAGCCAAGTAACTGCGAATAACTTGGATATAGGTGATGACAGTTCTAACCTAATCCATCAAAGAGATGTCAGCACCAACTGGTGGGGTCCGCAAGGGCCGATGCCTGCCAAGGGTGCGGGTTGTTGGAAAGAGATACCGCGGCCCCTGGCACACAGGCAACTGAGGGAACACGGGTGGGTTTTAGTCAGTAAAAGTCTGACACGCCATCCCGCTCCACCCAGAGCGGGAGAAGTTACTTGATGATTTCCCACCCAAAAAAAAAAAAACCATTTGTTCGGGGTAACCTAGCTGAAATACTAACGGTGAGAAAATACCAAAACGTTAAGCAGAGGCTCAATTATTTTTTCAAGTGTGCATCATTAGAAGCGCGAAACATTTTTTAGAGGATCAAAATATCCCCTACAATATCACCAACCTGTTGGCCTACAAATCGTCGTTTACCATAACTACTACCGTGGTAAAGAACTGGCCATAAAAATAATATGGCTTTAACAGTCTGTTGATACTTAGCGGTAATTCTGAGCAGTCAAGTGTTTACCTTAATGGTTTACGAGCATCAAGGGAATCTGATTCAATTGAGTGGCCATTAAAGTGGTGTAATGTATACTTGCCTTTCGTAGAACTGTGGTTTGTTATTCTGCTTTGAACTCCGGAATACCTGCAAATAATAGAAAGGATTTGGTCAGTAATGTGTTGAGTATAGAAAAAAATATCAATGAGAACAATCGCTTTTGCCGTGGAGGTCTGAAATTACACTCTCACAGAGAGGAGGCTTGTGTCCCAGCAGTGGGAACTTTATAGGCTGATAACGCTATCCTTCATGACTAGTATCAATGTTGACTTCTTCACCAGCCGTTGCTTCTTTTTCTTTTATTGGCATATTGCAGGTCAACCTAGGAGATTGTCGGCTACTTAACAGGACTTGCCTGTGGCTGCCTCAATAAATTAAGCCTCCAACCAAGGCTTAAAAACTTTAAACTAAGCGACTACACGCCAAGGGCACCCCTGTGGGGTACGGACCTCGGAAACCTGCTGTTGCTAAGAGGCCTCCTGTTTTGTTCTATGCGTCCCTGGTACTTGTGTTGTTATCTGCCTACTAGATGGCTTGGTTTGTAGTTTCTCCGATAGCCTCAACTCCTCAGGTAATAATTCCTCAGATTTATAGAAGTAATAGCGATCTGCGATGAAAATCAAATATTTCATAGACTTTATGATTTCATTTACAGTGTTGGGAAGCTTGGATATTACAAAGCTGCATATTATGTAGATTACTTACTTGACACAGTTTGTAAAAGGATATTAGATTGTGTGGTCTTAAGATTCTCGTGTTTGAGCTTCCTCTCACTAACACATTATGAAAGGTAGGCTTTAAATTCACATGGGAACTGAATCTTATGAACTATTAATTCAGATTGCATTTAACATATGAAGCAATGGATTAGCAATACATATACTGTTGTGACTGATAGTGTGCTAAGCAAATTGGGTGCTGTGGTCAGCACGTTATAGGAGCTGATGAACACTATTGATGGACCACGAATTCTGGGCAGACTTTTAAATTGCCAACTACACTGTTAAAAGTACCAAAACATTTCAGTTTCTAATTTAGTTAATACCGAATAATCTTCCTCAAGTTGGAAATTTTCCGTCCTTTCACCATATTTTACCGAAAGTAGGTAATAAACAATCTTCTTTCGATTTTTTTCCACAAAACTCATCAACACAATGGGGCGGTCCAATTAGCCACTTGGCTGCCTTTTTTTGGGTGTTAACTAATTGTGTATTATACAGAAGATGTACCCCTTCGGAGGGTCGTAATGAAGCATTTTTAGATTGATGGTTAATTGAAAACATTTCTCCGGATGAATAACTTTTCTCATAATATCAGCATAACATTTTTTCTACTTGAGTAAAGTTTTCAATGTTTTGTTGGTAAGAATAGTATATTGGCGTAGCTAGCTGACATATATGGCCAGTAATTTAATTTCATACTACAGAATATAATCAAGTTATTCTAATTAAGAGACGGCTGTACTGCTGGGGAGTTTGTTACGCCATTTTGTCCTCCCGAGTGGTGAAGGGCGTCGGTTTCTAGGAATTCTAGGGAACTGTCTTATGTAATTTTGAGGTAAAAAAAGTGCTGACTCAGCCTAGTTTGAATAAATGACTTTTGATTTTGATTTAGCTTTTTGTATGTCTTCCGCTGGGAATTTTCTTCCTCTAAACATTGACCAGCACCCTAATTGCGTAACTCACGATTAATCATAATCTGTTTCGTTTTGAAACAGATGGCTAAACCATTGCTTCATTCATATGTTAAAAAAATGTGTCTGCTCAACAAAGTAAATAACGCAATGAATATTGTTGAGCTGTCAAAATTAAACCGATTATGATTAATCGCGTGTTACGCAATTAGGGTGCAGTTTGACGAACGGTTTCGAACTGTATGCATATACTCACCCATCATGTATTTATAACAAGCCTGTATTCTCCCACTATAGGGAAAATACCTCTATCTCTCCTCTCTATCAATTTAAATTAGGTAATTGCTTTTTAGCTTAGCAGTTTTACATAGATTGACAATTATAAACTTAAAAAAACCTCATTACTACAAGTAAAGATAATCAGCCTATAATGTTCCCATTCCTGGTACACTGGGGCCTCCTCTCTGTGAGGAGTTGGCCATAATTCACCACGCGGGCCAAGCGCGGGTCAGTAGATGTAACATGTCTTTGAATTTTTTGGTTTTAGGACATGCCGGTTTCTTGACGATGTTTTCGTTCACCGTTTTTGGGAGCAGTACTTACTTACTTAGTACACATAAACAACACGAGGCGTGATGTCATCACACCTTGTTTCCCCGAAGAGTTGCAACAGCGGTGTACCTAATGTACAACCACATACCGCCAGTTATGTTTAAGCCCCATGTAATAGGGGCAGTTATTGAAATAATTTACACAAACGATAGTCTCCGCTTGAGTTCGAACTCACGACATACAACTATTTAGTAAGTCGCAGCCGTTACCACTGGGCCACCAGCCACCACTGCAGGCTTAGCAAGACGCTTTCTATTTCTACTCTACCGTAGAATAGAAATCGCTTGTTTGTATTTCTCGGTACAAAACTGTCAATTGTCTACACGGTAACGTCATTTTTGTCTACTCTTCTGTCGACAAAACGCTTCTCTACAGTTCTCGTGCTAAGACTGCTGGTCATTACTTTTTTAAATAACTTATTCTTCGTTTTGGGTGTGGCGAAAGATGCGTTGACTACGTCTAGATTCACTATCTTGTTAGCAATTCTTATTGCTATTGATCAATTAGCATAACAATTAAACGAACAAAAGGATGTTCGCATCCGATTCTATTATAATACCTAATTAGGGCTTCATTTAGCATCAAACTTATTCTGAATATTACGAGGGTTCGTATCTTTGATAGACTTCCGATCACATATTTATATAGGTATTTCCTATGACCAGTAATAGCTTTAATATTGACATGGATAGTTTAATATTTCCTGTGACTTTTATAAAGATATCTCATTGATTATGGAAATGTAAGCTTGTTTTCATTTGATATAGTTAGTTAGGCCCGTATTTGCAGCACGATAGAAATAGAAGTCGAGAATCTGGATTTAAAACTAGATATGCGTTGAGATTGGAATGAAATCGTTTTGAAATATGAGCCCAAAAGACAGATATTCTTCGTCATTCGCAGGACCTAAGACTGACAAAACTTAGTTTTATTTACTGACAGACTACTCAAACGGTATGATTAATTTCTACTAATCCTTTAATCGACGATCACGAGGGCGTAATATCGAGCGGAATTTTTCCGAGCACTGAATCTTCAACGCGCTGCCTAGCGCCGAGATTTGAAAATCGAACACTGTTTGTTCGGAATTTTGAAAATCGAACACTGTGTTTGCTCGACACGCTGAGATTCACTCTATTGGATTCTCAATTCTCGGTTCAATACCGAGAGTTGAAAATCTAATGAGCGATAAAATCCCGCCGCGATTTTTTTACGTCGACTTACTTACACTTCTGACTCTAATAATACCTTTCCAGTGAAGACTAAAATAATATACCTTTCTTTGATCATCACTGTCACGTAACTGTACCAGTACCTACCTATTATAATTCATTTACATTTGAAACGCCTTTACCGAACTGTCATCTTTGATCTTCTTAACTCTCGGATATACTAACTGACACCAGACTGTGTTTAGTTCAGCTAAATATTAGAATTGGAGTTTAAACTTTACTATGTATTATACTACTGTCTGTGTGGTTCCGGACAAAAAGAATAGCACCACCCCATTTCTTATTGTGGGTGTCGTAAAAGGCGACAAAGGGATTCACTAGATGGGCAGCAGAATTTTCTAGTAGAAATAAATACTTCTTCGCGATAGCAATCTAAATAGAATCAACCCAGAATTTGGCTACGAGCTTGTTGGCGCTTTCAGCAGCGTCCATCAACTCCTGTAGCGTGCAGACAATAGGACACACTGGACAAGAAATTAAGGGCCCCATTGTTTGTGGTGTTAGTATAAATACTAACTGGCTGAGATCGCCAACCCGCCTGTCAAGCGTGGCGATTATGGCAAAAACGAGGCCTATGTCCAGGGGCCATTCAAGTATTACGTAAGCAGTTTTTTTAGCAATTATAGACCCCCCCCCCCTCCCCCTCGTCAGCAAAAGCAAAGCTCTTACTCCCCCTCCCATGCTCACGTAAACTTTGGTAGCAGACACCTAACGTGTCTGCTCACTTTCTTGTGATTTTGGTATATTGTCATCGTTTTCTTCGAGCCATTCATGGACAAGTAGGGTTGCTTTATGTGTTCAAACCAAAATCGACTAAATTTTGTAGAAAATCCACAAGTTAATAAATAAATACTGCTGACGTAATCACCATCCATACCCCCCATGTCATCAAAAATAAGCAAAGCAAAGGCCCCCCCGCCCCCCTGTAGTGCTTACGTAATACTTGAATGGCCCCCCAGCAGTGGATGGCTGAAATGATGATGATGAATTATCGAGATAGGTATGTACAACCAAAATTATCTTGGCTTGTATTTTTTTGCATAATAATGTTAGAAAAATGTGTCTGCTCGACACCGTAAATCTCGTAAAGAATGTTGTTGAACTGCCAAAATGATAGCTATTCCTACTGTTAGTCATGATCTGCCAAGCCTTTTCCCCAACTATATTGCGGTTGGCTTCCAGTCTAACCGGATGCAAACTGAATACCAGTTTTTTTTTTTTGGGTGGGAAATCATCAAATAACTTCTCCCGCTCCTCCGTATCAGACTTTTACTGACTAAAACCCACGCGTGTTCCCTCAGTTGCCTGTGTGCCAGGGGCCGCGGTATCTCTTTCGAACAACCCGCACCCCTGGCAGGCATCGGCCCTTGCGGACCCCACCAGTTCCGTATTTTATATGGAACGACTACCTATTTCACCTCCACAAACCAGTTACAGGGTATGATAGCCATTACTACTGTTAGTGTGTAACGTAATTACTTCAGGTGATTAAAAGCACCTATTTCAGTTTGCGGTGCGTGGTGAGCAATGATCCCACACTGCAGAATTTACCATTAGCCAGGGAATTAATTGAGATAAAGAGTTATTTACGAGTACAAACAACGTTCCAGTGCGATTTATTATAATAGCATGTTGTAATTATGTAAAATATATGTTATGTGTTTCATTATTTATTGTTTGTTGCATTGCAGTCTGGTCAGTTTTTACTTTCAGATTATGAGACTACTCACCCTTGTTAGTAGGCAATATTTTTTTATGACTTGGGCTTGAGACATCACTATTATCATGACTGGGGCAATAAGAATAAGAGCGGTTTTGCTTATCCGATCCGATATCGGCATCGGACACCGATCCGATATCGGTATCGGACACCGATACGATATCAGGGCAAGTAAAGTGTATGAAACATGTACCTGTCTTTCACATGCTCCCGGATCTGAATATCTAGCTTTTACAATGGGATGTATGATGTATCCAATACTGCCTGTAGACAGATCTCTTTTTGAATCTCAAATAAGTATAATAGATACAGCAAATAAAGTTTTCTATTATAGTCTGCGATTGATGACCTGTCCGTACTAAAGTTATCGAGCAAATGGCCGTACCGGAAAGATTTTGTCGGAAATATGTGAAAACAGCACATGGTGTGGCATGGTTATTCGGATATCGGCTATTGGGGTCCTACACCGATATCGGATAGCATAATCTGAAAACGCTCTCAGCCCTTTCATCATGAGTTGGGTTATATGAGTCATCACTTTCATCATGACCGGTGCTATGAGTCAGTACTACCAGCAAGACTGATTCAATATGACTCCACACGTATAGCTCGTGTCGTGATGAAAAGATTTAATTCCATCTTCTACCCTCCTCGGGGTTACTGCCACGATAGAGACCGAGAGGAGAAGAAGAATCTGAAGTCAATTTACGACCATACCAACACTTCTCTTCATTAATTACTCCAGTGCCAGTCGTGATCCAGTGGAGACCCAGTTGTTCCAGCGCACCATGAGTCAGCCTGCTACCAATCTTACTGACTCGCAGACCAATATTTCTACCAGACATGAGGTATTTTCGTAGATCAGAAAAAAATAAGGGGACAGAATTTGATTTCCCTGTCAGACAAAAATGTCTATGTCTAGCATAATGTTATTAGTCTGTGTTGTTTGAGAAGCGATCTTTTGGGAATATGGTGGAGTTTTCTTTTCCTTATTGTCTTGTTGTTTTCTGTGTCGCATACATAATATATGATCATGATCAGGAATACGACGCCTAAGCTGTTTTGGCTAAGGTACACTTGAGCCAAAATTCTTCGTATGACCTCGTTTTTTAAAGCCTCGATACTTGTAGGGTAAAATATTGTAAGTGTTTGCCCGCCTTTGTTAAATTGTCTGTTAGCAATCCTAATGAATACTTGTATATGTCGTACAGGGACATCGACGCTCACATGATTCTCCTATTGACGGCACGGTTGGCGCAGTGGCCAAGCGATTGACTGCTGCGCTGCGTGTCGCGGGTTCGATTCCCGCACGGAACAAATATTTGTATGACCTACAAGTAGTTGTTCCCGGTCTGGCTGTTTGTGTATGTGAGTTTAAATGTTTGTAAACGCATCCACAATACAGGAGAAATTCCTAGCGTGGGGCAAAGTGTTTTATTTAAAAAAAAAAAAATTGTAGAAATAATTCTTACAAATACTCCATTTGAAATAAGATCCATTTGAAGACCTTTTTTGCAGTCCAATCAACCGATTTTGACTTCTATTGCGTTAGTGGTATAACAAACGGCAGCTGCAGTAAACAGTTGGTATTGTAACTACTTTTTTGCTTTTATTACCATCCTTATGCCTACGGTATAGAAATCAGGATCGGTTGAACTGACTGTAAAAAAGGTTTGTTTAAATGTCTTCTTATTTCAAAAGGAGTATAGTATAATACAATGTAGTTTTTCGTGAACGCTTAGATCTTTTAAACTACGCAACGGATTTTAATGCGGTTTTCACCAATAGGCCGAGTGTATAATCTGTGGCTTTTAAGTTTATTACACCGAACTTTATAAACGCGGGCGAAGCCGCTGGTAAAAACTAGTCAAGAATTAAATCAGAAGGCCACTTCTCGTAATTAAAAAGGTTCAAATTCTAGTCGCAATGTCATCTCGGCGACAAAAAAAAAATCAAAAACCTGTCACAAATGTATGGAAACTCGAGAAATTTTAGACAGATTGAGACAGATCAGATTGTGAACGTCCTTAAAATTACGAGAATTGCCCCTCCGGTGTTTCATAGAAAAGCGAAATACCTACGCGGTCAAGTTGAATGGAACAGCATTATTTTTTTAACTCACGAGATATTTCAACGCCCCTGGGGGTTTCAGAATCATGTACTGAAACCATGGTAACAGGTTGAACGTCGATGTCCTGCCACCCTGTATAATAGTGATAAAGGCATATCTTGTGTACCTATGGATGTGATGTGATCATAATACATATAACATTAAAATCAATGACGTATATTGATTAAAATAGGTCTGTGTAAACGGTCCAAAATGTGTTTTTTTAAAGAAGTATATCTTTAACCGTAAATAATATTGAAAGCAAAAAATTATTGATATTTTCAAGTCTTTTTTGCATACAGTGATGGAACTCAAAACATAATTAAACATACATACTTTAATGCATCAAAAACATCATCAAAGTCACCTCTTAATTATCATTAAAAGCAGTTTATCCCTTCAATAACAATTATAATTATAATCAAAAATATACCATAAAATTTCAAATGCCAAACTGCATTCAGTGATGGATTATTTATGATTAAATAGTCAATATCGAATTTTATACGATTTTATTTGCATTTTAACGACATACGCTAAAACTAGCTTCCGCCCGCGGCTTCTCCCGCGTGGAGGTCGGAAATTATTCCTCGGGAACGTACTACCGGGATAAAAAGTATCCTATGTGTTAATCTAGTTTATAATCTATCTGTGTGCCAAATTTCATACAAATCCGTTCAGCCGTTTTTGCGTGATTGAGTAACAAACATCCAAACATCTTCACAAACTTTCACATTTATAATAATATATACATATATGTAGTAGGATGAAACCAGTGGGGATCCCTAGAATGATACTAAAAGAAACAAACAAGTTTATGTTAAAATCATTTATTATCTTGTTTTCTTTATTGTTTTAAGACTCTACCACCGGTTCGTAAACCTACCCACAACTGAGAAGAATCCGGCAAGAAACTCAGCGGGGACCTAACTTCAATTCTTTTAATTTAATTGAAAGAAGCTAAATGGCATAGTTTTGAATAATTTATGATGTTGTATGATACATTATGTTCTATCATAACATATCATACATTATGTTCTTCTATATAACATCAAAAATTATTAAAAACTATATAGTTATAATTATAACTCCGCGTATTTGGAGATAAGCGAGTTGTAGGTGGGGCCAATATGGTGGATATTGGTACCACGAATGTGAATTTAGGTAACAATTTTAAAAACAATTATTACCGAAGTAAAAAGGAAAGCAAAGAGCGGCTTATCCTTATTAATCGATTCGCACGAAAAAACTCGTCCGGATCGTCTCTTTTAAATACTGTAAAATTTTCTATTTGCGAATCGCATTAGTCAATTTATCCGTGGGCGAATTGACAACTCCTATTCGTAGTAGGCAACTGGCACATTTATTATTTATTTAACCAGTTATGCACACACATATAAACAGACAAGAAGAAAGGAACAGAAAAATACGTACATAGGTAATGCTTATTTCTACAGAAATCTTGTATTTTATGTAATGTAATAAATGTGTCGATTCGCCCGATTCAGGCGAGTTCATTCGGGCGAGTCGACTAATAAGCAGATTGTGAATTACAATTTTTAAAACATTAATATACAAAGTAAATATTACCTTCAATTTGATAAAGAGTAAAGCAAACAGCTCACCATAGTGTAACAAAACCAAGCACCATGACAACCTTTTTGCCTTGCTAACTCTGAGCTGAGCATCAAATACATTTGCTTGAATAGTTAGTACAAAAACTTACACAGTAATAAGTTACAAACAGTTTTAATGACGAACAGTTTAATAAAGAGACAAAAACGAATCGTATTATGGTCTTTAGAGATCACAAAATTAATCGATCATTTTAAGCAAATCATTATAGCCTTTTTCCAACTGTTATGGTCGGGTTCCAGATGCAATTGAGTCTGATAATAAAAAAGTTGCGATTCGGTTTTATCTACTCTAGAGGTATATGTAAAGAGGGCGTGGGTTGTGGCGCCAACCGCCCGAGGTCACTCAACCTCAAGGAACATCAACAAAGGACAGGCCTTGAAACCTTTCGCATTAACAGTATACCGTTATTTGATATCATATGCATTGATTACAAAGTACCTTTTGATTAGCAAGTAAACACAATCGATACAATACATGCTTGACAAAAAAATAGTAAAAGTTCCGAAGTTTCTAACCATCTTACATAAAATAAACATTTTTTACAGTCCGTTCAACTGATTTTGACTTCTATTGCGTTGGTAGCATGATAAATGGCATCTGCAGTAAACAGTTGGTATTCTAACCACTTTTTTTCTTTTAATGCTATCCTTATGCCTACGGAATAGAAGTCAATATTGGTTGCAAGGACTGTAAAAAGGCTTATTTAAATGTCTAATCTTATTTTAAATGGAGTATTATAGTCGTGGTTATTGATAAAATAATGATGACCTCGACACACAGGGTGGCAGCGAAGTCGACGCGGAAACTGTACCTAACCATAAAAACCCTGTTGTTTCAGTTTCATACCAACGTGGTCAAAATGTATGACGGAGCTAATTTTTTTATAATATAACCGACGTTAAAATTCAATGCTGGGGCGTTCAGAATCATGTACTGAATCCATAGTACCAGGTTGCGCGTCAAAGACCCACCATACAACGTTTAAAAAATTAACATAACATCACGCTTCGAATCCCCGAAGAGTTAAGCAGTGGTCCACATGTCGTCAGGTGCGACAAACGACCCTATTGACATCAATGGGGCACAAACAAAAATGTTTAATTTAAAGACTTATAATTCTTGAGTAAGATACTATAGCTTGCAGAATTTATCACAATGTTGGTAACGCAAAGAAAAGAATTACATTGTAATACGAATACAACAAATTCTAAACGTTGCGTAACCAAAATGAGAAAAACATGTAGGCTCCTCATGGTGGTACTGATAAAAGTTTAATTATTATCGCCAGGTACCTATACCAGCTCACAAACAGTACATCTTATAAATGCGAAAGTAACTCAGCCTGTCTAGTGTGGGTTTTTCGAAAGAAATACCGTGGCCCCTGGCACACAGGCAACTGTAGGAACACGGGTGGGTTTTAGTCAGTAAAAGTCTGACACGCCCTCCTGCTCCACCCAGAGCGGGACAAGTTATTTGATGATTTGCCACCATTAAAAAAAAACCTCTTTCTGTCTGATGTGATTTGAAATAACGATTTCAGTATCTTCAAATGCAGTTTGTAATTACTCTTAAATTTAAGTATGGTCTCCTAACCACGTGTTCCTGTAGTCGCAACGCTTAAGGACCTCCTAAAGTTCCTCCCCCGTATTCAAGCCTCTATGTGCAATTGCATGCAGCTGAGATGAGAATGCTAAGATTAAGGTGTGGTGATACAGAAATGGATAGAATAAGAAATTAGTACATAAGAGGAAGTCGCACCGGTAACTGAAAAGTTGTGTGGAAGTTGGCTGTTATGGTATAGGCATGTAATACGGAGTAATGAGGACAATGTCGTGGAAAAGTTTTGAGTATAAATGTCTATGGCTACAAGAGTAGGAGGAGACCAAAGAAACGATGGATGGACTGTGTGAATGATGATATGGTTAGAAAGGGTGTGACTACGGAGATGACGACTAATAGAGAAATATGGAAGAAAAAGAAATGTTGCGCCGCCCCCAAATAAATTGGGATAAGGGCAAGAGCTGATGATTCAAGCCTGTAGATCCTGAGTGTGAGTTGAATGAAAGGCATGTAAAATATATCGAGCATACCAACATACTACTAGACTGCGTAGACAATTAAAAAAAACTCTGAACAAAACAATCAATCAAAAATTAAACGTAGCAAAAAACCTCAAGAACCGGCAACATTACAAGTTAAACATCAAGATGAAAGGAAGTTTGAGCTAAGAAGAAAAAGATTTTGAAAACAGCAAAACTGGAAAAGCAGAAAATATATATCACCAACAATGATGACGACATAAGACTATCACTACAAAACTTGAATGTCATGGAAGCAAATATCACTAACTAAATAAACGTGAAGGAATTGTATTGAATAAATAGTTATTGTAACAAAAACATTACACAATTCCGAAGATAATTAATAAAAACTATGGAGCCCTGGCGACGTCACAACCGAAGACATGTATTTAAATAATAATTGGTCAAATAGCGACAGCTGAGAGCGAATCTATCTTGCTAAGCTTTCACTATAAGACCTGTCGGTTTATTCTGTAAGTTCCCCTCTCCGTGAAAACTTAGGTGAAGTGAGCTTGCAGTGAGTCGTCATTCCATAATGATGCTAGGGATTAACACTATTGACAGCTCACGTCTAGCTCACATCGCCTTAGTTTTCACGGTGATGTTTTACAGAATAGATCGGCTGATAGGACTAATCCAAATCTGCAATCTAGCTAGCCTAACAATGCTCTTTTTGAGCGAAAACGCCGACCGCTTCTCCAGGATGACTATGCGCCATGTTGGATCTGCCACAATGAGGTGATGAAGAAACTATAGAGAACAACTCCATACCCCCATTGTGGCAGACCACCATGAGCTGCGAAGTATCGACGCAAAAACATCAAGAAAAGAAATGTATGATAGAACACAGTCCAAAGACAGAGGTAGACGTTGCATTACATTTCATGATCTTTAGTATACCGAAGTTTCAGTACACTATTGAGCAAGGTTTGCAGCTGGCGTTACTACTGCCCAAGTACCCAATGTGAATACAAATACGAAAAGGTGCAAACATCATCTAGATAACGTACCTTCTGATGGTTCCAAATCAGTGGTAGATAGCAATTATGATCTTCCTCAAAACTGATGCAAATTTATCAGATAGTAAATACCGCTCCAAAGGCTTCAATATACTTTCTCATTTGAAACCAGAGGAGCGACATTTTCCCAGAGATACAAGACACGAATACGAAGATTAGTAAGAAGCTCATGATCATTGTAATAGGAATATATAGCGACCAAATTGCAATGTTGTAGCAAGACCCGTCATAACACAAAACATAACTTAACACTTTTTTCCCCAAAAGGTTAGGCAGAGGTGACCTAGGAACTGACATGCCCGAACAAGCTGTTTATGATTCTACAGACTTTTAGCTGCCTTTACTAAGTAAGACAAGACGAAAACGTGTGCTGCTCGAAGAAACGATTGATCGATAATTTAGTGTTGGAATCGGGACTCAATCAGATGGTCATAACCAGTTGGCTCGAGAACATCAGAATATATCATTTTACACACAATAAAGTTAGACATCTGTGACGTTGCGAGGAGCAAGATATGAAAATAACATGCATTTTTACCACAATGTTCAGAAAACATGCAGTGTGCCGAGGAATTTTAAAAACAAATATATTTGGATGATGTAATTATTCAGAAAGAGGATTCCAAAAAGAGAATAGCATGCTCTGTATAAAAATATCAATATTACCGGACAGATTAACAAGAAACTATGCAACTGAAACGACAGCCGTAGAATTATAAAAAACCAAGGCAAAATTGAAGAAAGGAAAATCAACGTTCACGCTCAACACTCAGGACCAGGGGGCCGATTCTACTAACAAATTTGTTAAAAAAAACGCAATAGAACCGCAACCGAATCACCACTTTTAAGCGTTTTCGCATTCTACTAAAATGAACAACGGTCCAGCTGCGACACAGCTGCGGTTACGTTTTAGTTACGCCAACGATCGATTGAAACAATGTCAAAACCTATTCTACTAACAAAATCGAACATGAGCGTGACGTTTACTATAGGACAAAGTTAATGATAAAATTATGATTATTATGTCTTTTAATTATAGAAAATACTTTTAGTGCCACATATTCGTGTTTAGTAACATTTTTAGATTCAACTTTTTTCTTTTTGGTATTAATAAAACATATTATTTTGGCATGTTGGTAATGCGGGTTACCCGCTGTGTTCCCGCTACAGTTCAGTTGCAATTCGTTTTAAGTTTAGTTTCCATTTTGCTTATAAAATAGTAGAATGACTTTTTATGTAACTATCGAACGGCGATCGAAATCGAACTGTTGTGGAAACACAGTTTAACGTGTAACGTTGCAAATTAGTAGAATCGGCCCCCTGTTTGCGACTGAAGATATAAATCGATAAAAGAGCTTTATATATTTATAAAATGACTTACTAAGTTTTTGACACTTGTTAAGTTTTTTCAAGAAATTAAGTTAGTTTTTTTTTTACATTATGTACTGAACCGAACCAAAAGATCTTAAATGATAAAAATAATATTTGGTTGATTTTTTTGTCTTTTTTAAAGCTTTTATTGCATTGTCACGAGAACCAAACGTGTGTGCTAAATTTTAGCCCGAAAGCTTCAGTGGAATTGGGTGAAATTTCGATTGCAAAATTCCAGGACATACAGTAACAAGTGAAGTTAAATAAAAACTTTAAAAAAATGTTAGGTAAAGTCCACAGCATTTAATTATAGCACGCGCGAGTACGTCGACCCTAATATCCGTTTGTTATGGTGCCGATTCACTAGACTGGAAAATCTATAGGAGGTGAATACCTATCGTATCGATTTTTAATTTAAAAACGCCTACAGAGCCTTTTCGTCAGGTTTATTTTATTTTACTGAACAGTGTTTTTAACAAGACTTTTGGTAACTGACTTTGCTGTTTGCAAATTTGGAAATTAATATTAAAGCGACTTTTAGAACGATTTTGACATGGCTGAAGCTTTCGAATGATTACAAAAGTTTCTCTTAAAATACTTCTGTTGACATCTGTCAATCATGAAATAAGTACCTAAAAACACACACACGCAACAATTCCAAAAAACATCAGTCTTTACCTTCCATTTAATAAAAGCAATTAATTTAAATGGCTAGAAAAAAAAACTTCTCCCTTTATATCTGTTTCCAGAATTTATAAATTAACAGGAAAATGAGAATTTTAGGGCGGCCGCAGATAATCATGAAACAACAAAATTTTAATTTGGAAAAATAAACGTAATGGGACGTCCCACGCTTTGATACGGACCTAGTCTGTTAACGGTTTTATATAATTGTACTGAAAATTAAGAGGTTTTTTTCCTCTTGCCCAATTTATTATAAAGCTACAATTAAAATGAAAGGCACGGTATTTGTTTTGATTCCAACTGCTTCGTGTACAGTCAGCGTCAAAAATATCGGGACGAGCAGACTTTAAAATGATCTCACCAACTAAGAAAACGAAACTTTATCTCAATTGGATAAAGTTCTTGTCAGAATGACAGTTTTCGTGTAGGTACTGCCTTCATTCTGAAACATTCCTTGTGTCAATGAGCTAATATTTAATTTTCATAATTGTTTTAGATCATTTTGAACAGTCTGTTCGTCCCGATATTACTGACGCTGACTGTACAAATTAAATTATTTACTGTATCAGTAAGTAAATTGTATTCCACAAGTTAAATTATGTAGCTTACATAAATTAAGATTTCTGGCACGTTTTTAACTGACTTCCCCAAGACTCATCGAACTTTTTACTTTGCCTTACAAATTCGCCATACCCGTTTTAATATTTTAAATAACCAACTAACAAAGAATGTTTACAACTGCGCAATATATTCATAATACAGGATCACACGGTGTAGCATAAAATGCCCCGTACAATGGCGAACTCACACGTGCGATCTCCGCGAACCGGCAGATGCGCGGGCGCACCTGGTTTTGCGAAGACGGCGCATCAGAAATTGTACAGATACCTATATTTCATACTAGCTTTTGCCAGCGGCTTCGCCCGCGCGGAACTTTCATCCCCAACTCCCTTAGGAGTTGAATTTCGAAAAATCCTTCCTTATTCCTTGTGTTCATTATAAAGGGAACATCTGTGCAAAATTTCAGCTTTCTAGGTCCAAGGGTTTGGGCTGGGCGTTCATGAGTCAGTCAGTCAGTCAGAACTTTTCTTTTTTAGATAGATTCAAATCCGCGTTTCCAATTTTATAGTTTTTGAATTTTAACTAATATCAACTTTATTTCCATTTTTTTAAGTTGATTTCAGGTAAAATAGTACCTACTACTGAATAAGTCATAATTTGATTTTTTTTTAAGTTGTAGAGCTTTGAGCTGTATGTGTGTGGGTATTAAAGTTATTATTCCAAAAACATACTGGTTTACATGTTTGGAAACTAAATTAGGAACGCAGCATAGGTATAGTTTAGCGAACGCGTTGACCGATTTTACACAAATGGAGGATAAACATTTATTTAGGTTTGTTTACTTAGAGATAGTGTTACGTGATAAAAAATAAATATTTACAAGCTGGTAATTAACCTGTATTATAAGATTTTGTAATCAATACGGATATATTGGAGTTTTATTTACCAGTTTTTAAAGGTATCGGGAATACTCTATGGCTAATTTGAAAACAGCTGAGTTTATTCTATACTAAGAAATCAACTATATTTAACACTGTTTGGCAACAATGTTCGGAGTTAGGAAGCGGTATGAAAAATGAAAGAAATACCTTTTTATCTGGTACTTATCTTATAGGTACTTAATAATGTCCTACTGAAGCTAAGGCTTCCTCCAAATTAGCCTTTTCCTAATTATGTTGAGGGCGGCTTCAAGTCTAACCGAATGCAGCTAAATACCAGTATTTTAAACAGAGTGACTGCATATCTGACCTCCACATTTCAGTTACTGGGTAACATGATACCTCTTGCAATGACTGAATGTCAGACTTGTGTTTCTGACTACCCTTAACGACGGCTGTCAAAGTTAAAAGTAGGTAATATTGTATTAATGTTTTTGTTTATATTTAGTTCTTAGTTTCATGTCATTACTTACTAACAATTTTATGGATGTACTTGAAAATCTAAAATAAATGAATATAATAATAAAATTAAACCTACTATTGTTATCAATGCATAATTATGTTATAGAAGATCAATATTTTAGATAACGCGGAGACGACAAAACGACACTAAACGAAAACACTAACAATAGTCATGCATAGGATTTTTTTGAAAGTATCAAATAAAACTTAACATTAAAAATAATAGTTTAAAAAACACGCTTTAAAAACCAAACTAAAAAAGGAGAAAATAATTTAATTCAATTAAAAAACGTGGGGTGCTTTTGTAGGTATTTTTATAATCAATTAATGTCAAGCACCCCACGCTTTTTAATTGAATTCATTTATTTTCTATTTTTTAGTTCTGCTAACTACAAAAACGTGTTTTTTTTCTTTTTTCTCAATTTTTAAAAAAATATTTAATTGTCATCGGTCCTCGATAAGTTTACAAAGTTTCAATGAAATCTGACCGTTTAAAGTAAGTCAAAATCACGCTCTAAAGAGTCGGTTACATACAAACAAACATACAAGTGAAGCTAATATAAAGCGTGTAAAAAAAAAGTTGTGATGGCCCGACTATAATTTTTTACAATCGTTGACAAGCTACTCGTATAGTGAGTAGGTACCTATAGTGACTAAACTATTAGATATATTTGGTTGAATTTTCTTATGCAGACTGGGAAAGTCGTTAGATATGTAAAGTTTAATTTACTGCCGTATTGTCGTCTCCATCTTGTCTATTACACAGGCGATTTTAAAACTTAATGTTAAAATAAGAAACATAGACAATGTTGCTTAGCATAACTACACTCAGACCACGTTGACTGAAAAATATCGCGGCAGGATTTTATAACGCCCTCGATTTTCAACTCTCGGTGTTGTACCGAGAATTGAGAATCCAACAGAGTGCATTCCAGCGCGTCGGAAAAACACACTCGTTTGATTTTTAACTCTCGGCGCTACTTCATTACGTATAAGATGCCGTGCGAGAAAAATCTCACCGCGATATTTTTACGTCAACGCGACCGTGGACTTAATCAGTACAAACACAAGATTAAGTATCAACAGTACAATAATTAGAACACGTTATCATTTTTATTACACTATGATTCATAGGTATTTACTTACAATCATAATATTAGCAGGTGTAGTAAACGGTTTTAAAACTCAAACATTTACACATTGATATGTGATAACATGAAAAAAAAAGAATGTAATCGTGGACTAATGCCACATTTTATTATCTGGGATCAGATTTAAGAAATACTGGGGGAAGCGACAGGGAAGCGGAACTACTTCAAGGGGGAAGCGCCAGGGAAGCCCCATTGAATGACTTTTACACGAAACAGTCAATGAGATTATGAACAAACTGGAGAGCAGTGGTGGCCCCCAGTGGTAACGGCCGCGACTTATGAGATGTAGGTTGTAGGTTCGAACTCCTATTTCGGGGTCCTAAAACTACTAAATAGCCAATGCGATAAACTTGATGTAGCGTTTGGTCGCAGTCTGACCTAACCTAACCGTTTTGGTCAGGGTGCCCTAACTTTGCAATCCATTTGGCGCGCACGTGGGTCATAGTTCCAACCTCAAAGAGATGTCAGCACCAACTGGTGGGGTCCGCAAGGGCCGATGCCTGCCGGGGTGCGGGTTGTTCGAAAGAGATACCGTGGCCCCTGGCACACAGGCAATTGAAGGAACACGGGTGAGTTTTAGTCAGTAAAAGTCTGACACGCCGCTCCACCCAAAGCTGGAGAAGTTATTTGAAAAACCCGTTTGATTACTGAGACAACATAACATCACGCCTATATTCCCGAAGACTTACGCAGAGGTTCACATATAGTACACCCACGTTTCGTCAGTTATGTTTAAGTCCCATGTAGTAGCGGGCTACCCTACTGCCATTAACCGGTCAAAAATCCAGACTACGGGCTGCAACTGAGGAATTCGTGGTTGCAAAACTTAATAACACTCAGGACCTTATGCTTAAGACTAGCACTTGAAACCACTAGACCAACGAGGCAATCAACTGAGACAAACTGCGAGAACAGGCCAGAAACTACATAGAACAGATTTTTTGAAGTGAAAAATTCTCTAGGCACGTTGGGCATTTTTTGGGATGGGAAAAACAATTGAACTCGCGACACTGTTACCGACACCACTGATAACACGAACATACGAATGAATTGTTTAATCTAACGATTCAAAAAATACACGCGTAATTGTTCAAGTTTTCATTGCTGTCGGCACTCCCAGAGTGCCACTGTTTTTTTTTAATGCTCCATTAGAAACGCAGTCTTTTTAGTGGTTCATTAATTTTAAAAAGTGTCCATCATTAAAACTGCAATAATTTAGAGGATCATTTAAATATTTGATGAAATATTTTTCCTTTTTGCTTGGAGCTAAGTTAAAGTAAGACATTTGCAAATTGTTTGCAGAACAAAATGAAGTTTACAAACAACTAAGAAAACAGCTTTTATAAGTCCTCGAATGTTCTTGTTGCCATTTTGTTGAATATTAAATGTAGTCTAAGAGAAAGTTTTCTGTCAGTTGTAGATAAGACCCAATTTCGTAACACACTTTCACAATCTGAAGGAAATTCCTAATCCATTACCTACTTCATATGTTTGAAAAATCGTGTTCTTGAAAATGTAAAAAAACTAAATAAAGGTTGTTGAATTGTCCAAATGGCACTGGGATTGTGTTTGTTTTATCTACTTATTTAATACCACCGTTTCTTAAATTTTTAATGGCAGTTTTTATCTGAAGTAGGATAGGAAAATATTGCAATTTTAAGTTCCTCTTTTTGGTACTTATCCCTTAATAATGTAAGTACTATGTGACATCAGCACGTGGATCATGGAAAATATATTTATTGATGACAGAACGGTATGTAAGCTAATGATAATATTTTATCAAACCTATTGTAAGAACGCACCTGGCGTAGTGATGTCTATGGTACTACATTTTATCATCATAAATTCATAACTGACAAGGATATTGTGAGAACAGAAGGTGTTTGATATTAAATTGGAGTTGAAAATTTTATTTTTTTCTAATGAGCAAGTAGTAGGTACCACTTTTTGAAGCCGATTTAAAAAGAAGTAACAATTGGTTTAGCCATCCATGCTTATAATAATAGGTCTTTACCTATGAAATTGCCGTTTTGTATGAAAAAAATTAAACGATTTTTTTTCATGTATTTTTTATTTGTATTAATCGAAATAATCACCCATGCAATCAATGCATCTTTACCATCGCAGTGGCAGTTTATTGATGCCCTTCTTAAAGAAATCAGCTGGACGGGAGGCAACAAATTCTTCAAAGGCATTTTGTACTTCCTCTCGGGTATTGAATTTTTTTCCCGCCAAGAAGTTATCCAAATTCTGGAAAAAGTAGTAGTCTGTAGGCGCAAGGTCTGGTGAGTAGGGCGGATGACGGAGAGCTTCCAACCCCAGTTCTTGCAACTTGGAGACCGTCTGCTGTGCAGTATGAGGTCGCGCGTTGTCGTGCAGGAGCAGCGGAGACGAGCGATTGACCAATGCTGGTTGGAGATGTGCCAGCTTCTCCATCATTGTGTTCAGTTCTTCACAGTACACATCTGCAGTAATGCTCACCCCGTTTGGTAAGAAGCTGTGATGAATCACACCGGCGCTAGACCACCAAACAGTGACCATCACTTTTCTAGGGGTAAGTTTTCGTTTAGGGCATTGTTTAGGTGCTGAACCAGGATCCAACCAACTTGCTGAGCGCTTGCGGTTATCAAACAGAATCCATTTTTCATCGCAGGTAACAATGCGGTTCAAAATTCCTTCATTTGTGTGTCTGTTGAGCAGTGCAAGGCACGTCTCGACGCGTACTTCGCGCTGACGATCATTGAGTTCGTGGGGCACCCATTTGTCAAGCTTTTTTACCTTGCCAATTTGACGCAAATGGACCAATATTGTTTTGACGCTAACGTCGAAAGCTGCTGCTAATTCAGCCGTAGATTGTGTATCATCAGCTTCCACAATCGCCTTTAATTCGTCATTGTCGACCAAAGTCTTCGGACGACCGCGAGGTTCATTTTTCAGGTCGAAATTTCCAGAACGGAAGCGAGCAAACCAATAACAGGTGGTGCGTTGGTTTGTAGTGTTAGCTCCGTAAACGTCGTTGATGTTGCGTGCCGCTTGTGCCGCGTTGCTGCCACGACGGTACTCATATTCCATAATTACTCGAATTTTTTACGTATCCATGATGACGAAAAAGATTGAAATGCGATGAAAATATAACACTAATCAATAAACAAATGACTACTTTTGGAAAAAAAATCCATGTTTTTAAAATAAAATTAATTGTAAATTAGAATTCTTACCCAAACAAAAATTATTTTGATTTGAAATGGCCAGTACTGCAAAACGGCAATTTCATAGGTAAAGACCTAATATATATACGAGTAGTCTTCTAAAATGTTGTAAATTAAACCCGAGTGGGGTATCCTATTTGTTAGAGTTGAAACCAAAACTGGCCAAATACAATAAAAACAACAATGTGTTTGAATGAGCGTTTGTGAACTGACAAAACATATTAGCAAGACAGTCAGCCGCAACACTGTCAAGTCAGTGCTCTGTGCTTTAGTTTGCGCCAGTTTGCGCGCTGCACAGGACCAGTACAAACTCGATATAACTGCACAAAAAAAAAAGGAAAAGAGCAGATCTTTTGCATTTTTTTTTTGTTTTTACATGCTAGTATGAAGCATTGGGTTATGTGTAATGTGTTGCCTATATTATTGACCGCGAACGATTGATACAAGTTGTAGAGTTGTAGCCATGTTTCTGTGCACTTAACATTCCATAACATTATTAATTAATTAGAGTTTAACAGTAGCACCATTTTGCTAATGATTTGTGCATGTGTCAAATATCCCGAGCCAAAAGCACAGAGATTCGCTGAAATTACTGCGCACTGCGCAAATGAACAACAAAATGGCGGCCACGCTCCTTTTGGACAGGGGTGCAGTCGATGTGACCTAGATACATTGCGCATCTAGTGCACCAGCGATCAGTGCGCAACTCGATAGGTTCAGGTCAAGACGCGGCCCTGGATGTAGTAGTGGCGCCGTCTATCAACGCGATCCTGAGGGGAAGCTATTACACAAAGAGAAATAAACGTTTGTGGCAATTTTCACACTTTCTTTGTTTAATTCTATTATTTTTTGTCACCGTAAGAAAATATTGCGAGGCTAGATGATAATTTTAGTAATTGAACAAGTAAAATAAGTTATTCTATTAATAAAATTAAATGAGCTACTAACGTAGTACCGATTCAAAACAAAGCCGCTTATAAATATATTAACTAATATACATAATGATTACACAAATTAGTTACTTAACTAAAAACTGGACTTCACTCTGAAGAAAAATAATTATGCATACTACTGCTTCAATTGAAATCCTTTAATATAAAAAAGGACCATTACACCAAAATCAATAAGCTTCTTATTAATGCTAGATGATACAGATTAATACGCCTCCGCTCACAGAGGTGAGTGGCCACCGCGAGCTAACTGGCCCACCATACCCCAGGCCTTCAAGGCCTACAAGTGAACTATTTATCACCATAAATGGTCTCCTATTGGTCCTGGCAATCTAGGTGACCTAGATTCAGACTGGGCATTGCGCACTAGCTCACTGCGCGACGCACAGGCGTTCCCAGGCCCCCCGCGGCTTTCTTTGTTTCAGAGATTACGTAACAAAGAACAAAGATGACTCGGAAAACGGAATAATTGAATTTATTTTGGTGAGACCATCATAATTCAAAAACGGGGTCCAGGACCCCTATGTCCACTGGCCGACAAAGGAATCCAAAACAGTATCATACAATAACACAAAATAAAATATTATTACACATTTTACATCTACGCTAAAGAAAGCTACAAATTCTGCACAATTCCAAACAAAAAAGTCTAAATAGCATAAGTCCTAAAGCGACACTACCGGTAACCGATGGTATGGGCACCGCGCAAAACTGGGCAAAATTCAGAACTTTCTCTATGTTCCTTCTTGTTACTGGGCAACTCATTACTATATTTTACTGTGCTCAGATTAATTTACAATATAGATATTTAAATATACTTACAATACATTGATTAACAAAACAACTAGTGTTTAATTTACTTTCACATAAAAAAGGCCGGGCCCACCGCTCCAACCAGTGGAGCCCAACCTTTGTCAGCTAAAGTGAAAATATTTTTTTTAAACACAATGACACATTATTTCCGAAATCAAAGATTATTCTCAATTAAAGTAAGCACTAAGAAAAATAATTTTAAAGTCCTTAAACTGGATTACAAGATGGCGTCCGTTACGTAAGACAAAAGAATGCCGAAAAAGAAAACACTAAACTTCACAAAAACTTTCGGAAAACCGCACAAATCACTGCACATTTTCACGAAATCACTTTTAGAATATCACTTTAGACTATTTGGTGAACTTTAATTTAAATTGTTTCATGAATATTTACTGAGCACTGCACACGTCAGGTAGGTTCGACAGTTAGCAAGCTATTAGTCCCGGGGGTTGTCTGGGCTGCAAGGTTGTGCCTGGGCCGCTCAATTCAACCCTCAACGCACCTTGTACCAACGTATCATAGCGAAAATCACAGTACACTGTAATAAATAAGGGTGCTTGCATACTCCCGGAAACTGTGACGAAGGAGGTAAGTAAAGAACGATATTTTTGTTGGGAAATTCGATAACCACGTCTCAATTATTTTAGACACCTTGTCATTCGCAATAATGACAACACGACTTGAAACACCAGAAGCCGGATAAAAATGAAATAAAAAGTAAGTACGAGTTCTTAAGGCTACTTTCGTCATAACGTTTGTTGGCATTTTATCCGAATTTAGTTATGAGCTGATGATTATGAAATGGCTGAAGTAATGATTTTCTGTATTAAAATCAGTTCATCATCAATTTGCCAGAGTAGGTTCCTAAATATGCAGACAGACTAAAAGGATTTTGAAACTTTGAACACCGCGTCTGTTTCAAAAAAGTTTGAAAATTAAAATAAGACAAAAAAAGGTTGAGAACCGTAGTAATAGGCACCGTCGCCTAGGCATAGATATATAAGCACAAGTTTATGAAATCTATACGATCAACGCGCAAACTGTAAAAAAAACAACATGAATTCAGGACATGAATCTAGACCCTGGCGGGCCTAGACCCCACAAGGTATTCTAGAAAATGAAAAAAAAAAAAAATTGCCGTTCCATACATCATGTCATGAATTAAAAATATAATTGAAAGATAATCATGTAGACATTTTCCTAAATGTATGGAACAACATTTTTTTTATTAATAACCGACAAAAAATTAAAAAGTTCAGATTCATGTACTGAATCAGGTTAACAGGTTGTGCTGAAAAACACTATTAAGTGAAAAATAAATTTAATTTCGGAAGTCGGTGACTTTGGATATGTATTTAAATTTTTTGTCACCGCCTTCCGAAACTAAAGTTATTTTTCACTTTGTAGTGTTTTTCCAAAACAAAAAAAAAACGTCTGAAAAAATTTCGAATTGGTGTGGGGTAGGTACTATTACCTACCCCACACCAATTCGAAATTTCATCATCCCTGGGGTCAAAACAAAGCATATTTATGCGATAGCAGCAATCGCGGTTGATTTGCTGTAATTTTTTGAAGAGTACCGTTGTCTGTCTCCGAAACGCATCATCCGATCTATATGGAATTTAAATGGGACCACTCCGGAATAAACCTTTTTCGAACAAAAAAAGAATTTTGCGAATCCGTTTATATATGACGGAGTTATGCCCGAACAGACATTAAAAAGTAAGTAAGTATCCGTTTCCTCAGAATGCACCAAAAGTTTCCGTTCAGCAAAGATAATTAATACAAGGACAGAATAAGAATACAGAGGAATAAGTTTGAAGTTCTGTAACTTGCAACAATCGCTGCAACACGTTTTCAGGATTTGGTTAGCGACAAAACTTTAAAACACTTTCGTTAGAATTTACAAGCTAGAGCTGAATGTTAACTTTGGGGGTGTTTTTGACAAAGAAAAACAAACCATACTTAATTAAAGAAAACACAGCGAGGAAAAATTTATAAAACGAGTCTCCGAAATTTCGATCACAAAGTGTAAGTTCACTCGCGAGAAGTTTGTAACTTGAAAACCTCAACAAGAGTCAAAGTTTTGCACAAAACTAAGGCTTTGGAAAAAAACCTCCAATGAAGAATAGAATAATACATCTATTGAAGGGAACCGAAAGAGTAAAGGCAATTGCATGAATATGCAAAACATTGACAATGACAGAAATGAAGCTCATTATAAAGATGTAATGCTTGCTGTTCAACCAATAACAACTAAAATGCTTATTCAATTGCGAAAATCAAAACCGACCCGAAAAATAACAGTTCCGGTAGAACTTTTCAAATTGCAAAAAATCACATCCGCATAATGTGAATGTATCTTAATAATTGCACGGGCGAGCTGCGAGTTCCGGTCATCCGGGACCCAAGGTTCCTCTATCAACACTAAATAAACCTTACGTGGTAGGAAATACAGTCGGTTTTCAGTTTGCAATATGAATGGAGTTTGAGCTTTTAGTTCCCTTGGGAGTTAGTACGCGCGTCGTCGCTTCGACACTAGTTGCTTCGCATAGTACAGGGGCGCATTCAATCAAGCAATTTTCCTAGAATTTTTGACTCATCCCCTTGCAATGATAGAGAGAGATGCAACGGTTCAAATATGTAGGACGAGTTTTATTGATTATTTGGTGGCATGGCGACCTAGATATATTTCATGCGAAGGCTGTTTATTTAGAGGCGAAAAACTTTAAATTTGATATATGTATATAACACAGTTTTTTTTTTAAATATCCATGATATAGGCTTTATTTGACAGATAATTTGATAGCATTATGTTTCAGTATGATTTCGGGCATGTGGCCGCCGTGGCTGGCCCGTTCAGGGCGTAAACTGAAAGCCAAATTTTAACACATGACAAGGGTATGCAGTAAGCACAATCAGCCTATAATTTTCCCACTGCTGGGACACAGGCCTCCTCTCTGTGAGAAGGAGTGGGCCATAATCCTCCACGCGGGCCCAGTGCGAGTTGGTAGATGTGATTTTTTTTGGAAATTTTGGTTCTAGGTCATGCCGGTTCCCTTAGGACATTTTTCTTCACTGTTTTGAGAGTATGGTGCTGAAATAAATTACACAAAGTATTGCGCCTGTCTGGGTTCGAACCTACGACCTCGTAAGTCGCAGCCATAATCACTAAGCCACCACTGCTCTAAAGCTGTATTTCGGCAATGATGCGTCGAATGTTAGCATCTAAGTGCTCAATTGCTCCTAATTTGTCGGCGTTGACATGCGACGTTACATCATATCCCCAGAGAAAATCATGTAATGGCGTCAAATCGCACGAACCAGGTGGCCTGTTAAAACTGGTCCATTTCGTAAAATTTGTAGTAAACTAAGCCAATAGAAAAATTAAGCTTCCAAGAAATGAGGCCTTCGCGTCAGTCGCGGTGGGCACGTGCCCATAATCTTAATATGGTAAAATTAATGGCGTAAAATGATATGCAAAATAAAGACACTCACGGAAAAATATTTGGATACCAATTTCATGGATATATTAAAAACATTTATGTTTTATTTCAATTTAAAAATATCCACCTCGAAAAAAAGAAAACCACAAGATACTTAATTAATGATTTGTAAATGCTCAGTTATCTACAAGACAAACGTATAATTCCAAATAACCTAGTTAGGTATATGAAGTTAAGAAATATTCTATCGGATATTCCGAGATTTTTGTGTAGAATTGTAAATGATCTATGGTTTTGGTGATCATCGTTCCTGTTCCTGGCTAAGAGTAAGATCAAGTCCTCAAAATAACGGCACTTTAAGACGGTGCGGTGGCTCGAAACTCTGAGGTATTAGCCGACAGGAGTAGCTCTTGGGACGTCACGCATTGTGAAGATGTTCCTTACTCGAGAGCCCTAATCACCGGTACATAGGGCATGAGCGAAATATTCGCTAATAATGTTTGGGCTACTGGCTGAGTGGAACAAGGCTGCCAATGTTTTTGATGATGATGAGGCTGCAATGTTTTATTTTTCTTTTAAGGTAATTTGAGTAGTAAAATCTGAAAGGAACATTTGTTTGATGGGATTTTTAAATGGTGTTTTGTATAACGGGATTGGTCATCACAAGTTAGCTCAAGCCGAGTTAAATATAATACCCATCAGCTGTTTGTTCAGCCCGAGGCGAGCTGGACAAGCACTTAGAGCAAGTCACTCATCGAGGCTCCTCTTACATGCATCCCACATTCACAAACACCCCAATTGGCAACAACTGCACCTTACACAAATATTTGATTTAATCAGACGTTCCCGTGTTAGCTACTACAGTTAGTTTAACCTTGAATCATGGTCTAATTACTCCAACGAGTCCTGTTTGCAAAACATAAATTAAGAAAGGATTTATATCACGTTTTGTGTTTTCAAAAATAATCTCATAAACCCAAAAATAAAACAAAATTAGCATACGTCTAAAAAAATCAAGAGTAAACCCACTGAATATTTGAATAGTAATTAACAACCAGGTAAAGCTGTCTTTGAGGACGCACTAAATTGAGGCAGCCAGGGCCGTATTCGGGCCTTTGATGTACACCTGGCCGCAAAATTGGCCGCAGCCCATCCCCGCGTGAAAGCGTTGTCACGTCAACCGGCTTTATTTTTGTGCACGTCCAAAAATAATACGAGTTAATTAAGCGCGCATCAAGGGACATTAGTGTGAAGGGTAATGGGGAATGCTGAGTGGAAATGGATACTGTTGGCACACAAGATTTTGGTATATATTCAGGTAACTTTAAAAAAGAATAGTTGACATGTTGCAAAAGTAACTGGGTTGTGGCGGTCAGATAGGCAGGCAGTGTCTCTATGTAAAATACTGGTATTTAGCTGCATCCGGTTGGACTGGAAGCCAACCACAACAAAGTTGGGAAAAGGCTTGGTAGATGATGATGATGTCACAAAGGTATCTGATTTTCTTCCTCTGAATATTCGTAGGAACGTTACGCAAGTTTGGTTTAAAATTGGATGTGACTCGTTAACTTAATTTATCCGAAGGTACGGCATTTGCAGCAGTAACATGTGGAAATTGCTTTACCCTGCGTAAATTTATGGATATCAGATTACACCGAATATTCATTTACCAGAGGTGTTAGCATATTTCATATTAAAAACCATAATATGCTTATCGCACTCATATAAGGAGAAGTAGAAAACAATTAACGGAAAGAACTGCGAGGTACTTGTGGACAGTTCAACAACATTCATTGCGTTATTTACGTTGTCGAGCAGAAAATTATTTCGAACATATGAAGCAATCGATTAGCAATATCCTTTAAGATGATTCAGATTCTGATGGATAGTCTTTGACTGAATTAAGGTACTGTTAAAGCAACTTTTCATACTGAAAATAGTCATGAAGATGGAAGAAGACTCTTTGCATCGATTACTTGAAGTCACAACTTGTCACAAAAACTTAAACTTCTTTGCTCATGAACCAGGTTTTCATGTTAACATGCATCATTACCTTTCTGTCCACATCCCGTTTTATTTAGGATCGGTGCAGCATGTATTATATCATCTTTAATTAAATCTCTATCAGCAGTCTTCTCAGTATTCCTGGGCGTATCATCTTTCACACGATCCATTGATTTTTTGGTCTTACAATCTGTTCCACATGTCTGCGTATATACTACTAATATCATATCTAACCTGAGCCATATTATCCGCAATCCGCGTAACCAAATAGCACCAATTCCGATCCTGTGCTGTAACCCGCAAAGCCGTACTAGACTCAGCTCAAACACAATATGTGTATGATCGATCTTGGAGATTTGGATTGCATTTCCTATATCACTGATATTGCGGATTTGTACTTTTGCTTTACCTTATGAACTGGATTTAGTAGTACAGATTTTTCAGTACCTATCTGATTTTCTAAAGCAATGGCCAAGGATTCTCAATTACTCTGGTCAAATTGAACGTCGGAAACCAGATAACCTTAAAAAGTGGGTGGTGATGGGCAAGGTAGATGGGAGAAGACCTCACGGCCGGTTACCTAACCGCTGGTCAAACCAATTAACCGCCCTCCCTGGACTCTTTAATACGACCGCCTAAGAGAAGAGAAGAACCGAACGCAGTGGAAGATCATTGTTCATAAAGCCACGTAGGCCTTTTTGGGACACGATTTTTGCTTCATTGTAAGTTTATCGAATTTTTCTTCTTTTAAATTACTGTTGCCTTGTGTCGACGCATCTAAATCATGAAGTTTAGCCGAAAGATGAGGGATTAACTGACTTCAATTCTACCTTGTTCATATTTATTATATTACTAATGATCTAGCAGTGTTTTGATAAAACAGTTCCTTGGCTAGCTCGTTTCGGAATTTAACTCATGTAATTTTGTGAGTACCTTTACGCCCTCAAAACTACGCAAAGCGCGAAGTATTTTGCTATATCTAAGGCGAGAATTCTAGCACCCAGCTATGTTGTATTTCATATAAACAGTAAAGAGCAGTAGAAAATATTTTTCTACGATTCTAAATCATAGCAAAATTACTTCGCACGCAATTCCTCACCACACGTTAATAGATTACAGTCGTTGAAGTTATAAAACTTACGTGCTCAAGTTTATCGCTTATTTCATGGCTGATTATGGTGTACAAACCTGGAAAAGAGAAAATAATATCAATCTTAACATCAATCATCATTGTTTGATTTGAAACCATATTTATTGGCTTTACTTGGATACATCCAAGTAGGTACAGAACACTTTTCCAAGAAAGTCCTTGTCTATTAGTGTCAATGCTATACTAAGATTTATTTGCTCTTTGATTAGAGATTATGCTATTAATTCACTGTCCACTGCGTTTCTGCTGACGAGATTCATGGCTTTCGAGTTTCCTTCAGCATTCATGAATCTGTAGTAGGTCAGATGACGTCATTATCATCATCAACAACCTACAGCAGTTCACCGCTTGACAGGGCCTCTTCAATTGCACGCCATTATCCAACTTGATCTTTGTCTAGTCTTATCCTGCTTCTTCTAGCTTAATTTACTTGAATTTGTCTAAATATGATATTTTCTTTATGTGCTTGAAAAATGTATTAAATTTTACCAAAATTGTTTAAGTTTTTCTTGAAAGATTTGTGAATAATATTCACATTTTAACCTCGTTATCACAGTTGTTAAGTTTATTGAGCATGTTGTGGTCTCCTAAAAGTGAAGGCGTACACCTACTTAACACCTGATGTTTCCCGTTATTTAAATGCGTTTCTATTGTTGGAGATTGTAAATAAATAGATGTGTGGTATCTATAACGCCACATGAGAACTACGCATCAAAGACTTGACGTCACACAAATCCTACATCGCACAATCAGAGTTTACCGCGCGACTCGTATATCACATCACAATACAACATCCCGACATCAACCGTCGGGCAGTTGCCCACCAGATACAACACCCGTCTGATCGGAGGATTCAACCTGTTCCTCATACTTCTAAAGGTGAATTCACAGCGAACAACATCGCAAACTGCAATAATATTTCAAAAGGATCATAAAAACAGCCCTAGTATAGCCCATAACTAGAGCTTTAAATTGGCAGCTTGTCACATTATAGTGCAATTTTGCCAGCTTCATTTCTAGTGTTTCTGCCAAACGTCTTTTGTAGTACTAGTATTTTGGCAAGATATGCATATAAAACCTAAGGTTAGAGTTTTATATCAAGAATTTTTACTCTTTTACTCAAACGATGAGACTGATATCTAGTTTAAGTATTAAGAAATCCAAAAGAAACAAAGAACAATTAACGTTGGAAAAGTTAGACATATGCTGTATAATTCATGCCGAATTCACTGAAATAACTGCCTAATTTCTATCCAGACACTCTCAATTTGATTAAAGTTAAAATTTACGCAAGGTAAAGAATAATTTTAGGGTCTGTGTAACGTTATAGGCGATACAAAATACGTAAAAGAAAAGTGTTATTAATTGAAAGTTAAAACTAAAGACCTAAAGCGAAATAATTTCAGAAAAAGGGCCTATTAGAAAAAGAAAATGAGTCAGTTGTCTTACTATTAACATTGAACGGTAACGACGTGACATCGCGAAAAGAAATGGTGGGAGGCCTTTGTGTAGAAAAATATAGCCTAAAACAATTAGTTCAAAAAAGTTTTTCCTGACTAACATTTATATTCCTGGTGAAGACTAGATAGTGATAAATAGTATGGTGATGTTCTTCAGAAATGTCAGAAGCGTAGTACTCGCAAACAGTGTTGGACCAGTATGAAATCAAATCAAACGCTGGTGGCGTTCTTTAGGTTTAGCGTAATCCCATGGAAAGAAGGCGTGAGTGTATGTATGGGACAACTGTCAGAAATAGGTATCCTATTCCAGCATAATCCACTTGCTTTAATTACACCAAGTACTAAGGAAATTAGAACAAATATACTGCTCCACAATGAGACAGACAGACCTAGTCGTTAACCACATTAACCTATTTATTCTTGGAGGCTCACAACCGAACAATATAAACTAAACTTTACTAACGCTCCATTATTGGGTTAATCCCGGAAACTATTGGATGAAATTTTGGCAGTACTCACAGTAACTTCAACTTTTTTCAAGGTTCAAGTGACTCTGTTGGATTTGGTTTAAAGCCGAAAAGCTTTTATGTCAAGGCAGATTTAAATCTCAGCAAAATTAAAGAGAAAGGCTGAATGTCCACTGTTTTTATGTTAGGACAAGTCGTGTGTCCCTTTGGCAGAAATGACGAACTTCTCTACAAACTTTCATCCCCTATTTAGCCCCGTTAGGAATTTTTTTCAAAAAACCTTCCTTATGTTTCACCCTCGGCTTATACATATTAATATCTGAAACTTTTCTGCAAAATTTCAAGCTTCTAAATCCATTGGTTTAGGCTGTCCGTTGTCTAACAGTCAATGTAAGGTTTCATTAAGTAGATGAAAACTAAACAAGATACACTGCCTGGTATTACACTCTCTCTTAACTTTCTTGTTCATCCTCAGGTGGAGGAACTCTGCAAGAGATCATTGATAGCAATAAAAACGCTCAGTGACCATACGTATTCAATATTTTGTCCCATTATATTATAAGTTTATTTCTGCTCTATTTAATCATCGTCATCATCATTTCAGCCGAAAGACGTCCACTGCTGCACATAGGCCTCCCCCAAAAGAGGGGTTTTGCCATAATCGCCACGCTTGGCAGGCGGGTTGGCGATCGCATAGAGAACGCTGCTGCCCATTCTCTAGTAAGTCCCTTAGTCGCCTCCTACGACACCCATGAGAAGAAATGGGATGGTGCTATTCTTTTACGTTCGGCACCGCACTCGAGTTTAATAATAACCCCAATTAAATCAACACTGTTCACTGCACAGTTTCTAATCTACAATAATAGGTTGCACATAATTTCATGTACAGAGATGAGCTACGTTAATCCAACCAAGCGTCATAGTAAGCCATTATTATTCGTATTTAGTTAGTCTGTTTGTATACAGTTTAATTTACTAATGACAGAAATTGGGACCTCATCCGAGTTAGGTCAACCCGACTATGAAATGAATAGGCCGTTCCCTGGCTTTTAATTAGTAACGCTGCAGTTGCATTTAAACTGAACATTTTTCGCAAACCGAATAGAGCTTCAAAATTTACTTTACATTCTGGTAGTAATAAGTAAAATGTACAACAACGTTTAACTAACACCGTAAAAGTAATCACTTCTCCAAATATTTTCATAAAATCCCGTTCACAATCTAGAATTTCACCACACACAACATTCAGAAACAATTTTGAATACCAATTAACGAATCCAAACAAAGCTATTATTCCAGATTTCTCACTTCACAGACATAAAAACCAATTCTAGATAGCTAAACAGCTTTTGCAAGGGTAGACAAAAACCGTTCAATTTTGCAATTTCACCGCAACAAGAGAGGAGTACAAAGGCACATGTTGCGGCTTTTCAGTGAATCTGGACTGCACAAATTACCTGTCGGCTGCATATATTGGCAATGTGGCTGAAGCTGTGTCTATCAATTCAACGTGACCTGATTTCTGAATTTCGATATGACTGCATGTGACACAGTAATTATTGAATATACTGCTCGCGTTGCCATTTTTCCTTTAGTTTTCTTTGTAGCAAGTCATTTATCGATGTTGTCTTCCTCTTGTAATGTGCTTTTGTTTTATTCTGTTTTGATGTCGTCCTCTTTTGTGTTTGAAACAGTAGACACATGGATATTTGTTTGTATAATAGAACGCTGTTTCTTTTTGGTTATGCAACTGTCTTTTGATAAAGTAATGATGTTATGACATATGTGAACAAAAAACTATACTCTAGATTTATGAAACGGGTTTCACCAGATGGTTGCTCGCAGCGTAAAAGAGAAATAATAAAGCAAGCCGTCATGGTTAATGCATGGCAGGTATCCAGGTGTCACTTGTAGATGATATCAGAGATAGCAGGTGCCACTTAAATCCTCGAGAAATTATCCACATTAAAATTTATTAGCAACACGTTATCTGGTCTTATTTATATCGATATTGTGATGGGGTTGTGTTTATTGGGAAGATTATGGATCATTCATGAATTAGGCAAGCTGGTATTTTACCATGGGGTTATTTATTGCAGGCAGTTTATGTTTAGTGGACGTCTACACAATAACACGTGTATTTTAAATGTATAAGCAGAGTATTCTATGGTCATACAAATGCTAGATCAGTCTTTTCGAACTTTGTTAGGCCTTACATTCATAAGAAAAAACTTTAAATTGTTTTTATCATCTATTAAAGTTTTTCAGGCTGAGAACTGTACTTAAAGAAATATGAACATACATAAATTAGTTTGAGCTACATAAAATTGCATTCCTTAAACTTCAAACCCTGCCATTTATGGTCATATCTGTCCCATTACCTATCTTGAATATTGCAATGAACAGAATAATATTGTGGAAACAGTACAAACATTGCTATAGCTTTTATACTTCTACTGAAGGTGATAAACATAAAATGAGCGTTTTATGTGAATCTACATGCAAGAAGCCGTAAATGTGCGTGTAACTTAAGGGTTAAGTTAAGCTTATTTAGCATCAGAATTGTGTAATGTAAAGTGTTAAGCAACGTTGGAGTAAAAGCATTGTTGGGAGCAAACTTAGTCTGGCACTGTGACGAGAGTAGGATTGATTTGTATAATAGGGGTATTACACAAATTTTTGAAAAGTGTCCTAATTAAATTCTAAAGTGTTAATAAACCACAAAAACCACCGTAAAAGTGAAACTTTTTTTCACATTATAGACATTTAACTAAAAACTACACGGTCAGCTGATGCGAACTATAGGCGCCGCCATATTGGCCTCGGCTGCTCTGACGAGCGCCTTTCACTTTATCCCTACTCCGCGGCCGACCGTCACGCGACACGTCACGCGACATGCAACACACAGACGAAAAAGTTTGAGACGATGTAATAAAAGTTTCACTTTAAAAAAAAAAACATTTTTTTTACTGAATCGATTAGTGCCGTAAAAACGCAATAAAATTTTACATTTTCAAATTTCGCGCGTAGTTTGACGAAAACGCTGGACGCAGTGGACGCCATATTGTTCTGTGGGTATGACGTCAGTTTGCTAAGTAAACAAATGCGCTGATATTTTGTATGATAAATTGATAATCGTTTGTAATTGAAAAAAAATGTGATTATTCTACTTATCGTTGGTTTTCTGCTCCTGAATGCAAAATATTATTTAAATAAACAAAACTTTGGTTACGAAAATTATAAAAGTACAAAGTTGTCAATTGACATGCCGTATGACGGAATAACATGGTGGCTATTTCATGGTGTTCAAAAACAGATTTAAAAAACTGAAATCTTTGAATTGAATTTTAACATTTATTTTGTTATTTCATGAACTAAAACTAACATTTTCCGACTGCATTTTGCCTAAGCTATCTCAATAATATATTTTTAGAATTTTTCCCATATCGAGTAAAATACCTTATTGCAGTAATGTTTTTGTTTTTCTGTATTCATCTATAAATCCTACTAATATTATAAATGTGAAAGTTTGTGAAGATGTTTGGATGTTTGTTACTCAATCACGCAAAACGGCTGAACGGATTTGCATGAAATTTGGATACTTTTTTTATCCCGGTAGTACGTTCCCGCGGGATTATTTGCGACTTCCACGCGGGTGAAGCAGCGGGCGGAAGCTAGTAATACATAAATATATAAACTCATGCCTTCTTCCCGTGGAGGTAGGCAGAAATTACAGAGCGCCACCTGCAACATGTTCATACAACTAGTCATACACGAACATCGTTGTGAGGACTGCGCGGTTAGGTCAAACTCAAACTCAAAGCATTTATTTCAATTAGACCATTTAAAGGTACTTTTGAATTGTCAAAAAGTCGACCAGTTGGAAAGTTGAAGCTAGTTGCCCATTCCAAAACGTAGATCTCTATGGAGAAGAACGGGCAAGAAACTCCATGGACACTCTTTTTAATCATGTTAAGTGTTACAAAAACTTGGGAACAATATTCTTGTTGCTTCTATATGTGAGACAGTGAGAACAATGTAAAAAAAAAACAATTCTAAATATAAGATTTAAAATCGGTCAGAGGTCAGATGCGTAGTTCTCGCAACGTTAATAATGTAGCGAAAAATTAGATTTTTGATCATAGATTGTGCTAAAATTCATATACTTACGTATTCAAGAATTTGTTATTTTTGATTTATATGTCTATACTTCTTTTGCGATGTTTACGTTCATACATCTAGTCATACACGAACATTGTTGCGAGGACTGCGCACTTAAGTCAGATGCGTAGTACTCGGAACGTTAATAATGTAGCGAAAAAATAGATTTTTGATTATGGATTGTACCTACTGAAATGTAAGTTTTTATTACTTTTCATTTCTATGACTTTTTAGGTACCTTAAGAATTTTCTCTTGGATAGCCGACTCTTGTTGTCTCGTCACTGCCAAGCTCAAATTCACATAAGTATGACTGATATTGAATTAAAACCAATAGCAATATTAATCACAATTGTTCACTTTATAGCAACATCATCTAGCAACCAATGCTGGAATTACTATCCCGTATAGCTACGCGAAAATTCCGTGAAATAACTTAGTATACGGGGTGCATAATATTGCAACCCTCGATTTACTTGATAGTTCCCGTTATTCCTTATAGATGGCGTTAACAGTTAAACTTTAGCGCTAGTGCTTGCTCAACAATTTTTATTATCCTAAGATGTTTTTTGAGCAAAAAGGGCTGTTACAAAAATTACGTATTATCGATCGTTCACAGGGTAAAGTAAACAGTTACATAGTTTTATTTTTTGTTTTGGAACATTTTCTTCTTAACTATGACAGTATGGTTACAGTTTAGCTAGCTTTGCTATTAAAAAAAAACGCTTTCTTTTTTACACGCTTTATATTAGCTCGGGTTGTATGTATGTAACGGAATCTTTGAGCGCGATTTTGACCCACTTTAAACGGTCAGATTTCATTGAAACTTTGTAAACTTGTCGAGGACCGATGACAATTTAATAATTTAAAAAAAAATTGAGTAAAAAAAATACACGTTTTGTAGTTTTAGCAGAACTAAAAAATTGAAAATAAATAATAGTTTAAAAAACTAAAAAACAAGGCTTTAAAAACCAAACTAAAAAAGGAGAAAATAATTTAATTCAATTAAAAAGCGTGGGGTGCTTGACATTCATTGATTATAAAAATACCTCAAAAAGTTAACGTTTTGTTAGATTTTATTGTTAAGTGCACTATATATCCCAATATCACTGTTCTCCAATTCTGAATCGGCTGTTTCCGTGACTATTTGCGTAGTCTGTTTTGGCTTTGTAAACACGTAATTAATAATGCAGAGGAGTTTAGGGGTTAAAGCCTGCGGGCGTTAATTATTGGTATAATACTCTATGCCGCGTTGAAACGGAACCTGATATTAAATTGGTATTATGTAGACGGAATATAGGGTTGAAAGATGAAGGTTATTTACATATTAGGTTACGGTTTTAAGTATATCCGGGAAGGGAATAATCTTTCGGGAAAGCGGAGTTAAGATTTGTGGAAAAGCTTTTCCTCAAACCAGATTGGGTGTGGCTTAAAAGTAGCTTAGATTTCAGTAAATATAGAGTAATGAGATAGAAAATGATATAATATTGTAACACAAGAGCAACTCTTTTTTGCAAGACAAGAAAGAAAGGAAGATACTCGGTAAGGATATCTTTTATCCTGAGTTACGGTCCACACACTAAGTGGAAAACGTAGTATTTCAGAGTAATGGACTGTGTGATATCCATCTTACTATAATATCTGAACAGTAGGTACAACGATTTCCCTTAATTTGATACTGTAATAATAGTCTGGGGGAATCACATATCCTGCGGGTGACCACTGAAAATCAGCGATGTGTTGTGTTGTGGGTAGCTGTGCTGTGGCATAGCACAACATCATGCTGAGTGGAAGCTTTCTTGTCACAGTCATCGACACAGTCGTGCAGCCGCCGACTATTTCTGTTCTGTGGTCGCGATTATAGATTAATTTTTCTTTTATGACAATTAAGGTAAATTAAAAACAAAATAAATCTATTATCACGAACACTACTAACTCGAACAGCACTAATTCGAATTTTGAGTAAGGAATCTCTTTGTACGCACGTGTTTCTGTTTGAAATAAACCAATTTTTCTTAGCTATTTTCTGTCCGCATGCATTTGCAATCTGAGTGTCATTTATGTCCCCCCTTGCAATACACGCTCCTAAATCAAAAAACACTCCTCTAAAAAGCATAAAATTACACACAAGCAAAACCAGATACGAATTTAAACAGGCAAATAAAATAACATAATACAACATAACAAAAACAAATTTCACAGTTTGTTACACAATAACCCCAGTCCGGTTGAAGTGACGACTTAGGGGTTGACCTCACGTGTTTTCTGCAGATAAAAATAAAAGGATAAAACACGTCCGCGGGTTTAAAAGGGTTGATTATGAATTGTAAGTGATATTTGGACATAATGGTATTGATAACCGGTTGAATCCGCGTTTATAAAGTAGAATTTTTGGTTTGCATTGATGCTGTAATAAAACGTTCAGACTATACAAAGACTAACAAAAAAATGTATAGAAAAAAAACTACGTGCTCCCTTGCAACAGCAATTGAACCCAATATAATGCTTTTATGAACCAATACGGTCAGTCAATACGAGCTGAAACTATACTTGAAGAAATGATTCAAAAGATTACCGTGTGTGGATGTGTCAGTTGTATGTAACGCTACAATAAAGGGAGTAACACACTCTTTGCTCTGAAAAAGGCAATGTTGAATTGAAACTCATCTCACGAGTCATAAGCTAATGAATGGCACAAACTAGAAGTGCTGTCACTAGTGATGCAAATTTTCAGCAGAGTTATTGTGAATCTCTGAGTTGCGTTAAAAGCTTGCAGTTTCAAATAAATTGCGGCAGATGGCGTTAGTGTCACGTCCTTCGATTCCTTCAGTTTCTGTTTATTTAAGAGACGCCTGAGAAACTTCTGTGGCGATACAAAAATGCGACAGAATCGAGTAAACATGCTCGGAAAATATTGAAACACGATCTGGTCGTATCTAACAGAAATACGGGAAATTCATGCTGGGATATTTTTAAAGGAATGTTATGAATAAATCATGCTAAATGTTTGGTAAAGAGTTTTCAATTCGATTTGATGGAAATTTTTACACACTAAGATTATTGGAATTTGTCTCCAAAGAGAGCCTTGCAAATCCTTCCTTTCTTGAAAGAGTGCAATGCTTTCAACGCCACTCCGCCATCCTCAAAACCTTCTCCGGTAGCTTAGCAACGGGATCTTGAGACGAAAAATAAGTTGGTAGGTACTTTTAGTAATGACCGTTTTGCATTGACGCCACACTAAGCTTTAAACCTAAGACATTCTTAATTGAGGCAAGTATTTAAAGTATTCAATGGCACTTGCAAGAGATAGGGTGATTCCACAAGTTGGGAGCAAAAAAGGTTTATAATTTTTTGCTTTTCAGTTTTTTTCGTTAAAAGTTTTAAAAAACTTCGGGGTATACCATTTTCAATATTTAAAAAAAAATCAAAATCGGACTACACTGTAAAAAGTTATGCGTGGTCATACATAAAAAAAATATACGCGTCGACTTCAGAACCTCCTCCGATTTTTCGTCGGTTAAAAATATTTTAAAAGTGTCAATTGCAGCGATGCAAAGACTTTTTATAAGAAAAAAGTTCTGAGCTATACTAAGATGAGTGTTAAAAATGATTTATTCACGTCCTAGATAACGAAGTTTTTGTCTAAAACAAATCTAGTAAACAGACAGATTGCCTCCTAGACTAGCATCCCATCCATTCTAGATAATTGGTTTGCAACGCATTTGGACCAAGACAAAGGCATCTACCGCCTTCAAAGAAGGATGAGGATCTCAAGTTAGTTAATTATTCAATACAATAATGGCACACATATATGATCTTATATCCGTCAGAAACGAAGTTAATTTTCCGTATCATATTTTTATGTCCGAGTAAACTGAAGCCATTTTCCAGATAAATAGACATATAACTTGCTTTGTGGCATTGTGCTGCAGAGTCACAGATATGTCATATGTCCCATATCTTTCTTAGCTACAAAACAAAGTGCTATTTATCGTTTTTATTGCAAAAATTCGTGATATATTTCTTGTTTCCCCTTACAACATATATTGGATATCAAGATATTACGTCGATAAGTCAAAGTATTATTTACTACCGTATTGTTATAGTAACAGTCTGTATCAAAGCTAAAACGTCTTCTTTTTTGATGTCAAAATGCCAAATTTTATCGAAGGTCGTTCGTTTTCGCTCAGCTTGGGTTGTTACCTACTAACGGAAAAATAAATTGACGGGCTTCATTCAGATCAGTAGGAGCATTTTAATCTAGGACATGGTTAAGAATTTAAAGATTGCTTTGCTGAACAAGAACGCTGCAGTGTCATTATTCATTTCTTAGTCCGTAATTTCTTCTAACTAGAGCCGCTTGAAGGTGAGTGGAATTGCAATCTTCTTGAAGTTTATTTCTTCTTTTATGATACTATAAATATCAATTTGCACTATAGTGATATTGAAATTTCAATTGTGTCTATAACGAAGCGTGTAAAACTCAAATGGTCGTTGAGTTGTTTCGGAAACGAAGTTTCGGTAAGAAAAGAATAGACTCAAAAGATTATTAAGAAGAATGAAGAGAGTGTACAAATAAGGACATTCAGAAGAAGCTGGTGAAATCCAGAAGTTAAAAGAATAATCTACTACATCAATAAGAATTTAAATACCGAAGTGTAAGACAAAAGTTGAAGTTTAGAAAGAAAAGGCGACTTCATAAGCTCATTAAGTATGCTACTTACACACTGCTACTAGAAAATAAGTATTGCTAAGTAGCTGACAATGCTTATCTTTCAAATCCCAGCATTTACTAGAAAGAACTTAGCTCTAATGAATGGTTTCATCGAAACGAAACAATTGTACTAGGCACCTAGTAATGAACGTGGTTCTGCTCCAGAAAGTAATCAAGGTGGCAATAAGGTCCTAGTTACTCCAACAAGACTGTGCTTTTTTTGTACCTCTTTTTCCTTGAAGTTAGAACTTTTTGCTCTCTATCAGATGTAGTGGAGTTAATAAGTTATATTACGATTCGTTTTACAGACGGTATATAAGATATTACTTTTTAATTTGTTACGTTGTTATGTAAAAACGCGGTCATCGAATACCTTTGGCTTAGAAAATGGAAAAACTATTTGTTACTGAATTTTCGGTGGAGACAGGAATTATTCGAGTTTCGCTTGTTATATTATAATTACAAATCTCAGTATAATCTCTCTTTTAGATTTTTATTAGTAGGAACTTAATGACTTTGTCTGAGACCAATCTTTTTTAAATCAACATTAAAAGAAACAGCTGTGTGAGACTGTAGAATTTACTTTGCAAATATTTTCTGCATTTCTTCTGTAGTTACTGTTATTCTTGCGTTTCAGTCTTTCAAAAGATTCTTTGACCCATTTTCTTCGATTCTTTGCTCGAATATCAAAGGCTGTTTCGAATCGATTGTTTTATGTACAAGTTAGCATGACGCATTTTCAGCTCCCAAGTATTTTGTTTCCGAATTTCAAGTTACATTAACTGATTACTTCGGATATTTATTTGATAAGATCAAGATTGATTGCTTTATACCGCCATTTTTATTTTATTTCGTTGCTAGCTGAAAGGGTTAGAATTATATATAGGTTAATGTTTCGAACCTAAAGTAGTTTCTAGAAGGGAAGATAAATTGACTCTGAAACAATTAGGGACCAAAACTCGTCGTTCAGAATGTCGATTAGTTTTTCGTCAGCTGTCTACTTATGTATTTAACTATCCCTGAATCCATTATATATCCCTTGTCCCTGGATACCTTCTAAAAGACATTGACTGACGTTTACTTTAAATTATGCAAAAACAATACCTTCTCCCTACCTTCAGTTGTCAGGTAAAAATCGTTGACTATTTCAAAATTTCCATTACTCGAGAGATACATGGAATTGTCTCTAAGTGCACTTTTATTGGAGACACCAAAGCGACCTTATTGGTGATGTTTTTTAGAAAGGTCACATGCGTAGTATTCGCAACCGGCGTGCTTCTATTTATTTTTATTTTTATTTTATTTATTATGGGACAATAAACAGCTACAATATAAGATGTTTACAAATAAGAATAATAAATACAGTTTTAACAATATTGCAGCCCACTACATTATCCGCATGTTAACAAAATTAAAATTAGGTAAAAAGTGCCACTAGAGTATCATTACTCAGATAATTATATTATTTAAAATTAAGAAAAATTATTATTAAAATACACGATTAAAATAATATAAATTAAAAAATTCTACGACCATCTTATGAACGTAAACGACGCAAAAGGAGTATGTAAATATCGTAACAGGTGGCGTTTAGTAGTTTCTGCCTACCCCCATCAGAAGAAGGCGTGTGTATCAGCGGCGGGGTGCCAATTTTTCTAAGAGAGAAGCCGAAGCGAAGCCGGCTTTAACTTATTGACTTAGCAATAAAGAACAGCTGAAAACCAAATAAAATGTGCAATATTCCTCCATCTCGTTTTTGCTGACGCATTTTTCTATACATATCTGTCTCTGTCGTAACTCGTCGTACAGCGGCTTGCTCTCGTCCATATCAAGCGGTGCCACGTGACCTAAAGTGACATCATTACGGGATCGCTGTTTTATGAATTTTTAGTTCCCAATGATGACGTTTTGGCACCGGGTTAATTTAGTTTTTTTTTTGTAATATCTACAAAGCTAAAAATAACCGTTTTTGTTGTTTGAATGTTATGGTGCATTAAATACCCGTAGAGTAACTATATTATTTTTTTGGCAATGGAAGCCGCTATTGAAGTGCCATTTTTTGATAGCGATAGAGTTGCAGATGCGAATCCCCGAAGGGAAGCCGGTAGGAATCGTGTTATATGGTGCTTTCGCCACTGGTGTGTATGTGTACCATAAAGCGTTATGTATGTATCATGGTGTTTTGAGCAGGTGGGTGCACGGAGAACGCGTTTAAGCCATTTCTATAATATTGTATTGGCTTCCTAAGCACCTAATGTGCACTCTTGAAAGAAAGGCGCAAATTGGAGCGTTTACGAGAAAGCCTTTATGGATTGGGAATTGATTCGAAACTATTGAAAGCTGTTCCGAGTAATTATGTGTTGAATCAAGCCTTAATAGGTATATAGAAAAGTGTATAAGAAAAGGTAGGATCTTTTGACTAGACGGGTGTTGTGTCAGTTTGAGGATTGATGTCGGGACGTTGTATACAGGGTTACTTGTAATTCGACGTATATTCGTCAGGAGCTGATAACCCTATTGTTGAATGCAACAAATTGGACCCGAAATTCAATAGTTTTCGAGGTATTTTTGAAGCGTAAAATTAAAATATTGGTAAGATATTATTCTTAAATCGCTCTTCATTTCAATTATTTTGTTGAATTAAGTACTTTTCATTATGTTCATAGCTTAATTGAAGTGCCAGCTACGATATCATTGTTTAATGGTACCCATTCAATATGTAGTTTTCATTTTATTTGGAATTAAATATAAAATTTTGGGTAAATATCGAAAAACCCTTAAAATTCAAATATCTCGAAAAGTATTGGATTTCGGCCATACATATGGGGGTCAATTTGTTGCATTCTGGCCCCCTATCAGCTCGTGACGGATATACGTCAAATTACAAGTAACCCTGTATATGCTAGTTGCGCCGCAAACTCTGCATGCGAGATGCAGGATTTTTTTGTGACGTCATCGTCAGTGTGTTGCGTAGTTCGCATGTGGCGTTGTAGACGCCGATACAGCTATATAAAGCAACGCAAGAAAAGGTTGATAGTGAGGGGACACGTTTTTCCGGCTATTAAAACTTAAATTAGTGGATAGCCACCACGAATCTACTCGCTAAGCAAATTAAACGCCCATCATCAAAGGTAAGCAAAGTTTAAAGGTTAATATAGTAATTGTAATATCTAAAACTACTATAATCTTAGTGACTAAATTCTACTTTGTCTAAGAAACTTACCGGCAAAAGAAGACAAAAACTAGGTCAAATAAAACAATCTTATTGCAAGGCAGAAAACTAAAGCAAGATTGCGTAAACGATAAGACTTGAAGCCTGAAAGACGCTTGAATACGAAATAAGACATTTTTATACTAATATTTCTAGGAGCAACTTGCCTCTTGTCGCAGATAATATTTAAATATGCTAAACGCAAATAATAATTTAAGTACTTTACATAAACACAAGATTTTACATTATTGTAGCTCACTGTTCATCTTACTATCTTACTGAAAGTTAAAGAGAAAGTTTGTGAGGATGGTTGAATGTTTGTTACTCTTTCACGCAAAAACAACTGTACGGATTTGGATGCAATTTGGCACACATATCGTTTATAACCTGGATTAATACATAGGATACTGTAAAGGTTTGTTGCTTATAGAATGCAACCTTTATGTTAATACAGGCCGGTAATGGAATGACTGTCACATTTGAACGATTAAGATGATGAGACTAGGTTTCTATCCGTCAATGAATATAGGATTAGTTTTATCCTAACGAAATATTTAATTATTATATTAGGCGCGGCCTTGTAAAAGTCTTAACTTATTTAAATACACGATATTGAACGCTATTCAATATTTCATTTGTACCTAGAACCCTTAGGTACCACAATACTTTGAATCCCGGTAGTATGTTCTCGAGGGATAATTTTCGACCTCCACGCGGGCGAAGCAGCTGACAAAAGCTAGTTAATCATACCAAGTATCTATCATGCATCTGATTACGTATGTGTACAGAATTTCAATCGAACATGTAAATAATATTCTGTTAAATATTCGTCAAATTGTGTTGTAAGTACATAATTGGTCCAATTAAAAACATAAATTGGACTAGTTGGACATGATTTTAAAGGTGACTTTAATATACAGCCTCCAAATAAACTAAGCCTTCCCAAGGGTACCGTAAGGGACGATTAAGGGATTATTTGAAGAGGAAGGGCTGTTACCCTAGGGACTAGCAGATTTTCGCAAACGGAGACAACCTTCGTTCCCTGTCAATAAATTTTCACACCGTTCCACAGTCTTCTTGCTCCAGATCTGATTTCGAAGGTTGTCGAAGACAGACTGTCACTAGTTTTTCATCCTTCAATTAAAGTAGGTCCAAGAAGGGTTGTTCCCTACTGGTCCATTATCACCTCATTCTAGTAAAATGATTCTTGACAATGTACTAGGATGTAATAGATAATGCAAAATAGGTGGAACTTGCTTAATCCGTCAGTATTGAATAGCAACTACGGGGGGCGGGGGGGGAGAATAAACATTGGCAACTTGTGCACATAAACCTGCATGGGCACTTATAAAACGTCAGAAACTAGGTGCACGGTTCCAATTTGTCGCTTCCTAAGGAGAAGAGCCGACAAGAAACTCCAAGGTTACTCTTTTAAAAATAATTGGCTTTTACAATGTTTTCATATTACAGTGATAATAGGTATGGGAGGGCAGTGCAGGCCTGTCAATAAGTACCAGGTACTTAGAGGAATGAAAATAAAGAATAGAAAGAAAATCGTCTACAAATCTACAGACTGCAAGGCCTACAACGTTCTCTCATTCTCAACATGTAAAAGAATCTACTTATATAAAATGAGCCTATTAGTGACATGATTTCCATGACAATCACTAATTAATAGTAGATATTAGAATTTATGTATAATGTCTAATAATGACGAGAATATGTCAGACATTGTACAAAATAAAAAGAATAAAAATTATTTATGATAAAATGATAATGCACATAAATTAAAATGATTTATGATAAATTATTTGTATTTCTGTAAGTAAGTTTGTACAATCACTACGCTTTACACGTCAATAATATTTTAAAAACTAGATGAGATCAGCGTTTCCTTTCTGACAACTCTGAGAAGAAAGGCCGAAACAAACTGAGAACTCTCTCCTTTGGTCAGATCATGTGAAAACTCAAACTGTTAGACCATGATTATGATTACAACTAACTGACAAATTAATAATTAAAAAAAAAATGCTATCTAGGTTGACTATGCTTATACTATGCTGTAACAGAAAACATGGACTATAATCATTTTCAACCACATCTTTAAAAGTAAGCACAAATGGAAAAAGGCTCCCGATAGAATAAAATTAATAAAAAGAATTCGCAACAAAAATATTGTAAAGCTGATGCTTTCTTAAAGCTTTGAATTTAAATAATGTGTGCTGTAGCTGCAAAATATTGCAACTGGTAGAACCATTAGTACTATATTTCTCTTCATATATGCACACCAAAACATACATCTCGAATCATATTTAAAATTTCCTACGTGCAGAATTTCTATAACGATCGTACAGGATGCGTAGCAGGATACGGAACGCGGAAACACACGAGACAAAGGTCGTATGGGATAAAAGGGGGGATAAGGGGCCTAGGGGGCCACCCTAGCCACCTTCCAGACGGTTTCCATCGTTCCCAAGACAACGTTTCCACGTTACTTGACGCAGTTCAAAACATGTTATTGGTTGAAACTCCGAACTTTAGTGGATGTTGTTACGTTTCCAAGGATTATTGGCAATGAAATTGACGATTCCGCTAATCTTGTACCTTTAACGGTTTTCAATATTGCGAACTTTGTTGAAATTGGCTGTCGTATAAATGAAAGTCTTTTTTCTCTACCTAATGCGAAAATTCTTGGAACTTTCATTTTCTGGTTTTCCTCTAGAAGGAACTGAGCAACTTAAACCAATACTAGAAACTGTTTCACTGTTATGTAAATAAGTTGTTAAACACTTAGATAAAATGCTAGTTTTTAGAGGAACCCGTAGGCAGACAGGAAGAGTCTTGTCTACCTACCAGTCCTAAAGACTATTGAGAACCCCTTCTCACGTTCCTTCCCCCCGGAAGGAAAGAAGAAATTTTAAGAAGAGTCACTATATATACCTACCCTTTAAAAAAGTATGGGATTGACTAACTAGTCAATGCTTTACTTATATCTTACAATATTATCCACAGGATATGAAGGGGTGGTATGTTACATATAAGCAACCTACTAACATGTTTGTACTTAGTTTGCAAATAGTTCTGTCTGTTTGGAAGGAGAACAGTTAGCATTGTAGTTTACAAACTAATATCGTTACGGATTAATTATGATACTGCCTTTACGCACTATAATTTGAACATATTTCAGAATTGCGAAATGAATGTGTTTTAGCATATGATATTTGACACTTGGCAAGACGTGGTGAGAAACTTTGTGTATTCAATTCCATCACCACTGCTCTCAAAACCGTGAAGAAAAACATTGTGAGGACACTCATGTCTTAAAACCAAAAATTCGAAGACATGACATGTGTCAGCCACCAACCAGTGAGGTAGATCATGGTCCTCTCCTTCTCATAGAAAGGGTGGAAACATTATAGACTAATTATGCTAGACGTGGTGATGGCAGGTGGAGCAGAGCCTAAATGGATGGTTGCTGTAATTCAGTAGAAGGAGCGTTGGGAGGCCGACGCCCAGGCGGGTGGACGACCTATAAAAGATAGCAGGCAAGACCTGGATGAGACTCACTGAGACCAGGCAAGTATTGTTGTCGCACTTGCTTTTGCCATACCCGGAGGAGGTTGGGCGGGGCGCGCCATGGCAGCTCATTTTAGAGATCGCTGCGGAGCGTCACTTCGTGTATAAAGGTAAATAGGTATCAGCCAGAAATAATGTTGGTAAAAACATTATTTATAGACATAATAGTTTAAAATTTCCCTGTTCTATTGTTTGCTTTATATTTACAGTGTATTGGTTTCTGCCATTATCATTTATATGTAAACTGTGATTATTTAATCGTATTATTAAAAATCCTCTTGGAATTAAAGGGACATAACTGATTTAGCTTGATTATAATGTTCATGTGTGTTGTACCTACCTTATTGGAAATATACGCTTCTTATGATTTACTAACTGTATTTATTTTAATAGTATGGTACAAAAGGCAGGAGGCCTATCAGCAGAGGGTAGAACAAGGCCACCAAGGATGATTATGATGTGAGTCTGTAGATGCAACGATGTGCTTTTGCAGATCGTTGTAATTTTTGATGTGAAATAAACTTGTTCCCATAAATACGCACGAGATACTTCAGATTCACAAAATTTTTAATGGAGATACAGTCTACAGAATTAAAGTATCGTGAAACCAAGTCCCAAAAAAAAAATCCATACAATTCGATGAAAAATTACCAATGTGTAATGGTCATCATTAAACATTTAGTTAGTGGGTGTTCAATCTTGACCTCATAACATACAGCAGACCAGACAGACAGATAACTCATTTCACATGTGGGCGATATCAGTGAGTGTGTTAATGTTATCGATTACTTCATTTATAAAGTGCCAAGTTGATCAATCATTAGTCACTTTTTAAATATGTCAAGTACTTTATACAAGTAGGTATTATCATTTCTACAAATACTTTCAACGTTTACCTTCTTTACACCAGCTTAAAGATTAACTTCTGAATTTCTTAGAAGCTCGATAACAACGTTTTACAAAGTGTTTATATGTTTTATTGAATCAGATTTCTATTAGGTAACGCGGACGATGGCACACTGCTCATCTTGCCTCGTATGACCTGTCACCTGCATACGTGAGGACCTAATGGCTGCGTCAGCGAACGGTATTCGCATTGCTGAGAAAACTCTGCCAAACAAATAAAAAAACTATATGTTTTTTTTTTCGTGTTACCATCGACACGCTAAGAACTAGATTAGGTAATAGCACGATAACCAGTAACTTAATTATTAATGTTGCCATCAAAAATCACATTAATAAGAAAGTATCTGAAACAGAAAACATAATCAAACAACCATAAAACACGTCCGATTACAACGCAAGTCGAACACATAATGAGCACTACGATCAGTGCCGTACCGCTATTGCGGTAGCTACGTCACATCCTACGGAACTGCGCGCACGTATGTCTAGGCGTGTCGACGCGCGATATTGACAGCCGATGACAAGACTGATGGACGAGTGTAAGAAATCTAACAAGTCTATTTACATACAAAGCCGAACCGTACGTTGATTCTCTAAGAACTGTATCAAGAATTCAAGACAAGAGAAATACTACGACAGCAGTTTCTAAAACATTTTTGTGTTACGTCGAGTGTGTCAAATGTTGATGACATCAGAGATACAATACTTGAAGCTGAACGTGAATAAATTGCTTTTTGTAATGCCTTTGCAATGCAAAAATTCTTCGAAAAAGTTGATGTAATTAAAGAACATTTTATCCAAAATGCCAAACAAATGTAAGTTAAAGGTCTTACTTGATTCGCTGTTAATTCAAGTGGTCGGTAACGTTTCGCCGGATACGGTAATCAAGTAACGGTGCGTTTCCGTACGTCGCCATTTGTTCGGAGACTTTGTTGATGACGTGGGATAGCTGTTCCTGCTAGTGTGGGAATACTGTGTGGAGTTAACTGATTGGGTTTTAGTTAGAGTTTAGAACTTGGTGTGTTCTCTATTGGTTTTTCAAATCCAAAATTCACATCACACAGTTGACACACTTGACATAGTGTAGGATACATTTTAAGTTGATAGCACCACTTATATAGTAATGTAACATGTTCTTAATGGCTACTGCTAGATACGTACTCTAAGGACGATCATATAGAAAAATCAAATTCAAATATTGGACAAGAGCGCTAAGAAGATATCTCTAGAAGTAGAGTTTGTCTTAATTTACCAAATTCGTTTATTATAAGGAGTCTATATCACCTTTCAAGAATATAATATATCCAATTGATAAGACCGACTTTTAAATAGGCACATTAGCAAAATTGCAAACGAAAACATCAATAACCCACCTACTCTAAACAACTACTACAAAACATTGTGCACTTAAAATCATCTCCTCCTCCGCAATCGTTCACTCTTCCTTTCATTCATTCAATCATTCTAGCACCGCTATTACGCTAACGGAGGCATGAGTATTTTTCACAGCTGTCTGTCAAAACGACGTCAGTAATAAGGTCGAGAACCGAACCCCGCCCACGACAGACGCAGCCCACATTACGTCACTACTGGACAGTTTAGATAAGCTACCAGTTTTTATCTAAGATAACGATGAAGTGCCTTTTTTGTAAGATTGGAGGGAAAGAGGTCAAAGTATTAAAAGGTGGGGTTCTTGTGGAACTGTTGAATGAGTTCAGAGATAAGATAGATGGGTACGTGATTTAAGTTAAAGTGTAGAAGATTGAAAGCAGAGGGATTCGTGGGCTTCTGAAGAATGAACTAAGCAATAATGAAATTAAACTTTAAGTTTCACTAGTTTTGTCAATGGTATTACCTCTTCATTGTAACAAGAAATAGTCATAGAGTACTGAGTTAGTGAGTGCTTTCACAAAGTTTATCAGAGGCGGAAAACTAAAAAGTAATTTGGAAGCAAAATTGCTAGAAAGCTACTTAAAACAGTCCACAGTGAACAGGCTACAATCCAAAGTTATGCTGGGAAAAATATATCAACGCCTAAACATAAAGTTACTTATTCATAAAAACATCGGCCAATTGGTCGAGTTTATTTCAGATTGCTTGAACATAACAGTTTTGAATATCGGCAAAATTGCGTGAACACTTTTGTTGCCAGAGTCCCGGTCAATTTGAGCGACAGCATACCGGTCCCCATCAATTTTATCCGGCACCCGGTAAATGTGAAATGAATGAGTATATTTTTTGGCCATTGTATTTGTAACTGAATTTGATAGGAATATTTATGAAGCAAAATCAGAGTAAACGTTATTATAAATGTTCGGATTGATATTTAAGAACTCAACTTGGAATATGTTTTCGATAACTGTAGGTGGGATATGAGTGGGATGTATTCAAAATACCATTTTACCTGAGTACCTATATAATTATAATGTTTTGTTTCAGAACCATTTCATTTTACAGAATTTAGAAATGGAGATATGTTTCTAATTATTAATATTTTAACATAACACCACGCCTTGTTTCCCCGAAGGATTTGGCAGACCTGTACTTATAGTACATCTTTTTTCGCCAGTTATGTTTAAGTCCCATGAAATATGGGCTAGCTTATTGCCATCAACCGGGCAGAAATCCAGACCCCAGGATGTTTCTGAGAAATTCCACACATAAAACCCCGACACTTAGCCTTACCTGGGAATCGAACGATTGTATTTTAAATGATAAAATTTGAGATCAAAATAACAGCTACATTATAAGAAAAATAAGCAAGCTTATATATTAGTAGAATTCGTATTTTCGAAGGAGAATCCCTGTCAGCAGCAGATGCATTACATCATCGAGGAAAACGAACGGTACAAGCGCTTACGGAAATTTATTAGAAGATACTGGTTTAAATATAGGTTTAACTTAACTGGAGGACTTAAGACTTAACAACACTTCCAATAATATTGAAAGGAAAGCCCCTCGGCTTTATAAACAGGTTTAAAGAACGGAAGAGACTGATACATTCTATACGCTTTGTTGTGTTATTAAGTTCGTTATGAGAAGTACAAGTTGAGCAAAAATATAATTATCAAGCATGTTTTTAATTAAGTTTAAAGACGATATTATAACTAAGGAAACAGGAGAAAAAAACAATAATCGAAAAGTTTAAATTAAACCGGTAAATATCATAAGTAATGCAGACGATTAGATTATTTTATTCTAGGACTCTAGCCGTCTAGTGATATATGTAGCCGTTTTTCTGTGGTCGTTACTTAATTACGATATTCAGTTCGTCAATATCGGAAAATGTCTTGATAGACTGACGGTCTAGGTTAATTAAAATCAGAAAATAAGCCGACACCTTTTCGCCTACAGCATATTCAATCAGCGAACGATCTGCTCATTATCTAGAGGTAGAAATTTTGCTTTACCAAATATTACGAGTAACTTCGTAGATTTTATAAGAATTTTAGTCCTTAATTCCCACACAATTAAGAGCACTTTAAACCAAATCGTGTCACCGTTTATACTAGTAAACTTCCAATTACTATGATATCACGGAGATGTAGAAAGAAGATCCACTACCGTAGGTCTTGAAATTTTTCATCAAGGCTGGGTCATAGTGAAGCCATCAGTAGGTGCTAATAAACCATGTCCCAAATCTGCCTCTGCTTCGTACGGCTGTAATGGCTAAATGTCAGAATTTTGAGTAAGTTCATTAGTACCATTTTCTCATAAGCCCTTCAGACAGAATGGATCTACTGCACGTACCATTTCGAGACGAAACCCCGGGGCAATCTTCCAATTGCTTCATGGACTGCGCTCGCGCCGGTACACGCACTATGGTTTCGACGGGGCAATTTGCGTCCCAGGTTGTGATTGAGTGATTATTGTGTTGTTGTTTTACTGCTACTGTTGTACGCTAATTTATCAAGTACGTGGTTCCAACATTATTCTGTTCCCTCAGACAAGGTTCTTTGGCACTAAAATGTGTATTTAAACCTTTTGTAACGTAAACGATTACCAATACGATTGCCAATACCAGTGACTTACGGTGAAGGAAAACAACGAGAGTAAAAAAGTATTTTTTACTTCTCATGCTCTAAAAGTACGCCAATATAGCCCTACGAAGCGGGACTAAAGTGACCACTTTAGTCTCTAGGGAGGGAGTAAAAAGTAATTCGTTTTTTAATTTCCTTCATGTGACAGACAATCTCAAACAGCCAGTAAATATACTATTATCTGTGGAGTGTGGACCATCTTCATTGTGAAAATGTTGAGAGTTTTAGTTGCATGGTTTTTGCCAAGGTGGCGCCATGTGTTTTAAATTGTTAATCTGTGACTGGTTTAGAAGAAAAACCTGACCGCGAAAATTTCAGAATTTTTGTCGAGTGTACATTTGTTCTGTTTTAAATAAAATTATTAAGAATGTCCAGTGACAGTTGTGGTATATATGTTCCTTGGTGAAGAGTTTGACGTCGGGCAAACAGCAAAAGGCATAATAGATATTGTGATTTTTATTTTATTAAGTAATATTTATTAAATGTTTTTGTACTAAATTTACTATTTTTCTCGCACCCAAAGTGAAAAGTACAGTTCGCACCTCGAGACTAAACGCCAACTTAATATACCCTCATTGATTCCCTCTAGTGTTGCCCAAATGCAAGAACAAGACGAGACTTAGCCAGTCTTGGTCTTGGTCTTGCGCCAATACACCTGGTCTTGGTCTTGGTCTTGGTCTTGCGCTCCCAGTCTTGGTCTTGGTCTTGGTCTTGCAGCAAGAGTCTTGCAAGTCTTGCAATTACCTATTAGTCTATTACTATTTATTAAAGTTTACTTTAAATCTTAGAAAAACGTATTAGAATTGGAACATTGTGAGCTTGAATTAACATAGCCATAGTAAAGATCAAGCAGATTAATAAATAACTGAAGATTTGATAAGAAATTCGAAAAATCAACTGACCTATATGTCGTTTTCCATGGAAGTAACTGTTTCTTAATAAACATTTATGATTTATAAGCTTACATTTGCTAAAACATGTAAAAAAACAAATTAATTACAATAACTTGACTGTATTTTAAAGAACAATACTTATCTGTCTAGAAAGAGATTGAACCCTCAACTTATAAGAAATTTAATAAAAGAGTTTTACGATTTATCATTTATTTGACATATGACATTTAATATGACATCTACTACCTATCCTTACCATTTTATCCTTATCATAATACTACTTGCGTGATCAGTATAATGTATTCATTTTCATTCTAAGCACTCTGAAACTTATTTATTCTTTGGAACACCTGTAGGTACTCTTAAAAAAATTCGAAATTATTTTGCATGAGTATACCTACGCCCTATGGCGGCAATCAAATAGTGTCACAAATGTTATGATTTCGGCGTGGCGGCAACGATTGTTTTAGATTTCAAAAGAAGCCGCCGGCGCGTGTATCATAACCATGTACTTCCGAAAAGCGGCAAATTTCTTTGAGAAGTAAGTACAAAACCTTTGATGCCGCATTATCAAAGTGCCGATGGTTAAAACATAACTATGCATGCACTCAGTTTGATTTTAATAGATATTTTTTTATTCGCTATGTTTATGGTATTAGTCGTAATGCGCATAGGTCCAGTTTTTCATATTCTTTGATACAGTTTTTTGCGTCTCATAGAATTCCTAAGCGTACCTACCTATACACCGAACTGTTACACCTAACTACTCAGTGAAATAGCGCTAAGTCCTAGCTGCAAGACGCAAGAGTCTTGCAGGCTATGTCTTGTTCTTGCTCAAGTCTTGCACGGTCAGTCTTGGTCTTGGTCTTGCTAAAAATACGCGGTCTTGTTCTTGGTCTTGGTCTTGCAAAAACGCAAGAACAAGACCAAGACTGCAAGACCAAGACTGAATTTGGGCAACACTAATTCCCTCGCACGCTCTGGAGTCAAACCACCTCTGGTATATTATGGCTTCGTTTAGTCCCTCGATATAAAATATACTATAATAGCCTGAAATCTAGTGAGCTTACGTGGGGTCTATATCGGTCCATCTCTGTTTGAGAAAAGCAAGGAAAACAACAGTGAGTCTGTGGGACCGTAACATGCTTATGAGGCAAATGCTTCGGTTCGCTCAGTATTTTACATTTGGCATGATGGAGCAGGGAGAGGTCTACACCAAATTAGTTATATTTTCAAAGACGCTGACAGCGGAAATGGAACGAGACCCCAAGCATAATGCAGACCGACTCGAGTTGCCGTTCGATTTCCGTATCCGAACAAATATTTGTATGGTCCGCAGATACTTTGAAGATCGGTGTTTGTATATGTAAATTGTGTGTGCGATAACGCCCTCAAACCCTCTACCTACAGGGAGGATCCTGGGTGGTTACAAACATCAAATACTACAGAGTGAGATTGTTACGCTTTCACGCTAAAACGGCTGAACGTATTTGGATGAAATTTGGCACATGGGTAGATCATGACCAGAGATTGGATATTCGGATACACATTTACATAAAGATAATTTTTAGCTATGAAAGTATGGAACCGGCTTTATAAATTATTTGTAATATTAATTAAAAACCCCGGGATTCTTGGATTGCATAACTATTCAGATGTGTATTAATTTAAAATTCATTCCATGTTAGCCAACATCTCAACTTTAAGTGACTATGCATCCGAATATCCGATCTATGATCATGACCTACCCATGTGCCAAATTTCATCCAATGGGTAAGGACATAGACTTTCATCCTGGATCGCAGACGAAGTCGCGGGCAACAGCTACTTGATAATATTTTTAAACTATAAGAATTTTATAAAGTATAACGATCTTATTCATAAAAAGTTATCGAACATCTAAAACCATGCTAAAGCCTTAAAAAGTGTTATTCATGAACGCATTTTAGCACAGAGGTACACTTTCTATAACCCTACTATAAAGTTATAGAAGCCAGAACCCTACTTAAACAGTTTTTTAAGGAAAAAGTGGCCGACTCTCTGAAGCAGCTGATTGTTTACAAAGAAAATTACATTTGACCATTTGACGTACAAATATTGTGTGTCACCAAATGTCAATTTTCAAGCAATCAGTTGACAGTTACAATTTAAAATTATTTGTCAAATTTAAATAACAATAAACTATAGACAATTAAATAGTCGCCAATACTAAATAATGTCTATGGTCACAATTATTCGGTGTGTAGGCAGACATCCTTGATTGACGTTTCGATGTGTTGGTCAATTTGTTGGACGACTTCATTAAAATGAACAACATTTTGACATATATATACGACATATTAGTTATATAACGTTTATGAATACTATAGGGTTATCGAGCAGTTTAACTAATGACTGTCTTAAACCTTTGATAACCTTTTTATGAATAAGACTGTTAGAAGACGAGTAGAACTAAATGGAGATTGGTTTCACGAAATTGTGGAGACGAAATATTCTGGAGATACAAAACCAGCGGTCTATCTTATGCAAGTTAAAACAAAAAGCTGCTTTCTTGAATTTTCGTCTCATAACTCTGCCAGGTAAAACGTTGCTTGAATTTTGTAGTATTTTGTTAAGGAAACTTATGTATCTAATTTGTTAATGCAATGTCCGAGTGAATCTTGAAGACTTTATCTTTTTAAACGTTTATTATTTAAAAAAAAATGGTATTTGGTACACGTACAGCTAGAGACCCTACATACGTATATAAACTGACGCCTTCTTCCAATGCGGGTAGGAAGAATATACAGAACGCCACCTACGATCATTATGTACTCCTTTTGCCTCGTTTTCTTTCATACATCTGGTCATACACACATGCCGGTTGCCAGTACTACGCACCAGACCTTTCTGAAGAACATCACCTAGAGTACCTACCTACTTGCAAATTGGAAAATCAACAGCTATCAAAGGTATTCAAAAATATGTTTCCTTCCTTCCTGAAATGCGATTGCTGATAAGCACAAAAATAATTAAGATATTGCCTTGCCTTACCAATAACTCCACCCTTCACGTCACGTCTACTAACCTTCGTATAAAGAGTATCGACTACGAGCACGGCCTTCATCGATCGATTAGCCATCTACATGTAAGCCCGTATGCAGTAGACATTCAAAGCCTCATTTCCACAAACTAGCAAAGCCTAGCAAACTCCTATAACAATACTAAAATACGCAAGAACTACGAACTTTGAACTAACAGGCTAATTGCGTAATATTATATTTCACTGTGTGACATATCGAAGAGGGAGGCGGCGCACGTGAGGGAGAGGCAGTAGGTATATGCGCCCTCAAAGCCTTAGTCGCTGCGGGTTACGCCCTGGGCGTCGGGAATCCCAGGCTGATTCCCAGCCACCGTAGGCGCGGGCTTGCGGACGGCGAGTAATGGGTAGCTCGCTGTCCGGTAAGGACCAAGCCCTGGGGCCTTAGTCTGCTATTTTTATAAATTCGTCATTCCAACACGATGCTATTGTCATTCATTTGTCATTTTGCTAAAAGTTTGTAATCTGCTAAATTCATAATGGTCGATCATTGGTCAGTCAATGGTCTCGTAATAGAATTGTGTCATAATGGCATTTCCGTATTGCCATTAATATAAAACTCGTTAGTAGAAATGTTTTTCCAAAAAGTACAACTAAATTTGAACATTTATTCATGCCAGATTTCATTTATATATATTTTTACATATTATTTATTAATGTTTTATGCAATTTAAAGTAGTAGGAAGTTCGTAAATTAAGTCAGTCATTCATTTGTCATTATGTACGAGATTACCAATAAATGCCATTTCTTTAAATGGAGTGTCAGTGGCTGACCATTGGAAAGTCATAATGACGCCATTTTATTAGTAGATTACCAAACTTGTCAAAGTCAACAATTATGAAATCAATGATAGACCATTCTGACACTATTGTAATAGCAGACTTGAGGCCCAGGTCGACGGCGCGTTGCGTTCAGGGAACACGGGTGGGTTTTAGTCAGTAAAAGTCTGACACGCCCTCCTGCTCCACCCAGAGGGAGAAGATATTTGATGATTTCCCAACCAAAAAAAAAACTGTGACCTATATTGATTTTCGAAAATTCAAGCCTATCCATTGGCGGCATATGGTTTTATAATTTCATCAATAGCCACAAATAAAGTAAAGGATTGCAACTAAGAGTGTATTACGCAACTAGTTTCTGCCCGCGTGAAGTTTCCTTTTTCAACATAAAATATATCCTTATGACACTCGGCAATACTTCGAACATTAATTTACAAAAATCGGAATTGGATCAGTAGTTGAACTTACCTTCTACTACAAACTTTACCTTTTTATAATTTAATTAACATATTGTATGTAAAGCTGCTAGTTGAGTCTAAATAAGAACATTCTTTGATTAGAATAAATAAGAAACATTTATTAAAGAGGCCAGTTTGAAGACCATCATTAAGGCCGTGGTAACTTTAAATAGTGTCGTTATAAGTAATAGGTAGTTCTTGTTGCAATCTGATACGGGTTAAAATCTATTGTAACAAATTCGAATTATAAATGAGCAAGCGTATGTTGTAAAAATGCAAATAAAATCGTATAACATAAAATATTTACTATTTAATCATAAATAATCCATCACTGAATGCAATTTGGCATTTCGAATTGTTTGGTATATTTTTAATTATAATTATTATTGAAGAGCTAAACTGTTTTAAAAGATAATTAAGAGGTGACTTTGATGATCTTTTGATGCATTAAAGTATGTATAATTATGTTTTGAGTTCCATCACTATGCAAAAAAAACTTGAAAATATCTTATATCTTTAACTTTCAAAATTATTTACGGTTAAAGAGATATACCTACTGCTTTAAAAAATCATTTTTTTACCGTTTTTAAGAAAACTCCGCCTCAAGATTTAAACTCCAAGAACGTTCACTACATCTTAATGAAGATATGAATAGCAACTTAAGCATCCGGCTTTTCAGTGTATCATTCATACCGTTTTCAGTCTTCAAAGCCAAAGCATCAGGCAAAATGGTTCATTTGGAAGTAAAGAGGTCATCACATCACTTGTAAGTCGTCAGAAATATGTAAAATTATGCTCATGTTTAAAACTCTCTTCGTACGCTTTTATTTATACAGGAAAAGTTTTTATTCAATGCGCAAACTGTAACCATGAATTCAGCATATCATTCTAGACCCCCCAAAGCAGAAAGTTTACGTCGGTTATACAAAAAAAAATCTGCTGTTTCATAAAAAAAAGTACAATACCTACACGGTCAAAATGTATGGAACCGCTGATTTTTTTGTATAATAGTATTCAGTCTAATAGTCATCCTTTTAAAACAAGTTTCTTGTTTCCATCTTTTTTAATTAAAGTACACTTTTTAGGCAGTTGGGTTTTTATTTTGTAAATTATTTTGTTATTTCACAGTTTTTAGTTAACATAATTATTTTTGACATTAATGAGACCTATTTATGAAACCCTTTATTTTGATACCCCACTCAATAGGTTTTGAGAAAAAAAAAATGTTTTGAAGACACAATATGGCGCCAAAAATGGGCCATTTTTTTTTCAATTTTGATATACCCAGTGTCACTCTTACAATTAAGCCGTTTAGGCTACAGAGCATGCAAAAGAAATATACATGCATACACTCGAAAAACATAACATAAGATATTATTCTTAAATCGCTCTTCATTTCAATTATTTTGTTGAATTAAGTACTTTTCATTATGTTCATAGCTTAATTGAAGTGCCAGCTACGATATCATTGTTTAATGGTACCCATTCAATATGTAGTTTTCATTTTATTTGGAATTAAATATAAAATTTTGGGTAAATATCGAAAAACCCTTAAAATTCAAATATCTCGAAAAGTATTGGATTTCGGCCATACATATGGGGGTCAATTTGTTGCATTCTGGCCCCCTATCAGCTCGTGACGGATATACGTCAAATTACAAGTAACCCTGTATATGCTAGTTGCGCCGCAAACTCTGCATGCGAGATGCAGGATTTTTTTGTGACGTCATCGTCAGTGTGTTGCGTAGTTCGCATGTGGCGTTGTAGACGCCGATACAGCTATATAAAGCAACGCAAGAAAAGGTTGATAGTGAGGGGACACGTTTTTCCGGCTATTAAAACTTAAATTAGTGGATAGCCACCACGAATCTACTCGCTAAGCAAATTAAACGCCCATCATCAAAGGTAAGCAAAGTTTAAAGGTTAATATAGTAATTGTAATATCTAAAACTACTATAATCTTAGTGACTAAATTCTACTTTGTCTAAGAAACTTACCGGCAAAAGAAGACAAAAACTAGGTCAAATAAAACAATCTTATTGCAAGGCAGAAAACTAAAGCAAGATTGCGTAAACGATAAGACTTGAAGCCTGAAAGACGCTTGAATACGAAATAAGACATTTTTATACTAATATTTCTAGGAGCAACTTGCCTCTTGTCGCAGATAATATTTAAATATGCTAAACGCAAATAATAATTTAAGTACTTTACATAAACACAAGATTTTACATTATTGTAGCTCACTGTTCATCTTACTATCTTACTGAAAGTTAAAGAGAAAGTTTGTGAGGATGGTTGAATGTTTGTTACTCTTTCACGCAAAAACAACTGTACGGATTTGGATGCAATTTGGCACACATATCGTTTATAACCTGGATTAATACATAGGATACTGTAAAGGTTTGTTGCTTATAGAATGCAACCTTTATGTTAATACAGGCCGGTAATGGAATGACTGTCACATTTGAACGATTAAGATGATGAGACTAGGTTTCTATCCGTCAATGAATATAGGATTAGTTTTATCCTAACGAAATATTTAATTATTATATTAGGCGCGGCCTTGTAAAAGTCTTAACTTATTTAAATACACGATATTGAACGCTATTCAATATTTCATTTGTACCTAGAACCCTTAGGTACCACAATACTTTGAATCCCGGTAGTATGTTCTCGAGGGATAATTTTCGACCTCCACGCGGGCGAAGCAGCTGACAAAAGCTAGTTAATCATACCAAGTATCTATCATGCATCTGATTACGTATGTGTACAGAATTTCAATCGAACATGTAAATAATATTCTGTTAAATATTCGTCAAATTGTGTTGTAAGTACATAATTGGTCCAATTAAAAACATAAATTGGACTAGTTGGACATGATTTTAAAGGTGACTTTAATATACAGCCTCCAAATAAACTAAGCCTTCCCAAGGGTACCGTAAGGGACGATTAAGGGATTATTTGAAGAGGAAGGGCTGTTACCCTAGGGACTAGCAGATTTTCGCAAACGGAGACAACCTTCGTTCCCTGTCAATAAATTTTCACACCGTTCCACAGTCTTCTTGCTCCAGATCTGATTTCGAAGGTTGTCGAAGACAGACTGTCACTAGTTTTTCATCCTTCAATTAAAGTAGGTCCAAGAAGGGTTGTTCCCTACTGGTCCATTATCACCTCATTCTAGTAAAATGATTCTTGACAATGTACTAGGATGTAATAGATAATGCAAAATAGGTGGAACTTGCTTAATCCGTCAGTATTGAATAGCAACTACGGGGGGCGGGGGGGGAGAATAAACATTGGCAACTTGTGCACATAAACCTGCATGGGCACTTATAAAACGTCAGAAACTAGGTGCACGGTTCCAATTTGTCGCTTCCTAAGGAGAAGAGCCGACAAGAAACTCCAAGGTTACTCTTTTAAAAATAATTGGCTTTTACAATGTTTTCATATTACAGTGATAATAGGTATGGGAGGGCAGTGCAGGCCTGTCAATAAGTACCAGGTACTTAGAGGAATGAAAATAAAGAATAGAAAGAAAATCGTCTACAAATCTACAGACTGCAAGGCCTACAACGTTCTCTCATTCTCAACATGTAAAAGAATCTACTTATATAAAATGAGCCTATTAGTGACATGATTTCCATGACAATCACTAATTAATAGTAGATATTAGAATTTATGTATAATGTCTAATAATGACGAGAATATGTCAGACATTGTACAAAATAAAAAGAATAAAAATTATTTATGATAAAATGATAATGCACATAAATTAAAATGATTTATGATAAATTATTTGTATTTCTGTAAGTAAGTTTGTACAATCACTACGCTTTACACGTCAATAATATTTTAAAAACTAGATGAGATCAGCGTTTCCTTTCTGACAACTCTGAGAAGAAAGGCCGAAACAAACTGAGAACTCTCTCCTTTGGTCAGATCATGTGAAAACTCAAACTGTTAGACCATGATTATGATTACAACTAACTGACAAATTAATAATTTAAAAAAAAATGCTATCTAGGTTGACTATGCTTATACTATGCTGTAACAGAAAACATGGACTATAATCATTTTCAACCACATCTTTAAAAGTAAGCACAAATGGAAAAAGGCTCCCGATAGAATAAAATTAATAAAAAGAATTCGCAACAAAAATATTGTAAAGCTGATGCTTTCTTAAAGCTTTGAATTTAAATAATGTGTGCTGTAGCTGCAAAATATTGCAACTGGTAGAACCATTAGTACTATATTTCTCTTCATATATGCACACCAAAACATACATCTCGAATCATATTTAAAATTTCCTACGTGCAGAATTTCTATAACGATCGTACAGGATGCGTAGCAGGATACGGAACGCGGAAACACACGAGACAAAGGTCGTATGGGATAAAAGGGGGGATAAGGGGCCTAGGGGGCCACCCTAGCCACCTTCCAGACGGTTTCCATCGTTCCCAAGACAACGTTTCCACGTTACTTGACGCAGTTCAAAACATGTTATTGGTTGAAACTCCGAACTTTAGTGGATGTTGTTACGTTTCCAAGGATTATTGGCAATGAAATTGACGATTCCGCTAATCTTGTACCTTTAACGGTTTTCAATATTGCGAACTTTGTTGAAATTGGCTGTCGTATAAATGAAAGTCTTTTTTCTCTACCTAATGCGAAAATTCTTGGAACTTTCATTTTCTGGTTTTCCTCTAGAAGGAACTGAGCAACTTAAACCAATACTAGAAACTGTTTCACTGTTATGTAAATAAGTTGTTAAACACTTAGATAAAATGCTAGTTTTTAGAGGAACCCGTAGGCAGACAGGAAGAGTCTTGTCTACCTACCAGTCCTAAAGACTATTGAGAACCCCTTCTCACGTTCCTTCCCCCCGGAAGGAAAGAAGAAATTTTAAGAAGAGTCACTATATATACCTACCCTTTAAAAAAGTATGGGATTGACTAACTAGTCAATGCTTTACTTATATCTTACAATATTATCCACAGGATATGAAGGGGTGGTATGTTACATATAAGCAACCTACTAACATGTTTGTACTTAGTTTGCAAATAGTTCTGTCTGTTTGGAAGGAGAACAGTTAGCATTGTAGTTTACAAACTAATATCGTTACGGATTAATTATGATACTGCCTTTACGCACTATAATTTGAACATATTTCAGAATTGCGAAATGAATGTGTTTTAGCATATGATATTTGACACTTGGCAAGACGTGGTGAGAAACTTTGTGTATTCAATTCCATCACCACTGCTCTCAAAACCGTGAAGAAAAACATTGTGAGGACACTCATGTCTTAAAACCAAAAATTCGAAGACATGACATGTGTCAGCCACCAACCAGTGAGGTAGATCATGGTCCTCTCCTTCTCATAGAAAGGGTGGAAACATTATAGACTAATTATGCTAGACGTGGTGATGGCAGGTGGAGCAGAGCCTAAATGGATGGTTGCTGTAATTCAGTAGAAGGAGCGTTGGGAGGCCGACGCCCAGGCGGGTGGACGACCTATAAAAGATAGCAGGCAAGACCTGGATGAGACTCACTGAGACCAGGCAAGTATTGTTGTCGCACTTGCTTTTGCCATACCCGGAGGAGGTTGGGCGGGGCGCGCCATGGCAGCTCATTTTAGAGATCGCTGCGGAGCGTCACTTCGTGTATAAAGGTAAATAGGTATCAGCCAGAAATAATGTTGGTAAAAACATTATTTATAGACATAATAGTTTAAAATTTCCCTGTTCTATTGTTTGCTTTATATTTACAGTGTATTGGTTTCTGCCATTATCATTTATATGTAAACTGTGATTATTTAATCGTATTATTAAAAATCCTCTTGGAATTAAAGGGACATAACTGATTTAGCTTGATTATAATGTTCATGTGTGTTGTACCTACCTTATTGGAAATATACGCTTCTTATGATTTACTAACTGTATTTATTTTAATAGTATGGTACAAAAGGCAGGAGGCCTATCAGCAGAGGGTAGAACAAGGCCACCAAGGATGATTATGATGTGAGTCTGTAGATGCAACGATGTGCTTTTGCAGATCGTTGTAATTTTTGATGTGAAATAAACTTGTTCCCATAAATACGCACGAGATACTTCAGATTCACAAAATTTTTAATGGAGATACAGTCTACAGAATTAAAGTATCGTGAAACCAAGTCCCAAAAAAAAAATCCATACAATTCGATGAAAAATTACCAATGTGTAATGGTCATCATTAAACATTTAGTTAGTGGGTGTTCAATCTTGACCTCATAACATACAGCAGACCAGACAGACAGATAACTCATTTCACATGTGGGCGATATCAGTGAGTGTGTTAATGTTATCGATTACTTCATTTATAAAGTGCCAAGTTGATCAATCATTAGTCACTTTTTAAATATGTCAAGTACTTTATACAAGTAGGTATTATCATTTCTACAAATACTTTCAACGTTTACCTTCTTTACACCAGCTTAAAGATTAACTTCTGAATTTCTTAGAAGCTCGATAACAACGTTTTACAAAGTGTTTATATGTTTTATTGAATCAGATTTCTATTAGGTAACGCGGACGATGGCACACTGCTCATCTTGCCTCGTATGACCTGTCACCTGCATACGTGAGGACCTAATGGCTGCGTCAGCGAACGGTATTCGCATTGCTGAGAAAACTCTGCCAAACAAATAAAAAAACTATATGTTTTTTTTTTCGTGTTACCATCGACACGCTAAGAACTAGATTAGGTAATAGCACGATAACCAGTAACTTAATTATTAATGTTGCCATCAAAAATCACATTAATAAGAAAGTATCTGAAACAGAAAACATAATCAAACAACCATAAAACACGTCCGATTACAACGCAAGTCGAACACATAATGAGCACTACGATCAGTGCCGTACCGCTATTGCGGTAGCTACGTCACATCCTACGGAACTGCGCGCACGTATGTCTAGGCGTGTCGACGCGCGATATTGACAGCCGATGACAAGACTGATGGACGAGTGTAAGAAATCTAACAAGTCTATTTACATACAAAGCCGAACCGTACGTTGATTCTCTAAGAACTGTATCAAGAATTCAAGACAAGAGAAATACTACGACAGCAGTTTCTAAAACATTTTTGTGTTACGTCGAGTGTGTCAAATGTTGATGACATCAGAGATACAATACTTGAAGCTGAACGTGAATAAATTGCTTTTTGTAATGCCTTTGCAATGCAAAAATTCTTCGAAAAAGTTGATGTAATTAAAGAACATTTTATCCAAAATGCCAAACAAATGTAAGTTAAAGGTCTTACTTGATTCGCTGTTAATTCAAGTGGTCGGTAACGTTTCGCCGGATACGGTAATCAAGTAACGGTGCGTTTCCGTACGTCGCCATTTGTTCGGAGACTTTGTTGATGACGTGGGATAGCTGTTCCTGCTAGTGTGGGAATACTGTGTGGAGTTAACTGATTGGGTTTTAGTTAGAGTTTAGAACTTGGTGTGTTCTCTATTGGTTTTTCAAATCCAAAATTCACATCACACAGTTGACACACTTGACATAGTGTAGGATACATTTTAAGTTGATAGCACCACTTATATAGTAATGTAACATGTTCTTAATGGCTACTGCTAGATACGTACTCTAAGGACGATCATATAGAAAAATCAAATTCAAATATTGGACAAGAGCGCTAAGAAGATATCTCTAGAAGTAGAGTTTGTCTTAATTTACCAAATTCGTTTATTATAAGGAGTCTATATCACCTTTCAAGAATATAATATATCCAATTGATAAGACCGACTTTTAAATAGGCACATTAGCAAAATTGCAAACGAAAACATCAATAACCCACCTACTCTAAACAACTACTACAAAACATTGTGCACTTAAAATCATCTCCTCCTCCGCAATCGTTCACTCTTCCTTTCATTCATTCAATCATTCTAGCACCGCTATTACGCTAACGGAGGCATGAGTATTTTTCACAGCTGTCTGTCAAAACGACGTCAGTAATAAGGTCGAGAACCGAACCCCGCCCACGACAGACGCAGCCCACATTACGTCACTACTGGACAGTTTAGATAAGCTACCAGTTTTTATCTAAGATAACGATGAAGTGCCTTTTTTGTAAGATTGGAGGGAAAGAGGTCAAAGTATTAAAAGGTGGGGTTCTTGTGGAACTGTTGAATGAGTTCAGAGATAAGATAGATGGGTACGTGATTTAAGTTAAAGTGTAGAAGATTGAAAGCAGAGGGATTCGTGGGCTTCTGAAGAATGAACTAAGCAATAATGAAATTAAACTTTAAGTTTCACTAGTTTTGTCAATGGTATTACCTCTTCATTGTAACAAGAAATAGTCATAGAGTACTGAGTTAGTGAGTGCTTTCACAAAGTTTATCAGAGGCGGAAAACTAAAAAGTAATTTGGAAGCAAAATTGCTAGAAAGCTACTTAAAACAGTCCACAGTGAACAGGCTACAATCCAAAGTTATGCTGGGAAAAATATATCAACGCCTAAACATAAAGTTACTTATTCATAAAAACATCGGCCAATTGGTCGAGTTTATTTCAGATTGCTTGAACATAACAGTTTTGAATATCGGCAAAATTGCGTGAACACTTTTGTTGCCAGAGTCCCGGTCAATTTGAGCGACAGCATACCGGTCCCCATCAATTTTATCCGGCACCCGGTAAATGTGAAATGAATGAGTATATTTTTTGGCCATTGTATTTGTAACTGAATTTGATAGGAATATTTATGAAGCAAAATCAGAGTAAACGTTATTATAAATGTTCGGATTGATATTTAAGAACTCAACTTGGAATATGTTTTCGATAACTGTAGGTGGGATATGAGTGGGATGTATTCAAAATACCATTTTACCTGAGTACCTATATAATTATAATGTTTTGTTTCAGAACCATTTCATTTTACAGAATTTAGAAATGGAGATATGTTTCTAATTATTAATATTTTAACATAACACCACGCCTTGTTTCCCCGAAGGATTTGGCAGACCTGTACTTATAGTACATCTTTTTTCGCCAGTTATGTTTAAGTCCCATGAAATATGGGCTAGCTTATTGCCATCAACCGGGCAGAAATCCAGACCCCAGGATGTTTCTGAGAAATTCCACACATAAAACCCCGACACTTAGCCTTACCTGGGAATCGAACGATTGTATTTTAAATGATAAAATTTGAGATCAAAATAACAGCTACATTATAAGAAAAATAAGCAAGCTTATATATTAGTAGAATTCGTATTTTCGAAGGAGAATCCCTGTCAGCAGCAGATGCATTACATCATCGAGGAAAACGAACGGTACAAGCGCTTACGGAAATTTATTAGAAGATACTGGTTTAAATATAGGTTTAACTTAACTGGAGGACTTAAGACTTAACAACACTTCCAATAATATTGAAAGGAAAGCCCCTCGGCTTTATAAACAGGTTTAAAGAACGGAAGAGACTGATACATTCTATACGCTTTGTTGTGTTATTAAGTTCGTTATGAGAAGTACAAGTTGAGCAAAAATATAATTATCAAGCATGTTTTTAATTAAGTTTAAAGACGATATTATAACTAAGGAAACAGGAGAAAAAAACAATAATCGAAAAGTTTAAATTAAACCGGTAAATATCATAAGTAATGCAGACGATTAGATTATTTTATTCTAGGACTCTAGCCGTCTAGTGATATATGTAGCCGTTTTTCTGTGGTCGTTACTTAATTACGATATTCAGTTCGTCAATATCGGAAAATGTCTTGATAGACTGACGGTCTAGGTTAATTAAAATCAGAAAATAAGCCGACACCTTTTCGCCTACAGCATATTCAATCAGCGAACGATCTGCTCATTATCTAGAGGTAGAAATTTTGCTTTACCAAATATTACGAGTAACTTCGTAGATTTTATAAGAATTTTAGTCCTTAATTCCCACACAATTAAGAGCACTTTAAACCAAATCGTGTCACCGTTTATACTAGTAAACTTCCAATTACTATGATATCACGGAGATGTAGAAAGAAGATCCACTACCGTAGGTCTTGAAATTTTTCATCAAGGCTGGGTCATAGTGAAGCCATCAGTAGGTGCTAATAAACCATGTCCCAAATCTGCCTCTGCTTCGTACGGCTGTAATGGCTAAATGTCAGAATTTTGAGTAAGTTCATTAGTACCATTTTCTCATAAGCCCTTCAGACAGAATGGATCTACTGCACGTACCATTTCGAGACGAAACCCCGGGGCAATCTTCCAATTGCTTCATGGACTGCGCTCGCGCCGGTACACGCACTATGGTTTCGACGGGGCAATTTGCGTCCCAGGTTGTGATTGAGTGATTATTGTGTTGTTGTTTTACTGCTACTGTTGTACGCTAATTTATCAAGTACGTGGTTCCAACATTATTCTGTTCCCTCAGACAAGGTTCTTTGGCACTAAAATGTGTATTTAAACCTTTTGTAACGTAAACGATTACCAATACGATTGCCAATACCAGTGACTTACGGTGAAGGAAAACAACGAGAGTAAAAAAGTATTTTTTACTTCTCATGCTCTAAAAGTACGCCAATATAGCCCTACGAAGCGGGACTAAAGTGACCACTTTAGTCTCTAGGGAGGGAGTAAAAAGTAATTCGTTTTTTAATTTCCTTCATGTGACAGACAATCTCAAACAGCCAGTAAATATACTATTATCTGTGGAGTGTGGACCATCTTCATTGTGAAAATGTTGAGAGTTTTAGTTGCATGGTTTTTGCCAAGGTGGCGCCATGTGTTTTAAATTGTTAATCTGTGACTGGTTTAGAAGAAAAACCTGACCGCGAAAATTTCAGAATTTTTGTCGAGTGTACATTTGTTCTGTTTTAAATAAAATTATTAAGAATGTCCAGTGACAGTTGTGGTATATATGTTCCTTGGTGAAGAGTTTGACGTCGGGCAAACAGCAAAAGGCATAATAGATATTGTGATTTTTATTTTATTAAGTAATATTTATTAAATGTTTTTGTACTAAATTTACTATTTTTCTCGCACCCAAAGTGAAAAGTACAGTTCGCACCTCGAGACTAAACGCCAACTTAATATACCCTCATTGATTCCCTCTAGTGTTGCCCAAATGCAAGAACAAGACGAGACTTAGCCAGTCTTGGTCTTGGTCTTGCGCCAATACACCTGGTCTTGGTCTTGGTCTTGGTCTTGCGCTCCCAGTCTTGGTCTTGGTCTTGGTCTTGCAGCAAGAGTCTTGCAAGTCTTGCAATTACCTATTAGTCTATTACTATTTATTAAAGTTTACTTTAAATCTTAGAAAAACGTATTAGAATTGGAACATTGTGAGCTTGAATTAACATAGCCATAGTAAAGATCAAGCAGATTAATAAATAACTGAAGATTTGATAAGAAATTCGAAAAATCAACTGACCTATATGTCGTTTTCCATGGAAGTAACTGTTTCTTAATAAACATTTATGATTTATAAGCTTACATTTGCTAAAACATGTAAAAAAACAAATTAATTACAATAACTTGACTGTATTTTAAAGAACAATACTTATCTGTCTAGAAAGAGATTGAACCCTCAACTTATAAGAAATTTAATAAAAGAGTTTTACGATTTATCATTTATTTGACATATGACATTTAATATGACATCTACTACCTATCCTTACCATTTTATCCTTATCATAATACTACTTGCGTGATCAGTATAATGTATTCATTTTCATTCTAAGCACTCTGAAACTTATTTATTCTTTGGAACACCTGTAGGTACTCTTAAAAAAATTCGAAATTATTTTGCATGAGTATACCTACGCCCTATGGCGGCAATCAAATAGTGTCACAAATGTTATGATTTCGGCGTGGCGGCAACGATTGTTTTAGATTTCAAAAGAAGCCGCCGGCGCGTGTATCATAACCATGTACTTCCGAAAAGCGGCAAATTTCTTTGAGAAGTAAGTACAAAACCTTTGATGCCGCATTATCAAAGTGCCGATGGTTAAAACATAACTATGCATGCACTCAGTTTGATTTTAATAGATATTTTTTTATTCGCTATGTTTATGGTATTAGTCGTAATGCGCATAGGTCCAGTTTTTCATATTCTTTGATACAGTTTTTTGCGTCTCATAGAATTCCTAAGCGTACCTACCTATACACCGAACTGTTACACCTAACTACTCAGTGAAATAGCGCTAAGTCCTAGCTGCAAGACGCAAGAGTCTTGCAGGCTATGTCTTGTTCTTGCTCAAGTCTTGCACGGTCAGTCTTGGTCTTGGTCTTGCTAAAAATACGCGGTCTTGTTCTTGGTCTTGGTCTTGCAAAAACGCAAGAACAAGACCAAGACTGCAAGACCAAGACTGAATTTGGGCAACACTAATTCCCTCGCACGCTCTGGAGTCAAACCACCTCTGGTATATTATGGCTTCGTTTAGTCCCTCGATATAAAATATACTATAATAGCCTGAAATCTAGTGAGCTTACGTGGGGTCTATATCGGTCCATCTCTGTTTGAGAAAAGCAAGGAAAACAACAGTGAGTCTGTGGGACCGTAACATGCTTATGAGGCAAATGCTTCGGTTCGCTCAGTATTTTACATTTGGCATGATGGAGCAGGGAGAGGTCTACACCAAATTAGTTATATTTTCAAAGACGCTGACAGCGGAAATGGAACGAGACCCCAAGCATAATGCAGACCGACTCGAGTTGCCGTTCGATTTCCGTATCCGAACAAATATTTGTATGGTCCGCAGATACTTTGAAGATCGGTGTTTGTATATGTAAATTGTGTGTGCGATAACGCCCTCAAACCCTCTACCTACAGGGAGGATCCTGGGTGGTTACAAACATCAAATACTACAGAGTGAGATTGTTACGCTTTCACGCTAAAACGGCTGAACGTATTTGGATGAAATTTGGCACATGGGTAGATCATGACCAGAGATTGGATATTCGGATACACATTTACATAAAGATAATTTTTAGCTATGAAAGTATGGAACCGGCTTTATAAATTATTTGTAATATTAATTAAAAACCCCGGGATTCTTGGATTGCATAACTATTCAGATGTGTATTAATTTAAAATTCATTCCATGTTAGCCAACATCTCAACTTTAAGTGACTATGCATCCGAATATCCGATCTATGATCATGACCTACCCATGTGCCAAATTTCATCCAATGGGTAAGGACATAGACTTTCATCCTGGATCGCAGACGAAGTCGCGGGCAACAGCTACTTGATAATATTTTTAAACTATAAGAATTTTATAAAGTATAACGATCTTATTCATAAAAAGTTATCGAACATCTAAAACCATGCTAAAGCCTTAAAAAGTGTTATTCATGAACGCATTTTAGCACAGAGGTACACTTTCTATAACCCTACTATAAAGTTATAGAAGCCAGAACCCTACTTAAACAGTTTTTTAAGGAAAAAGTGGCCGACTCTCTGAAGCAGCTGATTGTTTACAAAGAAAATTACATTTGACCATTTGACGTACAAATATTGTGTGTCACCAAATGTCAATTTTCAAGCAATCAGTTGACAGTTACAATTTAAAATTATTTGTCAAATTTAAATAACAATAAACTATAGACAATTAAATAGTCGCCAATACTAAATAATGTCTATGGTCACAATTATTCGGTGTGTAGGCAGACATCCTTGATTGACGTTTCGATGTGTTGGTCAATTTGTTGGACGACTTCATTAAAATGAACAACATTTTGACATATATATACGACATATTAGTTATATAACGTTTATGAATACTATAGGGTTATCGAGCAGTTTAACTAATGACTGTCTTAAACCTTTGATAACCTTTTTATGAATAAGACTGTTAGAAGACGAGTAGAACTAAATGGAGATTGGTTTCACGAAATTGTGGAGACGAAATATTCTGGAGATACAAAACCAGCGGTCTATCTTATGCAAGTTAAAACAAAAAGCTGCTTTCTTGAATTTTCGTCTCATAACTCTGCCAGGTAAAACGTTGCTTGAATTTTGTAGTATTTTGTTAAGGAAACTTATGTATCTAATTTGTTAATGCAATGTCCGAGTGAATCTTGAAGACTTTATCTTTTTAAACGTTTATTATTTAAAAAAAAATGGTATTTGGTACACGCACAGCTAGAGACCCTACATACGTATATAAACTGACGCCTTCTTCCAATGCGGGTAGGAAGAATATACAGAACGCCACCTACGATCATTATGTACTCCTTTTGCCTCGTTTTCTTTCATACATCTGGTCATACACACATGCCGGTTGCCAGTACTACGCACCAGACCTTTCTGAAGAACATCACCTAGAGTACCTACCTACTTGCAAATTGGAAAATCAACAGCTATCAAAGGTATTCAAAAATATGTTTCCTTCCTTCCTGAAATGCGATTGCTGATAAGCACAAAAATAATTAAGATATTGCCTTGCCTTACCAATAACTCCACCCTTCACGTCACGTCTACTAACCTTCGTATAAAGAGTATCGACTACGAGCACGGCCTTCATCGATCGATTAGCCATCTACATGTAAGCCCGTATGCAGTAGACATTCAAAGCCTCATTTCCACAAACTAGCAAAGCCTAGCAAACTCCTATAACAATACTAAAATACGCAAGAACTACGAACTTTGAACTAACAGGCTAATTGCGTAATATTATATTTCACTGTGTGACATATCGAAGAGGGAGGCGGCGCACGTGAGGGAGAGGCAGTAGGTATATGCGCCCTCAAAGCCTTAGTCGCTGCGGGTTACGCCCTGGGCGTCGGGAATCCCAGGCTGATTCCCAGCCACCGTAGGCGCGGGCTTGCGGACGGCGAGTAATGGGTAGCTCGCTGTCCGGTAAGGACCAAGCCCTGGGGCCTTAGTCTGCTATTTTTATAAATTCGTCATTCCAACACGATGCTATTGTCATTCATTTGTCATTTTGCTAAAAGTTTGTAATCTGCTAAATTCATAATGGTCGATCATTGGTCAGTCAATGGTCTCGTAATAGAATTGTGTCATAATGGCATTTCCGTATTGCCATTAATATAAAACTCGTTAGTAGAAATGTTTTTCCAAAAAGTACAACTAAATTTGAACATTTATTCATGCCAGATTTCATTTATATATATTTTTACATATTATTTATTAATGTTTTATGCAATTTAAAGTAGTAGGAAGTTCGTAAATTAAGTCAGTCATTCATTTGTCATTATGTACGAGATTACCAATAAATGCCATTTCTTTAAATGGAGTGTCAGTGGCTGACCATTGGAAAGTCATAATGACGCCATTTTATTAGTAGATTACCAAACTTGTCAAAGTCAACAATTATGAAATCAATGATAGACCATTCTGACACTATTGTAATAGCAGACTTGAGGCCCAGGTCGACGGCGCGTTGCGTTCAGGGAACACGGGTGGGTTTTAGTCAGTAAAAGTCTGACACGCCCTCCTGCTCCACCCAGAGGGAGAAGATATTTGATGATTTCCCAACCAAAAAAAAAACTGTGACCTATATTGATTTTCGAAAATTCAAGCCTATCCATTGGCGGCATATGGTTTTATAATTTCATCAATAGCCACAAATAAAGTAAAGGATTGCAACTAAGAGTGTATTACGCAACTAGTTTCTGCCCGCGTGAAGTTTCCTTTTTCAACATAAAATATATCCTTATGACACTCGGCAATACTTCGAACATTAATTTACAAAAATCGGAATTGGATCAGTAGTTGAACTTACCTTCTACTACAAACTTTACCTTTTTATAATTTAATTAACATATTGTATGTAAAGCTGCTAGTTGAGTCTAAATAAGAACATTCTTTGATTAGAATAAATAAGAAACATTTATTAAAGAGGCCAGTTTGAAGACCATCATTAAGGCCGTGGTAACTTTAAATAGTGTCGTTATAAGTAATAGGTAGTTCTTGTTGCAATCTGATACGGGTTAAAATCTATTGTAACAAATTCGAATTATAAATGAGCAAGCGTATGTTGTAAAAATGCAAATAAAATCGTATAACATAAAATATTTACTATTTAATCATAAATAATCCATCACTGAATGCAATTTGGCATTTCGAATTGTTTGGTATATTTTTAATTATAATTATTATTGAAGAGCTAAACTGTTTTAAAAGATAATTAAGAGGTGACTTTGATGATCTTTTGATGCATTAAAGTATGTATAATTATGTTTTGAGTTCCATCACTATGCAAAAAAAACTTGAAAATATCTTATATCTTTAACTTTCAAAATTATTTACGGTTAAAGAGATATACCTACTGCTTTAAAAAATCATTTTTTTACCGTTTTTAAGAAAACTCCGCCTCAAGATTTAAACTCCAAGAACGTTCACTACATCTTAATGAAGATATGAATAGCAACTTAAGCATCCGGCTTTTCAGTGTATCATTCATACCGTTTTCAGTCTTCAAAGCCAAAGCATCAGGCAAAATGGTTCATTTGGAAGTAAAGAGGTCATCACATCACTTGTAAGTCGTCAGAAATATGTAAAATTATGCTCATGTTTAAAACTCTCTTCGTACGCTTTTATTTATACAGGAAAAGTTTTTATTCAATGCGCAAACTGTAACCATGAATTCAGCATATCATTCTAGACCCCCCAAAGCAGAAAGTTTACGTCGGTTATACAAAAAAAAATCTGCTGTTTCATAAAAAAAAGTACAATACCTACACGGTCAAAATGTATGGAACCGCTGATTTTTTTGTATAATAGTATTCAGTCTAATAGTCATCCTTTTAAAACAAGTTTCTTGTTTCCATCTTTTTTAATTAAAGTACACTTTTTAGGCAGTTGGGTTTTTATTTTGTAAATTATTTTGTTATTTCACAGTTTTTAGTTAACATAATTATTTTTGACATTAATGAGACCTATTTATGAAACCCTTTATTTTGATACCCCACTCAATAGGTTTTGAGAAAAAAAAAATGTTTTGAAGACACAATATGGCGCCAAAAATGGGCCATTTTTTTTTCAATTTTGATATACCCAGTGTCACTCTTACAATTAAGCCGTTTAGGCTACAGAGCATGCAAAAGAAATATACATGCATACACTCGAAAAACATAACCCTTCTGGCGCAGTCGGGTTAAAAGTAATGGATGACATCAATTGAAATGCGGTAGATGATACAGCCTGAGATTGACCAAATGATTTCAACCAGGAAGACAAAAACTGTGGCACTACATACACACAATTTTTTATAAAATTCTATCTTTGTAATAAGGAGTAACTTAGGCTACTTTTATTTCAGAAAAACATCAATAACTTTTTTGTTAAATTCCACGCGGACGAAGTCGCGGGCACAGCTAGTTGAAAGATATAACTTTGCATATATCATCATTTCTTAAGAAAACTTTCACAAGTATTGGGTCGGACTCTAGTCTAACCAGACTTCATCAGTATTTACCTCACGTATTCAACATAATTATTGGGGATAAAGGCTATCCCCGGCTCGTGTACGCCTCTATAACATAATACCATGACCTGATTTTGCGGTTGAATAAAGAAAACGATTATTCAAATTGAAATTTCAAAACGTTTAGTAAAAATGCTGTCAGCTTCAGAACTTTAAAATTCCGCTGTTATGGCATTACTTCTGTCTAGCTTAGCGGGGAGTGATGTGTCAGTGTCAGACGTACGACGAGTCTGAAGCCCTGACAAGTATCTTATGGGTTTGGTATTTATAAAACAAAATATACGTAGTTCTCGTTATGTCATAAAATATTCCTGAATGACATACATAGAGAATTGTAATATGCCTATGATTTAATGGCAAAACCGACCGCAGCTCGGTGGTGTGCGGTGTTTCCGGGACAGGTCTCATTTCAAGTTCATGCTAAAGTACTTGTCAGTGGTGTGAACGTATCATAGTCAGAAACTTTAAGTAACATCAGAAGGATTATAACTAATCATGATAATGGATCTTATGCGAGAAGAGATCACAGCAATAAATGTGACTGAGATTATTACACGAGCAAATCCAAATTTATTTTTGTCCAAAGATTATATAAGCATATCAGCTTCGGTACGTTCGCAAACAAGCCTTTTGAAATTAACAATATCATCCCAACGACCTAGTCCTTTACTTAATTTGTTTGGGTTTTCAGCCTACCTTACGGCTGAATACTGTCATTATATCCCAAGAGGGTAGTTCTAAATGAGTTCATTAAAAAGTACATTACACGTGGCCAAGGAAAAATCAATATGAGTCGACTCTGTCTCCACTTTATATGGGTCATCGGGCGGTAGTCAGCAGAAAAAGCGGTAACAGAAATAACTTTAGGCGTTTTTATGGCCTATATTTTATCACCTTCAACTCTTATAAACATGTAACTTCTTTATTGGTCAATGTTATCCTTTTTCAGTTCGAGTTTAGGAATTATATTTTGTTTTAACTACGTGGAAAATGTATTATTTTGTGCCTTTGGAAACACTAAATAACTTATTATTTTATGCGAGGGCTAAAAAGTTACATTTAATAAAGACTGGTTGAACTTTTGCATCCAAGAAGTTGTACATTTCACAACTTCTCGGAATACTACTGACTTAAGCAATTGGTTTTAGTGGGAACTGCAAGCATCGGAAGTTTCGATCTAACTACAAGAGACACTTTGCCAATACAAGTTCAAGCCAGATCAAAATTGATACTTCACGTTCACACCGCAGTGCGTTTTTGACCTTTTGGAATAGAATACATTTTAGAGATTGCTTTATGTTTCGGCAGAATTTTTAGCGCCAATAAGCTAATTAATTTTCCATTTATAACACGAATTCATAAGTAAAATTTCACGTAGTATTACTAAAAGATTAAATAGCAAACTCTCCAAAGAATGATTGGCATACTGATAAAAATGTCAAAACGATCTAAGCTGATAAAAACGTCAGCACAAACGAGAGAAAATAGATTTTTCACACTCCACCGATCACTACAAAAGAAATAAAAATGCAAAGAATATTTTTAAAACGTTATGGACAGAGCACATTTCTACTGACCGTACTCTATTCAACTTCGTAGGCACTGTTTCGCCTTGGAAAACTACGTTTATAATATGCTCTTTTTCAAGCCCAAGTTCGCTTGACAGGCCTTTACGACTGTTTCAAATAAGCAATTACCTACGTTATACTACTTTCCACTTTCGTGTTTTGCGAATGACATAAGTAATTCAAATTATCATAAGAGAAATGGAGTATGTGTAATGTCTGACAAATTATGAGCATGTAAAGACTAAATTAGCGCTCTGTGAATACGTAGTATCTATTACGAATATGTTATTAGTCATAATAGTAGAGAATTAGACACATGAAGACGAAATGGAGATGGTTATGTTACTTAATGATATGGTATGAATGTTTGATTTTCTAAAAGCCTTATACCATATGTAGATGGAATCTAAAGGAACCACCTCATTCCACTCAAAACATACAAAGATAACCTAATGTTTAATGCAGACTACCACGACTGCGATCATAAAGAAAACAAAGATCTTTCAAACATCAGTCAGTCTGCCATCGATCCACCTGATAAAATCCGTTAGTCTTCTCAAACGACACCCATGGGAAATAACAGATCGCCCCTTTTCGACGGCCAAAAAGGACAGCAGATGATAAAAAAAAGTTCAATAAAAGACAAAATATATTAAAACCGGATACCAGTGTAATTGTAACACAATAAGATACGCTTGAATGAAATTGATTTGATTGGTACTGGAGTTTAACGACCAGATGTGACAGTGAAATATTGTGCAGACGAAGCATTGATATAATGTCCTCCTTTCTGTAAACGACAAAAAAATTGCGGGTTATTACGAGACGTGACGTTATGTTACCTTAAGCGTAGTAGAATATCAGAAGAATTGGAGATTTAAGAAGCAGTTCCCGATAATTCACTATTCAAAGGCGAATGAAACAAACAGTAAGAAACCAAAGCAGTCACGTTCAAGAATTAAACTTATTTAGTCAAGAATAGAATCTTGACAATGGTTATCCTAGTTAATACCCAGATCGCTTTACAGCATAATTGATACTATAAGATTGATTTAATATTGGATGCAAGCCACCCTACCCTTTATGGAAATCCAGCGCTTAGGCCTATGATCAATAGCGATCCCCTCCAGACTGGGATGACAATAATAATATCAGGCACGTGGACGAAGACTAGAAGAGGTTCTGGACTATTCAGTAAGTATTATACATTAAGGAGACGACAATACGGCAATAAATGAAAACACTGTCATGACTAATGCATAGGAGTATTTAGGTACTATCATGTTCGTGTATTATCTCATATCATTTCATGATCGTGAACAAGCACCGTCGGTTGAGACTTGTCGTCGATTTTGCGTATCAGTCGACAAAACAATTGCATATATATAATATATTTGATTGAATATTGGTATGCAGACTGGTAATGTCATTAGACATACGAAGTTTAATTGATTTTCGTATTGTCGTCTCCACCTTGTTGGATATGTGGTTGCAAAATTATAGCACTTTTAATAATACAGTTCACCTACATCCCGAGCAAAGCAGGAAATAACCAATGAACAAGGTAATATTCACTTATTTGCGGTTTTAACGCAGTGTTACATTTTATTGCGGGCGTGTTAATTAACAGACTACCGTCCTTATGGAAAATTTTATGTAATTCGCATTCATAAATTTATTGGATGAAAAATGTCGTGTGCATTGCATAATTCTCGGTTGGAAGAGGCGGTTTGAATACATTAAATTATACGTGGATTTTAATGTTAAAGTGGAACATGAATTTAATATAAGCTGGTTTATTACATAGATCAAGTTTATTTTTTGTTTACTACGAGAGGGCTAAAGATACGATTTAAGTCAGTACTGTTGAAATCGTACTTGTGCAAGTCTTCGACATAACCTCACTTATTTATTCATCTACCCATTTTCATTGAATGAAGATATACAAAAACTAACTTCAAATTTTATTGAAATTTCGGATGCCTGCTTATCAGCAGATTATTCGAATTTATCTCGAGATCGTCACATCAAGGTTTATCCTGATCTTGAAATAGTTATCTTTATTGCGGTATTGACTGATATTGGGTAATATGTAAATAACCTATATAGTTTAGAGACATAACATTTATATTCATAATCTTGTTAGTATCGGATGTTCAATGCGGGTCATAGAATTAAATAATTTAGTAGTACCCGAGAGATTGGCCGCTTGCGCTCCGTTTAAGATTGAAGGATACTGATAAAGAAGTCTTTAATAAAGGCACATTACATCTAAATGTACCAAGTCCGAAGTGTAAGCTACCTGATATGATATTACTATAAGAACCAAGAAAACCTATAAAAATACCATTAAAATAGAAACATAAACCTAGTTCGACATACGGATAACTTATCTGAACCATGTCGTGGTTTTATAGTAAAATTAAATACAACCTATTTAACAGAAGTATTTATGACACGTTTGAGATATATGAAGGGTTTTAACAGAAGTATTTATGACACGTTTGAGATATATGAAGGGTTAGGTAAAGGAGTAATGACTGTAATAGGTACCGCTTCTTAATATGGATATGGACCTGGCGTTTCACCAGATGCTGATTCATTACCAGATATGATAGTAACAGTACCTAGATGTCAACTTAACGCCTAACCGTCTTAAATCATCATCATCCACATCCCGACTTCACCCACTGCTAAGCATATGCCTCTCTTATCTTGTACCAATCCACACGCTGCTGTGCCAGCCTAATCGAGGCTCTAGCCTAAATAAATTCAAACAATCATTGAAGTAGCTTGTTTCTTCCTGTACAAGTAAAAGAAGGAAAATGTAAACTCTTACAAGTAAAACTAAGTTATGCTCATTCGCACATTTGTTTCTGTTCCAGAAATGAACAGGGAATATAAAATGTATCATCTGCTTACAATTCTGCGCAGGTTCAAAATTGTCAACGGGTGCACTTGTATGCAAGTAGTTGTATAAGGTGTGTGGGCTTTATGAAACAGAATTTTGTATTGGAAAGAATATATTGACGTCCTCATCATCATCAGCCTATATAATTGTTCCCACTGATGGGACACAGACCTACTCTAGGTGAGACTGAATAGGCCGTAATCCACCACGTGGGCCCAGTGCGGGTTGGTACGGTGGGCTGCATCAATTGGGTACCTCAGTTGTATTAAAATGTTCATACAACTGGGGTACCCAATTGATGCAGCCCACTGTACATGTCACATGTCTTCGAATTTTTGGTTCTAGGACATGCCGGTTTCCTCACGATGTTTTCCTTCACCGTTTTAAGAGCAGTGGTGATGAAATAATTTACACAAAGTAAAGCGCCTGTCTGGGTTCGAACCTACAACTCGTAAGTCACAGCCGTTACCACTTGGCCACCACTGCTCTCATTGACGTCCTGGCTTCATCAAAATCAACGCAGTAATTTGCAATATCAGTTGAAACTTACACGAGTCGATAGGAAGTTTATATTTACCAAGATCAAAGCGATCAAACTTTAATATTTCTCTCCTTTCAAACGTATATAGAATATTCTTTTGCAAGTTCCTTAAAAAAAAAAACAAAGATTTTGGTGAAGCTGGCAATTCAAAAAATTTAGGGGCTGTAAAAATCTAAGGCCACAACCCCAAAAGTTTTCCGAGAAATATACTTAAACCTATCGCGTTCGTAATCGATGTTGCGGAAATATATTGCAAACGTAATTTAATGTCTTTATAGCTACTCTTACGAACGGTAATATTTAAACCAGCAGCAGTAGGGCTTTATTCGAGTAAAGAAGGCATTCGAATTAACTTAGATTCATTTGAAATAGACTTGAAACTAGATGAAGCAACAAGTAGCAAAGAAACAAGAAAATACAAAATTTGTCCTCAAGAGAAAACTGATGTCTAAATAGCTTCACTTGTTTCCTAATATTCAATTTAGCTAAATCGAATTCACTAAAACCTGACAGTAAACACCCGTACTGGGACCATTTTGAATACTGATTAAATATTACTCTTTCTATACAAAACCGTTAGAATAATTCAATTGTTGATCATAATGTACGTCGAACCGAGCGTTACAAATTGAGTCCCAGTGTCAATTTAACTTCCAAAGACAAAAGAGCAAAGTTAAATGAAACAGCTGTTTTCAATAATTTCCGTTATAAACCAAACCAAGTCGTTGCTAAGGAAGTGTTAACAAACGTTCAGTTCTCATAAATTGTCCCTCGACACCTCATAACTGGCGCCCAACGTGGGGCCGCGGGGCGTAGCTAAACCAATTTTCCATTACGTTTTCTGTACTTCTGTAAGAGCGAGACAAAAACCCTAAACATCATTACATTAAAGATCAACCTCCTTTGTTTCGGCGTCAATGTCTGTGATTACGTTTGGGTGTCGAAGCAAAATGAACTTTGTACGCCAACTGAAAAGAGTCGATATTGTCAGTTGTAAGTTGTAATAGGAAAGGGCCAATGTGTACTAGGCAGGGGGAGTTAGTAGGGCCATGAAAACGAGACCGCAACACAGGGAAGGTTGAAGCCGTCGCGACAGTCTGGAGTGAAGAACTAAAGGCTTTTGTTTAGCTAGCACGGGCAAACCTCGTAAACAAAATTCACCAAAGAGAGTTGGATAAGAAGTTATTGGCGAGAGCAAAGTTGTAGTAAGTAACAGAATGAGCAATAAATATAAGTTGGTTTCGCCTTAATTTACTGTAACTTGAGCTCTTAAACCTAATTTTGCTTAGAAACTCAAAAGATTTACGACTTCGTGCGTTGCTAGGTGTTAATGTAATTAAAAGTTTATGGTAACATGGTGAAAGCTCTCCAAATATTTTCAATTTCAACAAAATCGCGACCACCTTTCGATTTCAAAACATTTCGTTTCATTTTATAAATCTTGTAAGACTCCCCCAAAACTGCGTAACCCACGGTAGCAGTCCCATTAAATCCAATAAATATATCGAAAAATCCACTCCCTAAGGCTATAGAGACCCCAGTCTTACATATCTAGCACGCTCACATTCACGGCCCCCTGTCTGGCTTTAGGGCAATTTGTCAAGCCCCGGACCTACCCTTACGTCCCCTCGTATAAAAACCATTTGAATAATCGAAATGATGACGTAGCCCTCGATATTGGCAATAGTACAGGTGCAGTAGCTATTCAGGATATGGAGGTCGGCAGTTTATGAGGACACGGCACGTAAGTTTGCATTTTAGGCGATTGTTTCGGATTATATTGGAGAGCCTTGACAGCAGTCTTGTTTTTTATGGCTTTTATTCATGAATTAATATATATATATATATATATATATATATACATATATATATATATAAAGTAATCGGTGGCAGATGCTCAGAAAAACTTGGTAAGATGGGAAGTTCAAAATTGAATTCTGGTGGAGGATGCTATAACACAGTCGAATAAGAATTGTGAAGTATTTTTGCGGCCTAAACTAGAACCCACTATTAAAAGACGTGGAGGATTCTTCAACCGGCTATGTAACATCAGTCGTAGTAATCGATTACGCAGTTCAAACACAACCTTAGGACTTATAAAGACCAGTAATATTAAATATCAGACACGGCTCCTATATTAATATATCTGGATCTACCCCTATGTATGAGTCACCAACCACGCGGAGGGTGGCCGATGGAGCTAACAGAGGCGATATTTATAGAATTTATCGTCGTTTTATATCGAACCACTGCACAGACTATTAAAATGTTGAGAATCATCAACAGCCCGTTCTTCGGTTTTTATGTTGTACTGTTTTGTTGGACTCCGCTATCAAAATCAGATCATCGTCTTTTACGGCGACCGCAAAATAACTTTTATATTTTCATAATTTTATTTTGAGGGTAGTTGCGTGAGTTTTAGAGTTGTTTTGGCGCCTTACAAGTTTACTGCCAGTTTTAAAGGAAACGTGATTTATCATATCGTTTCTGAAAATGAAATGTAATTACAACTCGCAGCTCTATAAACGAAATTGAATTCGCAGCTCAAAGGCCTGAATTCATTGGTGTGTCAAATTAAATAAATGGCTGCATTTAGCAAAGTACACAACACAACCAATTTCCACTAGCTTTATTTGTTTAGGCACTTTGGCACGTGTTTAACAATCAGATAATTACTACCGAGTGCATAAAAGTCCGTTGCAATATATTATTCCCTTAGGAACATTTATTCTAGCGGTCAGGGGAGGCTCACGTCCAGCAGTGGACATTTACGAGCCGTAATAGTTACGGTCCATATATATTCGTTTTAACACCTGTTAAACCACATCTAACACATCTCTAGAGAAATCAAATACGTCATAACACATAAGGATTTATTTTCTAAGTTCATCCAGTGTAAAATAGCCTAAATATATTGCTTTTACTTTACCCACATTTGAATAGTCCTTGGTCAGTATCGACTGCTGAGTAATGGGTTTCGATTCCGACCTTTCTGTCTAATGTATCGAAAACTGGCGTGCGAATAAACTGTTAGAGATAACGCGAACGAATGCTTACTGTGTCTAAGATATTTGGTCATGATGTTATATGTTTTGGGAGCCATTGTTCTTTAAATGATCTAAAATGCTTGATCAAAACGGAAAGAAAAAGCTTGAATGCGTCTAAGAATTACAGTAGTTGTATTATTTCGTGTAATAACTTGATAATAGTGATTGAATGGACATTAATCACCATAAAAATAGCCATTTCATTACACGATATCAAGTTAATCATCAACATAACATTGTACCCATTCTTGATAGAAAGCTCGTTAAAGACTATACTGTTAATTAATTAATAATCTTTCTAGCCAACAGAGATTACAAAACGACCAACGTAAGACCATCTATTTAAGAGTCGCACGTGAGCCCAAGTCTTACCGCAACATAAACGTTGTATAGCGCTTTGAAAAGTTTTCAAGGCGTGACTAAAAAGCTATTGTTTTGAATGCGACGCCGTGTTATATCAGCAACAATGTGCTATATGATGTGTTTCACTGTTTCGCAATGAGAAAACCGCTTAGTTTGCTTCCTTGTTGATAAGCTGCTTTTGTTTACTTTGTTAAAGGCAGTTGACATCATGGCGGAAAATGTATTATTGTTACCTCAATCACAAGAAGATGGACGCTTGAAGTCTAGTGATGACAGACACGTAGACCATGATGAACAAAGCAAATCACTGCCTTCATATAAGTGAATGAATATTCATGATTCTGTACAAGCATGTTCTCATATCCAATTCATGAGGCTTCGGAAGTCGAAATAGCACTAGAATATGGAATCAATAGTTCGGTAGAGCACACAACGCAATGCACGCAGAATACTGCATTGTACATACACAGTGAGTTTAGCACTGAAGTTCAGGTTTGAATTGGAGAGTACGAAGGTAGTTAGCAAGTCTATACGATACTTATTTATCTGTTGGAAGCTCTTCTCAGTCTGTCTGACTAGGACCACTGTTACGAGAAAGGTAATATGAAGTTTTACGTCATTTCAGAGGGGAAAATACATTACAGTTGCGAAATAAAATACCTGTCCAAAAGGTAGTGTCATCTAACGTTAAAAATGGTGCAAAGCTTTCAAACGTCGAGCTGGAGTGCCCCCACAACTACTTAAACACGAGGAAAACACAAATAAATTCCATCTCGAATTCTCAAAGAATTTTGAACATAAAATTTTACACCGGAAAATTTTAGGAGCAAATCGTTTATGTGACGTTAAGTAAAAAAGCTGAAGTAGGAACGGGAAGGACACGCCCAAATACATTTTGGTGCGAGGCCAGAAAACTTTGCTGGTCTACAAAAGTATCAAAGCCTACATAATATAATGCCAGTTATCACAAAGGCAATCTTAATAGTATCTCGGAAATGGTAACATGCTCGTTACGGGACTACCAACGGTAACAAAAAAAGCAGCGATTCATTCATTGAAGCTACTGTTTGGACACATTCTCACTGACTTCTATTTAAATAAATTTCACATATAAAAGTAACAGAACGTATGTATGGTCACATATGTTAAGTAAACTGTATGTTTGTTGCTTTCTAAAGCCGGCTAAATGTTGGTGGAAAGGATTTGGAAATGTAAATCGGATTGCGAATTGCATTATTGCTTCGTTTTGTTGAGAAAATTCTTCACGTTTTGGAAACGAATGTTATATATTATTAAATGAGAAAGAATTTATCGAACAAATTCTACAAGTTTGTAATGTTCCAGAGAAAGCGGAAATTGAGATTAGATTTAATTTATCAATTGTAAATGTTATGGTAATAATGGGGTCGTCTAACACATGTGACATCAGTGCCCCCATGATATGTAAAACAAATTTTACAGCACACTTATTACCCAATTAAACACTATTTATCTTTGTGAACATTGTGCATGTGTGTGTTCAACTCGAAATCACCAGTTTTGAAGAAGTACTTGTTCCCCCTATATCAATTAGTCATTCATAGCTAGCGAGGGATTTTTTTATTACTCCCACTTCCAAGTCGGAAGCAAAGCATCGTTGAGGTCCAGTGGACTAGAAAATAACAGTTCTTTGAGAACAAACCTAGAATGTAGACTCGATGAAGACATTCGTACTAAACAACATAAAAGGATATAAGCGCAAGAAGTGTCAGAAGAATCCATAGAGATGACGGATCAATCTTATTAAGACATACTTGATGAAATGACAAAAAAATGCTCGAAGAAAATTAATGTATAACAATAAATAAAGCTCCTATTACTCACAGTACAGAGGTTATGGGAACTGCGTCTAAAATTCTCGATACAGAGGCGTGCCCGCAGGAGGCGAAACAAATTGATGGTAAACAGATATATGTAATGTTTATTTGTCGAAATGGAATAACCGAATAAGTTACCAACCACGAAATAACCTGCCGTAGGCGGTCAATGTTCAGTGGATACATGGTTATTATGATAAAATACTAGAACAACCCAAATTCGTATCAAAACGGATGATTATGGTAATAAGACGCACGTAAAGTTAAATTGAACTGAAAACGGCAACATTCCTCCAAGTCTTTAGCTTGTTTAACATGATCCTGTTCAGATAGTTTACAGTTAAAGTAACATTCAAAATTAATATTATCTTTATCTACATTTGCAAAAATTTGAATACCAAATCGGGCAGAAAGATATTCCTAATTGTTGGCCAGTTGGTTATCATTAAAATCAAAAGGTTATTTTAAAACAATGAAATAAAAGAAAACAAAAACATTTATCTGGAGCGGCCCAAAGTTGATGTTGAACTTCCGAGAGTTCGAGATTTGTTTGTGTTAAATTCTTATTAGGTTTGTATAAATTTTCAAAGCGAATTTAGGAAGCATCCTTAGGGTAAACATTAAGAAGATTAGAGGCTAGTTGTTGCTCGGTTTTAATGAAAAGGTTTTACCTTTTGTAATCAAATAACGTAATTAGGACACCTGTTGGCATTTATTAATTAAGAAGTGATTATTTAAGACGATATTCGATAGCCTTCTTCAATTAGCAGAGTTATTTATAAATAAAATGGAACTTACCGAAAGAAATTAAACAGCATTTCCTGCAACATAATAACAGCAATCAGAAAATTTTATAAACACAAAAGATAAAATGATAGTTCAACATAAAACAAACATTTACAATGTTAAGTCAATAAAAGCAGATGAATTTAAATTAACAATAAGCCAAACGTCTGATTCGGTTGTGCCGCTCACGGCAATATTTGTATAATAAGCGAAGAGAACGAGTATTGTGGGGGTCGTAGCCTCGTAGCGTACACGAATATGATTCGAGTAGCGTATAACAAGGCAAATAATGTTTTAATGGTTCAATGTAGTAGAAATTGTATCATCATAGACAAATATTCAGAAATGGCTATAATAATAAAGATTTCTTGATTATTGGAAAGCAATTTTCACCCATAATAGAATTATGCGATTGGACAGGTTTGTCAAGCAGTGTACTTCCGTATGCTGACGATAGTGACTGAACAATGTTCCTAATTTTTTATTTTGTTGCTCTGTGGATGACATGTCTAGTTTCTAAAATGATCCAAAACTGAAAGCAGAATATTCGTGTATATTGTCAGATATCGGACAATACCTCGTTAAAACTTCAAGCTCAGAAACAGATATTACGCCAGACTGTATATTTGTAATCGGTTTATATAGAAGTTTCAGTTTACACCTAGACACATTTTGAAGTCAAATTGAATCCAGGTTTCCTAGTATTTCGAGATAAGCTTTCAACCGAGAATGGTCGAGTATTGTGTGACTGACAACTATTTTTCGCATAAGTATGGAATCCTAAAATGATGCAAAACCAAAGATGGCTTTCGATTGTTGTCTTCACACACGGATGTGTTATTAATTTATTAAAGACGGATATAAAGTAGTCAACGACAAGGAAATAGCAAGAGAAGCAGGAAACGATACCAAGCCCACAACAAACAACTAACTGTAATAAAATTAAAAGAATAACGAGATATCATTTACCACAGAGAATGAACATGTTAACAAAACGAAACTTAATAAATCTGATGAAAACAAAACAGCTTTGTCAGGTCGATATAATGCATGTTTTGTACGATGTTTTTGAACAAGTTGAAATTCAATTGACTGTAAAGGCGCCTCCTACAACATCGAACATCCACAAAAAAAACGGGATCACGCAATAATGGATGTAACACGTGGGTCAAACCCCTTACTTAAACCCCCTTCAACTTTCAATAATAGACCTTACTCGTGTTAACATAAGGGTGGTAATAGTGGTAGAAGAGGACTGCAATACGAAACTCCCCTTCCACTATAAATTACTGCAAGCAATGCAAGTGCTGGGTGCAGCGGATCGATACGAGCTGCGAAATATTCGGGTTCCCCGGTTAACCAGTAATTGGTAACGACGTGTATGAGAATATCGATTTCTGTCGACATTTAGATATTTGTAAATATATTCACGTCTTTAATATGACTGAAGTGATATTTATTCCAAATGTGTTTTGGCAAGTATTGTGAATATTGCGTTACATAGGTTATTTGGAACAATACTCTATTGATGGCAGTCTTGTGCTGTACCTAAAGGAAAGAGCTTTTATAGAATGGGTAAAATTGGCACAAAACAATTATACTCAATGACACATTCATACTAGATTAATTTCGCGTGACTTAACACAACCGTTTCGTTTCTTTCTCCTTGTGTCAAAGCTATTCTTATTGCTAAGTATCTATACAAATCGACAAGCAACCACAATTAATTTGTATAATGTATTTCCTGAAAGCCTGATAGAACTATAATTCGCAGCATAACTTGTTCATGATTAATATTTCCATCAGCCACAGTATCAAACGTACTTGGAATGGCGACAGGCTGTGTAACGGAGATAGCTGGAGCATTATAGATCAATTGAATGCCAAGCGTTCATCAAGATGACTGACAGGTACAACAGGCATTGCTGACTCCGGAATATATTTAATGTTAATGCCCTTTAAATTCCATGCAACAATAATTGTCGTATAGACCATAGACTCACACTTAAGTAGATAAAGCTACATTCACTTTCCCCGTAAAGGTCATAAAAGCTGTCTGTTTGGTTGCATTAAACAAGATGTAGTAGACACCAAAGATAAACAACACTACTAGCGATAAAACTATTGAGATATAATGTAGCTAATGTATGAGCAGAAGCCAAACATGGAACATTTGGAATGATTTTGGACTTAGGCAGAATAGACACAAACCAAAATTTTAACAACAACACGCAGTGAGCAAATTATAACGCTCTAGTTCTCATTTAAATGGAAAACTGGGCGATAAATTACATTGAAGGTTACACGTATTACGAGCTCTTAGCAACAGGGAGAGTAGACATTAGAATAATTACATGGCCCACAAGCTGTAACGGAGAGGTAGCAATTCTCTGTTTGTCATAATTCGGCTTTAGGAAATGCTCGGAGAAATCTACTGCGGTAAACTAAAGCTTGATTTCGGTAATAATTTTGATAAAATCCGTGTGAGCGTACATTAGAGTAATTACTTTGCTAGTTCGCTATGTTATAGCTTTGAGTCACTGCGGTGAGGTAAAGTCAGCTCTTTCGTTCTAATAATTTCCAGTGTAACTTCCTTTTCTAATTACTTAGTACGTATAAAGTCAGAAATATGTACTTGCTGCTTTCTCTCTACTATTTTGCCACTAATGTTAAATTCATAGCAAACTTCTGTGTTGTACATAACTATTTGAACCGATTTACAAAGCCAGGGAAGACCATTAACAATGACGTACAGTGTGTAGAAGCTACTGTTACACACTTAATACCAAAAGCTCACTTTAACGATAAGCCGCCAAAAGACCATCGACACAAGTAATTTGGTAATGCGTCGATTCCCAAACTACATTACCAGCCTATCACAGCCAATAAGTCAATAACCCTAAGCACACACAATATCGAATCCAACTAAAACATAACAAACAAAAGGCAGGGCATTCCGCAAAACAATTCCATAACGTAATACAATACAAGTTGGCCTTCCCCTCAATGAACTTCTATCGATTTTCAGCCGAGGGCAACGACCAAACCCAACTTTTTTGACACTCACAGGGTCTGACGTTAGTTTCAATGTTTGAACTAGTAAATCAAACGGCAATAAATACTGCTGAGTGCCGTTAATGCCCTCATAAAACTTCGCTTTCAAAGATATTGAAACATAGCTTCGTTACAAACAATCTATTTTACTTTAAACGCTAGACACAGGACTCAAATTGGTTGAGAGTTAATTTGACGGCAATTGTGTTCGTAATCAAGTCTGTTCAAAGCTTGTCATTTCATTGTTTGGGTCTACAAATAAAAAGGCTGAACGTTTGAGGGGAAAGTGGACAGAGAAGTGTCACGGCTAATTTGAGGCTCATGAGGGTCTTTGGTTCAGGTGTGTTTGTCCTCACGTTCTAAAACGGGAATTTGACAAAAATTCCCCTTTAGATGGCCACGTTCTGATTTAAATTTGTTCTAAATATAGGCTTATTGACCAATATAATTTTTTGGGTTTATTGGTAGACATAAAATATTCTTCCAAACCCGTTCATTATCCTCAAATAAATTTTCATCCTGCCGAAACTTGTGCAATAAATCAGACAAGGCTCAATAACAGTTACGGCCATAACAAAAATAATTTTAACTTCGCCATGGCAAGATAAAAATTCATGAAGTCCCGGAAAAGTGTTCGTTTCCCCGGTTATAAATGTAACTCAGATGACACGTAATAAAAATACTACTGGCTAAGTCTGAATTTAAGTTGAAATTCGGGGCGAAATTTAAAATGTATGCAAATTCAACATCCAATGCGCTAGACAGGACCGAGGACAGTTTTTGCCTTTTGATTCAGGAAAACCGTGGACCACGACCTCTCTCCTTTTAGTGCAAAATAAAATTTGCAGGACGCATAATTAACATGACCTTTCTGAGATCTTTCAACTAAATAGTACTTAACTTATTTTTGACTGCTGTTAAAATACTGTGGTGCAGTGCAGATGATTTACCGAAAACATTTTCTCTTTTTCGGCTCATTTATTCATGGACTAAATGGCTGCAAATTCTGCAGCGCTAAAATTAAAATGTTTTTTAACAATTAAATAGAAAGAAGAAGATAAAATTGGCAAGAAATATAAAAGTACCAAATTCTCTACATTTGCTATTATTTGGATTAAATCATCAACATCGAACATACATATTCCAAAGAGAATCTGACAATGTTAGCTTACAAAATGAACACAATTTTACTCGCGTTGTTATAGTTTGTTGAACCGTTAAATAATCCGTGGACACGTGTAGCATAACATCTGACATTTGGGACAGCTCGCCTCTCGGGAACTATTAATTAATATTATGCCAGAGGTCCTTGTCAGTCTTTGGGTAATGGAGAGGAACGGTTTCGTGTTTAGTCCGAAAACAATATGTCACTAATGGCGTCATCCAATCTGGTCATTAAAATGAAAAGGAAGATACCAAGTATGAACAAAGAACCTTGGATTTATCAGGAGGCATTCCAAGGGAATTCCGTCAAGCTGCAGCACAGACTTCTCTTGAATACATTTTGAATATTTAGTAACTTTCACCCTGATATGAAAGTAATGGGACAGCTCAGAATGCTGCTGCTTATCATCCCGATGAAACTGTACAAGCTGTGGCCTGGGATGTTAATAGTACTTTCACTTTAATAAGCTCACCATAGCTCTTAGGATAAGCTAATTGGAGTGACAATAAGCAGACGCCGCTAGAGCAACTAGATTAAAAACATTGTGGCTAAAATTCTAACAGAGAGCATTTTGACCGTATGTGTTGGGAAAGAACGTTCCGACATTCCAGTAAATCGACTATGTCGTCAAGATAGTTCTTTATCTAAGTCTTAAGTCGCACTCCTTTAATGTCTTCAACAGACATGAGCTTTGAAACTTTTATAGCCTTTTAAAAGCAATACGTCCGATAAATCCATTTTCCTTACAACATTTTGTTTGATAGCCAACGAAGCATATCCTTTATAGCATCACGATTCAGAATCAATTCAATCCTTTGGGCGTAGTTTTATTTTAACACGGTCATCATCCGACCCTCATGTATTCTATCAAGTGTCGGTTCGACTCCAGATACTTCCGCTTCTAACAACCACTGATTTATAGTGAGCCTTTTACTATTTATCAACCGAGACGAATCCTAATCAGTACAATTTTGGATCTTTGTAAGGGACTGTGAAATTGGATTCTCACTGAATTTATTACAACGACAAAGATTCTTTTAAGTAGATCGCCATTGGGAGCATGAGTTTGAATGCGTAATGAAGACACAATGAGGAATAATAACAGTGTCGAAGTGGATTATAAGCTCTGCTTCCACCAGAATATTAATAGCAACCTAAAACTTGTAACCTAAAAAAGCGTAGTTTATTTTTATATTGTTTTGTTTGGGAGATCAACAGCCGTTGCGTGAGCATGTAAGTTCGATACTATACACTGAACTGTTTCACCATATGTGATGAATGTTAACGGAGAATTTTGCGCAACGATAAAAGTAACACTGCTCGAATAAAAATAACAATTCCTTAATTTTTTGGAACTAAAACATTAGTATATCATGTTGATTAAAACGAATCAAACAACAACGAAGTTAAGAAAATCATCAATCATCAATCACACGACAACACTAAGGTCCTTGATGATACGACGAGTAACAACGCGAGTGTATAACAGTATACCCAATCACAACAAAACCTCAGTCAGAGTGCAGTGGCCGTGTGCGACCGTGACTCATCTATCAAGTGCAAGCGCTTGCGCAGCGGTGCCACCGAATTAGACCGCGATCGCATACGTTATGCGGCTTAGTTTTACGCTTTTCGTTTTTTCTGAGAATCGTGTTTATCGTATTTGGTAACAAATTAAAATGGAGAGATAGGATTGGGTGCGTTTTTAGAATTTAAATTCTGGTTGAAGAATTTGTTTACTATGGTTTGATAAATATTAGGTAGATGATGACAACAATGATTTTTTTTGTCAAAATTAAAGGTAAAGTAACTTAAATAGATTGAAAAAATAATGACATATCCCAAAACATCGATAATGCGATTACCTAGTTACTAACTCAATCGAAACAAAGAACAGCATACGAAATGCCTCAAAAAGCAGAAAGGACGATCAAATTAAAAGAAGGCATTTTAAGGATTATAATGAAGAATATCAGTTAAAACGCAGTTTCGAATTCTGTCAAAAATTAGAAATGTATTTTCGACAAGTTACCGCTACGCTAAGTATCAGTGGGAGCGAGCCAGCTAAATATGGAAGCACCAACGCGAAGAACAGATTTGACCTTTTTGCGAGATGATGACGAAGATGCGAATGGTCATACGTCATTTACTGATACTATATTTGACGAATACACTTCTTGAATGGAAGTTATATGTTATGCAGCATTTAAAGCGAGTCCTTGGTGGTTTTTTGAGTTGTAATAACCATTTAGGAGATACAGTTCATATAATTCAATTTGGAGAATCCGTTTGGGGATTGAGTCATGCGTGGAACGAATTTGTAACTTTCAACATGAATGATGAAATAAAATAAAAAATTAGAACGCTGAAATGTTTTTTTGTAAGTCTACGGCGAAAGTAATTGCTATTTTTGTAACAGTTTGAAAAGATCTGAAGAACTTGAAAAGATTTAGTTTAAGGCCAGACCTAAATATTACAGTTATTATATTTTTATTAGAGTAGGAAGTTACATTGTCAGTTTATTACAATTTATCGGAACCGCCGAGGTCGACATTGAATAATAACTTCATTGTTTTTAAGTAACGTTTTCTTAATTAAATTTCGCGCAAGTGAACATGGCAGCAGGAGTAATTGATACTTAAAGGCTTTATGCGTGACTATTATGTTAATTAAGAAATTCTGTTTTATTTAACAGAATTGTTACACGGGTAAATTAACTTTTAAGTACGAAGTTTTAAATAATACCGACCTTAGAAAGAAAAGTTACACAATAGACTTTGGGGTTAGGATAACTAATCTATTGTCTAAAAGAGAATTGACTGGAAGCCAAATGGAAGAAGCAAAAGGGTCTGGAACCGGTCTTAACGCTTGATTAAACTCCGACACGGGTACACTTAGGATTTGTTGAAGATTTAGAGACATCGAACATTTCCACCAATTCTTTCGCCGATGGGATCGGGAATTATCACCAAGACGAGACAAAAACAGACGGTTTTGTTCCTTTTACACTTGGATTGCAAAGAAATCCAAGATCGATGTCTAGTTTTTACAACGAAATGTGTCAACTGGCACAAAATGAGATTGCAAAAAGTGATACTTTCAACACTTAACACGTAACTGTAAAGGCTTTAAACAACAATGATTCTGAAATGCAAATTCATCGCGTTCTAAATAGTTATTGTAATGAACTGCATGGTGAAAGACAATTTCAAGTGCAATTTAATATTGCAAGTTTAGTAGTTGGAGATTCAAACAACGATTTGCGCAGTTATAGTGCTAATAATTAAAGCTAAGTAGTATTCAATCATAATAGCGATCGGAGACGACATGATATCATTGTTGTTAATACCAATACAACTAACAGCACGTTACGATTAGCATAATCAGCTTGAAATGTTCTGACTGTTGGTAAACTGGGCTCCTCTCTGTAAGAGTGAGTCGACCATAATCCAGCACGCGGACCCAGTGCGCGTTGGTCCATGGACCATTGTATTCGATTTTTTTAGTTTTAGGACATGCCATATCTTCACGATGTTTTACGATTTTACGTTTACCGAATAGTGATTAGAAGTCACGCAAGTAATTTATTTTTATTTCTTTTTCGTCCTTAACACACATGCATAAAATTACGCTCATGAGCCTGATTTAAGCAGTGTGTGTACAATTACTGTTAAAGCACCACTTAACATAGTATTTGGCGTAAATATGGAGGTTTAAATATTGATGATTTTTTTTTTTTTTTTTTTTGAGGCTGGGAAATCATCAAATAACTTCTCCTGCTCTGGGTGGAGCAGGAGGGCGTGTCAGACTTTTACTGACTAAAACCCACCCGTGTTCCCTCAGTTGCCTGTGTGCCAGGGGCCGCGGTATCTCTTTCGAACAACCCGCAACCCTGGCAGGCATCGGCCCTTGCGGACCCCACCAGTTCGGCGCACCAGGACACGTGGCACGCCGTGACCACCCCAGGAACCAAGTAACAAAAGGGCCCCAGACGTACCCGTGTCTGGTGCCCTTGGTCCCCCTGCGACGGGTCAGCACAGTGGCCCCGCCGCCTACCACTTTTCGGCCGCAGGGGATAGGGAGAGCGGCCAACGCTATACCGACACTCCTCTTCCCCTGCGGCCCCACCGCGTCCGCCATCAAACGGTGGCGGCCCCGTCCAGGCCACGGAAGGGAAAAGCGCTACTCAGAAGTACCGGCACTCCTCCTCTTCCGCAGCCTGTAATCTTCAGCCGCGATGCCTCCCATTCGACACCGCGGCCCGCCTCAGTTGCGGTGCACCTCACCGCAACCTACATTCTGGCCGCTACGTCGTCGGCTTGGAGACAAAAGCCCTGACGAGCGGCCCCACCTTGGGGTTCCTCTTCGCTTCACCGTGGGAGCGGACCACGGCTACTGAGCCCCCCCGCAACGACAATGCGGGAACCCACTGGGGGGGAAATATTGATGATGTGGTGCAATTTTGGCAGGCTGCCAATAATGTCGATGCTGGTGTAAGCAAGCCTTTCCTTTGGTCCAAAATGTTATTTTTGGGTTTTGTTTTGGTTTATCCTTGTGTGGAGATATTGTGGCAGTTTGGGCATAGTCAACTCCATAACGAGACAACATTTAATGCCCAAAAATACTACTCACTAAAAAATTAAAACGCTTTTAGAACTCGATCCCAATGGATCGAATTCACAACATACAACACAAAACAACAACACAAAAGATAAACTGTGGCAATCCACAGTTTACGTTTTGTGTTCTATTTCGCTTGTATCTTTAAAAACAATGGCAGTGTTCTACAATCAGAGATCCTTAACATATACAACTTCCTTCATCTGTATTCCTCGTCACATCCACCTATTCGATCCGGCTCATAACATTATCAATGATAATGGCTTTTCAATCAATGGCACACGTACAAATAGCTAAATAATGTGCGAAGCTCATAAAGATAAGGCGTTAATGGGTGATATTACTCATAATGTGATAACGTTTTCGCCATAACGACTGTAGAGTACTGCAATTATTATTGCACGTGCTACCTACATGTTATTTAGAATACCCGCATGGAAAGTGTGGTTCAATAGACGAGCAGTTTATATTGGTTTTACAGAGGATTATTATCCAGGGTTTGATCTTAAACAAGCGTATGTTTTGTCTCCTAGCAATCTTAAGTGCGGAATGGTCGTAACGGTTGCCACAAACCCGATGATCAAGCACCCTCAAAAAAAAACCTAACTAATATCTATTTTCCAAAGGAATTTAATCAGACCAGGAGGTCGGATTGAGAGGTACTCGCCCAGCATACTAATTCAAGCACATCTAGTTAGATCAAAGCAGAAACAAACATAGTTTGGAAACGGTTAATCAAATGTTGGCCCGCATATAGTAAGTGCTGACGAGTTTGTAGTTGCATAGCAAGTTCAAATGGAACTGGGTTAGTCACGTTTACCATATATCCATGAGCTGTAGGCCAAAATTCCAACATTTGGAGCCATCACCTAACTCGAAGCCGTCGAAACAAACTACGTATATGCCAAGACGAGCTGAACATAGCCAACCAGGAATGGCCTACACTGCCTCTTGACCGAAATAACTGGTTACTATTCGCCAATCGGAAAGCCGAACGATATAAGGAGGAGCATATTCGTAAGAAGTGGGCAGAATCATCCCAGCGCTGAATTGCTGGATTCGTTTTCTCCTCTACCTGTCGTTATTTCTTAAGACAAAGTTTATTTTCGGTATATATATGTATCTATGTATTAGTATATAATATATTATTTTTCGAGTAACCTATTCCCTATGTTGCACCTGCCATGTTTTCTCTCTGCATCACCCCAAGGTTGACTGGTAGAAAATGCCTCTGGCATTAAGTCCGCCATTGTACAGTATTTTTTACTTGTGCATTAAGTTTTAATAAATAAATAAATAAGGTTAATAGAAACTCACAATAGGTCTTTTGGAAGTCATAGAGGTTGCCTTTGCCTAGCAGTAGGGTGATATTAATAACCTACTAAACTTGAGTTTTCCATTCCAAACGACATAATCATAAAGCTAGGCAGGTCAGGCAAGTAATTGATAATTACTACTATATCATGTTCTCGTATCATGAATTCGTGATTTAAACAAAATGCAAATGCTTTGTCGGTGTCTGCATCAAGCCGTTAGATCTGCAGCTCTAGTTTTTGTTCGCATATTTGCATGTAGAAACTCGGCAGCTGATGGAATGGACGGAATAACGCAGTTGGTAGCGTTACACTAACATCACAGTAAGCCTTTTTTGTTACTTTGTTCGTTAAAAAAATAACTCTTTTTCAGCTGAAACATCGGGTTGCAGTTGTAAAACTTACAGGTTTTACGCCCGATACTGAATAACTGAATATTAAATTAACTAAAGTACTGAAGCACTTTTTCGAAGGCTGACTTCGACTAGGTACTAGACTATTTAAACCTGTAAATAATCTGAACTTGAAGTATAAGCAAAAATATAAATTTTGTCGGCAAGGGTAGTAAAAGGTACTCTATATGTGATTGCAAAACCCAATCATATTTAAAAGACCCAAATTATTTTTGAAATACAAAAAGAACAACAACTCACAACCACAAAAAACAAAGGTATCGTCGAAAGACCAGAAACAACACATCAAATAAACAGAGACCTTTTAACTCAACAAAAGCTCCACCAAGAATTTAAATACCAATCAATTCACACTTTACCACAAGACCTTAACAGCGTCGCCTTTCAAATCAAATAAAATGCTTAACTTGTGTCACGAATTCACGAAACCATTTTTGGCTCGTTAAATTCGTCAGTGAAATAATCTGATTTCGGGTACTTACCGGCTGATGGGTCACCACGGTCGATTACTTTACTTAATAAGCTTAAAAACATATTAAATTGTAATATTGTTTCTTTTTTACCGTGGCATTGGTCTATTGTTTCTTACTAATCGTCTCTTTGGTCGATTGGTTGCGATTTTACTTCCTGAACGTGAAAAACGCCATCATTTGGACAGTCTGGCCGGAAAAGGTGTACAGAAAATGTAACAGGAATACCAATTCTTGACATCCACCGGAGAATCTTGAGATACAGGAACATTATTTGCTGATGTACAACTACTGTGATAGTGGTTATATACCGAGAAATTTTTATGGCTGTTTTCCCGCAGCGAATTGGTTTTGTCTTGGTAATACAATCGTTTCATAAACAAATAAAATATTAAAAACAAAAAATGGCAGATTAACCATGTGCGAGAGTTTATTTTGCTTTCGTATGCATCGCTGTTCCCTATGTCGGCGGCGCATGCGATTCGAGTAGTACCTACAAGTTACCTCTAGTGTTACTATTGATTCTCACGTTTTCGAATTGGTGAATATCTTTTTAATTATTTTAAAACAAAAACATCTTTATTTTTTTACTTTTACTCTATGCTTCGAAAGTACTTCTTATGGCAAGTTGTTCCGCCGCGGGAAATCAACCATTAAAATTTCTCGGTGTATACTAAGGTATATAACCACTGTCGCAGTACAGTTGTACGTCTGTAAGTAAGTTGTAAGTCTCATGCCTCGAAGTGGATAAAGTTAAGCCACAAAGGTAAGACAAGCCAGGTTCTAGACATGAGACTTAATCTCACTTGTTTGACGCAAACGCGAATTCTTCTTTAAACTCAAAGAAGAATTCGCCTTTTATTGCTAGTTTGTAGTTAATTTAGTTCATAGAAGAACGCAGCTGTTCTTCCTCTGGCAAATTCCGTACTTATCCCTACTAATATTATAAATGCGAAAGTAACTCTGTCTGTGTGTTACGCTTTCACGTCTTAACCGCCGAACCGATCGTCATGAAATTTGGCAGAGATATAGCCTGGGATATGGAGAAGGACATGGCTTTTATACGCGATAGCCGACATGCACGCGGGCGGAGCCGCGGGAAAAGCTAGTAAAATTATATATTTGAAAAGTTGTTAATGAATGTAGAAGAATATTTGATTAATTTTCAAGATTAATAATTAATGTCATATCTGTGCGGACATTTCAGTGCCTAATTAATGAACTTGAGCGTTAAAATTAATGACATGACGTGCTGAATAAATTACTTCGGTTGTTAATCAGGGCAGGGCAGAAAAGGAGATCGAGGCGAAGGATAAAAGCAAAATGTTCCTTATTTCGTTAAGTTCATTACATTTTCATTTTTCATTACAATTAGAATTATTTATTCGTTTGCTAACAAATAGCGAAGTTTTTATTTCTGAGAAGTCTCAACTCTTATCTAATTTTCTTTTTATTGAAGTGTTTCTACTTTAGTATGGTTAAGTAACCTCATAGCAGCATAGGTTCCACATGAAACAGTTACACAATACGATTTACTGTTCTGAACACATTCCAATTTATACAGACCGTCCCAAAATCGAAGACATGAAGAGGTCTAAACGAAACACCTCCACAGGTGACTGCCTCGAAATAGTTCATGGTTCCGTAGCCGCCATTGGAGCGCAGAAATTCAGCTGTCGATTTGTCGCGTGCCAGTCAAACACGAAGGTTCTAAATAATTTTGTAAACAAGCCTTATGTGGTAACATTGACGATAACACATTTATATCTCGGTTTCAACGTTTGAAATGACTTAACATCTCAAGAACCTGATAAAAATGGAGCCATATTTATCTAAAAGTGTCAAGTGCAGTACAAGATCTGAATATATTGCAAAACTTCTAGGATTGGAAAACTATAGTGCCAGGAACAGCAGAAAAAAAAACATAAGCACCTATTGCAGCGCCAAAAACAAGTCAATATAGGCATAACCAAATTCAATTTTATTACGAATTGTACTTAGTCATAAAACAAGTACGAAAGTAAACCTAGAGTTATCAAATACGTACTCCTAATAACATAATATCCTAAGATTTCAGAAAACCAACGTAAGAAAGTAAACTGGCGCCTTTCTTGAATACCAGAATTAGCGCAAGTCTATAAAGTTCGCTTTCAGGAGATCAACAAACAAGCCATTTAACTTTAAACGAGCATTTCATACCACTAAGACGCAAAATACCAGAAAATCTTTAAACAAATGGTACACTCAGAAACTCATAAAAGTTTAAGGATTAGTTTCAATGTTGCAAAACTCATCTATAGCTTGGGAAGAGTTCCGAGAAATAGTTTCATTAGTACTTAGTGTCGTGGCTCGCGGGAAAATCTAAGTGCACATTAAGTAAGACTTACTTACGCTCTTCCTTATTCGGACATCGTGCTTTAGTTTTGACCAGGTCCAGGGATGGCGGAAAATTCATTATGAACTCTCTTCCAGCTTCTAGTCATTAAATCACACTTTTTTATTGGTTCGGGTGCCTCCCAAAATGGGCCTAAAACACTAATAAAACATGTTATAAAAGAGTAGTAACTACGGAATTTGTGCCCCAGTCTTTCCATACGAAGTTACCTTTTGGAAGGGGCAACTAATTCAGTTCTATTTTATAATAAATCTTGACGTTCAAAACTGCCTTTTAATGACCTACTTGAAATAAATTACATATTTGACTTTGACCTCAAATTAAGGTATAGATTTGCTACTGTGGAAAATGCACCCCCAGATTCACGTTTGGTACCCGTCATTTCATGCTAATGATGGTTAAATGTGCAATACCTAGTGGACTGCGATTTGATGGAAAGACATATTAGCCGGAACGATCACAGTCCGTAAAAACGTAGACAGTGTCAGCTGGCCAAGACAGCTTGGAAAGGAATCAATTATAAGGGTTTCCTTGAGGCTTGTATGGAGGCTGAGGAAACCGATGCGCATGTGCTCTTTGCACAGGCGTCTCCCAGATTAGGACTACAACTCGCGAGCACACAAATCTTACACAGATGTTCTTAACAGAATAGGAGATGTAAGTAATCAATTTCTGGAGGTAGCCACCGACGACTTTTTTCTTCCTATAATATTTCTGCAAACCACATCTTACATAACTTTGCCACCCCTGTAGTTTACCGTCTGTTAGTTACTCGTATGTTTTACTTAGCAGACCCGGCGCTACTTTTTAATGGACGTTACATTAATATACTTAGGGAGTTTCTGCCTCTGCCTTCTGCGTGGCTCGGGTTGAATTTTTGTCATGTTTATCTGAGTTATCTTTGTGTATCCAGATTTAAGAGAACCTTGCCTTGTTCTTCTTCTTTTCGTGTCTATGGTACTTTTCATCGTTGTTTTTAAATTGTTTGAGCCGAGTAGGTAGCCATATTGATTGCGGTATCAGTTGTATTCTTTAGATCACCTGAAACGCAAGTGCACGGGCACTTAGGACACTCCAGGAAGTGGGTAATGGTCTGATCAGAAGCACCGCACTCGGTGTAAGTTGGGTCAGTTATCCCCCCACTTCCACAAATTGTGCAGCGGCCTACATGTGACAACCTTATGATGGCAAGAACTTTAATAATTAGCTACTGTTTGCACTAGTAACGGAACTGTTTTACTCATAAAACACAGATGCTTTCTTCATAAACACTATCTAAAAGTAAGAACCTATTAATAAAATAAAACCGACAAAGAAAACGAGAAATCTAAGCACAGTATCTCACAGATACAGAACCATTCCAATAAAAACTTCTAATTACTAAGCGTTACGCGTAACTATGTCCATCCAACGTGAAGATAGTTATTATTGGTATATATCGTGAGTGGATTGGAAATCCACTGTCGGAGGCATTTAATAACGATGTGCATTATTGCAGTTTTGAATAGCGTGATAACGTGGTAATCACTTAAGTCTATAATTAAGAAACTTTAAATTCACACCCGCTGATATTGACTTCGCAATGATATAAATAATTATGTTAAATATCATTTTCGCAGTGTTAACTCTGTCAATACTAGATTTAGGAGTAGGTTACATGAATATGAAATTAATATCTAGAAGAATAGAAAAGAACACTCTTTATTATGCATACGTGAATATAATTATAACATGATCTTTAAAAGTAGTTCTTAATTAACAACATTACATGTTTCTGAACATAAAAATCACAAATACATTAATTTGAGTAACGATCTGAGACATTGCCTGGACTCGGCAGATTGAGTATATACAGGGTGTCCCGAAACTCAACGTCAAGCGGGTACGGGGCCACAAGCTAGGTTGTACCAGTTCTAGCAGAAATAAAAAATAAAATCCATGTTACATGGTTAAGGTATTCTTTTGAAAATGTTGAAAATCAACACCCTAGATCAGATATTTAGGTACTGTGATCACAAATTTCTAAATTGTTCAGTGTTTTTTTTTTTAATGTAATCCTATATAACTACCTATGCTATTGATTGCAGTCACAAAACCAATAATTAATACTGTGAGTCTAGTACAAAAAAAAAATGAGTTTAATTAAGTCATGGTTAAAAATGTTTTATCAAGAAACTTTGACGCCTTGTCTTTAAAAGAAAATGTACTATATTTTTGTATTTTTGCTAGAACTGGTACAACCTAGCTTATTGCCCCGTACCCGCTTGACGTTGAGTTTCGGGACACCCTGTATATATAAATATATATAACCTGACAATTTGCTGGCCCAAACAGGCGTCTGGTGGCGATATGAGCGAATGACATTGTTGCCATCGCGCGTAGATCGTGGATGAAGCTGGCACAGGAGCGTAGGGCGTTGGTATAAGAAAAGAGAGGCCCAGCAGTGGGTGAAGTCGGGCTGCCAATGATGATGATGATGATGCGTTGGTAGAAGCCGATAGAGCTGAGAGAGTTCGGGTTCTTTATTGTCGTGTATATATCACAAAACAAGGAGGAACCTAAATATTCTAAACTCACTTTGTTTTCATACATGTCATTTATCCATTCTTCTACCCATCAACTTATGGACGGCGAAATCACGTCTTCTTCTCCCGTCTTTTTCTTGCATTACCGATCCATCTTCATCGTCTTCTATCTCGGAATTCACTTCCTTCAAAGTCTTTTAATCATATTTCACATAATTTGCGGAAACTGTAAAAAAAAAAAATATTCGAGAAGTAATCATCAGAATATACAACATATTTATTCTAGTTACAGTAGTAGGTACTATAGAACTCGAAATTTTACTAAAATCTCTTACTTTATTAATCTTATTATGAAAATCTTGTGGAAATTTAACATCTCGGAAAAGTCAGGAAAACACATACTCACATCACACCAACATACAAAACACCTTCACCCTCCTTACTTAACCTTAGGTACTCACACACATGGCCACTTATCTCAAAACATATTATTATATAATTTTCTATTCTTTAAATTCTTAAAATTAAGTTAAAATGCCTTTATGTATTTATCTTGGAACAACCTACCCTCTCACTAGGAGTCGCCACAGTTTTAACTATTGCAGCTATCATCGTTAAAACATTGTTTGTCTTTGAATGTTATTATTCCCATTAAACGTTTAAATAATTTATTAATCACGCGTCAAAAAATTGAATACAACATCAAAGTAGCTCCAAATGGTCGTTGGACCGAGACACAATCAGGGTATCCATCAGGGTGACCACAATGGCACGCCATTATTACGTACCTACAGCTAACGTCACAATGCTTTTATCTAGGATCAGCGGTTTCCCAGCAAACACTGATAACTTATGTTTGGTGACCTTAATTTGCGGTTTCGCAAAGCGAGAGTTTGCTTAAGTAAAGTTAGTAAGGAGTTAGGTAGAAAGAAATAGGTCTTAAGATGATAGGAATTTGCAAGTAGTGGGCAAATTAGCATTTACCTAACCTGCCACCTGAATAAGAAACTAATTCAATAAGTTAAACGGTAGACGTACTATACTAACTTAGTAAAATTTCACTGATGTGAAACACAAAATGATGTCATGTCGTAGGAATACCTAATTATCGATTCAATTTCGTTACAAAAACTTTTGAATCGAGGTTTGGGGGTTTGTTAGTCAAAAATTCACCCAAAAAGCACGGGAGAGTTCTTCTCCATAGGTACCTACGCTTTGGAATGGGCAACTAGCTTCATCTTTCCTCACCGACCTTGACAATTTAAAAGTGCCTGTAATTGGTTTAAATCTTACTAATATTATAAACGCGAAAGTTTGTAAGTATGGATGGATAGATGTTTGTTACTCTTTCACGCAAAAACGGCTGAACAGATTTGGATGAAATTTGGCACACAGATAGATTATAACCTAGATTAACACATAGGATACTTTTTATCCCGGAAGTACGTTCCCGCGGGATAATTTCCGACCTAGATCCTCAGAATTCTATCGAAAAGGCATAAATGAACTTCCGTTGAGATGGCAGAAATGTATAGATAATGAGGGTAAATATTTTGAATAAAAAAATCCTTATACTTACTAATATTATAAACGCGAAAGTTTGTAAGTATGGATGGATGGATGGATGTTTGTTACTCATTCACGCAAAAACGGCTGAACGGATTTGGATGAAATTTAGCACACAGATAGATTATAACCTAGATTAACACATAGGATACTTTTTATCCCGGTAGTACGTTCCCGCGGGATAATTTCCGACCTCCACGCCGGCGAAGCCGCGGGCGGAATCTAGTTTGAAATAAATGCGTTGAGTTTGAGAAGAATTATTAAAGCTCTTGAGGCAATATTGGCTGCTGCGCAATTGGAATGCGGTTTTCGCAACGGAATTTCGCGTCATGCAATTTCCGTGTCGCATCTAGACCGTTTAGAATAGCGGTTGGGCAGAAGAGCCATTTTCCGCCGTAAATGTTTACAGGCATTCATTGTCAAAGCTGTGTTAGCAAACGTACAATTTGGATATATACCTATATTACATAATCAAGTCATTTATTAAAATTAGGCTGAGAATCAGCACTTTTCGAACGTCAAAATACCAACAATTCTGGGCCACATGACCACTTAACGATTCCTTACTTCGAAACCACGCCAATTCCATAGATCACACACGGTATCTGGTAATATCGTATTCTCTATGACACAATGAACGCTAAGTTGACGTGGTTTGAACTGTAAAAATTCCACACTGGAGAACCGTACGGAATCGTTGTAGTTCGAGTAAAATTCAGCAAATCTTAATATTGAAGAATGTAAGAAACTATTGTTTCTCGTACATACATACACAAGGGACATTGTAGCTTTATTAAAGTATACACTATTAACGGAGCAACAAAGAGCGAAAGCTACTTCAACCTACAGCCTACTACGCTTAACAGCCCGAGATCGGAAGTTACAATAAACAATTTTGATACAACGACGATAAACAATTTTGAAATGAAACTCCAACTAATAAAAATTAGTATAACAATACTTGAAGTGGCAAATTTAATGATAATTCTTACGATTCGTCCGTTCAATCACGATATGGTAAAATATTATAACGAAATAAAAGGAACCATCAAAAAAAAAAAACATGAACGTGTAAACACACTCGTACAGCCATACGTGAGTACGTTCAAAAGCAATAGTCTCAATAAATTTTTACACGGCTGTCAAAATAATTATGGTCATTTTATTTTTTTGTTGATTAGAAATAAGCCATAAGGTTTAAAATCAAAAATAATGTAAAAAAAAAAACTATACTTTAAGAATTATTGATGTTCATAATGGAGTATTTTTAACCGACTTCAAAAAGGAGGAGGTTATCAATTCGTCGGAACCTTTTTTTTTTTCCCCCGATTACTCGAAGATGGCTGGACCGATTTGGATTTTGTTTTTTTTTTGTTTGAAAGGGTATACTTCCCAGGTGGTCCCATGATCATGAAGTCAGGATCTGATGATGGGATCCTGGAGAAATAGAGAGAATTCTTCAAATTTTATAGGCACACGAACGATTTAGCTATTTTTTGGAAGAGTACTTTCTCGTAGTGGTCTCATTTCAATTTGGTGAAGATCTGATGAAAATCTTTGAAGATAGGCAACGGAACTCCTCAATAAATGATAGCAAATGGACTGGGATTGCTGAAATCTCATGTCTGTCTATTGCTTACACCACTTCATAACATAATATCACGCCAGTATGCTGTGAAGGGGTAAGCACATGTGAACCACTAAAAAGTGAAAAATAAAAACTTTTTCCAAAAAAAAAAACAACCGACTTCCAAAAAAACACTACAAAGTGAAAAATAACTTTAATTTCGGAAGGCGGTGACAAAAAATTCAAATACAGCTCCAAAGACACCGACTTCCGAAATTAAAGTTATTTTTCACTTTGTAGTGTTTTTTTTGGAAGTCGGTTGTTTTTTTTTTGGAAAAGTTTTTGCAATTACTAATTTTAGGATCAAATACTGTCGAATAAAACTTCAAAACGCACCCGTGATTTCATAATGTGCCATAGACAATTTGTCTTGGAGCATACAGAATATGACTTTTCGACTCCTTGCCGTTACATTGGTTTGTACAAGACAGGATTTTAACGAGGTTTGCACGTGGTAAGATTCCACGGAGAATATTACTTGCCATACAGAATTAGACCCCTGATGAGCAACCAGCGTTGAAATCTTAAAAAAAGCGGTTTTGAACGCCAAAAGCCCCGCATTATAAAAAAAAACGTAATGAGTATCAAATTAAGTTTAAGTTCAGTTAATTGTAGATAGCCCAGATTGATAAAAATATTTTACTTATACTATGTACAATAGCTGTTTGGTATATACTACAAGCCAGATAAGTCTTCGAAGCTGGATTGAACCTGTCCCGCTCGGCACATTTAATTAAAAATAAAAATTGGGACGTCGGGCAACGCCGTGAGGAGCAATAAAATAGATGAAAAAGAAATCAATTACTTATTTAAAATGTAAGAATAAAACAAGATTCAACCATCCTGGTTGGTGGTAGTTTTATAATAATAGTACCTACCGATACACATTACCTCACAGCATACAAATTTGTCAAATAATATAATTAAATTAAGGAAAGAGTAATTCGATAAAACAAAGTTTGATAAATAAAGAGATAACAAACCATTCAAACAGAAATATGACGCTTTCCCCAAAATTTAATGTTTTCCACAACTCCAATTACATGATAATTTACCAATTTGTACATGAATGGGCCACCCAACTAAACAAACAACAAACGTTAACAATTGAATGACCCGTGATGCAACAGTCATTATCATTACTGCTGCTGCAGTATTGTTATTGTCAACGACCACCATCATTATAAGATCCCCCCTGATTATGACAATGAGAATAAATTGGCGAAATGCAGTAGATCTTGTTAGGCTGGTCACATTTAACACCTGCCCCAGTTCTGCATGACCTACGATGCCTCCCAAGCGTTTTTCTGCATCAGGAACATTTTCAATGTCTCCCAGGGTCCATTTTACGCTGGTCGATGTGCACCGTTTACTGTCGCACTTGGCCTGTTTCGCAGAAACAGAAAACAGAGGTTACATTATCAAGATTGTGCCGATTCTATTCTATTGTTTACTTGACGGTGGATTCACATGAGTTTTTGCTATTTATTTCGATGTGAAAACTTTTCGGAAATTACTTTTATGTTCAGATTGTGTCATAGTTATTAAAAGCTTTGATTATCATAACAATTTTATCAAACTATGGAGAACTGTGCTTAACTTTTTATTTTTCCGCAACTTGACCCATATTCTGCAGCACATTCATCTGTAAAAACCGTATTGATAAACGCATTATTTTCATTCAACTAGCATTCTCCATTTTTATTCGAGTTCACTGACTCGTTTAGCGTTTAATTTCCACATGAACGGTTTATTTGTCGTGTCGACCTATGAATATGGCCGAGTTAAAATACGACAGCTACTTGCGCAAAACATGACGTAAAAGATCTAGTAAACAAAAGCCTGGTTACTGTGTGGCCAAATAGGCTTTGATCTGACGGTCGGTTAGAATCAGATATTCTCCTTCCAAGAGCGATAGTTCCCGATAGGGTCGGGACGAAAACATTCCGGGTGACTCCACTGTCGAACACGTTCATCCGCTAAAGACAGTTGCGGGTAAATAAATCAACACGTTCGATAGACAGATTGGTAATTGACGTTTGACGTTATTGAATTCCTAGTGCTGATCCACTTGACGCAATGACTTGGCCGTCCAATATCATACCAGGCACATAGAGACCAATTTTGTTAGCACTACAGACGGTGTGTCAAGTTGTGTGACCATAACTTAATTCAAACCGATACCATAAAAGTCCCTAGTGTTTTAACCGCTCCATATTGTCAAAACCTTTCAAATTATCACTTCCAATGAAGTCATCTTGCCCAAATGGAAGAACAACGTAATACATTTGACAAACAAAACTTCACCAAAACTGTCTCCCCATGTATGGCACGTTAGGCCGTGATGACGACGGTAAAAGCAGTACCATGACCCGTTCTGAATGACAATGACCGAGATTTCAATCCTTTTCTCCTTTAAGATCATCGTTTCGAAACGATGCACGTTTCAGTGTGTCAAACTGCATTTTCGATTTGGGAAAAGGCGGAGCGGATCGAAATCGAAAGTTCACGTCAAGACTGGAGCATTGCATTGCTCTCTGCTGGGACTTGGAGGATTGTTGGCTTACAGTGGCTCTAAGATACGGTAGTTCCTTAAGGACTTTTTTTTTCATTCCGTTGGTTATCCTGTGGCTTCTAAAGTCGTTTAGTTTTTTCTTATAGTTGACATTATTTGCAAGCGACGACGATGGCGAAGAGTTCCGGTAACTAATACATTTCTTATGATTGATTTCATCTGGAACGTTAGTCGTCTAGATTATTACGTCAGCTGAATTTGTTTTCTCCAAGAGTGCCAGCCAGCGCAATAAAACCTGTAATGGCCTTGTTTTTCTCAGAAGGTATGTTTTATTAGTATTTACTATTTGTCATAGCTTTATACCTACTTCTAAAACGATGTCCGCTCTGATTCACTTTTAGTCATCAATCTTAAAATAGTATGTAGGTCCCTCCTTATGATCAGTGTTTCCGCAGTTGGCGTTAAATTATCGCGACAAACCAAAAAACGGAAATACTTCTCAGGTTTTTCTTTTATTCGCGCTCATAGCAAAAAATCTCGAGATCCATTTATATAAACGTTTCGTCAAAACGTTACCGCGCTGCAGAAAATCCCTTCCATATTTCGACACCTAAACGCCGACGCCATAAAATTGCCATGTCACCATTCCCGGGCCCGTGCGTCAGTTTCCTTACAGCAAAGTACCTAAGATACCCATGTTTTATAGTGTCGTTACGTCACTGCCTTCAGACGCTCCAGATGTGTCGATAGCATTGTTTGGGTGCGTATTTATGACGTGGTCGACGCATGTATGCCCTAAAGAATCATAAAGATCGCAGGGGAAAAAGAAATAACGGGGTAGGCCGTTGCCCCGCACATGTTAGTTGTATCGAAATTATGATCTTTTGATGTGGTTCACAGTACTTTTTTTGTTTAGATATTGTTATAGAACAGATTTAAGGAGTGGGTTCAATGAAAGTCTGAAGTGGGGTGATGAATGATGGTTGGATAAGTAGAACAGATCCAAATAAATGAGTGTATTGATTTTTGTTATTCCCTGATAATACGTAGGCTTAGGAATGAATGTTACTGCTGGATAAATAGGATTAAATGGAGTATGAACTCATGTTCGATTCAATCCACAAACAGATCGGTTTGTTTCCCATCACTGGTTGTTTAGATTAACTCTTATTTTTATTGCGTATTTACTTACATGGAACTGCTGCTTAGAATGAAATCGTTTCATGATAATTTCAAATTATCCTCAAACCATGTCATGTTTATTACTAAATCACGCAAAAACGGCTGAACGGATTTGGATAAAATTTGACACACAGATAGTTTATGGTCTGGAATAAAACATGACATAGGATACTTTTAATCCCGGTAGTACGTTCCCGTGGGGTTATTTCCGGACACCACGCGGACAAAGCCAAAAGCTAGTATTATGAGAAAGTACTTAAGTTTGTATAACAAACAAGCTTTCACGCTAAATCGGCTGAAAGGATTAAGATGAAATTTGGCACCCTGATAGACCATGACTACTTTTCATCCTGGATCGCAGACGAAGTTGCACGCAGCAGCTAGTCATAATATAAATCTTCCGTTTAATATTACGAGGCTATGATGGGGTTACTTTTGAATCCAATTCCACCAAACATAGGAATGGATTATCAGAAGCACCAATTTACACTGGATAAGCTCAAAAATTCCACTTTCCCTCTTAAAAGAAGTGTTCGAAGACTTATTGAACAAAGACTATCCATCTATTAAACATCATAGTTGGCACTTGCTTCTCTGCATATTTCTCAAGGGATACGGCTCTCGGTTTCAAAGCCGGCAATAACTTACTAGGTAGGTACTTGAATATATTGAAAACAATAGATATCGTGTTCAGTGTAATGTGGCAGTTTCTGTTTAATATTAGGTGTCCAACCTGTCTTTAAAGGAGACGATTGTATAACAGGCATACCTACAACTTCGCCACAAAATGGTTGAAAAGTTTTCCGGGAAAATTATTAGATGCTTACTTTTTCGGGACTGTTTAGAGCCTCATCATAATCAGCCTATAATGTTCCCAATGCTGGGACACAGGCCTCCTCTCTGTGAGAGAGAGTGGGCCATAATCCACCACGCGAGCCCAGTGCCGTTTGGTAGACGTCACATGTCTTTGAATTGTTGGTTCTATTACATGCCGGTTTCCTCACGATGTTTGCCGATGACCTCGCGAATTCGCTGGATGAGGTAAGCACAGAAACGGTCGAAGTAGCGGTTGTTCTATGTCCAGCAGTGGACGTCTTTCGGCTGGAATGATGACAATGATGTACTAATATTATAAAGAGGTAACATTTGGGAGGGTAATCTTCGAACTACTTAAGTCTACCATCCCAAACCTTCTGTCACTAATGGGAAGCTACAGTATTGCTGAAGCAGAGTGTCATATGTAGAATACCTATATTTTATTAATTTCACGCGGACGTTACTGCGTTGTCGCGGGCAGTAGCTAGTCTTTGATAAGTAACGTGAACTACTTTTAAAACATTAATCCATATTGAGTCATAGGTAGCCCTGCGCTTGACAACAAGACATGCGGCGCCAAATAGACATTACCTACTTAATACCTACTAATAATTGAGTCATTTTTACCTTACCTTGTGCGTGCATGCCAGTTCACCGTAGACATTATAATGATGACGTAAGCATAGGTGTTAATTTCAAGTCTAGCAGGCTATTTTGATTATCACTAGGTACCTAGTGATCTAGGCAAGCTTCGAATAGGTATGAAAAGAATGGACTTTTCCGCGTCGTTCGTGAAATGAGTAGTTGTTGGTTACCTAGCTTGAACACTAGGTTTGATTCTGAGGTTGGGCATTACTTGGGATTTTCCTTTAGAAAAAAAAAATAGTTAAATGGTAAGAAAATAAACTAGGTAGGTAGAAATACCTACTTATCTGCTTTTACACACTAGGTACCTTTTTACTCATGTACTTATTTTTTTTAATACAATGTTTAAAAAAAAAATATGTCTCTACTTACTTGTGTTGATATAGAAAATACAGTGTGGCGAAAACACTGGTGTGCAGTACGAAATTAGTGCAAAATATATTATTTAGAATTTCTTCCTCCATGCAATTCAGGTTCACTGAATTATAATCAAAGGATACATAAATATTTTAAGAAAAATGTCTTCAATAAAATTACTTTCAAATCATGCCTTAACTCCCTATTCATCTTTGTAAGTTACCCACTTACATATTTAATTAAAACTATAGTAAATCTTGTTTTTGATCTAATTATAGCTCTAAGAGTAACAACCCGTATAATTAATGGGAGTGTTAATAAAAACAACCACATGTATTCTGATGACAGCAACATAGACAAAAGAGTTCCCCACGGCCATAAGTAAGGAGGATTTATATTTATTATTGAAGATTAACTTATTAACTATTTAAATGTGTAAGTTACAAATTAAGTGGGTAAGTTAGAATTTATTCTACAATATTCATTTAAATTATTAAGTTAATTTATTAAAAACCACTGGGATCAAAACTGTGTTTAGCGGTTTCCATATTAAGTGTCTTTACTCCTAATAAGGGCATTACATACTAACCTAATGCCCTTATTTGTATTGCCTGGTAATGTGCCAAGAACACTGGAAAACAGCTTACCAATCCTTGTACTAATACTTTTGAAGATTGACTACCGGTCAAAATGTTTAATTTAACAAATAAATGGTTCAAATTATGGAGTTAGATACCAACTTACCTAAATATCCTGCGATAACTTTTGATGTTGGACACAAAATAAAATTGTTTTATAGAGTACAGACAAAGTTTCTATTAGACTTTAATAAAATTAGGCTGGTCATGATAGGTACAATTACTAACAACAACTCAACTCTAGCAACTCTCAGGAATCAAACCTACAGACCCTACAGTGCAAGTTACAATCCCAGATCTTTGTTAATAATCAAAATACTAGATAGGTAGATACTACTTACTGTAATTTCACTATGATACCTATCTTAGATAAAAATAAAAGGAATCAAAACGATATAAATGATAAACAAGCATTCATGCACTCAGCTAATTTACTCCACACAGGATTAAATTAATTTGACATGTAAACAGTCCTGATACATCCAAACAAATGCAAAATAATTAAATTCACGTCCAGTAAGCATCTAATTGGCCGGAACTTATCAAAGTAATGCAGCTACATAAACAATACACCAACCTTCTTTTACGAAACCTACTTAACCAAGCATGGTTACAATAAGAATACCGTTTATAACTTAGAAATTACAAAGATTAACGAACAAAAAACTCGATTTACTTGAATAGTATGTATGTATAGGCATGCGACACTGAGTTTTTACAACAAAAAGGAACCAAAACGAAGAATAAAAGGGGGTAAATATCGATCATCACTCACCACAACAATATAAGCCGGCGAACTCGAAGTAATCGCACCAATCTACAGCTTTACGTCACGATTTAACACATAAACGTCCACTAAAAATCACAAATAAACACTTCACTTTGGTTCTTAGCTTTCAAACTTAATATTCCATACAATTTTCAGTCACCAATTTATGTAAAAAACACTTTCACAGCATTTTCACGAAGAATCCGAATCGACGACTGACACATCCACCTTTCATAGAAACGCGGCAACAGACTGCCAGACGGATTCGTTTGCAGTGTGACCAGATTAAATTTTACAAAAATACCGAAGCTCCTTAAAAAAATACTGAAATATACCAACTTGCACAGGGAAAATATACCAATAAAAATACTGATTTTCAAAACACATTTTTAGAAAAAAAAAAAAACACACAGCCTACTTCATATTTTATACCTTGTTTGGGTTTTAAAATTGCAGATACATTTTTGTTTATGAATCTGTTTCTTTGTTCCGTTTTTATTAAATTAATCTGTGAAAATATGCGCTCGCATGCAGCATTCGACACTGGTATGTAAATAAATCTCTGTTATGTATACCTACATAACAGAGATTTACTGAAACTAGATATATTCTTGTATTTTAATGTAGGTACCATCACTGTTAGAAATTTTCCCAACTTCCAACCAAAATTGTTCACAAGAAAGGGGTGAGCCAGTACTCGAAGATTGTAATAAATTACTTACTTCGCGATCAAGTTTGAGTGTTCTATATTCTTCGTCAATTATCTGCATTTGATCTGGCTGTACTTCGCATGGGAAAGTTTCCATAACATTTCTTAAACTAGCTACTAAATTCTTTATTCACGGCAGTGAATAAAGAATTTTCAAAAGTTTCAAAAATTCCCGAATTATTGAAACATTCAATAATTCGGGAATTTCCCTAAGTTTATATTTGAAAGTTTGAAACCAAACCTTCAAAGATTAAGCCAAGTGCAGAACAGAAAATCATTTTGTGACTGAATGATTCGATACTATTTGTAATTCTAGGCGGCCCACCTGTCATGTCCTATCTGTAACTTACTAATCTTTGCTCCAAAATGAAATATAGAATAAATCCGGAAATTCCCCTATACATCAATGTACGCAGTTTTTTTTTTATTAATTTTATGACATGGCTATGGTATTGCCATAACTTTTTTCCAAAATATACCCAAAAATACTGGCTTCCGCCAATATACCTTTAAAAATACTGACTCTTGGAAAACTTACTAAAATATACTCAAAAAGTATTAAAATACTGAATCTGGTCACACTGTTCGTTTGGGCCATAGACACGAGCTTTGTCTGTTATTGACTCCATTACTTTTACAACTAACCGGCTAAATTGAAAGCGACATGAACAACGCTACAATCTTGCGCGCGTGCCATACTTTTTGTGTAGCCGTGTTATATTAGCGCCATCTATCAGCGTGGAAAAAAACTTGGAGTATCTTGGATTCTACACAGTTTCGTACGTGGCGCCATCTTGTAATATTTGGTCAACATATTTGCATTGCCATCTACCGAGTAAAACGTAATGTTTTAAGATTAGTGGTTATCTCAACTTGCTAGCGTTACGGCTCAGTAGTAATAGATGGCGTTTTAAAGAATTAATTGAGTGAATTAATAAAGTTCATACAGTCTAAAAAAATATGCAACTCTAATTTGGCTGGTAGTGAATAGTGATATATCATAATTTCAATTCGAACTGTCAAACGAGCGGCTCGTTCGGCGTACGGGACCAACGTTCAGCAATATTTGTTTTTGCTAATTGAAAATCTCAGGTACCAATCAATATTTAGGTACCTACTAGGTACAATGTTTCTTAGTTTCATAATTTAATACACATGATCAATATTCATGTTTACCTAGGTTTCCACATTTATTTATTACAATGACATTCCAGATAAAACCAAATAAATTCACATTTCGAATTCAAAAAGGAAGCGTTCCCATAGAAAGAGGGCATGGAGATCAGATTTTTTGTGTTGCTTTTTTAAAAGTCATAAACTTTCTGGGAAGAGGTGAGTGGAAAAAAAATCTGGGAGTTGGTTCGGAGCTCGAAATGAACGGTTTTGGTACACTTCCGCCCGATGACCGCTGGCGACGAGGGCATTAGGGTGCGGACAGGAAAACCAAGGAGTCGAAGATGAACATTTTGTTGGAGGATAGTTTTTTTTTTTTTTTTTTTGATAAAAGGCGTAATGCATTACATTAATTTCACCAGTAAAATGATTCCACGCTGAAACGGCTGAACGGACGTGGATGTAATTTGCCACATGGGTAAACCATGACCTGGATTAGGACAAACTCTTGGATAGGACTTTTTATCCAGATATTTTCACGGGATTAAGATTTATGCGGGTGAAACTGCGGGGCGAACCTAGTATTTCATAATAATACATATCCAGAATTCCTAAACTGGAACTAAAATTAGTCAATATTCATTAGTTAAAGTTAAATAACCTACCAGCTTCCAGAAAACTAATACTTACCACTATTAGGTATAACGGCTCCACCGCCTTATATTCCACCACAGCGTGAAGAATGTTATTAAGTGGATAAGCAGTAAAAAAACAAAAATATCTCTATCGGCCGCCTTGGACGTGATAATTAGTCGATAGCCTAGTCGGATACATCGTCACGGACAAACACGTTTTTCTAATAGTATTTATAGAAAGCTGTGTGTGTGTGTCTACCACTTTTATAATGATTGGGCTATAGGGTGACAATTTGTAGGTGTCCATAGGGACCAAGCGAGGTAATTGCGTAGCATATATTCCCTAAAGGTTCATTAGAAAACCAGCGTCAGATAGCATCAGTCTGTCTGGCATTAATGCTGAAATGAACCTTTTTGGCGCAGCCGTGATGCACACACTGTTGTAGTTATTTATTTATTGTCACTTTTTATTTGTTACTAGCTTTTGCCCGCGACTTCATACGCGTGGACTTTAGAATCAAGTAGATAATCATTTTTTTTTTGATAATATATAGCCTATTTTTTAAGTTAGACCTCTTTGAAAACTGCATTCAATTCCATGCAGTGGTTTTTGCGTGATACCGCATACAGACAGACAAAAATTCTAAAAACCGTTGTTTTGGCTTCTGTTGCTCTAATAAAGACCCCCCATACTATTTTTTCTTCAATATCTTTAATGTACAGACATCGGCTTGTTACAATTTTATTATATGTATAGATTGTATTTTGTGTTTTATGGACTGTGACCAAATGACCAAATAAACGGTATTCTTTCTTTCTTTCATATGAAAAAAATACAAAGCCTTTCATTTTGACAATTCTACAATATTCATTTAAGTTAGTACTGAAGTCAAGCATATACAAATTATTTAATCATACCTAAATATGAAGCTATGTGTGGTGCTTGTCGCTAAGTTATATAACTTATAACAAACGCGCGGGTCTATCGATCAAGATAAACTACGCTTGCTGCTGTTGAGCCCCTGGTACCATCCATACCAAGAGCCCTCCGTGCCTCGGAAAGCACGTCAAACCGTCCATTGACAGTCGTAACGGGTCGTCAGAAGCTCGAAAGTCTGACAACCAGTCTTACCAAGTATTATCCAGTAACTGGTTTGTGGAGGTCAGATAAGCAGTCGCTACACGTAAAATACAGGTATTCAGTTGCACCTGGTTAGACTGGAAGCCAACCCCAGCATAGTTGGTAAAAGGCCATGCACATGATGATGAATTGTCTGAATCAGAAACATGAGATAGCCAAAGACGATCATAATCTGTGCTCTCATACATGACGGTAACAAAATAAACAATATAAACTGTCTTTTGACTTTGTTCCACGTCAGAGATTGTTTCGTATGACAAGGAGTTGGAACTGTCACTACCAGTGTGGATATTATTAAGATCTTTATCTTTCTTGTTATTGATGTATACGTGGACTTTTACTAATGACTACTGTTCACTAAAGCTGCCGGTAGAATCCGTACATATGACAGCGGAGAAGATTCTAGTCATCAGTCGTCAGACATCTCTGAGTGTAGAAATTGGTGACTACATTGTTTTGTTTGGTTCCCACCTCTAAAAGCAAATGTAAGTGATAATCCTACTAATTCAACTGCTAGTCCAAATGTTAAGGAATTTGTTACAAACGACCAAACAGATTTCGATAGGCAAACAGATAGTTTATAACCTAGATTATCACATAGGATACTTTTTATGCCGGTAGTACGTTCTAGTGGGGTAATTTCCGACCTCCGCACAGGCAAAGCCGCAAGCAAAAGCTAGTAGTAAATTGATAAAGAAGAAGACAAAGATCCTGAACATATTGAACCACGAAATCTGCCCTTAGGCTGTATACAGAAAGAAAGCTGGAAACTTATAAGCGCTTACCGGCGCTTGACAGCGCTGGTCCGTTCTACACAAAGGAAGCAAGTTGAAGCAGGTTGTTTATTAATTTTAAATGGCAGCGCCCAGCGCTGACCAGCGCGTGTTGAAACTTGTCGGCACCGTTCAGTGCTTATCGGCGCGCGTTCACATATTTTCCTGCGCGGGTTACCAGCGCTGTCAAGCGCCGGTAAGCGCTTATAAGTTTCCAGCTTTCTTTCTGTATACAGCCTTACAGCTTAGATACTTGTAAGGGCTCTGTCGATAGTAATTGTCATCAGAGTCGTGCAGTGAAGATGATATGACTAGAAGGGGGGTGACTGCTGGTGACTAATAGAGCAGCTATGGTATGTCATAACATGAAGCTCCACCCTCAAATAAATTAGGCAGTATATGCGCCCTCACGGCCCATTTGCCGCAGGTGACGCCCTGGGCGTCGGGAATCCCAGGCGGATTCCCGGCCACCGTAGGCGCGGGCTTGCAGATGGCGAGTAATGGGTAGCTCGCTGTCCGGTAAGGACCAAACCCGGGTCGACGGCGCGTTGTGCTCCACGCGCGCCTCATAGAGATGTCAGCACCAACTGGTGGGATCCGCAAGCGCCGATGCCTGCCAGGGGTGCGGGTTGTTCGAAAGAGATACCGTAGCCCCTGGCACACAGGCAACTGGAAGAACACGGGTGGTTTTAAGTCAGTAAAAGACTGACACGCCCTCCCGCTCCACCCAGAGCGGGAGAAGTTATATAAATTGGGATAAGGGACAATGATATAGAATCATCCTCATTCTCTTGTCTTCGTTACCACGTAATTACCATTCATCATCATTGATGATTGTGCAATTGGTGAGCTAGTCTGTAGGTATAAGGTTGTTTAAAAGAAAAGAAAAAAACCCTTTAATTTTACCCGACTAAGCAAAAAGGAGGCGTATGATTTTGACCGGCATGTATGCATGTACATCTGTTCGCTCATGACTTCTAAACTCCTCATCATAGTTTGACAAATGAGGTATCGTTGGAAGCGTCTTGACCGTCTGTAAATATAGTGCACTCTAGAGGAAATAAAATTATGAACTATTTTTTTTTTTATGGTACCGTGCTGAATTTTTTTTTGGCTTATCTAGCTCATTCTAATAATAAATACGTTGTTAGCTAGCCCCAAAATAATTAAAATAAAAAGTAATATCAAAAGTATAATCTGATTACTGAAAAAATACGCTTGAAAAGTCTAAAGCGTATGAAATAAGAAAATATCCTCATCTGAATCTGTGATCGGGTTATAAATAGTGTTGGAACTTACTTTTTCCTGCATTACCGAGGCGTATAAAGAAGGTCCTACGTGTGTTTACCTCGTAGCTCAGACGTTGCGGCTCCTATATCATATTACTAAATAAACGTTCTAATAGAGAGCTACGGGAGTGCTACGCATATTATCATAGTAGGTACCTATCTGTGGCCGAGGTTTAGAAAAAGTATGGTTTTGTAGACTTAAAACCTTATTACATTCAATCACAATCCGACGGCTTTGACTTTGGCATGCTTATATTTGAATAAATATTCAACACACGAGTTGCATAATTGCACCTATCACTGTTTGTCTCTGCATCACCCAAAGGTCGACTGGTAGAAAATGCCTTTGGCATTAAGTCCGCCTCTGTACATTACTGTGCGTGAAGTATTAAATAAATAAATAAGGATATTCTTAATCCTATTGCTTCATAGGTTTGATAAATTCGTCTGTCCACCAATGTGAACGACGCAATGAACGCGGCTCAACTGTGAAAATGAAAGGCATTGCGATCAATTATCATTTCATGAGTGTTACGCAGTTACCCTGCTGGTTTCTTGGTTTTGTCATTCATACTCTTTCTTAGTCACATAAAATGTTTACGACTAAGATTTGGTGTTCGCAGTAGTTTGTTATGATCCCAAATACTGGGTTGCTGCTCCTGTGCAATATGATCCAACCGCACTTTATCTGCCACTTGACCTACTCGCTTATTGTGAAGTCTTTTCTCTTACCCATGAAAAGGAAGGAAACATTTTTACCCATCATGAAAATGAATGAAAATGAAATTATTTATTTCACACCAAGCACACAGTAGTTATACAAGTCCATATTATTGTTAGTAAACTTTAAAATTGGATATTAATATTTTGGACATGCATTAGCGAATCATACCTCTGGTTAAAATGGGCCACTTTTAACAGGCAAACCATTTGAAGCTATTGGTATTTCATAAAATAGGCTAATTTGAGTTTCCAACTGCTAACTAAATGAATATCTTGTTTCAGTTCAACAGTTCCTCAACCTTAACAATCGTGATTTCACCGGGCCAGGCCGGCGGCCGTACAGTGTATACAGACCATAATATATCTCAAGAACACGAAGTTCTACTTATGAAGTTATGACTCAAATGCAAACCGGAAGAATTTTGCGCAAAATGTCAAGAGTCAAGCTTGTTTGCGGTGTGTAGGTAAGAGAGATTAGGTATCCATAAATAATATGGGACTATAGTCTGTTCCAAAACTATCCCACGAATGTGTAAACAAACACTGTTTACGTTAAATTCTTACACAATCACTCACTAAGGGGTTTCAACTTTATGTTTCCCCATTTTTCCAATGAATATTGCCAATTAAACAGCATATTATTATAATGTTCACACTGCTGGGACACAAACCTTCTTTCAGCGAGAGAGAGTGGGCCATAAAGCACCACGTGGGCCCAGGGCAGGTTGGTAGATGTCAGACGTCTTGCATTTTTGGTTCAAGGACACGCCGGTGTCCTCATGATGTTTTCCTTCACCGTTTTGAGAGCATTGTAGTGATGAAATAATTTACACAAGGTAGAGCACATGATGACATCACATTATGCTTGAATCACATGATTAAATTTTAATTGACGGCACGGTTGGCGCAGTGGTTAAGCGATTGACTGCTGCGCTGCGTGTCGCGGCTTCGATTCTCGCACGGAACAAATATTTGTATGACCTACAAGTAGTTGTTCCGGGTCTGGCTGTTTGTGTATGTGAGTTTAAATGTTTGTAAACGCACCCACAATACAGGAGAAATTCCTAGTGTGGGGCAAAGTTTAATGAAAATTGCGCTTATAAAATGAACCTCTGCCTATTGTCGAATGAAAAACAACTAAAATTAGATTTTCGGGTTTTTTAAGTATTTAACTAATCATCTCAACTTGTTCAATTTGTAAGATACATAAAAAAACGGCATCCATAGGTACCTACAATTTCCGATCTACTTGCTTACATTTTCATCACATTATTTCGAAACATACCATAGTTATGAGTATTTTAAGACTTAAACCACAAGCTGTTCAGATAATAGTATTATGAATTTTTAATGAGTGGGAAGTATTAAACTATGAATAGGTAACTACTTACCTAAATACATAAAATGAGACACTTTAGTAAATGAAAATGAAAGTTTAACCTGCTCTTCAAGGCATGGAAAGTGGCGAGGGTACATTTTACATCATTCTCCTTGAAAACGAGAAAATAAGCGGTTACCGTTAGTTCTAGACTAAAGAAGATGACAATCCATGATCTGTTACTATTGCAGTCAGAAGCCATTTTTTTTATGTGCACTGGCTTTTACAGCAGCTTCACCCGCGTTTACCAATTTAAACAAAACCTTAACAAATTATTCAATTAAACCTTCCTCATGAATCACTCTGTATATTGATAAAAAACGCAAAAAAAATCGTTTAGTACTTTTAAGTTTATCGCGAACAGACAGACATACAGACGCAGCGGGGGACGAGAAGGGTTAAAAGTTTGTATGGAAGTTGGTCATTCTTGATAGTGAGATATCCCATCAGTCTTGAACAATTGCCAAACTTAATTGGCAGTGGACACATTGCTTGCAGAGCAAAATGCTTTGGATTGGCGACTGCGAACTGGATTTCGTAGGGCTGGAAGGCCTGCCGCGGTTGGACTAATGACTTTGAGATAACCGCAGGAATCCGCTGGATAAGAAAAGCACACAACAGCTGGTCGAAGTGGCGATGCTTGTGGGAGGCCCATATCCAGCAGTGGACGTCTTTCGGCTGAAATGAACCAATACCACGGCTTATTAATTAATAATAAGTAAAATAAGAGCACTATATCGAACTTTCGTCAAATGTGTCCCTAAGTCTACGCCACATTATGCGTGTCCCACCATCCAATATCGGCACATAACGAACTACAAGCGCGTGCGCACATGAACACGAACTCATTTAAACGTCATGTGCTTAGTTTATATTACTTATTAAGTAGTGCATTTGTTGAGAATTTATTGACCATATTACATGCTTGCATATTCATACATTATGTGCAACGAAACTACATCAGCAGGCTTAGCATGAGAATCGTAGAGAAGCGTTTTGTCGATGGAAGAGTAGACAAAAATTACGTTTCCATGTAGACAGTTGAAAGTTTTGAACCGAGAAATGTAGACAGGCGATTTCTATTCTACGGTAAAGTAGAAAATAGAAAGCGTCATGCTAAGCTTGCTGATGCTGCTCGAAAAGTTTTTTTTTTCTTGCAACGTCTAATACCATTTCCGTCATCTAGCTAGGAGTTTTGCCAATGAATTACAGATGGGCCGACTATAACTTTGGCCGACTAGCCGACTAGTCGGCCAAGCCGATCATTGCTTTCGATTGAGTTCGGGTAACATCGGTAGTGTTCGTGACTACGCTTTCAGCTCGTAGGTGTATGCCCAGCGCCCGGCGGCCACCAGGCGGAATTGTTACGACATGTTTTTGTTTACTTTACAATTTAATTTCATTCACCGTCACCGTTTCAGTCACCGAAATTTTTAAGCATGAGTAAAAAATGGGCCGACTATAGTCATCGGGTTTTCCGACTAGTCGCCGACTACAATTAATATAGCCGACTAGTCGAGCAAAGAACAAACTATGAATGTATACAGGTATGAGGAACAGGGTGTAAAGTCCACTCATACTCTATAGAAAAGGGAGGATCCTCCGACCAGACGAGTGTTGTGTCTGGTGGGCAACTGCCCGACGATGTTGTATGTCAGTTTCGTGGTAAACTCTGACTGCGCGATATAGGATTTCTGTGACGTCCAGACGCGTAGTTCGCATGTGGCATTGTAGATGGCGCCACATCACTTTTTGTGTTTCAATATATTTGTTGCAAAAGTATTTTTTTGTAGTGCCGCTACAAATGGAAGGAATGTAGGAGGAGCAAGGAGAGCAGTTATGGCCCAGTAGCATCGGCTCCGACTTTCCAGTTGTAGGTCGTGTGTCGAACCCAGACAGCCATTTCTTCTTCTTCGTAACGTGTCGATAGCAATCTAGTAACAGTCAGCCCAAAATTTGGCTACGAGCTTGGCACATTCAGCAGCGTCCATCCGACACGCTAGACAAGATTTAATAGCCCCATAGTTTGTGGTACAGCACCACATTTAGGCATGCACTTTTTTGTATTTAACTTCATCACCACAGTTCTCAAAACCGTGATAGAAATCATTGTGAGGAAACCGGCATGTCCTAGAATTAGAAATTCGAAGATGTGACATTCATCAATCCGCACCGGGCCCGCGTGGTGGATGATATCCGACTCCCTCTTGTAAGAGAAGCGGGCAAGAACTTTGACGGCACGGTTGGCGCAGTGGTTAAGCGATCGACTGCTGCGCTGCGTGTCGCGGGTTCGATTCCCGCACGGACCAAATATTTGTATGATCTGCGGGAACAAATATTTGTATGATCTGCAAGTAGTTGTTCTGGGTCTGGCTGTTTGTGTATGTGAGTTTAAATGTTTGTAAACGCACCCACGATACAGGAGAAATTCCTAGTGTGGGGCAACGTTTAAAAAAAAAAATCCCAATAACATTTTGCCAAGACCTCATGCTCCGCACTAGCGCCACCGCTAGACCAACAAAGCAGTCTAAAAAAAAATCGGATCGATCGATTAATATTCTACACCGTGACATTTTTGCCGTCTTACAACGTCTTCATGTATCCAATGCATAATTAAAAACTTAAAATATCATTCCCATGACGTAGTTTGAAATACCCTGTTATGGAGATGGAATTAATGATGGAATGTAATTGTAGTTAGGTAGGTACCTTCTACCGTTTGATACGTAAACATTATTAATTCTAAAGCATTATTTATTTTTCTTTGTACCTATTATCTTAAATTTAATAATGGTAAGAATGTTTTAATCGCGCTTAGAGGTATTTTAAGACGGATACATTGAGTCATTGAATTGAGTGGACCACCTTTGCAAGACGACTAAAATGTCATAGTGTATTGTCGAATAATAATATATTTCATGAAACATATACTTTTCCAAAAGTACCTACCTATCCTAGTTGGAGTGACAGTTAAAAATAAAATCAGTAATTAGGGACTCAAAACTGTGGGCGACATTAAAGGACCTCCACACAAAGCTTGAAATAACATCGTATGACTATTGACACCAAAAATATCATGATGATAGCTTTACCAAAGGTACAACTCCAGATATCTTTATTGATTCATCTCGAAATTTGAAATATCCATTACCAATATACTCACGCACCGGAGTCGAAACGCAATCGTAGTTAACAGCGGGCGGATTCACAGAAAGAGACGAAGATATACCCTGAAACTGGGTGGGAAAGAGTCAGAAAGATATAAAGTCATAAATATCGCGCAGCTGGATTCTTACCCGATGCTTTTTTCTCCAAAAACGAAGTTCTGTGCGTCGTTTCGAGTAAATACAGTCGCGAACACAAGTGTAATTCTTGGAAGTAACATTTTATTTTTATGAAAGTCATTGGACTGGCGATGGCGAACGGTTCCAGGCCTTGAGAGACATGTTTTTTTTAATGATTGGACAATTCGCGAGAAAAAACGAAGAAAGCATGATTAATTTATTATAATGAAACGGTACAATATTGTTTCAATTTTGGTGGCTTCTGAATTCAGGTTTTGTGCTGTCATCTTGTTGCTTTCACAGTGTGCTTGCTTTGCTCTCTTTATTAATGTTTATTGGTGATATTTTTGTTTAACACTGGTATATAAATGGGATGTTTACGATTTTTTATAATAGTAGAACCTAATGATGATATTATTTCTAGGCACACATTAGGGGTGGGGGGTGGGGGGGATTGGAAAGGTAAGTGTTTGTTTAGTAGTTAACTAGCTCTTGTCATCGGGTTCGCCCGCGTGATAATTATTCCACGGGAACGTAACTACTATCTAGATAAAAATTATCCTATGTGTTAATCCAAGTTATAAACTATCTATGTGCCAAATTATGTCATGCAAATCCGTGCAGCCATTTTTGCGTGATTGAGTCGAACATCCAAATATTCACATTTATAATTTAAGTAGGATAGTTTTTCTCTAATCTTGGTCTTATAAGTGATTTTTCGGAAGACGTACTTTCCACAGGTTTTAAAGTTTTTGTTTAAAGAAGAACTTTATTTCTCATAAGAACTTAAAAAATAACAGTTCGCTTATAATGAGATACTTAAATGAACTATAACTAGTACTATTAATATTAGGCACCTCTAGGGTGTTGGAAACATTGTATTAGCATTATGTTATTTCAAATGTTGTGATGTATTGTCTTAATCTACGTTTGAATGTGTAATACACTGTCACTGTCACTGTGTGTTTCGTCGTTGAATCTTTGAATGCGAGCTAACGTTTAAAGCAAATTTCCGACCGACGCCAAAAAACATGCGGTGTAAAAACTTTCCTTATAAATACTCTTTTAAACCTGGGAACACAATCATAGCAAAACATTTTGAGGCTTTGCATAACATAATAAATAGAAAAACAAATCAAAGCATTTCCGTCACCGTCAGTACACTTAGTCCTCACCAATAAATTCAAATAGGCGTTATTGGGAACCCTACGGAGGCATCCGACACCGCCGTACCAATATAGTATGTTTTATTAATTATATCTGGTACCTCATCCATTACTCACAGCATTATCGGGGTAAGAAGTTATTTGTCATTTCTGTGGCATATTGTGGCTCAGCCGTAAAATGCTATTATACAAGGTGTCCCTAAAAGTTACGTAGCTGAGAAGGGGGGTGATAGGGGTGGTCACAAGGGCCACCAAAAAAAATCCCCTCTGGGTATTTAAAAAAATAAATGGCATTTTTTTTAAACTAAAATTTTACACCTTGTGGGGCTATTTTGCTAACTGTACCTACAAATATTGCTGTATTAAAAAAATGCTGATAAGTAATCGTCAATAACCCTTTATCAAATTGAAATAAAAAAAACAATACATGTCTAACCAAGATTTTAAATAAAATTAAGTTCTTGTTAGTTTAAAAAAATAGCTTAAAAAAATGTCATTTATTTTTTAAAATACCCAGAGGGGATTTATTTTTTTATTTTTCTGGTGACCCTTGTGACCACCCCTATCACTTCCCCTCCCAGCTACGTAACCTTTTGGGACACCCTGTATATGCCCTATTGATCTAATATTCTGTTAAGGGAAAAGATTGTGATTGGGAATTTCTCAGTTTAGAGCAGTAGCGACTCAGTGGTAGGTAACGGACACTATACTCTTACAACTTGATGGTCATAGGGTCGAATCCAGACAACCGCTTTAATTTGTGTAAATTATTTCATCACCACTGCAGGCTTAGCACGACGCTTTCTATTTCTACTCTACCGTAGAATAGAAATCGCTTGTCTACATTTGTCGGTTCAAAACTGTCAACTGTCTACACGGAAACGTCATTTTTGTCGACAAAACGCTTTTCTACGGTTCCCGTGCTAAGGCTGCGGCTCTCAACTCATTCCTACTGATAAGTTGTTATGCCATTACCCCGCCGGAGTTTAAATTGGTGTCTCAATCAACTCAGCCTTATGCAGTCCACAGCTGGGCATAGGCCTCTCACAGACTGCGCCACCATATCCTAAACTCCACCTTCTGCATCGAGTCTGTCACAGTCACCTTTTTACTGTCGTCGGTCCATAGTACAGACGCCAGCACACCAAGCTACTCCAAACTGTCAAATTTTGCCAATTGAACATGAACCTTATGCTTATGTAATAAAGTTGAAAATCTATCAAAGAAATGTGATATATTGGGGTAGCTTGATGTGCTGGTGTCTGTACCTAGGGGGCCTCTCACACTACACTTGCTGTTATGCGGTTTTTGGAACTGGATTGGTCCAGGACTCGTCTGCTCCACTGGCCGTTGCAATTTGTGCCTAATTACTAGGCATAGGGTTACGCCCTATTACATGGGACTTCAAATTCTCTTACTTCCCTTAAGGGAAATACAAGCGTGATGTTATATTTATCGACATTTTTGAGGCTCATTAGGTAGGTAAATTGTGGCCCTTTATGGCTCAACCAACCTTAGCGGCTCCGTCTCCGGGAAAACAATTTCCGTGAAGTTTTTATTGAAATAGTTTTTGAATATTTTTTTATTGCTAAATAGGTCTGCTCTTGACCTCGATCGCGCTTGATGGTAAGCAATTGATGAGGTTTATGACGGAACGAGTGTGCCCAGAAGATGCCTGTTCACTCTTGTTTTGATGGTAGGCGAGTTAAGTGTGGAACAGGCGAAGGTAGGGAGTTCCACCAGAAAGCCTTTAACTGTGAACCGTTCTTTATGTAACCAAAACAGTCGGCCTTCAGTATAATATTGTCAAAAAAATCAAAGTTAGTTTACGAGGTTGCTTGTAGAACGTGATATTTTGGGTTAGAGATAAATTATGTTCAATATCAACTTATGCTGTTAGAACTGAATGGTTATTTTCCGTGGTTTCGATCAAGTCTTTGTACTTATTTAATCGCATTTTTTTCGAAAGATATTCTATGATTTATCATTTTTGAGAATGTATCCTTAGTTGGGATGGGATGTGTTGTATCCTTGGTACATTAGGTAGGTTAATTAATACTGATTAAAGGGAATCTAGTCGTGGGCTCGAACTCACTGGTGGGCCTGGCTAAAAAGCACGCTGGCTCACCAGGCTTCTTGTCCGACAGATATAGTATCAGTGATGAGTAGTTAGACGCCAGTCTACACGCACAACGTTATTGAGTGGGATGCAGGATAATTTATAGTAAAACAAGCGCGTAAAAAATTAAGAAAAGTTCTTGGTTGCTTTTATGAAAAAACCACTGCGTAAATCAATGACCAATAAAGTTTATTGAACTTTTCGATAGTTGAACTTTGTCGGTACCGACTCGGTTTTGGAGATTTAACACTTCTTTTGTTACTTAAATACGCCCAAAGTTAGGTTAAATTAGCAAGAAAAACTAATCTTTGTTGGCTCATAACTTTTTAATGGCTTTTTATTTTAGTACTTATTCTGTTTCCGTAGACAATATTAATAATAAGACAAAACCATATCATGTTTAATTTTTTTATGTACATTGTCGAAGAGTGGAGTATAGTAATACGCTCCCGAAGTTTGTATGGAAAAAATGTCGATTAGATTCACCTTAATGAACTTACCTAATGTACCAAAAATCTGAATTAGAAGCTAAATAGACACTGGTGTATCAGCTTATACTTCAGATTTTTCATTAGTTGTAGAGGTTATGCTACCAAAGATTAATTATTTTCAAACTGCAAAGGTTAGAGTTTTGTAAGATGATACTTGTCCCAGCGTTTATTCTGTCAAAAGAATTAATATGAAATACATCATCCTTCTCATAAAGAAATTCATGGGAGTCGGTTATTTTGTGTCCTGTGCCTGTATGATTAACATAAATTCCATAGCCCATGGTATCCATGGTTCTAACGAGTAACGGTTGCGATCCCTACTTCCTTACTTTAATATTATATATGTGAAAGTAACTCTGTCTGGCTTTCACGCCTAAACCGCTAAACTGATCGTCGTGAAATTTGGCAGAGATATAGTCTGGGATATGGAGAAGGACATAGGCTGCTTTTTTACGCGATAACCGACATCCACGCGGGCGGAACCACGGACAAAAGCAAGTAAAAATATAATTCCATCAACTGCTTATTTTGTTACTACATGTTTTAATTTTATAGAATTTTTGCATGCGTTCTTCTTTAATAAGAACACTATCAAAGTGCGAATTCAAGAGATTTTTTCAGTCTCTGCAGGGTAGAAAACTGCCTAGAAAATAAGACATTGTACATATTTTTCACTAGCTGTTGTCTGCGACTTCGTCTGCAATCCAGGATTTAAAAAAATGCATATGTCTTTACCCAGGTCATGATCTATCTGTGTGCCAAACATCCAAATCCGTTCAGAAGTTCAAACAAACTTTACTTTCACATTTATAATATCTATTAGTTTTTTTTTTTTAATATGTTGCCCCACGCTAGGAATTTCTCCTGTATTGTGGGTGCGTTTACAAACATTTAAACTCACATGCACAAACACCCAGACCCGGAACAACTACTTGTAGGTCATTCAAATATTTGTTCCGTGCGGGAATCAGACCCGCGACACGCAGCGCAGCAGTCATTCGCTTAACCACTGCGCCAACCGTGCCGTCAAATTATCTGCCAGAATTGGACGTAGTTAAACGAAAAGGATCCAATCCACACAAAGTCTTGTGTAAAGTTGCTCATGGAAAGTAAAAATGCCACAGTTGACCGTACAACAAACATTTGGCATAAAATCAAGCTTCTTTTCTTATGTATACGGAAGTAAGTTCCATTAATTAACTATGTAGCTAATTAAATGACGAACTGTAATGAAGAAAACGAAAAATATACTCCTGTTTGCCAAGATTCACGCTCGGCAATGTGCCCAATACTATATTTTGTAATTGGTGCTTCCGAAACAGTTTCCTAGTAACCGCATTATTGTCGAAATAAGAAACAACCGACTTCTGAAAAAGCACTACAAAGTGAAAAATAACTTTAATTTCGGAAGTCGGTGGTCTTCGGATATGTATATTAGTTTTTGTCACCGACTTCCGAAATGAAAGTCATTTTCATTTTGTAGCACCTTTTTTTAGCAAAAGTTTTTAGATCTCACTTTTTAGTTAAAGTACCTACCTACATTCGAAAAATTCGAATTCGAAATCCTTGGGGTCAAAACAATTGCATATTTATGCGACAGCAGCAATCGCGGTTGATTTGCTGTCATTTTTTGAAGAGTTCCGTTGTCTGTTTCCGAAAAGCATCATCAGATCTATAATATGAAATTGAAATGGGACCATTTTGAAATAAACCCCTTTCGAACAAAAAGAAAAGACAAAAGACTTCCGAAATGAAAGTAATTTTTACTTTGTAGGACCTTTTTTTTTGAGAAGTATTTATTTTTCACTTTTTAGTTACATAGATTACCTTCCCTGCACCAATTGGTATTACACTTTTTGCAAGGTAAATAACAGTGACAGTAAATCAGTAGAATGTCATCATGATACATAAAGTGGATTTAAAACGTATTATCGAGGCTAACACAAAAACTACCGATGAAAAGTTCATAAAATTTATATAGGACCCACACCTGAGCCCTGAGGCATACCCTATTCATTAAAAAAATATTTTCAAAAACTATCCATAATTACCGGAGATATCGCGAAAAGTACACACAAAAAAGTTACAGACGAATTGAGAAGCTCCTCCTTTTTGAAGTCGGTTAAAAGGAAATCAAATGACAACCCTAGACATGCGATAGCTTCTTAAAGTGTCGTCCCCCACTCACTGGCGAACGGTCTAAGGAAAGACTAACTCTGTGGCGAGATGGTGCTTCCCTACCAAACCCATTCGTTCCAACTGCTGAAAATCTCCCACCTGGACATGAGTATTGCTTTGGCTTCACTGGAAATCTTTAAAAAGACTCCGGACTCAGGTATGACTAGTAAAGAGAACCTGCTAAGGTGGAGATTCACAGATGACTCCGCCTTGGATTGTAGATGTGGTGCTGTCCCACAAACAATGGGGCATTTAATATCTTATCCAGCGTGTACTGTTGTCTGCACGCTACAGGAGTTGATGGACGCTGCTGAGGGTGCCAGGCTCGTAGCCAAATTCTGGGCTAACTGTATTTAGATTACTATCGACACGCTAAGAAGAAAAGGAAGACTAGAAATGCGACGTTGCCAGCCCGCGCGGACTGATCACTCTGCACAAAGCTAATGAAAATGATCCCCCTGAGTGGGTTCCCGCATTGTCGTTGCGAGGGGGCTCAGTAGCCGTGGTCACCCTCCCACGGTGAAGCGAAGAGGAACCCAAGGTGGGGCCGCTCGTCAGGGCTTTTGCCTCCAAGCCGACGACGCGGTGACGTAGCGGCCAAAAAGTATGTAGGTTGCGGTGAGGTGCATCGCAACTGAGGCGGGCCGCGATGTCGAATGGGAGGCATCGCAGCTGAGGGTTACAGGCTGCGGCGGAGGAGGAGTGTCGGTACTTTTGAGTAGCGCTCTTCCCTTCCGTGATCTGGACGGGGCCGCCACCGTTTGATGGAGAACGCGGTGGGGCCGCAGGGGAAGAGGAGTGTCGGTATAGCGTTGGCCGCTCTCCCTATCCCCTGCGGCTGAAAAGTGGTAGGCAGCGGGACCACTGCGCTGACCCGTCGCAGGGGACCAAGGGTGCCAAACACGGGGTCGTCTGGGGCCCTTATGTTACTTGGTTCCTGGGGTGGTCACGGCGTGCCATGTGTCCTGGTGCGCCGAACTGGTGGGGTCCGCAAGGGCCGATGCCTGCCAGGGGTGTGGGTTGTTCGAAAGAGATACCGTCGCCCCTGGCACACAGGCAACTGAGGGAACACGGGTGGGTTTTAGTTAGTAAAAGTCTGACACGCCCTCCTGCTTCACCCAGAGCGAGAGAAGTTATTCAATTATTTCCGACCTTAAAAAAAAAAGGTAATGAAAATGATTCATAAAAGTCTACTGAATATTTAAAATGTAAGGTGATACATTAAGCAATGTCCGCTTAGTATCTGTAAAAATGTAAACAGTCCCACGATACTCATCGTCTCTAGCGAGGTGTCAGCAGAATTGCAGGTGTTGGCTGATTACTTTATGTTATTTGCAAGACCTTACTGAATATGCTTAAGTATATTTTTTACTTACTTTAAAGCATGCTTTGATGGTTCCATTTGTCCATCTTCTGTAATATTTTTTACCGGCTTCAAAAAAGGAGGAGGTTCTATGTTCGACTGTATGTATTTTCTTTTTAAATGTATGTTAACCGATTTCTTCCCCATTTGTGGACAGATTCTTAAAATTATTTTTTTATTTGAAAGTGTATACTCCTGAGGTGGTCCCATTAGCATCAAGTCAGGATCTGATGGAGGAATCCCAGGGAAATCGAGGGCAACATTCAAATGATAAAGGTATTAACAATGTTTTTCGTATATTTTCTAAAGCTATTCAGACATTTGCGTATGCATCATCTCATGACGCTGAGCTGATGAAGGAAGGCTGAAATAATATTGATGATGATGACGGCTGTCACTGACACTGACCTGAAAATTGCAAAAAACGTAAGTTTGAATTTTGCGATCCATCCTGGCGCTCTGCTACAATCATTTTTAGGGTTCCGTACCCAAAGGATGAAACGGGACCCTATTAATAAGACTCCGCTGTCCGTCTGTCTGTCTGTCGGTCTGTCACTAGGCTGTATCTCATGAACCGTGATAGTTAGACAGTTGAAATTTTCACAGATGATGTATTTCTGCTGCCACTATGACAACAAATACTAAAGATAAAGATAATTTTATTTGTCAAAACATGTGTATACATGCAAATTAAGCATGCAGGATGTCACAATATTAATATTTTGTCCGTACATGTTTCACCCGTATGGCGTACAAATTTAGAAAATTTACAAAATAAAATAAAAAATCATTACAAAATAAAAACTAAATTACTAAAGGCAATTCAATCCAAATACACAATGGTACACACTAAGAAACAGAATAAAATAAATAAAATATTTAAGGGGGCTCTCATACAACAAACATGATATTTTTGCTCGATATTGATAACGGCAACAGGTAGTCGCTTTAAATATTCACAGAATATTTAGTTATATTATTCATTTTAAAAATAAATAATTAAATAAAAATTAAATACATATTTAAGTGGGGCTCCCATACAACGGACATGGTTTATTTGCCGTTTTTATAGACAATGGTACGGAACCCTTCGTGCGCGAGTCCGACTCGCACTTGGCCGGTTTCTTTTTTAGCCATTTTTATGCCTATTAAAGAGCCCCTGTATTTAAGATTTAATAACTTTTTATTCATTGATAATTTGAGTGAATTTCGTTAAAATAAAAAAAAAACAATAATGATTCCAGCTAATTGATGTTGCATGGCAAAAAAAAGAAATCCTTAAAAATAGTCATGAAGTAAAACAATACGTCGAAAATCATAATTGCGTAATTCGATGGATATGGATTGGTCTAGTTTCACCCAATTTTCGTTTGTGAACTTTTATCCAGGGACACACTGTCTATGTCAATAACTTGATTTATGTTTTCGATAATATTGTAAGTAATCCCATATCTTCTCCTTCAAGAAGATTATTTTTCGTCGTGGATGACTCCAGATATAGAGTATCCTCTACGTCTGGAGAGAACGAATGGTTAGGTCGGATTCCCACAGACCAAAACCCCACGGTACCATTTATTACCATGAGCCAGGAGCCCGGGATATACTCGTACATTTGTCGCACCCCCACTGGTTTCAGCTCGACTTGACTGGCGGGGCCACCACCAAGTGAGGCGTGTCCCTCGACCACACGACCTCTCATTACGAAATTCCTACCTTCAATCTGGCTTACGAGCCTTTCCGAGTGATTTTTAAATTGTTCTAGTATTCCAAATCTCCGTACTTAATAATCTATTGACTAACTTATTGCCAAAGTTGGGTGACAAAGTTATCCTTCCCTCAGTACTTTACTTAAAACTTAAGTTCTTTTACTTAAAACTTAAGTTCGTATCTTTTCCTCATCTTCATAAATTCTCGTTAATTTCTAGGTCTCAGTTCAGAAAAATATACAGCATGACTTTTTTTTTTAAATAAAATCGGTTTAACAAAAACCATACTACGCTCTTGGCACAGAGATTTCTTTCATACATTCATACAGCGTGTTTTATTTTTAGAATTTAACGTTATGACAGAGCAATAACCATATATCATATAATAACCGCAAGAGCGATTCGCTCAGTAACGTTCTTGTAAAAGAAAAACTGCCATCTTTTAAATAAATCTACGTATGTATATAGGTTTATTTCAATACTAGCTTTAGTCAGCGGTTTCGCCCGTGTAAAGGTCGGAAATTATTCCACGGCAATGTACTACTGGGATAAAAAGTATCCTATGTGTTAATCCAGGTTATAATATATCTGTGTGCCAAATTTCATCCAAATCCGTTCGGCCATTTTTGCGTGATTGATTAATAAACATCCAATTTGGATGAAATTTGCACACAGATAGTTACTAATCTGGAATATCGCATAGGATACTTTTTATCCCGATAGTACGTTCCCGCGGGATAATTTCCAACCACCACGCGGGCAAAGCCGCGGGCAAAACCTAGTTTATAATATAAGTAGGATAGGATTAGTAGGATAGTAGGATAAGTGTGGGTTTGTTACATAAGGAACTCAAGGCATTTCTGTAATTTACTCTTAAAATCTAAATTAGAAAAATGATATGTATTTTCAATTAAACTATTTTAAAATACGACATAGACATAATAGGACATGAGGATACTGTAGGATACAGTTTACTAAAATTTTAATTTTTATTTTTTGGATGGGAAGTCATCAAATAACTTTTCCCGCTCTGGGTGGAGCAGGAGGGCGTGTCAGACTTTTACTGACTAAAACCCCCCGTGTTCCCTCAGTTGCCTGTGTGCCAAGGGCCGCGGTATTTCTTTCGAACAACCCGCAACCCTGGCAGGCATCGGCGCTTGCGGACCCCACCAGTTGGTGCTGACATCTCTTTGACGCGCGCGAGGAACACAACGCGACGTCGACCCGGGTTTGGTCCTTACCGGACAGCGAGCTACCAATTACTCGCCGTCCGCAAGCCCGCGCCTATGGTGGCCGGGATTCAGCCTGGGATTCCCGACGCTCAGGGCGTCTCCTGTGGCGACTAAGGCCATGAGGGCGCATATACTGCCACTCCCTCAGGTGCGCCGCCTCCCTCTTCGCGAGCAATACTGCTTCGCAGAAGGAGGTGACGGCTACCCATGCACTCTCGCTAGGTGCCAGGGCCTGAACCAGGGCCGGACGCGAGATATTGCCGCCGCCGATCGCCTCCACGAGGACACGGCGGTACTCCACCCAAGCCGGGTAGAGCTCCACCGTATGCTCCACCGTGTCTTCAGGGCGATCTTCGCAGTAGAAACATCCGGGCGTTTCCTCCCGCCTTATCCGTAACAGGAAATTCCCGAAACATTCATTTGGCTTTTGAGGGTAGAATTTCATAATGGTGACATGGGGATGCGTTCGGGGAAGTCCCGATTCCAAATATCATTCGTATCTACGTTCTATTTAATGCATTCATCTTGTTACTCTTTGACTTTGACTCTAGTCGCAGCTTCCTTCTATACTCGTATTATAAACACATTAACATGATTGTATAGTACGAAACAAATGAGCAAATCAATCCAGAACCCGTTTGTTCTGTTCTCAAGTTCCCATACTCTTACAACTTACGCAGGATGATACTACTTATCATCCCGCACGGTGTCTTTTTTCATTCTCAGCTTAACAGAAATATTCTTTAATGAAAAATAAAACTGACCGTTTAAATAATTCAACATCAGGTCAAACTTCAACGTCATATTAAAAGGTGGTGGTAACGTTGACTCATATTGTTATTTCATTATAAATGCACAAAATGTCTTAATTAAATGATCAGAACCGGCATAATAACTCAGAAAAAATACACAGCCTCCAACTCCGGTTGTCTCCTCTCCCTTTTACTCGTAAGACACTTTATGCGCCATCCCTCTCTGTGCCAGACGAACTTGTAAATTGTTCTTTTTACGTTATGTCCGGGCCGAAAGGTCTTATAAAAGATGAATTATTACGAATTTAATCTTTATTTCTGTTGATATAAAATCCTTTTTTATTATAAAATTTTTCTTTTCCTACATTTGGTAGTTCGCGACGATGATCAAGTTATCTCGCTCAGACAAAACAAAATACAGCACAAGTCCTTTGAGCTTTCGAGTTTAGTTGCTTTACCGCGATTGCTTTTTGTATCCCTGTCCCTTTTCTCTGGCCATTTCATTCGTAACCAAACGGGTTTGATTCTGAAATCCTTAAAGATTGTCTTTTTGTCTGAAAATGGACTTTGTTGTTGCCATTTTAAGATTATTTTTTGCTTGTTCGTTGATTGCAATGTAAAGTTTAATACGTTCTCGTGAAGATGTTACTGTCACATTCTACGATGCGATATGTGGTGTTTTTATTGTGAGTGCATTAAGACATGCATTGCACTCAGTTTGGTTACCGAGGGCCAGTTCGGGTAACTAATACATGATTCATACGGAACCTATTGGGAGTGACGCTATTTCACGCACGCACTTGACAGAAACATTCTTTTGTAAGTGATAGTATGTGATGTTTAGTACTTTTAGTGTTTTTCTTTTATTGAATTGCTCGAAGTACTTGAGAAGTTAGTCGAGAGCTAAGAATTGGCTTTTATTGCTCGCATTGTTCATTTTAAATTCCTTGTTAATAAGAACAATGCTGTAGAATCATGCAGCTAGAACATTGGCAATTGAAGTGTTGATAATGTTATTAATCTTCTCAATTATTTCTTACTGAGAATTGTCATCTTCCTTATTGCCTTTCCTTATTTTGAGTCCCTTATACCTTATTGCTTTAATCATCAATAACTCATCACGCCATGCCTCAATTGCCCTAATAATCCCATCGGACCCATTTATGTTCCTCTGATGACAATTTCAAATCTAAACACATTAACTTTACTCCCACAAATTCCACGTCACACCTAATTTGACCTTTTCATTTTCAACCCCATTAGTTGGATCCTCATCATATTTGTGTTCGAACCTCAAAGTAGTCCAGTCAGTGTGTGATTAAGGAATATTTCCATAGTTTCTCAGAACGCTTGAATTGGTTGAGTCGTCAGCAACTTGTCATCTCTGGACAAACATTTGATCAGTAGTCACCACAGTAAACATACTGCCTTTAAGTATTTGCTTACCACTCCACAAATAGATAATTATTTAGTCTGTTTCCACATTTCGATATTGAATTCCTTATTCTGAAATTCATTTTTCATGTTGGCGTTATGGTAAATTTAGATTATCAGACAGTGTGACCGCGTTCTGATGGGTATATTTGGAGTCGTGTTTCCAGCTTCTGTTTTTGTTTTCTGAACTTTTTGTTATGATTCAGCAAATAATATAGGCATTTATGTGAACATTTTACATCAATACTATGTGTAGGATATGTTAGCTTCTTAATTACCTTTTAATCGTCAATAGCATGAATTAATGATTTACATTCAGTTGGGTTCCTTAGTCAACTAATCTAGTTACTGATATAGCATTTATTTGTAGTCAATTTGTCTAAACTAATATAGTAAAGAGAAGAGGTTTGATATTTATTTATTGCGCTTTCACGCTAAAACGGCTGAACGAATTTGGATGAAATTTGCCACATGTTTAGTCCATGACCTGAGAAGGACAATATGTAGGCTATTTTTCATCCTGGTCTCCTGGACCGCAGACGAAGTCACGGGCAACAGCTAGTAGATTATATAACAAAATTATTTCATGCAATATCCGCTGTTTAGTTTTGTTTTTTTTGCTCCAGAAAAGTTTTATTCAGATGCCATTAATTTGGCGTAACCTTCAGCGTATCCGGTGTTTTATTAGGACCACTGACATTTATTAATTTATCAATCATTCACATCGTTCTGATTTTAGGCACCACTTATCCTGTCATCAGCATCAGTTTTTCACCGTTTTGTATTTTTTGGCTTTTCGTTTCTGTAATCTTTCGAGTTCTATTTATGTTTTATGTGAGATTCATAGACATAATATTTCTATGGTGGGATCAGACTGACATTAATCGGTGTAGTGTTGTTCTGTTTGTTAGTATTTTTCTTATTCTAAGTTACGAACGTAGCCGTAACGTTGCTTCTTCTTTCTTACTTTTTAACCGACTTCAAAAAGGAGGAGGTTATCAATTCGTCGGAACCTTTTTTTTTTTTTTTTTTTTTTTTTTTTTTTATTTTTTTTTATGTATGTTCCCCGATTACTCGAAGATGGCTGGACCGATTTGAATTTTGTTTTTTTTGTTTGAAAGGGTATACTTCCCAGGTGGTCCCATGATCATCAAGTCAGGATCTGATGATGGGATCCTGGAGAAATGGAGAGAACTCTTCAAATTTTATAGGCACACAAAGCGATTTAGGTATTTTTTGGAAGAGTACTTTCTCAGAGTGGTTCCATTTCAATTTGGTGAAGATCTGATGAAGAACTTCGGAGATATGCAACGGAACTCCTCAATAAATGATAGCAAATGGACTGGGATTGCTGAAATCTCATCTCTGTCTATTGCTTACACCAGTTCATAACATAACATCACGCCAGTATGCTGTGAAGGTGTAAGCACATGTGAACCACTAAAAAGTGAAAAATAAAAACTTTTTCCAAAAAAAAAACAACCGACTTCCAAAAAAACACTACAAAGTGAAAAATAACTTTAATTTCGGAAGGCGGTGACAAAAAATTCAAATACAGCTCCAAAGACACCGACTTCCGAAATTAAAGTTATTTTTCACTTTGTAGTGTTTTTTTGGAAGTCGGTTGTTTTTTTTCTATCTAAATTTTTTTACCCAAAGTAAGCATGCTATCTTTCTCCCTATCTGTCCAATTCATCTTTGTTTTTCCATCTTTATTCTTCTTATTTTGTACCTTGTTCTTACTCAAAAATCTAAAACCATGAGTGTATTTATCAACCCAGAATTTTGTGTCATATATTCCAATCAATGTTCGTATTTTCTAGACTAATGACATTATCCGTAGCGTTGCAGTTCATAGGAAAACATTCCAGCTTCCGCACTGAAAGGTCATGATTACATAATTACGTACGGACCTCCCACCTACCATATTTACTTACCCGTCGAAGTGGACTCAATAAAAAATCCTGTATCGTACATGCAAATCCATGAATTATCATTGTTTATGTTAGTGCATCAATCAGCATAGCGCTAAGAAAATGCGATTAAGACATTATCTGGTTAGCACTATCCGCACCCGAGCAGGACAGAGCACAAATACGCCCGCATATAATTTGTACGGAAATAACTTTCCGTGTGAGAGAGACGGCGCGATTGAAATGTCAGGTTCGACGGGCGCATAATGAGAAAAGTGTTGTCTCTTTCTCTCTAGACGTTTTACAATCGTTTATTGTCATGTTACTGTCTCGTTTCGACGGGCAAGATTGAGATGAAATCGCCGTCGGCGCGTTTCGTCCGTGTCCACCCGCTATTAATATTCTATATCGGCCTGTAGCGCAGCCGCGGCGGACGTTATTTGCGTTATTTATTATTTCGTGATTTACTTTGACAATCGTTATTATTTTTCTAAATTAAAAACATTGACATTACGTGCGACGATTTCTGTGCAAGTGATTGATTTTATTTTTTTCTGTTGTGATCAAAAATTGTTTATTTAACATACGATTGACAAGTGAGCATGTGTTGTGTCCGTATTTATTATTATGCGAATGGATTGCTTTTGATACCGGCGATATAGTTTGACACAAGATGACCTGAACAATTAAGATATCAACTGTAAGTAAATATGTCACATTATACCTTTTTTTTAAGATAAAAATAAAAGAATTGTAGAAGTTTACAAAATTTTCACAATTTTAGTATTGTGCTGTGACAATTTTATTTTTAAAACTTCGCAAGTTGTTATTTTTGTTGTAAGTTTAGAACATGTGGGCAGAAGAGTATTTTGTACCTGACTCTTGAAAATGAAACGAAGGGGCTGACTTTTTGTATGTCTAAAAACAAAGAAGTGGCCGGGTCGGCGGGGAGTCGTCCGGTGCTGCAGTGCAGTCACGTTCTTAGTCTTTCCCGGGAATTGCTGGGATTTTTATTTATCACCCGGCGACCGTCGCTAAGTGTTGCATTTTTTATTAATATGAGAATTTTTGTATTCTAAGTACAGACATTTTCTAAGAATTACATCGGATGTGTGAATTACCATATTCCTGACATAGTTGAACTAAAAACCATAGTAGGTACTTGCAATGTTGTCGTCGTTTCACTTACATATTAGAACTGATAAAGCAGATATCTCTAGGTGTAAAAAGAAATTACAAACTTACTGTAAAGAGGGTAGTTTCGGCAGTTATTTTACTAACTTAAAATTGCTGAAGAAAATAAATGTGTTTCTGAAGTATTGTAATAACCAAATTACAAATAAGGTGTATTTTTGTAACTTCAATAATACTATTAGCTATTAAACTTAAATGCAAAGTTAAGTTACTATTTCGAAAATAAGGCTGTGCAGTAAAATTAACATCCTCGTTGGTCTTGTAGGCCTCATTGTCCAGGTCCTGGCTTTGATTCCCAGGTCGGGGAAAGTCTTCAGTAACAGTCCGGATATCTAGATTTCTGCCCGATTGATGGCAATAGGGTCGTCCCCCATAACATGGGACTTAAACGTAGGTAACTGTCGACATGTTGGTGAACTGTAGGTACACCTTTGTTCAACCCTTTGGGAAAACAAGGGAATGATAATGATATGTCTAGGCAGATACCTACATAACTACAAACTTAGACCCGTCATGCTATCTGACCGTATTACCATGCGGCGGCGAATTCTCGCGTGGCCCTGAGAGGCAATTCTCGTAATTATAAGAACGTTCACAGTCTGATCTCAGTGTCAATCTCTCAAAAATAACTCGATTTTTCATTCATTTTTGAGATTTGATTGCCGCTGAGATGAGATTGCGACTAGATTTTGAACGTTTTTAATTACGAGAATTGGCCTTCTGGTCCAGGCCATGGTACGGAGCGAGAGTGCATGGGTAGCTGTTACCTCCTTCTGCGAAGCAGTAAGGCTCGCGTAGAGGAAGGCGGCGCACGTGAGGCAGTATATGCGCCCACACGGCTCTAGTTGCCGCAGGAGACGCCCTGGGCGTCGGGAATCCCAGGCTGATTCCCGGCCACCGTAGGCGCGGGCTTGCGGACGGCGAGTAATGGGTAGCTCGCTGTCCGGTAAGGACCAAGCCCGGGTCGACGGCGCGTTGTGTTCCACGCGCCCCTCAAAGAGATGTCAGCACCAACTGGTGAGTCCGCAAGGGCCGATGCCTGCCAAGGGTGCGGGTTGTTCGAAAGAGATACCGTGGCCCCTGGCACACGGGCAACCACGGGTGGGTTTTAGTCAGTAAAAGCCTGACACGCCAGCTCCACCAGAGCGGGAGAAGTTATTTGATGATTTCCCAACCTCAAAAAAAATATACCATAAAATAACTAATTAATTTCGTACTAATTAAATGTTCGTTAGGTGTCATTAAGTAAATTAAACTACTTACTTACTCTTATAACGCATATTTTTTACTGTTTTCCATAATAAACAGTTTTGTTACACATTTTTAACTTGCTACTTTTTTTAATTTAATGTCAGACAATTTTGTTTTTAATTTAGATATCTTTTATGTCATGAATGAATGTATCGAGGCTTTTAATCATTATGAAGTAAGTATGTTTAAAGTTCCAACTGGGAGTTTCACAATAGAAATGTCATGTTTGAATAATACCTAAGTGATTATTGAAAGTAATAGCAACATAATTATAAAAAATTAAGCAATAATTGTGAATGTATTGAAAATCGTTAAAGAAATACAGTGAAATAGATAAACTATTAAGAAACATGTCGTTTATAGAGCTACATATAAATGCATCTTTGGGACATCCCAAAGATGTGATTTGTCTACATAGTCATGTTGGAGTGTTTCTTATTTATACCTAAAACTCAGATGAAAAAAAACACATGCAAACTAGTATTCTTTTAGCTAGTTGCTAAAATTATTGAGGTATGTTAGTAAAAAAATAATTAACTACCTACCTAGAATCTAGAATATTAATTTCCAGAGATATTATGTATGTATATGACTGTATTGTTAAAATTGAAGATGTCAAAAATAAACCAAAAAGCTACATATAACTAAGAAATAACTTTCAAAAATACCTACTTAATTTCACAATAGGTAATGAGACAAAAACTTATTAACGTATAAAATATTCAAATTCAAACTCAAACTTGAAATATTCATATTTGAAACACCTCTATTGTTATCAAAAGTACAAAAGCGCAATTAACTTTACTACAACATAAAGCACAGTCGGCCACATTATAATGTAAAATAGTAAGATTTCACCATTAATAACTTCATAATGGTCACATTTCACGAGCAATGGCGGAGTTGCACGAACGGTTCCGATCCGCCCCGAACGGCCCCGACGACCTGCGTCCCGATCACGACTAGCGAGATAGAGTAATGATTTGTTTGCTTACAATCGATTCCATAGATGAGCTATCGATATGAGATAATGTAAGATAGTAAATTATGTCATTGCTATGGAATCATGAGCATATTATCTAATTAATAAAGAGTACTGTAGGGTATCACAGATAGGGACAGAATAGAAAATAATATGTAAGTTAGGGCTTATAAATCAATGCGCACGAATAAACTCACCCGAACCGGGCGAATCGTCATTTTAATAATATTCGCAATCGACAATTCCAGATATATGTATTACGAGCTTTTTCCCGCGGCTCCGCCCACGTGGTGCGTAAAAAAGTAGCCTATATCCTTCTCCATATCCTAGGCTATATCTTTGCCAAATTTAATGACGATCGGTTCAGTGGTTTAGGCGTGAATGCGTAACAGACAGACAGTTACTTTCGCATTTATAATATTTTATAGTAAGGATTAGGCAATAAACTATAATATAAAGAAACAACGAAGAGTTAAGGAAAGTACACTAACTTGATTACACAAAATACAAAACGTCGAGTGGTAAGGCTAAGGTAAAGACCATAAGAATCCGAAAACCAAGTGAAGACAATGATATTTCTAATCCTCGATATTAAGAAATCAAGAATGACACAAGAGAAGAAGCCATAAATAGGATAAATGACGCAGACAATGAAGACGTTCATAATTCAATACTTGCTTAGTTATTATCTCTTCAGAGCCTCATACCTGTTTTAAAACCAAGACTTTCCATAAAAGTAACACTATGGATGGACACGATGGAAATATTAAACATTAACAAAGTCTTTATTAATTGAACAGCACTTTGACTTTGTCGCTTCTCTAATTATCATCATTTTAATAACTGTAAGATCTAAAGACATTGATTGCTATTTTACTCAAAACTATTTTAATATCTTCAATTACATTATAAATGGCATATAACTCTAAGAAAATTTCCATAATAGTTATCCAATAAGTTGAAACATTACGAGCCATTGCCCATTATGAATTCCTTTGTGCCCGTCTGTAACAATTATTGGTCTATCCATCGACTCACGCGCATCGGTCGTCGACATGCCTCCATCTCTGTATCGATCTCGGATCTTGTTGATTAAGCTATTACCAAAACTACACGTTTCCTCATCTACAGATGCCCTGCGGCGCCGCTTGCGGTTTTTTTTTTCAATAAATCATATCCGTTATACGAATCTTCTATCATTTTGTGTAGTTATTATTTTTTGTAATGGATGGATTCTTCCTTTATGATTGGTGTTTACGTAAATTGGTATGGTCGTAATTCTGATTGATTTTTACATTATTATTCATTATTATCAGCACGGTGTAGGTACCAATATCGAATTGACGATTACCTGCTATGCTGTAAATCTATTTTTGATAATGATAGATTGAGTTCTGACTAAGTAATAACAGCCGCCCGGGTCGATTGATTAGATTAAGCTACGTATGCCGCGGTTAATCCGTGGATTGGTGACCATCTTCACCGCTCCGTGCCACGGAATGTACGTGAGCCGGTCCCGGTTGTGATTCATGAATCTTTGACATTCGATAAGGATCATCAGAATTGGTAAACCAGTCTTATCAAGGGGTATCGTGTTACCCAGTAACTGAGTTTTAGAGGTCAGATAGGCTGACGCTCCATGTAAAACACTGGTCTGAATCTACATCTAAAATAGCTGCATTCTGTTAGACTGGAACGCCAACATAGTTACGAAAAAGCTGGGCTGAATATTCGATTGAGCCGTACTTCTAGATTTGTTGTAACAAGATGGAAAATTCTGCCTGAATGTAGACATTAAGGCTGGCTAATAAATATGTACATACAAAAGTTTAAAAGAAAGTAAAAAATTGTTAATCCTGAAAATAAACTTAACAAACACAATATTACAACACATTTCTCCAATGATAATAATGCAAATAGTTTCTTGATTAAATATATTTAAACGATACCACTAAACAATATCTAATAATGCCAATTTAAAGTAATGGAGAGCGGTATTTAAACAAAATCAATAAACTGTGTGAGGAATGAAATCGAAGCACAGCTGATACACTTAATAAAATCGATGTTTATAAGATATGTCCTGCAAAATAATATTGGAATCAGAAAGCAAGCGAAAAGCGAATGATACAGAAAAGCTTATGAATTCCAAACACTAAAGCAAAATGAAGATTAAATTTCAAGATCTAGAAAGTTGTAATGACTTTTTAAAGCATCTTAAAGACCCCTTTAATAACATCATTAATTAATTTTCAAGATGTAATCTGAGAAGTAGAATCTGAGAAACATGCTCGGCTAGTAAGATATCCAAGAAATTAAAACGTTTGTTGATTTTCAAAGTAATATGACATATCATGTTAACGGAGCTGACAAGTCTAATAATTTCTGTGAATTTTCTAGGTATAACAATTATATCTATGTTTAGTAACTGATCGGCAATGGCGTTTTACTCAGTAACAAAACCAGAGGGATTATTGCGTAAAACACTAACGGCCTTATTCATAAAAAGTTATCGAACATCTAAACAGTTGCTAAAGACTGGTTTCTCTTTGAAAACCAGACTTTAGCAACTGTTTAGAGGTTCGATAACTTTTTATGAATAAGACCGTAACAGTAAGACTGGCTGTCACTTTGACAGTTCAACAACATTCATTGTGTTATTTACGTTGCTGAGCCGACAACATTTTCGAACATAAGAACAAATGAAGGGAGATCTGCCGATCTCCCTGAAGCGCAAATTCGTGTACCTACATGTGCATCGTTCCTGTCCTAACCTACGGTGCTCAGCCCTGGTCGCTCACCGAGTCGCTAAAGTTCCGCCTTGGGGTTTGCCACAGAGCGATGGAACGCAGCATTCTGGGAGTAAAAAGACAAGACAAAATTCGGAACACCACGCTGCGTTCCAGAACGGGTATAAAAGACGTAGGCAAGGAGGCTGCCAGGCTCAAATGAGATCGTGCAGGTCACTTCAGCCGCACGCAGGATGACCGCTGGGCAAAGGTCTCCACACAATGAGTGCCTGAAGGTGGACAACGCCGCCTCGGTCGGCACAGAAAGCGGTGGCGAGACAACCAGGATGCGTACCGTGAGGGTTGGTTCGAGATGGCACACGAAAAGAGTTCCTGGAAGGGGAAGCCTTTGCCCAGCAGTGGGACAGTATAGGCTAAACAAAGAAGAAACGGATTAGCAATACCCCTTAAAATAATTCAGATTCTGATTGATAGTGGTTTACGCAATTATGGTTCTGGTAAAGCAAGAATTTTCATCAGTCTAGCAAGGTTAATTAAAAACTATCCAGCTTAACATAACATCACGCCTTGTCTTCTTGAAGGGTTTGGCAGAGGTGATACCTATAGTTGATAATGACCTATATTGATAATGACTTGTTTGTTTAGTTTATTGTGCAATTTTACCATGTGTTTTAATTTAATTTTAACTTTGTGACCGTTAAATTTGACATTTTATTGAAATTCCAATTCTGTGACATGTTATTTTATTCCTTAATTCTGTGACTTTATTTAAAAACAAAATATTCTCTTAATGACATTTTATTTATACTTTTCTGTGGCAGCATTGTGAAACGTTATTCTATTGTATTTTAATTTGTAACATGGGTTTTGCCAGAAATAAATGAATTTTAAATTTTATAATACACCCACATTTAGCCAGTTATTTTTAAGTCTCATCCAGACTGAGAAATTCCAGATAGAAACACCCAATAACACTTTGCCCAAACTGGAATCGAACCCAGATCCTCAAGGCAGTTTATAATGCAGCATTTAACACCATTTAATTCCCCAGTCCAGCATACATTTGTCGCTGCACTATTTTGCTTTTTCCATCGCTATCTGTATCACCTTATCTCATAGCGATCATCTTTAGATGCCACAGAACGAATTTATTTATTCCAAAGACAATAAAGTTAAATAAGCACTAGGACTCCCGGAGTTCTCGAGCTTAAGTTAAAGTTTTGTTGCAACTGAACTTATCTTAAAACTTTATGCATTTTCATATTCTGCGCTTTACTTAACTTCTCTGTTGTTAGTTTCTTTAGATTTATTTTTAATACTTTCTTTTGTTACTTTAAGTAGAGGTTTAGATGTAGTACAGTCAGTTGCGTCAATTTATGGTTTAATTATTTTATCATTTATATTTTGAAGTTTACTTTCCTTTAATTCGTGGAATCCGACCCCAACATAGTTGGTACTAGGTAGCTGCTCAGATGATGACTTCTTTATAATAAAAATTATAAAAAAAACTTTATTATTAAAACTTAACAACTAGGGATTGGAGCCTCCTTTTAACGTTTTTTAAAACAAATTAATTATCTTACTATCATAATACTATAATTGCGAAAGATGTTGGTAGGTACTCAATCACGCAAAAACGGATTTAACGGATTTGTATGTTTGGCACACAGATATTTTATAACCTGGATTAAAAACATGTAACTTTTTATCTCGGTTGTAAGTTTCCGTTGAATAATTTCCGAGGCAAAAGCTAGTTATAAATATTTTTAATTTGTAAGGTGAAGTACCCAAAAACTATACTCCTGATTTTTCTTCTTTAATCAATCAATCATTTATTTGCAATGAATGTAGGTTACATTGAAATACAGGCGGAGTAGATATGAGAGTGCCATGTACATTCTGCCTGGAAATAGGCACGCAAAAATTATAAAAAAAATGTTAAGAAGTTGATTACAAATTAAATGTTACAGTTAGAATTATTACAATTAAACATACATTCATTAATATTGAAAAATGTCAAATTACAATGTTACTATAGAATAAGATTAAAAATAAAAGTATATTAGGCCCATATTTTCACTATAACATTAATTATATTTATTATTCACATTGCTGATTAACAAGTTTTGTCCATTCAAAAAACATTAATTGAATATTAAAAAAAATCTATTAGGAAGGCCACCAATTTCTTTTTAAAGTTTTTAATTGTATTATTTTTCATTACATCTGGCAATTTATTGTATATGAATGAATTGTTGTTTAGTAAAGATACTCCCTTAATTAATTTCTTCAACTTCAAAGCTACTTTATAAAATAGAGTTATTTCTCACTTATCATCAAGCATAAGCTTTTACACCCAAGTGCAATAAACTCTAACCGGGCACTGCAGGATGAAAAAAACTTTTTCCAAAAAAAAAACAACCGACTTCCAAAAAAACACTACAAAGTGAAAAATAACTTTAATTTCGGAAGTCGGTGTCTTTGGAGCTGTATTTTAATTTTTTGTCACCGCCTTCCGAAATTAAAGTTATTTTTCACTTTGTAGTGTTTTTTTGGAAGTCGGTTGTTTTTTTTTTGGAAAAAGTTTTTATTTTTCACTTTTTAGTGGTCCACATGTGCTTACCCCTTCACAGCATACCGGCGTGATGTTATGTTATGAACTGGTGTAAGCAATAGACAGACATGAGATTTCAGCAATCCCAGTCCATTTGCTATCATTTATTGAGGAGTTCCGTTGCCTATCTCCAAAGTTCTTCATCAGATCTTCACCAAATTGAAATGAGACCACTCCGAGAAAGTACTCTTCCAAAAAATAGCTAAATCGCTTCGTGTGCCTATAAAATTTGAAGAGTTCTCTCTATTTCTCCAGGTTCCCATCATCAGATCCTGACTTGATGATCATGGGACCACCTGGGAAGTATACCCTTTCAAACAAAAAAAACAAAATCCAAATCGGTCCAGCCATCTTCGAGTAATCGGGGAACATACATAAAAAAAAATAAAAAAAAAAAAAAAAAAAAAAAAAAAAAAAGGTTCCGACGAATTGATAACCTCCTCCTTTTTGAAGTCGGTTAATAAAATAAAAAATGTACCCCTCGTGGTGTAATTTCGCTGATATCGTTAAGTCGTTTAGTTATTTGGCCCGGGCTATCTCGGGAACTGGTTGGGGCAACCCGGGTCAAGCGCGGTCACGGCCTTAGATGAAGACATTCGGGTTCGAGTACAGGAGTGCTGTGGAGTGGCGTTTTATGAGATACATATTTTTTTTTTGGGGGAAAGATTATTTGTGGCATTGTACAGAGCTTATTATGTGCGCCATTGACACAGGCCCGTGTTGGGTTTTCTAGTTTTTTTTTTTACTATAAATGACATACATAAATTAAGTTATTAACAAAATATTAAAAAAAAACAATTATTGTTTCAGAAGGTATTCTTTTAACTTATCAATAAATTCTTAACACTCATAAATAAATAATAAAGAAAAGTATAAATAAATAATAAAGAAAAGTAATTTGTCAAACTTTTTTCTGCTACGGTGTTATTAGCACTAATTGACAAGCATTTATCGTCAAAATATATTACAGACACGACAACAAAGTCAAAACAAACACTAAATTATTGTAAACAAACAAACCGACACTCCAATCCTAATTTTATTATTTAATTAGCGTGTCAGTGAGAAATTCTCTATTTATTAAACATGTCTACTGATTTTATTGATAGCAAACAAACCCGAATCGGTATTTTAATAGTCAAAGAAAGTTTTTTTAAGATACTCTTAACAAAAATGGTAAATATTGTAATTTAATTGATGTAAATATGAAATTTAGGAAGCATATGTATGTTGGTAAACAAATGAGCGTAAAATTTTTACATGGACCTGTTTTTTATTGCTTAAATTAATGTTAATTATGTTTTTGATATATTTTCTTACATGTTTTAAATAGTGGATGTGGAAAAGGCGTAAAAAAAATACATGGTAATTGATTTCCATTTTTAACTGATAGTACCTTATATAAAAGAAAGAAAAGAAAGAAAGAAAAGAAAAAGTATTTATTAGACTCGCACAGGAATATCAAAAACTTAACTACACAATATGCTTACAAAAAATTTAAATTTAAAATATTATAAAAAGTAAAAAATAAAATACTGTACGAGGCCAAAAAGCAGCCTTGGAATAAGGCTAGGCAGATAATGAGTATTTAAAATAAAAATAAAACGCTCTACAGATTTTTAGCACCACAGAATCAGAATGCTATCATCAAATTGATGATCCTTTCAAGCTGTTATTATATTACATTTCCAAGGGCCACTCACTATAATCCAACACAATGACCATACCAAACAAAGTATCTAATCACAAAAATGGCAAATAATGACTACATTTGCCGAACATCCCTGTTATTTACAATCAATCGGTTGCGCGAGAGCGTGACACGACCAGAAAATACGACCACAAAATATTTGTACAGTCAGCGTCGTAATAAACACACAGAAGCGAAACGAATCACCGCGTTCACTAAATATTTTTTTCGAACGGACCCACAAAAAATACGAGTAAAACGAACGTCGAAAGAGCCATCTCTCCTGGGTAGAACTAATTGGCCTTCGTTGGTTTATACCTTAAAAAAGTTATTTGTTAAACTCGTAACACTATTTTGATGTCCGAAGCGGGACGTGAGGTTGTTTCGGACAAAAAATGACGGTACTGACCGCTGTAGCCTCTTTGATATACGGATTGAACAAATATTTTTGATGTAGTTGCATGATTGTTATTTTTTTTACAATAAAATTAGAATTTATACAGGATGTCCCAGAAATCAACGTCAAGCCGAAATCGAGCATTAGGCCAAGTCGTAACAGTTATCAGAAAAATATGAAAAAAAATCAAGGTCATGTACTTTTCAAATTATATGTATTCAAAAATAAATCTTAAAAACTGACACCCTGTGATGATCTTTCAAGTCCTGTGACTGCAAATATTAACTTTTCGTCATTTTTTTTTTTACCGTATAACTATGAATAACCCTTCTGTCAAACACAGTTAAAAGTTAGAATATAACTGCCTCAGTTTCAAATAAAAAGTTAGATTTTTGCCTAACATTGAATGCAAAATAATTACATTACTCAACTTTAACCGACTGTACTGTAAAAAAAATGTACTACACTATTTTGGCAAGTAACATTAAAAGATGGCGCGTTTAGTCTGGATTCCAAAATGGTATGACACTTACTAATTGCTTCTTCATAATTAAGGAAAAAAAAATTTTATGAATGTGACGTGACTTACTGCTTTAATAAGAGTGAGCGAGATAGATAGTGACGGTACCTTGATCAAAGGGTACCACTACTTAAAAAAGTAATTTGTTAGTTTTAGGTGCAAAAGTTAATATTTGCAGTCACAGGACTTGAAAGATCATCACAGGGTGTCAGTTTTTAAGATTTATTTTTGAATACATATAATTTGAAAAGTACATGACCAAGATTTTTTTTCATATTTTTCTGATAACTGTTACGACTTGGCCTAATGCTCGATTTCGGCTTGACGTTGATTTCTGGGACATCCTGTATACTGTAAATAACTTTCTACGAAAATATGCAGCGTGGAGAAGGAGATTTAGCTAAGAATGATCAGTTAAATAATTTCGTAACGGTAAAAGTATAATAGGCCAATTTCGGCAACACCTACAAAAACGGCATAATAATACACATGGTTAATATAACAATAAAAACCTGACAACTGTCTGATGACTGATCCGCGGCGTGTGTCAGTCAAGAAATAAAGTTATAACTATTTCATGTTAGATATACTTGATACGGAGCGGCGCAGTTAGACAAAACACCTGTATTCTCTGCCTACCTACCCACTTATAAATATGTAACCCCCATTGTCCTCACAAAAGAGATCTATCCGTGGACTTGCTAACAAGGGATTTTTTGAGAAAAAAAGTCGAGAGTTCCGAATGCGCACCAGATTTGTTGCCGAACAATGGACCAGGAGACGGTCAGGTAGAATAAATTCCCTTTGTTGACTACCATTAGGATTGTAATGTTTGAAGATTTTTAGAAATAATAAAATTCGGTGAACACTATATTTTTTTTTCTCAATGTTTATGTGCCCGACTGTACATCGTTTTTTTTTTATTTCCGTACGATTTATCGATATAAAAATCCATAGGGAAATCTTTGAAATTGGATATCGTTACTGCTGTAACATAATCAAAATCGGGATAAACTTTAAACAAGAAAAAAGGTTTAAACAACCAAATAACACACATCACATTCACATCTTGATCAAATTCCGAATAATCAGCTATCGAAATTATGAAAAAAAAAAGTATCCACCTCTCCGGACGGGCAACCGTTAAAATTAATGACATTTCTTTCACTACGGCCGAGAACAGTGTCCGTTACCTTGCTTCTACTACCTGGCCGATGATGTGTCTATTTAGACATCAAAATACACTTTTTTGTTCGACTATATCTGTGAAACTAGTTCCCGAAACACAAAACATTCATTGTTGGGGTACTTTTAATGATTTTCGGCACATTTGAGCGCTCGTAACTTAAGAATTCTGCGAATCCACGTGGTCTATTTAGCAGAAAAAAAATGAAGGTGCGTTTCCATCTGTCAAATGAGGTGTTATTTACGATTTTGAGGCAAAACGTGATGGTTTCAATGAAAATGATACTTTTAAGGCGCTATGTAACGTGTTAGGTGACATAAACTAGACTTCTGAGTGACTTGGCATTACAGTTTTATGTGTGTTTCGTGTTCAAATAAGAGGTGTTTGTGCTTATGCTTTTTCGGTGTTAGTTTGCTTAGTTTGTATCCAATTCCTTGCTTATTTTTCAGATTAAACTGAGAACATGCATATAATCAGCCTGTAATGTCGTCACTGCTGGGCCGTAATCCACCACGCGGGCCCAATGCGTGGTAATAGTAAAGCACTTGTCTGGGTTCGCACCTACGACAACTTGTAAGTCGCGGCCGTCAAGTTGGGGCACCACTGTTCTCAAAACGGTGAAGGAAAACCAATATACAGGAAAAGTTCTTGTTCAATGCGCAAACTACCATGAATTCAGCATACCATTCTAGACCGCCCAACGAAGAAATTTTTCAATTTTTCAAAATATACAGGAAAAGTTTTTATCCAGTGTGCAAACTGTAACCATGAATTCAGTATATCATTCTAGGTGCCCCAGCGCAAAAATTTTTCGCCAGTTATACAAAAAAGAATCAGCTGTTCCATACATTTTGACTGCGTAGGTATTGCACTTGTCTATGAAACAGCTGATTTTTTGTTGTATAACTGGCGAAAAATTTTTGCGCTGGGGCACCTAGAATGATATACTGAATTCATGGTTACAGTTTGCACACTGGATAAAAACTTTTCCTGTATATTTATTTTATACGCTGTATCGTCTACTACCAATATCTTCAAAATCTTCTAGCTTACTCAATACGCCCTAAATTTTAGAACCTCTATCCTCCATAGTAATAAGCTTCCCCATCTTTGCTCAGCTAAGCCAAGACTTAACATTATCTCGAATATTCAAGCACAGGAAATCATAATAACTCAAGTATTAAACAATCAAGCAATGCTGTGTGTAAGTATTATCTTATCAGGACGGACAGACAGACAGGATGCTCGTGTTAGCTCCCAACTGACTGACAGACCGATCCCGGAGCAAACACTTGTTAAGAACGAATGAACTTGATTGCTTAATGTTATGAGGGAATTTGATATGGGTTGACAATTGGCGTCCTCTGAAAGGACGAAAGATATGAAGAGGGAATTTGAATCAGTAAATGAAGTGGAGGAATGAGTAAGACTGATTCATGAAAGAGTAGAATATGACAGCAACTTAGAGGGAATTTGTTAAGAGATTACAATTGCTATGCTCTGAAGGGGCGAAAGAATATGAAGCAGTTAATGAGTAAGACTCCTTGATTAAAGAGTTGATCATAATAGCAAAGAGACAATAGATATGGAAAGAATAGAAGAACGCCTTTACAAAAGAAGTGGCAATAATAATAAACAAAGAGAAGGAAAGTGTTAGAATATGCAACACCAAAGATGTTCAGCACCCTAATTGAATACCGCGCGATTAATCATAAGCTGAATCATGTTGAAACAGTTTGCTCATCCATTGCTTTATATGTTCAAAAAATGTGTCTGCTCACCAACGTAAATAACGCAATGAATATTGTTGAACTGTCAAAATGAAACAGATTATGATTGATCGTTTGTTACGCAATTAGGGTGCTGGTACATGAACGTGTAATGGTCAAATACATTTCAAGTACCTAGTGTAGTTACTGACGAATATAAGCTAACATAAAATGAATTGGAGGTCAAGAGCTCAACGAGATGACTGGAGAGGACTACGAGTTTAATGTCAAAAGCCAGTCTAAATGATTTTTAATTTTTACACATACTTCAATTTGAGAGATTCTTTAAATGTAGTACCGACCGTACTTGATGTCTTGTATATATTGAAGCTCTAGTGTATACCACATCGCATGCATCCATACTTGACGTTGCAGTATTTGTATGAAACTGATTTACATACGTCACCTCAAACTTCAGGTCCAGTTGAAAAACAGCGCCAAGCACTAGTTGTCTGGCATTTTTGCTGAACTGGACCTTTTTTTTTGCTGTATATTGTGTGCCTTTTAGTCTGTGCTAAATAAATATATTTTCTCTCTTTCTTTTGTTTCTTAAATAATCCAATTGATTTGTATTACTCTTCTTATCTCTTAATTCTCTTCTAGTTGTATAGTTATTGTCAAAGTCTACTTTAGCATTTATAGGCACTTATTTATCATCAGATAAAGCTGTGTTACCTGTTCATGTCTCAATATCTTTAGAAATAAGTTGCTAAAGTGTCGGAATCAACGCATAGCCTAGACTAAATGTTATCTAGCGTTAAATTGGTTTATTAGCCGTAGTTTAATATTATAATTGTGCGCAATGACTATAATTATCATACATTAATCTCATAATCTCAGATTGCGCGCTGATTTTATGATAACATCTTTCTAACGGGGCGACCTACAGGAAGTTGTTATTTCTTGTTTTGTTCTTGTGGATTTATAATGTGCTTTTTATATGTACGGTCAGGTTAATTGCTCTATTTTAGTTAATTTATTTCCTTCATAAAAGTTTGACATCCATGCTTTATAGCCGATGCTTCCTTGTTAAGGCGGTGATTTCTTGAAAACGCCCAAAAAGGTGGTTTTTTAAACCAGTGTATCTCTTTAACCGTAAATAATTTTGAAAGCAAAAAAATATATGATATTTTCGAGTCTTTTTTGCATACAGTGATTGAAAACATAATTAAACATACTTTAATGCATCAAAAAAATCATCAAAGCTACCTCTTAATTTTCTTTAAAACCAGTTTGTCCCTTCAATAACAATTATAATTATAATTAAAAAATATATACCATAAAACTCCAAATGCCAATCTGCATCTAGTGATGGATTATTTATTATTAAATAGTTAATATCTACGATTATTTGCATTTTTACGACAATACTTGCTCATTTATTATTCGAGTTTATTACAACACCCGTATCGGATTGCAATAAGAACTATTATCGCTCATAACGACAATATTTAAAGTTACCTGGGCCTTAAAGCAACAACCTATGTACCTACATAGTAATGATCTTCATTTTTTTTTTTTTTTTAACTTTGCCCCACACTAGGAATTCCTCCTGTATTGTGGGTGCGTTTACAAACATTTAAACTCACATACACAAACAGCCAGACCCGGAACAACTACTTGTAGGTCATACAGATATTTGTTCCGTGCGGGAATCGAACCCGCGACACGCAGCGCAGCAGTCAATCGCTTAACCACTCTTTCTTTGTCATAAGTTTAAACTATGTCATTTACGGTATCGATTTCTTGTAATCTTTCTTTGTTTATATTTTCATTAGTGTAAACCGTCAGCTCTAAGGACCAAAATCGGTATTTCAAAACTTTCATTAATCATCTTGCAATGATACTTACATTTCCTTTAAAACATCAATCATTAAACAGATTTACCAAGCAGTAACTTTCCTACATACTGAAGTTATGCTCAATTTCAATGTCTAATTGGTTTTCCATTTTCTGTTTTTCATTCATCCCAGAAACATCAAAACTACCCACTTTTCATCCAAAATCATATCCCTACCACATAAAAATCCAGTAAGCAACAGCAACTGCTAACGCATTACCGTCGACTTGTAGGTGATAATGACAGTTTGCGCCGCCATTTAACATGGCGGTGCGAGCTACTGCGCCCGCGCATCCCTCGCCCCAATATTGTTTCACTATGTTTGGACATTATTATCTTCAGTTGGTTTAGGCGCGTGAGTTTTGGATTACGTAGCTAGTTTTTTGAAAACAAGTTCTGTTGAGCAATCTGATAATGGATTTGTTGGAATTCTGAAAGAAGGAGTTACTTTGTTTGGTTTTGTATTGTTTATTTTGTTACATTCTTTATCTTTATCTACTTTAAGTTTCAGTTCTTTTTCTTCATCATCGTCTGGCTAGTCTATTCCAATGATGTTCGGGTCGGCTTCCAGTCTGACCGGATGCAGCTGAATACCAGTATTTTTACAGAAGCCTGTTACTGGGTTATACGATACCCCTTGGTATGACTGGTGGTCATACTTTCGGGCTTCTGACGACCCGTAACGACTGTCAAAGATCCACGAATGACAGCCGGGACCAACGGGTTAACGTGCTTTCTGAGGCACGGAGGGGTCTCAGTATGTAAAGATGGTCCGATGCAAGCGTAGCTTAACCTGATCGATCAACCCGTGCGGTTGTTACTACTTAGCCACAAGCCCCTTTTATCTTCATTATCTATATACATACAGCATACAGCTAAATAAAATTTGAGTGTCTGTTTGTAATATTAAAATAACCGCTTTTTACTAAATGCATATAGATGAATACACGGTACATATACCAAAATATATTTTTTTACAATTTTTGTCTGTCTGTCTGTTTGTTCCGGTTAATCTCTGAAACGGCTGAACCGATTTTGACGGGACTTTTTTTTAGATTTTTTTTAAAATTAATTTATTATACTTGTTAAATTCCACGCGGACGAAGTCGCGGGCACAGCTAGTTGTCTATATAAAAAGATCATTATGGCATCTCACTTTCACATTTAATGTTTTCAGTCCAGTAACTTGAGTTGTAAACTTGACACGAGATTATAATGAGATATTGAATCAACAAAAAATATCATCTTACTGTCCTATCGTACTAACATTATAATGTGAAAGTTAGTATTTTTGGATGTTTGGATGTTTGTTACTCAATCACACAAAAACGGCTGAACGGATTTGAATGAAATTTGAAACACAGATAGTTTATAACCTGGATTAACACATAGGATATTTTTTTTCCCGATAGTACGGTCTTGTGGAATAATTTTCGACTTCCACGTGAGCGAAGCTGCTAGCATAAACTACCACGTTAATAAAGCTCAAATCAGCATCATAATTCACAAACAGCCAAATCTGGGCAAAAGCATAAACCTGTCCCGAAGCAAAGATACTGTCCAGTTAGCTGAACAATTTAATAACCAATAAATTGGCGAACAATAAACACATAGTAATACCTTTAGTAAAACACCATAACATCTAGGATAACCCGTAAAACGCGCAAAGTACTAATAAGCAGTTAACTCAGAACCAGTTTCGGCAGGAATGCGAGTGGGCGTTCGGTTCGATTCCCTGGCCGGACACTATTGTGACGTAACGCCATAGATTGGTTTGTTTACGGTAAAGTGGACCAGCGTTAGATTGTTGTTCTTTATGGGACATGAGACTTCGATGGGGTTTGCATGGGTGTATATTATTGTGGAGCCATTATTGTCTATGAGTTAGACAAGAGTTATCTAAATATTATTTTTCTTTTCCTCCATTGATTCTCAACCAAACCAAGCTTGTTTTTTTGAAGTGAAACTTCTTATGCGACTTCCAACAAGGTTGCGTTAAACGTTTAACGCTAAGGTTGCTTTAAACGTTTAACGCAACCGAGGGAGAGAGAAAGAAAGATACAAAAAAGTAGAAAGTAGGAGAGAGAAAGAGAGTGAGTCGGTTTCACTTCTTCCGCGCGGAGGGACTCCACGCGCTTTTTGAAGTGAAACTTCTTATGCGACTTCCAACAAGGTTGCGTTAAACGTTTCACGCTAAAGGTTGCGTTAAACGTTTAACGCTACCGAGGGAGAGAGAAAGAAATATACACAAAAGTAGAAAATAGGAGAGAGAAAGAGAGTGAGTCGGTTTCACTTCTTCCGCGCGGAGGGACTCCACGCACTTTTAATTTTTTTGTCATTTTCTTTATCATGTTTAAATCTTTATTGAAATCAGGAAATTGTCGTCTTGGGAGTCCGTTATTAAAATGTTCAATAATTGCAATCCACCGAAATTCAATACCTACACCAAAAGACACAACTTGGTCAAACAATTTGTTGCAATCATATTGAGATTAGAATCTTTAATAATAATGTCTGATTATAATCAAATCCCGCTTTGACGTCTTAAGTTTTACAATAATAAAGCAATTTCTAAGCAGAGAAAAGTCAATCTTATCAGCTCCCATGTCTAACAAATTTAAATTACCCAATCACAGAGCTCGACCATAAACCACCCAGCTTTATCTTTCAATCCCGAATCAGAGACAATCTAGACTCCGAAATACCGAAACTAAATCGAATCCTATCAGCAATTAAGCCCTCGCAATCAAAAACTAACATAAATATGGTGTCCGTGGGCCGTATTTTACGATTAAATATATAAGCTATAAACACAAAAGCTGTAATTAATGCTCCAGCCCTCGGCCCTTTGGTAACGAGGCGAGAAACTCTCGGGCCTCGTTTGGCCCAGGTGGACCACATAAAACTATCCAGGCCTATTTTTATCGGGTCGTAATTTAGGGCTACGAGTGGACTGGGCGAATAAAATCTTGGAATAGGTGAAAGGGTATGTGGGCCTTCGAGACGGGATGATAATTTAGTTTGGATATAAATAAGGTTGGATAGATTAGTTGGGGTCCTACATTGTCTGTCCGTCTCACTCGTAGATAAATTTTTAGTTACAAAGAATATTTTTATCAGAGCAAATAAGTATGAAGATCCATTTTCCGATGTGCTGCTAAACCATCCACTTTTGGTGCTGGTTTTAAAACCATTTATAAGGGTTTTCAGTCCAACTAAGAGGATCCTCTCAGCCTAAATCTGTCTCACAAAATATTTCTAAGAATTTCATCATTATTATGTCACCACTTTTTACTAAAGACCCCAAAAAGAAGCATCTTCAATATTTGAAATGCCAACTATATGCAGTAATACAGAGCATTTAAAAAAATAATACAGATTAAACATATTAAATCCCAAATAGAGGAATTGTTTGAACAAGTGGTCGCTACTCATCACAAGGATATGGTGAATACTTACCATTGTCCCATAGAACCCCATGAAAGGTGTGTGACAGGTTAAATGGATACGATAACAATGGGAAGCGAGGATTTGTGAAAATTATAAGTTTTAATATTTGAATAGAAAGGTACTTGGAAATTGACGAGGGACCTCTTTTATTTTTTTTAGGATCACGCGGCGTTTGTTTGGTTATTGTTGGAGTTTCTGGTCTTTCATTACTCTGTGGTGCTATTAGTGAGTCGGACTTCAAGTCTTATGTTATTTCAGGACGCGTATTTGTTTTCAAGAAACGTAGTGTGTACGGGATTTTGCTTGTTCATACTTCAGTGTGATTTATTCGCTGGTTTTGCGTTCTAAGCTAGGAACTAATATGGGTATGCTAATACCGTGTTTATTACTTTAAAGTAGGCTTGTATGTCTTAACTAACATACACGAGTGTTATAAATCTAGGCAAAGTGAGACTGTAGTGACTTGCTGAGAATCTTGGTAATTTTCAAGATGGCCGGCGTTCCAAAGTGTCATCACTATATTATGTATATCTTCTTTTCTTTTGTATATTTGCACCTTGTTCTTCGCTATGTAATTAGTTATTATTTCATCGTGCTTTGTATGTTGCGTTATACCTTTTGCGTGCACCAAAAAAGGAACGATTTATCTATCTATCTTGCATAGATTTTGTCATTTTACTAAGAAATATCATTGCTGTGCATTTCCTGTAGGTGTTAGAAGTGTTCGGGCTATCAAACAGGTAACAAAATTGTACCTAAGGCTATTAAATCAGGTAAATGAGGTGTTAATAGACATACTTTAGCTGATGTAATTATTGGTCATAGTGCTTTTCGGAGAGCCCACAAAATCAAAAATGTAAATATTCTTAGGTACGTTTTGTGTAATTTAAAATTAAAATCAAAAGTAATTTATTCAAACTAGGCTGAGAGTCAGCTCTTTTTGAACGTCAAAATAAAATTACATAAGACAGTCCCCCCTAAAACGCCCGCCCTTCATCACTTCCTAGTGCTTTAGCTGGGAAGAAGAAGTAGCGCAACAAACTCCCCAGCAGCACAGCTGTCTGTTAAGTTAGAAGAACTTGATTCTATACAATAATAGGTAATTAAAAATACGAAACACAAAAAAAAAACATTAAATTTGCCATATGTCAGCTAGCACACGCCAATATACCATCAAAAATTGAAAACTAAAAAGGTCAATGTCAAGTTATATGTGGTTGAATCCCTACTTAATACTATTAATGCGAAAGTAACTCTGTCTGTTTCTTTGTTACGCTTTCACGCCTTAACCGCTGAACCGAGCGTCATGAAATTTGGCAGAGATATAGCCAGAGATATGGAAAAGGACATAGGCTACTTTTTTACGCGTTAACCGATATCCACGCGGGCGGAGCCGCGGGCTAAAGCTAGTATTATATAATTTATTAGGCCGCATCATAGTTGCATTTATTAGTTAATGTAATCTTAATAATAATATATTGTGCTTGTCTTTCAACTACTGATTTAAGTTAAAATTATAGGCGAGGACGTTGGCACCCTAAATACAAGTTAAATCTTACACTGCCAGTTCATCGAAAACACTCTTTCTCTTAGTTGAAACGCTGCATAGTGTTTAGATTCGTGTTTTTGTACAACTTAAGGTAGTAAAAAATGTTTTTTTTTTTAAAGATTTGCGACCATTACAAATATTGGCTTTGCAGAATTCAGTTGTGTTGGTTATTTTAATCTATTACCTTTAAACGAGCAATTCTTGCATATATGTTACCGGCCAAACCCAATTTCAGGCCAAACTAGTTTGTCCTAGGCCAAACAGACTTATCCTACGCGTGATATGTCGCAGCCAACTAGCTTAATTAGCCATTTCGTTAACAGCCTTGGAAGTAACGCTCGCTGGCCGCTGCCGCGGCGCCGCTTGCTACGCTCGCTCGGCTCGCGCGCTTTTGGTCACAGTTCTAACCTAACCTAACCCATTTAATCGGCGTGCCCCGGCTTAATAAACCAGTTTTGCCTAGGACAAACTAGTTTGGCCTGAAATCGGGTTTGGCCGGTAACATTATTATCTGAATCTCGGAAACGGCTCCAACGATTTTCATGAAATTTTGTATGCAGGGGTTTCGGGGGCGATAAATCGTTCTAGCTAGGTTTAATTTCTAGAAAACGTCATATTAAAAAAAAAAAACCGGACCAGGCTCGGTAATACTGGATATTGATATTAATTCTGTAAATACACGTATTACGGTCCATTTACTAGAGTCAACAGAAGATTTAGAGTTCATGTGCTCATTTGTTAGGAGAAGTAAAAGTTAGAAAATTTGTAATTATTATGTAACGTATTTGCTATGTTGACATTTACCGATTCTATGTATATTGTTTGTGGTGTTTTCATGGTATTAGGAGAATTGATTGGTGTTTAGAATAGTGATAACATTTATTATATCACTATTCTTTAGTAACATAACATAACGCCTTGTTTCCCGGAAGGGTGGGGCAGAGGTACACACCCTAAAGTACACCCATAAAAGGGGGCGAGACTATAGCCGTCAACCGGGCCCAACATTCTTTAATAATCGACGTAAAATAAAATGTTCTTAGAATACCTTTCCAATAAATAGACTGTGTTTGAGTTTTTGACCATACCCGACCGACCCTTGCTCGTTGAAGCGCCAGCCCGCGCCGCAGCTGAGCCAGTAGCTTTAAATTCCCCCTATAATAATAATATGCCAATTTCGATCCAGCCTGTCCCCAATAGCGATAGCTGTCCCCCTATCAGTGACGCCCTGAGCCGAGGTCCGTACCCCACAGGGGGTGCCCTCAGCGTGCAGTCGCTTAGTTTATAAATTTAGTTTGTTAGCCCTGGCTGGAGGCGTTAAGAGTAACTTCTTAATGGCAGCCCCAGGAAAGCCCGGTTGAGCAGTCACGGCCTCTCAAGGCCAACTGCGAGATGCCCAACAAAAAAAAAAAATTTTTTGACCATTCTTGGATATAAACTGTGTCAGTAACAAGTGCTGGTTCTTCCGTCCGCAATTTTCCGGCAACATTCAGATTACAGCGTAAAGTAATTTCTAGTAAACACCAACACTCTGGTATCCATTAAGTCGTGAACATAACTTCCCTTTGAACCTGGACAACCACAAAATCCATCAGTCACAAACTGATTTTGAGTCGTTTCAACTTCCTTTACATAAATAGTTGTACTCAAATAGGCTTCAGTTTAGAACTATGTTACACCTACATATCAATTAGTGTGAGTTACACTCCGTAATGCACCTTCTCTACCCAAACCTCTATTCCATACCTTAGGACCAAGAAATAGAGTCCATTATATATTGGTTTAGGATCAGCTATATCTAAATAGAGGAGTTTACTTACAATATCTCACTGTTGCACTAAAACTGATTCCAGGAACATGTTTTAAGTATATTCAATATTGACTGAGCGAGGCCGGGGGGCGTACAGTAGCTTATTGGTATTTTGGATTCTGGTTCTGGTAAATATTGGCTATTCTAACCAGTTTTTGACCGTATAGGGTTGATCCGTTTTCTGAGGATTTAGAAATGATTCTCACATTATCATTATTAACCTATATGGTAGTTCGTTTTGAAGGTAGCAACTCTATGGTCTATGGGAGGTGTCCCATCCTGCAAGTGTGGTTATTTGATGAAGTAAGTGAATTCTCCCAATTGTGAAACATGCGGAACGGTTCAAGATGTTCACCATCTACTTATGAAGTGGGTACTAAGACAAAGAAGGAGTGAGAGACACTGTTGAGCAGAATAAAAGTAATCGAATATGATATTGGTCCTTATGTAAAAGTTTTAGTCAACCTTCACCTGAGATAACAAACCTACTTACTGATTTGTTCAAAAAATAATAATGTATATTGTATTGGTAGGTGTAGCTTAGAACAGTTTAAGTTCTGATGAGGCTGACATGCCATTGTGGAATAAAAAGCTTCCGACACAAAATTTGAATGAAATATTTTTTATTTTTAGTTACCAGTGATGCCTGGTGGCTGGATTGACTAGTTTTTGTTTTATACACCGTGGCAGAGACCTGGAGCAAACTGTAACCATGAATTCAAGACATGATTTTAGACCTATTACGTAGAAATTTTTCGTCAGTAAAAAAAAAGCTGTTTCATAGAATAGTGCCTTCGCGGTCGAAATGTATGGAGGAAAAGCAATCTTTTTTAAGTCACCAACGATGAATTTTTATGTAACCGACGATGAATTTTTAGGTAACCGACGATGAATTTTTAGGTAACCGACGATGAATTTTTAAGTAACCAATGATGAATTTTTAAGTAACCTTCGATGAATTTTAACGTTTGGGGGTTCAGAATTATGTATTAACTGACTCCATGGTAACAGATTGTACATCGATGTCCCTGCCACTTTGTATGACTTTTGGATAGGTATTGGACATTTTTGGTGACGTGGTACACGTGTCCTTTTGATGATCAGGGTTAAGCAATTGTAATTTAGGTTAATAATCGAATGGATAACCTTTTTCCGGATACTTGCATGGGTAACATTAAGCTATTGGTCATGGATTTAGTCGAAAATTGTTGGCACATACCTTTAATAGTCTTTGCTAATGTTACTCGGTACTCGGTTGTTAAAAATTATGGTTAAAATTATTATTTCAAATGTCAAATATAATTTGACACATCATTTATCAACTATTTGACAGGTATAATAAATTATATTGACATAAACATGGGTAACGTAGTCGTTTGTTTAGTTTAGTTCGATTTACTGGTACAAAAAAGATAGGTAAGATACCTAGGTAGGTATTTTGAAGTGTGGTTTTATGTAGTTAATTTTGAAAGTTAGTATTTTTTGTAGTATATACATACATTTTTCTCCGGAATTCATAATTCACAATCAGCTATAGAAACATACAACAACTAAGAAAAAGATGATCAGCAGAGATGACATTGTAAAACAAATGTTGTTTTAAGTTAAACTCCTGCGCACCTATGCAAATAGGGCTCCCACAAAATTAATGTCAACACAAAAAGTAATAAATATTACTTTTGTTGAACACACCGTATCACATCGCTATGTATTAATCCATTGGATGCTGTTCAAATAATGAGGGAAATAATTTGGATTCCAAGGTAGCGATGTAATGTGAATTTATGATGTTCCCATCATCGTAAAGTTTGCTCTACAAAAGCTTCCAGTCATACAGCTTGTAGTAGGGCTGCCACGACTTAAACTTTGGCGGTCTTAATACAAAATAAGGACTTTTTATGCATGATGTAAACCATCGAGTCTGTTGAAATAAGAACCTAACAGATATCCAAATACAGTTCGTTTTACAAAACTAACAACTTAGTCCGATCTTAGGGTGTCAATTTTGTATTAAGAACGTTGCTAAAGTCTGCATTCGAAATACAAAACTGTCTCGAAGGTTTAACCGCGGGTTAAAGTTAGATCGTAGTTAGAACTAAGACGGTGTTTTGTATCATTCATTTTGAGCAATTTCATGTATATTATTCAAAAAGAATTTCTAGGAGCAAATTCTTGAATGGTAAAGTTTAATTCTTATCCCCTGTAAAAGTAGAAGAATAAAATTAATATCATGTGAATGTGTAGTCATCATAACCTACCTCTTTTTAATACCCGAAATTTTCAACAGAATAAAATCTTTAAATGTCTAATTCCACCTGTCACGCAGCCCTAGTTGCGCGCGCGCTTGCAGCAGGGTCAATATTGACGCTGGCAGTAAGCTGCGACGACGCGTCACGCGCATGCGTGTGTCAACATTTGTGTCCCGTCCGCATCGCGATCATGCGCCTATGATACTTCTTTATGGACTTTATGGGAAGAATTTTCAATAGTTTTGACCTGATTTATGGGAAATAAGATCGGTAGGTGATATTTAATTTAATATAATTTAGGTTTTCATTGTCATCATCATCATTTCAGCCGAAAGACGTCCACTGCTAGACATAGGCATCCCCCAAGCTCCTCCACTTGTACCGGTTCTGTGCTTCCCGCATCCAGCGGATTCTTGCGGCCTTCACAAGGTCATCGGTCCACCTTGTGGGAGGCTTTCCAACTCTACGTTTTCCGGTACGCGGTCGCCACTCCAGAACCTTGCGGCACCATAGGTCATCTGTTCTGCGAGCAATGTGCCCTGCCTATTGTCACTTAAGTTTGGGAATTATTCCGGCTATGTCGGTTACCTTGGTTCTCCTGCGGATCTCTTCATTCCTGATTCGATCACGCAAGGAAACTCCAAGCATAGCTCTCTCCATTGCCCTTTGGGTAAATTTAAGCAAATCTCATTTAATATGATTTTTCTTAGACTTAAACGATTTTTAATAATCGATTCTCTAAATATATAAATTCGAGTTTTAATATTTCGATTATATTACTAACTAATTAAAAGATAAGATATGCGTTGTTGGATACCAATACAAACAACTTCTACACATTTTAATCGAAATTTCCAAACAGCGCCATCGCATCGGTGCGATAAATGAATAAACGCGTGGTCACTAAACGTAAAAAAAGGAATGTGACTTGTCAGTTGAAAAATGGCGCCATGTGTATATTAATATTAAAAATCGATAAAAAAAAAAAAAAACTATTAATTTTTAGTTAATCGATTTTTATTACAAATCGATTTTATTTTAAAAAGAGAAAAATCGATTATTTAGTACCTAATCGATTTTTTCCCCTCCAAGTCGCATCCCTACATCACTTCGTGCAAACAAGACGTGATGTTATGTTGTGTAGAAATAACAGATTTGGAACAGGCTTTCGAAAACGGGAGTAACTTTTCACTAGTTTGCAGAATATTAATAAAACTAGAATCGTATTTTAATAGCGCAATAAACACTACGCTTACTCTGTTACGGTGTTATGAAAGTTGCAACTATGTTTAGGTGAAGCAACTTGCACTTAACGGTCTCTAAGTGGCAAGAGGCAGTCCCCTTGCTGACGAAGCAAGCGTTCGATTCTGTAACTTAACTTTGTCCTACCATTACCAAGTAATTCGACGTTCAGACGGAAGTACTAATATCGAGGCTCCCGCAGACATGCGCGACGCAACTCTAGTAGAACAATTACTAAGAGACCTACACGGAAATATACCAGAACCGCAACTCCCCTGAGGACACGGTGGAGCATACGGTGGAGGTCTGCTCGGCTTGGGCGGAGCACCGCTGTGTCCTCGTGGAGGCGATCGGCGGCGGCGGTCTCTCGCGTCTGGCCCTGGTCCAGGCCATGGTACGGAGCGAGAGTGCATGGATAGCCATTAACTCCTTTTGCGAAGCAGTAATACTCCCGAAGAGGTAGGCGGCGCACGTGAGGGAGAGGCAGTATATGCGCCCTCACGGCCCTAGTCACCGTCGTGAATCCCAGGCTGATTCCCGGCCACCGTAGGCGCGGGCTTGCGTACGGCGAGTAATTGGTAGCTCGCTGTCCGGTACGGACCAAGCCCGGGTCGACGGTGGGTTGTATTCCACGCGCGTCTCAAAGAGATGTCAGCATCAACTGGTGGTGTCCGCAAGGGCCGATGCCTGCCAGGGGTGCGGGTTGTTCGAAAGAGATACCAGAGCCCCTTGCACACAGGCAACTGAGGGAACACGGGTGACACCCAAAAAAAAACCGTGCGTCGTCGCGTCGCGCTTGTCTACGGGACTCTTAATCATAGTGTTGTAGCTTGTTAAATTATTCTAAAATTCGATAAAGACCGCAGTATCGTTTGTTTATGTCGAACATTATTTTATGTTCCATATAAGTGAGTAAGTAATACGTATGAATATGTTTGTATGTTTGTGTGTGTTGTACTTGTTATGTCTGTGAGGTGGGTGATAAAGTCGCCGCATGTGTCCGAGCGGCGCGGGCGCAGCATCTTCGTATAGTGTTGTTGGTTAGAGATATCGATGAAAAGAAATTGTGATATCATGAAGTAATACGATGTCGAGAAGTTTCTCGGTCAGGAAAGTGAGGTTATAATCTAAAAAAAATCGTTATTATTTAGTCAATCATTTACGGTAATGCTAAACACACCAGCAGAAGCTTTAGTAATTTTATACCTTCCTACTAATATTATAAATGTGATATTTTAGATGTTTGGAGGTTTATTACTCAATCACGCAAAAACCGCGTTACAGATTTGGATGAAATTTGGCACACAGATAGTTTATAATATACAAACATATATTAACACATAGGATACTTTTCAAAATCCACGCGGGTGAATCCGCTGACAAAGGCAAGTTAAAAATAAAATGCTCTGAATAGTCATGAGATTCAGCTGAAGCATTTTAGTTGTTATGTGTTAAACTGAATTTCAGAGAAACTCCAAAGCCAACAGAAAATTTTACGCGTTATTTCTAAGTGATTTCATATTTATGTAAAAGAAAAAAAACGTATTTATTTGCTATTTTTTATTCAAATTTGTACAATTACAACGATAAAATCCTACAATGTCCGAAACACATTTTTCCGACGCAAAAGAACTAGTGCTGTACCTGTGACTTATCGATAAACCAGAAAACCCAGTCGGTCTCACAATAATGGCCGGGGCGTGGTGCATTGGCCACAACAAAACGAACGAACCAACGCAACGCGTATATATTGTTATTATTACGTGATGAGTACGTGTATAATAAATGAGACATGCGATGGGCAATAGTGCGGACCGTGACGTCACTTAGAAAAGACAGGGGCGCAAAGTTTTTCGCAGTAAGGTAGGCGTTTAGGAGGGGCAGCAAATGGTATCTGCCTTATTTGTTTTTCAACATCATGGTTTGTTTTCCCAAAGGGTTGAGCAGAGGTGTAATTTTAGTAAACTCTTAATTTTACAGTTATGTTTGAGTCTTATGTAATAGGGGGCGAGCCTATTGTCACCAACCGGGTTCAGATCCAGATTCCTAGCTGCTGCTGAGAAATTTCAGATAGAAAAACGAAATAACACTTTGCCGACTTAGGAAACGAACCCAGGATAAGACCTCATGTTAAGCAGTAGCGCTTTAAAAAACTAGACCAACGAAGCAGTCAAAACACCTATGTTCTTTAAAGTTTTTTTTTTAGGATCGGATAGCATCAAATAACTTCTCCCGTTCTGGGTGGAGTAGGAGGGCGTTTCAGACTTTTACTGAATAAAACGCACCCGTGTTCCCTCAGTCGCCTGTGTGCCAGGGCCCACGGTATCTCTTTCGAACAACCCGCACCCCTGACAAGCATCGGCCCTTGTGGACCCCACCAGTTGGTGCTGACATCTCTTTAAGGCGCGTGTGGAACACAACGCGCCATCGACCCGGGCTTGGTCCTTACCGGACAGCGAGCTATCCATTACTTGCTATCTGCAAGCCTGCGCCTACGGTGGATGTGTTTGATAGTCAAGTCACATTTTTCTTTTACAATCATTTGACTTCCGTAATTATAAGGAAACGAATATTTCGCAGAACTGTCGTACGTGATCAAGTAGAAAAACAGATGAAGCTTTGCAAAATGTTTAGTAAAAAAATCACATTTAACCAGGACACAGTTAAAAATATTTGTAAAATTTAAAATCGGACATAATTAGTAATCCATAACTCTTAAAAAATGGCAACGAATAGCCCAGGACCGAGAGAAATGGAAAGCTTTGGAGGAGGCCTTTACCTGAAGGGGGTTCCAGTACAGTAAAAAAAAAAAAAATGCTACTGCCTATTAGCTATTATAATATTAGGTCTTTACCTATGAAATTGCCGTTTTGCAGTACTGGCCATTTCAAATCAAAATAATTTTTGTTTGGGTAAGAATTCTAATTTCAAATTAATTTTATTTTAAAAACATGGATTTTTTTTTCCAAAAGTAGTCATTTGTTTATTGATTAGTGTTACATTTTCATCGCATTTCAATCTTTTTCGTCATCATGGATACGTTAAAAATTCGAGTAATTATGGAATATGAGTACCGTCGTGGCAGCAACGCGGCACAAGCGGCACGCAACATCAACGACGTTTACGGAGCTAACACTACAAACCAACGCACCACCTGTTATTGGTTTGCTCGCTTCCGTTCTGGAAATTTCGACCTGAAAAATGAACCTCGCGGTCGTCCGAAGACTTTGGTCGACAATGACGAATTAAAGGCGATTGTGGAAGCTGATGATACACAATCTACGGCTGAATTAGCAGCAGCTTTCGACGTTAGCGTCAAAACAATATTGGTCCATTTGCGTCAAATTGGCAAGGTAAAAAAGCTTGACAAATGGGTGCCCCACGAACTCAATGATCGTCAGCGCGAAGTACGCGTCGAGACGTGCCTTGCACTGCTCAACAGACACACAAATGAAGGAATTTTGAACCGCATTGTTACCTGCGATGAAAAATGGATTCTGTTTGATAACCGCAAGCGCTCAGCAAGTTGGTTGGATCCTGGTTCAGCACCTAAACAATGCCCTAAACGAAAACTTACCCCTAGAAAAGTGATGGTCACTGTTTGGTGGTCTAGCGCCGGTGTGATTCATCACAGCTTCTTACCAAACGGGGTGAGCATTACTGCAGATGTGTACTGTGAAGAACTGAACACAATGATGGAGAAGCTGGCACATCTCCAACCAGCATTGGTCAATCGCTCGTCTACGCTGCTCCTGCACGACAACGCGCGACCTCATACTGCACAGCAGACGGTCTCCAAGTTGCAAGAACTGGGGTTGGAAGCTCTCCGTCATCCGCCCTACTCACCAGACCTTGCGCCTACAGACTACTACTTTTTCCAGAATTTGGATAACTTCTTGGCGGGAAAAAAATTCAATACCCGAGAGGCAGTACAAAATGCCTTTGAAGAATTTGTTGCCTCCCGTCCAGCTGATTTCTTTAAGAAGGGCATCAATAAACTGCCACTGCGATGGCAAAGATGCATTGATTGCATGGGTGATTACTTCGATTAATACAAATAAAAAATACATGAAAAAAATTCGTTTAAATTTTTTCATACAAAACGGCAATTTCATAGGTAAAGACCTATTATTAGTAAAATCTAAATAGTTATTAAGATAATTGTATTTAAGTGTATAGATATTAGTTTCTCAATTTTTTTTATCCTTTTGTTAATTAAGTACTTTAGGTAGGAGTCAACATTTGCATGTTAATATGTGTTACTGGAAATAAAAGGCTTTTTTATTTTATTTATTTAACTCTTAAAAATTTAATGGTCGAATGATGCTGCTGATGAGGTCATGAAATGATGATGAAATAAATCTATGTAAAACATTTTTATACGTCAAGTTTTGTAGATGGTACCGCCATTTCCTAGCTGATCCCTGACAAGAAATGCCGAAACAAACTCAGATAAAGGTAGTTTCAACGCTTCAGGCGGACTTCAAATTAATATTAATGAGAAAGATTTAAATAAACTTTTCTAAACCAGTTACTAACTACTAGTCTTAGTTATCATTTGAATTGAGTTTCATGATTTAATAGTAAGTTAACTAAGCTTGTAGCTTTTAGCATAACATTAAGTTGAACCCATACATATTTTAACACTAAAATTTATGCATAGGCTGATCACAGAAATGACTCATAAATCATTGTGATTGTGATATCATTAAAACAGAAAACTTTCATTACATAATTTTAAAGAAAATAATGCATTTTCAAAGAAATTACAGAAAAACATTCAAAAAGCTCATAATATCGTGACCAAAACGACGCATCGTGTCGTAACGCGCGCGCAATAATGATAGTGATGTGCCTGTCCCGGCCGTATATAATTTAGTATGGATTGAGTTATTAGTAGTCTCAAGATACCAGAAACCAATGCTGGTTTAATGTGAGCGGCTTTTTCAACGTCTTAATGTGATTTTGATATGGTCAGACGGAAATTTGAGTATCACGTTAGATTTGAACTCAATTAAGATGTCTTTTTTATGTTTTCTGTGACGAAATTAACGTATTGAAGTGTGTTATAACGAGGCTCAAGCGTGGGTAGATATCGGAAATGTTATGTTAAATGTTTTTAATGAAGATTTTTCTCTGACTTAATGCTTGTTGCGCAAGGCAAAACAGTTTTGATACAGCTTTTGTTTATTTTTAGCGACTTGGATGTTTTGTGAACTGGCCTTAAGTACATGTCGAGTTCAAGCACCTTTTAAGAGTGGACTGCACTGAGAACTGTATTGCATAAAATATGGTGTTGCACTTTCCACTTGTGTTTCAATTATTTGTTTTATAGAGACCGTAGGATATAAATTGATGAGTAATAATAGTTTCATTTATGTATAACTTTATTTTTATCAGTGAAACCAGGATAAATACAGTCCACGTAGTCATCAATGTAAATGGATGTCGCCGCATCCTTATTCTTTTATTTATCATTCAAGACAATATAAAACCGGTACATCTCTTTTTAACATGTCCTTTTATTTCAAGTCTCTCGAGACATTAACTTACAAGTTGTACGGTGACTTCAATTGATTGCATCAAAGGGTCAAAGTCACACTTAAAGTTATCAAAGTATTCAGATCTGTAGAATCTCCATAAGCATACTAAAAGACAATGAACTTAATTAAGTGTCACACCCGATTTTTTCATACAAATCGCCTTATTATTTTCTTTGGTCCTTCGAACCGGATTGTGGGCTTGTGGGCGTAAGTTTGTCGCTTTCTTATAGTCCCCATGAATTGATTAAGGTATTTTTTTGTGAAGCATTGTAGGGTAATCACTGCGTGTCTTTTATCATGGTTAATGATCACAGATTAACATGTTGTGGTGATGTGATGGGATGGTGATGACGAGGCTAAATTTTGTGTTTTGAATTTGAATTTAATCAGGTTTTTATGTGGCGAGTTGTTTTAAAATGTGAGGGATATGCCTAATAATTTAGTTGGTAGTAACTACGTATAATTCAGGTCTTCATTTTCTGAAACAATGTATTTAGTAAAGTAGGAAACACAATTTCGATCAATAATATTTTGACGTTATTTCTTAACAATGAAGTCGGTTATAAATATACTTTACAAGATGTTATGCAGGACTTAACCCCTGTCTTATGGAATCATAACTGCATTAAAGTCACTAGGGCCATATCTAGTTAATTAAAACTATGTTTACAAGTACTTAGGATACATATTTGAAATAACAATAGATCTCTCCCGGTGTCTATGCATTCCTTGTAACGGATGTCGGGTGATTAAGAAATAACTTATTAAATATAACCAAGACTTGCCCTGTCATGTTCTGTTTGTTAATTTAGAAGCCAGCACTAATGACTAAGTGAGTTGCCTTTTCTTTATTGGGAAGTAATTAATTAATATTTTTACTTTATAAATCTCCAATTGAATGGTGAATACGTCATTAAAATTCCGATCTTTTAGAGTTCTCACTTCAGACCTTTCCCATCCCTATTTAAAAGTCATTTGAAAATGATGTACGATATTGTGTACCGGTTGTTTACCTTTCAGCTTTACTCGTAAAAGTCTGCTAGGGAAATTGGTTGGTCGTAAACTTGGCTATTCCTATCTTTAAACCAGACTGTTCACACTACATGTGTCTACCAGACGTTCTAGGACCGATTAACAGTCTCGCTATTTTAGCTCAAAACAACGATATATCTAGATATACGTTAAGTATACCAAAATAAATCCCGAATCAGAAAGCAGGACCGCGAAACGAGTCCTAACGAACTTAAATAATGTTTTTTCTTTTTCTATACTGGCAAGACAGCATGTCGGCGCACGAGTGTTGCCCGGGGCGATTTGGGATTTTTTTTTTCTTCCATACAAGTTACGTTCGCCCAAGCTTGTTCTTGCGGGTAATGGCTTCATTATACATTTGGAATCTCAGGAAAGAAACTCGGGGGCCGAGAGCAAAAACCTGACGTGGAACCCGGCTAGTTCGAGGCCTTAGTGGAAATGTAGAACGACTCGCGCTTTGAAATTATTCTTAAATACAGCTGAAGAGATTCAAATTATATTCTTCAAATGAATAATTGAATACAATTATATATTTTTTTCTTTGAGCCCTCTGTTGTGTATTCCTTCTAACTCCTACGCTCAAGGCTTCCTTGTTTTTGGGTAAATTTCGCAGATTTAGTAGCAATATAATGATACCACAATCGAGATCGCCTCGGTAATCGTTCCTGAGTTATTATGCAATTACGAGCTCAGTTTCGTGCATTTTTAAACAGCTCTTGTGTTGCAATTTTGTTCGACGAGATGATTCTGTGATCGTAACACGATTTTGAATTCCAGTGGCTTTTAACTGGTAGCATAAAATTTCATTGATATAGGTATTCGGTATAAAATGAAGTGGAATTTGAGTGAGTTTGTATGAAATGAGAAGGTTTTAAATTAAGGAGTGGTTTAATGTCAGATGATAACGTAGGTCTGAGTACCTACTTAGAAGACCCAAGTTAAATGAATTATCATTAATTGGTTTGTCAGCAGAATCTTCATACTCTGTCCAACTTTTAAAGCGATGACAGAAAAACTCCTTGCTTGATTCTAAAAGATAAGGATTTCAGAATCATTAGGAAAGTGATTTCAAATTAATTTATCGATAAAAATGTCACCACCCTAGTTTTGTGGTTTCGGTTTCGGGGGTCTCCAATTGGGTCTTCCGTAATGACAGGTTTCCTTGTAAATTCGCTGAATAATCACTACCCTAACTCTGGATTCTGGTTCGAAGCTTAAGTTTTTATTTTTGCGCCTTGTAATTAATTAGGCACGGCTTTTTGGCGTTGAGTTTGGCAGAATCGATAATTTGTTATCACTTAAGTGAAGCTGTGAGATGGGTCGCTACTCGCGATTGAGGAACGTTATTTGCATTAGATAATTGTATTCGTCGAAATTTTTCTTTAAGGTAAATCTAGTCGAAAAAAAATCCATACAAACTTTGGGTGTGTAGTGCTCCACTGTTCGGCAACGTACATCAAATATTAAACATGATATGGTTTTGTCTCATTATTAATATTGTATATGCGGAAACAAAATACTAAAATAAAAAAAACCATTAAAAAGTTATGACCCAACTAAGATTCGTTTTTCTTGCTAATTTGACATAACTTTGGGCGTGTTTAGGTAATAAAGAAGTGTAAAACTTTCCAAACCAAGTCGGTAACGCCAAAGCTCAATTATTGAAAAGTTCAATAAACTTTATTGGTCATTGATTTATGCAGTGGTTTTTTCATAAAACTCGATCTTCCGAAAGACTTTTCTTAATTTTTTTACTCGCCTATTTACTATAAATGATCCTGCATCTCACCCAATAACGTTGTGCGTGTAGACTAGCGTCTAACTGCTTTTCACTGATACTACCTCTGTCGGACACGACGCCTGGTGAGACAACGTGCTTTTTAGCCAGGCCCACCAGTGAGTTCGAGCCCGCGACTAGACCCCCCTTAAGTAACCGTTGGCCCCAACTAACGAGTTGTTGGTCGTGAGTTTTTGAACCCAGGCAGGATTTACTTTGTGTATTTATATTTCATCACCACTACTCTCAATGCGGTTGAACAAAACATTGCGAAAAAACCGGCCTGTCTTAGAATAAAAAAAAAACAGTGGCACTCCGGGAGTGCCGACAGAAGTGAAAACTTGAACAATTACGTGTGTATTTTTCGAATCGTCAGGAAATATTTTTTGAATCGTCAGATTAAACAACGTTCAATGTTCAACGTACGTTCAACGTTGTTCGTTCGTGTTGTCTGTGGTGTCGGTAACAGTGTCGCGAGTTCATTTTTTTTTCCTATCTCAAAAAATTCCCAACGCGCCTAAAGAAGTTTTCACTTCAAAAATCGAATACGTGACATCAACCAACCCGCATTGGGCCCGCGTGGTGGATTATAGCCCTCTACCTCTTATAAGAGAGGAGGTCTGTATCCCAGCAATGAGGACTTTATAAGTTGATTATGTAACCGCTAGTCGTGTGGAAAAATTTTCACCGAACAAAACATTTATCAACCAATGGTTTCTGAACCTCTCAGAAATTAATAGCTCTCGATCCTCAATCAAAATCATAGCAATAAAGTCTATTAAATCAATCATATCGAAGCCCCGAGCTTCAGTTTAATAAAGTCTCATATAAAACTATTACTCACAATCATGATTAAATTTACAACCATTCATTTACGCGTAATAATTCTTTTAAAACTATTAATGTTTCAAGTTAAAGTTTGAAGAAAACAAAAAGGGTTCCTCTCGAGTCACTAAAGACAGATTTTTATTGCAGATTACTGTGTAACTAACGACTGTTCACAGTCTTTTATTCTTGTCGAACAAAAACAACATTAATCTGCGCACAACGTGGTGTTTATCTCTATTCACCCATTGAAAAGGTGCAATAAATATAGTAAGCACACGTCGAGCAATTGAAATGTACACTACTTAATAATCGCCGGCATGCAATGCCAGCACACGACCACGCTCCGTGTGGCCGGCTCGCTACACCATACGATTTTATCGATATCCGAGATTTTTTATTTCCCACCACCTTTACGAATACCGATACTACTTTTAATAAATTGTAAAAAAAAATACTATCGATGTTTTTTTATAATAGCTTTCCCATCACTAGTCCGTTTGACGGCTGTGAGATGTGGTTTTAGAAACCCAATAGGTTGATTAGGCATGATTGTTAGTCTTTCTTTTAATCATGTTGCTATTATAAAATTTCTTGTTAACCCGACCCTATTATGAAACATATTCTGATAAAAAATACTTTACAATGATACAGCGCCAGCGTGTTAAAGATTAAAAGGAATGTTACTCATCGTACCTACTTCTATGGATTTATAATTTATATAATGTATGGTGAGCACACATATATACGTTACATATAGCCTAAAGATACAGCTTAAAAAAAAAAACACCTAGTAACGGATTCAAAGGATACGAAAAAAAAACGCATGTTTTAAAAACAGAACAATGGAACCACTGTCAACTAGGCCGTACATTTTGTCCACAGTCATAAAAACTAAATTCGAGTTCAGAATGTCAATTTGAAATTTAGAATTCCACACTAGTGTCACTCTGAATGCAATTGACTCATTCGATTCATTTGATTATCGAATAACGTCACGTGTGGTCGTCAGATCGTATGCATCGATATCGCGGGCGAATACGCTCGATGACAACGCCACAGCTAGTTGGTTCTCGCCATATTTGCCGTGTCCAACGTTAAGATTTATGATATAAAGTGGTACTAGTATAATATTGAGCGCATATTGCGGTTTTATTAGTACTGGGACTTGATTTAGCGTTTTGTAATTGAAGAACAAGTAGTGATGTAGTGGATTTTAATAATGCGATTAATTATTTAGCTTGGTTCGTAAATAAGTCGTATTATGAAGATAAAAGAGGTTATGATTGAGTAATTGCTTTGCGGTTGGATTGGTTTAGGTGTATTAATAACACTTATGAAACGTGTTGCAGAGTTTAGTCAAGCAGAAGTTAAATAAGACGCGTGGGTATTTAGCCCACGCTTGAGAACTCATTATAGATTTTAGTAATACCAGGGGGCCGATTCTACTAACAAATTTGTTAAAAAAACGCAATAGAACCGCAACCGAATCACCACTTTTAAGCGTTTTCGCATTCTACTAAAATGAACAACGGTCCAGCTGCGACACAGCTGCGGTTACGTTTTAGTTACGCCAACGATCGATTGAAACAATGTCAAAACCTATTCTACTAACAAAATCGAACATGAGCGTGACGTTTACTATAGGACAAAGTTAATGTTATAGAAAATACTTTTAGTGCCACATATTCGTGTTTAGTAACATTTTTAGATTCAACTTTTTTCTTTGTGGTATTAATAAAACATATTATTTTGGCATGTTGGTAACGCGGGTTACCCGCTGTGTTCCCGCTACAGTTCAGTTGCAATTCGTTTTAAGTTTAGTTTCCATTTTGCTTATAAAATAGTAGAATGACTTTTTATGTAACTATCGAACGGCGATCGAAATCGAACTGTTGTGGAAACACAATTTAACGTGTAACGTTGCAAATTAGTAGAATCGGCCCCCTGGGCTACTATTTTATTCAAAGATCTTTTTTATATATTATTGAATTCTTCATCATCTGCCTAGCATTTTCAGGATTTTACAGTCTAAGTAAAATTAACGAACTATCGGAACTTAACCAATGTAAAAAGGGTTATGATTTTGATTGGTATGTTTGTTCATTGTTCCCTCATAACTTTTAAACTACGGAAGCGTACCGAAACAATACATTCTGACAGTAGTAAGCCATCATAAGCTTTAGGGCAACGTGGCATACGACCGCGGTTTTCGTTTTCTTGCTTCATACTTTTTAGAGCGTGATGCTTCAGTAGTCGGGTTTTAGTTTTTATCTTATTTTTATACTAAAAAAGTAGCTAAGTACTGTTTTTGTAAGAACAAGAACTATTTTTCATAATTCACCCTCGATAAACCACCATTAAACTTATAAGTTCCCTCAACATATAATTACACTCACATCTCTATCTAGTCTAAGCGAAATTATTTGCATTTTTTATCCCCTCTATCCGGTCCCTTGTCGTCTAGGCGCGATGTTACCGCTAGATGATGCCGGATAAAGCGGGTAGTATCAAGTTCCTGCTAAGATCTTAATCGGCAGATGTATTAGCGCGGCCGTTGGTGACTGGTGCAAGTTAGGAACTGCGAAAATGCCTGTTATTACTAAAATAAAACATGGATTTAACTTGGTGTTACTGTATTATTTTAAGCATACCTAGGTACTAAATCGGAAATAAAAAAAAACATGAACCGTCTTAAAAACACTATTTTTTTTAAGACATTTCATGATTTTCTGAAAATTGGACCTTAAAATTTATAAGTAATAAAATTATGTACAAAAAAAATGGGAAATAAAAAAAGGAGTTACGCAAAAATACAACAAATTTGAGTTAGAAATTTTTGTCACTAAACAAATTAAGCTTATTTTAATCTAACTCTAAAACTAAAAGAGGTCCCCGCCCTATCTTAACCCTGCAACCGCGTACCTCGGTCGCACATACATGCATCCTTAAACACTTATAAAGCATTGTGTTGGCAGTTAATTAACCCTCGCAAGATTTATCGCACTCACTCGAGTCCATGTCACTGTGATATAGTACCTCGAATGACCCACCGGTTTCTCAAAATCGATTTCATATCGGGGTTAAATTGAAATACAGAATGATTAAAAAAAAATGTCTTAATTGAACAGGTTATTCGAGTAAGTAACGATATCGATTAAAACTGTATCGAGTTTCGATTATTGAGTTGATTGATTTGTTTTTGTGAGTTTGTTTAGTGAATTGTTAAGTTATTTTGGGATTAATTGGGGATATAGTAGGTGTAGCTATGATTGATGCATTTTAGCATTTATGTAAATGGCAGCAGTTTTCACGTCTCAATTAATTATCTGAAAATATTTACATAATTTAAAAGCTAAGCAGTCCCAAAAAAATTATATGCAAGCAGCCATCCTTTTGGGCACTTTTCCTGTTGACAACGATGTGGATGAATTTTTTGATGCCCTATATGATTCTTTATTTTTTCAATATTTTCTTTGTAATCCATAATATCAAGGTTTTGCCTACATAATAATAATTTGCGTTTTGCAATGTTACTTTCAGAAAATGATTTAAAAAAATGTTTTTAATATGTACTTGTATAAAAAATAAATAAACGAGAGATTTTTTTTTTACAATAATTTTAATATTGTTCTAAATTCTATAACCACATATAAGTTAATTTGGGGAATGCAACTTCTTGTTTTAAGTTTTTGAAAAAAAGGGAAATCCTGAGTAAGTTTTCAAATTATCAACTACCTTTTATATAAATGTCCTTGAAACATGCTTACATGATATAGAATTGTCTCCTTTCATCTTGAAAGTAGTTTTACTCTGGTCTAACTCTACATAGCTAGATAGCACAAGATCCATTAATGGGGATAACAGATAACTTCAATTTAATAAGAAGTGAAGTGTAAAGTATCTGAAAACAAAATGGTCGAATAAAGAAGCTGTTTGAAGGACAGTGGTACACAGGGCAAATCTTTAACCAGTGCGCAAACTGTAACCATGAATTCAGCATATCATTCTAGACCCCCAGCGCAGAAACTTTACGTCGTTTATCCAAAAAAAAAATCAGATGTTCCATACATTTTGACCGCGTAGGTATTGCACTTTTCTACGAAACAGCTGATTTTGTTTTTGATAACCGACGAAAAATTTCTACGCTAAGGGGTCTGGAATGATAATATGCTGAATTCACGGTTACAGTTTGCGCACTGGTTAAATTTTTTCCTATATATGGTGTCCAATTAAAACTTTTGACACAAGAAAAGAAGAATAATCGAATTATCTTGATCAAAACAAACATTCTCAAAATTAGCAACTTATGTGAATAAAAGCTAAAAATAAACGCAAAGAAATCTATTAAATTAGACTTTGTAATATTATTGAAACGATGCCGCTGTTGTTTGTAATGCAAACCGTTATTTAGAAGAAATAATTAACATACTAAATGCTCGAATTACCCTTTAAATGTTAAGTGAGTTTATATACAACACAACAACAACATTGAGGTATAACGGATTGTTTTTACATAAAAAGGGTTAAACTGGCTAGTAGAGAGGTTTGCTTGGCATCCTGAAAAAACATTAAATGTCAAAATCATGAAATAACTAAAAATTACTTTAAAAGTAAAACGAAGGTGTTCTAATAACTCTTCTAAAACCAGCACCTTAATCACGTAACTCACAATTAATCATAATCGGTTTCGTTTTGAAATAGATGGCTGAACCATTGCTTCATTATGTTCGAAAAATGTGTCTGCTCAGCAACGTAAATAACGCAATGAATATTGTTAAACTGTCAAAATGAAACCGATTATGATTAATCGCGTGTTACGCAATTAGGGTGCAGAGTTCAGTCTATTCTAAGACTAAAACCATTTAAAAAAATAATATATTAACAACATTAAATAGGAATATTAAATTATGTTGAATGAATAGGCATCTTCTGGGTATATTCGTTACATCATAGACCTCATCAACCACTTTTCATCAATCGAGATCGAAGTCAAGAGCTGGCCCATTTAGCAATAAAAAATAATTGCCAAGACAAGTTTCAGGTTTGTTAACCCTCCGCAGGAGCACATGAATTTAAGTGAACCCCTTTAACTTAAGGTGAACCTAGTCCACATTTTTTGCATACAAACTTCGGGAGTGTTTTACTCCACTGTCTGACATGGCAAATCCAAAGTAAAATATGATATCGTTTTGTCTCATTATTAATATTGTCGGTACGAAAACAGAATACTAAATTAAAAACCCATAAAAAATTAAGGAGCCAACAAAGATTAGTTTTTCTTGCTAATTTTACTTAACTTTGGGCGTGTTTAAGAAATAAAAGAGTGTTAAATCTCCAAAACTAAGTCGGTATCGACAAACTTTAACTATCGGAAACATCAATAAACGTTATTGGTCATTGATTTATGCATTGGTTTTTTCATAAAACCCGATCTTCCAAAGGATTTTTCTTAATTTTTTTGCGATTTTTTTACTATAAATGATCCTGCATCTCACTCAATAACGTTGTGCGTGTAGACTAGCATCTAACTGCTCATCACTGATACTACCTCTGTCGGACACGAGGCCTGGTGAGACAGCGTGATTTTAAGCCGGGGCCACCAGCGACTAGGTTCCCCTTAAGACTTAGATGTAACTACTAAAGACGACCGCTGAAAACTGACTTTCCTCAGACTTTGGCATAAGTAACATCAAAAACAACCCTACAGAAAGGCCTGAATTCATTATGACCACTTAACGATTTCTTACTCGTAACCACGTCAATCACACACGAAATCTGCTAATATCGTATTAATAATATCGACAAATTGTCTCGAAACATACAGAATATGACATTTCGATTCCTCACCGTTACATTGGTTTCTAAAAAACACGATGTTGACGTAGTTTTAACGTAGTAAGATTCCGCGGGGAATCATTATAACCATACAGAATTGGGGCCCAGAATTGGGGCCAAGTCGTGAAAACCTTTGTAGTAGTAAGGAAAAGTAAAAAACAAAACAAAAATCATTAAAAAGCCGTCGAGTCGTGAGAATAACTTTCCTTTATCTAATGATTGCTCTGCTGGAAGTATAAATTGACAGTGAAATAGTTTTTGTAATAAATAAACTTCAATTAAAAGCTTAATTATTAAGAGATTTTATTAATTGCATTAGATGAAAGACTTGTTAGAAGTTATTAATTAATAATTGTATGTCAGATATTGAGGCATAATTAATCGTTTCATCGTCTAACTTGTACACAAGAAAAGAGCTGGTTTATCAAATTGTACTAATTCGGCCATGTACTATGTACATACACTACTATATATTGCAATAATATTAAATTAAATTAAATATATAATATTATTTTCAAAGTTATTAAATTCAAAATGTTAAATTGTAACAAAATATAATGGCATCGGGAAATCAGACCGAAGTGAATTACTTTTAGAATCTTTTCGTAATTAAAGAGTGTCCGTTATATTGTAATAATTGCTACGTATTTTTTTTAAAGACTAGTAATTATGGTAAAGATTTCATACTTGTAGATTTACAGGCCATTATAAAAAAATCATTATAGTATTTAACATCTGTAATCATGTTTGGATGTTCTGATGTTTTTGATCAATCACTCAAAAACTGTTTACCGGATTTGAATGAAGTTTGGAAAACATATATGTAGTTTGTAACCTGGATTAAAACATAAGATACTTCATAACCGGATAATACGTTCCCGAGGAATAGTATCCGACGCGGGCGAAGATGCTGGCGAAAGCTAGTTCTAAATATTAGGTAATCATTTCTTAATAAATTAGTTCCTAATGAAAGAATTATCATTATCAAGCAACAAAATGAAAGAGAACGCAAAATAATGTAAAAATAATAGTTTAAAAAACTAAAAAACACGCTTTAAAAACCAAACTAAAAAAGAGGAAAATAATTTAATTCAATTAAAAAGCGTGGGGTGCTTTTTGAGGTATTTTTATAATCAATTAATGTCAAGCACCTTTTAAGCAGCTTTTAAATTGAATTAAATTATTTTCTCCTTTTTTAGTTTGGTTTTTAAAGCGTGTTTTTTTAGTTTTTTAAACTATTATTTTCTATTTTTTAGTTCTGCTAACTACGAAAACGTTTTTTTTTACGAAAATTATTGAATTGTCATCGGTCCTCGACAAGTTTACAAAGTTTCAATGAAATCTGACCGTTTAAAGTGGGTCAAAATCGCGGTCAAAGGAGTCGGTTACATACAAACATACAAACAAACAAACACACAAACAAACATACAAGTGAAGCTAATATAAAGCGTGTAAAAAGAAGAGACCATTTAGAAGAATTAAGAAAAGAGAATTGTTTGGAGATTTTTTTTGAAGAACTCATTTTAATTTTATAATAATTCTTTTGTCTTAATTGAAGCTACGATAGCTTAGATTAAGACCTCACATAAAATTGTTATTTCAATCTTACAATCAAAGTGATAAATATCTATACTACACAAAAAATGCAATTACGACCTGACTAACAAACGCCTTGATTGAGACTTCAAATAGTAACTCAAGACATTTGGTAACGTCATTACATTGCGTACTGCCTTTGACACTTCAAGCTATCAGGGAGAACAATCAACATTACATTAAAAACACAATAATCATTCGAAAAAGCGGCCAAGTGTGAGTCGGACCCGCACACGAAGGGTTTCGTACTACTAAAAAAAATCAAGTATAAAAAAAATGTTTATCATTTGGACTTCTTTTTTTTTTCTTTATTATGGGGTTTGCTATGGGTATACCTTTGTCTAACCCTTCGGGGAAACAAAGCGTGATGTGATGTTATGTTACTTTAAGTCACGGCGAAAAAAAAAACGTTTCTTGTATGGTGAACTCCTTTAATTTACAACTTTATTATTTTAATTATTTGTTGATATAGCGGTCAATAGTATTTCATACTCTGTGAGAAAATTTGAAGAGTACCTATTAGAGTTCAAAAGACACAACTGTGTGAAGAACGGATGAATGGACAGCGGAGCCTTAGTAATAGGGTCCGGTTGGCTCCCTTTAGGAAGACCCAAAGCTAGGCTAACTATATTGAGGTTGGCTTCCAGTCTAACCGGATTCACCTGAATACCAGTAATTTACATAGAGCGACTTCCTATCTGACCTCCACAACCCACTAACTGGAGAATACGATACCCCTTGGTAAGACTGGTTGTTAGACTTTCGGGTTCCTGACGACCTGTAACCACTGTCAAAGATCCGTGACTGACAGCCGGGACCAACGGCTTAACGTGGTTTTCCGAGGCACTGAGGGGGTCTTGTATGTAAAGATGGTCACCCATCCACGGACCAACCGTGGCAAGCGTAGCTCAACGTGATCGATCATCACAAGCACCTCGCTCGTTGGCACCCTTTCGGTACGGAACCCTAAAACAAAACAAATTTGAACTGTCAAAAACTCACCCTCTCATAAGGTGAGACGACTTTATAAAGCCGGTGTTACACCGCGCCGCGTTTAGGCAGGCGCACACCGAGCCCAGCAGATAATTAAAGAGGCCTGTAGATGATAAATAACCGAGTGTCCGCGTTTTTACCGCAGATGTCATTATCTCAGCCGACTCTATCAGCCGTCACTCGATTACGCAGATGTCTGTGGAGTGGTTAAACCCCCCGGGCTTTATTTTTAGTTGAGTTCGTATTTTCGACTACATTTTAGCGTTTGTGTTTTATTAGTATTGTTTTAACTTAGAATTAGTGTTAAGCGTTTGATTGATTATTATTTATTTAGTTATTGTGTTTACATTTTAAAACCAATGATTTATCGTAAACACAGTGTTTTTTTCTTTAAATGCAATCTAATCATGAAAAGTACAATACGGTATGCTTACTTCCTAATTTATGATATATAAATACGAAAGTTTTTTTTTTACTTTTTTTTTCTTCTGCCCGCACTGTCAAAATACAGGGTGATTGGAAGATGGGTGCAAAGCTTTAAGGCGAAGATAGTACAGACAATTTAGAACCATATAAGCCATGGTTGTCTTAGACGAAGTCTTACCAAATATTTTTAACCAAATTTTTCAGTTTTTTTTCGGAAATTCTCAAAATTTAATGTAAACTGCATAATTATGGCCAAATTGAATGATAAATGAATTCATTTTTTATTTATTTAATTAAAGTAATGTGTAAGCAATCAAGCAAAACATGTTTTAGGCTTCTGTGTCATTAGACATTTTTTTTACAGACATTTAAAGCTCAGAAAAAATAAAAATTTTGTACAATACGTCTTTTAAACCTTAAAACCTTAAAAAAAAAAAAATTTGGTAAGACTTCGTCTAAGACAACCATGGCTTAAATGGTTCTAAATTGTCTATGCTATCTTCACCTAAAAGCTTTGCACCCATCTTCCAATCACCCTGTATATTAGTAATAATATTTAATGTTCTCATCTAAGTGACGATTGTCTTAATGAGAGTAAAATTCTTTAAACCGAAGTGTGTTTGTTTTAAACGGCGCGCGACGCGAAGGATTTGCACGGCACACAGATAGAAGATGACCTAGGTAAGGACATAGGCTACTTTCATCCTGGGTCTCAGACAAAGTCACGAGCAACAGCTAGTCAGTAAAATAAACTTTCTCTACAGGCAAATGAACCTCTATATCCTAGAAATTTATGAAAATATAAGATTGTGTCTTCTGCATTAACTCTGGGTATTATCAGCTCAATAGAGATATTACTCTACATCCACAGCGTAGCGCATGAATAATCGAAAGGTTGATGAGAGCGCGTGAGAGCTTTTTTGTCTCAACCGGTGCGCACCCAGCAAGGAAAAAACTCGGGACAAATAATAATTATTATTGAGCGTAAAAAAATGTCCCTTAATTGTAACCGTTGTACGCTCGTTAATTTTTAACGCGAATGACGTTTGTGGTCACCGTTTGTTTTTTTTTTTTTGTAAAACATTCTGTCGGGCTTTTAGTGTTTACTTTGATATTTTTTAGTACTTAGTTACTGTTTATTTTTTTATTTTTTTTAAGTAACATGGCATTTATATTAATGGTTTTATGGTGGACCTAGTAAAAATATAATTAAGATTAATAGTTCGTATAAAAACACAGTAAATTATGATATTAATTTCAGAAACACAATTTCCTCAATACTCGATGCAACACACCTCAAAGATAAATATAGTAATCAGCATCCAGTGTAAAAACAATAAATTACTTATCAAAAACGAATTTAAACAACACGTACAGACAATCAGAAATTACTCAAAAACATTAAAAAACACTATGTTTGGTGAAACCACTCTTACACACTTAATCAACGTACAAGGGAAGTCTATCTTGACTGGGCCATTTTTTTTTTAACACTTTTGTTAAAAGAAAAAAAAAAGTTTTTTCTGTAATAAATAGCTTTATTTACTGTGCAAATGTAGCAACCGATTATAAATTCATTACTTTTGTTTGCAGATGTTTGTAGCTGGTAGCAATTTCAACTGGTGAGTAATTTTTTTTGTAGTTTTTGTGAGTAACGATTTTTTAATTGCTATATTCTTGGTGCACGTCATTAGTTGGAACAATTAACACTAGTCAGTTGGACATGAACTTAGACAACTGTTACAAATTGAACTACGCAAATAAAGAATCCTTTTTCGGTATTTTTAATTGATAGTAAAGTTTCACGGTTTTTTTGGGTAAATACGGTCAATTATATTATTTTGGACATTAAAAAAAAATGAATTTTAGTTTTTTGGTAAATGCATGTTAAAAGTATTATTTCACATTTCTGTGAGGCAGTAAATTATAATATTAATGAATATTTTTTTGGTGTATGCTTCTTTTGCCAAGTTATGAATATTAAGGCCTTCAGTTTAATAAAATAATAAAGAACACTTCTCATATTAGTACCTTCCTAATACAAAATAAAAATATATTTTACTAGATAATTTACAAGTCTTATTATTTTGAACACATTTCATGGTCCTAGGACATGCTATATTAGCAATAAATACTTCACGTGACTATTTTACAAGAATATTAATTTTCTTAATATTTTTATTAACATTTAACAAGAGTTAACCTTCAATTTTAAATAATTTATTTTTTAAATTATTTCGTTAGTCACGCAAAGATATTTCAGTAAAGTGTTTATAGATATAATGGGCTATTATTTTAACGCAAGTCTATCATGTTTAATTTATTAAAGACTTTTAATTTATTGCTAAGACCTTGTTAGTAACGGAACCATTTATTATGACGCCATTACAATTAGGGGACAAGCAGGTGTTACAGCACTTTATGAGATAAACTACGTTTTTTCAGAAATATCGCTATTTTAAATTTTACTTTTTAAAAACCATACTAACATAATTTGTATCTTTATGAATTTCTAGTAAAACGAATAAAAATTATCAGACAAAGTTACAATAATAAAAATATAAAGAAACTAGAAGCGTAATTATAGCTGCCGCGTTTTAACCTGGCAATAGCCAATAAGATTATAGCCAGTTATTGCCCTTTCCCATAAAGATATGTCTCCGTAGGAGCCCACACAAAAACAATATAGGGCTTTTAGTTATTGGCATATTTAGAAGATCACTTTGTTTCAGCATCCTAATTGCGTAACACACTATCAATCACAATCCAAGCCATTTTAAAGGATGTTGCTAATCCATTGCTTCATATGTTTGAAAGATTTGTCTGTTCAACAAAGTAAATAACGCAATGAATGTTGTTGAACTGTCAAAATGAATGCCATTCTTACTGTTACACTACTCCGCAAGACGTTAAGGGATTTTATTTCAGTTTTTAAATAAAAATGTAGGTAGATGAATGCCTTGCTTAAACGCGACAATTATAGTAGCAATGTGCAGACATAAAAATAAAACCCATCTTTCGCAAATAACATTGTTTTGTAAAAAATCAACTATTATGGAGTAATGGCTGAGTTATCACTTGAACAAGCTCACCCCACTCAGTTTGTAACAATTAAAAACTACTTTGTAAACATGGTAATTTTATTAATTAGCTTCCTTGATGGTTGGCACTTAGTACCTTCGTAGTTTGAAGACACCTGCTCAGTTCTCTGCGGGCATAGCGTAATATATTTGACGTTTTATTTAGTTTTAAAGCTTCATTATGGTTTGACTATAAATTGTTAGGAAAATAAATAAGTGTTGGTCTGTTTTTGTTTTTTTATAATAATGATCAAAACATATTATGAATTTATGACCCAAACATGTTGGGTTAGAATTAGCTTTTTAATTTCCAGGGTCTGATATAATTATTGTACCTAATCAATGATATTGTCAGGTTTCTTTATTTAAACTGCGAGATAATAACGCCGAAGAAATCACAATATGACATTTAAAACTTTTTGAATAATAACAATAAGGTCAAACAGACCAAATAGGGTGACGATGATTTTTGTAGATTTATTGGACACTAAGAATATATGATAACCACAAATAAATTAAACGTTTTGAAATCACGCAAAGATCTAACAAGATGACTGGAGCTATTAAAATTTAACAGATCTTAAACAGCTTTAAACTTACAATAAAGAGATCATAATATTGGCGAACACATGAATGTCATTTGACAACTTTAAACGTAGTTTTATTGACAATAAATTAAAATTTATCTTGTAGTCATATGGATTTGATTTCATATCGTAAATATTGCGTGGTAAGGCCGTATATTTTCGTAATATTATAAAAATGTACATTAAGGTACTACGTTCAAATGGCTTAAGAAAAAAACAGCTTTTATTTAGGTATAAACACTTATGAAAAAACTGAAATTCAAGATTTCTAATTGAAGTCACAGTGAAAAATACCCATGACATACAAACGCATATTGATTTCTGCCCATTGACGGTAATATTTTGACCTTAAAATATTAATTTGTATATAAATTTTAATATTACCAGTCTATCTTTGTCCCACTTCAGGACAGAGGCTTCTTCTCACACAGAGAAAGCACGGGAGAAATCCACGCTTGCTTAAGATAGGTTGGTAAACTCATTAATTGACGGACTGTTGACACATAGTAACTATAATATTCATTAATATTAATGAAATGTCTTTAAAAGTTCAACCCTTAATACTATTATTAGTTTTCGATTTAAATAAACAACAGCAAAACAAAAAAAGCCTGATTTCAAAAACAAAAATAGCGTAACTGGTATGGTACCCTGTTATTATAAATCACTGTTTACATTCTCAAACTATAAAAGAAAGTTGAGGCGAACCTGTTTAAGTCCACAAAAAGTATTAAAAGCTTGGTTTAATTTGGTAAACACAGCGATAAAGCATCTTGTGCGTGACTTAAGAGCTTTCTTACAATGTAAGGTGGACTTAGTAAAAGCACAGAGGTAAAAATACGAATGAATGCAAAGTTTAGTGAAATTCATTACACGTTGTTGGTTTTGCGAAAACAATGAGCGAATAAAGGGTTAAATGTACTGCTGTTGGAGCTTATTTAGAGTTGAATGTACTGTGAATGTTGTTGCTTTTGCTTTTGTTAGGAAAGTTACATTGATATGTTGGGAAAAGGGAATTATTTTTTAGGTTTAACTTACCAACCTACGGTGAGCAACACAAGTTCAAACTCATGATTTGTCAACGGGTAATGGAGCGCAGCATAAAAGGTGTCAAGCGTACAGACCACCATTTCATAATTTCATAAGCAGAGATCGGATATTCGGATGCATATTTACCTAAAGATAATTTTTAGCTATGAAAGTATGGAAGCGGCTTTATAAATTATTTCTAATATTTATTAAAAACCCCGGGATTCTTGGATTATTGCATAACTATTCAGATGTGTATTAATTTAAAATCAATGTTTAATCCGATACAAATATGTGTATGTACTGGAGGAGGGGTGGTTGGTATTAGTTAAAACAAAAAATAAACAAATTACTTACCTAAATTAAAACTTTTTCGATACAAAAGCGCATTCCATGCTAGCCAACATCTCAACTTTAGGTAAATATGCATCCGAATATCCGATCTCTGGTTATTACGTTGTTGGCAGACAAATTTTCAGCCTTTGAGCTTCTTGGTTTTGAGGGGGTTCATGCCTAAATTAAAGCTACCGAGCTACAAAAATCTTTTAATCAATCAATCTTCTATTAAACTGCTAAGTGTGGTTTAAATCATTTTAAGCCAAAAAAACTGGTCAAAACCAAATGGTTTGAAATATCTGAAATCCATTTTGCATATTAAATAGTGTTAATCCTCAACATCAAATGTAATGACTGCTCACTTACCCTTTATTCATAAACGTTGCTCAAGTTAAGTAATGATTAGCGTCTGTTTATCCATACATTTTGACGTTTAAACATCATTTAACTTTAACCATCGTTTATGAATATACCCCAGCAAATTTTTCATGACGAGATTTTTACAGAATAGACCTGCGATTAACGAAGCTCTATTAACCCTTGGTAAAGATGCTATAATGATATATCTACTGCTACTAGCAATCTATTCAAAAACAATTTTCTCATGCAATCAACGTATGTATAGGAAATGTAAAAAGAATCACATACCACCAATATTGATTACCATCTAAAGGAAATGGATTCAACAAAAACTGGCATTAGGTACCGACTACAAACGTAAACAAATTGTATTGCATCCGTTCTGTATAGGAATGACCGTGCCGTGTCTATGGCACTTTGTAGTGTGGCGTGCTTTATTGTGTCTAAGAACTTGTGATGAACGTTTGAAGATTATTAAAAGTTTTATTTACTTACTTTTGTCAGGGGACTAACCCAACAGACTTCTTACCAGAGATCGGATATTCGGATGCATATATACCTAAAGATAATTTATAGCTATGAAAGTATGGAAGCGGCTTTATAAATTATTTTTAATTTTTTTTCTAAAATAAAAGTATTCTAAGTTACTCCTTATTACATCAGCTATCTGCTAGTGAAAGTCCCGCTAAAATCGGTCTAGCCGTTTCAGGGATTAGCTGGAACAAACAGGCAGACAGATAAAAATTGAAAAAATAAATATATTTTATGTACCGTGTATATATCCATATTCTATAGTCCTGTTAGTAAAAAGCGGTTTTTTTAATATTTCAAACCTTTATTTATCTGTATGTATGTATGTAAGATTATTCATGCAAATAAAAATATATACACTATTCTTGAAATTACAGAGAGATCGAAAGAAAGTGGGGAGGCCTTCGCCTAGTAGTGGGACTTTAATGACTAATAAAAAGTCCTGAAATATACCATCCATTCTTATCTAAAGACTAAACATAAGCTCAGTTTCCAATAATCACATTTAATGAACTCAATCTAAACAGTCAGACATGTATATTACAAATGTTTGGACAAGTCCAGCCGTTGCGGACGTGTAAACAAACAGACAGACATATTCGATCAACATGTCGCCTTCCATTATCTGTCGTCTTGCTTCCATTTGTTTTACGGTTTTATTCAGATGTCTTTACTTTTAGAGGAAATGGGGGACTGGGTATATGTTTTTTTTTTGGGTGGGAAATTATCAAATAACTTCTCCCGCTCTGGGTGGAGCAGGAGGGCGTATCAGACTTTTACTGACTAAAACCCTCCTGTGTTCCCTCAGTTGCCTGTGTGCCAGGGGCTGCGGTATCTCTGGGTATATGTTATGTTGGCCCTGAAGAGTGAAGACCCGTCATCACCGTTCTCCTGCCCTTATGCTATATACTATTTTTATAGTGGACAAAAGTTGCACAACATTGTTGCAGCAACACCATTTAGTTTTCGTGTTGTTTGAAACATGTTTTATACATAATGATAGCTCTATAAGTATTTAGATCACAAACTATTAATTGAAACCACTTTGTACTTTTAACAATATACTCGTAATAACTTCACACTATATCCTTACTAATATTATAAACGCGACAGTTTGTATGTATGGATGTTTGTTACTCTTTCACGCAAAAACGGCTGTACGGATTTGCATGAAATTTGGCACACAGATAGATTATAATCTAGATTAACACATAGGATACGTTCCCAGGGGATAATTTCCGACTTCCACGAGGGCGAAGCCGCGAGCAGAAACTAGTAGGTAATAAATATACAGGATGACAAGGGAAATATTCAACACATGAAACCACTGTCTCTTACAGCGGTCTCCAAAAAGGTCCCATAGTCTCGTTATCACAATGGTCACAACGCTGCTCTTGTTTATGTTCCCATGCTGAATTTTGAGCCTATCTTATGGATGTTTACGTCTTGTTCGGGATACTGCAGCGCAAGCACCTAGTCTGCTGGAGGCCACCAGGCCGCTCCGCTGATGTAACTCTTAACTTTGTAAGAGATCGCGGCTATCGTCAACAATAAAGTGCACCAAATTGTGTCTGCCAGGGGTGCGGGTTGTTCGAAAGAGATACCGTGGCCCCTGGCACACAGGCAACTGAGGGAACACGGGTGGGTTTTAGTCAGTAAACGTTTGACACGCGCTCCTGCTCCACCCAGAGCGGGAGAAGTTATTTGATGATTTCCCACCCAAAAAAAAAAACAAAACATACTTGCGGGGCAATTGCGAAAGACACCTACAATGGCAATCGATAACAATCCCTTTCATTTCGACAGTTTAGCCACATTCATTGCGTTATTTACTTTTTTGAGCAGAAGAGTTTTTCAAACCTATCAAGCCTTGGGTTAGGATTTTCCTTTAAACCCTCCGATTGTGATTGAAAGTGTGTTTACGGAATCAAAATGCAGATCTAGTTGAGCTTAAAACTGTCTTGGATTGAAACACCGACCACTAAGAAAAAAAAAATAAGGTAGGTTATAAAAACTTGCAAATCAAGAACAATATAATATCCGATTTAATGATTTCTGTTTTAAATCAAGGATAAAGGTTTCCCCAGGCCGGCACGATGCGACATTGCGGCGTGACTCTTGTAGATTAATGTCCATGAATTTTTCATAGAAATTGTTCTATTAAAGTCGCGTCTATCTGCAGGAGCCCTAAAGCCGACGGTGCAGCTATAGTTAAGAACATTACAAAAGACATTCCGATATTGAAAATCAAACATAACCTCAACAGCCAAGTCAAGTCTGAACATTATAATAGACTTCTCGATATCCAATATCAAACATTACTTCACATTTCCAAGCCAAGTCTCTTCAAATCCCATACAATTTACAATAGAAAAATCTCAATAGAAATCCGATATAACTAGCATGTCATATGTACTATGTGTAGTACATGTACTAGTCTAGTGTTATTATAATCCAGTAACAAATGGTCGAGCCACGCTTACGTACCCGAAGCTAAGCATGTGGGGGTTAAGGCGAAGCAAGCACAAGGAAATAAACAGTTTTTCTATATTGTGTATGTAAGTGAGGAAGTTTTATTATCAATTATTAGCTTTTGCCAGCAGCCAGGCGCGGTCCGAGGGGGGGGGGGGATACTAGGGGTCATGATCCCCCCCCAAGTCGTAAACGTAAAGCCAAGAATGACGGGACGTGCTATAGCGGTTAAAATAGTAATTTATCAAAAATGTAATAAATTATCCTATAAATATGTAGGTAGTCTTTGTCTGTGATGCCCAGACTTTGGCTGCGACCGCGCCTGCCAGCAGATTTGCCACCGAGGAGGTCGGTGTAAAGATCTATACAGATAAATAACATTGGAGTGTCTATCTTCTAAATCTTCCTCTTGAATCACTCTGGTTCTAGTTTAAAAGGTCTAAGCGTATAGACTCGAAAAGCTAATTTGTTTTATACTATGTAAAGATCTGAGGTATTCACTCGTCTCCCTAAACACGAAGTCCGTTGTTTCGGCTGAAGTTACGGACGTTCCTCACTCCATATCACTTACGGACATAAAATTAGTTTGGGGCCCGAGCTATGAATTAATGTCTATTTATTATTATTTATTTACTATTTAACCATTTATGCACACACATATAAACAGACAAGAAGAAAGGAACAGAAATTACAATCAAAACGATTTGACAATTTTTGCACGTGTTTTGAGGTATCAACTACTTACTTTCGGACATGCCCGTATCTTCGTTGACGGACTTACAGAGTAGACCTCCTGTATTCGAGCTCGTGGCTTATAGCTGCAGAGATCGGTTGAAGGTTAAGCTAAGCTTGCCGCGGTCGGTTCATGGATTGCTAACCATATCGAGACCCCATACGTTATTCGAAGATCTTTAACAGTCATAACGGGTAGTCAGATGCCCAAAATTTCGGTCAACCAGTCTAACTAAGGGGTATCGTGTTACCCAGTAACTGGGTTGTGGGCGTCAGGTGGGCAGTCGCTTCATGTAAAATACTTGTATTTTGCTGCATTCGGTCAGATTGGAAGCCGACCCCAACATATTATGTTGTTGGGAAAAAATTATATCACTTTTAAAATGTCTATTGATTATCATTTCATTTAATGTGACGGCGAATCTTATATTCATTCAAGACAGATTAACAGAAAAAGCCTTTTACAACTTCATTTAAAGCTGCGCAGAAAACCTGAGAAAAAAACTAAAAAACTCTCTACCACTTATTATTTATTTATCATAATATATTCCTCAACCTCCGCGTTTGGTGCACACCATCCCCTTAATCAGGTAGGAGACCGAGTTCGGTATGCGCAGACGCAACCGCTAGAACCATTTCTTAGAAACGAGATAAAAACCACCGGCGACACTCAATTTATTGTGCTTTTTTAACTATTTACATACTTTTTGTACTAAACTTATGTATAATCATTTGTAAAATAACTTAGAGCCTATATTTTATTGGATTATTGTGTGAGATTTGACGTTCATTTTAAATGATAGAAAATGTTCGGTATTTGTTGTTGTCGGATGATATTGTAATCCTAGTTTCGCTTGTCTGTTTTTTGTTGGTTTAGTCTTTGATTAATTGAATGTAACGTGTGTGTATTGAATATTTGTACTTTAAATATTGTCGTTATGAGCAATAATAGTTCTTATTGCAATCCGATACGGGTTAAAATCTGTTGTAATACATTCGAATAATAAATGAGCAAGCGTATGTCGTAAAAATGCAAATAAAATCGTATAAAATTAGATATTAACTATTTAATAATAAATAATCCATCACTGGATGCAGTTTTGCATTTGAAATTGTATGGTATATTTTTAATTATAATTATAATTTTTATAATTTAATTATAATTGTTATTAAAGGGATAAACTGGTTTTAAAGATAATTAAGAGGTGACTTTGATGATTTTTTTGATGCATTAAAGTATGTTTAATTATGTTTAGAGTTCCATTTCTCGATGCAAAAAAGACTTTAAAATATAATATATTTTTTTTTGCTTTCAAAATTGTTTATGGTTAAAGAGATATACTCTGGTTTAAAAAAACCACCTTTTTGAGCGTTTTCAAGAAATCACCACCAATACATACTAATACTAAATGAATACATTATGGATGATACATTGCTTAATGTTGGAAACAAGTTTGTCACTCCGCGTCTCATCAAACGCAATCAAACTTTTGTTCTAGCCTCAAGGTCTGAGACACTCTTTGCATTTCCAACTTTATTTCGATTTAGGTAAAGTTCTTAATACAAAAATGTCGCTTAGCACTGAACCAAGTGATCAGTTTTGTAAAAAGAATTGTAATTCTATACATATTGGGTTCGTAATTAAATAACAGGCTTGGTGGTTTAATCTGTAAACATGATCTAAATAAAAACCATTTGTTGTATTTAAGGGGTACATAAGGGGTATAATTTTCAACATTATTGCCTATTTGCTTGTTCAAAATCCAATACATTTTCGGAAAAAATTCTTAACGAATTTTACGCAGAAATTAAACGCTATCGCTCGATCCAAAACCGCTTTACCCTCATACACATATTCTTTAAAAATATTTGCTACATTTTCAGGACCACAATCTGCTGAAAAGTTATATGATTTCTCAGTAATAAAATAACCCAACAACATCATCAACAGAATTATCTTTATGAAAGACGGTGGCAGTAGGTACTTACTTAGTTAATGGTGCGTGACTTGATCGAGATAGGAACCTAGGACCTTTGACATAGCGGCCGCAAGCTACTCAACACACTGTTGACTGTTTTTCCTTATCGGTTTGGCCTTATATTTTTTATTAAATATGAATAAAAATGTTTATTGAATTACATTGCAGTCATATTTCTTTATATGTCACGCAGATGGTTGGAATGAGTGCTGCTATTAATGCTGGCTTTTTAGCACAGTTCTGCTATTAAACTTGAATGTTTTCATTTATTTCATAGCTTTCTTTGACTTTTACTTGAACGTTAATAAATCTTCTTTTTATTTATCTATCTATTTACTGCCAAACTGTAGCAGTATTCAAAAGAAGAGTGAAAGAACACTATCTCTCCACATTGTCATAATTGTATTTATTAATTAAATTACATTATAATTATATATATTTTAGTGATATTTATTTTAGAAGTATGTATGTATATTAGTATGTATGTATATTAGTATGTATGTATATTCTCATATTATGTGTGTATATTTTTAAATTAGAGTTTAATTTGTAATTTTATGATTTTCCTTCTACTGTTATTACACGCGTTGTCTACATTTCTGTTATCTTCTCTCCTATCGCAGGTGTGCTGGAAGAGATTTCTGTAGAAATAAACATTACCTTTGTACGTATTTTTCTGTTCCTTTCTTCTTGTCTGTTTTTATGTGTGTGCATAAATGGTTAAATAAATAAAAAGAAAAGTCCTGACTGACTAACTGTCTCATCAACGCCCAGCCACCCTTGGACCTAGAAAGCTGAATTTTTGCACACAGGTTTCCTTTATAATGTAGGCAAGGAATAAGGTAGGACTTTTTGAAATTCAACCCCTGAGTGAGTTAAATAGAGGATGAAAGTTCCGTGCGGGCGAAGCTCCTGGCAGAAACTACTCGGTCATATTACAGATCTCTGAAGTGTTTTCTGCAGATATTTTTCTCACTATGTTGGTTTTTATGTCGTAGCGGAATGATTGACTAGAAACAACCTTTGAAAGCCGAAGATGCCCCAAAACACTTTTTAAAATGCATCTCAAAATCATCATCATCTGCCTACCCTTTTCCTAATTATATTGGGGTTGGCTTCCAGTCTACCCGGAGGTAGCTAAAAACCAGTATTTTATTTGAAGCGACTGCTTATCTTAGGACCACCATATACGGACTGCTTCAAGCTGCGACTGCATAGTCAACTACAGTCTTCTACGTACACACATACACGAAACCGCTAGAGCAGTTGCAACTGCTTCGGGCGGTCGTGCGGTCAAGCAGTCGCCAGGCATACCTTGACTGCTCGAGCTGTCGACTGCTCTCGCGCAGTTTCTCCGCCTGCGCTCTTCATTTGTGACGCTTCTTTTTGTGACTTGTTGAGCAGTTCATACCAACTGCTCCAACAGTAATCAATGGCAGCTTCAAGCTGTTGACTATGACTGTAAGAGCGGTCCGTGTATGTTGATCAATCGCTAACTGCTCGAGCAGTCCGTGTATGGCGGCCCTTACCTGCACAACCCTGTTACGGGGTCATACCGAGACTAATTATCAGACTTTCGGGCTTCTGATGACCCGTAAAGACTGCCAAAGATCTACGAATGACAGCCAAGACCAACGCCTTAACGTGCTTTCTGAGGCACGAGGGTTCTTGATATGTAAACTTGGCCACCCAAATGTATTTTAAAGTTTTGTCACCGACTTCCGAAATTAAAGTTATTTTTCACTTTGTAGTGTTTTTTTTTTTTTGCCCATAAACCTAAAGCGTCGCATGTTTGAGCAGTGTGTCCTCCCAGTCATGACGTACGGGGCTGAAACTTGGACGCTCACCAAACACACTATCCACCAAATGCAAGTCACCCAGAGAGCTATAGAACGAGCCATGTTGGGCATCACCCTCTACGACCGGGTGAAAAATACCGAAATACGGAGACGAACGAGACTCACAGACATAGCGGAAGTGATAGCAAAAAGAAAGTGGAAGTGGGCGGGCCATATATGTCGTAGACTGGATGGGAGATGGGGGAAAAAAGTGCTGGAGTGGAGACCACGAACGGGACGGAGGACTGTGGGAAGACAACCGACTAGGTGGACAGACGATATCATTAAAGTGGCCGGAAGAAACTGGATAGCCACGACACAAAACCGCCAAAAGTGGAGAGATTTGGAAGAGACCTACACTCAGCATTGGGTGGCCAAAGGTTGAAGAAGAGAGAGAGAGAGAGAGTGTTTTTTTGGAAGTCGGTTGTTATATTTTTTGACAAAAGTTTTTTTTATTTTTCACTTTTTAGTTATAGTACTTACCTACCCCACAGCATTCGATATTTCATCATCCTTGGGGTCAAAACAATGCATATTTATGCGATAGTAGCAGCAATCGCGGTAATTTTTTGAACAGTTCCGTTGTCTGTCTCCGAAACGCATCATCAGATCTACAGACATGAAATTTAAATGGAACCATTTCGGAATAAACTTCTTTCGAACAAAAAAAGAATTTTGCAAATCCGTCTATATATTACGGAGTTATGCCCGAACATACATAAAGAAAGAAAACATGTTTATTCTGCACAAACAAAACGCACATTACAAAAAATATAATAAAACAGGTACACATACAAAGTAGCTAAAAGCCCCGTATTCAGCAAATGCACCTCAAAATGACGTTCCGAAATAAGGAACATCTATTTTAACATTCATCAAATAACTATAAAAACTATAAAACATGCACCAGCTTTTATAAAAATTATCCAACAGAAGAAAGCGTAAAAATTCAAAACAAATCTTCCACTATTGTTATCGAACCACACTCCATGGTTTGTGGTCAAACTGTTCACGCTCAGTTAGAACTAGAAATAAAAGAATCCAGTCTAACCGCAGACCTAACTTGCGCACGCGTCGCGTAATTTGTATTGTGCGGTTTTCTGTTAGGCTTGAGTGCAGGAGTAATGGAGATCAAATGTTTTCGATTATATTGTACTAACCTCAGATTATAAAATAAAGGCAGATAGACCGCGCGGAACACCAAGAGTGAAGCCAAAAAACCAAATACTGATTCAAAACTCGAGTTAGTACGCCACGAAGCGTCATAATATTTATGTTACATACAATGCGACGCTTTAGTAGGTATTTGGTTTTTTGGCCTCACACTTGGTGTTCCGCGCGGTCTATCTGCCTTTGTTTTATAATCTGAGGTATTAGCCTCTAGAAATTATCTCACGGGGTCGTACTACCGGGATAAAAGTATCCTATGTGTTAATCCAGGTTATAGACAATCTGTGTGCCCAATTTCATCCAAAACCGTATGTTTTTGCGTGATTGAGTATCAAACATACAAACTTTCACATTTATAATTTTAGTAGGATGTGCAGCACACTGTAGCTATTTGGAATGAAAAATCGGTACTACAGTGTTGTGAAAGAGGTTTTTGGGAGTGCCAGTGAGGGTATGAACAGAATACTTTAATACGTAATGTACGTCTTGCAGTCGTTACTTAGATAATCTTATGGCCTGGGTGTCTCTTTAGTACTCATTACCTACTTAGCATTTTTAGATTTCGTCTTTCTGATGAGCTCTATTAGATAAATGACAAATGATTTTATTTCTTTAAGTAGGTTTGTAGAAAAACTATTACACGTCAATCATATTTCAAAAACTACATGAGGTCGGCGTTTCATAGGAAACGCCGACCTCATGTCGTCATATAGATGACGACTCTGTTATAAAAGGCCGAAACAAACTCAGATGTAACTCACACACAGTCTCTTTTAAAATGAAGAGAATCATGGTCAGATCATGTCTTGTGAAGACCATGTAGATTGATGTCTGAAATGGTCTTGATAAGGAAAGAACCACATAGATTGAGTGGTCCTGTTCAGTCACTACACGCATTTATTAAGTAATTGTGCAGCTCAACTCAAAACTCGACGATATATGTACTTACAAGAAAGGGTCATGCTGGGGTTTGTCTACTAGCTGATCTTCTTCTGCTTTCTACGTTTCTTCTTCTTTACTTCCATCTTGTATTCTCTCATGTCATGTACTCTAGTAACATCTAGCCTTATTCCTTATTGGGTGGCCAAGAGGTCATAACTAATTAAGCTACTATTACAACAAATAGGTAGCAATCTTAATTATCCACGTGCACTTGTAGATTATAAGTTCTCTATCTCTGGCCAAAGTCAGGAGTTCAAATCCTGACCTGTTAAACTACTAAGATGAACCTACTTCTATTACTGGGGTTAATTAGAGTATTAGTATTACTAAGGGCAACGTGGGTGTTACAGATAGTACTATAGATGTATACTATACAGAGTACTATATAGGGTAAAGAGGTGTAAAGTTCACTCATACTCTATAGAAAAGGGAAGATCCTCCGACCATACGGGTGTTGTGTCTGGTGGGCAACTGCCCGACGATTGATGTCGAGAGGTTGTATATTTACAATATTTACCAATCGCGCGGTAAACTTTGGTTGCGCGATTTAGGATTTGTGTGACGTCATGTCATTGTCGCGTAGTTCGCATGTGGCGTTGTAGATGCCGCTAGAGTATCTAAAGTAGATGCTAAACTATTTCAAGAAGATAATGCTGTGTCATTTCATTTTAGATTTAAAGCCAGGCTAAAACATGATAGCCATGTTATCTGCCTAGTCTTTTTCCCAATTATGTTGGGGTCGGCTTCCAGTCTACCGGATAAAGCTGTGTACTAGTATTTTACATGGGAAGACTGCCTATCTGACCTCCATAACCACTGGGTAACATTATATCATTAAAACATGGTAGCCATGTATCAGTTTCTATTGGCTGATTCTTATACAGCACCCTAATTGCGTAACACACAATTAATCATAATCCGTATCATTTTGACAGTTCAACAATCTGCATTGCGTTATTAACGTTGTTGAGCAGACACATTTTTCGAATATATGAAGCAATGGTTTAGCACTCTGTTTCAAAGCGAAACAGATTATGATTAATCGTGCGTTACGCAATTAGGGTGCAAGGTTGCAGGGACATAGATGTTACTTTTCAGTTTCTAGTGTTATTTTTGGAAGTCGGTTGTTTGTTTTTTACTTTTTAATGTTAAAACGAACCGAGCGTAAATCAAAAAGAGCTATAGAAAACAATGAAGCACAAAGTAGTACGACAACTTTGTATGAAAGACAATGATTCGTCGAAAATGTTGCGCAATCATATAGAATTTCATACATAGATTTTTAACTATGGGGGCCACTAAAAGTCACCAGTCATTAAAAATCGAAACACAACTCATTATCAGGAACTACACACACTGCATGTAAGTCGCGTAAATCCGCATCGAATCGCCACGCATTGCATGTAATTCGGACATCACTAAGACAATGAAAATTTTTATTTATCACCACTTTACCGCCTGTCGTCTGAGTATGCGAACCGATTTTGGATTCAAAACATCGATCTTTTTCGGTACTCGATTCATAAATCGAGTGGGTTCATTATGGATGCCGAGCGTGTATTGTAATGAAATAATTGTAATGTGTGGCCTGTAGTGGGGTTAATTTGTGAGACGTGAATGGGTTTTCGCGAAGCGAAATTTTTGTTGCACGCATTTTCGTGTTTAATCCTAGGTACCACTATCCGATCACCATAAAAAAGTAGGTTAAGTTAAGAGGACTGAGCTGACGCTAAGTTGACGTCACGTGTGGTCACGTAATAAAAAGTCATCATAAGGAGCGTTTTGGCAGTAAATTCAAAGCAACGAAAAATTAATTTGATTTAAATCGTTTTTAATTGAGAAAATGGATATAAATCAATTTACTTTTATTTTTCTGTTACATAAAAAAAAAAAAAAATTACCTTCAGGTGTACAAAAAAAAAACACTTATAATAAACACTATGCAGCCTTACAACTAAGGGAAAGAGTGTTTTCGATGAACTCTGGCACCCAGTGTAAGATTTAACTTGTGTTTAGGGTGCCAGCGTCCTCGCCTATAATTGAACATGTATCAGTAGTTGTAAGCCAAGCACAATATATTATTATTTATATAACTATTTACTAATAAATGCAACTGTGATGTGGCCTATTGAAGTACATATGTATGTAATTGAGAGGGAGAGAATTAAGGTGAGAACTTGTGTTTATGTTAGTCTATAGTATGTATATAAATAATTAAGAATAAATGACCATATTTCATCCCAGTCTTCAAATTAGAATATTTTTTCATAAATTGGAAAACACCCTATTCTATAGATAAATATTTGATACGGCCGTGAATCATAGTTATTTAAGTATTTCAACTTTTAGCCTGATCCTGACCTAAAAATTGTCGAAAAAAGTCAACTTGAATCTCGTGGGCTAGCCGGACGCATCCTCCCTAAAGTGTTAGTTAGGGGCAGACAGTTTTCCATAACACACAGGTTGTGTTTTTCAATTAAATATCTTCGACACCAGCCCCAAGTTCTTCGATCACATATAACAAGCAGTCACTTCGACTGGCTTTACCGTGAGACGCATAATTTTTTGCAAGAGACCTTGCAGAATGAATATTATTGCATTTATTGCCTCAGGTTCTCATCATCTGCCAAGCCATTTCCCAAGTATTTTTGAGGTCACCTTTCAGTTAACCCAGATGCAGCTGAATATCAGTATTTTACGTGAAGCGACTGGTTACCTGACTTCCACAACCCAGTTACTCGGTAACACTGTATCACTTGGTTACTGGCTAAGGCTTTTTTTTTGAGGGTTCCAAATGATAAAATAACTTCTCCGGCTCTGGGTGGAGCAGGAGGGCATGACAGAATTTTACTGACTAAAACCCACCCGTGTTCCCTCAGTTGCCTGTGTGCCAGGGGCCGCGGTATCTCTTTCCGGCCCTTCTTCTCGGCCCTTGAGGATCCCACCAGTTGGTGCTGACATCTCTTTGAGGCGCACGTGGAACACAACGGGCCGTCGACCCGGGCTTGGTCCTTACCGGACAGCGAGCTACCCATTACTTGCCATCCGCAAGCCCGAGCCTACGGCGGCTGGTAATCAGCCTGGGATTCCCGACGCCCAGGGCGTCTCCTGCGGCGACTACGGCCGTGAGGGCGCATATACTGTCTCTCCCTCACGTGTGCTGCCTCCCTCTTCGCGAGCATTACTGCTTCGCAGAAGGTGACGGCACACCTCCACCGTATGCTCCACCGTGTCCTTAGGGCGATCTTCGCAGTGGAAACACCCGGGCGTTTCATCTCGCCTTATCCGAAACAGGAACCTCCCGAAACATACTGGCTAAGGCTTAGGTTGTAAGCTTGTAGTATGTCTCCTACTAGCTGCGCCTCGCGGTTTCACCTACATAAGTCTCGATCCCGTGAGAATAACGGGATGAAAACTATTCTATGTCCTAATTCAGGTCATGGTCTACCCATGTGTCAAATTCCATCCAAATACGTCCAGCCGTTTTAGCGTTAAAGCGTAACAAACACATGCAAATCTTTTCTCTTTATATTATTACATAGTTTAGACAAGCATATTATTATAATTATTCATGATTCCAACAACTGTCAAGCTACTCAAGGCTTCTGCCAAGGAGATGTTCCACTTAGTACCCTAAAAGTCACCATCAAAAAGGAAAAGCTAATAAATCTTATCGTACCATCCATCTTATCTGTATGTTCAAGGAGTATACTTCAAGTTATTCAGGGGACACCTCTAGACATCGTTTGAATGTAATCAGTTTTCAGTTAAGTCGTAAATTTTCTCCTACCAACAGCACTTCATACATTGAATTAGTAATTTATTTGATTACATCAACGTCAGGGTGAAAAGCTTGTGCATGTTTGGCCTGGATTTAAGTGGAATTAGGACAATTAACTGGGTTTATAGTTTCGAAACCATTTGAGTTCGGAATTGGATGATTCTTCTTGTTCTTTGATTGGATCTTTACCATTTTCTTTGCATAATCATGTAGCCATGTTATGTCATATGTATAAAGTTCTCACTGCTAGGACACAAGCCTATATAATCGACCATGCAGGCCCAGTATGGTTTGGTAGATGTCACATGTGGACGATTCTTTTATTCTAGGACTGGCCGGTTTCCTTACGATGTTTTCCTTCATTGTTTTGAGAGCTACCTTCAAATTGTCGTCTTCTTTCTTTAATCCCAAGTTCCTTTTTCCTCAGCTAAAATTATTTTAAATTTACAGTTCAGGTTAATTAATTATTTTTTCCTCCAACACATCAGCTTCACGGACCTTTAAGAAAAAGGAATTTTTCAAATCACAGCACTTTACAAATTGGTGATCACCGTCCGTATACGACTCTATCTTTTAAAACCAATATTTTAAGTAAGTACGAAAGGTTTTGTTCAAACGAATATTTTGTCTTTCAGTACCTCGTTCGGATACCTTACCACTTCTGTTTAATTAGTCACACTATCCATTTTAGCTTTGTTACTACTAATTAAGATTACAGTCACAACACTCGGCATATTTTCCTGTATTGTTAGTTAAATATTTTGAAATATCGCATTTGTTACGATTGTCAATATTGTTGGAGATTCAAGTTGAAATTGCGCATACTTTACTTCAATGTCAAAGTTGTTCTTGTCTTGCTTATTTGCTCCTTCTTCTTGCTTATCATGATAAGTTATATTTTTAATTGACTTCAAAAAGGCGGTGGTTCTATGTTCTATGCCTGTATTTCTTTTTGTATGTAGGTATGATTTTCATCAATTGTTGACCGATTTTGAAAATCCTTTTTTGCTTGACGGGTCGACTCCTTTCACTGGTGTTTACATAGGAAACAGTTGTTTACGAATTTCATGGTGTCTTTGCCATTGAATTCCGAAGTTTAAGTTATTTTACACTTTTAGTGTTTGTTTTGGAAGTCGGTTGTTTTTACTGTAATATTTGTTTTTTTCTTAGTCGTCAAAAAATTTCATCTTTGACAGCTGTACGCGTTCTAGCGTAGGCAATTCTTAACATAAATAACAACACTTTTTCTTTTGCTGTAGATAGTTGGTAAAATTAAAATATCAAAAATAACTTGAACCCCTTTTCATAAATACGTTTATCCAGACTTAAGTATATTGATATTTAATTCACTCTAAAGACTTAGACCATTATGTCTGTTGATGAAATTCTACCGAATATCTTCAAATTAACAACACTAAATATCATCGTCTTCTCAACCAACCTGTTCTTCAAAGCGAAGACAAAATTATACAAAGCGAGCGAAAAGTGGTTTATTTGAGGAACAAATAAATAACTGATATAAATGTTTTATCGCTGCCATATAGACGAGAATCAATAAAAATCACGCACTCGGAATTGGCCGCGATCCATCATCGTATTGTAAAAGAAAATGAGTATTTTGGAACTGTATTTTTAGCTCCTTAAGTATTTTTACGGATTTAGATAAGTAGTTGCTGAAGTAGCAGCAAGAATAAATGTAAAATGGGCCTCGGCGAGTTGGCTTCCGCCCCTCGTACGCCTTAAAAAGGTCCCGGGCACCCTTAACGCGTAACACTATTCATAATATCATTCATAACATGACTTTATAACTCGTCTGGTGGTTTTGAGTATTTTGTAAATGTCCTGCAGATCTGGTAGCGTCTTGTGACGGGTCTTTGAGCTCCCAAAATAGGGTTGAGCTACACGGTGACAGATATATACATGCCGTCTGTTGGGACAGGTCAGCTCAAAGCTGCAATGGCTCTTTCTTCAAAAGGCCCTTCCAGACATAGCTCTGCGTTGTTAGACTCACATAAAATTCAAATAATATAATGTTTGGACTTTAAAAGAGACCATGATCTCTGAGTTTGTTTCGGCTTTTTTTCTCAGGGAACAGTCAGGTAAGAAATACCGGCGCCATCTAGTTTTAAAATATTGACCAACAAAATGTTGACGTGTCTTATAAGATCTACTTACATAAATAAACATTTGATTTCATTTAATTTCTAGATGTGAATAATTTTGAAGGATTTTGCAAATCCATTCCTTCATAATGGTCGAAAATTTTGTCTGCGCAACAACGTAAATAACGCCATGAATGTTGTGGAGCTGTCAAAGTGAAAGCCATTTCTACTGAAAATATGTTACGTTACCCTGAGTTATGTCAAATCATTAACGAAAAATCAATGTGTCCATAGAGCTACAAACATAAGCTACATATAAGTTTACAATTAGTCTAATTAATACCTAGACTATCGTGAGATCAAAAAGTATCAATAAATGCATTATAAAACTATTTTTATTTGAGTGTTATATTATATTGTTATTCATCAAAACAAATTCAGTGCGACAGCATTAGAAGTTACAGTTCATGCCCCTAGTAATAAATACAAAATTAATCATAAGTAAATGAATAAAGTATGTATTTTCTAAAACAGCCCATGATAGCCTTTATTTTCACATTAATTATTGACTTCCTGTCAAACAAGATTGAACAAAAGGACCGATCAAAAACAAATATACCGAAATTTATACTATTTTATTCACAACAGCTATCAAAAAACCATCAAAGTAGTTTTAGACTTATATCCACCATAAAAATGTCAAAGAAATAACGTGTCAAACCGAATCCTGTTACACATGTCGAGCTCATTCCTAAAGTTTGCTTTAAACGGATTAAAATTCGTTCCCCATTTAGAAAAAAGAAGTAAAATTTATAGTTCCTAAAAAACGGGCCATAAAGAAAGCAATAAAGCGGCTAGTTCCACCGCCTATAAATCCAGAAAATGACTACCAATCAATGTGTAAAAATAAATTTATAATGTAAATAAATAAGTTTCACCTACAATTTTTATTGTCCAGCTTTATATTTGGAGTTGCTAGTTTTATTTCTCACTTCCTTCATCGTGGCGTGAATACGCTAACCACACATTACCAAACATGTCTTTACAACCGTTCCATACTTAATTTCAACTTTATTGTTTCCTAATTCAGGTCTGCATCTAATTTCGGGACCGCACAGATTAATTTTGTAGAAAGAGGCGTCAAGTCATTAAGTAGTCGACGGCGATGAGCAATAAAAATTAGAAAACATAAATAAAGTTTTACTTTGAATGAGCATAGTACTAAAATACGCGTCTGAAATAACATTTAGCTATAATATGTTGTGTGGTGTCTGGTTGAGCTTATTGAAATGCTGAGTGCAAATGTAGCGAATGTCGTCGCAAAAGTGACACAGGCAACGGTTCTGTGACATGTGCCAAAGCTGAGCCTACAGAATATTTGTGTGCAGGACATCTGCAAAATAAGGATTGTAAAGTTAAATAATAAAAACATCATGGTTATAGTTGGTAGTCGTAAATGTTTTGCAGCTGCAAATACATGCTTCTGCTTCTGTGGTAACATCGATAGACGCAATTATACGAGCTATATATGTAGATCTACATAAAGATGATCCTGATAAAGCGTGGACATAAAATCGCGTTTATGATGCTATGATACATGTCAAGTATAATACCGATAAACTTGAAAAACGTACTTGATCCTACATTTGTCATAAATAAAGGGTTAATAAAATTGTTCACACACCGACAGGTTGGTAGTTGCAAAAATCATAAACCTTTTTGCTGTTGGTATCCTGCTTAATGTATTTTTATTGCCGTAGCAATATTTCAATAAGATTGTAATCCAAACAACAGTTAGATGACTCACTTAATTCCGTATATACACAAGGAATAACTGAGTATTTATAGCATCATCCTTTTTTGTCAGTCTGTCTGTCATGAGTTCATGACAGTCACGGTCGATTAAATCGCCGTGCATACTGGATTAAGAATCAATTTTGTTTACTTATATGGAAAACTAATTTCCGTGTTTGGCTACAATTGTGTTAAAAACAATTTGCTTCTTATAAGGTTCTTTAATTTGTTTAGTTCTTCAAGTGTTTGTATCTGTTCGTTTACCTTTGTCATTTTCAGATTTATTTCTGTAGCAGTCTGTTGTATATTCTCTTTATCGATTTTCTTTACTATCTTTATCATTAACTATATCTGTAATACTCAGTCTTCTACATATCTTAATATTGTCGTCTTTAAGTACGTAATTCTTAACTATCCATTGCATACTTATTATAGAAAATATATTATTTCTATTTAATTCTAAGAAAGATTCAGACATAAATACATGACATCTCTACCCAGATCGTTCCTTACATTAACCGAGAGAGTCAAAGGCTTTCAAATTAAGTAGTAATCTTTGTATTTAAATGCTTTTATTTAAATATTACATTTACAATACAATACAGCGTATTTATGAATATAATAAATTATAAACATGTATACGTGCCTATTCACTAGCTGAAGCGAAATGTTTGTTCTACACTGGCAGATATAATATCTGGTAAGATAGCTATTTTAGGTTTGGTTGTGTTAGGAGTACTAAACATTCCAAAATCATATTTCTTTTCCAATATGCTTGACAGTTCATTTACTTCTATTCCTTTCCTCGCAAAGTTTATAGCAGAGATTTCAGTCACTGCTATAGATGAGTTTTCATCTCATTCATCGTTTGTATGCTATAAGTAAGGTTTATTGGTATTGGGTTTATAGTTTAGGATCAATGCAAAAAAATATATAACTGTATGACCCTCACGAGGCTACCGAAAATAGTGGCACCTCCTGAAAAACGATTTATAAAGCTAAGTCTAGCCTAAGTCCATAGTGGTTCTTTAATCTGTAGTTTTATGCTTAGCTCTACACTACACAAGGTGGAGAATAAAGTGTTGTGGCGCAGCTTTGGCAAAGCTTATGCCCAGCAGTGGATTTTCATAGGCTGTATTTGTTACTGAAGACACGTGTACCTAAGTTTATACGTGTCGTAAGCATAGCCAAGCCTATCTCAAGCTACAGCACAGTCCCTATAATGCCGGACGTGCACGTACTGAGTGAGTTGACACCGCTTCGAAGGGCCATATACGCGCGGCGTGGCGTTGAAACTCATTATAATTTATGGTTGTCCCTGCGCAGTATACCGCGAATGCTAACTCTGCTGATGAAAGGATAAGCCGCTGGGTTAAGGTTCTAGGGATCGCCTTTGACGTATGTGACCATGGATGGGCGGGGCTGGGTTGTTTCGAATTTGGGACGTGGTTCCAACTGATTCTTGGTTTGGTGTATAGCAGAAATTATTAGTTGCATCTGAACTTGATTAGCTTAGAATTTTCTTTTCAATTTATTTTACTATCATATAGTTATGTTCCCCATTCTTCTTTCCTTATTTATGTTCCTGTTCTTCTTTTATATTATATTATTTGGTGACGTATTTTTCAATTACCGATTCCATATTTTATTTTTGCTCGTTTATTGAATTATAACTTCATACTATGCATTATATGCTATGCATCTTCCTTGTTAAAACTTCTTTTGTTGGTATATTTATAAAGAGCAGTGGTGGCCCTGAGGTAAGGACCATTATGATTGTAGTTTGTTTGAACCCAGACAGTCATTTACTTTTTGTAAATTATTATTCCATCACCACTGCTCTCAAAACGATGAAGGAAAACATCGTGAGGAAACCGGCATGTCCTAGAACCAAACCTTCGAAGACATGTGACACATACCAACCCGCTCTGGGCACGCGTGGTGGATTACGTGCCTGTCACAGAGAGGAGGCCTTGGTCCCAGGAGTGGGAATATTATCGTCTAATCATGTGTGTTGGCTATTTACATTATTTACTTACGTGAGAAACTAACCCATGATAAATATTATCGTGCTTCCACTAAATTTACTGTTATCCAGTAGTTAGTTGTCAAGGAGTTTATTGCCATAATAAATGGCGCTGGTCTTAAAGAGCTAGCATATTCTTAATAGAAAATCTAAGAGTCGCACATAAAATCATTCAGATGATCTAGAATCTTGACTATAAAGTTGTGGTACACGAGAAATGAATTAAGATATCTTATATATAAGTTGGTGTTAAATAATTTTGCTTCGATTTATGAGGAGGCTTTAGATCAGAATTTAATTGCTTTGTAGATAGGTTGCGATCGTTAATGTAATTAATTTTATTTTGAAAGGTGATTAATGTACCGATGTGAGATGAAACTTGCTTAATCTGATTTAAGACAAAGCTACGTTTAAAAAAAAAATGTACAATCGGTTCTAAATATTTCTCATAAAAATGTAAACAAACAACAGCAACTTACTAAAAGGAATTAAAAACACGTTCATCTTTACAGGATACATTTTAAACCAGTGCGCAAACTGTAATCATGAATTCACCATGTCAGAAACTTTTCGTCGGGTATACAAAAAAAATATCAGCTATTTCATATATTTTGACCGCGTAGGTATTGCACTTTTCTATGAAACACCAGTTTTTTTTTCTATAACCGACGAAAAATTTCTGCGCTGGGGGTTCTAGAATGATATTCTGAATTCATGGTTACAGTTTGCGCATTGGTTAAAAATTTACCCTGTACTTAGAAGATTTCAACTTTACGTCACCACTTTTAAAAATAATTATTGTTTGAATAACATTATTGAGGTTTTAAAATAACCTCAATTCATCATTCTCCTGCCTTTATACCAATTTATCCAGGGTCGGTGCAATATGACTGTTTCTGCCATACTTCTCTATTAGTCGTCATCTCCGTAGTCACATCCTTTCTAACCATATCATCATTCACACAGTCCATCCATCGTTTCTTTGGTCTCCCCCTACTCTTATAGCCATCGACATTCATTATCAAAACTTTCAAAATAATCTCAATTGACAAATCAAAAACAACTTTAAGGTATTTTAAAATACGAATTTCGGCGTTTACATTTTCCAATAACAAAACCAAATCACTCAATTTTAAAGTGGCTCCACAATTTGACACAGGTACGTTTTCTGAACCATTTCTTTACATTTTAATCAAATAGTTTTGAAGCAGAGTATAGTCTATTTTGCCGTAATACGATTCCGAATGCACCTAGCGTAGAAACTGACCTGTCGAACAAAAAAACATACTGTTCTGCCATGATAATGTGACATCATAGCGACAAAAGCGTCAGACAGCTCGTAAGTCCTTCACGATTTTTTACGACGCTGCAAATCGCAAGTGAGCAGACAGACTAAACGCTCTCTAATAAGACAATTCGCGTTCAGAACACATTCGAACAAGCTGAGGCCATACCAAATGATGAGTGGTCCTATTGTGTACTGACTTATAGGCAATGTCGGACCAATGAGTTCGTGAGCAGGGGGCCTAATAGCCCCTTATTCCAAAATTTGGCTTGGCTTGGCGCTCTTATTAGGATACAATAATAGTTGCTGAATATTAATTAATAGTTTTATTAGTTTGTGTTTAGTGAAAATCAAGGTCTTTGTAAGGTTGCGCGTGGATTGTTTCGTGTTCATTGTTTTGTATTGTGAATTGTTTTTCCATGTACTCTGCATGTAGGAGGATAAGTGATTGTTATAATTTATTTGCTGCTGGGGACTTTGTTGCGCCACTTCTTCTTCCCAGCTAAAGCACTAGGAAGTGGCGAAGGGCGGGCGTTTTGGGGGACTGTTTTATGTAATTTTGACGTTCAAAAAGTGCTGACTCTCAACCTAGTTTCAATAAAATGTCTTTTGATTTTGATTTCATAAATTCTCTTCTGTATGAGCCATTATGCACTGTCGACTGGTCACTGGACACTGGGAAGTCGTGTTTAACAAACACACAAGGGGACAGGCATAGTATAAATGAGTCGAAAAAAGTAACCTTCCCATCGAAAATCTACTGACCCTCGAAAAAGTAAAAATATTTAAGCAACTTTCGCTTTCATTGTTGCAGTATTAAGGATCAAAGATAAGTGTACAATCATCGAAATTCTGCTTCTCTGATGCGCCTTGCATAAAATTTGCCTAATAAAGATAATATAAAAAAAAAAATAGTTTAAAAAACTAAAAAACACGCTTTAAAAACCTAACTAAAAAGGGAGAAAACAATTTAATTCAATTAAAAAGCGTGGGGTGCTGTTTGAGGTATTTTTATAATCAATTAAAGTCAAGCACGCGACGCTTTTTAATTGAATTAAATTATTTTCTCCTTTTTTAGTTTAGTTTTTAAAGCGTGTTTTTTAAACTATTATTTATTTTCTATTTTTTAGTACTACTAACTACAAAAACGTGATTTTTTATTTCCTTTTTTTTTCATTATTCTCATTTTTTTTGTTTAATTATTGAATTGTCATCGGTCCTCGATAAGTTTACTAAGTTTCAATGAAATCAGACCGTTTAAAGTGGGACAAAATCGCGCTCTAAGGAGTCGGTTACATACAAACAAACAAACATACAAGTGAAGCTAATATAAAGCGTGTAAAAAATAACACTACCTATTTTGAGACAAAAGAATCACAACAAATAATATGTAGGTACTTCTTAAACTTCATAAATATTTTTTGCATACAACCGTCCTATTACCATTGATATATTGCTTCTACCTTATTTTATTGCACGTGATGATGATCATGTTAATGCCGCCATTTGTGATACAGTCTGATGTCATCATCGGACATAGTATAAGAAAATATCTCTATTGTAATCTTTATACAGATGTTTTGATTCATTGCTTACTGGTTAAGGCTTCTTGTGTACTATTCTAGGTACAATGTTGGTAAGGGGTCGTCCTATAATCACGTGCGGTTCAAAAAGGGGGGAGGGGGTCATAAAAACGACCCCAATGCGGGTGGGGGGAATAATGTAACAATCACGTGTATTTTTTCGTGCAACAACAAATGTACGTCGTGCGTGAAGTTACGGGCTTCCCGTCCTCCCCCTCCCCCTCCCAGTATAACGTGTATTTTCAATCATTAAAAAAACATAAAATTAGATTCTGAAAAGCTAGTTCTCAAGTCTCAAAAATCCACTGGCCGAAGTGGTTCTATTAATTATTGGTAATAAAAAATACTACTCACACATTAAATCATGAAGGTTGGTATAAAAGTTCCCTAAAGAACCTCACGTTATTAAAGAATGGTCCCTTAGTCGTTGTACAAATGTGGTAGTGCAAAAGATAACATGGCTTGTTGTGGAAAGGTACGTAGTTCTCCTGTTTGGGAAAGATTTAAGCCCAGCTGTGGAGTGCCTGGCTAACTATTGTGTGGAAAAGTGTTGAGAGCATATTCAACACACTCAGCCCCACACTAGCCATACTAGGCCTGTAATTTTAGCACTACAGGTAAAGTCAAAAGTCATAACGTCATAAGTCATCATTTATTTAATAACAAAATACATTGTGTTGATAATTACATTAATGAGAGATAAAATAGTAATAAAATAAAATATAAAAACATTGAATTAATTCATATTCTAAATTAATTACGCATTTAAAATATAACACCAACAATGATTCACAAATAATAATTTAATTGTGGCTGTCGTTTATCATCTATAAACTCATCGATACTGTAATAGCCCTTCCTCAATAAATTAATGTCTCTAATTTGTTCGTCAATAAGTTAATGATTTTCATACTTTTAAATTCTATTGGCAACTTGTGGTATAAAAAGACAGATTGAACTCTAGGACTGTGATGAACCACATTCAATTTCGGTTGGATTGTTGAAGGTTTAGTCTTTCCTCGTTCATCATCATCATCATATCAGCCGAAAGACGTCCACTGCTGGACATAAGCCTCCCCCAAAGCGGTTAGATTTGCCATAATCGCCAATCTTAGCAGGCGGATTGGCGATCGCAGTATGGCGGTCAAATGCATAGGGAACGCTGCTGCCCATTCTCTAGTAAGTCCCTTAGTCGCCTTCTACGACACCCCCATGAAGAAATGGGATGGTGCTATTCTTTTACGTCCGGCACCACACGGAACACCACACCACACTTTCCTCGTTGGTTTCGTGTAAATTCTTAACAAAGTTGGTTGACAACACTTGAAGTTTTTTTTATTTTTTTGTCGGGCATCTCGCAGTTGACCTTGAGAGGCCGTGACTGCTTAGCCGGGCTTTCCTGGGGCTGCCATTAAGAATTAACTTAACGCCTCCAGCCAGGGCTTAAAAACTAAAAACTTACATACTAAGCGACTGCACGCTGAGGGCACCCATGTGGGGTACTAACTTCGGCTCAGGGCGTCACTGTTAGGGGGACAGCTAGTGGGGACAGCCTGGATCAAAATATTGGCATTATTATTATTAGACGGGGAATTTAAAGCTACTGGTTCAGCTGCGGCGCGGGCTGGCGCTTCAACGAGTAAGGGTCGGTCGGGGAACACTAGAAGGAAGGGCCTTCTGCTGATATAGGAAAGGAACTAGCATTATGGTAGCTACTTCAGGGTTGGCAGATTTCAACAGCAGTGTTAACGGTCGAGGTTTAAAAGTTGTAGGTCGTGGTTTCAAATCCTAGGAGTCGCTTTACTTTTTGTAAATAATTTCATCGTCACTGCTCTCAAAACAATGAAGGAAAACCTCGTGTGGAAACCGGCATGTCCTAGGACCAGAAACCCTCATATAGAGAGGAGATAATGAACACAGCAGTGGGAACAGTTTAGGCTAATTATCAGAGATGGGCCGAATGTGGTTTGAACCGAATCCGAACTTCGGCCGAACTTTCGGTTAAAATGAAAAGTTCGGCCGAAGGTCGGCCGAACTTCGGCTCAATACCCTTTAATTGTAATCAAAAATACTTGATGTAAATGAATGTTTAGTTTATGAACCAAAAACGTGATTATTTTTTATTAGAAGAATACTAAGCTTATTTGATTTTTGTAATAGTGTGTCTAATTAATTAGGCAGAGATTTTCAAGAATAATTAGAAGAACTGATTTAATTTAAGGTTTATATTTACAATGTTCCTAACTAAAATAAATGACCATGGGTGAGTAAAAGACATCATTTTATTTTACAGTAATGTTATACTCGAATTCTATTAAATTTCAGTCAAAATAGTGCAAGTAGGTATTATTTTTCTTGTGCCGAATGTTCGGCATCTGAACCGAAGTTTGGCCGAATGCCGAAGTTCGGTAGAACCGAATGTGAACCGAATATTTGCCCATCCCTACATACAAAAGATATCTAATATGGACATTTTGGCTGAGATCGATTCGCGTTACTTAGCCAGTGCTTTGGCTTAGATATGTTTCTGAAGTTGTGGATTTACCCACAAATAAATTAACTTAATTAATCGTGCGAACCGCCAATAGAAAATAAATAAAAGTGTCGATTCGCCCGAGTAAATTGGTCGAATTAAAAATTAAATAAAATTAAACCGGTCGAAGTGGCGGATCTTGGGGGAGGCCTATGTCCAGCAGTGGACGTCCTTCGGCTGAAATGATGATGATGATGACGATGAAATTGGTGCGAATCGACTAATAAGCCGGAATAAAGTTTAACCAAAGAAGGTATGCGCAAGTAACGTTTGTAGATCTCGGCCTTAAAGTCGGTCCATGGCATTATTGTGATAAATTAATCCGATCCCAGTCAGTTGGACATAGGCATCTTTCAAATTGCGATACTCTTTGGCACCTTAAAGCTACCTACCATTACACCTGTACGAGCTATACTGTACATTGACCTTTGTGACAGTTTAAGTCACTCATACATGCACATTAATATTGTTTAGCTGTGCATTCCTCCAACATAGCATTTAAGTGTAACAATTATGTAAATATATTTAGTGGCAATAAATCCATCAAGGGAAGCAATCGTCTACTCATTTACATAACATAACATACCTTACAAGTTTACTTACATAACAAGTACATAACATTTTCACTGTTGGGCATCACACCCAACAACACCTACAAAACCATTATCCAAAGTCAAATTAAACGATATATTTATGTAATTACAGATTTACACAAGTACTTAGCAGGTTCTGAACCCAGAGCTGTCATACTGGAATACCTGCACTTTAATTGAACCTTTTAACTTGATTGACAGTATTAATTGTCAGTTGAAGTCAGCCTTAAGAGTCGTTCGTTATCATGACAGGGTTTTTTTGTATTTATTTTTAAAGTAACTGATTGACTCGTTTTGATTTGTACCACTAGAGGGTTTTTTTTTTTTTTGAGGATGGGAAATCATCATATAACTTTTCCCGCTCTGGGTGGAGCAGGAGGGCGTGTCAGACTTTTACTGACTAAAACCCACCCGTGTTCCCTCAGTTGCCTGTGTGTCAGGGGCCGCGGTATCTCTTTCGAACAACCCGCACCCCTGGCTGGCATCGGCCCTTGCGGACCCCACCCTTTGGTGCTGACATCTCTTTGAGGCGCGCGTGGAACACAACACGCCGTCGACCACCACTAGAGGGTCAGTTTTGTTATGTCGGAGATTTCTTGAAAACGGTCAAAAAGGTCTTTAACTGTAAATAATTTTGAAAGAAAAAAAATATTATCAAGTCTTTTTTGCATACAATTATGCAACTCAAAACATAATTAAACATACTTTAATGCATCAAAAAAATCATCAAAGTCACCTCTTAATTATCTTTAAACGCAGTTTATCTCATTAATAACAATTATAATTATAATTAAAAATATATCATAAAATTTTAAATGCCAAACTGCATTCTGTGATGAATTGTTTATTATTAAATAGTTAATATCTAATTTTATTTGCATTTTTACGACATACGCTTGCTCATTTATTATTCGAATTGATTACAACAGATTTTAACCCGTATCGGATTGCAATAAGAACTATTATCGCTCATAACGACACTATTTAAAGTTAACATGGCCTTATGAAAGCCATAAAACAGGTTTGCTAAAAAACCAAAAACCCGACTACTGAAAAAACACGCTCTATGAACTATGAAACAAGAAAATATTCTCATCTGAATGCCGTAGTAATTTTTTTTTTTACTTTACTGGACTCCTTCAACAAGAACTGGTCACTAGCAGGATTAAACCGAGAGAAGTGGAAGGAGGGTAGAGAGGCCTTTGCCCTGCAGTGGGACATCACAGGCTTTTAATAATAATATGACTTTATGTCCTCTAGAGGGCGCCTCAATTTGTCACCGCTGCTATTCAATGTATGAGGTTGAAGTTATGAGGGAACAGATGTACAACCATAACCCTCCTTTTTGCTTCGCCGTAGTCGGCTAAAAAGTAGAACAAAATAATATTTATGTCATAGACATCTGGAGAAAGATAATATTTTGGCTAAAGAAGTTAACTTGAAAATTATAAAACATTCTCATGCAAGCAAATCCGTAGCTTTTACTTAGGTAAATATGTATGAACGTAACCACAAAAAAAAAAAAAACTTAAATGTAGGTGCTAAGTATATCAATAAGTGAAATGTATGTATGAAAAATCCATAAAATAAATGACGACAGGAGTGTACATATTCATATCTTTTAATTAAATAATATCACGCATTAATACGATTCAGTAAGATACCATCAAATTGTACACTAATTACGACACAACTGTATAATTTTGTATAATTACAGTTACTTAATTTAACTTAAACACGAATAAAAAGTGAGTCATCAGTTTAATTGAAATTGTAAATTAACCATTGTCAACAATTATATAAATGTGTTTTACAAATAAGAATTAAAAAGTTATATTTCCATTTTTGTTCAACAACTTGTCATGTGCTCTCACCCCATCCGTTACTAATAGAGCTGCCCTATTCGTAAATCGTGTAATTTATCGATATCGATAAACTGGTTTCGTCTCTCGGATTTCTATCCTTACCATTAATATCATGCTTTATTAGTATTTAGATTCTTAATTAGTGTTTGCTTTATTATAACAGCTAATTATGAGTTTAACATAGCATAAACATATAAACTTCTAAGCAATAATCTCAATGAGTAATCTAGAAACTACACAATCAAATAGTAATAACTTGAACTGTCTTGTCTTATCTACAAGTTAACTATGCGAAATAAAACTAATCTAAATTAGTGTTAGAAGTCAGGAGATAATAGACGAGGCCGTATTCATTATTTTAAAACAAATGTACATTAATTTAAAGTAAATATTCGTCTGATTAAGGTTCTAGAATGCTCGCAATGCAACTAAAAACACCATCGATCCAGTCCGGTTGCGTTTCTGAGAAGGTCTCGGAACAATTCCGCCGCTAAAAACAATTAAATCGTAATTAAGGGCCGTATTAAGAGACGCGGCATGCGTCCGCGCATTGCCGCACTCATTTTGAGGATAGCGATGAGAAAGTATCGATGGAGTTATCGATTTTTAACCCTATTTTTTGGATTAAGTAAATGAGCTGTTATTTAACTTATCTTCTTCGTTGTATAATAGTTTCAATGTATTGTAATTTATGGATAGATTTACCTATTAATTTAAGGGAAATAATTATATGTAAAATTAGTTTTTATTTATTCACAAAAATCAATAGAGCCATTTATTATTTTTGTACTGACTGTTATGTTACACAAGGTTGTTGCATTATACTCGTTAGAAAGTTCAACAACACAAGGATTTCTTATCAATAATTGCGTAGGCGTCACCACTAATACTTTCTCTTGCCACTTTTAATTTATCGCGAAAGTTATGATTGATATAAAAACTTCGAAATCACTTGACACTTTACAAAGCACAAAATAATAAAATCCACCATTAATCCGACGCATACGAAATTCAAAATTCACGATTCCATTTTTGAATGGCCGATAAAAGTCGACACTCGAAACGCCCGCCAATTTTGCATGCATAAACATCGTAAATCTCATTGAATGAAAATGAGTATCGATATATCGATATCGGGTTTTACGATCGATTCATTACTTGAGTATAACTCGTGGCCTTATTGAGGACAATGCTCGAGTCACGTCCCTAACAATCACATCTTCATTAATTACGGAAGGAATTTTTCCGATGGTACCCTATGTGATAGTGGGCAAGCGATAAGCTCTAGCGATTGAGCAACCCATTATTTTTATCAAACATCGATTTATTTGTAAGGTTTACGTAAATTTACGTAAGTTAAAAAAAAAAAACATTTTCAACCAAAGATATTTTTTGAGGGGCCACAAAATGTTCTTCTCTTTTACATTTCCAGTAATTAAAACGCTTGCCAATACCCGCTACAACAGACACCCCACACAATTTCCCCGTAAGTGATAATGACGACTCTGAACTCGCACGGCCCTCTCAATTTGTCGCACGACTTTTTGTCACTACGACTTGTCGAGATTCAGACGCAATTAAGACCGTTTTCCCATGTCTATGTAATTTTTAGGGTTATTAAAGCTTTAAAAAAGGGCAAGCAAGGGTAATGAAGACTTCATTACTAAATAATTATTATATTAAAAAGTCGTACGTACCTGTTTTGTAAAGCAGATAAAAAGATGACAGATTTGGCTCAAACGACATTTCTTGCCTTTATGACAAAGTGAATACTTGTAGGTACATGAGTATAATTATAGGTAATTATTTGTGTCATAAAAATATGACGTTATTATCTTTGAAGATTTGCGGGCCTATCCCGATTAAAATCATTATTTTTCTGGTGCAACTCTCACTTAAATATTTTCAAAATGGAATGTTTGACCGTTAGACTTAAACTTTAGAGGAACTTATAAATGTTTCTGATAATGATGACTACCCTCTTGTAGATAAGTAAGTACTAAGCTGACTCAATTATGACTGTCATCGTCACGCTCAGAAGAAAAAAAGTAGTGACAGTACTATTGCACATATTGTACGTATTTAGCAAGCAGAAATAGTAAGCTAGATAGAAGAAAATAGTTTAGACATCATTCATCTGACAGTATTTTCCACAGAGTATGGCTAGAAATACCGTTTTATTCCATCATAAAGCATAGTAGCAATTTACTGACACAAATAAACTCAGTATTTCGCTACATCAACTGTCTCGATGTCGAACGAGACATCAATTGCAAAAACAATGTAGGTCGAGACAACGATGCATGAAATATTACCAAGGTAGATCCGAAGACCCGGAGTTGTATCAGATGCATCTACAATTTATATCTTAAGATACCGTTGAATATCTAATAACTGATAGTGATCCGAATGAGGGTACAGGTAACTGTGTTGAAAATAATGCAGTTAAAATAAAAGACGTTGGAATAGAGAAGTTCGGAGATTCCAAAAAAATACAAGATAATCTCAAACAATTACTAGAAGTTGAAATGTATACTATAGTTTTTGACATAGTTGCAGCAGAAAACACATAAATAGTCAGTTTAAGTGGTAGACGATACAAAATAAGATGGTGAATTTACTGAGGAACGTAAACGAGAAGTGCGTGTCCTAGAAAGACTTGAGGATGAATAGGCATAGTTAGTTGAATAGGTTACAAGTCTGGATATGGTTGTTCGTGGATGTAATAGCACTCACGACTAGAGGAATTCTTGTATGGGGTGAGAACCGATAAGTGGTGCAATGGCAAAAAGAGCAAATATAAAATATTAATGAACACGAGACAATCTAGTGTCCAACTATAGTCATTTCCAGAATACGTTGACCTCTCACTGTACAGACAGCATATACAATGCGAGGTCAGAATATGCTGGAACATATTGGTTGATGTGTTGTCGTGTGTACCAGATGTGAACTCAGCTCATCGTCTTTCTCAAGTCGTTTCATATATAGATGTCCGTGCAATAAGGTTAGAAATGTGAATGATCGGAGAGAGACAGAAATTCAGTAAGTAATTTAGTCCATTCAATCTAATAATATAATGACAATTACATAGCGTACAACTTTAATAAACTCGAGATTGTAAAAAAAAAATGTTCTTGAATAGATGAATCAACGTTTGTTTTATGTTGTGTCACAGTTTTTTTTTTCATGTTCAGGCTTTAGCATGTAGTTTAGAATAAATTTAACGTCATAGAATTTGAAGAAAAAATAGTTTATTTAGAAAGTAAGTTTCATAGTTATTTATTTTAGTTTTTTATATTTTATATTTGTTTTTTTTAGTAAGAAATATAAGGAATGTTTATTATTATTTATTTATTATTGTGTGTCAAATCAATCATCATTAATGGATAGAGTAGGTACCTTTAACGTTTTAGATTTTTCGTCTGAGGAATTAATAATGTCTAATACTTTAGCACATACAGACCCTTGTAGTCAATATTCCCAGTGACATTAATACCAAGGGTTAAAGTGTTACAGTAAAGTATCGCTCTAAGACACTTTGAAATTACAGGTTGACTCAAATGGCCACTTTAGAGTTTACAGGTTTCTAGTTTACGCCTTTGGGTGCAACTAGTTGCTTATTCAAGAAAATAATACTTACAACATAACCAGAGGCAAAGTTAATAAAAAGGAATACAATGTTTTTAAGATAAGAATTAATGTATGTTTACGTGTCATTCGTGCTATTCCCCATGCAAATTACAAACTTAGTTAACATGAAACTATGTAAGCTCAGTAATGAGCCAGGTTTGTGGTAGCATTAACTACACAACTGTTACTGGTAACAATACTATCTAGTTAGTAAGTAAGTAGCCATTGACTAACGATATTGTTTTTAAATTAAAGTTGATATTGCTTTCGCAGAAGAAGATATTGTTCATGCGAAATTAATTTACGGTTCTCAAAGTTAAGGCGTCAACGTTAATGATCCAACAACTCCAATGGAATAGCTTTTTATGCATCTCTTACAGACAAACAGACAGACGCTAAAGTATTAAACGTAGCAGCAATAAACATACAAACCAACTAATGAGTGCCAAACTAACGCCAACAATAATACAATATTGCTATAAAATAGTCTAAACACGTACATTAGTTACAAACAACTTAATACAAACCGGGTAATTCGTCTCGCTCGCTCGTAAAATGAAGACATAATAGAGGCAATTGAAGTAACAACACACAGACACGCAATCTTAACACGATCCCATTTACACTTTTTGTTTAGCCGTACAAACCATTCTAATTTAGCGATTCCAGCGCGGCTACCGAATTTGAAAGCGGAAATATAACTAACAGTAATTTTCTCTTTGTTTCAGAAGCTGAAAAGGGAAGCATGGGAGACGATTTGCACAGAACACGACATTTTATAATCAACGATGAACAAAATTTTAATTTATAAGTACATAATGACGTTGGTGATGAAGATGGACGGGATAAGATTGGAGTTGACCTGACAGAAGATTTTGTAAACGGTGATAAATATAAACTGGTGATTGTGATTGGACTTCAAGAGAGTGATCAAGTGTTGATTGTTAGTGGTGAAGGACATGACGAAGTGCTAGGACTGTAAATAATGCCTGATCGGGAGTCGGTGGGAGGTCCTGGGAGTGCAGGCAGTGGTTTCCTACCACTACAGTTCCCCTCGGCGTTTGCGGCCTTCCATGCTTCGACTCCACCTGGCACCCCTACTACAGCTATGCATCACGCTACACATTATCATCATCATGCCCAGTAAGTACAATTAAATATTAATCTTCCTTTATTTACAACTTTAGTAGTAATAGAAAATAATGAGTTGCAGCCAGCGTTGAAAGTTCTCGCATTAATAAGAAAAAAACTAGAACAAATACTACTTATAAAAGCACATATATTAATCTACTGGATTAATCGAAGTAATAAAGATATTATTGATGATCATGTATTTATGAAGATAGACATTGCAATGTTTTATTAATGCGACCTGGTGTTTATCCTTACAGCAACTGGAGCATTAGCTAATCCGTCTTTATTACCTTTGCTAATATTTAGAATTACACACCGTCGTTGCACAGCACATTTAGTCCTTTCAACGTTTTAGTGCCCCGCTTATCATAATCTAGCCTCTCAACGCGGAGCGCTTTCGTATCAGACGAATCCATCTACATATGTAATTTTATTATGATTCGCTTGCGAAGCAAGTGTCCTTTAATATTACGATCGCTTCACGTTACCCGCTCGCTCCTAAACGTCAACCACGTTTATTGGCCAACTCCATAAAATAGAGTGGTTCATTAAACATTTTACATGCTGCGAAACCTTTTTATTACATAATTGCATGTGCTACCTTTTTAACTTAACTGTAATTCAAAACATCGACTTTGTTGTATTCATTTTCAATTAAAACTGTTACTTGATTATCAGTAATAAAATTAATATTTGTTTCTTGTGCACCTTTATGCATATTATGCCGTTCGGTTCCATTAGTAAAATTGCCTTATTCCAACTTCACTAAGTTTTTTACGTCTTGCGAGGGAATTTATATAGGAAGCAGGTAGAGAACTTTTAGATTAGATTAGAGCCGGCGTATTAACTGTGGTTTACGGCCGGCTGGCCATAAAACCACGTCCAGGTGAGACAACGTGTTACTTAATGATAATTTATTGCAAAACATCGGACACCGTGAGCCAGTCAGATTTGACGACAACATTAATCTTCTGTAACTGGGCGATATAAAAATGGAGTCGTAAACACCAAAAAAGGTTGGATCGCCACCTAAACTGATGCGGTGACGAGTGATGAGCAGGAAGTCGTCAAAGGAATTGAGACATTTACAATGTTAGGACGGACGTTAATAAAAGCAGGACTGTGCGTTTCAACAAATGAGTTACTTGCTGTGCTCAAAGGGTGCGTGATGTATGGCGGCGCGCGGCGGCCCGGCCGGGCCGGCCGACTGAAATGATTAATGCCTTAGTACCGAGCCTCAAGGCACGCCTCGGTTTAACCCTCACACTGCGCCACGAAAATTTAAAATGTTAATTTACTAAGCACTTGGAATTTTACTGATGTATGTGACTCCAATATGGTTTTACCCCAGTGGCAATATTTTACGCTCTCTTGTTGCGAGTCTGACTATCAATAACACTTGATGTTTGAGAACAAATCCAACACTGCATAGTGAGGATGATCTTAAATCTTCACACGGGAATACGCTGAGATGAAGCCGGTCACAATATCTAAAGGTTCGTGCAATAAACTTATTATTTCCTACGTCTTATTTATATCGGTTGTGCACTCGTTATGGTGAATGTAAAATCGGGTATGAAATTGGTTGTATAAAGACGTCCGGTTTCTCGGAAGTCCAGTAATCCTTTATCCACGGTCCGTGGCGAAGGATTTCGTCGCCGGATGGGTGTACCCATTAACGACCGTTTCTCGGTGCCTCATTTAACCCGTTGCTGCGATAATTGCCACCACGTGTTTATTTCCAAGCGTTCTAATTATAGCACGCACAATGGGTTGGACACGATCGGTTATTTTGGCTCCTTTCGCTCCGTCAAAGTCAATTTTGTCCAGCCACAAAAGAGGTGTTGCGAGTCGCCTGTCGTTTGATTCATTAACTGGAACCCTTTGAACTGATGCATTGGTATCGCGCCACTTCAACTATTAATTCTGTTCCAACCTTTTTAGCTCCGGCTTGGTGCACGCTGCGTGTCGTATTTGTTTGTCGTTTTGCATCATAGGCGTTGTTGCCACCATTCCCACCTGCTGTTCTTTTTGTTGTTACATTTATCTTGTGGCCATTCACTGCTTCGGAGTTCGTATCTAATTATGCATTGGGGACATTATTTATCGCCGAGTTATCTAATCTTTATCTGCCGTGTCTTATACAATCTGGTTTGAGAATGTACATATTGCTCTGAGAAGAATGGCCTCTCCTGTGAATAGGTAGATTCCGTTAGCATCCACTTACGTTGAAATTGTGTTGGTAACTCGGGTCGCACATGTGTCGCCACAAAAGCTTACGGCCACAATAAAAGCGCCATTCAGTCGCCCGCATCCCACTCTGTCCTCATTGTGAACGTCCTGGCTTCACAAATCATCAAATAAAAAACCATTATTATTGACGTAGAGACAAAGGCGTTATCGAGTCGTGATTGGGCGTCGTGTGTGGTTCACTATTGTTTCAGGGTGTAACATGAAATCCTTCGCCAATTAGATGCAATAACTCTATCATTTATATCAACACTTTTAAAAGTTTTATCGTGACATATGATATTTATTTAAACGTTCCGAGATTTCTTGTCATTGATAGCTTTTTTGTGAGATGTAAACATAGACATTGGTGTTCGGAATCAATCAGATATGTTTGGGCGCTGTTACGACGTCAACTATTTCGATCCTTGTCTCATTTATGACATGTGACAAGGACAGGGAATGTTTAAGGTTTAAGATGAGCTTAGATTTTATGGTCATAGTTTAATGTCAAGTTTATCTTTCTAACTCAAGTATTGTATGCTTTTACTAAGAAGACATTAGGAGACAATTTGTTATGAGTATATTAAACCACGAAAATGGTTGAATAAATTAAGGTACAAACTCAACTAAGGTTCAAACCTACCTATGTAGACGCAATTTAATTATAGTATGTAAGAAACATGGATTAAGTCGCAGTTTCTCGTTTAAAAGAAAGAAAAATCGCAGGCGTTCTAATATCTCATTCTCGGAAACACGAAACTAAGAGCAATATCAATACTGTGCCATCCATTCATTTTTCTCAAGTCAAGGCAGCGATTGTTTAAAGAAATGTCAAAAGTCAATATTGAATGATTTATTTGTGTTGGACATAAGTTGATTCTACGAGAGTTGAAATAAATATAAAAGTCGTGAAACTAATTATTGATTTTGTGAAAGAAATATTTGTAAATGAAAAAGAGATTTATCGCGACGTAGTAACGAAGTTTGGTCTTAAAATGGATTCCAGTCTTTGTTGGTGCAAGTCTTGTGAATGACGAGTCAGTTTAAAAGATGGCTTCGTTTGTTTGTGGTCTCTAAATACGATACAATAGCGTTACAAGTCTCAACATTTACTTGACTGTTATGACACTATTGAAACTGTGTTCAGTGTTATAAACTAAGTATATCTATTGTCTTTTACGTTTAAATAGTTCTATGAATGACTTTCATCCATCTTTAAGTTAACACACTAAACATTATACAATAATATTAATTTAGGTTTGGAAGAATACTAACATGTATTATATTTATTGAATGGAGCAGCAGCTAGTTCAACGACGTCATAAAATTTGTATGTACTTTGTAGAAGTAAAAGAAATCAAATAAATTCTCCACGTATATGTTAACATACGTGCTGGCAATTAAGGTTTCGTCCCAACGGAAGCGAAAAAAATAGCACCTACAACCAAATAACTCGCTAAAAGCCTCCCGTCTAACAACACTTATCTATTGTGAACCTTTTTTGTTCAAAAAGGACCAAGACTTGTCCCTTAATTGACCAGAAATGTTCTCGAATCGGTCAATCTCTATAAAGAAGTTCCGGTCATAAATTGTCCCTCCACATCCCGTTTGACTGTCGTTATTGTCCTGACCACGCCCCGGGTATAAATAGTCTGGCCACGGAATAATCCTGGGAATAGGACTGTTCCGGAAGGTTTAATAGCTTCTGTACCCAGATGTGGCTACTCTTTATTTATTACACACAGTTGACTTGCAAAATCTCTTATTTCTTGGAAGGTTACGAGTTAAAAAGAATTTTTACATTAACCTGTCTCGAAGTAGATTGAATCCATTTGATCCATTATCTGAATTTTCTCATGACGAAGAACTGCTGTCGTATTTTTCAGTGAATCTCGAATTAACACTGACTGACGTGCGTAATGTGTCCGGCATTTTGGAATTATAAATTGGAGCAAGTAATTTAGAAATTAGAAAGAGACCTTGATCAATTCTGTCTTATATTTTGAAGTCTATTTCCATAATGGTCACTTTGAAGCTAGTCAGAAGTCCTAAGCAAACGTTTTCTCTATTCAAATGCCAAACAAATTCGGGTTAATCACATATAACTCAACACTAGTCGCATCCATGTGACCTCCCACTTTGGTCTAAAAATACCCGCTGCTAATAACTATCTACACTTATTGTAGGCAAATTTTGTCTGTCACACTTCGTAATACGTGCCACCGTATGAATATTTCATTACCTTTTAATAGACTATGCGTTATCCTGTTTAAAAATGGTTAAATAATTAATTATGTAAGCAAGTTCTGTGGGTGGGGACTTGGGAAGGATGAGTTGTGGACTGTCGCTAGCCATTTATTAATATCATGATTGAAGCTAATCTGTGTGAAGTCACTTTGATAAATAACCTCCTCAATCTCCAAAAGTTTATAAGAAATCTGGCCAAGCTTAGCGAAATTGGGCGTCAATGGAAACTCATTTTATAATTCCCAATAATCGCCATCTGGGCCATAAAAACGGTAATAACGAAGGAGAAGAAAAAGAGTGGGGTCATGCAACGTCGCGTGTGTACAGTAGCCGAACACAATCGTGCGCAGGCGCAGCTCTGCTCATTAAAATCTTAAGGTGCGCGCGCAGATGTATGGTGGGACAAATATGGAAATGTAAAGGGTGCTGGGTGGGTAAATATTGGTGGTGGGGAAATTGGACACTTAACTACTTTAGAACTGGATGATGATGGCAATGTTGTTTAAGGAAGATTATCTTTTGATTTTCATGTGGGAGATATTATGTTTGTTTGCTTTGGTGATTATGACTAGACCTACAATATCTGTAGGTGCATTTAATCCTTCCTACCGACCTATTCTGTAAACATCTCACCATGAAAGCTTAGGTGAAGTCAACTAACTAAATGATTTTATTTCCGTAAATAGGTTTGTACAAACAATTTTACACATCAATCATATTTCAAAACTAGACGAGGTCGGCGTTACATATCTGACTACTCGGAGAAAAAAGGCTGAAACAAACTCAGTGGTCAGAATCTTGGGCAGATCATGAGAAGACATGGTCTTTTGAGGAAGGAACCACACAGATTGAGGGGATCTGTCCGATCAGTGAACGCATTTGTCAGTAATCGTGCAGAACATCAGGAGCTCAAATAGCGAACTGTCGGTAGTGTCAAGCCTTAAAATCGTATGGAATGACAGCTTACTTGGATCTTACCAGAAGAGACCGGCTGTAGTCTTGTGTACTTTTGTAACTCTACGGGGTCAAATTAAATTAGCTGGCAATACTTTACCCACGTGTTTGGAAACGATGTCAAAACGAATGAAAAAAAAAATTTTTTTTTTTTTTCATCATTCCAACTTTGTTCAAAACTTTAAATGACACTGAAATGTAGATTAAAGGCATCTAAATGACTGTTATGTTATGGGTTTTGGCAAGTCGTTAAGAATATTTATGTTCCACGAAAAATTACGAAACCAGCTGATTGATTACGGTCGTAAATTAGCTGGAAATACTTAATCCACACGAGCCGTGGATTAAGTATTTCCAGCTAATAGAATATTTATGTTCCACGAAAAATTACGAAACCAGCTGATTGATTACGGTCGTAAATTAGCTGGAAATACTTAATCCACACGAGCCGTGGATTAAGTATTTCCAGCTAATTTATTTTGACCTTGTATTCTCTTTATAAAGGAATGGGAAGAACAATAAAATAGATCTAGAAATATCTCCATAAGCCCATAGCTATAAACAAAAACACCATAAATCACACGATCAATAACTATAGATGTACACACGAACCAATAAACGTTCATTTTGCGTTTAATACGTTGTTTTGTTATTTCATTATGTTGCATTTTTTAATGCGTCACGGCGACTGAGTCGACACAATCGCGCGTAAATCGGTCGCGCGGTTTATTGTCGCGCGTCGATTACCTTCTTAATGGGTCCATGTTGGACCTTGGGATAGTGTGAGGGTCTTAAAATAGTCTGGTACCAATTTGAAGCAAGCAAGGAGGCCTCGGTTACAATGAACCCCTTAATACCAGCTGAATTGGGGAAGAGCAGCTTTAAGCCTACTGAAATGAATGATACAATTTTAAAGAACATGTTTTTAACATTTCACTTGACATAGAAAAGAGCCGAGAATACAGTTTAACCGCGCCAAAAGGGCCAAAGGTAAAGGTCAATCTCAATCAAAAGGGCGGTGACGTCTTTAAAAGATGTTCTTGCAACCGTCTCTGCACTATTCCATTGCCTACTTTAGGATGCATATCCGGTACGGCTCACAAATACCAGTATGGCACCTCTCGGTCTACTCCTTGATATGCAAGGGTCTCTGTAGCACTATGATGCAGTTTTCATCCATCAATTAGAAAAACATACACTAAGGGGGGTTTTTTATATTAATTAATTATTTAATTACTTAATTAGGGGGTTCTGGAATAAATGGTTGTTATACTTTTGGGCTTCTTCTGATGACCCGTAACGACTGTCAAAGATCCACGAATGACAGTCGGGACCAACGGCATATCGTCCTTTCGAAGGCACGGAGATGTCGTGGTATTAAAAGATGGTCATCCACGTACCAACCGCGACAAGCGTAGCTTAACCAGATGCGGCTGTTATTTCATAACCACAAGTCCCGATAATACATAAATATTAAGCTTATATTATAGGTAACTGACCCGACAGACGTAGTCCTGTCTTAATTAACTATGAATTTTGAATTCGCATTTTTTTAATTTTTTCTTTCATTAGAACCTTCTCCTGACAATAATAAACACAACAAAAAAAGAATTATCAAAATTGGTCCAGCCATTCACGTGTCATGCCGTGACCAAGGGAAATAGGGATTCATTTTTATACAGGTTGAAATTGAAAACATGCGACAAACCGAAATGGGAGATTGTACTCATCATTATGAACAACTTTTACTAAGGGACCAATGATGCAATCGCGAAAAAAAAAACATCTGTTCCCTACATTTATGTTCGCATAACTCGTCAAAATGTAGGGAACAGCTGTTTTTTTTTTGCGATTGCATCTTTGGTCCCTCAGTAAAAGTTGTTCATAATGATGAGTACAATCTCCCATTACGGTTTGTCGCATGTTTTCAATTTCAACCTGTATATAAGATAAGATAGATAACGAAATGTCGATATTTTGTCAACTGGTAAAACCGTGCGAAGCAGGGGCCGGTCGGTAGACATTTTTCATTAGTTTTTTTTCCCGTTTCCCCAACTCTTCCAATAAGCCATTGCTGAGACTGTCACTAATGCTAGGTGACACTTTCAAACCCTTTAAAGCCCTGTTACATTCTTGTCACTTACTAAGATTAAGGCGGTAGTTTTTTTAAATCAGTGTATCTCTTTAACCATAAATAATTTTGAAAGCAAAAAAGAATTTGATATTTTCAAGTCTTTTTTGCATAGAGTCATGGAACTCAAAATATAATTAAACATACTTTAATGCATCAAAAATATCATCAAAGTCACCTCTTAATTATCTTTAAAACCAGTTTATCCCTTCATTAACAATTATAATTATAATTAAAAATATACCATAAAATTCCAAATGCCAAACTGCATTCAGTAATGGATTATTTATGATTAAATAGTTAATGTCTAATTTTGAACGATTTTATTTGCATTTTTACGACAATGCTTGCTCATTTATTATTCGAATTTATTACAACAGAATAAAACCCGTATCAGATTGCAATAAGAACTATTATCGCCCATACGACAGTATTTAAAATTACCAGGGCCTTAAGAGCCTATAAAGATACTATTGTAGATAGCTTAGAAAACCTAGGAAATAAGATTAAATGGAACAAAAAAAAACTAAATCATACTTTAATTATACTAAACTTTATCATTTGAACTGATTTATTCGTAGGTATAACTTTGACATCAATTAATTAATTCGTTCCTTATAAATTCTAATGCATGAGTTGGTATTTGTTGGTATAAATTTTTATTAAAATAATACATAAAATTAAATATTTGTACTGGCAAAATGTTAAAAGGCCTTTATAGTTCTAACACTAACTTAAAAAAAAAAACTAAGAAAATTTGATTAATTGAAACAAAAAAAAAATAATAACATTATTCAGTTCATTAAAAGCTAGGTCAGATTAAATTAAGTCAGTTTTCCCTTTTATTTAGAATAACTAAACAGATAGAATGTTTGTTTATTTTAGAGAAATATTCTAAAAGCGTAGTACAAAATGCGTAGTGAAACACAATACTATATCAAAGCGCGTTCGTTCGGAAACGTGGCACCTGCGATTGTGTTTACTGAAATAACAATGCACTGTGGACGGGCGTGGTCCAAAGCATAAGCGAGGGCGGGCGTAATATTAAACTACTATTCAGTATTCTATGCCTTTAGAGAATTGTCAATTACGATTTGTTTTAATATTTAAATCATACTAATATTATAAATGTATTCAGCTGCATCCGGTTAGACTGGAAGCCGACCCCAACGTAGTTGAGAAAAGGCTAAGCTAAGATGATGATGATGATGATGACTAATATTATAAATGTGATAGTTTCTATGTTTGAATGTTTTCATGCTTGTTACTCAATCACGCAAAAACGGCGTAACGAATTTGGATGAAATTTGGCACATAGATAATTTAATTACTTTTTTATCCCAGTTGTGCCTACGTTTAATTGATACTGGAATTGTTTTTCAGAAAATTTAGTTTTCACAAATGAGGTCATAAACGATTTTGAATACCTCATTTTGTAGAACTACATCACTATATTTCCAACCACTATACCTATTCTATTTCTCCACTCTAATGAAACTGATATTCGTGTCATATTGTTGTATCAATTATGTCATTACATATACATAACAATTAAAAACTGTTAAGTACTTCATAAGAATATCTATAAAGTTGGTTAGATGTTTAATTATTATTAATCAAAACCCATTATCGCAGAATTTTGTAACTTACGCCACAGTAAAATAAATATTAACTTCAGGAAGGGTTCAATTTGTACGGAAGGAATTTGGATAATAAAACGTCAACTGGGATAAGGGTACAGACACACAAAAAAACTTGAATAAGAATTGTATTAGTATGTTAAAATTGTACGGCTATAAAAGTAAAAAAAAAATGTGTAAAAAACGGCTTATGAAATAGATAATTTCGCCAATGTACAGACATTATATTACATTACAGACGTACCTATACCTACATAGGTATAGGTACGTACAAGAAACGTCATCGATATTTAAAAAAAAAATATTGTCAAGAAGGACTAATAAAAAACACGCTTATGTAGCTGCACATTTTGGCTGTACCCATACATAGAAATACAAAATGATTTTATTTAAATGCATTTGGAAGCTACAAATGTCAAAAAAGTTAATAAAAATAAAACTTGTTGATTACGATGGCACTTTGGCTCGGCGACAGTCATGTCTATATTTTTTATCGCGAAAATAAAAACAAAATACCTGCCTACAGTTACATTTTTTGGGTAACATCATAAAAATGTTATGCCTTACTTTTGAGTTTTAATTTTTGGGCGCGAGCGAGAACCTTCTAATTTGGTAGAAGTACCTAATTAAGATTTTTATAGATTTTGCTTTAAATATTTTATTTATCATAATATTTAAAACCATGCTGCTTGCTGTTTCGAGAATAATCTCGTAATGCTACCTTTGTAATTATAACGCAAGTTAGCATAACCCAATATCAGCTTACAATTAGCATTTTCAATTAAACTACTCAACATTTGTAAGTATTTTTTTTTGTACTAATTCATTTTACCTAGGTTCTTCACCAATAGATTGGTATTTATAATCACATACAATTTAACGTTTAAGACACCTACCCGAGCACTTTATTTTAATTTGGCGGTCGTTCGTAGATCTTTGACAGTCGTTACGGGTAGTCAGAAGCCTAAAAAGTCAGATAACCAATCTATGCCAAGGGATTTCGTGTTACCCAGTAACTGAGTTGTGAAGTTCAGATAGGCAGTCGCTCCATGTAAAATAATAACATTCAGCTGCATTCGGTTACACTGAAAGGTGACCCCAACGTAGTTTGGCTAAGCTAAAAGGCTAAGAATTTTTATTGAAATTGTAAGCCATTCAAGAATATATTTATTCGCTTGTCCTATAACTTGTACCACACACCATAACATCTTTCCGACACTGTCCGTATATTCGCAAATTGTGAGTGAATTTCGATAAAACATTATCGTAAAATTCCGTTTTACAATTTCATTACGACATTGCAAGTGGTGTATTGGCAGCAAATAATAAATTTTATCACACAAGTGTCCAACGTGGGCTTTGTACTCAATAGAGTGGCTAATGGCTAATGAAGCCTTATTCGTGATCTATTTTAGATATTGCTTGAAAGTAAATTGGTTATTGTGGGGCTCATGGTTGCTTTTATATTCGAGCTTGAACGTAAGACTTTTTATCGAGGACTTTGTAAAAACATAGAGGGTAATGTAGTAAGACTCTTAAACGTTTTGCAGGATTTTATCGCTCACTGAATTTTAAACTCTAGGTATTGAACTGAGCATTGAGATTCAAACAGAGTGCATATACGCTCGTCGAAAAAACACACTTTAATTTTCACCTCTCGGCTTAGCATTGCGTTAAAGATCTAATGCGCGATGAAATCCCGCCACGATATTTTAACGTGGGCTAAAAGGAAAGGTTCTCACAAACAAAAGACACTACTGTACGTAGTTCATCATCAACATCACCATTTCAAACGAAAGACAACCATTGTTGGACATACAACGTTCAGAAAGACTGCGAATATAACACTATCCTGGCAAGAAATTTGATGACCAGTCAACTTCTACATGCAACTCATAAAACCCACTCAACAAAATGCAAATATGAAGCGGAAATACAAACACAGCATCTGACTTCACTTCTTAATATAACCACAACTGAATAAGGCACTACGGCAGAAAATATAGCAGAAAAGCAATCTAATCAGCTCGCAGACGTTACAAATGACATGGAACATTCTAGTTCATTCCAAAGGTTTAAACTCCCTGTATGTTGCTGGAGGGGTCAAGACTCTTAGGCGTGTCAGTTGCTCGTAAAGTGAGTATCTCAATAAAAATGTACCCTAGTGCGGCAACCGACGTCTTTTACGACTCTTTCCAGCCTTTATATCATGTATATTGCATATGTGAGCGTATATATGTTAATAATTATGTGGAAGGCGATCAGTATTGCGATTATTGTCCTTGTTACGGTGGTGAGTTGTTGTATATTTGGTTGGTATAGGTATGTGAAGTCCAGCGACGATCTTTGCAGGGTCGCTGTTACAGTCAGCGTCAATTATATCGGGACGAACAGACTGTTCAAAATGATCTCAGCAACTAAGAAAATTGAACTTTATCTCAATTGGATAAAATTCTTGTCAGAATGACAGTTGTCGTATACTGTCTTCATTCTGAAACATTCCTTGTGCCATTGAGTTACTAATTAATTTTCATTGTTGTTAAGACCATTTTGAACAGACTGTTCGTCCCGATATTATTGACGCTGACTGTACTAGCTAGATAGTGGAGAGGTGGCTGGTGTGGGCTGATGATGAATGAATGAAATGTAAAATCTTCAGCCAATTTTAATCCATGACGCACGAATTATTTCCCATCTGTCTTTAACTCTTTCTTTATCTGCCTTATGAGAATATATGACTCCATTACTCAATACAATCTTAATGCCTTTAGTAATATTATCATATTCATTATCACATTTGCCAGATGAGTAGGTTCTGTTTCACTCCAGCAAAATTCCCAAAACTAACAAGAGTTAATCCTTGAATATTGACATCATCATTATCATCTGCCTAGTCTTTACCCAACTATGTTATATGAAGCTGAATACCAGTATTTTACATGGAGCGACTGCCTCTCGGTAAGACGCCCCCCCCCTTGGTAAGACTTGTTGTCAAACTTTCGGGCTTCTGACTACCCGTAACGTCCAAATCAAAATAAACAAAAACATGAACCAATGTAACATTATGTATTAAGAATTATCATAGAGAATATATTATATAATAGGAATCGTATACATTATATGTAGTTAATATTACACAGTCAATATTACCATGACCAATAACTTAAGACATTCTCCATCTCACAAAGTGATCTACAGTTATAAACCAAGAATTCGCATTACTCTAACTAGACGTCATTCACTATCTAGAAAGTAGAAGCACTACTTGAAAGCTAAATTTACCGTACAGAGAGCCCCTTGTCGACTGAGGTCAATGGAGGCATTGACAGCGCAAGGGCAGAAACGGAGCAGATCGATATTACAAATTGAGGCAGTTCAATTGGTTTGCTTAGGTTTACTTGATTTTGAAGATGAAGATGAAATGGCTCGAGTTTTAAATGCTGATGGCAGGGAAGATGATTTTGATGTGAAAAATTATGGTTCTTCGGTTTAAGAAAATGAATCAGGTGAAGATGAAAGGGAAGAAGTATACTAAGGTACACTTTCACGAAATAGTGTCGTTGAAGAATTTGTTCAATACTTTATCAAAATGATGTTGTCTAAATATGGTGATGAAAAGATGACTGTAGCCATAGACTATACACTTACAAGAGAATTATTAAATCTGCCTGAAAAGGAATAAATCTAACATATCAAGAAACTTTTCAGGAAAACAATGATTGTGGTGCGATAGCTTTTTGTTTAAAAGATGTGATGACGCATCTGTGTGCATGAGAATAACAAATAATCTAATTGAATACAATCAAGTACATACATAGGTACTTGTTCCTCGTTATCAAATTAATAACAAATAAAACACGGAACTAAAGAAGCAAAATGTATTCTTTCAACTGCCCAAGTAAACGAGATGGCGTTCCTACTTATCAACGAGGTTAAGGTACGATACCCCTGCACGTATTGATTACTAATAATTAACAGAGGCACACACTGTCCTCATGTAATTGCACTGATAAATTTGAATAGCGACATTAACATAGGAACATTAAATTTAAAGTTTACTGGAGATGGAGTTCAAATAACCACTTGCTGTCCAACTGCAGGTGATAACAAAGGCAACTAAAATGCTATGAAAAACGTTTCTCCTATAAATACTTAGTTGCTTCTATGTTGCGATTACCATTCCATCTTGTAAGCATTGTGTAGCTGGAAATATTAAATCCGTAGCTTAGGAATCAGCATTAACAGAGCTGCTGTTGTTATAATTACTCAAACTTAAATTTTCTTCGTTTAAAATAACAATACTATCTCCGGCTTCAGTGAAAGGTCAAATATAAGTGGTATAGTAGTAATATTCTTACTAGTAAATCATATAAAAAAGAGCCAGCATGAATCTTCATTATCTACATCTATTTAGACTAGAAATAATGAATCTAAGATGCTCATAACTTTTTACAAAGACTTCCTGCCATTTTGTTGGTCAAATGTTTCGACGACATCTTTAACTAGTGAATTATTTGTCTCGAATTTGTAGCATACCGCGGTTACAATTCTGCTTGCCAACTGTGCTAATTATGACAATATCCTAGAACCATTAGTCAGAGAGAAGGCGCATGCGCACGTTCGCACTGAATATTTACAGAGCAATTTGTATGAAATAAATATTACAAATGTTGTTTGATCTAAAGCTTGTATGCAAATAAGAACCATTTGGTTTGTCATTTGTTGAAGCAATAGCTTTGGAAATAACATTTTAGCTTGAAAGGGCTATAAATATGAAATATTTATTTCTCTACGTGACACTGCATTCAAATTTTTTAAATTAAACATTGTTTTAATGAACACATAAAGTATAGAAACTAGAAATACTGCCTTTCCAAATTGACCTTTCTTTGATTTTTGTTAAGAATTAAAAACCATAGTTTTTACCGACTATAATATCCTCTTTCCGGACTGTGGATCAAATATTTACAATCAGGAAGGAAGTACCAAATATTTTTGAAGTCCAAAATCTAAACAGTGCACCTACTCGCAGTGACCGGGAGACTTCCCGTGGTACCGAAGGACATAAATGGAATTAGGGTTAACAGCTAACTTATACATGCATTCAATAAATCTGTTGTCATTATGAATGTAGTAGTTGATGTTTAAGCCACTGTTGAAGTCGAAGCTCCTAAAAATCAAAACTTTAATATCAAAGTCTTACATTTTACAATCAATGATATTACTATTGCAGAATATGAAATGAAAAAAATCTTTGCAAATTGATCAAATATGGTACGAAGTAACTGATAAAGAACGAAGTGTGAGGGGTGTCAAAACCAAGCGAGACGAAGCATCCTATCAAGCCCTAGGATCAAATAGGCTTACCCAACTTACCACTAAAAACATAAGCAAATCTAGAGGGCTACCCTAGTTCATAAATCACGTGAACATAGTCCGATGACCCGCCGGGCGGAAGCGTACACCGCGCGGCGGCGCTGGCGCAAGGCAATAAAATAATGATGATTTATTTGTAAACACGCACGATGTGTGCGCGTCAACGCGCGATCGTAATATTGTACATACGTGAAGGGTAAGATGGATTTTGGTTGGCTGCTGTACTTTTTGATTGATAATTTGTATTGGTTTTTGAGAAGGTATTTTTGGTCAACTTGGTATTGTGAGCTTGGTAGGTAAAGCTATTGGTGGTTAGATCGATGAATTGTAATACATTACACTAATGGTGTTTCTATTAATTACTCAAACTGTTGATATGAACTTTAGAAATTATTTTAAAATTTAAGAAAACCGTGAGATTCTATATCAATGCCTATAGCAGGCTCAAAATAAGACTACATTAAAATTAAGTCTAAAAAGTTTTAACTACATTCTCAAAAATCCTACAACATCACATTCTTCATGTGATTCGTTTGTCATTTATAAATTCTACTAAAATCGCCACATACAACCGCCATCGTTTCACAACCCTTCGTTTCGCCCCTGTACCGTGCGCCCGCGCACCGAGCAGTTGTTTACAATAGCTGATCTTGTTTATTATCGCTGCATATGGATTAAAAAGCTTCCAAAACTCCATTCCAGTCGTTTATCACCTTTTTTATTTACATATTGTTCACTAATACGCTACTGTTTATGTACCTGGGCGAGTATTAGGTTTTAGGACCGATTTAATTTAATTCTACACATAACCTACCTAAGGTTATGTGTAGAATACAAACAATAACATGAATAAACTATGAATACTATGAATACTTCTTCTTCCCAGCTAAAGCACTAGGAAGTGGTGACGGGTGGGCGTTTTTGGGGGGACTGTCTTATGTATTTTGACGTTCGAAAAGTGCTGATTCTCAGCCTAATTTGAATAAATGACTTTTGATTTTGATTTTGAATATAATAATAGGTAAGTAATTTTGAGAAGAATAGATATTAATTATAGAAAATAAAATTGAGGTAAAAACTTATGTAGGATGTAGGTACTCCTTGATTGGAGCTTCAAAAATATGATATTTATGATAAAGATATACAGGCTGTTAAGTAAAATATTTCGAGGTACTTCAAAAAACCACAAGGTCTTCATTTTGTAACGCTCATAAAAAAGAATCAACAGACAAATGACGGTTAATGACAGGTCAAAATGTACTCAATAAATCACACTCTACTTAAACATGACCCAGCAATAACGCTTGACACTTAATTTACAATCCCAGTATTATAAAAACGAGAAAAAACAATAAAGGATTAGATTGTAAAACTGTATTTTAATGCAGTCGTAAATTAACAGACCAGAATTTCCACACATGCCCAAAATGAAGCAGTAAAACAATTATTTTTAGTGTTACCCGACCCATTATCATCTTTATTGACATTTCAATTTGTTGACCTGTTTATATCATTAAATATGGTAATAATATTGTGCAACATGCATCATAATGATGGAACATAAAAGTTTCTAGTTAGTTTCGATCTTGTTTAGAGTAGGTGATAAATGAAAGGTTGATAGCGGCGACTATTTTCACTTCCTATAGTAATTAAGCAATTTGAAAAATGAGTTTCCTCCTTCATTTTCATGAATTGATTGCTTCACCCATGAAAATTGGGTTGTGTGCTCAAGATATCTTTTGATCCTTGAAGAGAGAAAGCTAAAATGATAATTTTGATACTGTTAATGAAAGAATTTAGCAAACACATACGTGCTCTCATTAAAAAGGAACTGAAGGTAATGCCTCCAGATTCTATGTAGATGTCAATAGATGGATGCCCGATAGGAGAGTGTCCCATGGACATACAACATATTCCAAGCAGGTCAAGCCACAGGAAAAAAGGGCCCAAGCTAATGAAGATTCTAAACATGTACTAGGTTCTAAGAATGGCGCTAGATTCTGCCACCTGGTATGATATACATGAACAATCGAGGTAACGTGGACATATTCAGTATCGGAGGATATGAAACGAAAATGGATGTAGAAACTTTTCCTTGGGTCCATAAAACTTTAGCTGGAAAAGAATAAAAACCGACTTCCGGAAAAACAGTAAAAAGTGAAAAATAACTTTAATTTCGGAAGTCGGTGACTTTGGATATGTATTAAATTTTTTTGCTACCGCCTTCCGAAATTAAAGTCATTTTTCACTTTGTAGTGTTTTTCCGAAAGTCGGTTGTTTTTTTTTTTTTGAAAAAAGTTTTTATTTTACACTTTTCAGTTATAGTACCTACCCCACGCCAATTGGAAATTACATCACCCTTGGTCAAAACAATGCATATTTATGCGATAGCAGCAATCGCGGTTGATTTGCTGTAATTTTTTAAAGAGTTCCGTTGTCTGTCTCCGAAACGCATCATCAGATCTAAATGAAATTAGAATGGGACCATTTCCGAATAAACCCCTTTCGAACACAACAATCTTTTTTGCAAATCCGTCTATAAATGACGGAGTTATGCCCGAACATACATAAATAAAAAAACAATATAAACATGTCGAATTGATAACCTCCTTCTTTTTGAAGTCGGTTAAAAATCATCAATGAGAAATGAGACGGATTCGCTTTTAATCAATTAATCGAAAACTGCTCATCATAAGTCTTTTCTCATAATTCTCCGCTTTCAGATTGAGAATTGAGCAGATTTTATAAAATCCAAGATAGTAAAATATTACATATTTTTTTGATCATATCTCAATTAACTATCTATCAATCCCGGCTAATGAGACACAATTAATAGGCCCACCGTTTACCGTCTCCGTTAGAAAACTGGTAACTGCATCTTACTGTAATATTTGGAAGTATTCAGAACAGCCAACATTTAAGTCGCTAAGTTTATGAAAGGGTGAAGAAATCCTACATTGTCATCTATAGTCAAATCGACTTGAGAGCTGTCCTCACTGAAATCATCAGTTTCATCGCCATTTATATATACAGACTCTTCTGAATCAACAACACAATTGACACAAGCTCACATGTTATACCACATCACTTTTACTGTTTCAACTTTATCATCAACAATTTCAGCATCATCACCATTGCACACTTCTGTAGGTGCTAGAGTAATAGCTATGATAAGAGCAATAAAAAGTTTATGATGCCAAATTGAGATGTCATTCAAACCTATTGCTTCACTTGTTTTGATTGTCTTTTACGATTCGGTTGGATAATGGTTTACGATGGTAGAGGGTTATTATAGGTCAAAGGTTTATTGTTTAGGCCCTTGTCTGTTTATTAGTGGTAATAATTGGGTGGTTAGATTGGGAATCTTGAATGAATTGTGTTCATGGGTAAAGATGATTATTTTTTCAAATTCATCGTTGAGCTTAGAGACTTCCTTGGCTGGATCTGGATTGCACTTCCTCCAGTTTCTAGTTGATCTTTCGTTTTTTTTTTTTTATAGGTATATGAACTGGTTGTGCCATGCAGTAAAAAGGGCTAGTTCTTTCAGACCCTGAACTTTGAAGTACTCTCTTAAAAAGATTTCAAGAATTTAAACACGTGAAGTTATTTCCTCTTTTTAAAACATTTTCTGTAACGCGGTGATGATAGAGTGTGCTTTGATGAAACGGCCATGATCTAACTTTAACATCACTCTTTAAAAATTCTCTCTTTCTGCCAATCTCCCAAATCATCCTTATGTTTTTAAATTTGTTTCATGTAAGCAATATATATTCTTCCGTCTCTAGGAACATTGTTATTATCAATATCTACAATATCGGTTGGCTGGAAATATTGGTCGATGATTTATAACGTTATAAATTCAATTGACATATGAACTTCGATCGCTTTCAAATATATGGAACGAGATAACTTAGAATTATATTAGGAAATGATGCGTCGATATTACTGTTCATTACGCAATTTGGACAGTAATTTAACACGTCGTAACCTTATTTTATAGATAATTAATGTCTGTTGTTTTACTAAACATTTGCATTGGTACACGGTTCATTTGATCATAATATTGCTGCGTTTAATTCAAGTGATTGATTTCCATATTTACAAATATTATTAAGAGACTACTTTTGCCAGTGGCTTCACCCGCATGGAAATCGGAAATTATTCCATAGGAACGTACTACGGGGATAAAAAGTATCCAAAGTGTTAATCTATGGTAAAAACTATCTGTGTGCCATATTTCATCTAAATTCGTTATGCTGTTTTTGCGTTACTGAGTAACAAACATCCAAACATCTAAAAATTCGATCATACAATCTTTCATGATATTAGTAGAATTAGTACGTAGAATTAGTAGAATAACTACAAAATTATAAGCATCATTAAAACCTTCTGCTACTTTAAAGTAATTGCTGAGTATAAACCTCCTTTTTTTATTACCATCTACATACTTACTTGCTGAGACATATGTATCACTAAGTATCTTCTCATCGCTCTCAGAACCATTATAAGGAAGCTACACAGTGCTATTCTTAGTCCAAGACCACATGCCTAAGCTCTAAGTGAACCTATTCATAGCTAAACTGAATGAGTTGATCTGCAAGATGGACAAACCTCTATAAATATTATGTCCAATTAGACACATATCAATTATGCCCACACATACTCCTTGTGAAGGCCACTGGCTCTAATTGACTGTTTAGGGTCACCAATTTGTTCCATAACACTTACTAATTAATGGTTCATTTGTTGTGTACACATTTGAGGTTTTTTAAGAAGTGATTGTGTGGTTAGAATCTTAGTAATTGTGGAATCAGACTGGTAATGTTGAGTCGGGATGATTGTTCCATTTTTTTAATTGATCACTTGTTTCTTTTGTGCTTTAAACCATCGCGTGTCTAATTAGCAGAAACAATATAAATTCTATTGTTATATCGGTACACATGGTGTATGCTTGACTTGCGAGATGTTAGAGGTAACTCCTTGAGAAATATATCTGCCAGTGAAGAGTATTCTCAGCCTGTATTGGTTAGCATTTTATATCCTAGATGACTGTTGTTTCAGGAGTTATAGTATTCTTCTTTTTTTTTTAAGCATGGATCATAATTCTAAGCTGACATAATGTCATAATTATGAAATCAGTGGTACTCCAATGGTAACGGCTGTGTGGCTTGAGAGGCGGCATGGCGTCCTCACCTTCCGCCTGACGCAGGTCCTCACCGGACACGGTTGTTTCGGGAGGTTCCTGTTTCGCATAAGGCGGGAGGAAACGCCCTGGTGTTTCCATTGCGAAGATCACCCTGAGGACACGGTGGAGCATACGGTGGAGGTCTGCTGGTCTGGTCTGGAGGTGTGTCCTCGTGGAGGCAATAGGCGGCGGCGATCTCTCGCGTCCGGCCCTGATCCAGGCCATGGTACGGAGCGAGAGTGCATGGTTAGCCGTCACCTCCTTCTGCGAAGCAGTAATACTCGCGAAGAGGGAGGCAGCACACGTGAGGAAGAGGCAGTATATGCGCCCTTACGGCCGTAGTCGCCGCGGGAGACGCTCTGGGCGTCGGGAATCCCAGGCTGATTCCCGGCCACCGTAGGCGCGGGCTTGCGGACGGCGAGTAATGGGTAGCTCACTGTCCGATAAGAACCAAGCCCGGGTCGACGGCGCGTTGTGTTCCACGCGCGCCTCAAAGAGATGTCAGCACCAACTGGTGGGATCCGCATGGGCCGATGCCTGCCAGGGGTGCGGTTTGTTTGAAAGAGATACCGCGGCCCCTGGCACACAGGCAACTGAAGGAACACGGGTGGGTTTTAGTCAGTAAAAGTCTGACACACCCTCCCGCTCCGCTCAGACCGGGAGAAGTTATTTGATGAATTGCCATCCAAAAAAAAAAGAAACAGAAAAATGTCCGGACAATTCCTTCTGGCCAACGTGCACCTACGAGCTGAATGCGTAGTCACGAACATTACCGATGTCACCCGAACTCAATCGAAAGCAATGATCGGCTTGCCGACTAGTCGGCTATTTTGCAGCCGACTAGTCGGCTAGTCGGCCAAACTCATAGTAGGCCCATCTCTAGTAACAAAAGGTCCATCCGTTTATGGTCTCCGTTTCCTGTAACCTCATAAAATTTCGAATGATTACACTGATCTCCCTCTAATGAACAATCCACTATGTTCCTCATAGACCCTGAACAATGCCAAGATAAAGACGATAAACAAAAATAAAACATATATTATAGTCATCAGAATACGTCACATTCAACCAAAGTATACCGCAATACCAACACGCATTACCATATCCTGTGAATTATTGTCTTATGGTAACCCTGAGCGTGTTACAATTCTGCGCGTGCGTGGCGGCCATGTTTGATTTCAAAGAGCGGGAACGCACCGTGAGACGCAGCGCATCGTACAGTGGTACAGTCAACCAAAGAGTTAGCTGTACTGCACATGGGCAAGAAAAAATTCGCAATTCTAAGCAATTGCTATCAATTTTGGAATCGCCGTATATTGCTCGGTTGCTAAGCCAGCTTAGTAAACTACAATGGTCATAGTTGCCGTAAAAGCGCGCTTTTTACTTTTTTCCATTTGTAACGAAAAAAAGACTAAGGGCTGATTTTTCAAGAGTCAGATAACTTAATCTGAAGAATAAATCTGACAGTTCCACATATTTTCTATACAAAAGCTGTCAAACCGACATATTTATTCCTCAGTTAAAAGTTATCTGACTATAAAAAATCAGTCCTAAGTCTTATAGTTAACGAATCCGAGAGTCGCAAATATTATTTACGTCATTGCGATTATTTCTGTACCCATGCTAAACGCTTATACTGGAAATCTAGTTAGGGAGTATTAGAGAACAAAGACAACTTTTATTCGTTGTTTTACGAAACAAGTTTTAAATGTTATAACTAAACTGTAAACACCCCTACAATTCCTGTATTGTTGCATGTATCCATAAGCATAACGCATAATTGCGCGTTACCGTAAGCAGCGAATTACTCCCACCAAAAATAATCGTTTCCCAGCCATAATTTCTGTTCAATGTTACAATGATTAATTTTTCGACACCTTATACAAGCAGTACACTCTCAACAATACCATTCAAAACTACTGCAATCTAACAGCCTGTATGCACACTTACCTATCTATTTGTTTGACTGTACCTTATAGCGGGTAGATTTAAAATGCAACGCGTGTGCTATGATTGATGAAGATATCATTGATATGATATCTAGGCTCCTCAAGTGACGTGACGGTGAGGAGCGCCGGACGTTACTACACCGCGGTGTAGTGACGTCCGGCGCTCCTTGAGAAGTCGGTACCGCTGTGGACGATGCTGACAAGTGAATGCTTTTGAGGGTTTTAGCTATTGTTGTATAGCCTGTGCCGACAACGAAGAAGAAAGTATTCTAGTCGTGTTTATAACCTGTAAAATTGAGGTACGTTCCTAAAGACAGCCGTGACCAACGGCTTGAAACGATTTCCCACCAATTCAATTAACTATTTGATATAATTTTAATTGAAGTGATAATATGTTATTAATCATTAACTGCAACGTCAATATTTGTCTTTATTGATCCTAGGAAAAACTACATGGAAAATGGACTTTCTTTACGAGGTGTAATTACGCCTCGAAAGGTATTGATACTAACTAACCTTGTTCTTCAAACTGCTTTTCTTAAATAAAGCACAGTATAATAGTATTTATAAAACTGTACTTAAAGACAAGATTTCATAGAGTGCAGCAAAAGACTATTGCCATTAGTTTTTTGAGATAATTATATACTTGCCTTTAACAAACTATTGAACCGACGAAATTATGAATTACAGAGAAATTCTTTACATTAACGGGGGTGCGCTCTACCCTCTACGTCTACATATTTTAATGATTAAGTATTTCATGCTACAGTCGTTCAATGGGACCCATTAAAAAATTAGGAGCCATCCTAACTTTTCAATGGGTTTTTATTTTAGTATTCTGTTTCCGTACAGAGAATATTAATAATGAGACAAAACCATATCATATTTTACTTTGGATGTGCCATGTCAGACAGTAGAGTAAAACACTCCCGAAATTTGTATGCAAAAAATGAGGACTAGGTTCACCTTAACTCCGGTTAAGAACCACACAAACTAGGCATTTGTATACTTATGTCATAAATAAGGAAATAAGTTTCACAATTAGGAAATGAAGAAGCCTCCTCGTGTAGCGCAATTTTTTCCACCAGTAACTCGAATGAACCGAGCGCTTGGCGCATCCTGGACAGTCACACCCAATATCTTGATGACTGGCCAATTCTTCCCTGGCGTTGGTAGGGCTAACGCCCGACTGGTTCGCGACCACCCTCCCACCGGAGTCCGGCGTCAAGCAGCTTGCTGTGTTTCGTCGATACGTGGGAGTACCAGCAGTGCCTTGAACAAGAGTGAACAGGCATTTTTTGGGCACGCTCGATCCTTCATAGACCTCATCAATCCCTTTCCATCAGGCGTGATCGAGGTTAAGAGCGGTCCCATTTAGTTTTTTTTTTAACTCTTATGTAAATGATTTCCCTGAAGAAGGGAATCACCAAAGTTGGCATATTTCCCAAACGATCCCTTTTTAAAGGGAATGACATTTCACAGATCAACCTATGAGGTGATCGTGTGGTTACCTTGATAAATTAAGGTCTCGAGCCAGGGCTTAAAAACTTCAAACTAGAGCGACTGCTCGCTAAGGGCGCCCCCTGTGGGGTACGGACCTCGGCTTAGAGCATCGCTGGTATAGGGGGTTGCTAGGGACCGGCTGAATCGGTATAACCAAAATGTCCCTAGTTTTTAAAACCTATTTATTTTAGAATCAACTTACTTACACTAAACTAAACTAAACAAACTTACTTACACTATCAATAACAGAAAGCTGCAAAAGCACACGAAACAGACATTTATTCTCAGCAAGAAAGTTTAACACAAAGGGAATCTTCAATTGTATCCGTTGTTAACAAAGCAAGAACAATTGGCTAGGAAATAATAATGTTCTAAACAATTGTCCGGCTGTGACGACACAATATAGCGACTCTGTCTATTAAGAGGTAGGCAGAACAGGTCGTAACAAGTGTGCGACATTGTTACCTAGGCGATTGTCAGTAGGGGCGCAAAGATTTCTAGATCTTTAGGATAATAAAATAATACAATTTTTTTTTTTCATGAAACGTAAGTTTAGATACTAAACAAATAATTGTACTTTTTTTAAAATTCATGAATAGCTCATAATAATCATGGTTATCTTCAATAATTAATAAAGTCTTCATATTATTAATGTCTTCTTACATCAGCAAAATAAAAATGACAGACACAACCGAGGTTATTCAACTTTTACCATACCTTATATTTAAAAATATATACCTACCTACCTATTCTCCTTTTTGTAAATGTATCGATCTACCGAATTTTCCATTATACCTACTTAGCCTTAAGAAATAACAAATAAAATTTTCTATCATTATAGAGACACCACAAAAATCAAAATAGAAAAATCCCTAGTACGTATACAATTAAACGTGTCGATATACAGCATGTTGCAACATGGTGCCTTCTGCATTATTCAAGGGCCGCGATTGACATGTCACCGTGAGCGGTGTAGACTTACGCCCGGTATTAATAATCAATCCTGATCCAATTTTTGCCATCTAAGATCGATATTCCAATCCATTTTTCGGAAAATGCTTGCCAATAACCTATCTGCAGATTGATTTTAATATCCTCGGAACCAATCTATCTATGGGAGGACGGATCACTGACAAAAGATTGGCCTCTGTTCGGAAATGACAGATTTTGCTTGCCAATAACCAATCTGTCCATTTTGACATTTGGTTCGATCGTTGTAAACAATCGCAGATTGCAATCCAAGAAATTTCGAGGATTGTAAGAAAGTAATCGTTGGTACTACTTACGATTTTGAACAAGTCATGGCATTTTCAAGTGATAGTGATGATAGTGATATGGAGGTCCTTGCTCTGTTATCCGACTGGGACACCGACAGCGACGCTGATGATAGACAACGTGCTGATTCACGAAGACTAAAAAGGGTGAACTACATGCAAAGTCTTGATGATGCTGAATTCACCTTCAGATTTAGGTTATCTAAAGCTGCAGTGAATTCTCTATTACCTCAGTTGATGCCGTTTATCCGTGTAACTTCTACAAGGTATGCAAACTAGTTAGACACAATGTGTACATGTGCATTTTATCTTTTGTAACTAGTTGTTAGAATTGTGTATATAAATTGTCATTGAGTTATTAAAACTAAGAAGCCTCTTGTGTTAACTCTAGTACTAACAAAAGTGTTTATTCTGTAATAATTTTATTTTACAGGAATCATGGTGTTTCGCCACTCCATCAACTATTGTTATCGTTACGGTTTTATGCACTAGGTACTATGTTGATATCTGTAGCAGACTTTGTTGGAGTGTCTACATCAACAGCGGGAAGAATAGTACGTGATATATCTTCTGCAATCTCGTCCTTGTATGATCAGTACATCTATGTTCACCAACAAAGTGCAGAAAAATTCTACCGAATTGGACACTTCCCTCGAGTTCTTGCTGCCATTGATTGCACTCATATACGTATTCAGTCACCATGTGAGTACTTATTTAATACCATGTGTATGAATAATAAGTTAATATAGTAATATTCTTCTTTGGTTTATTTTAGGTCATAATATAGGTGAAGAATTTAGAAATCGTAAGGGTTACTTTTCCCTTAATGTCCAAGCGATCTGCGATGCTGATTTAAAATTTATGAATGTGGTAGCGCGGTGGCCAGGTTCATCACATGACGCCACAATTTTCAACAACTCTATTCTTAGAGGTATGTATATATTACTACAGCTGTTTTGGTAATATTACTTATTTGATATTAATTATATTATGAATATTTGCAGCCCAATGTGATGCAGGTAACTTTGGTAACCGCTGGATGCTTGGTGATAGTGCTTATCCAAACAGACCCTATCTGCTGACACCACTTCTAAATCCTGTTAGCGAAGCAGAACAGAATTATAATCAAGCACATATTAGAACAAGGAATACCATAGAAAGGTAACTATTAAAATAGTATGGTTTTATAGAAGCTAGCCAAGGCTACCCAAAATCATATAGTAGCAAGCTTTTAACAACATGATTTTTATTGTTTTAGAACCTTTGGGGTCTGGAAGCGAAGGTTTCCTGTTGTGGCACTTACAATGCGGTTATCATTGCCGAAGACCCAAGCAGTAATAATAGCCACTGCAGTGCTGCACAACATTTGCAGGAGTTATAACCTGGAGGAAATTCCTGCAGAAGTGGACCTGCCACCAGCAGAGCCCATAGAATATTTAAATAATGAAGATCAAGACATCCGGGAAAGAGCTGATCTTATAAATAATTACTTCCGGTAGCAGATGAAAGTGATACTTTATTGTATGTGCTTATATAAAAGAAAGTTTGTAGGTATTCAGAAAATAAAACAACATAGCTATAATTCTCATGTTTTATTTACAACAAATAAGAATCATTCTGTAATATTACCTATATTAAATTAAAAGTATAAAATTTTGAGTACAAAGATAGTCTTTATTTGCCTTAATGTTAAGCTATACAGTATACATATCAATTGCATGCAAAATAATCATAAAAAAAGTTAAAAGTTATACAAGTTTGTGCTAAATTAAAATGAAATAATCAGGGATTCCTTAACTTATCTAATTCTAAATTTAATTTTTCTTTTTCTAATTGTAGTTTTTCATTTTTCAACTTAAGCTCTATATTTCTTAATTTTAAGTGTTCATTTTCTAAACTAATATTTAATAATTTAGCATCCACACACTGTTTTTTGGCATGAAAGTATTCAGCGATTGCACTATTTCTAGCCGCCTTGCAATCATCTGTTTTCACTTTCTTTTTCACTGGAAAAAAAAAACAATATGTTAAGAGTTGTTTAATGCACATTGCTTTTAGATAAATATTTTTTTAAACAAAATAAAACAGGTAAATTAATAAGAGATATAACTATGGAAAAGCTAGCTTTACCATGGCTTGTACCCATATATTTTTAGAGATAAAATTTAGATCCATAGCTATGTCTCATCATTTCATTATACATATATAAGAAAATTATTATACATAAGGATTTCAATGACAATTACCTGCCCTAGGTGTACTAAATGTGAACCTCTTGGGTTTGACTGGTGTTATGTTATAAATGTTGTTTATCGCCTGACTATCAGTCATGACAACACCACCATCATCACAGATCACAGGCTCAATACCCTGGTCAACAGGTATTAAAACAGCATCGTCAACTATCACCCTTGCATCACAAAAGCCATCACCACTACCACCATCATCACCACCATCAATTGTCAAAGACTCTGTCTCCCTGTCACCCCCAAATGGTACCGTGAATCCACTGGCAGTACTACCTAGTAAGCCAGTTACTCGGTCTAAAATGTCATCTGGTGGTATGTAGTCAGCGGGGCCACCACCAGTCTGAAAATAACAGTCAATATTAATATTGTGGGATTGATTAATTAGGGTTAGTCATAATCTAAATAGAAATGAGTAGTATTGTAAATGGGTACCGTTAATTGGTTCATCCTGATTTTAGTGCTGCGTTTGCGTGAGTTCTTTTTCAAGTTTTCCCACTTCAAACGCAGCTGTTGTGGTGTCCTAGGGCCGTTCGTAGCATTGGCATTGAAACTTTCTGCCAAACGAATCCACTCCTCATTTTTTAATTTGTTGTTGGTGGCGTTTGTCGTTTTTGTGGTGATAATTTTACTGCTTTCAATCAGGTCTAGCAGAAACTTTGATTCCTCTTTGGTTAGAGGCTTGCCTTTTACCTAGTAACAGAAAAAAACGTTGATAAACATCGGGATCGGGAACAGCGTCACCTCCGCACCGGGAAGGCGCGAAATAAGATGCATCACTTACAATCATACAATATTACAATACTTACAATTTCGCAGTCCATTATAGGTATCTGGTACTTAGGTAATACACACACAGATCAAATAAAGTTCAATTTATAGCTAATTATTACGAATGAGCAATAATAATATTAGTTCTTCCTTCGGTAGATACGCCAAACAAATAATAACAAAAATGCATTTAATGCACAGCGCAGCGTCACTGTCAAGACGTTAAATTCACGTTCCGTTCCTTTTATAATAGTTGAAGTATTATAAATATAATTTAACGATTATTAATTTTACGGGGTTTTAGACACGTACTTATTGTGTTTTGATAAAAAGTATATTTTGGTGTAGTTTAGTGACTAGTTTATTTTCATAAAACACAGAATCTAATGCATTGCATTATCAAAATTATATGTGAAACGGAACGGTCGGGAGGGAAAGGATCGCTCGCAATCTGGATCGAAAAAAAAATAACGATTGCATAGTTTTCATATTGGCATGTGGATTGGAGATCGATCGCGCAGTGAACAGCAATCTTAGATTGACTCTATCCTTGGATCAGAGATACATTATTAATCTCGGGCGTTAGAGATCTTGCCGATTGAGGCGCTCGCGCAGACTTCGTATCGACTTCGGAAAACGTATTTTGCTTTGCAGTTATTGAAAATGGAAAATTTTATGAGTTGTTATTGTGAATGTCTTCACTTGTGCGTCGGTATTTGAGCCTTTGCTTGCATTTTAAGATTGGATGTGTAAGTAAAGAAAATTCCAAAGTGGATATGTTTTTTATTTTTTTGCAAACTTGCGCAATTAAAGAAAAAAAAACCATCGTGCTGTTTAAAATTTTAAGCTTACAAAATTGACATTATAATCACGATTTTTAGTTACTTTGTGAACGAATTAATAAAATGCTGGGTTTTAATAGCTTTAAAAGTAAGTGTTAAATGTTTGAACGTATCGCCAAAGTTTGCATTGGGATTTGTGACAAAGTGTTTCATGTTTGCTCTTCAAGATACATGCCATCGTTGATTTAACACTCCCAAATAAGAAAATTAGATAAAACAAGATAAAATTATCATGTGATTTAATTTACGACATTTACAATGACTGACACAATATATCATTTTTAACAAAATTTTTTAAAATTAAATATTTAGGTACTATAAAAAAAATATGCAATATGTTGTGGAAAGCTTTTCTTTAAGTACTTAACCTAAATCGTTTCTTTTTCATTTGATAGATATTTTCATTCAACGCATTTTAAATAGGTAGCCAAATTTTACACAAAAACCCAGGTGGCGAGGCTAGTGTGACAATAAAATACGACTTAAACAAAACTCCTACCGCGATCCCCCGCGGTGACCACTTTAAACCTTCTTGGAAGGATAGTTCCTCACACCATACAGAAGTGACTCATTTAAGACTTTACTTTAAATTAGATACAAAAGGTGTCTAAGATGTTATTTAGCGGTGAAATATTAGAATAATGTGGTATTCAGGTAGTCCTTTTGTCATCTTTGCAAGAAATAAGAAAAATAAAAAGTTAGTTTTAACAAAAATCTTTGAGAGAGTGACGTTGCTAGTCTTGAGTTAATGAATTAAAAAGTTTCGGTTAAAGTCTTGATGATTTTCACTCAACTGTAGAAAGTTTGTTTAAGTATATGAAAAACTAACATAACTAAAATATTTCACAATTTAGATCTCCGAATTAATAGGTCATTATTATAAAAAACTTATGTGTGTTGAATTATGAAATGAGTAGTTATTTAGAGAAATTAATATTAAACTAATAAGGCGTGGCTATATTTGCAATGATCGTAAACACGTTAGTAAAACGGCTTATTAGTCTACTCATACGACTCGGGCGAATTGTCACATTTAAATAATAAAATATTTTCTATAGGCGACCCACACGAAGTTAATTTGTTTGTGAGCAAATCGACAATTCCAGGAATATGTATGTATTAGGTACTTCGCTTATAGAAAATACAATATGATTAAAAAGTGATGATTCGCCCAATTCGGGTGAGTAAGTTTGTGGGGTCGAAAAATAAGCCAGTAAAGTTCCCGTTCGTCAACACAACAGCAGGTTGCGTTCATACTTCTTCACATTATTTCCACATCTTTAAAAAAATATGTAACGTCAACAAAAACCCAATTTATTTGCCGCAAATAAATCAACCTGTACGTAAAACGGTTGTTCGAAACTTCGTCGGTTTAATTCTAAAAGTCGCACCGAAGGAGGCTTAAGGTCCTTTATTTGGCCCAGTTCTTATTCCGGACCTTAATAAATCTGTCCATTGGACACTTAAGTATCCAAGAATTTAAGTTTTCGTATTATTTGCTCATGAAACTTTTGATAAAGTGATATATTCGCTGACGAAAGCTCGCATAAAGAGACGGCTCGTTATTTTGGTAGGTATGAAATTTTATGTTTCGGAAATCCTTTTTTATGGTGTATTGTTAAGTGATTTGTGCGTTATTTTTTGGGGTTATTATAAAATAATAAAATTAAGTACTTAATTGTCACCGGAAAGTTTTATATTCGAAACCGGTTTAAAATACGAAGTGAAAATTATGCGTCGAAAAGTTTAAAACAAGCGGCCTAGTGCGACTCGGAGTCACACACGGTTCCGTATCACCGTACAATATTTAACAATATTTTCGAAGGACGCCGGAAAAATCACGTATTCGAATCCCCTTTATATTTTTAAATATACGTCATGTTGTTACACACTATGAAAATTGCAAGTATCTAACTATTAAGGTTAAAAAATACAGCAGCTCTGTAAAAGACGGACGGACGTACCGTGGAGCCTTAGTAATAGAGTCCCGGCAGACAGAGATGTCACGCTAACAATTTAACAATATCTTTTGTTCTTGTCATCGTAAAAGGTAACAGATAATCAAAACACAACATCTTGACAAGCATTCATTAATTTTAACGCAATAATTGATGGACAATAATCATAATATTGACACTACAAAATAACCTCAAAATATTCTTTGTTGAAAGCCAATTTTTCACATCACGCAACCCATCCCTTGCGCATCCAAGCGTGAAGATAAAGCCTTGGACTGACGGCCGTATCTCGCCATCGACGATAATTGATGACAGCTTTACAACGGAACTTACTACAATGTATCACTGACTTTATTTGTGAGGTTTTTAATTTTTGCGATTATGATGGATGGAGGTACAATTAGAAAGCAGGATTTTGTAAAACCGATCCTTTGAATATTTTCTTACTTACGAACTCAGCTCATAACCTATAGCTTAAAAGCACCAATTTCGATGAAAACTTAATCGAATTGATCTATTAGACTCGCGTCGCGCCAGGTCGCAGGACCCTTAAATAATGATGTGTTTCAAGACACCTCGTTCAAAGTTGTCTGCCTCGTTAGTTTAGTAGTTGCGACCGTTTCCTCTGAGCATGAAGTCTTGGGTTCGATTCACAGACCGAGCAAAATGTTATTAAGATTTTGTATGAGGAATTTCTCAGTGATAGCCCGGAGTCTGGATTCGTACTCGGTTGATGACAATAGACTCACCCCTATTACATGGGACTTCACAATAACCGGCGAAATGTGAGTGTACACTGTACATGGTGTACTTTATTACACTTCTGTCTTACCCTTTGAGGATTACAGGCGTGATGTTATGTGTTTAAAAATAAACGAAGATATACTTCTAGAAAACATTAACATTACAAGTTCTGACAACTTTATGTTCAACCGCTTTTCCAAGGCATTCCTTTACAAATATTTTCCGTAATGAACCACATAACACATACCTCAGGAAATACCATAAAACACAACATGTATTACAGATAACGGGCACAATTTACCATAGATACGTGAGGGTTGTGTAGCAGGCAGTAAGCACTAATTGGTCATTCGGCGAAAAAGCTAAATAAAACGTAAAAAGTACATCGCCGCGCCGTAAGAAACGAGTGTAATTGCCAACTGGTTTTCATGAAACATTCATGTTGTCATGATTGAGTCGCTTGCATTGAGGGGCAATTACACTTTTAAAATGCTCCACTGACAGAATTCAGCTGCAGTGATTACTTGAAAATAAGTAAAAAATTACGCTAAGTACCGTCAACCGTTGATTATTTACGTAAAGTTATTCGTTCTGTCATTAAAAGTTACAGTCGATATCTACTAAAGGTGTTTTTTTAACTGGAAATATGTAAGGTATTGGAATAGTGGGGTTAAAACTATGGATAATGATCTTAGTAAGAAGTCATACATTTTCTGTGCTTGCAATATTATGGAAACGATGCATAGGTTAAGTTACGTGGCTCCTGTGTTAATTTTCTAATGATAAATATCCATGCATGGAAAAACCGCTTTAAAAAAAATGTAAATAAAACGTCAAATCAAAAACCCCGTCTGCGCGAAATCTGTAAAACTTGTTTCACATCCAGCAACAGTTTCAAAACTTTCTTCCTATTCAGAGGACAATCTGTGCATATCTCCGTCTTTGTCACACATACACATGAGAACAGACAGATCGCGTGGGCGAAAAGGACAGAGTACATGAAGACGTCACGCGGGGCGAAGGCGCGCGAGTGTTCTTGCACTTGTTTTATTTATTTTGTTAGCCGCCAGCTTTTTTTTTCTTCGTTTTCTTGAGCTACGTCTTTGTTCGGGTTTGGTCGGGGCACGCAATCGTCCGTGGCCGGTAAGTTGGATAATTTCTTTATCCTACTCAGCCCACCCGACAATTTTCTGGGGCCGCATTATTATGAGGTTGATTTGTTTAATAATTTTATTACTGGGCGCATTGCGCATGCGCGCGAGCTATTGTGTTCTTATTTTTGTTTAGCTTTGCGCTTTTAGTGGTCGCTTTACTTTTGTTTTTCGCTGTAAACGTGGGAATGAATTGTTTTCTCATTGTTTATCTGATTTATCCATTGTTTTGTTGTTTATAGTAAATGTCTATTTTATTTATTGACCGGTCGACTTATGTTTAGTGTTGTGTCAAGCAATATTCATAAGATATTGTTAGTCATATCTTAGCCATTTTAATTCATAATATTTCATTAGATATTCAAAATTAAGAGTACGTATAGTATCAGTGGAATGTAAAGACATTTGTTTTGTGAATTTAAATTAGAAACCAATACCATACGACCCTCAATTGGCTTATACGACTTGAAAAATTAGCACATAAGCGTCGCTACAGTATCCAGCTGTTTGTAAATCGTTTTTTGCTCAAAAACGTCCAGACATATTACGTCACGGATTCCGGTGGATTGCGAGCGGTCGTCCTCTTTTTATTGCCTACGGAACCCCACTGTCAGGCCTTGGGTTCGCACCGAGATGTCCCCGCCGATACTCCGAATACTTGAATAGGGATCGTGAAAAAAGTTTCAAATGTGTCATTGTGTTCAACCTTTTTGGCAAAGCATTCAAATATTGTCATTGGCAAACGAGATTCTGTAATTAAAAGACACCCTGTGTCGAAGAAAATAATCTTTTCATAATTATGCACTTTTGCCTTTTATGGGAATGCAATTTAGATATAAAAACTTGTCAGGAGTCGGTTTGGGGCTGGCATTTGAATCAGGTTGACATTTTAATAAGTTGGACCTTTGAGAAACATTCATACAAGCTTATTACAAGACGGAATTATGGTTGCAATCCACTATGGGAAGTAATAAAATGTTATTGTTACATGGAAAACAACGGAAAAACTTGATATGGATTGTTACTTTTAATACCAGTGTGTTTAAATAAATCCATAAAAAGACAAGTGGAAAACCCAAGGACATATCACTTGGCTTTTTTTTGTGACTGTATCTCAAGATTCATCATCATCATCATCATCATCTACCTAGCCTTTTCCAGCACAGTTGGCGCAGTGGTTAAGCGATTGACTGCTGCGCTGCGTGTCGCGGGTTCGATTCCCGCACGGAACAAATATTTGTATGACCAATAAGTAGTTGTTCCGGATCTGGCTGTTTGTGTATGTGAGTTTAAATGTTTGTAAACGCACCCACAATACAGGAGAAATTCCTAGTGTGGGGCAACGTTTTTTTTTAAAAAAAGAAAAGAAAGAAAGAAAGAACTATTTTGGGAGCGACTCCCTATCTGACTTTCACAACACAGTTACTGGTTAATACGATACCCCTGGTAAGACGGGTTGTCAGACTTTCGGGCTTCTGATGACCCGTAATGACTGTCAAAGATCCACGAGTGACAGCAACGGGTTAACGTGCTTTCCGAGGCACGGTTATGTCTTAGTATGTAAAGATGGTCACCCACGGACTGATACGCTCGATAGAACCGTATAAACTGTATCTCAAGAATATTTTTTTATTTTTTTCAGGCTGGCAGCGGCAGCGGCGGCGGCAGCTGGTGCCACCAGTGAACTTAGCTACCTTGCTGCTCTTCATCCAGCATACCGACCGGTGCCCTACGACCATCCCTTGTATGGGGCTAATACGTTAAGAGGTAAGTCATTCCATCTCACGGATTGTTTGGAAAAGAACGAACGAAGCTGTTGCTGTACTTGCTGTCCTATAAAGATTTTACTTGTAATGGAGAGTATTGCAGTGGGTTTTCCTAGAATTTCTGTTTATAGCTTATTAGTAGGTTCACTGTTTTTGGATCGAATAACTAATTCTAACCCGTACACTAAACACGCGCTTTGACGTGGAGTTGCGGACACCAGCCCGTATTACTTATTACCAGAGATCGGATATTCGGATGCATATTTACCTAAAGATAATTTTTAGCTATGAAAGTATGGAAGCGGCTTAGTAAATTATTTGTAATATTTATTAAAAACCCCAGGATTCTTGGATTGCATAACTATTCAGATGTGTATTAATTTAAAATTAATGTTTAACCCGATACAAATATGTGTATGTACTGGAGGAGGGGTGGTTTGTATTAGTTAAAATAAAAAATAAACAAATTAATTACCTAAATTAAGACTTTTTCGATTCAAAAGCGCATTCCATGTTAGCCAACATTAACTTTATGTGAATATGCATCCGAATATCCGATCTCTGCTTATTACCTATCTTGTTCACCAGAATAATAAAGTAGGTACATATATTTTGCCACTGGTTTTCTACCCACGACTTTGTCGACGTGAAATTTCTTGTTTTAACATAAATTCCTTACTAATTATAAACGCGATAGTTTGTATGTATGGATGTATGGATGTTTGTTACTCTTTCACGCAAAAACGGCTGAACGGATTTGGATGAAATTTGTGACCCAGATAGATTATTACCTAGAGTACGTTCCCGTGGGTTAATTTCCGATTACCACGCGGGCGAAGCTGCTGGCAAAAGTTAGTATATCATATAGCATCGTATCGCCCGCTCCCGATATTACTTAATTTACTCTTAGCGATCTTTTTTACTTTTATTCTTTTTACTTGGCTTCTTAGGGTCGTAACGTGATGCTAAATAGTCTATAACTCTCCTCAAAAAATAGGTTATTGTCAACTACAAAAAGATTTTTTCAAATCTAAGTTGTAGTTTCCGAGATTGCCCCGTACATACAAACTAACATGTTTACCTCTGTATTTAGTCTTTATCCTTAGTAAATACATTTTTTTTTTTTTTATAAAAATTACATTACAAAAAAACATTTAAAAATATAAAAAAATAGTGGTCCCCCGGTATCGGGTGCAGGGTCCAAGATACCGGTTCACCTCTATTATTAATAGCATTGATAGATGATTGAAATACGAATCGAAAAATAAAGCCACACTGAAATGTTAAGAATAATTGGTAAAATCAACGTTTTTTGTGCACGTTAATTCATCTTTTGCAATTTCCTGATTCAGGACGTAAAACCATTTATTACTTTTTACATTATTATATAAACTTACAGTTAATCTTTTAAGTATTTCTACACCGTCATTGCAATAAATTCTGATGACTATCTTAGATTTCAAATAGTCTGATTACCTAGTGTATCTTTAAAGATGACTTCGAACCCCCCCAGTGGGTTCCCGCATTGTCGTTGCGGGGGGGCTCAGTAGCCGTGGTCCGCTCCCACGGTGAAGCGAAGAGGAACCCCAAGGTGGGGCCGCTCGTCAGGGCTTTTGTCTCCAAGCCGACGACGTAGCGGCCAGAATGTAGGTTGCGGTGAGGTGCACCGCAACTGAGGCGGGCCGCGGTGTCGAATGGGAGGCATCGCGGCTGAAGATTACAGGCTGCGGAAGAGGAGGAGTGCCGGTACTTCTGAGTAGCGCTCTTCCCTTCCGTGGCCTGGACGGGGCCGCCACCGTTTGATGGCGGACGCGGTGGGGCCGCAGGGGAAGAGGAGTGTCGGTATAGCGTTGGCCGCTCTCCCTATCCCCTGCGGCCGAAAAGTGGTAGGCGGCGGGGCCACTGTGCTGACCCGTCGCAGGGGGACCAAGGGCACCAGACACGGGTACGTCTGGGGCCCTTTTGTTACTTGGTTCCTGGGGTGGTCACGGCGTGCCACGTGTCCTGGTGCGCCGAACTGGTGGGGTCCGCAAGGGCCGATGCCTGCCAGGGTTGCGGGTTGTTCGAAAGAGATACCGCGGCCCCTGGCACACAGGCAACTGAGGGAACACGGGTGGGTTTTAGTCAGTAAAAGTCTGACACGCCCTCCTGCTCCACCCAGAGCAGGAGAAGTTATTTGATGATTTCCCACCCTCAAAAAAAAAAAAAAAGATGACTTCGAAGAGATGACAAGTGATTTAAATTACTTCGAATTCAAAGTTCGTGACTGATCAATAGTCAGAATTTATATTCAAATCGATTTTCCAGCTTACTAATCTGTTCAATTAAAAATTTAAAACTCACACTTGACTGTGTTAATGAGAAAAGTTTTAACTGGACATTTGCCAAAATGTATGATTTTGCAAATTGACTACAACTTTTTTTTTACATTAGCTACTAAGTATATTTTAAAGTGTTGATAAAATAAAATGCGACACACCAAGAAAACAAATGTGTCATATTATTTTGTACCTTCAGTGTTTAACCGTAGCAATAAAAATACCCGCCCCGGCATCGAACCTATAAACCGCTATAAGCAGGACAATGAAAAACAATCCGATAAGTCGTAATTAAACCTGAGACACGATATCAACTGCACTGCACTGCACAGGGCTGCCACTGAAGAGTTTGTCATAATATTGCTTGAAGAATATTCATTGGTTTGATCATACTTACATAACATCACGCCTTTTTTCCCCTGTTAGTCGTTTGACATAATAGTCGTTTCGCACGAATTTACTCGATTCGCACGAATTTACTCGATTCGTACGAATTTGTTCGCCGAATCGGGCGAATTGACATTTTTAAATAATAGGTACATTAATTTTTATAGGCGACCCTCACGATGTTAATTTACTTGTGGGGGAATCGACAACTACAGAAATATTCCGCAATTGGCACGTTTTGAATTATGAAGAATAAAGTTACGAGAAAAGGTCTCTGCAAGTACATGCAATAAAGTGCATAAAATTTTGAACGTGCTACTGGCTTAATAAGTATATCTAGAGTTGTCAATTCGCCCACAAATAAATTAACTTCGTGCGAATAGCCTATCGAAAATAATATATTACATAAAAGTGTAAATTTACCCGATTCGGGCACCTAAATTCGTGCAAATCGACACATAAGCCGTCAGTTTACGCTTCTTTTCTAAACACGCCTAAATGCCACTTTTCCCAAAACAAAAATAGAGGGTCGCGCTTATGCGCACGCATACACACGCAGTGCAAATTATATCCCATTTTTTTAATAAATATGACCTATCTTTTAAATCAAAGTCATAGGCATTTATTCAAATTAGGCTGAGAATCAGCAATTTTCGAACGACAAAATACATAAGACAGTCCCCTAAAAACGCTCACCCGTCACCACTTCCTAGTGCTTTAGCTGGGAAGAAGAAGTGGCGCAACAAACTCCCCAGCAACACAGCTGTCTCTTTTGTCGGATAGACTTGATTCCATACATACATAGATAAAGTAATATAAACACTCAACTATGTAAATACTCATCCATTACTCTGTCACTAAAACTCTCGTAGTTATTAGTGGTTGAAATCTTATATGTTTTTGTCGGTCAGAAATATTAAACGCGAAAGGACGTTTTCTCGTCAAAAAATATTTTATGTTGATACTCGACTTTTACTCAAGTGACAACCCTAAGACGTGTGAACGAGGTAACGCTACACTACACTCGTAATGATAAATCTGCAACACTAGTCTGTTATTGCAAATTATATGCATGCCCAGACACTGACATCGCTGGTTTGTGTTCAGATGCATCCGTTGTGCCTAGACTTGTAACGATCTGCAACGCTGCAACGTTTCCGATTTGAATTTGCAATGATTTTATTAGTTAGTATGCAATTATAGATTGTTGTTTGGTGCTCTGGACAGAAAGAGAGATGGTTGGAGACTAGTATAGTTACCTAATTAATCCTGATATCTTTAATTCTTTATTTTATTGACCATATTTAAGAATTTTCGTATTGAAATTTTGCATGCGTAATTTAAGGTAGAATGTATAAGAATCTCTCAATTATAAAACCATCTGCATTTTTTGTACCTACTTTCTATGCAAATAAATAATTATTCTATTCTATTCTTTACTCTTTCCGTCTCTATGTCTGTCCAGAGCCTTTGCCCAGCAGTGGGATATTAATAGCTAATTAAAAAAAATACGTTGTAGATTTCTGAAGAAAATTGAATCATCGTGATGATGTGGTTTTACAAAGTTATTACTATCCATTAAAATAAGATATAAAACTAGCAAATCGCCAATAGTGGATAATCATAATACTGCACTGCATATGAAATAAAAACTGACAAGACAGGTTCACTTAGTCTGTGTGGTTCTTTCCTCAAAAGACCATTTCAGACACCAATTCCCATGGTCTTCACATGATCTTACCAAGTTTGTCTGGACTCTGAGTTTGGTTCGGCTTTTTTTCTCACAGTAGTCAGAGAGGAAACGCCGACCTCATCTAGTTTTGAAAGTATGATTGACGTATTTTAAAAGTGTTTGTAAAAACCTACTTACAGAAATAAAATTATTTATCTAAGAGTACAAAATCTTTCAGTTTTCCGGTGTAAACTTAGCTCTGCATTATATTATTTCGCGACATCAAAAATTTAATTTTGCACATATGCATAATTGTATTCATTTGAAAACATTCAACATATTAAAGCCTGCACTAAATACAAAGTTCACTGGATTAAATTTCCCTGCTTTCGAATCTCAATAAGCATGGTATACCATTGCATATCTCACAGAAAACCAATGGGCAACGCCACAGCGCAACACTATCAGCACAATTTATCTCTTACCAGAGGTGTTAATTAGACTTTGAACTCACGACTGTTACCATTCGTATCCTCAAAGAAAACAAACAAAAACAACTTTTGTTCAAAACTTCTTAAAGTTTAGAATGCTCTGGCGCCGCTCAGATGACAGATACGTAAAAGTGGCTATTAAAGGACATACCGTGGTAAGTCACGGGTTAAAATTGGCATGCATTGAAGTAACGAAGGGTTGGTTTTCCGACCTCGCAATTAAGACGTTTCAGATTACGTGAGTGACTATATACGGAGCATTAGACAGTTAACAGATTATCTGATAGACCTGGCTTAGAAGAGATGCACACAATATTAAAATAAATATTCGATTCAATAAGTAAAACCACTAGGAGAGCAGTGGTGGCCGTGTAGTTGTAAGTTGTTCCAGTCAAATCGTTTTACTTTCTGCAAATAATTTCATCTCGAAACGGTGAAGAACGGTGAACATCGTGAGGAAACCGGCATGTCCTAGAACCAAAAATTCGAAGACATGTGACATCTACCAACCCGCAATGGGCCCGCGTGGTAGATTATAGCGCACTCCCTCTCACAGTGAGGAAGCCTGTGTCCCAGCAGTGGGCACATTATAGGTTGAGTGAGTAGGCTAAGTAAAATTAAAAACGACGGTGTGTGCCGACGTGTGCGACGGTGTGTAATGACGACACAACAGAAGTGAGACTTTGGAGCTGAGTATTCGCGATTCAGCATCGCCAACCGACTGAAGCCGACTATACCCGATTTAGCGTCACCGACCGGAGCAAGACGTTCAGTTTCGTTTACTGTCCAGAAAGAGTGCTAAATACACCTAAAAAGTTTTCACTTAAATCTTTATGTCCTCACAAAAAGCGTCTAAAATTCTTCCCAAAACTATGGTCCTGCCTGTAATTTCTGTCCACAAAAAGAAAAAAAAAATATTTAAATACCGAACGCACGTGACGACAAACAAAAAAGAGAACCGGTTTCAAAAATCGAACGCGCCCAATTGATTGGTACAATAAAATAATGTCATTACAATTTTCCACGCCATTTTCAACAGCTCCATTAGAATAACATAATTATTAGTAATTCAATGTCACGGGTAGTTTCCCTCCATTCAAGGTTTTATGGGCATACAAAATCGATGTAAACGCCCTTTTGTGATAGGATTTGAAAGAACAAATAGGCCTAATGGGTAAGTCTATTATTCTGGTTTATCTGCCCTCACTAATGCTTACCTCAAGACCGTAGCAGATGGGTTGAAGTCGGATATTGATGTTAACTTTGTGGGCCAAGTTATGAGCGATTGGGGTTTTTGTTTCTTTGTTAAGGATCTTGTGAATCTACTCTATAATATTGAGATAGACGGTAGCCTCATTGTCTTCAGCTTCTTCATAAATGCCAGCTTTAAAAATGTGTCAATTAACTGTGTATTGTCATCAAATGTGGTGTGGTGATCATAGTTCTTGGGCCTGCCTTATGGGTCTACCTTTAAGCTTTTCTTTTACTCAAGATAGTACTTTTACATTTTATATGAAAACAATCAATGCCTACTATCATACTAATATTATAAATGTGAAAGTATGTATGTTTAGATGTTTGGAAATTTAGACGTTTGAAAGAAAGAAATAAAACGTATTTATTGTGACTCGCACACATATCTCAGACTAGAAATCATAATACTTGTTTGGATGTTTGTTACTCAATCACGCAAAAACGGCTGAACGGATTTGGATGAAATTTGGCACACAGATAGATAATAAACTGGATGAATACATAGGATACTTTTTATCCCGATAGTACGTTGCCGTGAGATAATTTTCGACCTCTACGCGGGCGAAGCCGCTGGCAAAACCTAGTAAATTCATAACCTTATACTCCATTTGAAATAAGATTAGACATTTAAAACAAACCTTTTTTTACAGTCCGTTCAACAGATTTTGAGTTCTATTGCGTTGGTAGCATGATAAAAATGGCACCTGCATTAAACAGTTGGTATTGGAACCACATTTTTGCTTTTAATGCCATCCTTATACCAACCGAATAGAAGTCAAAATCAATAAAACGGACTGTAAAAAAGGTTTGTTTAAATGTCTAATCTTATTTCAAACGGAGAATAGAGAAGAATAGCAATAAGATTCGGGTATTCCCAGATTACGTATGCATGTGTATTTTTCAACTACCAATTCTTATATTATTTGCTTTGCTATTTTAGTAGCTCAAGGTAAACCCGCCCCTCGTTTCCCTCTTGGTCCTCCAGTCCGCGTGCTGTACCCTCCAGTCTGCCCTCAGCCCTACACCGCACATTAGCGATTCGATGTGGAAAATATTTAGATTCCTCCTACGTGCGTTTTATTTTGAGGCTTTCCTGAATATGCTTTATATTGTTATGTTCGTTTATGGTTCGGGGTCAGTGGAACGAGGCGGAATTAAGGAGAACTTGCCATAATATTATACATATTTATAACTAGCACGGCGCGGCTTTTCCCGCGCATATGTCAGAAAATATTCCACGGGAAAGTGTGGCTATCTGTATTAAGGAACCCTTTATTAATAATCCAGGTAAAGCCTCAAAAAGCCTGGGTTATTAACAAAAGGTTTTCAGATTAGCAATCATTCAGCGTTTTTTGCGACAATCCGGGTCATACAACAAGAGTCCAGACAAACAGAGAGATAAACAAAAATTCTTCGTTGGTATCCGAACTGATATTATAAATTCGAAAGTAACTGTCGGTCTGTATGGTATGTTACCTTTTCACGCCCTTTTAGGTTTTTTTTTTCTATTATATTGGGATCGACTTCCAGTCTCACCGAATGCAGCTGAATGTCTACCAGTATTTTAAATGAGCTGACTGCCTAACTGAGCTCCACAAACAAGTTACTGGATAATAGCTTCTGACGACTCGTAACGATTGCCAAAGATCCATGAATGACAGCCGGGACCAACGGCTTTACCTCCTTTCCGCACGCCGGGGCTCACAGCTCCGCGTCCGCAGAGGGGGGCTACTCTCTAACTCCGTCAACGAAAATACGGGCCCGTCCGAAAATAATTTGAAACTTCGAAGTGACTCCGACAGCTGATTAATTAACTTTTTTGGACGTGTAAACGGGTAAACGGCGGGGTTTTGAACGGCCATCTATGGGGTAGGGACAGCTGTCAAATCGTGTAGTAATTCATTCTTAGTTTGAGCCCCAAACTAATCCTAGGTCAGTAAGTGATACGGAGTAGGAAACGCCCGTAACTTCGACCGAGATTACGGATTTCGTGCTTAGAGAGTAGGCCCCCAGGCCAGTCAAAATGGTCACCCATCCACGGACCAACCGCGACAAGCGTAGCTTAACCTAATCAATCGAACCATGTAGCAATTATTAGTTAGCCACAAGCCCCTATATGATATATGTTTACAAAAATAAACAGACTCAAGTCGTCAAAACCGTCTGTCACTAGGCGAGGCGGTCTTTTAGGTCTCGTGATTACAACACGTCTGAAACTTAACCCGTCTCAGCGGCGTCATTTTAGACCCAAACCGAAACTGTTTATGATTAAAAAAAAATCGCGAGTGGTGTCTGTTTTCTTAAGCAGCTCGGATCGACTTACACGAAGTAAACGCATCTTTATATAACGCTCAATTAACGGCCATTTTTTATTGTAACTCTTTTTTTGAATGGCTTTATTCGGGAGGGTGGCAGGAATCATCAAAAGTGGTGCCAATTTTTTTTAATAAAAATACTTTAATTCAGACCTTGATCCATATGGTGTTAATGCACACTACTTATGCTATGTTCGTAAAAAAAAGGTAATACATTCGTGTATCTGTTGCATTTTGTTTCAGTTGCAATTTGCCGTGATTTTTTTTATCCGTCGTTTGATGTTAATAAATCTACATATTGATACAGTGAGCTGACGTTAAGTATCTTACTATTTATTTACTTGCACAGAAAAAAGGTTAATGAAAAAAAAAATCGCGTAGTCCAAAGGATTTCCAAGTTTTAAATAATAAACTAGTAATATTAGCATTTAGATAGCTTCTCCTTACCCCCTCCCGAGTTAAAATCTATGTAATAGCATAAAATTGTCAATAAAAACATAAATAAAGACAAAAATGGCGCACGATTGATGATGATAATATTATTAGAAAAAATAAAAGTTTCTATGCCGCAAAATATCAATGTAGCCTTAAATAAGTCACTTTTTACAATAATTTGCTTAATTTTTCTTTGGTAGAAATCCCAGGCGGTCGGCAAACTCGCCAAGAACGTCAATCACTAGCCACAAAGTACTGATGACCGAATAAATTAATGCAAGAATCCCTTGATCCTTAATTTTATGCGAGAATCGAATAGCTTTCTGCTAATGACTTTATTGTAAACAACATTTTTTATTCGGAAAGCATTTTTAGTATTTGAAGAATTGTCTGAATGACCTATTTTTATGGGAGTACTAATTAATGTTTATAGTTTTACTTGTTTAACTTGTCGGCACATGTTTGCAATCTTATTTAATTAAACCCTGTTTTGTATTTTTATGTATTAAGTAACATCTGCTTCGGAAAATATATGTTTTTGGTTGTGCCTTTGTTAGGCGTTGATACAGAAGGTTAATAGAACGTATTAATTATCTTAGCGCGATTATCCAACACTTTTATCTTAATTAGTGTTTAGTGGTCACTGTAATACCAAACCAACTGCGTATGGTTATAAAGTATTTATTGAACCATTTTCTTGTAAGGTTTCAAGCTTCAGTCCAAAATCAAAATACATATTTGATTTCACAAAAACCTGCATGGGCACTTATGAAACGTCAGAAGCTAGGTGCACAGTTCCAATTGGTCGATTCCTATGGAGAAGAGCCGGCAAGAAACTACGGTAACTCTTTTATAAATAATTGGCTTTTACAATATTTTCAAATGACAATGTCAATAGGTATGGGAGGACAGTGTAGACCAGTCAACAAGTGCCAGAAACATAATAAAAATAGAAAATGATTTACAAATCTAGAGTCTACAAAACCTACACGTTATGAATGAACACCAAAACATTTACAAAACTACAGATTAAATAAATATTTACAAAAGAAATTAGATATTTGCTTTGATTAGTAATAAACTTTAACATTTATTAACACAGCTTTCATACATCACATCCAGATAAGCAAAACACGAAATAAAACACAGCTCACGTCATCTCATGCATAATACCATCCCACCAGGTTAACTGGAACTGCGGCGTATGAAAAGGCTCGGGTTTCGTCTACTGCACCGGACGAACCCAGTTCCACAAACCCAATGGAGACGACCTTCACTGCTAGACTTGCAGTAACGGTGTTATAGGTAGCCGAGGAATTGGCCAGACTTGAGGTCAAGAACCAAATAAAAAACTTAGGTAAATTTTGGTAGACATGCAAAAATTTCGGAGACAGATCCTTAGACAGAACAGACAGTTGGAACCTTACCTACTTGATTGTAAGGAAGTCCATCAGGGATTGTTTTGGAAGATATTTGATACTATCTATGGTAGACTAGATAAAAAAAAAACTGAGGTGGCCGTGTAGTGTGGCCGAGCAGTTGGAGCTTAATAGGCTGACTGATAATGAATGCATAAAGATCACAGAAGACCAAGAGCAGATACTCTGAAATAGAAAAAGAACTTCCCATAAATATAGTAGATGAACTTCTTTTTTTCCATGATTATGAGAAGTTCCTTTTTCGAATGAGATATTACGCAAACTAATCTGCAGGAAAATACTATCAAAAATACCTTCAATGGTTTCAGGGACTACATAATAGGGTATTACAACCATTTTTTAAAGTGTCTTAATTAGATTCTAAAATTCTAACAAACCACTAAAAAAAACAACATTTTATTTAATTGATTAGTGCCGTAAAAATGCATTTAAATTTAACATTTTCACATTTCGCGCGTAATTTGACGAAAACGCTGGACGCAATGGACGCCATAATAGTCTGCGGGTATGACGTCAGTTTGCTAAATAAACAAATGCGCTGATATTTTGTATGATAATTGTTTATAATTTAAAAAATGAGATATAATTCTTATCGTTGGTTTGCTTGGCGCCCACTATTTCATGGTGTTCAAAAACCGATTAAATAAACTGAAATCTTTGAATTGAATGTTAAAATGTATTTTGTTATTTCATGAACTAAAACTAACATTTTCCGACGGCTTTTTGCCTAAGCTATCTCAATAATATGTTTTTAGATTTTTTCTCTTATGGAGTAAAATACATATTATATTGAATTAAAATTACCCATCGTTACGTGTAAAGTTATAAATCATGTTTTACAAGATTGGTCTTTTTGCCCTTTGCCCGGTCCTTGCGTACTTGCTGTAACCTGCTATGCCATGAAATTATTTATGAGAATATTTCCAATACACAACACAAAACACAAATTATGCATAGTGACAAGATGTAATACCTAAAGTTATTACCCGACGTGACTATGAATATCATCGATCACATAAGAATATCAGATCTACTACAATTCATGCTAATAGTTGTAAGATTAAAAAGCGTGGCTGAAGATATATGTAGTAATAAAGTGCAAACTGACACTAAGTCTAATAATTTAACATAATGAAACTTAACTCATTAATAATAGAAAATTGAGATGAAACAATTCAAATGAGATGAGTCTAAAATTAGCCGAAATGATGGAGTCTAATTGTTAGTTAAAGTGTCTCAATAGAACGATAACACATAATTTAAACATGAACAGGCGGAGATATAATCAGTACCGTTGTTTATTAATATGAAAGTGTTTATGCAAATATGTCTGACCTCACAACGCCTGCTAGTGTCACAGAATAATCAGTTGCGAACTAAGCTATTAATGTCTAGATAAATTATATTATAAATTATTATTAATAACAACATCATCAATCATAGCCACACAAAAACCACCTAAAAAGCCTAGGTACACTCGATTTGGTTTATTAAAATAAAATACCAAGACACCGTCATCAGTGGACTGCAAAATTTCGCAACCGTAGTGACAAGCCGAAACTTAATAACTTACTCAGAAATGCACCAGCAAATTGGGAGCCGACTCGTCCGACCGGCTCCGTAACCCTACACCGCCTTACCGAACTCTCCGACACATATAAATTGTATTTTTATTCAAATCGAGCCTACGTGCCGCGATAAAGCCCCCTTAAAACAAATAACCGCTCATTCAACCAAGGAAAACCACACGAAAGTCAACTTTAACACAAACAAACAACATTCAAGATGGTGCAGCATCCACCAACTATCAAGATACAGGCGACAAAAAGCTTTACAGTTGCAGTAACAGAGTTGTAGTTTCAGAAATAGGTAGTTTTGCTACACTACTTTTAGTTGAATACAATGATGCTATAAGAAACTACGCGCCTCATGTAAACAAGCAAAAATATATCATGAAAGTAAAAACACAAGAATCAGATTCGAAAAATGTATGCCCATCAGATAAGTCGACGAATGATGATGTAAACGAAGATCGTGTTCCCGAGACATATATAGAGAACAATTTAAAGGTTCATTGGGACACTTTTTCACTCAATTTGTACCCTTTTCATTCTTGTTGCACAGATAATGTTAACCAGCTCGGTATTTATGAAATATTTGAAATCGCAACGGAAAAGATTTGGTGTTATTGTGTAGTAATAAAATCTGTATAGGGATCACTCAAGGGTAACGAGACAGACGAGCGATTGGCTTCTCGTGTTTGCCTTTTTAATAAAGTTGTTCGCACCGATACCCTTCATTATTCAGCAGTTTTTTCTGTCCAAAATGTTAATCACCACATTTACTTGTACCGTGTTTTTGCCGTGAGGAATTTTATGAAACATTTTAATAAAGCTGCTAATGGCACAGCTGCCAATCACCATCAGGTTGATATTACACTGCAAGAATCTTATATAAGAAATATAAATGTAAAAATTAATGACAATAATAAAATGAGCGAGCTTATACCTGGAAGTTTGATTCGCAAATATTTCGATATCGTAAAAAGTTTTCCTGATTTGGAACTGTAATAAAAGCGACTATCGTAAATGTCACAGTAATGGAGAAAAATATTATAAGTGTAGTGGTTAAAATCGATACGTGTGTGTCTTCATCGTCCGATAATCGTAAATTAAGGCCCGACTCTGGTCAAACTGAGCGTAAAAACTGTGAGCGAGAGATTGAGAGTTCATGTTACTCCGAAAATGTAAAACGAAAAAGAGTTCAGTTCGATTGTGTAAGAGAGACAGAACTACGGTTGATGTCAAAGAACTTAAGAATTCTGAACTAGATATTTGTAGATACAGCCAGGACGTCTCAGTGAGGAAATAATTTAAATCAGATTAATGACAACATAACGCTGGAGGCTTTAATCAATCTAGAGGAAGATTGATTGCTTTTTTACTCGACAATAAATTTTTGCGGCAGATTCCAATTTACAAAATGTCACAAACGGAGTTGACACGTTCAATCTTTTTCTTTTTATTTAATTTCCTTTGTCAAACAGTATCCCGAACCTTAATCTTTGTCAACGAGAAGGCGATGGGCTAACCGGAACGGGTTTTAGAGTGGGACGGGACGACTGCGCCCGCGCATGACAAGTGACCGGATTAATGCATTTTAAACGAAGAAGGCTTAATTTTGATCTCGGATTCCTTAATTGAATGAGTCTTGGTTTTTTTTTTGGAAAAGGATTTTTAGAAGTCACTTTCGAATTACTTATGTATGAGTCAAAACGCTTCATGTAAACTAAAGAGTGTTTTCTTATCGAATTTAACCAATATCGGTACAAGGCCTAAGCTTTTAGAGCTTGACAAATCCAAAAATGACTTGAAGGATTTGCCAGGTTAGTTCTACCCAGATTCCTGAAATACCCAGTCCTTAAAAAGCAACAGTTCGAAAATTAACAGTCTCCATTTTACCTCTTCAATGACGTTTATCTTCCATACTAAAGTAGTTAACAACATTGTGTCCACTACACTAAAGATCTCCAATCTGCATATTGCCAATAAAAGGAGATTTCATTTGGACTCTATTTAGAGTATATATCGTCTGATGCCTGCATACCAATGTATTAAACCTGCACGCAGGACCATTAAAGATGTTTTTAGCCGACAAGGCTGGTTCAGAATCTCAATGTGACAAAGTAATTGATACAGATATAAGTCGATGAGCACCAGAAATATAAATTACAATTTTTAATCTATTTATCACTCTGTTTCTTAGGGATCCGCAGACAGATGGCAAAACCCTTAACCTGAGGGCTGAGACACATCATCATCACTCCCTTAGTCAAATCTAAAAAAAAATTGAGGTCGAGTTTTGTGATGTCGTCATCTCTGAATTCATCCGCTTCTTGGTCATTTTATTTTTAACAAATCCTTCCATTGTTTCTTCCCTTAACCTGGAATGATCATCATACTAAATCGTGATAAATAATTACTCCAATATATATTTTACAGTAGATAATACTAGCTTGTGCCCGCGGTTCCGCCCGTGTGGATGTCGGTTATCGCGTAAAAAAGTAGCCTATGTCCTTCTCCATATCTCTGCCAAATTTCATGACGAGCAGTTCAGCGGTTTTAGGCGTGAAAACGTAACAGACAGACAGAGTTACTATCGCATTAATAATATTAGTAGGGATGGAGAATGGCGTTAGACACAGTGTGAACCCAAAGTTTTTAAGCTATAATCCTACCTAACGTGTTGATATAGCAACAAAGGATTTAGATTCAAAATAAATTATGGCCATAAATTGATTCCTAGTAATTATTGACTGACTGGCATTAAATTCGCTACTATATCATTTAATGACGGATTTGATTAGTACCTACTGTGCAATCTTCAAAGCAATGGCTGCCTTAATTACATAATATACAATTTATCCTACCATAAAATTGAATGGCTTCACATTAGCCGTTATTGAGCCAGAGTTTTTTTTCGAAATTGTAAGGAAGATTTAGTTTTCGTCACAAGGCATATTAATTTACGACTAAGTATGCGAGATTTAAAAGCCGTCCAATGCATCTTCATTTGCAATAAAGTTTTTGGGACTTTTATCATAAATTAAACGGTCATTGTTGAAACTCCAAAAAGTTACTGTTTTAAGCGTATTATCATCGCTTTCTTAAAGTTCATCTTCGATATGAAGACATAATAATAATACAAAATCAGCCTATAATGTTCCCACAACGCGGGCCCGATGCGGGTTGGTAGATCACATGTCTTCGAATTTAGTTTTATTACATGCCAGTGTCTTCACGATTTTTCCCTTCACCGTTAATGGAATTATTTACATAAAGTAAAGCGCCTGTCTGGATTCAAAACTAGGAGCTTCATCTCATAAGTCACAGCCTGACATTGACACTGATATTCAACAATAATATCAACAGAACCCCGACTGCCGTCAAACTCAATCTTACCCACATTTTTATCCGTACCCGAGCCACCAACTGCTCATGCCTTGTACTCAGCTAAATGATTGACGATCTCACATTCACCTCCGATATTCATTCCCGCTGAGTGTAGAACTATCGCCAACATTTTAATAAATAACCCCTTTGGCTTCACTAATAGCGATAATTCCTTCACTACAAGCATCCAATATAAATGGACCGATTTATTTACACGCATTGTCAGTTGTTTTAACGTTATATGAAATAATTAATGTATTGATATTAATTTTGTTAAACGCGTTGACCTTTTTGTTATTAATTTTATGGTCATAAGTCTTTATTACGTGTTTTTTGAACGAGCGAAATTTCACGATTAAGGTGTCGCCCGGTAATTTCTTTATTAAGTTGTGGTCAAAAATTCGTGGTAGGTCGCTGTTTATTAATATTGTTTTTATATGCAATGCCTTTTCTGGCTATTATGTCAGAAACATGAATATGTTTCAACATCTTTATCTGCTATGTCATTACCATTCTCCAACTAAGGAATTTCTATTCCTCTTCCCATCTCATTCTTTATCTTCCCTCTCATTCCAACGGCATGTTTTCTCTCTCCCAAATCACCATTATTAGACAAAGCATCAGTTCCATCTATCAATTTCATCGGAACTATCCCGAGAAGCCGAAGGTGTACGATCCACAGTCCTCTATAATTTTTTTTACGATTGGGAACCAGTTCAATCGATGATCGATGAAAAAAAGCCGTGGGTCGGTTTCGATTGATCCGGTCTCTATCGAGATTGAGACATCTCGGAACGAGTTCCGCCCGCCTGCGTAGGCGCCGCCCTAAGTGATAAGAGATTATCGGGAGATCGTAAATTACTTAATTTCACAGCGGCTGGACTTATCTTTTCCAAAATTGGGAAGCTTTTTGCTTTTTTTTGGCAGATGTTTGTTAGAATTTTATTTTCATATTAAAGGGAGTGATTTTATAAATGCTAAAGGTTTATTTTTATCTCACTAAGTATCTCAAGAGTACCTATTTAGGAAACTTTAATGGCTCTAATCGTATTTAAAACGTCATTCGGTCTCTATCAACTTCAAACAATCGACCAAGTGAACGATATTTTAAATACATGATGACTCGGACATCTACGCGCAAACTGTGACCATGAATTCAGCACATGAAGTAGATAGTTTTCAGTTTTCACAGGTAGTAAAAAAATCTGTTGTTTCGTAGAAAAGTGCAATATCTACGAGGTCAATATGTATCAAGCAGCTTTTTTTTTTAATAACTGACGAAAAGTTTCAACGCAGGGCGTTCAGAATCATGTGCTTACTGAAGGTAATAGGTTACGCATTTATATCTCTGCCATTCTGTATATTAAACGTTTATTGATTTGTGGTAGGTATTTGTATTGTGCCTCAAGCATCTTATTTTAAGAACTCAACAAATTGTAATATCGTCTTGTCCAACGTTGATACTTGGACCATTTGCAGCAAGATATCTAAACAGTTGGTCATAATAATTATGTAACCCATTCAAGGAGGACCTCATGGTTTAATAAAAACAGTTGCATGGGTCGATCGAAGGTTAAACTACGCTTGCCGCGGTCGGTTCGTGGATGGGTGACCATCCGTAACACAATATAGGCATAGAGCCGTGCCTCGGAAAGCACGGTAAGCCGTTGAACCCAGCTGTTATTTGTAAATATTCGACAGTCGTTACGTACGGGTAGTCAGAAGCCCGAAAGTCTGACAACCAGCCTTACCAAAGGATATCGTGCTTCCCAGTAACTGGAATGTGGAGGTCAGATAGGCAGTCCCTCTATGTAAAATACTGGTATTCGACGGTTAGTCTGGAAGCCGAACCCAATATAGTTGGGAAAAGATTAGGCAGATTGATTTTGAATTATGTTACCCATTCTCCGCTTTCAGCTCCCGCTGTCGCTTACTCCTTCAACTTACACCACCTACCCCACCCACGCTAGCCATATTATTGTTACCAAAATACTCAACGGAGTTTTTAATCATGTCTCGATAAGAATAATTGCTCGGCGCTTTGGTCTATTGCCTTATGTCCAAGTAATTGGCGAGGCTGATTGCTAAAATGTTTTCATTATGATTTATCGGCTTTGATGAAGAATAATTGATTCATTGGAAGTTGGTCTTGTATCTATTAAAAATAAATAAATTTGGAAACACTGCAGCTACACTACAGCGTGCCAAAGAACTCGACGCACAACTTGTTACAATGGATTTAGTTGCTACATAAAAAAATGATCCTTATACTTGAGTTTTGTTTTTGGTCTTTTACATTTTTGTATCATGCTAGGACTGTTTATGGCTATCGCAGAATGGCGCGTCGCGTCTGCGCGACACGGCTTTGGTAGATCAATTTCTCTATAGTTATCAACTTATCATATAAATCGAGTCGCGTCGCACCTGTTTGCGGGAGCCAAAAGAAGGAGTCAGGTATATCCTCGAAGCCGTCAGCTGGAATAGCTCTTATTTAAATTATTTTTCTGGTACTTTCGACGGTAAAATTAATCTTAATTTATTCATTTTAGATTGAAAAGTTTATTGTTATGTAAATAATAAATTATTATAACTCCCAATTAGTAACATATAATTATTATTAAATATTCATTAAATCTACGAGTAACAATTGTTGCTTTATAAATCCTGTTTAATATATTTCTAACTAAGCGTATAAAACAAGTCATAAATTTTAATAACATAATATATAATTAACAACATCGTGATGCTGTCATTTGCTTATTTTAATAATTTATTAATAACGATCCGTGTGAATTAGATGGTCCGGTCAATAAACTTTATAGTTAGGTGATAGTTTTCGTTGGTCTAGTGATCACAAGTATTACCTGCTGCTGGTCCTACATGAGTTCGGTTTCCGGGTCGGGCAAGGTGTTATCCAATCATTTGTTGCGACTCTTTCGCACCAAAACAAGTATTAGTTAGGTGACGTTTTAAACGTCATGAAAGCGTCCCCATAGACGACAGAGAATAAAACATTCCGGCTCGAATTATTGTTAGATGTTTAACATGTGATACTATATGCCTTACCTATTCTGTCCTCCACACTCTGTGCAAGTTAGAGCAGTAAAGGTATAGTTTAGACCACAGACATATAAAACAGTAGCAGACCAAACATTAATCCATAGTCGATGGATTTGATTCTCTATCCTTTTTTTGCTAAGCGACAAGTCGTAAGCTGTATCTCGTTCTGTCACCTGTTGTCACACTGACTCACACATAGACAAAATTTGACGCGTAGCCCGTCTGTCCCGCGCCGCCATATTGATAAGCAGATTTATCCTCAATCGCGTTCTATGTTTCAACCGCGAAATATTACTTGAAAAATTAATTGTTTGGAACAATTACACAAAAATAAAATGGTAAAGTGCTGTGCGTACCAGTGTGACAGTGCTAGCTACCACAAAACACCTGGATTGACCTTTCATCGGTAAGTTTTTGTATTATGCTGTGAAGTCAGGGACGGATTTGGCAACAAAGACGATTTTTTTTATTGTATGGAAAATATTTACCTATCATGGAATTATCAAATAGAGACTCGGTTTACTCTACGATATTTAAAAATTTTTTGGTGACATAGTTTGAAAATACTGCAGAGTCCAGATTGCCAGTGTATATAGAATCGCTCCGGCCCGGCGCGTACACATGTGATACGTTACAATAGAAAATCAATTGTGTCTCATTAGCCAGTTATGTTACCCTGTCTGTGTGATGGATAACATGAACGATGGTGGACATAAATCGATATAGGCTACTCACATAATTTTAACATTTCATTCAGCAGGTAATAATTGAGCTTACTAATATTTTTCCAGGTTTCCAAAGGATGTAAGTTTACGGAATGCATGGATTTAAAAACATGAAACTCCAGGATTGAAACTGAACCTCAAATGGCGCAAATATTCCAATCTTATTGGAAGCTATATGTTCGAGCTGTTTGGGGTTGAAACTAGGACCATGGGGTCCGAGTGGCAACTTAGTTTTCCGAGACATTTCCAAGCGGTTGATCGACTCTTCACGTGACCAAAGGGCTGGCCTATTTTTCAGCCAAAGAATCAGCATTGCCATACCACGTGGCAATGCTGCCAGCCTTTGTTGGTCACTTTTCCCATCGACAACGATGCGGACGTATTATTTGATGCCCTATGATTTTTTTTTTTATACCTGTACATATTATTATTTTAGGACCAGTAGTTTTTAAATTATGAAAATAAAGAACATTACTTGTCGTTGTGATCTTGTTCTCGTACCAAACTGTAATAATCTCTGTAAAGGCTTTTATTTTCGTTCGTTTTAAATTTTGTATATACATATGTATTTATGTATCTATTTTAGAATATTGTAAACACATTATTTGCACCAACAACGTCACCATTTTATGTCCAGGCTAATCACTGTCCATTCCATGGTTGCCTGGATGAGATCGCGGAAAGCGATAAGGCCGCCTATGTGTATTTTTTTGTTTATTGTATTTTTGTAGTGTACAATAAAGAATATATAAATAAATAAAGTTTAAAAAAAGTAAAAAATAAATATGTAAATATTCATTAAATTCATTGTTTTATTTCAAAATTCCTGATATATTTATAAGCTAGCTTTCAGGCATACCAACACCTTAACTCTAGGTCCCACCAAGCTGGGCATGTGGGTTAATGACTGCAGGGAGAGTTCTTTTATCCGATACTGATGCCCGTCAACGGTCTGTGTATAAATATACCGTTAAAAGGAGGTGGTTCTTTCTTTTCTTTCTAAAGGACTGCCGCCCACCGTCCTCTTAAAATATTACCTTAGTTGCCTTTTACAGTAACCACGGGAACAGATGGGTGGTTATATTCGTTAAGACTTTATTGATAAGTAATCTACACTTCATTTACCCAGAGAATATTGATTTTCGCAGATTTTCAGTAAGATTTATCGGTCGTTTCAATATCGTTATATAATACCGGCAACCGGCCCTAGTCCGGCCCTGTATCGTCACACTCTCTATGTGTGCGTAATGGGTACGCAATTTTTAGCGAATGTTTGGTCTGCTACTATTTTATATGTCTGTGGTTTAGACAGTTAATAAGTCTTCTAACGAATGAACAACGGCTTATTGGGTTTTCCATCTAGAATTTTTAAATATCAGCCTGGAGTTTCATCTGGGCGATCCATTGGACTCGACAAAAAAAGGCCAGTCTCACTGATAGGTACTCGTATATTATTTATTTATTTATTTAATACTTTAAGCACACACATGTACAGAGGCGGACTTAATGCCATAGGCATTTTCTACCAGTCGACCTTTGGGTGATGCAGAGACAAACATTGGTAGGTGCAATAAATTAGAGGCATAAATATAAGTGCATAAAACTATTTTAACTATAAATATAATATATACACCTAACTATACATAAATCTATGCACAAATAAATATACATAAATAAACGAATTTACTAAAAACAAATGAAACAAACAATGAGAAAACATTACCGTTGTAATGATACGGCCAACTTCTTGCGAATGTGCTCGCGAACTTTAATTTTGAAGGTCAATCGGTTGGTTGCCATCCTGATTTTTTAGGGGAGCGCATTCCACAGAGAGATAGACTAGACGAAGAAAGAATAGTGAATAAAGTCTGTGCGGTGAGTGGGACACTGAAGAAGACGATTATGCGATGAGCGTAGATTTCTATTGTGGTTTTCGCAAATGTACTGACAGTGGGGAGCTAGATAAATAGGGGATGAGGAAGAATCAAGAAATGATAACAAGGTGGTCAGCGACCTTTGCTCTCTGCACTGGCGTATGGGCAACCATTTAAGAAGGGACCGATGTGCACAGACATGATCGTATTTACGCAGATTGAAAACGAATCGAATGCAGTTATTGAGAAGACGGTCAAGTTTATCTGGGAGATCTGCATTCAGGTCATAGTTGCACACATCACCATTGTCGATGATGGGAAAAATGTATGTCTGCATAAGCATTGGCTTCGTATTCGATGGTAGTAAATTTTTCAATCGGTACAGAGCCCGCAGCGTTTACACGTTAAAGGAAAACCCCTCAAAAAGATTATTCATTACTGTCTATTACATTTCGAATAATTTTGATCTTGATATTAAAGATTAGCCACTCCCCATAGAGAAATCACGACATTCACGACTAATCCCCAGGCAGTAATCAATTTTAATTTAATAAACTACAATACAAAATAATCTATAACTACAGTACTGTCAAATTATTGATTAATTAACTAATAAACCTGTCTGTACGGAAAATTAATGACCGAAATCTTCTAATTTTGTGTCACCACGGTGCTGTCGGAAGCATAAATCATACTGCAGTGGGTTTCAAAATCCATTCGGTTCAGTTCCAAGAAAGTTAATTAACAAGTTAACACGTGTTTTTGTATGGAAACGCGAATTTTTCACCATGTGGTGACATTGGCGGTGAAATTTGAGAGTCTGGGTGTATTGTTGGCATTTGTTGCGCATCTGCTTTTGTTTTTGATGTTTTTGCACTCTGATTTTTGGGAAATAAAGGGGAACTAGAAAGTTGTGAGCAATGGGGCCCAGTGGTAGCAGTTCCGACTTACGAGTTGTCGGTGGCTTTGTGTAAATTATTACATCATCATTGCTCTCAAAACGGTAAACGAAAACATCGTGAGAAACCGATGTCTTAGAACCAAAAATTCGAAGTCATGTCCCAGCTCAGCAGTGGGAACATTATAGGCCGATTATACTTACCTATGCTACAAAGTTCTATAATATATTTTAAAGATGTTGAACTATTTTCTAGCCATTTAAAGGGCCAAAAATAGTTGAATACAACGGTTTACTTCACTTTTATCCGATTAAAAAAAAATTGAGGTTCAGTAAGTTTGTTATTTACTTTGCTCAACTACTTCGCTCACATGTACGTGGGAAATCATCCCATGGGATCGTAGAACCGGGATATAAAGTATCCTATTTATTTATTTATTTATAACAATTGCTTGCTGTACTTACAGTAAGCACCAAAGCGCGCAACAAGCTAACAACATAATAAATTTAACTAAAAAACTTCACTTCATTTGTTAAACCAGGTTATAAACTATCTGTATGCCAAATATCATCCAAATCCGTACAGCCGTTTTTGCGTAATTGAGTAACAAACATAGATACTTTCACATCTATAAAATTAGCAGGATAGGATTGCCAACTTAATTGTAGCGAATAATAACTAAAATGTAAAACAGTCCACGATGTTGAACTAAAAATTAGGCATAAAATATTATAAGCACTTACATTTCGCGTAAAAAAGGACCAGAAATACTAACGAATGATTCAAATGCATATCCTTTTCTCTCATTAGCAACCAGCGAATAAATAACTCGGTGACATTTTGTGACTTATTTATGGGCCCCGACCAGTACCCAAAATCTGATTTATTTATTTATTCTTACAACTGAATCAAAAATATGTATAGTTATAGCCTTTATTTAAACAATTTTATTTACGTCTCAATCTTAAATTGCTGAGTTTTTGTATATTTTGTTTTTATTACTCAATTTTGTGTTTATTGATTTAGTAAGTTTATTGATGTTTAAAACAGTGTCGTATAGTTGTTTTCAAATTAAAGTTTCTTATATATTACGTGGGAATAGAAATGTTATGATTTGTTTTTGATCCGTTAAGAAATTTAGTATCAATAAAGTAGTCTGTAGGGCCAGAGGTTTAGGTACATCCAAATTTCGCCAGTTATGTTTAAGTCCCAAGTAATATAGGGTACAAATCCAGACACCGGGTGGCTACTGACAAATTCTGATGGACTAACACAATAACACTTTGAGCGACTCGGGGATCGAACCCAGGACCTTCTGCTCAGCATGGGCGCCTGCAATGCGCGCCACTAGACCAATGGGTTGAGATACACGGTGACTTATGCATGCATGCCGTCTGTTAGGACAGGGCAGCTCAAAGATGTGGCTCTTTCTTCAACAAGTTGCTAAAGTCGGTTACAGAACATAGCGATGGAAAGTTTAAAACTCACATCAAACGTTTCCTTATCAAAAAATAAATAATAAGTAAATAATAATAAGTTTAAAAAACTAAAAAAACACGCTTTAAAAAGCAAACTAAAAAAGGAGAAAATAATTTAATTCAATTAAAAAGCGTTTTTTTTTTTTTTTTTTTTTTTTTTTTTTTTTTTTTTTTTTTTTTTTTTTTTTTTTTTTTTTTTTTTTTTTTTTTTTTGGTGGGAAATCATCAAATAACTTCTCCCGCTCTGGGTGGAGCGAGAGGGCGTGTCAGACTTTTACTGACTAAAACCCACCCGTGTTCCCTCAGTTGCCTGTGTGCCAGGGGCCGCGGTATCTCTTTCGAACAACCCGCACCCCTTGAGGTATTTTTATAATCAATTAATGTCAAGCACCCCACGCTTTTTAATTGAATAAAATTATTTTCTCCTTTTTTAGTTTGGTTTTTAAAGCATGTTTTTTTAGTTTTTTAAACTATTATTTATTTTCTATTTTTTAGTTCTGCTAACTACATAAACGTGATGTTTTTTTTTCTCAATTTTTTTTTTAAATTATTGAATTGTCACCGGTCCTCGACAAGTTTACAAAGTTTCAATGAAATCTGACCGTTTAAAGTGAGTCAAAATCGCGCTCAAAGGAGTCGGTTACATACAAACAAACAAACAAACAAACATACAAGTGAAGCTAATATAAAGCGTGTAAAAAGCATAAAAGACTTCGTTGAAGACAGGGAAGTTTGGCATTAATTCCTTCTGCACATGTGGCTTCCCTGGTACCTCATTAACAGCACAACTATGTGAAAGTCCATTAACTGCTCCCAAATTACAATGTTAATTTTACCGTTTTAATTTTTTACAATGGCTGACATATTCTCATCATTATTTGACATTATACATCAATTCTAATTTAGATTTTTTATTAGTGATTTTCATAAAAATCATGTCACTTATTTTAAATAGGTTCATTTTATTTATGTAGATTCTTTTACATATTGTGAATGAGAGAACGTTGTAGGCCTTACAGACTAGATTTGTAGATGGTTTTCTATTCTGTATTTTCATTCCTCTAAGTACCTGGTACTTATTGACTGGCCTGCACTGTCCTCCCATACCTATTATCACTGTAATTTGAAAACATTGTAAAAGCCAATTATTTTTAAAAGAGTAACCGTGGAGTTTCTTGCCGGCTCTTCTCCATAGGAAGCGACAAATTGGAACCGTGTACCTAGCTTCTGACGTTTTATAAATGCCCGCCTATGCAGGTTTATATGAAATAAAATATTTTGATTTTGATTTTGATTTCTTAAAAAGGCCCTTCCAAACATGGCCCTGCATTACTATTAGTTAAACTCACATAATATCCTAAATAATAATTATTTGGACTTTAAAAGAGACCACGCCCTTTGGGTTTACATATTTCGGTATTCTTCAGGGATCAGTCAGCTAGGTAATGCAGGCGCCATCTAGTTTGAAAACATTGACCAACAAAATATTGACGAGTAAAAGTGACTTGAAAGATTTACTTACATAAATAAACATTTAATTTAATTTCAATGAAGTAGAATCCATTGAATGACCCACAAAAACTTGTTTAAACCTTTTGCGTTTCCTTTTCAAGTTTGCTGCAAAGCTTTAATTAATAAAATCATTATTGTGCACGAGTTGTAATTCATATTAGTTAATTAACTTGTTAAAGATAATTATGACAGTCTGGGCACGATGCTTATCTCACCAAGACTTTACAACAAAGTGAAATAAAACATCGTGCGTTCAGTAAATGCAATGGAATCCAAAAATAAAATAATTACTCTATTCTATTCCTGTGAAACAGTAATTAAAGTGTTCGACCCATAAGAGTAATTAACTGAAACAAAACCGGAAGTGCCCGCATATGTGCACAGCTTGACGTTTTTAAGTTTCTTTTTCTCCATCTCTTTCTAACTCGTCTAAATAACCAGTTTAATTTGACTGCACGGAGTAACCTCGTCGGGAGGTAGCAAGTGTCACAAAATGTTGGTTGGTTCTCCACACAGTAATTTTGCGTCAATATTGTGACGCCCAATTATGGTTTTGAACTTAATTAGTGAGGTTGTTAAGTTAGAGCTCAATTATCGGAATGTTTTGTACAAAAAAAGTTATTTTGGGATCATTAGGTACACACGGCTACATATCAAGCTATACATTTCCAGTTTAAGCTGATCTAGCATTGTATAGGATTTTGGTACAGTGCGAGATCAGCGTAAACTGGAAATTTATAGCTTGATGTGTAGCCGTGTGTACATGCTAACTTTTGAGACACGATGATTATTTTTAATCAATTAAGTGTTAAAAATATACTTGCGATAAAAACAAGCATCAAGAGGTGATGGATGAACCAACACCCAAATTCGTAGCGAAATACCAATTTTATTTTGTCGGGGAAAAAAGTTAAGATAGGTAAAATAAGATGTCTGCCATCCTTTTGGGCATTTTTCCTGTTGACAGCATTGCGTACGAATTTTTTTATGCCCTATGATTCTGTCCTCTCCTTTTTTATTATACATTTATTATTATTTTAAGATTGTTAGCTTATTTATTATTATTGTATATGTGGTCTTGGAAATTGACATAGAAAGAATTTACATTCTTTCTTTTTTAAAGTGTTAAATCTAGAGCAACGATATTTTTTTTCAAAACACTTAAGTTAATCGACTGAGTAAAAAAAAGTTGAAACCGATCTTTTTCAAAAATCCTTTTTCAAAAATCCTTTTTCAAGCTTAACTAACAACACATAACTAATTTAAAATTGACTCAAACCCAGTAGTGCTTCAAATCACAGTTCTAAACCACTTCCAAGAAAATTATAATAAAAATAAGAAAATAAACGAGAAACGTTTATGAATAAATCATCAGCGATCATCTCGCAAAACACAATCAAAAAGGACCATTAGACAGAGATACCGAGATTGACGTTAAACGAGAGTGAGGGAGAGAGGTGTTACTAGTTCCTCAAAGCTGTAATTATGCTGTTAAGAATATAATTTCATGTTGTTAAAGCGATGTATGCGTCACATTATACTTTTTTATTATTATTTTTACGTTTATTAAGACGTTTTCATAGTCGTTTGCACAGTGTATAAATCTTGCAATGAGATGGAAAATCTTTATGGTATGATAATTGATTGATATTTTATTAACAGCACTAACCTTATCTAGGTACCTACAAACAAAATGCATTTATTTGAAATAATACTTTTTATTGCAAAGTGAATATAACCAAAAATTTAAAATCCTATGAGGTAGAACAATTCATATCAAAAATGTAGTAGTGCAATTACTATCTAACAACCTACACACGCAGATAAAATTATAGGCATAGTTATTTTGCTTTTTTCATAATTATTAAAACGTTCACAAGCCTTATAGACAGTGTAATTTGTAATTTCCGTTGCTATTATTATAAGAATCTCATTATCGAAGGCTCTAAGATAAACACGCATCGATGGACCTCATCGCGCTTATCAAATATATGCCTCTAATCACATAGATTAACCCTATTCTTTTTACATCCACTTCATGCATCTTTTTTTTTACAATTTGAGATCTTTCAATCAACCCGAACTCCATCAAAAATTAAATGACGGGTGTATCTTTATCATATCTTTTTTAAATTCCGTGAACTGGCATCAATCCTTGCGCCCGCGCCGACTACCTGTGATCGCACTCCTGCATCACCTTTGATCACAGCATAAAAACATCGTTAGTAAACAACGTTTGTTTTTTGCAGTGTCCTAACTAATGATCGTACTAATCGTTTTATGACATTGATGATTTAATGAGAGCTGTTTTTTCCTGTGAATTTTAACGCGGACTGGGCGTTACCAGTTTTGTCTAGGAGTGTAGGAAATTGGGTGCCAAATGGATTTGTTCGGCGTCCGTTGTCTTCTGGTTTTTTTATTGCTGTAATTATTTATGAAGAGAAGTGTGTTAGCGAGGTCTAAAATGTATATAAAAAAAACCTGACATTTGTAATCACACTATCACTCGAATTGGAACCAAAAACCTATAATTAAACACAGAAATATGATTTCCTTTATTTTTTATTGAGCCGTGAATATTCAAAATGTTGAAGCCGTAAAAAATACCTACGCCATTACAAATTCACGTCGTAACGCCTTCATCTCGCCGCACATTCGAATAACAACCAAACTCATAATTTACAACGAGTCTCATTAGTATACGCTGTTACAAAGTCACTACGCGCTCGGCCAAAGACGCCGCCCAACAAAGCCATTGACATTCATATATTAACGCTAAACGTGACCACGAAACCACTAGATATCGAACATCGAAATACTAATTTTACGCCCAATCGACTCGGATAAAAATTAATACATCAATATCAAATGGACGCGGATCGAGACCTATCGATTTTGATACAAAAACGAGTTCGCTCGGACGCACCGATCATTCGATATTCGTCCGTAAGAAAAAGAACTTAAAGTCAGTTTTCGAATGAGGTTTTTGCGCGCGGTTGCCACAATGTCGTTAGGGTGACCATAGCCGGGTAATGGAATTCGTGGCCGAGTCGATTGGCCTCAAATTCGATCGATGATAATTTTTTTCTTTCGTTGTGAAGGACACGAATGTCGTTTTCCGCCGGTTCTCATGACGATGAAGACATAAAAATTTTGGAAGTCGAGCGGCGCGTCAAAAGGAGACCACATACGTTATATTCGTGGGATTTGGGTATTATTTTCTTGTTGGGTCGTTCTTACGTTTGCAAAATTGTTGGCCGCTGACGCCTTTTGCATCAACCTATTATTTTTGGATAAATCGCCCGCCTTGGAGCCGGCAAAGCGTGATCAACAAATCAAATGGTTTGGGTGTTGCTTTTTTTTTCTTGGAACCCGCTACGTGTTTGTTTTCGTACGTTCGAGATGTGATTATTATGGAAATTTGTTACTTTAACACCGCCTCCTTGACGAAGGATAGATTTTAATAAGGATGACTAATATCTTTGTGAGTGCAGCGTTTAATCGATTTATGATGAAAATTTTTAACAAGCTGAGGATCGACGAGGTCACCCTACGGATTTTTAATAAAGAAATAAATATGATGATTGCGAAGCGGCTTTATCATTTTAATTGTTTTATAATTAATGTATTACAACATAATTCTAGTTTTTACTGTACCGAACAGAGTCAAAGTTCTTGACAAGCCTCTACATCTCTCTATGGTACAGAATTCACTCACAAAAAGCAGTTTATCAGTAACACTTTACATTGAATGCTTGTCTATGCAAATACAGCAACAGCTCCATGTCCAGCTTACTACATTATGTAGGGTGCCCAATTAGAGGCGACATATTAGGACATTCCCAATTTAGTCAGCATGAAATCTGTTCCCGCAAAATAGCTCGTAAAAGACATCCGGTCCTACATTAATCACATACGGTGGTAAGCGGCCACTTTGTATTCAAAATGGCTGCTATACGGTGACAACTCAATCTTGCCCATTACGGACCAGGTGACTAAGGCCAGGCTAATTTGTGGCCTTTGGGACGTACTATGAAGACGTTATGTTTTATGTTTATTGAAATTAGATAGCAACAACGTTTAGATTGAATATTTTAGAGTTTTTGGTCTTTTTATACGGGTAGGTATGGTTTAATAGATTAGTGTCATTTGCTTTTAAATGAATATAAAATGTTTAAGCTATGTCTTAATCAACTTAAGTATGTCTTTATTTTTATTGACTTGTTAAACGAAGTGACAGAATACGAAACATCACGCTGCGCTCCAAAACGGTGATTCTAAACGTAGACAAAAATGCTGACAGGCTGAAATGGGCTGGGCGGGTCACATCAGACGAATGCACAGTGACCGCTGGGCAATAGTCCCCACACGGTGGGCGCCTGAGGATGAGGCCGGCTCAGGAAGAGGTGGCGAGGCAGCCTAGACACGTAACTCTAGGGTTGGATCGAGGTGTGTCGAGAAAAGTATGCCTGGAAGGATTTTAGTGAGGCCTTTGTTCAGTAGTGGGACATTGTAGGTTAATTAAAATAACTAATAGTTTAAAAAACTAAAAAACACGCTTTAAAAACCAAACTAAAAAAGGAGAAAATAATTTAATTCAATTAAAAAGCGTGGGGTGCTTGACATTAATTGATTATAAAAATACCTCAAAAAGCACCCCACGCTTTTTAATTGAATTAAATTATTTTCTCCTTTTTTAGTTTGGTTTTTAAAGCGTGTTTTTTAGTTTTTTAAACTATTATTTATTTTCTATTTTTTAGTTCTGCTAACTACAAAACGTGTTTTTTTTCTCATTTTTTTTAAATTATTAAATTGTCATCGGTCCTCGACAAGTTTACAAAGTCTCAATGAAATCTGACTGTTTAAAGTGGGTCAAAATAGCGTCCAAAGGAGTCGGTTACAAACATACAAACAAACATACAAGTGAAGCTAATGTAAAGCGTGTAAAAAAAAGATTATTTATATATCAATGACTAAGTTATTTTTATCGTTGTTTCAGGTTTAGAGTACTTAAGTGCAGCCAGGAGTTTGCACCCAGAACTGCATGCTGGCAGCACGCTCGCTAGCCAGGACTTTCAACTTAGTTTAGAAGGTAAGCTTCTATTCTTCTCCATTTTTCACTTTCTTCTTTCCTCAGTTTTACGGTCTTGAGTAACTTTACAGGGTGGCCGAAAGATCGACACGCAAACTGAAACCATGAAGTTAGGACAGTTGTTATTTACAGGCGTTATTTTATATTGTAGATTCGTAGGTATTTAAAAAAGAAAAACCAAAAAAATCTTATATTATTTATTTACGTATTATTAAACATTTTTATTACTAATATTCAAGTATGTATCTATTTTTTTTACCTGCGTTCGTGTGTCACTGTGGGGTGCCAACTAAAAACCAGTGCTGGGTGTCTGACGCCCAGCAAATGCTGAGATGGTAACCCTTTCGGTATGGGCACGCTCAGGACAATTGTACTGCAATTTTATTGTTGTTTATTCTTCTCTTTTTTATGTGTTTGTTGCTGTGGTGTTGTGTCTCTGTAGAATAAATGTTTTCTATTCTATTCAATTTGTTTTGTTAAATAACTGACGAAAAGTTTCAAAATCAATAAACTTATTTATTTTATTTATTTAATTAATCATGTACTGAATCTATGGTACCTAACAGGTAGAGGTAGCGTATCGATGTTAAGACCAACATTGAAGTTTTCATACCGATCGTGTTTCCATTATCTGAACCAAAATTGTTTTATTAAACAGGTTTTGATACAAATACGTATCAATCTTGCTCTTGTGACTTCCGTTTAGAGAAAACTAAGCTTTATTCTTTAGCTTTCGCCAGCGGCTTCGCCCACCTGGAAGTCGAAAATTATCCTACGGGAAGTTACTACCGGAATAAAAAGTATCCTATGTGTTAATCCAGGTTATAAACTATCTGTATGCCAAAATTCATCCAAATCCGTTCAGCCGTTTTTGCGTGATTGAGTAAGAAATATCCAAACATCAAAATATCCAAACATATCAACTTTCATCATCATCATCATCATCATATTAGCCGAAAAACGTCCACTACTGCACATAGGCCTCCCCCAAAAGGAAGGGATTTGCCATAATCGCCACGCTTGGCAGGCGGGTTGGCGATCGCAGTATGGTGGTCAAATGCATAGAGAACGCTGCTGCCCTTTCGCTAGTAAGTCCCTTAGTCGCCTTCTACGACACCCACGGGAAGAAATGGGATGGGATCAACTTTCACATTTATAATATTAGAAGAATATAGTGCCATATTAAGAGCAGGATTGATATCGCCGTCTGATCCTATAGGACCCAAAAGAACTCGTCCGCTAATCTAACCTTATCCTTGAAACTATTCCTAAGGACCTACGTAAGTACATTATTACTTTCGGCATTGACAGAAGTCTTATTTGTATCTTCCTTATGACTGCAGATTGCAGTTGATTGTAGTTTTCACAAAGCTGACGTCACGTGTTGTCACGTGATAAAAGTCATCGTAAGAAGCGTTTTGGCGGTAAATTCAAAACAATGAATAATAAATTTGATTTTAATCGTTTTTAATTGAGAAAAGGGATATAAATCAATATATTTTTATTTTTCTGTTACATATTTCGTCCCAATCTTCAAGTTAAAACAGTTTTTAATAAATTGGTAAATACCCAATTTAATGTGCGAACTTTATTATATAAATTTAATATCTTTTTTAATAGATCATTAGGTGCGTATGAGTTTATGAAGATATTCAAGGCTCGAGACTATGGTGTCTCAATATAATAAATTCAGATCATTGTGAAAACTATTATATATAACTATAGGGTTTAGCTTGCCGCTGTTGGTCCGTGGATGTCTGACCATCTTTACATACCAAAACCTCTCCGTGCAAAGCACGTTAAGCCGTTGGTCCCGGCTGTCATTTGAGGATCTTTGACAGCCGTTACGGGTCGTCAGAAGTCCGAAAGTCTGACAACCAGTCTTACCAAGAGATATCGTATTACTCAGTAACTGGGTTGTGGAGGTCAGATAGGCACTCGCTCCATGTAAAACATTGGTACTCAGCTGCATCTGGCTAGACTGGTAGCTGACCCGAACATAGTTGGGGAAAAGGCTAGGCAAATGATGGTATTTAGATGATAGATGGATGACGTAATAGTGGAAATAATGCTTCGACAGTTTTTAATGTCTCAAGTCCATCACTACTGGAGTTCTTTGGGTGTAAGTACACATTATTACAACAAAAAAAATCATAGCTTCTGAACAACTTCAGTTCGATGTACACGTTCCATTTACCTACCAACACTTCTCAATGTCCCGGAAGTACTTAAGTGTACATAATAATAGTCAAAGGCTTGATATTAGTCTATCAATCATCTCAGTTATCTTTATCAAAATTACTATTCATGAGCCAATTTCCTTTAATAGTTGATTGACTTTTAAATAGCGCTTGCTAAACACCACTTACTGGTAGCAATAAATTTTCATCGCCTCTTTCATTTTAATACTCAATATCTGGTATTACCGAGCTTTGCTTGGTTTTTTTTTTGTTTTGACGGTTTTTAAAAATGAAACCTAGCTAGATCGATTTATCGCCTCCGAAACCTCCGAAGCCGTTTCCGAGATACAGATTATATATACAAGAATTGCTCGTTTAAAGGTATTCGATTTAAAATTCCCGTCTGTGCCCCTGTTGTCAGTCGTAGATCTTTATTATAACATAATATAATATAAGTAGGTACTTACATAAAGGTTTTGTAGTACAGATGCCAGCAGGTCAACCTACCCGAAACTGTAAAATTTCCCCAATCAACTTTAAACCATAAACTTTAGAGATAAAATTGAAAATCTATTAAAGAAATTTGACAGATTGTACTAGGTTGGTGTGCTGGCGTCTGTACATGAATGACTTGCAAAGTATGTATTTTATTTACATGGTTTAGGTACCTACAACGAATGGTTGGGTGAATCGGTGCACTCCTAGTTAGATCACTGAGTAATCTGTATTTAGGAGAGACAGTTTCGACTCCCAATTTGAGTATCACTATAATAATATTAACAAGCGTTTGGAGTATAAAATGTTATACAAAACATAAAAGCAAAAATCTTAAAATTAAATGAAACATTATTTGACCGTCAGAAGTCCGAAAGACTGACAACCAAAGGGTATATCGTGTAACCCACTAACTACTCTTATGTTGGGACCACACCAACGGGAAACGCCGTTGATCATCGCGATGATGGACGTTAACCGTAGACCGTGTAGCCACAACTTATCGCGATAATTTGACAACGGCATTCATATTGCCATCTGACGTTAGGCGATAACTATCACCAATGAGCATTGACGTTGACCGTTCAAGTGTGGCCACTGAATTTATCGCTTTAATTATCGGAATCTTTACCGCGTTGCTTATGCTGGGGCCACACTACGGTCAACGTCAATGCCCATCATCGCGATAAACAACGCGGTAAAGATTCCGATAATTAAAGCGATAAATTCAGTGACCACACTTGAACGGTCAACGTCAAAGCTCATCATTGGCGATAGTTATCGCCTAACGTCAAATGGCAATGTAAATGCCGTTGTAAAATTATCGCGATAAGTTGTGGCTACACCTACGGTTAACGTCCATCATCGCGATAATCAACGGGGTTTCCCGTTCTTGTAGCCCGGGCATTATCGCGATGATGAGCATTGACGTTGACCGTTAGTGTGGCCACAGCATTATGTTGAAGGTCAGATAGATAGTCGTTCCATGCAACATACTGTGCTGCATCTATATAGACAGAAAACCAAGCTTAGTTGGATAATAATTACTTATATATTTTTCTCCAATCTTCAGGATCAAGAATAGCCTCACCAACTCGGTTAAGGCTATCAGGAGGAGCTTTAGGGGCGTCTGCTAATCGAAAAAGAGCTGTCTCCTGGAGCCCATACTCTGCCGAATCTTTGGACCTGGCGGCCGTTATAAGGGCGTCTCCTGCAAGTCTGGCTGTCAGAGCACCCTCAGCGGCTTCCACAGGCAGCTATGGACATCTTAGTGCCGGTGAGTTTGAAGATCATTGGCACTGTCTTGGTACTTATTTTGTAGTTATTTATCATTTTTGTTCGTGTGTAAAATAACCTATTTATGTTAAGATGTGTCATTTCATAAAATACCTTATTAACACTTCCCTTCCAATATCACTCTCATATCCAAGATTTTTTTTTTTGTAATGGGGTTTTGTTGCCATTTGGAAGAGGCCAATGTCCAACAATGGACTGTTGGAAACCTTTGTTGGGAAAAGATTATCAATATAGTGATTTTAAGAACTTCTTCACACTGTAAAAAAAATATTAAAAAAATTATTATATAAATAAAAAAATATAATATTTGAATTTGAGGAGTCATTTATTTAAATTTTCAACTCCTAATAATAACAATTACTTATATCTTTATTTTCAGGTGCAATATCTCCAGCACTTTCTCTTTCCCACGCGTCTCTTGCGCAGCAGTTATTGGCACGAGGGGGCGTAGTGGGTGGTAGTGGGGTATTAGCGGGAGGGGTTCTGATGGACCCTGCCCACCAGCAGGCTGCGGCGGCCGCGGCACACCATGCGGCGCACGCGCATCTTGTGGCGGGGATTCATAGGTGAGATGAAATTACTGTAGAAATGCAGCAGTGATATTCAAAATTGTATTGTCAAAGTTGGGATGTAGGTATGTAAGCCAGTCACAAATTTATTTGGCTCAGTGGTAAGCTATTATCTAAAAGAAAAAAAAAATCTATATTAATAAAAGAAAAGTCCTGATCGACTGACTGACTGACTCATCAACGCCCAGCCCAAAACCTTGCACAGAGGTTCCCTTTATAATGTAGACAAGGAATAAGGAAGGATTTTTCGAAATTCAACCCCTAAGTGAGTTAAATAAGGGATGAAAGTTCTGCGCGGGCGAAACCGCTAGCAAAAGCTAGTGTTAAATAAAATACGTTCACGTCCTCTTGTTTAGTAACCTGCGTCGATCAAGGACCTGCATTATTATTCAAAAATATTAACTTTCGGCACTCATACTCCATATAAACGTTAACTGTGGCAAATTTGTCCACGTAATTTTCGTAAAAAGGGTACAAAGTTTTTGCTTCACATATTAATATTATAAGTAGATATAACGCCTCGGGCTTAGAACTTATAATGTTAGTAGAATATTACATTAAGGCGCCAGTAGCAATTACTCGCATGACCGCAATCTTTGGCCTTTCAAGTCATCATCAGCTTCAAGTGAATTTGATCCTTCGAGACGATTCTTATCTTTACAAATATGTGGTTTTCGATCATTCTCCGAGCTTTTCAGAGTTCAAAAGCTTTTTGCTATGCTAGGAATTCTCAGATATATGACTAAGCTAGAAAATTACTCCATGATGTCAATGTATCGGAATTTATCGGACCCCGATTTGGTTGATTAATGATCTTTACCGACTCTGACATAGTTCATAGAGTCTGTTGTTAACTTGTGTATAATGTGTGGGTAATACAGTTTTGCTGTTATTAAGTTTATGCGGATATGGTTGGAAATACTAGACATTTGCAACTATAAAAAAGTATATGCTAGTACTATGTTTACTATTATTGTCAGTCATCGTAGTTGATTGTAGCTTAGTCAGAGATTTATCTTTATTTCCTTGGTTTAATCTTTGTGCTAGATATATATCTTTATAGCGCTTGATGTATCTCATTCATATAGATCTATATTTTGACTTACCTTGCTTGGGCGGATTGGAAATATGTTGTAGGTAATAGATTGGTCGATAAGTTAAAAAATGTAGGTTTTCTTCTTCTAATATAGCATGTATTGATAACACCTCTGTCTTACTCTTTCGTAAAATTGTCCTACGTTTTATCACCAGATCTCACATATCATCACCGACACAACTCCTAATGGGTTCTGTGGACGTCCGGCCAGGGTTGACGTTGGATGGCACGCCGCCCCAGCATCTGCAGCAACCACCGCAGCAACCTGAGGTCACTAGTGTCATGGAGGCTGATAGGTAAGGACCAAAGGAGTATTTTTATTTAGGACTGGCATTTAATCTAAACGCAAATGCCTTCATCATCAGTCTACAGCAGTCTACTGCTGGACATAGGCCTCTCCAATTGCACGCCCAGCTCGATTCTTAGCAACTCTCATCCCTACGGTTATCGGTTCTACGGCTAATATGGAAAACGCAAACGTCTATAAACAAAAATACCATTTGTAAAATACGATTTGTCTTTATATTTCTATCTAACGCACACTGGCAAATACCACGAATAGTAATCATCATCAATGAACTATGGCTTGCGGACGGCGAGTAATGGGTAGCTCACTATCCGGTAAGGACCGAGCCCGGGTCGACGGCGCGTTGTGTTCCACGCGCGCTTCAAAGAGATGTCAGCACCAACTGGTAGGGTCCGCAAGGGCCGATCCCTTCCAGGGGTGCGTGTTGTTCGATAGACATACCGTGGCCCTTGGCACACAGGCAACTGAGGGAACACGGGTGGGTTTTAGTCAATAAAAGTCTGACACGCCCTCCCGCTTCGCCCAGAGCGGCAAAAGTTATTTGATGATTTCCCATCCTAAAAAAACAGCCATATCTATAATATGACAAAAAGAAAAAATATTGCACGATAAAACACGACGCGATATTAGTCATTATTCACATATTAACTTTCCTATCTCCAGCGCATCAGGCATGACCCAGCGGAAGTCCCCACAGAGCCTGATGGCTCATCGGGACAACCATCACAGCAACAAACCGCTATCAGCAGCAGCAGAGAGCACGGTGCACGATGGTCTTGATTCTAAGGACGAACCTGGAGACTTTATTGAGACAAACTGCCATTGGGTATGTATTTCCTTATGCTTCTAGAATAGAATCGTGATTCCTCTGACCTTGTATGAATTTATTTGTGGTCAGGGCAACACGCTTTATATTAGCTTCACTTGTTTGTTTGTATGTAACCAACTCCTTAGAGCGCGATTTTGACCCACTTTAAATGGTCAGAATTTATTGAAACCTTGTAAACTTATCGAGGACCGATGACAATTTAATAATAAAAAAAAAATTGAGAAAAATGAAAAAAAAGGAAAAAAATAAATACGTTTTTGTAGTTAGCAAAACTAAAAAATAGAAAATAAATAATAGTTAAAAAAACTAAAAAACACGCTTTAAAAACCAAACTAAAAAAGGAGAAAATAATTTAATTCAATTAAAAAGCGTGGGGTGCTTTTTGAGGTATTTTTATAATCAATTAATGTCAAGCACCCCACGCTTTTTAATTGAATTAAATTATTTTCTCCTTTTTTAGTTTGGTTTTTAAAGCGTGTTTTTTAGTTTTTAAACTACATATTATTTTTTTCCATACTTCTCTATTATTCGTCATCGTGGAGTAGCCACCTTATTAAACATATCATCATTCACATAGTCTACCAATGGTTTTTTGGTCTTCGCCTTCTCTTATAGACATCGACATAGTTTTTGAATATTATTGTCGATAGTGTAAATAAACACTCTCGACTTATGGTAGTCAAAAAATCCTGGGGTTTTAGTCAATAGGAAAGTCTTACAAGCCTATTATTGGGTTATACCATACCCCTTGGTAAGCCCAGAAGACATGGTATTACTCAGTAGCTGGGTCGTTGAGATTAGGTGGGCAGTTCCTTTTTTAACGACTGGAAGCCGACCCTAAAAAAGTTGGGAAACGGTTAGGAAGATGATGAAATAGTGGTACAGAATGAACAAGAGCTATGTCAGAGGATTGTATTTGTTCCTGTTCCTAATTGGCTTTTGAATCAGTTGTTAAAAATACAATTATCTTTATCTTCTCCAGGTGGACTGCAAGCTCGAGTTCCCAACACAAGATGACCTGGTAAAGCACATCAACACGGACCACATCCACGCCAGTAAAAAGGCTTTCGTCTGTCGCTGGGTGGGCTGCTCCAGAGATGAAAAGCCGTTCAAGGCTCAGTACATGCTGGTTGTGCATATGAGAAGACATACGGGGGAGAAACCCCATAAGTGCACGGTAAGTACCAGTAGTTTTCTTTCTTGATTTTAGATTTTTTGTAGGCACATAAATCAGTCGGTTCCGTGTCGTGCCGGACGTAAAAGAATAGCACCATCCCATTTCTTCCCGTGGGTGTCGTAGAAGGCGACCAAGGGACTTACTAGAAAATGGGCAGCAGCGTTCTCTATGCATTTTACCACCATACTGCATATGAATTTGAATTTATATGCAGTATATGTATATATAGTGAATATGAATTTAATCAAGAAAAAGTTATGTGATATATTGTGGGTTATGCTAATGTAATAAAATAATTTTCGTCCTCAGTTTGAAGGCTGCTGCAAAGCCTACTCGCGTTTAGAGAACCTGAAGACCCACCTCCGAAGTCACACTGGTGAAAAGCCGTACACCTGCGAATACCCTGGGTGTGCGAAGGCATTCTCCAATGCTAGTGATAGAGCGAAGCATCAGAACAGGACGCATAGCAATGAGGTATGTGCCAATAAGATAAGATTCTATAGATAGACTGTCTATTGCTGGATATTGATCTGGCTCATATTGCGGCAGTACAATTGCCCGTATGTTGTATGTAAGCGTAAGAGAATGAGAGAATGTAGACTCACTTGATGAAATAGTTTGACCTGGTACTCAGATGAGCGAAGTCAAAAACTTCTTAGCTCTAGTAACTAAGCACGAATTCTGTAGTTTTGGCCAAAGTAACGGGCGTTTCCTACTCCGAATCACTTACGGACATAAGAAAACTTCAGGACCCGCAATAAGAAATAGAAATAGAAATATTTATTGTCCAGGTAATAGAGTAAGCATAGATAGATTAACAACAAGTTGAGACGACATATGAGTAGCTTAAATATTACCTACAGCTAGTTACAAATATTATTTGCCAGTGAACTCCAAACTAGACAGTTAGTCTGTATCTTGGAGTTCAAGATAAATAAGAATGAACAACAACGCGATTTGCCAGTTTTCTCTAATCCCTATATTGGTAAAGCTGGTTCGAAAAATTGAATTTGTTACTTGTTTAGATCAACTACTTTCGCATGGGCCCGTATTTTCGTTGACGGAATTTAGAGAGTAGTCCCTGTAACATGGGATTTATAGTAGTTGCTTGGAAAATATCACTTGCTGGCTATCTTGCCTTTTTGCGAAAAAAAAGTAAAAAAAATGCTGTTTAATTCCAGAAACCATACGTTTGTAAAGCACCAGGATGTACGAAGAGATACACGGATCCTTCATCATTACGGAAACACGTGAAGACCGTCCACGGAGCTGAGTTCTACGCCAGTAAGAAACATAAAGGTAAATTACGTATTGTTTATAATAAATTAAACAAAGATTTCTTGATAGTCGTTTACTAAGGTTTATACAATATTTAATTATTTTTTAAGACGTATCGCACAGAGGAGTTTTTAGATTTTTATGAACAAGTGAAGAAATGAATATATGAATGTAAGTTGGTATTGAATGAAGACTATTGAGCGAATGTGTCGTAGACATGTATTATATCTTCCTCTTAAAGGACATAAATAAGGAGGAGTTTGTGTATTTGTTGTTTCTTATTTTTAGTGGCAGTAGAAATCATAGCCACAGCCACAATCATAAACACAAATGCAGAAAAATACATGAGTGTATACGTCGATTCTCAAGTTGGTTATCCTAGGCCCCTAGGATCTTAGGTCTTGCTTGCTGGATCAACTTGACTTAACCTAAAACAAAAAACTACGATTTTCTTTGCAAAACATTCTGGGCATCATTTCTACCTTTTATTGTAATTTGAAATAATTTCTTACCTTTTATCCGTCATTCCCCAGGTTGCAGCCGCGGCGACGACTCAGCGGAGTCAGGTGGTGGCGGCGCGGGGTCCTCTCCGCGGTCGGAGGAGGGTGGAGTGCCCCTCGGAGTGCGCGGACACACGTCATCAGCCTCCGTCAAGAGCGAGAGCCCCGCGTCTCCCATACCGCATGGATTGCATACTCCTGCTCATCAGGTATTTGGAAAATCTATTTTACTTCAGCGTTTCTCATTGGTACGTGAATACGTGAATCTTCTTCCCTACATTAAAGTTACGTCACGTCTTGCAACAGGGACGTTCTTGGCAATTTTTGACAAGACAAATCTTACAGCTGCAAACGAAAGTAAAGTTTTAAATATTATAATTGCACAAAACACGGTATACATGGTGTTAAATATAATGAGATGGCACAAACATGCGCAGCTAGGATAAAACATAGCATGCAAAAACTAAGGGTTTATTAAAATGTTATAGGGCAGTAATTACACTTATTAAACCACTTAAATAATTAAATTTTAAATAACTTTGAGTTTTGTATTAATTACATAATAGTTTAAAAAAACTAAAAAACACGCTTTAAAAACCAAACTAAAAAAGTAGAAAATACTTTAATTTCATTAAAAAGCCCACGGGTGCTAGACTAGATTATAAAAATACCTCAAAAACCACCCCACGCTTTTTAATTGAATTAAATTATTTTCTACTTTTTTAGTTTGGTTTTTAAAGCGTGTTTTTTAGTTTTTTAAACTATTATTTATTTCAATTTTTTAGTTCTGCTAATTACAAAAGCGTGACTTTTTAAGTTTTTGTTTTTCCTTTTTTTTTCTATTTTTCTCTATTTTTTTTTAAATTATTGAATTGTCATCGGTCCTCGATAAGTTTACAAAATTTAAATGAAATCTGACCGTTTAAAGTGGGTCAAAATCGCGCCCTAAGGAGTCGGTTACAAACATACAAGTGAAGCTAATATTAAGCGTGTAAAAACCAAAAACGTTCTCAAAAAGATCTTCATTAAATGGGAGCCATATATTTAGTGTGGACTGTTCTTCATAAAATCTGCCTAAAAGTGAAAAAGAAGACTATTCTTGTATTGTAGAAAAATTCAGCTTATGCAAAGGATTTGATTACCATTAAAATAGTTGTCTTGTTTCATCCATCAGCTATCGGCTCAGTGCGGTGGGGAGTTGGACTTTGGAGGCTCTGGTCTTGGAGGGTTTGGAGACGAGAACGGTGCACCTTACTTCAGATTAGATGGAGAGGTAAGTCTTTGATGAAAACCTTTATTATTAACCATCATTGGACAATCAACGTCTGCTGTTATGCACGAGTTGCATTGCGACCATGTGATCAATAAAGCTGGTCTAAAAACATCGTCAAATGATTGTCGTTAACTATGGTTTCCACGCTAGAAGGCAATTTCAACTAACTCTGTTTGATATCCAGCTGCTTTCTTATATTCAATACTTTTTATCCAGTGACATGGGTAATCTTTTCAATAACATTTCATAACGTCATGGTAAAAAATCTCAGTCACTCAGCAAGATTACTAATGGGGCTGACTCGTCATCTGCCTCGCTTTTTTCGGGTGCAGCTGAATACCAGTATTTTACATGGAGCGTCTGCCTATCTGACCCCCACAATCCAGTTACTGGGTAATACAATATTCCTTAGTAAGACTGGTTGTCAGAGTTTCGGGCTTCTTTTGACCCGTAACAGTCGTTACGGGACAAGCTTCCAAGATCCACTAGTGACAGCCGGGACCAACGGCTTAACATGCGCAAGCAACACAAGCCCAACTGGGGCTAACTACTAGGTAATAAAGTATCTTGCCTTGTGAAGGATACCCGATCGGGGCCTGCCTTCAAAATTCACTTTAGTATTTAATTATTACCTTTATTTCTCAGGTGGAACAAGAAGTAGTAGGCGAGGTGGGCCAGCTCCCGCTGATGCTGCGCGCCATGGTGGCCATCGGCGAGCCGCGCGCGCAGCACCACGCGCCGCGCTTCGGGAACAAGATGGCCGTGGCCAGGCTCATGCCGCCTCCTCATCCGGATATTGGGTCGGGTTAGTAACTAAACGATTATATTACAAGTTATATCATAATAAATATGCTAAAATAAGTGGTTTTAGTAGATCCAATATTTCGTCTGAGGATATCTAATTATGTCAACTTAAGTAGCTACACAATAGTCTTCCATTCCATATTGGTATAAGTTGCATTAGATTACTTTGCATACATTCTAACCTTATTTTCAGTTTGGTAAAACCACTATTATACCACTAATATACCACTATTGTAACAATAATGTACCACTAAGGTACATACTTAAAAAATCTTCAGAAAATAGATTACTAACCAAGTAACAGATATCTAAACGTCTACGTTTTGTCACCAGGTGGTGTCCAAGGAAGAACAGAGCTCGGAAACACCAGTGTCGCGGTTGAACTGAAGACAGGAGTTCCTAACACCAGGCGGGATTCTGGTATCTCGTCCGGAAGCAGTCTCTATAGTGCAAGGTAAACATTTAACTTAAAACCAAGGATCAAAAAACGTAAGACATGATTTATGCATTGCACGTACACGAGCCTAAATATGATACATCGACCTTTAAAAAGAAGGCTTGTTCGGGCGCCTTCGGCTTTCTTCGTCAGGCGTCGGGTGGCTGCGCGGGTCAAGGAGTGGGACAAGAGACCATACACTTCATTAGCGAGAGCAACCGACGACACACGCGCGCCTTCTATTTCTAATATTGTACAATTCTTTTGGATATATCGTAACAGTTTATACAGTCCACTGCTTTCATTTCAAAGTCCATTTTAAGACGCTTACAGGCTGAGACGATGTTTTACAAAGCGAATTTTTAATCTGGAACTCGATAGCCCATATTTTACCGCCCATCGTAGTAGTATTCAGCTCATTTAGGATATTTTATAGCTTGATGCATTATTCTGGCTTCAAGAACCCAATGAAAGAAAGGGATGTGGCATCTTTAGCACCGAAGGACCTGCTATATGATCTTAATTCCAAAATGTTATGGGAACTATACTTAAATGCTTACTTATGTTCCCTCCAGGTCATCCGACATATCCCGCAAGAGCAGCCAGGCCTCCGTGGTGTCGGGCGCCGTGGCCGCCAGCGCGGGCCCGGCCGGCCCGCCGCGATTGCTGGCGCAGCACACCACCGTGTACGACCAGCTGTCGCCTGATAGCAGTAGAAGGTTAGATAGACTTATGTATAGCATAAGATACTCTTTATTATGTACACCCTATAGAACAACCCCTCGCCCTCATACGTCCAGATAAAAGCAGATGTACGACTCAGACAGATATCTGCATTTGTTCGGTTCATTTCTATGAGAATTTGCATTTAGCTTGCAGGAAATTTTCCTCAAGTCTCTGTATGTTAGAAGAACGGTGTAAAACAAGATCTAAATCCAGCCAGGTAAACAAATTTCTTACTAAATCCTTATGTTTCAGATCTAGTCAAGTGTCGTGTGTGGGTTATGCGCCGGCGCCGTCGTCAGCGCTCGCCGCAGTGCAAGCCGTCAGAACATCGCAAGGCAATCAGGTATATTATATATTTGGATATTATTTTAAATTCTTAATTCTAGTCTACTGTTGTAAAGATTTTACTGAAACATGGAAGTGAACCCAAAGCCGAAACTCAATTGGGTAGTAACACTAAGCTATATCATCAGAAAGTTCAGTCTTCATCATACCACTACGCCTATACAATCAGGGTTCGTAAGAGTATACACATCCACCGTTTATTTCTTTGAGGACACTCACATTTTGCCAGTTACAAAATACATAATTTGCTTTGCTTGATAAGCTAGACATTTATTAACCGACATCTCTCTTTTAGGCTGTACTCCTCCGAGGAGTGACTTGTTCAGAAGTCAGAGCTGAGGAGTTGGCGCTGGAGCTGGACCCCAACGTGCAGGTGAAGGAAGAAGCTAGGAGATTGTCGGAACAGTCCAACTTGAGCGACCAGGCCCAGTACCAGCAGTACCCTTGTGGGACTGATGATGTGGTGAGTTTTTTTTGGTTTTATTATTGTCTGCGGTTGGAGTAAGAAGGGTCATAAACTAAATGTGCTTCTTCTTCCAGGGTGACGCTCCATTCCCGTTCAAGACAGAAGATGACCAGGACACGGTGACGTACAAGGAGTCTCGCTCCAACTCCACCAACACCGTGGTCATCACCACGGCGCAGGTCCACCACCCCAACCAGGAGGTCAATCTGGAACAGGTGAGAGATCACCATATATAAACTAAACTGAATGTTGTGCTTTCATAAAACGTTCTTTCTTTCTGAACCAAAAATACTTTTGAGTCTTAATTACATTTGGCTTAAATGATGGTTCTTTATTTCAGGTTGCCGAAGGTGAAATGGTGGAGAACAAGCTGGTAATACCAGATGAAATGATGCAATATCTTAACCAATCAATATTGGCAACGGAATCGGTAACACCAGCTAAAACTGAATCCACCAACCAACCTGAGCCGGAAACACCTAAAGACAAGGAAAGTTCTACCAAAGACAATAAATCTAGTGACATCCCCAACACGAACAATTCCAGTGACAAAATCAGTGACGTAGCCACCAGTGACGATTCATTACTTAAAAACTTAGGTGCCATAGGAAGTGATCTCAACATAAGTGATATTCCAGTCGATTTAAGATCTTTAGACGTTAGTATGTCTGGCAACAGCGGTTCTTTACTCAATTCTAAGTCACCTGACGACAAGGCTACTCCTTTACAGGAGCAAGTCATACCAGAAGTAGTAACAGAGAAATGTGAGAAAGAGTACACAAAACCGCCTTCAAGCAACGTTTCTACAAACCCTTTGCAGTCATTACAAACAATGACGGCGAACCAAACGGAACAGACGAATAGGATGCGAACAAACCCATTACCTCAGAAACAGAACACGATGAGTACTAAAACTGTAGTCATGAGTCAAAATGTTTTAAGTCCTCAGAATTTACCACATAGCATGCTGAGTCCTCAGAGCCTTCCTCATAGTGCTATGAGTCCTCAAAGTGTGATGAGTCCTCATAATGTTCCTCATAGCGTGATGAGTCCTCCAAGTGTGTATAACGTCATGAGTCCACAGAGTGTGATGAGCGTCATGTCTCCTCAACACAACGCTATGAGCCCACAAAGCATGCAAAGCTTGATGAGTCCACAGATGCCAAATCAGATGATGATGAGTCCTAGACACAACAACATCGGCAGCCCGCTGTCCCAGAATATGGCTAGTCCTATGGTTAACATGGCGAGCCCAATGGGTCAAAATATAGCCAGTCCACATAGCCATGGCATGCCAAGTCCGATGCATCCTGGGTTACAAAGTCCAATGGGGCAAGGTATGGCTAGTCCCATGGTACAAAACATGTCAAACATGTCGATGAATCAGCAAGTTCAGAATCAAAATCAAATGATGAACATGAACCAAGGTCATATGAACCAAGGCCCTCAAATGGGAGTCAATCCAAACTACATGAACAACAGAAACTGTAACGCTAAGGTGCCGAACAGAAATAACATGAACCAATATCAAAATCAGAACTATAATCAAGCTCCACCTTATCCCATGCAAAATCAAAACGTGATGAGAAGTCAAAACATGCAGCAGTACCAGATGATGCAACAATACAACCAGAACCAGATGGCAATAAATCAGATGAGCAACCAGAATATGGTGTATAACAACCAGATGAATTACCAACCAGTGAGTTACGCGAACCAAAGCAACCAGATGCATCCGCTTCAAATGTCGAGATCATCGGTGATGAGTGTTGACAACAGTGGAAACATGAGTCGAGGAACGATGAACAATTACTGTGAGCAGCAGAACCAATGTCCTCCTATTCAGAGTCCTCAATACAGCCAGTACCCTCAACCACCGCCATATAATTCGGTTGTGAACGCTGCGAATGTGATGGGACCACCTCCTCCGAAGAACAATCACCAGTACAATCAAACAATGCTGAATAACAACCAGTATTACAATCATCAGAGGCCTTACAATCAATGGGACTACCCAGGAAACCAGTTCAATAAGCACAACATGCAGAAATCTGTGCAGAATTCTCTCAACATGTCCACTGGGAGTCAAAAACCAATTAATGGAGTTAGGGTACCCGTGAATCCGAATCAAAATCAGATTCAAGTGAAAAGTGAACAGCAAACAGACTGCAGTATGAACAGTTTGCGAAGTCAAAATAACCCAACGAGTGAAGTTCAAGTCTGGGATATCTCCCAATCCCAAATAGAAGCAAATAATGGAAGAAATAATAAGAAAAATCAAAACGCGAATACTATGAGACAAGAGACATATCAAAGAACGTTAGAGTATGTAGAAAGTTGTGAAAATTGGAAGAGTTCAGAAATGGTGTCGAGCAGTACCCATCCCTTGCAGGGTGGTGACAATATGGTTGTAAACGACCTGCAAACTTCCCTATCTTCGTTTTATGAAGAGAACCAATACCTCCAAATGATACAATAGTCCAATTTTGATATATTTTTAATTATAAATGAAACAATATATTCAAACAGCTGTAGTGATTTGAACGTTAGTCAAGGCAAAGTTGTTTCGCGAGACATGAACAATTTTTAATTTAAGATTTTGTAATAATGGCAGCTAATGTAACTAAAGTAGGTACATAATTATAAGGATCTGTTAAATGGTGCACAAGAAACTAAAGGTTGTAAAAAAACTTTTCTCATACCGAGACTGATTAATTTTATTATAAATTTTAAGGTCTGAATCGTTTTTGGCAAGTTTACATAAGGAAAGTTTACCCAGTGATGTTTTTCAAGTCTGGGACTAACCTATATTTTAAAAGTGTATTTGTTAAAGACAATGTTTGTTCAAAAAGTCTTTAATATTTGGATTTTCTAACGAGAATGGTAGCAGATATTTTGAAATTAAAAAGTACATTATTTCTAAAATAGTTTTGTTTAAAAAAGACATGTTTTGTATGCAAGGTTGTACATATCTGTTAGATAACGTCTTCCAACTAGAGTAAGTACTAATTTTAATTGTACTGCATTTAAATATAATTGATTATGTATAGGTTTGCGGTTAGTGCCTTTAAAATGTACATAAGATACATATGTACATAATATTACAAGGATTTCAGTGCCTTATGAGGATTTATTTCTGGACTATTGTTAATATTAAGCCGCAAAAATCATATACGTTTGAGATCTGTAGTATATAGTATGGTTGGCTTGGTGTATGACACTATTTAGGACGTTATGTTCATATTAATTATTGTATTCGACAACTAGCTACTTCGTTCGAGTGAAAAACGTAAGACACCACAATACTACAATAACAGACACCTTTTTTATGAAACTTCCCTATACAGGTTGAAATTGAAAACATGCGACAAACCGAAATGGGAGATTGTACTCATCATTATGAACAACTTTTACTAAGGGACCAATGATGCAATCGCGAAAAAAAAACCATCTGTTCCCTACATTTATGTTCGCATAACTCGTCAAAATGTAGGGAACAGCTGTTTTTTTTTTCGCGATTGCATCATTGGTCCCTTAGTAAAAGTTGTTCATAATGATGAGTACAATCTCCCATTTCGGTTTGTCGCATGTTTTCAATTTCAACCTGTATAGTACATTTGTAGTTTTGTTCTCATCGGCCAAAATATACAGAGTCAGAACTGGTGACGCGGGGACAACTACATACGTACATATTTCCGTTTGAGAAGCAGCTTGTACCGAGGTCACCACCTGCAGGCTTCAGTGTCGGCCCCTGTGACTTGTTGATAGTTATCGCGAAGCATACGCTCACGGGGAACGGTAATTATGGGGAATTAGTGGTATACGCGGGTATAAACACTGTTTCACAAACGCCACAATCTGTTAGTATTTGCGCCTCGATGACGTTTCTCTGCAAAGACACGGCTACACAGCTTTGACGGAGTTAAGTTCCGAAGGAACATATTTTATGAAATATTGTCTGGTTTTTAGATTTACCGCGTTCATACAACTTCCATAGGACTAAGAACAAACAGACAGTTCCTTTGTTTCTGAAGATACTTTCATCTACTAGACATCGCACCTGTAATCCCCGAAGGTTAGGCAGATTTGTATATACAGGGTGTAACAGAAACCCTATTGGTATGCTTAAGCACTGAAGATAAGAACTGGTATACAATCACTATACATAGTTTCAGCTCAAAATAAAATATTCTAAGAATTGATAACAAATTTTCGGTTTCAGATGTTAAATTCAAATCATAACAAACGTATCACCGCACTACCTAGGTCAATAACTTTCCACGTTACCTGCCAATATCACGATAAATCTCTTCCGAGTGATGTGTTTATTTTAATTTGTAAAGTTCGGTTTCTGGTATCAATCCATTAAAAATTCTCATAACTGCCGAACATGTAGAGATAGGATTAAAAAACCGTTCCGATATGGTCTGATATAATCCAAAGAAGCCGTGCCCTTGGTATGTACATACTCTTTCCGTTACACTTTGTATAGTAGGTAACACCTACATTTCGCCAGCTATGTTTTAAGCCATGTAACAGGGAACGAGCCTATTGGAGACTTCGGGCTGCTATTGCGAAATTCCGGATTGAAAAACCCAATTACAATGCCCGACACGGCAATTGAACGCAGAACCTCATGCTTGAAGAGTAGTGACTTGCGCGCACTAGACAAACGAGGCAGAATAACATGAATATTATTATCTTAGGTTGGCATTGGTACCTAGTTCTTTAAATGACAGAAGGTAGGTACTAATGTCATACCCCAAGCCAAGTTAAAGAGATCTCTGTACACTAAGTGATCTTTGAGATTATTAGATAGAACTAAAAAATAAAATTTGTACAAATTAGATGCCTTTTCTAGAATTTTTACAGAGTTGTTGAATTTTAAATTTAAGTAACACTTAGTTAATAAAATTAGTTTATTACTATAATTTACTTAAAGCAATAGGTACGAATCTTTGTTTTGATAACATCGAATCTCTTACTTTATATAATGAGATTACTAGATTGTAAGTAATTGTTAATGTTTATTTAAAACCAACGCACAAGATGGTTGCAAGAGTACTGTGTATGTCTAATAAATTATTTGTTTTTAATGTTTGTACGTGAACAAACTGGACATCTGTGACGATATTTTAATGAAACTATTAAATAAAAATTTCTTATTATGAAAGTATTTTTATTGTGATTTTATTTTGTTGACTATTCTTCATTTCTACAGAAAACCAAACCCCTATCAAATAATGATAAATTCTTACTTTAATTACTGTACGCACTGGGACTATAGCTTAGTACGGCCGTCTTCCCAATTGCGTACAGTATGGCTACGTTTGAGACAATTGAGCCTAGTACCTGTTGGTTATCTAAGACCCAACTGACTATCAACCTAGCCTATAGGTTTCACTTAGCACCCGAGTTATCCCTACGCCCTAACCTACCATACAAACCACACCGAACGTAAGTAACGTTGGCTTACGAGAGGGAAGCCTGTTACAAGGAGACCTACGGTAACAGACGGAATGTGGGAAGGAATAGGGGTTTGTGTACGTCGTGCAATGTACACAGGATATGGTTTTTCTTACTGCCGATCCCACAGACTCATAGGATCGTTGCTGGCTAAAGGTGTCTTGGCCACAGTAAGAGGAGGTTGTAGGAGATGAATCACACTCGACTCCAGCTTGATGACTAATTTATTACAATGATTAACTTAATTATATACAATTTTTGTGGTCAATACACATTGATAGCTATTTCTATGTGTGTTGTGTGTGTATCGAGCCGATGAGGCGAAGATCTCAGTAGGTCACTTCTTAGCGCTGACGGTGTGCCGGTGTTGCCGGCGCGTGGAAAAGATGTATGTCACTCTTAACGCTGACGCTGTGATGCTATTGCATGTTCATGGTTGAACAATTACTTTAACTTTAATTAATATTAATTATTAATAATACCTATTATAAATTTATTATTAATATGATTTAATATTAATAATATAAATGCGAAAGTAACTCTGTCTGTCTGTCTGTCGCGCTTTCACGCCAAAACTACTGAACCGATTTAAATGAAATTTGGTACACAGATTGTCTAGAGCCTGATAAAGGACATAGGCTACTTTTAATGCGAAAAAGGGTTGTAAGGGGTTGAAAGGGGTAGATGAAAAATTGTATGGAAGTATCGTAATTTTTAGAGCTAGAAGCTGGAAACTTTTTAGGCTGTTAATTCGATATAAATAAATATGACATTCAAAGTTTGTGAAAGTTTTACCCTCAACCTCAAGGGTGTAAAATAACAATAGGGAATAGGGGATGAAAGTTTGTATCGAAATATGTAAGGTTTATGTGAATGTTTTATAAGTTTGCGACAAAGACCCAAAGGTACTATTCCACGCGGACGAAGTCGCGGGCACAGCTAGTAATAAATAAATGATTTTATTTTTGTAAGTAGGTTTATACAAACACTTCAGCACGTCAATCACATTTTAAAAACTAAATGAGGTAGGCGTTTCCTATCTGACTCAGAAACAAACTCAGAGATCAGTCTCTTTTGAAGTCCAGACATAATCTTGATCAGATCACGTGAAAACCATGTAGATTGTTTTCTGAAATGGTCATTTGAGAAAAGAACCACACAGATTGAGAGGACCTGTGCAGTCAGTGCACGCATTTACAGATCAGTAATCATGCAGATCAACTCAGAAATTAAGGAGCTCAACGATCCGATGTGCAATGCTAAAGAAAGGACATTTGAGTAGGCTGCATAAATGACTGAAACTGCCATACATGTATCTCTGCATAGCCGGTTGTGAGATTTTCTTAGGTCTGTTAAAGACAACAGTAGCAGCGCAAGAGCTGAATTCATCGTGCTTTAAACAGGGTTCCCAAGTGTTGGCTGGCTGAGTTGAGATAAGATGAGATGGATATTTCAATCCCATAAAGCTTTCTCCTACTTTGAGATTTTCTATCTAAAAATTGGAGCAAAATTATTATTAATCCAAAAATCTTTATATTTGCGTTAACTGAATGTCGTCTGAACCAAATAATTTGGCACAGTTCACTAACTGAAAGCCGAGAACACACGATCTAATGTCACTAAAGTTATTTCGTCAAACACACATGACATGCTTTTAACGTGTTACGAATATCCCACTTTAAAAGTTCAAAGTTCAAGCTAAATCATCTCATAGCAACTAAAATATAGTTTTTTTTAATAATTCAAGCGTTATCCATATCTGTGGTGGAGGCTGCTGTAGACCGTAGCCCCTCGGTGGAATGTTGGAATTGGGCTAAGTTTACATAAAGTAGTGTATGATGATCAGAGATTGGATATTCGGATGCATATTCACCTAAAGTTGAGATGTTGGCTAACATGGTATGCGCTTTTGTATCGAAAAAGTATTTTGGGTAAATAATTTGTTTATTTTTTGTTTTAACTAATACAAACCACCCCTTCTCCAGTACATACACATATTTGTATCGGGTTAGACATTAATTTTAAATTAATACACATCTGAATAGTTATGCAATCCAAGAATCCCGGGGTTTTTAATAAATATTACAAATAATTTATAAAGCCGCATCCATACTTTCATAGCTAAAAATTATCTTTAGGTAAATATGCATCCGAATATACGATCTTTGATGATGATATAATATTTGCAGTTTCATAAACAACTATTAAAAATCAGGCAGTGGACGTGTCTTCGATATTTGGATATCTGAGGGTGGGTGCACTACCACGTTACACATTAACGATTGCAATAAAAGGAGTCATACAAATATGCAACCAGCAACCAAGAGCGGTGCGCAAAAGGGTGCACTTGTACCCATTTTTTATTTTATTTTTTTTGAGGGTGGGAAATCATCAAATAACTTTTCCCGCTCTGGGTGGAGCAGGAGGGCGTGTCAGACTTACTGACTAAAACCCACCCGTGTTCCCTCAGTTGCCTGTGTGCTAGGGGCCACGGTATCTCTTTCGAATAACCCGCACCCCTGGCAGGCATTGGCCTTTGCGGGCCCCTTCAGTTGGTGCTGACATCAGTTTGAGGCGCGCGTAGAACACAACGCGGCGTTGACCCAGGCTTGGTCCTTACTGGACAGCGAGCTACCCATTACCCGCCGTCCACAAGCCCGCGCCTACGGAGGCCGGGAATCAGCCTGGGATTCTCGACGCCCAGGGCGTCTCCTGCGGAGGCTAGAACCGTGAGGGCGCATAATATACTGCCTCTCAGCACTTGGGTATAAGTGGTATCTGGTTTCAAAATACAATATAGGTGTAAACATTTTTAGAACAAAAAAATATCCGATAGTGCCTCATAGAAAACTCATCCTATTCGAGACTCGATCTTGAAATTTTGAAGCTCGTTTTACTTTGTCTTTATATAGCAATGTCTTGATTTAGGTTTTGTGCATTGGTCAACAAAGTTTAAAACTACTATTTCCGAAAATCTAATTGACCCTAGATGGGGTGCTCACATTATTGAGCTTGCTTCGCTCGTTCTTGCATCATATTATCTTAAATCTTAAAAGTCTTTACATAAATCGAATCAGTCAGTCAAGAGGACTGACTGAGTCTCTCTGAGACTGTATGTAAGGACAAAATAAAATAGTTCGAGGCAAGATGGAAAAAATATGGAGCTCGCTTTGGTCGGTCTAGCATCCTACATTCTCTTAACCTGTTAAGCTTTTCTACATAACTCGACAAAAATACCCAATGTTTGAATTGGAAAACGATAACCTAACATAACCGAGGTAAAGTACAAAAATGATTGAACTCGCTTCGTGGAGCTGAAGATGCAGCCCCCTGAAAATAAACTTGCCCGGCGCCCATGAAAAACGTTCTCCACAATTATAATTATACGATACAGAACAAAAACGGAGACAATAATCTTGCTAATATTATAGATTTAGACTTTAGATGTTGGGATGTTTTGTACTCAATCACGCAAAAACGGCTGAACGGATTTGGATGAAATTCGGAACACAGATAGTTAATATCCTGTATTAACACATATAATACTTTTTAACCCGGTAATACGTTCCTGTGCGATAATTTTCGACTGACACGCGGGCGATGCCGCCGGCAAAAGCTAGTTAGACAGAATGGATAATTACATGAAATAAAGAAGATACTGCAAAGGAACACACAGATCCAATATTATTCACAAAATGTTGAGATTGTATCAAGCAATACCTAGCCTATGTATGTTTCTAGACATTATTTTCCAATGGATTTATTAAACAAATAGATCCAAGTAAGAGAAACACTCATTGAAATGGACTGTGAGGCCACTTAGCTTCGGAGCAGCTACTAAAATGACAAATAACAATCACGACAATCCCAAAATCCAGCAAAATCGACTCAATCTTTTCCAATACATTTACACAAACCCATTTTATTGATAAGTCTGCTGGCAACGTAATCCAAAATAATATGGTTTATTTTAATACCCGGCCGATGACGTAACCCGTGGAATGTAAACCAGTTCGGGGTTATTTTTGCTATTCTATTCTAGACTTTCGAAATGACGGTCGTGTTCTGCGAACATATTCTATTGTTTTTATTAATATTTGGTTTAGGATTTTTTTTAAATAATCAATTGTGGGTAGACGATGTTTTTGGTAAATGGATTGAGTATCATAAGATGGTGGAAACCTCTTCAATTTGGTACCCAAAATTTTTTTAAATTATTATTTCTAATAATTTTTCTCCTATCTGGGATATTAATTATTATCAATCTACGAATTATTTAAGGTTTTAACGTCCATCAGAACAAGGTTTTGGCTGAAATTGAGGACGAAGTGATGGTGTAACCTCTGTCTTACGAATTCTATTAGTTTTAGTTTTCCATTGAATTACTTTTTCATGAAATACTTATAGGTAGTTATTCAATTGTATTAAATGAACTTAGAGGGTTTGTATTGATGATTTTAATTAATATAGTTCTGTAAAATACGTGTAACGATCGTAAATCATATTTTAATCAACAAAAAACATAGCATTGACATTGAAAAAAACATTAGAAAATTTGAATTTAGCGGGCTTTCTTGGAGCTTCCATCTTAAAGTGTGGTGTTGGATTGTCTATAGAGCTAGTTTTTTCTCGAAGATTCGATAATAATTCGACTAGTGATTTCATTAATTTACTCAGTAATTCATGTGCGTCAGTATTACATATTATAATATGATTATCCCTTCATATTTTTCATCCATGAATGTATGAAAATACGTTTCTGAGGACGGAAATTTAACATCACATCATCATAATCAGTCAATAATTTTTCCACTGCTGGGACGTTGGATTTCTCTATTCGAGAGGGGCTGCTGTCAGCGCGGTTGATGGTAGATGTCACATATCTTTGAATTTTTGGTTCTAGGACGTGCCGGTTTCCTCACGATGTCTTCCTTCACCGTTTTAAGAGCAGTGCTGATGAAATTATTTACAACTTTGTGTAAAGCGCTAGCCGCAAACTCGTAAGTCGGGCCGAGACCACCAGGCCACCACTGCTCCAACAATTAAGGAGCGTCTTCATAATATTTCTATACATTTTACTTCCCGATGTTATCGTGATGCTGTCACGTGGACATCCACTTTAATATCGTCACGTTATAAACGGTAAAGCGCACAATGGTGTGCACAGCAACAGTAGCTCGAGTTAGCAACTCAGAGCGTTGCTATTCAATTTTCATTAATAAAGTTCTATGATCGAGTCCACTACTAGACTCTAAATTGTGCCACGATACTCAGGTCTCTGACGTATTTATTTAATGAAAAAAAGAGCATACAAAAACAGCGTCCCACACAGCCCCTAGCCCACTTTGATTGTGACGTACTTTCAGTGATTCTGACGTACTGACGCCTGAAATTATGTAAAGCTGAAAGTCAAACGGAAGAAAGAAATCTAAATGTAATTTACTATGTTGCCTGTGAGATCCTATTTGTTGAATTCAATGAAACTTTGGCTTAATTGAACCAAAGGGAAAGCGGATGCAGTCCGATGTACATACGTATATTCTGTATCATGTGTTTAAATAAAACTGTTACCTACTCAGCATCGGCTTGAATTCATCTGGATTTTTAGTCTAGCTAGTGCTTGCACAAAAAACAAAATAGCGCTCTAATTAAACTTTTCACCTTTTTAGACATTTTTATTTTCACTAAGTATCATAAATTAATGTGTCTCTATACTTACAAATGTTATGTTTCAATGATTTATATCAAATTGACAGCGTCCCCTTCCAGGTAACCCCGGTCCATACCCGTTGTAAACTTTGGCATGATACTTTCCCGCACTGTCTACCACCAAATGAGCATCTTCCGTGATCCACTTGATAGTCCCTGAACCGTTTTCGAACCCAAGTTGCAAAGTGTAAGTCTAACCTCGTAAAGTAGGGCTACCTCGACGGAACGGCAGCAGAGAGTGGATGTGGAGCTGTGTCACAAATTATGCTCCACAAACTATCCTGCCCTCTGTGCTCCAAAAACATGCAGCCGAGGAAGTGGCAAAGTTTTGGGCCAACAAAATTTGATAGCTATCGTGTCAGTGACACGAAGAAGTCATTCATCATCAAATAAAAGGCGGTCAATTAACCGTCTCCTAACTAAAAATCGTAAACTTTATTAACAAAAAATTATTCGCATCATCATCATCATTTCAGGAGAAAGACGTCCACTGCTGCACCTTAATTGCGTAACACGCGATTAATAATAATCGGTTTCATTTTGACAGTTCAACAATATTCATTGCGTTATTTACGTTAATGAGCAGACACATTTTTCGAACATATGAAGCGATGGTTTAGCCATCTGTTTCAAAATGAAACAGATTATGATTAATCGTGAGTTACGCAATTAGGGTGCTGGATACAGGCGTCCCCTAAGCACCGCCACTTCAAACGGTTCTGTGCTTCTCGCATCCAGCGGATTTTGCGGTCTTCACCAGGTCATCGGTCCATCTTATGGGAGGAACGCCAACGCTACGTCTTCCAGTATGCGGTCGCCACTCCAGAACCTTTCGGCCCAATCGGCCATCTTTCACATATAAAACCATTTTTGCTTTTGTTTGCTTCTTGTTTCGGGAGGTTCCTGTTCCGGATAAGGCGGGAGGAAACGCCCGGGTGTTTCCACTGCGAAGATCGCCCTGAGGATACGGTGGAGCATACGGTGGAGGTCTGCCCGGATTGGTCGGAGCACCGCCGTGTCCCTGTGGAGGCAATCGGCGGCGGCGATCTCTCGCGTCCGGCCGTGATCCAGGCCATGCTACGGAGCGAGAGTGCATGGGTAGCCGTCACCTCCTTCTGCGAAGCAGTAATGCTCGCGAAGAGGGAGGCGGCGCTCGTGAGGTAGAGGCAGTATAATTATGCGCCCTCACGGCCTTAATCGCCGCAGGAGACCAGGAGACGCCCTGGGCGTCGGGAATCTCAGGCTGATTCCCGGTCACCGTAGGTGCGGGCTTGCGGACGAAGAGTAACGGGTAGCTCGCTGTCCGGTAAGGACCAAGCCCGGGTCGACGGCGCGTTGTGTTCCACGCGCGCCTCAAAGAGATGTCAGCACCAACTGGTGGGTTCCGCAAGGGCCGATGCCTGTCAGGGCTGCGGGTTGTTCGAAAGAGATACCGCGGCCTCTGGCACACAGGCAACTGAGGGAACACGGGTGGGTTTTAGTCAGTAAAAGTCTGACACGCCCTCCTGCTCCACCCAGAGCGGGAGAAGTTATTTGATGATTTTCCACCCAAAAAAAAAACCCTTTTCTTCTCACATTATGTTCTTTAACCCTTTTATGTGATGCGTCACAAGTCTGTAACCCAGCGCTATTCAAATGCCTGAATAGCACTGTAGGTAATGAAAGTTATTTCGAATACATTGTGTTGGCCAAAAACACAATTGTTTAAAGCTATTTATAAACGATTTAAAATAATCACTTATTCGTCACCCTACCACAATACCCACCAGCGTGCAAAGGACCGGATACCCACAGGTTACCATCAACAAATCCGGGCTGATGCGTCATTATTACTCGCTTGGCATCCGATTCAGTGTTGGCATTCTGATGTCACCAGCAGGTAGGTTTAAAGGTGAACATTGATGCCGTTGTCTCCCTTTTTGAAAGCAGACTTCGTCATCAGCCGATAGTTAACCACTGCTGGACATAGGCCTGCCCCAAACGTTGAAAGAGTGGAAATTGGTTGAATTAAAAGAGCTGCAAACGAGATTTAAAGTAACACCATGTATCTATCATAAAATTAATTTATCTGTAATTGCTTCACTTTCATTCTTTTTAACTATTTTGGTATAGTAATTTTATTCTGAGTGCATCGTTTTCACAAATAATTATATAGTAAAGTAATGATAAATTAAAAGAGTAACGGTGGAGTTTCTTGCCCATTTTTCTCCATACGAAACTACATTTTGGAAGGGGCGACTAGAATCAATTTTATTTTAATGTAAATGTTGACGTTCAAAAGTGCCTTTTAAGTGGCTATTTGAAATAAATGCTTTGACTTTACAACTTTCCTATTCGGTACGTTCAAAATCTAGTCGCAGTGTTATCTCGGCGACAATCAAATGTAAAAAAATTGTCAAAAATATATTGAAACTCGAGCTATTTTTGATAGATTGAGACTGAGATCAGACTGAACATTCTTAAATTACGAGAATTTCCCCTCTGATCTTCACAAAGGCTGCCTGGTCATATACGGGTAAGAAAGGCCGAAGATCTGGCTATAGCGAACAATTGAGGACGCTAATGGCCGGCAGTGGGACTGCTATTAGCTGTTTATGATGATAATGCCTGACAAACCTAGCTCCTCAATGGCGTCCGCTTGTAGAGGCTTATTTTTTCACACATGCTTTTCATTTACTAAAGCCGGTAAATAGCAATAAATTACATCTAAACAGGGTGTTCTAATTGTCTAAGCAACTGTTTTAAAATTGGCAATGATAGATGTTTGCCAGTATTTAGAGTAACTGCTCTCCTTTCTAGATTTTCTGAGAGAAACCTTAACAACAGAATGCTTTGAAATAGTTAATAAAGTTACGAGAAATTTCTCAACAGCAGCCCAGAGTCTGGGTTGTGGTCGATGGTTATAGGGTCGCCCCCTATTTCAAGAGACTTCAACATAACTGGCGAAATGTAGGTATACTATAATATACACCTTTGCCTAACTCTTGAGGGGAAAACTGGCGTGATGCTGTCTCTTTCTCCCTTTTGAAACAAGAGACTTGTCATTCTAGTTATGAGAATAACGAGATGTGCGGAGTCTATGAGACAACACCTGTGCGTGACCTTTGCTTATAAATAGCTGGACAGAAATACTCCACCAATTAATAGGCAGACAGAACGAACAACAGACATATGGCCTGCGATAATATAAACCATTAGTGAATTCACTTTCTGTTTCACAGATATGTGGTTGGAAAATTCTTGGTTAAATTCTCCTCGTTTCCCATTTTTATTGGAGTCGTCTTCCTTCCGACGGATACAGCTATATACCAGTATTCTACAGGTTGAAATTGAAAACATGCGACAAACCGAAATGGAAGATTGTACTCATCATTATGAACAACTTTTACTGAGGGACCAAAGATGCAATCGCAAAAAAAAAACAGCTGTTCCCTACATTTTGACGAGTTATGCGAACATAAATGTAGGGAACAGATGTTTTTTTTTTCGCGATTGCATCATTGGTCCCTTAGTAAAAGTTGTTCATAATGATGAGTACCTACAATCTCCCATTTCGGTTTGTCGCATGTTTTCAATTTCAACCTGTATATGGAGCGCCTGCCTATTTGACCTCCACAATCCACTTGTTGGGTTTTTTTTTTGGGTGGGAAATTATCAAATAACTTCTCCCGCTCTGAGTGGAGCGGCAGGGCGTGTCAGACTTTTACTGACTAAAACCCACCCGTGTTCCCTCAGTTGCCTGTGTGCACCCCTGGCAGGCATCGGCCCTTGCGGACCCCACCCTTTGGTGCTGACATCTCTTTGAGGCGCGCGTGGAACACAACGCGCCGTCGACCCGGGCTTGGTCCTTACCGGACAGTGAGCTACCCATTACTCGCCGTCCGCAAGCCCGGGCCTACGGTGGCCGGGAATCAGCCTGGGATTCCCGACGCCCAGGGCTTCTCCCGCGGCGACTACGGCCGTGAGGGCGCATAAGCTGCCTCTCTCTCACGTGCGCCGCCTCCCTCTTCGCGAGCATTACTGCTTCGCAGAAGGAGGTGACGGCTAACCATTCACTCTCGCTCCGTACCATGGCCTGCACCAGGGCCGGACGAGAGAGATCTCCGCCGCAGATCGCCTCCACGAGGACGCGGCGGTGCTCCGCCCAAGATCCACTTGTTGGGTGACTTGCATACTTTTTACCTAAATATTAATGATAGTCTCAGTCTAAATAATATTAAATGTTAGGTTAAAGTTTAAGTTGAGTGATGACCAAAGATCGGATATTCGGATGCATATTCACCTAAAGTTGAGATGTTGGCTAACATGGAATGCGCTTTTGAATCGAAAAAGTCTTAATTTAGGTAAGTAATTTGTTTATTTTTTGTTTTAACTAATACAAACCGGGGTGGTTTGTATCCTCCAGTAGAGTCAGCGTCTAAAATATCGGGACGAACAGTTTATTCAAAATGATCTAAACAACTAAGAAAATTAAACTTTATCTCAATTGGATAAAGTTTTTCTTAGAATGATAGTTGCCGTATACTGTCTTCATTCTGAAACATTCCTTGTGTCATTGAGTTAGTATTTAATTTTCATAGTTATTTAGATCATTTTGAACAGTCTGTTCGTACCGATATTACTGACGCTGACTGTACATACACATATTTGTATGGGGTTAAACATTAATTTTAAATTAATACACATCTGAATAGTTATGCAATCCAAGAATCCCGGGGTTTTTAATAAATATTACAAATAATTTATAAAGCCGCTTCCATACTTTCATAGCTAAAAATTATCTTTAGGTAAATATGCATCCGAATATCCGATCTCTGGTGATGACCAATGAAGGTCATCACTAGATCAACTATGTAGGTGATGACTAGAGTCTAGTAGTTGTGCAGCAAGCTCAAGTATTGATCTCAAGAAGCTCGAGAGTTTGATCTGTGAGTCGGGTAAAATGTATTGGTTTTTGTCAGAAAAATCTCAGCAGCATAGCAGCTCGGAGTTTGGAACTGTGCCTGGTAAATGGCGTTACAATAGGCTCGCGTCTTATATTTTTGTACAATATTCAAGAAAAAACAACATCATTTTATCCAACATCAAAAACAGACACTTCTATAAACATTGAGATAATCAAATCGATTAGGAACGGAAACGAAAATACGTGAACCGCGAAAATGTTTGCAAAGAACTTTAAGAATAATAATCTATTTATATATTCTACGCATTACACTAAAAGCTGCAAGCGAAGATAATATGTAATGAACGATAAATACAAGAATTAAATGATAGAGCAGTCGCCCAGCCTAGCACTACATATTAACTACAGCAAATTATCGTACACGCACTGCCGAATCTACAAAATGACGCTTACGTAAAAACTTAAATTCATAAACTCTTACGCAATCATAGCCAATGAGGAGACGGAAATATAAAAAACTAAAAAAATAAAATATTTGCACCAATTACTTGGTTTTTGGGATTTCAGTTTATTTATTACAATGTGATATTTGCGATTTTCCACTCAATTGATAAATTATAATATTAATAATGCACTTCCTGAGCGCGCAGGAGTTGACGTCGAGCGCGTGATTTCGCTAATTTATGGTTATCATGTTTAGTAACAGATGGAACCGAAAATATCTTCAGTCTTGTTCGCGACGCTGAAAGAATTATCCATTTTGTAAAACTAAAACATGTTGCTGCGGTTTATATTGAACTGACATAATATGATTAACTGTTGTATTTGCTATTACGGTCTGTATTTTCGAATCTAATCTCCAGAAACATAATTTTAGTTACAATAGTTATTAGCTAATCTTCTATTGACTTGTATGGTAATTAATCTTTTTCAAATTAAGCAAGCAATTATATTTTATTATGCCATTCAAGTTATTTTCCATTCCCTTCATTAATGCAGGCAAAGCACATCAAAAAGCACAAGCACATTAAAGGCAGGAAGAGCACATCCACAAATAAAAAAAAAACATCGTCTGTTTTTATTATAACTTTACTCCGATTTCTACAAAAACTTGCACTTAATTTGTTAAATCTGACTCACCACGAGAATTAACCGACTAACACAGCAAGAGGTACGAGAATGCCTACAACGACGGCGGCAAGCGAAGCGATTTTGTATTTATGCTTCCGAGCATTCACATTCATATACGCTTCAAACCTATAGAATCCATTCACGTCATAATTCAGTCTCTGGTACTCCCGCAGCTGACAGATGAAGCCCGGATTGGGGTTTATAAATCTCCTCCGTTGCCTCACATACACGAATGCCTGCTCAAATGTCAATTTGTATTTCTCCATGATGTAGGCAATGACCAAGGTGGCCGATCGTGAAACTCCGAAATGACAGTGAACAAGCACGTTCCCTTTTTGCAGCCCCTCGTCGATGAAAGCATTTGCCATGGGGAAATAAGGCAGGAGATGGGTTTGAGGAGTGTCGTAGGCCCTAATGAAGAGAGTGCTGATATCGGTATCTCGAAAGGTGTCTTTCGGGAGGCGATGGGCCTCAACCGTGAGGACATGAGTAATGTTAAGGCGTCTAAGTACATTTTTGTCCGCGGCTGCTCTTGCATTACTAAGGTAGAGGCCAGGGATTATTTGGCTGTAACAAGCTTGAGTGCAGAGGTCGATTTTGTGGTAGATGGCTTTTCTTGACCAGTTCTTGATACCTGTGATCGCGACGACGGGGTTAGGAATGCTTAGGAAAGCGACAATGAAGGCGCTTCTCAACATTACCAATATCAATCCTCTAACACTTATCATAGTAGGTATTTCTTGTTGTTTCACATTGTTTGATGCATATTTTTTTTGTGGTTTTGTATCATTTTTTTATGAAAGTTTATTCACCGAATTTAGACATAACATTTCTGAAGACTAATTTGACAGCGGATTTAGTATTTTTTCTGTCAGGTTTGAGATGAAGTTGGGGCCAGCCAGCGTATCGTTATAATCCTTCATAGTGTAAATAATTTCGAAGGTTTATTGATGATCTGACATATTTTTAGTAAAAATAGTGTTTGTAATTTATTTTCAAAGACCAGATTATCTCGTTGCTGGTTATGCCTTCTTTTCGTGTCTTGAAATAGTTTCTATTTAATATGTCTAGTTTTCAAACTACATACGTAGACTGGCGGTTTGGTGATTTTAGTGGAAGATCTTTCGTGACCACATAAATTATTATTTATGTTCAAAATATTTTAAGCAATGTCGCATTCTGGCGAAATTGGGGCCTACTCAGAAATGGCAAAAGACATTTTCCAGCATGCTCTTCTCATAATCTGCCTTGTTGGTCTAGAGGTTGCTAGCGCTTATGCTGGCCCTGGGTTCGAATCCTAGGTAGACCAATGTGTAATTGGGCTTTTTGTTTAGTTTTGCTTGCCTGTCGGTCTTCTATAGACTTCAACTTTAGAGAGTGTAAAGCTTCACGACCTCATCCCATCATGGCATTTTTACTACAGGATTACCAGATGTTCTACAGGGTATCTATCATCCGCATTTGGTTGATATCCCGACCAGTCGTACTCAGCGCTTCTCCTCCACATTTATTATGCGCACAGCCAAACTGTGGAACTCTTTGCAGGCGTCTGTGTCCCGTTCCACATTTACCCCGTCTCCCTTCAAAGCAAGAGTGAACAGGCATCTTTTGGGCATGCTCGTTCCATCATAGACCTCAACCATCGCCTCTCATCAGGCATGATCGAGGTCAAGAGCAAGACCATACAGGAAATTCACAATAGCAGTCTGGAGTTTTAATTTGTGCTCTGTTGATGGCATTAGACTCGCTCCCTTTTACATGAAACTTGCAAAATGTGGGTGTACCTACTAAGGCATACCTCTGCCTAACCGTTCGAAGATTACAGGCTAGATGTTATGTATATTCTATACATAATCAAACCCTCAAGAAATTCCTATGCAATCCTGGCAACATTACACAAAATTAAACCAACAAAATACGACACAATAAAACTCAACACCAGCACAAAATCCCTTTGACTCAACAGTAGGAGTGGGTTGTAACAGCTATAACCGCGTATCTGTTCCGCCTGTTCCTGTTCCATGTAAATAACAGTTCCAAAAACCTGTTACAAAATAACAGGCTGTTATTTCATAAGTGGGAACAAACTATAAAATCGCATATCTGTTCCGCCTGTTCCTGTTCCATGTACACATTAGGTACTTCTCTTTCTAACAAAGGTGCTACACTTATGCGAGAAGAGGAAAGAGCTTGTGACGATGTAACAGGGTATAACAGTGACAGTTTTTATCTAATTCTAACTACGGTAACTGTCATATGCATTAATAGAGAAAAGCTTGTGACTATCGTGTGTAAGGAATTTTATTATGTCGAGGAACAGTAGTTGTTATTTCAGTGTGTTTGTCACAGTTACAGTCTGTTATCATCAGATACCTGTTATTTTTATCTGTTACGATAAATACGCCTCACTCTTACTCAACAGCCGTATTTACCGTCAGTATGCATGTATACCTGTCGTTCTCATTCTAGTTAAAATAACGTGTGAATGTGACCCACTTAGTAAGTAGGACGAGAACGTGACATTGAGTAAATCATCGATACACTGTTTGCGACGACATTTTCGTGTTGCTATAGAATATTTAAACATAATACATAATCAGCCTATTATGTTCAAACTGCAGGGACACAGGTCACACAGGCCTCCTCTCAGTGAGAAGGAATAGGCCGTAACCCACCACGCGGGCCCAGTGCGGGTTGGTAGATGTCAGTGGCGAAAGCACCTTATAACACGATTCTTACCGGCTTCCCTTCGGGGATTCGTATGTGCAACTCTATCGCTATTAAAAAATGCACGTCAATGGTGGCTACTATTATCAAAAATTATAGTTACACTACAGGTATTTAATTTATCATAACATTCAAACAACAAAACCAGTTATTTTTAAATTTTATTGTATTTAATTCTTTACATTCCTATATTAATTTTAGAATGACAGTAAAGCCGACTTTGCTTCGGCTTCTCTCTTACAAAAATTGACACCTCGCCGCTGTCACATGTTTTCGAATTTTTCGTTCTTGGACATGCCGGTGATGCCGGTTTCCTCACGATGGTTTTCTTCACCGTTTCGAGAGCAGTGGTGGTGAAATAATTTACTCGAAGTGAAGTGCCTGTCTTGGTTCAAAATTACGATCTACAACTCGTAAGTCACTGCCACTGGACCACCACTGCACTACTTAGGTAAACAGAAAGATTATTCGAATGTATTCTAACTCAAATGCAAAACATTTACATATATAAACTCACGACTTTTCCCCAATCAATTGTCATTTTATGTGTATTACGTAGCATGAAAGAACTGCAACGAAGAAAAGAATTTTTACTTTTTCTAGCATTAAATTTCAAGCGCTACAGTACATTTTTCTGCCATTTTCCCAGTCATAGCTGTGCATATGACTCGAAAATATCCTTGGTACAATAAAATAAATAATTGAAAAAGACATTTTAACTACGAGTTAAAAGATTACACCAACAATAATGATAACACTCATTAAATATTTGGAGCACCACCAAGAACATAATTAACACGGTGTTCTTTCAAATTAGCCATTAGGTCTGATATATCTCATACTATTTGTGGCTTATATGAGGGGCTAGTGGCTTCATAACAGCTGTGTGAATCGATCGTTCCGTGAGGTAAAGCAATCTTTCTGTGGTCAAAAAAGTTAATGAGCTGCATGGAGGCATCTGCTCGAGAACAATTCGTGTCGTTTCGAAAGTGGCTGATATCTTTAGAATACACACTCACATTCACTCACGCATATTATATTCAGAAAATAAATAAATAATTGATAATATTATAGTAACTAATATTGTAAAAAATCTTAAATAGGAGATAATTTAAATATTTAGTGATAAGGGAGATCACAAAGGCACTCTTCCTCTCTCCTACATAATAAAAATGTTGCTGTTCCCGTTATGGTCCATAATTGTTTATATTTATTAATACTTACCACCTATAAATGCACATTATGGATTGCGATAAAGATTAATTGAATTGAATTGAATGTCGAAATTGCGTTCTTATAATTGATCAGCTCTGTTTGCCAAATACCAAACTCGCCTTTTAAGATATTTAAGACAAAAATTACATGTCACCAACTCGCTCACAGAGCTCAATGATTATTGAAGTCCGTTCATGGGACTACCTCATTGATCTAACGGTAGCAAGAACTACTGCTGAATCGGAGACCCTGGGTTCGATCCACAGGTCGAGCAGATTGTTATTGGGTTATTCAGACAGAAAATCCGCAGTAGCAGCCAGGATACTAGATTTGTGCCCGGTTGATGGCATTCCATAGGACAAACATACCTGGCCAAAATGTGGGTGGACTATAGAGAAACTACTGTCTAACCCATCGGAGATTGGGCACGCCACGATAGCGGCGGTAAGTCCCCTCTTTGAGGTGTGGCTTGAGAGGCGGCACGGCGTCCTCACCTTCCGCCTGATGGAGGTCCTAACCGGACACGGTTGTTTCGGGAGGTTTCTGGTACACATAAGGCGGGACGAAACGCCCGGGTGTTTCCACTGCGAAGATCACCCTGAGGATATGGTGGAGCATACGGTGGAGGTCTGCCCGGTTTGGGCGGAGCACCGCCGTGTCCTCGTGGAGGCGATCGGCGGCGGCGATCTCTCGCGTCCGGCCCTGGTCCGGCCATGGTACGGAGCGAGAGTGCATGGGTAGCCGTCACCTCCTTCTGCGAAGCAATAATGCTCGCGAAGAGGGAGGCGGCGCAAGTGAGAGAGAGGCAGTATATGCGCCCTCACGGACGTAGTCGCCTCGGGAGACGCCCTAGGCGTCGGGAATCCCAGGTTTATTCCCGGCCACCGTAGGCGCGGGCTTGCGAACGGCGAGTATTGGGTAGCTCGCTGTCCGGTAAGGACCAAGCCCGGGTCGACGGCGCATTGTGTTCCACGCGCGCCTCAAAGAGATGTCAGCCCCAACTGGTGGGGTCCGCAAGGACCAATGCCTGCCAGGGGTGCGGGTTGTTCTAAAGAGATACCGCGGCCCCTAACACACAGGCAACTGAGGGTGGGTTTTAGTCAGTTAAAGTCTGACACGCCCTCCTGCTCCACCCAAAGCGGGAAAAGTTTTGTGATGATTTCCCAACCTCAAAAAAAAACCATCGGAGATTACAGGCGTGATGTTATGTGTGTTATGTTCATAGTAGCCATCTTTGAAAACCCGATGTCTTTAGCGACGGAATTTTCATAAATTTGGAAAATTCAAAGGTGATATATGTGCCAGTGTGCTTGACAATGAATGCGTGACTAATTCTTGAAGCACCAGACTCTGGCAATGGGCCGGAAAACATTCAACTGAAGAAGAAGATATATTTACCCCTATTTATAGACGCGAAGTGTCTAATGCTATTATATTCTTGCGCTAAACTGAGAGAGAAAATATTTGAGTGAGTGAACGAATGACACATTTAAGAGAGTCACGTTTTGGCGGATGCGAGTCAATGGAGGATAATGGGACGTTATGGCTCTGGTAGTCAATGGGCTATGAAAGATAATACGTCTTTATAGAAAAGTCTGTTGTGTTCTCTATCTAAAGCATTGGTTACCTAAGAAAGCGGTGATAATTTATCAACTATTTCAATAAATAAATTGAAATCGTTAGTTACAGCAACTATTTCAATAATTCCATTACACACATTCCACATAAGTATGACTGTGTATGCTTTCATGTCAATACACTTGCCATGAATGCAATGTAATCTATAACACCAATGTTGGATGATGGTAAGGAGATCTAAGAGGTCTGAAGTCGTCAACACGCTGTGAGTATACATTTTTTATCGCAGTTTGAGTATACATTTTTGCAGGTAATGAGAGTACAGTATAATTATGCCATACAATGGATGGAAGAGAAAGATTTGATAATGACAGAAATATTTTTATTCACTTTTAATATACTTGCACGCAACATTGATTGAATGTAAATAACTAAATTGGCTTTCATCACTGTCTTAATTTTCCTGGGACCAGCTTTCCTGCGAAGCTAAAGCTCCATTTCACGCTCCAGATCCATTTACTCGTAGATATTGCCTAACCGATTACTGTGATACATGCCTTTAACATACTATACTAGTAGTATTTTATTTAAAAGTGAAGTAATACATCGTGCAAGCATCGTACAATAGCACTGGTGGGCCAGTGGTTTCGGCGTCGACTTACGAGTGGTACTTAACTATATTGTGAGTTCGAACCCAAGCATTTACTTTGTGTATTTAATTTCATCATCACTGATCTCAAAACGATGAAGGAAAACATCGTAAGCGCAAAGCGGCATAAACGAGAACCAAAAATTCGAAGATAAGTTACATGTACCAACCCGCATTACTCCCTCTTGGTAGATTATGGCCCACTCCCTCTCAGGCCTGTGTCTCAGCAGTGCGAACGAGGCTAATTATGGCTATGTATGTTTTGGGTTGGTAGAAGAAATAAAATGTGTGAAGGAAAGATTTGTTTCAAAATACATCTTTCACAGGCGCCTTAACTACAGATTGATTCTCAGGATTGTATAGCCAGGAGATTATCTGTAAGCAGAATAAAAATTGTAGTTCTGAATGGGTTGCCAAGTTGCCATGGGACTTAATATCATCAGGGAAATCTGGATGTAGGTAAACAGTAGCTAGCTCCACAAACGTAATCGTTAATATTATATATTTTGAGAAGCTGAAGACGTGTTCACGTGTTACATCTCACGTAGGCCAGGAGGCCAGGTGTTACATCCGACTTGTGGTATGCAGATTATTATTGTGACTACTGATGTAGTAGAGTATCGTACAGTGCATTCCATTGCTTCCGATGAAGCTTTGGCGATTGATATACTGTCGAAAACTGAACTTATCGTGAATGACTTGTGGTGTTTTGACTTTGACTTTGATCTAGTTGACATTACTTCACTGTTCGACAATTTACTTCAAAACTTAAACATGGTACGGTTTTGTCTTATTATTAATATTGCCTTTGCGGAAACAGAATACTAAAATAAAAAGCCATTAAAAAGTTATTAGCCAACAAATATTAGTTTTTCTTGCTATTTTAACCTAACTTTGGGCGTGTTTGAGTAATAAAAGAAGTGTAAAATCTCCAAAACCAAGTCAGTACCGACAAAGCTCAATTATCCAAAAGTTCAATAAACTTTATTGGCCCTTGATTTATTTAGTAGTTTTTTCATAAAACCCGATCTTCCGAAGGACTTTTCTTAATTTTTTACGCGCCTCTTTTACTTTATATGATCCTGCATCTCAGTCAATAACGTTGTGCGTGTAGACTAGCGTCTAATTGCTCATCACTGATACTGCCTCTGTCGGATACGATGGTTGGTGAAAAAGCGTGCTTTTTAGCCATACCCACCAGTGAATTCAAGCATGTGACTTGATTCCCTTTAAGTGTTAGATGCCAGTCGCTTACTCGTCGTGTTCATTTGACTTTAGTTTTTGATAAATGTTTTTTGTTTTGCTTGCAATTTATCTATTGACATTTAATTATTTTATTTTCATTTTATCTAAATATTATTTTCTAATTTAGAATTTATTTCCATGTATTCTTTTATATTTGTAATACGGTTATGTTTCATGCTGGATTATATTCGAACGCAATGTGAATTGTCACTGAAATCAATTGAATTGAATTGAATCCGCTGGATGTGAGAAGCACAAGGCCGGTCGAAGTGGAGGAGCCTGGGGAAGGCCTATGTCCAGCAGTGGACGTCTTTCGGCTGAAATGATGATGATGATGAATTACTGGAACAGTTATTGACTGCCTCGTTGGTCTAGTGGTCACAGCTCTACTGCTGAGCGTGAGGTCCTTGATTCGATTCTCGGGTAGGGCAGTGTTGTTGAGTTTTTCCATTTAGAATTTCTCAGTTGCACCCAAGTCTGGATTTCTGCCCAGTTGATGATAATAGGCTCGCCCCCTGTTACAAGGGACTTAAACATAACTGGCGAAATGTGGTTGTACTCACCTCTGCCTAACCTTTTGGGGATTACAGCGTGAGGTTATGTGTTATGTTAATTAATTAACAGGACGTTAATAAACCTACTTATTTGTGTCTGACTTAACTTAATTAGCTAACTCTGGAGTATGAAAATGCGTTTTTTTATCTAATTATCCTATAGTGATTATCGTGTGCTAAAAGTTTGTCATCACTACTATAGTACTCTTATACAATATGAAGCTTTTATGTTAGACGATGTTTTGATTCCATCCTCATAATGTTCGTGAAGGAGCACTTCTTGTTGTTGTGATTTTGTTGTAGCTGTTATAATCTGTAGTTGTCATTTATTTTCTTTGCTTATATAGTTAGTATGTATGCATATAAGTATCTATTATACAGCATATATATATATCTATAATAGTAAATTATAGCTATATTTTGCACCAATGCCAACCCCATTTTTATGTCTACGCAATCACTGTCCATTCCAAGGTTGCTTGGAAGAGATCGGAGAAAGCGATAAGGCCGCCCATTGTAGGTATGTTTTTAGTTTCAAATGTTTTATTTTTGTCATGTATTTTCTGGTGTAAATAAATAAATCTTCCTACCTTATCCCTTTCAATCATAAGGTACTTTATAACTAGTATAGATTCGGGTCGGCACAGCATGTTTAATTCTTCCACAAATCTATTACCCGCTATCTCAGCCGTATTTTTCACTCCGAGGCACTAATATTTCTATTACCTAACATCACTCGTAACATCTTACAAAAGAAATCATCAAATAGTCCGGCAACAGCTGGTATTTATCACGGAGACAGAGAAACATCTCTACAATAATAACGTTAAATATCTACGTCACATTTTGAGATAACAACACAATTCTGCAAAGAAAAGTACTATTAAGCTTTGCGCTTATATTTTCAATTACGTTTCATCGTGATGCATAATGTAACCACACATTGTACTAGCTTTGTTTTGGGAATACTATGGCCCGGGGAACAATCCAGGTCCTCACGCTCAACAGTCACGCCAGCAACCGAGTAGTTCATTGTAGCAGATTTATGTTGTAACCTTTAACTCTGGGCAGGGGTGGTTCAGTGGCAATGGCCCCAACTTGCGTGTCAAAGGTTCTGGATTCAAACTGAGGTAGGCACATTACTTTGTGTAATTTATTTCATCACCACTGCTCTCAAAGCGGTGAAGGAAAACTTTGCGAAGAATCCGGCATGGTATAGAACCAAAAGATCGAAGAGATGCGACATCGCCAACCTTTGTGGCTTACTCTCTCTCACAAAGAGGACTGGACCCCAGAAATGGGCACGTTGTAAGCTGATATGACTAAGTATGGCGTTAACACTGCTTTTGGGTTTGTGAGTTGGTAGGAGAAATAAAAAAGGCGAAGGAAAGTTTTTTTTTTTAAATCATCTTTCACAGGCTGCCAGCAACCATTATTTGGCCTTAGCTCGTTATAAAATACCTTGGTTATAATCTTTGTGACAACCAAAATAACCGTTTCCCTAGCACATATTGGCTACAAAACGTATTTTTATTCTGCTACATTTCGCAAGTCATAAATCAACATTATTTTTTTCTAGGCTTACATTTCCATGACATTAAAATGTCTTCGAGATCATCATCATAAGTTTCACCATCTTTTAGACGTTGTTGTAGGTATTTGGAACGTACTTTAATGTCCTCAAAAAAATACTAATTAAACCACTTACAAGTGGTCTTCAAACACAAATAATTACTAATCGCTTACCAATATACCCGCGACTTATTAGAAAGCAATGAACCTTACAAGGCATACTATAAAGAATCATCATAATCTCAGTCGAAAGTCGTCCACTGCTGGACATAGGCCTCCCCCAAGCATCTTCGAAATAAACGGCTCAACGCTTCTCTTATCCAGTAGATTTCTGCACAAGTACTTAGGCCCATATTTTATAAGACTCACCCACTTACTCAGAGTGCATCTTTCGGTCGCCACTCCAGAATTTTTCGGTCCCTTTGACCATCCGTTCTGCGAGCTGTGCCCCGCCCAATAACAGTGATCTTGTTCTTTTCCATGGCTACCGATCCTACAAATTAAAACAACTCTGTCGATTTTATTGCTCCGTATTGCGCAACTTTCGACAAAATCATGTCGTGTCTAATTCTGCGTGTCGAACTAACGGAGCGATGACATTTCATTGTGGCCGTTAATAAATTCTGTTAGAATTCTTGCCAATCGTCGGTTTTATAAAATCTTGTATTATTTCTCGTTATTATTGCTAGTTCATTCTGTGTTACAGACACATACACATATTAAAAAATTTTGTCGCTTTTCGTGTCTGTCTGCAGTGTGCCTGCGTTATTCTTCTAAACTCCGCAACAGATGTTGATGCGGTTTCCACCACCATTTAGAAAATTTAATCACGAAGCTTTTTGTGTATTAGGTTTATATTTAACTTACATATAATAAAGAAACCTCGATATTTTGTCAAGTCGTAAACACCATGCGAAGCAGGGGCGGGTCGCTAGTTAATAATATAGGTAGGTGAGTGTTTGTTAGGTATGACAATGTTTGATGTGTTTTGCGGTGTAATAAAAACTTGTTATTCTTCGATTCACGTGATTTTAAGAATTCTTTGTGTAGGTATTTGATTGGATAATTTCCGCCCCCAAACGCAAGTATCATTTCTCTACTATTGTTTGAAAAACTCGATACGTGTTTTTGAAAAAGCTTTACAAATTTTTGGAAAAAGTGTTTGTCATTCAGGATCTCCATTACATCTGCAAGGTTTTTATGAAGTTATTTTATTTACTTTATCAACGTATGACGACTTTATGAATGGCCAAAGTTCAGATAAAATATGTACAAAAAGCTTTAGTTCAGACGTCTTTACTGAAATTTTTTTACAACAATGTTTTTTTGTTTTTACAAAGAAACCTAGATATAAACCAGAACTGTGTTTTTAAAATATTTACAGGAAAATTTATGTGAATTATGACGACTTGACCGATCTTAACAGGTCCATAATCTAGACGCTGCACGCTGGTACAAAGAGTTTTTCTTAATCTTACATTGAGCAGCGGCGCTGGCTATCCACCAACGAGATGTAAGTTCTGACGAGATATTTTTTGATCACATCACGAACTGCAGAACGCAATGAAGTTACAGCTGTCATCGTCTCTCTTATTTACTTATTACGTTATGGCCACCACAATGTAAAAAAAAACCTTCTGGCCCAAATACCAAGGCGTGTATTGTGTATGATTAGTTAAACGTGCGCACAAAACTAATAATACACAATAATAAATGGGCAATTGATGACCAATGTGTTGTGAACTTGGACTAATTATTTCGCGAAGGTTACTCTCGCTGGTCCGTGGGTGATGTGCCAAAGGTTGGCCGCTCCAGTGTCGTGTATCATACCATGTGTATTGTATTGTATTTTATAGTGTATCTTTTGATTTATCTGAGGTATGGATTTGGGAGGAGTGCGTGAATCACTTTGCTGAATATATACGTCGTTGTTGTGGGAAAATTAAGCTACACTATTAAATAAATAATACTTTAAAAAACTAAAAAACACGCTTTAAAAACCAAACTAAAAAAGGAGAAAATAATTTAATTCAAGAGATCCGGCCGACACAATATGAACTACATTGCTGAGTGAGCGTCGTTTATACTTTCATTATTCCCTATAAATAAGGCAAATAAACTGTAGCATAGATTTTACGGTTGACCCTTTTCTTTTTTAATTCATTTCTCGGACGGTTTAGCGTGTGCTGACAGTAAAAAACCATACGTTTTCTGCCAAAAGATGAATCTTACTTCAATGCATTTACGCCTAGTGAGAAAACAGCAAATAATCGGCAAACTTAAGTCAGATCTCATAAATTAGACAGCAAACAACTAAACCAAGGTTTTTGCAGTAAATTGCAAATAACAGGTGAACTATTGTAAATCATTTTATGTTCACTGAAGTATTCTGGCACATTCTGACGATGCACGGTAGGAGACAGATTGGATCTCATTGAGTTCTTTGGACAACAGGTGCAACTGTTGTTAATTACTCATCTTGTAATTAGAAAGTAGATATAATTTAGAGAGATATGCAGCCTGGAGAACATGGTTAAATGTGAGCACCATAATTCACAAATATGGTTCAGAGTCCATAGCACTTGAATCCTGATTCAAAAATCAAGGACTTGATCACAGTTTGAAGAAGAAAAGTTTATGTAGCTTACAATTTAGTTGCAACGAAAGAGAAGGCCACCATTTTGTCTAGACTCTCACACAAGAGAAAAGCAACCAAACCACACCTGATATCAATCCAGGCCAAACGATTTAGGTTAATAGCATCCATTGCATTCGCATCTTTATACCTTCGCCGTATCGAAACGCACTATTTATAAAGTTTGCCGAGATTTATACTAAAGCCTAGGTGTTATAAGTGTTGTGTACACAATGCTGGGTATTTTGGGATCGGCGGAGCGCGAGGAGGGCCCGTCCGCAGCAGTTCAGTGGTGGCAGGCGCCGCTCGCGTGCGCTCCGTAGTCTCGGTCGCGACGATCATACACACTAGTGAGCAGTGAAATAGTGACAACAACTGTGTAAGTGATGAGTGATGTAACTAATTTAATGCTTCGGGTGTCGCTCAGTGCTTCTGTGTCGCAGCAGCAGGATTAAGAGAAGTTCATAACTCGGCTAACATCGCAGGCCTGTGCTAACACACTAACGCATGCAGGGTGGCTAGGGGTGCGCCGCGTGGGCGGGTGTGGGCAGGGAAATTTGATAAGGCAAGCTGTTGGTGGAGCGGCTCGCCACTTTTGTATGCAGCGGACTAGCGAGCGACGCGCCTCTATTTTTGACCGGCGTCGGGCGGTATATTTCGGCTACTGCCGGCCGAGCGCGCGCGCCGGCGCACGTCTCTTCGACACCGCCAATCCCTCTCAAATTATGTGAGACTCTATGCTTTGCAGAACCAGAAAAACAGCTTTGCATGTAGCTTTAAACACGCCCATGTAAGCTAAGCTATAATTAGATAGGTGTCAAAATGAGAATCTAAAAATAACAATTATAAATACGCATGTGACAGAATTGTTACGTATTTGCGAAAAGATTAATGATGGACACGAGATATCGTCCCACGTTCGATTCTGTAGAGTAATAAAAACGATTAACACTTACCACGTTTATTTTAATTTGTATTTCTGTGTAAAATTTTATTGGTACAGGCGAAAAATGCCCGTTAAAATGTGTAAGAAAATTATAAGTATGTGAAGTATTGCACCACAATTGTGAAATAAATAAAATGCCTACCATATAATAATAATGCCGAGGTCACACATCGTAAGGTCATGCTACTAATTGTCACCGTCACTCGTGACATGTTTTCAGATGCTGTGACATTAGTTCCAGACTTTGACAGATTTGACCGCAATTTTAAATGGATCTGTGTACATTTCAAAATAATTCTTAGTTTAATATTTTTAAGTTAGAACTTTACACATATCCATTACATTACAGATTTCTAAAAGATTACGTAGAATGAAACACACCGGACATAAAACACAGCTAAAACTAGTTGCTACGTGATTTCGTAGCACGTTCGTAGAGGGTCTACAGTTGCTACGCTTACGACAAATGAGTTTGAAAATAGAAGTGTTTCGTAAAATGAAGTAATATAATTATTTTGAAATCATTATTTTAAGCTAGAAACTTATTTAACACATATATACATTCATAAACTTACGCGTTTACACCATGGGGGTAGGCAGAAACTACAGCCACCTGTTACAATAAAGCAGAAAAATGTTGCTGTTAAAATAATTTAATTATCAAAATAAGACTGTAGGTAATTTTACTTCAAGTGAAATGTAAAAATTAGTAAGATGAAAAATATTGTTCATCATCGTAGGATCTCTTAATAAATACATACGAATATAATAAGTATTAAATGAAAACTGCAATTTGTGTATTTTTTATAAATTTGGAGTATACCGGGGGCTAGGGACATCTACGATCAACGCGCAACCAATGGATTCAGTAATAATTATCACATTTTTTTCATCAGTTAAAAAAGAAAACAGGATAAAGCAGATTTTTTTTTATCCATCGAAAAATTTCAACGGTCTAAAATCCATAGGAACGGTTGTGTGACGTGTCCATCGGCAAAGGCCTCCCATCCCGCTTCCATACACAACGGCCCAATTCCTCTCCATGCCAATCCTTTCGGTATGTTAAATGTTTATCAACACTATGGTTAATACAAATGTTCATGCACAATAACACTACAGTTTGAAGTAGCCAGCAGTTATGAAAAAACTAACCAGCTTACAAAATATGTAAACAACAAGAGAAATCCTATAGAACATTCTAGAAACAGAAATATCTATTGATACTTTTTAATGTTTAGAATTTACAGCCTGACATCACCAATCCAACGCCAACACTACTGTGACAGGCTCATCCATGTTCTGCCTACGATGGCAACAATGTCGTCTGACATCTCGTTATCCAGTCCTTGGACGCCACTCTATCACAGCCTTACTGCCATCACTGCACCTTGCCAATTGTCCTGCCAACTTCATTTCAGTTCCATAATACGCTTTCCGGCATCCTTCGGAAACCTTCGTACTTCTTCGTATTTCGACGTTTTTGAACTCGGTCTTGCTTGAAGTCAAGCCGCTCCATGGTTTTCTGTGCAACTTTCAGCCTGTAGACAGCTTCCTGGCCTTTGGCCTACCTAAATGTCTCTTCATCAATTCTACTGAGTTGAGCTGTATGATCAATGACAGATGCGTGCACTGACTAGACAGGTCCACTCAATCTGTTTGGCTGTTTCCTCAAAATACCATTTCAGACACCAATCTACATGGTCTTCACATGATCTGACTTTAAAAGAGACTGTGACCTCTGAATTTGTTTCGGCTTTTCTTCTCAGAGTAGTCAGATAGGAAACGCCGACCTCATCCAGTTTTCAAAATATGATTGAAGTCTATAAGTGTTTGAACAAACCTACTTACAGAAATAAATCATTTATCCTGCGTGAGGGTCCACTTCTCAGCATCGTATTTCATGGTGGGCAGAACACACTGGTTATAGAGGCGGAGCATGCTGTTATGTGGGTAAAAACTAGATGAGGTCAGCGTTTCCTATCTGACTACACTGAGAAGAAAGGCTAAAACAAACTCAGAGGTCACAGCAGGCACGATCGCAGTCAAAGACTTTGGGGGGGGGGGGGGGGGTCACAGACAAAGACTATATATACAATAAGAAAATGTATTATATTTTCGAAAAATTACTATTTTAAGAAGGTGTACATTTATGGCTTTAGGGGGGGCTCATGACCCCTAGGACCCCCCCTTGGACCGCGCCTGGGTCACAGTCTAGTTTAAAGTCCAGAAACAAAAATTCGTATACATGTGACATCTACCAACCCGCATTGGGCCCGTATGTTAGATCGTAGCCCACTCCCTCTCGAGGAGAAGAGTTCTGTATCCCAGCAGTGGGAACGTTATAGGCTGATTATGCCGCTACTTAGAAATTCCTCATCGAAAAAACCCAATAATATTTTGTCTAACTTGGGAAAAGACGCGACAAACCGCAGTCAGTTATGACGTTACAACTATTAAAGCCCATGTCTTATTCTGGGGACGCTGCTGCAAAAATAAAACAGAGCGAAACACTGACAGATTGACAGACAGACAGCGTTGTACGGAACCTTTGAGCCCGAATGTAGGCCGACAGATTGTCGTCTTGGTCGCATCGTGTGTAATATTATAAGTATAGTTTATTATGGACTATAGCAACCGGCGCTGCGTCGCCGCACGGTTTTAACGACTTGAAGAAAATCGATATTTCTTTGTTATATGTGAGTTATGTGTAAGGTATAATACACATAAACCACTCGGATTAAATTCTCTAAATGGTGGCAAAAGCTGCACCAAAATCCAGAGAGAAGATTTAAGTGGTCACACAGAGAGAACCAAAAATCGTCTTTGTTTCATATCATGTAAAGATTTAAGATTCGGCGTCGTTCTGTATCGATAGATCAAATAATGCGATGCAATTCTGGTAAAACAATTTACATGAAGTTTTCATAGAAATTGTTCTACTAGAGACGCGTCGCCGTGGTTTCCTAAAAAAGCGGTGCCCGCCACGTGCTTAACGGCTGTTATGAAAATGATGGCAGCGGGTGACATTGCGGTGTCAAAAAACGTCCTCTAGGAAAACACACCAACTTACTTTCATAAATAATGATTCAGCTGTTGCCGACATTCGCCGGTAAATTAATAAAACCCTATGTTGTGGCCAGCGCTCTTCTAGAAAACCTTGGCTTAGGTTTTATGAATCTGGACCACCAAAGTCTGTATACGACGAATAAACCTAAAAATTACGTGGTTGCATAGCAACAGTTTTTACAAATTTCTTGAGCTTTGCTAGCTAGTTCAACCTATGTCAAGTATTGGCGTCGAGGAAGTGGGTACTAGAAGTGGTCCATTAAGTTTTCATAATCACCATGCGAGGTGATCTAGACAGTACAGTTTGTTATGTTTTACAGATAATATGAAGTTTTCTAATCCCAATCTATATTTTTTGTGACTCCCAAAGGTCCCAACATCAATATTTCTTAAAGCAATCGTCAAATTTCAACAGTGAGGAACTAAATACACTTAGAACAGAAAATTGAACAGAATCCAAAAAAAATTGAGTGCGTTTGTTTCGTTGTATGTCTGTTTGTTTATGCTAATCTCTAAAAACAACTTTGTTGATTATGCCACGATTTTCTACTCAACGTTCTGGACTCTCATTACTGCTCCATAATTATATAAACACCTTATAAATAGATATGAAATAAAAAAAACTTGTGTGGTTTTATGAAACCACCGTAAAAGTGAAACTTTTTTTCACATTATAGACATTTAACTAAAAACTACACGGTCAGCTGATGCGAACTATAGGCGCCGCCATATTGGCCTCGGCTGCTCTGACGAGCGCCTTTCACTTTATCCCTACTCCGCGGCCGACCGTCACGCGACACGTCACGCGACATGCAACACACAGACGAAAAAGTTTGAGACGATGTAATAAAAGTTTCACTTTAATATCTTATTTCATACGCCACTAAAACCGATCAGTATAATACAGAATGAATCATCTATAACAAATGGCTGTTTCTTATAGGCAATGGGCCAGGCAGCTGTCAATACTTGCACTGTAACTATGACTAACTAACACGTTATCAAATGCGATAGTTTAGACAGCAAGAATACTGATGCACTGTTGAATAAACGTATATAATCATCATCATCATCTGCTTACCCTTTTCCAAATTATGTTTTTTTTTTTGTTGGGAAATCATCAAATAACTTCTCCCGCTCTGGGTGGAGCGGAAGGGCGTGTCAGACTTTTACTGACTAAAACCCACCCGTGTTCTCTCAGTTGCTTGTGTGCCAGGGGCCGCGGTATCTCTTTCGAACAACCCGCACCCCTGGCAGTTCCAAATTATGTTGGGGTTGCCTTCCAGTCTAACCGTTTGTAGCTGAATACATGGAGTGACTGCCTATCTGATCCCTAGAACACAGTTTCTGGGTAATACGATACCCCTTGGTAAGACTGGTGGTCTGACTTTCGGTCTTTGGACGACACGTGACGACTGTCAAAGATCCACGAATTACAGCCGGAACCAACGGCTTAACGTGCTATATATTATTGTTATTATCAACCTTCTGTTATCTACTGCAGGGAAAACGGCTCCTTATCCCTTTTATGTGGCCTCTATAGGACCAAGAGTCGAGGTCGTCTCGCCAACCGCCTGGTAAAAAGAGATTTTGTTAATCTCTTTCCCGTAGTAAGGTTGAAAATCCATTAAATCTATATACTTGCCTGAGAATGCAAAAACATGCATTACTTGAAAACTCCCGATAGCAAGATAGCTAAATGGTCTTATCTACAATTGCCGGTCCTACCTTATTTATGTACGATCCTAAAACTTGTAATTGGAGAGACCAATCTCAATTCGATTACTTAAATTACTCAAACATGTTTGAATTTTTATCCCCATTCTTCATTCAATGATTTTTTATTTTAAAACTTTTTTCTTAAATTTTTTATTTTACACTTTTTAGTTATAGTACCTACTCCACGTCAATTCGAAATTTCATCACGTTTAGTCAAAACATTTATGCGATAGCAGCAATCGCGGTTGATTTGCTGTAATTTTTTGAAGAGTTCCGTTGTCTGTCTCCGAAACGCATCATCAGACCATATGAAATTAGAATGGGACCATTTTGGAATAAACCCCGTCCGAACAAAAAAGAAAATTGCAAATCCGTCTATAAATGACGGAGTTATGCCCGAACATACATTAAAAAAAAAAAATCGAATTGATAACCTCCTTCTTTTTTGAAGTCAGTTAAAAAGACAAAAGGACTTAGAGTTAAATAGGAATCCTTACGGATAGTCAGCAGTTTATAAGTCTAACAACCAGTCTTACAATTCTGGGTAGATTGAAAGGGGCTAGGTACTACAGTTAGCGTCTAGTTTGGCTTTGCTAAGCTCAGTCTGGCTAACGTATTAATGTATTGAATGTAAACGCTTTTTCTTTGAAAGACTTTGGAAGAAATCCAGCATTGACAATAGTTTCTGCATGAATCAATTCTTCAATGTTACGAGGAACGTCCGAATCGACCCATTGCACTTTGAAATTGACGTCAATTCTTTAAAAAAAAAATATGTCAGCAATATGAGCAAAAGAATAAAATAGAAGACTATTTATTATGTACGCCAAATGCTTTACAGATATTAATGTAGACATTTTACTTAGAGCGACACAAGGGACGGTCTATCGCTGAAAGCGATATTTTTATTGATAAAAACTTTTTCCAAAAAAAAACAACCGACTTCCAAAAAAACACTACAAAGTGAAAAATAACTTTAATTTCGGAAGTCGGTGTCTTTGGAGCTGTATTTGAATTTTTTGTCACCGCCTTCCGAAATTAAAGTTATTTTTCACTTTGTAGTGGTTCACATGTGCTTACCCCTTCACAGCGTACCGGCGTGATGTTATGTTATGAACTGGTGTAAACAATAGACAGACATGCGATTTCGGCAATCCCAGTCCATTTGCTATCATTTATTGAGGAGTTCCGTTGCCTATCTCCGAAGTTCTTCATCAGATCTTCACCAAATTGAAATGGGACCACTACGAGAAAGCACTCTTCCAAAAAATACCTAAATCGCTTTGTGTGCCTATAAAATTTGAAGAGTTCTCTCTATTTCTCCAGGATCCCATCATCAGATCCTGACTTGATGATCATGGGACCACCTGGGAAGTATACTCTTTCAAACAAAAAAAACAAAATCCAAATCGGTCCAGCCATCTTCGAGTAATCGGGTAACATACATAAAAAAAAAAAAAAAAAAGGTTCCGACGAATTGATAACCTCCTCCTTTTTGAAGTCGGTTAAAAATACGAGTAATGCGATGGATTTAAGGGTAGAAGAAGAGACAATACTGCAAGTATATAGAGTACAATTTACGTATAAAATAAATACACACATAATTAAAGCAAGTACTAGCTCGTTCTTTGGCTAATACTAGCTTTTGCTCGCGACTTCGTTCGCGTGGAAGTCGTAAGTCACCTCAATTTACTAAAATGACAGCCACAATTTATGAAACTTTCCTGTATACCACGTTTGTAGTTTTGGTTACAGTAAAGTTGTCCGTGTGAGAAGCAGCTTGCCCTGACGTCAACACTCGTCCAATGGTCTTATGGCCACTGACCTTCAATTTGCTAGAGAATACTGTGGTTGTTTGCTGCAGCTTGATCATTTTTGGGTGTTAAAATGGCCCGTTTACACACTCAATAATTCTCTTGGTACGGTATTAGACTGATGTCCTCGTACAAAATCAAAAAAAATCAAATCAAAATATTTTATTTCACATAAGCCTGCATGGGCACTTATGAAACGTCAGAAGCTAGGTGCACGGTTCCAATTTGTCGTTACACCAGACGAATGTGATCTTCTAAAGTGGGAGCTACTCTACCAAGAGCCTCTGGTAGGTTCGTCTATAACCGCTCTCCTCTGGTAGAGTGTCTTCACTAACTTTAAACCGAACTCACTCATTCATGTTGATGTTAAAATTTCCCGCGATAGAGTCGACCTATTCAATGTATCAGTCACCTCGTCAGTCCTAGTGCCTCGCCTCACCACATGTAGTGTGCCGAAAATCGCCACTAAACAGAACTGTGACACCACCCATCATGTCTTTGTTGCTGCGGATGTCTTGTTCCGGCGTGCCCTGTTTTGCTACCAAGAAGCAGCGTGGTAGCCATTCCGAAAGACACGACCGAGATTGCAATTTTTCTACGTTTTGAAAATGTGTGTTAATTTTATCCTTGTTTTTTTTTTGTAAGTATGTTTAACTAGTCAGACATTTAATAGAAACATATTTATGCAAAATAATGATGAAATGAGAGCACTTTACTATATAATGATGATGTATGAGTTGAGAAGAAGAAATTTTCTTTGCAAAATCTAGAAAGTTCATTTCCGATGACGGCATCGGAGAAGTATTTGCGGTAGATCTCAATCAGTCTAAATCTCAATTAAGAACACGTCAGCTATAAGGGCACTGGCACACTGGCCACTCCACTGCCACTAGTAAGCGGTAGCCACTTTTTTACATTAGCGAGTGACCTCTAACGGCTACACGAGTGCTTGCTGCACTTGAATAGAATACTCTTTATTATTATTATTTTGGGTGGGAAATCATCAAATAACTTCTCCCGCTCTGGGTGGAGCAGGAGGGCGTGTCAGACTTTTACTGACTTAAACCCACCCGTGTTCCCTCAGTTGCCAGTGTGCCAGGGGCCGTGGTATCTCTTTCAAACAACCCGCATCCCTGGAATAAAATACCCTTACGGTACTCGGAGGTTATTATAGCACATCAAGTTTTAGAGAGAGACACAGGTATGAATGTAAAAGAAATCGCTCTACAAAGCTGAACTTTTGTCCAAAACTTGATGTGACATTTAACGGTCGCTTACTGTACCTACATTGTATATTAATGAGATATACAACGTGTAACGGAAAGGGTATATACATACCAAGGGCACGGCTTCTTTGGATGATATCAAACGATATTGGAAGGGTTTTTTAACCTATCTCTACATGTTCAGAAGTTATGAGAATTTTTAATACATTGATACCAGAAACCGAACTTTTCAAATTGAAATAAACACAGTAGGTACTCGGAAGAGATTTATCGTGATATTGGCAAGTAACGTGGTAAGTTATTGATCTACTTAGTGTGGTGACACGTTTTTTATGATTTAAATTTAAGAAACTTAAAAAACCTAAAATTTGGTATAAATTCTTAGAGTATTTTATTTTGAGCTGAAACTATGTATAGTGATTCTATACCAGCTGTTATTTTTAGTGCTTAAGGATAGCAATAGGGTTTTTGTTACACCCTGTATAATATTTGTACCTATCCCGTGATATTTTGTTGAAATTAAGTCCAAATATTTTAATGCTGTTACAAGCATAGTGTTTGCGGAATGTTTTCATGGACACACATTTTCAAGCCACGTCAGCCGGCAATCATATATTTATATCGGGATTTTATTTAAACAAGACAATATTTTGTGGAAGTTTAAAGCACACAAATACAACAAACCTACCATCACGCCTGTTTGCAAGTTTACAACATTCCTGCGAAAAGTGTGACTTTCTGGATAATGTCTGAAAAATGGCTGTCGCTGACAACTATTGGTGGCCGAGAGTGTCTCGTGTACAGGTAGCCTAAAGTGCAGTGCACTGCTCACATGAAGTGGATCATTGGCCTGCCCCAGTAACACGTGGCGCCACCTGTTGAATCAACTTCCGGCGCGAATTAGATTCATTAAATGCCGATGACCGCCAACTCTTTGACTTTCTAGTGCCCTGGTACAAATTGGGACAAGATTCTTTGAACTATCTGCATAGCTACTAGGTATAACAACTGTATAAAAAAAAAATTGAATAATAATTAAAGCCAATAATTATATGTAAATAAGATATTATTTTAGTTATCATAAATAATAAAAAATCCGGGTAATTGGGTGGCCATTAGAAGAATTGTTTGTTGATGAAGTTGTATGCAGATAAAGAATCAAGTTGTTGCGGGATGCAACATGCGTCGACACCCTTGCGCCATCCAATCTTCCCAGCAAGCCGGGTTGTGCTGAGGCGGTTGCTGCAGGTGCGAAAAACCTCAAACGGCGCAAATACTTCAATCTTATTGGAACCTATATGTTGGAGCCATTTGGGGTTGAAACTCTAGAGTTTCAACCCCAAATGGCCGTGGGGCAAAAAATGAAAAAAAAAATCCCGTTGACAACGATACGGATGAACTATTTGACGCCCTATTATGATTATTCTCTTTTTTATTACTTGTAGGTATTATTTTAAGACCATACTTAATTTCACTTGAACCATTATTAACATTCGTTCAGACCATAAAGTACATAGGTATCCTGAAATACAATGTAGTCTCGCACTGAATAGGTCTGGGACAAGCAATAGTTCTTAGAAAACTAAGAATGTACAAAGAATCAATCACACAATATACTGCGAATTTTGCGATCACTTCCAATCTGTATATCAGCTTTGTAGTTTTCGATACTTTACAATTGTAGTTCTCGGAACTCTTTGTAATGAATCTACAGTCTTATAAATATTATAAATGTGACATTTAAATTGATAGGTACTTAAATCTCGTCTTAAATAATATATAAATATCGTAGAATATGGTTTTATAGATGGATCTTAGGTTAATTTTAATTCGTCCTCTAAAACTGCGAAAAAAATAACATTTTCTACAATGACTCAGTTAGTTAAACACGAAATATTTTAAACTAGCTTCCGCTCGCGGCTTCGCCCGAATGAAAGTCGGAAATTATCCCGCAGGAACATACTACCGGGATAAAAAGTATCCTATGTGTTAATCTAGGTTATAATCTATCTGTGTGTCAAATTTCATCCAATTCCATTCAGTAGTTTTTGCGTGAAAGAGTAACAGACATCCATCCATCCATCCATCCATACTTACAAACTTTCGCGTTTATAATATTAGTAGGATGCAGTGCGTTCTGTTTGCTTCAAATTATTTGGGAATTCGAAAGTTCTCGCAATCCTTCTTCAAATAATTTTCGTTTTTAGCCGAACTTTTTGAGTTATAAAGAAAAGAAATGAAAAAAAGATACGTTCATTTGCGGTAAACATGACGCAGAGAAAGAACAAAATCACAAAAATAACAAGCTGGCGGAAAATATTCGGCACATCCACGCAAAACGGCCATCGCCCATCATAATGCTACGATCCTATACGAGAGCCCCAGAGCTGGTTTTCAGCGACAGTCGGATTTGATGTGATGACGTCAAACGGTGCAAACCGATAATATGATAAGAATAACAGAATAATAAATTAAATAAATACACAATTTTAGTTCTAAATGTTTATATAAACGCCTCGAGTGGTGATGAGTTGTACACTACGCAAAGAAAAAAAAACTAATCCTGGGCATTTCACCACCCGTTACACAACAGCTTAGCGACTACATAACACCACATGTTTCTCCGAAGAGTTGAGCAACGAAGCATCTAAGTACACCCACATTTCGCCAGCTAAGTTTAAGTGCCATGTAAATATATCTTAGCCACTAAATGAAGCATAATCTTCTAATTCCTAGTACCACCAATCAAGACTTAATGTCACAAGCCGATAATATTAAATCGAATGACTAATCTAACCTCTCGTTCTGATCATCCTGTTTGTCTGGTTGCTTGCCAATCAGTTAACAGCCATCAGATAATAAGAAGTGAACTTTTTACTATGAATAAGCTACATTTGCCAAATGTCATATGAAATTGATAATTAATAGAAGCGTAAGTATTTGTTGATTTTCATCGTCCTCATACCACGTGTAGCCTTGGAATTGTTTTTGTTTGTTCTAATAGTTCCTGCGTTGGGTTAAATAAGCACCATCGTTTGTCGCTTTTAATGGATAATAATAAATTAGGTAAATTAAAAATACCAATACTTATCAAATATCAGAAGTCTCTTTTCTGAGTTGCGTGGCGTAGTGTGGGCCCCGGCTAGACCGACGACCTTAAAAAGGTGGCCCGGGACTGACTGGATACAGAAGGGGAGAACAGGGTGTTGTGGCACCTGTGAAGACGCATTTTGTCTAGCAGAGGACCTGCGATAGGCTGAGCTGATTGTTGATTGACTCTTTTTCTTCTTGTGGCAAGATATAACTATCTATCTATAATTTTCTATCTTTATTTTATGTTCCATCTCTGTATTTTAGCTTCTTGGTGGGGTCCTGCACCCTAATTGCGTAACACGCGATTAATAATAATCAGTATCATTCTGACAGTTCAAAAATATTCATTGCGTTATTTACGTTGTTGAGCAGACACATTTTTCGAACAAATGAAGCAATGGTTTAGCCATCTGTTTCAAAACGAAACAGATTATGATTAATCGTGAGTTACGCAATTAGGGTGCAAGTGTCCTAAAATACAGGCTGAAGCTAAGTTTAGGCGCCAGTCTCCGACAAATAAAATATTTTTGCATTTATATAATAAAAATAATAAATAAATAATTTTATAATTTATTATATTAGCGATTTACTAGCGATTTCATAGTCACTTTAGGTTGGTTTTTATTTCAATCTTTTCCTCAGTTTATTAAATGCTTTGCTCCATATCTGGTATTATGTTTAACGGTATCTGTAATTCAAAGAAATGTAGTAAATTAATTCTTAATATTAGGTTTAACTGAGTTAGTTTGCAGGAGAGATCGATTAAGGTGTTTTAAGGTATACTTTGTTACTGAAACCAGTTTAGATAAATGTCTTGTTAGTCTAGTTTGGGGTTTGTTTCCTAGGACGAACAAAGTATTATTTGGGTTTTTAGGAATTTCTCAGTAATAGTACTGAGTCTAGAGTTCTGTCCGGATGATGACACTAGGCTCGCCCCCAGTTACCTGGGATTTAAACATAGCTGGCGGAATGTGGGTTAACTTTAGCCTTACCCCTCAAAAATTACAGGCGTGATGTTACGATATATTCAAAGTGAGTCTTTAGTTTACATTAGCATGTTCATTTATTGGAACACTCGGAAGTCATAATTAAACAATTTCCCAAAACAAACTGATCAAAATCTAAGTCAGGGCTAAATTAAACTGCCATAATTTGTGTCTCTCCACCAAAATGTTAGAACATAAATAAACGTATGTATAATAATAAATCTATACGAAGGATAGTAACAAAATGAGGATGTTTATTTTCAAAGTTATTTACGAACATAATGTTACTAGCGGAACCGAAGTCAATATTACTGGGAACGACGGAGATGAAGCCAAAGATTTAAATCGCTAGATTTGCCCGACCGCGTCATGATTCTGTTTCGTTGACAGCGACATTTGAATAGTACTGTCTCTTTTTGTTCGTGGATGAGTAACTATCTTTACATACCAAGACACTCCCGTGCCTCGGAAAGCACTATAAGCCGTTGGTCTCGGCTGTCATTCGTGGATCTTTGACAGTCGTTACGGGTTGACAGAAGCCCGAAAATCTGACAACCAGTCTTACCAAGGGGTTTCATGTTACCCAGTAACTGGTTTGTGGGTTAGACTGGAAGCCGACCCCAACATAGTTGGGAAAAGGCTAGGCAGATTAATTTTGTCTCCCTCACTCATATTGAATATCGTATCTATCGATCTATACTTTATAAATTATTTTTTTATTATTATTGTGAATGTGAGGACTATGTGGGTCCTTTTTTTCATTTAGTTTTAATCTGGCACTTTGAGTAATTTATATTTGGCTTACCCAAATTCTTTGATATTTTTCGTGGAATCGTTGAGCTCCTTAAATTATTGATTTGAGCTGCATGATTACGGACAAAAATGAATGCACTGACTGAACTAGTCCACTCAATCTGTGTGATTCTTTCCTCAAAAGACCATTTCAGACACCAATCTACATGCTCTTCACATGATCTGACCAAGATAATAACTGGATTTTAAAAGAGACTGTGACCTATGACTTTGTGACAGCCTTTCTACTCAAAGTAGTCAGGAAGGAAGTTACACCGACGTCATCAAGTTTAAAAAATATTATTGATGTGTAAAAGTGTTTGTACAAACCTACATACAGAAAAAAAATCATTAGTAATTTATACGGAATGAGTAAGCTCATCTCAGTGTGGATACTTTTTCGCGCGACCAAAGTACAGTAAAGGCAAATCTAAATATTTAAATCTTTGGTTGACGCTATATTTTTGCTCGTAATGTCTTCAGCCGAGGCAATAACTAAACGGAATGATTTTAGCGTGCTCTTAAAATATCACAAATGTCTGTGTTTTGTGGTGTTATTTCTGACTGCTAAGGACCACCCTCTTAATTTGGGAAACTGAGAGAACTAAATATAAATTGTTGTAGAAATATGGGCGATAACAGGTAATGTGACTATTAAGACCTGCAGAAGAAAATTTTACAGAATAGCAACAGAAAATGAAATTTGACTCCTCGCACTTGAAATCGAAGCAAAAACAGGAATCACGACAGTGTATGGCCCGATCGGTAGATGTAGAGGTAAAACGCCTAGAGCATGGCAAGTCGTCATAAAATCTACAGAATGTTTTTTGGGGTTTAAAAAATTGACACGATACATGAGCTGGCATTCTTAAAGGTACATTGATATGCCCGTGCAGACAGCTAGTCTCTTAGCCAGTGCCAATAGCATCCGTTAACAGCTACATCATCAACCCGATCACATTACAACAACTCAACCATCAAAGCTTGATGATCAGCATCCAAGCCAATAAATTCCTAGCCATCGTCTGCAACTCTTATATCACAGCCGACATTAATCGTTGTTGTTACGTACTGATAATAATTTGTTCAGCCCAATCGTTTACAGCTATCGCTTAATTAATGTCTCTTTGTTGGCTACACATTACCCTTTGATTGACAAATACTCCTGAATGTCTACTTGCATAGTTTGGGACAGTTTGCCAATTGACATTAAGGTAGGTTAAAAGTATTTAAAAGTTGTATCGGAATGTTCACCCAGTTACCCAGAAACAGGTTTTGGAACCCGGAAAAGAATAGAAAATCCCCTATCTGCTGCTGGTAATGACAAGTTCCAATACATACAGAGTGTAAAATGGTGCTGACCCACAAATAATGGGGCATGTATTAATTTATCCAGAGTGTCCTGTTGTCTGCACGCTACAGGAGTTGATGGACACTACTGATAGTGCTAAGCTCGTAGCCAAATTCTGGGATTCTGGGCTTCTGAATTTAGATTGCTATCGACACGCTAAATAGAACAATACATACAGACATAGTATGACAGAAAGTGAGAATATAGTTTAACAAAATGTTATTCTCAAGGACTATGAGTGACACTGGCCAATATACATTGCGAAGACATAAATAATAGTTTTGAGTGTTCTTAGCTTTGTAAGTATGAAAATGGTTCTCAAGAGTAAAAAGAAAATAATGCCCAGGCTTTTACCAGACTATTGAGATTAGAATGATAAGAGGGATGTGCGGTGTTACGCGAATGCACAGAATAAGAAATGAGTGCATGGGAGAAAGTCTAGAAGTGGCACCGGCGACTGAAAAGTTGTGTGGAAATCGGTTGTCATGGTATGGGTATGCAATGCGGAGGAATGAGGAAAATGTCGTGAGGAAAGTTTTGAGTACGAATGTGGATGGCCACAAGAGAAGGGGAAGACCAAAGGAACCATGGATGGACTGAGTGAAAGATGATAAGGGTAGAAAGAATATGACTACCGAGGTGACGATTATTAGAGAAGCATGGAAGAGAAAGGTAAAAGAAGCAGAGGAAGACCATTGACACATTGGGAAGATGAGATGACAGACGGACAGCCGGCCCAAACTGGAAACATATTGCACAGGACAGAGATAATTGGGCATCTTTGGAGGAGACATTTACCCAATATGGGGTTCCTGCAGATAATACTTAGTGAAACTAAATTGTAAAGTTAGGTAGTGGATAAGTAAAGCAGCTAAAAGCAATAAACTAGTTAAGTGTAAAAATAATAATTAAGCAGTCAAAGAAAAAATTCTAATATTTAAAGGATACAAATATACATGTATAGCTAAGTGTATTAAAATAGTTAACTTTTTTTGTATTTTCATATTTTGTTTTATTTCATAAAAAAATATATATTTATTTCATAAATAGTTAACTTGTAACTTAAAATAATATAAGAGTAGGAAATTAAAGGCTTTTTATTTATTTATTTATTATTTATTATGGAAGAGAAAGATATATTGCGGCGACAACAAAATAATTGTGATAAGGAGAATTATGATGACGCTTTTAGCCCGACTACTATAGAGAGAGAAACTAATGTGTTATCGATGAGTGATGACAGTGTTTTCGACGCTCACCAGTTTCTGCTTATCCAACCCAAATTGTTTTCAACGAAACGATGTTGCAACAAAACAAATCCTTCGTAGAAGAGACGTCGAAGTAAGCCAGTAATATCGATGATGCATTTATTTCGTGATGCTACTATTTGTGAGCTAGTTTAAATGAACCATAATCTGCCTAGACATCGATATCGCGGCAGGCCCAGACGGAGATGGCGGGATGAGCTGGACTCTTTTAATAAAGATTGGTCCCTGTCAGCTTTGGATAGAGAGAGGTGGAAAGAGAGTAGGGAGGCCTTTGCCCAGCAGTGGACGTTACAAGCTAAAAAAAAAAAAAAAATCTGCCTAGCCTTTTCCTAAGTGTGTTGGGGTCGGCTTCCAGTCTAACCGGACGCAGCTGAATACCAGTATTTTACATGGAGCGACTGCCTATCTGACCTCCACAACCCAGTTACTGGGTAACACGATACCCCTTGGTAAGACTGATCGTCAGACTTTCGGGCTTGTGACGACCCGTAACAACTGTATAAATGATTTTATTTCTGTAAGTAGGTTTGTACAAACACTTTTACACGTCAATCATATTTTTTTAAACTAGATGAGGTCGGCGTTTCCTATCTGACTACTCTGAGAAGAAAGGCCGAAACAAACTCAGAGGTCACAGTCTCTTTTAAAGTCCAGACATAATATTGGTCAGATCATGTGAAGACCATGTGGATTGGTGTCTGAAATGGTCTTTTGAGGAAAGAACCAGACAGATTGAGTGGACCTGTCCAATCAGTGCACGTATTTATCAGTAATCATGCAGCTCAACTCAGAACATGAGGAGCTCAAAGATTTGACGAACAATAGCAAAGAAAGGACATTTGGGTAGGCCGCATAAATTACTTAAACTGCCGTATACATATATATGACTGAATATAGCTAGTTTAAACGAATTTGGAGACAAAGTCATCAGTAGACTTGCTCGTAATTCCTACAATGGCAGTTATTCCCTAGTTTAGACTTTTGAACACGACCGTATCCAACCAAGCTACAGTGCGTGGCTTTTTATAAAGCACATCGCGTTTAAATAAAGAGGGTGTGTCCATAAGACCACTTCATGGAAGTGAGAACATACGCCGAGTGTACGCGATTCAACATCGAGTATACGCGATTTAGCGTCACCGTCTGGAGCCGAGTATACTATTCAGCATCAGTGACCCGAACGTGGCGATTCTGTTTCGGTCACTGTTCAGAGAGAGCACAAAGTGCGCCTAAAGATTTTTTTACTTAAAAAACTTACATGCATATTCATTTCCTAGCTGACTCCTGAAACTGAAAGAGACCGCGACCGTTTCCAACCAAGCTACAGTGCGTGCATATCGCCTTTAAAAAAAGAAGGAGTCAATGCGACGTCTCTCTCTAAAACTCGATATGCTTTGACAATCGTAATGTATTTATCAGATCCCTTTTATCTTTGAACAAGAAATCAAGAAAGTGCTGAACGCTATCAAAGTGTACGCTCCGAGAATATTAACCCATTATTGTTTTATATCGCAGACCAGTTGCATCAACTGAACCATTAAATTATGCAAAATTAACAACATTATCTAATTCCAAAAATAATTCGTCAATTTCCAAGAGCCTGGAAACAACCTTGGACCAAATAACCTAACCCAAATCCCTGAGAATAAGTTCTCAGTAATAATTTTGAAAATGTTTGTGTTTATGCATCAAGAATCGTTCATGTCAGAAAATCTGACACGCTTCCAAACTGACTGCAACTCGTAAAATTGTTCGTTTAAACATTTTATCAGACAAGCCGAATAAATGTCATCTAATTAAATATAAAATAGATTTTATTGTGGGTCAACATTGATTTTATATCATCGTTGGTTTAGATTCGTAGCGTTTTAGTGTTTGTCCTATTAAATGTAATTGGCTGTGGTCGTTTTCTTGTTATATCAATGAGATTTTCATGTATTTAAAGTGGGAGTAACACAATATTAAAATTAAATTAAACCACTTTAAACAAAAAATAAAAAGCTATCATGTAAAAAGTTGTTCTTAACTGAAGTAAATTCTTAAACTAAATCAAATATATTATTGACTTCAATTAGCCATAATGACCTCTAAATACCTGTGGGTAAAGTTTTCAATCGCTTTCCTGTTTGTTAAGTTTTCGATGTGATTTTAAATCCTAATCGAAAACAATGTAGTCTTAAATACCCTCGATCATAATTTCCCGCTGCTGGGTCAAATGCATCCTCTTTGTAAGCGGGAGCTGGCCGTAATCCACCACGCGGGCCCAGTGCGGATTGGTCTGCATGTAGTTATCAATACCAATATTCCAAATCACTGTATACAATATCGATCGTCATAATTTACAATCTACATCATAATTTCTGGCAATAGTTTGGAAGCTGCATTACGAGCTTAAAAGTGACTTTGTATCTCAAAGAGCTCATTGACCTGTAATCTAACGATGTTACGTTTGGTTACTATCATTAACTACTATAAATGTTAGATCTATGGCAACGGCCATTAGGTTAAGCTACGCTTGCCGCGGTTGGTCCGTGGATGGGTGACCGTTTTTACATGCCACCCCGTTGTGCTTCAGAAATCACGTCCAGCCGTTGGTCCCAGCTGTCATTCGTGGACCTTTAAGGTGAACCTAGTCCACATTTTTTGCATACAAACTTCGGGAGTGTTTTACTCCACTGTCTGACATGGCACATCCAAAGTAAAATATGATATCGTTTTGTCTCATTATTAATATTGTCTGTACGGAAACAGAATACTAAAATAAAAACCCATTAAAAACTTAGGAGCCAACAAAGATTAGTTTTTCTTGCTAATTTTACTTAACTTTGGGCGTGTTTAAGTAATAAAAGAAGTGTAAAATCTCCAAAACCAAGTCGGTACCGACAAAGCCCAATTATCGAAAAGTTCAATAAACTTTATTGGTCATTGATTTATGCATTGGCTTTTTCATAAAACCCGATCATCCAAAAGAGTTTTCTAAAAAAATCGCGAATATTTTACTATAAATGATCCTGCATCTCACTAAATAACGTGCGTGTAGACTAGCGTCTAACTGCTCATCACTGATACTGTCTCTGTCGGACACGACGCCTGATGAGGCAGCGTGATTTTTAGCCATCAATATTGATCATCATTACAGCCGAAAGACGTCCACTGCTGGACATACGCCTCCCCCAAAAGGAGGGTTTTGCTATATTCGCCACGCTTGGCAGGCGGGTTGGCGATCGCAGTATAGTGGTAAAATGCATAGAGAACGCTGCTGCCCATTCTCTAGTAAGTCCCTTAGTCGCCTTCTACGACACCCACGGGAAGAAATGAGATGGTGCTATTCTTTCACGTTCGGCACCACACGGAATACTGATACTAGATAATAATCATTTCATCCGGCAGTTAAAGTATTTTAAAGTACATTTAGCTAAGAAGTGTGGGTTAGACGCTTTCAAGTGATGGAGTCATCTAAAATTATGTTACTTAACGGCCTACAAACTTTTTATATCTTGGGAACTATTTGTATTGTAAAAATGTTTGTTAGACAGAAAGATAGAGAATTTTGAACTTTCTTAGATTATATTATATTATATTATAAATATAAAAAAATAATACCCATTTGTCTAAATTAAATATTATTGTAATTAGGTTAAAGTTTTCCTGAACACCTTTATATTAAAATGTTTAGGTTCCTACTTTATATTGTTTTAACCTTTATAACTTTGTCCAATTATTATTTGCATAATTTTATACATTTTGTAGGTATATTAAGACCAGAAACGAGACGAGGAACGTCGTTAAACCAAAATACAATAAAATTTATGAGTAATAGGATTTTGTAAATTGTAATGGCAATGAAAAATAAATAAACATAAAGTTATATTAAAAAGTAACAATTTACCAAGTGAGGGTTAACGTCTTTCTAGTTAAAGGACGGTAGAGGGGGTATCATATTAATTAACCAGTAACTGGATTGTGGAGGTCAGCTAGGAAATCGCTCCATGTAAAATACCGATATTCAGCTGCTTCTGGTTAGACTGAAAGCCGACCCCAACTTAATTGGGAAAATTCTAGACAGATGATGATGACCGCCAACCAGAAATCTTACCAGAATTAAATAGACTGCAATAACGCCACTTCTGCAAATAGTATCCCAGGCAACCAGGGATTAGCTTCAAGACTATTTCTATTTAATTAAACATCATCAAACTTTTTGTCCGAACACTATTCATCATAGAAATAAAAGCAAAGTTAACAGTCCATTAGACCAATGTTTTACGGAAACATAAAACGTTGTACAACACGTGTGAAATAATCCGTGGAGAAGCGCTATTTCACTGTTTCTGGTAGTTTCATAGGCCATGAAAGTTATTCTTGTTGGTCATAAGAAAGGCTTATCGGATTTTTTATAATCTCCAATCCAAGAGACCATAGGAAATTATTTATTTATTTTTAAAAAATGGGCGTCTATCCATGGACCAACCGCGGCAAGCGTAGCTTAATATGATCGACCGACCCGTACGACTGTTATTAATTAGCCAAAAGGCCCTCTTTTCTGTTCAGCGGTATGACTTCATTATGGTAATTGGTACGTCTAGTATTTTTCAATTAATTCATCCTACTATGTTATGTATAATATAATAATATTATAAATGTGAAAGTTTGTGAAGATGTTTGGATGTTTGTTACTCAATCACGTAAAAACGGCTGAACGGATTTGGATGAAATTTGGCGAACAGATAGTTTGTAACCTGGATTAACATATAGGATACTTTTAATCCCGGTAATACGTTCGCGTGGGATAATTTTCGACCTCCACGCGGGCAAAGCCACGGGCTGCAGCTAGTCAAAAATAGAGAAGCAAAAGGAGTGTGTGGATCTTAGTAGGTGGCTTTCTGTATAGTTTCTACCTACCTCTAAGTGAACTAACCATACTTTCGTTAACTCTCTTTTATACGTTATGGCAAGATAACAATTAACATTTTTAAGACGAATGACGAAATTATTTGAGTAGGTCTCTGAAATCACGCAAAAGAATAACCGAACGAATCCTACGCAAACATTGATCTAACCAGAAAATTCTCTGCGAAACTGTTACTTGTAAAAGCAGTTCTAACCTTCGACGAGTGAGACAAAAATATCGCGCGGGTGAACCGACCGAACTATTCATAGACGAATTCATAGCAACAGAAGGCCTTAGCATAAATATTTTTCACATAAGATTATCACCTGTCCTTTTCGCACTCAAGCGGAAATATATCTAGTGTCTCCTTCTCGATGGCCGCAAGCCAACACCCCGTCAAAGTAGTTACGAAATATGAAATCTAATTATGAAAAATGTTTTAAATATACATATTGCAGTCGCCAAAATGACTGTTTGCTTGTGGTCATTGTTAGATGAAAACCAAAAGTTGATTCAATTGAAAAATCGTGAACGTATGTATATGCATTTAAATAGATTTGTATCTATTCCCGGACTGGCGAATGAATGGAAAACAGGCTCGGTCTTGTCTCGTAATTTGGATTACTTACAGGACTGAAATGATGTATTTAACCGACTTCAAAAAGGAGGAGTTCGTCGGAACCTTTTTTTATTTTTTATTATTTATGGTCCCCGATTACTCGAAGATGGCTGGACCGATTTGGATTTTTTTTGTTTGCTTCCCAGGTGGTCCCATCATCATCAAGTCAGGATCTGATGATGGGATCCTGGAGAAATAGAAACTCTTCAAATTTTATAGGCACACTTGAAGCGATTTGGGTAGTTTTGGAAGAGTATTTTCTCGGAGTGATCCCATTTCAATTTGGTGAAGATCTGATGAAGAACTTTTATGTCCATTTTCGAGAACCGGGTCGGGCACATACCTGTAGTACGGCACTTCTGCTTCCACAAGGCTGTATTTCAGAGCAAGTTGCTGATGGATAATCCTGGCTACAAGGTTGTGCCTATGCAAGTACTCTTCGTTAGCTAGACAAGAACACCCGGAGATTATGTGTCTGATTGATTCTCCCGGACCTTGGCATGCCTGACAAATGTCAACCGTACCATCTTTCACTATAAAGAATTACTATTATTATTAGTCATCATCATCATTTTAGCCGAAAGACGTCCACTGCTGGACATAGGCCTCCCCCAAAGGGGGTGTTTTGCCAGTTTAGTTTTTTAATCGCCACGCTTGACAGGCGGGTTGTCGATCGCATTATGGTGGTAAAATGCATAGAGAATGCTGCTGCCCATTCTCTTGTATTATTATTCTATTATTATTAGTATTGCTCTACAATTTAGTTTCCAAGATTACAATATTCACATAATATATGTAAGGTAACAGACTTAAAATAATATTAATAATAGGTATTTAAATGTCCATAAATGAAGAGAGAAAAAAACCATAGGCCTTAAAAACTTCGTCCTCATCGCTGTCGACAAGGAAAGTGTACAAAAGACTAGCAGCATTGCCATGTTGTATGGCGATGGCTAGGTTTTTTTTATACATGTTTTTTTTGCGTTTACTTAAGAATACATTGTGATTCTACACAAACAAATCTGTCTCTAAAAACAAATTCCAATCTTCCTCAATCCTAGAACGTTTGCAAGTCAGAAGCCTTTGATAAATTAACATTGCAACTAGCACCCAATGCAAAATCAAAACATTGCAATTTGCAATTTATTTTCTTTTGCTTTAGCTTTTGTTTTTCTTTTTTTGTTAGCATTGACAGATGAATTTACGTCTTTAGTAGTCTTTGGTAGTAAGTCATTTAGAAGTGACCCAAACTCAGTCACATTGTACTTTTAACATATTGCTTGTTTGGCAATGGCATAATGTTGTATGGTATTAGTTACAGCTATCCAATATCACACAATTTACTCGGTACAATAATTAGGTGCGTTTACTAAAATACGCGGTCATACGTGGTAATATGTGGTCGCTCACAATGGGCCTTATAAGAAGGTTTAAAGTCACCCAAAGGGCAATGGAGAGGGCTATGCTTGGAGTTTCCCTGCGTGATCGAATCAGGAATGAGGAGATCCGCAGGAGAACCAAGGTAACCGACATAGCCCGAAGAATTGCCAAACTTAAGTGGCAGTGGGCAGGGCACATTGCACGCAGAACAGATGGCCGATGGGGTCGAAAAGTTCTGCAGTGGCGACCGCGCACCGGAAGACGTAAAGTTGGAAGGCCTCCCACAAGGTGGACCGATGACCTTGTGAGGGCCGCAGGAGTCCGCTGGATGCGGGAAGCACAGAACCGGTCGAAGTGGCGGAGCTTGGGGGAGGCCTATGTCCAGCAGTGGACGTCTTTCGGCTGAAATGATGATGATGATGACTAAAATACAACCGACGTCCAAAAAAAATCAGTAAAGAGTAAAAATTACTGTAATTTTGGAAGTTGGCGTCGTTGGTTTTGAATTTTCTTTTTTGTCACCGACTTCCGAAATTACACATCATTTTCACTTTTAGGAGTTTTTTTTTAAGTTTTTCACTTTTTCGTTTTGGTACTTACTCCATACTGTTAGTGTATTACACAATTACCCCTATGTTTTAATAACGGTTCATATTTTCAATTAGCCATTAATTTGCTTCTTAAGTTAAATGTTCTTCTAAATGAATTAAATTTAAATAATCATAAGAATATAGCTTTGAAACACTATTCCGCTGTAGGTATCTAAAATGATCTTGATTTATCAAAAGCCACAATTCGTCGAATCCTATTTTCGATGTTGCGTTATTCGCGATTACGTGGATTCGTAGAGGTTTCCGAATTTATCAATAACAGATGTTGGTCGTAATGAATGAGGCGTAGCCATCGTTTTGGACTATTTGCGTAGTTGCTTGTTCTACATAAGGACGATGTACAAGACAGCTCCCGGCCCAGAGATTTCCCAAAACTCAACTTCTACCATACTTAACTATACTAATATTATAAAGAGGTGAAGTTTGTGAGTTTGTGAGGTGTGAGGTTGTAAGGGGTAATCTCTGGATCTACAGAACCGATTTTGAAAATTCTTTCACCAATAGAAAGCCAAAGCCACGTTATTTGTGAATGTTATAGGCTATATAATAACCCGAAAAATTAAAAGACTTTTTCGTGGCAGTCGGTTTTGCAAAGTAAGTCAGAGAAAAAACGGTCGAACGAAAACGTTTCTTACGAACGCTGCCTTAACGATGAGAGATATGATTGAGTTCTAGAGAAAAGTTGTAGAACTTGATAATGCCTACAAAAAAACCACCGACAGCACATGTCTAACTTTTATAATTAAGTCACAAAAAGTAGTTTTTAATATTAAAGAAATCATGTAAATCGTTCGGTCATGTTTGTTGGTCATATTGTCAACAATTATGAATTCTTATCAAAATAAGTAAATTTCAAAATGTCGTTTGTAAAGTCTCACGTGATATAAAAATATTTACCGCCTAACGAAGTGGGCACGGGTCAGCAAGTAGTCAGGCAAATAAGGCCCATAGATAAAATATATAAAATAGTCTTAAAAATAATAATAAACTAATACATATTAGGAAACTTATTAAAATAACTATACACGTAAAGTGGTCGACGTCGCGGCGTCGTGTATTGCGGAGAGGTGTCGCGTAACCACCCTCGGAAACGTCGAAATACGACACCTTTCGGCCAAGAGTCCTCTTTCAAGCAGGTCTGTAGATGCTGGGTAGGAACTCGTACCACGAATGACTTAAAGTTGATGTCGTGGCGCGATTTCAACCTTTCGACCCTCAGAGTCTAGTTGGTCTTCACTTTCAAGTACTGCACGACTTCCTCAATCTTCGTGGAATGATGCAGACGTGAAATGTACAGCTGCGTCGTAGGCAGTTAGGCACAGCAGGGCGCAGCAGCATGTGGGGTCCACTCGGTGCGGTACCGCACAAGTTACGGGAACAGGGTTTCTTCTTCTTTTTTTCTACCTTCGTGAAATCCTCCTCATCAACTAGGCTCGTTCTTGGCAAGGAGCTGCGGACCACAATCAGGGCAGGTTGAGTAATGCCACGAGCGAGCGATGTGTTGCTTTAGGACACATTTTATTTTAAAACAAGAAATTTCACACGGACGAAGTTGCGGTTAGAAATTAGTTTAGTTAGTTTACTCGCAAATGTTTTACCACTTCTGCCTACATCATCATCAGACTATAATGTTCCCACTGCTTGGACACAGACCTACTCTCGGTCAAAGTCAAAGTCAAAGTCAAAGCATTTATTTCAAATAGGCACTTAAAAGGCACTTTTGAACGTCAACATTTACATTAAAATAGAATTGATTCTAGTCGCCCCTTCCAAAATGTAGTTTCGTATGGAGAAGAATGGGCAAGAAACTCCACTCGGTGAGAGGGAATGTGGCGTAATCCACCACGCGGGCCCAGTGCAGGTTGGTAGATGTCACATGTCTACGATTTTTTTTGGTTCTAGGACATGCTAGTTTCCTCACAATGTTTTCCTTCACCGTTTTGAGAGCAGTGGTGATGAAATAATTTACACGAAGTAAAGCGCCTGTCTGGGGTTCGAACCTACGACCTACAACTCGTTAGTCGCAGCCATTGCCACTTGACCACCGCTGCTCCCCTTTTGCCTACAATTCCCACTAATGGAAACTTCAATGAGGCTAAAATTATCTACAATCCGTCACTCGTATTTTACCTCTGTTTTTGCGTCACTGTCAGAATCAAAGTGATGTTTGTTCTCGTTACAATAAGGTTGTTGTTATTAATACGGTCACTATTGTCAGAGGTAAAATAACTGTGAACGAGTTATTACTATCACATGTACAAACAGATCAAGCGACATTATAACCTTATAAAGCAGTTACAAAGTTGATTGTACAACTATCTAGATACGGAACAAATATTTCTAAACTTTAAGACATTCATATTGTGCATGCTATTATAGAGGAACGCAACATTAAGCATTGCGATAACAATCAAAGCATTATGATCATGATTGAAATCGCAACTGAAAAGTATTGAGCATTGCGATAACAACCAAAAGCATTATGATCATGATTGAAATCGCAACTGAAAAGTATTAAGCATTGCGATAAGAACCAAAAGCATTATGATCATGATTGAAATCGCAACTGAAAAGTATTTCTTAATAAACTTCTTCAATGAAACTCAAGTATCGTTTTACACTCTACGATTTATCGCACGCTTCATCAATCGTTGCGATCATAAAGTCTGTTGTACACGTGATTACTAAATGACCATGAAATACCACTTGAGTGATATATCAAACATATATAACATAATCAGCTTATAACGTTCCCACTGTTGGGAGACAGGCCTCCTCTCTGTGAGAGGGAGTGAGCCATAATCAACCACGCTGGCCCAGTGCGGGTTGGTCAAGTTCGTAAATGGGCGCTGTCGGTTGAGACTGGTCATCTCCTAACTTCCAAGGCTTATTTAGAATTGTTTATTATTTTTTTTACGTTGTTCTCACATACAGAAGCAACAAGAATAATGTTCCCAAGATTTTGTAATATATTCATCCAATAACCATGAATTCAGCATACCATTCTAGACCCCCCGTCTAGAATGGTATGCTGAATTCATGGTTAAAGTTGGCGAACTGAATAAAAACTTTTCCTGTATAGGATGTAAGTGAGCAAGCTCTTCTGCCTATTCTTTTCTCAACTATGTTGGGTATTTTTCTATTCTAACAAGATCCAGCTGAATACCAGTATTTTACATAGAACGACTGTGAAATATGAAAAAAAATCGGACCTCCGCTACAAAATCGATCAGCTGACTCTTAATTTTGCATGGGAGTTCCGATTTTTTTTTCATATTTCGACCCATGTCCCTTGGAGAAAGTTGTTCAATTTCACGGGTACTATCACGCTGAAAATTTTTAACGGTGACTAAAAATTCACCTTGTATATTCGTGACCTAGGTGTATATTTGCCACATCAACACATACACAGGCTTACGTTGCAAAACAAAGGATTCTGTCGGATTCTGTCAGTAGTAAAACTATCATCATCAGTCGTGTTTTGTCGTGGCATTGCTAAATTACTCACAATGTCACAGTTTATTTTAAAATTTCTAAACATTTTGGCACAAGTGCAACGGATAAGTCGCTCGGAGAAATTAGCGTCAACCTCGTCGCGTACGTGGTTTTAATTTGAGACAGCATTCAAAATATTTAGTTCGTTAATTAATTGAGCGGAGTTTGGATCTCATTCTGATTATTTGTAAAGAATTTTAATTGGCTTTGTTGAAGATTTTGGTTCAGGTTATTTTCATAATTTGTTTCCACAAATTGATCAATATAGGAAATATTTATTATGGTGTTTATAATAAAGAGGCCATTGCGGTATTCCTAGTCTTGTTACATAAGCTCGCGGAAAGGCTCGATTGCGCTATCGTGACTCACTGTTCGATGCGACACGTAGCACGCGTAGCGTAGTTTAAAATATGCAATTTTATTTTGTTATGCTTATTTTATTCTTATTTTTTTTAGTTTTTCAAATTTAATTGTATGTAATTTTGATTAATGTTAATGTGACCGTGTGTTCTTGTCCTATTATTATGAGTCTATGTTACTTGAAATAAATGATTTATTATTATATTATTATTTGGACCACTGAAAAACGGTTCTATTCACTAAGTAGTATGTAGTAGGTTATATCATAACCTACTACATACTACTTAGTGAATAGAACCGTTTATATCATAACCTACTACATACTACTTAGTGAATAGAACTGTTTTTCAGTGGTCCAAATAATAATATAATAATAAATCATTTATTTCAAGTAACGAACCTGCTAGACTGTTCATTGAAGTATTTGCACCAATCCAATATAAATTTAATATAAATTGAAACAGAATGAATCACATACAATAAAAATCGCTACGACTAATCGTACTGCGTGACTAAATTCTTCACTCCTAAAAAACGCAATATCATTCGAGCAATTTCATTCAGGTCGTGGGTTGTGTGAAAATTATTGCCCTTCGGAATCGCCTGTATCACGTGGGTGTATTGTAAATCATATTCTTCCTCTTCTGTTCGTCCAAGCTATATGGTATACCTACGAGCAAAAATATTCACCACACTGCCAATATTAATCTTTATTGCGTGCTTCTTAACTTTTTAATCTTATGGCATACTAAAAGAAGTATACTACTCAGCACACTTACAGGCCCGCTTGCACCACACATCACTCAATACGTTTAATGGTGTATATGTTACCGGCCCAACCCGATTCCAGGCCAAACTAGTTTGTCCTAGGCCAAACTGGTTTCTAGCTTAATTAGCCATTTCGTTAACAGCCTTTGGAAGTAACGTTACGCTCCCGGCCGCTGCCGCGGCGCCGCGCCGCTCGCTTCGCTCGCTCGGCTCGTGCGCTTTTGGTCACAGTTCTTACCTAACCTAACCCATTTAATCGGCGTGCCCCGGCTTAATAAACCAGTTTGGCCTAGGACAAACTAGTTTGGCCTGAAATCGGGTTTGGCCGGTAACATATATATTATATTTTAAAAGCATTTGAATTCCGAAAAAACACTGCAAACTGATAAATAACTTTAATTTTACTTAATTTTTTTGTCACCGCTATCCGAAATTAAAGTTATTTTTCAGTTTGTAGTGTTTTTCCGGGAGACAGTTGTGTTTTTTTTTGGAAAAAGTTTTTATCTTCCATACTTTCTCTATTATCTCAGTAGTAGCCTATTCACATATCCTTTTGTCTGACTGTACATACATAATTTTCTATTTCTGACACACAGTGTTGCTGTTCTATTATTAGTGTATTGATGTATCTGCAATGGTACTCTTTTAGATTTGATGGCAGGTATTCGTGTCGTAATGTTTCGGTTAAAAATTGAGAAGATTTATTGGTGTCTGTTGTTGTATTTTGGGTTCTAGCTTTTCCTGGCGATTTGTGATATCTTCTTTGGTTATGGAATCAATATGATGTTTGTTGTTAGTATTCGTTTCTGATTTCAGTTTCGCTCCTCCTTTTTCATCAACTTTTAAGCTCTCATGCACACACTCTCATGTTTGTGTGCCAAACAAAATGTTTAATGAACATGAGCTAGAGATAATTTTACCTTAAAATTAACGTCTGGTTTTATTTCAAGGTGGACCAAGATGGATTAAATTAGTAGGTTGCATTACAAAATCATATTTTAATTAAAATCATTCGTTGTCTCCCTCAGAGAGAAGTGTCCAGTAGCTACCGATGTTTTTTTTTTCTCGAAAACGTGAATATCTTGGCCTGTCTTATATCTGTTGGCTCTTCTGCTATTTACCTCATATTGTTAAACAAACAGCTGATGATATTAACGAACATTTGGACAACAGTCCGCCTACATGCGTACTTGTCGCTAATTATACTCGTCACCCACTATTTAGCTAATTGGATGACAGCCTGTATCATTAGTAATAGTAGGTACACAAATAATCTTTACAATCTGTATTATTCTGGGAATTGGTTTTCTTTAAGATAACAATGTATTTTTGGACAACGAGTTTTGTTGCTAGGTGAGTGTGTAGGTTAATTTTATCATAATTATGAATATACTAGCTGTTGCCCGTGGCTTCGCTCGCGTGGAGGCTGAAAATTATCCCACGGAAACGTACTACCGGGATGAAAAGTATCCTATATGTTAATCCAGGTTATAAACTATCTGTGCGCCAAATTTCATCCAAATCCGTTCAGCCGTTTTTGCGTGATTGAGTAACAAACATCCAAATATCTTCACAAACTTTCACATTTATAATATTAGTTAGATTTATATGATATATTTCTCTGCTTATTATGTTGATAAGTTCTATCGGTAGCAAGCTATGGAAATATAGAAATAAGAAACATCTCTTCTCTATCATCATCTGCATTCTCCGACCCTTATCTCAAATTCTCCGTGTCGTGCCGGACGTAAAGAATAGCACCATCCCATTTCTTCCCGTGGGTGTCGTAGGAGGTGACTAAGGGACTTACTAGAGAATGGGCAGCAGCGTTCTCTATGTATTTTACCACCATACTGCGATCGCCAACCCGCATGCCAAGCGTGGCGCTTATGGCAAGCCCCCCAAATGGGGGGGGGGGCTATGTATCCAGCAGTGGACGTCTTCCGGCTGAAATAATGATCTCAAATTATTAGGGGTCGGCGCAACATGACTTTGTCTTCTGTTGTCGTCATCTCTTTTCTATGTCTTGTCCAACCACCCCTGCATAAAATAAGTATAGTCTATGTTTTTGAGTCGTTCTTAGATGAAGTGAGTTGATGGTACAAATATTTATACTATGTTAAAAAAACTTAGACTAGGTTAAAGATCCAGACGATCGAAATATTGGTGCTTTTAATTAAAAACGAAAAATGACATAGGAAACTAGTCATAAGTCATTTATTTCATAACAAAATACATCGTGTCGAAAATTATTACAGCAAAATAATAATAACAAAATAAAATTAAAAGAGAACATTCATATTTAAAATAATTTACGTGTTTAATTAATATGTAACAATATCACCAATAAATAGTTAATGTCAAAAACAGAAACATCAAAGTTGCAACGTAATCACTATCAAAGGTGTCTAGAAATTAAAACAATAGCTCTTCAAAATACAAGAGAAACCGACTCTTCAATCACAACTGAATCTTTCAGAAGTACTGAAACAATACTATTTATTAAAAATTCTTGTCACAATTGAAACAAAGTAGCTCTCAAGATTTATAATGTTTGTGTGTATATAGATGTGAAGGTAAATGTTTGATTCATTTGTATTATGAGTAATCAAGTCTTGTGACAAATTGTTGCTCAGTATTTATGTTTAACATCTGTCCTAATTCATAATCGGAACATAGTACAAATTGAGAGTGTCTTAAACTGCTAGCCAAGTTTCAAAAGCATCAATCAACTGTGACTAAAATCATTACGTCTTTTCCGAACTATGTAAATGGTACACCACATGCTGACCACCTCCAAGTATCTTCAAGTCCAGCTTCAGTACTGTCTCTCCTTCTACGATATAATCCATCGTCATGGTGTACATAATAATGAGTATTCTATCTATACCTATATCTATGTTGAAATCGGCTTCCAATCTAACTGTATACCAGTCAGGGGCGTACCAATAGAAAATGGCGCTTAGGGCACGCAGCGCATTTGCGCCCCTTCGTAAATTATCTTCTCGGTCTACACTGAGCAAAGCTAGGTCGCATAACCTTTCTTGACTAATTATAGACTTCAATAACGAAGGTATTAATTTCAACTTGCAATGCTGAAATTTTAAGCAGAATTTGAAAAGAAATAGGCGGATTTGGAAATACGCTTTCATCTTCATACTATACTGAACAATTAATTCAAGAAGCTCTTCAGATTTCTTAGATATAAGTATGAAATGGTTTACTGAAGTATTTTTTTATTTTTAAATTTAATAATTGACGACTAGACCCCCCTTCGATAAGCGCCCAGGGCTCGTGACCTGCCTGCCCACCCTACTTACGCCTCTGATACCAGTATTTAACATGGAGTGGCTGCCTATTAATCCTCCACATCTCAGTTACTGGATCACAGGATACCCCTTGGTAAGACTGATTGTCTGACTTTCGGGGTTTGGATTAACCGTAAAGACTGTCAAAAATCTACGATTGATAGCCGGGATCATAGGCTTTTTTTTTTTTTTTGAGGTTGGGAAATCATCAAATAACTTCTCCCGCTCTGGGTGGAGCAGGAGGGCGTGTCAGACTTTTACTGACTAAAACCCACCCGTGTTCCCTCATTTGCCTGTGTGCCAGGGGCGACGGTATCTCTTTCGAACAACCCGCACCCCTGGCAGAGTGGGATCATAGGCTTAACGTGCTTTCCGAGGCCGTTCTTGTCAATGACTAAAATTGATGCTCATAGAGTTTTAAAATTAGAAAAAAAAACCTATTTATTACTTTATTTATTCAATTATGTTCCAACTAAGTAGCTAGAGGACAAAAAAAAAGTTTTAAGGTATTACAGTTTCTGTAGATATTACCTAAACAGTAAATATCGTTGCAGCATAGACGTGAGAAACTTCTTCAGTATGTTCCAAATATAAAATCAACCGTTGAAAAAAAATAATTGAAAGTTCAAAGTCTGAATCCCGTCCCGTTTAAAGTATCACCATCACTACATATCAATGTAACCATCTGATCATCTTATTCATGCTAAGTGTATGAGTCACCTATCCGGCTGAACGTCGGCGTCACGCTGCGCGCCTGCGCAAGCGCACCTTGTTTGCCAAATCACGCGAACTGAGTAATTGATCATTTGTTTATGTATCAGTAGTCGTACCAACGTTTGTACAAACAGTTTACCGCTGTTGGACCAACATATGAAGCCAATACATTTGATTATCTTAAAGAATATCTACTTACTTAAGGTACGGAGTTTAATAAACAGAATTTAAAAGCTGTGATGCTGTGTCTTACTTATCAGTACTATAATATCTCATGTTGTAGTTAACGATTTTCAAACGGCCACATTTGTGTGTATTTGATAGAAAATAGGTTAGTTTGAAAGAAATTGAAAAGTGGAATTATTAAAACAGACTTCGTGATGCAAGTAAAAATAGTGAAAGTAACAAAAATGATGCTAATATTAAAATGTATACAATACTAGCTGTTGCCAGCGGCTTCGCCCGCGTGGAAGTCGAAAATAATCCCGCGGGAACGTGATACCGGGTTAAAAAGTATCCTATGTGTTAATCCAGGCTATACACTATCTGTTTGCCAAATTTCATCCAAATCCGTTCAGCCGTTTTTGCGTGATTGAGTAACAAACATCCAAACTTTCACATTTATAATATTAGTAGGATTTCACGGAAATCCAAAACCCGAAATTACCAAAGCAATTAATCATAGCAATCAACACCAGACTATAAGTATGACAGGAATGAGAGACCCATCCGGTTTCATAAGCCCATTCCTACCATATTCAGCGAATACACGTACCTTGGCTGATCTTTGCTGTCTGCATACCATCTTAGCATACTCGCCCACCAAAATATACCGTCATAGCACAAAAGAAAACTTCTAACAGGATGTTTTGTCCCGTTATCCAAAATATCTCAAAAGTGGGTAGTACAGATTATTTGTTTTCTCATTCCCCGTCTATGTTTGAAATAGATTTCCTGTGATCTTTACAATCTACAATCCATTCATACTTTGTGGCGATAATAATAGAGCAATTAATGATACAATAATAATTTGTTGCTACTTTGATGTTTGAATTCTGTTGTGTTTTCTTAGCTGATGAAAAATATTGGTTCTGTGGAAAATTGCTTTATGTTATGTGATTGGCTATGATTCCACTTTAGTTCTTTAACACTGATGTCTTTTAGAATTCCAAGAAGTATGGCTTCATTTTCAGAATTCATTTCACTCTCGGAAGCTCATCTACTAAGCATATCGCTGTCCAGTGCTGATGGTAAAATTCTACTTTTAATACTAAACTCAACTATGGTATGGCCATTGGCAATTTTACACAAGAGTAAAATTTGAATGAACTCAATAACTATAAAAATGTACGAATGTTAAATTTTTCTTCTTTTGTATCGCTTTGATATTAAACGGTGGCAATAGATGTTAAGTAATTGATATATATGTATTTCAGTATAGTACGCACGGGAAAATTTGCTCAAATAAAGTAAAGATGCGCAGCGCAGTTCATCGTTGGTCCTGTAAAATAATTGACTATAAAATACAGCTGCCCCAAACTTAAAACGAAAAATATATTTATTAAGAATTTAACTAAATGAGCTGCGATTAATTTTATAACTCTGAAATTACTCATAACCACTACAAATGATTATCTTACGTCGATCTGCATAGATTGCTTCTTAGCCTTGATAATAATCCATAAGTCAATAATATAGAAGGCATTGAACTCATAACTTTGCCTACAATACCCACTAAAGTTAAAGACACTCATTATCTGTCTAGCCTTTTGCCAACTATGTTGAGGTCAGCTTCCAGTCTGACCCAATGCAACTGAATACCAGTATTTACATGGCGCGACTGCCTATCTAACCTCCACAGCCCAGTTACTGAGTAACTCGATACTCCTTGGTTAGACTGTCTTTTAGACTTTCGGGCTTCTGGCGACCCGTAACGACTGACAAAGATCCACGAAAGACAGCCAGGACGAACGGCTTAACATGTTTTCCGAGACACGTAAAGATGGTATGTAATGATGGTCACCCATCTACGGGCCAACAAAAAGCGAAAATCGATCCGTGCGGGTGATATTACTTACGAACACAAGAAGACACTATAACCATTGTTAGAACTGTTCATACAATTGAATATTTACACAAAAATGTTGAAGATATAATTTATGAATTACGTACGCGTTGCAATATTCAAAGAAATATCTAAAGAAAGTCGACACTTCACGTGACCAGAGGGCTGGGTCATTCTTTGGTTAAAAAAATAGCATTGCCATTCAACGTGGCAATGCCGCTAGTCTTCTGGGCACGTTTCCTGATGACAGCGATGCGGACAAATACTTCGACGCCTATATTTGTTTAGTTAGTTGGTTAATTTTTTTTTATTCTTCTACACTAATATTATAAAGAGGAAAACTTTGTTTGTTTGTTTGTTTGTTTGTAATGAATAGGCTCAAAAACTGCTGGACCGATTTTAAAAATTCTTTCACCATTCGAAAGCTACATTATCCACGAGTAACATAGGCTAAATTTTATTTTGGAAAAAAATAGGGTTCCGTAAGATATTTGGGGTTTTCGGACACAAGGTGTAAAAAATCAACCAGAAAAGTTACTTATTTTGCGTACGCTGCCTAAACTATAAAAGATAGAACCATAAAATGTTCTAATTAATTGTAGATCTTATAAATATCTACAAAAAAGTCCGCGACACACTATACCTATCTATGTCGAGTGAGGCACAACAACCATTTTTTTATTTTTTTATCTTGACTTTTTTTTGGACTACATTTAAACGCATTTATTTTACGCATGCTATAATCCTTATCAAAATAAATTATTTCATCACTAAGTACCGTTTATGTAGATAATATTTGGTCTTTGAATGATTAAAATTGGACGTTTGGTTTTAAAGTTATGGCGAAATTAAAATAATACGATTTCTGCTGCACGGTCCGTTGCGAAGTGGGCGTCACCAAGACGGGGTGCGCGTGCGGGAGGGGAGTCTATGCAGCCTGCGGATAATGACTGCGTCGTCGATGTTAGTGTCGATGTCTGTGAATTGACCTGGGAATCATTTTGCTGACCGTGTCTTTCCTGGGTAGGCTTTTTGCAGCGGTAACCGACATCCACGCGGGCGGAGCCGCGGGCGACCGCTAGTATTCAATAAAAACAATTATTTTTATGAAAAAAACCTAAAGAAATAATAATAAAAAACAAAATACATTTTTCATTGCTAATCTGGCAGTAAAAGAATCATCCGTTTATGAAACCACACCATTTGCACCTGTTAACTAAGACAAATGTGTTATTGCAATTTAAACTCAAGAGCTTTCAAGAGGAGTTAATATACTCGAGGCTGATGTTATTAAAAATATTGCTCACATCTTGATCTTAATTAAAAATAAATGTGTGGAGAGCTGTAATGAAAACACTCTCCATCATTGTCTCAAGACGCATTTAGTTCATCAATCACAAGGCTTAAAGCATTACATATTCACATGTTGACACAATTCACCTGCTGATTTATGGGTCACCTGACTTCTCCAGTTGCCAAGGAGAGAACATCCACGAATACTGAAGAAAAATTTACGACTGAAACTGATTTATGACCTAATAAAACCAGAGCCACTTGTTTGTCAGTTTCACGGTCTGCGAAACAAACATAATATATGTATTATTACAATATCTTATATATGTATGATGTTTAATAAAACGTGTCCAAGTTTTCGGGTTAGAATAAATAACGATTGAGGTATACATTTTGATTTGGTAAAAGCTAAAGTTGAGAAGATTTATTTTGAGTACTTGTTTTTCCATAATTTAGAAATGTGAAACCTTTATAACGACATGGTAATACATATTATTTATATTTATACTTTTAGGGAGAACCATGTCCGTTAATGATATTTTTGCAATAGATACATGTATTATGCCTCATCGTATCAGTCATATGACCATTAAAACGTGTACACAACTAAATAGATTTAAAACCAGAAGGTGGTACAAGATAAAACACTTTCGACCTATGCAAATTAAATAAATTCTGTTAAAACAGCTAACTCTACAACGATAAATTGTCTGTCCATGATACATTTCAGCATTAAAGATCATTAACAAATACTATAAGAACTTAAACTATTCCAAAACCAGACGATGAAGGACACAAAAGAGAAGGTAAAATGCCTGCAGTTAAAACCGGAATGCCCGAGAAATTACTCGAAGATTAGTCCAACGCTACTTAGAAATTTAGAACTATACCGCCCACGATAGTAAAATACATTACCACTGGCCCAAACCCTATCCCAATATTTGCAACAATACTGCCATTAGATCAGCATCTATCTTCAGCGGAAAACACCTCTGCACCGGAGACGTCACGTATGACGAGTCAGTTATCCAATCCATGGCGGTGCCTGCATCCGCCCACGCGAATTCCGCCCGCCCGCCTCGGCCAGCCGCCAAAATTTTCATAGTTTAGTTACGATTTCGAAAACGACCCGACGCGTCCCGCCGCCGGCGACAAAACCGCCCGATTTCTCTAATAAATCCAGTTTCTTTATAACCTTCGTCAAGTTCTCGAACGTCTTGTTTAGCCAATTTTGTACTTTAATTGTGAATGTGTTTTGACTTGAGTGTTTCGTGACACTATTGGATTATTGGCTGTTCCTATTTCTCTGGTATGTTACTTTACTTTCATTTTTATCAACTGTCAAAGACATTATATTTGCAATATTCATTTGTGAGTTTTTGACCTAAGCTTTGATGTTGTACTAAAAAAAATTAGAGTGGGTCTAACGTGAGACCTTGTGGCACTCCAAAATCAATCAAAATTTCTATAGAATTTAATACAGCAATAAAACCTAGAACGACAAAAGTGTATTTCGAGCACTCTCGGCACTTGAACATGGGAATGCATCATAAAACGTTCATATAAAACGAACGAGTATTAGGTAATCAGAGGAAGTTACAGTTGCAAGTTATAAAATTTCTTCGGGGAGCGTTCGCCGCGAGTTGAAGCTACGGAGGCCTTCAACAGTACAGAAATAGACCGAGACACTCTTTCGTTTCGTTCACACTCGTGAATATTTGAATACTGGACACCCACTCGGTTACACTTCACCTTGCCAGTGTTGATGGCGCTGACCGCTCTGCGCGTGAGTCACTCATGAATTGGACGGCTCTGAAGTGGCCAACATTGCTTTAGTAACTGATGATACTTGATGTATGGTTTTCAGGCTCGATAATATTAATGATCGTGACAGGTGTCGCGGTGCAGTTAAATACAGAAGTAATGATTTTAATACTGATCTAAATCCCAGTCTATGTTAGTAATAATAATTTCAGTGTGATCCAATATGTCACGATAGGAATTCTCTTAACTAAAAAAAACTGGTTTTTGAAAGAATTTCCTGCATTTTTTTCTTAGGCACAATTGGAACTGATTACACTAGAATATAATTTGTTGGAAATCTCACTAATTATCTCTAGTCATTGATTGACGTGATGAAAAACGAACATTAGATAAACACAAGATTTTCAGAAATCCTACGTTCCTGTCGTCCCACGGTTTAATATGTTTTTTGTTTTCAAAATTAATTAGAATTTCTATAAGGATCTCAAAGTAAAAGAGCAAATAGAGAACATTGTCTCGATTTCTGAATAAAATAGCTACTATTCGGCAAATACTTATTTCTTTCTCCCCACTTAAAAAAAAATCTACGGTCTATGCTCATGTTTTCTGTTTTGATTGATTGATCAAAATATCAACAACTCAATCAATTGTATGAGGTTTGACAGTCGATTTGACGTGGCTACCCACGATTATTGCAAGACCATCAACTTATTTTGAAAATCTCTTGTTAACATCTATGGTTGGTTGTCCCTCAGGATTTTTTTAAATTTTGGTCAACAAATCATAACAGCTATCACTTTGATTTAGCAGTATTATTACTGAACAAAGCTTGGTCAAGTTTAATAAAAAATAATCGGTTAAAGCACTCTTGCATTATCAAAAGTATTATCAATTATCATATCAGAAAATTCGCTTTCAGATCATGACCTAACATTTTTACCAACTGAGAGCTGCTATAACTTGTCTATGTAGACTTAAAATATCTGTTAGAATAGATTATTTGCCAGAAACAATGCTTTGCATTTCCTTATGATCTAAATAAATAGCTAGGTTTACATTTAAAAAAAAAAACAAGAATATGACGCAAAGGAAGCATTTTTCTTATGAATTCCACACTAGGTCGAGCCTATCTCATGGAGTCTATGGGTGGTATTACCGTATTAAGTGCGCATTACGTAAATAATAATGAAGGACCATTTTGTAAATAAATATCTCAATCCTCATCCATATGAATAACTTGCTTTTGGCAGCGGCGTGGAGGGAGAAAATTATCCCACGGGAACCTAAAATCGGGATATAAATTATCCTATGTGTTAATCCAGGTTACAAACTATCTCTTTGCCAAATTTCATCCAAATCCATTCAGTCGTTTTTGCGTGAGAGAGTAACAAACATCCAACAAACAAACATACAAACCTTCGCGTTTATAATATTAAGTAAGGATTTAGAGGGAATCTAAATTTGTCAATCCAGATTTTTTATGTACCACGAAATTAAAAACGTATAATTTGACTAGTATTGATTTAACAACCTGCAGGAAAGTATCCTTCTGAAACTTTGGATCCCTTCGATCTAACCATTTGCGAGCCTATTTGTACAAGTCTAGTTAATCGCAATAATAGTGAAGACCGTTAGTAAATCAGCGACACCGGCTTAGACTTTAACAAGTATTCCGCTTTCATTTATTTTAAACCTCTAACCTGTATTGGTGCAATCCGATACACTAGCGTCTCTTACTGATAGCTGTATGAATTTCACCCGGTTATTTCTTAAAAGAGGCGTCGATAGTTTCTCCTTTTATTCGACCTTTTGACAAAAACAGTTAATTGTAACTTCACCCATGTTGAAACTATCTAATTTATTACATAGATAAATGAACCTTATCGTTTTATGACGTGCAAGCAACATTCAGCCTTAGAGTGATAAAGCAATCACTTGCATCTCCAATGTAAGCTTTGGAAGAATGGTCAACTTATGCTTTGCTTGCCATTTCAAGAAATACGATGTCGACTATACCTTCATCTTCAACAACAAAAACTAACCTCCATTTCCTTTTTTCCAGGTTGAAGCCCATCATCAGAGCGGCAGTGTTGGTCCAGCCGCGAGCGTAATGTCCCCAAGCTAACAATGGGGGTGTCCGACGATTTAGCCCCTAGCTTCACACAGAAGCCCCAGCTGCGACAGGAGGACGATGGCAACAAACTCGTCTTCGAATGCCAGCTGGTCGCATCGCCTAAGCCGGAGATATGCTGGTTTAGGAGCGATGAACTGCTCAAAGAAGATACTAGGACCAAGTTCAAGTGAGTACTTTGATAAACTTCTATTAAATTTTTCACCAACTATGGAAAGGAGTAGGTATGCGTTCAGGGTTAGAGGTAGTTTTTGTGTGAAAAAACGAATGTTCCCATTTATCTCCAAAACGGTTTAACTGATTAGGAGGTTAGATAGTTGCGGTTTCTGTGAAAAGTTTTCATTATGGATATCAGTGCCAATGTCAACAATTCAGCCTATGTCATAAGTGTTTTGATCATTAAAAATATTAGCCAAATTGTCCTACGAGAGCAGGTCACTAAGCGCAGTAATGTCCTATTATAACGACCATCACGAAAATCTATAATTTTCACCAGCATTTGACATTAAGGTATCAAAAAACGTTCTGTAGTTGGACAGCCGTTATTGTGTGACGGTTAAGAGGGAACAGGGCGTGCGATTCTCCATACAAATGTATTCCCCTTTTTTCTTCCTGAATAATGCCTCTAGAGCATTTTTTTTTTCATAAAATCAAGGTCTGCTGTTAACACGTCCCTGACATTTTCTTTTTTTCAGCAACTTAGTAAAGAAAATATGACCCCGTAAAAATTACAAAAAGCGCCCTAATTTACCACCGTGATTAGAGGACTACCAGACAAATAAGAAAAGTTTTTAACTTAAAAAAAATGACAAGAACCTAAACATACTCTTTCTTAAAATGTTAATGTAAAAAATAATTGAATTGGCTCAGTTTTCGAGGAGAAAAAAGGGGAGTACGAAACGTCGATCTCGTCAAAATGTTAGTGATAATTTTGGTCTGAGCTGCAGCTGTCCCTATCACACATTACGGGGGCAGACTTACTGACAGCGCGACGGTAATAGTTTCTTCAAATACCTATTTTTCAAAGTCCTCGCAGACCCCGTCCCCTCTTAACTGCTTTCTTAGGAAACCATAGCTCTATGGTAGTCAACCACTTCTTCAAGGATACAAGATCTAGCTAAGGGAGATGTCTTTATAGATGATTTAATTTCTGCATTCTCCATCTTTATTGCTCTATCGTAGTCGAACTGATGGTATAAGGTTGACTAGAGCCAGCCTGTTGATAGAATAAATATATCAAATATGAACCCTAAAAAAAAAAACTTAAATTGAGGAACGATGATTTATTAGACAGTGATGAATGGAAAAGCCAATTTAGTTAACTATATTCAATCAATGTTGCGTTGCAAGTTAACATTGATTGACACACACTACACAGTCATAAACAAAGTGAATATAATTATTGAAATGGCTGCTCTCAAATCATTAAGCTGGAAGAATGAATTAGATGAGAAACTAAATGTTTATGAGGTCTAAGAAATATTTTGGCTGTTATCGCCAATGTAAGATGCAGAGAACCTACACAAAATCTGGTGGAAATCGCTTCCAAAGCGTTTCGTTTTTTTTAAACAAATTTCAACAAGGTTGACATAAGCTTTTTGGTGGCTTATGAGAATCAGATATATTCTTGACAATTCTATTAACGCTGAAGAGGTGTATGTTGTCGTGATAGTAGTGCTAAGCAGTTCTGGTAATCACTTTGTATGAGCGGATATTGGCTAACGTGAAAAATGATTTTCGTGAGAGCGCACCAATCGTGAAGGCATTTTCTCCGACAAAAAGGTTTAGTAATATATCAAAGATAATTATAATTATGAAAGATACCTACGTGACAAGTAGCAGGTACTTCCCACTTCAAAGTACTTATTCTTAGTCATTCTCATAAATTCTATATCCCGTCATCGGTAGGTTGAATCACGTGTCTGTGAAAAGTTTGTGTATAATATCTCATTCTATTTTTATTTAGAGGAGCGTGTTGTTTATTTATATTAATCGTTATCTAAATATGAGTTGAACTGAATTTGACTAACGGGTAAGAAGTTTACTACCGATTAAGTGGCTTTGAATTAAAATAATCTTTAGTAAGGTAGGAACATCCTTTAAACTTATATTAGTGAAACAACACGGGAACTCCAGCGGTCTAAATTCATAGGAATGGCTCACATTTCCACAATTCAACAACATTCATTGCGTTATTTACGTTGTTGAGCAAACAATTTTTTTCGAACATATGAAGCAACAGATTAGCAATAATATCCTTCAAAATTGTTCTGATACTGATTGTTAAAGTGTTACGCAATTAAGGTGCTATACAAGCAAACGCGTCTTCCTTCTGCCCTTTCTATCTATCTATGTACCTATACCCATGTCAGGGTAGGTAAAACTTGTCTTCTCCTTCGTTACATCTTCGTCGGGCGACATCATACTCACATATTCCGGAAATGTTTTTTTTTTTCTCTACTCTTAGAGCAATCCTTCAGAATGAGGAAGAAAGTAGGATTAAAATGGGAAGATAGTCAAACTTGGCATCTCTTTTCTAGTATTTTTATTACCACGGGTAATGATTTACTACATCTGATCCCCAGTTTCTAGAAACCAATCACCGATTTGGTTTCAGAATAACAGTTGACATACTCGTGTTTAACTGTCATGACTGGTAAAACATGATAAACAATGAATTTCACAAACAGATTATATTGATCATGCCCTCAGAAGTATGGTTAATCATAGATAGAACATCCAAATTCGTTGTCAAAGTCCACATGTCCATATACAAGGTACAACATGTCCAAAACATATTAGGTCAACGTTCGATGTCATTAGCTTCAAGATATGTTCGTCTCAAGCATCCCTTTGATGTGATCAAGACGATCGCGAGCCGGCACACTTGGCACCCACCGGGAACGCGGGCTATTAATATTTTGATGAGGAATCGTAATATCTTGAAGATGATGCTATTTCGTATATCATTGTATTGAAACTTAGTTAGAGCACGATTTGGAATATGGAGAATATGTCGAGAGGAATAGCTGAAATAAGTTTGGCGGTACCTATTCTATCTTGGTCCAGACATAATTTATATTTGGAAATGTATATTGTCAAACTTGTATCCAATGTTTTGGATACAAGATGCCAGAAATTTCAGGCACCATTAGGTACCTACATATTTTTCTTAGGATTTAATACTTTAGAACAAGGCTGCAAAATGAAACAAACGTATAAAAAGACAAAGACATTTTTCAGAATGAAAAAATGGCTCATTGTGATTAGATAAATTAAATCTGGATATTGGTGAACTAAGGACTGCTTCTTTGGTCTAGTGGGAGCAAGTGCCTTCTGAGCTCCTGAGCTCGATCCCCAAGTCAGATAGATACTGGATTTTTCCTTCAAGAATTTCTTAGTCTGGAAGCCGAAACAAACTCAGCGGTCACAGTCTCTTGTATAGTCCAAACATAAACTTGGTGATATTAGTTTCGAGCTGATATAAATTTAAAAGGTGTTGATTAAAACTAACTTGATGAAAGATGTGACAAGATTTTGATTACAGAGGACATTTTTGAGGATGGGAAATTATCAAATAACTTCTCCCGCTCTGGGTGGAGCAGGAGGGCGTGTCAGACTTTTACTGACTAAAACCCACCCGTGTTCCCTCAGTTGCCTGTGTGCCAGGGGCGACGGTATCTCTTTCGAACAACCCGCACCCCTGGATTACAGAGGACATAAAGTGACGATCAGATTGTTTTTTTTCAATGATGCCGACTTTTTTTATCATAATGAAAGGGCTTAATTAGCACGTTTCAAAAATATATGTGATTTTTGTAGTCAGGTTAGTATTGAACTTACTTTTGTAGGCACTGAAATATTGCACAATGTGTGCAGATAATCCCAGCTATTTCTTTTTTAAATCTCGCTTTAAAATCCGGCCGATTTAGCTAATTATAACTCCGGATTTCTGCGTTCATTTTGATTTTCCGAGTTATATAATTATCGTTATGTAGAATATCATTAGTAGTTGGGACGCAGCTTGCATTTGCATGGTCCAAAGACCATGTAGATTGGTATCTAAAATGGTCTTTTGAGGAAAGAATAACACATATTAAGTGGACCTATCCAGTTAGTACCGACCGCGTACCGGAAGACGTAGAGCGGGAAGGCCTCTTACAAGGTGGACCGATGATCTTGTGAAGGCCGCGGTAATCCGCAGGATGTGGGAAGCACAAGACTGGTCGAAGTGGAGGAGCCTGGGGAAGGCTTATGTCCAGCAGTGGACGTCTTTCGGCTGAAATGATGATGATGATGATGATCCAGTTAGTGCTCGCATTTGTCAGTAATCATGCAGCATAAATTAGATAATAAAACTAAACGAAGCTTATAAGTGTCACGTACTAAAAACATTAAGCTTCGGTAGAACTTAATCAGCTAGAACTAGCTGCAGCTAAGCGCGACAACTGAAACGCAAGGAACTAATCCGATTATGTAGTCTACGTGCATGTCGGCACCTTGTTTCACAAATAGCCTGTATTCCACTAACGGTTAGGCAGAAGTTTACCTACCGGTCGTACATTCACATTTCGCTATTTTTTTTTTTTAAGTCTCATGTAGTACGGGGCGACCCTAATGCCATCAAGCACGCACATACCAGACTAAGGGCTGCTTCTAAGAAAATAATAATATCGATCGATATATAATAGGGATCCATCCATCATCACTAACAGGCCTATTGTTGCCAATAAGCCTGATATAGTGGTGGTGGATCGACTAGAGCGGCGTGCAATGATCGTTGACATACCGGTCCCGCATGACGGGAACTTCGTGAAAGCCGAGAAAGATAAACAAATCAAGTATCTTTCTTTTTTTTTGGGTGGGAAATCATCAAATAACTTCTCCCGCTCTAGGTGGAGCAGGAGGGCGTCAGACTTTTACTGACTTATGCCCACCTGTGTTCCCTTAGTTGCCTGTGTGCCAGGGGCCACGGTATGTCTTTCAAACAACCCGCACCCCTGGCAGGCATCGGCCCTTGCGGACCCCACCAGTAAATCAAGTATCTTGACTTGGCTCGCGAGGTTGTCGACATGTGAGATGTGGACTCAGCGATCATTGTACCGATGGTCGTTACAGCCAATAATGGCTTGATAGCCAAGAGCCTCGACCAACATCTGAGGAGGCCCTCGTTGAGTAGCTACTCACCCACCAGGGTCTACCCAGCTGGGTCAAGGGCTTGATCCAGAAAGCGGTACTTCTGGACACGGCTCGCATTGTTAGAAGGTTCCTCTCTCTGGAGCCCTGACCGCCGGTAGCTTGGACCTTGTTCCCGATACCGGTGGGCTACTATTTTTTATATTTTTAAATGTTTTTATACTAATATTTAAAAATGTAATTTATTATGTATATGCTGAGATAAAGAAAATAATAATTTTATTGTTTCAATTATTAGATATTTTTTTTCTATTGCCTGATTATGTACTTATTTGAATTGATTTAATTTTGAGTATAATAAAAAAGGATTCTTATTTGTAATTTCAAACGAAATATTATGAACTATTTTGTACGCCGAATATGGAAAAACTTGTTAAACCAGCAATTTTAAACTAATTTCCATCTATTTATGTGCATATGTATTTAAGTATCATGTAATCATGTTACACATGTTTATATTTAAATAAATGCATCTTTATCTTTTTATCTTTAAAACCCCAATAACACTTTGCTTGACCCGAGAATGAAACCAAGAATCTTATTCTCAGCAGTAGATTTCAATCACTAGACCAATGAGGCATTCATAAAGATAGATACTCTCAGAGCCATTTTGCAAAAAAAAAACCCGGTCTTCCTAAAGACTTACGTTAAACTCAATTTCAATCTTCTATTAATTCTGTCAGAAGCCAACGACCGTTTAATCCTAACTATATCCTAAATATTAACGTCTGATATTTTTTCGATCGTCCCAACGGATCAACAGATGACTATAAAATTCATAAAAGAAAACTAACGTCACATTTGATTCCAGTTAATGGGTTTTTTTCTGGAACCGTTACAAATAAAGAACTCTATTCAAACCAAGAAATAGCGTAGAAATAACAGCTGTTCAAAGTTTTGTTTGAAAGTATGTCAGCGCTGTTAAACACGAAAAACAGACAACGTGAAGACGTTGATAAGTTCTCGAGAATCTTAGGAAAATGTAATTAGAATAAACACTTTCAATATTCATATACAGGGTGATTGGAAGATGGGTGCAAAGCTTTAAGGTGAAGATAGTATAGACAATTTAGAACCATTTAAGCCATCGTTGTCTTAGACGAAGTCTTACCAATTTTTTTTTTTTTAATAAGGTTTAAAAGACGTATTGTACAATTTTTTTATTTTTTCTGAGCTTTAAATGTCTGTAAAAAAAATGTCTAATGACACAGAAGCCTAAAACATGTTTTGCTTGATTGCTTACACATTACTTTAATTAAATAAATAAAAAATGAATTCATTTATCATTCAATTTGGCCATAATTATGCAGTTTACATTAAATTTTGAGAATTTCCGAAAAAAAACTTAAAAATTTGGTTAAAAATATTTGGTAAGACTTCGTCTAAGACAACCATGGCTTAAATGGTTCTAAATTTTCTGTACTATCTTCGCCTTAAAGCTTTGCACCCATCTTCCAATCACCCTGTATAAAAAATATACTGAATAAAATTTTAAATTAAATATTTCGTCAGTTATACAAAAAAAAATCAGCTGTTTCCTAAAAAAGTGCCTACGCGGTCGAAATGTACGGAACGCAGATTTTTTTTTTTGTAAAACCGACGTAAAATTTCTATGCTAGCGGGTCTAGAATGATATGCTGAATTCATGGTTACAGTTTGCGCACTGGTTAAAAATGTATCCTGTGTAACATGACCAGGATAAATATTTTTGACCAATTAAAAGTAATGAAGTAAAGTCATCATCATCATCATATCAGCCGAAAAACGTCCACTGCTGCACATAAGCCTCCCCCAAAAGGGGGGGATTTGCCATAATCGCCACGCTTGGCAGGCGGGTTGGCGATCGCAGTATGGTGGTCAAATGCACAGAGAACGCTGCTGCCCATTCTCTAGTAAGTCCCTTAGTCGCCTTCTACGACACCTATGGGAAGAAATGGGATGGTGGTATTCTTTTACGTCCGGCAAGTAAAGTATAAAGCAGTAAAGTTAACGTGTTTACCAAACTGATCAAAATCAGTCAATTAGATGTATAATTATGAACTACTTACTGCCCTTATTCCAATTATTTTGGGGTCAGTTCAACATGTCTTTTTCTCCATGCTTCTCTATTAGTCGTCATCTTGGTGGTCACTCCCTATCTAGCCACATCATATTTCACACAGTCCATCTATCGTTTTTTCATTATCAATCTAAATACGCTAACTGCTTCTGTAGTGAAAACTAAGCGTCTTTTCTTTGACAGCTACGAGAAGCTTCTAGTTGCTCTTGATTTTGCAATAGATACACACTCTACTTCATACAAACAATCAACAAGAGATGAGCTCAAAGAAACGTCAAATTTTAAGGCCACACCAAACTTCAAAGCGGACCACATAAAAACTTTCATGATATTTCATATTTTTATTGCTTTCAAAATATTATCTTCCCTCGTAATCGGTAAACGGTATGAGTTTTGAGAAGTTTCCAAGTGTATGAAGATAATTACTGAAACATTGAGGGAACGGAGCGATTGTCGTATGAAATCTTTGATTTACTGCGCAGTGCTACTGTGCATATGTTAGCAATTCAGAATTATTACTTGCTTGAAAACCGCAGATAATAGACCGTGAACTAGAATAGACGTTGTTATTCTAAAAGTGCTGCTGATTACTCATCTCTATTTACTTGTCATATGAAAGATATACCTCCTACGTATGCACGCGAAGTTAGTATGTCTGACAACCAGTCTTACCAAGGTGTATCGTGTTACACAGTAACTGGTGGAGCTCATATAGGCAGTTACTCCATTTTAAATACTAGTATTCAGATGCATCCAGTTATTCTGGATGCCGACCTCACCATGGTTAGGAAAAGGCTAAGCGTATTGATTATAGATGAAGTATAAGTCTAGAATAAACATGTAACTGATGGCAGATAAGTTAATTTTCATAGCAAGAGAAGTTCAAATGGCAAAGAGGAATTCACAAATGCAGTCACTGATAAAACAGAAGTGAATCTAGACAGATGTGAGAATTAATGGTTGATAGTAAACAAAATCGTCTTACCAATTATATTAGAACGTTTTAAGCGTTATTTGATCAAAACGACTAGATAGACGATGATGAATTTGATTAAAATAATCAGATATTATTTATCGAATGACAGAAAATTGCGATTTAATTTAACTTTTTATGTATAAAACATGCGCAATCTCGAATAATGAGGTGGTTTATTAAAAGTTATTGTTGAAAGAAAAGCTTTTTGTTCAAATTACCTACTTTATTAGATACATTCTTTAAAAAAAAACATGGTAATCACAATAAAACGTACTTACTTCTTAACCGTCATCATCGACATCACCATCTGTTTGGCAACTATAGTGGGGTCGGCATCCAGCCTAACCGGATCCAGCTGAATACGAGTATTTTACATGTAGCGACTGTAATTCTGATATCCCCGATCCAGTTACTAGGTAACACGATACCTATCGCCGAGACTGTTTGTCAGACTTTAGGGTTTCTGACGACCCCTAACGATTGGCAGTAAGCACTGCACTAGCACTGTAAACATTCTCTGCACTTCAGTAATAAATTCTTTTCCGTAGTAGGCAAGGAAAACATTGCAATAAGTCAGGCCTGTTTACAAATACCGCTGGCGACCCACTTCTGTAATCCAGTCCAATCTCGGAACCATACATCGTGGGCTATTTTAATGCAACCTAAAGCTACTGGCTACATTAATGTTTGTGCTAAACTGTTTTACTGCACTTTAGCTTAGGATAATGAACATGTGGGGGACAATAGGAATTATTAGTTCGTAATGGTATGTATGTAGGTAGTAGGTACCTGAACTTTTTTTTTCCTTTTTATTGATGTTTGTCTCTTTGCTAAAACCCATGGCTAAAAACCAATTACAGTTACTAAAGAATTAGTGTTATTGAGTTTTGACCGTGTTAATTGAAGTTGATACCTACATAAATATATTATGAATAAATAATTGAATTCTACTAAATATGAGTTCTTGATCACCGTGATATACAAAATGATGAATTTATATAATTAATTTCTGACTAAATACTTGCAAAATATAACGTATGTGAATGATGAGTGTGGTATGATTGTTTTAATTATTCACATATTCATAGATACAGTGGTAAAATCCAATGGTAGTATAATTTATTTGAGTGAAAGTGAAAAATTACTATTCACACGTAGTATCTAACATGCTATGAGAAAACTAGATTAGGCGCAAATTATAAAGAAACAATATACGCTGCTATCGATTTACCTAGAATTCCTAAACTAAATGAAGATAAGATCATTTAAACACGATTGAGGATATGAGCATATTTGCGTAACTTACAGACGTTTTAAAACGCAGGAAATACGTCATTTTACTGCAGCGGTTTGGCAAAAGATGGCCGCGGTATTTAAAATTCCATTAATTATTTCTATCCTTATGACGATGGTGTTAGTTGCATCCCTAATGATGATTATTTCAGTTTAAAGTATTTTGAGACAAACAATCTAGATGTTTCAACTTTAATACCACAGTACTAATATTTAGTAACACTGGAATGTAAGGTATCTATTCTTACATGGATACGGTTGATACTTGTCTAATAAGTTTCTAAATCTCTATGATCTATTCAATTTTACAAAAAATTGGAGCCACATACCAACCTAAATATAATTTAGGTAATTATGAATTCTCATTCGTTAATAAATAATAATGTGATCCTACGAATGTTTATCTAATGTATCTATGGAATTTATGTCTCTTCCATATTCTATTTATTTCTTTTATTGTATTATATTATATTATCAACAGGTGCACAAAAATTGTAATCACACCATGTTTAAAGATTGCAACATTCAAATAAAATCATCCTCTTCAAAACCACCTTCTTTCATTGTTCCAGGATCCAAAGCATCGCCAACAACAAGTTCCTGGTGGTGCTTGAGTTAGATGACGTCATCGAGACCGACGCGGGGCTGTACAAAGTTAAGGCTAAGAATAAGATGGGCGAGGTGGCCGCTTCCATCAACCTTAACTTCAGCCGTGAGTATACAACTACCAGTTATTTTACTAAAATTTACTTTATTATGTCCATCCTTATGACTTGTAATTATCTGACATATGGGTGAATAGAGTGTTATCACTTCTACTCTCTTTGATTTTTTCGACCATACATTGGTCAAACACTTTATTAGCGATTACAATGCGCTAATCAAGTGTTTTTAATTGGCTCTTTTAATGACAAATCGATATTAGAATCATAAAAATGCAACATATTTTTCTACCTTCCACTATTTTTCTTCCAACTACTTTTTATTTTTCTTCTTTTTCTTCTTTTTTTTAACTCAAAATCTACCTACATAATTATATCACACGAACTACTTTCTTTAAAAAAATGTCTCAAGTAAACGTAATTTTTATTAAAAATAAATTACGTTTTATAGCAATTGCAAAAAAAAAATCAGCAGGTTGAATGAAATTAAATGATATTTTGTTAATGATCACAACAGCCGTGAGCTGTTTACCGACTAGTTTTCAGTCGACTTCAAACATGTCGAAACATTGGAACCAAACAAACCAAAATCATGTCACACAATGACGCAAACATTTGTGACAATATACCCGTAACTCAATACTGGGCCAATAAAAATACCTTCGAAAATAACGGTATTAGTCATAGTCAGAAATAAATGTCTACGAAAAAATGTACTGTTGAACGTTAACCCACGCTCCCGGGTGTTGAGCCAAACCTGCGCTTTCGCATCACGTTGGCAACTCGACTGTCAGGCGAAACTGTACTGACGACAATTCGACTGATGAAAGTTTGGATATTGTAAACATGTAGCTACTAGAACGAATTTACGCTAGTCATATATTTGTATTACATAATGGTTTTGATGACAGCAGATCATGTTTTCTATTCAAACATTAATGTACGAAAATATGAGGCCGTGTTACAGGGTTGTTATAGAATCATCTGTGTAGAAAATAAATATGTTTAAAAAATAATTTTACTAAGGAAAATAGAGTCACAATCAAGTAGAAGTGCATTCCTCACAAATAGTTCTCAGAAATAAAGTTTTAATTATATCAGAAAGGACGAACGAAATGTACATATACGCGTAGCGCTATCTCACTTATGCACGAACGATAAATACAATTCAAAAGACTCTAAAATGTAAATGATTTATAGAAGAAAATAATCAACATGCACTTGTATACACAATTCTCAAAACCATTCCATCTAAAATAAACAATTGATGCCACAAGAATGCACAAAATAATAGCAACCATATTTTTGCATTGAAATTCAATATTGGACCTCCAAGAATTTCATCAAGTCATGGTGTATTCTATGAACAAATAAACAAAAATGAAACTATAAATCTAAAACTAGATCTTATTAGTATCAACATCTCTACTGATATATTTTAAGAATTATCACATCACTGAGAAATTATTTCAATGTTTATGTCTGGAAGATGTTTTGCGAATGGTAAACAGTAGCTGAAATATCTGCTGAAAATCGAATCTTGAGCAATAAACTTTATTGCACTATAATTTTACAATTAGAGTCATCTATCTAATGCAACCAATTCGCAACGTTCAGATAGAAACATCTTTCGAAATAAAGATGCACTTACTTGCATTCATCATGTATTTTGTGTGGATCTTATTGATAATAATTATTTATGCTTTATTTTTCAGCCGCTGACGAAGAAAAACAGAAGTGAGTACTTTTCCTAACGTTCTCATAATAGCACGACTGTAATCCCCGTAGGGTTAGGCAGAAGTGTACGTATTGTAGTTATGTTTAAGTCCCACGTATTGGGATCGCCGTATTGCAATCAACCGGCAGGAATCCAGACTCCGGGCTACTACAGATAAATTCCTAACATACGACCAATGACCAACTATCTTGAACTACCTATTAAATAGGTCTTGATTCGCTACCTTTACATAAACCTAATCAACTTCTCAATTAATGTTCTGATTTCTGATGTTCTGATCTGTTTAGATGTTTATTGATTTTCACATTTCTGTTTTGTAGAAGACCGATATATCTTTGTGAATGATAAGGTTTCTTAATGAGTATATTAGTTTAGTTACCATCTATTGTAGCTGCTCGTCGATCTCTTCACTCAATAGTGACGGATTCTTCTACATCATTCTCACTGTTTGACTCATCTTTTTCAGACAAGTGGACGGTAAAGCGCCAACATTCGCGCGCAAACCCGCCATCCGGCAAGAAGACGATGGCAAGCGGTTAATATTCGAGTGCCGCATAGAGGCCGAACCCCTGCCCCAGGTGTCCTGGTTCCACGGTGGCGTGGAAGTCAAACCTGGATCCAGGCATAAGGTCAGTTTCAAATATAGCCTTTATTTATGCTCTAGTAGCAACAAGAAAAGCTGAAGCGGGATTATCAAGATTTTAAATATATTATGTCAAATTAACAGTTGTTTTGAATAAATTTAACTTTTTTAAATTTTGTAAACGCGAACCTATTGCAGCTATTTCTACATGTATATGTTTTTTTAGTGGTGAACATAATAAAGAATATTCTATCTATCTATCTATCCATAAAAACAAGATTATTGATATTTGGCACAAACAGATCGGAATATCCATCATTGCGCTTGTCTTGTCCATCACAATTCTTTATAGATCATAATATTTGTATTTTGTTGAAGTGTACTGAAATGTATTTTGGAAAAGAGAAATCATTTTCAAAATGCGTTAAGCAACTGCTACAAAAAGATTTCGAGGCAGCACAATTCATACAAAAGCAAACTTAAAAGATACTTTGCTGGACTTAATCATATTGAAATTATACCCGAAAGTGATTCTGACTAACTTATTGCACAAAGTCGATGGTCAGAAAACCACAGATGAAGACGTAGAACAGAAACAAATTATTGCAGATGACATTGTAAAGAAAGTAAAAACAAAACCAGCTATTAAAGATGTCCTAGTTTTAAATAGTGCTCAGAAATGGCCTTGACCCGGTTTTAGTTGGCTGGTGACGATACTAGGTGTCAACTGTCTGGCTCGATGACCTTTTTACCTTAAACATTTATTAATAACGTCTATTTGACAAGTTTATTCAATAGTATAGAGGGCATTTTATAAACATTTAGATTTAGAAGAATTTGTTTATTTAGATGCATCGCATACATTCAATGAGGTTTAGATGAAGTTCTGTCAGTTTTGTATATGATTTGTTTTGGCAAGTCATTGCAGTTTTTTATCATCATTTATGACTTGAATTTCAAAATAGTTTTTTTTTCAATATTATTTTAACTTCACTTTCAATATGAATGAATGATTTACAATAATTTTCGTTTTTATTCAACAGCTTACAGTAAGCAAGGAAGCAAAATCCTATTATGCATCACTGGAGATAAACAACGTAACTGTGGAAGACGCTGGCAAATACAGGGTTACGGCCAAGAACGAACTCGGCGAAAGCAATGCCACTATCAGCTTGAACTTCGATAGTAAGTACCCACAAGTTTATTCCAATCCGTATTAAAAAAAGACAATAGAAATTCGCGACAAATTGGCTTAAAAAAGATAAAGAAAACAAAATTTATATATTGGCGGAATAATAAACGAAATTGCAGCGATGTATAAAATGACGCTTTATATTGTTTAACCAATGCTACTTTATTGTGTGTATCTAATCTTTTACATGTATTAGTTGTAATTTGTCTTATTATAAACGTAGATATTGCAGCAAAGCTTGTATAATCATCAACTAATTCCTTCAGAATTTCAGTTACTCTACATAATACACTAGAAAATGTCGTTGTAATCGGTTATTATGTATTACAGATTAAGATGTTTTCTTAATTATCTAATTCGATCTATGAATTCTCTTAATACACACTGACACACGAAACAAACTATACACTCACTTATCTATTATTATGACACACTCTACACCATACACTATTGCACTTATAATCAAATTGATATTAATAATTACTATTTTATTACTTATTCTTATATCTTTATCACCATCATGTTTCTTATGTCACTACTATTGCAACTATGCTTTAATTAACACTAATACACCCTCGCCATATTTTTGTAGTTAGTAATAATGTTGCAGACTCTTCGCTTTAGCAATTGCACAATTAACACAATAACTCAAGCAACTGTCATGCGTACTGTTTGTCAGAATGAGAGTAGAATGGAAAATATTATACACGTATAATCCAAATTTTATTTATGTATTCTATTCGATTATATCATTTATCTATTTTCTTATACATCCCTCGATTAACTCTGAATGAGCCTGCGTTGCGTATCTTAATACACTAGAAAAGAAAACATCTTAAATCTGATAACAAACGTGTAAAGGCAGCTGCAAATCTTCGTCAAAACAAAAATTGGTGAACAATCTAATAATATTGTGTGCATTGATGAAATAGGCGACGAAGCGCCCGTGCCTGAGGACTTTATCAAACCGACATTTACGGAGAGACCAGTCATCAGGCAATCGGATGATGGTACCAAAATCTCATTCGAATGTCGATGTGTTGGCAAACCGAAACCAACCGTCACATGGTAAGAAGCTACACAACACATGCATAATGTGATTCAAAACATAAAATCGGTTTTAACGCTAGTACTCAATAATACAGGTACCATGGAAAAAAGATGGTAAAAGAAAGTAGTAGATATAAAATTACGTTAGAAGAGGACCAAACATTATATCATATGGCGCGACTCGAAATCTTAGGCGTTGAGAATTCGGACAAAGGAGAATACCGGGCTGTAGCGAAAAACAAACATGGTGAAGGCGTAGCAAAAATAAATCTAAACTTCGAAGGCGGAGATAAACCAAAGTAAGACGATACACACAAAATTGATACATTTATATTATGCGTAAGAGGTAGGGCTGCTATTTAAATATTTTGTCTTTTAAACAGAATACCCGACGGTAAAGCACCGAGATTCCCTAAAAAGCCAACCATTAGACAGGAAGGCGAAGTACTTATTATGGAATGTATATTAGAAGCATACCCAGTTCCAGACATCACGTGGTTCCACGGAGATAAAGAAATTAGGGATGGTGCAAAAATGAAGATGTCCAGGAAAGCCACCGGAAAAGATACATTTAATTTGACGTTAGAAATTTTAGGCCCCACGCGGGAAGACGGGGGCAATTATAGGTGTAACGCCTTCAACTTGTTTGGCGAGAGCAATGCCAATATTGCTCTCAATTTCCAAGGTAAAACAGGATAATCATGCCTTCATTTTTTATTTAAGAATGTACGCATACAGTAGCAATAGCATGTAAAGCTTTAAGCTTTCGAGCAGCATGAAAATTGTGGTCGGTGCTCTGTGTTGTAATAAAATATTAAAATTTCTCAGGTGGGGATGACGAAAATGGTTTCGCACCATCATTCGTGGAGAAACCCCGAATCATTCCCAACGAGGATGGCACACTCATCACAATGCGTTGTGTCTGCAAAGCGAAGCCGGCGGCCGAAGTCACGTGGTACAGAGGCACGACCGTCATTAAGGCTAGTAGTAAAATCGAAATCAGATCATCCGAAATGGGTGAAGACGTATATGAGTTATTGTTGCTTTTGACAAACCCGACGGCAGCGGATGGTGGCTCTTACCGCTGTCACGTCAAAAATGAATTTGGCGAAAGCAACGCTAATCTCAACTTAAACATTGAGGCTGAACCAGAACCGGAAGGTGAAGGCCCGACATTCGTTGAAAAGCCAACGATTACGTCAAAGGACAATGGCAAATTAGTTATAATGGGATGCAAGGTCAAAGCTAGCCCGAGACCGACGATCGTGTGGTACCACGAAGGTAAAGAAATCAGGGACTCGTCGAAAATAAAGACCAGGGTCGAGGTCAATGAAGACGTATACACAATCATATTGGAACTTATCGATCCTGGTATTGAAGATTCCGGATTGTATAAATGCAACATTAAAAATGAACTTGGAGAGCTCAATGCGAATCTTACGCTCAATATTGAAAGTAAGTAAACCATGAATTTCGCTATAATTTGGAAAATCCCCAGATAATTGTAATACTTATATATCTTCAAAAGCAAATAATGGTGTCCTATATTCACTAATGTTTTCTCTCCACAGTCATTCCAGTTATCAAAGAGAAACCAAAGATCATTAAGATAGTTAAGAAGAAGACTGTTATTGTTGAATGTAAAGTATTAAGTAAATTTGCGCCTGCATGCACATGGTTCAAGGAGAGTACCGCCGTCAAAGAGGGCTCTAGGCATACTGTGCTTATTGAGCCTAGTAGAGAGGTAAGAAACGTTACATTATTTTCAGTAATAAAAGCTATATTTATATTTTTTTAAAGATTTTTAATTTATAATCACAAAAGTTGACGACCTATTTTTTGTTCAGTAAATTTTTGTTTAGTTTATTATTTTAAATTCTTCGTCTTCCTATTAAGAAGTACCTAAACCAACGTGATTAACATTTTCATTATTACTTTACAGGGCGAATTCACAGTCAAATTGGAAATCTCAAACGTTTCACAAATAGACAAAGGCTCGTACAAGCTGGTCGCTAGGAACGAGAAAGGAGAGGCGACGTCACAGCTGGTCGAGATTACAGACATACCCGAAGAGAAGGGTGACAAACCAACCATCATCAAGCATCTTAGGAGCGTGGTAAGTTTCTTTAATTCTAAATCGAATACAGGAATTAGTTAAAAGAATAATCAGGAAAAAAATTACCTAGGTTCCATAGTTCTTTAATTAACCGAAAAAGAGTAAACTTAATCTTTAGTTTCTATTGATTGGAAGATCATTGTATTCATCCATCTCAAAAGGTCTACTTGTAGTTACAAGTTGTACATCGATTGTAAAAACCTTGTATACATTTTTCGTTGTATACAATAGTACTTCTAAATGTTTACAGGCTCGTAAAGAAAACGAGGAAGCTGAATTTGTGGCAACCCTCAAGACCTCAGACCAGTCGTGCAGATGCACATGGTACAAGAACTCGACTGTCATAAGGGAATCCTCAGAAGTCAACACAACGTTCGACGGCACCAACGCTAGACTCATCATCAGGAAGGTGTCATCCAAATACGTCGCCAACTATAGAGTGGTGATCAAGAACGAATTCGGCGAAGATGAGTCGAGTGCTGACTTGACTATTGTCGAGGAAAAGGTACATATGATCCATAGATTTATTATGCAATGATTTTTTTTTTATGTATTGGATGTCATCTTTTTGACTATCTGAGATTCAACTCATTGTAAAAAAAATACAAAAGACAACATACTTATCAAGCTAAAGTGCGAGTGTGGAGCTATATCACAAAAAATAATATGCCACATACCGTCCTGCTCTTTGTAAAATTCCACCTACACTTTAGAGACTTCTCCGGAGCCAAGTTTTGGTTGTAATTTATTTTATTTATTAACACGATGAAGAATGAGATCTGACTTTCACAAAGCGTTCAGCTGTGCAATAAAAAACCTCACAACTGCTCGTAACAGAATGATATTAATTTGCTCGCATACCAATTCCAGAAAAAGAAAAAGGAGGAGGAGGAAGAAGAAGAGACGACTGTTATCGAGGAGTCTGAAGAGGAAATGTCGATCGTGGAGGAGAAGTCCGTGATCGAAGAAAACCACGTCGAAGAGAAGAAGAAGGTAGGATTAATATATTTAGTACTAGCAGATATTTTAAATTGAAAGCTCTCAAAACTACTCCTGTGAGTAATCAATATCGGTTCAACAGCCTCATTGAATAATAGTAATAGTATAAGAAAAGATGCCTTAGATATTCTAATATCCCAGGAAGTTATTGAACCGCTATTGATAACATTAACAATTTCAGTTTTTTGATATTTGCCCCTCGAAAACTGTATGGGTAGTTTAGTTAAAAATAAATATATTTAGCAATGAAACATATGTGTATTTTCTAAAAGGAGGAAGAAAAGAAATCTTCTATGAGAAAGACGTCAAAGAAAGAAGAAGTTAAATTTGACGAAAAGAAAGAAGAAGTCACAATTGAGGCAAAGAAAACTGAATCTAAGGCCGAAGCCAAGAAGGTTGAATCTAAGACTCAAGAAACCAAAACGGCAGAAACTAAGATTCAAGAAACCAAAAAGGCTGAAATCGAAGCTGAGGAAACCAAAAAGATATTCGAGAAGAGACTTTCGAAATCTGAGGAAGAGAAGAAAGCTCTTCTGGAAAAACTCGAAAAGAAGAAACCTGAACCTGAACCGGAAAAGAAAATTGAAGGCATTCCAAAACTTAGGTCCGTCAAGCCTAAGGAAGAACCAGTTGAGGAAAAGAAAGAAGAAACTAAAAAGAAAACGGAAACGAAAAAGGTTGTCAAAAAGAAGGTCGTTGCTAAGAAAGAGGAGGTAAGTGTGGTGGTGTTTGTTTATTGAGCAATGTACAAAGCTTATTTGATTAGTCAAAATGTATATAACTACTTGTCTAAAGTAGAAACTGTTCTAAGAAAATTGTAAAAGGTGCTAAAAAATTGTAGTTACAATCTTGGTTTTAGATCATAATTTCACTTCATTATTTCAAACATATGGAAGTAGTTACAAAATTACGCGTGCACCGTACTCGTGACATAAGTGAAACTCCTTAAAAATAAAGGATAACAGAGATTTAGTGTGAGAGACAGAGAGAGTTATAATATCTTTTTTCTCTCTCATGTAAGTAAATGTGCCTAGACGTGATGCGACCTTGAAATTTCACCCTCAACTCTCATTCGTTTATCAAATCGCCTAAGATATATTATTACGTTGAACGTGTGGCAAATTTTTAATTTTTTTGTTAAACCGCGGATCTACAGAGAATATTGTTGTGCATTGATAAAATTTTAGTAACAATAAAAATATAAAGAACTGTAGCTGTGATGCTTCCATTTGGTTGGATATAGTCAAAATCCTCGTCATTATAAAAAAAACTATGTGAAAACATATCAATAAAGGTGTTAATATAGTCTCTTTAGATTGTGATAACTCATTTTATCTGTCGTGTGTGTTGTGATAACTAGATGTGCTAAACTTTCTTTGGATATAGGACATTCTCGACTTCGTCGACGATTACGAGAGGCCCGTTTTGGAGAAATATGAAAAGTTTACACCGACGCCGCTCGATAAAAAACCTAAAGAGGAACTCACACCGAAGGTAAACACTTTACACTATACACTCACACACATTCTCATTTTTAATATGAAAATGCATTTAGTCGTCAATCCCAATGAATATAAAAGTAATAGGAGTGAATATATTTAGGGTAAACGAGCATCCATTGCTGATAGCGTTAAAAGTGAACAAGACAGTGAGGAAGAACCTTCAGTGGCAGCGCCAGTGCCGGAGAAAAAGTCTAAAGTTGAAACTACAAAGGTATAATGATATTCAATTTAAGTTTATATTCTTGCAAATGCATAATATAACTGTATTATTTTTGGTCCTCATAAGTAAACAATAAAAATCGAAACATAAAAAAACACTAATAAAATATTCGGGGCTGTAACTTAGGTTGAAGAAGAAAAGACTGAACCAAGGAGGCCTAGTATCAAAAAGGGTATACCTAAACAGGAGGAGCCCGTTGATGAGTTATCGAAAGTTAAACTCGGAAAGTCTCCAATCAAACAGGAGGAAACCAAACTTGAGGAAGCCCAGGTGGCTAAGTCCAAAAAACCGGTTAAGAAGGTAATATCACAAAATAAAACTCACACTAATAACTTATGTAATTTAGTAAATAAATAAAAAAGAATACTTATCTAATATTTTTCTAAAGCCGGAACAAGCTGAATTCGTGGATGATTATGAAAGGCCTGAACTTGAAAAATACGACAAAATGACACCAACTCCCACCGATAGGACCAAAAAACAAAACGGGGTTGAGGAGGTATAAAATACTTGCTATATTATAGTTGCCTATTCTTGATATTTTGCTATACTACCCACGTAAAATAAGGTAAATTTAAGGGAAACTTTAAAATAATAATTCTTATAGGCTGGACCTGAATTTGTCGATGATTACGAAAAACCTGAACTTGAGAAATACGAAAAGATTACACCTACACCGAAGGACAAACGTCGTCCTAGCGATACTCAGGTAAAAACGATTTACTTGACGTATAAATTAATTGACTATTAGTACTAAAAAGATAGGGAAATTAATAAATCATCAATGTTTTTGATAGGATGATGTAGACATGATGAAGGGTAAAATCAAACCAAAAGAGAAAGAAGCCGAACCTGAAGTACCTGCACTGCGCAAACGGCCTGTCCCTAAGGACAAGGTAAAATACTTTTAAAATCAAAATCATATCTATGAATATCGTTTACGAAGTGTAGGACCAAAAAATAATAACGCATTTTCATATAGGAGGAAGAGAAAAAGCCTGAGGAAAAACCCAAAGCTAAACCAAAGAAAAAGGACGAACCAGAAGCTAAAAAGCGTCCGTCTCTTAAAGAAAAAGAGGTATTCACACTAATATAACACATTTACTTTACACTTAACAGTTTGGTAGCTCGAAATAACGAGTTTGGAAATCGCGAACGATCTTTTATACATAACAAAACACTAAACTTCAAACAACGCAACGTTATTTTAAAAATCACGCTATAATCCTCTATCGCGGCGCAATTGTTTTCAGCAGATTTTCAGTTCTTTAATTTAAAACAGCAGTTAACAGTAAGTATCCTTTAGCATGCATGGCAAAAACTGTAAAAGCTTCGCTTCTCTATGTTTAAACATAATTTATGATTTTAAGATATTTATTACAGGGTTCCTGTATAGAAGATTCAATGGTAAATTGTTGTTTCCTATTGAATTTTAGTTAGGTCAATTGGAACATTCATCAAAATCACAAGAACTACTGAACACAGAAATAAACATCTTCTACCTTATTTTCCACTCTATTCTGTGCTTCTTAAACTAATTATTAATATTTTCTTCTACACAATACTTATACATATTCAACAATTTAAAGGTCGCCGTTGAAGAGTTTGTCGACGATTACGAGCGGCCAGTTCTCGAGAAATACGAGAAATTCACGCCTACACCAATTGAGAAAAAGAAAAAGGTACACTTTTACACAAATCTAGCTTCGCTTTGTACACACTTGCTATTATTACAATAGATATATATACTGATAATATAAAATCATCCATATAGGAAGACAAAAAGCCTGAGCCTGAAGAGGAAGTACCCTCAGCTACGGCTACAGCTAGACGCCGATCTGTTAAAGACAAAGATAAGCCAGAGGTAGGAAATATTCAAACAAATACATAAATATTGCTTAAATAAACATAAATACGGTTAACTAAAACAAAACATTTCTTTAGCCTATGGATGTTGACGAAAGCGTCAGCTTATCCAAGCCGAAAACACCGGCTAAACCAGGCCAGGAACCTGAAGATGTTTCGCTCACACACAAGACACCAGCAGAAATTAAACCTACGGTTCGTACATTTACATTGAAACACATTAATTTTAAAAGACATTCTATTAGTTGAACTTCACTGCTAATCACTGTCAATACTATCTAGGAGGGCGAAGCTGAAGCTAAACTCAGTGTTAAGAAACCAGAAATCGTTGATGAAAAGACTATTAAGAGACCTACACCTAAAGGCAAAGAGGAACCGAAGGTACGGTTTAGATAATTTAAATTAATTACACATAAAACAACAACATTAGGTACATTAAAATTCGTCTGGAATACAACTTCTATTTGTTTCTTTATCTAATTATACAAAAACTTACGCTATAGCATTATTTTGTCTATTCTATTTATTTAGGCTAAAAATCTTCAAATTCTAAATAATTCGCAGACTGCATACGACCGAATCAACACTAATATACCACCATTATCTGCCGATAATGGTGCTCCTACAGTTTTAAAACGAATATTAATTCTTGATAAGGTACAGGAGTAGATTGCAACATAGAAATAGAAAACAAAAGCACCTTTTTTTTTAAAACACGTATTTGGATTTTAAATTAAGATGCACACAACATAATATCACAGAACACATTTTATTTTTCTATTAACACGATCGATTTTCGATTAGTACGATCTGATTCTATCACTACCAAACTACACACAATTTATTTTCTGGCTGAAAACAAATTGCCAAGACAAAATTTTGAAGGCAGTGATAGGATCGGTCTCAATAAACACAATGTTATTTTCACTAACTTGACTTTGTGATGTATAATACAAATGTGTTTGCGGGCTAGGGAGAGGACTCTGAAGAGGCTGTCAGCCTTACCAAGCCTCGCACTAAGACAAGCACAACTGCTCCTGAAGAGGCACAACTCACACAAAAGACACCTGCTAAGAAAAAGTTAACGGTACAGTCACTTATTGTACTTTTTTTAATTATCTCAGTAATTTTACAAAAATCCATGACTATATACTATTTTGTTTCCAATTTAAAAGTACATTATTTTAATTTAACTATTTTATCCTAGCCAGTTCAAATTAAAACATGTTTAGAAGTATTTTTGATTCCGAAACTGGCGAATTTCATTCAAATTTTAAAATGCAATAATATAAATATCCATAGGAGGGTACAGAAGCAGCACAGTTGAAAGTCAAAAAGCCAGCTGTTCTTAAAAAGGATAAAGAAGACGAGGATCAGGTAGAGAGGAAAATGCTTAAGTGCTGCAATGTAGATAGACTACTGAAACTGTTGTTGTAGCCACTGAAGTAGATCTACACAATCATGCTGAGATAGTTAGAAAAACCAACACTAATGTTTTGTAGTTAGTCTAATACAATAGATTACTCTCTCGATCTATTCACGTGACACTACACTTTCTATAAGACAGTAAATGTAGTGTTAGGATTTTCATGTAACAAACCAACCATCTACATTGTAAATAAAAATATCCAAGCTAAGTAAATGAAATTACTTCAGCATACATACAGCTTAATTGTTAAGTGAGATCGATTCAGAGGAAGTCCACTGTTTAGCATGCAAGTAATTCCACGGTTTTCTACAAAGTACACACTAATGCAATAGTAGCACCTCAAACTGCGCTTTTAATGTAGAAAATCCATTAAACCTTTATTAATTCCCTAGGACCCAATCGTAGTAAAGGGTGGTAAATTTGAAAAACCCCAGCTCAAGAAAACTGTTAAGAAGACAACAGAAAAACCTAAAAAAGCTGAATACAGTGAAAAAGAGAATGACTATGATGACGACGGGGTAACAATTGTTTCAAACGTTGTACTAAGTGACGTCCACTTTCTATCTCTTTCTCTGTCTATCTGCAATCTATTACACTTCTTGTCTTGTCCAGTTTCAAGCACAACCTTTGTTACGTCCACCACTAATCACAACTGCACATAATCTGTTGGCACATCCTGACTACACCCTGTTCTAGATTCCGAAGAGTTGATGGATTCCACGTCGTTGTTCCAGATTTGGTTGCAAGTCGCATGCTGCTTGTATTACGCTTTACATGTATTTAGTTTATTTTTCAGGTTTATATGTTATCTTTACGTTTGCTGCTTCGGAGATCTTCGGACGAGGCAATAAAATTGTCTTTGCCTTGTACAAGATGTGATTTATCAAGTTATATTATGCACTAGTCAGACACAACACATAGTTCTTCTAATTTCATATTGCACTTGACAAAAAAATATAGTTGCGCATGCAGCAAACGTATTAAATGTTTCTTCTTTAAATGTTACATGTTTTAATGTTATATGTTTAATTGTTTGGGACAGTAATTATGTAAAAATATTTTTTCTAACTTCAAGGGAGGAGCATTAAGTTTGAAGGAGAATAAATGTTATAAAAACATATATCAGCAAGAAACTAATACAAATTCTAAATGGTTACAGATTGAACTCGACTTTGTCGATGATTACGAAAGACCAGTACTTGAGAAGTACGAAAAGATTACACCAACTCCCTCAGTACGGGAGAAGAAAGAAAAGGAAGCAACTAAAGTAAGCACAATTATTGAAATAATTACTATGTAACTAAAAGAACAAAATATTTATGAAAAGACAGAACAACCAAAAGACCTTAAGCGCCAATATAGAATAAGAAGGGCTTATTAAAAGAATATTTAAATAAAACAGGTGACGATGACCGCCCAACAGGCGCAGCATCTTGAAGTGAAGGTATAAAAGAAAATGTGATGAGTGTGAACCCTGTTGTTTTTACCACTACAGTCATACATCACATACAATAATGAAAACTCTTTAGAATTAATTAGTTGTGATTTTTAGCATAACTAATTCATAACTAGTACCTACGGTGATACATTCGTATACCATTTTATTATACGAATAAATTTTATTATTACCCTTATCTTCTAAATTTCATAAATCGTTTTCCAATGTTTAAAATCTATAACACATTTACACGGTGGTAAAGCCATCAAATTGTATTTTAACCCTTTTCCTACATACTTTTACTACATAAAACAAATTTTAACAAATCCATTGAATTATTGTGACCCCGTCTTGTACCCATTTTTCGTTACCCCTATTTATGTAAATATAGTTTAGAAAATCCTTTGTTTCTCCATGTGTCCCTTTTTTATCATCTGTATCTGTACATAAATTATCGTGTGTTGAATAGCTTTCCAAAGTTCTGTCTGTGCTAATATAAAATGTTGTTCTTGTTTCATTTAGACGGAAAGCCGAAGGACATCGTTCCAAAGCGAGGTTTGTGTTCGTTGAATTTAGTTGCTTAAAGCTGCTTTATTCTAGTAAAAAAGATAGCGTAAGATTCTGCTTAAAATGCTGAGTTGAAAAAATATTTTAAAACCAACAATTTACTTTTTACGCTATAGGTCAAAGAAGAAACGAAATCTGAGAGCCGTAGAAGCTCCGTCATGGAAAACAAAGCCGTTAAGGTAATTTAAACTAACTTACATTCAAAGATCTCAACTAAATCATGAAGTTCTAACTTATCTACCTTTCAATACTAGACTGATTTTATTTGACAACATTCCAGGTTTTCTGAACAAAATATAGTACATGTGCTAATTTATATTGTGTCTCCCATAGCTTACAAAGGAAACTGCTGAAAGTAGAAAGTCTTCTATTTCGCAAGTGGCTGAACAGCAAGAAATTACTGCTGCAACTGCTTTGAAAAAGACAGCCCAAAAGGTAAGTACTTTTAATATATTTATGTTATTAAAGATATGGATTGTAAGAAAACCACCAGGTTCTTCGCCTTTGTTCAACAACCAGCATCCTAATTGCGTAGCATACGATTAATCATAATCTGTTTCATTTTGACAGTTCAACAATATTCATTGCGTTATTAACTTTGCTGAGCAGACACATTTTTCGAACATATGAAGCAATGGTTTAGCACTCTGTTTCAAAACGAAACAAATTCTGTTTAATCGTGAGTTACGCAATTAGGGTGCTGGAAACCTTAAAGCTAAAACAAAAGCAAAAACCTGAATAGATTTGGAAACATTAAAAATAAACAAAGAAAAATACGAACTTAAAATATTTGGTGATCTTCTTAAAATTCATATTGTAATCGTAGTTAGGCCAAACCCTAGCTGTTGAGCAATTCCTGAAGCTGCCCTAGCTGTTTAGTTTTCGTTTGAAATTGAAGTAGACACCATCGACCCCGAGTGTCTTAGAAACCCAAATATAAAGGCTGAAATTCCAATGCTTTTAGAAGAACAAACTAAAGGCATTAGTTAAGCGGAAATCCTAAGCTTCAGTAGTTAGTTTATGCGAATGGATTTGACTTTAGATTTACTGCAGATTATGAATGGTCATTAAAAAAAGTTAAGAATTGACCACAATTTTGTACATAGAATTCAACAAGTAATCAGTTGAATCCAAAAACCATCATGGCATTTGCAGTAGAGATTGGCTTGGAAACAATGATACCCAAGAAATAGTGAAAAGCAATCCCTATTCACGCTTATTCATATATCCCCCATTAACTTCTTATTTTAGAGTACATTAAAAGCGGCAGAAGCAACTCAAATGGACCAAATTAAACTCAAGGTAAGTTTTATGTCGTGAACCATGCATGTCCATAGGAAAAAGTTATAAGTTCAAAAACTATGGAAAACATAATTGTCATTGTCTTTTCTTTTGTATATACAAATTCTATTTTAAAACTTCAAACAATCAACAGACGATTGTTTGATTACCGTGTGTCAGTAAATAACTTCGACAATAACGTATTTGTATAAATTGATGTTGTAACTACTTTACGGAAGGACGTCGACATGAACACGTGCAAGATACTGAACGATTTATTTTTGTAAATAGGATGAGAAAGGGAAGGTAGAAGATACGGTAACTACAGATAAGCCTTCAGATAAAACATATCCGTGGCGACCTACGAAAATAGACACACAGGTATATACACATACACTCACACACATACACACACTCATACATTTTAAAGACAAAAGTACGTATTTAATTGTAAATCGTGTAATAGGAACCGACTGAAAAAGTGGAACCCAAACGTAAGGAAAGCTTAGACCGGCCAACTGAAACTACAGTTCCTAAACGTCATGAAAATGATACTGAGGTATATATTTCAACAATTATATAAAACTTAAAAGTATATTTAGGACAATAAACACTAATTAGAAGGTTGTCACTCAGGAATCTGAAGATGTTGAAGAAATTGAGGAAAAGACTGAGATAAAACGTAAAGTTTCTATCGATAAGCCTAAAGAACCTCAACCTAGACGACAACCCAGCAAACCTGATGAGGTAGACTTCATTTACAATTTAAATTTTGTATCTCTATTACAAAGTATTCTGTTACATGTTACACAACGTACAGATTACTTAAACAAAATCATTCAATTAATTTTCAACGACATAGGTTTTTTAACGCTCAACCTTGTTTAATGACACTTTATTACCTGGGTAACAGGATAAAAACAAGAAACTAGAAACTGTTGAAAATAATGAAATCAAAAGAAAAACGTCAATTGACAGACCTACTGAACCTACTTATCCTTGGAGAAAACCAAGTATCGCTGATGATGAGGTATATACTCTTTCTCAAATATTATTCCTTTTACATTTTTAAATATAATAAAATGTCTAGCTTTTTTATTTACCACAAAATGTTCAAACAGGATAAAGAAAATATTGAAATAACAGAAACAAAAATTAAGAGAAAAGTCTCAATTGATCGGCCAACTGAACCCACGTTCCCGTGGCGTAAGCCCAGTGAAGAAGATGAGGTATTCCATCTTTCTCAGAAAAAATATAATCTCGTAGCAATCCCTATTAAAACAAAGTATAATAATGACATTTTTTAACAGGACCAGGTAGATATACAAAAAACAGAGGTTAAAAGAAAGGTTTCTATCGATAGACCAACTGAGCCAACTTATCCTTGGCGTCGTCCAAGCCATGTGGATGAGGTAGATAGAATTATAAATGTTATTAGCACATTTTCTTTCTCTCTCTCACACACATCTCTTTCTCTGTCACATTTTCATATAATGGATTTCTAATAGTTACTAAAATTGATTATTATTATAAACAGGACGAGAAACAACCAATGGTAATTGATGATGAGCCATTCGTACCCAGACGAAGGGTGTCTGTTGATAGGCCTACTGAACCTACGTATCCTTGGCGCACACCAAGTCTTGATGTAGAGGTAGATGATTTCAATAATAATAATAATGACGAAGGTATTTCCTTAAAAATAGTTTTATTTAAAATGACTGTATTAAACAGGATGTTGTTATACCTGAAACTCCTGAGGAAACGAAAAAGCCAGTAGAGCAACCTAAAGAATCTGCTTATCCATGGCGCAAAACCAATAATGTTGAAGAGGTATACTTTTCAACTGTCAATAGAATTAGATGGAAATATTCATTTGTGTTACTAAAACATTGTCTTATACAACAAATTGTTTTCCAAACAGGAAAAGAAAGAGGCTAAAGAGCCAGAACCAACTAAAGATAATTTATTGACGGATAAACCCAATGAATCAGAGTATCCTTGGCGTAGACCGAGCAAGACTGAGGTATAACTGATGTTTCTTTATAATAAAATATTTGAAATACATATCAAACAAAGTTACGAATTAACTTAACTTTCAATTACTCTACGTTATTAGGAACCAGACGATACACAGAAAACACAAACAGACAAACAATTGAAACCTACACAAACACCGTTCTTCATGAGGAAGAAGGCTAGCTTAGAGGTAGGTATTCCTTAAATTGGGCTAGGGTCAAAATCTGAACTGAAAAAAAAACTTGGTGAAATATCAGAAAATTCCACTTCATTGTAACAAATGTTCCAAAAATGTCATATCTAACGCGACAAACGCACGTTACTACGTTCAGAAAAACGCAACGTTTTTAGCTCAGATTTGTCTCTAGCCTTAAATACACAACAACATTACATAACACACTCTACACCACAAACACATACAACAAATGCACTAAAAGTGGTGACAGATTTTTTAACAGTTCCAGTTTTTAGAGCAATTTAATGGATTTTAAATCATTTTCTAGGAACCTCCTCCATTCTTAAAGAAACGGACAAATTCTGTTGTTGAAACTACAAAGGTGAATATAACAGAAAAAGAGGTATAGAAATCCGAATAATTTTGTTATTTTTGTTAATTGATTGATAGAGAGCTAATTAATTATGATAAACCATTTCTTAGGAACCTGAAATAATAAAAAGGAAACCTGCTGAACCCACTATTGAAACCGTAAAGGATAAACTAAAGGTAGTTCAAATTAATTATGTATTGTATTTGCCATATAATTGGCGACACACAATTTTTTTTTTTAATTCTGTAGTTTATCATCATCAATAATTACAAACTTTGAAACTATTTCTTAGGAATCTGAATCTAAAAAGAGGTTATCTGAACCCAATGTGGAAGTGGAACCAATCAAGAATGGTACACTGACAACTAAGGTAGTCCATCTTTTCAATGTTATGTCTAATTTATGTTTAAATCTAGTATCACAATCTAGTAACTTTTTAAAACTATTATAGGCACCTGAGATGACGGAGAATATACTCTCAGAACCTATTGAGGAACCCACAAAGAATGTAGTACAAAATCCAAAGGTAGCTTTCCAATTGTTTAGAACATTAATTATTTTATTACACTGTAAAAATAAGGTAAAAAGTCTAACGAATTCATTCTTCTGTAGGAAATTGAAATTCATAAAGTATCTATTGAAAATAAAAAGGAACCTAAAGAAGAAGCTTCTCCAATACCTAAGGTATTAAAACATTACATGTATGTAGTTTATTTTTCCATGTGATAAGAAATTACATAAATTAATGAATATTATTTCGTTAGGAGGATGAACCTAAAGTAGAAAAACCACTAAACATACCCACAATAACAGAAACACTGTACCCATGGAGAAAACAACACTTAGAGGTAACACAGACATACCAACACTTACACTTACTCATATACGCACACAACAGTGAATACTGCACAAAACTCACACACAATAAAATCTATTAAAAATCAAATGCAAAACTTACATTCTGCAGTCCGTAAAATGTTGAATATATCATCAGGTACCGACACTCATGACGCCACAACCGGAAAATAAGGATGAACCGCCGGTGGTTCCCTTCTCTTGGCAGGTCATTCCTGAAATACCACAGGTAGATAATATTAACAAATCAGTTGTTACAAAAGATAAAAAATAAAGCATAGGTAGTAAGTAACTGAACATTTTACTGATCAGGCCGAACAAACACCAGAGCTAGAAGACAATTATAAACCAACGTTACTCGAAACACCAGATACAACCGCTCCCTGGCGAAGGGCTAAATCCCCACAGGTATACACACACAGTCATCAACAGACATTCATCGCTTAAACAGACACGCACACACATTCATAAAAACGCACAGGATTTTGCATACTCTGATTGGTCACTTGAGTTCGAAATTAGATGACGGATTTTAGTAACAACCTAAATTTTTTAATGAATGAAGAATTGAAAATGTGATTGTTATGAAATCCGTTATCAAAACGCTTGCAAAATTCGTACACATCGTACGGTCGCCATTAATAAAATTTACTGTATAGGCTGAAACGACTGAAGGCAAAGATGAAAGTATCCCAGCCACATTTGAATTACCACAGCCCGCTTATAGCAGCAGACCTCAATCGCCTGGAGAGGTATACATGAGCACCCACAGTGTTAATGCACAGGATATTTGCACAATGCACTATTAATTACAGGAGTGGTAGATCACAGGCACATTTGCACAAGCACCTAAATAGACTCTTCTCTTCTAATAGACTCTATTAGAATCTGTTTCAATATATTATATTATTATATAGATGCACTGTATACTAGTTTCCTTGTACTTGTAGTTGTTATAGAAACACTATTTCTATCTAGATTGAATTTAGACCAGTAATTTGTTTGTAATTATGTAAAATAGATGCACATTTTGTTCTAGTATTTAGGTTAACATTTTGTAAAGCAATGTTTGCAAGTATTAATAAAACACTTTTACTACTTTTAATGTCCGAATGCATGATGTAGTTTTCTCACATTTCCTGCTTTCGCTTTTGCTTATTAATCCTGTCACACTTTTATATTAAATGTTTATAATTTGTATATTATAGGTTTTCAGTGAAATGGTAAGTATAGGCGTAAGTATATACATGTTAAATTAAAAATTATAACAATTTCTGTTCTTTTGAAAAAAAAAATCTAATAAGCTACACAACACTATTTATAATTAAAAAATATATACTCAACTATTCTTAAGACACGAGTCCTCCCTATAAAATAGGCAATAGATATATGTATATTGTTTCGAAAACACAAATAGTGACAATTTATACATCGATGTTAAACAAACATTCGACTTACAGAAAGTGGCAGTTAAAGAAGAAAAGGTCGAAGAAGAAGCAAAGAAGGCCAAGGTCACATCAGTCAAGAAGAAGGCTGAGGATCTGCCAGAAATTGCTGATTACGACAGGCCTGAGCTGGAGAAATTCGAAAAACCTGAATTCACTCAAACAACCAAAGATAAACCAGATAAGGTACTAATAAATGTCATAGCAAACAAAGAAACTAACGTACAGTACGCAGGTTTTGATGAGGCAAATGGAATTCTGACACAGATACGAGTGACAGATGCTCTAAAAAGCTTTACTTTTTCTAAAATGCCGTGTGCCATATCAACAATCGGTGCTGTACAAAATAACCCTGCGCATTTTATAATACTAACTGAAATATATGATTACGAACAGCCGATACCAAAAGTACCAGAAATCAACGCACCCGAAGAGAAGCCAGCAGCACCCAAGATCGAAGTCATTCGTGAGAGGTCTCCGAAACCAGAAATGCCAAGGAAACCTTCTCTAGTACCGGGTGCACCCGTTGGAAGACGTGGTTCCCTCATACCTCCTCCAGAGGAAATGGGAAGACGTCCTTCCCTTATCATCAGCGACGAGGTATGTAGTCACAAAAAAAATCTTAGACATAAGATTTTTCTAGATTCATTCTGTAATGTTTTTTGTTCTTGGATACCAATTGTGTCCATTTCAGTGAAGGTATGATTTGTTTTGTAGACCTATATGTACAATTGTGCCGTCTTAGTTCTAGACACGTTACAATATACCTAAGAAGCGTTGACATCAGAATCACTCTTTGAAACGCAAGCTTTACGGCTGAAAGCACTCTGCGTTTGAGTCACAGAAACAGCATTTGCACTTTCAACATGCATGGTAGTCTGGTTAAAATTTAATTATTTCCTTTGCAGAGTAAATTATTCTTGAGCAATTATTAAAATTTCATGATAAATTTGATTGAAGCTATATGACAAAAAACCAGATTGCCAACTTTTGATGAGCGTCATGAATTTTCCTCACATTTTTGCTGCATTTGTTTCAACATCTGCAATTTTCTAGCATGATTTCTAACCGATCGCGTGTAATTTGCAATCAACGAGTGATTTGTACGGATGTGAGCGCATTACCACAAAGTAATTTTAGCCCCTAGTAGTATAGACCCTATTCTCTCAAGCCGAACCCATAACACGAATGCATAGACCCTTCAAAAATACATTTTCATAATCGTCTGAAAAAGACGATGCTTTGTATTACCAGAACGCTTTAGCAAAGGAATTAGAGATTGATTTGGTTTACGGTGGAGTTGAGTTGAGCTTAGACCCTTAATTCCTTGCTTTTGGATTAAACAAAATTTAGCAATGTCACAGCAGATACTTTTGAAAACACTGATATTGAATCGTGTATGTAGAGATATTAAGACCGTGCAAAACGTAATCCACAGGAGAATAGAAAACTAAGACCTGGTGAGGTGATCGAAGAGAAGAAGGTAAAAGATAAAACGCTAAGAGTTCTAAATGAATGTTATTATTGCCGTGACAAAATCTTAACTATATCTGTATACGGTATTATTAATGCATTTGCATCCGACGCGGTTTAAAACACTGTTTCACACGTAATACTGGATAATCACATGAACCTTGAAAAGAGATTTAGTTAAAAAACATTGCATATATTGGTAAATGTAATTATCCAGGTTATACAGGGTGATTGGAAGATGGGTGCAAAGCTTTAAGGCGAAGATAGTACAGACAATTTAGAACCATTTAAGCCATGGTTGTCTTAGACGAAGTCTTACCAAATATTTTTAACCAAATTTTCAAGTTTTTTTTCGGAAATTCTCAAAATTTAATGTAAACTGCAAAATTATGGCCAAATTGAATGATAAATGAATTCATTTTTTATTTATTTAATTAAAGTAATGTGTAAGCAATCAAGCAAAACATGTTTTAGGCTTCTGTGTCATTAGACATTTTTTTTACAGACATTTAAAGCTCAGAAAAAATAAAAAATTTGTACAATACGTCTTCTAAACCTTATAAAAAAAAATTGGTAAGACTTCGTCTAAGACAACCATGGCTTAAATGGTTCTAAATTGTCTATACTATCTTCACCTTAAAGCTTTGCACCCATCTTCCAATCACCCTGTATATATCTAAGAAACGTTTTATCATCGGAGCACAAAGCTAAATTGCACAACTTTGTGAAGTACGCATACACAGATAAATTGCACAGCTTGTCAGCACGTTACGCACACGAAATAATGGTCAGAGATTCGTCGTGTCGAGACGAGATCTTTTACAGGAATGGTGTGCCTAAGGAGGCTTGTCTTACACATCACGATAATGAACCGGACACTAACATGAACGATTAACACGAAGGTGACGCAAACTGTAACGTAATAACTTTTGCACACGCTCGCTAGGACACTGCACCAATAATGAACTAAAGTTAGGACACTGCACCAATAATGAACTAAAGTTAGGTTAGGCAGATAGCCCAGGTTCGGCAGCGGAGATTTAGGTAGGGTTAATATTACTTATGGGATTATCAATGTTTTTTAACAACAGGTCACGAAATTACGTCCCGGCGAAGTTTTAGACGAGAAAAAGGTGAGACCGATTGGATCTGGTCAGTTTTAGGTGGACGCTGCTCGCTTTTGCAAAGCATTTTTTTTTGTCTTTTTTATTTTTCTTCTATTGTTGCACTACATGACTATACGGACGACTATTACTCTTAAGTAGACATAAGTTTTGTTTACAGGGAAGATATTGTGATAATTAGTTTTTTACCACACAATAGTTTTACAATGACATTAATTCATTTCCCCCATCCCCCCGCAAATACACGCTTGGCAATACAAGTCGAAGCGAATCATTGGTTTTTGAAAAAGAAAAGTAAAAAGAAACAAAAACACAATCTTCCTTTCATTACTCTCATTACATTGTATCCCCTTTTCAAAAAGCTGCGTCTACAATAGCTTCAACGAGAGCTAGTTTTAGACCCTTTAGTAAACTTTAGTTGCAATCTTTACAATGTCCGAACTCTTTTACATATCTTTTTCTTTTTAGACGTTCTATTTAGAATTAGATCTAGTGACCGCTTTGCCGACCAGCGGGTTTACGATGTGACAGAGCATCGCTGGGTTTGACCTTTTTTTGTTGATGAGGGAAAAGAACCAAAAACATTTATAGAATTGAGAAGTAATTTGAATAGTGCCGTAATGGGTATAAATCCTATGGAATTACTCAACATACGTCTTTGCTCAATCACCCAGAAGCTAAATTTTTTGTCTGAGTTTATAGCATCTGTATTATTATTAACGTTTCTTTCCCTCATCAACCAAGCTTGTTAGTTTTACTTATAGAATGGCTTTATTCAGTTTCCAACACCTAATTTTACTTTTTAGTTTTCCACTAATCTTTTTCTAAATGCACTATACATTTTACTATCACTTTTACGAGCTACAAATGTTTTAAAACAATACTTTACTGACTCGCATTAACTACGCGAAACATGTAAATGCTTCGAAAATATTTTTCTCAAATTAGTGGGAAAAACTAATTATAATAAACAATAATTTATCATTATTATTAATTATGCACATACAAATTCACACTACACATTAACACGTTCACATTTGACACTACTACATCTGACACACATACAAAAATACACAAAAATATTAACTTTTAAGCACTCAATATCTATTTGTACAGATTTTTATTTATGAGCACACTTTTAACAGAGAATGTTTTACTAAAACTTATACTCTTTTTTCCAAAAAAGAAACGCGCCAGGCCGGGAGAGTTCATTCCGGAAGAGGTATATAATGTGTGGAAAATTATCTGTTTAGATTATTTACATGTCATAGAAAAAAATAGACTCGTGGCTAACATAGAACCTTTCAAAGTGATTAATTTACAGTGAATAATTTCATATTCGTAGTAAATAAAAGCTCTATGATCAAAAAAACGTGGCATAGAAGAAAGATATCATTATTTATGTTACATTTCGATTCCGAATACCGTATTTATGTTTTGTAAATAAAAAAGAAACCAGTGCTACTAATACCTTGTCATTCTAACAATATATTAAACATTTAATTAGTAGTAAAACATGATTATGACGACACTTAAAATCTATGCATGACTCCTATTAAAATCCAACATAAATCAAGAACACTTCATTTATCGTAGAGGATAAATAAGTGGAACGAAATTAATAATAGTCGCACGACTACAGACCATATTATTTATCGCTGTCGATAAAACTGTGTTTAGTAACTCCTAATCCTAATAAAATAATAATGCGTATGCGACACCGCACGCACGTATATAACAAATCAATTAATAATTTTATTCAAACAACGTAAAAATAAAAGCCAAAATTAATAGCGTGAAGCAAGGTTATTTATTGCGTTATTGTGTAATTGCATGAAAGTATTCAATTTATAGCTTTAGCACCCAATAACTGTTATAATTTATGATCACATTATTCAAAAGTAATATCTATGATGACCTTTTAATATCCTTATCATACTACCAATATAATTTCCAACCGTTGAATAATTTACATCAATCAATTATATCATAGATGTTACTTGTAATAATTGTAAAGATGCCACAAAATGTCTTAAACATTTAAATTCAATTAAAACAATGCAAAACACTGTATCTAATTATACAAATATATAATTATTCTAATCATACGTATAAAATATCATACAAACAGAAGATACACAAAGATTCTATAATTACGAATGATTTTCGTTTGGAGCCAACATTTATGTATCTATGACGCAAATAAGGCAATATTAATGTCAACTTTGTAACTCATAAGGTAGATAGGAAATGCATTAACGGTTGACTCGTTTACAACGTCAAAGTTCCAATGTAAAGCTATGCAGGTGGACTGGGTATGTTAGAACGGGATAAATGGAATTTTATAGAAACATTTCTAACATTAGACAGTACCAATCATCACAATAAACAAATTCAAGAAGGTGATCATCAAAGAACCAATCTTGACAACAACGAATCTATTTCGGAAGTGACTATAAATATGATTGAGTTTAATCAAACAAATCAAGCCTAAAACATTAAAGAAGTAAATGAAGCTTTAAATGAAACAGAAACTAAAGTAATTAATAAAGAACACGCACCTGTTAGTGGTGATAACGTGAAGGAAGATGGCGCGGGCGCGTTTAATGAAGCAAAGTGAGCACAATGCGTCGTGAGCCAGGAGAACGGTTGTCACTGTTATGATTGATCGTTAGTAGAATAAATATGACTATAGTAATCAGGCCAAGAGCGAAGCCACTGTTCTTGAAACGTTCTCACCCTTAACTGCCTCAACTTGCCAGCACGACTGAGTTATGTCCGTCGCATATTGTTAAAAAGATATACGTCTCGATATATTGATTGGTGCTACTAATGTTGACACCTAAAATAGAATGCAAAAGATTGATTGCCTTAATTGAAGCGTTAATTATAATGGTGGCACTGTAATGACAATATGCATTAAAGCATTGAAAATAAACATCGGTTGTTGGGCTAGCGAGGACATAAAATAATCTAGGCAAACTTTGGCTAGGTGGCGTTGTGCAGTCTAAAATTATATTCTAAAGCAAGTTTGATAATTACAATAAATATATTACCATTCTGCTACCCCAACACGAGCAAGGAAAGGGGGAGAAAATAACATGATCAAGTAAAATATTATACAATACAATATGATTTATTTCTTACCACAAATTACAGAGAAAGTACATAAAATAGTCTACAGATACAATTTAATAATTAATTTGTGGAAGACTGGTGCCTAAACTAAGTTTTTTACAAAACCTGTATGTCTGGTCACCAGGCCCCCTGCACAAAATTTTACAAAAAAAAACAATTTAGAGAAAACAATGCAACAAGTAGCTGAAAACAAACAACAAAAGCATTGTTTATGACATAAAAAATAATTACGATGTATATAAATAATATCAAGGACGGCCACAAATAGAAATAAAGCAAATCTTTGATTGACATAATGGTCGAATAGGAAATAGCTAAAATGCGCGTGGGTAGACCACGGGCGTCTGAACAGTGGGCTGGGACAGAACGACTCCATCAGAAAAATTTGGCAAGGGTGATCATGCCAATATATTTGGCAGTTAGTTCCTCAAATTAATCATGACAGACAAGTTTAAAACTGTCTCTAGAAATTTCAAATCATGAAGCTCGTGTTCTTATCAGAACATACTTGAAGGTATCCTATCATCATAAACTTAAATAAAAATGCTTACTTTTAAATGTAACCGTAACAATAGACATACCCGCTTTTATACTGCAATTAAAGCTCGCCCAAAAAAGACAAACATAGCACGGGATAACAGAGTCAAATTTTGAACAGGTAACTCCTAACGTTCAAAATTTGTCGGCTCGACAGCAATGCAGGCGCTCTGGGCACCAACTCACTTGCCAACTATGGCAATCATGTGAATAGAATGCATTAATACCAGGGTGCCAATCAATCTTTCGATCTCCTTGCGCAACCCCTCAATCTCGTATTATTTATTAATCTCGACAAACACGCGCACACACTTTGTCTCCTCGAGACAACTGTTGTTTGGCTATGACACCCAACTGATTGTTTTAATATTGACCGACGTCATACAGTGCAGTCTCTACAACTATTATAGCCAAGGCAAGAGTTCGAATCATTCGCAGTAGGTCAACAAAAACCCATTGACCTTAATTACAAATGTCAATTTGAAAAAAATTGCGAATCATTAATCATTGAACCGAAACCGAGAGCTTCCTCGGTTTAAAGCCAAACATCGGAGAGAACATGGCGCATCACCGTCGGCAATAACTTCACGCATATATTAGCAGCACCGTTCAAGAACATGCTGCACGGATGGCTCACCTTAATCTGATAATTAATTGTATTGGTCTGCTGATTTGTGCTGAGCACAAATAGACGCCCACCCGCCCCCGCGCCCCACTATTGCCCGGCGACCATGTCGACACGACCCCTACTTCAGTCTTTTGACATTCGCGCCCATTTTTGCATGGAACGACTAACGAACTGCCCCAAATCGAAATTTCACTAAACGACTCCAAATTATAACAACAAAAAATAGAAAAAATAAGGTGTAATACTTAGGAAGTAAATATAATTTAATAGCATTTAATTAGAAGCTTTTTTCATAAATATGGATGATGCACATGAGAGGAGAAAACTTTTTAAACTTTTGATTCTTTTAAAAGTAGTTTTAAGTGTTTAAGATAATTATGTGTAGACATAAGATTAGACTGTGATATAGTGCGATGCAATTATAAACTTTATAAAGATTAATTTTAATACTGTTCAACGAGAGATTCGATTGTTTTGTGGCATCAAAGTGATTATATGTGATTAACAATGGCAGCGGTTGCTAGAAAACCGAGTGTTACCTTAACTAAACCTGCGCCTGCAGGTGATCCGGTAAGTATGAAACTGCTTTTGTTCTATGTATTAAAAATCCCGGAAAAATCAATGGTCATTAAAAAGTTTCAATAAACTTTTTTATTAGAGAGTTCTAAATCTGGTTCCTGGTTTGTATATGAATGTCAGAATATGCTTTATTGCTGCAGATAATAAATAATCCTTAGTCTTTGACACACTTTCATAAACTTGATTCACTATTTCAGATTCTAAAGTTAACTGTCCTTCAGAAAATCCATAGGTTTAAAATAATTTTCAGACAATGATGAATTATGTAACTCCACTAATGTGGTCATAAATCAGTCGATACACCTGTTAATTATTTCATTTAAATCAAATGCATTCCAAGAAATTCATAATTTAACGCCTACTTGCGTTCGTTTTAGCTAAGCAAACACTGTGTTGCGCAAGCAATATATCTTTCAGCTAGATAACTGATTAATATTATACAACAACGTTTGCCATAGTTAATGAAGTAACAGTAGTTATGTCTTGAATTTAATGGCTAATTTCACTGGCCCAAATCTAAGTATGAAGTTGCGCTATTCGGACGGTTTCACGTCTCTTTCATCGTTTCTCGTTTCACGTTGTTTCCCTTATCCACAAACTGCCTTGTCCATAGGCAAATTGCTTTTGAGTTTATCCACAAGGAATGTTTCAGTAACAGCACCGAGTCTGGCAATAGGCTCACCTTTACTTTTTGGGTTTGAAACTAACTGGTCAATTGTATTCATCTGTACATATCCTTTTAGGCGTTGTAGACGTGATGATATGCAATGTCCACGACCTACATTATTTTCTACTTATCACAAAAGCTATTATTCACATCAGCCAAATGTCGTAGATGATGAGTTTGGCACGCACCTATCAGGAAGATCAGCAAGATCATAATTACAATAAATCTTTTTGAAAACCTTAGTAATAATTCAATCAAATCCTATTGAGGACAAGATTTGTTCTGCTTTTACTGTTTTGTACAGGAAAGCGTGAAGATATGTAAGAGTACACTTGTGCTACATTTGTCAGGAAGTCCAGTGTTGTCAGGTCATTTGGCTAACGCTCATAACGAAGTACAACTGTCATAACATTCTAATGTATCATCCGTTTCAGTTACCAACCAAGCAATTTTTCAATCTATATCGGACTAGAACATCTTCTTCGTAACGATTTAATGACCTTTGATTAAGCATCTTTGATTCGTCATTTGTTACACCATGATTATGTTATTTTGAGAATTTTCTAATTCATTTTCAGTAAGATTAATAATTTCTTTTACCATCGGCTAATAGAATAATTTTAGAAGTATCTCCAAGTTTATTAACGACATAAACCGATGTATGGTGTAACTGGTGATGAATATATATGTCTTTTAGACTCTTTCAATGTTACTACATTATGAATACGACGATTTTTAACTTATCATTGTTTATAATACTCCCTTTTATGTTTTTTTTATCTTAACTACTTTCTGAAATATGTATAGTAAATGGACCATTATTTTACCAAACAGTCATACAGTTACTACTTGACTTGAGTACGAATCATCATTTACTTTACTTATTACAGTATTATTTTCTTTACAAATTCTAGGTCTATTTGCTTTACGATTTTAATATGTTGATTTCAACGTGATTAACTCCGTTCAGAAAACTTACAAGACAAAAATTACTCACATAATTCTGATGATATAGCGACGAAAATCCGGCGATGCACGAAGGCCCTCAGTGCAAGATCTTGAAGACCTCATCAACAAACCGTCGGTGCCTCTCAAGCCTATCGGCAGTGGAGGACCTCCGGTCATCGTTGATGTGCAAGAAAGTTATTCTGCTGTTGAAGGTGAGAATATTGAAACGATTTAGGAATAGTTTTTCAGAGTAAGGTTAAAAGCTGTTTTACATAGCACTGCTGCTGTTTTCCTTGCATTGACAAGTCAACTGGTATTGGAAATGACCACCATGGGTTGTTTGTGCGTACGTTGCCAAAATAGCTTATATGGGTATTCAGTACTGGTTCATTCTGCTACAGCTATTTTTTAAGGTATCCCAACATTAAGGTGACCGTTTTGTATTACTAGTGATATCTTTGCGACATTGTTATCGGCTCTTTTTACCTGCTAATGCGTAAAAAAAAAATCGATCAGATATTATTTCTAACATCATATTTTTTCATTATCTAGATCAAACTGGCTACCTCACGGTCCAAGTGGAGGGTAATCCAGCGCCCACATTCAAGTTCTACAAGGGCGTGGGAGAGATCATCGAAGGGGGCCGTTTCAAGTTCAATACCGATGGTGAAACTGGTCTCATCACCCTCTGCATGAGGAAAGTCAAGCCCAATGATGAGGGCAAATACAAGGTTGTGGTTAGCAACATTCATGGAGAGGATTCCGCTGAGATGCAGCTATACGTATCCGGTAAGTCTCGAAATGATATACCTGATATATGTTATTGTAAAACACATAGTGATAAAAATGGCAAGGTCGATGATAGATTGTCGGCTTTAATTAGTGGCGCAATTAATTCGTTACATTGTAAACAATACATTACTCGCCAAGCAACAACAAACAGCATACCTATCTCCTCTTGATATCAAAACTCATTGGTATCTACAGTCACATAAATAACAATAATGTTCATACAGACTCCAGCGGCATGGACTTCCGTGCCATGCTCAAGAAGAGGAAGTACGCCAAATGGGGCGAAAAGAAAGAAGACCCTGACTGGGGAGACCTCAAGGAGACAGAAAAGCCAATTCCACCCTTGAAGAAAGTGGAAAAGGTAAGGTGCTTCTTTTTAAAAACACAACAGCTATTGATGAATTTTCACATTCCAATCAAGAAAGATTGGACTATAGAAGATGGTGATATAAACGCTATATAAAATGATATAAATAAAAGTGAATATAAAAATAATGACGCAAGGCAACGCAGATCAGATTTAGATCTTTAGACCGTGCTAAGAATAGAATATATAAAGAATAGATGCTTGAATCAAGACCAAAATAAGCACTAATGTTTTCTGCATTGTCTTGCAGTCTATTTAAAACTATTTATAAATGAGTAGACAGCTCCATCGGACTATTAATACACTGAAATATGAAGTTCAAGGAACTGCCAAAGATTCTTGTAAAATGTTTCATAATCTTGTGAATAACAAAATATAGATATTGTATATTCTACGCTAAGAAATCAATGCTTTCAGGTAGAATATCGAGTAGCATGATAATAAATACCAAAGTTTTAGTCAGCTTCCACTTTATTAACTTAAGTTATGGAATATCTTGATGCAATACATGAATTAGATCCTGATCTACATTATGATATATTCCATTCGTTATAACTAATTATAGTTAGTAGTGGTCGCCTAATGGTCGAAATTCGACTATTATTCATTTAAAGCTTAATGTTTTTCTAATGCATTAATATTTATGAAAGAATATTAGTTTTCTGCACTCCTTGTCCATATAAACATCAACTGTGCCAAATTTTATATTCCTGCGTCCGCGTGATTTTCGTAAAAAGGGGTACAAAATTTTTGCTTCATATATTATATAGAAGATATATATTCATCAGTTGCATCAAGAATTCTAACCAGAGCTTCATATAAAAGATGTTGTATAACTCTTTATTGAGTTATTTAATAATGTTAACTGAGCAGATTTGTTTAGTATGTTAATGTTCTAATACTTTTAATTATCTTTTATCACTATGCATCATGACATTTAATTCTTAGGGCTTAGAAACTGGATATTTCGAGGAGGACGGCTTCCTAGTGGTCGTTTCTGAAGGTGTGGAGATGGGTAGATTTCCAGCTGAGAGGAGATCATCCTTGAACTGGAACTGGGTCAAGGTCATCAGTATTTTAAAATATAGCATCATCGTTCATTCCATCTTACATTTCCAGTTTCTCGATGTTATGAAATACTAACAAAACGTTAATTTATCAATGTTGAGTTCCTAAAAGGAAATCATTAATTTTGTTTCGGAATTCCAAATAATTTAAATTATTATAGGATGGGCATAAAAATACCCAGAGAACGGTATTACATCCAAGCTAATATTAATAAATGTTGGTTTTCTTACCATCGAATCCAATCGATGTTTGCTACAAAATAAATAAATAAGTTCTGAGCATGCATTAAAAAGGTTTTAATAGTATTAATTTTACATCTTAAAAAAACAAGTAGAATGTCAAAATTATGTCAATGTTACAATTATGAATTGTTTACATAGTATAGAAACCTACTAGAAATATTGGATTTGACGAAAAAATGGCTGGATGGTATTTTAACAAGATATTTCCCTGGTTTACTATCCGTGATGGATCAAGTAATGTAAGCAAAACAGAATTATAACATACAAAAAAAAAATTATACTTCGCGAAATTCAAATTTTCTTTAGTTTTTTGCAATTTGCGGCACCCTAATAGCGTAACACGCGATTAATCGGTTTCATTTTGATAGTTCAACAATATTCATTGCATTATTTACGTTGTTGAGCAGACACATTTTTCGAACATATGAAGCAATGGTTTAGTCATATGTTTCAAAACGAAACAGATTATGATTAATCGTGAGTTAGCACAATTAGGGTGCTGGGTCAGGATATATTATTATGTTGATTGAAATATGATTAGCTACCGCAACGCGAATCGTAGTTACATAATTATAATCATTAAAATCATCAAAAGACCCACGAAGGACCCAGGAGGGGTTTTGTGGATGATTTTAGTGATTCAAACTCAAACTCAAAGCATTTATTTCAATTAAACTATATAGTCACTTTTGAATTGATAAAAAGTCGATCAGTTTGAAAGTTGAAACTAGTTTTTTTTTTTTTTTTTTTTTTTTCTCGGTAATGGCTTCGCACGGTTTGTGCATTTAGCCAGTGTCAAGTAATTTTTCTTTACGATCAAGTAAATGGCCCGATACCGGGCACGAAGTTACAAAACAGTCATAGTCGTCTTTAGTCAGTCAAGTCCAGTCAAGTCAAAGTTATTGTAAAGCGGTAGTAACTTTACAACAACCTAATATGAGTTTTTGGGGGGAACACGAAAAGTCCACGTTAGTCACTTATTTTCACCTTCACTACACTTGTGCACTCACATGTAACTAAATTGAATAATTCACTACCAAAATTATACAATTTAATTCGCTATTTCACTAAATTTCATGAAAATGAAAATTCGTGCGACATGTTCCAACCGTATCCCGCCAAAAAAAAAAACCGTTGAAACTAGTTGCCCATTCCAAAACGTAGTTCTCTATGGACAAGAACGGGCAAGAAACTCCATGGACACTCTTTTAAATCAAATTGGATAATTACAAAATCTTGGGAACATTATTCTTGTTGCTTCTCTACGTGAGAAGAATGTAAAAAAAAAACAATCTATAAAAGTATCTACCTACACATTTAAACAGATAAACAAAATTGGAGTGTCTGTTTGTAATATTAAAATAACCGCTTTTTACTAAATGCATAAGTATGTATACCTACACGGTACATCTACCATTTAAAAAAAAAAAAAATTGTCTGTCTGTTTGTTCCGGTTAATCTCTGAAACGGCTGGACCGATTTTGACGGGACTTTCATAGGCAGATAGCTGATGTAATAAGGAGTAACTTGGGCTACTTTTATTATAGAAATTTTATAAATTTATTTTTATGAATATATACTTTTTTGTTAAATTCCACGCGGACGAAGTCGCGGGCACAGCTAGTCTATACTAATATTATAAAGAGGAAAAACTTGATTGTTTGTTTGCATTGAATAGGCTCCGAAACTACGGAACCAATTTGAAAAATTATTTCACTGTTGGGAAGCTACACTATCCCCGGGTGACATAGGCTATATTTTATCCCCGTATTCCCACGGGAACGGGAACTACGCGGGTGAAACCGCGGAGCGCTGCTAGTTCTAAATATAAGATTAATCCTGTAAAACCATATTCGTTAGGGTCGCTTATCATATTTTGTTAAACAAACAACCCAACACTGACCTACAATTGAAAAAAAAAGAAACCGTAAAGGTGCTCTTACACGGGCAATTTTTGAGCAATTATTGCTCGGCAATACTATGGATCAATCTGGATCAATTAAGTGGAGCAATCTGGAGCAACAACAATAAATTACGGATATGTTTCGGGAATATTGCTCCATATATTTCACATTTCTCAATGTCGCTAATATGAGTTGCCGAATATCCAATCGGTTTGGATTTTTTTTTGTCAATTTTCTTTCTATCTCGTTTGTACAGTGGGCTGCATCAATTGGGTAGCCCAGTTGTGTAAGAATTTTAATACAACTGGTGTACCCAATTGTTGCAGCCCACCGTACGTATAACTACGTCTCATTTTTGCGAGAGGAACCGGCCGGCGTAGGAGGCGGCGCCGCGGCTGTGGGGACCGTTTTGCTTAGTTTTTTAGGTTGCTCCATATTACATGATATTGTGTGGGGCGTATCTCTGGCAAAAGGTTGCTACATGTTACCATTACCCTAAATTGTTGGTTGTAGTCGTGACGTCATAGTTGACGAGAATTGACCAGGATGGAGAAATTTTAGTTGCTCGTGTAAGCGCACCTTAAGAAAATTTTAATTTAGCGGAGTACCCTCGTGCTTTCCCCTTTACTAAAAGCACTTAACTATACCTAACTCACAGTTCAATCATGTTTCATTTATGGCTTCCTAATAATAAAGCTTGATTTCAATTTCAAGTTAATTCTCGATTGTGCTACTCTGTTGTAACATAACTATTAAAATTCTAGGATATCTATGACATAAGGAGACGTGTGTCTCTGCCTGAATTAATACCTGATTGGCCCGAATTGATGGAGGCTGTCAAAATAAAGGTTCGATAAAAAGGAAAGATAAAAAAAAGTTTAAATGAAAAGTGATTTTTTGACCATTTGAAATCTCTTAAAGTTAAGAATCATATTGATAATGATAAACATGGAAACTTAAAAGCTGTTGGAGTATTTAGATTTCAAATGGGCGGAAAAGAACTTCTAAATAATGATTGAAATTAAACCACGAATGATAAAATAACTAAACTAAAAATACCTCTGAAGTTACTGATTTCAACAACCAAAGAAAAACTGACTATAGGTATCAGAAACATAGCAGAGGTTCCAATTTTTTTTTTTAAATTAATGACATGAACACCTCAGAAAACATAAAAAGAAACGTACAAACGTTGAAGTCAGTAGTTACAGAGCGATATAAATAAACAAATGCATTAAATTGAATTTTAAATTAACAAAGGGTTTTTGTATCACCACTTCATGTTTCTTAACTTGAACATGACTTTCAGGCAATGTAAGTGGAATGAATTTGATGACTATTGTTACTTTTGAATTGGTGTCCACTATGTTCAATTGCAGGTCTATACTGACGTCGGATTGAAGAGCTTTTATCACGTCATTTTTATCAAAATAATTATATTCCTCATTATTTACTTCATTAATTTCAGCTGATGCATCCGGTGTTTCGCAGATGTTGGAATTTTTTGAACTATGTTGATTATAATGTTTAAGGCATATGGCAATATTGTAATCAGCATATGTATTTTTGAATGTAACTTTAGTACATTTGATATAGGACAAACTACTTCATTTTTTAAAGTCCTTGAACATCCCTTTTCGCGAAGTTACATAGTAAGATAAATCACTAAGATTAAATGGATATTTTGTAGAGATCCCATAATAGAAGACCGTCACTGGCTGAACTGATCCCGGATTGGCCGGTGCTACACTCGTTCAAAAGAGACGAGGTTTGACAGCAACGTCCATAGACACAATGCATCTTGAAGTGTAATATCACAAAATGCAAATTATTTGTCGCACAGCAATGTGTCCCACGGTTATCTGTACGATCTTATAATCTGGTTGAATTATTACAGAAAATCTTGCATTAATGTCTGCTATACACTATTGAACATAATTAAAACATGGATAAATTACTATACAATTAATTTCTTCGTTTCTTAAAAAACAGCAACCAGATTTAAATGCTCAGTCTTCTTACAAGCTCGTATCTTGTGAATGATGTAAATAGAACCTTTAACTACCTATCAATCTTCTATATGATATTATAAATAACCAGCTCTACCTGTTGTAATAAATATTTCAGCTTAAAGAATAAACTAAGCAGATATTCGTGCAGGAATGTTTCAATGATTTTTTCAGATTATTTGATCAACAGCGACGTGGTCACCAACTAGTCAGTCCAGCACATCTTTGGTACTCTATTCTTCTATTCTCTTCTTAAGCAATTCTTCTGTGCACATCTTCGTCGATATTTTACTAGCAGCACAGCGCACCGGTTCAATATTCTATGCACAGTGACTTCAATGTTCCAGTATAAATAAAATCCATTCAAAAATGATGAATATTTACTGCATATCCTTTTATTTATATGCATTGCAAAAAAAATAATGTTTAGTCGTTCCACACCAATTCATCATTTTTGTTCGGTCAAATGTATATTACTTAAATTAAGATAAACGTTTATATAAAATCACGCCCACTTTTGCACATTTATTAAAAGAAAACTATAGAAATTCCAATTTCTGTACAATAGCATGGAGTTCACATGATTGTGTGGGTGGCGGTGATGAAAGAATGGCTGACGATTCTAACGCCTCGGATACTACATACGAGTTCAATTGTTTTCGTTGATTTTTTTGCACTTAAGTTACTGTTCGCTCGAAACATTGACAGCGGTGAGGAGTGAGGCAGGTTTCTTGATCGTCAGCACTCAAAGCTTTTGTATGAAGAGCACATTTTTGTGTTATGCACTCTCCCGTCTCTTGTCGGAACAGGTATATTAATGTCCAACGGACATTGTTTTCAGAAACAAGAGTCGTTCTTGAAGCCCCTCATAGATCAATTCGCGAAGGAAGGCAAGGATAAGAAGGTTACATTCGAAGCCATCTTTACTAAACCAAATGCAAAGCCGAAATGGTACTTCAGGAAAGATGTAAGTAAAATTGTTTCTAATACCGTAAAGCTATAATCTATCGTTTTGACTAAAGCTATATTCAAATATCCACTCAAATATTTACAGGAACTATTCCCCGGGTCTAAGTATAAGATGACAAACGAAGGAGACTCCTACAAACTGATTATCATGGCCCCAAAGGTCGAAGACACGGGTAAAATTACCATTGAGGTCAGCGGCATCACTTGCACTGCTTTCTTGCAAGTAGATGAACCGGACCCTACCTACACGTTCACGAAACCACTGAAGAAGACCACTAGTGGTTACACAAAGCACGAGTGCGTCTTAGAATGTACCGTCTCCAACAGTCTCGCCATTGTTTCCTGGTGGAAGGGAGAAGAGAAAGTGGAAGATGGCGAAATATTCCAGATCTCTAAGGACTTGTCAGGTGTCTGTAGGCTAGTCATCAAGAGCTGTAAGTTTGAAGATGCTGGCAAATACACTTGTAAGATCGAGAAGCAGCCTGACAAGACTGAAACTGAGGTTAAAATTGTGGGTAAGTAGACCATTATCAGCTTTATCACTTCTTACCTAAGATAAAATTTAAAAAGATGACTGAATGCTCATTGGCATGACTTTTTTAATTTCAGAATACCCATACAAGTTCACAAAGGTTCTCAAATCGCAACAGGCGATTGAGAAAGATACCATCACACTACTTTGTGAGCTGGATGATGCTGCTGGTGACGTGAAATGGTAAGAAATTTTACTTGAATCAGCTGTCTTGTTTTTTTAATCATTGTTAAAACTGAATTTCCGAAACACGCAAATTTGATGGTCTTAGAAGCTGGAATGATTAATTTAAACTTTCTCTGACTATCGGAATAAGCTATTTACGTTTAAAAAAATCGCACTATCTCTTCAACAGGTTCAAGAACAACGAACCACTGAAGGTAGACAAGCGCATCACAATCGTGAAGGAGGGTCGCAAGCGCAAGGTGGTGATCAAGGATGCCAAGGTCACTGACGCTGGCAACTTCAAGTGCGTCAGTAACGCTGATGAGACGGCTTGCGAATTGATTGTCAATTGTAAGTTCTATAATCATCAAGTACTAGGTCTGGAAGTCATGTGGTAAAAACTTTGCCCAGCATTGAAATGATACAGTAACAGTATTAGATTTGGAAGCAAAAGATTTTTTGCCATATTTAGGAAATGCAATAGTAATTTTGTCCATTTTGATGTAGTATCGTCTCTCAAAGTCACATCTGTTGTATTATTACGCGTATGACCTGTTTTCCTGTCTTCAAAATAGGATAGGTTAGAATATTCGGTAAATAGGGAACTAAGCAAGTTCAGTTCCACTTTTGTCAATATTTAGTGAAATTCGTCTTTTACAAAATTTTGATTTACATTGTAAAGACAATTCACATACCAAACAATATAACACATTGCTCAAAATGGTTAAGAAAAACATCGTGAGGAAACCGGCATGTCCTAAAACCAAAAAAATTAAGACATGTGACATCCACCTCACCCGCACTGGGCACGTGTGGTGGATTACGGCCTACCCTCTCACAGAAAGGAGGCCTTTATTTATTTATTTTGCTTTGTCTCAGCAGAAGAAAATGTATGGGTTGATTTTGATATACCAAACAAATTGATTTGTAAGGCGTCGCCAACAGATGATTTACCTTTATTGAGTATTATTGTGACACATATGAATGCCTCATCCAAGAAATGGGCTTGTTTCTAATAGTCCATTGTCTGAGACAACTAGACCCAAACTTTACCTAGCAATTCATTCAGTGTCTAAATATTGCAAAAATAGTTCTTCATAGGAACAGTCGTTTACTTCGTCGCGATGTAGGCAGCCATGTATGATGGGTTTTTTGAGTTATATAAAATGGTGTTTTGCCTTTCAGACTCGAATCGCTTCAACAAGAAGTTGAAGGACACAGAAGCAATTGAGAGGGACAAGGTTGTCTTAGAAGTAGAATTGCAAGACCAGACTGCTGACGCAGTTTGGTCTTTCAATGGACAGCCTATTGTGCCTAATGAAAGGTGACTATTTTATGATTGTTTAGTTACTTTACCCTACTACTTTGACGGAACATTTTTCGGAGCGTTTAACCTGCAAGTGTAAAAGTGATCTTGTTCAATTTGTGTTTTTGTAGAAATCTTTACACTCTTTGTAAAAACTGAAACTATTAACTATTTTTTTTTTCATAGTTAATTCGTTTTTTTCTCTCGTCAGTTGCATCATTTTCAGTACTCCCAAATCAGATAATAATTAAACCTAATACTTACATACACTTTGATTTTTATCAGGATTGAAATCAAGAACCTGGGTGGTGGTAAACACCAGCTGATCTTCAACAAGTTGGAGATGGAAGATGATGGTGAGATTCTCTGCGAGTCTGGCAAATTGACCTCATCTTGTAAGTTGACCGTCAAGAAGGGCGAATCCAAGCCCTCTATTGAATGTCCGGATGAGTTCTGCGGACCACACGACAGGCCTTTCGTTATTGAGGTGCCTTATAAAAGTAAGTTCTGAAAATGTATTAACCTGTTAAGGCATTTTAGCTAGATATTGGGACATGTTCTATAACATGGCTATTTTCAGTTTCCGGCACCCGTCAAACACCAATCGAAGCTAAGCTATGGAAGGACGGTAAAGCACTGCCCGCCAAAGAAATCGAGGCAGTGGTTGAGCAAGAAAAGGTTCTATTCAAGGTCAAGAAACCAAGCAGGGATGGATCTGGCAAATACACGATCAAGCTATCCAACGCCCAGGGCGAGGACTCGAAGGATGTCAGCATTGTCATGCAGAGTGTCCCTACTCCACCCCAGGATGTGACAGTCGAGGAAGTATTCCAGACTTCTTGTGTGGTCGCCTGGAAGACTCCACAGGACGATGGTGGTTCACCAATGATCAAATATGTTATTGAGAGACAGGTAAGGCAAAGTTTCGATAAAAATGTAATGCTGTTATTTGTTCGACATAACCTTACAGAGCAGACGTGGCCGAATATCGCAAAGAATAGAAAAAAAGAAGGTAGAGGCCTTCTTTTTCTCCTGCAATGGGACACACATCAGCGTAGGCTACGAATATGTGTTACTATAAATATGACGCTAAATAAAATATCTTCTCTTCCAGGACATGTCTCTCAAAGCAGGTTGGGACAATGTGGCGGAAGTACCAGTTGGCCAACCGTTGAAGTACAAGGTCGAAGATCTTATTCCGAAGAAGACTTACAAGTTCAGGATTCGTGCCGTCAACAAGATCGGTTCCAGTGAACCTGGTCTTTTCGGCAAGCCCGTGCTGGCTAAGGATCCATGGGGTAATGGACTAAATTTTAAATACAGACGCCAACACATCAAGCTACCTCAAACTGTCAAATTTTCCCAATTGACCGTGAACCCTATGCTTATGTAATAAAGATGAAAATCCATCAAAGAAATTTGACAGTTTGGGGTAGCTTGATGTGCTGGCGTCTGTTAATTATTTGTTTTCTGCCTTCCTTCTAATAGCTTGGTGCTAACATGATTGTATATTATTTTAGACGAACCATCGAAACCCAAGAATGTGGAACTTACCGACTGGAACAAGGATCACGCAGACCTCAAATGGCAGAAGCCTGACAACGATGGCGGTGCACCAATTACTGGCTACGTCATTGAATACAAGGTAAAGAACACATCGAAAGAACATTCAGATTTTTCCCAAACCTTTCAATAAGATTTCTTGCAGGAATCCTTATCAAGTTTCACTAGATCTATATCTATAATTACTTAACCATTTACAGGAGAAGTTCGGCAAGGACTGGGTGACCGGTAAGGAGGTGCCTGGTGACTGCTTGGCAGCCATTCAGGATGGCCTCAAGGAAGGCTGCACCTATGAGTTCAGGGTTCGTGCCATCAACAAAGCTGGACCTGGAGAGCCTAGTGACGCTACTAAGCCTATTGTCGCTAAGTGCAGATTCGGTAAGTGGACCCTCAGAAGTGTACATTTTTGTCAAAATATTACGAGTTTTGACTACACCTGAAAGCCAATTGGCATGATCAGAAAATATGTAAATAATAATTGTTACAGCTGGTTGATCGTAGCGAAAACAGTCCATCATAGAGTTGACATTCTTTTTTTTTTTGTAAGATTGAATACACAGGCTTTCTGTAAACTGTGGCATTACCCTTCAAAACTTTAGGAAACTCTGTCTCTGTTTACTTCTTCACAAGTCACTTTTAAGTCTAGTCAGCAAAAGTCACAATGTCTATCTCAGCCTATTCTGAATTTAATGTCTCTGATAAATTAATTAATTGAATTACAGTCAAACCGTACATCGTTGGCGAGGGTCTCCAGAGCATTATCATCAAGAAGGGCCAGGTTATCACCTTCGATATCAAATACGGTGGTGAGCCCGAACCTACAGTCAAATGGATGAAGGGTGAAGAGGTAAATATTGTTCTTTTCTTTTATTTTAAGTTTCATTGTTATACAAAGTTTGATAAACAAAATCAGAGAAGACTCTTGAAGAATTATTTTGTAAAACAATGAAGATTTTATTTGAATGCCATGGATAATATAATAATGCCGAGGCCATGGAAGAGGCTTTGTAATCCATTGCAGTAATACGTAGTCAACCAAGACAATAAGACGACTGGGTGTAATGGATTCCACCCGAAATCTTAAGTGCCTCAGTGCCGACAAACATCGAAAATTCAAATCTGTCTACATTTTCGTATCACGTCACCACTGACAGTTATTTAAGGCGAATTTTACCAATGAAACTGAACGCGTCAGCACATCAAAACCGCGTTCGAGAGCCGTCAGTGTCAAAATTGTTATGGAACATTGACACTAACAGTCCTTGAACTTGGTTTAGAAGTGCTGATTGCGTTTAGTTTCATTGGTGAAATCGGCATTTAAATAAGTAACGGCCAGTACCTACCCACTTAACATGTGGATGTTGTAAGCGGACCATTCTGAAGATTCTGAAGAAAATACGAAGATTTGTAAAACATCAAGACGTATTAAAATCCCATAATTATCATGATTATCACTATTGGAGGATACATTTTTAATCAAAATTTTATTTTTGTCCTCAAAAAAGAAACGTGGCAAGCCGTACACAGAGAAGGTTAGATGGTTGGATCTAGATGTTGTATCGCATTTATATGTTCTAAACATAAACTCATACACTTTTCTCTATTATTTTATTCTACAATATGTGCTAACACAACTATACAATATACTTGATACAGATTGTATGTGCGGTGGTAAGATGAACGAAAAAAAAAAAACAAATTCAGTCTTCTCATTTTAAAATTACAGTTTTTTGAAGTGAAAAGTTCTTTCTGAACAGTGAACGAAACTTTACCGTATCGCGACGGTGACGTTGAATCGTGTATACTCGGCTCCAGTCATGAGTTTTCAATTCTGTCGTGAAGGTAGTCCCAAGCACACACCTTCTTTTTCTTTCTTTCAACTTACTACCTCAACGCTAAAAGCTCCCACAAACAGGCGCAACGCGACTGCGCGACGCGTCTCTCGTAGAACAATTTCTATGAAAACTTGATGGAAAATATTCTACAAGTATCGCGTCGCGCCGTCGCATCGCGTTAGTCTGAAGAAGCCATAAAACAACGCAAAAGCAACATTTTACATTGTTCTTGGACAACAAAATACACAATGTAATTGGCTTTGAAAAGTTATGCTTTCGATGTTGTAACTAAACGTTACTATTTTATTGGTATTAACTAGAAATTATTCTGATTGGCTCAAAAGCACCAAACTTATGTAGATGCACTATATAAGTTTAATCAAAAAACCAACAAGGACAAACAGATTTCACCATTTCTCACAAACACTTTTTCTCTTTTTTTACTGTGGTAACACTCAGCAGTACGACGATTTCGTCGCATGCTGGCAACACATAACATTCTAACACTATCAACTGGTCGCAATGTTGCACCGTTGCATGTACAAATATGGTTTTATATATAATTTTAACGGATTGCGTCTGATATCACCAATGTCCATCATATTATAATACATCACCACAATCACCACCATTGCTTTTGATAAACAGACAATTCAGAATCACCGCTGCGACATTATTTTACTGTGACAAAGAACAAATTACCTGGAGTAGGTACACCTTATTTGTATTAACTATTTAGCCACTTTTCAAAATTAGATATTTGAAAAGCAGTTGGTACAGACGCTAGCATATCAAGTTACTCCAAACTGTCAAATTTACCCAATTGAACATGATCCATAAGCTTATGTTATAAAGATAAAAATCTATCAAAGAAATTTGACAGATTGTGGTAGCTTTATGTGCTGGCGTCTGTACCTACTTCATTATTAACTTTCAAAACAGACACCCCAAATCAAGGCATGTCACAGCGATCGTACAAAAGGTAGGTAAGTATGTGTAAGAAGCTGTGACGTGGAGCATGACAGGTCAAAGGGCATTTAAGAACACCTTGACTGCTGTCTGCTGAAGAAACTGACTTCTGGTCCTTCAAGATGACATGATGCCGTCAGTTGTATTCAAGCCTTATGGATGAAGTTTCAATAGAGAAATATTGCAACAAAATACTAACCCTCCACACAGTTAAATATGTATCGAGTAGGCAAACTGTCTTTCACAAAACTACATCACAACTTATTCACTCCATAAAACATTTAAGTATGCATCACCACCACTCTAACAACATCAATATTGCAACATCATCAGACGCGATCCCTTTATTAACTTATACTCATGTCAACATGCCATCACAGGAAATCTTCGATGATGGTGATCGTATTACCATTGACAAGTACGAGAGGAACACCGTGCTGACAGTAAGAAGGACCACCAGACCTGACAGTGGAAAGTACAAGCTTGTGCTGACCAACTCTTCGGGTAGCTGCGAGAGCATTGGCGATGTGGTTGTCTTGGGTAAGTCAGATCCTTCTTTACCTGCCCTCAAAACTGAGCTGTTTGTGGTAGGTATACAGTCCAATGTTGTATACTAACTTTGGAACGAGTAGAAAAATAACTTCTAGGTTACGCTTTGTGAATCTAATGTCATTAGTGTTCTCTGTTATTACGTTTTTAATCAGTCCCAGATTTACTCACGCGGCCCTAATAACCTTTTTGAATTGTACGTACCTACATGACATACATTAGACATAATAGTGAAAATGGGTTGGGGCACATACCGGTTTAAGAGATGATTATGTAAAATTATCTAACTATACTCATGAAACTAATCGTATTTCAGACAAACCAAATCGCCCGAATGGCCCGATCGAAGTTGTGGACATCCGCGCTGAGAAGGCGACCGTCAAATGGCAGAAGCCAGACGACTGGAAGGGTTCCGATATCACCGGATACACTCTCGAGAAAATGGATATGGTGAGATAAGCTATTAAATTATTTTTTAAAGTAAAATAAAATAGAGGCCCACGTAGTTTGAGCCTAAAATAAATTATAAATAAAATAATTATCCAATTTTCCCACAGGATACCGGAAACTGGGTGCCATGTGGCGAAACTGGCCCAGATCCTACAGAGTTCCAAGTCAAGGGTCTTACCCCGAACCACAAGTACAAGTTCAGGGTACGCGCCGTCAACAAGGAAGGCGAGTCCGAGCCATTGGAGACTGATGGCTTCATTGTTGCCAAGAATCCTTACGGTAAGAATAAATAACTCACAATATTAGTAAAATATTTTAGTGAACCCGAATACCTATGAATCTGCAAGTCAAAACGGAACGTAACTACAAACGTCATTAGAATCCCGCCATTTTTTTATTTTGACATTCATTTGTTTATGTTTACAAACAAATCGACACATGATTTGTTTATATCCGTGCAAGAATCTAAGAAAACCTAAGTTTTTCAAATAAAACCTTTGTGCAATTGAATCTTAATCCGGAATTGAGTTTATCAAAAACAGCCCATTTATCACACACCAGTGTTCACATCAAATTATCATCCAGAATGTACAATATTCCCTTGATATTATTCTCTAGACCCACCGAAGGCACCTGGAAAGCCTACAATCACCGACTACGACAATATGTCGGTGACTTTGCAATGGGAACCGCCGTCAGACAACGGTGGAAGACCAATCCTTGGATATGTCGTGGAGATGAAAGACAAGTTCTCCCCAGATTGGATTGAGGTGAGTTTTCATTAGGAACTAAGAATCTTTTTATTTATGTACATGACTTGAACTTAGAGAATTTTCCTTGATAGCTACATTCTTTTTAAAATGTAAATCATAAGTTTTGTTATGAATTTTCAAATCATCTTGCTATTTTAAAATCAAAACTCAAGTACTCAGCACAAGTCTGTTGCAGTGTTTGTTCTATTAAGATACAAGTCTTGACCAGTTTGATACAAATAACTAACTGTTCCGTACTTGTCTTACTTTTATTTCAGGCATTAAAACTGTTCAAATAACTTTAGCAAGTCTTAAATCTTTTTCATTTATATTAAAGTATCCTATTCTATCAAAACATAACATAACCTTTGTATCCGCAGGTTGTAAAAACAAATGACACCAAGACCGAGTACAAGGTTGAGGGTCTTAAAGAGAAGATGGTGTACCAATTCCGTGTGAAGGCACACAATAAGGCTGGTGTTGGTGAAGCGTCGCAGCCCACCGAAAACCATCTCTGCAAGCATAAGAACTGTAAGTATAAACTACACAGTTGTGTAAAGTCCATAGTTAGCAGTGATGTTAAAGTTTCAAAAACTCTCTATTACCTATTATCATATTATACCACCAGACATCAAGATTATTTACCCTTATTTATTCTAGCTATTTGATGTAATGAAGACCTTAATGTAATAAACAGCTGGTGTGACAATTGAATTACATTATAAGCAGACTTACTGCTACCAATTATCAAAAAAATTAAGATATTTCTACATTTTGTGATAATACATAATATCAAATAAATAGTTTCTATAAATATATTTACACAATTATCTCATGAAAGCAATTTTATTAAGTGGCATAAAAAAAACTATTTGCAATTGTTTTGTTTCAAGACTAGGAACATAACAATCTGTTTTCCGTCTACACATTACATATTATTAACATTTATTTGTATAACATCAACAGTGAAGCCACGCATTGAGCGCAGCACATTCAAGTCCGTGATCATCAAGGCAGGCCGCACTCACAAGTGGTCTGTGGATGTCATCGGTGAACCACCACCAGAGATGACTTGGTGAGTAACAAGGATAAATAGGTGTTATATCTTATATATATATTTCATCAAGATACAAGAAAAAAATTAACGTCTATGTACAGATGTCAGCACATCAAGCTACCCCAATCTATCAAATTTCTTTGATAGATTTTCAACTTTATTCCAATAAAATAAGGTTCATGTTCAATTGGGAAAATTTGACAGTTTGACCTGCTGGCGTCTGTATGTTAAGCCTAAGGCTTTAAGGATTGTGATAAAATAAACAACATCTTGATAAAACATAATAAATGAGTAAGTAGGTAATTGTTACATAGCTTAGCGAATTAAAAAAATATCGTACGAAAAATATCTACTTATCCTAGTTTTACGCATACATTCACTGCACGTAAAATTTAAAATATGTTTATGAGGTCAAAGTTTGATCATAAAAAATGGCACAATAAGATTCGCAACCTACTAATTTGTGAAAAGATCATCACTTTGCGCTATTATTTATTTATTTATTAAAACATAATGCACAAGTAAAAAATACTGTACAAAGGCAGACTTAATGACCGAGGCATTTTCTACCAGTCAACCAGAGTCAGTTTTTATTATGAATGCACACTCCTTAATCTTTTGAGTCCGTAGCATTTTTATTTTACGATCTTTCGTTTTGCGATGATACGAGTAAGTCGTACATGGGTTTTTTTTTTGTTATCCTATAATGTGGAAGCTTCGCAATATCTTCTCGTCCCACTTACCGCAGTGTCTCAAGATGAAAGTCTTTGACCGTGTTGCCAGTGATAACATATGGAACAGAAACGTGGTCGTTCACAATGGGCCTCATATAAAGTCACCCAAAGGGCAATGCAGAGGGCTATGCTTTGAGTTTCCCTACGTGATCGAATCAGGAATCTTTCAGCTTCCCATGCGCTCTCGCAGTTTAAGAAATTACCCCCTACATACCTTACAAACAAACAAATACCTCCTTACTATATTAGGTGAATTAAAATTAGAATAAATTGCCATTTCTTCCTTTTAAACAACAATCTAAAATAAATAAATGATGTTCAGTTAAATTTTTCCTGTAAACATCTTACTGAATACCACTTCTCCTCAGGTCATGGCGCGATAACATCAAGCTAGTCAACACAGAACGCATCAAGATCGAGAACAAAGAGTACCACACTGACTTCACGATCGTGAACGCGGTGCGTCGTGATACTGGCAAATACAAGCTGAGGGCTGAGAACTGCAATGGTTTCGATGAAGAGACTGTTGAGCTGACTGTGCTGAGCAAGCCTAGCTCGCCTAAGGGTGAGTAGTAACCACCTGATTTTAAAGTAGTCATTATATAATGAACGTATGAAACCGTGTGCTTGTCATTGGGGGGGGGGGGGGGGGGGTTGCCATAATCGCCACGCTTGGCAGGCGGGTTGGCGATCGCAGTATGGTGGTAAAATGCATAGAGAACGCTGCTGCCCATTCTCAAGTATTTCCCTTAGTCGCCTCCTACGACACCCACGGGAAGAAAGGCGGTGGTGCTATTCTTTTAGTCCCACATCACACGGTACTGGAGAGGCAATGAAGAGGGCTATGCTTAGAGTTTCCCTACGTGATCGAATCAGGAATGAAGAGATCCGTAGGAGTACCAAGGTAACCGACATAGCCCGAAGAATTGCCAAACTTAAGTGGCAGTGGGTAGGGTACATTCCTCGCAGAACAGATGGCCGATGGGGCCGGAAGGTTCTGGAGTGGCGACCGCGTACCGGAAGACGTAAAGTTGGAAGGCCTTCCACAAGGTGGACCGATGACCTTGTGAAGGGTGCAGGAGTTTGCTGGATGTCGGAAGCACAGACCCGGTCGTAGTGGCGGAGTTTGAAGGGAGGCCTATGTCCAGCAGTGGACGTCTTTCGGCTGAAATGATGATGATGATGAAACCGTGGGGCTTTAAGTCCCATGATCGTAACCCGCCTGCCAAGCCGCCTTACGGGTACATAGTTTTTTCCCAATAATATATTTGGGTGGGCTTCTCACCGGATGTAGCTGAATACCAGTATTTTACAGGGAGTGACTACCCTGCCCTTTAGTAAGACTAGTTGTCAGACTTTTGGCAGCTCATAACGACTGTCAAAAATCCAAGATTGACAGTCGGGACCAAAAGCTTAACGTGCTTTCCGAGGTACGATGGTTGCCCATTAACGGACCAACCGCGGCAAGCGTAGCTTAACCTGATGGAGCGACCTACGTAGCGGAAAAATAGCAACTTCTCAAGAGGCTTGCTTCCATCAAATTACTTATAAATTAAAATCTCTCCAGGCCCATTGGAAGTGACAGACATCCACGCAGAAGGCTGCAAGGTGAAATGGGAGAAGCCAGAAGACGATGGCGGTTCTCCGGTCAAGGAGTACGAGCTTGAGAAGATGGATGTCGCCACTGGCAAGTGGGTCAGGGTTGGCAGGTCAGTACCAAGAACTTGTCACGTCCTTAATCTAAATTTTTGCCCAGAGCATGCTGGCTCAGGGGCCAAAATCATGCTAGTAGAATGTTTGCAGTTGTTAGGGATATAAGATTATATACACTATTCAATTTTGTGCTAATGTACTTTTTTTATAGACTTCGTAAATGACGCATGTTGCATGCGTCAGATCAGGCGACCGGAATTTCATTGTCAATTTTTACATTGCATCAGAATGCTTTAATTAAAAACTGAAACAACACGAAGAGAAGCCATATAACTTTAAAAAAACTTACAAATAATCATTATCAAAGATAGGATATTCGGATCCATATTTACCTAAAGATAATTTTTAGCTATGAAAGTATGGAAGCAGCTTTATAAATTATTTGTAATATTTATTAAAAACCCCGGGATTCTTGGATTGCATAACTATTCAGATGTGCATTAATTTAAAATTAATGTTTATCCCGATACAAATATGTGTATGCACTGGAGGAGGAGTGGTTTGTATTAGTTAAAACAAAAAACAAACAAATCACTTACCTAAATTAAGACTTTCGATACCAAAGCGCATTCCATGCTAGCCAACATCTCAACTTTAGGTAAATATGCAACTGAATATGCGATCTCTGATCATTATAGATACATGAGTGACAGGTTTCAATATTGCAAATCCGCCGTTAGGCAGTTTTATCAAAATTCAAATTCAAATAAAAATAAAACCTGCACGAAATTATTTTCTATCATTACTTCTTTACTTTTTTACTCGCACTAGTAGTAAATGTAAAAACTATCACTAAACGGGCAATTTAATTGCATTGTGCTAAGGCAATGTGTTAACGCTTCGTTTATCACCATCTTCAGAGTTGCCGGCGACAAGAAGCCTCTAGAGATGGAGGTGACAGGTCTGGAACCTGGCCACCAGTACAAGTTCAGGGTGACAGCCGTCAACGACGAGGGAGACTCCGACCCGTTGGAGGCTGAACGTGCTATCCTCGCGAAGAATCCATTCGGTAAGATAAGTTTTATAGGATCCTTCGTGACTTGCTATCTACTTTACTAAGAAAAGTAATGGACCTGGAAAAAATAACTGTATGTTTAGACCCAAGTTACTTATGGAGGCATTTGATAGCTATGTATTCGATATTGAAAATATCAATTGTCTCCATATACCAGGTGGTTAATTACAAAATAATTTTTTGGCACTTTCGGTGATAAAGTCGCCCTATTCCCGTTATCGCTTGGCATTTTTTACACATCCAAATTAAGTCGGGATTTTGGAATCCATAGGGGCACTACGAACATGTTTTTTTCTTATTCTAACCACGACTGTCTCCACAGAGGTATCAGACAAACCCGGCAACGTCGAGGTAGCAGATCACGACAACCAGAGCGCCGACATCAAGTGGGACCCGCCGAAGAACGACGGAGGGGCCCCCGTGCTCAAGTATATCATACAGAAGAAGCCCAAGGGTGGAGATTGGGAGAATGCTGCTGAGGTAAATATGCGAAAGAATATGGTTGTGAGAGTTACAAAGATATATTCATATTGAGAAACATTTAAATGGCCTTTTGACCTATACAATGACATCGACGCGCAATCTGTTACCAACCCTAACTGGATTCAGTACATTCCTCAGAATTTGGTATTGAATCCATGGTAAAAGATTAACAAACAAAATATCAGCTGTTTCATAGAAAGGCCTACAAAATGTATGGAACAGCTACCTTTTTTTTATTAATAACCGACAAAACATCAAAAATTAAAATTTTCCGTTCTAAGTGATACTATAACTATTCTTTATTCCCCAGGTACCTGGAACCCAGACCTCAGCTAAGATCGATGGTCTACCGGAAGGTAGCGAGTACCAGTTCCGCGTGGTTGCCGTCAACAAGGCTGGACCGTCCGACCCATCGGACCCAACCAAGATGACCACTATCAGACATAAGGCCTGTAAGTACAACATACAGATTATGAAAGAAAGAAATGCATTTATTGAGTACAGACTAAAAATAAATAAATTCATCTTCCTGCCTCGTGCCATATTACTTTAATCAAAATAAATTATCAAAGGAAATTCATAGTCTTCAAACCAGTAGATTATTCAGCTATAAAGTTAATCCGTAATACTGACACTTCACTTGGCGAATTTGCCCAAATATTCGCGTAACTTGATCAATTACACCCAAAATAAACCCTTTACTTATTGAGATAAAGTTCATTTTGTGTTAATGAAATAAAGCGAATATTTGGGCGAATACGCCAAGTAAAGTGCCACCTTAAGAGGATATTGGAAAAGTGAACGTTCTTTACATACATAAACCATGTCGCATCTTTAGAATTATAGAGACCTAATGCGAAATTAGCCGCAACCAAAATTGGTCTCTATAATTCTAATAATTCTAAATAATTTTGCTTGCGGCTAATTTCGCATTAGGTCTCTATAATTCTAAAGGTGCGATTGTATAAAATGCCGTGGCTTCTGAAAAACACACTTAAATTCCTTTATCACAGAATCTGAGCTGTCAATATTAACATTCCAAAGCTTTGAAAGTCTGATTGCTTAACATTTGGTTCAAGCTACGAGTAATATAATTAAAGTTTCACTGAATACCTCGAGAAGTATGGAAACAAAGAGCTCTGTATAGTCCTCATCCACACTAATATCCTGCAAATTGATTATAACTAGTGGTTGTCCGAAGGCCGAAATCCGACCATACTTAATTAAAAAATACGAAATTCGACCACAAGTAAAAAAATATTAACTTGCTGCACTTCTGCATATAAACTTGTAACTGTGCCAAAATCCGCCGCGCGTAATTTTCATAAAAAGTTTTTGCTTCAAGCATTAATATATAGATTATGTGCCTTTTACTCTATACCAGAAAGACACAAAACACTTACCAAACCAATCTCTTCCACAGTAAAACCACGCATCGACCGCACAAACCTGAAGTCCTTAGCAGTGCGCGCGGGCAAGCCGATCTTCTTCGACGTCAACGTCAAGGGTGAACCTGCACCAAAGGTGCAATGGTTCAGAAAGTGGAAGGCAGAGGAAAAGGAGGTATGAAACGATGATGATGTAGTTGATTTTTGTTAAGATCCCAAGGTAAGAGGATAGACAGAGAAAAGAAAATTGTTGCTAAAAAAATATTTAAAAGACAGTAATTATTTGTTTTTTTTTTAAGATTTATTATTTTACTATTGTCAAAACTATCTAAACCCTCGGTTTTCGAAATCCGGGTAGTTAAGTCTCTATCTTAATATTTCATTCTAGAATGCCACGAAAAACCCGTTTGCTTTTCTCAGAATTTAGTCAAGCTGACTATTTAATATAAGCTGGCATGGTTTGTAAATACCGGTGGTTACAATTTAACGGTGATCATCAAATGTAGAAATGTAAAACGCTCTTTGATTCAGACGGGCAGTTCTTGCAATTTTAAGAACGTTCACAATCACAGTCTGAGAGGCAATTCTCGTAATTTTAAGAACGTTCACAGTCTGATCTCAGTGTCAATGTGTCAAAAATACCTCGATTTTTCATAAATTTTTGACAAGTTTTTGACATTTGATTGTCGCCGAGGTGAGACTGCGATTAGATTTTGAACGTTTTTAAATACGATAATTCGCTTTCAGGTTGTTTTAATAAATAATTCAAAACAAAATTGTTTCTGGCTTTAGCACAGATTACGAACATTTTTTTTTTTAACTCGTTCACTCAAATTAACCGACCCCTCAACTCCCCAGGTAACTGAAAACGTAATCAACGTAGACTACAACACAAAACTCGACATCAAAGAATCAGAACGTCCAATGACGGGTACCTACCGTATCCTAGCAACCAACGAGCATGGTAAAGATGAGGCTGAGGTTGAGATCACCGTGTTGTCCGCTCCGGGCAAACCTGGTGGCCCACTGAAGGTCGCAGATGTTACCAAGAATGGATGCAAGGTATCCTGGAAGAAGCCTGAAGATGACGGTGGTAAGTTGAATAGGATTTGAATAATTTTCCGAGGGTTTTAAGATACCAAAGAATGTCTCTGTACTGAGTGCAAGCCCGCGTAGACATTATCTAATAAAAATACGTCGCGATTTCGTTACATTTTCGCTGCGTATACGTTCGATGTACGCATATTATGTAGAGCCAACGCCACATAATAGAAATTATTTTAAATTGGAAACATTTTAATAATGATACCAGATGTAGGGTAGTCTTCACCTGACCCATGACTTTTTACACGCTTTTTACACGCTTTATATTAGCTTCACTTGTATGTCAGTATGTAACTCTCCGTGGGTAATTTGCGCGCCTGCGGCCTTCCTTGGTTCTGGTAGCCGTTTCTCAGGCTCCCTCTCCGAAATCGAACTCTGATTCCCCGTATTTATAATATTTATAAATAATTATTTTATTCTCACTAATAAATAATTTACACGCTTTATATTAGCTCTGGTTGTACGTATGTATGTATGTATGTAACGGAATCTTTGAGCGCGATTTTGACCCACTTTAAACGGTCAGATTTCATTGAAACTTTGTAAACTTGTCGAGGACCGATGACAATTTACTAATTTAAAAAAAAAAAATGGGAAAAAAAACACGTTTTGTAGTTAGCTGAACTAAAAAATAGAAAATAAATAATAGTTTAAAAAACTAAAAAACACGGTTTAAAAACCAAACTAAAAAGGAGAAAATAATTTAATTCAATTAAAAAGCGTGGGGTGCTTGACATTAATTGATTATAAAAATACCTCAAAAAGCACCCCACGCTTTTTAATTGAATTAAATTATTTTCTCCTTTTTAGTTTGGTTTTTAAAGCGTGTTTTTTAGTTTTTTAAACTATTATTTTTAACCAGTTTATTAGCCTAATAGGCATACCTGATAAATGGATTCTTTTGGAGATAATATTTAGGGAAGCTACTAGCCATCCCAGAAGCAGTAAACAATAAGCTGGCAATCTCACATTGCTTAAGGGACTTTCAAAACCTCCACCTGAATTTCGCAGCACGAAGCTTTTTATTTATTGTCACTTTTTTATTTGTTAGTGTATTTTGTGTTTCACGGACTGTGTCCAAATAAACGATATTCTTTCTTTTCTTTCTTTCTTTCTTATTCTCCCAATATAAACGACCAACATATTATTCCACCATTTTACAGGTAAACCAGTAACCGGCTACATAGTTGAGAAACTCAACAAGGCCACCGGTCGCTGGGTACCAGTTGGCAAGACCGATGACACGGAGATGGACATCAAAGGCCTGCAGGAAGGCGAGGAGTACGAGTTCAGGGTCAAGGCAGTCAACGACGAGGGAGAGTCGGAGCCGCTGAAGACTGACCACTCCATTGTTGCTAAGAATCCTTATGGTGAGTTTATTGACGGCCTAATGTAAGCACCGAAATCGTTCAGGGGGAAATTTAAATGACTATCTCGTCGGGGTCACCAGTATAGAGGTATGAGGAACAGGGTGTAAATTTCACTCAACCTCCAAAGAAAAGGGAGGATCCTCCGGCCAGACAGGTGTTGTGTCTGGTGGGCTACTGTCCGGCGATGGATGTCAGGACGTTGTGTAAATATATATGCTAGTTGCGCGTAAACACTGCTTGAGCGATGCAGTATTTTGCGTGATGTCAGTGTGTTGCGTAGTTCGCATGTGGCAGTGTAAATGCCGCTACAGATCGAAGGGGGTTAAGAGCAGTGGTGCTGAAATGAAGTACACAAAGTGCCTGGCTGGGTTTGAACACATGGGACACAAATATCTGATTTAGTGATGTGCCGGATCATTAAGAATGTAGATCCGCAGATACGGATCCGGATACGGATAATTGGCGTCAAGATCCGCGGATACGGATACGGACATCCGGAACATCACTAAACTGATTGAAGTAAAGGTCTTCAAAAAATCTGTGGGATTGACGTTATTAGGCGTGGTCTACCATTCATCAAAATTTTCAATACCGTTTTTTCTGCTGATTAAAAATTATTCTTACTAGTCATTAATGTCCCACTGCTGGGCATAGGCCTCCCTACTTTATTTCCACCTGTCTCTGTCCAGAGCTGCCAATCTCCATCTGGGCTTGCTATGTTGTTTTCCACTAAGTGGGACCCAATGGGTCAACCATGTACATAACTAAATAATATTTTTTTCTACAACTAACATTCTGAATCCTCTACCTTCAGACATCCCCGGCAAGCCCTCAGTCCCCACAATCGAGGACTGGGACGTGGACCGCGTGGACCTCAAGTGGGACGCGCCCAAGAACAACGGAGGAGCGCCCATCACTGGGTACATCATCGAGAAGAAGGAGAAGTACGGATCTTGGACCGAGGCGCTTGTTACTACGGTAAGTAAACATTTAAAAAACCTAGTCTGCGATGTAGAAATAAGGGATTATATCAAGTGCAGGAACATCGGCAAAAATAATCGTTATCAGCTTAGGCCATATCTCTTCCTGCTTTTGACCAATTTTATGGATTGGTAACAAATTACAGTAAACTGTAAGTATTATAGAAAGGCTTTCTCTTTCTTGGCCTGCCGCTTTGACATTACCTGCAATTTGAGAACCACTGAGCAGTGGTTTTTACTCACTGCTCCTGGGTCAAGCGACAGATGTGGCTAGCCCTGTTTAATAGTATCGGATCGATCAATCAGGTCGTCAGAAGCCGGAATGTCTAACAAAACAGTCTTACCGGGTATCATATTATCAGTAAAGGGTATCGTATTACCCAGTGACTGAGTTGTAGAGGTCAGATAGGCAGATGCTTCATGTGAAATACTGGTATTTAACTGCATCCGGTTAACCTGGAAATCGACCCTGACATAGTTATTGAGTATAACATTTTTGAAGTGAAAACTTCTTTAGGCGCGTTGAGCACTTTTTGGGTGAGCAAAAATCATAGAACTCGCGTCATCATCACCGAACGCTTGCGTCACGGATGATTTGCGCGTTGATGTCTTTTGGAAAAGTCCCTTTCTTTCATAATTCTTTTATCCCTAAATACAAAGGAAAAGAAAGCTTTTCCTTTGTATTTTTATCGTAAAAATCTGTGCTGTTACCTTTAATGGCTGAAGTCGATCGCTCGTTTATCATTTTTTACCGAGAGCAACCGGGACCCAAGGACCCAATATCAAATCCTGTATTGACGATTTAAAAAATAATTGTTGTAATCGTCGTAATTGTTCAAGTTTTCACTTCTGTCGGCACTCCCGGAGTGCCACTGTTTTTTTGCTCTATAAATAGTCCCTTATAGAGCTGTTCTATCACTGCCACAATCGCCGTCGCTTCTGTCTGTAGTCTAAACCTTGTTCACTGAATATTCTATTAAACCCCCAGACGCCAGAATGCAAGGCTCGCGTACCGGACCTGAAGGAAGGCAACGTGTACCAGTTCCGTGTAAAGGCCGTCAACAAGGCCGGACCCGGAGAACCGGGAGATGCTACACAACCGCACACGGCTAAGGCCCGATTCTGTAAGTATACAATCATTATTTACATCCGAACGTTGGTGAATGCAGCGTTTATTGGCTAGATCTTTTGTATAACCCTGGGATTAGTTTTTATGAACAGCCAGTTCCTTTTTTTAACACTTTCGACTCCATGCACTTTTTATAGAACTCATAATGTCATATCGCTTTAAATATTTCAAGTGGACCCTCCACGATGGTCACTGGCATTACGTTTGTGCTAAAGTGAACCCTTCAGGAGGGCTCCCAGAACGTGTTAAGTGAGCCACTAAAAATAAATAAACACGTTTTTTTAGTGATCGGAAAACTGTTTTTTATCTTCATGATACTCTAAAATAAATGTCATGTGGACCAGCAATAAATTGGCAAAAATAAACCAAGGACCATCAGAATATGGTATCTCTGTTGGTTTTCCAAAATCATTATGGCTCTTATAGTCCTCCAAAATTACTTCTTGTAGTTCTTGTGGAGTAGTTTTCAGTTATTATTATTATTAATAAAAATATCTCCTACAGTGAAACCACACATCAACCGCGACAAGATGCACGCGATCCGCGTGCGCGCCGGCACGACCATCAAGTTGGACGTCGATATCAAGGGTGAACCTCCACCAACCAAGACCTGGACCTTCGGCAAGAAGGTAAGGATCTATAGCCTCAAAAAACAAAGCTGAAGTAGTACATCATTTCGTGACAAAAACAAAAGACGGTCTTGTAAAACAAGTCAGATAAGATAGGAAAACTGTTTATTCCAACAAAATTTGCGCACACAATTGAAATGCTTGATTAAAAAGTTAAAATACACTTAATTAATATTGACTTATAAACGGTCGATCAACTATTGAAAAAAAATTGGGTTACAAAAATTGCTGCCTAATAAAACATGGGTTGAGTACCTACTTAATAAGACAGTTTATACAAATACAATAAAAAAATAATGTCGCTCAAATTTAAACTGAATCTTGCGTTAAATTGTGTGCGTTTGCTGTAGCAAAATAAAATAGGTGCGTACACGCATCCATTTGTTTTATACGCGAGCCTGAGCAAATTATTACGAACCACAAACTCTACAAAACCTCGTTTCTTTACCCAGGTCCTGGAGACCAGCCCAGGGCTGAAGATCGAGAACGAAGACTACAACACCAAGATGCAGATCTTCGACTCGACGTGGCAGAACTCTGGTGTTTACACGCTCAAGGCAGAGAACGACTCCGGAGTCGATGAGGCTACTGTTGAAGTTACTGTGCTGGGTATGTATTTATGTTCTTATGAGATGGAAGAGGGGCTTGTGGCTAAGTAATAATAGCCGCACGGGTCGATAGATCAGGCTAAGCCATGCTTGCCGCGGTTGCTTCGTGGATGACCATCTTTACATACCAAGACCCCTCCGTGCCTCGGAAAGCACGTTACTCCGTTGGTTCCAATTGTCATTCGTGGATCTTTGACAGTCGTTACGGGTTGTCAGAAGCCCGAACGTCTAAGAACCAGTCTTACCAAGGGGGGGGGGGATGAAATATGAATATAATATCGTGTTACCCAGTATCTGGGTTATGGAGGTCAGATAGGCAGTAGCTCCATGTAAAATACGGGTACTCAGCTGCATCCAGTTAGACTGGAGGCTGACCCCAAAATAGTTGGGAAAAGGTTGGGCAGATGATAATAAGATGGAAGTGACGAGTTTTTATTTATTTATTAAGGAGGGATGTTTTGTGAAGGGGTGATGAACAAAAGAGTAACAAATGAAGCTCAAGTCTACAAAATATAAGAAACTGAATATTTTGATTCAACAAATATTTGAACCATAGTATTATCTATTAGGATCAGGTCTTATAAAAATACGCACCACCAATCAATTGTATTTATTATTTTTAACAAACCAAACTTAAAAAGGAAAATCTAACAAATGTATACAATAAATGAGCAATTAATTAGCTAATCTAGTGACTTGTTAAATGTAGTGAAATCTAGTGACTTGCCATTTTTCCTAAATGCACTGCCCCGATGTGCAAATTACGTGTATTATTCAAAATAACGAAAGTTTGAATAAAGATTTTGAAGTGCTGTTCAACTGCCCGACTAGCACTGTAATTTTGATAACATAATGTCGAAAATAAAACTGTACTGAGTATTTATTTCATTCTTATACAAATAGATTCATCACCTATGATGGTAACAACATGATTTTAAGCTTTAATAGCCTGTTTCACCATCTCCTGATTGGAACCGGCCAACTTTTCCAACTGATAATGTTTTTGTTTTGTTTTTTTTAATTGCCCCACACTAGAATTTCTCCTGTATTTATGGGTGCGTTTACAAACATTTTAAATCACATACACAAACAGCCAGACCCGGAACAAGTACTTGTAGGTCATACAAATATTTTTTCCGTGCAGGAATCGAACCCGCGACATGCAGCGCAGCAAGTCAATCGCTTAAATCACTGCGCTTCAGTTTCTTCACTTATCCTGTCACTATAAAACAAGCCTTTGCAATCTGACGTATTTTACATATACTTTATAGTCTTCATACTTACATACTAATTACCAAATTCCATCCACAGACAAACCCGGCAAGCCTGAAGGCCCGTTAGAAGTATCCGACATTCACGCAGACCACGTGAAGCTGAAGTGGAACAAGCCCAAGCACACTGGAGGCCTGCCGCTCAGCGCCTACGTGGTGGAGAAGATGGACACGCTCACTGGCAAGTGGGTGCCGGCTGGTACCGTGGACCCGGACACCACTGAGGCTAATGTTACTGGTTAGTATTGTATTAGGAATATATTTGAGTAAAAACAGAACTAAATAAGTTTGGATTGAAATGAAAGGTCTCAATATTTGTGCCCCGCGGTTTCACCCGCATACGTTTCGATCCCGTGGCAATATCAGGATAAGAAGTATCCGATGTCGTTATCCAGATCATGGTCTACCCATGTGCTTTATTTCATCGAAATCCGTTCAACCGTTTTACCGTGAAAGCATAGCAAACAAACACAAAAATCAAATCTTTTCTCTCTAAAATCACGTATGTATACAAAATTACCTCAGTGTTGAGGTTTTGTCGTTACCACGTCCCATCGCTTTGATGACTGTAGGCATAAAGTACGACTTCCAGCCTCTAAGTAATATTCTATTAATATTATATATTCCTTAAGTAATAAAATAGTGAAAACTTGGAACCGCGGCTGCGCAATGAGCAAACTTACTACAAAACAGGTTTGCGTTTCGCTACGGATGACACGAGTAATTAAAATGATGACTATGTTCTCTAACCGTCTTGCTTTCATGCACTGGACCCGGATATTAAATTTTATTTAACTTCAGCCCCCAAGATTTATTTTAACATTTCTCCCCCACAGGCCTAGAAGCAGGTCACACCTACCAGTTCCGCGTGAAAGCCCTGAACGAGGAAGGAGAATCCGAACCTCTGGACACAGACCATGGCATCCTCGCCAAGAACCCATACGACGTGCCCGCAGCACCCGGCCTGCCCGACATTGTGGACTGGGACGAGAAATCAGCTAAGCTCAAATGGGAGCCGCCAATTAGAGATAATGGAGCACCCATTACTGGATATATTATTGAAGTCATGGATAGAGATAGGGGCGAGTTTGTTAAGGTATGTGTTATTTTTTTTTACTAACCGTTCCATATTGATAAATAAATGATTAAAGTTTTTATTTTTCAATACAAAAGAGATGTAAAGAGCAAGTAAGGAAGAATTAAAGAATAAAAAGTAGTGTAATTACTGTCGTATTTGCTCAAGAGTTGTTTTTTACTACATTAAAACAAAGGCGGATTTTATTATACACATTTTACGGCAAATTTCTTAAATACCACTTATTTGTAGTTGCCAGTAACTAATATTGGTTACGGTGTTCTCAAAAATAAGATGTATTGCAGCCTTACTTATCCCACAGAGACTTCCTCTCTGTCCCAGCAGTGGAAACATTAATGGCTGATTGATTATGCAGCAATAAGAACGTCTTAAATTTACAGACGCCAGCAAATTTATAGACGCCAGCAAATCAAGCTACTAAAAATCAAGCTACTAAAAATCAAGCTACTAAAAATCAAGCTACTAAAAATCAAGCTACTAAAAATCAAGCCACTAAAAATCAAGCTACTAAAAATCAAGCTACTAAAAATCAAGCTACTAAAAATCCATTAAAGAAATTTTACAGATTGGGGTAGCTTGATGTACTGGCGTCTGTACAACGTTTTAGAATTCAGATTATACAGCCATAAACCTCAAGGCTTTATGTAAAGTGGTATAAGTATGAGGCAGGTGCTACCAAAACATGCAAGTGAAGTATTACATAACGTATAACTGTATTCATTTGTATTAATTGTTTTTATGTGATTGTTCACTGTCAGTCAGGACAGTTCAAAATATTTCTTTTTTGTCGGGTAATACCACCAGGTATTGGATTAGTTTTTGGGTAACGTCTCTAAGTGGGAAAATTATGACTACATTGTTGTATTGGGTTTCCCACTTGTAAAAACAATTGTATGTGTTAATAGTAAATAAATAAAATAAAAGTAAAACCTTCTCCCCAGGCCGCTGAAATCCAAGGCAACATCTGCCAGGGCACCGTGCCCAAGCTGGAGGAAGGTAACCAGTACCAGTTCCGCATCCGTGCGCTCAACAAGGCTGGACAGTCCGAACCTTCGGAGAACACAAACTGGCATACTGCTAAGCCTAGATTCTGTGAGTATATTCTTTATTCTTCGCAAAAAAATCTTTTTTGGTGGCATTGGTTGTAGTCACCATGCATCAAGAATCAGGGACTAAGCGAAAAGTATTATCCTCTGAAATTGATGACAGTTCTGCCTGTGACAGGCTTTGAATACCCATGCAGAAAGAGTGTCTCAATCTCTTTCGTCAAAGCTTCGAAGATTAATATTGCATCAAGTGAAAAGATATGCTAAATACTTTCAATGTTGTATACGATTTCAGAAGTTAAAGGAAGTTATCATAAAATAAATGTATAATGCGGAATGTTGTTGAACTAAACGAGAAGCCCAATTTATTCTGTTTTTAAAACTTCAATCACAATTTTAATAAAAACAAATATTATATTCATTTTATTTTAATTTTATCCCAACAGTGAAACCAAGAATCGACCGCACAAACCTGAACCCACTCACAGTGAAGGCAGGTCTACCAGTCTCCCTAGACGTGAAAGTCTTCGGCGAACCCCCTGCCAAGGTCACTTGGTACTTCAAGGGTGAGGAGCTGACGAACAGGGAGAACCTGGAGATTATCAATGTGGACTATAACACCAAGTTCTTGATGACCAAGAGTAAGAGGGCGCAGACTGGAAAGTATGTGATTAAGGCCAAGAATGAGGTAGGAGAAGATGAGGCTGAAGTTGAGATTACTATTCTTGGTGAGTGTCTTCGTTTTTTTTGTAAAACCTATTTTCTTTTTCTTTTACTTTATAGTTGTAAATAGGTTAGGTCGATTTTAAACCATTTCTGTGATGTAGAAAATTAAAATATGTATGTTGATGTTGTATTATTGATCTGGTAGAGAGCCAAAGTTAGGAAATTATTAATAGTAGTCATGGAACAAATAAATAGAATTATTCATATAAAAAAGTATAATAGTAAGATTTCGCTCGTACTCGCTATTTGAAATATCACTGAATCTTCCTTTGCCAACTTGTAGATAACAAGATCATGGTCTTTCGACTAGATTATTTTCCCATTAGGTACTTTACACTAAAATTAAAAGGACGAATATATAAAACAAATGCCGTATATTTATACACTTCTGTTACTCTCCAGGAAAGCCCTCAAAACCTCAAGGACCTCTGGAAGTGGCTGACGTCACAAAGAACGGTTGCACTCTAACATGGAAGAAACCAGAAGACGATGGCGGAGCACCTATCGAGTACTACGAGATTGAGAAACTTGATCCGCTTACTGGTAAGCTTCAACCCTAAATAAATAGATAAAACATTTTTTGTGCATTCAAAATAACCACGAAGCATATTCGAAGTAGATCAAAAGACACACATTAAAAATACTACTTGGGTCGGTATGAAATAAAGAATAGTTTTGAATATTACTTCTGTTAAAAGTTGCATAATTAAGTCTAATGCAAAGAAATCATATGTTTGCTAGTCGGCTAGTCTGATGTCTTACCTTCCATTTTGCGCCGCATGCCATATCATCTGTGCATTTGAAGATCTCATGACTCCGTCAGTGAGCGGAGTTCACGCAGCTGAATTTTGGGCCAAAGATGTTTGAACTTTTTGCCATCTAAACGCTAACAAGAAGTCTGATAGTGGTATTGACTGCCCAGGGTCTGCTTAATATTCTTTGAAACAAGTATTCTTGCTTGAATAAGGTGCAACAATGTACAATCAGCGTCAAAAATATCGGGACGAACAGACTGCTCAAAATTATCTCAACAACTAAGAAAATTCAACTTTATCTCAATTGGATAAAGTTCTTATCAGAATGACAGTTGTCGTGTACTGTCTTCATTCTGAAACATTCCTTGTATTTTTGAGTTAATATTTAATTTTCGTAGTTGTTTACATAATTTTGAACCGTCTGTTCGTCCCGATATTATTGACGCTGATTTGTACCTCATCAATTTTATATAGCAATATCGTTATTTGATTTTCGGTTAGAAAACTTGCTTGAGGTGTAACTAGGCACCCAATCAATCTCAAATTACTATATTGTTATTTGGGTTACGAAAACTTTGAGATTCAAGTACACAAAAATGCAAGGAATTTATAAAAAATCCTTTGCGGCCGATATTAGTGTACAATCATCTAAATTCTGGTTCTCTGATGCGCCTTGCATAACATTTGCCTAATAGAGATAATATAAAAAACAATATGAATAAAGATTATGATCTTTATTTGCAATCTTAATTCTTCACTATAAATGACGTTCTTTCTCCAGGAACTTGGATCCCATGCGGTACTGCAAAGGACTGCAAAGCGAACGTGACCGGCCTGTCGGAAGGCAAGCCCTACAAGTTCAGGGTCAAGGCCGTCAACAAGGAGGGAGAGTCCGAAGAGTTGGAGACTGAGAAGCCTATCATCGCTAAGAATCCCTTCGGTGAGTTTTATTTGAATATTTTGGTTTTTGTACAGTATGCAGCTAGCATTTGGAAAAGTTATATTCATTGCTAACTCAAAATTCACATGTCATGGTACCAGACTATAGATGTATGAGGAATAGGGTGTAAAGTACACTCATACTCTATGGTATAGGGAGGATCCTCCGACCAGACGGGTGTTGTGTCTGATGGGCTACTGCCCGACGGTTGATGTCGGGATGTTGTATATATGTCAGTTTCGTGTTAAACTCTGACTGCGCGATGTAGGATTTCTGTGACGTCCAGACGCGTAGTTCGCTTGGGGCATTGTAGATGGCGCCACATCACTTTTTGTGTTTCAAGATATTTGTTGCGAAGTATTTGCATGTAGTGCCGCTACAAGACTTTACAGACGAGAGCTATAAGGGAGCCTAGTGTGTAATAATCAGAGATCGGATATTCGGATGCATATTTACTTAAAAATATTTTTTAGCTATGAAAGTATGGAAGCGGCTTTATAAATTATTTGTAAAATTATTTGTAATATTTATTAAAAACCCCGGGATTCTTGGATTGCATAACTATTCAGATATGTATTAATTTAAAATTAATGTTTAACCCGATACAAATATGTATATGTACTGGAGGAGGGGTGGTTTGTATTAGTTAAAACAAAAAATAAGCAAATTACTTACTTAAATTAAGGCTTTTTCGATACAAAAGCGCATTCCATGTTAGCCAACATCTCAACTTTAGGTAAATATGCATCCGAATATCCGATCTCTGGTAATAATGCACACGTGTTTCATACGACGATTTTCAACACACTTGTGAAGAAAAAACTGACTTGTATTGTTAATTACTCTTCTCCCCTATGTGAAGTTGACATTTTTGATTAAAAATCAACCACAGGACGAAGACGTTAACAAATATTTATGGAAAATGGCGCGCTGGTTTTGTTTTTTCCGCACGCCGAGCTAGTGATGCGCGCGTAGATTTAAATAAAGGCACTGCCAAACAGTTAAACAGCTTATGTAAAAACTCGTTGAGGAGGAGATTAAAGCACTAGGAAATGGTGAAACGCTGGCGTTTTTGGGGGACTGTCTTATGTAGTTTTGACGATCAAAAAGTGCTGATATCAGCCTAGTTTGAATAAATGACTTTTTATTTTGATTGAAAAATACAATGTACAGTTAAAAACACTAGTGTAAACACACGAGTGTATAATAAGCTGAATTATGAACCTAAACGCATTGCCATAAGAGTGACTTGATAAGGAAGTGTGTTGTAATAAAATGTATCCTACGCGTCATTTCACAATGACAGCCATATAAAATACATCGACACGTTCGTCACGATTACTTGATTGTCCAATATTTACCCTAACACTTTATTCACAGACGAGCCCGGCAAGCCCGGTCGTCCAGAGCCCCGCAACTGGGACAAAGATTTCGTGGAATTGGAATGGTCTGCACCCAAGAATGACGGCGGAGCGCCCATCACTGGATACATTGTGCAGAAAAGGGAGAAGGGCGGACGGTGAGTTTCAAGACTTTTTAGTTCTTGAAGTGACCAATGAAACCTTCCGAACCACGTTATTATCGATGGATAACAAATATTTTACTATTAAATAATTTTATTCTTCTTGAGTACACTCTTCGATTGAAAAATTGGAGAAGTAACAAAATGTTAAAAATATAGTCCGGTTTCCACCAAAGTGGTGAATAATTTTACTGAGAAAAATTGCCTGTTCGAGACATCTCTTCTCTTGATTTTGTGGGGTAAACAAGGTCTTTCAGATATGTGTTACTCACAGCAACTGTCAAAAACTATTTTTACCTACAAAAAGACATGTGAAAATTACAAGTCCATAAAAAAATTAGTCTGCCTATTGAACTAAATTCTAATTCTTTCCTCCAGATCATGGTCCGACTGCCTCAAGACAACGGGCGACCGTCCGACCGGCCGCGTGACGGACGTGGAGCCGGGCCGCGAGTACGAGTTCCGTGTCATGGCCGTTAACAAGGCCGGACCGGGAGAGCCGTCCGATCCTAGCAAGAGTGTTATTACTAAACCGAGATTCTGTAAGTATAACTTTCCGTTGAAGCATCCGTCTTTCGATAACCAGCCTATAATATTCCCAGCTAAGACATAGGCCTCCTCTCAGTGAGAGGGAGTGAGCCATAATCCACCACGCGGGCCCAGTGCGGGTTAGTAAATGTCACATGACTTCGAATGTTTGGTTCTAAGACATGCCGGTTTCCTCCCGATGTTTGCCTTCACCGTTTTGAGAGCAGTGGTGATGAAATAATTTACAAAAAGTAAAGCACCTGTCTGGATTCGAACCTACGACGAACTCTTATGTCATGGCCGTTACCACTAGGATGCCACTGCGCTCTTTGTTGATCTTTGTTTAAAAATTACTAATTAATGATAAATGTCAGTCAATGAGGGTGTTCTAAAATGACGTTCACTAGGTGGCAGCACTGAGACGTCAGGTCCGGGCACCTGTCAAAAATGTCAAAGCCCCTACGAACTGAATGGTGAACGAAAGAATGAAACGAATGACATCAAATATTTTAAATTCATTGTCGAACTAGAAGACCTCTTGTCAAAGTGGCGCCAACTGGTGTTTTGAATATTCATGAACATCCTCATTATAGTTCATGTTTTAACATGCCTTTTACCAGTCTCATATAAAAGCTGTTTTTTGTACGTTTGTCAGTAGAGTCGATAATGAATATTCTTGGTAACTGCGTACAATTTAAATTGACATTTCGAAGCAAAATGACACTCCAGTCTCTAAAAGTTTCTAAAACATTATGTAACGTCTTGGCGAGTCTTAGTACTGGCAGCTAGGCTTCTTCATTGTTTGCCAGTAACAAAAATATTGCTAAGACAAATCCTAACAAAAATATTTATTTCTTATAGTGGCACCAAAGATCGACCGCAAGGACTTACAAAAGAAGAAGATCAAGGTTGGCTCCAACCTCAAAATGGAAGCCGACGTCATTGGTGAACCTGAACCTACCATCACCTGGACCTTCAAGGGCGAGGTTCTTAAGGCCCAAGAGAGGCTGAAGATTGAGAACAAGGACTACCACACCTCCTTCTTAATGGAGAGGATGTCCAGGACTGATGCTGGAAAGTACGTGGTAACAGCCAAGAATGATTCCGGTACTGATACCGTGGAAATTGAAGTAGAGGTCGTCAGCAAGCCTTCGAAGCCGAAGGGACCTCTGAAGGTTGGTAGAATTTTTATTGAGTTTTTTCTCGGTCGCATACCGCCGAAGTTCATAGATTAAGCGGTCCCTTTCGCTTAGTGAGCCGTTACTGGCGTGTGGCGCCAAAGCCCACTGCCCATACGCTTGTTGCGCACACGTATGATCACCTTACGACAACGTTGATCACTTTTGAACACTAAACCCGTTAATATGTAATACGTCATATTATTTACGTAGCCATTCGCATGGTCATAGACAAGGGTCTAAGTGTGGTTAAGGTACCGCGCCAATATCCACGTGCTATCTTGCTACGCGAAACTACAATATCTAGGGTTGATTTTTTTATAAGTTACAAGTTTACCGCCCTTACGGGTGAGCACATCCGAATGCCCGCCAAGTTAGACCAGCTGGGCGAGCACTTGCTTCCCTCGAGGCGACTGACCCCCATACAGTACTAATGATACTTCTATGTTACATAGACACAACTAGTATTCTTTCTCAAATAAACAATATCTTTCAATCAATAAATGTGTTTTTCCTGATTACCTTCACTAGAATACACAATCTTTTATTTATAAGACTGAGTGTCTATTTGTAATATTAAAAAAAAAAATGGTGCAATGGAATTTGAACTTTGTCATGTTGACATTGAGTTTGTTTGTTGTAACAACATAATTACCATAATTCATTTTCGTGGTGACTTGTTGCCACCATCCACTATCTTCCCTACCTTAGCTTATCACAGGAGCTTTCATGACCACTTACCAACCCCAATTTCACTTCAGGTATCAGACGTAACAGCAAACGGCTGCAAGCTCAAATGGGAGCCACCAGAAGACGATGGAGGCGTACCTGTTGAGAACTACGTCGTTGAGCGTATGGACACGGAGTCAGGAAGATGGGTGCCTGTATGCACCACTAAGACTCCTGAAGCTGATGTTACAGGGTTGAATGAGGGCAAGGACTACCTGTTCAGGGTTAAGGCTGTTAACCCTGAGGGTGAAAGTGAGGCGTTGGTTACTGATACAGCTACTACTGCTAAGAATCCTTATGGTGAGTTATTTTAAAGATATATATTAGGTTATTAAAATACAATATACTAGTAGCTCAAGTTTTAGGATATTATTAGATCATTTAGATTGCTATCGTCACGTTAGTAAACATATTTTTTCTCAGAACCTTTTTTTTTTTTTGGGCCATGGCTTCGCACGGTTTGTGCATTTAGCCAGTGTCAAGTAATTTTTCTTTTCGATCAAGTAAATGGCCCGATATCGGGCACGAAGTTACAAAAAAGTCATAGTCGTCTTTAGTCAGTCAAGTCCAGTCAAGTCAAAGTTATTGTAAAGCGGTAGTAACTTTACAACAACCTAACATGAGTTTTTGGGGGAACACGAAAAGTCCACGTTAGTCACTTATTTTCACCTTCACTACACTTGTGCACACACATGTAACTAAATTGAATAATTCACTACCAAAATTATACAATTTAATTCGCTATTTCACTAAATTTCATGAAAATGAAAATTCGTGCGACATTTTCCAACCCGATCCCGCCAAAAACTCCTCTCAGAACCTTGTGCTTCCGCATACATTTTAACCCCTGCCTCTTTTCGTATTGGTCGTTTACTCCGATAATAGTTACTGTAAAGACCAAACTTGAAATCAGACATTTCCCAGTACAGCTGAAGAACTACATCATACAATCATAAAATATCAAAGATAAACGATAATATATTTATCGTGGCGAAGCAAAAAATCTGTGGAAAAGACAGTATTCTAATTAATGTAACCTTCCAGGCGAGCCCGACGCCCCCGGCAAGCCCGAGTTCAAGGACTGGAGCGCCGACCACGCCGACATCAAGTGGGACGCGCCCAAGGACGACGGCGGAGCGCCCATCACTGGGTACATCGTGGAGAAGAAGGACCGGGACACCGGCAAGTGGGTCAAGGCTGCTGAGGTACGTACAAGTCACGTTATAGTTTCGGGCATTTTTGGAATCTTAGACCGATCCTAAGCTACTTTTGATCAGGATGATTTGACGATCTATGAACCTGACTACTTAACTAATATACCAAGACAGTAATTTTTATTATTTAGCCTTGAAATAATATTCGTTGTAAACTTGCAGTTAATGTTCGGGGAATCCTATCCTACTATCCTATAATATTACGGTAAAAAAAAAAAAAAATTATAAATGCGAAAGTTAGTGAAGTTTTTGATTTTGATTAACATATAGGATACTTTCATCCCGGTACTACTGCGGGATCGGGGGGATCTAACTATAAATAAAATACTTAATAGCATTGAAACTCGTGGGACTCCACGTATATTTTAAGAAGTACAGACTATAAGGCCGCGCCTAATACAAGGAACAAACCCTATCCTATTCCATTTGAAGGATAGAATCCAAGTAGAATCATCCTCTTGACAGATCAAACGTGACAAAGCCATTTCATTAGCTGCCTGTATTAACATAAAGGTTGCATTCGATAAGCAACAAACCTTTACAGTAAGTTCGCGTGGAATAATTACCGACCTCCACGCGGGCGAAACCTCTGGCAATAGCTAATAAATAAATAAATGAGTGAATATTTGATTGCATTTCAAGGAATCTAACCGCTTACTTTTCTCCAGGTGCCCGGAAACAAGACCGAGGCCCGTGTACCGGACCTGATCGAAGGCAAGACATACCAGTTCCGTGTTAAGGCTGTCAACAAGGCTGGACCCGGCAAGGCGTCCGCGCCTTCCGAGAACCTACTGGCCAAGGACAGATTTGGTAAGTATCGTATTTACTTTAAAAAATAAAAATAAACAGTTGTTCAATCCTGTCGAGAATCATTTGGAAAATAAATAGGAGGAAAATTATAGAAAAAATTTCTATAGATAATTAAAAGCTTTTTTCTTTTGGCCGGTTATCACGGTGGCAACATAAGAATATCCGGAAAATGATTATGCTGCCGCCGTGAATTCTAAAAGTTCAATAAAAATATTTTTTTTCCCCTGATCCTAAACTCTCCCTCACGCACTTCAATAAAACTTAAAAACTTAAACAAAAACCTTTATTTTAATCCCCTGTTCTCTACGGTTGATAAAACGTTTGTACTTTTCTCGAAACGAACATCATTTGAAATGTCTAAAATACATGTAAGATTGAAACTGTAAACTCACATTTTCCTTTCCACAGCGCCGCCAAAGATCGACCGCACGAACATGCGTGACATCACACTGAAGGCTGGACAGAACATCCGGCTGGACGTCAAGGTCAGCGGTGAACCGCCGCCGACCAAGAGCTGGTGAGTCTTCCTTCCTTCTTGTGCCAATCCCCACGCACCTGAGCCAGCCTCATCCATGTTCCACCAGCGATGGCAGCATTGTCCGCTCATCTCGCTCCCGGACGACTGACACTTCGTCTCCCAGTCTGACACCAATGCGCTTTGCCAGGTGTCCTGCCCACTCCATTTGAGTTCCATAATTAGTTTTTCGATATTGAACAACTTCCTTCATTTAGCTTTTATAACGCTTCGCCGCGAGGCAATGCGAGAACTTCACTTCTCGCTCGTCTTACTAGCCCGGATGGTATAAGCTTACGTATGAGTAGGCCTATGAAAATCTTGAAAATTTTCTTAACCTTGTGAAAATGGCGATTTAGATAATTTAGTAATAGAGGCGTGTTTCTATTGCCTGTGTATCTTCTTAATATTAATGTATTGATGGCAAAAAGATAAAACATCTTTGGTCTAAAAACTTTAAAAAAAAACAACCGACTTCCAAAAAAACACTACAAATTGAAAAATAACTTAATTTCGGAAGTCGGTGACTCTGGATATGTATTAAAATTTTTTGTTACCGCCTTCCGAAATTAAAGTTATTTATCAATTTGTAGTGTTTTTTTGGAAGTCGGTTGTTTTTTTTAAAGTTTTTAGATCTAAGATGTTTGATCTTTTTGCCATCTTTTTTCAATTTGTAGTGTTTTTTTGGAAGTGGGTTGTATTTTTTTTTTAAGTTGTTTATTTTTAAATTTTTAGTTATAGTACCCACCCACACCAATTCGAAATTTCACCATCCTTGGGGTCAAAACAATGCATTTTTGTGCGATAGCAGCAATCGCGGTTGATTTGCTGTCATTTTTTGAAGAGTTCTGTTGTCTGTCCCCGAAACTCATCATCGGATTTATAAGAAAATTAATATGGGACCATTTCGGAATAAACCCCCTTCGAACAAAAAACTAATTTTGCAAATCCATCTAAATATGGACGGAGTTATGCCCGAACATACATAAAAAAATATTAATGTCGAATTGATAACCTCTTTTTATTTGAAGCGGGTTAAAAATACAGCAGCTCGATCTTCTTTGAAATTGAAATTTTTGGGCAGTGATTAGCAGCCTGTGTATTAGCAATATTTTTTAGAAAATACCATTGCTTAAGTAAAAAAAATCTTCTTATTCTTTCCTACAACTCAATAAAAATCTCAAATTTGTGTAGCAGTAACTATAGCAGCCAGACCAATATATTCACGAATTCTGCTCTCTCCACCCAGGTTCCACAACAAAGAACGTCTATCGACACGCGATGATCTATCCGTGGATGTCGAAGATTACAGAACCAAGCTGTCCGTCATCATAGCATCGCGCAAACACAGCGGTACTTACGTACTGAAGGCTGAGAACAGCAGTGGCAAGGACGAGGCCACCATCCAGATCAATGTGCTGGATGTACCGGCTAAGCCTGAGGGACCGCTGAAGGTGAGTTAGAAAACTAATCGTCGGAGATAACTGTTTAGATTTTACCTGAAAACTTTTATACTGAGCCACAAAGTCATTGCGCTGGATATAAATAAGGTTGATTATCGCAGCTTATATTGCCGCCGTTTGATTTTGGGTGTATAAGGTTGATTTACCAGTTAGATATCTTATATCCTTGGACTGAAATTGACGTGTTACGGTTTTTGTGTAAGGCAAAAGTGTAAAAAATTCTAAATATTTCGTAGGATAAGTCTTACATCAAGTATTAAAGTTTAGTCAGATCTACCCTTTGGTCGGATTCACTCTATAGCCGCTTCATTAGAAGCTGAACACCCGGTTTCTGAAAGACCGGATAATTATTTGGTGTCAAAACTGATGTCAACTAGTCTGTTTGGCTGTTGTTATTTCAGTCAGCCAATTACAGTAATTAACATGAGTTTAATTTTTGTGTTGAATTCTCTTGGGATACCGGGTGTGTAATACCTTGATAATGACAACATTATTAATTATATTTACATTATGACCAGAGATCGGATATTCGGATGCATATTTACCTAAAGATAATTTTTAGCTTCATAGCTAAAAATTATCTTTCTCTCTTATCTTATTATCTGAATAGTTATGCAATCCAAGATTCCCGGGGTTTTTAATAAATATTACAAATAATTAAAAAGCCGATTCCATACTTTCATAAGCATGGAATCGGCTTTATAAATTATTTGTAATATTTATTAAAAACCCCGGGATTCTTGGATTGCATAACTATTCAGATGTGTATTAATTTAAAATTAATGTTTAACCCGATACAAATATTATGTATATGTACTGAAGGAGGGGTGGTTTGTATTAGTTAAAATAAAAAATAAACAAATTACTTACCTAAATTAAGACTTTTTCGATACAAAAGCGCATTCCATGTTAGCCAACATCTCAACTTTAGGTAAATATGCATCCGAATATCCGATCTCTGATTATGACCTATGATTTTTAGGGCAAAAAGAGTCTTACAATTTAATCTAATCAAGCTATGATACCTATCCTTTGAATAAATTCTACCTCAAAATATAAAATTGCCGTACTTCTACTTAACCGGTTTAATTTCGTCCTCAGATCTCAGACGTCCACAAAGAAGGATGCACACTCAAATGGAACCCGCCACTAGACGATGGCGGTGCACCCATCGATCACTACCTCGTTGAGAAACTAGATACGGAGACTGGAAGGTGGATGCCCGCGCTCAAGACTAAAGACCCGAAGGCCGAGATTGAGAATCTCGTGCCAGGACACGAGTACAAGTTTAGAGTGTCTGCTGTCAATAATGAAGGAGTTTCTGAGCCTTTGGAAGCGGATCACTCGATTATTGCGAAGAATCCGTTCGGTGAGCTGTGTTATTTGAATGAATTTCGTGTTTAGGGTTACAATAGCTCTATGTATTGGTTTAAAAAAATCGGTTTTGTTAACCTAGTTTGACGTTATGTAAAACTAAATTTAAAACACAGCAATCTTTAAGTTTCGTAATTCATTTTTAGTCATCCGTACAGGGATCCGAGTTTAATCCTTTAAAGTGAGTCTAAACTCTTAAGAAGATGTGAAGAAGAAGACATGAGATACTTATTTAATTTAAAACGTAAAATTTTAAAAAAAATTCAACGTTGACTAAATAAACTGTCCTAATTAGATTGCCAAGGTAGGTTGCATATCCATTCATTCGAAAATTGTCAATGCTCTATTAGCTGCTAGTTACCGTCCACGTGGTATGTCGGTATAACTTTCAACTCGATGTTCAATTCAATAGTACTTTCACTCAAGACAACTATAATTCGAATGTTCATTTCCATTACCAGACGAGCCCGGAAAACCTGGAACACCGGAAGTGGTGGACTGGGACAAGGACCACGTGGACCTCAAGTGGCAGAAGCCACTCAAAGATGGCGGCGCGCCCATTACTGGGTACATCATCGAGAAGAGGGAGAAGGGATCGCCCAAGTGGGTGAAGGCTTGCGAGGTGAGTCTACTTAAGTTGTTAAGGCCATGAGCATATTCAGCCTATAATGTCCCACTGCTGGGACACAGGCCTCCTTTCTGTGATAGAGCGTGGGCTGTAATCCACCACGCAGGCCCAGCACCCTAATTCCGTACCACACTATCAGTCTGAATATGAATCATTTTGAAGATTGATTGATTGATTTTTTTGATTGATTGTCCGCTCAGCAACGTAAATAACGCAATGTATGTTGTTGAGCTGTCAAAATGAAAACCATTCATACTGTTAGTGTTTTACGTAATTACGCCGCAGTTTGGCAGATGTCGCAATGATATTCATGAATATTCAAGCCGCCAGTTGGCGCCACTTTGACAAGAGGTCTTCCAGTTCGTTTCATTCTCGTTCACCATTCAGTCCGTAGGCTTTTTGACACTTTTGACACGTGCCCGGACCTGACGTCTCAGTGCTGCCCTCTAGTGAACGTCATTTCAGAACATCCTCATTCTTCGAATTCACCCTTGCGAAGCCTTTGTTCCTAAGGTGAAATAGTTACCTTATCTAATTCAGCGCTGAACACGGCGGGCTCAGCGTTGCTGACGGTGGCGGAGCTGGGGAAGGAAGCCGACCTCAATATAGTTGGATAACACTAGGCAGATTATTATGATAAATTTGTGCTACAGATTGCCTTAGGCAGACACATGTTTCTCATTATTATACTGAGAGATATAAGTTAATTCAGTACATCACGGATTCCTATTATTCTTTCAGGTCGGACCCAACGACAACGAGAAAGCTACCGTACCAAACTTAGACGAGGGCACGGAATACGAGTTCCGTGTGAAGGCCATCAACGAGGCTGGACCCGGAGAGCCTTCGGATGCCAGCAAGTCTGTCATCTGCAAGCCTAGGAGACGTAAGTAGCAATAGATTGATACTCATTTGACATTCAATGATAGCTCTACGTAACAGACGTGCAGTTGTTATCTTTACACGTGTTTGTTTAATGATCTGAATAACTTTTAACTTGTCAAACAAAGAGTAGAAAACATTATTTATTATTTTACTCTATATGAGAAACAATCTAAAAATATATTATCGAGATACATTAGGCAAAAAGCAATCGCAAAATGTTAGTTCATAAAATAACAACAAAAAAAAAACAATTTCAGTTTTTTTCATCTGTTTTTTAACACCATGATATAGTTATTACGTCATACCGCTGTTTAAACTTATCAACTGAACAACTTTGTACTTTTATTATTTTCGCAACCAAAGTAATTTTTAATGAAAGCATTACATTCAGAAACAGCAACCCAACGATAAGTAGAATAATAACTAATTTCTTAATTTATAAACAATAATTATCATACAAAATATCAGCGCATATGTTTACACGGCAAACTAACGTCATACCTACAGAGCAATATGGCGTCTACTGCGTCCAGCGTTTTCATCAAATTATGTGCGAAATATGAAAATTTAAAATTTAAATGCATTTTGATGGCACTAATCAAAACTGTTGTTTTTTTTTGTGGTTTATTAGCATTTTTAATCTAAAGAAATGGGTGTAATACCCTATTTCTTCAATTTTGTAAGAAAAAGAAAGAAAGAAAACATGTTTATTCTGTCTGTCATATTTGTCTGACACTTACCTGCAAATTGCAATAAACGTAAGGAAATTTGAATTTCACGGTCTACCTTTCGCTTCCATCGTAACATGTAATGACTACCCCCAACAGTGGACATTGGCTTTTCCAACCGCACGACATATAACTTGATCCTTGGCTTTTCTAATGATATTTTGTTCCTTTTCCAGTGGCTCCCAAGATCGACCGTCGCAACCTGCGCAGCATCAAGGTGCACGAAGGCGAGCCCATCTCTCTGGACGTCAAGGTGTCCGGAGAGCCCGCGCCTGAAGTCACGTGGACGCTTAACGGCAAGTCCGTTAGCAGCGGCAATGGATTGAAATGTAAGTAAACAAAGCATCATTTAAATCTTTTATTTATTGAAGGAAAATATCGTGAAGAAACCGGTATGTCTCAGAACCGAAAATTCGACGACATGTGACATCTACCAACCCGCACAGGACCTAAGTGGTGGATTATGGTCCAGTCGCTCTCATAAAGAGGGGGCCTGTGTCCCAGCAGTGGGAACATTATTGGCTGATTATGCTGTGTTTAGTACCTTGGTGCTATCCTTTACCTCTGCATTTACTGCAGTATACCAAGTTGTCATAGAAATTATATAATTTATATTGAATTACAAAAGAACCAAACGACGCTTTTCTCGATTTATGGAAAACGATGGCAAATCAACCGATTTATACTATAAAAAAAAAAAGATTTCAGGTACCACATAACCCATAATTGAAAGCATCTTTAAATTACATTATTCAATAATATATACAAAAACACACAAAATTTAAATACAATATAAATACAACATCTATGAACTTTTAATCATTAAGATTTTATTCAACTTGACACTTGTTTTGGTGTGTCAAACTGGATTGATTTGGCGTATCTTGGTGATTGACATGATTTTTTATTTTATTTCAGTGATAAACGTGCCATACTTGAGCAAATACCAGCACGCGAGCCCGCGTCGCAAGGACTCCGGCACGTACAAGATACAGGCTGTCAACAAGTACGGACAGGACACCGCCGAGCTCGAGATTATTGTCACATGTAAGTTTTGGCATTTTTACTCTGTGAATCGGAACTTGATGACAAATGAAAGGTGATTTCTCCCTATCAGGCGAGCCTATAGTCTGAAATATCGTAGCTAACTAACTAACCTTGAGACTATTAAATATACTTACGTGATTAGCAGAAGATCAAAAGTCTTTTCTCATAAACAGAAGGGTAACAATCACCAATGTGAACGTGGACTTAGAAAAGCACTAACTTGCGTACTTGATGTTGACATTCTTACATACTATTTGAAGTTTACCATAGATAATGTGGTGCGTGGTCTAAAACTGTAGACTAAACTGTACTAAACTGACTTCTTGTAGACGTCAAAGAAACCTTGGATGTCCGTACCTTAAATTCAGCCAATCGCATAACTATCAGCTACAATTTTATCTTCATGGTCATTTCTATCATTTATTAAACATAAAAATGTATGTTTTTTTTTCTCTCCAGCTAAACCCGAGAAACCCGAGGGCCCGCTAGAAGTGTCAGATATCCACAAAGATGGATGCACGCTCAAATGGAAGCGGCCCAAGGACGACGGCGGTGAACCTATCGAGGCTTACCTCGTTGAGAAGTACGATCCGGAGACCGGGTCCTGGGTGCCTGTTGGCAAGACCCATGGCAACGTGCCGGAGATGGAGGTAGGTTATCATGCTGAATTACTGATATTTAGATCTCACAGTGCTAACTAACAAAAGTCTTACAGTTACTGACTGTGTTTACCACAGACAAAAAATTGTAGATAGAAAACGTATTGTATGTATTTCTTTTAAACAGTGGCACTGGTGCTGCGGCGAAAGACATCTTAGAGAATAATGTGTCAGATCATAAATTACACAGTAAATCTTGGCTAAATAATATCAGCCGCACAGGTCGATCGAAGGTTCGTGGATGGGTGACCACCCATTATCGAGACCCCTCCATGCCTCGTAAAGCACGTTAAGCCGTTGGTCCCAGCTGTCATTTGTAGATCTTTGACAGTCGTTACGGGTAGTCTAAAGACCAAAAGTCTGGCAACCGGTCTTAACAAAGACAGAAGTAAAATATTGAGAAGCTTATCAATGTATTCAGCTAACTGTTCGGTATAATATTTGGACCGAACAGCTAAGCACTTTTGTGAGACAGACTACCAATCGCATAACTCAAACCAAACCAAATCAAACCGTCTTAGTGCTAATTTAGCTTAAGTTTACCATTTAATATTAGGATAAATTGTAGTATTCAATATACCCTTTTAAACCATATAATTTCGTATCATTAAGTCAGTGATCGTAAAACAACACCCAAACCATTACCATTTTAATATATTACCAAATAAACCAAATATCTACCAACCCAGAAGTTAGTGTTAAACCACGCAATCGCTAACTTCTACATGGTCCTTCGAGCGGGATCAGTATTACATTCAGCTGGGACATAAGTCTATAGAAGAATAAATAAACCTTTATTGAAAGACATCTTTATTGAAAGATCCTTCTTTCATCACAATCCCATAATTTTCGGGTCGTCATAAAAAAAGGTGCGAGTTATCTAAAAACCCGTTAACTTTTGTTAACAGGTCGATGGCCTCATCCCTGGTCACGAGTACAAGTTCCGCGTGAAGGCGCTGAACAAGGAAGGCGAGTCGGAGCCGCTGGAGACATTCGGCTCTATCGTCGCCAAGGATCCATTCAGTAAGTTTTTTATATATTTTTTCTCTGTTCTCTATCGACTATTTGGCATCAGTATATCTACAAAAAAAAATATACGGTTACATATTGAATCGAACATCAATAAATGTTATCCTAGGAGTCTTTAAACGCTGTTCAAAAATTGTAATCTAAAACCCGAAAATGTTGTCAGTTTTAATCAAATAGACGACCGCCTTTCTTTCGTGGCAAGGCAAATCAGGTTATTGAAATGTGTCATTTTCAATATGACAGCCTGTTGAATAGTTATGAATAACAGTGCAGGTGCCATTATATTTTTCGGGAAAACGGTGACGATTTCAAAACCCTCATACACCGTCGTCTCGCATTAGATTCGGTACGTCTTCCTACCGATTTAGATCCCCGATCAATGTTAGCCATCGTCACTTCTAACAGTTAACCTATTCTGGGAATCTCATGTATCTTATAGACTTCTGGGGGGCAGATAGCCTGGACTAAAAACATGCTTTCTTTCTCCAAAAACTCTTGGATTTCTTGGAACACTATATAAGCGATGATATGGATAGGTTTTTGCCCATTTCGGCACCTTGGCTGACCGGCACAATATAATTTAAATTATTTCTCTTGAAAAATGTATATTCCCTCTGTACAGCGACCCCGGACGCGCCGGGCACGCCCGCGCCCGACGACTGGTCCGCCAGCCACGTGGACCTCAAGTGGGAGCCACCGCTGTCGGACGGGGGGTCACCCATCATCGGGTACATCATCGAGAAGAAGGACAAGTACAGCCCGCTGTGGGAGAAGGCCGTCGAGACTCACACGCCGACTCCTTCCGGCACTGTCAATGGGTGAGTTAGATGTGATAGATAAATTAGCTTTTACTAGAAAAGGACATTCAAAGACGTCTATTATATGTTTTAAAAGGGATGCGAAGCCCGTAAACGTCTAGTTTAGGAACATTTTAGTGATTTCAGTCAACAGAAATGCGTCTTCGGTGATTGAAGATTAGGATACCTTCGCCCTTATAGTAGAACAATGCTCAAGCATGAATCTTGCTTTAAAACTTATAGATTTCGTACGAAATTTCTATTCAATTCTAGCGCTTTTAGTTGAAATTCTTGATCGAGTATTTTAAATAAAAAATCTTGATTCAAGTCAATATAGTCATAAGACTAACTTTAGGGATATACATTACCGAATTCTAGCATTAAAACAAGTCCACCATTTTTTTGGATAGTATAGATAGTATTTTGTGTGCATTTGTCGATGTTCAAATGTATTTTTTTTTTGTAAAAGTAGTAAACAAAACATTTATAAATTGTCTGATGATATATGTATGTAGAAATGTTAACTAACCTTAATTTTTCCCTGCAGCTTAATCGAAGGAAACGAGTACCAGTTCCGCGTCATAGCCATCAACAAGGCCGGCCAGTCCAAACCCTCGGAAGCCAGCAAGAACTTCGTGGCCAAGCCGCGGTTCCTGGCGCCGAAGATCGACAGGCGTCACCTCAGAGATGTCACCATCTCTGCTGGGTCTACGCTGAAGTTGGAGGCTGCGATCACTGGAGAGCCTGCGCCAGCTGTTGAATGGAGGTAAGCAGAAATGAAAGCTTTTCTTTTAGTTTGTTTATATACGTTAGTAATAACGGTAGTCGTTAAATTTCTATCATGAGCCTTCTTTAATGGATGCTTTTACGAAAGACTAATGATGATGCCATGATGCAACTAGTCGGGAGATTCTTCGGTTACGTAACAGTATGAAAATGGTAAAAATTAAAACTTCTTATTTTTACCTGCCCAATTGTTGCTGTAGTTTCACGTTCGAAGTTGCCTTCGGCTCTGCCGCTGATTGACAACTGCGCAAAATATCTAAATGTATATCAATAAAATATGTATAATGGAGAAACTCTGAGAGAAAGACATTCTGGAGAAAAATTATGTTTTTAAAATTGAAAATCGTGAATTTGAGTTTGACAAAACATCTATAATACTTTCGCAACTTTTTTTACAAACTATCCTTATTCCTCATCAGATACCAGAACATGCCTCTTCGTCCATCGAAGGCGGTAATGATCGACAGTCCCGAATACTTCACGAAACTGGTGATCCGTCCCGTTCGTCGGGATGACTCGGGAGAGTACACTGTGTCCGCAGTCAACTCGAGCGGCAAAGATACCGTGACTATCAACGTCACGGTCACTGATAAGCCGCTGAAACCTGAAGGACCACTACAGGTGAGGATGCAGTTCTTTTCTTTGAGGTTATGCTGGCGCAGGCCTTGGTAATATGGCTAGATATTGTGTGGCAAGAGTTAGCTTGATATACCGATGTCCTGAAGTATCAAATAATTGACTGTTATGATCAGAGATCGGATATTCGGTTGCATATTTACCTAAAGATATTTTTTAGCTATGAAAGCATGGAAGCGGCTTTATAAATTATTTGTAATATTTATTTAAAACTCCGTGATTCTTGGATTGCATAACTATTCAGATGTGTTTTAGAATTATTGTTTAACCCGATACAAATATGTGTATGTACTGGAGGAGGGGTGGTTTGTATTAGTTAAAACAAAAAATAAACAAATTACTTACCTAAATTAAGACTTTCGATACAAAAGCGCATTCCATGTTAGCCAACATCTCAACTTTAGGTGAATATGCATCCGAATATCCGATCTCTGGTTATGATGCATCTTGGGATAGAGTGATTTTGCTTAGTTATTCATATTTTGATCATCATGATCTCAGCCCGGACTCAGCCAATGCTGGGTACAGGCATATTTTGATACCTTCCCAAAAAACAGTCCCTTTTTGCTTATTTGGATGAAGAACAATATTTTGTACTTACGTCACTATGTATGTATAAAATGTTGTTGCTCAAAACCTTCATAATCGAAAACTTCTCGGGATGCCATTAGCCGACGGATCTGACTTTCGACCTTCTGACCATCAAACTCGACTTCATAATTTACTATTCCAAACACAAGGTCAGATGAACGACCACCTATATTAACATTTACCCAAATCAAGATGTCACTCTAACACGTCACCTCCCGCAGATCTCAGACGTGCACAAAGAGGGCGCCACCCTCAAGTGGAAGCGTCCCAAGGACGACGGCGGCACTCCCATCGAGTACTACCAGGTGGACAAGCTGGACACGGACACTGGATGCTGGGTGCCTTGTGCACGCTCCGATGAGCCTAGTAAGTGACACGGTTGAGCTATAAGCAAAAAATATCAATAATTCAATTTAGGCTGTGAATCAGCAAGATCAAAGTGTAGATCTATTGCAGTTGTGCTAAAACATAGAAATTGCGTCAGCCTGAAACTGCAAACCAAATGAAATTTTTGAATTGAGATGCAGTTGAGTATCTACGGGCTGTATTGTAAGCCCTAAATACAGGAATAGTTTTTATTCAGTGCGCAATAAAGTTTGCCCGACGAAAAATTTCTTCTCTGGGGTGTCTAGAATGATATGCTGAATTTATGATTAAAGTTTGCGCACTGAATAAAAACTTATCCTGTATACTATAACGTCTTCATAAAATTGTAAAGTGTCGCTAAACAAACTCTATTATCAATCCTGGTCCAGGATATTCTACGAATAATTTAAGGCATTTGCCAATTAATTTTAACTGCCACCGAGCTCAACAATTTTAACTTTAACATTAATCATCACTCTCTCCACAGAATGCGACGTGACCGGTCTAACTCCTGGCAAGGAGTACAAGTTCCGAGTGTCCGCTGTGAACTCAGAAGGCGAGTCGGAACCACTCGTCGGTGAACAGTCCATCATCGCCAAGAATCCGTTCGATGAACCTGGTGAGTTAAAAGTCTTAAGATAAGAGGTGTTAAAGCTGTAAGGTGTCAAATTCATCAATGACGATGTCTGATCCTCCATGAAATGATTGATTTGATTGGCAATACTCGAATTTTTAACATATCATTTAGATCAGTGATAGAAACAACGTTAATGTTGCCGAAAATTGTTAGCAAGCTGGTGATTGCAACTGAGTTGTAGCAAAATAATGCTGACATCTCTTAGAGGCTTTATATGCAAAGCCAACAGCCACAACGTAGAAAACCTTTTTCCTAGTGATATTTCATTATTAATCGCTTGCCGTAACTATTAAAATGAATTTTTCACGGGACTTTTGTCGCAAGATTCGCAGCGCTGGTCACTGTGCTGAAGCTGAGGGAGACCTTTGTTCAGCAGTTGATGTCTTTCGACTGCTACAATGATGATTGGCTTCTGACATAACTGTTTGACCCATTTTGTTTGGTTTATCTTCACAATTTAACCCCGTTTCCCTTCCACAGGCGCTCCCGGCACTCCCTCAGTCACGGACTGGGACAAAGACCACGTGGACCTCAAGTGGACCCCGCCGCGCGAAGACGGTGGTGCACCCATTGAAGGATACATCGTGGAGAAGAAGGACAAGTTCGGCAACTGGGAGAAGGCGCTGGAAGTGCCCGCGGATAAGACCACGGCTACTGTGCCTGATCTGATCGAGGGACAGACCTATGAGTTCAGGTTGGTTGAGAATTAAAAAACAAAATTTAGTAATACGTTGTCAATACTCGGCGACTTACAGCAGTTTCTAAGCAAATATTAAACCAGTATGGACATATCGGGTACAGCTTATTTTCGAGAGAGGAAAAGCGTTAACACCCTTCAATTCTATTTTATTTACATTATAGTCATTATCTACACCAAACTTGAAACAAAATCAAATGGCAAATATAGGGTGATATTGTTTTAACAATCAGGGAATCAGGGTCCATTCTTGACAAAACCAGGAGACGTAGTTTACTCCAAAAGAAGTCCTAGGTCCACCTATCACTCCTTTGACCATTTAGCACTTCTCAGTTTTTGATTTCGCCCTGAACTCTAATTTTAAGAACACACCTTTTAAATACATAATCCTACAATTTAATTACTTCCACAGGGTCCGCGCCGTAAACAAGGCTGGCCCAGGAGAGCCAAGCGACAGCACACACCCGATCGTCGCCAAGCCAAGGAACCTAGCGCCCAAGATCGACAGGACCAACCTTATCGATATCAAGATCAAGGTCGGACAGAAGTTCGGATTCGATGTCAAGGTCTGTACCACCATTTTATTTTAATAATTTAAAATATACTAATTTCTGGGGATTTAAAAAAAATAAAATCATCCAAATTGCCCGATATTGGCGTGTTGTTTCCTATAATGATCAGTTGGGAAAGTTATTTTTTTTAAAGGTTCGATTATTGGTATATGTGTGTGTGTGTGTGTGTTTTTCAAAACTCTCTTCTATCACATAGATCTTTCAATACGAGACGATGAAAACTTGATTATATAATTTGTTGTATTTACCTATATGTTTTATCCTAAAAATAACTCTTTCTTTCGCTCGTTTTAATTACTTACCTTACAACTTTCTCATGCATTTTAATCTGTTCACGCTCACACGGAAAGTAATACATCGGTAAGACCATCAAAAATGATCAAAGAGCACATTATCATTCAAACATTACAATAAACCTCTAAAAAATTACTTCAATTCCTTCCAGGTATCCGGAGAACCGATGCCAGAAACAAAATGGTTCCTTGCCAAGAAGGAAGTCAAATCTGGAGGCGACACCAAAGTGCAACATTCAGACTACAACACTAAGATTAACTGCAAGTCTGCAAGGCGTGGTGATAGTGGAAGATATACTATCACTGCGGAGAATGCTAACGGCAAGGATGTGGCTGAAGTTGAGGTTATTGTGCTGGATGTACCCAGCCCGCCTGGAGGACCGCTCAAGGTTGGTATATTTAAAATTTATGGAGAAGCACTATACTCTGATTTTTTATTTGCTAGACCAAAATTAAAGCTGTTACTGTCACATAACTGTCATGTTGACAAAAATAGGTCCGTCGCAGCTGTCATTTTAGTCTAGAAAATTAAAAATCGGTGTTTAGACTAAAATGTCGTTATGTTATTTTTAGTGGTAGGTCCGCTCAAACGAAAGGATACGAGACTTGCGTCCTACTGACATTTTATAACTGCAACTGTCGCTAATGTTTGCGTTTAGTATCTGCAACTTACCTTTATCTGAAGACATTTTAGCTCAATATTTGTAACGCAAACTTTATGAATTTGAATAGCGTTCACTCTTTGGTAGATCACTTTAAAATAATCTTAGCTCTGTAAATATACAAGAAAAATACACGAACTGTTGGCGATGAACTCACGAAACTGATATAAATTATGTTGGCGTTACAAAAATAATACGATAACAAGAAACAATCTTCTCCCACTTTGTATTCTCGATTATGACTAGACAAATTTTATTGACTATTTAACAGTTCAAAAGTGCCTGTAAATGGTTTGATTTAAATAAATACTTTGAGTATGAGTTTTATATTTATCTATCTATCTATCTTATATAAAAACTATAACCTCTTTTCCAGGTTTCCGACGTCCACGCCAACGGAGCCAAGTTATCCTGGAACCCGCCCTCGGACGACGGCGGCCAGCCCATCGACAAGTACGTGGTGGAGCGCATGGATGAGGCCACTGGAAGATGGGTCACTGCCGGAGAGACCGACGGGCCTAAGACCAGCCTCGCTGTGGAAGGGTTGACGCCCGGACACAAGTACAAGTTCAGAGTGCGGGCTGTTAATAGGTGTGTATGATTTTTATGTTTGAGAAATTTTAATACGGTTATGTTCGAATGTCACCTTGGCAGAAAACCACAGAGCTCATAAGGTTTTACCGTCTTTGGTGTTGACTAGCTGCTGTATAAATAAATGAAACCAAGATAAAAATCCTTATTTTGGGCCCATATCAATTCATAATGGTCATTACTTAATTTTGATTTTGACCTATGTCAAACAAATCAGTATATAATCACTTATGCGTTGCAAGGTTTTACGTTGCCAAATGTATATCTACGTTTATATTTTAATGGCACTTATAAAAAGACAAAAATTAAAGCAATTGAATGCTATTGTATGATCCCCTTATTTACAACCTTTTTATCTTCTTCCAACAGGCAAGGCAAATCCGAGCCTCTCACCACTCCACACTCAACCGAAGCGAAGAATCCGTTCGACGTCGCCGGCAAGCCTGGCACACCCAAGATCAAGGACTTCGACAGAGACTTCGTGGAACTGGAGTGGACCAGGCCCCAGACCGATGGCGGAGCGCCCATCAGCGGCTACGTCATCGAGAAGAAGGACAGATTCGCCCCAGACTGGGAAGAATGTGCCCAGATCGAGGGTGACGTCACTACTGGCAAAGTCCCAGACCTCATCGAAGGAAATACTTACGAATTCCGTGTCAGAGCCGTCAACAAAGCGGGTAAAGGTGAACCCAGCGATGGAACAGCACCACATCTTGCAAGACCCAAGAATCTACCACCTAAGATTGACAGGAACTTCATGTTCGATATCAAGGTTAAAGTTGGACAGAACTTCGATTTGGACGTACCAGTCGTTGGTGAACCTACTCCTACCAAGGAATGGTTTAACGGTGACAATCTTGTCATGAATTCTGACAGGATTAAAGTTGTCAGTGACACACACAGTACCAAAATTCGCGTTATTGACGCTAAGAGGGCTGACAGTGGAGTCTACACTCTTAAGGCTAGGAACATCAATGGTACAGACTCAGCTACTGTTAAGATTACTGTCATGGATGTGCCAACACCGCCTGAAGGTCCACTTCGCGCCGATGATATCACCAAGTCTGGCTGCACACTCCGATGGAAACCACCAAAGGACGACGGTGGTGCCGAAATCACGCACTACGTCGTTGAAAAAATGGACCAAGAAAACATGCGCTGGATCCCAGCCGGTGAAGTCCAAGCTTGCAGCATCAGAATCGACCATCTTATCGAAGGACACGATTACAACTTCAGAGTTCGCGCCGTCAACAAACTCGGCGAATCACAGCCTCTTGTCGGCCACGAACCAATCACAGCCAAGGATCCCTACGGTACTCCAGACAAACCTGGAACTCCAGTCGTCAAAGACTGGGACAAGGACCATATGGACCTCGAATGGGTTCCGCCGAAGAAAGATGGCGGATCACCTATTACCGGCTACGTTATCGAAGCTAAGAAGAAGTACGGACCTTGGGAAGTCGCAGCAACTGTACCAGGAAACAAGACAACTGCTACTGTACCTAACCTTCAAGAGGGTGAGGAGTACGAGTTCAGGGTCATTGCTGTCAACAAGGCAGGAAATGGAGAACCCAGTGATGGTTCCACACCACAAGTGGCTAAGGCCAGATTCTGCGCACCACACTTCGATAAAATGCTGTTGGCAGACAAGACTGTCAAGGCTGGCCAGAGGATCCAATACGAGATCCCGATAGAAGCTTCGCCTAAACCAACAGTCGAATGGCAGATCAACGGAAAAGTTGTCCATCCTTCTGACAGAATTGACATACAGATATTACATAACAGGGTCATATTAGACATTCCATTCTCCGTTCGCGCTGACGGAGGCGTTTACAAATTGACCTTGAAGAACGACCTTGGAGTATGCTCTGCTACTGCTCAAGTAACTGTGCTCGACAGACCTTCAAGACCTGAAAAACCTTTGGTTGTGTCTGACGTTACTAAGGAGTCCTGCTCCTTATCATGGAAGATACCTTTGGATGATGGTGGATCACCGATCCTCCACTACGTTATTGAGAAGATGGATCTTTCTCGTGGTACCTGGTCTGATGCTGGTATGAGTACCTTCCTATCTCACCAAGTTACCAGATTAATCCACATGAAGGAATACCTGTTCAGAGTAAGCGCGGTTAACGCTATTGGTCAATCTGAACCTTTGGAGCTAGACCGTGCTATTGTCGCTAAGAACGAATTTGATGAGCCTACCGCACCTGGCAAACCTAAGGCTACTGACTGGAGCAAGTCCCACTGTGATCTTGAATGGGAGAAGCCTAAGTCAGACGGTGGATCACCTATCACCGGATACATCATTCAAAAGAAGGAGAAGGGCAGTCCTTACTGGGTTAACGCTGTACATGTTCCTCCTAGCAAGACTAAAGCTACCGTACCAGACCTGACTGAAGGACAAGACTATGAATTCCGCGTCATTGCTGTCAACCAGGCCGGCCAATCAGAGCCCAGCGAGCCATCTGACATCGTCACAGCTAAAGACAGATTTGTTGCTCCTAAGATTCTTACACCACTTAGAGAGATCCGCATCAAGGCTGGACTTATTTACCATATGGATGTTGACTTCATTGGAGAGCCTACTCCTGAGGTCACATGGACTTGTGATGGTAAACCTGTGCTTGCTAACGAAAGGACAACCGTCACCATTGTAGGTCACCATACTATTATTCATACAGTCAACTGCAAGCGTTCAGACGCTGGTAAATATACTCTGAATCTGAAGAACGATTCTGGCACCGATGAAGGTAGCTTCGAAGTAATTGTACTCGATGTACCCGGAGCACCTCAACCACCGTTCGTATACGAAGAAATCACCGCACAATCAGTCACGTTGTCATGGAAACCACCTAAAGATAATGGCGGCAGTGAACTTACTGCTTACGTCATTGAAAAGCGTGATCTTACACACGGAGGTGGATGGGTACCAGCGGTTACTTATATCAACCCGAAATTCACCCATGCTACTGTACCTCGTTTATCGGAAGGCACGAAATATGAATTCAGAGTCTTCGCTGAAAACCTTCAAGGTCGCTCTGAACCATTAGTCACCGACAAAGCAATCATTGCTAAGAACCAGTACACTGTACCTGGAAAGCCTGGCAAACCAGAACTGATCGCCGCAGATAAAGACCACATCAACATTAGATGGTCTTCACCTATCTCCAATGGAGGATCCAACATTATTGGGTACGATGTCGAGAGGAGAGATAAGGCTACTGGTCGCTGGATCAAGATGAACAAAGAACCTGTCAGATTGAACGAATACAACGATGACAGAGTTCAAGAAGGTCATCAATATGAATACAGAGTGTCCGCAGTCAATGCAGCTGGGCCTGGCCAACCTTCAGACGAATCCAACGTCTTTATTGCCAAACCAATGAAGGAGAGCCCGAAATTGAGTTTAGACCACCTCATCGGCAGAAAGATCAAGGTCCGTGCAGGCGAACCCATCAATATCAACATTCCAATCAGTGGAGCGCCAACACCGACCATCTCCTGGACCAAGGGATCTGTTCCTATCGTGCACTCACACAGAGTTACAGCCGAGACAAAGGCAGATGAAACTAAACTTTACATTGAGAAATCTGTACGCGACGATGCTGGTAAATATACCATTACAGCGTCCAACGCACATGGCAAAGATTCTGCTGACATTGAAGTCATTGTCGTTGATAAACCAGGAGTGCCGAAAGGACCTCTTGTATGTCTTCCCGTATCACATGACGCCGTCAGTCTATCTTGGCAACCACCTACAGATGATGGTGGTAGCGAAATCACTGGCTACGTGGTCGAAGTTTCCGAGTTTGGAGTTAATGACTGGCGCACAGTTGCCGGCTTCTGTCCTAAGTGCTCGTTCACTGTTAAGAATTTGACAGAAGGCAAGAAATACGTGTTCAGAGTACGCGCTGAGAACTTATACGGCGTCTCTGACCCGTTGGAGAGCAAGCCTATCCTTGCGAAGTCGCCATTCGACCCACCAGATGCACCCGACACACCAAGGATTGCGGGATACAGCTCAAACAGCTGTGCCCTCGAATGGGACCCACCGAAGGATTGCGGTGGAAAACCAATCACTGGATACTATGTCGAAAAGAGAGAGCGTGGAGGTGACTGGGTCAAAGTTAACAACTACCCAACACCTAACACATGCTACACAGTATCAGACTTACGTGAAGGCAACCGCTATGAATTCCGTGTTATTGCCGTCAATGAAGCCGGACCCGGCAAGCCAAGCAAGCCGACCGAACCGATCACGGCGCAGACACAACGACTTAAACCAAGCGCACCGGAAGCACCTAAACCGGACAGAGTCACTAAAGACGCCGTTACATTATCCTGGAGGCCGCCAAAGAGCGATGGTGGAGCCAAGATCAAGGGATACATCGTGCAACAGAAGGGCAAGGGAGACAAAGACTGGAAGGACGTTAACGACGTTCCTGTCCCTAGCCTGGTACACACTGTGCCAAACCTTAAAGAGGGAGCAGAATACCAGTTCAGGGTCATTGCCGTCAACGATGTTGGCCGATCAGACCCGAGCAAGCCTACAGCTGAAATCATCATCGCTGAACAACCGAACAAACCATGCATGGACCTTGGAGGAGTCAGGGATATCACTGTACGTGCTGGAGAAGACTTCTCCATTCACGTGCCATACACTGGCTTCCCTCAACCAACTGCCCAATGGTTCGCTGACGACAACTTACTTGACGTCGAAGGCGACTCCAGAATATTCCAGAAGATCACTCCAGAATCTGCCTCTCTTGTTGTCAAGAACGCGAAGAGGTCAGATGGTGGTCAATACCGTCTGCAATTACGCAACCCATCTGGATACGACACTGCTACCATCAACGTGCGTGTCCTCGATAGGCCTGGTAAACCAGAGAACCTGCGGGCTGATGAATTTGAAGGCGAAGCCCTTACTTTGTACTGGAACCCACCGAAAGACAATGGCGGTGGCGAGATCACCAACTACGTCGTTGAAAAGCGCGAAGGCAGAACCGCCAACTGGACCAAGGTATCCGGCTACGTCACGACACCGTTCTTGCGCGTGAAGAACTTGACTGTGGGCAGGGATTACGAATTCAGAGTTATGGCTGAGAACCAATACGGTCAATCCGATCCTGCTCAGACTACTGAACCAATCAAGGCTAGGCATCCATTCGACCCACCAGGCGCGCCCGGACCACCACGCTCCGTGGAGACGACAGAATCCTCCATCACCATCACTTGGACGAAACCTCGTCACGATGGCGGATCACCAATCACTGGTTACATCGTCGAAAAGCGACTGATAACAGAAGACAAATGGACAAAAGCATCTCATGCACACATTCCTGACACTACCTACAAGGTTACCGGTTTAATTGAGAACCATGAATACGAGTTCCGTGTGTCCGCAGTGAATGCTGCTGGTCAAGGACCGTACTCTGCCAGCTCTGATGCTATCAGGGCTTCTGCACCACCCAACTCGCCGAAGATCACCAGTGATCTTAGCCTTAGGGATATCACCGTTATTGCGGGAGAGGAGATCAAGATTACTGTTCCGTTTACTGGCAATCCTAGGCCAAAGGTGAGATATTTTTATAGTCTTTAAAATTGTATCATCAAATTGAAGGTTGGAATAGAATACGTTAATTGTCAATTTTAAACCTGTTTGTGTTTAGCATACTCTAAAGTTCTCCTGGGTTTTGGGCTTTTGTGTTTTATCTACTGTTTTCATTGCAATATTGGGCCCAACTGCTATATTCCTGTTCCTATGCCATGCTTTTGAATGTTTCGATTTGAATATTATTTGCCTAAAGTGGAAATTTGTTTCTTTTTACCATGGTATGGGTGTGCTATTTACCACCTTTTTTAGTTATTGCATCGCGTTATCATCACATTTACTTTCTATTTTTCTTAAACTCTTATAAAACTATTCTTCCTCTACCAGGTATCATGGATAATAAACAACGAGGAAGTGTCCCCGGACAAACGTATCCGTTTCGTCACTTCCGACGTCGACACTGTATTCCACTGCGTTCCTGCTAAGAGGTCCGACACAGGATCTTATACCATACAGCTGGTGAACAGCGAAGGATCTGACAGTGCTACGTGCAGGGTAAGAAAAACATCATCCTTATTTCTGAAATGCGGGTTTTAAGTAGCGTTAAGTCTCTACTTATTCTGTTCCACTTTTCACGTACCTAGAATTTGTATGTACGGATTTCACAGTTAGGTTAATATTGGCAGTTATGCAGAAGTGTTGACACAGATCATTATAATTATAGTGTCTAAAAATTTAACTCCATTGGAATTACAAAACTATTGCCTCCACTTAATAATTTTATTTAGCTAAGATACGGGCCCATTCGTTTTCATATCTGTCCCCCACATGATACGAAACGATGTCAAAAGTACAGACTAAAAGACAACCGAATAGAAAAACAACGAATCAATTTTAAAAGTGGTTATTTCACTGTCACGTTTTTATAAATATGTACAATTAAAATTCCTTCAATGTTACATAAACTTATCTTCATATTCTTTCTCCCTAGGTACTCGTTGTAGACAGGCCCTCACCGCCACTAGGACCTCTGGACGTATCCGACATCACTCCAGACACATGCACGTTATCTTGGAAGCCACCGCTAGACGATGGTGGTTCACCCATCACCAACTACGTGGTGGAGAAAATGGACCAAAGTGGAGTATGTATAATTTTAGATTTTTTTGATTTAAAAAACAAAAAAAATAAGTATTTACCCTGACCTCGAACAGGATATACTGCTAATTCAAGAGATATGACTAAGAATGCGCAGGCGCACATTAAACGATGCGTGCCAAGTTATCAAGTTGGCACTAGCCTATGTGAATCCACTTAATACGATATCTGCCAATCTAAAATTATAGGAGTAAAAATGGCTTCCTATTTGGTATACGAAATAGTTTTTCTGCCCAAATAGTATACTAACTTCAGTTAAGTTTCTGACAAACTTTTTAATAATCAAGCGTTTACTGCATCATTTTATCAAAATAACTGTAAGATACTGATTCACTATACTGATATCATGTTATCGTGATCTTTTATCCAAAATCTGTTATGCCTTAAAACCTTTCTAACATCTTATTTCTATCCTCAGGTATGGTCAAAGATTTCGTCATTCGTGCGCAACTGTCACTACAACGTGATGGGTCTGGAGTCGAACCGCAAGTACTGGTTCCGCGTCCGCGCCGAGAACCTCTATGGAGTGTCAGAGCCGTTGGCTATGGATGATCCTATTACTGCTAAGGTATGTGTTTTAGTGAACAACTTATATTTGAAATTAGACTTCGTTATATTTTCTATAAAGATAGATTTCAGTCCTCTTTCAAAGAATATCGATATCGAGCGAAGATATCAGCTAGAAGCGATGCTAGAATAACATGGCCCTTAGCTTTTAAAAATGTTGTGCTTGCTCTTGTATTTTTAGCTAAGTAGCTGTTAGTGTAATGTATAAACAGTACATATCAGTTGCTCGATTGTTCGACTTTTTTCTGATCTTTCATTTGTAGACGTCCCTGTTCTTTACCTCGTAGACTACCTCAAGTGTTAAGCAGACATCGTATGCTAGTACATATATCGTGAAACACACAACCAGAATTTCCTTTCAGCATTTAAAAGGCCAATTCTTGTAATTAAAAACGTGCAAAAGCTAGTTGCAGTCTCATCTCGTAGACAATCAAATGTCAAATACTTGTCAAAAATGTATGGAAACTCGAAATATTTTTAACAAATTGAGACTGAAATCAGACTGAACGTTCTTCAAATTACTAGAATTGCCACAAAGATATCACGGTAGCTCTAACGTTATTTTCTTTCGACAGTTCCCGTTCACAATCCCCGACCCACCAGGCGTCCCGCGCGTGGTGGACTGGGACGGCTCGGCCGCGTCCCTCATCTGGGACAGGCCGCGCTCCGACGGCGGAGCGCGCATACAGGGCTACAAGCTGGAGTTCAGGGACGTGCAGGATGGCGTCTGGAACAGTGCTGACTATCTTGTTAAGGACTGTAATTACCAGGTGAGTGTTGATAGATTCGATTAGTGGAATCCTTTTGAGTCGGTTTTTACCAAAATTGAATGGAGAAACGTGTTGTACTTTACCAAAAGATTTGTATTTTGTTAAAGCTGAACGGGTGGGTCCAAAAATAAAGCAAATGAAACAAACAAAGAATATACATAATTTATTTAGGTAGTTCGAGACATCTCCTGTTTTTCATTTTGGTGGAAACCGAAAAGAATAATTACCGTTTCTCACATTATTTTATGAAGACGGGTTGCTTAACTTTTGCCAAAAAATCCTAGTCCTTAGTTTAGTAGTTGGACATTTATTGTAACTTAAGACAATCATTCTTTTTAACTGATGTTTTTGAACGACATTTTATTGGCACCGTTAATAGTCCTGGAACATTACTTTTATAATTTCAACCATAATCATCAAACATAATATGCGACTCTCAATTAATACCAGGATCTAACATTAAACTATCTTCCCAGGCATACAACCTCGAACCCGGTCACGAGTACGAGTTCCGTGTCCGAGCGAAGAACGCAGCCGGCTGGAGCAAGTACTCGTCCAGCTCGCAACCCTTCAAGGTCAAGGGCAAGGCGAACCCGCCCGCCCCGCCCCGTGCCCCGCGCGTGTTGCGCGTGGGCAGAAACTACGTGGACCTGTCCTGGGACCCGCCTGCGCATGATGGAGGTAGGGATTGAAATATCTGTGTATCTCTTATTTATATACGTGGAGTAAAGTTATCACCAGTATAGGCTACAGATTTACATACATTGTTCGAGGTTTAATTTGGCATTCCTTTAGTCCGCTTTTATTATTATGAGGCTTTAATAATACGTAAGCTGCTTCATGATTGGTTTAGCTTCGTTATTGGTTCTAACCAATCATGTCGACGTGTTCTTCAATGTAGTCTGTGAATTGGCAAACAAGGTAGAACGCCCTCAGGCTAGGTGGCGCAACGTTCGCAAGGAGGCTAGTATCAGCTGGATGAGACTATTTTATATTCGATCAATAGGGTATTTTACTCTAAAAATGTAAAATATATTATTCAGATAGCTTAGCCAAAAAGCAGTCGTAAAATAGTTTTAGTTCATGAAATAAGAAAATATTTTTTTAAATACAATTCAGTGTTTTCGTCAAATTACGCGCGAAATATGAAAATGTAAAACTTCATTTCATTTTTATGGCACTAATCGATGCAATTTAAATGTTGTGTTTTTTTTTAGTGGTTTATTAGCATTTTAGAATCAAATTAAGACACTTTTCAAAAATGGGTGTTATACCCTATTCTGCACAGCCAATATTAAGTTGATCGTTTGTGTATATCTTATCACCGAATAAGATGTAATTGAAAGTGTTTCTGTTGTGACAATTACTTAGCAGATACTTTCAAACAAAACCTGGTCTAGTTTTGAATGTATTCCGCAAGTTATGGCTATTCGAACATCGCAAACAATTACTTTGAATTGACAGAGACAGCATGAGAATTTAAACACGGCGACTACAAATTCATTATTCGATTTTTATTTCAGCAAAATGTCCGACTTTGTTTTTCCCCTAATACTAACTCCATATTATCTTTTGCCCAGGTGCCCGCGTAACTGGCTACATAATTGAGCGTCGCGACGTCGGCAGCTCGGTCTGGATAAAGTGCAACGACTATAACGTTCAAGACACTACGTTCACAGCGATGAACCTCAATGAGAAGGCGGACTACGAGTTCCGTATTGTAGCTGTCAACTCAGCCGGTAAGTTGTACTAGTGCTGTATATAGGGCTGTGCTGTAGAAATAAGCATTACCTATGTACGTATTTTTCTGTTCCTTTCTTCTTGTCTGTTTATATGTGTGTGCATAAATGGTTAAATAAATAAATAAATAAAAGCCCGTTTGTATGGATGAGAGAAGATCTGGCAATCTTATGCTCGCAAGGATCTTTACTCCTGCGTATACAGTTGATTAATTTCTGAATTCTGCCACAAAATGCTCTAAATCATTTTATGTCAGGATTTTTGGCCAATTTGGACTTGGTAACTGTTAAAACGGCCGGGGATAGAAAATAATATGTTACTTTATGGGCCTTGCAATTTAGAACAAAGCAAATCTTATTTTATGAAAATTAAATTTGAAAAGAATTTAATTCCCATGTTGAAATAGCATTGTTTAGTACTTTTTTCATCTCTTTTGGTTTCCTTTAGATTTATTGTTCGATGACTCGATCCTATGCTGGATAGGGTAAAACATAAAAAAAATACTATATCATATGTTTAATCATTTGATAGGTAAATCCGAACCTTCAAGCTGCACCACTCCAGTCCGCACGGGCGAGGAGTTGGGCGGCACGAAGCCAGAATGGGTGAAACAGTTACCAGCAACGGTCTGCGCACCACTAGGCAGGCCCTTCACCCTGGAGTGTATCGCCACCGGCAACCCGGTGCCGACTGGCAGGTGGCTGAAGAACGGCAGAGAAGTTGTGCTTGGCACCAGGTAAATATATCTAGATTTTTTTGTGACGAGAATGAAAACATAGGAACATCCATTTATTAAGGAAAATTGTTAAAGAGGGAGGGATATTAGTCGTAATCTCTTGCTTAACTTCAACTTATCTTACTTATATTATTAGTACATCAGCGACTGTGGACAATAGTCCCATGTGGGATTTGATAAGCATTTCAATAGCGGTTTACGGAATCGATGAAATATTATAATAACATAATCAACTTCATACATAATACAGACATTGTTCGAAAAGGAAAAATAAAAAGTGAGTCGCTATTGATTTCACTGACAGACCGCGTTGAATATTTATGTCTACAATGCTCTTTTTCAATTCACCTTGTTTTTTAAAACAAACATACGAATCTTTTAACACAAATTAATTTTGTATCTTCTCAGGTTCATAGCTGAATCCCGCGAGGGAACTCTTCGCCTGAACATCACCGCGTCCACTGAAGCGGACGAGGGTGACTACACTTGTGAGGCAGTCAACAACATTGGCTTCATTTACTGCACTGGACATCTTAAGATTGGAAGTAAGTGTATCTTAGACGAAATCGGAAAAGAGGAAAATAAAATTGAAAGGCATTTCTACTCGATGAGTAAGATAAATCGCCTCGAGATTTACAATAACGAATCTAGCAGGGATATTCTCGTCTATCGGATTTTTACAATCGTTCCTGATGTAAATACGCCCAAACACAGGTTAACAGAAGTTTACCTGATACTGATCAGTTTATTGTAAAGCTGGACAAACGCACAATATAACGGTTGTGAAAATATTGTAAACAAAATTGTACAAATATTAAACATGCACTTTATCGTTCAATTTTTGACTCCATGTCGTATTTCTATTTATCACCATTATCTTGTATCAACCAGTTTCAGACTCCACCTAACCATGTTTTTCTCCCCAGACCCACCACGCATCGTACGCATGCCAGGCGACTTACACCTCCCTGAACATGACAACACAAAGATCAAAATCCTGTACACCGGAGACCAGCCCGCCGACGTCGTACTCACCAGGGACGGACACAAGCTGTCCGAGTCACAGCACTTCAAATACACCGTGTTTGATGATTATATCCTTATCTTTATCAAGGATATCTCTAAGGATGATATGGGTAAGTTTTAATTCCTTAAAAGTTAAAATATAGTTGCCGAAAGAGAGTTTGAAGGCAAATAAAGTCAATTTAACCAGCCCTATACTCCATGGTGTTTACTGGTAGAGGTATTAGGGAAATCCCAAAACTTTAACACAGGCGGGCTTCGGCCATTGATAATTGAAAATCTTGTGAAATTATAAAAATCTGGCTATTACCGAGATCTTGTAATATTGGCAATCTGCATGACATTGTTGCACAAAAGTCGGTATTTGTGAATCGGTATATAAATTTGTTTGGATTATTAGAAAATAAAAATCTTGAGATTCTGAATATTCAAACATGAAAATTTAATCTTGTCAAAGCATTAACATTAGTATTTTCAAATACATACTTTACTCTTCTTTCCCACAGGCATCTACAAACTCTCCATAACCAACAAATCGGGCGAGACCTCAGACACGTTCACGGTCACAGTTACCGGCCTTCCTGGTCCTCCACAAGGACCTCTGGAAACCTCCGACATCTCCCGTCACTCCTGTACTCTGGCCTGGAAGCCTCCCACATACGACGGAGGTCTACCAATCACTCATTACGTCATTGAGAGGAACGATATCTCAGGAACAGCGTGGATAACTATTGCCTCTTCAGTGAGGGATACCAGGTTTACTGTCCAGGGATTGACGGAGGGACAGGAGTATAACTTTAGGATACATGCTGCTAATGATAACGGAGTTGGACCAGCGCTTGAAGGTGTTAGTCCTATTAAGGTGAGTAGATTTTGAACCTTAAATTACTCATATCTTATCAGAGTTTCATTGTATTGATAGTCAAAAGGCGTTTGTACAGTCAACAAAATTGATGTCTTATCAGAAAGATTACTACAACTAATCCTGAAGCTTTTTTATTTGTGCGCTCAGTGGTAAAATCTTTGTATTTGTTTTTCCCTTAATGCATCTCGTATACTTATCTATTTTGTTGACTATACGCAGTTGGAACCTATAATGTCATCAAGGATCACAAAGACTATTTTTTTTTTATTCAACTAGACATATGTGATAGGTAAACTTAAAGATTATTATTAAGAATTATGGGATTATCCAACAAAGTTTCATATTACCAATTTTCAGTGGTTAGCTTTTTTTCTTTTTAGCATTTTTGCCATATTTTACTAAATATGTTTCCCTACATCCTACAGGCCAAGGCACCATACGACCCACCATCAGCTCCTGGCATCCCCAAGATCCTGGAGATCGGAGGAGACTTCGTTCACCTGGAATGGGACAAACCAGAGAGTGACGGTGGCTCTAGAATACAAGGTAATTTTGACTTTCAATTTCATAATGATAAAAATGATTATTAGCACATTAGTCGTTCTCTATGCATTTTGCCACTATACTGCAATCGCCAGGCGTGGCAATTATGGAAAAACCCCCTCATTGGGGGAGACCTATGTCCAATAGTGGACGTCTTTCGGCTGAAATGATGTTCACGATAATGACATGTGAGGGTGAACGTTCAAAGTATGAGATAAAGACGAGAGCTTTAAAGATGCTTGAGATCTAGTTCTAAGAAAATGGAAAAACACAATCGCATAATGGCATGAGGAACTAAAAGCACCTAAGACTTTACTAAATCGTCGGGTTTTTTTAAAGCTCCTGTTTCAGCAAGTCGATCTCGAAGTTTTCTGGTTTGAAACACCAACCTGTATAATTTCACCAAACAATATTTTTTATGATAATTTTCTCGTACTACATGGAAATGCTATGTAGCGACAAGACTTACAACTTTCCTTGGTGCAAAAAAAAATCCATAGACTCGCTTTCGATGTCAATGGCCTAGCTAAACTGTTTTTCTAATGTTCATTTACAATACAAAAATATAATATGATAGTAAGTATTAAAAACCTAACTTTATTATTCCACCAGGCTACTGGATCGACAAGCGCGAGGTCGGCAACACGACCTGGCAGCGTGTGAACCCAACCCTCTGCCTGCCCAACCAATGGAACTGCTCCAACCTGATCGAGGGTCGCCAGTACGAGTTCCGAGTGACCGCACAGAACGAGGCCGGCATCTCGCCGCCCAGCACTGCCAGCCAAGGGGTCAAGGTCGTTGATCCTAAAGGTCAGTATTAACCAAAACTTCAATATTTAAATGTAGGTCCAAAGCACACTAGAATGGCTCTTGCATCTTGTTGACTGGTCAATATGGTAACCACGGTATCAGCTATTCTCATTATACGTGTTGATTTAAGACAAAAAAATAATTGTTTACACCGTTTTCTGAATTATTATTATTTTATTTGTGTCAGTTTTAAATCTTTTGACATTAAAAAAAGCCCTCAATTAAGTACTGGTTTATTTGTCATTTTAAGGATTATCTGCTCAAAATGTATGAGTAATGAGAACTCTTCTGTTAACTATGTAGGGTATATTTTATAGTAAGATTATTATAGCTACTCATTTCGGTTTGCTTTGTCCTACTTACAAACCATAATTATAATTAAATACTGTCATTAGCAAGTAATTTGAAGCTATTTCCTTGTCTAGTAGAGTAGATAATCTACGACGCATTTATCGATATTATTTAAAGTAAAAACCTAACAAGCTATATTGTAATATTCCACAGCCGCCACACCGCCAGAGATCGTCAAGCCGCTGAAGAACGCGAATTGCATTCAGTACCACAACGCTAAGTTCCAGTGCACCATCACTGGTCAACCTAAACCTATCATCACGTGGTATAAGGGTCAGTATCATAAAAAAAAAAAATGAATCCAGCCATTAGGAAACTTAAGGCATGTATATGGTATTCTAAATACTATAGTTGTCAACTTATTAATGATCACGAGGAGACTTAACAATTCAAAAACAATCAAGAAAGAGAATACAAAGTTAAGTGTGATTAAAATCGGTTCATAAATAACGAAGTTATGCCTGATCATAATAAAAAACGAATTGAGAACCTCCTCCTTTTTTGAAGTCGGTTAGAAACAGAAGAGAACAGACATGAGACGGTTTAAAGACCGTTCAAACCGATTCAGTGTAGGCACGGCAGCCTGATTTCCCATCGATTATATTTACAGGCAATCAATGAAGTCTATACTCCATTTGAAATAATATTAGACATTTATACAAAACTTTTTTATAGTCAGTTCAACCGATTCTGACTTCTATACCGTAGGCATAAGGATGGCATTAAAAGCGAAATAGTAGTTACAATACCAACTGTTTACTGCAGCTGCCATTTGCTATGCCACTAACGCAATAGAAGTCAAAATCGGTTGATCGGACTGTAAAAAAGGTTTAGTTAAATGTCTAATCTTATTTCAAATGGAGTATAGTTGATCTCTACTTTTTAAGATCTCTTAGAGATTTCTCCATAAAACCTTAAACTAATTATTTGATACCCTCAGGTGCTCGCGAGATAACCAACGGCCCGCGCCACCGCATCTGGAGCGAAGGCGACAACCATTTCCTGACCGTCATGGACGTGTTCGGGGAAGATGCTGACGAGTACGTGTGCCGCGCTGTCAACAGGGCTGGAGTCAAGAGCACTAGGGCCGAGCTGTTGATTATGAGTGAGTTTTTTTGTTACTTGTTTATTTGTGGTTACTGTTTTTTTGGGAGGATGAGGGCTAGAAGTAAAGGCAGAAAATTTGCCACTTACTTGGTCAATCTTCTCTAACCAAAGGAGAGCGACGTTCAACGCAAAATCGACTTTAGGCCTTTCATAAACAAAAACATACGGTTTGGTCCCGAGGTCGTCATTAATGCGTAGACGCATCGTGTTGAAGTGTATCTGCCCTAATTAAGTGTATAGAAGAAGCACAAAATTTTCTGCCTTCGAAATATTTCATGGAATAAATGTTTGTAAATATCACTTACATAAAAATATGGCTTCTGTCTTTGGCCATCACTGCTTTGATTTTTAATATTTTAGTCGGATCTTGCACTGTCGTCTTAGATATATTGTCCATTTTCTATCATTATGGCTTAGGGGCTATCCATAAATTACGTCATACGTTGAGGGGGTGGGAGGGGGTCAACGAAGTGTGATATTGTGTGACAAGGGCCACGGGGGATCAAAAGCTTTGTGACGTCACATATTAATATCACCATTAAGTGTTTAAATGATTTGACTTTATTGTTAATTCCATTAAAGATTATTTTTAATTTAAATTAAAAAAATGGAAATACTGCTATTTTCATTTTATTATGTACTTCTAAATACAAAACTGAAAAATATGTGACGTCACACAGAAGGAGAGGGGATTTTACAAGTGTGATAACTACATGTGGCAAGGACGGGGGGGGGGGGGTCAAAAAAACATTAAATTTGTGTGACGTAATTTATGAAGCAACTGTCGTAAATTTGCCAAACATCAAATCAAAACCACACGTTTTTCTCTCAACAGCCGCACCAAAACTGAACGTACCACCACGCTTCCGCGTCACGGCATACTTCGACAAGGGCGAGAACGTAGTCATCAAGATTCCGTTCACCGGACACCCGGTGCCCAAGATTACGTGGGTCCGTGAGGGAGAGACCATCGAGTCTGGACACCACTACCACGTCGAGAGGAAAGGTAAGACTTACCCTGCTTTTTTAAACTTCCCTCAGTTTCTGAGAGACCTATCCTTGGTTTCTAAAAGACTTTTCTTCAGATTCCATAAGCGTAACCAGTAAACCGATTGCCTTATTTTATGATAGCTGAGCCCGGTATTAAAATAAGATAAAATTATTAACTCATGTTTTTGAAAAGACCGTTGTTGTTATCCTCACAAAAATCCAAAATGTTATCAATATCTTTTATAATTTTTACAACGTGCTTTATTTTCCAGAACGTCACGCGATCCTCACGATCCGTGATGCCAGCAAGCTTGACTCCGGACCATACAGGATCACGGCTGAGAACGAACTGGGACAGGATTCCGCTACTATCAACGTTGAAATTAGCGGTCAGTATATCTTTTATAGCCATTTAAAGTAGATTACTACATGATAGTCACTCTAGAACGTGACCCTTCCAATTAACGCCATCATATTTGGCAGACATGTACGTTGTTGCAGGATGCTGTTAAATAAAAAGAAGTTGCAATACATAAGCCTCATTGCCCAAAAAAAAAAACCGAATGCCTATTCGTCATTGCCAGTTTTTTACGTGTGCCTAATACACCATAACACAATTTTACTCAAATACGTTTTTTCCACAGACCGTCCAGACCCGCCACGCTTCCCAGCTGTGGACAACATCGGTGTGGACTCGTTAGCTCTCAGCTGGAAGGCTCCAGTATGGGACGGCGGCTCAGACATCACCAACTACCTGGTCGAGAAGAGGGAACACCCTATGTCTAGCTGGATTAGAGTTGGAAATACCAGGTATGTAACTATGAAATGGAATTAACTAGAAAGATTACCAAAGCAACGTTTAAGTCGCCTCCTGTTATTTTCCAAAAAAAAATACAATACCTTTGCGCGCTAAAAGTATCCCACAAGATTTTTGGCATCTCGTAATTACTAGGAAATGTTAACGATGACGCGAACGATGACATAAGATACGAGTATGGACAATCTACACGAAAAGCGGTAATTTTTTTGTCCAATTAACACCAGGCTTGTTAAATCCTATTTATAAGAAATAAAATACTGTAGTATTTAAGTTAGGCACTGCACTTAAATAAAAGCAAAAAAGTATTGAATAACTTGAAATTTTTGTCAACTATAATAGTTAATATAAACTTCTATTTTCAAACTTCGATGGCTCGTTTATTCGACTTTATCGTGTTAAATACATAGGTACATTAAATGTTTGTTAGATCATCTGTATCCTTGACAACACCGCTTTAAAACTCATCCCCCTTCTTCAGATTCACAACAATGGCCATCACAGGCTTAGTACCAGGCAAGCAGTACGAGTTCAGAGTATACGCTGAAAACATCTACGGAAGGTCAGAGCCCAGCGACACCACCACGCTGGTACAGACCAAGGCCATCATCAAGAAGGAGTTCCAGAAGAAGGAATATCCAGGTGAGAAGATTTGGAATTTTATTTATAGTACAGTAAAAAAAAAACTACAAAGACTTTTGATCCGAACGATTTTGACTTCTTCGTCTTGTAGCTAGCTGCTGCGTTAAATTATGTTATGGCAACTCATAAATTGCAAGATTTGGCCAGAATAGAAAAACCATAGGTAGCTTACGAATTATTTAGTTTCTGGTTTCTATAGACTGCTTAGAACTGTTGTGAAAAATTCAAAACTGACAGCCAGAGTCAGTGTAAACCGACAGACGACAATTTTCCTCTGCTTTATTATTATTATTGATCATTTTAATTCAGAATTCATTATTACATTCCATAGCGTGTTAGTAAAAAGTACTTAAAACTACGTTAGTAAAATTATTAATTATTGTACAAATTGAGCTATTAAATTTAACATTGTAATAAATTGAGCTACTTAACATTATAGAGGGCACCACCCGAGCTGTGAACTGTATTCCAGTGCCTCGCAACCGGGCAATTAACCATTTCCAATATGGTATACAGAAGGCTGTTGGTACTGCCCCGCACGCGGCGCATCTCGCAGTCTCTTACAAACGATCGCCCTAAAGCAATCCGTTTTGGCCTTATCAAACATACCTGATGCACTGCAAAAGCGAGGCAACCCCAACAGCATTCTGAAACCATTATTGTATAGGACCCGTAGGGCATTGAAAGATCCACGCGTATACCGGATCCACAAGCTGCAAGTGGTTATTAAAGAGCACCTGTTGAGAAAATGTAACATTTTTTATTTTATTTATTTACAAACATATCAGTTAAATTAGAAAGTGGACCCAAGTACCTAGATTAATCGCCAAAAAAAATATTTAAACTCTACAACCATACCTTTATATTCACCTACTATTTACATATAATTAACAAAACCCTCTTCTTTCTAGTTGACGAATCTGGCAAACGTATCCGCACGAACGCAGACCACGGCCCTATCAAGGACTACGACAGTTACGTGTTCGACATCTACAGTAAATTCGTACCGCAGCCTGTAGATATCAACACTTGCTCCGTGTACGACAAATACGACATTCTCGAGGAGATTGGTAAGTGTAGTAGATCAGTGTTGAAGAATGGTATTTCAGTCGAGTAGCATGGGTAGATGGAGAGTGAAAAAGTTGAAGTTCAGTTAGATTTTTCAGAAGCCAGCGTATTTGAATAGTAATATGGTTGGTTCTAGACCGAAAGAGGTTGTATAAGAATTTAGTGCATGTGTAATTGGCTGGAAATAGAATCGGTGCCAGTAGAGTTTGATTTTAGATTTATTATTGGTAATTCTCATTGATATACAAAAAACCCAAGGTACCCAATCAGCGTCTCATAAACGTCCCCATAAATATAGTTGTAATTTATGTGACAAATAATATCGTCAGTCATCTTTCTGTCAGTCTTTTGGACATTGCTTTGTAAAAAACCACTTTAAGTCATGCGTGTAAGGTTGAATTTGCAAAAAAATGTGTTTTATCGTAACTTTAACCACTGGCGTATAATTAATTGGGTACAGTTTTGAGTGTTACTATTGTTCTAGACTGTGCATCTTGGATTTTTTGTATATAAATTGTGATTCTTATTTTGACTTAATCATAATACGATCAATAGTGTTGAAAATATAATTGGTTAAATAAAGCCCCGTTTACAGTATGCAACTTTCTTGAATATGGCATACAATACAGTTATTGCAATGACTTGCACCATCCAAATACTGTACAGACGGTGCAATTTTTATTATTGCTTCAAGTTATGGTGCCACATGCAATTAAACTGCACTGAGTAAATCAGGCTTTAGTCCTTAAAAAAAAATCAAACTGCATGAATAAAAGAAATGGTTAATATTGGTCATACTTTTACTTTCACAAGGCGAAATCTCTTTCCGGATTTAAACGGCAACTCGACTCTTACCTATGGATATTAAAGTATGATCTACGTAACATTGCAACTATAGTGAATCGTTGCATTTTTTACTCTTAAGAATAGAACAATACATAAAACACTTCTTTTGTATTTCCTACTACACATATGTACACTTTCACACAATTACATAATAATTTTCTATTTATTTTTAAATGAACACTTTTTTTTAAATATTTTGACCTATTTACCAAACTGATTTTGCCTGACACTAAACTTAAAAAGATATAAAAATAAATATTTCTATAGCTCCCAACATATTTGATAAAGAAATACGTTTAAAATTATGGAACACAAAATAAGCATGATAGTAAAAATAGTTAAAGTAAAACATAAAAGACTAAACACACTCACGGAGTTGCTTGTGAAATCACATGGGATTTTATAGAGTTTTATAATATTAACCGTAGAAATACTAACCTTGCCTTAGAAATTCAACATTTTCCTTTTCCTTAGTAATTAAAATTGCCTTTTAACCTTCATCGCCAGTGAAAAGTGGTGACGCTAATCACCAGTATAAAGTATTAAACTTTTTAAACTTAATCGCTGCTGTATTCAGCAGTGGCACAAGGACTGTTTAAACCAAAACATAGATCGCCTTCCCTTTCCAAAAAATAATTTTAAGCAGCTATGAAATATGTTCAGAATAAGAATAAGTTCGCTCTTGTAGACCGTTCTATCTATCACCCATACATGTGTGATATTCTGTTTTTAAAGCTCGATGCGTCATATTTACGGCTAACCTTTGTGTCCTTTTGAAATCGTCCTAAACTACAGATATTCCTAATAGTTTCGATAAACATAAATCCCCATTCCAAAGTGGTGATATTCCCGAGTACAAAAGTGGTGATAATTCACAGGTGACTTCGTGAGCGCCGCGTCTCGAAGATCGAGCGCCCGAGGTCTGTGTGTGAATGGATCGATGTAGTGCATCTCTTTCTCTGCATCTCTCTGTCTCACACGCGTACTTATTTTATTTTAAAAACAAATATATATTTTCCTATTTTTCCTTAGGAAAAATTCGCATGAATAAATAGTAGGGTAATTGGAAAACGTTAAAAAATCTAGAAATTATTTCGATTTTAGGATGTAATATATCCAGTAACCCTAATTTTCTATCATTGAAATTATTTATTTATGTATGTTAAAGTATTTATTATAGTATTATCTATTTCTATATTATCTTTGGTAGATCGAATGCACGGTTTTCGCTTCATAAGATATATTTTATATATTTATTTTACACAAAACAATTTTTTACTATGCGAAATTACACCAAGTAGAAATTGGCGTATAATATTGGCACAGAATTGTAGAAAATATAGATTACACTTTAAAACGTATGTCTGACATTTTCTCGTGTTTAAGATCTGTATCAAGTTGTGATTCAATAATAGTTATTGAATGCCAATATATAAGTGAACTGACTAAAAATATAGAAATAAGCTCAACGAAAACCTCAGGCATACGTGCGTACACAAAATTTTAAACTAAAACCCGAACCAAACGAGTCGTGTTAAGTCTCAACTATCCAGGAATGTAGTAGGAACAACTGGTACAGAAATTGCAATGATATCAGTATTATCTCCTTTATTCCATTAAATACACATATAAATTACATTTTTAAATATTAGAATATAAAATTATATAAAAACATTTAAAAATATAAATGATATCAGTATTATCTATTATTAGTTATTGCCAGCGGCTTCGTCCACGTGGAGGTAGAAATGTATCCCACAGGAACCTACTACCTGATTAAAATGTATCCTATATGTTAATCCAGGTTATAATCTATCTGTGTGCCAAATTTCATCCAAACCCGATCAGCCGTTTTTGGGTAATTGAGTAACAAACATCCAAACATCTAAAAATACAATTTAGTGGTATTTTTTGCGAGGCCAACGATAACGCTTTCGAAGAGGCAGGATTCTGGTCGAAGCTGGTTTCAAACCAAAAATTGGAATCATCGACACGACGATGAAAAAGAAGTACTAGTTGCTTCATTGCATTTTCTGTGAGCCAGGTTTTCAAAGAAACTAGACCTGCATTCCAAAAGCCAGAAACACACTTAACACGACTCCAGTAGTTTAAAACTACCGTCTGACCCGAACAGAGGCATGAGGTTGCACATACTGTTGTAGGTACAGGCGCGTTCGGTGTTGTGCACCGCTGCCGCGAGAGGGCCACGGGCAACTACTTCGCAGCCAAGTTCATACCCGTCGCGGGCGCTATGGAGAAGGAACTCATTAAGAAGGAAATTGATATCATGAATCAACTGCATCATCGTAAATTGATTAACTTGCATGATGCCTTTGAAGATGATGACGAAATGGTGCTTATTTTCGAGTTGTGAGTATACACTTCTTTATGTTTTGTCTATTAACGTAGGTATGTGCTATAGTAACTGTGTAGAGTTGAAGTTTGTGTGGAGAGAAGAAATAAACTTGTAAAGGAAAGGTCAAAGCAACAGACACAAATTTTTCACTTCTTCTAGAAATTACAAACATTTTATATCTTGATGAATAGATTTCCAGTTTTTTTTTAAAGGTATTAAACATACTTACGATATCAGGCTTGCCCCTATTACATGGGTCTTATACATAACTGGCGCAATGTAAGTGCGCTATGTTTACACCTCTGCCCAACCCCAATAAGGCGTTATGTTATTTTACGATATCAGTTCACTCAGTAAAGTAAGATTTTCCATCCATCACAAGTGGTCAACTAGAATAATTTGTCACCAGAATACATCCAAGTTACTTTAGCACTGGTACGAACAAAAAATTTGGCCAAAATTGTACGAGTATCACGAAATCTAACCCTATCTTCCCTTCTAGCTTATCCGGAGGCGAGCTATTCGAGCGCATTACAGAGCCAGGCTACAACATGTCCGAAGCTGAAGCAGCTCACTACATGCGACAGATTTGCGAGGGAGTGCGACACATGCACGAGCAGAACATCATCCACCTGGACCTCAAGCCCGAGAACGTCATGTGCCAGACCAGGACCGGCACTGATGTTAAGGTTTGTATTATTTTAGAAGAAAAGAGACTATTACAGGTTTTCTTACAGTTGGGAAGGCTTCTAGAACGGTCACACTGTTTATTATATAGTTTCTGAAAGTTTACTCCTTATAATCTGTATTAGACACTTCTTGGTTGTTAACTGTCATTTTGGTGGCCACTGAGAAACTTACCCTTTAGAGGGTTGTCAGCAGGTAGGTATGTAGGGGTTTGTAAATAATAAGAGCTCGATGATCCAGTACACTTATTATTTATTGCCTAAAATGCCGTGGCCATCTCAACTTGATTGCAAAATTAGAGCTTATTTTATAATAAGCTCTTATTTAAAATTCTGTCTTCGTCTACATCGATGACATTGTTATCAATGTCATCGATGTAGACGAAGGTAGAATTTTCAAACTAAGGGCCATATAATAATGAATCAACGAGCCTCTGTTGAGTAGCAAGTGAATTCGTAAACTCAAAGGGCATATAACAAATCTGAAGGTACCGCGATGAGGAATATAGAAAGCAGTCTTGTTTCTATCGTATTCTGAAATCGGAATTTGCCAAAGCTTTGGATAAATCGATGCTACTTAGATATTTAGCGTTATTTAAATTGTACAAAATCTCAGATATATAGTCACTACATCACAACAGGCTATTATGTGATTTATTGATCTGAAATTTACTCAAGCTTTTGGAATGCATATAAATCCCACCTTGACTTCACCTTTGCCTGGCTAATCACATTCGGCAATTTACAAAATGCCGATATAAGTGTGAGGCCACTTACTGGGCCCTAACAATACGAGTTTTTCAATATGAAAAACAGACGAAAAGTTTCTGTAAGTAGGTTTGTACAAACACTTTCAGACGTCAATTATATTTTTAAAATAAAACTAGATGAGGTCACCGTTTGCTATCTGAATACTCAAAGGCCGATACAAACTCAGAGGCCACAGTCTCTTTTAAAGTCCAGACATAATCTTGATCAGATCATGTGAATGTGACCATGTAGATTGGTGTCTGAAATGGTTTTTTTGAGGAAAGAATCGCACAGATTGAGTCGACCTGTCCAGTAAGTGCACGCTAATTGTGCAGCTTAATTCAGAGCTTAAAAGATTCGACGAACAATACCAAAGACATTTGAGTACTTACAACTTAAAATACACTTTATCAGTTGATTTTAACCATCCATTTCAATCAACAGATCATCGACTTCGGTCTAGCCACAAAGCTCGACCCGAACGAGGTGGTCAAGATATCGACCGGCACGGCCGAGTTCGCGGCGCCTGAGATCGTGGAACGTGAGCCTGTTGGCTTCTACACTGATATGTGGGCCGTGGGAGTGCTGTCTTATGTGCTGTGAGTATTTATTATTATTCAGATTGTAGGTAAAATTCTCCAATAACCTTCTCCACACCTCTGAGTGTTGTAAGTGTTTTATATCATTGCAAAAAGTGGAAGGCATCAGGAATCCACCTTAAATTTTGTCAAAAAGAAGAGAAACAAAAGAAAATTGAAAGCAATCTAATAAATCTGCTATCTCATCGTAAGACGAAACTTTTTTAAATAGTCGTAAATGGTACAAAAGTTTTGCTACAGCACACTTGAACATAGACATATGCACACGTTTGTATAAATATAGTAAGTAACACATAATGTAAGATAACAATTGAACTCATTTACATCGACTTAACCATGGCCTTTTCCAAACTCATATTTAAATATGCTCAGTATCTTTCACTCTTTTATTCGTTGATCTTTGACATTCGTTACGGGTCGTCAGAATCCCGAAAGTCTGACAACCGGTCTTACCAAGTGGTATCGTATTACCCAGTCACTGGGCTGTGGAGGTCAGATAGGCAGTCGCTTCATGCAAAATACTGGTATTCAGCTGCGTCCGGTCAGACTGGAAGCTGACCCCAACATACTTGGGAAAAGGCTAGGCAGATGACGCTGATAATCTTTCACGCCCTTAAAATGAAACTTTGACCCACCATTACAACAATTTTTTTTTTTGACACAGTCTATCTGGCCTGTCGCCATTCGCTGGTAACAACGACATTGAAACGCTGAAGAACGTGAAGGCTTGCGACTGGGAGTTTGACGAGGAAGCCTTCCAGCACGTGTCTGATGACGCCAAGGACTTCATCAGGAGGCTGCTAGTTAAGAACAAGGAGTAAGTACTCGTTCATTATGTAATGTAATGTAATGCACCGATCCCAGCGTGGTTTGACCAGACTCGATTAATCGAATGAACCCCAAGATTCGCACTAGCCCCTGTAGCCTCATGCTTCATGGTGTTACAGAGGCCATTGCATATCAAGAAGTAGACCGGGGGGCGCGGTAATGGTCAGGTAGACAGGCCCTTAGGATAGGAAAGGATTGCGAGCCTACCGGATATGCATCCTTGAGTAAGCATTGGACTAGTGGAGAGACGGGTGGTATTTTTTATAGGATCTTTTCACGACGTCGCCGGCATGTTGATTCAGGTCGAGCTTCTTGTGCAGGTTTAACTGTTTTCTTAGCTCTTTTCTATGCAGTTGCTTCACTATGTTCTGTGTTGTTGTTTTCTTATTCGTCTTCTGAATTCTCACTGCTATCAGCTTCTGTTTTTTTGTAGATATCGTTAGCCGCTTTCTTGATCTTGTAGGAGTAAGTACTCGTTCATTATGACCATTTATTCGTCCTTCGTTATTTATGATCGGACTTTCATTTAAATTTGCTACTAGTAAGCAAGCACCCTGCAAAGCCTACTTACTATAATATATCTGTTTAGTTCAATGTCAATTTAAGGTCATAAAAACTTTGGTCGCGGAATTAAAAAAAGAATTTCTGCTGCCAAATTTTGGACCTCCAATCAAAGATCCTTACATAAAATTTCAAAGCAGACTTACCAGTATATATAAGGAGTCAATAGAGTCTCAAAACGGTTAGAGACTTTATCAAGCTGCCAAAAACTGCTTGATAACTCGTATCAATATTTCAGAAACTACTTGAATATAAATTTTTGGTTTGTATTATGATTGGTCTGCTGTTGCCCTCGATTTCGCTTGATAACAAGCAGTAAATGAGGTCTTTTATATAACAAGATTTCATACTAAATTCCGTTTTATTCCTCCCGCACAGAAAGCGTATGACAGCGCACGAGTGCTTGATGCACAAGTGGCTGGCCGGCGACGCGGCCGCGGCCCGCACCGCGCACATCGACGCGCGGCGCTACGAGGCCATGCGCAACAGGCTGCGCCAGCAGTACGAGGTAGGCAGCACTGGCATATAGATGAATATATCCTATGCTGGATATACAAGGTGTAATAGAATAGACGCAAGACCTGAAAGTAGTTTGTTCCTAATTGACTACTGAATCGATTTCAGTAACTTTTAATATGTTTTTTTATTATGTATTTTGCCATACTTACCACTGATTGAGCCAAAGAAAATTCGATCTTATTCCAGAAGAAATAAGACTCAATTTTAAATACATAAAGTAATGCTTGGGTCGACACGATTTTCTTAATATCCGTTAGCTTTAAAAAAAAATAGTTTTGGTCATCGTATTATGCTTTTAACTCAATACTCTAATTGGGGTGTATCAGGTGTTGCGTTAATTATGTTACTCGTTGTATAACTCTATAAAAAAGATGTTGATCAATAGTAATTTCATTAAAGAAAAAAATAAAGAAGTGTCTAAATCAAGTATGTTAAAGTGCAACTATATTGCGGTCGATAGACGTCGATCAATCGATATTAATCGCCTCAAAAAATCGATGGTCGATGAAAGTAAGCCGACTGACACGCACCACACTGGTTCGATCTACAATCTAAACGGTTAATCTAGTGGCACCTTTGTAACGCCTATACAGGATAAGTTTTTATCCAGTGCACAAACCGTAACCGTGAATTCAGCATATCATTCTAGACCACCCAGCACAGAAACTTTTTGTTCGTATATACAAAAAAAAATCTTCTGTTTCATAGAAAAGTGCAATACCTACGCGGTCAAAATGTATGGAACAGCTGATTTTTTTTTTTGTATAACCGACGAAAAATTTCTATGCTGGGGAGTTTAGAATGATATGCTGAATTCATGGCTACAGTTTGCGCACTGGATAAAAACTTATCCTGTATTTATTTTAACCATTTATTATTGGATTTGGTTCACTATAAGAAAATAATACAGCCACAACGATAAACACATCAGAGCTCTTCGAATCTTTGTTCGCTCTTTTGGAGTGATTCATTACTATGTATTTTTTACGAAGTAAGAAAAAGCAAAACAAAACTAAATCCTCTGTTTTTTTCAACAGAACTGGTCATCGTTCAGACTGCCCATCGGCAGGCTGAGCGAGTACAGCTCACTGCGCAAGCTTCTCATCGAGAAGTGGAAGATATACGATGGACAGTTCGGTAAGTACCCACTGGTGACAAAATGTAGAAACATAACGAACAAATACGGAATCTTTAACAATGTTCTAGGGTCAGCATAACAATATGTAAAGTGACTGGTAATTAGTGACCGATATTTAAACACATGATTGTCCTCATCATAACAAACAACTTTCTCAAAGAGACGATTTTTTTTTTAATTTTAACTAGCGCATGTCCCCAATCACCTCATTAGAATATTGAGTACCTGACAAGAATAATGCCACCGTATGGACCGCGCGTGCGTGCTATCAGCTGTGAGTCGCTTGACCCCGGGTTCAAGCGACTCACAGCTCGCGGTTTGTTGTTAAATTAATGAAAAAAAGAATATTGAATGGTAAAAGTGAATTATTTTTTTTTGTTTGTAGGTAACTAAATTAAATTACAGCTGATGGTGTATTATTCTTGTTAGGTACTCAATATTCTATTGGGGTCAACAAGGTAAGTAAATTTAAAAAAATTGTTTCTTTGCGAAAGTAGTTTGTTATGATGAGTACAATCATGTGTTTAAATGTCGGTAACTAATTACCAGTCACCCTATATGTAAAAATAACGTTCCAAATTTTGCATCATTTCCACTTTTAGGCTACATTGTAACAAGTTCAAAATATAATTCTGTCTCTGTCATCTTCAAACGATTGACAGAAACAGAATTATACTTCATTTAAATACGTTCAACGCCAAACGAATTTAGTAATGTGTGATGCAAATTGGCACACACACAATAGTTTATTATTATATGGCTATACTGAATAGCAATTTATCTTATTAATATAACCGCTTTCGTCCAGACCGTCGCCAAGCCGCACCACGTTTCGTGATTCGGCCACAATCCGCCTTCTGCTACGAGGGCCAGTCCGTGAAGCTGTACTGTCGCATCATCGCATGCGCCACGCCCACCGTGACCTGGTCGAGGAACAACCACGAGTTGAGACAGTCTGTCAAGTTTATGAAGAGGTAAGGAACTAAAGATATTACAAACATTACCCAGTTTTTGGGCAACGCCGCAGTCATATGTAGGTATGTTTTTCCTTTAAGTGACCTTAATACCATTTTGTGACTCAAGAGTACTAAAATGGGGACGTTTTGGTAGGGTCGAAGTCAAAAAGATACTATCACTCAATATACTCTTGAAATCTTTTTTTATTACTAAGGTACCATCCATAAATTACGTCACACGTCACATAAAAATGTGACAGTGTGTGACATGGGCCAGGAGGGGGGTCAAAAGCTTTGTGACGTCAAATGTTAAAACATAAAATACTAAAACTCTACTTACCTACTCTTACTTCTAAATATAAAATTGAAAAATATCTGACGTCACACAACGGGGAGGGACTTTTACAAGTGTGACTACCTGTGACAAGAACAGGGGGGGAGTCAAAAAACGATAAAAAAATTGTGACGTAATTTATGGATGGGCCCTAAATAACGGGACTGCTCTTGACCTCGATCACGCCTGATGAAAAGTGATTGATGAGGTCTATGATGGATCAAGCCATAGATCTAGTTATAGTTCTAAGTGTGGACTGAGACCTTACTACTAGTATTTTTCGCAAAATCCATACTATCTTTTACTTTGCCAAAATTTCCACTGCCTTTATTTATTTATTTATTTAACCATTTATGCACACACATATAAACAGACAAGAAGAAAGGAACAAAAAAATACGTACAAAGGTAATGCTTATTTCTACAGAAATCTCTTCCAGCACACCTGCGATAGGAGAGAAGATAACAGAGATGTAGACAACGCGTGTAATAACAATAGAAGGAAAATCATAAAATTACAAATTAAACTCTAATTTAAAAATATACATACACACATAATATGAGAATACCTTACCCCCCCCCCCCCTTACCTTATGCCTTTGTGGTTAACCACAAAGGCATAAGGTAAATGTAGTAATGTGTAATGTGTGTGGTAATGGTAGATGTTTTCGTTTACGAAAACATCTGAAAATAGCAGTTCTACGCCGATTATCTATCTTATACATATATGTATGTAAGGAAACCGTGACTGACTAATTGATCTATTTACACATAGCTCAAAGCACTGAACCCAGAGTGGGTTCATGTTCAGTGCTTTGAGGTGTGTGTAAATAGATGAAACTTAGGTAACAGATAGTTTAGTAGATATAAGTACAGGTTGAAATTGAAAACATGCGACAAACCGTAATGGGAGATTGTACTCATCATTATGAACAACTTTTACTGAGGGACCAAAGATGCAATCGCAAAAAAAAAACAGCTGTTCCCTACATTTTGACGAGTTATGCGAACATAAATGTAGGGAACAGATGTTTTTTTTTTCGCGATTGCATCATTGGTCCCTTAGTAAAAGTTGTTCATAATGATGAGTACAATCTCCCATTTCGGTTTGTCGCATGTTTTCAATTTCACCCTGTATACTTCTTAACTTTAGTTTTGTGTTTAGGTATGCCGGCGACGACTACTACTTCATCATCAACCGCGCCAAGTTGGAAGACCGCGGCGAGTACATCATCAGGGCTGAGAACCACTACGGATTCAGAGAAGAAGTTGTCTTCCTGAATGTGCAACGTAAGTATTTTTTTAACTTTCGGAACAAAAAGGAGCTTCGGCCAATAATATTGTAGGTAATCTTGAACACTGTCAAGAGCCTCCGATTATCGGCCAACTAAAGAATATAAAAATCATGTCCAAAAAATTGTCTTAATATAAAGAAATTAAAAAGATAATTCGTTTATTAGCGGTAAGATATGACGTAAAAAAGTTGGGGGAAATATGCATTACATCCACGCAAAACGGCCATCGCTTAGCATATAACGCTGTGTGAATGCAGATTTATAAATGGAAGAATTAAAATCTCGTACTCACCTACTATTTGCTTTACGAAACTATCTCTAAAGTTTTTAAACAAAATATTAACCTCCTGTAGTTCTATTGTGCACATCATCGTATCAAAAACAATGATAAATGCCAATATGTAAGCACTTTAAGTAGCACTTTCATAATTACCTGTGATTCAGTACAACGTTCTTAGACACAGATATTTTTTTAAATCTTTCATGTACTTACATACTTTTTTTTAAATAACAACCAGCACCCTAATTGCGTAACACGCGATTAATCATAATCGGTTTCATTTTGGCAGTTCAACAATATTCATTGCGTTATTTACGTTCTTGAGCAGACACATTTTTCGAACATATGAAGCAATGGTTTAGCCATCTGTTTCAAAACGAAACAGATTATGATCAATCGTAAGTTACGCAATTAGGGTGCAGGTATTTACGTCAAAATTATCTGTTTTAATTAGCCAGTATTGTTGGCCGAATACCATTTTCAAATTAGAAACACTCCCGACCAATTAAACCAGCATACCATTAATTCGCTCTTTAATTATTTGTCAGACAAATAGTGTCACAGAAGTACGTTCCAATCTATTATTACATACACCTTTAGCCGCCGATACACGACTAAATTAGCCACTGACTTTCTGACTACCGTAGTGTACTGATTGATGCAATATTTAGTTCGTTGGGTGGCCCGATTAAGTTGAAATACAGTGTATTCTATTTGAATTTTAAACTAAAGTTTAAGTGTTGAATATATCATCAGCGTTTTCGGCGTGTAAGTGCGATATTATTATGGATTTGTAATTAGGGGTTTAAAACATTGTCCGTGCATAAGTTTACGAAAAATTATCGAAAATAAACTTTAGACTTAAAAGTTATTCCACTATGATTGTGTCAAAAATTATTAGTGTCAAAAATTATTAATCTAAAAAAAAATCTAGGAAGCCTACTTTAAATAATTGTAACTTATTTGTATAGTGTGCATTTAACATACACGCGAAATTTAATTCATTAAACTATTCGTATCTTCAACTGGTCAATTAATGTTCATCTGAGCCGTAATATCCGATTTTTCAGCGACGTCCTTGTTGTGTTATATACTAGCTAGACTTTCTCACAGGTTCAGGTATAAAGTTAAAGTAAATTGAACCTATGTTTTCCCCCCAGCGGTCCCGAAGGTCCAACGCCAACACTTGCCCGAGGCCCCGCGCCGGCGCGAGGCCCTGCCCTACACGTTCTGGCAGGAGTCTTCCGAGACGGCGCCCGTATTCACGTTCCAGCTGCGGCCTCGCGTCATGCAGTCGCGGGACACCTGCAAGCTGCTCTGCTGCCTCAGTGGCAAGCCCACGCCCACTGTCAAGTGGTCAGTATACACCTGTCGTGTACCAACACCTGTATACCTTACCCAGAAACTGCAGCCCTATAGGAACCGTCATCAAGGAGAGAAGAGTCGACGTGCTGCATAGCTGGAGTTTTCTGATTAAGAATGGTCTATATCAACAAGATTTTGACTTCTACAGTTCTCATCACGTTAAATTTCGGTTTCACCGAAATTGGAAGCCATTCTATAACGAAAAACGCTTTTACTAAAATATATTAAATTCGGAAAGATTTTAAAGCCTTAGGCTCTAAGCCTTGAAGGTGTTTCTATACATAAAACTATCATTTATTAAAAACTATTCCATAAATTTTTGTGCTACGCAAAACTGATATTTACCAGTCTTGCGTTGTCAGATTTCATACTGTTCTCATCCCTGTAAAAAAATAGGTGCTATTTTAAGTTTAATTTTTAATACAAATAGAACCGTAAACACAAACTCAAAGCATTTATTTCAAATAAATCCAATTACAGGCACTTTTGAACTGTCAAGGTCAGTGAGTTAGAAAGATGAAGCTAGTTGCCCATTCCAAAGCGTAGGTACCTATGGAGAAGAACGGGCAAGAAACTCCATGGACAATCTTTTAAAATCATGATATTGTTACAAAAAGTTGGTGACATCATTATGTTGAAATTGTCAATGTGAGAACGATGTTAAAAGACGTGCACATTAAAAGCGTCCGTAATTAAAACAAAAATAAAATAACAATTCAGAAATTAAAATAAGCCGTGGGAGCTAAGAGATGACCAGTCGCTACTGGCAGCGCCCGTTCACGAACATGACGTATGGATCAGCACCATTCACATACTTATCTCCACCATTTAACCACAGGTACAAAGACAAGAGAGAGTTATCTAAGTATGACTACGCGATGACACATTCGGACGGCGTCGTGACCCTCGAGATCATCGACTGCCGGCCCGAAGACAGCGGGAAGTACACCTGCATCGCTACCAACGTGCACGGCACTGACGAGACCAACTGTGTCGTTATTGTTGAAGGTAAGCAGAATAGGTACTTAACATGGGTAAAAATATTAAAAGTTACAGTAGAAATTGTCCCATCCTTTACAACTTTCTTGGTGGTAAGATATGTGATTAAAATCTGATCATTTAACTCCAATTAGACAAGACGAATGCTGTGAAAAGTTGCTAGGGAATATTGCGTTTGACCCTGTTGGTCATTGGGAAAAATATTTGTTCAAATTTAAAGTTACTCGCTACTTTTGACCACAGATTAGAAAAAGCAATTTGACAGGTTTTAAGGTGCCTAAATGCGCGCGAAATTCAAATTTTCTTTTGTTTTCTGCAATTTGCAGATCAGTCTCAGCTTTTATATTGATGAAAACATGAGTCGCGATCGTAAAAATATGTATTTACAGGATTATATTTATTAAAATCACCAATACAGCCCTCTCAAGTTTTGCCAGGGGTGCGGGTTGTTGGAAAGAGATACTGTGGCCCCTGGCATACAGGCAAATGAGGGAACACGGGTAGGGTTTAGTCAGTAAAAGTCTGACACGCCCTCCTGCTCCACCCAGAGCGGGAGAAGTTATTTGCTGATTTCCCACCCAAAAAAAAGCCCTCTCAAGTTCATTTAATCCCATTAAATTACTAATTCATGATTAATCATTAATTGGGATTCAGGAAATTAATAGAAGGTTGTTGTAGGTATGTATTGTCTTGGCGCTTCCACCTTAAGTATTAATCATGTTGATTATGATCCAATTCTTTTCGAGGAATAAAAAGAAAAGATAATATACAACCTCTTTATACCCATAAACGCAAAGCGTTGGGCAAATTGCCATTAAAAAATTTTGTTAGTGACCTATTTACCCACAAAATATTTCTAAAATACTGTATAATAATTGAAAAATAACTTCATCCAGGCGAGGTAACCTCACCGGAACAAGCGCAGATGATCCACAACTTCCTCCACTCAGGAGATCGCCGCTACATAGAGAAGCCACTGAAACCTGCACCGCCACCGATTATCACCAAGACTAAGGTTAGTTAAGAACGATAATGTTGAACTGTATAATATACCTTGATTATCTGTATAAAAATGTGATTTTAACAATACCTGATGAAATACAGTTTATTTATTTATTCAGGGACAGTAAACAGCTACAATATGTGTTGAAACAAAGAAAAAAAAATATACAAAATATTAACAATATTGCAGCCCACTACATTATCCGCATATTAACAAAAGAAAATTCATAATGTTGTACAGTTGGTACTACACATGTTGTATCGTTGAGGAATGTAGGCGTTGTACTATTAATGTGATGTATTAAGGCGGAGACTGTCTTGCAACTTTTTTTTGTAATGTATCATTAGAGGCGAGCTTGGTTACAAAACTGCGATACACAAGATGCGGCGAAAGCTCGCTTCTAGCACTTGACTCGAGCATGCTTTCATTCAGAAGGCGGACGTAGAGGGTTTGTGTGCATTTCCCTTAAAAAAAAGTATATGTTTATTTTGTGAAAGAGAGTTAAACGAAATACGTTGTGCTTGCGACGATGCGTCGACGTGCACTGACTTGTTTGTAAGCATCGAGGTAACGCATTTCAAACCGATTCACGAAAAGCCGACAGTCGAGTGGAGGATCCGGCGCTTGCATCAGCGGCTCGGCTCGCTGCACTGACTACTGTAACGCGTTACAAAACTCGATACATTACAAACGTTACAAGTTAGTCTCCGCCTTTATACGGAGTGTATTTGAAATCATTAACTGAATTCCATCAAGGGGTTGAAAGTTCTTATGAATATCAAATACTGTTACTATGAGACTGTTAATATGGTATGGGGATGTTTCATGAGTACTTTTACCCCTAATGTGTATATTATTATGAAGTGTATTATATTCAGTGATCGGATAATCGGGAGCTTATATACCTAAACTGCTTCCCACGAAAGAATAATATGGACATTCCTTTCTAAATAAATAAGTAATCCCGGGTTCCTGGGATTGAACAATTTAGTAAAAACAACTACCTATAACAAACTTAATGAAATTATAGCAGTGGTTATTTTGATTTAGTATCTTTGAATTTGATTTATCCATCTAACAGATTAGTGATCGAATCGACTAATTTATTGTATTGTATACGAACAGAAGACTAAAAAATATAAATAATTTAAAATTTCCGGGATCCGGGATTCTGAAAGGTATGTCCGTATTATTCTTTCGTGGGAATAAAAGTGAAGTTTAGGTATATTAGCGCCCGATTATTCGATCACTGATTTATATTGTATGATAATATTCCAGCTCGATGTCAAAAAAAGTTGTTAAAAAGTGTGTGGGTAGGGACATCAATGCACAACCGACGAATTTTTTTTTACACTAGGGTGTAATAATGTGCTGATTTCATGGTTTCTGTTTGCGCATCGATGTCTCCGCCATCGCCACCCTGTATACTGGCATCGGTTTGCTTATTTTAAATAAAAAATAAAAAAATACAGCCGCTAAGAGTAGTCAAGCTATATTTTAAAATTCATCCTTAACGCTTTTAAAAATCATCTATTAATTAATTTACCATTACTGCTTTAGCGCCGACGCCCCCAAAATATAACCACAGATGACCATGAACAAGAGAAGGTAAACAAGGAAATACATGAATCCATGGAATGGATCATCGAGCTCACGACAAAGTTGTCATGATCAAATTCAATGTCACAGCAAACTTAGATTTCACGACAAAACGTCATAATTATCCGTTTAAAACGCATTTTCAATCGATCCATTTACAGGTATTTTTACACGCTTTATTTTATTCAATTATTCGGTCACTTAGACGAAAAGTTTGAGTTCTATAAAGTCGAATGAGCAAAATCGCCACTGTTACGCTTTTGAATCAAGTTGTTACAATATCACTGATTACATTACTTTCCTATGAAATATGATGATAAAAACCTCCACCTTCCCTTTGGAGAATACAGGCGCTATGTAAAGTTATTTATATTTATATAAAAAATGTGCATGTTAAATATTCTTGCATAAAAGTACGATGTATGTTTGACGACACGGTTGGCGTAATGGCTGAGCGATCGACTGCTGCGCAGCGTGTCGCGGATTCGATCCCCCCACGGAACAAATATTTGTATGATCTGCAAGTAATTGTTCCGGGTCTGGGTGTTTCTGTTTGTGAGTTTCTATGTTTGTAAACGCACCCACGATACAGGAAGAAATTCCTAGCGTGGAGCAATGTTTAAAAAAAAAATGAAAAAAAAAAATGTGTAAAAATTTATGGCTATCCAAACGGCGCATTTCATGCAAGCATGACACGTATCAACATCATCTTGCTTACATAAATAGAAGATAATCCTACACATGCACGACAATCAGAGACACATTTGAGTGAGCATTACAAATCAACCGCCATGCAACATCCAACTTTATATAAAGGCTAATAAGTGCTTTAAAAACACAGTTGGAGTAGATCCCTAAAGAAGGCTGAAGATTAACAAAAAGCCAACGAAGACCTCGACAACCCTTGTTGTATGTTATATTCTTTACCCACAGAAATAACAAAAATATATGCAACGAGTAACATAATTAACGCAAGACCTCATACACCCCAATTAGAGTATAGAGTTAAAAGCATAATACGATGACCAAAACTGTTTTTTTTTAAGCTTACTGATATTATTAAGAAAAACGTGTCGACCCAAGCATTATTTTATGCATTTAAAATTGAATCTTATGATGTCTTCGGCAATAAGATTGAATTTTCTTTGGCTCAATCAGTGGTAGGTATGGCAAAATATATCTATAATTAAAAAAAAAACTTATATTATAAGTTACTGAAATCGATTCAGTAGTGAATTAGGGACAAACTACTTTCAGGTCTTGCGTCCATTCTGTTACACCTTGTATAAATAGCAGTTTTACGACTCTGCCAACCCTACTTATTTTATTTATTTGTTTTGTTATTTATGTATACTTACACAGTAAAATACATATATTATACAATTGAGTACAAAGGTAAATTACCATTTTGATAAATGCCTTAATTAGGTATGGCCTTAAAATTCTTCCTTAAGATTGAGCCAATTTCTACCCAATGTCTAGCCATTTCCCAGCTATAATGAGATCGGGTTCTAGTCTTTCTAACGCTGTGGACTACCATTATTTTACATGGAGCGATTGCCTATCACAACACAGTTACTGGGTGATACCCAATCCAGTCTGCATTGGTTAGAAAATATCTAAAAATGATGATAATTTTTGCGAGCCTTTCTTAAACAATCAGGTCAGGTTTTGGTGACTGGCTTACCTATACCACGGATACAAGAGAAGAGACAAGAACTTACCGAATCACGACACAAATTCCATTGTCATGGTTTTTGAAACATACATTTTTCGCTACTCACATTTGTGCCACATCTATCTGAACTCATCAAATCTAAATTCAGGCTTCAATAATAATTCCTCTCTTTCTGTACCCTAGGTGACAATCGACCCGCCTACCAAGTCTGCGCTCAGACCAAAGTATTCGCCACAGAGCTCCGTAGAAGCGAGCAAGAAGAAATATGGAGGACTCTCGCGATTGGACTCCGATACTTCATCCAGGTCCAGGAGCGCTACTAAGGAACTTATATGTGAGTACACTCAAATATAAATAGTAGGGTATACCAACACCCATGGTAAATAAATATTTACGACAGTATCACATTCCTTTATCCCATTTTTTTTACTTTTTGCCTACTTCATCTTTATTTATGCCTATGTTAGTACTTAATAACTAAAACAGATCTGGTCCGGGGGAATGAGTAGTCTTGATTTATACTAAAAAAAATATCCTATACTTATATATTTTCAGTTATTTTAATTTGTAGTAATAGTTGGTTCGGTAGAAATGCAACCATCATACATTTTTTATGTTGGAATGAAGCTAAAGTTTTCAGGCACACGAGAAATATTAACTTTGCCTTAGATGTCGACATTAGTTTTACGAGTATATTAAGTTGTCAACTATCGACAGTTATTAAAAACACGTACAACACCGTACACATGAATAAAGGGAAACATCCTAAAAAATAAACAATAAGAAAGATTTTGTGTTTGGAAGAGAGAGAGAGAGAGGGTTCAGAGGAGATTTTTCTTCTCACTCATGTAACGAAATGTGTCTAAACGTGACGAGTCCTTGAAATTTCGCTTTCATCTCTCGTACTATTATCGAAAAGCCTAAGAAGTTTTACTTCAAAAAGACTTGTCACTACGTTTATTTCCCGTATCCCGCAAGTTATTTGCATATTTAGCTAAAACAGATTTTATCATACTTCAATTGACAACGAATGCCGAAACCATGATGTATCTTAGGCCAGACGAACTTTAGAACATAGGTACTTACATTCAATTAAATATTTTTTTGTTAGGTAAATCATCTATACCCTCCATCTGGGAAGAACGGAAGGTTCTGTCGGACTGCTACCGACTAAAACCCCACCTTTTAGAAACATGTGTCGGGGGCCAGGGAGATACTTGTACTTTTTACAACCCGACTGATATCAGCCCGCCATGCCTAGCGTGCCCCATCACCAAGTCGGTGCCTTTCTCATCATCCCACGCCTGTCTCGTACCCGCAGTGCCCGCGTCAGACTCCACGATGTGCGCGCCGTCGTTCGCGCGCTCGCTGCCGGACGCAGTGCGCGCACGCGACGGCGCGCCCCTGCTGCTGTCCGCGGCCGTGCGCGGCGACCCCGACCCGCGCGTGCAGTGGTACAAGGATGGGAAGCCGCTGCACTCCTCAGAGGTGGGTTGTGCCAGCTAATATGATAGGATCCTGCTCTCCTAATACTATTTTTATACTTTATCTAATAGGGTATTTTATTCTTTATGAGAAAAATCTAAAAATATATTATTGAGATAGCTTAGGCAAAAATCAGTCGGAAAATGTTCGTTTTTAATTTACGAAGTAACAAAATAAATTTTAAAATTAAATTCAAAGATTTCAGTTTTTTTAATCTGTTTTTGAAGACCATAAAATAGTAGCCGCCATGTTATTACGTCATAAACAATATTTTGTATTCAGGAACAGCAAACCAACAATAAGTACAATAATAACATAATTTTTTAATTTAATACAATTATCATATAAAATATCAGCGTTTTTGTCTAAATAGCAAACAGACGTCATACCCACAGAGCAATATTGCGTCCACTGTGTCCAACGTTTTAGTCAAATTAAGCGCGAAATTTAAAAATGTAAAATTTTAATGTATTTTTACGGCACTAATCGATTAAATAAAAATGTTGTTTTTTTTTATTTATTAACACTTTAAAATCTAATTAGGACACTTAAAAAATGGGTGTAATACCCTATTGTGTAATACCCTATTGAGAGACCTTTAGAAAAAAATTACATTTACCTTTAAAATAAATTTTACTTCCTTTTAATTAATGTGTTAATATTAAGAACATAACTGCTTGCTAAAAAAAAAATCCGCATTTAAAAAGTTATATATTTCTAATAATATCTAACATTTACTTTAAACCACAAAATATTATTGTCAATATAATTTAGATTCCCTTTCTAAAGATGTTGAAATACCCACTGTGAAGCCAAAATAATGTTTTATAAATCGCACAGTCAGACGTCACGTATTGAAGTACTTAATAACTTTTTAAGCCACGTTCAACGATCTTTAGTACGAGCAAATCTCATGGATGGATACTCGTCACACTTGTCATGCTAATGCTAAAGTGTGCATGTCACCGACATGCTACTGTGACATGTCGTTTTCTTCCAAAGTTTTAAATTTCCACTTCTGTTGGCAATCCGCATAACTCCCAATATATATTTTTTGTAAATATTTCATCTTAATTATTATACAACAATTTCATCATATTCTTTGTATCATTGTAATCAAAACTTGTATTTTCCCCTACAGGTTGTAGATCTCAAGTACAAGAACGGTGTCGCATCACTAGCCATCAACGAGGTATTCCCTGAAGACGAGGGAGTGTACTCTCTGAAGGCAATCAACAGCCAGGGCGAGACTGAGACCAAGTGCAATGTCACTGTGAAAGGTATGTCGCTACTTTTACTTACAACTTCTGCAAGCCCTCGAATCGTTTCGATATTAAATAGCAAGGAAAAATGGAAGCGAAACGGCCGCTTTCCTTTACGTATCACATAGTACAGGTAAACCAGAAAAGGTATGCTCATCGGCAATCTTCGGGTTTCCGAATTTGCACGAATGTTGCGTCACAGGGTTACCCTTCATAGCGGTAATGCTTCCTAGTTTTGTAGTACCTATCTTTGCGGGTTTGTATGAAGTTGTTTTCTCTGTCAGGTTACCCACTCCGGTCGCAGATCGTCATTTGTCATTTAAAAGTTTTTAGAATTGCATAGAGTTGTTAATCTATAATTTTGTAAACATATTATACAAAATATATAAGCTCTTCTATGGTTATAACAGCTCTATATACAGCGTCTGTGGTTGAGGAGTGTCTTCCGAAAATGGCTAAGAATAGGCCAACGAAATGAGGTCATAAAGATACCGTCTTTTCGTTTTAAAGTACAGAAGCTTAAAAATTACCAAAAAGTGGTAATTATCCCTCCCTATAGGTACTAAAACAATTGCAATGGACGCACATGGTGCCTACCTAGCCCACGTGGACGTGTCCTCAATGCGCTTGCGTACGACGTTTTTCCGAAGGTAAACTATGATTCCCGAACCGCATAATTTTCTTGCGAAAACTGTATTTTAAAATTAGCGCCAAAAGAACAGTAGATTCAAATGTTCCCTTATTGCATTTTGCGTCATCACCATCACGCCAAAAGTGGCGAAGAAATTGTCGTGAGAAGACTATGGAATCGTTTCCAGAACCAAAAATTTAGTTAATAGTATACCACTGCTAGATTACCTATTCTCTGTTAGATTCTTCCTTCATTCGTTCTTCTTAGCGCAACGATGGCAATTTAATTAGATCGGATCGGCTATGTGTTTGGCGCCATCAGTAGTGCGTTGATTATCTATAGAAAACTTTCTAGCATCCATATTTAGTACCGTTCAGTAACTTTTACTGATCGCTCTGAGTACTTTACTTTCCTACACCGGTCCTAATAAAAGGCTAAGTCTAGCTTAGTCGGTCTAGATTCTAGTCTAGGCCGGTAACTTAGATGGTTATCTTGTGCTTTCGGATAGTGGTGAATCATTATTAGCTGTAGAAGTTCTGGATTCTGTGAGTGTCTGCGATCACATCGTTTAAAATCAAAATCGTAAGTCATTTATTCAAACAAGGCTGAGAATTAGTATTTTTCAAACGTCATAATTACATAAAACAGTTCCTCAAAACGACCGCCTTTCACCACTTCCTAGTGCTTTAGCTGGGAAGAAGTGGCGCAACAAACTGCCCAGCACCACAGCTTTCAGTAGTAAACTTGATCTACGTTTATTTGGTGACTTAATTTATTAATTATTATTAATAATAACGGTTATACACCAGTAACAGTAATTAATTAATTTCATAACTATTATATAAATTACAATTTCATCTGGATAGGTAGGTACAGCATTAATATTAAAAAAAAATACATTTCGTTAGGTAAAAAATTAGTAGGACATGCAATTATTCATATACAATGTCTTTCACAAAATCTCGAGCACAATAACATGATTTGTTTGAATCTATCGGTCAACACGTCACAATCGGGTAGGTCAAAAATAAGGGCATTGATTGCGCTGCTCATGCGACACTGCGGGGAGTGCGCAGTGTGCGCACGGGACACCGTGCGGCACTGTGCAGTCGCGGTGGTGTAGGTAAATGTCAGGAACATAAAATGTGCATAGTATGCTGTGCAATTCTGGGGAGTCAATTACATTCCGTAAAATTTTCAGAGCAGTGCTGATCTGCGTTCGAGACCACCTGACAGCGAAAGAGTTATATCCCAGAATATCTAGTAAAAAATCCGTGGGGTACATAAATGGATAGTACCCGTGGTTTCTCTTGTACAAGTAGCGTAGGAAGGCCTTTTGAACTAATATGTTAATTTGTTTTCTCAGCAATGGAAAGCAGCGCAACGACGGCGGCAGTCAAGTTGGGCGACAAGCCTCCTAGAATAGTGGACCACGCGATATCGCAGACTGTCACTGATGGAGACGCCGTCACGCTGTCCTGCAGGTAAGATAGTTTAACTGAAAATAAATAACGTTAATCATATTTGTAAGTTTCTAATAATAGGGTATTTTCCAATTTGGTCATCGTAAGGAGCGTTTTGGCGGTAAATTCAAAACAACGAAAAATTTATTTGATTTTAATCGTTCTTAAGAGGGAACAGGGCGTGCGATTCTCCATACAAATGTATTCCCCTTTTTTCTTTCTGAATAATGCCTCTAGAGCAATATTTTTTTTTTCTTCATAAAATCTAGGTCTGCCGTAAACACGTCCCTGTCATTTTCTTTTTTTCAGCAACTAATTATTAAAGAAAATATGACCCTCTAAAAATTCAAAAAAATGTCCTATTTTCACCGCCGTGATTAGAGGACTACCAGACAAATCAGAAAAGGTTTTTACTTAAAAAAAATGATAGGAACCTAAACATACTCTTTCTTAAAATATTATTGTAAAAAATAATTAAATCGGCCCAGTTTTTGAGGAGAAAAAAAGGGGATTACGAAACGTCGATTTCGTCAAAAATTTTGTGATAACTTCGGTCTGAGCTGCAGCTGTCCCTATCACATACTACGGGGGCAGACTTACTGGCAGCGCGACGGCAATAGTTTCTTCAAATACCTATTTTTCTAATTTCTCGCAGGCCCCGTCCCCTCTTAATTGAGAAAATGGATGTAAATCAATTAATTGAAATTTTTCTGTTACATATTTTGTCCCAATCTTCAAATTAAAATAGTTTTTGAAAAATCGGAAAATACCCTAATATCCATATTATCAACTTTCAACATTTATTTTTTTATATTTTGATCATCTTTACCTTAAAACTATCGTAACAGTCGCATATCTACCTACACAATAATAACATACTTAATATCGTTACATAAACTAAGTAGATAGTTTATGTAACGATATGATAAGTATGTGCTGTTTATATTCATTACCCACAGAAACAACAAAAAATATATATAAACAGCAGTTTTAAGACTCTGCTAACCCTACTTATTTAATTTATTTATTTTGTTATTTATGTATACACAGTAAAATACACATATTATACAATTGAGTACAAAGGTAAATTGTCATTTTGATAACAACCAAAAACACAGTTTAAACCAAATGGTGTAAAACTATTAAGATCCTTTTTGCATTTTTAGTCCCGGCTGTGGGAACATTATTAGCTGATTATATTGATAATTTAGATACTCAAACAGGCTCTCACAGACTTATTATTATATCCCTGAGGACCATATTCCGTATTTAAATCATGTTTCTTTCCTCACAGAATCACAAACGCCGAACGTTTCGACGTTATCTGGCTGCACAACAACAAAGAGATCAAGCCGTCGAAGGACTTCCAGTACTCCAGCGAGGCTAACATCCACAAGCTATCCATTGCTGAGATATTCCCTGAGGATGCAGGTCAGTACAACTATGTATATTATGTGTACAGCTCAGGGCAGATTTTTCAATAGCCGGACAGTTTTTATCTTAAAAAATATATATATATGACTGAATGACATATTTGTTTGTCTCAAATCGCAATATTTATTTAGTTTACTAATGTAAATTTAAATAGGCCATTCCTATAATTCGTATTCCAGTAAAGCAATATTCCTGCCCGAAATATGTTTAAAAGTGACTCAGCGCCATCTATGTTCTCTGTTGCATACTGTTAAGGACATTCGAAATAAAAAAGAGTAAACGATTACACTAAGTAGTACTTGGTACGAAAGGCAGATGGCGCTGTAAATGTACTTAGTATAGAGTATGACGACTAGATGGCGCTGTTTGTCGTTCATAAAGTAATATTTAATTGTTTGAATTTTCTTGAGCTTTTTCCTGAAAACTATAGATACTGAAAGTGCAAAGCTATGCTTGAATGTTCCGCTACATCTTATATAAGATCTCTTTTACTTAAACTTATTATTGTATTTTAATGTTCTTATTAATTATTAGACGGTACTTATGCAACTATTCACCTCTAATTGTGTTCCCCAGGCGTATACACATGCGAGGCATTCAACGACGCGGGCGAGTCGTTCTCGTCGTGCAGCCTGGTGGTGCGCGTGCCGGGCGAGGCCAGCGCTACGCCGCTGTACACCGCCTTCCCCAGCTCCGCCACCGTCAGCAACGCCGAACCCGCCGTGTTCAGCACTGAACTGGATAAGGTAACATTATTTCGCCTTAAGAATAAGTCAGGCTTTGCCAATGAATTATGAAAATTTTCGACGATAACTTTGCTCAAGAAAATCTACATTATGGCATCACAATCTATGCCACTTTATAGCACGACTTTAGTTTAAAATGTGTTAAGATCCTAATACATAAGGGTTTAATTATCCCGAATGAAGTTCGTCTCGTTGGTCTTGTTGGCCTGAGAGCATGAGCTTCTTGGTTCGATGCCAAGGTCGGGCAAAGTATTACTGATTTTTTCCATCAGGAATTTGTCCGTAGCAGGTGTCAGAATTTGTGCTCACTTGATGGCATTAGGCTCGCCCTTTATTACATGGGACTTAAATATAGCTGACGAAATGTGGAATGTCTTGTCTTTCAGTAGCTCAATGAAAATGGGTGTCGATTGGTCTAATGTTAAACTTCACTGAGATTTGGTATATAAAGACTCAAAGAATGCTAGCGGATTGGTAAACTGAGAAGAACTAAAGAATGATAGCAGCTCGGTAAACTGCTAAAGAATGAGGTCACAGGATATAAACAAAAATAATATGGCTTGTTCAATAATTGTTTTATGTATTTATGTATGTACACACAAAACATTTGATACAGAAAAATAAATATAGATAGAACAGCAACCACAAAATTATGGAATTCCTTAAATAATGTGAAGCACCAGTTTTTTAAATTGCTAAACTGGTTGCACACTGAGCATGAATGTCGACGCGCTTCAGTAGGTCAATTACGTGCTGATACTCAAGTAAATGAAGCAGCATCTTTCTCAGAACTAATGACATCAGATTGCGCAGCTATTCCCAATAATCATCATTTTGTATTGTTTAGATCTTTTCGACGAATACTCTGATTATTTCGTTCCTTTATTCATTGTATATTTCAAAAACGTATTCTAATCAACCATTTATTCCACAGCCACCACTCCAGCTTCAGTGGTTGAAGGACGGCAAGCCTATCGACGAGACCTCCGCAAGATACAAGTTCATGATGGAAGGAACGTCCAGGTACCGGCTGGAGATCGTGAAGTGCAGCCCGGACGACGCCGGACAGTACCAGGCGCGCGCCGTAGGCTCCAAGGGTGACGCCCTTGCAGCGTTCTACCTTAACGTCGTCGACCACTAAACTATATGGACTGACTGGGAACTGCAGGGGGCATAAAACACCACCCTGCGGAACACCCACACAAAATCTTACACTAGTCTATCTATTCTAACTGGATGCTAAACGATATATTGAGTATGAGTAACGATTTTTATACAATTCGGAGTCTAAGTGTGAAGCAGTTTTTATATTATAATAAATTATTTATTAATAAACAAGTTACGTTAAGTGTTACACCCTGTCGAATGCCTATGAGAAGACGCCTGGACGATCGAATCCTCGTACGCTCTCTAGTCACTGTTAACTTTTAAATGTTATTATTTATTTGTCAACTATTATCCGTTGTTATTTTTTGTTTATTTATCGTCCTCACCTAACAGATATGCAGCTTATTTAAAAAAGCTTGATTTTAATAAATGTTGGCATAGATTGTAGGCTAGCGACCTGGGCCAGGCCGCCGCCACCACGGCCTGGCCTTCGCCTCTCGCTGACCATAATCTGTATAATTATTTTTATATAAATTTAATTGTATTATTTAATTGTACATAATTTAATTTATATCATGTGACCGCGTAATTTATGAATAAATATGTATACTTAAAAATAAATGTTGGTCTTTTATTTTTCGCTTTAAGAGGGCCCATGTCCGTAACTATCGTCAACGCGAGCATGATTGAAAAGCTTGTTGTTTCATCCAACGTAATGCAAGCGAGTGAGAACACGATAATAACGAACGAAAATTGGCTTGCGGAGATTGCACAAATACGTGTTTTTGAAAACGCCAGTTTTTGGAAAAAGCAATAACTGTCATTTTTAATCTCCATTACATGCGCGAGGTTTCAACAAGGTGTTTTCTTTACTTTTTCGATGTGTGAGTACATTATAAACGGCTAATGTTAAGATAAAATATGCGCAAAAAAGCTGATTTTCAGACGTCTTTATTGAAACCTTGCACCTAGTAGAAACCTTGATATAAACCACATAATACCTGTGTGTTCAAACGATCTGGAGGAAAAGTTAGGCATTATGGTTGGTCGCTCTTAAAGGGAATCTCGTGGGCTCACTGGTGGGCTTGGCTAAAAAGCACGTTGTCTCACCAGGCATCGTGTCCGACAGAGGTAGTATCAGTGATGAGCAGTTAGATGCTAGTCTATGCGAACAACGTTATTGAGTGAGATGTAGGATCATTTATAGTAAAACAGACTCGTAAAAAATTAAGAAAAGTCCTTCGGAAGATCGGTTTTTATGAAAAAACCACTGCATAAATTAATGATCAATAAAGTTTATTGAACTTTTTAATATTTGAGCTTTGTCGGTACTGACTTGGTTTTGGAGATTTAACACTTCTTTTATTACTTAAACACGCCCAAAGTTAGGTTAAATTAGCAAGAAAAACGAATCTTTGTTGGCTCCTAACTTTGTAATGCCTTTTTATTTTAGTATTCTGTTTCCGCACAGACAATATTAATAATGATACAAAACCATACCATGTTTAATTTTTGATGTATGTACATTGTCAAACAGTGGAGTAATACACTCCCGAAGTTTGTATGGAAAAAATGTCAACTAGATTCATCTTAAGGGGTTCTAACTCTCCTTGGATCATGGCTACAGTTATCACTTCCCTGTGAAGAATCGTTTTCATTTCTAATAGTGCAGTGCAATCTGAATACTTAATAAGTTAATAAAGCTATAAGAATCTCTGCGACTGACTACATTTGCTTTCATTATCCGATCCATAGAAGCACAGGATGTTTTCCGAGGTCAATATGGTTACAGTGATTGATGACCAGTTAGCGTGGATTGTTGTAATTTTCTACCAGAAGTACTACGACTATTTCTCTAGCTTGTTGACTATTCTACCTATAAGTGCCCACAATAACTCGATAGGTAACTTCATGGATTGCCTCGTTGGTCCAGTAGCCGCAAGCACTACTGCTGAACAAGAGGTCTTGGGTTCGATTCCCAGGTCGGGCTAAATGTTATTGGTTATTTCCATCAGGAATTCCTCCTGGATTTGTGCCCTATTGATGGCAATAGGCTTGCTCCCTATTACATGGGACTTAAACATAACTGGCGAGGTTTGAGTGTATGTGTTAAAGTCGTAGTGTATTTGTAGAAATAAAAGTAGTTCCCGTAATGTTTTTTTATGGCCAACGTGGCATACGACCGAGGCTTTCGTTTTCTTGCTTCATACTATTTAGAGCGTGAGGCCTCAGTAGTCGGGTTTTCGTTTTTATCTTATTCAAAACTCTTTTACTAAAAAAGTAGCTAAGTAGGTACTGTTTTTGTAAGAACAATAACTGTTTACCATAATTCACCCTCGATAAACCACCATTTTTTTTTTTTTTGGATGGCAAATCATCAAATACCTTCTCCCGCTCTGGATGGAGCGGGAGGGCGTGTCAGACTTTTACTGACTAAAACCCACCCGTGTTCCCTAAGTTGCCTCGGTGCCAGGGGCCGCGGTATCTCTTTCGAACAACCCGCACCCCTGGCAGGCATCGGCCCTTGCGGACCCCCACCATTTGGTGCTGACATCTCTTTGAGGCGCGCGTGGAACACAACGCGCCGTCGACCCGGGCTTGGTCCTTACCGGACAACGAGCTACTCATTACTCGCCATCCGCAAGCCCGCGCCTACGGTGGCCGGGAATCAGCCTGGGATTCCCGACGCCTAGGGCGTCTCCCGCGGCGACTACGGCCGTGAGGGCGTATATACTGCATCTCCCTCATGTGCGCCGCCTCCCTCTTTGCGAGCATTACTGCTTCGCAGAAGGAGGTGACGGCTAACCATTCACTCTCGCTCCGTACCATGGCCTGCACCAGGGCCGGACGCGAGAGATCGCCGCCGCCAATCGCCTCCACGAGGGCACGGCGGTGCTCCGCCCAAGCCGGGCAGACCGCCACCGTATGCTCCACCGTGTCCTCAGGCCGATCTTCGCAATGGAAACACCGCTTCGTTTCCTCCCGCCTTATGCGAAACAGGAACCTCCCGAAACAAGTTCCCGTAATGTTTAGATTACAAAACTAACGCATTTCTCCATTTCATCTTGATTTGACTTTGGCAACTTTGTATATTATGGCTAGTAGATGGAGGGAGAGATTAACAGCGGCATCATTATTTCAGCTGAAAGACATCCACTAATGAGCATAGTCCTCCCCAAGCTCCGCCACTTGCCCCGGTTCTGTGCTTCCTGCATCCAACGGATTCCTGCGGCCTTCACAAGGTCATGGGTCCACCTTGTGAGGGGCTAACGCTACGCCTTCCAGTACGCGGTCGCCACTCCAGAACCTTTCGGCACCATTAGCCATCTGTTCTACAAGCAATGTGCCCAAATATTTTTATGGCTTTAACAAATTATAGGTTATGGTACCTAATGAGGACTTTTATAATTTCTAACGTGACGATATTATCGTAGACGTGTACATTCACGTCCTTACAATGTATGGAAATACGTGCATGTTATAAAACGATGTCGTGGACAGCAAAATAAAAAGCGTTTTCATAATATTTCCATACATTTTACTTTCCTATGTTATTTGCGCTTTCATAATTTCTAACGTACCACACGTTAAGTATCTACAAATTATAAAAACGCACATTGAAAGAAACTTCAAGATTACAGCACAAGAACTGACAGAAAACGTTACATATTCAACCAACTACACAATTTTATAACACATTAAAAAAATAGTAATTCCAATCTCGGAGGTTCAAACGTGACTTAGCACAAAGTTAACGCATATTCAAAACAATCTCGTTTTAAAATATGAAATCCTCGGAACGAGTTATAAGTTAGTTTTTATTTTTGTTGGAATCAGACCGAGGGAGTGACGATGCAGTACTTACTATGCTTTATGTGAATCTTTATTATGAGTCTTGTATTGTTTCTCGTATTCTTAAGAATTGCTTTGATTATTAAATGTTGGAATTATGTCTTACCAACTGGGTTACCTATCCAGGTCCCTAGGGGTACTTATCTAGGTCTTACGACGCAGATCCTTTAAATAGGAACGTATATACCTACTAGACCTTGCTGGTGATCATCACCAGAATGGTCAAATGCGTATTACCTATTCTTAACCGGCATGCGTGTATGACCGCATAAACGAAGCAAAAGGCCTACCCTCATGGGAAGTGAGTGAACTTATGTATGTATGTATCTACCTACCCACTAGGTGTACATAGTGCGTGAAGCTGTAATTTAAAACAAAAGGAGTATCTAAAACAACTTGGCATAATTAGCCCATTTCTAATGTTCCCATTGCTGGGACGCAGGTCTTCAAATCCACCACGCGGGCCCAATACGGGTTGCTAGGTGTCATATGTCTTCGAATTTTTGGTTCTAAGACCTGCCGGTTCTGCCAGGGGTGCGGGTTGTTCGAAAGAGATACCGCGACCTCTGGCACACAGGCAACTGACGGAGCACGGGTGGGTTTTAGTCAGTAAAAGTCTGACACGCCCTCCCGCTCCACCCAGAGCGGGAGAAGTTATTTGATGATTTCCCAGCCAAAAAAAAAAAAAAAGACCTGCCGGTTTCCTCACGATGTTCTCCGTCACCGTTTTGCGAGAGCAGGGTTGGTTAAATTACTGACACAAAGGAAAGCGTCTGCCTGGGTTCGATCCTACGACCTAAAAGTTGTGGCCCTCACCACTGGTCCTCCTGCACTTATATAGTTTTGGTTGTAATATTGAGGTGCATAATCAGCAATTCTGTTCCCACTGCTAGGACACAGGTCTCCTCTCTGTGAGAGGGAGCGGGTCGTAAACCACCACGCGGGCCCAGTGCGGGTTGGTAGATTTCACATGTCTTCAAATTTTTGGTTCTAGGACATGCCGGTTTCCTCACGATATTTTCCTTCATTTTTGAGAGCAGTGGTGTTGACATTATTGAATTGACATAAAGTAAGTTTGCCAGGGTTTGAACCTAAGACCTAAAGGTTGCGGCCGTTATCCTTGGGCCTCCACCGCTTCTTGCACTTATACCGTTTTGCTTGTAATACCTATTGAGGTGCATATTTAGTTAATAATAAGTTAATATTATTACTCGTTGCCTATACTGTGTTAAGGCTCAATCAGTTATCATCGAATGAGGGTGTTCTGAAATGACGTTCACTAGGTGGCAGCACTGAGACGTCAGGTCCAGGCACCTGTCAAAAGTGTCAAAGCGCCTACATTGCAAACTACACAATACAATCCAGTCTTAAATGATTTTTTCTTTATAAATCTTATCACAACCCCTGGGCATGTCCAAGTTCTCTTAGAACAGTTGTGGTTTTGGTTTATTAATGTTCTTTTTGATTTGTTTATTGTTTGGTTTTGTTGTCGTCTTTGATTAAGGATTTTCAATATTTTTGCGTGTACTAACAGTTGCCTCTAACTTGATTTTTAAGGCTGTTTTTTTTTTCTATTTGACGTTGTATAATCGCACGCAGTTTTACACGTTCGTATCCTGCGCAGTCTTACACGTTCGTTAATTTCCAATTGTTCATACTAGTATCGCCATCCATGCAAAATGGCCTAAACAAATGTCACCGTCACTGTCTTCCGACTGTGTACTACACGCTTGCTAAATCGTTCACAATAACTTTCGATTTACTTTATTCTAGTGATTTTCAACACACTCAAATTGAAGAAAAATAAGATCAAACTGCGATAAAAACTTTAAAGTCACCAGGCGCATCGTATTTTATTGGTGTACCAAATATATTCCGGGAGCAGTAACGGTGCCGTGCTAGTTCAAAACAACACTGACGTTATCTACGTACATTACTCTGTTTCCGAGTTATGACGTCTGCGCGGTCTGTAAGACTGCGCAGTCTTAGACCACCCTATCCTACATTGTATACCTACTCCATCGCTGATAGGTGCTTCATTCTATTGTAGTCTCATTGCCTTACGTCTAGAAGTATTTACACCTATGTGACTATGTGTAACCTTTGTTCTGTTAAATACCTACTTACCTAAGAATTGAAACATTAACAACATTTTGTGAGAAACACCTACGATAGGTGCCTATCTATTATACGGAGCAGCCGTAAAACATTATTAATTACTTATTGGAACGAAAATACTATAGAATATCAATAATGCTATTTATATGCAAAACATCAAAGAAATCCTCAATAGAAAACAACTCGTAAATAAAAACAACTTCATTCGCAAAGATATTTCAAACCGTTTCAATATTTAAATGGTAGCAATAAATATTTTACTACCCAAAAGTTGAAATGGAAAACATCCAAACATTACATAAAAAGTTAACGTAGCAATTAAAGATTGGTTTCGTTATCACTGAACTGGATAACTAGATCGTGTATCTCATCGACTCAAGAAAAACTATAATGGTAAAGCGCCACTAAAATTAATAGCCGATAAAACGGTAGCATACGCTGCAGGATCCCGCCATTAACCCGTGTTCAACACCATTAGGAAACGAAAATTAAAGAACGAACAAAAAAAAGATGGCCGCCGAAAAACGAACAAAACGTATCATATCTCTATACCATATTTCAATATTTATCACTCACTGGATCGTTCGTTTTCGAACAAAATTCGAAAAGGGTATGCTTTTGTGTGAGTTTTTTTGCTTTCAACTGTTATTATAAATGACTGGACGAGCTCTTTTTGAAATCTGTACATTTCTGTATATCTTACGTGCTTGTTGCCTGGCATCATTGTGGATCGGATATGTGAGGAATTGGAATGCCAGATATTCTCCATTGGAATTTATTGCATTATAAAAATTGCACGGGAACAATCAAGCTATTTTTTTATTGATCTGGTGATGTCATAGCCAGGTGTAAATGTGTTATGATAGTAGTGCTTTTGACGGTCATCATTTTCAGTAAAGACGATGACTAACTTCACTAGGAATAGACTAGAACGTTTATCAGAGATGATTGTTAAAATTTATACGTGGGTCGTATTCTCAGTAGGAGGTATTATTCTCATTCTAAGCATTTTGAAAACATGCATTTAGCATATTTTATTAAAAAAATAGTCGATCCTGTCAAAATAGCAAAATAAGTAAAAGAACTTGGCTACTACCAGTAAATATCGACAAAATAAATGAATTAATAAATGATTATTTAATTTTATTTTAATTTAAATATACCTAAACTTATGAAGCAGGACTCATCATCATAGACTCTGCAAAATCAACTCAATTAAAAAAGAACCGAATTTTGTCTATCCTGGCAAAATAGTTAATAAGTAAAAGGAACTTTGCCAATAACAGCAGATATCGACAAATAAAGTAAACTAATGAAGCATCGTCAATCATCAATTCATCATAGACTCTGCAAAATAAACTCAATTAAAAAAAACTCTAAATCATTCACTGCAGCAACTTTCTTAAAAAATATATTTATGAACACAGTATACAGGTAATTAATATAATGGCCACGACATATTTTATTACTTACTTCGTCCGGTAATCGAACCCGGTGCAACGCAACAAAAAGTCCCGGCCGCCGTGGTATCCTCTTTGCGAGTTTTAACTCATTTTTGTAAGTTCAAATCATTTCTTGCGTTTAGGGTTCCTTGGACGTAATTGTCGGATAAATATGAATTATTATTTTGACATACTATAACATCTCATGTTTCTAACACGGCGGGCTGTGCTGATGCCACTGCTGCGGCTGCTGAGACCCTCAAGCGACGTAAATACCGTAACCTTATGGGTAACTACAGTTTTGAGCCGTTTGGGGTCGAACCCTCGGATCATGGGGCCCGCCCGAGTGCACGTCTCCTCTTTAAGGAAACACCTCGCCGGCTGGTCAACACTTTACGTGACCATGAGGGCTGGGTCATTCTTTGGCCAAAGAATTAGTATTGCCATTCAACGTGGCAATGCTGCCAGTCTTCGGGGCACGTTTCCTGATGACAGCGATACGGACGAATACTTCGACAGATATGTGTCCTTTTTTGTTTAGTTAGTTAGTTTTTTTTTTCATTCTTATTCAAATAAAAGGTAAATCATACTAAAAAGTAATACATACATACATAAATAAAATCATGTCTTCTTTTCATTTGGGTAGGCAGAAAACACAAAACGCTACCTACTTGGATCCTCTTGCTTTTTCTCGTTTCGTCTTTTTAACACTTTTGTTTTGTTTTATAACTACGCGGGTTTATCTTTCTCTTGCTCAGTTTCATTTTATTTGGAGTGTCAAACTTTATTTCTTTGTTCTTTCTGTAATGTTTGTTCTGGAATTCATGAAACAATGCCATTTATCTCGATTTCTGCGCACATTTTTTTTTAAATCTCGTAATTAAATTAGTTTTCATAGCAAATTGCTTCCTAGAATAGGTAAATCACCTAAAACTTTCTGAAACGATCGCTTAGTGCAGTTAATAGTTATCTTATATTAATGATACAATCCTATTTCCAGTGCCATTTTTTCCCGTGGGTGTCGTAGAAGGCGAATAAGGGACTTACTAGAGAATGGGCAGCAGCGTTCTCTATGCATTTTACCACCATACAGCGTACGCCAACCCGTCTGCCAAGCGTGGCGATTATGAAAACCCCCCCCTTTTGGGGGAGGCTTATGTCCAGCAGTCGACGTCTTTCGGCTGAAATGATGCTGATGATGATGAATGATACAATCATCAACCCATCATAACTACATTTACGCCGCTTTTAAATGAGTTTTTCCTGTCTTATTGTTTTTTGAAAATGATATCTCGCGGGTCCTAGTTACTGGCAACATAGGAGGTTATCGGCTGCTAACCGGACCGGTCTTATTCTATGGAAAGCATGATTAAAAGTAACTTAATTACCTCGTGCTGTTAATACGCTATCGTCACGTTCATATATAACTTACTTGTTCCGAAAACCGCAAGACGCCCTCTGTCAACGCGACCACGCTTTCAGGTCCTCCGAACAAAACGAACGCGATAGACGCGTATTCGCGCGACTATCGCTTTAGTTAATCCGCAGCCATAAACTTGCACATATCTAATGCAACTGCAAATTCATATCACAACTCATTTTGCAGATAAATCTAAAACATTACCCACGCAAGATTATAACAAATCTTTAATTACTCCCATACATACCATACATTCCTTCCTTCTCCACAGAAGCTACTGTTTAAAGTCCCTAAGACCAGAGTAATCAGTAGTACGTATATTTACTGAAGCCAGTAGGCAGTAACAAAATAGTGTGACACTAATACCTGGTAATGGCTATAAAAATCAATTATATACGGAACCCGTGCGTTGGCAGCGGCGCGCGCTCGCCCGCGGTTTTCCATATCTTATTTGATTCTCGGACTGAGCATAAAAAAGACGTGGAGGCGAGTGGTTTTGTATTTTTTTTGAGTTTATTTGTTTATTAAAGTTTTCTTTGTTGTGGAGTTGTGGGCAATGAGGTTTTCTGATATTGCATGAGGATTAAGATTTTCATTGAAGTAGGCCTAAAAGTGTTTAATGATTGGTTAATGAGCACGAAAGTCAGACATACTTTTCTAGAACTGGAGCAGTCATCGGTGCATAAAGACTGGTTCCGAGTTTTCCAAATGGTTTCTAGAGGTATGAGGAACAGGGTGTAAAGTTCACTCATACTCTATAGAAAAGGGAGGATTCTCCGACCAGACGGGTATTGGGTCTGGTGGGCAACTGCCCGACGGTTGATGTCGGGACTTTACATATAATGCCAGTCGCACGGTAAACTCTGAATGCGCGATGTAGGAATAGTGAGTCGTCAAGTTTTGCGTAGTTCGCATTTGGCATTGTAGATGGCGCCACATCACTTTTGTGTTTCAAGTTTTTATGCGTAGTTCGCATGAGGCGTGGTAGATGCCGCCACCGGTTAACATCATTTTGAAATTCATGTTTCCGTGAATATTAGGAAGACTGTTTTAGGTTTATGCATTTTGAGGAATTATCCATCAGTACATGAGCAAACCTAGCAAGCTGCCTTAGCCAAGCTAACTAATATTATAAATGCTAAACGAAATTTGTTTGTTTGTTACGCATTCACGCATTTACGCATTCACGCTAAAATGGCTGAATGGATTTGGAATTGGATGAAATTACACCCAGATAGTCTATGACCTGGGTAAGGTACATTGGTTTCTTTTCATCCTGGATCACAGACGAAGTCACGAGCAACGTCTAGTATGCTATTTTTCTTTTTATTCTTAAATCATGATCACCCACCACTGAGCACAGGCCCTTCTTTAATTATTCCAGTCTCCGTAATTAGACCGATGCGAATAAAATAAACATCATTAATAAAAATCTTAAGCTCACATGTCGTCTCCACAGCTTTCTATGTGGTTGCACTTACAATAGTTTATTACGTCGTCGGCGCGTCGTTTATTTGCCCGATCGGCTCGTACTGATTTAAAACGCATGTGTCTTCGGTTCGATTCCCCGGTCGTGTTCTTGCAACTTTGTGAAGCGACCGTTTTGCAACTGTGGTTTCGCGGTTGTTGAGCATCACCTGACCTTTGTATTTTTGGTGATTTATAAGAGAAGTTTGAAGAGTTTTCGTGAATTTAAGGTGATTTTATCCAACTAATAGGTGTTATAAATGTGACAGTTTTGTATGTTTGGATGTTTTTAATCACGAAAAAACAGCTAAACGGATTTTAATGAAATTTGGCATACAGATAGATTATTTAACATGGATTAGCACAGCAACGATTTTTCCCCGAAAGTATGATCCTGTGGGGTAATCTCCGACCCTCTTCTTGGGCGACGCCGCTGGCAAAAGTTAGTGATGCTAGCCCTATCCTATTTATTAAAAAGTTAGAAAAGAAACATTTCATCTTTTTAGCGTGTTTGTGGCAAACTAAATAAAGTCAACCCATAATTTGGCTACGAGTTTGGCACCACAAAGTTTATTTTTCATTTTTGTAACGTTATACGCATAACGCCACAAAAATGCAAAATAAAGCTTGCTGTAAAATATGCCCTTATTATGCTCCTTATTATTATTCTTTATTGTACTTATAAAAAGCTCAAAAGCATGTACTGCAGGCTTAGCACGAGCACAGATCCGACCGATGTCAACGGAAGAATAGACATGACTATTAACTAAATGTTGTACATTATGAGAAGATAGCTATGTTTTTCTATTAATTATCACAGCTATGCGTTCTAAACGAATCATGATTTTGTAGATAATCGTAATACTTTGTGGCCGTCGACTAGAAAGTTTGTTGTCAGTGTGATTTTGACAGTTTGGAAAGAAATATTCTTCTAAAATAGTCTACTTGTTTATGGACCTAGACAAAAGATAGTTAGAAACGAAAGACAAAATGACAGATTGTAGAAGGATATCTACGATGCGATGTCAAAAATGGAGAAACGAAATGTCAGTTTGTATTGAAAAAGCACTGTCTATTCGTAGAAATAGAAAACGTCGTGCTGTTCATCAGTAATCAGTTTGCGCGTCGATGTCCCTGCCACTCTGTATAGTGTTAAAAATCCTACGGTGGTACGGCACCCCTTTGGGTGCCAGTTCGACTGGCACTCTGCCGGTTAATTTTTTGATTTTTTGTATATCTATTTTTTTTAATACGTTTCTTGAATGGATAGTGTAAAATGATAAAAAATTATTAAACTCTCTCCCTTTAATTATAATGTTTTTTTTTTTCAACTGAATTAATTTAATTATAATTATTTCATAAACACTAAACAAAGCTAATAATATGTATATAAAAAATAAACTAATCATAAGGCATCAAAAAATAAGTCCGCATCGTTGTCAACGGGAAGAGTGCCCAAAAGGCTGGCAGCATTGCCACGTTGTATGGCAATGCTGATTCTTTGACTGAAATATAGGCCAGCCCTTTGGTTACGTGAAGAGTCAACCCAAATGTTATTTAATTTTGATTTATTTTGTGGCAATAGAAAAAAACACTCTGTGCTAATTTCAATCGCCTGTCTATTACGGTTCATGAGAGCCAGCCTGCTGACAGACAGATGACGAACAGACAGCGGAGGGTTGGTTTCTATTACCAAGCTTTAGGTACGAACCCGTTAAAAATGGGATTGCATCTATCTGTGATTTTGCCAATTCATTATTTAAAAAAAAAAAAAACTTTTCTTATTCTACAGTGTTCATTTCTGGTGTGATGTAGGTGTGTGATTTTAGAAGTATAACCTTGCACTCATTGTATGTACCTAGGTATACTTGTTCCAACAACCAGTAGCAAGGCAACCGATCGCTATCGTTACACAATGCAGACACAATCGAATTCGTTTCAAGATTCTTATTCACTGCTAGCCATCTACCACTTACCACTTTATCTCATAACATTCAAATGAACCTTATCTCGAACTACATAAGTTCCAGTATTCAATACAAACATCCAACCAAAAAAAAATTTTACTCATTGCAACAATTTAACTTCGACAACTTTAATTTTGCAGCTCATTCTGCTGAACGTTCAAAGAAATTACAGGAGATATTATTTAGAAAACCGCATTTAATAAGTTTGTTTTATAGCAACATCGGTAGATAAAAGTTATTGATATATTTGGAATTTAAATTGCTGTAAATCATTTCTGGGAATCTAGAATTAGACTTTTGTGTCTGTTTTTAGTCCTAGATCTAAAAATAATTGCAGAACAAACTGACTGTAAAGAATTAAATACGTGAAACACTAAACACAGACAGCACAGTTGGCGCAGTGGTAAAGCGATTGACTGCTGCGCTGCGTGTCGCGGGTTCGATTCCCGCACGGAACAAATATTTGTATGACTTACAAGTAGTTGTTCCGGGTCTGGCTGTTTGTGTATGTGAGTTTAAATGTTTGTAAACGCACCCACAATACAGGAGAAGTTCCTAGTGTGGGGCAAAGTTTAAAAAATAGTAATAATATATACAGGGTGATTGGAAGATGGGTGCAAAGCTTTAAGGCGAAGATAGTACAGACAATTTAGAACCATTTAAGCCATGGTTGTCTTAGACGAAGTCTTACCAAATATTTTTAACCAAATTTTTAAGTTTTTTTTCGGAAATTCTCAAAATTTTATGCAAACTGCATAATTATGGCCAAATTGAATGGATAAATGAATTCATTTTTTATTTATTTAATTAAAGTAATGTGTAAGCAATCAAGCAAAACATGTTTTAGGCTTCTGTGTCATTAGACATTTTTTTACAGACATTTAAAGCTCAGAAAAAATAAAAAAATTGTACAAAACGTCTTTTAAACCTTATAAAAAAAAAAAAAATTGGTAAGACTTCGTCTAAGACAACCAAGGCTTAAATGGTTCTAAATTGTCTATACTATCTTCACCTTAAAGCTTTGCACCCATCTTCCAATCACCCTGTATATACTTCAGGATTTTATTACGGCTGAAAAAGTAGCAGGTAGGCAAAAAGGATTTTGACTTTAGTCAATCAATCAATCTGCCTAAGCCTTTTCCTAAGTATGCTGGGGTCGGCTTGCAATCTACCCGGATGCAACTGTATACCAGTAGTTTACGTTGAGCGACTGTCTAGGCGCTCCACGTAAAATACTGATATTCACCCAGTCACTGGGTAACGCGCTGCCCTCCACAAGCTATAATGCCGTTAACCAACAATAGTTATTTGTTATGCAAGGTTGCAAAGTTGGTTTTTGGTGCGAATACTAGTGTTGAAAGCTGAGCAAGCGAACAATATAGAATCCTGAGCGTAGCGAGGCTTTCAAAAGTACGAGACGCAGAATACCTTTGCTGCCGAGCGCAACACACAATTTTTCACTTCACTACAGCGAGGAAAATGCTGGGTGCAAGAAAGTAGTTCTCCCACTTTTGTCACGCTTTTTTGATTTTATTTTTTACTAGCTTCTGCAAGCGGCTTCGCCCGCGCGAAGGTCGAAAAACATTCCACGGGAACGTACTACCGGGATGAAGACTATCCTATGTGTTAATCCAGGTTATAAACTATCTGTGTGCCAAATTTCACCTAAATCCGTTCAGCCGTTTTTGCGTGATTGAGTAACAAACATCCAAACATCTTCACAAACTTTCACATTAACTTATAATTTTAGTAGGATTTAATTTTCTTTTAAGAATTAATATCCTTTTACAACAAATTGTTTAAAAAGTTAAATTTTAATTCGTTATTAACAATTTAATTCCCATCTCTTCCCGTGGGTGTCGTAGGAGGCGACAGGGACTTACTAGAGAATGGGCAGCAGCGTTCTCTATGCATTTTACCACCATACTGCGATCGCCAAAGCCTGCCTGCCAAAGCGTGGCGATTATGGCAAGACCCCCCCAAAATGGGGGAGGCCTATGTCCAGCAGTGGACGTCTTCCGGCTGAAATGATAATAACAAAATTCTACACTACGAACTTTGTTACTCCAATTCCGTTTTGATTGATAAGAAAAAATACTAAGATCAATTTCTTATCAGAACTAGGTACATAAGTCAATCAATCTACCTAGCCTTTTCCCTGTGCTGGAGTCAGCTTCCAGTCTAACCGGTTGCAGTTGAATACCAGTGTATTAAATGCGGTGCATAAAAAATAACCTCCACAACCCAGTAACTGGGTAACACGATACCCCTTGGTAAGACTGGTTGTCAGACTTTTGGGCTTCTAACTATCTAGAACGATTGTCAAATCAGCATTGTAGGTATTGATATGGAAAATAATATTGAATATTTTTCCTAATAAATTAATATTGAAGATCAGTCAAAGGTATTGCGACCGAAATCCAAAACGCCGCCAAAAAAAAACTGTTACCCTGGTAGGGGAAGTCCCCATTTTTTTTTTATTACCATTGTGCTTCAGCTGTTTTTTAAAAGTTGAATAATCTTGCTTTAGATAACTAGGTACCTACCGAAAGGCGAAAATAAATAAAAGGCAACCTTGTTATTTAGCTAATAGGGGCTATTCAAGTATTACGTAAGCACTACAGGGGGGCGGGGGGTCTTTGCTTTGCTTATTTTTGATGACATGGGGTATAGGGGGGTCTGGATGGTGATTACGTCAGCAGTATTAATTTTTTAACTATTTTTGATTTTCTACAAAATTTTGTCGATTTTGGTTTGAACACATATGGCAACCCTACTTGTCTATGAATGGCTCGAAGAAAACGATGACGATATTTCAAAATCACACGAAAGTGAGCAGACATAACATGGAGCAGCAAACATCCAATATCATCGTGTGTCATGGACTGAAGACTGTTAATTTGAAATATTATAGGTACCAAAATTTTTAAAGAAGTTTGTTTTGTTCGTTATTATATAAAGATTATAATAACTGAATACCTTCTCAATAAAATTTGCTTAATAAATATTATATGCGTTTAAAATCATCTATTCTAAGCCTATTCCGTATTTTTAAACTTATAACTGCTGCTCATGAATCAATAAATAAACCAGAACACATTGAAAAATGCATGTACCAATGTTTACGTGAGCATGGGAGGGGAGGGGGTAAGAGCTTTGCTTACTTTTGCTGACGAGGGGGAGGGGGGGGTCAATAATCGCAAAAAATCTGCTTACGTAATACTTGAATGGCCCCATATGCAAAATAATAATTATAGGAACACTCGCAGAGATTTGTTGTCATAGTAAGTAGGTAATACTTACTTGTTCAAGATGGAGGATTGGTCGTAGAGAATCCACGCGATTTAGGGTTTCTGGCCTAACTTTATATAAACGTGACTGGTCTGCTTCTAATTATTATAATACGAGTACATACTTATTACTTTTATTATTTACTAAGCAACTATGTGAAAATTACATTTTAGAGTTCACATGTAAATTATGAACTTCCTGCAAAATGACATCACCATAAAACACACAACTACAAATGATAGAGAAAACACAAAAACTATTAAATTATCTATCGAAACGCAAGTTAATCGCAAAAACAATACAATTTAAATTAATACCAATCGTAAAATGTCGACCGTTTAATCGCTCTTGCGCACCTAGCCTTAGGTGCTATCCGAATCCTATATCATCTCGCGCACGCCCGCGGATAAAAAACGATTTGACTCGGACTCCGGCGCAAATTAACCGAAACGAACGAGCCGTGATCGCAATGAATCGATTTCAGTCGCAGCCAGTCGCACTAAGTCGCATAGTTTGCTCTGACACATGTTCCACTGATTCGTTTTCAATCGCAACTTGTCGCATTTTGTCGTAGCAAGTAGTAATAAGTCGCACGGAGTTGCAAACTTTGTACAAGTCGTAGATTCGCTGCCATGTCGCAACTTCGCAAGTGATCGCTTGGGATCGCTCTATATCGCAGCGAAACGCACTGCTTTGAACGAAATATCACCACGGCAATTATCATAAATCGCTAATAACCGATCCCGTGGTAAATGAACCAATGAATGTTATGGAACTCTTCGTGTTAGTCTATTTGTTTGTAAACTAATTTACTTCAAAGAGAAAATCAGGTTGATAGACAAGCCAAGAAGCCTGTTAAATTATACTTGAAGGTGATTGTTTTACGGAAACATAATTTAAGGGTGTACAGTTAATTTTCAATAAGGGCCGAGCCAATACAAAAGGGTATTTTACTCTATAAGAGAAAAAATATAAAAATATATTATTGAGATAGCTTAGGCAAATGCAGTCGGAAAATGTTAGTTTTAGTTCATGAAATAACAAAATACATTTTCAAATTTTAATGTTTTTGATAATAACGATGTTTATTAATTACAAACAATCACCATACATAATATCAGCGCATTTGTTTACTTAGCAAACTGACGTCATACCCACAGAGCAATATGGCGTCCATGCGTCCAGCGTTTTCGTCAAATTACGCGCGAAATTCGAAAATGTAAAATTTAATATTTATCATGTTAAATATATCAAAATTATATACTTAATAATAATAATAATTTTTGTCTCCAGGACATGCCGGTTTCCAAACGATGTTTTCCTTCACCGTTTTAAAAACAATGGTAATGAAATAAATAACACAAAGTAAAGCGCTATTTGGTTCGAACTTACGACCTGCAACTTGTAAGTCGCGGCAGTTACCATTGAGCCACCACTGCTATCAACAATTATATTAATCAAACAGAAATTCCAAGCAATTATCGTCACTACTTACCCCTGTATTTAATGAAAAATCTTTCCCCTCGTTCATCAACAATACTTAGTTGCAATTGAAACCTATAATTATCGAAAATTGAAGTAAAAAGAGTAGTTTATAACATTAAACAATTAAAGACAAGCGACTCCGGCGCATATTAGTAGCACTGCAGTAAGCCACCAATACCTCGAGGGTCTTTCTTCAATTTTTTTTTGTAATCCGCGGACATTGACCCTTCGCCCTATTGTCTCTACCACAAAAGGGCGTTTCAAATAAGGCCCAGAATTAAAAAAAAAGTTCAAAAAGACCAATATTCCGTCATTGTGAGCCTGTCATTGATCATTTTTCAAAAAACCCACAAATTCTTGTCCCAAATTGAGTTTGGTTTGAAAAGGGTACAAAATGAGGAGTTGTGTTGTTTTTTGTTTTTTTTTTTTTAAAAGAAAGTTATGAAACGTGGGACTTGTGAGGTTTTAGATAAGGTTTTTGGTCTTATGGAGGTTTGGAGGAACTTCTAATTTACAAGTGGTTACTAAGTAATTTACTTAGGACTGTGGGTTTGAAATTACCATCAACGTGCAGGATTATGTTTTTAATTTTTAGGGTTCCGTATCCGAATGGTACCCAACGGTATCCTATTGGCTATTACTATCCCTCCGCTGTTCATCCGTCCGCATGTCTGTCAGCGGGCCGTATCTCATAATTCGTAATAGATAGACACACTTGAAATTTTCACAAAATGTGTATTTCTGTTGCCGCTATAACAACAAAAAATAAAATAATAGTTTAAAAAGACGCATTACAAACCAAAGTAGAAAATAATTTAATTCTATTAAAATGCGTGGGGTGCTTTTTGAGGTATTTTTATAATCAATTAATGTCAAGCACCCCACGCTTTTTAATAGAATTAAATTATGTTCTACGTTTTTAGTTTGGTTTTAAAGCGTGTTTTTTAATAGTTTTTTAAACTATTTTTTACTTTCTATTTTTTAGTTCTGCTTACTACAAAAGCGTGTTTTTTTTCTTTTTTTTAAATGATTGAAATGTCATCGGCCCTTGCAGCATGCAAAATTTTAATTCGACGTTTTTAAGGAGGTCAAAATCATACTAATATACGTATGAAGCTAATAATAAAAGTGTGTTAAAAATATAATAAAGTTGAAAATCTAAATTTTTTCGGCGTTTTTGCCATGTGGTACGGCACCCTTAGTGTACGAGTTCGACTCGCACTTGGCCGGTTTTAAATGGTTATTGTGACATCCGTAGGAAATTACAGAATTTAACTGTTTTTTTATTATTTATTTGGAACCGTTTTGGTTAGGTCATTTAAATATGTTTAAAAATAAGGATAAAAAGAAAATAATCAATCAATCAATCAATTTATTTGTGAAACATAAGTGCTGTTTACATAAATAGGGGGTGCGCTATGTTTTGTCATGATTAAGAGATACAAATTTTAAGTGACCCATTAGGTGTCATTTGATTATTTGACTTAAAAAAAAATTGAATTAATTAAATAGGTACATGAAAAGAGAAAAAAAAAACATCACATACAATAAAATCAATAAATAGTCATAGTATCTAATTATTATCATCTATGGTTTTATTATTTTAAACTTAAAATTATTTGATAAACATGTTATTAGCTTTATTTTGTGTTTATCAAATAATTTTAAGTTTGAAATAATAAAACCATAGATGATTAAAAAAAAATATTATCAAAAGGTAAAAACAAAAAAAATGCATCATTATAATAATTGGTCGTTCAAAAATTCGTCTACAGTATGATAACATTTGTCAATTAATCATTTAGTAAGAGCTTTTTTAAAATTATATAATGTTATGTTATGTATTGACTTATGTAATGTCTTGTTGTAACTTTTTAGTAAAAAAAAATCGATATATCTAAATCTTAACTTACCGTGAAAGAATTTTCGAAATCCATCCACAATTATTGACGGAGATATCGCGTAACAAACATACCTACAAAAAAATACACAAGAATTGAGTACCTCCTTCTTTTTGAACTCGGTTAAAAATTTAAATAACGAGTTAGCTTTTAGCAATTGATTAGCTACCATTGAAATATAGGACCCTGTGAGAAGTATTCAAATATTTACGACCTTCTTTGTTAAGGCTGATGTATTATATACCTAACATGAAATGATCAGAATAACATTGAAGATGGAGGACGTATAAAATTGTTTTTCTACGAAACTGTAAATGACCCGCTGCAATGCCTCGAGGGTCTAGTGATCGCAAGCGCTACTGCTGAGCAATGAGGTCCTGTGTTCGAGTCCCAGGTCACACAAAGTGTTATTGAGATTTTTTTTCTGGACTTTCTCAGTAGCAGATTTGTGCTCAGTTGGGCAATAGGTTCGCCTTATATTACATAGGTAATTATTGAAATGTAGATGTATCATCTGCCCATCCCCTCGGTGACACAAGGATTGATGTTATGTCTGTAAATGACAAAGAACACAATACTTCAAAACCCAAAAAGCTAAATAGGTACTACAACACAACAAGACAAGATTGAAATTCCAACGATTAAAACTAATCCAACGTAGAATCTAGTCTTTGGAAATAAATGTTCTATCTCATAGTTAATTAAACGTATATGTTATTAGCATACAGATTTAGAACTAAGACGAAAGCGATCTAAAAATAAGCGGGGCAATGACAAAGGCGTACAGACCGACGAGCACAACAATGTTCTTTAGTTATAAGTAAAATGTATGTACGTCAGCGATAGCACTGCCTGCACCCATACATATGAATTTTATGAATCGGGCGCAGGGAAACGGTGGAGACGGGGTTGCTGCTAAAGATTTTTGTTAAAAACTTAAATTTTTTCTAAATAAAAAAATCCGACTGTGTAAAAATTTAACTTTAAAAAAGAAAGAAGGCATATTCTTATATTTAACAATTAAGGTCTTTATTATTAAATATAAAAAGATGCATCCTTTCGTTTTCTTGTTTCCTTCCATAATATATTTAACAACAAAGGTCTTTATTGTTCAATATAAAAATATGCGTCTGACTGGATGAGATTGCTTGTATTAAGTTTAAATATCTGGTGATCGAGCTTTACCTACTCAGTTTTTTTTATTTATTTGATGTTTACTAAATCGCCCCCGAAACCTCCTGCTTACAAAATTTCATGAAAATCATTGGAGCCGTTTTCTAGAGTCAGATTATATATATTTATATAAGAATTGCTCGTTTAAAGGTAACTATTCAGATAGTAAAAATATAATTTTCGTGTTTCCTTCTTTTTTAAAGTTCACTTTTTACGCAGTCTTTATTTTGAATATTTTGGAATTGATTAAGTATATGGTTGATATATCAGCCTCCTCGAATACCGTGGTTTGCTATCAAGGAAATGAGTAGGTATCATATTGTTCTGCTCCATAGATTACGCTCTGGTCACTACCCATCCCGCAAGTTTGGTTTTTTGATGAAGAAAGTGACTTCTCCCAATTGTGAAACATGCGGAACGGTTGAAGATGTTCACCATCTACTTATGGAGTGTACCAAGACTAAGAAAGAAAGAGAGACACTGTGGAGCAGAATAAAAGTAAACGAATCGGATATTGGTCCGTAAGTTAAAGTTTTAGCGCAACCTTCATCTGAGATAGCAAACCTACTTACTGATTTGTTTAAAAATTAATAATGTATCGAAAAGTTTAAGTTATGATGAGGCTGACATGCCATTGTGGATAAAAGCCTCCAATAAAAATTTAGAATAAAAAAAAAAAAAAAAGTATATGGTTGATGGTATGAAATATTAGACATCTGACTAAGAGAATGGTGAATAAAATGTGAATGGATAGAGAGAGACAAAGAATCCTCAGAAAATATGGATGGATTGTATTTAATAAAATGATGTGAAAAGGGAGGGACTGGGCAAAGCCAAACGTCAAAGTCTACTTGATTGACAAACGTCAAAGTCTACTTGATTGACAAACGTCAAAGTCTACTTGATTGACAAACGATAAATGATTTTATTTCTGTAAGTAGGTTTCTACAAACGCTTTTACACCTCAATAATATTTTTTTTAATAAAAACTAGATGAAGTCGGCATTTCCTGTCTGCCTACTCTGAGAAGAAAGGCCAAAAGAAATTCAGAGCTCACAGTTTCTTTTAAACTTCAGACATAATCTTGGTCAGATCATGTGGAGATCATGTAAATGTCTGAAATGGCCTTTTGAGAAAAAGACCACACATATTGAGTTGGACCTGCGTCCGTAATTGTGCAGCTCAACGGGAGCTCCACGATTGAAAGTCCAGACATTTCATGTTTGAGTGGGAGGACACTCAAAGAAAGAAAAAGCATTTTGAAGAGCTATAAAATATATACAGGAAAAGTTTCTATTCATCAGCTGTTCCATACATTTTGACCGCATAGGTATTGCACTTTTGTATGAAACAGCTGATTTCTTTTTATATAACCGACGAAAAATTTCTGCGCTGGGGGTCTAGAATGATATGTTGAATTCATGGTTACAGTTTGCGCACTGAATAAAAACTTTTCCTGTATATAGATAGAACTGGAAAAGACTAATTTGTTTAAGAAAAGTCAATTCATTATGTAGTACATCTTGAATTCTTTACCAGTGTTTTCAATAACGATGTAGGATGATGATGACAGTAGAAATCGCTTACATTTTGACAGTACAAAAAAAAATCATTGCGTTATTTAAGTGTTTGAGCAGACAAATTTTTCGACCGTATGAAGCAATGGATGATTCAGATTGTGTTTGATAGTGTGTGCTGAGCCTGCATTAAAAAAGTTGGTAAAAACATTGCATACTGCATCATAACGAAATTATCACCAATGATATCAAAATGTTTACTCCGGTTCCTAAAGATAGCATACAGTAAACTATTATTAGTGTTGCAGACTAATTAATTAGGTAATTGTAACAACATAGTACGGTATGTAATGAATCTATCATCTACCAACGCATGTAGTTTATTTAAGGAATAACAGATGGCGTTACCTTTAAATTTTAAGATAGAGAGAATTAGCAAATGAATAGTAAGTATATTCCACGAAGATGGAAGATGAAAAGTAGGACATTATCAGGGCTGGAAACGTCGGGAGGGGACGCCCTAGAAGGACATAAAATGTTTTTTTTTTTGGATGGGATATCATCAAATAACTTTTACTGACTAAAACCCACCCGTGTTCCCTCAGTTGCCTCGGTGCCAGGGGCCGCGGTATCTCTTTCGAACAATCCCCCTGGCAGGCATCGGTCCTTTCGAACCCACCAGTTGGTGCTGACATCTCTTTGAGGCGCGCGTGGAACACAACGCGCCGTCGACCCAGGCTTGGTCCTTACCGGACAGCGAGCTAGTCGAGCTACCCATTACTCGCCGTCCGCAAGCCCGCGCCTGCGGTGGCCGGGAATCAGCCTGGGATTCCCGACGCCCAGGGCGTCTCCCGCAGCGACTACGGCCGTGAGGGCGCATATACTGCCTCTCCCTCACGCGCGCCGCCTCCCTCTTCTCGAGCATTACTACTTCGTAGAAGGAGGTAACGGCTAACCATTCACTCTCGCTCGGTAACCTCATTACTGATGTTTTTCAGAAAGGTTAGATGCGTAGTTAGTACCTACTCGCAACCGGCGTATGTGTATAACGAGATTTATTAATGTACACGAGGCAAAGGGAGTATGTAAGGATCGTAGCTGGTGTCGTTCTGTAGTTTCTGCGTGTCTCAGGGTAAGATGGAGTGAGTTTATGTGTGTGCCAAGGGAAGATGGAGTGAGTTTATGTGTGTGCCAAGGCATGAATGTGACCAGCTAACCCAGTAGGTTATTTGCCTTCCTTTTCTTAATATTAAACCTATCTAGGCTGGAGAAGATGTGTTTTAGGGATTTCTTGATCCAAAAAAGGAAATTTTTGCACATGATCAATCAAACCATTAGAAACACAACATTGTAAAAGTTTTGCAAGCTCCGTCTACTCGTGGGATGCGCCCGCGCCGCGCGGCGGCGGGCCCGCGGCGACGTGCATCGATTTATGCCGATACTCGATAATTAAAAACAATCCGCCATATTCCTTTTTGTCTCTCGTTTTATTCCCGTTTTCGAGCATCCCTCATTTGATTGTGTTGCTTTTTTGACTTTTTTGTAAGTTTGCCTCCTTAAATGGTTCTCTGTTTTTGTATTAAGCTGACTATCTACTCGTTCGTCTCGGTTCGTATTGCATTGAGACGTTTTAATTTATATTTTTATCGTCGACTGGTGTAAGACCGCTGCGTTTGCGCACGTTTCTTTATAATATTACATTGGTAATGAATTTGTACTTGTTTAGTCATTTGGATCGGTTTATAAGATTTTATCGGGATTAAAAAGGGAGAGCGTAAGATATAAGAATGAAATAGAACAAAGTTGTTAATCAATTGTAGCTGTAACCTAATGAATCGTTCGGTTATTGGACATTCATAATTAAGATTATTCAATATTGTTATTCATATTAACAATACCTACTTCCGCTGAGAAGTTAATAACATTTAAGTGTCTATTTAAAATGCCAAAATACCTGACAGCTTTTTAATAAATGCATATGAAAGTACTTTAATATATAGGTAGGTACTTTAAAGATTTTTTAAAGTTTTTGTCTATCTGTTTGTTTCGGTAAATCCCCGAAACGCCTGGACCGATTTTGACGGGACTTTCCCTGGCAGAAAGCTGATGCTATAAGGAGTAAGATAGGCTAGGTTTTTGTCCCGGTAGCACCAATTCCCGTCGGAATTCCGACATCCACGAGGGGAAAGCCATGGGTACAGCTACTTAAGATGCTCTAAAATGCACCCAAATTAACACAAGCTTTCTGGAATCTAGTTATAAAAATAATATCATTTTTCTGACACAAACGTTAGTTCGTACTGATTATTGCTGCAGTAATTCAACACACGTTTAGCAGATCATTATTAATAGTCATCAGAAATATAAAAACTTATAACCTGTCAATCTACCCACACAAGTTTACAAGATTCAAGTATTATTATGAAGACAACCACCTTCTACAATATTAATGGTCTCCGGGAGACCATAGACCATAATGCTATGTATCTTTGCAATCGCTAGATTTCAGACGTTATGCGGTTTAATTTCAAAAGATGGTATCTTTTCGAGTTGGGTCTGGCTGTGTTACATTATACTGTAAAGAATTGGCTCATATTATTAGTTTTGTGTGGGAAGAAGCCACTGTGGCTACGTATATGGAGGTTCTTGCCCGTTCTTCTCCATAGGAACCTACTATGCTTTGGAATAGACAAACTAGCTTCATTTTTGTAACTGATCGATCCCCTTTTTTTGGGTGGGAAATCAACAAATAACTTCTCCCGCTCTGGGTGGAGCAGTGTCAGACTTTTACTGACTAAAACCCACCCGTGTTCCCTCAGTTGCCTGTGTGCCAGGGGTCACGCTAGTAGTACAGACGGCTACACAAGCTAGTAGTACACACGGCTACACAGAAGCTAGTCGTACAGACGGCTACACAAGCTAGTAGTACACACGGCTACACAGAAGCTAGTAGTACAGACGGCTACACAAGCTAGTAGTATACACGGCTACACAGAAGCTAGTAGTACACACGGCTACACAGAAGCTAGTAGTACAGCCGGCTACACATCAAGCTATACTTTTCCAGTTTACACTGTTCTTGCACTGTACGGAAAGCCTATACAATGCGAGATCAGCTTATACTGGAAATTTATAAGCTTGATGTGTAGCCGTGTGTACCATAAATTTCAGAATTCATACAAAAAATCCGCACATCCCGAATGCCAGTAATTTATAAGTTCACTTTTTATGATACTACCCTATAACAGATAATGTCAAATGTCATCTATAGAGATAAGAAAGTAATGGCCTCATTTAGACGGCTAGATAACGAACTATTATTGTCGAACTTTATATGAACCCCAAAAATCAATATTGACCCGTCAACAAAAGGAAATTTTGCACGTTTTTATAATTTTAACACAAAAACACGCGGTATAAAAACCCGTCCAGGTGCGGCGAAAGGGTTGTAAGGTAATGTCGTCTCGTTCTGTCTCCGTACAAATGTTCACTGTCTCGCTCTACAACCCTTTGATGGAGGGTGCATTTTTTTGGGTCAAATCTTGTATTTTCTCATTGATTATTTTTTTTCGATATAATGAGATATTGTGTTTCGGGGTCTTTGTTAAAGTTTTAAAATTCGGAGCACGGTCTGATTTGAAATCATTTCGGTATTTTATGGTTTATGGGGCAAGCTGCGGTTTTATTACTTACTGGGTCTTTTACGAACTGTTGAACAGAATTAGAATGGTTATAATAGAAAGTTATTTCGCAAATGGATTTTTTTTTCTTTTGCCATTTTGTTTATAATAATTACGAACTTAAATGTTCAATATAGAAGATGTTGATGAAGTGTCAAAAACTGATACTTAGAAAGACGTTTTAAGAAGGGTAGAACATGTTTTTTTTAACCGACTTCAAAAAGAAAGAGGTTATCAATTCGACATGTATATTTTTTTATGTATGTATATAACTCTGTCATTTATTCATGGATTTGCAAAATTTTTTTTGTTCGAAAGAGGGTAATTCCGAAATGGTCCCATTCAAATTTCATATAGATCTAATGATGCGTTTCGGAGACAGACAACGGATTTCTTTTAAAAATAACAGCAAATCCACCGCGATTGCTGCTATTGTATAAATATGCATTGTTTTGACCAAGGATAATGGATGGATGATAATGAATGTACTATGTTAAATATTGTACTAGAAACATTTTAAAAGAGTAACGGTGGAGTTTCTTGCCCATTCTTCTCCATACAAAACTACATTTTGGAAGGGGCGACTAGAATCAATTCTATTTTAATGTAAATGTTGACGTTCAAAAGTGCCTTTTAAGTGCCTATTTTAAATAAATGCTTTGACTTTGACTTTGATGATGAAATTTCTAATTGACGTGGGATAGGTACTATAACTAAAAAGTGAAAAATTAAAACTTTTTTCAAAACAACCGAATTCCGGAAAAACACTACAAAGTGAAAAATAACTATAATTTCGGAAGACGGTGACAAATACATAGACGTTAAAATACATAGCCAAAGTCACTGACTTCTGAAATTAAAGTTATTAAATGCTTGATTGGTTTAGCGTAGTAAACAGGTTGTCCGTGACACAGACACGCTAACTGTAACCAAGAATTCAGCACATGGTTCTAAACCTTGTATAATCTTTTCGTTTGCAGGCATCTGTTTGCAGTTTGGTAGATGTAAAATTATACCTGTGCTATAATTTTGTGGTCTGTAATTAAATATTATAAATATTCTCTAAACAACTCACAAAGACACCTTACTAACAAGAAAAATGTCACTCGTTAAACTTGACGAGTGCAATGTGTGAATTATTTATCTAGGTAACTAGGTATTAGTCATTCCTAGGACATCACTGTTTCATCATCAGTCATTGATCCGCTGCAATCCTAGTTACAGAGCAATGACATACTGCATTAAAGACACACATACATAACATCAGGCCTTGGTTCACCAAAGGGATAGGCAGAAGAGTACCAACCTTATAGTTCACCCATTTCGCCAGTTTTGTTTAACTAGCTTCTATTCGTTACTTCATTTGCGTGCAATTTGGCCCCCAACCCGTCGCGACGTATCCGCCATCGCCCTTCGTTTACACTTAGCGTTTTTCCCGGCTTTTTTTTTCATTTTTCTCGGCTTCTAAGAGACGTAGCGTAATGTTAAATAGCTTATAACGTTCCTCAATAAATGGGCTATCCAACCCTAAAAGATTTTTTAAATTCGAACCGATAGTTTCTAATATTAGCGTGTTCAAACAAACAAACTCTTCAGATTTATAATATTACTAGCTTTTGCCTGCAGCTCCGCCCGCGCGGATTTCGGTTACCGCGTAAAAAAGTAGCCTATGTCCTTCTCCATATCCCAAGCTATATCTCTGTCAAATTTCATGACGATCGGTTCAGCGGTTTAGGCGTGAAAGCGTAACAGACAGACAGAGTTACTTTCGCATTTATAATATTAAGTAGGGATTATATTAATATAGTGTAAATAGTATACATAGGCATGTAGTAATAGTAATATAAATATCATGGCGGGATCTTCTCGCTCACTAGATGTTCAACGCAAAGCTTAGCGCTGAGAGTTGAATATCGAACAGTGTGTTTTTACCGACATGCTGGGATACACTCTGTTGGATTATCAATCTTCAGTTCAATACCGAGATTCAATAATCCAATGCGCAATAAAATCCCGCCACGATATTTCTGCTTTCATGCGAACGTGATCTAGGTATTTATAGGGGCAAGCCTATTACCAACAACCGAGCCTAAATCCCTATTGAGGAAGTCCAGATGGACAAACCCAACAAGTAACACTTTCTCCGACTCGGAAATCGAATCCAGGAACTCATGGCTCAACAGCAGCGCTTGCGACCAATGAGGCAGTCAGACATCAAAGACTTTCCTTCTAATTTAACAAAACCACCTACAAATAAAAATTAACAAGTCAAATGGGTACAATTTCGGCAACTAACGGATCGTATATATGCCATGACATTTCGAAAACCAGCGATTGTTCTACGACTAGGCTGAGTAATGCAACGCCCACGTCCAAATCTTAACAAACCGTGCGAGAAAAAAATAATTAAATAGAATTGTAATTGTGTAATATGCTCGCCCCGCCATCTGTACATCTGTTATTGTCAACACACCTGAGAGCGATGTCGCTATACCCGTCCTCGTCACTCTTTGTCAAAATCATTAAGTCAGACAGGGACAGAATGAATGAATCGGTTCAGACGAGATGTGGAAGTGACAAAAAACTCTTGCTTCCTGTGTCTTTCGTATCATTTGAAAAAGGAATAACGCTGGCATAGTATATGCGACGGCGACAGATCAATTTATTTAATTTGTTATGGTATTTAATTAATAATATTACAATGGTGAGTAATTTTTAGTAGTTTATTATTATAGACTCATCATTAATTAATTAATAGATGCAGAAACCCGAGGTTGAAGGTTCAAATACGAGCAAGTACCCTTGTGAATTTTAAAGTTTAATACACATAGAGTACGTTCTGAGTTTATCTTGGACATTACTGACATCGGTGAAGGAAAACATCATGAGGAAACCAGCACCATACTTGCGTAACATACTATCAATATTGCTAATCCATTGCTTTATTTGTGTTCCAAAAATTTGTCTGCTCAATAACGTAAATAACGCAATGAATGTTGTTGAACTATGAAAATGAATGCCATGCCTATATTGTTAGTGTTAATTACTCTCCGCGACTTGAAATCACCAACCCGTCTTGAGCAAGCGTGATGATCAATGCTTCTGCCTTCTGTGTATGAGAAGAGGCCTTTGCCCTGCAGTCGGATAATTATGGGCTGGTATTATATTATTATTACAGATTTACAAACGCAAGCACATCAAGCTACTTCAATCTGTCAAATTTATTTGATAGATTCCAAACTTTATCACAAATGAATAAGGTTCATGTTCAAATGGGAAAATTTGACAGTTTGGGGTAGCTTGATGTGTGTACAAATCCACGATGCAGTGTTTTATCCTCGAATGCTCGACAGGACACAATAAAGTATGGCAAGTTAGAAATCCTACTTTATCATGTACTTTAAAGGGTGCTCTTCCGAAGGTGCAAACTATAAAGACTGATATAGAAGAATAGAATAAGAATAATAAGAATAGAATAAATTTATTGAACCAATGTTACAATTATTACCTTATGATTAACTTAACTTAATGTTGGTACGTAACTATTAGTGATTTTCGTTTTGGTCTTTACGGCGAACCCCAAACTAGGCGGTGCCTGTATCTTGGGGACCAGAGTTTTGAGACATAGTGCTATTTACCACTGGAGTTTAAGGTGACAATGGGTACGTAATTGCAAACGATTATATAAAACGAAATTAAATGAAAATTGAGATCAAAGTGAGAGTGAAACTTAAATCGTAAATTATACATAAAACAAACAAAAAATAAAGCTTAATTTGTACTAAGCAACGCATAAAACTAAAATATTAAACAATTTAAAATAAAGTGAACAAGTAAACAATCAAAAATTAAATGTTAAACAATCTAAAACAAATATAAACTATCAATAATAAAAATAAAATGTTTGGAAATCAAAAATAAGGTGTGAGTGTGTTATTGTGTATCCGTGTTAGTGTGTGCGAGTGTACGCGTGTGGTGTGTGAAGTGTCAGTGTCTGTCTGTGGTGAGAGTAAGATTCCGAGTGTGGGTTGAGTGAAGTGAGAATGTTTAACCAGTCGTGTTGCTACGGTCTGTCATAGGGATTGGGGTGCGGTTTCAGTTCTGTAAAACTGTACCTTTAAAACTGACCTGCAATAGTATGTGAAACGTCAGTTTAGTTATGATATCAATATCATAACAGACAAGGAGTAAAATAACCTGCTAGAGCGAGTTAAAGCTGAAGCAACATTAGAACAGTAAATCATAAGTGGGCTTTAAAAAATGAGTCTTGAAAAGACAACATTACCAGTGATTCTGGCAAATCACAAAGCACTTCTTAATTAAAATTTATTTAATGTTCTATGTTCTGAATATACTTTACTATTTATTTATCTAAATCATGAATGGCAGAACTTAAAGCTTAGGTACTTAAAAAAAAAACGCAACACAATAATAGGTAATACTATTCTTATTGGATTTAAAAAAAATGCATCCGAAGTTCACGCTTATACTACAGTCACGGTGTATGAAGTTTTGACGTATTCCATACAATGTGGACTTTTTAACAATTCGAAAATAGAACGTTTTTAAACTTAACCCTTCCATATTTGACAAAAAAGAACTTTTTTATATTTAGAACGCGACGCGCACCGAACAGGGATTTAGCTCTTTTGAATTTAGAAACAGTTCGAATATGGAAGACGGTCGAAATATGGATTAGAATAACGGACTTCGGAAAGTATGGAAAAAAGGCTTGCCTTATTTGGAAGTTTTTATAATTTGTTAAGAGGCTGACTCGGACGGCATTTTAGAATTTGTGAAGACACACTCCATACGTTATTTATTTTCCTACTATCTACTTACCATTAAATACGTTTTGGCCTTGAGTTTAAACTAAGGCATTGATCTGCTCTTTAACAAACCTTCGAACTTGGTACTTTACGGTTATTTCAAGTACTCCCAACATACTCTGAGAGCATTGAACGCGTTTCAAACTAATAAATATAACTATGTACTTAAAGCGCAAGCAAAATAAGTTTTTTTTTAATTACACGTTAAAAATAAACAGTTAAACTTTAACTTCCGGACCTTTCTTCTCGTTTATTATGTAGCGAAATGAGAAAACCGTAAAAAAACTAACTTCCCACAAAAGTTATCATTACAACGGTTATCTTAGATCGTAAAAAAATATCAGATGTCGTCACACAACCCTTTTGATGAAAAGAAACGCGACGTAAAAAGGGGTAATTTTTACCTTAAAAAAAGTTTATACAGTGTAATATTTTGACAAAACTGTAGCGTCACGTTACGGCCGGGTGTGGGTTAAAAAAAAAAAGATAAAAGGGTAAAAAAGACAGATTTCTTTCGGAACGAGATTTAGTTACAATGTGGATGTAGGTATTGTGAGTTTTTGGAATGTTCACGATTGATTTTTGGAAGAAACGTATGCTTTTTGGTGTGAGATATTGGATTACAAAATATGATTAATCTTCACGTATACTGAACGGAAATTATTTTACTTGAATTTTCATTTTAGCTAAGAAGTTGTTCAACTGTAAGTATTTATTTTTTAAGTAAATACCTACAATTCTCGTTAAAAAAAGTGAGCACGAAAATATCTTAATTCTAAAAACGTACATCACTGAGCAGAACATTCACGCGTGTAATCCCCAAAAGGTAAGACAGAGGTGTATTATCTACCTATAGAAGGTACCTACACACACATTTCGCTGTCCTGCTGTCATTATTGCCAATTGCCTAATTAAGTATTGCTAAAATGCTAAAATAAAGTAGGTAATGCTCTTCTAAAAATCTTAAATTTAAATCAGCTCCAAAATAAATACTCTGACAAAAACATTCGACACCTTTTTGACAAAGCTATGTAACCTTCACCAATAAAACAAAACGCGGGCAAAAATAAAATACATTCCGAAAAAAAAAACAAAATGGCGAATCTCAAAATATTTCTAATTAAAGCTACGTTGTGGACGACCAAAAATGCCTGCTCGTCGAGTCGTTATTAATTTTAACAAAATTTGAAACAAAACTGACATATCTCAGTTTGAAAACTATGTGGGACATTTTGCGCGCCCAAATTTTTACTGTACATTTTTGAAGCGCGCGGTGTGAGCGAGATAGCGGACTTTTTCTTTCAAGTGAGCGGGATGGCAATAGGAGCGGTGAAAGTGAATGTGTTTTAAAGTCATTTTTTTGTCACGTAGATGATGTGGTTGTCTATAAATTGCTGATCTTTTGCATACAATAAAGTTTTGAGGGCCGTGGCTTCGCATTTTATTTCTTTGTTAGTTTTTTTTAAGGTGTTAAGCAAGCCATGCTAGTTAATACTTGTGTCGTGCGTCATATATGCTAAACTAACTAGAAGCCTATTCAATTGAGCTTTGAATTTGAGCTTTGTCAAGAATAAAAAATATGAGTTAAGTACACCGGACACGGTGTGGTTTCGGGAGGTTCCTGTTTCGCATAAGGCGGGAGGAAACGCCTGGGTGTTACCACTGTGAAGATCGCCCGGAGGACACGATGGAGGTCTGCCCGGCTTGGGCGTAGCACTGCCGTGTCCTCGTGGAGGCGATCGGCAGCGGCGATTTCTCGCGTCCGGCCGTGGTCCAGGCCATGGTACGGAGCGAGAGTGCATGGGAAGCCGTCACCCGACACCTCCTGCTACGAGGGGTTTATTTAAGTTACGAGATGTTTAAACGTCAAAAATGTATGGTTAAACAGTCGCTTATCATTTCTTAACTTTAAGCAACGTTTATAAATCAAGGGGTTTATAATACGTCATTGGGTTTAAGCTTGTCTTGCAATTATTTTCACACGATTTTCGTCGACACAGGCCTTCAAATCAGGAGGTCTACAGTCTACTACCTAAGCACGAAATCCGTAGTTTCGGCCGATTTTACGATGCAACTCCGTATCACCTATACCTACGGCCATAATATTTGTTTGGTTGCCGACCTAAGAATGAATGACGCTACGAATCTAACTACTATACGTCACGAACTACTTTCTGACGGGCCCGTATCTTCGTTGACGGACTTAGGAGTAGGCCCTCTGTATCGTTGTTTTTTTTTTTCAGTGTAATTATAAGATTTTAAGGAAAAGCATGTATCTATGATCAATAGGTATGAACAGTTTAGGTATTTGTAGGCTATCAATTACAAACCATGCGAGCGATGGGATTGACGAACTTCCCTATCAATTTCCACCCCCTATTTAACCAGTTTTGGGGATGAATTCACAAAAATCCTCACTGTCGTTACATATAAAATGAACTTGTGCATAATTTCATGCTTCTAGACCCAGGATTAAGGCTGATTATTACAGATTATGTTTTGCCTGTCAGAGAAGTTTAGATTTTTTTCCGAAAGACTAGCATATTATAAGTTAGGTTTTTGACATGACCAATCTATCTACTACCAAAACGAAACTGAATGCTTGTGCGATATTAATGTCAGTATGATTCATAATATCGCCGAGAAACAAAAATGCATCTCACATGTTCCATCAGTTTGAAAAACACACATTTCATCTCGGTCCGGTCTGCGGCCGGACGCGGCGAATTTGCGAAAACGTTCCGTTTTTGCGCCGGAGTGTAATTTTCGGAAAATTCGTGCGCGCGCGTCGCCCGCTTAGCCGAAACCGTAATTATGCCTATTTTGATCGACGACTTTTTCGATCGGGTCCGCAATCAGTAATCGAAATTATTTTCGCAATATGAGCGACGATTTCAACTCCAAGATTCCGCGAATTTGTGTTTTTTTTATTTTATTTCGATGGTGAAATTGAATTTGGAATTGTGATTTGCCAAAATATTATGTTGACATTGAGTTCGTGTATGGTTTTTGAACGCATCTTATTCGTTTACAAAGGTGACTGATATTAAGAAATATAGAAATATGTACTTATGTTATACCTACTCACAAGGAAATCTATTTCGTTTAACAGTAGCCTACCTAGTGTAGGTATATGAATTAGGGAGGTATAAAAAACTGATCTACTTAAAACATTTCATAGTTTTCTCTTCTAATCAGCATGGGAGAAGTCGTATAAGCTGTCAGTAGACGAAAATTATAAATCTCGCCACATAATACACAGATGGCAATAAAAGCTTCAATAGAGGCCATAATCTCTTCAAACGGAGCCAGAAGGGTCAGAAGTGGCTTCGATTGAAAAGGGATGTTAATGCCACTTAAACTATGTTTAAATGTTGAAGCTGTAATTTAAAATATCGTCATGACTTTGAACTTTGATTTTTATTCGTCTAGTTCATACTTATGGTAGGTCATTTATTTAATGAAAATAAATAAAATAAAAAATCATAGAGCATTCCAATATTCAAAAATTAAAACGCAGCATTCCAATACTCTAAAAAAGGAATCCAAAAAAAACAATTGAAATAAACAAAACAAAATTATTAAATCAAAATTTCAAGAAAAGAATCTTATTTAAACCCTAAAATGCGAGCGGGGTACGTTGTGACCCACCTGCTACATTCGCGTTTAACAATACGCGAGGGCCCGACCCCTCGCCCTTGCGCATCCAACGCGCGAATATAGCTGGCAACTGACATTACAAAAAAACGGAAAGATGGCAAAGGTGTCTCAATTTTTGACAAAAAGTTCACCGAGGTTAAGACCCATGGGAAAGAGTTAGATACGGTTTTTAATCTCCCTTTTTTAATAGTAAGACGATATCTTCCGCGTTTTATTTTTTATTTCTAACTGTTTAGCTAGGGTTCCGCTATTGTGAGCTTTTTAAAAAATCGCGAGGTTCAACCCCTTTCGCAACAGATGATCTGAAGACGCGTGAGATAGTTTTTTTTTACAATTTTTCGTACTTTGATTTATAACTGTTTGCAGTAATTTGAGAGTTTTATAGATATTGTGCTGTTGTAGGAGTTTTTTGTGTTGGTTTTATAACGGTTTTTGGTGAAATAGTGCAATATCATTAGGGTTTTTTTATTGAAAAATCTTTAAGTTTAATATATTGCTCTGTGAATAAAATCTATACCTAGGAGCTAACAAAAGTTATGCAAACGTTTAGTTAATTAAGTTGTGATTTTGTTTGAATCTTTCATTTAACTAACCTTTACTTGCTGTACTTACTGATATACTATCAATTAACTTAAAATAATAATTATTAAAAGTATGTTATACTAACAACAAGTTCCTTCCTCAATCCTTTAAAACTCCTGTTAATCTAGATATCACGACCAAACCAAAAAGCAAGGTAAGTATACTCAAAATCAATCGTTCAAAAAACGTGCATTAAAGTTTTTTCTACCACCTCTTTAGTGATTGCGTTTTTGCTTCACCAATCAGAAGCTATTGTCCGCGAATCACAATCGTGGCCAAGATGCCCCTTTTTGACCACTGCGAACAAAAAAACAAACAGAAAAAAAGGTCGCCGGGGTCATAAGTCACACGTTGTGTGCCTCTTAAGGTCATTGTTTGGCCCTATTTTTACCAAAAAGAGGTCAGTTATAGAATTCGATATGCTTGCGAATTTTTGCTGGTTGAATGGCAAAATCCGGGAATTTGTTTCTTTTTAAGGTAATTTGAGACGTGTGTGACCTCGGGTCAATTGGACCCGTAAACAATTTAATTGTACCTATTGATTTTTATATAAGGGTTACTGAATATATCAATTTTGGATACAATTGTTTCTTTAACTTTAAGTTAAGAAAAGGTCAATTCAATTACTTAAAAAAAAAAAATTGTAACAATAATTCCTTTGAAAGGGTCAATTTGTGTTTTTTTTTCTTTGTTTTCGAATTGTAAAACTCTTTAACTAAAGTTACTACCTATGTAGCATTTAAGTTATGCGTGTAGAACTTAAACCGGTTTCAGAGCGTGTTAAGTAGCTGCTCTATCAATGCTAGCTATGTTTAAATCACTTTAGTAGTATGTTAGTAATTAATTAAGGACATATTTCTGTGACGATGATCTTGATAATCATTAAAAAGAATACTATGTAGGTAGGTTTACATACCTCATCATAATCTGCCTAGCATTTTACCAAGTATATTAGGGTTTGCTTCCAGTCTAATCGTGTACAGCTGCAATACCAGTATTTTACTTGGAGAGACTGCCTAACTGACCTCCGCAACCCAGTTACTGGATAATACGATAGTCCTTGGTAAGACTGGTTGTCATACCTTCGGGCTTCTGACGACCCGTAACGACTGTCAATGATTCATAAATAACAGCCGGGACCATCGACATAACATGCTGTCCGAGGCACGGAGGGATCTCGATATGTAGAGATGGCCACTCATCCACGGAGCAACCGCGGCAAGCGTTGCTTAACCTGATCGTTCGATCCATGCTTCTGTTATTTATTACTTTACCACGAGCCTTTCGTTATTTTTTAAACTTACCTAATTCTATGTTGATCAGAAGTTTGTTTGTTAAGATACAACAAAACGTTAATAAATTAGTACCCAATCAAGTAGTTGTAGAATAAATAACATTAATACTACAAAAACATCGGAGATTGTGAGAAAGCAGGTAATTTATTTAATCATAATAATTACGACTCACATTTTTTTGCAATAATTTAGAATTTTACAGACGCCATTTTAATTTACATTATTCTCATCAGGCACTTACATCAGTTCAAAATTAATATAAAACTTTTAAGTACTTTATACCTTATGCGCATAAATTTAAAAAAAAAACTTTTAACCCGAAGACATTTGAACTCGATGTGATAAATCTCAGAAAAAAATCTAACTTAATGCAGATTAACCTTAGAACTTCATTATATTCGCGAAGTTTTACCCTCCGTTTTAAATTCCCACGATTCACCCCAATTCTAGGGTTATCTCTTTACGCAGACTGAGCATCAAAGTAGATCACTTTAGAATTGTTATCATTAATTCTTTTTCTTTTTTGTAAAGTTTGTTTTTTGTAAAAATTCTAAAAAATTGACCCCATTTTCTGATGAGGTCTCGACATCGCGAACTAGGGTTAACCCTGTGTATTTATGAAATTCGATCCAGTTGAGTTTTTTTTATTTTGTATTTTTTATTATTGATGGTGTATTTAAGCAGGTAAACTAAGAATTTCTTGTGAGAAGATGACGAAGACTGTTTCTTATTATTGTTAAATATATATCCAATTTATAGAAAAAAAAAAAAATTACGCTTAGGTACTTAGTAACAGATTTCCCATTGGTACAATTACTTTGTATAAAAAAATATAACTATTTTTTTTTGGACAGCGGCTTGTTGCTACGTTATAACGGCCGTATGGGACGATCTGCTTGCAGCTGTTGGTCCGTGATGGATGGGTGACCGTCTCGACATACCAAGACCCCTCCGGGTCTCGGAAAGAAAAGTTGGTCCGGACTGTCATTTGTGGATCTTTGACAGTCGTTACGGGTCGTCAAGCACGAATGTTTGACCAGTCTTGAAAGTGGTATCGTATTACACGTAAACGGGGTTGCGGTCTTGAGGAGGTCAGATGGGCAGTCGCTTAGTGTAAAAAAAACAACCGCCATAAATATGCATTGTCTTGACCCAAGTATGATAAAAATTTGAATTGGTGTGGGGTAGGTACTATAAAAAAAAATAAAAAATTATTGACTTCCGGAAAAACACTAGGTGCAAGGTGATAAATAACTTTAACTTCGGAAGGCGGTGACAAGAAATTAAAATACGTATCCAAAGTCACTGATTTCCAAAATTAAAGTTATTTTTCAATTTGTAGTGTTTTTCCGGAAGTCGGTACTTAATATTTCTTTTTGGATAACTTAAAAAAAAATTGTTATAGTACCTACCCCACACCAAATTGAAATTTCATCATGCTTGGGGTCAAAAAAATGCATATTTATGCGATAGCAGCAATCGCGGTAGATTTGCTGTAATTTTTTGAAGAGTTCCGTTGTCTGTCTCCGAAACGCATCATCAGATCTACATAAAATTTAAATGGGACCATTTCGAAATAAACCCCTTTCGAACAAAAAAAAGAATTTTGCAAATCCGTCTATGTCAAATTAATAACCTCCTCCTTTTTGAAGTCGGTTAAAAATACTGGTATTCAGCTGTATCTGGTTAGAGGGGAGCCTACTCCAATATAGTTTGGAAAAAGGCTGGGCAGATAATGTGCATGCAATGATGGTATGGAATCAGGATGGCAGGTTTTTTCAAACCCGAACCAGCACCCTAATTGTGTAACTCACGATTCATCATAATTGGTTTCGTTTTGAAACAGATGGCTAAACCATTGCTTCATTTGTTCGAAAAATGTGTCTGCTCAGCAACGTAAATAACGCAATGAATATTGTTGAACTGTCAAAATGAAACCGATTATGATTAATCGCGTGTTACGCAATTAGGGTGCTGGCTAGAATTTTTGATTCATCATCATCATCATCATCATTTCAGCCGAAAGACGTCCACTGCTGGACATAGGCCTCCCCCAATTTGGGGGGGGGGGGGGTTTGCCATATTCGCCACGCTTGGCAGGCGGGTTGGCGATCGCAGTATGTTGGTAAAATGTATAGAGAACGCTGCTGCCCATTCTCTAGTAAGTGCCCTATTCGCCTCCTACGACACCCACGGAAAGAGATGGGGTTTTGATTGATTAAAAAAAAACATGTCAAATTGATAATCTCCTTATTTTTAAAGTCGGTTAAAAAAAATCTTACTGCGATTTTTATGTAGGCGTTCAATCGTTGCTTAGTCATTACGAAGCTTAATTATATCCTAAGAAAGAATACATTCCTTTGATTCCGGTTAATCTATAAAAATGAAAATAAAAGTCCTGACTGACTGACTCATCAACGCCCAGCCCAAACCCTTGGACCTAGAAACCTGAAATTTTGCACAGAGGTTCCCTTTATAATGTAGACAAGGAATAAGCAAGATGTTTTCGAAATTCCACCCCTAAGAGAGTTAAATAGGGGATAAAAGTTCTATTTCTAGTAGAATATAAAATAATTCAAACGAAAGTTATTAAAGCGCTTTTCCTCGCTCTAGTTATTTAAAATTTGCTGTGCCCAACAGGGTCAATAATTGTGTTTATATTAGGTCTTTACCTATGAAATTGCCGTTTTGCAGTACTGGCCTTTTCAAATCAAAATAATTTTTGTTTGGGTAAGAATTCTAATTTCAAATTAATTTTATTTTAAAAACATGGATTTTTTTTTCCAAAAGTAGTCATTTGTTTATTGATTAGTGTTACATTTTCATCGCATTTCAATCTTTTTCGTCATCATGGATACGTTAAAAATTCGAGTAATTATGGAATATGAGTACCGTCGTGGCAGCAACGCGGCACAAGCGGCACGCAACATCAACGACGTTTACGGAGCTAACACTACAAACCAACGCACCACCTGTTATTGGTTTGCTCGCTTCCGTTCTGGAAATTTCGACCTGAAAAATGAACCTCGCGGTCGTCCGAAGACTTTGGTCGACAATGACGAATTAAAGGCGATTGTGGAAGCTGATGATACACAATCTACGGCTGAATTAGCAGCAGCTTTCGACGTTAGCGTCAAAACAATATTGGTCCATTTGCGTCAAATTGGCAAGGTAAAAAAGCTTGACAAATGGGTGCCCCACGAACTCAATGATCGTCAGCGCGAAGTACGCGTCGAGACGTGCCTTGCACTGCTCAACAGACACACAAATGAAGGAATTTTGAACCGCATTGTTACCTGCGATGAAAAATGGATTCTGTTTGATAACCGCAAGCGCTCAGCAAGTTGGTTGGATCCTGGTTCAGCACCTAAACAATGCCCTAAACGAAAACTTACCCCTAGAAAAGTGATGGTCACTGTTTGGTGGTCTAGCGCCGGTGTGATTCATCACAGCTTCTTACCAAACGGGGTGAGCATTACTGCAGATGTGTACTGTGAAGAACTGAACACAATGATGGAGAAGCTGGCACATCTCCAACCAGCATTGGTCAATCGCTCGTCTCCGCTGCTCCTGCACGACAACGCGCGACCTCATACTGCACAGCAGACGGTCTCCAAGTTGCAAGAACTGGGGTTGGAAGCTCTCCGTCATCCGCCCTACTCACCAGACCTTGCGCCTACAGACTACTACTTTTTCCAGAATTTGGATAACTTCTTGGCGGGAAAAAAATTCAATACCCGAGAGGCAGTACAAAATGCCTTTGAAGAATTTGTTGCCTCCCGTCCAGCTGATTTCTTTAAGAAGGGCATCAATAAACTGCCACTGCGATGGCAAAGATGCATTGATTGCATGGGTGATTACTTCGATTAATACAAATAAAAAATACATGAAAAAAATTCGTTTAAATTTTTTCATACAAAACGGCAATTTCATAGGTAAAGACCTGTTATTTTTTTATTTACCACCTTTAAGTGTACATTATGGATTGTAATAAACAATTTGATTTGATTTGATTATAATACACGATCGACGGACATGAGACCTATGTAGATAAATACTAGGTACTAGGATCATCCTTACTAATATTATAAACGCGAAAGTTTGTAAGTATGGATGGATGGATGGATGTTTGATACTCTTTCACGCAAAAACGGCTGAACGGATTTGGATAAAATTTGGCACACAGATAGATTATAGCCTTGATTAACACATAGGATACTTTTTATTCCGGTAGTACGGTCCCGCGGGATAATTTCCGACCGATAATATTTTGATTTAATTGGAAATAATATTTTTTTATTAGGTAGGTATGTATTCTGTGTTCAGGTAATTCAAGAAACAGAAATAAATAACATACAACAATACGTTTTCCTGAAGACAAGTTCTTCAGTAAAGTAAAACGTTCAGTAAAACGGTTTCGACATATTTTAATGACTGTCATTAAAATATGACGTTACAAAGTCTGTAATTTTTACCAGTATTGGACATTAAGGTGCCCAAAAACGTCCTGTTTTTAGACAGTCGTTATTGTGTGACCGTTCACCGTTTTCTTAGGAAACCAAAGCTGTATCCTGTAATAGACGTAGGAAGTACTTAGTAATAGTTACAGGTTTGGTATGCTGTAAAAATCTTACCGTGAAAACTTATTTGAAGTGGATTTGAAATGAGCTGTCATTCCACCTGGGCCCCAATAGGGTATTTTCCATTTTTTTCAAACTATTTTATATGGATTGGGACGAAATATGTAACAGAAAAATTCAAATAAATTGATTTATATCCATTTTCTCAAATAAAAACGATTTTAATCAAATTCATTTTTCGTTATTTTGGATTTACCGCCAAAACGCTCCCTACGATTACTTTTTTATCACATAAACACACGTGACGTCAGCTTTGTGTAAACTAAAGCAGTTGTATACAAGTGAAGTAAGTAAGTACTTATAGTAATTATGTATACAGGATAAATTTTTAACCAGCAAACTGTAACTATGAATTCAGTACAATTCAATACAAAAAAAATCTGCTGTTTCATAGAAAAGTGCAATACCTACGCGGTCCAAAATGTATGGAACAGCTGATTTATTTTTTGTATATCCGACGAAAAATATCTTTGCTGGGGGGTCTAGAATGAAGTGCTGATTTTATGGTTACAGTTTGCGCACTGGTTAAAAATTTACCCTGTATACATAATTACTATAAGTACTTAAGGAGCCTCAAAACGAACATAAAAATAGTTGTCAATTTCAAAAAATTCAACAAGAACAATTCTCGATATCGGCGGCGTAGAATTAATATTAAAATAGACGTCATTACAGTAAAGAACAACAAACATAACAACATTCTATCATTAATAATACAATATCGAAGCAAAAACGGGACGACGACTCCGTTGCATTGTAAAAAAAGTTAAATACAGAACTTGCATCTGCAAGACTAAAAATAATTTTCAACGTTTAATACAAAAATCGTAATAATTAACTTCGTTACACACCAATAAATTACAATACGAGAAAGAAATGCAACACGGACGCAGTGAGGACGTTGTGTCGCACACACACATGCACGCATAGGGCGGGGTGGTCGCGGCACAAACGTTGGTACGGATTTATAATTTTTTTAAATTATTTAATCTTTTTTTTTAGGGGTCGATGTGGTGATTCTGTGTTTAAGGTTTCTGTTTATTTAATTATACTTTTGGATTTTATTTAACATTTTCCAATGTTGCAGGAAAGTCTCTGAAAAAATATAATTAGGTGTATGAGGAGCTCGTGGGTTGTTAGGGTATTGTCTTGTTTTCCATAAAATGATTTCTACTATCATTGTTTTCCATAATTGTCCCTCCTCATAATATTTACTTGCACTATTATCATTTATATTAATAACGCTTGTCATATCAACTTATTAATCGTAACTTTTACCTGCCATAAAATAAGTTTCCATAATAACATGTGTTATAAATCATTACTTTCTTTATGTAACACATCACATAATCGACACTTGACATATGCAACATTTAATATAATTTAGAAACGTTTATTGTTTACATATGTCCTAAGTATTGTATTTATAATGTGTATTATTCCGAATGTTCATTTATAGTAAAATTGTTAGTCCTAAAACATTTGCAAAAAATTTGGTTTAAGTGACAGAAACGAATCGCTGTTAATCCGACTCCACGCAGTTTTGTCTGCCCTACCCCTAGAGTGTAATTTAAAATCGCGTAGGCGCGGGGGGGCGAGGCGGCCCGCGAGTTGATAAGCTCGCTTGGGACCGCCGGAGCTCCGCAGCGCCGCCGCCGGAGCCATGACAGAAACCATGCCTGCTACATGTTGCATGCTTGCTTGCATGCTTGCTGCATGCATGGTGTATGCTGCATGCTTGCTGTATGCCCGCTTGTATGCTGCATGCTTGCTTGCATGCATGGTGTATGTTTGTTGGCATGCTTCTTACAGGGAACTACACAACAAATGAACTATCGCAAAACAAGTCGGTAGGAGAAAAAATATTTCCCGGGTGACATATACCTAACTTATGAATCTACTTTAGACAATAAACAGTTTTTCAAATGCGAAACGGCTAGGTTAGAACTGTGATGCCCGAGCGCAGCCTGTAGGGTGGCTCTACGTGGGGATAGTGCGATCGATGGCCCTGTATGGGGTCCCGATCTGGGCGGCTGACCTGAAGTCTTCAAAACTTAACAACACAATAACAAATCATCGACACACGATAAATCTCGTGTCCCATCCCTAGTTGGCCGCCATCGCCATCACAAATACATTGGTATGATTTATTGTCAACACGGCCAACAAGTTGTGTGCGGAGTATCACTGACATACACACACAGGCCGCTGTGGACCGGCCAGGGTTGGCAGGAGTCAGGAGTAACCAGGGATTATTATCTTGATTATTGTCGTATTCGGGTGACCACTGAAATCAGTGCTGTGCTGTGCTGTGGGCTCCATAGCACAGCATCATGCTGAGTGGAAGTCTTCTTGTCACAGTCACGGCGTGCAGCAACCGACTATTTATGTTCTGTGATCGTAATTAGGTATAAATCCGTTCTGTTTTCATGCTTTTTTTAATGTGATTTTTGTTTGTTTGCTCGTGTTTCTGTCAGAATTAAATAATTTTTTCTTTCTTTCCTATAAATTTTTATTTTTTTCATAATCATAATCATTTATTTGCAATAAGTATTGGTACAGTGTAGGTCTTTAAGAAGGTAATTGAGTTCCTAATACATGGTCAGACATAATTTGACATGCAAAACTATATGTTACATTTATTATAAGTATATTACGCTCAATGGCATACTTTCTATCATTCATTTTTACAATACATTCAATTTTTAATTATTAATTATATTATCGTCACATTAATTTAAGACTGATTATTTAGCATTATTTATAAATTAATTCATAGAATGAAAACGGTTTTGCAGCAGCCATAATTTTAACTTAATTAAAAATAAATTATTAGGAACTCTTTGAAATTCTTCGTTATTTTGTTATTGATAAGCCCACACATATGATAACAGTTCTTTTTATACAGAGAAGTCTTTGGTGCCCTAGGCAGAACAATTCTATCTGGATCTCTTACTTTTCTTCTATAACTATATTGTGAAATAATGCCGCATTGCATACGTAAGCGGGCACGCCCTTTACGCCTGGAGGCTTTAATTTAGGTTTTAAGTTCTGTTTATGTTTTTGTTTTTATTATTATTTATTTCAGCTTGGGTAATTTAATTTTTAATGATTTTTTAGTATATTGGCTTGTGCTAGCTGACATATGGCAAATATTTTAGTTTTATGTTTCGCAACGTTAATTACGTACCTACTATTATATAGAATCAAGTTCTTCTAACATAACAGACAGCTGTGCTGCTGGGGAGTTTGTTGCGCTACTTCTTCTTCTCAGCTAAAGCACTAGTAAGTGGTGAACGGCGGGCGTTTTGGGGGACTGTCTTATGTAATTTTGTCGTTAAAAAGCGCTGACACCAGCCTAGTTAGAATAAATGACATTTGATTTTGATTTTTTCTTTCTTTTATTTTCCTTTTCATCATATTTTTCTTTGTTTCTATTATGATAAACAACGTGGCCTGCACCCTAATTGCGTAAAAAAGTTTTGAAGGATATTCTTAATCCATTGCTTGCTTGAATTGATTATGCTTGCTTGGCTTGTGGTATACCAGCCTCTTCTCGGTGAGAGGGAGCGGGCTGTTATCCACCACCCCCAGGCCCAGTGCGAGTTGGTGGATGTCACGTGTCTTCGAATTTTTGGTCCTAGTTTATGACGGTTTCCTCACGATGTTTTCCTTCACTGTTTTGAGAGCAGTGGTGATGAAATTAAATACTCAAAGTAAAGTAGGGCCTCAACGTAAGTCAGAGCCGATACCACTGGGCCACCATTGCTTCATATGTTTGAAAAATGAGTCTGTTCAACAAAGTAAATAACGCAATGAATGTTGTTGAACTGTCAAAAGGAAAGCCATTACTGTTAGTGTGTTACGTCTCTGGACCAAGAGGGGAAAGTCAAATTTTCTCACGGTTTTTGCGATTTTCGGGCACTGCCCTGCAAACTGGATTGCATTATAATCAACAAATAACCTATTGTTTTTGATGAACACAGAATTACAAAATTATTATCATTCAAATCATCAATACAACCATTTTTTTTTGGTTGGTAAATCATCAAATAACGTCTCCCGCTCTGGCTGGAGCAGAAGGGTGTGTCAGACTTTTACTGATTAAGACCCACCCGTGTTCCCTCAGTTGCCTGTGTGCCAGGGGCCATGTATCTCTTTCGAACAACCCGCACCCCTGGCAGGCATCGGCCCTTGCGGGTCCTTGTGGGTCCGCAAGCCCGCGCCTGCGGTGGCCGGGAATCAGCCTAGGATTCCCGATAAGTTAATTCTTCGATTAATCCCATAGAATGTCTACGACTGACTTGCAAATTACAAAACACGGAAGAAAAATTTGAATATAATAGCAAGCTACTTTAGCCCATCTACCGTATTTATCGAATATAATATATGACAAACTTGAGAAAATGCAAGGGTTTCGACTTGGTTTGTAGCTTTTCTGGCAGAATAGCATCCACTATTGTATTTAATGCAATAGGAAACCGGGGCCGTGACTCCAAGTCCTAATACGGGCCCCCCCGGCGCCAAAGCAGCGCCACAGCGTCAATAATGCTCATATTTGTATGCTTGCTATAGCTTTAACTTGGTAATCGTGCTTTAATTAACTTAATCCACACTTAGCATAAGTATTTCGAGATACGAGCATACATTTTTAATGAACAATTACGAATCCAGTAAATGAGACATTCTTAAACAAATGATTTCGAGAAAAACTGTTTTAGGAACACGCGTTGACAAATTACTAACTGATATCTACAATCTGGAAATTTGAGCTGATAATAGAACTTTTGTTCAATTACTCTTCAGGAAATCCTAGATAGGTAATCCTACTAATATTATAAATGTGAAAGTTTCTATGTTTAGATGTTTGTTTCTCAATCACACAAAAACAGTCAAATGGATTTGGATGGAATTTGGCACACAGATAGTTAATAACCTGGATTAACACATAAGATACTCTTTATCCCGGTAGTACGTTCCCAAGGCATAATTTCCGCCGCTGGCCAAAGCTAGTTATAGATAAAAGATCTTAGAGGCGTATTATGACCGATTCACATTATTCTAGTCCAGTAATCAATCGAGTCAAATATCGAATATTATTACCTGTTTTATATTATATTTTATCATATTATTACCTGTTTTATATTATATTTTATTTTATATTAATTGATTGTATTTGAGATTTAATAAACCAGTAAATACTTACATTAATTTTATAATATAGTAGTTTTGCTAAATGGTTAATATTTAACAATTAATGCTTCCTCTCTAACTTACTTATTTTGCTGTGCCCGACAGGGTCCATATGATCTAATATAAGTTTACCACCTAAGAATACCTACATGTGGAATGCAATAAAGTTTTGAGTACCTATTGAGTTAATCCAGTCCAGTGCTAGACTAGATCATATCGTCTACATTATTCCAATCAATTAGTCCGTCAGAAAAAAAAACAACGATGCGTGTTTACAGATTGACGTTTAATCCAGCACTGGATTGTCCGTCAACATTATTCCAGTGGCACTGAAATGGGCGAGTTGCAATGAAAAAATAGACTGTCAGACTGGAATGCTCTGGAATGTACCCAACATTCCAGAGCATTCCAGAGTCGGCTCATATTATTCCAGTGGCATTCCAGGGCGGTTTCGATCGTTGTACTGGAAAACGAATGGAAAAAAATTATTAACACTCAAGCTCAACAAAATATTGAGCAACATTGCATAAAAACGCACAACTTTGTGTGATGGTACAAAAATGCCGACCGGCATTGGCATGATTGGCTTTTGGTTCAGACTGACAATGTTGCCAAACATCACTCAACAAGTCGATACGCTACTGAGCAAAATGTTGCGCGTCAATTACTTCAGCTTCTTCGTATATGATATTATTTTATTCGTGTAAGTAGGTTTGTACTAACACTTTTACACGTCAATCATATTTTTAAAACTAGATGAGGTTGGCTATTTCTATCAGTCTACTCTGAGATGAGAAGAAAGGCCGAAACAAACTCAGAGTCACCGTCTATTGTAGCGGACGGCGAGTATTGAGTAGCTCGCTGTCCGGTAAGGACCAAGCCCGGGTCAACGGCGCGTTGTATTCCACGCATGCCTCAAAGAGATGTCAGCACCAACTGGTGGGGTCCGCAAGGACCGATGCCTGCCAGGGGTGCGGGTTGTTCGAAAGAGATACCGCGGCCCCTGGCACACAGGCAACTGAGGGAACACGGGTGGGTTTTAGTCAGTAAAAGTCTGACACGCCCTCCTGCTCCACCCAGAGCGGGAGAAAATATTTGATGATTTCCCACCAAAAAAAAAACCGTCTATTGTAAAGTCCAGACATAATCGTGGTGAGATCATGTGAAGACCATGTAGATTGATGTTTGAAATGGTATTTTGAGGAAAAACCACGCAGATTAAGTGGACCTGCCTCTTAATGTGAACTTCAATTTGGGTCCTGATTGATACTAAATAGGCAAATAACTGCTACCAACTTGAATGTCGCGCTGTTGGTTGCAAGTTAAAAAGCGAAATATTAAAAAAAAGTGTGCATCAACCTGCAATTTTTTTTTAAAGGTTTATTAATTAATCAATGGATACATGGATCTATAGAGATATGAGGAACAGGGTGTAAAGTTTGCTCATACTCTATGGACAAGGCAGGATCCTCCGACCAGACGGGTGTTGTGTCTGGTGGGCAACTGCCCGACGGTTGACGTCGGGATGTTGTACCTATGCAAATCGCGCGGTAAACTTTAACTGCGCGATCTAGGATTTCTATGACGTGCGTCTTGCGTAGTTCGCCTTTGGCATTGTAGATGGCGCTACTTCTCTTTCTTATTAATATAAAAATGTGTCTATCAATAGAAAATTAAGATATTTTTTGAAGATCACATAAATGTTCCCCTTTATAAAATAAATAATTGTATGTATTTCTTGATACTATAGAAATTGCCACAGTTTCGCAGCTTCGTCTGCTGTCAGCCCTACAGCCCCGCAGTACGTGATGCGTCGAAAAATGTGCCATTTATGTATATAGGAGTTATTACTTGTTCATCAACCTTTTAATTTCGACAATCGTCGAACAATTAAGTGTTTTAACGTTCACCAAACATAATGTTTTATTAGTACCACTTTTTGCGAAGTCGGCTGATTTTGAAGAAGAATGTTTTGGTATTAGTTTTCATTCTGATGAGTTTGGAGAAAAACTGGGTGGTTATACTGGGTTTGTGGGAAAGAAACTCTATTTGGTGGTCTCGTTAAAATGTTTTTTTTTTTTCGATATACTTATGCGGAAAAAGTCAGCTTAGTATCAAATTGCTGATACTACCCTTATTTATAAACGTTGCTCAAAGTTAAGAGATGTTTAAACGTCAAAGGAACACGGGTGGGTTTTAGTCAGTAGAAGTCTGATACGCCCTCCCGCTCCACCCAGAGTGGAAGAAGTTTTTTGATGATTTCCAATCTAAAAAAAAAATCACTTAACTTTAAGCAACGTTTATAATTATAAGTAAAGGGGTTAAAGTGGAAGCTTCACTTGGCAAATTAAAAATTTCTTACGGTTTTTGTAGCATTTGCTGTCATTTTAACAGCTCCACAACAGTCATGGCGTTGTTTGCACGTTGCTAAGCAGACCATTTATTTGAACTTATGAAAGAATGGTTAATAATAACTAACTGTTAGATATTATTAAGAACATTGAGTCTTATCACCTTGAAATAAGAATAATTTTCTTTTTCTCAATCGGCGGTAGGTATGGCAAAATACATAATTTTTGAAAAAAATACGTAGGCATATTCAAAATGACTGAAATCGATTCAGTAGTTAATTAAGAACAAACTACTTTCAAGACTTGCGTCTATTCAGCACCCTAATTGCGTAACTCACGATTCATCATAATTTGTTTCGTTTTGAAACAAATGGCTAAACCATTGCTTAATATGTTCGAAAAATGTGTCTGCTCAACAACGTAAATAACGCAATGAATAATGTTGAACTGTCAAAATGAAACCGATTATGATTAATCGCGTGTTACGCAATTAGGGTGCTGTTACACCTTGTATATGTCACCGTAAGATTGTGACCACCGTTAGTTTATAATCTATCTTGCGAGATTGTAAACTGTCGATAAATTGTGAACTGCACCATACTGCTTACCGACCGAATAGGTTGATGGTATGCTGAATTCATGGTTAAAGTATAATGAGTGAAATCGCTTATTAGTTAATATTGTGGTAACGCAGAATATTCATAAACTGAAGTTTCTAAGGCAAACAAAAAAATGGCCATTAGGTATTACTCGGCGCAATTAATTATGTCGGCAGGCATCATCTACAAAACTAATGAATGCGACTTTTTACGTAGGTATGTAAACTTTCATGCATCGAGCATTACACAGACACGGCATTAAAAAAAACGTATTTGGCTATGAGAGGAAGAGAGAAAGAAAATGTGCGCGCGCACTGCTGTCTCTTGCTTATATCCCCCACTCAACTTCCGTTCGTCTTGCCCGATCACACTTTTCGTAACGCTTACGTCATTCGTTCGCCAGCTTACTCCCCAAGTCAAGCGTGCGTAAAGAAGTTTCACTTCAAAAAATGTTTTTGAAACCCCATTTACTGAGCTGATGGTTAACGCTTAGCCGAGTTTGGCGATTACATTATTTACTAGCTGTGCCCGCGGCTTCGTCCGCGTCGATGTCGGGAATTATACCACGGGAACGCGCTACTGGGACATAAAGCCTATGTTACTCCTTATAACATCAGCTTTCTGCCAGTGAAAGTCCCGTTAAAATCAGTCCAGCCGTTTCGGAGATTAAACAGACAGACAGGATTTTTTTTTTTGGTATCTACGTACCCATCGATCACTAATAAAGTGATCTATGTACCTACCGTATATACTTTCATATGCATTAAATAAAAAGCTGTCAATTTGACGTTACAAACAGATATTTCAATTTTATTTATTGCGTAGATATAGATTTCTTTTAAATGCCACTAATGTCCAGTACCATAATGAAAAACGTATTATTATTTGATTACTGATCAAGTTTTAAAACTTCGTTAAAAATAAAAATATATAATTATCTTTCAACTGGAGTAGGTAACGATAGGAATTAATTAATATCTCGATATTATTAAATTACAAAATACTAGTTATTATTTTTTTATTTGTCTTTGTATATGTTTTTTTAGTTTTTTGTCACCGACCTCCGAAATTAAAATTATTTTTCACTTTGTATGTGAGTAGTGTTTTTCCTTATGTGTTTTATTTTTTATTTTTCGCTTTTTAGTTATAGTAGGTACTTACCTACCTACCACACCAATTCGAAATTTCATCATCCTTGGGGTCAAAACAATGCATATTTATGCGATAGCAGTAATCGCGGTTGATTTGCTGTAATTTTTTGAAGAGTTCCGTTGTCTGTCTCCGAAACGCATCATCAGATCTATATGTATGAAATTTAAATGGGACCATAACCCCTTTTGAACAAAAAACGAATTTTGCAAATCTGTATATGACAGAGTTAATCCCGAATATACATTAAAAATATATATATGTAAACATGTCGACTTGATAACCTCCTTCTTTCTGAAGTCGGTATTTTTTTTTTACTATGGGTGGTTTGAGTGGCTAAGAGGGACTGGTTACAGAGGACTATGGAAGAACTATGGCCCCTGCCAGACCAATTCTTTAAACAGGTTAAAATTAAATTAGCTGGCAATACTTAACCCACGTGTTTAGGTATCGATATCAAATCACCCATCATCACCCTAGACTGGTTAAGGCAAAGTAAACTCTATCGGCACAGGCCTAGAGTACGGAGCGCGGAAGCCCCGCCATGGGGTGAGGAGACCAATGCTTTCTGCATTAGTCACCGCGACACTGCATTTGCTGAGTGCGGAAGCCATTTTACGGGATGTATTCCCGACTTTCAGGCTGTCTTCTTATACCAATGCCATCTTGTACCAATTATTCCAAAATACGTACAATAATCTTTACTCTTTCGTAAAATCAATACACGAATTAAACTATCCAAGTACAAGCGAGGCAGTATATGCGCCCTCACGGCCCTAGCCTCCGCAGGCGACGCCCTGAGCGTCGGGAATCCCGGGCTGGTTCCCGGCCACCGTAGGCGCGGGCAATGGGTAGCTCGTTGTCTGGTAAGGACCAAGCCCGGGTCGACGGCGCGTTGTGTTCCACGCGCGCCTCAAAGAGATGTCAGCATCAACTGATGGGGTCCGCAAGGGCCGATGCCTGCCAAGGGTGCGGGTTGTTCGAAAGAGATACCGCAGCCCCTGGCACACAGGCAACTGAGGGAACACTGGTGGATTTTAGTCAGTAAAAGTCTGACACGCCCTCCTCTGCTCCACCTAGAGCGGGAGAAGTAATTTGACGATTTGCCAGCCAAAAAAAAAAACAAGCCAATATTTCGGGGACATTGGTGTGGGTTACACGTTTACCTAGTTTTTCATTTACTCTGTCACACTTAAATTTTAATGTGTAGCTGTTTTATGTCCCTATAAAGTTAAAGAAAAAGGTACCTACCATACTTCTCAGTATCTACCTTTTGCCACACCATGTAGACACAAGCAATGGGTAAATCAGTCCTGTCTTATCTGGGAAAGAAATGCCAATGATTTGTTGACACTGCGCATAGTTTCTACTAAGCGAAAACCCACGCACATAGGCAATAGGTACAAGATAAAAGTATAATTATTTGAATAACAATTCATAAAAGAAAAATTATACAAGTATTTAATAAGTAGCTTTATAACTAAGTAAACCTAAAAAACCGTAATCCGTAATTTTGGTAGTCGGCTAGTGTGAACGACGTCGTCGGCTACGACGAACTATAATAAATTATACTACAAAAATGCTGTCAAAAATTTATATTGTTCTCTCCTATTACGATAGGGCTAAGAAAATTCGGTAATTTTTTTTATTGTTTCTCCTACTACGTTAGGGCTACGAAAATACTGTCAAAAATGTAGGTATATTGTTTCTCCTACTAAATAGGGATACGAAACTTCTGTCAAAAATGTATGTATATTGTTTCTCCTACTAAATAAGGCTACGAAAATTCTGTCAAAAATGTAGGTATATTGTTTCTCCTACTGAATAGCGCTAGGAAAATTCTGTCAAAAATGTAGGTATATTGTTTCTCCTACTAAATAGGGCTACGAAAATTCTATCAAAAATGTGGGTAGGTATATTGTTTTCTCCTACTACGATAGGGCTAAGAAAATTTTGTTAAAAAGGTGTGTTGTTCGCTCCATTCATTATAGTCGAGATTTTAATTAATTAGCCTGCATTGAGAAGCTAAGCAATATTAAAATTATCTTTCAAAACTTTAGTTTACCTACAATAACAACGCCGAAGTTAAAAGAAATCGTAATCCGTAGTGCTCGTAGTGATGCTACGATTACAATCATACGATTATTTTTTCTTATCTAAACTCTATTTGAAATAAGATTAGACATTTAAACAAACCTTATTTACAGTCAGTTCAACCGATTCTGACTTCTATACCGTAGGCCATAAGGATCACATTAAAAGCAAACAAGTAGTTACAATACCAACTGTTTACTGCAACTGCCATTTGTCATGCAACCAACGCAATAGAAATTAAAATCGGTTGATCGGACTGTAAAAAAGTTTTAGTTAAATGTCTAATCTTATTTCAAATGGAGTATAGGTATATAATCATGTTTAGATATAGACATTATTTTGAGCCCAAAATCAATCTGCCCCGCCTTTTCCCAACTATGTATGTTGAGGTCGGCTCCAGTCTAACCGGATGCAGCTGATTATCAGTATTTTACATGGAGCGACTGCCTATCTGACCTCCACAACCTAGTTACTGGGTAACATGATACCCCTTGGTTGTCCGGTTTTTGGGCTTCTGACGACCCGTAACGACTGTCAAAGATCTATGAATGACAGCCGCGGGACCAACGGCTTAACGTGCTTTCCGTGGCACGGTGGAGTCTTATTATGTAAAGATGGTCACCCATCCACATACTAACCCTGGCAAGCGTAGCTTAACCTGATGGATCGACCCGTGCGGCTGTTATTACTTAGCCACGGACCCGTATTATTTTGAGTTATAGGTAGTTTAGTTAACAAACAAGGAAATCTTAGAACACAGTCAAACAGATTGTTCGTCGATATCTATTTACTACGAAATTAAAGGACTACGAATTCTCAGTTACTAAAATAAACATACTGCTGTAATTAATTTTCAAGAAACCATTATTATAAATTGTAGTTTCATGATTCATAGCATTAATCTAAAATTAAACAGCATTCCAATATTGACACTTGAAGATATTTTAATCTTCTAGCATCAGATTGAAAAATGTAAGAAAAGTAGGTACAAAGATATATCATGCATTGAAAACTACGAAAAAAATTGCAGTACAGAAATAAATCAGCTAAACCACCGCCCAAAATCCACACAATTCGTCGCTGAAAAATCTAAAAATCCCAACCGGTCATCCGTTTATCTTACGGCACCCAATCACAATAGATTCGGCTGCGCCCGCGCTGACAGACGCTCGAATGCGCGCCAAAATAACCGGTGACATTTTCACGCACTGGGAATCGAACGATATACTAGTGTGATATGCGACGCAATTACGTTCTGTACTTATTGTGTTTTTGTTTTTTAATGTTATAGATAGATTGAGTTTCAGTGTGACGGATTTTTAATGGGTTTTCCGTGTAAGAAAATTGTAGTGCTATTTAATTTTCTAAGAGACTTTTTCATAGTTCTAGTATACACAGGAGACACTTTTATTATTATGATTCATAAAAGAAAAAAAAAACAATGTTAACGTGCAATGGAATTTATCCGGAAGTGATGAACTCAAAAGATAATTTCACGACGATTTACTGAATATTTATTCGAAAAACAGAGTTCGGATAATTCTGTGCGATAATTTTGAGTGCAAATGGAGTCAAAGATTAGTATTTCACAGAAGCACTAGGCTCTAAGCCCACTTTTCATGAACTTTTGATAAATTCAACTAGGGCATGATTTGTAAAAAAAAATGGCTGAAATGCTTCTCCTTGGTCACTATAATCGCCAGAAATACTGTGAGCACCAGTCTAAGCAAGCTTGGTGATAATAATCATTTTACTGATGACTTTATTTTGCTTTGTTTGATTTCACACTTGTGGCTAAGTATTTATTGGTTTTATTTAAGTTTAACATTCGTTTATGGTTTGCAGTTATCCAATAATCAATATGAGATGACTTTGAAAATGTCGCAATTCCGACCTACCGGAAAATACCTAGTTTGGGGGTAACCGTCAAATCTTCTTGTATAATCTGAAGACCAATTCTCGTAATTAAAAACGATCAAAACCTAATCGCAGTTGAGACTGCATTTGATGAAATGTCAAAAAAAATGGTTAGAAACTGAGATCCGACTGTGAACTTTCTTAAAATTACGTGAATTGCCTCCCTATGATTACGTGTTATTAAAAAAAAATGCACATCATATTCTAGCTAAGTAGTAATTAATAAGTCACAAATCTGTTAGACAGTAGTCTTGTGGTTGGATTAATAACTGTTATGCTAATAATTAGATAATCAAAATCTATGACAAATCTATTAACGAAACTCAGATAAATCAGGATAAAGAACAATGTGCAATAGTCTATCTCTAGTTGTCAACTAAAGATATCAAACAGCAATAAAGGGAAGATTGATGTCTGAGATGGATCACAGCCAAAACCAGCACTAATGCGGTCAAAAAAAATAATAAACAAGGATAGAGGAAGCTTGAGTGGCGAGCAATCGAGCACGGTAGTCGAGGACATACCGGGACGTATGGAGATCGGTAGTGACGATAGTCTTTTGAGGAGGTTACCGTTACATTATTCATCAACATGATCAACTTCGACAGCTTCAGTTACCTTCCAGTTTAACCGCCGTCAGTGCCCTATTAAAGAAAAGTGTTAAATGTATGGGTTCGATCATATTTAACAAAATACCCAATGTAATAAAAAAATAGTCATTTCCATTATTCAAAAAGAAATTGACTGTTCTATTAATGAATAAATGTTATTACCAGAGATCAGATATTCGGATGCATATTTACCTAAACATAATTTTTAGCTATGAAAGTATGGAAGCGGCTTTATAAATTATTTGTAATATTTATTAAAAACCCCGGGATCCTTGGTTGCTTATCTATTCAGATGTGTATTAATTTAAAATTAATGTTTAACCCGATACAAACATGTATATGTACCTACTGGAGGAGGGGTGGTTTGTATTAGTTAAAACAAAAAACAAACAAATTACTTACCTAAATTAAGACTTTTTCGATACAAAAGCGCATTCCATGTTAGCCAACATCTCAACTTTAGGTGAATATGCATCCGATTATCCGATCTCTGGTTATTACTCAATTAGTGAATTTTTGACCGATGAGAATTTAAATTGATAATATTATGACATCTCTGTACCTACTCTTGACTTGTACTAACCCATTTTATTAAACTTGCTTATTTAAAACTATTCTCTGAATTCCTTCTCGACATAGTACCTACACTTGTTTTGTTTGATTGAATGTGTTAGTAATGTACTCGTATTATAAATGAGTCTTTATTAATATAACTTAAACTGTTTGCATGCCCTAGTTAAGGTAGTTAGTATAAGGATCATTTTAAACTGAACATCTTTAACAAATAAGTCATATTTTAGGTCACTAGTTAGCGATATTTCATACTTCCATACTGTAATATTAACTAATTAATAAAAACAGGTAAATATTTGACAGCTATTTGCGACGTTGCCAACTTTCAGAATAAATATACGTATCAAAGGGTAGAAGATACCTACACCATTACATTCCATCATTCATTCATCATGCGTCTTAGTGAATGATATAATTATATATTTTTTAAATTATTCATATGTTCAGTTTTTTTTATTTTTTTTTATTTAAATGTATTTGGATAGTAAATGTATTGTCATTGGATATGTTACCGGCCAAACCCGATTTCAGGCCAAACTAGTTTGTCCTAGGCCAAACTGGTTTATTAAGCCGGGGCACGCCGGCCGATTAAATGGGTTAGGTTAGGTTAGGTTAGAACTGTGACCAAAAGCGCGCGAGTCGAGCGAGCGAAGCGAGCGGCGCCGCGGCAGCGGCCGGCGAGCGTTACTTCCAAAGGCTGTTAACGAAATGGCTAATTAAGCTAGTTGGCTGCGACATATCACGCGTAGGATAAGTCTGTTTGGCCTAGGACAAACTAGTTTGGCCTGAAATTGGGTTTGGCCGGTAACAGATACATAAAGTGGGCTGCCGTTGTAACACGACTAAAATGTCACGGTGTATATCAGTTGACGTGTTTCGGCTGGAGTGACGATGATGATGGCCTCTCTAGCTTCTACACAGCCCAATCCCTAAGACCTTCGCAAATGTAGACTACAAAATTATGTTTCTGATAGGTCAGATTCCATTCCCAGCATCTAAATCTCACAAATGTTTGTATATTTGTCTGTTTGTCAAAACAATATTGTGACGTGGCTGGGATGTTTTGTGTCTGTTAGTCATAGCAATTGAAATCATCGGGCAAGACTCCCAAATAAGATACTTGACAGTATGCAGTTGCTAGGCAGAGTTCCTAAGACTTAATATCACGCCAGAAATCCCCGAAGGGTTGCGTATAGTACATACACCCACGTTTCGCTAGTTATGTTCTAGTCCATTGTAATAGGGGGCGATCATATTGCCATCAACCGCGCCCAAATCCAGACTCCGAGCTAGTATTGAGAAATATCTGATTTAAAAAAAAAAAACTCAATAACACTTTGCCCGACCTGAGAATTGAACTCCTCATTCTCAGCAGTAGCGCTTTCGACCAATAGACCCAGTTCCTATAACTTCCTGAATAATAAGTTTAACACAGTCAGCGTCTAAAATATCGGGACGAACAGACTGTTCAAAATGATCTAACCAACTATGAAAATTAAATATTAAGTCAATGACACAAGGAATATTTCAGAATGAAGACCGTATACGACACCTGTCATTCTGACAAGAACTTTATTGAATTGAGATAAAGTTTAATTTTCATAGTTGCTTATATCATTTTGAACAGTCTGTTTGTCCCGATACTATTGACGCTGACTGTACCTACCAGTGGCGACGGGTCAATACAAGCCGATTCCCATCGGTTTACCTTTAAGAAATCTTACCTCCCACCGATTCATCACTCAATTTATTTTTTTTGGTTCTAAGTATTATTATTATGCTGAAAAACTCATTCGCACAAAGATAAGCAAATCTTCCGTACAAAAATTCTATGATTCCAAATCAGTATGTTTCAGTGAAAAAGGGCCTTATCTTCTGAAGAAACTTTAGGCTTGCATCATGCGGTGAGGGTGTTTTTTAAACGGCTTACCCTGGCCATAATTACACCCTTCGCCGCTGGTACTTACCTACCATGACAGATTTATACCTGTCTACATACTAAATGATAGATGATTTTATTTCTGTAAGTAGGTTACAAACCTGTGTTTGTACAACAAACACTTTTACACGTCAATCATATTTTAAAAACTAGATGAGGTTGACTTTTCATATCTGACTACTCTGAGAAGAAATCCCGAAACAAACTCAGAGGTTTTACCATTTTAAAGTCCAGATATAATCTTGGTCAGATCATTACAAGAATATGTGGATCGGTGTCTGAAATGGTCTTTGAGGAAAGAACCACACAGATTGAGAGGACCTGTCTAGTCAGTGGATGCATTTATCAGTCAACTCTAAACGGTTTACTGACTCCTGACTCCGTAAGCTTGGTGCTCGCAAGCACGACTGTTGAAGCCGCTGCTGGTACCGAATCGTGGACAGTTGGGCTGGTCCACTAATTCAAGGTCGCTCAGCGCACTATGAAGCAGGCTATGCTCGGAGTTTCTTTGAAGGATAAAATCAAGAAAGAAGTTATCCGGAAAAGAACCGGAGTTACCGATATAGCTTGCAGAGTAAGCAACTTGAAGTGGCAGTGTGCTGGCCATGTTTGTCGAAGGACTGATGGCCGGTACAGCAGACGAGTTCTGGAGTGGAGACCACGTATCATTAGGACAACTAGATGGACCGACGACCTTAGGGCCCTGGTAACTTTAGATATTGTCGTTATGAGCGATAATAGTTCTTATCGCAATCCGATACGGGTTAAAATCTGTTGTGACAAATTCGAATAATAAATGAGCAAGCATTGTTGTAAAAATGCAAATAAAATCGTATAAAATTAGATATTACCTAACTATTTAATAAAAATAATCCATCACTGGATGCAGTTTGGCATTTGGAATTTTATGGTACTTATATTTTTAATTATAATTGTTATTGAAGGGTTAAACTGGTTTTAAAGATAATTAAGAGGTGACTTTGATGATTTTTTTGATTCATAAAGTATGTTTAATTATGTTTTGAGTTCCATCACTCTATGCAAAAAAGACTTGAAAATATCATATATTTTTTTGCTTTCAAAATTATTTACGGTTAAAGAGATACCTACACTGGTTTAAAAAACCACCTTTTTGAGCGTTTTCTAGAAATCACAGCCTTAATAAGGTGGCTGGGACAGATCGGATGCGAAAGGCGAAGATAGTGTTGTGGCGCAGCCTGGGTCATGTCCAGCAGTCGACTGCGGAGTTGATAGAAGCTCGACTGCTGAACGTAAAGTCCAGGGGCCTTAGTCTGCTATTTTTATAAATTCGTCATTCCAACACGATTCCATTGTCATTCATTTGTCATTTTGCTAAAAGTTCGTAATCTGCTAAATTCATAATGGTCGATCATTGGTCGGTCAATGGTCTCGTAATAGAATTGTATCATAATAGCATTTTCGTATTGCCATTATTATAAAACTCGTTAGTAGAAAAGTTTTTCGAAAAACTACTACTAAATTTGAACATTTATTCATGCCAGATTTCATTTATATATATTTTTACATATTATTTATTAGTGTTTTATGCAATCTAAAGTAGTAGGAAGTTCGTAAATTAAGTCAGTCATTCATTTGTCATTATGTACGAGATTACCAATAAATGCCATTTCTTTCAAGGGAGTGTCAGTGGCTGACCATTGGAAAGTCATAATGACGCCATTTTATTAGTAGATTACCAAACTTGTCAAAATCAACAATTATGAAATCAATGACAGACCATTCTGACACTATTGTAATAGCAGACTTGAGGCCCTGGTTTAGATCCCGGGTCAAGCAGTGTTAATGAAGTTTTACTATAAAAAAACTGAACAAGCAACCCATAGTATAATTGAGTAACATTTTATTATCAGTAAGTAAACAATGGATGGTCTATGTCAGTTTTATAAGCTGGGACTTTGCAACAAAACTGACGAAATGTGGGTGTAGTTACCACAAATTAGGTGAAAACTCTTCACTGGTACTAGTAGTTTTGATACCACGCTCATCATCAATGCAAGTTGCAATAAAAATTCGTTGCCAGCATGGGTAAATCTACAATCAAGTTTCTAAATATAAATTATAATTTTTTTTTACCCTTTTTTATTAGCTTCACCTGTGTTTGTTTGTTTGTAACCGACTCCTTTGGACTTAATTTTGACTCACTTCAAACGGTCACATTTAATTTTAACTTTGTACACATAACGAGGACCGATGACAATTCAATAATTTAAAATTAAAATGTAAGAAAAAACTGAAAAATCACGCTTTTGTAGTTAGCAGAACTAAAAAATAGAAAACAAATAATAGATAAAAAAAAACACACTTTAAAAACCAAACTAAAAAGCAGAAAATAATTTCAAAAAAGCGTGGGGTGCTTGGTAATAATTGATTAAAAAAATACATCAAGAAGCACCCTACGATTTTTTGAAATTATTTTCTGCTTTTTTTAGTTTGGTTTTTAAAGCGTGTTTTTTAGATTTTTTTAAATCTATTATTTATTTAAATCTTTAACGTATTTATTATTACTAGTGGTCACCCATTGGTCGATAATCGACAATAATTAAAAAGTATTCGCTTTTTGCACTCCTTCTCCATTTAAACTATATCTGTGCACAATTTCATATTCCTCCGTGCGCGTAATTTGCGTAAAAAGGGGTACAATCTTTTTGCTTCACGTATTAATTACTTAAAAGATTTTAAAAAAGTTATTACCTCGCTATGGGGTTATGAATTTTTCGAGGTCATTTTAACCGTTGAACTGAAGGTACAGACGCCAGCACATCAAGCTACCCCTGTCAAATTTTCCTAATTGAACATGAACTTTATTCACTTAGAATAAAGTTTAAAATCTATCAAAGAAATTTGACAGATTGGAGTAGCTTGATTTGATGGCGTACCTAGATTAAACTTTTGACGTGATTCAAATTAGAGCTGCGACTTGCAACATCTGACATAAAGATTTGGCATTCAATTAATTCTTCATTTAAACACCAAGTAAAACAGTGGCCGGTGCCCTCGTACGTACATTATTATAATATCATTAAAGAACTTATATCCTCTTATAACTTATACAAAAAATTCAACAAAAACTTTTAGCTTAGAAACTAAACGCTACCAACTTAGATGTTAAAGGTCTACAATTACGAAACTTAAAGCTCTGTCCAATACATTGCGTTACCAACTTACAAGTTATAGGCAACACAGAACAGATGTTATCGCAGAAAAAACAAAAAACGCAATGTAAGACAATGCTTCAGTGTTGCGCTGAGCGACACCGCGAAATGTCGAAGGTCAACGCGCGTATTTTAAACGCGCTCCAGTTTCAAAAGACTTTACAAAAAATCATCCGCATTGTCGGGCATACAGTTAACCCTAAACTAAAGACCCTTTCTTAGTTTTTTGGCAGAAAAAAACGCTGAGCGGAGACGGCGGGCGCGGCGCGACTTATTCGTGGCCGGGCGGCTGCAGCGCACGGTCGCACCTCTAGCACTCTGACGTCACGCACGTTTCCCGGAGCGCGGGAAAACTCGCGCCGACAACCCGCACTAAGGTTTCCATCTTTAAAAATAATCCACCGAAACGCATTCGAAGAATCGATTATTTTCGATAACACAGTAACGCGCCCGTGTTTATTATTATGATTCGTACAAATTAAACCGTGTATTGTTTTAAATATTTCGACATTGTCGGAATTCTATTGTGTGACTCTTAATTGTTTAATGTTTTGCTTAATCTAGGGCTTTGTCGAGATGAATCCGTTCGGGTTTACATTTTTGCCGTGATATAAACAATTGATAATTTCGCGGAGGAGTCGTGCGTGGTTTTTATGAATGTTTTTGCGTATCGGTCGGTGGTGGGGGAAGGGTGGGGCCTCAGTTGACTCGTCCCTCTCCTAGCCAGTATTTTGATTTAGTTTCCGAGTCTTACGCAGATGTGGCAATTTTTTCAGTCGCGTGAGTAATTCGCGCGCGACTGTTACATTTACCGTGTTTCGGACGAATATTTTTTATTTATTTTCTACTTCTCGCGAAGTTAGGATTGAAACTTTTTTTTATTTCAGGTGTCTGTAAATAAAAGTTTTAGTAGACAAGACGTAGATTAGTTAAATAAACTGTGTTTTCAAACTGTGGTCAGTGAGTGTGTGACACTATGGATTTATGGTGATAGAAACAGGAGTGACATTGTGTATGACCACCGCGTTGTTTTGTCGAGTTCATTTCAAGTTTGGATGTCTTAAATTAAGGTAACAATTTTTTTTAACTATTAATAATAACACAGATCTTATTTGTTTATTAAAATGTGCTAAATAATTAAGTGTAATATGTGCGTCATCTTTTATGGGTTAAACCTTTTTATTAAGTACTGGAAAATAATTTTAAGTTGGCTAGAATAGTGTTTTTTTAACAACTGAAGTTAAGTTATTTTTTATTACTTTGTGGAACAATAGTACTTACTATACTATTGTTAAATTAATAATAACTACCTGTACTTTATTAATACTACAGAGTAGCTAGCACTATCGTTCAATTTAAATATGTGATCAATCGGAAACGAAAATTGGCTACAATAACATTATTTTTAAATATTTTTTGATGCGTATGTTTTATAAAGATTTACGATTTACTCCGGTTCACCTACATTTGTAACTTGATAAAAATATTAACAGAATTATTCTTATAGCAAAACGCATCGCTGCATTAATCAAAATTGCAATATTTTTAACCATAACTATGTTCATTTATAACCACTTTTAGTTACTGATATACTCGTAATTCGGTATTAAAACAAAAAATACGGTATTAAAACAAAAGAAACCACAAAACAAAAATCATATAAGAATCCCGTTCTCCCACAAACCTACACCAAACTTCACTTACAAACCAAACTATCTGCTTACCCCTCTATTTCACAGCATGAACATACAAAAGATACATATCTCAAGATGCTGGAACGTGGATTTTTTCCCTATCTCACCAATCGAGATCAGATACCGAGGAACATCTAGTATCAAAGTATCAAGGGTCATAAGGTCGCTTGGTTAGAAGATCAAGCTCAGACCGATGCTGTAGCGAGTACGATTCCCGTTTGATGCGATATATATTATGTATATTTCATATAAATGTGTTTGACCTGACAATTGAATTTTGTATGTTATTTTGGTTTGTTATTGTGGCTAAGAAATAACAGTCGCACATGTCGATTGATCAGGTTAATTTTCGCCTGCCGCGGTTGGTCGGTGGATGGGTTCCATGCCTCGGAAACCACGTTAGCCGTTGGTTCCGACTGTCATTCGTAGATCTTTGACAGTCGTTACGGGTCGTCAGAAGCCCGAAATTCTGACATCCAGTCTTACCAAGGGGTATCGGATTACCCAGTAACTGGGTTGTGGAGGTCAGATAGGCAGTCACTCCATGTAAAATACTGGTACTCAGCTGCATTTGGTTAGACTGGAAGCCGACCCCAGATAGGCTAGGCAGATGATGATGATTTTGGTTTGATAGGACATTAACCCTTTTGATCTTCACTGATAAAGGGGTTAAGGTTTGGATGTAGGTGGTTTTCTCCGAAACTACTCATCCGATTTCAAAAAATCTTACACTGAAAGAAAGCTACATTATTGCCTAGTTCTATAGTATACATTTTATGGTATAATTAGCTTCTATGCGGACGGAGTCGCAAGCAGAAGTTAGTAGGATATAAATAGGAGATGAGATGGTTTGAGCCTTAAACTTTGGTATTTATTTAGGTAATCAATGTCTCGATCGATTAATCTAATTAATTCGTTATTAGTTGTCTATAGCTATAAAATTAATCGATAATAGTGGTTAGATTAAAAGCTTAAAATTTTCTTTTGACAACATACTTTGAAGATCAAAAGTTTTAAGACAACTTGCTTTATCTATAAAAAATGTAGAGAAGCCTGTAATATAATTGAGACATACAAATCGATTTCTGTAAGTTTACTGCAACAAAAGTTAGAGAGCTTTCCGACTGATCTTTCAGAATGGCGCGGACATGGAAAGAAAACTATACTCTACAAGATTTTCAGTTGTTTTACTTTTTTAGGAGGAAATTGAAGAAATACCAGTAACTTTATATGACTATTATATTATTATTTTTGATGGTATTAGGTGCCTATAAGTTTCTTACAACAACTATCTACTAGTGATGTACCGACTAGTCGGCCATATTTAATTTTGTAGTCGGCGACTAGTCAGCCCATTTTTTACTAGTTTATATATGCTCAAAAATTTAAAAGACCGTGATTGAAATTAAATTTAAATCTTTACTGTTATAATTTTTTATAATTAGAATCAGTTTTACAGTTTACTTTCAGCGCAATCTAGAATAGGATAGGAAATTAAGATCGGAAGGAATAGGAATCCTCACTTTGGTTCATTAATTAATTGGACTTAGATCCAGAAATTAAATACCTAAAGTAAAATCATTTAATACTTCTAAAAAAATGAAGAAACTATAGCAAACAATTGGTAATAAGTAGCTTTCCCATTTTTTACTTGGCCGTCTAGTCGGCCGATTAGTCAGCCATTTTGCAGCCGACTAGTCGGCTAGTCGGCCAAAGTCATAGTCGGCCCATCTCTACTGTCTACATCTTTCTGATTGACCGACCTCTTGACAGTTCAAAAGTGCCATCAATTGGTTTATCTTACTGTATTTCCTACTAGTGTTAATTTTAAAGTATATTTCTATTATTATATTATTTACTATCGTACTAATAATATAAATGTGAAAGTTTTACAAACTGATGTTTGGATGATGGATGTTTGTTACTCAAAGATGTTTGGATGTTTGTTACTCAATCACGCAAAAACGGCTGAACAGATTTGGATGAAATTTGGCACACAGATAGATTATCATCTAGATTAACATATAGGATACTTTTCATCCTGGTTGTACGTTCCCGTGGGGAAGCCGTTGGAAAACGTTAATTTAAAATAAATGATTTAATTTTGAGTTTGAAAAGCTTCAGATTTTCAACTTTATGAGTGTTTTGTCTTTTAAACTTTTAACTGACTTTCTTGTATGAATATGTTTGATAAAATGTAGGTATACAGTACTCAGTTATACTGTTATTGTAATCTACAGCAGGGATTTGATGCTTTTACAAACCTTAACGGACAATCAAGACAAGTTACACACCGATTCCGAGTCCGATTTGTCTTTATTAAAATTATCTTAGGTATATTTTGTATTGCCAATTATGTGTAGGTAGACTCTATTAGACATTTCTTAGTAAATATGACATTATATATTCTGACATTACATACTTATTGATTTGAATTTTTGACATTGTATATCGTATTAATGTGAATTTATGAAATGATATAATTTTGATAATAATTTTGCATGCCTGAATTGGAGCAACACAGTGGACAGCGCATTCACTTGACATCTCGAAATTTATGATTATGTTCTGTGTTGAGCAATCAATATTTGAATTTGAATTTAAAACTCCAAGATATTCTTGTTTGTTCGGGTACCCAGTCTTTAACAAGCGGTATCGAGTTACCCAATGACTGGGCTGTGGAGGTCAGATTGGCAGTTGCTCTATAAAAAAGATCGGTAACCTGGTAAGACTGTATGTTGCCCCCAATATATTTGGGAAAATGCTAGGCAGATGGTGGTAACTATTTTAGAATTACCTAATGTTATAATAATATGAATATAAGTAGACATCGAACATTTAGGAATGCAATTTAAAAAAACCTACATTTGTAAGGCTAAAACTTACATGTCAAAGTAATTATATAATTGATCGATATTAATTAGTAGCAACAAGATACCAATAGATGTAATTATTTACATAACAAGGTTGCAATTTATATCTGTCCTATGCTTGGTTCCTTTAAACAAAAACTATTACCACTGGTAGCATTTATTATTTCCAAACTGGGTGGAATAGTTTTGTAAGCTCGTTGTACCCGTGATAGCTATGTACTTCTAAATAGGGGGTCTACTATGCGCAGGCCTTGGCTTCATTTTTGGATAAGATAGAAGAGACTTAATTTCAACCTGCAACTGTCTGGCAATTATAGAAATTGGCCATTAGCATTGTTCATATCAGAAACTGCCTTTTACTATAACACTAGCATCCGCCCGCGGCTTCGCCCGCGTGGAAGTCAAAAATTATCCCGCGGGAACGTACTACCGGGATAAAAAGTATCTTATGTGTTAATCTAGGTTATAATCTATCTGTGTGCCAAATTTCATCCAAATCCATTCAGTAGTTTTTGCGTGAAAGAGTAACAAACATCCATACATAAAAACTTTCGCGTTTATAATCTATGCTAATAATTATAAAGCTGAAGAGTTTGTTTGATTAGTTGAACGCGCAAATTTCAGGAACTACTTGTTCGAATTGAAATATTCTTTTAGTGTTGGATAGCCCATTTATCGAGGAAGGCTATAGGTTATATAACATCACGCTAAGACCGTTAGGAGCCGAGCAAAGAGAAAACAATCACAAATACGAAGTACTCGCACGGGTAGGCGATTTGAAGCGATGGGGTGGGTCGTTGGAGCAAGAAATTTGTACAATAAAAATATGAAAGTTTTTGATTTTGTAAGTCTTTCACGCAAAAACTTCTGAACGGATTTGGATGAAATTTGGCACACTAATAGTTTATAGCCTGAATTAACACATAGGATACTTTTTATACCAGTACTACGTTCCCTTGATATATTTTCCGACCTCAACGCGGGCGAAGCCGCATGCAAAACCTAGTATTAATATAAACAGGTATATAAGTAAGGAAAGGATAGAAAAACGAAACTGCAAGCTTGTCTTAGATTAGACATAGCTAAAAGTCAGACTGCTTCATAGCATGAGGTCTCGGGTCCGATTCTCAGGTCGGGCAATATCTTATTAGGTTTGTCTATCAGGAATTTCTCAGTAGTCATCATCATCATCATCATTTCAGCCGAAAAACGTCCACTGCTGGACATAGGCCTCCCCCAAGCTCCGTCACTTCGACCGGTCTTGTGCTTCCCGCATCCAGCGGATCAGTAGTAACCTGGAGATTTTATTTCTGCCTGATAGATGGCATTAGCCTCGATCCCCTATTACCTGGGACTTGAACATAACTGGCGAAATGTGGGTCTACTATAAGTACACAAGCCTTTTATGGAATACAGGCGTGATGTTAAGTTACTATGTAACCTTAACTTAGTACCTTGCGGACGGCGAGTAATGGGTAGCTCGCTGTCCGGGAAGGACCAAGCCCGGGTCGCCGGCGCGTTGTGTTCCACGCGCGCCTCAAAGTGATGTCAGCACCAACTGGTGGGGTCCGCAAGGGCCGATGCCTGCCATGGGTGCGGGTTCTTCGAAAGAGCCCCTTGCCCTTGGCCTCTCTTGGCCTCTGGCCCTTGGCACACAGGCAACTGAAGCAGCTTTAATACCAACTTACAAAAGATCTACTTATTTAAATAAACATTTATAATTTTTTCTATATTTTAAACTATTATCCCCCGGGAACGTACTACCGGGATAAAAAGTATCCTATGTGTTAATTTTGATTATAATTTATCTGTATGCCAAATTTCATACAAATACGTGCGGCCGTTTTTACGTGAAAGAGTAACAAACATCCATACATACATCCATACAAACAAACTTTCGCGTTTATCTATCTACCTAGGTATCTAAGTACCTGCGTAGGCACACAGGCAACTGTGGGTTTTAGTCAGTAAAAGTCTGATACGCCCTCCTGCTCCACCCAGAGCGGGAGAAGTTATTTGATGATTTCCAACCCAAAAAAAAAAAACTTTAACTTAGTAAGCAATAAGTAGGGACAAGAATTGCACTTAAGCTAAATTAAAACTTTATAAAATCTAGTAGAGAAGGTTGTTAAGTATTTAAATATCATTATCTGCCTAGCCTTCTGCCCAACTCTGTTGGGGTCAGCTTCAAGTCTAACCGGATGAAGCTGAATACCAGTATCTGTCATGGAGCGACTGCATAACTGACCTCCACAATCCAGTTACTGGGTATCACGATACTCTTTGGTGAGACTGATTGTCAGAATTTCTGGCTTAACCCTAAAGTATATTACTAGTAAACCCGATTATAGTTTGAGCTACCAACAAATCAAAATAGTTATATTTATGACCATTTAACAAATTAATTATGCCTGATAATTGACTGTCTAAAGATGTATTAAATCAAACACGGATAGAAACTAATCTATACTACTATACTAATATTAGAGAGGTAAAATTTGTATGTTTGTATGTATGAGGTAAACTCTGGAAATACTGATCCGGTTTCGAAAATTCTTTCACTAACAGTAAGACACACTATTGCCTACTACGCGGGCGAAGTCGTGGGCAAACAATACTTGCTTGAAACTATGAACAAAATGTTTTACTGATTAAATCTATTACCCATATCGGCCTATCTATTTTTTAATTACATAAACTGGGATATACCTTCCTATTTTATATATAAATGCATCATAAAAATGCATTGTCTTCAAAACAGAATCAGTATGAATAATTTCAGCTCTGTGGGATAAAAGGAAGTGGTTTTAATTTAGTTTGCAAGATTTGACTCTAACAAACATACATACAAACATTGCAAGTTAAATAAAAGCTTGTAAAATAAAAACAAGATACTTCATAAAGAAGAATTCATCATTATTATTATGCGTGTATATTTAAATTAGAGTTTAATTTGTAATTTTATGTTTTCCCTTCTACTGTTATTACACGCGTTGTCTACATCTCTGTTATCTTCTCTCCTATCGCAGGTGTGCGCAATTTTCTGTTCGTGTACCAAACAAAAATGCCTTAGGTACCCTAGGTATTTGGAAACTGAGAAAAAAAATATATTTTACTAATATTATAAGTACTTAATAATTAAAACTACGATATACAAAATAAATACAAAAAAAAAAGGACACCTAGGCGTCGAAGTATTCCTCCGCATCGCTGTCATCAGGAAACGTGCCCAGAAGACTGGCAGCATTGCCACGTTGAATGGCAATGCTAATTCTTTGGCCAAAGAACGACCCAGCCCTCTGGTCACGTGAAGTGTCGACCAGCCGGCGAGAAATTTCCTTAAAAAGGAGACGTGCACTCGGGCCCCATGACCCGAGCGTTTCGACCCCAAACGGCTCAAAACTGTAGTTACCAATAAGGTTACAGTATTTACGCCGCTTGAGGGTCTCAGCAACAGCAGCAGCGGCGCCAGCACAGCCCGCCGTGCTAGGAACATGGGATGGCGCAAGGGTGTCGACACATGTTGCGTCCCACACCAGAGGTCTTCCCACCTTCCAAGGCAATAACGTCATGCCATCTGGTCTCTTCCCAAAATGTGTGCTGGAAGAGATTTCTGTAGAAATAAGCATTACCTATGTACGTATTTTCTGTTCCTTTCTTCTTGTCTGTTTATATGTGTGTGCATAAATGGTTAAATAAATAAATAAGAAATTGTAAATGCTAGTCATAATAGGTAATGCTTGGGGCAGGCCTATGTCCAGCAGTGGACGTCTTTCGGCTGAAATGATGATAATGAATTTTCAAATAACAAACGCTTGAAACGTTTTCAACAGCGACGGTCAAACAACTAATTTCAGGAATAGTAACTTTACCATTTTTTTGTGAGAAATACAGCTGATTGATATTAGCAATTAACTTTGATCTTGTTTGTAATTAATATTCAGTCATCAACACCTAATAAATTCAAGCAATCAACGAATCTATTTTAATTGATTTTTGGTTTGGCATCATATTTTTGCATTTAAACATGGCTCTATTCTAATAATATCATATAATATTTAGTACAAACTAACCAACTTATTCAATTTATTAATTATTTTTTCTGACATATCATAAATGTAGAATTTTATATAAAAAATTATGTAACTCTTTAACAACATCAGTTTAATGGGGATCCGTATGGTATGATCTAATCTGGATAATAGAATTGATTATAGGTTCAATAAAAGTTACATTCATAATTTTATTTATTGACTAAGCAACGCACACCAAAGATATTAAATTATTAACAAAGATAGTAAAATTAAGTGATGACGAATCTTTAATAATGTGTAAATACATCACTTATGCATGCACTATATTCTTATTAAAAGGTGATTATCTATTCGATTACATTTTGAAATTACATATTTAAATAATATAAATGAGCTTTGCAAACCACGTGTTATGGTAGAATGTAAATGGACTACATTTATAATAACATCTTAATAATTTGTACACCTACATTTTGACAAATAAATTACTTATTACTTACTTAAATTATAAAATAAAATAAAATTAATAGATTTCGTCACATGCACTAAAACAAAACAACGAATAATATTATTATAATGGATGCCTATTTATTTATTTATTTAACCATTTATGCACACACATATAAACAGACAAGAAGAAAGGAACAGAAAAATACGTACATAGGTAATGCTTATTTCTACAGAAATCTCTTCCAGCACACCTGCGATAGGAGAGAAGATAACAGAGATGTAGACAACGCATGTAATAACAGTAGAAGGAAAATCATAAAATTACAAATTAAACTCTAATCTAAAAATATACACACATAATATGAGAATATACATACATACTAATATACATACATACTTCTAAAATAAATATCACTAACCTATCTAAGTTTTGCTCAAGTACTAAACCGTCAAACCTTGCAAAATAATTTTCAGTCACATTTGATTTGATCTCAAAATAATTGAGAATAAGTCTAATGCCTTAACTATTTAGAGAAACACCCATTTCTCTGTATTTATTTGCAAAGTAGATAATAAATTAATTATTCTATTTAGCACATTAAGCCGTTAGTCCCGGCTGTCATTCGTAGATCTTTGAAAGCCGTTACGGGTAGTCAGAAGCCCAAAAGACTTACAAGGGGGTTTCGTCATATGGGGTTGTATCTATGTTTTGGATGTCAAATTAGCAGTCTTTTTATGTAAAATACTGGTATTCAGCTGCATCTGGTTAGACTGTAAGCAGACCTCAACATAGTTGAGAAAATAATTAATATTAAAATAATAAATTTTTTAAACTATTATTTATTTTCTATTTTTAGTTCTGCTAACAACAAAAACGTGTTTTTTTTTATTATTCTTTTTTTTTCGTTTTTTTTCATTTTTCTCATTTTTTTTTAAATTATTGAATTGTCATCGGTCCTCGATAAGTTTACAAAGTTTCAATGAAATCTGACCGTTTAAAGTGGGTCAAAATTGCGCTCTAAGGAGTCGGTTACATACAAACATACAAGTGAAGCTAATATAAAGCGTGTAAAAAAGGTAGTCAGATTGATTTTTTTTATCTGTCTATTCCACTAAGTAGATAAATCCAACCTAAAACATCGAATACAGACAAAAGGAATTTTCAACAGTCTATATCGAAAAGTTTAAAGATTATTTTGGCAACGCACAATGATTGTGTTTGGCACGGACTTAATTTGTTGAAAGAAACATTGAAGCTGACAGCGAGACTTGTGTTGAAAAATATCTAAATCACTTTTTGCTTTTCATGTAGTTACAATGCTAAGCCTTTGGGGATATCATTGGGTCACTTTATAAAACTATAAAGTTAAGCCGTTGGTCCCAGCTGTCATTTGTGGATCTTTGACAGTCGTTACGGGTCGTCAGAAGCCCGAATGTTTGACAGCCAGTCTTACCAAGGGGTAACGTGTTACCCAGCAACTGGGTCGTGGAAGTCAGATAGGCAGTTGCTCCATGTAAAATACTGGTATTCAGCTGCATAAAACTATAACTTACTATTTCTTCGTTCAAGTGAAATTACTTGTTTTAACATAAAGTTTGTATGTATGGATGTATGGATATTTATTACTCTTTCATGCAAAAACGGCTGAACGGATTTGGATCAAATTTGGCACACAGATAGATTATAACCTAGATTAACATATAGGATACTTTTTATCCCGGTACTACGTTCCTGCGGGATAATTTCCGACTTCCACGCGAGCGAAGCCGCAGGCGGAAGCTAGTATATCATATTACACTCGGCAATTGAATCAGCAGTTTCGAAGATTACCGCTTGGTATAGGCACCGACATACCGAGTGAGTGAGTGAGTTCAAACTCAGACAGGCACTGTACTTTGTGTAGTTAATTTCATCACAACAGCTCCCAAAAACCGTGAAGGAAAATATCAGGAGAAAGCACGTCCTCGAACCAAAAATTAGTTGGCATCCGCCAAACTACACTGGGCTCGCGTGGTGGATTATGGCCCACTCCCTCCCACAGAGAGGAGGCCTGGTCCCAGCAGCGGGAACGTTATAGGGTGATTGTGATTTTGCAAGGCAAAGGACTATTCTCGTACAGAGAAGACACGAGCATTGATCACCTCGCTTGCTCAAGACGAGTTGGCGATTTCAGACTTACATAAATATTATATTAACTAAGTACTAGCTTTTGGCGGTCAGAATTTATTCCTCGGGAACATACTACCGCTCTCTAATATAAATCCAACTATCTATGCGCCAAATTTCGTCGAAATCTGTTCAGCCGTTTTTGCATGATTGAGTAACAAACATCTAAACATACAAACGTCCACATTTATATCCAATATCGGCGCTCTTTACGTAAATCCCCTAACTACAAATGACAAATTTTACAAGGGAGCGTTTCAAAGTTTCAAACACGTGTATATCATGTTCTAGTTAATGTAATGTAATGATGGATTTAAAGTGCATTTTGCTATCTTAGACTTATTTTTGTTAAGCTAAACGATATATAGGCTGGCCTGAAGGTCACGAAAACAAAACATGCAAATCACGTATCTACCGCTTAGGGGATTGTACGTAGGGACCGCGACCGTCGATATTATACAGGGTGATTGGAAGATGGGTGCAAAGCTTTAAGGCGAAGATAGTACAGACAATTTAGAACCATTTAAGCCATGGTTGTCTTAGACGAAGTCTTACCAAATATTTTTAACCAAATTTTTAAGTTTTTTTTCGGAAATTCTCAAAATTTAATGTAAACTGCATAATTATGGCCAAATTGAATGATAAATGAATTCATTTTTTATTTATTTAATTAAAGTAATGTGTAAGCAATCAAGAAAAACATGTTTTAGGCTTCTGTGTCATTAGACATTTTTTTTACAGACATTTAAAGCTCAGAAAAAATAAAAAATTTGTACAATACGTCTTTTAAACCTTATTAAAAATAAATAAATTGGTAAGACTTCGTCTAAGACAACCATGGCTTAAATGGTTCTAAATTGTCTATACTATCTTCACCTTAAAGCTTTGCACCCATCTTCCAATCACCCTGTATAACCTATTAGTAGAAAAAGTCCAGAATTCCCTTTATTGATGTCGGTAATGTCAAAGATAAACTCAGAAAGATGTAAATAGTTAATATTTAATTTTATACTACGATATACAAAATACATACAAAAACAAAAGGACACTTAGGCGTCGAAGTATTCCTCCGCATCGCTGTCATCAGGAAACGTGCCCGGAAGACTGGCAGCATTGCCACGTTGAATGGCAATGCTAATTCTTTGGCCAAAGAACGACCCAGCCCTCTGGTCACGTGAAGTGTCGACCAGCCGGCGAGAAATTTCCTTAAAGAGGAGACGTGCACTCTGGCCCCATGACCCGAGCGTTTCGACCCCAAACGGCTCAAAACTGTAGTTACCCATAAGGTTACAGTATTTACGCCGCTTGAAGGTCTCAGCAACAGCAGCAGCGGCGCCAGCACAGCCCGCCGTGCTAGGAACATGGGATGGCGCAAGGGTATCGACAAGAATGCAAATACGAATTAAATAACTCAAGTTGTTACTGTCACCGTAAACTTAAAATATTCAAATTAGATTATACGAAACCTTTATACAAAATCAAGTAACACCTTATAAGTTTCATTAAAATTCCGCTGTTTTTGCGACAATTCTCGGAAACACGCTACTCCTATTAGAATAAGGAAAATCCAAAAATGTATTCGTTCTGTTTGTTTTTTTAATATTCTTGAGTTTATAGATTCCTAGTATGTACATATTAAAAAAGCGTGAATTACACGTGTTTTGTAAAATTTACTGTATAAGGTTTTTTCCCTCACAAAAGTAGGTAAGTATTAATAGATATTAATTGATTGTTTGTTACTGCAAATATGGAAAGATTTTAATGTAGATTTTTTAAGTCATCTTAAATTTCGTCTTAGTTGTCAGAACTTGTTGTTACCATATCTTTTATGAAAAAAAAAAAGAATTTTCAAAATCGGACTCATACTCAGTAAAAAGTCAAGCGAGGTCATTCATAAAAAATATAGACGCGTCAACTTAGGAACGTTCTCCTTTTTTATGGTGGTTAAGGAACAATGTAGGTTGTCATGGCTATTGCTGACAGAAGTGAAACTCCAGATTACTTATCATCACCTCATCGGGCGTAAAGGCGGTGATTTCTTGAAAACGCTCAAAAAGGTGGTATTTTAAACCAGTGTATCTCTTTAACCGTAAATAACTTTGAAAGCAAAAAAATATATTATAATTTTAAGTCTTTTTGCATACAGTGACGGAATTCAAAACATAATTAAACATACTTTAATGCATCAACAAAAATCATCAAAGTCACCTCTTAATTATCTTTAAAACCAGTTTATCCCTTCAATAACAATTATAATTATAATAAAAAATATACCATAAAATTCCAAATGCCAAACTGCATCCAGTGATGGATTCTTTATTATTAAATAGTTATTATCTAATTTTATACAATTTTATTTGCATTTTTACGGCAATGCTTGCTCATTTATTACAACAGATTTTAACCCGTATCGGATTGCAGTAAGAACTATTATCGCTCATAACGACAATACGATGAGTACAGTTAAAATTACCAGGGCCTTAAATAGAGCTTTTATAGTTGAAATACTGAAATACCAAAATTGACAATCAATTTGAAGTTCGTTAGTCAATCATTATTTTTGTTTTCTTGGGTTTTGGCTTCGCACGGTTTGTGCATTTAGCCAGTGTCAAGTAATTTTTCTTTTCGATCTAGTAAATGGCCCGATATCGGGCACGAAGTTACAAAACAATCATAGCTGTTGTCTTTAGTCAGTCAAGTCAAATTTATTGTAAAGCGGTAGCAACTTTACAACAACCTAATATGAGTTTTTGGGGGGAACACGAAAAGTCCACGTTAGTCACTTATTTTCACCTTCACTACACTTGTGTACTTACACGTAACTAAATTGAATAATTCACTACCAAAATTAGATATACAATTTAATTCGCTAGTCCACTAAATTTCCTGAAAATGAAAATTCGTGCGACATGCTCCAACCCGATCCCGCCAAAAAACTCCAATCATTACATTACCAATTTGAAGAAACTTAATCACCCGCTCATTCAGAAATTGTGGTCATATATTATTCCATTTTGTCAGCAATTAAATGTAAGCACAGAATATGTTGGTGAAATACGTGCAAGTCGCTTATATTAGTCATAATTATTTCAACCCTATATGTCTATATGAATTTATTATCCAGTACCCGCGTGATATATGGTTGACAAATCATAAATTATGAATTTAATTATTATTTCATGCAACACATCGCCAAACGTCAGTTGCATTACAAATAATACCAGCCTCCAAAAATGTAGTATGAGAAAAATTCGTCCTCATTTTTTTAATAAGGTCGTTCGTTCCGTTCATTCGGTCAGTCATTCATTCTACCATCGGTCAGGATTTCGACCGGAAGTGGCCCTTATCAGGCGGCGGAGGTGACGTCACTAGCCACGAGCACAATCAATGTGAGCCGAACGTGATTGTTATATAAATAAAAGATATTTTTTTTCTTTAACTTCTGAGTAAAACAATGCGAAACGGGAAATGTTTGAGTTAACGCAAGATAAACAACTTGCAAATGTAAGAGGAAGTTATAATTATGTTAATGTAAGTCAACAAACAATTTAACATCTACCATCATGAATTTCAGTTGCAACTATTAATAATACACTACACACACTCAACGAAATGGGCAATTAATTAATATTTTTAGTGGGCAACACTCGTAAAGTTCTTTTAAAACTTCAATGGGCGGCCATAGACAGCGTATGATAACGTTCGAACTTCGAATACTATCACGCCGCTTACTGGAAACTGGTACGTGTGTCATATATTACCCTCCATTGTAATTCCGAGTGGCTTTCCAATAAAAAATACATTTCCTAATTTACTCGAGTCGACGTAAGTATTGTGTACGAACAATGGACCTGACTCATGTCACGTGATTCATTCAAATATCGGACGCTTAACCGATATCGATAAAGGTAGTCGATTTTCAAAAAGTTCCGACGCTACGTACCCCCGATTTAGAATGCGAATTTTGAAATTTGTTTGTTTTAGGAATGATTGGTATGGAATTAGTATGTACTATATTATGATTATAGGTGTGAGATTTTTTTTTAATTGGTGGAACATCACTTTATTTGTAATCGTAAGGGCTTTCAATGCAACAAAAAAAAAAAGATAGGGAACTTTTCGCTCTTTCAGTTTATAAGTTCAGTTCAAACAATATGCGCCTTCTCCCAACTACGTTGGGGTCGGCTTCGATTCTAACCTGATGCAGCTGAACCGAGTTGACCAGTATTTTACAGCGACTGCCTATCTGACCCCCACAACCCAGTTAATGGATATCACGATACCGCTTGGTAAGACTGGTTGTCAGACTTTGTGGCTTCTGACTACCTTTAATAAGTGCCAAAAATGGACGGATGACAGTAGCGACCAAAAGTTCAGTTATTCTACATAAAATAACAGCAGGAAATAAAATGATCAGTTATCAATATTGACTATTTGTACAAGTGGATAGCATAAGTTAGTTTAACAGCTTACTAACAATATTATTTTTTAACTTTTGTTGTATCACATAAATTAATTACCAGCTGTTAAGACATTATGAAATAGGTAACGAATCGGAAGAAAGTCAGAACTTTTAAGTTAGTAATATCTGTAAATATTATTATTACGTGTTACGATCGGGAATCATAATTTGTTCAACAGCCAGTTGCAAAAAAACGTAAGGAAATTAGAATTTCGAGATCTATTTTAGCGCATTCTCCTTAAAAGTAATTTAATTGTATTTCCTTTAAACAAGAATACAATACACAGACCCAGTAAAGTAACGTGAATGTACGCATCAATATAACTAAACCCCTAAATTAAATTCTACAATGAAATAAAAAATTAAAATAAATCTAATGAATAATGAATAAATGAATCTATACAGGGATTTTTTTTTATCTGCTAAATCATGAAATAACTTCTCCCGCTCGTGAAGCGGAAGGACGTGTCAGACTTTTACTGACTAAAACCCACCCGTGTTCCTTCAGTTGCCTGTGTGCTAGGGGCCACAGTATCTCTTTCGAACTACCCGCACCCCTGGCAGATGGACACGGTAGAGCATACGGTGGAGGTCTGCCCGGCTTGGGCGAAGCACCACCGTGTCCTAGTGGAGGCGATCGGTGGCGGCCATCTCTCGCGTCCGGCCCTGGTCCAGGCCATGGAATGGAGCGAGAGTGCATAGGTAGCCATTACCTCCTTCTGCGAAGCAGTAATGCTCACGAAGAGGGAGGCGGCACACGTGAGGGAGAGGCAGTATATGCGCCCTCACGGCCCTAGCCTCCGCAGGAGACGCCCTGGTCGTCAGGAATTCCAGGCTGATTCCCGGCCACCGTAGGTGCGGGCTTACGGACGGCGAGTAATGGGTAGCTCGCTGTCCGGTAAGGACCAAGCCCGGGTCAACGGCGCATTGTGTTCCACGCGCGCCTCAAAGAAATGTCAGCACCAACTGATGGGGTCCGCAAGGGCCGATGCATGCCAGGGGTGCGGGTTGTTCGAAAGAGATACCGTGGCCCTTGGCACACAGGCAACTGAGGGAACACGGGTGGGTTTTAGTCAGTACAAGTCTGCTACACCCTCCTTCTCCACCTAGAGCAGGAGAAGTTATTTCATGATTTACCAACTTCAAAAAAAATACCCCTGGCAGATTCAGGACATGATTCGTCGGTTCATCATCTCATCATCGGCCTTGTCCTAACTGTGTTGGGGTCGTCTAATTGGATACAGCTGAACACCAGTATTTTACATGAAGCAACTGCCTGTTTGACTTCCACAACCCAGTTACTGGGTAATACGATACACTTTGGTAAGACTGGTTGTAGGACTTTCGGGCTTCTGACGACCCGTTACGACTGTCAAAGATCCACAAATGACAGCCAGAACCAAAACAAAAGCTTATCGTGATTTCCGAGTCATGGAGGGGTCTTGGTGGTCACCCATCCACGGACCAACCGCAGCATGTGGTTGTTATTTTAGAATAAACATGCTCTTCCATACATTTTGACCGGGAAGGCGTTGATAACCGACAAAAAATCTATGCTAGAATTATGTGCTGGATTCGTGAATTGTAGGGACTTAACAGAATGCTTAAAGACCTCTTTTTTTAACTTATTAGCTTTAATGTGGACTTAAGTTCAGAATTCAATGTTTTTTTTTAGTGTCTCGTAACCTAAGGGTGCCAACAGGACCCTATAAATAAGGGTCCGCTGTCCGTCCGTGCGTCCGCCTGTCAAAGGGCTGTAACTTTTGAACCGTTATAGGTAGACACTTGAAATTGTTCATTAATTATCTTGTGTTTCTTTCACTTTTTTTCTATAAATAATGTCCTTATTTATACGTTAACAAAGTTCAATTTTAATGGCTTGTTAACAACTTAATTTGCTAAGAAATGGCGAAATTTGTGAGTCCAATTAAGTTTTTGTTAATAAGCAGAATTACCAATTATATAAATTTATACAGGAAAAGTTTTTATCCAGTGCGCAAACTGTTACCATGAATTCAGCATATCATTCTAGGCACCCCAGCGAAGAAATGTTTTCGTCAGTTTTACAAAAAAAAACAGCTGTTTCATAGAAAAGTGCAATAACTACGCGGTCAAAATGTATAGAACAGCTGTTTTTTTTTTGTAAAATCGACGAAAAATTTCTTCACTAGGGTGGGTGCCTAGAATGATATGCTGAATTCATGGTAACAGTTTACGCACTGGATAAAAACTTTTCCTGTATAATTCTACTAATATTATAAACGCGAAAGTTTGTAAGTATGGATTGATGGATGGATGTTAGTTACTCTTTCACGCAAAAACGGCTGAACGGATTTGGATCAAATTTGGCACACAGATAGATTACAACCTAGATTAACACATAGGATACTTTTTATCCCGGTAGTACGTTCCCGCGGGATAATTTCCGACTTCCACGCGGGCGAAGCCGCAGGCGGAAGCTAGTATACAATAAATTACCTGAAAATATACGGTCCACGAGGACACTATGTGTATTTAAAGCGAGGTTTAAGGCATTGCTCTTAGAAAAATGTTTTTATAGTAGGTATCCTAGAATTTATGGAAGATTAAATGTTAAACTGGAGTTTAAATATTATAATTATAATTATCAGTGTGTTAGTTATAATATATATTATATTATTTTTTATGTTTAAAGCTAGATATAAGTTTAATTAATATAATATCAAGTCCATAATCTACTTACCTCATATTAGATCTCACAGTAATTATTATTAGTTTTAATTTATCTTATTGCGCTCTACCAGGGACATGTACTCACCAGTTTTAAGTCTAGCTTATAAATATGGTTGTGTACATTGTGCATTAATTAAACAAATAAATAAATAATAATTAAAAAAAAACTTGGAGCGTCTGCCTATCTGACTTTTGGCTTTTGGAAAATCAACGAATGACAGCAGAGACCAACGGTATAACATTTCAAAGGTACGGATGGTCACCCATCCACAAGCTGTGCCGCGACAAAAGTAGCTTAAACTTTTTTTTTTGGGTGGGAATCATCAAATGATTTCTCCCGCTCTGGGTGGAGCAGGAGGGCGTGTCAGACTTTTACTGACTAAAACTCAGCCGTGTTCGCTAAATTGCCTGTGTGCCAGGGGCCACGGTATCTCTTTCGAACAACCCACACCCCTAGCAGGCCTGGGCCCTTACTGGCCCTACCAGTTGGTGCTGACATCTCTTTGAGGCGCGCGTGGAACACAACGCACCGTCGACCTGTGCTTGGTCCTTACCGGACAGCGAGCTACCCATTACTCGCCGTCCGCAAGCCCGCGCCTACGGAGCATTACTGCTTCGCAGAAGGAGGCGACGGCTACCCATGCACTCTGCCTTCGTACCATGGCCTGGACTAAGGCAGGACGCGAGAGATCGCCGCTGCCAATCGCCTCCACGAGGACCACAGCGGTGCTCCGCCCAAGCCGGGCAGACCTCCACCGTATGCTCCACCGTGTCCTCAGGGCGATCTAGCCTTCATTCAAACCGTACGGCTGTAAAACTTTATAATGAAGTAGTTCGTACTTAGGTATGGCAGCCATTTATATCAGAAGTACTTAAGTTTTCCGTCCTTAAGTAGTATCGGCTGTCTGTCTATCTGTCACGTCACCTAACGACCATTTAAGGGGTATATTAACCACGTATGGTTGCAAATAGGCAATTTATAAATTGATCACTTCTAATTTGATACAGAAATGGAAATTATTATAAGTTTTTTTATGTGTTTTTCTCGATTTCTGTGCAGTAATGGGACGATGGGACTGTTTAATTTGAATTGAATGACTTGTTTGTTTAAAATTAGTAGTTATATTTATGTGCTTTTTTTTTGGGTGGGAAATCGTCAAATAACTTCTCCCGCTCTGGGTGGAGCGGGAGGGCGTGTCAGACTTTTACTGAATAAAACCCACCCGTGTTCTCTCAGTTGCCTTTGTGCCAGGGGCCGCGGTATCTCTTTCGAACAACCCGCACCCCTGGATAGTTATGTGCTTAATGTTTAACAAACTTGACAGAATGCATAAGTAGCCTATAAAGTTCCCATAGCTGGGATACAGGCTTCCTCTCAGTGAGAGTGAGTGGGCCGTAATCCACCACGCGCCCAGTGGGGTTTGGCAGATGTCACATGTCTTCGAATTTTTGGTTCTAAGGCAAACCGGTTTCCTCGCGATGTTTTCTTTCACCTGTTTTAGAGGAGTGTCTGTTTGAAATAAAGTTAAAGTGTCTGTTTGCAATGTCAAAATAGGTTTTTTACTAAATGCATATAAAAGTATAGGTATACAGCACTTATCCATTTTTATTTACAATTGTGTAAGTATGTCTGTTTGTTCCGGCTAATCTCCGAAACAGCTGGACCGATTTTGATGGGACTTTCACTGGCAGATAGCTGATGTTATAAGATGCTGATGCTGTTGTTGTAAAATAGGCATACTCTTTGTTCCGGTAGCACATTCGGGTGGAATAAATACCGACATCCACGTGGGTGAAGTCACAACCTGTTACCAAATAAAAATGTCTCTCATTGTTAGATCACATAAAATTTACGTTCACTTACAAAAATGTCACAAGTCTTGTTTTACGAATGCCGATTCTTATGTAACAGCCAATAAATATGCAAATGCAGTCTATAAATATAAAACCGACACATAAACCTACATTAATTTGCGTTATCAACTTCGTTACAGATAAAAATGAAGGTAATTTATTCATTTTCATCTTTAATGTAAACACGTGTCCAATAAAATCAACACTAACAAATAAGACAAATATTATTATACTTTGTATCGAAATAATTCGATTTTGTCGTCGCATAATTATCATAATAAACGGACACATTGCAAAATCGTGCATTCTCCACATCCCTTTCTTACAGTATCGCCTTTCTGCTCTTCATATATGCAATTCCCGTAAACCAATTAGCGGACCATTTTCACCCTTCAACCCTTCAGATAAGATCCACTGTTCTGCAAGCAAAGACTTTCAAGAACACAGCTGCGCTTTGATACTACAGGCAGACAAGGACTGTATTTGTAAGGTCATAAGCTTCCTTTTGTCTTGTGCAAAAGTAATCAATGAGGCACTCGCGATGAAATGCGAAATGGATTATTTTTTCAAAAATGGAATTAAGTAGAGACAATAACGTTCATTGTTTTTAAAGATGGTGGACGGGACGGGCTCAAATATGAGATTATTACTTGTGTTTCGCTTATGATAATTTTATAGCCCACAAAGGCACAATAGCGAGTTTATTTGTATGCGAAATTATTATTGTAGTTGTGCATTACGAAAACGGAAATCCATCTTGTTATTCCGGTTGCTAACAAAAAAGCTGTACTTAAAGTATAAAGTGAGTCTTTCAAAAACAGGAAACGCGGTGTTGAACTTCTTTCTCCCGCTCTAACTCAAATTAAAACACTTTTTGTTTTTAAATAACAATATTAATTTTCGCTAGATAATCCGCGCTACTGAACGAGTAGAACATTTTTTTTAAATCGGAATTTTTATAACTATTTTAGATACTTCGATTTTATGGAGTGATATACTTCTATATAGGTATTAAAAAAAGTAGTTTTACCTCATGCGCCTACCAATTTTATTAGAAGCTAAAATTTAGTTTAACGTTTGTAAAAAATTACGTCCATAACTTTATTTCGGAAAAGATTTAACGGATGGCTATTCAATTATGTTTTTAGCTCAAACCAATTATTAAAAAAAGAACCACACAAGTAAAACAACAGCTATAATAGAGACATAAAGTTTCCAATTTAATACGCTTTAAACAATATTGTTACTTACATCTTCAAAAGATAAATCATTAAAGAAAGAAAAACAAACCAACAAAATAGTGATGTCAACACAAAAATCGACTAAAGTACTCACATCTGGCAGCTGCGATATAGATTAGTGACGTGTCTCATACTTCCAGAAAGCTGAATAGTGTAACGAGTAATTTAAATAGAGCGGTCCCTCAATTGGGGTTAATTCTCGTGTTTAAGGAATATGTGAACGTTTAATTATGAGGACGGAGGACGACGACAAGCGATATGGCGCAACAAATTTTGAATGTTTTGATGTTCGATTCATTTACCACACTATTTGAAATAGACAAGCTTTTTAAGAAGAAAATTAGTGTTGTAGTATTTTTTTTTGTTATTTTGACGTTCATGTAGAACATTCTATTAAGAGAGACATAATACTTTTCGCTGTTGCACACACACACGTATATAAAAGAAAGAAACAGAGAGAGACAGAGAGAGAGAGAAATAGAAAAAGTCGCATGGCATAACGCTTTTACCTTACGTGAAGATTTCTATCAGTTAACTAGAGCAAAAGCTGCGTTAAGGAACTTCGTTCCAAAAGGCTCTCTGTTTGTAAATCTAACAAGATCAAAAACTTAGATTCTAAGAGAAACCACACCCAAGAAACACAATAAAATCAATTTGCTCTCCACCAAATAGTTTCGGCCCGTTAAAAACTTTCAAATCAATCCGGAAACTTCAAATTCTAATAACATAAAGAGCACGTTTGCTATCTACTTACATCACAAGACTCGTTTCGACTTTTTACCGAGTCGTGATCCAACTTTTTGTGGAGAACACATATTCAGATGTGTAATGACCAATCTCCGGGCGTCGAACAAAAAAACGTAAGAGATCATTCGAGGCATTAATGCATCAGTTACTAAACCGTCAGACGCATGCTCTTGCGCATCCTTAACGCATTCATAATAAGAACAACAAGTTCCATTTTCAAACGGACGAATTACAAACACGGGGAGCGATCGAATGTAGCTTTCGGTTCATATTCAAATTTCTGTTTTGAAAATAGAACGGGAATGATTCTTTATGATCCGCCTGTGAGTAAGGAAGATTGATTTTTTAGTTTAGAAAAAAATCGACTATACTTTCGTTATAATCTCGGTAACTAACGATATTATGACTGGGTTTTCGTTCCACAAACATAGTAACTTATTCTGAATACACTCATTACTTTCTAAGGCTGATAATCGATTAGACTGCTCAAATAATCGACTATTCATTAGGTTTATAAGCTTGCTAGTATCGATTTGTCTTGTGTTGTTGAGTTGATGATTATTAGTTTATTACACACTCTTATAAGTGTAGCGTGTAGGAAGCGTATAATGTAAACAAGTGCTTAAGGCAATCGTAAAAAATAATATTAGGTGCCAATACTTATTTGTGTTGCTTACGTAATTTTAAAGTTAATGATTGATCGATAATTTTAGTTTCGTGTACATGCTTTTAATAATAACATACTTAATACGAGTAATACTAAATGCCTCTTCTCATACAGAGAAGGCACGAGCATTGATCGCCACGCTTGCATATTATTATGACAAGTTGCAATGGCGGCGATTAGTCTTTTAATAGGTACAGACGGCAGCACATCAAGTTACCCCAATCCGTCAAATTCCTTTGATAAATTTTCAACTTTATAACATAAGCGTAAGGTTCATGTTCAATTGGGAAAACTTGACAGTTTGGGGTAGCTTGATGTGCTGGCAATCTAGACTTTTATAAAAGTCCAGATTTTCCTCCCATTTTTTTTTTCTTCGCCAATGATAGTTATATCCAAGAATAAATAACATATCGCTCATCGGAAAGACAGGTCACATAGCTATAAGTCATATTCTATTATTTTTTGCTTCAAAAACGATTGCTATAAAATGATAGAGCTAGAGAGGTTGTCAATTGTAAGTTTATGGTCACCGCACTCTTACTGCTGCTTTTAAACTTTTAAATCCTCAGAGACAAAAATTTCTCGATTTAAAATATGTCAATATATTATGATTCATTTCGAGTATTTATTGGTCAAAACCCGAAAAACTTTTCATCTTAAAAATCTATCCGTTAACGTTTTAGATAGTTCTATTAGTAAACAGCATCCTTCATCTCTGTATTCTCATGTTCTGACTCAGTATGACGAGGCCCGTCATCTGATACTAACAGGAAATTAGAGAAATACCAAGAAAACATTCACAATTCTGACATTTAACACGCAATGACGACCAAATTGTCCGCCATCACCATCAATTGGTGGTAATTAAAAAAAATCTGCTCCACAAGCACGGGGGCGGTCTTGACACGCAATAAATTCTTTATACATTTTTAATTAAGTTCAAAACATTGTAGATACTAGTCCACGGCATTCGGGGTCAACACACTTGAAATATACTATAACTGCCATTTTAACTTGACCTCTTTGGATATAGCTTTTGTTTGAAAGCGCGACCCCTCTTATGCTGGTTATGTCCGCTCCACACGAAGCATGGTCACCCATCAATCAATGGGATCATATCGCCGCCGAAACCAGCCAGCTACGTCTAACATTATGATTTTATAAGTTTGAGTAATATTTTATTTAAATTTTCGGTTGATTGAATGTTTCGGTTCGGAACGCTGCGGTTTTACGAGTTTAGAAATAGAAAAGATTGACTAAATAGCTAATGATTAATTTTACTAAACGTATTTGCAATTTAAATACATACTCGTGTGGAATACAGCAAGAAGTACAGTAAAGAGAAAATGAAAAAAAAAAAATGTAAAAAAATGATTTGTGTGAGACATGTTCCAGCGGCCGCGTCATCCATCTCGTTCGATAGGTATTTGAATACGTTCGAATTTGGAACGGCGGCGGCCAGTAATATGAACTTGGTTCGGTTCGTTTTTCAATTGCTTCACTTATATTTTGAATGTAGAACGCCACTAGATAAGAATGTCGTTTCAACGCATATACTGAACACGCATGAATTTAACTACAATTTGGTGTCTAGACGTTTTTTAGTGGACAATAAATTGTCTAGCGGTTGTATTGTCATGGTTTCTTGTATGAAAGGTGTGATAGAGAAATCGCGATTCTGTAATTCTGTGCGCGTTGCGTGTTACGTAAGTTGTCGTATTGTGTATGCTGGCTAGATGACCGCACGCGCCAACTTCACGTACGCGCAATAAGGCACGCGGGGTGGCCGACGCATTCTTTTACGAACGAACGATTCGTAGTTGAATGAAAAACGTTCTATTTGACGATAGATATACGAGTATGCAAATTTTTAACAAGGTTTCAGCTTTGATATAGACTGAAATTGATGCGTTATTGAGATATTTATGAATTGCAAAAGATAATGTATTGAGTGTCTATTTATTTATTAAGTTATGATAAAATTAATTTGACTTTCTTTGTTATATTTTGTTTTGATAACTAGCTCATCATCATTAGCCTAGAATTTTGCCCAACTATTTTTGGGTCAGCTTCCAGTCTAACCGGATGCAGCTAACACCATTTTTCACAATAAAATACTTACAATAATGATAATAAGACTCCACACTACCTATCTAAAAGCGATTTTCACGTCTCATTAAAAAAAACTCCATCAAAGTTAAGCAAAGCCTGAAAAAAAAAAAGAAAAATCCATCTAAATGCGCTGCGCCTGCGACACATAATTTTAAACACCACATCTACCCGCTTTCTTTAGACAAATTGGACTCAATTTCCATACACAAGTTGATACCTTCAAGAGGTCACATCTTAAGACAATGCTCAATGAACGAGGAGGGGGAGGTGCTAGACCTCGGGGGGGGGGGAGGGAGGTGTAATTATTCGCCGCTAGCTCGCGACCACGCCCGCCATTGTGACTTAAACATCGGCTTCAAGACTTCGAAAGACACGGCTTTCGAAGTCGTTGACGTGTGCCTCTTATGGTGTTGAGAAAAATGTTTACAGTAGATACTGATGGAGTAATCTATGGTTTGTAAACAAATACTTGGGATTTTGGGTTAAGGACTTACCTACGGCTCTCCTACCTACTTCATTGTGTTTTGTTTTCATGCTTGATTTGTAGTTGCGTTTTTTAGAGGGAGTTGGGAGATTTCAAATCGATCGAGGGTCCCGCAAACAGGCGCTGCGCAACCATCGTTGAACTACTTATTTGTATGAAAACTTAGTCTAGTCGCGCTATCTTGTCGCGTCTGTCTGAAGATGCCCGTATCTTCATCCTTTTTTGCTGTGTGTTTGCTGATATTCTTAATTAAAATGCACAACTAGAAACTCAGATCAAAGACTCTATAAGTAATCTAAATATAACTTTCATTAAAAGTAACTTAACAAACGTTTCAACTAAGCCACACACAAGATCACTAAAACAAACCAGACAAATTACTCTATACGGAACAGAACACTTAAAAAACTACCATAAATAAACATAAACCATTAAAGACGAGGATTATCCTACAATCACGCAGAACCCTAAAATATGAACCATCCATCCGTCTGCTTCAGAACACATCAATACAACTTATCTGTCTGGAAACCACTCAAAACGTCTATTTTTAAGCTAAATTCGAACCGAGGGCAAATGTAAAAATTGTTCGTATCTTGTTATATGATTGATTTTATTACTCCTGCGCAGTATCGGTTTAAAATATTAAAATTGTTATGTTGGTACTTGTTCGTTGTAACGTTTTTTGTTTCTCAGAATTCGACGTTTGAATTTTTTCAATAAATGATGGCTGATTGTCATCGCGGAATGTTTTTGAATTTGGAAGTGATTGGTGAATTAGAGTTGTGAATTAAAAGTTTTGTGATTACAAAAACTATTGCTTAAGTAGTTGATTTAGAATATTGAACATTTGCCATTGATATAACATATCTCAAAAATTATATGCCACCATAGAGATTTAAGCAATCTCTCGGTAAATGATGTCAACATTAAGTGTAGTTCAGCTTTTTTTTTTAACTCTTGGTTCTCTACCTATTTCAATTAATTTTAAAATCTCCATCTAACTTAAACGTGAATGTTTCTCTACCAAGACCAGTAAGAGAGACTATTGATTTTTCGGAATAATGTGATACGGTACCTACTTCAAATAAATGTACATCTAGAAAGAAGGAATAGAAGCAGAAAGTTTTACTTTCAGGATTCCGTAATCAATGCTTTCGTGGTAAAAAAACCTACTTATTAAACCAGAACACCGTGAACCCTAAAAATCCAATAATACTAAAACAACACAATAAACCAATATTATCGATATAATCGTAAAGATTCCCGTGAACTGACAACGTTTACTCATAAAAGCTGAAACAAATAAACAATTCCCTTGGAATTAGTCATCGTATTGGTAGGCGGTCTGTTTCGTCTCAATATTGAACAGCATCTGCCACACTTATATCTTTCGCTCAGGAACGTATCATGAGGTTTTTTATAAAATATTATTTCATGTTTTTTATTTGTGGGTAGTCATTGAAAAATACAATATCAGTCATAAGAAAAGCTTTCAATCATAGAATTCGAATTAGAACTCATACATTGCTGCATTTCCAATTTCAAACCTACGTTCTACATTTGAATCTAAAAAGAATAAATGCTTGCAAGAATGCAAACTACATTTAAAATTCAAAAAGAGAACCGAGATGCCTTTTTTGTGACATGAAGCTAATTTATGCCAGTAACTTGTTCGTATAGATCACGAATCTGCTCTGGAGATTTTTAATCTTTCTGACACCAAAACTAATTAAATTACTTCAGAGACTAGGCGCGCCGTATGCGCCCCACAGGTGATAAAGTCAATAATTCATTTAAAAATCGGAAAAGTAATTAATTATTTATAAAAAAATCCTTAGCACACCGAAGCACGGTAGAATTGATTTTCAATAAAATGAATATTCGTTTTCGGGCGCGACACTCGCTCCACACTCAATCACCATCCTCCGGTCGCTTATGAATCTGGAATTTGACCGTTTTTAGCCCCATTCCACGGTACCAAATTAAAAATGTAAGAATTCTCGCTTGCAAAAGGAATTTATATTTTATTTCATTTCATTAAATCCGCCATCTTTTGTTTCCATGGCCCGTTCCGATCGGAATTCATATTTTTCTGTGTTTTGTTTCGGTTTGCGAGCGGCGTATTGTTTTATTGTTATGTCCGTTCTAAATGTTTCGTTTCTCGTTCCGAACCGAGTATTAATTATTTTCTTATTTTTGATGAATGCGTCCGACGAATTTTTAAGACGACTTTTAGCGGCGATTAAGAGTCCACGATAATAATTCGGCCTTTAGAACAGCAATCACGATTTTCATTAAAATTCTGCAACGCCGTGGAGTTAAAAATGTTAGATCCATTGATCTCCGGGAGAAATCGCGGTTGCCAGTCAAGATTAGTCTGCGGCCGACCGAATACTTACTATGCTTAAACTATTAAACGCAACGTCGAATCCGAACAGACAGAGATACGTATCGTTTACCGAAAATAATACCGGCCGTAATCTGACATTCTCATACGAGAGTCCGGAGCGTTACGCAACTGACTTTCCGCCTTCCAACAACAAGAGGGATTATTCGTTACTCATCAATCTTAAATAGACACGGACACTCCATTGTTCCCGTGACATTTAGACGAATTTATAAATAACGCCGCTGAATAAATTCTGTCACTGTCGTTCATATATAAATTTAATTAATACGCTCGCCGTGCATAATTCGGAGGATTTTAAAATCCGAACGTAACGCGACACGGCCGTGTCCGCACACGCGCCTGATTGATACAATTATAATTTATTCCAAATTCAAACGACACCCGCGTTTGAATGTGGAATAGAACGCATTCCTAATTGTTGGCATATGCTGTAGCGCTATTGGCCGATACGTTTTCGTATTTCAAACGTCTCTTTGTATTCGAATTTAGAAAAGCAGATTATTTTGCTTTCTTTTTTGACGTTTCGTTATTGTGTGCAAATATAATTGTTGTTGCGTCTGGTTATTGGTGTAAGTATGAGCGTCGATGGATAGTTTCGTCTCGCGCGCTCGCCTCGCATCCACTGTCCATAAAGATTACGTCGAATGGGTCTCGATAGTGACGTACTGTGCCTGTGAACTGCTTATTAACTTTATAGCTGATATTTTACTTTTTTGTAACATTTTTAGCCCTGTAGGTACTCAATAGTAAATAAGTAACGTCACATGTTTTGTGTGGACTATTTTAGGGAAGGGATGACTAAATGAAAAATGTCACGCACGCTCTATTGACGTATCGCAAACTAACATAAGAAATGCAAGTAAACAGAAATTGCATTCCGTGTAATGTATTGTAACGTTGCCAATGTTACATACTGCCAAAATTTGCGTCGTCTCGTTGGATTTATAGCCTATATATGTTTGATGTGAATGTGACAATTGTTTTGTTTGTGTTTAATATGGTTTTGATGGCAGCAGTCTGGTTATAATGGACGTCGTTAGTTTCAGTTGAAATGCTGTTAGCTGTTATAATCTAAGGTGTCACGTCGAGCCGTGAAACAGACGAATGTCCATTAAAATTATCTGCGTGAAAATAAACACACAGTTCTCAGTAACACTGTAATGAGCATTCTTCGTAATCAGATCAAAGCTTTTATTGTGTTTAACTTTTATACCTACTCATTGTTATGGAAACAGATGTCTCAACGTTTCAATAACGTCTTTACATTTTAACTTTGATAGAATCGTAAATGTAAACTTTCAAGCTTTTAATTTTCAAATTTCGAATCCACAAAACCAACTTTACGAAACAGTTAGTTTTTTTAAATAGGAAATTCGATTTTCGAGATTCAAATGATCCGTCCGCGATTCTCACCTAACACTGGTTGCAATGAACAGTGGGATAATAATGTTCTAGAATTAAATCGTATCTAAACTGTAGTGCGCCGCTCGAAATAGGGCGCGTTTGCAGCAATTATTTTAGCTCTGTCTTTCTGAAAATTGGCAGCCGTGTGAGATCTTTTGCGAACGGTATTCGGTTGGGAAACCGTTGTAGCCGCGTCCAGCTAAACGAGACCCGCGATGCGCCCCCCACACACTGACTTTTGTTAGAAAATCACTCAAAGGGGATATGTCAGCAGAAACTGGGCGGGTTTTATAAATAAAGTGCCCTGATATGCGAATAATAGGTAAGTCTGTCCGTCAGAGTGCGTTCGACGTGCGTAGAGTACTCAACGCTATTTTATTTTGGTCTAAGTTGCATTAGCTGCGCTTTGTTCGCCGGATTAACTAATCATTCGTTATTAATTTAATGCAGATCACTCGTAATAAATTTCACATGTTTACAGCTTTTGTCTAGTCGTTCACTACGACAGAAACGTGGAGAGAACTTTGAAACCATAAAGCGACGATCAAGAGTTAGTGTAAATCCCTTATTAAAACCTGTTATTATTCAATACAACAATAGAACATTTAAAATTAAAAAAAAGTCGAGCATGCCCATAAATGTGCGCTATTAATTTCTGCTACAATTTAATACCATAGAGAGAAATCGAACAGAAAAAAGTCCAACCAACGCCGTCGCGCGCTGAAAATTTACATTTGTAATCAGAGCCATTAACGTCGACAATAAAATGCATTGACATGCGTTAGAAAGTGACGAAGCTAGGGCGCGGGAGCGAGTCGGACGCTCCTCGCCGAGTAGCGCCAGACACAATAGCGGCGCGTGCACCGAGCGAGGGAGACCCGCGTATTGAGACCGAATGAGATAGCAATAGCTTTGTCAGTGCAGCTCCGATTCAATAATAGGTGCGTTTGGATTTTATGCGTTTGCGAAAAATGCACTCAGATTTATCGTTTCGCTTTCCGCGTAGTCTATTAACGTGTACAGTGGTCGACTGCATTTTTATTGTTTTTGATGTATTTTATATCTACACAGCCGTAATTATTGCTATAAACCTGCATGTCCTTTGTAGATGTCTGTTATGAAACAAAAACTAACACTTAGGTATCTGCTTTGACTATTAATGAATTTCATGAGAAAAATTATTAAGAAAATGTAGATGGATAGCATTCCGCTATCGTAATAAATATGACGTGCGTTAAAAAAAAAAAAACAATACAATAACTTCTAAGTCCGCGGTGCGCATACAAAATGCGCAACATAACAGAGTGCGGGACAGGTGCCCGGGCGCATTCTCGCGCGTTGTGCGAAAACGAGAAACGCCGATTAAAATGAAATACGCGACGTACGCAGGTTAATTAATAATATGGACTATTTTAGTTGCCGACAAAATATTGTTGTTATTAATGTGTCTGGATTTGTGGAGGATTAGGGGATGAGGCGTATTGGCGTTTTAACACGCTGTGGTTTAAAAGTGTGTGAGAAGAAATCTCGCAATGGCTTATTTTATTTATACCAAAGTTCAATCAGTGAAGGCTTGTTTGTCTTTTATATCGTCTTGGACATAAATTATAAAATGCCTGTAACTTTCAAGAAAATTTTAAAGTAACGACATTCAATGTAAAGCTGAGTAACTTGTACAAATGACAACTTTTGATTAGAAAATTCAACACTTTGGACAGTAGCCGATTCAAAATTGGTAATTTACAAAACATAAAACAATAATTTTAAAGTAATTAGGCACAATTAGTAAGCAAAACTATGCAAAATATTGACATAAACGTCATTAGCAGAGAGTACGTAACAGAGAATTGTTACATTTGGAATAACAAAACGTATCTCCGCAAATAGCCGACCGTCTGCCTCGACTTCGATTGCAGAACACTATCTACTTCGGGTGATAGTTACGAACTACGAAGATCTACGAAGTAAAAACAATTTGTATTTCGAACTTGTACGAATAGATTTGAATTAGGAATTAAGATCCCTATTCTAAGACGAGGCAGAAAAATGAATTTCGAGTAGGAGATCCGTTTTTAGGAGTTTGAAATTCGAACCGTAGAGTTCTATTTGACATTACATTTTTTCAATTTCTCGTAAACTTCTTATTCAGAATAGCACTATGAAGAAAAGTCAAATGTTATTGATATACCTACCTAACTACCTAAAAATATTCAAATTCATGAAAGACATAGACACAGTTCTAGAATACGACGTTCGAAAATAAAATTCTTAAGTCAAGTTTTTCCAAAATAAAACAAAACGAATACTTGTTGTCGTTAACAAAATAATTTACTCATTACTTTAACCACACACTGTTAAGGCAACGTCTTCAGTTTATTCTCCCAACGAAAAACCAACTTTACCACTTAGTAACAAGGTTGAAATTCCCGTTACAAAATGGAACTAACAATTCAGCAAATCACGAGTTGTGGAGACGTAACAAAGTGGAAATTGTAGTGTTTATTGTTGAAGCGATAATAAAGAGAGTTTACAACTGTTTTATTAACACTTATCTCGTAAACTATGAGGATTGTCTTCGAGTTAGTGAGTTATGTTTACTTTAGTATGTGCTATTTTGTTAAGTTCTTAAGTAAAAACTGTAAGAATGATCGGAGAATTTGTTTTTACTGGAATCTCTGTCATCTGCAAAAGACGTAGATTTTTGTTTGAATTTATGTTATCTTCTGGAAATTGCTGCTGTTTACCTAGGTACTGACAATTGTAAAATATTTTTTTTATTAACATAAGTAACTTAATAGAAACATTTATTGTGAAAATGTTTTTAATTTTCCATTTTCAGAAAAGTTTAACTAATAATTAATTCATTTTACGTACTGTGATAGACATTTCTAAAATCTCCTGTCACACCTTACACTTCAAAACTCCAAGAACTAAATCCGTTAACAATAAAAAAACAGGAATTCCGAACCAAAAAAATTAATATTCATCTTTCCTCCAACTCACCCGTATATGGCGTACACAAAAATCAAACACATCTGTACCGCATTTTTTACTGAAACTTAACAAAGACACCTAATGTATTATGAAACCGAAACCCGACGTGTGTTCGACTCAACTTCCTTTTATAACACTCCAACTTCCCTTCATGTTCCATAATCAACGCTTCTTACGTACGACGTTATTACACCACCCACGCAACAAAAACGTCGATGTATGACGAATAAATCGATGTTCTCAGTTATAGCGGGTTTCCTTCCACAAGGACATTCACCCTACTTTTTTTACGAATCCGATCTCATTCTTTTTTTTTTCGAATCGTTTTTATTCGATTTTAATTGTGTAAGGGTTTCCTTTTTTAAATAATGTTGACAAGCCAAAGGATTAATTGTTTTCGTAAATCGAATCGTAGATCATTTTATTAATCATTTTAAATCTAATCATGCTTACTTATTATAACTTCATGCAAATAGGTTGGTAGCATTTATTTTTAGATATCTTTAGGTTTTGTTTGCATAATGACTGGCCAACAATGCCATGCATGCTTAGCCTACAATGTTGCCACTGCTGGGACCTTATCTCGGTGAGAGGGAGTGGGCCGTAATCCACCACGCGGGCCAAGTGCGGGTTGGTAGATGTCTCGTTCTGGAACATCCCGGTTTCCTCACGATATTTTCCTTCTCCGTTTGAGAAAAGTGGTGATTGAGACAAAGTAAAACGTCTCCCTGGGTTTTAACCCAGACAGACGCTTCGACGAGTTCGTAAATCGTGGCCATTAACACTGGGGCACCACTGCAGCTGCTCACTGCTGTTGCAGTGTCTGAATTGGCATTATTTTAATATATCTTCCTACATATTTGTAGTCTACCTTCTCGGAAAATGGAAAACTCTAATAAATTTTTCATATCAACGATTATTTACGGTACGAAACGTGTTACAAAAGAATTCCTAATACAACTATACAATTCACTACGCAGCCATAAAAATGAGTTTAAAAAGAATCTCTAAAATCCATGTACCCTTTCAATAAAGATTGTCCGCTATTCAATCAGAAATATTATATCTAACAACGCCCGCATAATGTAGACTTAACTACTAAAAATATCGTACCCCTTTATATCAAAAAACATTACCCTCGCCCCAAGCTAAAATTGTTCGAGAAATATTAAAATAGTCAAAAGAGTTAAATTTAAAATGGAGGGTAGACAAAAAAGTCGTAATCTCTTAACTAACACAGCTGACGATATGACAATAACTAGTTTTTCGGATGAATTCGGAGATGACGGTTTAAATCGGCTAATGGAAGTAAAAAATGTGTTTTCGAATGATTTTGTTGATTCATTGGTTTTGTAAGAAATGGATTCGTTTTGCGTTTGTCAAATTAAATGCTTTGCTTTATCATGTAATTTGGCTTTTTTCTCTTTTGCAGTTATGTTTGAATCGTTTTAGCTACAATTAATAAAATATAGAATCAGTTCCTACAGCTGTTTATACATTTCATGTTACAAACGAAATATCTAATCCAACTTATCCGACCCACGGACAGTGGTCACGGCAAAAAAAAAAAAATTAACGTTCTCTAAGTATTCAAATATATTTTTGACAAATGACATTAAAGTTTAAAAAAATCCACGCATTGTTGTTGAACTCAACAGTGGCAAGGGAGCGCATGACGAAAGCAATTTAAAAATGGAAGGGTTTCACTTTTCGTTCCAATTTTAAAAAATGAACCCGCGACGAGTGATTTGACGATTCGGACGGGATTGTAAAACGAATTTTATGATGCGAGAGGGAACTAGCCATTTTATCACTTTTATTTTACATTTTTATTTTATACATTTTTGTGTATCGTCTAATCTCTTCATGTTTATACAGTCGACATAGCTATATATCAGTTACTCGTTAAAGCCATGTCATAAATTCGAAATTTATGACATAACTCTTAATAAACTCTGATAATAAATTTGAAAACCAAACATGTGATTCTAAAATTAAACTGAAAAGAAATGAGTTCTGAAAACGTTCCCATCCACTTGAGGCGTGTTACTTTTAAGTAATTTCACTTGTGTACATAAACCCTCTCGCGCTCGCTCCCACTATACACGCACACATCGCCACAGACGCAGATGTTGATTCCATAAAATAATATTTCATGTAAAGCACTAACCGCCCGACCGAGGGCGGAAGGATTGCGTTCTATTTTTAAATTTTTATATTTCGAAGCAATTCAAACTTGGTACCGGTCGCTTTATATTCGATTCCTTGCACGAATTTCAATCACAGAATAGCGCTCTCTCATTTCTAACCCAGTCTCGTTTCATAAGCTGTGGTAAAGTAAAAGTAATTATTAATAACGTTATACTTATTACTAAATGCCGAGTCAAAATTGACCTCTAAAATTGTTTGAACATTTCGCTCGTGACCATTCGTCAATTAAATCGGACGGGGACTCGTTATTAAAGGCGTATAAAAAAGAAATAAATCTTGAGGCGAGTTTTAAAAAGCTCCATTTCGAAGTAAAGAATGTTGTGTACAATCTCGGTTCGGACAAAAAAGTGACAACAAATAAAAAACGTCCCGCAACACGGCCGACCAACAGATTATCAGCGCTAAAAGGGTTGCTCCCGCGCTCTCCTCCTTTTGTTCCTTCCAAATTCAAACTTGGGATCCGTACAAGGAGCGTTCGAATGCGAATTCTATTTTTGAATATTCTACCGAGAATTTTTAATTAATGCCGCTCGGCCGCGCTCGTATTTTTAAAATTCGTATTCTGTTTTAAATCGAGTTCGATATTCAATTTTTGCGTTCGATTTCTGCGTTTTTTATTTATGTTGTGCGATAATGACGTTTCGCTTTAAGTGCTTTATTTCGATTGGCGATTTTATTCCGATGTATCTCCTTGAAGGTCGGTAGTTTTAGTGATTAATGGTCCAGATATGTGGAGTGCTTTTTAAACGAAATATTGAATTTAATGATGTTTTGTGGAACTGTGCGATCTGTTTTTGTTTCGACACGCGTAGGCGTTTTCTATAGGCGTACTCAATGACACAGTCATGTTACCACATTGTAGATAGTTGCATTATCGATCACTCGTGCACCCAGCATTTATAATCTTCGTATTAAGATATTTTTGGATTTTCGATGATAAAATTTTATGGCTGACGCTTAAATGACGAGCAATTCATGTTTATTACATAATTTATATTCCCTTATAAGAATCGGTGAATCCAATAAGTCACAGAGTACAAAAATGCCTCGATGTCGGGAACTAAATAAACAGTGTGAAATATTCTCGTTGTTGGTGTTATTTTAGTCTGTGCGCGTGCACTTTAAATGAGTAACCAATAAGTCGCATTAAGGGGTCACTTGACGCATAGCATCATACGCGGCCAGCATACGCAAGTCGTTGACCCCAATACGCAAATGGGGACTTCTTATTATGATATTATAATCGATATAATATCGAATGCCGTAGTCGAGGCGTGTAGATAATAGACACCCTTTTGTATGTAAGAGATGTACCTGAAGAGGAAACTGGCGTGTTCTTGGAATATTATGTCGTAACACTATTGAGATTATTAATCGCTTGTCCTATTTGTAATATGGAGACTATTGGAGACCACACAAATGGAAATAAGGTTCTAAATAATGTCGAACATGCAAATTTAACTTGATGTTCATTCAACGAATAGTTCTCACTACAATAGCATTGAAATCGTTTTCGAATCCTGTTCATCCCAAAAGGGACCAAACAAGTCTGAACATTTTTATTTTTTGTAGTTCCTCTTCTTATGGGTACACGTGCGTAGTCACATTCGAAATATATTCTTTTAATAACATGTTACCGTCTAGTAATCATTCGTTCACATAATGGCGTTCACTTAATATTCCATTTTCGAAAATATTTGAATCGTCATGCTCGTTCCATTCCATTGTGTCGGCGTTCGGCTATCTGATTTTAAATTTGGAAGGCGATCGATCTCTTATTGGTCGAACGTTTGAATTCGGAACTTAATTGTGGTTCATGTTAATTAAATTAATTGAAATTGATTCGCGCTTTGCGAATGGACGTCTTGGGACAAGTTTGAAGACCAACGAACTTGAGAAATACGATTCCCGTAAGTTTAATACGATGAGGAGGGTAAATTCAATTCTAATTACTTAGCTACCATCAAACTATGTAGTTTGTCAATTTAGGGTAGTTTTAAACAGACTCTTGGCTGTCTGTTGTTCAATATGGAAAACTAGGTATATACAATTAAATAGCACTTATCTTATAATAAATCTTGTAACATTCCAACATTCTATTGCGGACTCCAGTCTGATTCTAAGAAGACATTCTATTTCTCAGACGTCTTAAACTTAACAACACTATATTCTAATAAAATCCAGAGCAATCCTGTATTATTTCCTTCGTAAACAGAATTCGCATCTTATTCCGTATCAGACTAATGTTTTCATTTTTGTTTCCAGGTATTTTGCCCGAACACCATGTTTAGAAATTGGCGACCGATATCATCGACTCAAATACGACGTTTTGTCACGAACCCTACTCGGAAACAGTGAGTGGAAACTAGATACTAATAAAAAACTAAAGTATAAATAAAACAAATACACTTATTCAAAAAGAGAAACAATTAAGAACTGGTTGCGTCATCTTAAGTTAACGATGACATAAACTTCAATCTTCAACTGTCACTCTTGCGTTCGGATGGCAATTTTGAATTTCGAATCGATGATTACAATGACCGATGAATACACTATTTCGTCCTCATTTCTTTTTAAATTTTGGTCCTTTACTTTCTAAGGACCAACATTTTCCAAGGAATGAAGTTATTCGAAGGTAATAAAGTCCAATAAATCAAGTAGAGCCACTGGTTTGATGGTATCTTCAAATTCTTCAATGCATCGGTCGTTGCAATGTCAATTTGAATTTATCAGTTGTTTACAAATCTGAGACTTAAATTATAGTAATTTGAAGTTTGCGAAAACGCGTATCTTTGAATATGAGTTGTTTTTTTTTTCAAACCCATTTCGTTTGAAAAAAAAAACTCCATTTATTAAAACTTTAAAATTACAGCCCGAAAGTTCTGCTACACTACGCAACACCACGACGACCAAAAATATGTTCTTATTAGAATTTTTTACCCCTTGTACCAACTGTAATTTTATTAAAGTCCCCTCCCCGTGAAGGATGAGTTTATTTAAAAAATGGAAAGCTAAGCGCTCACAAAAATAATTGATGTGACCGGACCCCTTTCATAATCTCATTGCCTGCTCGTATATGATCAGCAGACAAAGCCGAAAACTGTATTCAGTAGTTATATCTATGGCTTTGCCGGCCCAAGGGCTGTTAAATCAACCGAATGGAACCTAGAGCCCTAAGCGTATTAACGAAGGGCGTTGCCTAGGCTCCCTCGGTAATTGGGCTTACGTTAATATTGTCAATCGCTGGAATGGTCCATTTAATCAGTAAAAGCTCACATTGCGCTTTTGAATTCACATTCGTGAAAAAATTTGTACGAAAAAACAAGGTGACACGACCTAGGACGTTATTGACATTGCTAACCTTGATAATGACATTGCATTATTTGAATTCCGAATTCAACTTTTAAAAACACCGACTCAAACGATCAATCGTCCAAAAAGGATTTACACGTAGATAAAAGGCGCTAAAACCGCAATGTTCTTTAATTTTCAAAATCGGAATTTCTGGAGCGTTGAACTTTTTTTTCACAACAGTTTTGTGGAGCATCGACACTTTAATTAGAACGTAGCTTTATTCGTTCAATAATTATAATCGAATGTGTATAATTACATTCGAGTATCGAATCGAAACCGGGCGTATTGATATTAAAAATGATGTTTTTGTCTGTCGAACGTTGAAACAAAGCAGCGGTAATTCGTATGAAGTGACTTGCGTTTAGCCAGCTCTTTGTCTGTCCATCTGTATTCACAAAACGAAATATTTTTTTTTTTCTGTACTTACTTTTCGAAGATAATTGTCGTTAATAATCGTCGGTCGAGATTAGATATCGATTGTGAGTACAACAATGTGTTGTGAGAATTTTAATTTAAAAAAATACATTATGATTGGGTAACAGACGTACCAACTGGCAGACTAATGACTGCCGTATACGGTGTTGGGTAAAAATTAAAAAAAAAACATATTACAGAGTACCGGGACATCGAGTTCGGGAAGTCGAAATGTTATTTTATCAGGAGTGCAAGTTACAGTCACTAAGTCCCAAAAGTGTATGTCATGAATTATTTATGGACAACTTTATACTTCCCGGGCCTGGTTTCGCCACAAAAGCGGACGTTTTTGGGAATAAATTCATCGAAAAACGCCTTTTATACAGCATTAACATTATTTATGTTCCGGCCGAGTGGCGGACACTACGCGCCTTCGAAATGTTATTGTCGAAAGTTGCTCGCTCGTTTTCTTGCGGATTCACTTGGAAAAAATAAGCACATGCATCTTATTATAGTGACGCCGTATTTTTATGAAGATGTGATCGATTTTTTAAGTTTTATGGTAAATTAATTCGGAAAAAAACAAAAAGTTCAACGCGGACAGATTCGGGCTTTGACAGAGCTTTTGGCATGCTATGCGTGTTCTTATCATCTAAGTTATACTTAAAAAGTAGGTAAGTAACTATAATTCAAAGGTAGGTAGGTAACTATAATTAAAATAGGTCCCACTACTGCTTCGTTTAAAAAAAAAATCGAAACCTTGCATAATCCAATGCAGATTATTCAAATTCCGAACTCTATCCACTATACAAAAAGCTCTCGATATAATGAATACAATATTGTAGTTACAAAGTATGTAACCGACTTATAATAGAATCGCATAAAAATCCCTCCGATGATTGCACCGTGGGATTTTAAAACAATGCGATTGTTCCACCTTTGTGAAACATATTTGGATAATGTTTAATAATAAAATAAAATAAAAACTTTGTTACTTTTTGTCGTTCTGATCGATGTCTCACTTGGTATTTTGTTTCGACGTAATTTGCACTGCTTAAATTAATGCATATCACTTCTAGGAATAATAAAAACTTCAATAAGTATAACTAGGTACCTAGGTAAGATGACTCAAAGTTAAGACAAATAAATAGAGTTAAAGCTAGTTCAGTTTTAAACTGTAGACCTACCTAATGGGCGCAAGTTATAGATCCATTTCGACTCATACATGACTTAATAGCAGGTCATTTGGACATAAACGACATGTTCTTTCATTCGCGAGCGCTTTAAACACACCGCCAGGATACTTATGCCTCTCTATTTAAATGTGGAACTATCAACCGTTACTTAAAACTATCATTAAACGGATATAAGTAACAACACTAAAATAAAAATTCATAAAAAGAACAATTGGAAAACGCCAACACGTCGCGGCGATAACGCAAACGGATTCGAAATTTTAAATAGTTCCATATTCAAACGGCCGATTTCAAATATGGAACGGCGATTGTTTCCCGTTTTCGCTGGTAGTTAGCGACGGTTCTTAATATGCGGGTTACGCATGCGCTCAACTACTGTTTCACAATGGATGAAGTCGACAATCGGTTTCTATTTTTTTTATTGATATTTATGTTGGCATTGGTTATTTAAATTTGATATTACGACTATGTTACTTCTTGTAAGGTATAGAATGATGGAAAAATTTATTTAATGCAGGTAGCAACAGTGTAAGTACGTGCATAAAAACGACAAAGCTCTAAAATTAAATTTGAATTTCATTCAAGGTTTTCGTTCAATAATTCCATTCCATGTCATTAGAATTATGTGTTTTTTTTTGACATTTTAGAACAAGCAAAATGGTATATTGCAGTGTAAATCAATTTCATAACAATATGATCGCGACACTGAATCTATCGCTGGCACACATAATATAATCGAATGTAATCAATTATACAACAAATCGACGTCAGTTAACCCTATGCGTGCCTGCCTGCATTCAAAACGCGCAGCGTTGCAACGCTGTGGCCCCGACTTAAAATCGCGCGATTCCACAGAAAACGTGTCGAGGAAACGTATGCGTTCGGAAAAGTCGCAATAACTTAAGCAATCAGTATGCAGGACTGGGGTTCAGTTCCCGCTCACGTCTCGGTGAAAATATTCGTTCGTGATACGTCAAATATATTATTATTTCTACTTTCTACGCCGTTTTCGGTATATCAAACGGCCATTATAGACGGAAAATATAATTTTTGGGTTCTATTTATTGTTGCTTATTATGGTCGAGTATTGCTTATTGCGTCAAATAACGGGACATGAATACAGAATGGGCAATCAAATAAAAAGGATTATAGATCGCATTTGAAATAATAATTAGGTATGTTTGTGTCTATTGTACGTCCTATTTTGTAATTAAGTGGGTAATCAATGAAATCAAACACATAATTGTTGCCATATAAACGCCTGCTATTTACACAACATTAGTTAATGTTTCTTTATACTGCGCTGTATTTTAAAAGCTACGATTTCAATGACATTCGTGATTACAAACATAATTTAAATTCATGTGCTTAATTTAAAATGTACCAATCTAAAGTATGGCAATAGTTATAATTCAACGTTCAACATTAAAATATTCTAGTCGAATATCAAAGCAGATGAAAACATAACATTGTATTAAAATCAACGAGTAGCACCAATAAACAGAGCCCATCAATAAAGTACTAATTTAATTGATTTCACAATCTATCAAAACGAATTACGACTCAATGTTCAACTTTAAAGCCCAACGAATAGAGTCGCAACTTGTTCGTAAATCACCATCATCGTGGAACGCCCGAACAAATTGGTAACTTCCTCGAAGGATTTTTATTTTTATTGATAAAAGCGTCTCTGACGACAATTGGTACGGATTTGGCCTTAAATTGGTCGAATCACTGCGGCCTCGGTCTTAGTTACCATGTTGTATTGAACCGTTGGCATTGTAGGGTTAAGATGGGATCTAATTGTGTCTTTTTGATACGTTCTAGTCCAAGGATGGAAAAGTCAGGATGAGGATGCTGAGACTGCTTGCTATAATATATGGATGATATTCTGGTTTCTATTATTTTCTTGACATAATGTCTGTTATGCTTTGGAATGCTTCTGAGTGTTCATCATAGATGTACTTAGTTGAGATGTTTGTTAAGGTGATTATTTTCCTTCATCATCATCATCTTTTCAGCCGAAAAACGTCCACTGCTGGAGATAGTCCTCCTCCAAGCTCCGCCACTTCGACCGATTGTGTTCTCGCATCCAGTGGATTTCTGTGGCAGGTCATCGTTCCACCTTGAGGGAGGCCTTCAAATGCTACGTCTTCCAGTGGTCGCCACTCCAGAACCCTTTCGACCCCATCGGCCATCTGTTCTGCATGCTTTTCTCTATGTTTTCACAAATCTTATAAGATTTCTCTTTTCTCGTGCTTGTGGTTTCCAGCTTCCAGCAGATGCAACTCAGAGAAATAGTTGAATGAGTATCCATTATTGTTACAATCTCCAAAACCATTTCATCGCCACAATGGATTGAATAATATCCATAGCTTTGTAAAGGGTATCTCTGAGCTCTAATCTCCGCCCATTTAAATTTCAAAAAGGCGACGCATTTTATGGCACTTCGCAATATCGATCGATGGTCTATTCCCTCGATAACTATTCCCAAATTTCGGACACAAACATGCAAAACTTACACCCTATTTTTTGAAACATTGTAGTGTCAAATTTTCCGTCGGTCCCCAAGTCCACTTTACTAACCCTTCCCAAAAAAACTAAAAATAAAAAACGGAGGGGACTTTTAAAATCGTTATTATAATCTCGGACGCCATTTTGCCTATATGGGGACGCGCCCTTCAATTTTAAATCTTTTTTTAACAAAAACCCCTTTGATGTTTATGCATTTCGGCAATATCTCCCGCTCGGCTAGATACGCGACATTTGGCCGTTTCGGGGATTTCACTGATGCATATTTTAGATTAAAATTTTAATACTCTATGCCCACCCGCGCGGATACGTTGCCAATTTATGTGATGGCAATATATCATACATCGATGTTTCACTTTTGTTAGCGGGCCCACTCCGTCATGTCTACGATGGTCACAGCAATTATTTGTTGGCGTAGGTACGTATGCTGTACCTCGCTAGCGACACGAGCGGACCTTGCGACATGAAGACAAGACCGAGACGCAACAATCAGCGCACAAACTAAGACTAACGTCCAATTAATCAACTCATTTAACTAAAAAGTCGTGTGGGAAAACGTACGGATGTATCCAACCGACGCATTCCAAATTCGAATGAATCTGAAAGGCAAGCGAGATTTGAAAAGAGAATGAGATTTGAAAATAGAACACGCCATTAGGAGTGAACACAATGGTCTCATTGGTCGATTTGAAAAAGGAACAATTTGTTAAACGTCAAATATGAACTTTTTTATTTGAGATGTAATGAAACGCGGTGTGATGTCTAGTACTCACATCTCTAACGTTTTTTGTGTTGGATCGCCGCGCTCGTTTTTCATTTGTTTTGTTATACGTACCGCCGTACTTATTAATGTCAAAATTAAAATAAGAATTCGAGCAAAAGCCAGAAACGCCACCGGCGACAAGATTATTATTTTCTTCTTTTTCTTGATTACGTTATTGAGGCGGACTCGTCTACAGAGAACCATTCCAATTAATAGCCAACCAAGCGAAAATTGACGTAGGTTCGTAGATACGCGAAAACACACATAACTACGATTCATAAGCTAAAAAAACAATATAAGCCCCACCGTAACATAGATTTGTAAAACAGACGGTCAATTCCATACATTTTTTGCGTTTGCTGCCTACGCGCTGGTTCTCTCGTGCATTCAATTTAGTTCTGTCATACTTTCTATCTACGCAACGTTTATCGGGTGATCACAAACACGAGCAATGACATGTAACTATCAATATTTCTAATAACGTTTAAAAACAAAGTTATATTAGTTTCTTATACGAATGGAGCGGCCATATTAATCATTGGAACGAATTTCCGTGCGCCATGTCATACGGAGTTCGTTTATTAAAAATGTGACGTATCAAGATCAACATCTCTTCGTCTGAGAGGGACGAAGATATGTGTTAGTTAGTCGAGCGAGAGGGACCAACATGTGCTGACATTTCAACGGGTCATCAACCCTACGGGCGTCCTGCTCTAACGAGAATTCGAAGATTTGATTTGAATTGTTCTTAATTTGAAATATTGGTCCGGACAACGAATTTTATTATGTACACATTTTTTTCGGTTATCATGGTTTATTAAAATGAATTTTAATAGATATGTTTCTATGAGCTACCGTTTGATATTTTAATGGTTCGATCGATCAATAGAAGTGCGTAAAACTGTAAAAACATAAGTTTTATTACTACAAAGTTTCATAAGCGGTTTCTTTGCGTAAACGACTTTGGAAAAAAAAAACTCATGTTTTGCCATGGTAACATTACGGATACGGATTGTTTATCATTATGAATAACAATTTTTATGATTAAGAATTCATATTGTATCTTGCGTTTTTTGTCTATTTGTTACTCGTTTCCGATCCAAGATAACGTGTGTCGTTTAAGGTTGGACTCCACCTGATACCTATTATTTCTTACTTCCTACTAGGTCCCAATCAATAATAGCACTTAAGTATACACCAGTAAGACCTTGTTCCAAAAACATAATGTACTAATTCCATTAAAAAACTTCAATTATGTCACAAAACATCCATTCCAATTGGATGCAATAATTAAGTGGTCACTTCTCAATTTACTTTTAATTACTTAAAATGTTTATTGTGTAGTGACAAGAACAATTAATATTATACCAAACATCTGTAATAAATTAGCAATACTAAGAAAAAAGAAAAATAAAATAAGAAAAAGAAAACCATTTTCCAGGAACGATGTGACCGCCAACGACAATGTTTTTTTTACTTTTTTTTTCTATTGTCATAGTTTCACGCACGAACTCTGTCATGCTGTTTTTTTCTATTGTCATAGTTTCACGCACGAACTCTGTCATGCTGTTTTTTTCTATTGTCATAGTTTCACGCACGAACTCTGTCATGCTGTTTTTTTCTATTGTCATAGTTTCACGCACGAACTCTGTCATGCTGTTTTTTTCTATTGTCATAGTTTCACGCACGAACTCTGTCATGCTGTTTTTTTCTATTGTCATAGTTTCACGCACGAACTCTGTCATGCTGTTTTTTTCTATTGTCATAGTTTCACGCACGAACTCTGTCATGCTGTTTTTTTCTATTGTCATAGTTTCACGCACGAACTCTGTCATGCTGTTTTTCCTAACCTATTCCTTTTCTACTGGAATTTTATATTTTAAATTAATTAAGTAGCTTCTGTAGTTAATTAAATTAACAGCAGGTATCTTTTTAATTATCCACCTAAAACGTTTAAAGTTTTTCGCATAGTTGAAAAATAGTTCGAAAATGCGACAACTACAGCAAAAAAAATACAGTACACCGAAACTCGTTTTACTGTTTCGCACCCCTACTAAATCCCCCGCCATATTGGAATATAACAAAGTAACTACAATGGCACGATAATAATAATTCATGTATCACTAAAACTGAATTAAAATGCACGAACACAGTCTATTCGAAACAAAAGAGCAACAAAAATATTAAGCAGCAAATATAAGCGAATCATAAACGATCATAACTGGTTGTGCTTGTCCATTTATGGTGTTGTAATCCTATTGTGAGAGGCTCCTCATCTCTATGTGTGGGTTTATGTGAATACATATACGTTAAAAATGTGTTCAATCATTAATTTCGGACGTAATTGAACGACTTGAGAACTGGTGGCAAAAAGACGATGTTTCGCCGAATTTGGAGTTAGGGCGGTTGCAGATAGGTTGTTGATTCAGTGACAGATTCGGATTCGGAAAATTCTGTTTCAAGTTTTACAAGAGTGCATTTCCAAAAAAATCTCCAGTGACGAGTGAAGAACTTGCACAGCGTAGCACCTTAAAAAGCTACGTTTGCCTGAAACTTTTTTAATGAATTAAGTCTTAATTAAACTATTCGTGTACTCTACAAATAAAGTAATAGTTGCTTTAAGGTAGATTATCAAGGAAGGAATCTCATCTAGATTCTCCTATAGTCACTTAAAACTGGAAAAACAGTCGCAGAAATGCAAAAATTATAAAAATAAACCATTCCGCTTCCGATCGCAGCGTCGAAATCCGTCGATATGCAATCATCTTAACTTGCACCGATCGAATGACGTTCCCTGGCATTCCGAATTTATACGTTCATAAAATTCTTTTGTCAAATTTACGTCGGAGTTTTCGTATATACGAGAGCCGGCCTGTGGATTCTTTAACGAAATCATCCAACTCCATTTTTTACCAATGGTTATTACGTACGGCAAATGTTTTCACTTGTTCACAGGCGGTGATATTCTCACGGTGTAAAGGGATTGCTATTTGGCTAAGTGGTTATTTTTCAGACCAAAATTAGGGAAATAATTTGTTTTGTAATGAGACTTAATCCATCAACCATCATGAGCCTACAGCAGTCCACTGCTGGACTGCCTCTCCAATTGCACGCTCGATTCTCGGAAATTCTCCTCCAGCTGCTAGCCCGAGGGCGTCCTACCTTACGGTTACCGATTCGCTGTCTCCACTCAAGAACACGTCTACCCGAACGGTCATCGGTTCTACTGCCAATAGCCTATTATCACTTCAGCTTGCTTATTCGGTGAGCTATGTCGACTACTTTGGTTATCTGCCGGATCACTTCATTCCGGATTCTAACCCTTAAGTCTAAGAGACTGAATCAAGCTTGAATAACCGTGAATGCAAGTTCTAAACAAACTTTTATCTGAACTACAACTTTAATTTAATAAAAAAGTCAATCAAGCAACTTAATAACTTAAACCGCTACTTAACTACAACGGCAACTAAGCAAAGAAAGCAAGACAAATTCCTAAGATAATTACTTTAAAAAAATAAGCTTCACCGAAAACGCATTCATCATTTATCTTAGTTCGATATCAGCTACTTGGACAGTCCAGTTTTCTATTATTCATTAGCCATTGTTGGTTTGCATTGGCCTGAAATTCGGTGGCCATTACATTAATAATTACTTCTCAAAATAATACTAGGTTCGATCCACGACTACGATAACGTTCATACTGGTTGCTACTACACACATCACAGTGTAACTTTAACAGTATGACGAGACCAGTACACCCACGCGACAAATTGTTGCTCTGGTGATGAACTTAAAAGTAGTACAGATTGGGGCCTTAGAAATCGTTATTGATGAATGGTAGATTTTTTGGTAAATAAATGTTAACGATTTGTTTGCTTGTTTAGTTTATGCGGTTAATTAACTTTATAATCTGGTTTCTAACTGGTCTACTTATCAATTTACTGCAAGCAAGTAAAATTCTTGAGTTTGTCATTGTTAACAGTGGACAATCCTATCAAAACTTGAAATTATATTTCTTATTTTGCGACACAAATTCGTCCAACGACAAATTGCATCACTATTCCCATATCGCTTTCAATAAAAGCTACTGTATTGCTTCGCCTACATTATTGCATCAAGTAATTAATTTCGTGCGGTGTCCGACCAATCACATGCGTTTAGGTAGCGGTCATAGATCAAAAGATTTTTATGCGTTGACGTGACATGTACCCGTATGACGTAAGAAATGAAGATCGTGATAAGAACAAAATAATGGTTCAGTCGTGTGTTGTATGGTTGCGCAATTAGGGTAAATAGTTGAAAGTATCATTAGAGTAATAGTAATTTACGGCTGATAGATTTTGAGATGTCAAAATTCATTTATTTTTCAGTCAAACATATCACGAATTCACGACCTATTAATATCCGCTTTTCAAAATAGAGCTTTGACAAGCTGTTTTTTTGTGCTGTGGTCACCAATCAGTTGGTTTAAAGTTTGGGATTATGGCTACTTAAGTACCTATGATTTCTCAATGATAACCAAGGATGCTTCTGAATAGTTTACTCATATATTTGATAACAGTGTTTTTTAGCAATGGATTTTTAAGTACACGATTCTCAAAGTCAAAATAAAAATAACGAAGTCAAAATTTATAAGAAAATAGAATTGTTTCTAGTTCCTTACAAAAAGTAGTTTTGTATGGAGAAAAATGGACGACAAACTCCATTATTACTCTTCTAAAATGATACAATATTTAGTATGCTATTGTTGTTGCAGTCACTTTTGACAGATCAATATTAAATCACCAATTTATTCACAACTAGCTTTTGCTAGCAGCTTTGCCCGCGTGGAGTTCGGTGGAGGTCGGTTATACATAAAATCAAAATATTTTATTTCACATAAGCCTGCATGGGCACTTATGAAACGTCAGAAGCTAGGTGCACGGTTCCAATTTGTCGTTTCCTATGGAGAAGAGCCGGCAAGAAACTCCACGGTTACTCTTTTAAAAATAATTGCCTTTTACAATGTTTTCAAATTACAGTGATAAATAGGTATGGGAGGACAGTGCAGGCCAGTCAATAAGTACAAGGTACTTAGAGGAATTAAAATACAGAACAGAAAAACGTCTACAAATCTAGTCTCTAAGGCCTACAACGTTCTCTCATTCACAATATGTAAAAGAATCTACGTATTTATAATGAATGTATTTGAACCAAGTGACATGATTTCGATAACAGTCACTAATAATAGATAATAGTAAAATTGATGTATAATGTCAAATAATGATGAGAATATGTCAGTCATTGTAAAAAATAAAAAGAATAAAAATTAACATTGCAATTTGGGAGCAGTTAATAGACTTTCACACAGTTTTACTGTTAATGAGGTACCAGGGGAGCCACATGTGCAGGAGGAATTAATGCCAAACTTCCCTGTCTTCAACGTAGTCTTTTATCTTATAATATGCTTTTTTCATAATAAACCTTCTTCTTGAATCACACTATCTATTGATCAAAACCGTATTAAAATCCGTTGCGTATTTTGTCTAATAAACTATGCAACGTATTTTAATACGGTTTCACCAATAGACCGAGTTATTCAAACGCTTAGTACATACTCGAAAAGCAACTTTATTTTATACTATGTATATAAAAATATTCCATCTCGAAGTTGAATTCATTATCCCCCTAGGCAACATACTTGATTGGTTTAAAATCGAATAATTAAACAGCAAATTCTGTAACTCAAATATTATCATTTCACAATCTCGCACAACGTTAGGACAGATTTTTGCCCAAACACAGTCTAACTGGGCAATAATTAGCTTTATCAGGAGCTAAATATCTTTTAGCCGATAGAACATAGACTATAGACTTATTATTTGCATTGTGACACTATGGCCTTAGAGCTATTCGTTATTGTTAGGTGCTATTTTATTATTGTTATGATTTTCCTACGCTTGCAATGACAATAATAGATGAGAAGGGATTTATTTTGATCCGCAATCTCATCGTCTAATTATTAAGCACGTTTGTAATTGCAATCGCTTTAAGCATGACAGTTCAAACCTTTTTTTATGCCTATACAGGGAACTGACAAAATTAATTTAACGGAAACAGATCCGAATCACCATGGACCATGATGATTTGAAGCTGTTATTGAAGGATTTTGCTTTTTCTTGACAGTAACCCCCAATCCATCGTGAGAACGTAAGCGCAATTATGTCATACTATAAAAAATAAAACCAATCACTGTCACATAAAAAAAAAAAACGAATGATCAAAAACAAAAGTTCCTGTTATTTATATGAACTTTAAGCTTTAAGCAATTTTATGCAAATAAACGTATAATTATCGTAATTTTTCTAACATATACTTGCAACTGTTGCCAGACTAGTTTTGTTAAATAAATTATTTTTAATTACACACAGAAGCGGCAACGTTTACTGACCATGAACTAATACTTTTTTGCGATATTTAGTTTCTTGTTTGATCTTTTTTGAGGTTTTTAAATTTGGTCCACACGTGGTTGAATAAGTAACCGATCGAAGACTGTTACAAATTTGATCTTGTTTTAGAATTCTCTAAAGGATAGGTTTTTTCCCGATAGTGATAGAGACTAATAGCTTGAAATCTTAATGAATTATCCAATTAAACCTAATATAAAACTTAACAGTATGTACCTACAATATAAAAGGAAAAGATTACAGGTCTTCAAAAAATGGCTGTCATTAAGAAATATGCCCAGAAGTCTGGCAGCATTGCCACGTTGTATGGCGATGCTGATTATTTGGGCAAAAAATTGGCCTACCCTCTTGTCACGTGAAGAGAAGACTGAAGATGAGGGGCTCAACTCTATAACTCTATACCTAAAGTCATTAAAGAGTCCAAATCGCTTCCAACTTTTAAAAGGCTATTGAAACATCATGTCATAAATAGTGTTGAAATTTTATTTTATGTTAATACTTTTATCTTATACCTTAATTCTAGATTTTAACTCAGCGAAACCGTCGTATGACTAAATTTTTATGTTTTTCCTCGTTGAAGTGAATATTGTATTATTTTTGAGAGAAATAAATTTTCTTAAACCGTAAAAACCAAGTGATCCCATGGCCCTAGTGTTTCAACCCCAAACGGCTCGAACATATAACTTCCAATAGCTTGAATGAAATCGACGATTCATTTAGCAGAAACTCCGATTTGAACACATAGTCGTACGTATAGAGTGTTTATATTTAATATGGTGGTAGAAGCAGTTTAGTTTTTTGCAGACAAGACTCTACCTAGATTATTATATATCCAGAGACATTGATTTAAAGTAGATATATCCAAAATAATAAACACTCATGCAGTCTGTAACAGCAATTCCCTGCTTCATAACCGGTTTTCGGATAACCACTATCAACCAACCAACAACTGGACCTCAACCGAAGGTGGAAAAAGACCATTTATATAGAAAAGAAAGAAAATGCGTTTAAAAAACACAAAAAAGAACAAGTTGGGGGAAATATGCGTCACATCCACGCAAAACGGTCATCGCTTAACATAAATGCTGCGATCCTTTGCGAGACAGAGCCACAGCGCTGGTTTTCAAACTTTTCAGCATATGGGGAAAGAAACGAGAAATAATGTGGGGAAAGAATGTGCGCTATCTCATTCTGATTTAGCCCGTCTCTTGCTGCCCTCTTCCAGTGACGCCCAAAGCCGAGGTCCATACCCCATAAGGGTGCCTTTAGCGTGTAGTTAAGTTTTTAAGCCCTGGGTGGACGCCTTCATTTATTGAGGCAGCCACTGCGAAGTCCGGTTAAGCAGCCGACTAACTCTGAGGTTGAACTGCGAGATGTAATTAAAAAAAAGAAACTCATGTACATTTCAGCGACAGTTAGCGTCGATATCAACAGGTACAACATAAAATGAACATGATTTCATCTTAGAGGCAAACCGCCTAAAATCCTCAATAAAACTGTCATTTCTACTGCTCAACCATCACGTAACATCACATGCAGGTCATACATACAATTTGTAGATACCCCACGGCTACTACGGTACTTGAAGCTGCTCCAAATATACTCTGTCAGAATTCGATTAGAAACGATGTTTGATGGAAAACAGTTATTAACATCTTATAGATAGCTCCATAGGTTTTTTAGTCCCAATTATTTACAGCTTAACGTTTGACGTACAATGATGTGGAGGTGTGTTTTAGTAATTTAATTTTTTTCACGGATTCAAAATGGCGGGTTTATGTAATTTTTTTGCTTAAACAATTTAACTTGCTAGTTATGAGATACTCCAATAATGGTGTATCTTTTTGTATAATCTAAATAGTGGGAGCGTAATTTGCTGAAACTATTACGGACTTAGACTACGTAAAAATATCGCGGCGAGGTTTTACCGAGCATTGGATTTGCAACTCTCGGTGTTGTACTGAGCATTGAGAATCCAACAGAGAGGATACCAGCGCGTCGAAAAAACACTCTGTTCGATTTTCAACTTTCGGCGTTAAGGTGAATCTGGTCGACATTTTTTCCATACAAACTTCGGGAGTTTATTACTCCACTGTTCCACAATGTACACCAAAAATTAAACATGGTAGGTTTTATCTCATTATTAATATTTTCTGTACGGAAACAAAATATTAAAATAAAAAGTCATTAAAAAGTTAGGAGTCAACAAAGATTCGTTTTTCTTGCTAATTTAACCTACTTAACTTTAGGCGTGTTTAAGTAATAAAAGAAGTGTAAAATCTCCAATACCAAGTCGGTAACTACAAAGTTCAAATATCGACAATTTCAGTAAACTTTATTGAGCATTGGTTTATGCAGTGGTTTTTTCATAAAACCCGATCTTCCGAAAGACTTTTCTTAATTTTTTACGCGCCTGTTGTACTATAAATGATCCTGCATCTAACTCAATAACGTTGTGCGTGTAGACTTGCGTCTAACTGCTCATCCCTGATACTACCCCTGTCGGACACGATGCCTGGTGAGACAGCGTGCTTTTTAGCCAGGCCCATCGGTAAGCTCGAGCCCGCGACCACAGATTTCAGCACTAACTGGTGGGTTCCGCAAGGGCCGATGCCTGCCAGGGGTGCGGGTTGTTTGAAAGAAATACCGTGGCCCCTGGCACACAGGCAACTGAAGGGGTGGGTTTAAGTCAGTAAAAGTCTGAGCCAGAGCGGGAGAAGTTATTTGATAATTTCCTAACCTTAAAAAAAGGGGTACCATGTTACCTAGCAACTGGGTTTCCGAGGTCAGATAGACAGTCGCTCTACCTATAATACTGATATTCAGTTGCATCTAGTCTATGGCATAGAACTTAATAGACATAATTGGAACGCAGGACATTGGCGGTGCGGGCGAAAATGCTGGCCCGTAGGTTCACGCGATGTACAGATATAAAGCATACTGCACATCCCTGTACTCGAGCGCTCTATAGATCAGCTATACTAAACGTGCCGTCAATGCGTTGCACGTTCAATACAACAACGCATTTAGGACGCTGTTGCGACTGCCGCGTTATTGCAGTGCATCTGCAATGTTTGCTCGAGCCAGAGTGGGTAGCCTCTCAGCTGTATCTATGTGTCAGCTGTATCTATATAGCTGTGTGTGCGCAAAAAGAATACTTCTCGTCTTACCAGATTGCGGGAGAGTAGCTACAGTTTCCTGAAAGGTATTGCTGATTAGCCTGATGAAAGCTCCATAATGAGGCATGCTATTAAAACTACCCTGTCGGTATTAGAATTTAAGTACTAACATAGCCAATAAGTTATATTATATATATTGGATCTAGTTGTCTGCTAAACAAATTAATAAATAATAATATTATAATAATAACATCAGAGGAGGCTCTCGTTGGGCAGCTGGGTCAAGTGCTTGAGCCAGAAAGCGGTACTCCTGGTCACGGTTCGCATTGTTAGGAGGTTCCTCTCTCTGGAGCCCTGACTGCTTGGATCTTGTTCCCGATACCGGTGGGTCACTATTTTTTATATTTTTAAATGTTTTTATATTTTTATACTAATATTTAAAAATAAAATTTATATGTTTATATTATATGTTGAGATAAAGGATATAAATAATAATATAATCGAACCTACGCCGCCGTTGTTAAATACTTAATGAAAAGTTTTTTTTTGTATATTACCCGTTAATGGCAGTACCATAACCAGCGTATTAATGTTCCCACTGCTGGGAAACAGGCCTCCTCGTTCTGCAAGATGAAGTACCTACCTACGGGTTGGCTTATATCTTATAAAAAATGAGGCAGAAATGTCTCCATTGCCAGGAAAAACGGAAAAAAAAACAAAGAAAACACTTTCTCGAACCACAAGTACAGCTCTTAGTTTCTCAACAATATTTAAATGACAAAATCTTTGTGTCAATACGCGGGAAGATGTAGATTTTTTCCCGCCGTGCGCCATCTTGTATAAGTGTTTGACGTTCTTAGGTTTGAGAACAGAAATAAATATACTTTGATGAAGATAACTGTTAAGAGTACTTGATAATGGTGGCTACTTGTTTTTTTTTATACCTACCTACTTTGAAGAGCTATTTACATCATACTCGTTCGTACTCGTCTCCTAGGTTCGATCTCCAGGTCGGGAAAGGATGGTGAGCAGAGATCGGATATTCGGATGCATATTTACCTAAAGATAATTTTTAACTATGAAAGTATGGAAGCGGCTTTATAAATTATTTGTAATATTTATTAAAAACCCCGGGATTCTTGGATTGCATAACTATTCAGAAGTGTATTAATTTAAAATTAATGTTTAACCCGATACAAATATGTGTATGTACTAGAGGAGGGGTGTTTTGTATTGGTTAAAACAAAAAATAAACAAATTACTTACCTAAATTAAGACTTTTTCGATACAAAAGCGCATTCCATGTTAGCCAACATCTCAACTTTAGTTGAATATGCATCCGAATATCCGATCTCTGATGATGAGTGAGTCTGATCGGTCCTCGATAAGTTTACAAAGTTTCAATGAAAGCTGACCGTTTAAAGTGGGTCAAAATCGCGCTCTAAGGAGTCGGATACATACAAAGAAGCTAATATAAAGCGTGTAAAAACATTGGACATCTACCAACCCGCACTGGGTCGAAGGGCGGTGTACGGCCAACTCCCTCTCACCAAGAGGACTGTGTCCCAGCTGTGGGAACATTATAGGCTGATCATGAAATGCTTGCCCTTATTAAAGCATTTGCTTGTAAGTTTTTAATTCAAAACTTCTTTAGCTTGAGTAACACTAGTGAATGAGATTCTACAAGTCCATAAAACTTCCGTTTATCACGTTTTTGCGAAGTTATATGGTAGTTTTAGTTTAAACCTGACGTATTTAATTAGAGTAGTTTAAATCGAACCCGTTTCTGACTTCATTAACCAAAAAAGTCTAATCAATCGATACATTTGACCGTCTACTTCCGTTGGGCTCGTATGATTGATCTCAAGCAACCCAGCCTCTTAAATTACATATAAAGCATCGTTTAGTTACTTGACATTACACAGATGATATTAAAGTTCTACGAAGCCAGTTTTCGAATAAAAACATCTTAAAAGTTGATTCTCCAGAAACAATCGGTCGCTACCATACGTAATTCCGCCATAATCATACATCTGATCACAATAAACATTACGCCTGTACTCAAATAGAAATCGTCGAGAACAGGATTCGTAACAAAAACTAACAATGTATTATCAGATAGGCAACCAGCCCCGGCGGCAACTATCCACTCACTGATCAAATCGAACCTCACGTATGTCGAGGAATTCGAATTTCAAAAACCATAATGATTGATTGTCAACCAATGACACTCGCGTACCTATTCAAATTCTATTCCAATTTGAATGTGGAACGGGTTCTTTTTCCTGTTGCGACGTGACGCGTGCCAGTCACAATTCCATAGATACAACAATGAGCAATTACTTTTATAACGATTTTTTCTAATATTTTATTGTTTTATTGTCTGTACAAATAATGATAAAATTGTAATATCTCGTACTTCGTTTGTATTACGTCAGAAACGGTCCATCACATTCCGAATCCGAACTGAAAACTTTTTAATCTGCAGTCGAGTTGTACATAATGAATTTAAACACGTAGAGATTAAAACCACATTTCATACAACATTCTTATAATTAGACAACATTTCTAACATACAAACGATAATTAATTAATTTGAAATAAATAACCTCCCATAAATATTTTTCAACAACTTTTTTACAGCCGAACTTTTTACGCACAGGAAAGTAACCTAATATTCCTATAAGTATTTGAGTTTGTGCGTTAAGAAGGCCATATGTTTATCTTATAATTACTCGGCGTGCGTGTGTGTGCGATGGCGTCCATGTGGGCGTGTAAGTACGTAATTAAAGTATGGAAATAGTAATATAAGTTTTGAAGTGTTTTCTCTATAAAATGTTCGAGTGGCTGGGAACATTGGAGTCGACGAACTCGGTAGATTTTTTCCCCCCAGTTATAATAACAGCTCTGTTTACCAACGGCGTCTGTTATTCCTTTTTTGAATTTCTTCAAACTGTACAGCTATAATATTTCTTAGAATTAACCAGCCAGTGATTGAAACTGCTTGAAAAACGAACGTTCTTCTGCGGTAATTTGATTTAAATTATGATTTTGTAACTCTAATAAATAATGTAAGAAACAACAATACAATGACTAACAGTTTCCTTGAGAGAATTATTTTTCTAAAATCGATTTCTAGATATCACGGTAATTCAACAGAATAGTGATGTAATCGTATTTTTGAACCCGATAATCGACTTTTTTCCTAATCGAGTGGTTGGATTGTTTATTGCCAAAGTGGTTTGTACCGGTAATTTGTGTGTTGCGAAATCTGACTCGGTCTGTTAGTGAGATCATTAATCTTGAGTTGATCCGAAACTGTCTGTTTGTTTGAAAAATGTACGCTCTTGTCGAAACTGGAACGGTGACGTCACGCAAGCCTTCAGGTGATAATTAAGTAGATTAGAATAAAAATATTAGATATTGTTTTTTATCAACTACACTATGAATTATGTAGTGACATAGTTGTAACGATAAGACAAAATTAATTAAAGCCATTTTAAAAGCCAGCAGACAATATCGTTGTAATGATTGATTGCAATTGGGGTAATTGTTTTCTAAAAAAAATAGTCACGATCGCTTGTTTCTTACTTCTTATTCTTACCTCAACTTAAAAACCTTCGTGTCTACTTAATTAATGTAATAGTTGAAGCCTACGCAAAAATTTCACTATTCAACCAACGCTCAAAATGAAAAATATAATGTAGGATTGTAGGACAATAGCACACGGTGCTCGAGCCGCGGGCACTACGGTAATTGAAAATAATAATTGAATTCGAATTAAGAATACGAAATTCGAATAATACGAACAATGTTTGAATTTCGCGCGTCCGAACTTAGACTAGTGACGTGCTTTTGATTTCATCGAAAAAATCCGTTCCGTTTTATGTTTATTGTCTATTCGACCATAACGATTGTTATGCAGGAGAGTGATTTATACGATTTTCCCTAAGCAAAAAAGAGGAAGCTATTAGTTAATTAACGTCGTTATTCATCTAGTGAGCAAAAAAGTAAGATACTTTGTTTTCTAACCGCAGAAAAAACTTGTTCATTCCAGCAAGTATGTATGATGTTATGTTAATATCGTGTTACTAAACTTCATACTACTCAAAAACCTGTACTTATTTATCCATTTATTCGCGCCTGTCTATTTGAATAATACTCCGCGGCTACAGCACTAGCGAACTGTTCTTTTTTTTTAAGTTAAAATTTGAATTTGGAATCGTGTGTGCTCTATTGTGTAGCTAATGGAATTCATTGTACTATACATTGCGTACTGGCCAGTTTTATTTGAGCCCTTGTCACAGTTCATTTATAGGATACAGAGCTCCAAGTACGCTGGGTAAATGTGTGGTTGCAACCATTTTGCAAAATATTGAATAGATCTTGCAGTTTATTTTTTTAGAACAGAATTACAAAATGTTGCATGTAGATAGTTAGAGGTTACAAAACGACCTAGTTGCGATTTTTATAAAACAAGTTATTGATATGTAATAAAATTGTCAATTACTGGTAAAAACATTTATTTTGATAGATACGTTTCGTTATTTGGTGCAATTGCGAATTTTTGTTCAAATAACCTAGTTTTTACGTCAATTAAACATTAACACACACGTTCAAAGATCACTTGACTTCTTCATTGAAGGCAGTTTCATAGCTTTTTTTTATAACTCATTTACAGGAAACTTTCAATCTTTTTAGGTTCAGTTCTAAATTCGAAATCGCCCGTTAAAAACTAAACCCAATGAAAGTATTCCAATCGATACAAAGCTTTATGTCTATCTTTATAATAATTGCTCCTACATTTATTAAGTGCGTATCTATAAAATGTGTGTCTGTGGGTATGTGTGTGTGTTTGTGCGCAATCGGTCGGACGTGACGTGTGTAGCAACAACAATACACTAACACCGGATATTTATGAATTTAAATAAGAAAGTGTGAGGAATTTAATGACACTAGTTCGGAGTATTGCGCCTTCCTGGTGATCGCTTATTAACTATATATTTATGTACTTACTGTATCCATTTTATTGTCTGTGGACGCGTTGACAGTTGACAGATATCTTTTTTTGAAATTGTAATTGTGTCACGTTTCCTGTGTACTTTTATGGGTTTAATATTTGATTAATCATTATGTTAGTGTTTTCGGTGATAAATTAACGTTTACTAGGAAATCCTGATTGATAATTCGGTCATAAAATTCTACTTAACTCCAAAAAAAGCTATAACTTTTATTGATAAAGTCTAGGTCTTGCTTTTTCTATTGTCTATGTCTTTGTATTACGTCACTTATGCCGTTATGTCTAATACACTATTCATAGCAAGTAACAGAGAATCCAGATAACCACAGGAAACAAGTACCGTTAAGCCAAACACTTTTGTAAAATGATACTGCACGTAATTTCATAATAAAATCTAATAGTTGCCCAACGCAACTCATGCCTAATTAGGCTACATATGACAGCTACAAGGCGTGGCCTCTTATATATAAACTGTGTGACATACGGACGCACAACTCGACGGTAATTCTCCTTTGTATGCTAAATAGTGAATTATCTAGCCACTCGAAATTGTAATCTTAAAACTTGCTTGGAATTTCTTCATCCGTTGTTTAAATTGTAGCGAGACGTAATGCCCTGATGGGTATTTGTCAGTTTGGCGTTTGATCTGTCCGTTGTCGCTTATTGAGGTCAATTTTAAGCTTCGATAAAAAGTTATTCAATAATAAATACGGGTAGGTACCTCTCTACAAAAAGAAAGACAAGAGAAAAGAAAAAGCCAGTTTAAAATTCCGGATTCAAAATAAATTGCACAATCTCGAATACCTAACATTCTTTAATTGAATAAGAATACTTTTGTCGAATAATTAAAGTTCCGAATTGTTTTATAACAGTTCCAAACTCGAATTACGAAAACGTTACATTCCCTACACGTTTACAATTAGATAGTTCGATTTCTAATAGGTACACTGTAGGCCCGAAACATTATGAAAGCTATTAAAACTTTAAATTAATGTTTTAGACCTACAATGTAAAACACAATTAGACTTTACATTAATGCTATCACCGTTAGCACTGACCCAGAATAAAGACAAAGCTATTTAATTTGTTGCTCATTTTTTAATACGTATAGCCAATTAGTAATTACAATCTTTATTTAATATTCGTTGGGTGTAGATTTGCTTAGGGGCTTGGATTGAGGCTCGTGTGTGGTTTTATTTATTTAGTATATAATTAGTTACTGTCTAGGACTTTGCATGTGATGTAGGCTTTTAAGAGTCTGTCGACGACGACAAGACCGGACGATTTTTTATGTTTGTGTTGATTCGAATGAAAATTTATCTAAACCTACAAGTCGAAATTAAATAAAAATTGCGATGAAAAAAATCTAAACTTTCGCGATTTTTTAAATTGTCTTGTATTAATATAGATCTAATAAATAACCATGCCCACTTAAAAGTCTTAAAACTGTAGATTGATTACTCAATTATAAAAATAAGCAGATTACTACCATCGTGTGTGGTTGGCAACGATCAGTGGTTGTGCAATAAGCCGGTTGACGTGTCTGCGCGTGAGTCGAGGCTTACAGCATTGTCAAAGATGTTTGTTGTGATTAGAAAAGTTCTGTTATGTACGTATAAAGTGGACTTCTTTATGATCAAAATATTTGGGTATTTAAATTAGCTGTTTATTTGTCCAACGTTGGACGTCTTTCAGCTGTGAGATCGAATAACTCTTTATTTGTCTACAAAGATCTATTGCCAAGAACCGTTTTCAGACAACGTTATACTTAGCTAGTTATCCCTTTTCTAGTTTTATATTGATGAAAACAATGGGTATAATTATTATTGTCTGAATTAAAAGAACAACTCAACTGTTTTTACCGAAATCCGAGCTCGGTACAAGTGCTGATTCGGAGAATAAAAATGTAAATAAAATAATTGAAATATTAACTAAATATTTATGTACAAAGAAACTATTGAAGAGCGGCGACTGCGCCTAAAGTAAACAATGACGTGGATTAAGTACTGGACTTTGGACGTATACCAAAACACCACGAAAACTGTTTAACTTACGAAGATACAAAAGGTCTTAATCACCACGGTAGCGTGAGCATAATCAACCTATAATATTCCCACTGCTGGGACTCAGGCCTCCTCTATGAGAAGGCTATAACGTGGGCCCAGTGTGGGTTGGTAGGCATGGGTAAAATTTTACATACAATTGTGAAATTCAACCCCCAATCAAAGATGTTTCGATTTCCTAACAGAAACAAAACACAATCTAAGGATGACAATAATTCTCTGCCAAAACCCGTCCTTTTGTTTTTGGATTTATTTGTATACATAGTTACTCATTTCATTTAGTATAGGTAACTGAAAACTTACATAGTTACAACGTTTTTCTTGAATAACTTATAAAGAAATAAATATCTACGGATTGTTTGTAGAAACTAGAAAGCAAGACTTGAACTCCCTTCATAAAAATAACTCCACGGAACCATTGAACTACATAACCTTACATACGCACCAACATATACGTCCATTGTATTCCACATTTATATTTAGGTAAGTAGGCAGAATATGGACACAAAACGCCTACCATATAATATAGCCATAATAAAATGGCATTAATAATTCAATGCACAGTTGACGCAAACGCATTTCGAAGTGTCCAGTCTGTCACTTCGTCCTTCAATGACAGGAAAATGGCGCTGGATGTGGTGGAAAACTAACGTTTTAATATTAAAAACATGTCTTGCGCTGTACCGTGCCTCTACGTATCCACTTCGGGCTAATCGACACTTAAACTACATAATAAATAGGCAACTTTCCGCTTACAATTAATATTAAATTATTGACTTCGCTAGCAGACAGCAAACTGTCACTGTGGTTTTTAATTAGGTTCTCGGGTTATTGTAGTATGTTTCTTTGTATAGCAGAGTTTTAAATAGGTGTGTGGTGCGAAGGAAGAGAAATGCGGGTCTCTCGTACTTAGCACGTAGCGTTCTGCGTCATGCGTTTGTTGCTGAATGGATTAATGAATCAGCCCTGCATTCGAATACTTATTAATTTTCGAACAAACATTCGCACATCTCTACAGATCTAAACGTGAACCGTCACTTCGCAAAGAATGTTCGAACCAACGAATTTTGAATAATGTTGTAATCAACACCCGTTAAATAAACAGCCTCTGTTCGACTAAAGAACGGCCTATTAGACACTATCGCACATCACTAGCAATGCAGTTGACGACCGACCTGCCTTTGAATTTAGACCCTTACCTGTTTAAAAATAAAATCCTCGAACACCGCTCATAACTGGCCAGCAGTTCCAATTTCAAATTCAAACTTTAAATTACTACAAATTATTACTAACATAATTTTGCATTCGTTAAAGCGGATATAGGCTTTAGACCTTTGGATTAAAATGTAAAATTGTACTGAATCTATTTGTGTGAGTGCATTTGTAAGTTTGTTAGTGATGTTTTGATATGGGGAGTGCTTCTGAGAAGAAACTAAGGTCCGTACCATATATAGTGTTATGTTAACAATAACAGTTTTTGTATTGTTTATATATGAAGTGTTATAGTGTTATATTACGCTGGTCAATTCGCAGATTTGTGCGTAGGATTCGTTATAGGTAATGATGCGGTGGGTCTGGGCTTTAGGTGGTCTTAATGCTTATCTGTGGTGTTATGTGACTAAGTATCGACATTAATTGTAATAGCTTCGTATGAAAGTGCGAACGTATTCTTAAAATGAAACTGCCATTTAATGATAATGTGCGTAGCTTTATATTCTAGGAGAGGGACTAACTTTTAATAACTGTAACACTATACAGGATAAGTTTTTAACCAGTGCGCAAACTGTACCTAACCATAAATTCAGCATATCATTCCAAATAGGCCCACTGCGCAGAAAATTTTCGTCGGTTATACAAAAAAGAAATCAGCTGTTCCATACATTTTGACCGCGTAGGTATTGCAGTTTTCTATGAAACAGCAGATTATTTTTTGTATAACCTGCGAAAAATATCTGCGATGGGGTCTAGAATGATATGCTGAATTCATGGTTACAGTTTGCAACTAGATTCAACTTTCCAACTGGTCGACTTTTTGACAGTTCAAAAGTGCCTGTAAATGGTTTAATTGAAATAAATGCTTTGAGTTTGAGTTTTGAGTTTGCGCACTGGTGAAAAACTTATCCTGTTTAATTTTTTTTTTTGATGGTGGGAAATCATCAAATAACTTCTAACCATGACTTAATTGATCTAACTATTGAATATCAGTTTTCAATCTCCAGTTAATTACCTAAATTGGTTCGTGGGAGACAATATTGATATCACCCGCATCTGGAGATGTCAGTTCGGTTTGACCTTCCTAAGACTCCAGGAGCAGTGGACTGAGCTGTGGTGGCCCAGTGGTTACGGCCGCAAGTTACGAGTTGTAAGCCGTAGGTTTGAACCCAAGCAGGTGATTTACTTTGTATAGGTTTATTATTTCATCACCACTGCGCTCAAAACGGTGAAGGAAAACATCGTGAGGAAACTGGCATGTCCTCGAACCAAAAATTCGAAGGCGTGACATCTACCAACCCGCACTGCGCCCGCGTGGTAGATTACGGCCCAGTTCCCTCTCACAGAGACGAGCCTATGTTCCAGCAGTGGGAACATTATAAGTTGATTATGTATGTGTGTAAGACTCCCAAGATGAAGTCTTAAAGCCTCGTAACCACGCCTTTTCATTGAAAAAGTTAATGCGAAACATTATCCAACAGTCATTAACCTTTTATAGTAAAACAGCAAACGTTAACTCGTTAACGATTAAAACTAAAGTAATTAGATACAGCCACAACACGTGGGCTGACATCCAGACGCTGAAACAGCAATTACGGTCTATTAAACATGACGACTCGGACTTACAATAACACACACGACACATTCTCGAACAAATTCCTTCACCATTACTCCGAAAGTATCCTCTTACATAAACAAATTAATGGAAGCAGAAAGTTACCGCGAATCTCCATAATAGATCTCAAGTAATGATAGAATATAAAAGGAAATAAAAATCACTATAATTATGAGAACACGAAATTTTCCCAAACAATAAAAGCCCGACGTCAATTGGAAACGAATAAAAAACGAACACATGCCGAACACATTTACATCTCCTAATAAATCTCAAAGCACAAAAATCCTGGTCGAAATGAATAAAGAAAAATAATCACAAAGCCAGTAGTCGAACCGAAAAAAGAAATTAAAAATTCAAATAAAAGAACGTATTCCTTAAGATAATGCTTATTCATTCCACATTTAAAATCAAATTTTCAAATAAAGAACTCGCGGCGGTCGATCGGGCGTACGGTAGAGTAGGAGAGATATATCATGACATATGTATGTTAGAAAGAGTGAGATAGCTTATTATGATTGACAGCTGAGAACGGTTAGCCTTGAAATATTTGAAACATTTTTTTTTTTTTTTTTTTTTTTTTCTTCTTTTTTTGGCTTTGCACTATTCGTGCTTATTGCCACTAACAATAAAATTGAAACATTATATTATTATAAAGTACACTATCTTCGTTAGACACGAGAGCGAACCGGACATCGGAATTTTTTATATTGATGAAGCTTTTATCTTTGAACTGTATCATAGACATGAAAAGTGCTTTCATATTTTGTAGCTAATGCATTTTATCTATTTACATTCCGAAATCGATTGAAAGTAAATTTACAACTCTATAAATGTATCTTTCTTGTGTTGTCTGGCTGGTTTTTAGCATTTTGTTTCTGTTCAATGCGAGTGATGCGCGTACTTTATTTCTAAGTTTTCTTTTACGATTTCCAACTTCATACATTTATTAATACGTATATTCGTTGCCTTATTTCCTTTACAATTGTAAATTCTAATGTCCTTTCCACTCTTGCACACACTCATTACAGCGCGTATAATGCCGCTAGATATGTCCGACGGCCAGTTTCACCGGAACACGTTTTAAATCATAATTCGAACGCTTTTTTTTTTTATAAATTTAGAACGTTGACTTTTTAACTTTTTATTTTGAGAGGCTCATGTTGTGTAAGGGAGGCTATTCGGCCGGTAGCTAATGAATTGTGACGTCATAGAACAGTAGTCGGTCCATTTCATATTTATTATAACGTTAGTTATAAATCTGTAGTGTAGTTATAAGTTCGTGGAAAGAGTAACTTTCTATAATAAAAACAACATACTCGACTCGATTTACCCACTTACATAATGAATCTATTAAAAAAACTACAGTTTTAATAGCAATTATGCAACAACTTCATCGTAATCACATAATCATATTTTTTTGCTAAAACCTAAGAAATTGCACGCTTGCAGCAAAACATCCGGGATTATTTGAACAAGTTAATAAAACCTTTATTTACTGGCTCTAACACTTGCCAATTTGATGACACATCAATGATTAATAAACGCCATCTTTATACAGTTAACCAATTAGATCCTCTAAGCTTAATTACTCCACAGTCCCATATATCAACTTTGATTAATGCGTTCCTCTCAACTCTTTCCGAAAATGTACAAAAACATTCGTTTCGTATAGAAACTTGATTTCTTTAAAAGGTAAAATATTATCTCGAAGTAATTAATTATATAGCTTCACTAAATTACTCTTGAGCAATATTTCCTCAATAGTTTATTTTTTAATAAAATTCAATGGGTTAGAGGCAGCGGTTTTGTTAAAAAAGAATGTTCAATAGTTCAATTATAACATAAGAGTCTGTTTAAAAGAGTTTCAATCAGTTATGTTCGACAAATAAGCAAGAATGGTTGCGTATGCGCAGTTCCGCTTCTACGCGTAGAGCTACGAAACTCGTAGACGCTACGACGTAGAACCGTTAGCTTCGTTTACGTCAAAATATTTTTTCTTTGCTACGAAGTATGTTCACTGTGTTTTTGTGTAAAATGTTTTGTTTCATGCTACGGAAAATATGTGAATTTGTTGGAAATCTTTTTTTATTGCAATATAAAAACCTTCAAGCACTGAAGTCTTTGTCAAGGGTTTTTTGGTTTACTATTATTCAATATCGTCGTTACTTTGACTGTATCCCTTAAACCAACTTATACAACATACACAGGAAGAAACATAAAACAGAAATAAAATAATACAAAAAATAATCATAAAAAGTCCTCTCTATGCAACCGTCACTCTAACCAGCCGGTAACAAATTTCATTCACATTTTGGAAGCGGCGTTCGGCATTTGAATATTCAAATGCCCGCTAATCGTTTTTATTGGTGACTTTACGGCCTATAACGATCACTTGGAATACGCGCCTTTGAATTATCGCTGCGCTCCCGAACTTGACCGAGTGGAGACGATGTTTGAAATTAAAATGTTCTTTTTTTTGTTGTGACAGTTTACATTTTAAGGAGATAGATTAACTAGGATATATTGTCCGTGGTTTATTTGAAAGGGAATGTTTAGGGTTCTGCAGAACTAAGTTATACCCACTCATGTTAAGTTAATTTTGTTTGGTAGGTAGGTGGGTACTCTTAAAAAACTAGTTACGATTTGCGCATTAGATAAACAAATTACATGTTACGCTTACAAATTACGGTTAAAGCTTTCTAAATTAAATTCTTACATGCGTATTCTCAAAAAACTCGATTATAATTTTTATCAGAAAACGAATCGACTCAATAGGTTTCGTATCGATATTATAATTTAATTAGATCGAGTTAGTGGCGTGGGCGCAACTAGTATATCTTATCTGTTTTCCATACATGTCTCTATAAGCAACGCACGTGTCTCCGCCCGCTTTTAAAACAAGTTTCCGAATCTTTATTACACCAAAAATGTATTTCAATTATGCTGCCGTCACCATTTAAAAGCTTTAATTTTAATAGCTGTCTATTTTCATAAAACACATAACTCCTTCGAATAATTTGTTCGGAAATGTTTTGAATAGTTTTTTGCAAAAAGACAGACAAAGACACATAATAGATAATAGTTTTATTACGCACACAAAAATCGGCAAGTTTCAAATTCTCAATTTATGTGTTTTAGCCAGAGGCAAAGTTTTTGTTTACTATAATTAAGTATTTTATATAAAACCGTGGGTATAACTTCGGTATAAATATTGTTTTTATTGATTAAAAATCGCACGCTTCGAGCTTCAGATTTTAGATATTGTAGTGTTAGATTTTAATTAAAACTAGAGGTTTCAATATACCTATTATTAGTAGACAGTCAGGAAAGATCTATTGATTGACTAAATTCTAGACTTTTGTAGTTATATCAATTATTTCAGTATTTTTATCTCACGAAGCGACGCGCGCTTTACTTGTAGTTACCAAGTGTACAAATACGCTGTGAATGTGTGCGTAAGCTCAGCAGTAGCAATAGGTACTGTCCGAGACAGTGGCGAAGTCGAAAGTGTGCGTGTGTGTTATGTGCTGACGCTACACGCCTTCACGCACACATTGACACTTGGTTACCATAAGTAACCCCGGATGTACGGATGTAGTAGGACCCCAGATTATGGACTGGTATTAATTGGCAATAGGCTCTGGTCTTCTGTCTACTCTTTTGGAGAGTACAAGGGTAATAGTAATATGTCATGTTAGTTCAACTTCTAAGTAACGTAAATCATTGCAGTTATATTGATTTATAAATTAAATATTAATAATTACCAGCGTATCATAACGGCGAGCTGTCAGATTAACATTTTGTAGAATTAACATTCTAATGTCTCTGTTAGGTATTTTTATATCCTATTAAGTATGGTTAGCAACATAAGTATAACGCACAAAAAATATTAATCAGAAATATTTCTACTAATTGCCATCATAAGCCTAGTCTTTACCCAATTATGTTGGGGTCGGCTTCCAGTCTAACCGGATGCAGCTGAATACCAGTATTTTAAATGGCGGGACTGCCTATCTGACCTCCTCAACCCAGTTATTAATGGGTAACATAAGATAAGACTGGTTGTTAGACTTTTTGGGCTGTCAAAGATATGCGAATGAGTCCACGTACAGACGCCAGCACATCAAGCTAACCCAATCTGTCAAATTTCTGTGATTGATTTTCAACTTTATTACATAAGCATAAGGTTCATGTTGAATTGGGAAAATTTGACAGTTTGGGGTAGCTTGATGTGTTGGCGTCTGTACAGACGGCCTTGAAAATTTCGCGGCGGGGTTTTGTCGCGCAGTGGATCTTCAACGCACTGCTTAGCGCTGAGAGTTGTTAAAATCACCATTAAGTGTCTAAATCATTTGATTTTATGTCAATTTTATTAAAGATTACTTTTAATTTAAAAAAAATGGAAAAACTGCTGTTTTCATTTAATTAAGTACTTCTAAATACAAAATTGAACAATATGTGACGTCATACAGGGGAGCAGGGGGTTTCACAAGTGTGCCCACATGTGAAAAGGACGGCGTCAAAAAACTGTGACGTAATTTATGGATGGCCCCTTATCTAGATTCAAAATAAGAATGGAATTGTTCAAAAATCTATGGTATTCAAATTACGAAGCGTACGTTTGGTTTTTTGCCGCAGCGAAGTTTGTACAGCCAGCAAGACAAATATTACATTGTAATACGTTTTTAACGGAAAGTGATTAATGACACTAAGTTTTTTGTCCATACTGGGCATTTACTCGGGTAAATGTGTTTTTATTTAACCAAGCATATTGTGAGGTCGTCTTGTCTTGTCAAAATTTATTTTTCTAGATGTAAGTCTTTGATTTAAATTAATGTTCTTTTTTCTATTTTCAAATATTCAATCTGTCATAACACGGTTATTTGTTGAAATTAATTTTGTGTGATTACTGAATTATGTAGCTATTTAAGTTAACAATTGCAACAGTATTTTCTAATTTGAGTTTTGGCAAATTGCTTGCTTACCACAAAACGCACAAACAAACAACTTCACAGTCCACACAAATAAGTAACATTCTCCTTTCTAAAGCATGTTTTTTTTTCGTTTTTGTTTTTGCTATCGCTACTCAAAGTATTGCAACAAAAACATGCATGCGTTTAGTACAAATGGACCTTGACGATATCTCTAATAACTCAGGAATGTGGTTCAATCATACCTATTGTTAACTTGTTTGAGGACAACCGATTTTGATAGTGGGTAATTTGATATTACGGTTAATTTTTAACGTAACATAACGCCTGTATGTCTTGAAGGGTTAGGCAGAGATGCACCTAATCTACAGTAACGTTTCGCCAGTTATGTTTGGTCAGTCCACGGTTAATTTTTGCTAAATATACTAAGCAGGCAGAATTCGGTACGTCTAGGACTGCAATTTTTATTACAATAGGCTTCTTAGAAAAAAGTTGTAGTAGGTAAACCTCTCATTAAGGCTCAGGCGGGCGCCACGCGGCCGCGCGACGCGACTTAGGACTAGTAGAGACGAGACGCGCTGTCGCGTCGCAAATTACAAGAACACACACAATTTCTATGAAAACTTCATGGAAATTGATGCAAAATAAATAAATAAAATATAAAATAATAAAAAGTTTATTTCGAAACAATAACACATGACTAGTAAAACATCAAGTAAAACGATGATAGGTGCAAATGTATAAACTGCAGCGCAATTCTATTCTATTGAATTCTATCAATTTCCATGAAGTTTTGATAGAATTTTTTCCATTTAGCTTTTAGGGATCAGATAATCTTCGAAAAGTCATACCTAAGTATAGCTGTTAAATCTTGTTTCTTTTGGAAAGAAAATGGCACAAAATCCATTTAAATCAAAACAATGATAACTGATAAGACCATCTTTTCGTAATAAGACCCCTCCGTACCTTGAAAAGCATGTTAAGCTGGTGATTCCAGCTGTCATACGTAGGTCTTTGACAGTCATTACGGGTTGTCTGAAGCCCGAAAAGCCTGACAACCAGTCCTACCAAGAGGTATCATATTACTTAGTAACTGTTTTTTTTTTTATATATAAAACGTTGCCCCACACTAGGAATTTCTTCTGTATCGTGGGTGCGTTTACAAACATTAAAACTCACATACACAAACAGCCAGACTCAGAACAACTACTTGCAGATCATACAAATATTTGTTCCGTGCGGGAATCGAACCCGCGACACGCAGCGCAGCAGTCGTTCGCTTAACCACTGCGCCAACCGTGCCGTCAAACTGTAGTTTGTTGTGTCACTGTTGTTTTTAGATGTCAAATAGGCAGTGCCATGTAAAATACTGGTATTCAACTACATCTGGTTAGACTAGAAGCTGAACCCAACGTAGCTGAGAAAATGCTAGAATTAAGTTCAAAGGCATAATTAACAAACAAATATGTCCAAATCAATACTTATATGTAACCTATTAAGAGCACCACTTTCCAATTGTCAAACAGTTGTATTACAATATTGCAAGCGATTTAAGACTATTATTACAACAACACCACAATCAAAACCTATTGTCTATTCTATTATGTGTCTATAAAGCCATTTAATAGAACACAAAAAAAACTTGCACAAAATCAATGGCAAAGGTCAGAAAAATGTAATTAATCTAAAAAAGATTTAAAACATTAACTTGTGCAATCTTTTATGATACGTAATTAGGATTTAAAGATAAGATTAAAAGTTGTCATAATCAGCTGATCAGGTTGTAATGGAAAAATAAGTTAGAATTGCGACATTAAAGCACTGTTTTATCTTTTATTATGAAATAAGGTAGGTGCTTGTTTTTTTTTAAAGATGTTGAATGGCGTAATCGAAGCTTTGTGAAAATATATATTTTTGTGACAAAAGTTGATGAGTTTTCCCAAAATATTTTCCTTTGTTGAAGAACAAATTATTAATATCCATATTGATTGAAGAGCCCTGTCTTATATTTAATGTCTTATAAACTATATTTCCTTACTTGCGAAGGGAATCCTAGTGTGGGGTCCAAGGCTTTCGTAAAGATTACCTACCTACTGAGTTTTCATGAACTTATCTTAAAACATTTAAGGTTATTATGATCTTTTAAGGTGAACCTAGTCCACATTTTTTGCATACAAACTTCGGGAGTGTTTTACTCCACTGTCTGACATGGCACATCCAAAGTAAAATATGATATCGTTTTTTCTCATTATTAATATTGTCTGTACGGAAACAGAATACTAAAATAAAAACCCATTAAAAAGTTAGGAGCCAACAAATATTCGTTTTTGTTGCAAATTTTACTTAACTTTGGGCGTGTTTAAATAATAAAAGAAGTGTAAAATCTCCAAAATCAAGTCGGTACCCACAAAGTTAAATTATCAAAAAGTTTAATAAACTTTATTGGTCATTGATATATGCATTGGCTTTTTCATAAAACCCGATCTTCCAAAGGACTTTTCTAAAAATTTTCGCGAATTTTTTACTATAAATGATCCTGCATCTCACTCAATAACGTTGTGCATGTAGACTAGGGTCTAACTGCTCATCACTGATACTATCTCTGTCGGACACGAAGCCTGGTGAGAGAGCGTGATTTTTAGCCAGGCCCACCAGTGAGTTCGAGCCCGCGACTAGGTTCCCCTTAACATCTACTTTCTTGTGTTAAGTTTCGAATAGTTTCATAGCGAGTATTTTAAGGCTGTCGAGAAGCAGATAAGCAGCTTAATTCTTGGCTCGAAACTAATCAAATATACTAACAAAAAATATCTTGTTCCACAAAAAAAATATGACATAATTTTTTCAGACAAGCCTACATTTGAAACATATCTAAATTAAATCATTAAACAAACAGAACTAGATCGCACCCAATCTAGATTTCAATTTAATCCGTTTCCGCTATTCGCGACGCCATCTTGGCCGCCATGTTGAATCCCGATCAATATTAATAATGCGCGCGCGCATAACTGCGATCGTTTTATTGTTATTATTGGATATTGTTCCTACCAAGGCTGTGTCCAAAATGGAGCGGGTTTGCCTTTAAAGTAGCTGTTAGCATCCACAATGGTTATACTCGCGACGTCTTAAGGACAATGTGGCCCTTCATGGTTGCTGATCTCTGTAATGTTATGGCGCGATGATATGAGCAAGAGAAAAGTATATTATTGTTGATTACTTCATTTGAATTGAGCAATAAAATGGAGCCCGTTTGCTGTTTAAGCGAAGAAGGAAAATCAGCTGATTTGTATTCTTGGTATTGTCAAGACAATGCTGTGTGATATTATTTCCTGTTATCATTTAACTTTAATACTTCTTGATGATCTTATCAGCAACTGAAACTTTCAATAATGAAGACAGTCTGTAAGATCTTTTTACTTAAACATGACTTAAACAAAAGTTTAAGCCTAAATATTTGGAAGTCAAAACTTCTATAAGCGTGTTGAGCGATTTTTGTAAGAGAAATATCTTAGGTATGGGTTCGCGTCACTGACATGCTGTTATACTCGTAATAGCAGTATATATCCGTAGTTATAGCTATGGATATATATTATACTAGTACATAATCAGCCGCTGGGACACTAGGCTCTTCTTTGTGGAGAGAGAGTGGCCACCACGCCATTTTTGGTTCGATGCTTTCCGTCACCGTTTCGAGAACTGATGGTGATTTTATTTTATGATGAAGTTATTTACACGAAGTAAGGCGCCTGCTTGGGTTTTAACCCACGACCCACGGCCACCGCTGCTCAATAAGAGTAAAACGTGTCGTTTTGACGACACGTTTTACTCGTATAAAATAAGGTTTGCCTTATTTTATACTTTTAAGTTTTCACTTGTGCCGGCAGTCCCCATGGCTGCCTATGTTTTTTTTTTTAACAATAGTATCACAACGACACATCAAGCATATGATACAAGTTACGAAATCACTCATTTCGGTAGTTCGTTTGTTACGACAAACGTATCACAAATATCAAGTTTGAAAGGTCTCAGATGGATATATCGATAATATCCCGTCTCTACACATCACAAATATCGATACATGACATCGACAATTTACAACTGTCAACAGTGTCACATGCCTAGTGAAGGGGGAGGCACCGATTATCGTTCATGAGATTAGGAACAAAAAAATTTAGGTACACCGTAACATTGACAGAAATTTAAAATAATGAGTAACTTGTTATGTTACTGTAGAAATAATTTCCTTATAGCTACTAAAATTCTTGTTAAATCTTAACAAAAACTTATTGAATTTTGGAGAAACCTGTGATTATAAAGTTAAGTTAAAAAAAAAACCTAATCAGTGGTATTATAACTTATCTTTTCCCGTAAAATAACAAAAATTTAATGACTAATGTTGTGACGCAAATCACAGTTTAGAACTTGTCAAAACTTTAAAAGGGTTATTGAAACAAATGAAACAAAAATACATCTCAAAACTGGGTTCGTAAGAATCGTATATATCATTGATATATTGTTGTTATTTTTGAATTAATAAGGAAGTTATTTGAAATAGGTACAAACAGCCTTTGTTTTGATGAACAGTTTATTTAGTTCCGAATAATTTTCCTTAAACTTTCACATTACACATTGCGACAAACTTAAAAAAAAAAAATGAAGCAGAAACAAAAAAGTCAATTCGTATTTCGATGATAAAGCATATATTCCAAAAAAAAAACGTGTTCATTAAGGCTGATGATTTAAACAGACATTGACGAAGTTTTTATGACAATACTCCATAAACATGTGCTGTGTTATTAGATCATTCACTTATTATAATGTCAAAACCGGAGATACAGCCGGATGAGGGGCACAAAACTCAAATACTTTTGTGTCACGTTCGTTTAACACTTCAAAGCGTACACCGTATTTCAACATTTCGAACGATTGTTTTTTGTTTGGACGATTTTTAATACCACAATTTTTTTTTTTGGTTATAGGCTCGCCCCCTATAATAACTGGCGAAATGTGGGTGTACTACAGTATCATCTCTGCCCAACCCATATAACAAAAGACAAACCATAAGTAATAATAATTTATAAAAAAAATATGATTGGCACAAATTATTAACAGTCGAATAAATTAACTACCTATAGTGTTGTAATAAGAATTGTATAAAAACTATATCTATCGGCAAGAATGACTTTCTAACTTGACTAACACACGAGAAGCCAGTTAAAATCTCAAACTTAACGGAAAGTTAAAATAACTCATCCAATTATATGTCGGCTACTTATAACGATGTAACTGAGAGCCAAACATTTCAAAGTCAACGTCCGAAATCAAAAAGTAGGGTAAACACACCGATTTTGAGACGTTCCACTTACTATAACGAGAGATCGATAGTTATTGTGACCCGCAAGCCGAAGGCCGTATCTTTGTATTAGTTTTTAATAAGTAATTGTACACCCAAACCACGTTACCAATTTCGACATGAATACACGTTTTTTTTTCTCGCCTCGCTTCGAGCAATCTCGTTTTCTCGAAAATAGATCTAATATGTTGAATATAATTAATTTCATACCGACTCACTTGATCGATGCGTGTTACTTGACGTGGATTTTTTTATGTATAATTATTTTTAAATTACAGAGCATTACGTCAATACGGCCAGAAAACGTAACGTTTTTTTAACAGTAAATTGGTTTACGCGAAATTTTGGTGTTTGAAGAATTTTTTGCCCTAATATGTTCCGTGTCAGAACTGATTTTTAGCTCCTATTTCATTATAAAACTAATTTTATAGTAATAATATGGAATTAATGACTAGACTACATTATCTAGCGTATATTCTTATATCGTGATATGTAATTTTACTCAATTTCGGAACAAACTCGTTTGGCCGTTAAGCTCACCGACATATTTACTTACACGCGTTTCTTTTTTGTTTCAGATGATGGACAGTTATTGGCTGATCTTGAAGACTGATTAAAATGTTTATTTAGCCAATTAGGAAATGATAGCTCCATGAAGTTTCTCCCCAGGTAACAAAATGTGCTGATAATCAATTTTATTATTTCCAAACAATGAAGAGAAAATTTAAATTCAAAACATTCCACAGTATTCAGCTAATCTTATTGTCAACAAAAGACTATTGTTTCTTCTCAACACATTGTTTCAATTTAAATTGAACGAAAATGAATCACTGTTATGATTGGACGCTAAAATGTATTGAGTTTAATTTGATTGTTTATATAAAACTGAACGTATTCGTTTGTCTTCGCAGGACGGACTCGTTTCAGGTTGTGATCCTCGAAAGAGTCCAAATACTGCAATGACTACTGCGATGGCTGCTCACCAGGAATCTATCCATGAGAGACTACAGCCAACGCCCGAGGAACCTCTGTACCTTCACCATGAAGCGTCGTCATGGCCGGAGTCATCAGACCACCAGGAGGAGCACAGCACCGACATGTCCCCTTACTACAACATGCCAAAAAGAAACAAAAGAAAAAATTTCAAGCCCAGATGTGCTCCGAATACAACCGCCTTCTCAGACGACTCTAATGGAGCGAACTGTGATGACACGGGCAGTCCTATCAATGGAAACGATAGAACTACCCCAGAAAACGTTGGTGAAGATAATAAGGATGATGGAAATTATGCAAAAATTGGTGTCAAAAATTTTAGTCTCCTAAAAAGCGGTGCAGTCGACCTCAGCAGGAGACTAAGCACTGACTCCAATGAAAACATAGATTCAAATTACCAAAATAGGTTACCGGAGGATAAGAAAGCAGACTCGTTTCAACATTCGTACATACATAGTTTACAAATAAATCAGGGCGCCGAGAGAGATCGGACCGTCCTAAACTTTAGTAATTTACAAAATAAGACGTTTTGTGCCAAAAATCCTTTTGCTATATCTCAACTAATAAAGACTAACTCACCTCCGAGAAGAAGGGACTCGGATTCTGATGAAGACAAGGGTCAGGATATAAATGCAAATGAGAGATTAGAGGAGAACCAAGAACAGATAGAGACGAATGAGACGCAGCAGAATGGAGACGCATCAAATGCTACAAATAGAATATTGAGAGACTATGCTATGAATACCATGAAGGAACTGCTTGGAATATACGGATTATCTTCTAATGAAGTTGCTGATGCTATCAGTGGACAGATTAGAGCTTTAGAAGCTCTTCAAGGTGAGTTCATTTTAAATTAATAACTTCACACTGATATAAAATTTATGACAATAATCTTCTTAGGTTTACGACCAAACATTTTCACAACTTGATTATTGCGATTTTATCTATTTTTGATGAAGTCTAAAACAATATTTGTTTTCTAGGTAAACCGTTCACGCAGCTGCCTTTAGGTTTAAAAAGACGGCATGATTCTGGAATGGAGGATGGAACTGACAGGAGTATGAGAAGATCCTCATCAGCTACAGAAGATGAGGGTTCAACTAATATCACACCACCGAAAACACCTGATAATGACATTGAAGCTCAAAGGTACAAAACAACTTTTAGGTGTATATATAACCTTGCAATTTCAGAGTATAAAGCTAATTTTAATGTTTTTTTTAGACAAAGAGCATTACAAATAATAAACCAGCAGTCGATGAGGCTGTTCAACAGATCTCAAGGTCAAGAAGAAGATGGAAGTGGCTCGGATGATGGAGAACAAACTCTTGATCTTAGTGTATCAAGAGATACTGATGGACAGGTAATAAATAATATTACTATACTTTAATATATGGCCTGGGAAAATATGCAAATTGGCCGAAACGTTTTATTTTGCATCCAATCGTCATATTTTTTAATATCATCACTAGCGTTCTTGCCTTTAGAAGATTTATTAGCACTGTATGAGCGAGGCAGATAAATAAAATACCTATTTATTCCTTTTTGAGTTCGAGTCAGTTCAATGATATTTAAATTCTTAAGTACAATTCTTTGAAATTGACAATAATCCGGACATTTGCACACGTATGAATGGTATGCGATTATAATAGTATGTAAAGTTAGATTTAACGAATGATAAGTATCTGTTTTTTTTTTGTTATTAAGGAACAATCGGCGACCTCGAGTGCCGCCAACAGTGTGTCGGAGTTTGAGCAACAAAACCTTCTGATGAGGAAAAATTTAGAGGATCTGGCTAATTTACAAATGCAGGTGTGTATTATTCGATAATGGGTCTGTTTGTACAATAAAATTGTTAGATCAGATAAGAATAGAAACGAGATTATGTAAATTGGCTTGTGAGAACAGAAAAAAAATCGAGATCCGTTTTAGTCTGTACTAGGAACTTATTTATTTTTGTGGGTAAAAAAACTTTATTCAATGACATTTAAAACTAAACTCGCTTAATCAAACCAAAGAATGAACACGGTCAGTAATTACCTTAAAAAACACACTAAAACTCGATCAATCCCAAACTAACAAGAAAAACAGGTATCAATTAAAAAGTCAATACATTATTTTTATTTTAGGGTTTCTTCCAAAAGCAATCTTCGATGGATGCAGACGATTCTCAAGAAAGAAAACTGCAGGCGAGCGGTGAGTAATCGAATTACCAAAAAAAAAACTGATACGACTGTTTAATTACCTCCTTGTATCATTCGCGAAATTATATCGAAACGGTTGGGACCGTAAGAATTTTATTAAAGTTATTAGACACCGATTACGCAGAATATGATTTATTGGGCACTAAAAATAAAAATTAAAAGCATTCTTCTTATTTATTTATAAATTATAATTCGATTTTGCGGATTAGTCTTGTGCAGATAATTGGAGCTTTCACCTTAAATGTCGGACTATAAATTTTAATAAATAAATGTTTAGAATTTAAAAGATTCACGGATTATTTGGAGCGGTAAAAAGACGGAACAAATTACACGAATCTAGGCCATATACCTAGTCTATGCCCCGTGTCTATGCCGGGTACCTATTCATTTAAAAGATCTAGTAAAGCAGGTATGACATCTTTAAAAAAAAGTGTTATAATTAATCGCTGTCTCAATTTACTGACATTGTAATGTCAGAAAAGATTAATAAAACAGGTGGGCAAGTTTTTATTAAGTAAAGGTGATTCTAAAAAGTATTTTAATATAAAAAAAAACTATCGAAGTTTTGTCTCTGAAAAAAAAATCGTATCACAAAAATTAACAGAAAACAAAAAGACTGAGAGTGCCTCGTTGGTCTAGTCGTTGCAAGTACTACTCTACTGAGCATGTGATTCTGGGTACGAATCCCGGGTCGAGGAAAGTGTTTATGGATTTTTCCATCTGGAATTGTCGGAGTCTGGATTTATGCTAGGTTGCTGGCAACCCCCTGTTACATGGGGCTTTAACATAACTGGCGGAATATGAGTGTACTATAGATACACTACACCTCTGTGTCACCTTTCGGGGAATTCGGGCGTAATGTTATAAAAGAATGAGTGAAACCATTTTACGTAATCACTGAAGCCGATCATTTAGTACCTGTGGTTAGTTCCCTACGTTCGCTAAATGTCACTGAACCGTACTTATGACGATTAGCAACAATTAGGACATTGGTTTCAGAATGTTAACATTAGAACTGAATTGTAAACTAGGTTGTGTGTAGAAGAATATAACTAGCTGACCCGACAGACGTTGTCCTGTCTTAACTATGAATATTGAGTTCGCATTATAAAAAAAAATTGGGGTGGACCACCCTTAACATTTAGGGGTATGAAAACTAGATGTTGGCCGATTCTCAGACCTACCCGATAAGCACACGAAATTTTATCAAAATCGGCTTAGCCGTTTCGGAGGAGTAAGGTAACTAACATTGTGACACGAGAATTTTGTATATAAGATTATCACGGATTGAGTTCGGAAATCCTTTTTTTTTTTCGTTTATTTTAGACCTAGATTACATATTATGGGGGCCGTTCTTCTACATTGAAACCTTTTACGCCTTGGATTGGGCACCTAGCTTCACGATGCCAGATTCCTTTGACAATTTAAAAGTGCCTGTAAGTAAATGGTTCAATCAAAATTAATGTTTTGAGTTTGGGTTGCTGATAAGAATTGAGATACGATCAGCATTTGACCAGCAGTACAATGCTATAGGTTAATGCAGACAATATTGACAGCAGAGCTGTCCCAGACCATGAAGGCCTCACTTTGGCACATTGCCAAGGCTCATTAATACATTTCATACCATACCGACTTACATGTGATTTTTTTTGTAATAACCGACGAAAAAGTTCTATGTTTAAAATGATGTGTTGAATTCATGGTTTCAGTTTGCACGTAAATGTCCCTGCGTTATCTTTTCGCCTTGTATTAGAGTGATGTGGCGGCTATTTCACCTGCCTTCAAAATCTTACAAGATTCCAACATACAAGTCAAGACTACACTTGAAAGGCTTTATAAACCTAACTACCTCAGTACATTATACACCTGCGTTATATTGCAATAGCTGAATAAACAATAGGACTAAAGATTAGACAGAGTGGCTAGGGCTAACTTATGATGTATTCACAGAGCGATGTAAGTCCGTGCTTCAATTGACAGGTGGCGCTGTACCTTCCCAAGGATTATGTAGGTTCTATATTATAATATAGGTTTTAGGAGAGACTTTTTCGTCTAGGTATTAAAGGTAAAAGAATGACCATTAAAAATACACAACACCCACAGCCCGTCTTCAACTATCTTTCTTATGTTCTCACTGCACACTGCTAGGACACAAGCATCTTCTCGGTGTGTGCCAGTACGGGTATGTAGACGCATGCATCTTCGAATATTTGTATCTAGGACATGCCGGTTTCCTCACGATATTTTCCTTCACCGTTTTGAGAGAAGTGGCGATTAAATAATTAACACAAAAGTATACACCTAAGTAATAAGTATATATCTGTCTGTATTCGAACCTACGACCAACAACTCGTATTCGCAGCGGTTGTGATCTGGCCACGACTGCTCGCCTCTCTCTGCTTGTGCCAATCCACAGAAAAATAAAGTTAAGCAAAATGTGAATTTAAGGGGAACCTAGTCGCGGGCTCGAACTCACTGGTGGGCCAGGCTAAAAATCACGCTGTCTCACCAGGCTTCGTATCCGACAGAGATAGTATCTGTGATGAGCAGTTAGACGCTAGTCTACACGCACAACATTGAGTGAGATTCAGGATCATTTATAGTAAAAAATTCGGGAAAAAATTAAGAAAAGGCCTTTGGAAGGTCGGGTTTTATTAAAAAGCCAATGCATAAATCAATGACCAATAAAGTTTATTGAACTTTTCGATAATTTAACTTTGTCGGTACCGACTTGGTTTTTGAGATTTTACACTTCTTTTATTACTTAAACACGCCCAAAGGTAAGTAAAATTAGCAAGAAAAACGAATCTTTGTTGGCTCCTAACTCTTTAATGAGTTTTTATTTTAGTATTCTGTTTCCGTACAGACAATATTAATAATGAGACAAAACGATATCATATTTTACTTTGGATGTGCCATGTCAGACAGTGGAGTAAAACACGTCCGAAGTTTGTATGCAAAAAATGTGGACTTCTTCTTCTTCTTCTTCAACCTTTGGCCACCCAATGCTGAGTGTAGGTCTCTTCCAAATCTCTCCACTTTTGGCGGTTTTGTGTCATGGCTATCCAGTTTCTTCCGGCCACTTTAATGATATCGTCTGTCCACCTAGTCGGTTGTCTTCCCACACTTCTCCGTCCCGTTCGTGGTCTCCACTCCAGCACTTTTTTCCCCCATCTCCCATCCAGTCTACGACTAGGTTCACCTTAAAGACTGGTAATGTATTTCCTAAAACTAACAAAGCCGGCCAAGTGCGAGTCGGACTCACACACGAAGGGTTCCGTACCGCAATAGGGTCCAATTGATTACCCTTCGGGTACGGAACCCTAAAAATAGTGGATGTATCCCTAGTTAACTAAACAAAGAAGCGAACCGCGTTTTGTTTTCCGACAAACATAACAACTTCTTTTATTTCTTCGACTCCTTACTCAACTATTCTCTAAATTTCTTTCAAAAACCTCATTATGAATGCAAACAAGAGCTTAACAGTTAATAATTATGCGTTTGTCAAACACATTGAAAACAAACGGTCGGTATCCACAAAATGCCGCATTCTTACACCGTACCGTGAAAAATAACATAACTCTAATTTATTCTATGATCACTCATTTGGTACATTTTCTGGTTTAATTAACGATTCCACACAAATATTTGGTTATCAGTACAATGAACTGTGGGCTTACAATATTCGTGGTATGAGAAAGTTTGTGAAAATAGCTATGATTTGAGTTGTGTGATTATACACACGTTTGCCTATAGGCGTTATTTTGAAGAGATAGTGTTGTTGACGGGTTCTCTTCAATTATAATGGTAAGTAAGTACAATTAAAACGTAAACAGTTAAGCATGTTTGGGCACGGCACGCCGTTTGTAAGTAAAACTTTCTTTATTATTTTTGCAAACTTAGTGATGATAAACCTACAAAGGCATAGAGCCATTTTGACAGTTTAACAACATTTATTGCGTTGGTTACGTTGTTGAGCAAACACAATTTAGGAACATATACAGGGTGTTCCAAAAGGTTACGTAGCTGGGAAGGGGGGTGATAGGGGTGGTCACAAGGGTTACCAGAAAAATAAAAAAATAAATCCCCTCTGGGTATTTAAAAAAATAAATGGCATTTTTTTTTAAACTATTTTTTTTTTCAAAAACTAACAAGAACTTAATTTTCTTTAAAATCTTGGTTAGATATGTATTGTTTTTTTTATATTTCAATTTGATAAAGGGTTATTGACGATTACATAACAGCATTTTTTTTAATACAGCAATATCTGTAGGTACAGTTAGCAAAATAGCCCCACAAGGTGTAAAATTCTTAGTTTAAAAAAATATGCCATTTATTTTTTTAAATACCCAGGGGGATTTTTTATTTTTATTTTTCTGGTGACCCTTGTGACCACCCCCTATCACCTCCCTTCCCAGCTTCGTAACCTTTTGGGACACCCTGTATACTTAGACTTACCTATGAAGCAATCAATTAGAATTATAATTATGAACATAATGATTCAGTTTCTGATTGGTAGTGTAGGGTGTTCGGCAATTAGGGTACTGGCCCAAAAAGAGGTATTTTTACTCCAAATATGCTAACAAAAGAACTATCTGAGCGTTCAACCAAAATATTAATGCTCTCTCTCACTCTCTCTATAGTCGGTTCCTCATATCTGAGGATTGTAGTCAGCTTCGGAGTTACATCTGGAGCGGATGATCCGCCGCCACCGGTTTCTGTCCAGCGCATCCCTTACCACCGTGTAGAATTTAGAGGATGATGATTCCTTCACCTTATCGGTCCATCGTGTTGGTGAACGACCGCGCGATCGTTCACCAACACGATGGACCGATAAGGTGAAGATTGCCTTCGGTGTTCCCAACCACAATCAGTTTTTCCAAAATTTCATCACCTCAGCGTACTAATGTGGCCGAAATAGGAGAGAATGCGTTGTTGACGACAAGCGGGTTTTTATTCGAAGCTGGGTTATGATCGATGCATTGGTGCGTTTGGCAGTCCACGGTATTCTAAACATTCTCAAATGCATCAATCCTTTGTCTTTCTCGGGCCAAAATCGTCCACGTTTCTACTCCATATTAAAGCTAATTATATCGAAAATATCGATTCATATTTATTTAAGTCAAGAAACTCTGAGGTGCATGTCCGTTTGATGCCTTTATAGAACCACTATCAACGCAATTTTGTGCTCTAGGTTTATGTATATATTCATATTTATTTCTTTTTTTCTGGAGTTAGAGATACCGAGAAAGAAATTACAGTCGGAAAAACTACCTAACGAGACGATTTATGTATGACATGTCTCCTGTAATCATCTAAGGGTTAGGCAGAGATGTACCTATATAAGACACCCACATCCAGGACAAATCCAGGCTCCAGGCTGGTACTAAGAAATTTCATATATGAATTGAAAAAAAAAAAAAACGCTTTTCCCGACCTGGGAATCGAAGCAAAAACCTTATGGTCAGTAGTACTGCTTGCGACCACTGGACCAACGAGGTAGTAATTAAAACTACTGTAAATAAACCGTTTTAGTGTAAGATATTACTTGAAAGAAAATTAGCAGGAAAATCTACAAAGAAACACAATTTCTTAAACAACCTGTGAGCAACTGACAAACTGTGAGCGAGATTCTTCCAGACCTAGGTCACATCTATTCCTGTTATCTCTATGTCCTAAGTGCGTGTTGGACAATTGCGTATGAGGTCCAGAGTTCATACAAGGTGCCACCTAACTCCTCGCCCGAAGATGATTGAGTAAAATGATTTTATAAGCAACGTTAATGAAATAATGTGCCATTGTAGGCGCTGTTGTGAAGTAATCATTTCATTTACACTGTTTTTGTCAAAATAGGTGTAGGCTGTTTCATAGTTAACTTCACAAAAAACTGCGTTTATAAGATTTTTTAATTAAATAAAGGCAATGCACCTATAAAGAAATAATTCTGGCTCCACTCTTAAATAAATAATAGTTTAAAAAACTAAAAAACACGCTTTAAAAACCAAACTAAAAAAGGAGAAAATAATTTAATTCAATTAAAAAGCGTGGGGTGCTTTTTGAGGTATTTTTATAATCAATTAATGTCAAGCACCCCACGCTTTTTAATTGAATTAAATTATTTTCTCCTTTTTTAGTTTGGTTTTTAAAGCGTGTTTTTTAAACTATTATGTATTTATTTTCTATTTTTTAGTTCTGCTAACTACAAAACGTGTTTTTTTTTTCTCAATTTTTTTTTAAATTATTAAATTGTCATCGGTCCTCGACAAGTTTACAAAGTTTCAATGAAATCTGACCGTTTAAAGTGGGTCAAAATCGCGCTCAAAGATTCCGTTACATACATACATACATACAACCCGAGCTAATAAAAGCGTGTTAAAAAAGAAAATTGTCAACCATATAAGGAAACTCATTCTTGATTATCACAATAAAAACCCTTAATATCGAAAAAAAAAACTGTCAAAAATTCCAGCATTTACTTAGTAAGTGCATCTAAACTATCTTTAACAGTCAAAAATCAAACGTAAAACGATGTCCTCGATTAAACTCAATTTCGATCCTCATTCTACAAAACCATAAAAAAAATAAAAAATCATCACAGTTTCAAGTTAACAATGAGTAGTCCCTACTTCCCGCGCCTCCCCCAGTAATTGTACAAACCTCGGCGCACTAATCTGCTCAATAGAGGCGAATTCACTCAATTGCCGGCGCGGGCGCAGGGAGCTCGGGGTGACGTTAATAGACGGACTCTTGTATGTGTTTTATGACTATTTTTAGTTTTTAAAGTGATGGTAAAAAGTTAGGGGGATATTGCCTAAACAAATATGAATTAGACCAATAGTAGGCATGTAGGCATCGTTGACATACGAAGTGACACTATAATATTCTAGTACGGAAATCTCAAATCGGCTGGTTGACACTTCTCGTGACCCAAGGGCTGGTTTTTACTTTGGCCAGAGGCTGAGCATTGCTATACAACGTGGCAATGCCGCCAGTTTCTTGGGTACATTACCAGTCGACAGCGATGCGGATGAGTTTTTTGACGCTTTGTTTTAGTTTAGTACCTAAAGGATAAAGTTCTAAACCGTGAAACTGTTACCACGAATTCAGCATGTAATTATATACCCCCTACCTATACAAAGAGAATAAAAAACAGCTGCTTATAGAAAAATGGAAATGTGCAATACTCACGCGGTCAAAATGTATGGAAAAGCAATTTTTTAAATAACTGACCGACTCTGTCTAGAATCATACTGAATTCATGGATACAGTTTGCGCACTGGTTAAAATTTTATCCTATATAACATAAGAGGTGTACAGCACATTCACATATCTTCCGTAATATTGAAGTCCAACGTACTTATCGCGTGACCAATTGGCTGCCATATTCTTAGGTCAAAAAATCAGCATTGCCATCCAACGTGGCAACGCTGCCAGCCTTTTGGGCACTTTTCCCAGTGACAGCGATGCGGACGAATTCTTTGGTGCCCAGTGAGCTCTTCCCTTTTTTACTTTATTTACTTGTTCATAGTGTCTAATTATTTAATTTGAATAAAAGTTCTTAATAGAGGACAAGCCAATTGTCATATACATGGCACAAATCACGTTTCCAGGCTGCTAAGGAGAAATTCCGGATGTAAAAACTCAGTAACACTTTTTTTTTATTGGTGAATCATCAAATAACTTCTCCCGCTCTGGGTGGAGCAGGAGGGCGTGTCAGACTTTTACTGACTAAAACTCATCCGTGTTCCCTCAGTTGCCTGTGTGCCAGGGGCTGCGGTATCTCTTTCGAACAACCCGCACCCCTGGCAGGCATCGGCCCTTGCGGACCCCACCAGTTGGTGCTGATATCTCTTTGAGGCGCGCGTGGAACACAACGCGCCGTCGACCCAGGCTTGGTCCTTACCGGATAGTGAGCTACCCATTACTAGCCGTCCGCAAGCTCGCGCCTACGGTGGCCGGGAATCAGCCTGGGCTTCCTGACGCCCAGGGCGTCTCCCGCGGCGACTAAGGCCGTGAGGGCGCATATACTCCCGAAACAACCGTGTCCGATGAGGACCTGCGTCAGGCGGAAGGTAAGGACGCCGCGCCGTGCCGCCTCTCAAGCCACTCTTTAAAGAGGGGACTTACCACTGCTATCGTGGCGAGCTCATCGAGGCTCAGCAGTTGCGCTAGCGTTTAATAAAATGACCAAAGTGACAGGCATTTGTTTTTAAAACTCTATTTTTATGCAACTTTTCAATACCGTTACCATCTTCATCATCATCAGTCTACAGCTGTCCACTGCTGCACATTGGCCTCTCTTATTGCACGCCATCTCACTCGTTTTTCGGCTCTCTCAACTCTCGTTCAGCTGCCACCCAGCAAAGATCGTTGCAACCATCAACAGTCTTTTAACACGATCAAAACATCTAAAATCTCAGCACACATTTCCAATTGTGCCGTTTATCCTGTATACGCGAGGGGACTGCATTAATAGACAAACACCGTTTCCCATTTACGTATAATAGTTTAGTTTCAGTGCGTCCGGTGTGTCGCAGTGATTGTCGTGCGACTGGCGCAGACGCTTGCGACATGTCGCGTAAGCAGGTCACATCACTAGACCGAGGAGCCGAACTTAGGTGAAGTGAGTTTGAAGAGAGCTAAATTGCATTTAGGATGCTGTTGCTGGTGCTTCGTAGACGGTGCAGCAAGGAGTTTGATTTCTTGCGCTTCAGCAAAAATACCAAACGCGCTACAGCAGCCTCAACAGCATCAGGGTGTGCAGTCCTTTGTATTTTCGTTATGAGTATGTTTGGCCACTCGAAGAGAACGACTGTAGATCCCTAGCTTCAGGTGAAATAACAGCTCTCTTTACTTAGGCTGCTCTTAAGTTTAGGCTACCGGCTGTATCCCAGTTATGAGCGTCCCTTAGAACCGATGGCCTATGTCCTTTGTCCAGCAGTTGACGTCTTCGGCTGAAATGATGGCGATGCAATATTCTTTTGCCTCTATGGCCTATCTTTGCCCTGCTTGATGTGAACCGAAGTGGAAGCTATGGTTAGTTCCTACTCCTCATCTGGGTCGCCTTTTCCTATATTGTGGTCGGCTTCAAGTTTAACTGTACGCAGCTGAATACCAGTATTTTACATAGAGCGACTGTTTATCTGAACTTCACAACCCAGTTACTGGGTAACACGATATCCCTTAGTTAGACTGGTTGTCTGACTTTCGGGTTTATGACGACCCGTAACGACTGTCAAAGATTCACGAATTATAGCCGGGACCAACGGCTTAACGTGCTTTCCGAGGTACGGAGGGATCTTGGTATGTAAAAATGGATGTATCCTGTTAAACGGGAAGCCGACCCCAACGTAGTTGAGAAACGGCTAGGCAAATGATAAATCTTGGTTTTAAAATATTAACCTTCCTTTTTAAAATATTAACCTTCCTTTTTAAAATATTAACCTTCCTTTTTAAAATATTAACCTTCCTTTTTAAAATATTAACCTTCCTTTTTAAAATATTAACCTTCCTTTTTAAAATATTAACCTTCCTTTTTAAAATATTAACCTTCCTTTTTAAAATATTAACCTTCCTTCTAGCTTTGCCGTAGTCGGGAACAAATACGTAAACTATGACTTATGGGTCGTAGAAACCTCTTTAATACCGCTCAAATCATTTTTATTTTCTCATGTAAACCTTAAGGTGCTTATACATAACATTAGTTGTTAATTCAGTCATTACGTTTGGCTTCATTAACATGTCTGCCATTCGTTTTGTCTCACGAATAAATTCAATGACAATTCATTGGCAATTAATGCTGAAGCACATCTGAGACCGTTTGTAATCATACATTAACATAAGTATGGAATTAATATATATACATAACTATATAATGTGTTGGAGATCGAGATTTTATTTATATATTCGTTATTCTTTGAAGTGATAGCTAATAGTAGATGACTACTAACAGATATTCATCTAAACTATCTACTAACTATAGCAGTCTTATGAAAGACTACGACAGTTAGTAGATAGTTTACCCACTAATAAATCTATTTATCTTAAATTCGGTAAATCATACAATCGGCTCATTGAAATCTATGATGTAGTTTTCAAGATTCTTTTCAAGAACCAAAATGCGTGTTGATATGAAAAAAATTACATTGGAGTAATATATCCTAATATGCTACCTGTGTCGACACCCTCGCGCCATCCTATCTTCTGAGCACGGCGGGTTGCGCTGGTGCGGCAGCTGCAGGTGCAGAAAACCTCAAAGGGCGCAAATATAACAACCTTATTAGGAGCTATATGTTTGAGCCGTTTGGGGTTGAAACACTAGGGCCTTGGGGTCCGAGTGCTCATCGAGTATTTCAGGACATCGCCGAGCGGTTGGTCGACTCTTCACGTGACCAAAGGGCTGGCCTATTCTTAGGTCAAAGAGTCAGCATTGCCATCCAACGTGGCAACGTTGCCGAGCTCTTCCTTTTTTTTTTTCTATATGTACTTATACATACTGACTAATTATTTATTTTAAGACTGTAATACATTGGAGTAAATAAATAATCACAGTCAAACCCAAAGGAATCTAAATTAAAAATTTAAGAGCTCTTCCAATATTTAAGAAATTCGATAGTTAGTCAATCTTCCTGTCTTTTCTCAAATATGTTATGGTTGGTTTCCCATCAAACCGAATGCAGCTTAATATTTTACATGGTCCGACTGGGTATCTGACCTCCACGACCCAGTAACTAGGTAGCACGATACCCCTTGGTAAGACTGGTGGGGGGACTGGTTGTCAGACTTTTAGGCTTCTGACTGTCCCGTAATGACTGTCCAAGATCTACAAATTACAGCCGGGACCAACAGCTTAGTGTGTTTTCCGAGGCATAGACCTCGATTTGTAATGGATGGTCACCCATCCGCGAACCAACCGCGCCAAGTGTTGCTTAACCTTCGACCCGGGCGGCTGTTATGGTTTAGTCACGAGCCTCGATATCTAATAATGACAGGGATTAATCATGAATCGAACTGGAGCCCGAGTTTCTTTTAACAATATTATTTCTGTCAGAAAGAGAAATAACATTACAAGATCCGCAATAAAATTCAGAGAACAATAAAAACACTTTCGCTTAAGAATTACTCCCATTTATATCTGAACTCCTAAAATAAATTATCGAAAAGTGACAACCGATTGTCCGATTATAATCACCGATTATTTCATTTCGGTTACCTTTCATCTCTTTCTTACTTACGAGGAATGTATCTTCTATCTTAATCTAAACAAATTGTGTTAGCCGAAGTGTTCCCGAGGCGATAGAGTTATAATTTATACAAAAATCTGTTAATTACAATAATTAAAACGCGTTGTTCGTATGTTTCTCTTGTTTATTACGAGGTTCTTGGATATTTATCGAGTTTTTATCGGATTATTTGTCGATTGTTCATTGAATTGGGTTCCGTATTGTTAACAAGATAGTTTTAAATATACTCCATGTTTTTATTTTGAAAGAAGAAAGAAAACATGAAAATACATTTATTTTGATGAATCTTTATACCTAGACTTGTACGTAACAAATATATTTTAGTGTTAGCTTGTATAATGTAATAAGGTTTGCCAAAAATAATAATAAGTATACCGAGTTATTGTGAATTAAAACAGCTGAAACTCGGACCCACCACCTGCTATGTACGGGGTTTACGTCTTGAGAAAAACTCGTGATTTCTGTAGTAGATTTAAGTTTAATATTAATGTATTATAGACATCAACCTTTTGGAAATTGGGATCTAAATTATGTTGAAAACCGCATCGAATTCTATTGCTTAGTTTAGAAAAACATTGCGGTAAAAGGTTGATACGAAAAGTCACTTTATTTAATAACTAGCTTTTGCCCGCGACTTCATACGCGTGGACTTTAGAATCAAGTAGATAATCATTTTTTTTTTGATAATATATAGCCTATTTTTTAAGTTAGACCTCTCGGAATACGTCATTGAAAACTGCATTCAATTCCATGCAGTGGTTTTTGCGTGATGCGGTAACAAACATACAAACAGACAAAAATTCTAAAAACCGTTGTTTTGGCTTCTGTTGCTCTAATAAAGACCCCCCATACTATTTTTTCTTCAATATCTTTAATGTACAGACATCGGCCTGTTACAATTTTATTATATGTACAGATATGTATAGAAGTAGAGCTTGATTGACTCATGTAATTATTTTTGCAAAATAACTACTTTTAGATATGTTTTCAAAAGGTAAGTCTTACCGAAATGAGCCTCAAAGAAGACAATTTGGACTTGAAGTAAATTTTAAGTCAAATTTAAAAAAATAAATAAATCTAGTTTAAATTCTATATATGCATGCATTCCTGAAATAAAAATGATACGATTTGATTTTAAAGGAAAAACTGTGCAACTGTAGCCATGAATTTACAACACATTTTATTACTTGTTGACTAGACTCGTTGCTCTATGTACTCGAGATAATCAAAAGAAAAATACGGAGTAACAATTAACAAACGCTCCAAGACACAATCATGTTTTTACTGAAATGAAGACATTAAACATTTATCAATACTGGTTAAAATATACGGAACCACTTCTTTGCGATAACTCGCGCTTAACCGGTCTAAATAAAAATGTACGTGATTATTTACGTATGTTCTAATTTAGTCGAGATCGAGCCGAAACGATTCTAATCGATTAATTAATCCATTCTAATCGATTAGGTTGTTGTACTTTAAATTAGATTTCGATTGAAACGATTTCTTTACATTTACAACACAATTCTTATATGGATTGTATTGGTCGTAAAAATCGTTTAATTTGACAAACTAGTTATAGTAGTTGTTAATTATTGTCGTTTTTTATTGATCAGTTAGTATCCCGTAGCCGGAAGCACTTGCTTTTGATATTTTACCGATTTTTTTATCGATTTGCGATCGTTTTCGAAATTTGCGGAAATCGGATCGTTTTTTTTTATTGAGTGACTGCCTTTATTAATTATTATAATTATTTGTGCATCAAGTTTCTGTTTTATTATTTATCCAGTCAAGTTTTTAGATTATTTCCTGTGTTATATTTTGAAATTTATTAATTTATAACTCCAATTTGGAAAGTTATTGATAATAACAGAGTACAGTTTTATAATGATCAATGTTCTTGTGAGTCGTCGGGAATATTAATTCTTGTGACGGACGTGGCCAGCAGACTACTAGTTACTGGCAATTACAGCATTCCATAAAGGCTTTTATGTCATATTTATATTAAGTAGAGTTTCATTAATTGTTAGGCATTTATACAAAATGGTTCTCCCGACTTTTTTGTATCCAGTCGTTTCATTCAGATCGTTATAAATTCTCTGAATATTTCTAGAAAAACATTTGCCTCTGGTACTACAATGATCAACTTCTTGAGTTAGGTACTGCTGGATAAAGAACACTTCCTAAATGCCTTTTGCCTCATTTAAAAAGAAACATTCTAAGAAATGGACAAAAATTTGGTTGCCCTTACTTTCATAATATCTAAGTAAATTCGAAAAAGTAATCGAAATGATTGACACTGGACTCTTAACCCTCTCCCTCTCTCTCACTCTCTCTCTCTTTCTTTGTTTTTTTTTCTCTTGAACTAAATAACACGGAACACAAAATTTGCTAGTGAAAAACTAGTTCTAAATTAAAGGAAGGAGGTAGAAAGTGAATCAATGTATCTTTAATCTACAACCCAGACATCACGGATCTCTAAATCTCCCGGTCAGTATTAAAAGGAAGCGAATCCTTCCGCTATGGAGTTGCTGAACATAGGACAGAGCATCCATTGAGCGGCACATGTGCACATCAGCAGTCTTTGGTAATTAACATAGACGCTTGCTTGCGTATCCTCCCGGGACTAGAGACTGTGGAGTCGACATTATGACAATTTTTTTTGCTCATTTTCATTTACCCGTCTGAATGTTACTAGGTGCTTTAATGTATCTAATACCAAAAGAATCTTTGGATGGCCATCTTCGTGAAAAGCTCAGACAATCAGCATGCAAACTATAATGGCTCAGTTGATACGTCATTCAGGGAGGCTTTTTACATGCACTCTACAGCGTATCCTCTTGTCTGGACGCTACAGAAGTTGATGGACGCTGCTGAAAGTTCCAAGTTCGTAGCCAAATTCTGGTCTGACTGTATTTAGATTTTATAATTTTTTTTTGTATTTATTCTATCAACACGCTAAAAAGAAGAAAAACAATCTTATTATTATGTATCTTCAGAGTCAATCTTGGACAAAACTGAAGGAAATCATCGTTAGAAAACTTGGACAAAAAATGCTTTGAAATTGCTTACGCATTGCGCATGCGCAGGAGATCATCACCATGCTCGTTCTATTCCTGTATAAGAAGATTTCATTCTTCTATAACGAATCGTTTACTATCTAATAATTCATAAGCTCACGAAGATTAGCAACTTCACAACCTGTAACTATTTATGTGGCATTGTCATTTGAAACCATAATAATGTAGGTACCTACCTATTGTTATAGGTTTTTGAACTATACTTACATTGTCCTGTCATTGTCAAACATTTCCGATGATTAAGCTTACCGGAAAATCTATTTCTATTGGCCAAAAAACCTTTACTGTCTTCAAAAAAGGAGGAGATTCTTAATTCGGAAAGTTTATTTTGTGTAGACGAAACATAATAACAAAACTTTTTACAACACCATTCGGAATTCCTCGCCAAACTTCCGACTACAAAGCGCATCCCATAATAATTCGCTTCATCTTAAATAAAACCTATCTAAAACTCTCGTAAAGGTCACAAGCAAAAAAAGTATGAATAAAAAAAAATCACACCTCCACGGATTTAATGCGCGTATAATTTCTTTGTGGCACCGCACAGAATGTGAGTAGACGTCATAAAATATGCATTTCTTCGGATGCGTGTGCGCTGAACACACAGGCGTACGCTTACGCACTCCTGCGCAAGTCGTACAGAATGGCGACGTTCATTTTTACGCACACGAACAAGCGATCACAATAACTCAATCGCACTACATGCAAGTCGCTTTTGCATATTCATTTGACTCTTGCAGTTTGTATCTTTGTATAAAATTATAATGCATTATATGACCCGGACGCGCCTTAGTGGTCGTTTTTATGTTATAAAAGGTAAAAGGTACCTTTACGGTACAAGCTCTTTGCTTTGCGTTGTCTATTTATTTTATCCTTCCATTCCTGTACACACTTGAATGTAATTTATCCATTTCTTGTAGTTCTTCGCTAACGTTTTTTAGAAGTGCCTTCATATTTGATGCTTCGTTTTTATTTCTACTTTTATACAAATTATTGTTTCTTGTTCTTCAAACCTTGTTACGATCAATTTTGTCATAGATCTTTGTTCAAAATGTATAACATGTTGCCCAACTGACAGTTACCTTGAATGGCCGCTTGTCATTTTTGTGAAATGAACATGCATAAGGTGTATTTGTGATTTTTTCCGCGTATCCTTCAAATGCTAATGAAATATGCATTGTTTTGCATATCAAGTAGAATGAGGAACATTATTTGATTATTGTTACAGTAAAAAGCTTTGTTGAATTTAATTCTTTGGTTCATGATGAAGTGAAACTTATAATAGCTATACCTGCTTTAGATACCATAATTATGAAATCAGCATCTTATGTAAATCACAATAGAGACGCAGATATCTTAATTTGGTAAGTGCAGTTTTATATAAACGTGACGAAAACCCTCACCAAATATATGTCTTCCTGCATTAGTAAAACGCATAATTATATAAATTACTACAGTCTAGACCATGGTCGATGGAATACTTGTTCAAAACATAAATATACTATAATTTTACTGTTTTCTGAAGATAAATAGACCATTTAGATTATAGAGCCCAAATGTGTCGGGTTTCATATTATGATTTATTTCGAATTGGCTTTCATCCATTTAATATAATTCTGCGTTAAGATGTAGTGTCACATTTAATAGCAGTGGTTACGGATTTTCGAGTTTCAGCGGATAATTTATAGCTAAGAAATTGTCAGAAGTCGTTCGTTTATGTGTGGTGAGTGAGTTTCTTAGCTAATTATCCATAAACCGTCAATTAGTGTTTATTTCATCAGTTAGTTCTGGTGTTTTGTCTCTGTAGTTATTGTTTATGAAAGAAGCCTTCTCTTTTCTCGTGGGTGGTCTAATATTTTACTTTTTGGGAGACACTATACGTTAATATAAAAATATAATTGAAACCTTATAGGACGGAAGGAAGTCATAAGAAGAAATAATATGGATGAATACATACAAATGTAGCACATTTAAGAACAAAACGCAACAAAATTTCAAAAGATTTATTACAATCTTGATATTTTAAATCGATAATGAGATCCATAAACTAAAGATAATACATACGATTGGTACCTACACGGAGCAGTCAATATCACCTGCTCGGAAACAAAAAGAATCGATTCGAAATACGAGCAAAAAGTATTGATTATCGCCGCATTAATCCACATAATCGATCCGCGACGTCGAAGCTCGGCGCTCATCTATCCATCAAGCTGTGGCCCCTCTGTGTTCTTAGCTTCAATTTCTTTTTTCTTTCAATTAGTGCACGTTCATGTCACTACCTCACTAGGTAGCCCACCTTGTGGACACGTAATTGTTCCTAGTTACAGTAGCTATACCATCGGTATTTAAGGTAGTAAATAGGAGTCTCCAAATTGCAATATTCTCAATTTTAATTGGACCTTCAACGTTATTATTGGTATGTGCATCTTTTTTTTCGTTTCCCATGTTAAAACTAGTAGAAGTTTAATCATTCGTTTTTTTTAATTGTTAATATCTCGTAGTTAAGTTGAGGCATTCTATTTAGAGCACCAATTCGAATAGCACCCATAGTATTCCACATCACATAGTATATCAAACACCCACGGATATAGTTTTAGTTAGAAAGGCATTATACTATAGGCATACTATTGAAAGTTAAATTGACTGAATCATATTTTATATGTCAGAGAAATCATCAAGTCAGAATCTATTGAAATGTATCCTGATTCGCAAAGAATTGTAACAGTCTGGACAGTCTGTTTCTGAATACTCTTCCCATGAATTACGTACTTATATTTATATATAGTGTGACCGCATCGTTCGTGACATTTAGCAGCACAAAAATATTCGATACGCAAGCCAATTGCCTATTTTGTATTGGAAACCACGCCCCGAAGTTTAGACCAGTCAGGTGTTGAGAAAACTGGACGTGCACTTGGTATTATGCGCGTACGACTACGTTTTATGTCGTTCGTTTCCTTCTCTATTAATGATTATAATGTTGTAGCTTCTGCTTTTCTGCCTTCCTGTGCATTAATGGGTAACTTTGATTTTGCCTGGCATTTAATATCCTGACTAACAAGACCAGTCAGTACTGTCTCATTCGAATTTGGAGGCAAACAATTTAAGTCTTTAATAAAAATTAGAAATTCCATCAACAAAACTTAGACAATTTCGTCTTATAAAATATTTTATTAAATGATATCTCTTTCTTCACCAAAAATCTAAGTCAAAGCTTTCTTAAAACAAAAACGTCCGCTCTAATTGACTGCTCGAACAAAACTAAAAACAAAACCGTAAACCATCAAGTGAGACAGAGTAAACAGAACAAAACCAAACAAGATCATGCGGAATCATTTACTCCAATCAGCGCGTGCGGCGGACGACGGAGATGCCCGAACAAAGACGAAGATCTACGACGCAGTCGCATGGTGTGTGATGGCGAATGTCTTCCCATCGACATAGACATTGCTAGATTTATTTTACACTTTATAGGTTTATATGAATCAATAATTATTTTTGTATTAAAAGAAGGTATAAAGACGGTTGATGAAATTGTTTTGTAATTAAAGAAAGGTTAGAAGCATAAAATTTTACAGTTAACACATAAAAGTACAGTTTTTATCCAGAATTGTGATTCGAAATTATAATGGAAATATTGTGTAATGACACAGACATGATTGCACATCAAACACACAATTCAGACAGAGATTTAATAAAAGATAATGAATTTCATCGCCATATCTAACTTTAAACAAATCAATGTAACAAAACAGGCACGTCATCCGGCGTTACATTGCACATAAAATTGCCATCAACAAACGTAATACGAACAAGTGATCGCCGGTGCAACATATCTAGATCCCTTATCGATCGATGGATCCCGATTTGATCTACGTATGCGTACGTTCATAATTATCTCGGCTCTTTCATCCGCCGACTAGAGTTTACGACCGCCTGCCCCATGTAAACGTCTGAAATCATATTGGCAAGTAATTAATGATCATTACTAACTTTAATATGCACAATTAACTACACTGTACACAATACACGGCAATTATAACTTAACTGATGGTCTTAATAAGGCGATTTGGAGATCGAGTTACAGATTTCACCGTTATCATTAGGATTTTGATTGACAACTTGACTTTTTGGAGATGAAATAATGTGGGCTGAGAATGGAACCTTGGGTAGCCCCGATAAATTTTATGTATCTACCCAAGACATCATAAGGAAAAAGGCACTTTAGAAATATGTAACACTGAAATGGTCTGACGATAATGTAGATTATAACAAAGAGATTCAAAGATATAGAACAATAAGTATATCATGCTGTTAAAAATATATGTACTATCGTTACAGGAAAACGTTAAAACGTATTTTTAATACACAACACAATAAGAACTGATCCTTGGAAAAATAAAACTAGACATCGCCCCTTATCTGTACATCTCAAAACGAAATATTGTAATAAAAAGTACTTAGGATATGACAAACTTGTTGTACATCCTTACAAATCATTTAACACCCAATTTACAATCATAATTCCTGAACATAAAGGTCAAAGTTGGCTACAGAGGATGATTCCAACAGTATACTCAAATTGGTCATCAATTGACGTAACGCTCCAAGGAATGATATGATTCATCTCGTTTCTGTACAAATTGGGATGTGAGATTCATATTTTTATTCAATTAGATACGCGAGAACTTCCATACATATTACTGTATTCAGTACCATTCTCTATTGAGGTCCATACATAAGTATTTCATCTTCTGTTTTTGTGGCCGTTAATATTTTAAGTCACAAAACAAGTCTTCGACATCATAACTTGTTAATAAGCTTAAGAATTCTAAGTAGATACTTGTACATAGATGATCTCGTGTATGTCAATAGTCGGATCTTTGTCCGTACGTACACCCATCGCCCCGCCTCATTACCTCCTATACGATACAGCCTCACTTTAATGTACTATCACATTGACCGCGAAGCCCAACTTAACTTGATCCCTCGTTTCAATAAAAACATTAATAAAGTAATCAACATTACATATCAGGTTAAACTGGACATGTATTCCCAAAGATGTTTTGAATTTGCAGTTGTTCAAATTGTGTTTTTCTTTATACAGTTGCAATAAAGTTGAAGATCATTCAGCATTTACTACAAGCGCGCAAATAGTTGCGAACACACGTGAATTGGTGTGTGTAGTAACCGCATTTACATTTTAGACATACTTGCAGAGAGTAAATGTCAATTTAGATGGAAGACGGGTACTGATGCAAGAAATTGATGCAGTTATTGAACTCTTGCACGATGATCTGATTGTCGATGTGAAGACAATGGAATAATTAATGAGAGATATCAAATGCGTTTTGAAAGTATTCGTTTTTAATTTGTAAAATGATTGGTGATCGACTTTGAAGGAAAAGTAGTTTTGCGCGTAGATTGATTACAGTATTCAAAGGTTGATTATAAATTGTTCGAGTTTATAAACAAGTAGCTAACGGTAGTGTAGCAAAAAATCTGATTCTGATTATAACTGACCGATCACTCATACATTAAGAAACAACAAAAGATAAAAAACATATCAGAAGAATAATCTAAAGTGATTCTAGGAAACATTTTTAAATCCCGTATTTGATTGATCTGAAGCATTTGAAACCAATAATCATCGAACAACAGTCTAAAATCGGCCACACAAATCCGTTTATCTAAATCTTAAGTGACATTTTAATTTCAATTAGTCATAGAACTGTAAACTGCGTCCAAAATGGAACAGTACACATTGACATTTATTCGTTTTCCACTTAACTAAATGCCAGAGAAGGATTATGTGGATTCCCAAGCATACGCGGGTCACAGCTGTCTCAGGAAATTTAAAAATTATTGAGTGCACTCACGTAGTTTCGTTTCTGTATCATTTTTTGCCGAAAATAACGTATCGTCTGTGTTTGAGGATAACATGATTATAATTTATTAATATGGTGGAGGCGTCAGAACGATTCTTCAAAGCAGACAGCTTATCTAGAAAGATTCCTTTAAAAGGCTACTGCGGAATACTTTAGCAGCATCAAAATGAGTAATGCAAATTACTTTAATAGTTTCATAAGATAAAGCGAAGCAATGTGTTACTCTCATCCGTCGGAACTCAAGAATCGTGTGAATTATATCGATTTCGTTATTTATTTTTTGCCAACACTCAGTTCTGGCTTTTTGTTGTTTTTTATACGTATAGTCATGATTATTTCTAGAGTCGCGTTCATCTGTATAGTCATTATGTACATTTGTATCCACTTTGTCTGTTTATTTTACGTCCTGATCTGCTAAAAAAATAGACCTAGATAGACTGAAGCGAATCAATTTTATGGACCCACTGAGAGTTATTGCTACAATATGATCATTTTGAGTTGCGGTTTAGCTTTATTTGTTTCTTGGTGATATGATATGCCAAACTTAGCCTTACAAATAAAATTATGTAGTGCTCCAATATCATCCCTTTCATTATCATCATTATCCTAGCTTCATATTATGTTCTGATATTTTGCTATCTATACAAACATCACCGATGAAATACCCATCTTTAACAACAATGACCCCTACAGCATTCAGTTGTCAACGACAATCAAATTCAAAAGGAAGTCCCCACCCAATTTCCTTGGAATCATAAATCCCAGTACTAAGAATTTTCGATCACTCGTGGTTCCGTTGAGCGAGTTCAAAAACCCATTATATAGGACATTATGAGGAGCCATTGTTTCGGCTGAATGAACCGGCACAATATCTTACGAAATTTCCTAAAAAACCTACCACCGTATTATGGATGTTTATTATGTCCGTACTTATCTGATTCGAACACCCATTGTCTTTTTGGTACCATCGGTATTTGAAATTTAAGGCGCCATGTATGCTTTTAATATTCCGACGATATGAAATTTATATGGGCATGTTAATTAGGAGTACTCCCAAAAAAAGTAAAGAGTGTTTTGTATTATGAGAATGTTTAAAATAATGGCAGGTTTGCAGCCTCTTGCTATTTCCGCATTACTGTAGTCTCGTTTAATTTGGGACCTAGTAGTTAGTTGCAGAAAGAAATAAATCGTTTTTATAGTGAAGCAAATTAATTTGCATAAAATCATTTTAACGGGACATAACTTTTTATTGACTTCAATCGCCTTTATAACTTACTTAAGTTAAACCCAAGTTTGTTTCGATTGTATCTGTGTTAGGCTACTTTTTTATATTAAAGTTATTAATAGGTATATTGCTCTTGAAATATTTGCTACATTAAATTGAACATTCATTTCTATATTTTGAAGATGTTGCCCCAATTTTTTATTGCTTCTTCGTGTTTTATCACGTATTTTCTTTTTGTTAATAACCGTGTTATAATTTAGAATTTTCGATAACTGTCTTATTTGGTTCTAATCTTATCTGTAATCTCCATAAATTAGAGGCAATAAACACGAGGTACTGTCGATGTTCAATTGTTTTTCTATATTCGCACTATCGCCGACAAGTCGTGAGCTATTAACTCCGTTACATCCAAATCTATTAGGGCTGCTAGACCAAAAGTCACTTTGAACTTTACAAATTCTTCATAAAGTCCAAAATCTGATTTATCGTCAAAGTTTTTATTTTCATTCTCTGTCAATTCTGAAAACAAAAATGATCATCCATTAAATCAACATACTCTGAAACTTGTATTTTGGAACAGTTCTTTTAATCGTGTCTATATATAGTTTTCTTCATCAATATCGACGTAATTTTACACACCCATCATTTTGCCAACCCTTAACACATGAAGCAAGTGTACCCTCATTCATTAATAATAACTTGCTCTCACTAAAACCCCATCCGTTATTACAATCACGATTCATGCACGACTTATGTAACACACAAATTATCTAGCTACATGTTAACATCCATTGTGTTCTCAACTCTAATCTACATAAGTATAGGTATTAATTCGTCTTTCAAAAACGATTTTGTAAAAAAAGCGACGGTATTTCGACATCAACGTCTCAAGTTTAAATCTCTTCCAAACTAACACGCGAGTTTTCAATACAATACATACGTGTATGTCTTGTAATGATAAGTCGAGAAGTGTTTCTGTCGGTGGACAACGAAGCGCAGAAATTAAATAGATTGATTGCACAGACTGGTGGCAACTGTACGGGTCGATCGATCAGGTTAACCTACGCTAGCCGCGGTCGGTCCGTGGATGGGTTACCATCTTTATATACCAAGACATCTCCGTGCCTCGGAAAGCACGGTAAGCCGTTGGTCCTGGCTGTCTTTCATAGATCTTTGACAGTCGTAACCGGTCATCAGAAGCCCGAAACTCTGACAACCAATCTTACCAAAAGGTATCGTGTTACACAGTAACTGGGTTGTGGAGGTCAGATAGGCAGTCGCCCCCTGTAAAATACTGGTATTCAGCTGCATCCAGCTAGACTGGAAGCTGACCTCAACATAATTAAGAAATGGTTATGCAGATGTTAATGACTGCACAAACAATATATCCTTCCCCATTCAGTCAGCGAAAACGCTCTCAAAACTTGAAAAGAATTTAGAATGCCATATAACAAGTATTAAAAACTAACCATGTCGAGGCACTAATCGAAAACTTATTTTGTTAGCAAAATCGCGAGCTCATTTATCAAGCACATTAAACTTAATCGTAACCGTAGCATCAATATGAAACGCTTCAATTTCCCAAATAAAAATTTCAACGTGTATAACATTCGATTCTCGATCCACACATTCGTTTCTATTTAAAAGATAACATCTCTCGTCTTGTTAAAAAACGAATTGATACACAAAAACAGTTTCGTGCTACAGTGTACGTAGACGAAGAGTCAACGATCACTCACAATGGGCCGCTCCGCAGTGACTAGGAGAAAACATTGATTAATTACCATAATAATTTATTTGATACTCCAAAACTTGATACAGGGAGGGGCCGCTTACACAACCCGCCCGACGTTTAAGTTGTTTTTGAACTAAAAACTTCTAACTATCAGGCTTGTAACGCAAACGCGGACGAAACTAAACCAAAAGACTCGCTAGTTTTAAAATATGATGAAAACACTACATTGTTCGTTTGAATATGATACATGGAGGTGATTTGGCTGTTCCAAACAAAAGAATAAGTTTGACGGAAAAGGAATGGATGAATGTATCGTTAGTTATGATTGTTTCGATATGTATTAGCATAATATAGTTTTTTGTTTGTATCAATGTGTTTTTCGTTTTTGTTAAGGTCTGCTTTCGGCGTTGAATCACTTGGACCAGGCACGGAAGAATTCTTTGCACACTACGGTTGACTACTCCAGATATGTTAAGAGGTATAGCTACTGAAATTATTCTTTATATAATTTAGCTGTCACTTTTTATAGTGTACGGTGGAGCATGAATTTTTCTCGTGATCAATTTTGAGTTATTAAATTGTTATCAGAAGTCATGATGACGTGTGTGTAGTTTTTTTGCTCCAATACACATGGATATAAATTTGTGTAATGATTTTAATAAGTTTTGTAAGAATGAGTTTGTTTAAATTCAGATGGCAACAGCGACACTGATGAGTAATGAGTCAATAAACAAAAAATTATAAGATCACATACTTCATCATCTAACATAAAAATGTAAAGTTTTATGTTACATGCATTACCGACACTCAATAATCCAATGATTATCAAAGCTCCCGCAGACAGACGTGAGGTTGCTCTGCTGGATAAATTTCTATGAAAACTTCGTGGAAATAGGTTCTACCGAAGTCGCGTCGCGCCGTCGCATCGCGCCTGTTAGCAGAAGCCTTAACCTAAATATTCTATATAATATCTCTTCTGATAGTCTTAAATCTTGAACAGGTACAGCTCGACTCTAGAATGCGGCTCCTCATATTGCAAGGACCTGGGCTACCGGGAACACTTCCACTGCATGGACTGCACAGCCAGGGTCTTCTGCAAGAAAGAAGAGATGATCAGACATTTCAAGGTAAGCACCGGAAGTAGTAGTGAGATATAGTACGATTTTTTTTTTGCTTTGTAAACCTTAAAATAACTTCTCCCGCTCTGGGTGGAGCGGGAGAGCGTATCAGACTTTTACTAACTAAAACTTACCCGTGTTCAATCAGTTGCCTGTGTGCCAGGGGCCACGGTATCTCTTTCAAAGAATCCGCACCCCTGGCAGGTATCGGCCCTTGTGGACCCCACCAGTTGGTGCTGACATCTCTTTGAGGCGCGCGTGGAACACAAGGCACCGTCAACCCGGGCTTAGTCCTAACCGGACAGCGAGCTACCCATTACTCGCCATACGCAAGCCCGAGCCTACGGTGGCGGGGAATCAGCCTGGGATTCCCGATGCCCAGGGCGTCTTCTGCGGTGACTAGGGCCGTGAAAGCGCATATACTGCCTCTCCCTCACGTGCGCCGCCTCCCTCTTTGCGAGCATTACTACTTCGCAGAAGGAGGCGACGGCTACCCATGCACTCTCGCTCCGTACCATGGCCTGGACCAGGGCCAAACGCGATAGATCGCTGCCGCCGATCGCCTCCATGAGGACTCGGCGGTGCTCCGCCCAAGCCGGGCAGACCTCCACTGTATGCTCCACCGTGTCTTCCGCGCAATCTTCGCAGTGGAAACATTCGGGCGTTTCCTCCCGCCTTATGCGAAACAGGAACCTCCCGAAACATCCGTGTCCGGTGAGGACCTGCGTCAGGCGGAAGGCGAGGACGCCGTGGCGCCTCTCAATCCACTCCTCAAAGAGGGGACTTACCGCCACAATCAAGCTGTGCCCAAGATATAATACGGGTGAATCCCATATTGTCTCCCAGCTAAGCAATGGGAACGTTATTCATGGACAAATTAAGCTTAAAACCTATTTACACAGGACGGTTTCTTTACGCCTTCAAAAATAAATCGTGTGAGCGTGTATATGTGTATACGTGACGTGACGGCGCGGCGCACTGCTGTAATGCCGCCGTTTCTATCAACAAGCTTTCATTGCTCCTTACTACACTGACGACCGTGCCCATACACTGTGAATCTACCGTAGTTTTTCATATATCACTAATTTTCTATCTACTTCTCTTATTTTGAAGTGTCCTTAATATTCTTCTACAATCTAGACTATATCTCTAAATATCTTATAGAAAGAAAGAAAGAAAGAAAAAACGTTTATTAAAACGCTTATCAATAATATTATTCTTTTCTCCATCATCATCATTAGGTAATTCCTTTAATTCGTCAAATCTATTTGTCTCCTCAGTGGCACAAGAAACGTGATGAATCCTTAGCCCATGGCTTTATGAGATACTCTCCCCTGGATGACTGCTCTGAGCGGTTTACCGACTGCCCCCACAACCGCAGTCAAACTCACTACCACTGCATACAAGATGGCTGTGATAAGGTAAGCTTTTATTTTATTATCATCAATAGTATCAGTTACTTCATCTTTATTATAATTTTAATCAGTATCTCCAGAAAATAAGGTTTTTAATTAAGAACCCAATAGGTGTAGAAATGCAGTTCTTTTTACAAAACTGACAACGGACTAATCTGTCATTCTTATATTAGGTCTTTACCTATGAAATTGCCGTTTTGCAGTACTGGCCATTTCAAATCAAAATAATTTTTGTTTGGGTAAGAATTCTAATTTCAAATTAATTTTATTTTAAAAACATGGATTTTTTTTTCCAAAAGTAGTCATTTGTTTATTGATTAGTGTTACATTTTCATCGCATTTCAATCTTTTTCGTCATCATGGATACGTTAAAAAATCGAGTAATTATGGAATATGAGTACCGTCGTGGCAGCAACGCGGCACAAGCGGCACGCAACATCAACGACGTTTACGGAGCTAACACCACCAACCAACGCACCACCTGTTATTGGTTTGCTCGCTTCCGTTCTGGAAATTTCGACCTGAAAAATGAACCTCGCGGTCGTCCGAAGACTTTGGTCGACAATGACGAATTAAAGGCGATTGTGGAAGCTGATGATACACAATCTACGGCTGAATTAGCAGCAGCTTTCGACGTTAGCGTCAAAACAATATTGGTCCATTTGCGTCAAATTGGCAAGGTAAAAAAGCTTGACAAATGGGTGCCCCACGAACTCAATGATCGTCAGCGCGAAGTACGCGTCGAGACGTGCCTTGCACTGCTCAACAGACACACAAACGAAGGAATTTTGAACCGCATTGTTACCTGCGATGAAAAATGGATTCTGTTTGATAACCGCAAGCGCTCAGCAAGTTGGTTGGATCCTGGTTCAGCACCTAAACAATGCCCTAAACGAAAACTTACCCCTAGAAAAGTGATGGTCACTGTTTGGTGGTCTAGCGCCGGTGTGATTCATCACAGCTTCTTACCAAACGGGGTGAGCATTACTGCAGATGTGTACTGTGAAGAACTGAACACAATGATGGAGAAGCTGGCACATCTCCAACCAGCATTGGTCAATCGCTCGTCTCCGCTGCTCCTGCACGACAACGCGCGACCTCATACTGCACAGCAGACGGTCTCCAAGTTGCAAGAACTGGGGTTGGAAGCTCTCCGTCATCCGCCCTACTCACCAGACCTTGCGCCTACAGACTACTACTTTTTCCAGAATTTGGATAACTTCTTGGCGGGAAAAAAATTCAATACCCGAGAGGCAGTACAAAATGCCTTTGAAGAATTTGTTGCCTCCCGTCCAGCTGATTTCTTTAAGAAGGGCATCAATAAACTGCCACTGCGATGGCAAAGATGCATTGATTGCATGGGTGATTACTTCGATTAATACAAATAAAAAATACATGAAAAAAATTCGTTTAAATTTTTTCATACAAAACGGCAATTTCATAGGTAAAGACCTATTATTAAGAACTTTACCTAAACCGAAATATATTTGTAAATTCAAAAATTTGCCCAGAGCTTTAGGCTACAACGCATTTAGTAATAAGACGAGATTATTTAATTGTTACGTTTCTTAGTTATTGAAAGGATGCACTCTATGGTAAACATATTAGTGATTGTAGAATGATGATACAACCACAAAGCCAGGATGCTGCCCATCCTCTAGCTAGATATAATCGGTAACTCGCTAAGGTACTGTACACACAGGAAGTGACGTATTGGTCTCGTTTGCAGCTATAGAACTTATAAGCTCAGTAGTCTTTGTCCCACTCTTTGTATTTTGTAGGTATAATTTTATTATACTAGCATATGCCCGTAGCTTTACCTACTTGGAGGTGGGAAAACAGTCTCAAAAAGAAACCCCCGTGAAAAAAAAATACCACGGATATAATTTTATACCATGTGACAATTTTTGTGGTGATCGGTCAAATAGCGCTCCAGTTTATCAATTTCATATTATAAGAACTGGAATGGAGAGGGCTATGCTTGGAGTTGCCCTGCGTGATCGAATCAGGAATGAAGAAATCCGCAGGAGAACCAAGGTAACCGACATAGCCCGAAGAATTGCCAAACTTAAGTGGCAGTGGGCAGGGCACATTGCACGCAGAACAGATGGCCGATGGGGCCGAAAAGTTCTGGAGTGGCGACCGCGCACCGGAAGACGTAAAGTTGGAAGGCCTCCCACAAGGTGGACCGATGACCTTGTGAGGGCCGCAGGAGTCCGCTGGATGCGGGAAGCACAGAACCGGTCGAAGTGGCGGAGCTTGGGGGAGGCCTATATCCAGCAGTGGACGTCTTTCGGCTGAAATGATGATGATGATGATTATAAGAACATCATCATCATTACTAGATTTTGCCCGAGGCTTCGTCCGCGAGGATGTCGGTTATCGCGTAAAAAAGTAGCCTATGTCCTTTTCCATATCCCAGGCTATATCTCTGCCAAATTTCATGACGATCGGTTTAGCGGTTTAGGCGTGAAAAAGTAATATACAGACCGAGTTACTTTCGCATTTATAATATAAATGTACGGCGACGTAATGAAATAGTTTGTCGGAACTACAGATGTAAATACTCATTTACCAAACGATTTCTTTGCTAAAAAGGGACACAATTATAATATAATAAACTCAATAGGAAATTGAGACTTTACTCTTTTTCTACTTTGTCCTTCAAGAAATCTGTGACAAACATTCTACTTACAAAATAACTACCTAGATACAGAACGCCTGCTTATAACCCACCCTAAACACTACACCATTACACACACTCACAAACACACCTCCACACACACACACACACAAACACATTATCCAAATTTCAAATAAATAAATTATCATTTGTAATTTCGAATTCTGCAATTATGGTTGTACGTTGACTTTAGTTAAAAAATAATACTTGTTCTGCCTGCAATTATTTTGTGAAACTAAAATATGTATGTAATATAACTTAGTAAGGATGCTGGTTGCATCACCTACCTGTCTGTTAACTAGCATAAGATAACTGTACCTGTATATGTTACTATTAATTTAATGTCAACATTATTATTTGATTGAATAAAATTATTATGTCGTTTATTCATTTTACTACCTACTTATTATAATACACTTTTTAAAATATTTTTATAAAACAAATATTAAAACAGACATTTAAAAATATATAAAATATTGATCCACCGGTATCGGGAGCAGGGTCCAAGCTACCGGTGGTAAGGGCTCCAGAGACTGGAATCTCCTCACGATGCGAGCCATATCGAGGAGTACTGCCTTCTGAATCAGGCCTTTGATCCAACCGCCTAAAGAGAGCCTCGAGAGATGTTGATCGAGGCTGTCGGCCATCAGCCCCAATTATTATTATTAATATTAGTAGGGATTAGTAAAACACAACTTCAAATAAAAAACTTAAAAAAAAAGAACAGACTTCCAAAAAGAGTCGGTTTTTTTCGTAAGTTTTATATTTTTAAATTTTTAGTTATAGTGCCTACCCCACACAATTCATCAACCTTGGGGTCACAGCAATACATATTTATGCGATAGCAGCAATCGCGGTTTGTTTGCTGTCATTTTTTGAAGAGTTCCGTTGTCTATCTCCAAAACGTATAATCAGATCTATGTGAAAATTAATTGGGACCTTTTTGGGAATAAACTCCTTTCGAACAAAAATAATTTTGCAAACCCGTCTATTTATGACGGAGTTATACCCGAACTTAAATAAAAAAAATATACATAAACATGTCGAATTGATAACCTCCTTCTTTTTGAAGTCGCTAAACTTATTACGGACAAAGTTTACAAAAGGAGAAGAAATATCATGTTGACCCTTTTACAAATGATCGTCAGTTAGGTACTATCGAAATAATTGCTTGTCTTGGCATTCATTTCTTCACATTGTCATCAATATTTAAGCTAGCTAGTCAAGCGACACGGAGGAGTTACATTGTAACTGTTTAATATCTACCTCGCAACTTTTTACAGGGTTTTACTCGTATTTCACTTATTGTGAATTTTGTATTAATTAGACATACAATAGCCAATTAACGATTCTATGAGGCTGTTTACTAAAACAGAAACTTGCGGAATGGACGAAGTGTTTGACATAGACTTTGATGTTATTGAACACCTGAATCTATACATAGTACATACACATACTTAAATAAACTTGAAGTGTCTGTTTGTAATGTCAAAGTACCGTTTTTTACTAAATACAGGAAAAGTTTTTATCCAGTGCGCAAACTGTAACCATGAATTCAGCATATTATTCTAGAAAATTTCTTCGCTGGGGCGAAGAAATTTTTCGATGGTTTTACAAAAAAAACAGCTGTTCCATACGTTTTGACCGCGTAGGTATACAATAAAATATTTATAATAAAAACTTTTCCTGTATAAGCAGTACTTGCGAAAAAATATTTTTTTAACTTTTGTCGGTTTGTTCCGGCTGTACTCTGAAACGGACCAAACGGTTGAACCGATTTCGATAAAATTTAATATGGTTATACTTTAAATTCTGAGATAATTACATAAGTTAGTTACTTATAGAAAATAAAGCCATGCATAGCTAATTTATATCAAGCTTTTTTGACATTAATAAAACTGCTAAATTAACATTGCCGGCCTAGTCTTTCCCCAACTAAGTATGTTAGGATCGACTTCAGTGTCAAATTGGATACAGCTGAATACCAATTTTTTAAATGGAGCGACTGCCTATCTGACCTCTACAACCCAGTTACTGGGTGGGTTTGGGTTACAAATACCCAAAACATAACATACACCGTGAAATTTTAATGGTTGTTTTCCCGCAGCTAAATGGTTTTGTCTTGGAAATACAATCGTTTTATAAACAAATAAAATATTAGAAACAAAAAATGGCAGGTTAACCATTGTGAAAAATCACCACGTGCGAGAGTTTATTTTGCTTTGAACATTTATGCATCGCTGTTACCTTTGTCGCGTGCGATTCGAGTAGTACCTACAAGTTACCTCTAGTGTTACTATTGATTCTCACGTTTTCGAGTTGATGAATATTTTTTTAATTATTTTAAAACAAAAACATCTTTATTTTTTTTACTTTTACTCTATGCTTCGAAAGTACTCCATAAAGCAAGTTGTTCTGGCGCAGGAAAACAACCACAAAAATTTCTCGGTGTATAATTTGGAATTCTTTTCTTATATCCAGGTATACATATCAACATCAGACGTGCAAATGCATGCCAACTACCACAGAAAGGACTCTGCTATCCTTCAGGAGGGTTTCCAGAGATTCAGAGCAACTGAGAGCTGTGCTGCTCCTCATTGTATCTTCGCTGGTCAGAGGACCACGCACTTCCACTGCAGAAGACCTGGCTGCACCTACACCTTCAAGAATAAAGCTGACATGGGTGAGTATGGTAAATCTGACAACAGTTTTGATTTATGCTTCTGATATGCTTTAAATTGTCATTGGGCTGGCTGGATGAATGTAAACTAGTCTAGACTTTTATTTTTATTGTTTTTAGTACTTATTAGTGTTAATTATTACTCTTTTTCCAAGCAAATCAATCAATTGGAATCTCTATTTTGCATGATGTAATTAATAATTTTTATTATTGTGATGTTTTAAATTATTTATTACCTATGTAGTGGTACTCATTGTCATTATGAATTTTCTTTTGTTAATATGCGGATAATGTAGTGGGCTGCAATATTGTTAATATTTTGTATTATTTTTTCTTTGTTTCAACACATATTGTAGCTGTTTATTGTCCCTGAATAAATAAAATAATGTTTGAATAGAAAAAAAGATCCGCCTATACTTGATTTATTATTATACTATCAACAATCTTAAAATGCCTCGTTGGTCTAGTGGTAGCGCCATTGCTGAACATGAGGTCATAGGTTCGAATCCTAGGTCGGGCAAATTGTTATAGGGTTTTTCTATCTGAAATTTCTCAGTAGTCCGGAGCCTGGATTTGTGCCGAGTTGATGACAATAGGCTCGCCCCACACATGGGACTGAAACATAACTGACGAAAACTGCTTCTGCCCAATCCTTTGGGAAACCAGGTGTGCGGGTTGTTCGATAGAGATACCGTGGCCCCTGGCACACAGGCATCTGAAGGACCACGGGTGGGTTTTAGTCAGTCTAAGTCTGACACGCCTTCCTGCTCCACCCAGAGCGGGAGAAGTTATTTGATGATTTCCCACCCTCAAAAAAATGATGATTCAATCAATACTTATTAATAAGGCCAGGCCATCTGAATTATCTTTGAAGTATCTTCACAACAATTCTAAATCCCATGTTAAACTCTCCACAGAAAAACACAAGACCTACCACATCAAAGATGAGGCTCTATCCAAGGATGGCTTCAAGAAGTACATGAAGAACGAAGCCTGTCCGTACCGCGACTGCAGGTTCAGCAAGACCTGCAACCATATCCACTGCATCAGACCTCACTGTAACTATGTGCTGCACTCCAGCAGCCAGATCTTCACTCACAAGAGGAAGCATGAGAGAAAGGAACAGGAGATGAGTTTTGGGTGAGTATAATGGCTGATTTATATCGATCCAGTCTTTTCAATCCAGACCTAGAACTCAGGAGAGCAGTGGTGACCCTGTGGTAATGACCACAATTTACAAGTTGCAGGCGGTAGGTTAAATCCTAGAAGGCGCTTTACTTTGTACGATTTCATCACCACTACTTTCATTTCGGTGAAGGAACATTTCTTGAGGAAACCGGCATGTCCTAGACCCAAAAATTCGTAAACATGTCACATCTACCAACGCGCCCTGGCGCTCGTGGTAGATAACGGCCCACTTCCTCCCACCGAGAGGTCTGTATCCCAGCAGTTGAACATTATATGCTAAAATTCAGTAACTCAGGATCTATATAAGGATAAATTTTTCATTTTAATTCAGACCAGCATTCAGTATTCAGCGCAGTATTAAATATTAGCAAAATTTTCATGCAAATGCTGCTGTATTAATGCCTGTTTAGCGGTCTCGGGATATCCTTTATCCACTAGCTAGAGAAATAATAAAATAAAGTTAAAATTTATGTAACTATCTGCCCGATAGTTTAGCCAAAACTTATCCAGAGGTGGGGAAATATGCCATAACCCATAGCAACAACGAAGGAAGGACAGCAGGACGAGCAGTTGAAGTCACAGCTACCGCTAAAATTCTCATAGTTACAGCCCAATTCAAACTATGGTAGGGACGGAACATGGGGCGAGTTGCTGCGCAATCGCAGCGTGTAGCCGCACTTCAGAGCCGTCATAAAGTTTGAATCGGACTGTACTTTCTCTGCCTGATAGCAACAATTAATGTTACTAATACAAACAATATTAGGAAGATAACAATGTTGTATTTAATAACAGCAAGAAGATGGCAGTATAATAAATATTATCAGTTTTCAAACGTATGTGTACAATGAACGTCCATTCAAATTGAAACAAAATATTTCATGTATCAAAAATTTTCGTACAATATGCAACATAGCACAAGTTGGTACACGAAGGAAAAATATTAGTTGTATAGTCCAAGATATAAACATATTTGAACATAATGAAGCAAAAAGAGATGATGGGAACGGTAGCAGATGGCGTTTCATAATTGAAAGGAATACTAGCATGAGTAACATGCACTTAATCACGTACGTCTTCAAGTACTTAGCGAACAAATCACAGATATTTATTCTGAACACATATCTCATCATGAATGACATTGTGACTAAATCTGAGTCACAAATCTTCAATTGAAATACGTATTGGGAATATCATACTCACTAAATAATAATATCCTCCTGACCGAATTTCGGTGACGACCAATATCAACGGAGACCAGCCAAAAACACAGGAGATGTTTGTATATATTATAGTAGTATAGTATAATGCACAATTAATGTTCAATATGCGCTCTCATCCATACTCCGATGGGACATAATCTGACATGCTTGTAGATCGCCTGGGATTATCGACCGTCGGCATTACGTGCTTTTCAAGACTCGGCAGTGGAACTTCCAAGTTCCAGGCTATCACTGCAATATTCTTAGTGGAAAAATCTAATAACACTTTGCGAGGAAAAACCCATAATCTCATGCTCAGTGGTAGTCCTTGCAACCACTAACCAACCCACGAGGTAGACAAGGCATTACTAAATCAAATATTTTTATCAATAGGCTTCCAACATCGGTGATCCAAAGCGCGCTGATGCAGCAAGGTGCAGACTTAAGCATGTATTCTCCAGGGGGGAATCTCCATATTGATGACGACATGTCCAATCCAATGATGGATTCCGACTACCCGCATCCATTCGTGAGTAGCAATTTTACACTTAGTCATAATAATGAAGTGATTATTGTATGGGATGACATGGCGGGAATCTACATAATTGAAGGATTTTATGCCACTCAAGTTTTGTTAGAGTTAATAGTATATTATGATATGGAGCGGGATATTTTTGTTAAAATACTTGACTAGGAGAGAACAAAAGTTAAAAGCACACCCCCAAAAACGCTAAAATACGGTCAAGATACCGATTAACTTATGAAGAACTATTTTATATACTTACAGAACGCAGCGTTAGTTGAAGAGGCAACAAGGAAGTATATTGAAACTTTCAACGGAGCTAAAGAGGCTGAAGACAAATGCAACAAATGCAGCGCTTTCAACAAGCATTACCACTGCTTAGCTGATGGCTGCAAGATGGCTCATAGGTAAGCTTTCAATACTGCAACAAGATTATTCTTGCTTTACTCGTTATCATATGCGTATCTAGTCCTAGTAAAACTGGTTTCTCAGAAATTGGGATTTCTGACATTCGTTGTATTATACTGGCTTTACTACTGATGAATTTACGTCTTAGTTGATGTAATGATGTTTTCTAACATGTCTTCTTTCGTATCCACAGCTGCCACACTACCATGGTTAAACACGTTATGGAGCATGAGCAACAGAACCAAGTAACTGATGCATACTTTGTGACGTATACCCGACACAATCCATGTGGCAACTCAGCATGCCAACACATAAGGGACATCACCCATTACCACTGCACCTGGGAGAACTGTGGGGCAGTCATCCTCTCATCTGAAGAACACCCATTCAGGCGTCTTGAACATCATCGCCAGCACGCGATTCTGAGCCCTATGTCTCCGAATTTAGCGTCTAGATTTGCTCCAAACTTTACGCCGCAATTGTCGGCCCAGTTGCATCCGAATATGGCAGCTCAACTTGGCCAAGTGCCTAGTCTGCCGAATCTTCCGCCGAACTTGGCGCAGCTTGCTCAAATGGCACCAAGCCTGTCTTCACAGCTAACGCCTAACTTACAAGCTCAACTGAATCTAGGACCAAGTCCTGGAGTAGTTCCACAGCATGTGAATCCATCAAGCTCGCTGGATGAAATGTTCAGCCGAAAAAGAGGAAGACCACCGAAGAACAGGGTGGTGGAAGTATGGACTGATAATATTACTCCTCAAGCCATATTTACATCGTTCAAGTTACCGAAAAGTAACCAGTTACCACCGGTTATACCTTCGCCGGTTATTCCGACTATTGAGGAATTTCCTGTAAGTATACCCTAAGTTTTAACTCTACTAATTTAAAACTGTTAATTTTTAAACGGGAGTCCATTACTTATATCCTTGTCTCTTTCCACAGCGCATCAAATTCCAGCACTTCGAAGTCTTCACCAGCCCTGACACCTGTTCATCATCATACCCTAGCTGCCAGCTCCGCATGACACGACTCCACCTTCACTGCTTCAACTGCAGCTTCGCTGGTGAAACTCATATCATCATGGAAACCCATATGAGAGAAGTCCATGGCGTCAGCCCCCTATTAGAAGGCTTTGACTATTTCACCTCATTCGACCAGTGTGGAGGGAAGAGCTGCTTCAAGAACCAACTACGCTCCCACTTCCATTGTGCTCAAGGCAATAATTGCCCAGCAATTTTGACTCAATACTCAGCCTTGGCTACTCATAAACATGGGAGAGGAACCCCAGTGATTAAAAGCGAGACAGAACTGGAGAAGCAGTTTGAAGAAGCAAAAGACTATTCTTTAAAAGAAAGGGCGTCGGTGGACAGTGTCAGTTCTATGAAGGAGCTTAATGAGTCTTTTACACCTGCAAACTTTTCGATCAAGAGTGAGTTTGACAGAGAACAAGATAGCGTGTCCGGTGAGTGTCTTTCTGTGCAACTTTATGTATCTTAACTAGTTCGTTTCTTTCAAATTACCCTAACTATATCATCTTCAAGAAAATGATGTTCCTTTAACTGATCTCGAAACACTTTTTATTCCAGTAGTAAAAGCGACAGGAACCTTCTACCCGTCATCACACCTTCGCAGTAACACCTCATCACCATCACCCAGAAGCATCTACGATGCGTCTCCATCCAAGGACATGAAACCTCGCATGGATTATGACCAGAAGAAGAACTATGAGCCCCAGAAGGTTACAGGCCCCACTATTCCGCCTTCGTGCCATGATCAGAGTTGTCCCCTGAACAAGAACTCGACAGGAATGAACCTGCATTACCATTGTCCTCATTGCAGTCAGGCTTATGTAGACTTGAAGCTGCTGTTCAGTCACATGGTGAAGAAGCATAGCAATACCATGGAGCCTGGTCCAGTTGGATTGGCTGCTACTAAGGTGAGTAAAAATTACATTTACATTATGATATTAATATTACCCGTACCCTAAACACTATCGCTTTTGTTAGTGTATGATCATCATTTGATTTCGGTGTAAGGGAAGTCTTACAAAGTAGTTGGCAATGTACAAATAGCTTCTACGTTAGCTAATTTGGGACTATTATGTACACTGTCTATAACAGTAAAGCTATTGTCTTTTATTGCGTCAATGTCTTCATTTGTATTGTGAAGAACGTTTCGTATATTCAAATAAATTTTGCTGGTTTTACCATTCACATCCTCGTAACGTCATTGTTTTACAATTCAACTAAGATTGTATTTTTGCGCACAGGAGACATTGGAAAGGGAATATCCTGAAATTTCGATATTACCGTCTACTGCATCATCATCGTCGACCAGTCAGGCGCCGTCTCCCAGTCACAGTCAGAGACCTCCAAACCCTGCTGATCAGGTAATAAGTCAATTCATATTTTCTTGTCGTTATTTCAGAACAAATCTCAAAAAATCAGACACAAGAATATAAATATTTTTTGTTAAAACTACGATAACTTTTTGTCTGACTTTTAAAGCACCAATGCTTGTCTTGTCTTCAATTAAGCTCCAAAATTATTAATTTCCCATTTCTACTTTGTCTTTGTCATCTTAATACCAATTTGTCATCTGGTCTTCTAGGTACAGGCAGTGCAAAGCCTCCTTCTGCAACAGTACTTAGCAGGTGGCAGGAAAGGCAGTCTACAGGAACAGTTGAAGATGCAGCAGCAGTATACAGCATCCTTGGCTGGTCTTCCAGGGCTGGCACAAGTTGCCTTATTCTCTCAGGGGTAAGTAGATCAATTCTCCAATCTAGAGCTTTCTTATTCGTTTTGGTGGTCAGTATTAATAATTTTTTCGAGCTACACGTACCATCTTCTGTTCCTAATCCGTGGATTAGGTGACATAACTGGCAAAAAATGACATCCACATTCTGATAAAAAATGGTCTAAAAAGTAGGTCTGGGAATATCAAACACAAGGGAAACAGGAAATTTTTATTTTATTTTGGTCAATGTTCAATGTCAAACATGGAAATTCACAAAAAAAAATTAGGAATAAAATAATTACATGCCAAAGAGGAATAGAACGCAGTGAGATGAATGTAAAAAAAATACAGAAAATAAGACACGCAAAAATAAGAGCTAAGACAAAAACAATAGATGCTAACCACGCTTTAAAATGTAAATTTAAATGGGCTGGTCACGTGGCGCGTCTCAAAGACCACAGATGGACCAAAACGGTTACAACATGGAAAGGCCCACTGGGCAATCGCTAAAATGGAAGACCTTACGCGCGGTGGGATAACGATATCAAGAAAATCGCCGGACAACAATGGCCACTTACAGCTAAAGACCGGGAAAATGGCAATCTTTGGAAATGACCTTCATCTTGAGCTACCCAAGAAATTTAAAGAATATTTATTTAGGTAAAACTTATCTTGTAACTAACTAACAACACTGCCAACCACGCCACGCCACGCCACGCTTCCAACTGTTCTTGGAAATAACAGGCTTTTTATTTTTATTCTATATTCCATTTATTTATTATAATGCTCAATATCGTCTAGCATCCTCGTTCTTTCTTTGATTCTGAATGATGAGAGCAGTATCGGCCAGATGCTTATAATCATTTTCTTGTTTCCAGTGGCTCACCATTCCCTCTATACCCAACAATGCTGTACCCTCCGGAGCTGCTCCTAGAACAGAGTCTACTCCAAGGTCACGGTCTACCACCAGGTCTGGACAAGGAGGCTGAAATGATAGCCAAGACGTGAGTAGAAATATTTTAACAGTCAGAATTAGGGACCTTTTGTAATGTATTATGCTGTAACGTGTTTTGTTCTTTGTAGAAGACATGTCTTTCGGTGTTATATATCATGTTACATATCAAGCTAGCTAGCATTTTGAATCACTTCACATTCCTTGGAAACTATCTCGTTTATTTTGCGCTAGCTTTTGCCAGCGGCTTCGCCCGTGCGGAAGTTTCATCCCCTATTTAACTCCCTTAGGGGATAAATTTCGAAAAATCCTTCCTAATTCCTTGTCTACATTGTAAAGGAAACCTCTTTGCAAAATTTCAGCTTTCTAGGTCCAAGGGTTTGGGCTGGGCGTTGTTGAATCAGTCAGTCAGTCAGGACTTTTCTTTTTATTTATATAGATTCTGTCTATGTAGTTCAGCCTTAGTTACTCCTATGACCCATTTGACGTGATCGTCATGTTGTTTAGAACTGATTTTTACTTTATTTCATTTCTCTTTTTTTATGGGTACTATTTCATTTTCGTGACCAGATGCTTAACATTTCATCATAAATACCATTTTCTACAATATCCCTTCCAATTCTTACCTCTGTCTCATTTTCTTCAAGTTTCTTCTCTATCTTAAAACAAACCTCAAACTTTTGACTCCATACTAACATTGTGTGTACCGTCAGCAGGAGAACGCACACGACGCGCGGCCCACACATGCGCGTCATGAAGGACGAGCCCATCCCTGAGGGATACCTCCGCTTCCGCTTCAACGAAGACTGTGCTTATCAGCATTGTGGATACAGGTTTGTTGAGTTCAGGTTTATTTTCTTTATCATCATTCACTATTGTTTCATTCATCACCATTTGAGCCGAAAGACTTCCACTGCTGGACATAGGCCTCCTATAAACGGGGAGGGGATTGCCATAATCGCCACGCTCATTAGTGCCAGCTAATGCAATATAATTTTAATTGGAATCATGTTGAATGGTCTTTGCAGCATTAACGTTCACACTGACAACAGCTTGAGAATTTGAAGTTTCAATATGCTTTTGTTACTTATTTAATATGGTCATGAAATCAATTTACCAAACTACGAGTCGTTTTAAGCCATTGTATAGAAGTAACTATTATATAGAAGTCTAGTTTTTCTTTCTCAAACTTCAACATCATCTTGCAATCTTGATCTTGATCTTTGCATTTTTCGTTTATGTGTTTATATTTACAGAGAACATCAAACCCACTTCCATTGCACGAGAAAGGATTGCGGCTACTCCTTTTGTGATAAGACCAGATTCGTTCAGCATACAGCCAGACACGAAAGGTAAATTAAACTATCCATACTTTTCCATTTTCTTAAGGAAAATTAATATTTTCGAAGAAAATTTCAATTGATCGACGATGACAAACGAAACAACATATAAACCTAAAAACTATATCCACACCAAACATCTATTTACTTACATTAATAAAAATATAACTAGGTACACTATAGAATCGGAAACCTACGACTGCAGTCGAGTATACCCGATTCAGCGTCATCGACCTGCCCGGCCGTAACAGTTCAGTTTCGTTCACTCTTCAGACAGAGCACAAAATGCGCCTATAGAAGTTTTCAATTCAAAAAGGGTTTCCAGACAATAACACAACCATTTCCTTTTCAGACTGGATACTTTAATGGGCGGCGACTTCCAACAGTACCGCGCCAACGTGTACTGCAAGCGACCCGAGTGCCCCCACGCATCGACATTCGGTAATTATTCAGTTCGTACGTACAATAGTATACATACCATTTACTCATACCCTCCTTTCAATTGAGAATTATGTATTTTTGAATCTACCACACATAAGAAATCCAAATGTGAAATCCCCATATTATCTTTAAAATTGAACTTCTATCTAACATACAGCGTTCTAATTGTGCAACATACTATCAATCAAAATTTGAATAATTTTGAATTATATTACTAATCTAAATACATTGCTTCATGCACATATTCGAAAAATTTGTTTACTCGACAATGTAAATAACGCAACGAATGTTGTTGAACTGACAAAATTAAACCCATTGTTACTGTTAGTCAGTGTTCACTCTTTCACGCAATTACCCGCTGTTTGTATCTCAAGTAAAGTTTTTTTTATGAATAGCTTGGTTTCATTTGCATTAGTATAAAAAGAAATATCGCTTTTAAAAGTAATAAAGGTTTTGATTCGGTACCACATTTAAGTCTCATTTCTATTTCAAAATGACCGTCATCTACCACCTCTCTCTCACCAATAGCATTTACCATATCCGGTCCTATTTCAAGGACCATTCTATACTTGACTAAATTATACGTTTCTTTTGCCCAAGGAACAGGACAGAACAAGGCATCGCATTTCCACTGTTTGAAATGTGACTTCGTGTGCACCGACACCAACAAAGTGGTTGCTCATCGTCGGCAGCATCAGAAGCTAGACTCTATCCAGGCGGCTGGGTTTGAGAAGTTTCCGCCTAGCAAAGGTAAGTTGTCAAATGAAATTTTCACGATCAGTTTTGGACCTAGGATCCCTGCTCAGGATCTATTTCACTTTCAACCACAGCTCGAAAAATGTACTTGCCTACAGACATAGTATTACTGGGTGTTTCTATTACAATTTTTCAGTAGCAACACGGACTCTACATTTGTGCCCGGTTGTCAGCCATCTTAAACATGAAACTTTTAATATCTGGCAAAATGTTTGTAAACTATTAATCTGTGCGCATACCTTTAAAGGAAAACAGTGAAGATGTTTTATTATTTTAAGTTGGGAAACGCTAGACACAGGTCCTGTAACAATCCGATGACTTCATAATAGATTAATGTTGTTACTATAAAGTAACTACATATGTATATGTCACCGTAAAATTGTAAATCCCGTTAGATTATAATCTGCCGATAAATTGTTAACTGCACCATACTGCTTACTGACCTAATAGGTTAAGTTAGAATTGCAAACAACCGCGCGTGAGCCGAGCGAGTGAAACGAGTGATGCCGCGGCAGCAGCCGGCGACTTCGAAGTTAGTGGCAGTTACATGACTATTTAGTAATAGCGCAAGGTACTATCCGCCTTGATACCAGTTCACAATTTGATGGTTTCACTTCGAGAGATTTTAATCTACCGAAAAATAATGCCTTAAATTGTAAGCAGTATGTTACGGTTCAGAATCTTTCGACAGAGATAGATTATAATCTAACGGTATTTACAATTTTACGGTGATAAATATGTACTTTAATTTCATGATGATCACAGACTTCTAGTAGTAGAAGGGCTCTCATCCGAAGAAGTAGTACCACTATAGCTAGTAGCTTTGCTAAATTCCGATTTTAAGGGTACCTATAATAATGCCAACCTATTATTGTCCCAGAAATGGCCTCTTATATACAGAAGGCACGAGTGTAGCGGCACTACAGAAAAATGCTTCGCAACAATTTCTAAAAATACAAAAAGAGAAGTGGCGCCATCTACAATGCCACAGGCGAACTACGCAAGACGCACGTCATAGAAATCCTAGATCGCGCAATTAACCGCGCGATTTGCATAGGTACAACATCCCGACATCAGCGGTCGGGAAGTTGCCCACCAGACACAACACCCGTCTGGTTAGATTAGGTTCCATATAGTATGAGCGAACTTTACACCCTGTTCCTCATACCTCTATACGAGCATTGATCACCGCGGTTGCTTAAGATGGATTGACGATTTCAGTCTGTTAATAAATATAACTCCAAATTTCCTCACGATGTTTTTCGTACATTAGTCAGTAATGTCCAAGATAAACTCAGAAAGTACACATGAATTAGGTACTGTGATTAATGTAAATTTCGATGTTGTTTAATTTATAATTCTTCCTTTTTGTTACAGGTTGCGGCTACGAGCCTCAATGCATCCACAGCAAGAAACAAACCCACTACCATTGCCTACAATGCGGCTTCGCAGTCCTCGGTCTGTCCCAGATGACGTCACACAAGTACAAACACCAGGAAGCGAACCTAGGACCGTCAACCAGCGGTACCAATTGACCAGAGAATTTTTACAAAAGTGAATTTTGAAAGTGACAAAATGGAACATGGATTTTGACTAATGTGATTGATGTGAGATAAGAAAATGTGAATTTGAATAACCCTTTTTGTCTGAAATTCAGGCTATTTTCGAAAGTGCCTAGTGTCTTAGGAAAAAGATAGATGAAATGTAGAAATTTTGACTTAACAATTAAATCATAGATAGGGCACGTCAATGGATTGTTAGAACCATAAAGACGGTTACAGACGAACCCTTACGTCGTAAATTAAGCCCTTTTTCTAAAAAAAAATCTATTTAAATTAGTAGATTCCCTCAAAACTTGTGCCTTAGTCACAAACCGGACAGAAACGTAGTGGCAAATGTTATGTGCCAAAACAAAATTAGTTAAAAACTATTGTTGAATTTATTGAAGCGATTTATGAATAGTGTGGAGGCGTATGTTTAGACTATTTTCCTACAAATGTATGAACAAAATAAAGTGAATAACCCGTAGGTGCATGCATGTTTATCTTGTCTTGACAACAATCTTTGGACAAAATGAATCAAAATGGCAGCTATTATCAAGGAATGGTCTTCACTGGTTCAAACTATAGAAATTATAGGCTTTTCCAAAGGCTGTTGGTAAAACAAAGATACAATTATATTTAAAAGTGTGTATTTCCTAAATCCTGACCAATCTTAGTTGTTAGTTTATATAAAATATTTATATTTATTACTTCCCCATGAAAAAGACATTTTTACGAATAGTATTATTAAATGTAGAACTTCGTGAAATTATTAAAGAAAAATATAAGGCAATAAAATTTGGGTTAAGAACACCACATTGTGCCTGGAGGGTAAAAGTCATGACAATATCGTATTTTGGGATAATATCTGATAGAAAAATACTCATTTTTCAAAAATAATAACTCGTTCAAAGGCCCAAATAACACCTCACTATCAGAAATTATCGCAAAACATACTAGTTTTACAATGGAAAAATATATTTAATAAAAAAAAAACATATTTAATGAAAATGGTCAATTTTATAACAAAATACAACTTGTAAATAAGATTAGATTATATAATTAAAACATAATGTTAATAAAATGTAATTGTTACAGAAATATTGGTAAAAAAAATATTAATTTGTATAAAAATCATTAGGACATTAGTGTACAGAAAAAAAAAATCGAGTGCTAATGTTTGTGATTCATGAGGTAGCCATAAAATGCCATAAAACTTTCATTTAAGTAATAATTATAATTGTTTAAATTGTTTCAGCGAAACTTGTTTTTTTTTAGAATTTTGTAGGTTTTTCTTTTGACCTTCACATACAAAGATAAGGTCTCGTTGTGACAATTAAAACACATTTTTATTTCAGTATTAGATATATATTTTTGTCCTTCTAAAATACACCTTTTGCATTCCTGTTTTTGATTCCTGGCATCCGTTTGAGCCATTTAGTTTTTAGAAAATGGTCGACTGTCGACCGTTTTTGTGACCAAAACTGTTCATACCTACCCCTAGCATGTATCAGTATTTGTAGCATATTAAGCTCTATTCAGTTGTTCCTATATTACGTCATTTTCTTTGAGCATTACTTTTATTTTTAATTTATATTCTACTTTCATCTTCAGCAGTTAAAAACATTACCGTGCTTTGCAGTCGGGTAAAAAATCATATTCATTTTCTGTAGGTAATTTTATGTGACAGTGTTTGGTAAAAATACTGAATTTTATTTAATGTAGAACACTGATGTAATTTATCTAAATTAAAATATTACTTTTTAATCTTGTGAAGTTTCTCGAACTTGATTTTTGCTTATAAAATATTTCTGATATGAAAAAAAAAACATTGAAAATCACATCACTCATACATAATTATAGTACTTATCTTCATGTATTTTATTTTAATCAGAATAGGCCGTGCCATAGAGAATTAGTCACGTTGAATTATATTAAGAAATATCTTAAAACGTTTTGGTCTAAACATCTTTTATAAGTAAAGCAACTAAAGGCAAAATCCCTGAAAAATAAACTCTGAATAAAGTTAAATACATTATTGACATTGGTGAAGGATAAACATCGTGACGAAACGTGGACTTATCTATAATTATATAATGTTTACTAACATTCTATAGAGGAATGATTTGATTGTTTGTTTGCAGTCAAACTACGGAACCGATTTGAAAAATTATTTCACTGTTGGGAAGCTACCAGTGGCGATGGGTGGAATTATAGCCAGGATAAGCCGTTCAAAAAGAATCTCCATCCGCGTGATGAAAGCTTAGTTTCTTCACAAGATAAGGCCGATTTTTTCCGTAATACTTGGAAACAAATAAAAAATAATTGTACTTTGAAATAATGAATAGTGGATTGGTTGGGAGGTAGGATTTCTAAAAGGTAAGCCGATAGTAACCGGCTTCTATGAACCCGTCGCCACTGGAAGCTACACTATCCCCGGGTGACATAGGCTATATTTTATCCCCGCATTCCTACGGCACGCGGCAATGGGAACTACGCGGGTGAAACCGCGGAGCGCTGCTAGTAATTAATATAAGTCTGAAATCGCCAAACCTTCTTGAGCAAGCGTGGTGATCTATGCTCGTGCCTTCTCTGTACGAGAAGAGGCTGTCCTGAAGTGGGCTAGGCTGGTATTTTCAGTATCATAAACTTCGTTTTAACTTTATTCACAGTTTATTATAGGCTAGATAATAAAATAATTGGCTCTGTTACGAATCGGCATTAAACTCACTATTTTTTGTTGTTTGTTATCTAATTTTATTTTCTGTTTTTATTTTTCTCTCTTTAAGTTTTACTCTCAAAACATTTTTTTTATAAAAAAAAAACATAATTTAATCGCGTATTTATGTATTTTAGAATACGTAGCTTTAATTTTAGTATTCGTTAATTTAAATTAAATGATTTGTCCCTACGAATACAGTATTTCGTCTGCAAGTATTATCGAATGGAGTGTTTAAAACCTTTTTATACAAAAAAATATATAATATAAAACAGAATGTGTGTGGTACAAAATTTTGTTTAAAGCATATTTTACACAATATTGTGGGTTGTGTCCGAATAAAATCAGTTTGTTTGAAATTGGTATGATTATAGTTTAGTATTGTTTACCTCATGAGTTCTAGGAATTAAACGAGAATATCCTTATAAACTGTCATTTTATTTCTATCTGAACAATTTTTCTTCCTCAATCTATGCCTAGTCTTTTCCCATCTATTTTTTTTTTTGGGTGGGAAATCATCAAATAACTTCTCCCGCTCTGGGTGGAGCGGGAGGGCGTGTCAGACTTTTACTGACTAAAACCCACCCGTGGTCCCTCAGTTGCCTGTGTGCCAGGAGCCGCGGTATCTCTTTCGAACAACTCGCATCCCTGGCAGGCATCGGCCCTTGCGGACCCCACCAGTTGGTGCTGACATCTCTTTGAGGCGCGTGTGGAACACAACGCGCCGTCGACCCGGGCTTGGTCCTTACCGGACAGTGAGCTACTCATTACTTGCCGTCCGCAAGCCCGCGCCTACGGTGGCCGGGAATCAGCCTGAGATTCCCGACGCCCAGGGCGTCTCCCGCGGCGACTACGGCCGGGAGGGCGCATATACTGCCTCTCCCTCACATGCGCTGCCTACCTCTTCGCGAGCATTACTGCTTCGCAGAAGGAGGTGACTACTAACCATGCACTCTCACTCCGTAACATGGCCTAGACCAGGGCCGGACGGCAGAGATCGCCGCCGCCGTCCCGTCTATGGTGGGGACGGCTTCCAATCGAACTAGATTCAGTTGAATACCAATATTTTACATGGAGCGACTGCCTATCTGTCCTTCACTTTCAGTTGCTGGGTAACAACAACAAAGGGTTACAAAGGAGTATAGACTCCTTTGTAAGACTCATTGTCAAACTTTTGTGCTTTTGACAGTTCTGACTATGACATTGACACGAGACACTACCAAAATATCAACGAAATATTAAATGATAAATGATTTTATTTCTGTAAGTAGGTTTGTGGATTAATATAAATAATGTTGAACTGAACAGTAAAAAAGTCACAGCTTTTGGTTCGTGATAGTTCCAAATGACTAAATTAAGCCATGTGGCTTAAAACCAGCCCGCGTGATGAACAGTTTTTACACGCTTTATATTAGCTTCACTTGTATGTTTGTTTGTATGTTTGTGAGTAACCGACTCCTTAGAGCGCGATTTTGACCCACTTTAAACGGTCAGATTTCATTGAAACTTTGTAAACTTATCGAGGACCGATGACAATTCAATCATTAATAAAAAAAAATTGAGAAAAATGAAAAAAAAGGAAAAAAATTATAATAAGAAAAAAAAAGACGTTTTTGTAGTTAGCAGAACTAAAAAATAGAAAATAAATAATAGTTTATAAAACTAAAAAATAATTTAATTCAATTAAAAAGCGTGGGGTGCTTTTTGAGGTATTTTTATAATCAATTAATGTCAAGCACCCCACGTGTTTTTTAGTTTTTTAAACTATTATTTATTTTCTATTTTTAGTTCTGCTAACTACAAAAACGTGATTTTTTTTTCCTTTTTTTAATTTTTCTCAATTTTTTTTTTCGTAAGTTTACTGTACCTACCTTATTTAGTGATACACAAAATACACCGACGTACCTTTCCAATTTTCATCGATATATTGTATATTTGACCATTGTCATCGAGTAAACCATGGCTGTGTTACATTCGGACGGACGGACAGACGGCCTCACGGGCAGACAGACAAACCGAAATTATAAGAGTTTCTTTTTCGCCATTTGCCTACGGAATTCTTAAAAGGGAACTACATCATACATTAATTTATTTGAATAAGAATAAAAAATTCAAACTAACTAACTAAACAAATAAATACAAAAACAAAAGGACACTTAGGCGTCGAAGTATTCCTCTGCATCGCTGTCATCAGGAAACGTGCCCAGAAGACTGGCAGCATTGCCACGTTGAATGGCAATGCTAATTCTTTGGCCAAAGAATGACCCAGCACTCTGGTCACGTGAAGTGTTAGTGCTGCCAGGAAGGGCCGGTCAGCCACGAAGCTTGGCACCGGCGTCAGGTTCACTATGGCAAAAAGTCGATAAAGTCTAACCGCTCGCGCTGGAATACAGTAGGTAGATAAAGTATCATGCTATTTTCGAAGAACCACAGATCGAAGACCACATTCAGTGACGTATTCAAACCGAATCAAGGCAGAATCGCAGAGCGAACCACGTTAATGAGGAAGCTTTCCTACAATCGAGCAAGATTGCCTAACAGTTTTCTTAGATTTCTGGAGTGTCGTGTTTTTTTTTTTTCAAACAACTTCTCCCGCTCTGGGTGGAGCAGGAGGGCGTGTCAGACTTTTACTGACTAAAACCCACCCGGGTTCCCTCAGTTGCCTGTGTGCCAGGGGCGACGGTATCTCTTTCGAACAACCCGCACCCCTGGCAGGCATCGGCCCTTGCGGACCCCACCAGTGCGGCGCACCAGGATACATGGCACGCCGTGACCACCCCAGAAACCAAGCAGCACAAGGGCCCCAGACTACCCTGGCACCCTTGACACCCTTGGTCCCCCCGAGACGGGCCAGCGCAGCGGCCCCGCCGCCTACCACTTCCCGGCCGCAGGGGATAGGGAGAGCGGCCAACGCTATACCAACACTCCTCTTCCCATGCGGCCCCACCACGTCCGCCATCAAACGGTGGCGGCCCCGCCCAGGCCACGGAAGGGAAGAGCGCTACTCAGAAGTACCGGCACTCCTCCTCCGCCGCAGCCTGTAACCCTCAGCCGCGATGCCTCCCATAAGACATCGCGGCCCGCCTCAGTTGTGGTGCACCTCACCGCAACCTACTTTTTGGCCGCTACGTCGTCAGCTTGGAAGCAAAAGTCCTGACGAACGGCCCCGCCTTGAGTATTACCGTGACGTAGCTTTTGTTTAGACGACTCAGGACTTACCTACATAAAACAGGGTTCTACGATTTATTTCGAAAATATGTCTAATAATCTTCATACAACATAAGTCGACTAGGTACATTATTATATGCAAAGAAGAACAATCACTAAATACTGTATGAGATGAGCAGATCTGCTATAGATAGAATAGGTTGTCGTGTCTACAAAGTTACGAAGAGGTACAAAATGTTTCCAAAGCCGCTTGTCGCGCTTTGTCGCGTTAGACGATCTTTATAACAAAGCTGTTAGTTTCTTTCAGAACAATAAGAATTTAGATTGCTGAGGCAAGTTGTTTCATTAAAAATTGATATACTCGTAAGTTCCCACATCAGTGATAGTTTCTCGAACGTTTTATTTTTATAAGATTTTCATTTAAACAATGTATAATTTAGGTGGGTTTATTACTCAAATGATTTTCTTGAAGTCCTCTTGAGAAAGCTCGGACACAAAGAATACACCGCGCAACTTTTTTCATTATCTACTAGGAACACAATCTTTAAAATGAAAACGTATACTTCACGTTTTCATTTGTTTGTTGTTATATTGCATCTCCAAAGCAATTTTAGAATATAACTTAGACTCAATAATATAGTACCAAATAAATATATACGACTTACTTCTTTTTCTCATTGGGGTAGGCAGACTCTACAGAACCCCAACTGCTACGATGCTTACATACCCCTTTTGCTTTGTTGACGTTCATACCAGGCCACTCAGAAAGTATTGGGAAAAAAAGTGTTTATGTATGAGAGACTGGCCAGTTATAACCGATTTTGAAAATATGATTATTTGTAAGTAAAAATAGGTACGTTACAATTTCAAAATTTCCCTCCACATTGTTTGCGAGCTAATTTAGATTATCGTGTCTCATTAAAAATGGATCTGGGCCGGGAACATTTTCGCGCTATGATTTTTTACGATTTCAAGTGTTGCCTGAAACCGGACGAATCTTACGATAGACTTCAAATGGCATTCATAGATGAAAGCCCTTCTAAGGCAACCGTGTATCGTTAGTATAACGAATTCAAGCGCGGTCAACTAACTTTGGGGGATGAAGAAAGAAGTGGTCGCCCTTTGACGGCTGTTATGGAAGAAAACGTGCTAGTAGTGAAAAATTTAATCCATGACAAAGGCGAGTTACATATCAAGAGATCTATGCTTAGATATGTATGGAAGTGAATGTCGGGCGTGGCAATAGAGGCATGAAAGTGGAATAAATGCTGTGGAATAACTATTTTGTGGTGAAACTATGAATGATGTGATGAGGTACCGTTGCGGAGTGACAAAAATTTCAAAGTATAAGTATGCTTGGAGGGATGAAAGGCTGCTAGGCTGTAATGGAATTGGGCAAGTCACGTCAGCCGCATGCACCAGGGTAACAGTCTCCACAAGGTGGATTCCTGAGGATGGACGGCGCCGCCGAGGCCGGCCCTGGAAGAGGTGGCGAGACGGGCTAGACGCGTACCGCAAGGGTTGGGAGGTGGCTCTACTATATTTGTGTATTTGTTTTATTGAGTGTTTGTTCGAGTATTTGACTGAGTGATTGTTTGCGTGATTGTTTGAGTGTTTGATTGAGTGTTTGTTTAAGTGTTTGATTGAGTGATTGTTTGAGTGTTTGGTTGAGTGTTTGTTTGAGTGTTTGTTTGAGTGTTTGTTTGAGTGTTTGTTTAAGTGTTTGTTTGAGTGTTTGATTGAGTGTTTGATTGAGTGTTTGTTTGAGTGTTTTCTTGTTTGTTTGTTGTGTTTGTTGTATTTGTTGTGTTTGTCGTGTTTGTCGTATCTGTTGTATTTGTCGTGTTTGTTGTATTTGTTTGTTTGTTTGAGTGCTTGTGTAAGTGTTTGTTTGAGTATTTGATTGAGTGTTTGTTTGAGTGTTTGTTTGAGTGTTTGTTTGAGTGTTTGATTGAGTGATTGTCAAAATTTTTTATTTAATCGATTAGTGTCGTAAAAATGCATTTAAATTATACATTTTCAAATTTCGCGCGTAATGTGACGAAAACGCCGGACGCAGTGGACGCCGTATTGGTCTGTGGGTACGACGTCAGTTTGCTAAGTAAACAAATGCGCTGATATTTTGTGTGATAATTGTTTGTATTTGAAAAAAAGTTTTTCTACTCATCGTTGGTTTTCTGTTCCTGAATTCAAAATATTATTTAAATAAAAATTATTTTGGTTATGAAAATAATAAAAGTACAAAGTTGTTCAATTGACATGCCGTATGACGTAATAACATGGCGGCTACTATTTCATGGTGTTCAAAAACAGATTATAAAAACTGATTTTTTTAAATTGAATTTTAAAATTTATTTTGTTATTTCATGAAATAAAATTAACATTTTCCGACTGCATTTTGCCTAAGCTATCTCAATAATATATTTTTAGATTTTTTCTCGCATAGACTAAAATCCCTTAATATATAGCTTCCACGTTTTCATTCATCCCACGAGATCCCTAAACCAAGTTATTCGTAAGAAAATGTATGTTGTATATACTACAGAAATTTCTTTGTAGTCTATACTCCATTTGAAATAAGATTAGACATTAAAACAAACCTTTTTTACAGTCCGTTCAACCGATTCTCACTTCTATAACGTAGGTATAAAGATGGCATTAAAAGCAAAAAAGTAGTTACAATACCAACTGTTTACTGCAGCTGCCATTTGTCATGCCACCAACGCAATAGAAGTCAAAATCGGTTGACCGGACTGTAAAAAAGTTTTACTTAAATGTCTAATCTTATTTCAAATGGAGTATAGGTGAATGTGACGAAGATATCAGTGTGTGTAAACGCTCTACACTTATAAAAACATTCGAGAGCTGTCAACACCCGCGGGTTTTGTTACACACTACAGTTAGGTATGGTTTTCATTTCGACAACATTAATTGCGTTATTTACGTTGTTGAGCAGACAAATTTTTCTAACATATTTATGATGCAATGGATTAGCAATATATTACTAATCAAAATTTTACCCAATCAGCCTATAACGTTCCCACTGCTGGGACATGATCCTCCTCTTGGTGAGCGGGAGCGGGGTACGCCCCGCTCCCGCTCACCGAGAGAAGGCTCCACCACGCGGGCCCAGTACGGGTTGGTAAAAATCACATGTCTACGAAATTTTTGGTTCTAGGACATGTCGGTTTTCTTACGATATTTTCTTTCATCGTTTTGAGAGCAGTGGTGATGAAATAATTAACACAAAGTAATTACTTACGGCCTTATTCATAAAAAGTTATCGAACATCTAAACAGTTGCTAATGTCTGATTTTCAAAGAGAAACCAGACATTAGCAACTGTTTAGATGTTCGATAACTTTTTATGAATAAGGCCGTTAGGGTGCAGGGTTGTCATTTTTTTTTTCTTAAGTGTGATATTACTTTGCCTAACAGTGAAATTAAATTTAGACTTAAAACATAACCAAGACCTAAAATCTCCCACTTCAATAAAGGCTTGATTGAAATGTCTCTATAATTACATCTTTAACTTCAAAATAGACGCTTCTATTAATAGATCCAATTTATATTACCATAACATGCATGTGGACTGTGGTATACATGAATGTATGTGTGTGAACGTATATCATGTATACATATACACTATTTGCCAAAATCGTAACATTCCGGATGGGTGCGCTTTTCCATCTGATTAGTGTGTCGGAAAATCCAATATATTTTTCTTTTACATCATAATCAATTCAATTATGTAAACTCAGCCATGATAATAAAGAAAGCCTAAGTAGTAGTGGATTGATTTTGCAAAAGATGATCTGGCTGTACAGCGGCTGTACAGTGGCTGTACAGTGGCTGTACAGTGGCTGAATTCTGATAGTGTTTACTCGTTGTTGTTCACAACTTCGTCTGCTATCCTGGATGATCATTAGCCTATGTTCTGACTAGGTTATGGTCTATCTGTATGCCAAATATCATCCAAATCTATTCAGCCGTTTAAGCAAGAAACACGTTGCAAACAAAAAACTGTCACTTTCATAATATTTCTTAGAATTTTGAAGAAAGAAATAATTATGTCGTGCAGATCTCAAATAGTTATAATTGGCAGGACGAAATAAAAAAATTAAAATTACGTACAGAATCAGTATTTGTGGTGGGCAAACACTAAGTGGAACAATTTGAGTTTCTTTTAACGATCTCGATCTAAGGCTGAGGTTATATTAGACCGCGACGCGACCTGCGACACATGAGCGAATAAAAAACAAATAAATGAATGCTCACGTATATGGCTACACCGTGCATCAATGATTACAAGCAATCTTTAATTTCTTTAAGCGATAGGAACAACATTACTGTAATCACGGCATCGGCTACATCAACAAATTAGCAATCATTGCCGAATATACGCCGGATTTTCGCTTATAATGTAGCCATACCATGATTATCTCGTTTCGCTCTTCCAGTCGCATCGCAAATCACTGCCTACTGTAGCCTCAGCCTTACGCATCGACTGCGTTGGGCGCTTTGATTGGTCCGTCACCAATTCAGGGCCAAACGGTGCGCCGAATGCGATGCGCAATGTCGAGATGGTTAAAAGAAAATTGCACTAGGGCCACAGAACGGTAAGTTCTACTTGAACATTCATACGGATCACCAATAAGGTCACCAATCAGTTACCAATCACATCTGTCCTGTATATAAATACCTTTTGTTAGTCGCTTTTCATTCATTCGCTTAATATAACCTCAAAGCATAAGCATACTCTTTTCAATTAAGTAATTTATATTTGTAACTCTAGCTAATGCATTCAAGGATGATTAGAAAAAGATTCATTGACTCGAACTGTATTTCTTGGTTCAAGAAGGGTGCCAATTGCAAACTGTTGCGTATGTAATAGTATATGAGTACCGTATCTAGAAAATCGTATATCGTTGTAATCTAGAAAAGTGGATATGTTACCGGCCAAACCCAATTTCAGGCCAAACTAGTTTGTCCTAGGCCAAACAGACTTATCCTACGCGTGATATGTCGCAGCCAACTAGCTTAATTAGCCGTTTTGTTAACAGCCTTTGGAAGTAACGCTCACCGCGCGCCGGCCGCTGCCGCGGCACCGCTCGCATCGCTCGCTCGGCTCGCGCGCTTTTGGTCACTGTTCTAACCTAACCTAACCTAACCCATTTAATCGGCGTGCCCCGGCTTAATAAACCAGTTTGGCCTAGGATAAACTAGTTTGGCCTGAAATCGGGTTTGGCCGGTAACAGATATAAGAAATAGAAATCATTTATTTGCCAATAATGTAGGTATACAGATATGATGGTTATTTCGAACAATACATTTATATAGAATAATGACTAAAGGATTCCTTTCCCGGGGCAACATAACTATCATTAATAAAAATTCACATAATATTCAAAAACACTCGGAATTATGCACAAATGTCAACAAACTAAATAATAATAAAAATAAAATGTCAGAAAATTTAATTACAAATGTCAAATTTTTTAATTTAAAATAATAATAATAATGTAGAATTGCAATAGAACTAAAGATAAAAATGTCAGTAAATTAAATCACAAAGGAACACACCATTAACAGAATTTTGTCATTAACAAAACCCTTAATTGCGTAGTAACACTTGTCCAGTAGCAGTTTTACTAACTTTTTTTTTTAAACTTTGATGGGTAATTCTTTTAGATGTATCGGCATTTAATTATTACGAAGAATTACGACCGTTTCATTGAAAAATTGAGTTAAACGCCACTTAAAATATGTATACACTATTAATGTAATCCAAAAAATATAAAGCAACAATCCGAGATGCATTTTGCAAGGAGAGGATTTTATACAATTTGATATTGTGGTACTGGTCACCGATGCATTCAACCTCGTCATCATCTTCATCATCACCATCGAATAAAGTTTTTGACTTTTACTATTCGTGTCTGAGTATCTTAACTAGAATTCGTTCATTACCTTAATTTCACGGATGATTACTTTATAAGTTGAATAAGCCCATTATTTGAGAGAAGTAAACCCAAGACAGCAACCCGATAACCATTTACAGTGTGGTGCTTACACGTGTAGGTAGTTTTGTAAAGTTTCTTTGCCAGATACCTATTTTATAATTAATTTTAATTACTCAGGTTTGCCTTTTCATTAGCTCACGAACAAACATTCTCCACCCTGGTATTACTTAATAAAAATATATTTAAAAAAAAACAGTTGCACTCCGGGCGTGACGACAGCAGTGAAAACTTGAAAAATTACGTGTGTATTTTTTGAATCGTCAATTCAGGATTTCAAATTATTCAGAATCATAATTTTGGTCATATCTTTTAAACGGGTTATCCGATTTTCATAATTCTAACTGGATTATAAGTTCTAGACCTAAAACTATCATTTGGAACATAAATCATTGAAATACTTCTACTAAAAACAGAGGTGTCGGTAACGGTGTCGCAAGTTCAATTGTTTTTACCCATCTCAAAAATTGCCCAACGCCTCTAATGAAATTTTCACTTCAAAAATGATTCAGACCTTAATCCATATGATGTTAGTAATAAACACTACCGCTATGCTATGTTAGTAACAAATATAGGTACAGTGTTTGTATGTGAGTATATTTATCCTCTTAATCATCTTCTCCATCACTATCCCGCCCTTATCCCAATTGACAACGCATTGCATCGCGTTGGGTCGGCGCAATTTTTTTTTCTATTCTTCTCTATTAGTCGCCATGTCGTCGATTCACCCCTTTTCTTGCCATATCATCTTTCACACAGTCCATCAATTCTGTCCACTCAATATATCAGGGATAAGTATATACCATCAACTTTCTCAACTCCCTTCAACTTTCCGACTACCAGATCGACTTTTTGCATATTCAAAAGTACCTGTATGGTTTAACTGAAATAAATGCTTTAAGTTTGAGTTAATAAAAAATAACCTTCTGTGTCGACTTCCGACCCACCAGCGACATTGGAAAACGCGCGGCGCTTCCTCCCGCGCGGCCGCGACAGATCGATGACACGCATGCGTACGACCCACCACAGTATTGAATGGGCCCATTCATAGAGCAACTGGTGCTTTCAGAATGAATCTTATACTACGTAGCTATGCCACGCGATGTAGGAGGGGTGGAGGGGGAGGACCGTTCCAAATACGAAATTGGTTTTGCGATCGGACCCCGATAAGTTCCGAATTCTCATGATTGATACCCTGGTGCTGATTTTCGTTAACCGTTTTTTGAATTAGAAAACTTTTGGGATATGATGGGTGGTACCTAGTTAATTTTTTGTGATCATCAATCTGATTTAGAGTGAGGTAACATGGATCTGTAATAAAAATATTCACCATTTTTTATCCTGTCAAAACATCTAAGAGTTACAGCATCCTTGTGTAGGTACTCTCAGCCAAAAACAACATGAATTAGGACAGTTTTGTCACCATATTCTTGGCCCTGCTTACATTGCAACGATATTTTGGAGGTCTTTGTTTAGCAGTTCATTTCTTATATATCTTTAAAATATACGAATCAGACTTAGAGTGATCGGAAAAGCTAAAACGTATCGCTTAAAGATAACTTATTATTTAGTTTCTTATATCAAGAAAAATATAAATGACAGGTTCTGATTTCAAATAAGAGAAACGAATGAACGCGTTTGGTTGCAAGCGGGCACTTGGATCTGTCTGTTTCGGTAAGGACATTTGCAAATTTTTCGAAATTCGAACGGTGTTGTGAATCAAAATTTAAAAACAAATGAGTTCGCTTTTGAATTGTGAGCGCTCACTTTAGTGAGGGTCCAAGTGAACTTAACAGAATGGCATTTCTCTATAATTTTTCTGGCTATACTTGCTGGAATTTCTTCACAATTTTCCATCATTGTATATTCTAATAAAATATATGGCTGTATTGTAATATAAAAAAGCAATATTGTGGTTAATAGACCGGCTCGTATCGAGCCAGCGATGTGTGAAATAGATGCTGAATTTCTTATTCTACAAGCCGACCTTTGGTCAAAAAGGCTTGAAAGGGGTTTTTTTCCGCCACGGACCCGAATATAAAAAAACTCATCGATTATTATATGTTTTTGGAATTATTCGTATGTTTTATTTCCAATAATATGTTGTAATTTTACGGTATCGGACATAACGATTTTATGTTTCCATGTTTTTTCATTTGACTACGTAATGTGTATTTTTCTGTACCTATCTGTTTTTGTTAATAAATCTGGCGTAGGTATTTGAGATGTCTTTTTAGTGTTCTAACATCATGCCTGTAATCCCTGAAGATTAGGCAGAGGTGTACAAAGTATTATGCCTATGTAAGTATATAAATATTTATGCAATTATAATCGTGAAACAAGAGCAAATAACATAAAAATGGTGTTTAAGGAGACTTAATATTTTTTCTCACTGCAATGCCTCTTAGTTCAACTCCTAGATGACCTAGATACCTATGACCTCGGTGACCTTGCATAGGTCACATAGGAAAAAAAGTAATATTTTCTCCATTGTAAGTAATATTATTTTTATTACATGCGGCTTAAACATAACTAGCGAAAGGAAGATATTTTATAAGTATACCTCTACCTAATCCATCGGGCATTACATGCGTGATGTTATCTTTTATGTGTTAATATTAATTTTACCAAGACAATGTGTCTCTCTATAAGATTTAGTCAATAAAGTAGCTAGAGATATAACAGCGTCTACGGATCCAAAATATATTCTACAACAGTTGGGTGGAATTGGGTCACGAGCTGATCGCATCTTCTTAAGTTTTGCTCTATATTTAGCTCTTAAGTTAAAGCTTAATAACTTTTTGGAAAACAATAATATGCCGTCATTAGTAAGTATTTTATAATAATTGTCACGTTTAATTATGTCGTGTCTTGTTGTTGATGAACTTTAGAAAAGGTAAGGTGCGTAGTGATCGCAATGCGGCGTGTGTGTGTGACAATTCTCGTAATTTTAAGAGGGTTTTTTCTTTGGGTGAGAGATCATCAAATAACTTCTCCCGCTCTGGTTGGAGCAGGAGGGCGTGTCAGACTTTTACTGACTAAAACCCACCCGTGTTCCTTCAGTTGCTAGTGTGCCAGGGGCCGCGGTATCTCTTTCGAACAACCCGCACCCCTGGCAGACATCGGCCCTTGCGGACTCCACCCGTTGGTGCTGATATATCTGAGGCGTGCGTGGAACGCAATGCGCCGTCGACCCGGGCATTTTATGAGGGTTCACAGTTTGATCTCAGGCTCAATCTGTCAAAAATATCTCGATTTTCCATACTTTTTTGAGAAGTTTTTGTCTTTTGATTGTCGCCGAGATGGGACTGCGACTAGATTTTGAAATGATTAATTACGAAAATTTGCTTTCAGATGTATGAGCGTAAACGAAGAAAAATAATAGTTTCTGCCTACCCCCATGCGAAAGAGGCGTAAGTTAATGTACATCTGTGTGAAAACAATAGTATATATAATAATACCTATACATTATATTAGTATACTATTATTGAGATATTTAGGGTTTACGACCCTAAATATCAGAGATAGGATATTCAGAAAGAACAACTCAGATTGAATGCCAAAAGTATATCTATATTTAATAAAAAAACAAGTAAAATAAAATAACACGCAAATCAAGCATTAATTTGATACATAATTATAACGGAGCATACATACACATTAGTGTAAAAGAGAGCATACACTTCATTATTATTACGTCTAATTAACATAATAATAATCAATTTTTCTTATCTTACATAGATAAAAAATATAACTTTTGTTTAATCGAAATCGAATCGCAACTCGCTTGAAAAAAAACCAGTCTATTTAAAAGTTAAATAATATTTTTAACAATTGTTGGATGCAACGCTATGAATCAGTAATAAATCTCGGAACGCGCAGGGTCCGCGCCGGTTTTTTCGGTCGGTTAGCATTTGTGAGTAGCATACTTCACTATACACACGCGCGATCAGCTACCACGCGCCGTAAAATTTACCTTAAACTGAATACTTCAATTTGTAATAGCCCTCTTAATAATACTAGAGTGTTCAGTAATATTGTTAGGAAAGCAAATTACGCTTTGCATTACTCAAGCTAACCCACTTCAATAAACTACACGCATATTACGCTAGCATATTATTTACCGTAGGAGGCAACATCGAAGCAACTAGTATTGCACGAAGATGGATCTTCCTGGTATAAGGTTTCTTTGAGAGGACTTTAAAAACCTAGAATATTATTTTTAACACCCACGGACTTCTGATAAAAACCCACGCCATGGCGTTGGCGTTACAAAATGTTATGATAATATATCATAAACATATGAGTTTTAAGTATTTAAAAAGTATTTGATGTCATGTACCTACACGTGATGTACTTACATGTCAAAAAGTATGAGTAGTTTTAAAATTTAAATAATTATTTGACATGAGAATATGTAAATATATTTTGTATATTTAATCATAATTTGATATGTATGGAACCTTTAATAAAAAAATAAAAATCGTTTATTTCAGACTATTAAATTGTCCATATTTGTTAGTAGGTATAACATTATCTTAAAAACTATATAGGAAAATTTTATCCAGTACGCAAACTGTAACCATGAATTCAGCATATTCTAGCGCAGAAATTTTTCGTCAGTTTTTACAAAAAAAAATCAGCTGTTTCATAGAAAAGTGCAATACCTACACGGTCAAAATGCGCGCTGGGGAGTCTAGAATGATATGCTGAATTCATGCATGGTTACAGTTTGCGCACTGGATAAAAACTTTTCCAGTGGCCCTAGTGTGAGTTTCACATTACCATCTCGATCAAACGCATCGAGCGCGTTCGGCGCTCCGATTGGTCCGTCACCAATCCAGGGTCAATAGGAGCGCCAAATGCGCTCGATGCGTCTGATCGAGATGGTTAAATGAAACTCGCACTAAGGCCTCTGTATGTTAGTCGTGAGATCAATGGTTATATCAATAAGCTAGCCAATAAGCCTAGTTACTGCAACCAAGTGTGAGAAAAGACTAGACAGTTAAAAATAGGCTCAATTTTAATAAAAGTGTGCATCATTAGAAGCGCAAAAAGTTTTTTAGAGGTTCATTAATTTAAAGACGTTTCCATCATTAGAAGGTCAATTCGTTTTTAGGGGATCAGTTTTTTGTTGTTGTGTGTCGTTAAAAAAAACAAACAAAACATTAAATTTAATTATTTGTCATATATCAGCTAACACACGCCAATATATCAACAAACACATTGAACACCATACTCAAACTGAAATAAATAACAAAAACGTAAACAGACCTTAATACCTAAATAATAGCCTGAAGTCTAAAATTCAAGCACATCACTAAAGTTTTAAATCCGCACCCCATTTTAAAATTAACCCACCAATGTCAGCACTCTCAGTGATAAATGACCCTTAATATTTAGTCCCAGGCCAGGCCACACCAGTGTTGGACTGGAGATGAAAAATGGCCTCAGCCTGAAAAAAATCGTTACGGAAATAAATTTGCTGTGGCCTTGACAACTAATGAAACACCGTGTTATGTTTTTTAATTAGTATCTTGCTTGCATAACCTTAATTGTTTTTCGGGTTTTGGTTAATAGAACCTGTCTGAAAGAAGAATGAAGGCCCTGGTAACTTTGGATATTGATGAGCGATGAGCTTTATGAGCGATAATAGTTCTTATTGCAATCAATTATGAGTGATAATAGTTCAAAGCAAAGGGAGCACGTAGTTTGTCCTTATTTCTAGTGTTAACGGTGTGAATATCACTGTTTTTAGTGTACAAGTGTATATTTTGCCTAATATATAAGATGTCAGCGAATATGAATTGTGATGCCACCGTGAGAATACCTATATCTTTGAAAAAGTCCCTCAAGGAAACCCTGGCACGTAGCTGTTAAATTGCACGAACAGCACGTTTTTGAAGGACAAAAATATTTTGAATATCAGTGGCTTTGCCCCACAGCAGAATACCGTAGGACATAACGCTGTGAAAATAACTAAAGTAGACTAACCGAGCTGTATCGCCGTCAGTGTATTGTTTTAATACTAATACTTTGCCTAACCCCGAATCAAACCCATGAATGAGCTCATGCTCAGGCTTGCTACCACTAGACCTTTGAGAAACCTTTTAGAAAATATATACAGGGTGTAACAGAAACCCTATTGCTATCCTTAAGCACTAAAGATAACAGCTGGTATAGAATCACTATACATAGTTTCAGCTCAAAATAAAATACTCTAAGAATTGATACCAAATTTTCGGTTTCCTAATATGTTTCTTAAATTCAAATCATAACAAGCGTGTCACCGCAGTCACTTACCAATATCACGATAAATCTTTTCCGAGTGATGTGTTTATTTCAATTTGCAAAGTTCGGTTTCTGGTATCAATGTATTAAAAATTCTCACTAACTTTCGAACATGTAGAGATAGGATTAAAAAACCCTTCCAATATCGTTTGATATCATCCAAAGAAGCCTTGCCCTTGGCATGTATATACCATTTCCGTTACACGTTGTATACTTACATTTCTGCCGTCCACAATCTATAATGCCGTTAACCAACAAAATCATATTTCGAGTAATGGACAAAAAAGCGCAGAAAAATATGAAAAGCATGGTATTTAGTTATGCAACGTAGGGTAAAAATTCTTGTAAAAATGTAAATTATAAGCCCTTAGTTACTTTTTAGTTTAGTAATGTTGCTTACCTGCGTTTTAGCTTAGTAAACATATCAAACAAGGCAAGTTAACAGTGTTTTTTTTTTCTCGGCATCCATAAATAGTAGAAAAATACTGCTTAGACAGCAAGATAGAGATTGTTTTTCTGATTATTTATGGTAGCACCAAAAAACGAAAATCGACCATATGCGAGTTAACGGCATTATTGCTTGTGGACGGCAGATTTATAAATCCCACTTTTCTTTTCAATCAAGACAATTACGTTATTTCATAGCTTTTTTTATCGGTATTTGTACACACCTGAGCAATAAATCAACTCTGATTTACAATACAACTGCTATCGACAGCTTTTTTCTCCTTTTTTCATTGTGTGGGTTCCACAGGGTTGTGAACGCGTGGCAATTCTAGCAAGCGTGTGTGAAGTTTTATTTTCTTTCGCGGAAGTTTTGTGTGGGTGATTTTTCATGAAGCGATATTCTGCTATACCTATATATTCTGTTTTGGGACGATGTTAAGAGGGGAAGGGGCCTGCGAGGAATTTGAACAATAGGTATATGAAGAAACTATTGCCGTCGCGCTGTCCGTAAGTCTGCCCCCGTAGTATGTGATAGGGGCAGCTGCAGCTCAGACCGAAATTATCACAAAATTTTTGACGAAATCGACGTTTCGTATTCCCCTTTTTTCTCCTCGAAAACTGAGCCAATTCATTTATTTTTTACATTAATATTTTAAGAACGAGTATGTTTAGGTTCCTATCATTTTTTTATGTTAAAAACTTTTCTGATTTGTCTGGCAAGTCCTCTAAACACGGCGGTAAAAATAGTACATTTTTTGTAATTTTTAGAGGGTCATATTTTCTTTAATAATTAGTTGCTGAAACAAAGAAAATGACAGGGACGTGTTTACGGCGGAGCTAGATTTTATGGAAAAAAATATTGCTCTAGAGGCATTATTCAGGAAGAAAAAAGGGGAATACATTTGTATGGAGAATCGCACGCCCTGTTCCCTCTTAATGTATTTTGTAGTGTAGTTGATGCGGGTCCTGTGTGTAAATTAATGGATCACCACTGCTCTCAAAACGGTGATGGAAAATATCCGGAGGAAACCAGTATGTCCTAGAGCAAAAATTCGAAGTGTCATCTACTGCGCAAGCGTGGTGGATTACGGCCCACTCCCTCTCACAGACAGGAGGCCAGTGTCTCAGCGGTGGGAACATTATAGGCTGATCATGCTAGTTGTATTGTAGTATCGAGGTTTTCTTCATTCGAAAGTAGATAGACAAAAGCTTAATACAAGTATCAGCATAGTCTATATTGTTCCCACTGCTATGACACAATCTTTACCCAGTTACTGGGTTATGGAGGTCAGATGGGCAATCTTTCCATGTAAAATACTGGTATTTTACTGCATCCGGTTAGACCGGAAACCAACCCCAACGTTGCTGGGAAAAGGTTAGTGGTGACTAGTGATGTGCCGGATCATTAAAAATTTAGATCCGCAGATACGCATCCGGATACGGATAATTGGCGTCAAGATCCGCGGAAACGGATACGGATACGGATCCTAACTTTCTTACTCAATCAGTGTCGGTACGCGTGCCCTTGAAATGATAGTTGACGCCAGTGCTGCCAACTCGTCTAAGCAAAAACGCGCTGTTAGCTCTTTAAAAAAGCGCTAGAAAGCGCTAAATGGTCGCTGTCCCACTCACTCTTATAATTTTGTTTGTAGTTGTTTTTTTTTATAAGGGGAAATCCATTTTTATTATAGTCTCACTGCACAACTCGTAAAACTGACTTAAAATAACAGACGGAAAGTTATAAATTACTTTGGAACAATAGAATGTGAAACGAAGTTAGCTACAAATTATAAAATAGTTAGCGAGGAATCCTCAACTCATAGACTAAGATACCAAACCTATGAAACAAATCAGCATTTAAGTGCAACTAGTTAAAAAAAAAATGCGATTCGTTCCGTGTTACGCACATCACAGAATAAATAATAGTAGATATGCATATCATAAGATGATTTCAAAAAGCGCTAGATTAAGCACTAGGCGCTAAAACGCGCTATTGAACCAAAAAAGCGCTAGATCTGGCGCTGAAAGCGCTAAGTTGGCAGCACTGGTTGACGCCACTTGACGTTTTACGTGACAAAACATGTTTCGACTTGCGTTGCGCGGATCTTTCTTTTGTTTTGTTTATAGTTTAGTGTGACACTGGGCAGCACAGATAACGTTTGTGTTTGTTGTACGAGTAAAAAAAAATGTCTACAAAGTTAAATAGTGCAATTTACAATTATTAATAAGGTAAAAGATCCGTAAAAGATCCGTAAAAAATGTAACGGATAGGGATACGGATCTTTTTTCTCTCGTGGATATCCGTGGAAACGGATACGGATATCCGAAACATCACTTGTGGTGACAAACGCTACTACTAAGCATGAGGTCGTGGGTTTAATTCCCGGTTCGGGTAAACTATTACCAATTGGTTTTTTCAATCTGGTACTTCGGATTAGCTGCCCGGAGTCTGTATAATTGTGCCCGGACAGTGCCAATATTAATTACTTAATTATTAATACTATTACAGGGAACTTAACTGGCCAAATATGGTTGTAGTAAAGATAGGTAGGTACCCCTACTAATATTATAAATGTGAAAGTAACTCTGTCTGTCAGTCTGTCACGCTTTCACGCCTAAACCGCTGAACTGATCGTCATGAAATTGGCAAGAGAAAGGAAATGGCAGAGATAAAGCCTGGGATATGGAGAAGGACATAGGCTACTTGTTTTAGTGATAACCGACATCCACGCGGGCGAAGTTGCAAGCAAAAGCAAATAAATAAATATAATTTCGTTGTTTTTTTTTGGGCGATACCCTAATTCTTTTTCTAAAGCCAAGTTAAACAATAGAAAATTAGTTAAAGCTAAATCTGCCGGTGAAACTCCCGTCAAATCAGTCCTGCCGTTTCTGAGATTAGCAGGAATAAACAGACAGAGAGACAATTTTTTTTAATTTTTATTATAAGTATCGTTTAACTGTCAGCATTAGGTGCTGATATTTTGACACCTACAAACAAACATTTCAATGTTATTTATCAAAACTATGTAACACAATAATTCATTCATTAAAACTACATGCACAAGTAAAAAAATACGGTACAAAGGTGAACTTATTGCCTCAATTTTCTGTCACAAACTCATAAATTATTATTTAAAAAAAATAGTTTATAAAAACTAAAAAACACGCTTTAAAAACCAAACTAAAAAAAGAGAAAATAATTTAATTCAATTTGAGTACAGGCGTAATGTTTATTGTGATTAGATGTATGATTATGGCGGAATTACATATGGTAGCGACCGATTGTTTCTGGAGAATCAACTTTTAAGATGTTTTTATTCGAAAACTGGCTTCGTAGAACTTTAATAGCATCTGTGTAATGTCAAGTAACTAAATGATGCTTTATATGTAATTTAAGAGGCTGGGTTGCTTGAGATCAATCATACGAGCCCAACGGAAGTAGACGGTCAAATGTATCGATTGATTAGACTTTTTTGGTTAATGAAGTCAGAAACGGGTTCGATTTAAACTACTCTAATTAAATACGTCAGGTTTTAACTAAAACTACCATATAACTTCGCAAAAACGTGATAAACGGAAGTTTTATAGACTAGTAGAATCTCATTCACTAGTATTACTCTAGCTAAAGAAGTTTTGAACCAAACTAAAAAAGGAGAAAATAATTTAATTCAATTAAAAAGCGTGGGGTGCTTTTTGAGGTATTTTTATAATCAATTAATGTCAAGCACCCCACGCTTTTTAATTGAATTAAATTATTTTTTCCTGTTTTAGTTTGGTTTTTAAAGCGTTTTTTTAGTTTTTTTAAACTATTATTTATTTTCTATTTTTTAGTTCTGCTAACTACAAAAACGTGTTTTTTTTTTCTTTTTTTCTCATTTTTTTTTAATATTGAATTGTCATCGCTCCTCGATAAGTTTACAAAGTTTCAATGAAATCTGACCGTTTAAAGTGGGTCAAAATCGCGCTCTAAGGAGTCGGTTACGTACAAACATACAAACAAACAAACATACAAGCTAAGCTAATATAAAGCGTGTAAAAATAAATAAGGGCACGCCTTAATACTCAGTTCTTTGCATGTATCAAAGCTGGCTTCGAGGCAAAGGCAAGTCAAAGGCAATTGTAGCGAGTTACAGCGTCTCGACATGAGAGGGGAGGGTCTCAACGTTAATGTATGTTCTAGTAATTTGATGAGGGACGTGCTTTCTGCAAGGTTATAAAGATGCTGGTATTATGTCGGAAATGGAGTTGGGTTTGAATATTTATAAGCGTTTTATGTAAGGTTATGGAATGATTTTGCAGTTAGGACTTGGCATTTTATATATTACTAGGTGACCTGGCGAACTTCGTACCGCCAATAAAAGTTGCCTGTTATTAAATATTACTTAAAAAAATAGTTTTCACTTTCCCTGGATTTCTGAACACGCGAAAAAAATAATTTTTGAATGCACGCATAAAATGTTATACAGGTAGGAACACTTTGTATGGGAAAATTATTGCTATTTCGATTTTCCATGCAATATTTTCATAATTTCTCACCATTTGAACCTTCCCTGAACTGCCACGAATATTTCAAAATCAAAATTAGCCAAATCGGTCCAGCCGTTCTCGAGTTTTAGCGAGACTAACGAACGGCAATTAATTTTTATATATATATAAATAGATAGATAAGAATGAAAGCTATGTTTTGTGGTTTTTGTCTACTCTCAGTAAAAGAAGGCATTAGTTTATGTAACCTATGTATGAAAACACATTCGTTGATATTTTGGCTATGTACTGAAAATGTGAAGATACATGCAAAAGTCCTGGTGTTATAAAAATTTACATGTTTCAAGTGATTCTACCGTAAGGCATGCAAAATGTATACAATCAATAAATAAATAAAAACAATCATAAAATACTTCAAGATATTAAATTAAGGCAATGTCATACAGACTATTTATTTATTTAATAATAGTAGTAATATTTACATTATTTCAATGTCGTTCCTAGAATTATTACAATATTTAAAGACACATGCATAATAATTGTTATTACTTACTTGATTACATTGAATTACTTTTTCATGTAATAGTCATGAGTATCCTCATCAATAGCAAAATTTATTATATTATAGCTCTCCGTATAGTAAGTAGCTTTAATCTTATTGGATTTACTTCGTCGCTCTCGCCTCCGCTGACGTCATCCTCTTAGCCGGCCCGACAGAATGAGAAAGGGTTATGTTACTGAAATAGATGTGCATTGTATATTGTCCAATATTTATTTTTAATATTTATTTTCAGTTAGTGAGAGAGATTTGAGTAAGGTGATTTCGGAAATTATATTCCATATTCAAATTTACTGTCTATGCTTTTGCATTGGTATATTTTTTTATGTAAAAACTAATAAACTCTTTAAAAATCAAAAGTAATTTATTCAAACTAGGCAGGAACTCAGTACTTTAGAACGTCATATAGCGACAATAAAAAGAAATCAATCAACTAAAAAAATACCTAAAATGATTCCACTTAGCCATGCATAATTTTTTTTATTTAATGAAAACTGTAAAGTTACTTTTATTTAGGTGATTATTCGATTCAACTAACATCAAACGCATCGATGTTTTGAACCTTATTTGTTGCCACGATGCGCTATTGTCAAAAAGAAAAAAAAATGTATCCTGCCGCGCCTTAATATTTTTTTTTTTTTACCTACCTTTGCTAACTCGCCAAAAAATATTGTCATCGTTAATCGAACTCCCAAGCATCACTCGACAACTTTCAACCGTTCTTACATTGTCATTGAGTAGGGTAGAACAACAAATTATCGTCCACCAAATATTGACGGTAGAATAAAATTTTAATACCACAAATTTTATAGGGGAGTTCTCGGGGTGTTCAGGAGGTGTTCCACCAAGATTTAACCGTTCATTGATATTCAAGGGGAAGGGGGAGGGGTACTACACCCCGGGTAGAAACGTGTAGGCGTATCTGGTGAATATTATTTTTAATATGTTGAAATCTGTTGATATTTTTAATGTTCTTCGGCTTCAGTTTATTCTAAGAACCAAGGTAAATTCTATTTAACTAGAATTAGCTTCTTAATGTTCAATAAAAAACTTACCCTATTTCCTGCCTATTAAGCGTCAATTAAGCAATTACTGCGCAAATAGGCAACATCTTCTGATTACTACAACATAGAAACATAATGCCAACCAACTAACCAATCATCTTTCTGGGTGATTCTTTGAAAATGTGCATATTACGCGGCCCTCCCCAAATAACTAAGTAGGTACATAATGAGATATAAAGTTTTGCCAAAAAGTTATCAGATCACATGTAGAGCCAAGCTTCTAACTTTACACGCCCTAACTCTACAAGCAAGGCCTAACTTCACAAACTCTACACCTTAGTCAAAATATGTGGCTTGGCCGTTTCGTTACTAAAAGAACTATATTGTATAACAGAAAACTAATGAACAGTGGATCAATATCTCACCTTACGCCATGTGAATGTAGCGAAATGACCAAGCCACATATTTTGACTAAGGTGTAGAGTTTGTGAAGTTAGGCCTTGTAGAGTTAGGGCGTGGAGAGTTAGAAGCTTGGCTCTACATGAAATCTGAGAATTTTTTGACAGTGCGAGTCTTATGGTCTCGTCTTGGCAACATTTTACATGAAATGTTTTTGGTGAGTATGCTTTGTTTCGATAGAAATCATCTCAGTCTAACGGTTTTATACCTCTATTACATCTCGCCTCAACTATAGTCTGCAAACAGCTCCTGGAACTTCTAACTAACCACAATGCTTTGAAACTTCGGTTTCTAGCGGTTTTGATACTAATTGCTAGAGTCGGAATAATCCGGTATAGATAAGGGTTGTCCTCGACATTGTGCTCTAAAATCGATTGATAGTATATATGTGTTTAATGTTTGTACCTCGTTAGATAGATGATTAAATCACGATGCTTGCCCCGTAATTTGAACGCTTAATGCCATGGTAAAATTTTGAGATAACTAATGTCAAAATTCGTGTACTGATATTTTTTGTAAATAGTAACAAATTTCTTCCCTTAAATTTTAATTGTTTGTTGTTTTAGAAAATTTGGTTGCATGAAAAGGATGGAATAGCAATGAAAGTCATAAATATGAGAGTTTAAAGAAAAGTGAAACATATTTAGTGACGAATTCTGCGAAGTTTTAAAAAATATATGAAAGAAAGAAAGAAAATACATTTATTTGGCACAGACCTTTCTCTAATTCCATGAATTTTCGCCCAGGCACTTAACTGTAGGTAGTAAGTGGGTCAGACTATTACGTCCTGGAAAGAATACGTCAAATTACAGGTCACCTGTATATTGATAGAGTTGGTAGGGGAAGACCAACGAAACGAAAGATAGACTGTGTCAAAGATGATGTGGATAAAAAGGAGGTGACTACCGACACCGACATAACGACTAACGGAGAAGTCATCTTCATCATCATTTCAGCCGAAAGACGTCCACTGCTGGACATAGGCCTCCCCTAAGCTCCGCCATTTTGACCGGTTCTGTGCTTCCCGCATCCAGCAGACGCCTGCGGCCCTCACAAGGTCATCGGTCCACCTTGTGGGAGGCCTTCCAAATTTCGGTCTTCCTTTACGCGGTCGCCACTCTAGAACAGATGTGGACTGCTCCACCCAGAGCGGGAGAAGATATTTGATGATTTCCCGGGCAAAAAAAAACCATCGGAGTTAGAAGGCGTAACGTAGGCGTATGTTATACATATTTAAGTGTATGTAACAGTTTTGGAGTTTTGTCACTTACACAACAAACCGACATGAAAGCGTGGAAGCTTTCAAATTGCGAAATAGTATTTCAGTTGAGAAGTGGTGCCATGGCGGTTGGTGAAACTTATGTTATTAAATTTTCTATGCGAATGAGTGACAAACCTTGTTTGTAATATTACACAATTCGTCATAAGATGTCTAGTTCCAGTTTCGTAAATGAGATAAGTAAATATATCGTTTATTAGCCAACTGACTTAAGTGGCAGTGTGGAGGACACATTGCTCCCCGAACAGATGGCCGATGGGGCCGAAAGGCTCTGAAGCGGCGACCCCTTACCGGAATACGATGAGTTACAAAGCCTCCCATAAAGTGCACACCACAGCACATAAACCCCCTTATTCATGAACGATGATTAAGGGCGCTGGCACATTTTTTCTTGAATTTGAGCGTTTGACTCGAGATTTGATGAGTGATTATGGGTTAGATATAGGCAAAAAATAAAAATATGTCCGGGAAAATTTCATTATTTGTCAAGGGAGCGAGCGCCTTAAACAGATTTTTCAATTTGTTTACACAAGTCAGTAAAAACCTTGTCTCGACAAAGGATGTTTCGTAAAACGTTTCTTTCGGGGATCTTTTGATTCTCTGTTACATGGAACATATAATAGTTAAGTAATTTATAAAAATGTCTGTGGTAGGACTGTGGCTTTTTATTTGTAATGCTCAAATCAATTTTTTATGTTTCATACAATAATAACCCAAAAATAATTCCGTAAAACAGAGAATTAATGATAATTGTTCGTCTGAAATCATATTTTTTATCTATGTATGTTTAATCGAAATTCAAACAAAAAGTATTTAATAACTAAGGTTACTAAGTCAACTTGCTTGAAAAAAAGAAACAGTCTATTTGAAAGTAAAATAATATTTTTAAACAATTTTTAATGCAACGCTATGAATCAGTAATATATCTCGGGATGCGCGGGCATAAGCTATAAGTCCGCGCCGGATTGTTCCTGGGCGTCCAAATCATAATGGTTAACATATCTGAGTAGCATACTTCACTATACACGCACGCACGATCAGCTACCACGCGCCGTTAAATTTACATATAACTAAATACTTCAATTTGTAATAGCCCTCTTAAAGTTAAATGATGTTTATGATGTTTAAACCTCAAAAATGTGAGGTTAAACAAACGCTAATCATTAGTTAACTTTAAGCATCGTTTATAAATAAGGGGGAATATGTTTGTTGTTATTATGTTAAAATTAATACTATGTTGCCGTGCCCTAACTGGGTTTAATGTTGGAACTTACTTATATTGTAAAATAACTAAATGTACATGTAGCAGTATGATAGATAAAGCCGTGATATGGTTATATCCCAAGGGATATAATTACTACCTAATAATATGACTAGGAATATAATTGTAATATGATTCAAGTTTAGTGATATAATTATATTACTTGATTAAGTTTAGCGAAATAATTGTAGGAGTGTAAGTTCGTTGTGTTTGTGAACCCCGGAGTGTACGACTAAACGCCGACAGACAGAAGCAGTTGGCGAAGATTCCCATCGAAGTAAAGTCTTGTCGGTGTTCAGTCTGTCGGCGTAGAGTCTGTCGGCGATTAGTCGTACACTGCACGTCGCTCGCTGAGTCGCTCCCCCTGTCAGTCGGTCGGCGTCAGTTGTTCGACGTGCACGGTTGCGTTTTCGTGCATATTAATTGAATTTTCGCCACTTTTTCTTTAATGTCTGTTATATATTAGTTTTATAATTGCAAATTACTTCTCATAAAAACCAATATATTGTTGTATTTGATTCTATGGTAGATTTATAACTATTTAACCAGATTAGTTTAGTCAGATAAACATAATATAAACGATGCTAAAAGTTAAGTAATGGTTAGAGTGTGTTTAACCATACATTTTTAACGTTTAAACATCATTTAACTTTAATCATCGTTTATGAATAAGGGAGAATATGTTTATCTGATTAAACTAATCTGGATTACTAGATTGCAACCGTAAGATAGTAATGAATCGCTTTCGTTTATCTATGTTACGATACATAATTATATCCCTAGGGATATAACTATATTACGGCTTTATCTATCATACTGCGACATACTTTATGCAATATAGATATTTGATTTGAAGGTGGACCGATGACCTTGTGAATGCCGCAGGAATCCGCTGGATGGGGGCCGCACAGAACCGGTCGAAGTGGCGGAGCTTGAGGGACGCCTATGTCCAGCTGTGGACGTCTTTCGGCTGAAATGTTGTTCTTTATTAGCATAAATAATACAGGAATACTGTCTCACAATTAACATGGTTAGCTTTCTTTGTTTTCTTTCTACAAATTTGGCTTATTTTTGGGACCTTTTCAGAGACTTTAGATAAAAAAAAAATTAAATGTTTAAGTATTTTTTTGTATTCCAATCTTAGTTGTGAACATAACTCATTTCTTTTTTTAAATATATTATTTTATAACTTTCATGTAATATAACTAACGATATCTTGTGTGTTATTTTAATTAGTCTGCTAGTGTTGTGCACTTCTGTAAGTGACTAATTCACAATTCCTAAAACTGTTTGTGATTCCTGTTTGTGTTTGTCGTAGTGAATAAGTCGTTGAAGTGCCTTCTCAATAAATAAATAATCTTGCCCATTTCCAATCACCTAATTTCTTGGTCATATAATAAATCCATAGTATTTATTTTCTATTTTTATGTAACTATTGTATGCCCTAAGGGCGGGACGTAGCTGTTCACAACTAATTATTTAAGAGCTGTATTATGTACCTACCTATGATCCACAATAAAGAGATTGAATTGAATTGAATTGAAAGTATAGTGCCTTTAAAAAAATCATTATCAGTCCAAAATGATTCCACCGCTGGGGCACAGGCCTCCTCTCTGTGAGAGGTCGTAAATTAATCCACCACGCAGGCTCAGAGTGGGTTGGTAAACGTCACATGTCTTCGTATTTTTAGTTCTAGAACATGCCGGTTTCCTCACAATGAAGGAAAACCCTTCACCGTTTTGAGAGCAGTAGTGATGAAATATTTACACATAGTAAAGCGCCTGGCTGGGTTCGAACTTACGACCTACATCTCGTAAAATTGAATACTAACACTTAACAAATAATTTATCTATAGGGCTGTCAGTTTCTTTTAAAACATTTGTTAAAAGACTTCAAAAAAGGCGGAGGTTTTTTTTTATGTTTGTTAGCTCTGAACTTTCGACTGGGTGAACTAATTTTGATCATTCTTTTTTTATTTGAAAGCTGGTACTTCCCGTGTGGTCCCATTTAAATTTCATATCTAGATCTAATGACGCGTTTCGGAGACAGACAACTGAACTCTTAAAAAAATTACAGCAAACCAACCGAGATTGCTGCGATCGCATAAATAGGTAGGTACTTATGCATTGTTTTGACCCCAAGAATTATGAAATTTCGTATTGGTGTGGGGTAGGTACTATAACTAAAAAGTGAAAATAAAAGTCGGTTGATTTTTTTTTTGGAAATTGTTTTTTATTTTTTAATTTTATTGGTAATATTTTGGCATTTTTTATAAAGGTGCCATCCTTAGACATTTTCCTTTAGAAAAGCTGTATCGTAGCCACCATTTTGTAATAGGTTCCTACTTCCTGTATTGGCTAAACAATAAGCAAAGTAAGTTATTTATGCAACTTCTTACAAACTCTTATGTAACTCAACTTTAATCACGAGTTTGTTACAAATTGCTTTATTTTTCAGTCACATGTAAAAACACGATGATTTCATTTTTTTTTCTTTTGGGTTCCGTACCCAAAACGCGACGTTCGTCCATTCGTCTGTCACAGCTGTTGTGAACCGTAATAAGTATCTATAGTTCGACTTTTAATTGTATTCAGTAACTTGACAGTTCAAAGAAAAATAATGTTACCATACTAAAAACGAATAGTGTTGGGGAAATGAACGATTTTGCGTAAAAGAACGAATGATAAAAATGCTTTAATTTGAAATTAAACCATTTCATGATTCGTTCGATTCGTAAGCCCTTTATGCCTGGAGGCTTTAATTTAGGTTTTAAGTTCGGTTTATGTTTTTTTATTTATTATTTATTTCTGCTTGAGTACATTTTTTAATGATTTTTTTGGTATAATGGCGTGTGCTAGCTGACATATGGCAAATATTTTAATTTTATGTTTTGTAACATAAATTACGTACCGATTGTATAGAATCAAGTTCTTCTAACATAACAAATAGCTGTGCTCCTGGGGAGTTTGTTGTGCCACTTCTTCTTCCCAGCTAAAGCACTAGGAAGTGGTGAAGGGCGGGCGTTTTGAGGTACTGTCTTATGTAATTTTGACGTTAAAAAAGTGCTGAAACCAGCCTAGTTTGCATAAATGACTTTTGATTTTGATTTCGTTACAAAACTTAAAAAATGCATTTGTAAGATGTGGAATATAAGAATAATTAATAATTTATTTATAAAAGTAATGTTTTTTTTCTTCTAAAACAAATAAGCTATGTATAAATAGACTACCTAACGACTGAAAAACAAAATATGTAACATATTCTAAATTTTTATAGTGCATATCATGTTTTTAAGACAAGTTATTAAATTTAAAAAAAAAAATGCATGTTAGTACCTTCATTATTTCTAGTTCATTCAATTTCGTTCATTCTTACACCACCTCACTATCTTTTTTGTCAAAATCTAGTCCTTCAACTATCAAGTTACTGAATACAATTAAAAGTCGAACTATAGATACTTATTCACAGAGATCTCGATACTACTTTGGTCACAATAACAAAAAAAAAAATATCGCCGTTATTTAAAGGAATATTGAAGCATTTTTGAAATATCCAAAATAAAAATATGTGTTAAATATTGTACGGTGGTACAGAACCCTTCTTGTGCGATTCCGACTCGCACTTGACCGTTTTGTTTTCACATTGAATTTTTTTGAAACTTCTGGTGCCATGTGCCGAACCCTGAAACCAAACAAATGTAAGCTTTTCCGTTTTATTGCTCATAAAATCGGAATTTTCACAAATTTTTCGTTACAATATTAACTAAGACTATGCTTCATCACAAGTCTCGTGAGGAATTAAAAGTTACATTTTATAACTTTTTTCACACCGTTCAAGGTTTTATAAACTTTTTTAAATGTCAAGGGTTCTTCACACGTTCGGATCGGCACATTTAATTCGACAGTTTTTGCTGAAAAGAATGCTAACCCGAATCAAAAGATATGAAAACTAATATCAGAAATTATGCAACTTTAAAGAACGCGTAAGTAAATGAGATTATCGAAAAAACCGTAAAATATAGGAGATTTATTTGTAAGTAGCAAGGCCCCGCGGTTTTACGCGAATAAGTCTCGACCCCGTGAGAGTATCGGGATAAAAATCCTATCTATATCTAATCCAGGTTATGGTCAACCCATATACCATGTTTCATCCAAATCCGGTTAGCCGTTTAAGCGTGAGAACCTAATAAACAAGCAAAATCACTTTTATTATTAGTTACGGTTGTCAGTACTTAAATAAGATAGGATCTTAGTTCGCCAGTGCCCAGATTTCTCGACAAATGATGATCGTTGATACTCAGCCAAGGACAATAGGTACTTGCGTCAACACGTGTGAATAAAAATGTACACAAAAAAATTACACTGAAAATGCAATACATTTTTCAGTATTGAATATAACTTATATAAAGGATTAGGAATAAAAATGTTTAATAAGTGATTACAAAATGTTTATTCGTTATAATTTTATGAAGTATAAACATAACTAATGTTAACTTCTTGTTAAAACAGTTTATTTTCTCATAAAGAACAATTTTTTGAAGTAAAGTAGCTAATTGGTGAACTATGATGATCAGGCTTAAAAAATTGTAGGTATCTTAGTAATATAATTACTACTGTGTGTGGGTAAAGAAACCACAATAACCTACGCAAATCTACCCACGTAAATATAACAAATGCAGACGCGTTGTCACAATACAAATAAATGACTCAGTAATACTACTTTTATTCTACTGCGAGTGAGTTCGTTCGATCTCTAAGTTAACAAATCGTATTTAATAGATTGAGGTTATAGCTTAAGTATTAATTTTCATTACGAAAAGAAGATTGAAACTAAACCTCAAAATAATCCATATTACGGATATGACACAATATTATTTGAATATTACTAAAATCGCGTAGAATTTATTCAATGCATGGAGACATTTTAAAGGCGTGAAAACGTTTTCAAAGACTACAATGCAACTAGCATTTTCCTCGCTGTAGTGAGGTGAAAAATTGTGTGTTTCGCTCGGCAGCAAAGTTATTCTGCGTCTCGTATCATTGAAACCCTCGCTACGCTCAGGATTCTATATTTGAACCACTCGCTTTGCTCTTGGTTCAATCCTAGATACCTTCGCTTGCTCTGCTTTCAATACAAGTACCTATGCGCCAAAAAACAACTTTGCAGCCTTGCATAACAAATAACTATTTCACCTCACAACCTCGGCAAGATTCTGTTTGTCATTCAAAATCTGCGTGCAAAGGTGCATTTTACCCACTAGCGTCAAAAGAGTTTTTGAAATCGACTCCATTCAATTCGCTTTCCATAATTTTGGTTTCTTTTTTGATAAAATCGTAAGAAATCATAAAATATGAGCGAGTTCAGCAGCGATGAAGATATAAATACACCTGCAGAGTTTGTGCAAACGGTACATAATGCCGAATTAAGTTATCTTCCGGAAAAATCGCGCGTAAAGTACATAATATCGTACAATTTGTTCAATGCATAGAAATATTGTAAAGGCGTGAAAACGTTTTCGAATACTACAATGCAATGCTATCATACTTCATTGAACTAAGTACACCAATTTAATATAACTTATATATTTAGGCAATTTTTCTTGCACCTAGCATTTTCCTCGCAGTAGTGAGGTGAAAAATTGTGTGTTTCGCTCGGCAGCAAAGTTATTCTGCATCTCGTATCATTGAAACCCTCGCTACGCTCAAGATTCTATATTTGAACCACTCGCTACGCTCATGGTTCAAACCTAGAATCCTTCGCTTGCTCAGCTTTCAGTACAAGTACTCGCGCCAAAAAACAACTTTGCAGCTTTGCACAAAAAATAACTATTAAATGATAAATGATAAATGATTTTATTTCTGTAAGTAGGTTTGTACAAACACTTTTACACGTCAATCATATTTTTTTTTTTAACTAGATGAGGTCGGCGTTTCCTATCTGACTACTCTGAGAAGAAAGGCCGAAACAAACTCAGAGGTCACAGTCTTTTTTAAAGTCCAGACATAATCTTGGTCAGATCATGTGAAGACCATGTGGATTGGTGTCTGAGATGGTCTTTTGAGGAAAGAACCACACAGATTGAGTGGACCTGTCCAATCAGTGCACGCATTTATCAGTAATCATGCAGCTCAACTCAGAACTTGAGGAGCTCAAAGATTTGACGAACAATACCAAAGAAAGGACATTTGGGTAGGCCGCATAAATTACTCAAACTGGCAGATTAACATTATAACTAACTGAGAAAAAGATGAAACACAAAACAAAAAAAAACAAAACATGATCCACACAGTCCTCACATTCACAATAATTAAAACAATAATAATATTATACTTCTCAAAGTAAATATTCATGTCAAAGTGTATATAATAATAATCAAATGTCGAAGAGTATAAGTTTGCAAAAAAAAAAAAAAGAACAACATTTAGTATGCAAAAATTGGAGCAGGTCAATCCCAAGATGTTTTGTCCTCAATATAATCCTTAACGGTATAAAAGGCTTTCTGGCACAACTTACGTTTAATGAATGATTTAAATTTATTGAGACTTAGATCTTGAACATGGCTAGGAAGTTTGTTATAAAAGCGTATACATTGTAATCTGAATGATCCACCTATTTTTTTGAGCCTTGTTGATGGTACAACAAATTTGTGTTTGTTCCTAGTATGTATACTATGGATATCACTGTATTTTTTAAACAATTTAATATTTTTATGGGCATATAAAAGATTTTCAAAAATATACTGTGAAGGCACAGTCATTACATTAATCTCCTTAAATTTCTCTCTGAGAGAGTGTCTCGGACTTAATTTATAAATTGATCGGACAGCTCTTTTCTGCAACACAAAGATAGTTTGAATGTCGGCGGCATTTCCCCACAACAGAATACCATACGACATTACACTATGAAAATAGCTGAAGTAAACTAAACGGGCTGTCTCTATATCAGTTAAATTACGAATTTTTCTAACAGCGTATGCTGCCGAGCTAAGCTTTTTCGACAATTTATCTATATGTGGGCCCCACTGAAGCTTGGCATCCAAGGTTAAGCCCAAGAATACAGTGCTATCTTCAGGATTCAATTCTTCGCCCTTTATCAACACATTAGTTTTCACCTGCCTAACGTGAGGTAGCGTAAACTTAATGCATTTGGTTTTTTTTCCATTAAGAAGTAAATTATTAACATTGAACCAGTGAACTACTTTTGAGATTGCGCTATTTACATCGTCATTAACCAGCTGCTGACGTTTAAGTTTAAACAAAAGTGAAGTGTCATCCGCAAACAACACTATTTCATGATTATCCTTTATAAGGTAAGGCAAGTCATTAATATAAATAAGAAACAAGAAAGGACCAAGAATCGAGCCCTGTGGGACTCCCATTGATACTAAGGATCCGGGAGATCTTTTTCCATTTACATCAACACACTGAATCCTATTACACAAGTATGAAATAAGAAGATCCAGAGCGGTGTTCCGGATCCCGTAGTGGCGGAGTTTCCTGATTAAAGTTTCATGAAGCACGCAATCGAATGCTTTAGATAAATCACAAAAGATGCCCAAGGCATCGTATTTATTTTCCCATGCATTGTAAATATGCCCTAAGAGTTCAACACCGGCATCGGTAGTTGAACGACCCCTTGTAAAACCGAACTGTTTGCTGTGTAATAAATTATGTTTATTAAAAAATCTTTGCAGTTGGTCTAAAATTAATTTCTCAAAAATTTTACTAAAGGTAGGTAGTACTGAAATAGGTCTATAATTAGAGGGGTCTGATGTATTACCTGATTTAAACAAAGGTATTATTTTACTATTCTTCATTAGGTCAGGAAACTCCCCACAGTCGATACAATTATTAAATATTAGAGCTAAAGTAGGTGCTACAATGTCTATAATTGACTTAGCGACTTCTACTGAATTACCCCATAGATCTGCAGTCTTTTTTACATTCAAAGTGTGAAAGGTTTTAATTATATCTCTACAGCTAATATGTTCAAAATGAAATTCTGAATCACAAACATTAACATTTTCCTTAAGCAAAGACTCAGCAACAGAAGGTGATGAGTTAAGAGATTTTGTAGTTGAAACGGGAATATCTGTAAAGAAATTTTCAAAAGCCGCAGCGACTTGTGAGTCGGCTGTTATTATTTTGTCATTGATAGACAGGCTGTAGTCAGTATTTCGGTTACTAGACCTTCCCGTTTCACTATTAATAATATTCCAAGTCGTTTTAATTACATTACTACTGTTTTTAATCTTTGAACTCAAATAACGCGACTTGGCCATCCAACAAACTTTTTTAAATAATTTAGAATAATTTCTAACATATAAGTGAAATTCAGCAGAGTTTACATAATTTCTCTCATTGTACAGCTCATAAAGTCTTGTTCTACTTTTATGAATACCAATGGTAGCCCAGTCACTGAAAGAGATGTTACTATTAATCGAGATAGTCTTGGGAATAAAAGTGGAATTGAATTGTTTACAATATATCTTAAAAAAATCATCATATAGATGATTAGGATCAGAATTTGTACCCAAAACTGGTAATTTATTAAAGAGTTTAACTTTAAAGGCTTCTAGGCGAAATGCGGTTTTGGGGTTAACAATGATATCCTTTTTAGCCATTTTTTTATTTTGATTTTGAATGGTAATCCGTTGCCCGCAATGATCCGAATCTAGTAAATTAATAATCTCTTTGTGGCTCGGTATAACATCTGTATAAATATTATCGAGGCATGTGGCACTGGTGAGCGTTATTCTTGTGGGCTCCATAAATTGGTTTACAAGATTGTAGGACTGAAATAAACTTAATATTTTACTACAGTAACCTGAATTATCCAATAAATTAACATTAAAATCACCGCAGACAATAATGGACTTGTTCGAGTTACAAATCTTGTTTAATACTTCATCCATTACCTTTTCAAAGCAGTCATACAATCCTGAAGGTGGTCTGTACACACTTAATACAACAAACTGCTCCAATTCTATACAGGCCATTTCAACTGTCCGCTCAACAGAGAGGCTCACAATATCCTTACGTTCTTTAAATTTTAACAAGTTACTTACTAAAATTGATGAGCCACCATGTATAGCATTTATTCTGTTGAACGAACTACCAACCTGGTGATTATTAAAATTAAACATGAACTGGTGGCTTTTAAGCCAATGTTCTGTCATACAAAGAATATCTATATTGTTACAGTTAAGGAATAAATCTACTTCTAAATCTTTGTTCAAAAACCCTTGAATGTTTTGATGCACCAGGTTGATACTATGTAATTCTTTTACACTTTCATTTGCCATCCTTACATTTTTGCAAGAGGTTGCCTCTGTTGTCTTAATTTCTAATTTAAATGAAGATCAATGTCATAGTTATTTGCCAAATTATTGGCAGAACAGTTAAACATGTCATTGCATTGCTCAAAAGGAGCAAGTTGTTTAGCCAAATTCTTGGCTGTAATGGAAAAAAAATATGATAGCGACACAGCTATTTGTCTTTTATGATAGTTAGAAAGATAGTACATCACAATACTATACCTATCTTTTGTCAAATGCAAATTATTACCAACATAATTGTTAGTATCAATTAAATGAAACAAATTATTATTAAATGTCAAATTATGCAATGTCATATTAATTTCAAATCTTAACCTATTTTCTTCCTGTGGCAAACTGTTACTATAAGGGAATGTAAACAACACAATTTTACTTAAACTAAGATTACATAATGTTCTATAATATTGGTGCAATTCTCCTTTGTTCACATTTCCCCTATTACCCATAAAAATTAACAATGTGGTGTTCCGATTAAAATTACATTTGTTAATTTCTTTCATAATATTATTTAAGGAACAACCAGGCATACAGTAATTAATTATGGAATGTCCCGGATATTCATCTGTCAACAAGCTGCCTAACTCTTTTCCAATCTCATCGCAGAATAACACTATATCATTTTTTCCATTTTGCTTACACTGTTTGTTGGAACTACTAATAACAGGAAATGTCAAATCAACACAGGGCTGTAGTAAGTTGGGTTTACATGTTGTCAACGAATGGTCCGGCATAGGTACATTGGATGGGGTTTGACACTGCTCACAGTTGCTTGTTTGTGAGTTTATCAGCTCATTCATTGCCAACACATATTCTCTCATGAGATCTTCTGAGGTATTATATCTATTAGTCATTGAACTAAGTTTCTCCTGTAAATGGTCTAGTTCAGATTGCAAGCACTCTGTGTCAATATTGTATTTCCTAGTACTTTGTTCCAAATTAGATGAATATATATCCAATAGTTTAAGCAAGTTTAGTCGTTCTCTATTAAGTTTTACATTTTTAATGAAGAACTTATGTCTTTTAACCAACCTTTTAGTTTTAACAATGTATTTATTAATTTTTATATATTTTTTAAGTTTGTTTCTACTTGTGACTACCCTCACTGAGTGACATGACTTTGAATCATTATCACCTGTCAAATCAATAGTGTAACATGGTTTTATAGTGGAAACCATTGAGGGGGCAACCGGCATCAACTCATCGAACAGACTTTGATTCAGCGAGGCGGTGATGTTAAGATTTGTAGTCTGAAGTTCAGTTATTTGACTATGCGCCTCAAGTAGCTGCTGTTGTAGTAAGTGTTTATGACTAAGAGCTTGTTCATACTCTATGCTACACTGGCTGAATCCGTCTACAACGAGCTGAAGTCTGTCACGTTCCTCTATTATATTTGTAACGTTCCTCTACTATTATTGTAAGTTGTTACAAAATTATATCTTTTGGCGGCACCTTATCAACATAACCAATTTAATATCTATATATTACGTTTGTATCTATTACACTAAGAGACTCTACGCATTGGTACGTGGGTAGTAGGTATGCGAAGCTAATAAATTGCGCCGAGATTCCGATAATTCCCGGCGTACCAGAATATTAGTAGGTATTTGTGCGAACAACTCAGGAATTTGGTAGTTCCTATAGCACTAAAGTAGACGCCTTGTTGGAAAATAGCTGATTAATTATTATTTTAGAGGAAACATAGGAGGCAAAGCTCTTTGAAGACTTTAGCAGAGGTTAAATACTTGGGTTAGTCACCAACTTGACACGAGAGACTGGACACGCGTGTTCAGTTGGTGAAACGCAGAATTAGTATCACTTATTATCTCGTCATCTGGACACGCCAAGATTTTTACGCGTGTCCACATAGTGAAACGTAAATTAAATCACTTTTATGTTTTCGCCAACTGAACAAACAGTTTTTTTGCAAAAAAAATTACAGTCAGGTTAATAATCACTTCGTTCATTGAATTAATGAACAAGGCAAAAATATATCTAAGTAAATAAAATAAAATCGGGTTAGTTACACCACTCAAGAACGGCTGAACCGATTTTATGATCTTTGATTTGTTGGTTTCGTTTCCGCTCCGAACAGCAAAATAAATGTTAAAACATGGGAAAAATACGTATGTACGTAATGCCGGCTGCCGTTTGCCCAGTACCCAGGCGTTATTTTGACACTTCAAGCTTCAGACGAAAACTGACACATGGGAATGCAAAGACGAAACTCGACAAAACTCAACCTTTTTTTCAATTTTGATGTTAACAGCCAGGGACTGTATCACTATCACTACCTACATTATTACAAAACAAAGATCCCACCGCGTCTGTCTGTTCAATAAACTCAGAAAACACTGAACAGATTTTCATGCGGTTTTCGCAAATAGATAGAGTGATTTATGAGGAAGTTTTTGGTGTATAATTTGTTAATATTTTGCGTGAATTGTTTGAAATATGACAAAAATTGTTAATATCCGAACGTAACGCGGGCGAAGCCGCTGGCAAAAGCCATCAATAGTCAAAGAAACTTTCATATCAAAATATGAGAAAGGATTGACATTTTCATAGATATGAATTTAAAAGGTATTTCTAAAAGAACTTGAAAAGGCACGCGACGTCTATATATTCCGTGAGTAAAATATTGAATGTGATCAAAATGTATTATTACATATGGATGTAGCTACTCGTAAGAGCTTTGTTACAAATCAAATCAGAATCTGTTTAGTGGCAATAGTTGAAAGATATCGAGTTACGGAGATAGGAATAGTACAGAAAAAAAAACAGAAGGTGCACTTTAAAAGACAAGTTTGATGAATAACATCATCATTCCATTATTTTTTTCAATAGCCTTTTGGTCAACTATGTTGAGGTTCGTTGGCTTCAATTCTAACAGAATGACGCATCTGAATACCAGAATTATACATGGAGCGACAGCCTATCTGACACGATATACTCTGTAGTAAGATTGCTTGCCCGCGTATCTTAGTACATAGATATAAATAGATATGAATCTTGAAAAAATTATTACCACATCACTTATCGAAATGAAATTGGTCTTCAAGATGCTGTTTGATCTTTTATCTTAATTCCCGCGATATGGCGAGTTGGTAAATTCCAACAGAATTGTCACAAGGTTTGGATAATTTGGACATGATGTGGTCCATATTAGTGTTAATCTCAATATGTGCTACAGTGCAAGGACTATCAAGAATAGACCCTCTAGTGTCTACCAAACTTGGCCTAATTAGAGGACTGCAGTTAGAAGATGGGTATGCCAAATTCTTGGGTGTCCCATATGCAGTGGTGGACGAAAATAATCCATTCGGTGTAAGTTTTTATTTTACCTTCATTGTATTTTTTACTTTTTATTAAGGTTGAAACAAAAACAATCTTTCACTTTTGCCTTAACTTGGCCTCATACAAGGCTTGTATTGTGAGTGTATGTGATATAAATCTTTAGAATTAATTCTGCTTACACTTACCTTACGACCCTACCAGTAAATAAATTTTAAAAACATGTTTGTTTCTATAAAAAAATTCGACGATGTAAAAGCGGAACTTTAAAAAGATGGAAACAAGAAAATTTTATTTTGAGACGTTGACTATTAAACTTAATACTATAAACAAACTCATGCAGTTGGAGGGAATCAAGGTCTTTATTTTTTAATTTAAGAAGATGCCGAAGAAAAAGGGTAAAGTGCTTCTGCATAGGCTGATAAACAAATTCATCTATAAATTAAAAACAATAAAACTGTTTCACAGCAATCAAAACCACATCCCGGCTTTGACGACATCTTCGAAGCCTACAAGTCAAACGCGTGCCCTCAAGTAGAGAACGATGTACCCATTGGTACTATCGATTGCCTCACCATGAACATCTACGTACCAAGTAATGCTGACTCCCGACACCGCCTACCAGTGATGGTATGGATACACGGAGGTGGTTTCACCAAAGGCAGTGCAGATAGCGACGGATTATCTCCAAACTTTTTGCTGAGGAACGACGTCATTGTTGTAGCAATCAATTACAGACTTGGTGTTTACGGTTTCATGTGCCTTGACATTCCAGAAGTACCAGGAAATCAGGGACTCAAAGATCAAGTTTTAGCTCTGAGGTGGATCAACGACAATATCGATGCTTTCGGAGGAAATTCTAAAGAAATTACCGTTTTTGGTGAAAGTGCTGGTGGGATATCTGTTAATCTTCATCTTCTCTCGTCATACGAAAAATTATTCCAAAGAGCAATAATTCAGAGCGGCCCTGCCTTAGCGCCTATTTGGAAAAGAATATCTGATGAAACAGTACCTATTAAACTGGCCAGAGAATTAGATTTCAATACATCAGACGTACATGAAGCTCTGGAATATCTTTCATCTGTTGATGCACATACAATTATTAAAGTAGCTAACGATTTACCCAATTCAATGATTGCTGTACCGGGTAATAATATTCTGACTGTTGTACCGTGCATAGAGAAAGAGTTTGAAGGTATTGATAATTTCATAACACAGCATCCGAGGAACATAGTATCATCAAAAGCGAGGACAACCCCTGTTATTATTGGATACAATGACAACGAGTCTGCTATCGGCTTTGAGTTCGTAGATGAAGAGTATTACAAAACTTTCAACTTTGGAGACTTTTTAAATTTAGAATTTGATTTTAATAACGATTTAGATGAAGCTGTGGATGCTGTCAGGCATTTTTTTGTAGGAGATGATGAAATCACTGAAACTGTTAAAGGAAGTCTTTCCGACTTCGTATCCGATTTCTCTTTCGGTTATCCAACCAAAAGAGTTTCAGACCTACTTTTGCAAAATGGTGCCAGTACTGTGTATCGGTATATTTTCTCGTACAGTGGTGGCAGAAATTTGATGAAGGTACTGCTAAACATGAATTCAACGGGAGCTACTCACGCTGACGAGCTTGGTTATTTGTTTGATTACGATTTTTTTGGCGGAGAAATTACTCCCGAAGACCAGCTCATGATCGATAGGATGACGACTATTTGGACCAATTTTGCTAAGTTTGGGTAAGTGTGTTATAAACATCTTCCTGCCCTTTTCCCATGTTACTTGGTGCAACACATTTTCTTCAACCATTCTCCCCTGTTAGCCGTCACACTATCATTCACTCCCTCCTCTTTCATATCATTCCTCACACAATCCATCCATCTTTTCTTGTGCCTGTCACTCCTTCTCCATCCATCAACATTTATAATCATCACTCTTATTGAGTAAGTGGGTGTTCCTACAATTTTGTATACAACCTTCGTTTTTGGTTCCTCTAAACCTCTTATGGAATCATTGGCATCATTATAAACAACTTTTACTAGACCACCCCGAAATCACGAAAATAATTCAGCTATTCCCTGGATTTCAGGTTCACGTAAATCGATTAAGTGCGATTATCACCAAACTTTTATACCTAGAATGTCGAGAATGTTGAGAATGCATTTTGAATTTTATATGACTGGTAAAATCAGCCCTTAATCGTATGGGATAGCTGATTTGTTTTTCGCATCTATAGTGTAAAAAACAACAAAATCGCTTATATTGAAGACTTATCCCAACATGAAACGCATGAAAACCTTGTTATTTTATAAAACCGCCATGCTTTTGGTGAGAAATTTAAAGAAAACCGGCCAATTACGAATCCAAAAAGAGACTAGTCCCAATGTGACTTTCAGCATCGTATTTACTTTCAATCTTCGCCAATGCGGTCTGCAAGGCTTAGACAAAGTGATATTTTATCAGCAATAATGATAGTGGAAAAGTCAAAAATGGTGCTAACAAAAGGCACAGAAAAGTTTACGCCAATCCTGTTGAAAATCGTTGTAGAAACGCTTTAAAAGCAATTGACACGTGTCAGGACTCTCTAAATGTATTTGTACGTATTTATTTTCAGAAATCCCACGCCTGAGAGAACGGAGTTGCTTCCAATCAAATGGGACCCAATTTCGAAGACGACGCATCCATACCTAGACATAAACTTTGACCTCGTTCTGGGATCTAGACCGACCCATGCCAGAATGGCATTCTGGGACCTGTTCTACAAACTCTATGGAAAGTATCAGATCTAAGCAGCTGGACGGAATAAATAATTATGTCCGCTAATAAAATTGTCATTGTTGTCAATAGGGTATTACACTATTTTTTTTAAAGTGTCTTAATTCGATTCTAGAGTGAAGATAAACCACAAAAAACACAACATTTTTATTTTATCGATTAGTGCCATAAAAATGCATTTAAATTTTACATTTTCAAATTTCGCGCGTAATTTGTCAAAAACGCTGGACGCAGTAGACGCCATATTGGTCTGTGGGTATGCGTCAGTTTTCTTAAAACAAATGCGCTGATATTTTGTATGACAATTGTTTATAATTTAAAAAATGAGTTATTTTACTACTTAGCGTTGGTTTGCTGTTCCTGAATGCAAAATATTATTTAAATAAAAATTACTTTGGTTACGAAAAAAATAAAAGTACAAAGTTGCTCAGTTACATGCCGTATAACATGGCGGCTACCATTTCAAGGTGTTCGAAAACAGATTAAAAAAACTGAAATCTTTAAATTGTATTTTAAAATTTATTTTGTTGTTTCATGAACTAAAACTAACATTTTCCGACTGCATTTTGCCTATCTGAATAATATATTTTTAGATTTTTTCACGTATAGAGTAAAATACCCTATTATCTCGACCACCCGCACAACAAACGCAGAAAATGAATAGTTTCTTTTTTTAATTTCTTTGAGAAATACTATGAAATAAAACCTTAACTTAATTTTGCTTTATCCACATTGCTAACCCTTCTACACGAGCAGCCTGTGGGTTAATTGTACTCAAAAGGCTTACAGCTGCGGGTACAATACGATAACGTCCTCAGGATGTTGTTGCGGTTGCCGTGGTTCTACAGTGCGTTCGCTATGTTTGCCGACGCGCGTATGACTTATCTATACATATAATAAATCTGTAGACGAACTGTTTCTGTACATTCAAAATATTTAAAAAAAAATTAGTTGGGGTGGTAAAGGATAATCAACATACGCCATTTTAATCCTTTTTGAAATTTTTGTCTGTGTTTCCGATGTCCATTGTCGGTATTCCTGATTTCTGTTAAGATGCGTGAATAGATCAAGTATCACGTCAAAAGAACGAAACTAATATGGTTAACTTTTATATTAAAACATTATTTATAACTCGGAGTATATTTTAGTCTTTGTTTCATCGCAATCGCTTCGCTCAATCAAAAGATATGATCAATTGAAAGTATTCAAGAAGAACTTAATTACGTAATGTTGAAACACGTAACGACATCTATTGGCGCGAAACGGTACTAACGAATACAATATGCAAAATATATATGTTATTATTATGTCTGCGTTATTTCAAAAAGTAATGATACTGACTACTAAAATCGCTATCCGTTGGTGGCGATTGCCAAGAATCAAAAAAAGGTAAAAGAATTTCAAATAAAAAGTGGTGATAATAATAATTGATGTGGTGTTCTGAGTCATAAAGAATGCAATGTGAGATAAATATTTATAAGTTTTAAAAATAACAACTTTACAAAATCAATACATATCTAAGAGGGGAAGAAATCTCACAAAAAAATAAAATTTTAATAAAAGTCTCAGTGGCACCATCTAGCGTAATATAGCAAAATTATTGCGGCTATGAGGAAGATCTTTATAGAAAATCTTAGTCTTGAGCGTCAGTAACGCCATATAGGTTTGAATAGCAAACATACAAAGACAACAACTTGAATATGCCTGTTTTATAGATTTTCTTTCGAAAATACGTATATCCGAGAGGCGATCTGAGTCATAAAGAATGCAATGTGAGATAAATATTTATTAGTTTTAAAAATAACAACTTTACACAATCAATACAAATAGAGGGGAAGAAATGTCATAAAAAAATAAAATTGTAATAAAACTCTCAGTTGCGCACCATCTAGCGTAATATAGCAAAATTATTGCGGCTATGAGAAACATCTTCATAGAAAATCTTAATCTTGAGCGTCAGTATCGCCATCTAGGTTTGAATAGCAAACATACGAAGACAACAACTTGATTATGCCTGTTTTATAGATTTTCTTTCGAAAATATGGATATCCGAGACGCGATCTGAGTCATAAAGAATGCAATGTGAGATAAATATTTATTAGTTTTAAAAATAACAACTTTACAAAATCAATACAAATAGAGGGGAAGAAATCTCATAAAAAAATAAAATTGTAAAAAAAGTCTCACTGGCGCACCATCAAGCGTAATATAGCAAAATTATTACGGCTATGAGGAACATCTTCATAGAAAATCTTAATCTTGAGCGTCAGAAACGCCATCTAGGTTTGAATAGCAAACATACAAAGACAACAACTTGATGAAATGCCTATTTTATAGATTTTCTATCGAAAATACGTATATCCGAGAGGCGAGGTCCAAAATCCGTAGATCCATGGATAAACCCATAAATCCGTAGGTTTGGCAACGCGGGGTGACGCTTGGTAGAAACTGGAAACCTGTGGTAGGCATCTTCTTTCTTCATCGTGATAACGCCGCGGTCCCAAGGGCCGTCTGACAGGTCGCGCCAGGTGTTACTGCACTGCTACCTGTCGAGGCCTATCGCAGTCCGTGTCGAGCATTCCCTCTGCTGTGATTATAGTCAGTGGTCAACATTTGATAAACAAAGCTAAAAGACACGCGCCTGTACGGGCCGAGACAGGCGCCCGCCCTCGCGCTGCGTCACCCCGCGCCGGCGACGGCTGGCCATCGGAGACCTCATCGCCATCGTATGTTCCCACGGCCTATCGGCCCGGCTTGGCACGGTCTGGCCTGTGAGAAAGCGGGCCGTGGGAACGTGGAATAACGCTTCAGCAAACTCCACCAGACGCGCAGTCGATTTATTGAGTATCTACGGCAGGTGTGCATATATTATAAAATGAGCCTCGACCAGGCGCTTTGATTTATATTTATCCTCAAAAATCTGAGTGAGACTTCGTCGCATTAACATTATAGAACCTGAAGACGCAGTGACTGCATTCGAACGCTGTGGTAGGTCGGAAGATTCTTTCTTTTTAATGGAGGAGTAGTACCTACACCATCTGAGCGACACAATATTGTTTTCCGACATGCACGCGAACGAAGTCGCGGGCACAGCTAGTAAGTAATAAGACGCAAGCGTGTGTCATCACCAGAGATCGGATATTCGGATGCATATTTACCTAAAGATCATCTTTAGCTTCAGCATTCAGATGTGTATTAATTTAAAATTAATGTTTAACCCGATACAAATATGTGTATAAATTGGAGGAGGGGTGGTTTGTATTAGTTAAAACAAAAAGTAACAAATTACTTACCTAAATTAAGACTTTTTCGATACAAAAGCGCATTCCATGTTAGCCAACATCTCAACTTTAGCTGAATATGCATCCGAATATCCGATATCTGGTCATAACTGTTGGGCAGGGTACATGGTAGCAGAAACAACATTCTGAAGATAGTGTCCACTAAATATCAGTGTCACATACACTCGCTCTGTGTAAGTATCGGTTGGGACGGTAAAATGTTTAGATTATTATTTAATGCTTTGATTATTATTTGAATTGTGATAATTGTTAAATGTTTTTATTACTATTTATATTTAAATTCGTTGCCTACTAAATAAAATGAACCTTCTGTTCTTTACTTGGCTTGTAATAATATCTGTCTGTGTGTTGAAACGTAGGCGTACGGAGTAGAATTCAGTTTGTGCATGCCATTGTTTAGATTGATTTACATATTTAATATTATCTTTAAGGTGAATGCGCAGTGGTAGCGAAATTCAAATTTTGTTACGTTTTTTGCAATTTTCAGGTGGGTGTCAGCTTGTTTTTTGATCAAAATATGATTTGCGACTGTAACATGTACGTATTTACAGATTTATAATCATTAGAATCAATAAATACATCTTTCTAAGTTAGATTTGTTCCACAAGCACTTTTCCATAAGAGATTTGTTCCACAAGCACTTTTCCATAAGAAATTTGTTCTTATGGAACAAATCGAACTTAGAAAGATGTATTATTGATTCTAATGATTATAAATCTGTAAATACGTACATGTTATAGTCGCAAATCATATTTTGTTCAAGAAACAAGCTGACACTCACCTTAAAATTGCAAAAAACGTTACAAAATTTGAATTTCGCGCTCTACCACTGCGCATTCACCTTAAGATTGAGTTATTCATATTGGTATTATTCGGGTAGAATAGCCAGGTTGAATTAGTTACTATCATCGATTTACCGGAAGATGCGTCGTTCGTCTAGTGGCCGCTAGCGCTACAACTAAGCATGAGGTCTTGAGTTCGATTCCCAGGTCGGGTAAAGTGTTACTGGAATTTTTCATCTAGAATTTCTCAGTAGCAGCAGCTCGGAGATTTATGCCCAGTTGGTGGCAATATTGCTTGATTGCTTTATTGATGCAATTGCTTAATTTATTTCATTCATTTCATTTGGGGGAGGCCTATGTCCAGCAGTAGACGTCTTTCGACTGAAACGAGGTTGATGATGATGAATTTATTTCATTAGTTTACGATATCGATATCCTACACGTAAATAAAGTATTTTAAAGTAAGATTGTATTTTGAATTTAAGATTTATGTAAGTAAATGAAACATGCATAAAATTAAACTGAACAAATTTCTCTGCGCTGTCACCGACGATGCCGTGAAAATGGCAAATTTTAGGGTCAACAAGATCGGGAATAAAATCAAAATCAAAAGTCATTTATTCAAACTAGGTTGAGACTCAGCTCTTTTTGAACGTCAAAATAAAATAACATAAGACAGTCCCACCAAAACGCCCGCCCTTCACCACTTCCTAGTGCTTTAGCTGGGAAGAAAAAGTAGCGCAACAAACTCCCCAGCAGCACAGCTGTCTGTTAACCCAAGCAGCACAAATAGCTGTATAGCCACTGGACAACAGAATTTTTGAAAACTCGACGCTGTTATGCTGTTTGTACAAGGGCTGTCTATCCCGCTACACAGCTCCTATAATTCTACATTTGGGCCCAAATTAACCAGCGCTGAGAATTATAGTAGCTTGTTAAAAGCATTCCAGAGCATTGTAAGAGATGTACATGGGCTGCACAATAGCTTAGACAGCTGTCAATAGGCCACTATCCAGCTCCTTTAATTCTCTTAGACAGCCACTAGATGGTGTATGGTTTCCTTACGGCGATTAATAAATCTACAAAGAAATAGCAACAAAAGACTATTTGTGCAGGGCAAGTGTTATGTCAAACTCTAATCTGTGGGCAAATATATAATTTCCAATTTAAGGTAAGTAATTTTTCACGTTTCTTTGTATCTCTATCGCTAAATTGTACTGCGGGTGCCAGTTTACTGTTAATATATATAGGTGTTATTATCAAATATTACACGCGCCACAGAAATAATATGGTTTTACTAAAAATATTATACAAAATAAATACGGTGTACGAATTATTCATGGATTTTTACAAAAAAAATACATTTTATGAGCATTCATATCTATTTGTAGCTAAAAAATAATGTATTTTTACTTAAATAGCTTTGAAATATCATGAAAATTTTACAGATATCAGTAATTTTTTTCATATATAATCGGCTTGTTTACATTAAAATGGCGTTAATTTGTTATCCAGCAATCATTCTAACTAAATTCTCTTGAAACTCTCTTTTCTGTGCAATGGCCATATTTAATTCTATTAATCAGCTGAGAACTTTACGCTAGCTGTACAATGGTTTTCAGTTATTCTAACGACTGGTGAAAGCAGCAAAGTGAGAGTATACAACAGCGTCTTAGGGATCTCTAATATTGATAGAAAACTATTTCGGGCATTTCGTACTCAAGTAGCTTAGGTACTTCACTTGATTTTGTGATCCTACTTATTCTTGCCTGTTATGTCAAATCAGAGAGCCATTACTTGCCATGTTGCTTAGAAATGTATGTTAAAAAGTAAGATAAAAAAAACTATAACTTCATTTAACCTAGCTAAGTGAATATTTAGCTAGGTTTAACTTTACGCTCTCCCGGCCGTGTGAAAGAGATGAAGCGAATTTGGACTGTCGCTTATTCGCGAATTTGCTTTGTCGCGAAAGATTTGTTAGTGCCATTTAAATTTAACCAATCATATTGATATATATATATTTTTTTTTTATTGAAAGGAGTTATTCAAACTTGTGTTAGCCAGTTTTTGCCAAATCTTTACCATATTATCTTTATATATTGTGAATTTGTTACCCGTCACGCGCTACGCACCGCACGTATTATTATTGTTTCTATTTTGTTTACGATTTTTTTTTGTCTTGTAAATTGCGAGTCGTACGCACTCTTGCACACTTACACACTTCTGCAATTCAATTATGCGAACGAAGTGAATAACTTAGTTTGTTTTATAATTTATCAATTAATAATAGTGTACATATTTTTGTGATAGTACCTGTAATAGGTGTAAATATTTTAATACTATAGAGCGTTTTACTTATTGGCACAAATACTAAATCCGCATACTTAATGATCTCTTACTTCTGACGTAGTAGGTAAAGATGCTAATGTTATTGCTAAATAATTGTTCTTGTTTTCAGAAAATAGAAATGCCGTTCAAAAACTGAAGACAATAGAAAGAGGGGAAGGAAAATTATCTGTCATACCAAGTGCTTGAGAAAAAGGATGGATGGTTGAGATGATATATTAAAAACGTCACTTCGAAATTGATGAAACTAGAATATTCAAAGCATCATACAGATTGGACAAAAATGCAATGCATAGTGAAACGGTCATCCATTGCAACATATAACAATGCAGAAAAAGAACTAAGTGGCATGTTGAACCATAGTGACACGTCAGATTACCCAGATGATGAAGAAATAAAACCAACGAATGGTTTAACATATAGAATTACCAAAGCCAAATCAAGAGTATGTGATTAATAAAATAAAACGCAGTAAATGTATACCATTACTTTTATTTTTACTGACCATTCCTTAGCCAACAGCTATAAATTAATAAAAACTTTTGAGCGCCACTGACACGGCTTTATTGTTTTGTAACGGCCACACAATATTAAAATTTATCTTCTCATAAAGACGTGGCGCTGAGGGTTTGAAAATGCACATACCTGTTATAAAAGCCCTTGCGGGTGAATCGCAAGTAAAACATCTAATCTTGACTTTTATAATCTCGCTTGTTGATAGAAGGATTCCGTCATTCGATAACTGTTTCATTTCAACTACAATGGTGCCGATTCTCTTGTACACCGAACTAAACTAACTAAACTATCACTAAAATTCCTTACTTTTGGCTATGAGAATCTTAAAGCTATTCTGCAAAAAAAAATCTCTAAACTTAAAAATAATTTTGACACAACTAAAATCGAATTTGACAATCGCGGATCCTGCAGGCTTAGTAGCATGACGGTTTCTATTTCTACTTTACTGTAGAATAGAAATCGCTTGTCTACATTTCTCGGTGAAAAACTGATAACTGTCTAGACGGAAACGTCATTTTTGTCTTGTCTTCCGTCGACAAAACGCTTCTCTACGGTTGTCGTGCCAAGCCTGCAGGTGGTATTTTTTTTCTTTTGGCTTCGCAACGTGGTACTTGTGTGCCCTACGCAATGATTTTTTTAAGAGATGAATGAAGCGTGCGCAGGAGGGCAGCCTCGACGTTTTTTATGGAATTTTTCACTTATTGTAAGGAAAATAAAAAAAATATTACCTACATGTTGAGATTATGGGGCATAGGGGTTTCATAAAGGGGGTCGAATTTATCATCATTTTTGCGATAGGACACACCATTTTTGAGATATAAGCAAACGAAAAGAAAAAAAAGATACAATACTGTTTTTGCACCTGAAGTCGAAGTGTTGGTGTGAATTTTAGTTCATGACCACTAGTTTTATTCCACACTTTTTTAATCGCGATTAAAAATAGTCAGATTTAGTTAGAAAAATTAATATAGTCAACATTTTTGGTGAAAAACGGCAAACTCAGAATAGCAAAATTACCATCTTCACTAAATTAATAATTCAGTGCAATCTTAGTGCTGTCAAACTAAAATATAGTTAAGTTGTGTCACTTTAGTCAATTTCAGAATGGGAAATCGTCGTTTGACAGGATTAAACTAAATTTTGGTGATTTTTAGTTTAGTTTAGAGAATTTTATGCCAACAGAATCGGCACCATCTTCTAGATAAAGATCAAGATTCTTCGGTTTTCCGACACCATAATAAACACCATAAATAGTTGGGTATTTCAAAAACATTACGGAAAATCGGCCAGAACTCATATTTCGAATTTTTATATAGAGGCAAGCCATCAAAGGTTATATTCAAACCAATGCTCTTAATATTTTCTAAAACGTCTAGCCACTTGTTTAAAACTATAGTTAGCGGATTGATTAGTCCATTAATTGTACCAGTATTCATCAACAGATTCGATTTATTTTAAAGCAATTATTCTAGCTTGTACAATCGTTCTCGGATCATTTGGTAAAATATCTGGAAATCTCTTATTCACAATTATTAGTAATTCCTTCAGTGCATCTTGAGCAACATTTCTCTTTATTGCCCATTCTTTTATATTTTCGTTAAATAAAATGTTTACCATATAAATATTTTCTCCCTCATGTCTGGTTTGATTCATTACTTTCAGTATTTCTCGTTACAATTATTTTTTTAGAAAGGTCACTGACCGAATCCATTAATTGTACGGAACTATGCTCATTGGTAACAAAATCTATGTGATTAAGTCGTGTTGCGAGGTTATGACAAAATTGACGTTATCATAGCACTACTAACCTATGTCTACTCTTCAATAATTCTAGAGGCTGTGAAATAGATAATATTTACACTATAAGCTTTGGAATTAAAGTGGAGTAACACTACACTAATTTACAGCTCATGCAGTCTTAAAATGCTTTTAACCAGCTAGTGTTAAGCTCACTGAGGAAGCATTATAATAGAATTTGTGTACTCCATAAAAAATGCCAATGGCAAAATTTTATTCTCTAATACAGTTCAAAGCTTAGAAACGGTGTGACGTTACCCCGTTATGCAGCTGTTTACAAACTTTGGTCTTCTTAACCAGCTAGTAGCATTATACGTAGCCAAAAGCTGGACAATAGTTCTTTCAAGTTCTACTAAAATGCATTTTGTTGTTTTTTTGTCCATTGTACAGCCATTAGTCAGCTGTGCTGTTTAACAGTGTAGAGATCGCCCCCTATACAGTCCCAAGAATCGTCTTATCCATTAGTACAGCTACATAAGAGCCTTTGACTGTAATATAGCTTGTTTATGGATGTAATTTCCGCTAATGTGCTGCTTGGGAAGTTAGAATAACTTGATTCTATACAATAATAGGTAATAAAAATTACGAAACACAAAAAAAAAACATTAAATTTGCCATATGTCAGCTAGCACACGCCAATATACCATCAAAAATTGAAAACTAAAAAATAATAAAAAAATTAAATAAAACGTAAACAGACAGAGTCGTACTAGTCGTGACATCGATGCGAAGATGAACAAGAAGTGATAAGCCCCCTCTACCTCATCATCATCATCATAATTTACCTCTAATGCTTTCACTGCTGGAACACAGGGTCTTCAAACTCAAACTCAAAGCATTTATTTCAATTAAACCATTTACAGGCACTTTTGAATTGTCAAAAAGTCGACCAGTTGGAAAGTTGAACCTAGTTGCCCATTCCAAAACGTAGATCTCTATGGAGAAGAACGGGCAAGAAACTCCATGGACACTCTTTTTAATCATGTTAAGTATTACAAAAACTTTGGGAACATTATTCTTGTTGCTTCTATATGTGAGAACAATGTAAAAAAAAAAAACTAAATTCTAATTCTAAATATAAGATTTAAAATAAGCCATGGAAGTTAGGAGATGATCAGTCTTCTCTCGGTGAAGTCCGGGTTCGTATCTGTCACATGTCTTCTAATATTTTTGGATATTGGATATGCCGGTTCCCTCACGATGTTTTCCTTCACCGTTTTGAGAGCAGAGATTAAATATTTTTTTAACAAAGTAAAGCCCGTTTGGGTTCGAACCTGGTGCACCTGGCCACCTCTGCCCTCTACTTTAACATCACATTCTTCGCTATAAAACTAATACCTATTAAAGAGGGCAGCTTGTTTGACCCTCTAGCTATAAATTGAACGGATAAGATTAATTTAGACAGGATATTTATTAAAGATGAGAGAGCCGCCGATAAATTTAAGGTACACAAAGCCGATATTAAAATGTGTACGTTATTTTGGCTCTAAAGGTAGAAAATACCTTAAATATTTACCTATTATGTAAACATTCGTTTTGGGAAATAACTGAACCTCTGAAAACATTTTTTGGCTTCTAATTATGCACACTTTTTACACGCTTTATATTAGCTTCACTTGTATGTGTGTTTGTTTGTATGTAACCGACTCCTTAGAGCGCGATTTTGACCCACTTTAAACGGTCAAATTTCATTGAAACTTTGTAAACTTATCGAGGACCGATAACAATTTAATAATTACAAAAAAAAATGAGAAAAATGAAAAAAAGGAAAAAACAATAATAATAAAAAAAAAACACATTTTTGTAGTTAGCAGAACTAAAAATATAAAATAAATAATAGTTTAAAAAAACTAAAAAACACGCTTTAAAAACCAAACTAAAAAAGGAGAAAATAATTTAATTCAATTAAAAAGCGTGGGGTGCTTGACATTAATTGATTGTAAAAATACCCCAAAAAGCACCCCTCGCTTTTTAATTGAATTAAGTTATTTTCTCTTTTTTTTTGTTTTTTATGTTTTTTTTATTTTAGCTTTATTATTTTTTTTAAATAATTGGGCCTCTTTGTAACTTTCTGGTCGGTTCTCACAATTGGTCGCAGTAAATAAGTGTAGGAGCGCTGACACATCAGTATTGTATTCGTTGTACGTGCGGCGCTCGGCGACACCAGTTCGCCCGTAACCACCGTAAACTGTAAACGCGCTCCCAACCTAATTAACTACTCATGTGTACTATTAATAACGAGTTATAAGTAAAGCAATAATAGAACTCCGCAGCATTTGATTTCTCTCCGTACACACAACCCTAAAGGCATAACACACACAATACACACTAAATAAGTAAGGGTACCCAGACTAAACATGTCAGGTTAAGTTGGAACTATGACCAACCGCGCGCGAGCCAAGCGAGTGCTACATTCATGTCTGTCGCAGTTACTTGGCCATTTAGTAGCTTTGGATCCCAGAAGTAGGAATGATTCCAGGTTTTTGTGAACCCACTGCTGTGACATAGGCATCCACCACGCGGGCCCAGTGCCGGTTGATAGATGTATGTCACATGTCTTCTAATTTTTGGTTCTAATTCATGTCAGTTTCCTCATGTCCTTTACCGCTTTGGGAGCAATGTTGATGAATTAATTTACTCAAATTACGCCTGTCTCGGTTCGAACCTACGACCTATTAACTCACACAATAACGGCTGTCCAAATGCTGAGCGTTTTTTGAGACATTAAGGTGAATGCGCAGTGGTAGACCGCGAAATTCAAAAATTTCTTACGTTTTTGCAATTTTCAGGTCAGTATCAGATTGTATCCTGATCAAAATGTGATTTGCGAATATAACAGGTACGTGTTAACAGAATTATAGTCATTAGAATGTCTAATATATCTCTTATAAGTTAGATTTCTTCCACAAGCACTTTTCCATAAGACATTTGTTCTTATGGAACAAATCTAACTTAGAAAGATGTATTATTGATTCTAATGATTATAAATCTGTAAATACGTACATATTATAGTCGCAAATCATATTTTGATCAAGTAACAAGCTGACACTAACCTGAAAATTGCAAAAAACGTAACAAAATTTGAATTTCGCGCTCTACCACTGCGCATTCACCTTAATATCGCACCGGGGAAAATTACAGATTTTCATGACGGCCGATAGAATATGACAGAACCGCTTTCCTAAACAACCAAAGCTGTAGCAATGATATATTACCTTTAGGTGCGTTACCAGAGCTCAATATTGGCAAGATAAATGCCAGGTAATTGCCTGTCGTGTCACGTACCATCTAGTAACGCGGCGTAACACTAGTGATGTAACTAAATATATATGTTTATCTCTTTCTACCTACAGGAATCAGTATGGGTCTTTCCTGTTCTTCACGCACTGTATGATTGTATGTACTAGTAGGCAGGTACAATCGTGGTTTACGCTGTTTTTGAGTGCTCTAATGTTCGTGTATGACGCGTCTATTTATAATACTTCAAAAAAGTCCTCATCTTCGATAAATGGTAACTAACAACTCTATCAACCCACAGGCATAATGGCAATATATTTCAGGGAATATTAACCCGCCATTCTTCACCGAAATAAGTTTAATCCATTCATTTTGTTTGCAAAATTGGTTGACATTTTAAAGAGTTATGTAATTAATATATATTTTTGCAAAATGAAGGTAACAGATGCATGTCCGGAAGGCGTGGGTAAATTAATAAAGTTAAATGGAATTCATGACGTCACTAATGAACGAATCGTGGGCCTTTTGTTTTCATTAATTAATTTTAATACTAACATAAAATCCTTTACCGTGGGAGATGTCCGTATTGTAATCAAAATATTATTCTATGCTATTAACAATAATCTGCTTGGCTTTTTCCCAAATATATTGGGGTCTAATCCGATGCAGCTGAATACCAGTATTTTACATAGAGCGACTGCTTATGTGACATCAACAACCCAGTAACTGGGTAACATAATACTCCTTGGTAAGACTGCTACCCGTAACGACTGTCAACGATCTACGAATGTCAGCCGAAACCAACGGCTTAACTTGCTTTCCGAGGCCTGCAGGGATCTTGATACCTAATGGATGATCAAGTCACCCATCCACGAAAGGACCGCGGCAAACGTAACTTAAATTTTACAAGATCACTTACATATGATTGGTCAATAAACCAGTAATGCCTGTACTGTGAAGTTCACTTGTAACCTCACTCAAGTAGTAAGCGCATACAATTCGAAAGCGAATTTATTTGTTTTCTAAGAACCTAAATCATCGTGGATTCACAACGAGACATCTACATATCCTACGGGAACGTACTACCGAAATTAAAAGTAAGTAAGCTAATTGCTTCTTCATTATTACTCTTCATATACGATATACATACAATACATAGTCTTACTGCTGAGAGGGAGCAAGCATACTCACCACGCGAGCCCAGTGCGGGTTGATAGATGTCACACGTCTTCGAATCCTCAAGATGTTTCACTTCACCGTTTTGAGAGCAGTGGTGATGAAATAATTTACACAAAGGTAAAATGCAGCCATTACCACGGGGCCACCACTGCTTTTTAACCGACTTCAAAACGGGGGAGGATCTCAATTCGTCAGACCCTTTTTTTATGTATGTTCCCCGATTACTCGAAGATGGCTGGACCGATTTTCACACGAAGTGATTAAGGTATTTTTTGGAAGAGTACTTTCTCGGAGTGGTCTCATTTCAATTTGGTGAAGATTTGATGAAGAACTTTGAAGATAGGCAACGGAACTCCTCAATAAATGATAGCAAATGGACTGGGATTGCTGAAATCTCATGTCTGTCTATTGCTTACACCAGTTCATAACATAACATCACGCCGGTATGCTGTGAAAGGGTAAGCACATGTGAACCACTAAAAAGTGAAAAAAAAAACTTTTTCCAAAAAAGCACCACAAAGTTAAAAATAACTTTAATTTCGGAAGGCGGTGACAAAAAATAAAAATGCAGCTCCAAAGACACCGACTTCCGAAATTAAAGTTATTTTTACTTTGTAGTGTTTTTTTGGAAGTCGGTTGTTTCTTTTTTGGAAAAAGTTTTTACAATATCAAATAAATCATACAATAGGTACCTACCTACTTATTACTTGACAAATGCGTGCACTGACTGGACACTGGACAGGTCCACTTAATATTTATGTTGCTTTCTTCAAAAGACTTTTTCAGACACCAATCTACATAGTGTTTGATCTACTAGGAAGCCGCAAATTGGAACCGTGCACCTAACTTCTGACGTTTCATAAGTGCCCATGCAGGTTTATGTGAAATAAAATATTTTGATTTTAATCAAGATTATTGTCTGGACATGAAAAGAGACTGTAACCTCTGAATTTGTTTCGGCCTTTTATCTCAGAGTAGTCAGATAGGAAACGGCGATGTTTAAAAGGGTTTGTTCAACACTACTTACAGCAATACACACCACCGCTCGGGCCCTACCAGAATACCAGCGCTGCGACACTTTTTAAACGTCGCAGCATCATGTTGAGGTAGGAGCCTTTTGGCCTCGTGCAGGACTTTCTGTTTTATTTATTTTTTAAATATATTTTTTCTTCCGAGAAATTTGTTTTTTATAATTTTTGTACCATTGTGTGTTTATTTTAGTATGTGATCTTCCTGTGCGAGTCACAATAAATACTTTTTCTTTCTTTCTTTCTTTCTATCACCAACCCGCATTGGGCCCGCGTGGTGGATTAGGGCCCGCTCCCTCTCACAGAGAGGAGGCTTGTGGCCCAGCAGTGGGAATATTATTGGCCGATTATGTAAGAAAACGAAAAAGCTCTGACCGATTACAGATTTTTTGATCACCCCAAAAAAATACTATCAAACGCCACCCACACCCAAAGTGGGCACGCCACGATAGCGGCGGTAAGTCCCCTCTTTGAGGAGTGGCTTGAGAGGCGGCATGGCGTCCTCACCTTCCGCATGACGCAGGTCCTCACCGGACATGGTTGTTTCGAAGGTTCCTGTTTCGCATAAGGCGGGAGGAAACGCCCGGGTGTTTCCTCTGCGAAGATCGCCCTGAGGACACAGTGGAGCATACGGTGGAGGTCTGCCCGGCTTGGGCGGAGCACCGCCGTGTCCCCGTGGAGGCGATCGGCGGCGGCGATCTCTCGCGTCCGGCCCTGGTCCAGGCCATGGTACGGAGCGAGAGTGCATGGTTAGCAGTTACCTCCTTCTGCGAAGCAGTAATGCTCGCGAAGAGGGAGGCGGCGCACGTGAGGGAGAGGCAGTATATGCGCCCTCACGGCCTTAGTCGCCGCGGGAGACACCCTGGGCGTCGGGAATCCCAGGCTGATTCCCGGCCACCGTAGGCGCGGCCGTGCAGGCGGCGAGTAACGGGTAACTCGCTGTCCGGTAAGGACCAAGCCCGGGTCGACGGCGCATTGTGTTCCACGCGCTCCTCAAAGAGATGTTAGCACCAACTGGTGGGGTCCGCAAAGGCCGATGCCTGCCAAGGGTGCGGATTGTTCGAAAGAAATACCGCGGCCCCTGGCACACAGGCAACTGAGGGAACACGGGTGGGTTTTAGTCAGTAAAAGTCTGACACGCCCTCCCGCTCCACCCAGAGCGCGAGAAGTTATTTGATGATTTCCCACCCAAAAAAAAAACCCACACTCTTAATGCATAAGACCATAAAAAAAACAAATTTAAGGCCATGGTAACTTTAAATAGTTTGTTATGAGCGATAATAGTTCTTATTGCAATCCGATACGGGTAAAATCTGTTGTAATAAATTCGAATAATAAATGAGCAAGCGTATGTCGTTAAATGCAAATAAAATCGTATAAAATTATATACTCGTATTATTTAATAATATATAATCCATCACTGAATGCAGTTTGGCATTTGGAATTTTATGATATATTTTTAATTATAATTGGTATTGAAGGGATAAACTGCTTGTAAAGATAATTAAGAGGTAACTTTGATGATTTTTTTGATGCATTAAAGTATGTTTATATAAAAAAGACGGGAAAATATCATATATTTCAAAATTATTTACGGTTGAAGAGATACACACTGCGTTTTCAAGAAATCTCCGTTTTAATGATAAAATTAGGTGGCGTGGAATAAGAATGAATATTACTCCAAGTTAAAACTAGGCAAAAAATAACTTTATTCACGTAGGTGGAGGCTGTGAAGCGCAGATTACCGCCTACGTAAGCCAGGCAGATTATTTTGAAACGGCTGGAGTAGGGAGCCGAGTATTAAGTCCAACTTTTTGAATGAATCGCGTTCTATTCCGGATGTGCTAATTTGGGATTTGACTGTGTGTATTTTGTTTGTGTCTATTCGAGTTTTAAGTAGTCATTGTATCTATACATGTATACATATACAGACATTTATACAAATAAATAAATGTTTCTGTTTATAATGTAAAAATTACAGATTTTTACTAAATGCTGGTCCATCACCAGTCTTGTCAAGTCAAGGGGTATCGTATTACCTAGGAACAGGGCTGTGGAGGTCAGACGGGAGTCGCTCCATGTAAAATAAGGGTAGGCACTTAGCTACATCCGGTTAGACTGGAAGCTGACCCCATCTTAGTTGGAAAAAGGCTAGGCAGATCATGACAAAATGGTGGTGAAAGTATATACGGTACCTACTTATTCCAAAATAACTATTATTGTTTATATTTTGATCTGTCTGTCTGTCTGTCTGTTCCGGCTAATCTCCGAAACGGCTGGACCGGGACGGGACTTTCACTGGCAGATAAGTGATGTTATACACCGTGGCATTTTTTTATCGCCTTACAACGGCAGCCCACTTCATGTACCCAATGAATACTAATCATTTATTTTAAAAATATTGATATTTATGAACAAAAATGAATATAAAAACATTAAAAATATAATTAACTTAAGACACATGACGTTGTTTGAAACACCCTGTTATGGAGAATTGGTGATGGAATGTAATGGAGATGGAATGATCTTTGCACTTATTATCTTAATTAATGGTAACTATTTTACACGCTTTATATTAGCATCACTTGTACGTTTGTTTGTATGTTTTTATGTAATCGACTCCTTTGAGCGCGATTTTGATCCACTTTAAACGGTCAGATTTCATGAAACTTTGGAAACTTGTCGAGGACCGATGACAATTCAATAATTTAAAAAAAAATGAGAAAAAAAACACGTTTTTGTAGTTAGCAGAACTAAAAAATAGAAAATTAATTATAGTTTAAAAAACTAAAAAACACGCTTTAAAAACCAAACTAAAAAAGGAGAAAAATTATAATTTAATTCAATTAAAAAGCGTGGGGTGCTTGACATTAATTGATTATAAAAATACCTCAAAAAGCACCCCACGCTTTTTAATTGAATTAAATTATTTTCTCCTTTTTTAGTTTGGTTTTTAAAGCGCGTTATTTAGTTTTTTAAACTATTATTTTTAATTGCGCCGAGAGGTATTTTATGTCGGAACATTGACTGGACCTCCTTTGTAAGACGATTAAAATGTCACGGTGTATAGAGTAACTTCGGCTATTTTGTCCTGGTATCACAATCCCGTGAGATAATTTCGACATACACGCGGCTGAAGCCGCGGACAGCAGCAAGTAATATATAAAAATAAAAATAAAAGTCCTGACTGACTGACTGACTGACTCATCTAGCTTTAAATTCCCCGATCAATAATAATGCCAATATTTTGATCCAGCCTGTCCCCAATGATAGCTGTCCCCCTACCAGTGACGCCCTGAGCCGAGGCCCGTACCCCACAGGGGGTGCCCTCAGCGTGCAGTCGCTTAGTTTGTAATTTATTTTAGTTTGTAAGCCCTGGCTGGAGGCGTTAAGTTAACACTTAATGGCAGTCCCAGGAAAGCCCGGTTGAGCAGTCACGGCCTCTCAAGGCCAACTGCGAGATGCCCAACAAAAAAAAAAAAACTGACTCATCAACGCCCAGCCCAAACCCTTGGACCTAGAAAGCTGAAATTTTGCACAGAGGTTTCCTTTATAATGTAGACCAGGAATAAGGAAGGAAATTCCAAAATTCAACCCATAAGGGAGTTAAATAGGGGATGAAATTTCCGTGCGGGCGTAGCCGTTGGCAAAAGGTGTAAATAATAATAATGCCAGCCTTTTACTGTCTCACTGCAAGATAAAGGACTTTTCTCAAATAGAGAAGACACAAACTCAAAGCTTTTATTTCAATAAAACCATTTACAGGCACTTTTGAACTGTCAAAAAGTCGATCAGTTGGTCGACCTGTTTTTTGCATTGATCACCACGCTTGCTCAAGACGAGTCGAAGATTTACGACACATACGAGATACATTTTTAACCAGTGCGCAAACTGTAACCATGAATTCAGCATATCATTCTAGAATTCCTAGCGTTAAGATCAAATAAAGAAGGCACAAGCATTGATCACCACGCTTGCTCAAGACGAGTCGAAGATATCAGACATATACAAATGAACCTTTTTGGCGCTGCCGTGAGGCACACACTGTTGTAGTTATTTATTTTGACTTTTTATTTATTTATTTATTTATTTTATTATTTATGTACACACAGTAAAAGCAGTAGCTTTTTATTTGTTATTGTATTTTGTGTTTCACGAACTGTGTCCAAATAAACGGTATTCTTTCTTTATAACTGATGTTAGTGAAGGATATCATCTTGAGGAAGCCAGAACCTATAGTTAATACAGGATACATTTTTAACCAGTGCGCAAACTGTAACCATGAATTCAGCATATCATTCTAGAACCCCTAGAGTAAAAATTTACCGCGTAGATATTGTAGTTTTCTATGAAACAGCTCCCATTTCTTCCCGTGGGTGTCGTAGGAGGCGGCTAAGGGACTTACTAGAGAATGGACAGCAGCTTTCTCTATGCATTTTACCACTATACTGCGATCGCCAACCCGCCTGCCAAGCGTGGCGATTATGCCAAACCCCCCCAAATTTGGGAAGGCCTATGTCCAGCAGTGGGCGTCATTCGGCTGAAATGATGATGATGGTACTTACTTACTTGTAATTTTGTATAATGGACGGATGGATGACCCCTGTAACACAGGTTCCACCTAGCATGGGGGTCATTGATCAAATTTCTGTGCACTTGTAAGTCCTAAGCTGTAAATGCTGCGCATAACTACTTTGTAATTTACTTTTGGAAATAAATTATTTTATAATTATTATTATTTTATTATGGTGATGAAAAAATTATGAAAGATTAAATTAAATAAAAATAAAAAATGTTATTAAATTTATGAATTTATGGTAATTTCCTAAGATATACACTTACAGGCACAAATAACCGCCCACCTATATCATTCGTCACCCTGTTTGTTTACGTTAGCTATGCTTATCAACTGTTTTGTTTTTTGTTAACTGGGTAGTCTAGCAATAAATTAAACACTTAAACCCTTAGGTACTTCGTTTCCTAAATTTGTGTCACCGAAGGGTTTTTGAAATTTAACCGTCGTTTGACATTGTTGCAGTTGTGTTACCGTGTTAACATTTCCTATTCTGTTCTGCCATAGTGTGCGAATATTGTTTAATTTGAGATTGTAGTGTTTGCTCATTGTTTGTGACTTTAGAAGCAAGAAGTTGCTTGCCGGCTCTTCTAAAACTAATTATTTGTAAAAGAGGAAGTATTTGGCTTTTACATTTTTTTCAAATTGCAGTATTAATAGGTAGGTATGGGAGGATAGTGTAGGGCTGTCCACAAGTACCAGGTACCTGGTACTTGCAGACCTACAACAATGAAAATGTTCTACAAGTCTACAGTTTATAAGACCTACAACCTACCAATCGAGATAAAAAAACCTCTGTAAAACAAATGACAATATAAACACTAATAAAAAAAATAGAATTGTAGGATATAATACCTAAACATCCAGGAAGAAAATATTTATATGGAACTTAGCTAAATGTTTATATAATAAAACGTAAATACCTTTATTTTGGCAAACTATTCTCGGCAAACATAACTTTTTTTAAAACTACGCGAAGGCATCACTCAATATTTTTTCACTCTCTGCACAAGCGAAAGGCTTCATTAACCCTAGATTCATAAACTATATTTTTGGTTACATAGTTCATAAACATACGTCTCTGATACACCTTACTTTTAATGTCACCTAATGTAATTATTATAGGAAATATTGCAAAAAAAAAACAATGATTAATTTGAATGAACTTTTATTAAGAATTAAAACATAAAAAACATTTAAAAAATATCAATCCGAGCATTCTAGGCACAAACTACCACGATGTTCCATACACATGTAACGTTTGCAGGACGTGCAGATAAATCTAGTCACACGTTTTTTTTTATAACAGCAAAAGTTGCATAATTTTCTGGATTGATTTTCGGGGTTGACTGATGCATCAGGCAAAGTATCACCTAAAATAGCATCGATGTTCCGTTTTAGGCATCGCCTCAAAGTTGGTGTTTCGCGTCGCCTTCGTAACCAAGGCTCTATCATCTTATCTGACACTTCTTTGATATAATATTGCACCAATTTCATCGTCTTTCAAAAAAGCCATGCTGGAAAACAATAACACACAATAAGTATTTGATTAATAATAAAAAATAAGTATAACTACGAATTGATACATAGTAAAACAGTTTCATTAGTAAAATTATAACAACGGCAATAGATAACATTGTTTCATACTAACAACTACTTTCGTAAAATATAATAGAATAAATACATACCTTTTTTTAAAAAAATCTGTGCGTTCTTTCGTTTTATAAGGCAAATAGTAAAACCGTCCAATATATAAAGTTGTTACACTAATCATAAACACACGTATCTCAGACACCTCGTGCTCGGTATATCCAAAACTATACGTTTACGCGCCAAAACTGCTGGCGCCGTACTGAGCTCTCGTCGTTTTATGAAGGTACTGAGAGGCACGTATTTCTATCTCTTTCGCGCTGCGCGCTGCGAGTGTTTTACTACATAAGGGTGTATGCGAGACGTATGTTTATGAATCTAGGGTTAAAATATACCACTACGCACTAACAAACTCCGCTTTTTTTAAAAGCATAAAACTAACATTTCAAATTTCGAATGCCATTTTCAAATCCATGCACAAAACGCGCTACAAAAAGATTCACGAATAAAATAAATAAAAAAATATCGCTGGCGTCCACCCATTCATAAAAGAACAAATGAATGAAATGCAGTTACGTTTTCATTCAGTCCGAGCGGTCATTCGGAAAGTGTATTTTTTAACCACTGACGCAAAAAGAGGGGTGTTATAAGTTTGACCGCTATGTGTATGTGTCTGTCTGTGTGGCTGGCTGTCTGTAGCACCGTAGCTCTTAAACGGGTGACCCGATTTCGGTGCGGTTTTTGTATATTTAAAAGTTCGTTTGTAGCGGTTGTTCTTAGACATGTTTCATCAAAATCGGTTCAGCCGAATCGAACTCAGAAACTACAGTTAAATAGTGAAATCGAGAGTTATTCATTTGTTCGTGAAATAAAACAGTGGTCACGTGCAATGATGATGATTTGTTGGAATGCCGACGTCTTCCCTCTCGGAGGTGGGCGCTAATAGCTGCATCACATTTTTTTTTAACTATCGTAGCTGTTAACGAACAAAAAAAAATTGTAAACCTGTTTTTAGTTCCAATAAATATTTGATTTGAATTTTATTTTGATGATGATGATGGGACTCCCTTTTCCACACTTAGACTCCTATTCGGTCCGTTGTGCATGAGGATTCTGGCTAATAAAGCCAGCCTAGCTCCGCCCAAAAGCACAGAAACTTCCTGGGAGCTTCACAGGCTTCGCGTAGAGACCTCATTGTTCCGAGGATTTCTTCACGTTGAGAAGCCACGGCCTCGCATTCCAGGATGACGTGGGTGGCTGATTCCTCGGCGTCAAGGCAGCCCCTGCAAAGGGGGCTGTAAACAAACATCTTAACACACAAACTTTCACATTAGTAATTAGAAAGTAGGATTACCAAATACTACAAATCGGATACGATTTCACTGGAAAACTAATGAAAAGGTTATTCAGTTTCAACCTTTCAAAATAATTAAGCAGATTATTTCGGGAAATAAAATCACTATTAAAACGGCTTCAATCTCCATCAGATAGTTAGTTTCGACCTACGCAAATTCCTTAATCAGTCTAAAAATAGACCAAGCTATTCTTGGAGGGAATCTTAGATTACTTCGTAGATGCTTAACAAAGGAAAACAAAATGATAAGAAATATTATATCCGTAAAAGTTTATAAACTTTCTGAGAATTTGTGATCCCAGAATGTGCGCTTGTATCATTTCTAACTTGACGATATTATAATAGACTTCAAGGTCATCTGGATTGGTAGAAAGAAAAAGTTGAAGATTCTCGATAGAGACACGCAATTAGAACTGTGCATCCAGCTTCTGACGTTTCATAAGTCCCCATGTAGGTTTTTGTGTAATAAAACTGTTGTAATTATAAAAAAATCTTTCTTCTTTATCAATCGATATGTTACCGGCCAAACCCGATTTCAGGCCAAACTAGTTTGTCCTAGGCCAAACTGGTTTATTAAGCCGGGGCACACCGAGTAAATGGGTTAGGTTAGGTTAGGTTAGAACTGTGACCAAAAGCGCGCAAGCCGAGCGAGCACAGCGAGCGGTGCCGCAAGGCTGTTAACGAAACGGATAATTAAGCTAGTTGGCTGCGACATATCACGCGTAGGATTAAGTCTGTTTGGCCTAGGACAAACTAGTTTGGCCTGAAATTGGGTTTGGCCGGTAACAGATACATCACTACCATAGAGATATTACTGAATGTACTTCACTAGTAACGCAACTCTATGATCCGTGGTCTATGGTAATCTTTCAAAAAATGAACGTTGTAAATTATTTTTATTTAGATTTGATTAGAGTCTAGATGGACGATGGTGGAAGTCTTGTACATACTTAAATTAAAATACTATATTCCACAGGCAAAGGTAGCGAGTACAAGTAGGTATAACGTTATCGTGTAAGGAAAATTAAAAGCGTGTTCATACAAGGTGGCATCATCGACGCACAACCCGTTGCCATCTGCCGAGGGTGCGGGTTGTTCGAAAGAGATACCGTGGATCCCGGCACACAGGCATCTGAAAGCACACGGGTGGGTTTTAGTCACTAAAAGTCTGACACGATCTCCTGCTCCACTCAGAGTGGGAGGAGTTATTTAATGATTTACCAAACTCAAAAAAAAAAAAAAAAAACATTCAGTACATGATTCTGAGGCCGGTTGAAATTTTTCGACAGAGGCTGCACTGCTGCGTGCAGCGGAGTTCGGAATCATACTTTTATTGTTTACTAGCTGACCCGCCAGACGTTGTCCTGTCTTAACTATGAATTTTGAATTTGAAACTTTTTATTTTTTTTCTTTCCTAAGAACCTTCTCCTGACAATAACAAACACAACAAAAAAAATTGGCAAAATTGGTACAGCCGTTCACGTATGATGCCGTGACCAAGGGAAATAGGATTCATTTTTATATAATAAGTTAAATAGATGAAAGTATTTTAAAGAATTAAAGTGGCAAATAAATAAATAAATAAACAAAACATATTTTTTTGGTAGTCACGTAAAATCTAGGTTTTAATAGAGACAACGGTTTAAGTTAATAAAGGTTTTGACTGAGACCATTCAAGAGTATTTTTGACCAGCTAAGAGAGTTTTGACTGTTACATTCCTACAGATATGATTTCCATTGTTGAAATTCTGTTCGCAAGTTGATGAAATAAGTTCCAAACTTCATATAATTTTGACTTCAAAACAGTGAAATTCCGAGACGGGAATTTCTTAAGCCGTAGGTAGTTGTCTCCGTCGAAATGGGAATTAAGAATTGGTACAGTAAAAAATAAGAATGGCACTTAAGTACTTCTATACAAATAATTAACTAAAGTTGCTTCTCGTGTCTGTGTGTGTGAGCGCCTTGTCAAAACTCCAGAATTTTAAGCGCTTTGCACCGTCATGTTAACGATTTATTTCGGAAAATGTATGTGACGTGTAATAAAGAAATGTCGTTTTTTTGACAAGTATACGTCAAGTTATAACTTGCGAAGCAGAGGTGGGTCACTAGCGCTAGTTAAGTATAAAAGTAAAAATAGTACCTAGTAAAACACGATTTTCTTTAAAACCTTCCGAAACTCAAAGAAAATGTAGGTAATGTAATGTAATGTAATGCACCGATCCCAGCGTAGCTTGACCAGACTCGATTAATCGAATGAAGCCCAAGATTCGCACTACTTAGCCCCTGTAGCCTCATGCTTCATGGTGTTACAGAGGCCATTGCATATCAAGAAGTAGACCGGGGGACGCGGTAATGGTCAGATAGACGTGCCCTTAGGATAGGAAAGGATTGCGAGCCTACCGGATATGCATCCTTGAGTAAGCATTGGACTAGTGGAGAGACGGGTGGTATTTATTTATCTTTTCACGACGTCGTCGGCATGTTGATTCAGGTCGAGCTTCATGGGCAGGTTTAACTGTTTTCTTAGCTCTTTTCTATGCAGTTGCTTCACTATGTTGTGTTGTTGTTTTCATATTCGTCTTCTGAATTCTCACTGCTATCAGCTTCTGGTTTTTTGAAACTCAAAGAAAATCTAACAAAAAAGGGTAATAATATTGTCAACACGCGCTTATGTTGTCCTTCCGTTCAATTTTGAAATACCTAGCTGAATAACTTTATTTTCATAATGATTTTCGATATAAACACAAAGATGGTATTTTTACCTGTGGTGTAGTGAGTCCGGCCCTGTATCAAGGGTGATTTTTAGCCGAATTCAGTGATGATCCAAAGGAGGATAATATATTATTGTTGACAAAATAAATAAAATTGCATAGTGACTTAGAAGTTTAAGCTTTCATTCTCTTCATCTTACTAAAATAATACTTACAAGAGCGAGAAAACCGAGCTAGGATACTGGAACAACTTTTTTTTTTAAACGTTGCTCTACACTAGGAATTTCTCCAGTATTGTGGGTGCGTTTACAAACATTTAAAATCACATACACAAACAGCCAGACCCGGAACAAGTACTTACATACAAATATTTGTTCCGTGCGGGAATCGAACCCACGACACGCAGCGCAGCAGTCAATCGCTTAAGCACTGCGCCAAACGTGCCGTCAAACTAAACTTTCTTTAAACTAACTTGACTGATAATGGGATTTATTGAAGAGTAATTTAAAGCATTCTGGACCGGGATAGGTTAAGTTTTTATTGTGGTTTTTAAGAAAACTCAAGAGTGAGCGGAAATACAAGAGTGGCTGCCTCGTTGGTCTAGTGGTTGCAAACGCTATCGCTGAGCATGAGGTCCTGGTTTCGATTCTCGGTTCGAACAAAGTGTTATTGTGTTTTTTCTATTTGACATTTCTCAGTAGAAGCCCGGAGTCTGGATAAGTGCCCGGTTGATGGCAATAGACTCGCCCCCTACTACATGGGACTAAAACATAACTCACGAAATCCACCTCTTCCGAACACTTCGGGACATGGATCACCCTGACTTGGATAAGTTACATTTTGGGAGTGATTTTACTAAATGAATGCAGTAAACCACGCCTTTAGCTAGAAGCTTTAGTAAGACATCAACAAGGGACGGTAAATATCACTCATTACGGGCCTCTTAATGAATAAGAATATGATAATCTAGTTTTGGATAATGATTCACAAATCTTTGCCTACACAAGTCGCGTCTGGGGGCCCCTGTAGCTTGGGGCCCCGACTGATACGGCGGTAGCTACGCCCCTGGTTTTCAGAAAGACTTTTATAAATCCATGTAATTATTACCGACTTTCATAACTTCGGCAAGTAATAAATTGTTTAAACGATCGTCATAAAACTAATAAAGAATATTGCAAATATAATTTAGGTGGATTCTTTACGATGGCTAACTTTTTTTATTAGAAAACATAGAAATATTTTGCGCATTATTATTTTTTCGTGAAACAGATAGGTTACCTACCTAATTGGATATTTTAGCTAAAAAAAACGTTTTTAAGTACCTACAAATAAAAACAACCGTGTATGTAGTTTTGTATTTTCGTATTTTGCCACCGACTTCCAAAATTGGAGTTATTTTCACATTGTTGTGTATTTTTTGTTGTAAATGAGTTTTTATTTTTCACTTTTCCTCAATATTACACTAAGTGGATGTTAGGTGCAAGAAACAAATAATAATTATATTAAATTAGTGTATTTCAATGAAGTACGATAGCATTGTAGTCTTCGTAAACGTTTTCGCGCCTTTAGAAAGTCTCCATACATTGAACAAATTGTAAGCTTTTATGTAATTTCGCGCGATTTTTCCGGAAGATAACTCAATTCGGCATTACGTACCGCTTGCACTAACTCTACAAGTGTTAAATTTATATCTTTGTCGTTGCTGGACTCGCTCATATTTTATGATTTTTTTAGGATTTAACCAAAATGATGGAATATGAATTAAATAGAGAAGATTTTTTTAAATGGTTTTATTATTCATGCAGTCGTCTTGCTGGCCAGTGCGATTATTCTAAAAATGATGTTGGCGCACTAACATAAAAAAATAAATAATAGTTTAAAAAACACGCTTTAAAAACCAAACTAAAAAAGGAGAAAATATTTTAATTCAATTAAAAAGCGTGGGGTGCATAATCAATTAATATCAAGCACTATATTTTCTCCTTTTTTAGTTTGGTTTTTAAAGCGTGTTTTTTAGTTTTTTAAACTACTATTTATTTTCAATTTTATAGTTCTGCTAACTACAAAAACGTGATTTTTTTTTATTATTTTCTTTTCCTTTTTTAATTTTTTTTTAATTATTGAATTGTATCGATCCTCGATAAGTTTACAAAGTTTCAATGAAATCTGACAGTTTAAAGTGGGTCAAAATCGCGCTCTAAGGAGTCGGTTACATACAAACATACAAGTGAAGCTAATATAAAGCGTGTAACAAAGTATTCAGTAGACTGGCGGTATAAAAAATATTGAATAGAAAGGTTCGAATTTTTTAATTTCTTTTCACGCTAGCGGATATACCTACTGCACTTTTGCACTCAGATTTCGAATGATAAACAAAATCTTTCTGAGGTTGTGAGGTGAAAAAGTAAATCATCGCGGATTCACAACGAGACACCGTTTGAATTTCGAAATTATGAAACATAAAGTTTTAACACTGCAAATGAGATAGGTACTTAAAACTATTATAGCAAGTGAGGAGTGTCCGTTCAAAACTAGCTATTACATTTTGAGCTCGTTTCGTTTTTTCTTTAGATTCGGGCTCGGAGACATGTTTTTTTTTGAATTTCGTAAATTAATTTGATCAAAACTTCCTATTAGGCTAAAACATATTTCAAAAATATAAATTTTGCTCAGAACTTGCTATTTACATGATTTAAACATATTTTATTTTACGATTATAAAGTTTCAAATCAAAATCAAAATATTTTATTTCACATAAGCCTGCATGGGCACTTATGAAACGTCAGAAGCTAGGTGCACGGTTCCAATTTGTCGTTTCCTATGGAGAAGAGCCGGCAAGAAACTCCATGGTTACTCTTTTAAAAATAATTGGCTTTTACAATGTTTTCAAATTACAGTGATAATAGGTATGGGAGGACAGTGCAGGTCTGTTAATAAGTACCAGGTACTTAGAGGAATGAAAATACAGAATAGAAATTCGTCTACAAATCTAGTCTCTAAGGCCTACGACGTTCTCTCATTCACAATATGTAAAAGAATCTACCTACTTATATAAAATGAACCTATTTGAACCAAGTGACATGATTTCCATGACAAACACTAATAATAAATAGTCGAAATTAAAATTGATGTATAATGTCAAATAATGACGAGAATATGTCAGACATTGTAAAAAATAAAAAGAATAAAAATTAACATTGTAATTTGGGAGCAGTTAATAGACTTTCACATAGTTTTGCTATTAATGAGGTACCAGGGAAGCCACATGTGCAGAAGGAATGAATGCCAAACTTCCCTGTCTTCAACGTAGTCTTTTATCTTAAATCATAATGGTCTATTTACTTTATTATTTCGCAAACTTGATTGAGATGTTAAACAAAAGTGTCCAAATCCGCTTGAGTCTGTGGTCCAAATACTGCATGGCAGGTTATTATGAGGTTAGGGACTATAACGGGAAAGATATTCTAAGCTTTGCGCCTGGCGGTATGGCTGGATTCCTATGCTTACTTGTCGTACACGCACTCTAAAAAAAAATATGTATATCAGATGATATCATGACGAGACAGATAGTGATAGACTTGATAGCATCATATAAGTACTATCTATCTATGCAGATAGATATACAGATATGGATATGCCAGTAATGGCCTTGCGTGAACATGGACTTTCTTCAGAAACGTAAAACATTTTCCAAAAAAAAACAACTGCCTTCCAAAAACACTACAAAGTGAAAAATAACTTTAATTTCAGAAGTCGGTGACTTTGGATAGATATGTATTTTATTCGAAATGTCATCAATTGAGGTAGAAATAATGCATATTTATGCGATAGCAGCAATCGCGGTTGATTTGCTGTAATTTTTTGAAGAGTTCCGTTGACTGTCTCCGAAACGCATCATCAAATCTATATGAAATTTAAATGGGACCACACGGGAAGCACCACACAGAAGAATCATCAAAATCGATTCTCCCTGTCGAAAGTTCTGAGCCAACAAACATATACTGTTACATATACAATAATATATTTTTTTTAAATACAGTCGAATTGCAAACCTCCTCCTTTTTTGAAGTCGGTTAAAAAAGGATGTAACCAATATTTTAGTGAAACAGTTTGAAGACGAATGACAGGAACTGCCAGAATTAGTTTGGTATAAAAGGTTACTACTGAATGAATAAAATACTATTGAAGCTGTTGATGTCTGTGATCATGAACAACATGACCAGGGAGATGAAGTTTGTGTCTGCTTAGAATGTGATATTGGAGACCTTAGAGTGTCGTTTAAGATTATTGAGTGATGAATATTAATACAAATAGTTGATTCTTAATGTTTTCTTTTATTCTCAAAATCTAATTATTACAACATAACATTTCTCATCAAAAATTGATATTAACAAATATTTTTTATCAAACCTTTCTATTTACCAAATGATCCAAAACTAAAGTGTCTATTTGCTACCATCTGTATCAAAAGTGTCTATTTACAAACTTCTTAATTTAAAAAATAATAATAGACAAAGTGTTAATTTTTTTTTTCATATAGATGACTAGACAGCTATATCTTATAAAACATACCACAAAAAATATTCTATATATTGGGCGTTTTTAATTATTCATTTTTGGCATTTTTTGTAAAATTCATTCTAACTGGGCCCGCGTAGTGGATTACGGCCCACGCCCTCTCACAGAGAGGCGGTCTGTGTTCCAGCAGTGGGAACATTATAGGCCGATTATGCTCAGTGGTATCTTATAGTCAGATTGACCTTTAAAATTACTATATAAGTAGATTTATTAAGTTAACAAAGGAGTATTCATTATTATTAATTAATTAATTCCTTTAATAACGCGGAAACAAGAATCCTAAAGTAACATAATATTCTTGTTGAAATAACTCCTGAAACTGACAATATTTCAGAGGAAACTTAATTAAGTAAACTGAAAATCTCGATAATAGAGAACAATACTACACGAGAATATCTGTTTCGTTAATCATAAAATACTCTGATTTTCAATTTGCTAGACCAAAATGACAGCTGTTTATAAATGATTAAGCCTTATCTAGGAAAAATAGAATTTAGACGGACAAAAATAAATGACCTAAAAGGCATCATAATGGCAGATGATATGATGTGTAGACTATTTTTCTTGACGCAAACGAATACAATCCCAATAACAGAACGTTTAAACGAAACGTAAATATAAAAAAAAAAACTATTTTCCGAAATAAATCTAGTGACAATTCCTAGCAAAGAAAATAATGTCGCTTATTTCGCCTTCTTGTCCAATAAGATTGGTGAAGACTATTCATCATGTTGCAGCAGTCATGCCAAATGACAAGATGTCACAGAAGACAACTTATTAAATTCGGAAACCTCAATCAAAGGTACAATTATGAACGCCTACAAATTCTTCCTGGCACGCAGAGCTAGTACGTGACGGTGCTCCCCCTACGACATTCTCCCCATCCCGTTCTTTCCAACAGCATCAACATCTTCGCATCTCGCTCTACAGACACCCACTCATAGACCCATGTAGCTACAGCCCCTGTTTTCAGCCCACATTTCAGTCTAACCCTCGACGGCCGGGCTCGCGCACGTCTCCTTCCGACAATAACTATAAAAACGGACAATAATTTTTGAAATCCGAACACCGACTTCCATTTTCGAACGCGCGTCAGATATGAACTTTTGACGGCGATTTTAAATTTTGGAACGAAGACAATAAATTATTATTTTTAATTTAGTTTTTTTCAGATTTTTTTTCGATTTAAAATTAATTAATTGACGCGCGTATTCTTTTTTTATTGCGAGGAGAGTGTTTGTGGCATCAGGTGGGCGACTTACAGCCGACAACAGGTGAGTCTTTTAAGATTTATATTTTATTTCATACTTCGGGCAACGTTTTATGTTTTTTGACGAATAATATATCTATCCCTATAGTCAATGGATCGGGCCTTTCACGTGGCTACCTAGGTATGGGGATAATGTTAAATAAATGCGTATCTCTGTTCCTATTACACAGGTAAGATTTAATATATTTCGTAAAGAAAATTAAAGTTCTACGACTGATATTACTTTTTTGTTTGTGCTAAATCTTATGCAATTCAGGTGCCAACATTTTTGTTTTTTTTATAGTCTAAGTTACAGGAGGCGTATTAAAATACGCCTCCTGTAACTTAGACTATAAAAAAAACAAAAATACCTAATTTTTCGAACAAAAATTCAAATGTTGGATTATGTTCTTTTTTATTAAAACGGTAAGACGATTGATTTGATTTATACATTTATAATACAATTGATTTTATTCGATTAAATCAATTGAATAAAAATCCCATTCAAATAACCCGAAACAAAATCAACTTAAACTTTTACCCACAAAACTTTGACATTCAAACAAATGAAATATTATTGAAAATACGCGAAAATGAGTCACATAAAGTGATATTAATGTTTGCAAATGAAAACTCGATCAATTGAATTCATTGTGTAAGCCATGATTATGATTATTGGATTCAATACAAAATCAATTAAGTGTAGGTTTCATTGAGGGTCCAGGTTATTGGATTATGACGTATTAAATATGTTGCTTTATCGATCTGGACGAAAAATGTCGCGTTTTCTGCGCATTAAGACTCTTCGGAAAAAGGTTTATCAAAAAATGTCGGGAATTTTCGAACATTTTCTTTGTACGAGAAATTGGAGAAGAATTGTTTTATCTCATAAATGGTCAAACGGAATTAGATAACAAATGAAGAACTTTTCTTATGATTTGACCTCTTGAGGAAATTTTGCAGTATGAATGTGGATGAATATGCAGGGGCTTGTGGTTAAGTAATAACAGGTGCACGGGTCGATCGATCAGGTTAAGCTACGCTTGCTGCGGTTGGTTTGTGGAGTGGTGACCATCTTAACATACCAAGACCTCCGTGCCTCGGAAAGGACGTTAAGCTATTGGTCCCAGCTGTTATTGTCGTTACGGGTCGACAGAAGCCCGAAAGTCTGACCACCAGTCTTACTAAGGGGTATCGTATTACCCAGTAACTGGGTTGTGGAGGTTAGAGAGGCAGTCGCTCCAAATAAAATAATTCTCCATTTCTTTGATCCCGTAATCTTATATCCATCGATATTCATCATCATCTGCCTAACATGTTGGGGCAAGCTTCTGGTCTAACCGGATGCAGCTGAATACCAAATGGTATTCAATTGGTAATATCGATGGATATAAGCTTACGGGATCAAAGAAATGGAGAATGGTTTGTGTGAAAGATAATGGCTAGACAAGATGTAAATACTAAGACGACTAATAATAGCGATCTATGGAAGACGTAGACTTGCTACACTAAGTCCATAAGACGTAAAAATATAAAACATTACTGCGGGGATTTTTTTGCGCACTTGATCGTCAACGCACTGCTTAGTGACGAGATTTAAAAATCGAACAGTGTATTTTTTCGACGCGCTGGGATGCACTCTGTGATGGATTCAATGATCGGTTCAACACCGAGAGTAAAAAAATGCAGTACGCAACAAAATGCCCCCACGATATTTTGAATTGAGAATTCAACAGAGTAGGTACAGTCACGGACTTTAATTGATAAGCCACTTGCCACAGTTCCTATTTTAGCGTAACGTTACGTTTTTAAAAATTTACGAACGCGTAGCGTCCAAGATACCGTTCATGACAATTATGATAACTGTTGCTTAGAAACATAAATAGCTACGGCTACGATTCACCAAAATTCGAAATTATCGTCTCTAACATTTCAACTGTCACTGTCTTCGGATAGGTTTTCAGAAATAACGAGTATTTAATGAGCTCTAATTCAAAGGAGGTCGTATCAAATAGATTGGATAAACTTATTTATTATTGACAATTTATTAGTCAACCTTCAACCTCTATGGATAAAACTATTTCCGATTATAAGAAATTTGTCATCTTGTTTACGAGCATGCGGTTTAATCGTGTAATCTCGTGAATGTATAAAATTGCAAAATATAAAAGTTTAAAAGTGGCTTATGAACTGTGTTTTACTGCTCGATTACCAATTCACGGCGCTAAACAGTGTGTGGAAAATACGGTGTACAAAAAAATCCAGTCACGATTTTATAACGTCCGCGTGAATATCAACGAAACCTAACAACGGTAGCGATTTTAAATAGTCATCGTAGTCTATGTAGTTGTTGGAATTAGTGAATGGAAGAAGAGACTTGATGAGTGAGCAAGGATATTCTGACGTCATGCAATTTCGGGATAGCACCACTGCGTTCCGCTGGAGCTCTTAGCATGTTCTGAGGACAACTATTGCCGTTGTGGTTTAGCCAGTTTAATGAAGGCAATTCTCACACGACGCTGCTCACCGATGCGATAGGCGGTGAGGCGGATTTCACGTCACATTAGCTTGTATGCAAACCGTTGATGCCTAACACACGAACACGTTAGGGGTCTAGAATCATGTGTTGAATTCATGGTTTCAGTTTGCGCATCGATGTCCCTGACACCCTGTATGTATAGGCTACAGTCAGGAAAATTGAGTGTAGAAAGATATAACAAATTGACACACATTTGCCGTGATATAGACGTTTAATACAAATGTTAAAGAATGACAGGTGAAAAGAATTGTATACGATAGGTTGGTTGTCATTTGACAAACAAAATATTTTCCTGACTTAACAAGTTAATATCTAAAGTTAGCAGATTTTTGTGCTTATTAAAGTAAGTTTTACTTTCAAGTAATTCTGGAACACATTGAACTTACATTGTACTTAAGTGCATTTACTCTGATGAAAACTTTTTCCAAGAAAAAAACAATCGACTTCCAAAAAAACACTACAAAGTGAAAAATAACTTTAATTTCGGAAGTCGGTGTCTTTGGAGCTGTATTTTAATTTTTTGTCACCGCCTTCCGAAATTAAAGTTATTTTTCACTTTGTAGTGTTTTTTTGGAAGTCGGTTGTTTTTTTCTTGGAAAAAGTTTTTTTTCAGTTTTAGTGGTCCACATGTGCTTACCCCTTCACAGAATACCGGCGTGATGTTATATTATGAACTGGTGTAAGCAATAGACAGACATGAGATTTCAGCAATCCCAGTCCATTTGCCATCTTTTATTGAGGAATTCCGTTGCCTATCTCCAAAGTTCTTCATCAGATCTTCACCAAATTGAAATGAGTCCACTCCGAGAAAGTAGTCTCCCAAAAAATACCTAAATCGTTTCGTCTGCCTTTAAAATTTTAAGAGTTCTTTCTATTTCTCCAGGATCCCATCATCAGATCCTGACTTGATGATCATGGGACCACCTGGGAAGTATAATCTTTCAAACAAAAAAAAAATCCAAATCGGTCCAGCCATCTTCGAGTAGGTAATCGGGGAACATACATATAAAAAAGGGTCCGACGAATTGAGAACCTCCTCCTTTTTGAAGTCGGTTAATAAAACGAACTCTAAACTCCTGTTTATGCACTTTTGTACCCATTTTATTTATATTCTTTTTTTTAAGTTTTTAATTCATATTTGTCCCGCTTAATCAAAGCATGTATTGTAATCCTTTCACCACCCTTGGTTGACTGGTAGAGAATGCCTAAGACATTTGATTCGCTTTTGTAGGTACCTTTTTGTATAAAATCAGTCTGCTTAATTCTTTCCCCACTATGTTAGGGTAGGCTTCCGTGCAGTCTAACCGTATGCAGTTGAATACCAGTATTTTACATATAGTGACTCAAATCAAATCAAATCAAAAGTCATTTATTCAAACTAGGCTGAGAGTCAGCTCTTTTTGAACGTCAAAATAAAATTACATAAGGCAGTCCCCCCAAAACGCCCGCCCTTCAACACTTCCTAGTGCTTTAGCTGGGAAGAAGAAGTAGCGCAACAAACTCCCCAGCAGCACAGCTGTCTGTTACTGCCTATCTGACCTCCAAAACTTCAGTTACTGGGTAACACGCAACCCCTTGGTAAGATTGGTTGAACATTCGGGTCAAAGATGTATCAATAAAAGCCGGGGCCAACGGCTTACCGTGTTTTCCGAGGCACGGAGGAATCTCGATATGGATCGCGGTCTGTTCATGGATAGTCACCCATCCACGAACCGACCGCGACAAGCGTAGCTTAACCTTTAATCGACCGTACGGCTATGTTTGTTCGTAGAGTTTAAATAAATAAATAAACTCACTACAAAACATACCGTATACGCTAGCTAGGTACCAGGTTAGCAGTAAACATAGCGAGTTATTGAAGGTTAGATCTACATGTAGTTAGCTTAGCCTGGCCTTGAGCTCCCGTATTTTTGCTGATGCAACTAGCTCTATTTTACGGTAAATTGCTCTTGTATAAGGTTGCTTTTCCGCTAGATATGTGATCTACTATGTTGCTATGGATGCGTTTGATTTCGGTGGAGTTTCTTGCCCATTCTTCTCCATACGAAACTACATTTTGGAAGGGGCGACTAGAATAAATTCTATTTTAATGTAAATTTTGACGTTCAAAAGTGCCTTTTAAATAAATGCTTTGACTTTGACTTTATCCACCAATTGCGATAGGAAAGTAGATAAAATGATACCTAATATTATTGAATATATTAATCTATTTCCTTTACCTATTTCATTACATAATTAAAAAAAATATATTAGAATAAGAATATTAAAAACCATACTTAAAACATCTAAATTATTTTTTTTGAGTATTACCCCACCAGTATCGGGACCAGGCTCTAAGCTACCGGTGGTCAGGGCTCCTGAGAGAGGAACCTCCCAATGATACGTGCCGTATCCAGAAGTTCCGCTTTCTGACCAAGCCCTTGATCCAGCTGCCCAACGAGAGCCTCCTCAAGTGTTGGTTATTACGCCATTGGCCGTAACGCCTATCGGCACAATGACTGCTGTATCCACATTTATTATAACTACTACAACTAACATATCAATGAAATGGTAATTAATCATGGAACTTATCAGTAACAGCCCGGAGTCTGGCTACATGTGTCCGGTTGATGGTAATTGGCATGCCCCCCATTACACGGGACTTAATTACAGCTGGCAAAATGTAGAGGAGGTAGCTACTATATGTAGGTATATACAGGGTGAAATTGAAAACATGCGACAAACCGAAATGGGAGATTGTACTCATCATTATGAACAACTTTTACTGAGGGACCAAAGATGCAATCGCAAAAAAAAACAGCTGTTCCCTACATTTTGACGAGTTATGCGAACATAAATGTAGGGAACAGATGTTTTTTTTTTCGGGATTGCATCATTGGTCCCTTAGTAAAAGTTGTTCATAATGATGAGTACAATCTCCCATTTCGGTTTGTCGCATGTTTTCAATTTCAACCTGTATATAGGCAGAGATCTGCCTAACCCTTAGAGAAAAAGAGGCGTGATGTTTTAGCCAATGTGTGTGTGTACAGACAATAAAATAATCAGCAATAACACAAAATGGTGCGGCTAAAAACAAAGCCGATAGTAAATTCAATTTAATTGTTCGAATTTAAGGGCGGTAATGGTAACACACGGCCATTAACACATTACCATTATTTAATTACTCGTTAGATAGCTTTTATTCGCGAACTCGAGTTTGGTTGAATTTTAATTTAATTAGTTTTGAATCAAAATGTGTTGCATTATAAGTTGCAAACATCACTTAGGTATGATCTTTTTTAGGGTTTCGTACCCGAAGGACCCGAAGAACCAACGTGACTGAGCCTTAGCTGTCCGTCCATTTACCCGTCTGTCTGTCAGCGGGCTGTATCTTATAATCCGTATTAGGTTGATATTTTCACAGAATGTGTATTTCTGTTGCCCCTATAACAACAAATAAAAAAAAACAAAGTTAAAGATTAAAGGAGTCTCCATTCAAGAAACGTGTTTTATTCGGCGTTTTTTGAACACTTCGTGTTCGAGTCCAACTCGCACTCGGCCGGCTTTTTATTTATTAATTTAACCATTTACGAAAACCAAACAGAAAAAAAGAAAGGAGCAGAAAAGTAGGTACCTACGTATTTTCTGTTCCTTTTGGTATTGGCTTCGCTCCTGCTCAGTTTAGATATTATTCCACAGGAACATACCACTGGGATAAAAAAGTATCCTATGTATTATTCCAAGTTATTAGCTACCTGTGTGTGCCAAATTTCATCCAAATTCGTTCGGCCGCTTTAGCGTGATTGAGTAACAAATATCCAAACATACACACTTTAACATTTTTAATATTATTAGGATAATATTAGTAGGAAAAGTCATGGTGTCCTCACGGAACCAAATTTTTTCTAAAATTAACTCTCAAAGTACAGTCTAATTTATTAATATATTGGCTCTTTCAGGCTTCAAAAATATATATTAACGTCAAAAAAGTTCATAATGTTGTGACAACTATATGCATCATTAAATTGTGGTCAAGATTTAGATTCATTAATATGTGACTGCTTTTTCTTATAATTTTTCATATTATTGAACAGCATATATTATTGAACCATTCACATGAGGACATAATTTTGATCTATAGGTTCTATAGAATTTATTGAGCTATCCAACGCTCACAATATTTTGAATCCTTGACTGTGCCAATATATTAATGAACTCGACTGTATTTAATGAATTGAACGTCACAGTCGTACAAGCTCGAATCGAGTCTGTATGATCGAACCAATAGCTTCCATCGGCGATTTTCTTTTGTCTTACCAAACTGGAGTTTGTGTTAGCTTTTGCCAGTGGCTTCACCCGCGTGGGTGTAGAAAATTATTCCACGGAAACGTACGTCGTACACCCGGGATAAAAAAGGTAACAATCTATCTGTGTGCCAACCAGCGCCTCAACGAGGTAGGTAGCCTAAATAATATTACCATCCAGTGGATCAAAGGACACAGCGGCTCGCTTGGCAACGATGCAGCTGATGAACTTGCCAGGAGGGGGTCAAGCATGGTACCAGTGGGACCGGAGCCCATTGCGCCTCTCCCCTTCGGGTATCTACGCGCTCTGGTAAGGAAACGTACCAGGGATCAACATCAAAAAATTTGGTTGGACCTAAGTGAGTGCAGGCAGGCCAAGGAAGCACTTCCTGCGTTCGATGCCCGCCTCACGAAACAGGTTCTCCGATTATCTAAACCACAGCTGCGTACAGTTACAGCAGCCGTAACGGGCCATGGGTCATTTAACAAACACCTCTTTGTCATAGGAGTAACAGATAGCCCTCTGTGCAGGGCCTGCATGGAGGACGACGAGACAGCGGCTCATGTGCTGTTAATCTGCCCGGTGGTCGCTAAGTACAGAGAAAAATACTTCGGTAACCCAGGTACCCTACGTGAGATTGTAAGCAACACCAAGGCGTTGCTGGCCTTTCTCGAGGAGCTGGGGTGGATCGAATAGCTGATTTTCCCACCCGTACGCAAAATACGCGCTTAGACGTGGAGTTGCGGACAACAGCCCGTATTACCTATTACCTATCTGTGTGCCAAATTTCAAACAAATCTGTTCAGCCGTTTTTGAGTGATGGACTAACAAACAAGGCCAGCCATCCATCCACCTTCACAAACTTTCACATTTAGTATATTATAAAGGGATAGGATAATAATTATTAATAGGATTAGTAGAAAAAGTCATGGTCTCCTCACGATGTTTTCCACCGATGTCAAAAATTTCCAATAATATGAATTGAAAGTCACATTCGTACCTACTAGTGATGGGTCGTTAACGGCTTTTCCGTTAACGTAACGTCAACGTTGATTTACGTTCGTCAATTTGTTAAATTCGTCAACGATTTAACGTGCAACTAATGTCGGCTTGCAACGTAAACCGGGTTCATTCAACGCTGCGACGTTCAACGATTCATATACTGGTATACTTTTCTTAAAATAAATATTTAAAAAATCTACTCTTATGTACGTTACTTAGAGTTCAAATTCTACGACCAGACCGTCGCTCGGAATCTATGATGGTATTTTCAACGTAAGTTTTTTGCTCAGTTCGTTTTTTTTTTTTGGGTGGGAAATCGTCAAATGGCTTCTCCCACTCTGGGTGGAGCAGGAGGGCGTGTCAGACTTTTACTGACTAAAACCCACCCGTGTTCCATCAGTTGCCTGTGTCCCAGGGGCCGCGGTATCTCTTTCGAACACCCCGCACCCCTGGCAGGCATCGGTCCTTGCGGACCTCACTAGTTGGTGCTGAGATCTCTTTGAAGTGCGCGTGGAACACAACGCGCCGTCGACCCGGGCTTGGTCCTTACCGGACAGCAAGCTACTCATTACTCGCCGTTCGCAAGCCCGCGCCTACGGTGGCCGGGAATCAGCCTTGGGTTCCTGACGCCCAGGGCGTCTCCCGCGGCGGTTACGGCCGTGAGACCCCCCCGTGGGCCTCTCCCTCACGTGCGCCGCCTCCCTCTTCGCGAGCATAACTGCTTCGCAGAAAGAGGTGACGGCTAACCATGCACTCTCGCTCCGTACCATGGCTAGGTACGTTTGCAAATTTAGTTTAGTTGATTATTAAACGAAGTATATTCATAAACGTCATTGACAAATTCAACTAGTTGATTCATGAACGGTTAACATTAATACGTTAACAGGAGTTCAATGGTTGATTCAATTAGTCTTTATTTATTTCAACTAGCATTCGTATTACCTAATATCGATTTAGTATGATTAAAACCATAGCTTATTAATTTATTTAATACTTCACGCACAGAAATGTACAGAGGCGGACTTAATGCCAAAGGCATTTTCTACCAGTCGACCTTTGGGTGATGCAGAGACAAACAGTGGTAGGTGCAATTAGGTAACTCGAGTTTTGAATATTTATTCAAATATAAGTAAATATAGGTACTAATATTATTATACTTATACACATTATATAAATACTTAATTAAATATAACCAAAAATAAACATACTTCTAGCTTCTTTTTCCGATTTTCTTTTGTCTTATTATATTGGTATTTGTAGTAAATATCCCGTTAACCTACAAAGAGTTACATACTTCACATTCTTCACCAACTACGTCAAATGTCGGTCAAAGTATTTCAACTATAGCTTTGATCCCTTCATAGTTTGGTTGCGGACATTTTAATTCAAAGACTTCGGAATAGTTAGCAGTTAGGTAGGCCTTTGAAGGGCTTCTGGCTAAGTAATAACAGCCACACGGGTCGATCGTTTAGTTTAAGCTACGCTTCCCGGGGTCGGTTAGTGGATGGTCCCCTCCGGGTCGCAGAAAGTACGTTAAGCCGTTGATCCCGGCTGTCATTCGTGGATCTTTGACAGTCGTTACGGGTCGTCTGACAACCCGTCTACCAAGGGGTATCGTATTACCCAATAACTGGGTTGTGGAAATCAGATAGGCTCCATGTCAAATACTGGTACTCAGCTACATGCAGGACCAATCAATAAACTCTTTGCTCGACTCGGGTATCGTATAAAGAACCCTATGCTTCTCAGTCATACCTGTTGTCACAAAACCAACGAGGCTGTCAGTTGTACAAAATGTCAGAGACAACATGACTTAACATCACGCCTTGTTTCCCCAAAAGCTTGGACAGAGATGTGCCTATAAAACCTACACTCACATTTCGCCAATTGTGCTTAAGTCCCTAGAATAAGGGGCGACCAAATTGCCATCAACCGGGCCCAAATACAAACTCCAGGCTGCTAGTGATAAATCCCAGATAAAAAAAACCCAATAACATTTTTCCCGACCTGTGAATAGAACCTAGGACCTCATGCTCACTTGTAACTATTTCAGAGATATAACTTTAGTAATGAGTTTAAAAGCAATTATTTACCGTGGCGAACACAACTTAGTTTAATTTCAAGTGAATTACGTACAACTTACTTCGGCAATGTCGCCATCTTTGCTAAGAGTAAAGAGGTATTCATTTCATCTCATGAATATTGAAGAAGGTTTCCAGGTCTGTAATAAGATCTACATTTTCTTACAAAAGAATTCTGTTGAGAATCTTGTTCAGACTGAAGCCTGAAAGTCAGAAAAACGGTCTTACCTGTGTGGTATTTTTATTTAAATTACATACACACACGCGTTGCTCCTATGTGGGTAGGCGGTAACTAAACGCAATTGCACGTACCACGATCGCTTTTAATGATGCACACTTTTTTTTTAAATAAGTATTATGTTCCTTTTTTAACTTTTTGGCTTTTTCTCTCAGTTGATCGCAGTGACTAATTTAGAGCACCCCAACAGAATTGCTTAGGTTAGGTAAGAACTGAACAATCACGCGTGAACTGAAAGAGCGAAGCGAGCGTTGCCGCAGCAGTGACCGGTGAGCGTTACATCCAAGATGGTCGCAGACACTAGGTTATTTAGTATTTTTAGGACCAAAAAAGGCAATGGAGAGGGTCCATGCTTGGATTTTCCCTACTCGATCGAATCGGAAATGAAGAGATCTGTAGGAGACCAAAGGTAACCGACTTAGCCCGAAGAATTGGCAAACTTAAGTGGCAGTGGGCCGGGTACATTGCTGGCAGAACAGATGGCCGATGTGGCGGGAAGGTGCTGGAGTGGCGACCGCGTAGGTACTGGAAGATGAACCGTTGGAAGGCCTCTCACAAGATGGACCGGTGAAGGCCGCAGGAATTTGGCTGAAATGATGATGTTGATGAGAACATCAAAATGAGAATTATTTGAGGTTCACAGTGAGATGCGCAATCATTATTTATTAGTATTCAATAATATTTTTTAGGAAAGCAAAAGGAATTCTCTTTTGCTTTCATTTGAGGTTATCTAATGTCACGTAACTTAGGATAGTCTAGTTGTCAACAATCAAATATATTTCGAATACTAGCTACTTGACAAAAGGTTTCTTTTCAATTCTGTTACAAACAAAATGTAAATTCCAACAAATATCTATATGTACTTGGATATAATAAAATGGTAGCGGAATGAAAACTGAACATTGTTTATTTTTGTTTGTCGAGGTCTGGGGACGATTCTTTTGCCGAAAATATAGTTTTTAGAATGTTTCGTCTGTTTGGCTGAATATCGAGTACCTACATAATGTAAACTGAAAACGAAACTACAAACGTAATTAGTATACAGGAAAGTTTTATAAAATGTCGCTATTATCTTAGTATATTGTGTTAATGATACATGATTTTATTTCTGTAAGTAAGTTTGTACAAACACTTTTACACAACTTTTTACTTTTGCTGTCTTACGACTTCCACAGGGGAAAAAAACTAGTTAATAAATGCACGTAAAAAGAAATCCAATATAAAACCGTCTTTTCAAAATGGCGGACTGACTTTAAAATCCAAGATTTGTCAGTGAAAACATTAATTTGATTGAAAAGTTATGAAAGAAAACAAAATATTTCTGAAAAACTGAAGTAGAACGTTAGTTTTTTTAATTTAGGCTGAGTGCGTTCTGAAGGTAGATTTAATCTAAATTGAAAACAATATTCACATTGTTTTTCGTAGCTAAATGATAACCAGTGTACGACTAAACGCTGACAAACACTACGCCGACAGACTGACCACCGACAAAACTTTACTTCGACGGGCCGACTGGGCTCATCAGGTAGGTAATAGGTTAGGGTAGGATTACGACCAAACGCGCGCGAGCGAAGCGAGCGGTGCCGTGGCAGCGGCCGGCGAGCGCTACCATGTTAGTGGCAGTTACGTTACTTGACTATTTAGTAATAGCGCAAGGATGAGCCTTTTCGGAGAAGAGTCCTGTCGGCGAAGTGTCCTGTTGGCGAAGAGTCCCGTCGAAGTAAATTCTTGTCGGTGTTCAGTCTGTCTGTCGGCGTTTAGTCGTACACTCGATGATAACAGTCGGACGGGTCAACCGAATGTTAAACTCGCTTGCCGCGGTTCTTAGATGGGTGAACAACCATTACATATTGAGACCCATCTGTACCTCAGAAAGTGCATTATCCCGGCTGTCATTCGTCCCCAAGACGACCCCAACACACTTGGGAAAAGGCTGGGCAGATTGATCCGCATTCCGCGTTCAATAACAAAGCCGGAATTATTTTTTAGAGACATGCAAACAGTATCTAGTTAGTTTGTACTTTAGAGACATGAGGAACAGGGTGTAAAGATCACTCCATACATCCATAGAAAAGGGAAACCTCTCTTTTCTATGAATTTATGGAGTGATCTTCAACTCCGACCTCCAACTAGACGAGTATTGTGTCTGGTGCTGGTGCTCGATGATTGATGACGGGATGTTGTACATATTATTATGCTAGTTGCGCGGCAAACTCTGCTTGCGCGATGCAGGAGTTTCCGTGACGTCAGTCTGATACGTAGTTCGCATGTAGCGCTGTAGATGCCGCTACAGTATTCTAGAACTCATGCATTTCTATTTTAAATTTGACATAAATGTGACACTAGATTAGATACCTGCTATTGTCACCGTCACAGCCGGCAGCACATGTTTTAGTTTTCTAGGAAAGTAGGTCCGTCATAATAACATAACGCCCGTCAAGTAAATCAGTCATTATCATCAGCATTTAACATTAACTTGTCAAAAACGCTCTGTATTTAGACAGATGTTTTGTGTGACTATTTACTTCCGCAGCCGCAGCTGTAGCCCGTGAATTTCAAATTTTCTTACGTTTTTTACAACTTGTAAATCAGTGTCAAGTTGTATGTGGAAGAAAATATGATTAGGGACCGTAACACGTATGTATTTACAGAACTATAAATCACAAATACAACCCTCTAACTAAGTTCATTAAACCCCATTGAATGTACATGAAAAGTCCTAACACTCAAATCCTTTTATTACAAGACTAAAAACAAAAGAGACTCAACTGTTACATAAAACCAGATGTAACCTTTAAAAAGAAAAAAAAAGAAGACACAAGTTCAAAAAAAGAATCGCAAAACTTAATACAAAACCGTACACGGCACTTTGTGGCAAAGGTATTATCAGAAAGCCTTTGAAAAAAAAACATAAGCGTCTCGAGTACGGCCTAAAGAAGGCCATTCATTAACAACACTATTGTTCTGGCGTGCTTGCGTAGTGAATGGGCTGCTTGACAAATTAAATCTGTCCTTCTTTCGCCATTGTTTGGATTAAATGGAGTTTTCTTATTTGCAATTTGAGATAAGATTACGTCGTTTCGCTGATTTAAAATGGGACATTATAAACATATTACGATTTTCGTACCTTCCCCTTAAGTATTTTCAAATTAAGTATCCGAATTTGCCTGTTTTAGTATCACTTTCAAATGATCAAATTAATGAGTTTCGATCCTGAAAAAAAGTATATAGTGTTAGATACATCCTTGTTTGCGGGAAATGAACGATAAATTGTAGTATGCTTGTTGAAAAAAGAAACCAATACAGGATCGATTTCAAAACCATTTTTTTGTTTCATTTCCTAATTACAGAGCAAATTAATTTAAAAATTGCATGTAGGATGAGGTAATGGTATTTCAGAGGGAATTTAATGCTGCGAGAGTCGTACAGGACGATAGACAAAAATATATTTTTGCTCGGCTCCTAAGATTCGCATAACTTAACGCTTTAACGCTTCCTCGAGAATAAGGGCAATCAAATGCAAATCGACATTTTACAGTGATTATTTATTAATGGCTTTATTGTACACCATTAAAATACGGTGATGGTGCATTTCTAATACTGTTTTCTTTACAAAACATAATATAAATCTGTCAAAGCAAATGTCAGTTTTGTGTCCCTGATTCGAAAATCGAAGCATAGAACACAAAACTATTTTTAAACCAATACATTTTCTCGATCACAATTTACGAGTTATTTGAGAAGGAACGCCCCGACGTTGTTAGTTTTTCCTCTATACTTGGAACTGAGAACAAAGCAGAAACTATATTTTATTGTTTTCAATTGACGTTGACATATGTTGTTATAACTTTTAATATTACCGTATATAGAGAACTAGCTGTTGCCCGCGACTTCACCTGCTTGTTTTTCTTCATTTTTAGGGTTTCAAACCCATATGGTGCTAACTGAACTCTATTACTTAAGGTGAACCTAGTCCACACTTTTTGCATCCAAACTTCGGGAGTGTTTTACTCCACTGTCTATGATATCGTTTTGTCTCATTATTAATATTGTCTGTACGGAAACAGAATACTTAAATTTAAAACCCATTAAAAGTTAGGAGCCAACAAAGATTCGTTTTTCTTGCTAATTTTACTTAACTTTGGGCGTGTTTAAGTAATAAAAGAAGTGTAAAATCGCCCAAACCAAATCGGTACCGACAAAGTTCAATTATCGAGAAGTTCAATAAACTTTATTGGTCATTGATTTATGCATTGGCTTTTTCATAAAACCCGATCTTCCAAAGGACTTTTCTTAATTTTTTCGAATTTATTACTATAAATGATCCTGCATCTCACTCAATAACATTGTGCGTGTAGACTAGCGTCTAACTGCTCATCACTGATACTATCTCTGTCGGACACGAAGCCTGGTGAGACAGCGTGATTTTTAGCCAGGCCCACCAGTGAGTTCGAGCCTGCGACTGTCCGCCCATCTGCCAGTTAGCTGGCTGTATCTCGTGAACCGTTATAGGTAGACAGTTGAAATTGTCACAGAGTGTGTATTTCTATTGCCGCTATAACTACAAATAATAAAAATAAAGTAAGAAAAAGTTAAAGGTAGTCCCTTTAGTTTTTCCTAACTATATTTTATTTTATACAAGAAATATGTTTTTTGCCTTGTGGTACGGAACTCCTCTATTACTCTTACCACCTACTGGATCCAATAAGTGAATTCTTGTCTTATTATTACTATTATTTAGTCTAGTACTATTTTCTATTCATGAATGTTACTATAATTACTTTAATAGTATTAGCAATAAATCAATGGTTAGGTACCGAATAATATGTGAACAGTCCGTTGCACTGTCCAAGTTAATTTAATCCTATTATAAGGATTATTTAGTTCAGCGCATTAATTGGATTAAAAGGAAAGTCAGGAACGCATGTAACCTGCAATAAACAGATGTAATCTTTAATAAAACACTTTAAAATAAGTACACTTTGTTTCTTATGAAGCGACGAGCGCTTTACTTGTGTTAACCACGTGTACAAACACGCTGTGAATGTGTTTTGTAAGCGCAGGAGCTCTCGGTACCGTCCGAGAATGGTGGAGTCAGAACAGCGCTTCGTGAGATAAAAATACTATACTAGTGCACAGAAAACGTGACAAATATTAAGTTAAATTAAATCGTAAAAACTTAAGCGGGATAAAAGTTATGAATGGACAGTACATGTCTTTTTAATTATCATCATGTGCAGTGAAAATACGTGTTAAGGCAATAGCAATAAACTTAAAATACCACTACATACACCCCAGATAAGCACTTATAACAATTTAACAGTAAATTAAGAGACGCCCTAATATACCTACTTACTCAGCTAATTTCTCACAAAAAGGTACAGACATTAGATAGATATTAAACCTTTTCACCCCATTATAATTCTAGGCAAGTGAAATTAAACATACCCAAATGAGTAAGTATTCAAATATGCCTAATTTGCATAATTCAGCGCCGTCCGAGTGAATTTAAAAGGCCCTTCAAAGATTTATTTTTCTATGGCTCGTTTAAAATTAAATTAATCCTTCTGTTTTTGACCTTTACAAGAAAACCTTTATAGAGTATTGGTTTTATTAATATAAGTAGCTATCTAATTTCTCAAAGGATTTATTTAAAAAAAGAAAAAAAAAGTCAGTTAGGCATCGAAATCGACGCGTAACTAACCATAGATTTAAGTAGATAACTCTATTATTCTGAAAAGCCTGCATTGAAATTTTTCGTCGGTTATTTAAAAAAAAAAGCTGTTCCATAACTTTTGACCACGTAGGTTGCAATTTACTATGTTTTTTTTTTTTTGTTTTGATAACCGAAGACTTGGGTTTAGAATCATGTGCCGTAATCATGGTTACAGTTTGCGCATCGATATATGCCCTGTATATTGACACTGAAACATAATGGTTGGTATGTAAATTTCTACCTGTTTAATTAACTAAGTAGATCCATTTCTTACGCATTAGAACGTGAGAGAACATTTTTTCTGAAAATAAATACTAAAAAGTGAAAACTACTATGTACTTGTGTACTATTATGTGTATGTGTACTACTATGTACTATCTATACTCCATTTGAAATAAGATTAGATATTTAAACAATCCTTTTTTACAGTCCGTTCAACTGATTTTGACTTCTATTGCGTTGGTAGCATGATAAATGGCATGTGCAATAAACAGTTGGTATTGTAACCACTTTTTTGCTTTTAATGCCATCCTTATGCCTACGGAATAGAAGTCAAAATCTATTGAACGGACTGTAAAAAAGGTTTGTTTAAATGTCTAATCTTATTTCAAATGGAGTATAGTATCTACTATGTTTATCTTGAACATTACGGACATGACCGCATCTGGTGCTGGATTCATGGTTACAGTTTGCGTGTGCCCTGCACTCCACCGTGGGTGGAACTGATGTTAGTAATGTCCAAGATAAGCTCAGAAAGTACATATGAAGAGAAAAATTGCATGAGAGTCAAGGCCTTAACGACTGGGCCATCAGGAAAATATTTTTTTTTTTTATTTTATTGCAAAGATACAATTTGGAAGGCTTCTGTAGCATCTAATATCTGTACATATAATAAAATTGTAACAGGCCGATGTCTGTACATTAAAGATATTGAAGAAAAAATTGTATGGGGGGTCTTTATTAGAGCAACAGAAGCCAAAACAACGGATTTTAGATTTTTTTTCTGTCTGTATGTTTGTTACCGCATCACGCAAAAACCACTGCATGGAATTGAATGCAGTTTTCAATGATGTATTCCGAGAGGTCTAACTTAAAAAATAGGCTATATATTATCAAAAAAAAATGATTATCTACTTGATTCTAAAGTCCACGCGTATGAAGTCGCGGGCAAAAGCTAGTTCTACTTAAATAAATTGTTGAATATTAAACCTTAAGAACTATTCGCTGAAGCGTCGCGGCTCAATTTCCTTAAGTTTCCACCCACTGGAACCAAAATTATTTACCTTAAAACGTAAAGGAGAACGGAGTAAATTAATTTATTATGTAGGTACCTAGGTACAGATAGGAGCAAAAGTAAGTGAACATTTTGTGACAATTCGGCACGATTTTCTCTGAAATATTATGAAGACGGCGCTAAGGCATTGCGCGATTTTTTTTTTGTTTTTTCTTCTTTACCGGTCAGTACGTACCTATCAGGTTGTACGTGGATTAAAAAAATGATTTGCGAGCGTAACACGTATTATAAAAAACTGTTTTACAAACACAAAAAAAAAAACAACCGACTTGTAAAAAGTTTTTTTCCTTACTTTCTGCTTAAATTCGACGTCTCTTTTACAGCTGGGTAGTTATACTGTGTATATTTTCGTTGTTGACGGTAGGTACTCTAATAATTTTAATGTAGCGAAAAAATCCAGAATACCAAGGTCTATTTTGGTCTAAAACTTTTCTAAGCCTTCCTATTTTCAGCGACATTGATTTTATATTAAAACGACGACTTTCACGATTTTTTGCACCGATTTTACTTTTTTAGAGGCCATTTAATTTAATAATTTTTCGCTTAGTTTGCAGTGTTAACTAATCATTGACTAGTCCATTACATCTTTAAGTGCGAGATCAGTGTAAACTGGAAATGTGTAGCTTGATGTGTAGCCGTGTGTACCTAACCAAAATATTTATACATTCAGTAGTATAGTATAGTAGTATATAGCTAAATCAGCCTGAAATTTGCCCACCGCTGGGACGCAAGTCTCTTCTCTTCGAGAGGGCGTGGGCTGTAATCTGCGGCCCAGTGTGGGTTTGTAGATGTCACATATCTTCGAATTTTTGTTTCCAGGACATGCCGTTTTCCTCACTATGTTTTCCTTCGCCGTTTTGAGAGCAGTGGTGATGAAATTACCAGTGCTCAGTATAGTAAAAATAATTACTGTTATTATGCCTAGTAATAATCTAGTACCCTTGAAAATGTTCACATTTTTGCATCTGTCTACCCTCTTTCTAATAAAAATCGCTGTCTTACTGAAGCATACATACACAACATAGAATGATACAGAATGGCAGGTCCATACAACCAGCGAGAATGCACGCACACAGACACAGTTCACGTACCTCCAAAGACTGCCTGGCCACATAGTAAAAGGAGTTCCTAGTAGGCTATCTCCGGCCCAATCAGCGATATAATTGCCTACCATACTCGCCTGTCTCAAGGTTGTCACTTTTAGCCACAATTCGTCAAATATTTTTAATTACGATTTTATAACTGTAACTACTTAGTTACGATACCGACAATACTGAGAAATCGGCATGACTAAACGTAAACAAAGCATTAGCGGCATATCAATTGACAGATCAAAAGTTGGTACCTAATACATTCAAGTGGGAAAGTAGGCCTGCCTACTTCGTCTGTCTGATAGAAAACTAATACAACAAAAAATAAGTAGGTATCTCATCATCAAGTAAAAACTGTATGCTAGAATAAGTGACTTGCTTACCTTTCCTGTTCAGTAGGTAATCTGAACAGAGACAACTCTGGAATCGATGAATTATTTAGACACCCAAACACACAGCAATAATTTCTCCTGCGATTATCTCTCATTTTTCATACATTTAGTGGTGCCGAAAAGCCGTGACGCGCGAACCTTGTGCGGCGTTAGCCCCGACTAGCGCACTGAGAAACGGGTCGAGATTTTGTTTGAGTGTGCGTGCGGCGACGCATAGATACTATGGCGCACACATACAATCCGCGCGCGGTACGTTTGTAATAAGATAGCGTACTTCCACTCCTTTTACTATGGCCTGGCGTTCGTTTGAGATAGATATATAATACTCTTTGAATAATTTTGATGCTAAATTGTAATTGAAAAATCATCGGCGAAAGTTGAAGCTTTCAAATTAGCCTCAATTGTCAAATGAAAAACATATTTATTTCCGACTAGCTTCGTCCGCGTGGAGGTCAGAAATTATCCCGCGGGAACGTACCTACTACCGGGATAAAAGTATCCTATGTGTTAATCCAGGTTATAAACTATACGTTTGCCAAAATTCATCCAAATCTGTTCAGCCGTTTTTGCGTGATTGAGTAACAGTCATCCAAACATCTAAACATCCAAACATACAAACTTTCACATTTAATATTATTATTTGGATTGCATTAGTAGGATTAGGCTACTCGATTTGTCAGTGACACTAAAAATAGGCTTCCACTGGCACGTTTTCTGAGTCGGGTACGGACGGACACCGACTTACGGCGTCGCTGGGGAACGGGCTGGATCGGCAGCTCGTTAGTATAAGCCTTCTGTATCTACATATATTGTGTTACAACTCTCAGAGACAAAGTATCACAAAGTTTAATAAGTCGTAAATAAGTGCGGACTGCTATCTAGGGCGGGGTTTCAGCAGCTGTAGTAAAATAGGGCTGTAAATAACGTTTATTGGGTACTTTGTATTGTACGTGTGTGTTAGAGGTAAGGTTGTGTGTTGTCAAGTTGTTCTTATGAGGGAGTCTGTAGAATGATCATCAACATTCTTCTGCCCTTTGCTCAATTTATTTGCGGTTGTCGCAACATGTCTTTTATTCCTTACTTCTAATTTTTTTTTTTAATAAAAGCTAAGCTTTATTGGTAATTATATTTTCGAGCCGTTTGGGGTTGAAACCCGTCGAAAAACTCATCCGCATCGCTGTCGACTGGTAATGTACCCAAGAGACTGGCGGCATTGCCACGTTGTATAGCAATGCTCAGCCTCTGGCCAAGGTAAAAACCAGCCCTTGGGTCACGGGAAGTGCCAACCAGCCGTTTTGAGATTTAAATATATATTTACTTCTCTATTGGTCACGATCTCGGTAGTCACCACTTTTTAGACATGGGATAGTCTGAGTTGAGCTACATGATTACTGATAAATGCGCGCACTGATTGGCCAGGTCCACTCAATCGGTGTGGTTCTTTCAAAAGACCATTTTAGACACCAATCCAGACGGTCTCCACATGATCTGACTAAGATTATGTCTGGACTTTAAAAGAGACTGTGACCTCTGAGTTTGTTTCGGCCTTTCTTTGACTAATCAGATAGGAAACGCCGATCTCGTCTAGTTTAAAAAATATGATTGCCGTATAAAAGTGTTTGTACAAACCTACTTACAGTAATAAACTCATTTATGAGTTAGAACTTCTTGTGTAATACATCGTTTGACTAGGAAAGTCATCTGCCTTGCCTAGACTTTTACTACAATTATTTTAGCGTCGAACATAAACGAAGCAAAACGGTTATGTACGGATTGCAGGAGATGGTGTTCCTTGGTTTCTGCATACCCTCATCTGTCTATCCGTTTCCTAACTATATTGAGGCCGGCTTCCTTTGTAACCGTATGCAATTTTACATGGAGCGACTGCCTATCTGACCTCCACAACCCAGTTACTGGGTAATATGATACCTCTTGGTAAGACTGGTTGTCAGACTTTCGACATCCGCGTATGACAGCCGGGATCGTGCTTTCCGAGGCACGGATATGTCATCATCATTCATAATTTCAGCCGAAAGACGTCCACTGCTGGACATAGGCCTGGGGGTTTGCCATAATCGCCACGCTTGGCCGGCGGGTTGGCGATCGCAGTATGTTCGTAAAATGCATAGAGAACGCTGCTGCCCATTCTCTAGCAAGTCCCTTAGTCGCCTCCTACGACACCCACGGGAAGAATGGGATGCATGGGTATTGGTATGTAAAGATGAGCACCTATCTTCGGAACAACCACAAGCTATGATCGATCGACCCGTGTGACTGTAATAACTTAGCCACAAGCCCCAATGTCTGCATACCATGGGGGCATAAAAGTCGTGAGGTCTTGAGGGTCATCACACGCTTTGTACCCACGCTTATAACCAATAAGCGTATTTATATACCTCTAAAATGATGAATGGAAAAGACCGCTCAATGAAACCTCACACCATCTCCAATTGACGTAGTCTTCTTCATTCGCTGACGATAATGAATGAATTATGATCCAACAATACAGGCCACTATAATCTTTAATCACCAGTCCAAATAAGACTCATAATGGTATGCTGCGGATAAGCTTCGTATTAACACGTTGTCAGCAGAAACCTTGTGAATTGACGTCATGAGATAATCGATAAAAATAAAAACCCATCGAATACAGAACCTTTTGTTTTTTCAGTCGGTTAAAAGGCGGATAGAGTGCCATTGAGAGTATACAAATATATGGCAGAGAATGACATTTTGAAGACGTCTTAAGCGGCTTGTAAATATTGCCTCAGTGCTTGCCAATCGATGACGGATTTAGAGACTTGTATCATAATTTGCAAATAAGTGGTTACTTAGGGCCAATTTTTCAATAGTGTAGTTTCATATACGAGCCGAGCCTATAACGTCCTGCGTGTGCAATATAACAACGCCTTCAGGATGCTATTACGGCTGCCGTGGCGTTGTAGTGCGTCGGCCATGTTTGCGGAAGCACATACGGATGGCTTTCATGCCATTATGCGAAAGAAAGCAGCATCCTTACTACAACGTCTACGTAACAGTCGGAATGGCATCCTGAAAATGATTGTTGCGAGACCAGACTGCCTCATCCAGAGGCACCTGGGGGCCGATTCTACTAATTTGCAACGTTACACGTTAAACTGTGTTTCCACAACAGTTCGATTTCGGTCGCCGTTCGATAGTTACATAAAAAGTCATTCTACTATTTAATAAGCAAAATGGAAACTAAACTTAAAACGAATTGCAACTGAACTGTAGCGGGAACACAGCGGGTAACCCGCGTTACCAACATTCCAAAATAATATGTTTTATTAATACCAAAAAGAAAAAAGTTGAATCTAAAAATGTTACTAAACACGAATATGTGGCACTAAAAGTATTTTCTATAATTAAAAGACATAATGATCATAATTTTATCATTAACTTTGTCCTATAGTAAACGTCACGCTCATGTTCGATTTTGTTAGTAGAATAGGTTTTGACATTGTTTCAATCGATCGTTGGCGTAACTAAAACGTAACCGCAGCAGTGTTCCCCCCCAGTGGGTTCCCGCATTGTCGTTGCGGGGGGGCTCAGTAGCCGTGGTCCGCTCCCACGGTGAAGCGAAGAGGAACCCCAAGGTGGGGCCGCTCGTCAGGGCTTTTGTCTCCAAGCCGACGACGTAGCGGCCAGAATGTAGGTTGCGGTGAGGTGCACCGCAACTGAGGCGGGCCGCGGTGTCGAATGGGAGGCATCGCGGCTGAAGATTACAGGCTGCGGAAGAGGAGGAGTGCCGGTACTTCTGAGTAGCGCTCTTCCCTTCCGTGGCCTGGACGGGGCCGCCACCGTTTGATGGCGGACGCGGTGGGGCCGCAGGGGAAGAGGAGTGTCGGTATAGCGTTGGCCGCTCTCCCTATCCCCTGCGGCCGAAAAGTGGTAGGCGGCGGGGCCACTGTGCTGACCCGTCGCAGGGGGACCAAGGGCACCAGACACGGGTACGTCTGGGGCCCTTTTGTTACTTGGTTCCTGGGGTGGTCACGGCGTGCCACGTGTCCTGGTGCGCCGAACTGGTGGGGTCCGCAAGGGCCGATGCCTGCCAGGGTTGCGGGTTGTTCGAAAGAGATACCGCGGCCCCTGGCACACAGGCAACTGAGGGAACACGGGTGGGTTTTAGTCAGTAAAAGTCTGACACGCCCTCCTGCTCCACCCAGAGCAGGAGAAGTTATTTGATGATTTCCCACCCTCAAAAAAAAAAAAAAAAAAAAACCGCAGCAGTGTCGCAGCTGGACCGTTGTTCATTTTAGTAGAATGCGAAAACGCTTAAAAGTGGTGATTCGGTTGCGGTTCTATTGCGTTTTTTTAACAAATTTGTTAGTAGAATCGGCCCCCTGGTGGAGGTGGCTTTAGGTTTAGTACGGTAAAGAAACGCAGAGTTATCTACTTACATTACTAACATAGCTAATAGGCACATATTGTTATTAACTAATTGCTAACAATCTATGGACTGTATCGTCTGAAATAAATATTTTTTATTTTATAACTCTTATTAATCTGCCTAGCTTTCTCTGAACTATATTGGGATTGGTTCCCAGTAACTAAATACCAGTGTTTTACATGGAGCGTCTGCCTATCTGACCTCCACAACCCAGTTACTGGGTAATATGATAGCCTTTAGGAAGGTAAGACGTCTTTCAGTCAGACTTTCGGGCTTCCGACAACCCGTAACAACTGTCAAAGATCCACAGTTTGTTATGTAAAGATAGTCACAGAATGAAAAGCTCTTAACTTTTCAGATAAAAGTTACCTGTTGATTGAAAAATCAGACTAATTATTATAACTGATGGTAAATTATGTTTTTCATAATAATATTAGTCTGGAAAATATCATAAATATCATTCCGTTCAGCCGTAAATACACGAAAAGGTAACAGACATTTACACTTGCTTTTTCATTTTGACAAGACATTTTAAAAGTGAGAAAGATTTTTTCTTGAAGTCTTTCCAAGAAATACTCACTAATGTTACGTATCTTTTTAGGCACAAAGATAAGTACTTGGTGCCACGAGGCCGGGCATAAACTCTTTTTTTACGCCAAAAACGCAGTCAAAGGCTAGTATTTTATAACATTAGTGAGTATTTCTTATCTTTAGAATAGACCATCTATTTCGCTATTTTCGTCGACATTTTGTGAAGGCAACCAAGAATACTTTTTACCTCCGAACATAATATTTAATCCCGGTAAAATGTCGGCAGCGAGCAAGAATTGAGGTTTCAGCATTAAAAAGACGCTATATTATGAAGTAGGTAGGTAGTGAGCTATTTTTGGGCTTGGGGAACATTTAGTGGGAAATAATCAGAAGTCGGAGTAGAGTTCTTTGTAAGGAGCTCGTTTATGGAAGTATTAAGGTGGAAGCGCCAAGGTAGCCCGCGAAATTCAAATTTTGTTACGTTTTTTGCAATTTCCAGATCACTGTCAGGTTGTATGGTGATCTAAATATGATTCGCGACCGTATCAAATATGGCTTTACAGAATCATAATCATTAGAATCAGCAATACATCTCTATAAGTTCATATTACTCTAAAGAATGACTATTTCATGAAATTATGACATTTGAGGGCAATTATAACTTATGGAGTTGTATTGCTGATTTTAATGATTATGATTCTGAAAAACCTTATTTGATACGGTCGCGAATCATATTTAGATCACCATACAACGTGATACTGACCTGCAAATTGCAAAAAACGTAACAAAATTTGAATTTCGCGGGCTACCCTGGCGCTTCCACCTTAACACCATACTGCTGTATTTCTATACCTATGCCATAGTAATTACCTTCTAAAGAGCAGTGGTTTTTCTTTTGAGGGTCGGAAATCATCATATAACTTCTCTGGGTGGAGCAGGCGTGTCAGACTTTTACTGACTAAAACCCACCCGTGTTCCCTCAGTTGCCTGTGTGCCAGGGGCCGAGGTATCTCTTTCGAACAACCCGCACCCCTGGCAGGCATCGGCCCTTGCGGACCCCACCATCTGGCGCTGACATATATCTCTTTAAAGCGCCCGGGAACACAACGCGCCATCTTCCCGGGCTTGGTCCTTACCGGACAGCGAGATACCCATTAATCGCCGTCTGCAAGCCCGCGCCTACGGTGGCCGGGAATCAGCCTGGGATTCCCGACACCCAGGGCGCCTCCTGCGGTGGCTATGGCCGTGAGGGCGCAAATACTGCCTCTCCCACATGCGCGGCCTCCCTCTTCGCGAGCATCACTGCTTCGCAGAAGGAGGTGACGGCTACCTCGCTCCGTACCATGGCCTGCACCAGGGCCGGACGCGAGACATCGCCGCCGCCAATCGCCTCCACGATGACACGGCGGTGGTCTGCCCTAGCCGGACAGACCTCCACCGTATGCTCCACCGTGCCCTCAGCGCGATCTTCGCAATGGAAACACCCGGGCGTTTCCTCCCGCCTTATGCAAAACAGGCACCTCCCGAAACAGCCGTGTCCGGTGAGGACCTGCGTTAGGCGGAAGGTGAGGAATCGGTGGCGCCTCTCAATCCAAAAGAGCAGTGGTGTCTCAGTGGTAACAGCTGTGACTTATGAGTGGGCACGATCCCAGGCAGGAATTTTATTTAGTGAAAATAATTTCATCACCACTGCTCTCAAAACGGTGAAAGAAATCATCGTGAGGAAACTGGCAAGTCCTAGAACCAAATTATCTGTTATTGGATATTTCCATTAGGAATTTCTTAATAGCAACCCGGAGTTTGGAAGTTTCCTGTGTCTTGATAGCATGTAAAGCCGCTGGTCTTGCACCAGAGCGTCTACTCTTTATGTCCGTCAACCAAGATACGGGCCTGTCCGAAAGTAGTTGATCTGTCAAAACAAGTGACAATTACACTTTTTCGGGCGGGGCTATAACACATCGGGAGTAGTGACAACTGTAAAATCGTGTTGTCATTCATTCTTAGTTCGGTCCCTGAACTAATCTTATGTCCGTAAGTGATACGGAGTAGGAAACGCCCGTAAATTCGGCCGAAACTACGGGTTTCGTGTGGTATACTCCCTGATCTCTCCTGGTCTTGTTGGATTGCTGTTCCATCGGACTATGAGAGTGAGGGAAGAAGGACTGCACCTGTGTTTACGCTCACACTGATGCACTACAATATGTCCTCTTACTTGGCTTATCACCTACCAAGAATCACGGGCCGTGCTATAGCGGTTAAGATTGGCCGCCATGACAGAAATTCAGCAGGCAGGATATTCTTACACTGTCGTAGTCGATCCTACAAAGAAAGGCAGACACAAGTATATCTCGCAGTTCGATACAAAGCAAGCCGGGTAACCGGTAATGGCATAATAAAAGAGAACGGTTCCCGATCCCTGTAGGTACTACATCCCTGTTCCGCGAGCCACCTTAATGACTGTATCGGCAAAACCGAAAGTTCTCAACGAAGACTTGGAAGATAGGAGACGAAATTGATTAGCTGTTTTTTTTTTGATAATCTTCTTTCAAGGTAAACTTATTTTTAGAATGTTTCTACAAAAAATATTTAGTTGCCGTAATTATTTGTGATTTGAAGTGGTTGGTAACTGTATTTTTATAAATAGGTACGTATTTTATTATCAGAAATAAGTTTTTGTATACTTAGACCAGTTGCTGTGTTATTTTTATAAAATCCTAGGAAAACGTTGGAGACTTTGTAACGGAGTAAATAAAGATGTAGTTTATCATCTGCCTAGCCCATCCCAATAATTTTTGACAATTTTCAACATTACAGAAGTCCGAAAGTCTGACAAGTAGTCTTACAAAGGGGTTTGTAAGACTACTTGTCAGACTTTCGGACTTCTGACAACCCGTAACGACAGTCAAAGATCCACGAATGATGGCCGGGACCAACAACTTAACGTGCTTTCCTAAGCACGGAGGGGTCTCGGTATGTAAAAATGGTCACAAGCACGTCAGCAATTGTAGTTTAGCAAAAAGTCATGGATGGGGACTTGAGAAAACCAATATTTTATGTAATTTTGACGTCCTAGAAGAAATACGTCAAATTACAAGTCACCTTGTATACAATATGTAACAAAAACCCTGTTGGTCCTTTTAGAGACGTATACACTTACCTACATACAAGTACAACATTGATGAAGTTATAATTAAATAAATAATAGTTTAAAAACTAAAAAACACGCTTTAAAAACCAAACTAAAAAAGGAGAAAATAATTTAATTCAAATAAAAAGCGTGGGGTGTTTTTTGAGGTATTTTTATAATCACTTCATGTCAAGCACGCTTTTAATTGAATTAAATTATTTTCTCCTTTTTTAGTTTGGTTTTTAAAGCGTGTTTTTTAGTTTTTTAAACTATTAATTATTTTCTATTTTTTAGTTCTGCTAACTACAAAAACGTGATTTTTTTATTTATTTTTCCTTTTTCTCAATTTCTTTTTAAATTAATGAATTGTCATTGGTCTTCGATAAGTTTACAAAGTTTCAATTAAATCTGACCGTTTAAAGTGGGTTAAAATCGCGCTCTAAGGAGTCGGTTACATGCAAACAAACAAACATGCAAGTGAAGCTAATATAAAGCGTGTAAAAATAGCATTGACTAGTCGAGAGTTCAATATCAAAAAACTATTAAAATCGACACATTTAAAAAAATGTTTACAGTATCTGATTTTACAAGTAGCCTTATTTCGCACAATAGACTAGGTACACATTACGAATATTCATGATTCAATATTTATTTTAATTATATTTGTTGAACAGTTTTTATAAATGACTTGCTTTATTACGTATGTATACCGATTCTGAAAACGTGGGTAGAAGGAACAACAGGGTTTTTGTTACATATTGTATATAGGTAGAAAGTAGAGAATTAGAGATTTTACGGTTATAAAACATACCCACGATAATTCTATCCCCTAAAACCTTCCATTTAGAACCTAAAACAACATAGATTTAGGTTCTTTGAGTCTGAATAAAATCGTCCATAAAAAATACATCCTTTCTTATGACCAAACTCACAATGTTAACACCAATATATTTTTACGAGTATCTATGCGTCCCCGGGACCTTAAATATAAAATTGTAATCCAAAGGGATTTTGTTAGGAAAACCTGAAAAGATGGTACAGGGGTCAGCCATATTGGTCCCGGGTAGATTGAATTGGAATTTATTGCCAACATAAGGAGAATATTTTGTGAAGAATTTAAGATTTGTTGAAAAAGCTATGATATTATAATCCAATGTGGGTAGAAACAAATTTCCTGTGGTTTGTGTGTGGGTGTAGGTTGAGCTTCGATTTTTGGTTATTATCAGTTTTTTACATTGTAGGTATAGCCAAAATATGATATCTTGTTACGATAGTTTGATTGATTTTAGTAGATAATGAATAAGGAAGGGGTTTTTTTTGGGTGGGAAATTATCAAATAAGTTCTCCCGCTCTGGGTGGAGCAGGAGGGCGTGTCGAACTTTTACTGACTAAAACCCACCCGTGTTCCCTCAGTTGCCTGTGTGCCAGGGACGACGGTATCTCTTTCGAACAACCCGCACCCCTGGCAGGCATCGGCCCTTGCGGACCCCACCAGTCCGGCGCACCAGGACACATAGCACGCCGTGACCACCCCAGGAACCAAGTATCACAAGGGCCCCAGACTACTCCGGCACCCTTGGCACCCTTGGTCCCCCTGCGACGGGTCAGCTCAGTGGCCCCGCCGCCTACCACTTCCGCCGCAGGGGAAAGGGAGAGCGGCTAGCGCTATACCGACACTCAGGCCACGGAAGGGAAGAGCGCTACTCAGAAGTACCGGCACTCCTCCGCCGCAGCCTGTAACCCTCAGCCACGATGCCTCCCATTCGACATCGCGGCCCGCCTCAGTTGCGGTGCACCTTACCGCAACCTACTTTTTGGCCGCTACGTCGTCGGCTTGGAAGCAAAAGCTCTGACGAGCGGCCCCACCTGGGATTCCTCTTCGCTTCACCATGGGAGCGGACCACGGCTACTGAGCCCCCCCGCAACGACAATGCGGGAACCCACTGGGGGAAATAAGAAAGGGTTACAGCACATTTGTTCGACTCGGCTTCATGCGGAAAAATGGAATATATGTAGTTACGGGGTTCTGGAAAAACCCGCTAGCCCGCGAAACGCAAATTTTCTTACGAATTTTGCAGGACAGTGATAGGTTATAATTATGTTGATTAAAATATGATTCGCGACCGTAACATATATGGCTTTATGAGATTATAATCATTGAGTTCATCAAAACCTACAACCCGCTAAGTTTATATAATTCCACTGAATGACTACTATAAGTATTCATTCAATGCATAAAAAAAATTGGTATTTCGCGAGCTACCTTAGCGCATCCACCTCAAACGAATAGATGAAGGAACAAAATGAAAGCCGAATATGTCTAGTAATTGCTTCAGTTCAGCTGATTGTTCAACAAAAAAGTATCGCCGTATCGAATGTCCCCGGTACCTAAACAGACCATTTGCGTGTAGCTTTTATTTTCATTAAGTGTATTCACTTTTACGTTACTTAACATTGCTTCTGTGTTAATCAATGGGTAAGGTAGTGGTATAAAGTAGTTAAGCACATTCACATTTCGCTGGTAATGGTGGGTGGACATAAAAATATCGTAGATTTTATTGCGCATTGGGTATTTAACCCACATATGGTGTTGAACTGAGCATTGAGAATCCAACATAGTGAAAAAAGCACTGTTCGATTTTCACTCTCGACGCTAAGCAGTATTTATCCTTATCCAATTAAATACGTTAGATACGTTGTGCATATAATGTAGATTAAAATTGCCCTTTACAGTATATCAATAAAACTAATATAAGATCTCACAGATTTAAAATTATTAGATAATCTCTCGCGAAACGGGCGGTCGGCTGGCATGCCCCGTAGCCATCCACGCCGCTGGGAGACGTGGGAGACATTCCGTAAGAAGCCGAGGTGGGTCGCTAGTTTGAAATAAAATATTTAACAACAACAAAGACATATTTAAAATACCATATTTCAGGCAAATAAATGAATCGGTCTATCTATCTATCTAACGTAATTTTATATTTATCTTTCCTTTCTTTCTTCTTCGTTTCCCACTCAACAAGTTCTCATCTTGGCACAGACGTTCACATAATCCCAGTTAGTCCCCACTTAGTGTATGTTGTTCAAATTAAACATCAACTTAGATAAGGAGGCACCTCGTAGCTAACGGCAATTCTATTTAAACGGATTATATACAATGTGAGGGTGCAGAGCAAAAGGTCAACTCTTGGAGGGGTAAACAGCTTACACCCCTACAGCACTTACATCTATTAGTTTGATAGGTATTCATATAGCTTTTTATTTTATTAGAGATAATATACAATATATAGTCGCAATAAGGTAATACGAACTTTGTGAGATGATTTATGATATTTATGGACGCGAATCATATTTAGATCAACAAACGACCTGATACAAAAAAAAAGACATTTTTATTTTCTCGCTTTCGCCTTGAGGCCTATTTTCACTGTAAATCATATTTTACTTGAAGACGCAAATACACTTTTTTATTCAGTTTTTATTTAATCTTACTAATATTACATACATATTATCAATGTGCAATTTTGTAAAGATGCACACAATTCGAAAGCGAACTCATTTATTTTAATGTCAACCATCGCGGATTCACAACGAGATTCCGTTTTCGAATTTCGAAATTTTTTTTAGTGAATGAATGTATGACCTTTATTCGAATTTTAAAGTGAGTAATGACGCTGCAACCGTCATATTTCATGCAAAAGCAAACCAAACTACCCTCTAATATACTGGAAGCTATTCCAATTTGGTCCTAACTGTGGAAAACGGTTGTTGCTATGTATCTTAGGGGTTAAGCGGATTAACATAGTTCATGTTTATAGCACATGACACTTAAGCATAAACTTCTGTCTTGTCTTAAAAATATATGCTCTCTCTCTCTCTTCATTCGCATATCCAGTTTTATGCTCAAAAGTATTTGACCTTATTCTTAATAACTATATAGAGGTATGAGGAACAGGGTGTAAAGTTCACTCATACTCTATGGAAAAGGGAGGATCATCCGACCAGACGGGTGTTGTGTCTGGTGGGCAACTGCCCGACGGTTGATGTCGGGATGTTGTACCTATCCAAATCGCGCGGTAAACTTTAACTGCGCGATCTAGGCTTTCTATGACGTGCGTCTTTTCGTAGTGCGCCTGTGGCGTTGTAGATGGCGCCACTTCTCTTTTTGTATTTCTACATATTGTTGCGAAGTGTTTTTCTGTAGTGTCACTACAACTATGTACTTAATTGAAGTTGTAGGTCGTGGGTTCGAATTCGAACCCAAGCAGGCACTTTACTTTGAGTAAATTATTTCATCACCACTGCTCTCAAGACGGTGAAGAAAAACATCGTGAGGAAACCGGCATGTTCTACAACCAAAATTTCGATGACATGTGACATCTACCAACCCGCACTTGGCCCGCGTGGTGGATTACGGCCCACTCCCTCTCACAGAGAGGAGGCCTGTGTCCCAGCAGTGGAAACATTATAGGCTGATTCTGGCTAAGCGTTCAAACTAATAACGAGTCGTGCAATCGTTTGTAGTGTTCAGTCCGTACACGTAATTAATGTTGCGCGAACCGTTTATGCGGCATTGCTACTGCCGTGTCTGTATTGTTGAAAAAGTTACAAATGTAGTGAAAAAAAAAACACTAATCAAAAAACAAAAGACTGAATTTGAAAATAGAATTCCATATTTTTTAAATAGTATTCATTTGAACTTAGAATTTATTGCCAGCCATATATAGATTGCATTTCAAATGGCCAGTATTGTAAAACGGCAACTTCATAGGTAAAGGCCCTATTGTTTTTGCTACCCCAACGTTGGATATAGCTGCAAATACCCACAAATTCCCAATATATGGCACGGGTATTTGATCATGACTGAAAAGATAAAATACATATTTTGCACTACGTCAGCCATCTTGCAATCTCTTCAGCTAATTGTTCAAGTGGAAGCTTCACTTCCAAATTCGTGGTCGCCATTACAAAAACTATTGCAATATAATACCTACCTCCATAATCAGCCTTAAAAGTTCCCACTGACTTCTTCAATAAATAGACGTAGTTGGGTCGATCGATCAGGTTAAGCTACGTTTTCCGCGGTAGGTCCGTCGATGAGTGACCATCGTTACATAACAAGACCCCTCCGTGCTTCAGAAAGCACGTTAACCCGTTGGTCTCTGCTGTCATTCGTGGATCTTTGACAGTCATTACGGATCGTCAGAAGCCCGAAAGTCTAACAACCAGTCTTACCAAGGGGTATCGTGTCACCCAGTAACTGTGTTGTGGAGGCCAGATAGGCAGTCGCTGCATGTAAAATACTGGTATTCAGCTGCATCCGGTTAGACTGGAAGCTGACCCCAACAATATTGGGATAAGGCTAGGCAGATGATGAATCGTAGTTAGCATATAAAAGAAATCCACAGGCTACCTATCTTCACGCATCCCCCTTAAGTCCAAAACTTTTACCGAATCAACTCAAGCATCAATTTCAGAACTTAAAATTTAATATTTCCTCACTTAATCGCAAACAAGTTGCCAACATACGGAAGAAGTAGCAAACAATAAAGGCGATGTTACGCCGAGAAATTTGATTAACACTGATTTCATTCAAAGCGAAGTTTTGTTTGATAAAGTTAAATTTCTTCAAGCTGAACTAAGTTTCAAGTGTTGGATTAATAATAAAAGATTTATTAAAAAAATTATGCCAATTTATATTGTGAGTTATTTCATTCGTTTTGAAATGTCTACGTGATTTAAGACATCATAATTAAACGGTAGTAGGTATTATGTAGAGCCGTGGTTGCCCAGTCGGTGGTCGTGGGTTTTTTTTTTGGTGGGAAATCATCAAATAACTTCTCCGGCTCTGGGTGGAGCAGGAGGAGGGGTCAATCTTTTACTGACTAAAACCCACCCGTTTTCCCTCAGTTGCCTGTGTGCCAGGGGCCGCGGTATCTCTTTCGAACAACCCGCACCCCTGGCAGGCATCGGCCCTTGCGGACCCCACCAGTTGGTGCTGACATCTCTTTGAGGCGCGCGTGGAACACAACGCGCCGTCGACCCGGACTTGGTCCTTACCGGACAGCGAGCTACCCATTATTCGCTGTCCGCAAGCCCGCGCCTACGGTGGCCGGGAATCAGTCTGGGATTCCCGACGCCCAGGGCGTCTCCCGCGGCGACTACGGCCGTGAGGGCGCATATACTGCCACTCCCTCACGTGCGCCGCCTCCCTCTTCGCGAGCATTACTGCTTCGCAGAAGATTACTGCTTCGCAGAAGATTACTGCGTCGCAGAAGGTCGTGGGTTAGAACCTAAACAGGCGGTATACTTTGTGTAAATAATTTCATCACCACTGCTCTGAAAACGGTGAAGGAAAACATTGTTAAGAAAACCGCATGTCGTAGAACCAAAAATTCGAAGACATGACTGTGACTTTTACTAACACATGTGATTACACGCTTGATATTAGCTTCACTTGTATGTTTGTTTGTATGTAACCGACTCTTTAGAGCGCGATTTTGACCCACTTTAAACGGTCAGATTTCATTGAAACTTTGTAAACTTATCGAGGACCGATGACTATTCAATAATTTAAAAAAAATGAGATAAATGAAAAAAAAAGGAAAAAAGACACGTTTTTGTAGTTAGCAGAACTAAAAAATTGAAAATAAATAATAGTTTAAAAAACTAAAAAACACGCTTTAAAAACCAAACTAAAAAAGGAGAAAATAATTGAATTCAATTAAAAAGCGGTGGGGTGCTCGAGATCGCTCTCGAAAACTGTGACCCAGCAATGGAAATATGTATTATAAATATGCTAGGCATAGGTACCTTTAAAGATCCCTATCTCCTGAAAAATAGTGCGATATTTTGAATAGATTAAAACTTTTCCGCTACTTCCCCGTTTAGTACTAGTACCGCATTAGTACCTACAAGTGCTACGGGTCCCGTTCCGACACAAGTACTGCCACATGGTTCCCGTTCCGGCACTTGAACAAACGTATCGCTTTTATTCATGCAGTACCGGTAATCCAGGTTTTAACAGCACTTATAGGAATGCAAGTATTTCGTTGTGTGGACATTCGCGTTAATTTGTATAATGTAGTGGGCATTAAGCTTGCAGTAGACAGGTGCGATGGAATTTTGGTAGAACAATTTTCATGAAGTTTTCATTGAAATTGTCCTAGTACACTCGCGTCGCGCCTGTCTTCAGGAGTTTTTAATCATAGTGTTATTTACTTACTGGCTGACCTCAACAACCCAGTTACTGGGTAACACGATACCCCTTGTTAAGTCTGGTTGTCAGCTTTCGGAGTTCTGACATCCAGGAATGACAGCCGGGACTAATGGCTTAACGTGCTTTCTGAGACACGGAGGGGTCTTGGTGTGTTTAGAAGGTCACTCATCCACGGACAAACCGCGGTAAGAGTAGCTTAACCTGATCGATCGACCCGCGTGACTGTTACTTTGCTAAGAAGCTTGGTTAAGCTTCTTAAACAAGAATAATAAGATTACCATCAACGTCCACTTAATTTAGATTGACTACAAACCCTCACATGACAAATTTATGATATATATGTTCCTCATATCTCTTTTATAATATAATAGATATGTGCAAAATGAGAGAAACATAAACCCACCAGTCAGTAAAGGTCCTAAGGGGCCCAAGCAATACTTCCCACGCTCTCTGCTAAACTCACGCCCACTCCTTGACATTTCCGTGCCCACAATCATGTAAACAGCGGACAAGTTGGATTCACACACGAACGGTTCCGTACAATATTTAACACAACTTATAAAAAATAAAAATAAAATAACATCACTCCTTGTTTCCCCGAATGGTTAGGCAGACGTGTACCTACCTATAGTACCTACACCCAAATTTGGGTAGTTATATTTAAGTCCCCTATAAAAGAGGGCGAGCCTAAAGCCATCAACAGAGCACAAATCTAGACTCCAGACTGCTACTGACAAATTACAGATAGAAAAACCCATATAACACTTTGACCGACCTGTACATCGAACCCAGGATCCCTCAGCTGTAGCGCTTGTGACCACTAGACCAACGAGGCAGTTATTTTTACTATTATATTTGTTTCTTGCCCATATTCGAATCTACCTTTTGAAAAGGGCGACTAGAATCAATTTTATTTGAATGTCAGTTTTGACATCCAAAAGTGCCTTTTGTGTGCCAATTTGAAATCAATGCTTTATAGTATATTTTATATCGAAGGACTAAACGAAGCCATAATATACCAGAGGAGGTTTGACTCCCGAGCGTGCGAGGGAGGCAATGAAACCGAGGATATATTAAGTTGGCGTTTAGTCTCGAGGTTCAAACTGTACTTTTCACTTTGAGTGCGAGAAAAATAGTCAATTTAGTACAAAAACATTTAATAAATATTACTTAATAAAATAAAAATCACAATATCTATTATGTCTTTTGCTCTTTGCTCGACGTTAAACTCTTTACCATTGAACATATATACCACAACTGTCACTGGACATTCATAATAATACTTTTAGAGCATGAGAAGTGAAAAGAAATTTTTCACTTCTCATGCTCTAAAAGTACGCCAATATAGCCCTACGAAGCGGGACTAAAGTGACCACTTTAGTCTCTAGGGAGTAAAAAGTAATTAGATTTAATTTCCTTCATGTGACATAGACAAACTCAAACAGCCAGTAAATATACTATTATCTGTGGAGTGTGGACCATCTTCATTGCGAAAATGTTGAGAGTTTTAGTTCCATGGTTTTTGCCAAGGTGGCGCCATTTGTTTTAAATTGTTAATCTGTGACTGGTTTAGAAAAAAAACTGACCGCGAAAATTTCAGAATTTTTGTCGAGTGTAAATTTGTTCGGTTTTAAATGAATTTATTAAGAATGTCCAGAGACAGTTGTGGTATATATGTTCCCTGATGAAGAGTTTAACGTCGAGCAAAGAGCATAGACATAATAGATATTGTGATTTTTTATTTTATTACTAATATTTATTGAATGTTTTTGTACTAAATTGACTATTTTTCTCGCACTCAAAGTGAAAAGTACAGTTTGCACCTCGAGACTAAACGCCAACTTAATATACCCTCGGTTCCATTGACTCCCTCGCACTCTCGGGAGTCAAACCACCTCTGGTATATTATGGCTTCGTTTAGTCCCTCGATATAAAATATACTATGTTATAGCTGCAATAGTAGTATACACTGTGAAAATTTCAAGTGTCTACCTATTACGGGTCAAAAGATACAGCCCTGTTATAGAAGGACGGATACTTGGGTCCCGTTAGCACCCTTACGAACCCTAAAAAATCGTAAGTAAATAAAATATGAAAAGACAATACAATTTATTGTTCTAACAAGAGAGTCTCTCTCTGAGAGTCTTTATTTACACGTTGTAAGCCTAGATCCGATCTCAAGACTTTGATAAAGGTTAGGTTGATCAGATTTCGTGTCTGACCTAGGTAAGGTTTTATTGTAATAGTACCTAGATGAAATTGGAACTGACGTGAGACATAGGTTTGACATAATTCGTGAATAATGAGAGAAGCAAATAATAGTGGTTGATAGGGCGTCGCCTATATCAAAAGGTACTTATACCCCATTTATTATAGCTTTAGAAAAAATAATAGTTTAAAAAACTAAAAAACACGCTTTAAAACCCAAACTAAAAAAGGAGAAAATAATTTAATTCAATTAAAAAGCGTGGGGTGCTTGACATTAATTGATTATAAAAATACCACAAAAAGCACCCCACGCTTTTTAATTGAATTAAATTATTTTCTCCTTTTTTAGTTTGAGTTTTAAAGCGTGTTTTTTAGTTTTTTAAACTATTATTTATTTTCTATTTTTTAGTTCTGCTAACTACAAAAACGTGTTTTTTTTTTCTCAATTTTTTTTTTTAATTGCTGAATTGTCATCGGTCCTGGACAAGTTTACAAAGTTTCAATGAAATCTGACCGTTTAAAGTGGGTCAAAATCGCGCTCAAAGGAGTCGGTTACATACAAACAAACATACAAGTGAAGCTAATATAAAGAGGCTCGTAGAAGCAGGAGTGCAAAACATTTTATTTCAAAGTTAAGTTGTAACTTTTTTAGGTAGATTTAAGACAGTACTAAATACTGAGATAAACGAAGTAAAAGTAATTTTTATTTTAAATAATGTTCTATTTATAATAACATCTTCATCACACATTACAAACCTACAACAAAACGAATGAATTAAACAAACAATCACATGATGATTTAAATCTAATTAAGATTATAAGGATTTTTTTTTTACAATACTTTATTTTAAATAACAACTTACGACCCACAATACTCTGGTAAAACTTCGTCGTCATCAGCTAATTTCGTTACTCGGTGTTGTTCACTCCTGCTTCTTTTAGGTTTTTAGTATTGACACTTTAATTTTTTTGGCATTAATCGTAACTGCAACACGTTTAATGTAATTTTGTTACGAAGTGTACATTAAAAATAACTTTTTTTAACTTCTGTCTAATGCTATTGTAAATGGAGTATAGTTTCGTATGGAGAAGAATGAGCAAGAAATTTGACAGTTACTCTTTGGAAATGCTTTAGGTACAATATTTTGTATAATAGTAATTATAGCCGTAAGGGTCGCTTAATCAGGTGAAAGTACGGTGACCATCTCTTAGAATAGAATAATTATTTATTTGCATAGAAAGTAGTTACAAAAAAAAATGCAGATGGTTCTATAATTAAGAGATCCTTATACATTCTACCTTAAATTAGGCATGCAAACATTTAACACAAGGGCTTAATAATCTACAATAATGTGTATATGAAAATTCTTGTAATATGATCAACCAAGACCCCTCCCCCCTCCCTCCGTGACTCAGCAATCACGTTATGCCGTTGTTCCCGACAGTCATCTATCTATCTATCTATATAAATAAAAAGAAAAGTCCTGAATAACTGACTGACTCATCAATGCCCAGCCCAAACCCTTGGACCTAGAAAGCTGAAATTTTGCACAGAGGTTCCCTTTATAACGTAGACAAGGAATAAGGAAGGAGTTTTCGAAATTCAACCCCTAAAGGAGTTAAATAGGGGATGAAAGCCGCTGGCTAAAGCTAGTTTGTAGATACAATAGTTACGGGTCGTCAGAAGCTTGAAAGTCTGGCAACCAGTCTTACCAAGTGGTTTCGTTTTACCCAGTAACTGAGTTGGGACGGTTAGCTAGGTTAGTTAGTTGGTAAGGTTATTCAGCTGCATCTGGTTAGACTGGAAGCCGACCCCAACATAGTTTGGTAAAAATGCTTGGCAGATGACGATGTATAGCTAAACGTGAAGACGATATAATTAGCTCTACCTAAAATAAAATTATCATACCACGATAGGCGTAAAAGTAAACTTTACATAGTATAAATCAAAGTCGCTTTTCGTGTCTGTACGCTTAGATCTTTTAAAGTACGCAACGGATTTTAATATATCAATAGACAGAGTTTTTTTTTGGTTGGACATTTTGCAGTTGACCTTCAGAGGCCGTGACTGCTCAACCAGTCTTTCCTGGGGCTGCCATTAAGAATTAACTTGACGCCTCCGGCCAGGGCTTAAAACTACTTAAATACTAGGCGACTGCGCGCTAAGGGCACCCCCTGCGGAGTACGGGCTTCGGCTCAGGGCGTCACTGGTAGGGGGACAGCAAGTGGGGACAGGCTGCATCAAAATATTGGCATTATTATTATTAGTAGGGGAATTTAACTCTACTGGCTCAGCTGCGGCGCGGGCTGACGCATCAACGAGCAAGGATCGGTCGGGGGTCTCGACGTTATGCGCCGTTACTCGGGGTCTTCGCGGGGCGCGAGGACCTCGGCGCCGAGGTCGGAATGAATAGACAGAGTGATTTAAGAGAAAGGTTTATATGTATCGATCGACCTCCACGTGGGCGAAGAGGCTGGAAAAGCTAATTAAAAAAAAACAATGACATGTCAATTCATTATGTGATAGATACAAGGTGTTCACATATTTGTTAACTGTACGGATCATACCAACAACGTACAGTGTCTTAAGGGAAACCTAGTCGCGGGCTCGAACTCACTGGTGGGCCTGGCTAAAAATCACGCTGTCTCACCAGGTTTCAGTATAGTATCAGTGATGAGCAGTTAGACGCTAGTCTACACGCACAACGTTATTGAGTGAGATGCAGGATCATTTATAGTAAACAAATTGCGAAAAAATTAAGAAAAGTCCTTTGGAAGATCGGGTTTTATGAAAAAGCCAATGCATATATCAATGGCCTATATATTTTATTGAACTTTTCGATAATTGAACTTTATCGGTACCGACTTGGTTTTTTTTGGATTTTACACTTCTTTTATTACTTAGACACGCCCAAAGTTAAGTAAAATTAGCAAGAAAAACTAATCTTTGTTGGGTCCTAACTTTTGTAATGGGTTTTTATTTTAGTATTCTGTTTCCGTACAAACAATATTAATAATGAGACAAAACGATATCATATTTTACTTTGGGTGTGCCATGTCAGACAGTGGAGTAAAACACTCCCGAAGTTTGTATGCAACAACTGTGGACTGGGTTCACCTTAGGGTTCTGCGTTACACAATTCTGAGCATCGATTTCACGTACCTAGTTCGTATAGTTCGTTCTACGTAACAAATACGGAAAGCTTGCGAATGACAGAAATCTCCAGTTAACGGGCACAAAATGGGAGCCGGGATCTCTATCGCATCGTGAATTTTCCATGAGACCGCTTCACTTTCTCGATCCTTGGAATTCCGTCCATTTACCGATTTTCTATACTACATAATACGGATCCAGATATCCACATTAGGTATCTGTTTGTCTATTTGATAGATGGATAGAAATAGAATAGAATAGGTCTTTATTTGCTTCGAATGTAGGTACATAAAAATAAGTTGTTAAATTAAATAATAGGATCCATGTACATTCTGCCTTAATATAGCATGCAAATTTAATACAAATTATAGGATAATAAAATTATTACAAAAAATCATCATTTAAGAAATCCTGCACAGAATAATAACATTTGTCTACAAGGAATTCTGTGAAACGTTTTTTAAATTTATGCAACGGTAAGTTTTTAATCTGGTCAGGTATTTTATTATAGACTACAGGAGCCATACAAATCACACTTTTTTTAATAAGCTAGTTTTAAATACACCCGTGTGTAATAGATTCTGGTATTGAGATCTGATAGCTGTACTTCGTTTTCTAGTTTCTATTAAAATTGCAAATATACATCGATTATTTATTAAAAATATTGCTAATTCAAGGATATAAAGACATGGGAAGGTTAATTATTTATGAGACTTGAATATAGGTACGTAACTGTCTGTTACTTTAAGGCCCATAGTATCCTCATCTCCCGTCTGAATGCTAAAGCACGACTGCCGCCCGCGCCCGCGCAGGGCACCTCTGAGCCTTTATCTCAAAATGGGGATATTCCTTGGCAAATGTTGATTAATTTACAATTGTGCTCTAGCGATTCTATGGTACCTCTAACTATCTATTTTTCAGTATATATTTTTTTCCAAATAACGAAGCCGTTTAGTAGGAGTATGGAATAAAAGCCTAAATATTGCGTGTTGGAAAATATTTTTTTACAGCAAAAGTATTAACCTTACAAAAAAAGTACTCCCGGCAATATGATCTATATGAATCTATAGCAAAATCATATATTTTTCAAATCTTCAAGTCAAGCCGTTAATGAGCAGTACGGTTCATAAAGTGACCGTGTTACGCTACCAAACGGGACGTAGGCCCTTAAGACGAAATATAGCTCTCAGACAGCGCTTTTGGGCTTTGAAAAAGATAAGGATAAAATCTAGAATATTATTGAATGCCTATTTTAGAACAACTACACAACCCAGTTACTTACTAGGTAACACGATTTCCCTTTGTAAGACTGGGTCACAAACTAAATTCAAATATATAGCCTATGACACTCACCAATAACGTGGCTTTCTATAGGTAAAAGAATTTTCAAAATCGGTTCAGTAGATCCAGAGATTACCCCCTACAACCTCACACCTTACAAACTCACAAACTTTACCTCTTTATAATATTAAGTATAGATGACATAGTCGCGCGAAAAGTCACATTTGTACGTCAAAATTCACATAAATATGACCAAGTTTTTGCGCGACGACCGCTTTTGGTTAGGACACGGTTTATGTACGTGCGTTTCGCTAGTAGTAAGGACCTGTCCTTCTGTACGTACTATGCTGTGGTATTAATGTTCTGAATGAACGCGTGACCGAGGCTTTATGCCATTAATTACATCTGCTAGTGGCCAGGTTCAAGTGCCCATTCTAGCCAAACACACGCTTGTATTTGACCTTTAACTTATGCGTATTATAGGGTTGAATAAAATAGAAGCGATTTGCTAATTGGCTTTGCTGATGTATTTTTCATTTAGAATTTAACTGAGTTGTTTCAAAGTCAAACAGAGTTTTTAAACTTGGCTTTTGTCCAGACTAAGGTGAGTTGAGTTCAAAACTAAAAAAAAAAGTAGAATAAGCAAAACCTTAGAACCACCTTAGAACATTAATAAGTATATAGTCTTACGAAAGCTAAAGATGAAATAGATTTGCTCTCGCTACGCTGCGCGCCAAGCTACGCCGCGTAGCAATTTGCTACGAGCTACGATCGCGTAGTCTGAAAGCATTCTAGATTTTCAAATCTTTCTTTTGTGTATTAAACTGAAGCATTAAAATGTGTGAAATTTTGATCTACTGTATCCTACTAGAATATTATAAATGTGAAAGTTTGTAAGTTTAAATATTATGTTTGTTACTCAATCATGCAAAAACGGTTGAAAGGATTTGGATGAAATTTGGCATACAGATAGATTATAACCTGGATAAACACAAAGGATATTTTTTTATCCCGGTAATACGTTCCCGTGGGACAATTTCCAACCTCAAAGTGGGCGCAGCCGCTAGCAAAGGCTAGTTGTAAAATAAATAATAGTTTAAAAAAATTAAAAACACGCTTTAAAAACCAACTAAATAAATAATAGTTTAAAAAACTAAAAAACACGCTTTAAAAACCAAACTAAAAAAGGAGAAAATAATTTAATTCAATTAAAAAGCGTGGGGTGCTTTTTGAGGTATTTTTATAACCAATTAATGTCAAGCACCCCACGCTTTTTAATTGAATTAAATTATTTTCTCCTTTTTTAGTTTGGTTTTTAAAGCGTGTTTTTTAGTTTTTTAAACTATTATTTATTTTCTATTTTTTAGTTCTGCTAACTACAAAAACGTGTTTTTTTTTCTCGATTTTTTTTTTAATTATTGAATTGTCATCGGTCCTCGACAAGTTTACAAAGTTTCAATGAAATCTGACCGTTTAAAGTGGGTCAAAATGGCGCTCAAAGGAGTCTGTTACATACAAATAAACAAACATACAAGTGAAGCTAATATAAAGCGTGTAAAAAGGAGAAAATAATTTAATTCAATTAAAAAGCGTGGGGTGCTTTGAGGTATTTTTATAATCAGTTAATGTCGTCAATGATCATCGTCGTCGTGGAGCTCCTGCGCCCACTCTCTTAAGTACAGTCTGTAGAAAACCGACAGGCCAGCAGCCACCAACGTATTATATGATCACCAAAAGAGATAAATCGTCGGATATAGTTGAAGTTTATTAAGAAACCGATGGATGTTTTCGAATAAAATTTAACTTCATTAATAATTATTTTTTTTAATAATTTTTATTTATTTAATAAAAACGTATTCAAAAAGAGTACATTTAGCCAACAGTAATCAATTTCCCATACAATTATAGTGCCTAAAAATAATAAATAAAAAAATAAACCTTCCTGACAATTATAAGAAAACTTTAAGTAATCTAATGAATGTATAATATTAATAATTTAATTTAGTATCTATTTCAAATTTAATTTATTTTTTATTTTCTAATACTATGGGTGTATGTGTAAAAACTGGCCTGAAATAAAAGTTTTTTTTTTTTTTACAAATGCAAGTGATAATGTTTCGGAATTACAATTTTAGGTAGCGACCCGTCCGATCTAGGTTTGTTTATATCTGTGTTTCGGGCCATCACTTTATATTTCAATGAAATTGATACAAAAGTAATCTATTAACAACTATGAAATAAAGCATATTGGTAATTAAACACACAACAACCTACAACTAAGCCAATGTAAATACTATAAATGTAAATACTTACGAGAGAATAAATAAAAAATAGAAAACAAACAGTTCATTTATAAAATGAAATTTCGTTGACGATGGTGGTTACGCTTCACAGAACGAGGTTAAGAGGTACCTACACCCCACCACATTCTAAATTGTCTTCCATTTCACTAACCAGATTACACCACTTCAGTGGGTTGTCTATACGAGACATTAATTTATCATATACGAGCTTTACAATGTTAACGTACCTACAAAATCATATTAGCCCGATAATTTTAACAAGAGTGAAGGGTAGAAAGCGTACCCACGTCAAATTAGTTTACGAGACCTAAATTTCATGAAACGCAGAAAACTTCTGTGTAAAATGTCGCAGGTTAATTTCTTGTTGTGGAGAACAATGGTAGCCTATTCGTAAAGGCCGCAACTTAGGAGTGGTCGGTCGTAGATTTGAACAAAGACAGGCGCTTTAATTTGTGTATTTTTTTTTTTTAAACGGTGCCCCACCCTAGGAATTTCTCCTGTATTGTGGGTGCGTTTACAAACATTTAAACTCACATACACAAACAATTATATTCATCAATCGCAAAACGGCAAAGAAAAACATCGTAAGGAAACCGGCATGTCATAGCCCCAAAAATTCGAAGACATGTGACACCTACAAACCCGCACTGGCCCACGAGGTGGATTCCGGCTAACTCCCTCTCACCGAGATGAGGCCTGTGTTACAGCAGTGGGAACATTTTAGGCATATTATGAGTTATTAGTAAGTTCTTGTTTAGTTTTGTTGAAAGACTTGGCTATGTGCCTACAAACCCAAGTTTATATAAATACATATACTTTAGGTAGATGACATTTGAATTTACATCCCACACTCCATCGTCATCATGTACAGTCAGCGTCAATAATATCGGGACGAACAGACTTTTCAAAATAATCTAAACAACTACGAAAATTAAATGACACAAGGAATGTTTCAGAATGAAAACAGTAAACAACAACTGTCATTTTGACGAGAACTTTATCAAATTGAGATAAAGTTTAATTTTCTTAGTTGTTGAGATCATTTTGAACCGTCTGTTCGTCCCGATATTTTGGACACTGACTGTACCTAATCTATTCCCAACTATTTTTGGGTCAGCCTCCAGTCTAATCGGATGCAGCTGAATACCAGTATTTAATATGGAGTGACTACCTATATGACCTCCACAACCCAGTGTTATACTCAGTAGCAGGTTTTACACAATAAAACACGAACTATAATTCACACTCAGTCTGTATTTGGGCAGGGTAACATCCTTATCTCTAGTTCACAATATAATGCCCCTTCAAAATGATTTGCCTCCCTTTTTATACACTTAACCGCCATATTCAAATCAACTGTCAGTTAATTACTCAATGTGCTATGGATACTGAATTATTGTTATAAAAATCAACTAAATTAATTATTATGGGAAAATAAATACAAAGAATATTATTAGACATTAATGAGAATATTTGAAAGTAATTTAGGAATAATTAAGCAACTAGTACGTCATAACCGTCGAGTATCTATTTGGTACTAGTTAACGCCAATCATTGGGTAACACGATAGGTACCCTTTCGTAAGACTAGTTGTCTTTTCACGCTTCTGACAACCAGTAACGAGTGTCAAACATCCACAAATGACAGCCGGGACCAACGGCTTCAAACTCAAACTCAAAGCATTTATTTCAATTAAACCATTTACAGGCACTTTTGAATTGTCAAAACGTAGACCAGTTGGAAAGTTGAAGCTAGTTGCCCATTCCAAAACGTAGATCTCTATGGAGAAGAACGGGCAAGAAACTCCATGGACACTCTTTTTAATCATGTTAAGTATTACAAAAACTTGGGAACATTATTCTTGTTGCTTCTATATGTGAGAACAATGTAAAAAAAAAACAATTCTAAACATAAGATTTAAATTAAGCCATGGAAGTTAGGAGTTGACCAGTCTCAACCGACGGCGCCCATTCACGAACTTGACGCGTGGATCAGCACCATCCAGCTCAACCATTTTGTAGGGAACCGAATGATCCAACACACGCGCCACCATCAGCGAGACATTTAAATGAGCATGACATACTCGCAACTGCCACGCTTTTTCAAGTCAACGTACATCAAAACAACATAATTATTATACGGATGCATGCTTAACGTGCTTTCCGAGGCACGGAGGGAACTTGGTATGTAAAGATGGTTACCCATCCACGGACCAGCCGTAGCTTATCTTGACACAAGCTCCTCTCCCTCATCTATACTCCAAAGTATGGATTGTCAATTCAAACATTTCTCAGCAACCCTACATAGTACCGTAGACACCTTTAAATGTCGCAGCATCATGCTGAGATAGGGGCCTTTTGGCCTCGTACAGTATTTTGTTTTTTTATTTTTTACTTTTTATAATATTTTAATTTTTTTTTTTTTTTTGTTAAGCATATTGTGTAGTTAAGTTTCTTATATTCCTGTGCGAGTCTAATAAATACGTTTTCTTTCTTTCTTTCTTTCTACCGAATATTACCTACCTCTGAGCGAAACAACCAAAACAACCGAAACTTGACCACATTTCAGTGTACCGTAAGTGCTCTCCACCGACTAATGAAGCTGAACTTTGTAATTGTATTATGTGGGTAGTTTCACAAGAGATTCAGAGGGTAATGGTACAGCAAGGCTAAGAGGGAACATTGTCAAAATTCGCTGAAAATTCGTTCAAGTTTTCGGAAAAAAAATGAAATCTGGAGAAAGTTATGATTTCACTCTGATATTACATTGTAAGCCATCCGGCAGTGCCATCTACGCGCAAACTTTAAACATGAATTCAGCACAAGATTCTTGTTGCAACCGATGTATTGTTTTTTTTTACACAAGTACACTATTATTTGTGGCAACAGTTTGCCCGTCGATATCCCGGCCGGGTTTGTATTATCCTGACTCTGTACTATTTTCTCAGAAAATTAAACTCTAAAGAAACATCTCATCGATAAATTGTATTCAATGTTGATGTAATCACTTTCAACACTTCTTCCGCATCATTTATCTAATAACAATTTTAACCATACAACAAGAATCTAAGATTAATGTTTTAAGCACTTAAACTGATCTGAAACAGAAAGACCTGATTAGATTCACTCACCTGCACTCGGAAAACAACAAACACATCTTCCATCCCTTTCTTCAGATTACAAACTGCATGTGAGAAAAAGAGACAGAAGCATCTTTACCAGTTTTTAATTAAATTTGTATCAGCTAGACGCCAGTACAAGTGATCGATCGATTCTAAGCTGATTTTGAAACGGTTTTATACAAGTAAGAGATGAAAAGAAGGATAAATTGATTTAGATACAATTTTATTTGTGTACCCTCTTTTTATTAGGTTAGAAAGGCGAAAAAACGATACAATTTGGTATTTTTATTTTCGTTCACAAGGTTATTTATCGAGTTCTTATCTTATGAATCATTAATTCTATAATCTTTGACTGAACTTCAATTATTTTAACGTAAATAATTATCTCGTTTAGATATTTAAATTTTTACAAGTGTTTCAAAGTGGAGGATGAATCTAGTTTTTAACTTCACGAGTCGCTGAGTTAGTCCATAGATAGATCTTTTAGATTCTGAGAAAAGAACCTCCTGACTAATTAATGTCTCAATCTCGCAAAAATAAATATTAGATTAATCAAATAATGATGGAGTAATTAAAACAAAACGTTACTCAAACGCTTAAGGGTGGTTAATTAAAAGATGTTTGAAAATCCTTCTTAACAAAAGCTTGAAAGAACCTTAAAAGAAAATCGCGAGTCATTATTTCCGCTACTTGTACACGGACGTTTAATCCGATCAGGTAAACGATTATAAAGTGCTATTTTATACTGTTACAGTAAGACAGTGTTTTTAACGATTTAAAAAAGCCGAATTAAGGAATCCCGTGCTGGGCGCCATTTTGAAAATCTGTGCACGCTTAGCTTAGAATATTACATTTCAAAGTGACGTCACCTATTATAATGTTACAATATTAATGGAATTTATTGAAGCAACATGACGGTATTATGTTAACATCGCTTTATTAAAGCAAGGCACCGTAGTCCCAACTGGGCGCCATTAAGGATAAAAATTGCGGTCCGTTGTACTCTAAAATGATACACATTCTTAAAAAAAATACATTTATTTATGTCATTATATTTATTTGGTAAAATACTGTGTAGCTACTGTAAGTACCTAGCGCGGCTTTTTAACCTTGGGTTTCTCTAAGAGTTAACGACTTCACCAAGCAATTAAAATGCCAGATTAAGCGGTATTTTATTCTTCTTTCCTTCTTTTCTACTCCTAACACTTTGAGACCAAACCATTCCAAGAAGAAAACGTATTAAAAACCGTTAGAACCTTCTTAGTAAATGTCAGTTTGAGAGCTTAGAGCAATATCGATAGTGTTTTTGAAACAGTTTTCCGATGCGTTAGAAATAACATTCATTTTCTTGAAGAATACAATTTTGCCAGCAAAAGATACAATAAAACATTTAAAGTGCAGTTTTCTTCGCAAAAACTACTTAACAAAGTTAGATATTACCATTTTCAAAATTCACTTTGAGTAAAACAGCTGTTTTATGTATTTAAAACTAGCTGCCAGCGCAAACGTAGCCTCTAGTCACTGCGTTTAGTCGCTGCAGCAAAATGCAGAGTTGTTGTTTGCATCTGCTTCTAGTTGCTGCGACTAGCGACAACATGCGACTCCCCTAGCCCGTCGTTGCGACTCTCCTACCCGACGCCAAAGCGGAGTTTTGAACCGAATGTATGAAAGTGGTCGTCAGCAGCCAGTCGTTGGGTCTAGTCGTCGAACTGTCGCATAGTATGCGCCGTGTCTTAAGCAACTTGAACATTTCAAAGACGTTGCAAACTTTGAAATACTAATTGCATTTTAACAATTGTCGAAGTAATCACTTTGTCTTTTCGCTACAGCTTGCATTTCAAGTTAACTGCGCAACTTAAGCGTCTGCGATCTAGACAGATGAGACACACCGCAAGTTATTTCTCATTTAGTTGAGAATTCCCATTTAGTGCGTATGCAAAGAAAATGTTAAGTTGGAGGTAAAAAGTTTAATGTAGAATTCTCTTTCTTTGTCGTATTTATGTTAGATTTTGTTGGTTTTAAATGATCTTCACCTGAACTCGGCTACTTCCACAGCGTTATCGGTGGTCTCACAAAAGTCGTCCATAGTATAGGTCTTAGTGCACAAAAACTAAATGTAGAATTAGTACGTGTTACATTTTACGATTAAATTAAACAAGTTTTTTATTGATAGGAAAAGTTAAGCAAAGAAGGATTACAGTATATTTTTTTGTTAATTTCATCACAATTATTCTTAATCTCAGATGCTTTATAACTTATTGCCCGCGGCTTCGCCCGTGTGGAGGTTGAAAATTAACCCACCGAAACGTACTATCGTGATGAAAACTATAATATGTATTAATACAGGTTATAAACTATCAGTGTGCCAAATTTCATTCAAATTCGTTCAGCCGTTTTTGCGTGATGGAGTAACAAACATCCAAACATCTTCACAAAGTTTAACATTTATAATATTAGTAGGACCCACAAGCATGTCTATTTGATGATAAGTGGTCATCCGCTATGGTGAATGCGTTGCCCACCACAGAAAAAGTTGAAATCTCGTATTATTTATTTAAAATATATTTGTTAGAATATTGTTGTTACAAAGTTATTACACATAATAATATGACGCCCATAATATTCTGCTGTTTCCAGCGTACAAATATCTCAAGGAATTAAAATTAAATGTACAATATAATATATCAAAACTAGTATGTTGAAACCATACAATGTCAAGGATAAGGAAAACGTTAATTACTATCATGATATAATCTGTCAAGGATTATTAATTATAATGTCAAAAATTATTGATTATCTACAATATAAAAAATATTCAATACAATGTCATGTTAAATTCTATTCAATCATTAGGGATATAAAGGCAAGTCGTCGTCTGAATTAAAATTTTTCATTTAAAAACTCATTTGTTGAGTAATAACACTTAGACAATAGGAAGTTAAATAAATTCATTTTAAATGTCATGAAGTTAAGATTTTTTAAAACATTACGTAATTTATTATAAACAAAAATTGCCATACAGTAAACATTATTGGAAAATAGTTTAATTCTTTGCTGGGGTACACGTAGTCTGGATATTTCAACTTTTTCTTATTTCAACATCATTATGTACTTGAAATAGAGCTATGCTTTTATATACAAAGATACAGAGTTCGAATATTGTATATAACGATGGGAGTGGTTTTATTTTTATTTTTTTAAAGAGTGGGACACAGCTTTCTAATGGTTGTTTTTTTTTTTTTTTGAGGGTGGGAAATCATCAAATAACTTCTCCCGCTGTGGGTGGAGCAGGAAGGCGTGTCAGACTTTTACTGACTAAAACCCACCCGTGTTCCCTCAGTTGCCTGTGTGCCAGGGGCGACGGTATCTCTTTCGAACAACCCGCACCCCTGGCAGGCATCGACCCTTGCGGACCCCACCAGTCCGACGCACCAGGACACATGGCACGCCATGAGCTTTCTAATAGTTGGGCTTTGGTTGGGCTTATGTTACTAAGCGCCATAAATAGGTACCTATAGCTTTAGTAATCGAAATGTAATAAAGGTCTTATACAAAAACCTGTCATAATAAGCTTATAATGTCCCTGCTTACAATGTAACTGCTGGGGCACAGGCCTCCTCTCGATGAGAGAGAATGGGCCGTAATCCACCACGCGAGCCCAGTGCTGGTTGACAGATGTCACATGTCTTCTAATTTTTGGTTCTAAGACATGCCGGTTTCCTCACGATGTTTTTCTTTACCGTTTTGAGAGCAGTGATGATAAATAATTGACAAAAACCTATACGAGACTCATTCTTTTAATTCAGAAACGGCTTTAAATCCAAGACGTAATAATGAAAGAAACAATTAAATGCTCCTTTAAAAGACTACGAAAAGCTGTTATAAGACTCAGTCTTCTAAGCTTAGCTTAGCTCCTATTTAATTTAACTCCTCATATAGACAAAGTTTGCTCCCACTGCAATGTAATACCGGACTCTAGCGGTTTGGATGCAAACGTACACCTTATATTTATGTTGGTACTAATGTGGGTTGTTGAGCGTCGGAGTTTCACTTCAGTCCATATAGAAAACTAGATTTTAGATCTAAATATGCATATGATGGCGTCATAACGTCTGGCTGAATCAGAGGCTACTTAATAAATTATGGGAAATATTTAATTGACTCTCTCAAACCGTAATGACCTTCTAATGATGCACGATTTTTAAACAAAATTTTTAACCTTCTGGCGTTTTTTCGTAATTAGTCGCAATAAGTAAGCTAGGGTCCTTGTATAATAATATTTTAATATCAGATTATTCAATTATCCAATGAATGCTGTTGAATTGTCTATACTCCCCCAAAAAAAACCATCCACGGACCGATCTCCGGAACCGTTACTTAACCTTGAAAATCGACCCGTATGGCTGTAATTATTTAGCCATGAGTCCCTCGCCCGAAGTTCTTATAAATAACTTAAATTACAGGCAGACAAGAATGTGGCACAAAAAAAAATCCTATCCAGATACTTAATGGCCTTTAGACCTACTCCTTCGCATTATATATCAACAACAACAACTATGTCATTCTACATATTTTCCAAGGCAAACTAGAAGAAGTATTCTCATTTGTGTTGCGGACAATTAAAAGCGGAATGTAGTCGACACCTCTGATATACTAATTCGCACGCGGCCTCAGATTCTCTGCATAGGTACACAGCCTCTATTAATCACTAGGGACCACAATGCTTTCTCCGTAAAGCGAGGTCCTACAAAGACGAAAAAGGGTAAGTAGGTATACATTTTTGCCAAAATGCGGTAAAATTTTCTGCAGTCCCGTGGTCAAATTAAAATGAGAAATTGCGGAGATGAAGGGTAAAATTCCGGGTAGGGTCAAACTATTTATATGATGTTGACTTCGGACGTCCATTCTACCTCGAGCCGTTCAAATTATGTAGGTAGTTTACTACAGTGTAGGGTGGCAGGCAAAACGCGCAAACTGAAACCATGGACTCAGTAAGTACTTGATTCTGAAACAGCAGATTGTTTTTTGATAGCGGACGTTCAACGGGCATTGAAATTTTTCGTCGGTTATTAAAAATATTATCACCTGTTTCATAGAAAACTGCAGTACCAGTGATGACGGATAGAATGATGGCCAGGGTAAGCAGTCCCAAATTTTGTAACGGCAATAACCGCGTGATGCAAGCTTAAAGCTTCTTCAGAAGATAAGGCCCCACTTTCACTGATACAGATTTGGAATCAGTGAATCTTGTACGGAAGATTGGTTTTTATTTTTCATTTTTCAGAAATACTTAGAAACCCATAAAAAATAATTGTACTTTGAAATAATGCATCGGTGGATCGGTAAGAGCTGGGATTTCTTAAAGGTAAGCCGATGGAAATGCGCGTGTATTGAACCATCGCCACTGGTACCTACGCGGTCAAAATTTATGGAAACAGTGACATTTTTTTGTTCTGAATCGCGTACTGAATCCAAGGTTTCAGTTTGCGCGTCAATTCCCCTGCCTCCCTGTATGTATTGATGACTGATAGATAATGGAGCTTAACTCCAACAGGCATGCCTTATACATCAGGCTTTTGCCTATTAGCAGCAACATCAGCGACCAGCGGGATCAGCGGCCTCAGCAACGCTTGCCGAACGTGTATACTATGTACGGTCACCAAAAGAGATGAGTGCCGATGGATGTTTGCAAATAAAATAAAATTAATAGAAAACAAAAAGTTCGTGAATGAAGTTAAATTTAATTACAAAACAATAATCGGTTTATTACTAAACCTCAACTATATGCAACGACCCTTACTTATCTCTTTTAGTAACCATACATATGCTATAGGCATAAAGCTGTTACCGATTCGATAACATGATTTATTTATCTTTATCATATTTTTATCCATCGACTCACTGAAATGTAAATTATTCAGCTTCAAAGTACTTATGAAACCACGATTAATATTGACTCTTAGCCAATCATCTCTGCTCTAGTGTTCAATTTAATGCATAAGATGCCGCAAAAGAAAAATGAATTGTGACATCCAGGAGGTTATATTAAAATGAAAGTCCTTTATGAATCTCAATGGTTAATATAATCGTTCGCTTATTCTCTTTCTCCTCTCTTAATATCACTTGAAGCTTGGCTTATTAATTAGGTACTACCTTCTGGCCGCAACATTGTTTGCGTGGACTCCACAATGGATCCAAGAGTATCCTATGTGTTAATCCAGGTTATAAACTATCTGTGTACCAAATTTCGCTCAAATAGATTGAGTTACAAACATGCTAAGTTTTATTTATAATAAATTATAGTAGGATACCGTCTTCTGCTGCAGTCTTATCAATGACGGGTTCAAGTTGATAGATTATTCTACAGTGAAGCTAATAAAGAATACAGATACTGCCTCTAGCGACAATGTCTTTGCATTGCGTATTACCCTACAACACCATCAATTGTCAATCTCCTGTCCTAATCGGGAGCTAGCGTTAAATTGTATTTGACCTGGCTCTAAAGTAAACTGATCATATCAATGTCTAGAATCAAGACTAGAATCTAGCTCCTTTAAAAACTTGCCAGACTAGGCAAATTAATAATTTAAAAACTTCATGATTCAGCACTCCCCTGCCATTATCCCAATTTGTTTGGCGTCGGCGAAACATCTCGTTTTCTTCCACACTTCTATAAACTGTCAAATGTAAAGTAAATAACTCAATTACTTTTCTATTGTCATCAGAATCAATGAATCTGTCGTCATCCGGTAGTCACCCATTTCCAGTCCATCTCATCTTTCACACAGTCCATCCATTGTTTCTATGGTCGTCTACTTTTATACCCATCCACAATCAAACTTAAATCTTCCTATTACGAAATTTTCTCCATTCCTCCGCTTCACATGCCCATACCATGCCAACCGATTTCCCCATAACTTTTCAATCTCTTGTGCCACTTTTTTCTAATAAAACTTCTTACCAAATGCTCAAAGGTCTATTTTTTTCCAGTCTGTACACAGCAATACTAAGAGTATTTCGCTACCTAATAATAAACGGAACAAAAAAAGAAACCTATTATATTTGTAAAACTCCGTAACAAGATAAAAATGGACTCTTAATAATACACCGCACTGTTACAATCTGTGTTGCGACAGTAAAATATTCAAATAAAGGCCCAAACGAGGGTTCGAGTACAGTGTTGCCATATATTGTAGGACTTAGTGGAGTGCGCAAATAGAATAGTATAAGAAGTTTTTGGACGAAAAAGTATCGACGTTACGTATTTTTTAAAGGTCTGAGAAGCTTCAAATTTGAGTAAACTTGGAAGTTTCTCTTGGAAGAACTCTATTTTGCTAAAGGTAGGTAAATACAGAAATCGTTGAGTGTTATTATTAATGTCCGTAGAATAATCCGTTAAGACGCTTTTAAATGTTATGTAATATGAACTTAATAAGCATTTTTTGGAACGTATTTCCGTTTTCACAACACTAATTTTTCATCATTCAGTAAAAAAAAACAAATGAATTCAAAATTAACGCAAGCCTAAATCTATATCGTCGTATTACCAGGAAATGTTCCTGAGGTAACAGTTATAAAAACGCTCCATTCAAATTAAACGAATATTTCTCAACAACAACAGTTCTCAATTCAAATTACGAATTTTCCCGTAACTGACTTAGAAATGAATGGAACGATACTCGCCCACGTTTTTAAAAGGTGCATGAAATGAGTGGTGTATCCCCCTCCCGTGGCCTTCGTCCCCTGTGACCCTGCCACCCCCTTTCCACAACACAGATAAATACAGAAGGTCGACTCATACAACGAGTGATACCGCACCCACATTATAGACGCATATAATAAATGCTGTGGAAATGCATTCCTTGCGAAGCATGTGTGGTGTGTGAATGCTGTGATAATAAAGCGACGGTGAGGTTTAAAAGAAGATCTAGAGACAAAATTTTAAAAGGATATGCTTAGAAGGTTTGGTGATGTTCTTCAGAAAATTCTGGTGCGTAGTACTCGCAAACAGCGTGCGTGTATGGCCAGATGTATGAACGAAAACGAGGCGAAAGGAGTATGTAAGGATCGTAGCGGGTGACGTTCTATAGTAACATACACGGAGAAGAGAAGTGAGGTTATTTTATTTTATTATTAAAAGCCTGTGATGTCCCACTGCAGGGCAAAGGCCTCTCTACCCTCCTTCCACTTCTCTCGGTTTAATCCTGCTAGTGACCAGTTCTTGTTGAAGGAGTCCAGCTCATCCCGCCATCTCCGTCTGGGCCTACCGCGACGTCGCTTGCCATTAGGAGGGACCCATTGGGTCGTAAGTTTGGCCCATTGGTCGTCTGACATGCGGCAGATGTGTCCAGCCCAATTCCATTTTAGTGTGGCAGCTTTCCAAGTGACATCAGTTATCTTTGTCATTGAACGGATGGTCGTATTCCTAACCCGGTCTGTTAGTTTGATGCCCAGAATACTTCGTTCCATAGCCCTCTGGCAAACCTCGAGCGTGGACCTCTGCTGATTTGTCAAAGACCATGTTTGACTACCATATGTGAGGATGGGAAGTATGCACACGTCAATGAGTCTTCTCTTGAGGGACAAAGGAAGATCACCCTTCATTAGTTCTTTCATGGCCCAATAGCTCTTCCAGGCATTCTCGGTGCGTCTTGCAACTTCTTTGTTTTGTCTTGCCTGGAAAGAGACTATTTGACCAAGATATACATACTCATCAACGTATTCAACCTCCCCATCTGCCACAGTGATCCTGCGATGCACGCTGTTCGTCATCAACTTGGTCTTTGACATATTCATCTGAAGGCCGACCTCTAGGCTTGCCGTGCTAAGATCGTCTAGCATCTGAGTCAACTCGGAGGCTGAAGATGAAAAGAGGACAATATCGTCGGCAAAACGGAGATTAGATAATCTCTTATGGCCGACCATAATGCCCCTTTCTGTCCAGCCCGCTGCCAACCTTCGGAAGACTTCCTCCAGCACAGCCGTGAATAGTTTCGGAGACAGCGGGTCGCCTTGCTTAACTCCTTTCTCAATCTGGAAGGACGGTCCTGTCATGGAGCTGATCTTAATCGCTGCAGTGCTGTTCCTATAAATACTTTGTAGAAGATTAATGTAAGTGGTATCTATGTCTTGATTCTGCAGGGCGTTAAAAATTGAGCTATGACTGATACTATCGAAAGCTTTTGAATAGTCCACAAAGGCGATATAAAGTGGGAGCTGGAATTCTGTGTGTTTCTCGATAATCTGGTTGATGGAGTGTAGGTGGTCAGTAGTAGAGAGGCCGCGGCGAAATCCAGCCTGCTCGGGAGGCTGTTGCTTATCGAGTGGTTCTGATATTCGGTCCTCTATTACTTTAGTAAACGCTTTGTACAGGTGCGAAACCAGGCTGATAGGGCGGTAATTATTAATGTCTGTTTTGTCACCCTTTTTATGGAGAAGAATAATCAATGAGTGGCAAAATTTATGTGGTATAATTCCAGTTTTTAAAATGCTGTTGAAAAGATTCGTTATATGTGGAAGGAGAACCGGCTCCCCAATTTTTAAGGCTTCCGTCGTTACGCCATCATCGCCTGGGCTTTTGCTGTATTTCATGCTCCCTAGTGCCTTGTGGACTTCCCAACCTGTAAATAGTGGAATGTCATCGGAGTACGAATACATTGTTGTGTTAGGTTGGAGGGTCGGCTTCTCACTATAAAGATTTCTATAAAATTCGGTACAAATTTTTAGAATTTTGCCTCTATCGTTCTGCCTCGCACCTGAAAAGTCCCTTAAACAGCCTATAGCAGATCTTCCTTTGCTAGAAATTCCCTGTTTTGCTGATTTTAGAGATGTATTTTGTTCCAAAGCAATCTTGATAAGATGAGTATTGCGGTTTCTTAAATCTTTACGGATACTACGCTTTACAAGTTTATCTGTAGCTGTGTATTCTTTTGTGTACATGGCTAATCTATGTATAATGTTTAAAGACACAATTCGACGGCGACTGGCATTACGCACAGTAGGTACGCGGTATGTACGCTTCAGTCTTTGTGTGGAACTTCTGTGTGCCTTTCCCGCCTACCCTCAGCGCTCTCGAAATGTTTTATTGCTTATTGGTGCGGTTCGTAAGTTGCGGGTAATTCGTTTTTTTCTAAGAGAATAACGTGTCAGGCCTTGCTGGAGATAGCGCGTGATTGACGTTGAGAATGAAATGAGAACACGTGAACATTGGCTGGGAATAGTAGGGGATTGGAAAGGTTTTATGTGTGTGTGATGCAATGTTTGTCGAGATGGTTTTGAGGGTCGCGTTTTATGGTAAATTGAAAAGTAAGCTTACATGATAGCTGTATTTATAGCATATGATAGATACGTTTCGTGAATCGTAAGGCGGTTTATGCTGATATTTAAAATCACATTTAGCATACTTATTATGATTATTTTCAACATAAACAGGTTATATACATAAACATATTCAGTTAAATTGTCTCAAAAAACAAAGCGCATAAAACTGAACTTGAAGCTTCAAGAATCAACAACTTTTGTGCAATATTTAAGATTTGTTATATTAAGTAAATGCTTCAGGGTATTGCAAGCAAAACTCTCAAAGTTATCTTTAATTTTAGGAAAATCTCTGTTGATATTTGAAAATAATTATTTTTGCAAACAAACCCTTAGTAAAATTAAGTCTACCAATAATTTTGATATATCTACAAACTTCAAAATTCAGGGTAATTCAATATTTTATAACACGGCTCGACAAATGGCGACATCACAATGTGTATCAATAAACACTAAACTCGTTAAAACTTTATTCATTACGCAACGTTGTGCGCAGCTCGCCGTAATTGTATGAATAAACTAAATAAAGACAATAAATTAGATGGCGGTTCGTGGTCCCACTTGGGCGCCAACTACAAAACACAAAGTTTTGGGGCTGAATCCCTAGTTCTGAAAGCAAATATCATCTGAAAGAGCTATTTCAGTAATAGAACATGAAATTAAATTAGCAATTAATATACTTTTGGCCTAAAGGATTTGTCCCAGGTTGGGCGCCATTAGGGGATTCGGTTTAAAAGTAGTTTTTTTAAGCTGCGTTTACTCTGATTGACATGACCTAAAGTGAATATGGATAAAGAAGTAATTCATTACTCGTAAAATAGTTGATTTAAAAACACTCAAGAATGTATATTTTTAAGAACCTTTAGGAATGACCATTAAAAATAGTCAAAGAACTAAAAAAAACTTCATCGAAAACCTTTTAAGCTTTCTATTTCTATATTCCCTTAGTGTTATTTGCCAGAATTTGCTGTGAATTTTAATTTAGCTTCAACATACTAAATTCACTTCAATTTCAAAAACATGGCGAAGTACAAACGCCCATTTCAATTTAACATATAAACAACATTAAAATAATTCCTCGCAATATATTCAGTATTATAATACTATCTGGTTACTTTTAATATAAACTTTAGAAAGCTGAGCTCTTAGTAATTATTCACTGAATACTGCTCCTAGTATTTTAATCAACAAGTTTAAATGCGAAGGCTAAAGGAAACTACTCTTAGATAACAGGTTAAATAGTAGATACTATTGAAGTGGCAGTTAAACACAAGGAGATTTCACTATTATTAAAAAAGCGAATGAGGCTAGTCTGTCGATTTTGTGTTAAATTGCTGCAAAATTACAAAACTTTTGACGTGTTCAGAATTGCTTTTTATGTGCCTATTTGAAATAAATTGACTTTCACATTTTAAAGAATGTCTATGGAGTTTCTTGCCCGTTATTGCCCTTATGTACCTACTACATAAACAACATTTTAATTCAGGCAAAACTATTACGCTTTGGAGTGAGCAGCTAGCTTCATTTTTCTGATTGACCAACTCTTTTGAAAATTCAAAAATGCCTGTAATTGGTTTAATTGAAATAAACTCGGAGACATTTGACCAAGTGTTTGATGGAATTTCAGATAATTATTTTGGGCCCATGTGTTGGATTACGGCCCACTCAAAGCTTATAGGCTGATTATGAAGACGCTAGCCACAATATTTTGTCATAATCTAAGTTACCTTTACGACACCCAAGTCTGGACAGATGGCCGACTAGCTTATCCTTTAAGGACAGTAAAAAGCCAAAAAGCACTCGGATAAGAATTAAGATTTACATCGCCATTAAATTTAAAACGACATGATGTTTTGAAACCAGCCGCCATTTTTCCTTAAACTTTTTATTTAGACACAAGCGTCTCTTGGCTGGCTTCGGTAAGCCTTTAAACTGCCCAAGTTTTTTTTTCTAATCCCGTATTTTTTATTTATTTTTCCTCTTAGAGAACTTTTAATTAAAGGCAAGGAAAATTATAATTTTAAATATTAGAGGGTGGAAAATATGAGGGGATTTTAAAACTAAGTACATCTGTAAACGTGAGCAGAAAATGAGGTTTCATTTGAAATGTAGCAGAACGATCAAAGAGCTCTTTTAATAAATCTTTATTTAACTTGGATTCTGAGTGTACACGACATTCAGTTGACGATAAGTATTTAGATACTTTATTTCTTTTTCTCCTACTACCTTTTAGCAGAATCAGTTTATAATGTTCCCACTGCTGGGACAAACGCTTCCTCTCGGTGAGACGGAGTGGGCAAATGTCATAATCCACCACGCGGGTCCCAATACGGGTTGGTGGATGTCACATGTCTTCGAATTTTTCATTCCAGGACATGCTGGTTTCATCACGATGTTTTCTTTCACCGTTTTGAGAGCAAAGGTGATGACATGTATTCAAACCCACAATCTACGACACGTAATTCGGGGCCGTTAACGCTGGACCACCACTGTACTTGCTATTTTGCCAATAGATAAAAATAATAGTTTAAAAAACTAAAAAACACGCTTTAAAAACCAAACTAAAAAAGGAGAGCAACGGAAGAAAGGAGAGAAAAGCGTGGGGTGCTTGACATTAATTGATTATAAAAATACCTCAAAAAGCACCCCACGCTTTTTAATTGAATGAAATTATTTTCTCCTTTTTTAGTTTGGTTTTTAAAGCGTGTTTTTTAGTTTTTTAAACTATTATTTATTTTCTATTTTTTAGTTCTGCTAACTACAAAAACGTGATTTTTTTATTTTTTTTATATTTTTTTTCTGTTTTTTTTTTTAATTATTGGATTGTCATCGGTCCTCGACAAGTTTACAAAGTTTCAATGAAATCTGACGGTTTAAAGTGGATCAAAATCGCGCTCAAAGGAGTCGGTTACATACAAACAAACAAACCAACAAACAAACAAACATACAAGTGAAGCTAATATAAAGCGTGTAAAAAGCATTATCATTTATATTGAAACCTGATTATATCCTAATGAACCACATCACATCACTGCTATCCAATTCCAAATTCAATTCTTATAACTCCAAAATACGACACTACAAAAAAAAAAACTTACTAAAACTAAAATCATCCAAAAAGTATCGATACAAAACTGTCAATAACTCACCAGATAGACGCAGTACATCGGTGTTAAGGCTTAGCTAGCAACCCTTACTTGTTGATGCCAATCCATGACCTTCTTCTCGAAAGGGTCGGCCGATCCGACAGAACGACGTAATCGATCGCCACTCGCGTAGAGATAGATTTGGGATATAATGTAGATAAGATGGAGTTTAACTTTCTTTACGATTTTAAAATGGCATGTATTTAATGCGGCAACTAAGTAAAATGAATATAGGTTAAAAAAAAAATAGAGTGGGTACCATATATAATGGGTTGGCAGCTAATAAGGAGTATCGTAATAAGTAATAGGTAGCATATTAATATATCAGTAATAAGCTCCGTTTTAATTTAAACTAGCATCAAGTTTTTCTTTTGGGAACAGAATTAATATCTAAGCGGAAACTTAATGGCCAAAATAAAATAGAAAATGGGCATTCATAAATAATATATTATTATTGTATTATTAGGGCAGGTTTAGATTTTCTATATAATCTAGTCGTTTCTGGCACTCGCCGGCCGCTACCGCGGAACCGCTCGCTTCGCTCGCTCGGCTCGTGCGTAGGAAGTCACAGTTTTAACCTAACCTAACCTAACCATTAAAAAAAAATAACCTTCTCTAACTAGACTGGTAATATATTATCTTTGCCACCCTACTAACATTATTAGTCGCCAAGTCATTATTTATAGCTCCTCGCCTAATATTTTATTTGACTTATATAGTTTATTTGCTACCTAAACGCAGCTGCTAGTTTTTAGTTTTTATAACACCTTTAATTTTGAACCTTACATAATATAATAGTCGCGAAAATATTTAATCGCTGGCAAGTTATTTTATTTGTTGCAAACATTTAGTCGACTTTTAAGTTATTAGCCACTCGGAAAATAATAAGCTTTTTAAAATGCTGAAGTGGTTAATTTTACTGCGTAAGTGTTTATTTTGAGGTTGTTAGACCACTACTAGGTCTGTATTCATAGAAGAATAATTAGTTTATGGTGCTGAAAAAGACAGGAGGTTATTCGGAAGCAGGTGAAACGATGATGGTGAATGCTAAAATATTGCCCCCTGGTTAATTGGTCAAATGATCGATATTGTCGTAGTATATCGGTTAATACGTCGTTGTGCTTACGCAGATAATCCTCTTATAAACACGCCTGATTCGATGCAAATCCTTTCATTTCAATCCCATTATCCTACTAATTTGGGCATGCCACGATAGCGGCGGTAAGTCCCCTCTTTGAGGAGTGGCTTGAGAGGCGGCATGGCGTCCTCACCTTCCGCCTGACGCAGGTCCTCATCGGATACGGTTCTTTCGGAACGTTCCTGTTTCGGATAAGGCGGGAGGAAACCGCGGCTCCTGGCACACAGGCAACTGAGGGAACACGGGTGGGTTTTAGTCAGTAAAAGTCTGACACGCCCTCCTGCTCCACCCAGAGTAGGAGAAGTTATTCGATGATTTCCCACCCAAACATAAAATTTTTAAAAATCCTACTAATTTGTCAAAGTTTGTACGTTTGGAGGTTTGTTACTCAATCACGCAAAAACGGCTGAAAGACTTGGGATGAAACTTGGTACATAAATAGTCTATAACCTGGATTAACACATAGAATACTTTTTCTCCCGGTAGTACGTTCCCGTGAGGTGATTGCCGACCTCGACGTGGGCGGAGCTGTGGGCAAAAACCAATTAACAATCACCAAGTTAACAATGAATTATTTGTGACATTTGAAACTGAACCTAGGTTGTATGTGTATTTCAAAGAAGGTATAAGGCCAGCTAGACTTTGCTAGACGCCCACGCGGTGAGGGGAACCGTGAAATATGTTTCGGTGACTTTCAATTGAAGACGTAGACAAGAATTGAGGAGATAAAGTGAAATGAAAACGTGAAAAGTTTTATTGTAGAAACACGGATAGTCTGTCGTTGCGACTAGCTGCAGAGCTGTCGTTTGTGACTGTGACTAGATGTTACGACAGACGTCGTGCAGGAAGCGATCATTATGCTTTAGCATGCAACTGTCGACGGGTGAGCGCGTGTATCGTGAGATTGGACGTTGCGCAGGTAGCTAAAACGAGTGACTCCCCTAGCCTGTCTATGTCGGTGTGAATCTGCAACTCAACGTCAAGTGTGCGGAGCTTTTAACAAAATACAGGATGGCAAGGACATTCACGCGCAAACTGAAACAATTAATTCAGCACATATTTCTAGAACCTTATAAATACGACAGGCCTCAGGGCTCAGGGCCTTAGTTAGAACCCAAAAAACATTCGTGAAAAAAGTTGGCACCCTTAGAACCCAAAAAAAACATTCGTGAAAAAGTTGGTACCCTTAGAACCCAAAAAAACATTCGTGAAAAAGTTGGCACCCTTGGAACCCAAAAAAAAACTCGTGAAAAAAGTTGGCACCCTTAGAACCCAAAAAAACACTCGTGAATAATAGAACTTACACCAAAAATTCTATCTTTATTGTTCTTCGTATACACAGAAGGAACATTTACTTATTGATGTTGCCAGATCTTTGAATTGTATAGTATAGAGAATCATTTCTTTTTTGGGACATAATTTAACTTTTATGGTATGAATATAAATTTAATCTTGTTGGTCTTTATTTAGATATATCTTTTTATAGAAATTTAATTCTATTAGGAAATATAAGTAGACTTAGTAAGGAAATTGAGGAAGTAGTCTTTCAATTGATGTCTGCACAATGTGTACCTGAAACCTCTATCTGAAAAGTAAGTTCAAAAACTAAAACCCGACTTCTGAAAAATTATGCTCTTAAAAGTATAAAACAAGAAAATATTCAGATATAGAAAGAAAGAAAAATTGTTTATTCTGCACAAACAAGACGCATATTATAGAAAAAATACATAAAATGCACACATACAAAGTAGCCAAAAGCCCCGTATACAAGTAGAAAATGTTTTACAGTTTTGTCCATTGCTTGTTAATCTCAGGGCTAGTGACCAAAGACAATACAGTTGGATCTGCGTCACGACACTGGCAGATATCGAATATTTGAATATTTTCTTGTTTCATTAATTGTTATGTACAATCGTCGTTATAAGCCCGAAAGTCTTACCCAAAGAGTATTACCCAGTGATTGGATTGTGGAGGTCAGATAGGCAGTCGGGACAAGGCTAGGCAGATTGATTGATATATATCAGTAGCGGGTTGATGTAAATGTGGACCCAAAAGTTGTAAAATCGCATCCTAACGAGGCCATTCAACTGGTCCACTAACCTATTCCAAACGATCGAAGTTAATAGCTATGTCGTACCACCGAACAGACATTGAATGGACTTGACATTTGCCCTCGTGCCAAAGAGATCATCGAAATAAGCGCCTGCGATTAAACGAAATATTATCGACTGAAGTTAGCTTCGAAATCGATATTTTAATAGGTATTAGATGTAAACTTGCTTGGGAGTTAAATAACGTACTTTGTTGTTTTTCTATGTGTCACAATTTACTGATTTCTTTACAAATGAATGAAAGAAAATAAGGCAAAAAACTGTGATGACACAATAAATGCATTTCCTCCAGTCTGTATCTGAAGTGAACGGAAGACACGCGTGGTTTTGACGTCTTTTCATTTGGCGTCTGGATGACAGTTGACGTCGATGACATTGACAGCTACAAATTAACGAGCCGCGGTGTCAACAATGTTGAAGTCAGTAAAGGCGGTTCTATGACTAGTGGGCGACCAATCAATTTGGCTATCCTTTTCTAAATTATGTTGGGGTTTGCTGCCAGTCTAACCGGATCCAGCTAAGCTAAAGTACCAGTATTTTATGTGGAGCGACTGAATATCTGACGTCCACAACCCAGTGACTAGGTACCCCTTAGTAAGACTGGTTGGCAAAGTTTTGACCTTCTAACAACCCATAACGACCATCAAAGATCTAAAAGTGACAGCCGAGACCAACGGCTTAAGTGGAAAGCGCAAAGTAAGCCCAAGAAATAAAAAAAATCTTACGTTTTTCGCAATTTGAAGCTCAATCACAGCCTTAACGCATACTTACTCCTTTTATTTATTAACGTACTTTCTGAGGCAGGGAAGGTTCTCGATATGCCAATCATCCACGAAGCAACCTCGACAAACGTAGCTTATCCTTCGATCGACTGTTATTATTTATCCAGGAGCCCGGGAATTCAACTGGTCAACATCTAACCAATACTGAATGATCGAAATTAACAGCTGTGTTGTGCCACCAAACAGACATTGAATGGACTAGACACTTGCTTCAGTGCCAAAGGGATTATCTAAACAAGCGACTGCGATTCTCCGAAACATCGTTGACTCGAATCAGCTTCTCGAATTCGTGTCATAAGTGATATTGGATCTAAATTTAAGTTAGAGTGATACTATTAGGCAATGACGACATAAATCCAGACTCTGGGTTGCCAGTAAGAAATTCGTGTTGGAAAAAACTCGATAATACTTGGCCCGACTTGAGGATCGAATCCTAGACCTTACGATTAGTAGTCATCTTTTTGACCAAGAAACCAAAGATACATTCACTGAATCATCATATACCTAACCTACTTCCAAATATTAAATTAAATAATCTGACTTTACCCACTTGCACAGTATGGGCTGTTTTTTTTTAATTTTCTATTAATAAATCTGTCAAACTGCAATATTTATTACACAGATATAAGTTATCTGACTATTGAAAAATCAGCCCTAAGGCAACCAAACGACTGGTATATATTATGGTGTTTGGTTTGTAAAAATATCTAAGTTCCACGAAAAGTTATAAAACAGAAAAACAGTTGAGTGGCCGACGTGGTTCGCTGACCGATTACGCATTAACCTTCGCCCATTGAATGATGATTTATTTTTGTTTCTTTACTTTTCGTTGTCGATACCCTACAAGTAGGTAAAATATTGTCAGCTAAGTTAATTTGACCCTGTCTGTGGTCGGGGTCAATGTCTGGAAGTCAGATAGACAGTCGATCCATGTAAAAATACTCGTATTCAGCTGCATTTAGTTAGACTGGAAGCTGACCCCAACATGTTTTGGGAAAAGACTAAGCAGATAATGATGATGAGTTGGGTCAGATTCTAGTCTAACCAGATGCAGCTGAATACCAGTATTTTACATGGAATGACTGCCTATCTGTTCTGCACAACCCAATTACTAAGCAATCACTGAATATAATATAATCTATCTATCTATCTACGTATGATCTATCTATTTATATAATAAATAATAGTTTAAAAACCTAAAAAACACGATTTATAAACCAAACTAAAAAAGGAGAAAATAATTTAATTCAATTAAAAAGCGTGGGGTGCTTTTTGATGTATTTTTATAATCAATTAATGTCAAGCACCCCACGCTTTTTAATTGAATTAAATTATTTTCTCCTTTTTTAGTTTGGTTTTTAAATCGTGTTTTTTAGTTTTTTAAATTATTATTTATTTTCTATTTTTTAGTTCTGCTAACTACAAAAACGTGTCTTTTTCTCATTTTTTTTTAAATTATTGAATTGTCATCGGTCCTCGACAAGTTTACAAAGTTTCAATGAAATCTGACCGTTTAAAGTGGGTCAAAATCGCGCTCAAAGGAGTCGGTTACATACAAACAAACATACAAGTGAAGCTAATATAAAGCGTGTAAAAAGAAAAGTCCTGACTGACTGACTGACATCAACGTCCAGCCCAAACTCTTGGACCTACAAAACTGAAATTTTGCACAGAGGTTCCCTTTATAATGTAGACAAGGAATAAGGAAGGATTTTTCGAAATTCAACCTCTAAGGGAGTTAAATAGGGGATGAAAGGTCCGCGCGGGCGAAGCCGCTGGCATAAGATGGTAATATATAATAGATTATTTAGCCAATAGTTTTCCAATCTCCGTACCTAGTTACCTACTTACATTCAGTAATTAAACTGGATAATGAACTCCCCATTAACCTTTGCACTTAATATTACCACAAGCTTCAGTGGGTGCATTCAGAAAGCTGGCAAACTCGCAAATAGCAGAAAAATAGTTCAATATTGCATTAAAATTAATAACGAACCATTTTTGGTGGTTAAAGAAGCAAATAATCTTTTCAAGTGCTGTATTTTTTTATGTTATATATTATATAATGCAATTCATCTAAATTTTATAATCTATTAAAGGGAAAAGATTAGATATTTTGTATATTTGTTTGTTACGCTTTCACGCTAAAACGGCTGATCAGATTTGGATGAAATTTGACACATATGTAGACCATGACCTGGATTATGACATAGAATACTTCTTATCCCAATATTCCTACGAGATCGAGACTTATGCGAGCAAAACCGCAGGGCGCAGCTAGTACCTAATCAATATTTGAATGTACTAAAGAGTAATATTTCAAAATTTACTAAGTGCCAATTAAACCAATGAAACTGAATGTGGTCAGCGCATCTAAACCGCGTTCAAGAGCATTCAGTGTCATCATTATTGTAGAATATTGACACTGACCACTATTAAACGCAGTTTCAATATTGTGCTGTTTGCAGTCAATTTTATTAATGAAATTAGCACTTAGCATTGAAAAATTAATCAAAACAATGAATTAATAACCGACCGACCGCTACCTATTTCTGACGTTGAAACTTTTTAAATACACGGTAAGAGGAATGACGTTTCATGAAATAGTCATTAAATGCGATTCTATGAACTTAGACATGAAAAACTCCGTCGCCGGACGAAAGTCTTAGACGTCGGGGACAGGGCAAAGCGCCTCAAGTGGAGTTAGGCGGGACACCTCGTTAGACGAGGAGATGGCCGATGGAGTAAAGCTGGGACTGAATGATGGCCAAAGAAACTAGGGCCGTCCAAAAGAGCGTTGGTTTTGATGATATTGACAAAATCGCAGGAGACACCTGGATGACAGACGCACGGAACTGAGAGGCATGGCGCAAGATGGGGGAGACCTATTACCCAGCAGTGGATGATTCCGGGCTGAGATGATGATGATGATGATTTGAACTTAGAAGGTTGTATTAAGGATTTTTTTAAAGTGATAAATGATTTTATTTCTGTCAGTAGGTTTGTACAAACACACGTCAATCATATTTTTTAAACATCACATTGGTCACATTATATTGAAACTCTAACTCTAAGTTTAAAAATAAATAAAACTAACTAATTAAACAAATAAATACAAAACAAAAGGACACTTAGCCGTCGAAGTATTCGTCCGTATCACTGTCATCAGGAAACGTGTCCAGAAGACTGGCAGCATTGCCACGTTGAATGGCAATGCTAATTCTTTGGCTAAAGAATGACCCAGCCTTCTGGTCACGTGAAGTATCGAGCAGCCGGCGAGAAATTTCCTTAAAGAGGAAACGTGCACTCGGGCCCCGTGACTCAAGCGTTTCGACCCAAACGGCTCAAAACTGTAGTTACCCATAAGGTTACAGTATTTACGCCGCTTGAGGGTCTTAGCAGCTCAATGATTTTAATTCTGTAAATACACATTCGTGTTAAGGTCGCGAAGCATATTTTGTTCAACATATAGCCGCACATTGACCAGCAAATTACAAAAAAATATAAGAATATTTTAATTTAGTGGGGTATCTTAACGCATTCTCTTGAATATAAACGCTATCACTATGCAGTTTCACTGAGTGTTTGTACTGCAGCAATCTCTTTGAATAACGTGGTGGATAATTCTCTTGCATTTCAGCTGTAGTTTAAAGTTCAACGTGGAATATATTAATTTCGTAATGTATTAAAGTAGTCTGTGCTTTTCTTCATGCGGGTATGACCTGTTGAAATGAACTTGTAGTTATGGTTATTTACTTATTTGACGAACCTTTACATGGTAATGGAAATTCGTCAAATAAATGGCCATGTTTTGAAATGGAATCCCTAGGACAGACGTATGTGACTCAGCCGTTCTTGAATTATTCTAAAAAATATATATATATTAATACGCGAAGCTTAAGCTTTGTACCCCTTCCTACAAAAATTACGCGGACGGGGTGTATGTTTGGCACTGTGATAGTTTATATGGAGAAGAACAGCAGAAAGCGAATATTTTATATAATAATGTACCTATTTTAATTGAATTATAGTCCAATTTTGATCAATGAGAGACCACTCGTAATAATAAACTAACTATACTTAACGTACTGCGAAGATCGCCCTGGGACACGGTGGAGCATACGGTAGGGGTCTGCCCGGCTTAGGCGGGACCGCCGCGCCGTGTCCTCTTGGAGGCGATCGGTGGCAGCGATCTCTCGCGTCCGGCCCTGGTCCAGGCCATGGTACGGAGCGAGAGTGCATGGGTAGCCGTCACCTCCTGCTGCGAAGCAGTAATGCTAGCGAAGAGGGAGGCGGCGCACGTGAGGAAGAGGTAATCTATGCGCCCTCACGGCCGTAGCCGCCGCGGGAGACGCCCTGGGCGTCGGGAATCCCAAGCTGATTCCCGGCCACCGTGTGCGGGCTTGCTTACGGCGAGTAATGGGTAGCTTGCTGTCCGGTAAGGACCAAGCCCGGGTCGACGGCGCGTTGTGTTCCACGCGCGCCTCAAAGAAATGTCAGCACCAACTGATGGGGCCCGCGAGGGCCGATGCCTGCCAGGGGTGCGGGTTGTTTGAAAGAGATACCGCGGCCCCTGGCACACAGGCAATTGAGGGAACACGAGTGGGTTTTAGTCAGTAAAAGTCTGACACGCCCTCCTGCTCCACACAGAGCGGGAGAAGTTATTTGATGATTTCCCATGCATAAAAAAAACCATACTTAACGTTCTTAACTAACGTTCGAAATCAGACGATGACGAAAATCGTCGTGAGGAAACCGGCGAGTCTTAGAACCAAAAAATCGAAGACAAGTGTCATCTACCATTCCGTACTGGGCCTGCGTGGTAGATTACGGCCCATTTCCTCTCACCGAGAAGAGGCCTGTGTCCCAACAGTGGGAACATTATGGGCTGATTATGATAACTTAGACCAGATATCAAAAAGTTCAATAGAAACCTCCATCGAGTGACTGCCGCGTTGATCTGGTGGTCGCAACTCACAAGCGCTGTTCCTGAGCATGCAACAGACAGCTGTGCTGCTGGGGAGTTTGTTCCACCACTTCTTGTTGGGACTAGTCATCTCTTAGCTCCCACGGCTTATTTTAATTTCTAAATTGTTAATTTATTTTTGTTTTAATTACGGACGCTTTTAATGTGCACGTCTTTTTACATCGTTCTCACATTGACAATTTCAACATAATGATGTAACCAACTGTTTGTAATAATATCATGATTTTAAAAGAGTGTCCATGGAGTTTCTTGCCCGTTCTTCTCCATAGGTACCTACGCTTTGGAATGGGCAACTAGCTTCATCTTTCTACCTCACCGACCTTGACAATTCAAAAGTGCCTTTAATTGGTTTATTTGAAATAAATGCTTTGAGTTTGAGTTTGAGTTCTTCTTTCCAGCTAAAGCAGTAGGAAGTGGTGAAGGGCACAAGCGTTTTGGGCGACTGTCTTAAGTAATTTTGACGTTCAAAAAGTGCTGACTCTTAGCCTAGTTTGAATAAATGATTTTTGATTCTGATTGTTTTGATTTCATGAGGTCCTTGGATCGATTCAAATCCTGGGTTGGGCAAAACGTTGTTGGGTTTTTCCATCTAAAAAAAACCCAACAACGTCTTTCGTCTCTGTGTCCTCTGTTTGATGTTAATAGGCTCGCCCCCTATAACATGAGACTTAAGCATAACTGGCAAATTGTGGGAATACTAAAAGATGAGCCAGGTCACTTCTGCTTAACCCGTCGGGGACAATCATCATGATTTATTATGTGCACTTAAACTAAAGAACACGTATAACATCGGTCACCATCCGAGATCCGGCCGAAAGGTCGCTCACATTCAAATGGAAATGTGTAACACAAGGGTCATTTATGACGATAGTTTAACTTTATTGTACTCATAAATGAAGATATTTCAGTAAAAGTTACATCTGTAATTTTGCAGAGTCTGTGCACCAATGATAAATAACAGTTTCATTATTGAAAATGTTAATTTAACATTGTGGTGCCGTAGTTCTTCAATAAGCAAATAATGCGTTTAGTTTCGATCAATTGTTTCTGATCTTTATTGGATAGTGCTGTAAAAAAAGCTTCTTGTATGTCAGTGAATAACTTTTTGGCATCCTACTGATATTATAAACGCGAAAGTTTGTAAGTATGGATGGATGGATGGATGTTTGTTACTTTTTCACGCAAAAACGGCTGAACGGATTTGGATAAAATTTGGCAGACAGATAGATTATAACCTAGATTAACACATAGGATACTTATTCTCCCGGTAGTATGTTCCCGCGGGATAATTTCCGACTTCCATGCGAGCGAAGCCGCGGGCTGAAGCTAGTACGTAATAAATGCAGTTTTTTTTTTCGAGTATATTAGCTTTAAAACTTATAAAATCATCATTTGCCTAAACCTTTCCCAACTTCGTTGGGGTCAGCTTCCAGTCTAACTGGATGCATCTGAGTACCAAAGCGACTGCCTATCTGGGCTCCACAACCCAGTTTCTTACCTCTTGGTGAGAATGGTTTTCAGACTTTGGGTTTCTGACGACCCGTAGCGACCGTCAAAGATCCGCAAATGACAGCCGGGACCAACGGCTTAACTTGCTGTTCGAGGCACGGAGGATAAGAGAAGATAGTCACCCATTCACGGTGCAATCGTGGCAAGCATGGCTTAACCTGATCGATCGACTCGTGCGTCTGTCATGATTTAACCACAAAACCCCTAAAGTTTAAATAATTAGGTTAATAAAGTAACGTATCATGAAATTTGTTATCCTACAGGTTTTTGTGGTCTGCCCACCAAACTTTAATGCACTGTTCAAAACTAAACAGATACTTTTACCAACTTCCTTAATTATAATACTAGGTAATGTTTTCAAAACCAATATTTTAGTTCCCACAGTGTTCCAATCAGACTGGCCACAGTTTTGTTTGTTCAAAGTTTCTACCGCGGTCAGGTCCGACCACGTGACCACTTTTTGTGGTCAAAGACCGGAGGGCCTTCAAAAGGACTGGTTCGGTAAAAAGCTTAACTTTGACTTTACTTTGTTAAGTCGTTTTAAATCAGAGAGGCGGATATTTTTCAGCTAGGTTCACCTCCTGCTAAATGACACTTACCTAAACATATTGTTACGAGCTTTGGGTTCGTGACAATTAAAAGCTGCCAATATAAATTACCAAAGATGACACTTTAATTAGACACACTAATTACAAAATACAATTTCACTACTAATCACACTTAATCGCACTTGAAGATCGCTTACGATGTTCTCGCCTGTATCGCTTGACCAATACTGCTCGGTCGTCGTGGTCGTCGCAGCGACCCCGTAAGGGGGCGCGGCAAGCGGTGTCGGGGCATCGCCCCCTGCCCGCGGATGCAGTACTGAGGCCCGTAAAGACGGGCCTATCATTTTATTTGCCTCAATGGGCTTTCAAAGTCCATGGGCTCGCGCGGCTAAAAAGCAGCTGCGAACCCATGTGAGTGGCTGCTGAAGTGACTCTGTGAGCGCGCCACGGCGTTGCATTCAACGCCGCTTTCTTCTCGACACCCCGGCGGTCAGACACCGCCAGGTGAGACCCCCGGTTTCCCGGGGGAGGCCCAGCGGATGCCGACCAGCGACGAGGGTGTCTTTCGACGCTCCCACAGAGTAGGTGAGTGGCACCCGCCCGTTCCGTTCGCAGAGCTAGCCGCTTGCGGTCCGGGCTAAGGCGCCGTCCTGTGTGTGTGGGTGGCATTGTACTGTGTTACGCCGCCCAGTGTCTACGTGAGAGACGCGGGCCCGCCCGCGGCTCTACGTGTGTGTGGTTGCGCTTGTGCAGTAGTGCTTGACTGTTTTGCGTTGCGTGACTCGCCTATATTAACCTAGCACGAGCCACGCCGCGCGGTGTGCAATGGTGTTTGTGGAGTCTTTATGTCACGAGTGGGCCGCGTGTAACCTGAATGCAGCCCACTCGGAAGTCAGTCCGGGGGGGTGGAGGCATTAACGTCCGCGATCAGGTCGCGAGGCAGTGGCCTATGGTCGGGAGGGCGCGCGTGCCACGGTGCAATCTGCTTGACGTGAGGCCAGGCAGATGCGTCCGCACGCGCGTACAACCTCACCGCTAGGTGCCGCACAAACTCATCCAGGCCCTCGATCCCGAGATCCCGCTGGATTACGTCGTTCCTCACAAAGTGAGGAGCGTCAACAATGGTCCGCAGCGCAAGATGTTGTTGCGCGCGGAGCAGCTTCCGGCTCGACTCACTTGTGAGGACGAACCAGGCAGGGGCGGCGTATGTCAATATTGGGCGTATGTACATTTTGTACACGCCCAATTTGACGCGCACCGGGAGGCGGGACGAGAGCACTGGTCGGAGGAGGTTGCGGGCAACCCTGCCTTGGCCTGCGACTCTGCGGACGTGTGGCCCCATGGTGAGCCGACGGTCAATGGAGACCCCCAGGTATTTCACCCGGGGGGACCACGCGACCTCGGCCCCTTGCAGCTTCAAGGGTGGTGGGAGAGGCGCGAAGCCGGTGACCATCGCCTGCGTCTTACCCACGTTCACCGATAGTCGCCACTTGGACAACCACTCGGGAAGGAGATCGAGCGCGCGCTGCATCTTGACCGCCGCGTACTTCGCATTAAGCGATGTAGTGATGTACGCGGCGTCGTCGGCGTACAGCGCGAGCATAGCGTCCGGAGTGGTGGGGATATCGTCGGTGTAACGCGAGTAACACGCCGGCGAGACGCAGCTGCCTTGCGGTACGCCCGCTAACACCGGCCGGGCGCTTGAGAGCGCCCCTTCGACCACCACCCTGAAAGTCCTGTTGGCAAGAAAAGTGGAGACCACCTTGACGACGCGACGGGGCGCGTCCGTGGTGGCCATCTTATAAATGAGGCCGTCATGCCACACACGGTCGAAGGCCTTCTCCATGTCGAGAAGTACTGCCACCGAGTATTCCTTCTTGTTCAGTGCAGCTGCGAGGTGATGCAGTACCCTCGACAGCTGGAGCGTCGTGCTATGTTCCGCCCGGAAACCGGATTGCTCCGGGCGTGGCGAAATGTGCGGCTGGAGGTGTCGCAGCAGGAGTGCTTCGAACACCTTGGAGACTGTCGGCAGCAAGGTAATTGGCCGATAGCTCTCCGGCTTCAGGGTATTTTTCCCCGCCTTGGGCAGCATTATGACGCGCCCCTCCTTCCACGAGGCAGGGAAGGATCCGGTGCGCAGTATCGCCGTAAACAGGCGCGCCAGCGCCGCTACCATACGGTACGGCAGGTGGCGCAGCACTGTATTGGTGATACCGTCCGCACCGGGGGCCTTTCTGGGCTTCGTCCTTAGGATGGCGCGTCTAACTGCGCCAGGCGAGAAGAACACAGGGTCTTCATCGGGAGCTATCGGCGTTGCGAAGTAGTCTCCAAGGTATTTCTCAACCACTGCGACATGCTCTGCATCGCTGGTCGGGTTTGGGCGGAACTGACGCTCCAGGTGCTCGGCGAAGACCTCCGCCCGGTCCTCCGCTACGTACTTGAGCGCCCCGTCGCTGTTGAGCAGAGGGCGCACCGGGGCTGGGGTATTCGTTAGTTGGCGGCATAGTTTGTGCAGGGACGGCCAGCTGTCCGCCGCCTCCTGAATCCTCTCTTCCCAGCCCGCGACGGTGTGTGCCTGAAGTGCGGCCTTCACCTTATCCGCGAGACGGTTGAGTTGCGTCTTCATAGTGGGGCATCTCGTTTGCTGCCACTGCTTGCGTAAACGCCTCTTCACGGCGATCATTGCGTTAATATGCACTGGCAGGGGCGGCAATAGCACTCTCCCCTGCGGCTGTGTAACGGTCGCCGCTTCCAAGGCGCTTTGTACGCAAGCAGTGACTTCCTCCGCCGTCTGGTCCACGTCCGCGGATGAGGCGATGGGCCGAGTCGGCGTGGTGGTCTCCACTTTCTCAGCGAATAGTGTCCAATCCGTGGATCGACGTGGCGCTATAGGAGGCAGTCGGGCCGGCACGCCCGAAAGGACGACGAGCACCGGTTGATGATCCGATCTTAGCTCGTCGTCGATCACCTGCTGCGTGATCTGGCAGCGTAGTCCTCTATGGACCACGATGTCCAGCACGTCCGGCATATACCGTGTGGTATCAGGATAATGGGTGGGGGTCTCTGGGCCGGACACCGTGTACCCGAAGGCTTCCGCGTCCGCGAAAAGCCGGCTCCCCCCGGTATTCATTTTTATAGAATTCCACGCTGGGTGCGAACAGTTTAGGTCGCCAGCGAGGATGGCTGCGTTTGGTGTAGAGGTTACAAGCGCCCGCAACTCCAGTAAGTCCAGATGGGACGCGGGCGGCTTGTAACACGCGTAGATGTTGATGTCCTCACCGGCAACGTGCAGTTGGACACCCAGCGCGTAGAAACTGTTTAACGACGGCGGGGGGAGCTCTTGGTGGACGACTCTCCGCCTCACCAGTACTGCCAGACCACGGTACCGGGCGTGAAGTGCCGACCGCTCGTCCTTCCTGTAGCAGAGGAACCCGGGGAACCTGACCCTATCCTCGGGCCCCAGGTGCGTCTCGCTTATCAGCGCCACGTCGATATTTTGTGCCCTCAGGAGATGGCGGAGGGGGGCGACCTTATCCCTAAGGCCGCGGGCATTCCAATGTATCATCCTCAACGGCCTAGCCATGGTAGAGGGTAAGTATAGTGGCCAGGCCGTCAAGGATGACGGTCTCAACATCCTGTCCCTGCCTGATGGCCTTTATTAGGTCCATCAGCAGCTGGATCGCGCAGGCTGTGAACTCCTTTTTGGTGGTGTCTGCGCCGGCGGCGCCACCACTAGGTAGGCTTTGCTTCAGGGTTTTGGCCCGGCCTGTTTCCTTTCCTAGCCGCGGCGCCGTGCCGGCGCCCGCAGTTTGGATTTTGGCCTCAGTTGTTCTTTCGGGTTCACTTCCTATGTCCACAGCCTGCGCCCCGCTGGAAACAGGGGCGGCCGTAGGGACCTCTTCCAAGGTCGCGGCGGGGGGTTCGGGCTTCTTTCCCTTCTTTCTCCCCCCGCTTCTCTTCTTTCCCCCCCCCCCCCCGCTTTGAGGAGGAGGGTTTGCTCCTATCTGTGGGCCCGTTCGCTGCCGCCATAAGCGTCACGCTCTTGGGCCCTTCTGGCTCCTCAATTTCCCGCCTCTCGGGGGCCACTGTGGGCCGGCGAGTGGTGGCGGTTATGGCGGCAGGTCCCGCCCGCCTGTTCTGCAACTCCGCCTGGAACACGGGGCACTTTATATTGCACGCGGGGTGCGGGCCACCGCAGTTGGCGCAGGTGGCCGGCTCCTCCCGCGGGCGCGGGCAGTCTCGTGCCGCGTGTTCCCCGCCGCATCGTACGCAAGCGAGCGGGCGGTGACACTGGTGCGAGCTGTGTCTGAATCGCTGGCACCGGTGGCACTGTGCGGGCCCACGCTTCCCTCTCCAGGCCTCTATTTTCACCCCGCGCATCAGCATGAATACCGAGGTGTCATAGATGGCCCGGACGTCGGGGGTCCTCTTTATAACTGCGTGGAACACGCAGCCGGGTCTTCCTTGCGCCCCCTTGATGTGGCGCACATACTCCGGCTCGTATCCCATCGCTTTTAGCTCCTCCTCAATCTCATTGGGGTCCGTGTCTGCAGGGAGTCCCCTTATGGCGATTTTTAGGTTCCGCTCCACCGGCAGGGAGTACGCAAACCAAGAAACTCCGCTGTCTTTCTCTAGGCCGGTCAGATACCGCTGGACCAGCCTATACTCGTCCTCGGAGTCGGGGGAGAACCTCACCCCCCCACCGTAGGGACGGGCGTTTGGAGGCCGGCCCAGCTTGGCGCTGATGGCCCGGAAGTGGGTGGCCCAATTTGGTAGCGTCTCCACCACCAGCGGAGGGAATCGCGGTTTCTTGGGTTTCTTTGCCACCTGCGGCTTTGGCGACGTCGACGTCGCAGCGCCTGCAGGGGCAGTGGAGGTCGTGGCAGTGGGTTGAACAGGGGGAGGTGGTAAACGTGCACTTACCCCTGTTGTTGTTCTTGGTGGCAGTGGTGATGACGGCTGCGACTGCGACTGAGGAGGCGAGCGGCGCGTCGCTTCAGCAAAAGTGGGCGACGTCGGCGGGCCCCAGCTCCGCGGCGCGCTATCGCGCTGAGGCCGCGGCGGGGCGAGGCAGTACCTCTTCGCCTCCTCGACATCACCTCCGGAGCTCCTTCTTCGCCGCTGAGGCCTGGACTCGAGCTGGAACTCGTAGTCAAACCCCAGCAATGGGGCAGGTGAAGTTACCGGGCTGGTTTTGCCGGCTCTCGGTCTGCCGGCCGGGGGCCGCGTGCCGGATCGCGGGGTCGTGTCTCCAGACACGTCGTCGCGACCGGACGCGACCGAGTCCAGTGAAGCTAGCGACATGCTCGATCCCGCCCGGGATGAGCATGCCGACAGCATGGCCGGCGAGTCGAGACCGGCTGTCCGTGGGGGCGCCGGCGATGCTGATGCTGGCGCAGGCGGCGCCAGTCGCGCCGGGTAAAAGAGCGGGCCAGCACTGGCCGGCCTCTCGGGGTCCGCTGTCGTCGGTCCCGCCGGCGGAGGGCGGGGGGGTCGTCGGGCGGCGGTGCTGTGCGGTGCTGTCTCCGCTCGAGGCAGCTTAGGTGAATCCGATGATAGAGCTTCGGTCGCCGGCGGCGACGCGAAGCGCGGCGGCGGCGCAGTAGTGCGCGCATGGGGCGCGCGAGGGCGCGCAGAGGGTGCGGGGTGCGCGGGGTGCGCTTGCGTCACTCGTTGCGCAAGCGGCGCCTGATGCACAGGCGCTGCACGGTGCGCAGGCGGTGCAGAGGATACGGGGGGCGCGGGCGGCGCGTGGCGTGCAGGAGGCGTGCGGCGCGCAGTTGGCGCGCTGGGCACGGGCGGCACGGTATGCGACGGCGCTGCGGAGCGCATCGCCGGCGCAGCGGAGCGCACAGCGGGTACGGGAGCACGCACGGGCGGTGCTGCGGCGCGCGCTTGCGGCGCGCGGCCTGCATTTGCGGCAGGTACCGGCACCTGTAAAGGCACGGGCCGGAAAGCCGCGGGGCGGACCGGCACCGCGTGCCGGCTCGACGACGGCGTCGGCGCAACACGCGCAGGCGCCGATGACGTCGGTGGGCCGGCAGACGCAGCTTGGCTCGTCGTCTCCCCCACTCTCCTGCTTGCTCCTTCCCTTCCTTTCTTGAAGGTCTTCGTTTTCTGGGGCGGCTGTCCCGCCGGTGGTGCACCGGACGACGCACGGCCGATATTCGGCAGCGACATCGCCCGATCCAGCACCAGCCGGTCTTCTTCGGGCCCGGCATCACGGCCCAGTGAGCCGCGCTTGCCGGGCTGAGACATCACGGGGGCGGGGGCCTCCGCGACCGCAGCGGTGAGTATTCACCGGGCTGCTCTGGTGCTCCCCTTGTGTTCGCGCGGCCTGCTAAGCAACCTGCGCAAACACAACGGGAACGGGTTAAAATTTGGCGGTCCGCGCGGAACAAACACAACTTTTCACTATGAATTAGCTGTGGTAGCCACAAGCCAATCCAACTGCTCGGTCTTGATCCGTTCCTGCCTTTTATAGGACCCTAAGAACATTCGAGAAACGAAGCATCTAGAATCTTCGAGTACATACCGGCCCCGACTGAACAGATGTTGATAATTCTAGAAGATTCTGATATCGAAATTGCTAGATAGATCTTGACTCAATTAATTCTGCTACTCGATACTAGATGGCGCTAGTGGTAACTAATAACTTTAGCTTTAGCGCGTAACAATATCATAGTTTCGAATCCAGACAAACTCTTTACTTTGTGTAAATTATTTCTTCACCCCTGCTCTCAAAACGGTGAAGGTAAACATTGTGAGGAAGCCAGCATAGCCTAGAACAAAAAATCTAAAGACATGTGTCATCTACCGCTATGTCGATTTTTGAATGAATGAATGAATTAAATGCACCGATCCCAGCGTGGCTTGACCAGACTCGATTAATCGAATGAACCCCAAGATTTGCACTAGCCCCTGGAGCCTCATGCTTTATGGTGCTACAGAGGCCATTGCATATCAAGAAGTAAACCGGGGGGCGCGGTAATGGTCTGGTAGACGCGCCCTTAGGATAGGAAAGGATTGCGATCCTACCGGATATGCATCCTTGATTAAGCATTGGACTAGTGGAGAGACGGGTGGTATCTTTTAACGACGTCGCTGGCATGTTGATTCAGGTCGGGCTTCTTGGGTACGTTCAACTGTTTTCTTAGCTCTTTTCTATGCCGTTGCTTCGCTATGTTCTGTGTTGTTGTTTTCATAGTCGTCTTCTGAGTTCTTGCTGCTATCAGTTTCTGGTTTTTTGTAGATATCGCTAGCCGCTTTCTTGATCTTATTTCTGTCTCCAGCCATGCCCTTCCAAAACTTGATTCCATGTCCTGTTTTAGATTGTCATTCCATGTGTAAATAGGTCGTCCGACCTTCTTAGATTTGGCCTTGTACTGCATTGCTGCCTGCAATAGGTGTGGTTTATCCCTTCTGAAAACGTGTGCTAAGTAAGTATCACATCCTGTGTTTCTTGCTTCGTTTTGTTACGATTTTTCCGTCTAAGATTTGGTACATTTTCTTAATACTTGGTTTATTCCTGACGTGGTTAATCAAGGCTCTCATGATAATTCGTTCACAACTTCTCAGTCTTAATCTGAAGGCCAATTCTCGTAATTAAAAACGTTCACAATCTATTCGCAGTCTCATCTCAGCGACAATCAAATGTCAAAAATCTTGTCAAAAATGTATGGAAACTAGAGGTATATTTGACAGATTGAGACTGAGATCAGACTGTGAACGTTCTTAAAATTACGAGAATTGCCCCTCTGTTCGCCTTGGGCCGATACTTTTAAGTCATATATCATACAAGGTACGATTACCCTTCGATACATAAGTCCAGCTAACTTCCAGTCCATCTTTGAGTTTAGTATGAATGGTAGTAATGATTTGGCGTTTCTCGTGGCCTGTTGGCATCGTTTTCTAATTGTGATTTTTCTGCTTAGGCGGATTTTGTGTATGCTTTATAACTAAATACCAAAATAACTGTACAAAATATTACATACAAACTTACAACGAGCTCGTGCTTGGCTGAAAAAAAAAATTACTTTGATTTAAACTTAATGAGATAATCACGAAAAACTACTTGAAATGAAACGTTGCCAGCCCGCGCCGGAGGCAAAACACGAGCATTTATCCCAGGCTATTAAAAGCTGCCCCACTCCATATCGGTCATCCGTGAATAAACAACAAAAGCTTTTAAGCTCTCATAGTAAAATAAAAGGCTTTTAAGCTTTTGTTAGTAAAATAATAAACACAAAGCTAATGGATTATCCATGTCAATTTATTGAGGGTAGATATTCAGATGGGGCAGTAAGGGCAGCCACCTTAACCGTTGTCGTCATCATAATCAGCCTATGACGTTCCCACAGCTGGGACACAGGCCTCCTCTCTGTGAGAGGGAGTCGGCCGTAATCCACCACGCGGGGCCAGTGCGGGTTGGTAAATGTCACATATCTTCGAATTTTTGGTTCTAGGACATTTTCTTCACGATATTTTCGTATCGGTTTCTTCACGATATTTTCCTTCACCGTTTTGTGAGCAGTGATGATGAAATAATTTACACTAAGTAAAGCGCCTGTCGGGGATCGAACCTACGACCTACATCTCTTAAGTCGCGGCTGTTACTACTAGGCCACCATTGCTCTGAAAACCGTTAACAGTTGTAGCTACAGGAAAATGTTCTTACAAGACTGCACTCAACTTTTTAATTTAGTTCTAACTGCAATCACAGATTTTGGAAAAATGGTATAGTTAGCTAAAAAAAAATCATCTGAATTTTTCGTTTTTTTATTCAGTTTCATATAAAGATTAAAAGACATCTCCACTAACAGCTAGTGAAGCTACAAAAATTGCAAAAAATCATGTCCCACAAAAAAATCCATCCCTGTACACGAATATGGGGATAAAATCAACCACTACATAAATTGAGTGGATTTAAAGTACCTACGCATATTTTGCATCCATAAAAAGGATATTTTTAGGATTTCAATATTCGTAGCACGCGCTACGGCGTAGCTCGTCGCGTAGCGGAGTGATTTGATTCGAATTGGAGCTATTGTGCACTCAAGCGGTGAGTTTAGAATAAACCCATTTGCATTTTTTTGTATGTTTTATTGGTTTTGTGTCATCTCAACTCTTTTCCCCTTAGTCGAAAAGGTATTATGTAGATTAGGTTCATACCACCAAGCTTTTGAATTAAAATCCCAATATACGGACTGATTTTTTAGTCACCATCCAAATTTTTCAGGGTGATAGTACCCGTTAAATTGAACAACTTTCTCCAAGGAACATGGGTCGAAATATGAAAAAAAAAATCGGACCTCCCATACAAAATCGACCAGCTAACTATTGATTTTGCATGGGAGGTCGATTTTTTTTTTTCATATTTCGACCCATGTTCCTTGGAGAAAGTTGTTCAATTTCACGGGTACTATGACCCTGAAAAATTTGGACGGTGACTAAAAAATCAATCAGAAGAACAACGCGATACAGACAGAGAGCTTAATATAGATGATGATTATGAACATGATTCGCATTTTACCTAAACAAAATACATACAAAAACATAACACTTAACGGAAAATTTAATTCCAGACAATTTCATAGTCAATCAAACCCCTAGTCACTAAACAATCCAATTTAGTCTGACATACACTCACTTATCCCTCCCTTTTCAATCCTCTTAACTTATTTTGAAACTCAATTCCCTGGATATTCCATCAGCGTGTCGTGACGTGTCAATCTAAAAATAATTACGACATATACACATACGTTGCGACTTGCGTGGGTACATACCGGCGTAATCCGGTTATCTCCGCTTGTCTCCGGTTTAACAATAACCCGCGTAAACCAGTTATGTGTATGACGTCAGACTGGCGTAATGGATTTCGCGGGTGATGTTTTCCGAAGCGTTTTTTTTTAAATTATCATATTTAAATCGATTTAAAAAAGATTTTGCGTTGAGTTTTAAGATAGCCTTTACCAGAAGTGGTCATCGTATGCGTTTGAGCAGCTTCTATGTCATCAGCATTGTGTTGGAATATAGCAGTTCGTGCAGTGGAGATCCAGTGGTGATGGCCTCGACTTATCGAGTCGAAGGTCGGAACCCAGGCAGGCGTTTAACTTTATGTAAATTATTTCATCACCACTGCTCTCAAAACGGTGAAGGAAAACACCCATGAGGAAACCAGCATGTCAAAGATAAAATCACTTAAAGTGCCACGTAAAAATATTTTTTATGGTAGGCGCACTGCATCTTTCACAATACCCGTCTTAAACCAAATACCTGTAGACATTCGCGACTCAATGAACAGGGAAAACGTAAAACACAAGCTCAAAGAATATTACCACTCCATTATACCTTAATTTCACAGTAGCGCGTTGAGTAATTCCAGACCATGGCATGCAAAGACAGACCCAGAGGTCTAATAATGTGCCTTGTATAATTATAAGAGCAAAAACCTGTGTTTTTAGATAAATAAAATAAATAATAATAAAGAATCCATGTTACATCGGGCCCGCGTGGTAGATTACGGTACACTCCTTCACCGAGAGGAGTTCTGTGTACCGGCTGTATAAGTAAATAAAATAAGAAATAAAAGTGTATAATTTATAAAATAATATAATAATAATTCTTAAATTTCATTCTGTGGAACAACTTACTAACAACTTAACTAGTAATATTGATCACATTAAACACGCAGTTTTCTTCCTCCTCTCTCTAACTTGATCTATGCTGTGCCCGACAGGGTCCATAATTGTCACTAATATTATTTCCCTACCAACTTTATACGCAATAAAGAATTGAGAATTGAATTGAGTTGACCATTATAGGCTGATAATGGTAGCAGTTCGTCGTGGGGGTGGTACGACTGCGGTTCCCCTGACATCATCTGTCATCAGCAACCGTCACGCAACCATCGATGCGACGCTCTGCTATAGTGACTGTTACCAGCCAGTATAACTCATATCTGACCTTTTCGGTTGTTCCAGTAAGTTTGTAACAATCATAGACGGCGCCACTTGCTGCGCAGTCAAAATGAAAAGTAATTTATTCAAACCAGGCTGACAGTGAGCACTTTTTGAACGTCAAAATTACATAAGACAGTCCCCCCAAAACGCTCGCCTTTCACCACTTCCTAGTGCTTTAGCTGGGAAGATGAAGTGGCGCAACAAACTCCCAAGGAGCACAACCGTGTGATAAGTTAGAACAACTTGATTCTACACAAACATATTTTGTACCGTCTTTCGTTTTCGTTTTTTCTTTTTTCTTTTTTTCTTTGGAGCAATTTTTTCAACTTCTGTATCTGGATACATTTTCTTTAAAAATCTTAGATACTAGATGATGTCTTGGTAATTGTATTTACTTATTTATTTTATTGTTCTAGGTAAGCACTGCAGCTCTACATTGATGATTTTTTTGCTGGCTTACGTTGAAAAATACAATACACATCCACGTAAGTACTTGAATAGAAATCCTTTTTGACGTTTCTCAATTTGTGACAATCTTCCCTATGACTTATTGTTATAGTGACTGTTCTTTTTTCAAACATAAACCATCCTCTTTATGGGCTGCGCCGCTGTTTTCGTCGTTCTTTTCTGTCTTCAGGATCAAACTAAACAAAAGCCCAAAATATGTATTTCATTCATAACAGACCGTACCATGAATATTGAACAACCTGAAATCACCAAAAATAAAATCAATAAAATGTCGCAAAGCCATTACACACGTTGTAAAAGCTTTACATTCTTACGTCACAAAGCAGGGATTTCAAACCTTTTCAACGATTTTTATTTTCAAGGTATAAATAGCAGCACCCTTGAAGCAATCTTGATAAATGTTGCTTTCGAATTTACTTCAATAATATTATTTCTACAAAGATAAAGGTTTTTGATAATGTTGGTATTTACCAAGGTCATTGTTTGATTACAACAAAGCAGGTAATAAATATGTGTACAATAAGTTGGGTCTACTAGTTTCGTTTATCGTTTACACCTAGAACAAATTGTAAAGTTGTAAATCTAGTTGCATAAAAATGTAAAAAAACTTGTCAAAAAGGTGATCAAAAATACATCAAAATACATGTCTGCAACAACGTCATACCATAATCAGCAGATAATGTTCCCACTGCTAGATGCAGGCTTCCTCTCTGTGAGAGGGAGCGGGCCGTAATCCACCACGCGGGCCCAATGCGGGTTGGTAGATGTCACATGTCTTCGAATTTTTGGTTCTAGGACATGCCGATTTCTTCACGATGAAACAACGGCAATACATTATTTTAACATGTCTTTTACAAGAATTGTCAAAAACTAGTATTATAACTTGAACGGAACGGGATAAACGCGGGGTAACACCATACATCGAATACCTCCTGGCGTTCCGGGGATTTCTGGTTTCATATTGACTAGAAACCAATATATCGATTTCGTGCCAATGGTTCGCCATCCCTGTCATAGAGGGTATGAAGTCGCCTAAAAGTTATCGACACCCGCTTGATATGTGACGTCACAAAACGAGGCAGAGCGCATCAATACCTTTGCCCGATTATGAATCGGAGGGAAAAATTGTGTTTTCCATTTTCAGATTTGAATGTGTGCGTTCCTTTTGAAGTTTTCATCTTGTCGGTCGAAATGGAGGGAAATCGACATTGTGATATGAACCGCATGCAGAGACCCGTCGACATTAAATAATTTATGTTTGTACCTTGTACGTAGGACTTATTTTTCTGTGTCGGAATCGTAACTATTTTTGAAATTTAGAAATTCTTATAAAATACGTTTTAAGTTATATTTGCATTTTATCTTGGATATCGCAGACATAGATACAGTAAAGGTAGATGTTTTAAGAAAACCTGCACTTAAAAAACTTATGCCTTACTACAACTTATGCATTACCTATGTACGTATTTTTCTGTTCCTTTCTTCTTGTCTGTTTAGATGAGTGTGCATAAATGGTTAAATAAATAAGTCATGCAACCGTAATTTTAACTGTATGGGAAGTGGCTCATGCCCTACATTGTATTAATACTATGTGGGATTATATGAATTTTTATCAAAATTCGTGTCTTTAAAGAGGCTGCCTCGTGGGTCTAGTGATCGCAAGCACTACTGTTAAGCAGGGCTTGAGTTCGATATGTTTTTTTTTTGTTTTGAAGTTGGGAAATTATCAAATAACTTCAGCAGGAAGTCGTGTCAGACTTTTACTGGCTAAAACCCACCCGTGTTCCTTCAGTTGCCTGTGTGCCAGGGGCCACGGTATCTCTTTCGAACAACCCGCACCCCTGGCAGGCATCGGCCCTTGCGGACTCCACCAGTTGATGCTGACATCTCTTTGAGGCGCGCGTGGAACACAACGCGCCGTCGACCCGGGCGTGGTCCTTACTGGACAGCGAGCTACCCATTACTCCTCGTCTCCTGCGGAGGCTAGGGCCGTGACGGCGCATATACTGCCTCTCCCTTACGTGCGCCGCCTCCCTCTTCGCAAGAGGTGACGGCTACCCATGTATTCTCGCTACTAGGGCGCGCCGCCGCCGGCTACCTTGTTGGTCTAGTGGTCTGCTAAGCAGGGCTTGAGTTCGAAATGTAATGGATGGTCACCCATCCTCGAACCGACCGCGGCTAGTGTAGCTTAACCTTCGTTCGACTCGTGGTAAAATACTAATCTAAATTACCAAATAATTCCCCAATAAGTTCAACAATGAAGAAATAAAATAACAAACCTACATTACATTAAAACGATAGGCCATCTCAAAATTAGGCGGTGGACAGACCAGCGGTCGGGCCGCTTAGGGGGTGTACACACACGCCGGTCGCCATTTGCATACGTAATGTGTTTGCCGTCCGCGTGGGCGGGTCGAATCTAAATAGCTTCATCAAGCCCACGCGTTTGGGAGCCGACAGACTTGCAGGCGTTGGTGGATCGAATGGAGCGGATGATCGAATGAAATATTTTGTGTTTGTTTGTAGCTATTTTAGATACAAAGAGATAGACCACCAAACAACACACACCACACAAAACACCACACCAAACCAACACCATACAAATTAATGCATGACGGTTCACTTCCAGGAGTGCTGGTTGTTCGAAAGAGATACCCTGGCCCTTGGCACACAGGCAACTGAAGGAACACGGGTGGGTTTAATCAGTAAAAGTCTGACACGCCCTCCCGCTCCGCCCAGGGCCGGAGAAGATATATTTGATGATAACCCACACTTAAAAAAAGAAGGGTTCACTTCAAAATTATAAAACGCCTTTTAAAACGTTTTTCATTTTCCTCATTTCCATATTTTTGGCAAGAATCAACGCCACAAATAATTAAAATATCTGTTGGATCTCATTCTAAGTGAACCTAAAATATTTGTTGGATCTCATTCTAAGTGAACCTAAAATATCTGTTGGATCTCATTCCAAGTGAACTTTGTTCTGTATGAGTCAAAATCAAAATATTTTATTTCACATAAATGTACACGGGCACTTATGAAACGTTAGAAGCCGGCCAGACACTCCACGGTGAAATTCTATAATAGGGTATTACACCCATTTTTGAAAAGTGTCTTAATTAGATAAACCACTAAAAAAAAACAACATTTTTATTGAATCGATTAGTGCCATAAAAATGCATTAAAATTTTTCATTTTCATATTTCGCGCGTAATTTGACGAAAACGCTGGACGCAGTGGACACCATATTGCTCTGTGGGTTTGACGTCATTTTTCTGTGTAAACAAATGCGTAGATATTTTGTATGATAATTATTTATAATTTAAAAAAATGAGTTATTATTCTACTTAACGTTGGTTTGCTGTTCCTGAATATAAGATATTATTTCAATTAAAATGACTTTGATTACGAAAATAATAAAAGTACAAAGTTGTTCAATTGACACGCCGTATGACGTAATAACATGGCGGCTACTATTTCATGGTCTTCAAAAACAGATAAAAAAAAATGATCTGTTTGAATTGAATTTTTAAATTTATTTTGTTATTTCATGAACTAAAACGAACATTTTCCGACTGCATTTTGCCTAAGCTAACTATCTAAATAACATATTTTTAGATTTTTTCTCATATAGAGTAAAATACCCCTGTTCTAATCCCAATTCTAAAGAGACAGAAATCATATTTCAAATACCTTTCAGACTCAAATTTAGAACGCAATAGTACCAACCTTATACAAAAGGTAAACAGACAGCACAACAAATTGTAACAGCCGAGGAGGATTACAAAAGATTTAAGCAAATGCCTCTTGACGTTTGAATCACACAGTTAAGCCAAAACGGAGCACATTCAATTCCCTGCGCCGGAATTCTGCAAATCTTTGATACGGTCTGCTAAACGATGCGACTGGTAGGTGCCTAATCTCGGCAGTCTGTGGATTACAGACTGCTGAATGCACTGAAATGAATGCTCAAAGGATAGTTTGTGAGGGTGCAATGCAATGATTTCACTTGTGTTAGAGGGTATTTCAAGCAATGAGCGTTCATGAGTTCGAGCGAGTGAGCGAGCTGGCGGGCCAAGCGAGGCGAGGAAAACTATATAAACTAGGTGAGGGTTTGGCGAGCTAAACTATGTGGGTTCATACCGAAAACTAGGGCCGGACGGGCAAGTGAGGGGAGCGTTCCGTCTCATTGTCACTCGCGCGCAGTTGCATAGCGCACGTCATAGAGCCGGGCGAGCATCGTTTCACTTCTTTTTTCATAATTTGGTTCACACCGCGAACTACAGAGCTAAGCTATGCTAACGACGTGAATGAATACGCTGGCATCGTCGGATATTTCGTTCGCATCTTTTGTATCGCTGACGTAGCTTATCTCTGTAGGTCGAGTTATGAACCAAAGTTTGAAAAGAGATGAAACGACTCGCCCGGCTCGCTCGCTAGCTGGTGGTGTGGCCTGCGTTTAAATGCTCAATGGAAGTGCCCATCCACATTTAAAATATCTTTTGCTGAATTAAACTTCTTTGAGTATCATATTTTGTGGTTTTTTAGAATATTATAAAAGTTTTTAATTAACTAGTTCTGTAAGGTTTTAAAACGAATTAATGAAAACAAGACTTGGTTAATTATTGAATATGTTTGAATTATCTACCTAAGCATTCTTGGTGGTTTTAAGGCTTCCAAAGGCGCATCGTACCTTTGCCAAAAATAAAAATGAAAAGTCATTTATTCAAATTAGACTGAGAATTTGCAATTATATAACGTCAAAATTACATAAGACAGTCCCCCAAAACGCCCGTCCTTCAGTACTTCCTAGACCTTTAGCAAGGAAGAAGGGGCAACAAACTCTCCAGCAGCACAGCTGTCTGTTAAGTTAAAAGAACTTGATTCTATAGATACAGCTTCGTCTGGTCCAGCCTTTAGTCATCACAGCTTTGTTGAAACCGTATCGCACAGAATTATATCAGACAGTGTGAAAACCACGCGTCCCGACGAATTACGTAAATCCTCAGTTTACCCGGAATCACTCAGTTTGCGAGTGCAACGTTAAAAGGGCTAGCCGAACTAATTAATTAGAATCAACTCGCTGTCAATGACTAATTACTTTGCTACTGAGCTTTACTGCACTAATGAGAATTAAGGTCAACACTCATTGCAACCGCACCGCTCCAGTGAGCGTAGTAACGGCTTGTGACTGGCTTGGAAAATTCCACCTGCATGTTGCTAACGCGCCGGCAGCAGAACGACTGCTTGGTGCTGGTATACCATCGATGAGATGACAGCTTGTTGTTCACGCGCCGCGCATTAGTTGATAGCTCTGCGTCCCCGCGCCACCGTTCACTACTCTGACACAGCTAATAACTTGTTATTCAAGTTAGGATTTTAAATCAACGGCATTAGAATACATTTTACGCCGACCGCGCACTTCAAGCAAGCACCCCACTCCCCGGTGAAGAAACAACTGCAAGCGGTATGCCCCGCCGCCCCCGAACGCTTTCCTTGCACCGCTCGCTGTCCCCCGTCGCACCGCAAACACTAATGTCCCGTTCTGTAAGCTCAAAACTAGTCGTTGGCGCTTGAATAGTGAGCTAACAACAAGCTGTCACCTCACCGGTGGCGTACCAGCAGCGAGCGGTAGTCGTGCAGACGGCGCGTTGGCGACAAGTGGGTGGAATTTTCGAGGCGGTGACGGGTGATACACGGGCGGTTACACGGGAATTTCTACGGAATTAACCATAACTGGTGAAATTTGGGTGTACTGTAGCTGCTCCTCTACGTAACACTTCGGGGATTATAAGCGTGAGGTTGTTCCAACTTTCCTTTCCTTTTTTATTGGAGAAAACTATTATTGACGTTGTGATAAAAATATTCACAAAACAAAGAATTCAGTAGCAGGAATAACTGTTCATATTGCTTCGGCCAGGCAAAGCTGGTTTAACCCCGTTGAAATAAACTTAATCCGCAAAATAAAGTGCCCATGAATATTCCCATCCTACAATCCAAATTCAAAAACAAACCACAGCTTATCCGCTAACGATGCTCGGAACCAATTTGGCCAGTTGTTATTAAAACCGCACTCCCACTCACTTAATTTACAAGTTCAAATTAGAGTTTGCATTCCAACTACCCACACAAATTCATTCATGTTTTAGCGAATACCACAGTATAGATTCGTACAGTATAGAAGGTCGGGTCTTTACATTTTAGTATTACAGAGTTACCTGGACCCTAAGTGGGATCTCAAGGGACCTAGGATTATTTATCACTTGAGGCTTATCAATTACCCAGTTGCCCAAATAATCAGGATGAAAGTGACAGTTGTCTTATTTACACAGGCCCTGCTAAGACAAGCCGAAATGTAAAGTTTTTCATTCCTCCCCAGTCTGTAAGGCAAGCTGATTCAGGTCGGTAAGAATTAAAAAGTATTTTTTTAATTACTTGACAGTTGAGGTCGCCATCTGTCATCATCTGCGTTAGCCTTTTCCCAACTATGTTGGGGTCAGTTTCCAGTCTAACCGGATGCAGCTGAATACCTGTATTTTACGTGCAATGACTGCCTATCTGACCTCCACAACCCAGCATTTGGTGAGAGTGGATATCAGACTTTTGGGCTTCTGACGACTCGCAACAACTGTCAAAGGTCCACGAATGATAGCCGAGACTAACAGCTTAACGCTTTCCGAGGCACGGAGGGGTCTTGGTATATAAAGATGGTCACACATCCACGGACCAACCACCGACCGACCCTTGCTCGTTGAAGCGCCAGCCCGCGCCGCAGCTGAGCCAGTAGCTTCAAATTCCCCTAATAATAATAATGCCAATATTTCGATCCAGCCTGTCCCCAATAGTGATAGCTGTCCCCCTATCAGTGACGCCCTGAGCCGAGGTCCGTACCCCACAGGGGTTGCCCTCAGCGGGCAGTCGCTTAGTTTGTAAATTTTAGTTTGTAAGCCCTGGCTGGAGGCGTTAAGATTAATTTCTTAATGGCAGCCCTAGGAAAGCCCGGTTGAGCAGTCACGGCCTCTCAAGGCCAACTGCGAGATGCCCTTATAAAAAAAAAACAAAAAAAAACACGAACCAACCGCGGCAAGTGTAGCTTAATCGGATCGATCGACCCTAGCCGTTATTATTACTTAACCACAAGCCCCACAAATATAATATCAGTTAGTACCCACTTACAAATTCAACCTAGTGGTTTTAACGTACGTCAAGTGCACACCATGGTGTTCCGATAACAATAGAATTTCTATTGTATCTGCTAATTAAACGCGCGACGGGTTAGTTAAGTAAACGCTTAAATCCGTCAAATCTTCATGGTCATGTCGATGGCACGGCAGGGATTTATATTTTGCTGTTTTAAAACTTCGCCACTTCAGCTTCGGCGGTGGCAGCGCATGGGTCACTATGGGGGCCTTATTGGGGCATAAAGGGCAGGATAAGAGGTGGGACAAAGGTCCACATCTACACCTGCAATACCTCTGAGTCAACTGAGTATGTGTCACACCAATAACCTCCGACGATTCTAAAAACAGTAAGCCGACAACTAAAGAATCAAGCTGTAAAAAGTATGAAACAAAATAATGTTCTTAACAATGGTCGTATGCCACTTTGTCCTTAAGCTTATTATCGTGATTAAATTAAAGTTAGAAAGTGATAGAGGGCGCCATTCAATGTGACGTCACACAGCCAGCGGACGATCAAGACGCATCTAACGACACCTCATTTGTCATATTTTTAAGTTTCGAAGTTATGAGGGAAGAGTTGAACATACCGGTCAAAATCAGAACCGTTTTTTTTTTGCTTCGCCGTAAATAGGTTAAAATAGCCCACACAAATTCTCTTTCATAATTCTATTTATATTTCCAGTACAAGCTTTTCCATCTAAATCCGGTGCATTGCACAAACAATCTTGCAAACACACCATGCAACAGTTTGTTTTCTAATCCTGAGCGAAGCAAGCGGATTACAGCTTCGCTTTGCTCGCTCCTCCTCGATGACGATATAGCTTGTTAGTTTGGATTCAATGGACGTCTTTGTGGATTATGGTAATTCTGTGTGGAATTGGGTTAGTAGAGCACTTAGGATCCTTAAAATATATGCTTTTTTATCATTTTTTTTATTACTAAATGAGCCAGCTCTTGACCTCGATAAAGCCTGATGGAAAGCGATTGATGGGGTCTATGATGGATCGACCTTGCCCAGAAAATGCCTGTTCACTCTTGTTTTGAAGGTAGACGGGTTAAATGTGGAAGGGAACACAGACGCAGGCAGAGAGTTCCAAACGACTGGTCGGAATATCAACCAAGTGCGGGTACCCTGCAGTGCGTCTGGTAGACTGGTAGAAAAAGGACGACGGTGGGATCAGGTCGTCAGATCAGTCTAAAAAATCCAAGGTTTTATTTTGATTTAAATTTTGAATAACTGAGTTGTAGAGGTCAGATAAGCTAAGGTGTTAGTACTACCGCTAGTTCCAGCTGTCATTTGTAGTTTTTTGACAGCCACACTTAGTCTTCGTATCCACGGACGATTTTTTTACGCGGTGGTGTGCGTCGCGCAATGTTTTTTCCATGCATTGCTTAGCACCCAGAATGGAAAATTAAATTGTGTTTTTTTTTTTGGAGCGTTGCTTTTGGCTTCTCAATGCGGAAAAATTAAAATCTAGTGCGCAATAAAATCGCCCGTCTGGACCAGCACTTACTAAAAGTACTCAACAGAGTCTACCGTATTTACCTATTACATTATCTTCATTTTAAAAAATCCTCTCATTTTGCTACATCCTCGACTGAAGCCAACAAAAAGCACCCTTAAAAAAAGACAAAGAATAAAAAGCCAAAAATAGCTCCATTCAAAACATCATCTACATCATCCCTTTCAATCAGAAAATGTCTCCATATACTTACAAGTTTCTAAGAAGATAATCTTGCTTTGTGGTACTAAAACAATAGTCGTCCCCACCGCAGTACCAAAAGTACCGGAGACGTGTATTTTTAGCGCCTTCGTTATTCTGAGTGCTACGCTTTGACGGTTTTATGGTACCTACCCTATTGCTGTCTTGAAGAGGAAAATATTTTCTCGAGATGCCACAGTATTTGTGAATCCTCCATTATAATGTATTGAAATGGACGATGTTTTTTTTTTATTTGAGAAAAGACACCGGCTTTACCTAAAAATGGGACAATACAGACTTATAAGAGTTCTACAATAATATGGCTTTATCCGAATTGCCGATGCCGGTCGGTATGCTTCAATTTCTTCTTTTTTTTTAAAAGAAATATATGCTTAATAAAATATACATACTTACATAAACTCATTCCTTCTTCCCATAGGTAGGGTAAGCAGAAAGTACAGAACGCCACCTGCTATCCTGGTCCTAACATACTCCTTTTGCCTCGTTTGCATTCATACATCTGCACCCTAATTGCGTAATACGCGATTAATCATAATCGGTTTCATTTTGACAGTTTAACAATATTCATTGCGTTATTAGGTTGTTGAGCAGACACATTTTTCGAACATATGAAGCAATGGTTTAGCCATCTGTTTCAAAACGAAACCAATTATGATGAATCGTGAGTTACGCAATTAGGTGCAGGACATACACGTAAAACCATGTTTTATGCAAATAAATATTATTTCTATTTCTTTTCTATTTCCGATTGCAAGTACTACACACCTGACCATTACCTGACAATAAAATATCATCTATAAGAGAAAGAGCTAATTTTGTGAGTTTGTGTATATGTGGCGGATAATCTCCAGAGCCAGAGCTCCTATTTGGAAACACTTGTCTCTCGCCCCGCGAAACTGCGCTGGAAAGCGCACGTCAAAAAGAAAAGACAGGAACAAGACATGCGTTTTAAAAACATGTATTGGTTGATGGGACGGGATTCTTGTCTATCGATACATATTTTTTTTATTATATAATCATATTCTTATGCCAATATGGACATAATGTCATCCAACTGTGGGGCTGTATAACTACTTAACCGACCAATATCTAAATTATACAAACATTCCAAAATAAGGTACTCAGGAGTATTCTTAGTACTCCGTGGTATATAAGAAATGACGACCTCCATCGTAACCTAAAAATGGAACCCGTCACCAAAATAACACAAAAATTTGCTGAGGCCCATGAACAACGACTCCATCAACATGTGAACAACGAGGCGATTCAGCTGTTAGACCAAACAAATATAGTGCGAAGACTAAAACGAACAAAACCTTTTCAGTTAGTGTAGTGTAGAAATAATAGTGACAACGACACACTTAATAACACATGAACTTGAATTAAACACATGAATTTCATTAGATCAGACTCTAAAAAAGTGGAATGGACTTGTGTAGAATAGTGTCCTTTGTACGGCAAAGGACACTATTCTAAGTTTTAAAATATTCATCATGTATAAAATTAAATTAGATTAAAATTACTTATTAGTCTTATAGACTAGATTGTAATGAATTGTTAAGAACCGGGTTCTTTTTAATAAAGCATAATTTTTATTTTTTTTTAAACTTGTCTCCGTTCTCCACGGTCTGTCAGTAAGAGATAGCAATACAATTTTAGTTTATGTGGTAAACAAAAGAATCGGCAGCTATTACCAGCTCCTACAGTCCATTTAACCTATCCAGAATATTAACCGTAAATCTACAATTCCACACCTCCATCTTCATTTCTCAGTCAAGAAAAGATGGCTACCAACTCCTAGTTTATTTTTAGCCCGAATACGAAACTACACAAGGAAAATATAACAAGAAATCCGAGTCTGGTATAATAAATTATAACACTGCAACAGACTGTGTCATTTATTACCGGCCATATTGTGTGGTCACGGGAAATATAGAGAAATGGGAAACTTATATTAACTATGTTAAGAAGGACAGTATTCTTAATTGAATGGAAAAAATCGTCTACATTATTATTTTCTATATTAGTTTTTGCCAGCGGCTTCGCCCGCCTATATTATACCGCGGGAACATACTACCGGGATAAAAAGTACCATATGTTTTAACTCCGATTAAAATCTATATGTGTGCCAAATTTCGTCCAAATCCTTTGGGCCGTTTTTGCGTGATTGAGTAAAAAACATCTAAATATAAAAATATCTAAACAAACAAACTTTCACATTTATAATATTAGTAGGAAGTTGGATTATTTTTGGATTGTCCAATTCGGGCGAATCGACATGACAAATCAACACTAAAGCGATTACCAATAGGCAAAACAAATCAAATCAGTGAATTTTAATCAACATACAACCTGACACAGTGACACTGACCTGCAAAAAGGGTGTTACACCCATTTTTGAAAAGTGTCCTAATTAGATTCTAAAGTGCTAATAAACCACAAAAAACAAAACATTTTTATTTAATCGATTAGTGCCGTAAAATTGCATTATTTTTATATTTCGTGCGTAATTTGACGAATACGCTGGATGCAGTGCACGCCATATTGCTCTGTGGGTATGACGTCAGTTTGCTGTATAGACAAATGCGCTGATATTTAATATGATATTTTTTATAATTAAAAAGAATAGTTATTATTCTACATATCGTTGGTTTGCTGTTCCTGAATGCAAAATAATAATTAAATAAAAATTACTTTGGTTACGAAAATAATACAGTACAAAGTTTTTGAATTGACACGCCCTATGACGTAATAACATGGCGGCTACTATTTCATGGTGTTCAAAAACAGATAAAACAAACTGAAATCGTTGAATTGAATTTTAAAATTTATTTTCTTATTTCATGAACTAAACCTAACATTTTCAGACTGCTTTTTGCCTAAGCTATCTCAATAATATATTTTTAGATTTTTTCACATAAAGAGCAATATACCCTATTGCATAAAACGTAAGAAAATATGAATTTCGCGGGTTAAGTTATTTAGTTAAGTTATGCTAAAGTTATGTTTGATAGGTTAGTTGTAGACAACTTCAAAATTCTCAATTCAGAAAACAGAGGTGTAATTGCGTTATACACTACCAGTAGGAATCGCTTTAATTTTGAAAATTCCACAATATTCATGGCGTTATTTACGTTGGCAAGCAAATAATTTACATATTAAATAATGGATCAGCAAAAACCTTCAAAATGATACAGATCCTGATTAATATTGTGTTACACAATTAGGGTGCGGGTGTAAGATTAGCTTAGAGGAAGCATATGACATAAGACAAGTCACAATAGTGCTTTTTTTTAGTGTGGGAAGTCATCAAATAACTTCTCCCGCCCTGGGTGGAGCAGGACTTTTACTGACTAAAACCCACCCGCGTTCCTTCAGTTGCCTGTGCTATGGTATCTCTTTCGAACCCCTGGCAGGCATCGGCCCTTGCAGACCCCACCATGTGACCAAAAGGCACTTAGAAACCAGGTTTTTAAATGAAAATTCTCTAAAATACGAACCTGACATGTGACCATTGAAAAAGTAACTTTAGCACTTACCAGGTCTGAAACCTACAACCTGAAAGCTACAATCGCGGGGTACCTACTTAAGTCCTTTCATTGGTTAAGAGTATGATAATCATTAATAAGTAAAATTGTTGACAGAATAAGTTTTAACTACAAAGCGGTAACTCAACCCGTTCTCATTAGCTAGGTTATCAAGTTCCTCTAAGTTATTAGAAAGCTATTGAAATTCCAGGCGTTTCAGGACATTTTTCAAGAAAAAAGTGTAATTAGCGCAGACATTACGTCGGGAAGTCATTAGTGCAGTTTTTTTATTACTATTTAAGTACTTAGTTATTGAGAGAAACTCGTTAACTAAAGGTCGGCTAGTAGCAAACTCTAGTTTGAGTTTTTTCGCCATTGTGGGGAAAATACTGGGAGCTGTCCCTACTTCACATGGTTTTACCTATTTAATTGACTTATGAAAACTAGGAACTTAGGAGGTTCTCGATAGGGTTTTTTACTATATATGAGAAAAAATCTAAAAAAATATTATTGAGATAGCTTAGGCAAAAACCAGTCGGAAAATGTTGGTTTTAGTTCATGAAATAACGAAATAAATTTTAAAATTCAATTCAAACATTTCAGTTTTTTAAATCTTTTTTTGAGCACCATGAAATAGTAGCCGCCAATTACGTCATACCGCTATTTTAACTAATCAACTGAACAACTATGTACTTTTATTATTTTCGTAACCAAAGTATTTTTTTTTACATTCAGGAACAGCAAACCAACCATAAGTACAATAATAACTCATTTATTTTCATCAAATTATAAACAATTATCATACAAAATATCAACGCATTTGTTTATATTGAAAACTGACGTCATACCCACAGACGGCGTCCACTGCGTCCAGCGTTTTCGTCAAATTACGCGCGAAATATGAAAATCTAAAATTTATGGCACTAATCGATTCAATTTTTTTTTTTGTGGTTTAGAATCTAAATTAGACACTTTTCAAAAATGGGTGTAATACCCTATTCAGTTGTACTTTTTTATGTTCAGAACTTCGTCTTTGGTCAAGTTCTAAATTGTAGTTTTTGAGTTAGCTTCAATGTTACAAATCTTTTCCACTTAATGTATGTTGATGATGTTACAAGATATTCTTGTCACTGTTATTTGCTGAGCAAGTGAAGGTATTATAAGATTTTTTGTGGGGTAGGTATCACAACTAAAAAGTTTATTTATAAAAAAAAAACTAAATAAAAGCTTGTGAAAAAATATTTTTATAAGTTTTATTAATATGAATATAGGTATTACATTATTAGATATATTTATACAAATATTACGTAATAAACTATCTAAATAATGATGAAAACCGCAATAAAATCCATTTCGTAGTTTAGATGAATAAAAACGCGGCCACACTGACAGACACTAAAGCGACTGTATTAATAGATAGTAAACTATTAGAAAATGTTTTAAACCGACTTCAAAAGAAAAAAACAATTGACTTCCGAAAAAACACAGGACAGTGAAAAATTACTTTAATTTCGGAAGTCGGTGACAAAACTAAAATACATATCCAAAGACACCTACTCCCGAAATTAAAGTTATTTTTCATTTTGTTGTGTTTTTTCTGACGTCGTTTGTCGATTCTTGGAAAGAGTTTATTTTTTGCATTTACTTGTATGAAAGGCATATTTATCACTCCAACGCTAAGCAAGTAAACCCATTCGTTTCCGTCGTAACACTTCAAAAATAATTAAAACACACCATTTCACAAGAGGTAATCATAATTAATTAATACATCAACATCAAATTAAGCTAGACATGTTATTAGCATAAATTTAACTAAACTTCAGTGCCACATCCAGCCAAACTTGGTCCTTACTTCGCTATACGACACTCTACGTTATTAACACAAGTTAAATGTCTCGCCTGATGATAGGTTAAACAAACCAACTTTTTACTTCCAATTTCTTGTGTTTATTGATGATAGGCAAAAAGCCTCTTATCATATAGAGAAGGCATGACTTTAAAGGACGAATAAAAAAATAATCCTTTAATCACGTTCTTCAGAAAATGGTGGTCTTTAATTTCGGAGCATTTAGGAACACAACAACGTCATTTACGCAAAATTAAAAAACTACATCACACATATTATGAGTTTGTGTTTGGAACTAGCTACGAGAGCGCCATTTTGACAACTGCCTTCCCCAGTATTAACATTCAAGCGAGGAACAAAAACTCACCAACGACTTTTGTAACGAAACTCTGACGCGACATTTTCGAACGTAGATTCAAAAATTCAAAATATGATGATGTTTTGTTTTCACGGATGCTTCCAATTTCAAAAGCGTCGACTGACGTAGTTTACACACGTCAACTTTTTATCTACTGTCGGTAGACGCCTATAATAAAGGCGGGAAGTGTAAATGAACCTTTTATAATTAATGTTAAGCAATCCAGAGTGTGGAAGGTCAATGGTTCTGGTCGGTGTTAAGTAAAGCATTATGTAAATCGCGCAACAAGTTGCCATGTCGGGGTTCGTCAGTTAAAGCCTGGGATAAAAGAAATATTCTCTCTTTTATACGGTGGGAAGAGTGAGTGTCAGATTAATGTCATGGTTGGCCGAAGCTTTTATCGGTGTAAAGCTTGCCAAGCCATGTTTTAAATGTCGTTATATTCTTTTTAGTCCAAAATATTACTATGTTAGTGTAATTATAACAATCTCATATCTTCTGCAAATGGCAGAATGATGGAATTATGCGTTTTACTTTAAATTTGGCTGAAATAGAAATCGTTTTCCTAAATTTTCTGCCGATGTACCTTTCGTTCTCATATAAAGTTAAGACTATACGTTACCCCTTGATAATCCAAGGGTATCGAGTTACCCTGGAACTGGGCTTTGGAGGTCAGATAGGCAGTCGCTCCATGTAAAATACTGGTATTCAAAATCACAAGTCATTTGTTTGTGTGTTTGTTGTTTTTGTTGTTGTTTGTGGTTGTTGTTTGTGTTTTGTTGTGTTTGTTGTTTTGTGTTTGTTGTTTGTTGTGTTTGTTTGTTGTTGTGTTTGTTTGTTTGTTTGTTGTTGTTGTGTTGTGTTTTGTTGTGTTTGTTGTTTGTTTGTGTTGTGTTGTTGTTGTTGTTGTGTGTTGTGTTGTTTGTTTGTGTTGTGTGGCTGAGAGTCAGCGCTTTTTGAACGTCAAAATTACATAAGACAGTCCCCAAAAAACGCCCACCCTTCAAGAATTCAAGAAGCAAATCCGAAGAGAAGCACTGCAGTACCTATAACCCTAGTGCTGACTGCCATGCCATGGTTACCCAGAGCAGATGAGAAAAGGGGCTCCAATCTTTCCAGTGGAACACATAAATAAGTGCCTTTCCCATGGTACGTTTTTAGTAAGCGCAAAGTATTATCGGCATTTTCTGCTAGAATACTAATTTCACCGGGTCGGGTCCTATTAGACCAAGTTGACACGGACGTAAAAATATCGCAGTGGGATTTTATGGCGCACTGAATTTTGAACCTTCGGTGTTGAACCGAGCGTTGAGAATCCAACAGAGTGCATCCTAGCACGTCGTAAAAACATACTGTTGGATTTTCAATTCTCGGCGCTTAGCTGTGCGTTTAAGATCCAATGCGCGAATTTTTATCCCGCCGCAATATTTTTACGTACGTTCGAACGTGGACTTATGAGAAACCTAATAGGGTGTTCCCCTTGTTTCGCAGACAGAAATTTTATAAAATTTCGTTTCCCAGAAAATGTTTCAATATAATATTTGGTCCTTATATTTTTATTTTGAATATTATTCTTTCAAAGACTATTTACTTGAATGAATCATATTTCACAGGAACACAATTTAGTGAATTTTTAATCACATTTTTTTGTTAAACAAACTTATCAAACAGTATAATTATTTTTAACGAATATTGTTTGTTCGGTGTACGTTTCCATTGTATCTTATTTCAACAAAAATGTTTTTTTTTTTTTAATAGACGTTAAGAAGTAAATATATAGTAGTATTGATCATTCTTCATTCAATATGAGCAAAATTTTATGTGAAACGAAATTATATAAAACTATTAGCTATAAAACAACGTATAACCTCCTAATTGGTATCAGCCAAATATGTTTATACTTACCAAACCCTTCGTAGATTAAACAGGTCCTATACCATTTCCTACCTAAATAGAAATACATGAAAGAAAGATTCGTAAAAAGAAATTCACGGTACATTTCAGACTCAAGCCCGGGGCGTAAAACTCCGTCCAAATATAAAACAAAAGGGTTCTTCCCACTCTCTTCCACGGAACCCTATTGGATACGTGTTCTGAATATAGGATTAGGTTCAAAACAATACTTTTATTCGTCTTGCGTGATAAATTGAGCTAGATGCGTCATTGCGGCCGAAATCTTGGAGGATAAAACGTTTTTATGAAGATGTCGGGTTTTTTGGGATAGGTTTGGGATATGTTTATTTGTCATTGGTATCTCAGTCTTGGTATAGGTAGATTAATTCGCAATTTGGGAACGTGATATTTTATACGTGGCTCATACTTAAACTTTTTAGAAAATAACAAACGCGTTGATAAAGAACTGCTACGGCAAAGAGAGAATTAACGAAATTTTTTGCCTAAATAGGGTTAAAAATAAATATGAAGTTGACAATAGCAAAGTATATTACCGTCTCATATAGGCCAGATATATGCTCAGAAAGAAACCTTGCATCAAAAGGAATGCAATGAGCCTAATAAAATCTAGTGTCGAGCAAATACAATAGCTACGGCAGTGAGAGAAAACGTTAGAAAATCTGTTGCAAATAGCAATATATTTTAAGATTTCGTCTTATTATATTAGCCGTAAATCTGCTCAAAACTTATAAAACATCATAATAGGTGAAAGTTTACTTGATGAGGAATCCAATGAGTCTACTTAATCTAGAGGTCAGATACAATGGCTACAGCAGTATCGGGAATCAGGAACCATAGGGACATTAGTTATAAAACCCAATCTACAAACATATTTCGCATCGTATCGGCTGTAAACCTTTTCGTTCTTGATTGTAAAAAAAAACGACAATCGAAGAAAGTTTTCGTCAAAAAGAACAGAATAACAGGTCTGATTACAGTTGTGACCAAAATTTTTCACGAAAGTAAACTTCGCGGACTCGGACTGCGCCTACTTATTTTTTTTTATTGCCGCCAATTCGTCAAAACCAAATGACATATGAATTCATTACACATCTACAGATTCCCAAAGAGTTCTAAATTCGAAATTTAAATATACCTACATATTTTTCGTCGGCTGCTTTTCTTACCGGCCTATTCTAAAAACAGTGACTTCAGTGTGACCTCCGCAGGGTGGTGCGCTTCGACGCGAAACTTTTTACCATGGAGTCAGCAGGACAGGAATACAATAAGTAGTTACATATAGTGACATTCTACAATTTCGCGTGAATATTTCACAACATTCCGAAACCTCCCGAGCAAACCCGAAGTCCTTCGCAAGTATTAGCTTTCGTTTCTAGGGTTAATATTTTCTGTCAGCGTAGTGTGGACGTTGATAAATATACTGTTTGTATTGCTTCGCCCACGCTGGACGTATGTGGACGTAAACGAACTGTTAACGTCCAACACAGCTCTGTGTGTTTTACTACATTGTTGGCTGCTTTTATAAATTTGTTCTTTGTAGTTTAGTTTTTAAATTTAAGACTCGTAATATTATTTTGTTACCAGCTAGTACTTTTAAATGATTTTTATCTGTAAGTAGGTTTGTACAAACACTTCATTAATATTTTAAAAACTAGATGAGGTCGGCGTTTCCTATCTGACTACTCTGAATAGAACTGCCGACACAATATCTGATGCCACAGTGTCTTTTAAAGTCCAGACGTAATTTTGGTCAGATCATGTGAAGACCACATAAATTGATATCTGAAATGATCTTTTGACTAAAGATACCTCACAGATTAAGTGGACCTGTCCAGTTAGTGTACGCAATTGTCAGTTATCGTGCAGCTCCACATTTATGGAGCTCAACGATTCGACGAGTAATACCAAAGGATTATGTTCATACAGCAGACTTAGTAATGGGTTCGTAATTGTACCCTGGCTTTAAGCCATCGTAAGATCTTTAACACAATGGAATGCATATTTATGAATGATTATATTAATAATGTAATCTAACGCACACTTAAACACTAGCTTTGAAATCTTAATAAAGTGACCGATAGAATTAGCATACAATCATAATCGAGATTTAATCTCGATTATAAATGTAATGCTTGATCAATCCCTAGCATCAGTGGGATGACACTGACAGCTCAGTCCACGGCTCACTTCACCCAGTGAGATGGTTACAGAATAGCACGGCTGACGCCAGGTAATGACAGCTCACTTTAAACTCACTTCACCTTCGTTTTCACGGTGAGATATTTACAGAATCGCACTGCTGTCTCAAAGTATGAAGATTAGAGGACATTATCATTTGCCTAGCGTATTCTCAATTATGTTGGGGTCGGCTTCCAGTGTAACGGGATGGAAGTGCATACCAGTATTTCACATGGAGTGATTGCCTATCAGACCTCAGTAACCCATTTTTTGGGTAGTACGATACTTTTTGGTAAAACCAGATGTCAGATTTTCGGTATTCTGACGACCTGTAACGATGCCAAAGATCCAAGAATGGGGATTACAAGCAGTGGGAATATTATAGACAGGTTATGCATGCACATAAACATGTGGAATAAACAATATTTTAATTTTAATTAGTGTACCCAGATATTAGTCTAGACAAAGAAAAAACACTACAAAGTGAAAAATAACTCTATTTTCGGAAGGCGGTGACTTTGGCTAAGTATTTAAAATTTTTGTCACCGCCTTCCGAAACTAAAAGACTTTTTCACTTTGTAGTGTTTTTCCTGAAGTTGTTTTTTTTTTGGAAAAAGTTTTCGTTTTTAATTTTTTGGTTAAACTACCTACCCCACACCAATTCGAAATTTCATCATCCTTGGGGTCAAAACAACGCATTTTTATGGGATAGCAGTAATCGCGGTTGATTTGCTGTAATTTTTTGAAGAGTTCCGTTGTCTGTCTCCGAAACGCATCATCAGATCTATATGAAATTTAAATGAGACCAACTCGGAATAAACCCCTTTCGAACAAAAATAATTTTGCAAATATTTCTATATATGGCAGAGTTATGCATACATAAAAAACAAAAAAAAAACATGTCGAATTGATAACCTCCTTCTTTTTGAAGACGGCTAAAAACCAACAGAGGCAACAGACAGCTGAAAACAACTGCAAAATAAAGAAATAAATAACATCATTAAAGCTCTAGGTAAGATTTACCTAAGTCTTCAACATTGAAGTCAGCGCAGACTTGGAACATAATTCCCGGGCAAGCAGCCATTTTACTGTGGTCACAAAACATTATACGCGGACCGCGGTCGGTCATAAATCATAGCTTTATATTGCTGGTGCACGGAGTTAGGGAAAATGGAATAGTCAATGGAAAACTGGTTTAACTTAAATTGAACTGGTAAAGAACTTACTTATGGATATTGAAAGAAAAATAATTTATAAAATCAAAAAACTCGACTGTCTAAAAAGTGAACTTTAAATAAAAAAGATAGATACAAGAAACTTGTTTTAAAAGAGTGACTATTAGACTGAATACTATAAGCAATCTCATGCAGTCGGAGGCATCTTCTTAAATTTTACAATAAAGACTTTTATTGTAAAATTTAAGATGAGAAGAGAGATGCCTCATTAATTATGATTCATTTAAATATTTTTACGTTAATGAGACCTATTTATGAAACCTTTTATTTTAATACCCCACTCAACAGGTTTTGAGAAAAATAATATTTTTGATAGTACAATATGGCGCCAAAAATCGGCCATTTTAATTCTTTTTTCAATTTTGATATACCCAGTGTCACTCTCACAATTAAGACGAATCTACCGGCACCTCTCAAGCTGACATCGATCAAGCCGTTTAGGCTACAGAGCGTGCCAAAGAAATATACATACATACATACACTCGAAAAACATAACCCTCCTTCTGGCGCAGTCGGGTAAAAAGAGATCCTACTTACTATCCTACTAATATTATAAATGTGAATGTTTGTGAGGATGGATGACGATGGTCCGACGAGGCGGTCTGCAATTACTCTTTGAAAGAGCTAGCCCACCTCGTCGAGCAGCACGATGGGCCGGTAAGCGGACGGTGAGTCCGCGGGGCGCCCCGGCTTCTTAATGAGGACCAGTTTCCCCGTCTTCCAGTGAAATGGGAACCGGCCCTCCTCCAAGCATGCGCTTAGGAGCCCTCTTAGTCGAGGCCCGAGAGCCTCCAAGGCCAGGACCCAGGCTTTTCCAGCCAAGCCGTCGGGTCCTGGGGCGGTACTCTTGCCATTCAGCAAGCAATATCAAAACAATAAAATTCACATTTTTATTTGTGAGTGTTCAGAAGAAATACCTTAGTAAGAATTTTATAATAAGATTCATCAAAAATCGGTAATTCTTTTCGAAAAAAAAATCTACCATAAAAACAACTTATCATATTAATTTGTACCTCATGTGCAAAGCTGAAAATAAATACCAGCTTTTCCAAAGTAAATTTACTTTTAAATACTAACTTTGCTCTTGTTTATAATATTCTAGAGCATTAATTTTAAAAGAGTCTTTGTCTGAATCTGTGACCTCATTAGTTAAGTTTTTTTTTTTTGTATCTCTGTGTACACACAAATGACTGGATTCATTTTAATGCGTCTGTACAGGGTGGCAGAGACATGGACGCTCGTTTCAGCACATGATTCTAGAACACCCAGCATATAAATTTTTCGACGGTTTTTAATAAAAAATCTGTTGTTTCATAGAAAATTATAATACCTTCTTACGCGTTCCAAGTGTTTTTTTTGGGAACTATATTTTCTATCACCAAAATTTATATTTGTCATCAAGTTGTATCACCTAATAAATAGATCTATCGCCACGAAATATTTTCGTTCTCAGATAAACAAAAATTGTTCCCAGGTATGAATTATCAAATTAATGTTAATATATGTGTAAAATAAGAGATCGATAACCAATAAAATTATATTGCATTACATGAATATAAACTTCGTTCTTATAATAACAGTTTTGTTACTTAAATAATAGCTCTGTGCTCAGAATGGTAGATCTGTCACCAAATAAATCGATTATCGATCCCTGACTGCGACTCCTTTCTGGCGACACCGGTCTCGCGAAATCCACACGCTTTTGTTTTACTACGGAATCGTACGATCCCGTGTTCAATTCGCGTCAACTGAGCACGCTTTTGTGATCAAGCAACGTTAAAAGAAGTTTTACAAAACAGTGTGTAATAATGTTAGTAGGGTGGCAAAGATAATATATCACCAGTCTAGTTAGAGTAGGTTATTTTTTTTTTTAATGGTTAGGTTAGGTTAGGTTAAAACTGTGACTTCTTACGCACGAGCCGAGCGAGCGAAGCGAGCGGTGCCGCGGCAGCGGCCGGCGAGTGCCAGAAACGACTAGATTATATAGAAAATCTAAACCTGCCCTAATAATACAATAATAATATATTATTTATGAATGCCCATTTTCTATTTTATTTTCGCCATTAAGTTTCCGCTTAGATATTAATTCTGTTCCCAAAAGAAAAATATTTTTTTATTTGAACTTAATGCAATTTTCTAGTAACATAATATGATTTATTGGTGATCTCTTTAAATTAGTTTGCTAAATCTAAATCTCAGGATTTTAGGTGATTTATTGTGGAACTGATTTTGCATTGTTTGGTGACTACATTTTGGTGACAGATCTACTATTTTGAGGACAAACCCTATTATTTAAGAAACACAAAACTAATTAAATTGGTGATAGCTTAAATGATACCCGTTTTTTTTTAAAGCGGATGAAAAGTTTCCACGGCTTCAGAATAATGTACTGAATTTATGGTTTCAGTATGCGCGTCGACGGTCGATATCCTTGCCAGCCAATTTAATTATAAAATTATAACGGTTACAAGAAAAAAAAAACATCACAAAATCGCGCGATATTAACTGTCGAGCTAAAGTTGCCTTTTGTAACAAAGACTTTGTTCCGGGTTCCACTCGGACCCCACTCGGACTCGGGTCCGAGTGCTCATGATTGTCTGTGTAACGAAATCCAAAACTTCCAACGTCTAATTCGCCCTTCCTGTAACCAAACGGCTGGCTTTTGGTCAGAAGCTAAGCATTGCCATACAACGTGGCAATGCCGCCAGTCTCTTGGGAACATGGTAATGTCGACAGCGATGCAGGTCATATTTGGGTTTGTTAATTATTAACAAACCAGGTCATATTTTGATTTGTTAATTATTAACAAACCAAAATATGACCTGCATCGCTGTCGACATTACCATGTTCCCAAGAGACTGGCGGCATTGCCACGTTATATGGCAATGCTTAGCTTCTGACCAAACGCCAGCCCTTTGGTTACAGGAAAGGCGAACTAGACGTTGGAAGTATATAAAAATAAAATATAAAATAGAGTATTCGAACTTATCTATAATAATAGATAAGTTCGAATACTATATTTTATATTTTTGTCGTAACTTAAGTATAAGTTGTTATTTATACACATTTAAGCTTAATTCTGAAAATACAAAATTAAATTATAAAATATTTCAGAATTCGAAGAAAATGTTCTAAATAAAGTCCTGTTCAAAATTCAGGGACGTACTTGGAAAGTCAAATAAGAACCGTTTCCAGTAACTTTCAACTGTAATTCCGCGAGCTACGTTCCCTTCAACTTTGGTCTAAAATTAGATCAATACCTCGTAAACTATCGAAACTTCTATATTTAGAACTCACTGCTAGGACTTCCATCATTTTCTCGTTTATTATTATCGGTATTTTGACCTACAAGGGTATTATTGACCCTTACTTATCAATAGGGCCTGGTCCGTCTATCGCCAATGCGAGCATGATTGAAAAACTTGTTGTTTCAGCCAACACAATGCAAGCGAGTGAGAACGCGATAGCATCGAATAAAAATTTGCGCGTGGATATTTCACAAAACTTGTTCCAAGAAATACGCGTTTCTGAAAAAGCCTTACAAGTTTTTGGAAAAAATGTTTATGATTTCAAATGTCCATTACATATGCAAGGTTTCTCTAAAGATGTTTTCTTTGCTTTTTCAATGTATAAGTTTATTATGAACGGCCAAAGTTCAGACAGATGTTTCATATAGAGATGCGAAATGTTTGGAACAGCAATATTTTTTTATGACCGACGACATATTTCAAAGAAAATTTCGATTCTGAAGCCCAGATTCATGAATCATGTACTGAATACAGGTAACAAATTGCGCGTCGATGTGTCCCTGCCATCCTGTATACACCTTTCTGAAACACGCTGTATAAGATGTTTTTTTTTTGAGGTTGCGTCAAACAAGGATCCTGCAAAGATTCACAATGTCCATCTGTCTGTCCGTAGACGTGTCCCACTCATTTTATTGTGAATGAAAATAAGTTAATTGAAATTGGCACATCATAATAACAATTTCCATTTATATTAACAAAAGACTGTTTATTTTGATGCCGGAGTTTCGGCCCATTAATAAAATGTTTCTTTGTTTGTCGGAATAATTAACTTTTAATATCGTGTTTGTGTATAATGGAAATCAAACTGTTACAAAGGTTCACGACGGTTCAATCAAAAGTTCTCTCTCTCAGACACGCTAGAATCTATTTTGGGATTTATATAATCGTATTTCTAAGTCGAATTTCACACGGACGTAATGATATCCCGGCTAACTTTTCCGCGCACTGGATTCTTAACTCTCTGTGTTAAGAGGGCTATTACAAATTGAAGTATTTAGTTTTAGGTAAATTTAACGGCACGTGATAGCTGATCGTGCGTGCGTGTATAGTGAAGTATCCTACTCAGATATGCTAACCATTATGATTCGGACGCCCAGGAACAAACCGGCGCGGGCTTTAGCTATAACTCCGCGCCGCGGCGCGGAGTTATAGCTAAAGCCCGCGCGTCCCGAGATATATTACTGATTCATAGCATTGCATTCAAAAATTGTTTAAAATATTCTTTTACTTTTAAATAGACTGTTTCCTTTTTTCAAGCAACTTGACTTAGTAACCTTAGTTATTAAATACTTTTTGTTTGAATTTCGATTAAACATACATAGATAAAAAATATGATTTCAGACGAAAAATTCTCTGTTTTACGGAATTATTTTTGGGTTATTATTGTATGAAACATAAAAAATTGATTTGAGCATTCTAAATAACAAGCTACAGTCCTACCACAGACATTTTTATAAATTACTAAACTATTATATGTTCCATGTAACAGAGCATCAAACGATGCCCGAAAGTAACATTTTACGAAACATCCTTTGCCGAGACAAGGTTTTTACTGACTCGTGTAAACAAATTGGAAAATTTGTTTAGAGCGCTCCCTAGAAAAATAATAAAATTTTCCCGGACATATTTTTATTTTAATTTTTTGCCTATATCTAACCCATAATCACTCATCAAATCTCGAGTCAAACGCTCAAAGTCAAGAAAAAATGTGAAAGCGCCCTTAAGCCGAGCATTGAGAATCAAACAGAGTGCAGCGCGAGTAAATCTCAGCGTGTAGAAAAAACAGTGTTCGCTTCACAACTCTCGGACTGAACTAAGCAGCGCGTTTGAAGATTCACTACGCGAAAAATCCCCCCGCTATTTTATTACGTGCGAATGTGGGTAAATAACTCCTATTTTACGCTCCTTAAAATACCTTTGAACACTCTAATATGATCATTCCCATTTTGGGGTCCAGATATTAGCCAAGTTACTGCAACAAACTTGGATGTAGCGCTCGCCGGCCACTGCCGCGGCACCGTTCGCTTCGCTCGCTCAGCTCGCGCGCGGTTGTTCACAGATCTTAACTAAACCCTAGGTTAGTTACTCCGACCAAGTATCAGAAAGTCCCAGATAGTTCCAAAGAGGCTCAATTATTTTTTAAAAAAGTGTTCACCATTACAATCGCAAACTGTTTCAAGAGGACCAGTTAAATATTTCCCATTTCTTTTGATCAGGAACACAAACTAAATGAACATAATGCAGCATTGCATATGTAAGTGGGCACACCCTTTATGCCTGGAGGCTTTTACGTGGGTATTGAGTTCTGATTACGTTTATTGTTTTGTTTTATTTTTATTATTTATATCTGCTTGAGTTTAGTTATTATGTTTTGTTGGTATATTGACGTGTGGTAGCTGACATATGGCAAATAATTTAATTTTATGTTTTGTGTTTAGTAATGTTATTAAGTAATAACATTACTAAACACAAAACATAAAATTTAAAACTTGATTCTGTACAATAATAGGTAAGTACCTATTATTGTACAGAATCAAGTTCTTCTAACTTAACAGACAGCTGTGCTGTTGGGGAGTTTGTTGCGCCACTTCTTCTTCCCAGCTAAAGCACTAGGAAGTGGTGAAGGGCGGGCGTTTTGGGGGGACTGTCTTACGTAATTTTGACGTTCAAAAAGTGCTGACTCTCAGCCTAGTTTGAATACATTTTTGATAGACTATATCTTGAATAGACTTTTGATTTTGATTTTGAAACTGACAAGTTGTTTGTACAGCCGGTCCCAACAAAATAATTTTGAAGAACATACACAGAGGTAGGCCTTGATGGATGGATTGTGGATGAATGGACCAAAAAGATGGATGAGTTGTGTCAAAGATGATATGGGCAGGAAGGGAAGTAAACACTAAGATGACGGTTAATAGAGATAGGTACATTGTGGAAAAAAGTGGCAGACCCCAAACAAATATAGATAAGGGCAGAAGGATAGCCAATGAATTTATGATACAGATTTTCCCACGTCAGTAGTTTTCTTTATCAAAATACACAGCTAAGCTACGCGGTCTTAGCTTCAGTTTGTGTTTAACAAAATTAACTTAAAAGCGTTCTTCTTACGCGGCTGGCAACACCACATACATGGCGGTTTTTTGGTGATTTTTTCGTTAAATACAAACAAAAGTAAAAAAAAAATTCAGACATGCACTAGATCGTTAGTATTTTCAAGTTTGTATTTTATCTATTTTAAGTTATTTTCGTATTTACATTAAAATAATCAACATACCGTCAATTATTTTCTATTTGCATTACTTAGTACGATTAAATGTTTTTATTAAAGAGTAAATGTTAAAAATAATTATAAATACCAACGATCTAGTGCTTGGATGAAAAAAAAATTACATTTGTTTTGTATTTAATTAAATAATCACGAAAAACGACTATAAATGCGTTGTTGCCAGCCCGCGTGAAATAAATGCTCTTAAGAAAATTTTGTAAAGTTTTACCAACCCACTGTGTCGTAAGTTTGGCCCATTGATAGTCTAACATAAAGCAGATGTGTCCAACCCGATTCCATTTTCCAAGTGAAATCAGTTATTTTAGTAATAGAACACTTAATGGCAAACGACATTGCGGCAGGCCCAGACCGAGATGGCGGGATAAGCTGGAATCCTTTAAGGCGGTGATTTCTGGAAAACGCTCAAAAAGGTGGTTTTTTTAAACCAGTGTATCTCTTTAACCGTAAATAATTTTGAAAGCTAAAAATATATGATATTTTCAAGTCTTTTTTGCATAGAGTGATGAAACTCAAAACATAAATATCACAAAAATCATCAAAGTCACCTCTTAATTATCTTTAAAACAAGTTTATCCCTTCAATAACAATTAGGTATAATTATAATTAAAAATATACCATAAAATTTCAAATGCCAAACTGCATCGAGTGATGGATTATTTATTATTAAATAGTTAACCGGTAACGTCCTGCTGGTTCCGGCCGGAACCAAAAGTAAAACCACCTTCAAGCCCCGCTGGTTCCTATCGGAACCACCCAGCATGCACCACCATGCAGGCGGTTTTTATCTTTATTCTTAATATAAATAAGGTTTTATGTCGTCTGCGATAATTTAACAATGTTGTCAGTTAAATATTCTCGTCGACTAAATGATTCAAAGACAAAAAAAATGTCTGTGAACAGAAAAATAAAATAGTCAAACTTGACGTTTCGAACGCGCTTGGCAACATGGCGTTTCCGTGTTATGCTCTCTAGTTTTATCGTGTTTTTTCTTATTTTTAGTGCGGTTTCGACATTCAAGTGGATTAATATTCATTTAAAGTAGTTATTACATCGTTGAAGGTAGTTATTTGCATAAAATAGCGTCATAAAAAATTTATTTTCGACAAAACGTGGTACGTAAACAAACCGTTCGTGGAAGTGTTCCTTGTGTTGTGAAATGTGATTGTTTTAGTGTTTTACAGTGCAAAAAGTGGTATCCAGATGGAAATAATGGTAAGTTATTAGTTGTAAGAACTATATTATTTAAAAAAACTAGCCAATTTAACCTAAAAATTGTTTTATAAATCCTTTGAATGTTCGAGTGCACAAATGGCCGCTGACCTCCGCGCGGCATGAATTTTGAGTTTCAAGATTATGAAAATGTTACGTAGGATTCCCATAAAATAACTGCTGATCGATTCTAAGTCTATTCAATAAGTAAACTCCAAAATTTAGAGAAAATTGAGACGGTACTTTTATGAGTTAGCGACATAATACAGTAACATAAACACTTTCGGCCATTGTTTCTTATCTCCATTGTTTATAATTAAAATTCTACGTAAGACGAGAACTAATTAGCCTTAACACATGGTTTGTTTAGATAAGAAACCATAAAACAAAACTTTAAGTACCAAGAAGCAACAAAAACTCGAGCCGACCTTTTTTTCTGAAGTGCGTCGCAAAAAATTCTTTTGTCTAAACGCCGCGGGCCTAGCCGGACTTTGTTTACATAAATCTTCGTCTTTGAAGTAGTTTACCGGTATCTAATTTTATGCGATTTTATTTGCATTTTTACGACAATGCTTGCTCATTTATTATTAAAATTTATTAAAACAGATTTTGACCCGTATCGGATTGCAATAAGTACTATTATCGCTCATAACGACAATATTCAAAGTTACCAGGGCCATAATAAAGATTGGTCCTTGGCAGCTCTGGACAGAGAGAGGTGGAAAGAGAGTAGGGAAGCCTTCGGTCAGCAGGGGGGGACTGTAATGGCTTATAATAATATTTATTAACTGTTCCACTGAGATGCACTAAGTAGTTAAGTTTATTTATGTAAGTTAAGAGTAAGTAACAATAGTACAGTGGTAGGCGATTATTTCTCTCAGTTATTGATAGCTACACAGTTTTAAGTACACTACATTTAAATTTGTTAGTCAAGTTATTTTATAATGCTAAATTATGACGCGCATCGTTGGCCTTAAGTAGGTGGCCGAGTAAGCAGAAAAATGTACGGCGATGAGACCGTACACACCAAGATCCCCAGATTGGCCGAGATTGGATTTAAATGACTTTTGATTTTGATACATTTTTGCTTGCTATGTTTCCAACTATATTGCCATGATTATGGACATTTCCAATTCATCTGTTTCCTTACAAAATCCCTCCTCAATGGCGCCTGTCCCATCCTTGACCTAATTACTGCCTCCTGAAGTATTTTATTACGATCTTCATTGAAGCGTTATTAAGTAACAAACAAATAGATGGGCTCAAAGATCGATTGATCAGAAAACAGCTGATGATTGATTCTGAGGACTGTATTCATTTATAAGTTGATCAATAAACTGGCTCGTTAGTCTACTTCTCGCAAGTGCTACTGCTAAGCATGATGTCTCGGGTTTGACTCCCAAGTTGGGCAATGTGTTATTAGGTTTTTCTATAAGGAATTTCTTAGTAACAGACCTAAGACTGGATTTGAGCCCGGTTGATGGCAATAGGCTCGCCCCTATTACATGGCACTTAAACATAACTGACAAAATGCGACTGTACTATAGCTACACCTCTGCTTCCCTCCCCCATCCAAATTAGTCGCAGTTTATAAATTTTACCCAAAAAAGAGATTATTTCATGTTCACAAAGGCGAATCAATATATTAGATTGTTCAATAATATTTTTAGGAAGAAAAATGATTTTTTTGAACCGTCACCAAATTGTCGCTCCATGAGTAATTGACACGAAACAAATCATAACTTAGTCCTATTTTTAGATACAGCCTGACCTATTGTACCTATACAAAGTATACAATTAAACTTTTGTCGTAATTGCCGCCTATTTATAACAGCGCGGTCATTTTACACAATGTAATAGGTCAGGGAAAAAGGTTTTTCGTATTTTATAGGTAAATATGAAGTTGTAGTAAAACCTCTTTACTGTTTGTATCTGGCTGGTTTTGATAGCCATTAAATAGATGACATTTAAAAAAGAAAAGTAAAAACGATTTCCCGCCATTTTCCTATTTTTTCTGTCCGCTAAAATAAGTAAATCAAAACAAAGAAGTTCGATTCATTTTGAAGTTTTATAACAAAAAAAGGAAAAAATGCGACACAGGCCGAGAAAAATGTGACGTTTATGGAATTAATGCGCGATCGTTCATAATTTTATTTACCATTGTAATACAATACAAACAAAAAGAGTATAATTTTTATAAGGTTATTTGTCCACATCAATGGTGTAAATTTTGAGATATGTGTAATTTAAATAAGTAAATTTATTTTGATATAGCCTTCATGATCTCATGACAAAAGGCCTTGCAGTACGCATAGATTTACAAATGTGTTGTTTTGATAGATAATGGATCTAAGAATGTGTAGAAAAATCAGTACCTAGTAGTGAAAGTCTTCCAGATGCGGACACGGTGGAATATGAGGTATCAAACATCATTGCGCCGCAGGAGAGCGACGATAATTTCATGTTGGACGGTAGTCCCGAGCCGCACTCCGTGACATGGCTAGACAACGATCAAATAGATGAATTAGATCTTAATTTAGACCAAACTAATCTATGTTTTCATAGACTCGATAGCGCAGAAAATAAAGAGGGAAAAAGCTAAGCAGATGATGAAATAAGAATAAATTAAAATGTAACTGTCAGTAACTTTTGAGGAACGATGAAGATTCAATATTAAATCTTATATTCAAAATTCTTATAACTCTCCCTCAACTTCTTTATGTATTAGCCAATACTTACATACTATGTATCCCAACATTTTGGCGAGCAAAACTCTGCAGAAAGAATACTAATAACTCTTGGTGCGTGGGATACTCCTAACTTTCCCGTATCGGAGGCAATTTGTTGCTAAGTTTGACAACATTATTTCCCAAAATAAATCTCGTCAAAAGAGACGGTGTAATTCAATATTCTTCTTCTTCTTATCATGTCGAAAGCAATCTAAATACGAAAACCGAATATTTGTCCGAAAACCGTTCCACCGGTCACACTGGGGGGATTGCCTATAAGTAGGGTCACTAAATTCAAGTACCTGGGGCACTGGGTCACCGAGGACCTCTCAGATGATTTAGATATATAGCGGGAACGTAGGGCGTTGGCGGTGAGATGCAATATGCTGGCGCGCAGGTTTGCACGGTGCTCACGAGACGTGAAAATTGCTCTTTTTAAGGCATACTGCCAGTCATTTTATACCTGCAGCCTGTGGGTCCGGTATACGCGTGGATCTTTCAATGCCCTACGGGTCCTATATAATAATGGTTTCAGGATGTTGTTGGGGTTGCCTCGCTTTTGTAGTGCATCAGGTATGTTTGCTAAGGCCAAAACGGATTGCTTTAGGGCGATCGTTTGTAAGAGAGTGGCCTCCCTGATGCGCCGCGTGCAGGGCAGCACCAACAGCCTTCTGAATACCATATTGGAAAGGGTTGATTGCCCGGTTGTGAGACACTGGAATACAGTTCACGGCTCGGGTGGTGCCCTCTATAATATTAAGTAGCTCAATTTTAGTAATACAAGATCCGACTGTTTGTAAACCATGTTTTGATTATTACTTAAATTTTGATTATAGTTAAATGTTTTGATTATTATTAATATTTAAATTCGGTGCCTACTAACATAGTTTATAAGCTCCTATTGTTACTAACCATATTGGATCATGTTATCTGACAAATATATAAATAATAATAATACAGTCAGCCCAGAATTTGACTACAAACTTGACACTTTCAGCAGCGTCCCTCAAAGCCTGTAGCGTGCAGACAGCAGGACACGCTGGACAAGATATTAAGTGCCCTATTATTTGTGGGACAGTACCACATTTACACTCCAGGGGGCTCATCTGTGAATCTCCACCTTAGCAGGTTCTCTTTACGTGTCCTTCCTGAGTCCGGAGTCTATTTAACGACGTCCAGTGAAGCCAAAGCAACTCATGTCCAGGTGCGAGATTTTCAGCAGGTGGAACGAATGGGTTTGGTAGGAAGTTCAATATTGTATGGATACATATGTGTATTTTGAATTGCCAAACTTAAGTGGCAATAGGCAGGGCACGTTGCTCGCAGAACAAATAGCCGATGGGGCCGAAAGGTTCTGGAGTCGACCGCGTACCGGAAGACGCAGAGCTGGAAGGCCTCCCACAAGGTGGACCGATGACCTTGTGAAGCCCGCGGGAATCCGCTGGATGCGGGAAGCACAAGACCGGCGTTGAACGTTTTTAATCTGACGATTCAAAAAATATTTCCTGCGGATTCAAACACACGTAATTGTTCAAGTTTTCACTTCTGTCGGCACTCCCGGAGTGCCACTGTTTTTTAATAATTATTATTTTGGTGGGTCCACACTATACAGACTTTTGTGGACTGGAAAGAATTTGAAAAGTCTGAGTAAAAATGTTGACGCAGACATGTTCATAAAATGTTTGCCCAGACTTTTCTTTAGTTCAGATTTCGATTTTCAACAGTTTGTAGTTTTCCAATTCAATTAAATTCAATTTTTTATTTAGTATCGTAGTGAACCTCGGTGAGAACAGACATATAATTCATTATTTGACTCCAAAAAAACGCGGTCATATATGCAGACTTTCGACTTTTCTAGCGCACGACATTTTGTGTGTACTGTGCTTGGTTGCACCGTAAAAATTCTATAGAATTTAATTAAAGTCTGTATCGCGTGGATCCACAATAAAAACTGTCTTATTTTGATCTTTATATATATATATAATTCTACTGTACGTGTGTATGTCACTGAACTCCTCCTAAACGGCTGGACCGATTTAAATGATTTTTTTTGTATGCGTTTGAGTGGCGCCCTGGATGGTTTAGATTTTTAAAAAAACCGACCTTCGCGCGGAAAAAGCTAGTTTATTTATATAATATTATATAATTTATCAGCCTGTTTTGCCCCACTGTAGGACAAAGACCTTCCTTTAATTTTTCCACTCACTCGATCCTTAGCCAATAAGGACGAATCCCTCAAATATTTCGTCGAGTTCGTTCGCGCGCCTTGTCAGGGACCAATGTTGTCTGACATGCGGCAAACATGGCCCAGTCCCATTTGAGACCCACTTACTTACAAGAAAAACTTGACCTTACTGGGAACGGAACTGGAACTAGCTTCATCTTTTTATCTCACCGACCTTGACAATTCAAAAGTGCCAGTAATTGGTTTATTTGAAATAAATGCTTTGAGTTTGAGTTTGAACGATCAAAAATCAGCAGCAAAACAAAAATCATCATTTCAGCTGAAAAACATCCACTGCTGGACATAAGCCTCACCAAGCACCGCTATTTCGACCGGTTCTGTGCTGCTCACATCCAGCGGATTCCTGCAGCCTTCACCAGGTCATCGGTCCATCTCGTGGGAGGCCTTCCAAAGCTACGTATTCTAGTAGATCCTTCCGGCCCCATCGGCCATCATCGGTTCTGCGAGCGATATGCCCTGCCCACTGCGACTTAAGTTTGTCAATTCTTCAGGCTATGTCGGTTACATTCATTCTCCTACGGATCTCTTCACCAAATTATTATTGTCTACAACCAAGTTCGTTCAGGAAAACCTGACAAATCACTTGAATATTACTGTCTACCCTCATACCTTTATTCATTCAATTAATTAGAATAGGGACACAAGAGCTCTTAACGCAATTCATTAAGGTAGGCTTCCATTTAAGTCGGGTAAATGTACAAGTACATGTCAAGTTAAAGTATGGATCGGGAGCTTTATTAATGATACCGACTAGTGTTAATTACTTCTCAAGTATAGAGAGTGAACTGTAAAGCCATCAGCCTATGTTGTTAGGTTGACAATTGATGACTGACTCATCAACGCCCTGCCCAAACCCTTGGACCTAGAAAACTGAAATTGTGCTCAGAGGTTCCCTTTATAATGTAGACAAGGAATAAGGAAGGATTTTTCGAAATTCAACCCCTAAGGGAGTTAAATAGGGGATTTGCCTAAAAGCTAGTTTGAAATAAGATTAGACATTTAAATAAACCTTTTTTTACAGTCCGTTTAACCGATTTTGACTTCTATTCCGTATGGATAAGGATGGCATTAAAAGCAAAAAAATAGTTACAATACCAACTGTTTAGGTACTGCAGATGCCATTTATCATACTACCAATACAATAGAAGTCAAAATCAGTTGAAAGGACTGTTAAAAAGGTTTATGTAAATGTCTAATCGTATTCCAAACGGAGTATAGCAAAGTATTCAAAAATCGTAAGCGACAAAGTTAAGCTGATTCAGCCGCGGTCAGTCCTTGGATGGGTGACCATTGTTTACATGAGATTCAGAAAAGGTTTTATCAATAACGTTGACATCAAAAGTCAAAAAAGGAATAATAAAAGTTCAAACATCTTTCCAAGTTCAAAACATCAAAAGGATCTGCTTGTCATTCATAAATCCACTAGAAAGATTTCTGATTTTTATTTCCATAAAAGATATTTCCATACAAATAAAAGTAAATTCTCTATTCAAATCTGAATTGCCTTTTCAAAAACAATAATTTAAACCTGATCGATTCTCAAGTTCTTTATTCAAAAGCGTTCGGTGTTTATCGTGGGAGATCGGATGTAGTCGGCTACCAATCCGTCGGCGGATATTGAATGAGACAGGAAAGGCGCCTTCAAATCGGCTTTTGCTGTTCGGTTTTATAGGTATTTCCTTGACTGAATATGAATGGTGTTTTTTTTTCTTTTGGCCTTCGATCGGCTGTTTGTTCAAGTATTTTCAGGTTACCTTATTGCGTTATCAAAGCAATTTGATGAACTTAAAAACAGACTGTTATGTAGGGATAAACAATAGCGAATTTTGATATTGAAAGCAAAACTAGCAACCCGCACAGTTGTACGACTTGACGAAACATCGACATTTCTATAATTTAAGTAAGTTATATTATTATTTGTCATTCACATTAACCTTCCGGAATAAATAACCCAAATTCTGGTGAAAACTATCAAAATCAGTTGCGTAGTTTAGAAGAATAACGTGGTCACACAGACGGACAAGAAGAGACTTTAATTTTGCTGCAATATGGATACGGAGACTAAGAATATTTTAATATAAAAATTAATCGACACAAAACTTACCAATTGTAAACTAGTACGTACTCTACGTACCCACGCTACTTGCACTAAGTATACCAAAGCTAAGGAGCTTCATGGTCTATAAAAACAAGATCAGTCCGATCCAGTTTGTCCCCGACCGTCCCTTGCTCGTTGAAGCGCCAGCCCTGGCCGCAACTGAGCCAGTAGATTTAAATTCCCCGAATAATAATAATAATAATGCACATATTTTGATCCAGCCTGTCCCCCTACCAGTGACGCCCTGAGCCGAGGCCCGTACCCCGCAGGGGGCGCCCTCAGCGTGCAGTCGCCTAGTAATTTAAGTAGTTTTTAAGCCCTGGCTGGAGGCGTTAAGTTTATTCTTAATGGCAGCCCCAGGAAAGACCGGTTGAGCAGTCACGGCCTCTCAAGGTCAACTGCGAGATGCCCGACAAAAAAAAACAGTTTCTCCCTTGCGGGCAGCAATGCCCTAAACCGAGGTCCATAGGTACCGCACAGTGGGTGCCCTTAGCGAGCCATCGCTATAGTTGTAATTTTCTAAACTCTGGCTGAAACCCTTATGTTATTAAGGTTACCACTGGCAAGTCCGACTAAGCAGCCGACCACCTCTTAGGTTCACCTACGAAATGTTATTCCCAAAAAAAAAAAAGCCCCGCATTCCAGGAGTGACACATGCTTACGTCATAATGCAGTCGCCATTTTATTGCAACATAACACACAAAATAAACCAAAATGTTCTACAAATGTTCAATTACAAAATTTCACTAATATAGGGTAATTTAAAAACTAATTAGTAATCATAGAGTGGGTAAAAAAAAACATTTTGTTTATGTGATTTCCCATCAACTCTTGAATCTCTTCATAATACTCGTACCAAAATATCAATATTTCGGGCAAAGAACCGAGTTACCGAGATAAAGCAAACAATGTGGGTAGTATCAGGTCTTTGTAGATGAATCGGAAGCCAATGGAGTGTGCTCGAAACGAGCTTGGTTAATGATGCTTGCATTTTTATCAAACGGTAATTTAAAATGTATGGAAAAATATTGTTTGAGGATTTTTTTTAAAGACTGGCCCCGTAATCTGGTGGTCGGGCAAACTTGCTGTGTTGTTTTTATTTTGTAACCATTTATGGAGTTTTCTCTGATACAAATAAATTGAATTGAATTGTATATTGGGTTGTTTCATCTGGAATTTCTCAGTAGCAGCCTAGAGTCTGGTTAATGGCAATAGGCAAAATGTGGGTGTAGTTACAATGTTGTTACACCTCTGCCTTACCCTTCCGGTAATACCTAGAGGCGTGATAATATGTAAGATTGTTAAGCAGAAGTAGAAATGTAAATTAACGCCAAGAAAAAAAAATTACGCCAAGTGCTACATAATGACGTAGCTATCTACGTCATTAGCTGTAGCACTTGGCGTATTTTTTTTTTCTTGGCGTTAATTTACATTTCTAATTTAGAGACTATCACAAACCTACCACGTAAATGTAACGTGAATTCAAACGATTTCTAGATCGAAACATTACAGACAGCATTTTGGATTAAAACGACAAGTCCAATTAGTAGGTATAATCCATAGAAATTAATTAATTATTTTGTGCGAAACGAGTACTTTCTATTTTGAAATCGTTTGAATGGGGGTAAAAAAGAAAAAGATAGAAGATAGACTACTGTCTATTTACTACACCGTGCGTTCATGTTCACAGACAATATTTTTACTTACATAATTATACACTTTAGTTAGTATGCAAGACTATCGAAGAAAAAGGACTGAAAGGGACTTATACAGGGTGATTGGAAGATGGGTGCAAAGCTTTAAGGCGAAGATAGTACAGACAATTTAGAACCATTTAAGCCATGGTTGTCTTAGACGAAGTCTTACCAAATATTTTTAACCAAATTTTTTAGTTTTTTTTCGGAAATTCTCAAAATTTAATGTAAACTGCATAATTATGGCCAAATTGAATGATAAATGAATTGATTTTTTATTTATTTAATTAAAGTAATGTGTAAGCAATCAAGCAAAACATGTTTTAAGCTTCTGTGTCATTAGACATTTTTTTTACAGACATTTAAAGCTCAGAAAAAAATTTTTTTTTTTGTACAATACGTCTTTTAAACCTTATTAAAAAAAAAATTGGTAAGACTTCGTCTAAGACAACCATGGCTTAAATGGTTCTAAATTGTCTATACTATCTTCACCTTAAAGCTTTGCACCCATCTTCCAATCACCCTGTATAACCTCACGCTCCCTTCCCATGGGGTAGGCAGAAATTACAGAACGCCACCTGCTACAATCCTAACATACTCCTTTTCCGTCGTTTACGTTCATACATCTGGTCATACACACACGCCGCTAGCAAATACTTTGCACCTGCACCCTAATTGCGTAACACACGATTAATCATAATCTGTTTCATTTTGACAGTTCAAAAATATCCATTGCGTTATTTACGTTGTTGAGCAGACACATTTTTCGAACATATTAAAATCATATTATTTAGCACTCTGTTTCAAAACGAAAGAGATTAGCATTAATCGTGAGTTGCGCAATTAGGGTGCAGACCTTTCTGAAGAATATAACCAATAAAGTCAGTATATGTCTTTCCGGGGCGTCCCCTCCGCGTTTCAACTCACAACCGCCTTGAAAATTATTAGAAAAACGGAGGCTATACTTCATTTAAAATAAGATTAGACATTGAAACAAACCTTTTTTACAGTCCGTTCAACCGATTTTGACTTCTATTCCGTAGGCTGAATGGCATTGAAAGAAAAATGTGGTTACAGTACCAACTGTTTACTACAGAGACGATTTATCATGCTACCAACGCAATAGAGGTCAAAATCAGTAGAACGGACTGTTAAAAAAGTTTTATTTAAATGTCTAATCTTATTTCAAATGGAGTATAGGGAACGTGCACGACGAAGGGTCTGCCATCTGGTGGCGCAAATTCGAGTTTTTCTCAGAATCATTACTTGAAATTGACACTGAAAGACTACAAAACAATCTCATTTAAGAAGTGAAAAATCTTAATTACTGATCGTATTGTTGTATTTCTAGATGCTCGAACACTTCAAAGAAAAATAAAAATAAATCAAATTCTATTACTTTCCCACGGATAGTACTCACTTTCCTTGGTTACGTGATAAACGATAAAAGTGGATAAATGCGGTAAAAAACATGTATAAATTATGAGTTTCAAAACATTTAGAAATTACTTAAAAATGGTATTTGTAAAACAGATAAGTTTTGTATGTAGTACTACTATTTAATACAAACAAATCTGCGAGTAAACATAAACTCAAATAATTTTAGTTAGTTTTCGATATACGATATCTGGAGAATTTATAAAATAAATTAAAGCACATAATTATATGCTTACAGTTTTCAGATAGGCTTGCCTTACATTTGCAATTTTCTCTTCTAATATTTCTATTGTGATCACGTTGAAAACAAGGCGACATGAACATAAATAATAATATAGACCTATTTACGTAAAAAATTTGATCAGAAAATACTTTACAGTTATTTTGACATCATAAACGATAGAAATCGTCGTTTGAGCTACAATTTTGTCAGTTATTACTGCATTTTCATGATTCCTAACTGTTTCTTCGACATCTAAGACATGCCCGGACTCGAAGAGTTTTTGGCCTTTTGACATATTCTGAGCACGCTGACGATAATTATTAATCGGCTGGAACCCATATTTTACCATTTTAATCATTAAAAGCGATGTTAATATAATGTAAAAATTAACATAAACATTGACGGCAACACGATGAAAGAGAAAAGTAAGTTTATTTTTTGACCACACCGAGGTGCTCGTGTCGATTTGTGCTGCCATCTATAGTTCGTGCACGTTCCCTATAAATATAATTTAACAAACAAAAAGTCCGAATCCTAATTAAGAATTCATAAAACCTCGCCAAGGTCAAGAAAAACTCATTTTTCACCCAAAAAAAATTGGACAAGAAATTAAAATTACAATTAAGTGTCTCTCTTCATAATTAATGGTCTGAGCTAGCTATCTCGGCTGCTAATTAAATTAGAATTTATACAATAAGAGGCATCCAATTAATTTTGTACCAACTAGTTGTAGGTGTAACTGTGTAGAATTAGATTAAGTGACTGTTCGAGAAAGTTTTAATTATGTAGCAGGTGTGTCTTTTAGGGGCGGGTAACACGAGCGTATAATCCAGCTTAATTTACGCCGCTAAGCCTGTCTTATTCATAAAAAGTTATCAAACATCTAAACAGTTGCAAAAAGTCTGGTTTAAAAAAAGTGTTATTCATAAACGCATTTTAGCACTGAAGCGTTCTATAAAACTGCTCTATGGAACGTGCACGAACTATACATAGATGGTAGCACAAATCGACACGTGTGCCACGGTGTGTTAAAAAATAACTTTTCAGATCTGTCATCGTGTTGCCGTAAATATATTTGCTAATGTTTACATTATATTTAAATCGTTTTTAATAATTAAAATGATTAAATATGGGTTCCGGCCGATTAAAAATGATCGTCGGCGTGATAAGAATATGTGAAAGGCCACAAACTCTTCGATTCCGGGCATGTCTTAGATGTAGTATGTGTAAGAAACAGTTAGGAATCATGAAAATGCAGTAATAACTGGCAAAATTGTAGCTCAAACGACGATTTCTAACGTTTATGATGTCAAAATAACTGTAGGTACAGTATTTGCTGAACATTCATTCGTCATTTTTCATGTAAATATTTCGTCTATATTATTATTTATGTTCATGCCCCCTTCTTTTCAGCCTGATTGCAATAGAAATATTAGAAGAGCAAATTGAAAATGTATGCACATCTGTGCTTTAATTTACTTTATAAATTCTCCAGATAGTGCTATATCCAAAACTAACTAAAATTATTTGAGGTTATGTTTACTTACAGATTTGTTTGTATTGAATAGTAGTACTACATTCAAAACAGCTATTTGTCCAAATAACATTATTAAGTAATTTCTAAATTTTTTGAATTTTTCATTTATTCACTTTTGTCGTTTATCACGTAGGTAACCAAGGAAAGTGACTACTATCCGAAGGAAAGTAATGGAATTTGACACCATTTGATTTCTTTTTCTTTTTCTTTAAAGTGTTCGAGCATCCAGAAACACAACAATACTTACATTTTCACTAAGTAATGATGTTGATGTTGCCAGTGATGACATATGGAACCGAAACGTGGTCGCTCACAATGGGCCTCATGAGAAGGCTTAAAGTCACCCAAAGGGCAATGGAGAGGGCTATGCTTGGAGTTTCCCTGCGTGATCGAATCAGGAATTAAGAGATTCGCAGGAGAGCCAAGGTAACCAACATAGCCCGAAGAATTGCCAAACTTAAGTGGCAGTGGGCAGGGCACATTGCTCGCAGAACAGATGGCCGATGGGACCGAAAAGTTCTGGAGTCGACCGCGCACCGGAAGACGTAGAGTTGAAAGGCCTCCCACAAGGTGGACCGATGACCTTGTGAGGGCCGCAGGAGTCCGCTGGCTGCGGGAAGCACAGAACCCAAAGACTATAAAACCACGTTCGAAGTGGCGGAGCTTGGGGGAGGCCTATGTCCAGCAGTGGACGTCTTTCGGCTGAAATGATGATGATGAAGTCATGATGTTTTTTTGTCACTTCTGTACTGAGATTAATTTTAAACCTGAAGTGTCGATTTCAAGGAATGATTGCGTAAAAACCTTGGATTTGCGCCACCAGATGGCACACCATTTTCATGATTTTAAAGACTAATATAGTAAAATACTTGTAGCAACTTAACTTACGTAAGTACTTAAGGCAAGTGATTTCATGATTCATAAAGTTTTATGTTTTGGCTTCGATTTTCACAAGAAACCACTGAACAACACAGTATTCTTACAATTTATCATGATTACGGTCGAAAGCGCACTAGTTCGCGGAGACGGCCATTTGCCTATGAAATGCACAGTTCGAGCATATCGCGCGGACACAGACACGGCCCCTTGTTGCGAAACGCGTGTGAAACTTCGCTCCATCGATGATTTTCACTAATGGGAAAATGATTTTAAAAAAAGTCCGACTACAGAAAAATCACGCTGTAAAAAGTATGAAAGAATAAAATATTCTCATCTGAAAACTATGGTCGTATACAAGTTTGCCCTAAAGTTTATGATCGCTCACTACTGTTAGAATTAATTGTTTGTTATCCTTACTAATATTATAAACGCGAAAGTTTGTAAGTATGGATGGATAGATGTTTGTTACTCTTTCACGCAAAAACGGCTTAATGGATTTGGATGAAATTTGGCACACAGATAGATTATAACCTAGATTAACACAAAGGATACTTTTTATCTCGGTAGTACGTTCCCGCGGGATAATTTCCGACTACCGCGCGGGGGAAGCCGCGGGCGGAATCAAGTGATGAATAAAATCAAAACTATCGTGGACACTTACATCATTGTAAAAATTACATACCTAAGTTGAACCATGATAGTAGGTTTCGAACTTTTTTGAGAGGTTATTTTCGTGAAAGTAAAACTTTTGTGTGATCGTTACGGTTTCAGAGAACAGCGGATAATCTGATGAAAAGTTTAATACTAAAATGTCTATGACTTTTTAATTCTTTCTCCCTCATATTACAAAACAAGCTTTAAAGTTTAAAAACCATAAAGGCATTTTTGAATTCGGAATTTTATTTCAATTTATCACCGGACTTAGCTGTCAGGTTTGTAAAAAGAACTGTTTTTTTAAATAGTCACGTTCGAATTTCAATAACTAGATCGATGGTTGCCCAGCAAGCCAAAACTCAAGTTGGAGTTTTTGGCGGGATCGAGTTGGAACATGTCGCACGAATTTTCATTTTCATGAAATTTAGTGAAATAGCGAATTAAATTGTATAATTTTGGTAGTGAATTATTCAATTTAGTTACATGTGTGTGCACAAGTGTAGTGAAGGTGAAAATAAGTGACTAACGTGGACTTTTTGTGTTCCCCCAAAAACTCATGTTAGGTTGTTGTAAATTTGCTACCGCTTTACCAATAACTTTGACTTGACTGGACTTGACTGACTAAAGAGGACTATGACTTTTTTGTAACTTCGTGCCCGATATCGGGCCATTTACTTGATCGAAAAGAAAAATTACTTGACACTGGCTAAATGCACAAACAGTGCGAAGCCAAAGCCCAAAAAAAAAAAAACCATGCCAAAAAATCGCGAACCCGTATTGACTAAGCGTGATTTAACTGCTTGCGCCTTCTCAGTATAAGAAGAAGAGTTTGGAGGAGAAAGTACCTACGCCATAGGTCTTCTGCTTGATATGACTACTAAAGCATATGATAAAGGACAATTTGCAATGTTACTAAATAAACTATATACCTAGTATAGGATTCCGCGGCAAAAAACGTAGGGAACAAATATTTGAAATCTAACATTAAAACAACAGCAAAAATGAAATAGAATTAATCAGATCCGACAGCAAAGAAACCACCCCCTCAATCCCACAAGGAAACATAATAGGGTGTTTCTTATTTCTCGTTTACGTAAACGACCTTCCTAATAATATAAATGAGCCATGTGTCCTGTTTGCGGATTACATATCTATACTATTACCTCATGCGAAAATAACACCAATTTAAATGACAATAAATTGGATGACTGAACACAACCTAGAAATTAACTAATTAATAATTAATTAGTTAATTGCACCTTAGCCAAAAAATACTAATAAATATAAACTTAAGCTTTAAAAATAATAAATTAAAAGGCACACATTCAGGAAATAAGAGCCGAACTATCTAAATTTCCATAAAACTACAGACCTTCCAACATCGCGACTAAAAATGCACTCCAAAAGTACCTTTGTTATGTCCATAAAAAAATATAATAAGTTACCCGAAATAATAAAGAATTTAAATAAATAAACATCTTTATCAATGAATTGAAGCTTTTACTTGTAATTGTAAGCAAATGCTGCTATAGTATAAACGAATACCTAAATGATAAATTACAAGTAACTTCCTATCTATTTGTATCTACAAATACGCACCATTAAAGCGGAGATTTCTTGAAAACGGTCAAAATGGTGGTTTTTTTAAAGCAGTGTATAACCGTAAATAATTTTGAAAGCCTTTCTAGTCTCTTCCTAGTCTTTTTTGCATACAGTGATGGAACTCAAAACATAATTAAACATACTTTAATGTATCAAAAATGTTATCAAAGTCACCTCTCAATTATCTTCAAAAGCAGTTTATCCCTTTAATATCAATGCTAATTATAATTTAAAAAAATACCATATTTCAAATGCCAAACTGCTTTTAATGATGGATTATTTATTATTACATAATTTACGACGCTTGCTCATTTATTATTAGAATTTATTACAACAGATTTTAACCCGTATCGGATTGCAATAAGAACTATTATTGCTCATAGCGACAATATTTAAAGTTAACATGGTCATAGACCCTACTTACTCATAACACGAAAAATACCTTTTAAATAACTATGAAGCATCCACTAAACAACTTAACTTAGAGATAATAAATATTTATTACCTATGTACTAAATAAAAATAATAATAAGTAAGTAAATAAAATAACAAATAAATGTGTATAATTGATAAAATAACTAGATTTTGCCAGCGGCTTCGCCCGCGTGCAGCTCGAAACTTATCCCACGGGAACATACTATTGGGATAAAATGGATCCTAAATATTATTCCAGGTTACAAACTATCTGTATGCCAAATTTCATCCAAATCCGTTCAGCCGTTTTTGCGTGATAGAGTAACAAACATCCAAACTTTCCAAACTAGTAATATTTATCACATTAAACACGCAGTGTTCTTCCTCCTCTCGGCAACTTGATCTATGCTGTGCCTGACAGGGTCCATAATTGTGAATAATATTATTTCCCTGCCAACTTTATACATTATGGTAAGCAAAAAATAATTGAGAGGTCTCCAGGACCTCCTGCAGTGAGACAATTAATAGTAAGCTAATATTACATACACGTAAATGACCTTAGTCCGCCAAAATGTCTGCAAAACTATTTTGTTCTATATAGCGATATTTGTACATCATGTAAGTAAATTTTCGGAAAAAAAATCTAAAAGTATTTAGAATTCAAACTGTTCAATACGTTGCTTTCTAAATATTACTGTGTTTTTATTGCTTAAGCTAATTGTCTATCTAAAACATGTCGGTACTCACGGATCTCTACGTTATTTTTTATACCAGTTTGGGCTTTTAATTAGAAATGGCAACCCAAAAAAATGCCATCAGCGCCCTCTGCCGTCACTTTGTAACACATCAGCGAGTTCAATATAAACGTTTGGTCGCTTCACCGTGAACGTTCTGTTGAGCAAACAGGGTGAGCGCACCGGTTGTAGGGCTGTCGGCCCACTCACATGTAAACAAAGGGATGTGAAAGGGAAGTTTATAGATAAGTAGTTTTCGGTGTCTGAATGAAATAGTTAAAAGTATTTACCTGATCGAGTAAATAAGTAAGTATTTAGTGAAGAAGTAAGTAATTCTATCTCCTAAACAGTAAATTCTTCTCTTCTTTGCTAGACGCATCGGCAAAAAAATGATGTAGGTGACGGAAAACAGTTTCTACCAGGTAGGGAGTCGGGCTATTTGCTTACCTTTTAAGAGCTCTTTCAAATACCCACACATAGTTAAAAAATCTTCTAGAAATATATATCTTCTCTAAACTCAATCAAGACATCCTCACTATCACAACCACTTACATAACATACATACATAATCAGCCTATAATGTTCCCACTGCTGGGACACAGGCCTCCTCTCTGTGAAAGGGAGCGGGCCGTAATCCACCACGCGGGTCCATGATGGGACTTCCTTTTCCGCACGTAGACTCCCATTCGGTCCGCTGTACGGGTCCACGCGGGTCCAGTGCGGGTTGGTAAAAATCACATGTCTTCGAATTTTTGTTTCTAGGACATGCCGGTTTCTTGAAGATGTTTTGCTTCACCGTTATTGAGAGCAGTGGTGATGAAATAATTAACACAAAGTAAATACAAAGTCTGGGATCAAACCTACGACCTACATCTCGTAAGTCGCGGCCGTTACCATTGGGCCAACACAGCTCGGCAGCCACACATAACCACTTAATTACCTTCTACTAACTTAACGTCAAAGATCCACCAACCCACACTATCAGCCAACCCGCATTGGGCCGGTGTGGTACTTTACAGCCCAGTCACTCTCACAGAGAAGAGGCCTGTGTCCCAGCAGTGGGAACGTTATAAAGTGATTATGCTTATGCTAACGTCATAGTAATATTAAACGTAAATTTTCTAGTTTGCAAATGGCAACCCTAGTTCCCAACTACGCAGCTTTGATACTTCGATAGTTTACTTTACAGAGACAGCCCTATGTACACAGAATGGAGTGAGCGTAGGCGATTTCGATCATACTGTCACTTGAGCGAAATGCGGGAAAAATATTTGGATGTATGGTGGAAAAGGGTTGAAGAGGTTTACGCTCGTAGTGACGATGTTGTGTGGGTGTCAGCTGTTGGTTTTTGTCAAGATATCATTCATCTATACATCTATAATACATACATACAGACAGATAAATAAAATTGAAGTGTCTGTTTGTAATATTAAAATAACCGCTTTTTATTAAATGCATATGGATGTACTTATACACGGTACATATACCAATTTTTTTTGTCTGTCTGTCTGTTTGTTCCGGCTAATCTCTGAAACGGCTGGACAGATTTTGACGGGACTTTCACTAGCAGAAAGCTGATGTAACAAGGAGTAACTTAGGCTTGTTAAATTCCACGCAGACGAAGTCGCGGGCACAGTTAGTTCATAATAATTTCCAATATTTTTAAAGCTGGCTTCTCGCGGTACATGATGTTGCGGACGGACACACCATGGGAAGAGTAGGTATCGTCCATGGTAGCGCAGACACGTACGTCGCGGTGCGTCCTATACACTGAAAATTTGTTTATTTTATAGTATTCAAAAGAAATAAAACACCAAAATTCCATTACAGAATAAAAAAACGTGTTTTTCCTGTTGTTATTTTTAGATTTTCGGCCAATTTATGTTTTCAAAATTACCTATAATTAAAATCGGCGGTTTATGGCCCTAAACGAAAACGAAGCTTCGGTCGGCCACTAAAGATAAATCAACACGCGCGCGTTTTATACCACTTCACAACTGTAAAGAGTTCCAAACAAACTCTCAATATAACATCACTATAAAAGATAACACATCCATACCTGTTCCATGGAACTAGTATTTATTGTAACAGGTATTTCCTTCAGCTAAGTCCAACTAGTCACGTAGATACGCTTGGAACAACTGTGACATGTGAATAAAGAACACGTCCCGATCAGCCGTTAACACGTCTTTATTCAAGGCTTTCCTGTATAGTACATATCTAACCATGACATGGGGGCCGGGAGCCCCCTAGAGACTGCACTTGCACCCCTGGCTTCAAATAAAATATTGGTGTCATAACATTCATCACGACAAAATATCGGAAAATGCCTAATACAATCAAAGAGAACTTAACCTATTCCAGGTGTGATATTTTTTTTTGAGCTCGCTCTGCTCGCTCTTGCTTTCTGCAATCTATCGATTGTAAAGCTTTTAGGCATTAGTCCACAAAGTAGCGAAGTCCGATTTCCGAAAATTTTATGGACTCTAGACGGGGTGCTAATATAATCGAGCTTGCTTCGCCCGCTCTTGCATCCTACTCTATCTATAGGTATATTTATAGGGTGGCATAAACATTGACGCATAACTGTTACCACCAGAATAAGGTTACAGTTTTCGCATCGATGTCTTTGCTACTGATAGATGTTCTCAAATCTCAAATCAAGCGATTCGATGTGCTAGATTTGACAATGAGTTTGTAAGTTTTTGTGTAGATCAATCATTCAAAATCACCCGGTTGTACGGAGTGCAAAATTTGCAGATCGCATTTGACTTTTATTTAGCGTTCCATACAAATATGAACTTTATTATTACATATTTCTGAATCTTGGCCTTATGGTGAATCTTGTCGACTTTTTTTCCATACAAACTTCGGGAGTGTATTACTCCACTGTTCGAAAATATAAATCAAAAATTAAACATGGTATGGTTTTGTCTCATTATTAATATTGTTTGTACGGAAACAGAATACTGAAATAAAAGACATTAAAAAGTTAAGAGCCAACAAAGATTCGTTTTCCTTGCTAATTTAACCTAACTTTGGGCGTGTGTGTGTTACTTATAAGATAAGAAGTGTAAAATCTCCAAAACCAAATCGGTACTGACAAAGCTCAAATATCGAAAAGTTCAATAAATTTTATTGGTCATTAATTTATGCCGTAGTTTTTTCATAAGACCCGATCTTCCAAAGGCCTTTTTAATTTTTACGCGCCTGCTTTACTATAAATGATCCTGCATCTCACTCAATAACGTGCGTGTAGACTAGCGTCTAACTGCTCATCAATGATACTACCTCTGTCGCACACGATGCCTGGTGAGACAGCGAGCTTTTTAGCCAGGCCCACCAGTGAGTTCGAGCCCGCGACTAGATTCCGTTAAGCTACGATTTTCTAGAAGAGCGGTGGTTACGAAATATTGCATCGGGATTTTATCGCACTAGATTTCTCGGAGCTGGACCGAGTATTGAAAAAGCACTAGAGTGTATCTCAGCGTGTCGAAATTACACACTGTTCTATTTTCAACTCTCGGCTCTGAGCAGTGCGTTGAAAATCCATTGTGCGATAAAATCCCGCTGCGATAATTTTACGTCCTTGCGAACGTGGGATTTGGACCTATAAACTGAGAAAGACTTTTCAAAAAAAGAAGGCCAAAGTTTGCGAAGTCAGCGATAGCCGTTATAGTTTTTAAATATCAATTTTTCTGTTACAATCTGTATTTTATATCATGTTCTGGCTAAACTTTGCAGCCTCTTGGCTAGTTTTCATGGAATATGCTTGAAAACTTTCGTGCTAACCTAATTTAAACTTGCCCTGTAAGTTTGTGAAAGATTTCGCCAATGAATAATGTTGTGTTCAGAAGGGCAAACAAGATATTAACTATGTTTTTTTTTTTTATGCGGGGCGCACCTACTGTCTAAATAATTTAAGTCTAAGTACTATTCAATTAATTCTCTGTCTTGTTTAACTTGCAATTGTGAGACAGTTTAGTTTAATTCAATCAATCAATCTTTATTAACAAAAAGCCAAATACTTAAGCCAGTTCCCAGTCACTATGCCAGCCAGTCATCCTGACGGTAACATTGTCTCTAAATTCAAGAATACTTCACTCCCTATTATTCTAATTAATTATAAATGAATAAAAAACTCTCAGCAAATTAATCTAGTAGCGCGTAGCCCAGTGGTAATAGAATCCAAAATACGGCTTTCGATTCGTAAGTCGGGGCTTTCGAATCGAAAGTCGTATTTTTGCCAGGTACACTTTGTTTCATCACCACTGTTCACAAAACGTTGAAGGAAAATATCGTGAGGTAATCGGCATGTCCAAGAACCAAGAATTCCACATGTAACATGGATGGTGGGCCAACCCGCACTGGGCCCCTGTGGTGGATCACAGCTCAATCCAACTCAAATCAACCACTACTGAGAGAAAGCCGGTACCAGTAGTGGGAACCATAGAAATATAAGAAACTTCTTTCGTTCATGTTTGGAACGTTAAAAGCTCATTATGGGCAAACCCGTTCGGGGAGCACAGGAGTGGTATTTTTTCTTGTTAAGTTTTTTGTTAATCATTCATGAACCCTCCCAGCATACTAACATGTCCTTCCTTCCGCAGGATGTGGTCCCTGTGGCGCGCGTGGAGCGTGTTAGCTTGCGCGTGCGCAGTGGCGGCGCAGCGTCTGGACCAGGACGCCATCTTGTCGCCGCGGCCTGCCCGGGTGCGGGACCGCGAGCTCGCTAAGACGGATGAGCCGACCTGCGATCAACTGAAAGCCATGTGGAGGTAAGCAACGATCTTTTTCAAACTATACAATAGAAGATTTTCTTTACTTGTCAGAAGCGGACTTTCCAGCCGTAGGGCAACCCGTAGGTAGCAATATTTCTCTGTTTAGCTCAGTAAATAATGGAGTTTCGACGGCTGTTTAAATAGTAATGCAAACATTAAACTTCTAAGTAAACGAGAATCTAAAAAAGAAATGTACCTACCTTAATTATATTAAATATTTGGCAGGTACAAATTGAATAGAACGCAATGTTATTTTTGACTTTATATTTTTACACTCAGATTATAAAACAAAGGCAGATAGACCTCTCGGAACACCAAGAGTGAGGCCAAAAAACCAAATACTGATAAAAAACTCGAGTTAGTACGCCACGAAGCGTCGCGTCGCATTTAAATTTATTTTAAATAGAACGGCCGAAGCCAATTACACTACTTAAACATATAAGTACACATTGTATGTTACATACAATGCGACGCTTCAGTATTAGGTTTTTTGGCCTCACTCTTGGTGTTCCGCGCGGTCTATCTGCCTTTGTTTTATAATCTGAGTTTTTACACTACAAAACGGTTTAGGGCGGCCATAGAGAAAAGTTTTTTTTTTGTTCCTTAATCTAAGTCGGCTTCTGTTACTCGTAGGGAGATTTCAGAGATCAATAGAAGGTAGGGCCTTGCTGCAGCCTGCCCAATCAGGTCGGCCGCAAAAAACACAGTCTCCACAGGTGGGGTTTCTCTGATGGTTTATGACCTTCAATGTAGGATACACGATTGATGACCAATCTTTCTTCTTGCGCAGCATGCCCTGTGTACACGTGAATGTCATGTCTACGTCAGCTAATGGTGTTAGCGTACTGGACCGAAAAAAACTTAAGCAATATTTGCAATCGTCAATTCGTCACGATGATAAGAAGGTCGTCGCATTTGGATTTCATAAACAAGTTATACCTAGTCTCTTAAAACCACTTCATTTTTTTACTGAATGGTTTCTACTGGACTCACCTATTTAAATTACTCCTCACTTATTCTCTCTTTGAGTCCGAGATTACCAGCTGAGCTATTGCCTAATTATGGCGTCAGTGTGGCCTGATTAATAGATTTTAGAACCACTAAACTCACAAACAGTTTAATACGAAATACCTACCCCGAGAATTCGTCAACTTAAGCTTAAATTCCAGCAAAACCACACCTTTAAACTTCCACATCGCAAATATTGGTAACAAACATTTTTCTGACAACCCCAAAACCGCACACAAGAACGGACAAAACCACAAATACTGGATGACACAACCCTACTTTGGTACCAAAGGTTACTTGTGAATTTTTTACCAAGTTTCACGAAAGGCCTAAAGTCCCAACTCTTCAACAATAGGCCACCGGTACGCCGATAAAATATCATCTGCGTTCCCATTTACATAATTGCCGTTTCTACCCCCGACCGGAATTCAAATGGGCGATATCGGCCGCCTCTCTCTCAAGTTAGATCTACAGATAAATTGATACTTTGATAGTAATTGTTTCGTATAGACCTGCGAGGCTGCGAGCCTGCGAACTTGATTTAATTTGGCAAGTTATTCGACGATATTTTGGAGGAATATTAATTGTATAACAGAATTTAGAATGCTTTGTGCAAGCCTGGAACATTATGAGCTGATTTTTTTATCGTTTTATAGTTTATAGCTCTTTATAATTTTTTGATAGATTATTCTGACATAATATGACATGAGAACACAACATGACTTTAGATGATAAAATGACAAAACACCATTATGACCAGAGATGACCACATGACATCATGACATTGAGATGACATAAGATGACGAGCATCACAGGATAATTATGTTATGACATTGGAACTCAACATGACATGACTTAAGATGGCAATCTATGCTCCTTCTGTCTGCGGTCGTCTTTCTTTTTCTACCTGCCTTAGTCTAACAGTTAGACAAAACATTTTCGCCGATCCCAAAAAATTCAGGAGAATTACTTAAGAGTCAGCGCAATTTTTATTTTATTTTCAATTCTCTCTTGCCATCTTTGTCATTCACTCCCATTTCTTCGATCTTATCTCTCCCACAATTCACTTGTCTTTTGTTTACTTTCTAAAGTCAAAGTTAATATTATCTTGGTTAAAAGTTTCTGATGACTGAAAAGTTTAACTTAAAGAAGTTCGGATTTTCTTTTCTTGAAGTGAAAACTTCTAAAGCCGCGTTGAGTGATTTTTGTTAGGGGCTAAACTTACGTCACCTACATGCTAATGTGACGTGTTGTTTTTTTTTTCCAAAGTCTCAAATTTTTACTGGCGCACATGAGGACTACTGGACTGCCTGAGGACATGAAAGAAAAAAAAACAACATGATATTCATGAGGACTGACCTCATGACTTTCAATTCTTTTTCTTTTTTATTTATTTTGCTAGCTATCGGGCCAATGGTTTTTTTTTTGGTGGGAAATCATCAAATAACTTCTCCCGCTCTGGGTGGAGCAGGAGGGCGTGTCAGACTTTTACTGACTAAAACCCACCCGTGTTCCCTCAGTTGCCTGTGTGCCAGGGGCCGCGGTGTCTCTTTCGAACAATCCGCACCATCGGGCCAATGGTTAAGTATGCCTATTTACTGCAACTGTTGTTTTCAAATAAAACCGTACCAGCAGTCCATTTTATAGCAAAAATTTCTCGATTTTCGATAGCTTAGCCTTGGAATAGTGCCCAAAAATTGGCACTTAGTCATCGAAGCACATTATTTTGTCGGTAAACGGTCGGGGAGTGTATGAAAGTGCACTTTTGCCCGCAAAATGGTGTTCTGTGTAATTTTGTGTTTGATAAAACTCAATTAACATGCTTTAATAATTATCTGAGGACTTACTTTGGATATAGTGGACGACCGCACATTGGCTCTGGATTTTTAAAGTCTCTTTGGATTTAGAAAACTGAAAGTGCTTTTATCGAAGGGAATTAATATAATATTTGGACAGGGCTACATTTGTCGGAGTGGTAATTGCGTAACACATTAACAGTAGGAATGGCATTTGACAGTTTAACAACATTCATTGCGTTATTTATGTTGTCGAGCAGACAAATTTTTCCAAACATAAAGCAATGGACAAGCAATATCCAAAAGGATTCAGATTCTGACTGATAGTATATTACAAAATAAGGGTGCGGGTCATCATCATCATCATTTCAGCCGAAAGACGTCCACTGCTGGACATAGACCTCCCCTAAGCTCCGCCACTTCGACCGGTTCTGTGCTTCCCGCATCCAGCGTGCTCCTGCAGCCCTCACAAAGCCTTCCAACTTTAAGTCGCCTAAGCCGGTACGAAGTCGCCACTCCAGAACTTTTCGGCCCTATCTGCCATCTGTTCTGCGAGCAATGTGGCCTGCCCACTGCCACTTAAGTTTGGCAATTCTTCGGGCTATGTCGGTTACCTTGGTTCTCCTGCGGATCTCTTCACTCCTGATTCGATCACGCTGGGAAACTCCGAGAATAGCCCTCTCCATTGCCAATTGAGATTTGGCTGACTTTAAGCCTGCTTATGACGCCCATTGTCAGCGATCAGGTGCGGGTCAGTTAGCTGTAAACTATAAAGCAACAACAAAGATACAACGAGATTTAACCACAAGTTACATTAAATTGGTTTTCAGAAACCAAATGTGTACAAACCAAACCGTAAAAAATAAATGGAAAAATATTTATTTGCAATCAGAATCGAAAATGAGAAATATTGACATAAAGTGCAATCAATCTTGTTTTCATCACTGAAATAAACAGTATTATATTTTACCTTGTATATTCACGAGCTTCAATATGGTTAAGCGACTTTTATATTAAGGTACCTACATTGTTTAGAAATTCTCTGAAAACGCTATGCTATACATTATTATGGACTACCGTTTTCAGAGAATTTAGAGAGAGCTCTATTATACGAGTATTATATTGATAATAAAGCTGAAAAGTTTGTTTGCTTAAACGCAAATACCTAGAACTATAGTCGGATTTGAAAAATGCTTTATGTATTAGATACCCCAATTCTCGTGGGAGCATAGATACTTATTAAGGTGGAAGCGCCAGGGTAGCCCGCGAAATTCAAATTTTGTTACGTTTTTTGCAATTTTCAGGTCAGTATCAGGTTGTATGGTAATTTAAATATGATTTGCGACCGTATCAAATAAGGCTTTTCAGAATCATAATCATTAGAATCAGCAATACAGCTCCATAAGTTAGAATTGCCCTCAAATGTCATAATTTCATGAAATAGTCATTCTTTAGAGTAATATGAACTTATAGAGATGTATTGCTGATTCTAATGATTATGATTCTGTAAAGCCATATTTGATACGGTCGCGAATTATATTTAGATCACCATACAACCTGACAGTGACCTGGAAATTGCAAAAAACGTAACAAAATTTGAATTTCGCGTGCTACCTTGGCGCTTCCACCTTAAGCATAGTCAGCTGATAATGTTCCCACTGCTGGGACGCAGGGAACGTGCCGTAATCCACGTTGCAGGTCCAGTGCGCGTTGGTAGATGTCACATGCCTTCGAAATTTTGGTTCTAGAACATGCCGGTTTCCTCACGATGTTGTTACTTCACCCTTTTGAGAGTAGTGTTGTAAGACTTTCGGGCTTCTGACGACCCGTACTAACTGTCAAAGATCCAAGAATGACAGCCGGGGCCTACAGCTTAACTTGCTTTCCGAGGCACGGGGGTTTTAAGTATTTAAAGATCCACCCATCCACGGATTGACCGCGGCAAGCGTAGCTTAACCTGATCGATCGACCTGTGCGGCTTTTATTGCCTAGGAAACACCTATTTCATGAAAAAGTCAACCAACTTCACTGTCCTGCAAATTGCAATAAACGTAAAAAAAAATAATTTCGCGGTCTACGCTGACGGTTCCCCCTTTAACAACATTTGTATGCCAACCTTTGCGGTTTACAAAAATGCCAACTGTCTGTCATGGCCGCCATCTGTCAGATTCACGTTGTTCGTCCCACGCTTCACCCGTGTCGCCGTGACACGCATCTTGCATTGTAATATTAATTAAATGAATGGAGACAGAAGGGTACCTGTGGCTTAAACCCTTGTCTTTTGGCTCAATTTAATTAATGAGAACCTAGTGATAGTGGTTTATTAACTGGTTTTCTGATGAAATATATGACTAGAAATACGACTAGGTTCTCGAGACTACACACCAATCTGAACATTGCAGACTTTGGGGTGTCACCTTTAGAGAATGAAATAACTTACCCAAATATTTATAAAAAATAACTGCGATGGAATCCGCCGTAAAATAAGTAACATGGTTCTAAAAAATGCCATTGAAAAGAGAGAACAAACATTTCATCTGCTCGATGAAACTGCGTTCTATATGATTTTAATCATAAGTCACTGTTGATAAGAAATACAGAGGCAACATTAACAATACAATAACACAGGCAGGCAGTATATGCGGCCTCACGGCCTTAGCCGCCGCGGGAATCGCCCTGAGCGTCGGGAATCCCAGGCTGATTCCCGGCCACCGTAGACGCGGGCTTGCGGACGGCGAGTAATGGGTAGCTCGCTGTCCGGTAAGGACGAAGCCCGAGTCGACGGCGCGTTGTGTTCCACGCGCGCCTCAAAGAGATGTCAGCACCAACTGTGGGGTCCGCAAGGGCCGATGCCTGCCAGGGGTGCGGGTTGTTCGAAAGAGATACCGCGGCCGCTGCACACAGGCAACTGACGGAACACGGGTGGGTTTCAGTCAGTAAAAGTCTGACACGCCCTCCTGCTCCACCCAGAGCGGGTGAAGTTATTTGATTTCCCACCCAAAAAAAAACCACATACCTTCAATTAAAGAATTAAACATAAATTATGTAGAAAAAGGCTTAAATTTTTACTGTTGCATATAGCATATTACAACATTTCGGAATTTTTGACAGACAAAATGTAATGACTGTTTTTGATCTTAGTTTGAACTCAAGTCAAGTCCATTTAACATTGCATGTGACATTTTTGCATTGTTTTAGTTATTATATTACTTGTTTCTCTCTTTTTGTTTAAACTTTATTTGAATATTGACGTAGTAAACTTATGTTACTTATATACTATTTTTCTTTATGTCATTTATATTTTCTTATTTTTTGTTTGTAAACTTTAATATCAATGACATCCATGAATATTTGTACGCTTTCTGGTACAACATAGCGCGCTTGTAATTTCTTATAACAACTATTTATTGTACATATGTTAACAAATGATTAAATGAATTATGAATTATTATGAAAAAAACTACAAAAGGCAAACAAAAATAAAACCAAAACGAACTTAAACAAATATTATATCCACACTAACCCGCATAAACTTTGAATCCAAATACTAAACAATAAGCACTAAAATAAACAAAACTTTTCGCACTAAAACACAAATATTTACGTCAAACAGCTGACACTAAAAGCTAGATTTAGCAATTGTATTGTTCCATAAATAATCTAGACCAATTAGATGTGACCCTGTCCCTATCAACTGCCTTTGTAATAGATACCTCTAACATAATTTTCGTTCTAAAATTAGAACTTCTTCGGCTACCAACTGACCACGGACCAGGCTATTTTTGGCTATAATTTATTTTAATTAAAAGGTGACCCATAGATAAACATAGCTGGGCACCGTAAATCAAATAATTAATGAATCGCTAATCCGTTACTAAAAAAATTTAACTTCGTTAAACGTTAAACCTTTACATTTCGGAAGTTTTAATGAAAGTTAATGAAGTGTATTTTATACTCGCAGCGCTCCGCGGTTTCGCCCGCGTAGTTCCCGTTCCCGTGGGAATTCGGGGATAAAATATAGCCTATGTTACCCGGGGATAGTGTAGCTTCCCAACAGTGAAATAATTTTTCAAATCGCTTCAGCAGTTTCGCAGCCTATTCAATGCAAACAAACAATCAAATCTTTCCTCTTTATAATATTAGTATAGATAACGAAATATTTTAACGCAGTTGGGTTCAAAATCATAACCTGAATCTATGGTAAAAAGTTCGATGTCAGGGTGGCAGCCCTGTATATCTGCTATCGATATTTTAAGAAGAAGTCCTACAGAAACACATACATACTTATACACAAAGTGTCTGTCTTTCCGCTACTATCGTGCTTATAGCCATTGGGCCTAGAGAAAAAGACATTATAATATCACCGATAACTGTGATCGAAAAGACAAAAATGTATGGGAAGCTACTGAAACGCTTTAAATGTCAAACACGTTGAAAGCCGTTGTAGAAATACAAAACGCTTTGAAAGCGACTACCATTGATCAATTATAAATGATTTTTTTTTCCTGTAAGTAGGTTTGTACAAACACTTTTAACGTCAATCATATTTAAAAAACTGGATAAGGTGGGCGTTTCCTATCTGACTACTCTGAGAAGAAAGATCAAAACAAACTCAGAGGTCTCTTTTAAAGTCCAGACATAATCTTAGTCAGATCATGTGAAGACAATGTAGATTGGTGTCTGAAATGGTCTTTTGAGGAAAGAACCACACAGATTGAGTGGACGTGTCCAGTCAGTGATCGCATTTGTCAGTAGTTGTGCAACTCAATTCAGAACTCATTATGTCTAAGACATCCCGATATTCAATAAACGACCGACGATCATTACAATGAACGAACAGCCCCCCCCCCAAACTATATACTTTATCGTTAGGTATGAGTTACTGTGTGGAAGTATGAAATATCGCTAACTAGTGACCGAAAATATGAATAATGATTTGCAATTATAACACTAAATTTGATTTTTGTAACCGTTCTAGGTGTAAAAAGGCATTTGGAAAGTTTCCAAGTTCTTTTTTTACATCTAAAACTAAATATTCGCTGTTTTTTTTTTGAGGGTGGCAAATCATCAAATAACTTCTCCCGCTTTGGGTGGAGCAGGAGGGCGTGTCAGACTTTTACTAAATAAAACCCACCCGTGTTCCCTCAGTTGCCTGTATGCCAGGGGCGACGGTATCTCTTTCGAACAACCCGCACCCCTGGCAGGCATCGGCCCTTGCGGACCCCGCCAGTCCGGCGCACCAGGACACATGGCACGCCGTGACCACCCCAGGAACCAAGTAGCACAAGGGCCCCAGACTACCCTGGCACCCTTGGCACCCTTGGTCCCCCTGCGACAGTGAAATATTTGACAGCTATTTGCGAAGTTGCCCGTTTTCAGAATAAACGCTCTTAATTCAAAATTCAAAATCTGAAAACTTCATTAAATATGGTCTCAAAACCCGAGCTCTCAATATTAAAAAAATCAAACTATAAATTGAAAGAGCAATTAGGATGAATGCACCAAAAAATGTCCACTGGTCTTGAATAATAGGATTTTAAGCTTCAGTTCAGCGTGCATGGTTGGTAAGCCAGACAAAATATAAAGCTGTCACTGGCACTTAGAGGGCTATCGTTTGCTAATCTCTTAATAGAGCGTATTAAAAGCTTTATTTTAGGAAATTAATTAATTAAAAGCAATCAGAGTTGGAATAATTCAGAATAGTATAAACGAAGAACTTTCATGTTGGTGATTTATGTGAAATGTAATCTGATTTCACAACAAAAGTACCTGACTTGCTAGTTATCACTGAAAATAGTTTTCCTCGAATTTATTGAGAGGTTGTAATATTATATCTCAAAATCTGTTTGAGTACCTATTTACACAGAAACAAATTCATTCTATTTCGACGAAATGCGTCAAAAGAATGTTATCTATACGAAAATTTGTTAGTAATAAAATAATTAGCGAATTGTTTAATGATTTTATATATTATTTAGTTTTCTCTTCTTATTTACGCACAGTTTCTAAGTAGGTACATCTCTCTCAGTAGCATACCTGCAATAGGAGAGTAGATAAAAATATCTACTCTCCTATCGCAGGTATGCTACAGATTTATTTAGAAATAAGCAACACCTTTGTACGTATTTTTCTGTTATTTTCATCATGTCTGTATAATTGTCGTATAATCAATCATAATCATGCCAACCTCACTTCTGTTTTGTTACAAAGTCTAAAATAAATCGTGTCACTCATGATTTTACGAACTACTTCAAAATTTACACGTACACTTAAAACATTTTCTCCATAACCATATTACTCACGTCTCTCCTCCAGGAGTCGAAACATAATTCAATTATTTACTAGATACAATTCCGTCCTATCTCACATTTGACTCAATTATTTTGATTCTAATATACATAATTGCCCACAGATTCTCCAAGCGACAAGCGCGAGCACCCGAGATAATGAATGAAGTGAGCACCTACCGCGACCCCCTGATGTACAATGAGTGGCCTGTCTACACCGCGATACCGCGAGCCGCTCCAAGGTAAGTTATCATGTGCTTCCACCCTACAAAATAAATATTGACTGTGAAAATGGAAAATATTTCCGTGACTTCGTTTGTTTATGTGAAGCTGGAATAATACGTGCTCACTCCCGGTTTTCTTTTCAAAAATATGAGTTTTGACATTATGAAGTAGGATAAAGTTAAGTAGGTACAGGATTTACACGATAAAATCTTCCTACCTACTTCTATATTTAGAAAAAGCTATTTTATTTGGCTTAAGTCGATTCACACGAATTTACATGCCCGATTCGGGCGAATCGCTACTTTTAAATAATATATTAGTGTCTATATGCTACTCGCATAAAGTTAATTCATTTGTGGGCGAATCGAAAACTCCAGAAATACATATTATTAGGCATACATCTTTTGAGTTTTATGCATTTTATTGCATGTAAGTACTTGCATTGATCTTTTCTCTTAAAATTTCATGGAACTACCAGTCGGATTTGAAAAATACTTTTTCCATTTGATAGCTCAATTTTTAAGAAGGCTAAAGCCAACAGCAGTTTTTTTTGTCCCAGACAACTACTGCCGCGGCAGAAAACACAGGCTGTTTGCTGTGCTTCCATGTCGCACCGTTGCACGTAATAATTCCCCAGTACCTCATATTCTAGTGATCTCTTGGACACTAACCCAACAAACGATTTGTTTGCGGACGAATAGACGAAGATTTTACCGGCATGTCAGAAGTACTGTGATTTATGAAAGTGTTGTTAAGTTTTTACTTTGTCTTAATATTTTGTATTATTTTCTGTCTTTTGTAGAAATTTTTTTTTTTTCGTGCAACCTGTGTCTTTAATTTTTGTAATTGGTTTTAAACCGTTTTAATTAAAGAAATAAATTATTTAACATCATGCTAGGACACTTAGGAACCGAGCAAAATCCAAAAAAATAAGAAAGAACGATGAGCAAAAACGTGATAAAAGTTTCACGCCGCTGAAGATGCGGGCACAAGCTATATTACACAAAAGCTTCATAAAATAATATTTGATCTATCCTCATTGTTACGTCAATGAATTAGAGGGTAATTGTAAACAAACAAGTACCCTCTTTTCAAACAATCCCTTTGTAAAGAGTTAAAGACTTTAGGTGTTAACCACTCGGAGCACAATGCCAATAATTGGAAAGTATTTCATTCACATTTCAAGTCTCGGAAAAAGGATTTTCTATTTTTAGTATTCGATGAAAATGGAGACTTATCATAATAAATTACTGTATAACTTTTTTTTTAAATAAGGAATAAAAAACGCGAAATAAAACAGCTGTTCCCTAATACAGGATGGCAGGGGCATAGTCACAATCTATTTATAACCAGGGATTAACAGCACATGATTCTAAACTCAGTTATTATAAAAAAAAATCATTTCTGTTCCATACATTTTGACAGCGTAGGTATGACATTTGTCTATGAAAGAGCAATTCTTTTTTTATAACTAACGAAAAATTTCTTCCCTAGGGGCCATTTAAGTATTACGTAAGCACTACAGGGGAGCGGGGGGAGGTCTTTGCTTTGCTTATTTTTGATGACATAGGGGATGGGCGCGTCTGGGTGGTGATTACGTCAGCAGTTTTTCTTTTTTTTCTTTTTTGGATTTTATACAAAACTTAGTCGGTTTTGGTTTTAACAGATATGGCAACCCTACTTGTCTATGGATGGCTCGAAGAAAACGATGACGATATTCCAAAATCACACGAAAGTGACCAGACACAAAACATTAAGCAGCAAACTTCCAATGTCATCGAAGACTTAGAGTCATGGATTCGTGAGTCATGTACTCTGAAGACTGTTAATTTGAATGAATATACCAACATTTTAAAAGAAGTTTGTTTTGTTTGTTAATACATACCAAAAGATTATAATAACTGAATACAATCTCAATAAAATAAATACTATATGCGTTAAAGTCCTCTATTCCAAGCCTATACCTTATTTGTAGACTTATAACTGCTGCTCATGAATCAATAAATAAACCAGAACATATTGAAAAATGCATGTACCAATGTTTACGTGAGCATGGGGGGGTAAGAGCTTTGCTTACTTTGGCTGACGAGGGGGAGGGGGGGGGGGGGTTACAAATTGCAACAAAAATCTACTTAAATGGCCCCCTAGGTAGGGTGTTTAGAATCATGTGCTGTGTTTGCGCGTCGATTTGGGATGTCACTCTGTAATTTGTTGAGTTATGCGAAGGAGAAGCAAGTTTTTTTACGATTTCTGATATAGTCCCATAGTAAAATATCGTGTCTCAGTACTCTATTGTTAATGCATATAACTGAAATGTTTTTTTTCTTTTTTCCCCTTAGGTTCAGATATCAATACCCAGCTATCACTCGCGAGGCCTACGGCAGAGTGGTGACCAAAGCTCCCCCCAACGTGGTCCGTACTCCTGACTATGATGAGGTAAGATCACCACGCCATCACCACATCACCATTTTATAATAGAACTAAAACGTTTTCACGACTTGACAAAACATCGTGATTATTTTTATGTATGTTTAAATTCAATGTTTTATACCCAAAAACTTTCTGAAATAAATTATCTAATTACCGTAAAAACAGCATCAAAATCGTTATGTAGTTTGGAAGTCCAGCGCGGTCACACAGACAGACACGAAATGCCACTTTAATTTATGTGATCCCAAGTCCAGAATTGATCATTCGCCATCTATGAAGCATGTACCTAGTTTAAATTCTGTTGATTTAAATTTTGTCTGGAAATCGTCTATATTCTCGAGACTAGTTTTTAAATTATTCATTGCCTAGGCTGTAAAGTTTTGAAAGGAGTTCCTTTTAAAACTTGTCTCGAGAAAATAGACGATTCTAGATTCTAGCTAGAATCTAGTCTCGATTCTAGATAGTGATCTGATTAGGTTAGAGCCAGCTCAAATTCAATTTAACACTAGCTTCGGCGTCCAAATTCGAGTTAACGACTAAACGCCGATAGGCACTACGCCGACAGACTGAACACCGACAAGACTTTACCTCAACGGGGTTCTTCGCCGACAGGACACTTCGTCGACAGGACTCTTCGCCGACAGGGGTCATCCTTGCGCTATTACTAAATAGTCAAGTAACTGCCACTAACATGGAAGTAGCGCTTGCTCGGCCCGCGCGCGGTTGGTCACAATTCTAACCTAACCTAACCTATTTCCTACCTGATGAGCCCTGTCGGCGAAGAGTCCCGTCGAAGTAAAGTCTTGTCGGTGTTCAGTCTGTCGGTGTAGTGTCTGCCGGCGGTTACACTGTCCAAATTCCCATTAGAATATTAGTGTCAATATAGTTTTCCCAGACTAAACAAGTTAGTCCTAAGTTTCCGCACAAACTATCTTGGACCGTCAATGTTATATCTGTCAAGATATTCAGCAATTCAATAATGATTCCAGCAAAATTGTACAAACAAACATAAACTCGGTGTGAGTTTATTATTTATTTATTTAAATTTCGAACATAACACCCTAACAGCTATGCGCCAATGCGATGTTACTACTATAAACAAAAGTTTCAAAAGTCATCTTACTTACGTTAATGAACAACATAAACAAAAAATCAACATGAAAAACAACACAACATTAATTATTAATTATTATTTTCAATGCACTTCAGTGCTACTTCTGTGAACCTCTTCAGGCTGCACTGAAATATATCAACTTCCATAGAAATAATATTGACCAATCTTATGGCTCGTGACAAGGGGGCAAACTTGTTCAGGTTGTTTCTTCCGATGGGAGTAGGCAGACACTACAAAACGCCACCAGCTACGATCCTTTTGCCTCGGTTACCTTTATGCATCTGGTTATACACGGACGCCGGTTGCGCATACTTCGCACCAGATCTTTCTGAAGTACACCACCAATATGGTGACTATAATTGTCCACCTAGGGCGTTCCCTCCTGGCGGTTCCACTGACATCATCGTCTGCCTAGCCTTTTCCCATCGGAGTTGGGGTTGGTTTCGTCTAACCGGCACCACCACATAATCTTTTTCGTTTTGAAACAGAGTGCTAAACCATTGCTTCATATGTTCGTAAAATGTATCTGCTCAACAACGTTAAAAACGCAATGAATATTGTTGACCTGTCAAAATGAAACGGATTATGCTTAATCGTATGTTACGCAATTAGGGTGCTGATGCAGCTGAATAGCAGTATTTTACATGAAGCGACTGCCGATTTGACCTCCACAACCTAGTTACTAGGATACTAACTAAGACTGGTTGTCTGGCTTTCATGCTTCTGACAACCCGTAACGACTGTCAAAGATCCACGAATGACAGCCAACAGAATCAACAGATTACCAGTTACATCTACCTTGTAAATACCATTTGAAGGTCTGCAAAATTATACGTCGCAAAACCAATTTATGAAAACTGTAAATTCATTAACTAAAATTAAAACGACGCCCTTCAAATTTCAATACAGGGCAAGAAACTCGCAGTAACGAAAAACTTTGTTTTCCTATTTCCTTATTTCGTAAACTTTTCGATAATTTGCATTATACTGTTTCCCTGAAAGTTGAAGTTTCTCGGCCCGAAGTGAAACTTCCAATCGTTTTAGCTACTCAATTGTTAAAAACTTTGGTAAGGATTAGGTTATTAAGAAATTTTATAAGAATTAAGTTTTCTTTGGAACGTAAAATACACGTGACTTTAGCTAAATTTATTTCTTAAATAGTTTAGAGGCAGGGAGATTTTTCGGGTCACGTTGTATTGGTTAGTATACATAACATCATCCCCGAAGAGTTAGGCAGAGATGTTCTTAGAGTACACACACATTTCGCATATTCCCCTATATTTATAAGCGTTGCTTAAAGTTAGGTAATGATTAGCGACTGTTTATCCATACATTTTTGACGTTTAAACATTTAAACGTCAACTCTTAACTTTAATCATCGTTTATAAATATACTCCTTTATGTTTAAGTCCCATGTAACAGGGGGCGAGCCTATTGCCATCAACCGGACACACATCCAGATTCCGGGCTGCTACTGACAAATTCCAGATAGAAAACCCCAATAACACTTAGTCCGACCTGGGGATCGAACCTCATGTTCAGCAGTTACTGTTGCGCTTGTGACCACGAGACCAACGGGGCAGTCGCAGTCCGTTAAAGTTAAAACAAGAAATTTCACCCGGACCTTATCGCGGCAGAAGCTAGTATAAACTAAGTGGTTACTAAGGGTAACAATAACATTCAGCCTTAATGACTAGGTGGCACCAGGTGCTCAACTGACCTTTATAAGATACTCGTAAAACACACTTTCAATAACAATCTAAAGGGATATTCCTAATCCATTGCTTCGTAATTGTTCTCGAATAACTTGTCTGCTTAGCGACGTAAGTAACGTAATGGTGCCCATTCTCTTGTACACCGAACTAAACTAACTTGACTATCGATAAAATTCCTTACATTTGGTTACGAGAATCTTAAAGCTATTCTGCAAAAAAACTCTAAATTTAAAAACAATTTTGACACAACTAAAATTGAATTTGACAATCGCGACTCCACGTGGTATTTTTTGGCTTCACAACGTGGTACTTGTTTGTTCTACCCTGTGAGTTTTTTTAGAGCCAGAGGCGCGCAGAGGGGCAACCTCGACGTGTTTTATATGGAATGTTCCACTTTTTGCATGTAAAATATGAAAAATGATTACCTACAAGTTGAGTTTTAGGGGTTTATTTGTTTACAAAAGGGGCGTCGAAATTTTCATTATTTTTGCGATAGGACACACCATTTTTGATATATAAGTCGAGTTGTTGTGTTGGTATGAATTTTGATTCTTGACAACTAATTTTATTCCACACCTTTTTAATCGCGATTAAAAATAGTCAAATTTAGTTAGACAATCAAAATTTTAGGTTGAACAGAATACCTAATGGAATTGACAACAACCGAATAGTAAAATTGCCATTTTCACTAAATGAATAACTCAGTGCAATCTTAGTGCTTTGTCAAACTAAAATATAGTTGAGTTGTATCATTTTATTCAATTTCAGAATGGGAAATCGTCGTTTGGCAGGAATATACAAAATTTTGGTGATTTTTAGTCTATTTTAGAGAATTTTGTGACAAGAGAATCGACACCAAAGAATGTTGTTGATCTGTCAAAATTAAGTTACGCAATTATCCCGCAGGGATCTCCTTTCGAGGCGTAGGTGTCATAGAACTAGTTACGGCCCCTTGATATTATCTAAGGGATCTATTAAGGACTAATCACTCGACTAGCGGTTCCCCTTTCGCGACCCACGCAACTTCCTATGATAGATCTCTTTGGTCCTTGAATAACAAGATTATTATGTACAGATAATCATGTAGGATTATCTTGGGTAGGTCAGATGCGTAGCACTCGCAACCGGCGTGCGTGTGTCTATGGCTAGATATATGATGTGTCCTGGTGTCTATGTGTATCATTATTTTTTTCATTATCAGAGACAACAAGGATTAACTTTTTTCTGAAATGTTCTATTTTTACTTCAAAAATGTCGATTTTTTTTCTGGAATCATAGTCTGGAATCTAGTGCTTTAGCTAGGAAGAAGTAGCGGAACAAACTCCCCAGCAGCACAGCTGTCTGTTAGTCGCACAGACTTGATTCTATACATACATAGACAAAGTAATATAAATATTACGAGACAGAACATTAATTAAATTAACTCGAGCACAAAGAACAAAACTGTAAATAAAGCATAATACCAAAATAAGAGTCTTCTGGTATTAAGGGCGTGATAGCTTACATATGCAATGCAAAATTCACATAGCTGTTACTACGAGTTACAACTCGAGGCCACAAATGATAAATTACGGCCATCGACGTAAAATAAATAAACGGGTAGGTAATTATTAGTAACAATAACAAAACCATGGTCAGCAAGACGACCAGTCACCACAAGCAGCACCCGTTCACGAGCATAACGCAAAGATCAGCCATTAACCCCCCGACGCTACCGCAAGCAGTGACATCTACTTCAACCTTTTCTAAATAATGTCAAAAATGCCATATACCAGGGTAATAAGGTTATACTGATGTAAATCGCATAATAATACGTCTTGAATAATAATTCGTAAGTGTATAGCCAGGATTGAAAGCTCTTGATTTTTTTAAATTTCCGCCTATTTTCGTGGACAGCTTTCGTTAGTCAGACTCTAATAGATAATAATAAAATAAAATATATACCTACTTAGTCAATAAAAAAATAAATAAAATATTATAAAATGCGTTAGGTACTGTATATTATCACCGCAATGTAGTTACATAGTCTACTATGTAGTTCAAAATCAGTCCACTAGGAAGACTAGGCTTGACTCTTGGACTAAGCTCGTTTAAAAGATCGTTCGATCGTTTTTTTTTAATTCTGTCTCTGACATGTTCCTCCCAAAATCAAAACACGTCTATGGATTCCTTCGAATCTGTTAATTAAAGTGCAAAGTTGAACCCTTGACATAATTACCATTGTTCTCGTTTAAAAAAAAACATAAACCGAACTTTCCCTTTTATTTCTCAGATCCAATAATAAATAGGTATATTCAACAATAACGATAAACTTGAAACAAAGCAACAACTTTTGTGTCTAAAAATTTCTCTATTTTTAGACACAAAATACTTTGAAAGAACGTTGATTTCTTTTAGAAATACCTTTTTTTATCGAACAAGATACCGTTTAATACAGCCAACAACAAAGAGAATTAAACAACTTTGATTTGAATTAAGAATGTGAACTGGCCAGAATAACTTGAATTTTCGGGGTGGCGCTGCTAGTCAAGGAAAGCGTCCGTAATCTGTCAAATTCAATACGAAATTTGTATTTAGTTTCCGATTTCGCCGTATGTCATGCTGGTTGTTTAACGGGCGACGAATTAATTCCAAAGCATACAATAGGAAAATCTTGAAACAAAGGAATGTTTCAAAAGGCTTCGTTCATTGAATATCGTTTCTTTTTAACGCTTGACGCAAAAAGTGGGGTGTTATTAACCCCCGACGCTAAAAGAGGGGTGTTATAAATTTGACCGCTATGTGTGTCTGTATGTAGGTCTTAAACGGGTGAACCGATTTGGTGTGGTTTTTTTAACTCAAAATTAGGTTTCTAGCGGTGGTTCTTAGAAATTTTTCATCAAAATCGGTCAAAACGTTTGAAGATTATCAGTTCTTTTCTGGTTTATGAAGGGATTTGAGCATCTTCCAAGGGTCTTATCGAGTCGAAATTTGGTATTCTATTACTTCAGTTATATTAGACGAACAACGTAACCTTGAATTGATGCTGGAACATCACCTGGAAGTTCTATGATACCCAAGTTACTCACCAACAAACAGCAGAAGTATCGTGTTTGGGCTCATTGAAAAGGTCTCAAAGAATTTGTTATAGATAAATGGTTATCAGGACGAGGAATGAGGATAAATTAGTAACAAACTTTACTATGGGAAACATACGCAAAGCTGCGCAGATTAAAGCGTGACATATATTGTGTCGATCGTAGCATGTTTACTATTACTATATTAAGTTTAAAAAGCTGGAAATAAAAGTTAAATAAAAAAAACCCCGACCCAAACAAAAACCTCTAAAAAGTAAAAAAAAATATTTATTGGCCTTTTAAGTTGTAGATAATATTTTGACCAAAACATTGTCATTCGTTCAGTTTGTTCACCTAATTAGTGTCTTTCAACTTTACCATTAAAAATAATAGTTTAAAAAACAAAAAAACACGCTTTAAAAACCAAACTAAAAAAGGAGAAAATAATTTAATTCAATTAAAAAGCGTGGGGTGCTTTTTGAGGTATTTTTACAATCAATTAATGTCAAGCACCCCACGCTTTTTAATTGAATTAAATTATTTTCTCCTGTTTTAGTTTGGTTTTTAAAGCGTGTTTTTTAGTTTTTTAAACTATTATTTATTTTCTAATTTTTAGTTCTGCTAACTACAAAAACGTGTTTTTTTTTCTCAATTTTTTTTTTTCATTATTGAATTGTCATCGGTCCTCGACAAGTTTACAAAGTTTCAATGAAATCTGACCGTTTAAAGTGGGTCAAAATCGCGCTCAAAGGAGTCGGTTACATACAAACATATGTACAAACAAACATACAAGTAAAGCTAATATAAAGCGTGTAAAAAAGATTTGTTGGCAGAATTGTTCTGGATACATAAAGTTTATTTTTAAATAGGGTTTTGTTTTTTTTTAGCATTTTTATTTTATTTGTGCGCTTGCTGTTGTCAGCGACTTCACCCACGTGGAGGCTGGAAATTATCCCACGGGAATGTACTACCGGGTCCCAAAGTATCCCATGGGTTAATCCAGGTTATAAACCATCTGTGTGCCAAATCCGTTCAGCCGTTGTGGCGTGGTTGAGTAAAAAAACATCCGAACATATTGAAATTGTTTTTTTTTTTCTATTTGCTTAAATAATTTTTCACATTTATAATATTACTAGGATAGTAGGAAGTAGGAATAGTAAGATACCTAGCTCCCGCTCTGGGTGGAGCAGGAGGGCGTGTCAGACTTTTACTGATTAAAACCCACCCGTGTTGCGTCGGTTACCTGTGTGCCAGGTGCCACGGTATCTCTTTCGAACAACCTGCACCCCTGGCAGGCATCGGCCCTTGCGGACCCCACCAGTTGGTGCTGACATCTCTTTGAGGGGCGCGTGGAACACAACGCGCCGTCGACTCGGGCCTGGTCCTCACCGGACAGCGAGCTACCCATTACTCGCCGTCCGCAAGCCCGCGCCTACGGTGGCCGGGAATCAGCCTGGGATTCCCGACGCACAGGTCGTCTCCTGCGGAGGCTAGGGCCGTGGGGCGCATATACTGAAATAAGTACTCCTTTTGGGTCGTTTATGTGCATACATCAGAGGGGCAATTCTCGTAATTTTAAGAACGTTCACAGTCTGATTTCAGTCTCAATCTGTCATCCATACATTTTTGATAAGTTTTTGACATTAAATTTGATTGTCGCCGAGATGAGACTGACTAGAGTTTGAACGTTTTTAATTATGAGAATTGGCCTTCTGGTCATACACGTACGTACGGTTGCGAGTACTACGCACCTATAATAATCTTTCTGAAGAACACCAATAAGGGCACTATATTAGTCCTCCCGGCTATTAAATTTAATGTTATGTATGTCCGTTCATCGCACGGCCTTGACGGTCGAATCATAGTTCCACCGAAACCACGTGCGTTTCATGTATTGAATAAAAAAACCAACACCAAAAATATTGTGCAGTCTTTTGAGACGTCATCGCGATACGGAGCAATAGGAACTGACGCGTATTTTCAACTATGTTGCTATCTGGCCCTGTGGCGCAATGGATAACGCGTCTGACTACGGATCAGAAGATTCCAGGTTCGAATCCTGGCAGGGTCGCAAGGGACTATTTTGTATTTTTCTGTCATATTCATTTAATTCAATATTACGTAAAAATAAATCAAATTATCGGTAAAAGCTTCTCATGAAATCTTATTCTCTTTGTCGCAATCAGAAAGGTAATTGATTAATTAAATGGCTACCGTCTGAGAGTCAATTTATAATAATTAATTCAATTTTCTTACGATCTTGACTGAATTCAATAAGCATGTCCATGCGCAAAAAAATCTAATTGTTTTTCTTCTCAACATTTCAAATAAGTATATTCTTACACAAACTAAATTATATTCCTTTGTAATTTATTAGGTAGGTACCTATAAAGTGAAATTACCTGATATAAACTGCTAGGTAAAACCTAAAATATAGCATTCAATTCCAAGCCCATTCAAAGTAAATTACATAAAAAAGGTAAACTAGGCAGAAAACATTCTGCCTTTGCCTCAACGAACAGCTATTGTGCACAGTACCTAACCCTATTTCCACAGAATAACTTTAGTGCCTCATTGGGAATCGTCCCTGTGACCTTTGCGAAATGGCCGGTCATTATGAACAGTGGCTGCCCACGCTTAATACAGGCATTTATCTTAGACACTGCTTTATTTTGTTATGCTGTAATAAGAATGCGGAATGCGGGTTTTCGCGGGAATTTCAGTCTTGGTAACAGCGCCATCTATTGGCGAGTAGTGGAAACTTAATTCTTTGTTCTATGGAGGACTTACTGCCAGAAGTGCGGGTTCTTTGAAATACATACCGTGGCCCGTGGCACACAGGCAACTGAAGGAACACGGATGGGTGGGTATTAGTCAGTAAAAGTCTGACACGCCCGCTCCGCCCTCGGCGGAGCGGGAGAAGTTATTTGATGATTTCCCATCCTACAAAAATAAAACATTGTAATGATAATTTGAAATAAATAAAAGAGGGTCTATAAAGTTTTGTTAACAAATGGTTTATTAAAATAAAATAAAAATCAAGTTGAAGCGAAAACTGTTTCGTTTTAATAGAACTATATCTACCTATTAAATCGCATATCATCTATAATCGGGAACATTTATCAGGTACTAAATTTTGACAATGAAATATGACATGACATATTCCCGCTGTCCCCGTAATCTGTGTCCCCGTCACGAGGACAACTGGCCGTCAAAAATTTCCTTACCGTTGTCTCCGTTAAATAATAGGTCTTTACCTATGAAATTGCCGTTTTGTATGAAAAAATTTAAACGAATTTTTTTCATGTATTTTTTATTTGTATTAATCGAAGTAATCACCCATGCAATCAATGCATCTTTGCCATCGCAGTGGCAGTTTATTGATGCCCTTCTTAAAGAAATCAGCTGGACGGGAGGCAACAAATTCTTCAAAGGCATTTTGTACTGCCTCTCGGGTATTGAATTTTTTTCCCGCCAAGAAGTTATCCAAATTCTGGAAAAAGTAGTAGTCTGTAGGCGCAAGGTCTGGTGAGTAGGGCGGATGACGGAGAGCTTCCAACCCCAGTTCTTGCAACTTGGAGACCGTCTGCTGTGCAGTATGAGGTCGCGCGTTGTCGTGCAGGAGCAGCGGAGACGAGCGATTGACCAATGCTGGTTGGAGATGTGCCAGCTTCTCCATCATTGTGTTCAGTTCTTCACAGTACACATCTGCAGTAATGCTCACCCCGTTTGGTAAGAAGCTGTGATGAATCACACCGGCGCTAGACCACCAAACAGTGACCATCACTTTTCTAGGGGTAAGTTTTCGTTTAGGGCATTGTTTAGGTGCTGAACCAGGATCCAACCAACTTGCTGAGCGCTTGCGGTTATCAAACAGAATCCATTTTTCATCGCAGGTAACAATGCGGTTCAAAATTCCTTCATTTGTGTGTCTGTTGAGCAGTGCAAGGCACGTCTCGACGCGTACTTCGCGCTGACGATCATTGAGTTCGTGGGGCACCCATTTGTCAAGCTTTTTTACCTTGCCAATTTGACGCAAATGGACCAATATTGTTTTGACGCTAACGTCGAAAGCTGCTGCTAATTCAGCCGTAGATTGTGTATCATCAGCTTCCACAATCGCCTTTAATTCGTCATTGTCGACCAAAGTCTTCGGACGACCGCGAGATTCATTTTTCAGGTCGAAATTTCCAGAACGGAAGCGAGCAAACCAATAACAGGTGGTGCGTTGGTTTGTAGTGTTAGCTCCGTAAACGTCGTTGATGTTGCGTGCCGCTTGTGCCGCGTTGCTGCCACGACGGTACTCATATTCCATAATTACTCGAATTTTTAACGTATCCATGATGACGAAAAAGATTGAAATGCGATGAAAATGTAACACTAATCAATAAACAAATGACTACTTTTGGAAAAAAAAATCTATGTTTTTAAAATAAAATTAATTTGAAATTAGAATTCTTACCCAAACAAAAATTATTTTGATTTGAAATGGCCAGTACTGCAAAACGGCAATTTCATAGGTAAAGACCTAATACATACGGACAACGGACAGTTAAAATTTTACGTATCGTTGTCCACTTTAATTTTTTATTTCTTTTTTAAACGTGGGTAGCGGCAATCTTAAAACTATGACAGTGGGGCCCCACGTTGGGCGCCACTGTCATGGCGGGCGGGCGGGCGTCGTGCGACTCCCGCTCCGACACGCGCACGTCACATCTTCCTTCCGCGGCTCTCGTTCGCTCCCGCCAAATTTGTAACTATGGTCTTTCACTGTATTAACCGCCCGCCATGACAGTGGGGCCCCACGTTGGGCGCCACTGTCATGGCGGGCGGGCGGGCGTTGTGCGACTCCCGCTCCGACACGCGCACGTCACATCTTCCTTCCGCGGCTCTCGTTCGCTCCCGCCAAATTTGTAACTATCGTCTTTCACTGTATTAACCGCCCGCCATGACAGTGGGGCCCCACGTTGGGCGCCACTGTCATGGCGGGCGGGCGGGCGTCGTGCGACTCCCGCTCCGACACGCGCACGTCACATCTTCCTTCCGCGGCTCTCGTTCGCTCCCGCCAAATTTGTAACTATCGTCTTTCACTGTATTAACCGCCCGCCATGACATGTATTTGTTTCAATAGTACGCAGAAAATACCTACTTGCCTTACCTACCACCACGCTTTAATTAGCACCAGAAGCTAGATGCGGCCTATAAAAAGTTAAAATCCAGATTAAATATAAAATTATTTCTTAATTTGTCGTAGATGTTCGGCATGCTGAACGTGCCCCACACATCAGGCAAGATCCTGCGGTACCCTGGACCATCACGATCACGAGGCGGACCCACCTTCATGGTGCCTCCGCAGCGAGACAGGTGAGCTAGCTTTTAAATTTAGAACGGTAGGCAGTATGTCAGTGGTAAGAAACCAGTATAAACTGACCTCTTATTCTATTGAAACTTCCCACTACACTGGGCCAGCTCAAAGAGGATACTACCCTTTTTACTCGAACAGATTAGAGTCATAAACATTGGCCTAGCGTTTTCCCAACTAGCCTGCGGTCGGATTCCAATCTATGTCGACATTTGCAGAGGGATATTTACGCCCATTGGTTTTGCAAGTCTCAGCGATGAACCGAGCATTGAGAATCTAACAGAGTGCAGCACGATTGAGTCTCAGCTCCAGTGGCGTAACTACAGGGTGGCAAGTCGGCAAAATGCCACGGGCCCCCAGCCGGAAGGGGCCCCCGGTCAGAGGAGAATCCCAACTCCCAACATTTATTATTAATCTCTTTCAAGTAAAAGTGTATAAATAAGTCAGATAAAATAAAAAATACTCTTATTGTTGGTTCTGCTTCTTTATATCGGAGGGGGGGGGGGGCATCCGATGAATTTGCCATGGGCCTCGAACGGTATAGTTACGCCACTGCTCAGCTCGTCGATATAACACAATGTTCGATTTCCAAGCAGTGCGGTACAAATCCAGTGCGCAATAAAACCTCGCCGCAATTTTACTTCGTCCGTGAGGTGCAGTAGCAGCTGAATACCAGTGTTTGGCATGGAGCGACCTCCACAAACTAGTTACTGGGTAACACGATACCTCTCGGAAAGACTGGTGGTTAGACTTTCAAGCTTTCAAGAACCCATAACGACTGTCAAAGTTTTACAAATGACTGCCAGGCTAGATCACGACCACGACTACAAAACCTAGCTAGTCTCCCAGTATATACCTACTTAGTAGGTAGGTACGTCATACGTGGGTAAGCCCAAGACTATATTTAGATACAAAGAAACTGCGCTAAAAATATCGTTTCTAATTAAAGGTAAAAAAGAAAATTAAGACATTATGTCTTAATTTTCTTTTTCTTTTCTTCGCCTCAAATTAATTTACCTTTCCAATAAAATATGGCAACCTGTACCTTGTTAATTAAATCGAGTACCACTGGGACTTTTCAAAGTAAGCTCGTTAAATAATATTTCATATTCTGTATGAAGATTTTAAGAAAGTTAATATTTTCTAGTGTTCTTCAAAAAGCACAGACACACAATAGAATATAAACGACTTTTATGTAATTGGCCACATTTTTAGAAAGCCTGATTTAAAGAAAAGAAAAAAAGAGAACGTTCTATTTTTAAGCTTAGGTAAAAATCTACTCTATTCTATTGTGGTATATTATGTTCCTTGATTCTAATTGTTTGGGCAGACCGCGAAACTTGTTTTTTAGATATTTGATCGTAATAATAAATATTGTTTTGTCAGGTTCGAAGCTCTGAAGAAGTTGATCCGTCAGGAGCACGTGCGTGAACTGCAGAGAAAATACGAAGCTGAGCAAAAGCAGGAGCTCAAGGACTTGACTTCTGGACGCGGGTATGCCTCAATTTTAATTCTGTAAAATAGCCCTTAAAAAAAACGCATAAGTATGTATTACACTTGGAATACGAAACTGAAAATTCAGACTTCTAATTTCTTACAATTTCATCCAAATATTACCTGTTGAGGGTTGTGAATAATCAAAACTCGGCAACCTTATAAATTAATCAAACCCAAGAAATCTAAAACATTCATCACAAAGTTTTTTATTTGTTTTTCGAAGAACTTATGTAACCAAGAACTTCGAAAAACAATTAACAAACATTAAAACTTGTCAAGCAAATATAACCTGCTAACCACTTTTATTACACAATTCAGTGTTGCCTAACTACTTCAAAAAATTACCCCACACTTGAAACATGTTTCCTTAATTTTTCGCCGCGGTCGCCCAACCGAAGCCTTTCATTTTAACATAACAAAACACGAATCACAAACTATTGAGCTAAAGGAAATCTTTTAAAACGTAGGGGCGTGTTCATGTTAATCCGACCCTACCGAGGAATTATTGCGAGATTTTTTGTCAAAATTAAAAGAGCTCGCAAAGGGAAATGTAATCCTGAGTATCCAAATGTTGGGATTTCCTCTCGTCTTCATGTTCCGTTGATTATTAAATCTGTCAAGGCATTTGTATTTGAACGATGTGTCATTATTTCGGCGAGATTGCTTTCGCTTGAGGTCTTTGTTTTCCTTTTAATTTATATGTTTATTGGAGTTGAAATATCCATTTTATTGGATGCTATTGAGAGAACAGGTGCTTTTCGAACGATTGATTTTAATGTTACTGTAATGTAAATGAAAACCGGTGACCTAGTTAGATATTTATAGGAAATATTTATGAGTTACACGTTAGACGTATGTAATTTATCCGGACGATATTAAAAAGAAGCTTATAGGTACCCCATTAAAAGGTCCCAGAAACTATCAATCTCAATTGCCAATTTATACGTGTTTGATACAAATTGATTATTTACCAAATACAATTGAAGTGATTTACTCAACAATATTTCTACATTTACGCTCGATTGCAACTGATCAGTCGCTATTGATCGTTTCCGGTTTCGGGTTACTTAGTACTATTCAATATATAAAAAGTAATGACTTTGAAAAAGGTACGCCATTTTCCCCTTAGTGACACAATTTCCAACCAACGTGGTATTACATAACTAAAGTACCGTCGTCGTTGTTATACTGATTGCTATAATATTCGTAGTTTTGGTAGTAACTTTGCTAAATTGTTGATATTTCTGCAGTGGTGACGACTATGTGTACGGATCATATGGAGAACAAGAGCCCAGGGGACTGCAGCCACTGCAGATGGAGTATCCTGCTGATGACCCCACTACCAGGCATACCAAGTGAGTTCCGATCTGGTATCTTTTAAGTTTTTGGTAGGACACATGTATGCTGTTGGGTTGAACAAAGCTGGTGGATCACCTGATGGCAAGAGCTCCACTGCTTATCTGCAGTACCAAAAACGGCGCAAGTGCAATGTTATCACATATGACTAAGCTGAAATGTGTCAGGTTTAAGTAATACATTTCAGCTTGTCAATTTAAAATGACGACAAGAAGAATAGTTTCTGAACACATGTTTGATAACAATACTATTGAGCCATGTGGATCATGTGGTGGTCAACACTTTTAGCGGATCTCACCAAAAGTCACTTTATTAACTGTTTCTCAACTTCGTCATCCTTTTTGACACCAAATGGCTTCTCTATTTTCCTTAATATATCAGATAAATCAGAAAACCATGTAGTCAAGTTTAATACTCTTACTTTTAAATAAAATAGAGCGTAATGAGTACTTAGGGCTTGACATTTAAATTGTAGGTTTCTATAAAAACAAAGAAATTTGCTTTGTTTACTACATTCTCTATCAAAGCGAATAAAAAATGTACTAATTATGAAAAAGCTTTAAGAATAAAAGTACTTTGTAAAGGTCAAGTATTTTCTTTTATGTTTAGAAATATTTGCTTATTTTTATTACCTCTGTTCTAGGAAACCGCCAGCGGGAAGTCGCCAGATCTCACAGTTCTCACGTTACTCCGATGTGATGCTCCCCCCCTCCCGCCGTGCCATGTACCACCCCTACTTCGAGTACGCAGCTCCCGAATTCGTCCCCTACTACTGAATCCTATCCGGGCACTCGGACCCACAGGACGAACCCACGTTCTAGAAAATTCTACTGCGGGGACTATCTCCCTTACTGTACAAAACACTTTATGTGCTTTAATTCCAAATATCAGTATTAAAATGTCATATCGAAAGCATATCTTTAACGCTTTCGCTTAGACGACACTCGTCACTTAAATGCGAGCTTTCTCTGCATTAACTTTCAATATTTTTATATTTATAAAACCGAGATTTTTTCGAAGTAGATATGCGATCTCTGAATTTTAATATACCCCTTTTGAATAATCGCATTGTATTTTTCGATAGGTTTAAGGATTTAGGAGGATTTCTTCTTGGAATGTTCGAGTCCCTAGGTCGAACGGACATAATTAATGTAATACGGTACTTCCGATTATGACAATAATAATACATTATATATACGATTCGAGCAATTATCTTAAATTGCCGTCTGTTCCAACTAAGTTAATCGTGACAATAAAAATGTTAAAAAAAAATGTAATCTGACAATAAACTGTATGGATGTTTACAATTTGATGTTTAGTAGAATTATAAGCGTGAAGAGGAAATATCCATTTATAAATTAGGAGTTTAATAAAAGAGTATATGAATATAATGTCGGTGGCTAGCCAGTTGGAAGTTATTATCTGCTTTTCGCTTCGATTCTACTCGTTTACTGAGATTTCTTGCGCAGTATTATGAAATAATAAAAGTATTCGCCGTATTCCTTTCTTAATCAAAATACTTTTTACTAACATTATGAGGTACAGTCCGAGCCCGACGACCTCTGAAGAATCGAAGCGAAAAATTATTCATCTACCTTCGCCCTTCAAATAAATAGTTTTAGTACCCTTCATACTCTGTAGATAATTTAAACGATATATTTACTTGTAATCAGTGTTTGTATTTTTATTTCAGTTATTTTTTTTTTTAATCTTTTGAATGTTGTTTTCCATATCATAATTTAAGTAGTTTACTGCCATATAATGGACATTTTCTGCTATATGACAAAAACTGTGTTCCAATTTATGTAATTTATCAGTATTAATGCGTAGCAACATTAAAAATAATTTAGCGTTGATCATATTAAAACTTGTCTAGTGTATTCAGTTATCTCCCGAAATAGTTGATAATTGTTGTGATTAGTCGCTAAGTATATCGTTACCATGTATTATAAATCAAAAGCCTTCAGGACGGCTAGGTGGGCTTTGGCTGCGGAAGACGGTACTCAGTCAAACTTCGAGTGATACGAATGCGCAACCGAGTCCCGACAGAAAAATGCTTTAACTACATTTAAATGTTTCATGTTTATTGTAATACATAGTTAATTGTAAATTAGTATTGCGCCGCTCACGGCTTATTTGATATTTGTGTACTAATGGATCCTAATGTAGGAATGACGCAGCCTCGGAGCGACGAGTACCGGTCGGTTAAGGAGTAACACCAACAGGCTTACTAATGTTCTACTTCATTCAATGATTAATTTTATGTTTATCCTATATAAAGAACAACTTAACTTCTTTACTTCATTAGCTACTAACGTCAACTCAACCGGCATTTGCAGATATGCTAAACTGTATAAATTAATCGGAATCGCACTGAAAGTGAAGGCTGTAATTCTAAGGAAGTTGTTACCTATTTGTGTACTATATATATATTATTATATCTAATCAACTATCGACATATAAGTATCGACAATGAGTCGACATAAACTCACAGACTATAAAATTTGGCTTTAAAATTATATTACACGTCATATATTGTGGCTTTAAGAAGTCAATGAATTCATTAATCTTCTATTTATTAACGCGGACTGTCTTACGACGTCCCGTATCCTACATGTTACGATTTAGCGAGATATCTATACATATTTTTATTTATATATAATTTTCTAACAATATTCTGTAGAATTTTACAAATTATTTTATTGTCTTTTAAAGTCATTAATAGTTAGGTAGTTAGTCGATAATACATTGAGTAGTGTTTAATGGATGCGTATTAATTAAACTAGGTGTTTAACTTATCGAAAATATATGGAAACATTTCAAAAACTAATTGTAGTTCTTCACAGTTACATATCCTTGCGATTGCATCGCAGACGTAACTAATACATATGAACTAACTTAGCCATATCAGTTAATAAAAATAATTCTAGTGAATTATCGAATGCATACAGCCAACAAATGGGTCAAGGTTTAATACCCCAAACCGGGGAAAACTTTTTATTGTTGCAACACTTGCAACAACGTCGCGCGCTGTTTTCGGATACTCGCACTAGAGTTAAAAAAAATGTCAATGAGCTATATTCTTCAATTATCTTGTCAATTTAACAGATTTTAGATATGCATTCGATATTTCAGATATAAGACAATATTTATCATAGTAGGTAATAATCACTTATAGTTCGCAGCGCGGTCTTGTACAGACAATAAATATGTAATTTGGACAATAAATTTGCGTTGCATGGACTATAAAGTTAATAATATATTATATTATAATAATAAGACCGCGCCTGTCCGTAAGTAGGTATACAATTTTAACCTATCCATTGATAAATTAATGTTTTAAAATGTATATTAATTGGTGGTTTTTTTGAGAAATAAAGATAGTTACATACTCCTGAGCATAATTGTCTGATTATTCATTCGTCAACCCTTTAATCCCTGCTATTATAAGAGGAACCACCTGCCGCCTATACCTCTACATCTTTTCCCTTTGCCAGATCAATTTGTTGATCGCAGAATTTTACTATTACGTAACCGACTCACACTGGGCCCGCGTGGTGGATTACGGCCCACTTCCTCTCACTGAGAGCAGGCTTGTCTCCCAAATTTAATGTTATAAGTTGGTAATGGTATGATGACGTAACCATGAGGTTCTATGTCAAAAAACACAGTGTGTATTGTATCGTATGTCCAATTGTGACCACTTATAGAATAGAATGTAGGTATTTATTTGCTTAAAAACATGGTACAATAATTATAAAATTATGATAGTAGGTTATGAATAAATCCGACGTTTACATAATTTTTGAATACAGGAAAAGTTTTTATTTAGTGCGCAAACTTTAACCATGAATTCAGCATACCGTGTTTTATTTTGTATAGCCGACGATAAAATTCTGCGCTGGGGGGGGGGTCTAGAATGATATGCTGAATTCATGGTTACAATTTGCGCACTGTATAAAAACTTTTCCTGTATAGACGGATTTGGAATATATTTTTTGTCCGACAGGGGTTTTATTTTGAAATGATCCCATTTAAATTTCATGATGATGCGTTTCGGAAACAGACAACGGAACTCTTCAAAAAAATACAGCAAATCAACCGCGATTGCTGCTATCGCATAGATATGCATTGTTTTGAGCCAAAGAATGTTGAAATTTCGAATTGGCGTGGGGTAGGTAATATAACTAAAAAGTGAAAAATAAACTTTTTCCAAAAAAAAACCACCGACTTCCAGAAAAACACTAAAAAGTGAAAAATAACTTTAATTTCGGAAGGCGGTGACAAATAATTAGAAATACATATCCAAAGTCACCGATGTCAAGGGATGGATGAACTGTATTAATGATGATATTGTTACGAGCTTGGGGTTCTTGACAATTAAAAACTACCAATATAAATGACCAAAAATTACAATTTAATTTAGCAACGTAATAACAACTCCAAACACACTAATTACAAAACATAATTGCACTCTAAGTCGCATTTGAAGATTGCTTTCGATGTTCTCGCCTGTATCGCTTGTCCAATACTGCCCTGCACCCTAATTGCGTAACACGCGATTAATCATAATCGGTTTAATTTTGACAGTTCAACAATATTCATTGCGTTATTTACGTTGTTGAGCAGACACATTTTTCGAACATATGAAGCAATGGTTTAGCCATCTGTTTCAAAACGAAACAAATTATGATGAATCGTGAGTTACGCAATTAGGGTGCAGGTCGCTTTTTTTTGTCCGGCATCTCGCAGTTGGCCTTGAGAGGCTGTGACTGCTTAACCGGGCTTTCCTGGGGCTGCCATTAAGAAAAACTTAACGCCTCCAGCCAGGGCTTACAAACTACTTAAATTACTAGGCGACTGCACGCTGTGAGCACCCCCTTTGGCTCAGGGCGTCACTGGTAGCGGGACAACAAGTGCGGACAGGCTGGATCAAAATATTGCGATTATTATTATTAGACGGGGAATTTAACTCTACTGGCTCAGCTGCGGCGCGGGCTGGTGCTTCAACAAGCAAGGGTCGGTCGGGTTCCACCCAGAGCGGGAGAAGTTATTTGATGATTTCCCACCCAAAAAACCAAAAAAACTGGTGACAAAATAGCTACAGCTTCACAGCCAATCAAGTCTGCAGGCTAACACGAGAGCCGTAGAGAAGCGTTTTGTCGACGGAAGAGTAGACAAAAAATTACGTTTCCGTGTAGACAATTGGCAGTTTTGTACCGAGAAATGTAGACAAGCGATTTCTATTCTACGGTAGAGTAGAAATAGAAAGCGTCATGCTAAGCCTGCTGTCTTACTTATGCGAACATGGCGAGGCAGTCGGATCATTTCCCCTGAGTAACATTTACGAATTGACGATGTGGTCCCTTCCTAAAAATAGAACAAGGACAACAACTCCCACGGGTGCTCAGAGAAACGACGGAGACGTTACATAAGTAGATGGAATACAGCTTCCTACTATTGTATTCTAAAATATTCTAAATAATTTCGAACGGATCAAAATAAAAATATTTTATTTTACAAAAACCTACATGGGCACTTATGAAACGTCAGAAGCGATAGTTCGACTTTTAATTGTATTTAACCGCAATTTACATTACGGAAAGTTATTTGATGACTGCCCACACAAAAAGAAAACTATCCCTATTACTAGTTATGCATACAATTAAAATCATGATTAAAATCAGTATGAATTTTCAAAGTTACTTTACGTTACCTACAGCACATAATTACCTATATAGGTAACGTACAGTGATTTTACCTCTGATGTTGCGTTACTGTCAAAATCAAAATAATCTTTGTTCTCGTTAAAATTAGGTTGGTTTTGGGTTGCTGCCACTGACAAGTCTGTCAATATCACAGTGATCTCTAACATCGTTACAATAAGGTTGCTGTTGGATTGTTGTCGTGGGGGTAACATGACCGTGAACGGACTGTACTCAGCGCTTTCAGGGTCGACCCACAGATTAATAACTGCCGCGGTATATTCTGCAAAAAACTTAAGTGAAGTGAGCTAGCTCTAAGTGAGGTGTCATTCCACTTGCCGGATTTTCCTGTAAATGTCTCACCGTGATTTATTTAGGTGAAGTGAGCTTTAAATGAATTGTCATTTCACCTGACGCCAGGGACTGACAGCTCACTTCAAACTCACTTCACCCAAGTTTTCACGGTGAGGTATTTACACAATATCACTCCTGAACGTCACGTCAATACAACACTCTGGATACGTAAAAGTTTGCCAACACAATCGCTCATTTTCCTCGATTCCCCCGAACGCGGTTTCCCTCGAGTTTGATTAGTTGGCCGGGCCTATTATTGTAGCTGATTGATGCCTTAATAGCGTTAGATCGATTGCCCAGATAATAGACAGTTAAAAGTTTTAATACGTGTTTTGTGTTCTGATGTAAGTTTGTATAATGTTGGATGAAATCGAGGTCTGCGTTTAATGGTGAATTGAATTGAAAAATACGAGTATTGATATTATCATCATTTGCCGACCCCAACAAAGTTGAGAAGAGGCTAGCCTATTTTCAACAATCGGCTTCTAGTCTAACTCGAAACGCTTGCATATGACTACGAGCAACTGTTTATCTGACCTCCATATTCCGGTAACTGGGTACGGTCAGACTGGTTCTTAGACTTTCGGGCTTCTGACTACCCGTACCGACTGTCAAAGGTATACGTTTGACAGCGGGGACCAACGGCTTAACGTGCTTTTCGAGGCACGGAGGGGTCACGAGGGGGAACCGACCGCGGCAATCGTAACTTAACCATGCAGCTGTTCGAAGGAAGTCTATCTATAACTACAGTATTCCGCAACGTCATAACAGCACCTTAAAATAATACACTATGATTAGCTTCGCGGTGATGCACAAAACCAATTTTAACTGATGCTTCGGAAGAACTGCACTCTGCCGTGGACGCAGGCCAATTTTTTATCACACACTTACATTTCAACGCACCGCTTAAAAGCCAAGAGTTGAAAAGTGCAAAAACGATCAATTGCAATATTGTCAATAGCTAGTGTCAATGTCGATCACATAATGTATTTTTCACCGTTTCAATGGCGCGGCCATGTGGTTTTAGTCTTACAGCTCCTGAAATATAAACCTAGGATTTTTTGTTGTCTTTTACTAATTTTGACAAATTCAAATCTAGGTTTTACAGAAAACTTCAGACGTCTGCAATACTTTTTCAGCGAGAAATCGGCGATATCGTGTTTTTCACCGTTTCATTGACGCGGCCATGGGGTTATAGTCTCACAGCTCCTAAAATATTAACCTAGGTTTTTTTTCTATATAAAAAAAAACAAATTCAATCTATCATTTAGGTACCAAAATTTCAGGTCTCTCCAACGCTTAGTTTTAAAGATATCCGTGGCCGCGCGGTTCTCCGCGTTTCAATGGCGCGGCCACGTTCAAACCCTTATAACTTTTTAAATTTATAGTTTTGGGAGTGAACTTTTACAAATCTTTACAAAATCTTGGTCAGATTTTTTTTATATCGCCGTGGCCGCGCCATTGAAACGGACACGATATTTCTCAGTAGCAGCCCAGTGGTCCACATTTTGTGCCTATTACACCACCTGTGACAAGGACGGGGGGGTAAGTAATAACATAATTTAAAAGAGTGACCATGGCATTTCTTGCCCGTTCCTCTCCATAGGAACTTACTACGCTTTGGAATGTTCAACTAACTTCTTCCTTCCGAATGACCGTCTCCCATTTTCAAAAGGGCCTGTAAAAGGTTTATTTGAAATATATGCTTTGTGTGTGTTTTGTTTGTGTGTGTTAAATCTATGAAGCACTTTTCTACCTCGTAACTTAACTACCAAGATGAAGTCACACAGACGCATTTCCCTTACCCAGCTTTAACTCCTCAGACAAGTTCTAAGTGCAGGTGTTCAAACTTGTTGCAAGTCGGTTCAAAACTATACCCGAGATGGCCTACCTATTTATCTACTGTCAGACCTAGTGCAGTCAGCGTCAATGATATCGGTACAAACAGACTGTTCAAAAGAATGTTTCAGAATGAAGACAGTACAGGACAACTGTCATTCTGAGAAGAACTTTATCCAATTGAGATAAAGTTATAAATTCTTACGGCCTTTTTCATAAAAAGTTATCGAACATCTAAACACTTGCTAAAGTCTGGTTTTTCATAGAGAAACCACACTTTAGCAACTGTTTAGATGTTCAATAACTTTTATGAATAAGGCCGTTAGTTGTTGAGATCATTTTGAACAGTCTGTTCGTCAAGATATTTTTGATGCTGACTGTACCTATGGGCCATTATCGTGCACAGGATTTCCAACGCTCTGTTTAGCGTCGAGAGTCGAAAATCGAAAAATGTGCTCTTTTGACGTGCTTGGATGCCCTCTATTGGATTCTCAATCCCTAACCTAACCCTGACAGTTGAAAATATAGTGCGCGATAAAAAAAAAACAATATGTTTAAATAATGCAATTCACGACCGCGTTATTTGACTCTTATGCAATTGTGTTAAGGTACAAAGTGGAATGATCAACGCCGTGAAATGCAACACCAGTCTGTACCTTCGTACACAAAAAAGCTTTATTGGAAAAGTTACTTTAAGTTAAGTTTCTAGACTGAATGCGGGCGGTGTACCTACTTAAGCGTGGTTGGATACATTTTATCTGAGTACCCAGCCAGTAGTATCTAAACTAAAGCACCTGCCCTACCGAGAACCGCTTAGAGCTAGACAAACGAGTTAGCAACGAACAGCGAGAGCGCGACAAGAGACTAGCAAGTACTCAACACACAAGTATTGTAACAATAAAGCGTGAGTCTCTTAGCAAGCGTCGCCGTCGCACAGTGGATCGTCCCCATACAAGAGGTCGGACATTGAATTAAAAATTGAAAAAGTATTTAATTGAAAAAAATGAAATATACAGTTGTATTACTCTATTATGGAACTACAAAAAATGTTACTACAATTTTTTTATTTGACCAGTACTTTATGAGCAATTCGATGAAAACTGTTATTTTTCTATGGAAATGGTCACAAAAATGTCTGTACCTCATGATTCCCTCCTTGTTTCGATTTGCGGTTTTCACTACTGTTATTTACCCATTTTATGCCACATTTTCTTGAAGGACACATGGTGCCCCCAGCGACCCCCTTCCGAGATATTTTGCTTTTAGTAACTATACTTTTTATTGTATAACTGATGAAATGGAGGTACATTAAGTATATTCATTACTGAGAATAAGTCATCCCTAAGTAGTTCCTTAAATAACAGGTGCATTTGCGATTACTTTAATGACTTATGAACGCTTCTGTTGCCATACAACAAAAGCGTTAATGAGTCCTTAAGTAAAGATTACCAGTACTTGCTTAATCTAATTAGTTATTGTAATTACTATGTTAACAGCCCTTAATCTCTGCATTGTGATTGTCTAATGTCATCATTAGCTTATCAAATTCATTGCTAGTTGCCTACTTGCTGCCCTATATATTTGAGTGTGTTTAGCAAATGTAATTCAGTTGTAATTATAACTTCTATCAAGTGTTGTCATTCTGGCTTTCCGTGGGTTTTCTACTTATCTAGATCTTTACGTTGCTCTTCGTAATCATAAAGATCTTCGTGACTATGACAATTTATTTTACACATTGAAGTCGAGTAGGTACTAACGTCCAGTTAAGTGAAAGTGATGTGACGGATCTCAAGAACTGGTGTCGACGATTTTGCTATAGGGTTTACACCAAATGGGTGCAATCAAGAAGGACAGTCGACAGGTTCATTAACAAGAACGGAGAGTGGTTAAATTCCGATATCGTTTGGCCAGATTGCTTTAAAGAAAATGTTGTTGACACTGAAGAAGCAAATGAAAATGAGGCAGAAGAGGTAGTCAGTCCATCAAAATCAGATGCATCAACTTCAACATATACATCTCCTCGCAAACGCTTTGAAGATTTATCGACTAGACACAAAAGAAGACGTGTTAATGAAAATGTTGCTAGTTGCAGTCGTAGTCGTCCGGATGAGCTTTTGCATACTGTTGAAAGTATACTTAAGTCTGCCGGAAAAAATGATATGGCCAGAATAATGAAAAATTTGCTGGAAAATCCTGAACACGTCTCAACAGTTTTAAATGTCCTGGAAACTAAGCAGAATCCTTCGCTTCGTGAAGTTCCTACTCACAAAGCACTTGCTCTTTACGTTTACTTGCAGTTATCCAAGTGGCGTTACATCACACTTCGGGACTTTAGTTTAAAAGAAGGTCATGCGAAATACCCAAGCTACTACTTGTTAGTTAAAGAAAAGCTTAAATGCTACCCGGCAAAAGAAGACATAACTGTGACTGAAACTTCCGCAAAGATACGGATCCAAGCCCTCCTTGATCTCACAGTTAGGAGGCTGATCGATTCACTTGAATCAAATTTTGATGCTGGTGAACCACTTGTGCTTCACAGTAAATGGGGTTTTGATGGAGCTTCAAGTCAAAGCATTTACCATCAAACGACAACAACAAGTGAACAAGACTTATCCAGTGTATTTATGGCAAGTCTTGTACCGCTTAAGTTAGTGACTTCTAAAATATGTAGGTATAAAAATATTTTTTATTTAAATAATATAACACTGTAAAAATAATTTAAAAATAAACAACTACTAAAGTTGTTTAATTTTTTAGTTTGTTTTAGGGTACATAGTTGTTTTATTTTTAAATTATTTTTACAGTGTTATATTATTTAAATAAAACATATTTTTATACCTACATATTTTCTTATTGATCATAAAACTCTATTTCTTTTCGATGTGTTATTGTAAATTCGACTCAGTCATTACTAAGCTAATGATGACATTATCCAATCACAATGCAGAGATTAAGGGCTGTTAACATAGTAATTACAACAACTAATTAGATTAAGCAAGTACTGGTAATCTTTACTTAAGGACTCATTAACGCTTTTGTAGTATGGCAACAGAAGCGTTCATAAGTCATTAAAGTAATCGCAAATGCACCTGTTATTTAAGGAACTACTTAGGGATGACTTATTCTCAGTAATGAATATACTTAATGTACCTCCATTTCATCAGTTATACAATAAAAAGTATAGTTACTAAAAGCAAAATATCTCGGAAGGGGGTCGCTGGGGGCACCATGTGTCCTTGAAGAAAATGTGGCATAAAATGGGTAAATAACAGTAGTGAAAACCGCAAATCGAAACAAGGAGGGAATCATGAGGTACAGACATTTTTGTGACCATTTCCATAGAAAAATAACAGTTTTCATCGAATTGCTCATAAAGTACTGGTCAAATAAAAAAATTGTAGTAACATTTTTTGTAGTTCCATAATAGAGTAATGCAACTGTATATTTCATTTTTTTCAATTAAATACTTTTTCAATTTTTAATTCAATGTCCGACCTCATGTATGGGGACGATCCACTGTGCGTCGCGTCGAGTCGAAACTACTCTTTGGTAGCTTTACATAGTCGCTCAGCGAGTAGGTAGGTACTCTCTCTTTGATAGTTCTTGTTGCTCGCAACAATAAAAAAGTAGGTAGGTGCTCGCCGGGCGGTGTGCAGTGCAGCACAATTAAGTATTACTAGGTATCTCTTTTCTTACACCTTTTTTTTTAAGGTGGGAAGCCATCAAATAACTTCTCCCGCTCTGGTTGGAGCAGGAGGGCGTGTCAGACTTTTACTGACTAAAACGTGTGCGTAGTCCCAACGGAAAAGTGTCGAATTTCGTAATTTCAGTTTAGCAGATATTTAGAGTATGACGTCGTGCAATTGTGTGTATGGTAAATAAAAATTTGTGCATCCAACCATTGCTGAGCTAGCATTTTGATTATATCTCTTTAATTATTTAGTGTAATGAGCTGAAATTTTACGTGCGAATAGTTGCATTAATACACTAAATATCTGCATATTTTATATTCTTCTTTTCCAATAAAAAAATCCTACAATCGGATGTCAAAAATATAGCGGTCCAGTCGTAGTAAATTATGCCATTGCTCATTAATTACAAAGAGCACATAAATGAAACTTGGCAAGACATTGTAGACCCCTACAAGATACAAATAAACGTTATAAGTTAGGCTCTAAACTTCCTATTTTAAGTACTTGGACCTAATAACCTTATTTTACTTTTACGTGTATATCTTCTGAACGGTATATTTTTTCCAAATTCTGTTTTCACACACTTTATACACAAATTCAAAGCAACGTGTGTAAAAAATTACAACTGTACACTAAACTGTTTTATATGGTTTTCATCAAATAGCCAAACGTCAGCGCAGCGGCAACTTGATTATCTCCGCAGACTATTGACGCACAAATTTCATTTATACATACACATTTACCTCTCGTTACACACTAATTATTGAATGATATTTTTTTTTGTACGTCCATTTTTTTTTTGAAGTGCCGCTGGGATGACGTAGTCCCAGCGGAAACAGTTTTTGTTAAATAGCTCCTCAATGGTTGGATGCACAAATTTTTATTTACCATACACAATTACACGAAGTCATACACTACATATCTGCTAAACTGAAATGACGAAATTCGTCACTTTTCCGCTGGGACTACGCACACGTTTGATTCATACAATTTTCTACTTTAGGTTATGGTAATACGGTCCTATTTTCAATGGAGTCAGTAAATTGTTCGGTCATTTTTCCGTTCTGGCTCAACTGACCCTAAGCTATAAGTAACCCAATAAATAAAAACAATTATGTAGATAATTTCTTATATATTTTTACAATTGAAATAATACAGGCGGTTACATAAAAAATAAATAAGTCTTCGTAAGATTTACATTACAATGTGATGTTTTAAACAAAAGTTTACAAAATTACACAATTTTTGATTTAAAAAAAAACTGTACATGATCGTTCCCAATATAAAACTAAAACTGAGTACAGTCAACTAGAAAAAAAAGTATATAAAAGTACTGCACTACTGCATGGTAATAATGACTTTCATATATTTCATTTTTGCAGCTGACTGTACAAAACCATGCGATCCAGCGCATAAGTCGAGGTCCACACAGACGCGAGACGTAATAAAATCGTACCGGGATTTTATCACACACTTGATTTCCAACTCTCTGTGTTGTACCGAGCATAGAAAATCCAACATAGTGCAACGCAAGTGAGTCTCAGCGCATCGAAAAAAACACTGTTCGATTTTGAACTCTCGGAGCTAAGAACTAAGATCCAGTGTGCGAAAAACTCCAGCCGCCATTTTATTAAGTCCGTGGTAACGCGGGCTAAGTGTTATGTATCAAATTAAATGTAAATGTAAGTTATGTGGTACTCAAGGTTTACAATAAAATCATATTTTGTGCTTTCTATTTAGTATTAGTGTTGTATCAATGAATAGGACCAGTTTAAGTATGTTTCATTTTAAAAGCTTCTTCCCACTATACCGTACCATATGGCCGTGTCCGACATGCAAGAATGCTGCAAAAGCTCCACGGATTATTTGACTATACTTGGACTCATAATCGTATTCAGTAACTTGACAGCTGAGGGGTTACCAGATTATGATAAAAAAATATAGTGAGTTAGTGTAGAATGAATGAACTTAAAATAATGTACTTACTTACATGCAAAAATATATATTTTAAATATAAAAAAATTGTCTTAAAAACATGTATATTACATGTATACACATATATTTTTATATTCCACATGTTACAAACGATGTTTTAAAGTTTTATAACGAAATTAAAATTAAACCATTCTTACCATTCGTTAATTACGCAAAATCGTTCATTACCTCAACACTATTCGTTTTAGTATGGTAACATTATTTTTCTTCGGACTGTCAAGTTACTAAATACGATGAGTCCAAGTATAGTCAGTTTAGTGAGAGTTGTCTTAAGGTTCCAGCCCGCAAAATTCAAATTTTCTTACGTATTTTTGGAACAGTTTGTATGTTGATTCAAATATGATTCCAGACCGTAACACGTACGTATAATTACAGAATTATAGTCATTAAAATCATCAATACCGCGCTCTTAACGTAATTAGGGTTATATTGATGATGACACAACATTTAAGGCCTGATACTGACCCAAAAAAACGTAAGAAAATTTGAATTTTGTCGGCTACTGGCGCTTCCTCCTGTGATACTCGAAAAACAGTCATCTTTACATGGAATCATTACTTTGCAAATAATTCTTTTGCGTGAGTCGTTCAATTCACGTCATGATTACAGAGTAGTAGAAAGCGTACTATATAACAATATGGGATATATCGATTATCATTTTTATCAAAAACGTGTCATCATGCACTTTTCTATACAAAAATTAAATGGTACAATCACTTTGCTTACAAACTAAATACAAAATTAAGAACTATTTGTGTTAGTACAGTGAATCATAGATTTCTTGTTGAAAACTGTGAACTATCCTTTTTTATCACAAAATCCAAGAAACCGAAATAATTGCAATATTTCGTCGGTTTACGTATAATAACCACGAATTTCGAACGTGTCAACTAATATTGCAAACATTTAAAAAAAATGTTTGCCGCCAAAATATTAATTTACTGGGGACAATACAAATGGAAAACGAATATTTAAAAAAAATCATGGAATGCGTCAATTGGACAGGGAAGTATTAAAAATTGGCACAATACAGTTCTTAAGAAGGCGGTATTACGGATAATAATTACTTTTTTTTTAAATATCATCATTATTAAAAACCTTGCAACATTTTTACATCTTACAAGCTACAGCAACACTTCTCTCGGGCGTACGTACAACATGGAACATTTAGTTTTTACTTTAGCATTCTTTTTTTAATTATATAAATATATGATTTATCAACTATTAGTTGACTTTACGACTGTTTGGCTTGCTTCAAGCTTAAAGAATACATAACTAAAAGTTCTTATATGACGTAACATCATTTTGATTAAATGATTCATAATTTTCATTCTCCAATTTATCTGGTGTCGGCGCAACAAGCCTTTTACTTCCACAGTTCTCTATTAGTCGTAATTTAATCAACTAATAGTTGGTTTATCGATATAAAGTGTAATAGGACTTAGTCTACACAATATTATATGAGTGACAAAAATTTACAAACTACACTCACACAGTACACATAATCGTAATGAAGTTAGGCCCAGAACTCACAGTCCCGCACCAACACAAGCCATCAACATAAAAGTTTATGTTGGTAAGACTATGATCCAGGGCCGTTTAAAACTAGCTGGTTTAGACTCTAAAAAAGCAAATTTTCTAAACTTGCACAAACCAGGCACGTTTGAAAATATTGTAAATGACATTCCATGATTGCATGACAATACCCTGCAACAATTTGTCGTAAGTGTTAAATGTTTAATGTTGAAATAAACATTACATAATGCGCAAGTGTATGACTGAATTTATTTTTTTAAATAAAGTGTTGCATCTAAAAGATTATGAAATTGAGCCGAAGTTTAAATCTAAACGATATTATGTCAAATGTTAGCGTGAGCTGTTTTGTTTGACAGGATATAGTAAAAAACATAATGTTCAAAGTCTATTCGGATTGGCCTGCACACTAAATATGTTGAAGAAACCAAACCGGCAAAACCACAAAGATATCACACGTGTAATATAAATCGATTTTATTGCTGCGTTTCTATGTTAACTATTCAGACTATTTAAGAATATCGTACTATCCATACGAAGATGATTCAGACTATATTTATCATTTCAGATCAGTAATAATTATAATCTCTTAAATCAGTCTATAAAACATCACTATATTTTTTAAATCGAAATCATCTTTATTTTTTACTATACCCCGAGCACAGCCTACGCCTCACACATATAAATATAACAGTTAATTACAGAGTAGGATAACCTTAATCTAGTTATTCTAAGTAGCTGCGACACTCAGTTGCCTACGTTCATCTACCATCGTTAAATACTATACATACGCGCATCTTTGGTTAACCGATAGGCGGGGATGTTTGCGCGAAAAACATTTTGTCCAATCTGTTTTTTTTATGCAAAATAAATGCGCTTACAAATACTTTCAAACTGTAAATAATTAAATTGTTCATGATTAGCATCAAAATGCATAGGGTACATACAATATGGCTAGCAGATCTATTCTGTAAGACCTCCCCATGAAAACATAGTGCTCATATACACGAGTAGCACGTTGCTAACGGCAGAGGCAACTACAACCTTCAACACTCGTCGAGAGCTGTCGTCGAGGCGTCGACAGCATCCGCCAAAGCGTCGACTGCAACGAGCCGCTCGTGTATTTGAGTACGTGATAAAATACACGAGCGGCACGTTGCAGCGTCGTGACCCAGCCGTCGACGCGTCCGCCGTTCCATTGCCGCTCATATACATTAGCTCTTAGGTGAAGTGAGTTGGCTATTCTTAGCTTCATGCAGAATGACAGCGCACAACACCAAAATTTTCACGACGAGATTTTTAAAGAATAGACCGGCAGAAAAGTAAGGTTTAGAAATATGTCACACTTGCTCTAAAAGGCTAAAATTAAGGAGGAAAACATATCTAATTAAATCCAGCATACCTACCTAAGTCTATAGGGCAATATAATTGAAACTATCTATGCGTATATTTATCTAAGCTTAAAATGGCACGCACGGGACCTTAGCGCACAAACAAAACCCGCCATATTCACATTCTAAATACATTTACTTTAACTTTTCTCTAACTTCCTTTTCGTTGCCTTGTGGAGTGATCGAAAATATAAAAAAAAAACTTTATAATTTTTTGAGCTATGACAATAGCGACTATGACTATGGGAGAACTAAATTACATTATTTCTATGGATAAGTGTTGAACACTTAATAGGTAAATGTAATTTTTTTACTTTGTTCTATCTTGATCACTTCACAACTTTTCTAGACGGTTACGAACACAACGAGCCAACACACAACATAATAATATTTATGTTGGACCGTGTGAAGAGACTCTAAGGACCTCGCAGACATCAGACCGCCACTTCTGGTCGCAGAAACTTGCGACCACGGTCTTGAGATCCTCCAAACTTGGTAATACCACCACAGAACCCAAACGGAACCGATTACATCTTAATTGACGAACCACTAATAAGCAGTCTTCACAATTATATCGATAATAACTAGATTACAATTATTATAATAAAAAATACTGGACCATAACTTGATTTAATAGGAATTACACGTGTCGGAGGGACGAGTGGGCATAGTATTTCTAATGTTCTTTATTTTCATTACGATAACTGTTATTTTACTTCGATTAGTCGCAAAGAAACATTTATAAATAAATTCAATTTTATGATTGAACTAAAGTAGTTGGAAACTATCTACAGACATTCAAAGTTTGAGCAAAATTTTAAATTATATTTTTGCTAAGTTATCATTCATCTTACAACCGAATTGTACTACTTTACTCATGCAAGTACAGTGAGCTAAAAAAATATATGCCGATATCACTCGTCGTCCCGAAGAATACAACTAAACACAATACATTCCTATATAATTTAATTAGATAATAAAACACAGACGTTGTCAAAATATATCCATAGACGATTAATACTTTGCTAGAAAAAAATAATATTTAAAAAATATATTTATTTTAAATGCGTAACACATCTATTGCACTGCGTCTAAATTTTATAAATAATTTGTTTTCAGCTTTTCCGAGTAATTTTAAATGCTAAGGTCAGAAATACCGAATATTTTTAAGACATTGATTTTCATAATAAAATGGGATATTAACACGGGTCCATTTCCTCCACATGATTACGCTGCACAGTAAACATCGACCATTTTTAAATAGTACTTCGAACGGGCATTAAGTAGGTGACTAAGGGCGCAAAGACCAATTACTTTGAGTAGATATCGACTTTTCGTTTTTGGTTGTTTCGGTTGGTTGACTCTTCACGTGAAAAGAAGGCTGGCCTATTTTTTGGAAGAATCAGCTTTACCATTCACCATGGTAATCCTGAAAGCCTTCTGGCACTTGTCCTATTGACAGCGATTCAGACGAATTTTTTGATGCCCATTCTTTCCTCTCCCTTTTTAACTTATTGCTCATTCATTATTCTTTAGAACTTTTTAAACTATTTAAATATTATTTTGGAAATTAGAAGAACTCTTTTATCTGAATTAGTTCTGAGTAGTTTCCTCTTGAATTTTGACATAATATTTTTTTTTGATGTATCGTCGAGGTAGGGATTTTTTAAATTTTTAGCTTACTTCACTTGGAAGCGTACTGCGTGTGACTAAAATCGATCGTGGAAATTCCTAGTCGAAACTTCTAACGCGATTGCCCGTTATTTAGGCCCGCTTGCACGACCAATAATTAACTTTACTGTGATGTGGTGCAACAGGCCCTAAAAATTCTGATCATTATTTTCGAAAAAAAAAATCGATGGGCTATACGGCTAGCAGCGCCGCGGAAATCGACCGTTGTGAATACCCCATTAGTCCATTATGTTTTTTGTTCAAATGACAATTAACTTTAAGACGATTTTAGTAGTCTAATAGTGACAGAAACAACATGAGACTTATATGCGACTTAAAGTTAAGTTGCCTTTGAGAATTCGGCCGTTAGTAATAATTTCTGACTCTAACATTTTTGCTCCGACTTCTTCCAAAGAGTAGTTTCTATTGAAACGTATTTTAGACTACAATAATATTGTTATCGAATTAAAACTTTACAGGGTACTTTTTACCCGACTGCGAAACAGGGTTAAGTTATTATGATAACCGTATAACATTAAAGGTTCAACTCGATAATAAAGAACTGTTTAAAGCAAGGCCTGACAAACATGGTCGAAACATAGAAAAAATGCTAGAAAAAACCATTGAATCCTTCGTTAATATCTCAATACACAACCACATCTTATTTCATAAGAAAAAGCAATAAAATTGTATTAATTTCCTTCGACATTCGCTAGTTTATTGTTGTTATTTGAGCATACAATCCGAAACAACCCACTATGAACGAAACTATTGCAAACTGTCATTAAGTTAACAATTGAATCAATTCTATACGAAAAACATCTATAATAATGTATAGGAATTTCGACGCACCAATGTTGAGTACAATTTTTTTAAATACGATTATAAGTTATCTACTCTAGCTATTATTAATTTCTGCTTAGATTTTATTTAGGTGTATATTTTTAGTTTTTTGTACAGAATTGAATCACTATTTTTGTGGTACTGTGTATATCAAAAAGGCGGGGCTAAGCAACGGCGGGCGGGTAGGTTTATTTAAGAAAAATTCATGTGGTTTATTTAACTGTGTTCGAAGAAAATATTAGTAAAACCTAATAATCTCTTAACATGATCATAAAAAAAGCTTATTAAACTAAATTTAAATAACAATGCAATATCACAACTATATTTATACGTGAATTTAATTTCAGTAAGGTGGATGGCTCATGTCTGGTTTGAATATAGCCTCTCCGAACTCCTGCGCATGTTCTCTCACTCACACTAGCTTCACGTCATCATTTTGTTCCTAATGCCGGGGCCACACCAACGGGAAACGCCGTTGATTATCGTGATGTTGACTTTAATCGTAGGTGTAGCCACAACTTATCGCGATAATTTGACAACGGCATTCACAGTCATTTGACGTTAGGCGATAACTCGGTGGGCATTGACGTTGACCGTTCAAGTGTGGCCACTGAATTCATCGCTTTAATTATCGGAATATTTACCGCGTTGCTTATCGCGATTATGGGCATTGACGTTGACCGTTAGTGTGACCCCAGCATAAGAAATGTTATTGCGCAGTCTTCTGCGCAAAGCTCGGACCGGTCATAATTCATCGGCCGTAGTATACCATTTTATTACCTTAGCCCACATTTTTATAGCGCATTGGATTTCCAACTGTCGGTATTGAACAGAGCATTGATTATCGAACAGAATGCAGCGTGAGTGAGTCTGAGCGCATCGAAAAAACACTGTGTTCCATTTTCAACTCTCGGCGATTACCAGTCCGCGAAAAAATCCGAACGTGGACCTAGTATGGCTTATTAGTATTTGTTCATAGTATAATAATATGTGTACGTAATCTCAATACTTTGAAGTGGTAGGCAGAAATGCATAGTTCAAGCTAAGTTGTCAAGTCATATCTAATAGAAGGTCTACTATGTGTTGAGTGTTTTGACAACATATTTAAATAGGGCCATGATCAAAACAAAATCCACATCTTATAGGAGCGCTTGCACCATAAACCACGAAATGCGTTTAGCACTAAACAACGATGTTTTAAATTTATTTAGCGCTAGACGTATTAATTGCGAATTTCATATGAAACTAAAGCGACAATACTACACAAGAACTGTGATATCACTTACAGCTCTTGAACGCGGATTAGATGTGCTAATCGTTCTTAGTGATTTGTGGTGCAATAGGGTATTTTCCAATTTGCCAAAATCTATTTTAATTTGAAGATTGGGACGAAATATGTAACAGAAAAATAAAAGATTTATATCCATTTTCTCAATTAAAAACGATTAAAATCAAATTTATTTTTCGTTGTTTTGAATTTCCCGCTAAAACGCTCCTTACGATGACTTTTTTATCACGTGACCATACATGACGTCAGCTTTGTGTAAACTAACGTAGTTAATAAGCAAGTGAATGTCGAGTTTATAATTAACAAGATTTTTAATGGATATAAAGTGGTATTACTGGTGTGCTGTGCCTCTGTACACAAATACTTCTAAAAGTGCGTCACGCAAAGTATTTGTACCGGTGCCGTTTACACAAAGCTGACTTCACGTGTGGTCACATGATAAAAAAGTCATCGTAAGAAGCGTTTTGGCGGTAAATCCAAAACAACAAACAAAATGATTTTAATCGTTTTTAATTGAGAAAATGGATATAAATCAATATATTTTTATTTTTCTGTTACATATTTCGTCCCAATTTTCAATTTAAAATAGTTTTTAATTAATTGGAAAATACCCTATTGGGCCATAATTTTACTTGATATCATTACAATAATAATCAATAACTACCCGCCGTTACTCGAAACAGTGTTACTAAAACAATAGACCAATACAAGTCGCCTATTTGTTCAGTACATGAAAACATGTGAACTATTAATTACATTAAAAATTTACAGGACATTCACAAGAAAAACAATACACTTATTATTTGTTTGAGTAACATATAAAAACATTCACATTGCTCTAAAATATCTACATAAACTTTGATCTGATTTACCACGCATCAGAAATACTCAAAGGTTTAAATCACTAGATTTGCTCTTACCATAATTATTCACGGGAAGGTTTCCGTACTGAAGAGTAAGCTCCCAGACTATTAATAGCGTTTCCATTACAATCGAGTCAGGTCACTGCGTCACTGTGTATGCCAGAGGTGTGAAAACTCAACTCTCAACTCAAAAATTGGATTCCAATCCAATTTTTGAGTTTTTCTCAAATATCTCAAAAACTATACGTCCTAGGCCAAAAATAATGAAATTTTCGTGTCCCCCTTGCGTTACACCCGCTCGTATTAGTCTACAGAACTATTGCTAATTGACCTTGACCGTGACCTTTGTCAAAAATTTATAGATTTATAAGTTCTTGTCACAGGCTTGCCGCTTGGGCTTATGGCTAGGTAATAACAGCCGCAAGGGGCGATCGATCAGGTTAGGCTACGGTTGGTCCGTGGATGGGTGACCATATTTACGTCACAAGACCCCTGCGTGTCTCGGAAATGGCCCTGCCAATCCAATACACTGTAACTTTTGAAAACCACATGTGAGATACTGTAAGCGTTGTTACAGTTTTTCAGCATGTTTAAACTTTAATTTGAACGTTAAACAATGTTTTTTACCTTGCCATATCTTGCACCAATATACATTGAATGAAAAAATTGTTGCTCACGGGTACTAAATAGACTTAAAGAAACTGATTAGGCGTTGTTAAGCTAAAACACTAAAAGTTGAGTTAGTCTTTTGGATTGGCACGGGAGCAGCAGGTTTAGCCATTGGTATCGGCTGTCAGTTGTGGACCTTTGAGAGTTACGGGTCGTCAGGCAACCAGTCTTACCAAGCGGTATAGTATTACCCAGTAACTGGGTGGTGGAGGTCAGACAGGCAGTCGTTCTACTCAGCTGCATCCGTTTTCACTGGAAGCCGACCCCAACAAAATCGAGAAAAGGCTTGGTGGATTGATTTAGTCACAAGTTTGCATCTTAGAAACCAGACTTCGCAATGTAAATCCCACTAGTTTTGACAAAGGTCACGGTCAAGGTCAATTAGAAGTCATCCATAGTTCTGTAGTCGAAGATACCAGAGCGTGTCAAGGGGAGGAGAGGAAAATGTCATTATTTTCTACCTAGGCCGTCAAGTTTTTGAGATATTTGAGAACAACTCAAAAATGGGATTCCAGGTTCAAATGAAAGTTTGAGATCTTTAAATTAAAAAAAAAATATATACCTCTGACAGCAGTGACAAAAGCAACCTTTTTGAAACGAGAAAAAGATCACTGTGAAATTCAGACTTGTAAGTGGCAACAACCCAAAAGCAACCTTATCGTTACGAGTACAAAAATCACTTTTATTTTGACGTCAGTCACGCAACATCAGAGGTAGAATAAGTGTGACGCGGTAGGGCGAATCTAACGGTTTAAATCTTAGAAATAACTGTCATTTTGTTGACATAGGCCGATCTTTTGAGATAGAGATTTATCTGAAAAGGTCTGATAGACCTCAAAGTGTGGTCTTCTACAACAATTTATTGCGAGATGTTCTGTTAGAACGGCTTAAATGAACAAGCAACATTCCAATTGAGATCAAACCACCAAATTCTCTTCTAAAATGAATCGTTTCGCTCGTAATAAGCTGGCCTTATTGCTACTATCAGCTCTCAAACAGCCTTATCAATGTTAAAACATAGACTTTTTCCATATCTCAATGATCCTTTCTAAACACAGATCTAGAAAGGTTCATTTAAACATCAGACCCTCAAACTATTCACTGGCCTTTCCTGAGATTTCTGTAGCTCTCAAACAGCCTTATCAATACCAAACAGAATTTTCCATATTAGGCTTTATACACATTGAGATACAGGTCTAGAATGGCTCAAATAAACATGAGACTCTCAAACTATTCACTGACCTATTCCGACAATTCTGTAGCATTCAAACAGCCTTATCTGTGAGACAATCACTATATTAAGCAGTTTTATCGGAATTGGCAGGTCTCGAAAGGCTCATATATCCATAGGAGGCTTTCAAACTGTTCACTGGCCTATCCTGGTATACATGTGTCCTGCTCGGCTTGTGGAGCAATGTTCACGGCGCATAGCAGCGGGGTAGGCACGTACGTACACACAACGCGCTGAGTATTACTTACATGTGTTGTGTTGTGGTGTATTACCGAGACTCTTGTTCAGGTGTGTCGGGGAAACTGAGGGAATAGAAAAGGATTAATAAAATAATATAGATATTTTATTTTTGTATTTAAGGTTTCTAGTTTGTTTGGAAGTACTTTTAGAAAGTCTGATCTTCGAGATAACGATCCAAATAAGTGAGCTTTATTTGCTATTATAATTTTATTTGTATAAAATAAAACAAGTTTAATCAATTGGGATCCATGAAATTTGCTTACTTGGGCATAGCAGAAGAAAGGCTCAACTTTGATAAAGCTGAAAATGTTCGTGTTGGTTGTATTACGGACTTATATATAACTGGAGATATGTGGGAGTAATAAAGGTCTTTGCCCAACCCTTCGGGGAACACAGTCATGGTCATCATTCATCATCATTTCAGCCGAAAGACGTCCACTGCTGGACATAGGCCTCCCCCAAGCTCCGCCACTTCGACCGGTTCTGTGCTTCCCGCATCCAGCGGACTCCTGCGGCCCTCACAAGGTCATCGGTCCACCTTGTGGGAGGCCTTCCAACTTTACGTCTTCCAGTGCGCGGTCGCCACTCCAGAACTTTTCGACCCCATCGGCCATCTGTTCTGCGTGCAATGTGCCCTGCCCACTGCCACTTAAGTTTGGCAATTCTTCGGGCTATGTCGGTTACCTTGGTTCTCCTGCGGATCTCGTCATTCCTGATTCGATCACGCAGGGAAACTCCAAGCATAGCCCTCTCCATTGCCCTTTGGGTGACTTTAAACCTTCTTATGAGGCCCATTGTGAGCGACCACGTTTCGGTTCCATATGTCATCACTGGCAACACACACTTGTCGAAGACTTTCGTCTTGAGACACTGCGGTATGTGGGACGAGAAGATATTGCGAAGCTTCCCGAACGCTGCCTTGCGAGTCGGATTCGACGATTGACCTCTTTCTCGAAGTTGGACCTACCTAACTGGACAGTTTGTCCTAGGTAAACGTACTCGTCCACAACTTCGAGTGCAGCGCCTCCGACCGTCATGAGTATGTATGTCAGGCAGTCTCCGGCAGTCATGGTATGAGTTTAGAATTGGTCACTTTGGTAAATTTGTTGGTCATGAGTGCAATCACCCCGGTCGCGTACTGCTGGTTCCGGCCAGAACCAATAGTAAAACCACTTTCAAGCCCCGCTGGTTCCTGGCGGAACCAGCCCCTATGCAGACGGTTTTTATCTTTATTCTAAATATAAATAAAGTTTTATATCGTCTGCGATAATTTAACTGTGTTGTCAGTTAAATATTCTCGTCGACTAAATAATTCAAAGACAAAAATATTGTCTGTGAACAGAAAAATTAAAAAGTTAAACTTGGACTTTTCGAACACGCTTGTCAACAAGGCGTTTCCGTGTTATGCTCTCTAGTTTTATAGTGTTTTTTCTTATTTTTTGTGCGTTTTCGACATTCAAGTGGATAAATATTCGTTTAACACTTTTATTACCTCAAATATTGCACAGTTAATGAGCATAATTCATAGGTAGGTTTTCATTCCTCTAAGTACCTGGTACTTATTGACTGGCCTGCACTGTCCTCCCATACCTATTATCACTGTAATTTGAAAACATTGTAAAAGCCAATTATTTTTAAAAGAGTAACCGTGGAGTTTCTTGCCGGCTCTTCTCCATAGGAAACGACAAATTGGAACCGTGCACCTAGCTTCTGACGTTTCATAAGTGCCCATGCAGGCTTATGTGAAATAAAATATTTTGTTTTTTTTTTTTTTTTTTGGTAGTAGAGCTTATCAGATACTAATGCTGCCCAGCACTAGATAGATGCGTAGAAGGAGACGTCTATTATGAGATCACATACCTGTTACTAGTAGTATTCGTTAGCAGATGGCCATAAGCCGCCAGCGCGCAGTAGGCAGCCAACAACGCGGCGTGGTGATGCGCGCGCGCATGGTTGGGCGCGGTGCGGGCGTGCGCGCCCAGCGCGGCCCAGCAGTACAGCGAGGCGCGCGCGTCGTGCGGCGCGTGGAAGAGCGCGCCGGGGTCGTGCGCGTCGTGCGCGCGCGCCCCGCCGCACGCCGCTGACATCGTGCAGAAGTTCATAGCTTTCCAGCCACCGTATCTAGGGGGAGAACAGGTTTAATGTTGATTGAGATACTTTAGAAAAGCGATCTTAGACTCTGCCAAAGTTTTGACATCGAAAAACAATGTGGAACGTGTACTTTTTAAAAACATCATAATATTTCAGGGTAGGCAGATCAACACATAAATATACATATTATAAAACAAAACTGTTGCTTTTCAGACCGATTCAACACAAAATATCATAATTCTAAACTCCCAACTACTTGTTTCATCTCAAATCTCTAGCCACCTTGATGACTAAACTATCAGAAGCTCATTACGGACAATCATTATACTCTCTCTAGAGGTTTCAAAAAGACTTTTGTAAATAAGACTATTGCTGACAGATTTCTAAAAATACTTTTATTAATAAGACTATTGCCGACAGGTTTCAAAAAGACTTTTATAAATAAGACTATTGCCGACAGGTTTCAAAAAAGACTTTTATAAATAAGACTTTTGCCGACAGATATCAAAAAAGATTTTTATAAATAAGATTGCCGACAGATTTCTAAAAATACTTTTATAAATAAGACTATTGCCGACAGGTTTCAAAAATACTTTTATAAATAAGACTATTGCCAACAAGTGACAAGTAACAGTTTTAAGAGCATCTTGAAGAAGTATCGTTTGAGTTCAGGAATATGATTGTCAACCTAATAAATGATAACGAATTTCAAGATCCCATTTTCTACCTACAAGATTATTTCAAGTACTATGAATAACCTTTTAAATACTTTAAATAATACTCACTTATCAACAACAACGACCGGTCCATTCTTATACTCCATCTGGCAGCCGGCAACATATTCGACCAGCGCAAACGAATCCTTATACGGTTCTATCAGCCTATCTATAGCCGTCTCCCTCTCACTGTCATTCGCCGCTTGTCTCACACCCTTCACGTATTCATTATCATCTGGCCTGCCCTGAAGGTAATCAGTGGTATCGCCATCCAACCACCGACTGCACTTGATAAACTTTACACTAAGTTGGTAATCATCTTGTAGAGAATGTACGCTAACGTTTGTGACTTCGATAACTCTGTCTAAAGGTACATCGTCAGGTATTTTATCTACTTTTTCAAAGAAATAGCATGGACGTCGTAATTCCGCTTCTTCTTCGACAGTTAACGCTGGCGCGACGGGGGGTGGAGGCGGGGCAGTATCTGGAGGAGACCCAGCAGTCCTGTTGCCCCAGTCGGGAAATTTAAACTTAGTTGGCGAACTTAATTTGAAGTTTTTCAAAGACATTTTTGAGGGAGATCGGGGCGATTTGGGACCGTTTTTCTTTTCTGATAAGGAGGAAAAAAGATCGCCGTTCGCTATTGATTTTCTTGCTGATAAGTCTCTGTTACCGGCGCTGAGTCGTTCTAATCTCAGTTCTGTTCTGTCGAAGCGATATGCTGGTTCTGAGTCGGTGATAGGGGAACTATTTTCTGGTATTAGCCGTTCGTCGTCAGCACAATCGCTGCTCTCTTGCCGTCTATACCCGTTCGTCTCTGGTTCGACCGGGGATTCTGCGGGCGTTTTTCTGTCGGCTTTCCGATGTGCTACGTACGTGTCTTTTGATACGAAACTCGCTCTGAAGTTGGCAACGAATAGCTCTTTCTCTTCTTCCGTTGGCCAGAAGATTTCACATTCCTGTAAAATAAATTGAGTTGAGTACGAGAATAAAAAACGTAACATAATATACAACGAATCTGTCTGGAAACCTTTTTTCCGTCTGTCTGTCTGTCTCTCTCTCTCTCTGTCTCTCTCTATCTCTATCTCTATCTCTCTCTCTCTATCTCTCTCTCTCTCTCTCTCTCTATCTCTCTCTATCTCTCTCTCTATCTCTCTCTCTATCTCTCTCTATCTCTCTCTCTATCTCTCTCTCTATCTCTCTCTCTATCTCTCTCTCTATCTCTATCTCTCTCTCTATCTCTATCTCTCTCTCTATCTCTCTCTCTATCTCTCTCTCTATCTCTCTCTCTATCTCTCTGTACTGGCGGCGAGTACTGGCGGCGAGTACTGGCGGCGAGTACTGGCGGCGAGTACTGGCGGCGAGTACTGGCGGCGAGTACTGGCGGCGAGTACTGGCGGCGAGTACTGGCGGCGAGTACTGGCGGCGAGTACTGGCGGCGAGTACTGGCGGCGAGTACTGGAACTTCGTTCCATCCGGGTGTCCCTTGACACCTCTCAAGTTTTTTTATTATTTTTGTTAATCACCCTATACTTATTTTAAACTTTACTTGGTTACTTTAACTTGGTTTTTTATTAAAGCGTGTTTTATTTTTATTTTTAATCATGTCTTTTACCGGATCATTAGTATCGGACAGCAACAACACAAGCTGAGCGGTATGGTCCCACAGCAGTCTCCATAAGTCAGCTGCGGAGTCGGCAGGATGCTGAGCTACTGCGTACTCGCGGACTCGTCGTCTGCCGCAAACCCAGGACGCATTCACGTATTCACTGCCTGGATACACAAACAGATGTTGAGTTATAAATGTAAAATTTATTGATTATCGATTATCACCCCTATTCTAATATGCGTAAGGAAAAACGAACACCTAAAGATAAGTTGTCCAAATCCTTGATTTAAGAAAGAAGGAAGTTCGGGGTCGCTGTGAACATCAGAATGACTGGCAAAAATGAGCAATCAGGTTTAAAAAAAATCTATTTGATACCTTTGTTTAATCATTCGTACCTAATTAATGACTGAAAAATAGAATTTGATAAATAGGCAGTCATTCTGACGTCAGGATGACTGCCCACATTTAGAATCTCCATGTAAGGGGCTCCAAAATTTCAATTCGCCTTTACAAAAATGTAGTACCTATTTGATACCTAAATATATATATTTTTTTCTAGATTTTTAGGGCAAAGAACAAAGATTTTATGAGAGATTTATTATTTACTTATTATGTTTAATTACTATAAAAGTAGGTTTGTATGTGAAGAAAAAACATGTTAGTATGGGAAAATTTATATTAAGTATTCAATTACAAACCTTCAACACCAGGTTTCGGTACTAGCATGACCCTTGCGGAGTCTGAAGGTAGGATACCACCCGGCCGGTTCTTATCTGCGTTGTGAGGCGCGCGCGCACACACACTCGCTTCCACGCACGATCTTGTTATTAGCTGTAACAAAAGTACAATAAGGTTTATATTTACGTTTAAAATAGCACATAGTTCTGGCAGCCCCAAAGTCAACAAGTCTCACCAAGGGGTATCTTAGTACCCAGTAGATGGGGTAGGATGGTCAGATAGGCAGTCGCTCCATGAAAAATTTAGATAATTAGCTGCATTCAGTTAGACTGGAAGCCACCCCCGTCATAGTTGGAAGAGACTAGGCAGATGATGATTTTAAATCAAAAGCACCGTAATAGGGTATTACGAGAAAAATCTAAAAATATATTATTGAGATAGCTTAGCCAAAATGCAGTCGGAAAATGTTAGTTTTAGTTCATGAAACAACAAAATAAATTTTAAAACACAATTGAAAGATTTCAGTTTTTTAAATCTGTTTTTGAACACCATGAAACAGTAGCCGCCATGTTAATTCGTCATACGGCATGTCAACTGATCAACTTTGTACTTTTATTATTTTCGTAACCAAAGTAATTTTTGTTTAAATAATATTTTGCATTCAGGAACAGCAAGCCAACGATAAGTAGGTAAATAACTTTTTTTTATTATTATAAATATTTGTCATACAAAATATCAGCACATTTGTTTTTAGCAAACTGACGTCATACCCACAGAGCAATATGGCGTCTACTGCGTCTAGCGTTTTTGTCAAATTACGCGCGAAATTTGAAAATGTAAAATTTAAATGAATTTTTATGGCACATTAGTGCCATTTAAAAAAACACAGCATTTTTATTTAATCGATTACGATTAAATAAAAATGTTGTGTTTTTTTAAATGGTTTGTTAGCACTCTAGAATCTAATTAAGACACTTTTCAAAAACGAGTGTAATACCCTATTATGGCGCTTCATTGCAGTTAAGAGCCCCTCAAACATCTATGTTTCTTAATACTAATAATTTTAATTAATTATACGGATATGCTCTAATTCTACTCACCAGAAACTGTTTCTCTAGCAAGTTGACGGGCGGCGGACCTTGGTACGTGTGATGTCTGTTCGCTAACGATCTCATGCGTTCTAACAACGCATAGTTTTCTGCACGATTCGCTCTGGAAAACAAGAATATTGTTAATTAAACGCTTTTATAGGGGTGAATTTAAAAGTATATGAGGTAAAAGAGCAGAATTTTTTAAATCATTGAAATCGTTGTTTAACTCACTGCTGGGCGCATTAATTAAGTTTTCTTTAAAAACTTAATTAACTAAGTCCAGGTCCAGGCCTAAGTACCATTTGTGTTAATCCAGGTTTTAAACTATGCCAAATTTCATCTTAACCCGTTTCATCGATTCGGAACATGACACACAAACAAACGGACAAAAGTTCTAAAACTGTATTTTCCGTTCCCACATCTCGTCGCAATTACTTTTTTTTTTATATTCAATGTACCATTCTGATTTCGTTACTATTTTATTATATGTAAAGATTAAATAACATTTGTCAAAATAGAACTCACCTCCTCATCTCCTCCTTCTCCATCTCACTCATATTATTATACGCCTGCATCTTCTTGCTATACGTATCAGTAGACCGTGGCGCTAAATCGTACACCCCTTCACTCTCTTCACCATTCACCATTCCTGAACATACAATTCCTTCCTTCGGCTCATCAGTTCCTTCTGAATCCTTAACCGACTTTGACTGCTCACTGTTCAAATCATCAGTCTTGATCGACATTTGACTACCATTTTCCAGAACTTCCTTTTCACTAGGATTTTGACTGGACTTGATACTTGATGTTTCACCGTTTTCTACGCCATTTGACAAGTCATTATTGCTCTTATTCTTGAAAGGATTAAGGTCTAAAACTGCTAGTTCTTCATCGGAGATTGGTTCAAGGAGTTTGGCCAGGTATTGTCGAGCTTTAGGGAATTCTACTTCGGTGTCTCCAGATCGTACGTGTTCCAGTAATGCGTCGTGTACGAAGACGTACTGTTCTTCGGTTTGGACGAGGTGGTTGCGTTGAGTTCGGGCGCGGCAGAGGAAGCCGAGTGGGGATAGTGTGCCGGTTAGCTTGAGTTGGTTGAGTTGTGCGTCCAGGACTATGTATGTGCCTGTACGACCGACGCCGGCGCTGTAACGGAACAGTTGCTTGCAGATTATGGCAATACATAACTGATGATAAAATTGGTAAACGTTTTCGTATATAGGGGCCATTCAAGTATTACGTAAGCACTACAGGGGGAGCGGGGGGTCTTTGCTTTGCTTATATTTGATGACATGGGGGATGGGGAAGTCTAGATGGTGATTACGTCAGCAGAATTTATTTATTAACTTTTAGATTTTCTACAAAATTTAGTCGATTTTGGTTTGAACACATATGGCAACCCTACTTGTCTATGAATGGCTTGAAGAAAACGATGACAGTATTCCAAAATCACACGAGAGTGAGCAGACAAGTTGTGTGTCTGCTACCAATGTTTACGTGAGCATGGGAGGGGGGTATGAGCTTTGCTTACTTTTGCTGACGAGGTGGAGAGGGGGGGTCAATAAATGCAAAAATCTGCTTACGTAATACTTGAACGGCCCCATACTGTGGATTAATGTCACTCTTGTATTTATTATAAGAGTGAAATGGGATCCTAAGTAGAGCTCATATCTTAGTACAGTAACAATAGAACCCCGTTTTTAGGCCCCGTTGGCACGATCGTAAAAATATCGCGGCGAGATTTTATCGAGTACTGGATGTTTAACTTTCAGTGTTGAGTCGAGTGTTCAGAATCTAATAGAGTGCATTCCAGCGCGTCGCAAAAACACACTGTTGAATTTTCAACTGTCACCGCCTAGCAGAGGGTTGAAAATCCAGAAACTAGTGATGCCCGATCTGAATCGATATTCCAGAAGAACGATTCACGGCCATACGATCTACCGATTTTTTTAATTGATTCAACAGGATGCGATCTTCGCCCAGATCGAATCGTATGCGCTTATAAGATCGTCTGAAAAAATGAAATCAAATAAAACCTAAACGTACCATACGTCCCAGAAACGTGGGTTTTGTACGGGACAACAATAAATGATAGAATGTGATAGAGTTTATAACTATAGGTTTATTGATATAATGTTATAGCTAATTGATACAGTGATCAGTAATGATAGGATGATTTTAGGATGTTGAACTGATACAATATTATGATATGAGTACTCGCGGCGGAGACCGATCGTGAACTAACTTAACTCGCGCACGCGGTACAAAACTGCTTATTTTACATAAAAAGATATTAATTGTACGGTTGGATCGTACAGGTTTAGTCTTCAGTTTATTAATCAGTGATAGGCAACAACAAAAAGAAAGAACAATATGAGCTCGCTCTAAAACCTCACTTGTCAAATACTATTCAACATTTACAGCAGTCTTTGACCAGTATCAAACTAAATTACTAGCTGGAAAACGTACCTGCAATGTACCAACACAGTAGAAGGATGTTTGCCAGCCGCCTTTACAAAAGGCAGCACGGCAAGTGGGTGTCTTGGCGTGCCGTGGTCAGGCCACACTGTGTAATGGTACTGTACCACGCTGCGACCTTCGCTGCTGGTGCCCGAACTGTCACCACTGCTTGGTGAACTTCCCTGCAGATAAGAGCATTAGATTTTTGGAATAAAAAAAATAGGGCCGTTCTTGCCAGGCTACTGCTAAAAGTTATTATACAACTTAGGGAACACGATTACTCCTGGTTTTGGAACGAAATTCGTTTCACGTGGCTTGCGGTATTATTTGAAAAGTAGAAATTGTCCCGTAAGTAAAAATCTTTATGTCCTCTCCATGCGACGTTTTTGTGCTCTGTTTCTTTCTATTTTATAGGAATGTGTGTGTGTACGTGCGAATATCCTCCGATCGCATGTTTATAATAATGGGCCAATCACAATCTAGCAGGCAGCCCACAGGCGCACAACTTTGAAAATCCAACAGTGTGCTTTTTTGCCGCGCTGGGGAGCGCTCTGTTGTCTTCTGAATACTCGGCTCTACGCCGATCGTTAAAAACAAAGCGTGATCGAATCCCGCCGCGATATCTTTACGTCCGTGGACTATTAATAGTAACTAATATGGCCACGGCTTAACAATCACAGACGTAAAACAAGACTACGCTGTCCACCCGAGAGGCATAGTTGTTTAATTTGCGTCTAATTACACGGTGCTCGGTTGATAGCAATATCCAGTGTAACATGGGACTTGTACACGTCCACGTGACTGCCGCCACACTCACCTCGCTGCAGTCAGGGCGCAGGTTGCGCACGCGCATGTGCCGCACGGTGTAGGCGGCGCGCACGTCCTCGTGCAGTAGCGTGACGCGCACGCTGCCGAACTCGGCCGAGCTGCCGGCCCCGCCCGCCGGCCAGTACATGTCGCATTTACGCTGTAATAAACGTGCTACTTAAGATTTCGATCCTTTAATAAAACATGGGACAGAAAACGATTTCATCCTGAAATATAAAGTACTGACTAAAAGACAGAGCAGCACGCGAAATTAAAATTTTATTACGTTTTTTGAACGACTATTTCATTAATAAAAGTAGGCCGACCCATCATAATTCTCATACAAATGCTCATACGTCTTTAGGGTGTCAAAACTTTTATTTCTCAAGGGCAAGTCATTAATATACCTAAATAACAAACAAAAAAGGACCAAAAAATTAGCCCTGTGGGACTCCCATTGTTACTATAGATCCGGGAGATCTCTTTCCACTAACTTCAACACTCTGAATCCTATTATTAATATATGAAGTAAGAAGATGAAGAACGGTGCACCGGATCCTGTAGTGGCAGAGTTTCCTGATTAGTGTCATAAAGAACGCAATCAAATGCCTTAAATTAATCACAAAAGATCCCTAAGGCATCGCATTTATCTTCCCATGCATTATAAATATGTTTGGAGTTCAACACCGGCATCGGTAGTTGAAGGACCCCTTTGCAAACCCTGTTTGCTATGTAATAATTTATTTTTATAAAAATCGTTGCGATTGGGCTAAAATTAATCTCTCAAAAAAAAAGGTAGGTAGTACTGCAATTGGTCTATAATTAGTGGGGTCTGATGTACTACCTGATTTGAACAAAGGTAAATACTATTCTTCATAAGGTCGGGATACTTCCCGAAGTCGATACAATGATTAAAGATAAGAACTAAAATAGGTGCTACAATGTCAATAATAGACTGAGTTACTTGTAGAGCATAAATCTGTAAAATTAAGTTCACTGAAGAATATACGAATTGTTGAAGTGGTCAACAGGAAGTATATGAGAAGCTGACTGATGTAAAAGGTCGATCGCATCTGTCATTTTGGTCCATCAAATTAAAAATCTAGGTAAACACATACCCGACCCCGCTCTACAAGGTTGGTGATCATAACGACGGTGTGCACTCGGTGTTGCCAGATCATGCGCCAGAACGCGTCCAGTGTGGCTGGCGTGGGCCCCTGTGTCGCGATGTACCGTCGCCGCCATACTAGCCATTCTAGTTTCACTCGGGTTGGGACGCCGTCTGTGGGAATAAAAGAGGTTTTTTAAATGTCCAAAGCTTGAGTCGGGCGCTGCTCTTTATAATGAACTTTTCTTATTTGAAAAGTTTTAAGTATTTTAATATCTCTACTTTTCAAGTTGAGAACAGAACTTCACAGTAGTATAAATACCATTAGACAGTTCTGTTGTATTTATATATAATAACTTCTCTGGGTGGAGCAGGAGGGCGTGTCAGACCTTTACTGACTAAAAGCCACCCGTGGGCCTTATCCACAATTTTGAAAACTGTCGTGAATGTCTTACTTTTATTCAAAATGATAAATAAGTTGATGAGCACATAAGCCTTAACACGTTGAATGCCTCATAAATTTTCCAGTCTTTCTGTTTGGGCCGTGTGGGACACCATGTGGTCGACACACAATAGTTCTGTGTGGGCCGCGGGGGGTAACATATGACCGCGAGTCAGAGGTGATTTTAAGCATCTGTATTGGGCCGTTGGGCACAGATATGAAGCTAATATGTATTCGACGTGACCCACGGCCCTGCAGACAAACAGATTTTATTTGTTTTTAGTAAAAAATATGACTGAGTAAAATTTGACAAATAATTTCGGGACAAGACTTGTTAAACTAAGGTTAGTGAGTGAGTTTACTAATTCTTCTTGTTTGTGAACCTGAAGTTTCCATGAGCATATTACATAGTGGTGTGGTGATTTTTTAGGGAGGTATGTTTTCAATAGTGAATATTATTTTATATGATGATTACTCACCGATATCAACATACACGTCGTCCAGCTCCGAATCAGAGTCGCTCCTGTCGCTGTCCGAGTCAGAGTTCTGCTCGTCCGACTCCACGATACCGGAGAACTCTATGTTGAGGAATGCTGACTCTATGCCTTCGGCAAGATTGGGAGGCGGCTTTGTTGGTTTTACTGATGATTGTCTGTGGAGAAATGAGCAAAAATATTACTGATTTTTTTAAATCTCATTACAAAACATATTATAGTGACATATTATAGTGTCTCCGAATTTATAGACGAAAAAGTTTTTTTGATTGAATAATTTTATCTTTTCCTGACACTAGATTAAATTTATATGAACAAAAAAAAAAAAAAAAAAACGTGATTTAAGTTTAGTTCTAAATCTTTAGTCCTAGCCTAAAGCTGAAACTTTAGGCCAGGATGGCCAGGGGAGGGGGAATTTTGAATTTCCAACTTTATTTCGATTTCCGTTAAGTTCTTAATACAAAAAGGCAACTTATTACTGGTCAAGTTGTCAGATATGTATAAAGAACTGCATTTCTATAACTTATGGGTTCTTAATTAAAAAAACTGGCTTACCTGATCTAAACAATAGCCTTTTTTTAATAAGGGGTAAAAGTCAAGCTGGTTGCACCACAGTCGGTTTTCCGATAGTCAGGAAAAGGTCAAGCATTAATGAAGGGATTTAAGCTTGCTCATCACAAATACCAAGAATATGTATCGATCTTTGCAGGGTACAACCATTACTACAATTATGAAATGATATTTATTTATGTAGTACACATTTCAAAGACAATTTACCAGATGCTAATAAGCTCAAATCAAAGACATAAATTAGAAGCAAAATTAATTGCTAAATAAAAAAATCGTATGTAATTAGGCGTATTGTACGCCCTAATACTGAGCATAATATCGCAATTCAAAATTTCTTAGAAGCGGCATTTTCGCCGCTATGCATTTTTTTTCTGTGTCTGTCTGATCTTATACATAATTTAGACTTTACGAGCTTTACCGATGCGGTCTGTTCCTCCTCTCCAGTTTCCTACGTATCCTGGCGATGTGCTGAGGCTGCAGCTGCGGCAGCATGCCGTCGATGAAGTTGGCGTTGACGTAGTCGCAGCCCGGCCCGCGCCCCGCGCCCACGCAGCCCGACGCGCCACAGCGCGCGCCCGCAGACACGCACACGCGCGAGTGGTCGTCTGGGGAACAACAGAAGTTCAATCATACAAGACACTGAAATGTTCTTCTTTTTTGCGTGTCGATCAGAATTTGGTACCTTTAGTAGCGCCCATCAGTTCTAGTATCCCACAGACAACAGGACACGCTGGACATGATATAAATTTTAGTGCCCCATTGTTTGTGGAACAGCACCACATTCCAATAGATAAAGAAACCTTTATAGAATCAAAATTGATGCACTCCAATAAACCAAAAATAATTATGATTTGTAACATTGACACTTATAATTTGTTTTCAACGTCTAATAACGAATCAATAACCAATACTTTAGTGCTTGTAGGGGCGCGACCTAAGTGGTACCTGGTGGGATTCGCTACGCTAAGTTAAACACTCAAATACTTTAAAAGGTTTATTGCTGAGAGCTAACTTTATAATGTTTAAGTTAAGTTTAACAAAATGATGGAAATGAATGCACGCGGTTGCTGTCCGTAATGCACTGAGCTCGCGGCGCATTCAGTGCGACCATATTGTATTGCTAGGTCAGCAAACGTGGTCGATTGCAATTATTGCATCGAACATGCTCCCGACGGGAAGAGATGAGTTGATGAGATAAGCTTATACAAAAATTAAGAGTTACGTGAGTGTGAGGTAAACGCTAAGGAGTTAAAACAATAATATATGAGATATGATTGACAAGGTGATAGAACAATCTTATCATGATCTTATAGCTAGACATAGATGCTCAAACGGTTGAGTCACCAATCGAGAATACCGATTGCCTTTTTGCTAGGGGAGACGTCGACGTGTCTCGCCTCTTTGTACGCAAACTAGACCACCGTTTAGAAAAATTACCTATGCGCGCACTATCACTGACACATGGCCCCTGTTCGGGCAGGGGTTGATTTCGCGCACTTGCACTAGAGTTTTGCTCTTGTTCAAATTGATTTATGCACACACTCACATTCGCTGGTACTTTCTCGTCCCGCTCTTGGGTGGTCGGACAACCGACCCGCTGACACCTCTTCCTCAGGAACCACAAGGCCACTGCGACAGCTGCTGCTAATAGGCCATATAACAACGCATACTGATGTATGTCATGTGTTGTTAAAACCTCTGTCTGTTGGGCTGATTCCTTCATCGCTTTAATTTGTTCACCGAGATACTTTAAAGAATCGTTTATCGGTGTGGTATCTTCGTTGACCTTGTAGTCTTCGAAAATTTGGATAGGTGGCGTAAGATTACTAATCAAACGATTTATTGGAGTTAATTTAGTCTCGAGTATATTTGGTTTAAGATTAAGCGTATTCTCTAATTGCTGATGAGAATAAAGTGTTACATCATGACCCTTCACGATGCATTGCTTAGTTAGTTGAATGAGTCCAGCCTTGCTGACTTCGCTCGCTTGTAGGTCGTCGTCGCATATGACTCTCAAAGAGTATGAGTCACAGCAGAAATACAAATAGGTAGAAAAGTCGTGTAATGGAACCCATTTGTTTTCACAGCTAGAATTTATAATCCTGCAAGTAGACAGCTCTTCCTTTTCGCAGAATTGTTCATCTGGACTTAAATTCTGGACAGGCCCTTGAAGTCGACAAAGGTAGGTTTCCGCTCGATATTCGCAACCTTGAAGATCGCTGGCGCTGGCTGTTAGGTACGAATCTCTTCTCAAGTTGATCGCGATGTATTCGGATGCTGGCTTGACGCTGATCATTCTTTTGTTAATTTTAACCGGCACTGGTATCAAATTGTATAGCTGGAACGTATCTCTGCTAATTAACGGTATGGTAATTTCAAATATGAGATATTCCTTCGTCATCCTCGCTTTAACTTTTAACAATTTGTAGATCTCATACAAGTTGAACTGAATGTTATCTACGGGTAATGCTAGGTCTTTAGAAATTTGACTAGATACAATCTGTAACTCCCCACGGAGCTGTTGTGGAGTCAAGTCTGCATCAGATTGATCTGACCATGATAGATCTCAGTCATAGTATCAAGAAAAGTATCCTGAATCCGCCTTAGATTCTGAATCATATTTATGGTCGCTAACGCTGCTAAAGAGAAATCTTGCTGAATAGACATTACGTCAATCTCTAGCTGCAATGTATTGGTGACGCTGTCTAAATAATTTAAATGCTTATTAATTATCTTATGCTGCTTTTCAATAGTCTCTTCTGTTCTCTTTAAGATATTATACTCCGCTTCTATGACCGATGTCTGATTCCTGTACAGCTGACTAAGGTGGAATGTGTTCTTTTGTATTAGGTCAATGTCACGCTTGTATTTTTCTGCGAATTCTTGATCCAGTACTCCGAACAATGAATTAGCTATAGAGCCGACAGCGTTGATAAGTCCGCGTCGAGTTCGCGGACGCGCTCCAAAGTGCTGATTGAGCAACAGCTGATTATAATATTGTAGTTCATCGTACTCGTGTTGTATTTGTAGGACGATAATTTTACAATGGCTCTGCTCTTGAATTTTCCCGCAGGTTTGCTCGAGATATTGAGAAAATTGTTTGACCGCTCTGTCTCCTTGCCAGTAAGGAGTCAAATTATAGTAAGTTATGATTTTCCACTGATCACGAATAAGATGCATTTGTCCTAAAGGGTCAAAATACAACGTTTGATTGCTATCAAATTCAGTTATTTTGAATGTTGCATCAGCGGGTAGCATAAGGCTCATAAAAAATAGCAATGATAATGCTATGCTATAGATTTTAGGACAACTGCTAAACTGTTTGCTCGCTTTTTCTTCCGCTTTTGCCTCATTGCTTTGCTGATGCTGCTTTTTTGCTTCGCTTTTTTCTAGCTTTTGGTTACTTGCTTCTTTTTCTGCTATAGGTAGGATAGAAAGCTTGATAATTGGCCGCTTTATAAACCCATTTTTGGTTTTTAAAGTCACCACACGGACAGCTCCATCCTTTCCTGGATGGACCTCAACCACTCGACCAACGGGCCATTTTCCAGGGGTTAGGTTGTCGTCATGAATGGTTACCATATCGCCTACCTCTATATTCTTTTGTACTTTTAGCCACTTGCTGCGTATTGATAACTGGCTAAGATACTCCGCTTTCCACCGCTTCCATATATCTTGGAACGTTTTATTTACTAAATACCATCTCGTCCTAGCATCTTGTGCCGTTTCTATTACAGTAAGACCGGCACGAGTAGTTAGAAAATGCGCTGGCGTGAGGAAATCGATGTCGTCGATATCCTCAGATATTGGGCACAGCGGTCTTGAATTAAGGGTCGCTTCGATTTGAGACAAGACCGTGCTGTACTCTTCAAATGTTAAAGCTTGTTCTCCTATTACTCTTTTCAAATGTTGCTTTAGACTCCGAATTGATCGCTCCCAGATCCCTCCAGCGCTCGGCCATGAAGGACAGTTCCAATGCCATTTTATCTTCATCTCCGCTATCTCTCGATAAAAAGTGTCGTTAAAGATTCGCTCGAACTGTTGCTGTTCCTCCTGAAGGATCTTGTTGGCACCTACGAAGTTTGTACCATTGTCCGAGTATATGTGTTTTGGAGTCCCTCGTCGAGCCGCCATACGACGCAACGCGGCTATGAATGACGTACTGCTTAGGTCGGAGACTAACTCTATATGGACCGCTTTTGTAACCATGCAAATAAACAAGGCGATATATCCTTTAGTCGTTTTAATGCCTCTCCCTTTGTTTGCTTTTACTCGAATACACCCCGTATAGTCTATTCCAGTATGATAGAATGGAGGCGCTGGGTTAGATCGGCAATCAGGCAGGTCTCCCATTATTTGATGAAGCTTTCTAGGTTCTTGTTTTTTGCAGGTCACGCATTTACGAAGCTGTTTTTTGGTAGCTCTATTTCCTTGAATTATCCAATATTGCTGTCTCAATAAAGACAAGGTAAGTCGAGCTCCGCCATGGAAGGAGAGCTCATGTGCTTGCTGGATAAGAAGCTCCGTTAATCTCCCGCTATATGGAATTATTATTGGATGTTTCATATCTGAGGTAATGTTGGCATTTTTAAGACGTCCCCCGACTCTTAATATGCCGCTTTCATCCAAAAATGGTTTCAGATTTAATAATTTGCTATCGGAATTAAGTTTATTATTCATTATACCATCGATATCCGATCCAAATTCACTGCGCTGTATGCATTTAATTATAGTTAATTTTGCATTCCTTAGCTCTTGTAATGTGAGATATGACGGCCTTTGTTTACTTGTCCGCGCAAGTGCACGTAATATCCATGCTATGATGCGATTTATTTTTACGAATGAGCTGTGACGATCTAATAAATCGTCAATTACGCTTTTTCCGGGATTGCTGTTTTGGACGGTTATAACTTGCTTCCGGACCTCTTCTTCCGTCGTATACTCTGCTTGCTCTCGCTTTGGCTTAAAAGAAGGTGTCGATAACCAAGCTGGGCCTCGCCACCACAACGTATGCTCCATTAGTTGTGTAATGGATAGTCCTCTGCTCGCTGAATCAGCTGGATTTTCCTTTGTCGATACGTAATTCCAAACATCTGGTGATGCTACGCTAGTAATTTTCTTCACTCTATTCGCTACAAAAGGCTTCCAACGTTCTGGATAGCCCTGTATCCAGCTAAGGGCGACCTTAGAGTCGCTCCAGGCATAGATTTCGTAATTTATGCCAGTCATGCTAGTGGCTATTTTTGTAAATAATCTGGATAAAAGTTCCGCTGCACAGAGCTCTAATCTAGGAAGCGATACTGTCTTGCTGTTAGGTACTAATCTTGTTTTAGCTGCGACTAGTACTACTGATGCTTGCGTTTTTGATGCGATTCTGGCATAAACGACACATGCGTACGCTTTAAGAGATGCATCACAAAATCCGTGGAGTTGGATAGTGTCATCTCGTTTGCTTTGCAACCATCGTGGGATTTTACATCTGCTAATACATCCCATATCCTCAGTTAATTTTACCCACTCATTGTTGATCTCGGCTGAAACTTCATCGCTCCATTGAATTTCATCGAGCCAGACCTTTTGAAACAACAATTTGAATTTTGTGGTCAGCGGCGCTAGCCAACCTAAAGGATCAAATAACCTGGATATTTCCGACAGAAGCGATCTTTTTGTAAGCCTTTTACTATTAGCTGATGAAGTATATTGAAAAGTGAATTCATCTGTTTCTGGATCCCATCTCAAGCCCAAAGTTTTTGCTGTGTTTTCAGTTTTGAAAATGAAAGCTGGTGCTTGATTATTTTGCTGCGATGAATTTATCTCTTCCAATAGCTTTTTCTCGTTTGCTGACCACTTTCTCAGAAAGAAGCCACCGCTGCTTAGACACGAATTAAGTTCTGAAATGCTGCTTTTCCCTTCGTCGATAGTATGAGCCCCAGTTACCAGGTCATCCATATAAAAATCTTCTAGTATTATTCTTGCTGCTGTAGGAAAGTTATCCTTCTCGTCCGCTGCTAATTTTCGAAGGGTCATCATCGCTAAAAAAGGAGCTGAATTCGTGCCATATGTCACCGTCGTTAACTGGTATGCTCTAATTGGCTGTCTAGTCTGTGCTCTCCAAAAGATTTGTTGAAGTTTTTGATCCGCTTCGCTAACTAGTATCTGCCGATACATTTTTTCGATATCGGCGGTGAAAACGTATCGATATTGTCTCCACTTAAGTAGCAGTGCCTGTAGGTCTTGCTGCAGGTTAGGTCCACGATGCATGATATCATTGAGACTAAGTCCCGACAAGGTCTTTGCAGATGCATTAAATACGACACGTAACTTCGTAGTGGAGGATTCCGCTCGCTGAACCCCATGATGAGGTAAGAAATACTCTATTCCGTCGCTGCTAAGAGTCGCTAATTTCATATGCCCCAACTCTTCATATTCGCTTAAAAATTGCTTATATTGCTGAGCTAAAGATTCTTGCCTGCTAAGCTTTTTCTCTAGATTCTTTAATTGCGCTAGTGCTATTTCCTTTGACGATCCTAGCTTTTCGCTCGCTTGCTGCTTCATCGGCAACCTCACTTCATAACGACCGCTTTCCAGACGTTTTGTCGTTCTTAGGTAATATTCGACGCATTGCTGATCTTCCGCTGATATTTCATTTTGCTCGTGAATATCCTCAATTTGCCAAAATGTATGAATATCCGCTACATTATTTACGATGACGTTACAATAGAACTGTGGCTTTACGGTTCCACACAGTAACCAACCTAGCTGTGTTTGCTGAGCTAAAGGCGCAGCTGAATCAGCACTTCTTATCAAACCATCTAGCATGATAAGAGCATAGGCGTCTGCCCCGAGTAACAGGTCTACTGGACGACTTGTATTGAACTCTGGATCCGCTAAATTGATATGTCCCAAATGCGACCACGAAGGCTTTTCAAATGATCGATTTGGTAAGTTTTTGATTAGACTTTTCATAATCAAAACATCCATATGGAAATTAAAGTTAGTATACATAGACTGGCATATGATGCTTAGCTTGCCCGTACAGTTAGATTCCTTTTCTGCTATTCCGGAAACTGCTCCATTAAAATGCTGTCGTTTTAAACCTAACTGTTGAGCAGCCTTCTCTGTAATCAACGATACCTGTGAGCCCTGATCAATGAGAGCCCTCAGGACAAGCTGCGTGCTATCTGCTGCTGTCACCCTCACTAACGCTGTAGCTAAAAGAATCTCAGTGAGATTTTGCTGAGATGCGTGAACACCATTGCTGCTGCTTTGCTTAGAATGCTCTTCTTGCTTAAGGTTTTCATCATTCGTATTATTTTGCTGGCCATCAGCAAAACAATCATGCAATAAGGTATGATGCCTGCCAGAACACGTGAGGCATCGTTTCGTGGAATGGCATTTTTTGCCATTGTGACAAAAAATGCAATTGAAACAACATTTGAGCTGTTTGAGGGTTTTAAGTTTCATTTCCTTCGGCATTTGAAGAAACTTTGCGCAATTGTATAATTTATGCTCTGCAAAACAATGAGGGCATTTGATTTCCTGCACGTGCATTGCTTTTGCGTTCTTCGAATTATTTTCGTTCGATTTATGATTAGTGCTGAATTTTCGATTGTTTGGAAATTGTTTTGACGAACCCACTGGCTGCTGCGATTGCTGCAACTTTTGCATGGTGTCTTGTCGTCGTCGAGATGTTTCTAGACTAGTGAATTTATTTTCTAAAAAGTCTAAGTACTCTTGTAGGACTGGTAGCTCTCTTGGGTTCTGTAACGAGTCTATATACTCGGAATAAGATTCACTATCCAGTTTTTGCGACATAATATGCGCAATTAGAGGGCCCCACGTGCTAATATCCGCACCTAGATTTTTGATGGCGTGAAGGCTCTCTAACGTGGCGTCATGCATCTTTTTAAAGGCTGAAAACGATTGCTGCTGTATGTTGGGAATATTCAGGAACATATTGGCGTGCGCTGTAAATATAATCCTCTTGTTATCAAATCGATGATTTAGAATCTCCCAACAAACGTTATAGTTATCGGTGCTGATTGGAAGGTGCTGAATCAAACGCTCGGCTTCGCCTTTTAACTTGCCTTTAAGGTATTGCATTTTCTGAGCGTTTGATAATGCGTTGTTCTTGTGGATCGCTTCGCTGAATAGATCCTTAAAAGGCATCCATTGCTGGTAATGCCCTGTAAATACAGGAATATCCATTTGAGGAGTGGATTTCTCCCGATAAGATGTTGACCACATTCTGGAGTTAATAGCTTTTCTCAAGCTGTTAAAAGTTCGCTCGTGCTTGGTGAAGATATACTCATAATCTCCTGCTACATCCTCTTCCCCCGATTCACCAATGATTTCCCAATGAAGGTTATCAATGGTGGTCCACCGACTGTGCAGGTTTCGAAGGGCGTCTTCGAACTCCCACTTGTCAACAATAGTTTCAACATCAATATTGTCGACGGCTCTAAGAAACGCTTTAAAATTGACCGACTGCTTATGAAGCATATCGTCAAGCTTGCTGTTGGACCCTCTTGACTCGAAGGTCGGAGTTGCTGCTGCTGTTGCTGGCGGTCCCGGCTGACTCGTTGAAGTTCCGGGCACCTCTCGCTGGGGTGGTTGAGGAAGAAACGGTGATTTCTGATCTTGTTGCATCAACTCTTCTTTATATTGACTAATAAGATCTTTGGCTGTTAAATAATGCTGGTTTGTACTCTCAAATTCAGACTTAGTAAAATATTTATGATTGGTCTGTTCAAAAGGAAGAAGCTTTTCATGATTCACTTGAAAGTCCTTCCAGTACTTCTCAAGTAACTCGAGTTTACGCTTACAGTAATCTAACGTCTTACGCTCTACGCTATCCTTTTTAAAATTGATGAGGAGTTTTCTAATGCCCTCCGCAATCTCGGATTGAAGAAAATAAATGCTTTCCATCTCGCTGCTTGTGTTAGAAAATTGAACGATCTTACTTGGAAGAATCCTTTTCCGCTGCTAACCTGACGAGGGTTGCTCCCCACGTCAGTGATCCGCTTGTGTCGCTAGTGTGAGCTGTGAACTCACTGCTGCTGGAACGGTACTCGCCGAGCACCGCTGTTGCTGATACCGCTGAGAGAATATATTGAGCACTCCAACTCAATATACTGCCGCTAAAGTCACTCCTAAAGTTTCGCTGCTAAGGTAACCACCAGTCACTGCTAAGCTAAGCTAAGAAACACTGCAATACAAGGTGTCACTAGTTCAGTTCAGTTCAAGTTCACTTCACGGACCGTCAGTCCCGAAAAACTAAGTTCGACCGCGAAGTCCTTGAATCCGGCTCGAAGGACCAAAATGTAGGGGCGCGACCTAAGTGGTACCTGGTGGGATTCGCTACGCTAAGTTAAACACTCAAATACTTTAAAAGGTTTATTGCTGAGAGCTAACTTTATAATGTTTAAGTTAAGTTTAACAAAATGATGGAAATGAATGCACGCGGTTGCTGTCCGTAATGCACTGAGCTCGCGGCGCATTCAGTGCGACCATATTGTATTGCTAGGTCAGCAAACGTGGTCGATTGCAATTATTGCATCGAACAGTGCTGTTCTGTCCTTGCTAGTGCTAGTGTGCTAGGTTTCCGGCTACTGTTGACTCTAGTATAAGTTTCACATCGATTATGTTCGTATGCAAATCAAAGCAATTGCTTCCACAGAGTGTGTTTAAGAAAAAAATATTATTATTAAAAACAGGCCTCATTATTTTTATTTTTAAAGATACACCTTGAAGCCTTGGTTGGAGTTGCGAAGCTCTTGGTGTATTATACTATGACATAGTATTATCCTACTAATATTATAAATGTGAAAGTCTGGATGTTTGTTACTCAATCACGCAAAAATAGCTCAACGGATTTGGATGAAATTTGGCATACAGGTAGATTATAACCTGGATTAACACATAGGATAGTTTTTTTTTTTAACCCGGTCGTATATTCCCGTGGGATAATTTTCCATCTCCACGAGGGTGAAGCCGCAAGCAAAAGATGTAAAGTATCAATTACTTACATGCAGTAATATTCAGGTATCGATTCTTCAGTCTATTCTCAGGCCTATGACTGTGGTGACTGGAGTGACCCAACGCGGCAGATTTCGCTACCACGATCTCGTACTCTTTGCTAAGAGGGGAAAAAATAAAAATTAAAACAATAATTTAAAACATTCAGGTAAAGTCTCAAAATTTCCGATCTAACAGAGATTCAGACAGACTAGAAGTTCTTGGATTTACGAAAGCTACTGGATTTATTCAGTTTCACATGGCTGGTTCAAAATCAAAAGTCATTTATTCAAACTAGGCTGAGAGTCAGCTCTTTTTGAACGTGAAAATTACATAAGATAGTCCCCCCAAAACGCCCGCCCTTCACCGCTTTCTAGTGCTTTAGTTAGCTGGGAAGAAGAAGTGGTGCAACAAACTCCCCAGCAGCACAGCTGTCTGTTAAGTTAGAAGAACTTGATTCTATACAACAGTAGGTAATTAAAATGACGAAATACAAAAAATAAACAAAAATATTCGTCCATACGTTCATCCTAGACAGACAGTCAAGCTCCCAAGTTGCTGATCTACTAATATTTGGATCCGTTATTGAGTTGCATATGCTGATACGGGAAAAGTAGGTGAGGTAATGCAGACCATGATAAAGCCATAATGCTATAATAATATGCTAAAAGATTGTAACAATAATTTATGTCACACCTGATCAAAATCAAAATGAAGTCATTTATTCAAACTAGGCTGAGAGTCAGCTCTTTTTGAACGTCAAAATCACATAAGACAGTCCCCCCAAAACGCCCGCCCTTCACCACTTCCTTGTGCTTTAGCTGATCATCGTGTAGTGCTTTAGTAGATCATCAGCCTAGCCTCTTCCCTGCAGCTGAATATCTGTTTTTTACATAGAACGACTGCTTATCTGACCTCCACAACCCAGTTACTGGGTAATAATGGGTTGTCATACTTTCGGGCTTCTGACGATCCGTAGTGACTGTCAACGAGCCACGAATGACAGCCGGGATCAACGGCTTAACGTGCTTTCCGAGGCACGGAGGGGTCTTGGTGTGTGAAGATGGTCACCCATCCTCGGACCAACCGCGGTAAGCGTAGCTCAACTTAATTGATCGACGTGCGGCTATTAATTATTTAGCCACAAAGCCCCACTTTATCTAACACATGTATTTTAGTGAAAATCTTGAATCAATTATTCACTCTTAATATCGAAAGTGATCCTGTAATAAGGATTACTTTCGATATACAACGAGTAACATAATTAACGCAAGACCTCATACACCCCAATTAGAGTATTGAGTTAAAAGCATAATACGATGACCAAAACATTTTTTTTAAGCTAACTGATATTATTAAAAAAAACGTGTCGCCCCAAGCATTACTTTATGCATTTAAAATTCAGTCTTATTTCTTCTGGAATAAGATTGAATTTTCTTTGGCTCAATCAGTGGTAGGTATGGCAAAACATAATTTGTCTTGCGTCCATTCTGTTACACTTTGTATAAGGGTGAATTAATAAATTAAACAAAATGGACAAAATTATCAACAATCCAAAGGAGATGAAAGTTTGTATGGAAGTTCATATATTTTTACCGATGGGAATTCCCATCCGGCACACGGCTTGTATTACCTGAATCCAATATCCCCATCAGCGTGCAAGGCCGCCACATGCGCGGGGAAGCTGGTGGCGGCCACGGCGGGCTGCGCGCGGCCCGCCATGCGCGGCGGGCGCGCCGGGCCGCACGCGTCGCCCGCGCCGCCCGCGCCGCCCGCGCCGCCCTCCACTGCGCCCGGGGCGCACGACACCAGCGGGGAGCAGTTCACGACTGCGACACAGAAAACATTCTATTATAACTACCTTTTGCCAACTTCTTCGTCCGTGTTAACCAATTTACACAAAACCTTAACAAATTATACCCTATTAACCTACATAATGAATCACTCGTGTCTATTGGTGAAAGCCGCATGAAAATCTGTTCCATAGTTTTTGAGTTTATCGCGGACAGACAGAGTCGGCGGGGAAATTTGTTTTATAATATGTAGTGGTGAAGCCTTAGACTTTTATTTAATTGCTGATGGAGTTTGCTCTTGACCTTGATCACGCCTGACGGAAAGCGATGGATGAGGTCTATTATGGAGCGAGCGTGCCCAGAAGATGCCTGTTCACTTTTGTTTTGAAGGTAGACGGGTTAAATGTGGAAGGGAACACATACGCAGACAGCGACTTCCAAACTTTGGCTGTGCGCATTATGAATGTGGAGGAGAAACGCTGAGTACGACTGGACTGGATAGCAACCAAGTGCCGATGGTACACCCTACAGTGCGTCTGGCATTCCAGTAGTAAAAGGGCGATAGTGGGATCAGGTCCTAGAGTTACCAACAGGCAAGCAACATTACGCCAATGACCAGATTGTCGTCAACCCACTAGGAAACTAAATTTAAGACCAAATTCATTCGCTCCACCACAACCTAAGTACTAGCTTTGAAACCACATAATGTCACTTACATATTATTTTCCTTAGTAACTATGACACATATTCATTTAATTTTATTACTCATGGCCACAACAAATTATCATATTGCTGTCGTAACGGAAAAACCTGCATCGCGTCTGCTGAACTATTCTAGTTTACCGCACAACCAGACACAACACCCGTGTGGTTGGAAGATCCTACCCTTTGTATGAGCGAACTTTAAATGCTGTTCCTGATACCTCTAAACTACTATTCCAACTCTGATATATCATGCATCAAGCATGTGTGACTATGAATATATTATTGAGAAAGCTTAGGAAAAATGCAGTCGGAAAATGTTAGTTTTAGTTCATGGAATAACAAAATAAATTTTAAAATTCAATTCAAAGATTTCAGGTTTTTTTAAATATGTTTTTGAACACCATGAAATAGTAGCCGCCATGTTATTACATCATACGGCGTGTCAACTAAACAACTTTGTACTTTTATTATTTTCGTAACCAAAGTAATTTTTATTTAAATACTATTTTGCATTCAGGAACAGCAAGCCAACGATAAGTAGAAAAATAACTTTTTTTTTATTATAATTAATTGTCATAAAAAATATCAGCGCATTTGTTTACTTAGCAAACTGACGTCATACCCACAGACCAATATGGCGCCTGTGTCCAGCGTTTTCGCTTTTAGGACACTTTTCAAAAAAGGGTGTAATACCCTATTATGTGATAAGACAACGATGCGGGATAAAAGAAGATGTAGAGACAAAAATTGAAAAAAGTATGCTTAGATGGTTTAGTCATGTTGAGAGAAAGAATGAAGGGTGTGATTTTTTTGATGAAACAATTCTGAACTGAGGGATCTAGAATGATATGCTGAATTCATGGTTACAATTTGCGCACTGGTTAATTTACCCTGTATAGTAAACAGACCATTAACGACGACAAGTAAGTTACTCACCCGGTTTTTTATAAGAGTTGAGAGGCGCCCTCGCCGCCCTTTCGCCACCTTCCTCTAAATAGTTGTAGGCAGCACTAATGCATTTACTCAACCGAGCTCTGCACCTGTGAAAAAATAAAGATATCAGCATTACTTCCTTACTTCACTTGCCTAGTCACCCCTTCATTCAATTCAATTCTCAATTCTTTATTGCGTACCATCCTTACTAATATTATAAACCCGAAACTTTGTATGTATGGATGGATGGATGTATGGATTTTTGTTACTCTTTCACGAAAAGGTACTGAATGGATTTGGATAAAATTTGGCACACAGATAGATTATAACCTAGATTAACACATAGGATACTGTTTATCTCGGTAGTACGTTCTCGCGGGATAGTTTCCGACTACCACGCGGGCGAGGCCGCGGGCGGAAGCTATAGTAATGTATAAAGTTGGTAGGGAAATAATATATTAGTCACAATTATGGACCCTGTCGGACACAGCATAGATCAAGTTGGAGAGAGGAGGAAGAAAAGTGAGTGTTTAAGGTGAATGCGCAGTGGTAGAGCGCGAAATTCAAATTTTGTTACGTTTTTTGCAATTTTCAGGTGAGTGTCAGCTTGTTACTTGATCAAAATATGATTTGCGACTATAACATGTACGTATTTACAGATTTATAATCATTAGAATCAATAATACATCTTTCTAAGTTAGATTTGTTCCACAAGCACTTTTCTGTTCTTATGGAACAAATCTAACTTAGAAAGATGTATTATTGATTCTAATGATTATAAATCTGTAAATACGTACATGTTATAGTCGCAAATCATATTTTGATCAAGTAACAAGCTGACACTCACCTGAAAATTGCAAAAAACGTAACAAAATTTGAATTTCGCGCTCTACCACTGCGCATTCACCTTAAGGTGATAAATATTACTAGTTAAGTTGTTAGTAAGTTGTTGTCAATCAGCTAAGCCTATCGTAGTCCACTGCTAGACATAGGCCTCTCCCATGATGCGCCACAACCCTGTCCTTCGCGTTCCGCATCCGGACTGTCCCAGCAACTTTCTTTAAGTGGTCGCAGTGGGTTATCTTCTACTTAATAAAAAATCCAGTACAATTTTATTTTGACAAACCAACTAAAAACAATATACAAGCTAACACTTAAATATTTACCTTATATACAGGGTGTAACAGAAACCATATTGTTATCCTTAAGCACTAAAGATAACAGCTGGTATAGAATCACTATACATAGTTTCAGCTCAAAATAAAATACTCTAACAATTGATACCAAATTTTCGGTTTCATGTTTCTTAAATTGAAATCATGACAAATGTGTCACCGCACTACGTAGGTCAATAACTTTCCACGCTACTTGTCAATATCACGGTAAATCTCTTCCGAGTGATGTATTTATTTCAATTTGAAAAGATCAGTTTCTGATATCAATGTATTAAAAATTCTCATAATTTCCGAACATGTAGAGAGAGAATTAAAAAACCCTTCCAATATCGTTTGATATCATCCAAAGAAACCGTGCCCTTGGTATGTATATGTTACCGGCCAAACCCGATTTCAGGCCAAACTGGTTTATTAAGCCGGGGCACGCCGATTAAATGGGTTAGGTTAGGTTAGGTTAGAACTGTGACCAAAAGCGCGCGAGCCGAGCGAGCGAAGCGAGCGGCGCCGCGGCAGCGGCCGGCGAGCTTTACTTCCAAAGGCTGTTAACGAAATGGCTAATTAAGCTAGAAACCAGTTTGGCCTAGGACAAACTAGTTTGGCCTAAATCGGGTTTGGCCGGTAACATATACAAGTTTTACAAGGTATAAAATTACGTTAGCTAGCAGACGTAATCTAAACACGATCAAATATATTTGATGATATTTTTTGGATCAACAACCGCTGGTAGTGTTGTTATTTGAAGTATGAATTGAGAAAATCTGTTTTCTTTTTTTTTATCGTGTTGAGATATCGATAGCCATCACGCCTGTGCAGTTTACGCAAATATAACAGTTTTTTTTAAACTGATATTTCAAGTGACCTATCCTACCTGGGGTCAATGTTTTTTTGTTTTATCAGGTTTACACACTTAAACCCATAACGTCTTTGCAGTTTAGCTATCTAATTTAATTTGACATCACCATAATAAAGAAAAAAGGGAAGCGCTCATTGGGCATTAAAAAAATATTCCGCATTACTGCAATGGGAGAAGTGCCCAAAATACTGGCAGCATTGCCATGTCGCATGGCAATGCTTATTCTTTGGGCTATAATAGGCCAGCCCTCTGGTCATGGTCACGAGAAGAGTTGACCAACAGTTTGACTATGTCCTTGATTGGACTGCGCTCTTCGGTATCGCATGCCAAATCAGATGTTTAAAAGCGTTAGAAAGGCCGATGGTATTCCAAATCCGGACAAATACACCGAGAAATTGTAATGATTGTTTTCCCGCGGCAGAACAACTTGCCATAAGGAGTACTTTCGAAGCATAGAGTAAAAGTAAAAAAATAAAGATGTTTTTGTTTTAAAATAATAAAAAATATATTCAACTCGAAAACGTGAGAATCAATAGTAACACTAGAGGTAACTTGTAGGTACTACTCGAATCGCACGCGCCGCCTACAAAGAGAACAGCGATGCATAAATGTTCAGCAAAATAAACTATCGCACGAGGTGATTTTTCACAATGATTAATCCGCCATTTTTTGTTTCTAATATTTTATTTGTTTATAAAACGATTGTATTACCAAGACAAAACCATTTCGCTGCGGGAAAACAACCATTAAAATTTCTCGGTGTATAATATATTTATTTTTTACTTACAAAATATGTATAATTATTTACAACGAACTGTTGAGTAAATCGCTGCTCCCTAGCTAGATCACTGAGTAATATTTATTTAGGAGAATATGTAAGGCTCTGCCCTAAGTTAGATATATGTAAAACCTCACCTCCAGTACAACACAGCGACTGCCACAGCAAAGATCAGCAGCGGACACACGGCTAGCAGCGCGGCGTTGCTAACGCCACGCGCCGTCACCGGTGCGTCTCCAGGAGACATCGCTTCCGAGTGCGCGACACACCATTCACTTGATACCTCCTGAGAGATAAATATTGACGTTAATGTCAATGTCAGAACCCAAAATCAGTAGCAATGCTTTGCAAGACTTTACAAGCACAAGCATACTCCAAATCAGCCTATAATGTTCCCACTGCTGGGACACAGGCCCCCTCTCTGTGAGAGGGAGTGGGCCGTAAACCACTACGAGGGGACCAGCAGGCTTAGCATGAGCACCGATTTGTCGACGGAAGAATAGACATGACTATTAACTAAATGATGTACAATAGGAGAAGATAGCTATGTTTTTCTATTAATTATCACAGTTATGCGTTCTAAACGACTCATGATTTTGTACATAATCGTATATACTTTGTGGCCGTCGAGTAGAAAGTTTGTTGTCAGTGTGATTTTGTCAGTTTGGGAAGAAATATTCTTCTGAAATAGTCTACATTTATAAGGACCTAGGCAAAGATTAGACACGAAAGACAAAATGACAGATTGTAGAAGGAAATCTACAGTGCGATATCAAAAATGGAGAAACGAAATGTCACCTTGTATTGAAAAGCACTGTCTATTCTTCGTAGAAATAGAAAACGTCATGCTAAGCCTACAGTGGTGAATAGACGTTACAAACAGCACAACAATGTAATATCTACACTTCTCGACGTCATTGAAACACTCTCGAAACGAGAAATATCGAACTTTGATCGATATAAGCGGTTTGTGCAGGTCAGAGGCTCTAGTTTGAGTTCCTTTTAACTATCTCGACTTTACAGATCAACCGAGTTCGGCACTCCCATTAGCGCTTCACCAATCCAGGACAAGTCGAGATGGTTAAAATCTCACACTGAGGCCACTGAACGCCACGTAAATGTAACATGAGCAGAGATCGGATATTCGGATGCATATTCACCTAAAGTTGAGATGTTGGCTAGCATGGAATGCGCTTTTGTATTAGTGTTTTAATTTAGGTAAGTAATTCATAATAATTCATAATTCATTTAATAATTTGTTAACATAGGTACAAAAAATAGTTGGTATAAGAAATTACAAGCGCGCTATGTTATACCAGAAGGCGTACAAATATTCATGGTTGTCATTCATATTAAAGTTTATAACCTATTTACATTAATCAAACGCATATACTTAGTCAAAAATTGATTTTCACAAACAAAAATAAAAAAAAAACACCAATTTACTATAATAAAATATAAATGTCATAAAGAAAAATATATATGTAACTTTTACTATGTCAATATTCAAATAATTTTTAAACAAAATGAGAGAAACAAGTAATATAATAATTAAAATAATACAAAAAAAAAAAAAAAATGTCACATGCAATGTTAAATGGACTGGATGGTTAAGTAATTTGTTTATTTTTTGTTTTAACTAATACAAACCACCCCTCCTCCAGTACATACACATATTTGTATCGGGTTAAAAAATAATTTTAAATTAATACACATCTGAATAGTTATGCAATCCAAGAACCCCGGTGTTTTAAATAAATATTACAAATAATTTATAAAGCCGCTTCCATACTTTCATAGCTAAAAAATATCTTTAGGTAAATATGCATCCGAATATCCAATCTCTGAACATGAGTCTCGTATGACAATTTTGTATATATGTATATTATGATATCTAGTCTAACAATGTCAGTAGAATATGGTAAAGTTTTGAACATGGATTAAAACACGTACCATCGAAATAAAGACGAAGTAACAACTAAAAAACGAGAACCACAACTATTATTTGAAAATCCCAAATAAAGCGCAAAATGGAAGAGGAAAATGTTTTGCGCCGACCGCTTTTAAGTAGTATAAGACCAGGACAGGCAAAGGCAAATAAAATGCTGTTATATTAAAGTAATAATTCTAAATACTTGCCTCTGGTTTGGATTCGTTGCCGTTTATAAACGACTTTTCCCTGGCAACAGACTGAGTCACTGCGTAGACTTTTACTTCGTATTTTGTCAAGTTCCACAGGTCCACTTCCTGAAATTAAACATGGAATGTAACTATTCCTAAATAAAAGTGTCATGCTTGGATTTAAATGGTCAATATGAAAGCAGCTAAGGTGCTGGTACCACCACCTTGGTACCCAATCTATTGAATAAAATATTAGGTCTTTACCTATGAAATTGCCGTTTTGCAGTACTGACCATTTCAAATCAAAATAATTTTTGTTTGGATAAGAATTCTAATTTCAAATTAATTTTATTTTAAAAACATGGATTTTTTTTCCAAAAGTAGTCATTTGTTTATTGATTATTGTTACATTTTCATCGCATTTCAATCTTTTTCGTCATCATGGATACGTTAAAAATTCGAGTAATTATAGAATATGAGTACCGTCGTGGCAGCAACGCGGCACAAGCGGCACGCAACATCAACGACGTTTACGGAGCTAACACTACAAACCAACGCACCACCTGTTATTGGTTTGCTCGCTTCCGTTCTGGAAATTTCGACCTGAAAAATGAACCTCGCGGTCGTCCGAAGACTTTGGTCGACAATGACGAATTAAAGGCGATTGTGGAAGCTGATGATACACAATCTACGGCTGAATTAGCAGCAGCTTTCGACGTTAGCGTCAAAACAATATTGGTCCATTTGCGTCAAATTGGCAAGGTAAAAAAGCTTGACAAATGGGTGCCCCACGAACTCAATGATCGTCAGCGCGAAGTACGCGTCGAGACGTGCCTTGCACTGCTCAACAGACACACAAATGAAGGAATTTTGAACCGCATTGTTACCTGCGATGAAAAATGGATTCTGTTTGATAACCGCAAGCGCTCAGCAAGTTGGTTGGATCCTGGTTCAGCACCTAAACAATGCCCTAAACGAAAACTTACCCCTAGAAAAGTGATGGTCACTGTTTGGTGGTCTAGCGCCGGTGTGATTCATCACAGCTTCTTACCAAACGGGGTGAGCATTACTGCAGATGTGTACTGTGAACAACTGAACACAATGATGGAGAAGCTGGCACATCTCCAACCAGCATTGGTCAATCGCTCGTCTCCGCTGCTCCTGCACGACAACGCGCGACCTCATACTGCACAGCAGACGGTCTCCAAGTTGCAAGAACTGGGGTTGGAAGCTCTCCGTCATCCGCCCTACTCACCAGACCTTGCGCCTACAGACTACTACTTTTTCCAGAATTTGGATAACTTCTTGGCGGGAAAAAAATTCAATACCCGAGAGGCAGTACAAAATGCCTTTGAAGAATTTGTTGCCTCCCGTCCAGCTGATTTCTTTAAGAAGGGCATCAATAAACTGCCACTGCTATGGCAAAGATGCATTGATTGCATGGGTGATTACTTCGATTAATACAAATAAAAAATACATGAAAAAAATTCGTTTAAATTTTTTCATACAAAACGGCAATTTCATAGGTAAAGACCTATTATTAGGGTATCAGATAAAAAAAAATGTTTTTTTTCTTAAATCACTTATAAAAAATGTGTAGAATACGCGAGTAAAAGGATTTTTCGAAATTGAAAGCCGAAAGCGGTCGTCTAGCGTGCCATTAAAAAAAACGTTTCTTTTTGTTCATAAATCACGGTCAAAAAGATTTTAAGCATCTTCATTCTGGTGCAGAAGTCGTTGAAATCGCCACATTTCTGGCTGTGTGTGGCTTCAATGAAGGATTCGAATCTATTCTAAAGCTGATGGTAGTCATGGGAGTAAACATTGACCTAAATGCCCAAACGTTCGTCCATAAGCGTAACGATTCTCACATCGACCGCTAAGATCCCTCTTAGCGGTCGATGTGAGAATCGCTAGAGCGATTTCGCCAGACAAGCCCGGATTTCAAACAGAGAAGAGAAAACGGCCTTACGTGACTTCTTTGAAGAAGAGGAAAACGTACTCTATGGTGCAGGCATAGCAGATTGATGGTGAGATTTTTTATTGCATTTATTATAAACTTTAAAACGCGTTTTTCTCAAAACACGTTTTTTTTCTCAAACTGCTGCCATAATATCTCAAAAACTAGTTGATTGATTTTGCTCAAATTTAACCAGCATCTTTAGCACATATATAACTACAAGTTGGTCTAAAATAATTAAGATTGCTTCATTAGTTTCTTTTTACCAGCTAAATAGCACCCAGAAAAAGTGGGCGAAATAACATTTTTGTTTAAGAGCGTAAAAAACTTTTTTTTTTTGGAAATTTCCACTTTATTTTAGTTCCATGTAGAGTTCCTCAAGTCTCACAATTAAAATGGCGTTTGATTTTTTTGTAAATGTCCGGAATCATTTTTAAATGGCCGGAATCATGGCAGCAGTAGAGCACCTGTTTTTTTCATCTGTTTTCCTGTTGCATGGTGTATCTCCGATTGTATTAAATAATTATATTAACTTAAAAAAATACACAAAGTTCGTTCAAATGTTAATAAATATGACATATAATTTAGTTTTATTTTTTTATTTTAATGGTTTGTTAAAAAAATATCCCCAAAAAAGCAATAAAAAATAGTCTTCATACTAGACGACCCCTTAAACTTATTATTTCGTTCATCCACTGACCGACAGCGAAAAACCTAAACCGGTAAACATGAAATTTTGTACAGCAAAAGTTCCTTATCCCCTCGACCCTTCGTCTGTTAGGCAGACTCATTGAGTCTGATAACAATAGAAAAGTAATTGTGTTAATTACTTGACACTTGACAGTTTAAACAACGAAAGTGAGCACTAAGGGTGGATTTTTTTAAATGATCCCCTGAAGCAGTTAAATAGGGGATGAAAGTTTATGTAGAAGTTCGTAATTTTTGCCAGTGGGGAACCCCATCAGACACACGGCTTATCTTATATATCAAATTCTCGTGTCACAATGTTAGTTACCTTACTCCTCCGAAACGGCTGAACCGATTTTGATAAAATTTCGTGTGCTTATCGGGTAGGTCTGAGAATCGGCCAACATCTATTTTTCATACCCATATAGATGTTAAGGGTGGTCCACCCCTTTTTTTTTTATAATGCGAACTCAATATTCATAGTTAAGACAGGTCAACGTCTGTCGGGTCAGCTAGTTTCTATATAGAAGTATCTTACTTTTAAAATGATCATTATGTAACGCTGTTTAAGTGCTGGCATTTTGGGGGTGCTGGCTTTTATATTGGAGCGGTGTGCTTGGGGGTCAAAGTCTATCAACGAAGATACGGGCCCGCCGACAATAGTTGATCCGTCAAAACAAGTGCTATATTCAATTATTTGGACGGGCACAAACCCTTTGGGAGTAGGGACAACTGTCAAATCGTGTTGTCATTCATTCTTAGGTTAGGCCCCGACCTAACCTTATGTCCGTAAGTGATAGCCGAAACTACGTATTTCGTGCTTAGGGATTAGACTCCTGATATTATCTTATTCCAACAATCGGTCGTACGCACTCATATAAATGTAACTGTTAGCCTTTGTCATCCCACAGTTGGATACAAGCTTCCATTTAAATGAACGACATCAGTTTCCCCTCCTTCGTTATCTGCCTAGACTTTTGCCAACTATTTTAGGGTCGGCTTCCAGTCTAACCAGATGCAGCTGAATACCAGTATTTTACATGGATCGACTGCCTATCTGACCTCCACAACCCAGCTACTGGGTAATACAATACCCCTTGATAAGACTGGTTGTCAGACTTTCGGGCTTCTGACGACTCGAAAGCATTTATAAGTATGAGTATAAAATAAATTACCTCGAATAAATACGTAGGCACACCGCACCGTGATTTATGAAAACACAACTGACCGTTTTTGTACGTTTTAATAGCTCTATTTCTATACATTATTCCACTTTCCTTATAAACATATCAATCCTATATTTATTTCAGTTTCCTTATTTGCAAACGTTATATGCTCATAATTGTAGTTGCGTAGTACTTTATCTTAAACGTTACATTTTCTAAGTTACCTACCAACTTACTTATTGTATGAATGCGTCAAATTTTTCAAATGATGAGCCCGCGGAATTCAAAGGTTCTTACGTATTTTGCAATTTTGAACCAAATTTGATTCACGACCGTAACACGTATGTATGTATTTCCTGAATTATAATGATAAAAATCACCATACAACACTTTTTTTTCTTTTGAGGGTGGGAAATCATCAAATAACTTCTCCCGCTCTGGGTGGAGCAGGAGGGCGTGTCAGACTTTTACTGACTAAAACCCACCCGTGTTCCTTCAATTGCCTATGTGCCAGGAGCCACGGTATCTCTGGCAGACATAAGCCCTTGCGGACCCACCAGTTAATGCTGACATCTCTTTGAGGCGCGCGTGGAACACAACGCGCCGTCGACCCGGGCTTGGTCCTTACCGGACAATGAGCTCCCCACAATTACAACCCTCAGTTCATTTAATCCCATTTTAATTATTTTTTGAAATAGTAATTTAAAGGGATTCTGAGAACTTATCATATTCTGTTCAACCTACAACCTCACACTGACCTGCAAATCGCAAAAAAAAAATGCTACACCCGCCACATCAACGGCAACACTTACAGTGAATTACACTTACACTACGACTCAACATCATCACTCATATTAACAACAACGCTCCGACATAGCAAATAACTTGTCATTGAAGTTAGGATTTTAATTCAACTGTTTTAGAGCACATGTTAGCGCGCTTCAAGCTCACAGCCCGCTCCCCGGCGAATAAACGCTTGCAATCGGTATTAATGCCTGCGCCTTGCCGCCCACGTGCGTTCTTCGCACAGCTTGCACGGCTGTCCCCCCGTCACCCGCAAATTCTCACACTCACTTATGTTCGCAAACCGATTTATAAGCTGAAAACTACACGTTTGGGCGTGGATGGTGAGCTACGAACGGCGCGTGAACAACAAGCTGTCACCTCACCGATGGTAGGCCAGTAGCGAGCGGTCATCTTGCTAACGGCGCGTTGGTGATAAGCGGGTAGATTTTTTCGAGGCGGTGCCGGACCGTTACTGCGATGGAGCGGTGCGGCTATATAGTGATGAACTTAACACTTACGCTACGAAAATCGCACTTACTGCTAGGACATAAAGGTGCCGTCAGCCAATGTCAAATTGTTACCGCTGATGTGCAATTGACTGTACGTGAACACTCCCTCGAATAATTGTAGAGATCAACCAGTTTAAAACAGCACTCCCCTCCACTGCTTGTTGCATGCACATTTCAAATGCTTGTATAGAAATTTGAGTGCGTGCAGTTTTTAATTGGTTGATCACTACTATGGCATTCAAAGTCTGCTACTGCGATCGCGAGTTAGTATGAACAAGCACGGAAATACTTAAATTTTAGTTCAAATTACACGATTGGTCGGTATTATTTTAATCAACCAATCACAATCATCATCTGCCTAGCCGTTTTAGCGCATTTTCTATGGGAATTTTGCATGAGGTATGGAAATTTGGACAGGACAACGTCAGTCAGGTTAGCTAGTTTAAAATAAATTAGGACACTTACAATTGGTATGGTAGTCTCAATATCATTCTTATTGGTGGGTAGTGTGAGTCTCGTTCGCGGCTGCTGCTCAGGAATTTTCCTCAGGGTCACCACATATTGGTCTAAAGAGTTGTTGTACTCCAAAGGTTGGCGCCATTGGAGGTATAGGGTACCTGCGAATGATACAAAATTGATGAATTTACTGTTTATTTTTTACTGGGACTACGGTAATATCCTTAGATTAGTTTAAACTAAGCTTATAAAGGGGAACTTCTAGAACGGAAGAAAGAAAATTGCGTTTAGTGGCATTACAGCATACAAAAAAGCTGCAAGCCACGAGTACTTATACTAGCACTAACCGCAAAGAAAATATGTAACAAAAAGTCATCGTTAGTGTCGCCATCTACATATTTGGTGCAGAAATTGAAACAGCGCCATGTGACCGAATTTGGAACTAAACAAGTATGGGAGTGGTTAATTCAAGTAAAACTCAACGCTAAATCGATTTTCATCTTCATAATTATTCTCCTGCCCTTCTATCAAGCAATAAACTCACCTGCGCCCAAACACCCTGACATCCTGCCCTTATCACAATTTATTTGGGGTCGGCGCAACATGACTTTTTCATCCATACTTCTCTATAATGAGGGTGTTCTCAAATTACGTTTAGTAGGTGGCAGCACTGACACGTCAGATCCGAGCACCTGTCATGTCAAAGCGCCTACGGACTGAATGGTGAACGAAAGAATGAAACGAATGACATCAAATATTTTAAGTTCAGTGTCGAACTGGAAGACCTCTTGTCAAAGTGGCGCCAACTGGCGGCTTGAATATTCATGATCATGAACACCTTCATTCGTCGTCTCCGTATTTTTAGAATTCGATTTTGCCTGAACTTATTTTTTGTATGCATGTGTTTCTGCGACTAATTAACCTATTTATCGAACAAAACTAACTATTTACACTATGTACTAAATTAAATTACTAACTAACTATACAAATAAATACAAAACAAAAGGACAGTAAGGTGTCAAAGTACTCGTACGGATTGCTGTCATCCGGGAACGTGCCCAAAAGGCTGGCAGCATTGCCAAATTGAATTGCAATGCTAATTATTATTAATATTATTAATTTATATTTCTCTCTCTTTCTATGCATAATCAGCCTATAACGTTCCCACTGCTGGGACACAGACCCCCTCTCTAAGAGAGTGTGTGGTCGAAATCTACCACGTGGACTTGGTGCTTAAGGTTGGTGGATGTCACATGTTTTTGATTTTTGGTTCTATGATATGACAGTTTCCCTACGATGTTTTTGTTTTTCACCGTTGTCAGTTATGTCCAAAATAAACTCCGAAAGTGCATATGAATAGTTAGCAATATTCTGACATCGCCAACCCGTCTTGAGCAAGAGTGGTGATCAATGCTCGTACCTTCTCTGAATGAGAAGAGGCGTTTGCCCTGAAATGGGACAGTAATAGGCTAGAATTATTATATCTTACTAGCTTTCACCAACGGCTTCGCCCGCGTGGTGATCGATAATGACCCCACGGCAACGTGTAGTACGTTCCCGTGGGATCGAGATGAAAAGTATCATATAAGTATGTTAATCCAGGTTACAAACTATATGTGTGCCAAATATCATCCAAATCCGTTCAGCCGTTTTTGCGTGATTTACACAATCACGCAAAATAAACATCCAAACATCGAAACATGCAAACTTTAACATTTATAATATTAAGTAAGATTAGTAGGATAACCACTCACGTTTAGTCTGATCACAAGTTAAATTCAGTATAATCGGTGGGGACGGTGGGCTGACGTCGGTCAACACGTACAGGGGGTCGGACTTGGGCCCCAGTCGGTCCAACAAATCGGACGACTTTACGCCATCTAGTGAGAAATTGTAGAAGGCACGCACCCAGATCTTGTAGGGAGTAAAGGGCTCTGAAATTAAGAAAAAAAGGTTTTATATTTATATTTTCATAGTACTAACAATATTTTAGCTTCACTGGCGGACAAGGTTGATGGACCTTTTATCAGGCTCTGGGCTGGCAGACATGTGCGTGCACATGTACATGTAGCCAATTAAGTAATGTACAATTATTATTTTATTTTTAATTTATTGAGTTAACTAACATAGGCTAAGTTTTTATACTAACACTATATGGATCCATGGTCTGTTTTTTTTTTTTAAATTTGAATTTGAATATTACTAGATGGAATTTTGCAAAACTTATCGTAGTATTTAGATTAGTCATTAAAAACACCTTATTGAGTGTACAAACAAAAGACTAATACATCAATTAACAAAATTTAATTTAATTTCCCCACCCGTTTTTATATACTTTTACATATTTTTTATAATTTAAAGACTTAGCTAATTAACAAAAAAATACATCACATTTAATTTTAGGGGTAATTTTCCCTCATTTAAAACATAATGCAAATGTTGCAATACCACTTTGGACAGTTTATAATATTATAGAGAACGTGCACGAACTATAGATGGCAGCAGTAATCGACACGAGCGCCACGGTGTGGTAAAAAAAAAACTTTTCAGATCTCTCATCGTGTTGCCGTCAATGTTTAAGTTATTGTTTACATTATATCGATATAATATCGTTTTTAATGACTAAAATGATAAAATATGGGTTCCGGCAGACTAATAATGATCGTCAGCGTGTTGAAAATATGTCAAAAGGCCAAAAACTCTTCGAGTCCGAGCACGTCTTAAATGTAGAAGAAACAGTTAGGAATCATGAAAATGCAGTACTAACTGACAAAGTTGTAGCTCAAACGACGATTTCTAACGTTTTGATGTCAAAATAACTGTAAAGTATTTTCTGATCTCATTTTTCACGTAAATATTTTGTCTATATTTTGATTTATGTTCAAGTCGTCTTGTTTTCAGCTTGATTGCAATAGAAATATTAGAAGAGCAAATTGCAAATGTAAGGCAAGCCTATCTGAAAAATTTAAGCATATCTGTGCTTTAATTTACTTTATAAATTCTCCAGATATCCTATTCGAAAACTAATTAAAATTATTTGAGGTTATGTTTACATACAAAACTTAGCTGTTTTTACAAATAACATTATTATGTAATTTCTAAATGTTTTGAAACTCATAATTACATATGTTTTTTACTGCATTTATCCACTTTTGTCGTTTATCACTTAACCAAGGAAAGTGAGTTTTATTCGTGAGAAAGTAATAGAATTTGATTTATTTTTCTTTGAAGTGTTCGAGCATCCAGAAACACAACAATACATTTTCACTTATTAATTATGTTTTTTTTTCACTTCTCTAATGAGATTATTTTATAACGTGAAGTGTCAATTTCAAGTAATGATTGCGTAAAAACTTCTGATTTGCGCCACCAGATGGCAGTCCCTTCGTCGTGCACGTTCCTTATAGGACATTTAAATCTGTAATTACTAAACGTGAAATGACAATGCATACTATTTATTCATTTGTGCCGTATGTAGTTACGTATTTTTCCGGGCCGAAATTATTTCCATAATAAATACTGTTTTCTACTAAACTACCACCATTTTTTTCAATTCCTACCATTTGTAACCGTGAACTATCAGAAGACATCAAAATGCGGTAACTAATCCAGACAATTAAGACGTTCTAAAGGTATTCTGTCTCTTAATTGGATGAGCGTCTGCGTTTCCAACATACTTCCTTAGTGGAAGGTCGAGGTCTTAATTGATTGAGCCAACTTGGCAATTAAAGAAACGTAACGACTTTTAAATTAACACCTCCATGCTCATAAAATAATACAGTCCCACAAATTAAGAGACAAAAGAATAGGCAGCCTATAATGTTCCCACTGCTGGGACACAGGCCACCTCTCTTCGAGAGCGAGTGGGCTGTAATTCCCCACGTGGGCCCAGTGCGGGTAGGTAAAAAAATAAGGATATTTAGTGCTTAATCCATTGACAATTGAATAAGCCGTCGCTCCCGCGCAACCAACTTGAACCATGGAAACACACATAGCAAGGCTATTTCTGGATCGATCGATACTGGTGTTTGCAAGGTGCACATCCATTGCTGAAACCAACGCATTCGTTAAAAGACAGAAAAAATGGTTACGCACAAGTTGCTTTAGACATTTTCTGTCTTTTCAGGACCAAATCAAGATGTACGTCACAGTCACCAAAAGAGATGAGTAACCAGGGTCCGTTCGATATAGTTGAAGTTTAGTAAGTGACCGTACTCTAAACGTGAAGTTAGAAAAAGATTAAGTAACAGATGACCCCTTAAAAATACAGCACCAAATTTCTCAATCCCCATTATTAGGCGTTAACCACCAACTCTTACACAAAAATAAAGAACAATCTAAAACCACACTTACTTAGATTTCTCAAGCGGAACCCGACAACTTTCGTCACCTTCCCGGAAGTGTTCAATAGCGTCAAATTCTTCGTCGCCCTCGAATAGTCCTCCATGCCCAAATCACTTGGAAACACATTCTTTCTCTTGACGTCAGTTGACGTCTGTGTACCGTTGACGATGTTCACGTCATACCTTGGAACCCCCTGCTCATAATAGAGGACATAAGCGACTTTTGTTGTATCCTTATGTTTACTTTGCCCATAGGACTTCTTGACCACTTCTTTCGGCTCAATTGGATAAACTAAAACTTGCAAGTTTTTCTCGTCGTGAAGTTTTGGTTCTGTGCCGTTGTCTTGACGTCTCTTTCTATGTCTGCGTGATCGTACATCTCTTTTACTCCTATTGTCGTCGATAAGGAGATGAGATGAGTAGTCGTCGTTGTATTTCTGTTTGTCGTTCTTGTACCAGTTATAGGAGGTGTATTCGAATTCTTTCTGTTTTTCTGGGTTGATGGTGTCTGGGGCCGAGTCTTGGCTCAAGACGTCGTTCACTGGCTCATCGCCCTGTGGTTCTTGTTTCTTATGTGGCCTAGCTGGGTCATCTGGTATCAAAGTTTGACTTTTAGGGTCAAGGTCTGTGTTGGGAAGGGTGCGCAGAGTAAAAGTTAATGGCGGGGCCCATGATAGGTGGACTTCCTCTGTAGATACGTTATTAGCTGTCAGGTTTTGAGGCGCGGACGGAACTGGAAAAGACGAAAAATGTATATTATTTATTGGTATCTTATTATTTGATGTAAGCACTATCAAAACAAACACTATATTCATTCATGAATATCACTATCATGGAAGATGAAGCATTGATATGAGGCCCGAAATCTTTTTCCGATAAGATAGCGTATAAGACTTGCCACAAAATACACAAACAAAAACAATGACATTGCCGCATTACCGCCACATAATAACGCAATCAATTTAACAAAGTACACACTACTGACAGGATCTTCAGTGTGACACAATTTATCGTTAAATTCTAACTTTCAACCTTTACAAAGTTGATTGTGACTAAGAGAAAGTTATTATTAGAGCAACAGACACATTATCGTACTTCATAGAATGTATATTAACTTTGTCACCATCTCTTCTTATGACAGCACAGAGCATAAATGCGTAGTTTGCGAACAATAAAATTGACACCTACAGAAACATTTTCCACGGTAGTAAATAAAACGATAAAATCATCCGTTTTCTTTCTTTTCTTTTTCACTACATTTTTAATAACCAACTATAAAATGTAATGGCTCTTTTTTAATGGAAGAACATTGACTCCCAAGTCACAGGTATAAATCGAGTCTGGGAGCCAAGTTGATGACACGAGTCTTGTCAACAACTGGACCCAAATCCAGACACCGGGCTGCTATGGTACTAAAAAATTCCAGATGAAAAAAACCAATAACACTGCCCGACCAAAAACGGCACGTCTGATTTCACCAAGATTTCTATTTCGAAAAGGTACTTGGCTGCTGATGCATGGAAACGAACAATTAAATATGTTTACATCCATCGCAAAGGATACACACGTGATAGTAGATTCAGTCTTTAAAGTTCATGTAATAACACAAGCGATTACATTGTTTCCTATTGCATATTCGCCCAGCAAAACTGTTAGGTAGATTGGATGACCACGGCTCTAATTAGTGAAGAGTAAAATAAGGAAAGGCGAACGTCATACATCTGTAGTTGCCTAACTGATAATATGTATTTATAAGGCAGGGAATAACAATACTGGCATTTTAAAAAAAAGTAGAGAAGTGTCGTGAGACACCTGGGTTGAAACGAAGATCCCTTCGCTGTATATTATGTATTAAATAACAGGCACATAATTCATCATCATCAGTTCAGCCGAAGACGTCCACTGCTGGACATAGGCCTCCTCCAAACGGGGAGGGGATTGCCATAATCGCCAAGCTAGGCAGGCGGGTTGGCGATCGCAGTATGCTGGTAAAATGCACAGATAACGCTGCTGCCAATTCTCTGGTAAGCCCCTTAGTCGCCTTCTACGACACCCACTGGAAGAAATGGGATGATGCTATTCTTTTACGTCCGGCACCACACAGTAACAACAGACGCAGTGAAATAAATTAATAACAAGAAAGAAGTAAATCATTAAAAATAAGCACATGCTGTAACAAAAGTGTCGTGACGGTCCAAATGTTATTTTTTTCTGGTCAAGGTCTCATTCGCCAAGTATGAGTGAATATAACGTACGATAAGCAACTTCCTTCCAAAAATACTGCGTGCTTCCAACTGCGTTCTCTACGGGTCTAATAACCAGAAGTCCGCGTAAACGGGACTGCGGTATAATCAGTCAATACTAATAGGCATTAGCAAAGACGCATTATTATTGTTTTAAGCCTGTGTCGCCCCATTGCATGGCAAAGATCTCCCTTCCTTCTTTCCACTTTCCCGGTCTACTGCAATTGTGGGCCAATCCTTTAAGAAGGTCTCCAGCTCATACCGCCATCTATCTCTGGGCCTGCCGCGTAGTCTTTTACTGAGATTTGGGATCCACTGAGAGGTGGCTTTTGCGTATTACTGCTCCGACATGCGACAGACGCGGCCAGCCCAAGTCCACTTCAGTCTAACAGCTGCGTGGCTAGCGTCTGCTATTTGTGTTTTCGAACGAAGTATAGGGTTCCTAATACGGTCAGTGAGTTTGATACCTAGTATACTTCGTTCCATAGCCCGTTGGCAGACTCCAAGTTCCGACTTTTAACGCTTTGTAAGAGATCATGCTTACGCTCCGTAGGTGGTAGTGGCAAGAATGCACATGTCAATGAGCTTTCGTTTTAGTAAAACACGCAAACAAACCAATAATAGATTTATAGATCTACATAGCCCAGATTAAAGGAGAGAATGCCGGAAGTACAGTACCAGTAACCAACCCTAACTGCGTTAAGCAAAGAGGCGGCAAACCAAACCGATTGACAAAACTTTAAATATTATGTGCTATAGGAGAAATCGGTAACGATCTCTCATTCACGGCTCAATGATACTGAAACTAATAACTTTTCACAGTTAAATTACAACGCTTCAATGTTAATTCGCATTACCGTGATAATGCCAATAAATCCACAAAAAAGCCGTTCGACGAAGACTTGGCAAAAAGTAGAGTGGAGAAAAATGCTATCTAATAACGTCTATTCTTTTTTCAGCACTATGGTAACTTCGTTTTCACCTCACAGGCTCGGAAAGATTCTGTTAGTCATTCGAAATCTGCGTGCAAAAGTGCATTTTGCCCGCTAGCGCGGAAATAGTTTTTGAAATTCGAACCTTTGTATTCAATAATATTCTACACCACCAGTCCACTGAAAATGCATTAATACTTATTTCATGTCAGTGCGCCAGCCTTATTTTTAGAATAATCGCACTGGCCAGCACGACGACGGCGACGCCGCCACCGTGTCAAAAAAAACTTTTTTTTCTTCTCTATTCAATTCCCTCTCGATCATTTTGGTTTGTTTTAATAAAAATATCGTAAGAAATCATAAAATATGAGCGAGTCCAGTAGCAAAGAAGATATAAATTTAACACCAATAGAGTTAGTGCAAGCGGTACATAATGCCGAATTAAGTTTTCTTCCGGAAAAATCGCGCGAAAATTACAGACGCCAGCACATCAAGCTACCCCAATCATGCCCCAATCTGTCAAATTTCTATAATAGATTTTTATTCATGTTCAATTGGGAAAATGTGACAGTTTGGGATAGCTTGACCTGCTGGCGTCTGTACATAAAAGCGTACAATTTTTTCAATGAATGGAGACGATAAAAACGAAAAATGATATACACATGTAGCGACACTACAGAAAAAACACTTCGCAAAAATATGTAGAAATACAAAAAGAGAAGTGTCGCCATCTACAACGCCACAGGCGAATTACGCAAAGACGCACGTCATAGGAATCCTAGATCGCGCAGTTAAAGTTTACCGCGCGATTGGCATAGGTACAACATCCCGACATCAACCGTCGGGCAGTTGCCCACCAGACACAACACCCGTCTGGTAGGAGGATCCTCCCTTTTCCATAGAGTATGAGTGAACTTTACACCCTGTTCCTCATAACTCTATACACATAGTAAAATATTCCAAACTATTGGCGTTTTTAAAGAAAAACTCAAGCGGCCACAAAGCGAAAAAATCTAAGATTTTCACCACTACTAACACTGAGCAGTTTCTCAACAAAGCCCCTGACTCCGAATTTCTTGCTACAAAAGTAAATGTTTCGCTTTTTCTATTTAATATCTTTGTTCAAACTAAGTAGGTACTTTTATTAACCCCCCAAGCAAAAAGAGGGGTGTTATAAATTTGACCGCTATGTGTGTCTGTCTGTCTGTGTGTATGTCTGTCTATGGCACCGTAGCTCTTAAACGGGTGAACCAAGTAGGGTGTTTTTTTTTAATTTGTGTGAAAGTATGCACTTACATTAGTACGTAGGTACTTGTAGTATCTGCTGTAAAACTAATTTTCTTTCTTTGCGTTACAGGTTGTCCTCATTATTGGCATTAGTGAGGCGTGCCGGACTTGTGAACTCACGTATCTTACAACAAAAAGCATTGAGAAGCGTTCAGAAAAGTTGCTGTTGGTTAACTTAAACACGAAGACCAATATTGATAGGAACTTTGTGATTCGTGACGAATATGTCAAAATCTACTATATAAAAATAAGTCGGGTTTTCCTTCCTGACGCTATAACTCCAGAACGCACGAACCGATTTCCACGGTTTTGCATTCGTTGGAAAGGTCTCGGGCTCCGTGAGGTTTATAGCAAAGAAAATTCAGGAAAAAAAACAAAAATTTTTCTTCTTCTTTTAATCACCAAACGAAATGTTACATAAAACGAAGCCATCTGGTGGCGAAACGGAGTTCGCCGGGTTTGCTAGTTATAGATAAATATCGAGCTTTACGCCCAGTAAACACACCAATCGATCGATTTTTTTTGCAATATCGCAAAGGAAAATGTGTTAGACCGCCTATGGGCAGTACTAAAATTGGTGGTGTGCCACGAGAAATTGCCACTTTCCTTGGATTACAGGAACCAGAGCAATACACCGGCCATTGTTTTTGGAGGACGTTGGCTACACTTTTGGCTGACTCGGGCGCTGATCTAACTACCCTTAAGCGCCACGGCGGCTGGAAGTCCAGTACCGTGGCAGAAGGATACATAGAGGACTCAATAGAAAACAAGTCAAAAATATGCAAGGGCATTGTTGGAGGTATAAAAAAAGAGGCTTTAAAACAGTCTTGCCCAGATCCTTGGACTCGTCCTTCAACTTTCAACGACTGCACGATAGAAAATCGTTTTGAATTGCCTGCCAATCCGTCTGTGTCCCCAACCTTCACAATGGAATCCAATGGAATTGAGCCATGTTCCGCAAATTTGCCAAATAATTTACCTAGTAATAGTCACAAGTGACGAATACAAGCATAACAGTCACAAAAAAACAAATGACTATCAATATTACCAATTATAGTCATTTTACTTTTAATTTTTATATATATTACATATATTATTTTAGCTGTTTTTCTTGCACCTAACATTTTCCTCGCTGAGGAGAGGTGAAAAATTGTGTTTCGCTCGGCAGCAAAGGTATTCTGCGTCTCGTACCTTTGAAAACCTCGCCACGCTCAGAATAGAATCCTTCGCTTGCTCAGCTTTCAATACAAGTACTCGCGGCAAAAAAAACAACTTTGCAGCCTTGCATAACAAATAACTATTTATTTATTATGTAAGTACTCGCATATAATCAGACAGGAAGAAAGGAGCCGAAAAAGAATGTGAGTACAAGTTTTTCTTTTCCGATTAGCACTTCCTATCGATGGTATTTTTTCACCACAAAGATATAATCTGTGGTGACCACAGAGTTATACCTATTCGTATTGTTTTAACTATGTAAATCACATGTTAGTCAATAGCAAGTTCAAACCTTGTTAGCTGAGCGAGTATCCCGCATCCTGCTAGACAGTGACTCCATCTTAATAATTGATTGACACTCGTTCAGCTGATTGCTACACCCAACACTGTGAAACTAACAGGACCAAGCAAGAGACATAACTCAGGGTTGACCCCAAAACACAAAGCTCTTTGTGAACGTTAACATCATCTATCAAAAAGTCAAATGAAATGGTCCAAAAATTTTAGCCCCAATTTCGGGACAGATGCCGAAAGTAATTTCGTCTAAGGGTCGAAAATCCTGTTAACTCCCAATACAAAGCGTGTTAGAAAAAACGTCCAAATATTGTGGACCCCAATTCGTCTCGGATCATTTAATCAAAATATAAATAGGTGTGAAATAAGTACTTCTGTCAGTAACTTTAACTTACGACATAAATAGAAAACAAAGGTGGCGAATTTCCGTAAGTAATTACTAATTAGGAATTCATATTTATGCATTAGTAATAGTATCTTTCACAACAGCATTGCTCACTATGAAAATATTATTGAATGATGAACCTTTGAAGGGCACAATGACCACTGTATTGTTGTATGGCTAATTTTATTATTCACTTGTGTACAAAATAGCTGAGGAAGTTTTCAGAGTAAAATAATCTTGCTTACAAAGTAGTTCAACGAATTTACACCAATATTCAACTACAGAAGAACTATACCTCTTATTTCATCAAGAACATGGTTTAAATTCAAACTAAATTAATTCCCGACCCTAAACACAATCGCTCTCAAAGAAACCCCGTCCTTAATTACAAAGGCAAACAGCATTCAACATCGCGGTAACTGTGTTAACGATCCGCGAGGCCCATCAGACAACTCCAAAAACTTCAGTCTATTCTAACACTTAGTGCACAAAAAATAACACTCATTTTTCTATAACGTCTATAGCGCAGTGGAAAATGAATGAAAACCTAGCGATTAGGTGTGACAAATAAGTGTTACGTCGCTATTCAAACAATAGTATAGTATGGAGGTCAGTGTCCCATTGTATAATACAATAACATTGCGTTTTTATGAGTTATAAAACTATGCAAGTAGTTGCTTTTACAGTTTTTATATCAATGAAAGTACATGATTTTACTAGCCAAGTTTTAGTAGCAAGAGAAGCTACATAAACATTGTAATTGTAACTTGTTGAATTTTGTTTGTACAAGTGAGACTTTTAGGTTAGATACATAAAACAAATGAAAAGGCCCGACTCAATTTCTATTCCCATAAGCACGCAAAGAAGAACTTTATATATTATGTTTTTTTTTTGGGAGGGAAATCATCAAATAATTTCTCCCGCTCTGGGTGGAGCAGGAGGGCGTGTCAGACTTTTACTGACTAAAACCCACCCGTGTTCCCTCAGTTGCCTGTGTGCCAGGGGCCACGGTCTCTCTTTCAAACAACCCGCACCCCTGGCAAGCATCGGTCCTTACGGACCCCACCAGTTGGTCCTAACATCTCTTTCCGGCGCGCATGGAACACAACGCGCCGTCAACCCGGGCTTGGTCCTTACCGGACAGCGAGCTACCCATTACTCGCCGTCCGCAAGCCCGCGCCTTCGGTGACCGGGAATTAGCCTGGGATTCCCGACGCCCAGGCCGTCTCCTGCGGAAGCTAGGGCCGTGAGGGCGCATATACTGCCTCTCCCTCACGTGCGCCGCCTCCCTCTTCGCGAACATTACTGCTTTGCAGAAGGAGGTGACGGCTACCCATGCACTCTCGCTCCGTACCATGGCCTGGACCAGGGCCGGACACGAGAGCCTGCCGCCGCCGATCGTCTCCACAAGGACACGGCGGTGCTCCGCCCAAGCCGGGTAGACCTCAACCGTATGCTCCACCGTGTCCTCAGGGCGATCTACGCAGTGGAAACACGTGGGCGTTTCTTCCCGCCTTATCCGAAACAGGAACCTCCCGAAACAACCGTGTCCGGTGAGGACCTGTGTCAGGCGGAAGGTGAAGACGCCGTGTCGCCTCTCTAGCCACTCCTCAAAGAGGGGACTTACCGCCGCAATCGTGGCGTGCCCAACTTTATATATGGTTACTTGTAATTTGACGTATTCTTTCCAGGACATGATAGTGTGACCCATATCCGACAATTAAGCACCCCATAAAACCTAAGCGAAAATTCATGGGATTCGAGAAAACGTATTTTATATAATAATATGTATCTTTTTAAACCCAGAATTCTTCCTAAATAATACTTCTTTCTAATCTCTCAAGTCTCAAATTGAATAAATCTTCATTGGTATTCTATTTAGTACCCAATAACTAGTGAGAAATATGGGACAGTTGTTTTTTTCGTAATTACGAGGTTGGTCCCATGAAGAAAGTTTTTCAAGTTTGATGCACCCTTTAATATGGCCACACCTGATACATGATGTATAGAAACCCGAAATCAAAAGCAAACGAGCTCATTTCCATGAATTGCATGTTCACAAAAACAAGATCTCCCTTCATAAACACGACAATTTCTGCTACTCATGCAACACATAACGCTGTTGAAAGTTAACCACATCTACACTTGGTCTCACAAATCGCAATAATGACAGCTGCTGATGTATCGTTAAACATACTGTCATCATTGAATTACTTTTATGTCTCACGCAAGATGACAAACCACTTTCGCACTATAACTTTCCTTGGGAGATTAGATCAATGACTGTTCTTACTGTGGAACTGGTAGCTTCTGGGTGTATGAACTCCCCCGTGCAGAAAGCATAGTGATAAATGATTTTATTTCTGTAAGTAGGTTTTACAAACACTTTTACACGTCAATCATATTTTTAAAACTAGATGAGGTCGGCGTTTCCTATCTTACTACTCTGAGAAGAAAGGCCGAAACAAACTCAGAGATCAGACTCTTTTTCAAAGTCCAGCAATAATCTTGGTCACATTATGAGTCTTATAAAACCTGCGAAAAATATGCAGGATGAGCTGGATAGATTTGACTAAGACCGGCACCCTAATTGCGTAACACGCGATTAATCATAATCGGTTTCATTTTGACAGTTCAACAATATTCACTGCGTTATTTACGTTGCTGAGCAGACACATTTTTCGAACATATGAAGCAATGGTTTAGCCATCTGTTTCAAAACGAAACAAATTATGATGAATCGTGAGTTACGCAATTAGGGTGCTGATCACATTCAGACCAAAGGAGTAGAGGCCTTCATGGTTAAATAAATTTATTTCAAAATAAGAAATTACAAAGATTTCACTTAGTTGAGTAAGCAGCTATGGCTTTTCTTTACAACATATCATGTATTTACCTACGCAATATTATTTCATTTCGTAGTCGAACACAAAAATTTAAAACTTTTCGATCCACCCGCAAAAGAAATAATTAGGTATCGTTATCGCAAATATTCATTAGTAGATGAACTTATTCCAACAGATTTAGCATGGGATGTTAAAATTAAAAGCAAGCTACATATAATAGCTAGCTCAAATAAGAAGTCAATCACAATATTTTTTGAGCAAATTAGTATTTTTTGCTGCGTATTAAGATTCTACTTTCCCAATTTACAATGCCCTTCCAATTACCAATGCAATTAAGGTGTCCAAAAATAACTTCCCAGAAAAAGTTCCGGGAAAAAATTACCTCGAATCTCACCGAATGTTCCGAAAAACTTTCGACATGACCAGAAAGACAACGACTTCCCGAACTCCCAACTCAACTACCGGGTCAAATAAAGAAGATTGCGCAAGTCTGTAATCTGCACCCTAATTGCGTAACACGCGATTAATCATAATCGGTTTCATTTTGACAGTTCAACAATATTCATTGCGTTATTTACGTTGTCGAGCAGACACATTTTTCGAACATCGAAGCAATGGTTTAGCCATCTGTTTCAAAACGAAACCAATTATGATGAATCGTGAGTTACGCAATTAGGGTACGGGTCCTAGTCAAATAAAATACGCAAAGAGCAAAGGGGTTCTACGCGTACGCAATAACTTTGCATCAACAGATCGGCAACAAGTTTCGTTTAGATTTGTTATCAAATATCTTCGGAGATTGGGAAATTGTAGGTTGAAGTTATTCGTATTTTCTTGTTAAATCTAAATTACAAAGAGATAACCTCTACTCTTTTGGGTGAAGTGTGAAGACTGTTTATTGAAAATGGATTTGATTTTCGGCTCCGCGTCGTCTTAGCGTGGCTCCAAACACATAGGTAGCCGAATTCTTAGCTGAGTCCATTTAGTTTGCCATCGATAAGTACTGTGGGATCGGGGGGATCTATCTATAAATAAAATATTATAGATTATAAGAGAGATTTATAGATTATAAGGCCGAGCCTAATACAATAATGGTATTTTCTTCGGAACAAACCCTATCCTATTCTATTTGAAGGATAGAATCTAGAATCATCATCTTGATAGTTCAAATCTCAGAATACAGACAGGTTCAAATGTGACAAAGTGATTTCATTACCGGCCAGTATTAACATAAAGGTTGCATTCGATAAGCAACAAACACTACGAAAAAGAAGGCCGTCCGTCCGTCGTCCGTCACAGGGTTGCATCTTTTGAACCGTAATAGCTAGGCACTTGGAAATTATCACAGAGTGTGTACCACTATGGCCGCTATTAAAACAAGTAATAAAAATTAAATTAAATTTAAAAAATTATGGGTTTTATTGATTTTTAACCCTCTTAAAACCGTGCTACAATAATTTAACTCATCTTTAGCCAAAAAAAAAAAATATTATTATCAGCATCCTCTTTAATGTCAAAAGGTTCGAAATGAATTCTTAAATGGCAGAAATGTGGGAGTCCTAATACTGACTGCTTACACCTTCGAGAAATACAGCCGAAATTTTATATTACCAGCAATACCAGCCCACAGGAATAAGGTATTATCTTTCCTCTTAACTTGATTATCTCCGTTTACATTACAACACCCACATTGCCACTTTCCATTCATGAATAACAGACGATAACGGAAAAATACAAAAAAAAAACGAGTCCGGTACCTAATAAAGTTTGAGGTGGTAGCCAGCTACCTCAGACTGTAAAATTTTCCCAATTGAACATGAACCTTATTTACTTTACCTTAAAGTTGAGAATATATAAAAGAAATTTGACAGATTGGGAGTATCTTGATGTTCTGGTCTCGGTACCTACCTATATTTCCATGGAAGTTATATTAGTAGGAGTAGGTAGTTAGGATAGTTGTTTCTGAGAACGTAATAACGATGGTTTGTGCTAGGTCAGCATCAGTCTAGAATAGCTATACGGCATCAGGAGCCATCCATGCACCACGTCACACGTTGAGGGGTTGGGAGGGGGTCAACGAAATGTGACATTGTGTGACAAGAGCCAGGGGGATCAAAAGCTTTGTGACGTCACATGTTAAAATCACCATTAAGTGTCTAAATTATTTGACTTTATGTTAATTTTATTAAAGCTTATCTTTAATTTAAATACTTAAAAAAGATTTAAATAAAGAAACTGCTGTTTTCATTTAATTATGTACTTCTTTAGACAAAATTGAAAAATATGTGACGTCACACAAGGGGGGAGGGGTTTCACAAGTATCACCACAAATGTGACAAGGACGGTGGGGATCATGTAACCATAAAATTTGTGTGACGTAATTTATGGATGGCCCCTTACGATGGAAGCGCCAGTAAAGCCTGCGAAATTAAAATTGTCTTAAGTTTTTTGCAATTTGCAGGTAAGTGTCAGATTGTATGTTGATTAAAATATGATCCGCGACCGTACCACGAATTTATTTACAGAATAATAAGATTTTTCAGATGATTGATGATCATATAATCCCATTGAATGAATATTTCATGAAAATAGAAATATACAACGAGTAACTTAATTAACGCAAGACCTCATACACCCCAATTAGAGTATTGAGTTAAAAGCATAATACGATGACCAAAACTATTTTTTTAAAAAGATAACTGATATTATTAAGAAAAACGTACCCGTAACGTACCCAAGTATTACTTTATGCATTTAAAATTGAGTCTTATTTCTTCTGCAATAAGATTGAATTTTCTTTGGCTCAATAAGTGAAATGTATGGCAAAATACATAATTTTTTAAAAATTACTTATATCAAAAGTTACTGAAATCGATTCAGTAGTCAATTAGGAACAAACTACTGTCAGGTCTTGCGTCTATTCTGTTACACCTTGTTTAATCTGACAACCAGCCTTACCAATGGGTATCGTGTTACCCAGTAACTGGGCTGTGAAGGACTGATGGCTGTCGCTCCATGTACACAATCAGCCAATAATGTTCCCACTGCTGGGAAACAGGCTTATTCTCGGCGAGAGGGAGCGGACCGTAAATGCAGTAATCCACCACGTGGCCCACTCCGGGTATGTGGATGTCACATGTCTTCAAAATGTTGGTTCTAGAACATGCCGGTTTCCTCACGATGTTTTCTGTCACCGTTTTGAGAGCAGTGGTGATGAAATTAAATACACAAAGTAAGGTGCCTGTCTGGGTTCAGCTCGTAAGTCGGGGCCACCACTGCTCTCATCTCTCCACTATTTGTCGCTCCAAGTAAACCTCCATATTCAGCTGCATACGGTTAGGGGCCATTCAAGTATTACGTAAGCACTACAGGGGGGCAGGGGTCTTTGCTTTGCTTATTTTTGATGACATGGGGGATGGGGGGTCTAGATGGTGATTACGTCGGCAGAATTTATTTATTGACTTTTGGATTTTCTACAAAATTTAGTCGATTTTGGTTTGAACACATATGGCAACCCTACTTGTCTATGAATGGCTCGAAGAAAACGATGACAATATACCAGAATCACAAGAAAGTGAGCAGACACGTTAGGTGTCTGCTACCAATGTTTACGTGAGCATGGGAGGGGAGTAAGAGCTTTGCTTACTTTTGCTGACGAGGGGGAGGGGGGTCAATAATTGCTAAAAAACTGCTTACGTAATACTTGAATGGCCCCTTAGACTGGAAGCCGACCACAACATAGTTGGGAAAGGGGTCGACAGATGATGATACGGTCTCTAGATTCTGCCGGTGCGATTCTGTGCTACATACGGTACTTAGACAAACTAAGAACTGGTTATAGGAAACACATGCGTTTGAGTACTATTGCACTATTCACTGTGTCTGCATCTAATTGCATGACACAAGAGTCTCTTTGTGTATCTTGCAACTTGGGAGAAGTCTGTATTTAGCTGTGGACTGCAATACGCTGAATTAATTGATTGGAGGAACTCAGTGTTATAAGATTTAGGATTCAACTGTCTTTGAATGGTCTATCTAACTATAATGCTGTAACCTTTACAGACTGTAGATTTGTAGACGATTTTCTATAGTTTATTTTAATTCCTCTAAGTACCTGGTACTTATTGCCAGCCCTGCACTGTCTTCCTATACCTATTATCACTGTAATTTGAAAACATTGTAAAAGCCAACTATTTTTAAAAGAGTAACCGTGGAGTTTTATGCCAGCTATTCTCCATAGGAAGCGACAAATTGGAACCGTACACCTAGCTGCTGACGTTTTATAAGTGCCCATGCAGGTATACGTGAAAAAAAAAATGATTATTTCATCGACTACAAATACTTGTTTGTATCAGGTGGTTCCGCTCTTCCAGTTTACATTAACTATAAATAATTATGTTTGAGAAAAATAAAAAATAAATAGTAAATTATTTTGGTTTTTGATTATGATAAGTTTACTCCATTTATTACAACACTAACTTCTGCCGGCGATTTCGTCTGCGTAAAATTTCTTGTTCTCCCACCCCACCTCGTCGCATCGCAATGCCTGTTTCGTTTTCGATTAGAGTTTTTTCTGACTGTTGTTTCTGATTGCTCGGTTCGCAGCGTGATGTTAAATAGCCTGTAGCCTTCATAAAGAATTAGGCTAACAAATGCAACAAAAATAATCTAAACCGATTGGTAGTTCCGGAGATTAGCGCGTTCAAACCAACAAACTCTTCAGCTTTATTATTACACACTAGCTGTTGCCGCCCACGACTTCGTCCGCTCGAATATCAGTCGTATCGCGGTTAAAAAGGTTATAGTCAGTCAATCTTAAAAGACAGATATAATGCTGTCGCGGATTTTTTTTTTCAACTTTTAAAGAGGAACAATTTCATCATACATGATTTTTGCGTAACTTAAACCGTTTACGCAGCGCACGCAACGGAAGCTCTCAAAAAGGAATCATTTTTCCTGTTTTTGCAACATTTTCCATTGATGCTTCGCTCCTATTGGTCGCAGCGTGATGTTATAAAGCCTAAAGCCTTCCTCGATAAATGAACTATCCAACATAAAAATAATTTTTCAATTCAAACCAGTAGTTCCTGAGATTAGCGCGTTCAACCATACAAACTCTTCAGTTTTATAATATTATAAATATAGTATAGATTACATAAATAAAATGAAAAATCGATATACCATTTAAAATTTACACATTTCTAAACTGTAAAGAGCAGTCATTTAATTAAAATTACACAGTAAAATAGTCGTTATTTAGACATCAGTCTTATTACAAAACGCGATCTAATATTAGTCAGTTTTGGCATTACCAACTTTTCTTCTATTGGGGTAAAGTTCATAATTCAAAAATGACAATTTAGCACTTAAATGAGTATTTCGATTACAGTTACGTTCTTATTTCAAAAACAGGCTCGATAGTTTAAACCACACCTAAAGAAAAACCTTGTTTGGGCCGATGCCTGCCAGGGGTGCGGGTTGTTCGAAAGACATACCGTCGCCCCTGGCACACAGGCAACTGAGGGAACACTGGTGGGTTCTAGTCAGTAAAAGTCTGACACGCCCTCCTGCTCCACACCCAGAGCGGGAGAAGTTATTTGATGATTTCCCATCCTGAAAAAAAAAACAAAAACAAAAAAAGGGGGATTTTGTCTAATGACATAAACCCCTTTATTTAAATAAACCCCAAATTCTACCCCCTAGATCCTATATCAAAGTAGTCTTTGAAAATAGACGGAAAAATCAGTAAAGACTTTATTAATTATTTAAGCAAGACCTTAAATCAACGAAACCAAGTCAAATAAATAAAATGTGTTGATTGATTTCCTAGAAATGCACAAACTATGGAAATTGGGAATCCCCCATCGAAGAAACGTGACGTGTGTCATTTTTTGTCTGAAGGCCGTTTGCACACTGCATCCGATCCGAATCCGAATTTGAGATCAGCGGGCCCACTCACTAACTCCGTCAAAGAAGATACTGGCCCGTCCGAAAGTAGTTCGAAACATCGAAGTGAATCCTATAGCCGATTAATTAACTTTTTTGGGTGGGTAAAAACATATCGGGAGTAGGGACAACTGTCAAATCGTTTTGTCATTCATTTTTCGTTTGGACCCCGAACTAATCTTATGTCCGTAAAGGGTTCTCTATTGTGTTTCCTAACTTTTTTATCCATAGTCTAAAGTGCCATAATTGTTTGTGTCCTAATCAGCATTTGTCCGAATGATAACTTGCCCGAACTTAATGTCACATAATATAACATGCCACAAAATTGAAATCCCTAAATACAATATGCCCTAAACTTGTTTGTCATAAATATTACAACCAATAATATACAAAATATATGTCCTAAATTCAAATTATTTAATGTTTATTTATCCTAGTTATGTTTTTAATTATTACAAAGCTTTTGCTATGAACTTCTCTCAAGCGAGGAGTTACGTATAATAAATACGAATTAGATCAATGAGAACAGGCAATATTTTTCTTCTACCGACTTGTTTTGCATGTATTGTCACTCAATAAAACATTTGATTGTGAACATGTGGTTTTTAGTTCCCTGTAAGAAGCATGCAAACAAGCATACACTATGCATGCAGCAAGCAAGCAGCATGCAAGCAAGCATGAAGCATTCAAGCGAGCATGCAAGCCAGCATGCAGCATGCTAACAAGCATGCAAACAAGCATGCAGCATGCAAGCGAGCAAGCAAGCATGCAGCATGCAAGCAAACATGCAGCAGGCTCGCGGGGCGCCCCGCCCTCCGCGCCTACGCGATATTAAATTACACAAGAATGCGTGGAGTCGGATTTACACCGATTTGTTTCTGTCACTAAAACCTATTTTTTTGCAAATATTTTAGGACTAACAATGTTATTATAAATTAACATTCGGAATAATACACATTATCTATTACAATACTTAGGACATATGACTTTATTTCATGCAAAATTAGGAGATTCAATTGTTATAGTAGGTACTCGATATTATGACAGAATAGTTTTAGAAGTAAAGATAATTATGTAAAACAAAATTTCGAATTTTTTAACATCATGGTTTCTGAAGCTTATAGCAAACGTGTTATGGATAGAGATTTTCGGACAAACAATGTTAGGAAAATAAAGGGATTACCGTCTGTAAGTGATACCTACGGATTTGGAAGAGCCCGTTACTTTGGCCGAAACTACGGACTTCGTGCTTAGGGAATAGGCCCTCAGACTTCGAATTAGAAATGTTCTAAATTCGGAAGGAATGAAAAGGTATCAATGGTTGACCTCGATACAAATGGGACTACCTACGGGCACTTTAGACCGTCATTTTTAGGATTCGAATCAGATTTAGTGCGAAACTCAATGATAATTATATTATCTTTAGATGCGTTACCGGCGCTCAATATTTGCTCAATGTTCGTGTATGAAGCGTCTATTTAAAATACATCATTGGCGAAAACGCACTATTAATAAAATTTAGAGCTACGTTTTTAGTGTCAATTAAAGAATTCGGTTAATAGAAGAAACTATTTGTAAAACACAATGTAAATGCGAACCTCTTGAGGGCAAACCGTGAGCAAAATAATAATGTGAACCAAATACAATATTAATTGTGACGACAAAATAATGGCGATGTTAATCCAAGGATATGAGTAGTATATAAATGCTTTATTGTATAGAAGGTACCTACTTAAAACCATGCGTCGATATAAAAGAGCAACGTAGCATAGTGTCCGGCGCTGTTTTTGTTCACGACTTGGAAGCTCTTGCATGAATGGAAGGAGCAATGGATAGTCTATGGATTTTGGGTCAGACTTGGGTCTTCCGATAAGTGAACAGCATGTAGAAGGAATCTCACCATGGCCTGAATATAGTAAAAAGTCTAGTCACAAAACTTAACCACGAAAAATACCTAATCAAATGCCTCCAATGCACTAAAAATAACTAATCGCGGTAATATCCTACAACAAAGTTCGATGTCCGTCAAAATCGTTTCTAAAGCTTCGTTTAGACTACGACTTAAAAGTTCGGAAACTAAAATCAGTTTCCGAACTCTGCCGTACTGGTGCTAGTAACTAGTAACATAAAATAAAAATAAAGAACCGAGTCAGAGAAAATGTAAACTCCAACACAACACGAGCTACAACTACTAACGCAGATCACGGATGGACATGGGCTATTATTTCCAACAGCGCAGCGCCATTACGAAAACAATACCTGAGCTAAAACAGGACAGGTTTTAGCTGGAAATTGGATGGACTTACTTATACACGCTAAGGTAGGTATTAGTCATCATAATTGACACTAAAAAGGATATGAGGAAAAAGTGTAACGTGACGTTTAATTGCAATACACTGGGAAATACTTTACTTGACTTACCTGAAGAACAAGATAGCAATAAGTATAACAGCAATATAAACGAGGCATTTAAAATCACAAACAAAACCATGTATTTTTTTATACTTTTCGAAGCTTCACTGACGCGCAAGTAACCATAAACAAATAATATTTTAAAAAGAGAACATAGTTGTTCGATAGTTTCTCGCTGCCAGTTGCACCGGCCCCTTAGCATGGACCCGCAGAGTAAGGTCAAATCCATTAGCCGGTGAGTCACTGGTATACGGGAAGCATGCACCGTCGATGGACCGTAGTATACGTAGCTACTACTTATTATACGGTTGAAATCTATTTTTAATTATTGTTTTTGACACGTGCTATTTGGAATGGGGAAGCAAAAGGAGCACTTTATTTTTAATTGCGTAGAATTTATCATAGACGGTGAGACGAGATGGGAGATGAGTTAAAGGAATGGCTATCATCTTGACAGTTCAACAACATTCATTGCGTTATTTACGTTGCTGAGCAGACACATTTTTCGAACATATGAAGCAATGGATTAGATCATTGCTAATCCATTGTTTTGATTATTATGTTCGAAAATGTATTCCTTCCTTTTGAATTCAGATTCTGATAATAGTGTGTAATGCAATTAGCATGCCAGCATCCTCCGAATCCAGATTCGTGGTATCCGTATCTATTCTAAAAAAGCTGTTTGGTGGCTGATTCACAAGAATCTGTACAGCTACACAGTTCAATTTGAAATACGTAAAATTAAAATATAAACCACGCGTTTTACTAACAGCTTGTCAATCTCTATTGCCGTTTTATATTGAAAATGGCGCTGTAAATGGCAGGAATCACAACAAAGCATAGAGATAATATCGGATTGTGGTTTTTGCTCTATTTGTTTATTCAAATTGCTGCAATGAAATGGCATACAAAGAATTATTGACGCATCAACACTATTGTGAATTTACGGGTCCATTCGATTTGCGGTTTTCGAAACGGCATCTATATTATTTTACTAGCAGAAAAATTGCATTCAGCACTGCCCGAAAAGTGTTGTTCCCACGGAAGATTTGGCTCTTGTTCGTGGTTATTAACCCTTTAAGAGGCGAAAAAGAATCTAGATTCATTGCAGCTGTAATAAAAAAACTAGCTACAGTTTCATTTCAATTGTTCTCGTATAGGCACTTGCTTCATCGCTCCTCCGATGGTCATCAAGGACCCATGAGGATTAATTATATGAAAAAGCGGCCAAGTGCGAGTCGGACTGGCCCATGAAGGGTTCCGTAGCAGAAATGTTAAAAAAAATATATTTGAGTTGATTGAATGAAAGGTAAATTGCGGTTTATGATTTATGACGTATTAAAAAAAACTATTTCTATTCAGATTAGAAAAAAATGGCATTAGAAACCTCAATATCATTTTTGAAGACTTATCCATAGATACCCCACACGTATGGGTTTGATGGTTATTTTTTTTTGAGTTTCAGCTCTAAGTACGGGGAGCCCCCAAAATTTATTGTTTTTTTTCTAGTTTTGTGTGAAAATCTTAATGCGGTTCACAGAATACATCTACTTGCCAAGTTTCAACAGTACAGTTCTTAGTTTCGGAAAAAAGTGGCTGTGCAATACGGACAGACAGACAGAAATGACGAATCCATAAGGGTTCCGTTTTTTGCCATTTGGCTACGGAACCCTAAAAAGAGCATCCTTAGTCCTGTGCTTATTAATTATTCAATAGCAAACTTTTAACTATTTTATAGTTTTAGCTAAAGATACTTATGACTATTATAAGGCGAACTTCTTTTTATTCATTTGAATGTTATTCATCATCGCCGTAGACGCCAAATGTGGGAAAATTCTATATTAGAAATTCCACACGATTTTTTAAGGTATCTGAACTATCTGGCGAAACGTGGCTGTACTATAGGTAGGTAAACCTCTGAGCAAAACCAACCCTTCGGGGAAACAAGGCACGATATAAAGTACCTAATACATATATTTAAATCATGTCGACTAACATAGACATTAAACAACGGTATAATTATTAGGTAAATAAGTGTTCCCTTTGTCACAACAATCGCTATAACGAGATTATCCCCTCGTTTCGCGTCCGCCGGGACTGATAAAAAAATGAAATGTAAAGTTGACAACTTAATTGGCGCAATTGGTATTTTTGAGGTCATTTTGCCTCACTGCAAAGCGATGTGAGTTCGGTTTTTATATCGGGTCATGCATAGCTCTGTTGGAACAGGTATTCCGGTTTCTTCTCATATTTTGGTGTGGACTAAATGAGAATTACATTAATCAACTCAGCCTATCGCAGTTCTCTGCTGGACATAGGCTTCTCCCAGGTCGCGCCACAGCACCCTGTCCTCCATCTTCCGCATCCAGTGTACCCCAGTCACTTTCTTAAGGCGGTGATTTCTTGAAAACGCTCAAAAAGGTGGTTTTTTTAAACCAGTGTATCTCTTTAACCGTACATAATTTTGAAAGCAAAAAAATATATGATATTTACAAGTCTTTTTTGCATACAGTGATGGAACTCAAAACGTAATTAAATATACTTTAATGCATAAAAAAAAATCATCAGACACCTCATAATTATCTTTAAACCCAGTTTATCCCTTCAATAACAATTGTAATTATAATTAAAAATATACCATGAAATTCCAAATGCCAAACTGCATCCAGTGATGGATTATTTATTATTACGAGTAAATAGTTCATATCTAATTTTATTTGCAATTTTACGACAATGCTTGCTCATTTATTAGTCGAATTTATTACAACAGATTTTAACCCGTATCGGATTGCAATAAGAACTATTATCGCTCATATCGACAATATTTAAAGTTACCAGTTTCTTGCCCATTCTTCTCCATACGAATCTACCTTTTGGAAGGGGTGACTACAATCAATTGTGTTTTAATGTAAATGTTGACGTTCAAAAGTGCCTTTTATGTCCCTATTTGAAATAAAATACTTGCACTTTGACACATTTTAATAGGTCGGTCCATCGACTCTTCTGCTACACCGGCCATCAGTCTTCCGACAAAAATCACCAGCCCACTGCCACTTTAGTTTGCTTACTCTGGAAGCTATGTCGGTAAGCCCGGTTGATTTCTGGATAATGTTATTTCGGATTTTATCCTTCAAGAGACTCCGAGCATAGCCCCTCCATAGCGCGCTGAGCGACTGCAGAGTGCAGTGCAAGTGAGTCTCAGCGCGTTTCGATACTCAGTTCTCGATATTCAACTTACGGCGCTATGCCGTGCGTAAGAGCGTTGAAGATCCGGTACGCGAAAAAATCCCGACGCGATTTTATTGCGTCCGTGGGAACGTAGGCATAACATTATAGTAGAGGAGGATCCTTACCTAAGCACATCTCATCATCTTTTCCTTGGTGACATCCATTGTTTTATTATTTAGAAATAAGGAAACGTGATGTTATTGTTCTATTTAAGGTCTGGTGTGTTTATTTCAACAGGTCCACATAACAATTAGTCATTAAATTATTATCCTTATGCAGGTGTAAGGATAATAATTGACTGAGATCGCGTTAGAAACACCACCCTGTGCTCCATAACAGATGTAGCGGATGTTTGAATAAAAACTGCCTGGCTGAAATGGGAGTGGGCTGGACACGTCGCAGTAATGCATGCGGAGAGATGGGCAACGATCGTCACTCACTGGAAGTCTGAGGGAGGACATCGTCGTCGGGGTAGCCCGCGGCGAAGGTGGTGTGACGATAATTATAATTGTGTTTGCGGGGCCAACATGGTCAGAAATCGCACAAAAAAGAGAGGTCATCATCATAACACGCCTTGTTTACCCGAAGGGTTGTGCAGAGATGTACCGATAGGACTACCACATTTCGCCAGTTATGTTTAAGTCCCATGTAGTAGGGAGCGAGCATATTGCCATTAAACTGGCACAAATCCAGATTCCGGGCTGCTACTGAGAAATTCCACACCACTGCCGGTGTTGGCAATCGAACCCAGGGCCTCGTGGTCAGCTGTAGCGCTTGCGACAACTAGACCAACGAGGCAGTTGAGGAAAACAGAGGTATGGAAGGAAAAAACATGAGCTACCAAAAAATTAACATAGACATACCTAGCATTATGTTAGCATGTTCAAAGGTACAGACTTCGATTTTGAAATTCTTTCTAATAATTAAAATGATGTTGCCTTTAGCAACAGTACTGGACTCAATATGCAAGATCCTACAAAAAAAAATCTGCTGTGAATTTTCTAATACTGAAATAACAACAGGACACAAGTTTCTTATTAGGGTATTTTACAATTTAATAAAAACTATTTTTAATTTTAAAATTGGAACGATATATCGCACACCTAGATCTATACTAAGACAACTCAAAAAAAGGTAATTTTTCAGGAGACGAAAAAAACGTATATAATATATAGCCGATACACGTTTTTTTCGTCTCCTGAAAAATGACCTTTTTTGAGTTGTCTCAGTATAGATCTAGGCGTGCGATATATTTAACAGAAAAATATAAATAAATTTATTTATATCCATTTTCTCAATTAAAAACGATTAAAATCAAATTTATTTTTCGTTGTTTTGAATTTACCGCCAAAACGCTCCATCCTATGACTTTTTTATCACGTGACATCGTGACGTCAGCTTTGTGTAAACGGCACCGGTAAAAATACTTAGTTTGGCGCAGTTTTAGAAGTATTTGTATACAGAGGCACCGCACACCAGTAATATCACTTTCTATCCATTCAAAATCTTCTTAATTATGAACTCGACATTCACTTGTTTACTTACTAACTGCTTTAGTTTACACAAAGTTGACGTCACATGTGGTCACGTGATAAACAGAACATCGTAAGGAGCGTTTGGGCAGTAAATTCAAAACAACGAAAAATAAATTTTATTTAAATCGTTTTTAATTGAGAAAATGGATATAAATCAATCTACTTTTATTTTTCTGTTACATATTTCGTACCAATCTTCAAATTAAAATAGTTTTTAAAAAATTGGAAAATACCCTATTATCTAGAACTTTGAAATTTATATTATTTACATATCGATATGATGCCTGAGGTTAGACATCGCCGTCGGTAGACAACATAAACAGTGGTGTGTCAATCTGATCATGTTTGTAGGGCCAACATGGCTAGAGATTGCACAAGACAAGGAGGTTTGGAAAAAAAAGATGAAACCTTTGCCTAGCAGTGGGACACAATATAGACTAAACAAAACAAAAAATTACAAGTTGACTAACAATAACTAAAGCGACATTAATCTTACCCAAAAACAAAACTTAAAAACCATCTCAAAAGAATGAAAAACTATCATAATATGGAACAATAACCCACACACTTAAAGCAGTAAGTTCTTAACAATTAGATGACTCATGTAAACTTGACAAGTTAACTGGACTTAAAGTGGTAAGCGGTCATTATAACTGTTTGATTCTACTTACTGTGAAATGAGTTAGTAAATACATGTTACTTATTGATAAAGTTTGGTATGTTGGTAATGGTTCCAGAAGTTATAAGTGTGTATGTAGATGGTTGTAACTGTTATAAGAGTAGATGAGAGACATCAGCGCACATGCTGTTATACTGACCGGTGGTCGCCAATTACAGAGCTAAATACTTCGGTAACCCAGGTACCCTACGTGAGATTATCAGCAACATCAAGGAGTTGCTGGCCTTTCTCGAGGAGCTGGGGTGGATCGAATGACCGATTCTCCCACCAAAACGTACTAAAAATACGCGCTTTTACGTGGAGTTGCAGACAACAACCCAAATTACCTATTACCCAAAAGTAGGGGACGACCAGAGAAATGGACGGACTGTGTCAATGATGATTTGGATGGAAGGGGGGGTGACTACGGAGATGACGACTAATAGAGAAGTGTGGTAGAAAAGATATAAGGGCAGGAGAATGGCAAATTATGTGTAAAGATTGTAGAAGACTTATCTGCTACCGGCTTAGCATGACGATTTCTATTCTACTGTAGAATAGAAATCGCTTGTCTACATATCTCGGTGAAAAACTGTTAACTGTCTATATTGAAACGTAATTTTTGTCTACTCTTGTGTCAACAACACGCTTGTCTACGGTTCTTATGCTAAGCCTGCTGATATTATTAGCACCAGCATCAGGCATTTTCGCTGAACTGGGCCTTTTTGGTGAAGCCTTGAGGCACACTTGGTGCTAGTTTCTGACATCGCCCTTTCAACTTTGTATCTGTTTATTTTTTATTTATTTTTCGCTATAATATATTGTGTGCCTTTTAGAATGTGCTTAAGAAATGTATTTTCTTTCTTCCAATTATTAAATTTAAAGAAAAGAAGGACATCATGTATAATTCATGTTTTCTTATTATTTTATTTAAACTGATTGATTCTTCTTTTTATAAACAAACAAAGTGAAAATAGCTTATCAGAGATAAAGGACTACAGTACAGATAATGCCAGTGCAAGTTGATGTGTTTTATTCTGTCCAATCTAACGTCTTAGAAACTGAAAATAGTAACTGGTTGGCCATTATACTACTCTTTTGAATATGTATTATTGTTGTATGTTGGTGTGTAACTCTTTTACCTGTACTTTATAGAGTACCCTATCTGTCCAATCAATCAATCTGCCTAGCCTTTTGGGGTCAGCTTCCAGTCTAACCAGAAGCAGCTAAATAAAATAAAAATATGTTCTGAGTGCTCGAGTTAAGTTTTTATTTTATTTGTTGGTATATGGGCATGGCTGGCTGACATATGTATGACTAAATATTTAATTAATGTTCTGTGTCTCATAATGTTTATATTACTTTGTCTATGTATGTATAGAATCAAGTCTATCCGACTAAACAGACAGCTGTGCTGCTGGGGAGTTTCTTGCGCCACTTCTTCTACCCAGCTAAAGCACTAAGAAGTGGTGACAGGTGGGACTTTTTGGGGGATGTATTTTGACGTTCAAAAAGTGCCGATTCTCAGCCTAATTTTAATAAATGACTTTTTATTTTGATTAGTATTTTACATGGAGTGACTGTCTATTTGAACTCCACTGCCCAGTTACACGGTAACACAATGTGTACCCCTTGACATGACTGCTTGTCAGACTTTTGGACTTCTGAGTAAGGAAATATCATCCCCTATGTGTCCAAATATCATAAAAAAATTACTTAATGTAAATCATTAGTAATGGCGGCTAGCGGAACAATACTAATAAAAATAAGCCTAAAAGTTAACAAGGAAAAAACTATTACTAATTGGTTTTATTGTTGATAAAGTAATTAATTAACTGCCAAGAAATTATGGGTTGGTTAATTGTTTGATTATTAATTAGTTGATTGATTAAAAAGTTGATAATGTGCGAGTTTAAAATGATCCTTTATTTTTAATCAGAAGTCATTTTACGGGATAAACTACCAGGGTTTATGAAACACAAATAATGGTCAGATGTTTCTCAAAATACAAATATGTGCTGGTTGCAGATGCATATCTTATAACATAACATACATTTAAGACATAATTATGTCTAAGTAATATCATTAAAAATCAGTTTCTTGTTTATTATTAACAAAGCAATTGTGCCTCACATGTTGCAATAATAATATTTACTTTATTTTGATGGTACATGATAACATGACTTGAAGCTGTAGCAGTGTGGCATATTCTAATAAGATTTCACTTCACATAAAAATACATTTTCTGGAATACATGAATTAAGTTTTTCACTTTGTCTACATAGGTTCTGTAATATATTAAATATGTTGTATTGTATCAAAGCACATAAGCTAACAGAAAAATAACATCCAGTATGATAACAATGTCCATGTGGGTTGCCCACAAGTGGGAACAACTCCACCAACATCCAATCAGGAAGTTTACACAGTAATTATGAACAGAGACGACGAAAAATGCAGCAAGTTCGGCAGAACGCCTTGAAGAAGCCTGCGGTTTGTACCTCGCGAACACTTCGTGGGCGGCCTGTCACACATAGGCGTGATACGACAAAACAACAAAATGCACAATAACTGCCATCTAAAACTACAAAACAATAAATAAACCAGCTAACTCACCGTAAATCTCCTTGATTTCGTTGTCGTTGGCTACATTATCACAATGAACGCACAAAATAAATACAATAAAAATGGCTCCTATGGTGTAATGAATATACATCTTAATAACACAATACGCACGTAAGAAGCGTGCGTAAACAGCTTAAACAGTATTTATAAAACACATTTTCACTTCGTTATCGGATAAGAGCGGAAATAATCTCTTTAGCGAGTCATTTAATTCGTCTAAATCGTGCCAATCGAGCTGCCATCGAACAAGACCCCGCCGTCTGTCATTCGTCATGTCAATAAACAATTAATGTTGCCGTCTTATCTTTTGTATTAGCTACTATTTCTACCAAAAAAAAACAGGAAATTAAATGAGATCTTGAAATGGATCAAACCAAACCCCATTTACTTACATACATCTTTTATAAAGAAAAATATAAACTCTTTGCTAGTGTATGAACTTAGTATTGCGCAGTAGCGGTATGGATGGTCGTTGGCCATTTATACAGGTTGAAATTGAAAACATGCGACAAACCGAAATGGGAGATTGTACTCATCATTATGAACAACTTTTACTAAGGGACCAATGATGCAATCGCGAAAAAAAAAACATCTGTTCCCTACATTTATGTTCGCATAACTTGTCAAAATGTAGGGAACAGCTGTTTTTTTTTTGCGATTGCATCATTGGTCCCTTAGTAAAAGTTGTTCATAATGATGAGTACAATCTCCCATTTCGGTTTGTCGCATGTTTTCAATTTCACCCTGTATATGTAGTTAGTTCCTGCTGATGACTATGCGCCATGCGAATAACAAAAGGTATAAATTCAAATAACCCATTTGACCGGGGAATTTGTACCTTTTGTCCCACTTTGTCTCACATATCTCCTGGGGGATACTGTGTTATATATTACGTACGCAAAACTAAACTGGTACACCTTACCTCCATTTTATATAGCATACACACACTCTGCCTAATCTTAACCAATTTCCAATTTTCCTCGTCGCCAGTGTTCAAAAAAGAGGCAGGCTATTATCGGGCATTTATTGTGAACAGACAGCTAACTGCTCGGAGTCTATGACACGCGTTATGGCTGTCAGCTTAGAGCATTTAACCATCTGAAATCGTGAACAAAAAATCTGCTGCATTAGGTCGATTTATATGAACACAGGATGCCATAAGTCAAACAAATGAAATAGGAGTTGCTTTGTATACTAAAGCAGTAAAACAAGAAAAACTAAAACGCGGGAGCCAGCGAAGCGTGCTCGAAAATTTCTTGCATAGCGCCTTAGAGAGGTAAGATTTCTTTTGACCATTCACAGATAATATTCCATTGGCCATACTGGTTCTACAGGTTCCATGGTATGAGCACAAGGCCCTATCCACCTGCCGTCAGCTAGACAAGCAATCGGGTCGAGGTAGCTGGCTTAGTGAGGCTTCTAGCCTAGCTGGGCCCTATAGCTAGAGGCCTTGTAGTCCTAGGCGAGAATCCGGAGCAATTTAGGTCCCATATGAAAAGTTGTTCTTAATGATGACCCGTTTTCAGTGTTAGTTATCAAAAGCTAATCTTGTACACTAAGCGTCAATAGAAGAGCATCGTCCATAAAGATAAAGTAGACCTCGCACCAAATCTTATATTCATAGTCTGACAGACCACGCACCGCCTTAACTGCTGGACTAGAAACTCACAGACGTAGACGTGTAGAAACTACATAATAGAAAACTTTTCTAAAAACAATGCTCCATAATTCCTAATAAGTTCCGATTCTGAAAAGAATTGTTAGCATATCAAAGGAAATAAATTTTACAATTTCCTTTATTTTTATTACTGGAACTACAGTTCCAGTTGTGAACGTATTCAGCATGTGTGTTTAATGCACGCACCTTGGGCGTGGAGTTGCTGACATATAATAAAATACTCTTTTATCACCCCCGTACTTTTAATACGACATCCGAATTGAATTATAGTCTTGTTGTGCTTGTGTCCCGCGCAGGCCTCTGCACTAGAACCTCTGCTCACCCCGTCTAAAATAAAAATCTTGTTTTTGCCTTTGCCATAGCGTTAAAATCATAGACAACCAAAACTTTAGGTCCTAGTGTCGCCAGCAAAATAAAAATTTCAATAGTTTATTGAAATTTATTTATTTACAAAATAATTCACTACGTTGCGATACAGTGATTGCTTTGGTTTTATTTTACAAGTAAATCAGTGGAAATGGAAGTTTCTTTATGAGTGCGCGCACACAAGTGAAGTGTATTACAAAGTAAAGCTTAGTAAGTTTGTTTCTGAAAAACCATCAGAAGCAACAAAAATATAATATAAATATAGTTTTCATGAGCTGGTTTTACTAATTCGAAGTTTCAAACAAAAATGACGCTTCACCTCTATTGTTTGCGTATGTTTGTATTCAAATGATTTTAGTGCAAACTAAAAAAAAAACACGATGGATTACAGGAAAATGAATATAATTGAAGTGAATAATTGGCAACATGGCAACACTCGTAGTGAGTGAGATTGTTTGTTCGGCTTTGGGTGTCAGCCGCTTTGTAGTTTTGCGTGATAATTATAGAAATAATCAGTGCTATCGTTGTATAAGTGAATAGAAAATGGTTTAATAATCGTGCGATGACTTAATGTCGCGTTATTGCGCGTATTGTATGTAAAATCGAGGTGCTTCCGCCATGACAATGGGTAGCACCGTCGGGAAGTATCCCGCGGCACTTGTTCTATATTTTCTGTGTATGGGACTATGGTATCCAATTTTAGGTGAGTAATAAACAATTTTAGATTGTATTCAGCGTAAGAGCTTAACAATTTCATTATCCAACTCGTATAACTACGGTTTAGGCCATAGAAACATGGAACAGGACAATATTTTTTGTCCCTGTACGCGCATTTTTTTCAATTGATGTGTTTCCTCAAATTTTACGGTCAGCGGATGCTATATAACATCGCAATGAACGTATTCCTGTTGGTAAAACTTATGTAAATTATGTTTATACCGATCAAATGCATTTTTAATTGATTTGAAACCAAATACATTAGTCAATAACAGCAGTGTAGTCTAGTCTGATAAGCTTACACAGTTTTTGCGTCTAAAATGATTGAAGTGTAACATTACCATAGTTTAATGAGGATAACATGAGAAATTTACAATTTACTTAATATTGTACATAGGTTTATTATGATAGCTCTCAATCATGAATCATTCCTTGTATAACAGTGTTGTTGGTATTTACTTACATACATAGAAATAGTACATACTGACCCAATAGAAGAATGTATGAATTTTATTTTAAACAAAACAATATATTTAAAGATAATTTAGGAAATAAAGCTTAGTTTTTGTAGCAATAGAACCATTACCACCAGTATCATCTTTATTAAAAATAAATTGGTACCTAACAATAGCTAAAACAATGTAATTAATACCACAACATTGAACAATGCATAGGTATTAAAGATTATAAGAAAACTAATTTACCTATTTGTTACAATATGACAGTCAATCTATTGTTTGCTTTTTACAAAAACTTAAATATTCTTGAAGTTTTTTTTTAAGTATAACTAAATTATAACTGTTAATAGGCCCATTTTTTTTTCTGTAAGAAATCAGTACCTGCAAAACCAGTACCCTAATAATCATGTCAGCCTGGAATCACCCACTGGTGGGTATAGGCTGACATGATTATTATCTGCCATAGTTTTCGGTTCTATGCTTTCCTCTTCCAGGCATTTCTCACAACTTTAATCTTACTAGTATTATAAATGTGTGAGTGAAAGTTTGGATGTTTGTTGCTTGATCACGAAAAAACGGCTGAATAGATTTGCATGGAAGTATGGCACACAGATAAGTTATAACCAGAGATTGGATATTCGGATGCATTTTTACCTAAAGATCATTTTTAGCTATGAAAGTATGAAAGCGACTTTATAAATTATTTGTAATATTTATTAAAAACCCCGGGATTCTTGATTGCATAACTATTCAGATGTGTATTAATTTAAAATGAATAAAAGAAAAAAAAAATGAATGTTTAACCTGATACAAATATGTGTATGTACTGGAGGAGGGGTGGTTTGTATTAGTTAAAACAAAAAATAAACAAATTACTTACCTAAATTACGATTTTTTCGATACAAAAGCGCATTCCATGTTAGCCAACATCTCAACTTTAGGTGAATATGTATCCGAATATCCGATCTCTGGTTATAACATAGGAGTTTTTATCCAGGTAGTATGTTCCCATGGGATAATTTTCGACCACAACCCTGGAGAAGCCACTGGCAAATTTCTTCATTAGAAATTTGTACATTTTTCTTAACATAAAATATGTGGTTAGAGAAATCATATGAAGCCTCTGAATCCCAAACTTGTTCCAATAGGGTATTTTCCAATTTATTATAAACTATTCTAATTTGAAGATTGGGACAAAATATGAAACAGAAAAATAAAAGTAAATTGATTTATATCCATTTTCTCTTTTAAAAACGATTTGAATCAAATTAATTTTTCATTGTTTTGAATTTACCGCCAAAACGCTCCTTGCAATGACTTTATCACGTGACCATACGTGACGTTAACTTTGTGTAAACTAAAGTAGTTATTAAGTAAACAAGTGAATGTCGATTTAATAATTAACAAGATTTTAAATGGGTAGAAAGTGATATTACTGGTGTGCGGTGCCTCTGTGCACAAATACTTCTATAACTGCGCCAAACTAAGTATTTGAGCTAGTGGCGTTTACACAAAGTTGACGTCACGATGTCACGTGATAAAACAGTCATCGTAAGGAGCGTTGTGGCGGTAAATTCAAAACAACGAAAAATAAATTTAATTTTAATTGAGAAGATGAATATAAAGAAATTTCTTTTTATTTTTCTGTTAAACATATCGTCCCAATCTTCAAATTAAAATAGTTTTTATTAAATTGGAAAACATCCTATTGTATTACAAATTTTTAAGGCAAACACTAAACTTACAGAATATACAGCTGCAGCAAAGACTTGAGACGCTGATGATATATTGTAGTCTTACCTCTATCAAAATTGTTTGCTAATAGTTGTTATTTAAAATCTGAATTAAAATGTGAGCCTGGAGATCTATCTTACAGGTCCCGGACCTAGTTCAGACTCTAGCTCTCACAAAGGTTCTAGCATAAGGCAAAATTGGTTAAATAAATTACTGTAACAGTGTACCTTTATGAGAAAATAAAACTAACTATTATTGTCCATAGTTCCTTGATAATTTCCGATTACCCTGTGCAATGTCTGTCTACAAGTGCCCTGTTTAAGTTCAGCCCTACTCCTAAGTCAGGCTGAAGGGTTTTGATCTCTAGAAACAAAAAATTCTGTTAATACATTAATGTATGTATGTATTTTCTATTCAGCCTTGGTTGCCCTACTGCACAGACATGCCATGAACAAATATATCAAATTCAAATTCATGTATTTATCTTACACATGGTTCTTAAATATACAAAGTGGTTTTACATCGTATGAAATGTTCACTAACAAGTTACACAGATTAAGCAATGGGTACGAAACTAGGCACAGCCTGTATCTTGGTGACCCAAACAGTACACAAAGTTAATAAAACTGCTAGTGCAAGATTGTCACAATTCAGAATTTCTTTATGATTTTTAAATTGACAATTATGTGATTATCACAGTTACTTAATAGTGTTTGTTGTAAAATAGGTAGTAAATTCATCGCTATTTCTGTCATTATCCTTTTGCCTCATAGTGCTGTCAAATTTAAATGTAATGATTGAAACTTAAGTGAGCAGTGGTGGCCAAGAGGTAAAGGCCGCGACTTACGAGCTAGGGGTCCTAGTTTCGAACCCAGACGGTGTTTAACTTAGTGTTATTTATTTTATTGCCACTGTTCAGCTCTCAAAACATTGAAAGAAGCAATTGTGAGGAAACATGACCTAGAACTAAAAATTCGAAGACATGTGACATCTACCAACATGCAATGGGCCCGCGTGGTGGATTATGGCCGATTCCGTCACCAAGAGGAGGCCTGTGTCCCAGCTGTGGGAACATAATGGGTTGATTATGCTGTTATGTTGATTGAAACTTTGTCTAACATGAAACTATACCTACATATTATTTAACAATATAAATGGGTAAAATGTAGTGCACCATAACTTATAATCTTTTAAGGAAAATGGGTTTTTTCCGTTTAAAATTATCACAAATACATTTTATGACGTCCAACAAATTCACTTAGAAACTATAATTGACTGTTTTGTTTACCTAAAATACCGTGGCCCAGGCACACAGGCAACTGAAGGAACACGGATGGGTTTTAGTCAGTAAAAGTCTGACACGCCTTCCTGCTCCACCCAGAGCGGGGGAGGTTATTTGATGAATTCCCGCCCTAAAAAAAAAAGCTTTGGTAACTTGTATAAATATTTTATTGATTCTCTTATACATAACTTAGGTATTGACTTTTAAGGCAAGGTTTAAAAAAAAAAAGAAAACAAAAAACTTTCTCATGATGTAGGGTTTTGAAAATACTTTAGTTTCTTTTTGAATTTCTGGCTTTTTCTCAATAACTAAACTACTACCCCGGCCAAATGGCGGCGGTCGCGCGCCTGTGCCTCGTGGTGCCTGTTCGCAGCTCCGCCAGTGCGCACTCATCCTGCTCGATATGCTCCCACAACCCAGGCGATCAATCTGCTGAACGCCCTGATTGCTCAGAGGCCAGATGTTGATATATTTGTGTATAGCAGTAGATCTATGTTCAATGTTTGCGTGAAGTTTTTTAGTTAATGTTGTTGGCTTGTTACGCGCTTTGGTGCTTACTGTAAGTGCAGCAAGCAATTGTTATACATAAATAAATAATTAGAAATGCTATCAACCACGCGATAACCAAGCGAGCTACATCCAAGTTGCTTGCAGGTAATTGGCTATTAGAGCATTTTATTAGACCATTGGTCGCCCAGTGGTAACCTCCGCGACTTACCGAGTTGTAAGTCGTAGGTTCGATCCCAAACAGGCGCTTTACTTTATTTATTTATTTATTTTCTCACCACAATAAACATTGCAAACATTATTACAGTTACGGTACATGATATGGTTTAGTTTACTGTGGGAGACTGGTGCCTAAGCTAGGCTTTAAGGGCCTGTATTTCAGGTCACCAGGTCTCCACCCTCTAGCAGTTAGATACATTTAATAGAATAACAAAAAATAAAAATAAAAGTGATTTAACTTTAAACTGAGAAAATAAAACAAAAATAACAAACAAAAAAGAATGGTTTGGTTTAGTGTTAGTATTGTTAGTAAACATTTGTAGTGAGAGCGTCAGTAAGTAGATGTGTTTTGTGTCATGTGTGTGTATGTCTGAGAGTGCGTGGGTGGGGGTCAGTGTGTGGGCGTGCGTGTGTTGAGGGCAGTGGGTGAAGATTTATTAAACCGTATTTGGTACTTTAAGTCACGATGGCAAGCAGTTTTTCGGTGTCATCATAGTTGAGTCCCAGGAGCCACGTGGTTAGCTTCTTTTTGCATTGCCCCTTATTGAGGTGAAATATGGGTTGGAAATTATTGATTTTGTTGTACAAAAATCGTCCCAGAAAGCAAAAGAAGCGGTTAGAAAAAACAGTCGAAAGGGGAGACTGAGTGCGACTTACGGGATTATATCGTCTCTTACCATGTGTCATTGAGGGGTGATATGTGAGTAATGAATGTTGTTTTAGTAGAAACTTTTTGAAAAACACTTTGTGAAAATTATTTCATCATCACTCAAAACGGTGAAGGAAAACATCGTGAGGAAACCGGGATTACGGCCCGCTCCCACTGACAGACAGAAGGCTTGTGTTCCAGCAGTGGGAACAGTATAGGCTAATTATGAATTGGCTATTTGGTATTTTTAGGACATCACAGTGGGAACTATTTATGATGATTAGAGTGTGCATTAATATTTTTAGGAAATCAATTTGGGGGTTATTTGTGATGTGATTAAATACGAATGCCAAATAAAATGATGGAATAATACAGTGGTCACTTGTTACAGCTCAAGATGAAGTGAGGATAATCGGAGTACCGGAATGGAGGGGCGAGTTGGGCTCGATATTTAGCGTCAATTGCTCAGCCGCCCCTTATACTGCTGAAATTGTGTGGATGTTCGACGGGAAACCGCTGGAGAAGAATGATCGGTAACTATTAGATTAATTAGTGAAAAAATTTAGTGCTTAGTGATAATGTTTACTCTGGTTCCTATTGATAGCATACAAGAAAGTATCACCGTGTTGCAAACCAATTAATGAGGTAATTGTAACTTCACAGCATGTAATGGAATCTATTATCCAACATCACCGGGCAGTGGCTTGCACAGAGTTTTTAGACAGGGTAGGCAGAAATTAAAAAAAAGGCAAAAAAAAAACTGAATAACCGATTGCTATACCTACCTACACAGCATGCAACCTGTGAGGCAATTAAATTAATGATTTGTTTTGTATTGAATTTACAATTGATTTACCTTTAGTTTGCACCTATTAATTATTGCAAATCCGGTCTATGATTAGGTACTTCACGATCATCTTTTATTTTTTCACCGATAGATAATTTTGAAAATGCATAATTTTTTCTTTTCTTTGTTCACACACCACCTGAACAACTTTCACAGCGAATATTATCTAGTTTTCACACTATTTATCAACGTTAAAATCTTAAATACAATATAACATAGCTCGAAACTAACAACCAAAACAAACAATGGCAAACTCAAACTCAAACTCAAACTCAAACTCAAACTCAAACTCAAACTCAAACTCAAACTCAAAACTCAAACTCAAACTCAAACTCAAAGCATTTATTTCAATTAAACCATTTACAGGCACTTTTGAATTGTCAAAAAGTCGACCAGTTGGAAAGTTGAAGCTAGTTGCCCATTCCAAAACGTAGATCTCTATGGAGAAGAACGGGCAAGAAACTCCATGGACACTCTTTTTAATCATGTTATGTATTACAAAAACTTGGGAACATTATTCTTGTTGCTTCTATATGTGAGACAATGTAAAAAAAAAACAATTCTAAATATAAAATTTAAAATTAGCCATGGAAGTTAAGAGATGACCAGTCTCAACCGACGGCGCCCGTTCACGAACTTGACGCGTGGATCAGCACCATCCAGCTCAACCATTTTGTAGGGAACCGAATGATCCAACACACGCGCCACCATCAGCGAGACATTTAAGTGAGCATGACATACTCTCAACTGCCACGCTTTTTCAAGTCAACGTACATCAAAACAATATAATTATTATACGGATGCATGGTACTCACATTTACAAAGTTTAAACAAAATGCTTCTAAATTATACAAAAATAAAGTTTGCAATGTATTTGAGAAATTAATCAAATTTGATTTCCAAAAAGAAAGAAAAATATTTAATATCTTTTGAATTTTTTATAAATAATACTTAATTAAGTCATAATAAAAACTTATTCGTAATGTCAGAAAATAAAAATACTAGGAACAGAAATGTTCATAATGTCAGAAAACAAAAAAGGGAAGCATCTCTTCCAAATATGAAAATTTTAAATAGCAAGCCCAGGTGCCTGTGGAGTCGGACCAGCATTAAGCCAAGCATTTTTATCAACAATGTAATCATCTAACTTATAATATGCTTGTCTACATAGTGTGCGTTTAATGCATAATTTAAATTTCTTTTCATTTAGTTCAAGAATATCGGCTGGTATTTTATTATAACATTTTACACAGTACCCCATAAAAGAAGTGTGTACTTTAGACAATCTGAAATGTGGTTGATCTAATTTGTTCCTATTTCTAGTATTAAAATTGTGCCTGTCACTTATCTTACTAAACAGATGTAGATTTTTACGAACGTACATAATGTTTTCAAAGATATATTGACAAGGTACCGTCATGATGTTAATTGTTTTGAACAGTTCCCTAAGAGATTCGCGTCTGCGTAGGTTGTAGATGGCCCTGACAGCCCTCTTTTGCAGAATGAAGATCGACTCAATATCCGCAGCACGTCCCCATAGCAAAATACCGTAAGACATGATGCTATGAAAGTAACTAAAATAGACCAGTCTCGCGGTATCCACGTCTGTTAATTGACGGATCTTCCAAACAGCGTAAGCGGCAGAACTTGGCGTCGGAATTACTCGGAATATGAAAATAATACTTCAAGAAAGTAATTGTTGTTTATGTAGCGACAATTCAATGAAACAATGCTACTTTTTAAAATAGTCGCTTAACCAACTTTGTTCGGAAAACTTCGGCAAGTATCGTAATTCGTCTCGTTGTAAAAAATCGTAAAAAGCCAGTGACTACCCTGTACGGTTGCGTTATTTGTTACATAGTGTGCCACGTATGTATAGGAACGCACACATAGTAAATCTGTATGACCACGAAAGCACACATATAAACATTAAGACGCGAATATTTCGTGTCTCTCCCGAGGTACTCAGCGGTGCTAGTGCATCGCAATGCGAAGTTGCGTCAAATTGTACTAACGAACGGGTATTCTATTGATGATACTAATGATACGACCGGCGCTCGACAGGTGGCGCTGATTTTTTTTTGTAAAATAATATTAGTTTTACATATTTATCTGATTTAGGTAGGGTAGGCAGTGTCTTTCTGTCTTTATGGACTGTACGCCACTGGCACAGGGATGATAATGTTCCAGTAAAAAAATAAGAATAGAAAATACTCCTTAATGGACCAAACTTAAGTATTATTACAAATTACAGAATAAAGTCTACAAACAGCACACGAGAGTTAAGCCAGGCTGAAAATCAAGAAATTCAAGATAATCTAGAAAATACTTACCTTCCGAGCAAGTTGATTGTATCCACATTGACGATATCAAACACAAGCACAGATGATGCTGGGAATTACACATGCATCGCCAAAGTTGAAAACTTAAATGTTTCTAAACTGGCGACCTTGGACCTGCGCTTCGAAGCCAAGCTGGTGAACACGTCTCATAGTCCGATCAGGAAGAATTCCACTAACCTTGCTTATTTTAATCTATTTTGCACTTTCGAAGGTTAGTATTGTAAATATCTCATATTCATGGAAGCAAAAATTGCATTTAGTTAAAAGTTGCCAGCAACAAAAAAAAATATGCTCAACTTTTATTAACAGTTAATTGAATTAATACAGGGCTTGATTAAAATGTGATCAGCTTTAACGCAATTATAATTTTTATTAATTTAATATTTTAATTTCCACCAGCCTACAAACCCAAAGAAGTAAAATGGACGTTCAAAACAAAATATGGTGATAGTGAAAACATCACTGGAGAAAACTGTACCAAAATTGTTAAGATAGATCCCAAGCGTATCACAAGCACTTGTCAAGTAGCAATCCATGGAATTGAACACAATGGCAGTTACTCCTGCGAGTTAGATGACCCCGTGTCCTCTAAAAAACTTAAGGGAACTATAGAAATCCTCGTCATCGCTAAACCCCAACTCACAATAAATAAGGTCATTCCTATAAACACCACTCAAGTGTACATAAACTGGACCGTCCAGGCTTTCAATTCGCCAATAAAAACATATTATTTACTGTATCTCAAAAATAATAAGAAAGAAGAAGGCTTTAGACATTATCGAGTACCCCCAACAATTGATCCTCAGAACACATCATTCGTTTTGGGTGGTCTAGAGAACTCAACGACATATACATTCAAGATGCAAGTTATAACTGAATATGGAGAGAGCGATAGTAAGGATACCATATATGAAAATGTGACGACTTTGTCTGAGGAGCCGATTTTTAGGCCGAATATTTCTATAAACGGGTTCTCGGCGACTTCGGTAACGATCGGCTGGGCGCCTCCGCCAGAAAAGATAGCAGACCTGATACATTATTATTTACTAGAGGCTCGGAAAAAAGATAATGGCACTGCGATCCTAAATGCTTGCCACGAGCGTGACGACAAGAATCTACCGTACATGTTCGAACATTTGGAGCCGCACAGTACTTACGTGTTTAAGGTAAAGTTAATATCTTATCATTAAATTTCAAGTAGGTTTTTTTTTTTGGGAATGACATCTCGCAGGTCAACCTATGAGCAGTGATAGGAATAGGTAGTGCCTATTAGCCTAAACTTCGAAGAACAGAGACAAGAAACGGAGACTTCCTTAGGACTAAATTATTTCCGGCACATCTGTCTCGAAATTTCGAGACAACACTTAAATACATTTAAAAAAATGTGTTATTTGGAATAAGTAATTCGTCTATATTTATCTAAAGTTTGTCTATAAATGTGATAGTTTGTATGGATGTCCATTACTCAATTCCACTGAAAATGCTGATTTTGGTAGTGATATAGATTAAGGTGTGGAATAGCACATATGCTACTTCCTATTAAAAAAAAGTATAGTTCCCATAGGATACAAAAACAATAGAAAAAAAAATTCAGAAAATTTTATGGTTGTAACGACTGTGTATGTTATTATTTTATTATGATACTAGCTGTGCCCGCGACTTCGTCCGCGTGGAATAGTGACTTTTTGGGCAGCATATTTTGAATTACATAATAATATACCGTAATATTTATTTACAAAATTTTAAAGAAAATTAAGAAAAAGAACCTAACCTAAAAACCCTAAAATATAAATAAATGAAATATGCAAACAGTCAGTATTCAAGTGAATCGCAATAATCGAATGAAACTATTCGCTTATACTCTCCAGGATACGTGCGTTCGCTACGAATAACTGAATCCTTATGGCAGCGGCGCGTTTTTTTTTTTTTGTTGGGCATCTCGCAGTTGGCCTTGAGAGGCCGTGACTGCTCAACCGGGCTTTCCTGGGGCTGCCATTCAGAAACTAATCTTAACGCCTCCAGCCAGGGCTTACAAACTAAATTTATATACTAAGCGACTGCACGCTGAGGGCACCCCCTGTGGGGTACGGACCTCGGCTCAGGGCGTCACTGATAGGGGGACAGCTATCACTATTGGGGACAGGCTGGATCGAAATAGGCAGTGGCGCGGCTGTCAGCGCGCTTTATATAGCCACGGACGCGCAGGCGCGAGGCGTGTACGTACTCTGATAGAATACCTTAACAAATGTTCGCCGTGATTCTTTAAATTGACATAACTTTTTTATTTATGAACTGATTGACATGAAATAAACACTAAATGTTAAGTGAAGCTTACTACAATATATTAGTGAAAACCGCATCTAAATCGAATAAGCCGTTTCTGATATTAGCGTGCACAAACACACAGACAAACAGACAAACCGACAAACAGACAAAAAAAAAATTAATTACAATCTCGGGTTCGGCATCGATATAATAATAACCCCTGCTACTTTTTTTTTATATATTTCGATTGTACAGACACCACTTTTCTACAATTTTATTATATGTATAGATATCTAGTCGCAAACTTTAGGTAAATATAGACGAATTACTTATTCCAAATAACATTTTTTTTAAATGTATTTATGTGTTGTCTCGAAATTTCGGGACAGATGTCTCGGAAAAAATTTAGTCCTAAGGAAGTCTCCGTTTCTTGTCTCTGTTCTTCGAAGTTTAGGCAAATAGGCACTACCTATTCCTATCACTGCCTATGAGGTTGTCGGCTGCTTAACCGGACTGGCCTCTGGCTGCCTTAAGAAGTTAAAGCCTCCGAAAAGTCACAGACTTCTGAAATTAAAGTTATTTTTCACTTTGTAGTGTTTAAATTCCGGAAGTCGGTAGTTTTTTTTTTACTTAGTCATAGCCGAGTGAAAAACCAACCAACCAAATATAATGTAGAAATATATTTAAAAAAAAATATGATAATTATTTTCCTTTTTCTATACTTGTACATATTATTATTTTAAGACCAGTCGTTTTTAAATATGTAAATACCTATAAAAATAAATTATTTACCATATTTTTCATCCAATTTCAAGGTGAAAGCCTGTTCATACTACTCAAATACTTGCGGTGATTGGTCAGACAAGATGGAAGCAGCAACCTTGGATGGTGTGCCGGGCGTACCCAGCAATGTCGACGTCAAATGTAGTGTTGACTATTTGAACCTTACTTGGAACGCTCCCTTCAAGCCTAATGCTGAGATCAAAGGATATACCGTGAGTATAGAAGTTTCTTCCTTAAAACATCACCGAAGGGTTATAGGAGTACAGCACCCTAATTGCGTAACTCACGATTCATCATAATTTGTTTCGTTTTGAAACAAATGGCTGAACCATTGCTTCTTATGTTCGAAAAATGTGTCTGCTCAGCAACGTAAATAACGCAATGAATATTGTTGAACTGTCAAAATGAAACCGATTATGATTAATCGCGTGTTACGCAATTAGGGTGCTGGAGTACGTATAGTAGACCCAAATTTCGTTAGATAATGTTAATGTCTCTGGGGCTCGTGGTTAAGGTCGGTAGATCAGGTTAATTACGCTTGTCGTGGTTGGTCCGTGGATGGCTGATCATCTTTACATACCAAGATCTCTCCGTGTCTCGGAAAGCACGTGAAGCCGTTGGTCCCGGCTGTCATTTATGTATCTTTGACAGTCGTTACAGGTCGTCAGAAGCCCGAAGTTTGACAACCAGTCTTAACAACGGGTAACTGGGTTGTGGAGGTCAGATAGGCGGTCGCTCCATGTAAATTACTGGTATTCAGCTTCATCCGGTTAGACTGGAAGCCGACCCCGGCATAGTCGGGAAAAGGCTAGGCAGATGAACCTAATAGGGACGAGCTTATTAACATCAACCATCCACAAAAATTCTGACCTCTGCCTACTTGTGAGACATTCAGAACAAAATATCGCGCCTGTATTCTTCGATGGGTTAAGCAGACATACCTATATTACACCCACATTTCACCAGTTATATTTAAATCCCATGTAATAGGAGGCGAGCCTAATGCTATCAACCGGGCACAGAGTAACGGTGGAGTTTCTTGCCCATTCTTCTCCATACGAAACTTAATTTTGGAAGGGGCGACTAGAATCAATTCTATTTTAATGTAAATGTTGACGTTCAAAACTGCCTTTTAAGAGCCTATTTGAAATGAATGCTTTGACTTTGACACAAATCCAGACTCCGAGACTGAGAAAGTCCAGATGAAAAAACCTTCATCATACCCTGGAATCGAGCCCGGGACCTCATGCTTAACAGTAGCGTTGGCGAGAACTAGACTTAGGCAGTCTTGTCCGTCACAATCGTCACCAAGGCTCCTGGACGTAGGCCTCCTACAAGTATCGCCATATCAACCGGTCCTGTGGTCTTGCATTTAGCGGATTCCAAGCTTCAGAACTTTTTGGCAGAAGTTTCTTAACATAACTTAATCAGCCAATGTTTTCTCTCAGTCTTCCTCTCTGTGAGAGAGTGGCCGTAAATCAACATGGCGAGCCAAAGACGGGTTGGTGGATGCCTGCCTGTTGAATTTATGATACTAAGAAGACTTGTCCGTTTCTCCAAGATGTTTTCTTTTATCGTTTTAGAAGACTGTTATAATACTTACAGAAGATTATTAAACTACTTTCGGTAGTGAAAAATAAATTATGAAATTTGATAAAAATTAAAATGTATGTAGAAATATACAACTTATTGTGATTTTGAGTCATAAAAGCACATTACTGTTTTATTATATTAAAATGAAAAGTCGTAATTTTTTATCTGTATATCACGTGACCTAAAACACGAGCCGCCATGGTGTGACGTCATATAGGCAAAAACTGTCAGTTCAAGGAGTAATAATTGTGTTCTTTCGTCAGTGCATTTAATTTGTACCTTTATTTTATTCATTATTTTCCCAAAAAACACCAAATATTTATAGCTGTTAACGTTGAATGAGTGCCGGTCGTACATACACGACTGTTGTTTTTACCAATATTACGTCACCAAAATTGTCGAATAAAAAAGGTTTAAAATTTAATTTAATTTTATGGCAAGAAAGCGTGTTTATTTTGCCGATATTTTTATTTTTGTGGCCTTTTATTAGGAAAATCAATATTTTGAAGTACTTTTTCAAATATAGTAGAATACTCTATTGTAGTGTCATGAAAAGGTAACGCGTGTACAAAGTTTCAACTCGAACGACAAAGAAGAAGTGGATCAAAATTCAATTGCAACGTTTGAGCCAAACCAACAGGCTCACATGAGAATGAAACCGTATCATAATTAGCCATATTGTTCACTCTATCTCTGCTTTCTGTCAATTTTCGACCGACTGCAACAAGGAGGAGGTTCCCAATTCATCAATTTTTTTTTGTGTGTATCTTCCGCGATGTCTCCGCCAATTCTGGATCTAATTCGAAAATTCTTCTTTTAACATAGCTAGTAATGGCATACGAATTGGTGTGGTATAGATGCCTACTATAACTAAAAAGTAAAAATTAGTATATGTGAAGCTTTTTAAAGATATTAAGATCATACCATACCATATGTACAGTCACGGACTTTAAATTGATAAGCCACTTGCCACAGTTCCTATTTTAGCCGTGTAATGCAAATCGGGTTTAGTCGGTTATACTCGTACATGTCCAGAGTGACGACCCAAAGTCAACCAATTGCAGAGCTAGCAACCGTAACCTAGCAACAATTGTTTTAGCGTAGCGATGGTAACGTTATGATTAGTCATTTCGACATCGGAAAAACTCGCACCCACGATGTTATCCGAACGTGTAGCGTCCAAGAGACGTTCATGACAAATATGATAACTGTTGCATATAAAGGCTACGATTCACCAAAATTCGAAATTATCGTCTCTGACATTTCAACTGTCACTGTCTTTGGATAGGTTTTCAGAAATAACGAGTATTTAATGAGATCTTATTCAAAGGAGGTCAGTATCAAATAGATTGGATAAACTTATGCAACAGTGTATTGATTTATCTTTGACAATTTATTAGTCAACCTCGATGGATAAGCCTATTTCCGATTATAAGTAATTTGTCATCTTATTTACGAGCATGCGGCTTAAGTTCGTGTTTAATCGTGTAATCTCGTGAATGTATAAAACTGCAAAATTGGAAAGTTTAATAGTGGCTTATCAATTAAAGTCCGGGACTGTACCATATACTCAGAAATAAATAAATATACTATACTATACTATAGCCCTTCCAAAAAAAAAACATACCAAGTCAAATTAAAGTAATTCTTGTTGTTTTTTCTTTTGTAAAAAAGTATTTTTACCTACACCATTTAACATACGGTACGCAGAAGTCCACTCAACCTAATACCATGTGTTTTGTTTTCCGTCTCAGATGGAGATAACTGGTAATATGACGTATAAGGACCGCACTGGTGAACAAAGGGATGTTACATGGGGCCCGCTGTCCAAGTTCATGACCAATGACTCAACTAGCACCAGGTAAGTTCAAACATGTTCTCAAGTCGAAGCATGTTCTGTAACGCAAAGCGTCAAGTGGCGTCAACTATCGTTTCAAGGGCACGCGCACCGACACCGATTGAGTATGAAAGTTAAGATCCGTATCCTTATCCGCGGATCTTAACGCCAATTATCCGGATCCGTATCTGCGGATCTACATTTTTAATAATCCGGGCACATCACTAGTATGTATGTATGATAACCAGTGATCGGATAATCGGACGCTGATATACCTAAACTTCACTTTTATTCCCACGAAAGAATGTATTATTCTTTTATTAAATTATATTTATTGACTACAGTATAAAGTTTTCTATTTTTTTTTCTTTGCAGGGTCAACGACTTGCCTCCGAACACTAAGTTCACTATTCGTCTGAGCGCGATGACGCGTACGCGCCGACGCGGCGAGGAGAACGTGACGTCATGCCAGACCAAATACGCCCCGCCCGACACGCCGCCACGACCGCGATGGAGGAAGGTATGAAACAAACTTTTGAATGTTTGTCCGTGGCTAGCGGCACACAGATAGTTTATAGCCAGGATAGGGTTCTTTTAATCCCAGTAGAACGTTCCCGAGGAGTTCTCCCAGGCGAAGTCGCAGGCAAAATAAGCTAGTCAAACAATAGAAATGAATAATGAAGCAGCATGAGATTCAGTCTTATTAACCGACGAAAAAAATTAAGTTCTTAAGTCGACGAGTTTTTTTTTTAAATACCACGCACGCATAACTTTTTTAATATTTTCCAGATCTTAGAAAACAGCACATACATGTTCAAAATGTATCTACCAAGAATTTCGGAGCGAAATGGACCCATATGCTGTTACAGGTAATTTATTAATAATATTTTCTTTAAAGGTCGTGGGAACAGCGGCGTTATATCGTAGCATGAAGGTTGGTTTTCGTAGTTGAAGTGCAACTATTATCGTGCATTTGACGGTATGCTTTCCGACAAGGATTAGGTTTTTACTTGCATATGTCTCAAATAAGTATCAAGGAATATACAGGGCACAAACGGCCATATAAAAAAAACCTTCCCTTGATTTAATAGCATAATTTTTGCTGGGCTATTGTGACGCCCATTTCTTCCTCTATCTATACTGTGTTCGCGATTCAGTTTCCAAACAAGTGAGCAAATGTGTTTTCGGAAAAGAACTTTTAAGCTTTTTTAATAATATAGGTCCTCACCGGACACCGTTGTTTCGGATAAGGCGGGAGGAAACGCCCGGATTCTCCACTGCGAAGATCGCCCTGAGGACACGGTGGAGCATACGGTGGAGGTCTGCCCGACTTGGGCAGAGCACCGCCGTGTCCTTGTGGAGGCGATCGGTGGCGGCGATCTCTCGCATCCGGCCCTGGTCCAGGCCATGGTACGAAGCGAGAGTGTTTGGGTAGCCGTCACCTCCTTCTGCGAAGCAGTAATCCTCGCGAAGAGGGAGGCGGCGCTCGTGAGGGAGAGGCAGTATATGCGTCCTCATGGCCTTAGTTGCCGTGGGAGACGCCCTGGGCGTCGGGAATCCTAGGCTGATTCCCGGCCACCTTAGGCGCAGGCTTGCGGACGGCGAGTAATGGGTAGCTCGCTGTCTAGTAAGGACTAAACCCGGGTCGAAGGCGCACCACTCGTTCTTGTTCCACTCGCGCCTCAAAGAGATGTCAGCTCCAACTGGTGGGGTCCGCAAGGGCCGATGCCTACCAGGGGTGCAGGTTTTTCGAAAGAGATACCGCGGCCCCTGGCACGCAGGCAACTGAGGGAACACGGGTGGGTTTTAGTCAGTAAAAGTCTGAGACGCCATCCTGCTCCACCTAAAACGGGAGAAGTTATTTGAGGATTTGCCAGACAAAAAAAGTGTGTGTTGAGCATGTGGGGAATAGTTGCATTTATTTAGTAAGACTTTTCTCCAGAAAGAAGAAACCGCTCTGTGTCAATATAATTGTGTTCAAATAGCCAGTTTGTAACAGTTTTTTTAAGGTGTTACATAGATATGAGTAGAATTGTAGATCTTTATTGAGGCCGTTATATAAATGATAAAGTAGTATATGAAAATGTACATAACTAGGTATTGTAACACTCGTGTGATACTACTCCTGTTTTAATATCCCTTGCAAACATTTATGCAACTTTTTCATAAACTACTATATCCACACCGTCATAAAGTTGATATTCGTTTACGTGAAATTGGAAGAAATTATTTGAAGAGACAGTTTACAATTGATTCCAGGGTATACATGGTCCGTCTGCTCCCTGGTAACAGGCTGCCGTCTCCGCGTGACCTCGAGGTGATAGACTACAAGGAATCTTCGACTAAGTTCGGTGCATACATTGCTGATGTCTTTTCACAGTAAGTCTCTTCTAATAATAATCTTACAATAGGATATTTTACTCTATATGAGAAAAAAAAATGATTGAGATAGCTTAGACGAAAAGCAGTCGGAAAATTTTAGTTTTAGTTCATGAAATAACAAAATAAATTTTAAAATTAAATTCAAAGATTTCAGTTTTTATTAATTTGTTATTTGAACACCACGAATAGTAGCCGTCATGATAATACGTCATACGGCGTGTCAATTGAACAACTTTGTACTTTTATTATTTTCATAACCAAAGTCATTTTTATTGAAATAGTATCTTACATTCAGGAACAGCAAACCAACGATAAGTAGAATAATAACTATTTTTTTTTTATTATAAACAATTTTCATATAAAATATCAGCGTATTTGTTTACATAGCAAACTGACGTCATACCCAGAAACCAATATGGCTTCCACTGCGTCCAGCGTTTTCGTAAAATTACGCGCGAAATTTGAAAATGCAAAATTGTAATGCATTTTTATTGCACTAATCGATAAAATAAAAATGTTGCTTTTTTGTGGTTTATTAGCACTTTAGAATCTAATTAGGACAGATTTCAAAAATGGGTGTAATAGGGTTATTAATGGAAATCTCGAAGAAGGAATCCGGCCTCCTCTCTGTGAGAGAGAGTGGGGCCGTAATCTACCACGCGAGCCCAGTGCGCGTAGGTGGATGTCACAAGTCTTCAAATTTTTGGATCTAGGACATGCCGGTTTCCTCACGATATTTTCCTTAACCGTTTTAAAAGCAGTGGTGGAGAAATTAAATACACAAAGAAAAGTGCCTACGTCGGTTCGAACTCACAACCTACAATTCGGGTACACTTGGGGCCGTTACCACTAGGCCACCATTGCTCTAAAGCTAATATAATGTTCTTATAGCCAATTTACTGAAAACAACTTGGATGTAGCTCGCTCGGCTTTACCCGTGATTGGTTGCATTTGTAACATAACCCATTTACTCGGGGTATTAACTTACGTGCCGAGCCCTAGCTTAGTAACTTACGTGCCGCGATCTGTAATTTATTTCCAAACTTCAGTACAAGTTACGTCAATGACTATGTTAGAAGTTGACCTCATTCTTTTTCCGTGCGAGGCAACGAGTGCTCGCGCTCCTATCTTCGGTTGTTTGATTCTGATTTTTGTACAACTGACGTACCGTGTGGTGCCGGACGTAAAAGAATAGCACCATCCCATTTCTTCCCGTGGGTGTCGTAGAAGGCGACTAAGGGACTTACTAGAGAATGGGCAGCAGCGTTCTCTATGAATATTACCACCATACTGCGATCGCCAACCCGCCTGCCAAGCGTGGCGATTATGGCAATCCCGTCACCGTTTGGAGGAGGCGTATGTCCAGCAGTGGACGTCTTTCGGCTGAAATGATGATGATGAATGATGACGTACCGCGATGTTCTGGGAGAACTAATGTTATGTAAAAAAAACCTGCCTTTCCAGCGACCGATTCCCCAGTGACAACGAGCTAGTTCTAGGCGATGACAAGATAATCTTCGACCGATCAGACCCGACGCTAACGCAGGACACGTGCCGTCGCTGCCTCAAGCGCCCGAAGAGAATGCACTACGAAGTGCCACACACACCACCTGCCACCACTACGATTGAAAGCATAGATCAGGATGATCTTGGATATGATGTGACTCGTGACCCTATTGAAAGAACAAGAAGGTCTTCTGATGGCATGCAGTAAGACTTTTTTATTATTACCCCTTTTTATTGGAAGTTTGGTATTTACATGTATGTATGCTACGTGTTTTGTATACAGGGTCAAATTAAATTAGCCGGCAATACTTTACCCTCGTATAGCGTACCGACAATGAAAACAAATGAAACAAAAAAATTATACTTAAATCGTCTCATTACTAAACGAGTTCTAACTTCTGTCCAAGCTCACATTCGAGTCAGTTGTAAAAAAAAAAACAACTTTTAACTCGAATCTATAATGTTGTCTATTTTGTAAAAGAACTTTACCCTTTATTACACAAATAGGGTATAATCCAATTTATTAAAAACTATTTTCATTTGAATATTGGGACGAAAAATGTAACAGAAAAATAAAAATAAATTGATTGATATCCATTTACTCAATTGAAAACGATTTAAACCAAATTTATTTTTCGACTTTTTATCACGTGACCACACGTGACGACAACTTTGTGTAAACTAAAGTACTTATTTGTAATTGTAATCAAGTGAATGTCGAGTTTATAATTAACAAGATTTTCAAGCAGAAAGTCAGAAGAAAGTAAGAAGCGTTCTGACGGTAAATTCAAAACAACGAAAAATTAATATGATTTTAATCGTTTTTAATTGAGAAATTTTTAATTGGATATAAATAAATTTATTTTTATTTTTTGGTAAATATTTCAATCTTCAAATTAAAATAGTTTTTAATAAATTGGACAATACCCTATTGTTAATTTTTGTAACTAAGAGGCAATTTCGATCGAACACATTTATGAACACCACAATTAATAATATACAAGGTGTAACAGCATTACAGCATAAATGCAAGTCCTGAAAGTATTTGTTATATACATAGTTCATAATTGACTACTGAATCGATTTCAGTTACTTTTAATATGTTTACATCATACCTACTACTGGTTGAACCAAAGAAAAGTCAATCTTATCTCATGGACATAAGATTCCATTTTAAATGCATAAAGTAATAAAAGGGTCAACACGGTAGCAATTAGGTTTTTGTTTTTTTAAACAAGTTTTGGTCATTGTATTATGGTTTTAACTCAATACTCAAATTGGAGTGTATGAGGTCTAGTGTTCATTATGTTAAATGTTGTATAAGTGCAGACGCCAGCACATCAAGCTACCCCATTCTGTCAAATTTCTGTGACAGATTTTGATCTTTATTACATAAACATAAGGTTCATGTTCAATTGGGAAAATTTGACAGTTTGGGGTAGCTTGACACATCAAGCTACCCCAAACTGTCAAATTTTCCAAAAGTTCCAAAAGTTCCAAAAGTTGTTGTAAAGCACACTTTACAACAACTTTTTCACCGAACATTTTGTTGTGATAACAGATTCAAAACGGTTTTTACTCAAATCTTTAAAACACTATCAAGTGTAGCACTGCCATGGGACTTAAAAGTTATTGGTGAAATGTGAAGTGGATGTACTTTACACCTGTCTGCTGTCCTCTTCGGTTGATTGAATACAGACGTCATGTTATGTAACTAATGTATATTTGCAGGGACTATGGGCTTGACCCTACTATGGCAAATAAGGATGATGACTCGGAAATCCGCGTTAAAGATGGCATTCTCGATCCCAGCGCCAACTACACGCTGTTTGTGGAACTAATTTGTAAGTAAACCATTAAATTGTTAATCTATCTATATGTAGTTTAAAACAAAGTCGTTTTTCGTGTTTGCGTGTGTGAATTAGTTCCTATTAACTATACAATGGATTTCATGCGGTTTTCACTTTCATTTAGAGCGTTTGTTAAGTAAGATATGATTAGATGGTAAGTAACATATTATGGCAGAGAAATTTCGATGTTTTGACATCACACTATACTCCGTTTGAAATAACATTAGACATTTAAATAAACCTGTTTTACAGTCTGTTCAACTGATTTTGACTTCTAATGCATTGGTAGCACAATAAATGGCATCTGCAGTAAACAGTTGGAATTGTAACCACTTTTTTGCTTTTAATGCCATCCTTATGCCTTCGGAATAGAAATCAAAATCGGTTGAATGGACTGTAAAAAAAGGTTTGTTTGAATGTCTAATCTTAACTCAAATGGAGTATAGTTGATTGCACCCAAGCTATGCTTACTGGGCACTTACTGGGTACTGAGTTGCGAAATATAAAGTAAATATTCTCAATAGTAGTCGCCTTCTCATGTGTGTAGGCAGAAACTACAATACGCCACCTACTACGATCAGGATACGCCAACTGCGAGTACTACGCACCGGACCTATATGTCTTCCTAAGACGTTTTTGGCGTTTCCACTCTGTCTTGTAAATACCTTTTGTTAATCGCCTTTCATTCATCCTCTCAACATGACCAAACCATCTAAGCATACAAATAACCTTTGTGATAAATACATTGTAAATAAATTCGCAAGTTACATAATATTTTCTCATATATCCCTCATTATAAACATTTTCTCATATTTGTAGCGACTGCCAACCCAGACGAGACGTTATTCAGCGACTACACAACATTACTAATGCCTGCGCCGAGCCCGCCTATACCTGTGCCTTCTACCGCACTCGAGATAGCATTACAGGTAATTATGGACTTTATTGCAATTGTATAAGATCGATTTTAAAAGGTCATGTGTTTAAGCATCTTTTACACAATCAGCGTAGACACGGATTAATGCCACAAATCGTATAGCGATTATTGCATGGAAATTATCACCATACTAACTTTTGCCAGCGGCTTTGACCGCGATCAACTTTCATCCCCTATTTAACTCCCTTAGGGGTTGAATTTCGAAAAATCCTTCCTTATTTCTTGTCTACATTATATAGGGAACCTCTGTGCAAAATATCAGCTTTCTAGGTCCAAGGGTTTGGGCTGGACGTTGATGAGTCAGTCAGGACCTTTGTTTTTATTTATATAGATGACGGGTGAGAAACTCTCCCCGTTTAAACGCGGCTTTATCTATACGGGTCATTTGTGGAACTCTGACAGTCGTTACGGGTAGTCAGAAGCCGAAAGTCTGACAATCAGTCTTACCAAGTTGCGATACGTCAACTGTCTACATAATAAGGTTCATGAGATACAGCCCGCTGACACACAGACGGACAGCGGAGGCTTAATTATAAGGTTTCGTTATCACCCATGGATGGAAGCCCTCAGGCTAGGTGTAGCGACGATCTTCGCAGGGTGGCTGGTAGCAGCGGGATGAGAGTTGCCGAGAATCGAGTTGAATGGGAAACCGGCATGTCTTGGAAACAAAAATTCGGAGACTGCTCGCGTGGTAGATTACCGCCCACTCCCTCTCGAGAGAGGAGGCCTGTGTCCCAACAATGAGTACGTTATAGGCTGATAATGCTATGATTATGAGTTGACGGCGTACAATACGCGCACAGGTGCGCAGGTGTGCTGGAAGATATTTCTGTAGAAATAAGCATTACCATTGTACGTATTTTTCTGTTCCTTTCTTCTTGTCTGTTTATATGTGTGTGCATAAATGGTTAAATAAATAAATAAAATTATACGGTATTTTCCAATTTAAACTGTTCTAATTTGAAGATTGGGACGAAATATGTAACAGAAAAATAAAAGTAAATTGATTTATATCCATTTTCTCAATTAAAAACGATTTAAATCAAATTAGTTTTTCATTGTTTTGAATTTACCGCCAAAACGCTCCTTACGATTACTTTTTATCACGTGACCACACGTGACGTCAACTTTTTGTAAATTAAAGTAGTTAGTAAGTAAACAAGTGAATGTCGAGTTTATAATTAACAAGACTTTTAATGGATATAGGAAGTGATATATTACTGGTGTGCGGTGCCTCTGTGCACAAATACTTCTAAAACTGCGCCAAACTAAGTATTTGTACCGGTGCCGTTTACACAAAGCTGACGTCATGATGTCACGTGATAAAAAGCCATCGTAAGAAGCGCTCTGGCGGTAAATTCAAAACAACGAAAAATAAATTTGATTTTAAACGTTTTTAATGGAGAAAATGGATATAAACAAATTTATTTAAATATAAATCTGTTAAATATATCGTCCCATTCTTCAAATTAAAATAGTTTTTATTAAATTGGAAAATACCCTATTTGAGAGGCCTATGTCCAGCAGTGGACTGCTGTAGGCTGATGATGATCATGGCAACCTTTGGCAAAATGATCAAATATGAAGTATAAAAGACGAAGTCGCAGGCATCAGCAAAAACTACCTACCACTATAAAACCTCTTCTATTTGACCTTTCTATTTTTGTTTAGATAACATGCGCAGTGGCCGCAGTGATCCTCTTACTGATGATCATCTTCTGCATCATGCAAACGCGACGCACACGCAAGATGCCTGCGCACGCGCAACTTGAGTTGCACAACCCTATTACTGCGGCTATTAGGTAAGATATAATATTCTAGCCATACCTTAGCTTAGAGGTGAAGTTCTTATCTATACATACAGAGTTGCTGGGATATCGACGCGCAACTTGTTAACATAGATCCACCAAATGATTCTAAAATCCGCATTTAAATTTTCCGAAGGTTATTAAAATAAAATATATTTTGCTGTGTCATAGAAAAGTGCAATTTAAAATGTATGGTTTAGCATTTATTTTTTATAACCGTCGAAAACATTGTTGTCTTTGTTCTGCCTAGAATCATGTGCCGAATTCATAGTTTCGATTGGTCCCTGTATTATAATTTAAAGTCGCTTTTCGTATCTGTCTGTGTAACCGCGTTGTTCTTTTAAATTACGCAGATTTGGATGCTCTTTTCACCACCATTTAGTTCATTTCTTCTGGAAGTTTTATGTGTATCATACATGAATACAGTCAAAATCTGTTATAACGACATCGAAGGGACTACTCATATTGAGTCGTAAAAACCGATAGTTGTAACAACCGGTGACAGGTATTAATAGGAAAGATAATATGTATATTCATGTTGGAAATTAAACCGCATTTTGTTTACTTCAATACAAACGTATAATATAAAAGAACAATATCATTTTTCCATCATTTTTGTATGCATAAAATCTGTAATTTTAGTTTGTTTGAAACACTTCTGTCGTGCATACACATTTTGTAATTCACGTTGGATTTTAATCAGCGTATCGTCACAATTTCCCTGCATGTGGAACTCTTCATTAAAAAGAACAATCTTTCGTAATACACTAACAGCATTGAGACCGTCAATCAAAGTTGGCACTGTAAATTGTTGTTGTTGTTGCTTTGTTTCTAAGAATTACAAAAGACCCTAAACTTTGTTTACTTTTACGATAATAGCCATTGACTATTATACTGTGCCAGATGTGGATACAGTTACCTATTCAAATTGTTTACAATACAGCTGAGCCGGTCGTTCTACAGATATAATTCTCCGAAAACATTAACCAAATGTGGTCGCTTAATGCGGTATGTCGTAGTAAACAATGTCGTAAAAACCAATGTTTTAGATAAGGCGGTCATATAACATTCAGCCAGGATCTTTGATTTTGGTAAATTTAACCGGTATGTGGTTCTAAACGATGTCGCCATAAACGGTATTGACTGTATTATTAAACTTAAAAGAAATTTAAACAAAAGACAATGGGGTATATTCATAAACGTTGATTAAAGTTAAGAGATGTTTAAACGTCAAAAATGTATGAGTAAATAGTCACTAATCATTACTTAACTTTAAGCAACGTTTATGAATAAAGGGGAATATTGTAACGTTAATATGATGTTAAGAGAACCAGTTTAGGAAGTCGGAAGTTGTCTGCACATTTACCCCCTTATTCATAAACGATGATTAAAGTTAAGTAATGATTAGCGTATGTTTAATCATACATTTTTGACGTTTAAACATCATTTAACTTTAATCATCGTTTATGAATAAGGGGGTTAATGAACGTACAGAAAATCACAAAAACAAAATACTTGTTGCGAAGATACTTCTCTTTCTTGCCGGTAAAAAATTGAATATTCTCTTTCAGATACTGGGACAGCATCCGGGGTCGTCAGCCTTTAGTTTCCACTGTCCCTCCGGACATTCCTCCCATACCTAAAGAAGAGCTGGCCAATGCGTACGCACAGCGACAAGTCGACTCCGACTACGGGTTCCAGAAGGAATTCGAAGTAAGTTGCTTTGTATTTAAGTTAATTGTGTCTCAGCATTGATTAAAAAGATTAATAGCTTAGTTGACACAGGTTCATTGTCTGTAGTTCTGCACTCTAGCCGCCTTATCACAAAACGCGATCTAACAGGTTTTCTATTTTCAACTTTATTTCGATTTACGTAAAGTTCTTAACAGAAAAATGACAACTTAGTACTGGACTAAGTTGTTCGTTTTGTAAAAGGAACTGTGTTTCGATTTCTGTTAGGTTTTTATTTCAAAAACAGGCTCAATGGTTTAAATCAGAGGTTTCCAACAAAAAAAAAATCTCAGAGACCACTTTCAAAATTTTATTGATTTCTGTGGACCCCAGTTAATTTCGACTTTGGATGTCTCAGCTATTCAGTTGTTGTATGTGATAGAAATATTACGCAGAAGTTAATCTAGTTCACTTACATTTTTCACCATTCAAAACTTCATTCATCACGTCATTTCCAATAATTCTAAACCCCTCCTTCACAAATTACCAAGTTGTTGCAGATGCTACCAGAATGCTTCCCAGACCGTACAACCCACGCTTCCGAAGCCAGAGAGAATCAACCTAAGAACCGGTATCCAGACATCAAGGCATATGACCAGACCAGGGTCAAACTGTCGCAAATTGACAGCATTACTGGCTCCGATTACATCAACGCTAACTATGTTATGGGATACCAGGTTAGTTCAAGGTCATTTTGTGTTCAAGGTCACTTTAAGGCCAAGATCATTTTGTGTTCAAGGATGTATCAAGGTCACGTGCCATATGTGTGTGTGTGTGTGCGTGTGCACTATGGGGTCAGTTTCATGTCCTATTATTTTTAATAAAATATTTCTGAGAGCTAGCATTTGGTTAAGTACCACTGACTTTGAGGTGTTGATAAAGTTAGGTTTATTTATCTTTACAATTCTTAAAACTTGCTAATAGAGAAAACAGCTAGTGTAAGAAATGCATGAATTTTGAAGTTTTGCAGTGACAAAAAATTTATTACGAAAGGAATAGTAATACTCAAGCCCCGTTCATACGGCGTTGATCGATATGATCCCGTGGCCGTTTCATACTACTTTTTGTTGTTACCCGTATGAACAGTGGGATGTTAACGTGTGTCTCCCAACTTTTTACACGCTTTATATTAGCTTCCCTTGTATGTTTGTAACCGACTCCTTAAGGCGCGATTTTGACCCACTTTAAACGGTCAGATTTTATTTAAACTTTGTAAACTTATCGAGGACCGATGACAATTCAATTTTGTTTTTTTTAATTGAGAAAAATAGAAAAAAAGGGGAAAAAAACTGAAATAATCACGCTTTTGTAGTTAGCAGAACTAAAAAATAGAAAATAAATAATAGTTAAAAAAAAAACTAAAAAACACGCTTTAAAAACCAAACTAAAAAGGTAGAAAAGAATTTTTGTTTTTTAGTTTTTAAACTATTATTTATTACCTAGTATAGAGCAGATGCAGTGAGACCAATGCTGGCCCAGTGGTAACGGTCCCGACGTACAAGTTGTAGGTCGTGGGTTCGAATCCGGGCAGGCGCTTTAATTTGTGTAATTAATTGAATCACGACTGGTCTCAAAAACGGTGAAGGAAAACAGCTTGAGGAAACCCTCACTGGGCCCGCATGATGGATTACTGCCCCTCTCACAGAGAGGAAGCCTGTGTCCCAGCAGTGGGAACGTTATAGGCTGATTATCATTATAGTACAGAATTGGGCAGTGTGAACGGGGCTTTAAGCTCTACAGAAACAAGGAAAGAATCAACTTTGTCATACCTTTAATTGTTATTATTACATTTATAGATGCTTTTGTCCCCAAATATTATTATCGCTGTCTAATTTACCTTATACAATGTATTATTTTTAAAATAGAATGATCGAACGTAATTACATACATAAATAATTACAAAAATATCCCTTTATCCGCAATTTTTTCTAACATAAGTAGTTAATGTACCTATTAGAAGTAGTTTTTCACAAATGTTCTTTCTGTGTGACGTGTGGACATGTTCTAAAATTGTGTTCGTCTTCTGTCCTCCGCTTTCTAAGGACCCTTCGGAGCCTAATCAGGTACCGCGCGCACGTATGCGAAATTAAGTTGATTCCACATATTACAGAACCTTTAAACCCACATAAGGAAACTACATTTTCATAAAACACTGCAGTGTTGGTCTAGTGGTTGCAAGCGCTACTGCGGTCCTGGGTTCGATTCCCGGGTCGAGCAAAGTGTTATTCAGTTTTTCCAGTTGGAATGGCCCATTTCAAAATGTAGTTCTGTATGGAAAATAACGGACAAGCAAAATTCGCCCTACAGTTTGGCTGTATTCACGATTATTATATTATTATATTCATAATTTTCGGTCAACAATGATCCAGCGTGTTAGTAAACAATATTATAACTTATTACTAGTGTTAGTAGATAAAATATAACAGAGAAGTCTGATTAAATAGCATTTTGAAAAGGACATCCTCAAATTAACGCTTAGTGATTAAAGCTTTTAAACCCATATTCATAAACGCTATTCAAAGTTAAGTCATGATTAGCTGCTGTTTATCCAAACTATTTTGACGTTTAAACATCTCTTAACTTTAAGCAACGTTTATAAATAAGGGGGTTAATAATCGGAGAGTCGATAACTCTCCGCCATAGTTTTTAGAATGCTGTTGCCACTAGCTCGCAACCTTGACAACAGTGACGCGGTTTTCTTGAGAATGACGGCGTGGAAGCCGTCAGTTCGGTTGATAAGCGATAGGCTGTGATCGATCAGCTTTGACAAATATGTCTGTTCAGCTAAATCTGTCTATACTCCGTTTGGAATAAGATTAGACATTTAAATAAACCTTTTTTTACAGTCCGTTCAACTAATTTTGACCTTTATTGCGTTGGATGCTAAAGTATTTAATTGGATAGGAGAAATAAATATCTACCATCGCGAACACTGGCGTTCGACCAGTTTTCTACCTTATTGCTTAAGGCATAAGGTTGAAAAGTGTTCCACTGATAGTATCCGCGGTTCTACCTACATTTTAAAGCTATTAATAATGATGTGGAATCAATTTATTTTGTACACAGCTTTCTGTCCGTTTTTGTGTTGTGTTTTCCTTGTTATTGTTACAATGCACTCTTTGTCATGTAGGTATGCCCAATTGTATAGCAAAATAGATATTTAAAAAAATAAACGCACAGATTCAATGACGCTTTTGCATGCACCATATTGGTCAAATAGTTTGCACTTTCTCAAGATATAGCTACATACCTCTGGAATACGTCGATATATCCATGTTAGAGTGATTTCAGACTGGCGTTTCCCATATGTTATTATTTTGATAAACTGGTATATAAACGAGTGCTTTTGCAACACGTGCATCAAGTACCAGCGTACACGCACTTAAGAGCTGACGCTTATTCCGTCACTTATCCGCCACCCTAGGGTGGATCATCGGAATTTGTTTATTATTTTTCTTCCGGTTTTCTCCGGCTCGGCTGTGAATAGTCATTTAAAGAAACATGATAGATATAATACACACATACTACCTATAATTTATAGGTATTTTGGACCAGTTTCTACCATGTTTCTCTAGGCTGGCCAAGCGGAAGCCACAAGCCCGCAGACCCACTGGTTCGTGTGAACACGCCAAAATAAGCCTAAGTACTGCGCGTTCGGTATGTTGAAGCGCGTTACTATACGCGTCTCTAAAATATTATTGAGATTCGTAAAGCACCTGTGAAAAACGTGACCGCCACGTCAAAAAAAAACCGTGACCTTGGCGTGCTGGGCACATTTTGGTTTGTTATCTATACATGACTGAGGCGGTCAAAAAGGTAATGGCAGTAAACGAACTTGAGCGTTGTATTGGTGGTTTTAATTATTATAATTCTATAAATACATACGTGTCACGGTCGCGAATCATATTTTAATCAACATACAACATGTCACTCACCTACAAATTGCAAAAAAACTTAAGAAAATTTGAATTTCGCGAGCTTTACCCTGGCTTTTCGTTCTTAACAACACAACCCCTAAATAAGTATATGTTATGTATAACGACAAAAACTTTATCTGTAAGAAAATAACCACCAAAATACGTTACACAGGAGCGCAAACAATTCATTTGCGCGCAAGGCCCCACGGACACAACCGTCAATGACTTCTGGCGCATGATATGGGAACATGGGTTAGAGCTGATCGTGATGCTGACCAACCTTGAAGAGTACTCCAAGATCAAGTGCTCCAAGTACTGGCCTGAGGAGCGCGCGTCGAGAGCTTTCGGGAATATTACTGTGCATCATGTTGGAGAGAAGAGGTAAGTAACTTGGTACATTTTGAAGAATGTTTCTTCCCAGCTAAAGTAATAGGAAGTGGTGAAGGGCGGTGGTTTTGGGGGACTGTCTGACTGAAAAGTGCTAAGCCGAAGCCAAATACCCAGTTTCTGATTCTCAGCAATCTAAGCCTAATTTAAAAAAATGGATATTAATTTTGGTTGGGAAATGTGAATTTTAAGGATTAGAAATGTAAGGCTTGAAAAAGCTGTGCAGTAGCAGCAGAAATGCTTTATTATACTATAAAATCAAAGTGGATGTATCCAACGTTTAGTAACGAAAAATTTTGGGGTAAAAAAAAGCATATTTTTATTTGGTTTTAGTTTAACCGGGTGTCCTAATAGAAAAGCATATTACCTACGTTTTTTTTTTTCGGAAATATTTGCTAACATATAAAAAAAAATCGTAAAAGATCGTTTGTTGAATAATGTTACATGCAGCTCAAATTAAATGTTATTGTTGCAGATATTCAGACTACATAGTACGAGAGCTGAAGATAACGAAACAAGCTACCAACTCAGACGGACAGCCCATAGTTGAGAATAACGGCATTGCTAAGAGGAATGGAGGTATTAATCAAACTTTTTTGAATAGATTTACAGCGTGATCGTCAAAAATTTCATCATCATCTATCTAGCCTATTCACAACTATGGCTACGTTCCGAGTTACGAAAATATCGATTTGAGCGTGCTCACACCCGTACCGAATTGCGATAACGCCGACCATGCGTAATACTAAAATCACCGTGAGCGCTTCCAAAAATGACAGTTTTGCTGTTTTGTTTTGAATCGTATCATATCTTTAGCTAACTTAGATATAGTGCTTCTAGCTAGAGTCGCCACCTAACCAAATAAGAAGACGAAATAAAAATTTCGACATTGATTGTTATAGCAGAATGACCATCATAAAACACAGGTGGGACAAATCAGAGTTTATTTCAGAAATCAGGTACCTATTCAAAAACTTTTCACAAAAAAAAGTATTGTTTTAAAGACATAGGCAATTTACATTTTGCTTTCGGCATATTTTAAAACAGCGAGCGTTTTTAAACGGACGAAGCCGTTTGTAAAACGCGGAATCATACAAATTGCCTGCGACATATATAAAAGTTCTATAAGGTGTAAATAAGTTTTAACATTGAGTGAGCACTGATAGCGCATTGTTAACTGTCGGAATGTAGCCTATGTTATGATTGTAGGTTGGGGGTTGTTGTCAGTCTAAACCGAATGTAGCAGAATACCTATATTTTACATGGAGCGACTGCCTATGTGACCTCCACAACCCAGTTATTTATGATACCCTCGGTACCCCTTGGTAAAGCTGGTTGTCAGACTTTTTGGCTTCTGACGACCCCGTAACGATAGTTAAAGACCCACGAATGACAGCCGGGACTAACGGCTTAACATGCTTTCCGAGGCACGAAGCGGTCTTTGTATGTAAAGATGGTCGCCCCCTATCCGCGGAACAACCATAGCCGTAGCAAGCGTAGTCTAACCTGCACCCTAATTGCGTAACTTATGATTAATTGACGGCACGGTTGACGCAGTGGTTAAGCGTGTCGCGGGTTCGATTCCCGCACGGAACAAATATTTGTATGACCTACAAGTAGTTGTTCCGGGTCTGGCTGTTTGTGTGTGTGAGTTTAAATGTTTGTAAACGCACCCACAATACAGGAGAAATTCCTAGTAAGGGGCAAAGTTTAAAAAAAAAACAATCTGTTTCATTTAGAAACATATTGCTAAACCATTGCTTCATATGTTCGAAAAATGTGTGAACTGTCAAAATGATACAGATTATGATTAATCGTGTGGTACGCAATTAGGGTGCTGATCGATCGACCCGTGTGGTTGTTCTTACTTAGCCACAAACCAATTAATTAAAAGCAAATATTCATTCTACAGAGCTCTCCACCTCCTAAAACTTGTTACACATTTCCATCCTCCTCTAACCCACAGACATAAAGGAACCGTCGGAGTCCAGCGCGCCCACGTCTCCCCGCGAGCCCAAGGACAGCGAGTCCCGCGTGGTGCGCCAGTACCACTTCCTCATGTGGAAGGACTTTGCCGCGCCAGAGCATCCGCACTCCATACTCAAGTTTATTAAGGTATTGTGCACCATACGTATGTAGATCACGGCACGTAACTTGAACCAAAATCAGAATCACACAGGACTGCGTGCACTCGTTGTTTCGCACGGATAAAGAATCAGGTCAACTTCTAGCATTGTCATTGATGTAACGTGAACTGAAGTTTGAAAATAAATTACTGAACGCGGCAGGTAAGTTTAAACAAAATCCGAGATTTTGGTACAACTTACGTGCTGCGATCTGTACACGCCTACTTGCGTACGCGCATAAAAACATATTAGACAGGTGATAAATTAATAGAGGACCTTGTTACTTACGTGTATACTGTTATCAATAATGTGGACGACTGTCCATTTATGTTGTAGGCCGTTTAGCATAATGTCAGTCCAACAAACCAACTCATTATACTTTCCAAATGCCACTTTGTATACAGAGAAAGAATGAGCATCAAGCTTTTGCTCGCTCTTTTTGGTAATTTCAAATCTTTAAATTCACGTTCGTACTTGGACGTAAAAATATCGCGGCGAGGTGTTCCCGCGCACTAGATTTTCAACGCAATTACTTAGTGTCTAGAGTTGAAAATCGCTGGGATGCAGTTTGTTGGATTCTCAATAGGGTATTTTACTCTATACGAGAAAAAATCTAAAAATATATTATTGAGATAGCTTAGGCAAAATGCAGTCGGAAAATTTTAGTTTTAGTTCATGAAACAATAAAATAAGTTTTAAAATACAATTTAAAGATTTCAGTTTTTTAAATCTGTATTTGAACACCATGAAATAGTAGCCGCCATGTTATTTCGTCATACGGCATGTCAACTGAGCAACTTTGTACTTTTATTATTTTCGTAACCAAAGTAATTTTTATTTATATAATATTTTGCATTCAGGAACAGCAAACCAACGCTAAGTAGTAAAATAACTCATTTTTTAAATTATAAACAATTGTCATACAAAATATCAGCGCATTTGTTTTTTAGCAAACTGACGTCATACCCACAGAGCAATTTGGCTTCTACTGCGTCTAGCGTTTTCGTCAAATTACGCGCGAAATTTGAAAATGTAAAATTTAAATACATTCTTATCGCACTAATTGATTAAATAAAAATATTGTGTTTTTTTAGTGGTTTAATAGCACTCTAGATTCTAATTAAGACACTTTTCAAAAATGAGTGTAATACCCTATTCTCAGTTCAAAATCTAGAATGAAAATTCAGCGCACGATAAAATCCCACCGTGATATTTTTACGTCCATTTCGCATGGATACATCACATCGGTCTAACTTCACAGTTCCTCACGATGTTCCTTTAATCACAAATTTCTATGAATTAGCTCAAACTTAATCTTGAATCATAAAATTATTACTAAATTGTAATAACTTTCTATAAAGTTCTTATCTATTTCTTCTAGAGGGTAAACGAAGCCTGGACAACTATGGTGGGCCGCCCAGTTGTGGTCCACTGCAGCGCCGGCGTGGGCCGCACTGGCACGCTAGTAGCACTCGACTGTCTACTAGAACAGCTTGGAGCCACCGGGCAAGTGGCTGTCTTCAACACTGTCGCTGAGCTGAGGAGGCAACGGAACTTCTTAGTACAGTCGCTGGTGAGTTTAAATTGATTACCTTGCATTGCTTGCAAACAATAATCTATCCCACGGGAACGTAATACTGAGATAAAAAGTATCCTATATGTTAGACCATGTTAAAATCTATCTGTTTGACAAATTTCATCCAAATCCGTGATTGAGTAACAAACATACAAACTTTTACACTTACACACCTTGTGAAGGCCAAAGGAATCCGCTGGATGTGGGAAGCACAAGACCGGTCGAAGTGTAGGAGCTTGGGGGTGGCCTATGTCCAGCAGTGGACGTGTTTCGGCTGAAATGATACAAGATTTAACAGAATAAACGCTAGTCGCAAAAGTAGTTTGTTCAGAATTGACTACTGAATCGATTTCATTAACTTTAATGATAGAACCGCTGATAGAACCAGATGGTTCTGGACTGTCGACCAGTCGTTAAGACGTTGTTTCAATCTTCTCTCAGTCTTCTCACATGTCCAGCAGTAGACATGTTTAAATGTTAATGATACTAATTTATTTATTTAAAAGGACACCAACGACTTATTCACTAGAAACATTAACATAAGAAAAATCACATTTGAATAGAGTTATGGTGAATTTGTCACTTACAGGCCACACAGCACTGCTGCGTACACAGCACTTATTTAAAAATAGCTTCTTAAATATACGTTTTAACAAGATTTATTTCCTCGTAATGATATTAATATTGAGCTCTCTGTCCACAGAAACAATACGTGTTCGTATACCGCGCACTGGTAGAGTACGCGCACTACGGCGACACAGAAATAAGTGCATCTCGACTGAAACCAGCTGTCGACAAGCTACGGAACACGCCCGACCACGCCGACAAGTGTCTTATGGAGATCGAGTTTGAGGTAAATACTTCGATTTACTGCACAATTTTGTATGTTTGAAACACGCAAACACATTAGGGACTTAAGAAATAATGACGACGAACATCATTGGTTTGGGCACGCGGGAGAAGTTATTTGATGATTTCCCATCCTAAAAAAAAAAAACATCGTTGGTTGGGTCGGCTTCCAGTCTAACCAGCACCCTAATTGCGTAACTCACGATTAATCATAATCTGTTTCGTTTTGAAACAGATGGCTAAACCATTGCTTCATATATTCGCAAAATGTGTCTGCTTAACAACGCAAATAACGCAATGAATATTGTTGAACTGTCAAAATGAAACCGATTATGATTAATCGCGTGTTACGCAATTAGGGTGCTGGTGTAGCTGAATACTGTTATATAGGGCGACTGTCTATTTGCCCTCTACAACCCAGTTATTGGGTAATACGATACCTTTTGGTAAGACTGGTTGTTTGACTATTGGGCTTCTGAAGACCTGTAGCGACTGTCAAAGATCCACAAATGACAGCCCGGACGGGGTCTGTAAAGATCTTGATATGTAAAGATAGTCACTCAATTTTTACACGCCATGATACAAATTTTGCGTAGCATTCTATTGTGCCTGCCTTAGTTCACCTCAAACCAAAGTTGCTCTTCCTGAAGATGATCTCAAGCTTAGAAGCTTACACGCAATTTTAGTACGACAGAGAAATTCTTTGACGCTATACCCTCTTATTAATAAACACGGAATAAAGTTATACCAGGAATAACAAAGCAATAACCATACATTTTCATAGGTTTATACTTGGAATAATTTTATTCTGTGTTTATAAGTAACGAGGTTATTGTTTATTATCTTGCGGACCATCCCTACAAAGGCCACTTTGAATTGAATCCCTTTTTTTTTCGCACAGAAAATGCTAAACAGTCCAGTAGCAGAGCCGCTAAAGTCTCAGGGCGCCGGCGCGGGCGACGAGCTGCGCGCGCGCAACCGGAGCGCCGACTGCCTGCCCTACGACAGGAACAGGGTCATACTCACGCCCATAGCCGGGAGGGACTTCTCCACGTATATCAACGCCTCGTTTATTGAAGGTAAGCAAAGAATCAGAATGCTTTCACTTACAGAAAATTCTGTAGATATTATGTTTTTGTTATATGGATTTCTTTTATACCGTGTTCGCTGTTGTCCGATGGCAAACACATCTCTTTGGAAAGAGCCTCGCTCAAGAAATAAAAGAAAAGAACAATAAATTATTTATTCTGCACAAATACAACGCATATATACAACGAGTAACATAATTAATGCAAGACCTCATACACTCCAATTAGAGTATTGAGTTAAAAGCATAATACGATGACCAAAACTATTTTTTTAAAAGCTAACTGATATTATTAAGAAAACGTGTCAACCCAAGCATTACTTTATGCATTCAAAATTGAGTCTTATTGCTTCTGGAATAAGAATGAATTGTCTTTGGCTTAATCAGTGGCACGTATGGCAAAACACATAATTTAAAAAAAATACTTACTTTAAAAGTTACTTAAATCGATTCAGTAGTCAATTAGGAGCAAACTACTTTCAGGTCTTGCGTCTATTCTGTTACACCTTGTATCTGTTTGTAATTTCAAAATAACAGCTTTTTACATATGAAATTATATACGGTAAAGTATATACGTACTATTTCCATAAAGGTTTGGGCACGGGTTTAGATTTAGTACACACATATTTCGCCAGCTATGTTTATGTACCTACCATGTAAAAGGGGGCGAGCCTATTGCTATCGACCATGCTCAAATCCAGACCCCGGTTTGCTACTGAGAAATTCTTGACGGAAATATCCAATGACACTTTGCCCGACTTGGGAGTCGACCCAGGACCTCGTGCTCAGTGGAAGCGCTTGCGTCCTCTAGACCAAAGAGGCACTTAGAGAACTTATTGTGTAAATTCAAATAACAATAATATATGATTTTATTTTATTTCGGGATAAAAAAATAGGAGTACAATTAAATGTTATGCATAATATCTTACTAAAAAACTGCTCTGTAAAAATTTATGCGTGGTCCTGGTCATACATTAAAAAAAAATACGCGTCGACTTGAGAACGTTTTTTCGTCGGTTAAGAACCTCCTCCCTTTTTTCGTTGGTTAAAAACAACTTATTATACTACTAGCAACGTTATCCACTCATTACTAGTTTACATGCCCATGTGACAGTAGAACATCGAGGGCTCATAAAATAAAACATCTTTATACTAATATACCCATGTTTGTAAACCAATAAATTATTTGTTTTGTCTTCCGCAGCATACGACAACTCGGAAGGGTTCATAATAACGCAAGATCCGCTACCGAACACTATCATGGACTTCTGGCGGATGGTGTCCGAACATAACGTTAGCACTATCGTCATGCTTAGTGAGGTAAGCTGTTTTAAGTTATTAAACTTTAGTATGGGAGATATTCGAACCGCAGGAGAACTAAAGCAACCGACATAGCCCGAAGAATTGCCAAACTTAAGTGGCAGTGGGCAGGGCACATTTTTCGCAGAACAGATGGCCGATGTGACTGAAAGGTTCTGGAGTGTCGACCGCGTACTGGAAGACGTAGAGTGGGAAATAAAATATTTTGATTTTGAAGGTGGACCGATGACCTTGTGAAGGTCGCAGGAATTCGCCGGATGTGGGAAGCACAATGCAAATAAACCTTCTTAATAAATTTGAACCTTAACTGCATCAAATAAAATCCATTTTTAATTTGCAACATAACGTGCATGTATTTGCGAGTTGACTTACCTTTCCAGTACTTTTGGTCAAACATGGAATGAACTTTGTTCCCATGTCTTTTAGGTTGATATTTGTGTATGTTAACTAAACAATGTCTATTACAGCTTGGCGACGGCAAATGTCCCCGGTACTGGGACGACGGTTCCATCCAGTACGAACACATTACAGTGCAGTATGAGGAGAGCGAGTCCTGTCCCTATTACACCAGGAGACAGTTCAGGGTCACCAATGATAAGGTAACATTAACAATCAATTTATTAAAGTCAACTTGCCTATTCTCTTCCCAACTATGTTGGGGTCGGCTTCCAGTCTAACCGGATGCAGCTGAATACCGTATAAATACCGTATAAGAAGCGACTGCCTATTTGACCTCCACAACCCAATTACTGGGTAACACAAAACTGGTTAAGGTAAGACTGGTTGTCAGACTTTCGGGCTTCTAACGACCCGTAACGACTGTGAAGGAGGTTTAATTAAAAGTAATTAGCAATAATAATGAAGAATTTTTATTAACTGAGACACTCACACATTACACGTATTATTATCCGCCATATTGCAAGAGAGAGAGAACATATTTTTGTCTCATCTATTATATTGTCTTAACGTTCCATTCCGTTCAACACCCTACCTCAATGTAATAAATGAGACAACACTTTAACATATTTATATATAACTTAAATACAACCTTTAGACTAATATACCTCTAACATAGCAAACATAATAAACCTCTAACATAACAATAATCACTTGCTAATAATATAGGTAAGATATTATATATACTTATGCATTTTACTTATTACATAATACCACACTTTTCACAAAATTTTAACAACAACTCCTTCTTTAACGGCTTAGTGTACATGTCTGCCACTTGTTCAGTAGTGGATACATATTTTACATTAATTTTTCCTAGCAATATTAATTCTCTTATATAATGATGTTTTATATCTATATGTTTAAGTCTTTTTACAGTATTTGTATTTGCTACCATAATGGCCGACTGATTGTCACAAAATATTGTAACTGGAGATACATTAGAAATATTAAAATCATTAAGCATATTAATTAACCAACTAGTTTCACTTGATGCCATGCTCATTGCTACATATTCTGCCTCAGTGGATGAAATGCTTACAGTACCTTGTTTTTTAGAGCACCAAGATGTAAGGCAATTAGAGAAAATAAAGCAATAACCAGTTGTAGACTTCCTATCACTCAGATCTCCCCCCCAGTCAGCATCACAATAACCCAATAGTTTGTCATCATTACATTTATATACGAGCTTATAGTTTATTGTATGTTTAATGTATCGCAAAACCCTCTTTAAAGCTACTAGTAAAGTTTCATTAGAACGGTCTTGGAATCTACTCAATATTGATACTGCCACACATAGATCAGGTCGAGTTCCTGATGCCGCATACATTAGACATCCAATAATCTGTCTACACAAATTTTCTGTATTTTTATCTGTTTTACTTTCACTTTCCAATATTTTAATATTAAAGTTTTGATCCATAGGTGTACTTATAGGCTTACAATTATACATATTAAATTTCTTTAAGACATTTTCTAGATAGGCTTTTTGGCATAATTCTGTTACCCCATTATCTAAATTCTGTTTAACATTTATCCCTAAAAAGTCTGAAACCAACCCCAAATTTTTCATCTTAAATTCCCTACTTAGCATTAACTTAAATTCACATATTTGGCTCGCCTCAGTTCCAAAAACAAGTAGATCATCAACATAAATGAGTACATACATTTGTTGTTTATCATTACATTTAGAATAAAGACATGAATCACACTGAGATCTTTTAAAGCCTTCTCTAATCATAACAGAGTTGAATTTTACATTCCAGTATTTTGGGGATTTCTTAAGGCCATACAGAGACCTATTTAACTTAACAATATTTTCCCCATTGTTATATGCCCCTTGAGGTAATTTTAAATACACATCTTCCTCTATATCACCATATAAAAATGCCCCTGTTACATCCATTTGTGAGACTGGTAAGTTAAGTTTTGTTGCTACTGCTAAAAATAATCTAAATGTCGACAATTTTGCTACAGGTGCATAAATATCATTGAGATCTAGTATATCATTTTGCTCGAACCCCCGAGCCACTAACCTAGCTTTATATTGCAAATTATTATTATTACTCTTAATCTTAAACACCCATTTACTACTAATAACCTTAGTATTATCAGGTAACTTGCAAACATTCCATGTATTATTTTCCTTGAGAGTTTGTAGTTCTTTTTGTATTGCTTCTTTCCACTTACAAGAGTCCGGGCTACTCATGGCTTCTTCAAATGTCTTAGGCTCACTGTCAGACACCAAAGCGTTGTGACATTCATAAAACGCAGTCTGCTTCCTCACACGATTGCCTTGCCGTCTGGTAGTTATTTCATTCCCACTTTGTCCACTCGAGTCCCCGCTTTCATTTGGCTCATACACACTTCCCTCACTTTCTGTACCACTACTAGTTTCTTGATAACTGTCCTCTGGAGGGTTTAAGCGTGTTTCTTCACTTGGCTCTTGTGTTTCACTGGCTTCACTGGCTGATAACTGTACAGGTAGGAGATCATATAAGTTGCTATCAAACTTTTCTACATCACTCTGATTATTTTCCAGGAAAACAATATCTCTTCTTATTTCAACACTATCACTGCAAGGGAAATATACTCGATATCCCTTTGTTGTTTCTCCATATCCCACCAGGAAACCTTTTTCTCCTTTTGGGTCCCACTTCTTCCTTTGTACTCTTGGTATGTGGACGAAAACAGTAGTACCAAATATTTTTAGGTTATTTATATCATATGTTTTGTTGAACCACAATTCATAGGGAGTTTTTGTTGGAACACTACTTTTACCAGTTCTATTTATAACGTAGGCTGCAGTATTGATTGCTTCTGCCCATAATTTCTTTGGTAGGTTCTTAGCACACAGCATCGTCCGAGCAGCCTCAACCAGTGTTCGGTTTTCCCTTTCTGCACTGCCATTCTGCTCCGGGGTGTAGGGAACAGATGTTTGGTGAATAATACCCTTTACTTGGAACATTTCATGGACCTCTTTGTTAATAAATTCTGTTCCATTGTCACTTCTGAATATTTTAATAGTATTTCCTGTTTCATTTTCTACCTGAGCAATAAAGTTTCTTATACACTTCTTAATTTCATCCTTATTTTTCACAAAGTAAACCATCCTGTACTTTGAGTAGTTGTCTTTAAATACAACAAAATATTTGGAACCTCCTACTGATGTCACTTCCATCGGTCCACAGGTATCTGCGTGAATTATTTCACAAGTTTTCGTACTCACATTATCACTCGCAGGATAGGGCAAACGGTGAATTTTACCCTTCAAACAACTTCCACATATCTTCGAATCGAGCTCTTGAAAACTGACATTGTTTTTCTTCAATATATCCTTTACATATTGTATGTTTTGATGGGCTAACCTTTCATGCCATGAATGCAAGTCTCCGTGAGTAACTTTTGCAGCATTAACTAAGCAATCCGTATAAAAACGACAGTCCAACACATACATATTCCGCTTCGCTGTGCAACTGCTACAACTTCGTTGCATTTATAAAATTCGCAACTATTACGATTTGTTATCAAAACATAACCTCTGCTTGTGACACGATTGACAGATAAAAGGTTCATTTTCAGTTCAGGAACGTAAAGAACGTTGTCAATGGTCGTGTGAATCCATTCGTTCCCGTTCCATACTTCAAGCGCCACCTGCCCGCATCCTTCGACACTAATCTGAGTTCCATTACCTACAGTCACCAACTTGTTTGTAACGCTCGAATACGATGAAAAAAGTTTATGGTCACAGCACATATGTTCACTGGCACCGGAGTCTACTAGCCACTGGGTTTTATGAAAATTATCGCCGATTGCACTGTCTACAACGAATGCATTGTTTTCTTTTTGTTTCTTGAAACGACACTGACTTTTGACATGTCCAACTTTATTACAATAATAACACTTCTGCTCAAATCGACCGCCTTTGTTGTTATTATTATTATTATGATGATTGTTCGAACTTGCACCTTGATTAGATCTACATTCGCTTTGAAAATGTCCCAGTTTGTTACATTTGTAGCACTTCACCAATTTTTTATTAAAATTTTTCTTAGCAACAAATGCAGTAGAAGATGATTGCGCACTTTCACCGCCGCTTTTCTCCTTTATCCTTTCCTCTTCTATTAACAACCTGGCTACTAAATTATCGTAGGTCTGCTTATCGTCAGGCGCAGATTCCCAGGCTGATACAAAATGTTTGTATTGATCTGGCAACGACATCAAAACTTTCGTTATTACGAACTTATCCGATATAGTTTCACCGAGCTGTTTCAATTGATTCTGCATTTCCTGTATCTTTGATAGAAAAGTAGACATCTCTGCACCTTCTTCGTATTTAAATTGAAAGAATCTTTGCTGCACTATATGAATGCTTGTCTCCGATTTTTGTTCATAGACACTTAGTAACTTTCGCCACATCTCAGCCGAGGTTTCACATGATAAAATATGTATCATGACATTTTCTGACATTCTTGTAACCAGCAAGGTCTGGGCTTTTGCATCGGAAGTTTCCCATCGAGTACGGTCGGCATCATTTTCAGGTTTTATCTTAGTGCCGTTTACTATGTCATACAAGCCCTGGCCTCGCAGCAAAACCGTAGTCTGGAACCGCCATATATTCCAATTCTTCGCACCTTCCAATTTTATTGCTCCCTGTCCGTGTAATAAGGAATCCATTGTTTTATCTTGATTCTACTTCTTCTTGCCTCGTTCCAACCAGGAACAAGTAATTTCTTTCCCGGCAAACTTCTAACCTCCAAGCACACGACACTACGACGCCGCACGTGCCTTATTTTTCACGTTGATATTTTTTGCCAGTAATGACTTCTTGCGTATACTTTTATCCAATCTGATTACGAGACTGGGCCCATAACCTGAAGGAGGTTTAATTAAAAGTAATAGCAATAATAATGAAGAATTTTTATTAACTGAGACACTCACACATTACACGTATTATTATCCGCCATATTGCAAGAGAGAGAGAACATATTTTTGTCTCATCTATTATATTGTCTTAACGTTCCATTCCGTTCAACAGACTGTCAAAGATCCACGAATGACAGCCGAGACCAATGGCTTAACGTGCTTTCCGAGGTATGGAGGAGTCTTGGTATGTAAAGATGGTCCATCCACAGACCAACCCCAGCAAGCGTAGATTTACCTGATTTTCTGTACATTCGTTGTTGAAAACACTACGTCGAAACTAGATGATGTCGGTGTTTCCTCACCGCGTCATCATCATCATCATCTTATCAGCTGAAAGACGTCTACTGCTGGACATAAGCCTCCCCCAAAACGGGGGGATTTGCCATAATCGCCACGCTTGGCAGGCGGGTTGGCGATCGCCGTATGGTGGTAAAATACATAGAGAACGCTGCTGCCCATTTTCTAGTAAGTTCCTTAGTCGCATTCTATGACACCCACGGTAAGAAATGAGATCCTCACCGCGTAATCTGAGAAGAAAGACAGAAACAGTTTTGAAAGGTTTGCTTGTCAATTTGTTGTTCAACTTTTCTATCACTGGTGCCACTTTCAAATTGCCATCTGCCATTCCCTGGACTCATTGCAGCACGGTATCGAGGTCCACCAGCTTTCTGCTTGTGTGTGAGTCATTTTTGTAGCCACCCGCGTAGCTGGTTGAAAGGGATAGGAACGAAAGGTTTGGGGTCACAGACTGACGTGCTGGATGTTCTTCTAGCTGCGTATAACATTCCCGCGTGGCAATGTAAGGAAGACAAATGAGCATATAATTGAAGCTATTAGTTACTTGTTTTTAAGTGTTGCATTACGTAATATTGTCCTGTTGCAGAGCGGCGAGGTGACGTGCGTGCGCCAGCTGCAGTACCAGGGCTGGCCCACAGCGCGCGGCCACGTGCCCGAGGTCACGCGCGGCCTGGCCGAGCTGGCCGACGCCGCCGCGCCCAATGCGCACGCGCCGCGCATCGCCGCGCAAGGGACCATGCTGGTGCACTGCCAGTATGTCATCTTTCTGAATTGGCTTACTATTACATAAAACCCTAATTATAACACAGAGAACACACTTTTTTGTGATCTCACACTGTCATAATCAGAGATCGGATATTCAAATGCATATTAATCTTAAGTTGAGATATTGAACTAGTATCGAATGTGTTTTTGTTTGAGCAACTTTGATAAAAACCCTGATTTCGATGTCCTTAGAGAAATAAATGAATAAAAGAGTGGCGTTGGTATTTACAAATTTATTTATTTATTTGCTCTCATGCACATTACACATTTTACAATTCTGTCGGTTTTTGAACATGAACCCTGTCAGGGCACTGCAAAGCACAATGTCGGTTTGCTGTTGAGTTTCAATTGAATTAACATAAATTTTAATTTGAATTAACATAAATAACACATAATTAACTAAACTAATATTAATACGAATGATTAACTAACACAATACAATACATGTCGGTAATCAAAATAAAATAAAATAAAATTACGCCACATACATAAAAATTTTCATCGTGTTGTTTCGTGGTTTTCGAGGGTGCCCAATAGTGATGAGGTCAAATGTAAATCCGAGATAACAGCTGCGGAATTTTTATCGGGGTGTTGTTTTCTGGTTTTTGAGGGTGCTGAAGCCGGTATTGAGGTAAAATGAAAATCCAATATGGCGGCTACGAACATTTTCAAAGTTTTCATCATGGGTGTCGTTTTCAATGTTACATTTGGAGTTGAAGAAAAAGCGTAATGAACTTCGTTCCAGACGGGAGTCTCCTAGACCATGCAGGTTTTTTTTTTAAATTAACGATGTTAAATTTCAACGCCCCCTGCTGAGTGCAAGGTTACAGACTACTCCTTCCTGTAGCCTAACCAACAGACTGGTTACTGCAGATTTATTTATTAAAAAACAACTTCACCACATATACAAGTTATCGGTCAATACAAGTTATTACACATACAATCATAGAAACATAGAATTAGGTTAAATTACATATACCTAAAGCTAGGCAAAAATAGAAGAAATTAAACGATTGAACAAAATTAGATAAAAGTAGACAACATTAGGTTACGCATAGAATGCCATTCTAAAAGCTATTTACTCTAACAAATGTTAACTTGACTAACCACCACATGTTTATTACAGATTCGGCACAGAACGGTCGCCTTTGTTCGTCGCGCTATGCACGTTGATTCGTGCGTTGCGCGTTGAACGACGCGTCGACGTAAGCGCGACATCGCGCGCTGTCAGGTCGCAGCGTGCGCGCACTATTGATACATTCGTAAGTACATACCTTCTTTACTATTCCACAAAAATATCAAGTAAACACTTACTCAAGTTTTACTTCCTTCCCTTACAATATTATAAAGAAAATAATACTACAGGCGATACTGACCATTATTTGCAGAGCTAATTTTTTATTTAACCATTGTTTTATGCTAGTTTCACACCAATGAAGTGTTTCGCAAGCCTAACTAAGTAAAATCTTTCTTCTGTGATGATCTCTAATACCACGCTCGCACGGTCGATAAAATACCGCATTTGATTTTCAACTCTCGGTCAAGGAACCATGAATTAAAATCCAGCTGAGTGCATCCCAGTTTATTGAAAAAACACACTGTTCGATTTTTAACTGTCGGCGCTGAGCTCTGCTTTGAAAATACAGTTCGTGAAAAATCTCGTCGCGATATTTTCACGTGGACTAATAGACCGCGATCCATCGCTTTCCATCAGCAAGAGGCCGAATAATTACACAGGGCGACAAAATTAGACGAACACTCTTACCCAGAAACCTGACTATTTATTTCCGAAGTATTTCGATGCGCTGAATCCGAATCTGGCCGCAGAATTGCTCTATCACGTTAGGATTTTGAGATATCCTAACCGGAAAGATCAAAAAACACAGTTTTTGCTCATTTTTGAGCTTACGTAATCCGGTAGATCCTTTTTCCTCTAAAAAATCATCAATTATATCTGAAAGTACTAGTCTTTCTCTTTAAAATGACGTTGAGTTTACTCGAATATCTTTTATTTTCGCTGAGATATCGCATTTTGAAAATTTCTGTATGGATAACGTAATGGCAATGGTAATGGATTTTCAGACATAGGAAAATCCACATACATGAAAAATTCAAAATGCGATAACTCAGCGAAAAAAAAAAATATTCGTGTAAACTCAACGTCATTTTAAAGGGAAAGACTAGTACTTTCAGATACAATTGATGATTTTTTGGAGGAAAGAGGATCTAGCGGGCTACGTAACCTCAAAAATTAGCACAAACGGTGTTTTTTGCTCTTCCAGGTTAGGATATCTCAAAATCCTGACTTGATAGAGCAATTCTGCGGCCAGATTCGGATTCAGCGCATCGAAATACTTCGGAAATGTATAGTCTGGTGTCTGGGAAAATAATTTGTCGGCCTGTGTTATTAACAGAGGTCGGAGTAGGTAGATTGATTTAAGGTCGTTGACGTCAAACGTAGAGGATAATATGGATATGCCTCCAAAATACCGGAACTTCATATTTATTGTGATATTTGTTCCGGAATTTTGAAATTAGCACGAATTTGTGTTTAAGGTGAAAAACGTATAAATAATATCAATCTACGCTACCAGTGTTAGCTAATGGTGAAAGAAATCAGTATTTTATTTTATACAAAAATACCTTGGAATAGTTACACCGTATTTTGTCCCTTACTGTTGAATTAGAAATGACGCTTGACAGTATGAGACAAAACTTAGACAGGGCCTTTTGTTTTTTATCCGATGAGGATTAAAAATAATTTATTTATGTTTTTGTTTGATTAAAAATAATTGTTCATTGAATTCAATCAATCATTCAAATAATAAACGATTTCGTTAGCGTATCTGTATGTTTTTTTTATTTTATTCCATAATTCCAATTCCGGAACTTTTTCCGGTACTTCCCGCACATTATGGATAAAATGGCATGTTCATATTATAATATCTTGACGCAAGTATATAAAATCAATCTACCTACTCCGACCTCTAGTTATTAATTAAAAACCCTGACAAAGAAGCGTTCACTGAATTTTGCCAAATTAAATGAATAAATCACCATTTCTATCACTACCCTCCATCAAATTACATATCGCATCTACTTGACTAATGTTTGACAAACTATTTGGACGGATAACTCTTTTGACATTTTGTTAACACCTTTTTTTTTTTTTACAGTTACAATACGAATTCCTGTACCGTGCCATACTGAACTACGCGGAGCTACACAATCTACTGGAAGACAGTTAAACACAACTTGTTTATACCTTATCTTAGTACGTCCTAAGTACCCACACTTAGGGCTCCGCCTTCTAAAGGTCCTGTGAATAGATCTTGAATGTATGACCTTTGTTCTTAGCACTGCCTAGGTATTTAGAGCTCTTTTGTATTATAAACAAGTGATTTTGTACTAGGAAAGTATATTTGGAAGAGTTTTAGTGGAAATTGTACCAAAAATTTAAAGAAAAATTTAGAAAGGCGATGAGGTAAAGTAATACCTTCGTGTTTCATTATGAGGCATTTAAATGATAAAATAGTGATTTTTTCTTTAGTTGTCTTATTTGGTAAAGTAATGTTTAGACTTTGATATAATGTATGTGTTTCCGAAGCACATTTTTTTATGTAATTCACACCTTTATGTGTAGTTAACAAAGATCAAGACTTTTAAACTTAACTTAAAGTGTATGATTGATACGAAAACTCATTTTCATCCCGTGCTGGTTTACCAAATAAGATGCTTTAGAAAAAATACACAATATACAAAAATATATATATATAAAAGAGCTCTTCTGTAGATAAATATATCAATGGTTAACTACGCCAACCCCTTGTCAGACGCTTTGCGTATTGAAGTGTCTTCTTATTTTATAAACGGCATGGACTATAAGGCCTATTACCATACGGGAGTATGGGACAATCCTCAACCGCCATCTTTTAGACCAAGGTTATTAGACAACTGTCAAAAGTGACGTTATCGTCAATTATTTGACGAATCTAAATGGTTCTAAGGGCGAATTTCACCAAAGCATATCTCAAACATCTTAAGAGGTGTCAATGTCATCTTTATTGTGGAATATGCTGACAGCTCTGTTCTCTGTGCTCTGTTTCATTGGTGAAAATCGCCATAAGCAGGCAAAACACATAGGTACAGAAGGGTCAGCTCCTTTCAACTAGCGAAAGTGCACGCACACATGGACATGTTTCACGTACAGCTATTGCGAGCGCACTCGCGATTGGCATTTGTTTGTAATCGCCGTACGTACGCATGTACATATGTGTGTGTGCGCCTGATTTAGCTCGCTGCATTGATGCGACTTTTGTGACCCAGTTGTCTAATTATCTAGTTCAGCTAATAAGCGGAATCTATCGAACAATATATACAGTTAAGACTAATTTTAAGTATACATTTTGTATATTTGGTGTTTTTTTTATTTACAGAACTACATACCTATTTTATTGACGGCCATTTGTAGAATTGAACCATTCATCAAGATTATCAATCAAAATTGGTGGTCTTTTAGATTGATCAAGTGCCGTCAATCGTGTGAATGGTGATTGACAATGTGTATATGTATTAGACATAGTTTGAAACTATCCCTACTGCTCACTGTAGGTGCTTTTTATAAATTTTGGACAAGTTTATCTTGAGTACGAATTTATATATTTTATTTTATTTAATATTTTGATTAGCATAGAAATTATTGTGAAGGAAAATGTAGAGAAAAATTGCACGTTCTGTTATGAAATATCAAAGATGAAAGGTACTTTTTAAATGTAAAAGAAAACGCACAATTTTAAATTAGAGTTTTTTATGTGTGTTTATCAAGTATACTTAAATCCTAAAGAGGTGTATTTTCATACACGTCTTAAAATGATTGGTTTAATATAAAGAAAAGATGTTTTCCTGTAATAATTCCTATGCTGATTAAACTAATTGCTTTTTGTTCATCGAAAAAATTTAATATACTTTTTATTAGCATATATGTTATTAATTATTATTATTATTACTTTAAATACATGTACAAATGAATGATCACTACCTTTTTGTATCTCAATATTATTTCTAATTAAACTTAGTAGATAGGTTTATAATGATTATATTAAAAAAAAAACGCTTTAGCTTGGTTTAATTTACGCTAAAAAAGTTACGATTTTGTAATAATATGTTGACGAATCGTAATTTTTTACAGATGAATATGTATTAAGTTTTTCTGAATTATTTTGGTTGTGAAACGGCTTTAAAAATAGATATTTTATGTCGTACGTGAATTAAAATATGGAATGAGGTAAATATAAATTCGATTTTACGTAGTTTTGTACAGACACAACTACCCAAAATTTAATTTGTCAATTCGATTACTCGAAAAATTTCCTGCCAAGGCCCAAAATATTTCAGAAAACTTATATTAGCTACATTACACATGCCCCTATTGATAGATCTGTCGTTATAATCTATTACCGTATTATTTTTAATTATAGTTATTATTATTATTTTTGGTATAAATCATACCAAATTGAAATCGTGTCCAAAGAAAGGTGTTTAAGAAGTAAAAAATATCATGGAATAAATGTGAAAAAATCTACGTATTTATTTTGAGAATTAATAAAAGTAGAGGCCATATTGACTGCATTTTTAACGGTTTTAAGTTTTACGGTTAGTAATGCAAATTATATTTCGGTGTTTTGTAAAAACCTGAAAAATTTAACAGGAGGCCAAAATTATATGAAATTACCCCAAGTTAGCACAAATTTTTAAAACAATTGAGGTGTGTGCGAACTTTGTGACGAGTATTAATGTGTGTGTAAATACTCTTTGTACGTTTATATCAAGCAATGTGTTTATTTTCATAAAAAAAGGTTGTGTTGCGTTCACATAGAAAATGATGATTTTGTTTTTGGCCCTTGAAATATTTATTGAAATATCTAAATAATAATTTCATTCATGCATGACCGCCCATTGACGTCCACTGCTGAAAATGGGCTTCCGTTTTTGATCGGCTCTTTCGAATGTATATACCTCCCCAGTCGCCTTTACCTATACCTGTGTAAATCTGTTTTAATTAACAATATTTAGGACATGGTCGGCGTTATCTTATTAAGTTATTAGCAAGATGGCGCATGTCATGACGTCATCTTTGAAGATTCATGGGACATTGTTATCGTGCTCACGCTAATTAGGAATGGGTGTAAGCACGCTCAAATCGATTACAACGCTATTCGGAATGCATCCAGTATAGCAGCTGGATGGTGACATAGGCATGTGCCACTACCGGAATGCAACACTTTTGTTTTTTTTTTTAGACCTTACGTTAGCAGATTTCAGCCTTGCCTTCTATGTGAACGCAGTACAACACACCGTCACCGCACCTCAGTGTAACATTTTCGATGTATCTACTATATTTTATTTCATTTAACTTAGTATGAGGGAGAGGGATGCCGGTAGTTCCGCACTGTACGACTGTCGAACTGTTTGTAATGTAGGCTAAGCTGTATATTTAGATTTTGTATGAGCTAAACGAAATATACAATGTTGATGTTGACTGTGGTTATATTTGTGAATACTGTTCGCGTGTTCATTTTGGTATTACCAACTTATATTGTCTTTTTTTTTAATTATAAACTTGATATTTTTATTTACAAAATTTTACTAAGGAACTCACCTTAAGTAAGAATAATGGAAGCTTCGCCTGATGTTGTACACGTCTATTTTTTAGACAAAAATCTGTTGAAGAAGTGCTCGTTCGTATTAGCCTTTATTTAAGTAGATTTAATTAAAATGTAAATTGCTCTCAAATACTATATTTATAAGGGTGCTTTCGGTTCTAACATCGCGTTATCGCTGCGTAAACGTTGCGTTAGTGTAGCATAGACAAGTTTTTATCGAAACTAGCGTCACGTTAGCGCAGCGTATACGCTTGACGAACGCCTATGAGAGATTCAAAGGGGGCATAAAAATAAAACGAATTGTTTTTATAGCCATTATATTTTCTATATAAGTACATAAAACTTTTTTCGGTAAAATCAAAATGAACATGACATGCGAAAAGTACGTGTCGTCCACTGATATCAATAGTACGAGTTGAAGGATGCTGCCGAACACTCGGATGACTGAGAGATACAGAGATGGTTCTGTAGGTACAGGCTAAGTTTACTCTTCATAGTAGCTTTTGGGGCCTATTGACACGCCCTAGATGCTCAAAGTTTGCGCAAATACTAATGTTTATAGATGATGGTAGAGTAACATCGTTGTTTTGTGGCACATCTAATTGAAAAAGCCGATTATGTCACCAAATTTTAAAGGAATTATACACGCCGCAAAAAAAAAATCCCGCCGTTTAAACACTTTTTGAACGTACTCATCGGGTTTTTTGTCGGTGGCTGTTATCAATCATTGTTAATTTTATACGACCTTCCGCTAATCTGAAGACTGCAATCGCGTCTAATTACTTCTAAATACTCTACACGTATCATGTTTTATGGATATAAAAAAAAACAAAGAGCTTCCGTGACATTCACCTACTAACTCTTCAAATAAAATAAAATATGTTGTACTTGTAATTAATTACAAATCAACATACTGAATACTCTTCATTTCTTTTCTATACGTAGAATCTCAATACCCTAGTAGGTATCATTGTAATATCATGTTCATAAGTTTTTTTATATTCATATCTCTTAGAAAATACCGTCTTTGTACCACGTTGAACCATCTCTGTTTAAAGTATTGTACTAAGGGGACTTGCACAGTATTTCGATGCTTGTAATCGTGTACAGTTTTGTATTTACAAACCTGTAGATAATATCACTAGTATACAGGTCTTAACATTATTTTAATTAACTCTACCAAGGCTATGAATCCAAAAGTATGACGCTTGAATGACCAAAAGGTGGTTTAAAGATGCATAGTAGTAATGCAAGAAAACTTTGACTGAAAATCATCTTGGTTAGTAAATAAAATATGTATTTATAAGTATTGCTGTTAACTATTCAGTATTTTTTAAATGTCATCTGACAAAAGTTTACTCTATTTCATCACAATTCTCAACAATATGATCGGAAGAGTACCGTTGGATACATGCTATCTATCAGATAAAGTATAAATTGTAATAGTTCGAGTTTATCTGCCGGATGAAGCCTGATAATTAAAAAAAAAAACATTCAAACGTAAACTCACCGCGAAGCGATCTCTCTCAATATTGTGTTCAATATTATAATTATTTAAGTCTTCATTACTTAGGAGTACGTGCGGGTCCCGAGAGCGACTGAAAACAGTGTGTTTTTTTAGCTTTTTTATAATAAAAAACAACCATAGGAATGTTAGTACATTTTTTTATAAAACAAAACTTAGATAGTAAGGTAGGCTAGACATAATCGGATATGCGACGATTGATGCAAGAAGGATTCAGTAAATGTACATAAAAACTCCAAAAATATACCTTGATTGTACAGATGTGTTAATAGTTTTAAAATTAGAATAGATATACAAGCCTAAACACTACGTATGTAATCTGTAACTTGCACTTAAGCAATAGTATTAATGTGTCCTCAGACATATACCCTGCCTATATACCCCTCGTTTACACTCTTGAACAAGTTGTGATCGTGCTTCCAATAACTCTTGGAATCATAAATGTTTTTTTTTTCTGTAAGTAGGTTTTTCTACAAACACTTTTACACGTCAATCATATTTGTAAAACTAGATGAGGTCGGCGTTTCCTATCTGACAACTCTGAGAAGACAGGCCGAAATAAACTTAGAGATCACAGTCTCTTTTAAAGTTCAGACATAATCTTCAGATCATGTAAGAGACTTGTCAAAAACATTCATGTTAATTTTGGTTACCTTTTTTACACAAGCTTTGTATACAACTAGTCATTACAACTGGTCTAAAGTGTTAACGATAAAAACAAATAGTTGACATCTCGGTGTAAACGTCGGGTAAGTTCTATAGAGCTCAGTATTAAGCCTGAATGCTCAACAATAACTGCCAAGACTGAGTATACTCTTATTCAACCTACTATCTTACCATTATTTCATGCTCAGGCTTAAAGCAAAGCTCTTAGAACTAAACTGCAGGTTAACTTTGAAATTATTGGCAATTTTTCTGGAAGAAAAAATACTCATGAATTTAAAACAACAGCAACAATGGAATCATCACTGAAACACCATAAAATCATATTTAAAAAAAAATCATTTTTGTATGACATAGCAAATACATTTTTGAAGTTTCAGAATTGATCTCATAGCAGAAGTCGTTTCATTTCATGAGTTCTTTATATTCCCTAGATTTGTCAATGAATTCAAAGTTAGCCTGTAGATCTATCGTTCATAGAATAGAAAAAAAATACAGATATTACACCTATTATATAATGATAAATGTGTGCTTGAAATAGAAAGATTAGTACCTATTGAAAATGATCAAAAATCCGTGCTTGCATCAACCGCTGTATGAAATAACTCCATTTTGGAGATCGAAATTTATTATAAAAAACATAAAATACAAGCTCAGACCGCTTCAACATAATGTAATTGTGCGCTTTTTATATTAAACGGGGCTTACATGCGGTAACAAGAGGCTTTGTTGTACAAGTAATGAAAAATATAAGTACGAATTTGAATATAGAAAAATGTTGACGAGTAATATAATCTTTTATTGACTGAACTAATATTTGATGAGACGAGAATCTGCCCAATTACTAATATTATTTATTATAACATCATTGCCTCTTGTTATAAAAACACTATAACGCAATATTCTGTTGATTGTAATATGTATAATGTTCTATATAAATCGTACAGCATTATACTTATTACAAGAGGAAAAAACAAAAAATATTTTTCAAATTGAGTGTTATAATTCTCAAGATTGTGCGCAAACGCAATCTTGTTATTTTGTAAATATAACATAAGTTATTTACCTGCGGACCCCTTTGTAACTGGTTCAATGATATTTAGAACTTTATTTAATTGTAGTAAAGCATTGGCGGTTGTAAAACTGATTTAATATTAATTATAATTTTGTTTTTATTTTTGTAAATAGATAAGCAAGTCATGTAATACAATATTTTTGAAAATATACCAATATTTAGAAGATATGGGTTTTATTTCTTAATAATTATAATGAAAACGAAATAATAATGATTTTCATCATAATAAAACCTAAGGCAAAAGGAATGTGATGATAAATGATTCTTAAAATTCCATTGATAGAAACTGTAGTGAATGGAAATTCCAATCATATTCGTTGGCCAAGTAGGCGCAAGCTGAGCATGTTTTAGGTTCAGTTCCGGTTCCGGCAGTGTTATTGGATTGTTTTATCTGGAATTTCTCAGTAGCAGCTTGGAGTCTAGATAATAATATGTGCCCAGTTGATGGCATTAGGCTCGCCCCTTACTACATCGGACTTAAAAATAACTGGCAAAATGTGGATGTACACCTCTGCCTAACCCTTCGGGGATTTCAACAATTATAGGCTATTGTTTTTAATGGAGATCTCGAAGTCCATACATAAATGAACACGCGCCTTTTTCTTATAGAACGCCCGCCCCCATCAGCGAACTTATCGTACCATTTATGTATAATGTATGCCCGTACAACTTGTTCAAGTATTATCGCATGGATAGCAGAACTTTCGCGAAATTTCGATATGTACGGGATACGTTACGTTATCAAAGGGCAGTGACCCTTCCCACCATTTAAATGCACTTCTAACTGCTGCTACTCCCCGCTAGATGGCACTGTTAACAAAACAAAATGTTGTTGAATTACCAAATTAATTGTAGAAAGTTCTCAATACTTCCATATTTTTCTTAATAGTTATTTAAGTCTTAATGATAAGTACTGGTTAATCTTGTTTACGCCAATCCACGCTGATAAAATAATCCGTATTATCAGCAATTATTGTGAAATTTCGTGATAATGTACACAGAGTACATTGAATTATAGAGATAATGTAATCAAATTGCGAATAACCAATAAAAAGCCGGCAGGTATATTTGTTGGCCCAATCAGAAAGCATTGTGTCAATGTTTTGAAGATAACAAACATCAACAAACGTGGTTATTTTCAGTGCAAGCACGTCGGCGATCTCAGTAGAGAATTCCAGAAGTATCCACTCGCCGCTAGATGTCGGGGCACGTATATAAACACGGTGAACGCGCCGACTGTCAGTGAATTCAGTCGAGTAATCACATTGAATACATCGAAGAAACTCCCAAAGAAATTACTACACGTGAAAATGAAGACTCTCAACGGATTCTCGTACTTCCTGACCACCGCAATATTATTCCTCGGCATCGGAACGATATACGTATTGGCTGAAGAAAAATGTCCTCATACACCTCAACGTCAAAATCGTGGTTTGAACAGACTGTTTGACCAGTCATTCGGCTTGGCGCTGACTCCCGACGATTTCCTGACATCTATGATGTCACCTTGGTTGCTGCAGGACTACTTCAGACCTTGGAGGCACCTGTCGCAGCTGAACAAAGACTTGGGATCAACCATCAAGACTGACAAAGATAAGTTCCAAATCAACCTTGATGTCCAGCACTTTTCTCCGGAAGAAATTTCTGTGAAGACTGCTGATGGGTATGTGGTTATTGAAGCTAAGCATGAGGAAAAGGAAGATGAACATGGATTTGTGTCCCGTCAATTTGTGAGGAAGTATGCTCTGCCTGAAGGAACTGAATCAGAAGATGTGGTTTCTCAGCTTTCTAGTGACGGCATCCTGACGGTTTCTGCGCCTAGAAAAGTGGAGCCTGTGAAAGGTGAACGAGTGGTTCCTATCTCTCAAACTGGGCCGGTTCGTAGAGAAAGTAAAGAGTCCAAGGAAGAGGTAGAAAACTCGTGTCAAGCCAATGATCAACAATCCTGTGCAAATCCGTAACTAAGATTCTCCCAGAAGGTTCCTTTATTTAATACTTTTAATAACTAGTCAAATTAAGGCTATATTATTTAAGACTGATTTGTGATTACTTCAATAAATAATTATAATAAAAAACTCGTCTAAGTTTAATTTTATGCAATACCTAACTAAATCCCCTTTAGATGGATGGAAAGGATAGGAATCCTCATAACCTTAGCAATTTACACCTGAATCGCTTTAACTAGGCATTAACACCTTCTGCGAAGCAGTAATGCTCGCGAAGAGGGAGGCGGCGCACGTGAGGGAGAGGCAATATATGCGCCCTCACGGCCGCAGTTTCCGCGGTCGACGCCCTGGGCGTCGGGAATCCCAGGCTGATTCTCGGCCACCGCTCGCTGTCTAGTAAGGACTAAACCCGGGTCGAAGGCGCACCACTCGTTCTTGTTCCACTCGCGCCTCAAAGATATGTCAGCTCCAACTGGTGGGGTCCGCAAGGGCCGATGTCTGCCAGAAGTGCGGGTTGTTCGAAAGAGATACCGTGGCCCCTAGCACACAGGGAACTGAGGGAACACGGGTGGGTTTTAGTCAGTAAAAGTCTAACAAGTCCTCCTGCTCCACCCAGAGCGGGAGAAGTTATTTGATGATTTCCCACCCATAAAAAAAAGCTAGCCATTAACACCTTAATTAAAAGCTATTATAAATATTACACATACACCTCACTTGACCTCACACACAATTCACCTACCTACCAATGCACATCTGCATGTCAGAGAGTATTTTTATAATTAGAGCCTTATACCCTGGGCTGGTCTATAACAGAAAAACCCACTTACTACAACTAATTACCTACTACTCCTGCTGAATATTCCCTAATGGAAAAAATCTATAGGTAATAGTTTGTCCACGCACACATGCAGGCTTAGCACGAGAACCGTAGAGAAGCGTTTTGTCGACGAAAGAGTAGACAAAAATGACGTTTCCGTTTAGACAGTTGACAGTTTTGTACCGAGAAATGTATACAAGCGATTTCTATTCTACGGTAGAGTAGAAATAGAAAGCGTCATGCTAAACCTGCTGAATCAAACTTAGAACCCTTCGGCGCAGCGGTCGTGCTAGCGGTCACTAGACCAGTTAGGCAATCTAGCTGTCCACGAAAAACGGTGATTTTAGATCGTTACGAAAAGGACATGGCGTGGTATTATGTAGTGTATGTACACCTCTACTTACGCCAGCTGCGGGCATTAGACGCCCCAAACCAAAGGCGTACACCTACTTACTAAATAAATATAAATTATATTTTCACCTCACAACCTCGGAAAGATTCTGTTTGTCATTCAAAATCTGCGTACAAAACTCGTAGACAGAGAAACTAGTTTCTCTGTCTACGGCAAAAGTGCATTTTATCGTTTGTGATTTTATCCGCTAGCGTGGAAAGAGTTTTTGAAATTCGAACCTCTCAATAAAATATTTTCTATACCGCCATCGCCAGTCCACTGAAAATGCATTAATACTTTTTTCATGTCTGTGCGCCAACCCCATTTTTAGAATAATAGAACTGCACCCTAATTGCGTAACACGCGATTAATCATAATCGGTTTCATTTCGGCAGTTCAATAATATTCATTGCGTTATTTACGTTGTTGAGCAGACAAATTTTTCCAACATATGAAGCAATGGTTTAGCCATCTGTTTCAAAACGAAACAGATTATGATTAATCGTGAGTTACGCAATTAGGGTGCTGGCCAGCATGACGATTGCATGAAAAAATAAACTGAAATTTTCCGCCTCTATTCAATTCACATTCCATAATTTAGTTAACTTCTGGAATTACGATCATTACTTTCTCATACATTGACATTGGCAAAATCATCGAACGTTACCGATGGAGCCAGAACCTTTAAAAATAGAATAGAATAGAACTTCTGGAAAATTCGCGCGAAAAATACATAAAAGCGTACCATATTTTGTTCAATGCATGGAAACGTTATAAAGGCGTGGAAACGTTTCGATGATGATGCAATGCTATCATACTTTATTGAACTATACTAATTTAATAAGTATATTATTTAGGCTGTTTTTCTTGCACCTAGCATTTTTCTCGCTGTAGTGAGGTGAAAAATTCTGTGTTTCGCTCGGCAGCAAAGGTATTCTGCGTCTCGTACTTTTGAAAGCCTCGCTACGCTCAGGAAAGGAACGGACGGACAAAGGACACGCAATTAATCATAATCGGTTTCATTTTGACAGTTCAACAATATTTATTGCGTTATTTACGTTGTTGAGTAGACACATTTTTCGAACATACGAAGCAATGGTTTAGCCATCTGTTTCAAACCGAAACAGATTATGATTAATCGTGAGTTAGGTACGCAATGGGTACTTTTTTCAGCGAGCTTATACGTTTTCTCATGATATTTCTTCAGATTTTCAAGAAAGCGTGATAGCTTGAAAATTATTAATATTTTCTTAGATCGAATTCTGTCACAAATACGCACAAATTAAAAGCTACTGTGTATTTTTTTATTCCACAGGCGCACATACAAATGGTTTTAGAGATACCCGATTCTGCAAAACGTTACTCCAGCAAGAATAGTTTTTTCGGTTTTTTTTTCCAAAAGTACAAAGCACACACATTTTTAATTTGGCGCACATTTACAGCAGATTACGCACTAATTATACGTTCCATTCACATCACTCTAGGAGTTACTTTCCTGCTGGAGTAACGTACACCTAGCTGTTCACTGAATTGAATCATGTTTAGCTACAAAATACGTTTTACCTTGCTTGTGCCAGTATCTGCACACAACAATAATTATGTAGTTGACAATCGTTATGGTTCCAATACCTTTAAGGGGGATGCGCCAAGGTAGCCCACGAAATACAATTCTACTTACATTTTTTGCAATTTGTATATCAGTGACAAGTTGTATTATGTGGCTATTCTGGCGCTTACCACCATGGTATGTACAGAGCGGAAGTAACCAATTAAAAGGTTTTTATGCTAGGTTTAATTAAATTATAGGGTTGTTGTGTGTGTGAGCTTTGTAGTAATATTGTTGACTGTTGTGTAGTGGTAGAGCAAGTAGCTGGGATTGGATTTCGGTAGTTTAATTTTAGTGCAAATACGGATACGTAATTGCTACCTAAATTGGTCAAGTCAAGACAATAAATTAAATTCCAAAATACAGCCATAGGAAAATTTATTACAAAATTACTAACACTAATTAAAATTAATAGGTACACACACGTTTTAAATCGATATTTTTTGTTGTATCACAATGAAATAGAATATAAAAAAGGTTTGCAAAGCAAATTTCAAGCTAACACACAATGCAGGATTATTGGTGTACTTATTGGTGTTGCAGTCACTTGACGATCACTTAGCTGTTCCGTTGGCGTCGGCCTGAGGAGTTGGCTGACTGGCAGCATCCTTGATCTCCTTCCTAATTGGTCCAGTCTGAGAGATCGGGACAGACCTCTCGTTCTTCGCCGTCGGAGAGACTTTCGGAGCGATAACAGACAGCACACCATCGGAAGACAGCTTAGATTCCACAGTTGCAGGATCACAGTTCTCAGGCAGACTATAGCGTCTGGTGAAATAACGAGAGATGAAACCGTGCTCGTCTTTCTTCTCTTCATGTTTCCCTTCAATGATCACGTACCCATCAGCTGCCTTCACACTAATCTCGTCGGGAGCAAAGTGCTGCACATCCAGGTTGACTTGGAACTTCTCCTTGTTAGACACGATGGTGGATCCCATGTCCTTGTCAGCGACGCCCATCTGTCTCCAAGGCCTGTAGTACTCCCTGGCGAGCATTGGAGCGACCACAGAAGTGAGAAGGTCATCGGGAGTGATGCCCAAACCGAAATCCTGGTCGGTAAGGCGGCGTGGGACGGGTCCGAGCATAAATGGTAACAGAGACATAATTATTGTTGTTTGGAGTGTTAAATGTTTTAGTAAACAAGCTTGTTTTCACCGAGTAGTAACTCTTTGAATAACATACTGTTACACCGGGCGGCTAGTTTATATACTGAACGATTGGTGCGACATCTGGGGTCGGGAGTGTTCGAGTTGCATTTGAGGATATGTCTGCGTAGGTAAATCTACTCGATGTGGTATGGCTGTGTGAGTAAAGCGTGGTTATTGATCGCCTGGGAGCCAGACGGATTCCATTAAATTCTAGACGTACAGATGAGGCTGACTTGGTATACCTACAAAAGTATGTTGATATGATGCGCTCCGAGGCCAGACATGTCACAACTGATTCTGAATTACTTTTTTGTAGCAAGTATGTGTTCGTAACAAAAGTATGATGACGACATGAATTTCATTATAGACTGAGTATGTTCCGAATGACTCTATATACACGACTTATTATAACTTTTTTAATTTTGATTGAAAAGGTTTTCTTTATTTATACCTACGTAGCTTGCATGTAGCGGCTAACGGCCTTATTCATAAAAGTTATTGAACCTCTAAACAGTTGCTAAAGTGTGGTTTCTCTATGAAAAACCAGACTTTAGCAAGTGTTTAGCGATAACTTTTTATGAATAAGGCCGTAAGAGTTTAGCGGCCGGAAGTGTAACCACAGTGTGTGAGGTCAGGGTTCATTTCTCAGACTGAGATTCTAATTACTGATAGGCATTTTTCTATTAGAAAAGTTGGTATAACGCAACTGAGTTCGAGTAGGTATGGCCACCTGAGTACGAGACTCGAATGGCAGTAGAGTACCGTGGCTCCTTATCAATTGGACTGAATAGTAAATCCTAGAATTCCAATTTATAAGAACACGATCGTATTTAGGTAAAATCTACATGTGGTTTGCTGGTGATCTTGCTGATGTATTGTACCTTGAACATTGTCATCGTGGTGCCATCCTTGTTTCATCTTCCATCGAACCGATTCATTAATTTCATATGATGAAACAAATACATTATGAATTGCCATGCATTGCCATGCCATGTTGAACCTCCTCTTGAATCACTTGAATCGAGCTTTATGTATGTAATTGTTTCACAAACAATGGTATGTATATCAGCCAAAGTAGGTAAGTAAGTATACGATTTCATTCAACAGTCGTTGTCTCATTGAGTCACAATTATCAAGTTTCCTACGAACCACAATAAGTAATTCAGGCGCCATGATAAACCACAGACATTGATTCGACCACAATATATCAAATATGAATAAGAAAGATTGTGTTCTGATTGCCCGGCGTTTTGGTCCCTAGTCGAGGGAATATTGGTGTGATGTTGTGATTGTGAGGTAGGTATGTAGGCTTGTAATTTCGATGTCCTGTGAATGCAACATACAGTTTTAATTTCAACACACGGCAACCGACAGTTCATTGAACGTCGATCGCTACAGCGGTGGTTGTCAGGGACTCTGTAGATCCTGACATCTGTACCTACTAATTTAGGCCTTGTTTTACTTGTAAGTACCTACTAGCGTCCGAACGTTACTAGTAATGGAATGAGAATGTCGCAGCTGACAGCCGGTCATCATACAAAATAATCTTATCTAAGATCAGTGCCCTATGTGCCATACATGGGGACTTGAATCTGATGAGCATGATGATCGGTAAATGAGAAATTGAATTGATTGATTTATTCATCACGCTGTCCCTATCACACTACACGACATTTAGGGCCTGTTATATAGGTGATGAGTTTTTTTTAATAGGGACTCTTCCTCCCTTTCTCTTTTTACACCATGCCGATTTAGGGAAAGAGTCCCTGAATATCGTGTAGTGTTATAGGGTTTTTCTACCATTGTAAACCGCGTGCATAGGTAGAGATAAAATACCTATTCAAAAAAGAAAGCCCCTCCACAAAACGTGATTATTTCAATGTGTGATAGGAAAGGGGCCATTCAAGTATGACATAAGCACTACAGAGGGGCGGGGGGTCTTTGCTTTGCTTATTTTTGATGACATGGTCTGGAGGGTGATTACATCAGCAGTAAATTTTTTTTTACTAGTTGGATTTCCTACAAAAAGTCGATTTAGGTTTAAAGTTTTAAACACATACGGCAACCCTACTTGGCTCGAAATAAACTTTACGCACGAAAGGGAGCAAACAGCATTCTCTGTCTACGAAACACAACATTGAGCAGCAGACATCCAGTGTCATCGATGACTTATTTCGTGTGTCATAGACTGAAGACTGTTTGTTAATTTGAATTTAACATAACAAAATTTTAAAAGAAGTTTATTTTGTTCGTTACTAAATAGGTAAATTATACTCGTAATAACTGAATACCTCTTAACATTTACATATATATAAATATTGTATCTATGCGTTAAAAGTCCTTTAATCCAAGCCTATTCCTTATTTCTAGACTTACTAATAACTGCTGCTCATAAATCAATAAATTAACCAGAACACATTGAAAAATGCATGTACAGACGCCAGCACATCAAGCCACCCCAATCTGTCAAATTTCTTTGATAGATTTTCAACTTTATGGCCTAAGCATAAGGTTCACGTTCAATTGGTAAAATTTTACAGTTTTGGGGTAGCTTGATGTGCTGGCGTTTGTACCAATGTTTACGTGAGCGTAAAGCGGGGGGGTAAGAACTTTGCTTACTTTTGCTGTCGCGGGGAAGGGGGGGGGTTTAATAATGGAGGCACATGAGTTATCTACTCATGTGTTGGAGGGAGGGCAGGCTAGGAATGTGGGAATTGCGCGCTGATCGACCTTGATTGAGGTAGGTCATGTATCTACCTACAATGATGTTACTAACAAGTTCAACGTTTACGAAACAATACGATTACGTGTGTTTTTTGTTGTGCTAGTGGAATACTAACACACATATAAGTTAGCATTCCACTTGCATAATAATAATATAATAATAATAATCTATTTATAAAAAGGAGCCCATTTACAAAGTATCTTAAAAATTAAAATAGAACACAGTTGCTTATTGCCTGAACTAGGTTGAACCTGTGTTTCAGGCTATGAAGTGCATGAATACTTAATGTAATAAATTAACAATCTATTTATGGTAAAAGTAAATTAAAACTAGGGAATAAAAGTAAAAGTAATAAAATAGCATGTTAGTCGTTCTATTTGCAGACAACAAGTAGATCTTCTGTCTGTGCATAAGCGATGGTTAGTAAATATTTAAGTATAATTTTCTTACAGCTAAAGTAATTTAATTTATAGATACTTAGTTTCCTATTTAACCTATTGTACAGAAATGGGCCCAAGAATGTAAAAAATAATAAAGCTGTTTCAAACTTTTTGTCGCGAAGTACCAAGAAAATATACGACTTTATATTATCTAGGTGCTTCACGACAAAAAATTTGAAACCCCCCATGTGCCATCCGCTATCTGTTATCGAATAGAAGTTCTAACCACGGTTTTTTCTCTTCCGTGGTTCTAACATTTTAATGTTAGAACATCTATTCGATAACAGATGGCGCCAAAATAGAAACTGGACTAGTTCAGCGCTCGCTTTTACAAAAAAATAACGTTTGTGACGTGGGATGGAGTTGTAATTATGTACTTGATGAGTTTGTTTTGGTTTGGAAGACTAACGTATATTTTTATCCAGTGAGCAACACAAAGACTACAATAGTATTTGGAGCAACATTATTTCAGCCATAGAAGACACCCACACCATAAACAAAAATTTACTCCAGTACTCTGTGATTTACTCTCTGTGAGTGTGACACTGACATTTATTTGTTGACATTCTAAAAACAATCTTGCTTTGATTGTTTATTTCTGTGATTTGTTTCATGTTTGCCTTCGTCTTAATTTCTTTTTTTGTAGGTCTTAGTTAATTTCTTAGCTTGTTCTGTTCTTCTCTATCACAATGGTCAATTATTGTTGCGTGCACGGATGCGGCAGGAACAGTAAAACCAGTAAACATCTCTACTATTACAGTCTCCCAAAGGAAAGACACCGGTATGTTAATTTATACCGTACGCAAAATAGGTACGCGCTTTGACGTGGAGTTGCGGACAACAGCCCGTTTTACCTATGTTGATTTATTTTGTAATTTGGTGAACGTCAGTTAATCAAACAGATATGCCTGCCTGCCTATTCTCTACCATCGCTCATAGATAATCTCTCCTATACAGGAACTGTAACCATGAATTCAGCATAATTATCATTCTAGACCCCCCAGCGCAGAAAGTTTTCATCGGTTATACAAAAAAAAAATCTGCTGTTCCATACATCTTGACTGTGTAGGAATTGCACTTTTCTATAAAACAGCTGGTTGTTTTTGTATAACCGATGAAAAATTTCTGCGCTGGGGGGTCTAGCATGATATGCTGAATTCATGGTTACAGTTTGCGCACTGGTTAAAAACTTATCCTGTCTATGAGAGATTCGTGAGTCGACTTCGAGACTTCAAGTTTTGAAAATGCATAGGTAGTATTTTCAACATTTTATAGCAGCTTAACAAACTCCCAAGCTCATAATATCAGCCCAGGGATAGGTATATATCCTGGTAGTACTGTGTAAGGCAGGTTATGCTAACTATTATTTTTGCGTACAGTTTAATAGTTCATCTCTAGTTCATACAAAAGTCTCATAAAAAAGGGACATGCAGTTTTCCCGATTTTTTTTATTTTTATTAACTAATTTGGATTACTATGAACATTTTAAAACAAAAATAGCCAAATCAGTCCAGCTATTCTCAAATGATGTGCTTACCAACGAACAGCATTTCATTTTTATTTATATAGATTATCATTTTTTTTTTTACTTTTCAGTCTGATCCAATGGCTAGAAGCAGCAGGCAGAGTAGATTTGCTAGAAAAGGATCTGAAGAAGTTAACACATCGTGTGTGTTCCCGCCACTTCTCCCCATCAAGTATTAAGAACAAGCACCTGTGTGCTGATGCTGTGCCTACTTTATATCTTTTAAACGATCTGAATGAAGGTCAGCAATTAAAGTTCTTTCACAGTTTTAAGCATTTAGCCCACGTCATCCTGGAACGCGAGGCTGTGGCTTCTCAACGTGAAGAAATCCTCGGAACAGTGAGGTCGCTCCGCGAAGCCTGTGAAGATCCCAGGAAGCTTCTGTGCTTTTGGGCGGAGCTAGACTGGCTTTGTTAGCCAGAATCCCCACGCACAACGGACCGAATGGGAGTCTACGTGCAGACAAGGGAGTCCTATTATCATCATCATCAAGCATTTAGCAACATCCAGTAGATACTATTTGTTACCCACTGCCATCAAGAATTGGATTGGTTTTTTTTTTTCATTGGTTAAGGCAGTCTAATGAGACAATTGATTTCCGGCACGCGCCGGGCCGGAGCGGTTAGTTGCATCCGCACCATTTCTCCAAATTCCATTACTGAATAAAAAAATAATGCATTCTATTGCATTTAACAGTTTTTAATGCATAAGTACAGATGCCAGCAAATCAAGCTCCCCAATCTGTCAAATTTCTTTGATATATTTTCATCTTTATTACATAAGCATAAGATTCATGTTCAATTGGGAAAATTTGACAGTTTGGGGTAGCTTGATGTGCTGGCATTTGTACATCAACTCTCGCCTTCCTCCCATGGGGATAGGCAGACTAGACTACTACAGACAGACCACCTGCTATGATCCTAATATGTGTTTATGTATGTAATACATAAAGAAAACTTTATTTTCATGTGCAAAGCAAAGCATTTACGTTCACAATTTTTAATCTGTTGCTTTTCAGGTTCAAATGAAACTGAGAAACATCAATCATCTCACAGTGACATTATCTGCAATAGTTGTAACAAGTCAATACTTGGCTTCCGCTACAAATGCATCACTTGTGCCGACTATGACCTCTGTTCCAAGTGTGAGATGTTAGAAGCACATGATCTGCATTATATGCTGAGGATACCCAAGCCTGTTAATTTTGTAAGTAGACTTTCTTCTATGCTGGAATGAGATCCACCAAACATACATTTTAGTTCCCCTTAGATAAATTACAGTATGATGATGATGGGACTCCCTTTTCCGCACGTAGACTCCCATTCGGTCCGTTGTGCGTGGGGATTACAGTATGATGTTGAAGCGCGTCTGAACGTAGTGTGGTGGCAACGTAACGCGCATATATAATGCGCCGGCAGATATAATAGCATGGATTTCAATACTAGAACTACTATATTACTTATAGAAAACACTATTAAGTGTCTGCCACTGTCTGTTGTCTTTGCTTACAATGAATATCCATTTTAATCTACTTCAATTTTCCAGACCGTAGCCGATGAGTTGATTAACAAATGGAGACAGTTCTTCAAAGCAGATAATGTAAATCTTGGCAGCAAGATTATGTTTGAAGATGATTGCAGTAGCGATGATGATGTACCGATAACTAAGTACGCTAGAAATTATGACAGCGGCTTAGATCTGACTGAAAAAGAGAAAACAAATATCCGTGATGAAGTCACACGGGTATTAAACATGATAAAGCTTGATAAACGTGAAGAAGAATTAGCCAAGAAAAGGCAGAAGATACAAAAGAAGAAAGGGCTTCCAGTTCCAAAGAAGAAGAAAGTTAATGAATCAGTTGATATATGTGTTGATACAATGGAATTAGAAAGCATTGCACCAGAAATGGTCTTTGCTGATGTCAATGATATTAAAGGAAATCAGAATTTAGATATAAAGGATGAAATCCCGAATACACTAACACCTTTAGGTTTGTATTTATTTCCTTATACACCTAACAACAAGGTCCAAGCTAAATTGATGGCTCTAGAGAAAACAATCTCCTAATAATATGAAGCATGCCCAGAATTACCGCTTTCTGAATGAAGCCCTTAATCCAGCTGCCCATTGAGGGCCTCCTCAGGTGTTGATTGAGGCTCTTGGCCTAGGCTATTAAACCATTGATTATCACGACAGTAATGATCACTGAGTCCACATACCACGTCGACAACTTCACGAGCCAAGTCAAGGTACTTAGTTTGTTTATCATTCTCGCCTTGCACAAGGTTCCCATCAGTCTTGCAGGACCATTATGTCAACAATTATTACGCGCTGGTAGCGATTGGTGGGCGTTGAATCAACGAACTAGACATGGGTAGCTCGTGAGCGAGTGATAGAAAAGAGCTAGCTCTTTTTGATGGACGTCGCTCTCGCTCACTCACTCGTTTGCTAAGTAGCTCAGTTAGCTCTTAGACACTCAGTACTTCAGCGAGACACCGATGACCGACCGAAGTCAGCGGCCGAACGGCTCATTCGGTTCGCTTCGGAATATTTCGGATCGCATAGTTCGTTCTTCCAACAATACCTCTTCGATACAATACGTCATTGTAGACTATCATACGACATAAATCACTGTAAATCTATCTTTATGACCATAGTTTTAAAGTAGAAAATACTTTGGCATTGCATTGTTTATTATTTTGCGTATTATTGACGTAAAGTCATAACATTATATAAACAAACATAAAAGCTTATTTAACTTAACTCCAAACTTCCAAAGAGCTATTGACAGTGACTGCTGAGCGGGCCGAGCCGTTTTCAACGACACGCGTGCACCGTGAGTCAAATGAACTAACAGTCGGCATCTGAATCACTGAGCTATAGAAGAGCTAGTGAGTAATAAAGAGTCCAAACTTCCAAAGAGCTGCTCACTATTGAGCGAGCCGATCCGTCTCCTTCGACGCGCGTGCGGCGTGAGTCAATTGAGCTAACAGTCGGCGTCTCGGCGTCTGTGTCACTGAGCTATAGAAGAGCTAGTGAGCTAGAAGAGTGATATAGCTCTTTAGAGTGAAAGAGCTAATCGCTCTTTTTCTTTTCAGTGAGCTACTTCGCCCATGTCTACAACGAACTAGTTGAATCAACCGTTGATCTGTCAACGTATTAATGTTAACTGTACTAGTTGAGTTTGTCAACGACGTTTATGAATATAACTCGTTTAATAATCAACTAAACTAAATTTGCAAACGTACCTAACGAAATGAGCAAAAAATGTGGTCTTGTCGTAGAATTTGAACTCTAAGTAACGTACTTACACAAGAGTTGATTTTTGAAATATTTCTTTTATGAAAAGTAAGTAAATATACCAATATAAGAATCGTAGAACTTCGCAGCGTTGAATAAAAACCGTTCAATGAATGAACGGTTTACGTTGCAACTCGACATTAGTTGCACGTTAACTCGTCGACGAATTTAACTAGTTGACGAGCGTAAATCAACGTTGACGTTGCGTTAACGGAAAAACCGTCAACGACCCATCACTGCGCGCCACACTATTCGGTCCTCTTGAGTATAATTATGTGTTCTGTGATTCGGTCTAAAGTCTAAAACCACTTTATTAGTGATAATGTATTTATTTTATTGTTTTGTTTTATTAGGGAATCCCTTAATCCGCATTTTTCCTGTGACTATTGTAAAAGGCAACTGATATGAATGTTCTTACACTATTTGTTTTTTACACGCTTTATATTAGCTTCACTTGTATGTTTGTTTGTTGGTTTGTTTGTTTGTATGTAACCGACTCCTTTGAGCGCGATTTTGAACCACTTTAAACGGTCAGATTTCATTGAAACTTTGTAAACTTGTTTAGGACCGATGACAATTCAATAAATAAAAAATAAATAAAAAAAAACACGTTTTTGTAGTTAGCAAAACTAAAAAATAAAAAATAAATAATAGTTTAAAAAACTGAAAAACACGCTTTAAAAGCCAAACTAAAAAAGGAGAAAATAATTTAATTCAATTAAAAAGCGTGGGGTGCTTTTTGAGGTATTTTTATAATCAATTAATGTCAAGCACCCCACGCTTTTTAATTGAATTAAATTATTTTCTCCTTTTTTAGTTTGGCTTTTAAAGCGTGTTTTTTTGGTTTGTTTATTTACTTAATACTTTTTTACAGTTACGGTGCCTCAAATGGAACATAGTATAAAACTAAATGATGAGCTGTCCGAATTTCTTATAGGCGTTAAGTATCCGGCTTGAGTATCAAATTGAAGATCTGGATTTTCTACAGTAGGGAAAAAAATCGTGTTAATGTTTAAGAAGACTCAATATCAATAATTATAGCTTGTGGTCATATATTTATATTACTTTCGTCTTTTTTTCTAGTGTTTATATATGGTGTTTATATAAATAAATATAGAATAATACTTAATTTTTTGTCTCATTTTTAATTTTAAGTGTAAGTCAAATGACATGAGTGTACAGTGAACATTGTCCTCATAGAAAATGAATAGAACAACATACAACAACGAACATGAACATTCTCCTGCTCTTAAACCAATTTATTTAGAGTCGGCCCAACATGGCCTTTTTTAGGGTTCCGTACCCAAGGGGTAAAACGGGACCCTAATAATAAGACTCCGCTGTCCGTCTGTCTGTCTGTCTATCTGTCACCAGGCTGTATCTCATGAACCGTGATAGTTAACAGTTAAAATTTTCACAGATGATGTATTTCTGTTGCCGCTATAACAACAAAAACTAAAAAACAATAAAATTAATATTTAAGGGGGTTCACATGCAACAATTGTAATGCTTTTGCTCGATATTGATAACGGCAACAGGTAGACGCTTGAAATATTCACAGAACATTTAGTTATATATATTTACTTTAAAAATAAATAATTAAATTAAAATAAAACAAATATTTAAGGGGGGCTCCTATACAACAAACGTGTTTTTTTTCGCCGTTTCAATAGATAATGTACGGAACCCTTCGTGCGCGAGTACGACTCGCACTTGGGTTTTTATTACTACAAGGTGTAACTTAAATAACGCACAACCTCTTAAGGGATCATTGTACTCATCATTATCAACAATTTTTACTATGGGACCAAACCTGAAATCGCGAAAAAATAATCAGCTGTTCCCTACATTTGGATTCGCATAACTTGTCAAAATGTAGGGAACAGCTGATTTTTTTTTCGCGATTTCAGGTTTGGTCCCATAGTAAAAGTTGTTGATAATGATGAGTACAATAACCCCTTAAGAAGTTGTGCGTTATTTAAGTTACACCTTGTATATCTGCCTGCTCTTGACCTCGATCACGCCTCATGAAAAGCGATTGATTAGGTCTATAATGGATCGAGCTTGCCCAGAAGATGCCAGTTCACTCTTGTTTTGCAGGTAGACGGTTTTTTTTTTAGGGTAGGAAATTATCAAATATTTTCTCCCGCTCTGGGTGGTCTGACTAAAACCCACCCGTGTTCCCTCAGTTGCATGTGTGCCAGGGGCCACGGTATCTCTTTCGAACAACCCGCGCCCCTGGCAGGCATCGGCCCTTGCGGACCCCATCAGTTGATGCTGACATCTCTTTGAGGCGCGCGTGGAACACAAGGCGCCGTCGACCCGGGCTTGGTCCTTACCGGACAGCGAGCTACCCATTACTCGCCGTCCGCAAGCCGCGCCTACGGTGGCCGGGAATCAGTCTGGGATTCCCGACGCCCAGGGCTTCTCCAGCGGAGGCTAGGGCCGTGAGGGCGCATATACTGCCTAAGGTACACGGTTTAAATGTGGAAGGGAACACAGACGCAGGCAGAGTTCTACACTTTGGCTGTGCGTATTTTTCTTCCAAACTCCGCTATTTGTTATCATCTCGGTAGTGACCCCCTTTATAACCATATCATCATTCACACTGTCCAAATATGGTTTTTCAGTTACCGATGCCACTACCGGATTTCCTCTTTTGTACTCATTTCTTATTCTATCCAATAATCCAAGTCTCAATTTGTGTAATACCACACATCCCTTTTAACATTCTCATCTCAGCTGCATGCATGCCTTTCATTCATCAGTTTTGTGGCCCGAAATTCTGACCCATCCAAGACCGCAGATCTAACCATGGTTTTATAAGTCTTCCCCTTAAGTTTAAGGTGCATGCAGGAGACGCAGATTGTTCTCGTGACCTACCGCCATTTCATCCGTCAAGTGTTAATTCTGTGCTTTTAACCGTCCGCCTTCGCTTTGCACGAGTGAACCGAGATACAGAAAGTCGGACCAGACTGGGAGAAGTGCGCCATCAAGCGCTTTGGCTCCAGATAATAAAAACTTATTCATTTTTTAATACCCAACCTTACCCCCGACGCAAAAAGAGGGGTTTTATAAGTTTGACCGCTATGTGTGTGTGTCTGTCTGTGGCACTGTAGCGCTGAAATGGGTGAACCGATTTGGGTGCGACTTTTTAAGGCAGAACAAATATATGTCTAAAGATGCTATGTAATTTTATCTGTTGAATAATATTACAGATTTTGTCTATGACAAATTGTTAATTGACATTTGAAAAATGTCATTCCAGCAAACCAACATATACGATCTGAAGCATGATTTTTTATCTATCTCTTTCATGCAAGTCAACGGCCTCTCTCAATCTTTACTTCCATCTCACTTTTACGAAAAGAAAAATAATTCAAAATGCATTCACATTTTCACAATAGCTAAATCTGCAAACTTGTTTGATGTTTTCAAGATTGTCTAATATTTTCGTGAGCAGTGTTTTTCGAAAGATTGCTGCAATTAGTACAAGTTATGTGCACGTATCTAATAAAGAGTCCCTGCGATGGTATGGATTAAGTTTTAGCAATACATATAACCTATTTGGTTTATCCTCGAAATGGATAACGAAGGCGTATTAAAGGCTGGATCGGAGTCTCAAGACTCTGATGAGCCAGCCCCACCAGGGATCTCAAAGGCCGACTTCAATAAGGTTAGTTCTTAACCCATAAATTATTCAGAATCGCCGATGCCCGCACCCGCACTGAAATTATGTACAAACATTGATAGATCTACATTTACAGGTGTTACTGTCGGTATCAGTATTTATTTTGGTTTTATTAATTTACAATTTATGATGGCGCCATAAAAGATGGTGATTATGCACCTTGCACTGTTGCACTTTGTTTTAAATGTAACTAGCTGACCCGGCAGACGTTGTCCTGTCTATGTTCTATGTTATGGGTTTGGTTTCCGCACTTAGTCCTTGAAGTGGACCATTGTGCGTGAGCCATGGCGGCCTTCGGGTGTTATTCCAGCCAGCCCACCTCCCTCCAGAAGTTGGCTATAACTCCTGGTCTGTTGAGAATATCCGTGTAACACTGGGTGCCCCGAGGGTTTCTGTTCTAATCTGGGCTATGCTTGTGCATTCAAAAAGCACATGCGCAACTGTTACCTCGGCCTCCATGCAACCCCTGCACAAGGGGCTGTCCGTTGTGCCTATTGTGTAGATGTGTTTGTTTAGCGGACAGTGTTCTGTGATGGTTCCAGTCACCAGACACAGATCTTTTCTGTCCAGGCATAATAGACGTCTGCCATCCAAGGATGGCATTGCTCCCCTAGACTGCCTGTAGCCTGGTGTCAGGGTCCACCAACTCTCAGCTTGTGTGTGGGTGTATTTCTGAAGCCACCTGCGTAGTTGGTTAAAGGGGATAGGCTCGGGACCACAGACTGACGCGCTGGATGCCGTCCTGGCCAGTTCGTCAGTCGTTGTGTCTTTACTATGAATGTGAATTCAAGTTTTATATACCTAAATGTTATGTGCAAATGAAGCTTCTCCTGACAATAGCAAACACAACAAAAAAAGAATTAGCAAAATTGGTCCAGCTGTTCACATGTGATGCCGTGACCAAGGGAAAATAAATAAAAATTAATCCCTACATTTTTATTTATTTTCATGTAGATGTAGATTGAAGTGTGCAGTGCCTAATTAAGCTTGTGATTCAAAATAAAATTGAGACTTTAATAATATTTTTGATAGTGTTTGTGTTAAGCCATTAAATTTGTACCTCTCGCCTAAAATTCTAATTTTCAATGAGCATTGGTTTTTTTTTCTAAATATGAAAAGTATAGTGAGTATTATGTTTTGCTAACATAATTATTTCAAATCTTGCGTAATTGTGTATCCAAATACATAAATAAAGAAAGGAAATCAGGAAAAAGAAAAAAAAAGAAGGTGTAGCTTCCAAATTAATTATAATAGTGAAAAAATTGGTTGTAATTTTGTCTTATTTATACACCTGTATTTTCTCAACAAAATAATTATTCTGACATTTAAATCTTTCAATTCAATAACTCCTTTGTTTTATTAATTTCAGACTAATGTCAAAGTAACTAAACCAATACCAGTATCACCTAGGCCCAGCGCTACTGTTGGTTTTAAGTTAACTCCATCACTTAAAGGAGTGGAGAATGCCAAAAAGAGATTGAGAGCTTTCTCTATCCAGAAGAAGACGCCCCTCAACCCTGTTACAGTGCCTAAAGGACCTAGCGGAGGAAGTGAGTAAATATTACTTTGTAAACTGGTACAGTACCGCTGGCCCAGTTAAGGGGCCATTACAATAGATAATTAATTGTGTCTAATTAGCCAGTAGTTGACCAGTTAATGATTTGTATTTGTTTATTCTGTAGTTTTATCTATACCGGGTAAATGTTTTACCAGTGCACAAACTGTAACCATGAATTCAGGATATAATTCTAGACCTGAGCGTATAAATTTTTCATCAGTCATACAAAAAAATATCAGCTCTTTCATAGAATAGTGTTCCTACGCGGTCAAAATGTATGGAACAGCTGATTTCTTTTCTGTATAAACAACGCTAAGTTTACTACTACTAAATACAGATAATAAAGCTGAAGAGTTTGTTTGCTTGAACATGCAAATCTCAGGAACTAATAAAATCTTTTGGCATTTGGCATCACACTAGGACATTAAGGAGCCGAACTAAAAGAATAAAATGTTTTGGGTTGGTTAGGGAAGTAAGAAATTCCATGCAGGCAGAAGCTAGTATGGTATAAATGCGAATTTATGTATTGAATTATCCTCAGCGAGTTTCATGGTGGAATTCATAATAATTTCACCAATATCATTGTAACTGTGATATACAATTTAATTAGCTGTGCTTTTTTTCCTTGTAATTTTACTTGTTAAATAGTTTATGTGCTGCTTTTAGACAGTTTAACTAAAATGCTAAGTAGTACAGTTTGAATGAGTCATCAAAAACTAAACGACACTATGTGCTAAGTACTAATAAAAATAATTCAATTCAATTACATATTTTAGATAAATTACAAAAATATGTTAGCTATCATAATCATCCATACATGTTTTTTCAATAATATAATAATAACAAGAATGAATGCCATACACAACAATGGAAAAATTGGATCAAGACTGCACTACTCGTACATGTAGTTTTGTCCAATGTGTCCAATGGAGCAATCCGTATCAATTATTCCATTCTCCCTGCAATAAGCTGTTGGGGTTGCTCCGTATGCGGCGCATCAGAGACGCTGTTCTTTTGCAATGTATCGCTTGAAAGTCATCCAATAATAATACTCAACCAGTTATAAAATAACTTGGAATATTAAAACAAAACAGTATTACAGGCTGCCTTTTGCTAGCGTCATTTGATGTGGGGAAATAAAAATAATGAAAGAAATTAAAATCTAATAAATACATTATTAGATTTTCATTAAAATTATTCATATTTCTGGAGTTTACTAAATCAAAATGACATAATTATGATTTGGTGTCTGCTAATGTATCTATCTAAACTAAACTGCTTAGCAGGAATTGGGAAAACATTAAAATGTGAAGGCATGCATGTCTAAAGAAAAATCAGGTTTTGGTTTCAAAATGTCTTATTTCCACAATATGTTTGCTTCAGGTGCCACAGTATTCATTGGCAAGCTCAGCAATGTGAAGGTAACTGCTAAACCTGAAGATCTCGAGCAGAAGAAGCTGCCGAAACCACCTAAGCCTGGTCAGGCCAGAAAGATTTTACAAGGTACGTATAATAATAACATTAATGTAGTCCCCACACAACAAACCAAATGGGAGTCTAACCGCGGAAAAGGGTGTCCCCCATCATCCCTTTATGATCATGCTGACTAGAAATGAAAACGTCTATGCGAAGTATTGCCTAAACCAAGTACTGACTAGGAAGCACAATGCCTACCTTGCAATATGTCTATACGGTATTTGAACTAAACCTTATTCTGACTATGAAGCAAAATGCCTGCCTTGCAATATGACGATATAGCATTTGAACCAAACCTTATTATTATACCAGTTCATGAAATGTTCGAGAATATGAAATGGTCGCATTTCATGAAATTCTCGTCTTCTTCTGGTATACAGAAGAAGACGGTCGAAGCCAGGTTGAGGGAGCCCCACGCAGTGTGCAGGGTTTATAAGAACCTAATAAAACCGAACCTCGGGTTGCCCCTGACGTTTAGTATGCAGGAGGTTTCGGGGGCGATAAATCGATCTAGCTAGGTTTAATTTTTAGAAAACGAAAACGAAAAAAAAAAACCGAGTGAAGCACGCTTGGCCATCCAGATATTAAAGTTTAAAATTATTGAAAGTCAACGAGCTCTATGGCGTTGCATTGCATTTTGATCTCCAGGCGATTTACTACTTAGAAATTATTTCATTTTAGGCATTTTGCTTGTTAAACATTTTGATCTCAGGCGATTTACAGCTTAGGCAATTTGCTGTGTAGACATAAATTTTAGGCATTTTACTTCGTAGACGAACTGAAAGTTAGACACTCTGATCATAACATCCATCATCAACATTAATGTAGGCTACATTAATTACCCTGCAAGGAAAAGTAACAAGACCATTCTTACGTAGGTACGCAAAATACGCGCTTAGACGTTGAGTTGCGGACACCAGCCCGTCGTACCTAAGACCATTCTAACCATAGTACAGTATGGCAAAAATTGGGGGGGCCTATACCTAGCAGTGGGTTATGCTGGGCTGAATTGGTGATGATGAGGGTGACCCCAAGATCGACATGCGTAGTGTGCGACGCCCCCCAGCTATACGGCCGTAAAAAAGTGTCTGGGAGACATATATATAGATATGGAAGTCGGAGGACGGGCACATACATCATATCGTTGTTATTTTAGTGATTGCAACTTATAAAATTGAACTTTTTACACTCAAGTTCAAGTTCAGATTGATGCTGCTTAAGACTGGAACTATCCGGTCACGATTATATTCTTATCCTATCCTAGAGTTGATATTGCAACGGCCTACGAGCATTGCGTCCTTCCTTGAAGAACTCTGATATCCTTTTATTTTTTCCCACAGACTCCTACACAGAGCTTCAAAAGCGTACTCTCACTGAGATTGAGGACATGAAGCGTAAGATGGAGCTTGTAGAGTTAGGTATACCGTTGGGTCTTATATGTCCAAGCTCGACTAACGATAAGGCTATGCCCACGAAGGCTATGCCTCCTATCAAGACGTTTTTGGGTAAGTTTAATTAAGATTATAAGTATTTTGGATCCAAGAAACCATTGCCAATCCTCTTGCACTGAATTGAACTTACCATGAGTACAAAATAAGAATTGGATTATTTTTTGTTTCTCCTACTGTGGTGGTGGTGTGTGGTGGTTTTGGCACGAAGTTCTTTAAATCGGCTTGCGGTAGGAGTTGACTGGTATAAATCGTCACGTAAAGAAAAAGCATAAAATTGCAATATGGTTAAGATTTATGTAAAATAATTCAAGAGAACACTTGATCACACTGTAGTCCAGTTGCCCCAGAGTGAGTTTATTTTAACCATCTCGGTATAACGCATCGACCGCTTTGGCGCTCCGATTGGTCCTTCACCAATCCCGGGCCAATCGGAGTCGATCGGATGGAGATGGTTAAATGAAACTCATACTAGGGCCGACTAGGGTCTGATCTAGGGTCTAGTGAAAGATTCACTGAGTTTTTAGTTTTAAATAATAACAATGGGGGCTAGTACTAGGATAAATATTTATTAGGGCCTTCTGGCTAAGTAATAATAACGGCTGCACGGGTCGACCGATCAGCTAAAACTTGCTGCGGTTGGTCCGTGGATGGGTGACCATGTTTACATACCAAGGTCCCTCCATGCCTCGGAAAGCACGTTAAGCCAATCTTCAGAAGCCCGACAGTCTGTCAACCAGTCTTACTTATCGTATTACCAAGTAACTGGATTGTAGAGGTCAGATCTGATAGGCAGTCACTCCATGTAAAATACTGGTATTCAGCTCCATTCGGCTAAACTGGAAGCTGACCCCAACATAGTTGGCTAGGTAAATGATGATAGCTATAAAATGTTAGTGTTAACTTCTTCGGCTAAGTTAAGTTTCATGCTTGAGCTGCATTCTTCACGATGGTCCATTAACAACAATAGGGTATTTTCAAATTTATTAAAAACTATTCTCATTGAAGATTGGGACGAAATATGGAACAAAAAAATAAAAAATAAATGAATTTGTATCCATTTTCTCAATTAAAAACGATTTAAATCAAACTTATTTTTCGTTGTTTTGAATTTACCGCCAAAACGCTCCTTACGATGACTTTTATCACGTGACCACACGTGACGTCAGCTTTGTGTAACCTAAAGTAGTTAGAGTAAGTGAACAACTGAATGTCGAGTTTATAATTAACAAGATTTTTAATGGATAGCAAGTGATATTACTGGTGTGCGGAGCCTCTGTGCACAAATACTTCTAAAACTACGCCAAACTAAGTATTTGTACCGGTGCCGTTTACACAACGCTGACGTCACGATGTCACGTGATAAAAAGTCAGCCTAAGGAGCGTTTTGGCGGTAAATTGAAAACAACGAAAAATAAATTTCATTTAAATCGTTTTTAACTGATAAAATGGATTTAAATCAATTTATTTTTATTTTTCTGTTAAATATGTCGCCACAATCTTCAAATTAAAATAGTTTTTATTAAATTGGAAATACCCTATTAGAAGTCTCAACCAGAAGTCTCAACCATCTGGTCACTTAAAGCTTGTGTAGCAGTGTTATGCTTTAATATTTAAGCTGCTTGTGCATCTGAAATCACTGTTCTGCACGTTTGGGAGATTTGGGTTGCCTATATTTTTTTAGGTATTAAAAGACATTTATGTTCTATGAAAACTATCACTCTTAATCGCACTTGAAGATCGCTTACGATGTTCTCGCCTGTATCGCTTGACCAATACTACCCGGTCCCTATCCGCTCCCGCCTTTTATAGGGCCATAGAACATCCGAGAATCGAAGCATCTAGAATCTTCGAGTACATACCGGCCCCGACTGAACAGATGTTGATAATTCTAGAAGATTCTGGTATCGAAATTGCTAGATAGATCTTGACTCAATTTATTCTGCTACTCAATACTAGATGGCGCTAGTGGTAACTAATTACTTTAGCTTTAGCGCGTAACACTATCTTTGACTTGGTCATACAAATCATTATCATCGCTAAGAGATTCAGCCTTGGTACATACGGATGCCAGTGAGTAATCGCCTCGTCGCCATCGCGCACTCGTTGCTCGTTGCTCGCCAGCTCGTTTGTAACTTTTTCATAATCATTTGTGATTCAACGAGAAATCGTTGAATCACAAATGATTATGAAAAAGTGATAAAACTAATCAAATTTGGTAGTAACAGGGATTCTATTAACACCACTGCATCTGCCTGACAACTAATAATAAAGAATGCACTGCACTTTAGCCGGGGTACTATTCCACATCAAACCTTCTTAGTAAAGAACATTCTATACAAAGTTAGTATTGAATGTATGTCTTGTTTGAGAAATGCATGTCTTTAAAATCTTGTAATCGAATCTTTCAGAATTCAGGAACACTGTTCAAAGCATTAAGGGTATCGACCCTTAATGCTTTGAACAGTGTGTGCATGTAAAGTTCAATTATCTATTGTGCAGTTGTGCACATGCATAGATCACTATGATCAGTACCAAAATTACATTACATGGAAACAGTTGCCATAAGTATTATGGCAAAAAGTAATTTGTACCCTAATTGCATAACAAACTAACATTTAGAATCTGAATCATTGTGAAAGATTTAATCCACTGCTTCATATATTCGAAAAAAAAATCAGCTCCAAAACGAAAATAACGCAATGAATGTGGTTGAACTGAAAAAAATGAAAGCCGTTCGTGCTGTTAGTATGTTATGAAATTACCCCGCAGTTGACGCAGGCTGACGTACATTTCGGAGGCCGTACTGTAAAAGTCCTCCTACATCCCTTTCGTACATTTTGTATTACCATCGTATGCTACAAGCGGGCCGCACTACACTTTTTTGTAAACTGCGGCCCGTCTAGGCTATACTGTCTGTCTCAAAAGTATCTGATAGAAATGTAAACAAACCCTATTCAGGATAAATTCTTACGCAACCACCATTGATATACCAATAACCCAAGATACAGAATCAGTATCTCAAAAACGACCGTATAAATAGGGCGCAATGTGCGCAGGTGTCAAATAATATCGTCAGTCATCTTTCAGTCAGTCTCTTTTCGGACATTGCTTTGTAAAAACTACTTCAAGTCATGCGTGTAAGGTTGAATTTGCAAAAAAAATAGTTTTATGATAACTATAACCACTGACGTATAATTGGGGATAGTTTTGAGTGTTAGTTTTTTTCGAGACTGCATCTTGGGTTTTTAGTATATCAATGGCAACCACTCACTAAAGAGTTTTAGTAACATTTATTTCATCTGTATTTAGAAGGTTACAACTTTATATCTGACCACTATTTCGAAAATTATTGTTATAAAATTAAAATATCGGTTTTAGTATTAAAATAATGAAATCAAACATTCAATTTGTAAATGGCACTGCAAATTAACATCCACAGGTACGTTTTCTGATCCATTTGTTTACATTTTCATCATATAGTTTTGGATCAGACCATAACTGTGCGCTCGCCTTAACACTTCACTGTGCTTTTCTCGCTTGTGTCTGCATGTGCATGTAGCGCGCAAAACGCGTGCACGTGCTAATGGGAAGCCCCTGCTGATCCGCCGGTTGAAAAGTGACCACATTAGAGACAACATTATCCACCAAAGTGATATAATTCTCCACGATAGTGACCCCTGCTTGAAAGACTGTTTGTATATTCTGTTTTCTTTTATATTGGAACGAGGCCAGGGTCTGTGCATGCTGATTTATATAGGTTTTAATGACAAAGTATTAAAGTTGTTTTTTTTTGTGAGGTCTGGCAAAGACTGGTCTTTGTCGGAATAAACCTTGGTTTCGTTCCATACGTTTCAAGTGTTGGGTGAAATTATAATGAAAATAAAGGCAATGTTATCAATTAAATTACGTAAAATGCTTGGATTGTATAACAAAGTAATTTGATTCAATACTTAGGGACCGTATTTTAGAAACATTCGGTATCTTTTTATGCTTGCTTCTTCATATTCCTTTTCTTGCTGCTTTTTAGCTTTACCATGTATGATCCTTACGATAGATAATTAATGTTATCTATTATATCATAGTAATATTGTTATAATATAACTTTACAGACCCAGCCAAACTAGATGAAATAATAAGAGATGCTAAAAAAGCTAAAGCAGAGGGTAGGGAATTTAAATTCGACTACCATAAGGTATTACCAGATTATGATAACCCTTTCCAACGCAAGAGAGAGGAACTGGAAAGAGCGAGAAAGATGTCTTCTGAAGAAAGGGAAAGAGAAGTTCGCAGAAAGCTTGTGAAGGACAGAGAACAAGGAAAAGAACGAAGAAAAAGTGATAAATATGAAAAGGAATCAAGAAGATATTCAAGCCACAGGAAAGATGAAAAAGATAAACGGAAAGATGACAGAGACAAACACAGGGAGAAGCCAAAAGACAAGACAGAGGAGAAGAGAGATGACAGAAAAGAAAAAGAGCTGACACCAGTAGCTAAAAAGAAAGTAGAAAAAGTTGGCGATAAGGGCCCTAAAGAAACCGACGTGAACTTGAGTGATTACTTAGTGTGCGATAGTTGGTCGTTAGACAATGACGACAAATCTAACATGAGTCCTAAAATTGACGACAAGATAAAAAATATACCAATTCCTAAAGAAAGTAAACCGAAAGAGACAACGATAGAAATTAAGCAGGAAATAACAGACAGTCCACAGACCACACCTATCAGAAAGATAGAAAAACTAAAACCCGTCATAGATTCATTCAAATTTGAAATCGATGACGAATTACTAGACATGTTTGATGAAAACTCCAAATTAGAAAAATTCGCGATGAAAACATGCAAAAGAGATGACATATTCGACTCTCCAATAGATATGAAAATATTCGATTTCGATCAGAATACTAAGGAATCAGCTGATGCATTGACGGACGATACATTTTTGGAATCGGTGATTAACGAGATAAAACAGGAGGATATGAGCGATGACGGGAGTCAGGACAAAGGGCTGGTAGAATATGACTCTCCATCCAAAGAAAGTACAAGTCCACCTTTAGATTCTCGACTATCAGTAACCCCGGAATTAGATGACCGGATGTTCATGAACCTACAATCATCCCGCAGCGATTTTTCAGACGGGTACAGATCTACGGAAAGTGGGTACAAATCTACGGAAAGTGGTTACAAATCTAGTGTTAGTTACAAATCGGGAGATAGTAAAGGGGATAATTATAGGCTGTCTATGGAGAAAGAGGTTGAGCAGATGAATAAGTCAACGGTGGATTCGCTTGAGACTTGGAGTTTTGTTTTGAAGATCTGTCAGCCGTTACTGTTTAGACATGACAGGAATAAGTGTTACAGGTAAGTGTTAAAAACAACTTTAACTAAGCTTAAGATTGCAAAAGTTTCGCTAATTTATAGATCCGGAGTTAAATCAGAGTTGGGAAACTAAAAAAGTTGCTTCTTGATTTTCACCATGCAGCAGTCAAAAATATTTGGATGTACCTACTTGGATAAGTAAAAATTGCGTCAAAATTACATAGAAAATGACTTTGATGGCGTTTACGCAAAAAGTTGAAAGTGTTAATTTTAATTTTGAAATGTTATTTGATGAAATTACATGTACAGTCACCAAAAGTGATAAGTAACGTTGGATGTAGTGAGAAACCGATGGATATTTTCGAATTAAATTTAATTCGATAAATGAAGTCTAGATCTCTATTAATTTAATAAATTATTGTTCGAAAGTATTAATCGGTTTCTTAATAAACTTCAACTATTTTCAACGACCCTGGTTATTTGTCTGTTTTGGTGACTGTACTACTATAATAACTTTACGCTTTCGTTTGCGGGGGAGGCAGAGAGGTTATTTTGCGCTCAGATATAACTTTTTCTACTAATGAAAAACAATGTTCTGCAGTTGTAACCTAAAGTTTTTATTTGATAGTATTTTTGGGAGCACTATGAAAAAATATTTTAGCGGTCGATAAAATCAATACTGTGCATGCCTAATATTCAACCTAAATATTCATCCCAACTACGGAACCCTACACTATGCGTGGTCACAACAAAAAAACTACTGTTTCATTCCAGGGAGACCCGAGCAACTCCTAAGATTTGGTACACAGAGAACCCCAAGCTCTGCTCATGCGTGAAGGATCGAGCTATTGTCTATGAGGAGCTGGAAACCTGCAAGATGAGCCTTGTGGACCGCGTGTATGGATGCGACCAGTGAGTTGATTTCATGTATAAAGATTAATCGCTTTTGCCCCCGGGTTCTCCCACGTTAAAATGTATCATCAAATGTCCTAATTCGGGTCATGGTCTACCTGTTTGCTAAATTTCATTGCAATCCGTTCAGCCGTTTAAAGGTAATAGACAAACAGACAAACAGACATGCAGAGAAAAATTCGTCTCGCAAATTTATACACAAACCTTTGAATTGTGTATGCACAAGCAGTGGAGTGGAGTGAAATTGCTTCCAACTCGACTCCGAGGTGCTACTAAGAAATTCCACTTAGAAAAACCCAATCAAAAAAATTACGTAAAAATGGGTGCAAGTACCAAGGGTATATGTGTAGGGGATTCTATTGAAACACCTTTTTTTAATTCCACTATTCACATTTATTGAATCACGCACTAATAACTATTACAATATACTGAATTACTGCTAACTTAATATGAACATAACTTGTCTCATTGACGACTAACTTTAAACTGAGTAAAATGTGTACAATTCTATGTGTAGCTCATTGTGTAACTCATGACTATTTTCCTTAGAAATTTCCTTAAGTAGTTTTCTACTAGGGTACAAGTAGCGGTTATGTTTGACATCAAACATTTGTTCTAAACCAGTCACATTAAAGGGGGTGGAGCCTAATGGTCAAGCGTAAGCTCGATTTCTCTCGACAAGTTTATACCTGCTCCTGATTCCTTCGAGAAGCTTCGCTTGGATCGTGGGAAAACCGGTCACGTGCCGATTCTTCGTGGAATATTACCAATGTTTACGTCTTTGCTTTAATTTAACTGCGCATAACAGATTTGGTTGTTTGTTAATAGCAGATTAGGTACTGTAGGTATATGCAGGTAGGTACTTATGTATTTAGGCTTAATTCTAGTTGGGTTTTGCCTTTAATCATGTACCTTTCAAGATAGTTTAAATTCTAATTGAGTGATTGGCTTAGACTTACATTTGATCTGTAGGTATTCATGGACTTAAGAGTATGGGAAATCAAAACCAGCCCTACGCTTAGGTATGCAACAATAATTTTCTTATATCTACCTAATATCAAATCATTTTTATTTTCAATAATCAACCTTATTCTATGGTGACTTGACGTCGCCAACAGTCTCCCCCTCAGTGCGTTGCACTCCATCTGGTTGGGGCGACGTTGCAGGTACGATCAGGACTAGACGTGATGCTGGCCGCCGCAGGATACCCGCTGCTGTTCGCACGTCGACGATCCTGGTTCTTCCGTCTGGTCCGGGATGAGTGGTGACTATTTCGCCGCGTGGCCACGAGTAGCGTGGCAGAGTGTGGTCGACAATTAGGATTATGTCGCCCAATGTTGGGTCCTGCTAATGAGGACTTTGGTTATAGCGTGGCGAGAGAGTGGGAAGGTACTCTCGCAACTACCTTGACCAGAAATGATTGGTCAGGCGTTAGGATGTCTGCCAGTTGGGAGAACCGATGAGTTCTGTGTCGTCGAAGGGGCCAAAGAGGGTGGCTCCGTTTGGCCGCCCGATGGAAAAATGGTTCGGGGTCAAAGCTTCTTCTTTTTCTGGATCGGCGCTGATGATGTGCGGCAAGAGGCTTCAATCGCCTACGGTCTGATTTGATCCATGTTATTGCTGTTCTAGAGTCGGTCCAGAAGTATCTTTGGGTCGCGGTCAAATCTTTATGAATCGATCTTGTGAAGCCCGTAAATAATGCTCCCCCTCGTTTCTTGGTACGTCTTCTCATAGTGACGAGCATGGGTTCAATGTCTACTCCTAGGCAGGTGAAAGGAGGATTGTTCTTCGTTAGACGTTCAGGTGGCAGGTCTTCTTTCTTTTGTAGGGCAGCTAATTCGTCTGGAAAGCTGTCTTCTTGCACTTTTCTTATTTCGTCTTCGTCGCGAGTATTTCGCAGACTCCAGGTGGAATGAAGACTGTCTTTATTTTCTTCGTTCTGGGGGTGGACAATAGCGGTATCAGGCAGATACCATGATCTTGAGGAGGCAGGTTCGTGTGTTACTTCCTCAGCGTATTCGCTGTTGATCAGGTTTTCGACTTGTTCTTCTGGTTTCTGTTCAAATTCTTTGTCCATTCCCGTCAGTAGTCGTGCTGCAGCTGTTCTGCTTTCTGGTAGACTTTCGGCGTCCGTCTTCCAGATCAGGTCTGCGCTGATTCTTCCATCCGACAATCTGGTCGTCGTGGAATGCAGCACGTCGAGAGCCCGTTGATCTATGTCGCTGGACGGTTTCCTGGTGGCGACTTTTGGGGCTTCGATGTCGCAGTGGTCTCTAGTCGTCTTCTCAAGATAATCATCTTTTCCTGTTGGTGTTGAAAGATGATTAACCATTCGCTCCGTATTGTTTCTTGTCTTAGTTCCGTGCAAGACCCATCCCAACAGGGTTCTGGAGGCTATTGGCTTGCTTTGGTCACAAACTTTCATCTCTTGGGACACGATCAGATGCCAATTGTCTTGTCCGATGAGTACAGTCGGACGATCGTTAGGGTATTTTACTTGCTCTGCTATTTGTTCTAGATGGGGGCAATCTTCTAAATCCTTATTGCTGACTTCTTGGGGGGATAGGTTCAAAGTTTTAATGGTGTATCCTGACATTTTCTCTATGTTGCGCTCGAACCTTCCTTTGATCTTGATGTCAACCTTCTTTGACTTATGATTCATTTGGTGACCTCCCACACCCTTAATTCTTAGATCTTCTTCAGAACCCTGGGCTCCAATCATGTTCGCGATATCTTCTTCTATAAGGGTCACTGTTGATCCTTCGTCCATGAGGGCGTATACTTCGGCTTTGGCCTCGGGTCCCCATAGCTCCACTGGCACGATCTTCATGTAGGCTCTTGATGTTGTTTGTGTTGCATTCATTGTTGATACTACAGCTTGGGTCTCTTGTGAGGTTGGTTTCGTCCATTCTTCGGAATGTAGCATCACATGATGATTTCTCTTGCATTTTTCACATGGCTTTGCTTGGCAACTGAACCTTCTGTGCCGTCCTAGCAGGCATTTGAAGCATATGAAGGCTCGCTTGGCCTGTTCCCATCTTTCTTTTATAGAAGCATCGACGAACTTCTTGCATTTGAACAGTGCGTGTTCCCCTGCGCACTCAGGACAGACTATCTTTTCTTGCTTCTTGGCGTCGTCCTTGCATGAACATACTGTCGCAGCTTGTTGTTCGTCTTGCTCTCTATCTGAATCCTCGTCGTATGATGAATATTCTTCCTCATCGTGCCGTTTAACTCGAGCGGCGTTCACGCCCCGGGATCCTGAAGGTCTCATTCGGTTTCTCATTCCTTCCTTCTTCACTCTGGTTCCCGTGAACTCGTGCATCTCGAACTGGTCTACCATCTGATTAAAGAAGTTCATAAGGCCAATGAGGATCGGTTCATCATCTTCTTCTTTAGATGCTCTGTACTCGTACCACCTGAATCGTACTAGAATACACATCTTCTCTATTATACGATTCGATATATCACTCGAGTGTAGATAACTTTGTTTCTTCATTTGTTTCACAACGCTGACTGTGTTGGCCACAGCTCCAGCGTATCTCACTAACTCTCTTGCATCTTCTGACATGGGAGGCAGCTTCTCTATGTTTTCTATCTCGCTTCTTATTAGGTAAGTGGGTCTCCCGAATCGACGTTCTAATGCAGTCATTACTTCTTCCGGATCCACTTGTGTATAGAGAATGGACCTCACCGCCTCTTTGGCTTTTCCTCTTACTGCTTTTCTCAGCCTTCCCATATTCTCGATTCCACTGAAGAGAACCTGTGAGTCTTTGTACGTAGCTTTAAAAGCCATCCAGTCTCTTGCATCGCCGTCGAATTGATGTAGCTCACTGACATACTTCGGCGCGTGCTGCGTATTCGTTGCTGCTTTGCTGTCAGTGGCGGACTTGACTGCTTCCATTATCGCTTCTGCCAACTGACTGGTGGGGTTCGTTGCGGGTTGCGCTTCCTTCGCTTTTGAAACCCACCTTTCAATGGCCTTTTCAGCAGCCGCCTTAGTTGCAGCATCCTCTTCGTTATCACTCAAGTCTGTGTCTTCTGCGGTGACACGTGTTAATTCTAACTTTGTATTTGCCATCTTAGTCTTCAGCTTAATTTCTTCCAGCTGTAGTTTTTCCAACTCTAATCTGGCTTCTAGCTCTTTCTTCTTATTCGCAGCTTTATTCGAAGTAGATTTCGCCTTCTTCTTCTTCTCCACTAAGGTAACATTAGATTCCTCGACCATGGTTGTATCTTCGGTAGCCGCGCTGGTATCTGTCACCTCTTCGGAGGTAGTAGCTGACGTCTCCGTAGTCTCTTCTTCCGTGGTCGAGCGCGTGCTGTCTCCTTTGCGGCTTCGCGTCATCATTCTTATTCACTTCACTTAATGTCAATATATTGTTCAATGACTCACCTGAGTTTATATGAAGTCCTTAGCGGAGACTGCTATGTTATAGAGACGTACACACACTTCGAACTTATAGTACATACACACGTTAACACTTATACTTATTCTACACGTTCTTATTATACAGGGTTACGCCGGGCTTCGAGTGATATTCGAGCTTCGAGAGGACGCGGCGTTGTTCCTAGCCGACCTCCCAGCAATATTCTTCACTCAGCTAGTTGCGCTCCCACAAATAGGTATTTCTTGAATACCTAGCCTCGAGAATAAGCGATCTTCCTAGTTGCTTATTCCCAGCAATTTCCTTCAGCGGCACACGTAAAGCTTCAAGTGATACAGGGGCTTCGAGAGGGCGCGGCGTCGTTCGTAGCCGACCTCCCAGCAATATTCTTCACTCAGCGGGTCGTGTAGCCACCAATCGGTATTTTCTAGACGTCCTAGGTCTTTCAGCAGCACACGTAAAGCTTCAAGTGATACAGGGGCTTCGAGAGGGCGCGGCGTAGTTCGTAGCCGACCTCCCAGCAATATTCTTCACTCAGCGGGTCGTGTAGCCACCAATCGATTTTTCTAGACGTCCTAGGTCTTTCAGCAGCACACGTAAAGCTTCAAGTGATACAGGGGCTTCGAGAGGGCGCGGCGTCGTTCGTAGCCGACCTCCCAGCAATATTCTTCACTCAGCGGGTCGTGCAGCCACCAATCGGTATTTTCTAGACGTCCTAGGTTCTTCAGCGGCACACGTAAAGCTTCAAGTGATACAGGGGCTTCGAGAGGGCGCGGCGTCGTTCGTAGCCGACCTCCCAGCAATATTCTTCACTCAGCGGGTCGTGCAGCCACCAATAGGTATTTTCTAGACGTCCTAGGTTCTTCAGCGGCACACGTAAAGCTTCAAGTGATACAGGGGCTTCGAGAGGACGCGGCGTCGTTTGTAGCCGACCTCCCAGCAATATTCTTCACTCAGCGGGTCGTGTAGCCACCAATAGGTATTTTCTAGACGTCCTAGGTTCTTCAGCGGCACACGTAAAGCTTCAAGTGATACAGGGGCTTCGAGAGGGCGCGGCGTCGTTCGTAGCCGACCTCCCAGCAATTATTCACTCAGCGGGTCGTGTAGCCACCAATCGGTATTTTCTAGACGTCCTAGACTCTTCAGCGGCACACGTAAAGCTTCAAGTGATACAGGGGCTTCGAGAGGGCGCGGCGTCGTTCGTAGCCGACCTCCCAGCAATTATTCACTCAGCGGGTCGTGTAGCCACCAATCGGTATTTTCTAAACGTCCTAGGTTCTTCAGCGGCACACGTAAAGCTTCAAGTGATACAGGGGCTTCGAGAGGGCGCGGCGTCGTTCGTAGCCGACCTCCCAGCAATTATTCACTCAGCGGGTCGTGTAGCCACCAATCGGTATTTTCTAGACGTCCTAGGTTCTTCAGCGGCACACGTAAAGCTTCAAGTGATACAGGGGCTTCGAGAGGACGCGGCGTCGTTCGTAGCCGACCTCCCAGCAATTATTCACTCAGCGGGTCGTGTAGCCACCAATCGGTATTTTCTAGACGTCCTAGGTTCTTCTGCGGCACACGTAAAGCTTCAAGTGATACAGGGGCTTCGAGAGGACGCGGCGTCGTTCGTAGCCGACCTCCCAGCAATATTCTTCACTCAGCGGGTCGTGTAGCCACCAATCGGTATTTTCTAGACGTCCTAGATGTCCTAGCTTCGAGAATAGGCGATCTTCTTAGTCGTTTATTCCCAGCAATTTTCTTTAGCACACGTAGGACTCGTGGCGTGATTAGTGCGTGGCTCGTAGAACTGATCTTCACCAATAGCTTTCTTGGTATTCGTGATCTTCTCTTAAAACGCTGCTAATCTTCAAACAGCGATTTATCTTCACGTAACTTCAGACTCAGGCTTCAGTTCTTTTTATTCGGCTTCTGAAGGACCATTATTGTAGGGGATTCTATTGAAACACCTTTTTTTAATTCCACTATTCACATTTATTGAATCACGCACTAATAACTATTACAATATACTGAATTACTGCTAACTTAATATGAACATAACTTGTCTCATTGACGACTAACTTTAAACTGAGTAAAATGTGTACAATTCTATGTGTAGCTCATTGTGTAACTCATGACTATTTTCCTTAGAAATTTCCTTAAGTAGTTTTCTACTAGGGTACAAGTAGCGGTTATGTTTGACATCAAACATTTGTTCTAAACCAGTCACATTAAAGGGGGTGGAGCCTAATGGTCAAGCGTAAGCTCGATTTCTCTCGACAAGTTTATACCTGCTCCTGATTCCTTCGAGAAGCTTCGCTTGGATCGTGGGAAAACCGGTCACGTGCCGATTCTTCGTGGAATATTACCAATGTTTACGTCTTTGCTTTAATTTAACTGCGCATAACAGATTTGGTTGTTTGTTAATAGCAGATTAGGTACTGTAGGTATATGCAGGTAGGTACTTATGTATTTAGGCTTAATTCTAGTTGGGTTTTGCCTTTAATCATGTACCTTTCAAGATAGTTTAAATTCTAATTGAGTGATTGGCTTAGACTTACATTTGATCTGTAGGTATTCATGGACTTAAGAGTATGGGAAATCAAAACCAGCCCTACGCTTAGGTATGCAACAATAATTTTCTTATATCTACCTAATATCAAATCATTTTTATTTTCAATAATCAACCTTATTCTATGGTGACTTGACGTCGCCAACAATATGTGTTACCTTTCTTGTAAGCAAAAACCAATAGGGTATTACACCCATTTAAAAAAAAAAGTGATTTAATTAGATTCTATCGTGCTATAAACCACAAAAAAAAATCAATTTTTATTCAATCTATAGAAAGTGCCATTAAAATTTTTCATTTTCATATTGCGCGCGTAATTTTAAAATTTATTTTGTTATTTTATGAACTAAAATTAACATTTTCCGACTGCTTTTTGCCTAAGCTATCTGAAATTTTTAGTTTTTTTCATATAACTATATACCCTATTCAATATTGTTTCAAACTCCGCAGCAAATAAATTGGCACCCGGACGTTAACTTGCTCAAATATTCGCGTTATATCGTTGAACCCACTTTAGCCCGCTTTTTTATCGCGTGCTGAAATTTTAACGGTTGGAGTTGAGCCGAGCGGTCTACATGTACAACTTTTTAGTTATCTAAAACAATAATTTAACAATCTTTTCATACTTAATTAACACCAGCTTCATGGACATATTAAAAAAACTAACAGCTTTCACCAAACACCAATTAATATAAATACTAATTTAAATGAACAAATAAGACAGTTTTCTTCAGTGTAAAACATCTTCACAGGATCCCAGAAGTGGAACTACCCAAAGGCCGCACCTGGTACCCTCGTTTCGCCAATTGCTTGACGGAGAACAGTTCCGTTCCATCCCTGGTGCCAGCCTCAGAATGGGAGGCAGAGGACAGTCAGACTGAAACCCCTCATCTGATGGATAATAGGAGGTCTACCACGCCAGTGCGTAGTGAAGAAATATACCTGGATAGGGAGTATCAGAGGTATGTGGGAAGTAGGTAAGAGACTTGTAGACAGTTGCTTTTGTTTTGAAGAATATTTGCTGTAAGTCTTGTTTGTTCGACCGGCGACCTGCCTGAATTGTGTCCGGAATTTCGCTTTGTAAAAAAAAAAATAGTTTTTGGAAAAACAACTTTTTTTATTACCCACACATAAAGTTCAGTTTGCGCTGCAATATCAAACTCATTAAAATGTTTGAAGTTGCACTTTAAACATTTTTATGACTTTTTCAATAGTAAGGTCAGTTGGGGTAAGTGCATCTTATGTTTATTCGAAGGCAAATTTTAGTACCAATATTTCTCAAACTTGTCTACTTACGCGTCTCATAAAAATACATAATTTATTTATATGGTTTTAATTAAACTGTGTGTTGTTTTGCATAAAAAACCTTTTCATCCCATTGTATACTTATAATATAAACAATTACAATAAAATTATTGCTACAATGTATACAGGGTGTAACAGACGGAAACCTTATTGCTATCCTTAAGCACTAAAGATAACAGCTGGTATAGAATCACTATACATAGTTTCAGCTCAAAATGAAATACTCTAAGAATTGATACCAAATTTTCTGTTTCATAATGTTTCTTAAATTCAAATCATAACAAAGGTGTCACCGCACTACGTAGGTCAATAACTTTCCACGTTACTTGCCAATATCACGATAAATCATTTCCGAGTGATGTGTTTATTTCAATTTGAAAAGTTCGGTTTCTGGTAACAATCTTTCGGACAGGTTTCTTTCGAAAGGTTATCTTCCGAACTTGTGGAGATAGGATTTAAAAACCCTTCCAATTTCGTTTGATATCATCCAAAGAAGCCGTGCCCTTGGTATGTATATACCCTTTCCGTTACACGTTGTACTTACATTTTTCAAACTTGGAATTTAGGGGAAAGTGCGTCAGTCACTCTGCCAGCAAAACGGTTACACGATTTTTTTTTTCCAAATCAATTAAAACATAATTATAGGCATTTTCAGATGTATTTAATTAAAATAAAGCTTAAATATCTAAAACTATCTATAAAATTAAATGATTTATGAGCAGAGATCGGAATAAGTAGAGTATCTTTACTACCTAAACTTTGAGGAGTTCGAGAGATGTAACATAGAGTGGATAATACCTCCTTTAAATTCCGGAATAATGAAACTTATGTATTAATCCCGGGATTAAAAAATCACGAATTATTTATTGGACTTTATATACCTATAATTCCAAATTATTGTTTTGAAGTTCCATTTTACATGTTTTAGGGTTCTGTACTAAAACAAAAGTCAAATTCAATGTTTTTCAAATGGTAAAACAAAATTAAGCTGGCTTTAAATGGAAATTAGGTCAATTCAGACTTGTGCTTCAAATACATATCTTATTTTGCTGTAGATATATTCGGTAATTACCCAGGTAACTGTGGTAGTTTCTATTGTTTCAAAATATTTTTTGTTCAGAAAAAATGTGACATAATTTGCTATCTCTTTCACATGATGTAGTAGTTGCTATTTGTTATCTCTTTCACTCAATGCAAAAGAGATAGCAATTATCTTTACAATAGAAAACGATAGTTGCTCTCTTTCACACAATTTTTGCATGTATAATGTGCATGAGCGCATTCCCAAATACTATTCTGTTGAGTGCGAACGTGTGTACCCAGTTTTAATCCTAGTGGAACCACAGTTTTGGACCCTGCTAGATTTTCATGGAATCGTATTTGCTTTACCTGACTATTTTTTTGTAATTTTACGGACACCGTTTTTTTTGTTGGGATTTTGATGTTAACTGGAATTTAGACGTGTAGGTACCAATTAATTAATGGGGTAAGTTTCTTTAATAATTATTTGCTTCTTTTGTCGTAATAAGATTCTTTGAAATAATATGTAATTGGTTAGGAAGAATGTATCTATTCAAATACCGGGACTTAATCGTCATGTTTATAGTTTCGCGATTTTAAAGGAGGTATTAAGCTTGACTGTACCTTTCTCTAAGCCATAAATTGAGATAGGCGTATCCGGTTCCGGTACGGTGAAGCGTTTAAGCCCCGCAGCGTCATATCCGCCCCAATCCGGCAGGTAGTGGGGATGCGTTTGCGCAACGCATGACAGTATCTATGAACCTCATTGGCGTTCGGAATTTCGAACGGTGTAGTCGTGTTTAAAAGTAACTCGTTACTTTTAAAAAGGGTGTCCTGTCCTACTTTTGAGTATTAATATAAAATTAATTTGTGTTAAAAATGAACTCTTTGGACGAAAATATTAATAATGTTAGTATGGACAATGCCCCACGTGCTCGGTCGCAATCTTGTGGTTCGAGTAGTAGCAGCGATTCTTCTTCAACGGCGCGTAAAAGGAGACGTCGTAGGCGAAAGGAGCGGCGCCGCCATACAAAGCTAAGTAAATTGGAGGACGCTTTTGTAAAACTCACAGAAAAAGTAACCTCTTTGCAAGATCTTATAGTTAAAAATAACACTCAGTCGTGCATGTCTGATAGTGAGTCTATTCTATATATTCCGAGCCCTACTGAACTGGAAAATGAATTAAATCAAGAAAAAGGGATTGATTTTAAAATTCAAACTACCCTCAAGTCGCAGACATTACAGACAGATAATAAGCATCTCGAATTGCTTAACAAATTGCAACATTTTAACTCGCCTGACTGGTCTCAAGTACGTTATTCTGAAGTACAAAAAGTTTATAATTCTACCCCAGGTTTTGTAGAGCTCGAAAGTAATGATGTTTTGAAAAATTTTGAACGTAATCGTTCGTTAGCGGTTTTTGAAAATTCTTTAGCTGCTATGTCACATGCTGTTATTTTGCAAAACGAAGCATTTCAAAAAGGCTTATGCCAATTCATTTCGTGGGTATCCGAATTAAAAAACCCAACGACCACTGAAGAGATTACTTCCAAAATAAATGAAATTTTTGCCGACGGGGAATACCAAAAAATACAATCGGATTTATTACAAATGATATGTGGCAAACGGGCTGATATAGTGCAACAACGTCGCGATGGAATTTTAAATTCAGTAAAGGAAAGTTGTTTAAAGGAAACGTTAAGAAAAATACCCCCGTCCGCACATAATTTATTTGACGATGCAAAGCTTACAGATTTTGTAGGAAAACAAGGGGGCGTCTTAAAAGTTTTTCAAACCGCATCCACAAAATTATCCTCGCAGGGTAGATCGTTTATACCTTCTGGCCAAAGAAGGGACCCACATGGAGGTAAGAAATATATAGTGCCTGTGCGCAACAGTGCAAACTATCGCCCCTCCACTAATAGTGGCTTTAATCCTGCGCAAGGACGAAAGAGAAGGGCAGAAGAGTTTTTTCGTCAAACCGAAGATACACGATACGGTAAGAAACGTAGTACCCTGGGACGGCGTGATAAACGAGTCAATTGACTATCATCAACGTTTTCAAGCCGGTGGAATCAAACATCGGGTAAGTGTCTGGAGGAAGTTGGGTGCACCTTTATATATACCAAAAATAATATCAGGCTATCGGATCCCGTTTTTAAGCAAGCCACCGCTTATTCATCCCTTGAGGATTCCCAGAAGATTTCACACAGTAAATTCAAAAGAAATTTTAATCCAATTAAAGAAACTAGTAGATCAAGGTGTGTTAGAAAAAGCTTCATTGACTCCGAGCTTTGTATCAACAATTTTTCTGGTAACAAAAAAGGAGGCGACGTCTTCGTTTCGCCCGGTCTTCAATTTAAAATTACTAAACAACTATGTCAAAATAGACAAATTTCGATTGGTGAACATGTACAAAGTCCCCGACTTCCTCCAACCACAGGATTGGTTAGTGAAAATAGATCTGAAAAATGCGTATTTTCATCTGCCAATCGCGCCAGGACACAGACGTTTCTTCAGATTAATAGTATCGGACCGACTTTGGCAAATGACCTGCCTCCCCTTCGGTTTGGCAACTGCTCCGAAGGTTTTTGCCAGCCTGACGAATTGGATCGCGCAGATCCTAAGAGACCAAGGGGTGCGATTGCTGGTATATCTCGACGATTTTCTTCTGGCGAATCAGAATCGAGAAACTCTGCAATGTCACGTGAACTTAACGGTAAGAGTATTGCAGTCCCTTGGCTTTGTAATAAACTTTCAGAAGTCTGTACTGATACCTCAGCAATCAATCGAGTATCTGGGGATATTATGGGATCCTTGGCAAAATGTCAAATTACTACCACCAGCAAAGATTCGCATACTGCACTCGAGAACATTGAAAATGACAAAAGCCACCAAGGTAAGTTTAAAAGAAGTCCAGAGTATACTAGGACTTTGGAATTTTGCCAGCTTCGTAGTCCCGCGAGGACGCTTGAATTCTCGTGCAATGCTGACCTTCAGCAATTCCCTATTGCGAAAAAATTCAAAAGGTCGAACACAGAAGCCCGTCAAGGTAATTGCAAACTTGCAATGGTGGATACGGAGTCACAACATGGGTTCTCAACTGCACGGTTCACCTCCAACCCATTTTCTTACGACAGACTCTGCCAAGGCAGGTTGGGGTGCGCAACTCAACAACGAGACCTTAAGCGGCAATTGGTCAGTACAGGAAAGAGACTCTCACAGCAATATCTTAGAGATGTTGGCAATTTTGCGAGTAATTCAGGTAAAAGGTCACCTAATGACCGATACAAGCTTATTAATTCAGAGCGACAACCAAACTGTAGTTTCTTACCTGCGCAACGAAGGCGGCACACAGTCACAACCCCTCCTAAACCTAACATACGAAGTCTTAGACGAAATAGATCGTTATCGGATACATATGTCGGTATATCACCTCCCCGGTCGATACAACTACGTAGCAGATCGGCTTTCAAGGAAATCTGCCCCGACAGAATGGCATTTGCTCCCCCGCGCTACCGGGAAAAATTTTCAGCATTTCGGAGTTCCCGAGATAGATCTTTTTGCGTCACGAACTGCTCATGTAGTACCCAGGTATGTGAGTCTGGATTTAGATCAGGCGGCTGTTTTCCACAATGCTTTCAGTCGCCCTTGGCACTACAGGTTAGCATGGGTATTCCCACCAACGTGTCTAATACCCAGAGTATTAGCGCACCTGAACCAAGCATCCGGCATGTACCTGGTGATAACGCCCGATTGGGAGAAGGTCTTTTGGAGAGCAGATCTGGTAGCTCGCTCCATGCGCACTCCCTACCAGGTGAGGGATTTGGACCAAGTCTTAATAGACACAATAACCAATCGACCGCCTCCACAAGTTCATCAATTGAATTTAAAGGCGTGGTTAATACAGGGTGGTCATCGCTATTAGATTCTTGGGAAAAAGATCAGATAGACATTTTAGAAGGTAGCTGGAGGAAATCGACCTTAAATACGTATAAGCCGGCATGGTTACGATGGTGTAAATGGTCACGTGACAATAACGTGAGAACTATAGATCCATCCCCTGAAGATGTAGCTCGATTTCTAACTGATTTGCATCTTAAATTTAAATTTGCTTATAATACCATTGCAGTACATAAATCTGTAGTTTGTACCTTTTGTCGTCCACCTAGTGGCTTCTCCTTAAGTTCTCACATTATTATAAGGCAAATACTAAAGGGTATAGCATTAAAACAGCCACACAAAGCTAAAAGTCCTATTTGGGATATTAATGTTTTAATTAGATTCTTAGTGGAAAAAATTCCCTCCAAAATGTCATTGTTCGAAATTTCTAAAAGAACTGCAATTCTCCTCTTATTGTGTTCCGGGCGCAGAGTCCATGACCTTACATTATTGAGTATAAATAAAGAAAACTTTGTAAGGAGTGATGATTCTATAGTGTTTTGGCCGATATATGGGTCCAAAACTGACAATATATCTTATAAGCAATCCGGTTGGCGTTTACTTAAATGCGAGTCAAACAATAACATTAACCCAATTTATTGGATTGACAAATTGCTAGAGTACTCTAAAGGTCGAAGAGGTAATATTGAGAGCTTATTCATTAGCACACGTGGTGAACCCAAACTAGCTACCCGCACCATCATAGGGGGCTGGATTAAATCATTGTTAAAGCAAGCTGGAATAAACACTAGTCCAGGTAGTGTGCGATCAGCAGTAGCCTCGGCTAGTTGGTCAGATAATATTCCCATTAATCTTATTCTGGAGAGAGGAAATTGGCGCTCTGCTTCGACATTTCACAAATATTACAAAAAAGAAATCAAGGATTACAGGTCCACTAATGAATCAAATCAGATCAGTAATCTGTTTCAAACAATGAGATGAATAACTTGATTGTATTATGGATATAGTGTTATAATTAAAGTCATAGGAAATAATTCTGTTGATTTACTTTAAGTTGAACTATCAAAAGTTTAAAATTAATAAATAACTTTTTTGATCACATTGGCGTCCTAATTTAGTCCCAATCCAGCAGTCGATAACAAACACTTCTCAATTTATGGCTTAGAGAAAGGTACAGTCAAGCTTAATAGAACAATTTTACCTAAAAATAAAATTGATATTAAGCATACTTACCTTTCTCTAAGCCAATTTATATTTCTGTCTGCGGATTCTTAATTATAAATGTACTTTGTGATTGATACTCATATCAATCACTGTAAATTGAGCCGCAATGAGGTTCATAGATACTGTCATGCGTTGCGCAAACGCATCCCCACTACCTGCCGGATTGGGGCGGATATGACGCTGCGGGGCTTAAACGCTTCACCGTACCGGAACCGGATACGCCTATCTCAATTTATGGCTTAGAGAAAGGTAAGTATGCTTAATATCAATTTTATTTTTAGGTAAAATTGTTCTATTATCCACTCTATGTTACTTGCTTTCTCGAGGTGTAGGTAAATATTTACCCATTCTGATATCTTCTTATGAGTCAAAACACTATGATCTAGATGATCACGATAATTTCATTATTCTGTTTTTTTTTTGCTTGTCTAAAATGACAGGTGCGATCGAACTATTTTTGTCAACATGACAGTTAAGCGATAGTGACTACTGTCATTCTGGTCAAGCAAATTAAAAAAACAGTAAAGTTGCTTATTCCCGACAGTTATTTTAGAAAATCGTGACAAATAAAAATCTTTTCTCTATTATGAAATAATCAGACTAATTAGCTTTAGAAATGTTAGCTCCTTCGAACATGTTAATGACCCAAAGTTCTTGGTATTTTTAATATAGGTGCTGCCTGGTAATTGCAATATTGCTTCGTGCTGACACCTTTAACAATAACTACTTAAATAGCAAGATATTCCCGCAACGCACTTACCTTATTTGTTTCTTTAAAACTGCATTTATAACTGAAATAAATAATTTATTCCACTACCTATCGAACTTTTGTATTGATATAAAATTCCATTGGAAACAAAATGGCTTCCCACATTATTATTGCTACTGTAGGTTTGCCATCTACAAGTTGACTTTGGAACTATTTAATAAACGTTCTGTATCGCTAGATGGTGGTATTCCCAATTACATGAAGCATGTAACGGGCTAACGACGCACTAGCCCATCGATGCACATTACCGCCTGACTTACTTACTTTGAAATCAACTAAATGAATTCTAGCATTAAGTTGATATTCGGTTAGGGGGTTTTTTGTCGATGGGAAATCATAAATAACTTCTCCCGCTCTGGACGGAGCGGGCAAAAAAACACTGTGAAAAGAAAAACAGAAAATCCTCGATTTTGCCTGATTTAAAATTCAATTTTAGAAATGCTTCATTCAGGTTCATGCAAGCAGTATGGCCAGAGGCCACCGAATCCAAAGCCGGTACACCTCGCAGCACCACACCAGTCAGACAGGAGACTCGTAAGAAGAAGGCCGAAGATAAGGACTCAGAAGACAAAAACTCAGAAGACAAGAAAAAAGCCAAGAAAATGAAGTTGAGCAGTGAAGGGTGGAGCCAGGAATCAGATATTGAGGAAGAAGTTGAGAAAAAGTAGGTTGAAAAATAACTTCCGAAAACCTGCCCTACCCTGTGTAAAATCTAACTGCTCTTGTCATTTGAATGTCAAAGACATCAAAGGGCAATACTTTTTTAGGGCTCCGTAGCAAAGTAGCAGAAACTGGACTCATAAAATGTTGTCATTAGTCTGTCCGTCTCGGTCTGCCCGCACGTACTCGGAGACTATTTTACATTATATCGATGAAAATTGGAAAGAAAATGTATTCTGTTCACTGCTAAACAATGGAAATGAAATTGCGTAAACAATAATTAAGGATAAGACTCCCCATCCGTGTAACCGAGGGATGAAAAAAAAATGCACATTAGCGTGTATTCGCATTGTCGTTACTTGCCCTATCTGCAAAGTTTCTAATAGGAACCATCAATATTAGACACAGGTACCGGCGGGCGCAGCTTAAGAGCGCTCGGCGAAAGTGGTGGGGTGATTCGCGCAAAATCTTCTATGTGTGATTAGAATACGACATGCAATAAATGCATATGAATATGGAGTGTGAGTGGAGCGAGGCGGGACAAGATGTCTGATAGCCAAATGCAGGCAATAAGTCGCTGACGCCCACTGCTTCCCTCGGCGCACCTCACTCTCCCTGCAAAACAGCCACAAAAATCGACTTCGGCGCATCCAAGATCAGCGCTCTTAAACTGCGCTGATACCTGTATTTGATCCGACTTAAGAATCGAATGAGGGTATATTCAAGACACCAGTTGGCGCCACTTTGACAAGAGGTCTTCCAGTTCGACAATGAACTTAAAATATTTGATGTCTTTCGTTTCACTCTTTCGTTCACCATTCAGTCCGTAGGCGCTTTGACACTTTTGACACGTGCCCGGACCTGACGTCTCAGTGCTGCCACATATTGTACGTCATTTCAGAACTCCCTCATTCTTGTGAAGTTGCAAAAACTGAGAGCGTTCATCCCGCGAGGGCTGGCAACATCGCATTTCACTTGTTTTTTCGTGTTTATTTTAAGTAGTAAGATAGTTTAAATCAAAGTACAATTTTTTTTTTCAACCAAGCACTAAAACGTTGGTATTTATAAGTTTTTATGCCATTTTTTTACAGTTATTTTGGAGTTCTGGAGACTTTTGGAGACTGAAAAAAATAGTACTTTGATTTAAAATTACTAAAACAATCAATTACTAAAAATGCGATGTTGCCGGATCGCGCAGGATGTCAGTTCTTAAAATGTATCCTAAAAAAAACCTCCTATTACAGTAAAAAGGTGAAAGTCGAAAAAGTGAAGAGTCGCAAGAGAAAGCACTCGCCTTCTCTTTCTGATAGTGATGGTACGGACAAGAAGAGAAAGAAGGCTTTGAAGAAGAAGGCTAAGGTATGGACGTTATCTTCTTAATCCTAATACTTTCTTAGCGTAATCACCCTATAATGTTTTCACCGATATCTTCAAAAATCGCGGCAGGATTACTTCACGCAATGGGTCTTCAACGCACTGCTGAGAGTTCAAAATCCAACGGTGTTTATTATTTGGCGCTCTGGATTAGCTTATTAATGGCCAAATGTAAATTAAAAACGTTAGGTACTGTTTCAAATGATTTGTTTTTATAATGAGTGAAGTATTAAGAAATGAGGCAAAAATTGCAAAAAAAAACTTATTTTTTTTATAACACCCCTATTTTTGCATCGGGGGTTAAAAAAGAAGAAACTATAGCAAACAATTGGCAATAAGTAGGTTTGCCATTTTGAACATAGCCGATGTCACCCGAACTCAACCGAAATCAATGAACGGCTTCGCCGAGTAGTCGGCTAGTCGGCTAGACGGCCAAAGTCATAGTCGGCCCATCTCTAGTAATAACATAAAGTGGGTAGATTTTTTTTTGTGACATTGAGTCTATTGAAGTCGCAATTCTCAAGATAACACAGGTAAGTCGTTTTTGTCATCATAAAAAAAAGAGGTGTTATAAGTTTGACCGCTATGCGTGTCTGTCTGTGGCACCGTAGCTCTTAAACGATTGAACCTATTAGAGTGCGGTTTTATTTATTTAAAAGTAGGTTTTCTAGCGGTGGTTCTTAGATATGTTTCATCAAAATCGGTTCAGCCGTTTCAAGATTTTTACCTCTTTTCTGGTTGATGAAGGGATTTGAGTATCGTCCACGGGTATGATCTAGTCGAAATTTGGTATTCTATTACTTCAATGATATTAGACGAACAAAGTAACCTTGAACTGATGCTGGAGCATCACCTGGAATCTCCAGGATACCCAAGTTACTCATCAACAAACACCAGAAGTATCGTGTTTGGGCTCATTGAAAAGGTCTCAATGAGTAGGTTATAGATAAAAGTTGATCAGGACGAGGAATGACTTAGTAAAAAACTTCAATGTGGGAAACTTACGTAAAGCTGCGCAGATTTAAGCGTGACAAGTGTCGATCGTAGCGTGTTTACTATATAAAGTTTAAAAAGCAGGAAAAACAAGTTTTTTTTTTAAACCCCGACCCAACTAAAACCTCTAAAAAGAAAAAAAAAAATATTAATTGGCATTTTAAGTTGTAGGTAATATTTTGAGCAAGGCATTATCACGTCGGGGGACGGTCAATGAAAACGCCAAACAGACCATGCCATAGTGAATGTAACTATGCTATTGTAGAAAGGATAATATTTTCATCAGCCGTCCCCCGACGTGACAATGCCTTGATCAAAATATTACGTACAACTTACAAGGCCAATATTTTTATTACCTTTTAGAGGATTTTTGTTTGAAGTATTAATTAATATTACTTTAGGTATTTAATTTCTGGATCTAAGTCCAATTAATTAATGGACCAAACTAAGGGTTCCTATTCCTTACTATCCTAATTTCCTGATTGCACTGAAAGCAAACGGTAAAACTGGTTCTATAATAAAAAAAATTATCAGTAAAGTCAATTCACCGACTTTAAAATTTTTAAGCATATTAATACGAGTAAAAAATGGGGCGACTAGTAGGGACATCACTAGTTATTATAATAAATCAAGCAATTTACCCTCTTGATTTTAGTTAAAATAAATAAGTTAGTCTTATGAATTTTTGGTATATGATTAAAAGTTTAACTGCACTCAACCGAGTTCAGCGATCATTAATGGGTTAAGTTCCGCCGCCATATTTTTACGTACGTGTGAACGTGTTTTTAGAACCTTCTCTAAATGGCTACAAAATGTTGTTATTTTGAAAAAAAAAATGATTTTGTTACAGGAAAGTAAAAAGACGAAAATAAAGTTGGCCAAGCGACGGAGACTAGGTAAAAAGTATTTGAAGAAGTTAAAAGAAAAACAGAAGAAGAAGAAGAAAGAGAAACAAGTATCTGAAGATGAGGACGTTGAAAAGGGTTAGCTGATGTTACAGCATGGCTTAATCTGACTATAATGTTCTCACTGGTCCCCTCTGTGAGAGACAGTGGGCCGTAATCCACCACGCGGGCCCAGTGCGGGTTTATAGATGTCACATGTCTTCGAAGTTTTGCTTCCAGGACCTGCCAGTTTCCTCACGATGTTTTCCTTCACCGTTTGGAGAGCAGCAGGCTTAGCATGACGTTTTCTATTTCTACGAAGAATAGACAGTGCTCTTCAATACAAAGTGACATTTCGTTTCTTCGTTTTTGACATCGCACTGTAGATATCCTTCTACAATCTGTCATTTTGTCTTTCGTGTCTAACGATCTTTGTCTATGTCCTTATAAATTTAAACTATTTCAGAAGAATATTTCTTCCCAAACTGTCAAAATCACACTGACAACAAACTTTCTACTCGACGGCCACAAAGTATATACGATTATCTACAAAATCATGATTCGTTTAGAACGCATAACTGTGATAATTAATAGAAAAACATAGCTATCTTCTCCTATGGTACATCATTTAGTTAATAGTCATGTCTATTCTTCCGTCGTTAAACCGGTGCTTGTGCTAAGCCTGCTGGTGGTGAAATAATTTACCCAAAGCAATGCGTCTGTTTGGGTTCAAACCTACAACTTCTAGGTCACAGCCGGTACTGGACCACCACTGCCCCAAAGTTGTTAATATGACAAATTCGGTCTTATTACAAAACAAGATTTTTCTTTATGTTATGGAACCCATGGAACCTGTTTTTGAAATAAGAACCTAACAGAAATCGAAATACAGTTCTTTTTACAAAACTGACAACTTAGACCGTTGCTAAGTTGTAATTTTTTCTGTATTATGTACTTTACACAAATCGAAATAAAGTTGGAAATGCAAAAACTGACTCAGAGCCCTAGGCTAGAACTAAAGTCAGATCGGGTTTTGGAGTGAGGAGTGCCACAGTTGACACTACTAAGCTGTACTTTTTTTTACTCGATGGTCCACAGCCGGGTTCTACAAATTATGGGTTATAATTTGATATAAGGCCGGCCGAACTTAAATAACTTTTATATGTATTCCACAGAAAACAGGAAAAAAGAAAAGAAGCTACGCAAAAAGAAACTACTAAAGAAGAAGAAGGCTCAAAAGAAAAAGAAAGCCAAAGTGAAATCCCCAAGTAGTTCATCGTCATCATCTTCTTCAATATCCAGTAGCTCTTCTGAAACAGACTCAGAAGCAGAGAAGAGAAAGAAGAAAAAGAAGAGTACGGAAGTTAAAAAGAAAAAGCGAAAGAAGTCTTCCTCTGATTCCGCACAGAGCGAAGAACTTTTCGATGTTAACATATTAAACAATATAAAAACTGAAAGACTAACTGATGATGAGAAAAATCAGAGTCTTGTTGATTTTTCGCCTCGGAGGCAAAAACCTAGAGAGATTATAAATGTAAAAGAACTACAAAATGATTTCGTTGGTAATAATAATATTCATATAAAACAGGAAGTAGAAGAGATAGTGGATAGAGATGATGGAGTCAAAATCGAGGATTTTGAGCTTGAAGAGAAGGAATTTGCTACGGAGAAAGCGCCTGAAGTACCGGATGTGTTTGATGAACCGGAAGTACCGGATGTAAAGGATGAACAGAAACAGGAAGTACAGGAGATGATGCAGGAGGTGTCGTTTAAGGTTAGTTGGATTTGACTAAGATTATAGTTGTTTTGTAGTTGTAGACGAAAACTAAAATGCGTAACATGGAGATTAGAGATGTCAAATCTGGTGAAGAAAATCAACCACTAACATTAAGGTCTGAAGACTCGACTTAATTTGGCAAACTAATTTGACAGTTTTTAATCTCCTTCCGAATTGCCTGCTATGTCTATTTGTTAAATGTAGCGACATACAATACGATTGAGGAGTCATGGTTGGTCTAAACAGAGGCTATTTGAACTTTCGCAAATGTCAAAATCAAAAGTCATTTATTCAAATTAGGCTGAGAATCAGCACTTTTAGAACGTAAAAATTACATAAGAACACCACTAAACGCCCGCCCTTCACCACTTTCTGCTGCTTTAGCTGGGAAGAAGTGGCGCAACAAACTCCCCAGCAGCACAGCTGTCTGTTCAGTTACAAAAACTTGATTATATGCAGTAGTAGGTATGCAAAGTAATTAACATTACAAGGAACGGAATAATCAATTAAATTATTTGCCGTAAGTCAGCTAGCCATGCCAATAAACCAACAAATATAATGAAAACTATACTCAATCAAAATGTAAAAACTAAAAGATTAAAACGTTAACAAAACTTTACCTAAAAAAAGCCTCCAGGCATTGGCATCATGTCACCATTTATTTCCTTAAATTAATACACCCCCGTCACACACAAAAACCATTAAAAGTAAAAGTACGCGGTTGTTATGAGTATGGTAAAGTAACGTATTTTCATTAAAATACATTTTCTTGGACTTTCTATCATCATGTAACTCAAATAAAAACATAAGTAATAAAGACGGTTAAATAATAAAAAAACGTAAATAATAATATTTACGGTGTTTTATTATAATTCCGAAATAATTCCGCTATTTCACTCAAAAGGTTTAAAAATCCGGCTTTGCCAGGAAAAAAATCTGGCAACGCTGCTTATAAGACTTCTCTTTTTTCGTCGGGGGTTAAAGATGGTACAGCGCAGCCTTCTGTGCTAAGTTCGGACCGGCCATGATTCATCTGCAGTATTGCAACTGTGTTTGTATACTTCATGTGGTAGGAAGATAAATTATTACCATTTTAATGTTGTCTTATGTTGTCCTATGTATTTTTGGTGTTCTAGAAAACATTATCATTGTTCAAAAATGAAATATACCTTGCTAGCATAACACTTCATATACCCTTCATTAGGAGATCCCGTTACCTGTCCGGCCACAGACAGAACAACACAGAGACACAGAACTGATCGCAGCTCACAAAATACCTGACAACACTACACTCGCGACGGCAGTACATGTAGTACGTATTTATAATAATTATTCTGCATGGGGTTTGCTTATAGAAATAAATAAAAAAGAGTGTGAGCAGGATAGAACTGAAAACTGACGACTGTAGCCGATTCAGCGTCACCGACTCGAGCGTGATTTGCGTTCAGAAAGAGTGCAAAGTGCGCCCTTTTAACTTCAAAAATAACAAAAAAGCATTTTTGAATAAAGTCATGTCTTGTTGCAGGTAGTGGGTAATTTTTTATCGTTAATATTAAAACCATTTTTATCGTTCTTAAAACTTGTATTCGAATGCTATGGCTACATTGATTGTTGCGATAACGCGAACTACACTTCGCGCGCTCTTTGTTATACAGCGAGACGTAGAGCGGTGTGAGAGAGAGAGAGAGAGGGCGCGTTATCGCTACAATGTAGCCGTAGCATTAGAATGTATTTTTAACAAATTACAACTATATAGGATTTTGGACACTACAATTAAAACCTCATTTACCATAACAAGACATCTCTGTGTAACACTTTTATTTTAATTACTACTCGTTAAGTAACATTTGTAAGTTGCATTTTAATATTTTTTTGTGTGTCTTGATGGGTTTCGGCGTCCTCTGATCTAAAAGACATCATTCACCGGGCATATATTTTCGGTCTAAATAAGAAAGTGCCGGTTGTAGTTAAAAATAACCGTATTATTTCAATTATTTGGTTGTTTCAGTGTACTTACTATATAAAATAAAACGTATCATAGCAATAGCTTGCCTGAATAAAAATCTATTAAATTCGTTAAAATAATCACTCTTAAACCCGTATCAAATAAGTATGAACAAGTGATTTTTCGAGCTCATGTAAATTGACTGAGAATGTCGCTACAGTTTTGGTCCCAGAGATAAAAATGAAGAAGAACACTTTCCCAGGCTTCGTGTCCGACAGAGGTAGTATCAGTGTTGAGCAGTTAGAGGCTAGTCTACACGCAAAACGTTATTGAGTGAAATGCAGGATCATTTATAGTAAAACAGGCACGTAAAAATTTAAGAAAAGTCCTTCGGAAGATTGGGTTTTATGAAAAAACCACTGCATAAATCAATTACCAATAAAGTTTATTGAACTTTTCGATATCTGACCTTTGTCGGTACCGACGTGGTTTTGGAGATTTTACACTTCTTTTATTACTTAACACGCCCAAAGTTAGGTTAAATTAGCAAAAAAAACGAATCTTTGTTGGCTCATAACTTACAAAATCATACCATGTTTAATTTTTGTCGAGTAATACACTCCCGAAGTTTGTATGCATAAAATCTCGACTAGATTCACCCTAATTAATGGTCTTCTTTACGCTGTCACCATTAGTACCTCACATAATTTCATGAGCGCGTCATCAAAAATATGAATCCGGGTTTACGAATACTCACACACAAACATCATAAAAATATTATAAGGACACTCCCCGTTCCTCAGACGACCCCTGAACCCAGCCCTCTGACAAAGCAGGTTGACACTAACAAACCTGAACCTTCACCACCCGAATCACCTCCATTAGACAAAGTACGTACCTACCTGTTTTATTAAAATTGAACGCCATTGGGCTTAAAATGCACGTATATGCATGTGTACGCTTTAATACTCAACAAATACGCTTTATCTGTGGTTACTCAATATCTTTATTGCTTTACCATAATGTGTACTTCGGTGGTAATTAAATAATTGAGATCAAAAAGGGTAGGAGAGAGGAAGCCCTGTTTTAGGAGATTCATCATCATCATATCAGCCGAAAGACGTCCACTGCTGGACATAAGCCTCCCCCAAAAGGAGGGGGGATGCATAGAGAACGCTGCTGCCCATTCTCTAGTAAGGAGAGGTTTAGGAGATTATGAATAATTATAATTGCTATATTATTTAATTTATTATCATTGCTATTATAATTCATTATTATTTTTGTTATATTATTTATTAATAATTCCCATATCATTAATATATTTTAATCATACATATAGATTGCGTGATTATTATTAATTATTATTACCAATTATGATTCTTATATTATATTAGTATTATGCTTTATTATATTCGTAATTTCCTTACCATATCCTATACAGGGTTATTGGAAAAACACCAACAACCTCTCTCAACCTGGTTGGTTTACTTTACGTCTGAAATCGATCTTATTTTCATGTTAATATGACTTGGTAATAAGGTCGATTTTAGAATGACAAAACGAATGATTTAACATGAAAATAAACTAATAATAAATAAAGCACGTTTTGATCGCCAATGCAAGCATTGACGCTTTTTTTTTATTGTGGCTGGGAAATCATCAACTAACTTCACCCGCTCTGGGTGGAGCAGGAGGGCGTGTCAGACTTTTACTTACTAAAACCCACCCGTGTTCCCTTAGTTGCCTGTGTGCCAGGGGCCACGGTATCTCTATCGAACAACCCGCACACCTGACAGGCATCGGTCCTTGCGGGACCCTTCATTTGATGCTGAAATCTCTTGCTTCAGTTACACTGTTGGACAAAAAAGTAGATGCGCTAAGTTAGCTCGCGAAACTCTAATTTTTTTAAGTTTTTTGCAATTTGCATGGATTTTATATTGATTAAAATGTTACTCGTGATCGTAACTCGTATGAATTTACAGAATTATAATCAATAAAATCACCAATACAAATCTCTAAGGTAATTTAATTAGAGTTCCTGAAAAGTCATTCAATTGAATTAAATGAACTTAGACTCTGTAAGTTAATTTAATTCGATTGAATAATTGTATTGATGATTTACGTGATTATAATTATACACCGTGGCATAATAATCGTCTTATAACGGCAGCCCACTTCATGTATCCAATGATTACTAAACATTTATTTTTGAAAAATGATATTTATGAACACATGAATAATTAAAATATCAATCAGTAAGACGCATGATGTAGTTTGAAAACCCCTGTTATGAAAATGGAATGAATATGGAATGTAATGGAGTCGAGCAGATCATTCCGATCTACTCGACTCGTGCGCCGGATAGGTATCTTCTACCGTTTGATACGTACTTTCTTTGCACCTATTTTCTTTATTAATGGTAACATTTTTTCTATCGCGTCTAGAGGTATTATATGTTGGATACATTGAATAAGGTGGCTGGGACAGACTGAATACGAAGGCGGAGGATAGAGTGTTGTGGCGCAGCCTAGGAGAGGCCTATGTCCAGCAGTGGACTGCGATAGGCTGAGCTGATTGAATTATATTAGGCCATATTTGTTACGGTCGCGAATCGCATTTCAATAAACATATGCGAAACCCGCAAGTAGGGTATTTTACAAGTTATTAAAAACTATTTTAATTTGAAGTTTGGGACGAAATATGTAACATAAAAATAAATAGATTTTTATCCATTTTCTCAATTAAAAACGATTAAAATCAAATTTATTTTTGTTGGTTTGAATGTACCGCCACGAACGCTTCGCATAACGCTTCTTACGATAGCTTTTTTATCACGCTACCACACGTGACGTCAGCTTTGTGTAACTAAAGTAGTTAGTTGTAACCAAGTGAATGTCGAGTTTATAATTAACAAGATTTTAAATGGATAGAAAGTGGTATTACTGGTGTGTCGTCCCTCTGTGCATAAATACTTCTAAAACTGCGCCACACAAAATATTTGTACCGGTGCCGTTTACACAAGGCAACCGTCACGTGTGGTCACGTGATAAAAAGTCATCGTAAGGAGCGTTTTGGCGGTAAATTCAAAACAACGAAAAATACATTTGATTTTAATCGTTTTGAATTGAGAAAATGGATATAAATATTTTATTTTTCTGTGACATATTTCGTCCCAATCTTCAAATTAAATAGTTTTTAATAAATTGGAAAATACACTATTAGTAAAAAGTAAGAAAATTCGAATTTTGCGGGTCACCCGCGAGCTTCCACCTTAACTCATTAAATAAAGTACATGTATTAAAACTACCCATAAAAACAAACGCCAACTAACAAAAAAATAATCCACAGGAACCTCAAGAACACCGGCTACCACATTTAACCCAATTACCCGAAGAATCCAATTTATCCCAATGTTCCTCCCAAGAGTCTACCACCAGCAAAGACATTCCTTACGAGAAGGACGACAGCCACCTTCGACCCTCGTCGCAGAACTCCAACTACAGCTTCAATGACGTCATCAGCGCCAGCCACAACTACCAGAAGGATGAAGAGGATAAGTTCCAGGAGTATGAGCAGGGGAACTATGAAATGTATGAACAGTTGGCTATGGCGTATCAGAGTGATGTGGCTAAACAGGTTGGTGGTATTGTCTATGGATTTTGAATTGTCGTTTTTAGACTATGAAACTCATTTTTTATGCATGAAGAAAATCTCTTTGTTTTTCAAGATGGCAGGATGCAAGATAAGGTTTGAACAGCCTTTGTGCAGAATAAGTTGTTAATCTATTTAGGCTGGTTTTTCAAATGTAAGGACACGTTTTTTGATGTGTAACAACTTTTCTCTCGCTTTCCTGTAATCTGTGAGTGTGATTTCGTGAAACGGGACGGAAGTGTGTAACGGGAAACCGCGATATTTGTTTTGACCAATGAGCGCGCGCGGTGGTATAGTTAGCCGACAGATGGTACCAGCCCATTTTTCGAGATTTTGGTACTGTCAGCAGTGTGTGTGTGTGTGACGACAAAGAGAAAGGGAAATACAGAATGAGCAACAGGATTTAATGTTAATATTACTTTTTATCATGATTTTATTATAGAAATCATCAAAACCAGCAAGTCTATTTTCGATGTAATAAACCTCGTTTTTTGTCTACAGTTAAAATATGTCTTAAAATTGATACAACATTTAAATATAAATAAATAATTACTATATTTTCTTAACCAGTCATCCCTGCCTGCACCATTAACCGACGCAGACCCATTCTTCGTGTCTCAAGTGTCCCAAAGAATAGAGACTGTAGTACGAACGAGATCAAGGGGCGAGATTAAGTGCGACTGGCGAGCAGGAGACGAGCCTACCACACCCGTACCAAGCAGTAACCACCGGCCTTCTAGATGGGGTAAGGAATCAAATTCTTTAAGCCTAATTACCGTATCTAAAAACGTTCAAAATCTAGTCGCGGTGTCATCTTAAGTTAGGGTTCCCTAAGACTGCAGTGCAGAGGTGTAACTAGGGTGGGGCGAACAGGCCACGAGCCCTGGGCGCCTATCGAAGGGTGGCGCAAAACGGCGCCAACTATTAATATAAAAAAGAAAACACATTACTATAGTATATTTTATATCGAGGGACTAAACGAACCTATAATATACCAGAGGTGGTTTGACTCCCGAGCTTGCGAGGGAGTCAATGAAACCGAGGGTATATTAAGTTGGCGTTTAGTCTCGAGGTGCAAACTGTACTTTTCACTTTGAGTGCGAGAAAAATAGTCAATTTAGTACAAAAACATTTAATAAATATTACTTTAAAATAAAAATCACAAAAGATTTTCAAATTCGAATTATTTGAAAAACCATGGAACTAAACTCTCAACATTTTCGCAATGAAGATGGTCCACACTCCACAGATAATAGTATTTTTACTGGCTGTTTGAGTTTGTCTATGTCACATGAAGGAAATTAAACTCCCTAGAGACTAAAGTGGGCACTTTAGTCCCGCTTCGTAGGGCTATATTGGCGTACTTTTAGAGTATGAGAAGTGAAGAAGCATTTTATACTATTACTTATATCTAAGAAATCTAAACAGCTACTTGAATATATTGTGCAGTATGGGGATGAAAGCGTATTTCCAAATCTGCATATTTCTAATCAAATTCTCTTAAACTTGCAGAATTGCAAGCAATTTTTTAGCAATTTAAAATTAATTATAATTTTAATTAGTTATCATTTTAATTAGTTATCATTTTAATTAGTTATCATTTTAATTAGTTATCATTTTAATTAGTTATCATTTTAATTAGTTATAATTGGTTAAGAAAGGTTATGAGACCGACAAGATAATTTACAAACGGCCGCAAATATGATGCGAGCCCTAGGTGCCATTTTCTATTGGTACGCCCCTGCTGAAGTGGTTACCGCGTATCGTCTAAAGCTATTTAGCATCACACTACGACAGTTAGGAGTCGAGCAAAAAACAAAGGCTGAAGCTAAGCGAAGAGGAAGTATAAAGTGCCGGCAGGAGATAACTGCACGTAAACGAAGTCGAGGGAAGAAGCTAGCTAGCTATACAGGGTGTTAAAGTAATTGCGTGCTATAGCTTAGGGGTACGTTCAGTACCGATAAAGGAACCCAGGAAAAATATTTAAAAAAAATGCAAGATCAACCTAATTTAGTACCTACTAACTAACTAGTACCTAGTTACCTATTATTCACCCGGCGTTATCGAAGTGTTCGGGTGTAGGTATTTAATTGCGTTCGATAGTAGGTAGGTAACTGTAGGAAGTCATTAATTAGCATTTAAACAACATAAAAACTTATTTTAAGCAATTTTTTAATGAATTCTAAACGATTGATATTTAATTAGTAGGTACTACATTAGGTTCATCTTATGATAATTTTCGTTTTTTTTTTTACTTTTTTTAAAGGTATTTTCTATTATTTTTTACGGGTTCCTTTATCGATACTGAACTCACCCTGAAGCTATGCCACGCACTGCTCGACGAGGTGGGCAAGCTCTTTGAAAGAGTAATTGCAGACCGCCTCGTCGGGCGGCTGGTGCGGGTGGGGCCGGATTTGGCGGAGAGCCAGTTCGGTTTCCGCAGGGGGCGCTCCACGGTGGACGCCATCATGCGCGTGCGAGCCCTCACGACGGGGGATGCTGTGGCCCGGGGTGGGGTCGTCTTGGCGGTGTCTCTAGACATCGCCAATGCCTTCAACACCCTGCCCTGGAGTTGCATAAGGGAGGCACTCCGGTATCACCGGATGCCGACCTACCTCTGTCGTGTGGTTGAGGCCTATTTGACGGACAGGACCGTCATCTACCCCGGTCACCAAGGAGAGTGGAACCGGCGAGAGATGTCGTGCGGTGTCCCACAGGGATCGGTTCTGGGGCCGCATCTGTGGGACATCGGATACGACTGGGTGCTGCGCGCCGACCTCCCTAGCGGCGTCAGCGTAGTCTGCTACGCTGACGACACGCTGGTCCTGGCGCAAGGGAGGTCGTACCAGGCGGCGGCCGACTTAGCGGCAGACGGGGTTGCGACAATCGTCGATAGGATCCGGCAACTGGGACTCGAGGTGGCCTTGCACAAGTCCGAGGCCATGTGTTTTCATGGTCCTCGGAATGCGCCACCGGCGGGTTCCCAGATAACGGCAGGAGGGGTTCGCATCGGCGTCGAGTCGACGATGAAGTACTTGGGACTCGTCCTCGACAGCCGGTGGAACTTCGCGGAGCATTTCCGACGTTTGGCCCCCAGACTGGAGCGGGCCGGGGCTGCCTTGAAGCGGCTCTTGCCCAATCTAGGGGGGCCAAACGCCTCCTGCCGGAGGCTCTACGCGGGGGTCGTGCGGTCCATGGCCCTATACGGGGCGCCGGTGTGGGCGCCTACATTGAGGCGCCAGCCAGCCCGAAGGCTGAAGGCGTCCCATAGGGTCATGGCGATCAGGATGATCCGGGGATACCGCACGATCTCAGGTGAGGCGGCGGGCCTCCTTGCCGGATTACCGCCATGGGATCTGGAGGCAAAGGTCCTCGCGCACATCTGGGAGTGGCGCGAGGGGGCCAAACGCCGGGGCGTTACTCCGCTGCCGCGAGAAATCGAGGTGCAGCGGACAGAGCTCCGGCGGGATCTCATGGCGACATGGAGAGTGCGATTGTCGCAACCCAGTGCTGGGCACGCCACGATAGCGGCGGTAAGTCCCCTCTTTGAGGAGTGGCTTGAGAGGCGGCATGGCGTCCTCACCTTCCGCCTGACGCAGGTCCTCACCGGACACGGTTGTTTTGGGAGGTTCCTGTTTCGCATAAGGCGGGAGGAAACGCCCGGGTGTTTCCATTGCGAAGATCGCCCTGAGGACACGGTGGAGCATACGGTGGCGGTCTGCCCGGCTTGGGCGGAGCACCGCCGTGTCCTCGAGGAGGCGATCGGCGGCGGCGATCTCTCGCGTCCGGCCCTGGTTCAGGCCATGGTACGGAGCGAGAGTGAATGGTTAGCCGTCACCTCCTTCTGCGAAGCAGTAATGCTCGCGAAGAGGGAGGCGGCGCACGTGAGGGAGAGGCAGTATATGCGCCCTCACGGCCGTAGTCGCCGCGGGAGACGCCCTGGGCGTCGGGAATCCCAGGCTGATTCCCGGCCACCGTAGGCGCGGGCTTGCGGACGGCGAGTAATGGGTAGCTCGCTGTCCGGTAAGGACCAAGCCCGGGTCGACGGCGCGTTGTGTTCCACGCGCGCCTCAAAGAGATGTCAGCACCAAATGGGGGGGTCCGCAAGGGCCGATGCCTGCTAGGGGTGCGGGTTGTTCGAAAGAGATACCGCGGCCCCTAGCACACAGGCAACTGAGGGAACACAGGTGGGTTTTAGTCAGTAAAAGTCTGACACGCCCTCCCGCTCCACCCAGTGCGGGAGAAGTTATTTGATGATTTCCCACCCAAAAAAAAAAAAAAAAAAAAAAAGCTATGCCACGCAATTTCTTTAACACCCTGTATAATCATATGTGAAGACGATGTGCCTAGAATAAAGTTACAATAAAGTAAAAAATAAAGTAATAAGTAAAGTAAATATTTATTCGTATAGATTGCAGGTACAGTAAATAAGATAACAGTTAAAATATGGGTGATCCTTGTACAATCTACCTTATATTTGGCATGCATGCAGGCATGTATTTTGCATGAGATATTATTATTAAAAATGAATAGCAATACTTCAATAGGTGCCAAGTTTTTATTTTATTCTTTAATTTATTAAATTTTTCTTGATATTAACCGTTTGGTTCCAGGTCTTAAGCCAGGCGAAGTGAACATAGTGCTGACAGGAGGTGATGACTACTCGCTCCGGAGTGAGGAACAAGAGGAGCCAGTCTACCAGATACAGACCATCGCTAATAGAAGCGAGAATAACAGCTCAGGGTATGTTCACCATCATTTTATCATTATCTAGCATTTAAATGGTTTAATAGGGTATTACACCCATTTTTGAAAAGTGTCTTAATTAGATTCTAAAATGCTAATAAACCACTGAAACAAAAAATATTGAATCGATTAGTGCCATAAAAATGCATTAAAATTTTACATTTTCATACTTCGAGCGTAATTTGACGAAAACGCTGGACGCAGTGGACGCCATATTGCTCTGTGGGTATGACGTCAGTTTTCTGCGTAAACAAATGCGTTGATATTCTGTATGATAATTGTTTGTAATTAAAAAAATGAGTTATTATTCTACTTATCGTTGGTTAGCTGTTCGTGAATGTACGATATTATTTCAATAAAAATTACTTTGATTACGAAAATAATAAAAGTACAAAGTTGTACACTTGATTAGTTTAAACAGCGGTATTACGTAATAACATGGCGGCTACTATTTCATGTTGTTGAAAAACAGATTTTAAAAAACAGACATTTTTAATTGAATTTTAAAATTTATTTTGTTATTTCATGAACTAAAATTTACATTTTCCGATTGGTTTTTGCCTAAGCTATCTCAATAATATATTTTTAGATTTTTTCTCATAAATAGTAAAATACCCTATTTATATAAATGCTTTTTTTCGAGTTTTATGAAACGTCAGAAGCTAGGTGCACTTTCCCAAATGGTTGTTTCCTATAGAGAAGAGCCGACAAGAAAACACCACGCTTACTCTTTTGAAAATTTTTAACTTTTACAATGTGGCTAAGTAATAATAGCTGCACGGGTCGATCGATCAGGTTAAGCTACGCTTGACACGGTTGGTCCGTGGATGGGTGACCATCTCTACATACCAAGACCCCTTCGTGCCTCGGAAAGCACGTTAATCCGTTGGTCCCGGCTGTCATTTGTGGATCTTTGACAGTCGTTATGGGTCGTCAGAAGCCCGAAAGTCTGACATCCAGTCTTACCAAGTGGTATCGTATTATCCAGTAAATGGGTTACGGAGGTCAGATAGGCAGCCCCTCCATGTAAAATACTGAAATTCAGCTGGATCTGGTTAGACTGGAAGCTGACCCCAACGAAGTTGGGAAAAGGCTAGGCAGATTATGATGATGGCTTTTACAATGTCTTCAAATTACAGTGTTGATAGGGTATAGGCCAGTCTAGGCCTGTCAACAAATACAGTAAAGTCGAGTTCATTAATATATGTGCACAGCCAAGGATTCAAAATATTGTGAGCGTTGAATAGAATTAATTTAACTATAAATTCTACAGAACAAAAATATGTCCTCATGTGAACGGTTCAATAATATATGCTGTGCATTAGGCAATAATATGAAAAATAATGAGAAAAAGCAGTCACATATTAATGAATCTAAATCTTGACCACAATTGAATGACGCTTATAGTTGTCACAATATTATGAACTTTTTTGACGTTCATATAATTTTGAAGCCTGAAAGGGCCAATATATTAATGAACTCGACTGTACCTACTTAATAAAATGGTATTTAAATCTTGTCGACAAGGCTAAGGCAAGCTACACTAATTTTTTTTCCATAATGTTTCCTATGAACTCTGTTACCTCATCGTCTTAAGACACATGAATCTCACAAAATCCTCCTCCCGTGTTCAGTAGCTACGATGAAGCGTACGAAGACATGTACGGCGCTTCGGATCGGCTGCAGTACGGCGACTGCTTCAACACGGACATCGAACCCGCTACCCCCGCGGAGAACGGCGAGGCCGTACATACTAGCAGGCTGGATGAGAGGATCAACCAGGCATTGAGGACTACGGGTAAGTTATTCTACTCAATAAAGATAACTCAGTGATCTAGCTAGGGAGCAGCGATTTACTCAACAGTTCGTTGTAAATAATTATGCATATTTTGTAAGTAAACAATAAATATATTATATTATACCCCCGAGAAATTTTAATGGTTGTTTTCCCGCAGCGTAATGGTTTTGTCTTGGTAATACAATCGTTTTATAAACACATAAAATATTAGAAACAAAAAATGGCAGATTAACCGTTGTAAAAAATCACCACGTGCGCGAGTTTATTTTGCATTTAAATTTATGCGTCGCTGTTCCCTTTGCCGGCGGCGCGTGCGATTCAGTAATACTTACAAGTTACTCTAGTGGTGTTACTATTGATTCTCACGTTTTCGATTTGATGAATATTTTTTTAATTATTTTAAAACAATAACATCTTTATTTTTTTACTTTTACTCTATGCTTCGAAAGTACTCCTTATGGCAAGTTGTTCTGCTGCGGGAAAACAACCATTAAAATTTCTCGGTGTATACTTTTTTTTTTTTTGTAATAATAACACACGGCTGGCACACAGGCCTCCTCTAGGTGAGAGAGAATGGGCTGTAATCTACCATTCGGGCCCAGTGTGAGTTGGTAGATTTCACATGTGTTCGATATTTTGGTTCTAGGACATCATTTCTACACGATGTTTTCCTTCACCGCGCCGTTTTGAAAGTAGTGGTGATGAAATTATTTACACAAAGTAAAATGCCTCCCTGGGTTCCCCCTCAGTCATGATGCGTTCAGTGACCCACTGATATGGACCTTAATCCGTTCCATTTTATTTTTATGTTTTTTTTTTAAATATTTTATGTCAAATTTTAATGTAATTTTTGTAATTCCGAATGTAATTCAAATTTTTATGTAACTGTTGTATGCCCTAAGGCTGCTCACAACTATACTCCATTTGGAATAAGATTAGACATTTAACTAAACCTTTTTTACAGTCCGATCAACCGATTTTGACTTCTATTGCGTTGGTGGCATAACAAATGGCAGCTGCAGTAAATAGTTGGTATTGTAACTACTGTTTTGCTTTTAATGCCATCCTTATGCCTACGATATAGAAGTCAGAATCGGTTGAACTGACTGTAAAAAAGGTTTGTTTAAATGTCTTATCTTATTTCAAATGGAGTATAAGTATTAAAGACCTGTCTTATATATCTACCTATGATCTACAATAAAGATACTGAAGACTTGAAAGTCGGGGCCGTGACCACTGGTACACACTGCTCATGGTTGATATTGATTAGCTCCTCATTTAACCAAAATTATAACCGACAGGCCATTTATAAAAACTCTTTTACTGTTTAAAATTGACTTGCAATCATTAAAACATTTGTAGGTTATTATAAAAAAAAATGTAGCTTTTTTTAGTAGTGTTTTCTAAACTCATTGATTTTAAGATATGTCATAATTTAGATAAAATACATATAACTTTTTTATGTTCGCAGTTCTGGGTGACGTCGCTAAAGATACTGATGAGGTAGACGCCGATAAGGACGGCCCGGAAAAAGGAATATTAGTCATGTAAGTATTAACTTCAATCGTTATAGTGCCTGTGTTTTTTTTTTGCTCACACACAAAAAACTTAGAAAAATACATGAAGATATTCATGTATTTTTCTAAGTTTTTTGTGTGTACAAAATACTGTTTTAATTAAACATAGATAGGTTTCCTACCCAACATTCGATCTTCAAAAACGACACAATGTCACATTATTAGAAGACACGTAGAAGTAAGAGGGCTTGTCGTAATTATCGGGAGCGAAAAAGAGACAAAGCGTAGAAAACTTGGCTAATTAGCCTTTTGACGTGTCATTTGCGGTGTGCGGATAACCTTTTTTACTTATAATAATATCTAAATAACATATACACTACGCCTGGATTCATCGCTGGTTATGTTTAAGTCCCATGTAACAGAGGCGAGCCTATTGCCACGATCCTGGCATAAATCCAAACACCGGGCTGCTACTGAGAAATTCAGGACCTTATGCTCAGCTGCGCTTGCGACCACTAGACTAGAAAGTGGCAGTTCAAATAAATACAGGGTGTTAAAGAAAGTGTGTGCCATAGCTTAGGGGTAGGTTCCGTATCGATAAAGGAACCCAGGAAAAATAATAAAAAAAAAAACTCCAAAAAACATTATAACAATTGCATGATCAACCTAATTTAGTACCTAGATACCTATCCTTCACCCGGCGTTATCGAAGTGTTCGGGCGTAGGTATTTAATTACGTTCGATAGTAGGTACGTAACTCTAGGAAATTATTAATTAGCATTTAAACAAAATAAAAACTTGTTTTTAGCAAGTTTTTAATCAATTCTAAACGATTGATATTTAATTAGTAGGTAAACATTAGGTTCATCTTATGATAATTTTCGGTATTTTTTTTACTTTTTTTAAAGGTTTATTTTTTACGGGATACTTTATGGATACTGAACTCACCCTGAAGCTATGGCACGCAATTTCTTTAACACCCTGTATAAGAAAAATATGTTTATTATTATTTTTAGCCTATGACTGCAGGGTACAAATATATTTATGTTGGTTGTAATGTTTTTGTTTGTGTATGCAGTAAAGCGGTCCCTGAGAGTCGTGGCGCGAAACGTGTGAGCTTCGCCGACGGATACAAACCTGGCCAAGACTCTGATGTTGAAGAGCCTCCCGTTAAAAAGGTACCTTATTTATATCCTTTGAACTCTAGAGGAAACAATTCTGAAATTAATAAGAGTATGTAGTATTTAGCAAGGTTTTCTTTAAACGATGTTGTGGTATTTCTGTATTCAAATTGAAGTGTTTGAGCTGTTCAATAGTTTACCCGAAGACATAAAAAAGTGTGACAGTGTACCCACATTCAAACTTAGATTAAGACAATACCTAATAACATCTTAAATAAAATAATGCTAATGCAATGCTTCCAACACCCTAGAGGTGCCTAATATTAATAGTACCTACTAGTTATAGTTAATTTAAGTATCTCATTATAAGCGAACTGTTATTTTTAAGTTCTTATGAGAAATAAAGTTCTTTAAACCTAAGTGTATAAGGTTTAGTTATTTGTATAGATATTTACATAATTTAAAAACGATTGGTCTTAAAATAATAATATGTACAGACGCCAGCACATCAAGCTATCCCTAACTCTAATGTTCCCAATTGAACATGAACCTTATTTATTTTGAATTAAAGTTCAAAATCTATCAAAGAAATTTGATAGATTGTGGTAGCTTGATGTGCTGGCGTCTGTACATACGTTTTGCAAAACATTAAAAAAAATCTTTACCCAAAACTGAACCCCTTCAATAAAAAATCATTTATAAACGTTACACGTCCATGTTTGGGTCACAGAAATCTATATGTGTACCAATAACAAATTTCAACTTAATCGGTCCAGCAGATTAGGAGCAAATTGGTTATAACAGACGGACAGACAGAAACACCAGTGGTCCTATTAGGGTTCAATCGGACGCACCGAACTCTACAAAGTTACATCTCTATCCTCACTGCACGTGTATATAAAAAATGATTCATTTCAAAAATAAAACAATTAATTTAAAAATCTTACCAGCGTTTTTATTCAGTTTCTACAATTTTTTTCAAACTCGATTTATTTACGAGTATCGATTCGGCTGAATGAAATTTTTGAATCGAAATAAAAAATTGGGTGGGCGGTCAGCACTAAGAAATGTCTTGTCGCAACACAATTTTTAGTATTTTTTGACAATATTTGAGCCTGTTTTTATGTAGTTTAGATATGAATAATGGTGGTAGCTTTATTTTGCCCTTTTGCATGTTTTCAGCAAGAGAGAAGGCTGTTTATGTTCATATTCTATATCTACGTTTTGGAATGGGCAACTAGCTTCAACTTTCCAACTGGTCGACTTTTTGACAATTCAAAAGTACCTGTAAATGGTCTAATTGAAATAAATGCTTTGAGTTTGAGTTTTGAGTTATTTTCAGAGAATCTAAGTTGCCTACGTTTAGGATAGGTTTAGTAATACCTATTTTAGACAACTTTCGCAGTAGACTGACGCGGTTTGAACGGCCTCAATATATAATTAAAGATATTTTTCACAAACGTATTGTATACTATAGGCGCGGTAGCATATTTTTCTTAATAAAACTGAATGCTGAACGTTTGATGTCAAATCCTGAAATTCACGGCGTAATTTATAACATCCCGCCGAGTCAACTGATATGTCTTAATTATGTGAAAATCTAGTCGAGCAGAGAGGTTAAATTGAGAATGGTTATTGAACACTTGTCTCAGTCGCACTTTGACTTCCAGAAGAAGAAGCCCCGGCTGTACGGCTGCGCGTGGCCGTGTCCGGCGTCGCACCCGGATCACGCGCCACTGTGGGACGCACTGCCGCCGCCGCCGCCGCCACCTGGCTCGCCGCCGCCGCGCGGCCCGCCACCGCCGCGCGGCCCGCCGCATCTCATGGTGCTGCAGCCGCGCGGCATGCTGCAGGCTGCCAACATCATGCAGCCGCCTAATATGTTGCAACAGCCCAACCTGATGCAGCCGCCGCAGATGTTGCAACAGCCGCCGAATATGTTACAGCAACCGCCGCAGTTGTTGCAGCAACCTCCTCAGATGTTACAGCAACCGCCGCAGATGTTGCAACAGCCACCGAATATGTTACAGCAACCGCCGCAGTTGTTACAGCCACCCCCTCAGATGTTACAGCAACAGTCTCAAATGTTGCAGCAACAAGGCGTCAAATCTATGATGCCTACGCCTCCGTTCTCGATGCCCCAAAAATTGGGTTAGTTAAATAAAGTTTATTTTATTTGATTAATAGATCAATGCCCATCAATATAGCGTCTGTACTTTTTCTCATTACTGAAAAAGATCTTTGCTCACGCAGAACGAGCAATGACGGGCATTTGCTTACTAACTACGAATTGACAATTTTAGGGCAGATCTTTTCATGGGGTTTCATTCACCATACTTTTAGTGGTACCTTATATTAGCTTTGAAACCACAAGCCGCTTAAACGATTCCTGAAACCTACAAAAATACAGCTATAGTTATTTTAATGAAAACATGTATTTTTCCACAGATCCCAGTGTGTCATTACCAAACTTCCTGCCACCGGAACCACCGCCCGGACTTCTCAGTTTTCCTTAACTATAGTAAAAGACAATAATAATACAGTATCCGACCACAAATATGACACATTGAGCTTAAGAAAGAAACTGTGACGTAAATATAACTGATAGAAATTACATTCTGCAAAGCTGAACTTTTTTTATCTCGATGTGTCATATTATGCACGGCTTCGTACTGTAATAAAAGAATATCGTGAGTGATAATTACTATTATGTTAGTATAAGTTTATTTTATTTAAGACACTGTAAATATATAAGCATATGAATAAATGTGCGTTTTATTTGTTTAATCAATACTTTGAAATTTGTGATTTTATGGTAATCACGATCGCAATTTATTCTAAAACCGATAGCAAGCAGCCGGATATTGACCATCGTGGCCGGATACTCGTAACACCAAATTAAAAGCATGCTGTTCGAGTTGTGCCGCAAGAAATAATAATAGCCAGATAAGATAAAGGCTGACGTATGTATTACGGGGGTATAGGGTACGTACCAATGCCCTAGAAAATTGGTGTTCCCCGCACTTATCGGTGGCAGAGATCAGAAGTGAATGTATGCATTCTGATAAGTCAGTGAGTTATCAAATAGCACCATTTGTGATTATAATATGCAATTTAAAAATTACATGGATACGGGTTTAAGTTGTTGAGCAGACGAATTTTTAACCGCCGACGCAAAAAGAGGGGTATAATAAGTTTCAATAAGTTTCACCGCTATGTGTGTGTGTCTGTCTGCTGTGACACCGTAGCTCAACTGGTGAACAGATTTGGGTGCGATTTTCTTAGTTAAAAGTAGATTTTCTAGTGGTGGTTCTTAGACATGTTTCATAAAAATACGTTCAGCCGTTTGAAGATTATCAGCTCTATTCTGGCTGATGAAGGGATTTGAGCATCTCCCACGGATCTGGTCGAGTCGAGTCGTTGGTATTCTATTACTACAATTATATTAGACGAACAACGTAACCTTGAACTCATGCTGGAGCATCACCTGGAATTTCCAGGATACTCAAGTCACTCACTAACAAACAGCAGAAGTATCGTGTTTGGGCTCATTGAAAAGGTCTGAATGAAAAGGTTATAGATAAATGGTGATCAGGACGGGGAATGACGATAAATTAGAAACAAACTTCACTGTGGGAAACATAAAAGTACGTAAGGCTGCGCAGATTTCAGTGAGATATGTGTCGATCGTAGCGTGTTTACTACTACTATGTGAATTTTTAAAAGCAGGAAATAAAACTTAATTTAAAATTGAATAAAACCCCCGACCCAAACAAAAACCTCGTCACGTAAAAGCAACCGTACCGTACGTACGGGTAATCTTCGCAAATTAGCAGCTTAGTATCCGATATTTTGCACAGATAAGCAGAAAAACGATATTCGTGAAGTAGTTTTTTTTATATTTTCAAGTGCAGGTCCAATATTACACAATTTCTACTAGTTTTCTATTTCATAAATTAAAATCATGTTATATACTTGCCTACTACCTACATAAACAGCACAGTTGGCGCAGTGGTTAAGCGATTCACTGCTGCGCTGCGTGTCGCGGGTTCGATTCCCGCACGGAGCAAATATTTGTATGACCTACAAGTAGTTGTTCCGGGTCTGGCTGTTTGTGTATGTGAGTTTATATGTTTGTAAACGCACCCACAGTACAGGAGAAATTCCTAGTGTGGGGCAACGTTTTTAAGAAAAAAAAAAAAAAACTTTCCAACATTATGTAGTTCGTTTTAAGTTTCTACTAGCTGACGAGGTACGAGGTTTGCCGGAACCTCGTACCACCTCAAAATCTAAGCCCCGCACCGCATGCACTACATTATGCGCACATATAATATGACACAAATTGTACCTACTATGAAAAGCTAAATTTATAACAAAATATTAAGATTAAATTAAATAATAAATAAGTCAAATAACATGCATTAAATTAAATTAGATTGGGTTAGGTATATTATTTTTGATAATTTATTTTAACAATTTATTCAAATGATTAGGTTAATATTTGAATATGACCAGATACATCCTTTAAAAGGCTAGCACAGAGTACTTTGTAATATAAAGGCTAGCGCTTTTTTTAGGGCAGGTACTAATGAGTGAAAGAGGTTTACATCCACTTCGTGCTCTTTGTATGCAGCATACATACTAGATAGTCCAGTCATTATATACATTTGAAAAAGAAAATGAACCGAGAAAGCCAAATTTTGGAATTTACGTGGGGGGTGGCTAGAAAAGCTTAAGTTCAAATTGTCGACCAAAATAACCTTGTGCAATTTCCGCCATCTTGAAAAAACCCTTAAATTCAGTTTTTTCATCATATCTCGGTTCCCCGTTGAGATACGAAAATTTTTATGGAATACTTTTTTGTTGCTCTTTTCACGATCTACAATTAAGGTCCCATACATTTTTCACGTATCGATCGTCGTTTTCGAGATATCGATCAAAAATATCAAAAATTTGGGGAGAATTTTTTTTTTCGCTATTTACTTTTTTCTGGTGAAAGATATCGAAAAATGTTCGAAATAAAACTTGTAGAGCGTGTCCAGACCTACAAATTCGTTTTTTATTTTTCATTTCCGACAAAAATTACGACCTCTAGCGCGCCACAAAGTCAGTAAAACTGTGCCCGGTTTTCATTTAGCCGCTCGCTCGGTTGTATCCACACGTCAAAATGGATGGAAAATGGTTCAGGGAATTATTGCAATACAAAAAAAAAATCATAAACCAGCCAAATTAGAAATCAAATACATGAAATTTATTGATGAAATAATTTTTATGCAGCAAAAATAATGTTTAGAAAAAAAAAACATTTTTTTTTTTTTAGCAAGTTTTATTTCAAACATTTTTCGATATCTTTCACCAGAAAAAAGTAAATAGCGAAAAAAAAAATTCTCCCCAAATTTTTGATCGATATCTACCGAGTTATGATGAAAAAACTGAATTTAAGGGTTTTTTCAAGATGGCGGAAATTGCACAAGGTTATTTTGGTCGACAATTTGAACTTAAGCTTTTCTAGCCACCCCCCACGTAAAATCCAAAATTTGGCTTTCTCGGTTCATTTTCTTTTTGAAGCCGATTTTTCCGACGTAATGACTGGACTAAGTGGACAGTATTGCCTTAAGTTGGTATGACATCTTGGCATGCAGAAAAGCCTCCTATTAGAACTTCTTGGCAGATTAATTAAGTGGCACATGGAATAATACCCTACTGAGTAAATCGGGACAGTTCAGAGAGCCCGTTACTATGTAGCTTCTTAAAGAAAACCAAATCTGGCATTTGCCTGCGTTTCTCCAGCGAGACCATCCAAGAAATTTAAAAAATAAATCTGCTGTTTCATGGCAAAGTGCAATAAGTATACCTACGCGGTCAAAATGTATGGAACAGCTGATTTTTTTTGTATAATCGACGAAAAATTACTGCGCTGGGGGGTCTAGAATGATATGCTGAATTCATGGTTACAGTTTGCGCACTGGTTAAAAATTAACCCTGTAGATATATGGTGTAACTAACCCGACTTTGTTTTATTTATAAAGATTTTAATTAATGTAATTGGTGTTGTATCGTTTTAAATAACAATACATAAATAAAAATATTACAGATAGATATTTTGTAAACAGAAACGGCCGTAAAGTTTTTATTTGATCACTACCTAGGTACTTATTAGCTAAATAATTGAGATACAATTCCTTGAAAAAATCCCCGCCGCCCAATATACTTCTGTATCAAATTAAGTACAGTGATTTGTTTAAACGTTATGACACGATTCAATGAATTTGTTAACGGTTCATGACACCGATGAGGAAAGTTGAATAAATAAACAATGTTTCCTTAGGTTCTTCCCATTTTCTTACGAGCCGTCTCGTCTCGGGGTAATAACCTCAGTTTCCTCAAGACGCTGTATAAATACTCGCCTTCCACTATCGGAGATATCATTACAACACAAGCGTTCGTAAGCGACTCTTCAAAATGACGAAACTAATCTTAGTACTGTCAGTTTTATCGGTGTTTTTGATCGCTGAATCAACATGTCAGCGCTTCATTCTGCCTACGTACCGCCCTCCCCCCACACCGAGGCAGCCTATTATCTTCAGATCTCGTCGAGGAGCTGACGATGAACCGCTGTGGCTGTGGCAAGGAGACAACATCGACCGCGCGCCGTCCACAGCAGACCATCCCTTCCTGCCATCAGTCATCGATGACATCAAACTGGATCCGAACACCAGAACTGCGAGGAGTCTGAGCACTCCCAGAGCGTCTCGCGGAGGTGGAAGCCGTCAGTCGTCAAGCCGAGACACCGGACCCACTCACCCGGGGTACAACCGACGAAACACGAGGTCGCTCAGGCTGCCGGGGTACAAGTTTCCCCTGCCTACGACGCCACCATTCAACCCTCGTCCCAAATACCCCATCTACGTGAACTAATTAATTAGCCAGGCTTTGTGGTCTGAGCGTACTTAATTCATCCTATCCGACAACTTTAAAAGTGCCATTTTGTTTCACTGTGTGTCGTTCATGTATATTATTTGTGTGCCAACTGTTTTTCTACCAAAAAATGTATAGCTATTTATTGTAAGTAATATGTACTTATTTTAATACATGACTCAAAATAACTTCCTGCTTTATTAATTCATATCCATGGTAGCAAGACAAACGTGTTTGCTTCTTGATGTAGGTACATATCTCAGGTCAGTGGCATTGAAAGCATCTAGGATAACTATACCTAAAGATGTTTCCTAGGGAAATCCCGTACAGGTCAACCTAAAAGCCTGTTACACTACGCGATATTCGGGGACCCTTTCCCTAAATCGGATAGTGTAAAAAGGGAACGGGAGAGAGGGTCGCTATGAAAAAAAAAGCAGAGGTACCCACGGATTTATCGTGCACTTGATTTTCAAGGCTCTGCTTAGCGCCGAGAGTTGATAATCCATCAGAGTAATTTTTGGCGCGCTGTGAAGCGCTCTATTGGATTCTCAATACGGCGAGCATCTACGCCGAGAGTCGATAATGCATTGCGGAGATAAAAATCGTTGCTTTGAAAATCGCCGTTGGGCAAAAGGGACTATTAATCATTGATGTCTAATTAATTTAAAAAGTTTGTCTCGCTAGTGTAACGTTGGTACCTACTGCAATGGTCAAGTCTTCAAGAGGTCTACTTCAAGAGGTAACTGATTAAAGGAATTGTACCAATGTGTTTGTGACTGCTTATATGGCAAAGTTAAGTTAGTGCCTATTGGGTGTTTCCATCTGGAATTTACCAGTAGCCAGCCCGAAATCTAAATTTATGCTTGGTTGATGGCAATAGGGTGGATTCCTATTACATGGAACTTAAACATAACTGGCGAAATGTGGACGCACACACTACAGGTGCACGCACCTGTGCCTAGTATAATCAACTTAAAATGTTCCCTCTGCTGGGTCACAGGCTTCCTCTCTGTGTGTGAGGGAGGGTGTGGGGGGGTCAGTTGTGCCAGCACAATTTGACTGCAATTATATTTTTTTTTTTTTTTTTTTTTTTTTAAACGTTGCCCCACACTAGGAATTTCTCCTGTATCGTGGGTGCGTTTACAAACATTTAAACTCACATACACAAACAGCCAGACCCAGAACAACTACTTGCAGATCATACAAATATTTGTTCCGTGCGGGAATCGAACCCGCGACACGCAGCGCAGCAGTCGATCGCTGAACCACTGCGCCAACCGTGCCGTCAAACATATACACCGACATATAACATATTGTTATGTTTATTGCCTATTTTTAATACATCAATGGTTTATTGTAATTTTTTTATGTGTTTGTTGCTGTAGTGTTGTGTCTGTGTCGAATAAATGTTTTCTATTCTAGGCCATATTCCGAATTAGAAAAATATAGCTGTGAGCGTTCACATCAATAATTTGCGTTCCGAGATAGATATCACGATTATGACAGCTAAGAACTCACTTTTGTCAACAATACGGAACGCTCGTGAACGCGCTAACAGTGCTCACTCAACGTTAAAATCTATTTACACCATATAAAACGTATAGGTATACACCACAAATTTCGTCTTCTTATTTGGTTAGGTGGTTAGCTTGATACGATTCAAAACAAAACAGCACAACTGTAATTTTTGACAGCGCTCACGATGATATTCACGGATATCGATAAGCGGCGACACTAGGATTCCTTACTATTCCGCAATGAAGGCATATCTCTGGATATCTATGGTGATATTAGTATTACGCACGGTCGGCGTTATCGCAAGATGGCGCATTTCATGAACGTCACGTGTCATGTTCATCTATGACGATTCACGGGACATCGTTATCGCGCTCACGCCAATTTGGAACGGGTGTGAGCACGCTCAAATCGATATCATCGATCGTAACTCGGAACGTAGCCCTACACACAAACACACAAAACAGTGTTAGAATAGAAATTCTAACACTGTGTTTTTTCGACGCGCTGAGACTCACTCGCGATGCACCCTGTTGGATTAACAATACTCGGTGCGACACCGAGAGTAAAAAAATTCAGTGCGCAAAAAAATCTCGATTTTATTATGTGTGTGTGTGGCTAACGTGATACTGACCTGCAAATTCACAAACACTTAAGGGCCTAAGTCCCGTTTGATAGCGTAACACGGTCACTTTATGAACCTTACTGGTCATTAACGGCTTGTCTTGAAGATTTGAAAAATATATGATTCATACAGATTATTTTGCCGGGGGTATTTTTTTTGTATGGTTAATACTTTTGCTGTAAAAAAATATTTTCCAACACGCAATATTTTGGCTTCTATTCCATACTCCTACTAAACGGCTTCGTTATTTCGAAAAAAAAATACACTGAAAAAAACTTTTTCCAAAAAAAAAACAACCGACTTCCAAAAAAACACTACAAAGTGAAAAATAACTTCAATTTCGGAAGTCGGTGTCTTTGGAGCTGTATTTGAATTTTTTGTCACCGCCTTCCGAAATTGAAGTTATTTTTCACTTTGTAGTGTTTTTTTGGAAGTCGGTTGTTTTTTTTTTGGAAAAAGTTTTTATTTTTCACTTTTTAGTGGTTCACATGTGCTTACCCCTTCACAGCATACCGGCGTGATGTTATGTTATGAACTGGTGTAAGCAATAGACAGACATGAGATTTCAGCAATCCCAGTCCATTTGCTATCATTTATTGAGGAGTTCCGTTGCCTATCTCCAAAGTTCTTCATCAGATCTTCACCAAATTGAAATGGGACCACTCCGAGAAAGTACTCTTCCAAAAAATAGCTAGATCGCTTCGTGTGCCTATAAAATTTGAAGAGTTCTCTCTATTTCTCCAGGTTCCCATCATCAGATCCTGACTTGATGATCATGGGACCACCTGGGAAGTATACCCTTTCAAACAAAAAAAACAAAATCCAAATCGGTCCAGCCATCTTCGAGTAATCGGGGAACATACATAAAAAAAAAAAAAAAAAAAAAAAAGGTTCCGACGAATTGATAACCTCCTCCTTTTTGAAGTCGGTTAAAAATAGATAGTTAGAGGTACCACAGAATCGCCGAAGCACAATTGTAAATTAATCAAAGGAATATCCCCATTTTGAGATAAAATCTCAGAGGTGCGCGGGCGGCAGTCGTGCTTTAGCATACAAACGGGAGATGAGGATACTATGGGCCTTAAGAAAAATTTTTCGCTGGCTACATTAGCGCGTCCCCCTTGTAAAACTATCATTTATATTCTGTAGGCACCAACCACATTAGCGTGTCCCTATCTTTTATTTAGATCCGTAGCTGGCACTTATAACCCGCCTAAGGCAGCTGACCTCGCAGACGGTACAAACTGCTTTCTGTTTTCGAACATCGCGAACGGGATTTGCTAAAACAGGTATCTGAGAAGTTTTGATTTCGCAGCAAAAAAGTTTCGGTTCTTGACCAGTGGCGTAGCTACCGCCAAAAACGTGAACAATTAAATTTTCGGTCGGGCCCCGTATCATCGTTGACGGAATTAGAGAGTAGACTCCATGCAGGATGCTCCTAATTTCGAGCTCGCTATTGCATTCTCTTAGGAGGGTACAATGACAGCTATATCTACCTCCCGACCCAGGATATTATTTTATTTATTTTGTAAAAAAGAAAACCTACCCTCATTTTGAGCTTTTTACCAGACTGCGGCGAACTTATTATTTTGATACACACACGAATAGTTCCGTAGCTGGTCTTAAAGGGGCCCTCCATCAGAACTAGCTACGCCACTGATCTTGACCCAGGATTAATAAAAGACGAAATATTGTACACATAATATTTAATGGAATACTTAGATAGATAGACGTATTTATATTTTTGGTTCAAATTAACTGTTACAAAGAAAGTAATAACAGAGTTGGTAGGTATAATTGTTACTCATACAATTGAGTCATGTTACTCGGTGAATAAAGATATTATTATGTTAGTTACACACTTGCACAGCACAGCAAGATAACTCGCACTTTTATTTTGTTGGACCGGTTATTAATATCTTATCACAGTGGACCAGATAAAATCCTGGCTAATTAGGGATAGGGACCGCGAGTGTCATCCCAGGGGTATCTAGGACGCGGGTTGTTGAAACGAAGCGGGTTGTTGACAGGCGGTAGCCTTGGCAGGGGAAAGTCGTACCCTGGCTGTCCGAGCGACCTCGTGTTACGTCGGTTGGACCGTCGTCGCCGTCGTCGGACCTCTCACAGAGGGGAAGCCTGTGACCCAACAGAGGGAACATTTTAAGCTGATTATACTAGGCACAGGTGCACCTGTAGTATGTGCGTCCACATTTCGCCAGTTATGTTTAAGTTCCATGTAATAGGGGTCCACCCTATTGCCATCAACCAAGCACAAATTTAGATTTCGGGCTGGCTACTGTTAAATTCCAGATGGAAACACCCAAATAGGCACTCAATTAACTTTGCCATATAAGCACTCAAAAACACATTGGTACAATTCCTTTAATCAGTTACCTCTTGAAGTACGAATAGCTAATCATTGCAGTAGGTACCAAAGTAACACTAGCGAGACAAACTTTTTAAATTAATTAGACATCAATGATTAATAGAGTTAGCCCTTTTGCCCAACGGCGATTTTCAACGCAACGATTTTCATCTCCGCAATGCATTATCAACTCTCGGCGTTGATGCTCGCCGTATTGAGAATCCAACAGAGCGCTTCACAGCGCGCCAAAAAATACTCTAATGGATTTTCGACTCTCGGCGCTGAGCAGAGCCTTGAAAATGAAGTGCACGATAAATCCGTGGATACCTCTGCTTTTTTTTTCATAGCGACCCTCTCCCGTTCCCTTTTTACACTATCCGATTTAGGGAAAGGGTCCCCGAATATCGCGTAGTGTAACAGGCTTTTAGGTTGACCTGTATGGGATTTCCCTAGGAAATATCTTTATAGTTATCCTAGATACTTTCAATGCCACTGACCTGAGATTATGTACCTACATCAAGAAGCAAACACGTTTGTCTTGCTACCATGGATATGAATTAATCAAGCAGGAGGTTATTTTGAGTCATGTATTAAAATAAGTAAGTACATATTACTTACAATAAATAGTTAGTTAATTTTGGTAGAAAAACAGTTCGCACACAAATAATATACATGAACGAGTTGTAACACACAGTTAACACAGTGAAACTAAATGGCACTGTTTAAGTTGTCTGATAGACCACAAAGCCTGGCTAATTAATTAGTTCACGTAGATGGGGTATTTGGGGCGAGGGTTGAATGGTGGCGTCGTAGGCAGGGGAAACTTGTACCCCGGCAGCCTGAGCGATCTCGTGTATCGTCGGTTGTACCCCGGGTGAGTAGGTCCGGTGTCTCGGCTCGAGGACGGACGACTTCCACCTCCGCGAGACGCTCTGGGAGTGCTCAGACTCCTCGCAGTTCTTCTGTTCGGGTCCAGTTTGATGTCATCGATGACTGATGGTAGGAAGGGATGGTCTGCTGTGGACGGCGCGCGATCGATGTTGTCTCCTTGCCACAGCCACAGAGGCTCGTCGCCAGCTCCTCGACGGGCTCTCAGTATGACAGGCCGTCTCGGTGCGGGGGGAGGGCGGTACGTAGGCAGAATGATACGCTGACATGTCGATTCAGCGATCAAGAATACCGCTAGTACTGACAGCACCAAAATTAGTCTCGTCATTTTGAAGAGTTACTGATGATGACTTGTCTTGCAATGATAGCTCCGATAGTGGAAGGCGAGTATTTATACAGCGTCTTGAGGGAACTGAGGTTCATACCCCGAGACGAGACGCTTTGTTAGAAAATGGGAAGAACCTGACTAACCGTTGTTTACATTAAACTTTGCTCTTAACCTGGTCCACAATGGGTATGCGATAAGACTTGTAGGCACACAAATAGCTAAATATATAGAGTGAAAAGATCGCAGGGGCCTCCCCAGCAGGGAAATAGGTATTGTAACTTAAAAAAAGTAACGCCCCGAGGCCTCAAATCTCTCGAGATTTGATCTTTGCAAGATATAGGTATTGGGCGCATGGTTCACCAGGGCAAGGCTGGCAGGTTATTCGGTTTATATTCATTTTTGAAATTTTTCACTACACCTAGCTACCAGCTAGGATTCAGGATTCGTGTGCCGGGTCAAAATAGAATCACCCCTTAAATCTTTACGAGTTAGGACTTTAAAAAGGTTAACATAACTGGCGAAACGTGGATCTGCTTATCCATTCGGAGAAAACACGCCTGATATTAAGTTGAACCACGGTTAAATGTTGCTAAAACTTCCGTAAACGACTGTTTGAACCCTGGAGCGAACAATCAGCAACCGACCTGGCAACCACTGAACCATCGCGGCTTTTCACATGCCATCGTTCTAATTAATTATTATTATCTACTACTTGTTTTGTCTGTTGGCTGTTCCAATTTGTAATAACATAGAGACATGAAGATTATGTCTTATTATAAAACCAGCTATTCCCACCGCTTTAACCGCACAATACAAAATGAAGATGATGGGGGCCTAGTTCAGTTGGTCTGATACATTTTGACAATATCAAGGAAAAACATAAATGAAAGCCAACATTTTTTTTTAATAATTTTATTATTTACTAAAAAGCAATAAATATATCGAACATAGACTATCAATTCATTAACAAAATGTATGTTAACTTTACACATAATCTTCATATTTGGCATCACAGTACTTTCGAAATGTTATGTAGGTATACAGCAACACACACAAATATTTATTAGTTTATGAATCCAATGGACGTAAGACATATAATAAAGTATTGATTGATTGATAATTTTACTTTGTAACTTATCAAACCTGATTGGCGAAGTTAGGTTTCAGTCCAAAGATGTGTATTTCTTTCATTGGAGCAAATAATACACTTTGCATCGGACATGAATTTACGTAGGTACAGGGCTTACTTCATAAAACTAACAATTATTTACATACCTACGTCAATCGAAGACATCATTAATTCTTTACCATTTCAAAAAGTTAAACTACACATAGATAAAATTTCAAACGATTAATAACTTACACAAATATATATAAAATGCAAGTAACATTAATAAATTGAATCCATACAAAACATTTAATGGTAAATATTATTATTTTGAAATATTTAGTTCAAAGCCATGTAGACAGGTCAGGTAGGAAGCGGGCCATGTTAAAATTTCGAAGTTTACGAACTTTACAAAAGCTTTTTCGATATTTATTCATCATTGGAAACTTACTTTGACATATTAAATATATCTAAACATAAATAAAACAATTTGTATATTTATTAAATTCTAGTTTCAATATTGTATTTTCTTGAATGAATTCTGAATTCTATTTTCTATTGTCGCACGCATACACGTGCTTATGTGTACATAGCACAATACCTAAAATGATTAAAGGTAATTTATCTATGATTGTTACACTATAAAATGGTAAAACTTACATAAACGGTGCAAGTAATATCGTAGTGAAGTATGATAAAAATTGAACATGTATCGATAATTTCACTTCAACATCGTCAGAATCAGCACCACTATTATATCGATACTATTTCATCGTATGGAACCAATATAAGCTTTATATATAAAGTTTATTAAGGAAGAGACGTACCGATCGCCTTTTTGCTTACATTTTTAAACACTTTTGTGACATTTGATAAACTAGCAAGTCGAAAATTATTCATAAATTAACCTTTTACTGTCTTGAAATCATTTATAGATATTTTAAAATTGAAAACAAAGTTCCGATGCAATTTTATTTTATTACCATACACAGAGAAATCTCAATCTCACGCCATTTATAATAGCTGCTGAAACATCTAGCTTCTCATTCAAGAATTATTCTCGTTTCTAGGCACTAGTAGCGCACTCTAGCGGTGGGCATTGACATTGTACTCAGACATTTAAATATTCATGGCCACCTTTATAAAAGCACCTCTAGACTGCAGCTGTAATCCTAACTTTTATTGAGAAATACGATCTGAACCTATATCAATATAGGCTTCTGCCAGGGGTGCAGGTTGTTCGAAAGAGATACCGTGGCCCCTGGCACACAGGCAACTGAAGGAACACGGGTGGGTTTTAGTCAGTAAAAGTCTGACACGCCCTCCTGCTCAACTCAGAGCGGGAGAAGTTATTTGATGATTTCCCACACTACTCAATATAGGCTTTTATATATTTTAAATAAATATTTCACGCTTTTTAAACACTCAAAATCCCGACATGCTTCAACCACACACTAGGTTAGCTACCTAAATATCCATAACTCTAAAATCAGAATCTTATGAAGTTTTATGCTCCTACTATGCTATAAGCAAAGTAATATAAAATGGAACACATTTTCTGGAATTCTTTCGCCTAACTATTGAGGAGTAAGAGGCTCGACACGGCGTACAACAATCTTTTAAGACTTACTAGATACCTTCTAGACAATTTAGGGTTTTCATGCGACACGGAAGAACATTTTCTAAGTCCATTGCTTAAGGAATTGACACTTATTCTTTAACTCCTAACATCGATGTTTTAAAAGCAATGGAATGGAATTATACTAATGTTTTATTACAGTCAGCCTAATTTTAGCATAAATCTGACAAATGCCCCTTATATCGAGATCTACAGCGATAATTTTAAATTGAGTCAACATTACATAATGGTTTCTTTACAGCACGTTTTCATCTGGATTTTCTGCCATTTTAGATTAATGTCGCAGAATAATAAATGTACAGAAGTCGCACATCTACAATAAAAACTTATGGCGGCAAGTCACAGCGTTTAATAATGTATAAACACTGAATTGGCAGGTCTCATTCAGGTTTTCTATAGACTGTTTTTGTTGCTAAAAATGTTTCTTCTGTACTTATATACTTTGTGTTAATGCTATGTACGAGTATAAGGTGTTAATGAAGCGGTGCGATGCTTCATCGAGGTTTTCTTCATGGATTGCGCCGAAGTTTTGCGAAGAAGCTGTAACATTTAAACAAAACTTAACGTAATTGTCTTTCTATCATAGAATAAAGATGTTTCACAAGCTCTTTGTATTACCAGAAAGACTAAAAATTATTTCAATGTAATGGTCCTTTTGTGATTCTTTTTATAAAACTTAAGTCGACGTTGTCTGTTAGCTCGGGTAGAATATTATCCTGAAAGTATAAACTTTGAACTCCTTCATTGATTACTTTGTCTTGCAACGCTCATCGTTGCAAGCGCTCTTTCCTTTCTGTCCGTACGTTTTAGAAGAGCTTGTACCGATCACTGACTTGACATTAATATCGCGAAATTAATCTAGCTGCGAGGCTACAAGAAAGAGCTTGTGAAACCAGCAACGCAAAATAAAATAACTGTAGCGAACATAACTTACCAAAGTGGCTGTGCAGTGCAACATAAACGATGACTTATGAATGGATATACATGTGGGTAGTGTATCTGTACACAATGGCCTTTTCTGGTAGGATACCATCAATGCCCATCACCTCTGTCCATAAGCAATGCCCACAGAGAATAAATGTAAGGTCACACACACATCGTTTAAGTCAGTAGGTATGACTTTCCATTTGTTATATACTCCGTGGTCAAAGTAACAAGTAATTTCTTTTGTAATGGGTATTAAACATGGTCCACTATAGGCGATAATGTACAGCTATATGGGTGACTGTGGTGCGTGTTGTGTACACAGTGGGTTGCAAACCAGTGAGACAGTAACTACTGATGCTGTGTTCAGATCAATATACAAAGGGGATTCTGAAGTGCTATAATTACAACATTGGATTGAGGAGATGTGAGAGACAGTCAATTGTTTTATGTAAATAATAAACAATAATTTATAAATTATATTTTTAGAGGCTCGTTCACACCAAAACGAATAGTCGTTTAGACCACCGATCCTACGTTTTAGTGTAAACGATTTTTTTTCCCTCAATTAATAATCTGCAAAGTGAGTCAGCAACTTATACGATACATAAGCAAATAAAAAGACTGCAAATTGTTCGAGAATGATCTCATATAATATCTTATACATGTATAACAACTTACAGATGCATCACAAGCTATATGCTATAAATTATATATCCCGTCCTTACTCAGCGGGACGATATTCAGAACTTGACTATTTATATAGCAACTGATTTACGTGGAGATTTCTGACTTTATATACTTTTAGAACGATATAACATTTTTAATTACTATAATGTCTCTTGTGACATGGACAGGGCAGTAAGCACTAAACTTTAATGATAAAATATAACTAAGCATAGTGCTTAAGCTGTCGGCGGATTTGACAAAATATTAACTAGCAGATCTATTCAGGTTCAATACTACAGCGTAATATTTTAATTTCTATATAAAAAGCGTGTAGAAACATGCTCATATGTACCTATGTGTTGACTGTACAAAAGGAGTGTAAACTCTACAAATAATAAAACACAATTAAAATAAAATAAATTATGCAACACGAAACAATGATACTTGTCTACCATCTAAGTTATAAATACTTAAACATTTATAATAAAATGCAAATTGTCACATATTTAAAAGGCAACAATATTTCCATGTTGCAACAAAATTCAATTAAAATGAAACAGATCTGTGGACAATTTGTTAAATAAATTCATTTGAAATAATCATTAAAAAAATATATTGATTTAGGCAAGACATGATTAAGTTTACATTAATTATTTTTTTTATAAATTGTTAAACATTTTATAAATCCCGATTCTAAGATAAATAGTTATCATTCTCAGAAATTAATTCGTAAAGAAATATCGAATATAAAAATGATTTCTGTGAAATCGTGATTGTTAGTCAAAAGTATAAAATATAAAAAATTGACGAAACACGTTGTACTCTACGGTACGTTGAGACACAAATAGAATTACAATCTCTTAAAATATTATAATCGAATGAAATCGATGGAACATTGTTCTTAAATGTACAGTGCTAAGCGACGAGTCGACCGTTTCGTTTGAACACCGTTATAGCACATTTGTGTATATCTGTACAGATTCGAATAGTTTTATATTGATTTAAGATTAAAATTGCTAATAAATAAATAAGAGATCAATGAATGTGTGTGTCGGTTGGGTGAAACGGTCGCAGGTCGAAGCGTAATCGCAATAAATAATAAAATAAAATTAAACAACTATATCATACATCGAGAAGTTCGCCGTTCGTTCGCCGATTATTTCTTCCTCTTTAACTTCGGTATTCTGTAATGCGTGCATGTGAGTTAAGAGCAGGCACATGTCATGTGGATTATATTTAGATGAAAACTGTGAAACTGTAGCGTCTAGACAACCCAATAACCCTTAGAATTAAATCCCATAGCCAATGGTTTACAAAATATACAATGAATCTTACTCGATACGCTACGCAGGATAATTTTTTAACCAGTGCGCAAACTGTAACCATGAATTCAGCGTAGAAATTTTTCGTCGGTTATTCAAATCTGCTGTTCCATACATTTTGACCGTGTAGGTATTGCACTTTTCTATGAAACAGTTGATTTTTGTTTTGCATAACCGACGAACAATTTCTCCGCTGTGGGTTCTAGAATGATATGCAGAATTCATGGTTACAGTTTGCGCACTGGTTAAAAATTTACTCTGTATAGGTTGGCATTGACATCGACGCACAATCAGCAGGCTTAGCATGACGCTTTCTATTTCTACGAAGAATAGACAGTGCTTTTTCTAGACAAAGTCACATTTCGTTTCTCCATTTTTTGTCATCGCACCGTAGATATCCTTCTACAATCTGTCATTTTGTCTTTCGTTTCTAACGATCTTTGTCTAGGTCCTTATAAATGTAGACTATTTCAGAAGAATATTTCTTCCCAAACTGTCAAAATCACACTGACCACAAACTTTCTACTCGACGGCCACAAAGTATATACGATTATCTACAATATCATGATTCGTTTAGAACGCATAACTGTGATAATTAATAGAAGAACATAGCTATCTACTCCTATTGTACGTCATTTAGTTAATATTCATGTCTATTCTTCCGTCGACAAATCGGTGCTCGTGCTAAGCTTGCTGTTATGATGGATTCGTCAAATGAGTCTGCCCCTCCCTGCGTTGAAATTTTTCGTCGGCTATGCTAGAATCATATGCTGAATTCATGGCTATAGTTTGCGCGTCGATGAAGCTACCGCCCTGTATTATTAAAAAAACATAGTAACATAATCTGAGTCGGCTTAGGCAGAGGTGTTGCTATAGTACACCCACATTTCGCCAGTGATATTTCCATGCCATATAATAATAGAGGGCGAGCCCTTTGCCATCAACCGGGCACAAATCAGCTGGTACTGAGAAAATCCTGATGGAAAAACCCGATAACATTTTACCAGAAGGCCAATTCTCGTAATTAAAAACGGTCAAAATCTAGTTGCAGTCTCATCTCGGCGACAATCAAATGTCAAAAACTTGTCAAAAATGTATGGAAACTCGAGGTATCTTTGACAGATCGACACTGAGATCAGACTGTGAACGTTCTTAAAATTACCAGAATTGCCACTCAGGACCTAATCCTGTACAGTAGCGCTAGCGACCACTAGACTAAAGAGGCAATTTTTTTTTAAAGTACAGCTCCCCCACCTTTGATGAACATTGTACAGACGCCAGCACATTAAGCTACACCAATCTGTCAAATTTCTTTGATAAATTTTCAACTTTATTACATAAGCATAAGGTTCATGTTCAGTTGGGAAAATTTGATAGTTTGGCGTCTGTACAATCAGCCTATTATGGCACCGTCCTATTGCCATCGCTCGCGCGATGATGCGTCCGTCCGACGAAAATGATCGTGCGACTGTGCGTTCAAACATCTATCATATCTACTAAATATCCTATTGAACGTCGTGCTATTATGCGATGCGACCAAATTTTTTAGTTTTCGTCGCGCGACCATTGACGCATCGTATTGATCGGAAGATCGTCCGATTAAATATACTGATCAGTACTGAATGTCCTAATGGCGGTCGCGTGACCAAAATGTGTGTCTGTTGACATAGACACGATCGTTCGTTGATTCGTAAACATCTTCTTCTTTTTTTGTGAAATTCACCGCGCTGATAATGATTCTGTTTTTATACAGTATATTATGTGGTCTATGTTTTCTTTTTTTAATCATATTTACAATTATAGAAATATTGCTCGACAGCAGAAACTGTGCATCTCTGTTAAGAGCCATTTGGAGAGTGATCGCATCGCTCCAAAATAGGACAAACGTTTTCTCATCACACGAGCGGTTTCATCGCACGAATGATGGCAATAGGACGGTGCCTTTCTCTTCAGATCATTCTTTGGTGTTACCAAGTTACTTAAAATAACATTGTTACCAATATCACATATGACTACAAAGTCACACTTTTATATGTGTCTGTACTTAACGCTTTGGTACAATAAAACCTATTTAAAACTCTCGTTTCACAGTCTTATTCAACAAATGATAAAATGCTGTGGATATAGTAACATAATTATTCCTCAGATTATATACGACTTGTGGGATTATCTATTTACCGTGGATTAGTCAAGTGGTTGTAGGCGTGCTATTATTTACATTTTAAATAGTTTTCATGGCTTGTGTATATAGGGAACTACGCAATATGATTTTAGAAGGTATTCTTACCCAGAACTCTTCTTGTGGGGAGAAGGAGAAGACTGTGACTTTTCCGACTCCAGTAACTTGGTGCTAGAATCCTTCATAAAACCTGAAAAAAGATAGTTTCCTTTTATATTTATTACAAAGTATGTACTTGTGCCTGAGTGGCGGCATCTACATCGCCACACGCAAACTACACCCACGTGATGCAAAATCCTGCATCGCGCAAGGAGAGTATACCGCGCAACTAGCATTGTATACAACGTCCCGATATCAATCGTCGGCACAACACCGGTCTGGAGGATCCTCCCTTTTCTATGGAGGACGAGTGAATTTTACACCTTGTTTCTCATATCTCTATACCTGCATAACAAAGACACTGCGTGTCGCTCTACAGGAAGTAAATGTTTACTCTGTGGTCACTTCACGTAAAATTACAGTTTACTGATTAAATTTACTCTCAATTATTTGTCATTTCATCAAGTGACACTAAAATTAAGAGCTATAACAAAAACTCCTTCTAGCTGCCAATCAGAAATAAATAATTTAAAAAACTACTAATTAAACTGTACCTTTGCCTGAAGAACCGAAGACGGAACTGCCCAAATTGTTCAAACTGCTAGTGAAAGTGTCTGTTTCCCTCGCCACCACGTCCGCAGCCGCGTGTCCTGCGCCCTTCGCCCCTTCCGCGACGTCCCCGAGCCTGTCTCCAACTGTCTCAATTCCTTCTTTACCCGCCCCTTTCACCTCCTCTAGCTTATTATCAGCAGACACTTGGAACCCTTCGAAATAACCCTTCGCATCTCCAAACAATTGCTTCGAACTTTCTTCAACATTTTGTTGTGTATCTGACAAAACTATCTTAGCTGAATCATCAAGACTGTCGAAGGTATTTCCTGCTGAACTTTGGAAGGAATGAAGAGTGTCTTCCGCAGAACTGCCCAAACTGTGCACGTCATCCCTCATAGATGCGAACGTGTCTCTGGTCGAGCTCTGCATCTCATCCCACTTATCCTTGGCATCGCTCACTTTGTCCTTCGCCGAACTTTCGACCTTATCGAAAGTACTCAAGGTTGAGTCTTGTACGTGATCGAACGCCTGTTTTGACGACCTTTGTAGGTCGTTTGCTTTGTCAGTAGCCGATTGCTGTAGGTATTCGAATTCTTCCTTCCCTGAATGTTTGATGTCATCAAATTTGTTGTTTAGACTAGTTTGAATTTCTCCTTTTTTATTTGATGCTGCGTTGATTGCGTCTTCTGCGGATTTGCTGATTTGTTCGGTTGTTATTTCGGCTTCATGCCTTATCCTGTCTAGTTCACTCTCTGCGGCATCTTTCTTGTCATGTATAGCTTCAATTCCAATATGTCCATATACGTCTGTTTTGCTCTGTACCGCGCTACCGAAAACTACGTCAGTATCGTGTACAACTTTTGCTACTTCGTTGGCTTTACCGTGAACAGCATCTTTGAGGTCACTGGCTGTGCTTTCAACGGAGTCCTTGATTTCTGTGGCTTTTTCCGTAACTGTATCCTTAGCTTCTTCGACCTTATCGTGGTGTCCAAAACTGAATGTATCGCTAATGGCGTGGCCAATTCCGCTGAACGTATCCGCGATAGCATGTCCAAAACCATGTGATTTCTCGTGAACTTCGTGGGTTATTTCTCCAGCTTTATCGTGAATGGCGTCTTTAGCTTTTGAGGTCTTATCTTGGATGGCATGACCGGCATTTATTGCTTGGTTTTGAATATTGTGTCCTAATTCACCGGCGTTGTCTTTCGCTTCACTGGCCTTTTCGTGAACACTTTTTCCAACATGGTTCGCCGTGTCGTTAATGTTATTTCCTACATTGCTCGCTGTTTCGTGAACTGCGCTTCCAAAACCGGTGAATTTGTCGTGAATTGCGTTCCCGAATTCGCTAGCTTTGTCCTTAGCCTCGCTGGCTTTTCCCTGGATTGATTGACCGACTTGGTTAGCGCCATCTTGAACTGAATGACCGAACTCACTAGCTTTATCTTTCGCTTCGGCTGTCTTATCTTGTATGGTTTGTCCAAATTCACTTGCCTTATCCTTAGCTTCTGAAGTTTTGTCCTGTAATGTTTGTCCGAATTTGTTTGCTTCGTCATTTATTGTTTGTCCTACTTCACTAGCTTTATTTTTAGCTTGGTTTGATTTGTCCTGAATGGCATCTCCAAGTTTTGATGCTTCATCAGTTACAGTATTTTTGAATGATACAGTTTTATCATGGACGGCCTGTCCTACATCTGAAGCCGTATCATGGATAGAATCTTTGACCTGTTTAGATTTTTCTGTAACAGCGTCTTTGGCTTGGTTTGTCTTATTTTGAACAGCTTGTCCAACTTCAGAAGCGGTATCATGAATGGTATTGCCAACTTCATTGGCTTTGTTTTCGATGGCGTCCTTAGTTTCACTAGCCTTTTCATGAGCAGCAGCTGCGGTATCATCAACTGCATCTTTAACTTCACTTACTGTGATTTCGACGGATGCCTTGATTTCGCCAGTTTTAGATTGAATAGCCTGTTTAGCTTCAGCTGTTTTATCTTTAACTGACTTTTCAATTTCATCCTTTTTGTCATGAACAGCCTTTTCTGCTTGCTTTTTCTTATCATCTACACTCTGTGCTAACTGTTCAGCTTCTTCTTTAAGTTCATCTTGTTTCTTTCCCACTGCATCTTGGAGTTCATCCTTTTTAGCAGAAGCTTTGTCGACCGCTTGGTTAGCGGCTTCCTTTCCTTCAGCTAGTTTGCTCTTTGCCTCATCTTCTAGTTTCTCTTTTTCTCCGAAAATGTTCTGTACTAGTCCCGTGAAGAAGTTCTTGCCCTCTTTGGCCTTCTTTTTAGCTTCTTTAGCCTCTTTTTTCAGTTCTTTCTTTGACTTTTCCTTAGCGCCTTCTAAAGAATCGCCCATAGATTGAAGTTTCTCATTGGCTGTTGCCTTGGCATTGTCTAATGATTCTTTAGCACCTGCTTTAGCATCTTGAGCCTTATTGGTGAGATTTTCTTTAGCCTCATGTACTGCTTCTGAGACAGCATTCACGCCATCTTGAGTCTTATTCTTAATGTTATTAGAAGCACTTTCAGCTGAATTTCCCACTTGGGTTACTTTCTCATCTCCTCTGAGTTTCAATTCTTCAGCCCTTTCCATAGCAGCGAAGTTAAGTGCCATCGCTTTGCTGTTGACGTCATCTTTGACTATTCCTGCATTATGTATCCAATTATCAACAACATCATTAGCGGAAGACTTAGCATCGTCAAGTTCTGAGGAAATATTATTCTTCAAATTGTTAGCTTTATCATGAGTATCACCTTTAAGTTTTTCCGCAGAATCTGAAATGTCATTTAACTTGCCACGGGCACCATCTTCAAATTCATGTACCTTATCTTGGGCTCCAGATTTCACCTTTTCGTAATCAGCAATCAGATCATCAGCTACTGAGCCAGTCTTTTGTTTAATTTTATCCTTCTCTTCTTCAATTATACATAAGCCTTCTGACAAATCTCCATGAACATTATCAGATATTTCATGGGCGGCAAAATGGACAGTTTCTATTCTATCAACTAAGTTTGAAGTTTCATCATGTCGGTGCTTTTGACCCTTCTTATACTTTCCTTCACAGCATCCAACGTAGAATTGGAAGGGATCCGTTTTTTTATTACACAAGGGTGTGTCGACTGGTTGCATCATTTCATATTGCTCGTACAGATTTTCTTCGACTGGTTTAGGGTTTCCTTCATCGACAACCAGTTTGGTTGAATAAACTTGGTTGCTTGGATCCTCATCTTCTTTCAAATGAGGCTTAGTTTTTAGGTCCTTGAACATGTCATCGACTTTACCTAGTAAGTCTTCGGTGATGAGTCTGGGGGCGGGTTTAGGAGGCGATTTTTCTTTTGTATCTTTGGAATCCTTTTCTTTTGTATCTTTGGAATCTTTTTCTATAGATTCTCTGGGTTTAGGCTGAGGCTTGGGGGATGATTCCTTTTCTTCCTCTTTATCCTCACTATGTCCGAATACGTTCTTGACTTTATCCGCAAGACCTCCAAGGAAGCCTACGCCTCCTTCTGGCTTCTTCTTGCCTTTCTCGAGGGTATTCATCGGAGTCTTGTCTTCGTCAGAATCGAAGGTCGCTTTAGTCTTGTTTGAGTCTACGTGGAGAGTGTCGCCGTTTACTGGAATATCAAGAAACAATTTTATATTCCACTTTTGCTTTGATATTATTAAGAAGATTAAATAATATTAATTTGAGGTTTACCTTGTGGTTTAGTATCTTTGCTATCGTCGGTTTCTTGTGTTGGGTATTTCACGTCACCATTTGTGATGATCTTGTCCTACAAATTAAAATTTTAACTTTATTTCAACTACTTATTACAAAACCTTATGACTTCTGGCACATACTTTTTACCAGATTCAGTACAGTTGCATACGCTATTTGAAATACAAACAAAAACAAAAAAACATCACAGCTAATATTATATTTTACTGTGTGTGTAATATTTTTTTAAGCTTAGTGATGTAAAAGAATTGACTACTGCGTGACTGACGACATAGTTTAAAAATAGTTGCTATTTAGCTGCCTGTTATGACTTGGTATCTTAGAGTGAGTTGCACCAACTAACTTTAACGATAACCAATGACAAGAGTCAGGCATCAAATCTCCGGTTAAGCTGACGTCATAAATAATGATATCATTAACCGCTCAATTTGGGGGGTTAAGAGTTATAGTTATGGTTAGACCTGAATTTACCAACTATAACATAACCATTGATTTCGTAGCCGTTCTGTTAGCATTAAACGGAAGTTGTAATAAAGTACAGAGACTGAATACAAAATATAAAATCTGACGCTAAAACAAATGCAGAAAAAGCACGAGGTTGGAAGCATCTGGCTAAAATGCTCTCAGCACTCCATGCAAATTGATTTGCATTGATTCGCATTTGAGTGATTGGATATTCCAACTTCATTTCAACTAAATCAAGTAATTCCAAAGCACTACGTTTGTTTACCTAAACGAAATCTTGTACCAAATACTTTCTCGTCATATTCCTCGACATAATTGCGCCGCAAAATTCTTCCTATATCTTCAAAATTATCTACCACATTATCCTCTTCAAAAATATAGTTCAAAGCGTCTTGTATTTATATTTTGTAACTAGAAGCGATGCACAATGTTAAACTGAGTTTACTTCGTTTAAGCCAATTATTCGATTACAGTACTTAATCAATGATTAGTGCATGGTGAACAGCAAAATATTATTAAACACCGTTTTATGGTTTAAACAGCTGTTTTATATTTAACCATCTGTTGGTGAACTCGGGTCTTGTGTTATCATTTTTTTTGGAGTGATTCATTGCATTCCTTTTTAATGTGTTTTTAAGTAATTAGTGGATGATAATAATTTGTCGGTGACGAGACCCTATCTGCACTCTCATATGGAGTCGTAGTCAAAAAAGTTTTCTAGAATAAAACAATAATAATGAAATTTGTTAATTTGTTTCTAACTAGTTAATTTCACTTAGTTTTGTCACGCGTTTTCATATTCAAATCTAAAAAGACTGAACACGCACACACTTTCGACGTCGCCGTTGTCTCGGACGATACCGAGAGCTCCTACGCTCACACACACACATTCACAACCTGTTTGAACAATTGGTTCGTGGTACCACAAGTAAAGTGCGCGTCGCTTCCTGAGGTAAAAATTCCACAGTAAATTCGCAGAGGTATCAAAGGTATTGTACTGATTAGGTATGTACTTACATGTCCGTTAACCTGCCGGTCATGCGGGTATGGCAGGGAGGCAGGTCCAAGGCTGTTGTTGTGGTCGCCGCTCCAGTGGAAGCTGAGCTCGTCTTTCAGCGCGTCGAAACCTACGGAGAACATTTCAAGTTAAGTACTTTCTAGATGTCTGGTTGATTGAATTTGCGTTTTATAGTTGTAATCATAAGGTAGACATTGTTGTTTTATGCGACCTGGAGATGCAGGCACCAAAAGAGGCTCCCGGGGTCGCCCGGTCGTCGGATATACCTAGTTGAAGTTAAGTAAGAAACCGGATGTTTTCGATTAAAATTTTATTTATTTAAACTTCTCGCACACAAAAAGGTACAAAGGCGGACTTAATGCCTTAGGCATACCAAGGGTGGTGAAGACATTAGATGGCAGGTGCTTAGGTTGAGAGGAACAATTATTGAAAAAAACTATACAAATTATATCATAAATAAGATTGGTACATAAATAGGTTATAAAGTTATAATTACACATACATAACTACTATAATATACTTACCTACAATATTATACAGGAAAAGTTTTGTATCTAGTGCGCAAACTGTAACCAACAATTCAGTATTGCAGTCTAGACCCCCAGCGCAGAAATTTTTCGTCGGTTTTACAAAAAAAAAACAGCTGTTCCATACATTTTGACCGCGTAGGTATTGCACTTTTCTATGAAACAGCTGATTTTTTTTTTGTCAAACCGACGAAAAATTTGTTCGCTGGGGGTTCTAGAATGTTATGCTGAATTCATGGTTACAGTTTGCGCACTAGATACAAAACTTTTCCTGTATAGGTATATATATACATTCTCAAGGGAAAAAGGAGTTTAGATGACTCTACGCTATTCGTTATGAAAATACCTCTGCAATTTCCGCTTAAATGCATACCGACTGGTGCCGTTACTAGAAAACAAACAGTTCATTTATCAAATTCAATTTCTTTCGAAAACATCCATACTTCTACTTCTTCTTACTAAACGTCAACTCTATCCGATTACCTTAGTTACTTATCTCTTTTGGTGACTGTACATGAGCTTACAAGTCCTCAGGAGCCATTCTGATGAGTCCCGTGGATACTGACGCGTTTTACTAGATGACTCGGAAGTTATCTTGGTACAGACAAGTGGCAACTTAATTCCACATATTTTTTGTTACCACACTATAAACAGGATTGGTATACCCTTCCGCAGTATAAATGAGGAATATTATAAGTTTACTGTTGCTATCTATACTAATAATAAAGCTGAAGAGTTTTGTTTGTTTGTTTGAACGCGCTAATCTATAGATGTACCCGTCTGATTTGAAAAACTATTTTTATGTGTGATAGCCCAATTCGTGAGGAAGGCTATAAGCTACTAAACATTACGCTAGGATTCTTAGGAGCTGAGCAAAAACCTGGAATATGTAACGCGGTGGGTCGGGAAAACAAAAAAATCATGCGGGTGAAGTCATGGGCAGAATCTTGTAGCATTATAATTAGAGATCGGATATTCGGATGCATATTCACCTAAAGTTGAAATTTTGGCTAATGTGGAACGGGTTTTTGTATCGAAAAATATTAATTTAATGTAAAAACAAAATTGTTCTAACTAACACACACCACCCCTTCTCATACAGACTTACACATATTTGTATAGAGGTACATTTTAAATAAATATGCATCTAAATAGTTATACAATCCTAATAATTTAGAAGTCGCGTTATGCATTCCCGGTGTTGCTGGCATGCCGCGATTTTTTTACAAAAATATTAAGACGCCGCTTCCATATTTTCATAACTAAAAATTAACTTTAGGTAAATATACTTCCGATTATCCGACCTGTAATTATAACAGTGCTTACCAGACTGGTCCAAGTTAAGATAGTCAACTTGGCTCTTGCCAGCGCGCGGCGCGATACGTTCGGGCAGCTCCACGTCCAGTACACACGCTGGAGTTTGGGACTGCTCGCCTTTGGGCACCTAAGATATTAAAGAAAATATTTAATAAATTATTTATTTATTTAGTAGTACACATACATTAATATACATTTAATTTGGTGCCAAAATAAACTCATTAGAGTTTTACCGTGCACCAAGGTCATCGACTACATTATATTGATTGAAACAACTTAAGTAGGTACTTAGTTAAATAATAAAACAACAAATAAAATGACTTCGGGTATAAACGAAATAATATCTACATAACGCGACATATCGAACATCGGTGACCAATCTGACCGTCCATCGTTAGAACAAAAGTGGTGGAGGATAGTTTTAAAATTAAATTCGTAGTTAATGTTTTACAAAAAAAAAAAATTCGCTCTAAATAATAAGTTAAAACATTACGCTCCTTTTGGGCTCCATAAAAGTGTTGGAAAAAACAACTGAATATTATTCATTTTTGTCGTGATGTGCGTTGTTTCGTTATTGCATACATGTTCATTGTTTTTATCAATATGCTGTTTATGTTCTCTAATTATTTTCATATTTATTTATTAACTATGGATGACTTACAGCTAAAATAAACAGAATATAAAATAGTATTTGAGACTGACAGCCAATTAAAAGTCTTCACTTCTAAAAACAGATAGAAAAAAAAGAGAAAAAAAAAATATGATTAATTAAACAATTATTCTGGTAAAGTTGCTGTAATTTTTTGTCTTCTTACCTTAGGTTCATTCATGAAGTAGATCCTGCCAGACGGATTCTCCTCATGATGCTTCACTCGAACTGTGAATTCAACTCGATTGTCTTTGAAGGCCTGAAATAAATACCTGACGTGTTTATTGGAACTTTTATTTGCAACAGGTTTTTTTAAGTGACCTCACGGACTGATTGAAAGTGGGTATATTTTATGTTTTTCGTTGTTAATCTTAGGCAAATGGTAGACTAACAACTTGGTATGTTCTTAATCATAGCGTGTCGAAGGCAATCTACACCGTGACATTTTAGTCGTCTTACAAAGGTGGTCCACTCAATGTATCCGTCATCAAATACTTCTAGCAATATTCTTACAATTAATTAAGATAATAGGTACATACAAAGATAAATAAATAATGCTTTAGAATTATGAAACACCTTCCCTGTTAATAATGTTTACGTATCAAACGGTAGAAGATATCTACCTACCTGCCATTATATTCCATAATTAATTCCATAACAAGGGGTTTCAAACTACGTCATGCATCTTAGTGAATTATATTTTTTTTTTAACTATGTATATGTTCAAAAATATTTTTATAAATGATTAGTAGTCATTGGATACATGAAGTGGGCTGCCGTTGTAAGACGACTAAAATGTCACGGTGTATATACAGTCAGCCCAGAATAGGTACACCCATTTTTGAAGTGTGTTAATTAGATTCTAAAATGTTAATAATAATAAACCACTAAAGAAAACGCAATTTTTTTATTTAACCGATTAGTGCAATAAAAATGCGTTAACATTTTACATTTTCATATTTCGCGCGTAATTTGACGAAAACGCTGGACGCAGTGGACGCCTTATTGGTCTGTGGGTATGACGTCAGTTTGCTAAGTAAACAAATGCGCTGAAATTTTGTTCGATAATTGTTTGTAATTTAAAAAAAATGTTATTATTCTACTTATCGTTGGTTTTCTGTTCCTGAATGCAAAATATTATTTAAATAAAAATTACTTTGGTTACGAAAATAATAAAAGTACAAAGTTGTTCAATTGACATGCCGTATGACGTAATAACATGGCTGCTACTATTTCATGGTGTTCAAAAACAGATGAAAAAAACTAAAATGTTTGAATTGAATTTTAAAATGTATTTTGTTATTTCATGAACTAAAACGAATATTTTCCGGGCGCTTTTTGCCTAAGCAACTTCACCAACTCTCCCTTTTGCACTTCTACATTATTATGTATATATTAAAGCAGTTTTCGTGTCTGTCTGATGCCGTTTTCATCATCATTCAGAGAAAATCTCTAAAACTTTACAGCAGCAGCGGGTCGATTGTTGACTATAAAAATATATTGCAATGTTACCTCAAAAGTAAGCATGGGCTGGCTGCCAGACTTGGTGACCGGCACGAGGTTCCCGGAGAACTCCAGGTACACATCCTTGCCGTATAGGAACCGCACCGATGTCGAGTGGGCCACCTCTGTGTAGTGTTCCTGTGGAGATACGAGATGTTGTACTGTGAAAAGTTGTGCTCATGAGGTTATAAAAAAAATGTTTATTTCAATTTAACAAACGTGATTTGGAGATCACCTTTTAAGCAAGAAGATGCTTGTTTTAGGTGACTTTGCACTTCCACATAAAATAACACAGACTATGCGATTGAAAACAGAACAAGGTTAGAGTATTAAAAGGATAACTAAATAAATCGTTTGAATAATCACGATGGTTTGTGTATTGTAAAGTTGTTGCTAGTCATGTGCGATTACAGGTTGGGTGATAATCAGGTCGAAACCTATAATGTGAACATAGTGATATACTGTGATTGTTACCTGTTGTAGTTACCTTCTGAATAAATAAATAAATTCCCGAAAAACGTTGTCCAGTAGAATAATATTGGTGAAACAAACAAAACAATTTACCATAATGGCTCTTTATACCGTCTTTTGTCAACTGGCAAATATTACACATGTCAATAACAAGAATGGTCTGCCCTAAGTTCTCAGTGCTAAGTTCAAAGCGCTGGTCTGGATTTTCCTTGAAGTTACAGATAATTAAAACAAATTAGTGTTTTTAAAGTCGACTAAAGCGTTTCACGTCACAAGGTACGACTATTGGTAACAGACTGTTATGTTAGCAATATTATCCTACTAATATTATATAATCATACAAGATTTAATGTTGTGTAGAATAATTGTATTTCTTTCAATATTACCTGTTGAAGTAACGTCTCGTAAGCGTATCTGTCGGTGATGTACATGACGAGCAGGCGTCCCTCAAGTGCGTCCAGTCGCTTGCCCAGCACTACGATGCGGACATCAAACGGTACCAGCAGCATTTCTCTGTTAAAGGTAATACAAATAAACACCTATCTTCAAGTTGTTAGGAGATGTATGAAAAACCATTAATCAATAGGTGGAAACGCCAGGGTAGCCCGCTAAATTCAAATTCTTACATTTTTTGCAACTTGCAGGTCAGTACAGATCGCGACACGTATGTTGAACCAAAATGGCGGATTTTGATTCAACTTACGTGCCGCGATCAGTAATTTATTCAGACACACACGTTAAATCAATGACTATGCTAGAACGTGACCTCATTTTTTTCCGTGCGGGGCAACGAGTGCACGCACTCCTAACTTCGGATGTTTGTCCTGATTTTGGTTCAACTTACGTGCCTGCAAGTTGCAAAAAACGTAAGAGAATAGGGTATTTTACTCTATATGAGAAAATGTCTAAAAATATATTGTTGAGATAGCTTAGGCAAAATGCAGTCGGAAAATGTTAGTTTTAGTTCATGAAATAATAAAATAAATTTTAAAATTAAATTCAAATATTTTAGTTTTTTTAATCTGTTTTTACGTGTTTTTGTTTTTACGTCATACGGCATGTCATTGATATATATGTTATACTAGATAAGCAATTACCGTGCCAAGACGTTGCTACTGGACATATGGCCACAGCCATATGCGTAGCTAACGTCAGTTCAGTGCTCTGTTTGGCGCCAACCGAATTGGACCGAGAGACACGCGCCAAAAAATATCGCCAAAATGGGTAAATGCGTAGTGAAAGAGTGCGATTCAAGATCACAAAAACATTATAAATTAACCGGAATTACTTTCCACACGAAAGTTTATTGTTTCTGTGTTTATATCAACGAAAAACGCATTTAAAATAAATAAAATGTAGAATTTTGTAAATTAGGTGCAGTGTTACCATTAAAAACTTAATTCCAGTTTCCCACATTTGGGGGAGTTTTTCTTTTATAAAAGTATATTTTTTAAGTTTTTAATTTATGGAATAAGTGATTTTTTTAATACCTAATAACAACGTTGCAGGGTGCCTGAAGATGCAGCACGCCGTGATAAATGGGTAGACAATATCATTTTTACGAATATAACAAAACAAGTTGTTGGATATATTTCCGGCTATGTTGTTGACAGAGTTGGTCAAGATCTTTCTTTTTTTTTAGGGTGGGAAATCATCAAATAACTTCTCCCGCTCTTGGTGTCAGACTTTTACTGACTAAAACCCACCCGTGTTCCCTCAGTTGCCTGTGTGCCAGGGGCGACGGTATCTCTTTCGAACAACCCGCACCCCTGGCAGGCATCGGCTCTTGCGGACCCCACCAGTTCGGCGCACCAGGACACATGGCACGCCGTGACCACTCCAGGAACCAAGTAACATAAGGGTCCCAGACGACCCCATGTCTGGCACCCTTGGTCCCCCTGCGACGGGTCAGCGCAGTGGCCCGGCCGCCTACCACTTTTCGGCCGCAGGGGATAGGGAGAGCGGCCAACGCTATACCAACACTCCTCTTCCCCTGCGGCCCCACCGCGTCCACCATCAAACGGTGGCGGCCCCGTCCAGGCCACGGAAGGGAAGAGCGCTACTCAGAAGTACCGGCACTTCTCCTCCGCCGCAGCCTGTAACCCTCAGCCGCGATGCCTTCCATTCGACATCGCGCCCCGCCTCAGTTGCGGCGTACCTCACCGCAACCTACTTTTTGGCCACTACGTCGTCGGCTTGGAAGCAAAAGCACTGACGAGCGGCCCCACCTTGGGGTTCCTCTTCGCTTCACCGTGGGAGCGGACCACAGCTACTGAGCCCCCCTGCAACGACAATGTGGGAACCCACTGGGGGGGTGGTCAAGACCTTAAATGTGAAATATGCATCAAAGCTTTATTAGCTACAGAACTCAAGTGGTTTCACAAACTAATAAATATAAAAGATAATGGAGGATTATGTTACCCATCGGAATATGTATTTGAAATATGTACGAGTTGCGAAAGCATTGTAAGACATGCCATAACACTTTCCGACACCAAGTCTTTGTCTCCTAAATTTGGCCTCTTGATATTAGCTACAAAAACTTTAGAAAAATTCAAAGGAAACAAAATATTAAAAGAATTTGCGATACACCCGGGAGATCATTTATCATCAATACAAGTTGATCATTCCCTTTTTATTAATAAATGCCATCATTTATAAATACTTAAAAATAAGATTATATCATGAAAGCAAATTATTCACTCAAACTTACAAAACGGAGTCTAAAAGGCAATTGTATACAAAATTAATGTTACATAGCGGAGTATGATTTCCTTACTAATAAATAAACAATATTCAAAAAGCAAATGTCTTCATTATTTTCATTAGTTAGAAACTTCTAATACACATCCAATAAGAAATACATAATAAATCAATAAATTTCAAAAATAATTTAACTTAACGTTTAACGTTTTTTTAACGTTTTTTTTTATGGTTAAAAAAGATGGGTATAATTTCGCAAGGGTAGGCAACCCCATTCCGCCATTGCATGTTTATATTGCGGTCTTTGTCTAATCTAAGCGACGGTATTATTCTTGTGACTTGTGTAAGTGAGACAGATATATGTTTACTTTTAAATGTTTAGTAGTTTCAAAGCTACGTCGTCGCGTTTAAATAGTGGTTACACTTTTTTGACGCATTTTAATGAGGTTTGCTTCTCTAGTTATTTAACTCAATGCGGCATGTCAATTGAACAACTTTGTACTTTTAGTATTTTCGTGACCAAAGTAATTTTTATTTAAATAATATTTTGCATTCAGGAACAGAAAACCAACGATAAGTAGAATAATAACTATTTTTTTCAATTACAAAACAATTATCATACAAAATTTCAGCGCATTTGTTTACTTAACAAACTGATGTCATAGCCACAGACCAATATGGCGTCCACTGCGTCCAGCGTTTTCGACAAATAACGCGCGAAATTTGAAAATGTAAATTTCAATGCATTTTTACGGCACTAATCGATTAAATAAAAATGTTGTGTTTTTTTTGTGGTTTATTAGCCCTTTAGAACCTAATTAGGAGACTTTTCAAAAATTAGTGTAATATACTATTTAGGAAGTCAGGCTGTACGTTGAACAAAATATGATTCTTGGTTCATTTTATCACATGGTATGTTTTTTTCGTGAAATAGACAATCAATGGGATTAAATTAATTTAGTACTGATGATTTTAATTATTAAAATTATTTCAAGCCATATTTGTTATGGTCACAAATCATATTTTAATCAACTGAAAACCTGACACTGCCTTGAAAATTTCAAATTTGAATTTCGCGGGCTACTTAATCACATCCACCATAAATATTGTCAAATACACTAAACTTCAAACAGGTTAAAGAAAGGAGGAGGATTTCACATCCATTTTGAAATCGTTATGTTATAATGTGATGTTTACCTGTATAGTTCCGTCGCCAGTTTGGTGGCATCGCTGACATTTTGACAGTTCATCATCCAGAATCTGAAACAAAATGGTTTTATTGAGACGAAATTTTACAGCTCGTTTTTGAAGAACATTATTTTTTTGAATATCAGCGGACGATGCTGGGTCCAAGATTTCTAACATTCGATAAGGCGAACTTTATGCATTTCGTTTTCTTGGCATTGAGAACTAGATTACCTGTGGTAAACCAATCCATCCGCACTGTTTCCGCGGTGCACTGTGGCCTTAGTGTGAGTTTCATTTAACCATATAAATCAAACGCATCGAGCGCGTTCGGCGCTCCGATAGTCCGTCACAAATCCAGGGCCCAATAGGCGCGCCAAACGCGCTCAATGTGTTTGATCGAGATGGTTAAATGAAACTCACACTAAGGCTACGTCGCAATGTTACGTCGTCAAAATCTTGTCCATTCCTGTCTACTTTAAAGATAAGAGAGGTATCATCAGCAAACAGTATAACGTCACAGATAACCTTTATACAGAATGGTAAGTCATTGATTTACACTAAGAACAAGAACGGGCCGAGTATTGAGCCTTGAGGTATACCTAACTGAACTGGTAGCCCGAAATATTTCTGACCATTAACATCTACACATTGGTGAATGTTATGTAAATAAGAATTTATTACGTTGGGAGTTTCGTTTTGAACAGCATAATGACGTAGTTAACGCAAAAGCGTGTCATGGTGTACGCAATCAAAGGCTTTGGAGAGATCACCGAAAACTCCAATTGCATTTTGGGAGTTCTAAAATCTACTAATTTGCACTAAGATAGAAGTCACACTCGAAATAATATCGATTAGAAACAAGTATATGCATAGATTTAGTACTATTTTGATTCAAGGCTTACCTGGCAGAAACAGTAGTGGTGAAGGAAGCACAGTCGTCAGTGACAGTGAGCGGGGTGGAGCCGGTGACGTCTTCCCACACGGCGCGCGCCTGGCCGCCCATGATGGAGCATAGGAGGCGGAGGTTGGTAGTCGATGGCTTTTCTGTGCTGCCCTGGAGTAGATGAATATTTTATTAGGTTGAGTTACAATAAGGTCAGTGCCTTGTGTAAAGTGGCGTATAGGGATGCAATATTGGAATGAAAAAAATGGTTGGTATTGTTGTAGGAATTATTAAATGCAGTAGAAATATTGTATCGAAACTATAAAGGAGATGTCATGTTGAGAGTTGCTCTTTGTATACTGGTACTATTGTAGACAAGGTAACCGACATAGCCCGAAGAATTGCCAAACTTAAGTGGCAGTGGGCAGGGCACATTGCTCGCAGAACAGATGGCCGATGGGGCCGGAAGGTTCTGGAGTGGCGGTCAGCACGGGCGACACGGCGGCGTGGCGCGGCAACACGCGCCGACATAGCTCTGCGCCGGCCGCGTGCGCCTGTAGGCCGACGCGGATACTTACATGTATAGCAGGCAGCGGCGCCGTGAGCGTGATAGTTCGATGGAACTTGCGGCGCCGCGGCTCCACGGTCAGCACGGGCGACACGGCGGCGTGGCGCGGCAACACGCGCCGACATAGCTCTGCGCCGGCCGCGTGCGCCTGTAGGCCGACGCGGATACTTACATGTATAGCAGGCAGCGGCGCCGTGAGCGTGATAGTTCGATGGAACTTGCGGCGCCGCGGCTCCACGGTCAGCACGGGCGACACGGCGGCGTGGCGCGGCAACACGCGCCGACATAGCTCTGCGCCGGCCGCGTGCGCCTGTAGGCCGACGCGGATACTTACATGTATAGCAGGCAGCGGCGCCGTGAGCGTGATAGTTCGATGGAACTTGCGGCGCCGCGGCTCCACGGTCAGCACGGGCGACACGGCGGCGTGGCGCGGCAACACGCGCCGACATAGCTCTGCGCCGGCCGCGTGCGCCTGTAGGCCGACGCGGATACTTACATGTATAGCAGGCAGCGGCGCCGTGAGCGTGATAGTTCGATGGAACTTGCGGCGCCGCGGCTCCACGGTCAGCACGGGCGACACGGCGGCGTGGCGCGGCAACACGCGCCGACATAGCTCTGCGCCGGCCGCGTGCGCCTGTAGGCCGACGCGGATACTTACATGTATAGCAGGCAGCGGCGCCGTGAGCGTGATAGTTCGATGGAACTTGCGGCGCCGCGGCTCCACGGTCAGCACGGGCGACACGGCGGCGTGGCGCGGCAACACGCGCCGACATAGCTCTGCGCCGGCCGCGTGCGCCTGTAGGCCGACGCGGATACTTACATGTATAGCAGGCAGCGGCGCCGTGAGCGTGATAGTTCGATGGAACTTGCGGCGCCGCGGCTCCACGGTCAGCACGGGCGACACGGCGGCGTGGCGCGGCAACACGCGCCGACATAGCTCTGCGCCGGCCGCGTGCGCCTGTAGGCCGACGCGGATACTTACATGTATAGCAGGCAGCGGCGCCGTGAGCGTGATAGTTCGATGGAACTTGCGGCGCCGCGGCTCCACGGTCAGCACGGGCGACACGGCGGCGTGGCGCGGCAACACGCGCCGACATAGCTCTGCGCCGGCCGCGTGCGCCTGTAGGCCGACGCGGATACTTACATGTATAGCAGGCAGCGGCGCCGTGAGCGTGATAGTTCGATGGAACTTGCGGCGCCGCGGCTCCACGGTCAGCACGGGCGACACGGCGGCGTGGCGCGGCAACACGCGCCGACATAGCTCTGCGCCGGCCGCGTGCGCCTGTAGGCCGACGCGGATACTTACATGTATAGCAGGCAGCGGCGCCGTGAGCGTGATAGTTCGATGGAACTTGCGGCGCCGCGGCTCCACGGTCAGCACGGGCGACACGGCGGCGTGGCGCGGCAACACGCGCCGACATAGCTCTGCGCCGGCCGCGTGCGCCTGTAGGCCGACGCGGATACTTACATGTATAGCAGGCAGCGGCGCCGTGAGCGTGATAGTTCGATGGAACTTGCGGCGCCGCGGCTCCACGGTCAGCACGGGCGACACGGCGGCGTGGCGCGGCAACACGCGCCGACATAGCTCTGCGCCGGCCGCGTGCGCCTGTAGGCCGACGCGGATACTTACATGTATAGCAGGCAGCGGCGCCGTGAGCGTGATAGTTCGATGGAACTTGCGGCGCCGCGGCTCCACGGTCAGCACGGGCGACACGGCGGCGTGGCGCGGCAACACGCGCCGACATAGCTCTGCGCCGGCCGCGTGCGCCTGTAGGCCGACGCGGATACTTACATGTATAGCAGGCAGCGGCGCCGTGAGCGTGATAGTTCGATGGAACTTGCGGCGCCGCGGCTCCACGGTCAGCACGGGCGACACGGCGGCGTGGCGCGGCAACACGCGCCGACATAGCTCTGCGCCGGCCGCGTGCGCCTGTAGGCCGACGCGGATACTTACATGTATAGCAGGCAGCGGCGCCGTGAGCGTGATAGTTCGATGGAACTTGCGGCGCCGCGGCTCCACGGTCAGCACGGGCGACACGGCGGCGTGGCGCGGCAACACGCGCCGACATAGCTCTGCGCCGGCCGCGTGCGCCTGTAGGCCGACGCGGATACTTACATGTATAGCAGGCAGCGGCGCCGTGAGCGTGATAGTTCGATGGAACTTGCGGCGCCGCGGCTCCACGGTCAGCACGGGCGACACGGCGGCGTGGCGCGGCAACACGCGCCGACATAGCTCTGCGCCGGCCGCGTGCGCCTGTAGGCCGACGCGGATACTTACATGTATAGCAGGCAGCGGCGCCGTGAGCGTGATAGTTCGATGGAACTTGCGGCGCCGCGGCTCCACGGTCAGCACGGGCGACACGGCGGCGTGGCGCGGCAACACGCGCCGACATAGCTCTGCGCCGGCCGCGTGCGCCTGTAGGCCGACGCGGATACTTACATGTATAGCAGGCAGCGGCGCCGTGAGCGTGATAGTTCGATGGAACTTGCGGCGCCGCGGCTCCACGGTCAGCACGGGCGACACGGCGGCGTGGCGCGGCAACACGCGCCGACATAGCTCTGCGCCGGCCGCGTGCGCCTGTAGGCCGACGCGGATACTTACATGTATAGCAGGCAGCGGCGCCGTGAGCGTGATAGTTCGATGGAACTTGCGGCGCCGCGGCTCCACGGTCAGCACGGGCGACACGGCGGCGTGGCGCGGCAACACGCGCCGACATAGCTCTGCGCCGGCCGCGTGCGCCTGTAGGCCGACGCGGATGCGCTTCGTTAACGCGGCTGCTGGGAACTGTGCTTGCACCTAAGTACAAGAAAAATAGGATAATAAGTGTTATTAGCGAACCGCCCTAGCTTCGCACGGGTGTTTGATGACGGAGGTCACATAACTATAGAATGTCTCCGGCGGCATGTACGGCAACGGGGCATGCCGGACGACCACCCGTTTCACTGCGACTGATTAATAATTTTAAAACTGTGATGAAATCTTCTAAGATATTCGTTTTAATTATACACTGTATGGGGCAATTTCGATCAACACTAAATAGACAAAATATTTTACGTATTTAATTGGCTAAAGATTAATACTGTATTGTTAAAAATAACTTCCTAAATAACCCATTATTTTTTGGTAAGTAATATGTAAATGAAGAAAATGGTAACAGTGGATTATCCATAGGAGATAGACGTTATACATGACATGATTTGTTTAGTGCTAAACGCAGTAAAAGTGGCCCTAAAATTTAAAAATAATTATTATTTGTATGCGTAGTAAGCGTAGAACTTTTTCGTGGCAAATATCTAATTTTGAATGTGATTGAAATAGATTTCCAAACGGGAGGCAATGCCGAAAATATAGTTAAAATCCAAATCCAAAATGGCTGCCGATTGATGTTTACCTATAGTGTTGGTGTTTTTTTTATTGGTGTGTACCTGTGGAATATGGGCACTGGATATGGTGCCGCCCTCAGGACCGATGATGTGTACTTCTTGACGCACGCGCGATACGCAGGCCAAGTAGTGCGGGAAGTCGCAAGTTATGATGCGGGTCACACGTTCTCCGTTCTCGCCGACTGTTTCATTCCCACCGTATTCTTGACGTTCACGTTGGAGGGCCTCCTGGATACAAGAAAAATGGTTTAAATAAGTCACAAGATCATCAATCGTTTTTGATTAAAACCATCAATCAAGCAGTGAATGCTTCCCAGGGTTTAAATTTAACTAAAGATGCTTCCAAGATTTTTGAGACATTATACCAAAGTGTTCAAAATTCGCGGAAATAAATCTTTTAGAGGTGGTGGTCATATGTTATCGTAGGTATGTTAGTACTATTTCATAAGAGATTCCTGTCTGAAATCGATATTATCACTCTAGAAAATGGTTATTATGATCAATCACATCTTATACTGTTCCCACATCTGAGACACGCCTCCTATCTGTGAGGAGTGGGCCATAATCAGTTGGTGGATGTCAGATATCTTCAAATTTTCGGTTCTTATTAGACACCGGTTTCCTCGCGATGTTTTCGTTCACAGTTTTGAGAGCAGTGGTGATGAAATTAAATACACTCAGTGAAGTGTCTGCTTGGGTTCGAATTTACCTGTAAATCGTAAGTCGGGGCCACCACTGCTCTCATTATGGTCAATAATGACAGTGAATACTGACCTGTATAAGCGGGTTGTCGTTATTGTGTACGTAGTGGTCCTGCCAGGTCTCGCCGGTGTCGGAGCGCAGTATTATTATCTCACGCTCGCGGCATGACGATGTGAAGATAGGGACTTCGATTACTACTGGACTGTAAAGGAAATAATAAAATAGTTATCCAGCCCCGATGGCATCGACGAAGAATAAACATTTTCAAGCGAAATATAAAATTATTTAAAGTAAAATTAAAACTAAATCATACAATTCAATCATCGATCTAGATCATAGAATCAAGTAAATATAACTTTTGATTGGATTGCCTCTTTGATTTTTGAAACCTGACTCTATTGAATATTTTATCATAGTTCATGCCAACAAAATATGGTCAAACAATCAAATGAGATTCGACAGCAACTTCATTGAACGTGATCTGGGGGCCGATTCTACTAATTTGCAACGTTACACGTTAAATTGTGTTTCCACAACAGTTCGATTTCGATCGCCGTTCGATAGTTACATAAAAAGTCATTCTACTATTTTATAAGCAAAATGGAAACCAAACTTAAAACGAATTGCAACTGAACTGTAGCGGGAACACAGCGGATTACTCGCGTTACCAACATGCCAAAATAATATGTTTTATTAATACCACAAAGAAAAAAGTTGAATCTAAAAATGTTACTAAACACGAATATGTGGCACTAAAAGTATTTTCTATAATTAAAAGACATAATGATCATAATTTTATCATTAACTTTGTCCTATAGTAAACGTCACGCTCATGTTCGATTTTGTTAGTAGAATAGGTTTTGACATTGTTTCAATCGATCGTTGGCGTAACTAAAACGTAACCGCAGCTGTGTCGCAGCTGGACCGTTGTTCATTTTAGTAGAATGCGAAAACGCTTAAAAGTGGTGATTCGGTTGCGGTTCTATTGCGTTTTTTTAACAAATTTGTTAGTAGAATCGGCCCCCTGGTCTTCAGAAGCAGGGAAAAAACAAAAATAAATATGCACAAGTAGTACAGACGCCAGCACATCAAGCATTCCCAAACTATCAAATTTTCCTTACAACCAACCTTTTCCTTACTTTCCAACCTTATGCTTTTGTAATAAAGTTGAAAATCTATCCAAGAAATTTGACAGATTGGGGTAAAGATAGCCCAATCTGTCAAATTTCTTGGATAAATTTTTAAGTACAAAGTCGGACTTGATGCCTGAAACAATCCACCTTAGAGTCATGCAGAGACAGGAAGGTGCAACATAAGGGATCCTCGAAAAAAAAATTATATATAGATACATACATAAAAACAAAATAAACTTTGTCAGGAGAAATGACAATATACAATTTGTAACAAAAACCCTGTCCAATCCAATAAAGGCGTATTCCTGGTTCAACATACGTACTAGAAAAAAAATGTTATAAGAATGTAACTCATAAAAAGTTATTGATTTTATATTTTTATAATCCATGTGATATTTAACACCGAATATGGAAAATTTTCATAAGTTGACAAAACTCTACCCGCCGGCAAAATGTTTTTATTTTTACCTATTTTTATTTAAAACAATCTCAAATCCATTAAATGGTTACGTATATGTATACGCAGTACGATGCCGAATTAATACTCTTAGGCATCGGACAGGGTTTTTGTTACATGCTGTATAGATAAGGAAACGAATCCATCAAATCAGCGCTTGAATGATTTTCTGTCAGTTAAGTGGATATTAAATACTCACGCCAAAAACTTAGCTCCCTGTGGCTGCAACTCCAGTAGCCTGGACGCTAAGGCCTCTCCCTCCATGAGCGGCGGCGGGGCCGCGGCCGGCGCACGGCGCGTGGCGGCGCGGCACGTCACGCGCGTGGGCGCGGCGCACGCCGCCGCCGGCACGATGATGCGCACGCCGCCGCGACGCTTAGCTTTCATCGCACCGCCTCGAGCGTCCACCACGAATGATACCAGGAAACTGGGGACAGGGACATTATATAAATTTACTATCCATTGATTGTGCACAGGCAGAAGATCTACTTGTTGTCTGCAAATAAAACCGCTAAGATACATTTTTACTTTTATTGACCTAAGTTCTATTTTAGTTATTACTTGATACATATTTTTAATTTATTACTTTAAGTACTTGTGCACTTTTGTAGCCTGAAGCACTGGTTTAATCTAGTTCAGACAAATTAACAACTGTGCTCTGTTTTATTTGTTGAGGTATTTATTGTAAACGTGCCCCTTTTATAAACGATTTTAATATTATTATTATTATTTGACTATGATAAAAAAAACACTTTTTTTTTCATAATGAAAACATACAAAAGGATCACTATATCTGGAAGTAATGTGGTAAAAGAAATTTACATAACTAAAGAAACATTCACAGACTCGCATTATGGCCCAGTGGCCCTAGTGTGCGTTTCTTTTAACCATCTTGATCGAACACATCAAACGCGTCCAGCGCTCCGATTGGCCCTGGATTGGTGAAGGACACTGTTCAATTCGAGTCGATGCGAAAAGACTGTCTGCCACGAGACGCGGAGTAAACGAGACGAGTTCATAAACAATTTATTTAAAATTGACGACCTCAAATAAAAATTCAAGGCAAGAAAGACTGTGTAGAGGTATGAGGAACAGGGTGTAAAGTTCACTCATCGTCCAAAGAAGAGGGAGGAACCTCTAACAGATGGGTGTTTGTGTCTGGTGGGCAACTGTCCGACACAATTGTCGGACAGTTGCCCACCAGACACAAACACCAATCAGTCTTCATACCAATGTATGAAGACTTCATTTGTTGGGGGTAAACCAAGGAACTTATATCCAACCTGGAATGTGCATTGTCAATTTGACACCAATATAAAAATAAACCTTATGAATATGATGTTAAGTTCTATTACAGACAATCACTTGGTCAAAGAGAAATCCGGTCCGAGAGAGAAAGCGCTTCGAGAGCCCTTTGTCCCTTTCTAAAGTGTTGCCAGGAGGAATCTTCCCGAATTTAGCAGGAATGGTAGGAAAAAATAATGTTGTAATGTCTTATTAAAAAAACATAAATTTTCGTTGTGATATATTTCTAATATTTTTTAATTATCTGTTAGAATTAGAACATTTATTTAGCAATAATTTGGACACTGTATTGAAATATAATTAAAAAAGAAAAGATTATTAGTAGAATATTACATAGTTAGACTGGCAGCCCGTCAGCCATATTGTTGTAAGGTGATCAACTTGGTGATATTTCATTTAGCCGCAACTCGACGATAAAACAATAAATTTCTTTATTCGGACGTAATAAACATGGTTAAAAAGTGTGCGATTCAAGGTTGCAAAAGCGAATCCTATGCAGGATGCGGTGTTTCTTTCTTCAAGTAAGTATATTTCAATTCTTGAAGTAGGGTGCCCATAATGGACGAAATTATAAGATAATTTACACAATGCAGCATATAAATAGGAGGTAAGTCTTCAACGTAAGCATAATTACGCATATCTGTTATAGGTATTTTATGTTTATTACTAGGCTAATTTTACGGTTTGAATTCATTTATTTCTAAAGATATATATATACAAATCACTTGACAGAAATAAATACTAAACATTTCTATATTTAGGTATACATTGTTGTTGTCCAGGAGTAGCAAGAGCGTGTTAATATATGAAGGTAATTTGATAAAAGTTTTGTATTGCCTACCGCCGTGCGGCGCGTGGATGCGGTCGACGTGCGGTGGCTCGTTATCTTTGTTTTTGTGTTTAAATCTAAGGACTAGTTTACACTATTGGCAAATGAATTATATTAGTTTGATATTTTATTTTACTTATCTTAAATACTTTTTAAGATGTGGCCTTTTAGTAGTTTTTTAAATAGCATTAATGATTGTGTATTCTTTATGTCTTTTGGTAGTGAGTTATAAAGTTTTGCCTCATATATTATTGTTTTTTTTCCATAGTTAGTTCTGGTATATGTAAGTCGTGTGCGTGCCTCAGAATACGTTTTTGTATCTGTATGTTTTTTGTGAATGTGATTTGTGTGTGTAAGTCTTTGGAAAGAATTTTACGAACTAAAATACATGTGTTATAAAAATATATATTAGAAATATTAAATAGCTTGGTCTCTTTGTAAATTTTGTGTGTGGGGGTCAGATAGTGGTAGTGAAATAAGACTTTTATAATTCTGTTTTGTGCTCTTTGTAGCTTTTCTAGGTTGGTTTTTGCTGCTGAACCCCACAGTTCTATTAGATATTCAATGTGCGGTTTCACCAATGAATTATAAATAGTTTGGCGGACCTTAAGAGGAAAGCATCTCACACTTTGACGCAACGCCCCCGTTAGGCTTAATATTTTGGCACAGGTTTTCTCAATATGTGGTTTCCATGTAAGCTGATTATCCAGAATAAGCCCAAGATAATTCTCCCCATTAACTTTACTTAACTTGACTCCATTAATAATTTTAACATTTATATCAGTAATATGTGCGTTGAGACTGTTCTGTAGTACACGCCACGCATATAACTTTATAAGGAATGGTGTAACGAATACCTAATAGACGTGATCATGAAATTTCAGATTTCCCGAGGAACCTTGTAGGGAAATGGCAAAACAATTTAAACTACCTATATTAATCGCCGATGTAGGTGTGTCACTTCATATATTTTATATAAATTTAAAAAATATAATTTCAGACTGCCTGGAGAAGAATCAGGGAGAAAAAAATGGCTTGATGTCATTCCAAGTCATTCAAATATCAAAAATTATTCCGTCATTTGCAGTCTTCACTTCAGGCCCCAGGATATAATAAAACATAGTTCAGTTTCAAAACTGAAATCCGATGCTGTTCCAACTATTTTTCCTAAGGTGGGTAAAGAATAGTAAACAAATAGTACTGCAAATAAAACTGATTTCTGGTAGCGTACCGTAACTTGATTTATGGATTTGTTTATTAATGAACTGTCAGTCTGTAATAGTCTGCATATCACTTAAATCGTATAATATAAGGTAATATCTATGCGGATTTACGGGTTTCAGATGGTTTTTTTCTAATTTTCTCTCAATATTACATTTTTCATAGTACCAACATAAATAATAGACCTTTTTAATTTGCAGATTGTATCACCAGAAAAAAAGATAGCTATACTAAGCAAAATGATTGTTCAAGCTGTCCCAGAAACAAGTGAAGCAGAAGTGTCTATTGAGAAATCCGCGAATATTTCAGTCACTCCTGAGCATAAGTTTGAAATCAGCCCTATGCCTAGCACCTCCAAGGAACCTCCTACGAAAAAAATTCGCTATGAATGTGAAGTAATTGAAGGTTTGAAACGGGAAGTGAAAGTTCTGAAGCAGCGCGTAAAAAGAAGAGACTTAAGAATCGATAGCCTTAAATCTTTATTAAATACGATAAAAAAAAAGACCCATGACCCAGAAGAAATTGAAAGCGTCATAAAAATGAATTTTGTGCATATTCATGAGCAGTTTAATTATGCTATCAATAACAAAAAAGTAAGGTATAGTGAAGAATTGAAATCTTTTGCTCTAACTTTGCACTTCTACAGCCCAAAAGCGTATCTTTTTTTAAGAAAACATGTGCGTTTACCTCATCCAGCTACATTGAGAAGACTTTTGGCTACACGTGACTGCAGTGTTGGTTTCATACAGGAAGTTATCATGTTCTTAAAAGAAACTGCAGCCAAGGACGCCTCTCTTAAAAATGTAGCCCTTCTTTTTGATTCTATGGCAATTAGAACAGAACTAAGATACGATAAAAAAACCGATAAATATTGGGGCTATGTAGATTATGGAGGAATTCTACCAAATGATTCTGAAACCTTAGCTTCTGAGGCTCTTGTTTTCATGATTGTATCTTACACAAAAAGATTTAAATGTCCTATAGCTTACTTTTTTATTAACAAAATATCAGCTGAGCTTCAATCGCAGTTAATATTAACAGCTATTAGGATGTTATCAGAAGCAAATATTACAGTAAGATCCTTAACGTGTGATGGTACTTGTGTTAATGTCAAAACTTATGAGATTTTGGGTTGCAGGTTCACATTACCTGAAATGACGACAAGTTTCAAGCACCCAATAAAAGACTGTCAAATCAACTGCATTTTAGATCCTCCCCATATGCTCAAACTATCCAGAAATGTTTTTGCAGAAACAAATATTACTTCTGTGAAAGGTGACATACAATTCAATTTTATAAAACAATTAGATGCAATACAAGAAGAGGAAGGGCTCAAATTAGCGAACAAACTTACTAGTAATCACGTTGGTTTTTCCGGTAAAAAGATGAATGTTAAATTAGCAGCACAAGTGTTGAGCAATTCAGTTGCCGATGCAATTGAATTCTTAGCAAAAAGTGGCGATGAGCGTTTTGAAGGAAGCGAAGCTACTGTCGAGTATATTCGAGTTTTGGATAGAATCTTTGATATATTTAATTCAAAAAATCCCTACGGTAAAGGTTTTAAGTCACCATTACGTTTGCAAAACACTGAAATTTGGATGAATGCGCTCACTGAAACTAGAAACTATTTGATGAATTTAAAAATCAATGACACAAATATTCTTGAACACCGACGTAAAACTCCTGCTCTTGGATTTATTATTGATACATTTAGCTTTGCAAACTTGTGTCTTGATTTACTAAAAGATAGTACACATACAATGAAGTATTTTTTAACATATAAGTGTTCGCAGGATAATCTTGAAATATTTTTTTCTTGCGTTAGAAGGTGTGGTGCCTTAAACGACAACCCGAGTTAGCTTCAATTTCGGTACACGTTGCGAAAACTTTTATTTCGCAATAGTGTGGAACCCAGTGTTAACGCTAATTGTGGCACTGAGGATGATTTTGAAATGACTCCAGTTTTGGAGTTCAGACATCCCAAACGAGCAATTATAGAAAATGCCCAGGCTAGCGAAGACCAACTACTCGATTTACTGTTTTATGTAGACAATGAAGAATTTTCATATTACAAAAACAATATACTTTACTACATGGCTGGATGCTATGCAAAAAAAATATCCGAAAAATTAAGTTGCAAACATTGTCTTGCTGCCTTGTTTATTAATAAGGGGCATGATGATCATGACTATCATCACTCTATTGATGTGTGCAAAGTTTCATCCTTCACGTCATTCATAGACAGAGGGAAATTAAAATATGTTTCTAAATTTGTTTTTCAAATCATTCTGTACACAGAAAAAATATTCAAATTTCATAGCTCAGATTCATTACGAAAGGTAAATAAAGTAAAAATTATATTGTTTGTTTTGCAAAACTTTTATAGTATTTTAAGAAATTATTTTGATCCGCCACATCCCGTTCAATCATTTCAATGTGAAGATTCACACGAAATGCAACTTATTAAAAGCATTGCGTCTCATTATCTTACCGCCCGTATGATGAGCCACGGTAAAACTCAAACATTGAAAATTATAGGTCATAAATCAACTTTAAGACAGAAATTGCATAAAACTGTTTTATTTAGTAATGTGTGAACCTAACTGTAATTCTCTACCAAATAAATATTTATAAATTCTCCATAATGCGTTTTACTTTAATCCATCCTTTAAAGCATAATTATTATTATTTTATGAAATCAAATTATATTCTATTATATTAGTATCTACCCACATCATATTGTTTGGTCACCCTAATGAAAGGGACAGAGGGCTCTCGCGAAGCTATCTCGCTCGGACCGCGCATCGGCAGCCTGTGCGCATTCCAGGTTGGATATAAGTTCCTTGGGGTAAACTCTGCTTGCGCGATGCAGGATTTTGCGTGACGTCAGTTTGTTGCGTAGTTCGTATGCGGCGATGTAGATGCCGCCACTACAGTATTGGATTCCTTAATTTTATGTTGCTGTAAACTTTACTAAATAACTGGTAAAAGAAAATTGCTCTGACAATAGGGCTTCCTTCGAGATGAAACTCCAAGACTGGCCCGGATGTATAGTCCCGTTTAGCTTACCCGATGTCAAGCGGCTGTCGGTCGATGGTAGCCACCTTCCGGTCATTGTTGCTGGGCCACAGGTGTCCATCTGTGACGGTGTCTTCCAGCGGCTTGGCTCGGTGTAGGGTGCCGGCTTCGCTGTTCATGTAGCGGTATTGTTGCTGCTGTTGGATTGGACACTCCACCTCGCCTGCAATGAATTATGAAATTAGAGATGAAAACGGCTAGCGGTTGTAACAGTAATAAAGAAGGGATAGGGATTTCGTGAACTGCTGTAAGTCCATGACAAGATTATACAAATAGTTATGTTATAAAACAAGAATACAGGTGTTTCCAATTTCTTATCATCATCTTTGACTACCGATAAGCGATAACCTGGTGAAGGTCGCGGGAATCCGCTGGGGGTTAACCAGTTGAAAACCAGCGTCAGACACAAGTTGATTGGTATTTTTGCTGAACTGGGCCTTTTGGCACATATTTCTGCTAATTTCTTACATCGCATTTTACACTCTTTTTATCTGTTCTATATTGTGAGCATTTTTTGTCTCGGCTAAATAAATGTGTTTTCGTTTTCTGGATGAGGAAAGCACTGCTTGAGCATATTTCCAGCAGTGCACGTCTTTCGACCGAATGATGAATAGGTACGATAATAATGATCATTATCACATCAGCCAAAACCCGCTTGCTACTGGACATGCGCAAGAATCACTGCATAACTACATTCAAATCCCGAAGTATCAAGGAATGACACGAATTCAGAAACACCATGCAAAACTAGGCCAATGAATTCGACATGACCTCTTTTAGTGACGTCCACACGTCCGATCGACGTAATTCCTGTCCTTGATTCTGATAATAAACTTTGAAACTAAGTTCCTGCCGTCAGAGAACCATCAATAAACAGATTAAGTAGCACAGATTATTTATAATTCTACTGTAATCAATGCAAACATGCAGAATGATCAAGATCGCATTTGTTTACAATAACAACCGCTGGCATCAAAATTCTCCAGAACTCTTGGAGAGTAAATATGTAATTAAAGTTTTCTGCATTTTGTAGTTTAATAAATAAATTTATTGAAATAAAAACTCAGTTTACAGAAACTTTGTGTTCGATAACAACTGCATTAGTATAATACTGTGTCGCAGTCATTAACGCCCACCTCCACAAAATTGAGACAGAAGCAAAAAAGACTAAAAACTAAATTAAAATATAAACATTAAACATTAGAACTTAAAATTAAGAAAACTAAACAATATTTTCACTGCGTAGTTTTATGTGAGATTGTGTGTCTGTATGGAATGTAATAAACAGACTCTGAGAGATACTCAGAGAGAGCAGTGGTGGCCCAGTGGTAACAGCCGCTACTTACGAGTTGTAGGTCGTGGGTTCAAACCCAAGCAAGCACTTTACTTTGAGTAAATTATTTAATCACCACTGCTTCCAAAACGGTGAAGGAAAACATCGTGAGGAAATCGGCATGTCCTAGAACCAAAAAATCAATGGCATGTGACATTAGCCAACCGCGTGGTGGATTACGGCCCACTCCCTCTCACCGAGAGGAGGCCTGTGTCCCAGTAGTGGGAATATTATAATTCTGTAGGTAGTGTAGAGCAAATTTTTGAGCAATACTCTTGATTTCGCGCGTGGGTTTATTAAAGATGCGAGGACCTTGGAATAATGAGTAAATGGAGTACTCATATCGCTATTTCGCTGAGTACCCGGTAGTCACAATCCGTGTAATAGTAGTCTTTCCCACTTCTAGTGTGCACATTATTATTCCATTTGCTGACATGTCTGTGTTCTACTTTGTCTAGACTAAATAGTAAATAGCTAGACAGGTATAACTCACCTCCCTCGTCTTCCGAGTCGCTCATGAATGTATCCTGCATTAGTTCGGGTGCCGCTACTCTGTATTTGCCTTCCAAGCCACCTGTAACAATGAGAGAAATGCTATAGTTTATTTTTCACTCAATGGCATAGACATTTTCTGCCAGACAACCTGTTACGTTTAAATTAAAAAAAGGCTTAATTTGATCCTGACGACAGACCCGACTTAGATCTTATACCACCAACACGAAATGAACAAAGATACAATATATTTATCAATGTGAACTTCGTGTGCAGTTTTTTTGACAACTGGCAGCAGCTTTTGGTCAGTTACAGGCTAACAGCAATAAATTGAGCTATGAGATCTAGGTCAAGCCTATGCCGGACGAAGATCAACAACGAGAAAACTCCCTAGTCCTTAAGTTTATGAAGAACAGCACCAACTAGCACTAAAATGCTACTAAAGTGAAGTACAGTTTCAAACCCTATGCTACAACATCAAGTCCAGTTAACCAAACACAATGGTACTATAAATAGCGACAGGACGCATACAAGCATTGTCAACCGTTTCGTTCAGCTGATTTTTACAACTCATTCTAATATCTTTTAGATGGTTTTATGAGGTGTAAAGAAAGCAACGGGAGTGATTTTTATTGTGTTTGAATTGATCCTGTTTTACAGTTCGTTTCTTTTACTATACTCACCCTATCGACTTGGAATATCCTTTAATTATAGTTTGTGTTGGTGTATAAATAAATGTAAAGAAAATCACCACACTAGCGTTGTCGTTTTTCTTAAGCGTTTTAAATTTGCCGCGTAATCCACAGAACTTCATAGATGTCACGTTGACAGTGACACGAAGAACTGTGAAGGATTGTGAGGTTGAATAACCTAAGAAAATAAAAAGTTAAAGTAAAAGAAATATCTAGACCTGAAATAAAGGCTTTAAATGTTGTTTTTTTGTCTTTACAGGTGAGTGAGTCAATCATTTATGTTATGTGGAAAATCTTTGTTTGAAAGATGCTTTTGAAAAAATAAATATTTTGTCTTTACAGAAAAACGCAGTTGTGTCTTTATTTCACATAACAGAGTGTAATAATATTATAAAACAACATTTTCTGCAAACATTTCAAGAAATATGGAGAAGTTGAGATTTGATTTTGCAGTGAAAACTTCGACGGATGGAAAATCGAACATTATTTGCATAACCTCAATAGGTACACCTAATGGACAGATTTTTGGTATACCGGCCGAATATCAACCTGCAAGTATACACCAAGCAATTATATCTACTTCTAACTATACCAAGATAAGAAAAACATTAAATAAAAGGCACCAAACAAGAAAAATATGGATAAGTCTAACAGATGAGATATCTAAGGTATATTTGGATGAAGAACAAAATTTACAATTTAATGATTTTTATTTGGAAGAAATTATTGAAGACACAAATGATTATAAACCTTTACCCAGTGGCTCAAATCAAAACTTGGAAAAGCTTTTAGAGAGATTACTTGAAGAAAAACAAAGTAAATCGGAAACTCAGAATTTAGGGAAAATTTCAAAGGAATTTATGGTTGAGAAATTCACCGGTAGGAATGCAAACGCTCACCAATGGATTAAAGAGTTCAACAAAGAATGTGAACGTTTCCATATCGACGAAGACAAAAAGAAAATTGAGATATTAAAATTTTTTTTGGAAAATACCAGTCTTGATTGGTACAGCTGTATGATAATGAAAATTACAATTGAATCAGAGTGGAATAAATGGGAGAAAAACTTCTGTGATACATTTGCAAACAAAGGTTGGTCGCCCATCAGATATGCTCTCGCCTTTAAGTACCAAACGGGTACGCTGCTGGAGTATGCAATAAAAAAAGAAAAAATATTATTAGAAGTCAGGAAGTCAATCGATACAGGGACACTCATAGACCTTATAGCATCGGGCCTGCCTAACTATCTGACTGATAAAATTGACCGAGAGACTGTACAAGAAACCGAAGATCTCTACAATGAGTTAGGAAAATTGGAACATCTAGTCGGAAAAAATAAATATGATAAAAAACACTACACATATTCAGATACAAAAAATAGAAAAATCGAAGAGAAAAAACCATGCCAGATTTGTATAAATGAAAAAAAAGGGAAACGCTTCCATCCTGAGGAAAACTGCTGGTTTAAAGAAAAAAATCACAAAGCAGTTGTGAGAAGTGTTAATAACTCTGAATTAGAAATTGAATTAAATAAGGAGAATCCAAAAAACTAGAGGTACCACCATTAATAAAGGTAAAATTGCTATTAAATGATACTTTACAAGTTTCTGGAATTTATGATTCAGGTTCAAATGTGTCGTTAATAAATGCAAAATTATTGAAAATCAAAGAAAGAGAAGATACAAGTAATAAACAACCAGCAAACTTGAAAACTATTAATGGTGAGAAGAAAACAAAAGGTATGGTAACACTAAAAATAAAAATTTATAATATTGAAAAAATTATGGATATTTTTGTGATAGATAGTGAAAATTTTCATTATGATTTTCTAATCGGTTTGGATTGCATCAAAAACTTCAATCTAATGCAAACTGAAGTATTGAATATTATACAGTGTAAAAATCCAGAAGAAAAGAAGAAGTTCATAAACGAAGAGGAAATGAAAACTGAAGATGCAAATACTAATATTTTAAATTTAACAGATGTCAAAATTCCTGATGTACTAGGTGACAAAAGAGAAAAAGATGTTTCTGAGGTATTGAAACAAGAAATTAATTATATAAATAGATGTGAAGTGAACTTCAACGAACATATAAATTTGGATAAGTTTGAAATATCAGTAAACCATCTGAGTTTACATCAACAAACAGAAATTGATAAATTAGTAGAAAAATACAACCCAATCTTTGCTAAGGATAAATACGACGTTGGTACTGTACGAGACTATGAAGCTCATATAGATTTAATGGTGGATAAATATTGTTACAAACGTCCGTACAGATGCACTGCTGATGATAGGAAAGAAATTGAAAACCAGGTATCAAAATTATTAAAGAAGAAGTTGATTGAGGAATCCTATAGTCCATTTGCTGCCCCAGTTACTCTGGCATATAAAAAAGAAGATGATAAAAAAACAAGGCTATGTATAGACTTCAGGGAATTAAACAAAATTGTCATACCACAATCACAGCCATTTCCCTTGATTGAGGATTTAATGGTGAAAACTGTCAACTGTAAATATTTTTCTACTTTTGACATAAATTCGGCATTTTGGTCAATTCCTCTGAAAATTCAAGATAGATACAAAACAGCTTTTGTCACACAAGAAGGCCATTTCCAATGGACGTGCCTCCCATTCGGGTTAAAGACAGCTCCAGCAATATTTCAAAGAATATTAAGTAACATAATAAGAAAGTACAAACTCTCCGCATATGCAGTAAATTTTATTGATGACATCTTGATTTTTTCAAAAAGTTTCGAAGAACATATACAACATCTATCTAGACTACTTGAGGCAATACAAACAGAAGGACTTAGACTGAAATTTTCGAAATGTACTTTTGCAAAAGATTATGCCAAATATTTGGGACACATAATCGAACATAATTCAGTCAGACCTCTAAAAGATTATCTAACCGCTGTAAAAAACTTCCCAGTTCCAGAAACAAGAAAAAATATACGCCAGTTTCTTGGGAAAGTAAATTTTCATCATAAATTTGTACCACACAGCGCAATTATCTTGGATCCGTTACACAATTTATTGCGGAAAGATGTAAAATTTATATGGTCCACAGAATGCCAGGAATCATTTGATAAAATAAAAGAATTACTATGTTCGAAACCAATTCTAAGAATATTTGACCCAGAACAACCGATAAAAATTTACACAGATGCTAGCATTAAAGGAGTGGGAGCCGTGTTAAAACAACAAGATAAAAACGGAGTCAATAAACCAGTAGCTTACTTCTCAAAAAAATTGACAGAAACTCAAAAGAAAAAGAAGGCAATATATCTAGAATGTCTGGCAATAAAAGAAGCCGTAAAATATTGGCAACACTGGCTTATGGGAAAAGAATTCATGGTATATACAGATCATAAACCATTAGAAAATCTGAACATCAAAGCTAGAACTGATGAGGAACTCGGCGATTTGACATATTACTTATCCCAATACAATTTTAAGATAAAATATAACCCGGGACAATCAAATCAAGAAGCAGACTGCTTAAGCAGAAATCCAGTCCTAGAACCTTGTGAAAATACTGATGATTTTTTAAAAGTGGTGAATTTAATAAACTTGGAAGATATAAAAAATGACCAATACACAAATCAAGATCTACAAAATACAAAATCCAAGTTTAAACTGGAGAATGACATTTACTACAAAAATAATAAAAGAAGAAATAAAATCATACTGTCAGAGGCACTTAGCAAAACACTAATTAAAGATGTACATGATATCTACTGTCACATTGGAAGAACCCAGATGATAAATAAAATAACACCATTCTACACAGCAAAGAATATCTTCATAAACATTAAGCAAATTTGTGATGAATGTGACATTTGTATAAAGAACAAATCAAGAAGGAAACCAAAATTTGGCTTGATGTCACATTTAGGCCCAGCAACACGCCCATTTGAAATTATATCAATTGATACCATAGGAGGTTTTGGAGGTTCACGGTCTACAAAAAAATACCTACATCTTCTGGTCGACCATTTTACAAGATATGCTTACATTACAACATCAAGAAATCAGAGCTCAAGTGATTTTATCAAGTTAATAAAAAATGTGACACAAAGCTATAATATTGATATGGTATTAACAGACCAATACCCTGGCATAAATTCCAGGGAATTTAAAGACTTCCTGAAAAATAATAACATAACAATAGTGTTCACAGCTGTAGATGCACCATTTTCAAACGGGCTTAATGAAAGGCTAAATCAAACTCTAGTCAATAAGATAAGATGTAAAATAAACGAAGGTGACAAGAAATCAGCATGGACAACTGTTGCACAAAAATGCGTGGCAAAATATAATGAAACTGAACATACAGTAACGAAGTTTACTCCAAAATACCTTTTAGAAGGCGAAAACGTGGACATTTTGCCACTTGAATTGAAATCAAAATGCACAAAAGAAGATCTAAAAAGAGATAGAAAGCTAGCCCTTGAAAATTCAATAAAATCTCACAACTATAATAAAAAAAAATATGATCAACATAGGGAAGAATATCAATTCGAAGTGGGAGATAGAGTCTTTGTAGAAAACGGAAATAGGCTGAATAGAAAAAAGATGGATGAACTAAGGATTGGACCATACAAAATCTTAAGGAAGATTTCTAGCTCAATATATGAAGTGGATACCGGACACAAGAAGGCAGAATCAAATCTCTATCATATTACAAAGTTATCCCCGGTAACAGTTAGCACTTAATCAAACAATTACATACTGCAATTGTTCTCTTCAAGGGTGGGAGATGTAAAGAAAATCACCACACTAGCGTTGTCGTTTTTCTTAAGCGTTTTAAATTTGCCGCGTAATCCACAGAACTTCATAGATGTCACGTTGACAGTGACACGAAGAACTGTGAAGGATTGTGAGGTTGAATAACCTAAGAAAATAAAAAGTTAAAGTAAAAGAAATATCTAGACCTGAAATAAAGGCTTTAAATGTTGTTTTTTTGTCTTTACAGGTGAGTGAGTCAATCATTTATGTTATGTGGAAAATCTTTGTTTGAAAGATGCTTTTGAAAAAATAAATATTTTGTCTTTACAGAAAAACGCAGTTGTGTCTTTATTTCACATAACAGAGTGTAATAATATTATATAAATAACAACGAAAATATTTTGTATTTTCATCAGATTATAGTTACTCTAGCACGATAACCCTAGAACTTCCAGATATACACATATCAGGGAGCAGGGGATAGGACTGCCCCAATTAGACTGTCCATTGACCTAACCTCATGAAGGCAGGTTTAATTTGACCACCTAGCACATTTGGCAAGGGCTAAAGGTAATATAAGGCCGTTATAGTCTGAGAACCTCTCTAGCTCTCCCACCACCACGTTTTCATTCATCTTTTCTTCACAAAAGTATTAGATGGCTTATGATTTCCCTCTTTTCAAGTTCGTTCAGCAAGCTATGGGACGAGCTTCTGGTGAGGCCCTCTCTCCAGCTTTCAGTTTATGTCAGAGTCGTTATTCGTTTTTTTTTACCACATAATTTGGTACGTAGGTGGTCGCAGCAGACACATAGCAAAAATATGTGAATTGAGTAATCCTAATATGCGTTGAACTAAATTGTTTATAAGGCCGTCTAGTTTTAACAGATTTGGTCATGACACGGATTTTAACGGTTTTAGCGTCGTGTGAATGTGCAGTTTTATTGAATGTATCACCATTGATATCATATTTCATATTGTATGGGAGGTATTCACTATTTTGCATACCGCATAGTAGGGAATGGCCATAGATGAATGGGCATAGAAAAATATAACATTTTAATTGTGCTATTCAATAATGGTAAACCCTATGCAAAGGGACAATACAGGTTGGAAAAAAAAATATCGGAATGTGGAAAATTACAGAGAAATAACTAAGAATTTTATTTTTATTTTCCTCTAATGTGTATATTTATAATTGTTTACCGACATAATTATTAAACGGAGACTTATAGCTTTTTTTTTATTGCTACCTAACTACAGAGTAGATACAGACAATAACTTTAAACCAAAACCTTCGTGCACCACTTTCAAAAACTTTCGTTCAAACGAAGATAATCAGGCCAATTCTAACAAAAACCGGAAAACAACATAACAACGATAATATTATCTTCAAATCAGACACGTGTATCGGAAAACACAGGACAAAGAACTTTCCAAAGAAAGTGTGCGGCGTAAGGAAGTGGGCACATTAGAATAGATGTATGGTTTCGGCGCAGGAGTTGACTACGCTTGCTTGAATACTTAATCATTGGAAACGACATTAGGTCTATGAATATGAGTGATTGAGACGAGTAATGTTTGTTTTTTTATTAGTGAGTGGCCGTGAATTCGACTGTCAGTTACAGAAAACAGTCTTATCCACCAGGCATTATTCTGGGATCACAGATTAAAAAGAACAACCTAAGGACGGTAGCTTGCTTCGACTGTTGGATGGATCTTGGCATTAATTTGGGCGTCGCCAAGTGTTCGTGAAAATGGGCATACATGTCGTATGCGAATGCACTTTAAATTAATCCCGTAGAAGAATCATGCAGGTAATTTTACAACACTAGAGATTCCATAACGATTCTGTCTCATATTGTCTAACACACCGTGAAAAGTACTCATGGTTTCCCTCGCATGCCCTAAATTTATAGTCCAATGAATAAATGTATTTAAAAATATTTTTATGTCAAAATTTAATGGACAATTTATATGTATAGCGGTGTTTCTCTTTATCGTTTGTGAGGTGACAATTGAATGCGTGTCTGTGCACAGTTTTGCATTTTGTCAGAAGTATACAGTTAAGGTCAGTGACAGTTCGCTTATGACCACAATGACAAAACTGAATTGTGACCCGTAGTTTGACCGATGACTTCATTGCAGGTGAAAGTGCGGAGCTAATAGGAACGCGGACTGGTCGTTTTATGGGGTTTTGTGATTCTTTGACGTCCACGAGGAGCCTACTTATTTATTTAATGAAGGCGACTTTGTAAGAAGCAATGAGATCGCTCTACTACAGTCTACGGGTTGGCAAGGATATCGACGCATAACCTGTTACCATCGATTCAGTACGTAGTTTGAAATATTTCGTCTTTTATTTAAAAAAAAATATATACCCGTTTCCTACAAAAGTGCAATACCTTGACGGTCAAATTGTATGGAAAGCAATTTTTTTTATTATACCTTCGAAAAATGTCAACACCCGCGATGAAATTTTCGTCGGTTATTTAAAAAAAACTGTCACTCTTATTGAATTCTACGTAAAATACCTAAACTATGAGATCTTTAAGACTCTGCTCTATTGGTTTATCGTGGCAGGAGAGCTTTAAAATAATTTTCAATTTTTAAATCCACTACTTACAGTACTAGATTTCATAATCATGTGCCACATTGATGGTTTATAATATCCAAATATGAGTCTGTAGATGGAAGCATAAATTGTAATCAGGTGATTAAAAAATAAAATATCATGTGTACAGGGTGAAATTGAAAACATGCGACAAACCGAAATGGGAGATTGTACTCATCATTATGAACAACTTTTACTGAGGGACCAAAGATGCAATCGCAAAAAAAAAAACAGCTGTTCCCTACATTTTGACGAGTTATGCGAACATAAGTGTAGGGAACAGATGTTTTTTTTTTCGGGATTGCATCATTGGTCTCTTAGTAAAAGTTGTTCATAATGATGAGTACAATCTCCCATTTCGGTTTGTCGCATGTTTTCAATTTCACCCTGTATAATGAAATGAAAATAATTACAACATTTGGAAAAGGATTTCACGTTCGATTCTCCTCACTCTCGATTAGGAAAACTAGTACGAACATAAAAATCGACCTGGATACTTATTTTAGGTCAACGTGTTATACGAGCGAGGAGGAAAATTATAGTTTTACATAAGTCATTATGGCTTTGCTGTGCTGTGTAATATTTCATCGGTCACACTTCATTCATGCGAGGCGTAAGACGTATTTCTTAGGATTTTTTAATACTTTTGGTTTAAAGATAATGGACTAATACTATTGTGTTTTCAGTACTTTCAGCAATGGTAGTTAATGAAAATCTTGTTAGTATGAAGACATATCTATCAGCCTATCCTTTTCCTTGCCGTTGGGGTCGGTTTCCAGTATAAACGGATGTAGCTGAATATAAGTATTTTACATGAAACGACTATCTGACCTCCACAACCCAGTTAGTTACTGGGTAATATGATACCCCTTGGTAAGACTGGTTGTCTGACTTTCGGAATTCGGACTACCCGTTACAATTGTCAAAGATCTATGGAATGACAGCCTGGACTAACGGCATAACGTGCTTTTAAAGATGATCACCCATCCACGGACCTACCACGACAAGCGAAGCTTAGCCAGGAACCCCTCTATGTTTACTGTGAGGACATATAGTGTCTATATTAGTACATTTTCTTCAGATAAGTCAAGTGCGTAGCAGGTACTTACAACCGGCGTGCGTATATGACCAGATGTTGAACGTGCATTATTTTATTTTATTTATTTTATTCAGGGACAATAAACAGCTACAATATGTGTTGAAAAAAAAGAAAAAATAATTCAAAATATTAACAATATTGCAGCTCACTACATTATTCGCATATTAACAAAAAAAAATCATAATGACTATGACTGCCACTAGATAGATAATAAATAATTTAAAACATCACAATAATAAAAATAATTAATGAAATCAAGCAAAATAGAAATTCCAATTGATTGACTGCTTGGAAAAAGAGTAATAATTAACACTAATAAATACAAAAAAATAAGTAAATTAACGAGGCAAAAGGAGGATTTAAGGATAATATTATCAGCCTGCCTTCTTCCTTGGGAAGAAAGCACGAGTTTATGCACGTTTATACTCGTATAATATAGGTATGGTGTGGTATAAAATGCTTCTGAAAAATCCAAGTCAGGCCAAAGAATTCATTACATTGGTCATTCACACATCTTCGTTTTATACAGTGACACAGGACAAGATAAGATGTCATAGCGATTCCATGAATGATTTACACGTGTTTCGATACACATCAGAATATATTATAAATACAGTCTAATAATATCAATTGTCATTGATATTTGGCATTTATTCACCACGCGTGGATGATAGTACCATGATCTCAGTATGTCGCAGACAGGGGGACGTCGCTACCCATCTATGATTTAAAAAACACATCATAGATAAGTATAGCACATTTTCAATCACATCATCATTGCCTAGCCTTTTCCCAACTATGTTAAGGTCAGCTGCCAGTCTAACCGGATGCAGCTGAGTACCAGTATTTTACATGAAGCGACTGCCTATCTGACCTGCACAACCCAGTTACTGGGTATCACGATACCCTTCGATGCATTTTCGATCACAACCAAAACCACTTTCACCCATCATGATCCTGCTATTATGCTAATTAACCGACTTCAAAAAGGAGGAGGTTCTGTATGTTCCCCGATTACTCGAAGATGGCTGGACTGATTTGTTTTTTTTTGTTTTTGTTTTAAAGGTTATACTTCCCAGGCGGTCCCATGATCATCAAGTCAGATTCTGATGATGGGATCCTGGAGAAATAGAGAGAACTCTTCAAATTTATAGGCACACTTGAAGCGATTTGGGTAGTTTTTGGAAGAGTAATTTCTCGGAGTGGTCCCATTTCAATTTGGTGAAGATCTGATGAAGAACTTCGGAGATAGGCAACTGATAAATGATAGCAAATGGACTGGGATTACTGAAATATCATGTCTGTCTATTGTTTACACCAGTTCATAACATAACGTCACGCCGGTACGCTGTGAAGTGAAATGCACATGTGAACCACTAAAAAGTGAAAAATAAAAACTCTTTCCAAAAAAAAAAACAACCGATTTCCAAAAAAACAATAAAAAGTGAAAAATAACTTTAATTTCTGAAGGCGGTGACAAAAAATTTAAATACAGCTCCAAAGACACCAACTTCCGAAATTATTTAGCCGTAATCTCAGTGTCCAGTAACATTATAACACAATTTAGGCAAATCTAAGATTACATCTTCACGTGATCAGGCTGGCCTATTTTTCGGCCAAAGAATCAGCAACCAGCCTTTTGGGCACTTTTCCCGTTGACAACTATGCGGACTTTTTGATGTCTTATGATTATTTTCTTTTTTATATACTATTACATCTATACTAAGATTATAAAGAAGAAAGATTTGATTGTTTGTTTGCATTGAATAGGCTCCGAAACTACTGAACCGATAAAAAAAATCACTGTTGGTAAGCTACACTATCCCCGGGTGACATAAGCTATATTTTATCCCCGTATTCCCACGGGAACGGGAACTACGCGGGTGAAACCGCGGAGCGCTGCTAGTATATTATAATTTTAAGACCGGTAGTATTTAAATGATGTAAATATCTATACAAATAAATGAATATAGACTACGGAAAATCTAATGATTCGTCATCATCTATCGGAAAACTGACCTTGAAATCTAATAAGAACTCACGACACGCTTGCACTTGCATACCAGAAGCTGACACGACAAAGTGTCGTGTTGCATGCACTAATTAAATTAAAACCATGTTTCTGCGTCGTTGTATGTTTCCATCTTTTTACTACTGATAATACAATATAATTGATCTTCAGAACTCATCAACTGATGTCATAGTTACTACATTTAAAATGTAAAGCAGTAAGGATTAATTTAATGACTTGGAAGTCACAAAGATTGTAATTAATAGTCTTAATGAATTAATTGTAATGGCAGTTGTAAATCTGTCGTAATTAAAAGGGCAGACGGGTGACTGTTTTGTTTATGTTTGCTTTCCTACTATCTACGAAATGTCAAATTAAACAGCAATAAATGCCTCGTAAATAATCGTGTAAATACGTCAATTGATGTCATCAATCATCGAAATGTGCTGATAGCACAAGTTTATATTGTAGTTACATCCATTGACTACCGATAAAGATAGTATTCTCACTGAATTCAATCTCAATGGACCGAAGATGATGCACGCGTGTCTGCATGGTATAACTCATTTGATCATTACACAACCCGTCAATTGATCGTACGCGACAGCGCACGCGCAACTGATGTCACCGCCTCCTGAGCATGCGTGGGAGCGCACAAGGGCCAAGTAATTGACTCCATGACTCCTCCATCACCTGACTTCTGACTCTTCACATTTTGATGGGCCATCATGACGAAACTATTACCCTTTATGGCACAATTGACAATCATTGGCCATTTATCAGTTTCGGGCGGTCATAATGTCGTAAGTGATGTTCAATACATGCATAGATTTGATTAGATCATCACAGTTAGCATAATGGATGTCTGGCGCTGTTTCAGCTCGAATAACGATCTTAAGGAGTGTTAAGGTCAATGTGAATTATCGAGCAATCCATTTAAAAGTTCTATCCATCATGGGAATGAAAGCAATTTGTAATCAAAGATTTATCGATTCCTAAGTAAAATACATTCGTGATGGTCCCGCCCTGTCGTTGAAACCACCGATTTCTTGGCCCTACCCAGAAGCCGGTAAAAAAATATGGTCGATGTGAGTAATCAAACGAATGGTAGGTACCTAAAATGGACGAAACAGTAGCAGTTTTAGATTGACGTGACAAGACAAGGTCGCTTCCTCAATATAGAGCGAACATTATTTTTAAAAGCCTGTAAGCTAGTGAGGTAACAACTAATAATTAGAATCGACGCTTTTATGCTACTCAGCTGACATATTTACGACGCAATTATAACTAAGTGCTGCCGGGATATTTCGATTGTTATATTTATGAATCACAAAACGAGAATAGTGTTGATCTAAAGATATAATCAGACATGGCATTGAGGTAGTTCCTTGCATTTGATTGTGTCCGAAAGTGAAGATGACACATTTTCTGGCAAGAGTTTTTCACGAAAGTCGGAGTGTACATTTTGAAGGTTTATCACGCCAAAACAAAATGATAGGTTTATTAATAGTATTTTAATCACGGTTAATGACTGCACTGACGTTTTTATACGTTTTATATACAAAAGTAGGCGAAAGAACAGATGCTGTTTTAACATATACCTACGAGTACCTTTTTTATTGAGTTTATTTTGGGAAACAGTTGATTGTACTCTTGTACTGTTCATGTAAACTGAAGTCTATTCGAATCCTTGTTTTCAATTGTATTTTTTTCTACATAGGAGAATATCGACTCTATGCTATTATATGAATTAATTTGATTACAAAATGACTGAAACAATTGAAGTTGTAGAAGAATGTGGGTGTTAAGGTTGTTTGCCAAAAATACATATTTTTTTACATATTTGGAAACTATATTACGAACACACCACACACACCTATTGTTTATTATTTTAGTGAAGTTCATGAAATCGAATGTTAGATCGCGATAGATAGAGTAGCTACTAAAGCTATGGCTGAGAATCTGCAAATTTAATTACGATACCACTGTTAATTGGCGTCATTGCCGCCGCATAAGGAACAATAGTAATGTGTATTCAGTATTAATGTGAACAACAGCAGTCTAAGCTAAATGTGAATCATTGTGATAACTCGTTAACATGGGCAGCTCAATGGACACACAGTCAAAGAACTGATTGATATACGCTGCTATGCTATGCAACCCATGATAGTTTGTTACTTCATACACTTAACAGTCATACTCAAAATAGCCCTCAGTACGGTACAGTTAAATTTTTACCTCCATGTTTAAAAATTCCTCTTTTCATTTGACGTCATAATTGCGCGTATGTCGGGAGGTTGCGGAGGTTAGAGAGACCGCGACATAATTGACAAAAGGCCAGAAAGATGATGATGAATCGCTATTGTGTCATGTAGTTGAAGCTTCCCCGTAGCCCGATCAAAAAATGGTTGCATAATCAGTCGATAACGTACCCATTGCTGGGACACAGCCTCTTTGTGACAGGGAAAAAATGTTGCCCGGGAACAAAGTTCAGAGATAGCCACAAAAAAAAAATCTAAGGAATTGTTAAAAATTTACATTATTTAGGTAGGTATGAATACCTGCCTAGTACAATAATTCCGTTGTCTCTACAACACCTACAAGAAATATCCGCCCAGCATTCAAGACAATTCCGTAGCACGCACGCAGCATCAATTCAAAACATTAGGTAGGTACCACATTAGGTAGGCATCAGAGTAATACTCTCGTTAAAAGAAACCATTCAACTAATAAGGGTAAGCAGCGATGTGGGAGTACCTAGAGTGACGTTATTTACTTAAGGAGCGGCTGCATTTGACATCATCGCCGTATAAAAAAGGTCGCTTGCAGTTTGCTAAGATCTGATGGTTTTACAATGTCACTAGCTTATGTATTCAATACAAGTTGATTTATTTCTTTGTTTGTTTACTTGTAACTACACTGTTGGGGACAAAAGCGACTGATGAGGTCATATGGTCTATCACAAATTCTTTTTATTAGGAAATCTCTTTTCAGTCCCCGTAAACAGATGCGACGCGACTCTAGTAGAACAGTTTCTATGAAAACTTCATGGAAATTGTTGTACAAGAGTGGCTTCGCACTGACGCGTCGCGCCTGTCTGCAGGTGCCTTAAGCAGCCCAGTAGAGTAGATATACCCGTCGCTTCGGTAATTTTCCTTTCTTCAAATTAGTACGAGTTTCTAGCCCCCCCTATTTGATGGGAAACTGGACAAATGTCGAACTTTAGAAATCGGTATACTCTCTTGAAAAGTACAGGGGTTATGTTATATACCCTTGCCGGGTCATCAGAATAGCTATAAAATAATGTAAGGTTTGCGTGTAACCAATGAAGGTAAAGCGGTTTCTTTTTAAACGAAGAAAGTGTGTTACAAGCTTTTTGATGACGTAATCCGGAAGTTTTCACGAACTGCGCGAACTTCCATTAAAATAATAGGTTAACGAGAAGTTATTTTTAACTAAGTATAGGTGTTACATAAATAGTAGCTACCCGCAATCGATAGTTTCATTGTTAAGAATTTTGACCACAAAGTCATTATCTACCTAGCCTTTTCCCAACTTTGTTGGGGTTGGCTCCCAGTCTAACCTGATGCAGCTGAAGACCAGTATTTTACATGGAGCGACTGCCTATCTGACCTCCACAACCCAGTTACTGGGTAACACGATACCCCTTGGTAAGACTGGTTGTCAGACTTTCAGGCTTCTGACGACCCGTAACGACTGTCTAATCATCTACAAATGACAGCCGGGACCCAAGGCACGGAGGGGTCTTGGTATGTAAGGATGGTCTCTCATCCACGGACCAACCGCGGCAAGCGTAGCTTAGTTTTGACTACAAGTATTTAACGTTAATGACTAAATTGTAACAATCTTCTATTTATGTCACCATTTTTAATGATTTTATTCATTAACACCAATTAGGAATGCCGGACATCGTTAGCCTATAAATTCTAGCTTAACGTATTTAATGTTATTGATCGAGTTTGTGGATGAACAAAAACTATTAATTTTGAACTTAAATCAATTTTGTTTAAGTAAATGATTGATTGATTGAAATGACACGTGAATCAGAATCAGAACTTTTTTTTTTGTTCGTGTCTTCAATTTAGTTCCACAATTCACCATAATAATGTTCTGCCAGGGGAGCGGGTTGTTCGAAAGAGATACCGCGGCCCTTGGCACACAGGCAACTGAGGGAACGCGGGTGGGTTTTAGTCAGTAAAAGTCTGACACGCGCTCCTGCTCCACCCAGAGCGGGAGAAGTTATTTGATGAGTTCCCACCAGAAAAAAAAAACATAATAATGTTGAACAAATTGTTTTTTTGCAAAGTATTATTACCTAGTCGATTTTTTGGATGCACAATGGATTTTTCATAGAACATATAGGTTTTTGGTGAAATATACCCTTTTTAGTGAATCTGTTTAGAACCCCAAAGCTAGTAAAACCATAGGTGCCGAGAAAAACATCGCCAAAACTTTATGTCAAGGTTGGTGGGATGGTAGAATTATTGAGGGTAGGGAAAATCACATGGGGTATGTCTGAATTTGCTTCCAAGCAATAATAATAAGGTAAAGTTGACGTATCTACTAAAAACCATTAAGGCGGAGATTTCTTGAAAACGGTAAAAAAGGTGGTTTTTTAAAGCAGTGTATCTCTTTAACCGTAAATAATTTTGAAAGCAAAAAAATATATGATATTTTAAAATCTTTTTTGCATACAGTGATCGAACTCAAAACATAATTAAACATACTTTGATGCATTAAAAAAATCATTAGTCACCTCTTAATTATGTTTACAAGCAGTTTATCCATTCAATAACAATTATAATTAAAAATATACCATAAAATTTCAAATGCCAAACTGCATTTAGTAATGGATTATTTAGTATATTTAATAAAAAATAATCCATCAATAAATGCAGTTTGCCATTAAACGTATGAAAAAAAAAATATTTAAGCTTTTTACGCGCGATCCGTAAACTAAAGTGGAGCCCATTTTTTTTGCAGCTCGAATCAGCACGAAACATAACAACAACATTCCTAGATCGGTCCAATCAAACACTTCTTGCATAACATCAGGTGTATGCAACTGTAATGAACAGTGGAGCGTAGTAATTAACATCTATTTGGGTTAGGAAACATTAATTAAGCGACGGGAATGTCGGCAGGGGGATCAGTCAACTCTGGATGAAAATTATTGTCAAGAGCGTGCAGTATGCAAATATACTGCAACAGCTCATGCATGATTATTATTGGGGATTAAAAAGTCAGTTTAGATACTTTTAGCTTTTCAAATCAAATAAAATGTCATTTATTCAATAAACTAGACTGAGAGTCAGCTCTTTTTCAATGTAAAATTTACATCATTCTCCCAAAACGCTCGCCCTTCACCACTTCTTAGTGCTTTAGTTGGGAAGAAGAGGCGCAACAAACTACCCAGCAGCACAGCTGTCAATTAAGTTAGAACTTGATTCTATACAATTGTAGGTAAGTAATTAACATTACGAAACACAAAACATTAAATTAAATTATTTGCCACATTATTTTGGTTAATATTGTATTAGAACAACAACTAATACCTAATCACAAAAGCTATGATTACGACAGATGAGCAAAGTAACTTGCACTGTACTTCTTCTCTACATGTACGTCTAAATATATGAACACACGCATACAGACCAGGCAATGGACTTTGTTTCAATCATCATTCTACTCTCATTATGTTTTCATCCATTTTTCCAAGTAGTGGCTAATTATAATACTGTACGTATCCGTCAGAATTTATTTTTATTCGTGTGTATCAGAGATACAATGTTAGCTATTATAACAGTAATAACTTTATAAGTATTCGCGGTAAAAAGCTATCTAACTACTCTATAGAGCGGTAAGCATTCCGAGGTAGGGAAGTATGCAAGCTATACCATAACCCGTTCGTCTGACATGATGAACATCGAAAATGGATACAATAGTTTTTTTTTTTTGGATGGGAAATCATCAAATAACTTCTCCCGCTCTTCGTGACAGACTTTTACTGAATAAAACCCACCCGTGTTCCCTCAGTTGCCTCGGTGCCAGGGGCCGCGGTATCTCTTTCGAACAACCCGCACCCCTGGCAGATGGATACAATAGTTACGTTGGGTTTCGGGGTGGGCCTTACAGACTAGTTTTGAAGACGATTTTTTATTCTGTATTTTCACTCCTCTAAGTACCTGGTACTTTTTGCCAGGCCTGCACTGTCCTTCCATACCTATTATCACTGTAATTTGAAAACATTGTAAAAACCAATTATTTTAAAAAGAATAACCGTGGAGTTTCTTGCCGGCTCTTCTCCATAGGAAGCGACAAATTGGAACCGTGCACCTAGCTTCTGACGTTTCATAAGTGCCCATGCAGGTTTATGTGAAATAAATTTAAAATACTTTTCATGAAATATGAAATGGGATTAGATTCAATGAACTTATAGAATTGAATTATTATAATTCTGTATCTTATTACGAGTATAGGACACTGACCTACAAATTACAAAAAAAAAACGTAAGAAGATCACGCTTTACCTTCGCGCATAGACTTTAAAAGAAGAAGAAGCTTCTGAATCTGCAGGACCTTTTGTTTTTTTTTATTTTTATAGCAAAACTGTATTAATTCTTTTTGTACTTAAGGTCGAGGGCATCTCGACAGATTTATTTTCTCATGAAAGAAGTTCATTCAAGTCCAAAACTTGTTACCAACAAATTACTAAATGCCCAAATACTTTTAAACTTCCCACATCGAAAATCACTTTATACGTGGAATGGCTTTAATTGTATGAAATACAGGGACACAGATAAAAAATCCATAATACTTGTGTTGACAGCTAACTGTCACGCCCGTCAAACATAACTTTACCTAAAACCATTCAATAGATTTGTATACCCTAACTGATTGCAACCATAGATGAGTAGAGATGTAGAGATAACACAAATGTGATACACAATAATGATACATAATACGTGTGTACATAAAGCATTATATTGTTTACATCGTAAAACACATGTGGACTTGATGGACATGTGTATAGCCTTTCATTGTCACAAATTATTCCATTGTCACATCTGATTGTTATCTATGTGTTATCAGATAAGGACTGTCATTAAATTAATGAGGTGGTGATCATTGCAGTCTGATTTAAAAGAGTCGTTTTATGTTAAATGTATTCTCTTGTAACTGGGAGCAGATTTACCTAGCACTTATACAAAATTAAACCTGAATATGATTGAGAGACAAAATATTAAAAAATCATATACAACATACAGAAAATTTAACAAAAATTACTTCAATAGAGAGATTTTTCTTTAGTTCTATGTATAGTTAGACGTATTAAACACTGCCTGAAAATTACAGCACCAATTTTGATGGGAAAGACTCAGAAATGTTAGTCGAAAGTCGAAACGTTTCGATCAAAATATGCCTATACCCATTTCCTGAAGAGGCAATTCAAAGGAAATGCCACAAATGATTGATGATGTCGTTATTTTGTATCTTTGATAAATGTGGGTATAATAAAAAGGCTTTGTCAGAGCCTAGCATGACGTGTTAATTCTGGACTAGTATATTTATTACTAGGTTTTCCTCGCGACTTCGCCCGCTTGGAGGTTAGAAATTTTTCTACAGGAATGTACTACCCGGAAAAAAGTATCTTATGACTTAAACCAGGTCATGGTCTTAATCGACATTTGTTCAACCGTTAAGACGTAAAAAGGTAACAGACACACAGGCAGACGTAGTTACTTTCGCATTTATAATGTTAGTATGGATCAGTGGAAACCGTAATTAAGAATATTTTCGATGAAGTGTCAATAGCCTCATGTCAATACATATAACTAAGAATTAACTCTATTGAAGTTCCGGTTTTCACAACAACTATAGGAACCTATAGTAAATCATATATAGCCTTTCATTGGTCGCATCCTAGTGGCCACAGGATGTTAACTGTCGCCTATGACCAGCATATTAACCTGACTTCCGAGCAAGTGTGACAGGTCAAGTGAGCTTAAGTTGACAGCTATCTTTTGCCCCCAGATAAAAATGTCGCAATAAGTACAGTCATATCTAATTTCGATTACAATAGAGGTGATGATTTCTTGAAAATAGGATGCAAAAATACAGAGTTGACTTTTGCTAAAAATAGACGAGTCTACATATCTTACTTAAGAGCGTTGTACCAAATCTAGGCGTTCGGGATTTAGGTTTTTATTGCTCGACGCCGCGTAGTGAGTGCGCGTGTGTGCATTTTTCCTCATTTACGGCACACAGTTGCAACGCTGCGACGACTAAACGATCTTGATCTGTAACTATGGCGTACCTATATTTTTTTGAAATAAAAAGCTAGAGGTTTACGGAGAAAATAAAAAATACTGTCCACATTAGATTATTAGTGTATTTTAAATAAACTTGTACAAATATGGATGAAGAAAATAATATTATGTAGGTACTTATAAAAATAAACTCATTTTATTTGTATAAGTACCTACTTAATTGAAGTTTTATAAAACTATAAGGGGCATCGATCGACTTTTCCTTGGATCTACAATTTCTGGGAGAACACAATCAAAATAAAATTTTGCTAACCGCGGAGCCATCTTTTGTTCCCAGAAATTATCATCTCTGAAAACTTTGACGACTTTTATATTAAATTCACAGCCAGTCCAAACAGCAAACAAACACACATTCTTCTTAGCGATGTGAAGTTGGCCTTGGATTTGATAAAACCAATCATGGTTTTTTTATAACCACATCGTCGCCACATAGTTTAAAACATTTTAGTTTTTTTTGCTGAATAGCAATATCTGGATCGTTACCAAAAACAGAAAAAAGGCACTTTATTTCGATGATGCCATCTTCATATATGTCGTCCGGTGACGCACCCAGGAAAAAAAGGGATTCATCAATAAACAAACCACATTTTTCGATGGATATGTTTTCTTGGCGACTTAGTTGTTCAACAGCTTTTACCTCGTTATCTTTCCCGTGTTTCACTGATGCCAAATGATCTAACGAGTATCTATACAAAATACTTTTTGCAAGAGGCGCTGAATTAGAATTTGGTATTCTTTTGCAAATTTTTGAAAAATTCCTTCGATATTTATAGATTCCGGTTCTGTTTCTGTAACCTAAAAAAACACTAAATTAATGGAATTTTTCTAAGTTATAAACAGAGATTGGATATTCGGAAGCATATTTACATGAAGAACATTTTTAGCTATGAAAGTATGGAAGCCGCTTTGTTAATTATTTGTAATATAAATATTAAAAACCGGGACCCGGGGTTTTTAATAAATTAAAAACCCCGGGATTCTTGGATTGCATAACTATTCAGATGTGTATTAATTTAAAATTAATGTTTAACCCGATACAAATATGTGTACTGGAGGAGGTGATTCGTATTAGTTAAAACAAAAAAATAAACAAATTACTTACCTAAATTAAGACTTTTTCGATACAAAAGCGCATTCCATGTTAGCCAACATCTCAACTTTAGGTGAATATGCATCCGAATATCCGATCTCTGGTTATAAATTATAGTTGTAAAGTAAAAAGAAATTAATTCGTACCTTTACGTAACTAATCATTAAATTATCCATGATGTTGTCATTTGAATCACTATCCATGTCTCTTGTCCTACAAATTAAATAATCGATATAATGAAATTTACAAAAATAGAAATTAAAACTGGAGTATACGTAACAATTTCGACTCACGATATATTTTGATACTAGGTATTTCCGTTAACTTTATGGATGAAGACCTACTTTATGGGTAGGTCTTCATTTGCTTCAAAGTCCATATTTACAGTACAACAAAATAAAATGATATAAGCATAATCAGCCTATAACGCTGGGACACAGGCCTCCTCTATGTGAGAGGGAGTGGGCTGTAATCTACCACGCGGGCCCAGTGCAGATTGGTAGATGTCACATGTCTTCGAACGTTTGCTTCTAGGACATGCCGGTTTCTTCATGGTGTTTTCCTTCACCGTTTTGAGAGCAGTGGTGATGAAATTATTTACACAAAGTGAAGCACCTGTCTGGATTCGAACCTACGACCTACAATTCGTAAGTCGCGGTCATTACCACTGGGCCACCACTGCCCTAATGATTGATCTGAATAAACATAAACCCAAAAGTTCACAAACTGAAATAATAATAACAATGTTCTGTTGTTTCTCTGGGTAAATCAAAAGTCACATTTGGGTTTCGTTCTTCAATAAAACCAATGTCCATGTTTTCAGTCCTGCAAATAAAATTGCCGATATTGAAGAAAATAAAACAAAAGTTCATCTACTAGAATAAAAACAACTATTTTCAACTTACGATATTTTATCATTTGTGTAACTGACATCATGTTCTTCTACTATATCCGTGGATGAGTCAAAAGTTGGGAGCGAGTCGGAAGCTACATTTTTGGATGAGTCAGAAGTTAAATTTACTGGTGAAACCACAGTAGGAGGCGAGACAGAAGTTACAGTTGAGGATGCATTGGGGATTAGAGTATTTATCAAAGATGCTCTTAATTTTGATCTGAAAGAAGAAGAAAAGACATTTATTAAGGAAGTTGGGGAATTGACGGAACAAAAATTAACCAATACTTCATTGTGGGGTACCTACCCGTTATATTTAAATTTAATCAGTAATAGTAATGCATTCTAAAAAAGAAACGGTTACGGTTGATGGGTGACCGCTAGTGGATTTGCCATTTACCTGACTAAGAGTATTATGTTGATAGAAAAACAATAACTTGCACAAATGTTTTGACAGCCTGTTAAAAAATTAAATAGGTACTTACGCAGCTTCTCTTGCCTTCTGCAAATTATTAATCATTTTACTTTTTCGTGACCTAACCATAACCACCCACCCATCCATATGGATTCTACCCATATTCTGTAAGTAAAATAATGACAAGTTTGTAGAGAAAGAAGTTACAAGTTAAGTACATAATTCAACTTTACCTAATTAAAATATTACTTTTAATGGACAACTTCATTCAGATTCACAAATAAAATAAAAAATACTTACGGATCAAAAATATTTTGTCGCACTATAATTTACGTATATATTACGCGTGGCGGTTGCGCGGCGGCGGGAGGTCAACCGACATAGGTCCTGCGTCGACGAGTGCCAGAGCACGACTGATTTATGTCGCTCGATGCACCGTATTTTATAATTACTTTGAAAAATTATTTTCATAGATTATTGAAGACAGGTATTTTTTCTTTTTTCACACATTAATAGTACTATCTTTCTTCTTACGTATAAAATTATTTATGTTGCCAAATGACTTTTAGATTATGAGATATGACGTGTTTTCTTGTAGTCGATTTCTCGATTTTTGATTTTCTTAGACGTGATAAAAATGCAAGTTAATTAATTAAAAATCGAACTTTTTTGAATACATTTTAAATTTCAGGATATGCCTATTCGAATGAATACCTTTTACTTTCTTACTTAGTAATAATAATTGTTGTAATATTACTTGAAAGTTGAGCCTTCGCACGTCATCTGGAAATCGCGCTTTCGAAATCCGCTGTTTTCGTAGTCAAAAATACAATTTGAACGAGTTTTTGTTAATAGACTTTAAATAAAAATGTATGATAATTACGATGACTGAAGTAAAAAAAAGCTAAAACAATAAATTATATGGCCAAAATCACTTCAAAATCTCCCAAGTTCTCGATTTACGTTTGTAAAATGTTACCACGCTCTTAAGTGAGATATAAAAAAGGATGAGAATCAGTATGACACTACATTCTTAAAACAAATGAGAGAGGTCGTACACCCATATAATTGGAGAGGTCAATTAGCCAGCCAAAAGCTAAGTGGATAATCCCATACCATAGCTTACTGAAAATCATGAAGATTGCTTTACCGCACCTAGCAATACGCTAAGAATTAACAACTATAAATTACATAAACGTAGATATATCAAGATTGAGGAGATCTAAAATATTTTCAAACAGAATCTGCCTAAAATGTTAACAAGTGACTATAAAACACGTAAATAAAGCTTACATCATTCAAAAGAATAAAAGAAAAACATCCAAAAAATGACTCGTTACCAAAAAAAGATTTTTAGTTTTGTTACAATGCCAGAAAATTAGTCTATAGTCCGTTTTAGGCAATGACCTCACTTTTGCGTCCATCGCTCTATAAGTACAGTAGAATTGTGTCAAAGTGTTGAGAAATTCTTCAATGGTTACAGAATTTGACAAAACATGGCTTCTGTGTACCAAAGCCATTAGAATAATGACAGAAACACCGCAATAATGACTTTCGACATGCAAATTATTAACTTTATGGCCTAACATTTGTATTTTGGAGGTTTATCCACGATTCTTGTTCATTTTTGTGTACAAACAATAATGGTATCGTTACTGGGTTTTTTTTGTTGAAAATTCATGTTTTTAAATTAGATCAGATGCAATTTACCAGCTAGTATGTTTCTACGTTCATCTCTTACTTAAATTTATGGAAAAACTCGTGTTTTTCGTTCCGTATTTGTTTACCAAATAAGACACGCAGGCAAAATACACTTTACAAATAGGTACCAGGTTATCTTAACATCGTAATTAGGACTATAAACACAACGAAATCATGTTTGATTAATACATTTACATACGGAATGATCTCATCGTATGGACTTATGTAACTGCGTAAATGAGCGTTAAACTAGACATCCTTACAGCGGAGTTAACGTAGGTATGTACATGGAACTATTTCTGCACATGATTCAGTGAGAGGCCAAATTTTTATGGAGATTAAAATTTCAGATTTTTCACGCTGCTATGCAGTATGATTTCATACTGTTGCCTGCTTATTGTTTTATAAAAATGGTATCCTAGTTAAAACTTATTCAAACAGCTCGTTTACTGGCAGGATTTTTTGATAGAGCTACGCAACAGACCATGTAAATTATTCCATTTTTTTTTTCGAAAATCCGTTAACACTTGTTTAGGGCATTTTCAAGATTTTGCGATTAACCTGATCTCATAGTATGAACGAAATACCACGAAAATTACAGAACCATGAATATTCAACAACTTTTTTTGTACAGACTATTTCAGCTATGGAACCATTGTGTTAAATCCTCTAACGAGACTACTTTTTGTCTATGGTAGCTACAGAGTCATAGTCAGTCATCTGTGTCCTAAACCGGCAGTGATGATGCAAACCATACCAAAACACTTTAGCGACCTTGACTGACAGATTTGGGGCCTCAGGTTTATGATATACCATTAAAACTATGTTTTAGTAATGTATGAAAGTTATGAGGCTTCTGCGTCTGGTTTTCAATAGGACTGTAAAACTTTTAATGATGTTTTTGATTTAAGATGAAGGTTTTGGCAATGGAAAACTACATCAATTATATGAGCCTAGTTTTATAGATGACAGACTTTGAAATCATACAGTGCAATCAACATTGTTGTTAATCAAAATGTTAGCTATTGTGATTGTGAATAGGTCTGTTATGCAATTTGACTTCTCAGCATTTTTATCTCCAACTATGTGTTAGTCAACATTTGTAACGTGGTATGTGTTTACCAAAACATTGATAAGTTCTAACCGAAAACTGTACTAAAGATCCTGAAAGGTTTTACAAACTCTAAATACTGCTGTTAATAACTGCTCGTCAGCTAAGATGATGACAGTAGTGTTATTAACAAAACATGTTTTAAAAAGATTGATTTCCCAGTGTTCCAGTCGTCTTACGAAATCTTTGGATATGTGGGACGTAAACAGTGGTATGTGGGTCGTTATGACGGTAATCGCAGCGAGTCTGTTTTGCCGATCATAATTTTAATGTTAATCTTACACATGGCTTCGCTGTTTTTTTTTCTTGTTTTGTATATTTACTTTTTTTGCAGCGGTTTAACTTTGTTTGAGGGTAGGGTGAGAAGGTAAGCGAGTTGTGGATGTTATCTAACGAAAAATTTTAAATTTAAAAAAACATTTTCGATAATTCTCTAAATTCTAAGTTGCATCATAAAATTACACCAATTTTAACCAGACTATTATAGGATGGACTAAATATTTGCAGTCAGCGGATGTAGGGATCATGAATATTGACTGTTTACTAAATAGATTACAACAACATAAACAGTCCGAATTTAGCAACCTCAGTTTTCCGTTCATTAATCACGAATGGCGTAAATTTTTACGCAAAAATAAAAGGAAATTATATATACCATCTTCTTTTCCGGGCTTGATGCACTGTAAACACGACACAAACTTTTTCTTTTTCACTTTTTTACCAACATCATTTGGCTTTCCATTAGCCAAGTCTTTCTTCTCATCTTTTTTCGTTTTATTCTTTTGTTGTTTTACGACACCCATTTTTATTTATCACGAGCGTGGAAAGCGCGCGCTTTTCCGAGTTCTGTTTTTGAAATACGGCGAGGGCGCGCGTCGTACAGATGCGCGTTCAGAAACTAGTGCGAGACTAGCAACGCTAACTGCATACGCGAGCGGGCAAGGAAACACTGGCAGCTTACAATGAGTCTGTCTAATGAACACCATTCGCGCCGCGCAGCAGTAGCACAGTACGGCAGTCGGCAGCACGATGCTTGTCTAGAGGTGCGGCGCGTGAGCTCACGCCAAATCGACTATCCCGATTGGGAATCAAGGCCAATTCATGGATTAATATTCCGTGTGTGGTCACTTCCTAAATGTAATGTTAATTTCACCTAATTAATATTTCGGTTATGTGTCCCTAACGTGAAATTATACTGACAGTTACGAAGCTTGTTCTGTTTATAATTTGAATTGGTTAGTGATAAAATCTTTTTTTTTTCACTTTATCATGGTTTTTGTAAGCACTTGAGTTTTATAGAAGGGCGTTCATGATATGGTCAGCGCAGTGGAATGCTCTTAAAATAGCTGTTAATCAATTTTTTTATGTACTGAAGTGTTACAGTTCAAAGAATCTATATCCGGAACGTTGGGTAATCAATAGTTTTCAAAGGCGGGTATATAATTATAGAGCGGGCTATTGCTTTTGTATCAAGGGCGATATCATCTGATATACCTAGTAGTTATATGATGCTATCAAAGTCAAGGGGATTCGTGACTTGCCGCCATTAGGTCTCTACTGATAGTGTTGTAGCAAGATTAAGTAATTTGAACACATTTCGAGGCGAAGTTTTTCATTTGCACTTAGGTGTTCAAGATCACCCAAGTCATGAACATAAAATAAACAAAACACTGTCACGTACATTAAAATAAATGTAAGTATGAGACAGCAATGAAAATAGAATGTTACAGTAATTTTTCATTTGTTCGAAAAGATTGGTCGTCAGATGTTTTTTTTTTCGAACAAGCCCAAAGCGTGTTATTATGGGCTGATTCCATCAACCATGTTGATTACTCGTATTATAGTCAAGGACACAAAATGTCGGAAATTGGACAAACGCGAGCACCTTTTCAGGGTTCTGAATTATCGTGCTTCTGATGTTAGAGAGTAATACCAGGGATATCATTCTGATTAAGGAACTTGTGCTTGCGTTAAGTTACGCTTGCCGCTGTTGGTCCGCGGATAGATCACCAACTTTACATCCGTGTCTCGGAAAGCACGTTAAGCCGTTGGTCCCGGTTGTCATTCGTAAATCTTTGACCATCGTTACGGGTCGTCAGAAGCCGGAAAATCTGACAGCCAGTCGTGCCAAGGGGTATCGTATTACTCAGTAACTAAATAGTTTAAAACAAAAATAATCCTTAACAATAATTATCATACACAAATTTAAAATATCTGGAGCAGCCTGTAGCAATTTTAAAACATTCCACCACCACTTTTGTTCTAACGATGGGCGGTCTGATTGGTCACCGATGGTCGACGTCTCGCGTTATGTAGATATTATTTATTTTATACCCGAAGTAATTTTATTTTTCGTTTGTTTGTAGGCTAACTACCTACTTAAGTGGTTTTAAGTAATATTATGTAGTCGATGACCTTGGTGCACGGTAAAACTCTAATGAGTTTATGTTGGCACCAAACTAAAGTAAAATAATGTATGTGTACTATTAATTAAATAAATAAATAAATAAAATAAAAAAACTGGGTTATGGAGGTCAGATAGGCAGTTGCTCTATGTAAAATACTGGTATTCAGCTACATCCGTTAAGACTGGAAGCCAACCATCTGATGATGATCATTCTCATTGGCATTACGCGAGCCTTGCTAAGACGTATGTTTGTGTTCATGCTAATATTACATAGCGGGGGAAGTTGCGTGTGCAATCACATGCTCAAGTTCCTTTCAGACTAGAGAATTTGACGTGCGTAAGCCGCCCGACATACGCGCGTTAAATTCTCCAAAATTTTAGTTTGTTAACATTAAGGCTACACAATATTGTTTCAGCTGTTTCATTGAACGAGACAGATCAACATAAACCCACTGAAACTTCCTGAAAGGATGGGTCTTCCAGAAAAAAAAAACATTAAACAGTATGTCAACACAGTATTTCTGGACTGGTAAATGCAAGAACACCTCACACGCACCTTTGCCTCTGATATTATTTAGAAGTTACCATGTGGCTACTCCTATCACCCCGGGGAAACTTTTTATGTCTCACTGATCATAAATACTAGAATCCCGTAGACACTGAATAATTGGAACACTCCGCCTACGCACCGCAAACGCTATTCTTCCGCAATTATGAAACCACCTTTACAGCAGCCGAGAGAATCTACCCATACATTATGCGCTATGCAAATCCCACTCTCTCAACATACCCGCAGGACAGCGTTGCGTAGGCGCACGTTTAAAAGCATATTTGTCACGGTCACTTAAAGTCTGTTATGTAGTCGGCTTCCGTGCTCAATGTCACGGCTACGTAGGTACAGTTAAAGTCAAAAATATATAGGTAGGTGCTTACGTATTTAAGTATATTTAGTGAAATTCCACAAGGATTTTCTCCAAAAGTGTTAATTGAATTATAGGTATTGTGCATTTTAGCATCTCAAGACCTGAGCACTGTCCCTGATACAGGTGTGTTGGGCAGACTGAGGCGATGAGAGAGAGGAAAAATTGACGAGATCACGCACAACATCTCGAAAAGTGTGAGAAATGGAAGACTCTCCCCAGAAGTGAGATAGCAAAGACTCATGAATGTAAAACATTTTTCATTTAACCGACACTTTGAGAGTAGCTCGTTTTTGTTTTTTGTTTGCATAATCATAGCATATCGTCCACAAGCGCTCAATACGTCTTATCTGACTCCGGGTGGATTTTGCATAGTAGAGGATCCCAAGTAAGAACGAGCTTCACCAATTTGATAACCAGGTGAAAATTATATTTTAAATAAAATTATAAAAAATAATATTGTAAAAATATAATTTTCACCTGGTTATGAAATTGGTGAAGGTCATTCTTACTTGGGATCCTCTACTATGTAAAATCCACCCGGAGTCAGATAGGAGGTATTGGGCGCTTGTGGACGATATAGCGTTCCCACTGCGAGGACACAGGGCACTTCCTCTTTGTGAGAGCAACCCCTCTCGACATGCCGGTTTAGTCATGAAGATTTTCTTCACCGTTTTGAGAACAGTGGGGATGAAATGATTTACACAAAGTAAAGTGACACGTGGGTTCGATCCCACGACGCCCACGACCCGCTTTTGTTTGCTGTAAACATATTTTTGCCTTAGACTGTACAGTGATTCGTGCCACTAGGACCGGTGACGTCAGCTTGTGTATCATCGCAGCTACTCTTGTATATTTGCCTTTATTGTGTTTATATTTGTAGAGGCAAGGACGTTTGTGTGTAAAATGGGGGATTTTTATTCCGTTGATGTCGTTTCTCTATTCATGTAGTGATGTAAGAGTTTAAAAAAATGTTTTTCTCTTCTCATGCTCTAAAAGTACGCCAATATAGCCCTACGAAGCGGGACTAAAGTGACCACTTTAGTCTCTAGGGAGTAAAAAGTAATTAGTTTTTTAATTTCCTTCATGTGACAGACAAACTCAAACAGCCAGTAAATATACTATTATCTGTGGAGTGTGGACCATCTTCATTCCGAAAATGTTGAGAGTTTTAGTTCAATGGTTTTTGCCAAGGTGGCGCCATGTGTTTTAAATTGTTAATCTGTGACTGGTTTAGAAGAAAAAACTGACCGCGATGAAATTTACTATTTTTCTCACACTCAAAGTGAAAAGTACAGTTTGCACCTCGAGACTAAACGCCAACTTAATATACCCTCGGTTACATCGACTCCCTCGCACGCTCGGGAGTCAAACCACCTCTGATATAATATATTATGGCTTCGTTTAGTCCCTCGATATAAAATATACTATTTGGTCTTTTATCTTTAGAGTTAAGATATGTATCATCATCATCTTTTAGCCCACGTAATAAAATCGCGGCGGGGATTATTCTCGCACTGGATATTCTATGCACTGCTAAGCGCCGAGAGTTGAAAATCGAACAGTGCGTTTTTTCGAAACGCTGAGATACACTCTGTCGGATTCTCAATGCTCGGTTCAACACCGAGGGTTGAAAATCGAGTGCGCGATAAATCCCGTCGCGATTTTTTTACGTCCGCATGAACGTCGCGTTATTCACTTGTTTATGACCACGACATGCTATGAAGTTACTCGTGTAGAGCTGCCTTAGCGGCTTGGCTAGCACGTCAACAAAGTCACCTGAAGGTTTTTATTATGGTAAGTATTCATTTTGCCACCACACGTCCTCTGTGAAGAAGAAGATACGAAACAAGGGGCCTACTCTCTAACTCCGTCCACGAAGATACGAACCCGTCCGAAAGTAGTTCGAAACTTCTTAGTGAATCCTACAGCCAATTAACTAACTTTTTTGGACGGGCAAAAACGTATCGGGAGTGGGGACAGCTGTCAAATCATGTTGTCATTCATTCTTAGTTTGGACTCCTAATTAATCTTCTGTCAGTAAGTGATACGGAGTTGGCAACGCCCGTTATTTTTGCACTCCACAGAGACGACGGACTTCGTGCTCAGGGAGTAGACCCCCAGATGTGAAAAGTGAAAAGGGATGTTTTCTGCTGATAAATGATTTTATTTCTGTAAGTAGGTTTGTACCAACACTTTTACACGTCAATCATATTTTTTTAAACTAGATGAGGTCGGCGTTTTCTATCTGACTACTCTCAGAAGAAAGGCCGAAACAAACTCAGAGGTCACAGTCTCTTTTAAAGTCCAGACATAATCTTGGTCAGCTCATGTGAAGACCATGTGGGTTGGTGTCTGAAATGGTCTTTTGAGGAAAGAACCACACAGATTGAGTGGACCTGTCCAATCAGTGCACGCATTTATCAGTAATCATGCAGCTCAACTCAGAACTTGAGGAGCTCAAAGATTTGTGATTTCTCTCTTTGGGAGCTCAAAGGTTTTTGATTTCTTAATTATTAGATTATTAAAAAAATATTAATTAATTACATAATTTGTAAATTATTTTGAATTAGTCTGAAAACGGCAGTTACAATTGCGTTACATACTATCAATCAGAATTTGAATCATTTTGAAGTATATTGATAATAATCTCTATACTCACTACTGGACATAGGCCTCCCATAAGCTCCTCCACTTCGACCGGTTCTGTGTTTCTCACATCCAGCGAATTCCTGCGGCCTTCACCAGCTCAAGGTCTGCATATTATGTTTAAAAAATTGTCTGCTCAAGAATATAAGTACCTAAACAACGCAATGTTATTAAACTGCCAAAATGAAAGCCATTCCGACTGTTAGTTACGCAATTATTTTACCCCGCTGTTATCCAAAAGGGCAAAAAGATAAGCAAGTAGGTAACCTCCAAGTTTAGAACTATGAGTCATTCGTATCGTACGTCAATATCAATAGGACGTGTATTAAAGAAAACATTAATTACTAAAAGTGTACAAAGTAATTGCTCAAGTGACGCAATGTTTAATTATTATTTTCTATACCTACGTCAAAGCTACGGGGTACCTACACACAAGAGGGGATTGTGTCTGGGTAATAACAGCAGCACGGGTCTCTTGCCACGGTTGGCCCGTGGATGGGTGACTATCTTTACATATCAAGACCTCTCCGTGTCTCGGAAAGCACGTTAAGCCGTTAGTCTTGGCTATCATTCGTAGTTCTTTGATAGTCGTTACTTATCAACAGAAGCCCGAAAGTCTGACAACCACACTTGCCAAAGACTATCGTATTACCCAGTATCTTTGTTGTGGAGGTCAGATAGGCAGTCGGTCCATGTAAAATCTGGTACTCAGCTCATGAGCTGCATACGGTTAGACTGGAAGCCGACCCCATCATAAAATCAAAAGTCATTTATTCAAACTAGGCTGAGAGTCAGCTCTTTTTGAACGTCAAAATTACATAAGACAGTCCCTCCAAAACGCCCGCCCTTCACCACTTCCTAGTGCTTTAGCTGGGAAGAAGAAGTAGCGCAACAAACTCCCCAGCAGCACAGCTTAGCATAGCATAGTTGGGAAAAGGCTAGATAGATAAAGACCTATGTCCGTCAAAGGCCTAGTACCTTTGACGAACATAGGTACTGCTTCATTACAGTGCTGAGTATGTACGTACATAATCAGCACTGTAATGAAGCAGTACCTGATAGCCAGCCATCTTAAAAGAAATATAAAAATTGAACATAAAAAAAAACTTAAAAAAAAACAACCGACTTCCGGAAAAACACTACAAAGTGAAAAACAACTTTAATTTCGGAAGTCGGTAACTTTGGATATGCATTTAATTTTTTTGTCAGCGCCTTCCTAAATTAAAGTTATTTTTCACTTTGTAGTGTTTTTCCAGAAGTCGGTTGTTTTTTTTTTCACTTTTTAGTTATAGTACACCAATTCGAAATTTCATCATGCTTGGGGTCAAAACAATAGATACATATTTATGCGATAGCAGCAATCGCTGTCTTTTTTTGAAGAGTTCCGTTGTCTGTCTCCGGAACTCATCATCAGATCTATACGAAATTTATTTGGGACCATTTCGGATTTGCAAAATGAATTTTGCAAATCCGTCTAAACAGGAAAAGTTTTTAATCAGTGCGCCAACTTTAACCATGAATTCAGCATATCATTCTAGACCCCCCCAGCGATGAAATTTTTCGTCGATTTAAAAAAAAAAACCAGCTGTTTCATAAAATGTGCAATACCTACGCGGTCAAAATGTATGGAGCAGCTAGTATGTTGAATACATGGTTAAAGTTTGAGCACTGAATAAAAACTTTTCTGTATATGACGGAGTTATGCCCGAACTTACATAAAAATATAAACATGTCGAATTGATTACCTCCTTCTTTTTGAAGTCGGTTAAAAATATCTGCTAAGTTATTTTACAGGCAATGGTAGCGCAGTGGTAACAGCAGCGACTTACCGAGTTGTAGGTCGTAAGTTCGAACCCAAACAGGGTCTAAACTTTATGCCACTGCTCTCAAAACGGTTAAGGAAAACATCGTGAGGAAACCGGCATGTTTTCGAACCAAAAATTCGAAGACGTGTGACATCTTCCAACCCGCACTGGGCCCGCGTAGTGGAGTGTCCCAGCAGTGGGATCATTATAGGCCGATTATGCTACGCCACTTCATCCTCCCATTTAAAGCACTGGGAAGTGGTGAAGGACGGCCTTTTGGAGGACTGTCATATGTAATTTTGACGTTCAAAAAGTGCTGACTGTCAGCCTAGTTTGAATATATGACTTTTGATTTAGCTTTTTGCTATTTTACAGGAACTCATCCGGAAGTATTTAAAACAGGCCCTTAACCTACTTACTATTTTACTTACGGTACTATATTATCTTACACGCCAATGAATCATCACAATAACAAATTCCTCATAGTAAAACAAGTACCCACTAACGCCGCTAGAGGGCACCAAAAGTAGGTGGCGGTGTTAAAAATATCTACTAAAGTAAATAAACGTTATAATCGTAGTAGACTTGAGCAACCGTTGCGAAACAACGTAATTTCAGTAATGTACGATATTCAATAATGTTGTTTTAATGCATAAGTTTAATAATGGTTTAATGGTTGTGACCTTCTGTTGGGAATAATGGCTATGGTCTATTAAATCTTAATAATAGTCACAATGCAATGCCTGTAATATTCTAAGGAGATAAAGATGGATTATAGTTAATAATTCCTACAACTCACATTTTGCATGAAAAGAAAATTTTACATAATGGACATGAAATAATTAATTACTGACACTCTTTATAACTGCAGGAAAGAAAAGCCAGTTATAATAAATAAATAATAAACTATTTCGTTATAAAATAAAGCAGTTTTGCGTTACTGTAACACAAGCGTTTAAACCCAAGTAAACCGACTAGTAGCGCCATCTGTAGCGCCGAACCAGAACTATCAATGTAGCGTAGTTCACGTTTTTACCACGACTATGTAGTCGCAAAATAATGCAACGTTGATTAATTATTTAACCTCTTCTACGTTTAACGTATTAACAAGTAGTTTATACTTTATTATCATAACAAACTCGTGCAACACCACGCCTGTATTCCCCGACGGGATGGGCAGAGGTGCATCTAAAATATATTATGGTACACCAACATTTCGCCAATGTTTTTAGTCCAATGGTATGAGGAAGGGGAGGTCAGGGGCATAAAAAAGACCTTAAGGAGGATGCGCTAACGTAGCCCGCGAAATTCAACTTATCTTACGTTTTTTGCAAGTTGCAGGTCAATATCTGGCTGTAAGTATGTTGAATAAAGCGACCATAACACGTATGTAAAGAAAGAAAGAAAAAGTGTTTATTGGACTCACACAGGAATATCACAAACTTAACTACAACACAATACAATTATTAAACGAATAAAAATAAAATACTGCTACGCTACTTAATAAAATTTAAATTAGATTTAAACAAAAAATAAAAGGTAAACTAAAAAACAAAGTCCTGTACGAAGCCAAAAGGCCACTATTTCAGCATAATGCTAAGACATTTAAAAAGTGTCGCAGCGCTGGTATTCTGATAGGGCCCGCCTACCGGGTACCTATTTACAGATATAATTATAATCATCAATATAACCCTGTAAATTCATATCATCCCATTCTATGACTATTTCATGAAAAACCCTGGCATTTTCCCGTAAAATTATCCGCCTGCCATAGCACTGTCTCTGTTGCAAGCTCTTTACCTTAACTGCCACTAGAGGGCGTACTTAGCTATAGCTTTATGCTAAGGCTTGGCCTAGTGACGCAGTTAATAGATCGTCTAATTGCATCAGCTGACTCGACGTCGTTTTTAATTCAATTACCTATCTGTTTTTTTTTGCATATATCCATGTATTATGATTATGACTGTCTACATAATTGAAATATGAATTGATTTGCATGCAAGTTGGCTTTTTTTTATTTCGGTTTTAGATGCTGTCAAGTATAATAAGGCACCGCCTAATTCGTCCTTTGCAGTCCCTAATGAAGATAAACTTTTAGACTTTATCAATTACTCCCTATCAGATTTTTAATTAATTGATAAAGATGTAGAGAACCCATTTTCAGAAGAATATCTTAATAATTGATCTGTAGTTTTGCTTTCTTCCTTGCTTGTGGTTTCACCAGACACGTTTAATCGAATGAACCCCAAGATTTGCACTAGCCCCTGAAGCCTCATGTTTCATGGGGCTACAGACATTTATTTCAGTTTGTTAATTTAAAAAAGTATCTTATAAAATATGCTCACAAATAATGTGTTAACCAACTTATTTATGTAAAAGAAATACCTAAGCGTCTGACAAGGAAAATATAGCTATTATTAGGAGCAATAACAGGAAAACTATTAATATTTCATTCTAGTGATGATCAATCAATATGTAAATAGGTGAGCTGAGCTAAGGGCGAACATGAAAGGACGGATATAAAGTCTAAGGTTATGCTAAGACGGATTCTATGAAATACATATTTACTTACATGGCTAAATAAGCTAATAAAACTGATGGGAGTGCAAACATCATTTTGAAGGCAGCTTTTTAAAGAACCACCTTTGTGGGTGAACTTTTTGTTATTTCGCTATTACTTAGTCATTTCAATTTGCTAATATCACTAAGGGAGATTATAATTATGTAACTATAAGATTCCTATGGACATCATAATCCTCTGCCTCCGAAGCACGGGGGCTTGGTATGTAAAAATGGTCAGCCATCAACAGACCAACCGCGGCCAGCGTAGCTTAACCTCGTCGATCGACTTGAGCGGCTGTTATTACGTAACCACAAGCCCCACATTCTTATGGAAATATAGGTTTGATATTGCATACCATAATCAATAGTTTACAACTCTACACTGTCGGCTCCAGGGGCATTAGGGGGAAATGATTAAGGAAACCATGAATTTTAATTACAAATATGTTTCATGCTAGTAGAAATGTTAGCTTCACTAAAAAGATAACGAGATAATCAAATCAGAAGTTGTCCTAATCAATTAAACTAGTTTTCTAGGTCAGGTGTACTAACAAAGTAGCAACGCCATCTGTTGCGAGATGGAAGATTATTTTCTTGCTGATTACAATTTGTCATGCCTGTAAATAGAATTGTAATTATCCCTTTTAACCGACTTCAAAAAGAAGGAGGTTATTAATTCGACACGTTTTTTTATGTATGTTCGGGCATATATGGACGGATTTGCAAAATTATTCCGAAATGGTCCCATTTAAATTTCATATAGATCTGATGATGCGTTTCGGAGACAGAAAACGGAACTCTTAAAAAAAAGACAGCGACTGCTGCTATCGCGTAAATATGCATTGTTTTGATCCCAAGCATGATGAAATTTCGAATTGGTGTGTACTATAAATAAAAAGTGAAAAAAAAAACAACAAAAAACAACCGACTTCCGGAAAAACACTACAAAGTGAAAAATTACTTTAATTTCGGAAGGCGGTGACAAAAAATTTCAATATACATATATCCAAAGTCACCGACTTCCGAAATTAAAATATTTTTTTCACTTTGTAGTGTTTTCCGGAAGTCGGTTGTTTTTTTTTTGGAAAAAGTTTTTTATTATTTATAATAATATTCAATGAAGATTATCTAATTAAACACATTCTCTCGATCTCGGCCCCACATTTTACACTTGCTAAGCGTAAAGAAAGTAATTTCAAAATGACTAATAAACTAAAACTCAAATTCATAAACGTGTAAAAACACGCAATTAATTACAAAACCCATCAAATCAATGGTAACCGTTGTTGTAATGGCGAAATAATAAATAATTATAATAATAGGTAGTTAAATGATATGCGATTATTTTGGAGTCGCGTGAACTGTGAATAGCGGTGAGTTCATCTTCTGGCGACCTTCCAGGTAGTTGGTAAAGCGTGATGTTTGTTGCGAGGTTCAGTAGGTGGAAGGTAGAGGGCGTTCGTGTTCGGAAGTAAAAAGTTTCATGGATATTATTTTGTTTCGGATAGGACAGATGATTCATTCGTCGGTGATGTAGATCTTCGTCTAGTTTTTGAAGGTCATTAGAACGAACTTCCCCTAGCTTTAGTGAAAACTTTTTCGACAGGCCTTAAAAGATGGAGGTGTTAACATTTTGGAGGTAATTTCACTAACTGACGTATCATAAATGACAAGGTCAATTCATAACCGCTGAAGTTGCCCATTTTTTGTTTTAATTAAATATGCACCTTCAGTGATTTGTCTCTCTTCTAAAATAGAGATGCAGCAAGAGAACCAGTTATGTTCAATGTCCAATGAGAGGAAAATGTAGACAGTAGTTAATAGAAGACATTAGACTGGATCAGGTTAGATTCGGAAGACAGATAGAGCGAAGGCGGGCATGGCATGAGATCTACGCCTTACAGTGATTTGTGATAATTTAAATCAATTAAGTCCTATGACGGTTCAATTATGGAAAATAAATCTACTACCATTTATTTCCATATTTTCCATACCGGTATGAAAAGAGCACAGGTTGTATATTACGCGTTTATCTATTACGCTCTAATTGGAAAGTCAACCGGAGGGAAATAGGTAGCCGGCGTGTTTATTCACGATAAGCTAACTACTTTTTGGAAGCTATTTTTATTAAAAATGCATCCTGCCTGATATAGATGCGATAGTGCGGATCGGCTGATCGGTGATACATAATTTAGGTATGGAGGTTCTTTTTTTGACATTTTATGAAGGTTTTTAGAACAGGCTTCGTTAATGGCGTGTTATTAGAGACTCCTATGTCCAGCAGTGGACTGCTGTAAGCTGATGGTGGCTTAATACGATACAGTCACGAGAATTAGTTTATCTGAGAGTCAGATTGGCTGTCAGTTTTTTGGCGGAAAACCACAACAAGTATTTACAAATCGAGACCTCTCGGTTAGCACTTCAAACCATCGAACTTGGTCAACCAGACAAGCCCTAAAATCGAATAAAGAGGGGTTTAATTGATTACGGAGACCAGATGTTCACTGTAGGTATATGGTTGATTAAAATGCATCTGGCTGGATCAGAAGCCGACCCTAACCTAGTTGCGAAAAGGCTAGGCAGATGGCTGTATTCTGTACAATTTAGTACGTATATCTTTGAATTTGTGCTTGTGTTTTAGACAGGACCTGAATATGACCAACTGTGACGACTTCATCTATGAAAAAACTTTTTCCAAAAAAAAACAACCGACTTCCAAAAAAACACTACAAAGTGAAAAATAACTTTAATTTCGGAAGTCGGTGTCTTTGGAGCTGTATTTGAATTTTTTGTCACCGCCTTCCGAAATTAAAGTTATTTTTCACTTTGTAGTGTTTTTTTGGAAGTCGGTTGTTTTTTTTTGGAAAAAGTTTTTATTTTTCAATTTTTAGTGGTTCACATGTGCTTACCCCTTCACAGCATACCGGCGTGATGTTATGTTATGAAGTGGTGTAAGCAATAGACAGACATGAGATTTCAGCAATCCCAGTCCATTTGCTATCATTTATTGAGGAGTTCCGTTGCCTATCTCCAAAGTTCTTCATCAGATCTTCACCAAATTGAAATGAGACCACTACGAGAAAGTACTCTTCCAAAAAATAGCTAAATCGCTTCGTGTGCCTATAAAATTTGAAGAGTTCTCTCTATTTCTCCAGGATCCCATCATCAGATCCTGACATGATGATCATGGGACCACCTGGGAAGTATACCCTTTCAAACAAAAAAAACTAAATCCAAATCGGTCCAGCCATCTTCGAGTAATCGGGGAACATACATAAAAAAAAATGGGAACTATATTTTCTATCACCAAAATTTATATTTGTCATCAAGTTGTATCACCTAATAAATAGATCTATCGCCACGAAATATTTTCGTTCTCAGATAAACAAAAATTGTTCCCAGGTATGAATTATCAAATTAATGTTAATGTATGTGTAAAATAAGAGATCGATAACCAATAAAATTATATTGCATTACATGAATATAAACTTCGTTCTTATAATAACAGTTTTGTTACTTAAATAATAGCTCTGTGCTCAGAATGGTAGATCTGTCACCAAATAAATCGATTATCGATCCCTGACTGCGACTCCTTTCTGGCGACACCGGTCTCGCGAAATCCACACGCTTTTGTTTTACTACGGAATCGTACGATCCCGTGTTCAATTCGCGTCAACTGAGCACGCTTTTGTGATCAAGCAACGTTAAAAGAAGTTTTACAAAACAGTGTGTAATAATGTTAGTAGGGTGGCAAAGATAATATATCACCAGTCTAGTTAGAGTAGGTTATTATTTTTTTTTAATGGTTAGGTTAGGTTAGGTTAAAACTGTGACTTCTTACGCACGAGCCGAGCGAGCGAAGCGAGCGGTGCCGCGGCAGCGGCCGGCGAGTGCCAGAAACGACTAGATTATATAGAAAATCTAAACCTGCCCTAATAATACAATAATAATATATTATTTATGAATGCCCATTTTCTATTTTATTTTCGCCATTAAGTTTCCGCTTAGATATTAATTCTGTTCCCAAAAGAAAAATAATTTTTTATTTGAACTTAATGCAATTTTCTAGTAACATAATATGATTTATTGGTGATCTCTTTAAATTAGTTTGCTAAATCTAAATCTCAGGATTTTAGGTGATTTATTGTGGAACTGATTTTGCATTGTTTGGTGACTACATTTTGGTGACAGATCTACTATTTTGAGGACAAACCCTATTATTTAAGAAACACAAAACTAATTAAATTGGTGATAGCTTAAATGATACCCAAAAAAAAAAATAAAAAAAAAAAAAAAAAGGTTCCGACGAAAGGTCTCCTCCTTTTTGAAGTCGGTTAAAAAAGGAAGACATTCTGTGTCAACACTAAACAAATTGGAAAAAGGTCAGGAGAATGGTACTGTGGCGGCATCTACATCACCACATGCGAAATGCGAACTACGCATCATATTGACGTCACGTAAAATTTTTGCATCGCCGAAGCAGTTTGCCGCACATTTAGCATTATTATATACAACGTCCCGACATCAATCGACGGGTAGTAGCTCACCAGACACAATAAATACCCTTCTAGTAGGAGGATCCTTCCTTTTCTATAGAGAATGAGTGAACATTACACGCTGTTCCTCGTGCCTCTAAAGTATCTTCTTTTTTCTGTTTTTAAATCCTGTAGGATGAAAGTCTCTCTACTTTCCAAATTTGCCGTCTCACAAACAGGAAGGAACCTATGCTATATAATATCTGTAGTCACAGAGGCTAGCGGTTTACGTGACCACAAAACTTTCCTCTCTACGTCTGCCTACATGTACTGGCTAGCAGATTTGCCTCCTTCTCATCGAAGATTTAGGCAATACCAATAAGCTAGAATAATAAATCGCTTGCGTAACTAAATCTTTTTCTATACGTAGTTACATAAAACATTTTTTTTATATTAAACCTATTTAGACTTTTTTTCCAAGGCTTTTAAAAGCACAGCTATGGAATCTATGATTCATATTATACCGAAAAAAAAAATGAACCTCAGGCCAAACCATTATGTCCAAACAGATGATTAACTATGTAGAGGAAAAAAAATAAAATTGTTCTCTATTACAATAATTACGACAGCAATTTTGTTGGCTTCACGCTGCCACTCAACAGAGCATGCCATTGGATCCCGAATATGAATTACAAAAAAGGTTATTAACCGTATTAAAGAGGTTTTAGTTGAGAAATTAATGAAGAAACCTATATTTAACATTGAAAGAGATTTGCTTAACAGATGTTTCTACAGTTGACAGAAAAGGTGGTCAAACATATATTATATTGAAAATTAATCAGATAACAATGTAATCTTTACCTGATTATGTACCTACGAAGGTAGTACCTACTTTAATAAACCATGGCCAATGGTTGTATCAACCAATTCTCTCCACTCATTGAACTGTAAATCACAACAACGGCACTAATTACGCAGAAGTTGCAACCGATCACTGTTGTTCATTTTCAAACAATATCATTGATTGAAAAAAAAAACTGTTGTTCAAAGACGTGTCTTGGAAACCATATTAAAATGTATTAAAAAGTACAAAGGGCTCTCGGATGGACGATTCTTTCAATCAAATAAAAATATCGATGAAACTTTTTCGGAGATGCGTACCTGATAGGCATTGGCTACAAAGGGAGTGACTACCGAGATTACGACTAATAGATATGTTACGGCTAATAGCCGAAGTGCGGCTACACCTAGTTTTAGCCGGCTATAACTAGGTGCAGCCAGACTAGCGCTCGCCGGCCGCTGCCGCGGCATCGCTCGCTGCGCTCGCTCGGCTCGCGCGCGTTTGGTCGCAATTCTAACCTAACCTAATCGGTCGGTAAGCAGTATGGTGCAGTTCACAATTTATCGACAGTTTACAATCTCGCGAGATAGATTATAATCTAACGGTATTTACAATTTTTCGGTGACATAAGTAGGATACATCTAAGTTTAACCGGCTGCACCTAGTTATAGCCGGCTAAAACTAGGTGTAGCCGAACTTCGGCTATTAGCCGTAACAGATATACATAGTAAGTATGGATGAAAACGACATGTTACGCCGACCACAAATAAATTGTACAGACACTAGCACTTCAAGCTACCCCAATCTGTCAAATTTCTTTGATAGATTTTCAACTTTATTACAATACAATAAGGTTCATGTTCAATTGGGAAAATTTTGCAGTTTGGCATAGCTTGACCTGCTGGCATCTGTACTAAGCACAGGAGAATGACAATGATGACATAAAAAATAAAAAAATATACATACGCTTAGAGAACCTCCCCTTTTTCGAATTCCATTTAAAACAGCAACATAAAAACAACATTGGACCAGAAAATGAGTGCAATTTTCTAACGTTAGAAGCCCACGTTAACTGGCAACGGAGATTAAAGGAATACCGATAAGGTTTCCTTATCCAGTGCATACTATTACAGAAACAAAAGGAGTATATGTTTTACATAACATTAAGATTTTCTTCGCTTAGTATTCACGACGATGCATTCCTCAAACTATGTGTTGGGTATTGAGTCATCAATGACAAGCCTTGCCTTGTGGTTGTTTGTTAAATTATTGTAAGCAGTACGCCATAGAATGTAGCACGTGTATTATACAGGGTGATTGGAAGATGGGTGCAAAGCTTTAAGGCGAAGATAGTACAGACAATTTAGAACCATTTAAGCCATGGTTGTCTTAGACGAAGTCTTACCAAATAATTTTAACCAAATTTTTTAGTTTTTTTTTCGGAAATTCTCAAAATTTAATGTAAACTGCATAATTATGGCCAAATTGAATGATAAATGAATTCATTTTTTATTTATTTAATTAAAGTAATGTGTAAGCAATCAAGCAAAACATGTTTTAGGCTTCTGTGTCATTAGACATTTTTTTTACAGACATTTAAAGCTCAGAAAAAATAAAAAATTTGTACAATACGTCTTTTAAACCTTATTAAAAAATAAAAATTGGTAAGACTTCGTCTAAGACAACCATGGCTTAAATGATTCTAAATTGTCTATACTATCTTCACCTTAAAGCTTTGCACCCATCTTCCAATCACCCTGTATATACCTACGAAGTTTTATAATATGACCACCAGGGTCATGTTATGACACAGTTAGTCGTAATCGTTCATGGCTGAACACGACCCTCAGGATTGCAGACCGACTGTTAAAATGATTTTTGAGAATTCGTTCGAATTGGTTAAGTGGGGTTGATTGATCAGGCTTATCGCGGCTAGACCGTGCATGGCCGACCATCTTTACGTACCAAGATCCTTCACTGCCTCCATGCATCTGCGTAGCCTTTTGCTACCTATGATGGGGTCAGCTTCCAGTCTAACCAGATGTATACCAGTATTTTACATGAAGCGACTGCCTATCTGACCTGCACAGCCCAGTTACTGGGTAACACGATACCCCATGGTAAGACTAGGGGCCATCCATAAATTCCGTCACACGTTAAGGGGGGAGGGGGTCAATGAAATGTGACATTGTGTGACAAGGGACAGAGGTGTCAAAAGCTTTGTGACGTCACATGTTAAAATCCAAAATACTAAAACTCGAAATGTATATGGAAACCAAAAACTTAAAAATATTACTTACTCGATCTATATTTATAAGGCTTCTTCTATCCATCTTAAATATTTGACTTTATGTTTGCTTTTGTTAAAGGTTATTTCTATTTTTTAATTGAAAAACTGCTGTTTAAATTTAATTACTTTTATATATAAAATTGAAAAATATTTGACGTCATACAAGGGGGAGGGCGTTTCACAAGTATGACCACCTGTGACAAGGACGGTCAAAAACCCATAAAATTTGTGTGACGTAATTTATGGATGGCCCCTAATTGCCAGTCTTTCAGGCTTCTGACCACCCGAAACGACTGTCAGAGAACCACGAATTAAAGCCGGAACCAACGTGCTTGCCGATGCATCGAAGGGTCCTGATATGTAAAGATGGTCACCCATCTACGGACCAACCAAGGCAAGCGTTGCTTTACCCGATCTATCGACCCGTGCGGCTGTTATTACTTAGCCTCAAGCCCCTCTTCTTTCAATGTATCTTCTATCAAATTGATTGCTCCCGTGAAACAACACACAGAATCAGCTTCCAACAAACAGTACCTACCTTATAATTTTAAAGAATAATAAACAAATAAAATTATTAGAGCCTTAACGGATTGAGGGTTAAATCGGGGAGAAAACACGATAACGGTGAACTAAAAATAACTTTAAACGATATTTATACTCCAGCGGGCAACGGGTATGGTAATTTCTAAGCTGTACTGGATACTGCCATTTCATATTTATTTTATAAAAGGGGAAGGCATCTTGTCACATCAAAATACTGGTTCTGGTATCGATATTAACACCGATGTCATCCATTAACTGGAGATCCGAAGTGGTGATTTTATTACGCATATCAAGCTGTAAATTATTGTTGAAAATCGATTAATTTTATGTCGGTTCCCTAGCGTCATGTTTATGACCAATTTCCACATATCGGTTCAGTCCAATGACCAGCCATGTTTGGCTGAGTTGGGACTTTTGAACATGACGTGATCAAAACCGCAAGTGAGAAATATAGAGACATTAATGCTTAAAGAACATTCTTTTAAAATAATGTTATAGCTATAGCATCAATAATAATAATAATAGTATATGATCAATAGTATGTGATTAATTTTCACTGAAGCAGTATTATCAGCGACATCACTAGGGGAAGAGGTTAATGATTTCCGATTGTAAATGGCCAAAAGAGTTTCAATTTAGATCTGGCACACGAAAGAAAGCTGAGTACGCTTCAGTACTCGCTGCCTTTGACAGCGGAATATAGTACTTTTTATTTAAGTACTTCCAACATCGTCCGTCTTCACAGTGACCGGTGTCCAGTCGAAATTCCACCAATCCAACACCTGTGTGACCCATCGCACATATTGGTCCTAGAAGGGCGCATGGTTCTTTTAAGTCACAACTGGGCCTGAATTTACTATGACCACTTAACGATTCCACGTCAATCTCACACGACATCTGCTAATATCGTATTACTAATATCGACAAATTGTCTTGGAATATACAGAATATGACATTTCGATTCCTAACCGTTACATAAGTTTCTAAAAAACACGATATTGACATAGTTTTAACGTAGTAAGATTCCGCGGAGAATCATAACCATCCAGGGAGAGTACCTACCTATGGTCATATTCTGTATGTTCCAAGACAATTTATCGATATTATTAATTCGATATTAACAGATTTCCTGTGTGATTGACGTGGTTACGAGTAAGGAATCTTTAAGTGGTCATAGCGAATTCAGGCCCAGAATTGGGGCCCTGGGCCTCAATTCTGTATGATTATAATGATTTTCCGCGGAATCTTACTACGTTCAAACTACGTCAATATCGTGTGCTGTAGAAACCAATGTAACTGAAATGTCATATTCTGTATGTTCCAAGACAATTAGTCGATATTTATTAGCAGATGTCGTATGTGATCTAAGGAATTAACGTGGTTTCGAAGTAAGGAATCGTTAAGTGGTCATAGTGGATTAGGGCCCTGCTTTGATCCGAGATTCCACACTCTTCCAAAAACACAGAACAATTCCCATAGCTTGTCATATCCGCTTCATTCTATGTTCCGAGTACAACCTACATTAGAAACTGGTTCCTATACGTGAGATAACTCATACTCATACGTAGACGGAGGTCAATATAGCCGTATTACATCATCAAATAGCTATGATAACCATGGTAGTGAAGTGAAGGCCGATATTTTAAGTTTAGCCGCATGTTTCAATTTTTTTTTCCGTTACTTTTAATCGTAGTCTGGCAGCTTGGGTAATTTCTGCGGTCTATCCAAATGTCCTTTCTTTGGTGTTGTTCGTCGACTCGTTGAGCTGAGTTGTGCTGCATGATTACCGACTAATGCGTTTATTGCCTGGACAGGTCCACTAAATCTGAGTGGTTCTTTCCTCAAAAGCCTATTTCAGACACCAGTCAATATGGTTTTCACACAAGCTTAGCCACATATTTCTTTCCTTGGTTAGCCATTTTGAAGGAAAAGAATGGAAGACTATATTTTATTATTACACGAGATGAATTACAGTATAATGAGCATTAACATGACATTGAAATCGGAATATTATAATATTTGATCGTAAAATCGTACAGGAAGTTGTAAATCAGGGAATTCAAAACATACAATTTGTTGAGGACAATTGAAACGGAAACTGCTACCAAAAATGGTATCTAATTATAGAAAATTAATTTATTAAAATATCTTTACTATAGTTCTTCTTCATAGAACATAACTAGCTTTAAGTTGGTGGGTTGGCGTTCTTACATTGCCTTTAGTAGCTATTACAACTTTTTCGTGATTTTTAAACAGCTCGCAAACTTAATTTCGCCATCAAAATTAAGTAGGTACTTAACTTTTTTAGCCCCATTTTTTTACTAGCCTATTCTCTCTCCTGGGCAGTCCAGGGCGAAGGCCTAACTACACTCTTTCCATCTTTGGCGAGCCAGCGCGTCTTCCTTCCAGGTTTGACGGAACCTATCCAGCCTTTTTACTCCAATGCCCCCCCCAATGGTGTGCAATAATAAAATAAACACAATTTTCTGCTTGATCGATTGCGTTTGATCAAGGTCGATCTCGCACTTTTTAGGTAAACAACACTTTTAGTTACACGTGAAATCTAGGCTATCTATAACAATTTATTTACTTTAAATAATCTAGCAAAGAAGTGTGAACTCTGCTTAATTTAGCATTCTATAGCTAATTAAACTTACTTAGTAGGTGTAGGAAAATGTGTTAATTAATGAAGTGCAATGCAAACATAACTGTTGCTACCTCGTCATCACAATTGCATACCTAATTTATTTTTATGTTTTAAATGTATATTATTATATTGATTGATATACGAATCATGTTCTGCTTAGCCAGATAGTTTAGTCTAGTTTATTAATCAGTGATGTAGTAACAATATTGATCCCTCTAAAAATAGACGAGTCGTTATCAGTTCAATCGACACGCTCATTAAACAAAAAATCCTGTGTGTCTGTCGCGAAAATAACCTTCGTTTTCTTGTACTGAGTAAAACTTCAGATTCTGCTACGAGTTTAATAATAAATGTTGGCTTTTCGCCACAAACGCACCGGCACTGCATAAACGCACAAAAATTACTAACAATTAAAAGGAGTACGAATATTATAATAAAAGAATTTGTAATCAGACGTACCTATAACCAGCAGGAAATGATCCGGCAATTAACGTGTCACAATAACACTTTCAGTTTCTTCCGAGAAATCACTGTTTGTAGAGCTTCAAGAAACAAAGGAACCATACAGTTCACAGTTACATCATCAAATATTCGCAGAAATTAACAATGTACTGCAACACTAAACACCACGAATTAGCAGAAGCACTCGAATTTTGAAAAGAAAACTTTGATTAAAGTTCGCGGCTTTTCTTGATTTTTTTTTCTGTTTATGGCCAGTTGTACGAGTAGTGTCTTGCTCCGGTCGTATGTGAATCGAATTAACTCGATTGGTTAATTGAATGCTGTAGTGTTGTGCGTCGTGATAAGCGTCGAGAGGTTGCGCGTTGACTGTTCGCTCGCTGTATCATTGACGCCGCCTCACGTGCGTTTCCATGCAAAAAACAGACATAGCATACGAACTCTCTCACAGACTACTATTCCTATGTAAATTGTTCGATCATGACTGGGAGTTTGGGTATTTCGGGATGTATCTAATTTTGGGTGCAACACATTAATAATTTTCAGTCTACACTTCCACAGGTATGAGAGAGGTTTAGCGGAGTTATAATATTTGTAGCGATATGCACATAAGTATGGAGAGTCGACAGGAAAATCATAAAAAATATATAACAATATTTTAATGAACAAGTCACGTACTAGGTATATGAACTGACTGGTTTATATTTGTTTCTAAGGAATAATAACAAGCTAACCTTGAAGTTAATAAATCAAACAATAATGATGTTTAACTAGTATCAGCGAGTTTGAAAAGCCATACACGATGGCATTCCATTTCTACCAGGCACAATGATGGGAAAGTTTTCGATTCCCACGAGTAAGAAAAGTGAATCTATGGTACACCACAAACTTCTTTGCTCTATGGTTAAAAAAATAATTATACAACGCAAAATTATAGGTCCCAAAGTATTGGCTGAATTTATGGTCAATGACGTCATCACACGATATTTCGCGAGCTAGTTATTCATTGATACATACACGTGTCGTAGTATTTTCGTAGAATGATCTAATAGCACTTTTAATTCACGGAAATTCTTAAATTACAGTAGTGAAGTGGTTAACAATATCCAAATGTTCTAATGAGTATACCAGTCATCTGTCTGTCAAGAATCGTAATCACCGAATTTAATTCGAAGAAAGCTCTAATGATATTGATGAATGATGATGACATTAGAACAATAAAAGTTCTTAGAACAGTACTTGGACTAAATAAATAAGCTGTGAGCAAATTATGAAAAGCAAAGCAGCAGTAATTGAGATTGATTTAACTAAAGATACAGACACGATCAAAAGCAATGCAGCTGTTGTCGGATACACAGCCAGATACGATTGAGAATTTTGTTTTTGGAATGAATTCATATACACAATCAATGTCTGACACGAAAATAACGACAAAAACAAAAAACAGACTTCAAAAAAGTCCTTCACCCTGTCATAGGACATTCTAAAAATATCCTCGAGAGAGTAATTTTCATAAATAATCCACAAGCCGGTTTCCACCTCGACCCGCGTGTTAGAATGTGAAAACAATGGCATTTCGCCAAGTAAGCTGTGACGTATACCCGCTATACCATCGGTATCGGCGTACTTTGATAGCCCCACAGCTATACGGTTATTTTAAAAACAAATAAAAGCCGGATATTTCTACTTCGCTTTCCATGTTGGTTACAAAGTCTATGATTTATGATTAGCAGTGTTCGAAGCTTAAAGATTCTAAAGGTCTGGGATACTCTACATCCTCCATCCCGAATTAAGTCTATTATATTCATAACTAGCTGTGCCCGCGACTTCATCCGCGTGGAATAGTGTCTTTGGGTCTTTGTCTCTTGTCGCAAACTTATAAAACATTCAAATAAACCTTACATATTTCCATACAAACTTTCGTCCCCTATTCCCTATTGTTATTTTACACCCTTGGTAAAAATACACCCATGGGTAAAACTTTCACAAACTTTGAATGTCATATTTATTTATATCGAATCTTCAGCCTAGAAAATAAGTTTCAAGCGTTTAGCTCTAAAAATGACGATACTTCCATACAATTTTTCATCCCCCCTTTAAACCCCTTACAACCCTTTTTTAACCCTTACAACCCGAAAAAAGGGTTGTAAGAACCCTTTTTTCGCAATAAAAACTAGCTTATGTCCTTTCTCAGGCTCTAGACTATCTGTGTACCAAATTTCATTTAAATCGGTTCAGTAATTTTGGCGTGAAAGCGCGACAGACAAAGTTACTTTTGCATTTATAATATTAGTAAGGATTTTAAAATCGTCAACAAGGAAGAACCAAATTATACCTATGAAGTTTCGCTGCACAAACTTGGAAAGCAGACTTTTGTGGAGAACAAGAAACAAGCAATCTTTTGCAGAGGACAAAAAACGACCCAGACATGGGAAGGGCTGTGTATGTATTATATAATCGACAAAAACTGTGATGAATCTGAATATATTCTTCAATCTGTGGGTAATGCATTACACACTCATATTATGAAAGGCTTTCATTTTGATAGTTCAACAACATTAATTGCGTTACTTACGTTGTTGAGCAGACAAATTTTACGAATATATGAAGCAATTGGTTAGCTATCCTTCAAAATTATTCAGATTCTGATTGATAGTGTGTGACTATCAATCAGAATCTGAATATGCTGGTATGTACAAAAGAAGACTTATATCATCAACTCTTTAAGTGGGTCAAGTTTAACCTCAAATCTACTACACTTTACATGAATAATTTGATGGGTCGCGCCGGTCGGAAACAAAAGTAACATAAAACTATTTCTCAGATAAACAAACAACGATTGAAATTGATGGGAGGCGCGAACCGCTTGGAAAACAAACCGAAATAAATGAATGAGTTACGGATTACGGACGCATGACGCATATGCCGTAATTATCCAATTGTACTTCTTATGTATTCGAAGAATTCAAGATTAGCCGGAAATGTATTAGGTATCTAGACCGATCTACGGCGCGCGTGGCGGCGTAAAGATGAGTATTGGCGCAACTACGATTTTTTGATAATGTCCAGCTTTAGAGGACTCGGACTTACGGAAAGCCGCGACTTATGGGTTTTTTTTTGGGTGTGGAAATCATCAAATAACTTCTCCCGCTCTGGGTGGAGCAGGAAGGTAGAGTATCAGACTTTTACTGACTAAAACCCACCCGTGTTCCCTCAGTAGCCTGTGTGCCAGGGGCCGCGGTATCTCTTTCGAACAACCCGCACCCCAGGCAGTACCCGCACCCCAGGCAGACCCGCACCCCAGGCAGCCGACTTATGGGTAAGGTTGAAGGTATGAACCCAGGTAGGCACTCTATTATGTGAAAATTATTCCATTATAACTTCTCTCAAAACGGTAAAGGAAAACATCGTGAGGAAACCGGCAAGCTGAAAATTCGAAGACATGTGAAATTCACCAACCCGCACTGGGCCCACGTGGTGAATTGCAGCCCTTTCCTTCTCACAGCGAGGAGGCCTGTGTCCCAGCAGTGAAAACATTCATCATCATCATCATCAGCCTACAGCAGTCCATTGCTGGACATAGGCCTCTCCAATTTCACGCCATTTAACTCGATTCTCGGCAACTCGCATCCAGTTGCTACCAGTAACCCTGCGAAGATCGTCACTCCACCTAGCTTGAGGGCGTCCTACCTTACGTTTTCCGATTCGCGGTCTCCACTCAAGAACACGTCTACCCCACCGGTCATCGGTTCTACGACTAAAACAAAACATTATAGGCTGTTTATTCTATACATGCCAGTTTTTTTCCTTTTGAACCCTACGATGCGCGATTAGTAGATTTTTTAGCATTTGGTTCAAAATGTATGGTACTTATTTTTACACGCTTTATATTAGCTTCACTTGTATGTTTGTTTGTTTGTATGTTTGTATGTAACCGACTCCTTTGAGCGCGATTTTGACCCACTTTAAACGGTCAGATTTCATTGAAAATTTGTAAACTTGTCGAGGACCGATGACAATTCAATAATTTAAAAAAAAAATGAGAAAAAAAACACGGTTTTGTAGTTAGCAGAACTAAAAAATAGAAAATAAATAATAGTTTAAAAAACTAAAAAACACGCTTTAAAAACCAAACTAAAAAAGGAGTAAATTATTTAATTCAATTAAAAAGCGTGGGGTGCTTGACATTAATTGATTATAAAAATACCTCAAAAAGCACCCCACGCTTTTTAATTGAATTAAATTATTTACTCCTTTTTTAGTTTGGTTTTTAAAGCGTGTTTTTTAGTTTTTTAAACTATTATTTTTATTTTATTTTTTGCTTTCATGAAATTTCCCCCACTGACAGTTTCAAAATCTCTGTTGCCAGCAGTTGTTTGATTTCGAGGATGGATTCTAAGTAAATAATTCCTTAAAACTTGACAGGAGCTGTGTTTTAGCAAACCTATGGACGTCTACAGGCTGTAATATAGTGATCCGAAATCTAGTTATCCATTCTAATTCAAGCGCCCACCAAAATTAGAAACAGTTATCAGTCCAAAACTCAATCGTGTGTTTAAACTGTTATTAGGTCATGAAGTGTCAAGGCAACATCTCGTGGCGCTTGGTCCACGAGATGTTGCCTAATCATACATTCTAGATCGGGAACACTGAACTACATATCAACAAACTGCATAGATAATAATCAGCCCACATAGACAAATATTAGGATGCATTCAGCCAGAAGGATAAATGCAATGACCTAAAGGAAACCAGGAGAGTAGATAAATCCGGAAGGCGTTGGTTTTGTGTTGGCGTACCTTTCAACAGGCTTGGGTGTAGGACCACGCCAGTGATTTCGTAGTGTTAAAATGGCGACCCCCTCCTTTATCGTGGGTGCCATACCACTAAAATTTAATTTCTAGAGAACGGACATTGGTGGGCACGTTTACTTCTGTGTGAACTTGTAGCTATACGATGACCAATGTGTTTTCTACTTATAATGACGTGATTGACCACTTTACCAGGTGAAGAATATAGGCGAATCCCGAATGAGAAAGCCTTTTCTATAGCTCCTTACCAGCTCGCTTAGCATGACGCTTTCTATTTCTAGAAAGAATAGACAGTGCTTTTTCAATACAAAGTGAGATTTCGTTTCTCTATTTTTGACATTGCACCGTAGATATCCTTCTACAATCTGTCATTTTGTGTTTCGTTTCTTACGATCTTTGTCTAGGTCCTTATAAATGTAGACTATTTCAGAAGAATATTTCTTCCCAAACTGTCTAAATCACGCTGACAACAAACTTTCTACTCGACTGCCATAAAGTATATACGATTATCTACAAAATCATGATTCGTTTAGAACGCATAACTGTGATAATTAATAGAAAAACATAGCTATCTTCTCCTATTGTACATCATTTAGTTAGTAGTCATGTCCGTTCTACCGTCTACAAACCGGTGATTGTGCTAAGCCTGCAGGGGTGATTGGGAAAACAGATGATTTTAGTCCGTTTCAGGGTAGAACGCCGCCAAGAAGGCCAGACAGAATCACACTACAAAAAGCAGCCTGACAACTGACGCCATGACGTCCAGAAATGGTCTACAAAAGGCTAAGTTGCTACTCTGGCGTGTCAAACTAATACTAGAGCGAATCTGCGAAAGCGTAACTAGTGAGCAGTAACTTTGAAGAAAGTCCGAAGCTTGGCACGAGTTAGAATCATAAAGTTGAGCATGTGTCTGTGTACAGTACAAGGGAAGTGGAGTGTCTTCAATGTAGGCGGGATCCGGGTATAGTTTGCCTGATGCCTTATTTGTTTTTGTACGTTGAGATAGATTGTGAATAGAATCTGTTAACGTTTGAGTGTGAAGAGAGCCTGTTTATGATATTATTATATATATTGGCTTGAGTTATGATAGCTAGGAAATGTTGGCTACATTTAGAGTTTTCTTTTTGAAGAGGTGAAGGAATTGTCGAAGTCTCATAGTCATACTGACCAAGCACGAATTTCATAGGTGACGTAAGAGAGCTTTGAAGTTTAATTTTGGACATGACGGGGAAGTTAAACGTGAGCAATATTGAGGAAACCTGGATTTTGTACAGTCTGAGTTTGCGAATAAGTTTTGGGTGAGGAATTAATTGACTTCTCTCAAATTGTGTCAAATCTGCCACACCTATTTATTTCAAGCTGCGTATCTGGCTGGGGGCGTAGCAGACTACATTTGCGTATAATCGGACAATCAAATGCACTTGACTACATTATAATATAACATACATAACTAAAATATAAATGGGGAGTGTTACAAATGCAGCTCATTCCCAGCGAGTGGCCCACTGACTTGTGACAGGCATTGTGCATTGATTAGATAACGATTGTGCCGCAGATGCGCACGGGCATACAAGCGACGAGAATTAAATAGATATACGGTCACCATCTCGTTAGATGTTTTGGGACAGTTGGTTTTTCTTTATCAATGTCTTTCTACTTATAAAGACCAGTGAATGATGTAGCCAAAAGTGTGTTAGGTCACGAAAACGAAGCCATCAGATACTTCAGTGGTGACTAAGAGCTTTTGAAGTTTCATAGAAGAGTTCAAAAGAAGTTTCTGGTGTTTGGATTCCCTTTTAAGCCTCATTTACACGATGCAAGTTTTATTTGTTTTGTGACCAATAAAATTGAAGCAACAAATGACTTCGTCATCGTCTTAACATTGTTTAGATTTAGACCATGCAACTTTTCTTGTTGCTTCAACTTATGGTATGCCAGGGACAATTAAATCGCATCATGTAAATCAAGCTTTAGGAAAGGCTTTTATACTATACTGGAAAATGCGAAAATGCACACCGCATTTTCGGATCCTCCAACTTTTTTACCCTTTATCTTATGCTAGGCACTAGAATTACTGTTCTAAAATTACTATTTGCTGTGTTGTACTGCTTTTTATTGGGTTCTGCACCCTAATTGCGTAACACGCGATTAATCATAATCGGTTTCATTTTGACATTTCAACAATATTCATTGCGTTATTTACGTTCTTGAGCACACACATTTTTCGAACATATATGAAGCAATGGTTTAGCCATCAGTTTCAAAACGAAACAAATTATAATGAATCATGAGTTACGCAATTAGGGTGCAGGTTTGGTAGGGTGGGATACAGGCTCCCTATGCCTCGAAAAATGTACATCAGCAATCTTTTGTTACCACATAATGTACCTACGTTATTTGTTGAGATAAAATTGTTTTATAATATTAATCTCTTCTAATCTAAGGTCGAAAACCTTGAAACCAGTGACATTTAAAAATAGTATATTTTTAGACAAACGATCATAGGAAGTAGCACTCCACTCGTCCGCATGTAATATCTAAAATTAAATTGTATTTTATTCCGTGTTTGCAGTCGGAACAATAGAGATGTCCCTGACTTCATCGGTATCTGTAATCGAATTTATTTAAATTGAATCATGCTTCAGAAAAATACTACAAAACATAGGCACAAAATGTGCAACAAAATATAAATAATTACAGTAGTTTTAAGTCAGTTTTTTAGACAGTATTCATAATAAGCGAGATAAACTTTTATATCTGTGGTAATGTTTTCGGTTGTAAATGTAAATTTTTCCCACCAAAAGTGTGATTATGAAATGAAAATAGAACAATCTTATTTTAATTCATTCGTCAACAGCCGTAGATCGAGTTATAACTACTGATAACCTAAAACTGCGACGCGATATATTAATGTATGTATATCTGGCAATGACATAAGGCTAGGCCTACACGAATGCGTCACCAATACAATTGCCGGAGCCCAGACTAGGTGCAAGCTCATACATCCAAATCCAACGATCTAACTACCGGATAGCTGACCTAGCGGGCAACAGCTTCCTTTAGCACTTTGTTCTGTTGTTCACGATATAGCTAGACAAATAAATAAAATTAAAGTGTCTGTTTGTAATGTCAAAATAGCAGCTTTTTTACTAAATAGTACATACATATGTAAGTTATATGCGACACGTAAAAAAAAAAAGAAGTTTGTTCCAGCTTATCTGTAAAACGGCTGGACCGATATTGACGGGACTTTTACTGGCAAATAGCTGATTTCATAAGGAGTAACATAGGCTTTAGTACCGGTCGGTAGCAGGTTCCCAAGAGATAATTTCCGACATAAACGCGGGCGCAGCCGCAGTCAGAACCTAGTCTGTAATATACCCAGAATAGACTTCAAAAGATTAGTGGTATCCTCATACCAGTGTAATCTTGTTGCTGCGTACCTTTAAGAGTTTAAGCTGCGGGAAATTAGTCTCTTTTTGAGGAAGAGTGTAGAGTAGAATGGAAGAGCAGTTATATTTGACAGTAGCCTTTGCCAGTGGTTTCGTCCGCGTGGAGGTTGAAAGAAAGAAAGAATACCGTTTATTTGGTTTGGTTGGTTTTCTTAACAAATAGCGTAGAGTCGTCTCAACACCTCTGTCCCTTGAATTTGTATATATATATATTAAGTATACCTATATTATAGTAGATACGTATGCATGTATGTGTATTATTAGTTAATAACCTATTTATGTAATATTATTTATAATTCATTAGGATATATTTTATAGGTTTTTTCATCATTCCTCTCATCCAAAGCACCTGCCATCTAATCTCTACACCACCCTTGGTTGACTGGTAGAGAATGCCTAAGGCATTAAGTCCGCCTTTGTACCTTTTTTGTGTGCGAGAAGTTTAAATAAATAAATAAATAATAAATAAAACACAAACCCCCGGGAACGTACTATCGGGATAAAAAGTACCCTATGTGTGTTACTCCAGGTTACAAACTATCTATGTGCCAAATTTCATTTAAATCCGTTCAGCCGTTTTTTCGTGATTGAGTAACAAACATCCAAACATCTAAACTTTCACATTTATAATATTATTAATACTAGCTGGGTTACCCGGCTTCGCTCAGGGAATTGATATGAGATTGTGTGGTAGTTGTAATAAAAGAATTAACTTAAAAATATATGATATACAATTTTTTTAATTAAAAATACATATATTCTAACCACAATACTTCTATTTAAAATACCTACTTGTTTATAAACAACATTTTTCATTTTGTTATCCGGAGTATTATGTATACATTTTTCGAATTTCCTACTCGAGAGCAAGCTACGTATAGTTGATCGTGATTTTGATATATTAAAAACTGCCATTTTGCTATTGCAGTAGTCTGAAATCAAGGCTCCCTCAGACCAACGCCACGCGAATCTGCGACATCAATTTCCAGTTCCAGTTCTAGTGGAGTCGCGTCGCGCCTGTCTGCGGAAGCCTATAATATGCGCGTCTAGCCAGTATCCGCCGGTTTTAAAAGAGTCTAGCAGTTCAAATAAACAACCAAACAATATTTTGGTACCGCAGTCTCCTAGGTATTGTAAGTATTCAGCCGGGACCAAACTCATGGTCAGCCCACAATGACAAATAACGAGTACACGATCCATACGGTGCATCATTCAGACGCAATAAAAGATTGAACACGTATGAATAATGTATCGAATAGTAGGCTCATCATTGTGGGCAAATATCAGTCGATTTGCTTACAATAGGTGCACTCATAAGCTAGCTAAACTGTACTAATATCGGTATTGTCGTCTGTTTATATATGGTAACGTAAGGTTAGATTGATTGATGTCATGTAGTTACTTGCTTGTTTTATGACGTCTTACATGCAGCCAAAAGGGGTTGTGCCTAAGTAATAACAGCCACACAGCTCGATTGATCAGGTAAAGCTACGCTTGCCGCGGTTGGTCCGTGGATGACTGACCATCTCTACACACCGTTGGTCTCGGCTGTCATTCGTGGATCTATAAGTTATAACAGTCGTTACGGGTCGTCTAAAGCCCGAAAGCCCAGCAAATGGGTTGTGGTGTTCAAATGAATATTAATGCATGTATGTAGCCTGTAAACCGCAGTTTATGACTTATAAAGTTAGGCGTCTTCATAATAGGCAGTTTGGATGGTCAAAGAGGATGACTCCGACTGATTTCTGACTGCAACAATAATGTAACGGCCTACTCGCGTCTTCTTTCCATGGGGGTAGGCAGAAACTACTGAAAAATACTTTATTTATATGACAAAACAACCAAAGAAGACGTTGAATGGGGTCTTGCGTTGTCGGGAACAACATTGCAACCATCTCACATTTAGTACAAAACTAAACAAAAGTGAATCAACTCAAAAAACCCCCAAAAAAGCTCAAATACGCCAAATTCTAAACTAGTTCGGTTTTACAAGTAGATATAATACGTATTCTCTTTGACCTTGACCTTGCCTTGATCATCCAGTGCGCAAATAAAATGCCAGCTGTTAAGCCATAACTCCATTATTTTCAAAACATTTCTAGTTTTCATGTCAAACGTTGTCATTTATAAACAGAATGTAAACAAAAATACGCTTTGGCATCGTCCTTTCTCGACAGCGGTTGTTACGCAAGCATAGCCGAGGCAAATTGTTATAGCATGCATCGCCCTGATTTCACACGGCAACAACACCGCGCAATATCTAGAAGCTGACGCTGCACACGTGCCTCGTGTCGTCGCGAAGCTGACACCGGACGCTAGCGACCCGATTCCAAATTCATGCATATTCTTTGGTCAATCGTCGACTGAATAATACCTTTAATAATTAATTAGATTTATAATATAATTGTAATTTTTGGTAATAATTAAATTCTTATAAGTAAATAAAATCGGTTTTCTTTGCATCCTCTGCTGCCACCAAACATAATTGGCGCAGCCGGTAGGATTTTCGAAGCGTAATAGGTACGTGACGCGTCAAGATTTCCCCCAAAATCGGACCGAAGTCCCGCGTGGCTTATCGATTCTCGAGAATCCTGAACCTACATACATCGTGAGGCGCCAGCAGAGGTGAATCCAGACATCGATTCGGCAGGAGAACTATGTTGTAAGTACTTTGAATCTTTCAAGTCCCTACTGTCCTGATTTTATTCTAACCTAGATCCCTACCTGTCATTTATAGTCAATTTTTTATCGCAGTCGCGCATCGTATAATAGAGATATTGTGTGTGTAAGATTTATTTTAGTGTTTTATTTAATAGCTTTCAAGATTTTCCACCCAAGAGAGTCACGTAACCCTAGTTTAGGTAGTAGTAGATCGAATAGGCTTAGCACTATGGACGAGTCTAGGCAGTTAGGTGAACCAGCACTGCTGGAAGCAAGTAAGTCACAGGGCACGATAGGAGAAATTCTTAATTCACTTAAGGTTTTGCCTGATTTCGATGGCAACCCTCACGTGTTAACCCGTTTCATAAACCTCTGTGACCAACTGGTACTTGCATATTTCAAGACAGAGCCGGGTAATGAGTTAAACAATTTGGCCCTCATAAACGGCATATTAAACAGGGTTACGGGTTCCGCAGCTCGATTGATAAATACTAACGGTATTCCCGAAAATTGGATTGGTATTCGAAGTGCACTAATCAATAACTTCGCTGACCATCGCGACGAGACCGCTTTATATAACGATTTGTCATTGCAAACTCAGGGGTCTTCTACCCCACAAGAATTCTATGAGCGCTGCCAGAACCTATTCAGTACAATCATGACATACGTCACATTGCATGAAACGGTGGCCACTACAGTTACAGCGAAACGTGACCTTTATAAGAAACTGACCCTACAATGTTACTTGCGCGGTTTAAAAGATCCCTTAGGTTCTAGGGTCCGTTGCATGCGTCCCGAAACGATGGAAAAGGCCTTAGAGTTCGTTCAGGAAGAGCTTAACACCCTTTATATGCAGCAACGCACTGAAGGCGGGTCTAGTAAGAAAGATAACAATCAGCAGCCCTCCAAGCCCAACTCCAATTTACCACTAAATAATTTTATGCCCGGTCCCTCAAGACCACAGATATATAGCATGCCGGGTCTTTTGCGCCCCCAGCAATTCTTCCCTCAACCTTACCAAGGTTGGCGGCAAAATGTACCCCAACCACAACAACTACGTGGCCCTACTCGGACTCAACAAATGTTCCGGGCACCACCTCCAAATTATAACACTCAGGGCAATGCCTTTAGGCCCCCGAATGGATCACCCGTGCAACCCACCAATTTTAACAATACGCCGCGTCCTATGAGTGGCGTCAGCCACTTCGTACCTAAACCTTTACCCCCGACTGGACATGACTGGCGTACAGCTGGTAATCCACCACCCAGCAACTATTTCAGAACACGAGAGGTTAATAACTATGATTGTGTATTTGATCCCTATTACGACTTAGTCTGTGCAACGTATAACCAAGACTATGATGCTTATCAGGAGTACCTAGATTTTTACACTAACTATGGACAATATGAAGCCGCAGTGGTAGAGGAACTTAAGCCAAATGCGGACGAAGCCGGAAACGAAAACCGGAAACCGGATGGAAATTTTCCCGAGGTCCCGAAATCAGAAAAGCCAAAATAGATGTAAATTTTAACATACAGAGACAACTTGGATACATACAAATCCATAACCCACCTTTAAAATTTCTTATAGACACTGGAGCCAACCAGTCGTTCATATCGCCTCAAGCTGTTGAAAAGTACTTTTCCAATGTACCTCTTAGCTATAATCCGTTTGAAGTAACCAACGTGCGCACTGTTTATAAAAATAACTATACAATAACCTTGCCTAGTTTCCCCGAATTTAAAGAGGAAGGCGATATTACCCTATTCATCTTAGATTTCCATAAGTATTTTGATGGCCTTATTGGCTTTGATTTATTGGACTCATGGGGTACTAACATTGATCTAAGAAACAGGAAACTAATCACCAGAAACACTGAGATACCCATTACTATGTATGACTCTCGCAATGCTAATCTCTATGAGGAAATTATACCAGCTCAGACAGCTAAGTTAGTAAGATTGCCCATAAACTCCCACGATGGTGAGGTATTCGTTCCTGACCAGATAATTAGTAACTGTTTAATTTCTGATTGCTTAACCACAGTAAAAGAAAACAGAGGATGGGTACAAATCTCAAATAAGTCACCTAATGACGTAATCTTTTCAATGGCCCGTCCCGTTACTGCCGAACTATTTAACGTACAGAGCGAACATGTAGAGCAATTGTCTGACCGCACACAGGAAGTTTTATCGCGTCTCCGGACCGACCATTTAAATCCAGAAGAATTGGCAAATCTAAGAGCTTTATGCGCACGGTACTCAGACGTGTTTTATCTCGAAGGAGAACCTCTAACATTTACGAACAAAATTAAGCATAAGGTTAGGACGACTGACGAAATCCCCGTCCATGCTAAAAACTACAGATATCCGTATATCCATAAACAGGAAGTTAAAGACCAGATCAATAAGATGCTCGAGCAGAATATAGTCAGACCGTCGGATTCTGCATGGAGCTCTCCCGTTTGGGTGGTCCCCAAAAAGGCAGACGCTTCGGGTAAGACCGAGTGGCGCCTTGTGATAGATTTTCGCAAAGTCAACGAAAAAACTATTGATGACAAGTATCCCATACCGAATATTTCAGACATATTAGATAAGTTAGGCAAATGCCAATACTTTAGCACCCTGGACCTTGCCAGCGGATTTTACCAAGTCGAAATGGACACTTCTGACATACACAAAACTGCTTTTAATGTAGAAAATGGACATTACGAATTTCTAAGAATGCCGATGGGTTTGAAAAACTCTCCGGCAACATTTCAGCGTGTAATGGATAATATCCTAAGAGACCTTCAGGACATCTGCTTAGTGTATTTGGATGACGTCATTCTGTTCAGTACATCCCTACAAGAGCATATTAATAATTTAGAAAAAGTTTTCAAAAGATTAAGGGAATCCAACTTCAAGATACAGATGGATAAGTCCGAGTTCTTGAAGCTGGAGACCCAGTTTTTAGGGCATGTCGTCTGTAGAGATGGAGTTAAACCAAATCCAGATAAAATTAGCGCTATAAATAACTACCCATTACCTAAAAATACTACAGAAATTAAACGTTTCCTTGGTCTCCTTGGATATTATAGGAAATTCATACCGGATTTTGCACGTATCACAAAACCCATGACCCAATGTTTAAAGAAGGGATCCAAAATAGTTCATGACCAAAATTACATCAGCTGTTTCGAGCACTGCAAGACGCTGTTGACAAATGACCCAATTTTACAATACCCGGATTTTACCAAAGAGTTTTTATTGACCACTGATGCCTCCAATGTCGCATTAGGGGCCGTGTTATCGCAGGGTCCAATAGGTTCGGATAAACCCATTGCATACGCCTCCAGAACTTTAAACTCAAGCGAACTTAACTATAGCACAATAGAAAAGGAGTTACTAGCTATTGTGTGGGCTTGCAAATACTTTCGACCTTATCTATTTGGTAGAAAATTCAAAATTATTACCGACCATAAACCTCTACAATGGGTTATGAGCCTCAAAGAACCCAATTCCAGACTTACAAGATGGCGTTTGAAGCTATCGGAATACGATTTTTCGGTAGTTTATAAGCAAGGCAAACTAAACACCAATGCCGACGCCTTATCCCGCATAGAGCTTCATAACGAAGAAGTAAGTTCAATAGCTGTAAACCCGTCTGAAAAGAACCAATCAACTGACGATTCAAGAACGATTACAGCCTCAGAGGCCGCAAATGACTCTAACACCTTAACAGTCCATACCGACGGCGAAAATCCTATCCTAGAAGTCCCTATCACTGAGCAACCACTCAACAAATTTACTAAACAGCTAGTATTCACTATCGTAGGCGACATCAAAGGAAGACCAACCGTCACAAAACCCTTCGACACGCACACGCGTACTGCCATTCAATTGACGGAATCCAATCTGGAGGAAGATGTCATTAATGCTATTAAAGAGTATGTTCACCCTAAAATCAAAACAGGCTTACTAATAAATCCACCGTTAGCAATGTACACAGTTATACCCATAATCCAAAAGACTTTTAAGAACTCAGCCATGAACCTAGTACTAGCAAAAACCGAATTGGAAAATATAAGAGAGTACTTAAGACAGCAAGAAATAATTAACAAATATCATGACGGTAAAACAAATCATAGAGGTATAAATGAGTGTTACTTAGCCCTGTCTAACAAATACTTTTGGCCTAAAATGAGAGAGCACATCACTAAACTAATCAACGAGTGCACAGTATGCGGCCAGGCTAAGTATGATCGCAATCCCATAAAACAACAGTTTCATCTCGTCCCTCCACCTAGTAAGCCTTTTGAAACCGTCCATCTAGATCTACTAACTATTCAGAGTGAAAAATTCCTAACTATTGTTGATGCTTTCTCAAAGTATGCTCAAGCCTATTTCTTAAGAGACGGGACAGCAGTAAGTGTAGTGCAAGCGTTATTAAAATTCTGTACCCATCACGGAGTACCTTACACTATAGCGACAGACAATGGCCCGGAGTTCACCAACCAACTGCTCGCCGAGTTCACAAGACTACATAAAATCCAACACCATAAAATAGCACCTCACACTCCTAATGAAAATGGGATTGTCGAGCGATTCCACTCAACTATCTTGGAACACCTACGTCTTTTAAAAATGCAACAAAAGAACGAATCCGTTTTAAATTTAATAAACTATGCCCTCTTGGCCTACAATAGCTCTATACATAGTTTGACGAGATGCAGACCAATCGACATTATTACTGGACATTTCGACCCACGAGACCCATTGGACATAGATTTAACTACCCATTTGTTACAGCAGTATACAGTCGAACATAAAAACAAAATGACGAAAGCTTATAATTTAATTCACGAGTCTAGCATGACCCAACGCAAAAATTTAATAGATGCTCGTAATAAATCTAGAGAGACGGAAAACCAGTACCCACCGGAACAACAAATATTTGTGAAAAATCCCTTTGCCTCTCGCCAAAAGATAGTACCCCGCTACACGCACGATACTGTCATAACTGACCTACCAATACATATATATACACGCAAAAAGCGTGGACCCATTGCTAAATCAAGATTAAAAAGAGTACCTAAAAGTGCCCGATTGTTACAGGACCCTCCTAGTACTTCATCTGCTCCTGCATTCGGCCCTAACACAGGAGATAAAACTTGAAAATCTCGACGATGGCCCCGGTGTATTACCTTTTAAATTAGGTCCCTGTAGAATAGTATCTCACCACCATACATTTTTACAACATTTAAACCTTCAAGAATTGCAAGATAAAGTCAACACCGTTCGTAATCAATTAAGAGAAATAAACCCCTACCTTAATAATAGAAGCCTTTCTTTATTCCAGCCCCATATTAAATACTTAGAGGACCAGCTCCAAACCGTCCTTGACCAATTGCAGTCATTTGAAACTACCCGTTCTAAAAGAGGTCTCGTAGATGGACTCGGTTCTGTCGTTAAAAGCATAACCGGTAACCTTGATTATACCGATGCAGTACATTTCAATAATGCTATAAAATCTCTCCAAGATAATGAAAACAAATTGTTAACAGAATTTAATAATCACGTGAGTCTAACCAAAACTTGGGTAACACAACACTCGAAAGTAGTAGATAGCATGGTAGACAACCAGAACAGATTAATGGCCTTGGTTAGAAATATTAGTCAGAATTTGGATAAAGGAAATCAAGAGTTAATTCAGTATGCTCATCTAGGACAAACCATTTTAATAGTTAGTGACAACGTTGATAGGCTATCGCGAGAGATATCGAAGTTACAGATCATACTAGCATTCATAAGAACGTCAACAGCACACCATGACGTTATTAGTCTAGATACCATTAGATCTATAATAAGCAAATTAACTAGGTTATATGGTAGTGATAAGGTATTAGATATAGGAGCTAGAGAATATTATGACGTTATACAATTAGGTTCATATTATATAGGTAATGAAATAGTTATAGTCTACAAGTTCCCGATCATTCTACCCCAGACATATGATCTATACAAGATATCCATAGTCCCCAACAAAAACCACGAAATACTCGTCCCTCACTTCCAATTCCTTGCAATCCATCCGAAAGATTTCAAGTACATAGAGGCTGAATGCCCGAAGTCCACTAAAGGGTATCTATGTGAAGAGATACACAACGTACAAAGCAGAACTTCGCCGGACTGCATTGGAGCCCTCATCACCACGCAGACGAGACTTCCTGAATGCAAACCAGTCACGATATCTCTTCAAAAATCAGCCTACGAGAAACTCGATGACCGACACTATACCATCAGCTTCCCGACCCCGACGAAAGTACGTCTATCCTGCGAACAAGATCTCCACAAGTTACTGCAAGGAAGTTACCTTGCCATACTTCCTCACAACTGTTTTATTCAGACAGAAGAGTTCACCATCTCAAACTCCAATGATCGATTGAAAGGTCAAGCTTTGAAGATAATAGATGTTCCTAAAGAAGATATTCCCAGCCCAACGGCACGCCCACTATTCAACCTCAACTCTATTAACTTGGATGATCTTCACGCTACCAATAAGGAGATTTCACTGCAGTCACCGATACAGTTCGACACACACTCAAATAGCAGCATCTATCATACAACTATACCGCTGTACGTGTTACTACTCAGTGCATGTGCACTAGCTGCATACTTCACTTATCGAAGATGTTATCCGAAGCAGATCAATCTTAAGAAAGAATCCTCCGATGACAAGGAAGTTCGACCGCAGATCATCTACGCTATACCAGAGACACAAAGGGATAGAACAGATCATCTCCCAGCGCAATTTACGACCAAGGTCTTCAATAGTCGCTGTTCTTCGGGGGGAGGTGTTACGCAAGCATAGCCGAGGCAAATTGTTATAGCATGCATCGCCCTGATTTCACACGGCAACAACACCGCGCAATATCTAGAAGCTGACGCTGCACACGTGCCTCGTGTCGTCGCGAAGCTGACACCGGACGCTAGCGACCCGATTCCAAATTCATGCATATTCTTTGGTCAATCGTCGACTGAATAATACCTTTAATAATTAATTAGATTTATAATATAATTGTAATTTTTGGTAATAATTAAATTCTTATAAGTAAATAAAATCGGTTTTCTTTGCATCCTCTGCTGCCACCAAACATAATTCGGTAATAAATGTTGTCATTCATGTTCAGTGCAGAGAAAAGGTCAAATGCACTGGTCAAGGTAACGTATTATTGTTTTAAATTGAAAGCAATCATTGATTTAAGAGTCGAAAGGAAATGAAAAAGACCATTGGCAAAGGTCACAAATACCAATTAGCTTAATTAGCCTATAACGTTCCCACTGCTGGGACATAGGCCTGCTCTCTGTGAGAGGGAGTGGGCCGTAATCCACCACGCGAGCCCATTGCGGGCTGGTAAATGTCAGATGTTTTCGAATTTTTGGTTCTAGGACATGCCGGTTTCCTCACGATGTTTTCCTTCACCGTTTTGAGAGCAGTGGTGATGAAATAATTTACAGAAAGTAAAGCACTTGTCTGGTTTCGAACCTACGACCTAGAAGTCGGATGTCGCGACCGTTACCACTGGGCCACTACTGCTCTCTAAATAACAAGTAGGTATCTTATTAAACTGTAATATCTCATATTTGGGCACACATCTCCAATCTCTCAATAATTATATTCTGACCAATCTCTCTTTTCCAATCTTATTGGAACCTATATGCTCGAGCCGTTTGGGGTTGAAACTCTAGGGCCATGGAATCCGAGTGCCCACTTAGTTTTCCGAGACATTTCCAAGCGGTTGGTAGACTCTTCACGTGACCAAAGGGCTGGCCTATTTTTCGGCCAAAGAATCATCATTGCCATAAAACGTGGCAATGCTGCCAGCCTTTTGGGCACTTTTCCCATTAACAACGATGCGGATGTATTTTTTGATGACGTATGATTATTTTCTTTTTTATATACCTGTACATATTATTATCTCTCAGGTCTTGGACGACAAATCAGATATCGCAAATCATGGATCAATTTATTCTGGAAACATTTAGGATGGTTTTTACCCTGAGCAGAAAATTCGAGAAAGCAAAATGTTATTTTATAATAATAAACTAATAATCAGTCAATCATTTATAAAATAAAATGTAGTTTATCGACTACTAACTGCTAATTTAAACCCAAACATGCGTTTTAATTACATTTAACATGAGTTTCAGTACCTAAATTTTCCTGCAATTCACATTTATTATACTAAACGAATTCATCAATAATAATCATCTAATAACAGACTGATGACGTGACTGATCTGTTTATTAACAGAAACAAGATACCACTTTTGTGTTAGTCATAACATCTCCTGTACTTTTGTTGTGTATAGCATTGTATGTGTGTAGGTAATGATTTTAATGTAATTCGTCTGGTCACCACTCGTTCGGCTTGATGACTAAGTCAGGACCTTGGGCACACGTGATTTTATCATTTAATGATGCAGCTTTGAATAGAGACTTTTATAGCAGTAGGTAAAGAAATACTAGATATTGGCGCAATTATACATTTGTAAAACAAGTTCTAACAAGTAGGTAGGTGTCTACCTAAACAATCCGATGAAACAAGCATAAATCTTAGTTCGGTAAGTACATAGTAAGGAAGAAAGAAAACATATTTATTGGGGCACAGAAAGATCACTAACACTAAACACACTCTACATAAAAAAAAATATAATTGTAAAATTAAAATAAAAACAGAAAGATCTGTACGAGGCCAAAATGACCTTACATGAACGGTGCCTCTGAGGCACCAAAAGAAAGCAATAAATTTAAACTCGCCTAATGTTTAACATCGTCCTTCTTTTCAAGTCGGTTAATAAAGTAGTACCAACGTCAAGCGAGTGTTCAAAATTAATATTTTGGAAACCCTGTCCAGAGTCCATGAGGTCCACATACTACCATCCCCTAGTTTAAGGGGTTGGGGGATAAAAGTTCTAAGTTTTCGAATTTTTTGTTGTTTGTGTACTAATACTAGCTTACATACCAAATTTCAGCTTTGTAGGACATTAGGAAGTACCCTAAGAATTTTGATGATCATCAGCAAAGATCGGATATTCGGATGCATTTTCACCTAAAGATAATTTTTACCTATGAAAGTATGGAAGCGGCTTTATAAATTATTTGTAATATTTATTACTAGCGGTCGCCCGCGGCTCCGCCCGCGTGGATGTCGGTTACCGCTGCAAAAAGCCTACCCAGGAAAGACACGGTCAGCAAAATGATTCCCAGGTCAATTCACAGACATCGACGACGCAGTCATTATCCCGTCTTGGTGATGCCCACTTCGCAACGGGCCGTGCAGCAGAAATCGTATTATTTTAATTTCGCCATAACTTTAAAACCAAACGTCCAATTTTAATCATTCAAAGACCAAATATTATCTACATAAACTGTACTTAGTGATGAAATAATTTATTTTGATTAGGATTATAGCATGAGTAAAATAAATGCGTTTAAATGTAGTCCAAAAAAAATTCAAGATAAATAAATAAAAAAATGGTTGTTGTGCCTCACTCGACATAGATAGGTATAGTGTGTCGCGGACTTTTTTGTAGATATTTATAAGATCTACAATTAATTAGAACATTTTATGGTTCTATCTTTTATAGTTTAGGCAGCGTACGCAAAATAAGTAACTTTTCTGGTTGATTTTTTACACCTTGTGTCCGAAAACCCCAAATATCTTACGGAACCCTATTTTTTTCCAAAATAAAATTTAGCCTATGTTACTCGTGGATAATGTAGCTTTCGAATGGTGAAAGAATTTTTAAAATCGGTCCAGCAGTTTTTGAGCCTATTCATTACAATCAAACAAACAAACAAACAAACAAAGTTTTCCTCTTTATAATATTAGTGTAGAAAAACCTCGGGATTCTTGATTGCATAACTATTCAGATGTGTATTAATTTTTAAATTAATGTTTAACCCGATACAAATATGTATATGTACTGGAGGAGGGGTGGTTTGTATTAGTTAAAACAAAAAATAAACAAATTACTTACCTACATTATGGATGGATTTATCTTCGTGTTACCTACATTAAGACTTTTTCGATACAAAAGCGCATTCCATGTCAGCCAACATCCCAACTTTAGGTGATAACGCATCCGAATATCCGATCTCTGATCATCAGTGAGTCAGTGACAAAATCAGGGTTTTTTAGATATCAATAAAATCTAAAAAGTCCGCTATTGACAACATAATATCCCGAGAATTTTGTTTATCTGGTATAATCCAAACCCAACTTATAAGGGTTAAAAAAAACGACGAAGCGCTTCGAGAAAAGGTATGTAGTGCCCTTGCGGTCCGCTTGGCTCGTCTTGGCAGAGGCACTACAGTGCCCTCAGATTACAGGCTAAAATTTAAAATGGATTTACAATACCATAAGTCTTTTTACACGCTTTATATTAGCTTCACTTGTATGTTTGTTTGTGTGTTTGTTTGTATGTAATCGACTCCTTTGAGCGCGATTTTGACCCACTTTAAACGGTCAGATTTCATTGAAACTTTGTAAACTTGTCGAGGACCGATGACAATTGAATAATTTAAAAAAAATGAGAAAAAAAATAAAAATAAGTCACGTTTTTGTAGTTAGCAGAACTAAAAAATAGAAAATAAATAAAAGTTTAAAAAACTAAAAAACACGCTTTAAAAACCAAACTAAAAAAGGAGAAAATAATTTAATTCAATTAAAAAGCGTGGGGTGCTTGACATTATTTGATTATAAAAAAACTTTTTCCAAAAAAAAACAACCGACTTCCAAAAAAACACTACAAAGTGAAAAATAACTTCAATTTCGGAAGTCGGTGTCTTTGGAGCTGTATTTGAATTTTTTGTCACCGCCTTCCGAAATTGAAGTTATTTTTCACTTTGTAGTGTTTTTTTGGAAGTCGGTTGTTTTTTTTTGGAAAAAGTTTTTATTTTTCACTTTTTAGTGGTTCACATGTGCTTACCCCTTCACAGCATACCGGCGTGATGTTATGTTATGAACTGGTGTAAGCAATAGACAGACATGAGATTTCAGCAATCCCAGTCCATTTGCTATCATTTATTGAGGAGTTCCGTTGCCTATCTCCAAAGTTCTTCATCAGATCTTCACCAAATTGAAATTAGACCACTCCGAGAAAGTACTCTTCCGAAAAATAGCTAAATCGCTTCGTGTGCCTATAAAATTTGAAGAGTTCTCTCTATTTCTCCAGGTTCCCATCATCAGATCCTGACTTGATGATCATGGGACCACCTGGGAAGTATACCCTTTCAAACAAAAAAAACAAAATCCAAATCGGTCCAGCCATCTTCGAGTAATCGGGGAACATACATAAAAAAAAAAAAAAAAAAAGGTTCCGACGAATTGATAACCTCCTCCTTTTTGAAGTCGGTTAAAAATACCCCAAAGAGCACCCCACGCTTTTTAAATGAATTAAATTATTTTCTCCTTTTTTAGTTTGGTTTTTAAAGCGTGTTTTTTAGTTTTTTTTAGTGCCAAATCTGTAATATGGATTGGTAACCTTATCACGCACTCAAATTAAGTTGATGACATAACCCACCTTGCAAAAGATCGCGGCGATAAACACATGCAAAAAGATTATACAAAAATATATTTTTAGATAAGTATTATAAAACCACCTATCGTGAGCGCTTATTTACTACTTTTTGTAACTTCACAATATATTGTACTTGTTATGGACGCAATTATAGATAATTGTTACATAGAAAGTTGACTGTTTATACTTTTTACATACAGTGACAATAGGCTATATTCTATGAATGTGAATGGGTAACTGTCCATAAAGTACTATGATTATTGTGTACTGAACAGTGCACATTAAATTAAATACTTTGTTTACTGTGACTTCATCGTTTCGTTTTCCTATTTTGTGTTCCTTTGTACTTAGTTTTATTCGTGTCAATACTCCCAAAGTGTGTCATAATTTGTATTTTACGCGTTGTTGTGGGAGTAAAGATATTAAATAAATGTGTCAACTACTAGGTACCTATTACTTGAGCAGGAGTTGACTACGGGTATAGAAATGGCGTTATTGGTGACAAGTCTGACTTGATACAATTTAAACTACATTTTAAAACAGCCTATTAATGTTAGAATACTTATTAACTTCAAGACTTTATTTATCCAAAAAAGCTGACTTCATGCAATATTTTGCCACTAATGAAGACTTTATACCCCATTTGAATCATAACGATGTTATTTACGGCTCATTTTGTACACGAATAAAATGTAAAATCAATGCAATCGAAATCAAAGAAAACTGGAACCAAAAATAATCCACACTAATTGAGTTAGTACCTACTTTCAACTTCAATAAGCATTCCAAAAATAAGGAATGATTGAATTCTCCAAAATTAACTTCAATGAGATTCTAAAAATATAAAATGATTGAATTTTCCAAAAAAAAACTTTGTAAAACAATCTTCTTCGTGCATCCTGAAACTCAGCAAACACAAACATTTCAATCATTGAAGTCAGCTTTGTGAATACTTGGCCCGGTTGGGGCAAAGGTTGAACGATTGGTTTCTTTGCTATGAGTCGCGTGTTGGATTTCCTGAATTTGGCCTCTATAGATTTGTATTTTCGGATGTGGATGTTGGTGTAAATGTGAGATTGGTGCTTGTAAACACATCCACTATCGTAATGTACTGTAATGCAAACAATGTATGAACACGAAGAGTTACATTCTTAACATAATTAAAAACAATATACTAACTCTGATTTCAAGCAATTCCAACAAAATGCTGAGACGACATACTATCCGGTCGTACGATATCTACGTTTACCGAAACACGAGTATAAAAATGAACAAAATAACTGAATGTTGCTGACCTTACTCAAATACTTTGCGAACTTATGTCGATGATGTAATTCATAGAAACAGGTTACGGTGTCGAGTTAGTTTCGCAGATTTGCCGTGTTTTCGTCAAATGTTGTTTGTGGGTAGTTATTATTTACCAAGGTATGTGTGATTGTTTTCAGTTTCAATGTTTTATGTCACTAAAATTAGTAGATTTGTTATTATTTACCTGTTTTTAGGCAAGAGGACAGTGAAGTATATTTTTTTACCTGAAGAACCCTTACTTATTTCGCATCTTATTTGTAAATACTTTTATTGGCAATAAACAGTTTTGTACAAACAAGGGAATATCCGTAAAATGACTAAGATTTTAATTAAAAACGTTTATGATTCATTGTAGGTCAAATTTTGAACAAATAAACACAACCTTTTCGTCATTCAGTAACACAATTTAATGTAAGAAATATTAATAATCAAAATGGCAGCATTTAAAACAAATATTATTGCAGTTTGACGCGTGCACCCAATTGGCTCGCTCCCAACTCGCAAATACGCAAATTTTGACGGATATCGTCGAATCCGCCGCGCAAGTGTCTGCCTTGCGCAGGCGCACACATTTAGATCAAAGATGCAGTTTCAATTTGTCACAGGAGTGTTGCACTGATTAAGTGGGTAAAGTTGATTGAGCTAAATCACCTGATATTATCCTTAGATTAGCAAAAGATACATAAACCTACTGAAAAAAATCGACTTGTGATAAAAGAGTGCGTTTTCTTTTGACCAGTGCCCTATATGTTTTTATTCAATAAATACTTTATTGTTTATCACGTCATAATATTTCAAAGGACAAAACATGTATCCAACTAGTGTACAATGGATGGATTTATCGTACAAGGCCATCTCTTAGACAACCATTAGTTGTACTGAAAGAAATGAGAGACATTTTTCATTCAGCTGTTGTGTCCACATAATTTATAATCACTTGTTTGCGTAGAATTATTCATCCTGTTGTTAAAGTATGAATATCACAAAATTCTACGTCTATTACTGAAAATAACAAGCACACAAAGCATAAGTAGGTACACTAAATTACTGTACAAAAGCGGACTAAATGCTTTAGGCATTTTCTACGAACCGAGGTATATTGATGATGCTTTAATAAAAGAGAGTCACTGTTATTTACTTAGCAAGTGAATGTTTATTAATTTGTCTGGGGTGGGTACCACAACAATTGTTTTTTGTTTTTTAAATAACAACCAACTTCCAAAAAAGCATGCTTTCCTTTCTTTAAAAAAAAATGCTTTCAGTATTTTAGTATTTTCGTTTTTTTACCACCGACTTCCGAAATTAAAGTTATTTTTCATTTTGTATTGTTTTTTTTTGGAAAGCATTATTTTTAAATTTCTATTCGACGTCTAAATAACATTACTTCTTCTTTTGATATCGACGGTACATCTATATTGCACTATTTGGGCCTAGTATATGGCCACGTTTATTGCGGCGTCAGAGGCGAAAACTAAAATAAAATAAAACTTACCAGTATCACCCACAGCCTGGCTTAGGGTATTCTCCGTCACCGGACGCAACGCCTCAACAGCACTAATGTAGCCCAAACGGTCAGCGATAGCGCAAGCCGTCTGCCCATTCTGTAAACAAGAATACGTCTTCACTCTCTTCTTCTTATAAAAAGAAGGACTTAAAGCCCTCAGGAGTGGACTGAACATGGTACACGAGTTCGTAATGGAGTTCTTAACGATACAATGATTATAAATCAAGTAAATTGATTCGCAATCACAGTGTTTTCCTACTGTTTGTTGGTATATGAAGTGGTCATTTTCTGAGTGGTATGACGTATGATATTGACGCGTGTATGCCTTCGTACTTGTTAATTTACTGAGACAGATAACTCTGGGAGTATAATTCACTTTGTTAAAGATATCGTGTGCAATTAATTACTTTTATTTTATCTTAATTATTGCTCTTTCGTGAATTATGAGACAGCGAGCGTACTCCCGACATATCTGAGTTATAAATCCATTTTTTTTTGGTATTTATTATTATTAAAACATTTTTTTCGGACACTTGTTCCATAGATATTTGTTAGTAATACAGCTTACGTCACTATGTTAGTACCTATACTTAATTAAAATTATTCTAATTCATATATCTTCTTGCAGCATCAGACCCGCAGTTATGCAAACGGGTCCAATACTCCAAGAAAACGCTGTCTGGTCTATTCCCAATCAATACAATTGGATTCCAACTTTGCTAGGAGAAGTTAGAAGAAAGCCTTTCTTATTAAGGGGAACCTAGTCGCGGGCTCGAACTCACTGGTGGGCCTGGTTAAAAATCACCCTGTCTCACCAGGCTTCGTGTCTGACAGAGATAATATCAGTGATGAGCAGTTAGACGCTAGTCTACACGCACAACGTTATTGAGTGAGATGCAGGATCATTTATAGTACAAAATTCGCGAAAAAATTAAGAAAAGTCCTTTGGAAGATCGGGTTTTATGAAAAAGCCAATGCATAAATCAATGACCAATAAAGTTTATTGAACTTTTCGATAATTGAACTTTGTCGGTACCGACTTAGTTTTGGAGATTTTACACATCTTTTATTACTTAAACACGCCCAAAGTTAAGTAAAATTAGCAAGAAAAACGAATCTTTGCTGGCTCCTAACTTTTTAATGGGTTTTATTTTAGTATTCTGTTTCCGTACAGACAATATTAATAATGAGACAAAACGATATCATATTTTACTTTGGATATGCCATGTCAGATAGTGGAGTAAAACACTCCCGAAGTTTGTATGCAAAAAATGAGGACTAGGTTCACCTAAAGGGCTGATTATTGGCCGAGGAGAGCAGTGGTGGCCCCAACTTAAGAGTTGTAGGTCGTGGGTTCAAACCCAGGCAGGCGCTATTACTTTGCGTAAATAATATTGTAGCGGCACTACAGAAAAATACTTCGCAACAATATCTAAAATTACAAAAAGAGAAGCGGCGCCATCTACAATGCCACAGACGAACTACGGAAGACGCACATCATAGAAATCCTAGATCGCGCAGTTAAAGTTTACCGCGCGATTTGCATAGGTACAACATCCCGACATCAACCGTCGGGCAGTTGCCCACCAGACACAACACCCGCCTGGTCGGAGGATCCTCCCTTTACCATAGAGTATGAGTGGACTTTTACACCTTGTTTCTCATACCTCTATAATATCATCACCACTGTTCTCAAAAAGGTGAAAGAAGGAAGGCATGTCCTAGAACCAAAAAATCGAAGACATGTGATGTCTACCAACCCGCACTGGGCCCTCGTGGTGGATTATATAAGCCCACTCCCTCTCGAAGAGAAGAGGCATGTGTACAGCGGCAACATTATAGACTGGATTATTATTGGCCGAAAGTCGAAAGACTTTTCAGTCGGAATAATCTTAATGTTTTGACAGATTTAATATTAACCATTTTTTTTTTCAAAAAGTTTGTTGTGTTTGTGAGTGGGCGTCCGTTAATTACGTGAGGCTATTTTTCGAGCTCCACCCTCCCTCGGGTGAAAATATGTCGTGAGATTTGGCTTGACCCTCCCCCCACCCCCCAATCTCACGTGACATATTGTAAAATCGTTAATCTGTGCTTATTTGCGAAGGATTTATGCGCTGCGTTTGGCTGACTCGGCTGGACGGTGGCGGTTTAACAATCGGGAGCTATTGTGCTACTTTGCGGCGTTGCATAACCGCGATAAATATTATTTTCTAGGATTTAGCCAGATTGGTGGCCGAACCTGTTTAACCAGGTTTTCTCCCAATTTTACATTGTTTTTTTGCGGAAACTTAATACTTAAATGTTAATTACGTGATATTCGACTCGACCCCCTCCCCCCTAAACGCTTCACGTAGTTAATGGACGCCCCCTAATGACACTGTTCACTGAGGGGCGAATGTTTTCGCACACTGGATCTTGAACGCACTGCTTAGTGTGCTGAGAGTTGAAAATCGAACAATGTGTTTTTTCGACGCGCTGGAATACACTCTTTTGTATTCTCAATGCTCGGTTCAATACCGAGAGTTGAATATCCAATAGCGCGATAAAATCCCACCGCGATATATTTAGGTCCGTGCAAAAGTGGACTGAATGTCCTCGTCATTCCATGTACCGAGGCTTGCCGTAATTAGGTACTTTCCGAGCAGGTATAGTATAAGGTATTTAAGACTATCGATACTTACAGCAGACAGTGCATTAGGATCGGCGTTCTGTTTCAACAGCAGTTGGAGGATCAGCGTGTGGCCTTGTTGCGCCGCCTGGTGCAATGGCGTGAACCTGTATAAAGAATATTTAATATTCAAGCCTTAATTAACTGTATGGTGGTTTGTTATAAATGGGTTTAATAAATTGATTTTATCTTCAGGATAAACGATGTTAATGTTTGTAACCGGCCAAACCCGATTTCAGGCCAAACTAGTTTGTCGTAGGCCAAACTGGTTTATTAAGCCGGGGCACGCCGATTAAATGGGTTAGGTTAGAACTGTGCCAAAAGCGCGCGAGCCGAGTGAGCGAAGCGAGCGGCGCCGCGCCAGCGGCCGGCGAGCGTTACTTCCAAAGGCTGTTAACGAAATGGCTAATTAAGCTAGTTGGCTGCGACATATCACGCGTAGGATAAGTCTGTTTGGCCTAGGACAAACTAGTTTGGCCTAGGACAAACTAGTTTGGCCTGAAATTGGGTTTGGCCGGTAACATTAATATTGATAGCTTTGTATGATATGACGCAGATGTAGTTTTGAACCAAACATTAAGTTTTATCTGAGCTATTTTTCCCATCAGCTTCGCCCGAGTGGAGGTCGGAAATTATCACACGGGAACGCAACACCGAGGTAAAACGTATTCTGTGTTAGTTTAGGTTATAAATAGGGATCGGATAATCGGATGCATATTTACCTAAAGTTAATATTTAGTTATAAAAGTATGGATGCGGCTCCTTGAAATATATTTTTTGTAAAAAAATCCCAGGATGCCAGGAACACCGGGAATGTATAAATAGGTGTATAGTATGTATGGAAGCGACTTCTAAATTATTAGGATTGCATAACTATTCAGATGCATATTTATTTAAAATTAACCCCAGTGCAATTGTGTATATGGAGAATGTAAGTGAACACATTTTTTTTTTTTACCTTATTTAAATCAAGATTTTTCGTTACAAAAGCGCGTTCCATATTAGCCAACATCTCAACTTTAGGTGAATATGCATCCGAATATCCGATCTCTGGTTATAAATTATCTGTGTGCCAAATTTCATACAAATCCGTTCGGACGTTTTGGCATGATTGAGTAATATATCATATATCATCATAATCTGATCAATGGTTTCGGAACACATAGAGGACAAACATACAAACATTGTTTTTTAATTATACATAAATAGATTATGAGAACGGATAAAACTTTTTTGCATTTCGATAAATAAAACGATGACTAAAAAATCGCTAAATTTTGCCTGGTTCTGGCGGGCTTTTACATATTGGTTACAATGAACATTATTTTATATTTGTAGGGTTGTACAACAATAATATTCTTTCTTCTTACCCGTGTGCAGCCCTGGCGGTGACATCAGCGTTGGCTCCCAGCAGCGCGCGCGCGGCGGCGTGGTGGCCGTGGTGCGCGGCCGCGTGTAGCGGCGTGTACCCGTCGCGTGTGCGAGCGTTCACCTGCCCTCCGGCCGACATGAGCACCTTCAGGACACCCGTGCGGCCTTCTGATGCTGCTAAGTGGACCGGGGTTAGACCTGAGAGGAAGGAAATGAGGTCATTTGAAAAATCATAGTCCACCATATCTATATCCCAGGACTCCACAAGTCTTTTTGACTTTCCTTTTTAAATCAACGCCAACGCACTGGTTAGCGCCGAGAGTAAAAAATCCAACAGCATGTTTTTTCGACGCGCTGCGATACTTTCTGTTGGATTCTCAACACTTGGTTCATCACCGAAAGTTGAAAATCTATTGCGCGATTAAATCTGGTCGCAAATTTTTTGCACCTACCATTGTTAGCTGGTACGTTGACGTCAGCCCCTCGTTCGACGAGCATCTCGACGCAATCCTCGTGTCCTTCTTGCGCCGCCATGTGTAGCGGTGTGAAGCCTGCCTTAGACTTGACGCTGGGATCCGCATCTGTATGAGAAAACATTCTATGAAAACATCTTTTCTAAGGAAGGGAAAAGGTAGGTACTAAAAATCATAAAATATGAAGTAGGAGTAAATTAATGAAGGATCTACTTGGATTTTTTTAGACAAAATAATGTAGTTTATCGGTTTACAGTTTGTTTTAATTGTACAAACATTAACATAAAAGAACAAACATTACAATTTTACCCATGGTAAATTGGTCAAAAATTGCATATGGAAGGGTCTTAAGTGTGTGTGTGGTTATTATGTGCGGTTTTGTGTGTGTGTTCTTGTTGTTGATAAATTTTTTATTCTACGGTCTGTTTCTGCAGACCGTGACCATAGTTTTAACTATAAAACTACGAAGAATAGAAAGAAGACTGTTATATTTTTTTGTATAAATAAAGAAACAGCTCAATACAAGATACCACCGATATTTGATATTTGTATTATTAAACCGTGACGTTATTCTCATTAGCCATCGATAACATTTAAACATTTTAGCAATAAAGACAAGCAAATACACGTATCAAACTCACCATGTTCAAGCAATGCGAAGGCGATATCCGGATGGTTGTGTCGACACGCGATGTGCAACGCGGAGTGTCCGTTCTTCGCCAGGGAGTGGGGCGACGCACCTATAAGATAACACTCTAGCTTACTGATACTAGCACAACTACAGTTTACTTAGGTCTACATGAGGGATAATTTAGCATATAAAATCTGTTGAAAATCAAGAGAGACCACGAGTCTTCTATTCACGATCGTTCCTTGATAGACCTCAGCCATCGCTTCCCATCTTTTATTAACACGCTTTTATTAGCTCGGGTTGTATGTATGTATGTATGTAACGGAATCTTTGAGCGCGATTTTGACCCACTTTAAACGGTCAGATTTCATTGAAACTTTGTAAACTTGTCGAGGACCGATGACAATTCAATATTTAAAAAAAATGAGAAAAAAAAACACGTTTTGTAGTTAGCAGAACTAAAAAATAGAAAATAAATTATAGTTTAAAAAACTAAAAAACACGCTTTAAAAACCAAACTAAAAAAGGAGAAAATAATTTAATTCAATTAAAAAGCGTGGGGTGCTTGACATTAATTGATTATAAAAAATACCTCAAAAAGCACCCCACGCTTTTTAATTGAATTAAATTATTTTCTCCTTTTTTAGTTTGGTTTTTTAAGCGTGTTTTTTAGTTTTTTAAACTATTTTTTTTTAAATTACTAAATGGGCCTGCTCTTGACCTCGATCACGCCTGATGGAAAGCGATTGATGAGGTCTATGATGGATCGAGCGTGCCCAGAAAATGCCTGTTTACTCTTGTTCAAGGCACTGGTACTCCTGTACTGGTACTGGTACGCATCGACGAAACACAGCAAGCTGCTTGACGTCGGACTCCGGTGGGAGTGTGGCCGCGAACCAGGCGGGCGTTAGCCCTACCCACCCCGGATGGCAAGTATTGGTCCAGTCATCAAGGTATTGGGTGTGACTGTTCAGGATGCGCCGAGCGCTCGGTTCATTCGAGTTACTGGTGGAACAAATTGCGCTACGCGAGGTGGTTTCTTCATGCATCCTGAAAAGGAGGCTCCTTCATGCGTCAGGCGTGATTGAGATTAAGAGCAGGCCTCTTTAGTAATAAAAAAGGTTGAGGTGTTATTCTCTTTTAGTGTTTACAGTAAAGTTACATAGCCTTACTACTAAAAATGTACACACGGCGTATGTATGGTCTATTGCAAAAGTATCCAATGAAAGCATAAACACTCTTTCTTGGGATTGACCTACTCCAATTTTTGCATACTAAATGTTGTTCTTTTTTTTTTTTGCAAACTTATACTCTTCGACATTTGATTATTATTATATACACTTTGACATGAATATTTACTTTGAGAAGTATAATATTATTATTGTTTTAATTATTGTGAATGTGAGGACTGTGTGGATCATGTTTTGTTTTTTTTTTGTTTTGTGTTTCATCTCTTTCTCAGTTAGTTATAATGTTAATCTGCCAGTTTGAGTAATTTATGCGGCCTACCCAAATGTCCTTTCTTTGGTATTGTTCGTAAAATCTTTGAGCTCCTCAAGTTCTGAGTTGAGCTGCATGATTACTGATAAATGCGTGCCCTGATTGGACAGGTCCACTCAATCTGTTTGGTTCTTTCCTCAAAAGACCATATCAGACACCAATCCACATGGTCTTCACATAATCTGACCAAGATTATGTCTGGACTTTAAAAAAGACTGTGACCTCTGAGTTTGTTTCGGCCTTTCTTCTCAGAGTAGTCAGATAGGAAACGCCGACCTCATCTAGTTAAAAAAAATAAAATATGATTGACGTGTAAAAGTGTTTGTACAAACCTACTTACAGAAATAAAATCATTTATCATTTATCAAAGGAAATTAGAAACAGTAATTCTTCTGTATTAAGCTTTCCTCTTACTATCTCATCACTTTTTCTGACAGGTAATGTCTAAAGAACAATTCAATTGTAATTGTAAAGTATCATCGGCGAAAATTTAGGTTTAGAAATTAATATTATTCTAACAGACCACACATATTAATAGTCTCTGAATGAAATTCTGAGAAACAAAATAGCAATGTTATCGATCATCTACTTCACGTATTTTCAAGAGTTCAGGAGATTATTTTTCAAAAACGACTGCATACATTAGTTAACAGGCAGCTGCAAGTATCCAGTGTCCATTTTTAGTATTTCCTTGGTCTAAAAAGTTAAACGGTCTTAAGACATAGCCCCACCTTTGTCCAAGAGCGTGAGCGCGATGTCGGGGTGGCCGTAGTAGGTGGCCATGTGCAGCGGCGTGACGTGGCTGCGGCCCGGCGCGGCGGCGCTGGCGGCCCGCGCCAGCAGCAGGCGCGCCGTGCCCGTGGCGCCGTACTTGGCCGCCAGGTGCAGGGCGGTGAAGCCCTTGCGGGTCTCGGCCTCGATGGGCGCGTTGTTGTCCAGGAGGATGGCGGCTACTTCTTCTTTGCCTGAGGGAAATTTTAATTAGACTAGCTAACCGGACAGACGTTCTCCTTTCCCACAACTTGATCGCAGCGCCATCTACAGGGCCCACATAAGCACAGTTCTAAACCACTCAAGCATCCACAATTATACATTTAAAGATACGTTTGTTTTTTAGTAATATTCCGAGACTGTTATACACTTTATAAAGGCTTTAAGAATGTTGGGCAGGACAAACGAGAAGCCCGCGCAAATACAAAATTCGAAACAGTGACATTACAAAGTAGACTGCGCGAATATGTATGGGAAGTGGTCTAGCGACTAATAGCCATAAATTTTTGATATTTGTGTAGGTATACTTCATCTATACCCTTCTGCAAAACGGCAAAATTGGATTCAGCAATATTGGAAAAAATATAACTTTTGAATTTACAGGATTTTCAAAGTAGCTACAGAAAAATGTTTTTTAGAGACTGTCCTAAACTTTTTGAATTGCTAACTGCATACGCAGATTTTGTAAAAATTATACAATAAAAAATGGCATTTGTGAAATTTCTAGTCCTCTAAACTCGGTCGGTTTATCTGTAGTAATTCCCTCAAGTATAAATGAATAAATAATTTTATTGGAATTGGTAGGCTGTAACATTGGCAGGCAAGAAGCTAAGTCACATAGCAAAACTAAGGAGACATTTTATAACCTAGCTTCTCCTTGACGACGATTTTTTTTAATTAGCCAAAATTTGAGATACAGCCGTGTAAAAAACTCACTGTGAAACTTAGGTGAGGTGAGCTTAAAGTAGCTGTCATTCCACCTGATGTCAGGGATTAAGACTATTGACAGCTCAGCTCAAAGGCAGCGCTGTACTGTAGGTCCCATGGAACAGCTCCATGCTGAGTGGAGACCTCCTTGTCACAGTCACGGAGTGCAGCTGCCGACTATTTATGTTCTATTTATAAATCTATTTTGTTTTCAAGTGACCTTATATTTTTGCATTCACGTGTTTATGTGACTAATGAATCTATTTTTCTTTCCGTCTTTCACATTCCATCTAAGTTTTCACGATAAGATTCTTGAGCCTTCGTCACCAAAACGTTTTTATAAACACGTACCTTCTTTGGCAGCAATATGCAGAGGCGTATATCTGTCCTTAGTAGTGGCGGCGACGTCAGCGCCGTGCTGCAGCAACAGCGCGGCGATGTCGGCGTGGCCCAGTCGCGCGGCCACGTGCAGCGGGGTCTGCTCCTCGCGGGCACGGGCGTCCACCTGGGCGAAAGGAAGGGATGACATTTTTAATTTAAAATCAAATCAAATCATTTTTATTTGTGTAACATAAGTAGTGTATACAGTAAAAATAAAAGCAGTTAAATTAAAGTCATAGGTCGCTATGTTATGCCAAAAGGCGTACAAATATGGTTGCATGCGAAATAAAATAATGACCATGAGAGAGGTAAACATAAAATATTTGGTTGGTATGTCAAAATTAGTAGAATTATGATATAATAAAATAAAAACAAAAATGAAAAATGTCACAATTTGGAATAATTTCTACAGTCAATGCATAAATAAAGAATCAAAAATTACAATTAGTCACAATATATAAAAATAACATAAAATCCATACAAACAAACCATAAATAAATAAACAATAAAATCAAAATCAAAAGTCATTTATTCAAACTAGGCTGTGAGTCAGCTCTTTTTGAACGTCAAAATTACATAAGACAGTCCCCCAAAACGCCCGCCCTTCACCACTTCCTAGTGCTTTAGCTGAGAAGAAGAAGTAGCGCAACAAACTACCCAGCAGCACAGCTGTCTGTTAAGTTAGAAGAACTTGATTCTATACAATAATAGGTAATAAAAATTACGAAACAAAAAAAACATTAAATTTGCTATATGTATATTAAATGCAGTCTTCAATTCGTCATGATAAATGATCTATGTAAAATACTGGTATTCAACTGCATCCGGTTACACGTGACGCCGACCCCCACATAGGTGGGAAAAAAGTATTGATCTTCTTAGCGTGTCGATAGCAATCTAAATACAGTCAGCCCAGAATTTTGCTACGAGCTTGGCACTTTCAGCAGCGTCCATCAGATCCTGTAGCGTGTAGACAACTGGACACGCTGGACAAGTAAGTGCCCCATTGTTTGTGGAACAGCACCAAAAACATGAAAGTATTACTAGAGTCATTATATTTACGCATTTCTAATAATGGACCGGTAATGCGTAAACAACAATAAATGTTAGTTGTTATGATAAGTTTAAAAACTAGGTTAAAAATAGGTTTAAAGAAAGTAAAAGGTAAGGTAGGTAAGTAAAGGTAAAATAGGTTTGTTTCATTCCCCTGTGACGTACTGTTATAATATATAATATATATTTACATACCCCACAAAAGCGGATAGCAAGCTCTCTTTCTATCAATACAATTGCGAAAATTGTTCATCTCAGGTTCCATCGGTCTTATAGACAAGCGACCGATGACATCATAAAGTCGTAAGAAAGTTTATAAGGAACGTATAATGCACACCCTTGAAGGGTACCTGCCGATGTATTCTGTAAAAATCTCACCGTGAGAACTGAGGTGAAGTGACCGTGAAGTTAGCCGTCCATCCATCTGATGCTAGGGATTAATACTAATGACAGCTCACTTCACCCAAGTTATCACGCTGAGATTTTTACTGAATAGCACTGCTGGACCACCTTCAAACGAAAGTAAAAATATCGCAACAGGATTTTATCGCGCACTCGATTATCAACTCTCGGTGTTGAACCGAGCTTTGAGAATCCAACAGAGTGCATCCTAGCACGTCGAAAAAACATACTATTGGATTTTCAACTCTAGGCGCTTAGCTGTGCGTTTAAGATCCAATGCGCAAAAAATCCCTGCTGACAGTGAAAATACTACAATACCTTACTGATTGAGTATCGCGTATAGCCAAGGACGCTTTTGAAGTTTCCTACTCAGAAACAGGCCAAATGATGGTAAATTGAAAGAGGTCAGGTACTCACGGGATGCTGGGAGCCAGGGGATCACCACACTGTATCACTTCAGTCGTATTTCACGATATTTTGGTGTTTTTTTTTCACCGCGCGCGTTGTCCCCGGCCGGCAACGTTCGTTTCGTTTTTCGAACTCCCATTTTCTCTCCACGCCGTCAGATGGCGGGAGCGATGCGTTGTCCTTCTCGCACTCACAGCGATAGGCGAGTGCAAGTGGCGGTGAATTTAAAACAGGGAGGAAAAGGAAAGGATTGGGAATAGCTGTTCACTTACCTTAGCATTATTCCGAAGCAGCACTCTCACGAGATCAGTCTGATGTGCCCGGGCGGCCAGATGTAAGGGTGTCTCGCCTCGAGCTGTGGCCGCGTCAGCAGTAGCGCCGGCGCCGACCAGCACGAGAGCTATGTTCATGCAGCCCATGAAGGATGCCACGTGTAGCGGGGTGAGGCCAGATTCTGTTGTTGCTGATTTGCCTGTGGAAAGATAAAGGTGGGTTTATGAGACGGGAGATATTTGGAGGCCTGTTGCTTGAAAGAAATGGAACTGCGATAAAACGATAGGATAAAGCACATTTCATACGAATAATTGAAAGCACAATCATGTTCATCCACCACGGTCCTAGGTAGCACAATAAAAAAAAACTGAGGGTCGGTGGATCAACGTCAAGAACGAAGTTCCTTACGCATTTTATTTAACTCCAAATGTAACGTCAAAATACAGTTTGAGTATTTTGACGTCACTATCGGCTTCAGTACCCTCGAAATCCATGAAAATGACGCCGGTGATGATTTTTTTAAAATTTTCGCAGCCGCCATCTTGGATTTTAATTTTGACCTTACTATCGGCTTTAGCGCCCTCGAAAACCATGAAAACGACACGCATGACGAAAAACTAGTGTGGTTTTAGCCAGCAGGAATCAAACAGTTGATGAAAATAATATAAAGAGCCCACTATTAGTTTATTACTATTACCTACTATCGAATTTGTTATCAGTATTTCTATCTACAAATAAAACTCACTAGCGCCATATTTCAGCAGTAGCTCGACAACTTTGAGCCTATTCTTTTTGCAGGCGATGTGTAGCGGAGTGAACCCATTCAATGCGCGTGCGTTGGCGTCCGCGTTTCTGTCTAGAAGGAGTTTTGCGACCTGTAACATAAATAAAATTTGTTATTAAAACTGTTATTCTAAATACGACTTTAGTGTGTGAGATATTTGGTTGATATTCCCCTGATACCATATCCCGGATTAAAGCGAATAATTCAATTCTTTGAATATTTATTTTCTAGCTTTTGACTACTGTAATCTCGTATGTATCTAGCTTTGTATAAGAGTAAGACCAATACCAAATTCATCAAATATTATTTGTATCTCAACATACTAAATCCGACTTTATTGCCTACACGATAAGATAAACCTAAACTTCTTTAATTACACAAAAGGTTGAGTTTACCTTGACATGTCCACAATGTGCAGCGACGTGTAATGCCGTCAGGTAGTCCACTGTGACGTCATCGATGGGCGCGCCCTCTGCCAGTAGAACTTTGGCCGTCTCCACGTGTTCGCCTTGCACGGACATGTGGAGAGGGGTCAGACCGTTCTGAAAATAAAAAAATATTTAAGTAAACATTTCAATGGCAAATGAATGATCTGATATGATCGCTTGACCAGTAGATTCATGTTTATGGTTGAAATTAGCTAAACGAAGTAAATTAACTTCAGCCAAATTCCCAAGCAGATACAGTTGACTTTCAAACGTAACTTTGCTTATAAATCGACGATTAAGGGACAGCTGTCAATTTGTCGGGCCAATTCAAAGGACTGCGTGCGCCTGCCGGGTTTTCTGATCTACATACTACTAAGTAAGTACCTAGCCAGGTTTATTTGAAACGCCATTTGTTCACAAAGGTAGAGTAAAAATGCACAAAACTGGTAATTAAATATTTTTAAATGAAGACAACCTTAACGTAGACAGCAGAGATAAGAGTTACGCGATAGAAAGAGAGGTAACTTCTAGGTTCTAGGCAATTAGCGCTGTGCGACCTGAATTGCACCTTATTGTGTCGTAGCAAGAGTCGCTATTTATTTAAATGATTTTGCGAACGTAAGAAGGATCTAATACAAAAGATCAAATGGAATCTTGCTAAGACGGCCTACACATATACTTTAGTACTTACCTACAAACCTACTAAAACAAAAATACGAAACTAATAAGTTGGCGACGAACGATAACGTCAATATAATTGGTAGATAAACCATAAGAATAATAAATAATCATTCTTATGCGAAAACCGCCATTTTAATTATTTTGGATACTATCTATCTCGTCATCTATTCTATTCAGTCTCTATTTCTATATTAAGCATTAAAAATGTGAAGGTATAGGTAGACCTAGTCATTTATCTGACAAGATCCTTTGGATACACAAAATAAGAAATCTCCTTGGTTTTCCTACCATCGTTTATGCACACAGTACAACAGCTTGCCATATTGAACCACAACAAAAATAACTATTTTCAACGTCCGCGTCGTATCGCTGCCGCTGGCAGCCCTTAATTCGTCCTCTTACTGAGCTAGTTCAAACCGGTTTGTACGCGAGCGGACACCGGTGCTCGCCCCCCGCACCTTGTCCGTCACACGTCACGCACACATATCTGTGCGTGTAGCTACGCACGGCGGCGTTAGTATGAAGCTTTATTTCTGCTTGGGTATCTATTCTGTGCTTGAACTATCGGCGTTTTGCGTGGCTCTGCGATAGGGTATTTGACTACCATAAAAAATATACATGAATTAACACTTATTTTAAAGATATTACAAAAAAAAACAAATCGCTAAAAACAATAACAACGCAATAGAAATTCGCCATTTATTGTGTTGTTAATATTTTTGAAGGTATTGTAAAATCAAATAAAAAAATCCAGTAAAATATCCTTTTGACATAAACATTTTCTTTCCTTAATTAGCTTAAGCACTGCTTATCTTGTCAATACCTTAGTTTTACTGGTGATGGGTGCGCCATGTTGTAACAGCCGTGATACTACGTTGCTGTGTCCCGAGCGCGCCGCGCAGTGCAGGGGCGTCAGGCCATCGCGAGTCACGGCTGCTATGTTAGCACCTGTAAATAGGACATTGTTTAGAATCCGGAATGAGGTGATCTGGCAGAACCAAAGAAGTCGACATATATGTAGCTCACAGAATTAGCAAGCTTAAGTGGCAATGGACCGGCCACATTAGCCGTAGAACTGATGACCGTTCGGGTAGACGTGTTCTTGAGTGGAGATCGCGACTCGGCAAACGTAGCGTAGGACGCCCTCAGGCTAGGTGGAACGACGATCTTCGCAGGTAATAACTGGATAAGAGTTGCCGAGAATCGAGCTGACTGGCGTGCAATTGGAGAGGCCTATGTCCAGCAGTAGACTGCTGTAAGCTGGTGACGATGACATAACCATAACATTCAATTAATTTGAGGGTCGCATCTGAGTAATGGTGGGCCACACTATACAGTGGTCGTGTACAGATGTCTGTTTAAGACTTTGAAGTCTGAGTAAACAGTTTGACGCAGACATGATCATACTTTGCGCAGACTTTTCATTAGGTTAACTAATTCATTTAATAATTAATTATTTGGCTTCCACAAATACGCAGACATACATGCAGAGTTTCGACTTTTCATGCACACTGATAGAAGTTAATGAAAGTCTGTCACAAAATCTATGTAGGACGCTTTGCAATTTCAGTACTTTGACGATCAAATAAAGCTTAATTGAATCAATACAATAGGGTACTTATTACCGCTATTTTTGAAAAGTGTCTTAATTCGATTCTAAAATTCTAATAAACCACTAAAAAAAATCAAAACTTTTATTTAATCGATTAGTGCCATAAAAATGCATTTAAATTTAACATTTTCTTATTTCGCGCGTAATTTGACGAAAACGCTGACCGCAGTGGACGCCATATTGCTGTGGGTATGACGTCAGTTTGCTGTGTAAACAAATGCGCTGATATTTTGCATGATAATTGTTTATAATTAAAAAAATTAGTTATTATTCTACTTATCATTGGTTTGTTGTTCCTGATTGTAAGATATTATTTCAATAAAAATTACTTTGGTTACGGAAATAATAAAAGTACAAAGTTGTTCAGTTTATTAGTTTATACAGCGGCATGACGTAATTACATGGCGGCTACTATTTCATGGTGTTCAAAAACAGATAAAAAAATCTGAAATCTTTGTAATTCATTTTAAAATGAATTTTGTTATTTCATGAAATAAAACTACCATTTTCCGACTGCCTTTTGCCTAAGCTATCTCAATAATATATTTATATTTTTTCTCATATAGAGTAAATTACCGTATTTTTACTGTTTTATTTTCGACGTGTTTCATTTATGTAGGGCACATTTGGTCCGCACAGAGAGATCGATAGTGAAGTGGTATTCAGTTTTTCATGTCGGCACATCGCATGTCTGCTTAAATAGTCTTTTCATGTAATAATTGATTGATATGTGTAGGTATCCACTGCAATGTAGCAAGCATTCAAGGAATCTTTCGCTATTTAGCCAACAATTAAAACTAAGGAACGAAAACACATTTGTATTAACAAATCACATAAATCAAACGTAATATTTTCATCGGAATACTCAATAATTACATATGTTCACATTTTTAAGTAAACACGCGACCATATAATTATGTTTCGTATATGATTGAAATATCATATTGTAGGAATTTTCGTTTTAATTGGGTGTTCTTCACGATATGCTGTCAATCAAGCATCATTCGCAGTCCGGTTTGACAGCTGTAGACAGTGACAGATATAATAAACTGGAATTTCAGACTGTTTCAGTAATAATTCGGCAATTTGTCTCGCGTGAAGCGGTACTGTCGTGAAATGTGAGGTTGAAAAATTGTTCTGTACGCTGTTTTTTTTATGAAAGTTCCGCCATATTTTTTTGTGTATAAAATATTCCAGTAATTTCAGCATCATTAAATCATTTAATAGTGTTTGAAAGTTTGGTAGGTCACACGCAGCTTACTTTCGCTGATTGAAGTATCGTTGCACACTCCTGAAACTTTGATATTCATTACTGAGTTGATTACGTATTGCCTAATAGATATTCTGAGTTATTCTGAAAATATTTTAAAGCGAATTTAAAAATCTTAGCCATCTTCTAGGGCAGTTAAACAATATCGTCTTACCTTTTCTATCACCTACTCATTTGAACCGACTGTGCGAAGCAATGTATCATAATGTGTTTATCACTCTATGCATGTATGTATATTTGTTCCTTTTTAGCACTCCACCAAACGTGTAGGTCGATATTGATGATTCTTAAGTCAATTGATTTGTCACAATCTTGTGAGAGTCACTAAGAGATGACAGTAATCAAAATTCAATATTATTACATCTTTATTTCAATCAACTTTGGAACTAAATTAAAAATAATTAAACAAATGAAAGAATTACATTACATTGAAATATAGCGACAATCACGAAGAACTATGTCACGTGGGGTATCATTGAATAGGTCTTTGAAAATCATCTATAAGTTTAGAGAAATTAAAAGATGATTTTCAAAGACCATGCCACCAGACCAGAGAAACAAATAATAAAAAAAACTATTAGGAAATTTTTAGGGTTCCGTACCCAAAGGGTAAAACGGGACCCTATTACTAAGACTCTAACTGTCCGTCTGTCACCCGGCTGTATCTCATGAACTGTCATAGTTAGACAGTTGAAATGTTCACAGATGATGTATTTCTGTTGTCGCTATAACAACAAAAAACTAAAAACCAGAATAAAATAAAAATTTAAGGGGGCTCCCATACAACAAACGTGCTTTTTTTTGCCGTTTTATTTCCTAATTTGTTTGGCGTCCCATGACGTCTCCTGCCGCCGCAACTCACCATTCTCCACCAGCAGGTCCAGCATGGCCAGCTGCCCCCACTTGCTGGCCACGTGCAGTGGCGTGATGTTGTGCTTGGCGGCGCGGCCCGCGTCTGCGCCGGCGCACAGCAGCGCGCGCGCCACGCCCACGTTGCCGTAGTGCGCCGCGATGTGCAGCGGGGTGAAGCCGGACTTGGAGCATGCGTCGGGGTTGTGCTCGTTCTGGAGGAATTCAGGAAGTTACAATAAATAAAAATTATTCGAAGATGAAGATGTTAGCTTTGTAAGATTCATTAAAAGGCCCAAGTGTTTGACATATATTTGAAGTGTTTTAAGCCACAATAATTACTGGCAGGCGAAAGACTTGCGGTACTTGCAAAGACAACCTTTTAAGTCGTTTTCGCAATTTCCTGAGCCAATCTCAAATATTATACATTATATCAAGAAAGTAAAAATACTTCTTACGACACGGAACTTTCCTTATCTCTTCAATAGCTCACTTTTTCTAATCAACGTAACTTTTTAGTCTTTTCTTATAGCAACATATCACGCATATGTGCATTGCATATGGTCTAACCTCCTTCTAAGAACGGATAAAGATGTTACCTCAAGCAGCAGCGTGGCTGCTTTGACGTCATTCTTCTTGGCAGCAATGTGCAGTGCTGGCAGTCGCACTTTGCCTCTTGTGTCCGATTCAAGCAGCTCGGCCACAACTCGGTCGTGGCCTTGCTGCATCGCCACTGCTAGAGGGGTGAAGCCGTCCTGAAAAGATAAAAATACCCACAAATGTTACGATATAAAAATTATTTAATATATGTTACTAAAGCACTGTTAAACGGTGTTGCATCTGGAAATAGTAATTCCTAGATGCTGTGTGTGTGATGAATATTAGGTCTTTACCTATGAAATTGCCGTTTTGCAGTACTGGCCATTTCAAATCAAAATAATTTTTGTTTGGGTAAGAATTCTAATTTCAAATTAATTTTATTTTAAAAACATGGATTTTTTTTTCCAAAAGTAGTCATTTGTTTATTGATTAGTGTTACATTTTCATCGCATTTCAATCTTTTTCGTCATCATGGATACGTTAAGAATTCGAGTAATTATGGAATATGAGTACCGTCGTGGCAGCAACGCGGCACAAGCGGCACGCAACATCAACGACGTTTACGGAGCTAACACTACAAACCAACGCACCACCTGTTATTGGTTTGCTCGCTTCCGTTCTGGAAATTTCGACCTGAAAAATGAACCTCGCGGTCGTCCGAAGACTTTGGTCGACAATGACGAATTAAAGGCGATTGTGGAAGCTGATGATACACAATCTACGGCTGAATTAGCAGCAGCTTTCGACGTTAGCGTCAAAACAATATTGGTCCATTTGCGTCAAATTGGCAAGGTAAAAAAGCTTGACAAATGCCCCACGAACTCAATGATCGTCAGCGCGAAGTACGCGTCGAGACGTGCCTTGCACTGCTCAACAGACACACAAATGAAGGAATTTTGAACCGCATTGTTACCTGCGATGAAAAATGGATTCTGTTTGATAACCGCAAGCGCTCAGCAAGTTGATTGGATCCTGGTTCAGCACCTAAACAATGCCCTAAACGAAAACTTACCCCTAGAAAAGTGATGGTCACTGTTTGGTGGTCTAGCGCCGGTGTGATTCATCACAGCTTCTTACCAAACGGGGTGAGCATTACTGCAGATGTGTACTGTGAAGAACTGAACACAATGATGGAGAAGCTGGCACATCTCCAACCAGCATTGGTCAATCGCTCGTCTCCGCTGCTCCTGCACGACAACGCGCGACCTCATACTGCACAGCAGAAGGTCTCCAAGTTGCAAGAACTGGGGTTGGAAGCTCTCCGTCATCCGCCCTACTCACCAGACCTTGCGCCTACAGACTACTACTTTTTCCAGAATTTGGATAACTTCTTGGCGGGAAAAAAATTCAATACCCGAGAGGCAGTACAAAATGCCTTTGAAGAATTTGTTGCCTCCCGACCAGCTGATTTCTTTAAGAAGGGCATCAATAAACTGCCACTGCGATGGCAAAGATGCATTGATTGCATAGGTGATTACTTCGATTAATACAAATAAAAAATACATGAAAAAAATTCGTTTAAATTTTTTCATACAAAACGGCAATTTCATAGGTAAAGACCTATTATTTGAATACGTAGTCATAAGATAAAATGTTGGTGCCTGCAGGCGTCTAACTAAGCACAAGTTGCAGTGGTCAGCCTGCAGTTGTTGCTTATTTAACCAACTCTTTAAATATACCTAGAATATGTAGAATTAACTTATCAACCACTTACTCCTTCCTACCTAGAATGTGTATGTGTGTGTAGAATATGTGGCGGTACCGACCGCCACATATTCGTAGTGGAAATGGGGCTTTAGTCAAAAAATTACCAATGAGCCAGCCAGCGACGATTCTAGCTTTAAAAATGTAAACACAGAGACCATAAGACCATCTTAAACACCATACAACCACGTAACAGACAGGAGAGTTATTTTAAAAAAAGAGGTAGGTTTAGAATTCGACAATGCTAAAATTGTGGTATTATTATCAGTATGGTTTCGTTTGCCGTGAATAAGTAAATGATTTTATCATCACGCTTCTTACCTCTGTAGCTAGAGTCTGGCTGGCCCCCGCCGCGAGCAGCATTTTGACGCATCCCGCATGGTTCTCCTGTGCGGCCATGTATAGCGGGGTGAACCCTGCCGCAGACTGCGCGTCGGCCTTCGCCCCCGCCGCCAGCAGCGCTCGCGCCACCGACTCTTGGCCCGCGAGACATGCTATGTGGAGTGCTGTGTTGCCTGGAAACAGATAAACGTGTATAAGACAAAGAGATTATGACTAGATACTATTGCTGTTATAATAAGAGGAAGCCTGAAAGTGGCACCGATAACTGAAAAGTTATGTGAAAATCGGTTGTCAATGTTTTGCTATAAGAGTAGGTGGAGACCAAAGAAACGATGGATGGACTTTGTGAATGATGATATGGTTAGAAAGGGTGTGACTACGGAAATTACGACTAATAGAGAAGCGTGGGAGTGCCCTTATCCCAATTCAATCATTCACTCTCCAATGATGATGACTATTGCTTTTATTGCATTAGGTTCCAAAGTATATGGCTTCTGTGAATAAAGCGCAAGCTGGTCCTGCCTCCTATTGTGTATGACTTGACAAAACATCGAGATTTCTTAATTACATGTTAGTTATTATTAATGTATTTTACACATAAACCTCCCGAAATAAATTATCTATGTCCTTAATTACTAGTTAACTGAAAACTACTTTTATCCGCTTAGGCACCCCTAAGCGGATACTTAAATTATTGTTAGCTGTAATCTGCTGTAATCGCGCTCGGTTCGCATAACCGGTTACATTACTAATTGAGCCAGCTTAGACTGAATTTTACCTTTTTTAGTAGCGGCGTCGACAGTGGCGCCTCGTTTTAGTAACTCCTCGACCACGGAGATGTGTCCATCTTTAGCGGCCAGGTGAAGCGCGTTCAGCCCGTTCTGAGGAAGGACAGACAAACAACAATTATTACCAGATTATTCGAAGAGGATAGAAGATATCCGCAGGAGAACCAAGGTAACCGACATAGCCCGAAAGATTGGCAAACTTAAGTGGCAGTGGGCAGGGCACATTGCTTGCAGAACAGATGGACGATGGGGCCGAAACGTTCTGGAATGGCGACAGCGCACCGGAAGACGTAGAGTTGGACGGCCTCCCACAAGATGGACCGATAACCTTGTGAAGGCCGCCGGAATCCGCTGGATGCGGGAAGCACAAAACAGTGGCGGGGCTTGGGGGAGGCTTATGTTCAGCAGCGGACGTCTTTCGGATGAAATGATGATGATTCGAAGAGGATACCTTCAGAATCATTGCCGGGAGGTCATCTTGTCTAACCTCTCAAGGCGAGAAAGGTTGAAGAAAGTGATAGATACCAGCAGCATTCGGATATTAGAGGATCCTTTACGAGCGCTAAGGATCTCCGTACCGGACCGTAGATTAGTACGACACAGACGAGAACAATTGGAATCAAAGATGGTGACGATATCATGGTATAGTTAGCATCCTTACTGTATAGGTATGTACTATCGCGGACACTGGCGGTCCACCACTTGTCAACCTTATTGCTTAGAGCATAAGGTTGAAAAGAGATCCCCCGCTATTATCCGCGGTTGTACAAAACACAGTCGATTATATACTCCACATTCGATGCTTTAAGTAGACTAGGTATCGGAAATGATGAAAAACAGAACAGGTTTTCAGTCTGGTAGAAACAATAGCTTAGGATATAATGCTAAAATGGTAACACAATGGGTAATTATACTGGGAGATTGTTGCTAGATAAAATGTGAAAGGTGATTTGGCAGGATTCGTCCTAAAAACGTTTCTGCTTGGGTACCTACCTAGATTATTTTAAGTCTTATATTTATAATTGTTCCTTCATTTCTGTACATTAATCTTACATATAGAAGCAACAAGAATAATGTACCGAGGATTTTGTAATATCTTGCCCTTTCTTCTCCATAGAGATCTACGTTTTAGAATAGGCAACTAGCTTCTATTCTATTTTTATGAAATGGCAATTAAAGCCGATGTCGACTAAGAACTAACTTCAACTTTAAGTCTAACTGATCGACTTTTTGACAGGTCAAAAGTGCCTGTAAATGGTTTATTAGAAATGCCTTGACTTTGATATTTTTTTTAATGTTGACTAAAGGGCTGGCCTATATTTCGGCCAAAGAATCAGCATTGCCATACAACGTGGCAACGCTGCCAGCCTTTTGGGCACTATTCCCGTTAACAACGATGCGGACTTATTTTTTGATGCCTTATGATTATTTTCTTTTTTATATAACTGTACATATTAAATGCTGACTTAATTATTTTCAAATGTAACATACGTATAGCTAGTGCTGTGTATGTATTCGATTCCGGTCTAAATAGTACCACTTAATATAATTTAAATGATATATAAAGTGAATCAGAGCGAATAAAATTATTATGATTTAACATTGATATTTTGATATGATTCATAACGATAAAGCTGATAAGATCTACCTACTACACGGTATTTTATTAAATAGTTTGACCCGTGAGATTTGTTAAAAACTTTTGTGTACAATACAATAAAGTATTTTCTATACATACATACTCAGCCTATAACGTTCCCACTGCTGGGACACAGGCCTCCTCTCCGTGAGAGGGAGTGGGCCGTAATCCACCACGCCGGCCCAGTGCGGGTTGGTAGATGTCACATGTCTTCGAATTTTTGGTTCTAGGACATGCCAGTTTCCTCGCGATGTTTTCCTACACCGTTTTGAGAGCAGCAGTGATGAAATTATTTACACAAAGTAATGCGGCTACTGGGTTCGAACCTACGACCACCTACTACTAAGTCGCGACCGTTACCACCGGGCCACTAGTGCTCTCAGAGTATTTTCTATAGCTATCTTAATTAAAAATATGCACTACGAGTAATTGTTTTCTGCCAGGGAATTTCTTAACACACTAATAGTACGGATGACTTTCATTTTGAAAGTTTAACAACATTTACTGTGCTACTAGCTTCCGCCCCCGGCTTCGCCCGCATGGAAATCCGAAATTATCCCGCGGGAACGGACTACCGGGATTAAAAGTATCCTATATGTTAATCTAGGTTATAATCTATCTGTGTGCCAAATTTCATCCAAATCTGTTCAGCCGTTTTTGCGGGATTGAGTAACAAACATTCAAACATCTTTACAAACTTTCACATTTATAATATTAGTATGATTTTATACGTTGTTGATTAGCAATATGCTTCAAAATGTTTCAGTTTGATATGTTACGAAATTAGGGTGCAGTTCTGAGGCCCGATTGCAGCACAAATCACAAAGCTAAAAATTAACCTCAGAAAATAATGTCGATTTAACAAACTTTTCCTTCGGTTTCGGCCGAAACTATGAGTAGCCGAATATTCGGTTTCAGTAGAAAATTGCGTTTCGGTCGGGCACTAGGAACTTAAAACTAAACATACATATAAAACAGAAGATGACAGAGACCTGATGAGGTCTTAAATACTTATGTTAAGCGCCTAACTATACATATATTACCAGTTATAGGCTATTGTGCTTAGTACTCGTAGATTTATAGAATAACCAATTATAAACGTGGAACCGAACACCAGCCCCCCAGTGGGTTCCCGCATTATCGTTGCTCAGTAGCCGTGGTCACCCTCCCACGGTGAAGCGAAGAGGAACCCCAAGGTGGGGCCGCTCGTCAGGGCTTTTGCTTCCAAGGCGACGACGTAGCGGCCAAAAAGTAGGTTGCGGTGAGTTGCATCGCAACTGAGGCGGGCCGCGATGTCGAATGGCAGGCATCGCGGCTGAGGGTTACAGGCTTCGGCGGACGAGGAGTGCCGGTACTTCTGAGTAGCGCTCTTCCCTTCCGTGGCCTGGACGGGGCCGCCATCGTTTGATGGCGGACGCGGTGGGGCCGCAGGGGAAGAGGAGTGTCAGTATAGCTTTGGCCGCTCTCCCTATCTCCAGCGGCCGAAAAGTGGTAGGCGGCGGGGCCACTGTGCTGACCCGTCGCAGGAGGACCAAGGGTGCCAGACACGGGTTCGTCTGGGGCCCATATGCTATTTGGTTCCTGGGGTGGTCTCGGTGTGCCATGTGTCCTGGTGCGCCGGTGATAGGGGTTATTCCCTTACGAGGAGGGTTCGATGACGGACAGCCGCGGCGGGTTCGCGGATGGCTTGTGCGTTTCCGTGTTCCCGCCTCAAGCGGCACTGGAGGACACCGTGGAGTTTTAGTGGGTTACAGTCCCAAATAACTCCGCTATCTCCCCGTGGTAGCGCAGTAGGCATTTCCCCACGTCAAATTAAAAAAAAAAATGCCCGGGTCGACGGCGCGTTGCGGGCTTGCGGACGGCGAGTAATGGGTAGCTCGCTGTCCGGTAAGGACCAAGCACGGGTCGACGGCGCGTTGTGTTCCACGCGCGCCTCAAAGAGATGTCAGCACCAACTAGTGAACTGGTGGAGTCCGCAAGGGCCGATGCCTGCTAGGGGTGCGGGTTGTTCGAAAGAGATACCGTCGCCCCTGGCACACAGGCAACTAAGGGAACACGGGTGGGTTTTAGTCAGTAAAAGTCTGACACGCCCTCCTGCTCCAAGTTATTTGATGATTTCCCACACTCAAAAAAAAAACGATCACGATGGAAGTAGTAATGGTAAGTGGTTCTAACTGTTACTTCCATAAACAACACTATAACAGTTGACAGAAATATCTATGGACCTTGAACGTGGCCCCCTTATAATCACCAACCAGCCACGCTGATTGGATGACGCGACCGGCTGGCAGTTCCGCATACAGGTTGCACCCGATTCACTCAATAAAACTGTGTGTCTGAGCGTTTGGACGCAAATTGAATCACTACATTGGTGTATATAAACAGTTACAATGTAATAATATTATAACATTGTGTCTGCTCTCAAAACGGTGAAGGAAACCGGCATGTCCTAGAACCAAAAATTGGAAGACTATCTTCCTGCATGACATCTACCAACCTGCGTTGGCCCACGTGGTAGATTTAAGCCCATTCCTTCTCGACAAGAGGAGGCCTGTGTCCCAGAAGTGGGAGCATTATAGGCTGGTTATATTATGTCTGTTGGGGGCGAGCCTATTGCAATCAATCGGGCACAAATCCAGACTCCGAGCTGCGACTGAAAATTCCTGATGGAAATACCCAATAACACTTTGCCTGACCTGGGCCCCAATTTTGTATGGTTATAATGATTCCCCGCGGAATCTTACTACGTTTGAGCCGTTCAAACTACGCCAATATCGTGTTTTTTAGAAACCAATGTAACGGTAAGGAATCTAAATGTCATATTCTGTATGTTCCAAGACAATTTGTCGATATTATTATTACGATATTAGCATATTCCGTGTGTGATTGACGTGGTTACGAGTAAGGAATCGTTAAGTGGTCATAGTGAATTCAGGCCCTGCAGGCTTAGCACGAGAACCGTAGACAAGCGTTTTGTCGTCGGAAGAGTAGACAAAAGTGACGTTTCCGTATAGACAGTTGACAGTTTTTCACCGAGAAATGTAGACAAGCGATTTCTATTCTAGAGTAGAGTAGAAATAGAAAGCTTCATGCTAAGCCTGCTGGGACCAATTCCCAGGTCAAGCGACCTGATTCTCGCAATACTAGACCAATGAGGCAGCATAACATTACATATGAATTCCCCGAAGGTTTACGTTAAGACCACTTAAGGCAGAGGTATACATGTATGTACACCGAGAAATTTTAATGGTTGTTTTCCCGCAGCGAAATGGTTTTGTCTTGGTAATACTTGAATCGTTTTATAAACAAATAAAATATAAAAAATGGCAGATTAACAATTGTGCAAAATCACCACGTGCAAGTTTATTTTGCTTTGAACATTTATGGATCGCTGTTTCCTTTGTCGGCGGCGCGTGTGATTCAAATTATACCTACAAGTTACCTCTAGTGTTACTATTGATTCTCACGTTTTCGAGTTTATGAATATTTTTTAAATAAAAAAACATCTTAATTTTTTTTAATTTTACTCTATGCTTCGAAAGTACTCCTTATGGCAAGTTGTTCTGCCGCGGGAAAACAACCATTTAAATTTTACGGTGTATAGTGCATTCACATTTCATCAGTTATATGTTTTAAGTCTTATGACACATGGAACAAGCCATTTGCCATGACTACCGGGCACTTATCCTGACTCCGACCTGCTACTGAGATATGCCTAATGGAAATAGCAAATTGCAATCAATCCATGGGTAGGCCTTCTCCATATTAAATAAATAAATAAATTATAAATAAATATTATGATCAGAATCATCGACTCAAAACAGAATACTAGCCGACTTTCTGACCTATTTACCGACTGATTGACAGTTTATAAGTGCCTTGAAAATGAAATAAATGTTCTTAAACAAAACAGCCTAACTAGGCATCTGTTTTAATAAACCGTGTGATGAGGAGTGACGGGTTGCAACTGTTACAAGACCATTTACTGATAGTCGAAAAGCACTGAAGCCTATTTCTACCAATTTTTCAAAAGGATGATAAGCTTATAAATTTTTATAGTTAACTTAGTGCTTATTTTGTTCTCTGTGTGTGTGTTACATATCAGATGATTTGAGGTTTTGCGATTGTCGCCATCATTAGAGCCTCAATAAAAAATACCTTTCTATATTCTTTCACGTGACGAGAGTGCTGGCCTATTCTTTGGCCAAAGAATCAGCATCGCCATACAACATGGCAATACTACCAGACAGCGATGCGGACGAATTTTTTGATGCCCTATGATTCTTTTCTCTGTTTTTGTTATATTGTACATGCATATATTTATACATATTTTTAATATTTCTTTGCCATCCAACTTAACAACGTAATTAGCGTAAATAACTAAAATAACGTTACAATTCTATCATAAAATACTTTGAAAGACTATTGTAATTGTGCAGAACCAGCAGAACAATTAAAATACCATTATAAATGTAACGAGCTAACGTTAATGAAGAGAATTTATTCAAATGTATGGACTTGCGTTTCAGATATCTAGAGTTGGTCTATTTAATAGTAAGTAGAAGTATTGTAGTTAATTTACGTAATTACCTATCGACTAAAAGTCGCAAGTTGGTACCCGATTCGCTTTGCGTTATACTACCGCTTTAGAGCGATGTTGGCCTGTTGTTTTTGCAACAATACAATTTGAGCCAGAATTCCATTCAGTAACTGCTTTCAGCCTTTGGCTACACTACTCGTACTACTTATCCTAATCCCTACTGATATTATAAATGCGAAAGTAACTCTGTCTGTTACGCTTTTACGCCTACACCGCTGAAGCGATCGTCATGAAATTTGGCAGAGATACAGCTTGGAATATGGAGAAGGACATATGCTAGTTTTTTACGCGATAATCGACATCCACGTGGCAATAGTTAGTGGTATATAATCCTAACTATGCATTTGTTACGCTCTCATACTAATTCAGCAGAACAGATTTGGATGTAATTTGGTACAGGGATAGACCATGACCTCAGTAAGGACATAGGCTACTTTTCTTCCTGGATCACAGACGAAAGTCGCGGGCAACAGCTGGGATTATAAATCCCCGTAGACGCTGTCAACCGGAGTGTTCCCCCGATTTACAGGGTGATTTGGTGAACTTCCCATTATTTAAATCCGTTTGTATCTACTTTTAAGCCTTGCTTACATTAAGAAAACTTAAGATTTCAATGATAGCAAATAAGAACTGCTGTTTTCACATCAAATATGATACAATCTCTGTTCTACACGATATTCTAAGGTACCCTTTGCAGTAAGGATTTTGATAAGCACGTTACACACACGCGACACCTCGCTTCTATAATAATAACCTGAAAACCCAGCCTTCACAGCTCATTTATATTCAGTACCTACCCTTTTACGGGATGAAAATTTGTATGAAAATTATGAAGATGTTATGTAAGTTACTCACATGAACAAGGCAACAGAAGGTAAGTACCAATGTGCTATCACGGATATTATGTGAAGTAAAATTTAAGATAATCTTCTATCATCAGGTTTATAACTTATAAGCAGTGATAGGAATAGGTAGTGCCTATTAGCCTAAACTTCGAAGAACAGAGACAAGAAACGGAGACTTCCTTAGGACTAAATTATTTCCGGCACATCTGTCTCGAAATTTCGAGACAACACTTAAATACATTTAAAAAAATGTGTTATTTGGAATAAGTAATTCGTCTATATTTATCTAAAGTTTGTCTATAAATGTGATAGTTTACACTTGAACTTTAGAACTTTTTTACACTTGAACTTTAGAAATCTCATTAAACGTAGCCGAGAGTGAGCTAGAAAGAAGATATTTACTTCGAAACGTGTACTGCTTCTTATTCAAACATTGTGATTCATTGTGTATTACGATCAACAAGTCATTTACAAAATGTTCTCCAAAAAAAAATTCAGAAAATTTTATGGTTGTAACGACTGTGTATGTTATTATTTTATTATGATATATCTAGTCGCAAACTTTAGGTAAATATAGACGAATTACTTATTCCAAATAACATTTTTTTTAAATGTATTTATGTGTTGTCTCGAAATTTCGGGAAAAATTTAGTCCTAAGGAAGTCTCCGTTTCTTGTCTCTGTTCTTCGAAGTTTAGGCAAATAGGCACTACCTATTCCTATCACTGCTTATAAGACTCACAATTTAGCGTAATCATAATATGAAACAACAGCCAAGAAAAAACATAATTTCCACACACATTTTGCATATAAGTATTGTATTAATAAGCAAAAAGTTTTTGATAAATCATATTATTTTATTTCTGTAAGTAGGTTTGTAAAATCAGAGTTTCAGGAATTATTTTTTATTAGACGAGCTCCGTGTTTCTTACCCGATTACTCTGACAAGAAAAACTGAAACAAACTCAGAGGTCACAGTCTCTTTTAAAGTCCAGACACTGTTTTGGTCAGATCATTTGAGGTCCGCGCTGATTACCGTGCGTCAGAGATGGTCTTTTGAGGGAAAAGCCACACAGATTTCAGTGAATCAGTCTATTTAGTGCACGCATTTGTCAGCAATCGTATAGCCCAAAATTACAAAACACAATCTTACTTTAATTCTAGCCAAAAGCTGTGAGCCAGTTTATATAAGTATTTTCAACTTTATTTCGATTTTGATAAACTTCTTAATACAATAAATAATAGTTTAAAAAAACAAAAAACACGCTTTAAAAACCAAACTAAAAAGAAGAAAATAATTTAATTCAATTAAAAAGCGTGGGGTGCTTTTTGAAGTATTTTTATTATCAATTAATGTCAAGCACCCCACGCTTTTTAATTAAATTAAATTATTTTCTTCTTTTTAGTTTGGTTTTTAAAGCGTGTTTTTAGATTTTTTAACTATTATTTATTTTAAATTTTTTAGTTCTGCTAACTACAAAAACGTGTTTTTTTATATATTTTTTTTCCTTTTTTATTAAATTATTGAATTGTCATCGGTCCTCGATAAGTTTACAAAGTTTCAATGAAATCTGACTGTTTAGGGTGGGTCAAAATCAACAAATTACCCACGGAGAGTTACATACTGACATACTGACATACAAGTGAAGCTAATATAAAGCGTGTAAAAATGACAACTTAGCACCAGAGTAAAATTACAGTTTTTCTAAAAGGAACTGTATTTCGATTTCTGTTAGGTGCTTATTTCTAAAACAGGCACACTGGTTAAACCATACCTAAAAAACCTTGTTTTGTAATAAGACCGAAGAATTCGACGTTCAATACTTAACAAAGATGGGACATTTCAGCAGACTGCATAAATTACCCACTCAAACTGCGTGTTTCTAATGGTATTCATTTCTGTCCCAATAAAATTTCTACATGCATAACACACAGTTGCAAAAAAACAACAATATCGAATCACCGCATCGATTACATAATCGATCTTGCGACAAGATTATCTGAAGCGAGCCCGTCGCAGACGCAAGTGTAAAGCGATCCTTAGGCACTCTCCGTTGGTGCGGAACAGGGCCTGTACTGAAGGCCGTTCAGTGACAATGGATAATATTGATATAATTTTTTAATTACAGGTCGATGCTCGATACGGTTCATTACTTTATGTCGTTTTGGTACTTATTAATATTTTTAATAAGTTTGTATATGCAATATCATTGCTGTTCGTAGAACTGTGCTAAGATTGTTAGGTGTATGCGGAAGTCAGAAAACTGTTACGCAATACTGTTACCTACATGCATCAGACAGTTGCTTATAATGCAGGTTTGTATACCAGGGTGGTAGAGACATCGATGCGCAGTCCACTTTCCCACGGACGCAGGTAATAAAATCACGGAGGGATTTTTTCACGCACTAGATTTTAAACGCACTGCCGTTTTACTGTTCGATTTTCGAAAATCGAACAATGAAAAACTAAAATCAAACGAGCGCTGAGATGCACTCTGTTGGATTCTCAATTCTCGGTTCAACACCGAGAGTAAAAAATCCGGTGGGCGAAAAAATCTCGCAGCAATATTGAAACGTCCAAGTGAACGTGGGCTTAGTTAGCCTAACAAACGGCCAATATTATTACACGCTTTATATTAGCTTCACTTGTATGTTTGTATGTAACCGACTCCTTTGAGCGCGATTTTGACCCACTTTAAACGGCCAGATTTCATTGAAACTTTGTAAACTTGTCGAGGACCGATGACAATTCAATAATTTAAAAAAAAAATGGGGAAAAAAAACACGTTTTCGTAGTTAGCAGAACTAAAAAATATAAAATTAATAATAGTTTAAAAAACTAAAAAACACGCTTTAAAAACCAAACTAAAAAAGGAGAAAATCATTTAATTCAATTAAAAAGCGTGGGGTGCTTGACATTAATTGATTATAAAAACACCTCAAAAAGCACCCCACGCTTTTTAATTGAATTAAATTATTTTCCTTCTAACTAGGTACTAGAAAATGAAAGCTCTGCCACTCGACTAATTAGTACTTAATAAATATAATTTCATTACATAGGTTCAGGTTTCTATTCCGATAATGAAAATCTAGAATATGTCGACCACGATGTCGAACGTTTATCGCTCAGTATACCTACCGAGAGAAAATTTAATTTATCGACACGATTAAGTACGTATAAAGTTAACAAACTACCTAGGATAAACTCTAGATATTTTATTTGAATAAACTTTAATTAACTTGAAAGAGAAAATCGGTACTGACTAGTGAAAACTTAAGTGAAGTGAGTGTGTAGTGAGTGACCCAAAACCATAGAAATATAAAAAACAGGAGTGTGGCAAGGGGGCGTGTCTGTGTCCACGCGACATGCTCAAACTGTGCATGTCACAGGCAAATGGCCGTCTCCGCGAACTGGTGCTCTTTCGACCGAGCGTAATCGTGATTAAATTGTAAGAATACGGCGCTGTTCAGTGTTTTTTTGTGAAAACCGAAGGCAAAACCAATCATGGAATTAAACAGATCTATAAAATCACTAAAAACAAAAAATCACACGGAACTACGTTATTTTTGTTTTCAAATATCACAGCGATTTTTATTTTTTACATTAAATACATTGCTCCTTAACCACTACCTAAGTGTGTCGCTAAAGTGACTGGGCCAGCAATGTAAAATTCACATAACGATACTTTATCTATGCGGATGAGTCTCGTGGTAGAGCCGCTGCGTCTTTTGTACACATCCACTAACGTAGGTTATCGACAACAATGTCGATTGCCCAACGAATACATTAATATTATAGTTTATTCTTCAATTTTAACGACTAGGAGACGGTCAATGAGAACGCCAAACAGACGAGGCCCAGCAATAATTAATGTAACTAAGCTATTGTAGAATGGATAACATTTTCATTAGCCGTCCCCCGAACGTACCGATGCATTGATCAAAATATTACTTAGGTACAACTTTTTAGTCTTCTTACTAAACATAAAAAGCCTATAAATATTAGATTTTTTATTTCACAGGTTTAAAATAAAAAATATAAAAAATCTCCCGACCCAGAAGGGTCGGGAGTTTTTTTTTATATTTTTTAATTAATTTTTTATACGTAATGATAATAAAGGGAATTCAATCAATTAAATAAATACCAAAAAATATTCCACTGAGTCGTGCATATATTTTTTAATCCAAAATTTCTGTAATTTTGGTGGTCAACTAAAATCAAACGCATCAATATTTTGAACCTTGTTGCCGCGATGCGCTATTGTCAAATAGGTACCTAAAAATTTGCTTCTTACCGCGCCTTAAATACACCATGACCCGTTCATTACGTTACGCTTAATTAAAATGACGTAACTAACCAACATTGTACACTACAAATTAAGTACATGAAAACCAACATGTATTCAGTTTCAGTACCAGTTCAAACAAACATGCATTCCATGAAACGCCACAGATAAGTTATTCTGTGACATAACCATAGATAAGTATTGTTATCCAATGACATAAGTCAACAACAAAAAGCCTACTTCATTGTAAAACCGCTGTAATGTCGACCATGAAATGTATAATGCGAACTGATGCAACGAATAGTTTTTTTTATGATGATGATTACCCCACCTGTCAGGATGTCCTCAATGTATCAACGTACATTGCATCGCATGGATGTTGGCCAGGGTTGGCAAGAGCGTCACTATCCAATTTGAGTGAAAGAAATGAGCTTGCATCTTAAGGGCCTAAGTCCCGTTTGGTAGCGTAACACGGTCACTTTATGAACCGTACTGCTCATTAACGGCTTGTCTTGAAGATTTGAAAAATATATGATTTTGCTATAGATTCATATAGATCATTTTGCCGAGGGTACTTTTTTGTATGGGGTACTTTTGCTGTAAAAAAATATTTTCCAACACGCAATATTTTGGCTTCTATTCCATACTCTTACTAAACGGCTTCGTTATTTGGAAAAAAAAATACACTGAAAAATAGATAGTTAGAGGTACCACAGAATCGCTAGAGCACAATTGTAAATTAATCAACATTTGCCAAGGAATATCCCCATTTTGAGATAAAGGCTCGGAGGTGCCCTGCGCAGGCGCGGGCGGCAGTCGTGCTTTAGCATTCAGACGGGAGATGAGGATACTATGGGCCTTAAATCTTTCCTTGACAGATTTACCTGGATGAATAAATCGAGTAATTTTAAGGCTTATTTGTCGATTTCCACGAATTTACTCGCCCGAATCAACCCTTATTATATTCTTTAGGCCATTCGCAAGAAGTTAATTAATTTGTGGGCGAATACAACTCCAGGAATACGTAATAGGCAATTGCCAGGTTTTGAATTTTAAGCAATATTGTTAAGAAGATAATTGTATTTTTCTTTCTAGATATTAGGAAAAAATCATACTAATGTGTCACTTTTTCGTTATTGGTATTATAATATTCGAGCGATTATATTTGTGCCGATGGGCAATTTTGAATGTCAGAAAAATGCTGTTTGCATTTTAAATAATTATATTAATTATTTTTAATATTTTAATGAAAATAACAATACATATATACTAAAGAAAACTGAAAACCCTTTAAGGAAAGGGCCTCCTGTAACTAGCCATTTGCTGTCGGTTGACCGTCAACACTACCGCTACATTAATTTATACTTGTATTTACAATGCATTTATAACCCATTCAATTACATTCCAATATCCCATAGTAAAAGGCATTTATTTAATTCTTCCGTCAGCCCTAAGCGCAAGTACTATCTGTAACAGTACGACATTAAATGCGTGTGCGCATTTCATTCAATTTGCGTCGTTACCGTTGCAACAATCAACTCCTGAGAGATTAAACTGAGGGAGTGAAGGTAACACGGTTTTTGAATCACTTGGGGCCAAGAAAACTACGTTCCGTAATGGAAGTCTTAAGGAGGGGCAAAAAAGTTGCACAACATGTTGCAGAAACATATTTGTGTTGATGGAAATGTTGAATTTTGCAGAGTTTATTTATTTATAATAGGTACGCCAACTCCAAACAGTATAATACCTATATTTAACATTAATTAATGAAAGTGATAGGTGTAAGTTATGTACAGATAGACCAATTACATATTTACACAACCTTCACTGGTTTTATAAAACAGTTTTTACTTAGGTAAGTAAGTCTATAAAGTCTAAGGGCCGATTTTTCAATCGTCCCATAGGTGACCAATAAAAATTGCGTTGCTGGCAACATTCAACAATGTCTTATCTCGTATCAAATCAACCTCGAATTCATAATTAACAAAATCGTCAACATTGTTTTCGAGAACATTTAATTTTGATGTCAAGTAACATCGTTTATTAACTAATTAGGTACTGACTTATTTATTTCTCATCGTTTATTTCACATGGCTGTATATCATGTGTGATATGTCTAGTAACGACTAGACAATTATCTTTGTTACCTGTCTACTTTTCTGCAGGAAAAGCATTTCCGAAAGCGGTTTAACACTCTATAGCTACATCCCACGTTCCATTTATTTTCTATTCCGTTTATAGAACTAATGCCAGGTTTATCCAGAGATAGGATAAGATTAATTTAAAGATAAATGAAAATCTTTTACGAAAGAAAGTTAGTTATCAAAGCCAACTGGAAGATTATTATAACAATACAATTAATTAAGATAACAGAACAGGATCAAGAAAAAGGGAACGGAGAGAGATGAGATTTGATTCGTAGCTACCGAAAATATGTTTAACTAGGAGTCTAATCAACAAAAGGTTAATATTAAACTCAATACAGAAAAGGTCAAAGGTATCCAAAAACTAATTTCTCGGCAAAGAACCTTTAATAAGACCAAAATTAACCAATATTGAACCGTTGAGAAGGATGTGAAGGAGTCAATCATTGTTTACGGGACCATTATTCAAGTTTGAGTGCCAGTAAATGGCCAAGAATTAGACACTAAGAGCCTATTAGGCTAGGTTACCACGACTGCAGCCATAAACCATAAACTAGAAATACTAAAAGCGGTACCTGACAGTGCGCAATGATATTTACGATCAATGATCTAGTTAGAGGAAACGGGGGATAAATCAGTAGGATTGCTTACCTTTAAGACTAAACGATGTTGCATTTATCAAACATTGTGCTACGGTATACTTCTAGTTGCTCTGTAATACTTGTCATTGAATTAAATAACTTCAGTATTTGTGGGCCATTTGCTCAGAACAAATCTCTGGTTGGAATAGAAAATAGGAAGCATTTTCAGCGTCCAGTAAAAAGTCGGAAGCCAAATGCATTACTGATTGGTATTCCACCCCATTATACGCCAAATAAACTCAAAACAACGTCCAAAACACTAAGATGATGTAGGTAGAGATAAGAGAATTCAGTAGGATTCCGCGTGGGGCAGATATTTTCAGATATACGCTTCCTGCCAAAAGCCATGCCCTCTCATTCCTGGTCAACATTAAATGTAACTGCGGGATTTTGCCAAGATGATGATTACCAGCAACTGAGGTACTGAAAAACCTAAGTCATAGGAGTAACCATCTTTTACAATGGGTGCTTACAGGCTTATAACTCTATAGAAAGTAGTAAAAACTTACCGAATTGCATGTGTTTATGTCCTTGACGGCGCCGGAGTCGAGCAGATCGACAACTGTGTCGAGCTGACCGGCGCGCGCCGCTCGTAAGAATGCTGTGTTTGGCTCTATCTGTAAAGACACAAAAGGATTTGATTAGTAGTTATCCAAGTGAGAGCTTGATAATCCTGAAAATGCAACGCAATGTCGAATACTGAAACATATTGATAATCTTCATCTCTACTTATTTGTACAAGAGCAAGACAATATTGAATGGAATGCCTCAGGAACCAATGTTAGGGCCAATTGAATCATTGCGTAGACAGTGCAAAAAAATATGTCTATAATATTCAATAGAAAGCTGATAATTGCCTGCGGAAGGCGGAAAACCATTGTAGGAGGAAATTTGCCATCGATATGAGAGAAGTCTCGCCTTACATCAATACAATCAATCAGTAGAGATGATTGATTGCTAGATTAAACCATTATCTACTTGAACTTTAAGCAATACAAACATTGAGGATTGGAAGACTATCAAATATTCATTAAATCTACATTGCGTGACTACTGACTGACTGCCCACTATAACTACAATGAATATTTTACGTTTACATTCATGAATGAAGGGTACACTTGACGCTTTCGACGTTTGATTGAGCAAAATACACAAATATTTGTAGTTATTTATCTTATATGTTGAGACCATAAATTATATATTTATAGACTCTACTAGATCTTTAGGCTCATATTCACAAAATAAGCAACGAGTCGATTTCCTTTTGGAGTCTACTAGTAATGGGAAAACTCAGCTGCCAAGGAATCAACCTGGACAAAGTCTGGCCATCAACGATTCTCACTTTAACAAACGCCTACGATCTACCCACGCATTACAACAGCCCATACAGGAATCCAAACCTGGTACCGCACCATTATCTTTAACTAAATTATGTTAGTAAACTGTTGTCGTGACTGGACTTGAGACTCGTTTCCAGCTTTCTACTGATGCTAATTCACCATTGAAACATTCGAAGACTGTACTACGATTACAGCTAACTGTTAGATTGTCGATTTCACTACGATTAACCAGATGTTTAGGGCCTGGGACCCTTTCAGCTCGTGTATCGTAAATGCTTGATAAACCGTCAGCCAGTGAAAGCAAATAAATAAAGCTCTTTAGAACTGAATAGATACTGATGAGAAAAGTGGGAGCACGTGAACTAAATAAATTGCCGCTGTTCTTGGTCTACTACCAGTTCAGTATTTTATGTTCTCGTTTGAAGTCTTGTTTAAATCGTATTAACTACTTTCGAGGAGAGTATTCATTTTATAGGTAGTGTTAACACAATTAAAGGCAGTGAAACAATTTTAAAGGTCTATTCGAACAAGGTTGTCAAAAATATTTATATTCATTACAGGCAAATGTATCAACGTCGTCGAATTTATCGTAAGAGTTGTTTTTTCCATTGCAAGTCCCATAGGAAAATCTATTTCATGGTATTAAAAAGCCAATGGGGAGTAATACCACAGATTTGTCGACACTCGTGTTCGTGCCCTAAGATTTCACGCCTCGATCGCCGACCCGATAGCTTATCCGTCAGTAGTCGGAAAAAATCTCATTTTGCGCTCTATTTCGTTCACACGAAGGGCCGACAAATCTACTTATCGATAATGGTACGCTGATGGAACCAATACCTGCTCAATAAAAACTCAGTTTTATAAGAAAAATGGAGACCCTGCTTTAAGCTTTTATCCGTAAATAGTATGCGAATAAAATCATTCGATATCTATGTTATTATCTATCTTAATGTATGCAAAATTTATGATAATTTTATGTATCCTTTCTCACTTCAGTTGAGTTCAGTAATTATTGGCGGCTTAGACCTAATAGTGACCATGTTTGGTAAGGGTTTTCTTTTTATTATACTGTTTAAAATCAAGATGACTAAAAAAAAAGCATGGGAGGCCAACGATAATTATTAATGGGTGGTGTAGAATGATAAAACAAAAGTATATTCCGCTAATCGCAAGAATAACTTCGCTGAAATTGACCATGAACAAAACAATGCAAAAAAAACAACGAATGCGAAGGACATTTCACACACTTAGCACGAGTAATAACAAAACCACATATTAATTAACCTCTGGATGGAACAAACAATGAAATTATAAAGACACAAAGGCAATGGACGCTTTACAAGCAATTTACTTAAAAGCTAAGTGCTGCAAAGGACAGCGCAGCAATGGAGAATGGAGAAATCATTTCACCGTTTCACCTCACTTAAAGGAATTAAAATAGTGGACGGAATTCAATGAACGAACACAAACAGTAAAAGGGGTAATAACCTCGAAGAAAAATACGACGATATGATTGTATTTTCGCATGCCGTGACAACTTACGATACGTATGCTGCGACACTAAGATAACAATCTTTTGAATTCTAACTATTCCAATTTACTCAAATGTTTTTTTTTTCCATCAATCTGGTAGCTACGGGAAATACCATAAAAAGAACACTAGTACCTAAATATTTTCTGTATGAACCCCGCACTGATGCTACAAATTATGCATGTTTTAATTACGAATTATATTACTCCCCAACGCAGATTCAGCAATAAAAGAAACATGTTATCATCCAACGCAACTAGCGTTGAACGTAAAAGTCGACCAAGGGAAAGGGTTACTGTACTTTTATAGTAAATTAAATAGTAAATATATCTACCCACTGGATCTACTTATCATGTTGAAACAAACAACCATGAATAAAATACAGATGCTTCAAATGACATTGATTATAAATATAGTATTGAAGAGAGAACAATTACCTACTTGACAACTTATAATTTCATGGAAACCAATACTATTGAAAACTTACGACGAAGAGACCGAGCAGAAAACTTTACAGAAAGCCGCTGCGGACATCAAAGTATCCATGAGTCTAGAGAATATACCATCAGTAATACACAAAAGGATTCGGAATCCGATACCTGGATACTATTTCAATCAACGCGATTTTAATCGAGATACAATACAATTTATAAATAAACTTCCGTAAGGCAGCCTCAAGATACTGAGATAATTTGCTTCGTGACCGTAACTTGGGAACAGATATAATCGAATCCTCAAGACTGCGGCTAACTTGTCAAGTATTAGAGATCACTGTAAGTCATTTATCTTACACTAGTTGAGTAGTTGGTTTTCCAACAAGCAGAATCTTTATTAGGTATACGTGGGTATAATAAAGATGCTGTGTTTCAGTTCAAAATTTGAGAAACGTCTCATTTCTCGCGCTATAAGTGGGCTCTATGAAATAAACACTACCATTATAATTCAGATGGCTTTCAGTAATGTTTACAGCGTTTTGACGGCTATTAAAATCGGTTTATGGAGAAAAGATCCTTGAAAGCGACGTAGACAGACAGGCACCACTGTTTTTTTTTACAGTTCTCTACTCTGTATTATCTACATAATTTGCAAACAACTATCTATCGGAATAAAATAGCACTTTTTTATTTCATATTTATACTTCAATTAGATTTTATATTAATATGCTCTATGATTATGAAATGGTGATGCGTAATAAGACAACTTCCATGAACAACTCGGAAATCCAAAATAAGACTCATCCGACGTTTCCTTTCCCAAACTTAATTTCCAGAATCAAGCACATCGACAAAGCACACACAAATTGACACGCACGCAACGCAGCTGACGTAAATTGGTCAATAAATAATAAATGACACCAACGCACCACGAGCGTGATGGAATAGACGCGTCGTTCGAGCGGACGAATGCGCGCGCCGCACCACACCGCCATGGCGGCACTGGCTGCGCCGGCGCAAGCGTCATGCGCCACCGACCACACCAGGTGACAACGACAATGCTCACTGGCCACTGACGGGAACTGACGACCAACAGTAGACCAACTTGGGTCGTGATCTAAGTTCTGGGGCCCGGGGGCACAATAACTGTAATTGCATGTTCCTTTGAGGTGTCAGCAGCCCGAGCGCACGATCGAGGCAAGAAATCATAGTTTCAAATGTCAATCTGCCAATAGATACAGATTTTAAATTAGATGAGTCTCAAGACAAAGACCTAAAAAGTACTAGGAAGTCGGTTCACATCAGCTCAAATCAAATACACTTGGTAAGGCGCAATAATTATCCTTACATTAATAATCTGAATCTGGCTACTATTAATTTATAGTCGCACAAAAAATATTTAGGTAATATCAATACCAATACCCAGACAAAAAAGTATAAGCTAAAATCTACAATCTCATAGGTAGTGGTAACGCACAAAAGAACGTGCAATTCATGCACATACAAATTGCTTGTACCGTGGCAAAAAAACCAAGGTTGAGCGGTGGTATAATAGTATGATCTATATCAGTCCTTGCGCTATAACGGACATCCCATCGTTTTGTGCAATGTGCACAGCCAAGCATCTAACTGCAACGGGACGAATTAACGGGACGGTCCGTTTTATGTAACGTCTAGTCTGTGCATCTGCCTGTTTAGATATACTTACTAGATATAGACGAGAAAATCGGAGCGAGGGAGTGAAAAATTGTTGAGCCAAATTCAGAAGCTTTGTCATCGTGATTTGTAATTCAAACGATATTTGTATTTCAGAAATGGAATCTGGATTTTGAACTCTGTTATTTATTTTACCGTTGCCTTTATGTCTGTGACATAGGCACGTGTAGAGGATTAGATCAAATTCCAGTTCCCGGAGATCCCGCTGCGATATGTTTAGCTTATAACGCAAGTTAAGCGTTATCTGATTCCAATTCAGATTGGATTCATATGTCTAGTTGCTGCTAGAAGCATTTACATTCAAAGAATTTACCTTCATCAATAATGTTCTTGTTCAAATTACTTGGAGGACATGAATACCGACTCTATCGCACACTTTAAGAGCTTTTTCGAAGTACCACACCGAAAATTACAAGCCTACTTAGATACGGCGTTCTGTTTACTCACTTTTTGCAACCGAATACAAAAAAACCATCTCAGAAACTGCCAAAACAAAAGCAATTTCAAATTCGTCACAGAGAACGTCACGTCTGATAACAATTTTCAATTACTTCTTCCTATTTACAAAAGATTGCATGTTAAAAATGTAGCTGAGCGGGTCCGAAATCTTCGAGGTACAAGTAAAAATATGTAATTTGGTAAAATAAGTGTGATTATTGCAAGAGAATAGTATGTTCCGTTAGAAAGCAGTGTAATAAGAGCCACGGGTCGCTGACGACGAGAGTTGAATAGATGATGGATGCACGGGGGGAAATTATATCGAGAATCTTGTCCAATCATGATCCGAGAAAAACCGGGACTCGACTCCAATCAAAATATCGGTTTCATTCAATTTAAATCATGGGAATCTAACGCGAATAACGCGATAAAGCGATATGACAATGTTTTTTCGTTATTTCACACGGCAAAGAATTCGATTCGCCTATTTAAGGATTTGACTGCTTAAAAATGTTTTCTGAACCCAGTGATTAATTAAGTGTAACGATTTCTTTTGTTGTGTTTGTAATTAACAAAAAAGAATCTTTTGAACCAATCTTGTTACCCAGGAAAGAAAAGAGCCCACAAGTAAGTATTATAATAGGTAATTTCTTAGCTATAGAGATTTTGTTGAAACAGTTTTTAATAAAGCTTATTAAGATCCTACTGAACTACTATCTCAGCTTCTTTTGCTGACCTGACAAAAATCTAACTTTCTTACCTTCATAGTGCGTGCCAACATACCTACATACTTGGAGCAAACATTGTGTCGGAAGGCAGGCAAATACAAACATTAATCCCGATTGAATATTGATTTGGATTGAAATTAATAACAACAAACCTCCTCGAAACTTGGGTACTCTACGGCAAACGCCAGAAGTATCGTTCGTTATAACATCATCAAATTAAAAGCACGTCCTCTTCCTTCTTTGAAGCAGGCTCTACAACGTATCCAAAGAGCAAAAATTACAAAAACGATTATCTTGAAGTGTCTCGCAACGTGAGAGCAGCTGAGTAGGTACCTACATCTCACAACCGTTAACTTAGCCATATTGTGGTACAAAAAAATCTATAGAATCTCAAATGCAATCTCGGCCCTTGTCAGTATGTAGGGCGTGCAGTTGTTCATACTCCACTATACTTTGCTTTGTCATTGTTTGATACACTTTAAAGGGGCCACGGTGTTTGCCTCTCGTTTGTACTACTCCATTTTGCCAAAGCCCGATTGATTCGTTTTTGTGTGACTACGCACAAGAATGAGTCCAACTTTGATAATAGTTTGAATTAAAATTGTACCGATGTTACATCATTCAATGGTTTTGTTAATTTAATTATAATACCAAGCAATTTAATTCATAATAATATAATAAATTATGACAGTGATACCCACGGAAGCAAGAGGACCTTTGGTGAGCCATTCCATTTTACGTTGGGTTTTGTTGTTCATACAAAATTATAAGAACCTCTGCCATAGACATAGGACAAACAGGCGAGACAGAGAGAGACCTTCCCGATCACTTAAATCTAAAAAAATGTTGAGATTTTGTGAAAACACGGTTTGGCGGACCAAGTACGTAGTTAAATAAAACATTTAAAAGAATAGATTGAAGTTATTATAATCAACAATTCAAAACTGTTATTGAATTGGCTGTTAGAAAAGTCAACACAATAATATGACCGAAACACACCTGGTTTTGACACTTTCGAAACTCCGAAGTTCCGTATTAAACAGCTTTTGAACGCGAAATTGAATGTCCAACGTAACAACTTCGTTCCAATACTGTCGTTCACAAACATTCGATATACATAACATGTGACCACCTACGACGTTGTGAAAAGTTTAATTTCGTTCTAATAATTGCAAAAAGCGAGTCTTTACTCAATAAAGGACGGACTTTCAGGACCAACTGTTTACTTTCGCAGTTTACAAATACTTTATGGAGCAATTACGAGGGAAAGCTAATAAATATTTTCTGGGCCTAATTATGAACCGATACATGACATAATTTTTTATAAAAAGATTCTATCATCTATCGGTTCATAATTGGGCAGCGTAAATCTGGGAGTGGAGATAGAATATATTTTAGATTCTAGTGCTAGTTTTGCTGCTTGTACCAACTAGGTACGTGATAATTGCAAAATGTTCGTAATATATTCACATATTTAATAGAATCGATGCAAAATGTTCGTAATATATTCACATATTTAATTGAATCGATGCTGATGATTGATGCATTTTCATATGCAATTTAATTGCTTCGACAGTTAGTCATCCGGGAAAAGGTAATTACAGATGATCGATCATAATTAATTAAAATATCTGAGTAATAAATAACACGTGCCGTCTGATTCCCACGAATGAATTAAGCCCTACGACTAATGACTAAGCCAAAAAGATGGACAGCAGTGTTCTCTTCATCTTAGCTGAAAAACGTCCAATGCTGGACATATTCCCATGGATAGTTATAACGAGCCCTCTACATATTTCTATACAAAACAAATTCCTAAGATCACTAAACCGTTTAATAACCGTGAGGATTAGGAAAATCACGAAACTCACAATCTCTATACAGAATCTTCTTTCGCCAAAGAGGTGGCCTATGTTCAGCAATAGGTAGGTACTTTTACCGGCTCATAAGATGATTAATTACCAATTGTTCAAACATGATCCATCGGGTGAAATGAGCCGGGAACGCATAGCCATTCGAAATTAAAAGTGAAGCGGAGCGGAATCATTGAGCAGTCATTACAAACTGATTACAAAGTTAATTAAATCTTTGGTTTCACTGCCTGAACTGTTATTACTGTCTTCAATTAACGCTAAATTGGATAAAGTGGGCTGTTCTGTGTTTACACAGGTCTTTAGCCCGAAATAGACTAGACTAGACTTGACTTGATAGAAAAAGAAAAGTCTCTCAGTTATTGGATTGAAATTGGAATCGTTTATCATATTATTTACATGCTATGCATACTAATTAATGAGCAAACGAATTGTAACTGCCATACATAGAAGACAACTGTCTAACTGTCTATTGAACTGGACTGATCTGAAACGGAGTTAGTTACAGGTGAGCAATCTTTTTGAGCCGTTGGAAAAATGTATACTAAGCGATCTTACATATTTTGAATGCTGCTAAGTTTTGCCGAAATCCAGCAATAAATTAGCTGTCACCGGATAAAGCCATTTGCTGCAATAATTCAAATTCACTTTTAGAGTCATTCACGTGTTCACTAGAGAATGGGCAGCAGCGTTCTCTATGCATTTTACCACCATACTGCGATCGCCAACCCGTCTGCCAAGCGTGGCGATTATGGCAAAATCCCCCTTTTGTGAGAGGTCTATGTCCAGCAGTGGACGTCTTTCGGCTGAAATGATAAGGAGTCATTTGGCCCCCCAGAGTGTTTTGCAAGTACCTACGCATAATTAAGTGACAAACGTCGTACCTCCTACGCTTCCAATCTGAGATTCGTACGAATAGACAATAGATTCTCCAGTGAACCACGGTTCAAGGAAACAATCAAGCAATTGGATAAATACGCTAAAGCGACAATTGAGCAGTTGACCTCCTAACGTGTGTCAGTTGTTCTTATCCTAAGAAATCATTACGAGTGAATCTTCATGCTCTTTTTAGTTAACGTGTCGCTCACTGTTATCCAACTTCCCGTATTCTACTGCGACGAATGTTGCATCAACTACCCCATGGCCATCATTATGTATCTCCTTAACAAAAAACAACAGAGAATATTCTGTTCTATGGTCATCATTTGACTTAATTGGTGCCTTCACAATTGGATTTGTGTTCGAATTACTCATATCACCTCCTAAATATTACAATTTTCTAAAGAAATTCTTACATTGGGTTGGGTGTTTTATTAGCAGCTTATAAGTATGCACTTTTGCATACATAGGATTCCATTCATATCAATCAGTAATACCACTAGCAGAAACTATGCACAGTAACAAGCGTGTTGATTTTAATGACTTCGGACAAGTTATTAGCTCATACACTACAATCATCATGACAAGCTAGTCGTAGATGACTAAAAAAATGTGATTAAATCTCATAATACGAATTGAAGTAGGTAAAGAACTACTATTCTTCATCCAATAAGCTGGAAAATGTGATCCCCTAAGACTATTCTGAGAATCCGTCCCAACGAAATGAAAAGATCTAAAAGATTTGCGAATTTGTGCGAAAAAATTAGAATCTGGCACGTGTTTCATCTCCATCGGAATTCTGAGAACTGCTGTCAGGAAAAAGTAATCGTTCCTTGACGTTATCGATCAAACTCTCGTGTTTCTCGCGTTCTCACGGAACGGGGAGAATCTAACAAGACGAGTTACGACGGTTAAGAGCTTCGGATCATTTATCAAGGATTTTTCTACTTTTCTTTTGCCAGCAAATGCATTGAAACCATAGATAATCGACCGTTTTTAAGAGCAAAGGTTACAAGTCTAATGCAACAATATTGGATGCATGTGTCCTGAATATGAATGTGTCCTAGATTCAAAATGTATGGCGTGTGCAGTCCAACCTAGCGATTTGCAGTTCTGAATTAATTCGATGCAAATTCTATACTGTCCTACAGACAAGGTATGTGGTTTAATATTAGGTCTTTACCTATGAAATTGCCGTTTTGCAGTACTGGCCATTTCAAATCAAAATAATTTTTGTTTGGGTAAGAATTCTAATTTCAAATTATTTTTATTTTAAAAACATGGATTTTTTTTTCCAAAAGTAGTCATTTGTTTATTGATTAGTGTTACATTTTCATCGCATTTCAATCTTTTTCGTCATCATGGATACGTTAAAAATTCGAGTAATTATGGAATATGAGTACCGTCGTGGCAGCAACGCGGCACAAGCGGCACGCAACATCAACGACATTTACGGAGCTAACACTACAAACCAACGCACCACCTGTTATTGGTTTGCTCGCTTCCGTTCTGGAAATTTCGACCTGAAAAATGAACCTCGCGGTCGTCCGAAGACTTTGGTCGACAATGACGAATTAAAGGCGATTGTGGAAGCTGATGATACACAATCTACGGCTGAATTAGCAGCAGCTTTCGACGTTAGCGTCAAAACAATATTGGTCCATTTGCGTCAAATTGGCAAGGTAAAAAAGCTTGACAAATGGGTGCCCCACGAACTCAATGATCGTCAGCGCGAAGTACGCGTCGAGACGTGCCTTGCACTGCTCAACAGACACACAAATGAAGGAATTTTGAACCGCATTGTTACCTGCGATAAAAAATGGATTCTGTTTGATAACCGCAAGCGCTCAGCAAGTTGGTTGGATCCTGGTTCAGCACCTAAACAATGCCCTAAACGAGAACTTACCCCTAGAAAAGTGATGGTCACTGTTTGGTGGTCTAGCGCCGGTGTGATTCATCACAGCTTCTTACCAAATGGGGTGAGCATTACTGCAGATGTGTACTGTGAAGAACTGAACACAATGATGGAGAAGCTGGCACATCTCCAACCAGCATTGGTCAATCGCTCGTCTCCGCTGCTCCTGCACGACAACGCGCGACCTCATACTGCACAGCAGACGGTCTCCAAGTTGCAAGAACTGGGGTTGGAAGCTCTCCGTCATCCGCCCTACTCACCAGACCTTGCGCCTACAGACTACTACTTTTTCCAGAATTTGGATAACTTCTTGGCGGGAAAAAAATTCAATACCCGCGAGGCAGTACAAAATGCCTTTGAAGAATTTGTTGCCTCCCGTCCAGCTGATTTCGTTAAGAAGGGCATCAATAAACTGCCACTGCGATGGCAAAGATGCATTGATTGCATGGGTGATTACTTCGATTAATACAAATAAAAAATACATGAAAAAAATTCGTTTAAATTTTTTCATACAAAACGGCAATTTCATAGGTTAAGACCTATTATATGAAAATTCAAATCAAAGTGAATAATTCGTAGTAAACTCACGTGTGGACTGAAACTAAACTGTAAGTAATAGAACTTTTTTGTGGGGATCCTATCATTTATCTCCTTACTAGTTGTATACTAGGATGTTTTTACCTTAGCTCTTAAATATCGTGAAACTAAAAATATTATCTGCAATAAACCACGTAAACTTCGAGAAAATTTGGTGTTTAATTAGAGCTGCGCAATTTTTTTTTACAGAATACTTAATCCTTTAAGTTTTGCTGAAACTTAAGAACCTTGTTAGCATCGGACCCAGTTGCTACGCTGCCGATTCTTTGTACGCAACGCAATAAAAGAAAGTCAGCAATTAGAATATTTCCCGGCGAAAATAGGACGCTACAATAACAGAGTATCGGACGAATATCGGACACCTGTCCAATTTTTACTTAACATCCCTCACAATTCTGTCACCGCCAATTTAGTGGCGACCCTTTCCCTAATTCCGAATTTTAGCAATAAAATGGTCAGCACTCATAACCCGTCCAAATAAAATTTTGCTCCATTCTGTAAATTATAAGACTTGAATATTTCATAAACGGTACCTATCTATGCTGTATAAAACTAGATATATTCGTAACCTAAGGATACGGCCCAGTGGCGGGGTCGAGGTGGTCGTATCAGCATTAGATTACCTCCCATGGGTATCGATACCCACCTGTCGGTATCCGGTATCGTTTGGCTTCTACGGACCAATTGCATTTTGCAATCGATACCATTATGCCATCGCCAAGTTTGGAGAAAAAATAACGCTTGTGCGAAATCGAAAGTAATTAACAAGCCTAATTTAACGTCTCCTACTAATGAAAACAAATTGTTCACACCCCAAATAAATTGGAATGCCTCAGGGCAGGACGAAGGCCTAATGAAACTCGAAATAATTTGGCGCTAAATTAAAATCTTTATTTGTTTCATAACAACGGTGTCTGATCCTTTGATGACCCTGAAACACGGGCGTAGGTATACGAGGTATGTGGTGCTATGTGGTAGTTACGTTAATGGCATAAATCGATGATTGAAAGTCCGAATAAGTAAGGGGTAGGGCTCGACCGTGACCTTGACAATTGGCACCCTTGAACCTACGAAAACAAAACATTACCTACCATTAGTAGACTCCCTTCATTTTACAAGAGGGTATATTATATACCTTCCTACCTATGTATAAGTTGTGGAAATTGAATTTTTATTCAATAGAATAACACAAGTTAGCGAATCGCATTTAAAGTAAGTAGCCCTTTATCGATTCACTACGTTTGCTCTTCCAAGATGGCAGCAAGCAGCTGGCATCAAAACTATTTCTAGGTCAGCATTGCACTCCAAAATAATTTATAGACTAACGTCCTCCTCTTCTCCATTTTCTTTTTATTTCCACATTTAGCTTTGTGCAGAATATCTGAGCAAAGAAAATTAATATTATGGATTTTACCAGCACCTGAGTTCGTAGTACCTAAATGAGAAATACCAAAACAAAGTTCATCTGCGCTCAGATTACAAATTCCACAATCTACACAATACAGAAAAATGTTTTGGCTTTTCCCCTATGTGGGATAGATTTCTCAAAATATAGAGGTCCACAAAAATCGCTAATACTCAGGAAATAATAAGGGTTTTTTTTTGGTTGGGAAATCATCAAATAACTTCTCCCGCTCTGGGTGAAGCAGGAGGGCGTGTCAGACTTTTACTGACTAAAACCCACCCGTGTTCCCTCAGTTGCCTGTGTGCCAGGGGCCACAGTATCTCTTTCGATCAACCAGCACCCCCAGCAGGCATAGGCCCTTGCGGACCCCACCAGTTGGTGCTGACATCTCTTTGAGGCGTGCGTGGAACACAATGCGCCGTCAACGTGGGGCTTGTTCCTTATCGAACAGCGAGATACCCATTACTCGCCGTCAGCAAGCCCGCGCCTAAGCTACGGTGGCCGGGAATTAGCCTGGGATTCCCGACGCGCAGGGCGTCTCCTGCGGCGACTAAGGCCTTACGAGGGCGCATATACTGCCTCTCCTTCACGTGCGCCGCCTCCCTCTTCGCGAGCATTACTGCTTCGCAGAAGGAGGTGACGGCTACCCATGCACTTTCGCTCCGTACGATGGCCTGGATCAAGGCCGGACGCGAGAGATCGCCGCCGCCGATCGCCTCCACGAGGACACGGCGGTGCTCCGCCCAAGCCGGGCAGACCTCCACCGTATGCTCCAACGTGTCCTCAGGACGATCTTCGCAGTGAAAACACCTGGACGTTTCCTCCAGCCTTATCTGAAACAGGAACCTCCCGAAACAACCGTGTCCGGTGAGGACCTGCGTCAGGCGGAAGGTGAGGATGCCGTGGCGCCTTTCAAGCCACTCCTCAAAGGGGACGTACCGCCGCAATCGTGGCGTGCCCAATTTTTTTTTGGCTCAAACATTATTAAGTAATTGCTTTGAATTTTGAATTAATTTTAAGCGACCTTTACATGTCTTTAGGTACTAGATTTTTTACAAGGGTTAAAACACATTTCAATACAAAACTTTGTATCATTATAATGCAGGCTTGCGTCGTTTCTGCAGCCCACATTTCATTTCACGTCGCTGAAACGAAACTACTACAAACGGGGCCCATTAAATAAACGCAACAGAGAAACTATGGCAACAATAACAGATGTCTGCATATTTCCTGCTAGGTAGACGGCTCACATTCAAACCGTCTCCATGAACGACCTCTATTAAACAATTATAATTAAATTCGATCGAACAGCCTGCAGAAAATGAGCAGTGGTGCAGTGCGGCTGAATCTCGTTGCTAGTAATATTATCTCAGGCGCTTGATAGCGAAGCTAACTCGTTTATGGAAACTCTTGTAATAGACCCTTTTTATTGGGGTTTGACTTCGCTGTGAGGATGTTATAGACGAGTAATTTATTTTACTTATGGAAACCTCTTTTCATGTTTGGTCCATCTACATCAGCACTGCATTTATGTTAGTTTCTTCATGATTGCGGTTCGATAAACGTAAGGCGAATTATACATTACTGAACGAAGAAATAGCGGCACATAATGATTGTGATAAATTAGTTATGTATTATTGCTATTCAAGGCCAGCGGAATTAGGGTTCCCTACGGTGGCGCCGTGAAAGTTTTGTTTGATGCACAGGCGTCGTACTTAATAAAAACTTACTCTACTCCTACTCGTATACAAAGCTTCGATTTTATACAGGAAAAGTTTTTATTCAGTGCGCAAACTTTAACCATGAATTCAGCATACCATTCTAGATACCCCAACGAAGAAATTTTTCTTCGGTTTTACAAAAAAAAATCAGCTGTTTCATCGAAAAGGTCTAGAGAATGATATGCTGAATTCATGGTTAGGTACATTTTGCACACTGGATAAAAACTTTTCCTGTATAGCAACGGCGAAAGATTTCGAGCTATCTTCCAACACTTTTGAATAATTTATTCTACATTTTATGACAATCACGCAAATATTTCTGCATGATTTATACGCTCGTCTTTCCTTTTACGTGAAGACTGTGTAGTACATCAGCTGCATTGATTACTAATTCAGACAATCATAGCATGCAGATGAAACATGTGTGCATAACAATCTTTGATTGTAGAAACCTCAACCGGTATTTATAATGCACTTACCTAAGGTGTTATTAGCCATGGAAAATTCCATGGTGTTTATTATCACAGATCGGTTATCGATAAAAAATACCTAGTCTAGAAAGTGTTTCTGTCTGTGTTTTGCGTTGTCGCAGCTAAACGAATAGAGATAACTTTAAGCCTAAGGCCATGATAGGCATAAATGCTTTATTATAACCAACCTCTTTGGGTGTTGAAGTTTGGAACATCTAAAATCCATGCAGACGAAGTCGTCGGCATAGTGCTAGTATCTTAAAGCTCAAGTATACCTATCCAGTGTTAGCACAGCTCGTGTTGGTAAGAACGCTGTGTAATTGGGTCAGGTCATGCAGACAGAACGCTTGGGATTTATTGCTTTAGACCTAGAGCTTACCCATTCGCCCGTTTGTCGACTTTCATCCGCACTTTACAGAGAGATTAGTGATCGCAATTATGCGTCGAGATTAGGCTTAATAGTTGACAAACACATGGACATGTTTCATAGCTGATTACTATTTCTTGTGGTCTACGAATTACCACGAATTCGTTTTGAAGTGCGGTCCTAAGTACCTACATTATTTTTCTAAGAAATAGTTAAGGGGGAACTTAGCTACCTAAGAATCTCTAAATGGAGGTCGAAGGTTGAATACTACGAATAAACACAAAAGGGCTTTGTACAAGTCAACCCCTCATATGCCAGATTAGTATTCTGAATAGACGCACTGATGTTGATGTGATTACGTACCTACTGTGTGCATCTACTTATCTCCATATTTTTCTTAATCACAGGGTTTCCTAGCACACAGTTAAGAAAACCACAAACAAAGGCAAACTTTTGAATGACTACCCGGTATCGTGTTCCAAAATCCATTTCGAGACGATAAAACAACAGTTTACTCAGCAAGTTTGCACCTCGCCATTTCTCAGCATATTTGTATCCCACAGCTCGTATTTTAACCTTAAATTACCATTTCTATTGCAATCACAATGCGCGGCGGACGTGTTTTGGTTTTCTAAACACAGCAGGGTCCTTGTAGGCGGCTATTACGTCATTCAGTTAGGTTGTTCTTTATTTTGCGACTTCAACAAGTCCTTTACAAGGCAATTTTGCGATTTTATTTGACATAAAACAATAGTGAGAGTAAAAATGGCGGGTGTACCATAGCGAATCAAATTATACTAATTACTAAAAAAATGTAAGTACCTAAAAAATCTGTACCTCCTTCAGAACTAAATTATTTCGAAACCCGCCATATCGACATCGAGATGGCGGGCGTTCTATATTATTTTATTATTTAACCATTACTCATAAAATATATTTAACTACACCAAAAAATTGTAGGTACCTACCTACCTAAAAAGTACATCAATAAAAAAAAAACACTTGATCAGTTGGATTGTACCTGAGAAATAAAACAACCGTGTCTTGTGTATGTAAACACGATAATTATCATGATATATTGATCAAGTGTGTATTTTTTAATTGAGGTACTTTTTAGGTACAATTTTTTGGTGTAATTATATTTTATGAGCAATGGTTAAAGAATAAAATACACCCGCCATCTTGAAGTCAATATGGCGGGTGTACCTTAATTTCGAAATAATTTCGTTCTGAAGGAGGTACAGATTTTTTAGAGCTATAATAGGTACAAAATAGTATGTTTTAGGTACATTTTTGATTTGCTGTGGTACACCCGCCATTTTGATTCTCACGAAAAAATACTAGCTACAGCTTTTGTGTAGCTTCACGGATAATATGGCCTGAACTAGTCCTCGGCTAGGTGATTGCATAAGTTTTAGATGACATGAATAGCATTAAAAAGGATTTAATGACTTTTTGGTGAGAACGTGAAGTTTCTAATAGCATACTTACTCAGAGCCTTGGCGGCGCCCATAATTATTTATTTTCGAATATCCTTTCACTTTCAACGCGACTAAGTACCTACAGCATGATCAGAAAGTACAGACTATAAATATATTAGTACTTACCAAAATAATGTATTAAAACCCTCAAAGAACCATAAGGAAGCACAGAAGCACTTAATGAACCAGAATAGCCTGCAAATCATGAATTGTGTAAGAACATGTAGGTATGTAGGTACTCATGTATAGTATTCATAAAGTTAATCCTTTAAGAGTTCAAGCCGCTTGACCAGCACGGCTCGATATAGATCTGCTCTGGAAATAGCTTTAGCACTTGAGCTGGAGTTTATAATGAAGTTGGCACTTACAGTTCATGCATCATTGACGTCAAATACTTCCTGGAAATGTGCCTCTAAATAAAGAAGTATTATTTAATCAAATAGGTAGAGTTACGCCATACATAATTTATTTGAATTGTTGAATAAATAAACGAAATTTCCACTTGGCTTTGACTAAGGAATGTTGAGGGAAAACAGGGCGTTTCTAAGAGATTCAAAAACTTGACTCAGTCCAAGGACTCTTCATGCATAAGTAATTAAATGTTAGCAGATTATAAAGTCTCATCAGGTTTTATGGGCTTTTCTTGTTCACTAGAACACATTGCCTTTCTACTGCTAACATTTTTCTTGTTCTTATGCCAACAAAAATAATTTAAAATTGAAAAAGTCTATCTATCACTAGCTTCCCTTATCGATTCAAAGCTTCTTTTTAAAAGCTAAGTTAATACGGCCTAACAATTTATTTAGCAAGACGTTAGTTTACTAAAAACTTTTTATTTATTACAAATAAACAAACGAACGACGCTTTGCCCAGCAGTGGGACAGTAGTGTCTCACTGTTGGGAAAGGTCTCCCCCATACTTCACCATTCATATTTGCCAACTACCTTTTCCAGCCAATCAGTCAAGAAAGAGACTAGGTAGTGGCGCCAGCTTCTCTTAGGCCTGCCTCGGTGACGACGTCCGTCTTTAGGTTGTCAAAACGTTGTCTTAGGTAAATAGAGCGTGCTTATTTTCAAGCAGCTGATGATGGTGTGAAAGAAACAAAGATAAATGATGAAGTAAAGCCCCTTTTAAACGGTGCCGGTTTCTGGAACGTTCAAGAACAAAATCGCATGCCATATAGCAAGTTGACAGAGGAAAATGGAAGACAAAAACACCGACCCCAAGTAACTTCTCTAAGCATTGTGTTCATTGTTGCCAAGACATAGTTATATTGTTGTTAGTGTTTCTTATTACATAGTAAACATAATAATCGAGCATAATAGGACATTGTCTCCGCAATCTGATCGGCCGTCCTTGACAGTGACACGGTTACGTTTGTTGATCGACTCATTACGACGCGTTAGGTAAGCGCAATTAGATAATGATTCAGCAGACTACACAACGTTATGTAAGACGATGTTTTACTAATATGCAGTTTGTATTATCTTCTGCCTATGAAGACAACAAAGAACCGATTTAGAGTAGATTTAAAAGTTAAATAAATTGTTCACGATCATGGTTTTATACAAAAGCCGATTACTCTCATCCAGCGAGTTACTACCTACGCTTTTTTCCGCCTTGTGAGGAGCGTCACTCCATCTAGCCAGATTATGGCTTTTGCTGAAGAGTTCACAATTCCTAAAAAAATAGGCTACACGGATTTCAAGTCTCATTAGCAAGAAAGTAACTTTCAATTCCTACACTTGCAGAACCCTAAATGTATGCAAATCTTTCGCGTCTCATGTCATCAATAATGTATAACCTAGGATTCAAGATTGATAAGTATCAGCAATTAAGTAGACGCACGTATATGTCATGTCTGAATGTTTGCCTTCATTACAGCGACGCGCCGCGCGCCGCTAGTAGTATACATGATTATGATAATTAGACAACAATAACACTCTACTGCAGTTTCTGCTGATCAATATTCATGTTGTGTCCTTGGTTAAAAGTATGTTTTGAGGTGATATTATATACATTTTAAGTGGTGAGTCATTATGTAGGTACCTACACATTTTCATTCAAAGTCAAAGTCAAAGTCAAAGCATTTATTTCAAATAGGCACTTAAAAGGCACTTTTGAACGTCAACATCATTGCCATCTTATGTTACCATGAAGGTTTGCCTTTGTACTACTTCGTAGCAACATTGCAAATTGGCAATGGGATATCCGCATTTTTTCCTCCTAGCTAGGACTTATCGTCAAACTATCTCGAAAGTCGCCAACTTAGGTACATTTCTGGCCGTTTACTTAGTTAACTTCGAAACACTTATCGTCAAGTTGTCTATTTCAGCATTTTACTCCGAGCCCGAAAAACTCAGCCAGATCTCGCAATTAGGCTGACACCTATCTTGAATTACCGCTTCAAATGGTTCTTGGGATTCTGATTATACCATACACGAACCCATTGGAGCACGAACGGGTCCCGATGTGTAAACTGTGCAAATAATGGTCTTGGTCACCCATCCAGAACTGAGAGTAATTTTCGCGAAAGTTTTGTGCTATTAATACCCGTGCAAAATCGTAGGCGTGTTCGGTTTACTAGATTTCCCAGAATCGTAATAAGTACATAATAGGTCTTTACCTATGAAATTGCCGTTTTGTATGAAAAAATTTAAACGATTTTTTTTCATGTATTTTTTATTTGTATTAATCGAAGTAATCACCCATGCAATCAATGCATCTTTGCCATCGCAGTGGCAGTTTATTGATGCCCTTCTTAAAGAAATCAGCTGGACGGGAGGCAACAAATTCTTCAAAGGCATTTTGTACTGCCTCTCGGGTATTGAATTTTTTTCCCGCCAAGAAGTTATCCAAATTCTGGAAAAAGTAGTAGTCTGTAGGCGCAAGGTCTGGTGAGTAGGGCGGATGACGGAGAGCTTCCAACCCCAGTTCTTGCAACTTGGAGACCGTCTGCTGTGCAGTATGAGGTCGCGCGTTGTCGTGCAGGAGCAGCGGAGACGAGCGATTGACCAATGCTGGTTGGAGATGTGCCAGCTTCTCCATCATTGTGTTCAGTTCTTCACAGTACACATCTGCAGTAATGCTCACCCCGTTTGGTAAGAAGCTGTGATGAATCACACCGGCGCTAGACCACCAAACAGTGACCATCACTTTTCTAGGGGTAAGTTTTCGTTTAGGGCATTGTTTAGGTGCTGAACCAGGATCCAACCAACTTGCTGAGCGCTTGCGGTTATCAAACAGAATCCATTTTTCATCGCAGGTAACAATGCGGTTCAAAATTCCTTCATTTGTGTGTCTGTTGAGCAGTGCAAGGCACGTCTCGACGCGTACTTCGCGCTGACGATCATTGAGTTCGTGGGGCACCCATTTGTCAAGCTTTTTTACCTTGCCAATTTGACGCAAATGGACCAATATTGTTTTGACGCTAACGTCGAAAGCTGCTGCTAATTCAGCCGTAGATTGTGTATCATCAGCTTCCACAATCGCCTTTAATTCGTCATTGTCGACCAAAGTCTTCGGACGACCGCGAGGTTCATTTTTCAGGTCGAAATTTCCAGAACGGAAGCGAGCAAACCAATAACAGGTGGTGCGTTGGTTTGTAGTGTTAGCTCCGTAAACGTCGTTGATGTTGCGTGCCGCTTGTGCCGCGTTGCTGCCACGACGGTACTCATATTCCATAATTACTCGAATTTTTAACGTATCCATGATGACGAAAAAGATTGAAATGCGATGAAAATGTAACACTAATCAATAAACAAATGACTACTTTTGGAAAAAAAAATCCATGTTTTTAAAATAAAATTAATTTGAAATTAGAATTCTTACCCAAACAAAAATTATTTTGATTTGAAATGGCCAGTACTGCAAAACGGCAATTTCATAGGTAAAGACCTAATATTTAAGTATTTAACGCTTTACTTACATCGAGTCAATGTAGATAGTAAAGGCATGACGCTGATTTCCAACGTAAAATAGGTACGAGCGAGGGACGATACACACCTTTTAATTCCTCCCACGCTGAGAACCAAAGATAGCTAAAAAAAACTTGTAGAATGCTATTATTGACACCTATCGTCTTATTATTAGAAGCTGCATGGTAACTAAACGTCGAAACTGGTCTAAAGACGTTCGGAATAAAGCCAATAAAGCATCACTTATTCACACAGCATGTATTAATATTGCAGTAACAATAAGTCATAGTTTCGTGGTATACAACATTCAAAGATGTCTGAAGGAAACAAAAAATAAACATGGACAAAATAAGACAATGGAGGAACGCCTACGTCTATTTGCTAGAGTTCCTACCCACTCGTAGGCTTGTTCCGGAATACGAACTTACATAATATTCCACAGAAGCTGGACCAATGATTAGAAAGTTCAGAAACTGGGACAAAGGAAGACTTAGTTTTGAATTGTGGTGACGAACCACATATCTTGCACTATATTCTAGCAAGTTTAAAACACTTTGCTTGCTTGTCACTATCAAATAAACGCTACGATTAAAACACTTTGCTTGCTTGTCACTATCAAATAAACGCTACGATTAAAACACTTTGCTTGCTTGTCACTATCAAATAAACGCTACGATTAAAACACTTTGCTTGCTTGTCACTATCAAATAAACGCTACGATTAAAACACTTTGCTTGCTTGTCACTATCAAATAAACGCTACGATTAAAACACTTTGCTTGCTTGTCACTATCAAATAAACGCTACGATTAAAACACTTTGCTTGCTTGTCACTATCAAATAAACGCTACGATTAAATACTTTATTGCTACACTTCTTTCCCATCTGCAGTGAAAATACGGCCGGCCTACATTTAAAGTTTACTGAAATAAAACATTGTGGATTCGTGAAATACATAATAGTTCTGCTTTTACACTGGACGAAAAAAGAAACAATGAAACCAGTGCTGCAGAGAAATGTTAATACTATTTTCTGCGAACCCAACAATGCTCTAATTACATTTTCTGAAACATTGTTCTTTATTATCAAATTGTGTCAGTAATGAGCTTTTTAATACTGTTACCACCTTGGATAGTTACTGAATCTTCTAAAAAAAATCCAATGTAGGTAGTAAGACTCTTTCGTCCGCTCTAACGAAGCTGTCATAGTGAATCATTTGCACATTCGTGGCAATGATCTAGGAACTACCTATTAATTGTTTTCAAGCACACTTCCCGTTTCTAATTATCATTCTTGCTATTGATCTTTCCATGTTTTTAAAAAGACTAGGACTCTCCATGTATTGTTGAATCATAACTCTGCAATTAACAATACATGGCAATTTCAAAGAACCGTTGCTACAGTACCTTCCTACCTACACAAAGCGAAATTCGTCCTTTTACTGACTTAGGTAATTCTGCCATCAATATTCATAATTACGCCTCTCCAAGTTTTCTCAAGCGAGCACTGGAGCCAAAACAACAAAACTATTCCCTGGGCGAACTAAAAGAGCATGTTTTTGTTGATTCAGAAGCTGTAGTTGTTTGCTACGTAACAACAAATATCTGCCATATATCACAGTGTAACGTCGAGGCTGGCTCTTCAATACTGAACATTCCTCTTTGTACTGTTTATTCACGGTCCTACGAGAAATGTAGCACTCGCTTTGATGAATTTATTATGGTTGGAATACTAATTAGAAAGAAGACATTTTAAGCTCGGTAGGATTACAGTGTTAGCGGAGGTTTAGCTTTTTAATCAACTCAGCAGTCCACTGTTGGATTTAGGTCTCTTTTAAACTCGCGAAATAATTAAATGCGTCATTTGCAATATGTTTAATTACACTTTTAAATATTAATTGATTTTAGACTTTTTATCGATGCTCTCATTTAAACAAAACAATGTACTCTTTCCCAACAAGACGACTTATTAACCATTTAAGCTGCCTTGGCAATATGACCGCAGAATTCATCTCTGACTTGCTGGTTTCAACTCGAAACTGAACGAATTAAAACGCATTGTCTCACTAACTGGTTCAGGTTTCTGGCGCATAAAAGCTCTCGAATAGGAATAAAAAGAGTCAGGAATTCATTATTCTCTTTTTGTCCGAGTTAATAGTAGTTCCGAGCCTCATTGCCGCTTCGAACAATATGGGAGAGAGTTTTCAAAAGAATCATTTTAATTGCTCCTCATAAGTACTATTATGGGGAGTTTCATAATAAACGGAATTAATTCCGTAAATATACATAGGCGGCTCTTTCATCTATACTATAATAATAATATTACAAAGAGGAAAGATTTGATTGTTTGTTTGTTTGTTTGAATTGAATAGGCTCCGAAACTGGAAACTACTGAACCGATTAGAAAAAATATTTCACTGTTGGGAAGCTACACTGTCCCCGGGTGACATAGGCTATATTTTATCCCCGTATTCCCACGGGAATGGGAACTACGCGGGTGAAACCGCGGAGCGCTGCTAGTATTTGATAATCTGTTACGGACATTTGGAGTGTATTAAGTCCCCGCCCTCAAGCGTCCCAAAAAATATAAACATTTGGGAATTCCTAAACGATGTGCTTCGGCTTCGTACTCAATATACCTATGGACGTATAACGTTATTTAATTATACAGTTTATTTATTGAAATTAGGAATGGTTGAGATGGTTGGATTCGGTTTCTTATTTTTACCCTTTCTGCTTTTTTTATCAGGGATTAAGCAGTTTTTGTGATAAACTCAAGTATACCCATTACAAGTTAAATAATGCAGCGGCATTAATTAACTTGTAGTCGGAATAGTTTCTTTTTTTCACAAATAACTGCCTACAGCAGTGCTCGAAACTTATGCACTTAGCGGTTTCTATTCTAAATTACTTAAGGCATCACTGAAATAAGTCAACCACAACTAGTTTAGTTGACAACATTTAGCACTTACCCAAGCACAGACTCACGCAAAACTTTAGTAAGTATCACAACATCGTTTCGCGGCAACCCACCACTTGCACTGAACTTTCGTCCTAGCGGCGGCGGCGCACGCGCATCGGGCGGCGTCCCATCAACCAGAACCGGTTCTGAGCATTTCACCCGTCTAGTCCGCCTACGTTGGACGTTACTTATAAAGCTTTTGAAGCTTACATACACTTACCAAGTTAGTCAAATCACCAACCATTCATGTGGTTAAACTTTAATGCCGGTTTGAGATTTGAGTTTAGTGTGAAATTAAATTAGGTTTGATTGTTGTGGGGAGAAGTTTTACTGTTGTTTCTTCGTTGAGGAATTAACAGGATTATCTGTTAATTGCTAAACTGTTGTGATCTCTTGTACTGATTGCTCTTTTAATGCCACTACGGAGGCTGGACATTAGCTCTGGTGTCTTACTGCACTGATAAGAATTAGTAATGTCTACGTGATTTGGTATTTCATTCAATGGCGTTAATGATCTAGATTTACTTGTGGAATGTATAACCAATCATCGTTGATAGATACAATTTAACTACTTAGCAGCACACAGCTGAAACTTGATTTTGTCATAATAACAAAGAAAATAAAATAAAGTGGTTGACTGCAGTATGTTGTGATAAATGCAACAAACACTGCTACTATGCTACCCATCCTTGTGCCATAATCCCTTGGCCGCCTTTTACGACACGATCCTATTACGACTGCAAAAATAGAATCAACACATTCCCACACAAGATTTATAAAAAGATAAATGGATGTTTACGGCTAATTTAGTGTTAGCGTCATCTCGTAAACTAGTTGGTGTATAAAATTACATATTATTCAACGTGATTAGCCCGTGCTGATCTGACTCACAGACCACGGTCCCAAGACCTGTCTACCCACGCGGGCCTGCTAAGATGGCTGATGGCTATTTGCTTAATACTTGTTATGTTCGTCAAATCCTTTTGAAGTAAACGAATAAACATTGTAAATAAGATTAGGAAGACCGGCTTTCGTATTTGTGTATGCTTTCTTTTCTTGTTGCTGACCTGTTTGTAGTTTGTTGATGATGAAGAAACTGATTAAAGAGGAAGATTTTTTGTATAATATGTACTCTAACTAGATTAGCTTTGTTTAAAACAGTTTTCATAGAGTGTGTAGCAGATAAAGGCAATCATAAGCGCATGCCATGGGATTCCATTCTATAAGTCCTTACAAACTCTTGCTACAACAAAAACAGCGGCCCAGAATTCAAAAAACTCCCAATAAATAAACCACTTAGTCTGCAACGTGACATTCCAATCCAACTTTATTGTTCCCGGTTAAAGGCTACGCTCAATCATCAGGATGAAACCATAAAATAAAACAGGGACTCTCTCACTGACAAAGAATTGTTACGGAATGGAGTGCTCTCGTTTTGATAAAAGCGTAGGCATTTGACATTTGCGAAAGTTGACGCGACAATCGCCAAAGTGGAACAGCAATCCAACGACAATTATTTTATATCCCACGAACACTCCATTCGCTTTCAATTCCATGCCCAGTGACGTGACTGCACTCACCCAATAGCCCTTAAAACGAAAGGGCTTGACGCGACACGGACATCCACCATAAGCCCATAATGGATGCCATTTGGAGTCAAATTAACTGGGTCGAGTCGAGTGTAAACCATTTAACGAAATAGTTTCATGTTTCTAGTTAATGAAGATTAACAAATGAGCCAACAGATAAAATGAGCTTGCGAAAAGCAGTAAATGTCCGCAAGACGCACTAACCGAACCATTCTTACAAAATGTAACAACGGGAAAATTCTTGGAAAACTTTTCTACATCGGTATGAAACAGAATGGAGCTTACCAGTGTAAAGAGCGGTATATAAACAATGTATTTAAAAGTGTGTACTTTCAAAAACATTCTTTTGAACTGGCCGTATCTTTACAAAGCTAAGAATTTCTTTTAAATACATCTTTTCATCATCATTCATCTTTTTCCTGAACTGGATAATTCGCTATTATTTAATAATTTGACTTTTTACCCGCGACAGGCCGGTCTTACTTTAAACAGGATGTCAGTAAGTTGGTAGGTACCGACCTGATAATTGTTGGTTAATAACACTGAGTTAACAATTCTTGATACAAGCGGTTGCAAAATCAAGATGTCAAGCATCACATAACTTTGCCACAACAGTAAACAAATGTGATGTCAGACGACCTTGGCTTTTAACCTTCATGGCATGTAGCAAAAAACCTTTGTGCTCAATCAATATCAATCACTGAGGAGTATTCTAATGCGTTGGCCGAGGTTGGCCGGTAGCTTAATTGGTAAAGGTATTAACTTTAGAGATGGACGATAGAGGTCTCTTTCAAATTACACCCTGCTTCAGTATTCCACCCCACTCCCAGTTAATGCATGTTTAGTTTTAATTTATAAGGGTTATTGTCACCTCTACGTACCCTTGTGCACAACCCAAAGATGCTTGTTATGCAAATAATACAGAACTAAGGTATTTTGTAAAGAGAAAATACGCTAGTGTATACAGACGAAAAAGTAATTTCACTTACATAGATCCCCTAGTTTTATAAAATTAAGTAATCATTAGCGACTGTTTAATCATTTTTGAGGTTTAAACATCTCTTAACTTTAAGCAGCGTTTATACAGGGTGTCCGGTAATTAATGGATAACCTTGAAATGGTTCATGGTAGAACTAATGGCCATTCAGAAAAAAAAAATTATTTGTATTTAATCGGTAAATAAAAAATATAAAAAATTACAACCGACTTTCGAAAGAACACTACAAAGTGAAAAATTACTTTAATTTCAGATGGCGGTGACAAAAAATTAAAATACATATTAGTACCAAAGACACCGACTTCCTAAATTAAAGTTATTTTTCTTTTTGTAGTGTTTTTTTCGGAAGTCGGTTGTTTTTTTTTGGATTTTTTTCCCTAAAAAAATAATAATAATAAATGTTTTTTCTGAATGGCCATTAGTTCTACCATGCACCATTTCAAGGTTATCCATTAATTACCGGACACCCTGTAGATATGGGGAGCGTTGTAAACGGACGGATGCTCGATGTCCTAGCCCAGCTCCATTTACGCCATGATCCGGAGATCCAGTTTTAACTGGTCCTTTTAGAGCCATAGATCCACTTCTGCACACACCCAGTTAGGTGCAGCATCATCTACATTTGCAATGGACATTGGTACAATGAAATAAAAAACCAAATGCTTCTAAGTTGAAATAAAACGCCTGTCTGTTTTATTTCAACTAAATTTAAACTTTATTTGAACGAACCAAACAATAACACTAGAAGACTAAGACAGTCGAATCTATCTGCAACCGCAATGAGCATAATACTCCAAGAGCTAAGTATGACATCATTTCTATCACACAAGCTGAAGCTTTATTCCTTTTGTTTATTCCACATTAAAACTAAACCAAGCGATAACATAGAGACAACTTATGTTATGATCGTGTGACACGCGACATCAATACATTTTAACTCGTAATAGTCGTAATTCAATAACAAACACATCATTCATATATACCATGAATTATTTATTTGGGTGACCAGCCTTAGAAGAACAGATAAGAAAATGTGTACCTTTTTCTTAGCTTGAGACATGCTTGTAGTAACTGTAGGTAATTGCCTGTTGTTTTTATAATCTGTCCACACAAGTGCCACTGACGCAGGTTACTTCGGAAATACCTTCAATTCCATGTCACATGTGTACTTCTGTGTATAAATAGCGATGGAAGACTATGCATATTTTAATGAAAAACCTTGACCAGTTGTGTATGTCACAAAATTAATACACGGTAGGTATATGAGTCACGCAAACTGTAATTATAATTAACGTCCATGTTCTAATGAATGGTATTAATAATAGCGTGCATTCATTTTCACCACAAAAGCATACCTAATGGAAATTGTGAATATTTGCATAGATGTCATGCCGAATATTATTAGGAAAGATATAAATCAATCTACATATATATAAATCCAAAAATCTATGTTATACTCTTATATTAGCTTCAGTTGCTTCAACGTTTCTTCCATTGGGATGAATTTATCAGAGTATCTACTTGAAATAGTAACCCCCAATGTGAATCAAGAGCTGTCGAATCGATCGGTCTGTGTCAGCAGCTTGGTGAAGCGATGCTTTCATTCATACTGACCAGACCAACTGACACTATAACGCGACCTCAATATTACCAGGTACAATGAAATTCTCTAATCTTTGTAGATCAAATTGTATCTTAGCCTTTCATAGGCAACCCTCGTGTGAAAGTTTTCAAATTAAAAGGAATCTATCATCCACGTCAAGTCCGTTGTGAAGCACTTAAAGCTCTTAACGAAAACAATCACTTTCAAGCCCACACAATATTGTAAATACTTACATAACTTTCACTTTAGCAACTTCAATTAAATATAAAATCTTTAATTAATATTCGACCAAGGCTTATTTACAGTAACTATGTGATAAAACAAACAATGGGCACGACACGAGGGTATTGAAGAGGAAATGTCATGTAAACTGTGGGTAGTCTACGATACGGTACAGCACTGTCACATGTCACTTCAGCCGGTAACTGTACTCCATTCCTTTCCTTACAATGATAGTGGTCGAGAACAGTCGCACGGATGGCTTGTCACCTAATATGGCGGTATAATTTTGCAATAACGCAGCGTCTAAGGTGCGAGAGCGATGCCACGCTAAGAATAATTCATGAGTTTTTCTTAATTTCAATAAATCTGTCTCGTCAACGCAATATATGAACTTTCGAGGATGATTCTAAGTATTTGCATACGTTTCTTATTCACGACGTAAGGAACCCACTTCAATCTCCTGGGGGTTATTTACTCTGTTTTACCTTTTATTGACAATGCTTCTGGCTTCTTTATTTACCAAAAGGTTGTGAACACAATTTTTGTCTCCAAAGCCAGTATTTGTAATTGTTTTTATTATTTTTGTGAACTCACAAACTGAATATCAACAAAAGTTTTGCCGAAGCGAGAAAGTTTTCCCATTCCGGGACTAGCTGGTTGGATTACAATAAACCATTACGGTAATAAAATATGCAGTGGAACACACATGAGTGATTAGGAATAATTAGTCCTTCCATCGCCTGCGGTAACTAATTGGTATTCAATTATGATCTAAGTTTACATGTTTCTGCCATTAGGTTGATTACAAAGGATGAAGCTATAGGTCTATACCTATTTTTTATACTTATTTATCAAAAACAAGTTTATAATAAAAATCTTAACTTAAAAACTATGCCCCACAAAACCGTTTTCACTGTTTGTCTGTGGGAACAGAACAATTAGTACCTGTTACACATAAGGTATATTTGAAGGATATACCCTGCGATTCATATATTATCATTAAGTATTCTGCGGTCACCGACTCGCAACTGCAAGCGTAAGCGTTTCCTTTTTTGGAAAAGCTTACGTCTACTGCGATGGCTGATTGATTGAAGACTGACAAGAAAAATAAATCTTGATTAGCTATGTTAAGTGACTTGCCGATCAGCCGATGGTAGACTACACTACAACGTAATGTCTAGTGAAGTGAATCACGCACTGTTATTATACTTTGTGCAGGCGAAAGTGATCAGCGAAAGTGCTTCACCTTTTTTGTGCACTACAAGATTGCAAGCGTCCAACAGACAAATTATGATAAGGTCGAATTTCACTGACATTTCTTTTAAACGCACCACATGTTAAGCCGTCGGGTTATATATACATTTTAATATTTATGGCCCTTTAAAAAGTAATTTGTTGGTTATTATTTATGGTGGTAAACAGTGTTGCTGTGTGCAAGTATGTAATTCTTTGAAACATTTTGCTGTCACGCATGTCAGGACCGCGTGACACGTGAAACTGTCACTGACAGTCTTATTGGGTTAATTACATTTGTTTCACGTTTCCATTAGGTTTAACATGTTTTTGTAATAACGTTACACACCAATTCACATCAGCAAAGTAATTGTAAACAGGTGTAAAAATACTGGGCTCTGGGGAAAATGGCGAAGAAAGAGTTTGCAGAAATCGTACAGAACACCAACATAAATTCTATCCTTCAGCTAGGTACTAGAATAGTTAGGTAAGCAGTACCGATGACATTTACGATACCAACCGAGAGATAAGCAAAACACATTTTGTTTTTACTTTAGACTTACAGACTACTGTCGTTCTAAGTCTAACAAAGGAAACGAAAACGTATTGTTCATAAGTAAGTGATAGTAGTTCACTGTTGACAGCTGATTTCTGGTTTAGATAATGCAATGTAAGACAATAAAGTGAAAGGACCTAATGATCAACATGAAAGTGCAAACCATGGATCGCAATAACAATTTATCATGTTTATCTGATGGCTAGACAACTCCTTGCTAATGAAACATGGTGTTACGGAGAAAGTAAGGTACAGACGTCACAACTTAAATTGTTATGTCGTATTGTAAATTGTAATTGCCATGATTATCCTGTCAGTCATGTTGAAGTTAATTTCGATGGAGAAAAATCCGAAGCCTCATGATTAATTATAAGTAGGTGCCAATACGCTTAGGAAACCACAAATTATTCAGTAGCTAGTACCTACTTGAAAACTTTTTGTGGCCAATTAGATAATCAAATTATTAATAGATTTAGTTATCAGGTGGTTATCAGTACCTAATTAAATACATATACGACTGAAGGCACGTATTTTTTGGTACTTAATTGCCACAAAGGCTTCCTGTAGGTAATTCTGGTTCCATAAACAATTTTGACCTAACCCAGAACATCCTGTCCCTTTGCCTTATAAATGGCAAGCTTCTTATCAATATGCAGTGGAAAGCGATCGCCGATGCAGTTTGCATGACAATGTACCACCCGCACTGCACGCGTGAACGTCGCTTAATAACAGGGTTAGTTTGTGACGTCAGAGGTTAACGAGGTCACGGATCCGGAGAACATGTTTGGTAGAAATGCCTTTCGTGAGAGAATTTTTGTCCAACCAGATGCAATAGTCGTCAATGTCGTCGCTGCATTATCAAACTAAAACATATAGATGCATTGATTCAACGAAGACCAGTAAAACGAATAACCTGGACAGTTTTTACCTGCACGCAGTTTATAATTAACTTTAACCTATAAACATTTTGAACGAGCAATTTCTTCAAGAAACCGCGCATGGCCTGCGTGAGCGCATCGTCCTACATTCGCGAGTCGACGCGCGTGTTCTGTGAGCATTGCCATAAAAGATCGTTGATCGCGACCAACACGCATTAGTAAAAATGGTCAACAAACTAGCAGTCAACGGAACTTAACTGCAGAGTGTAACAAAGAACTTTTAGACATTAAATACATATTTAAAACTCTACCAAAAGTAATACAGTAAGTGATCATTATATCAAAGCCTAGGTAGGTGTCTGCGTACAAAATAACAAAACAAGGTGTAAATCCACCCTGAATAATAACATCAGTGATGTCAAGCAATACATAATAAAAGTAACGTCAAAATAACACACTAATTCTATAGTAATGCTCACGAAAAGCGATTCGAAAGGTGACCCTAACTTTCGGAACAGAAAAACACTGGCAAAAACACAAATAGCAATAAATAACTCCGAACTGCCAAAGCCGAAGCAGTTTCTTTCACCCACCATAAACATAATGCTGCAGACACAACAATATTATATGTACGAGTATATACGTACAAGAGTACCATATTGTTCAAACTGAAACGTTATTAGATACCCGAAGTGTTATTCATTCCGGATTAATCGTAAATCCTAATTAATAATTCCCCTTGTGGCCAGCCAACGGATTTGGAAAATTAAAACACCTAAAATGGTTGTGGAAATAGTAGTAAATTCTTTTTGAGTTTTACCAGAACGTGTAAAATGGAGGTTTGGAGGATTTAGTTTTATATGAAGCTTAGTAACGATCGATTCGACAATATTTTAATGGCAAAATTGCCTTAAGTTCAGAACCTTGACACTTGTGCTCTTGCGTCTCCAACGAAGATTTATTTCAGTCTAGACTTTTAGTGGCAATAAAATTGTTTTATATGTACTTCGAAATGTAGAGTAAGTATGTACTAACCTTTTGTTTTGTCGAGTAATGTCACATAATGACGACCATATGTCCAAAGAAATATTTCCAGCCAACGCAGCAACGTGTGGGAAATAAAAACAGGAAAAAACGCACGTGGTGTTATGTGACTGATGGACTAAGTACAAAGAACAAGCAAGGCTATTAATGATGTGAAAAATGTTCCCTTCCTTTTGTCTCGGACACGCTATTTTCATAAATATTAAATTATCTTTAGTAACGCTTTATCATACGAAAGGAAGCTTGACATCATCCTTTATTTTCGTAGGTGATACAAGGAAGGGAGTGTTAAGTCCTCACCATAAACTACACGTGCCTGACCTACTTACGTCAGAAAACATGATCTATATATTTTTATGAAGTTAGGAATGCTACCGCTGCTATATTAATTTAACGTCTCTCAGAAATTCGACAGTTCAAAGCAATTTAATTAGAAGTTTTGCCGGAAAATTTGTGGTCCTTCCTGCCCAAAAATATGGAAACCTGGAGCTATCTAATCAAAGTTTATTTGCATTCCACGCGTTCTGTAATGATTACTTGACCTACATATCATAACAAGAGGAGAAATAAAAGTATTTTTCCAGGTATCTACCTACATAATATTCCGAATTCCTGAACTGAACAACCAAATAGCACGAATAGAAAGCAATAGGTATTGATTTTACCTTTGCATAAAGATACAGTAACATAATGGGTACAAAGGATACCAAATGGGATTTTATTGGCTTTAATATGTAGTATTGACTGCTCTATTTTATTAGTAGTGTTCAACGTTTTAGATGTAATTATACAGCTACAATGAAAGATGAATCAATGATCTAGCTTTCTAACAAACATAAACGAAAATGTGTTAATTTTAAGAAATGCCTAAGTTCGACCTATCAATCAACGAAATAGCGGTGCAAAATTTCACGAAAAAGCATTTATCAAAGTCTTTATTAAACTCCGCCAAACAAGCTGCAGATATTGAAAACTAGCCGACAGACGGTTGACAGACAACATAAATCAAATCTGCGGAGCTTTCTTGAACACTATCGACTGCAGGCCTCAGGCCTCTTGAAAATTAGGCCTAGTCTAGCTACAAAGCGGTTGAGCGCAGCTGCCATCTTCGAGGCCTAGATGAAAATGTAGGTTAAAAGTAGTTTTGTATCTTTCCATCTATCTAAAGAAAAGCTACATAGCGTATATGAAACATTTCAGACTAGAATGCACTGACACTGATAATAACATCAGTGCAAGTTTACAAAATGTTTAAGCATTCATTGAATAGAACAATAATTATCTGGGTCTTCCCACGGCTGTCGTCCATTCCCCTTTAGTGACCCTGCCAATTACAATGGGAATTGGGAGCGGTTTTAATTTTAGATATGCATACATATCTGGTCTTCCCTACAGTTATAATTAAGATAGCTCGTGTTTTAATTGCATTAAGAATGGGAATAAATATTCAATGAGTAAAACATCGTCTTACTAAGAAATATCACATTCTTGCGTGTGTGTATCTCGGATGCGAAAATTCATCTAGATGAGGTTAACGCTGCTGTGAGCCTATATTTATTCTCTATTGTTAGAACTGAAGTATTCTGACTAAGACCAGACACCTGCCGGACGCGGGTACCCAATACAATGTAACACAAATTCGAGACTGGACGAGAAAGTGCAAATAATGGTTACGCTAACATATTGTGTGGATCTATGGAGAAATGCGTGCATTGGTTCTGCAATTCAGAAAAGAAAATCTGTTATGGGAAAGTATGGCCAGTGAGTTTACAGGACATGATTTTTTATGGCAGATAAAGTTTGATAAATGTGAATAGCAGTAAAAAATTTAAAAATAAATGTAGAGGTTCCGAATTCACGCGTTGCTTTCATCGCCCCAGTTATACAAGATGTAATTTGACCCAATAAATCCCATGACAAACGTTAGGTAAATAATAGCGTGCGTGCAATAGACCGTGACGACATATATTCAATATTCGATTCTTTTGCATGGACCATGGAACAATGAAGACTGAATGCAATTGTCGCAGCTGTCACGCTACGGTGCGCCACATATGTGAAATGAAAACTACCGTCATAGATGATGCAGTGTTGCATATTAATATATTTCCCTATGCTGCATATTATGGTAATAAATCCAAGTGTGGCGCACAAATTAAGTATTTCTCGCACAAATTAAGGAATAAAAAAAGCGCTTGCTTTAACCGCAGTCTGTGAAAAGTAATGGTACATTTAAAAGGCTTAACCATGGCTTTTACCAATTCTGTATTTAAAGATTTATCAAATCTTTAAACTTAATATGTACTGCGTACTGTGTGGTGTCGGACTAAAATAATAGCACGACCCCATTTCTTCCTGTGGGTATCGTAGGAGGCGACTAAGGGAACTACTAGAGAATGGGCACCAGCGTTCTGTATACATTTTTAAAACCATACTGCGATCGCCAACCCGCCTGCCAAACGTGGCGATTATTGCATCCCCCCCCCCACCAACATGACAAGCATCAAAAATAAATGGCCCCTAGTGCCCGGCGGCCCGCCTACCCTTGGCTACAGTAGCGGTCAAAGGCCACGGTGAGGTAAGAGGTGCGAACAATCCCCAGAAGAGATCCAGCTACCACAATCACCAAAAACTGGACCTGGCAACATATAACACGCGTACACTCCGGACCGACGAGAAGATCGTCGAACTCGAGGAAGGATTGAGCAGGTTACGATGATATATAGTAGGGTTATCTGAAGTCCGACGAGAGGGGGAGGACTCGATAACACTCAAATCCGGTAACTTACTCTATTTCCGGGAGGGTGACCAGCAGTCCCAAGGTGGTGTCGGGTTTATCGTCCGTGAAAGAAGAGTGTGTCGAAGAGTGTGTCGACCAGGGTGGCGTTCCTTATACTCAGAATATCCGCAAGGTATTCGCTGAAAGTCATACAGGTTTACGCCCCGACCTCGACACATCCCGAGGATAAAGTGGAGGCCGTGTATGAGGATATTTCCAGAGCCATGCATGGTTCCAAAACTCACTTCACCGTTGTCATGGGTCATGGGGGACTTCAACGCGAAACTGCGCAAACGAAGCGATGATTAGTTGCGAGTGGGGCTATTTGGAGTTGGACGTAGGAACCATCGGGTTCACCTACTGGCTAGTTTATGGAGAAAGAAGGCCTCTTTATGATGAATTCCGTCATACTCGAGGGCAAACGCCAGGCATGGAACAGAGGTGTGGTGGTACTTTTCTTTAAGAAGGGTGACAATGCCCTTCTGAAGAATTATATGCCCATCTCACTTCTGAGCCTTGTCTACAAGCTGTTCTCCAGAGTCATTACGAACCGTATAGCGCGCAGGTTTGACGACTTCCAGCCTCCCGAACAAGCCGGGTTCCGTAAAGGCTTTAGCACCGTAGACCACATACATACGCTGCGGCAGGTTATACAGAAGACCGAGGAGTATAACCTGCCTCTCTATTTAGCGTTTGTGAACTACGAAAAAGCCTTCGATTCGATCGAGACATGGGCTGTATTGCAGTCCCTCCAACGGTGCCAGATCGACTATCAGTACATCGAGGTGTTGAAGTGTCTATGCGAAAACGCCACTAAATCAGTGACTCCAGAGCCGGACCTCGAAACCTATTCTTCTGCAGCGAGATGTTAGACAGGGAGACGTTATCTCTCCGAAACTCTCACCGCTGCACTGCAGGATGTCTTCAAGGTTCTGGACTGGAAAGGGGCTGGCATCAACATCACTGGCGAGTACATCACTCTCCTTCGGTTTGCCCATGTTATAGTTGTCATGGCTGAGACCATGGCGGACCTGAGTACAAAGCTAGATGACCTCAGTAGAACCTGAGTGGAAAGAGTGGGTCTTAAAATGAACATGGACAAGACAAAGGTCACGTCCAATGCCCATGTAACACCCACTCTCATAACGGTCGGAGGCGTTGCACTCGAAGTTGTGGACGAGTACGTTTACGTAGGACAAGCTGTCCAGTTAGGTAGGTCCAACTTCGATATAGAGGTCAATCTTCGAATCCGACTCGGCTGGGCAGCGAAACGTGGTCGCTCACAATGGGCCTCTTAAGAAGGCTTAAAGTCACCCAAAGGGCAATGGAGAGGGCTATGCTTTGAGTTTCCCTGCGTGAATCAGGAATGAAAAGATCCGCAGGAGAACCAAGGTAACCGACATAGCCCGAAGAATAGCCGAACTTAAGTGGCAGTGAGCAGGAGGGCACATTGCTCGCAGAAGAGATGGCCGATGGGGCCGAAAAGTTCTGGAGTGACGACCGCGTACCGGAGGACGGAATGTTGGAAGGCTTCCCACAAGGTGGACCGATGACCTTGTGAAGGCTGCAGGAGTCCGCTGGATCCGGGAAGCGCAGAACTGGTCGAAGTAGCCGGAAGTGGTAGGGGAGGCCTATGTCCAGCGTGGACGTCTTTCAGCTGAAATGATGATGATGAAATGATGACTTGATAGATACATAAAATCTGAGTTATCCTTCAATGTATGTCATCATAAAGCTCGATAGAAAACTATGAGAAAAAATATGAGAGTTTCTCTCGATCTCGTTTCCCAGTTTGTACATAGGTACCTATTTCGCACCCATTTTTTGATTATATATACACAAAATTTTACATAGAAAAATCTTCTCTTTAGTAGTACTCTGACTACTCAAACATGTAAAACCCGTATCATAATGCCATTATGTTACGGTGTCCGTCGAAACAACCGGTTATGTTAAACTGTTTACATCATTCGCTCGAAATAAATATTGTTATGTCACACAAAACTGTATGTCTTCCATTCCGCTTTTCTTTAATAATAAGATGGCTCACTGCAGTTTTCTTCCTGTATGTTGACAAGCTTGAAAAATGCTCAACTTGGCTCACTTTTTTTCTGCTTGCACACTGAATAGGGCTGGCGGCTAAGAAATAACAGCCGCACGGTTTGATCGAACACTTGCAGCGGTTGGTACGTGGATGGGTTTCATCTTTACATACCAAGACCCCTCCGAACCTCGGAAACACCTTTAGCCGTTGGTCCCGGCTGTCATTCGTCGATCTTTGACAGTCGTTACGAATCGTCAAAAGCTCGAAAGTCTGACAACCAGTAGCGGTATCGTATTATCCAGTAACTGGGTTGTGGAAATCAGGTAGGCAGTTGCTACATATAAATTATTGGTATTCAGGTGCATCCGGTAAGACTGGAAGCCGACCCCATCATAGTTGGTAAAAGGCTCAGTAGATGATGACACCGATGGAGCTGTTAGGTTGTGCCTTCAGGACAAGTGGGCGACCTTGTCAGTTGTCTTAATTTATTCAAATATGCATTCTTACTCAGAACAAAAAAAAAACGTGTTCGATAAACTGCGTAGGTATAAACTGATCAAATTCTTTGAACAAAGCACGAGCCAGAGTATTCTCTTTACACAGTAATTACAGTAAACACAGCGTATGTACAATATCTCCAGTGTGACCCATATGTTATTTAGGTACATTCAATAATATTAGATGCCAAATATTTTACAAGTTCATCCATTATGGTAGGTAAGCATTTATAAGTTCTAAATGTGTATTGCATCAGTAGTTTATTTGCGGACTTGACACGGCCGAAATGTTACTGATTGGCCTGCGCGGACACTGCATCAATGACGTCACTGTATATTAGGATAGGAATATAGAAAATAAATAAAATATGATTAATAGCAGATAAGCAACCTTGGAGAATATGTTTATGATGGACCTTTCAATACCTAACAATAATCGTCGCTTCAAATAAAAAATTCAATGACTATACGAGTCGATGCCAACAACAACACTGAAGGATGTTCTGAAAATTACAATAACAGGTATTGAATCAATTTGCCTTTTCCCAACAATGTCTATTGGTTTCCAGTCTAACCGGATGCCGTTGAATACCAGGATATTACATGGAGCGACTGCCTATCTGACCTCCACAACCTACTGGGCTGTGGAGGTCAGATAGGCATTACTGGGTAAATATACCCCTTGGTAAGACTGGTTGTCAGACTGTTCCGACAACCAGTCTCCACCAGCAGTTCCGACAACCAGTCAACCGAGCCACGGACGGTTCCGGTATGTAAAGGTCACCCATCCAAGGACCGACCGCGGCTAGCGAAGCTTAACCTGATCAATCGACCCGTGCGGCTATTATTATTTAGCCACGAGCCCCTCCAATCACCAATAACAGGTAACAGCGAAAATTTATTAGACTGGAATTGCACATGAAGCACCTAACAGCATCGCAGTAGCATAATATCCGTCCGTTCATTAAACTCTGATGGTATGTGAAATGGCGGCGCGGGCGGCAGACAATTTGCTCTGACTGCTTATGTACGAGGAACTGAATTAATATCGGATAACATTTATCCAAACATCCATACAGGAAAGACGCTCATAAATGATGCTTCAGAAGATACTGATACAAGTTTCTATGAAAAGTCACTGAATATCTAGTCGGAAAACTGAAATGGTTCTGTTTTCAGACAACTGATAATGTGTTCGGTACTGCTAGGTTACGGTTCATACAATTTCATAGGTGATATGAAACCTGACATAAACCTGACATCTGATTCGGAGACAGGGACTTACGATTGCGACTAATAAAACAAATGACCAAATTGGGCAGCACACGAGGTCCTGGTAACAGGATGAAATAATTTTTCTTATGATCGAGCACACGATGGGGTCGATTTATTGTACTCCCACTCCGTTGGTTTTCGTTAATTTCCGGCCGAATCTAAAGCAATTTATTGTGAATAGCTGTCGCATTCCCTGCGCGTTACCCCTCTTGTTTCAACCACTGCATTGTTAGTGAAAAAATTAAAATGCATTCTGCTTGATTGTAATGCAAATTGAGTCCCGGAGCTTTAATTCTATTCGAGATTGCCACGATACTATTTTATAACGCAGTAGCTTTCGTGCTTCGTGCCCGGACATGATTTCCTAATATTAGTGGTGTCATACATTTATTTTAACCCATTGTCAATGTTCACACTCAACTACAAATTGCATGCACGGTCACGAACGTGCATGTGTTATAAGTAAATATCGTACATAATACCGATCATGACATACAAAATATTAATAATGCGTAATCAAATATTCAAGACGTCAATAACGATAAGCGATCTAATTTATCATGCCAAATCAATAACATAATCTTAAAAAAAAACAATCAATACAAAACTGATTTAGTCCATGTTCAACCACCACAATCTTAACCCCCGACCATGTTGAACCCCTAAATGTTTCCATGTTCAACCCCTAGGGGGTTGAACATGGATTTCAATGCATTGGTTATCCTTTCTTTGTCCATATTCAACCCATTGTTGTTAGGTAACTAATAATGACATTAAAGTAATACTGAGAGCAGAAGTGTTTTTATTTTCTTTACAATTAATATTTTACAGGTATTGGCGAGTAGTGGCTATAGGGTAAAAAAATTAAACATGGCTTTTTGGCAAACATTGGTCAAGATGAGCTACTTAGCGCTTATAATTTTTAACTCTAAAAACGATTTATGGGGCTACTTCCCTGGGCTGTATGTGTTTTGGTGAATCTATCTGGGCGGTATGACGTAAATTGCTTCAAACTCAACGTTTAGCTCTGATATTCTATTTATTTATTATTTTACAAAAAGGCTTACAGACTGATCCCGAGCATATAAAGAAAATAATGTTGACAAATAGATAATTACAAGCCTCCACATATAACCACCCATTCATATATTCTAACGTAAACCGTATAGGACCTTTAGTACTGAAGTCTTACCGGTACTTGCAGGTGTACTTCCAGTCGATCTTGAGGTGCAGCGATGTGCTGTAATGTACTATTTCAAACAAGACACCATAGACGCAAACTTTTTGACACAACGTGACCGTGCTTAGATCTGAGCGTGAGCGGCTGACCAGGACATGGCAGGAGGTGAACCACCGTGTTGCCCAATTTCTCACAGGTCATGGCAACTTTAAGGGGAAATTGTTTTCTTCAAGCTTGTTGCTTCGCTTTTGTGTCAATGTTCTACGTCTGATTGTGGATATGAACAATCTGCACATCCTATCTTATGACAGTTTACCTATTCTTTGGCAGAATGAAAGCAATATTATACGTGATTCTTGGCAATTTGGGTTTCTCCCAGTTGTAAACGTCCATTTGTGCCAATTGGTCTAGTTCTAGTAAAAGGGGAAATACCTATGTTTTTTCTTACTCCTCCGCTGTTCTTTGCTGATTAATGTGTATAGCTATTATCCTATTATTTTTTTCTATGCAATCAAAGAGCAGGAACCTTCGAAAAATGGCAGGTACATCTACATCAATCCCTCTCGAATATCTAGTTTTTTTAAGACCTACCGCCATATTCCTTTTATTGTATAGGTCAGATTTCATATTTTTATATGACAGAAATTCTTTGATAGTATCTTCGCTAGCGTCCTTTAAATAAACTACGGCTTCACGATATACGGATTGAATAGTCTTCTTAAAATCTTCGGTAACTTTTGTTTTACAAATCGAAATAACCCTTTTTACCTCGTTTTTAGCATAACTTGCTGGGCAACTATACACTGTTGATTTAATCATTTGATTTTGTGTTTCCATGATAGTAAGAGTTCCATGACATTTAGGCCACTTAACACAACGACAATAAGTAGAGCCATTCTTATATTCCTTTTTCTGGTAATACTTATGGCCTGCTTAAAGTAATACACGTCCTCCGCGCTTAGAAGTCACGAAATTAAAATTAAATAAACCGCTACAACTAGACGGAATCTTAGCCATATTATGAAATACAATAAGTGTCACTGTCAAAGTCACTTCAATCCTTTTTGTATAATTATAACTATTAATAAAGTTATGCAGTTGTAACAAATGGCGAACTATTAAAGATATAGAATAAACTCATTTGTATTTCAAAGTAACTGCAGAAATATAGGGCGAATAGCTAATAGCAAAAACGAAATAGGGAAGATGAGAAAACTTTTGCGTTTTACTGTCCATTGAGGGTTGAACGTGGATTAAAAACATTCAAAAATAAAAGTTCATTTTCAACCCCACCAGGGGTTGAACATGGACAGCATTTAGGGGTTCAACATGGACGGGGGTAAAGATTGAGGGGTTGAACATGGACTAAATCACAAAACTCAAGGTCGGTCCTTGCGGTACACCACCAATGTTTTGAATTTTCATCTTATTGAATCTTTATTCACTGACCATTTCTCTACAGAAAAAGAGAGTAATCAACAAAGGCGACCAGGCGATAAGGGTGAAAAAACACAGACAAGTCTATTCAACGAAAATAAGGTCAGTCCATCGAGATGAGTCCGAGTCAAAATATTTAATGAAGACGATATTTTATGACGGCGCCATGGCCTAATAAACAAACGACGTAATTTTGGGCATAGCATGAACTTTTTTGGCCATTTACGAACTTGGTCTTGAAGCTCGTGTCACCTTCACAGCACATTTATGGTATAACTTGATGATGTTGTTGAAGGGCGACAATGCTGTTAAAATCTTAATTTGCGGTTTTGCACACGCAAAGGGAGTGTCATCCATAAAATCTATTACGCAATTAGTGAGATTAAAATAAACGTTTACTGTCGCTCATCGAATCGATCCACATATTTCCGCCAGCAAATAACATTGTAATTTACCGCCATCATAACCGTCTCAATGCACTCTCTGAAGATGACTTGGCTTGCGATATTAGCTTACACCGTCGCAGATCAGCACTTCCGCAATGCTGTGAAATGGGACTCAAATGAACACGCCAACGCTGAAATAACAAATAATTTTAAAACTGCATCCGTTATTTGCTCAGATGCCATTAAACGGGTAACAAAATTCATGATCTTTGATGCAAAGGATACGAGCTAACATTTATGTTCAATTTTATGACGGTTAAGAATTGATTCGTTCTCACCTTGAAATTATGCGTTAGCTTGCGAATTCCTGCTTAAATTAAGTATTTCATATTTCCTAGTTACAACATTATAGAATCTGTTAAATGAATTTTGACAGATGCTTATGATCTCAGTCAATAAGTGTACTCAGCATTGTGTAAATAACTAATATAGTGATCGTTTGATGGCAAACATCACTATCGCCAAGACATGAATTTGGTTAGTATGACGACTGGTATATTCAAGTGCATATTACTCCTCATCGGAAATAATTCTTGGCACTGTTGTAACTAAGTCACCAGCACAAAACTGGCATAAGAAACATTAAACAATAAAATAAAACAAGTCTCTTCACTTAGGATGTTAAAAACTCAGTGAGTATACAAAAAAACAATCTAGAGCGGTAAACCATGGGGCCGGTAACCATGGTGTATTGTTTTATTTCCACTTGGCTGGCCATCAGATGATGTCACGCACTGCCACTTTCCGCTGGATAAAGTGGAGACCACGGATGCGGTCAGTAACAGACAGAGCATGGTTTTACATTAGGGATTTGTAAGAGGTAGTGATTTAATGTTCTTTGTTTGAAGGAGAGAAAAGTATAGGTACTTGTTAGTGGTCTAAGTTTCTATCGCAAATATGAGTGCTCTCAAGCTGCCATAATTAATTATTTAGGCACTTTTTTCTTACCTCAAAAGATATAATTGAGCAGTTAACCATGAACGATGCGGCGTGCTAACGTCCTCATTTGGCATTGCTCGCGCAAATAGCAACCATCTGTCTAGCAAAGGACGCTCGACAGCTATATTGGTCGGAGTCTAAGACCTAACGCGAGCAGGTTGGCAAATATTAAAACTATAACTTTTCAGGAGTTCATTTTCTCTCTTCATTCCATTATTTTTCATTCGTTTTATTGTCTACACAATTCTAGACTAAACTAGGTGGATTTGACAGAAACATTAATGGGCAAGTAAAGTTGATATAGGTAGAACTACGAAATTGGGATCCTACATAAAATGTCACTTCCAATAGTTAGAGCAGTTAACGTTTATTTATAACGCTATAAAGAAAGTACTTGATCGTACTCGTATAAAGTTACATGAAAATATAGATGATGATCTAACGATTTCGACGCCTCACCAATTAATATTTGGCCCATATTAGTCACGTCTAAAATAGCTTAATTTATACTTCACAGTAGTAATTAATAATGCTATCCAACTGCACAAAGAACGCGTTAAATCGATACTAGGTCAGTAGACAAACTATTTCCCTCGTGTAAAAATGTAAACAAAACGGTCGTAAAAGAAACGAAATTAGCCAGGCAGGCACCGCCATGCCATTACAGACGAGACCAAGTTCTCAACTTGCTAACCCAAATGACTCGTGAAGAGTCGTGAAAACAAATGTGAATTTAAGGAAACCGGATTACGGTTGTTGGTAGACATAATAGTTCTTTCGGTTGAGCACTCGGTCACTTGAATGTATCTTTCCTAGTCACGCATACAGTTATATCACGACACGCTATTACACAAATTGCTAGATATTGTTAGAGAAGTTGGGATGGGTTTATTTAGTTTTTCTTTTTCCTCTTCAAATATGGGTGTGCGATGACAGACACAAGTAGCAGGTGATTAAGATCAAGTTGAATCTGAAACGGTGGCATGTTTAGATAATACTACCAAAATAACCCTCCACTTGTTGTGCACGCGTACGGGTATTGGTAACCGATCGATTATTTTCGACGTACTCTATGGTACGTCATGGAATTTTTCCTTCGTTACAATTTTGCATGAAAGCTAACCGTCTAATTCACTGTTAAGGAAATTATATGAAGAAAGTTGTATCTATTACAATTTCCGCTATTGAAATATAGCGTAATTTAGACTTATCAGAATACCATACTGAATAGTTTCTCTAAGTGGCCAGCTGTCTCGGCCTTTTATAAATGTCATTTGTTAATCTGCTCTACCTTTTTTTACTTTCATTTAGTACTAAAATAAACTGCCGGCAGCCGACAATAACAAAATGTCAGAGAACACTTTCACCCGAAGCGAAACATGTCAGATAGAGCATCGGACAGAGTAGACGAAAACAAATAGATTAAAAGGCACAGACAAAGGGTACACTTGAATAGAAGCCTTCAATAACTGATAATAAAAGCATTTACTAACACTGCGCAATAACAAGAGAAAGTTAATTAAACAAAAAGTCTCAGTCATTATTTTTATCTTTTAATCTTAAATGATAATTTTAATGACTTGTGTACATCAACACGTATCAGGTAAGGTGTTAACAAATTCAGTAACAGGCAGATGACAGATAACATTGGATGCGCTCGCGCAGATCAATGTAGTAGTTTGTCAACAATGAAGCTACTATCGATGAGAGTGTTACAAACTCGTTACGGCTTCAATGGATCAATTGATATGCATAACTGCTCTGCATCTCAGCCATATATTGTTGACTTCTTCGTTGAAGTGTAACTCGTGTTTTTTATTTGTCGCAATTTATTTTTCATATCTTCTTCAGAAAATTTGATTTACTGTGTAAGCTCATCTTTTGGCTCAGTTTTGATATCTTGATCAGTAAATAATTCAGGTTTTATAACGACTCAGGAAGGAATTTTGGAAATTAACTACGCGGAAGAAATCGCAAGTGGCCAGTTATTTAATTAAAATATCATAGACATTTTTTATCACTAAAGTATTACTAACGGTAGCTGCATGGTTTTTTTTTTTTTTTTTTTTGGGTGGGAAATCATCAAATAACTTCTCCCGCTCTGGGTGGAGCGGGAGGGCGTGTCAGACTTTTACTGACTAAAACCCACCCGTGTTCCCTCAGTTGCCTGTGTGCCAGGGGCCGCGGTATCTCTTTCGAACAACCCGCACCCCTGGCAGGCATCGGTCCTTGCGAACCCCACCTATTGGTGCTGACATCTCTTTGAGGCGCGCGTGGAACACAACGCGCCGTCGACCCGGGCTTGGTCCTTACCGGACAGCGAGCTACCCATTACTCGCCGTCCGCAAGCCCGCGCCTACGGTGGCCGGGAATCAGCCTGGGATTCCCGACGCCCAGGGCTTCTCCCGCGGCGACTACGGCCGTGAGGGCGCATATACTGCCTCTCCCTCACGTGCGCCGCCTCCCTCTTTGCGAGCATTACTGCTTCGCAGAAGGAGGTGACGGCTAACCATTCACTCTCGCTCCGTACCATGGCCTGCACCAGGGCCGGACGCGAGAGATCGCCGCCGCCGATCGCCTCCACGAGGACACGGCGGTGCTCCGCCCAAGCCGGGCAGACTGCCACCGTATGCTCCACCGTGTCCTCAGGGCGATCTTCGCAATGGAAGCACCCGGGCGTTTCCTCCCGCCTTATACTAAACAGGAACCTCCCGAAACAACCGTGTCCGGTGAGGACCTGCGTCAGGCGGAAGGTGAGGACGCCATGCCGCCTCTCAAGCCACTCCTCAAAGAGGGGACTTACCGCCGCTATCGTGGCGTGCCCAGTAGCTGCATGGTTGATTGTATACTTCATTGGTGCATTACAGAGGGGTGTCGTGAGCTCTAGTGGAATAATCCAATTAATTTACGCTACACTCTTCCTCTTCGCTTTGGCGTATTTATTTATAACCTAGCCAAACTTCTACACAATTTGCAGTTTGTGTTTGGTAAACAGCACTTTCACGATAGAAAAGATAATTGCTTTTGTTGGTCCTTTCAGTGAAACTATAACCTATATGATGTACTCCGTGGCAAGGCTTCTTCATGGCTTCGAATTTCGTGGAATTTACTTTAATTTTCTTTCCATGGAAAACACATGCGAACCCAATTTCGCTATTAAATTGCCACTTCAAAAGAGTAGCTATAGGTACTGTTACTGTACTTATAACAAAAATAACACGAAACTAGCGAGTTCACCCCAAAAGTTAACTGCATTAATCTTTTTCAGGCTAGTAGGCAATTTGTGTTTTTGGCAACCATTATTTCGTGACTTCCCCTGCAGTGTCGGCTCCATATAAAATATTCACCAGCTGTACTATTTATAATCAATTATGACAGCTCTTCGGTTGTCGGTTTCAGAGCTCGGGGACTGACGGGGTACTTACGTTATAAATTCGGTCCCTCCAGTCCCGCCACCCTCTCTAGGGATGACGTCATGTCAAGCGGAGAAACCTCTCAAGGTCGCTCGAACTGTTTTGATTCGATAAACGTCTTGCAAATGTAGAAGGGGAAAAACATTGGTCACGTTTGCTGAAATCTAAAAGTGCTTTGGGTAGTTACGTTACAAGTTTTCAGTAGTCTTCTATAATGTACTCTACGGTTCATTCATGTCTAAACCCAGCGATTTTGTAACTAAAGCTATTGGATTGGATCGCCATTTAGTTACCAACTTCATGGTTCCATTATGACTGGAATAACGATTTTTCTAGTGAATAAACCGCAAGGTGGGTCGGCCACGCCTTGTGGGTACCACAGTATCTAATAGGTACTATCATAACGTCACGGATTTGCGACGACCTTGACCTCAGAGGTAGAATCACAACACCGTTGTGGAAATTAAGAATTATGCTCTATTTAGATAATGAGGTGTCTAGTAGACAAATTTTACGCTAGTGTAAAACGGAATCTAGTCTCGTATTGGCTGGATGTCTGACTCATGGCAACTGATCTAGATATAAGCTGCCCATAAAACATCCGCAAATCGGTACAGAAACAGGTAACGGCATCTAATGAAACTGTTCGAAACTGCCAGAATTCTACAGCTCAGTCCAACCAGTCTCAGAGACATAAATTAAATCATTTTGGATAATGCTTCATCCGAGTATTTGTCACGCTCATTTCCTTGGAATTCATCGTCTGTCCCGTTTTCAGCTTGATTCAACGTAACAAAATCACATCTTTTAGTGGCTTAGAGACCATATAAACCGAAACACAAGGTTACAGGATATTAGCAAGGCCCGTGAAGTGACCTACCCACCATGCAACATAAATACGGCCACAGTTCAAAAAAATAATTAATAAGTGAATTAGGACAACGCTATCCAGATTGCGACATTGGTAATAATGCAGCAGATGTGATTTGTAAGGAAATAAATTCTTGATGCCGACTTCTTGCGTCATCCGTCAGTATTGTACCTCTTTTGTCGTGGAAGACCATAGTTCATTGTACATTTTTTTTATGGGGTCGTTTCACTAAATATTCTGTGGTTTATTTCATTTTGGTTTTGTTCAGAGCAAATGTGACGAAAAATTCTTAAAAATATGTAAACAAGAAAGCCATTTAAGTTTTTTTTACAGAGTAATTTACGCAACCGCAACGTCAAGTTTTCCTGTTTTTTATTAAGGCTACAGAAGCTATAGGTAATTTCCTATAGTTTCATGATTTGACTAGGTACCTTCTAAGAAGTCTCTTTCCCTCTTATATTTTCTGAAACGGCAAGTCATTGAAGGCATTGAAACTATACGAACGTTCGCACGCCCGGAAACTTCCGATGAAGGTATTTTGCCATCAAAGAGAGCATGTCTGAAGTAGGTACTTTCGGCGCCTACAGCATCAGCAAGTACCTACCATGAAGCTCTCAACAATCTGGGATTCTTGGACTTTTTTACTCGAAAGCTACGCTCGCGACGACCAATACAAGGAACCTAATTTAAAGCGATTTTTTTTGTATTCTTTACATTTAGTTTTGGTGGATGGATTGGAGGTTGAGAAACATGTATGAATTGTGTTTGTGAGAACAATGAAATGTGAGATAAGGGAGTGAATGATAAAGGTGATGGCTGCCGAAACACATTGCTTCAAACCCAAAAAACATATGTCACCGTATGATTGTGAAGACCGTTAGTTTATAATCTATCTCGCGAGTTTATAGACTGTCGATAAATTGTGAACTGCACCATACTGCTTACCGACCGAATTGGTTAGGTTAGAATTGCAAGCAACTGCGCGCGAGCCGAGCGAGCAAAGCCCTCACGGCCTTCGTCGCCGCAGGAGACGCCCTGGGCGTCGGGAATCTCAAGCTGATTCCCGGCCACCGTAGGCGCGGGCTTACGGACGGCGAGTAATGTGTAGCTCGCTGTCCGGTAAGGCCAAGCCCGGGTCGACGGCGCGTTGTTCCACGCGCGCCTCAAAGAGATGTCAGTACCAACTGGTGGGGTCCGCAAGAGCCGATGCCTGCCAGGGGTGCGTACGAGAGAAGTTATTTGAAGATTTCCCACCCTCAAATAAAAAAAAAACCATTTGACGGTTTCACTTCGATAGATTATAAATCTATCGAAAAATAATGCGTTAAATTGTAAGCAGTATGTTACGGTTCATAATCTTTCGACAGTTCACAATCTCGCGAGATAGATTATAATCTAATAGTACCTATTTACAATTTTACCTAACATTACTTTGTGGATACAAGATTATTCTAAGTACATGCTGATTGCATTTTAGATCCTAATGGAAACAAGAATAAGTGAAATCATAGCTGATGACGAAGTGGCTATAATTAAGTATTACTAGTTGCAATAATAGCAAGGACCACACCATCAATGCTGGCAAGCCTCGAGTGATGTCATGTTAGTATAAATTATGAATCTTTTTAGCTATTTGTGTAGGAAAGTCCTACTACTATGACATAAACAATATTTATAGTCAAAATACTTGTCTGGTTTTAATTAACCCTAACTAAAAACGTAACTATCCAATAGGCTTCCAAATAAATGTTTTCAATGTCAGTCAAAAGTAGTTTTAACCAGTAATAAGTTTTGACTGTTACATCTCTAAATACTATGATCTGTGATGCGCAGTTGTGCATTGTGCAATTTATTAGAATATCTAGTTGATCAGATTTGTTTATCAGCATTTGAAGTTCTACGATTTAGATATAAAGACTATGATGGATTTTATTATTTCAAGAACCCTAGAGAAGCTTTACCCTTCTTTGATCAAATCTCCTCACTCTATTTCACTAGTATTTTTTTACTAATTTGAAGAAGTTTAATAAGCACAGCAATTTTGTCTAGCTTTTATTTAATACAGTCTCTCTTCTACTCTTTCAAGACACATAATCAAGTTACAATCCATGAATGAAAATCATAGCTTAGTTCAAAAACTTCAAACACAGTCCATAGCCATAATAAAAACAAGCTAATAGCTATAATATATAATTAACTTGTAGAATATTGAGTGGGTGATGATGACTTGACATCTCATTGTAATGTCCATAGTTCTAATTGGGTCGGCAGACTGGGTCAATTAGAGTGGCCTTTTAGCACATGCCTTAGAAATATTCTTTATAACATGCTAGCTATAATAGGTGAGGAATACCATTCGTTTTAATTGGTACACCTACACTGATTTCTTAATGGCTGACTCTACTAACTTGTTTGGTCTGTCATGATTTTTCAAAATTGGGCAATCAACTTGATTGAAATTATTGGTATTTTTTATACAAAAACATTTTAAGATTTGATGGTAACAATGATAGTAGAGCAGCCTTAAAGTCTTGTATTTTTTTTTAAAGAAATTTACATGATTACTTTGAGCTGTTTGTCTTTATCCAATTCTATGTCAAATTGTTTACAACTTCCAATGAAACTTGTTCACATAACATGAGCAGCCTTGATTCCTCAAGCAGATTTAATAAAGATACAAGGCCCAACAACCCATACAATTATGTTGATGTTATCAATGAGAAGTGAAGATATTGTCATTGACATCTGACAGACAATTGAACTGATGAATAATGAAGCTGGGTACTAGCAGGATACATGTACCAATGACATATTTATCAAGAGTTCGCTGTAAAGTTACGACCCACTGACCGTTTTTTTAAAAAACACTGTCGAAAAAAGTGTGAAAAATATACGAGATTATCATCTATGTCGGACTCTACAACCGGACATTCTAAAATGTATTTATGTATGTTCCCCAATGACATCATATTTGACCGAAAATCGGCAGTAACCCAGAAAAAAGCGACGCATAGTTGCGTCTGAAATAGGTCATATCCCCGTTTAGAAGAGTGACCACCTATCCTGAGTACTCCGGTCATACATGGTGCGCGAAAACACCCGTGCTTTCCGAACGGCTCCGAGTAACCGGTGTTATTACTTAATACCAGCGTTATGGAACCTCCAAAAAATATAAACATAACCTTTTGGTCCTTCCGAGTTTACGGCGAAGCTCTCAGGTCGGAGGATGCAAAAAATCGCAGAGAAAAAAATAAAATTCAAAAGTCATATCGGTACCTGTTTACTTTTGTTGTCGATCCCGTTTGCCTTGCCGTCTGGTACGTTGCCGTTGTTTTCCTCACTTTTTTCACTTTTCACACCCTCCAACGCCATATTCAAACGCTTATTTTATTCACTGTCATGCGAGAAATGTAGTAATTTCCCGTATTTCACCGAACATGAAATATTTCGTCACAAATTCAATACGAGCACACACTCCCATAGACAACGGCCTGTCACAACCCACAACGCGTCGCATTAGTGGACGCATTGAGCGCTAATGAAAAATGAAACGGATTCGCTACGGGAAAGAGAGAGCGAACCAATCGTAGAGCCCGCAAAGCCAGAGATAGAGGTTTGCACCGGAGCGAGATTTTAAGAACCGATTGAATTCACCGGTGATTGGGCAATCTCCGGTGAAAAACCGGAGGTCACCGGAGAATAAAGAAATTTTGTTTCTTTTTTTTTATTTATACATTAAAAATGAAGAAATAAGAATAATCAATTGAAATACTTTATATAATCATATAATTAAAAAAAAAAAAAAACGTTTTATAAAGATAACAAATGCTGATTTTGATTTAAGAAACACAACATGTCAACAGCGTCATAGCGTAACATGTTTCTTCTATCATTAAGTATTTGTCCTGTCGCCGAAAATACTCTCTCTGACCTTACAGAAGTAGCAGGCACAGCTAGGTATCTAGAGGCTATTTCGTCTAAAGGCTTTAAATGTTTATTGAATTTCCAGAATTGCACAACTTCATCCCAATTGTGGCTTTTTTCAGGATACTGTGTTTCTGTATACATTTTGAATAAATTCATTGCCGTAGCGGATGTCATATCTGCATTACTGGTATTTCGTTTTAGAAATCCAAGCAAATCCGAGCGACCAGTTTCTCTAGTACTATTTTCACTTGACGTGGCTATTTCTTCTGCGCTTTGAGATATGTTTCGGATCCGGAAAATATTATTTATTTCTGCCTTTACAGCATCTTTAGCAGCCAATTTATTTTGCAATTGTCTAAAGCTGTTTCTAAAAACGGGATGCAGTATAGTAGAAATTCGACAAACAGTTCGTGATTCGTATTCCAATAAGCGATCATTCATACAGTTTTTCAATGTTTGTAAAAATATTTCACCTAGGTACCGGTGTAGAAATTCTGGGCCCCAAACTTTGAATGTTATCGAATAGCCCGTAAATAATAGGTATAATCAAACTAGAGGTTGGATACTGGTCTCCGCTTATCATTTGGGTTGCTTGCTCAAATATATCCAGCAAAAGCACCATATCTTGTAATATTTTTTCTTCTTCTGGGCTAATTATTTGAGGTGCTTGAGGCAGTTTTCTCTGTGCGGCGGTTATACCATCAATTAATTTTAAAATTCTCTTTATCATGTAATAAAGGCCAGTTAGTTGCTAGTGAAATTAATCACATAAACGGCCAAGACCGCTATGAACTAATGACTGAAATAATTAATCTAATTCGAAAGAAACAAGTTGGTAAATAATTGTCATGAATGTTAAATAATTATAAAAAAAATATATTATTGAATGTGTCTTTTATTTGTGTAACTTTATTATATAAAAAAAATAAGATGCGACGAACACCGGAGATCAATCGGTTAATTACCGATTATTTCAATCGAGTACTTTTACCGGTAAATCACCGGTTATTCTCCGGTACTCACTGCTCCGGTGCAAACCTCTAGCCAGAGATTCGACCAACCGACGCATTTGGGCTAGCTGGGGCTCGAATTAAATCGAAATCAAGAAAATGATGAAAGCATGAAAAATGTCCTGAATAATAATTAAATTATTTACATTTTATGTAACATTTGTACTATGGGGTATGTATATTCTATGCAAGGGGCTGATCAGCTTTTATACATTTGAGGTGCAGAGAAATTTAAAAAAATAATGCGATATTCTGTAGTAATTTTCCGAATTTATAATTAGGGAAATTTGTATAGTGTACTTATCATTTTTTTCTGAATTAATGTTTTTAGGGGAGTATTGAAGAAATCAGGTAGATAATGTAAGTACATAAACAAGTTTTAAAATAATGAAGTTTAGTGATAATTTGTTGGTACATAACCTTGTTTAGCAAGCGATTAATATTATGCGTGCTTAAAATGCAAGGAATTAAGCTACTTATAATTTTTTTGTTTCACACAGTAAATAATATCAAATTTTCCCGCCTTCGAGTCCTTTGTTGATCACCATTGTCATTTCATGAAAACATAGACAATAAATTCAGCATCATAGAAAAGGTTTTGGCGAACTTTTTTTATCATCTAAAAATAAGAAAAATGCGAATGCTAGTACAACTAGCATTCTTATTAATTAGTTGCCTTGTGTGTTTAATTATAGAAACACTCGGCAAATTAAAAATATTGACAGGGTATTATGAAGGACCTAAAACATCGGTATCAGCGTCATCTAGAAACATATTATGGTACTAGAGGCAGCGATATTTTCCTTTACCTATCAATAGATGGCGGTAACTTTCGTCTTTCAAAGTCAATTTAAAAAATGTAGTGTGGGAAAAAGCTGACTATTCCAATATAATTGCTAACAACAAAGTGGTCTTTGTTACTCTATTTAGCTAGACAGTTGGCATTCGATCACATTATTGTTCTTGATGTTGGCGCATTACTATGCATAGCAATCGAAGAAGAAACCGAGAACGGTAGGGGAGAGCAGGTAGGCTTCGTACACAGGGAGCATTCGTACAATGGTGATATCTTCACTATCCATTACGTTGTTGTGCTCGCGTTTATGTGCGCAACTCTCGCTCATACGCATAGTGTAACAGCGGAGCGGTGCAACAGTGCGGCCGCTGGTTTCAATGGAAAAAGCCGATACGTGTTTTCGATCTATGTAAGTATTATTCTTATTCACCTTTGAACACGCTTAGCTGTTATAAGTTTTGCTCAAATTATATAAGTGATTTTATTTAGTTTATGCGGTGAAATCTTGGTTTAATATGTAAATAATCATTTTACGCTAACTATGACGGTTATTTTTATTTTCAATTAATTTGCTGATTTCTCGCTTTGGGGTACCTTCGTGCAGTTATGAGTGGGGTAGATTCGTGCAGTACGAATGCTCCCCATTCCTAACTGTGTGGCAGTAGAAAGACTTGTTTCCCAAAAAAAAAACAATGTTACAGAACCATGCCGCGAATAATGTATGTACATATATGTGAAAAAGAGGATAAGAATAGGAGAGGTTTGTGAAAATGCAATGAAATCTGCGGTGAACGAAGTTTTGGATAAAACTTATAAAATCGGTGCTAAAATGTGGCGTCAAATCAACGGCACTTGAAAGTCTTCTTAACGCTCACTTTTTCTTTACCATTACAGCCGTTAGAATCTACGTAAGGTGGGCAATCAACTTCTACACCGGGCCAAGATGCAATGTGCCGGTCCCCTATCTGCAGAAACAGAGCTTACTCAACAAGATCTTCCACGGAAGTCACCGCCAGTATTACTCTCCTTACTATGACCTACAGCTATGCCTGTGTTTTAATCAGCTGTAGGAATAATAACTCTAGAAATAATCCGGCCAGAGTGGACTGAAATGCGTGAAAAATCGAAGAAAGGAAAAAAATAAGGCTAGAAGAAATAGAAAAACGAAAAGTTGAAAAAGCAAGAACAATAGAGAATACAAAGGGCTAAGGAGATGAAGCAAACGTTACATTTACTAACAGATACAAAAACCAAAGTGACAGAAGAAAACTTCAGGGACATATAAACCAAAGACGCAAAATAAAACTGATAGTGTAGACTGATAGTGAGGATGAAACTGACTGTGGGGATAAGACTAATTGTAAGGATGAGACTGATTGTGAGTACGAGGCTAATCTGAGTTTAAGAGAAGTTCTTGTGGTCTTATTCCATCTAACAGACGTCTGAAGGATGGGGTACTGAGAATGGAACTCCAGTTATGTCGAGGAACATCAAATAAGAAAGCTTTATCTGGAGGATGCGGTTGGATTGGGCAGCGTTTGCGAAACCACGTCAAGTCTTTTCGTTCCGCAATGTTTGAAGACTAAGGTCTTCAATCGGTGCGTTCTGCCCGTGATGACATACGGTGCCGAAACGTGAACACTGACAGTTGGGCTGGTCCACAAATTTAAGGTCGCTCAGCGCACTATGGTGCGGGATAAGCAAGCTGAAGTGGCAGTGGAAGGACCTATGGACGGTGGAGCAGACGTCGAGTGAAGACCGCGTATCGGCAAACGTAGTGTGGGATGCCCCCCAGGTAGATGGACCGACGACTTTAAAAAGGTGCCTGGGAGAGACTGGATGCGCAAGGCGGAAGATAGAGTGTTGTGGCGCAGCCTGGGAGAGGCCAATGTCCAGCAATAGACTACGATAGGCTCGGTTTATTGAAAGCTGATTCTGTGTTAATTTTGAGTACAATACATGATTATATTACATTGAATAAATGGTATTTTATTTAACTGTACGAAGGTTCCCCATTATGTACGAATGTGCCCCACACTATGTACGAAGCTACCTCACGCGTGGGGTAGTTTCGTACGTTTTCCATTTTTCAGAAAAGTTACTGTAGCTTCGCCATGCTGGTGTGTATCTAGACTACAATTCACTTTTATTAAAGCCAAATAGGTCGGGTATACAGCAGCATTGAATTTATTTTAAAATTGCTTATAGTTTTTCTTTTGTACGGCTTAGAATAAAAAGTGTACGAATCCTACCTGCTCTCCCCTAGGTCATAAGTTAATCTTGTCGACATTTTTTCCATACAAACTTCGGGAGTGTAATAATCCACTGTTCGACAATGCAAACAGTACATCAAAAATTAAACATGGTATGGTTTTGTCTCAATAATAATATTGTCTGTGCGGAAACAGAGTACTAAAATAAAAAGCCAACAAAAATTAATGAGCCAACAAAGATTAGTTTTTCTTGCTAATTTAACCTAACTTTGGGCGTTTTTGATTAATAAAAGAAGTATAAAATCTCCAAAACCAAGTCGGTACCGACAAAGTTCAATTATCGAAAAGTCTAATAAACTTTATTAGACATTGTTTCATAAAGAGGTTTTTACATAAAATCCGATCGTCCGAAGGACTTTTCTTAATTTTTAACGCGCCCATTTTACTATAAATGATCCTGCATCTTACTCAATAACGTTGTGCGTGTGGACTAGCGTCTAACTACTCATCACTGATACTACCTCTGTCAGACACGATGCCTGGTGAGATAGCGTGCTTTTTAGCCAGGCCCACTAGTGAATGCGAGCCCGCGACTACATTCCCCTTATGTAAGGTTCACAGAAAATTCATTTATATAGGGTAGATACGCCAGTTCGCCGACCGGCACCAGTTCTCGACTTTTTGACGGACTTCTCTTAAAAAATAGATATAAAATAGCTACGAGTATACTGACCGAAAACAAACAAAATAGTTCGGAAGTACACACTCAAAGACAAATTGCCTGAGTGTAACAGGTTACCGAACAAAAAATACAGCAGCCAGCAGCCTGTGCTTCGCAAAGAACGCGTCACAACGTGTGTTCTGTGCAAAAAAAATAGTGAGGAGCCGCAGAGTTCAGGGTAAGTTTTTAATTAAAATTATGTGTTTTAGGATTTGTTTTTTATTTGTTTAGTTAAATTATAAACCATAGCATTTTATGAAAGCAATTAATACTATTTTTTTTTCATGGAAACCAAACAAAATTAAGAGGTCGGGAACTGGTATGTCGTTTTCTTAAAAAATCCACTTCTCGACCGTACGGTCGAAAAGTGGCGTGATCATGTTCAATAAGGATGAATCTTTGTTGTCATAATATTAGAGATACCATTGAATCTAATTTATGAATTTGAATCTTATAAGAGCCAGTTCTCGACTGGATTATTTCAAATGTTGAAAAAAATACCACGTGACGAAAACCCCTCTTGGTCGAGCTATGATCTATCCAGAAGACATTTTTGATTTTTGTTTTATGTTTTGTGCTTATGTTTTTGACAAAAACTGCCAAGTGTTATATTACGCACATTTAAAGTGATATTGTGTGCTTAAAACAATTGTTAATTATTGTAAAATTTATTAAAACCTTTTAATAAATCAGATAGATGTATGTATAATGATTGTGTTTTATTTTATTGTCATTAAATTTACTTGTTTTTATTAAGAACCGATATTTTTTAACCGACGAAAAAACGGAGGAAGTTCTCAAGTCGACGCATATATTTTTTTTAATGTATAACCACGCATAACTTTTTACAGAATAGTCCGATTTTGATAATTCTTTTTTTATTGGAAAGCGTATACAGCACCCTAATTGCGTAACACGCGATTAATCATAATCGGTTACATTTTGACAGTTAAACAATATTCATTGCGTTATTTACGTTGTTGAGCAGACATATTTTTCGAACATATAAAGCAATGGTTTAGCCATCTGTTGCAAAACGAAAGAAATTATGATGAATCGTGAGTATCGCAATTAGGGTGCAGGTTGAAATTGAAAACATGCGACAAACCGAAATGGGAGATTGTACTCATCATTATGAACAACTTTTACTAAGGGACCAAAGATGCAATCGCGAAAAAAAAAACATCTGTTCCCTACATTTATGTTCGCATGACTCGTCAAAATGTAGGGAACAGCTGTTTTTTTTTTTGCGATTGCATCTTTGGTCCCTTAGTAAAAGTTGTTCATAATGATGTGTACAATCTCCCATTACGGTTTGTCGCATGTTTTCAATTTCAACCTGTATATACCCCGAAGTTGGTCCTATATGTATAATTGGAATCCAACCCTAAGGGTAGGAAAACAGGGGATGATTGATTGTTCACTCACAGATTTTTAATGCTGAGTTGTGTATTACAAAAAGTAATCAAAAATTAAGCATGTCGTAATTAGTAGATTAAAGCCATAAAAATTAGCCAAAAAAAAAATATGCCATATTAAAGTAGAGTATATAAGAGTAGATACGTTCAGTAGTTTTTTTATAGTACTTACAGTAAAATATTTATATAAAATTTTCTTGATTTATTAGCCAGCTCTACTAATGGTCGAGAACTGGCGAGCACAAAGTCGAAAACTGGAAATTTCGGTCGAGAATTGGCGAAATCGGCATTTTTTGGTTTATTGATTTTTCTATAATAATTCCTAGCTCTTATTTGAAAATAAAACATAGTTAATATAAATAGACTATATAACGAGTATATTCATAATTTTTTAAATCGTTGATTTATTTTAAAACATTTTTAATTTCTTCCTGAACTTGACAACTCCACTAATCGGTCGAGAACTGGCGAATCTACCCTACCTACCTTTTTCACAATAAATATCAACAAAAAGAAAACTGGCTCATTTTCCTCTAAAAAAAGTGAAGTATTTACCTATTTAAAGTTAAATATTTAAAACGTAGGATCACGACATTCACGACATTAGGCACTTATTATCAGCGTTATTGTTTTAGGGATTTGTTGAAAGAAACGTTTACTTACATATCAGTAACATTAAATAGTAGCTAAGTAGCTAGCTTCTTCATAAACATTACAGTCTGGCACGTGAGTCAATGAGGCACCGCAGCAAAACATGAAATTCTCTCGTCGTATCTGTAGCTCATGCCCGTTGTAAAATTACTTATTGTAGGAGGTAGTGGTGCTTCGACCTCAAGCAACATTCGATAAGGCCAGAAGAATGATTAAGTGGTGGGTCGGTTATTCATAATTTTATTTTTAAATTCTTTCATTAGAAAAAAAAAAACATCGATATAAATAAGTCTCCTTCCTTAATCGATCCCTTGAGATACCTAATGTTGAGTACGTATTATGAATTAATGATGCCTTCATCGTTCTCGCTTTATTTTCTAAATAGATAGTAGGTAGATCTCCTTTTGGGTAAAACCAGGATAGTTGCCCCAGGGGTATAGTTGCCCCGATTTTATTTACTCTAGTTTCGCGGATGAATTGCATGCTAAGACTCTCCAAATATCGCTAAGTTGGCCGTGTCGCATTTCTCTGTGCGATTGCATGGGGAGGCAAAATGCGATCAAAGTTTTTGCGGGATTTTATATGGAATAGGCAAGTATCCCCTATGTAGGATAGATGTCTCAAAATATAGAGGTCCACAAAAATCGCTAATACTCAGGAAATAATAAAGGGTTTTTGTTTGGGTGGGAAAAATCAAATAAAAATTTAAATTATGAAATTGCCGTTGTATAGTAATAGACATTTCGAATTTACATAAAATCTTCATGTTGTGAGATTTTCGTGTGAAACTTTTTTCACGTGATACTAACCTATGAGGTTCTTGTTTGAAAAAAGGTGCAACGTTCGATTTTCGACTTTCAATTGTTTTTTTATTCAGCTTAGACATAAAGATGGATACTTCGAGTTATTTTTGAATACTAGTTCAGACGCGAAACTAACGCGGCAGAAACGGCTCGCAATATCAACGTTGCGTTTGGAGAGGGGACTGCTAATGAACGCACCGTGCGTTTATGGTCTAAACGTTTTCGTAATGGAAACTTCGACTTGAAGAACGAACCACGTGGTAGCCCGTCCACACAGGTGAATAATGCTGAATTGAAGGCGATAAGCCGATCCGAGTCAAACTACCCAGGAATTACCGGCATGGTTTAACGTTACCCTACCTACAATATTGACTCATTTGCATCAAATCAATAACATAAATAATATGAAAAATCGGTGCCTCATGATTTGACTGATCTGCTGAAAGAAATGCGTGTTGAAACTTGTGTCTTGTGCCTTGTTGAATCGGTACAGAAATGAAGGAATATTGGATCGAATTGGCGAAAAATGCAATGGCTGACCCCAGGTCAAACGCCGCAACAGTGCCCTAAAGCAAAGCTTACCAATAATAAGGTAATTGTAACTGTTTGGTGGTCTCTTCATGGTGTTATTCACTATAGCTTTTTCAGGTCTGGTCAGGCAATAACAGCAGATGTTTGCTGTGCCGAACTTCGAACAATGATGGTGAAACTGGCAGTGAAACAGCCCTGACTCGTGAATCGATCTTCACCATTATTGCTCCATGATAAGTTACAACGGTTTCTGGTGTATCATTGATAACGCAAGATCTCACACTGCATGAGAAGCCGTGGTAACTCTACAGGAGCTGCAGTTAGAAACTATACGTCATCCTCCTTACTCGCCAGACTCGCCAGACCAGTGATTTGGACAATTTTCTAAGTAATAAAAAAAATTGTTCCCAAGAGGCAGTACAAAATGCTTTCACACAGTTTGTCGAATCTATAAGTCAGAGTTCTATCATAAAGGCATTTAAATGAACTTCCGTTTAGATGGCAGCAATATATAGATGATGAGGGTAAATATTTTGATTTAATAAATATGTTGCCTATATCTTAGAAAAAAAACGAGTTTTAATTTTTCAGTACAAATCGGCAATTTCATACTTTAATCCCTAATATGAAAGAGAATGTTTTTAACTTTTCATAAACTTTGGTTTTGTATCTACAAATTGTCAAGTCAAGTCAAAACTGGCCGAGGCCAGTTTTACAAAGTATTTTGCTTTTTGTACTGAGAGATAAAGAGTGATTTCAAAAAGTGTGGCAATTTTCCGGCTGTTACCCTTACTATTAACAGGCTACATACTCTTAGTAGGTAACTTCGCTACACCTGGTTTGACCACCACAAGGTGAGTGTCCCTCTACAAGACAAAGGAGTTCCCAATTTGAAACCTGATAAACAGCTGATCTCATTCAAAGGAGTTTAGCTCATTCCACCAGCCATGGGCACCGGGAGCGAGGTGCAAGAGAGTGCACCTCCCTGGTTTCAGATTAAAATATAGGAGTAAAAACATTTAGAACTAAAAAAATCCATAATAATGGAGAACTTACCTACTCGAAGCGAGATCCTAAAATTTTTGAGTTCGCTTCGCTATCTCTTGCATTCTGCATTGTCTTGATTCTAAAGCTTTTGTACACATGGCTACACATCAAGCTATACATTTCCAGTTTACGCTAATCTCGCCGGTACAGAAATCCTACACAATGCAAGATCAGCTTATACTGGAAATGATGATGTGTAGCCGTGTGTAGGTACATAAGTCAACAAAGCACCGAACTCCTATTTCCGAAAATCTAATCGGCCCTAGGCTAGGGATGCTACCATTATAGCGCATGCTTCGTTTGCTCTGCTCTCGTCTACTTCTTTATATTCTTTATAATTAGTCCTTTTTCTAAATGTCGTGTAAAATTGATCGAGCTCGCTTCGTGGAGCTAAAGATGCACCCCTATGAAAATAAATTAGCCGGCCGGCGCCCATGCCACCAGCTCTATGCCTGACTTTGCCTTGTTAACCTTTTGGCATGTAAAAGATCTTTCTGATCTGGAACCTAGATCTTAGTGTTGGCTCAATTCATAACAGAGATAGGTTAGTTCAAATCTCGCTAAAAAAATAATTTCGATGATACCGGTATTCTTTCGTAAAAAAAACTGTTGAACGACTACGTGCCCATCATTACGACTACACTGCACTAGTATAAAAATAATCTATTAAGTTATCTCTGCCTATCACTTAACTTCCATAAAACAGATTACTGATAGAGGTCACGTCCGGGACGTCTGGAACCATAACTGGAACAAACAGCCGCTGACAGATACGAACAGTGATCTCGAATCAAAGCTTTGTATCCAATGTTATTATCGTAGATGGCTCCCGACTGGAGCCATGATCACAGGCCCTAGTGTGAGTTGATCGAACGCATCGAGCGCTTTAGATCGAGATGGTTAAAACAAACTCACACTAGGGCCATTGAGAGCTAAGTAACTAAACTTCGCGTGTGACGCTAATTCGTAAAATAAAAAATTAGCCGTAAAATGAAATTGGTAAGGTTCCGGCAACCAGTTGCAGGCAGAGGCGTAACTAAGGTGGGGCTGGCAGGGCAAGACCTCTGGGTCCCTATCGAAGGGGTGCGCAAAAACTCGCCAAATAATAAATTTGAAAAAAAATATATCAATAAACCATTTCATGCTGTTCGTGACAGTTGCAGGGCAAGTGTCACAGCAGTTGTACACTGCAGTTCGGTTGACTGCACCTATCTATAGTTGAAAATGACATGAAAGAGTTCTAGCAATAGATAAATTACCTACCGATTATTAACGAATTCAGGTGAAAGTCATAGCGATATCATTAGCGGTAACTAGCTGACGGACTAATAAAGGTCATCAGCAGGACACAGGACAGATAACACTATCAGTTACCTATCAGTACAGTCACCGAAACAAGCACTAACTGTGCTACTTCCATATAATAAAATAAATAAAAATAAAAAAGCCATATATTTCTTACAAAAAAAAAAAAACAAAAAAAAAAACTATAAAAAAAAACTACATTTTCTTCAATTCTATGACGTAAAATTTATCTTAAACTTATTTTAAATTTCAGCGCAAGTAAGAACCCTTCATTTAATTGAAGGTGTAGGCCTCTTAGAGATTTCCATTCCTCCTTAACGTTTGCTGTGTTCATCCACTGTTCGCCAGCCACACAACTGCCCACCGGGCAGTTGGTGTCGACCAACTGCCCGGTGGGCAGCCGACATAGTCTGTTTCTAGTGCCTGCCTGCCTGGTGGTCCGTTCCAAGACGTTAGTCTGACACATAAATATAAATTAAGCCTTTATTTAACTTGTCTTGTTGATTAGTTAGTACCTACGCATGGGTCAAATCATGCAACTCAATTTTATTACAGCTATCCCCAACCGTTTGAGCTGAAATTTTGCATACACGCTTGGTTTGGATGACAATGTACGGTTAGCTAATAATAATAATAATAAATCTTTATTTTTCCACAAGAATGATTACCTTAAGTTCTAGGAATCTAGAACGTAAGTAATAGTATATAATTTTTTTTAGCTATGTAACATCATTCTAAATCCAACGACCCGGCTTCCAGTCTAGACCGGCCGGTGTTGTGTTGACTTGTAAAAAATGTTCGACGTTCTTTTCGTAAGAACACAGTTTAGCCCTAAGTATTTTTTTCTAGCTTTGCCTTTCAACTGTAGCGATGAAATGAATGACGTCCTTTATTCTAGCAAAAGTGGATCGGGAAGATGAGGTGATTTGGGACTCTGCTTCATGTATTGTCAAAAAGCAGAAGCGTAACGGCCGCAATTTACGAGTTGTGTAGGTCGAGGGTTCGATCCTCTAGCAGGCACTTTACCTACTTTGTGTAGGTAAATGACTTCATCACCACTGCTCTCAAAATGGTGAAGGAAAATATGATGAAGAAACCAGCATTCCTAGAACCAAAAATTCGTAGATATATTACATCCGCCACCCTACACTGTGTGGTGGATTAGGTATGGACCACTCCAGGCCTGTTTTCCAGCAGTGGGAACATCATATGCTGATTATGCTAGTAGGTATGTATTTCAGCTCCTATAGAGACTAAAAGGGCGAACGGATTTTAATAAATGAGGTTGGCTACCTACTCTAACTACTTTTATCATTTTAATTAGTTCATGAAGCTGCGAAATTGGTGTAAGTAGGCAGGTATACTTATCAGTAACATTATGTTCCTACTTTATATACATACCTACCTAATATAGGTAGGAGTATTCTAATGAACTCGTTACTTTTGAATCAACAGATCAGTATTAATAAATCAAAAGTCATTATTCAAACTAACATAAAGACAGTCATATATAAAGACAGTCATAACGTCAAAATAACATAAAGACAGTCCCCCAAAACTTTTCACCACTTCCTAGTGTTATATAGCTGAGAAGAAAAAGTCAAAAAATTCCCTAGCAACACAGCTGTCTGCTAAGTTCAAAGAACTTGATTCTACGTATTATACTAATATCATTTCTATACTAATAATATGTCAGACACTTCGTTGAGAGAGACAGATCCCAATCAGTTTCAATAAAATAAATAAGAGTTTAAAAAACTAAAAAACACGCTTTAAAAACCAAACTATAAAAGAAGAAAATAATTTAATTCAATTAAAAAGCGTGGGGTGCTTTTTGAGGTATTTTTATAATCAATTAATGTCAAGCACCCCACGCTTTTCAATTGAATTAAATTATTTTCTCCTTTTTTAGTTTGGTTTTTAAAGCGTGTTTTTTAGTTTTTTAAACTATTATTTATTTTCTATTTTTTAGTTCTGCTAACTACAAAATCGTGTTTTTTTTTCTCATTTTTTTTTTAATGATTGAATTGTCATCGGTCCTCGACAAGTTTACAAAGTTTTAATGAAATCTGACCGTTTAAAGTGGGTCAAAATCGCGCTCAAAGGAGTCGGTTACATACAAACAAACATACAAGTGAAGCTAATATAAAGTGTGTAAAAAGAAGAGTTTTCAATAAACTAAATAGACTGCAGAACAGATAGGACAGCCACTAAATTGTTTTCCATAAATTCCTAAATTAAAGCGTGACGAATATCATTAATGAATAATATATTTATCCTCAAATGATATTTACCCTGTCTGTACCTTGTAACGCATTAGGCTCGCCCAGGCAATGCGTGTGCTTAGTTACAAATGCACGCGACATGATTACAACGCCTCATAGTAAATACAACGTTTAATGTTATTATTTTAATTAATAAATAATAGTAGAATAATAAGTGCAGTGTAATTTAATAAATTGGAGTGGACGAACTGGACGAGCCTTAAGTGTGGTGTCTGATTATTCAGAGGCAATTGATTTCTAAATAGTTCATTTAGAAAATTAGAAAAAATGATTTCAGGTGAGTTCCATGTATTAAAAAAAATTGTGCTTGAATTATTTGGAACAATAGTTTATTTTATAAATCATATTTAATTTGAACACTAATTTTAAGGCATCCAAAACAAAGAGCCCTAAAATGTTCGAAATCTTTGCAATTATTAAATTAAACTTATTGTAAAAGAGAAAATAAAACAATTAAATCGTGTATTCAATAATTTCTTCAATGTTACCTCACTATTTGATATTGAAAGTGAAATATTAATTTTTACGAGAAGATTGTACGTAGCTGTGGAAACTTACAATAAAGTTATTTTGAAAAGTTTCCACAGGCCAAGCAAATTCTTTAGCGAGTTTTCTAAGTATAATAAAAGTTTATCTAAAATAGGTAGGTAATGTAAAGTTAGCCTAAGATATTTATTACCCCGACTTGAATGGTAAAATTTGTTTTTAATAAAGGGTTTGTCTTTTATAATTAGAGAGTATTTCCAACATCCACCATTGTTTTATTTTAAAACTCTGAAGCGATGGCCCAAACTCACAATTAATTTATTTAGGACTTATAATATATTTATGTATCTTAGTGTGGTGTAGGTAGGTATTATAGAACCTGTCAATAAAAACACAGAGCAATTTAAACTGTGGTTACTCAATAAAAAATAGAAAAATACCTCTTTGTTTACCACAATCTAATAATAAGTTATGTAAATCGATACAATATGCATCTTGTTTATACTACCTACTTGATGTTATGTCAGAACAGTGCATGCCGCTGTTAGATGACGCTTGATCAAGGTTCAATGGCGACGAGGTACGAGAAAATCATATTCATTAGGCACGAGACAATTTAAAGTAGCAGTCTTGTACAAATAACGTTATCTATACAGTGCTTAGAAGATAGAAATACATTGGAGATAAAAACGAAAGAAAATCAAATGTAACCGTCTCAAGCCCTTGAATGTTTTAAAATTAGACCGATGCTCTTTTGTTTGAAAACTCAGGCGTGTTTGGATGGCAATTAGTTAGCACGCTGAGTGCAGTTTTGCATTTGATCGATACGAAAATAATGTGGTGCAAATGAAAAAGGAGTCTATCTGAAGGCCAATAATAATTCTCATAGTTAAAAACGTTGAAAATCGAGTCGCAGTCTCATCTCGGTGACAATTAAATGTCAAAAACTTGCCAAAAATGTATGGAAACTCGAAGTATTTTGAACAGAATGCGAGTGAGATCAGACGTTCTTAAAATTACCGGACTTGCCCCTCTGATTTGTCAGGTATTTTAACGGTGTAATGCCCACTGGCAGAAGCATTCGTAAACTAGTAGATACGAACGAAATGAGTAGGTATTGTAGAGAAAATAAGTAAGAATTATTGTAGCTTCGAAGTTTACCCACTGGCCAATTTTGGCTTGAGATGTAAGAATAGGGTATTTTACTCTATAAGAGAAAATAATCTAAAAATATAATGTTGAATAGCTTAGGCAAAATGCAGCCGGAAAATGTTAGTTTTAGTTCATGAAATATCAAAATAAATTTTAAAATTCAATTCAAAGATTACAGTTTAATTAATCTGTTTTTGAACACTATGAAATAGTAGCCGCTATGTTATTACGTCATACGGAATGTCAATTGAACAACTTTGTACTTTTATTATTTCCGTAACCAAAATAAATTTTATTTAAATAATATTTTGTATTCAGGAACAGAAAACCAACGATAAGTAGAATAATATTTTTTTTTTGAATTACAAACAATTATCTTACAAAAATCAGCGCATTTGTTTACTTAGCAAACTGACGTCATACCCACAGACCAATATGGCGTCCACTGCGTTCAGCGTTTTCGTCAAATTACGCGCGAAATTTGAAAATGTAAAATTTAAATGCATTTTACGGCACTAATCGATTAAATAAAAATGTTTTGTTTTTTTTAGTGGATTTTTAGCATTTTAGAATCTAATTAGGACATTAAAAAAAAAATAGTCAAATACCCTATTGTCGAGAGCTGAGATTATTTAGGTACTACTAACTGCCCGCAACTTCGTCTGCGTGAAACTTCTGGCTACCCCAACCCACCACGTCGCATCGCATTGTGTGCCGACACTATTACTTCGTTTTCCCTAGGGTTCTTTTTGACTTTTTTAAATTTTTGCTTGGCTCCTAACGGTCCTAACGGTGATTTTAAATAGCCTAGAGTCTTCCTCTTGAATTGGGCTATCAAATAAATAAATATTTTTTCAAATACGACTGGTTCCTCAAACACACAAAAAAACTCTGCACCTTTAATAAGTGTCTATAGATTATACCATATATCACCAATATTTCTTGTACTTATGGGTCTAGAAATATTTTCCGAAGGTTTTATTTTTCCATTATATCCACATTAAAACAACGAGTCGTAATGCAAAATTACTTAAGGCAGTGATTTCTTGAAAACGCTCAAAAATATGGTTTTTTAAACTAGTGTATCTCTTTAACCGTAAATAATTTTGCAAGCAAAAAAATATGTGATATTTTCAAGTTTTTTTTTGCATAGACTGAACTCAAAACATAATTAAACATACTTTAATGCATCAAAAAATATATCAAAGTCACCTCTTAATTATCTTTAAAACCAGTTTATCCCTTCAATAACAATTATAATTATAATTAAAGATATACCATAAAATTTCAAATGCTAAACTACATCCAGTGATCGATTATTTACTATTAAATAGTTATCTAATTTTATACGATTTTATTTGCATTTTTACGACAATACTTGCTCATTTATTATTCGAATTTATTACAACAGATTTTAACCCGTATTGGGTTCCAATAAGAACTACGCTCATAACGACAATATTTAAAGTTACCAGGGCCTTAATAACTATAATTCAAAACGAAATTAAGTCCGTAAATACTTTATAAGATTACCAATATGTACTTATCTATAAGTAATAAAACATTTCTCCGTTTAGTACAAAACATTTAAGATGTCTGTGGAATAAAACAAATAAGTCGTTAACACTCGTTTATAACATCAGTTGCACGGTAAACTATTCACAAGGCTGAATGCGACGGGCTAATTGAGCCAATAGACAATATTTATCATAGAGTATGTACTTTGTTCGTTCGTTATCGACGTTATTGCCAATATTGTAATTGTATGAACACTATACATTATAAATATTATGAAAATAGTTAACAGATTTATTAAAATAAGGACAAAATTAGATGCAACAATTTAGCGCTCCGATTTTTTGGCCAAGGGAGATTCTGCTGTATATAAATCAACTCCTGATTATACTTACCTGTTGTTGTCTGAACGATTCAGGAGTTCTGCAATAAAATACTAGGTACTGTAGGCGACTTGAGGAGTCACCCCTGGATGGTGATTCTAATAATCACCCTATAATGTTCGGCGGCGATCTCTCGCGTCCGGCCCTGGTCCAGGCCATGGTACGGAGCGAGAGTGCATGGTTAGCAGTCACCTCCTTCTGCGAAGCAGTAATGCTCGCAAAGAGGGAGGCGGCGCGCGTGAGGGAGAGGCAGTATATGCGCCCTCACGGCTGTAGTCGCCGCGGGATACGCCCTGGGCGTCGGGAATCCCAGGCTGATTCCCGGCCACCGTAGGCGCGGGCTTGCGGACGGCGAGTAATGGCTAGCTCGCTGTCCGGTAAGGATCAAGCCCGGGTCGACGGTGCGTTGTGTTCCACGCGTGCCTCAAAGAGATGTCAGCACCAACTGGTGGGGCCCGCATGTCTGCATGGGTGTGGGTTGTTCGAAAAAGATACCGCAGCCCCTGGCACACAAGCAACTGAGGGAACACGGGTGGGTTTTAGTCAGTGAAAGTCTGACACGCCCTCCCGCTCCACCCAGAGCGGGAGAAGTTATTTGATAATTTCCCACTCAAAAAAAAAACCCTATAATGTTGCCACTGCTGGGACACAGACCTCCTCGTTGTGCGGGTTGGTAGATGTCACATGTTTTTGAATCTTTGGTTCTAGGGCATGCCCGTTTCCTCACGGTGTTTTCCTTCACCGTTTTGAGAGCAGCGGTGATGAAATAATTTAGGTACTTACACTAGTAAAGCGCCTGACTGGTTTCGAACCTAGGACCTACATCTCGTAAGTCACCGCTATTACTACTGGGCCATCACTGCTGCTAATTCTAATAACACACGTATTGTTTGAAACTTCCTACTGAATTATTTCTAGAAGTAAGACTACTTACTTATTACGTGCAAAACGGGCCTCACAGTCAACATTAGTCAACATTTAAAAGAACCGGACAAGTGCGAGTTGAACTCTTGTGGCGAGGGTTCCGTTTGATAAATAATTATTAGATTAATGTAGGGATCCAGCAGAATATCAGCGTCAGGTATATTTGCCTGACACATGCTGAGCTGGACTCCTATTTGGTGCAACCTTGAGACGCACACCGCACCTTGTAATATGAATGGAATGATGTAATTGTGTCACTATATTTTAAGCACCTAAGTATGTTTTTATTTTTGTAGATGTAATGGGCACCTTGTTTTTTATTTCAATTTGTATTATTTGTCATCATTTAATTGTATTTTTGTGTAGTGTAGGTATGTCTTTTGTGTGCACTTAGGTTTTATCTATCTATCTATCTAAATATGTTACACACCAAAAACATTTCATGTGTAAAGTAGGTTGCCTAGCCAAGACTTACGTAACGCTTTCACAGATCTCGTGTAGAACTAAACCCCATGACCCTACAAGGCTTAACTTGTTCAGTCCCTTAGTATCCTTACACCTTTGTCAAAATGTAGGTACGACTTAAACGATTCGTGGCCGACACACAGACACTTCTATGAGCATTAGATATGAGCGCCGCGCCGGCGCGCCGCCGCCGCCGTGATTTCCACCGCGCCGCCGCCGCCGATCATAAGCGCCGGCGCGCCGATCCCGAGAGGCGGCATTCAGTTTAACCACGCTGACCGAACCGAACGCGCGTCTGACTAAATGCTGACAAAGCTGCGGCACTAGACGTAGACGTTTATAAAACGAAACTCTTTGACATTACAATTTCTGTGTTGTCCAAGTTATCAGCAACCAAACACAGTTTTTGTTGGACCTATTTTGGTCACTTAGTTATTATTATTGAGGGAAGATCTAGATATTTACATGGAAAATCAAGACACAAATAAGATGATTTTGAACGAGGAGGATGTTGTTAACCCAACAAGAGATACAACACCTAGACCGAGTTCCGCGCCTACAACATCAAATGTTTTGATGAATTTGGCTGAGAAGCACAGCAGTACATCCAGTGAAGACAGCGTGGTTGAAAATAAACGCTAGAAGTATTTCAGCACAGCTAGTATCAAGGATCTTCAGCCATACGATGGCGATGCATTGATGTTCTGGAAATACAGAAAGATCTCTATTCCATGGCTGTTAACTTTGGCTCGAGCAATATTGTTTGCATCGGCGACAAGTATCCCAAGCGAAAGAGTTTTTTCTGTTGCAGGGCAGATAATAACCGCAAAACGGTTTTGCTTGAATCCCATAAGGGTAAATCGAATAATATTTATTCACGACAACTATAGCCATTGCAAATGGAAAACAGACTTTTAAATTTAATTGGTATTTCATCTTTTAAATAACTGAACCTATGTTATAATCCATGGGATCTGGAGGCAAAGGTCCTCGCGCATATCTGGGAGTGGCGCGAGGAGCCCAAACGCCGGGGCATTACTCCGCTGCCGCGAGAAATCGAGGTGCAGCGGACAGAGCTCCGGCGGGATCTCATGGCGACATGGAGAGTGCGATTGTTGCAACCCAGTGCTGGGCACGCCACGATAGCGGCGGTAAGTCCCCTCTTTGAGGAGTGGCTTGAGAGGCGGCATGGCGTCCTCACCTTCCGCCTGACGCAGGTCCTCACCGGACACGGTTGTTTCGGGAGGTTCCTGTTTCGTATAAGGCGGGAGGAAACGCCCGGGTGTTTCCATTGCGAAGATCGCCCTGAGGACACGGTGGAGCATACGGTGGCGGTCTGCCCAGCTTGGGCGGAGCACCGCCGTGTCCTCGTGGAGGCGATCGGCGGCGGCGATCTCTCGCGTCCGGCCCTGGTGCAGGCCATGGTACGGAGCGAGAGTGAATGGTTAGCCGTCACCTCCTTCTGCGAAGCAGTAATGCTCGCGAAGAGGGAGGCGGCGCACGTGAGGGAGAGGCAGTATATGCGCCCTCACGGCCGTAGTCGCCGCGGGAGAAGCCCTGGGCGTCGGGAATCCCAGGCTGATTCCCGGCCACCGTAGGCGCGGGCTTGCGGACGGCGAGTAATGGGTAGCTCGCTGTCCGGTAAGGACCAAGCCCGGGTCGACGGCGCGTTGTGTTCCACGCGCGCCTCAAAGAGATGTCAGCACCAAAGGGTGGGGTCCGCAAGGGCCGATGCCTGCCAGGGGTGCGGGTTGTTCGAAAGAGATACCGTCGCCCCTGGCACACAGGCAACTGAGGGAACACAGGTGGGTTTTAGTCAGTAAAAGTCTGACACGCCCTCCTGCTCCACCCAGAGCGGGAGAAGTTATTAGACGATTTCCCATCCTCAAAAAAAAAAAAAAACCTATGTTATAATAATACATACCGTTAAAGTTTTTCATTTATACAAATTTCATATTATCTTTGTTGATTATTTAATATTTTTTTATTAATAATGTACATAACTAAAAATTTCCTATTGATTATGTGATTGTTTTAATTTTAATTTTGTTTCCTCTTTTAAAATTTATCTTCACAATTCAGTTTATCACGTCAAAATTATAATAAATCTTAATTATACGTCTTTAAAAAAAAAATAAGTTAAGGTAGGCAAATTAAGGTCACGCCGCCGACGCCGCCGCCGCCGACTTAAAAAAATCGGCGCGCCGCCGCCAGAAGATTGGCCATCGGCGCTCATATCTAATGAGCATAGGGAAAGAAATTAACTCACTAGTTTTTAATGTTTGTCATGCAATATGGAACGATCAAGCCATCCATTTTGACGAATATGTTAGGTTTGCAGTATCCTAACACTACAAGTCTTAACTTTGCAAACCTAACCAAGCCCAGCCTGACTCTTTATTAGATCTGTAACTGACCCTGACCCTTTTATTTATTTTTTGCCTGGAGAAATGCTCATGCATACTGCACTACCACGGGGACATAGCACAGTTATGTGGGACTCTAACCCACTAAAACTCCACGGTGTCCTCCAGTGCCGCTTGTGGCGGGAACACGGGAACGCGGAAACCATCCCAGTTACCGGACCCTTCTCTGGGGAGTAACCCCCATCACCGGCGCACCAGAACACATGGCACGCCGTGGCTACCCCAGGGACCAAATAGTGCATGGGTGCCAGACGACCCCGTGTAGTGCACCCTTGGTCCCCCTGCGGCGGGTCGGGAGAGTGGCCCCACCACCTACCACTTTTCGGCCGCAGAGGATAGGGAGAGTGGCCTACGCAATACTGACACTGCTCCTCCACTGCGGCCCCACCGCATCCGCCATCAAACGGTGGCGGCCCCATCCAGGGCTCGGAAAGGGAAGAGCGCTGCTCAGAAACACCGGCACTCCTCCGCCGCAGCCTGTAACCCTCAGCCACGGTGCCTCTTTTTCGACATCGCGGCCCACCTCAGTTGCGATGCACCTCACCGCAACCTGCTTTGGCCGCAACGTCGTCGGCTTGGCAGCAAAAGCCCTGGCGACCGGCCCCACCTCGGGGTTCCTCTTTGCTTCACCGTGGGTGGGGTAGCCACGGCTACTGAGCCCCCCCCCCCCCCCCGCAACGACAATACGGGAACCCACCGGGGGGGAACTGACCCTGACCATAATCTGACCCTTTAAGGGAGTTGGAGGGTGAAAGTTACAGATTTCTTCATTTTTATTGCCTTGACCGTATTTTTTTATTGCATTGACTTAGAAGCTACACATATTTAGAGCTCCAAGGGAACGTAGACCATCCTATTTCATGTTCATTTCAACTTGATAGCTCCACGCGTTGCTGAGAAAAAGGATCTTCACAGACAGACAGATAGATAGACGGACGAAAGGACAACGAAGTGATCCTATCATGGTTTCTTTTTAATACAAAGCTAAAAATAACCGTTTTTGTTGTTTGAATGTTATGGTGAATCAAATACCCGTAGTGTGTAACTATATTTTTTGACAATAGTAGCCACTATTGACGTGCCATTTTTTAATAGCGATAAACTTGCCGATGCGAATCCCGAAAGGGAAGCCGGTAGGAATCGTGTTATATGGTGCTTTCGCCACTGCTATATAACAATGTATGAAAGTAACCGAACAAAGGAGTATGTAAGGATCGTAGTAGGTGGCGTTCTGGTAGTTTCTACCTACCCCCTATTAGGGCATATCATCATCTGCCTAGCCTTTTCATCGTTATTAGTGCATATGTCTCACAATATTAACCTACGTAGGTACCGTTACGACTTCAGTAGATAATAGTAATTCCTAAAAAGGTCAGTTTGGTTTAGAATTTGACTTCAATATTTCCAATTAAGGTAGATAGGTAGGTACTGAACTCAGACAAACAAATCCTCAAGGACATGCTGAAAGAGACACAAACAATGCACAGTGCACAGTCTGCAATAGAAACGTAACCTTGCATCTATTCCAATCGAAGACCATGAATTTAAACAGTCATATAGAAAACCGGCGTTAACAAGCAATTGAACTCATTTACCACTTGGTTCCACTCCTCGTATTCATCAAACATAGAAACTAATAGATCACTGCCAATTGATGAAAAATACGTTCTCATCTACAGACAATAACTTTTCAGAAAGCCAAGTCACTGCTGGATTCTCCCAAGGGTTCAAATACTGCTTTACCCAAATAAATTTCAGAGCACTATGTCATATTTTTTTTTTTTTAAACTTTGCCCCACACTAGGAATTTCTCCTGTATTGTGGGTACGTTTACAAACATTTAAAATCACATACACAAACATCCAGACCCGGAACAAGTACTGGTAGGTCATACAAATATTTGTTCCGTGCGGGAATCGAACCCGCGAAACGCAGCGCAGCAGTCAATCGCTTAACCACTGCGCCAACCGTGCCGTCAATAATCAATCAATTAATTATAATAATCATTATTTATGAAAACCTTACCTATCCGGGGCAGGGTGCTAAAATTCTACATTCTCAAACATTTCTGTATAGGTCAACAAAGTAATTCAACAATTTCTGTATAAATATTTAAAAGAGAATTTAACCTAATAACAAAGTGCAACAATTTTCAAGCTTACACCTTTATTCTGGAAAATAAATAAATTTCAATTTCAATATAAGACGAAAAGGTATTCCCCATTTCTGTGTGAACGGTCAAAAAAATTAATTAACCTCTTAGAGGAAGCGTGCCACAAATTTGAGCTCGCTGCGCTCGCTCTTATATTCTACATTCTCCTACTCCTCAAACTTACAAGGGCGGGGAGGCCATTTTAGTTATGCCGCCCGTGCCCCCGACAGGCTTACTCCAGCACTGTCTTCGCTTTCATCTCCTCCTACGTTTTTTTTATATCTTTCTTTAATCTTTTTTTTTCTGTTTGGGAAATCATCAAATAACTTCTCCCGCTCTGGGTGGAGCAGGAGGGCGTGTCAGACTTTTACTGACTAAAACCCACCCGTGTTCCCTCAGTTGCCTGTGTGCCAGGGGCGACGGTATCTCTTTCGAACAACCCGCACCCCTGGCAGGCATCGGCCCTTGCGGACCCCACCAGTTGGTGCTGACATCTCTTTGATGCGCGCGTGGAACACAACGCGCCGTCGACCCGGGCTTGTTCCTTACCGGACAGCGAACTACCCATTACTCGCCGTCCGCAAGCCCGCGCCTACGCTGGCCGGGAATCAGCTTGGAATGCCCGACGCCCAGGGCGTCTCCCGCGGCTTCTTTAATCTCTTTCCATGCTATCGTTTCTTAAGCGGTTTCGTCGTTTGCGACATTGTTTCTTGATCGTAAGGGTTGTACGGTGAGCCCATCTAGGTCAAATCCCACTGAGGTTCAGGCTACGGAATTGTTTTTCAAGAACGAGCCACTTTTAGTCGCGTTCATGGTCACGATCCTAGATTACCTACACATACTCAGTTACGATAAGAAAGAATTAGTTTTAAGAACATAGCCAATTGCATGATAGTTTGTTAAGAAAATGAGTAAAAGACTAGAAACGTAAGGAATGTGTATCTACAAACTCTAATTTAGATCACAATAGCAAAGCGTTGAGTCCATGTATTGATCGCAGTGTTTGTGTCGATAAGTGATGTGATAAGACTGATAACACATAACCCCTTAGCTCAGAGCTCAGTCGGCAGCTGTGCCTTGCATTAGACACACGTGTACGGAAGATTTTCCATATTTTTGCCAGTTCTTTTTACGTCAGACTACGTGAGTTTCGTACTGTTAAGTTCTATTTTTAGTTCGTGTTTTTGGCGAATTACTAATTTTATTTCCATCTCTAGTTTTTGTTTCGCTATTCTTGCCAATAGGTATTATGGTTAGCTTCCATTGAAGAATCATTGTTTTCTTTTGGAGTTTTCTTAAGGTTTGTTAGTTTCTTGCGACGAAATTCAATTCAATTTGCGTTTTGATCACGAAAACTTCATGATTTTATCAGAGAATTTAATAAGAAAATGAATTAAAATAAATTTCTTTTCCGATTTAGATTTTATCAAAAGAAACCAAAATGGTAAAATGTTTATTTAAAAAAAAAAACTTAAGAGGGGGCGGGGCCTGCGAGGAATTTGAAAAATAGGTATTTGAAGAAACTATTGCCGTCGCGCTGTCAGTAAGTCTGCCCCCGTAGTGTGTGATAGGGATATTTTTTACATTTACATTTTAAGAAAGAGTATGTTTAGGTTCCTATCATTTTTTTTAAATGTAAAATAGTTTTCTAATTTGTCTGGTAGTCCTCAAAATAGGGCATTTTTTGTAATTTTTAGAGGGTCATATTTTCTTTACTAATTAGTTGCTGAAAAAAGAAAATGACAGGGACGTGTTTACAGCAGACCTTGATTTTATGAAAAAAAAAAATTGCTCTAGAGGCATTATTCAGGAAGAAAAAAGGGGAATACAATTGTATGGAGAATCATATAATCACTTCATAATTTTTTGGATCAACGTGTTGCTGCCTATCCTGCCATTATGAATTATGATATCTGATACTTATGGCTAATGGATGACTCCTACTTTACATCAATCAAAAACACAACCATGTCTTACTCGTATTTTTCTTAGAAATACTTTCCTCTTCTTCTTTATTTGTAGATATTATCGATACCATATCGACACGGTCAATAATTTAGCTATTTTTCCCAAAAACGTTAAATTTCCAATATCGTCAACACAGTAATAATGATCTCTTTTTATTGTTTCAGCAAGCGCAATTATGAAGATTGGTTTCCTTGGTGGTGGCAGACTGGCTTTTGCCTTAGCCAATGGTTTTATCTCAGCCGGTAAATACTGTTTCAAACAATTCAGTAACTAAGTTATTTTATAGTGTGTTAACTACGACTTAATGAGCTGTAAAAAATAATAATAGATCGGCTTTAGAGCCTTTGATCAGAATATTCACGTATTCTGCCTGCGATAATTATTTTCCATAATCAGCCCTAGGTACCTATGCCAAACTGCCTTGCAGAGGTCAGATAGCAATTTGACTCCGTGAGATACCGACATTTTATCTGCTTTTGGTTTAAACTAGAAGCAGACTCTCTACGTATCTAATGTAGTTGCTATACAAATGTTTGTTGATGACACGGTGTCAACTTTGGAAACATAAACAGACCTAAACATTGTTAAAGATTTTGGAAAGAATAACAAAAGAAAAAGAAGGAAAAGTTTGTTAATTTGACACACGTGTGCATATAAAGATAAGCTAACACTACAAAATTCACAAGCATAGAACAGAAATAGTCGGCAGCTGCACGTCAGTATTGTGACAAGAAGGCTCCAGAGTGTTTTACAGTCATAACCACAGTGGGCCCATACTCAAAATTAGTGGACTTAGGCAACAAAGTTCCAATATCGATGCGATTTTTTTATATGACGTGTTATGATATTCCTGATAACTTTTATTCTTATAAAATTTCTTTTTAAGTTGATAGTTTGCCTGAAAAAAAAAGTAATTAGATTATTTTGTATGGAGCAAATCACGTTTAATTTTTTTTCTGCAATTGTGCTTAATATGTTTGGTGTGTGGCATGAGTATATGATAGCTAGGGTAATTTTCTATCCACGAAAAAAAAACAGCGCCGGCCATCCGCGGCAGCGCGAGTAATGATTCGGTAAAAATAAATAAATTCAAAGTATATTTTTTGTCTCATTTGGCTGTTTTGACCTTCTTTTTAGTTAAATATATAGTTTTAATAGCGCATAGGTACTTATAACTAGTAATTCTGGTAGATTTTAGTTATTATTGTTTGTTATCGGTAGTACCTTCTGGTAGAGATTTAGTTATTATTGTTTGTTATCGGTAGCACCTGCATTGTGATTGCTGACTCATTTGTTTGTGCGCTCGGCTAAGCGCGTAACTAATGAGTCATCGTAAAATGCTTGTCTCTGACTATCTGAATAATTTTCACTCACTGTTATGTCCACTACTTGAGTAATTAACACTGACTATAAATATAAAGATAATTATAATTCATTAAGTCCATTTAGTTTCGCTCTTGTCGCTTATTTGTGAACACAGTGAAATACTTTTATTTTTATATTTACATAAGAACTGTGGCTGGATTTTGTATCAACCTAGATCTTTTTGTGAAATTAAGAAGTGGCGGTGATCTGAAAAATCATATGTTTCTATATGAAAGTATCATTTCTGTCTTGACTACCGAAGTTTCTGAAGAAGACAAGAGCTGAATCAAGGAGTTCTGTCGATTTTTTTGAGTAAATATAAATAAAAAGTGGATAGAGTCGAGTAAAAATAAAAAAACTTTTATGAATCGTGTAAGTAATCGCAAGTAGTTGAAAAAAACATCAACTGACCTGTTTGTGACAGTGTTGACCTGAGAAGTGAGATGGGCTTTTCGGACGCAACCTTATCTGAGCCTGTGGATATGCCTTTTTTTTCAGGCAAACTATCAACTTAAAAATAAATTTTACAAAAATAAAAGTTATCAAGAATATCATAACACGTCATTTAAAAAAAATCGCATCGATATTGGAACTTTGTTGCCTAAGTCCACTAATTTTGAGTATGGGCCCACTGTGGTTATGACTGTCGAACACTCTGGAGCCTTGTTGTCACACTACTGACGTGCAGCTGCCGAATATTTCTGTTCTATGCTTGTGAATATAGATCCATTTTGTAGTGTTAGCTTACTTTATATGCACACGTGTGTCAAATTAACAAACTTTTCCTTCTTTTTCTTTTGTTATTCTTTCCAAAATCTTTAACAATGTTTAGGTCTGTTTATGTTTCCAAAGTTAAATTACAAATTAACGTACAAATTTAAATTATTTCACCTATCATTAAATCAGAAACAACCATTTTTCGGTGAATCGTTTGTTATGCGCTTAGCCGAGCGCACAAACAAATGAGTCATCAATCACAATGCAGGTGCTACCGATAACATAGCAATAATAACTAAATTTCTACCAGAATAATTAGTTATAAGTACCTATGCGCTATTAAAACTATATATATATATTATAGGGAAGGTCAATCAGCCTAATGACACAAAAAATATACTTTGAGTTTATTTTAAATGGCAAAAAATTTCATACAAAATATATATATTTTTTACCGAATGATTACTCGCGATGCCGCGGATAGCCAGCGCTGATTTTTTTTTATCATGGATAGAGAATGATCCTAGCTATCATATACTTACGCCACACACCCAACATATTAGTACAATTGAAGAAAAAAAATGAAACGTTATTCGCTCCAAACAAAAAAATCTAATTATTTTTTTTCAAGACAAACTATCAACTTTAGAAGAAATTTACAGGAATAAAAGTTATCAGGAATATCATAACACGTCATATAAAAAAAATCGCATCGATATTGGAACTTAGTTGCCTAAGTCCACAAATTTTCAGTATGGGCCCACTGTGTGACGTGCTGCTCATAGATCCAATAGATCTCAAAGCCAGCTCGGAGATCTATTTGATCTATGATCTCTTTGAAGCGCAGTGTCACTGAGAAATTAGTTGGACTAGAAAGAGCTACTTATGTATATTTGCTCACTCTATGTGAACCATTTTATGTTGTATCGATTGGCAAATATATTACATTAAGGTGAACCTAGCCCACATTTTTTGCATACAAACTTCGGGAGTGTTTTACTCCACTGTCTGTCCAAAGTAAAATATATGATTTCGTTTTGTCTCATTATTAATTAATATTGTCTGTACGTAAACAGAATACAAATAAAGCCATTAAAAAGTTATGAGCCAACAAAAATTAGTTTGTCTTGATAATTTTACTTAACTTTGGGCGTGTTTAAGTAATAAAAGAAGTGTAAAATCTCCAAAACCAAGTCGGTTCCGACAAAGTTCAATTATTGAGAAGTTCAATAAACTTTATTGGTCATTGATTTATGCATTGGCTGTCTCATAAAACCCGATCTTCAAAAGGACTTTTCCTAATTTAATGATCCTGCATCTCACTCAATAACGTTGTACGTGTGTCTACACGTCAGTGATCACGTATCAGTGATGAGCAGTTAGATGCTAGTCTTAGCATCTAACTGCTCATCACTGATACTATCTCTGTCGGACACGAAGCCTGGTGAGACAGCGTGATTTTTAGCCAGGCCCACCAGTGAGTTCGACCCCCGACTAGGTTCCCCTTAAATACTCGTTTAGGCCAAGCATAGTAAATACTATAGTTGCTCATCATTTCACCCGAAAGACATCTACTGCTGGACATAGGCTTTCTTCAAGCACCGCCACTTAGACAGGTTCTGTGGTTCTCGCATCCCGGATTCCTGCGGCCTTCAACTAAGTCATCGGTCCACCTTGTTGGAGGTCTTTCAAAGCTACGACTTCTAGTACGCGGTCACCACTCCAGAATCTTTCGGCCCCATCGGGCATCTGTTTTGCGAGCAATAAACCTTGCCCACTGCTTCTTAAGTTTGGCAATTCTTCGGGCTCTGTCGGTTTAGTCGGTTACCTTGATTCGCCTACGGATCTTTTCATTTCTGATTCGTTCGCATCGGGAAACAGCCCTCACCATTGCCCTTGGGGTGACTTTCAGCCTTCTTATGAGGCCCATTGTGAGTAACCATGTCAGTTGCGATAGTTCCCTATCGTTTTAATTTTCTTTGAAAACTTTTTTCACAAACCTCCGCCACTTAATTCACTGTTGTATCTGTTGCACTGTTGTTAATTCAATGGGCATTTGACTTCAGTTCAGAAACACATTAAATGTGAAACTTAGATTAAAAAATAATAATCGGATAAGCCAACATACAAGCAAGCGAGCTGCTGAAGGTATATTTTCAGTCTCATAATGGTCTTTATCCTTTATCTGTGTTGACACTTAAATTATAACGATATTTCACAACATTTTAAATGAAGATGTGACGCAACGTTGTCTATTTTAGTGACGAGATAATAATTTCAATTATAAAATAAATAAGTTGTATAGTTTATGATTAAAATAACCTAGTTCCCTACTTGTGTGAATGGAATATTTTACAAAAGCATTTCAACCGACATCATTATTTAGGAGACCGCTGCTGAACATCATCTTCTTCCACGACAACCTATACTACCGAAGAAAATGAGATCACAAAAGCAATTAGAATGAATGAAATAAATTATTTAATAATAGGATACGAAAATTAGGAAAGATAAAGGTAGCCTCATAAGAGGAGAGGCTGATCTCCAGGTTAATCTGATGATGACTGAAAGATATAACGAGAGAGAGAGAGAGGGAGAGAACAAGAGATTGAAAAGTTTTCTTAAACATAAACATAATGGTTTTTGAGGCATAATTCTTCACCACAACCTATATGTTTTAATGAGTAGGTATAAAGAGAGATGGTAAACAAATCACACGATGTCATGACAAATATAATTTTAACCAAACTTTCGCAGGTTTAGCAAAACCCGATGAAATCACAGCAAGTGTGCACCCAGCTGATGTCGTCAGTGCTGAGGCATTCAAGGTAAATGTAAACGATAATAAATAATTAAAGCTATTGTTTTGGCAACATATAGGTTTTATAATAATATCTGAGGCAGGAGAGTCATAGTAAGGATTTTTCCTGTAATTTCAACCTAAAGTATGGACAAATCATCAATTCATCATGCTATACAAAGTATTATATATTTTTCCTGTAATAACCATGGTCCATAGGGAAAATAAACAAAAGGTTGTCAAAATAAAATCCCAGATTAAAAATAGTTCCATTGATGTGACTCAACAAGGATAATTTTAGAGAGGTACATACCGAATTTTAAGTTCCCTTGTTCTCTAAGAACCTCCACTTACTTAAATTACATGACTATTTCCTGCACCCTAATTGCGTAACACGCGATTAATCATAATCGTTTTCATTTTGACAGTTCAACAATATTCATTGCGTTATTTACGTTGCTGAGCAGACACATTTTTCGAACATATGAAGCAATGGTTTAGCCATCTGTTTCAAAACGAACCAAATTATGATTAATCGTGAGTTACGCAATTAGGGTGCAGGACTGTTTGCGAATTGCTATATAACCCGTTAAATGGCTCTCTAAGAATAGAAAGATAGTGCTATCGTAAATTATATCAAAGAGTTATGTACTTTAGCACTCAATAGAGTACTCAGCTTGGATTGATAGATATAACCTTCGTATGAATGAAGAATGTTATTATAATAATCATCGTTTGAGCCGAAAGACGTTAACTGCTAGACATAGGCCTTCCCCAAAAGGGGGGTTTTATCATATTCGCCGCGCTTGGCAGGCCAGGCGGGTTGGCGATCGCAGTATGGTGGTAAAATGCATAGAGAACGCTGCTGCCCACTAGTCGCCTTCTACGACACCCACGGGAAGAAATGGGATGGTGCTATTCGTTTACGTTCGGCACGACACGGAACTATAATAATAATATTAGCAAATAGAGGACACATAACAAACATATAATCACACCTCGTTTCCCCGAAGGGTTGGTTAGAGGTATACATACAATACGTCATCCACATTTCGCCAATATGGCCATAAAACGGGCATAAATCCCGACTCCAGGTAGCTACTGCAAAATTCCAGGTGAAAAATCCATTAATACTTTGCCCCACCTGGGAATAGAATAAAGGACCAAATGCTTAGCAGTAGGTACCGCTTGCGACCATAAGACAATCAATCAATCAATCAATCATTTATTTTGTTAAACATAGGTATGGTTACAGTTAGTACCTATTTTAAAAAATGTGCACTATGTTTTGCCATTAAATGGCGTACAAAATTTACAGAAACAAACAATTATAATTAGTAGGTGGCATGCCAATACATAACAAAAAAATCAATTTAAAAAATATGTCAGTAGGTACACAGGTCATTACAATTTTAAATAAATAGGTAAACACATTAGTACTTATCAATAATTAAAAATCATATGAGTTAATTAGCAAGTCGGAATCGTCATACCTCTGTTTATCAGTAGTAAACTCAATGATGGAGTAGTAACATCTATCTAGAAGAAATTTAAACAAAGACCTTTTAAAGGATCCCAGACACTCTTTATTTCTAATAACTGCTGGTATACTATTATATATTTTTGGGGCCATACCTAGGTCACTTTTGCCGAAAAATGCGGTTTTATGAGAGGTAACATTAATAGTATTCTGATAACGACGAGAGCGCTGTTTTCCAAATAAATGCAGGTTACAGCGCACAAACACTCCCATTTCATAAATGTACATACACGGTAGAGTGAGTAAACTAAGTTCCTTAAATAATGGTTTACAACTATCAATCGATTGTAATTTCGTAAACGACCGCAAGCATTTCTTTTGAGCTTTAAAGGCAATGTCTCTGTCAGTAGAGTTTCCCCAGAAGATGATTCCGTACCTAATGCTAGAAGCCACATAAGCATTATAAGCTATTTGTACTGTAATGCGGTTAACCGTTTTTGATAGTTTGTACAGAGCATACGCAAATTGACTAAGCTTCTTTGACAACGAGGCAGTCAGATACACAAAGATACATAGAAGAAACGTGGAAAATGTCAACTCCGTAGGATAAGAGGAGAGGAAGTGGTTAAAGTTAAATTAATTAGATGAATGCAAGATTTAACCAAAACATACTAACTAACAAGGCAAGTTAATTATAAGGTTAAAATATGCAGGTCACTATTTAAAATCTGGAAATTTCTAAAAATGAAATCAATTCAAGCAGGATTCTGATAGGTTAACAACGCTTGGAATGCTGACCTATTGATGATGATAACAATTTGTCAAATATAAAGATAAGCTAAGCTAAGCCTCATTGTAGAATGAGGAACTTGAAAGGCGTATAGTGGTCGTAGAACCACATCTGGTGCTATTTTAGTATGTATTCGTATCCACAACCACTCTTAGGAGACCTACAATAGGCCCATTAGAAACAACATGCTTTATATGCATTCTGCCTAACAAGAGCACGCATTCAAGATGACTATGACGGATCATTTAGACATGTACACAATAAATATGATACTTCACACATTATGAACGAATACATATTTTAAATCGAAACTCATTGAGCCATCACACGTAGCCTTGACTTTGTGGTTATTGTCATGTAGATAAGTAATTACGTCTTTTCTGTGACGATGTAGCTGTAAAGGAACGTATAATCAACGAAAACGATAACTTTATATGTGAATTTGGTACAAAAAATTCTAAATTAATTGACAGCGCACAGCCTAAACCGGTAGGTCTAGACCAGAAGTATGAAATTTTGCACAAGAGTTATTTTATAACTAAAGTGAGATGTGAAATCCCATCGGGGGTATGGCTTGTATTGTTTAGCTCTTATCGGTGCTATTGCCATTTTGTATGATTACTGGTAGATAATTATGCATTTTGTAACTCGCCTAAGATAGTGTGTAAACTGTTCCTACATAACAGAAGAATGCTTCATAATTTATTTAACATTTCGATCAATTCTAAAGTCCTGCCTGACCACTTCTAGAAAAAAAAACAATTGCCTTCATCATGATCACCATCTTCCTGCCCTCGTTTTATGTTACTTGGGGTCGTTGCAACCTCTAGTGACTAATTATGGCGAAGAAAGGACGTATTTAGAATGTTTGAAGAATTTCAAAACTCATCCTTAATATTTCACCATCCCCAGAAACTCGGAGCGACAGCGGTGTTCGAGAACAAATTGGTGGTGGAGAGGTCAGAAGTGGTAATAGTGTCAGTGAAGCCTGATGTGGTGGTGCCAGTCCTGAAGGAGGTTAAAGACCTGCAGGCTTCGAAAAACAAGCTGTTCATTTCAGTCGCCATGGGAGTTTCTACTGCTGCTATAGAGAAGGTAACATTTTAAGAACTTGTCGTAATCATCATCATCTTCATTAAATTTTGCTGGCCCAAAATTTCGCCAGTTCCACAGCGTTATCGGTGGTAGCGCAGAGGTCATTTTTCGTAATATTACAATGATTTTAGAGATAGTTTTACGCACGTAAGCTATGTGCATTTTGAAAAAGCTCATTTGTCGAATCTTCAATTCTTGATCGATACTTTTTGGGATTCATCTGTTACTTACAAGACAAATAAAAAGAGCATCATACAATGGTGTCTTACGAATTCTTCCTCAAAGGATTATCACCTGTCAGTGTGGGAACCAGGTAAGGGGCTCAAGCATTGCACTCCGGAGACTACAACTTTATGAAGTCATCGAGTAATTTGCTAAAAGTAATACGAGGAGGCTTAAAATGCTCTTTTAGTGTTCATTTGCTAAAACCTACCCTCAGTGGGGTCAAGCCCCTCCTGAATAACAATTCTGGATCCACCACTGTCGCCTCTCAAAAAGAGCACCATCTTATCTCTTCACCACCTTTGGTTGATTTGGAGAGAATGCGTAGGACTTATAAGTCCGCTTTATACCTTATTGTGTGCGAGATTTCAATGAAGAAAAGTAAGGGAACGACAAACTCTAACCGTGAATTCTGTAATTACAAGCCAATCTTTAACATCACGTCATTTGGAAGTGATGAATTTACTTCTACCGATCCTCATGGCTGATGAGTCTGCCGACTGACTGTGTTGATCTGTAGGTAAGGCAATTGCGGTTTGATGGATTTAGTAATAGACCTGTCAGTAACACGTGTAGGTGTCGTGTACATAAATTTTATCCTCCTTAACTTACCTATGGGTATTTTAATTTTGTAGTAGCTACTTTATTATATTGGTAGGTACGTATTTTTCATGATTTTGATCAAGTCCCTTATGTTTCATTACGTGACATAACATCAGGACTTGTTTCCCCGAAGGGTTGTGCAGAAATGTACCTAAAGTACACCTACATTTCACAAGAATACTTACTATCATTCTAAAATTAAAATAGGAATGTATAGAGTAAAATACAAAAAAATTGGACAGCTGAAAACCAAAATGTGCAATATTCCTACAATTATCTCGTTCTCGCTGACGCATTTTTCTATATCTGTCTCTGTCATAACCCGTTGTACAGCGGCTTGCTCTCGTCCATCCATATGGATCCTCCTACGTGACGTCCCATCCTACGTGACACCATTACGGGATCGCTGTTGTTTGAATTTTTGTTTCCCGATTATGACGTTTTGGCGCCAGGTTAATTTAGATTTTTCTTTTTTTTGTTGTAATACAAAGCTAAAAATAACAGTTTTTGTTGTTTGAATGTTATAGTGAATTAAATACCCGTAGTGTGTAACTATATTTTTTGACAATAGTAGCCACTATTGACGTGCCATTTTTTTATAGCGTTAGAGATGCCGATGCGAATCCCCGAAGGGAAGCCGGTAGGAATCGTGTGATATGGTGCTTTCGCCACTGATAGCCCTATCAGGAAGAGGAGCACGGCGCCGTCCTCAAGAATTAGGCTGCCAAATTCAAAAAATGTTTTTCCCTTTTTCATTCAAAAATATTAGCGCATTCAAACAAAAAACAAACAGACTCTTATAATATTAGTATAGATATAGATTTATAAATGTGAAAATAATTCGGTCTGTCTTCATCTTTTGACGCCTTGACGAGTCGACTGAACGAATTTTGATGAAATTTGGCACACATGTAGACGGTGGTCCAGGTTATTAGATTGGATACTTTTACGTTTCCCAGGGATATTTCCTAAACTCCACGCTGGCAAAGCCGCAGGAAAAAGCTAGTAATTTATAATGACTGATGGAGGTATGTAAAAAGAAGCGAAGGAAAACCTTCTACGCTTACACAAAATGATTTCGGATACGGCAGGTGGATGATTAATTGATGATGCTTTGTGTATATTCAATCTCAATCAATTCGAGCTATCCACCACATAGCTTTTTTTTTTGGTCACTATGGCTTGGAGTAGTTAGATTGATGGACATGAAAAGCATTGTTCATTCTAAATAAATTTTACGTATTTCATTGCTTTTAATACAATAGTTGTCAGCTTCCTTATCAATGCGTAGAGAGCTAATTTAAGATTGTTGTAATCTTAGGTTTAATAATGTTAATAGTGGACACTCGATGGCCGATAAGATAAAAATAAGTAATCGACACATTTTAGAACGTGCGTTACGAAAGACAATGACACTAATCATTAAAGGGGATTAAAGTTAAAACAATTTCAATATGTTGTTATTATAGGTAAATGACATTTACTAGCCCAGGCTTTTATGTAGGACACGGCGTAGTGTAGCTAGTCCTAAAGGGGCCCTGTAAAAAAAATAAAACCTTGGTTAGACCTGTTGTCTTATCCCATACAAGACAACAGGTCTAACAATGTTTACAATGTCCAAAATGTTGGGCCACAAAGGGATGAACGAAAGTCAAAGTCAAAGTCATTGCATTTATTTCAAATAGGCACTTAAAAGGTACTTTTGAACGTCAACATTTACATTACAATAGAATTGATTCTAGTCGCTCCTTCCAAAATTTAGTTTCGTATGGAGAAGAATGGGCAAGAAACTCCACCGAAAGGCAAATGCATGAAGCTGAGATGAGAATGCTGAGAGGGATGTGTAGGGTTACACGTTTGGATAGAATAAGAAATGAGTACGTAAAAGGAAGTCTGAAAGTGGAACCGGTAACTGAAAGTTATGTGGAAATCGGTTGTAATGGTATGAGCATGTGATACAGAGGAATGGCAAAAATGTCGTGAGGAAAGTTTTGAGTATGAATGTCGATGGCTATAAGAGTAGGGAGAGACCAAAGACACGTAGGATGGACTGAGTGAGTGAATGACGATATGGGTAGGAAGGCCCTGACTACCAAGATAACGACTAATGGAGAAGTATCTGGAGGAAATAGACATGTTGCGCCGACCCCAAATAAGTTGGTACATATGGGCAGGAGAATGATACTACTACTATAATTCTTATATTATAACAGTTACGAAATGTTTGTCAATTGTACTTATGTATATATTAGGTGCTGCTTTAGGGCCCGCGCCCACTGGCGGCACGGCACGGCAAGGAATTTTTAAGCCACGAATAGAAATAAAGAGAATAGTATGACTATACAATTTCAACGGCAACGATGCCGCGGTATCCTTAGGAATGCCGCGACGTCCTTATAAAATTTCAATTTAATTAGTCTGTTCGTCGCATAAAAATGCCGTGCTGTTAGTGGGCGCAGGCCCTTAGGGATTTCGTATTTCTCAAAAGTTGTCGATGATTTGCACTAACAGAACAGCTGACGCCTACGTTTTGGGTTTTTCTCCCGACTTTAATCAACTAATTAAACTGTTAATGGATTAGTTCTTATCTCAGTTTCTTAAAAGATAAGATTATTTTAAGATGTTAAGTCCTATTTATAGTAGTACAAACGGTTGTGTTTCATAAGCAAAGAACTGAGGAGTGTGGACCATTTCAGTCAAAGATTCGACATTCATCACGTCACAGTGATGACGTGGTATAATAATTAGTCACTTATTTTGCACTATTCTACACACTAATGTCGTCGTGTAAGAACTAATAGCGTCCTCTTAGGTTAATTCTGGTAATTAAATCGTGCACTTAATACTAAATCCAGACGCGATTATTGGTGAAACGACAATTGTTCAAATTACTCCTCTTCTTCGATTAATCCACTCCGATTTAAGATTTTTTCAGACTGTAGATACCCATTAAATTTTTCTTCTTGAATCATCCTACAAAGTGAAACCGCGCAGCAACTTCATAGTTCAATTTCACAACAAACTCGACGAACGAAGAAGACTCATAAACAATAATGGCCTCATAATGAGTTCTTATATTCCAGGTGCTACCATCAGAAGCCCGCGTGGTCCGGGTAATGCCAAACACGCCAGCACTCGTCCAGCACGGAGCTGCAGCCCTAAGCCGGGGCACCCGCGCCACCGCTGACGATGCCAAGCTGACGTCACAGCTGTTCCAGGCTGTGGGGACCTGCGACGAGGTGCCGGAGTATCAGATGGATGCTGTCACCGCGTTGAGTGGGAGTGGGCCGGCTTATGTGAGTATGGAGTGATTTGGGGCATACATACAGCACTTTCCCAAGGTGCTGTGGTCACACTTTTGGAAGGGATTGAATCCTACCAAGGTTTGCGAATACCTGTGGTCAGGTTATTTACCGCCGCCTGTTGCTCGGCGTTGCTGCTCATTTAGCACCACCCGGGGGACACGTATAGGGTGAGCCTAGGAGAAGGTGTTAAATCCTATGGACGCGAACAGCTTTGCCCCCCTAACTAGTAGTACCTAAATTAAAATACAAAGCTCACAAAGCAAAAACTGACATATATGTATGTCATTGAAAGTATTGAAGTAAATCAATCTTATCGAAGATCTTTGAAGGTTTTAATAGTATATTTTATAACGAGGGACTAAACGAAGCCATAATATACCCGAGGTGGTTTGACTCCCGAGCGTGCGACAATGAAACCGAGGGTATATTAAGTTGGCGTTTAGTCTCGAGGTGCAAACTGTACTTTTCACTTCGAGTGCGAGAAAAATAGTCAATTTAGTACAAAAACGGCTGGTTGACACTTCCCGTGACCCAAGGGCTGGTTTTTACTTTGGCCAGAGGCTGAGCATTGCTATACAACGTGGTAATGCCGCCAGTCTCTTGGGTACATTACCAGTCGACAGCGATGCGGATGAGTTTTTTGACGCTTTGTTTTAGTTTATTCGCTGTAGTTAGTTTAATTGAAATAAAAATAGTTCTATTGTAAAATTCATGTTAAATAAAGATGTTTTTAAGTACAAAAACATGTACTTACCTAATAAATATTACTTAACAAAAAAAAAACTACAAAGTGAAAAATTACTTTAATTTCGGAAGTCGGTGTCTTTGGAGCTGTATTTGATTTTTTTGTCACCGCCTTCCGAAATTAAAGTTATTTTTCACTTTTTGGAAGTCGGGTGTTTTTTTTTTTGGAAAAAGTTTATTTTTTTCACTTTTTAGTGGTTCACATGTGCTTACCCCTTCACAGCGTACCGGCGTGATGTTATGTTATGAACTGGTGTAAACAATAGACAGACATGAGATTTCAGCAATCCCAGTCCATTTGCTATCATTTATTAAGGAGTTCCGTTGCCTATCTCCAAAGTTCTTCATCAGATCTTAACCAAATTGAAATGAGACCACTCCGAGAAAGTACTCTTCCAAAAAATACCTAAATCGCTTCGCGTGCCTATAAAATTTTAAGAGTTCTCTCTATTTCTCCAGGATCCCATCATCAGATCCTGACTTGATGATCATGGGACCACCTGGGAAGTATACCCTTTCAAACAAAAAACAAACCAAATCGGTCCAGCCATCTTCGAGTAATCGGGGAACATACATAAAAAAAAGAAAAGGTTCCGACGAATTGAGAACCTCCTCCTTTTTGAAGTCGGTTAATAAAATAAAAATCACAATATCTATTAGGTATGTCTTTTGTTCTTTGCTTGACGTCAAACTCTTCACCAAGGAACATAATAATTATATAGGAACATAATATTTGTCACTGGACATTCTTAATAAATTTATTTAAAGCCGAATTTTACACTCGACAAAAATTCTCAAATTTTCGCGGTCAGTTTTTTCTTCTAAACCAGTAACAGATTAACAATTTAAAACACATGGCGCCACCTTGGCAAAAACCATGGAACTAAAACTCTCAACATTTTCGCAATGAAGCTCCGTAACAGATAATAGTATATTTACTGGCTGTTTGAGTTTGTCTATGTCACATGAAGGAAATTAAAAAACGAATTACTTTTTACTACTACACTTTAGTCCCGCTTCGTAGGGCTATAGTGGCGTCTTTTTTGAGCATGAGAAGTGAAAAATGTATTATTTTGTTGTACCTACCTTCTACCTACTTACCTGTGTAAGTAGCTTTTAGGTTATTCATTTTATCGTTTTCTTAGTATTCAAATATGGTAGGTACTTGGGAAGTTCTAAAAGTAAAATTTTATATGATTTTATTTCTGTAAATAGGTTTAAGTAGCTACAAATACGAATTCTTTGTCAACGGTTTCATATACAATCATATTTAAAAAACTAGATGAGGTTGGTGTTTCATAGCTGACTACTTTAAGAAGTAACACCAAAACACACTCGGAAATCTCAGTTTGTTTTATAGTTAGACATAAGTAATCTTGGTCAGACTATGTAGATTAGTGACTGATATTATGGTCTTTTGAGGTAAGAACCACAATGATTTGAGAGGACCTCCACTAAATTCTTAACCAATCAATTCCCATTTCCAGATCTACATGATGATCGAGTCCTTAGCAGACGGTGGTGTCCGCTGCGGCCTGCCCCGAGACCTGGCTCTCCGGCTGGCTGCACAGACCACCCTCGGGTCCGCAGCCATGGTGAAGACCGGCTCTCATCCTGCCACGTTGAAAGATAACGTCACCAGTCCTGCAGGGTCTACTGCAGACGGAACTTTTCATTTGGAGAAGAACGGTAATATGCATTTGAATTCTCGATATGAACTTAGAACGCTTTGGAATGGGCAAATAGAGTCTTTGGAATGGGTAAATGTTTCTGACTGACCAACTCCTTGACGATTCAAAAGTGCCCCGTTTAATTGAAATAAATGCTTTGAATTTTGAGTTTGGGCTTGAGAATATGTTCCTTCTGCTAGATTGGGTCCACGTACTTGTAGGTACCTACTAGTAGGTTTGCTAAACAGTGCCAAATTTAATTCGCTGGCTTAATTAGGTAGGTACCTATAGACTTTGCGTTGACACGTTTAAGCGTCTAAAAATGTATGGCTAAGCAGACGGTAATCATTACATAACTATGAGTAGGGTTGCCAGGCGTCCGGATAAAGCCGGACACAGTCAGGCTTTTTGGTTGCGTGTACGGCCAAATTACATGGTGTCCGGCCTGTCCGGCTTTTGTTAGGCTTTTTAAATTTCACATTTGCCCTATGTTGGTTTCCGCTCCACCCGCCTAACCTTGTATCGCTAGCGCAAGCGAGCGGAGTAGCACTGTCGATAATAAACAAGACTGATTCATTCAATTTTGTTGTTGTTTCATTCGAATTTAAGAAGGTTTCATGGTAAATGATAAAAAAGCCTTGTTTTACTTTTTTTATTGTAGTGTTATACTAAGACTAAAAAATGAAGGGTGTCCGGCCTTTTTACCCAAATGTCCGGCTAAACAGACTGGTCTGTCCGGCTTTTCGGTTTTAAGACCTGGCAACCCTAACTATGAGCAACGCTTATAAATAAGCCCCTATGTATTTAGCCGTATCAATTTCCAGAAGTTACCTGTACCTACTTTACAAGAACAGAATCCTGAAAAAAAAAATATCTATTTAAATTATTTTTCCTTTATTATCCCAGGTTTCCGGTCAGCAGTCATCGGAGCCGTGGCGGCTGCCGCCGACAGATGTAAAGTTGTGAACAGCCAACTCAACAATGCGCCATCATAGTGTTATTGTGTACCTTTTCATCCGTTAATATAACGCCAATAATATTGTTCTAAGAATATGTCAAACATTATTTACGTAAAATTAAATGGCTTTCGTAAACCTTTTGTTATTAATTGCGTACTCTTAACAGTTGGTACCTACCCCTACATGGTATTCTACAAAAGTCTCCCACTGGTTGGGTACCTAGTAGGTACAGAGGCTAGCACATTAAACTACCCCAATCTGTCCAATTTCTTTGATCGCTTTTCAACTTTATCACAAACGCATAAGGTTCATTTTAAATTGGGAAGATTTGACAGTTTGGGATAGCTTGATGTGTGCTGACGTCTGTACATAGATACCTACACTACTCGTGTGCTAGAAATCGATTTTTTTTAATTTTATTTAATAGTTAGGTACATAAAGTTTGTTATATATACAACAGTTTATTTTAATTCTTACACCTGATATCTAATCATGTATTCTTAGCTAAAAAAACAATAAGTAACAAAATTATTTTAATATAATATTAGGTATATGCCGCGCAGATAGAGAATAGATCTGAAAATGGCGGCGGGTACGCATGGTACGGTTGGCAAAACAAGTTCTCAAACATCGATTTTTATTGACTTTTTTTGTTATATATTATTCTTTTTTAATATTATTAATTATTATTAGTAGAAATAATGACAAAAATATTAATTAAATAAATAAGGAGCAAGGGTACATTAATATCACTGGATTTTAAAATTTGTCTTTATTAATTGTGACATATCAGAATCATATTACAAAAATACCACCTCACATACATACATAAAGTCACGTTCTTATCCCTTAGGCCAGTAAAGTAAAGGCGGAACTATATTAGACCGACGCACACGTCTGAGCTCCGTGCCGCTCACGTGCATCACTGTGAAGAATCTTTCCACGTTTTCGTGAAGCCATTGTCAGTCAATCACAAAATGACAACGTTCGTAACAAAAACTTAACGAAAATAAATAACAATCAAACGTAACGCAAACAAATAACAATCAAACTCAACAAAAACAACAATGAATAACAACGAAAACAACAAAATAACGGAACGAATTTAACGATAACTCGGAGTAGGTCAAGTAGCGTGGAAAGCGAATCCTGACTGACTATTTTTTTGTAGCGCGTACTTCACTGTGTGAGTATAGACAGCGATAGAGAGTGAGCGAGAACGCATGCGAGCGGACGCCATTTTCAGATCTATTCTCTATCTGCGCGGCTTATAGGTACAATTACTGTACTGAATACAAATAAAAAATACGCAGACAAAACTGTATGAGGTCTGCCATTTCCTTGATCATAGAATAAAGTCATAAAGTGACCGTCATGTCCGTAGACAGAGTATGTTCAGAGCGTAGACAGAGACTCCTCTGTCTACGGTTCAGAGCATTCTCTGTCTACGGCACAGACATATAAAATCTGTTTTATATGTCTGTGGTCTACGGTCATGTCATTCATATCGACAGATCATAGACCTGCATAGCATACTGTTTTTATGTCTGTGGTCTCGGCAGCTAGAAATCACGCCAAACTGCCTGTCCCATATTGGAACGGGATAACTGGTATGCTAGTGATGCCACCTAGTTTCAGACTTATTACGTAAAATCATAGACAATTAGGTCCATAATAATACCGCAACAGAAAGTTTTCTTATTAGACATACGGGATGGCGCTGTTTGTTTGACAGAATATTTTGTTTATCATCTGTGAAAAGTTGAAAACGAGTTTATTGTCTTCCGTTTTGTTCCCAACGGCTCCGCCAGTGAATAAAATAAAATGAAACGTCACTCTCTAAATGGAGAGGACTGAATTGAATTAAATTGCATTCAGGCTAAACGCGAATTCGCGACCTTGTGTCGCCTCAACCAATCGCATTGTGATCTGTTGTTACGCCCGGTGCTTCTGTTTACATCTTATCACACCAATAGACAGTGCAATTCAGTCGTATGAACACCGCGGTTGTCGGCGTATGCTTATTAGAACTACAAAAATAGAATGTAAACGTCGTGTTGTGATGTGAAGACTCCGTGGCTTCGGTGCGAGCTGAGCTGACCTTACATCTGAGTCAAGACATCGACCCACGCTGTCTAATAAAGAGACTCCTACGCGGCAGCCCCCGATACGAACTGCGTCGTCTAAACATTACAATGAGCGAAATTATGAGAAATACTAGCCCTGTCGTGTCGTTAACGTATGCTGTGCAAGTTTAATTATAAGTTAAAGTGTTTATTTGTACAAAATCTGTGCATATATTGAGAGTGCATGAGTCAGTGTGAAGGCGTCGTACAGTGAGTGTTTGCTGGCCAAACTACCGAATTCCGTCAACAATCAAGGCTACTGTTTATAGAAACCTGATGTTCTTCAACTGTGCAAACTGGTGCGTAACATTGTATTTATAATTATTTTTGTATCTCAAAGTCATTGAGTATTTTGTTGTTTTCTTGAGGTAACATTCGATTTGCGTTTTGTTGTATTCGCTTGTTGTTTTTTGTGTTTACTAAAATGAGAAGTTTTTACCTACATATTAATCCTAATTTTAAACAAGAATGTGACCTGTTTTTGCTGAAAAACTCGAGATTAATTGAATGAATATGCATGCAGTTGTTACAAATTGAATCTACCTCAAGCAACACTTGATCCAATATGTTTATTATTGGAAACCAATAGGTTTGTTCGGCAAAACATTTGAGAACATTAATCTTGACCCCAGTATCAATTTCCATCATTCACTATTCTTCATCCTGTGTTAACTTGCATACATTTATGCAAATGATCATTTAGTTTTTTGGACCTTGACAGTAGGTACATGTACCTACTTCTTATTTTGGCTGTAAGTATCTTTATTACCTTGACCATAGATTTATTATTTCAGATACTTAATTTTTATCAATGCACTGGCTCATAAATAAAAATAAAAAATACATTCAACTCAAAATCTTAAATTAAAGCTATTTTCAATTCATACTCTTATTACAGCTATTAAAATGCAATTAAGATTATTCTAAAATAACCATCTTTACCTAATTAGGTTGTTTTCTATATGAAAACCACTATTATATAGGAACTCTTTGAATAAAACTTCATCAATATTTATTAGGTAGGTATTAGAACATTTAAAAAAAATGAATACGAATACAAAATAGGTCTACTAAATGAAGTTCTACTAATAGAAATCTAGATACAGATCATAAACTGCCAGGAAACAGCATTATACAACCAGTAACCTGATTAGTAATTAGTTGATTGGTTCACTTTCTAAGTTATAGTCGTTTAAGGAAAGTTAATTAAGCACTGGTATATAGAATGGGCTCTTAAAAAGTTGAGGCTCTAAGAAGTTACTCCTTACAGAGAGACAGTTTTTGTGCAATGTTTCTAGTATTTTAATTTACTACTAGGTTAGAGTAATCAAGGTATTCATTCGGCCTACAATTTAGTGTTACACGTTAGTATTCAGTCTTCAATTTTCAATTCAACTTTAATGAAAAACATAGCATAAGACCGTAAGACTATTTATAACATTAAAAATAATTTAAAAGTCACCACTGGACACCATTGGCGAAGGGTAGTTCGAGACAGAACGCAATGGAAAATATTAGAGGAGGCCCACTCCGAGAGGCACACTGAACTACGGGACATTTTATATTGAAAACATAAACAAACTTAGTATCTGTATTTACACCAATAGTTCAGAATAAGTCTTATTTAATAGATTTGTAACATTGTTTTTGAAAATTCTCTGATTAATTAATCATTGAAAAATTAATTTAAATCGACACAAGATTTTATGAATCTGTAATATAAATGATTTAACTTATGCGGTAACAATTCAGAGTTAATAATAACCAGTACCTCTACACATAAAGCGTTACTCAACTAATTTTTTTTTAAAATAAGAAACTCTTAAATTCTGAGTTTAACCCATTAAAATAATGACCATAGTTTATTGCAAAATCGTCTAGCAATACATCTTAGAACAGAACACGATTATGTAACTCAGTAATATGTTGTATTGCCACATAAAAGTTGATGAATAACAGAATGTTAGTACTTGTTCTTAGGTCAGCACTAAAATTATTAAATGAAGCATTCATTTTCCGAGAATAATTCCAAGATGACACTGGAATTCACCTGATTGCATTATGTAATACTTTTATTAAATGTTTACGTAATTGGTTTATAATTGTGTATATTTGGGTTTAACTTCTGCCTGTACTTTGTCCACATAAACTACTCAAAACAAAATAGGGCCCACCATGTTTTTTGGCTGTCCTTAAAAAGTATGTATGTTTATCTGTTTTTTATGAATAGTTGTGCATAGGATAGGGATTAAGAAACTGTTTAAGCATAATCAATCATTAAAGTTGTTTATTTTGATAAAACAAACTCAAAAAAACATTTTTTAGAGAAATTGCAGCAAAATAATGAGAAAAATAAACTTAACCTAACACTGTTTTTCTGTGACTAATGTCTGAGTAATGTTTTTCTCAGTAGCGAGTGGGGCCTCCTCTACTTCGTATGCACTCTCTGAGCCTATCTGGTACACTTTCAATCAGATGGGTAACATTTTGCTCTGGTATTCCTTCCCAACAGAGTTTTAGTGCGTTGATAAGCTCTTATCGACTATTCACCTGACTGTAGTTCTCTTTGAGGCTTCTTTTCAGTTGATTCCATAAATGTTCAATGGGATTGAGATCGGGGCTCATTGCAGGCCATGGCAAAACTGTAATATTGGCATCAGAAAGTGCTCTTTGTGTGATACGGGCCGTATGGGGACGGGTATTATCTTGCATAAAAACAAAACCAGCACCCACTCTTTGTGAAAATGGAATGACATGAGGTTGGATTACTCGCTCAACGTACCTGGTAGCAGTAACAGAACCCTCTTCCAAAATTACCAGTTCTGTTTTGCCTACTAAGCTAATTCCACCCCACACCATAACACTTGGACCCCCGAAACGGTCTGTTCCATGGATGCATGGTCCTGTGAAACGTTCGCCTTGTCTTCTCCACACCCGTATTCGTTTGTCATCACTGAAAAACTTGACCTTACACTCGTCTGTAAAGAGTACCGTCCTCAAGTTATCCATGGACCAGTCCAAATATTCCCGAGCGTACCTTAAATGTGCTGCTCGGTGAGCCCTAGTCAATTTGAGTCGAACAGCACGTACTCTGGAACGTTGGCCATCTTTACGGAGTCGATTGCGAATGGTTTGATCACTGACTTGTGTGCCAGTCGATTGCCGCAGTCGGGTTTGTAAGGTCCGGGCGGTAACGGTACGCTCCCGACGTGCAGTTAAAGTGATATACCGGTCTTCATGAGCAGTTGTGGCTCTGGTCCTTCCTGTTCCAGGTCTCCTAGTTACACTACCGGTTTCCTGGTAGCGCATCCAAACGTTTCTGATAGCTCTTCGCGACACACCGACACTTATTGCTACAGATCTCTGGGACGCTCCCTCCTGAAGCAGGGCAACTGCTCTTGCTGCAGTTTCCAGGTCCATATGACGTCGAGAACTAGCCATAGTTATCACGATTAATACAGAAATTAAACAAAAGTAGTCCAAGAAAGCAACGTCTAACCACAAAACTTAGAGTCACACTGAGAACACAAGTGACAAAATTAGTGCAATGTTGCATTTTTTCAAGCACTTCACTTTTTATGTCTATCCACTTGAATGAAACGCGTAAGTTGTCACTCGAAACATTATTAATGACTCATAAACATGTCAACCAAACAACTAAATGCTTCAGTTTGCTAATCATTGCCTCTTGAGTAATTCTAAGACAAAAAATTAAAATAAATGATGGTGGGCCCTATTTTGTTTTGAGTAGTTTATAATTTCTTGTTTTTACATAAATTATATTCTATTACATTCGGCAATACTGTAACTTCTCATTAGTGAAATAATTTTTTTAATCAGCTCAGTCGTTCTGAAGATTACCCCCCCTCATTCAAACTCAAAAATATTACCTCTTTATAATATTACGTTAGTATTTATAAGTTCCGTATTTATTAGTAAGACGGTAAGACTGTAGGCAGTACCTAGTAATAAATTCTACTTATTTTGGTTATACTTATTTGAAGAAACAATTTCTTTTTCGAGTTTCCAGTAAGAAATATATTAGGTATGTTACTGTTCTGATTAATAACGTTTTAACTTTTACACTTTAACTATTATATCCTGCTCAATCAATTACCTGCTGAACACATGCAGTTTGCAAATAATCAATTAATCATATTATTTAAGTAGGAACTTACTTGATAAAATAAAAAAAATACAATAAGTTTTTTTTTTTTCATTTTCAGCTGCAATTCTTCACCCAATCACCAATCCTGATACTCTAGATCTCTCCCAAAATGGCGGGAAAAGCCATGAGATAATCTAAAACCACAACTAATAGAGATGTTCCTGCGGAGTTAAGCAATATCTTTCAAAATAAGGAAATCAGCAGGGCTGCTGTGCTACAAAGCGAGGATGGATGAGAGTGACGTCATCATATCATCCACGGAAATCATCAAAGGTTGGTTGACACCATTATTATTCAAAAGTAGTCTACACCTGCAGGTTTAAGGATCAAAACAATGAATGGCACTGAAGCTGTCATTTACGTGAGCAAGTAATAAAAAAATATTTCTTATTTTAATTGATATACTGCAAATAGGTAGTCTCCGAGTAAAATAGCTGTATAACATCCGGACGGACGCACACACGGACATGACGAAACTGTAAGGGTTCCATATTTGCTATTTAGTTACGGAAACCATGAAAAGCAGCATAAATTCGAACATGAGAAGAAGCCAGACTCAGTCTGGCTCTGTGTCTGTTCAGTGGCAAAAGGCTTGCCCCGCTATTAAGAAACTACATGGGACTAAAAATATCTATCTAAAATGTGTGTCTTATTCTACATTTTTTATCTTACACATTTAGGCAATAGGTAAAATGGGCTGGTGTCCGTAACACCACGTCAAAGTGCGTATTTTGCGTACGGATCTTACACATTATCCGTTACCCAAAAATAAACCTTTTCGTCAAGAAAATTACACCCTTATTTTCGCTGGAAAACGAATCCTTTTTAGACCGACATGTCATAAATTCTCGCTAACTAGGGATTTGCACAATCAGTGATACAGAAAGTTTGTTAATTAAAATCGCTCGCAGCAACCCGCTCCGGTAGGTTTAAGTATCAGAGGAACTGACGCGAGCCGACTCCCACTTGACTCATTTAAATAATTGAATAATAAATATGTATTTGATACTTTTCGTTACCAAATACAGCAGGACTGACCATCTGGTGTAACACGGCAGGTTGAAAAGAGTGTTTTTGTATTAGGCATTCAAGATTTTTTTTTTACTCGAGCAAAATTTTAGTATATTCTTGCAGTTTGGATTCGTACCTGGTTAACGACAAATAGGCTCGCCCCCAAGTTCTGAACAACACCCTGTTCTCCGCTTTCCGGATCCACCCCGTCCCTTCAAGATTCCCTTTTAAGTTACAGCCGCCTATTACATGGGAATTATAACATAACTTTCGAAACATGGGTACTTATACACTATACATACACCCACGATTTGACCGGTGAATAAAATAAGGGCTGGTGGCCACGAACACGGCGCGGATACGTCTCGAAAAAACAAAAGGTAAACGCTGGATGGTACCTGTTAGTACAAAGCATGATACAAGCATGGTAGTAAGAGATTAGAAGCATACAGTTCTAATCTCTAATTACCCCTTAACACAGGCCACCTTCCAGGCCAGTTTCCCTTTTTTGTACAGGCGTGATATTATGTCATTTTCATAACTAACATTTGCGTGAAAATCCAAGTAGAAATGCCAAGAGGTCAACCTACAAGGATATATAGTGACCTTATGCTTTATTCGTTGAAGTCCTTCAGAAAGGTTGGGTCTGAGATTACCTAAACTTAATATCTACCTTCGCAAAGTAACTGGCCTTTCTGTACTATTTTTGGCTACCAATCTTCTTGCGAAATGACACAGTAATCATATAATCTCCGGGCTAAGGACTTACGTACAAATCCAAGCGGAAAAACGGGGCGAAATACTGCTTTATCGTAGCTAGCGTATCGTAGCAGCGTAGTTACAATTTGAGAATGTTGTCTGGGTCTAGTCGAAATCCGCGCGTTTGCGATGTTTGTCACGTTTAGCAAAATTCATCATCATCATCATCATCATCCCACTGCTGGGCCATAGGCCTCTTTGCTTGTACCAATCCCCACAATCCTGGGTCAGCCAAAATTCCGCCAGATATATGCGGTTAGATTTCTCTGTCCTCTATGATCGTGGCACGGGACTTCACGGGACGGTCTATATATATTTCTGTCTACCCTTATGCCATATGTGCGTTGTCCTGTCTAGGCATATTTCTTAACAGTACGATAAGATATTACCATTATCAGAGGATAAGGAGCAGTATTAATTTCTGAACTGATAACATTACCGACACGAATCAGGCTTAATCCGTCTTGCGAGCGTGTTTGATAACAATGTTGATAAAGTATATCGAATACTGTGTTCCAATCTATACTGCTGTTGCGTTAAGGTCAATGGCAGACGTATTTGGACATTCCGTTTAAGTACATCAACAACTGAAAAATTATCTTCATCTTTCTGTTTCATTGACAGTTCAAAAGTGCCTGTAAACAGTGTATATCAGTTTAACAAGTGAAAGTTCAAACTATACTTAGTGGAGGACTATTATATCATGCTGTATCGTCAACAAACATTCTGTGATGATTACCTTCTTCCCTTGTATCAAGACATCACGCCATAATGCTAAAATTAAGCATCTAACGGAGATAGCAGGTAATAGTGCTGATTTTCTAAGTTTCCTTAGTGTTACTTAAACACAACAAGGCATAAGTGGAACTCTTTGCCGGAGTTTGTGTTTCCCAATTCCGATAGCAGCTATCGGATCAGACCTTTGAGTCCTAACGTCTAGAGTGATTCTACACAAATGTGTACCATTGTCGGCCGCACCATTGGTTTTCAAGGGAATGTAATGAAATGTTTATTTTAGATACTTTTACTCGTCAATATTTTAACACTAGATGGCGCCGGCATTTCCTAGTTGCGGTAATATAGAAGAAATGCCGAAACAAACTCTAGAGGTCATGGTCTCTTTTAAAGTCCAAACATTTTATTATTAGGATTTTATATGTGAGTCTAACAATGCAGGGCCATGTCTGGAAGGGACTTTTGAAGAAAAAGGTTGTTTCTTTGAGCTGAACTGTCCTAACAGACGGCATGCATGCATCACGGCATAGATAGTGGTTAAACTCCCCAAATTTATCTCCCATAGCTGTGGAATGTATGGACTCCTGTCATTCCTAAGAGTTTCCGAAAACGCGAGCATAATAAAAATGGTTTTCGTGTGTTATGCACGCGGCAAGACTTGCCTCCGCTTCTCTCGATGTTCATCAAAATACCGGATCCCTGTTACCCTTATGCTTAAGCTTATTAAGTTATAAATAAGCAGCATAATGTTACGTGTCGTGGGCGTCGCCGTTGCCCAGCATGACGTCTGCGCGGTTTATTGTACATTACGTTATATTCATGTACAGTCAACCAAAGAGGTAAAGATACAGCCAGCTAAGTACTTCTAATCCGTGTTGTGTATTTGCTGAGTAATCAATTCTTTTTACTTCTGGGCAAAGGTCTACCCTATACTCTTACACACTTTCCTGTGGATTGTCTTGCAAGACCAATCCGACATGAACTCATGAACGTTTCTACGTCAGCACGCCAGTAAGTCGAGGTTGAGACGGACGTAGTAAAATTGCGGCGGGAATTTTAGGCGCACTGTATTTTCCACTCTCGGTCTTGAACCGAGCATTGAGTATCCAACAGAGTGCAGTGCGAGTGAGTCTCAGCACGTCGAAATAAAAACTGGTCGATTTGTAACCCTCGGCGCTAAGCAGTGCTTCGAAGACCCAGTGCGCGAAAAAAATCCCGCCGCGGTTTATTACGACATGGGAACGTGGGCTAATAATACCTAGGTCTGCCTCGGCGACTACACCCGTCTTCCAAAAAAGTAATAAATTTCGTCGTAAGTATTTCGTCTAATAAATACTTTTCTTTAATTCATTTTTTCTTTCTTCCGGCACTTCCGGTATTTACAGCATAGTGGGAAGTTGTAGGTACCATTTTTTTTGCCAGCATACCTATCTTCTTCGTCGACTGTACTATTGCAGGCTCCGTCGAGTCTGACCTTCGCAAAGTGATTGATACGATGTTATATTACGCATTAAGTGCTAATTCGATTTTACTATGTTGTGATCTAAACAAACACTCAGTCAGTTCTGGATTTCTGGTATTGTGGGACCAATTTGAATCAGTATACTGCAAGTCGGCTTCATCAACGACATCATCATCTGTCAATTATTCCCAACTATGTTGAGGTCGGCTTCCTGTATTACCAGATAAAGCTGCTGCTGAATACCAGTATTTTACATGCAGCGACGACCGACCTACCCTCCACAACCCAGTAACTGGGTAACAAGATACCCCTTGTTAACACTGGTTGTCTGCAAGTCATCTCTCAGTGCAATTCTTATTTTCAAGTCTATGCAGGTTTTATTTATATTTAAAGAAAACAAGTAACAAATGCCTCAAATGTGTTAGTAACAATATTTATCAACCCTATGTTAGTAAACGTAACCTACACTGCCATATAGTTATAGCAAATTCCTGCCACAAGCTTAACATCTCAACTCACTTGAAAAGAAAATCTGAAATGATGTGATTTTAAGATCAATTTTGCGTCTGAAGAAACTGAACTATGTTATTCAAAATATAGTTTCCATTGTGAAAATTTACTTAGCTTCTAGAACGAAAAGCATTAAATCTGAACTTGAGGGAATTCCCAAGAGCTGCGATATTAAAATCAAGATTACTTAGCCTTGAACGAAAACACTGAAGTATGAATTTGAACGAATTTCTAAATAGGTATACTATGAAATTAAATTATAAGATTTAGCCTTGAACAAGGCCCTATGTGAAACTTATTTAAGTAGTGCCCTTTAGAAATCAAGGTCACTAGTTCTGAATTCCTGATTACGTTCTTGATAAAAGTCATGAAATTCCAAACATTACACTAAAATAATACATTTTAATTTAATTATTTTGTACATGTGTAGTTTCAGAACGGTATTCATAATAATCTGTAAGTGTTCGAACACTTAATTAACTTAATATTGTTAACGTTTTCTAGTAGTTAATCAAGTTATAAACTCGATTTTTAGTGTCGGTGTTTTAGTAGTTAAATTGGCTAGAACTAATTACCTACTAGAAACATAAATTAATTAAAATGGTAGTTTTGGTAATAATGTAGTCTAATCTAATCATTAGTAGAATAGCATCTGGGTTTTAAGATCATAAAGATTCAACTCCGCTTTGATGATTGTATTAAGATATTTAAAATTCTCCCTTGAAAATTTATCGAGTGACAAAACTTCGTTCGCGTAGATTTCGTAGTCTCTCCTACAAAATTTAACAGCCCCTCCACTCGACCACATTTTAAAATCAATTTTATCGAAAATTAATGATCACCTTCATATCTAAATTCTTGCCAAGTTTCAAGTTCAAACAATCATTATCCACCTCTTTTCATCCCCATTAAAGCTCGAATTTCCAAAAACCTCCTTTCTGTGCTTCCCTCTATTATAAAAGGCAGCCGTGTGCAAAATTTTACGTTCCTAGTTCGGCTATGCATTGACATCTCAGTCAGTCAGTTACTCCTTTTATATACATATAGATAGTGCAACTGCAAGAATTAGTTGGAAAGAAAATAAGCACTCATACAGCGTTTGTCCGCCGCCACCGTTTACGGTACGTCAACGTGAAACGAGATTATTCCAACTTAACGTGACGTCCTGTTGACGGACGTACGGTGGACACGCACGCGGCCATAGTAAATGTTCGTACATATCGCTACTTCAGCGCCGTCATCTTGTTCTCATTGACGTCCCGTTGACTTAGCGATGGACAAACGGCCTTATTTGACGTTTTTGTCGGAAAACGTAATTACTTGAGGAGGTAGCTCTTTCGGTCTTTTCCTGAACTATGTTAGTTCACTCGCAATTCCTAAAAACTATACAAAAACTAACAAATGAACAAAGAAACTGCGAACGAAGAACTACATTTTTTGTCAGAAAGGTCTGATAAATGATTTTCAGGCTCTGAACAAAAGGTGGCTTAAGTCCGGGACAGCCCACTTATTTTCTAGCCCAGATACGGCATTGTTCGTTTGTTACATTCATTATTATGGGAGCTAAGTATCTTACTTATCTGATATTGGAGAAATCTGTTCTAGAAGTATAAAGGTCACATTTGTAATAGATAATAATTTATTATGTGGATGTTATCTTAGTTTCGCCAACCGCTGTTCAAATTAGGCAAGCATTCGTAAAAATAATCTTGTTCCTAATAAGTATCTCTGCAACTTTTGAAGATTACAAGCCAGTAAAAACATGATCTTCTGAAACCTAGGTGCATTTTAAAATATCAAAAATCCAGGTAGAAGCACTATTATCTTATTTTTCAAAAGCATAAGCATAAAAAACACAGAACCATTGAAATTATTCGAAAAAAAAAAGCCTGAGCAACGAATTAAAAATTCCCCTCCCGCCTTTTAATGGCTCTTCAAATTCCTTAGTTCCAAATTCATCAATTATGAAACCGTGAAAGCAATTCGAAGAATCGCCATAAGCCTTTAAGCAGGTGCCATTGAAATGCCATTAAACTGAACCCTTCGATGGAAAGTGAAAGAAATGCGAGGTTAACCCCTTCCTCACCCCTCAAATGGAGTTTTTTATTTATTTTAGTATTTGGAAGATAGTCACCAGAAAGGCAATTACAAATCCGCACGTCATCATCATCATTTCAGCCGAAAGATGTCCACTGTTGGACATAGGCCTACCCCAAGGTCCTCCAATTCGACCGTTTCTGAGGCAATAATTCGCACAGTATAAAGCATATGCATATGCATATATATTGCATATGTAAGCGGGCATGCCCTTTATGCCTAGAGGCTTTTATTTAGATTGGAAGTTCTGTTTACGTTTTATTTTAATTTTCTATTATTTTTAGTTTTCAATTTTTGATGGTATATTGGCGTGTGCTAGCTGACATAATGGCAAATTTTATGTTTTTTTTTTTGTGTTTTGTAATTTTTATTACCTGTTATTGTATAGAATCAAGTTCTTCTAACTTAACAGACAGCTGTGCTGCTGGGGAGTTTGTTCCGCTACTTCTTCTTCCCAGCTAAAGCACTAGGAAGTGGTGAAGGGCGGGCGTTTTTGGGGGGACTGTCTTATGTAATTTTATTTTGACGTTCAAAAAGAGCTGACTCTCAGCCTAGTTTGAATAAATGACTTTTGATTTTGATTTGATTTTGAAAGTTAATAATAATAGTTTACGGTGTGAGCACAAACACAAAAAAAAACACATCGCCTAAATTCAAATAATTAATTAACGTAAATTGTTTTTTTTTGTAATGTATTTTTGTGGTGTACAATTTGACAAACTGTTTATTGTTTAAAGTAAATACAATTTAGGTATTGGCAATACAATTTAGGCACTGGCAATTGTTTTGAGATAGTTCACTTGTTGTGTAGTTCCCTGTAAGAAGCATGCCAACAAGCATACACCATGCATGCAAGCAAGCAAGTATGCGGCATGCAAGCGAGCATACAACATGTAGCATGCAAGCAAGCATGCAGCATGCAAGCAGGCACACAGCAAGCATGCAGCATACACCATGCACGCAGCAAGCATGCAACATGTAGCATGCAAGCAAACATGCAAGCGAGCATGCAACATGCAGCAGGCATGGTTTCTGTCATGGCTCCGGCGCTGTGGAGCTCCGGCGGTCCCACGCGAGCTTATCGTCGCATATGGTTTAACACTCACCACCAAAGAAAGCATGGAGCTTTTATGTAATCCTTACTCTTTTTGGACAAAACGCTCCACGCTTTCTTTCATAATAAATCATAGTAAATATTTAATAAAAATGATTACCTACTTATAACCATTTCGCATAGGTAATTATTTATCGTTCATCACGAACTGAAATTGTTTATGTTTACCTGCGATCTAATGAAGATTTGGCAAAGGGAAAACTCTTGAGTCATCAAACTAAATGTCCGAATTATTTTGTAATTTTTAGTGCGTGCTAAAAGCGTGTTTTTTAGTTATTTAAACTATTATTTTTATTTTATACTTTTTAGTCTTCTTATTATTACCCTTTCATTTAATACCCATATCATGGGGGTGCATTTCAAATAGCCAATCCGCCATCTTGGATGTCCGCCATGTTGGATTTAAGACACCTGACAATTTTTTTCGTATTCCTGACAGCAAACCCTTTCATTTGATACCCATATTAAGGGGGTGCATTTCAAATAGCCTGTCCGCCATCTTGGGGAGGCCGCCATATTGGATTTGTAATGACGTTTCTTAGCTAGTCATGTATTGTCATCAGAACTCGGAGTGTGTGCATAATTTCATCCTAATCGAAGACCGGGAAGTGGGTCAAATTAAGATTCCAAGATTTTCTTACATACACAGTTAGTTACAAGTGAAGCTAATAAAAGCGTGTTTTTTTTTTTTTCTTTATTTATTTGTAGGGGCTTTTACGCATAGCGTATGTCAGTCCCATCGTAACCTAAACAATTATACTTTCACCAAACGTGGAATAAAAGCGTGTTAAAAAGAAAAGTCCTGACTGACTGATTCATCAACGCCCAGCCCAAACCCTTGGACATAGAAAGCTGAAATTTTCACAGAGGTTCCCTTTATAAAGTAGACAAGGAATAAGGAAGGATTTTTCGAAATTCAACCCCTAAGGGAGTTAAATAGGGGATGAAAGTTCCGCACGGGCGAAGCCGCTGGCAAAAGCTAGTGACTAATAAGTTGATATGACAAGCGTTATTAGTATAAATGATAACGGTCTTATTCGTAAAAAGTTATCGAACATCTAAAGTCTGGTTTTCAAAGAGAAACCAGAATTTAGCAACTGTTTAGATGTTCGATAACTTTTTATGAATAAGACCGTTATAGTGAAAGTAAATATTATGAGGGGGGACGAATAAGGAAAACAATAATAGTACAAATCATTTTATGGAAAACAAGACAATACCGTACAATAAAGAATTATATAAATCAATAAATTAATTAAAAAGCAATATATAAATACTAGGTTTGCTATTATATGACTAAAACAATAGATAAAATAATAAATAAAAAACAAACAATATAAACTACGGCTACTTAAAAAATTTAAGGTGCTTACACCTTCTGGCCGTTATGTAGCCAATGTTAAGTATTTCATGGCCCCTGCAGTGATTAGCTTATGGAATACTTGCACGAAAAACTTATTTTACCGTCTTATTACGTGAACAGTCTCTGTAAGGGCTGTTTGGTCCTCATTTGCGCAGGAGCGATAAAAATGTTTATAATATATGTGCGAAGTTTCTATTGCTGTTGTTTGGAGTTAGACTGAAGTTTAAAATAAGTTTTATTGATAGACAAGAACAATATGTATTGGAGTGACTGTAAGTACTTAATTCTAATTTAATATTTACTAGCTATTGGCAGTGGCTTGGCCTTCACTCTGTCTATGGGTGAAAATCGCATGAAAATCCGTTCAGGACTTTTGAGTTTATCGCGAACAGATACTGACAGACGCGGCCGGTCTTTGTTTTATAATATGTAGTGATTTATGTCATAATCAGCCTATAATGTTCCCACTGCTGGGACACAGGCTTCCTCTCTGCGAGAGGGAGTGGGTCATAATCAGAGATCGGATATTCGGATGCATATTCACCTAAAGTTCAGATGTTGGCTAACATGGATTGCGCTTTTGTATCGAAAAAGTCTTAATTTAGGTAAGAAATTTGTTTATTTTTTGTTTTAACTAATACAAACCGCCCCTCTTCCAGTACATATACATATTTGTATCGGGTTAAACATTAATTTTAAATTAATATACATCTGAATAGTTATGCAATCAAGAATCCCGGAGTTTTTAATAAATATTACAAATAATTTATAAAGCCGCTTCCATACTTTCATAGCTAAAAATTATCTTTAGGTAAATATGCATCCGAATATCCGATCTCTGGTCATAATCCACTACGCGGGCCCCGTGCGTGTTGGTGGATGTCACATGTCTTCGAATTTTTGGTTCTAGGACATGGCGGTTTTCTCGCGATGTTTTCCTTTACCGTTTTGATAGCAGTGGTGATGAATTACGAGTAGTTAGAATTTAGACAAAGTACAGTGCGTGCCTAGGTTCGAACCCACGGCCACCACTTAGAGTGGCCAACCGTACTCTAAAATAGAGTATTGTACTAATTTTCTTATGGGTGTACTTTAATCTATAACACTAATAGAGTACGTCCAAATACCTACTATTTTTTCATAAACTGACTTTTTTGAGGCAAGTGATTTCGTTTTTCTGCGGTTTTTCTAAATGAGACTTGAGTATTGTGGCGAGAAGAGAGGAACAGGGCTCTATAAATATTGATTAAAATGAGCTCCTCAATTGGGATGTTCCGAGTTCTACTTATTCTTGTAAAATCAATAAAAAAAAATTAGGTATCACAAAATGTGCTAGAAAATACATCTCTTCTCTCTCTCTTCTTCAACCTTTGGCCACCCAATGCTGAGTGTAGGTCTCTTCCAAATCTCTCCACTTTTGGAAGAGAAATTAATAAATGGTACTCTATTTTATTAATCTGTTCTCTCTCTCTCTTTATTTACTCTCTCTAAATACTCTACTCTTCTAGAAAAAGTTGGCAACCTAACCACTGCTCCCTGGATATTTATAAGTGACGTGCAAATAAGTAATTTCGTGTTCCACATCACAAAACAAAAGTGCCATTTCTTTACTTAATGATCATATTTCAGTAACTTAAAACGAGTTCCCATTATTCCGCCAAAACATTAACTCCTCCAATACATCACAACCTACTCAAATAAGGACATTAAACCTGACAAACGAAGAACGACATTAAAAACACGCTTAGGCACAAAAAAGAATTTATTTGCCATATTTGCGGAGCGTGGGGTTGTAACGACAGTTTCAAAGCGGGGGCTTTTCAAGGACCTAAAATCGGAAAGCCGGTAGCATGCGGTTAAAAATCCGGTCTTTAACTCAAAATAAACCTTAGTGGATTAAAATAACTTTATTAAATGAAAGATAAAAGCATTATATTCTTAGGTAAATGTTTTAATTTCTTCGAGATCATTTTGTGTGGAGAGCTGCCTAAAATTTTGTATTCGCCTTAATTAATAGCGACAGTAAGAAAAGTGCTATTGGTGACATTCTTTTCTTAGTAAAGACAATTTAATAGTTTAGGTTATAATTTAATTACTTATTAGTCTATTTATAAGGCTAGATTGTAATAAGATTAAGAAGACAAGGGAAAAAAATAGTAGGCCATTTACTTCACGCCTTATTTTTGTCAAAAACAACAGTTTTCAAAAACTTTGTCTCTGCACAAATATTGTAAAATTCTATACTAGTGGCGTCATGAAAGATGTATTGTGACAGTGGCACAGACGATCTAGTATGGATAGTAATATCGCTCTTACAGCGTCTACTGACCATCGATTTCCTTCTTTCGTCCACTGAGATGTCATTATTGAGAAGATTCTATCAACGTTTGCGTTGTGTGGCATAGTACTAATTGTGAGTGAATGAATATTACGATGTCTAGGCCTATGTCCAGCAGTGGACGTCTTTCGGCTGAAATGATGATGATGATGATGATGAATATTACGATGATGCTTTTGGCGATGAAAAATCCGGTCTCGAATGAAATCTGGGCACGTCCGGTCCAAGCGTTTAAAAGCCGGTTATCCAGTCAGATGGTAATCCTAGCGTGACCGCGTGAAGTACCTACCACTTTCCGTTATTAAGGCTGCATATTGCAAGCCTTGAGTGGTCTTCATATTAAGCTATTAACTCTAAAATGCACGTACTGTGTTACGATAACTGGGAGCAATGTTTCCAGATAGTGGCTCAGGTGTTTCTATGAACTTATTGCTCATTGTTCTTAGTACTTAACCTATTTGCGCTAAGTTTAGGTCTTTAGTTACTTAGCTTTTAATAGTAAGACTTAAATTCATTTGATTTGATCTAGCAGGTTTGTTTTTTAACATCTTAACAGTATTTTTCAATTACGCTTTCATTTTGAAAGTTAAACAACATTTTTTGAACATATTATTATGAAGCAATGGATTGACCTTCAAATTGATTCAGATTTTTAGTGTGTTACGCTATTAGGGTGCTGGGATATCGATTTAATCCTAGGATAAACGATTACACGTTAGTGGGTTTCAAGGAATCAATTTTGACCTTTGTTAGTCGCCACAAGTGATTATCTACTTTCTATTTTCGCTCAGCTAAGTGCATTTGCCGTCAAAGCCCGTAAAAGAAAAAACAGGATTCTGAGATTGCGTTTAAAGATAACACTTTTAAGCAAGTAGTAAAAACTTGCCAGACACTTCACATTACCCACATTACGTTTGATAATGGTTTTCCAATATTGCCTTTCGCCATTTAACAGTCGCTTTACCGATCCGAAGTCGTAAATGGGAATTTGTTTGACGTAAAAACTCAAATGAGTCTTTTTTTACCCGACTGCGCGACGCAAAGGACGGTAATGTGTTTAGCAGCCTATTTATGTATCAGTGACGATGCTTCAATACAAACCCATTCCCAGGGGCTAACTTTTAAGAAATCCTACCTCCCACCGATCCACCATTAATTATTTTAAAGCACAATATTTTTTTATGTGTTTTGAAGTATTTCCAAAAAACGTTACAAAATTCCCTGATTCCTACGCAGTATCAGTGAAACCGGGGCCTTGTCTTCTGAAGAAACTTTAAGCTTGCAACACGCGGTGAGAGTATTTTTTTGAATGCTTCGCCACTGGTATGTATGTATGACTGCTTGATTTTTCCTTTGTGGCACTCTAGAGACCAAACCCGTGGGCCAATTTTAATGATTCTTACGTCAATCGATTTGTCTTATATTGCGAGTTTTACTAAAGACATGACAGTAATCAAAATTCAATATGGCGACAACCAGGAGCCTTATTGTGAAAAAGAAAAAAAATCAGTCGACGAACTATCTCAAGTGGGGTATCATTGAATAGGTCTTTCGAAAATCATCTTAGGTTTCTGTAATCATTTTGAATGACCATTTACTAACTATACTTAACGATTAGTAATTAATTTTCTTGTTTCTATCCTTCAAAAAGTTCTCTTTTTAGCAGTTGGGTTTTTGTAATCACTGTTTAACATGTAACATTAGACTCCGTATTAGGCTTGACATGGCGATCCTTATATGGACTTCACTTGGTTGTCACATGTCGGCTTTGATTGGAAAAGTAATATTGGTGTCATTGGAAAAGCTTGCAGTTGTTAGCCTGTGGTAGGTCGGTACTATTTGTAAACATAATTGTAACATGACATTAAATAATTATCTTTCACAGAGAGATCTAGCAAAATGCAGCCATTTAAAGGGTTTTTTTATTCAAACGCGTTTGCACATAGATCTAGGAGACTTGTGATGATGCAACTCATATTTACACGAGCAACTAAAATTGCTCCATGCTGGTCAATTCTCATCAACTATGACGTCAGGGTTCCGTTTTTGGAATAGATTTACTCCAAAAACAAACTGTACATTGTAGTAGAAAATCATTTTATTCAACAACTGCCTTGTTTGGTCTCGTGGTCGCAAGCGCTGCTTTTTCTCTCTGGAATTTCTAAGTAGCAGCTTGGAGTCTGAATTTGTGTCCGGTCGATGGCAATAGGCTCGCCCCCTATTACATGGGAGTTAAACATAACTGGCGAAATGTGGGTGTACTATACGTACAGGTCTCCACAACCGTTTGGGGAAAAAAGGCATGATGTTATGTTAGTTCGGATTTATTTTTTTTGAAGATGAGAAATCATCAAATAACTTCTCCCGCTCTAGGCGGAGCGGGAGGGAGTGTCAGAGCTTAGCTGTAACAGTCCCCAAGGAATTAGGCCTATTGTTTGCGGGGTCTGTAACATCGCCTGTTCTTTTCTTAACTATTGGCACGACTATGGTCTTCATAAGCTTATCTGGCAAGTACGAGTGACTAATACATAACGAATAAATTGTTGGCAACACCCTCGGTAAATGAACTCCCGCATATCGCAAGTGCTCGAAGCTGAGGTGGTCATGTCCCGGAGATTTACCTCCGATCATCTTTCTAATGACATCAGTTATTTCTTTGGCCAAAAACCTTAAACATGGAGAACTTACCTCAGCGCCAATCCCCAACGAAGACACGGGCGTAACCGGTCCCGTCAAGGGATCAACTTGGAACTGATTCACAAACAAATTTGAAATGGCTTGAGGGTCACAAATCCCTGCCACGCTCACCGGCAGACTGGCTTGGGGTTCAGTTTACCAGTACTCTTCCACTTTCCAAAATGTTTGGATTTGCGCTGCTCAGCCATTATGTCTAGTTTTATTTTGGCTTGATTATTGCGACACTACTTTAATTTGGCTTTAAAAACGTTACGCGTATTTCGCATATTCTCATAAATAGATCCTGAAGTCGATCCGTATGGTGCCGGACGTAAAAGAATAGCACCATCCCATTTCTTCCCGTGGGTGTCGTAGAAGGCGACTAAGGGACTTACTAGAGAATGGGCAGCAGCACTCTGTGAGTTACATCGCCGCATATTTTATCCGCACAATTAATACACTCTGGCGGGAAATCTATTTTACATAAACCTGAGTTACACCACAATTTTTCATACATCTTTATCTGTTCTAAGTCTTGTTCGCCCCATGTAACCTTACTACTTAGTACTTTACGTAGTGGAATAATAGACTACACTATACTCAGGTTACATTCTAATTGAATTGGAAAGTGATCGGACCCAATAAGTGCCGTACAATACTTCTACACTAGATACGCGCAGGTTCAACACTGTTCCTCACAAAACTTTAACAATTCATAGTGAAATTGTTCATCGGTATGCGCATTATAGTCACCCAACATAAACACATATTGGATATCACTATTTTCTATTATAGCGTTCATCTCGCTTAGACACTCGGTAAACTCAGTTATATTATCAGCACAGCAAGTAGGCATATACACTTAAAAAACAAGTATCCTATTGTTTGATTGTTCTATCTGTATTGCTGTAAGACGAGCACTAACACACTTTACAACCGTCCCTGATGAGAATAAACTTTTCCTCCAGAGGACTGCCTCCTTAATGCTTCGCAGAAGGAGGTGACGGTTTCCCATGCACTCTCTCTCCGTACCATGGCCTGGACCAGGGACGGACGCGAGAGATCGCCGCCGCCGATCGCCTCCACGAGGACACGGCGGTGCTCCGCCCAAGCCGGGCAGACCTCCACCGTATGCTCCACCGTATCCTCCGGGCGATCTACGCAGTAGTAACACCCCGGGTGTTTCCTCCAGCCTTATGCGAAACAGGAACCACCCAAAACAGCCGTGTCCGGTGAGGACCTGCGTCTGGCGGAAGGTGAGGACGCCGTGGCGCCTCTCAATCCAATCTTCAAAGAGGGGACTTACCGCCGCAATCGTGGCGTGCCCATAGTTCGGAGAATTTAGATTACAAACCTATTATGAGACCCTAGCTTCGTTCCTAATCAGAACCTTACAAACAAAGGTAATCTGATTCCAATTTGCAGACGAGATATACTAGATTTACATGTTTCAAAGGTCTCTGAATGTCAACGGTCAAGTAGGATCGTTTCCAATTACCATCGAAATTACATTACTCCAACGAAGTTACATTTCGGCCAGACGGACGTCCGGTCCCTTGAGAGTTTCACAAAAAAGTTTTTGGGCAACGCGTACAGCAAAAAGCCCAAAAAGTTTGAAAATTAGATAATAGGGGTACTTACTCTATATGAGAAAAAAAACAAAATATATTATTGAGATAGTTTAGGCAAAATGCAGTCGGAAAATAACAAAATAAATTTGAAAATTCAATTTAAGGATTTCAGTTTTTTTAATCTGTTTTTGAACTCCATGAAATAGTAGCCGCCATGTTATTACGTTATATGGCGTGTCAATTGAAACAACTTTGTACTTTTATTATTTTCGTAACCAACGTAATTTTATTTAATAATATTTAGCATTCAGGAACAGCAAACCAACGATAAGTGGAAACCGCCAGTGGGTTCCCGCAATCTCGTTGCGGGGGAGGGGGGGGGCTCAGTAGCCGTGGTCCGCTCCCACGGTGAAGCGAAGAGGAACCGAAGGTGGGGCCGCTCGTCAGGTCTTATGTCTCCAAGCTGACGACGTAGCGACCAAAAAGTAGGTTGCGGTGAGGTGCACCGCAACTGAGGCGGGCCGCGATGTCGAATGGGAGGCATCGCGGCTGAGGGTTACAGGCTGCGGAGGAGGAGGAGTGCCGGTACTTCTGAGTAGCGCTCTTCCCTTCCGTGGCCTGGACGGGGCCGCCACCGTTTGATGGCGGACGCGGTGGGGCCGCAGGGAAAGAGAAGTGTCGGTATAGCGTTGGCCGCTCTCCCAATCCCCTGCGGCCGAAAAGTGGTAGACGGCGGGGCCACTGCGCTGACCCGTCGCAGGGGGACCAAGGGTGCCAGACACGGGGTCGTCTGGGGCCCTTATGTTACTTGGTTCCTGGGGTGGTCACAGCGTGCCATGTGTCCTGGTGCGCCGAACTGGTGGGGTCCGCAAGAGCCGATGCCTGCCAGGGGTGCGGGTTGTTCGAAAGAGATACCGTCGCCCCTGGCACACAGGCAACTGAGGGAACACGGGTGGGTTTTAATCAGTAAAAGTCTGACACGCCCTCCTGCTCCACCCAGAGCGTGAGAAGTTATTGGATGATTTCCCACCCAACAAAAAAAACCTTTAAGTCATAGGTTACCAACCTTTTATGGAATACCGCCCCTTTTAAAAGAAATACAATTTCAACGCTCCCCTTAACGTAATACCAATTTTATATGTGTGTCTATTATTTATTAATAATCACAAATTAAAAAAATATTCTCTCTCTCTCTCTTTCCCTCTCTCTCTCTCTAAATTATAACTTAGCCAAAAAATGCACGAAAATACACAAAGCTGGCCAACTTACGCTCAGCCAAATATGATGCAAACTCAATAAAAAAATCTGTACCTACTATTTCCCACAATCCAGGGTGGAGAGCTGATATTGATTTTAAGAGCAGAACTCTTGGTATCCATTTCTCAATTTTACATTTAATTCTGCATTAGTTGTGAGTTCCACGAGTTCTTCTTCTAAATATATTACATTTCTAATTAGATAGTTACGCCGCGACCGCCCCCTTGACTGTCATAATGCCCCCCATTTGCCTTTGGACCCGCTACCGCGCCCACGAAAAGTTCCAGCGCCCATTAGGGGGCGGTACCGCCCCCGTTGGGACCCTATGCTCTAAGTTCATTTAATCCCTTTGATTGACGTAGGGCAGATTTTTTCAATAGTCAGATAACTTTTATCTAAAGAATAATTATGTCAATTTGACATTATTTTCTATACAAAAGCGTTCAAACCGCAATATTTATTCCTCAGATAAGTGATCTGACTATTGAAAAATCAGCCCTAATTCATTCTTTGCGGGCTATATAGCGTATCCACCTAAAGTTTGTTGAAGTCATTATTATAATAATAATTGTCAAAGTCACTTAAAGTCAATCATACATAGTTTGGCGTGGACTCCTATTAGGTTTTAGAACTTTAATAACCTTACCTGCCCTTGTACAACGACACCTAACTTGTATACAGGCTATAAACTACAACTTTATTATCAGCCAAAATCATGCAAATATGCTTTCTCGAAATATAAGATCACTTGCAATGTTAACGAATATGTCTCCCGTAACCTTCGCGTTTGATTGTAATCAGAAGTTTTTCAGCCAACGGACCCATAAACATAAATTGAAACGACTCCATACGATTTGCTGATTTATAGGAATCCAATTTTGGAGCACATGGATGAGTTATCGATTTAACGTTGTATATGGACAGATTGACAATAAAATGAACCATTCATAGTTGGGTTTGGATGTCCAATTGAACGCTGTCTAAAGTTTTGGGAGATATTTATTTTAGTGACGAGAATAAAAATGGAGCTGAAAGTATCTCGGTAAATTGACAGGGAGATTGGCGTACATACGGTTTTAATTTGATTAAAATACTTTTTTCTTTACTTTTTACGATGAATTTTGTATGTGATATATTTTCAGTATATGTATATTATGGCACATGGCGATTAAGAAAGCAACACAAGTTCCTATACTAGTACTTTAATGCCATTTCCTTTAAGTCAACTATAACCCCGAAAAAACTGAATTACCTCAGAAAAAGAAAACAATGACTTGCGAGGTCTGGCAATCCTTCGAGAAAGAAATATAACAATATTATTTTTCACTCAACAAAGGGTATCCTCATCAAAAATCCATCTGCAAAGAGAGTGGTGTAACATCAAAAATACACAAAGCAATATTGTAGCGTTTCATAGAATATGAAAATATTGTCACAGCATAGCAATATGAAGCATATATCAATCTTGCTTAAACAGTCGCTCTACATGAATGCGTTAAGCAAAATCTGCATATTTCATCGTTTGCATGAATTGTAACGCTGTTCTGCACGCTTACCGCTCGACTTAGAATATTAATATGTGTTTAACGTGCATTTTCAACCCTCTATAAGCGCTGTTTAGTTATTTATGTATTCACGTGAGTTCATTGTTATGTGCTGCAAAGTTGGCTTTATCGTAATTTTCCTTCAGTGTTAGTTGAGGTAATTTTCATTATGTATTCCAATTACTTCAGTTCTGCTCTTTTCTTCACTAACTATTGTTTGGTGGCTTAGAGATATAGTCTGCCTTATACTATTAAAGGTCTTCTGATCATATATTAGCTAAGCAGGATGGCAGAGACATCGACGCGTAACCTGTGATTCAGTGCATGATTCGAAACCAAAATTTTCGACACTCCCTGCGTCGGAAAATTTGGTCAGTTATTTAAAAAAAAAAATGAGTTTCATGCGTTTTAATCACGTAGGTATTGCAGCTTTCTTTGCAACAGATGTTTTATTTTTTGATAGACAACTAAAAGTTTCTACGCTAGGGTCTAGAATCTGACACCTTGCAGAACCACATCTGATTTCTAATTGCAAATATGCGAAAGTAAATCCCAATGATTTCCTTACTGTCAGAGCTTAAATACACACCCAATGCCTTTGGATTCGTGTAAATACATAAATAGAAGTTACCACAGCTGTGTTAATTTCACTTCCTGAAACTGAACTATCCTGTATTCATAAAACAATGGTGATGGTCGTAATAATCGCTGAAGTCGTAACATGATGATTTACGTTTACGTCTTACTTCGCTATAAACCGCCGAGACACTTCATAGGATTCCTTGAAAACCAATAAATTTCAGTCCACTTCAGTATTTTGTTACAGCTTTGTTGATTATTTCGGCCTTGCGCGTGAATTTAGGTGGATAGTTAAATGTTTTGTAGCCATCTTAATTCTGGAGGCTATGTGCGCGCATGTGTGTGTAAAGTTGAGTGATGTCTCGATGGTTAAAAAGACTATAAGATAACTTATAGAATTATTCAACCCGTAGTAAATACAGTCGAGTCATCTCTGTATGGCTTGATATCGAATACTCCTCAAATAGTGACAGACTGGTCCGGTACTCCGGTATAGTACAATTCGGCTATACGTCCTTCATTTCCACTGTCAAAAGCACTAGCCGCTTGTCACCTTTATTATGAACAAATTGGATCAAGGGCAGACAGCAACCTCGGCAGCTTAGTAAGTTGCCTTCAACCCTAAATTTACCGGTTCCTTAGGTCCTAATTAACGCTCTCCATGACAATTTAAAAGCACTTTAAGACCTAACGGTCTATTTTATGGAAAACGCCAACTGGAAGCAACCTTGCTTGATTAAACCGATAAATTCTCACTTTATCGTCACCTAATTCTCGCAAGACACGACGGAATGTTTTTACATGATCCTGTCTTTAATGAAGTATTTTTTGCCTTCTTGCGTTTATTGGTTCTAGTATATTAAATCTTATTACCGCTACGTTTTTGCTACATTTCTGATCTTTGAAATTAACTGCCATTCAATCAAAAACTTTTAGGACTCGTTTACAACCATGGTTTTGTTCATTATTATATCATGCTAAGATCAATCCATCAATCTGCCTAGCCTTTTCCCAACGATATTGGGGTCGGCTTCCAGTCTAACCGAAGTCTAACCGGATGTAGCTGAATATTAGTAATTTACATAGAGCGACCTGAACTTACAACCAAGTTACTGCGTTACCGGGGAACCCCTTAGTGAAATTGTTTATGAGACTGTGATTCAGGCTACCCGTAACGACTCAAAGAACTGCGAATGACAGCCTGGGACCAACGGCTTAACGTGCTTTCCGAGGCACGACTGGTCTCGATATGTTATGGATGGTCAACCATCCACGGACCGACCGCAGCCACCTTAGCTTAACCTACGATCGAGCCATGCGGTTGTAATAATTTAGTCACGAATCAGGCTTAGAAGCCTAGCCTAAAAATATTTTTTACTACGAATTCCGTGTTTCAAAACTCATTAAAAAGTCGCAACTTCCATTACTTTTTTGCTCCATCAAACCGACAGTTTGACGCAACGGTGAAGTTGCAAGGTCGTCATCGCTCAGTTTCAAGTGGGTAAGTACAAACTACCCAACTAGGCAGGCAGGTAGGTAGATTGGCTAGACCACTGAAATAGCTGTAATTTCCTCTTCAGTGCTACACATGCAATAAAGGTGCGGTACGAGTGTCAGCCTGACCTTGGGGCTACGTTACGTAAGTGTATGCAAACTTGGGGTGTGCCCCAAGGGCGAGCGCGCGCGATTCCTTTCATTAGCATCGGAGTATTTATGGTTTTTGTGGGCGTTGGTTTGTGAATGGATGTCTGTTTCGTTTCTTTTCCGGTTGACGGAAGATGTTTGGCGTTTTGGACAAATCTTGGTGATGCATCGGCGATTTTGTCTGTAATTTTTGGCATATTGCAGCTTGCAGCATACCTAATGTATCGATATAATTTTCTCTAGAAGAAATGCCAAGAGGTCGACCTACAAGGATATACACTGACCTTATGTTAAATTTGTGAGAATCCTTCAAAAAGGTCGGGTCTGACACTACCTAAACTTTATCTCAAGGTAAAAGAAAACATCGTGAGGAAACCGATCTCCTAGAACCAAAAATTCGAAGACATGTGACATCTACCAATGCGCACTAGACCCGCGTGGTAGATTACAGCTCACTCTCGTACAGAGAAGGCCTGTGTCCCAGCATTGGGAACATTATGCTTATGTTTGATTAGTGGGGGGGGGGGGGGAGTATAGGCTTCTACAGTATACAACAAATTAGTAGTCGCAGTCTACTGTTAGAAATTAGGCTTTTTGAACTTTGTAGCGCAACAATTTTCTCCTCCTAAGGCATTCATGCATTCCAAAAAAAAACCCCAATATAGTTATTGATTTTGATAAAAACCTTTTAAAGGCAAATGCGATCTAGCTAAAACCGCTGATGTCCAAGTATGCATACGCTCGTGACACGTTTTATTCATACTATATAAACTAAATAATGTCATTGTGCTATGTGGACAAGGACCGGACAATGTAAACATCACCTTGGACACTGAACAATTTTCATACAAATTGATTGACTGATGACATCAAAGCGTTCATAACCTTACGGATGGTCAGGGGCACATCGTCATTAGGAATCATTGCATGGAACGGAATCGAATTTTCAACTTCCCGTGTCTTGGGCGACAAAAACTTGTCGCTTGTGACAATTATCCACTTGACGCGCCCGTCTATCACTGTTTTAGTTTTAAAGCGCTGCAGAAATAAAACAGCGCTTTTTTTTGTTAATTTAAGGCTCGCTTGTCCGTTTCCTGAAAGTAATGTTTTACAGCGCAAAAGCTCGCCGTAAATTGCTAGAGATTAGATTGTTTTAATTGGAGGTGTCTTCCTTAGAAAGTATTTTTATAACGGTCCGAGGCTTCCGTCTTGGCTGTTTCCGTTGCGTCCTTCGTTTCGTTTACTGTATAAAATTAAAATATCTTTAGAATTGCCTTCTGGGTAGAAGAGCCCTTTGTATTTTTTTAAAAACAAGTGATAGCTAAGGCTGTTAGGACTGCCATCTGTTGTTTCAAGTATTTTCCTATTTTCGCAGAGCAACTGCCGACTTCTTATGAAACGATCTTTTTATGAAAAAGGGTTTTCGCTAGCATTATATTACAACTTTTGGAGTGGAAAATGCTACCAATCTATACTATAATAGCTTTTTCTAGCGGCTTCGACCGCGTGGAGGGTGATTATCCCACGGTAATGTACTACCGAGATAACAAGTTCTATGTGTTCATTCAGATAATAAGCTATCTGTGTGCCAACTCACATCCAAATCCGTTTAGCCTATCTGGCGTTATTGAGTGACAAACGTACAAACTTTCACATTTATAATATTAGTAGGATTAACGCTTGGTTCACCTTTAACGAGGCTTCGTTAAAGGTGAACCAAACGCTAATCCTTTAAACGTTAAGCCCTTTGCTGGGGGCTCCCAGCAAAGGGCTATGGGCTATTCTTAGTAGCCTAGGTAAAACCCAATCGACCTCTTTGAATAACTTCGTAATACTTAGAAATAATATTCTTGAGATACTATTTGAAATTTTCTGTTCGTAGAGAAAATCCAAGTCCCATTTTCGTTCACAAAAGCTGACAAAAGCTTCACGACGTAGCCCGCATGACGGCTATGAGATCTTTCCACAGATTTATTTGTTAATCAAACTTTCCTCGGGTTTGAAAAGGTCCTTCTCCAACGTTCTCATAAGTCTTTATAAGTGAACAATTTTAGAGAAGACATTTTTATTTAAGGTTAATTCTTCATTGTGATGTTCTGTATTCGAAACTTTTTACTGCAAACTAGTTCTAGACATGATGTGTCTTTTTAGCCAAGATTATCGTATTCCATTCAAGGATTTTCTAGCAAATCTTTGCTCGTTATTCTGTCATCAATCTCAGCTAGAATCTAACTGAATGCTAAAATATCAACTATTACCTTTTGCCCGCGGTTTCGCCCTCGGAGGTTGGAAATTATGCCACGGGAACGAACTACTGTTATAAAAGTAGGCGATGACCTAACCCTGCGAGGCATCTCTTTGAGGCGCGCGTGACTGGTGGGGTCCGCAAGGGCTGATGCCTGCGGGTTGTTCGAAAGAGATACCGCGGCCCCTGGCACACAGGCAACTGAGGGAACACGGGTGGGTGGGTTTTAGTCAGTAAAACTCTGACACGCCCTCCTGCTCCACCGAGAGCGGGAGAAGTTATTTGATGATTTCCCACCCCAAAAAAAAAACCCTGCGAGGCAGTTGCGAAACACACTAACAGTAGGAATGGCTTTCATTTTGACAGTTCAACAACATTCATTGCGCTATTTACGTTGTTGAGCAGATATTTTTTAGAAAATATTAAGCAATGGAATTAGCCTTCTACAAAATGATTCAGATTGTGATCGATAGTGTGTTACGCAATTAGAGTGCTGGTGTTTCTGTGTGCCTTTCATCTAAATCTGTTCAGCATTTAGGGCGTGCAAAGGTAACAGACAGATATAGTTAATTTCGCATTTTTAATATTAGTATGGAATCGAGATAAATATAATTTTGTCTTTCCATTAAATCCCTTTTCAAAACTTAACATTGCTCACAAATTTCTGGAAAATGAGCCAACAGACTAAAAGCGGACTAAAACTACTGCAAATCAAGTCACCGAAATTAGGCAAAATCTGATAACATGATTGCGTCCCCTTTTGTTTGACGTCACAGATTTCAAAGTCAAGAGGTCTCAAAAAGTGACCTTGGCGTTTAGGCAAGTTCGTGAACATGACACGCCAATGCCCATTGTCACTAACACTATATGACATCTCAATAAAATCGCGCTGTTGGATTTTCAACTTCAAGGTGATGAACTGAGCGTTGAAAATCCACCACCACTTAGATGTCGCGAAGTGCTAGTGAAAACGCGTACCTACTAGAGTTTTAGCGCAAAACCCTAAAGTTTCAGCCTTTAATAATTAAACGCCAAATTCTCTTTTTCTGTCTGCGTCTATTCAAGGGATTTCTTATTCGCTTTTTGCTGGGACATTTACTATAAATGTTATTTCTACCCGAGGGAATAATTTGTGGCTGTCTCGGTTGCCTTCGAAAGGCTAAATATCAAAGCTAATGTTTTATGTATGTAGAATATTTCAGGCTTTTCATAGTGTTTAGGAATCACCATTTTGTTTTGTAATGTTAATTACTTTGCATAGATTGTAAAGAACCAAATTCTTCTAACTGAACAGACAGCTCTGCTGCTTGGGCGTTTGTTACGCCTCATTCTTTTTCCCCGCTAAAGCTCTAGGAAGTGCGGGTTGGTAGATGCCACATGTCTTCGAATTGTTGATTCTAGGACATTTTGTCAGCAGGACGAAATAATTTACACAAAGTAAAGCTCAGGGTTCCAATCCACTACCACCTGGTAACACTTGACCACAGATACCGCGGCCCCTGGCACACAGGCAACTGAGGGAACACGGCCAGGTTTTAGTCAGTAAAAGTCTGACACGCCCTCCCGCTCCACCCAGAGCGGGAGAAGTTATTTGATGACACAAAAAAAAAAAAACCACCACTGCCAAATTCCGCAAGTATAGGCAATATAAAACTATCTGTGGTCGATATATTATCATGTTTTTATTTTTTTGTGTTCCAAGTATACACTAACATAGCTTATAAGATCATTTAGATACTAACACAATGTGGGCCTATGTAGTCTGTAAATAAAAGTTTATTTTTTCTTTTTTTCATTATTATTATAGGGACTTCGCTATAGGGAGTACGTACAAACAAATCTAAACTCCAGGCTACTATTGCGAATGTCCTAATAACCCGTGGATCGAACGAACGCTCTCCCACCTCATAGGCAAGCTACGAGGGTGCGAGAAAGATAATATAGTTTTGGACGTATGTGGAGCAGGGTGTCAACTTCACTCAACCTCCATAGAAAAGAAAAATCCTCCGACCAGATGGGTTTTGTATGTGGTGAACAACTGCCCAACGATTTTTGTCTGGACGATGTATATGCATAATTATACACGGTAAACTCTCCTTGCGCGATGCAGGATTTTTGCGTGACGTCAGTGTGATGCGTAGTTCGCATGAGGCGATGTATCAAAACTAAAGTTATTACTGAGGCAGCTCGCGTATCTATAACTTTAATACCTCTCTATGGACCGACATATCCCCAACTTTATATGTATTCACAAACTACTAGATACGTGGAACTGTATTATGTTCGGAATTAACTTGTTAACTTGTGGGCGGTCCATTGAGGACTTCGGATATAAATAACGATGTTTTCCTGGCTTATTTCCGAACGATATTGCTTTTCTCTTGTTATTGAGCTTTCTATTTTGAGATGAAAGTTCCGAGTTTGTTTTTGTTTAGGCTCGTTTTGCGAAATTACGATTACTTTTTGTGAAATTAATATTAAGTACCTACTCATCTTCGAGGCTATACCTATTGTTGATACTGCTTCAACCCTTACAACTCCCCCCCCCAGTGGGTTCCCGCATTGTCGTTGCGGGGGGGCTCAGTAGCCGTGGTCCGCTCCCACGGTGAAGCGAAGAGGAACCCAAAGGTGGGGCCGCTCGTCAGGGCTTTGGTCTCCAAGCCGACGACGTAGCGGCCAAAAAGTAGGTTGCGGTGAGGTGCACCGCAACTGAGGCGGGCAGCGATGTCGAATGGGAGGCATCGCGGCTGAGGGTTACAGGCTGCGGCGGAGGAGGAGTGCCGGTACTTTTGAGTAGCGCTCTTCCCTTCCGTGGCCTGGACGGGGCCGCCACCGTTTGATGGCGGACGCGGTGGGGCCGCAGGGGAAGAGGAGTGTCGGTATAGCGTTGGCCGCTCTCCCTATCCCCTGCGGCCGAGAAGTGGTAGGCGGCGGGGCCACTGCGCTGACCCGTCGCAGGGGGCCAAGGGAGCCAAGGGTGCCAGGGTAGTCTGGGGCCCTTGTGCTACTTGGTTCCTGGGGTGGTCACGGCGTGCCATGTGTCCTGGTGCGCCGGACTGGTGGGGTCCGCAAGGGCCGATGCCTGCCAGGGGTGCGGGTTGTTCGAAAGAGATACCGTCGCCCCTGGCACACAGGCAACTGAGGGATCACGGGTGGGTTTTAGTCAGTAAAAGTCTGACACGCCCTCCTGCTCCACCCAGAGCGGGAGAAGTCATTGGATGATTTCCCACCCTGAAAAAAAAAAAAAAAACCCTTACAACTCCACTGCTGGGAATGCTTCTCATAATAATAGGTCTTTACCTATGAAATTGCCGTTTTGTATGAAAAAATTTAAACGAATTTTTTTCATGTATTTTTTATTTGTATTAATCGAAGTAATCACCCATGCAATCAATGCATCTTTGCCATCGCAGTGGCAGTTTATTGATGACCTTCTTAAAGAAATCAGCTGGACGGGAGGCAACAAATTCTTCAAAGGCATTTTGTACTGCCTCTCGGGTATTGAATTTTTTTCCCGCCAAGAAGTTATCCAAATTCTGGAAAAATTAGTAGTCTGTAGGCGCAAGGTCTGGTGAGTAGGGCGGATGACGGAGAGCTTCCAACCCCAGTTCTTGCAACTTGGAGACCGTCTGCTGTGCAGTATGAGGTCGCGCGTTGTCGTGCAGGAGCAGCGGAGACGAGCGATTGACCAATGCTGGTTGGAGATGTGCCAGCTTCTCCATCATTGTGTTCAGTTCTTCACAGTACACATCTGCAGTAATGCTCACCCCGTTTGGTAAGAAGCTGTGATGAATCACACCGGCGCTAGACCACCAAACAGTGACCATCACTTTTCTAGGGGTAAGTTTTCGTTTAGGGCATTGTTTAGGTGCTGAACCAGGATCCAACCAACTTGCTGAGCGCTTGCGGTTATCAAACAGAATCCATTTTTCATCGCAGGTAACAATGCGGTTCAAAATTCCTTCATTTGTGTGTCTGTTGAGCAGTGCAAGGCACGTCTCGACGCGTACTTCGCGCTGACGATCATTGAGTTCGTGGGGCACCCATTTGTCAAGCTTTTTTACCTTGCCAATTTGACGCAAATGGACCAATATTGTTTTGACGCTAACGTCGAAAGCTGCTGCTAATTCAGCCGTAGATTGTGTATCATCAGCTTCCACAATCGCCTTTAATTCGTCATTGTCGACCAAAGTCTTCGGACGACCGCGAGGTTCATTTTTCAGGTCGAAATTTCCAGAACGGAAGCGAGCAAACCAATAACAGGTGGTGCGTTGGTTTGTAGTGTTAGCTCCGTAAACGTCGTTGATGTTGCGTGCCGCTTGTGCCGCGTTGCTGCCACGACGGTACTCATATTCCATAATTACTCGAATTTTTAACGTATCCATGATGACGAAGAAGATTGAGATGCGATGAAAATGTAACACTAATCAATAAACAAATGACTACTTTTGGAAAAAAAAATCCATGTTTTTAAAATAAAATTAATTTGAAATTAGAATTCTTACCCAAACAAAAATTATTTTGATTTGAAATGGCCAGTACTGCAAAACGGCAATTTCATAGGTAAAGACCTAATATATTGGGCTTATAGGTGCTGTAATGTTCACGATCCAGGCTCTTGGCATTACTTTCTGGAGAGTGTATCTTCATATCCGGATTACTCACCAGATTTTTTTTTGTTGCTCTGATACCTCTGGCTTTATCATCGCTTTGGGCTATGCGCTCTGAGTGCCCTTTATTTTTCCTGTCCTTAATATCAAGTGTTACCATGAGCGCCGGGAACGGGGTGCAACAGGGTGCACCTCTCGGCTTCAAAATAAAATATAGGTCTAAAAATATTCAGAACTCAGTTCGAGGCGAAATATTAATTATTCGAGCTGGCTTCGCTCGCTTTTGCAATCTGCAATCTCTCGATTCTAAAGCTTTTGTGCATTAGTCAACAAAAAAACTCCTATTTTACAACAAATGAACTTCTATTTTCAAAAATCTAACTGACCCTTGGCGGGGTGCTAACATTATCTAACTCGCTTTGCTCACTCTTGCATCCTACATTATCTTAATCGTTATGCTTTTCTGCATAAGTCAACAAAGTTACTCTTTGTATGATTAGACAAACGATAACTTAACATATCCCGAAGTGAACTGCGAAAATGATTGAGCTTCTTTCGTGAAGCTGATGATGTACCCCTGAAATAAACTTGCCGGCGCCCGACTATGTGTTCTACGGGCAGTATGGCTGAAAAAGCTGGTGACCAAAGGCAAATGTTTTCTTGTGCAGGCCATCCAACTCTATTAAGTATATGACGCCAAGTGCTTGTCAATACAACAGGCTAGCCAAATAAATATGGGCAAAACCCGCCATACCATATTCCTTTTTCCACAATAGAAGAGCGATCACATGAAACAATCAACCACACAATACATAAAAACGAAATAGTTTTACACTAAACTTGATATTCTTGTAGCTGATGAAAAAAATATGGTTGCCACAGCAATTCGTTTGAAATAGTTACAACACAACTGCTCCCTAACATGCAACTACCCCCTTTGTCACCCTAGCTTGTAGGAAATTTAATTTTCATTCTCACGATGCGATGTTTTACTATTCATTTTTCACTCCAACTTTGTATAGGGGTTGTTGGATAAGGTACTTCTACATGAGCAAGTTTAAAGAGAAGTTAGATAGAATTTTGTTAAATGAGGAGTCAGAATTTTTTTTAGAGAGAGTTTTGCTGGCCCAGGTTTATCGGCTGCGACTTACGAGTTACGGTTTCCGTTCGAACCCAGACAGGTGATTTTCTTTGTGTAAATTATTTCTTCACTGCTCTCACAACGGTAAAGGCAAACATCTTGAGGAAACAGGCATTTACAAGAACCAAAAAATCGTAGACATGTGCCAACCCGAACCGGGCCCACGCGAGCTTCACTCCCTCTCTACGAAAGGAGGCTTGTGCGCCCCAGCTGTGGGAACATTATAGAATGATTATGCTAAGCAATGTTTTATATTGTTTCCCAATCCTCATAATTGTCAGCCTTCTACTGATGCACATCCTAAAGGTACTCAGTCCTGCTACTACGCCTAAAACGTGTTCTGGAAAAAACATGCAGCAATTTATCCATAGTGAAATTCTTAAGAAGTTTCTTGGTTTTCGGTAATATGTCGAAAATCCGGAATTGGAGGCAGCATTCTACAATTCATAATTCAACAAACCGCACCGGGCCCGCATGGTGGATTATTTCCTCTAACAGAGAGGAGGCCTGTTTCCTAGATCAGCTGTAGCAAGGCTGATTCTGTATAGGTACCAAATTTCCAACAAGAAATTAATAAATTAATGTCGTTGAAGTTATCAAAACGTTTTGAAAGTTGTGTAATGTGTTATTACCTTGTGACGTCTTGTTTGGCTACACGAAAGTCGGTAATCGTCTTAACTTTGACGACATAAAAAGAACTTAGGACAACTTACATTTATTTCAGCGTCTGTTTGAAGTCCGCAAAGTTATGAGGAAAGGGCCTAAATTATTTTTGTTAAAATCTTTATTGCTGAATACTTTTTCGCTTTAATTTGTTCAGTAGTTTTCCTTTTTACACGCTTTATATTAGCTTCACTTGTATGTCAGAATGTAACTCTCCGTGGGTAATTTGTTATTAGCTTCACTTGTATGTTTGTTTGTTTGTATGTAACCGACTCTTTAGAGCGCGATTTTGACCCACCCTAAACAGTCAGATTTCATTGAAACTTTGTAAACTTATCGAGGACCGATGACAATTCAATAATTTAATAAAAAAATATATAAAAAAACACGTTTTTGTAGTTAGCAGAACTAAAAAATAATTTAATTCAATTAAAAAGCGTGGGGTGCTTGACATTAATTGATAATAAAATACTTCAAAAAGCACCCCACGCTTTTTAATTGAATTAAATTATTTTCTTCTTTTTAGTTTGGTTTTTAAAGCGTGTTTTTAGTTTTTTAAACTATTATTTTTAACACGCTTTTTTTATTAGCTTTATCTGTATGTTTGCAAGCATGTTTGTTTGTAACCGACTCCTTTGGACTTGATTTTGACCCACTTCAAACGGTCATAATTCATTTAAACTTGTAGACTTATCGAGGACCGATGACAATTCAATAATTTTAAAAATTGGTCCATAATGTTTAATTTTCTTTTTTTATACTGAATAATCACGCTTTTGTAGTTAGCAGAACTAAAAAATAGCAAATAAATAAATAATAGATTAAAAAACTAAAAACACGCTTAAAAACCAAACTAAAAAAGCAGAAAATAATTTCAAAAAAGCGTGGGGTGCTTGATATTAATTTTTCGATTCAATATTATTCTTGTTCCGATTGAACTAAAAACAAACTTTCCTTACTTACTAACATGAAATTAGGCTTCCAATCACGCAAACACTATTTATTACTTCTAGACAAAAACTGCATAATAAAGTTGATATAATGTCTCCCTATTATAGTTCTGCGAAATTTATTTCAGCCATATTATCGTAAAATATATGTCTAGCCATCGAGTCTATCGATTAGACCTGTCTGCCATTTATTTTACTACAATATTAGGAAAAAAGAAAGCTTTGTCTTTTAGTAAGTTATACTGCAGTATTTACTAAAGCTTCTACAAAGATAGTTGAAGAAAATCATGAACTAGCTAACAAAATTTAATTTTTATTTTGTCTAATCCGAAATCATCATGATCCCTACTAATATAAATTATAAATGCGAAAGTAACACTGTCTGACTGTCTGTTACGCTTTCACGCCTAAACCGCTGAACCGATCGTCATGAAATTTAGCAGAGGAATAGCCTGAGATATCGAGAAGGACTTAGGCTACTGTTTTACGCGATAACCGCCATCCACGCGAGCGAAGCCGCGGGCAAAAGCTATATATAGCGGGTATAGCATATTTAGCAGCAACCAATACGGCAAAATCGTTGTTGCTGACATTAAACTATTTATCCATGCCAACAGTTTTCCAGCATGCAATGCAGAAGTTAACCGGCCATAACCAACATTTAACCGTTGACAACAGCTGCGACATTTATTAACATAGTATAATCTGCATTTCATAAAAGAAACGATGGATGGACTGTGTGAAATATGATATGGGTAGAAAGGGGGTGACTACCGAAATGACGAGATAGAGAACTATGCAAAAAAAGATAATTATGTTCCGCTGACCCTAAATAAATATGGATAACGGCAGAAGAATGATAATAAATAAGCCTTTAATATTCCCACTCCTAGGACTCAGGGCTCTTTGCTGCCAGAGAGTGTGGGCCGTAATCAACCACGGCGCCGCACAGTGTGGTAAAACCGACCTATTTTCGACAAAAATCGATTCGGAAGCGACTTTTTAACTAAAAAAAAATATATCCATTCTCGTGAGATAAGCTACAAAAATCCATTGCGGAAATTGAAAATTTGGGTAACATGACCAAGAAAAAAATTATATTGTCACGAAATCGGTAGTTAAATGAATTTTATTTTCATAACAACTTACAACGCTATCTAATGCATTGTTATAATGTGTTTTTTTTTATATTCATTTACAGTCTGCCTCGTTGAATTCAGGAAGTTCAAGTACAACTTAACCTAAAAATTTCGAGAATCCCCATTTTTCGGTATAAGAAGACTTTCGAAGTCAGTATTTTTTTTTTTTAATTTCCGCATTGGATTTTTGTAGCTTATAATCTCACGAGAAAGGACATTTTCTTTTAGTTCGGTGGACGTCGTGGAGTCGGTGGACGTCACATGTTTATAAATTCTTGGTTTCCTCGCGTTGTTCCTTTGTTCCGTTTTAGATTTTCTTTTTCGACTATTATTAACCAGATCTAATTCTTCCAGACAGACTGTACTTTGCCACCCTGAAAACCGGATATAAGCCGAAGCCAACACGGAACAGCAAGTACTTCCACATAGAAGATGAAATCGTCTACGAGAACTTCTATTTCGACTTTGGGCCATACCACCTCTGCCACCTGTACCAGTTCTGCAACAAGCTTAATGAGGAATTGGAGAAGAATCCGAAGAAGAAGATCGTCTTCTACACCAGCAATAGTGAGACTCTTCGACTCAATGCGGCCTATCTTATTGGGAGTTACCAGGTATTGTATCTTTTTTCTATGCATTTACTTTTGTTTATTTAGAGAATATTTCTAAATTGGAGTGACGATGGCAGAGGTCTCACCCAAGCTGCACCTCTAACACCCGGGTATTCTTCCTATGGTTGGATCCTATAGCTAAAAGCTTATGACCAGAGATCGGATATTCGGATGCATATTTACCTAAAGATAATGTTTAGCTATGAAAATATGGAAGGGGCTTTATAAATTATTTGTAATATTTATTAAAAACCTCGGGATTCTTGGATTGCATAACTATTCAGATGTGTATTAATTTAAAATTAATGTTTAACCCGATACAAATATGTGTATGTATAGAGGAGGGGTGGTTTGTATTAGTTAAAACAAAAAATAAACAAATTACTTACCTAAATTAAGACTTTTTCGATACAAAAGCGCATTCCATGCTAGCCAACATCTCAACTTTAGGTGAATATGCATCCGAATATCCGATCTCTGCTTATGACACTCGGTTTCCCATAGTAGGGCTCGTCAAATCATCTTCAAAAGCTACGCAATGGTATTTACTAATAATCAAAATGGGAATCGGGCTTTGGATTTGTCATTGAATTTGTTTTTTTCCAATTCCTTTTCCTGGAAATTCTACGGCCTTGTAGAAAAATCTACTTATTGTTAACTGCTGTGAAATTACGGATTACTTGAAACGATCAGCTTACCAAAAACCGTTTTAAATATTAAGATGGATTTCGCTGTTCATCCATCCAGGAAAATGCGATCCCTTGGGCGAGTCTTAGGACGATACCGAGACGAGAAATCATACGCCATGTTAAGTTTCGATGCGATTACTACGATACGCGGAAAATATCCATGTACATCTGTCTTACAATATCAGGAAGACTTAGAAATTCAAGGTTCTGGGTTGAATAACTAGGCAGTGTGGGTAGAATACACGTGTATGTACTTATCTGTTGTGGTATGTACAACCTAATTAACACGTGGTACTGCTCCGATCTACCTATCCTTTTCAAAGGTAGCTTTTGCCCCGTTTTTCGGGGCCTTACTATGGCTTTCAATAATTTTGTTGATAACATTATTGGAACCGTATTGATTGCCTCATCATTGATCTATTTCGCGGAAGAATGGCTGCCGAATGTTTTACTGTATTTTTAGTTGATTAATACGACTATAAAGTACACATGTTCACGAATTTACAAATTAATTAGACATTTACACGATTAATTAATATAAAAAATACTTATCCTAGAATAATTTTCTGCCCGACATAAGTATTAATAGTTTAGTTTAGTTTTGTTTAATAGTTTAGTTAGTAGTATTTACTCAAAACAAAGTATTGTAGTACATGTTAAAAAAATACAGTTCAGTTTCCTATTCAGGATTCGGTTTGTGTTCTCAGTTGCAACCCCTGATCGATACCATGACAAAATGGTGGTCTCATAATCTGTGCTTAATTAATAGAATCTCAGAAGTAGAAGATTAGGTAGCTTATGTTCTACTTATTACCTCTACCGCTATAAATAAATACATAGTAGGGTACGTCATTTATTCCAGCCTTATTGGATTACCGGACTGACGGATAAGTTACGTAACTGTATCATTTATACCCCGGCTCCTACAAGAGTTACACAACCACCATTTAATCAGTTAAAAATACATCGTAGGCGCAATGCTCAGTGGGAATATAACCCAGCTCGTTATTAGGGGTTACCGGACGATTCCCACGCGCACACAATTATTCAATGATGGGTATATACGTTACGGCTGGTGGAAATTGTTTGCGGGATGTACCGTGATTCTTGAGGCCATTCTCATAGAAGTCTGGCTTTAGTAGATTGTTGGAGGATCTTAGTACAGGAACTAGTACATCCTTACTTGATTCTCCAGTTGTCTTTTATAGCGGATAGTCGTGGGGCGAGAAATCAGACCAGAGAAAACGGGATTGACTATGAAATTCCAAAGTATTGATAATATTTAGGTTGTAGTGGTTTAGTCTAGCAGCCAACAAATGTGAATGGGTAGTGTTGAGTTAGAATCGTTGTATGTGTGCAGTAGATTAACAAGTAAGTAGGTATGTGTGTGTCCCATTATATTAATAAGAAATATTGTCATTTAAAACAGTCGCAAATAAATCAGCATAGTGCAAACACGTATTTCTATTACCCAAAATTCCCTCAAGCAAAAGTGAACCTTATATCCATAACATTATGGTCGACATCGAGCCGGATACATGTTCGACTTACGACTTTTGAAGCACCGAGCGCGAATACAAAAGGACGGCTCGCGCGCCGAGCGGAGAACAAAAGAAAGAATTTGTTGCAAAAAATTGATGTTCATTTGAAGCCTCATTAGTCATTAGTGAATGTGATAATAACAAGAAAATATTATTATAACTGCTTACAAAGTTACGAAGAAACGATCTATTTTACGGCAAGTTGAACGGTTATTACAACAAATATGGCAGATAAACCGGAACAATTATTAAATGTGTTAGAAGATGCAGCTTTGTTGTTAGAAAAAACTCAAACAAATCTTAAGAAATGTCCGAAACAACGTTTAACAAAAGGATACATAGAAACACGGATTAAAAACATTGAAGAATATTGGTCTACCTTCAAAAATGCACATATAGATCTAGTGAAGATTGTTCCGAAACCGAATCGCCAGAACATTCCATATTTTGTGAATGAAGATTACTTTATTCAGGAAGATTTGTATATTTGTTTGCTAGCCGATCTTAATGATTTACTGAGTGAATACAACAAGTCGTCGTCGCTATCACTTATGCAAGCTGACAATAACAACAGCGGTTCTGGTCCATCAATGGAAGTGCAAGTCAAGTTACCGAGGATTCAGCTCCCAACCTTCTCAGGTATTTACGATGAGTGGCCTGCTTATCATGATCTATTTACGTCATTAGTGCACGATAACCAAACATTAAATAAAGTCCAAAAGTTGCACTATTTGAAAAGTAGTCTTACGGGTGAAGCCCTGTCGCTCTTGAAGCACGTGCAAGTTACAGAGGTTAACTATGATGAGTCGTTTAGTATGCTCAAGGCGCGTTTCGGCAACAAGCGTATTATTATCAATTCAATACTGAAAAGATTGTTTACCCAGAAGAAGATATCTGTGCAAACAGCGAATAACATTAAATCGATATTGGATACGACGACAGAATGTCTGAATGCACTAAAAAACCTGAATTTGTCAACGATCTCCTGGGATCCGCTCATTATATTTTTAGTTGTTCAAAAATTGGACCCAGAGACGCATCGTGAATGGGAAGATGTTGCTTACGAGGATAATGTCGATGAGTTACCTAAATGGGATGCACTTAAAAAGTTCTTACAATCGAAGTTCCGCACACTTGAGCTTGTCACGTCTCCGACCAGAGAGAAACCTACACCTAAGGGAAAAGAATACGCTGTTCACGTATCAACTTCAAATACTCCGATCTCTACGAAACCAAGAACCTGTACCATGTGCAAGGAAGACCACACACTGTGTCACTGTGAAGGATTTATCAAACTTAATCCAACAGAGAGGTGCGAGTATCTGAAACAACACAATCTATGCTATAATTGTCTGGCCCCTGGACACTCAGCTTATAGATGTCGCCTGAAGATGTCCTGTCGTATATGTCACAAACGTCATCACACGCTCACGCATCAATCCACGCCCATGACGTCACCAAATCAACCAGACAGTAAGAACCAATCAAATAAAGAAGTTGAAACTCATCAAGATTCTGCAAAACCAGCCGAAACCAAGGTTACGCTTTCATCGCATGTCGCTGCTCATTTGTCCACTGCATTACTGGCCACAGCCCTGGTACCAGTGAGAAATTCCGAATCGGGACAAGTGACAGTGCTCCGTGCGCTGATTGACCACGGCTCCCAAGCTACATTTATGAGTGAAAGAGCGGCCCAGATATTACGATTGAAGAGAATGCCGACCAATGGCACTATCACTGGAATAGGCTCAACTAAAACAAATGTTAAACACGCCGCAGAAATCGAACTACTCTCCAGACACGACGCTTGTTTCAACTTAAAGATCAAAACGTACATCATGTCTACGCGACTCACTGCCAACTTACCGTCACGAACCATCTCCATCAGCACCTGGCCGCATCTGCAAGGACTTACTCTAGCGGATCCAAGCTTCAATAAATCAGGTCGAGTAGATTTATTACTAGGTGTTGACGTGTGTGCCCAAATCATGAAGGGTGAAGTTATCAAAGGTCCCCCAGGAACACCGTGTGCTCAAAATACCACCCTGGGTTGGATCCTGTTTGGGAACGTAGAAAACAAACTATCAGGAGATGAAATTATCGTCATGCACCTCAATCTTGATCTAAATGATATACTAAAAGGAATGTGGGAACAAGATCCATACGACAAACGAGAACCCACACCAGAGGAACGAAAGTGCGAGGAAATCTACGAGAATACAACTGTAAGAAACAAAGACGGACGGTATATTGTGACTTTACCAAAGAAATCAAACATGCTACTATCAACCCAAGGAGAGACGAGAACAATAGCATTAAAGAGATTATATCAATTAGAACAAAGATTCAAGAATAACCCAAACCTAAAGAACGACTATGCTACAGTCCTGAAAGATTACGAAACAAATTACATGGAAGAAGTACCAACCCAAGAAATGACCAATCCATCTGTGTACCTACCACACCACGCTATAGTTAAGGAAGAAAGGGAAACGACCAAATTAAGAACTGTTTTCAACGCTTCTCAAAGAGGAACAAACAATGTATCACTCAATGACGAACTGCTGGTAGGACCACAGTTACAAGATGACATGAGAAGTCTTATCATGAGATGGCGTATGAGAAAAATTTGCTTCGTGGCTGATATCCAAAAAATGTACCTGCAAATTATCGTCAGTGAAAGGGACAGAGATCTGCAACGTATACTGTGGAGAGTTAATGATAAAGAACCTGTCAAAGACTACCGTCTTACCAGAGTCACGTTTGGAACTGCTTCTGCTCCTTATTTGGCAGTAAGGACTTTGCATCAAGTAGCTAGAGATGAAGGATTAAACCATCCGGAAGCTGCGGAAATTATAAGACGTGACTACTTCATGGATGACATGATGTCTGGTAAAGACAATTTACCAGATGCAGTAAAGGTGGCCAAGGAAATAGACGCCATACTACAGAAAGGCGGGTTCAAACTGAAAAAGTGGTGTTCTAACGATGCTGACTTTCTCAAAGAATTTGAAGAATCTGAAAGAAGCTCTCACGTGAAGCTAGACATAACATTAGACGGAATCACACAAGCATTAGGATTACACTGGAATATGGGCAAGGATCGATTTCAATACAGCCTGAACCTACCTGCAACGTCAAAGACTACTACGAAAAGAACAATCCTGGCGGACCTACAGAGATTGTTTGACCCGCTAGGCTGGCTGGCACCTTCAGTTTTGCCTGCAAAACTTCTCATTCAACGATTGTGGATGCAAGGAGTAACATGGGATGAAGAAGTAGACGGAACCATAGCCGCTGAATGGAACAGCCTACGAGAATGTTTTCATCTATACTTACCTGATATTGAAATAGACAGATGGCTTTATACTACTGAAACTTTAATGAATAACGTCACAATCCACGGCTTTTGTGACGCGTCATCTCGAGCTTACGCGGCAGTTGCTTACCTCAGAGTACGAACAGCCACGGGTGACGTAAAGACATCAATCATTGCGGCTAAAACGAAAGTAGCACCGACTAAACCTCAATCATTACCGCGTTTGGAACTCAGTGGAGCTGTACTACTTGCAGGACTTTTGAAACGGATAAGAGAAGCCATGAATATACCCACCTGTCAGATATTTGCATGGACCGATTCCACTATTGTACTTTCCTGGCTTTTCGGTGATCCTACTAGATGGAATACGTACGTTAGAAACAGAGTAGTGGAAATACTTGACAACATCGGCAATCATAATTGGTACCATGTCAAGTCACCAGAAAATCCTGCTGACACTGCGTCACGAGGACAGTCCTTGCTAGACCTGAAGAACGACGAACTATGGTGGAGGGGACCAGAGTGGTTGAGAGAAGGAGAAATTCACTACAGCAGACCAAAGGCGATGATGACAGATCTGGAAAGAAAGGAAACATTACAAGTTAATCTAAAGCTTGACAATGAGAAAAGTATAGCCACAAAATTCGATAACTGTGACACATTACAAGAACTGCTTAAAGTGATATCGTACTGCAAAAGATTCTTAAAGGAAAGAAAATTAGAAAACAAAGACTCACCTGTAAACACGAAGGAGTTGGATGAGGCGCTGAAAACCTGCATAAGAGTAGCACAGAGGGATAGCTTTGAAGAAGAAATACAGCAACTGAAAACAAAGGTACAAATTAAAAGGAACAGTAAATTAAACAATTTAAAACCTTACCTGGACGATGATGGAATCCTCAGGGTGGGCGGGAGACTGCGTCACTCTGACTTAAATGAAGATGGCAAACACCCTATTATTCTTGATCGAGACAACAATCTTACGTCTCTCCTCGTCGCCGACGCTCACCTGAAGACGCTGCACGGCGGAGTTCAAGTTATGCTATGCTTCCTGCGAACTAGATTCTGGATCCTGAAAGTAAAGACTTTAGTTAAATCCAAGATTAAAAGATGTCTTATTTGTGCGAAATTAAACGCTACAGCAAGGTCACAACAAATGGGAGACTTACCTCGCGTTCGAGTTACCCCTGCGAAACCATTCTTGAATACAGGCATAGACTTCGCAGGTCCGTATCAGATTTTAATGTCTAGAGGCAGGGGAGCAAAGACGAACAAGGCATACATCGCTCTTTTTGTCTGTATGTCGACAAAGGCGATTCACCTAGAATTAGTAGGAGATCTCACGTCAGATGCTTTCATCGGAGCCTTCCGAAGGTTTGTGGCTAGACGCGGCAGATGCGCTCAGATATGGAGTGACCAAGGACGGAACTTTGTTGGGGCGAACAGGATTCTTACCGCAGATTGGGCTGAAGCTAAGTTACAATTCGATGGTCCAATCGCCGAGAAGTTAGCTATAGAAGGAACTAAGTGGCACTTTATCCCGGCCTATAGCCCACACATGGGTGGACTGTGGGAGGCGGGGGTGAAGTCTATGAAACATCACTTAAAACGGATCATAACCAAACATTTGACCTACGAAGAGATGAGCACCTTGCTATGTCAAGTTGAGGCTTGCCTCAACTCTCGGCCTCTAAGTATAATTGACGACACAGATACCGACAACCTTCAACCACTAACCCCCGGTCATTTTCTTATCGGTGAAACCCCTATCACTGTTCCGACACCACACCTCCAAGATATCCCAATTAGTCATTTGTCAAGATGGCAACATCAGCAAAGGTTATTGACTGACTTCTGGCACCGATGGCAGCAAGAATACCTGTCAAGAATGCAACAACGTTCGAAATGGCACAACAAAGTGAACGAGTTTGACATAGGACACATTGTGCTAATAAAATCCGATAATTTACCTCCGGGTAAATGGATGATGGGACGTATAGTGGACAAACATCCAGGTACTGACGGTGTGACGCGAGTGTACAGTGTGAAGAGTGGTGATAGTGTTGTGCAAAGATCATTTAATAAATTGTGTTATTTACCAATAGACATTGAAACATAAATTGTTTGTTGGTGTTAATTAATTGTGTAGTGTAAACTTGCTCGAAACCGATTGTAACTCAGTAGTTATCACTGTCTTTTTAGTTATGTTGAGAATACTTATTTTGTTAAAGGGCAAATAGGCCCTTTGGTGGGCGGTATGTTGAGTTAGAATCGTTGTATGTGTGCAGTAGATTAACAAGTAAGTAGGTATGTGTGTGTCCCATTATATTAATAAGAAATATTGTCATTTAAAACAGTCGCAAATAAATCAGCATAGTGCAAACACGTATTTCTATTACCCAAAATTCCCTCAAGCAAAAGTGAACCTTATATCCATAACAGGTAGATACTTCAAATCCCACAGCAGAGCAAAAGCCCCTTTTCTTGCTTAAAATGAGTTAGCCCTGTTCATCATGTTTGCTTACTGGGGGATGGTGATTTTGTCCATTAGGTAATCTGTGCCATTAGGTATTCATTTCCACCCAGCATTCATCCAAAAATACTCGACAAATTGTCTAATCAAAAGTGACACTTTTTCAATGACTAGTTTGCATTGATTTAAACTGACAAAATTTTCGTGTTTTGGATTTGTGAACAGCCTTCACAGGACTTTTTTGTTAACATTAATCGATGTTCGTTTCATCTCGGAAATCTATCAAACAGTTGTAATTAGCAATACAAACATCCTTATGATATTTTCCTTCCTCCAACTAGCTTCATCTTTCTATCTCACCGACCTTGACAATTCAAAAGTGCCTGTAATTGGTTTATTTGAAATAAATGCTTTGAGTTTGAGTTCCTACACTAGTAGAAACTTGTGTGTAAGAAAACGTCAATGCAATTGAAAGCAACATGAGAACATATACCACGTTCCGAACTCCCGAAACAACCTGACCACTACGGCATTAAAGGCCACTGCATGACCTTCATAGCCATTACATAACCACATAGTGATATACATATACCACCTGTCAACTCGGTTGCGAATTAATACCACATGAATACCCTCATATTCATACATGATTGAGCATGATACCTTATCCCGTGAGGGGCATAAACTTTATGAAGGTTGTTTCCGTTTTCGTAAACATTTTCATATGGGAGCTGTAAAAAAGATTGACAGTATCGTTAGCTTGCAAATGGGTATGAGGTTGAATGACATTTTTTATTGTTTGTATGTAGTCAATTAATCTTTGATGTAGTGGTTGGATTTGATATTTAAGGTTGTCTAGGAACTACAGGTGTGCTGCCTTTTCGGTTTGTAAGTAGTGTAGTATCTCGTTTTATGATTGCAGTACTTTAATTCTAATTACCACTGGCTTATAAAGTCTTGATCTTTATCAAGAAGCTTTTACCTTTAATATTATGAATAGTGTATTGGTTTCGGCTGATATACAGGGTGATTGGAAGATGGGTGCAAAGCTTTAAGGCGAAGATAGTACAGACAATTTAGAACCATTTAAGCCATGGTTGTCTTAGACGAAGTCTTACCAAATATTTTTAACCAAATTTTTAAGTTTTTTTTCGGAAATTCTCAAAATTTAATGTAAACTGCATAATTATGGCCAAATTGAATGATAAATGAATTCATTTTTTTATTTATTTAATTAAAGTAATGTGTAAGCAATCAAGCAAAACATGTTTTAGGCTTCTGTGTCATTAGACATTTTTTTTACAGACATTTAAGGCTCAGAAAAAATGAAAAAATTGTACAATACGTCTTTTAAACCTTATTAAAAAAAAAAATTGGTAAGACTTCGTCTAAGACAACCATGGCTTAAATGGTTCTAAATTGTCTATACTATCTTCACCTTAAAGCTTTGCACCCATCTTCCAATCACCCTGTATTTAAGCTAAATAATAATAGTTATGACAGAACAGTGGTGGCCCACTGGTAACGGCCGTGATTTAAGTGTTGTAGGTCGTAAGTTTGAACCCAAACAAACGCTTTACTTAGTCCAAATTATTTCATCACCACTGCTCTCAAAAGGGCGAAGGAAACCATCGTGAGGAAACCGGCATGTCTTACTAACAACGATTCGAAGACACATGACATCTACCAACTAGCACTGGGCCCGCGTAGTAGATTTCGGCCCACTTCCTCTCATCGAGAGGCCTGTGTTCCAGCAGTGGGAACATTATAGATTTATTACGCTAATGTTATGCTAAATAGGTATCTTGACATTTGATAGAAGGTAATTTGTCAGAGATTAGACAGGCAAAAACCAGCTTAGAACGGTTTTCAGGGATCTAGACTATCTTCAGATTTTCAAACCAGTAGAATTCTTTGATTGTAGCCAAGCCAATATCATCTCCCCAACCAATATGAAATCTAATTCAATAGAATTTCTGCTTTTTAATCCCCAGATGACCCATGGTGACTATCGATTTACAAACCAACAGACTCAAAAAAATTACAGATTCCTTTAAAGATCTTTGATTGTAGCCAAGCCCTTCATCTCCACGACCTACATGAAACCCATTTCAATAGAACTTCTGCTTCTTAATCCCCAGATGCCACAAGGTTTTTTTTTTGTGTGGGAAATCATCAAATAACTTCTCCCGCTCTTCGTGTCAGACTTTTACTGACTAAAACCCGCCCATGTTCCCTCAGTTGCCTGTGTGCCAGGGGCCGCGGTATCTCTTTCGAACAACCCGCACACCTGGCAGGCATCGGCCCTTGCGGACCCCACCAGTTGGTGCTGACATCTCTTTGAGGCGCGCGTGGAACACAACGCGCCGTCGACCCGGGCTTGGTCCTTACCGGACAGCGAGCTACCCATTACTCGCCGTCCGCAAGCCCGCGCTAGCAAGCTACGATGGCCGGAAATCAGCCTGGGATTCCCGACGCCCAGGGCGTCTCCCGCGGCGACTACGGCCGTGAGGGCGCATATACTGCCTCTCCCTCACGTGCGCCGGCTCCCTCTTCGCGAGCATTACTGCTTCGCAGAAGGAGGTGACGGCTACCCATGCACTCTCGCTCCGTACCATGACCTGGACCAGGGCCGGACGTGAGAGATCGCCGCCGCCGATCGCGTCCACGAAGACACGGCGGTGCTCCGCCCAAGCCGGGCAGACCTCCACCGTATGCTCCAATGTGTCCTCAGGGCGATCTTCGCAATGGAAACACCCGGGCGTTTCCTCCCGCCTTATGCGAAACAGGAACCTCCCGAAACAACCGTGCCCGGTGAGGACCTGCGGAAGGTGGGGACGCCATGCCGCCTCTCAAGCCACTCCTCAAAAAGGGGACTTGCCGCCGCTATCGTGGCGTGCCCAGATGGCATGGTGACTTCCGAAGTACAAACCAACAGACTCCAAAAAATTACAGATTCCTTTAAAGATCTTTAATTGTAGCCAAGCCCTTCACCTCCACGGCCTATATGAAACCTATTTCAATACAATTTCTGCTTCTTAATCCACAGATAATCTTCCTAGACTCCAGCCCAGCGGCAGTTTACAAGAAGCTAACAGATGGTTCAGAATGGTCACTGCTGAACTTTCGCGACGCTTCGGGCGGGCCTCCGCTCTTCGACATATCTCTTCTGGATGTACTGCAGGGAGTCAAGGTGGCTCATGACGCTCGCTTCTTTGACTTTGATAATTTTGATGCGGAGCAGTATCTGTTTTATGAGGTAAGTGCGTGTGTATTGTAGGGCTTACACGAGCCGTGGTACTTTTAGTAGCGTAGCTTTAGCTGAAGTTATAGGCCTACAATACTGCGTATCACTTACGGACATAAGGTTAGTTTCGGGCCCGAACTAATAATGAATAGCATCACGATTTGACTGCTGTCCCTCTTCCCTATGTGTTTTTGCTAGTAGAACGAATTTAATTTGACGCTTGTATTGACGGACCAACTACTTTTGGACGAGCTCGTATCTTCGTTGATGGACTTAGAAGGTAGACCCAGAATACATACGGTGTTGCCGTTAAATAAGAAGTAATACGTAAAGTATTCCTTCTTAAATTTTAGCTTTAAATTTCAAGAGGACGTGTTCACTTTTACGCTTCTTAAATATCTGATAATACCAGCCTATGATTGACCCAATTTCATGATGTGTGTCATAACTAGAGATCGGATATTCGGATGCATATTCACCTAAAGTTGAGATGTTGGTTAACATGGAATGCGCTTTTGTATCGAAAAAGTCTTAATTTAGGTAAGTAATTTGTTTATTTTTGTTTTAACTAATACAAACCAGCACATATACATATTTGTATCGGGTTAAACATTAATTTTAAATGAATACACATGTGAATAGTTATGCAATCAAGAATCCCGGGGTTTTTAATAAATATTACAAATAATTTATAAAGCCGTTTCCATACTTTCATAGCTAAAAATTATCTTTAGGTAAATATGCGTCCGAATATCCGATCTCTGGTGATAACCGTCTTCTCATACAGAGAAGGCACGAGCATTACTCACCACGCTTGCTCAAGAAGGTCTGGCGATTTCATTATCTACCAACTATAAGTCTAGCACCCTAATTGAAAATGACTACCTTTTTCTATAAGATTGAGTAGCATAAAGACAGAATTTCAAGTTGTTTCAACGCTTAATCAAACAATATAGGAAGAAAAGAAAATAAGTTTTTTTGCGGTAAATACGACGCAGAATAAAACAGAAACACAAGAAAGAACAACTTGGGAGAAAATAATATACGTCACATTCACGCAAAACGGCCATCGCTGAACATAATGCTACGACCCTAAACGATACAGAGCCCCAGCTGGTTTTCAGCGACAGCCGGAGTTGACGCACTGAAGACAACCGGTACAGCATACGATATGATACAAAATATATAACAAAAAACAAGAATAAAAAATATGTAATGTCTATTTGATGCGTTACCCTCTTATTTAAAATGTTGCTTAAAGTTAAGAGATGTATAAACGTCAAAAATGTATGGTTATGGGTTAGACAGTCCCTAATCATTACTTAACTTTAAGAAACGTTTATAAATAAGGGGGTTAATGTTTTTGGAAACAGTATTGTTTGACTTTTGTACACTATTGTAATTGTACCTTGGCGAAATTATGGCACAGTTAACGAGAATGTCGTCGACCTTTCCCGCACTGAGTGGGCTGTATATCCGCGACACAGTTCGGACATCCTACACAACTAATAAAAATTATATTCATTTGTTTACTGCAGTAATATATTGTCTGTACAGTCCAGAACAGAGAGTAACATTCGTATATTGCCTTTGTTTTTACACAGGTAATAAATATTAATGTTATCACACTGTTGGCAATATTCAATTAACTTGCAAGTTAGCTGCCTGGTTATTTTTTCTAGCTGTACTTTTACTTTGTAATAGACTTAGGGCTGATTTTTCAATAGTCAGTTAACTTTTATTTGGAGTATAACTCTGATAGTTTGGCATATTGTCTATACAAAAGCTCTCAAACCGACTTTATTCCTCAGAAAAAAGTTATCTGTCTATTGAAAAATCAGCCTTTAGTAAAAATAACCCATACTCCCTCTTTACAGAAAGTCGAAAACGGCGACCTTAACTGGATAATCCCGGGGAAAATGCTAGCCTTTTCCGGCCCCCACCATCGCTCGCGGTTAGACCGCGGCTACCCCCTCCACAGCCCCGAACACTACCACGATTACTTCCGAACTCACCACGTCACGACGATCGTACGACTCAACAAAAAGTCGTACGACGCCCGACAGTTCACGGCGCATGGCTTCGAACATCGAGAGCTGTTCTTCATAGATGGTTCCGTACCTTCGGATTTGATCGTGAACCGGTTTATAAGGATCACTGAAGCTGCGAAGGGGGCTGTTGCTGTACATTGCAAAGGTGAGATAAAAATGTCTTTTTAGAGTTAAAGCAACACATTTTCAAATAGTGGCATCTTTATATTACTTTGCAAGAAAGCCTGCTAGAGGTACTCGATTGTGAAACTAACTTGGATTTCTGAAAGCCTGTACCCTAACTGCGTAAAACACTATCAATCAGAATGTGACTCATTTTAAAAGATGTTGCTAATCCATTGCTCCATATATTCGAAAAAAAAAATGTTTTTTCAATGCCGTAAATAACGCAATGAATATTGTTGAACTGTCAAAATGAAATCCATTCATACTGTTAGTGTATTACAGAACTACCCCTCTGTTCTTATTTTATTTAATTAACCACAATTTAAATAGAAAAAAAATATACTGATAGGTATAAATAGACCTTTAATATCGCCCTTAACCGGTTGATTGCCGTAATTACAGAAAACAATTAAAAAGCCATTGTGTTTCACGTGGATTCACGTTCCGGGTGACAAAGGGCTAATCCCATTGATTGCTCACGTATAATAAACTTTACCCAAGAAAAACGAATGCTTTACTTTAAATCTCAGCCATTAGACATTTGTATCTAATGTAAAATATTTACAAAATATCCCATTTTTATTTCCAGCGGGCCTAGGTCGTACAGGCACACTAATCGCCTGCTACTTGATGAAGCATCACGCGTTCACTGCGCGGGAGTCGATCGCGTGGCTGCGTATCTGTCGCCCCGGCTCTGTCATTGGGCACCAGCAGTGGTTCCTTGAGAAGTAAGTTTCTGTATTTGCATTTATTAAAAGTCTGGAATGGATCCTGCGGAGGGCCCTCAAGTTCATAAAAACCCATTAAAAAACTTTTTCTTAAAATATTCATTCATAATCAGAGATCGGATATTTGGATGCATATTCACCTAAAGTTGAGATGTTGGCTAACATGGAATGCGCTTTTGTATCGAAAAAGTCTTAATTTAGGTAAGTGATTTGTTTATTTTTTGTATTAACTAATACAAACCACCCCTCCTCCGGTAGGTACATACACATATTTGTACCGGGTTAAACATTAATTTTAAATTAATACACATCTGAATAGTTATGCAATCCAAGAATCCCGGGGTTTTTAATAATTATTACAAATAATTTATAAAGCCGCTTCCATACTTTCATAGCTAAAAATTCTCTTTAGGTAAATATGCATCCGAATATCCGATCTCTGTTCATAATCTGCCTAGCCTTTTCCTCACTATGTTGAAGTCGGCTTCCAGTCTAAGCATATGCAGCTGAATACCAGTATTTTACTTGGAGCCACTGCTAATCTGCACAACCCAGTTACTGGGTAATACGATACCCCTTGGTAAGACTAGTTGTCAGACTTTCGGTCTTTAGACGACCCGTAACGACACTCAAAGATCTGCGAATGACCAACGGCGAGGAATCTTAATATGTAAATATGGTCAACCCATCCACGGACCATCCGCGTCAAGCGTAGCGTAACCTGATCAATTGAAACATGCAGCTGTAGCCACTTAGTTACAAGCATCAACTGTTTTATCATACCAGTACCTCACAAATTAGTTTATTCATCAAAATCTGCATAATTTCTTCCAGTGTCCAACCCCGAATGCACGCAGAAGGCGAGTCGTACCGGCGCCGACACAACATCACCTCTCTCCCCATCTTCGAGAGAGGCATATACCCCGAAGTCCCAGAACCGGACGACACCACAGACGCGCCCGTCGACAACAAACCCGTCTCGCTACAGACCATACTACACACTAGTAAGATAACCAACAAGGTCAGTAAAGGACATGAATTTGTGAAACCATTTTTTTGTAACAATATTTTAATTTAATAGTGTCATGGAGTTTCATGCTCCTTCTCCTTTGGAATGGGCAACTAGCTGCATCTTTCTGAGTATTAAAAGTGCCTGTTATTATTAAGAAAATCGTATTGACCCTAGCATTACCTTAAGCATTTAAAATTGAGTCTTACTGCCTTGAAATAAGATTTTATTTTCTTTGGCTCGGTTGGCGATAGGTATGGCAGAATACAAATTTTTTGAAAAAAAAAATCTGTATTAAAATTCACTGAAATTAATTCAGTAGTCAATTAGGAACGAACTACTTTCAAGGTCTTGCGTTGATTCTGTTACACGTTGTAGTAGTTTTCGACGATATATCAGACTCCTTAATTTATAAAGCGTCGCAAAACTTACGGGAGTCGCGCAACAATTTATAATTAACTCATTAGTCGACACTTCACAAGCTAAATAGACCATTCGTTACCCAAATACTCGTACCCTAAATAACGAATTTGTATTTCTATTACAGTTGGACAACGCCCACGTGCTTAATGCGAACGAAACTGACTCCGAAAACAACGTGACGTCAGTGATCGGCAAGTACAAGACAACTCCTAGCCCCATGCTACCCACTAAGACAGTATTCGCGCCAAAAATGAACTACATGATGCCTACGAACAACATACGCAATGCCAACAACACCAACTTGAAACAACCACCACGAATCATCAACTCTACGTTAAAATCTCATTACGCGTCCAAAACTTCCACCTTCCCCCAACTAGAAGTGCCAATTCAGCAGCCAATAAGTTAACAGGCGGTGTTAAACCATTTACTGGTAAAAGCAGCTTCCACGGCCAAAGGGCCAATCTCGCCCGGCCCACGTTAGGATACACACACGGCGCAAGCCCCTTAAAAACATTCACAAGAAAAACTGTCACCGTCACCAAAATTGGCAACAATGACAGTGCAGTCGTCACAACCCTCAATAATGTAACATCAACCTTATCAGCACTGACAGAAAACTGCCATTTGAATGGCAAAAACCGTCTCCCGTCTGAGCCAAATCTCAAATCTGTTGTACAGAATAAACCTACCAACTCCAACATGAATGCTCGGAAGAAACTCATAGTAAGATCTAACTCAAGTTCTAGAAAGAAGCTTCCTAAAAGTAATTTGCCTAAAACTGGTCTCGAATCTACACAAGATCTGTCTTCTAGTGATACTAATGTCACTAATATCTCCGCGGATTCTCTTGAAGCTCCGTTCAGATTTAGGCGAAAAAGGGACAAGTCGAACAGTCCAGAACCTATGGACTGTATCACTAATTCTGTTATCACAGCTGATGTAACGCCTGACAATTACGAGGAAACTAATAACTCTCAAGGAAATAAGTTATATAAGATTAAAGCGCTGCGGAAGAAATGCCCCGCTTTCGGCGTCAGTTTGCTGAAGAAGGACGGTGTCCAAACACGGTCGAGTAGTTGCGCTAGTAGCTCGACCGTCAAGAAAAAATGATCTCTGTGAATAACCCGACAACTAGCAAGTAGTTCGTGTGTAGTCTAGAGTTTTAACGATGTGCATAGCACACGAGGATGTTGTAATCTGTGTAATTTTTACTTTTGATGAATTTGTTTAGATGCTTCCTAACAATTTTTTAACAATCGACTGAACTTTTTTATTGAACTCATATCAAGTTTAAAATAATCTGCTATAAAAGACACTTTATCTAAACAAATTTATCAATGTTTTTGATGTATAGTTGTTATATGCTACTCGACCCCGCGGTAAGCGAGCCTACTATATATAATCTCATTAGTAACTACTACAGTACAGTTAGCTAGAGGTCGATTGATTGACTAGTGATGTGGCTGATGATACATTTACATATTTGTTGATATACTTACGTTATTTTTTTGTTAATGGCATTTTGCGTCCGACTTAATATAAGCTAAGCTCTGTAAGTGAAATAGTGTTCAGTGAAATATATAATTGCATATATCCTATAACAACTGTTGAAAATATAAACAGGAACAAATTAGCTGGCAAGGCAATACTTTACCCACGTGTTGGGTATCGATCGAAAACTAAAGAAACAAAAAAAAAACAGCTTTCGATCGGCGAAGGTGCCCGTAATCGGTCAGAGAACCGCGTCGGCCGGGCGCACGTAGATCGCTCAGCTGTTTTTGCATTTTTTGTGGAACTTACGAATTTCCAAAAACCATAACATAACAGTCGTTTGATTGCCTTAGCACGTGCCAGTGTCATTTCAAGTTAAACAAATTTCGAATGATGACAAAATCATTTTTTTCGTTTCATTAGTTTTCGGTGTCGATATCCAACACGTGGGTATCGTATTGCCAGCTAATTTAATTTGACCCTGTATACAATACATATATCAATAGTTGACTATATATATTTTAAATATCCCTCTGTTATGTATTGCATGTACCTGGAGTATAACAACGACATAAATATTTATAATAAGCTTATAACTATAGCATTAGACAATCAGTTGATCGGCGTAGTTGTAAGAAGAAATATTTTTGTAGTGTAATTTAATAAGTGATTACAAAATGCCATTTTCTTTAGCTTTTATTGAGCCTCTTGTTGTTTAGATATTATCAATAGGTTGAATGTGTTACATTTTGTTATCGGCGAGTGATTATTATTCGTTTACGCAGGGTGAATTTGAATTCATTGGCACTAGTTTAGGGGTTGAAAATATTAATGTATCATCATCAGTGATCGGATAATCGGGCTCTAAGATACCTAAACTTCACTTTTATTCCACGAAAGAATAATACGGTCATGCCTTTTAGAATCTCGGATCCCGGAATCGTTTGAAATTCCTGAGATTGCTAAAAGTGTTACCTGCATACAAAATATCAATTCTTGCTTTGATACCCAATAGAATATTGAGCACCATCAGCTATAATTTAATTTAATTACCTACAAACAAAAAATAAACACTTTTGCTATGCTTCCTTCTTTTTTCATTAATTTAACAACGGACCACGCGCGCGCTCTCAGCTGTGAGTCATTTGACCCCGGTGTCAAGCGATTCACAGCTGATAGCGCGCGTGCGATCCGTACGGTGGTTAAATTAATGACAAAAGAATTATGCACGGTAAAAGATTTTTTTGTTTGTTTGTAGCTAAGTTAAGTCTACGTCTGTCTTGTAGTATAAGAATTCATATTCATAAGTACTTTCTGCACCATAAAAATCGCCAATGAATTTAAAGTCAGTTTGTATCATACATTTTATAATGTATAAACGTTTATATTAGTCGTGTTTAGATATTTATGACTTGCAATTATGATTTTTATTAATGCTTGATGTACACTGAGACTTGGTTTGTGCAATATAAAGTATTTTATATAAAGCGGTGGACATATGACCTGATATTGCCTTGGATATATTTTCTACATATACCGCAACGAGTCTTAGGTATACACTTGATAGTTATTATTGAAATAGTATATTATAACAATATATAATATATGTACAGAATGGCAGGGACATCGACGCCCAACCTGTTATCATAGATTCTTTACCCACCTGTGTTGTGATGAATCGTTGGTTATTTAAAAAAAAAATGCTGACCGTACCTAACTTACTTATACATTTTAGGCTCATAGGTATTGCATTTTTGTAAGAAACAGCAGATTTTTTTTTATTAACTGCCGAAAATTTTCAACGCAGTGGATTCAGAATTATCTACTAATTTCATGATAACAGGTTGTGCGTCGATGTCTCTGCCACCCTGTATATAATTTTATATAGTATAGTTGTAACATTTCACGAACGCGCGTCAATCATTGCAATTTATTCCTTATGACAAAGACATAAGAGTAACATGAAGTATGACGCCAGCTCGTGAATTGCAAGGACTTAACTTCTTAGTGTGCGTTGAGTCAACTATATGAAGGTTATGTTTGAAACTTGTCACAAAGAGGGTAGCTTCATGTTAACATTGATTAATGTTAATATTAGTTGTAGTATGTGTAAAATGTTTATACGTTTTTAGGTGAAATTAACTATTATACTAAAGCGTTTGTTTAGTCACAAATGTATGCGGTTGCGGTTAAAATATAATATCCTTCACCCTATTTTTGCTTTAGTAAATGTTCCGGTGGGAATTACAAAACATTTGATGCTTTTTAGGTTTCCGTACCCAAAGGGTCAAACGGGACCCTATTACTAAGACTCCGCTGTCCGTCCGTCTGTCTGTCTGTCCATCTGTCACCAGGCTGTATCTCATGAACCGTGATAGTTAGACAGTTGAATTTTTCACAGATGATGTATTTCTGTTGCCGCTATAACAACAAATACAAAAAAAAACAGAATAAAATCAATATTTAACGGGGCTCCCATACAAAAACCTGATTTTTTTACCGTTTTTAAGTCCGACTCGCACTTGGCCGGTTTTTATTACAATTTGAACTCAAAAATCAATCTAACTAGCCTTTAACAACTATGTTGAGATCGGTTCCCAAACCGGATACAGCTGAATACCAGTATTTTACGTGGAGTGTCTATACTGCCTCTAGCAGGCAGCGGTGGCGAAATGTCGTGAAGTGCATCACATCTGCCCCTTCCAATACTGCTACGAGTACGTAACGATCACGATCGCTCTGTCAAGAGCGTACCGGATAAGAAGAGTCTATACTGCCTACTGGGTAACACGGTACCCCTTGGCAAGATTGTCTGTCAGACTGGGGCTTCTAACTACCTGTAACGACTGTCAAAGATCTACAAAAAATGCCCTTGGTCCCGACCAAGGGCATTTTTTATTTATTTTTGGTTGGGATGTCATCAAATATCTTCTCCCGCTCTGGGTGTAGCAGGAGGGCGTGTCAGACTTTCACTGACTAAAACCCACCCGTGTTCCCTCAGTTGCTTGTGTGCCAGGGGCCGCGGTATGTCTTTCGAACAACCCGCACCCCTGGCAGGCATCGGCCCTTGCGGAACCCACCAGTTGGTGCTGACATCTCTTTGAGGCGCGCGTGGAACACAACGCGCCGTCGACCCTGGCTTGGTCCTTATCGGACAGCGAGCTACCCATTACTCGCCGTTAGCAAGCCCGCGCCTACGGTGGCCGGGAATCAGCTGTGGATTCCCGACGCCCAGGGCGTCTCTTGCGGCGACTGCGGCCGTGAGGGCGCATATACTGCCTCTCCCTCACATGCGTCGCCCCCCTCTTCGCGAGCATTACTGCTTCGCAGAGGGAGGTGTCGGCTACCCATACACTCTCGCTCCGTACCATGGCCTGGACCAGGGCCGGACGCGAGAGATCGCCGCCGCCGATCGCCTCCACGTGAACACGGCGGTGCTCCGCCCAAGCCGGGCAGACCTCCACCGTATGCTCCACCGTGTCCTTAGGGCGATCTTCGCAGTGGAAACACCCGGGCGTTTCCTCCCGCCTTAACCGAAACAGGAACCTTTCGAGCCAGGACCAACGGCTTAACGTGCTTTTTGAGGCACGGAGGGGACTCGATATGTAATGGACCGTCAGCCATCCATGAACCGTTTGCGGCAAGCTTAGCTTAACATTCAATTGACCCGTGCGGCCATGAGCCCCTTATTATGTTTTGAACTAGATGATGCAAAAATGTAGGTATATAGCTCTTCTAAATTATATTTATTTATTGGAACTAAATACAGTTTTTTTGTATTGTTCTTTAAAATGTCTGTTACTGTTTATACAAATCTTATTATTTAATTAAATAATTAAAATTCCCAATTTCGATAACTGTAATAGAGCATATAATTATTATTTTAAATGTATAATAATACTTTTAGTGTTATATTTTGACCGTAACTGTAATATTACTGAGCCTATCAGAAGTTCCGTGAAACTGTACGAATTTACAGTGTCATATCAGATTTGTACATGCTTGTGTGTTCTGCTCGAACCGTAAGCTTCTTATAAAATTGTGGTGCCTACAATTCGATTATTTGCTTAGTGGATTAATCGAACAGTTTCCTTTTAATTGCACATCGACTCGGTTCTTGCTGATTCAATTTCTTAATCAATTTTGGTTCGATTCCTGATTTTCAAAATATGAGTTAGTTGATTTTGATTCGATTACTTAATCGATTACAATCGACTACGTTATCGATAAATTTGCATTAGTCTGATATAAATGTAGTCGATTTGTAGGCACTAAATGTTAATAGTATAATTCATTACTGTTGAATGTTGTGAAGACTGTTGTCTATGCCATTTATCGTAAAAGTATTATTTAATAAATCTGTACTTACAGTTCGATTCTTATATATGTGCATTATTATTGACTTGTTATTTAAATAACACTAGCAACTAAATTAATCTGTTAATTTAATTTCTTTATTCTGTGCCATTAATTTAAATAAAAATATAAATACATATTGCAATTTAATTGTAAGTACAGCTAACGGTATAATATGAATACGCTTTTGTGGTGCGGCAGCTAAGAAAGGTAACATTAAATAATTAACTAATAGTCATGTGAATATGACTCGATATTTCGTTGTACTGCTATCTACGTTTTTAATAACTTGTAAATATTATATTGATTCTATTATTTAATCATTATAAAAATATTATTTTACAGAATTTTATTGAATTTAAAAAAACATTTTTTCCTTGCAATATCTTAACGTTTTTGTAGTATATTTGAAAGTTTATTTTACATTTATTTTATATTAATTTTATAAATCTAAATTTATTCATGTCATAAGGTTCAAAATATCATCTTTACTAATGAATCGTTCCTATAATTGAATAAAATAAAAAATGTATGCGTTTCTTTAAAGTTTTATTATTCGATGCGTTGCTTTACAGGCAATATAAAATACGATTTTATTTCAACTCTATTTTTGTACTTACCCAGTGAGGCGTTTGCCTCATATAAAGCAGCTTTATAAGGGGGCGTCCATTAATTACGTGAGGCAATTTTGGGAATGTTTTGACCGCCTGGTGAGATTTTGTGAAATTTGGGTCCCCCCCGCATAATCTCACGTGAGATATTTCAAATACGTGGTTTTAGTGTAAAAACGTTATTGTGCTTATTTGCGTTGGATTTATGCGTTGCATTTGGCTGGCTTGGCTGGCCGGTGTCGGTTCAACCATCGAGGAGCTACTGTGCTACTTTGTGGCGTTAACATAACCGCGATAAATATTATTTTGTAAGTTTTAGCCATATTGGCGGAAAAACATGTTTTCAATAATTTAACCCGGTTTTCTCGTAAAATTGTTTCTTTGCGTAAGATCCCCCTTCGCCCCACGTGAGATTCGACTCGACCCCCTCCCCCCCCCCCCCCCTAAACGCCTCACAAAATTAATCGCCCCCTAAGTTGTTCCGACAGAGGCAGTAGCAGTGGTAGTAATATTGTAATAAACATGAATCGCTTTAGCATGGCAATAGCGGTCATTGTCGTTTCCCTAATATCTCTCCGTAAGAATCTAAACAATAAACTATGTATCAATCAACTCGGCCTATCACGGACCACTGCTGGACAGACCTTTCCCAGGATGCGCACAACAACACTGTACCCCGCATCCAGTCTGTCCCAGCCACCATTTTATTAAGATCATCTGTCCATTTTCACAACGTATGGACGTTAACGGACTTTATTTCAGTTTTTTAAATAAAGAACGTTAGAAATGTTATGAAATGTCTATGACCGCTATTACCACGCTAAAGCGATTCGGATATATCTGACATTGTCAGATAGTACAATTACTGCCACCGCCTCTGTCAGAACCACGCATTACTCAGATTATAGATTACTAAGGCGTCCTACACATGTTCGAGTCGGCATTAGCCCGGCTATGCCAAATCAAACCAACTCGAATATCTATGTGTGTAGCACCCCTAACATAGATTTAGCAGCTATCAGGCACCTTTTTCTTAAAAAAGAAGATCTAATGGTTTTTTGGCTGCTAAGCGATAACCCGCCATCTTTAATATTAGTCATGATTTTTGTGACCTTATGACAAAACTGTGCTGTGGTGCATGCAATTTGTTTTTGGCAATCGTTATTTTTATTTAAATAACAATCATTAATGAGAATAAACTTGGATAAATAGACGCCTAAATAAAACATTCGTTTTCAATATGGCTTCGTGTTTAAGTATGTATTCGTTTTTTTTTGTTGTTTAATACCCATTTGTATTCGATTCAATTTTTTATTCCTAATGACGTCTATGAAGCCAAGTTTAAAAAATCAAATAGGCGAAATATTATAATTTGTAAGAGTTGTATTTTTATTATTGAAGATATTTTTATAACGATATGTTGGTGCGCAGGAGTGGATCGGATCAAGGGACCAGAGCGTTGTAGTGATACAATTGTATTGTAATTGTTTTGCATCTGTTGTCTAGAATTTAAAATATTAATTATGTTGTGATCTTGAGATCTAATCAGTTACTAATGTAATGCACTATTACCTTTAGGTATATATGTATATGACCGAGGTAACACCATCATTTCATGGTGTACAAATGCTTGTGCTTAATAAAATTAAAAAGATATATTCCAATTTATTTTGTTGTTTTATTTACAATGTCTATAACAGAAGGTGAATGGGTACAAATAAGGCGAAGGCGGATTACCCTAATTTATAGGTATTTAATACCAGATACATAAATATTAAGTAGTCATACATTTTACGTATATCGATAAAGTTGTAACAAAAAAAACATGACTTATAAAACAATATTTTTTACAAGCAAATAGTTCATCCTTAAAACAAATCAACGTTCTCAAATCGAGCAATCATGACACTATGTAAAAGCGTTATCTTTCTTTTGGCCATAAATTCAGAAGACCAGACTAACGAGGCAGTTGCAGGATTTGTCTTGTCTAAACATAAGCGTGGGGCCGAATTTTGAATTGTTAAAGTCAATTGTTTCGATGCGAAAAATAGATGGTGCTATCCGAAATGTATAGCTCCATCTCTCTCACACACTGGAACAATCATGGTTTTAAAACGTCATAACACACTCTGTTCATCCGACCTGAACCCTGTCCCCCTAGCACGAATAAGTGTAATCGTTAAGTTTATTAGACAAAAATTTTAGAATCGGTTTTTTTTATCTCCCATAATTTTCCAACAATTTAGCATGGATTGTTTATTTTAGTGCTGCTAATATTTCTGCTCGGAGGTTAATTTAAAAAAAAAATCGTGCCAGGGGTACAGAATACAGCTAGAGTGCTACAAGAAGCTTTTAGCGCCTCAATGACATTATTTTAAGGCGTTCGAAACAATTTGACAAAACAAAATGGCGGCGTTAATGCCAAATTTGGTCACGCGCCAAAAAAACATAGCTTAGTATACACATCTCAAGAGTCCTGATAGCAACTAGAACTCGTACTGCGACACGATTACGACCAGCCTGGCTACTGCGCTGCCAGCGAACATGGTGCGTTGGTACAGAGACATGGTCAGCTCGAGTTCCACCACCTGCGGCCCTTGGAGCGAGCATAGCAGGGAGATCACGCAGATGTTGCCTGCAGGACGCATGCTGGAAGGTTGAAGCAAGAGTTTGGTTAGTGGTTTTAGTAATTATACTATAATAATCATTTTAGAATAAATTACATATTGATGTTTATTTTCTTTTTTTTACTCCTTTTAAAACTGTATGTTGTAAGTAACACATTTGTTTGTCTATTCCTATGTTGACATTAGTATCTAAGCCAAATAAAATGGGAGAGGGCGCTGACTCGTGACATACAGGTACACCTTAGTTCGGGAGTCAGAGGCTTCAAAGAAGTTTTTGTAACCTATTATGTCAATAAAGATGAATTTGAATTATTGCTGATTTCAGACACTTCACTCCAGTCATCATTATCATCATCTACCTTGCCTTTTCTCAACTATCTGTGGGTCGGCTTCCAGTCTAACTGGATGCAGCTGAAGACTAGTATTTTACGTGGAGTGCCTGCATATCTGACCTCCACAACCCACTAACAGGGTTGGTTCACTCGAGTGAAGGTTAATTTTTGTTTAATTGCACGTTCAGAGGACACTGAACAAAATGAAAGTATAGGTATTAACGTCCATCTGCTCCTATCATTTCATTTTTCGATCATTTGGTCGGCGATTGCCGAAAGCTAACGTCTTTGGATCGGTTCACATATGAATTCATTTTACACTTTTAATTCATTTTCCGTTCACTTCGAGTGTAAGATATCCAATGACAGGCAAAAACGAACAAAAAACTGAAGCGCCTGTCGCGATCGGCTTAACATTCAGAGCCCGTACTGTATTTAATTATTTACAGGGCAAGTCAAAGTGTCAGTAAACCTATGGTACCTACAAAATTGCTTGATACTTAACTTTTTGACACCATGTTGTTTTTTTCCCACTAGGAAATAAAGTATGGATTCTGATGGACGGTGGCTTATCTAGTAAGCTGATAATTTGCCAGTGTCGTGCCCCCAAACTGCACAAGGACCATACCTACTAAGAAGGAATTTAAATAATTTTGCCAGAACTTACTCGAAACATCTAAGATCAGCAGGCTTAACTCCCGGGGAGGCTTCCACAGCTATCATACGCATCTCGAAGCTCACAATAGACTCTTGCCATGAGGGGCCGTGCATCGTGAATAGATCGACCTGGAAGATACACCCGGACATAAATTAATAGGTACTGAAGATAAATGATTTGGAACCTGGGACTGTACCACCACTTCTAGACTAAAATGTTGCGGCTAAAAAGCAAGATTTTAGTCTTTCTTACGTTAGGATGAGAAGAGATGGAGTTATGCAAGAAATATCTCTTTCCCACTGAGCCTAAGAAGATCACGTGCTGAAGCCCTCTGACAAAAAAGGGCATAGAAGGCAAAACAGCAGAATAACTTACCCCTTTTCTAATATCAGACTTATCTGCCGATCTGCAGAAAAGAATTAAATGGCGCAACAAACACTCCCAGTGTTTATTGCGCCCACGGATATCGAATGCGCCATTTAAATTCTTTTCTGTCTGTCTAATTTTTTTTGTTTTTTTTTTTATATTTTTGGGTGGGAAATTATCAAATAACTTCTCCCGCTCTATGTGGAGCGGGAGGGCGTGTCAGACTTTTACTGACTAAAACCCACCCGTGTTCCCTCAGTTGCCTGTGTGCCAGGGGCCGCGGTATCTCTTTCGAGCAACCCGCACCCCTGGCAGGCATCGGCCCTTACGGACCCCACCAGTTGGTGCTGACATCTCATTAAGGCGCGCGTGGAACACAACGCGCCGTCGACCCGGGCTTGGTCCGTACCGGACAGCGAGCTACCCATTACTCGCCGTCCGCAAGCCCGCGCCTACGGTGGCCGGGAATCAGCCTGGGTGATGTGTAATTTTGACGTTCAAATATTGCTGATTCCCAGCCTAATTTTAATATACTTATGACTTTTGATTTTAGATTTTCATCTGGCTTTTGAATTTTATAAGCTGAAGAAGGCAAGTAAGAGAGAACTAATCTGTTTGATACTTACGCTTCCCGAAGGTAGGTAGATGTTAGCGACGAAGGTTATAAAGTTGTAACTGTAGGTACTGGGCTGCTGAAGACATGTCCAGTCGCCGACCTGGCACGACCGCTGTACGCGGGCGCAGCGGCTAGAAATATACACATTGTCACTAGTTGAGTCCGACCCAAAATGTTTTTTTTTTCGGCCGAATACGAAATTCTGACTGATCAGCATTTTCAGCAAAAACTGGAAAACGACAAAAAATCGTTTTGTTTGTCGATAGGGTTTTTTAAATGCAGTGTCAATCTTTTAATAATAATATTTAACCGTTCAAACTTATATCACGGCACTGGCAGATGATAGGTTTTATTCAAGATTTCCCTTAAGTGGCTCGCATCGCCCGGGCTTCCAGTATAATGGTACAGTGGGCTGCATAAATTAGGTACCCCAGTTGTAATAAAATTTTAATTCAACTGGGATACCCAATTGATGCAGCCCACCGTGCAACAGTTATGATGAAACACAGATTGTACTAATTGATTGTGTTGTACCTCCTTATTTGTTTGAAGCCGACTGTCAGCTTTAAAAAGATGAGTACATCGACTAGTATTTACTTGGTACAATCTGTGTTTCTTTTTACATGTGTAGGTAGCTACAATTACCCAAGGTTTCTTTTTAGCCATATGGGTACGGAACCCTAAAAAGCAGTAAGCAACTTACTGTTTAGCCTCGAGCCTGTACCCTGGAGGGCAGTCGATGTGATGACAGTGGTAGCTGCCGCGCGTGTTCTGACAAACATAGCCCGCGTCGCTGCCACAGCGTGCCTCGCCTGATTCACACTCATCTATGTCTGTAAATTAAAAATATTATGATTAATTTTATGCTAGATAACTACATGTCGCCTGTAATCTCCGAAGGATAGGCAGAAGTGTACCCATAGAACACCCAAGTTTCGCCAGTTATGTTGAGGCGAATCAGCATTACTCACCGACACAGCTCCTGCTGTCTTCCGATAGTCTGTAACCAGCCGGACAAGAGCACCGGTAGCTGCCGGGCTCGTTGACGCACTCGCCACCGCACAGCTTGCCGCGCAGGCGCGATGATGAGTACTCTTCACATTCGTTCACGTCTACGCAAGTTCTGAGAAGAAATTATTTTTCAACGTAAGCAAACGTGTAACTAGTTCAGTTTTCTGAATTCCTGATGGGCACTTACCTGTTCAGAAATGGTTACTCAAACACTTAATATTCCGTTCATAATCATCAGATCAAGCAAGTGAACTAAAAGTGTGGCGTAACTTCCACCAACGAATGTAATTCTTTGTCTGTTTCACTATGTCCTGGACTGTTTTATATATGTATATGGTTTCTACCGATTACTTTAGCTGCCAAACTTGCAGTCTGATCCTTATTTTGAGAATGGATCTAAAAGTTTTTACTCTGTTATATCTGGACCTACGATTTTTAATCTCTTAAGCCCCATATCCATGATGCAAGTTTGTTGTGGCATACAATAAAATAGACCTGCATCGTCTAACTCTAAAAACTGCTTAGACCATAGGTTCCCAACCAGTGGAGGGGTCCATTGTATTTTAAACAAATGTATTGATATCAACAACCCAGACGTAGCAGTAACCTGTATGTTAGATACCAATAAATCAAGTTACTTGATGTCATCATTGTTTACTTTCGGTACATCGGTTCATTGTACTTTTACCCTAACAGGCAAGAGGGTGTACCTAGTGATTTTAGTTAAAAGTTTTGGGGGCGCTAATAGTAAAATGTTGGGCATCACTGGTTTAGACGGTGCAACTTTAATTGTTGCTTCAACTTAATATATGAAATCGCACAGTGTAAATCAGGCGTAAGGTAGGGCACCGTTTAAATTCAACACAAAAGCTTTAAAACTGAAACTTACTTGTTATCGTCATCGAGGCGGTACCCCCTCTTGCAGTAGCACCGGTAACTGCCCCAGGTGTTAGAGCAACCCTGCCTGCAGATACCAGGGTTTTCGGAGCATTCGTCCAGGTCGACACACACCTTGTCGTTTGAGGGAGCATTGCGGAACCCTTCGCGACAAGTGCAACGGTAGGAACCCCATGTGTTCAGGCAGTCGGCGTTGTATGCGCAAGGCTGGAAGGACAAACCAAAGCAAATTGTTTGAACAATTATCGAACACATATGCATACCTAAATAGACTGTAAATTGCATAGGTCATAAGCTTCTTGCAGTCTAGGCAAGGAAGTCTAGAAATTGATGTTGTATTAATTTCTAAGACAAAAACAATGTTGGGACTATGGGAATACTTAACATTTCTTTAAGACGTACAAAAAAAAATCTATTAAACTCATTGAGAAACCATTGGAGGTTAAAAGCAAGAAATAGAAGACAATACCATCTTGACGGTTTCAATACCTTTCTCTGACGTTCGGACTTATCGCCAGATTCGGCAAAGAACGGTTCTCCTCTCTCGGCCTTTAGAACTTAACTTTCTAATGCTTTTTTAACTTACATTGCCATGCATACACTCATTGATATCCTCGCACTGGTTCTGTCCGACGAGGCGGTGTCCGGCCGGACATTGGCAGGAGTACCCTCCGTAAAAGTTCTCACAGCGCTGGTCAGGGCCGCACTCCGAAATATTGCGGGCACACTCGTCTATGTCTGTAGAGTAAAATAGGCAAGGATTATCAGGTTATATTTGGATATTACAGCAGTGATGAGGAACAGGGTGGTTACTCCATAGAAAATTTTAACTGTAGAACTTTGATTAAACATCTGCCTTCAAAGCAAGAGTGATCAAGCATCTTCTGGGCACGCTCGTTCCATCAGAGATCTCATCCATCGCTTTCCATCGGGCGTGATCGACGTAACGAGCAGGTCCATTTAGTAATAAAAAAGCTGAAACAGGGTCATCCGACCCTTACCATCCGGTAAGTCGTTAAAAAAACTCATTCTTTGTTACTATAATATGGTCTGTACAATGTTTTACATTTCAAATTGGCAAATTGAAGAACCAAACAGTAAATATTTCTGGTCTTTCAAACCAAACATCCAGAAAACACGGTCTTTCTTATATAGAGTAACTGGTAATTAGTGACCGATATTGAAACACATGATTGTACCTACTCATCATAACAAACAACTTTCCCAAAGAAACGATATTTAAACAAATCAAAACTATAGTTGACAAAATAATCAATAGCAATATCAATAATCAATATCAATAATAAGGCAATATTGAAAACTTGACGGGTATCGTTCCCTTAAATTATCCTAAATTTGTCATGATAGTTAGTGGAATGGCCTACAGAGGAAACCACGGTAAAAAAAACGTGCCGAGTACACTACCCCACAGGTGGCGTAGAAATGACTGCATATCATGTATAATGTGACGCTTAGAATCGCAATATCTCAGGAATGGTAACTCTTAGGAAAAAAATTACGAAGACCATTTTTGTAGAGAATTTTAACATCTATAACTTAGGTTTGAGGTTTTTTTTGATAAAACTTACCGTTTTCGAGAAAAATCCAAAAAACCTCAAATTTTGACCTTTGACCCCGAATAACTTTTGTAGCACACATAGGATCGATAGGGATTTTCAAAACATATTTGCAATGGTAAACCCCAGCTCTCCACCAATATTTGGCTCTCCGGGAATTTTTGTTATTATAAATGTCTATATTGACCGGACTATGAGTAGGTACCATCACGTGTTTAAATATCGGTCACTAATTACCAGTTACCCTATATAATCATTCTTCAAAAGCATCAGTCTTACCATAGCATCTCTTGTCAGGCGTTAGCTTGTATCCCCATGGACAAGAAGCTATCATAGCTGCTACATTAGGCACCCTGGTGTAAGTAGGTCGCGGAGAGTACGGTCCTCGCTGCCCGTATTGAGCTCCCACTGTGATCACGTTACGACCCTCATTCGATGAAGGTGCTACTGCCGTTGAAGGACGAGGAGTTGTGTTTGCAGGAGCTGGAGCTGAAAAAAATCATAAGCTAAAGAAAATTGGAAAGACTTCAGGGTCTTCCTAAGACCCAAACCAACATGGATGATGCGCTCGATAAATAACGCTTAAGGTTCTATTCTATTTTGCATAGGAACCTGAGGTTTATTACCACTTTAAAAGATAGTGTCTGACCTTCTTTTGGCTCTAAGGAAAAATATAGTTGGAATTAGTGATTTTTTACTGAGATGCAGCATTACCATAACGTTCTGGAGGACTCCGAAGTCCTGGGCAGCAGCAGTTAGTAGACCATTTGCAATTGAATGCAGGACAGTATTCCTTTAACCTGGTAGGTACCTACTGCTAGGTATTTAACTTACTGTATGTGGGCTTTTCCACCTCTCCTCTACATCTTCTGCCGCACTCGCAGCGGTACCCTCCCTCAACGTTGACGCAGTCCTCGCGCGCTGCGCATGTTGCTTTGTTCGTTGCGCATTCATCGATATCTGAAGCAAATCGTTAGGTTTATAGAGGTAACAGTATCACGTCGGGGTCACCAGTATAGAGGTATGAGGAACAGGGTGTAAAGTTCACTCATACTCTATTGGAAAGGAGGATCCTCCGACCAGACGGGTTTAGTGTCTGGTGGGCAACTTCCCGCTGGTTGACGTCGGGACGTTGTACCTATGCGAGTCGCGCGGTAAACTCTGACTGCGCGATGTAGGATTTCTGTGACTTGAGTCTTGCGTAGTTCGCCTGTGGCACTGTAGATGGCGCCACTTCTCTTTTTGTATTTTTAGATTTTGTTGCAAAGTATTTTCTGTAGAGCCGCTACAGGTTCGTAGGCATAATTCAATTCCAAGTGTATTATCACTCATCACCAGCACCTAAACACGTCAACTGCTGGACATATGCCTCCCCGGTGTAGATGGAGGTACTCAAAGTGAACTTTTCGCTTTAAACCCGAACTTTCACCGGATAGCCGAATTTTGAATTTTAAATATCTATTTGACTGTTATTTTTTGTAACTTTTAATTTTAACGTTTAATTTTGATTCTAGTACTTAATAATTTTTATTTTTATTTAATTTTTTTAAATTTATTTCGTTTTTTGATTTTTTAATTTTTTATTCTCATTGCGATTATCATTTTGTTTTTTATAAGTTTATTTTTGATTCTAGTAATAATTTAATATTTTTTTATTCTTATTTCGATTATGGTTTTGTTTTTTGGTAAATCTTTTGTCCTTTGTTTCTAATTAATTTCTCTATCCTCATTACGAGTAAAAAATCTTTTTAAAACGTATGAAGCTATTTTTAAGTAAGTGCTGTGTACGCCTGTAAGTGACAAATTCACCATAACTCTATCCAAATGTGATTTTCCTTACGTTAATGTATCTAGTGAATAAGTCGTACCTTTTATGTAAATAAATAGCTTGTTTTTCTTTTCTGCATGGAGGACGACGAGATAACAGCTCATGTGCTGCTATAGCAGCCACGTGCGTAGCGCTCATGTGTTGCCCTGTATTTGGTACAGGGCAACGTACTTCGGTAACCCAGGTATCCTACTTGAGATTGTCAGTAAAACCAAGGCGTTGATGGCCTTCCTTGAGGAGCAGGTATGGATCGAATAATCGTTTTGCCCACCTTTACGCAAAATGCGCGCTTTGACGTGGAGTTTCGGACACCGGGCCCCAATTCTGTATGGTTTTATAACCATACAGAATTGGGGCCCGGTGTCCGGTGTTATCATTATTGATTCCCCGCGGAATCTTATTACCTACGTTCAAATTACGTCAATATCGTGCCTTTTAGAAACCAATGTAACGGTAAGGAATCGAAATATCATATTCTGCATGTTCCAAGACAATTTGTCGATATTATTCATACGAACGAACGAACGAATTTCCATCCATATGTGCACATTTATGTACCATGTTACACATGTTTAAAATACAAAAAAAACTTTTTCCAAAAAAAACAACCGACTTCCAAAAAAACACTACAAAGTGAAAAATAACTTTAATTTCGGAAGTCGGTGTCTTTGGAGCTGTATTTGAATTTTTTGTCACCGCCTTCCGAAATTAAAGTTATTTTTCACTTTGTAGTGTTTTTTTGGAAGTCGGTTGTTTTTTTTTTGGAAAAAGTTTATATTTTTCACTTTTTAGTGGTTCACATGTGCTTACCCCTTCAAAGCATACTGGCGTGATGTTATGAACTGGTGTAAGTAATAGACAGAGATGAGATTTCAGCAATCCTAGTCCATTTGCTATCATTTATTGAGGAGTTCCGTTGCCTATCTCCAAAGTTCTTCATCAAATCTTCACCAAATTGAAATGAGACCACTACGAGAAAGTATTCTTCCAAAAAATACCTAAATCGCTTTGTGTGCCTATAAAATTTGAAGAGTTCTCTCTATTTCTCCAGGATCCCATCATCAGATCCTGACTTGATGATCATGGGACCACCTGGGAAGTATACCCTTTCAAACAAAAAAAACAAAATCCAAATCGGTCCAGCCATCTTCGAGTAATCGGGGAACATACATAAAAAAAAAAAAAAAAAACATAAAAAAAAAAGGTTCCGACGAATTGATAACCTCCTCCTCCTTTTTGAAGTCGGTTAATAAATGCATCTTTATCTTTTATCATATTATCAGATTTCGTGTGTGATCTAAGGAATTGACGTGGTTTAGAAGTAAAGAATCGTTAAGTGGTGAATTAGGACCGCTAAAAAAAATGCTTATATCTTACCAATGCATTTGCCAAGAGTGGTGTCGTAGCTGTAGCCCAGCTCGCAGGCTAGTGGTGGGTATCTGCGGCCTGGTCGAGCAGGAGTGTATGCCCATTCAGGAGTCACCACTGCAATCAAATTTCATATTGTTACTTCAGTTGCGTACAATCAGAGCTTTGTGATGTTACACAAACTCTAAAAGATGTACACCCAAGGCAATAATTTATACAATATTATTAAGTAGATATCACTAGAAACATGTAAATTTTTGTAACACCATTTTAACAGTGTTTTCTGCAAAAATAAATGATATGGTTTTCATTTGATAATTAAGGGTCATACATACACATACAGTGAACAGTATAAAATATATATGATAAAACTTTACGATTTTTTATGACACGTTATATTTATTTAAAGTTAGATAATAATATTCTTACAATATCTCACTAGAGATCAGTCTTGGATATTTTAGGAATAAATCACATTTTTCGTTTTTTACGCCTACAGAAGAGATTGTGTTGTCTATAGAAGGGAACAAAAATTGACCTTATTATAATCAAATCAGTAAGATCAAGAATACGAGTATAAACATTAGAAAAAAACTTAAAATTAAGTTCTCCTCAACCCCTAAACAAATCATAACTAAAAATCTCTATCTACCAATTCAGTACCAAAAAACTATAGAAGTTCGTCCACAGAAGATACATTATGCTTCTGTAGGCATATAAAGGAACATAATATTGAAATAAATTATCCTCGTCAGAATCGTCCCACATGAAATTTGTCGGCCGTTTTTTCTGCGATGAATCTTCAAAGGCTTCAGAGTCGTCTGAATAGATTCTTCTCTTCTGGGGTCTATGCTTTTGGTTAACATTTCGATAGAAATATCTGGTGTCAGTCTATCTGATAGTCCTGGTGAATTTGACTCAATCGGAGCCTCAGGAGTATCTGGAGCCACAGAAGAATCACGAATAGGCAAATACTCATATGAGGAGTCTTGTGACCCTGATCTTTCAGGGTAATCAGGTGACAAATTGTGCAAAGATGAACAGGAGTGGCTCTAGATGTGCCAGGCATTATCGAATCCCTTATGAGGTTTATTTGGATTCGACCCATTTCATAATGTGAACATATTAAAACACATAAAAGTGAGTCATTTAAAAAGCGAATTTGTTTCTTGATCTTTCTTCTTATGATTGTGTCTTTTCCTGACGTCAATTTGCTGTGTTCATCTTGCAGTAAAGAGTCATGGATTGCTTCTATCTCTTGAGTCTTCATCGTTTTTATTTTTCTTTTAGCACTTTCTTTTTTCTTTTCCAGTTTACTATGTCTTCTTATACATCTCATTCTATATTTGGCAATGTTTTCTCTTTAAATGATTATTTTCATAAGAAAACTACATTTTAGCTTTTGGGTACAAAGCTCCTATCACAGTCACATGACGACGGCGAAGTGTCAATAATTCCTAACTGACATTTTTCGAGAAATTCACTTTTTATTGTTTTGAATATAAAGGCGTTATTCGCATGTTTTACTGAAATCTTTTAAGTGTATTTTTAGTTGCAACAGCATTTAGTTGAAATGGGAAATACCAATAATATTAACAAATTTTTAACTTATCAAGAAATTAAACTTTTTTTTTCAGTTTGTGTAAATTTTTGACTCTGTCAATTAGGTGTTATTGGCACTTCGCCGTCGATGACCAATGGAAAGAGGTACCTAAGCCAACTCACATGCATTCCTTTCAGTAGTAATGGTAGTAGTCCTCAAAGTGCTGGTGCTAGTTGGCCTACTGGTGGTCGGAGTGGGAATGACATTGCAGTACCCCGACGGATCCCGGCGGAAGCCAGCCATACACTCGCAGATGTAACCGCCAGGCTTGTTCACGCAAACTTCTGTGTTTTTACACGCGTGCTGTCCTAGGGCACACTCGTCGGTGTCTAGAAAATAAGGGAATACAAGTAAATTAGAGTCATTTTGTCCAACAATTAACCCATAATAAACCATCTGACTGTTGAGACTCTCAAATTTTATAGCCATGTAACCTATTTTAAAACATCGCGGCGAGATTTTTTGTCGCGCACTGGATCTTCAACGTACTGTTTAGCGCCCAGAGTTGAAAATCGAACAGTGTTATTTTCGACGCGAGAGTTGAATTAACAGTGCGCGATAAAATACCGCTGCGATATTTTTACGCCCGCCAGGGCGAATGTGGTCTTACATTATACATTAGTGATGTACCGACTAGTCGGGAAAGCCGACTAGTCGACCATATTTGTAGTCGGCGATTAGTCGGCGACTAATCGGCCTATTTTACACTCGTATTAATATGCTTAAAAATTTATAAGACTGTGATTAAAATTAAATTGAAATCTTTACTGTTATTATTTGTATTATAGAATCAGTTTACAGTTTACTTTCAGTGCAATCTAGAAATGGATAGGAAATTAGGCTAAGAAGAAACGCCGGCTCACACGTAAACAATGATAGAATAAATGAAAAGTAAACAAAAACATGTCCCGACAATTCCACCTGGTCGCCGGGCGCTGCGCACTGGCACCTACGAGCCTATAGCGTAGTCTCGAACATTATCGATGTCACCGGAACTCAACCGAAAACAATGAAGGGCTTGGCCGACTAGTCGGCCATTTTGCAGCCGACTAATCGGCTAGTCGGCCGAAGTCATAGTTTTTTTTTTTTTTGGGTGGGAAATCATCAAATAACTTCTCCCGCTCTAGGTGGAGCAGGAGGGCGTGTCAGACTTTTACTGACTAAAACCCACCCGTGTTCCCTCAGTAGCCTGTGTGCCAGGAGCCGCGGTATCTCTTTCGAACAACCCGCACCCCTTGCGGACCCCACCAGTTGGTGCCGACATCTCTTTGAGGCGCGCGTGCCAAAGTCATAGTCGGCCCATCTCTATCTTACATCCTTCAAAAAGCAAGACACAAAACATAGCGTAGTTTATTAGGATTTCAGGAGGAATAATGAGAATCAGTATTTAAAAGCCGACTTTACAAATTAATGTCAACTCACCAACACAATTCCCTTCAGCATCTTTCTCATATCCATCCAAACAATGCAGGTTATGGATATCAATGTCAGGATCTGCATCACCAGGTTTGTCTCCTCCTATTTCATTCGTTCTCCTATCATCTGGCACTTCTGGCGTGGGTTTACTTGGGAGCTCCGGCATGGGTGGTGGAGTTTCTGGCCTTGCTGCAGGCCTGGTGTTTGTAGCGTCGGGTCTGTATGGAGGTACCGGGGCAGGTCTTCTAGGAGCTTCAGTAGGCTCCACTGGCTCAACAGGTCTGTACGGTGGCAATGGTGCTGGTCTTCTAGATGGACTTTCAGGTCTGCGAGGGTAGTATTCAGGTCTTCTCGGATTGTAGTCAGGTCGCCTCGGTGGATTAGTCATGTTGAAATATGGAGGGTAAGGATAGTTATTCCTCCTGGGTTTGAGAGTCGATGTTGAGGTGGGTTTAGGAGCGGTAGTCGTGATTGTAGTGGGAGTCGAAGAAGTGGTGGGTTTTGGTGTGGTAGTGGTGCTCAATGTGGTGGGAACTGTTGGCACTGTTTCGCGGTACCCGCTTTCTGTGGTTGAGTTGTCTTCGCTGTAAAATATATATTAGATGATTTGCGATGTTTATATTTGGACCCTATTATTAACCATTCAAGGACCAAAACATGAACTCCTTTACCCTGAAGTTCTGTTAGTATCATTACTTACTCAGAATCATAGTATTCGTACTCATACATCGGCGGGTTGATGGTGGTAGTGGTACTGCTGGTGGTCACAGGTTGTCGTGTGCAGGTGAACGTGCCCAGCAGGTTCAGGCAGTGTTGCCCGTTGCCGCAGTTGTCCAGCTTCAAGGAACACTCGTCGATATCTGGTGAAAATGTTACTGATCAATGTGGGAGCGTGAAAGAAAGAACAAGTAGAGATGCTACCAAAACCTTAACTGAAATTCAAATAATGTATTTCTTCTGCAAAAGCAATGGCAGCATATTTAATTTCTGACAAGCTAAAAAGCTATGTGACACCATTTTGTGAGAATACTTGTATAGCAGATCACCAGGGTCCTACCACACGGTATGTTAATCATCTATAGTCAGTTATTTAGTGAATGTGAAGGGCATACCAGCGTCATCATTCAGCGGCAGCACTATCATCATTTTAGGTTGTTGGCTGGCATACATCAAAATATGTGTATGTCAACGGCCTAAAATGATGATGCTGCTGAGAGAGAGTAGAAGTAAAACTGAGGTAACATCCATCGTGCATGCTAGCACAAAATTTACTGTCGTCACAAAAACCAAATCACCATGGTATTCCATGGCTTTATGTTCGACCGTGTGATGATTGAACAAAACATTCAAATGTTTTTTTTTTATAGTAATCTCCATGCAAGTAGAATCTGTATACTAACCTACACAGGACCCGGATGAAGAGTCCAATTCAAACCCATTCTTGCAGCGGCACTCGTGTCCGCCGTAGTTATTGATACAGTTCTGGAACTGGTCACAAAGATGCGAGCCTTCGCGACACTCATCGATATCTGCAATTGAAAATATTTATTTAATACTTCACGCAGAAATGTACAGAGGTGGACATAATGCCAAAGGCATTTTCTACCAGTCGAGCTTTGGGTGATGCAGAGACAAACAGTGGTAGGTGCAATTACGTAAGTGGTCATATAGTGGTTTAAGAATCAAGTTTTTTTCTTAAACTTATATTAGTTAAAAGCCGTATGCACGGGTGGATTTGAGCACTGCATTTTCAACAGTCGTCGTTCTTAAACGTAACGTTAAGAATCAAACAGAGCATCCCAAAGCGTCGAAAAACACACTTTTCGATTGACAACTTTCGACGCTAAGGCGAGCGTTTGAAATCCGTTGTGCAATTAAAAATAGGCGTCCGATTTATCGCGTTCCAAGAGAACCCAAGAATCAAAAGAACAATAAAATTGGGATCTGCTGAAAATATCGTGAGTGACTGACCTTCACAAATTGATCCGCCAGGACTAACTCTCGTTCCTTCTTGACATGTTTTAGTCGCCAGTCTAAAAAAAACAAAATAATTAAGTTCTTCAATCTCATAACGTAAGTTTATTTTTTATATTTATTTATTTAACTTACTTTGGAAGGGTGCTTATTTTTGACTTGCAGTTGTATGCTCCTGGCAGATTGATGCACACCTCGGTGCGCTTGCACACCTCTTCTGAACTCTCTTCACATTCGTCAATATCTGTAACATGGGTTTAAGGATATTTATAAAAAGCTTTTTTGCTTTTATTCCTGTTCGGTAGATACTCCCTTACTCCACTTAGGAGGCCTGCTCTATTTAACTCTTATGGAATTCTTTCTCTTTGGATAAGTATTCCACCCAGATCAGCCTGTCGAAAAACTGAATACCAGGCTGTTTATTTTGGCATAAAACGTTCAGATAGTAAATGGAAATTTTCAGGGTCGTATGATGATTAAAATTACGTTAAATACTAGTAAACTGTCCTCTGATGCCAATTGTCGAAAGGGTGTTTTTGCCAAATAAATTCTTAGAGAGATAGTTTTACCTTCACATATCCCAGTGCGGCTGTTGACCTTGAACCCGGGGGCGCAGCGCTTGGAGACGTGGTCCTGGCAGAAGAAGCTACCGTGCGTGTTTATGCAGTGCTGAGACAGGCGCTGACAGTCATCCAGGCGCTCGCCACACTCGTCGATATCTGAGAGAATATTATCGTTAGGGCTAGAGATGTGAATACAATTACTCAGTTCTGTAGAGGATTGCAGATGAAGACGTAAGCCAAAAGTCAGTACAGTAATAAAACAGATTTGAATTCTATTCTGAGTCGTAAGTGTTCGTAAGTGTCACCCGCCAGCTACTTTTTTATTATTTATTACTAAATGGACCTGCTCTTGACCTCGATCACGCCTCATGGGAAGCGATTGATGAGGTCTATGATGGATCCAGCTTGCCCAGAAGATGCCTGTTCACTCTTGTTTGGAAGCAAAACGGGTAGAAGAGAGAAGAAAGAAAAAGACTTCGCCTACTTAAATCACATACTTATCATTAATTAGACCATCAATCCCAGGAAATTGTCTTACATTTTCTTAAGAATCATGATTGCCGTCCATGGATGCCAATCAGTGATATTTACGGCAGCCTTATCAGAACAAACCTATGTTGTCGAAAGGTAGTAAAAAGAGAGTCAGGTCAAGAGAAGGATATCTGGCAACTGAGCTATATTATAATATTTAGAAAGGGAATGGAGCTTTGTATCCCAGTGCTAAATATATTAGGTCTTTACCTATGAAATTGCCGTTTTGCAGTACTGGCCATTTCAAATCAAAATAATTTTTGTTTGGGTAAGAATTCTAATTTCAAATTAATTTTATTTTAAAAACATGGATGTCATTTGTTTATTGATTAGTGTTACATTTTCATCGCATTTCAATCTTTTTCGTCATCATGGATACGTTAAAAAATCGAGTAATTATGGAATATGAGTACCGTCGTGGCAGCAACGCGGCACAAGCGGCACGCAACATCAACGACGTTTACGGAGCTAACACTACAAACCAACGCACCACCTGTTATTGGTTTGCTCGCTTCCGTTCTGGAAATTTCGACCTGAAAAGTGAACCTCGCGGTCGTCCGAAGACTTTGGTCGACAATGACGAATTAAAGGCGATTGTGGAAGCTGATGATACACAATCTACGGCTGAATTAGCAGCAGCTTTCGACGTTAGCGTCAAAACAATATTGGTCCATTTGCGTCAAATTGGCAAGGTAAAAAAGCTTGACAAATGGGTGCCCCACGAACTCAATGATCGTCAGCGCGAAGTACGCGTCGAGACGTGCCTTGCACTGCTCAACAGACACACAAATGAAGGAATTTTGAACCGCATTGTTACCTGCGATGAAAAATGGATTCTGTTTGATAACCGCAAGCGCTCAGCAAGTTGGTTGAATCCTGGTTCAGCACCTAAACAATGCCCTAAACGAAAACTTACCCCTAGAAAAGTGATGGTCACTGTTTGGTGGTCTAGCGCCGGTGTGATTCATCACAGCTTCTTACCAAACGGGGTGAGCATTACTGCAGATGTGTACTGTGAAGAACTGAACACAATGATGGAGAAGCTGGCACATCTCCAACCAGCATTGGTCAATCGCTCGTCTCCGCTGCTCCTGCACGACAACGCGCGACCTCATACTGCACAGCAGACGGTCTCCAAGTTGCAAGAACTGGGGTTGGAAGCTCTCCGTCATCCGCCCTACTCACCAGACCTTGCGCCTACAGACTACTACTTTTTCCAGAATTTGGATAACTTCTTGGCGGGAAAAAAAATCAATACCCGAGAGGCAGTACAAAATGCCTTTGAAGAATTTGTTGCCTCCCGTCCAGCTGATTTCTTTAAGAAGGGCATCAATAAACTGCCACTGCGATGGCAAAGATGCATTGATTGCATGGGTGATTACTTCGATTAATACAAATAAAAAATACATGAAAAAAAATCGTTTAAATTTTTTCATACAAAACGGCAATTTCATAGGTAAAGACCTATTATTTGGAAAGAGTTAGAGGGGCTTTGTGTGCCATCTTACCAATCTTACTTACCAATACACTCATCATCAGGTCCAGCCCTAAACCCAGGTGGGCAGATATCGTTCTTGGGTGAAGCAGTGGTGGTGACAGTGGCCTCAGTGATAGCTCCAGGCAACGCTTCGGTAAATGGCTTGCCTGACTTCCCGGCACACTTGTATCCACCAATCGTGTTCTCGCACAGGTACTTTGGACAGGGAGGACGGGGTAACTGGCATTCGTTGATGTCTGTGAAGATCGTGAACAGTTTCAACACAACACTGTCAACACTTACGGCGAGATTTAAAGAGCGTAGTTTCCTCCAAATAAATGGGGAGTAAAGTGACAAACAGTGAACTTCATTATAACCGTACATTTTTCTTATTGCCAAGTGGGTTTGAGTAAACGACCCATAACAACAAAAAAACGGAATATTTTTACTCCATTATTTTTCTGTGTCAATTAGGTAGTATTATAGGTTCAAAGTTTCCAAAAACAGACCCTGACTAGAGACAGGGAATCCCATACGATGAGATGCAATTCAAAGTGAATGTTTAAGAAACTCTCAACACCGATTCTGATTGGCTAAAGGATGAAACACAGATTAATGTCCAACTCACCATCGCAGACTTGGTTGATGAGGTTCCTCTTGAAGCCTGGTGGACAGCTCAGCCCCACATCCCTCTTCTTAAGAGAGACACACTTGAACGCGCCGGGCGTGTTGTGGCACACGGTATCTTCCGCTGTACACAAATCATCCGTTGCTTCCGCACACTCATTTATATCTATATGATAGATATAATATAATAAATACATACATAAATACGCATAACATATACTTAGTAAATAAATATATAGGTAAACAATAGTACGATAGGTAGTCACAGAAATGGGTTATAATAAAAGAATGCTACTATAAAAAGATAGATAATTTTCGTTTAGCAAAGGATATTGAATCAACAAAATGTTTTGAAAACAGGTTTTGATTGACGACATTGCATGAAAGAACGTGGTCGTGATTTCCAATATTTTCGGATTGCTGTGGAAACAATTAAAATGAATAAAAAAGATTGGTGACAGTTTGATTTAGATAACATTACGCACAAGAAGATCAATACTGTCCACATATCCTTATGAATACTACACGAATATAGGTAGGTCTTAGATCCCAGAAGAATTAGAAACAATGGTTAAGACGGAAGCTAGATAAAACGCTTGCCTTATAATTATTTAATCATAATAAAGATTCACTGAATTCAAGACCAAAATGTTTTTATCTTTCTTTCTTATAAAAGTTATTTTATTTCATTTTATTGAATGCCTTGTCTTTGAATTCTAAGATTCTGTGAAGTATGTGATTTTTACGTGCTTTCATAAGTTCTTCGCCAGATGGCGCCAGTCAAGTTTACGAAGTATTGTAGAGGTGAGATGCGGCAAAGAGGGAGCGAATGCTCAAGGTTATTTGCTCGGTGAACCGCCTTAGGCTCTATTTTAAATCACTTGTTCCTCATATCCCTTACCTTTACACGATTTCTTGTCTCCCTGTAGCCTGTACCCCTCTCGACAGGAACACCTGACGATTCCATCCTCATCACTACACTCATGATCACACGAATCCTTCTCGCATTTCTTCTTCTCCACCTTCTTCTCTGTCGTGGTTTCTACCTTCTTCTCTGTTGTGGTTTCTGGTTTCTCTGTTGTAGTTGTTTCTGGTGTTTCTGCTGCTTCCTAGAATGTCATAAAGGATCCATTAGTAGGTTAGGTACCTATATCTTTTATGTATGATTGTATAAATGTGAGTAAGAAGGTCCAGGCCAATCCACATGGTCTTCACATGATCTGACCAAGATTATGTCTGGACTTTAAAAGAGACTGTGACCTCTGAGTTTGTTTCGGCCTTTCTTCTCAGTAGTCAGATAGGAAACGCCGACCTCATCTAGTTTAAAAAAATATGATTGACGTGTAAGTAAAAGTGTTTGTAAAAACCTACTTACAGAAATAAAATCATTTATCATGGTGTTTGAAAGAGAGAGGTATGTTGGAGGAGAGATGTTTTGGTATGTGATGTGTAAATAAATGATAAGAGTGTGGAGAAAGTAAGTGAGTTTGTATATTTGGGAAGCCTGTAAAGAAGGAATGGAAAGATTCATGAATATGTCAAAAGGGGAGTAAATGCGGGAAATAAAGTAAATGGTGCTATACATGCGATTGTGGCCAACCAGTTAATTTTAACACCATTACTTTATTTAGCCAAAAAGGCTCGACTGGCTGTCCACAAAGGAGTACTGGTGCCTGCATATAAGTATGGAAGTGAATGTTGAGTGTGAGAATAAATGCTGTCGAAATATGTTCCATGCGGAGCATGTGTGGTGTGACTATGAATGATAGAATGATGTGATAAGGAAACGGTGCAGCTTGAAAAAAGATGTGACAAAAATTTCAAAGAGTATGCTGAGATGGTTTGTTCATGTTGGGAGGATGAATGAAAGGCGACTACCACAAGAGCAGATGTGAGGGTGTATCCCTAGGAAGACATATAGTGGCCTTTTGGTGATGTTCTTCGGATATTTAAGGTGCATAGTACTCGCAACTAGCGTGCGTAGGTATATGACCAGATGTTAACTTTCGTGTGGTGCCGGACGTAAAGAATAGCACCATCCCATTTCTTCCCGTGGGTCGTAAAAGGCGACTAAGGGACTTACTAAAGAATGGGCATCTGCGTTCTCTATGCATTTTACCACCATACTGCGATCGCCAACCCGCCTGCCAAGCGTGGCGATTATGGCAAATCCCCCCAGTTTTTTTGGGGCAGGCCTGTGTCCAGCAGTGGACGTCTATCAGCTGAAATGATGAATGATGATGAACGTAAATGAGGCAAAAAGAGTATGTAAGGATCGTAGCAGGTGGCGTTCTGTAACTTCTCCCTGGGTTATCCTTATTTCATCAAACAAAAATTGACAAATTATCACTTCCCAAATAATTTTCCGCATAATTTCATTTGCCAAATTATTACTCAGCAAATAAACTCTTCACAAATAATTGTTACGCAAACCTAATGTTTGGCAAGTGAACGTTTAAATAATAACTTGTTTACCAACTAAGTAGTACTTTCACCAATTTTACTAAGTATAGTAAAATTTTTCAGTTGATACTACATATTTTACGCAAAATAAAGTAAGCCAAATAATTTTTGTAACTACCATTTACCGTTTTCAATATACCATTTCTATTCAGTTAACGACGACGTTTTAATACAAGGGTGTGGTGTTTTTTCCACTGGAGACAAATTATAAATTTTGGTTTTATATTCAAAATTATGTTTCTGAAACGTTGTGTGGTCACAGTTCTAATATGTTATAGTTATAGTCAAATGATTATTGTGTAAAGATTGTTTGCTGTAATAAATCATTTGATTAAAGACCAAATGCCTTAATGATATTATCCTTGGTAATATTGTGCCGAGTGAAAAAAAATATTGACCAAATGAAAATGTGCGTACCAAAAAACATTCCAAATATTGCATTGGTATAAAAAAAATATTGCTAAAATTTGTTTGGATTATGAAATTTTGTCAATATAATTTTGGCAAAACGACAGGATCCCCTTCTGCAAGAAGGCGTGATTTTATGTTTTGGAAATTGAACATATCATTTGTTAATCGTTACCATACATAATACCATATCTGGATCGACATACTGAACACGCTTTTAGCTTATTGACCGCTCGACACTTTAATATTCTAGTATCATATTTCTTAGTTTTGAAAATTATTTTACAGTAATAGTGTCTCTTATTTACCAAACAACAACTATGGAAAGCGCCCTTCCTGAGCGCAGTCAAAGGACTGACGCCTTCTGGTGATGGCGCTGCGCCACACCCTCCCTTGCCTTGAGATTCTCCCGTCCATCTTCCAAAGGAACATTCTTCACAACACGTCTGCAATAATATGTAATCATTATTAAAAACCATCGATATCCGTGTTAAAAACCAATCTCGATGTCTCGCAGCCTTAATTAGGTACAAGACGAATGTATGCATGGGATATTAGTAAATTAAGTAGGTACTTACCGTTCCAATATCTGAATCCGCAGTACTACATTTCTTCGCAGCGGCTAGCTTCATTCCCGCGGAACACGATTCTTTGTCTCTGGAACCACAAATAATAACTTAAAAAGCAGGTAAGTGCTGTTGCACTTAAAAAACATAAGGAAAAAAAAATACTACAACAGATTACTGGATAAAAGTTGAAAAACCACACATATCATCTCCCGTCGCGTGTCTAATTAGATGACATAATATAAATTCTATTGTTATCTGTACACATGGTATGTACTTGACGTGCGAAGAGTTAAAGAGAAGAATTATAAGGATTTCTGATTCAGCTGGTGCTTCTTCCTTCTGGGAAAGACGCAGACTTTGTCACCATATAAAAACACCGAAAGAGCTGAAGCTCTGCGTAAAATTGCTATGCTTACAATGGGAATACCTTACATTTTTACAGATCAACAACATTCATTGCGTTATTTAAGTTGTTGAGTAGACGAATTAATCAAACCTATGAAGCAATGGTAAGTGTGTTACGCAATTGAGTTGCTTGTTTACATAGACTATATAGTTCCTTACTTCATGTGCTTCTCACAACAGCTGGCCACTGCTGCAAGGCACACATCCATCTGTTCCGGCTCGATGTCCTCCGGGGGAGCGACTCCTGCGCATGCCGCTGCCGTCACAGCCTCACTCTCGCCGTGCGTGCAACATGTCTCCGTCACTCCTTCAATCTCTTCAGAGGATAGGGCTGTGGAGAAGTTTTAATGTTTACTTTTATGATTATTTTCCTAAATAAAGTTCTAAAATGCTCTTGTGCTACATCCCAGACAAGACATTGTCCAGTCAAAAGCCGTTTGCTTGTAATGAACAAATCGTTATTTAACTGCATTTCATATAGACTGCAGGAGGTAAGCTAAATTATCCAATTCAGAGGAATCAGCGCGAATATAGGCGGGGGCGACAATATGCGTTATCGTGATCGACAATGTTCATCATGACTATTGTATGCTTAGCTTTAGATGAGTTCTATATTGGGAGGTGAAAATTGATACGTATAAATAAGTCCACTCCCCTATTCCACTAATATGGAATTAATATGCTGCCTCGCTTATTTTTGGCTAATTTTACAATCCATTTTTTGGGTCCTTTGAATCGCGCGTGCGACTGCTGACCACAAGGTCCAGCACCCTAATTGCGTAACTCACGATTAATCATAATCTGTTTCGTTTTAAAACAGATGGCTAAACCATTGCTTCCTATGTTCGAAAAATGTGTCTGCCCAACAACGTAATTAACGCAATGAATATTGTTGAACTGTCAAAATGAAACCGATTATGATTAATGGTGTGTTACTCAATTAGGGTGCTGGTTTCGATTCGGTCGGGCAAAGCGTTATTGGGTTTTTATTTTTTATTTTTATTTAATGCGCCCGCTCTTGACCTCGATCACGCCTGATGGAAAACGATTGATGAGATATATGATGGATCGAGTGTGCCCAGAAAATGCCTGTTCACTCTTGTTCAAGGCACTGGTACTCCCACGCATCGACGAAACACAGCAAGCTGCTTGACGCCGGACTCCGGTGGAAGGGTGGTCGCGAACCAGGCGGGCGTTAGCCCTACCACCGCAAGGGAAGAATTGGCCAGTCATCAAGGTATTGGATGTGACTTTCCAGGATGCGCCGAGCGCTCGGTTCATTCGAGTTACTAGTGAAACAAATTGCGCTACACGAGAAGGCTTCTCATGCATCCCAATAGGTTTTTCTATCCGGAATTTTGCAGAATTTTCCATCTCCATATTTCATCTGGAATTGTGCTCGTTTGGTGGCAAGAAGCTCGCCTCCTTCATGGGACTTAAACATAACTGGCGAAACGTGGGAGTACTTTAAGTACACCTCTGTGGATTACAGACGTGATGTTATGTTTTGTGAATCGCGCCGTGAGTTTGGAATGAAAGAACAAATTCTATTTCCATTAAGTAATTTAATCTGCTTTGTACTTAAATATTCAAACACAACCATGTTGTATTGGTGTTTGCCGAAGCAATAATATAGCATACTTTAAGTAAATAAAAATGATGCTAAGAGAATTTTTAAACCGACCCACACGGGGCCCGCGTGTTGGATTACAGACACTTCTTCAGAGAGGAGGCCTTGATATAAGCAGAGGAATAGCCGATTATAATTTTTGTGAGAAGCTACTTATTTTTTTAACCAACAACAACATTTTTTTTTTTTTTAATTACTGAATGGCTTCTCTGGACCTCGAACACGCCTGATGGAAAGTGATTGATGGAACAAGCGTGCCCAGAAGATGCCTGTTCACTCTTGTTTATTATGAAAATATTTTTAAACAACCCAGAACCTTCTTACGCCAATATTATATTATTCTCGTGACTTAATTATAATATTGATCACAGAAGTTATAAATAAGCAGTAATTACTTATTCTGTAAGTGATATTGTTATTGGTAATAAATAAGTAGTTTTATGAAATGTTTTGCATTTTGTACCAAACTGCCTACAGTATATAAATTATTTTCTCGAGGCCCATTCATAAAGGCTCCTACAAACAAGACAAGTGTCGCGTCACTCGCGTCGCGTCTGTTGAAGTAGAAGAGTGGTTATAGTTTAACCATGAATTCATCACAAGACATGATTCTAAACCCCTAGCATATAAATTTTTCGTCGCTTAATTAAGACTATCAGCTGTTTCATAGAAAAGTGCAATAGGTACCTACGCGGTCAAATATTAATTATTTTGCCAGTGGCTTCTCCCGCATGGAGGTCGGAGTTTATCCCTCGGGAACGTACTACCGGGATAAAAAATATCCTATGTATTAATCTAGGTTATAATCTATATGTGTGCCAAATTTCATCAAAATCCATTCGGCCGTTTTTGCGTGATTGAGTAACAAACACTTAAAAATACAAACTTTCACATTTATATGAATATGCAATTATAGCGTAAACTAATGAAAGAGACACAATGTGCGTAATTAAACAAAACATATATACGTATACAGGAGGTCCGGTATTTAAAGGATAACCTTGAAATGGTTCACGTTAGAAATAATGGCGATTCAGAAAAAAAAACTGTCAAAAAAATTAAAAAAAAAACAACCGACTTCCGAAAAAACACTACGAAGTGAAAAATTACTAGTCGGTGTCTTTGAATTATGTACATTTCATTTTTTTGTTACCGGTTTCTGAAATTAAAGTTATTTTTCACTTTGTAGTGTTTTTTCGGAAGTCGGTTGTTTTTTTTAATTTGTTTTTGCAGATAAAATACAAATAAAAATGTTTTTTTTTGCTGAATGCCCATTAGTTCTACCATGAACCATTTCAAGGTTATCCATTAATTACCGGACACCCTGTATATATGTTGAAACATGCTATTTCACTCAGCAGCTCATTAATTCAGAGCAGGTGTAATAAAATCATCAATAAGCTTATAGCGCGTTTGTTGGTCCGTTTGTAAGTACAAACATCAACGCCATTGCATCGGTGATCAGCGTGAGGTCACTGGGATTATCGGCCAACACGAATTATAAACATAGAGGCATGTTGATAGCGATTTATCGAGCGGAGATTGATTTCAATAGTTGAGTTTAATTGGTCATTTAAATATACTACTAAATAATGGTCCAGAGGGTGTTTTTTTGCGAAATTGGAACTATCACGGGACACCACCATCTTGTTTTGAGGTACGAAAGTACCTCAAAATGAAAAATCTGAACCCTTACAAGATCAGAGAGGTACTTTATTGCGTAACATTACACAACACACTATTAGTAGAAATATCTTTCATTTTGACAGTTCAAATAAGTACATTTATTGCGTTATTTACGTTGTTGAGCCGACCATTGTTTTGAACATATGAAGCAATGAATTAGCTATATCCATCAAAATTATTCAGATGGTGTTTGATACTATGTTAAGCAATGAGGACGCAGTTCGTTGTACGTCTGCCTGCCAGTTTTTCAAAACCCATTTTCTCAGGAACACGTGGAGGTATCAAGTTGAAACTAATATCGAATACTTACGTAAGTTTACGGTCTCCAAGTGCTCTAAAAAAATCAAGCTTATAAGTCAACGCAATTAAATTTTGTCAACTTCTCTTGTCAGCTCATCTGACCCCTCATTCTATTCTTTCTTTACTAAGTATTCTTAAATTTAAGTTTGTCTTGTTATTTCTGTACGTTTCAACATATTCCCAGATCAGATAAGCTGCATTTGAGCACCAAATAGGCTACCTACAATCTCTACAGTAGGTACTCATCCCATTTTGAGCCATATAATTTTTCACACTATCCGTCTAGGTGTCTATGGTCTTCCCCTACACTTACCTATAGTGATTATTTATCACACAAATTCTTCCATGTGCTGTGATAAAATGAAATGTAGAAACTATTTTATTTGGAGAATGTACTTTGAGAACCGAACGATTGATGAGGGCAGCTTTTGACCTCAATTACTTACAATATCATGATTGCTTCCTCAATCTGGCTGATTTTAGAGATCCCGAAGGACCTCCATTTAAGCTGGAAATGACCACTAGGAGTATTAGCACAGTAGCATCCAGTGACGGAGCCTGGGGGGGAGGTCAAGATGCATGAAAATTGCACAAGAATTCCTTATAATTATGCAACGGAAGTGAGCACTATTGAAAACTCATCATAGAGAGTAATGTAAGGGAGGAAAGTACGTATAGAAGTTCTTAATTTTTCGAATGGGACATCCCATTGAACACACGGCTTGTTGATTAATTCAATGTTTTTAAGAAGGTACGAAAATATCGTGAGGTACGATTACCTCACGATATTTTCGTACTTTCTTAAAAACATTTAACATGCCGATGCATGTCCTAGAACGTGAAGTCTACCAATCCGCACTGGACCCGCGTGGTGGATTATGGCCCACTCCCTGCAAAGCAGGCCTGTGAGGCTCTGTGTTCCAGCAGTGGGAACATTGTAGGCTGAGTGTGAAGAAGGTACTATGGTTTTGAGTTTCTGCATCTCTCTAAGAAGCTGAGATTGGTAACCTAATCGTTTCTAATTTTCTTCTAAACAAAACTTGATATTGGAGTGGCTTCGGCCAATAGCACGCCGTATAATTATGTCGGTTTTTTTTGGTAGGATATCATCAAATAACTTAACTCCCCTGGCAGACCGTAAATGTCGCTCACAGTGCAATTCTGTGCCTCAATCAGAAATATCATGTTTATGCCAGATGATGGCCCATCCACATGTATATTTATGAGACAGGTAAAAACAGCGTCAGTATGTGCTAACCCGTCAAGTTTTAAAATGTTAAATTGCTACAACATTCAATTCGTTACGAATAATCTACAGAATACTTTAAAAAGGGTTAATTGGAACGACTTGGATTCGAACCATCGCATCACCGAACGTCGTCATACTCATACCCATCAGTTTGACGAACTAGCTAGCGAGCCCATATGAAATGCGATGAAATTGTTATCCACTATCGTCCGAGTCACTTTATCTATGACTAATCGGTTGACTTGGTTATTTGAGGGTATGCACTAATTTAACATACTTACGTTTTCTTTATAACAATCCCTACCCTCAAGTTATACGTTCGTACAGATCACGTGACATTTCGTTAGTTTATGGCAATCTAAAATATTTCTAGCGTTTCCTATTTTTAACCCACTTCAAAAAGGAGGAGGTTATCAATTCGTCAAAAAAACAACCGACTTCCAAAAAAACACTACAAAGTGAAAAATAACTTTAATTTCGGAAGGCTGTGACAAAAAATTCAAATACAGCTCCAAAGACACCGACTTCCGAAATTAAAGTTATTTTTCACTTTGTAGTGTTTTTTTGGAAGTCGGTTGTTTTTTTTGGAAAAAGTTTTATCGTTTGCTTTAAAAGGATGTCACTTGTCTAGGGACCCGTATGTGTCAGTTAGCTTAATATGTATGTTATTATGTAATCTGTAAATTATCAAATCAAATTGTAAAATCTTTGAAGTAAAATAAAATCAGTTTTGTTAAATAATGGCAATAATAAATATTATAAAATAATTACAAAAGTATTTTTTTCTTGGTTTTTTTAAAATTCATTTTAAATATTACTAAAAAAAATAGTTTTTTTTTTATTTAAAAAAATGCATGATAAAAGCACATTTCATGTCCAACAGACTTAGCACGAGAACCATAGACAAGTGTTTTGTCCTTAGAAGAGTAGACAAAAATTACGTTTCCGTAAAGACAGTTAACAGTTTTGAACCGAGAAATGTAGACAAGCGATTTCTATTCTACGGTAGAGTAGAAATAGAAAGCGTCATGCTAAGCCTGCAGGATTCGAGCCTCCAATCTCATGCTCGGCAAGCGGTCTTGTAACCTCCGGTCTAATTTGAAGTAGAATAACTCTTCGTAAATGTCAACCTTATTCACTAAAACAATACAGTAAATATAATAAAATGTTTTTGCTAAATACAAAAAGTTACTAGGGCCTAGCACGGATTTGAACGTACATGTCTTTTGGAGGGTAACCAATTAATGAAGCTGTGTATACCATCATAAACTGGACTTGACTTTATCCTAATCAGACAACTAGTAAACATACATCAGCTGTTTGGATAAACACTAAATTAAAATGAATGGAATAATCAATGGTGATTTTGCTTGGAAATCTTGTGGCGGATTAATGTAACAAGAATCTTTATAGTGTGTTCATTAATTCAATGTTGCCTACTTATGTTTATAATAATGATTAAGGTACAAAACGGAAACCATTTACGGTAGGTCATCATTTCAGCCGAAAGACGTCCATTGCTGGACATAGGCCTCCTCAAAAAGGGGGTTTTACCATAATCGCCACGCTTGGCAGGCGGATTGGCGATCGCAGTATGGTGGGAAAATGCATAGAGAACGCTGCTGCCCATTCTCTTGTAAGTCCCTTAGTGGCCTTCTACGACACCCCCGGGAAGAAATGGGATGGTGCTATTCTGTTACGTCCGGCAACAAACGGAACAGTACAGTAGGTGCCTACATCATAAAGGTAGTTTTAACAGACTAAAGAAAAAAAATAAAGGAAGAAAAGAGTAGAAGTGAACGAGTTTGTAATTGAGAAAATGGATAAAAAAAAAATCTGTTATCTACTTAATTCGTCCCAATCTTCAAATTAAATAGTCTTTAATAAATTGGATAATACCCTAATATGTATCGCGACTTAAACCGTTTGTAAATAAACATGATGACCAGCACCCTAATTGCGTAACACACGATTAAGTAATCATAATCTGTTTCGTTTTGAAACAGATTGCAAAACCATTGCTTCATAATATGTTCGAAAAATAAGCAACGTAAATAACACAATGAATATTGTTGAACTGTCAAAATGAAACAGATTATGATCAATTGTGTGTTACGCAATTAGGGTGCTGAACTATCTAATAGAGCCGACAGAAGTGATCTGCAACCCAGGACCTTTCACTATTTCAGACGTGTGTTTCTTTGTCTTTCTTTTAGTTTCAATAACTTATAAAATTTAGACTTTAGCTAAACATGGTCCTTCTTGGATATAAAGAAAAACATCGCCGCCTGTGCATTTCATTGAACTAATTCCGGAGCGACCATATCACACTTTTGAAAGGGCTTTAACATCCACCTGCCTTTTGGCGAACATGACCAATATGTTCAAGAACTAGGTAACTTGTACCTAGGGATAAATGATACTAACAATGTTTTCAACAAACTTGCTTGTCAAGTGACTCATAATAATATGGCAACGCATTTTAGGTAGGTTCATAATTCATCTTTATACACTCGGCTTTTTTACTTTACATTACCACACTAGTGTTTTTTACTTTACATTTTTTTTTCTGTTTTCCCTAATGAGTTTTTATATACGCTGTTTAGCGGTTTTGTCAGTGCCTTTATTCATGTTAACGTTTTCGTTGTATGGTTAATTATAATGCTCCTTGTAACATAAGTTGTACATAATAAATGGATAGTAAGACTAATTATTGCCCTCAAAGCTCACGTGATTCACATTTATAACATAACTTTGGAATCATTCAGATAGTGTGCAACTCTTCCGTGACGTGTTTAGTTGTTAGATAAACTTTAGCTAATAAAAGCCAATAATAATTAATTGCGTCTTCTTGATCTTCTTCTTAGTTAAATCTCAAAACGGCTGGTTGACACTTCCCGTGACCCAAGGGCTGGATTTTACTTTGGCCAGAGGCTTAGCATTGCTATACAACGTGGTAATGCCGCCAGTCTCTTGGTACATTACCAGTCGACAGCGATGCGGATGAGTTTTTCGACGCTTTGTTTTAGTTTATTCGTTTTAGTTAAGTTAGGTTAAAGGAAATTTGTTATTTTTTTTATTATAACATTATTTTTAAGTACCTAAAAACAAATAAGTTTCGACTCTTTACTCTTTTAAGGTCAATTAACCTATTAGTTAGAGTTAAATTAGGTCATTCACAAAACACGCTGCGCATCGGCACATGACATGTCATATTTTTTTAATTAGGTACTTACCTACCCCTCCCTCCCCTCCTCTCCCCCCCCCTCCCTCTCCTCTCTCTCCTCTCTGTCCTTATCTACATTACAAAATGGTTGTATCAGTATATTTTTATTAAATCAGTTCAGTTGCTGGTATATCTTTGGGCAGCAGTAGTGGCCAGTGGCCCATTGTAAGTCGTGGCTTCGAACCCAGACAGGCGCCTCACTTTGTGTAAAAAATTTCATTATCACTGCTCTCAAAAACATCACGAGGAAACCGACAAGTCCAAGAACCAAAAATTCGAAGACCTGACATCTACCCACCCGCACTGGGCCCCCGATTATAGCCTAGTTAATCTCTCTCGAAGAAAGGCGACTTGTGTCCCAGCAGTGGGGGCATTATAGGCTGATGATGCTTCATTTTAATCAAAGACAAAAGTCACAAAACGTTAACCGTAAGCCACAATGAAAATGTTATTATTTGGGCTTACAAAACTGAATGCAAACATAGTTACAAAAATCTTATTAATATAGAACACGTTGGTTAACGTTACCCCATTTCGTTGTGAATCCGCAGCAGGCAGCCGGCACGGTGTTTAATTAAATATTTAATAATTCCCAACTTGGCTTCACACAGCTTCCCTAAGCCCATCTACTACAAAGTTAAGTAATTCTGCCAAGCCGCTAGTTCACGTCAAAATGGCACCATTTTCGAGGTAAAAAGTTTAATCTTTTTGTACCTACCTATCTATTAAATTAAGCTTTTTTGTTTTTGTGTGTCTTTCGGGGGAAAGGAATGGTCATAATTTTCTATAAAGTCGCCGTTGTCGCAAAGGAAAATGTAATCGAAAATAATAAATAACATTCAGTGTGATGACTTTGGCCAAAACCGGCTAAAAGGAGAAGAATGCAATTTGAGAGATCTTTCGCATGTGAGATAATGGAGGCACTTTGTATCTAATTACATTGTCTTCGCATGATCTCATGATCTGACCAAGATGTCTGGACTTTACAAGAGACTGACGTATGCCACCTAAACAATACATTCTGACACTAGTAAGCCAGCTTTAGGACAAAGTGGCATACGAGCATGACTTAGAGATGAGAATTTAATTTAATTCGTTTGTTTCATACTTTTTAGCGCGTGATTTTTAAGTAGTTGTAAAAAAAGTAAGTTTAACTTTTCTATTGTGATTTACGAGAAGACTGGGAAGGTTTTTTTTTGGGTGGGAAATCATCAGATAACTTCTCCCGGTCTGGGTGGAGCAGGAGGGCGAGTTAAACTTTTACTGACTAAAACCCACCCGTGTTCCCTCAGTTGCCTGTGTGCCAGGGGCCGCGGTATCTCTTTCGAACAACCCGCACCCCTGGCAGGCATCGGCCCTTGCGGACCCTACCAGTTGGTGCTGATATCTCTTTGAGGCGCGCGTGAAACACAACGCGCCGTCGAGCCGGGCTTGGTCCTTACCGGACAGCGAGCTTCCCATGACTCACCGTCCGCAAGCCCGCGCCTACGGTGGCCGGGAATCAGCATGTGATTGAATTGAATTCATCTGTTAGATACTTTTTAGAGCGTGATTTTTCAGTAGTTGGGTAAGACAAAAGTAATTAGTTTATTTTTTCTATAGTGATTTATGAGAAGATTGAGAAGGTTGGTTTTACTAATAAAACGTGAGATATGTGATCCCACACTAGGCTTAGAGAATATTATAGGTAGTCACTATGAGAAAGTAAAAGATTTCAGTCAAGTGGTAACTAATGGCGGGCTCGGCGAGTAAAAAATATATATAAAAGTAAGAATGAGATAGATTATAAAGTTGTAGTAGGATCATTTTTGCAATACCTACTCCATCAATAATAACTAAGTAGTACCTATCTGTTGTAACTTCGTGCTGCTCGCAATAAAAGAACAAGTTGTGAGTTAACAAAACTTTTCCGCAACGGGGTAAGAGAGACCACTTCGGATATTGTTTCATCAATCATCATAAAATATAACAAAAACAACTCGATACTTTCCTAGTTTTGCTTGAAGTCTATCTAGGACAAACAGATAGAAATCTTCTACGACTTGGTTTATTGGTTACTACATAGCTGTGCTTGCGGCTTCGCTTACGAAACTGTGGATTATGTTCGCATTTTTGGAACGAAATCCAAAATATAGTTTTTTTTTTACTTTTTTCCCAATAAGTAGTCTGTTTGTCATCATCCAGACAAACAGACAATCGAACAATATGGATTTATGGCTCAGAATCTTTCCCACACCTTGTTTAATTCAATGTATAGTTTTGACTTTGCTGGTATTTTTTTATACAGGGACATTCTAGGGTAGAAATGTTTCGCCGGTTAACAAAAAGAAATCGTTTTTTTTTTAGACCTACGCAAAATTTCGACGCGGGGTCCTTCAGAATCATGTACTGAATTCATGGTTTCAGTTTGCGCGTCGATGTCTCCGCCACCATGTATTGTATAGATAAGAAGTGGAGGAGGTATTGTTCTTTTTTTATCAATTTATTTGAAGAAATTATAATACAGAGGTGTTAATTCTTAATTCTAAACTCGCCAAACTTTTACGTTTGATGGCGACTAGTGGTGGTACCTATTGGATTCGTTTTTGGGTAACGTGTTTATAGTAAATAAATAAATAAACATCACGCCCGTAATACCCGAAGGGTAAGGCAGAGGTGCTACATCGTACACCCGCAATTCGCCAGTTAAATTTAAGTAGCATGTAATAAAAGGCGAGCCTGTTAAAACAAACTGACTTGGCATAACATTTGGTTACACAGAAAATGTCGTCGGAAAAACTGAAAATAAGATCGTGATGAAGTAAGATAGCTACAAAATAACGAATCTAATTACGGACCTACTTACAAGTACCTCCTTCTAATTAATTGAACAGGCTACAGTTTATAATTGATTGGATTAACTAAAGATTAGTTACAGTAATGACCGATTGTGTTAGAAGCAAAATAATCAATTGAGTTTATTGAATTAGGTAACTTTTGGTGTTGATCTTGTGGGCTTTTGTACCTGACAAAAAGTTTACAATTCACATGATTTGAATTGTAAGAAATTTTGGTCCTTCAATCTGTAAGAAGATCCTACTATAATATTATAAATGTGAAAGTTTGTATGTTTTTACTCTATCAAGCAAAAATGGCGGAACGGATTTGGATGAAATTTGGCACACAGATAGTTAATTACCTGGATTAACATATAGGATACTTTTCATCCCGGTAGTAGGTTTCCATGGGATAAATTCTGACTCCACGTGGGCGAGTTAGTTTTTTAATAAATCTATATGTATTAATAAATCTATATCTATGCAACACTTGAAACTTAGTTCAGCTTGAAGAAATTTAACTGCTGTAAAAGCTAGTAACTAAATAAACATCAAGCTATACATTTCCAGTATAAGCTGATCACGCATTGTATAGAATTTCCGTACAGTGCGAGATCAGAGTAAACTGGAAATGTATAGCTTGGTGTATACCTAGTGTAGGTATTTAAATACGTCAAATATTTATATAATAGGTCTTTACCTATGAAATTGCCGTTTTGTATGAAAAAATTTAAACGAATTTTTTTCATGTATTTTTTATTTGTATTAATCGAAGTAATCACCCATGCAATCAATGCATCTTTGCCATCGCAGTGGCAGTTTATTGATGCCCTTCTTAAAGAAATCAGCTGGACGGGAGGCAACAAATTCTTCAAAGGCATTTTGTACTGCCTCTCGGGTATTGAATTTTTTTCCCGCCAAGAAGTTATCCAAATTCTGGAAAAAGTAGTAGTCTGTAGGCGCAAGGTCTGGTGAGTAGGGCGGATGACGGAGAGCTTCCAACCCCAGTTCTTGCAACTTGGAGACCGTCTGCTGTGCAGTATGAGGTCGCGCGTTGTCGTGCAGGAGCAGCGGAGACGAGCGATTGACCAATGCTGGTTGGAGATGTGCCAGCTTCTCCATCATTGTGTTCAGTTCTTCACAGTACACATCTGCAGTAATGCTCACCCCGTTTGGTAAGAAGCTGTGATGAATCACACCGGCGCTAGACCACCAAACAGTGACCATCACTTTTCTAGGGGTAAGTTTTCGTTTAGGGCATTGTTTAGGTGCTGAACCAGGATCCAACCAACTTGCTGAGCGCTTGCGGTTATCAAACAGAATCCACTTTTCATCGCAGGTAACAATGCGGTTCAAAATTCCTTCATTTGTGTGTCTGTTGAGCAGTGCAAGGCACGTCTCGACGCGTACTTCGCGCTGACGATCATTGAGTTCGTGGGGCACCCATTTGTCAAGCTTTTTTACCTTGCCAATTTGACGCAAATGGACCAATATTGTTTTGACGCTAACGTCGAAAGCTGCTGCTAATTCAGCCGTAGATTGTGTATCATCAGCTTCCACAATCGCCTTTAATTCGTCATTGTCGACCAAAGTCTTCGGACGACCGTGAGGTTCATTTTTCAGGTCGAAATTTCCAGAACGGAAGCGAGCAAACCAATAACAGGTGGTGCGTTGGTTTGTAGTGTTAGCTCCGTAAACGTCGTTGATGTTGCGTGCCGCTTGTGCCGCGTTGCTGCCACGACGGTACTCATATTCCATAATTACTCGAATTTTTAACGTATCCATGATGACGAAAAAGATTGAAATGCGATGAAAATGTAACACTAATCAATAAACAAATGACTACTTTTGGAAAAAAAAATCCATGTTTTTAAAATAAAATTAATTTGAAATTAGAATTCTTACCCAAACAAAAATTATTTTGATTTGAAATGGCCAGTACTGCAAAACGGCAATTTCATAGGTAAAGACCTAATATAAGTACTTACTTCCGAATAAAATATGATATGCGCTGTCGTGCCTACTGAATCACATTATGTTGTTTGTTTAACTTTTCAATCACCAAAATAAACCACTTGCGAACAACGACCATGGTGTCCATCAATACTTCTAAGAAGCAGATAAGTACGTGCTAAGCATCAGATAATTGTTTGTTGTTTAAGCGTTAACCGACAGATTAGTGGAAATGTGACACGTAGACGATCCCGACTTACTATGGGTTCATGTGACCGGGTTATCCGCCTGTGACGTCACTCGATAAAATTTCGTAAGTGACTTGTAAACGCTGATTAGACGGCAGTCTACATTCATAATACATAAATATTAGAAGATTTTCGACTTATTACTATTTTATGAGGTACTGCCTAAATGCTCGGTTTTCAGCAATAATGATAACGGGGTCCTTACTCGGCGCTATCCGTTCGCACCTTTGCACAGCGTTAATTTATTTTAATGTTTTTTTTAAACCTTGCGTCCCTAAGACATATAATTAAATAAGGACTGAAGGAGCATACAATTGTGCTAGTTTATCAGGATTTTCACGACTGTCCCAAAACATTCAGAAAATTTGGTCAGAATTTTTTTTAAAGCAACTAGATCGCTTTTTTTGTCAGTTTCAGTAGACTTAAAAATAAGAATACACCATTCTTCTGGCACCTCAGGTTCTTTCAAGTATACCGTCCCATAGATATCGGTGTACTAGTGTCGTATAATTTAAATAATTATTTAATTAAAGCTGATTTATAGATATATACCTAGATCGCCATTGGATGTCAGACCTGTGGCGATCTTTGGACTACTTTATAGAACCAAAACTATAAATACCACACATCAGTACCTTAACAACGATCTAAGATCAACGCTAACAAACCTAGATCTAACTCCAGTCACAAGCTATGTCTAAGTTACAAAATAGAACTCATGACTAAACTTATGCATAAGTAATAATCGGCAGACATCTAACTTCACTCTAAATAGAACTAACTGGGGAACAAAGTTAGTATTGAAGTAACTTGACTGTATGTTTATTGACTTTAGAACTATCCTTACCTACAATAATTATCCTACTTTTAATGGGTATACTTTTATTTTATTTTGATTTCTTAAAAATGAATGGTTCTTAGTTCTTAGGCTTCAATTCAATTTAGTAGAAGATCAATTTGCGCATCACTGGTAACGTGTACAATGTATTAATCAATGATAATTACGATTGTTCGTTACGGGAAGAGTTAAGTAAGAAAAGTTATATCTAAGTAAGAATAATGTTTTGGAACTACCTACCTACTTAAATCATTTTTTATTTTATTTTTATTAACCCCTCTTCTACCTTAATCATTAAAAAAAACGATACATAAGGTAAATTAATTAATTTCGTTTTTGCCATGAAACAAATTGAATTTTCGCGAGTATTTGGCGACATTGCACTTACTTAATTGTTAAATACGTAGCCAATATTTAAACAATTGTTCTGCAACAAAATAACTTGACTCACCTCTGACAAAACTCGCCGAAAATAAGCACAGCACTAAATTGAACACGAATAAAGTTTTCATTTTGGAATATTTTACAAAAAAATCACACACGAACTAAACAAAAACTGTTGTCACTGTAATATTTTTAGTGTTTATTGCAATCATAGTTCAGTATTTGGTTAGTTGTTCGTAATAGTGAGGAGCGGCGATTCCGCGCTGCTTTGGCACTGTCTTACTTCGTAATGATAGAGCTCACGACGGGTCAGCAAGGCTGATAAGATTTCTGCGCATGACACTGCGGCCGACTTGGGTTATAAGTTCAATGGGGAAAACTTTTGAAAACAATCTTTTTTGTGTAAACAGAATGAACTCATGCGTTCTGCGTTAAGCGCCTACGGTGTAAAAAATAAGGTCACATTAAAAAAAGTTAATGCTGTGGCCTGGTGCTAAAAGGACCTAAGTAAGATTTTGTATGAAATGAGATAGTAATGTCAGTTTATTGAAAAAGTATGATATTTTTTGTGCTAAAAAGGCGTTAGTTTATCAACAATCTTTCAAAAGTTACTATGTAAAAAAAGGCCAATGTAGTGTGCGCTAACGTACCGTTTAGTTTAAAAAAAGTGTGCTAAAAAGAAAAAGGCAGTGTACTTAAGCCAATAATAACGTAGTTTGGCCCTATTAGCACCAGGTCACAGAATGGTAAGTAGCTAGCACTAAAGGTACTTACCTACTTTAATTTTTTTTTTTTAATTTTCTGAAACAACCAATTTGATTCTAACAGATGATTTTTACCCGATTACGGCGTGAACCGCTATGGTTATTTGTATGTTCATCAGTTCCCTCGTATCATTTAAACTACAGTTTATCATAATTTGAGGTATCATTGGAAATGTCTTGATCATCCGCTGGTTATGTGACGTCACCTTAAATTGAACATGGTTCCTATCTATATAAAATTACGAATTAAAAAAAATTGCCGTGTAGGATATCAAATGAAAGGGCTCAAAGATAATGAGAGATAACCGCAAAATAACATACGTAAATAAAAAGTAAAATTCGACTACTGAAATATCACGCTTTAAAAATTATAATCGCAAATGGTCAGGGTAGCCGTGGTCACACCACGGCTACCCTGACCATTTTTTAAAAACTAATAACTTTTACAGCATCAAAGAATTTAGTACGGGAAACATTTTTAAATGTAACCAACAATATTTGCATGCTATGATATAAGCTAAACATGTATGCTCTATAATGTACAGCATATATATATATATATAATGAGCAGTCACTCTCAGAATCCGACTTGGTAACCTGTTCGCCCTCAAATGACGACTCTAATGTTACAGTGCGTAAGCGAAACATACAGCCAGAGTGTGAACGTGAGATAGTACTCTCAGATATTAGGGCGGACCTCCAAAAGTCCTCTTCTATCCAAGCGGAGTTACAAAAAACTCTCAGTGAATGGAAGGTAAGCTTGGATGGTAAACTGGCAGCAATCAATGATAATATTACATCGATTAGAGGTGACTTGGAAGCCTATATAAATGAATCAAAAAAAGAAATGGCAAGTCTTCGCTCAGAAAATGCCGCTATAAAGGAGTCGGTCTCAAAACTGTCCGGGGAAGTCGCCGAGGTAAAAAATATCTGCTCAACTTATCTCCGACCAATATGACGATTTCCAAGAGCAACTAAGTGTTATTAATAAGCGACCGTTGAGCGTAAGCCCAGATGTAGTCCAAGCTCTCGAATTAAAGATTGACAACTTGGAACAGCAGGGCAGGCAATGTAACCTAGAAATCTCCAATGTCCCGGAAAGACGGGGAGAAAACTTACCAGCTTTATTGGAAGATATAGGTAAAAAGATCGACCACAATATATCAAGAGACGATATTACTTCAATACATCGCGTGCCACATGCCACAAGCAGCGAGAGACCTAAAAATATCATTGCCACTGTAAAAACACGTACTCTGAGGGACAATATAATAACTGCATGCCGCCTGAAGAAAGGATTTACCTCTAAAGATCTGGGCATCGCTGGCGCACCACATTCTATATATGTAAATGAACATCTAACTCTACAGAAAAAACAGTTGCTACGCGAGGCCCGAGAGGCTGCTAAAAAATGTAGTTATAAGTTTGTCTGGGTAAAGCATGCCACCATTCTTGTTAAACAATCTGAAACCTCGCCTACTATAGCCATCAAATGTAAAAATGATATTAAAAAAATCATCAATGCTCCAAGCCATTTAGCTTAGAGCGTTAATTTTGTTTAAGTATTAATTAGGTTGTCACTAATTACAATGTCTAATATAACAAAAAATCATGATTTCAGCATATATTACCAAAACAGTAGAGGTATTCGCACGAAATTGAATACTTTGTATATGAATATACTCTGTAACTGTTTTGATGTTATTATTTTAACAGAAACATGGCTTATTCCTACAATCAATAACAACGAATTTATTGATAATCGGTATTTAGTTTTTCGCTGTGACCGGAATAGGACTGCAACTAGGAAGTCTGATGGTGGTGGTGTATTGATAGCGGTTTTGCGAAAATATAACCCTGTTTGTATTCCATCTTCACAGCTTGGTACATTAGACCAATACCTTGAGCAAATCGCTATTATCATTCCTGGGAGCAACAATTCTTCACATACCCTTATCTCCGCAGCCTATGTGCCGAACAATATACCTTTTGCTGTATACAATACTCTTTTTGATAATATGGACAATTTAATCAGCTCAATAAAAACTGAAAATATTATAATTCTGGGTGACTATAATATACCTACAGCGCAATGGGCCAAGCTTGATCCTGCTAAAAACTATATGACTTGCCTGGGCACCTCACCGACTTGTAACCGTTTGAGGGACTTTTTGATTATCCACAATGTCAAGCAATTCAATCATATATCCAACTCGAATGGACGCGTACTGGATCTCCTTATCTCTGATGCGAAATGCACTGTTTTGAAACCTAATCAAGATCTTTTACCGGCTGACAGCCACCATCCACCATTTTACACACTGTTATCCCTTAATATTAATATCAGTTTAACCAGACCTCTACATACACCGAAATATAATTACCGTAAAGCCGACTACACAGTTATTAATGAAGATATTAATGAGATTAACTGGGAAGACGCTTTGGGGAGCAATTCGACCGATGTGTGCGTCGATACTTTTTATAACTGTTTATACGGTATAATTAAAAACCGCATACCGCTTTCGAAACCACCAAACTCGCATTTTCCGGTCTGGTTTTCCAAACCGCTCATCCACATTTTTAAGTATAAAAAGAAAGCCTGGTCTAAATGGAAAAAGTACCGTAATATAAGTGACTACGAAGTGTTTTCCTTGTATAGAGCGCGTTTTAAAGAGGAATGTGACAAATGTTTTCACAAATATATAAATAGTGTCGAGGATGGCATTTCCACTGATGTTAAACACTTTTGGGTTTACGTTGCTAATCGGCAAGGTAAGTCGGGTATACCGACCGGCATGTGTTATAATAATGTAACTTCTAGTGACCCAGTTGAAACTTGTAATTTATTTTCAGCATTCTTTCAGTCAGTTTATGAGCCCTCTAGTCTCTCTCCCGGATGGTGCCCAGCCCCTGGTTCTGATTTGAGTAATGACAATAACAGCTCTCTGTGTACTTTGGATTTTACTGTCCGCGAAGTTTGCAAACAACTAAAATTGTTAGATATAAACAAGGGACCGGGACCTGATGGCATACCGCCCTATTTTCTAAAGAGGACAGCTGAAACAATTTGTATGCCTCTTTCCATGTTGTTTAACAAGTGTATTCAAAGTGGTACTTTTCCGTCTGTGTGGAAGAAAGCAAATATAATACCAGTGCATAAAAGTGGGTCTAGACAAAACATAGAGAATTATAGGCCTATATCGATTCTTTGTACTCTTGCAAAACTATTTGAAAAACTCGTACATCAAGCCATTTATCCATTTCTGCGACACAATATTATACCTGAGCAACACGGTTTCGTTAAAAATAAATCTACAGTAACTAATTTAATGATCTTTACGGATCACTTGTTCAATAACATGGACGCAGGTTTTCAGACAGACGCTGTTTATACTGATTTTAAAAAGGCATTTGATAGAGTGGACCATTCAATTCTATTAAAGAAAATAGCCTATAATGGCATCAGAGGTAACTTACTGCGTTGGTTTTGTTCATATATCAGCAATCGTAATCTGACTGTAGTGAGCAATGGGTACAAATCAGACTCATTTCTGGCGACCTCAGGCGTTCCCCAGGGATCTATTCTGGGTCCATTGATGTTTATTATATATATAAACGATATTTGTAACTGTTTTCAAAACAGTAATTTCTTATTATACGCTGATGATCTTAAGGTATTTAGAATAATAAAAAACACTGTCGATAGCAGCCTTCTGCAGGAAGACTTGAATAGATTATCTGATTTTTGTAATATAAATAAATTAAAACTAAGCATCCCTAAGTGTAAATACATAACTTTTACTAAAAATAAAAATGTAATAGCCTACGATTATTCACTCTGTAATAAGACTCTATTTAAGGAAACCTATATCTGTGACTTGGGCGTCCTTCTTGATTGCAAACTTCACTTAAATTTACATATAGATAAAATTACTGCTAAAGCATTTCAAATGTATAACTTTGTTATGAGAACCACGTCTGACTTTAAACGACCAGCCACATATCTGTATTTATTTAATTCTTTAATTCGCCCACATGTAGAATATGCTTGTATGATCTGGGATCCTTATTATATTAAATATGAGACTGCAATCGAGAGAGTTCAGCGTAAGTTCCTCAGTACATTGCAGTACAAATGTCGCATCGCACGACTACCGTATAAAGACGCCTTAAATAAGTTTGGACTATTAACATTGCGCTCTAGACGCTTGTTGCTGCAAGGAATTATGCTCCATGGACTTGTACATAATAGGTTTGATTGCTCAGATTTGATAAACAAAATATATTATATTGTACCTAGAACAGTCATGAGACGTGAGGCGCGCTCTTATCCACTGTTTGCTACGACTCCCTGTCGTACAAATGCGGGAGAGAGAACGCCGCTGCAGAGATTGGTTCAGGCTTACAACAATAATTTTAACGAAATCGATGTTTTTGCCATAACTAAACATAAATTTAAAAAACTAATTATTAAGCGTCTTGCTCAAAATTGTTGATTGTTTTGTGGTATTTAAGTATGTTTTAACTTTTTTGCTATTTGGATTTTAAGATTACCAACTAAATGTAAGTTGTTGTTATTATATTGATTGTACTTAATTTTAGCAATTACATTCGTATTTAAGCTAGTAACACGTGGAAACGTAGTGGATTGTACATTTACCTATAGCATACTGTGTATCTAGTTATAATATACAATGTACGATTGTTTGTTTTCCCAAATAAAATAAAATAAAATAAAATAAAAAAATGTACCTTAAATACAACTTTATATACCATGTTTTATGCAAATAAATATTATTTCTTATTTTTTTCTTTCTGTCTTAATTATGACTTGATTTCTGCCTGACAAGTTTTCTTGTTTCGTAGGTTTTAGAGCGTGAATTTTTGTTTCTCTACAATTGTACATAATTTAGGCAGCAGAAGTTCGCTGTTTGTCCATTGTATCCACAGACTCATCAGCTAGTTCTATAGTGTTAAGTAGCTTAGCACTTGTTGACAAACTGCAGGCAGATGCAAACTAAGAACTTTGTACTGTATCTTGGTGTGTAACTAAGGCTACCAAGACAAGTTACCTGCCTGCTCCAAGAGGAGTAAAGTGTAAACAATGTATGCTTAATAACTTACTAATTAATACCAGCGTGTGCACAGACACGCTCGTGCATGCACATTGTAAAAGCACACAGTCCTGGAGCAAGGCACGTGCAGCCTGCACTAATTACAAGTAATGAGTATGTATACCCTTTTACCACAGTTAAGGAGAATACGCTATGAACGCTCCGGAAAATCGAACTTAAAAACTTTTTCCAAAAAAAAAAACAACCGTCTTCCAAAAAAATATTACAAAGTGAAAAATAATTTTAATTTTGGAAGTCGGTGACTTTGGATATGTACTTATATTAATTTTCATGTCACCAGTCACCAGTTGTAGTGTTTTTTTGGAAGTCGGTTGTTGTTTTTGTTTTCACTTTTTGTTATAGTAGGTACCTACCCCACACCAATTTGAAATTTCCTCATCCTTGGGGTAAAAACAATGCATATTTATGCGATAGCAGCAATCGTGGTTGATTTGCTGTAATTTTTTGAAGAGTTCCGTTTCATTCTCCAAAACACATCATCAAATCTAAGTATATGACCACCAGCACCAGCTTTCAAATAAAAAAAAGAATCATCAAAATCGGTTCACCCAGTCGAAAGTTCTGAGCTAACATACATAAAAATAAATAAAAAAAAACCTCCGTTTATTGAAGTCGTTTAAAAAGAATTGTAGTAGTTACTGAATGAGCCCCCACTTGACCTCGATCACGCCTGATGGAAAGCAATTGATGAGGTCTATGATAGATACCCCGAAGATACCTGTTCACTCTTGTTTTAAAGGCAGGCTGACCGGTTACCTCCGGAAGTAGACATAGACTCTGGCAGAGACTTCTACACTTTGGCTGTGTGCATAATAAATGTGGACTTGGTCGGGATATCAACCAAGTGCTGATGGTGATTTAGTGATTTTCTCATGCTGTTTTAATTTGCAGCGCCTTACAATCATAATCATTTTGAAGAATATTGTTAATCCATTGCTTCATATAATATGTTCTTAATTAATGTGTCTGCTTAGTAACTCAATTATTGTTTTTGAAGAAACTGTCAAATTGAAAGCATTACTACTGTTAGTTAATTTCCCCGTAGCAAATATGGATTTACAGAAATGTGATCATTAGAATCATCAATCTCTTTAATTTCGAAATGGCTTCAAATATCATGATTTCATGAAATAGTCTTTTTGAGCTGAGGGAGTTGTATTGATGATTTAAATGATAATAATTCTGTAAATACACAGATAAGTACTTGGTACGGTTAGGAATCATATTTTGATCAACATACAACCTTAGTTTGTGGGTCGGTACCCGCAAATTGCTAAAAACGTAAGAAAAATTGAATTCTGCGTTCCCCTAGCGCTTTCGCCTTAAGGGAGAGCCGCTGTTTTAATTGTGTTTATTTTTGAGAAGCTGTAACCACGGACCTACCCGCATTAAAGTTTAATTTGAAAGGACCGTGTATCTTTTTCAAAGCACCGAGTTATCTCTCCGTTAAAATATTTAATTTTTAAATGCTTTTAATAACAAGAAAATCACACTTAGTAAAAACCGGCCAAGTGCGTGTGTGTGGACGCACGCACAAGGAAGGGTTCTATAGTTAAGAAAGAAAAGAAAGAAAAAATATATATTTAGCACTGACTAAAAGGCAAACATACAGCAAAAAAAGTACCTGCAATTAAAAGGTAAACAAACTTAACATTGTAGTTGAAAAATTATGTTCATCACGATATAGATATGTAATTTTGTAATCGCAAAAATTTAAAAAAAAATTGTGGTAAAACTAGAAATTATCGATTTTCGGACTTTTACTTTACTTGTTCTATGAGACCATGCTCTTAATTTCATGATTCTATGTCAACGGGAAATAGGTATCCTGTAAGTTTCGATTTATTTACGAGACCTAAAATATTTCGCATGCATATGAAAGTACATAGTTTGATTTTTTTAGAGCAGCAAGGCACCGTAGACCTTCGATATTAAAAATAAATTTCAAAAACTGTCTTAACAGGCAGACACACAAGTACAATGTCTCTTTTTCAGATTTTCAGTAATTCAAATACACCTATGTAAAAGATTACCTTATTGAGACATAGGAAGCAATACAATATTGACTCTCAGAGTTTCGACGATCACTGGCTTTTCAAGAATTTCATAATACTTACGTAGATTATATTTTAATGTTCATTAACCTTTGTTATCAAACAATTCCAAAACATAAACAATTTAGTACCTAATTATAGGCAATTCAGTGAGTTCGTTGTTTAAAATGAAAGCAAATACATATATTTTGTTTGCGTAGCTTTAACTGCAAAATAGTGTAACTAGATGAAAAACCACCAAAATTTGGTTTAATCCTGTCAAACGACGATTTCCCATTCTGAAATTGACTACAGTGACACAACTTAACATAGTTTGACAGCACTAAGATTGCACTGAGTAGTGAGTTATTAATTTAGTGAAAATGCCAATTTTGCTATTCTGAATTTGACGTTTTTCACCAAAAATTTTGATTGTCTAACTAAATCTGACTATTTTCGCGATTCGCAATCGCGATTAAAAAGGTGTGGAATAAAATTAGTTGTCATGGACTAAAGTTCACACCAACACCGCGACTTCGGGTGCAAAAACAGTACTACATATATCTTTTTTTTCTTTTCCTTTACTAGGTACATCTCGAAAATGGTGGGTCCTATCACCTAAATAATGAAAATTTCGACCCCCTTTATAAAACTTGTAACCCTCTAAAACACAACATGTTGGTAATAATTTTAAATATTTTCCATACTTACAAAAAGTGAAAAATTCCTTAAAAAAACACGTCGCGGCTGAACCCCTGCGCGCATCCGGCTCTAAAAAATACACGGGGTAGGGCAAACAAGTACCACGTTCGAAGCCAAAAAAATACCACGTGGAGTCGCGATTGTGAAATTCGATTTTAGTTGTGTCAAAATGATCTATTTATTTTATTATTTATGTATACACAGTAAAATACATAGCAGATACGGCATAATCAAACAAAATAATCAATCAATCAATCGGCATAATCAATCAATTTATATTTTTTTTTTAGAGTTTTTTTTTTTTTGTAGTATATTTGTAAGATTCTTATAGCCAAAAGTAAGGAATGTTAGTGATAGTTTCGTTAGTTTAGTTTGGTGTACAACAGAATCGGCACCAATATCTATGCTTAGCCTTCCACAGCATAAACAATCAAGATTATAAAAAAAACAACTTCTATACTTCCACACTCAAATTACATAATCAATTAACAAAACAATCTCGAAGCGTGCTATTAGTGAAATGTCCACAACACATGAAAACGTGCGTACGCGCATCGTTGCCCGGCTGGAAATTGGGCACGGCCAATGGGTCAAGTGCGGCTGATAACACGCTGTTACCCAACCACGTACTTGTTAGATCTCATTTGCTTAACTGTTGTCTATCATGCATGATTTAAATTGTCTTAATTAAGAAAACGTACCTACCTAAGTATCTATTCTAATTCATCTGCCTAGCCTTTTCCCCAAGTATGTTGGGGTTAGCTTCCAGTCTAACCGGATGCAGCTGAGAGTACCAGATATAAAAACCCAATTACACTTTGCCCAACCTGAAAATCGAACCCAGGATCATGAGGTCAGCAGTAGCGGTTGCGACAACTGGACCAGCGAGGCAGTCCAACATGCCTGTAGGATACTTGTGTCTCTGGATACCTGAAGCAATTTTCCTAGGATGCAATTAAGCCAAGTAAACTACGTGCATTAGCTTATAGTGTATCATAAGAATCCGAGGATTACTAAGTAGATATACAGGGTCAAATTAAATAAACTGACAATACTTCACCCACGTGTTGGGTATCGATAACGAAAACGAATGAAAGAACAGCACCCTAATTGCGTAACTCACGATTCATCATAATTTGTTTCGTTTTGAAACAGATGGCTAAGCCATTGCTTCATATGTTCGAAAAATGTGTCTGCTCAACAACGTAAATAACGCAATGAATATTGTTGAACTGATAGAATGAAACCGATTATGATTAATCACGTCGTGTTACGCAATTAGGATGCAGGTCAATGCGCGCGTAGATAGCTCAGCTGTTTTTGTAAATTTCGTCGATCAACTTAGATATTTTTTTATTAATTTTTCATTCGTTTCCCATACTGATACCTAACACGTGGGTAAAGCGTATTGTCAGCTAATTTAAAGTGACCCTGTATACATACATGATATTGTAGCTTCTAGGAAAATCGTATTTAAATAGAACTACGAGATAAGTCAGAAAACTATCTAACGACTATTCTAAACTAAGCTAATATAATTAGTGGGAAAACTATCTCTAATAACTAGGTCCATTTCCAATCATGTTTATGTACCTATGACTAATCGAAGATGCGTATTTCCCGGATCTGCATACGGTGAGATATTTTATTTATAGTCGAGGTAAGTACATAGTCGACCATGTTCATATGATAAACGAATGATCACGCAATCACAACGCGTTCTGAATACTTTAAACTTCTTGAAGTTTATAAATTATCGGATTTTGTAGTCAGTCTCTTTGTTAGTTAGTTTATTTTTCACTTATTACTTGTGACAGGGAATTATTACCATCATCAATATAAAAAAAATACGTAGGTCTTATTGAAGCTAGCTCGAAAACCGCTAGGTAATCAGAACTCGACCTTTATATGGGAGCACTCTATAAGTAGGGTCACCTGGTCAACAGTGGATCAGTGGTACACAGATGATCACGCACACAGGTGCTCCTACTTATACCCTTTCAAACAAAAATAGAATTCTCAAATCGGTTTGTAAATGACGGAGTACTGAGGCAAGAAACAAAAAATACAACGAATTGAGAAACTCCTACTTTTTTGAAGTCGATTAAAAATTACTTTCTCATGTTCGGGATTCTTGTAGAAACTGGATAATTTGATGGTCCAAAAAGTCACAGACAGCTCCCAAAGTGATACCTAGAGGAGTGGAGTGGGCCTCTCAAGGCATTATAGCGCTCTATTGTCACTGTCATTCTATTCTTACGCGGTGGTGATGGACAGAAGTCAGAGGGACTTCTGTCCGTTTTCACTAAACGATGCCTAAATGAATGCCATTCAATTTTTTGCTCTGGGCACGAAGTCGTTTACGGGTGTTTCCTACTCCGTATCACTGACAGACACATGATTAGTTCGGGCCCAATTAAAAATGAATTTCAACACGATTTGACGACACTGTCCAACTCCCGATATGTTTTTGCCCGTCCAAAAAACGTTACTTAATCTGCTGTAAGACTCACTTCGAAGTTTCGAACTACTTTCGAACGGGCCCATATTATATTCGTTGGTGGAGTAAGAGTAGGCCCCTGAGAGGAGTGTTGAAAATCCAACACCACGCTTTTAAATTAAAGTAAACAAAAATCACGTATCGATCATCGACTTTAGCAATTGAACCTTGACCCGTGTGATTCTGTGAATTGGTTTTTTCTCCCTAAACCGCAAAGGATCTGACTCAAAATGATTACAAGCTTTAGTCAAGGACTTTTACGCCGAAAATGTTGACACGACACAATGAATCACCAAATTGATCAACGGAAATCCTAATTGCAATTATAATCTTCGAGGAACTGACTAGGAGATAAAAGAGTTCATCAGTCATAGTAGGTACTCAAAGACGATTACAAAGAACTGACCACATCATTATAAAAACTTACATAGATATTATCCGCTTAGCCTTTTCCCAACTATGTTGGGTTTGGCTTCCAGTCTTACCGGATGCAGCTGAATACCAGTATTTTCATGCAGCGACTGCCTATCTGACCTCCACAACCCAGTTACAGGGTAATACGATACCCCTTGCTAAGACTGGTTGTCAGACTTTCGGGCTTCTGACGACCCGTAACGACTGTCAAAGATCCACAAATGACAGCCGTGACCAACGGCTTAACGTGCTTTCCGAGGCACGGAGGAGTCTTGGTATGTAAAGATGGTCACCCATCCTCGGACCAACCGCGGCAAGCGTAGCTTATCCTTTACGATCGAGTCATGCTACTAATATTACTTAGCCACAAGCCCCAATTACATTATATTTATATTATAAAAACTTAGATAATGGGTAGGTACATAATGTAAGCAAGTCATAATCGAATATGAGGATTACAAGTAAATCGTCATCTTCCTACCCTTTTTTTAAGAAACGTTGCCCCACACACTTAGAATTTCTCGTGTATTGTGGGGCGTTTACAAACATTTAAACTCACATACATACACAAACAGCCAGACCCGGAACAACTACTTGCAGATCATACAAATAATTGGGGATCATCGCCAGGTAGATAGGCCTCCCTTTGTTTGCGTCATGTCCACGCTACTACCGACTACCTATAGGTACTTCTAGTTTTTCGCACACAACTCGACCAACCTTACACAAGTCTGTGATCACCATCCAATTATCCACACCTTTAAATCCATAAATTAATAGTATTAAAGAACTGATAAAATTTATAAGTGAGTACAGTTAATATAATGATTTAGTTTTCACCCGATACCAATTTCTAAACAGCCGACAAGTGTCAGAGTCTAGCAGAGGTTCAAGAAGTTGTGTCTGACAAAGTGGTATTGAGTTTTTCCATTAGTAATTCATTTCTCAGTAGGTACTTAGGACAGTTGATGGGAAGTGCCCTGTTACCCAATACCACTTTGTCCAACTTGGATCGAATCAAGGACACTGTGCAAAGGAAATTGCTCAGTTTGTTAGGGTAATCTGGCTAAGCATGGACAAGGTCTTTATTACAATAAAGTTGTAGCAAGATGCAAGAATATGCTTCAACTGGCGTCTGGCATGTGAAAAACTGCAAACTCGCCGAGTAAAATCTTTGCAATGAGCATATTCTTTTCTATAATCTGAGTCCCTTTGAGGATAACCTATTTAGTAGTTTTTGCTCATACACCCAGATAAACAGACAAATTCTAAAAACTAAGTACATTTCGAATGGTCATCAGACTTCGTTCTTATACGTACCTATAGAAGATATACATAGTTGTAAGTATATGCAGATAGATTCCTACTTCAAGGGCATTACATTACCTACCGTACTTATTTCGATAAATATAATTTTAGTAGAATAATCTAGCTAAATATTCCGGAGTAATCCGGAGCCTTTGGCATATTCTGGCCATTATTGTAGGCAGTAACCGTATTATGGTGTCTGTTTGTTGAATGTTAATGTAGGTGGAGGAAATGCCAAGAGAACCGTTTGTAGGGTAAATTGTTATTACCTACTTACCTAGACTGACTCAATGGACTATTGGTTGCAAACGTGGGCATCCTGAGTGTGGTGTTCGATTTCCGATAAAGGGCAAAGTTATAGCGGGATTTATTAGAAAATATCAGTCTGCTATATACTGTCACTAAACTTGATAAAAGTAGGGACATAACACAATTTTCGTCTGTGTATAAAATTATAAAACGCGGCGTCCCCCAGGGTAGCATATTGGGCCCTATTGTATTTCTACTCTAAATAAACGACATCGTAAATGTGACTCATCATAAATGTTTCCTTTTTGCTGATGATATTTCCATAATTGTTACTACCGATAAAAAATATTCAATTACTGATCATGAAGCGGACATAAATAACACAATAGACAATCTAATTAAGTGGTTAAATAACAATAATTTATCTATTAATCTTACAAAATCTGTATATATAAAATTTAATCAATGGTATCAAAATAAACTTTAAAATGGACATACCACAAATTACACAAGTGACACAAACTAAGTTTTTAGGAGTAGTAAGTAATTGACGAACATTTAGACTGGAAAGGTCAGGGCAAATAATGTATGCACTAAAGTAAATAAATTTGTATACGCCCTCAGACAGATTAGAAAAGTAACAAATATAAAAACGGATGTGATGTCACACCCTGCATATGTTGACTCCTCGTTACGGTATGGATTAATTATGTGAAAATAGAGCATTTGTCGCCCCAAAAAAATTTTTACGAGCCATTTATGGAATTCCATCTGATGAATCATGTCAACCTATATTTAAAAAGCTTGGTTTGCTACCGTTACCCTCGTTATATTTGTATGAAGCTTGTATGTTTGTTAGGAAATATAATAAAGAATTGTTTAAAACAGCAGAGGAAATAAGTTCTCGAAGTCGGTGTGATCAATACTGGGGGCCTACTCTCTAAGCACGAAATCCGTAATCTCGGTCGAAGTTACGGGCGTTTCCTACTCCGTATCACTTAGGTACGGACCTATGATCAGTTTGGGGCCCAAATAATTAATTACTACACGATTTGACAGCTGTCCCTACTCCCGATATGGTTTTACCCGTCCAAAAAAGTTAATTAATCAGCTAGTAGGGTCACTTCGAAGTTTCAAACTATTTTCGGACGGGCCCGTATTTTCGTTGGCGGAGTTAGAGAGTAGCCCCCCAGAATTGTACTAGATGAGCTCCCTAAATTAACAAAATATAATAAAAACTGCCTGGCTATATGTGTACGTGTTTATAATAAATTACCAAATGTATTAAAAATATTAAATTGCAGGTTATTCAAAATTAAATTATATGAATGGCTGAATGATAATAATTTCTATAATATTAAGGATTTTCTTGAACATAAATTATAATGTTTATTCGATTAAGTTTGCATGCTTTAATTTTAAGCAAAACATTTATGATCTCATTTTCTATAATAACACCTACGTATACCATGTTTTAAGCTTATAAATTATCTTATCTTATCTTACTAAGTATTTCGTTCAGGATTTGTTTTTATGGCAATTGGTTTGCATTCATTCACTTGGGGCTTACCTAATCATATAACTGGGGAAATGTCACCCACGGTCAGTCACATCTGCCTCACCTACCCTTCAAGGACTACAGCATCCTAATTGCGTAACACACTATCAATCAGAATTTTATTAATTTTGAGGGATATTGCTAATCCATTGCTTAGGTATCTATGTGTCGTCAGGAATCCCAGGCTGATTCCCAGCCACCGTAGGCGCGGGCTTGCGGATGGTGAGTAATGGGTAGCTCGCTGTCCGGTAAGGACCAAACCTGGGTAGACGGCGCGATTCAAAGAACAGCACCAACTGGTGGGGTTCGCAAGGGCCGATGCCTGCCAGGTGTGCGGGTTGTTCGAAAGAGATACCGTGGCCCGTGGCACACAAGCAACTGAAGGAACACAGGTGGGTTTTAGTTAGTAAAAGTCTGACACGCCCTCCTGCTCCACCCAGAGCAGGAGAAGTTATTTGATGATTTACCGACCAAAAAAAAACCTTCAAGGACCACAGCATCCTAATTGCGTAACACACTCAATCAGAATTTTAATCCTTTTGAGGGATACCTATTGCTAATCCATTGCTTATGTATCTATATGTTCGAAAAGTTTATCTGGGTAACAACGTGAATAACGCAATGAATGTTGTTGAACGACGTACACACGTTGACGTAAGTACCCAATGATATCGCGGCGGAATTTTTTCCCGCACTGCATCTTCAACGCTCTGCTCAGCGCCGAGAGTTGAAAATTGAACAGTGTGTTTTTTCGACGCGCTGAGATGCACTTGTTGAATTCTCAATGCTTGGTAGATTGGATGGATTTTCACTGGATTTCCAACACCGAGAGTTGGAAATCCAATGCGCGGTAAAATCTCGCCGCGATATTTTTCCGTCCGTGTGGACGCTGACTTAGTGTGTTACGCAACTGCCCCGCAGACGCGACGCTATGTGATCTATATTTTCCATATTGCGTTTTATCACGACACACATAGTTCCGTGCAGGTTAATCTTGGAAAAAGAAGTGCTGAGTGGATTAAATTATGGTTTCTTTTAAACGTCACTTATGTAGAGCGCATTGTAAAGCAGGTTTGTAGTAACTATACTATTACGGTACTGGTACACAAATAAATCAGCACTGCTATTATCTAATAATAAAGGCACGTGTCGCGGTTGGTCCGTGGATGGGTGACCATCTTTACATACCATCACCGCACTGTACCTCGTAACATTTTGACCACAGTTATGTATAGATGACAAAACAAAATATACCCAGCACGACACGGTTACGACTACATGACGGATTTATACGTAAATAAAGCCGCGTGCCGAGGGCACGTTTTTGCTTTATTAACGTGGCGGTTAAAAGGTTAAGCCTTAGGTCCCCGTTGTCATTCGCTGATATTTGATAGTCGTTTCGGGTTGTCAGAAGCCCGAAAGTCTGATCGCCAGCCTTATCAAATAGTAGCGTATTACCCATTACCTACCTGGGTTGTGGAAGTCAGGTTGGGGTTCGTTTTCAGGTGACCTCAGGCAGTAAAATTGAAATTCAGCTTAATATGTAGTACATATAATTCAAGGTCGCTCAGCGAGCTGGACCTGGCTATGCTTGGATTTTGTCTGTCGGTAGAGGAACGAGGTGATCCGACAAAGCATTAGCTGTCGACAAAGCTCACAGAATAAGCCACACATAATAATAGGTCACAGATAACAGAATTAAAGTTCGGCATTAGTTGGCCAATTGGATACGGTCGCGACTTTCGACTTGTAGGTCGTAGTTTCGAACCCAGGTTAATAACAGTTGTGTTGTAATTTATTTTACACCACACTGCTCTCAAAACGGTGAAGGAAAACACCGTGAGGAAACCGGCATGTGCTAGAACCAAAAATTCGAAGGCATGTGACATCTACCAACCCGCAATGTGCCCGCGTGGTGTATTACGGCCCGCTCCCTCTCACAGACGGGAGGCCTGTGTCCCAGCAGTGGGAACATTATAGGCTGATTATGCTATGGTCGATCTTGGAATGATTGGTAAGTAGTGTTTGGCGGAAGATGCCAGGCAGTAGAATCATTGCGCCTCCAAAACATATCGAGTCATAGTGCGTGATCTTCTGCCAAGATATGACAACCTGGATCTCCGAAGGCATAAAGCGTTTTCTAGCTGACACAACTATGTTAGGTGTGCTCCTTTAGGTGTGCTCCTATCGAGTTATGAACCTGGTACTTCGACGGCATAAAACGTTTAAAAAGCTGACACACAAAGTGTATATTTTTATCGTGAATTTTTCCAATGTTTAATAGTTATTCTGCTATTCGGGGCGGAGACAAATCCCACGGAATTTTATTTTTTATGATATTAAAACTCGGTCAAGCGGTTCTTGAGTTATAAATGGTGTAACTGACGCGACTTTGTTATACATATTTATAAAGATTATTAGCCATATAAGACCCAATGCTAGGCGTAGGCCTCTACTCCCTTCCCACCCCACCTCTCTCTGTCCAGAGCTTTCAAGGATTTATCTTTATTAAAAGAGTTCTGATCATCCCGCCATCTCCGTCTGGGGCTGCAGCCATTAAACGGCGTCCCGTTTAATGGCAAACGACATCGCTGCAGCCCCTGGGTCTGGGTCGTATGTAATCGGAAAGTTGCCACGCTTAAATGTAATTGGACTGGACGTATGTCAGACGATCAATGAACCAAACTTATTGACTTAAACAGTCAAATAACAATTCTATGATAATTATACTAATTACTATTGTGAAGTCAAGTTGCAATATTGATGTAGTGCGCTTTTTAAAGCGTTTTTTGCGCTTTTTAAAGTTAGTGTTGCTATGATAGTTAGTCTTCTGGGGTTGAAAAATAAAAACACAACTTTCTATAAAAATATTTTATTGTGATATGAGTACCTTTGTGGTTTTGAGAATCAACGTACCTACCCCCGAGTAATAAAACTACAGAAAATTATAAAAACATCGCGGAAAAAAATACATTTTCATTATCATGTTTTTTTTTTATTACTTTCTAACTTCCCTATTGACCTTGCCGTAGATCTCGGGGAAGGCTTCCTTGCAATGAGGCAGAGTGTCCCTCACGCTGTCATACAGGGTGTGGTCGAACATGTGTCGGAACTCGTCGCGGCTCGTGTACGTGTCCGCGTACAACATCTGGAAGCCGCCGTGTTGAGTGACGAAGGACTCGATGCAACGAGTTGATGGTTTCTGCGGGTAAAAGTTTAGTTAAGATTAGTCTCTAGGAGTATAGCATTGGGGCTCCGTATCCCGTCAAAAATTGCCAAGAATACATTAATACATTTTATTTTGTACATCAAGGAAAAGTAGCCTAAAGCGGTAACCGCTAAGACCAAATAACTTTTGTTATGAAGGTGTAATAAAATAACTTAACGGGGAAGCGCCAGAGTAGCCGCGAAATTTAAATTTTCTTAGGTTTTTTACAATTTCCACGTCAGTGTCAGGCGCTATATTGATTAAAATATGATTTTCGACCGTAACAAATTAAGTAAGTCGTCAATACACCCCTCTGTGTTCATTTAATCCCGTAACCCAACCTGACACTGACCTGCACCCTAATTGCGTAACACGCGATCAATTATATCTGTTTCATTTTGACAGTTAGACAATGTTCATTGCGCTATCTACGTTGTTGAACAGACACATTTTTCGAACTTAAGAAGCCATGATTTAGCCATATGTTTCAAAACGAAACAGATTATGATTACCTAATCGTGAGTTACGCAATTAGGGTGTAGTATATTGTAATAAACGTAAGAAAATTAGAATTTCGCGGGCTAACTTGGGCATCCTCCTTCATTTTATTACACCACAGACTTATATAAGTCTGTGTTCACTTGTATGTTTGTTTGTATGCTTGTATATAACCAACTCCTTAGAGCGCGATTTTGAAGCACTTTAAACGGTCAGATTTCATTGAAACTTTGTAAACTTATCGAGGACCGGTGACAATTCAATAATTTAAAAAAAAAATTGAGAAAAATTGTTTTTTTTAAACACGTTTTGGTAGTTAAAGAACTAAAAAATAGAAAATAAATAATAGTTTAAAAAACTAAAAACACGCTTTAAAAACCAAACTAAAAAAGGAGAAAATAATTTAATTCAATTAAAAAGCGTGGGATGCTTGGCATTAATTGATTATAAAAATACCTCAAAAAGCACCCCGCGCTTTTTAATTGAATTAAATTATTTACTCCTTTTTCAGTTTGGTTTTTAAAGCGTGTTTTTTAGTTTTTTTAACTATTCTTTATTTATGTTTGGTTTCGTCCGGGCCTTATGGATTACGTGACGGAACCCTGATATATTTCAAGGTTCTAGGTTTTTTTTATAGGGCACTCAGCCCCTTTTTAGTAGTGACATTTGCGAGCTAATTTAATTGTCCTTTTTCATGATACCATAGGTCCTTAAGAAACTATTTGAAATCACAATGAATGGAAAACTTTACTGATTGACTTTCTCCTTAGAAAAGATATCAATTAATTAAGGTATCCAGCAGACAAGCCAACGAGTTGTTTGAAAGCAAAAAATTTCAAAGCTGTGTTGACGTTTTAAAACAATAACCACTTTCCATCAGGAAGGCCTTTGGCTTCAGCTGCTTTGCAAACCTACACGAGTGACAAAAACTTACAGTTTCATATCCTTTAGCTTTAGGCACGCCATAGACGCCGATGTCAACGAACATCTGCCAGTCGGCTTGAGTCTTGATCTTCAGCTGCCCGGGGTGGTTGAACACCTTGAATGGACACAGCCAGATAGGATACACCTGAGGAAAAAAAATCAACTTAACGATTATCAAAGAATAGAAGCAGCATCTGTTTTCTATCTCTACAGGCATAGCATGACGCTTTCTATTTCTACAAAAGATAGACATGGCTTTTTCAATACAAAGTGACATTTCGGTTCTCCATTTTTGACATCGCACCGTATATATCCTCTGCCCGGCTTGGGCGGAGCACCGCCGTGTCCTCGTGGAGGCGATCGGCGGCGGCGATCTCTCGCGTCCGGCCCTGGTGCAGGCCATGGGACGGAGCGAGAGTGCATGGGTAGCCGTCACCTCCTTCTGCGAAGCAGTAATGCTCGCGAAGAGGGAGGCGGCGCACGTGAGGGAGAGGCAGTATATGCGCCCTCACGGCCGTAGTCGCCGCGGGAGACGCCCTGGGCGTCGGGAATCCCAGGCTGATTCCCGGCCACCGTAGGCGCGGGCTTGCGGACGGCGAGTAATGGGTAGCTCGCTGTCTGGTAAGGACTAAACCCGGGTCGACGGCGCGTTGTGTTCCACGCGCGCCTCAAAGAGATGTCAGCACCAACTGGTGGCGTCCGCAAGGGCCGATGCCTGCCAGGGGTGCGGGTTGTTCGAAAGAGATACCGCGGCCCCTAGCGCACAGGCTACTGAGGGAACACGGGTGGGTTTTAGTCAGTAAAAGTCTGACACGATGAGCGGGAGAAGTTATTTTATGATTTCCCACCCAAAAACAAAAAAAACCGTATACCTATATCCTTCTACAATCTGTCATATTGTCTTTCGTTTGTAACGATCTTTGTCCCTAAAAATTTAGACTATTTCAGAAGAATATTTCTTCCCAAACTGTCAAAATCACACTGACAACAAACTTTCTACTCGATGGCCACAAAGAAGAGAGTAAGTTATATAATCGATTTATTAAAAATCGATTTTGAATATTTAGAGAATCGATTAATAAAAATCGATTTTTAATATTTAGAGAATCGATTAATAAAAATCGATTATAAGAAAAAAATATGGATTAATATAAAAATCCATAATTTTTTTCACATCCCTAGGGTAAGGGTTACCAGTACAACGTTCGGGAGCGTGTCTCTTCTACTTGCTCTAGTTAAATTATAAGTTCAGGATGATTCCCACCTCCATCTCCTTATGGAACACGTCGATGCTCTTCTCCAGATGTTCCACAGGCACCAGCATATCCTGTATGACGTGCGCCTTGTCGTACAGCTTGGTCACAGCTTCTGGTTGGGTCAGCTTGAGAAGGGATACTTCTGGGGGCATCAGCCAGCCCAGGAGGTACCGGAAGATCGGGTGGTTGCCGAATGGGATGATGTCCTGGAATTGAGAAAAAATGCTTTTTAATTTGATATATTTACATTTCGTCTGTTGGGACAGGTCAGCTCAAAGCTGCCGTGGCACTTTCTTCAAAAGCCCCTTCCACACATGGCCATGCACATGGGCGTAGCCAGCCATGGGCTCAGGGTGGGGCAGCAGTCTAAAATAATATGTAACTAGCAAATTATACCCGCGGTCTTACCCCGGTTAATTTTTTCATACAAAAATGTTACACCCTATAGCACCCTGTATCTGTATGTATAATTCGAATTATCCAAAACACTTTCTTATTGCTCACCTACCTACACCACGAAATTTTCCACCCAAAGATGTGTCTCTAACTTCAGCCGTTTGGGCTCTATGGGCGTATGCCAATTTGTTAATCAAACAATTTAGAGTTTTATATATCTATAGATAGTACTTTCAGCTACAGTAAGTGTACAATTTTTTTTTTAGCTTCTAACGTCCCACTGCTGGGCAAAAGGCTCCCTACTCTCTTTCCTCCTCTCTCTGTCCAAAGCTGACAAGGACCAATCTTTATTAAAGGAGTTCAGCTCATCCCGCCATCTCCATCTGGGCCTGCCGCGATGTCGTTTGCCACTAAGCGGGACCCACTGGGCCCATTGATCGTCTGACATACGGCAGATGTGTCCAGCACAAATTCCATTTAAGCGTGGTAGCTTTCCGAGTGACATCAGCTATTTTCGTAATGGAACGGATTCTTGTATTCTTAACACGATCCACAAGTTTGATACCCAGAATACTCCGTTCCATAGCTCTCTGGCAAACCTCGAGCGTGGACCTCTGCTGAATTGTCAAAGACCATGTATGAGAACCATATGTGAGAATGGGAAGAATACATACGTCTATGAGTCTTCTCTTGAGCGATAGAGGAAGGTCGCTCTTCATTAAATCTTTCATGGCCCAATAGCTCTTCCGGGCATTAATAGGTTGTTTATTTATTTAGGTATTAGCTAACTTCATAATATTACTTTAAGAGAAGCCGGCGTGGGTTCTGACAGAACCTCCTTAGCACTTTGGCTTCCAATTTATTTTTCGCCTCAGCGAACCTCATCCTGTGAACACTCAGCATACAGAGACCGCTCAGACAATTTTCACTCATGGTGGAGCAAAGCCCTGTCTTGACACGCCGTAACGTACTGAAATACCTCTCTATAGTACAGGTCGTACACGGTTGGGCCAATAAAATAGCAAGCACAGGTTTTATGCTCGGATAAAACATTTCTGAATCCTTTATCAGTTCTGCCTCTTCCATGTCTTTCAGAACATTCGTTGCCTTTTTTTCTTCCTACAACTGGTACCACAGTTCAGCCTCGCTGTGGAAACTAGCACCTAAGTTTTAAAACTCGCGAAAGGCCTCTGTTTTTTTTCAAAAATTCTTCGAATGTCATTTGCAACGCGTTATATGGGTGCAATGAGATCAAAGAATATGCGTAAGTTGTTCTCCGAGAAATGCTTTTCCAATGACATAATTAGCGAGTCTAGGTAGGGAATAATCAACGATCGTTTCCAAAACTGGGTAGGAATCTCTGCCGGAGGATTTTCACGGTGCGTTTGTCTTTTTGCGATGTGTGGCATTGTAAAATCAACTTCTAGAGCGTCAGCGATCACTTGAGCTTCAGCTATGAAACTGCCGCTGTGATCGTCCGCATTTTCACGATGTTTTTTTAATGTGTCGATGATTCTTTTAATGTAATTCGCACACTGGAGCAAGTCAATGCTTTTTGACTGTAACACATTTGCGATCGGTTGAAGCAGTGCGGAATATTTCGCAATAAGGCAAACAGAGACAATCGATTCTGAATTGAACGCATGACCGACCGCTGCACGCGTGCGGTCAATCGCGCGCGCTCTTTTGGTTTTGATCGCATTTTTTTTGCGTCGACTGTTGAGTGTGAACTTTCTTACGGATATTAAGTATTGTAGTTAGTACCTTGATATTTTTTTTTTTACGTTTGGTTAGGTACCTTACAGGTCAGGGCAGGGTGGGGCAAGCGCCCCACCCTGCCCCACCGTGGCTACGCCCATGGCCATGCATTGTTAGATTCACATAAAATTCAAACAATAAAATGTTAGAACTTTAAGAGAGACCATGACCCCTGAGTTCGTCGCAGCATTTCTTCTCAGGGAACAGTCAGCTAGGAAATGCCAGCGCCATCTAGTTTTTAAAATATTGGCCAGCAAAAATATTGACGCGTAAAAGTGTTTTATAAGGTCTATTTACATAAATCATTACATTTCAATATAATATCAGTTCATCATCGTTCAGTACCTACTCAGTTACCCATTACCATCATCTTCATCGGATCATCATCCGTCACTTAGACCACCAGTGGCGAAAGCACCATATAACACGATTCCTACTAGCTTCCCTTCGGGGATTCGCATCGGCAACTCTATCGCTATTTAAAAATGGTACGTCAATAGTGGCTACTATTGTCAAAAAATATATTTACACTGCGGGGATTTCATTCACCATAACAACAAAAACGGTTTTTTTTAGCTTTGTATAACAAGAAAATAAATTGTTCTACATTAACCCGGCCCCAAAACATCATAATCGGGTACAACAGCGATCCCGTAATGATGTCACTTTAGGTCACGTGGCACCGCTTTATATGGATAAGAGCAAGCCGCTGTACAACGGGTTATGACAGAGACATATAGAAAAATGCGTCAGCGAGAACGAGATGGAAGAATATTGCACATTTTATTTGGTTTTTAGGTGTTAAATTTTATTGTATTTAATTATTTACATTCCTATATTAATTTTAGGATGATAGTAAGTACTTATTCTTTATTGATAAGTCAGTAAGTTAAAGTCAACTTCGCTTCGGCTTCTCTCTTAGAAAAATTGACACCTCGCCGCTGTAGACCATGTACGCATGGCGGGATTTTATCGCGCGTTGGAGTTTCAACTCTCGGTGTTGAACCGAGCATTGAGAATCCAACAGAGAGTTCGATTCGAAAAACAACACTGTTCGATTTTGAACTCTCGGCGCTACCCAGTGCGTTGAAGATCCAGTGCGCGGAAAAATCCCACCGCGATATTTTTACGTCTGTGCGATCGATCGTATTCTACTTTACTTAGGATCGCCATTTTACACATAAGCCTTGAGGAAAACAAGACGCGTTTTCTTACCGCGTCGTGTTTTCATAAAATCCTTATCTAAGGAATGCTAGATATAAACCGCTTACAGCGTTCTACGCTGTGCGTTCCGGTAAGCGGTTTATATCTCTGGTAACTCATTGCTTTTTTTGTCTCGAGAAAAAAGGGAAATTACCATTTCTGATAATAATAGTTGAGCTCTTCAAGTTCTGAGTTGAGCTGCATGATTACTGATAAATGCGTGCACTGATTGGACAGGTCCACTCAATCTATGTGGTTCTTTTCTCAAAAGACCATTTCAGACACATAGTCTTCACATGATCTGACCAAGATTATGTCTGGACTTTAAAAGAGACTGTGACCTCTGAGTTTCTTTGGGTCTTTCTTCTCAGAGTAGTCAGATAGGAAACGCCGACCTCATCTAGTTTTAAAAATAAGATTGACGTGTAGAAGTGTTTTTAAAAACCTACTTACAGAAATAAAATCATTTATCATTTAAGAATTGAAACTTATAACACCGACCTGCAACTCCCAGAAGAAACTCCTAGTATGTCTGTGGTAGTAGTCCCTCAGAGGTATGTACTCGACGGCTGAGCGGTTCTTGACCAGGTGACGTTCCACCTGCGTGAAGAACCACTCTGCGTACCACTTGCCGATGGGGTTGAACTGGAAAGATATCACACCATACTGTACTCAAATTACAAGTAATGGAACAGTGTTGGCTTACGAGTTTTAAGTAGATAGATAGATAAATCGTTTATTTGGTGCATAACAAAGACACACAACTTACAAAGCACGATGAGATAAAAACAAATTACATTATAATAATAAGGTGCCAATATACTGACGTTAGTCAGTAATATGACGGCAAGGTTGCCGTGATTGGTCAGTAATATAACGGCACTGTTGTTGCCGTGGTTGTCAATCGGCTGCTACGGCACGTTTTAGGGGTTCGATTCCCGCACGAATAAGAATTGTTTTAACTACATATTTGATACCGGGTCTGCACCCACGATACAGCAAGATTTATTAGTATTGGGCTACGTCATACTGAAGAAAATATAAGCAGCAACGAGGTCAATTAGAGTGCCGACGCGCGACGCCAGTCGACAATATTTAAAAAAGATGGCACATTTCAGCCCTCTTCATGCATTTTCATTGAGATGAAACTTCACCGTAAATGGCTCCATTAATTGTTCACTAGGTCTTAAGTTCAAACCCTGACAGGCGCTATACTTTGTGTAAATTATTCAAAATGGGGAAGGAAAAAGACTGTGAAGCAAAACGCAAAGTCTTACAGAAAAAATAAAGGAAAAATTCCAAAAAATAAAAATTAAATGAAAATTAAGGAAAATTTTAGTACTTAAAAGTTTTCGCGAAAATCAAAATTTACCCATATCTTTTTTATTATGGCGGTATAATGTGTAGGTACGGAACCCTCGGCGCATGAGTTCGACTAGCACTCGGTCAAGTGCTAGTCTAGTAGTTTTTTAATTATGGTCGAATTTCACTGGGTGATCACTAGTAATATTTAATAGGGAGAAGCTTACAGACAGTTGTGGGATATTAGCATAGTAAACAGTTATCTTACCTTCCCATCATCTCCGACCTGATCAACCATATCTCCGGTCATGAGAACTCCGGACTCCTTGGTGTACAGCAACCCTTCGATGAACTGGTGCGGCTTCTCTTTAAGAGACTCCTCAATGAAGTGTTCTGATAGATCTGATAGTTTGTTGTGAGGGTGGTATTCCAGACGGATGTATCTGATAAGGAAGAAAGGAAAATAATAAATTAAATTATCTGTAAATTGGTTAAAACAAACGGCCAAGTGCGAGTCGGACACGCAAATGAAGGGTTCTGTACCACCGTACAAAATTTAACACTACTTCTTTTTGGAAAAAAAAACACGTTTCTTGTTTTTTAACTTGATTTTTTTTTATCGTTTGTAGTTATAGCGCCTATAGTACCTACACACATTCTGAAAATTTCAAGTGTCTACCTATTACGGTTTAAAAGATATAGTTCTGTGACGGACGGACGGACAGCGGAGCCCTAATAATAAGGGTCCCGTTGGCACCCTTTGGGTACGAAACACTTTTACAAATCAAAATTAAATTATGTTGTAGAATAAGAGATAAGAGAAGTGAAATGTGGTTTGACAAATGTGGAAATTATTACACATAATATGTAATTTATTGTTGGTGCTCTGGCCCTCCTCTAATACGGAGACCTCTACAAAAAATCAAGCATCTAAGTCAGCGCAATAAAAAAATACGGCCATTTTCGCGATTATATTTTGATCAAAACATAAGGTACCTCCCGTTGACCTACAATCATGAAATTTGGCAAGAAAAATATGTATATTTTTCTTGCCAAATTTCATGATTGTAGGTAGGCAAAAAAAAAACAGCTGTTCCCTACATTTATGTTCGCATAACTCGTCAAAATGTAGGGAACAGCTGTTTTTTTTTGCGATTGCATCTTTGGTCCCTCAGTAAAAGTTGTTCATAATGATGAGTACAATCTTCCATTTCGGTTTGTCGCATGTTTTCAATTTCAACCTGTAGATAGATGTACGGGAGAACATGTTTTACTACGGAACCCTTTATTGTGCGTGGTCCATTACGCACTTCGCCGGTTTTTCCTTTATGGCCCGTTAGATTTCCCGGCGATAACAGTAGCGTGGGCTGACTGAGTTAAATAATATAGCTTGAGACCGAGGTACTTAAGGCAGTCCAAGGTCGCCGGAATGAAGTTTCCGAACCAAAGGTTAAGGTCAAGACCAAAACTTACATAGTTAAAGAAAAGAGGCAAAAATAGCTTTAAAAATCGATTTCGTTTTAATATTGATCTTAAAGAGAGACCAACCCGTTATAATTATTTTAGTAACGCTCGTACGTGATTATGGCGATATAACAAATTTTCATCTAGACATTTTGGACAACAGGTATGTTGTGGTTTATATCTACGTTTCTATTTAATTTGTTTAAACAAATTCAGTAAAGGCGCTAAAAACCAGCTTTATTGGAAAAAAAATATCTGAACTTCGGCTGTTTATAATGGACTCAGACAGAAAAAGTATAAAAAAAACATCTTTATAAAACCTCGCACATTTAATGGAGATTCAAATTTGCTTGTCAGGCGTTTTCAAGAACACGTACATATTTCCATTTTCTGGAACAAGTATTTTAAAATCTGTGCGCGGCAATAGGGTATTACACCTATTTTTGAAAAGTGTCATAGTTAGATTCTAACTAAAGTGCTAATAAACCACAAAAAATAACACAACATTTTTATTTAATCGATTAGTGCCATAATAATGTATTTCCAATTTACATTTTAAAATATGGACGCTATATTGCTCTGTGGGTATGACGTCAGTTTGCTGTGTAGACAAATGCGCTGATATTTTATATGATAACTGTTTATGATTTAAAAAACGAGTTATTATTCTACTTATCGTTGGTTTGCTGTTCCTGAATGCAAAATATTATTTACTTAAAATAAAAATTACTTAGGTTACGAAAATAATAATAGTACAAAGTTGTTCAATTGACACACCGTAAGACGTAATAACATGGCGGCTACTATTTCATGGTGTTCAAAAACAGATTAAAAAATACTGAAATCTTTGAATTAAATTTGCTATTTCATGAACTAAAACTAACATTTTCCGACTGCATTTTGCCTTAGCTATCTCAATAATAAATTTTTAGATATTTTCTCATAAAGAGTAAAATACCCTATTTTCGTTCGAAGCTATCGCGTTCTCACTCGCTTGCATTTCACTTCCATTGCGTTGGATGAAACAACAAGCTTTTCAATCATGCTCGCGTTGACGATAGACAAACGGGGAAAGGCCCTCTTGAGTATGACTTTGAGCGATTCTGATAATGAGTCTTGCGAAAAAGAACATGACAGAACTTTGGATGTTGTTAAAGGAATTCATGTCAAGTTCGACATTTCAAAGCCGTGCTGGGTGCCAAAATAAACCGTGAAAATCAATTCAATTGCTAAACAATATGGTTATGTTTTCGTATCTAGCCAATAATATAGGTTGAAGACGCAACGACAACGCGAACCTACAGTATTTATATAAGCGACGCGCGCTTTACTTTTGGTTACCAAGTGTACAGACACGCTCTGAATGTGTGTGTAAGCGCAGTAGCTCTCGGTACCGTCTGAGACAATAGTCTACCTATGTGTGCATGTGTATGTAATGTGTTGACGCAACTCGTCTTCACGCACACGTTCACAGCGTGTTTGAACACTTGGTTACCACAAACAAAGGTCGCGTCGTTTCGTGAGATGAAAATACTATAACCGCAGCGTATATCTTTCGAGAACGCATACCAACTCTATGTGCAATGACAGCGCCTTAGAGTAATTTAACATTTGACCAATAATGGACACGTTTGAACAGAAATTGATTGCTAATATTTAGACAAGGCACAATTAAGGTTAACATAATTACTTTTTAGCTGGAACAACTTTGATGACTGCCGATGTTAGGAACCCGAGCGTACCGTAGGACCAGGGAACTGCGTAGAACAGGTCAGGGTTCTCATCCTGGAAAATGTAAACATTAATTAAGGAGATTATGTTGCGGCCTGAATTTCGCCGACGATAATGTTACAAGGCAAGTCGCCTGCCAGGGGTGCGGGTTGTTCGAAAGAGATACCGCGGCCCCTGGCACACAGGCAACTGAGGGAACACGGGTGGGTTTTAGTCAGTAAAAGTCTGACACGCCCTCCCGCTCCACCCAGAGCGGGAGAAGTTATTTGATGATTTCCCACCCAAAAAAAAAAAAAAAGGCAAGTCGCTAAATTGGTTTTAGTATGAACATGTCAAAGACTAAACTCATGACTAATAGCGTCAAACGAAAACAGTATGTCGAGGATGTGGAGATGGCATATGTCCCAGAATACATCTACTTCGGCCAAATAATCTACTTCCAGGCGAGACAAGAAAATGAAGTTCTTTGACGCACCTAAAACACTTAATAGGGTATTTTCCAATTTATTAAAAACTATTTTAATTTGAAGATTGAGACGAAATAATTATGTAACAGAAAAAAAACAATTACACCCATTTTCTTAATTAAAAACGTTTTAAACCAAAATTACTTTTCGTTGTTTTTATTTTACCGCTAAAACGCTCTCTACGATGACTTTTTATCACGTGACCACACATGACGTCAACTTGGAAACCCACAAGGTTTCCTCGAGGCCCAATAAGGAAACACGATTGCAACAATCTGTATGGGTTATTTGATGTCAAGTTTTAAGAGTTTCAATCTTTATCCTCATTTTCTTTATTTTCTTATCATTATATTTTTTTTTATTTAGACCAACTTTAAGTATTTCATAACCACCTGCAGCAACAATAATAATATTTATTCTATTCTATTCTCTGTCATGTTAAATTAAATCGTCATTCAAATCGCTACAGGAAATGTTGAAGATAGAAGAGATCTATAGAAGATACACATCCGAAAAATGCATGCAAAACATCAAGGCTGAGGGCCGGCGGCGGCGTCCCTTAGCTTGGATTCAGTAAGTATATGATTCTGTTAGTTATGACTATAAGTAAATACATCATCATCATCATTTCAGCCGAAGGACGTCCACTGCTGGACATAGGCCTCCCCCAAGCTCCACCACTTCGACCGGTTCTGTGCTTCCCGCATCCAGCGGACTCCTGCGGCCCTCACAAGGTCATCGGTCCACCTTGTGGGAGGCCTTCCAACTTTACGTCTTCCGGTGCGCGGTCGCCACTCCGACTCGGTTGGGCAGCGTTCGGGAAGCTTCGCAATATCTTCTCGTCCCACATACCGCAGTGTCTCAAGACGAAAGTCTTCGACCAGTGTGTGTTGCCAGTGATGACATATGGAACCGAAACGTGGTCGCTCACAATGGGCCTCATAAGAAGGCTTAAAGTCACCCAAAGGACAATGGAGAGGGCTATGCTTGGAGTTTCCCTGCGTGATCGAATCAGAAATGAGGAGATCCGCAGGAGAACCAAGGTAACCGACATAGCCCGAAGAATGGCCAAACTTAAGTGGCAGTGGGCAGGGCACATTGCACGCAGAACAGATGGCCGATGGGGTCGAAAAGTTCTGAAGTAAATACATGAGTCTGAGTTATTTATTATGATAACCAACGAAACTTTTCAACACCGGGTGGTTCAGAATCATGTACTGTATCAAGACATGGTAACAGGTTGCGAGTTCATTTCTCTGACAACCTGTAGAAGATACGTATCGGCAGCACCAATAGGTTATTGGTTATTCGAGTTTTGGGTAAGGAGCCCTCCTTAAGCTACGTCACACGATTTTCATGATTATTGGAACAAAACTATGTAATAAAACAGGAAAAGAGTAGGTAATATTTGAAAGTTACAGGGCAAGTTTAGAGTATTAATTAATACTTTAGATCTATAGATGTATTTGTTATTATATACTTAATACAATTTAAATGTTTTAATTTTAATTTTAGTGTTAATTGTATGTAATGTTAAAAGGCATAAAGAGGAAAAAATAAAATACATTTATAGATGTGTGATGTGCGTGTGTGTGTTTATAATTTGTTGACCCCGTGTGTCCGTGGGACGTATTTTAAGGACTTAATGACAGTTGTTTGTATAAGGTTTTTCTTTTTTCTTTCGCTACTTCTAGCTAGCCTAGCTCTATAAATGTCGTGAAACTCTGTTATTGGCTTAAGAGATATTTGTTTTTCATAACTCATGTGAATTAATTATAAGCTGTTGAGTTTCCTAATAAATAAATAAATATACAGTACCTTGCTGCAAGTAACAACAGATCCATCAGCCAACACCAGCTCGTACTGCAGGCAAAAGTGCTGGAACAGGCCGTAGATGTGAGAAGAAGACTCCACGCCGGTGCCCATGACGAGCCCGCCAACTGTCAGCTGGTCCAGCTCGGGCACTACTGCTAGTGCCAGGCCCAGTGGCTCTAGAGTGCGGGAGAGCTGGCCCATTGTGACGAGGGGTTCGCAGCGAACTGTCTAGAAAAAACCAGAATATTTCAAACCTACCATATATTATACCTACTATATACAAGTCTCACCGCTCTGTATCAAGTTTTTACTTTAGAAATATAAATTCCGTAGGTAAATAACTTCCTAACTTAGTGCTATCTCATTATCATTCGGTGTTGTTTTATTCACAATCCCAGATAATTTAAATTGACTTAGGTAAGATGTTTTGTATTTTTATTGGTTCGTTTACATTAAACAACCTTGTTTATGGGCATAATTTCAAATTCATTGTAATACAGATTTTCTCCGGTTCTAATTTTTTATGCAGTGTTTTTATACCTACTTATTTAATTTATTATTATAAGAGATGAGCCGATTATGAATTTGGCCGACTAGCCGATTAGCCGGCTGCAAAATGGCCGACTAGTCGGCCAACCCGATCATTGATTTCGGATGAGTTCGGGTGACATCGGCTATGTTCAAAATGGCAAACCTACTTATTGCCAATTGTTTGCTATAGAGTTTCTTCTTTTTTGTTAGAAGTATTAATTAATTTTACCTTCGGTAGATGCTGGATCTAAGTCCAATTAATTAATGGACCAAACTAAGGGTTCTTATTCCTCACTATCCTAATTACCTGATTGCAATGAATGGAAACTGTTAAACTGATTCTTTAATAAAATAAAATATAACAGTAAAAATATCAATTTCATTTCAATCACCGATTTTTTAATTTTTTAAGCATATTAATACGAGTAAAAAATGGCCCGACTAGTCGGTAAATCACTAATTATTTTGTATTTATTTATTATACATTACATTTATTTATGTAAATAGCATCAGCTAGGTGCATACTTCAAAGGTAAATAGGTAGTTAGGGTAGAGTATGGATCAGAAAACTGCTTTAAAAATTGACTTCACATCAGCACATCCATCCACATCGTTCTCAACATGTACAGGCTAATTAAACACGAATGATGTAGTTGGCTATATCATTCGTATCAATTCATTCATCATTCAATATTTTGTGACTATATTTTAATTTAACTCCTGTAATATACTTCAAAATGTATTTAATGTCTCCGTTAGATTCACTCATTTTGGCGGACAGAAAAACAATTCAAAAATGGCGGGAAATAGTCTTCAATTTTTTTTCTGTTATCTATTAAATGCTACCTCCTATTTTCAGGGGGATTCATCCGTCCGCCTCAAAAAGATGCGTAGGTAAAGGTATCCACAAGAATTGATTTGATTGTCTACAATCATTCTTGCTGCTTTTGAAGAGTTATTTTCGGTCCATAAATAAATATTTGTTTTACGTTATCACCTAGTTTATATTAATTACTGATTTGTTGTAGGTACATGAAAATGCTATCTTATTTTGGAATATAGAATTATTCTGGTTTTAGTTACGTACTACTTTACCATTCGTCTTTGAGGTGTTATACGAGTGTCCATGGAGTTTCTGGTACGTTCTTCTCCATAGGAACCTACTATGAAAGTGCACCTAGCGTCTTCTTTCTAACTATAGAGTGATGATCGGACCGCAGGGACTAAGTTACTTAAGCTAGAAGGATCAAGAGGCTAGATTATATATGTCAGATTCTAATCATATCGAATCCAGCTTCGTTATCATTCGGTGTTGTTTTATTCACAATATTCACAATCCCAGACGATTTGAATTGACTTAAAATGTTTTGTATTTTTATTGCTTCTCAGTACGCAAAGTTATTGGCATAATTCACATTTGTATTGTAATGCTGATTTTCTCTGGTTCTGATTTAATGCGTTTTTTATTACACTTGTTTTGTTTCGCCATTGATGCTCATGAATGAGCAGATAACGGTACAAGAAATAAAAATGAATAAGTAAGTACCAACATTATCTGAAAGACGCTTCGAGAATATCAGCACTCTAATTGCGTAGCGCACGATCAATAATAATCTCAATCATTTTGTTTGCTTCATATGTTCGAAAAATGTGTCTGCTCAACAACGTTAATAACGCAATGAATATTGTTGAACTATCAAAATGAAACAGATTATGATTGATCGTGTGTTACTCAATTAGGGTGCAGGTCCGATGTGGATGTTGGAAGGTCCTGGATATGCTTAGTTCCAGAGCTTTAATTCGTTGACCTATTGACGTGAATCGAAACCTAGCGGACATAATAAGCTGCGCAGGATTGTAGTAGGTTGCTCTTAGATAGATCCAATTTTGTTTAAGACTCGCGTAGCGTATTAAAGGCAATAGCATTTTTCAGGGTCCTCTTACATATCAACAGCAGGGGCGCAGCCTCCATATAACCCGATTCCTATCGGCTTCCCTTTGGAAGAAACACTCTTCTTAGTGTCTACTATTGCCAAACAATATGTAACACATGTGTGTGTATCAAATCACATTACAGATATTTCATACTAGCTTAAAATATCAATAAGATTACAAAACATTTCAAAAATGCAATTATTTTATGTCTAAACCAAGAATTCCGACCATAGCTGCCGTTAAATTTAGAAAAAGTAAAGGAATTACTGAGCTTAGATGTTATCTAGAGTTTATGAGAGCTGAACAATTTTTTCTTCGGCTTCCCTCTAATAAAATTGTAGCTTCGCCACTGATCAACAGTATTCTGGATGTGAGCATATATGAGTTAGCCTAGCACCCATATACAAATATCACCCGTCTCTCCACTAGTCTAGGATGCACATCCGGCATGGGTAGCAATCCTCCCATAACCTAAGAGCACGCGCATCTTCCCTACCATTACGGCGCCCCCCGGTCTACTCCTTGATACGCAATGGTCTCTGTATCGCCATGAAACATGAGACTTCAGGGGCTAGTGCAAATCTTGGGGCTCATTCGATTAATCGAGTCTGGTCGAACCAGGCTGGGGTCGTTGCATTTCATTCATTCATTCAATTATTACCAACATTGTTTCTAGCGAATAATCTAACATAGAACTACCCATAGGTAAAGCCTTAAGTATTTACTTACCATATTATCCATATCAACTTCCAGCACATCAACGAGGTTGACCTTGATGTTGGTGAAGGTCTTCTTGTAGATGCCCTGGCGGAAGGACATGGCTTGCCAAGCGGGGCGAGCGGTGCAGAGGCGGGTACTCCGATCACCTGATAGCCAGGCTTTCACCTGGAAGGAGGATCGGTGGAGTGTAAAGGCCAGCGCACACCGACAGACGGCATCGAGGTGGATTTGCCGCCAGCCAGCGCGCACTGCGGTTTGCGGTAACGCGGCAAGTCGGCAGCATCCCGCGGTAAGGTTCCTACAGAGCGGTACGACCTCGACAGCGCGACGAAATCATGGAAATTGATCTAGAAGTCGTATCGCGCTGTCCTGTAGGGTCGGTCTGCGGAAGCCTGTATGGCACCGCGGAATACGAAGTGCATCCCTCGCTTGAACTGCCTCTCTTCCGCGACCATATGCAAAACCGTCGCATGTCGACGCACCCCGCCACGGTATCCTCAAGTGCGCTCTTCAATACGACTACAGAACGTCAAAGGGCTTTCAAATCTCATCTTGTTACCATTAGATACGTACTTACGAAATTACGTTGGTAAATTTAAAATACCCATCTTGCCGTCGTCTGATATACGCTGGCCTATACAGGAAAAGTTTTTATCCAGTGCGCAAACTGTAACTAATGAATTCAGCATATCATTCTAGACCCCCCAGTGCAGATTTTTTTTGATATGCTAAATTCATGGTTACAGTTTGCGCACTGGATAAAAACTTTTCCTGTATAGAGCGGTGGGAAGTAAAAAATTAGGAGAGTCTGGATAAAAAAAAAATATTATGATGATAGGACAAACTGTATAAAGCAGAAAAAGGCACAAGAACTTTAAATTTCACTGAACCTGACCAGCTGCACCAAAACTCTTGTCTCCTTTTTCATTTATTTCAGCATCCATAGCATAAGAATGACGATCATTTAATTACGTCCATATTCATTAATTGAAATGACCAGTGCCATGAAAACCCACCTGCTTCTGAACATCCTTGACTTTCCTGTCATGCATCTTGGGAGCGCTGTTCATCTTGAAGACCACAAAGTTTCTGAGGGTAGACCACAGCTTCCACAGCGCAGAGATGGGCAGCAAGGCCACCATCACTACTATCCACCGGTGCTCCACCAGGACGTACTCCGCAAACGACTCCGTTTCTATTAACGTCATTTTGAGGACTTATCAGGACCCTGGAGAATACAAAAAAAATCTTTGATCTTTGGGTGCCTGCGCAGTGAAGGCACCTCAGACCTATCTGAAGCCAGATTATCAGATTTCTGCCATTGTTCGTGGGTATTAAAAACGAACAATTATAATTGACCCATTGTCTTTTTTCATAAACTGACTTTTTTGAGGCAAGTGATTTGTTTTTCTGCGGTTTTTCTATATTTTCCACCTTGAGACTAGACTATTTGTCAGTCATGTATGTAAAGTGGCGACAAGAGAGGAACAGTGGTGGTGGTGGTGGTGGTGGTGGTAAAAAGTAAAGTGCAAAAAGTGCTAGAAAATACATCAAGAGAAATGAATAGATAGTATCTACTCTATTTTATTAACCTGTACTCTTTATTTACTCTCTTATAAATCAGAAATACTGTACCTACTTCTTCTAGAAAAAGTGGGCAACCCTAGTAGGAAGACCGATGGCAGGACGGGTTGATTAAATTAGCAGAGTTTGTCGAAAACAAAGTGACACAAAAATGCCGACTGAAAAATGCTTAACGGTTATTCGATTACGGTAGGTATCATTTGTCAAAATACGACGAGTAGTTTAGGAGTTATGAGGGAAGAGATAAACATAGGTACATACTGTACATACATACATAGCCCATTAAAATCACAACACTCCTTTACGGCTTCGCCGTAGACGGGTATTATTTTTTCTAAAAATAGTACCTTTGTTAAGCTATGATGACACTGGCTCAACCCCATTTAATTACGAGGGGTCACCTATCCATCCCCGATTGAAATTCTGTCTCTTCCTGTTTCATTCTATGGATAGGCATTATCCATCAGATAAATACAAAAATGGAACATTATATAATATAATTGAAATTATTTGCCCGTCAAATGAAACCGCTGCATATTCAGAGGTCGTAAATCCGACATTAAATAATGCAATTAATAAATGCCAATGTCAAATAATTACAGTGACCAACACATTTGTAAAGTCAGAAATTTAAGATTACACTAAGACGATAAATTCCTATCAATTCCGCAGGTGTTATTATCTTATATATATTAAATTATCTTGACAGGAATTAATGAATTAATGCGTCATTCATCATCATCATAGATACCTATATAGAGTACCTACCCTGATTACCTACACTTATAGTTTGGGCCACAAAAGGGACGAATGAAAGACAACTGCATTCAGTTGAAATGAGAATGGGAGATATCATTATGTTACGTACATGGATTAGAAATAAGTAGGTATCGTGCGTAATAACATCGTGCCAGCAAATGACAAGTTGTGTGGAAATCGATTGTCTCGGAATGGCCATTTTTAAGTATGGATGAGGACGAAGTGTCCAAGCTGGACACGGCGGGTGTCAGAAATAAGACCAAGAACGCTGCTAGTGTGATTTATAAAACACCGGAAAGGGATAGTAGCGAGATCTCAGACGAAGACATTAAAAACAGCAACATATAACACAGCAGTGCAATGACTGAAAACAGTCGAGGAAAAAGTTGAACCCTGCCAAAAGATTCACTGGTGAAGCTCGACCTGAACCAACCTGGCTGCGACGCCGTTAAAAGATCCTCCCATATACAGGAAAAGTTTTTGTTCAGTGCGCAAACCGTAACCATAAATTCAGAATATCTTTCTAGACCCCCCAGGCCAGAAATATTTCGTCGGTTATACAAAAAAAAAAATCAGCTGTTTCATAGAAAAGTGCAACTGATTTTTTTTGGAAAACTTGCGAAAAAAGTCTGCGCTAGTCTAGAATGATATACTCAATTCATGGTTACAGTTTGCGCACTGAATAAAAACTTTTCCTGTATAAATATCACCCGTCTCTATAGCACCATGAAACATGAGGTTTCAAGGGCTAGTGCAAATCTTGGGGTTTTCGATTAATGGAGTCAGGTCAAACCACGCTGGGGTCGGTGCATTTAATTCATACATTCATGGATGAGGACGAAGAACATGGGAAGACCAAAGAAAGTATGGATGGATGGATTGTGCGAAAGATGATATTATGATTGGCTACCAGTGGCGAAGCTACAATTTTTATCAGAGGGAAGCCGAAGAAAAAATTGTTCAGTTTTCATAAACTCTAGATAACATCAAAGTTCAGTAATACCTGTACTTTTTCTAAATTTAACGGCAGCTATAGTCGGAATTCTTGGTTTAGACATAAAAAAATGGCATTTTTGTAATGATTGGTAATCATAAATGATGTTTAAAGCCAGAATGAAATATTTGTAATATGATTTGATACACACATAATGTGTTACATATTGTTTGGCAATAGTAGACACTAAGAAAAGTATTTCTTCCAAAGGGAAGCTGATAGGAATCGGGTTGTATGGAGGCTGCGCCCCTGTTAGCTACTAAGGGGTTACTTAGCGGCAAAAAGGGATGTAGGCATTACTTCTATGGAAGAGGACATTCACACAGACCCACCTAAATGAGGATGAGACCAAGAGTAAGATGATGATCATAACACCAATAGGACAAACGAAACCAGAATAAATACCTACTTAGCTTGGTCAGAGAACTCAGAGAGCAGTGGTGGCCCAGTGTAAACGGCCTCTACTTACGAGTTATATGTCGTGGGGTCGAACCCAAACAGGCGGTTTCATCATCATCATTTGAGTCGAAAGACGTCCACTGCTGGACATAGGCCTCCCCCAAGCTCCTCCACTTCTACCGGTTCTATGCTTCCCGCATCCAGCGTGTTCCTACAGCCTTCACAAGGTCATCGGCCCATCTTGTGGGAGGCCTTCCATCGCTACGTCTTCCGGTACGCGGTCGCCACTCCAGAACCTTTCGGCTCCCTCGGCCACTGCCATCAATTCTTCAGGCGCTTTACTTTGTGTAATTTTTTTCATCACCACTGTTCTCAAAACGTTGAAGAAAAACATCATCGTGAGGAAACCGGCGTGTCCCACAACCAAAAATTCGAAGACATGTGTGACACCTACCAACCCGCATTGGGCCCGCATGGTAGATTACAGAGCCCACTGCCTCTTGAAGAGGGGAGGCTTGTGTCCCAGCAGTGGGAATGTTATAGGCTGATTATTAGTGATCTTTTTTTTTTTTTTGTTGGGCACTCGCAGTTGGCCTTGAGAGGCCATGACTGCTCAACCGGGCTTTCCTGGGGCTGCCATTAAGAAACTAATCTTAACGCCTCCAGCCAGGGCTTACAAACTAAATTTTACATACTAAGCGACTGCACGTTGAGGGCACCCCCTGTGGGGTACGGACCTCGGCTCAGGGCGTCACTGATACAACAGCTATCACTATTGGGGACAGGCTGGATCAAAATATTTGCATTATTATTGATCGGGGAATTTAAAGCTACTGGGTCAGCTGCGGCGCGGGCTGGCGCTTCAACGAGCAAGGGTCGGTTATCAGTGATCGGATAATCGGGCGCTTAAATACCTAAACTTCTTCCCACGAAAGAATAATATGGACATTCCTTTCTGAATAAATGGGTCAATCAACTATTTAACCCACACTTTGAATAGGTTGGAGAAATCTTTTTTCGTGCTGACACCAGCCTAGTTTGAATAAATTACTTTTGATTTTATTTGATTTGCGAGCAAAGGCAAACATAATTGTAGCTACTTACGATAACCAGAGCCATCCATGTATTTCTTGGCGAAATTCTTGAACGTAACTCAGTATACGAAAGAAAAAGTTTTTTTTTGTTGTAAAAACGGTTTGTCTTATTACAGTTTTGTATTACACACGATAAACTGTGTTATACTGTCTTTTTCTATAATATAAATTACCCGAAAGCAAGAAGTAAAAGTTCATTTATAATGATAGTGCACATTCAGACAGGAATATTTTGTATGGTGCGAATATTTCGTATCCTAAGTTACCATCAAATTTTATAGAAATTAGAGATTTTCGACATTGACATCTTAGATTCAATTGTGACATTTGTTTTTTGTATGACTATCGTCAATTACTGCTTGATTATATAATGTCGTGTCGGGGACAGCAAAGTGTCGGTTAAATAGTTGATTGACCCAAATAAGTAATCCCGGGTTTGAACAATTTTGTAAAAACAACTATAACAAACTTAATGAAATTATAGCAGTTGTTATTTTGATTTAGTATTTTTATTTTATTCAAAACAAATGGAATATCAATAAAAAATGATAATGTGGACAATGTGGGCAAGTAGTGGACATTTTTCATTTTCACGACGAGTTCTAACTATATTTTGTATGCAGGTAAATTTTTTAGCAATCTCAGGAATTTCAAACCATTCCAGGGTCCGGGATTCTGAAAGGCATGTCCGTAATAATCGGCCGTGGTAATAAAAGTGAAGTTTAGGTATATTAGCGCCCGATTAACCGATCACTGATGGTAATGCTAGCTCGGTTTCACGGACTTTAAATAATGATCCTATGTATAACGTGTGTTCAAGTAACATTGGTATTAATTTATTCGCGCTTTTAGACGAAACTTGTCTAAGACGGGTTTTGTATAGGCGATGTCATAAGTGAAAGTGTACTAAAAATAACCTCTTAATAATTTTGTAGAGTTTCTTCACATAGTAATAGAATATTAATCCTAATCTGCGTCTTGGACATTTTTTTTTGCTTGTGAATATAAATACAAGGTGGCAAGAGACCTCGACGTGCAAACTGTTACCTACCTTGAATGCTGCACATGATTGTAAACCCCTTATAGCACAAATTTTTCGTCGGCCATCAGAAAAAAAAAATCGCTTAAGAGCGTTTTTTCTGAAAATGGACAACGTCGCAAATAGCTGTCAAATATTTCACTGTTTTGATTAATTTGACGATATTACTGTATGGAAATTTGAAATATGGCTAACTAGTGACCTAAAATATTGATTGCTAAAATATTGAAAGCGTGGGGTGCTTTTTGAGATATTTTTATACTCAATTAATGTCAAGCACCCCACGCTTTTTAATTGAATTAAATTATTTTCTCCTTTTTTAGTTTGGTTTTTAAAGCGTGTTTTTTAGTTTTTTAAACTATTATTTATTTTCTATTTTTTAGTTCTGCTAACTACAAAAACGTGATATTTTTTTTCTCAAAGTTTTTTTTAAATTATTGAATTGTCATCGGTCCTCGACAAGTTTACAAAGTTTCAATGAAATCTGACCGTATAAAGTGGGTCAAAATCGCGCTCAAAGGAGTCGGTTACATACAAACATACAAACAAACAAACCAACAAACATACAAGTGAAGCTAATATAAAGCGTGTAATAAAAAGAGAACAATAAACATAACAATAAAATTGCAGTAAAATTGTGCTGAGCGTGCCCATACCGAAAGGGTTACCATCTCAGCATTTGCTGGGCGTTAGACACCCAGCGCTGGTTGTCATTTATAATATTAGTAAGATTAACCGACGATTTTTTTTAACGCAGGAGTATTTAGATTCCTGTACTGAATCCTTGGTACCGTGTCGGCGACCCTGCCTACCTATAGCTATGCTGCTGCTGCAAAAAGTCCTTTACAAACTCCTTAGTTTGTTTGAGGAAGGAGAGACGCATTCAAACTTCACCACGAAGGTCTTCACCGGTCGTCGTGAAGTTTGAATGCGTCTCTCCTACCTACCTAATAATTAATTACCTAGATAGATAGTAGGTCTATCTAGAAGCAGAATCTCTAGAGGTCTAAAACCAGAATCAAAATACGTATGAGGTATGTGGCCGTTGTTTAATAGGTAGAGCTTATTTCAATGCTACAGCAAGCTTTTATTTTACACATAATTAAAAAAACAGTTTTTTTCTAACTAAGATTATTTACTTGAAATTTCTCGGTATTTTTTAACGACTAGGTACGCTCACACACAAAAGAATTAAGAAAATGGCCCTATTAATGAACGCCGAGTTTAAAATAGTTGCCGTATGCTATTTTAAACACCTCTATTTTAGTAAAGATGTAGTTCATTATACATTTTGTCAATGAAGATTCGAGCATTTTGCTGCTTAGTGAATGCTGACCCTATTTTGTATCGTTACATACTTTATTTAATTTATTTACTCTCATGCACATCACTCATTTTACAATATAAGTAGGTACCTACAGGAAAAGTTTTTATTCAGTGCGCAAACCATAAGATTTTTTTTGTCGGTTATACAAAAAAAAATCTGCTGTTTCATACAAAAGTGCAATACCTACGCGGTCAAAATGTATGGAACAGCTGTTTTTTTTTTGTATAACCGACGAAAAATTTCTGCACTGGGGGGTCTAGAATGATATGCTGAATGCATGGTTACAGTTTGCGCACGGGATAAAAACTTTTCCTGTATAACACTAGAACCGCGACTCCGCGAGATACCCAGTTTTTATGTGTACTTAACAGGTTTTTAACTAGGTAGCACAATTGAAATGCCACGACGTTAGTAAACACACAATAATATTATCTTAAGCAATTTATTTCACAAACCTGCGCGAATTTATTGCTGTTTGCTTGCTACAAACAAGTACCTACCTGGTTACGTATTCACCCCTAAATAGTCGATTTTTAAATGAAACCTTCCTTCAATCAAATAAGGTTCGACACAGATACATAAAAAAAAAATAACTCCATATTGCCAACCACTTTCAATTTAAAAATTAACCTTCTCACACACCTTTAATTTAATTAATTATTTCTTAACACAGCGCGGAGTCTGCATCACTTCGGCTCTGCCGGCACACTGAATTCAAGGGCAGAGATATTAACATCAGGACATCGAACCAACTCCACCACAAGCAAAATTAAACCTTACTACCTTGCAACAAGGAAATTACAGCCTACTTACAGCGGCTTATAAGCAGCTACTGGAATTTAAATTATGTCAATCATATAATTGGAGAACAGACTTTATTTAAAACCTACAGCTAAATCAAATTTTATCAACTTAAATAACCGAGATTATGTTGTCTTTATCTTTTAATACAATAAGCCGGTTATACGCAAATGATACATAATTGTTGCCAAGTCTAATACAATGTAACCGACGAATTAAACAATGGTCAGTACCTACATGTACAGTCATCATTACTATTCATTGCTTTCCGGCAAAAATTATAATATATACGACATAAAAAGAATACACAATCAAAATACTGGCGTATTTTGATGATGGCGTATTTTGATCAAAATACTGGCGTATTTTGATGGTTTGTGCTTTGATTTCTAGTTGAGAGAGATTTAATTCTTCAATTAGTTAAATGTCATTTAACAAAGGATGTTGTTGCTGATTGTACCTGCTTGGTAGAGCTAGTAATTCTAGTATCTAGTCTGTGGTATCTGTTTTAGCAGGAGGGAAATGATACCATTTGTCTATCTCTGCCGCAAAAGTGCTAAACACAAGCGGCGTAGGTAGCAAGAAGCCCCATCAACTGGGCACCTGGGCCGCAAACTGGCCTAACCTAACATAGAAAAGGATAGGTATTGTTTTTTTTTCACTATGGCCGCTTTCCGAATTAGAACAATATCGCTCACAGAGCTGACATCAATAAGTTGCGTTCCGATATAAGATAGACATAAGACAGCTACGAGCTGTAATTTTTATCAACAAACAATATGGAACGCTCGTGAACGCGCTGACAGTGCTAACTCAATTTATTTATTGACATCGTTATCGCGCTCACGCCAATTCTGAACGGGTGTGAGCACAAAGGTTGCCAACATTTTTTCGACAAAATATGTTTTTTTTTTTAATAACCTAAAAATATATTATTTCATGGAAAAAGAAAAGATAGCCGAATTTATGCCTTAGAAATTTTATAAAAACTGTATTTTTTTGCACTTCTTGTATTATTTGGTTTAATGTAAATCAAAAGCCCATTTTTTATTAAAGAGATTCCTACTACTGTTTCATTCCTCTCGCCATTTCGAATTTATAGCAGGAAAAATCCTTTCCGTGGATGCCGAAATGGCGGAAATTTATAGAGACCAGATTATTATCTCATCATCATTCATAATTTCAGCCGAAAGACGTCCACAATCGCCTCGCTTGGCAGGCAGGTTGGCGATCGCATTATGGTGGTAAAATGCATGGAGAACGCTGCTGCCCATTCTCTAGTAAGTCCCAGTCGCCTTCTACGACACCTACGGGAAGAAATGGGAGGTGCTATTCTTTTACGTCCGGCACCACACGGAACACGGATTATTATCTATGGTAAGTTATTAATTCGGAACGATGACAGATGAGTTCGGATACAATATGCTACGGCATCAGTCAAAACTTAACGTAAAAGCGCGGTCATATACTTTTTTATTGTTAGTTTTCGGTGTTGAAAATATAGTATTTTGCGTACTGCATATTTTTTCAACAGTATTTAGTACGCAGATCCGAAATATAGTACAGTGGCCAGCACATCAAGCTACCACAATCTGTCAAATATCTTTGATCGGTTTTCAACTTTAATACAGCAACTTAAGGTTCATATCAATTGGGGAAATTTGACAGTATTGGATAGCTTGATGTGCTGGCGTCTGTACAATACTATACATTATAATACGGTTGGCAACCCTAGTGAGCACGCTCAAATCGATATTATCGCAACTCGGAAAATGATTAGACATCTCATTCGCCAGTTCGCCACTCAATCTCAGCATATTTATTGTAATTTTTACGTTATTTATGGTAATGAAAATGTCGTCACATATCATATCAATGAATATAAGGGTTTTGGGACAGAATAAAATGACACATCTTGGAAATGAATAAATTTAATATCACACAATAAAATTAAGTAATTAATTAAAACATATCACCGCTTTCCTTTGAAAATAACCAACTGAAAAAACAACCAGTTGAATGTCGATTAGGAAATCAATAACAAAAAAAAACAAGTCACTAGGTAATACAATATTGTGCTGCAAAATTCAATCACAATTTACTTTTCAGTGTGCCCACATGTTTAACAGGTATCACACTATCTTTCTTTAACACTGGCCCTGCTGGAACCGTGATAATCAGCAAGCCATCGGGGGTCATTCTTGACCGAAGCTTGTCAATCCGACACCCCTCAGGAACTGGTAACTTCCTCATAAATTGTCGAGCAATAAAACCATAAGCGTCCCGTTTCTCTTTATGTTTTCCTTCAACGACGACAAACCCATCAGCTGTCTTTACCGATATCTCTTCCGGGGCATAGTTCTTCAGCTTTAAACATGTTTCATACCTATCCCCTCCTTGTTTCACGACATTTTCTTGCTTCCGAGGACAGCCTTCCGACCAATCTATCGATCGTAGTAGCGCGTCGTCCTTATTTGGGGACGACACGCCAATATTTATTGGGGGTTTGATTAACGGTGGTAGCTGAAGCATTACGTCGAATTATTGTAGAATTGTCTTGAATTAACACTCGTTCACTACGTTTTTGTTACGTTACGCTAACGCGCCGGTTAACCCAGTACCCGATCGTTACTAAACCCAGTGTTGCCAGCCAGGTCTTGTAAAAAGTTGCCTGACATGGATAAAAAAGTAACCTCCTAATGTGAAGAACCTTAATTTTTTTCCACTTTATGATTAAAATTGGATAGACAGAAACTTACAGAAATATGGATAATTTTGTAATTTTCCATTTTGAAGTTGCATTTACCAACTATTAAATGTAATTTGCAAGTGGAATAAAAAGGATAGAAATATACCTAACCTACCGATTGAAAAACTTATTTCAAAGAATCATTTAAAAATGTTTTGTAAATAAATACATCAATAGGTAGAGATACCTGCGCCTTCCCCATCCTTATTATATTTGATTTTAGTTTTGACCAATGAGCGCGCGCCAAAGCACATTTGTGTTTGGAATACATTAGAGCGAGAGAGCAGGGACTCATGTATAAGAGTTGCACTAACGAAAATTTACCAACATTGGCCACATTGTGTTCCGTTTCACGTAAGAAATTGAAAATACTTAGTAACCTAAAGGAAAAAAAAACACCTAAAAGGTTACAGAAGTAGGTAGCCTTCTGGCCTCGTTGTTAAAACCTGTTATATTACTTAGTGTTAAATGTGCATAGCGTTTTTTAACATTTTTGCAACCACTTGTTGATTTCGCGTTTATATTCGGTAGACAGAATTGTCTGTGAAAAGAAAAATAGCGCCCAAACCAAACGTACCAGTATCCAAGCTGACATTGTGGCCACTTGACTTCCACGCTTCCCTTCACCTATGTAGTTTTTAAGCGACTGAATTTTTGCGTGGCTACAAGGGTGACGGTCATGGGCGTAGCTGGGGGGCAAGGGTGGGCTATATATAGCATTGGCATTGACGATGCTAGAGAGCTCAAAGTCTAAGGATAAGATGCAGTTATCAGACCTAAAAACACAGTTTTATCTCATTAGCTTTTAAGCTTTGGATATTATTGCTAACTATGTAAAAACGTCGATTTCGTCACTGATTGACTCACTCATCAAAACCTCTAGGGCACTTTTTACGGATAAGGTTCTTAGGTCAGGAGCGGGAGGGCGTGTCAGACTTTTACTGACTAAAACCCACCCGTGTTCCCTCGGTTGCCTGTGTGCCAGGGGCCGCGGTATCTCTTTCGAACAACCCGCACCCCTGGCAGGCATCGGCCCTTGCGGACCCCCCTACTTGGTGCTGACATCTCTTTCTAAATATCTCTTGACGAAATACCTGGGTATCATCCTAGACAAACACCTTAACTTCAAAGCCCATATCACTCATCTTACAGCTCGAGTTCGTAAACTCATATATATTTTTAAAACACTCAGACACATTGCCAATACTTATGTGATACGCACCGTGTATCTTGCCATGTGTCAATCAGTGATTTCGTACTGCATTAGTATATGGGGTGGAGCTGCGAAAACTACACTCAAACCTCTGGAAGTGGCTCAGAGAGCCATTCTGAAGGTTGCTACTTTCCGACCTATGCTCTTCCCCACCTTTGATCTGTACAAAAAATGCAAAGTTCTTACGGTACGGCAAACATTCATTCTCAACAATTTATTACAACAACACACACAAACTCCTTTTACACTAACTCAATCCTTACTTAGGCGAAAGAACGAAATTTGCAAAGTTCCCTTCACACGCTTTGCTTTTACTAAACGTTTCTTTTACTACCTTGGCCCGTTTTTATTTGCCCGCCTCTTACGAAATGTGTAAAAAACAGATAACGGACTTTTTAACCACTTTAAACTACGACGACACTGAATATCTGCTCACTTCACAATCTTATTGACTTCTCTAATACTCCATATCTAAACTCAACCCCTTTCACTTCAGTTTACACATACACCACACCTATAACACAGAACACAGACATACACAGCTACATTACAAAACACACACACACTACACCTACAACACAAAACACACGCACACCACACCTACATCACAAAACATACACATATACTAACACTTTTAGTTTAGTATAAGTTAAATACGTTTGTACCTTATAGTTCTAAGCAGTCTATTAAAATGTTTGTACCCCTGTGGGAACCTGGGCTGGCGAACCTTAATACAGGTTACTATGTAACCTAGCTAGGACGCCTGATTCAATTATGTTACTTTATTTCTATTCTACTTAACCCTAAATTTTAAAAAATATTTTATTGTAACAGACTGTACCACACTTTTTGAAATAAAAAATAAATAAATTATTATTATTATTATTTGAGGCGCGCGTGGAACACAACGCGCCGTCGACCCGGGCTTGGTCCTTACCGGACAGCGAGCTACCCATTACTCGCCGTCCGCAAGCCAACGTAACAAAATTTGTATTTCGCGGGCTACCCTGGCGCTTCCACCTTAACATTTCGCACGAGTTGTAAGATAAAAAAAGAATCCCGGATCATGATTCGTTATAAATAGGGCGGCCAGTGAATGCAATGATCCAAAAACCCGGGTACCCATTGACCCAATTTCGTTATCGCCTGTACAACCCATTTTGTTACTTAGTTCATAAAAGTTAAACCCAGATGTCGCTTTCCAAAGGATTGGCATTGTCAGCCGCATTTGTTAGTAAAACTTTAATCTTTTCAGATTAAAATCACTGAGGGCAACTTAATCAGGCAGGCAATATAGAAGTCCACAGTAAGATTTTACATTCTACGGTTTGTTCCAATCACGCAGTTTTGAAATATTGATACATATTTATATACCTACTACACCTAACTGTTGACTGTTGTAGTGTTTGTTGAACATTTCGCTTCATTGTTTCCTGTTGTACAGGTTAAGTTTATGTTTTGCATCCCTTTTACATCTCGCCATGCTCAAACTACGCTGCCTGTCATAATAATTGACGAACTGCTTATTGCTGCCCAAGTACCGTCATCAACAGAATTCAAATTCTTAATTTATACTTTTTTATACACATTTAATCATAACTTAAAATGGTGTTACATTTTAAGTAATGGCATTATAGAACATACATTGGGCGGCCATCTTTCTAAAGCAGCTACAAATTGGAAATATTTCTTAGGGATTCTTTAACATTGCGCTTGCGATTTTGCCGGTAGGTAGCTAAAAGTACAAAAAAATATGACTTACCGGTCTGCATCGGTTTTTCATTACTAAATCATCCTATACGTACTAGGACAATGCCAGGTCTTCCTCAACCCCACATCTTCCTACACTGACTTTCTTCTGGCTATTAGTCAATGCCGCGCCATAGCTTCCCAAGTCTGTCTCGATGACGAGGCGAGGCACTCACGCAGATCATTAGACTGGAGGATTCATAAAACAAATTAATTCTAACAATATTCAGATACTTAAGTAAGTATATTTAAAGCAGTTGTCAAAATATTTGTTCATGTTATCTGCTGATATCCCTGAACTTTATTACATAATCAATGTCACAGAGCTGATAACTGTGTACTATGGTTTAATTTTATAGTTGCCACAGAAATGTCGTCGAAGAAAATAGCTGTGGTTACTGGAGCTAATAAAGGACTCGGATTCTCAATAGTTAAAAAACTTTGTGAACAATATGATGGGAAAGTCTATTTAACCTCGAGAGATGAGAACAGAGGAAAAAAAGCTTGTGAAGAATTAGAAAAATTGGGACTCAATCCATTTTTTTATCAACTTGACGTTACAGATACCGAGAGTGTTAAAATCTTTGTACAGCACATCCGTGCTGAAAATGAAGAGGTGGAAATTCTTATAAACAATGCTGGAATTCTTTTTTTGAAAGACACGCCAGAACCAAAATCTCTCAAAGCAAAACAGACTGTATCCATAAACTTCACGGCATTAGTTGATTTTACTGAAGCCATCTTACCATTGATGACAAGTGGCGCGAAAATCGTGAATATCGCCAGTTCGTCTGCCCATTTGTCTAGAATACCTTCTGAAGAGTTGAGGAAGAAAATCAGTTCGGAGACGTTAACTTTGGACGAGCTAAAGAGTTTGATTAGCAGTTATGTTGAAGATGTGCTGCAGAACCTAGAAGTAGATAAAGGATGGGGCGATTCGCCGTACGTTGTTTCGAAGGTTGCAGTCAATGCCTATACTTATATCTTGCATCGAAGATTATCACCGAAAGGTAGGTACCTAACTACTTGCATCTTTATTTTAACATTTACAAATAAATGCAAGTTTTAATACTGACATGCCACGGGAATAGTTTTTTTTTTGTGCAGAGAACTCTCGTTGTCCTCTTTAGGCCAAGCCTTACAGCATTTTTTTTTCCGACTGCGGCCAAGCCTATAGGAGGGTGATATACCTTAATATGTTCATAAAGCTGCGTATGCGCACGTAGGTCACGTCACGTGTTTGTAATTTTCTTCCTATCCCAAACAAAAAAAAAAACCCTACAAAATCTTTCTTTACCCAACTACGGAGAAACCAAAAGGGCAGTAATGATTTTACCTCATTTCAGGTATTACAGTAAACTGCGTGCATCCTGGATATGTGATGTCAGACATGACCCGCGGAGGTGGGTCAATAACCCCGGAAGACGCGGCGACCTTGCCGGTAAAACTAGCCCTAGAGCCGTGGGGCGCAGGCCTATACATTTGGCACAATGGGAAAGAAGTGTCATGGGACGGACCGGATCCCCGGATATATTTTGATGGAATAAAAGCTTAGGCAGACTGAACTGCCCCTGCCTGATACCATAGAAGAATTTATTTATATTGATATGTACCCCAAGAAGTTGAAAAGGCAAAATGGAGTCTACGGTGACTGCAAAATAGACGAAGATATAGTATGTATTATGTAACGATTTTTATTCATTTTAAGTGCTTATTATACAGCCGTAGTAACTTAAAATATCTGCAAAAATAAGTTTGTGGCTTGAAACTATAGGTTCCTATAATCTTGATGCTTAACCGATTAAAAACACCTGATGGTGAGTCAATACTAAAAAAATCTGTTTGTAGACTTATTTATATTTTTATCAAACACCTGTTGAATGTTTTGCCTATTTTCGTCGTCGATGCAACTCTTCGTTTTATCGTGTTGTGTTTTGTTTTGAATGATAAGGTATGGCATTAAAAGAATGAATGTATAATTTCTTGCTTTAATTAAAATGATCTTTCTCATCGTTAATGGCTCAATAAGGTACAAATGGAACAGCGAGTAATTGGCATCTCATTTTAATATAGAAAATATAATCTGTCATAACAGGGATACGATTCCAGTAAATATATATAACGAATATACATATAATATGACGCTCGACGAAACGCAGTAAAGAACGAAAAATAATTCACTCTAAGAAATATGATAAATCATCCCAGGGGAGCGAGCAGAGACCGGATGAAAATAAATAAATCAAACGTTTTTTAAATAAAACAAATAGGTTAATTTATTTTACAAATTCCTTTGTTATCATATTTCTCTCGTTAAAATATGCTCTTCCTTAATACAAAGATTTTTCGATCACATCACCAACGGAAAGAAACAATAATATTACTGAATAGAAAATATAATATCCGCCGTCGAGGACCAGTCGAATTGCACACGCGGGACTACTTGGCGTCGATGCACTCTGTGGGGTGCGGCGCCGGCTTGGCAGGCGCGAAGCCGGGCGGCAGCGCCATGCCGGGCCAGGCGCGCGCCCAGCCCGCGCCCGCGCCCAGCTTCACGCCGGGCTGCACGCTGAGCTGGTTGAAGCGCGCGAACAGCTCCTGCTGCTGCTGGCTCAGCGACGCGCTGCTGTTGCTGCTGTTGCTGCTCGTCGCGTTGCTGACGCCCACGTTCTTGCCGAAGTTCACCGATGTCGACATTATCGCGGGGTCCATCTGGGTCCAGTCTGAGAACATGGCGCTATTTGAGTTATGACCTGAAAAGGACACAACGCGACGTAAGGACAACTGTTCCTTGGTTGTAACAGATATGTCCTGAATAGTTCCTAGCTAAGTCATTGTCGAGCATTGTGGCTCTTGGGGGTGAATAATAAACGAACACAGGGAATATATCAGATTGCATCGTAACATCCACCATTGAGCTGATAACAACATACTAAGTTCGCTTATGTCCTTACCAAGATTGATAAAAATATAGTCAATAAAATGTTTCATCAATAAATTTGGAAAATAAAAGCGTAAATATAACACATCGAGGCTTTGAAAGTCACCGTCACGAAGGCATTGGTGACAGAAACGACGCTTTAGGGATGATTCTCATTAGACCGGGCCGTGCCGTGTCCGTGGCGCGGACGGGGTAATTTTGAATTAAGCAGTTTAGGGATGAGCGGAGCCCGTCTGTGCTGCACATTTATATTACACCGGGTTATAAGACGTGGAGGGGACGGGACGTGTCCGTGCAACAACCGTGGTGTAGACGAGCGTCGTCCGGGCCCGGACGGGACACGGATCAAGCACTGTGTAATATAAACTGCTTCATACAAAATGTATGTAACGTTTCAAATTCGTGCCCCGTCCGGGCCACGGATACGGCACGACCCGGTCTAATGAGAATCATCCCTTATAAAGTTGGACTTTTCCTAAACCAAGTGTGCCATATTTGCGGCCATGTTCTGGTACTTACGTTCTTAACCTGTTCACTGTCCACAAAAGGTTCATGGGACAGGGAATGGGTTAAATAATATAGTAATTTTTTATGTCACGAAGCGACGCACGCTTTACTTATGGTAACAAAGTGAACCAACAAAAGTCCAGCGTCATTTCTGTCACCCATGCCTGTGTGACGGTCTCTTTCTAAGCCTCGATGTGTTATATTTACACCCGAGTACATTTATAGGTGTTGCATTTCACGAGCACGCATCAAACATTTTAATTTGTACCTTATTCCAATGACGTAAGAGTCACATGACTGTGCTCGTGACTTACAAGGCTTCTACTAAGTAGAGCCTGTTCCAAAAGTATCAGATGAAAATATAAACAAACGGATCAGATTCGTGCCTATGAATGCTAATTTGTCGTGCCACTTGCAATTGTGTGGTTGGATTATGTGGTTACCATTGGCCAAAGGTGGTAAGATATAAAGTTGAGATTGTCTAAATACATATAAACGTGTTAGTAATTCACTTTAGTGAGTAATTGCGTAAAAATGTAACTTGAGTAGTTTGTTTACACCTTCTACAGACACTTTCGGGACAGACTATAGGAATAAGAAATGACAATTACTTTGATGGTGTGTTTGTTGTGGGGCGTGTGTGCGGGGCTGTCCTAAACCGAACGCGTTCATATGACTGAAGCCGGGCGGGGCGAGGCGGGAACGGCGAACACGGTCCATGTTGTCACTGGGAAAGAGAGAAAACACATATTATAATCATTGATACACAAAAAACCCAAGATACACAATCAGCGTCTCAAAAACGTCCGCATAAATAGGGCGCAATGTGCGCAGGTGCCAAAAAGTCTCGTCAGCCATCTTTCAGTCAGTCTTTTTGTACAGACGACAGCAGGTCAAGCTATCCCAAACTGTCAAATTTTCACAATTGAACATGAACCCTATTCATATTCTCATAAAGTTGAAAATCTATCAAATAAATTTTACAGATTGGGGTAGTTTGATGTGCTGGCGTCTGTACATTGCTTTGTAAAACCACTGCGTCATGCGTGTAAGGTTGAATTTACAAAAAAATGTGTTTTATCATAACTTTATAGTTATGATAAAACACATAAAAAAAAAAATATAAACCAATATACGGTAGTGGTTATCCACTAACGTATATTTTGGGGACAGTTTTATCTATCAATGATTATAAAAGATAGAATTACATTTGTAAAAAAAAAACCTTCAACCCCATGTGGGTTGCAAGTTTTTTTATGTTTTTTTTTAAGTGTGTGAAGTCATCAAATAACTTCTCCGAGAGCGGGAGGGCTTGACAGACTTTTACTGACTAAAACCCACCGTGTTCCTTCAGTTGCCTGTGTGCCAGAGGCTACGGTATCTCTTTCGATCAACCCGCACCCCTGGCAGGCATCAGCCCAAGCGGACCCCACCAGTTGGTGCTGACATCTCTTAAGAGTCGCGCGTGGAACACAATGCGCCGTCGACCCGGGCTTGGTCCTTACCAGACAGCGAGCTACCCATTACTCGCCGTCCGCAAGCCCGCGCCTACGGTGGCCGCGGGAATAAGCCTGGGATTCCTGACGCCCAGGGCGTCTCCTGTGGAGGCTAGGACCGTGAGGGCGCATATACTGCCTCTCCCTCATGTGCGCCGCCTCCCTCTTCGCGAGCATTACTGCTTCGCAGGAGGCGACGGCTACTCATGCTCTCTCGCTCCGTCCCATGCCCTGGGCCAGGGAAGGACGCGAGATCGGTGCCGCCGATCGCCTCCACGAGGACACGGCGGTGCTCCACCCAAGCCGGGCATACCTACACCGTATGACACACACACTCATAAGTCAAAAGCTACAGATTCATCATCATCATCATTTCAGCCGAAAGCCGTCCACTGCTGGACATAGGCCTCCCCCAATTTGCGGGGGTTTGCCACAATCTCCACGCTTGGCAGGTGAGTTGGCGATCGTAGTATGGTGGTAAAATACATAGAGAACGCTGCTGCCCATTCTCTAGTAAGTCCCTTAGTCGCCTCCTACGATACCCACGGGAAGAGACGGGATGGTGCTATTCTTTACGTCCGGCACCACACGGAAAGCTACAGATTAGTGACTGTGAAATATTACATATATGTAGCTGTGAATATAAACAATGAATGTTTTTGCAGCCAGTATAAATTGTGTAGGTACCCTATTCAAATCTGTCACACATTCACACACCCACCTGCAGCACCAATCATTAAATAACTTTAAGGTGGACAAGCTAATACGGCAGACATTTTGAGTTACGCCGGCTAGCTTGCCAGGGAAACTAAAGATTTCATCCGTTTTTTACAGTGGTAGTACAGTCAGTTCAGTATCAGGTTGTATGTGGATTAAAATATGATTCGCAAGTTCCGTATGATCTGATTTTCGCAGCTGACGCACAAGAGCACCTTGACAAAGTCTTTCCAATAACGCCGGGGCTTCCTCCGACGAAGACGACGATTGTACAAATACATCACGAGGACGTCCATCCTTGTAGAAAGTTGGCGGTACACTGAAGAACGAAAGTCTCTAGTATCGTCGGATACGTTAAAATCGGTTCTGTAAAAACGGACGTTCTATGTGTACGCGCCCTTAGACTATCGGCCAGTTTCCTGCTGTGATTGGTTGAGTGAATTAATATCAACAGCTATGGTTTACGCGTGCTTGACAATTAGTCACATACATTTTTCGATCATATTCGTTCGAGAAACTGGCCCTATGTATACGATAGTTTCGACTCACCCGCTTGAAACTGTGTTTTGCATCATTTCTGTTTCCATAAGTTCTGCGAACGCCTTCTGTGTTTCCTTGAAGGGGTCGAAGTCTAGGTCATCGTCGCCATCACCGGCTGCGCGACCGCCATTGCCTTCATTACTGCGTATATTGTTCATTCTGGAATAGTTTTATTATAGTTTAACAATAACATAATCAAAATGATAAGTCATTTATTCAAACAGGGGTGAGAGTCAGCTATTTTCGCACATCAAAATAGGGTATTTTACTCTAAATGAGAAATAATCTAAAGATATATTATTGAGATAGCTCAGGCAAAAAGCAGTCGGAAAATGTTAGTTTTTGTTCATGAAATAACAAAATAAATTTTAAAATTCAATTCAAAGATATCTGTTTTTGAACATGAAATAGTAGCCGCCATTTTATTACGTCATACGGCATGTCAACTGAGCAACTTTGTACTTTTATTATTTTTTTAACTAAAGTAATTTGTAGTTAAATAATATTTTGCATTCAGGAACAGCAAACCAACGATAACTAGAATTACTATAACTCATTTTTTAAATTGTAAACAATCATCTTACAAAAATATCAGCGCATTTGTTTAAATAGCAAACTGACGTCATACCCACAGCAATATGGCGTCCACTGCGTCTAGCGTTTTCGTCAAATTACGCGCGAAATTTGAAAATGTAAAATTAAATGCATTTTTATGGCACAAATAAAAATGTGTTTTTTCAGTGGTTTATTATTACTCTAGAATTTAATTAAGACACTTTTCAAAAATGGGTGAATACAGCCCCCCCCCCCCTATTGTTTTTTTTTTGTTACTTCATGAACTAAAACTAACATTTTCCGACTGCTTTTTGCCTAAGCTATCTTAGTAATATATTTTTAGATTTTTTTCTCATATAGATTACTCTATATGAGAAAAAAATACCCTATTTCGTAAGCAAGCGTATTTATGTTTTTCAGACGCTATTTCTTTTAAGCGTGGTGATTTTGTACTTCGTTCATTTATTTATTATTTCTTATTTTTATATTCATCATCATGGCTAACTTTTATATGATTTTTTTCTTGTTATTTTTCAAAGGATGTGACATGCTGGTTTTATAATAATATTACCTTTGTTTGTGCTGCATCTCCAAGCTCTGAGCGCTGAGCATGTTCTGTGGATAGTGCGCGTGATCTAGGCGTCTGTCGTCTGTGCCTCGCTGCAACTGTAGCCTCATCTGTTGTGCTTTGTGGAAGTCTGTGAAGAACTTGTCCATGTTCTCAGCTAGATACCGCACTTCGTTCTGTGGTTTAGATATAAAATAATGTTAAAAACTAACAATATAACATCACGCCCGTAACCCCTGAAGAGTTAGGCGTGTTTCTGTAGAGGTGTTTCTGTAGTGCAACCACATTTCGCTTTTCACTTTCCACATTATTCGTTAAAAACTAGGCTACAAATAAACGGATTCACAAGAGTTTTGATTTGCAATTCGAAATGGTGATCTTCCCACAGTTACGTGAGGCGTCGTGCATTTATAAGGCGATAGATTATCGTGTTCTTTATCACATAGGTATATGTGTAAATAACCCAAATGATGAATGAATTTCATTAAAAACTGAATAGTACATAATACATTAATAGTAGGTACTCACTGCCGACTGTGGTGTATCGAATCCGTTGACAAGGCCAGTCTGTTGCATCTGTTGTTGGTTCTGTTGCAGCAACTGTTGATTGTGCATCATGAACCCGCCCATCGAGTTGCCCATTGAGTTGCCCATCGAGTTGCCCATCGAGTTGCCCATCGAGTTGCCCATCGAGTTGCCCATCGAGTTGCCCATCGAGTTGCCCATCGAGTTGCCCATCGAATTGCCCATCGAATTGCCCATCGAACTGCCCATCGAATTGCCCATAGAGTTGCCCATCGAGTTGCCCATTGAGTTGCCCGCCAGAGAACTCGCCGACATTGAACTACCGCCCATGGAATTGTCTACGCGCATACCGAACGGTGGAAGCATATTGGGATTTTGATGAAAATTAGCACCTGCACAAAGATTTTATCTGTTACACCAACCAACAACACAAGTCAAACATCGTGAAAAGATATACAGCGTCTTTTATCAGTTGGCGAAACTTCACTGAAAAAATGGATCAAGTTGAAGTTATGAATTTAGGAAAACAGTTTTCTCTCTATGAAGTTCCACCAATTAATCAAAAAAGTATATAGAACCTTACCTAATAATTCACTAGCTGACTCGAGTCCTATACTAGATTGCATATAATGTTTCGGCTCGACCATAACATTGTGTTGCCTCGCCAATAATTCGTTTTGTCTCATAAGCATTTCACTTTGGCTGCGTTCCCTTAACAAGAGTTCCTTTTGATCCATAAGGCCTTGGTTAATTTGGCTAATTTGTCTGTCGTTGGATAAATATGTGAGGGGATCTCTGTCTAGAAGGCCATAGCCGTTGAGCATGGGGCTCTTGTGGATTTGGTGGAGGTGATCAAGGCTTGGGAGCAAGCGGCGTGGGTTATGCTCTGGTTCAAGTAGACCATGTTGCTCATCATCCAATAAGGAGTGGGAAGAACTGTCTAGGAGAGAATGCTTCTCTAGCAATGAGTGTCTTTCTGACTCTAGCTCATCTAGTTCGCTTGACAGGAAGCTCTGTGAGTCGTTGTCAAAAACTGACGTGTGATTCGTCTGCGTGCTACTAAATTGTTTGGTATCTAATGTTTCGGTATCGTTATTATTATCATTATTAATACTATTGCTAGACTTTTGTTTAGATTTGTCAGTTTTACTTTTCTTGCTACTTTGGCCGTTTGTGCTATTTGATTCCTTGCTTCTTTTGATATTGCTGTCTGTGTGTGTGTCTTTACTCTGTTTTGTTTGAGCCTGTTGTTGTACCTGTTGCGTGGGACTGGAAGATTCTGATGTGCCGTTTTCTTGTGACTTAACTGGAAATATAATAATTCTGTGTTATTTACTACTCCCAAGAAATGTTGCACATTCGGTGGTATAAAAATGACACTTCCTACAAACGAATGGAAAATATATAATGGTAAGGGAGCGACGTAATATCCATATTATTTGGAAAACACGCGAATTTTACTACATTAAATGGGAGTGAACATTGTAACGGCATTGTTACATTAAAGTAATTTATACAGAAAAACTTTATAACCTTTTAAAACTTTATAGCGCCAGCTGTAACTATGTATTCAGCATATGTTTCTAGAACCCCTATAGGGTAGACCTTTTTAATAAGCTATAAAAAAATGCTATTTCATAAAAAGTTCAATACCTACGTACGCGGTCAAAATGAATGGAATAGCATTTTTTATAAACGGCAAAAAATTTCTATGTTCACCTTGTGATACTAGGCCCCCTAGGTCTAGAATCAAAAGGTGAAGTCATGGTTACAGTTTGAGCTGTCTCTGGTTGAAATTGTATCCTGTAATAATAAATGGGTTGCAAGCAGCAATAAACAGCGACACGACGTAAAATGTGTCGAAACTCACCTGAGAAATAATTTTTAAGGTGAAATTAAGAACTAATTTTTTTTCAAATCCATCAGGCAGTTAGCGCGTTCAAACAAACAAACTCTTTAGCTTTATTAAGGTAAATCATTCTATAACGCTACTTACCCGTAGACTGTTGTGGTTTGGGACTGGACTGTTTTCTGGCGGGACTATCTGATGGCGGCGACGAACCGAGACTGGGCCACGCTTCCTTGCCGCTACCATTACTGCCCACCCCATTACTGCTTCCCGCACTGCTCGAACCACTGTTGCCGTTTATAGATTCTTTTTTATTAGATCTGTAAGCGATATCATGTATTCAACTATTGATTTTGGGGTGTAGGTTTAACGCTAAGGGACGAATTTTGTATGGAGTAGCTGGCTTTGGAACAATACTTTTTTTAAATGGTAATTTTAAGAACGAAGAACTCTGCCTGTTACAGCCCTCTGACAACCATTATTGCTAAGCGGTACGTATTGGCCAATAATTGGGTAGTGGAGGTCGTAAGCGAATGATAAGGTCTCCTATAATTGGAAGCACACTTGTATTTTTCCCTGTTTATAGCATGTAATTGTGTAGCCCCTGTTGGCGATCCAAAAAAAAAATCCCTAATAGTGTCCTGCCCCAAGGATCGAACCAAGGACTCGATAATATTGAATTGTCCAAAACCAACCACTCCGTACAAACAAATCTAGCCCCTAAGGACGAATACAGCTAGTGTCTATATTTAAGGATAATTGAGTTGTGAAACAGTGCGTGAGAAATGATTTACAAGTTATAGTGATAATTAAGGATTCCTGAAATAATAAACTAGTACATTTATTATTGTTTTTTCAGCTGTATACGCCCGTTAAACCTTTCACTAAACGGTACTCACTTAGAAGAATTGACTACGTTTATATGAGACGATGTGACCACTGTAGTTGGTATAAAGTTCGATTGATTACCTGAAATTTACAGAGAAAAAATATATTAGAATTTTCTGGAACTCTGTGATGTAAATTTTCTTTGGAGAGAAATAATGATACGTACCATCTTTTGAACTGCTTTTTTCTGCATTCGTACTAGAATTACCTGTAAGTTAAATTTCGTTGTGCGTTTAGTAATATGTTCAAGATTTTTCGGCTAAATTATGTTAACGATAACATTAGCAAGTTTTTTGCAAAACTGTATGTTGACACGGTGAACAGAAACGGTATAAACAAGTCATGGTAACTGGTTTACCGTTATGGTGTTAGAATTAACCTATTATGACGACATGCAATGAAGTTTATTTTATTTGTTAGTCCGCCTACGAGTTTCTAACGAAAGTTGTTTAGCACATGTATGCAAAATCTTGTTGATGGTATGTCTATTTATGTTTGGTTTTAAAGGTCAGTTTTGACGTAAAAGGTGCGCGGCGGTCACATACAAATGCGCATACGCATAACTTGAGGCCAGCTTCCTCATTATCTTATTGAAAGATCTCGCAATAAACCACTGCTGACCTAATAATAATGATGATGGTAATTTTACCTATTTTGAATGGTGCCCAAGATAAAGGCTGTGCCTAGATTGGGACCAACTATACCTCCCAAATTGTAGTTTAAGGGTCAATTCTCACCGAGACGCGGCGCGACGCGCACTTTTTAAGATAGCAACAGAATATCTAACTTATTTACAACACGAAAAGGTATAATTTCACTACGAGCGCGAAAGCGTGTCGAAGAACGCTAAGGTGCACCGCGTTGTGCAGCCCGTATACCTTATTGTGAAGTAAATAAGATCTATTTTGTATCGTGATCTTAAATAGTTTTAAATGTAAAAATATTTTACTTTTTACATTGTGCTTCCGTGCTTCTTTTAGCGTACAAATGCACGCTCCTCAGATTTACATTACATTGATGAGAAATCCAATCGATTTTCTCGCCAAATTTTTTGGATCGATTGATGAAATAAGAGATTATGTGTAATATAAAGAAGCCCTGTTCTAAAGAACAGTCGTGAGAAGCCAACCGTGGAAAAGCGCGATGCGACCATATAGAACAATTTCTTTGAAAAGTTCATGGAATTTGGTTTATTAGAGTCGCCACGCGCAGGTCTACGAAATCCTAAAGACAGAAGTGACCCATGGCACGTCACCATTAGAGCCCGTAGAGTATGCCACATAACAGTAATCACGCTATCAAAGAAAGGCACTTACCTGAACTATTGTTGTGTTTGTCGTCTGGTTTTTCCCGCTGTGACTGCAACAGTTGGTTGTGAAGCTTCCGCTCGTACACCTGGTGCAACCCCGCGTGCATCTCTTCCTTCGTGAACGACGCTTTCGGATCACCTGGAAATATACACTATTAACTTACGACGATATATTACTGTGAGTAATAACTGGTGATGGAAAAACGCTATACTTGAAGACTGTAATTAAAAAAATCTAATATATAAAATTCTCGTGTCACAGTTTTCGTTGGAATACTCCTCCGAAACGGCTTGACCGATTTTGATAAAATTTCGTGTGCTTATCAGGTAGGTCTGAGAATCGGCCAACATCTATTTTTTTTTTGTGCATTAGGAAACTGCCAAAAAATCGGGAAAACTTAAATTACATTTTCTATGGGAATTTTGTATGGACAGGACAACGTCTGTCGGGTCAGCTAGTATATATATAAATATATACAAGGTGTAACAGAATAGACGCAAGACCTGAAAGTAGTTTGTTCCTAATCAATTAGTAATCCATTACTGAATCAATTTTAGTAACTTTTAACATAGGTATTTAAAAAAAAAAAAGTATTTTGCCACACCTACCGTCGATGAAGTCAAAGAAAATACAATCTTATGTGTACGCAATAAGACTCCATTCTAAATGCATAAAGTAGCGCTAGGATCAATTCGTTTTTCTTAATAAAAACAGTCCACTTAAAAATAAATTAGTTTTGTTGGGGTGTATGAGGTCTTGCGTTAATTATGTTACACGTTGTATATATATATATACGCGGCAACTTGAGAACCTCCTCCGTCTTTTTTCGTCGGTAAAGAAGAAAAACAAGCTAAGGTCAACTATGGCATCTTTACCTTCCATGATCAACTTTACCCTTGGGTACTGTATTTATATAATATCAAAGCGATACAACAGTAGAAGATCGACTATTTGTAACAGTTTTATCGACTTGATCAAGATATATTTATGTACTGTACTCACGGGTAAAGTTGCTCATGGAAAGTAAAGATGCTACAGTTGACAGTAATTAAAAGATCACATTCTGAATAATGGAACATTCATCATCAAAAAATCTAGACAATGATTTACTGTAATCACCATGAAGCCTGAACGGACATTCCACCACAGAACTCTACCATATTATTGTGGTATCAAACTGGTGTTCTTTTAAGACAGTCTTAAAAAACTAACCCAGTTTGACACCAAAAGCTCCAGTTTGTCCCCAAGAATAATTTAGAGAACGTTTTTCCTTGTCATCCTATCATTGAGAACATCTCCTCATATGCTGAGGATAGCCAACGCGTGATTAGTCAGTAAAAAGTGAACAACTGGCTCTTTAAAAAAATAACGTGTGCGGTCGTGTGACCTCCGTCAGAAACGAAGTTCTTTATGCGAGACTTACACGCACACACACACTAGTATATATTAGAAAGAGACAGACAGAGAGAGGGAGAAAGTCGCATGGAGAGGGCATAGCGCTTTTTCAGCGAGATCATTTCTACCAGTCAACTCTTACCACAAGCTCAAAAAATCTCTCTCTCTCTCTCTCTCTCTCAATCTCATGATGAAAGAATAATCCTTAGACAAATAGACTCCGAAATATCAAGATATACACTACCTAGCTCGTGCAGATACATGCAGTCTGGCTTGGGACAGGGCTGGTTCTTCATAAAGTTGGCGCAATACTTGGTGGTCCCCAGCGAGCCCTTCAGCACTCGGCCGTCCAGCGTAACATTGTTGACGCCCTGGATGGCCCGCAGCGCGTCCGACGGCGACACGTACGTCACGTAGGCTGACGCCGACGGACCCTGGGGAAGACAAGGAATCTAGTTTCAAGTCAAAATCTTATCCAGATTGTCGCATGTTCTGACTGCTGGGCTTCACAAGTATCCTCTCTGTGAGAGAGAAGGTAATCCACCACGACACGGGCCTACTGGAGGTTAAGTTGCAATCATTTTGGACTGTGATTTGCAAACAAGCATTACTCTTTTCTTTGCTATATTCAGCCTCATGTTTGACATTTGGGTGGCCCATTTAGTCGGCATTTATATGGACGTAATAAAATTGTGGTGGGATTTTATGGCACACTGAATTTTCATCTCTCTTTATTGAGTCGAGGGTTGAGAATCCAGTTTTACTGTTCAATGTTCAACCCTCGGCGCTGAGCAGAACGTTGAAAATACAGTGCGTGAAAAATCCCGCCACAATTTTATTACGTCCGCGTGTACGGTCACCAAAAGAGATAAGTAACCAGGGTAGTCCGATTTTATAGTTTAGAGTTTAGTAAGAAACCGATGGATGTTTTCGAATAAAATTTAATGTAATTAATAGAAAACAAACAGTTCCTTTATCAAATTAAATTCTACTTATCTCTTTTGGTGACTGTACGTCGTATTTTTTTTTTATCTACAAAAAGCCTTACATGACGCCAGTAAAGGTTTTGGATGAAAACCTGACTTTTTTAAAGTAACATAAATTGTATGAATTTTCATTACATAGTTTACGAGTCTAGATTTGCTGCTAAAACTGTTGTAATTATCCCCTGCATGGCAAACAGCTTGTCTCATGAAGAGAGGCAAAAGGCCAAGAGCCGTGATTGCTTTTATTCTAAATAAAACCGATTTAATTCTTATCGCCGGTGATAGAAAGGAACCCAAAGCACCTGATACGGTATTATTTTAAGCCCAATATCGTCGCAGGACCCAGTGATGCAGTCTTAAGGGGGATGCGCCAAGATAGCCCGCGAAATTCAAATATTCTTACGTTTTTTTCAATTTGCAAGTAAGTGTCAGGTTACATGATGATTCGCAACCGTATCAAATTTATATGTATGAACTAAATTATAACCATACATGAGTATGTACTCAGCCTATAACGTTCCCACTGCTGGGACACAGGCCTTCTGTCTGTGAGAGGGAGAGGGCCGTAGTCCACCACGCGGGCCCAGTGCGGGTAGATGGTAGATGTCACATTTCTTCGAATTTTTAGTTCTAGGACATGCCGGTTTTCCTCACGGTGTTTTCCTTCACCGTTTTGTGAGCAGTGGCGTGAAATAATAGTAAAGCGCGCCTGTCTGGGTTCGAACCTACGACCTACATCTCGTAACACGCGGCTGTTACCGGCACCACTGCTCTCTATTATAAGTTAACCATAATAATCCTCAATATGACTCTAAGTTAGAATGAGGATATTCAAGCCACCAGTTGGCGCCACTTTGACAAGAGGTCTTCCAGTTCGACAATGAACTTAATCATTTTAAGTTCATTGTCGAGCTGGAAGACCTTTTGTGATGTCATTCGTTTCATTCTTTCGTTCACCATTCAGTCCGTAGGCGCTTTGACACTTTTGCCAGGTGCCCGGACCTGACGTCTCAGTGCTGCCACCTAGTGAACGTCATTTCAGAACACCCTCATTGGCCTAAAATATCACAATTTCATAAAATAGTCATACAATAGAGTAATTTGCACTGAGAGTTGGATTGAAGATTGAAATTATTATAATTCTGTAAATACACATTTGTTACCATCGCTAATCATATTTTGATCATCATATAAAGGCTCCAGCAAGTAGGCACCACTCTACTAGAACAATTTCTATGAAAACTTCACGGAAATTGATCTACTAAAGTAGCGGCACGCCGATATGCGTGGGCCTTACCTTAATATCTACCCGCAAATTACAAAAAAACGTAAGAAAATCTGAATTTCACGGCCTAACTTAGAGCTTTCGCCTTACAAGTCAAATACTTGACTGTGTTACTTGAGATACTTACCTCGAAATAACCTTTCGACGCCATCTTTTACAGGCCTTCTCTTTGCCGAAAATCTTTGAGCAGTTAGTATGTCTTAACATTTCTCACCTGTGACCCTGCATACGTGGTACTCTGGTTTATAACTACTTTGTGAATTTTGCCATATTTGCCAAAGTACTCTTGCCGTTTGAGGATCTGTAACAGTAAAGAGAACAAACTTTATTACATTTTTTAGCATGTAGTGATAATTATTTTAAATTTTAAGACACTGAGGTATTGTGATTAATAAAATTTGAACTTTAATATTCCTAACGGTTAGTTTGTTTTTAGAATACACACATTACAAATGGCTTTTGTTCAATATGATGTTCGCAGGTCCCCTCATTGTATGCTCGATTTTTTTAAATCGCTTATCACTCTAGTGACATTGTTAGTCGTGGGTTATGATACAAAGGGTAGTTAAAACTTCCTTCAGTTAGCACAAAATTCACCATGCACCACCTGTTGGTGGTTGGTCACCACTAACTATTTGTATGGATTTATATACAAATAAATAGAATTGAAGGGTCTGTTTGTAATGTCAAAATAACAGGTTTTTACTGAATGCATATGGAAGTATACACTTTAATCCTTTAAAAGGGTCATTGTACTCATCATTATGAACAACTTTTACATTGGGATCAACCCTGAAATCGTGAAATATAAATGAGCTGATCCATACATTTATGTTCTCCACTGCTGGGATACAGCCCACTCCCTCTCTGTGAGAAGGAGTGGGCTGTAATCCACCAGGCGGGCCCAGTGCGGGTTGGTAGATGTCAGATGTCTTTGAATTTTTGGTTCTAGTACATGTCGGTTTCCTCATCATGTTTTCCGTCACCGTTTTGAGAGCAGTGGTGATGAAATCCGAACCTAAGTTCTCTGTAGAACTGAGGTGTAGGTCTGTACCTACACCTAAGTCGTGGCAGTTTCCACTGCGCCACTACTGCTCTGCAGCTCGCTTATTTTATTGTTGTTGGTACGTGTGTGATGCGTGCACTTACCTCTGGGTCGGCGAGGCGCACGGGCAGCCCTACCACGAACACGAGGTTGTTCTGAACGACGCGCACGTTGGCTAGCGCGCGTCGAGACTCGAGCGTCTTGTTCCGCCTTTTCTGCTCGCGCGCCTTCTTCTCCGTCTTTATTGCTGCCACCTGGGTGTCAATCATTATGTTAAAGACCGAAAAAAGGGCTGAAATTAACGAGTTCTTCCCTCAACAGATATTAGGCCATGAAGGCCATCACATAGTCAATTGTCAATGAACTGACACCCAAGTTGACACAGGGTGGATGCGTCGCACGCTCTTTGATAATGTCAATTAACTGTAATTGCCAATCCATTTTCTAATAGTGATGAAAACAATTTTCCTTTCTGATCATTCATTGAACTGGTAACATTGATGAAAAAGATATTTTCTCCAATAACACATAATCACAGAACCAGCAATCGTAGCAAGTCAAGTAATTTTAACACCAAACATTCCGCAAATATATAAAATGGTCTTTTCTAAAAGTATCTAACCTAAACAGTGTTTGTTTACACTTTTATCAGATATTTTTGGAACAGACTATACAGTCTAACGCTACCTACAAAAAATCGCTATAGTTTACCTGCTCTTGACTGAGCGGAGTGAAGTCTGCCGGGTTCTCCGGATAGGCCTTCCGACAAGCCGGACATAGGCCGTTCTCGCCTTCTCGAATTCGATTCCAGCAAAACCGGCATATCTGTAATGACAAAAAATACCTTTTAAACACGATGTAGGGACAGTTACCTTGCTTGATATGTATAATTTAGTACTAGTAGGTGAATTTCGTCCTTGTAACAAAGAAAAATGTATGTACCAAACCTGTTAACCAAGTACAATAGTGTACATAATGAAATATATAGATTAGTCGTGGAGTTTCAAGCGCATTCTTCTCGATAGGAAACAACCAATTTGCAACCGTGCACCTTACCTAACTCATGAGTCATGACGTTTCATAAGTCATAAGTACCCAATGCAGGTTTATGTGAATAAAACTATTTTGAATTTGAACATATATTTTCCAATGATAATGGCCTTATGATCTAGCTTTATGTGAAGAGGCTGATTTGGTTGTCTGATTCATTAAAATACCTCCACGAGTTGCGATATTTTAATGTGCGTCCAGCGTACTCTGGGAAGTCACTAATACTTTGCTGACAGGATAGACATCGTGCTTATACGAGAGGATCCGGCTCGAAGGACCAAGTGGAAAGTTGGAAGATCTAAGGAGTCAAATGATACTGCTGCCTTTACGATCCAATTATAAATTAATTGGATCGTAAAGGCAACAGTATCATATCAGTTTATTGAACTTTTCGGTAATTGAACTTTGTCGGTACCGACTTGGTTTTGGAGATTTTACTCTTCTTTTATTACTTAAACACGCCCAAAGTTAAGTAAAATTTGCAAGAAAAACTAATCTTTGTTGGCTCCTAACTTTTTAATGGGTTTATATTTTAGTATTCTGTTTCCGTATAGACAATATTAATAATGAACCAAAACGATATCATATTTTACTTTGGATGTGCCATGTCAGACAGTGGAGTAAAACACTCCCGAAGTTTGTATGCAAAAAATGTGGACTAGGTTCACCTTAAGACGTCCTTTCCCGGCGTTTCCAATCATCCTCATTCATTCACCCTCCCAATATGCCCAAACTATCTAAGCATACTCTATTCAATTTATTTTTATTGATTAAGTTAAGGTTAAAATTGTATATTCGTCAGTTTTGTATGGTATCACCGTACAAGAAAAAGAGGCTGATAAGATTGAATTTACGGTGGTTCCAACAGAACAGACACACTTTGGGAAACCTGCAGTTCTATTTACCCAATAGTTGCTGCCCACATTTGTTTATTTAACCTTATCGCTATCACCTTATCAGAAAGATAAATCGACAGGAAGTTTTTCAATTGTGAATGAAAAAATGTTTTTAAAGTCGAATATGTTGGCGCGCAGGTTTGCACGCTGTTCTGATCAAGTTAAGATCTCACTTTTTAAAGCATACTGCACCTCTTTGTACACGTGTAGCCTGTGGGCTAGCTATACACAGGCGAGTTACAGTGCCCTCCGTGTCCAGTATAACAACGCGTTCAGGGCGGTATTGGGGCTGCCCCGCTTCTGTAGTGCCTCGGGCATGTTTGCGGAAGCGCGCACCGACTGTTTTCACACCACAATGCGCAAGCGGTGCGCGTCCATGGTGCGCAGGGTGCGGGTCAGCTCCAATGCTGTCCTGGTGATGATTGCTGGACGATTGGACTGCCCTTATATTAGGAAGTGTTGTAGTAGGCATATAGCCAGGGCATGTCAACGAGCGTCTTGATATTTGCCGCTGTTTTTATTAATTTATGTTATTATTTTGATCCTGATTTTGCCCTAAACTTTTATTTTTATTTGTATTCCATATTATTAATTTCCGATTATTTTTAAATTTTTATTTTATTTGACATTTCACTTGATAATTTTTATTTAACATTGTATTTTGATGATATTGTATTTATTTTTATATTGTGATTTGTATTTATTTCGTATTTGTAACTTGTGATTGTGAGAATATGGGAGTACCTACCTGAAATAAATGGATTTTATTTTATTTATTATTTTAAAGTCATTTCCATCTAAAAATTCAAAATGTCAATGGCTTACGAAATAGCATTGTTTTGACTAAGGTGAATCTAGTCGAAAAAAAATCCATAACTTCAGGAGTGTATTACTCCACTGTTCGACAATGTACATCAAAAATTCAACATGGTATAGTTTGTCTCATTATTAATATTGTCTGTACGGAAACAGAATACTAAAATAAAAAGCCATTAAAAAGTTAGGAGCCAACAAAGATTAGTTTTTCTTGCTAAATTAACATAACTTTGGGCGTGTTTAAGTAATAGGGAGGAATGGCGACGGATTGTGAAGCTTGCCACCACCCCTGATGTGACGACCACGACCACTCTGCCAAGAGTGTGACGACGAAGAAGAGAGAAGTAATAAAAGAAGAGTAAAATCTCCAAAATCAAGTCGGTACCGACAAAGCTCAAATATAGAAAACTTCAATAAACTTTATTTGTGGATGTGTGCTGATTTGTTGTTTATTTATGCCGTGGTTTTTTCATAAAACCCGATCTTCCGAAGGACTTTCTTAATTTGTTCGCGAATTTTTTACTATAAATGATCCTGCATCTCACTCAATAACGTTGTGCGTGTAGACTAGCGTCTAACTGCTCATCACTGATACTATCTCTGTCGGACACGAAGCCTGGTGAAACAGCGTGATTTTTTGCCAGACCCACCAATGAGTTCGAGCCCGCGACTAGGTTCCCCTTAAGCGTAGTCGGTATCTATTTTTAAATAAAATTAGTATAGTTGGGTTTTTTCACTGAGATATTCTCTATTGAGATTGGATTTTCGCAATTCAGAAAATCCTATTGAAAAAACAGAGAAAAGTTTCTTGTATGGATATAAGAATATACCCAGAACCTATTGTAAAACCGACGAAATATTTCTTAGCTGGGGGCTGTATATGCTGAATTCATGGTTAAAGTTTGCGCACTGAATAAAAACTTTTCCTATGTAGACTCGTGTTTATTATGTTAGCAATGTTATTGTGTCGTCATCGTCGCATTTTGTATAGAAGTAGTAACAAAGCTATTTGGGTGAATTTGGAACTAAACATTTTTCAAGACAAGCGTATAGGGAATGGCTACAGAGAACACAATACCGTGTAACGTGGTGAAAAAGGGCATCCTTTTTGGGGTGAATCAGGGAGAAATTTATAATGGATTTTAACGTTTTTGTTGCCAAAAAGGACTTTAATGTGTTAACTGTATTATAAACTACATTATTTCAATGTTAACATCCATTTTACAAGCTTTTATTTAACTTCCAATGTATGTATGTAACTATGTTTGTTCGGCTGGAATCTTGCAACTCAATTTTGAAGCAGATATCTTTAACCGATTGAGCTGAATTTTTGCATGCTTATGTATATCGCGTGACAATGCAATATTACGATGAGATGGAGCTGATCTGATGCTGGAGCTGGAAGATAGCTATAAGAACTCCGCAATAAAACGACACAACTCCATCGAGTTTGGGCTCGTTTGATTCGTATTGACGAGTACTTTGATCCTATATGGTAGCCAGGGTCTGATGCTGGAGTTGGAAGGTGGCCATAGATACATAACACTTTAAGTGCTCAAAACAACACACATGTGTGGGTTCTAAGAATTATTACGATCTACATAACGGAAAAACGCTGCTACGAACTACACCGTAGTAAATCCCACAACATAAATACTAAAAAGTTAAAAATAAAATGAAAAGAAAAAAAACACTATTTTAAAAACAAGCCGTTATTATTACTTGTTAATAAAACGAACTAAAAAGTTAAAAATAATTTAATCTCAATTATTTCAATAAAAGCGTGTTACATATTGACGGTTAGAAATAGGTGTATCATGCTAATAAATGTTCTTTATTTCTCCTGCCATCAAAATGTAACACGCTTTTATTTAAATAATTGAGATACAATTATTTTTAACTTTTTAGCTCGTTTTATTAACAAGTAATAATAAAAAGCTTTTTTTTCTTTAAATTTTTAAAGTTTCTTCTGCATTCATCCTTAAGCACCACGTTTTATGGTAACTATTACTTTACTTACACAGATAGACAGAATACTCTTTACTATGTACATCATAATTTTAAATTATAGATATAAATGTAGACATTTTTCATAGATTAGATTTTATTATTGTGTTCGTGCATTGTTGACATAATCAGAGTACTTTTCATTGTTGGAACTATCCTCTAAATGTTTGTTTACATGTTCTTTATCTATTTGATAAACATGCACTTAATATGAATCAAGTTTTGTATGACATTAACTACCGAAACTGATAAATGCTTTTATTTCTGTAAGTAGTTTTGTACAAACACTTTTACACGTCAATCATAATTTTAGAATTAGATGAGGTCGGCCTTTTCTACCTGACTACTCTGACAATAAACGCTGAAACAAACTCAGAGGTCAGTCTCTTTTAAAGTCCAGACATAATCTTGGTCAGATCATATGAATACCATGTAGTGAAAGGGTATTTTGAGAAAATAACCACACATATGGAGTGATCTAATCGAATCAGTGCAATAGTCAGTAATCGTGCCACGCAATTCCGAACTTACGGAGCTCAACGACACGACGAGCAATACTAAAGAAAGAACATTTGGGTAGGCCGTATAAACTACTCTGCCAGAAGTAGATTTTATACGGAGATTGCAAACGTTAGACTGATAAACGATTATACCCAAATTAAAGTTAGTATTATTTATTTTTGTTTGTTAATGCGTCAATCAGATGGAGTTTTTTTATACATTAAACTTGATTAGCATGCCATTCTTACGTACTACAGAAATACTGGTTTATCCTTAGCTATTTTAATCTTGGGGCAGGTCGAAAAACTTTATTACTTGTTCATAAAAACGCTTTATAAATGCGTACTATATGCAACTTTAAGTATAGCGATGACCTCATCATTTAACAAAGGTCACTTGCTCTTAAAACTGAGGTAATTGTAGGTAAAAAGGGCTAAGGTTTATTTTGTATACTTTGCTTATACTTAATCAATCTGGGTAGCCTTTTCGAACTATGTTAGGGTCAGCTGCCAGTCTAACCGGAAGTAGCTGAATACCAGTATTCTACATGGAGCCACTGACTATCTGACCTCCACGACCCAGTTACTGGGTAACATATTGTTACATCTCGGTAAGACTGGTTGTCAGACTTCGGGCTTTTGAAGGCTTAACGTGCTTTCCGAGGCACGGAAGGTCTCGGTATATAATGGATGATCACCCATCCACGAACCGACCGCGGTAAGTGTACCTTCGATCAACCGGTTATAAAATAGCTTGCATATTCGTAGTGATCTGGATAAGTAACATTTAATTGATTAGCTGTCGCTTTTAAAGAAGTGCTCTGATTACGTCATACAAATCAGGTTGGCTTAGATTGGTTTGTGTTTGGCCAATATCTCACCTGATTTATTTATTTATTATAGTTATGTAGTACAGCAAATTAGCCATTACTTCTCACAGAACTGCTAACATTGATGACCTTAAGGTTTTAGCGATGATAAGGTTGACGATGGTGCACGTTTGCCTACTAATAACTTATTCAATTAAGATTTGAAAACTCTCATTAATTGTTGGAATTAAGAGGTTATTTTGATACTAATACTAATAATATATACAACGACTTACAGATTTGAAACGGTTTAAGTAGAATCTTTAAAACACTGCCATGTACAGTGGGCTGGATCAATTGGGTACCCTAGTTGAATTAAAATTTTAATACAACTGGGGTACCCAATTGATGCAGCCCACACTGTACCTCCATCACGCTGAGAGTCTTCGAATTTTAATTGAATAGGTCCCTGAGGTCTCTTTCTCGATAACTGTAATTAGTCAAACCTCAGGAAGGAATCAAATAAAAGGGAACTCATAAGAAAACTGCAGTTGCATTAAGAAACTAGGTTTTTTTTCCACCATGTTTATTCTATGCTAGTTAGGATGAAAAATAATAAGCAGAATGTGCGGAAAAATGGTCCTCAGAAGCTTTAAATAGTGGAAAGAGAGTAGGGAGGTATTTGCCCAGCACTGGAACACCACAGGCTTAATCCTTACTAATATTATTGACGCGAAAGTTTGTATGTATGGATGTTTGTTACTGTTTCACGCAAAAACGACTGAACGGATTTGGATGAAATTTGGCACACAGGTAGATTATAACCTAGATTAACACATAGGATACTTTTTATCCCGGTAGTACGTTCCCGCGGGAGAACTTCCATGCGGGCGAAGCCGCGGGCGGAAACTAGTAATAAATAATATCAAAAAATGTGTACATACTTGATATCCACATGTGCACGGGTAGAAGTGGAGATCGTCCACCTCCAAAGGTTCCATACACAGGGGACATTCCACCTGGAAGAAAGAGGTTATGTGTTAAATACAGGATGTTTAAAAATTTATCAAATTGATAATTCGTAGTATCACATAACTAATTGTTTTGACATTATATGCAATGTCACAAAGTAATTAAATAATGATTGCAGCATATCATTTGTTGTTTTTTTTAAATGTATAATTATTATTATTTATTTTTCTATCAGATTGGTAAAAGTAAAATGTGTTATGCCGATGAACTGCTTTCATATTATATTTTCGATAAAAAAAATACTCAAACTAGCACCCTAATTGCGTAACACGCTACCAATCAGAATCATTTTAAAGGATATTGCTAATCCATTGCTTCATATGGTCGAAAAAATTGTGTGCTCAACAACGTAAATAACGCAATGCATGTTGTTGAACTGTCAAAATTAAAGCTATTTCTATGTTAGTGTATTACCCCTCTGTTTACTCAATAAATTAAAATCTTGAATTCATTAAAAGCTTTTTCTTGAATCAGCACCGGAATGGCTGGGCCTAAAATTGATAAATATCAAAAAAACCTTTATGGTATGGTCCAGTGCCAAACAAGTTTTATAGAATTAATTAATAAAATATATAATTTTAAAGGATTAACCTGCTCTTCTCCACTCTGGTTCAGCACTGACATCCTAGCCCCAAGAGCTAATGGTTCTGCACCCTCCTGTATATGGCGAGCGATCTTCAGTGTACACTAGACAATACTCTACTGCAACCTGAAAACAACAAGTAGCTGTAAGCGTTGGGTCAGGAACTTATGTTTCTGCAAGTATACATTGTTTGTAAGTTAGTGTGCTTGTCTGGGCGGCATTTGGTAAGCTAGAACATACATTTCGGCCAATAAAGATCCCTCAGTGGCTGAAAACCCGCTTTTTAACCAATGTGTCATGCTAACAATGACCTAAGGTGCCGAGACATGGACGCTCACAAAGGAGACTGTCCAACGCATACCAGTAACACAAAGGGCCATGGAGCGAGTCATGTTTCGAATAACCCTACTAGACCGAATGCGTAACACCGAAATCTGTTGTCGCATCAGTCGAAAGTCTACGACGTCGGTAAAAGGCCGATGCGCCTCAAGTGGTGTTGAGCAGAACATCTAGTTACACGAGGAGATGGCTGATGAAGAAAAGCCGTGACCGAATGTTGGCCAAAGAAACGAAGACATTAAAAGCGCGTTGGTTTGATGATATCGACAAAATCGCAGGAAACACCTGGATGAGGGACGCACGGAACCGGGAAGTGTGGCAGAAACAAAGGGTGGCCTACACCATGCAGTGGGTGATTCCGGCCTGAAATGATGATGATGAACTTTGTACGTAGAGGGTAATCTCTGGAACTAACGGGCATACGATGAGCCCATTTCTTGATGAAGTCTATACGCTATTTAACATCACGCTACGACCCTAAGAAGCCGGCTAAAAGTTAGAAAGAACGCTTTGATAAAACGAATTAATATTGTGGGCAGACGATGCGATGCTATAGTAGTATAGAGGATATAAATTATGACAAAACAAGAAATTTCAAGAACTTGAAAATTGGACACGATCACAGGACGTCTGTCGGGTCAGCTTATATTATAGTAGTTATTATTCCTTAAATTTGACTTCTGTTCTAACTGTAATAAAATATTTTGCTCAACAATTAAGATTTTGAAAACTGAAGTAATATTTTTTTGTTGCTAATAATTGTACGAAAGAATAACTTTTGATGCGATTGTCATTGATAGACATGGTTCCATGGATAACACGTGAGTTCTTCTTGCCGTAGGTCCTTTTTTGTATGTTGGACTGATTACAAAAAGTAATTGGTTTATGCTATTGGTTCACTGTTTGTACTTCCATTACGAAAATCTGATCGCCATAAGGTTTGTGGACAGTAGACAAGCAAGTTGTTAAAACATATCTACTATCTTTTTATAACGTTAAATGAATTAATTACAACTTTTGTAGCACTATCGAATTTATAATTACTGTCTTAATGACTTAGAACTAAAACATGCAAATTATAAGATCGTTAAAAAAGAGAAAGTTTATAATGTAATTTATTTAAATTAGCAAATGGATATCTATAAAGTTTGTAATCCCGTAAATAATAATAAAAAAAAATCATTAGACTCGCGTCCTTGATAACGATTGTATTAAATAACTTTATCAAATGTCATCTTGTATTGAATGGATAACGATAAAATGCAGATATTTTTGTAGTTTCTATGACATTTTTTGTACTTACGTAGATAATAAATATTAATAATTTGAGTAGGCATAATTCTATGCTCCACCAATGGTTAAAAGAACCAAATCTATTTTGCATAGCGAACCGATGATTGCCGAAGACGTCACAAAATATAAACGTAAAAAAGTATTTTAAAAAAACGGAAAACAAGTTTACAAAGATAATAAAAAATAATATGTGTGAATGGCAGGAATGCATAATGCCTTATTAAATGCAGAACGTAGTTGATAAGAGGCAGGCAATGATCGACCGGGATGATGAGCATTATGCAAGCCTGTATTAGAAAGGCAGATTAACACTGAGGTCAACACATTTCGTTTTTTAGGGTTCCGTACCCAAAAGGTAAAACGGGACCTATTACTAAAACTCTGCTGTCCGTCTGTCACCAGGCTGTATCTCAAGAACCGTGATAGTTAGACAGTTCAAATTTTCACAGATGATGTATTTCTGTTGCCGCTACAACAACAAATACTAAAAAACATAATAAAATAAATATTTAAGGGGGCTCCCATACAACAAACATGATTTTTAGCCGTTTTTATAGATAATGGTACGGAACCCTTCGTGCGCGAGTCCTACTCGCACTTGGTCGGTTTTTTATAACCCATTGTATTAACATAATAGAGATAACATTTACGTTTGTTACTTCCGAATTTACGATTTGCTATGCTAGTGTAAACAAAGCTTTATAAGCCTACGAAATTGGCGTAAAGAAACTGCAACATTAAAATTCCACCGGAATTGGAAAATCATTTGCATGCATATTTTCGCGCTCCTTGAGTTCTAGCTCGCGTTTATATCAGTGATGCGCAAGCGCCACTTGAGACGCGCAGCTAGTTTAAACTTTATAGATTACAAAACTAATATAGTGAAAGGTGACTAGCCCATCTTTTATGGCCACCATAGATTCCCTCAGTTTACTCTCACCTTGCTTAAGCCGTAATTTATAATTTTTTAGCTCTTTTTTTATAACAAAATGTATTCTTTAAATGCATTTATTATTTTAATCTAATATTACTTAGATGTTTTTTAATCATAAAGTACAGGTAGTCTATAATGATATATGAATCATAATAATTTATTTGTCAAGAATTTGGAACTTCTCAGTAAATTAATCATTGTCATGAAACATCACATTTAAAGTGACTTTACTAAATAATGAAGTACATTAATAAAACAATTATGTATGATGTAAGATTACTGGATATAAAAATATACCGAATGTAGGCTACAAAAATATAAGTGTTGGATAAAAGTTAATAGATGACCTAAAAACAATATTAAAAGAAACAATACCAATGTTTTTTTTGCGGTAGTAACCAGCAATATATGGATCACATGTCATGGTTTGCCCTTCCCCTAAGTTTCAGCCTACATTCACCTGTTCTACCTATTAAATACAAGGTGAAAAGGTGTACACATGGTTTTCTTTTTCTAAGCGTGTCGATGGCTATGCAGGTTGGCATACATTGATGTTCAAACTCACAACATAAATTCAACACATAATTATCGACTTGAGCATAGAAAATTTTCGTAGATTATAAAAAAAAAACAGCTGTCTTATAGAAAAGTGCCTATCTACGCGGTCAAAACGTATGGAAAGCTATATATTTTTTTGCATGACTGGCGATACGTTGTTTCAACGCAGGGGTTCAAAAACATGTACAGACGCCAGCACCTCTAGCTACCCCAATCTGTCAAATTTCTTTGATAGATTTTCAACTTTATCACATAAACATAAGGTTCATATTCAGTTGTGAAAATTTGACAGTTTGGGGTAGCTTGCTGTGCTGGCGTCTGTACTTAAAACATGGTAACAGGTTGGACGTCGATCTCCCTGCCACCCTACAAACTAGTAGTCACCTTCTAATGACTTGGTTTTAACAAAGACTTATCAATTAATTAAGTGTTTATAAAAAATCATAAACATCTCCGTTATTATGCAAACATACTTTATCGCAAATCGTAACTGATACGAGCTAGATATGTCGATAACACGCACGCCCGAATTAAGAAACGATAAAATAATGTATCTATACCCTGAGTACAAGTTTATTATTATTTATTATCTGTGTCTCTTGTTCAACAAATTCATTGTAGTGGGCCATATTTGTCAATGTTGACCTATTAAATAATACGTCAATATTTGTGTAAGATATCTACTACAAAACGGAGTTTTACACTAAAGGTGATTTATATATGGATGTCTTGTACTCATCAAGTCATCAACCACAAAACACCAAAAGCAATAAAATTATTGCAAGAAATTCTAATAGATTATTAACTTATTACAATAGTTAGCCATTATTATTAATTAAGTATTAATGGCTTATTGCTGTACTGAATATGTAATCCCTACTAATATTATAAATGCGAAAGTAACTCTGTCCATTACGCTTTCACGCCTAAACTGCTAAACCGATCGTCATGAGATTTCGCAGAGATTTAGCCTGGGATATGGAGAAGGACATATGCTACTTTTTTACGCGATAACCGACATCCACACGGGCGGAGCCGCGGGCAAATGCTAGTTATAAATAAATATATAACTCATACATTTTCAGGCAACTATGCCCCACAGCAATGCTGGTTGTGTCTACATAATGTTGTTCTGTTATGTCAAGGCATCTCAAAAGTTTTGTCCAGTTTGAATGATGGAAGACCACAGTTTTAGAGTAAATATTACAACAGCACAATAAACGATGTTTTTAGAAGCAGAATGCAACACAAATGATAGTGCTATGCAATTGACCAATGTCACCAAAGTGGTTCACCACACAGCACCATCACCAACAAAAAATATGGACTGTCTTGACCTAAATCTGGCCTGGTGGAAAAGTGGTTATCAAAATTCATTATTGGTTCTTTAGAATCAAATAAATCATATGTTTATGAAAAACGAACTATCCATAACAGGCTATAGTAAAAGTTGATTTTCTAGCATGTTTTATTATAGAAAACCTGCTGAACAAACAGACTTTAAAATGTATTTATTTCCTTTTGAAAACATTTACTATTTTTGTGTTAATTTACATATCCATACATAGTTTAAGTTCAGCTTTCTGAAGTCTGTTTCAAATAAATAAATTATAAAAATCTAACAATCTTCCCCTGCTTCGCACAACTTGACAAAACATTCGAGATTTTATGTATGTTTATTATGCTATATTTTAGTGATGAGTTTATGTTAGGATATAATTATGTTATTTTTATAAAATAATTAGCTATTCGTTGTTATTTATGTACTTTGTGGCCAATATTAATTATATCTAAACAAGTGATGATTGTTATGTGTAAGTTTAATATTAATGCACACAAAAATCTTCCAGATTTTTTTTCTCTAATCTATGGTAAAACTGTATATCTGTTGCTAAGTGTAGAAGAACAATGCAGTCATACAGACTGACACATTTTAAGGAAGCTTACTTTACACAAGAATTTTGAAATAAAAAGGCTAAAAAAATTATCTGCTAAAGTTGTGCAGTGTGGTGACACTCAAGATGGTAATGAGTATGAATTTGGACTAATTAAGGTAGCTACAATCATTTATTGCCTCTATTCAAATATTATATTACTTGTAAACAAATTACTTTTCTATTTACCTTTTCAAACACTACTTTGCTGAAGAAAACAGTTAATTTCATGCTGTTGTGTAAGTGAACTAATCACTCAGAAGAATAAAACATACAATGCTATTCGGTAAATAAAGATATTTCCTCAAAAAGACTACAGAATTATATCAATGCATATAATTTGCAGGTTTTCCTGGAGGATTAACAATCTATGTAATAATAAAGCTTCAGTATAAAGTGTAAAATCTGAAATTTAAAACAATAGTTTACTTTATTTGTATGGCGTTTTTATTTGACAATGAAAATATCCACATTTCATAACTTGATGAAAGATATTCACCCCGTAATAATAAAAATAAAGTATTGCCAACTATTGCAATGCTATGATAACTTATTGAGACATTTTATGTAAATGTCCTGTCAGTGACGAGTTTATTTGTTATTGATTACAACATTTACATTCAGAATGTTAAATTACATCCAAACATTGTGTTCACCTACTTCACAATCTTTATTACTTAAAAGGATACTATGTGTAAAGAGTATGAGAGTAAGACCATATTTAACTCGCAAGTTTAGTATATGAACAAAATTGATTTAGTTTGAAAATAACTTGTTTGATTAGCAAACAATTGTGATACATATAATGACTAAATACACAAAGAGAATAGCAATGAGTAGTCCAAGATAAAGGCACCTCATCAAACCTACAAGATTATCCTCAAATGTAGAAAATAATATTAATTGAGCTATGAATCCATTATGAGTCATAATTACTTTGTGGTGTATTGGAACAATAAAGATTGATGGCATTGCATTGCACACACAGTTTTAAGTTTTTTTATTTACGTAAAAGTTGCATCCATATGGCCTTATCTTTATATTGTGAGATACTTTTTAACAACAATGTAAGTTGTTTATAATAAAGCTTATTGTGGCAAACACCCCCAAATACAACAGTAAACATGTTAAAAACTTACACCAATTACATTAAACCAATGACCTATTTAGGAACGTTGAGCAAGTGGGTATAGCATTCAAATAAACCCACTTAGAAGTTTATTATCAACTGTGCGAATGCCACCACAGAATTAGAGAAAGATAAAGAACAGTTACTTAGAAATTATCCAGTTTACGTGACCCTCTACCTGTCAACAAGGCATGTTTATAATAAAGCCTTTTGTTGTTGATTATGTGATTCATATAATATAGAAAATGGACAAAAGATTTGTACTCTACAAGAATTCTAACAAAAAAGGCTAGATCTACGCAAAACCTGAATGAAAACAACTGAATAGGCAGTAGAAAAAATATTATCTAAAATCCGTCGTGATTCTACAGATAATGTTTTATTCAGGTAAACAGTGAAAATACGTATTCAACAATAAGTTGGGGCGATAAATGGATCGCAACAATGACTCAACCTAGTTGACAAGATCACAATTTGACATTTTACCTAAGAAAAAACAATTCAATCTACTGCTTTCGTAAGCGTCTTGTAATCACTTTGAACACCCAATCGTCAACATATTTTTGAAAATAATACGTTTACAAGCTCACAACACAGTTTACGTTGCATATTATGTACCTACTCTCGTAACTAGATGTACGTCGGTCAGCTGCCATTCAAAAGAATATGTGGCAAAAGTCAAACTTTCATTTCGTACAAGGATACACTAAAAATACATTAAAAACACTCAATATACAACCACTTACGCGTAGGAATATGCAATCGTTACTTTCATTACACGATTCCATTTTAGGAGAAAAAAATTAAAATCGATGTTTACCTTACGTCTCCTCTCAATGCAAATCTTTTCTATTGCAGAACGAGACTGCTAACCCTTCCGCTAGAGTCGACGATGAATCCTTTCCAACGGACCTACAATGCGGTTCACGAATCAATTTAAAATAAAATGCAAAGCTGAAATAAATACAACTGTCCCGAAGATATTTTCTGCGAGTTACTATACATTTGTTTTATGAAATGGCCTAATCTTTTACAAGATTCCGTTCTGTATTTCCATAGACAAATTCATATACTTTTTAATTTCGAATAATGAATGAGTAATTTTCCACTTTTGTCAAGGATGCTACTTTCTCTCTTACAAAATATTTGATTAAATATTTTTATTAAAATCGTACTTCAAATGTGTGAGAAATATCTAATTATTATAGAAACAACATGAATCATAAAAAAACTCTTCAAATGAACAAAGGGTAATTTAGCAACATTACAAAGCGATGCAAGAGGCATTGCGTTATGTAAAAATTTTCATTGGTTGAAATCCAAAACCATAGACCACATTAAATTTTGAACCAATCATAGCGTCCAAATGTTTTGTTGACGTCGCCATTACGGTGAACCATTGAGCAATGTAGCCTAGCATTTAATTTTCGATTGATTGGAAATTATACCATTCGGGATTAAGATTTTACAAAGTTTTCATAAAATTAGGTATTTTTTGGAATTTAATTTAAAAAAACCACATAAACAAAATGTTCTTACAATCACAGAACGATTTATTATCTGTGCCACTCTGTGTTTCTGACTCTAGCATTCTTCCGTCATAACCGGGTTACGATAAAATTGCGGGAAAATCAAAGCTACTATTGAAATTTAGACGAAATAAAAGTGCTTTTGTATTTAAAAACAATCAATGGATCATTAACATTGAATGTATGTTTATATCAAATAAAATAGAATATAATTTATTGTAGCTGCAGGTAGTTAACATTGAATGGATTAGCATTTTTGGCTCAATCGGTAAGTTAAACTCTCTGTCTCTACACACATGTACATTTAAAGTTGGTTTGCCCATTACTAGTTTTTCTACTTACCTTTTCCATTAAACGAATGGGGTATGTGGTATGAAACATATTATTATAAATATGTACCATAAAACTTTTGTAACTTCTATCTCAAATCCTCCGGTTACTGAAGAGTTTGGATAGGATCTACACAGCTCACTCACTCTCATCGTACGTGCATCGTACTTAATAATTCCTTATCGGCTATTGTTGACTGTCACTAAATTTTCAAGAAATCTCTCTCGTGTCTCTCTTACTGCCACATAGGCATATAGGAAAGTATTAAATCGGGTATAGAGAGTATTAGAAGGCCCCCTTCCAGACTTTTTTGACGACCGCTAATGTTAATTGATCGGACAAATAGCGCCATCTATTATCGCCATCCGCAAAGTTTTTACCCGACTGCGCCAGAAGGAGGGTTATGTTTTTCGAGTGTATGTATGTATGTATATTTCTTTGGCACGCTCTGTAGCCTAAACGGCTTCATCGATTTTAGCTCAAGAGGTGCCGTTAGATTCCTCTTAATTGTGAGTGACACTGGAAATATCACAATTGAAAAAGAAATGGCCGATTTTTGGCGCCATATTGTCTTAAAAAAAATTTCTTTCTCAAAATCTATTGAGTGGGGTATCAAAAACAACGGTTTCATAAATATGTCTCATTAAAGTCAATAATAATTTATTATATTAACTAAAGACTGTGAAATATAAAAAATATTTACAAAATCAAACAACCCAACTGCCTAAACAGTGAACTTTAAAAAAGATGGAAACAATAAACTTGTTTTAGAAGGATGACTATTAGACTGAATACTATCGGCAACCTCATGCAGTCGGAGGCATTTTCTTAAATTTAACAATAAAGACCTTTATTGCCTTTATTCTTTAACTTTTTATTCGTCTTGTGTTTATTTTTATAGGCTTGCCCACGTCATCCTGGAATGCGAGGCCGTGGCTTCTCAACGTGAAGAAATCCTCGGAACAGTGAGGTCGCACCGCGAAGCCTGTGAAGCTCCCAGGAAGCTTCTGTGCTTTTGGGCGGAGCTAGGCTGGCTCTGTTAGCCAGAATCCCCACGCACAACGGACCGAATGGGAGTCTACGTGCGGAAAAGGGAGTCCCACCATCATCATCATCATCATCATAGGCTTGCGCTGCGGCTTTATTTTAGGGTAGAGACAAATATGGTAGGCACAAAGTAGACTTGTATGTTGTGCTTAATTATTATTATTAAACTAGAGATAGCAAGAGTGCTATGCGATAGGAAAAAACATTAAGTACTAGGTACCTTTTGCCTACGTGGATGTAGGAAAATATCCCGCGAGAACGTACTACCAGGATTAAAAGTACCTATGTTAATCCAGGGTACAAACTATCTGTCGGCCATATTTCATCCAAATCCATTCAGACGATTTATCGCCAATCCGGAACATGCATCCAGACATCATCATCATTTCAGCTGAAAGACGTCCACTGCTGGACATAGGCCTCCTCCAGGCAGGAGCCTGGGGGAGGCCTGGGTAAGTGGAGGACCGCTTCGACCGGTCTTGTGCTTAGATCTAGATAAACGGACAAAAAACTATATTTTCGGCAGTGTTCTTTTCCACATCCCACAGCAGTTGATTTGTTCAAAAAATATTCAATGTAAAGTGCAATGCCACACCCAGTTCAAAGATCTACAATTCATTATACTTACTGCTCGGCTGTTAAAAGTCCAAAGACGACCAATGGGACGTATCAAGTGGATGTAGTTCAAGAACGTTGTCTACAATAATAACATAACTGCTCCCAATGCTGCTCTGTGTTACCAACCCGCCCGCCAACCATCGCATGGCAAGGTAAGACTTTCCTCATAATATCCTCCCATAGGTACTTAACTATGTTGAGGGAATTGAGATTCAAATGGTTTTCACAAGGTAAGAAATAAAACATGAGTTTACAAGCATATTATATATTTTTTTATAATAATTAAGAATAAATTCTTACATCACGAGTTATAAAATAAATACATTTATTGCCTTAAATTAAGTCCAAAAGTACTCTGTACAATTATTGTTAGCGATGTACAAACGAGAACGACAAGTAAAAAATATCAAAAAACAAAAAAATAAAAATAAAAAGGGCCTTATCGTGAATCAGTAAAGTTTCCACAATTCTCCGTGTGACAAATCTACGAACAACTTAACAAATTGTGTCAGAATCACAACCAATAGTTTGCATCTTAATTTCATCTCTTATCAATATTACACAAACTATTTTATATCATTGCTCTTCGCTTATTACTAAAACAAGAACCATTCTTTACCTTATATTATAATTACAATTAAATTAAGACTATCTAATTGCTAGCGGGTGTTTCTTATTGGACTGTTGTGCTGTTTCCTCACAATTACTCCACGCCCTTTGTAATCTCGAGATCAAGAGCTGTGTGCAGACTGTTCTACTTTGAGCTGACACCGGTGCATAAATCTTTATAATAATTTCGTTGGAACGCGCTTCGTGTCTCCGAGACTATTTATTGGACGTGTTGCGTCACTAACGCTACTTGGCAATTGGCACTAAGCACTAAATGAGATCACGGGAGTACTGGACTAGTATCGTTATGATGCTCAAATTTAGCTTAGACCTTACGTTGGACACCTATTCACCACGCCCTAAGTAATTAATTATTCTTGAAGCGATTGCAACATTAAAACAGTTTAACATATCGGTGTCATATACCATTTGACACAGTTCTTGACCTTATTCAATTAATATGGAGATCATATTTGCGCGATTTGTCAAATACTATGACCGTATTCGATGCCGATACTATTAATAACACGTCTTTTTAAACTAGATGATACTATTTTAAACGTGAAGCTAATTTGGGTTATCATTTGTGCTACACAAATTAGCTGGCCACGTTTAGAAATACGTAAGATGAGAGGGATTTGTTTATGTTATGTTTTAGTGTCGTGACTTTGTAGAGTTTAGTATGAATGTGTAGTGCAGTCTGCACGCAGGTCCGGTGTGTGATCGCTGATTCTCGCTTCGCATCCGCCGGGGTTCATTGCTTTTTAAACAAGGCATTACTTAACCAAGGCCACTGTGTCAACCACAATGTGCGACTACTATCCTAGCATATTAATATGCCCTATGTACTATCATTAAAACAAAAACTGTTGCGATGAGATAATCTTGGCATTGTTCATACAGAATTACAGACGATAATAAATTAAATAAGACGGTTAAAAATATCACGAAATTAAATTCATGTGGCAAATAATATGGCATCAGATTTTAAGTACTTTTAATTATTAAAAGTAAAGACTACTAGCACTTGCTTGTCGCAAGCTTTAGCTTTAAGTAGAGTATAAAATGATAATGATATACTCAACACTAGCGGTATTGTAAGATTAAGAGCCTAGTAAAGGTATGGAAGACAGAAAAACATTGCTATTCAGATCAAATGAAACAGTTAAAAAACTGATACATTAAATTTCAATTTATACTGACCATTAAGCCAAATAATTATAATAAACCAATTTTACTAATTAGATTAAATAATATAAAAACTAAAATGGACAAAACATATAAAATTATGTACTTCTGTGTTATTAGAGTAACCAAATTTCGCGGATTCAATAGTTTAAGATTACATTTTAACACAGGGTCGGGCTCCATTAATTTCAAAATTGACTAGATATCTGTGTGCATAGGAATCATATATAAAAAATAGCTAAGTAAAGGAACCGATACACTGAAATTCTGGCATGTCTGTGTAAAAAACCATCTAAAACTAATTTATTGCCATTAGCAAAAAATTACGTCTAAAAACTGTACTTTAAATTATGTAGAGTACACAATAACACGTCTAAATTTTGTACAATTTGTACAAACGCATCTGCATTCACTAACATAAAATTTATGCTCAGTCAAGAAATCTAGAATAATGAACTAAAAAGAAACTGATACGCTACAATAAACATAATAAAATTAGTTTGAAAAACTTCACAACATCGAAAAATCTCACAATAATACGCGGACTAACGAAAATCACTAACAAAATATTTGATCTCTTATTTCACTGGTGTACAATTTATTAAGTACGGTCGCGTTTCTCGCCGACGGGAAACACAAACCACCACCGATCAGTCTGCAATACAAAAGAACGAACGGCCGCTACAAGTGAACAGGTCGAGTGGGCCCGCGCCACAGCGCCGCGGCTCCGGTCATCACTTGGACGGCTGGTAGGGCGGGTAGGCCTGGTGGGGCTGCGCCGCGCGCGAGCCCGTCGCGTACAGCTGCTGCTGGAAGTTGTGGAACTGCGCCGCGTACGTGGGGTCGGCCGTGGACGGCACGGCGAAGCCCTGGCCCTTGAAGCCCGGGCCCGGCCCGCCCATGGACGGCGGCAGCGCCTGCGCCGATCCCATGCGCACGTTGCCGGGGCCCATGCCGCCCTTGACACCGCGGAAGCTGGGCCCGCACATGGGGTTGGGCCCCGGCCCGCCGAACGGGTCGGGCATCTTGGGCGGCGAGTTGAACCCGGCGGGGTAGTGGTGCGGCATGCGCAGCATGCCGGGCGCGCGCATGACGCCGCGCATGCCGGGCTCCAGCTCCATGCCGCGCGCGCCCGGGAAGTACGCCACGCCGCCCTTGCCGCCCTCCATCTGCATCTGTGGGTTCGTCACTCGCTGCAGGAAGTCCAGGCTGGGGGGGCCTCGGGGGCCAGAGTTGCAGGCCATTTGCGGTCTCGTAGGCAGGTACTGTATCGTGTTGGGTGCGCTGGCTTTCACTTGTACGTTGGCACCGTTGAAGGGAGGCATCTTGCCGGGACCGCCCATTCTGGGTCCCATCATGGCCGCGTCAGGCCCCATCGGTCCCATAGGCCCGCCCATGGGCCCTCCACCCATTTTCGGACTAAGATTCATGTCTGGTGGGAAGTCTCCGCCGCCCATCATACCTTCCATGGGTCCTCCCATTCCTGGGCCTCCCATGTTGTCCATATGGCATCCTAGAGCAAAAATGATGATTAGTAACTCAAAGTATTCATTTCAATTAAACCAGGCACTTTTGAATTGTCAAGGTTGGTCAGTCAGAAAGATGAAGTTAGCTGCCCATTCCCAAACATAGTAAGTTCCTACGAAAAAGAACAGGCAAGGAACGGGAAATCAAAATATTGTTGCAAAGTATTGGTTACGTCATTCATGATGAAATTATACATGTGAGAACGATGTAGAAAGACGTGCACGTTAAAACAATCAGTAAAAAAAATAACGATTAATTTTTTTAAATTAATTATAGAAAACTAAGAGGTGACCAGTCCCTACTGACGGCGCCTGTTCACAGAGCATGACGTATGGATCAGTACCATTCAGCTCAACGATTTTGAATGGAACCCTGATCCAACACATACGCCAACATTTTTATGATCTTCAGCAGCTCCAACAGTATTTTCTAATGCTAATCAAGAAGTTTATGCGCCGGCCAAGCATTTTTATCAGTGATGTATCAGTTGGGGGATAACCAAACTTAACCCAATTTATGATATGCTTGGCTGCATAGTGTGCGTTTTATACAAAAGAAATGAATTACCATTATTATCAACAAAAACCACTCACCTAATTCATTCATCATCATATGTGGATGTCCATGCGGATGCATCGAGTGATGGTGCTGCATATGGTGTGGTCCCGAGCCGAAGGGGCCCATGTTGCCGCCGTTGGGTCCCATGGGCCCGCCGGGGCCCGGCCCGCCGCCGCCCACCGTGTTGGTGAGCTGTTGCGACATTTGTGCCAGTGAGGAGATGGGGTCGAAGGAAGACGTAGAGGTCATGGGCCCGTTGGGGCCCTGGTTCGGGTTGATGGGAATGTTGTCTGGCCTGTTCATACTGCACGGGCCGGGGAAAGGTCCCGGAAGACTCGTGCTGTTAGGGCCACCGGATAGTGTCGTCTGTTGGTGAATGAGATTTGTATTTAGCATTTTATTACAACAGCTACAGTGTTTTGAACTCAGTTTGATTGTTCAAAACACTGGAGCTATATTTTTTCTGCGCTATCAGCCCTCAAACCGTCGTACTAACACGTCCTATACTTGGCGACATTCCAGTCTATGATGAAGACCCTTTTCAACACTTAATAATTTAAACCACGAAGTGCCAAAAGCATGGCGATCTTGCAATAGTATTGAGTACATGAAATAATTCAGCTTGGTTTTTTGACAACGCCCTGCGATACTTACAGATGTTCGCAGGTGGCGGTGGGCACAAACATAAAACTCCAACCCCCTTATTACCAAACAAGGTTTCTCTTTATATACACCGTAACATATTAGTCGTCTTACAAAGGCAGCCCCTTCATGTATCTAATGACTACAATACATTAAAATAAAATAGTTTAAAAAACTAAAAAACACGCTTTAAAAACCAAACTAAAAAAGGAGAAAATAATTTAATTCAATTAAAAAGCGTGGGGTGCTTTTTGAGGTATTTTTATAATCAATAAATGTCAAGCACCCCACGCTTTTTAATTGAATTAAATTATTTTCTCCTTTTTTAGTTTGGTTTTTAAAGCGTGTTTTTTAGTTTTTTAAACTATTATTTATTTTCTATTTTTTAGTTCTGCTAACTACAAAACGTGTTTGTTTTTTTTTTCTCAATTTTTTTTTAAATTATTAAATTGTCATCGGTCCTCGACAAGTTTACAAAGTTTCAATGAAATCTAACCGTTTAAAGTGGGTCAAAATCGCGCTCAAAGATTCCGTTACATACATACATACATACAACCCGAGCTAATATAAAGCGTGTAAAAAAAAAATATAATTCACTAAGAGACATGACGTAGTTTGAAACACCCTTATATGGAGATGGAATGTAATGGTATATGTATCTTTTACTCTTCGATACGTTAACATTATTAACAGGGTGTTTCATACTTCTAAAGCATTATTTATATTATTCTTTGTACCTATAATCTTAATTACTGGTAAAAAAAAAATCGCGCCTGGAAGTATTTTATGTCGGATACATAGAGTGGACCATCTTTGTAAAATGACTAAAATGTCACGGTGTATACATTAGGTAGGCTACTTTTTTTAAGACCACTTACTTCATTATTCCCTGCCATGGAGTCTTCCATGGACCCGCTGGCGGTGGTGACTGCGCCACTGTTGGCGACGCTGCAGCTACTCTTAACACTGCCAGCACATGATGAGGCCGACGATGCTGGTGCGTAAGGACCTTGGTTTAGGTTCGGCGTGTCTCTTTGTGGGGTTTTTGAGGCGCTGTCTTGACTCGACCGGTTTGATTGCGGACTTGGACGGGATTTTTCGTCTGTCAATTTTAAATGACTTGTAAGATTTTTTTTTTAAGTTTCTAAACTAGCTTGTGTAGTAGGGCGTATGATATTTTATTTCGTCCAAAATTACAACATCGGGCACTAAAGGTTTATAATTATAATATAAAACTTTAGTTACATAAATCCATCATATAAAGTTTATATACCGCGATTATGTCAGAAAAAAGATTTGAAGAAAATACGGATAATTGTTATGGGAGTACAGGAAGATAACTATAAATAAACATTTATAGTTGGACAAAGACTGACAGCAAAGACGAATTCAAAACGAAAAAAGAAAAGAAAAGAAACAAGTAACAAACAAAAGATTACTTCTATAATAAGCGAAGTAAGCGATTGCTGACAACATACAGCTTGCACTAAAACGTGCTTACGCGTAAAATGTTCAAGAGAGATGAATAAGTGGAACATTAAAGGCCCGACCACACGTACCCCAACATGTAGAAGGGCGCTAATTTGTATGAAAATTAAGTTTATTTACACGGACCACATCAAGACCAAGTCACAGCCACAACGCAACCAACAGCAAAACCGCGCACTAGCGGCCAACCACATCACAAACACAACGATCTGTCTGTGAACACTAGCCACAACATAACCACATCGCAACTAATAGCGACAACCACAAGGCAACTGCGAGAAGTTCCAGCGACACTATTCACAACCACTGCTTGCCCACATGTTGTCGTTGCGATGTGCTGTAGTTGTGGTACGTGTCACACAGACGACTTACCCTGGCACTTGGTGTTGGCAGCGGAGGTGGGTGTCTGTGGGTTGTTGAAGCCGGGGCTCTGCTCCATAGAGAAGCGTCCTGCTCTCGCTTCTGACAACGATCCGTGAGGCTCAGGGGTGCCCGGCATCATGCTATGGAGTTTAAATATAAAATTAGGGTATTGCAGCTTCAGTTATTTTACTATTAGCCTTTAGTGTCCTGCTGCAAGGCAATATTTATCACTTCTTTCTTCAAGTTATCTCTACCTAGTATAATCAGCTTAAAATGTTTCAAATGCTGGGTCACAGGCTTCCTTTCAGCTAAAGGTATAGCCCATCTCTACTTACTGTTGTCTAATCTTTGCGATTTGCATTTTTTGGGCGTATCCATCTAGATATCTTAGCAGCTTTGGAAAAAGACTGAGAAGAATGGTTTAAGCTGGGTGATTGATTGAGGAGTGAACTTAATTATTGTAGACCGTTTTTGTCGGATGTGTTAGAAGACTACACCTTATGTTACCACCTTTAAGGTCCTTAAAGAGTACTCGAAGACGCGAATAATCTACACATTCTTACTTGTCTGTATCCCTAGCTTATTTTAAGGTTAAAGTATAGGACTTCTGACTAATGGGAAGTTTTTAAAATACATTATTTACATAAATAAAAGGAGAAACTGACTGACATATCAACGCAAAGTTAAGAACATGAAACGTTAATTGCTTCCATTTTGTAGGGCAGCACTAAGAAGCGGTTTTTGGAAATTGACCTTTAAGGGGGTGAAAATGGGGATTTAGCTTGTATAAAAAAATCATATACCTTGAGTAAAAAACTTAACTTGGCACGAATACTTATTTAAGTAAATTATAAAGTAAATATTTTTAAACTACCCTGTAAAGGGTGATTAGGGGGTATTAAAGTTTGTAGGGGACAATATGAAATCTACGCGAACGAAGTTGCGGGCGAAGTTCTAGTTGCTTCTATAAAACCTCTGACTAAAAGATAAAACCATATAACAGTAATACATACCCGGCAGGTGATTTCTGATTAGAATTAGATTGTGGCGTTTGCCCTCCACTGTTTGACGGAGGCCCGTTGTCTTTTAGCGATGTGTTCGGCTGTTTCTGTATCGTTAACTCTTGACCTGCCATAATTTAACAATAAAATATTATATAACCATAGTTTAAAGGACAAACAGGATGTTTTTTGGACGAACAATGTAGAATGAAAGAACGAATTAGCCATAGAGTATGAAAGTACATTATGTTAGCACATTTTCACCAACCACCACCAAAATGAAAACATAAAAAATATAGAAAAACACACATAAATGACTACTATGAAAACATGATATGACCAAAACATACATTCGTGAGGAAGTCACACATTTTTTTATGTAAAAAATGTGTAGCTACCCTCAAATATGAAACAAAATTGTAAGATGACTGAGTATTCCAGTTAGTTACAAAAAACTTGGTAATCTTACAGTTATTATTGTGAAAACATTGAAAAGCGTAATAAAAATGCATTCTTAATTAGAGTCACAAGCAGAAATAATACAAAAGTAGTACAATATTAGCCTGGGGTTACACTCAAATGTCAACACATACCTTAAAATTAACCTACAGTATTGCAATTTTTTTATCATGCCTGTTTACGAAATAAGACATGCATGTAAAGTGAAATAAGCTGTATTCCTGTGGTTCAAGAGTAATAATAATTCCGCGCATTTTTCGTATGAAAATGATCAAGTGTGACCCCGGGTTTGAAGTTGTCGATTATTTCTGTGGTCATCCAATCAAGTTACCTTCAAACTGGTTGAGATACGATATTTGCTGCGGCGACGGCACGGGCATCAAACTTGGCTCCTTGCCGTGCGAGCTACCCTGTTGGTTCTTCTGTTGTTGCGCCGCCAAACATTGAAGAGTACGGACGAACACCCCATCGTCAAGTTTCTCTAGTATTTCTTCAGTGGCCAATGTTTGATCCAACATATTTGGTCCAATATCCAATTTGATATGGCCATGTAGGTTAGTCCAGTTTTGGGTGTCAACGTATTCCGTATTTTTGAAGGATTTTTTTATGTTATTCGTTGTTATTCATCACACGATGGGATTTCAAGCGTCAAGCGTTTTGCGGGGGGATGGGAGGGAAAACAAAAAATACGCATTACAACTACAGAAAAACAAAAAAAAAAATAAGGAAAAAAATTCGTTCCATGCCAATGTGTCGGGATGAAACATGTCAAAAATAAAAAAAAAACTCTGTCGTGGTTGGGAAAATGTCTAACACATAAAAAATATGAGCATGCTCTACTACTTCTATGGCTTGATTTCATGTATTACTTTTCATGCGATATTTGTTGACTTACCATAATTGTTATTATTTAATTATGAATTCAAAGGACAGTATAATCTATAAATCCCCAAATCATCTAGAGTTCCTATTTTGCACATGAACCAGCTGTTAGATTGGCATATGATGTTTTAGAAAGAGACAGGTACAGTATAATGATCTGACAAAGCGACGCGCGTTTTACTTGTAGTTACCAAGTGTACACTGAATGCGTGTGTGCAGGTCTCGGTATCGTCTGAGACAATGGCAAAGTTGGAAGTTTACGTGTGTGTGTGTTATGTGCAGACGCTTCTCGTCTTCACGCACACATTCACAGCGTGTTTGTACACTTCGTTACTACAAGAAAACCGCTCGTCACTTCTTGAGATTAAAATACTGTATAACTGTTCTACAAATCCGAATTTAAAAAATTATGTGCCGTATTTACGCAGACTTACTGTAATTTATGCCGTAAAATAGCAAACCTATCACTCAGAAACGATAACAACAGCGCAGGGAGTGTAATTTACGAAAGAGAAAGAAAAAGAGAGCTCAATCAAAACTCTGACTTTCACTTTTCGTGACCAACTCCTGCACCATCATTTACTAAGATATCCTTTGAATTCATTTTCCTAGACATAAAATTTGTAACATTAAAACAAATGTTCAAATATTGGTACCGACCTGGGGCGTCGTTCTTAGGACCAGGCTTGCAATGCGCAGGACTGTTGAGTCCCGAACCTGCCCGAGAGGCTTCAGCCGACATCGGCATTTGACCCGAACCGTGACCCGGAGATTGCGTTGCTGCGGACCGTGAATAACGGTCATCTAAATAACACAAAAGTAAATGGGAAGTTCAAATTTAGGTGACATTAAAAGATCACCTAAAACAAGAATATATATCCGTAAAAAGCTTTGGCTTTTGGTCAACTTTATCATCATCATCATTTCAGCCGAAAGACCTCCACTGCTGGATACAGGCGTCCCCCAAGCTCCGCCACTTCGACCGGTTTCGTGCTTCCCGTATCCGATGGCTTCCTGCGGCCTTTACGAGGTCTTCGGTCCACCATGTGGGAGACCTTCCAATGATACGTCTTCCGGTACTAAGCCTTACACTTCAATTTTATTTTTCGTTTCCTATTTCATCATCTGGCTTTTTCCGTATGTATCAAAGATCATCTTTATCACATTACTTTTAAGGAGAATCAAGATTTCATCACAATATGGCAAGGTGAACGCTCGATGTGGCTTGAGGGTGGTATAGTCTAAACTTTTGCTGAACTAGGCCGGCCTATTTGGCCGTGAGGCATTTGGCGCAGCCGTGAGACACAATTATTTTTTTTCAAAAAAAAAAATATTCTGTGTAGGTACTTGTAACATATACCAAATAAACATAATTATATTCTTTGCGTCTTTCTATTCCTATGTGCAGCAGTGGACATCTTACAGCTGAGGTGATAAGCGCAAAGTAAATACAGTGTGGTATGATAACTTACCTATAGGCACAGATGCGGAACGATGTAAGGGCGAAGTCCCGTAAGGCGGCGGTGGGAGGCAGCCGCCCCTCTCGGAGCAAGGCGACTTCACTTGTGTACCTGTAAGTGTTTGTACATTACTAATTGTTGCCCATAACTTCGCTTGCGTTAACTCACTAAACTAAAGTAGCCAGTTAAATTATAATTACGAAAAAATTAAAAATGTCCGAAACTTCGTATAGTATTTTTATCTCACGAAGAAACGCGCGCTTTACTTGTGGTTAACAAGTGTTTAAACGCGTTGTGAATGTGTGTGTAAGCGCAGGAGCTCGCAAAGTCAGAAGTGTCTGTGTTGCGTGCTGACACTAAGCGTCTTCACGCAAACATTCACAGTGGGTTTGTAAACTTGTATAACACAAGTACAGCGCGCGGCATTAACTCAAGTATTATGACTGAACTACGTTAGGAAAGGATGTTAAGACTTCGGCGGCTGCTGTCATTTGTAGATCTTTGACAGTCGTTACGGGTAATCAAAGCCCATAATTCTAACAATAATAATTGTCAAGGGGAATCGTTTTACCCGGTAACTGAGTTGCGAAGGTCACTGCATGTGAAGTACATGTATTCAGCTGCATTTGGTAAGACGAAGCAGAACCCTAACATGGCCGGGAAAAGGCTAGGCAATTAATGTCTTACTCATATCGTTTTCCATGGACTTGGGATCATCGAAGAACTGGTGGTGTATCTTCTGCCAGTCGATGTCTGCGGAGGCGGGACTCTTGGGGCTCCGCAGCCCCGGCCCTGGGCCCCTGCCACCGGGGCCCAGCCCGCCAGGGTCGCCTGGGCCCATCTGCATACGAACATAAGACTGTTTATGTTGTAGAATCAATCTAGTACAAAATGTAAAGTGCACCCTAACTTTCGAACAGATAATCTATACAGCCAAATTAATTCTTTTTTACTGACCTTTGTGGTTATTTGTGAATGAAGGATCAAATTATGTCGTAATTATTATGATTTACAACGCATTTTCAGAGAATCGGCTAGAACTTAAACATAATAATACTATGAAAATTTGGTACATATGCTAGGAAAAGATAAGAACATTTCAAGTCCCACTGCCATGTAATTGGGGACGAACCTATTGTCATCAACCGGGACGAATCCAAACTCCTGGCTGCTACTGAGAAATACCCAATAGCACTTTGCCCGACCTGGGAATTGAACCTAGGAACTCAAGCTCTGCAATAACACCTGCACTAAACCAACTAGGTAGTCGGAAACTCCTTTTACATAATCTAATAAAATCAAAACATTTACGACCTTATTACAAGATTTATCTTTAGACATTAAAAAATGGCGTGATAGTTTTAATTTCGAACTCTATTTCGTCAAGATCAAAGTTCTAATTACAAAAACTAACGTCAAACACGAGTCTAAGTTGTCAATTTGTATTAAGATCTTTACCTCAGTCGGGATAAGGTTCGAAATACGAAAATAAGACAAAGAGTTCAAAACCCTATGCTCTTTAAAAGACAATTAAATCAAACTATACTCACGTTTCTCCCGCGGCCATACTCGTCACACATGGGTCCGTTGACCGGCATACCATGGTGGTCAGGTCCACAGTCACCATGCTGCACCATGCCTCCCATCATGCTACCGTCCATCATGATGCCTCCTGGAAGACGCGGCACTTTGTACCATCGAACAAGGTATATAAACAGGTAGGTAGAGGGCGCTGGTAGCGCAATTTTGGGCATGCAGAAAATCATTAGGTTTTGCATGCAGAAGATAATTTTGTACCATCGAATAAGGTATATAAACGAGTAGGTAGAGGGAGCAAATTTCAAACTTTATTGCAATACAGTTAAAGTTCTAAATACTAAAACTGATTTAAGACCAGAGGGTCTCTAATCAATTTTGTATTAGAAACTTTACAACTTTAGATAGAGGGCGCACGTAACGTGTTTTTGTGCATGCAGAAAATGATTAGGGCTTTGCATGCAGACATAACATTTTTTTGGAAACTACATCTCAATCAAGTGGTTTGTTAGATCAATTTCACATTAGTAATATTTCGAAATATAAAGTGCGAGCAGAGTAAAAGTCAATTTAGTGTGTTGATTGAACAAAACTCTGTCAACTGGTTACATGCATTATTTTCAAAAAAAAAAATTAAAGTCAGTTGTGACTGAAATGCTCGGAATATAAAGGGTGCTAGAAGATTTAAAGCACACATATCATATTGCAAGCGTTATTTCTTTCAAAAATTCCTTATGTACAGAATATTTATGGTATTTACGTAAACCAAAACCTCTGTCACCAACACAGCACACGACTGAAAGTTTCTTACCATTCATAGCATTGAGATTAGGTCCTGGCATCATTCTGGGTCCCATGTGAGGTCCTCCCATCATACACGGTTTAGGCCCTCCCATACCACCCATGGGGTTTGGCATCCGCTACAATAAAGAAAGGAACAGTTAGAAAATTTATTTCAATCATATAAATTTAGCTCATTTAAATTTATAGTTGTAATCATTCTTACCCCCATCGGTCCTCCACATCCTCTCCCCATATGCATATCTGTACACATTCCAGTCTTCATATCTGGACCTCCACATGGACCTCTGATGCCTTTCATTCCACAGGGTCCCATTGGACCCATCGGGCCGTTAGGACCCATACCTGACATCATTGGCCCGTTTGGACCCATCATACCGTTGGGTCCCATACCCCCGTGCCCACCCATCCCCATACCCGGCCCACCCATACCTCCCATCGGTCCACCCATAGGACCGTTTGGACCCATCGGACCCCCAGGACCCATTGGACCTCCCATAGGACCGTTAGGACCCATCGGGCCGGACATAGTGCAGTTTGGGCCCGAGTTCATGCTGTTTGACATGGAAACCATCGGGCCGTTGGGTCCAGATCCCATGGGGCCGTTTGGACCCATAGACATAGGAGGGAAGGGCGACATGTTCATGTTAGCACTGGAGTTAGGTGGGTTAATGTCGTTGGGGGCCTGTGAGCCATCGTTGGGGCCCTGATTGGGGTTATTGCCTCCACTTTCAGGGAACAACATCTGTTGCATTTTGCGTATTGTAGCCAGTTGTTCCTCACGATGTGCGCGCTGTTGTGGAGTTAGGTTCTCATCTGGTATTTTCACACCTGCACAAAGGTCAATATTGCAATATTACATTTACTTTGACGCAACGATTAACGTCACGTTTGTGTTGCGTCGAATGAATGACGCGCACACATTTACTTGAGCGTAGAAGGATTTCCGAGTTACATTGTAATAAAAACTGCATTACATCAAAATGGTGATAAGATGTAGTATTATGGACTTTCTGTTGATGCAATAAGGTTTAAGTGTTTTCCTTTATTCTTTTAGGTGTGGAATAAAAGTTAGTAAAAGTCTAATTATGTACTCAGCCATAGATTTCAAGGCATTATGATTTAAAAAAATATATATCTTGGGAATCTATTTAATTACATAGCATACATCGACGCGCAACCTATTACCATGGATTCAGTACACGTTCTGAATCCCCTGCGTTAAAAAATTTCATCGGTAATTGAAAAAAAAAATTGGCCGTTACATACATTTGTACGCCGTAGGTATTGCGCGTTTCTATGAAACAGCAGATTCTTTTTTATATACGATAATTTTCTACGCTCGTCGTATATTATGCAAAAATAATATTTATAAGTATTACCTTTAGGTCCAGTCTGGCAAGGCTGATCAGGGCCTGAGTCAGAATTGGCCTGACTTGTAGGCGCGTCTTGGGGCGTAGGCCCGGCCTCCGAACAGGCAGGCATAGAGCCCGGTCCATTCGACATACCGTTTGACATTACAGAGGGGTTTTTCTGCAAGAGTAAAAGAAAATGTATTAGTAAACAATACGTAAGTGTGACAAAAGAATCAAAAAAATTACAAATCGATTTAATTGACAACACAACAGATAAAATATTTTTGACAGTTTGTTAAACATTTTTTGTGTGGCTTCGCTTTTTGAAACTTGGTGTAATCCAATAAATTGAAGTGTGCTTACGGTGTCCCAGGGCATTTCACCATCAGCACCGAGGCCGTCCATGACACCACAGGACGGGGTGCCTCCTGGAAACCCATCCATAGGCCCCATGCCAGGTCCCATCTGACCCATCTGTCCTGGCCCACCCTTCATCATCATCATCTGACCGCCGGGCCCACCCATTCTGTTGGGACCCATCATATTAGGCCCCATGTGTCCCATCCCACCGTGACCCATCGGGCCCATGTTGGGTCCCATGGGGCCGCCCATCATGTGGCCCATTTGGTTAGGCCCGCCCATCATATTAGGCCCGCCTCGCATTCCACCTCGAGTTTTGGCCATAGCGAGATTATTGAGCCATTGTGCTGGGCTTTGTTTGTTGAACTGTCCCATTTTTAGAGGGTGTTTCTGTAACACAAACAAAATTTTATTTAGTATTTTATTCTAACCCTATTTAACCCCTATTTTACCCTTTCTATTTTATTCTTCACAATAATTTAATAAAACAACACCCCGCATTAAGAACACAGAGGTCGTAATAAAAACAGATACCACCTATATTATTTCTACCATAAATCCATTTTGCAAATAGAGGGCCAGCTATCAAAACAGCTTGGATACGGTACGTAATTCAAATAGTAATATTAAACATCAATAAACATATGCATACAAGAATCGCTCCATACTCCAGAGGTCTGTGTACTCAGCAATGACCTCCTTTGAAGGGGGCTGTGTACACACGGCCCCCAACCCTTTACTATTTGAAAGTTCTACAATGGGTGATTCTGAAAAAGTCAAATTCACACCACAAAATTCAGTTCAATCGAACATCCTCGTGTCACAAAGGCTGAAGAGCTTAACAGCTATTTAAAGTGTGTCCTTCCAACTCATTGGGGAACGGTCTAAGTAAAGGCTAAGCCTGTGGCGAAATGGTGCTTGCTTTCTGGCAAATAAAGACATTCATTCATTCATACCCATTCGTTCCACCCGCTGATAATCTTGCACCTGAACATGAGTTTCCGTGGCTTTTCTGGAAGTATTTAAATATACTTGGACTCAGGTAGGTCGAAGTAAAGAAAACCTGCTCAGGTGGAGATTCACAGGTGACTCTGTCCTGCAGGCTTAGCACGAGCACCGATTTGTCGACGGAAGAATAGACATGACTATTAACTAAATGACTTTCAATAGGAGTAGATAGCTATGTTCTTCTATTAATTATCACAGTTATGCTTTCTAAACGAATCATGATTTTGTAGATAATCAATACTTTGTGGCCCTCGAGTATAAAGTTTGTTGTCAGTGTGATTTTGACGGTTTGGGAAGAAATATTCTTCTGAAATAGTCTACATTTCTAAGGACCTAGACAAAGATCGTTAGAAACGAAAGATAGAATGACAGATTGTAGAAGGATATCTACGGTGCGATGTCAAAAATGGAGAAACAAAAAGTCACTTTGTATGAAAAAGCACTGTCTATTCTTCGTAGAAATAGAAAACGTCATGCTAAGCCAACTGGAGTGTAAATGTGGTGCTGTCCCACAAACAATGGGGCACTTAATATCTTGTCCAGAGTGTCTGCAGGAGTTTATGGACACTGCCTTAAATGCCAAGCTCGTACCCAAATTCTGGGCTGACTGCATTTAGATTGCTATTCACATGCTAAGAAGAAGAGTCAAATATTACCTCAAGATATTTCTTAGTGCCCGGTTGTGCGCAGTGGTAAGATATGATAGAGTGATGTTGTCCTGATATAACTGATTCCGCGCCTTTGTTAGCCAATAGGGTTGAGAACACGAAGATTTGGCTTTGCTGCTGGGAAAACATCCAGTATTTAATATATTTTTAGCTTTACACAGACAAAGAAAAAGTCAAAGAATCCATGGTTCAGAAAAATAATATTTCCAAAGATGGCAAACAAATCTAAGTCTGATATTATGTAGACAATTTGAAATGATTTTGATTTAAGCTATGAAACATTTCACTAAGCTTATGTTGTTACCTCCATACTGCCAGCTTGCTTGCTAATGACGTTAGAGGGCAGTGTCTGCGCCTCACTTGCCGACATGGAGCCCATCGGACCCCCTGGGCCCATAGGACCCCCTCCGCCCCCCATGCGACAGGATCCCATGTTTTCTGGACCTCCGTTGGGGTTGCGACAGTTTTGATTTTGATCCTATAGGTAGTAAAATAGAAATATGATATTCCGAATGTTTCAGGAAAACCAGATATTTTAATAGGAAGATAAAAAAAATACTGTCAAAGTTGTACAAAATTGCATTTAAAAATCTAAGATTACATTGTTGCTTAATAAAATTGGCAGCTTGACTTCGAAATGGACTATTTAAAAATAATAATAAAAAATAAAACTTCTACTTTTCATTACCTGCATTCTTACCTGAAGATTACTTGTTGGGCCCCTGAGACCTGTTTGTGGATCCAATATATCATTTGAGTCTGAAGAAAGTCGTTCTGACTTTAGAGAGCCTGGCCCGCCCAGTTCGCACGAAGGAGATTTTGTGGGGTCACCTGAATTTAAATGGATTTTTAACAACTTGTTATAAAGTTTTTCATTAATTCATAATTTTTGTTTCCAGCCGGGAAATCCGATCTGCTGACACTTGGTCAATTGTTAGGCTTCGTCAATTGGTCCCAAGCAACATTAGGAAGTAAAAATAAAGTACAGTTCTTTCAAGTTTCTAGTGCGCTTCATGTGACGTTTATGTCATGGACATAGGTATAAAGTGCCATGAGTGCGCTCTAGACATAGAAAGTAAAACTATATCGTTGATACAAAAATCGGAGAGGTTTAAAAACATTGCACTCCGTCAGTTCCAGATGATTTTGTCAAAACCATAAAATATTGACATACCTGGTAAATAAGAAAATTAATAAACAGCAATATACCCAATAATGCTAGAAAGAATAGGTCCTACCGTCACTGTCCATAAGGCCGTCAATCTCAGTCTTGATGCCGTCAACTCCAAGGTCGGCAGTAGAATCTTCGCCACCTGATTGGCTGTGGGGTTCCAATTTGACTCTGTGTGGAGGTTCGTCTGGTTCCTTTTTCAGCGCCGCCGGAGTCGGAAGCGACGCTGATGGCGGACGCGACCCATGTCCTGATTCAAGTCAGAAAATGAACATAAAATATATTGTAACGTCATGGGTAATCCCGAAATAAGTACGTATGTTAAAAAACCAAAATATTAAAAAAAAAACATTAAAATTATCAATTTATTAGACGGTTTTCCGTTTTATGGTTATTCTTTTTACGTGCGTTTCTCGTAAGAATCTCAACAAAAGATTAATTCAGTTTTGAAGATTTGTCTCTTCTCTTGCTATCTACATAAATTGAATACTAATTATATTTGTGCTCAATAAACAACAGTAAACTATGTTAAATTATCGAATGAATTTGTAAAAATTACGAGTTTTCTGCGACAAACGCGATACGGCACTTTAGTGAATGCATTATACCTGTGAAGAGCGGCGATTTACGATTTAATAGTATATTTATCTAGATTGCTAATTATGTGTGTGGTAGATACAACAAATAGCTCAACGGGATCATAAATGAGATGAATCAATTACATGCATAACTGTACATACCGCTTTGGTTTTCACCCCTCAGTTTTTATTGTATGGATTATATTTAAATTCTTACGCATTTGAAGTATAAGATTAGTCGGCTTAAATTCGTTTTTATTCAAGGTCAAATAAAATTAGCAGACATAACTTCAGAGACTCGATGTGTGTCAACCTTATACGATATAACAAGTATACTTATTTCTAAAATGGTAAGTTTGTAAAATACCTAAGTTACTAAATAATTTAAATGGCAAATGTTGTTTTTTTCACCGACTTCAAAAAGGGGGAGGTTATCAATTCGACACGTTTCTATTAGAGATGGGGCGACTATGACTTTGGCCGACTAGCCGGCTGCAAAATGGCCGACTAATCGGCCAATCCGATCATTGCGTTCGGTTGAGTTCGGGTGACATCGGTAATGTGCCGCCGCCGTGCGCAGCGCCCGGCGACCAGGCGAAATAGGGTATTACACCCATTTTTGAAGTGTCTTAATTCGATTCTAAAATGCTAATAAACTACTAAAAAAAACAACATTTTTATAGAGTGCCATAAAAATGCATTCAAATTTTACATTTTCATATTTCGCGCGTAATTTGACGAAAACGCTGTACCCAGTGGACGCTATTTTGCTATGTGGGTATGACGTCAGTTTGCTGTGTAAGCAAATGCGCTGATATTTTGTACGATAATTGTTTATAATTAAAAAAAACGAGTTATTATTCTACTTATCGTTGGTTTGCTGTTCCTGAATGTAAGATATTATTTAAATAAAAATTACTTTAGTTACGAAAATAATAAAAGTATGTACAAAGTTGTTCAGTTGATTAGTTTAAACAGCGGTATTACGTACTTAATAACATGGCGGCTACCATTTCATGGTGTTCAAAAACAGATTTAAAAAAATTATTTTATTTTATTTATTTATTTATTTCAGACAAAATTAGTCCATAGTTTAAAAACTTAAGTATACACATTCAATCATAAACTATTTTTTAAATATAGAACAGATAAAAATAAATTTTTGATTAACTACAAAAAAATTAAATTAAATTGATTGATTGATTTGATGTTTTGATTAAATCTATGAATTGAATTTTAACATTTATTTTGTTATTTCAATATTATAATTTTTAATTTTTTTTTGTATTTCGAACTAAAACCAACATTTTCCGACTACTTTTGCCTAATCTATCTCAATATATTTTAAGATTTTTTCTCATATAGAGTAAAATACCCTAGTTTTGGGACATGTTTTTTTTAATTTGCATTTATTCTATCATTGTTTACGTGCGAGCCGGCGTTTCTTCCTACCCTAATTTCCTATCGGTTTTTAGATTGCACTGAAAGTAAACTGTTAAACTGATCTATACTAATATTATAAAGAGGGAAGATTTGATTGTTTGTTTGTTTAAGCATTGAATAGGCTCCGAAACTACTGAACTGATTAAAAAAAATATTTCACTGTTTGGAAGCTACACTATACCCGGGTGACATAGGCTATATTTTATCCCCGTATTCCCACGGGAACGGGAACTACGCTGGTGAAACCGCGGAGCGCTGCTAGTTCTATAATAAAATAATAACAGTAAAGATTGAAATCTTTTCAATCACCGTCTTTTAACTTTTTAAGCTTATTAATACGAGTAAAAAATGGGCCGACTAGTCGGCTAACAAATATGGCCCAACAGTCGGCTTTCCCGACTAGTCGGCACATCACTAGTTTATATATATTTTTTACTAGCTGTGCCCGCGACTTCGTTGACGCAGAATAGTATTTTATTAATATTAAATAAAAGTAGCCTAAGTTACTCCTTATTACATCAGCTATCTGCCAGTGAAAGTCCCGTCAAAATAGGTCCAGCCGTTTCGGAGATTAGCCGCAATAAACAGACCGACAGACAAAAATTGTAAAATGTTATTTTGATTATGTACTGTGTAAACATCCATATGCATTTAGTAAAAAGCGGTTATTTTAGTATTACAAACAGACACTCCAATTTTATTTATCTGTATAGAAGATGTATGTTCAGGTATAACTCCGTCATATATGTAGACGGATTAGCAAAACTCTTTTTTTGTTCGAAAGGGGTTTATTCCGAAATGGTCCCATGTAAATTTCATATAGATCTGATGATAAGTTTCGGAGACAGACAACGGAACTCTTCAAAAAATTACAGCAAATCAACCGCGATTGCTGCTACCGCTTAAATATGCATTGTTTTGTCCTCAAGGATGATGAAATTTCGAATTGGTGTGGAGTAGGTACTATTTAACTAAAAAGAGAATAATAAAAACTATTCCAAAAAAAAAGCGGTGACAAAAAATTTCAATACGACCGACTTCCGAAATTAAAGTAATTTTTCACATACTAGTGTTTCTCTGGAAGTCGTTTTTTTTTTTTAATTTTTTATTTGTTATGTGCGATGTTCAGAAGCTATCCTAAAAATAATTATGTACTTTATGCAATTTTGTCTGTAGAGACCGAGTTTAGTCAGTAATTTGAACTACGTTTTGTCAATCTGAGAGTGAACAAATGTTTTTTTTTTAAATAATTTAATTCTTCAGCACCATTTCTGATAGATGATGCAATAATCAATAAAAATCATGAGATTAATATTATTTTTACTGTGCAGTCCAATCTTTTAATTTATTTATAGTCTCTCGTTCTCGACCAAACCATTACTTAATAATTAACTAAATAATTTCTTACCGGGCTCAGCAGGATCGCTGGGCTCGTCTTTGAGGCGGGCGCCTCCGCCCTTCTCCTTCTCCTTGATCATACCCCTGCGTGCCTTCGCCAACTTGACTGTAAAAACAACATACCAGTATTATGCATGAGATAATATTTCTAAATCAGTGATTCACAACCATTTTTATTGCCTTGAGATAAATCATACATTGGATGCCTTGAATAAAAAAATACAGTGGGTAAAATAATCATTGGACCCCACGAGATCTGTGACTCACAGGTTGGGAGACACTGATATAAATAAAACAACTATACGGAAAATGTGAAGATGTGAATCGTAGCGGGTCGATTTTATTTTATTGACCATATTATAAGAATTTTAAAGGTGGTTTTTTAAACCAGTGTATCTTTTTAACCGTAAATAATTTTGAAAGCAAAAAAATATATGATATTTTCAAGTTTTTTTTTTCCATAGAGTGATGGAGCTCAAAACAAAATTAAACATACTTTAATGCATCAAAAAAATTAAATAGTTAATATCTAATTTTATACGATTTTATTTGCATTTTTACGACAATGTTTGATCATTTATTATTCGAATTTATTACAACAGATTTTAACCCGTATCGGATTGCAATAAGAACTATTATCGCTCATAACTAAAATATTTAAAGTTATGTTATATGTTTGCATGCTTAATTTAAGTTAGAATGTATAAGGATCTCTTAATTATAACACCATCTGCATTTTATTTTTGTATCTACTTTCTATGCAAATAAATAAATAATTATTCTATTCTATTCCATCTAATATTGGATTTACATTATTTATAGTTTGTTATTGATTTTGAAGTTGCTGTAATATGCACACTATCATCAAATTACTAGGAAACAGATTATTGTATAACCATGGTTGGACTTAATTTGTCTGTGAACTGTTATCATTTTGATTGTAAGTATATTCTACTCTTAAATAGAGCTTACTGCAGATAGGATCAGTTAAAAAATATTGTGGTATTGATTCCCATGGGAAAGCTTGTTTGTTATATTGCAAAAGATATTTTTACATTCCGTTTTGATTTATTACATATTTTTCTTTCATTATTATTTACTATTATATCTCCTATAGTTGAGACTGGTAATAGATTTGATACATTTTCCTCCTCAGCTACAACACAGCTAGTCTAAAAAAGTTGTATAAAGTATGGACCTAGATTTCAATAGTATCTGAAACATTGTAATGAAATATGTTTTTTTTTTTTTCATTCGCGATTATTGTTGTCTTGCTACTGGGCAAAGGCCTCCCTACTCTCCAGAGCTGCCAATGACCAGGTATTATAATAATTAATAGTAGAAAAAAAAAAACAATATTTGATCTACAGCTTATTTTTTCCAACATAAACACAAGAAAGCAGTCCTAGTAATTTTAACTGTTTAAAATATTCTGTGTTAGTTATTCTAAACCATCCATTAATTACATCTGTTGCAGTGGCGACAAATAAGCACTCAAATATTTTAAATTATCATTTAAAGCTTGTCAGTCCTGCCGCACTCGTGGACAGCAGCGTAATAAATGTTAAAATGCGACCAATGTTTTGAAAAAGTCATGTTGCATTTCCAAAAGAGTTCTGAAAGCTGGTAATAATATTGTAATATAATACTGTTAAACAAATGTGAGTTTAAAAGACCTTGATGCTACACATTAGACAAACAATACCTGTCATGAATAAATTATTAGAATATTAAGATAATTTTATGCATTTTTTTTTAATACCAAGTTTTTGCAACCAGAAGGAAGACAAACAAAGATCATTAAATGTTACAAATGCATGTTGTTTTGATAGTAAATAAATAAAACAATTATCTGTGAATGTACCTGTTTGTCCGCTAATGTGATAAATAACACATTTACAGGAGTTTACCACTTCTGAATACGGTCAGGGTTTAATACAGTGCATGACCATGGACCAACACTGTGTGATATAACTCCATGTGAACCCATGTAAGTCAAACAGTACTGTTGTGCATTGTATACATACAAAACTAATCCGCGGCGCGTTTCGTCACGGGCACAATAATTGGCACATGTCCCACAAATCCACAGAACGGCACTTCATTACAAGAATGTCATTATGCTGCACCAAATGATCGAGAGATTATTATAAATAGAGATCACGAAAAACCTTGGCGATCGGAGGGACGCCGATGGCGCGGGCCAACCCCGCTGTCGCTACCAGGCGCCGAGGAATCCTGATCGTTTCCAGATATTCAATTAAAATGAGAATACACCGCGAATCCCCATAAAAATTCCTGGCTTATTCTCCATACATAAACAATGAGATAGGTCGGGTGTAGACGGGCGCGAGCACACGAAACGCACGTTTACTATGGCCGATTTATTGCCTTGGGAACGCTGTTCGAACGAGATGATACCACGGGAGAAAGCGTCTAACATTATTTTATATCATTCGTGTGATCTAATTAAGGTATAACGATGGGTATGCAGCAAGAAACAAAAAATCGGGATCGCTGACATTTTTGTTTATGGTACATCGACGAGATCCAGAATCCACAAATAGCGAAAGAACGTACACGATTACCGCCTCCCGACGGATTCACTATCACTTGATAACACAAAACACTGTGTTTCTTCACATTTATGTAAGTTTCATCGTCAAAATATACCTGATTTTATTTAATTTCTTTCTATCAGCATTAACACAAATCACCACGCACACACAACACAACATACATATATGTGCACAACACTAGAGCGATGAGCCGATTATCATAATCATTATTGATATTGATTAGTCGACTAATTCACTTAATGGATAAAATCGATTTACTTGAAAGGAAGGTCTAATTATTTATTTTCATTATAGAAGTGAAGAAGATTAGTGGTATTTCGATGGAAAATGTATAATAATTCCGGTTAATACAGTATGCTAAGGATTTCCAAGCGGCGGACTTACTAAGAAAGATAAGCTCATGAGTTAGGGCTTTTTGTTTTTGCGAACTTGCTGATAATTACTCAAATGAAAGGTATTCAAGGGAATTGAATATAACATTTTCCCATTCCAAAAATAGAAGCTTAAAAAACTGAAATATTAATATTAGCATTATTACAGAATACAGAATATTATGACTTATATAGCATTAGCACTATTTACCTTACGTAATAGGAAAATGTAATTTTCTTAGTTGTTCGATCATTTTTAACAGTCTGCAGTCCGCACTGTAATTGTTTAATCCAGTTGCAAAACCTTTAATTCTAACAATTCTACAACATTAATTGCGTGCATTAATGTTGGCGAGCGGATTAATTTTTCAAACATAATGAAGCAATGGAATTTCTTTCAAAATTGAAGTTCTTTCAAAATCCTACGGATATTGAAAGAAAGCGTTTATCGCAATTTAGGTATATATGTATATGTTACCGGCCAAACCCGATTTCAGGCCAAACTAGTTTGTCCTAGGACAAACTGGTTTATTAAGCCGGGGAACCCCGATTAAATGGGTTAGGTTAGGTTAGAACTGGTGTCACCACTGCGTCCACTGTCGGGAGGACACGGCGTGGCACACGCTTGCAGAGTGTGCTGCTTGGGAGGAGCCGCGCCGTGCCCTCATCTCAGGAGTCGGCAGTGACCTGTCGCTGCCGGCCATTGTCGACTCGATGGTCGGCAGCGAGGAGTCCTGGGACGCGGTGGTATCCTTCTGCGAATCAGTCATCTCGCAGAAGGAGGCTGCGGAGAGGGAGCGGGAGATTGCTTCCGCTAACCCGATTCGCAGCAGACGCACCGGGCGTCGGCGGAGGGCGGATAACGCCCTCTTCCGGCCCCCCTAAATGGGTCCAGGGGCGACGGATCTGGGGAAATCCGTCGCCCCCTACTTCTTAGGACCCGAGATGGCGGCGCGTAGTGTTCCACGCGCGCCTCTATGTGATGTAAGGGGGGAGTTTAACACCTCACTCCCCCCCTAACGCGAGGTGGCCCGCACAGGCGGGCCGGCACTAGCCGGGGATCGCGGAAGTCACTTTTGTTCCCGTGATCTCCGGTGCAAGTGTGAGGCGGAACACCGGGGTGGTTTTAGTCAGTAAGAGTCTGACAGACCCCTCCGCCCTCCCCAGGGCGGAGGACATCCATGATGATTTCCCCCCGTCATCAAAAAAAAAAAAAAAAGGTTAGGTTAGAACTGTGACCAAAAGCGCGCGAGCCGAGCGTGCGTAGCGAGCGGCGCCGCGGCAGCGGCCGGCAAGCGTTACTTTCAAAGGCTGTTAACAAAACGGCTAATTAAGCTAGTTGGCTGCGACATATCACGCGTAGGATTAAGTCTGTTTGGCCTAGGACAAACTAGTTTGGCCTGAAATTGGGTTTGGCCGGTAACATATATATCGCAATAAGATGGTTCGACCCGTTAGTCTTGACACTGACTGTCCCTAATCAATTTATTTATTATTTAATCCTTTTCGTAACTTTTGGTGAGTGGATCACGATTTTGCTCAGAGAAAATAGAGGTCTGCGGACGTTTAACTAATTGAATGTCCTGCTTTACACTTCACATTTTAAACGTATTCGATTCTTTCTTAGTGGGTTTTAATCGATTTACTAATTTGGTAAAGCTGGGCTTCACTATCGGTTACAAATAGAAAAAATCGGATACATGTACCAAAGGTAATTTACAGATAATTTATTGCTTTGCTGTTTCTTTCCTTGTTTAATCCATTGCAACAGAAAGGGATGAAAATAATTTAGTGGGAATGTGAGTTATTTTTTTAACCATTTGATTTAGTTAGTAAAGTACTACACGGGGTTTTATATTTCTAACAAATCCTTTGTTACCTTACTCAGTTGTAGGAACATATTTGCATTAAACAGGTCGAAGTTGATAAAATTGAATGTTATTTTAGAAATGTTTCAGTATCGATGGAAATTATCTTGAATATTAAATGTTTTTTTTTAATCAATAGGCAATTTAACCGGTTTAAGATCTTGAGGATAAAACTTTTTTGTTTTCACTAGGCTGAATCTCATTGTCGTTGCCAGTACAAAGTCAAACCTACAAAAAAAACGTAATTGTCTATGATTCATTTATGGTGAAGGGAGGAGGGACGATTTCGCTTCGTTGTCGCCCAAATTATAATTTCATGGTGATTTGTGATAGTATCTTCGTATGTGGATTGAAATAAGTGACATTATTTGGTGCTTTAATTGTGTGTAAGTGCGTATTTAATACATATTCGTTTACTCGTTCAGCAGAAAAGATTACATTCTGACCGCTCCCTAGGCGTAGAATAGTACGTCAGTCGCCAACTATTTTTCATGCCTGTTTGTACTACTTGCTTTAGTAGGGGGCCGTAATAGTAAAAGCTATTGGAAAGTGCAATCGTACGGGAAACTGATGGTATAAAAAACTATCTCACGTTCCATTAATGAGGCGTTTGCCGTGTTGGTGCATTTGTAAAGTTTGTAGCCATTTTCGGTGAGTCTTAGTACATTTCGCTATATAAACGTGTCGATGCCGACGATAATGTGTTTTACGTGAAGATTGACCGCGAATATCGTAATTCGTGAGCTTTGATAACAGTGCCACACAGATTTATGTCATAACTGTGTGGAAATGTTAAAATTCTTATAAGTTTTATTCATTGATGTGGCCTGCAGTGAAATTTTGTCATGTTTTCTCAAATATATTGTTGTGGACACCGTAAACATTTATGCAAAGTGTGTCAAGTTATCCAAGATAATGTTCTGGTCTTAAGTGTCAAGAAATCTTAGCCCAAAGGCTGCTGTAAGTAGGTAAAATCTACTAGCTAATCTAGTGCTTCCACTACTGTTTTTCTTTAACCTACATTGGTCAGTTTGTGATAAGAAGTAGTTCACACTACATTTAGATTGTTAGTCTCTCATGAGAAATGGCAGAGAACACAATCTGTGTAGAATATTAAATTGTGTAACATGTAAAGTTCAGTTTTAAAAGTAAATTCAATATTTAGATTCTTAGATTAATTATGTAAATTGTTCCAAGAAATGTTTAAATGTTTAATTAAATTTTGTTAACCCATTACAGCACATAGACATAATTTTTAATAGAAATCTTTTATCCTTCAATATTTCTGTTAGTTGTTCTATTTTAAGAAAACAGAACAGAAACATGGTTTAGGCTTTGGTAATTTGCAGAAAACACCAGCTCAAGTGGTTAATAAGGCATGTGACAATTTTAAATTATTTGCTGCTAAACTCTGCATGCCCCTAATCTAAACAAAGTCCCATAAAAGACAGGTAGAACATATTTACAATAATAAATAATCTAGACATAATGTAATAAAAGCGTGTGACAATTCACACTCAATTAACATTTATTTACATTTGGGACATCACACAATAGTAAACGCTAAGCTTAATGGGCACCACCTACTCGTACACATAATAATGTTCCAGTACATGTATGTATACATTGATGTTGCAAACCTATTGTGATTGCTAGTTCTGTGTGACTAATCAATTTGTGACCGAACAATAAAATTGTAGGATGTCCTAGCCTAGCCCTATAATGTAATCAGTTTTATTTTCACTCACATAGGTTTTTGCAAACATTCTGTGTGGTTTGTAGAATTATGATTAAGTTAAAGTGAGTAATCAATTATTTGTCATAGTAAACTTTATTTGTAAATGTAATGAAATTTATTTGCAAGTATTGTAGTCTCAAACTCAAAGCATTTATTTCAATTAAACCCTTTACAAGCACTTTTGAACTGTCGAAAAGTCAATCAGTTTGTCAGAAAGTTGAAGTTGCCCATTCTAAAATGTAGATCTCAATGGAGAAACAGGGCAAGAAACTCAGAACACCATTTTAAATCAAGATATTACCAAATCCTGGGTACATTATTCTTGTTGCTTCTATATATGAGAACAATGTAAAGAAACAAAGACACAATTCTAAATAAAAGATTAAAAATAAGCCCTGGAAGTTAGGAGATGACCATTCTCAACCACCGTAGTACATAACATATGATAGAGTTTTTGCAGTTTCTAAAACAATTGGCTAAAACTAGCATGCAAAATGATTGAATACAGTATATAATTATTGTGGCAGCTGTTTTCATTTATTGCACAAGTATGGATAATGACAATAATCACATTAGTAGGTGAAGATCAAAGAAACCATAGATGGATATGAAAGATGATATGGCTAGAAAAGGAGTGACCACCGAGATGATAACTAGTAGATAAGTCAATCTGTTTCCAGTCTAATCTGATGCAGTTGAATACCAGTATATTACATGGAGCAACTGCCTATCTGACCTCCACAACCCAGTTACTGGGTAATACAATATTCCTTGCTAAGATTGGTTGTTTGACTTTCGGGCTACTTTCTACCCATAAGGACTGTCAAAGATATACAAATAACAGCTAGGACCAAGAGCCTAATGTGAAGCATGAAGGGGTCTCAGCACATAAAGATGGTCAGCCATCTATGGAGCAACTGCAGCCATTGTAGGTAAACCTGATCAATTAACCCGTGCGGCTATTTAAACTTAGCCACAATTTTATAAAAAATATTACTTGTAAGTTATTTAAAAAATATTTGATTAAATGCATGGAAATGTAAATACAGGCATTTTATGACAAGTTGTTCAAAGTACCAAGAACATAGTGCAATTAAAATAATGCCCCTGTGTGTGAGTGTGACATATTCATAGAGAAGTTCTCTTCCTTGATGAAATTGCATCAATTAATCATGTGACAATAGTGTTTTTGTTATTGTATTACGAACAACAATACAAAATTTGTATTGTTCGTAATACAATAACAAAACATGTATTTAATACATGTTGACTGTCACTTCCCTATTACCATTTCACTTTTCTTACAGAATTGATTGATTTGAGACATTCAATCATGTACAGGCTGTAGTTTTTTTTTTTAATTTGTAGAATTGCAAGATTAGAAAAAGAAACAGGCATATGGTTAACAGACAAACCTTAAATAGGTAGATCTAAAAAAAGTAACTGCTAATTTCAACTAAGTATATTATTTTCCCATGCAATATTTTTTTTTATTGTTTGATGAAAATATCATTTATGCATAAGACTTGGCACAACTTATTCACATACAAAACTATTGTGTGTACTTTCACTGGATTCTTGAACATTTTACAGATTTTGTTTAGTCATTGTACACATGTTGTAGAAAGTAATACAATGTAAACATGTTTGTCTATGTTCAAATATGTATTTACTTGTGCTCCAGGGGAGCGGGTCTATAAACAAGAAAATGTGTCTATGGTTTGTTATTTTTATGCCTACTACGCTCTACATAACTTGGATTGAATAAAAACAATTGCTTTTGAGTGTTGTCAAGTTACTGATAAAGGCGGCTTTATTTCAGAAACACGCGTCAAACAAACGAATAGGGTCAAATAATCACTGTCGTATCTTTTCTCCAAGAGATTTAGCGTATTTTTGAGCCCCCATAACTTCCCTCTGGGTAATTGTGAAGTTATGATGGTACAGTCGCCAGCACATCTAGCTACCCCGATCTGTCAAATTTCTTTGATAGATTGTCATCTTTATAACATAAGCGTAAGGTTCATGTTCAATTGGGAAAATGTGACAGTTTGGGGTAGCTAGCTTGATGGGCTTGGCGTTTGTACATAACATAAGACGAATTTTTTGACGACACAGTGATTTATTGCAACAGTCCATTGATACTCCGTAATATAAGGCCATATTGCCCCCAGAGAAGAGTGGTGGCTCAGTGGTAAAGGACGCGACATACCGAGTTGTAGGTCGTAGGTTCGAACACTTTATATTATTTCATCACTACTGCTCTCAAAACGGTAAAGGAAAACATCGTGAGGAAACCGGCATGTCCTGGAACTAAAAATTCAAAAGATGTGACATCTACCAACCCGCACTGGGCCCGCGTGGTGGATTACGGCTCGCTCCCTCACACAGAGAGGAGGCCTGTGTCCCAGTAGTGGTTACATTATAGGCTGATTCTAGATTGTTCAACTTTTTTCAACCCTGTTGAAATTGTTGCAATGAGCAGTACCTACCTACAGTTCATATGGCTACATAAGCAGCTGGGAGTATGCCTTATGCTGGGGCCACACTACGGTCAACGTCAATGTCCATCATCGCGATAAACAACGCGGTAATGATTCCGATAATTAAAGCGATAAATTCAGTGCCCACACTTGAACGGTCAACGTCAATGCTCATCATTGGCGATAGTTATCGTCTAACGTCAAATGGCAATGTGAATGCCGTTGTAAAGCTATCGCGATTAGTTGTGACTACACTTACGGTTAAGGCCCATCATCGCGATAATCAACGGCGTTTCTCGTTGGTGTGGGCATCATTAGTAAGATTCTAACATCCGTTTTTTGGAACGTAAATTAAACGTCTTTCAAGTGTTCCTATTGGCTGTAGATGATAATCAGGCACGTGAATGACAATTTTTACACGCTTTATATTAGCTTCACTTGTATGTATGTTTGTAACTGACTCCTTTAGACGCAATTTTGACCAACTTTAAACGGTCAGATTTCATTGAAACTTTGTAAACTTATCAAGGACCGATGACAATTCAATAATTTTAAAAAATAAATTGAGACAAATGAAAAAAAATAAATAAAAAAAAACAAAAACTAAAAAATAGAAAATAAATAATAGTTAAAAAAAACTAAAAAACACGCTTTAAAAACCAAACTAAAGAAGGAGAAAATAATTTAATTCAATTAAAAAGCGTGGGGTGCTTTTTGAGGTATTTTTATAATCAGTTAATGTCAATAGCACCCCACGCTTTTTAATCGAATTAAATTATTTTCTCCTTCTTTAGTTTTTTAGTTTGGTTTTTAAAGCGTGTTTTTTAGTTTTTTAAACTATTATTTATTGAGTTAATTTTCATTCTAGAAAACGATTGTTTGCTTCACAGTCGTCGATCTCGTATCAATCGATAACTATACTCCGGATACTCTGTTCAGACATACCTCATCATCATCAGCCTAGTCTTTTCGCAACTATTTTGGGGTCGGCTTCCATTCTAACCGGATGCAGCTGAATACCGGTATTTTACATGGAGCAACTGCCTATCTGACCTCCACAAACCAGTTACTGGGTATTATTATAAATCATACCTATTTGTTCAATAGTAAATTCCTAGACTCCTAAGTGTGTGCGCAAGTAGCAGGACTCCCTAAAACGAGGTAATTCCAACAGCCAATGTGGATTGGCACTTTAGGTAACCCAAGATTCGATAATATTTGACCTTTTCAACCCTTTCGCTGAGCAAAGGCATCTGTCCAATTCATACCTGAGCTGTTTGTCGTCATTCTTTACCGCAGACTTAAAAGATCATCCCGCCTTCGCCATTTCGGCTCGGTCTACATTTTATCTCGTCATAAAAGTTTTTTTTAGGATTCCGTAGCCAAAGGATGTCAACGGGACCCTATTATTAAGGATCCGCTGTCCGTGCCTCTGTCACAGCACAGGGTTGTACCCTTTGAACCGTTAGAGAATTTGTAAGTGTCTACAGTCCGCAGACACTTACAATTTTCAGTGTTTCCTGGAATGACGGCTACAACAACAAATAAATTAAGTTAAAATAAAAGAGGCTGTACAAGAAACTTGTTTTATAAAAAAAAAATGTACTTAGTGTTAAATATTGTACTGGGGTACGGAACCCTTCGTGTGAGTCCGACTCGCACCTGGCTGCTTATTTAAAGGCCTCAGCAAATAAGATTTAATGTCACAAGTAGAAAATATTATTTCGATATTTTCCTTCGCACACTTACATTTTCGTTATAAAACACGAAAGTGTTTCTAAATCAAAATGGATCTTTCCAGCCCAATTTAAAATAATTAATTAATTTGTAATTCAATCTAAATTAAGTATACTATTACTCCCTTGAAATGGAATCTGGTATAATGAGTAAATCTGAAATAATAGCCAATTTTATTGTAATGTCGTCTGGCATAACCTGAAAACCTAGCGATCAATTATTTTTATTACTAATTAAAGAAGCTAGTAAATATTCCGAATTACAATTCGGAAACCTAGTGGTCAAAATCTATGATATACTTAGGACAAAATCGCTGAAAATATCTTTGAGAAAAAAATGCTTACTTTTTATTCAAAAACCAGTGGTCAAAATCTATGATATACTTAGGATAAAATCGCTGAAAATATCTTTGAGAAAAAAATGCTTACTCTTTATTCAAAAACCAAGTGGTGAAAATCTACATAATAATATGTTTTTCCTAGACAAAATGTCAAAAATATTTTTTAGTACAAATTACTCAATTCAAAAACCTAGTAATTAGGTAGTCATACTCTATATTTTTTTCATAAACGAAAATATTGTAAGTAAAAATTCAAAGAGTAGAAACGGTTGTCGTCGTTATATCCCGCTGATTCCGCATTGCATCGGAAGTCGTATCATAAATATTTTGAGCTGCCTCCGAGTCCGCACTCTGCTAATTGCCTGGACAATTAACCCCGTTATGAGCAAAGTGTGCTGCGAATGCACCAAACGACGACTGTGTCTTCGCCAGATTAACAATGGGCTATAGAGCTTTCTTTTATTGCCACAGTACGCTTATTTCTTTGATAAATTGAAGTTAATTAATTCTGGCGCACTTTTTGTTTGGACATCCCACGAATGTTCATTAAAAAGTCGAGGCGTTTCAACAAAGTGGTTTGAAAGCTTCAGTTCAAATCCACCCACTGCTGGAAATAGGCTTGTTTTTTCTCTTGCCTGTTTCCACGCTCCTGTGCCAGCCTCCAGGATCTACCTGCGATGACTACAATCGTCCGCCAATCTTTCGTTACCGTTTACCGTGCCCAAGTTACAGTTACCGTGGTATAATATTAACCTTGTTATTTTAATAAATATTATGTAGATTTATTTCGTGTAAAACATTAAATTATTTTCTCGAAAGGTTACGAAAATAGACAACTTTGATTGGTTTTCGTTCTATTATTATTGAAAAAGTAACTACATTATTACACATAGTGGCAGAAACATTGACGCGCGTTTTATTTAAACAGAAAGTTAGCCGTTCCATACATTTTGACTGCGTAGTTATTGCACTTTTCTATGAAACGGCTGTTTTATTTTTTAAATTTAAATCTGATGAAAAATATCTACCCGGGTCTAGAATGATATTGTGCTGAATTCATGGTTACAGTTTGTGCGTCGACTTACCTGCCACCCTCTATTTTTGATACCTACTATTTTCTTAATGAAGATTCATACAATGTTAGAATTGAACCAAACTTTAATAAGATTACTGGGTTTATGCGGGTTAAGGGAAAGGGTCGTGCCGCGCCTAAATGCACTACAAACTACCCAAGATAACAAATTATTCAAAACAAACATCACACATCCCATAAATCCGTTTATTAAAGTAAATACATATTTGACTTTTGACTTTTAAATAAGTATAATGTATAAGAAAACAAGTATCAACTTTGTATGTTTGCATGACTTTTAACAAAGTTCGCACAGTGTTCACAATGTGTGCGGTGTTGTGGCCAAAAATATAATTATACATTCATGAAGTTATTATGTTGTAATCTCACGTGGCTTTCTCCGTTGTATTGTTATGAGCGATAGTAGACGTTTTCCCTTAGTCAACTACAATGGTTTGTGCGGAAAGATGAGCGGTCGATGGGCTGAGAATATTCATATAACGTGGTATATTCTTTTAACTTTCTTTCTATTCTTTTATCGTTCAATATGTAGTAAAATACCTAGAGCCTATACTAGATCGATAGGATACCTATCAGGAAATTACTTTTTTTCTCAAACATTCTCGACTAAACGACATCTCCTGTGATTACATAACCTTACCTTTGAATCCATCATCAAGGTATATTTATATAAAAATAAAAATAAATGAAGGTCGTTTTTGTTGTCTGTCTGTGGGTGAATTACATCAATGAAACTGAACGCGCTCAACACGTTTAGGAACTATCACTGTCATTATTTTCTGTGGAATATTGATACTTGACAGCTCTTGAACGCAGTTTAGATGTGCTGACCGCGTTCAGCACCCTAATTGCACAACACGCGATTAGTCATAGTCGGTTTAATTTTCACAGTTAAACAATATTCATTACGTTATTTACGTTGTTGAGCAGACACATTTTTCGAACATATGAAGCAATGGTTTAGCCATCTGTTTCTAAACGAAACAGATTATAAATTAATCGTGAATTACGCAATTAGGGTCTTGTAAAGTCCGCCACGGATATTTATGCTGTTTTTACCACTATTTCGGGCATATATTCCGGAAGGCTTATTTGTATATTTATTACATACATTATTAAACTAGCATATTATTATAACAAAGAAATCTCAATGTTTTGTCAAACGCAAAAACCGAGCGAAACAGGGGCGAATATTACAAAACTAGAAGCTGATAGCGAGAATGCCAGACGCACGAAAATTTATAAAAAACTAGCTGTGCTCGCGACTTCGTCCGCGCGGAATAGTATTTTTATTATTATTCAAATAAATAAAAGTAGCCTAAGTTACTCCTTATTACATCAGCTATCTGCCAGTGAAAGTCCCGTAAAAATCGGTCCAGCCGTTTCAGAGATTAACCGGAACAAACAGACAGACAAAAATTGAAAAAATATGTACCGTGTATACATCCATATGCATTTAGTAAAAAGCGGTTATTTTAATATTACAAACAGACACTCCAATTTTATTTATCTGTGTGTATGTATAGAAGATTATTTTTTCCTAGAGTGGTGACCTAAATTACACTGTCCAATTAACACAATGTGCAATTAACAGTCATCAATATTGATTTAGGATCATCAACGAGATGGACCTAAATCTAGACTAATTGGTTTACAGAACTCTATTATAATTGGTATGGATTAATAACCCAATCCCAGGTAGGAATTCTGATTACTTACCTGCAACATATCTTAAGAGTATGAGTAATAAAATACCGAGAACATCGCTTGATAATACGAACTTTGTCCCAGTTTCTTTATTAAAAACTCAGCTTAGATTGTGTTTTTGTCGATATTTATATTATTTACTATCTTTTGTACAGTGTTTCAAAAAGAGCGACTGCCTATCTGACCCCTACAACCCACTGATTTGAGTAACAGGATACCTCTCGGTAAGAATGCTTGTCAGACTTTCTGTCGGGCTTCTGAATAAGTACTTCTTACATCTAATAAAATTATGTACTACCAGCGCCAGCGCCTTCGCCCGTATGGAGGTCGAAAATTATGCCATGGGAACGTACTACCGGGATAAAAAGTCCTATGTGTTAATCTAGGTTATAATCTATCTGCGTGCCAAATTTCATCTAAATCTGTTCAGCCGTTTTTGCGTGAAAGAGTAACAAACATCCATCCATCCATCCATACTTACAAACTTTCGCGATAATATTAGTAAGGATAATATTAGTAGGATTACCACTTATACTTGGGGCAATAGAGTTCTTGTCCCATTTCTCAAATAAAATTCCTTTTACCTCTTAGCACTCCATAGCGAAACGTATGCTTGAGGAATATTTGCAATATCAATACATAATTTAGAAACCCGAATTCTAAGCGTGCGACAGGCTCAAAGTTCGCCCGTCAATTTCGTAGACCGCTGTCAGATTCATCAATTTAGTTTTTTTACTATTTAAAATTCGAACATAATATGATTCCATGTACACAGACACCAGCTCATCAAGCTACCCCAATCTGTCAAATTTCTTTGATAGACTTTCAATTCTATTAGATAAGCATAAGGTTCATGTTCAATTGGATTTTTTTTTACAGATTTGGGTAGCTTGATGTGCTGGCGTGTGTCTACTAGAAATATCCTTCGAAACGATTCAGATTTTGATTGGTAGTGTGTGACGCAATTAGGGTGCCGTTCGTTATGTTTGACAGGCAGTCTGGAACCTGGAGAAGGATATGGGTTTACTTTTCATTCTGGATATTTGAATAAAAAAAATATGAAATAAGTACAAAATATACGCAGACGAAGCCCCGAGCATCAGCTAGTTAATAAATGTCGAAGAATAAGTAAAGTTTACGTAACTTAAAAAGCTATAGTCCAGTAGAACGGGCTCCGATTAAATAACTATCACTTTTTGCTGCCAATGAAAGTTCGCCCGATTTGCAATGTAAATCTTTTGATAATATTATTCTGCATACAAAGGAAGCAATATCGTATGCGAGCGATTTTCGCCTTTATAGTCTCGTCCATTATTTTTAATTATGAGGGCCTTGAGGGGTCACCATTTGGGCTCATTTCCCTTGATCATTATTTAAGTTTGACTTTTGATGTCCACAGTTTGACGAAACTTTTGTTTTACGAACATTTGACTTTTAAAAACTGTATTTGTTGTTATAAGTACTAAAGATAAATAGCTTGTGGCTAAGTAATAACTAATAACAGCCGCACGCTTCGATCGAAGGTTAAGCTACGCCCGCCGCGGTTGGTCCGTGGATGGGTGACCATCTTTACAAACCAAGACCCCTCCGTGCCTCGGAAAGCACCGTTATGTTAAGCCGTTGGTCCCGGCTGACATTTGTGGATCTTTCAGAATTGTTGCGGGTCGTCAGAAGCCCGAAAGTCTGACAACCAGTCTTAGTAAGGGGTATCGTGTAACCCAGTACCTAACTGGGTTGTGTTAGAACTGTCAGATAGGCAGTTGCTCCATGTAAGTTACTGGTACTGGGACTTGAAGCCGACTCTAACATAGTTGAGAAAAGATTAGGCAGAAGACACGATTATAAAACAAGTACACGACATTGTCCTTATTTATCTTACTTAGTAAATAATTTATGGACTCTCAAAAGACTCGCTCATTGTATATTATTGTGATTAAAGAATATTAATGACAAATTATTAGCCTCGTATCACTTGTTGAATACATATAAGTTTAATCGGCCTATTGTTATTATTGAATGACACAATACTTACCTACATAATTATGAACAATGCTTGTAGCAAACCTTAACCGCAAAGAAGTATGCATACCATTCACAGTGTACATAAAGAATAATGAATTATGACCAGAGATCGGATATTCGGATGCATATTTACTTAAAGATAATTTTTAGCTATGAAAGTATGGAAGCGGCTTTATAAATTATTTGTAATATTTATTAAAAACCCCGGGATTCTTGGATTGCATAACTATTCAGATTTGTATTCATTTAAAATTAATGTTTAACCTGATACAAATATGTGTATGTACTGGAGGAGGGGTGGTTTGTATTAGTTAAAACAAAAAATAAACAAATTACTTACCCAAATTAAGACTTTTTCGATACAAAAGCGCATTCCATGTTAGCCAACATCTCAACTTTAGGTGAATATGCATCCGAATATCCGGTCTCTGATTAAGACTTTAAACAAATACTTCAACAACCGTAATCCTTTTGAACAGAATGTATGAATTGACTAGCCTTCGCTCGCGGCTTTGTCCGCGTGGATGTCGGAAAATTTATCACGGGAAAGTAGGTACTACTGGAATAAAAAGCATTCTATATCCTTACTCTGGTTATGAATTATCTGTGTGCCAAATTTCATCAAAATCCGTTTGGCCGTTTTTGCGTGATTGAGTAACAGACATCTTAACATAACATCACGCCTTGTTTCCGCGAAGGGTTGCGCAGAAGTGTATGTAAATTACACCCACATTTCGCCAGTTATGTTTAAGTCCCATGTGATAGGGGGCGAGGCTATTGCCATCAACCGGCCACAAGTCCAGACATCCAAACATCCAAACATACAAACTTTCACATTGATAAAATTAGTAGGATTACCACATACATTCGTTATTACAGCATTCATAGTACGAGAACCGTAGAGAATCGTTTTTTCGACGGAAGAGTAGACAAAAATGACGTTTCTGTATAAACAGTTGACAGTTTTATACCGAGAAATGTAGACAAGCGATTTCTATTCTACAGTAGAGTAGAAATAGAAAGTGTCTTGCTAAGCCTGCTGGTGGAAACCCAATACAACAATGTAGTCACAACTTCCACACGCAGTGTCGCCCCCAAAAAAAAACAATTTAATACCATCACCAACTAGAATCTGTAGATTTTAATAATAAAGGTCTGACTCAAAAGTAAATTCTTACAAGATTATCAACCACGACCACCATCTTGGATTCTTTAAATTTTAACCAAGGATTTTAAACAACCACTTTGTGATAGGCAATGACATTCCGCTTGATATCCGAATCGGTGTGGACATTAAGTCCAACTTACGTAAAACATTACCCTCGTTACCTTCGTCACGTAAAAGTTAAAAAGTAGCCCAACAAGCATCTGGCAAGAGATTAAAAAAAAAGTGACATTTCGGAGCATACATTACATTTCTTCATTACCAAAAATACGTTACCGCAAAGTTTCCCTCGTTCATTCCAACTTTTATTCAAGTTTATAACATTTTTATTTTTCGTGCAAATGGCCATGCTAAGTGGCGGGACCTAGTTTTCAGTTTTCCACTTTGTTTTGATCATAAAATTGTTTGTTACAGGTGAATTGAATCAACATCGGTATTGTAAAGAGCGGCTCATAATGACATTACGTTGTTATAAATTAAGTTGCCATTAGGGTATCAGCCGTCGAGTTTAGAAATGATAAGAAGACCACAGCAGACATGGACGGCGTGAAGAAAATACATTCTGGAACACTGTATCGGTAAGTAAGAGCTTTATTTAACTAATTAATTAATGACTAGCACCTCGATCGGGAGTCCGAGCCCGTGAAATTTAGACCCTATGCCCGACCGGCACCCTAATTGCGCAACTCGCGATTAATCATAATCTGTTTCGTTTTGAAACAGATGGCTAAACCATTTCTTCATATGTTCGAAAAATAAGTCTGCTCAACAAAGTAAATAACGCAATGAATATTGTTGATCTGTCAAAATGAAACCGATTATGATTAATCGCATGTTACGCAATTAGGGTGCCGGCTATTAGTTCGCTTTCACTTAGCATTCTTTCGGATTTTTTTTCGTTTTGCTCGGCTCCTAAGAGTCGTAGCGTGAAAATAGCGTATATATATCGTTTAAATAGCCTATAACCTTCCTGAAGAATTGGGCTATCCAATGCAAAAAAAAAATCAAATTCGATGGGCAGTTCCAGAGATTCCCCCGTATATACAAACTTACAACAAACAAAATTTTCCTTTTATAATCATCATCATCATTTCATCCGAAAGACTTCCACTGCTGGACATAGGCCTCCCCCAAACTCCGCCACTTTGACCAGTTCTGTGCTTCCCGCATCCAGCGGACTCCTGCGGCCCTCACAAGGTCATCAGTCCACCTTGTGGGAGGCCTTCCAACTTTATGTCTTCCGGTGCGCCGTCGCCGCTTCAGAACTTTTCGGCCTCATCGGCCATCTGTTCTGCGTGCAATGTGCCCTGCCCACTGCCACTTAAGTTTGGCAATTCTTCGGGCTATGTCGGTTACCTTGGTTCTCATGCGGATCTCTTCATTCCTGATTCGATCACGCAAGGAAACTCCAAGCATAGCCCTCTTCATAATGTTAGTATAGATTCCGATTTTTTATGACCGGCCTGTCAGACGGTCGTTACGTAGGTAATATGGTATTCACGAGTGGCCATGCTTTTTAATATAAATCCGTTGCAGCAATAATTGTCTTTGAGTCTCATATTTTTACTACCACAAGCTGCTCTCATGCTTGGGCACTACCCCCAAAGCACGAGTTCCGTAGTTTCGGTCGAAGTTATGGGCCTTTCCTACTCCGTATCACTTACGGATACAAGATTAGTTCGGGGCCCGAAATAAGACTTAATTACAACACGATTTGACAGTTCTCTGTAAGTTCGAAGTGGTTTTGCCCGTCTGAAAAAATATTTGTCACTTGTTTTGACGGATCAAGTTTTTTCGGACGGGTCCGTATTTTCGTTGACGGACTTAGAGAGTAGACCCACTGATACGAGGCAAGAATAAGTCCTTTTACGGCTCATCCAGTATTTTTCAACAGTAGCTTTTGAAAAGCACGTTGAAAGTAAGTAACCTTGTGTCTACAAAGCCCAATGTACCCTAGTATCTAGCCCAGACTAAGGTACTAGATTGTAAGGTTATCTTGCCATAATATCGGACGTCAGGTCTTCGTTATTTAGGAGTAGCCTCTGCCATCGTAGGCTTACTACAGGGATAGGCGGTAGAAATGATAAATTATGTAACCAACCTATTTCTGTAAATTTGTTAAAAATAAAACTAGGTGAATCAGGTGTTTCCAAATTGACTACTCTGAGAAGAAATACCGTAACCTTCTAAAGTCCAGACATAATCTTGGTCAGGCCATATTACATTAGTTAGATTTTGCACTTAAGGTGAATGCGCAGTGGCAGAGCGCGAAATTCAAATTTTGTTATGTTTTTTGCAATTTTCAGGTGAGTGTCAGCTTGTTACTTGATCAAAATATGATTTGCGACTATAACATGTACGTATTTACAGATTTATAATCATTAGAATCAATAATACATCTTTCTAAGTTAAATTTGTTCCATAAGAACAAATTTCTTATGGAAAAGTGCTTGTGGAAGAAATCTAACTTATAAGAGATATATTAGACATTCTAATGACTAAATTCTGTAAACACGTACCTGTTATATTCGCAAATCACATTTTGATCAGGATACAACCTGATACTGACCTGAAAATTGCAAAAACGTAAGAAAATTTGAATTTCGCGGTCTACCACTGCGCATTCACCTTAAACTTGACTGCTAACATAAGTTAATTAAGCCTAAGCTCTCCAGGGGGACATGCCAAAGGAGAACTCACTGGTCTTATGCAATTACTTCTAATCTTAAATGAAATCTGACAAGCGAGTCCTTGGTGGTTGATATTGAGGATTGGACATCCCTGTTTCGCTATGGACTGCCCCAGTAAGATCCAAGCTTATTGTAGTACACAAAATATTCATAAACTTTACTTTAATAATAGTCCTTTTTCCGTCAATCAAACCCTTTCCCCAGTTAGGCAATATTTCAAGAGTAACACGGCACACGTAAAACGCCAAAACAGCTCGAGTTTCCATTTCTTTCTGAAAAGGATCGAAACCTGAGATACTATCTTTCCTTATAAGTTTCGCGTTGAATGGCGGTAATGGCTTTTTCGGTTTCTTATTTAACTATAGTGTAAAGCTTTACAAGATGTCTGCTCTAAATAAATTCTGGTCATGGCAGATTCTAGAGGCGAAAATTATTTTACTCTTCATTTCAAAACTGGAGAGTAGGGCTAGTTTTTGTTTGGTTTTTGGCTTATGCCTGTCTATAAAATAATGCAATTCTCTGGGTTTATTATTTTTCTTTAAACCAAGCCTATAAAAAAACTCCTGTTAATCCTCAACTCAGCCTATCGCAGTCCACTGCTGGACATAGGCCTCTCCCAGGCTGCGCCACAACACTCTATCCTCTGCCTTCCGCATCCACTCTGTCCCAGCCACCTTTTAATCCACCAACTCGGATTTTGTTGTCACGAAAAGTCGTCTAGTGAACCACGTTTCGGCACGATAAAACGATTTAGTTGGGTTTCTACTAAGGAAAACTCATTTTAAGGGTCAAATTGGTGATCAACTAAATGTGTTAGAGCCATTGAAAAGCTAAGCTTCTTGCCTTTTTCTAAGCCTAGGTTGTAGGAATATTAACGAAACATCGGACATGCTCCGTATTTTTTCTTGGCTTTTACGAGTAGCACTTCGAATAACAATTGTTAGTATTGTATTGTAGTGTCTGTTTCAAAAGTGTGTGATGAAAGTGTAAACAAACTTTTTTCAGGTTTAATTCTTACGCAATCACTCACTAAAGGGAATTAGTAACAAATTCATTTGTATTTGGCACTACTCATTTTCGAATTTACTCGCCCGAAACGAGCCAATCGATACTTTAAAATATTGAATGTATTATTTTCAATACTTCTTATAAGTTTTTTTTTTTTTTTTGTTTTTTCTTTTGTATTTAGTTTTTTTTTTTTTGTATATTAGTACCTATATTTACTTATATTTGAAAATATTCAAAACACGAGTAATTGCACCTACCACTGTTTGTCTCTGCATCACCCAAAGGTCGACTAGTAGAAAATGCCTTTGGCATTAAGTCCGCCTCTGTACATTTCTGTGCGTGAAGTATTAAATAAATAAATAAATAATTAAATATTTCTGCAGTTCTCAATTTGCTAGTAAATAAATTAATTTCATGCAAATCGCCTACATTAAATAGTATATTATTTAAATGTCTTGATTCGCCCGTTTCAGGCGAGTGAATTCATGCGAATTTACTAAGCCAAATTCGCATCCACAGTCACGTTTTTGATCCATTTTTTTATATTTTCATCGATATTTTTGGAACAATTAGTAAGTTCCTAAAGCTTCAAAGTGTCTCTACCTTTAACATTATCCTATTTCATCTTACCTTTGTCAGAACATAACAGCGTAACATTGTCAAAATTCCATCAGTCTGGTATCTGGCTCCGTATCAACGCAAATACATATTAATGGCATAACTGGGAACTATACAGTTGTACCTGAATTATACAGTAACCGCTGGAAGCTGTCGCGTTTCAATAGACAGCGTACGTAACCATTGTCACAAGTTGCCGCATGTCTAGCCGGAAGTTATACATTGACTTATTAGTTGTTACTGCAGCTCTAGTTATAACCAAATAACCACTGTTTCTGTTCGTTAACATCTAGTTTTAATTAGGAACTAACTTTAGTTGTTCCAACTGGAATTTACTGCAGTTGTATGTACTGCTCTCTACCCGGCAGTAATGTTAATACTGCCGTATTTTACTGCTAGGGGAATCTAAAGAATCCGCTCAGGATCTCCTTCATTTTCAACTCATTGTCTTTGAGAATTTCTGAACAAGTTTGCAAGTTATTGCGCTTGCAGAATTTCGTCCCTAATCTCATTTTGTTCCGTAATCGTAACCCATAACACAATTGTCTCGTTTTCGACCCCGATTTAACTAAGGAATTGTTATAAAGCAGGTATTCACGATCTGATTTCCATAGTTAGATTATATTGCAGTGTTAGGTAAGATTTGGTGATGCGAATTTCTGATCTCGAATACTTGGATGACAAAGAATCGATTAGTAATACTTGATGTATTCATCGTATAAGGAACAACTGTACTCAAGGTTCCTTTAGTTAAATCGTACTGCAGCGAACATTACTTCATTCATTTGATTGAAAACGAAACTGTTTTAAGCTATCTGTGCTGTTCCCAAACCGTCAGAAACAATGATAGTTATTGGAAATCCGATCCGGAATCGTTAGCTGTCTTTTTTTTTATTGACGTCTCACTGGTCTATCGGATTTCCGAAACTTCTGATTCAATTCTAGTTAAAGCTGAGTCTACCGATGCATTTTTAATTACCATTCCAAGATATATTGGCTTTGTACGTTTCTGTAAATCACTGACGCCATTTCTGGGTAGAAAGGCTTTCAGACATTTATAAACGGTTCTTCAATTATATATTCATTCCCAGTAGAGCTTTGGGTTCGTTCGAATAATCCTCAGAAGTAGATCTTAACATTCAACAATAAACTTCCTATTCGTCAACCTTTAGGACAAAACGCCTATTGAGTCCTAAGTGATCCAACCTTTACAAATTTTCAGTGGTTATTAAAAATAGAGGTTCATATTGATGGGCAGGACAAACCACAATAGTCTATTGTGGAAACCTATATACTGTTTGCTCGTGTATGTAAAAACAATAAGCGACCGCATAGATAGGCGGTGTTCCATTTACATCCCATCCAGTGAGATCACTTTATGTACAACACGACGCCATTTACGTCGACACTTGTATTGGCTCAGTGGTACTAGCAACACAATACTCTGTGCACTTGACACAACAATTTGTACTCGTAATTATAGCAGATTACTTCTCCTGAGTGATCCACATTTTCCTGCGTAAAATGGTACATTTGTAGCTCCGTTTTTTCGACGCCTATTTAGTATTCTTATCACCTTTGTGCCTGGGACGTAATACAAGGAAGTGGCTCCGGATTCTTCGGGAATAGCTTCAGCCGACCAATTTTCTGAGTCTCTAGTACCCGTTTCTCGACGCCTTGTTTTTTATTTCCTAGCTAAGTAATTGATATGTCTCGGGGGTCACAAAAAACGTATCTGTCTACAATAAGTAACAAAATCGCGTTTGTTTTCGTATCGTATCATTTCCACAGTACAAGGTTAACCACTCCAAATACGTTGCGTCCTTACAGGGATTTATTTCACAGAAATGGAGGATGTTACGAGAATTTGTAATCACGTTTTTATACTTTCGTTCTCATTGTTTGAGTAATCTTAGCCCGATTCTCGTTATCGAATGAAATTAGCTGTAAATGACAATCGATATTTCTAAAAGTTTATATAAGAAAACAACATCTAAAAATGACTACATCTTCGGAACTGTTCGTGATTTCGCGGTCGGCGTACGAATGAAGAAATCAAGAAGATTAAAAATAACCCAGTTGTATACAGATGGAACTCCAAGTGGCGGCGGTGGCACACCTAATGTGCGAATTGTGCCTATTTCTGCCTTTTTTATTTTACCTTTGTTGCTCGTGTGACTGCCATCGCGACTGACTTATTCCATTCCTCGTACTAAGACTGCGGTCCCACGACTGTGCTGGTTTCAGCGTAAACTACTGCTTTAATTTAAAGTTGCCAGGTCTTCCCATTCCGAATATGGTTAAATCCAAGCACAGACGGCCATCAGGGACATCCTCTTTCAAAAGAACGGAACGTCGGAATCCGAATACAATTAAACGAACAACGAGTGTGGTTGGACCAAGATTGTGCCTTTGCGGACAGTTTGCCCATTTGTGGTTATTATGTAATCAGATCCCGTACCCAATGTCTTTGCTCGAAAGCGTTCCGAAATAATATCAGAAACGCAAAAACTGGAGGCTAACGCAAAAGTTGTGATCACCGAAGTTTCTCATTACTTTTTAACATTTCATTAGATACGTTTACCGTTGTTTTCATTTTATTGGTGATAATGATGGCGGCCTAATGAATTGTGCGACGAAATTAGAAATGTTAGCGTATTTTTATTTCCGTGGCGGCAAAGAAGCCCAAATATTGGTATCAAAGATCGATATTTAATGCTGTTGGTATTATTTTGGGCAGGCATTACAGCGAGGCGGCTTTGTTTACTAAAATATTAAAGGCCCTGCGTATTCTGTCTGAATTTTAATAAGCGACGCGATGCTGTCTCCTACTTATTATCGATTCAGAATCAGGATTCATAAAACGAGATATTTCTCGTTTTATGAATCCTGAATAGACTGAATAGAATCTGTTTCAATAGAGTTTGAATAAAGATAAGGATTTGGTAACTTAGAATATTTCTAGTTGTTCCGTTACTGCGTTAGTCTCCAAGTTTGGAGTGCACTTTAGATTTCGGGCACTACCTTGCCAGATATCATGTTATTCTCTTTCTACGAATTCTGTGTAACGCCTGTTGGCAACGTGGCTTTGTGTGTTGCCATCTCAACCGTCAACATTTTCTGTGTGGTACACAAAACAAGGGATTAAAAAGAAGAGCTGATCTTTGTTTGTTTTTCACCGTTTCTCTGGAAAAACACATGCCCAACCTTTTAAATTTCACACACGATATTTCTATTCTTGTTGATGGGCGTACCCTTTTAGTTGTGGATGTTTACATAGACGTCACATAAATTCTCTTTTCTCATACTCCTAATAGAATATCGTATTGATGTGTGTACTCTGTGGTTTACGGAAATGTTTAGGTTATCCGCGAAATTGAACGGTTGAACAATATTTTGCCGGTTTTGTAAGGCCATGAGGATTTTTGCCGGTTTTCCGTAGGAAACCACAATAAGAGTTCTAATTTTATTTTGTTTTTCATAGTACTAAATACCGTAGTGCTATCTTTACCTTATGTTATTTTAGTCAGTGTAAATACCACCCTCTAAAAAGCTTCAACCTCAAAGACAATGTCAAAGTGTCAGCCATGTCACGCTACCCTTCGTTCTAGTCTACTGAAACTATGTACTCCAGTTAATTTAAATCCAGAATCAGACACACAAACCTCGTCTTAACTTAACTTTGCACTAATAAATCTTGACCGTAATCCATTTTCATTTGATTGAGTCTGAAATAAATAGAGATACACTAAGTTCGATTCTAAACGGATTACCGATCGAGGTAAGGTGTGAATCAGCATGTATAGAATAGGAATCTCGGGACGGGAGCCGCATTGCCAATTGGCAGGAGAGAATGCAATCGATACCTGAATTCTCGACTATTTCTTACTAGTGTAGGTACATTAATTAGTACATCGTTCAGCGGTATATTTAATAGACCTTACATATACTGCATTTCTCTATGCTACGTGTCGTCAATAGTGTTGCCTTTGCACGATAAAAGTATTATTGCATTGATAACTTTATGACTTGGTAAGATAAAATAACGGTTTCGAACCTTGATATTGACATTATTATTTTGCGGGGTTTCATACCTTGGAGCTGCAATAGATAACATTAAAAGTAAAAGGCTGGTGACGGTCGAGTCTTTTATTCTTCTTGGTCGAGTATGGTTTATCATCTTTGATCGACGCAGTAATTTTTTACTGTCATTTCATTTTACGGAATTTCAGCTGTTTGGTCTTTCGTCCTTGTTTATTGAGACTAAAGATCTTTGATTACGTGTGGAGCTTAAATTATTAATTTTCGCCACATTATCTGCCTTTTCTTTAACAGAGTGTCGTAGTTCAAAATGTTCACCTTCAATAACTATTTTACTTATTTAAATAGTTACCCTCCCGATAAATAGGTGGCCTTTAGTTCAGTCTGACGTTTGGATGCACAAAGTAAGGGTTTCCTGTCAGTTGCAACGTCTTCACAATTACTCCTTTGTTTTGTATTTCTGACTAATTATGCCTGCCTTTGGTTATGTTTCACTATTACTATTTCTCTGAACTTAGATTGTTAGAAACACGAGCTTGTTAAAAACATTTAGCAAAGGAACATAATCAATATAGTCCTCAGAATCTGATGCTTGTTAAAAACATTTAGCAAAGGAAGATAATCAATATAGTCCTCAGAATCTGATCCCATCTATTCGATATTTTTAAGTACAACTCTGAACCATGGAGGGAAGAGAAATTCCTCTTTTGACACGCGTCGTATACTATCTGGATCACCAAGAGAGACAAGCAAATAGAAACTACAGAGCCAACCACATATTTCTTAAATTCCACACTAACTTATAGAAACGTACTAAAACATCCTCTACATCATCACCACCATCATCATCACCACCATCATCACCACCACCACCACCACCATCACCACCATCATCATCACCATCATCATCACCATCATCATCACCTTCCTGTCCCTGTGCCATGTTACTTAGGGTCGGTGTAACACGTTTTTTCTTCCATTCTCCCCTGTATAAGCAGTCACGCTATCATTAACTCGCTTCTCTCTCATATCGCGATTCTCCATCCATCAAAGTTTATGTGCATCATTCATTTATTCGCATGCGTTTCTTCCCTCATCACATACCCATACCAAGCCAATTTCCTTTCACGTACATACGCACTAAAAACATACTTATACAAAATTGTTTTCTCAAATAACCTACGTATTCAAATTCTGGTGTACATAACACATAGCACAAGAAACTAAATTCAATATTTAAATTAAAGCGCGGGTTATCTACATCTCATTATAATACGCAATATGAGGCTCATGGTATCGCACCTACATACATACATTAACTGTGGATTCAGTGCTAGAAATGTGCTTATTATAAAAATAGTATGTTTTATTTAAACACATGTGGATGATTCCCTTCTAACTTATATGTACAGTTTGGCACGGACATGGACGTGGAAACTTACAAACTGTTTCCATGAATTCAGCACATGATTCTAGACCCCCTAGATAAGAAAACTTTCGTTGATTTTTTTTTAAACCGCTGTTTCATACCTACGCGGTCAAAATTTACTGTTTTTTTTAAAATAATTAACCGTTAACATTGTGCTTAGAACCATGTACTGAAATCGTGGAAGCAGGTTGTCCGCCGATGTCCCTACCTGTAGCACCCTGTATATAAGTAAGAAGAGAATCATCAACGTTTTTTCCAAGAAAAACTGATTTTTGGGATGTCAGGGAAGAATCTGCCGTCATTACGGGCAGCCAGAAGCCCAACAGTCTGGCACTCAGCCTTACCAAGGGATACCGTATTACCTAGTATTGGGTTGTGATGGTCATTTAGGCAGGTACCTTCATGTAAAATACTGGTATACTGCATCCGGTTAGACTGGAAGCCGACCCTAACTTTGTTGGGAAAAGGCTAGGCATATGATAGCGAAGAATCGACATACGCTTTGCTCATCCAACAGAGTGTATGAAGAAAATTGTCCAGTGGTCTCAAACTTAATCCATTATGGTGCCAAAATACAATAACTCCCTTTCGAAGAATCTTGATGGAGGCAGGGTAAATTTGTGTCTTCTTCTTCTTCTTCAACCTTTGGCCACCCAATGCTGAGTGTAGGTCTCTTCCAAATCTCTCCACTTTTGGCGGTTTTGTGTCGTGGCTATCCAGTTTTTTCCGGGTGAAAAATACCGAAATACGGAGACGAACGAGACTCACAGACATAGCGGAAGTGATAGCAAAAAGAAAGTGGAAGTGGGCGGGCCATATATGTCGTAGACTGGATGGGAGGTGGGGGAAAAAAGTGCTGGAGTGGAGACCACGAACGGGACGGAGGAGTGTGGGAAGACAACCGACTCGGTGGACGGACGAAATTTGTGTGTGAAGTAACAATTGAGCAAAACATTTGCAATTGTGCATACTCTCTTCCAACCGGTGTCCTTATTAGGTAATCTTCTAGTAGCATCTCTTTTTCCTCAGATCAGTCCTAAACTTTGGATTCTAGAAGTAGCTGTCTAAATAATACATTTTCTTTTAAGCGTATCGATGACAAAAAGTTCAAACATCTTTGACCCAAAATTCAGCTGCGCGAGCTCCGTTCACTGACTCAATCATAAGATCATCAAATGACAGGTGACAGGGCATACGGTGCTGGAAGGAAGGTTGGCCTGTTTGGGGGGAGGTGCCGCATATACGCACTTGAGATCTGAGTATAAAATAATAAAAATGGGTCCTGGGGAAACATAAATTCAACTTAGGCACATAATGCTAGTCAAGCGGCAAAGATTACTTCAATCCTAGAAAAGACTCCGAGAATCGATAGACGAAAATGGGTCCCTACGGAGCAGCTGACGACCCATCGTGATTTATGCATTATGCGGTTTTTCAACCCACTACATCACAGAAAATCGTGAGAATTCGATAAAATCCTCCATCGTTTTACTTAGGCTAGTAATGAATGTAAACTAAATGTGAAACTCACTCCTTTTTAAACCTCTTTGCTTGTTTAGTATGGGCACGGAGCGTAAAGAAAGGATTATTTGTGAAGCAAAGGTCAAATTGTAGTGGCTAATTCGCAGCTCAAAGGATTCCATTGAAAACTCAACTTTCACTTCGAGTAATAATAGTCTAAATATAGCTTTTATTTTAGAAGCCAGTCTGAGGCAAAATAAATTCTAGATTTAAGGTAGACTAGCGAAATTTTTTTCGGTTTGTAAAGGCTTTATAGGTCGTTGACTTGCAATGGCTGGATGTCCTCCTTAGCTGAATGTGGACAGTGCTTAATTAGAATGTCGCACAAGTACGACCTTTTCAATTTCGGGAGGACACGAAATGTAAAAAATTTGCTCGGTGTAAAGATGTTTTCATTGAAAGCGTGACATCCATTTTTCAAGTGTGTGAGAGGTAAGGAAAGATTCCTAAAAAACAGTTAATTTGAGATGGGTTTTAGGGTCCGCAGTTCGAAAGTATCACAGTAAAGTATAATGTCGTGTCAGGTTGGTAACCTAAGCCCTATCTACTAGTTCAAAAACCGTTTTAACTTTTACGACTTTCGCGTGATGATAACAAGCAACATTTATACATTATATGTATACATTTCTTTTTACCACCAGACCAGAAATTATTTCTAACCACTTAGTATCTGCAACTGCAGAACTCTAGGGCATAGACATAAAAATTGTCTCATTTCAAATGGGGGTTTTTTCTGAATAGAAGTGTCTAAAGTTCGCCGCTTGATCACATCGATCCGGCTGATGGGCTGATGGCAGTGAATATTTGCTCGAATGTTTACGACACTGATTACGACTGGCCGGCCATAATGAGAAAACGGCACAAAGCTTGCAAACTTCGTGAAAAACCTTTTTGGTGGCGAAGAAAAAATAAAAAAAGTTTTACGTAAAATCAAAAGGGTTTTGCAAACGGGCCGTAGCCTGATATTTACGTGTACATTAACTGAAACAAAGGTAATTATTTTATACGTAATTTTATTTTGCGCCGTGTTTCGTGTGTTCGCTGGGCCGAGAATGGCATAAAGGTCTCTTACATTACATTTATTGTTTGAATAATTAAACACTTAACGCGAAATAATCTGTTCTTTATATTTGTTTTGTCCATGTTTACGGCATGTAGGAATAGCATGGATTACTTCCTAATTTCCATAAGGATTTCGATGAGGAACAATGGTTTTGTTAGATTTGAAACTTCAACATAATCGCCAATTTATTGGTCAATTGTGGTGATTACAGTTCTTACCCTCTAAGATCATTAAAATCAAAGCATAGAAGTATTTTTAAATGAACATTTTTGACAAAAAATGTTAAGTAGTACTTCACTGCTATTGCAGCTACATAAATGATGCTATAGGTATCCTGTTTATCAAATGTCTTATCACAGTATCAATATGCTGGCACTGATATTGGTGTCGTTCCGTTATCAGTGCAGTGCCGATCCTAATTTATGTGATGTTTATTTAAGACCGATGCTGTTGACTTGTTTACTCGGCTTGCTATACTGTCAATAATATTGTGATGTATTGCTGGTACATTGAGTAACGATATAAAAGGTATACTTAAGGATATATTAATACCATGTCCACTGGCTATGGACAGTGGAGTAACAGTTACCTCACAGTTTCGCAAAATTTAATAGTGTCGTGAAATTAAAATTGCAACTTTGTGAAAAGATCTACTTTATAATACTGTGTTCGTAACTCTATAAAAATCAATCATTAAAGAGAAAGTCGCTTTTGAATCTTGCCTAAGTGTAGGTGAGTATGCTCGTGAATGTACAGTGACCACTTGGTTGGTCAGTGGTCGCAAGCACAACTGGGGATCCAGTGGTTTCATCCCCAATTCCGGCAGTCCTCGCTTACAGCCCGGAGTCTGCATTTGTACCCGGTTGATTACCATTGTCAGTCCCCCTGTTACGTAGGGCTGTAACATAACTAACGAAATGAGGGTAAACTATACGCCTTTTCAAGAAATGCGTCGTACAATCTTTCCCAGTTCTAATTATCTGTTGCCCAGACATAACCCGGGTAGAATCAGCCCTGTCTTATCAAGTAATTAAAGTCACCTAGCTTGTCCCCGGAGATCGGCTTCCAGCTTACGTAGATGCAGCTGAATATCAATATTTTATTCAACGCTGGTGTCTTTGCCGTTGGAAATCCTTTGTCTAGTCCGTTAATGTACCTGTGAACTTACAAACTGACTTGGAAAAGCAGCTGATATATACTAAAATCATCATAAAAGTAAACAGCTTTTTCGACAAATTCACAACTGAATGGTACGTGTTTAAATTAATTTGTATTGTATTATTAAATTAACAACGGACGCACCAATAAAAAACAATTAAAACAAAAGTAACGCGCGGTCGATGCGCCGGATCATGTCTGACGTCACAAGTTAGGAATGCGTCCGCAGATTGCAATGCGGTGCGGCATCGATACGACCTCATGACGTCACTTACATATTGTCCTTTTATAGGAGCCCTAAACGGAAATAGTTATAATTGTTCGGTTCGTCACTCAATTACCGCTTTATCGTTTTTACGGTTCATAAAATTCTGCCAGTTCCGGCTTACAATAATCCGTTCACAGTGCTTGCGTAGTTCTGGCCAGATTTATCAATGAAGCAGGTAATAGTGTATGCTCAATTACGTGTTTTGTAATAGAATTTATCGACTTTAGCAATCAGAATAGGTCATTTTATGGGTGTCGTGGTCTGACGTAAATGTGGTGCAGCATTAGGTCATTGGTGCGCCATTGATGATTGATTGAAGTTTATAAACATAACCTATTTCTTGAGTGGAGACCTCGAAACGTCAGATGCATTGTAGGAAGATCTAAGGTCTACTCTCTAAGCACGAAAGTTTCGGCCGAAGTTACAGGCGATTCCTACTCCGTATCATCCACGAACATAAGATTAGTGAGGTCCGACCTGACACCACGATTTGACAGTTGTCTTCACTCCTGATGTCTAAAAAGTTAATTAATCGGGTGTAAGGTTCACTCCGAAGTTTGAACTACCTTCGGACGGGCCCGTATCCTCGTTGATGGACGTAGAAAGTAGGCCCCTAGGCTGGCTGGGTGAAGTGACGATTTTCGCAGTGTGGCTGGTGGCAGCTGGCTGAGAGTAGCTGAGGATTTAGTCAAATGATGAGTGATTCGAGAGGCAGGAGTAAACGGCAAAACTGATAATGATGAAGAAAAACAAACTGTGGCTATAAATACTACATATAGCCCCAAAAACGTTAGAAAAACGGGGAAGAGAAAGACGTGATTTCTTAGAAATATCTACAGCGATAATTGAATAAAATGAGGCTTACATAAAACAAGCAAATGTCTCTCATAAAGCTTGTAGTAGAACGCAAACTAATTATTCTCCGCCCACTGCTGGGTCGGGGCCGGGGTGCCCTTCCTTTGCGGGTCACGATTACGAGAACTCTTCAAAAAATAAAATTCAAGATATTGAAATTAATGAAAGCAAACCGGACGATTGATTGATATTAAGCCAATAAACAATTTGAGGAAAAGCTGACTTATAAAAACAACATTTTCAATTATTTCAGAGAACTTGTTTATTTGATGTGAAAGCTTTGTTAAAAAAAAAATAGAGAGTACAATAAGTATTTGTTAGAAGTTTTCTGAGAAACGGTTTCTTGAAGAACTAAATGTTGTTTTTACTTCTAATGTACACTGTCCTTCAAGATACACGATTCTCCTAGTTTGAAGGGCAGGGGTCTTACTTATCTGTATTAGCCATACCTATCTTTTACTAAACAATCTCTGATGTTACCTAGGCTAAGTCTTTTGTTAAATAAATGATTACTTACTTACTTACTTACTTACTTTGTCGTCCTCTTCATTATTGTTACTTAGCTTGTAGTGCTTCACTGCTGGGAAAAGTTCTCATATCATTCGGATAAAAACGTTCACTACGTTTGTCGTAATTACTTGCTTCTTCTTAACGATTCAAGAAAAGGCATGTAAATTGTCGCACCATCTTCTTCCTTGTCTACCTTGACGCCGTCTTCCTTTGTTTTACTCTCGTCATCAATACAATCTCCAATATTAATTCTATAAATCATATGCTTCACACGATTCAATTTCGATTCTAAACACAGTAGTGTTTAGAATCGAAACAAGTATGTTTCAAATACAAAAATGACATCAACCTACCCTAAATAATCACTTTGATAATTCCACAAAGCCTTCCATTTCCGTGACTGTCGACATAGCGGTTATTGTCTCCTACCTGCTGAGCCTAAAATTATCACGTAAGTCGTAATTATACCCCGTCATGCATGTGAGGAGGCTAATTTAATGCTTAGGGTACCGTATGTTTGGTAAGTGCACGGAGCTATAAACGGTGATATGATTATTGCGTTTGCTAGAGCAATAGAGGCCATAGGAGCTAGATAAGCAAATTTGCTAGAGATACTTCAATAGATTTCTGTTGATACCTTAGTTGACAGTGGTGATGGTGAGTTTTTAATGGAAGGCGGTTCAAAAATGTGTGCAAAGATTGATAGGCACGACACCGGTAGTTGTCAAAACAGGGAAGACGAAAGTAATCCGATTAAAGAGGAAGTTGCGTAGGCAAAGAAGAATGCACTAAGAATTAAAGTCACTCTATGTGAAATTCGTCTCGTACATAAGCTCCTTACGATTGACGCTAATTATCGCATTGATATCCTAGATATTAACAATATGCACAATTCCATTGAGCTTACGGAAGCTAATTGAATTAATTTGCAACGTTAGCCTTGTCTTAATGCAGGCAAGTGTCATCTACCAGCTTGCCGGATGCGGGTGAGTATCAGTATTTTACACTGAAATGAACCTTAGCTTTAGTATAGTATAGAACTGAGGCTGAGGCTAGATTTAGTATAGCTGTATCATCGGGTAGTAAAGCTAGTCCGGTAGTAGGATATTAATTTATCTTGAATCTAAAAAACAAACATGAGAAACAGTTATAATTTACAACAAATTGTCGTTTTATGACTTCCACGCATATAGAACTATATGGCTAGCATCAGTATAACTGTGCGTTATTCCACAGCTATTAACAGTAGACATGATAACAGCAATGTCGTCATGATTATTGTAATTAAAATTGTTCACGTGAGTCGTCTAAATTCACGGTTGAAACTCACTGCACATTCGCCAGAGCTAGACCCAAATGAATGCATCGATCCTCCGAACGTTCAATTCCAATTACTCCTCGCCTCCTTTTCGATGTAAAAACAGTGGAACATTTTCATCTAGAATTTTCCACCAACACGTTTAATTATAAAATCAATCATTTGATTTTACTGTGTCGTTGTTATAAGGATTCACATTAATTACGCAAACCGCTCGTTGGCGTTTTAATCGAGCTTCGTTGGAGTGTAAACTGTCGCAAGCGGCTTGGTCTAACTCAATCATAGTAATGCATTGTACTCTATAACATAACAATGTTAGTTGAACAGGAAGTACGAACAAACTATGCTTTGGTCCTATTTGTGCCGGGACAATATGCAGCGTGCCGATCGATACACGATACATTTGATATCTCCCTCGTTAAGCCACTTAAATTGTTTACGAAACACGGATTATCAGTATTATTGTACAACCTACTCGTTCAATGTCTTCGATATATTGTTACGTGATCGGTTCTGCTACTTCTAAAGACGGGCTTCCCTGTTGATCTTTGTAAGGGACGAATTTGAAGGGGAATGTAAATGTTGATTTATGACGCAATTTCTTCGAGTGGTTTGCTGAATTCATGTCCTTAGTTTGTTGTTTTAATTGATGTAAAAACAATTAAATGGCTGTTGGCTTTGGACCTAATTTTTTGGCTGGTTCTGAGTTTTAGTAGACTCTAAAAAGCAGATCTGTCACAAAACTCGGAACTCTTGCAATGTATTTCGAGATAAATCTTAAGTCTTGAAGCCTTATCACAGTCTCCCACATCTGATCGGCCATCACAATTTCTGCCACAATCTTAATTAAATCAGTGCAGACCGAGTACACGGGGTGGTGCACTATTTTATACGCGTTCAAATTCAATTTACTTTCGAGTCACTGACCTGTTAGTACGTCTGGTTGTCAACAATGTGTTTATTGATTGGTTTATTATTAGTTGGAAAACGTGTCAATAATCTATGCAGTTATGTCAACGGTAAGTCCCCATCCTGACATGTGACGTCATAAAATTGATGGACAATAATTGAGGCATTAGTGACGCAAATTGATATAAATTTTATATAGCATTCTATTAATTCGTTAAAACGTTTCATGTTCGCTTGCCCGTATTTATTAATAGCATTATTTTAAAATTAAGAATTTATATTACAGCAGCGGCCGGATGTACGCGTAATTGCAATTAATAGGACTTGTAAGGGAGAATAACATTTATTTTTAAGTGAGATCAATAGTCCCGTGAGATTAATGCTGACTATCCACAGTTTTATGATAGGGCCTGTGTCAGCTATAGCAAACTCTGGTTTTTCTTCGTCGGCAATTTAGATTTTAGACGTCTCTATTAGAAATCGCTAATGATCTATAGGCCGTGTATAGAATAAGAAATGAGTACATAAGAGGAAGCCTGAAAATGGCAACGATAGCTGAAAAGTTGTGTGGAAATCGGTTGTCATCGTATTGGCATGTGATACAGAGGAATGAGGTAAACGTCGTGAAGAAAGTTTTGAGTATGAATGTCGATGGCTATAAGAGTAGGGGGACACCAAAGAAACGATGGATGGACTGTGTGAATGATGATATGGTTAGAAACGGTGTGACTGCGGAGATGACCACTAATAGAGAAGACAAATGTGGAAGGACAAGAAAAAGAAATGTTGCGCCGATGCAGGGGCAGGAGAATTAATGATTTATAGCCGTTTATGCTGATGTGAGGCGACAGACGTTAGTCATATTCTGAATTTTCATAGTGTTGATAAATTGTTCAAATTTTGCTAGTCCAAAACTTCGCTACTTCCACGGCGTTATCCGTGGCAGCGCAGAGGTCACTTTGACTGCATGTTTCGGGACACAGAGCCTATGCTCCACCTCCTAGGCTCCTATCCTGCCCCCTGTGAGGTGGAGCATAGTTTGAGACAGCTCCACATCTTCATAGAGTTGATAAATTGATAATCTTCTTGACAGTTGTTAAATTTTTTTCGGCACAACTTCGCCACTTCACTGCGTTATCGGTGGCAGCGCAGAGGTCACTTTGACTGCATTTTTTGAGACACAGAGTCTAGGTTCCACCTGAATCCTGCCCTCTGTGAGATGGAGCATAGTTTGTGACATAGCTTCATAGTGTTGATAAATTGATAATCTTCTTCGTGTCACCGGCACTACAGTTGATCAAATTTTGCTGGCCCAACTGCCACTTCCACGGCGTTGTCGGTGGTAGTGCAGAGGTCACTTTAGCTGCTGTTTTGGGGCACAGACGGCAGGATAGGAGGTGGAGCATAGTTTGTGACTCAGCTCCACATCCACATCTTGCTGCTGTTCCTTGGATGTAGCCTCTCTTTACGAGGTACGATTTACACCTTCCGTCTTGGGTTCGGAGACGGTTCAGGGACTTCCAAATTGACCACGGTGAAGAAGAACCACTCTTTGACAGTTCAAAAGTGTGTGTAAATGGTTTAATTGATATAAATGCTTTGAGTTTTTGGGTTTGAAGGTTTGATAGATATCTAACGTGTAGGTGACGGTCGAAGAGCTTATCTCATTATAATGACATCGTTTGCCAAATACAATAAAATTAGTCGGAATAAAAGTTAGTAATGAAACTATAAAGCGAGACGTGCCTTATCTATCATTGTTATTAGAATGAGTCAAAAGTGTTTTAATCGTGACCTTTTACAATTAGGAGAGATATGGTTAAATAATGTGCTTGTACGACCAGCAATGACGGCTTAGCATGACGGTTTCTATTTCTACTCTACTGTAGAATAGAAATCACTTGTCTACATTTCTCGGTGAAAAACTGTCAACTGTCTATACGTAAACGTCATTTTTGTTTACTCTTCCGACGACAAAACGCGTGTCTACGGTTTTCGTTCTAAGCCTGCTAATGTATGAACGCAAACGAGGCAAAAGAAAAGGACTTTGTAAGGATCGTAGAAGGTTGCGTTCAGTTTCTGCCTACCCTCGTGGGAGAAGGCGTGAGTGTATGTTAGTTTGGGTTATTAAATAACATTTTATATGAACAAAGTAAATCTGCTTTTCCCCAAAGACGTAAATCGCAGCTTAGCCCTACCGCGTCTAAAGATTGTCGGGTTTCTGTTCCATTTTGACAGCTCCGCACCATGTGGCCTACTCTCTAACTCCGTCAACGAAGATACGGGCCCGTCCGAGAGTAGTTCGAAACTTCTTAGTGAATCCTACAGCCAATTAACTAACGTTTTTTGACGGGCAAAAGCATATCGGGAGTAGGGACAGCTGTCAAATCGTGTTGCCATTCATTCTTAGTTCGGGCTCCAAACTAATCTTCTGTCCGTAAGTGATACGGAGTTGAAAACGCCCGTTACTTGGACCGAAACGACGGACTTCGTGCTTACTGAAATTACCGGGACCTACCCATAATCGTAGAGAAACGCCATTACCTGTAAGTCCACCTTCGGACGGACGTTATCGTGGCGGACTTTTTGCGCGTGCTGGATCTTCAACGCACTGCTCAGCGCCTCAGAGTTGAGAATCCAACAATGTGTTTTTTCAACGCGCTGGGAAGCACTCCGTTGCATTCTCAATGCTCGGTTCAACAACGAGAGTTGAAAATCCAGTAGCGCGATAAATCCCTTCGAGATATTTTTACGTCCGTTCTTACGTGGTCTTCTCAACATGGACTCCTTCGCGTTACTTAATGAGGAAATCATCGCGTTTACCACAATATTACAAACATTATTATTGTTATAAATAGAATTTGTTGAGAATAAATCTCAACAAATTCTATTTCAAACTCAAAGCATTTATTTCAAATAAACCATTTACAGGCACTTTTTAATTGTCAAGGTCTGTGAGTTAGAAAGATGAAGCTAGTTGCCCATTCCAAAGCATAGTAGGTACCTATGGAGAAGAACGGGCAAGAAACTCCATGGACACTCTTTTAAAATCATGATATTGTTACTTACATCATTATATTGAAATTATCAATGTAACAACGATGTAAAAAGACGTGCACATTAAAAGCGTCCGTAATTAAAACAATTCCAAATTCATAACAATAATAAAGATCCTCAAGTACACACGTAAGCACAGCACCTACAAGAACGACAAGCAACCCAAAATTTAACCCTCCAACATCTCAGACATACGAGATTCCCTTTTGATGTTTTCCTCTTCACCGTCTCGTCTTAAGATAATAATCTGTCTATCTCCTTTAATTCTCTGAAGGGATGTTTCAGCGTAATTTTAACGAGATTAATTAATATTATCAACTACAAAGTTATTGTTTAAATATGAGGTTTAGTGAGGTCGTGGGTAAATACTAACAGGTAAAGCTACGCTTGCCGCGGTTGGTCGGTGGATGGGTGACCATCTTTACATACCAAGACCCCTCCGTGCTTCGGAAAACACGTTAAGCCGTTGGTCCCGGCTGTCATTTGTGGATCTTTGACTGTCGTTATGGGTCGTCAGAAGCTTACTTACTTCTTATCAAGGAGTATCGTATTACCCAGTGACTGGGATGTGGAGGTCAGATAGGCAGTCGCACCATGTAAAATACTGGTATTCAGCTGCATCCGGTTAGACTGGAAGCCGACCCCAATATAGTTGGGAAATGGCTAAGCGGATTATGATGAGGTTCAGAGACAAAAGGTCACGCAGAATTCTGAGTAAGCTCCCGTTCTCGCTACTAAAATATAGAACAATAGATTTGAGTTGAAATATACTGGGGTCAGTTTATTAATTTGTAGTAACTAGTATGGTTTCGTAATCTTGTTTGAAACGGTCTCTAGAGAGGAATTTTAAGTCTGGATTATTGTCTTAATGACCTGAATGAGGCAGTTGGAGTAAATTAGACCTTAGGTGAAGCTATGCATCTTTCTTTCTTGCTGTTGGCTGATTTCACCCAATCTGTGGGTCCCACGGCTTCACCCACGTGGATGTCGGGACAAAAAGTAGCCAATGTTACTCTTTATAGCATCAGCTGTCTAACAGTGAAAGTCCCGTCAAAATCGGTCCTGCCGTTTCGGAGGTTAGCCGGAACAAACAAACAGATTGACAAGACAAAAAATACAACAAATTGTTTTGTTTTTGTTATAAATGCCGTCTATACTTTCATAAGCATTTAGTATAAAAACTCTTATTTTGATATTACAAGCAGCAACTTGAATTTTATTTATTTGTATGGAAGATTTCCTGTTTTTTATTATAGAGATTGATTCCAAACTTTTTTATCCCATTAATCTTGATATTGTTACGAGCTTCGGGTTCGTGACAATTAAAAACTGTCAATAAAAATTACCAAAGTTGACACTTTAATTAAACACACAAATTACAAGACACAATTTCACTATTGATCACTTTAAATCGCACTTGAAGATCGCTTCAGATGTTCTCGCCTGTATCGCTTGACCAATACTCCCTTGGTCCCGATCCGCTCCCGCCTTTTATAGGGCCATAGAACATTCGGGAATCGAACCATCTAGAATCTTCGAGTACAAACCGGCCCCGACTGAACGGATGTTGATAATTCTAGAAGATTCTGGTATCGAACTTGCTAGATACATCTTGACTTAATTAATTCTGCTACCCGATACTAGATGGCGCTAGTGGTAACGAATTACTTTGGCTTTAGCGCGTAACAATATCATCATCGTCATTTCAACCTGACACCACCAACAGCTGGGTATAAACGTCCTTCATACTTCCCGGTTCTGTGCGAACCCGATATGCCAACTTTTAAAGCATATAAGATCGTTCCTTCATGTTTTCCTACAATTCTCATATCAGCATCATAATGTTTTCTTTGCTTTTACGAGGACGCAGTTTTCGCCTGCCTAGTTTTATGTCCACCAATTCTTCCGTGTCACATAAAATAGAGTACTAACTTGATCTAGGTATGAATGGAAGCGTGTCTTATCTTCCCTCATAAGTTGGGACTAAGACGTGTTGCTTATTTTTGCAAGTTATCGGCCATTTTGCATTCGTACTTTGAAGTTTAAAATAAGTTTTATGCATCAAAATAGACTACACGTGTGGTGATACTTAAATATACTAGGTGGGGCAAAGGAATGTCAAAAAGAGAATTAGTTGACAATGCTAACTAGGTTTTTATGATCAAGACACTTAGTCTTGACACCTAATCATAAAAACCTAGATTACGTACTACCCCAATCAACATATTTGTTAAGCTCTCATGAGATTTATTAACAGCTTGATTTATTAACAGCTTCATTTGGATACTAATTTCATAATTGTTTGCGGTTTTGTTGATATGCATGTTTCGGGATTGCCCGAATTAATCCGAACTCCATTCCGGATTTATCGGTGACGAATGATTCATGATCATGAGTCCGAAAGTAGTTAGGCAATCAACTAGTCGAGTAAACTGTCATTAGTGAACTATGGGTTTGCGACATTACATTCTAAACCAGACCAATTACATTAATATTAGTAGTATTAGAGAAATTTGTGAAGGAGAGTCCTACTAGCATTCATATTTCCCGTGTCACTGAGTGGCCATTACTTCTCCTGTTATTACCCACAACATGAGCCACTTTAGCTTTGTCTCTGGAATAATCACGTAACTGTCCCACCTGCGGTGTCCACTTATCATCGATTGAGCTGCCTTTTTTTTTTAGACAACGTTGGACGTAAAAATATCGCGACGGGTTTTTAGAGCGCAGTGGATATTCAACTCTCGGTGTTAAACCGAGTATTGAGAATCTAACAGAGAGCATCCGAGCGCGTCGAAAAACCACACTGTTTGATTTTAAACTCTTGGCGCTAGGCAGTGCTTTCAAAATCCAGTGCACGAAAAATCCCACCGCGTTATTTAAACGTCCTTGCGTACGTGGACTTACTTTCCAATAACATTACACATTCAAGTCATAATTATAAACACATACTAGTCTTGCTTAAATTACTCACTTACATAATTTCTGTAATAATATTTCTATTACACATTACTTTGTCGCAAAATATTACCCAACCTGATCGATATTTACGTTGGTACATCTTTGATATTGCTTCGAAATAAGTGTCAACGATGTATATAAGTGGCGATGCATGCATCCGTATAATAATTATATTGTTTTGATGTACGTTGACTTGAAAAAGCGTGGCAGTTGAGAGTATGTCATGCTCACTTAAATGTCTCGCTGATGGTGGCGCGTGTGTTGGATCATTCGGTTCCCTACAAAATGGTTGAGCTGGATGGTGCTGATCCACGCGTCAAGTTCGTGAACGGGCGCCGTCGGTTGAGACTGGTCATCTCCTAACTTCCATGGCTAATTTTAAATCTTATATTTAGAATTGTTTTTTTTTTACATTGTCTCACATATAGAAGCAACAAGAATAATGTTCCCAAGTTTTTGTAATACATAACATGATTAAAAAGAGTGTCCATGGAGTTTCTTGCCCGTTCTTCTCCATAGAGATCTACGTTTTGGAATGGGCAACTAGCTTCAACTTTCCAACTGGTCGACTTTTTGACAATTCAAAAGTGCCTGTAAATGGTTTAATTGAAATAAATGCTTTGAGTTTGAGTTTGAGTTTGAGTTTGATGTCATTCATATACTGAACGATATTTAAATCTATTTAAACGTATTGTTCTATATTTATTGTCAATGTTTAGAATATAATGTCTGTGGAACTGAAGCATTGAAATGGGTGTGTGAGCGGTGTCTCGATGTTTCAAAGGAAGTTTTGTTGTTCCATTTTGAATTGTGAATCTAATTAAATTCAGTGTATCGATGTTGGTCATTCGTGGTAGTAACATCTTGCCGGTTCGCCAGTATGACAGAAGACGGTTCTGTATTTACCAGTCTTCCACCATTGGAACTAAAAGGTTATTAATGTTATTCATTGTATTTGGAGAACTGTACTGAACTGAGAATGGTCATTTGCAAGACAGAAGGACTCCTAGATTTAAAGATTTTAATGAACATATCGTATTTGAACCGATTAAAAAACAAGATGGCTGCCATTTACGGAGTGTTAGGTTTTTTTTTGGATGTGAAATCATCAAATAACTTCTCCCGCTCTGGGTGGAGCGGGAGGGCGTGTCGGACTTTTACTGACTAAAACCCACCCGTGTTTCCTCAGTTGCCTGTGTGCCAGGGGCCACGGTAACGGAGTGTTAGGTTAGGGGGGTATTTATAAAAGTTCACTTGTCGATAAAAAATAGTACAAAAGGTGAAATTAAATAAGCTGGCAATACTTTACCCATGTGTTGGGTCTTGATATAGAAAACGTATGATTTAAAAAATAAAAATAATATTTTTCGTCATACCAGTTTTTTTCTAAACTTTAATTGACACTGACATGTACAGAGACAACTAAATAACTGATTAGTTATGATTTTTGGAAATACGTAAAAAAACAAAGTTCTATGAAAAATTAAAAAAAAACCAGCTGATCGATTACGGACATGGAGTGAGGAAAACTTATTTATAACTTATCGATATCAATACACGCGGGTAAAGTATTGCAAGCTAATTTATGTTAACCCTGTATAATGGGCCCTAATAGTATCGGTAACTGACAACTGTTCTCCAATCACTTTATAAAGAGAGCTATCTGAATCTGTTTATCACATTCTAGAAACGTCTCAAAAGAAGTCGCATTATAGAATTCAATGTATTTATGTTCGAGTGTTTATTCTAGTCTTTATACATAGCAACCTGAGGGCGTTCTTGAGACATCTTGAAGACGATTATGTCGGCAGTTTAACGTGCTGTTTTGTTAGTTTAGGCTAACCCTGGAAGCTTCGCCGTAGGGTTGCAATTAGAATCTACTACATGGTCTCTACCTTGAGCTTTTTAAGTTCTGAGTTGAGCTGCATGATAACTGATAATTGCGTGCACTGACTGTACCGGTCCACTCAATCTGTGTGGTTCTTTTTTCAAAAGACCATTTCAGACACCAATCGACATGATCTGAACAGGATTATGTCTGGACTTTAAAAGAGACTGGCTTCTGAGTTTGTTTCGGCCTTCTCAGAGTAGTCAGATAGGAAACGTTGACCTCATCTAGTTTTTAAGATATGATTGATGTGTTGGTACAACCAACTTACAGAAATAAAATCATTTATCTTATAGGAATCAGCCGATATTGGATCATCTCACTTACGTTACACGTATCCTTGTTATAGCAACGGGCCTGTGGAGGGTGCGTACGGTTCGCAACACAGCCCGGTGTCGCGGTCGGACGCCTCCACCGAGGACGCCGAGCTGTCGGCCGCGCTGGCCCACCAGCATCACCTAGCTATGCAGGTCAGTTACATGGTACGATCACACAATAGGCCTTGCCTTTTATCACAAGCTTTTATTTCGAAAACGAAGAGGTTGGGGCGACATAAATCTAAAAAAAAGCATGAATGCATGCGGTATTTAAACTGCAGCCTGGGACAATACATGGATTGGAGAGAGTTAAGGGTTATGGACCCGATTCTTAGTCCAGTCAATTATTATTTGGATGACACCTACGCTGTTGCCAATAAATACATTTTCTTTCTTGGTGTACTTTATCATTAGGAGTCTGGATTCGATGGCCAGTTACTACTTCGCCTTGTTACTTAGGTCTCAAACATAACTGGCGAAATGTGCGTAAACTGTTAACACACCTCTGCCTAATCTTTCGAGAATTACTGACGTGATGTCATGTTATTTTTGGAGTGTGTAAATTCGCAGCCAGAACGAAAACAAAATAAAACTCCGCGAATTTCTTAGAATCAACCGGCGAATTGACCTTTACACTCAATAGATATAATGAGATCATCATCAAGATAATAGGATTACAACGTAATTGGTCCAATTTTAGCTGGAATGATGCGGTTCGCGGTCTTTGGTCAGTACAGAAAAAAGGTATTTTGTGAGTTTTTGGGTGGTCTCATCAAAGCTGAAAAAAGGAGAAATAGTACGTTTACAAATAAATAAATATAATTTTAACTTCAATTAAATGAGGCATGATTGAGATTTTTGAATTCCGATCAGACGTGAAATTTGGTCAAATTATCTGAAATAGTTGTGATTAATTGACCACAAAAGCAACTACCAATACCGACTAACAATGTTAAATGGGATTTCATGTTTAGACGGGCGTTGATATCTGCGACACAGTTATTAACTTTTGTAGCTATCATCGTTTCTGAAATAAAAAACTTTTGCTTTTAATTAATTATCAAAGTTGACAAACAGATTAGCTTTGGTAACTGGTGGTTTGATAAAAAAAATCTGCGTAAATTTTTGCCTGTTTTAGTTTATTAACAAGATTGCATTATTTTTGTATAATGGTTATAAAATAAAACTGTTGTTTTCTACAGGCTGGCGACTACCCGGTAGTTGGTGCGGGCGTGGAGCCCGACTACGGACAGTATGTGTCGTCCCCGGCAGCGCACTATAATCACATGGGACATCTCACCATGGCGCCCTCGCAGAAATACCCCCATGTAAGTGTCACTTACTCAAATCTATAAATCTGACATAGCAAGGGTAAACCGAACGTAGATCTGGCAAGAATCGAGAGGAGGAAAACTGCATTTTCATTACGCAAGTTAGATTCCCCAATACTCATTTAAATTCCAGGCTTGCGCTTGCTCAACAAAACTGGAGCTAAACTAAATCCAGAACCGACGGAGAGTCATCATCAGCCTAGCTTTTCCCCAACTATTGTTGGGTTGCATCTGACCTCCACAACCCAGTAACTGGGTGACACGGTACCTCTTGTTAAGACTGGTTGTCAGACTTTCGGGCTTCTGAGAATACACTTACATTCTGCGATGGTATCTCAATCATCATCATCATCATTTCAGCCGAAAGACGTCCACTGCTGGACATAGGCCTCCCTCTAGCTCCGTCACTTCGACCGGTCCTGGTCGGTCTTCGGTATCTCAATAGTAACTAATATTCCATTCTTCGGTTATCCAGGTAATGGACTCAGTGTCAGTAAGCGGGGGAGGCAGCTACGCGGGCGCGGGTGGAGCAGGCCACTACGGTACTTACGGGCACTATGGTACCGCGGCGTACCCACCGCAGACAGCCTACATGGTCGAGACGACGCAAGTGCCGCAGTATATGGGACAGGTTTGTACTTTATGCCTTTAGGAATAGAGGCGATATTTGACTAGAATATTAATAGCATGGAGAGGACTCAAGTTGGGCAGTATAAGCAGCCTATAATTTTCCCACTGCTGGGACACAGGCCTCCTCTCGGTGAGGGAATGGGCCGTAATTCACCACGTGGGCCCAGTGCGGATTGGTAGATGTCACATGTTTTAGATTTTTTGGTTCTAGGGCAAGCTGGTTTCCTCAAAATGTTTTATTTCACCGTTTTGTTAGTTAGTCAGTATATGGTGACCAAATCAATCGGTTAGTGCCTTATTTGTATGAAATGAGGATCATTTTCGTGGTCACATTGTTAATTCGGCTATATTGTGCCAAATAATGAAATAAACGCAGACACGAGACAACAATGATTTTTTTGGAAAACCGCCGAAGTTCGTTTAAATCGAATGTGAAATGATTTTCGAGCCATCCCTACTTTAAAGTCTAAAAAATTAAATAATTGTTTGTTCTCAGGAATACGTGGAAGGTGCTGGCAGCGCTTCGCCCCGTAGCGCATCCCCGGGTGCTCTGCCACAACACAATCTACACCTACAACAAAGGTTTGTAACAGTTTATTTGACGACCATTTCCAAGTAATACTGATGCAAGGGCTTGCGGCTAAGTAGTAACAGCCGCAGGGGTCGATTAATCAGGTTAAGCTACGCTTACCGCGGTTGGTCCGTGGAAGGGTGACCATCTTTACTCACCAAGAACCCTCCGTGCCTCGATAAGCACCTTAAGCCGTTGGTACCGGCTGTTATTCGTGGATCTTTGACAGTCGTTACGGGTACACAGAAGCCCATAAGTCTCACAAACAAGTTTTTCCCAAAGGGTATCGTATTACCCAGTAACTGAGGTCAGATAAGCAGTAGCTCTTTGCACAATACTGGTATTCAGCTGCATACTTGAAATTTCACGAATCGAATGCAGAGTTGAAGAGAAATACATTACCTACTTTACATTTTTTTCACTTTTACATTCTTGAACGAGATACTTAGGGCCTATGTCCCGTTCGGTAGCGTAACTCGGAAATCATCACGGTCACTTTATGAACCGTACTGCTCATTAACGGCTTGTCTTGAAGATTTGAATAATATATGATTTTGCTATAGACTCATATATATCATTTTGCTGAGGGTACTTTTTTTGTATGGTTAATACTTTGCTGTAAAAAAATATTTTCCAACACGCAATATTTTGGCTTCTATTCCATACTCCTACTAAACGGCTTCGTTATTGAAAAATATATAGTTAGAGGTACCACAGAATCGCTAGAGCACAATTGTAAATCTTTCTTTCTTTCTTTTAATTTTTTTTTTGTTGCCCCACACTAGGAATTTCTCCTTTATTGTGGGTGCGTTTACAAACATTGAAACTCACATACACAAACATCCAGACAACAAATCAAAAAAAAAATCAATCAAATTAATCAACATTTGCCAAGGAATATCCCCATTTTAAGATAAAGGCTCAGAGGTGCCCTGCGCGGGCGCGGGCGGCAGTCGTGCTTTAGCATTCAGACGGGAGATGAGGATACTATGGGCCTTAACTGGATTGTCCCGAATAAAAACGAACGAGCCGATACTTTAAATACACAGTTAGAATAATTTCTTGTTATTGCCAATGCAAGCACGTGGCGAGCCAAAAATAAATTATGTTTTAAATAGTCAGAAAATTTTACTTTTCTTTGATTTAGAAACCGGTCTTTAATGAAACACATGCAGGTAGGTTAAACACTGATTTATTTCCACACACCCTCACAATATAATATATAATACTATTATGACATATATTTTTTTTGGATCGGAAATCATCTAATAACTTCTCCCGCTCTGGGTGGAGCAGGAGGGCGTGTCAGACTTTTACTGACTAAAACCCACCCGTGTTCCCTCAGTTGCCTGTGTGCCAGGGGCCGCAGTATCTCTTTCGAACAACCCGCTCCCCTGGTAGATTATGACATTATGTTAACGTACCACGATTACGCACTTTTTGAACGTCAAAATTACATAAGACAGTCCCCAAAACGCCCGCCCTTCACCACTTCCTAGTGCTTTCGCTGGGAAGAAGTGGCGCAACAAACTCCCTAGCAGCACAGCTGTCTGTTTAGTTAGATAAAGTTGATACTATACATTAGTAGGTATGCAAAGTAATTACCGGTATTAGTAATACCGTCAGACTTCTTAATATACTACAGTTTTCAAACCATCAATTTGTTTGCTATACTTGTACTAGCACGAGTGATTGTAAATGTAACGCCCTTGTTCATCTTGATTTGTTTTGACGAAACTTCATTGAAAAACCCAAACAATAGAATAGTGAATGATCTGTCAATGATGTAAGATCATAACACACCATTCATAACCAATTAACTACAAGTGTTATGCAGTTGTATAAAACACTTTTCTTAGCACTCATTTTGTTAGCTCGCGACTTTCAAGTAGTTTAGTCCGGTTAACAAATTAGACTATTAATTATTCCTGTTTAATATATAAAAAAAAATTCAGTTACATGTAGCTCGAGTGATAGTGAGTGATTGCTTAATAAATAAGAACGAAGGATAAAAAGCTGGTTTGTAACCAACAGCACATAGGCAACGAATATAGTCGAAGTCCCCGAGATGTCCCTCATTTGTGTGTCACGGGGGAAGGCAACTGTCAAAATGGCGCTGGTACAAGCTAATAATATAAGTCGTTAATTTTTGGAAAATGACGGTTTGTTGTGTTTCTAAACACTCCCAAAATTTAAATTCACTATTTTCAGAAAGACCCTAAAATAAGAAGATTGTGGGTATAAGCTATTGTAGAGATAAAAAAAACCGATTCAGAAGTTGTGTTGGAAACATTTTAAACAAAGTGATTACGGGGTAATATGTAACGTTTTAAATTCTAACACTTTCCATGACAATTAATTGATTTAAATGATTGAAATCACTGAAAATAACCAAACTCATGAATGAACACGAAATAGATTTAATGAACAAAATGTCAAATTTATTGGGACCTAGCTATGGTTACGCCATCTGCAATAATTAGCTTTGCCCGACCTTCCCCGTTACATTGTACGCGGTACTTATTCGTCCATGTGCTTATGGGGTGCAGTTCTGAGAACCATTTCATCAAATAAAGTATAATACCAGAAAAAAATGGAACCGAATTCGAAGGAATTAATCAGCCTGTTAATTAAACTGGAATTTATCTGCAGCTGGGTGATAAAGTCATAAGTGGTTTTTAAGGTACTAAAATGGTGTACTCTTTGGACTGTCCGTTATCTGCGTTGGGAAGACGAGTTACGTTTTACGTCTTGATTCTCATTATCCTTACGTTTACAGGTATGACTCTGCCTCGCTGGAGCAGCTAGGGCGGCACTACTGCGTGACGTCGCCACGCGGCGAGTACGCGCCGGACGCGTACGGCTACCAACACTACCCCACGGCCTACGAGCAGCCGCACCAACCGCCGCCCTTCAAGGTAACATCGTTCACCCATATACCAGCCGGCCTATTATGGGTCAGAATGTTGGGCCACGAAAGGGATGAAGGAAGCAGTACAGAACAGAAGCAGGCAATAAGGGTGTTCTGAAATGACGGTCACTAGGTGGCAACACTGAGACGTCAGGTCCGGGCACCTGTCAAAAGTGTCAAAGCGCCTACGGACTGAATGGTGAACGAAAGAATGAAACGAATGTCATCAAATATTTTAAGTTCACTGTCGAACTGGAAGACCTCTTGTCAACGTGGCGCCAACTGGTGGCTTGAATATTCATGAACACCCTCATTACATGCAGCTGAGATGAGAATTTTAAGAGGGACGTGTGATGTTACACAAATGGATGTAATAAGAAATTTGTACATATGAGGAAGTCTGAAAGTAGCACCGGTAACTAAAAACGGTTGTGTGGAAATCGGTTGTCATGGTATGGGCATGTGATACTGAGGAAAAAATGTCGTAAGGAAAGTTTTGAGTATGAATGTCAGCGGTTATAAGAGTAAGGGACCAAAAAACCAATGGATGGACTGAGTGAATGATGATATGGTTAAAAAGAGCGTTTAACAATGATTTTGTTTGCAGGACTCGCAGAATGGACTAAGTTTGGGAAGCGCCGGTGGTCAATCAATGTATGGAGATGAGGAGGAGTTACAGAAACAAATGGCGAATATGGCACTAGGTGAGATAGGTACTTGAATCGACTCTACTAACTTACTGTTTTGCTTATTTGTTAAGATAGTAGCACATATTGGTATTTTTGAATGCCTAGTGACTAGCCATAATATTCTTCTGAATAGACATGAGGCAATATTATTTTACTATCATTGACTGTTGTTTGAGACATCCATATCGGACATTTATTTTATAGAATACGTGCCCAATTTGTCTGCTGGCTACATAATAAACCTTATTATTAGTGTGATAAAGTGCAAAGTTGTATGAACATCGCAGTAAATATCAAACAGACTTGGTCATCCTCAAGTGCACATTAAGACGTTTAATAAAGTTTATATTAATATTCCTTAAATAATCTTTATTCTTCGCAACATTACGATGCGATTAAGACGCCCACCGATATACCGAAAACCAACATTGAAATCTATGCTCCTTCTTTCTTCCACTAAAATCTACCAATCAATCGGTATTCTCATTTCAAATCTTCCATTCACAGTCCACGGCAGCGTCGGTGGTCGCGAAGAAACAGGAGGCTTACAATGGCGCGACCCGAACTTACCCGAAGTGATAGGATTCCTCAACTCGCCTTCCGATGTCGTCAAAGCCAATGCAGCGGCTTATTTACAGCATCTCACTTATATGGACGACCCTAATAAACAGAAGACTAGGAGTTTAGGTAATTAAGAGTTTATGTTGTTACGCATTAGGTATAATATTGCGTACTCCACTCGCCTAATTCAATGATATTATTGACTATATGACAACACCGTTCTATGTTCTTGTGTCGGAAAATCATTAAAAGATTTCCAAGAAAATCACAATTTGTGATGATATTGCTGGTTGTAACACAGTAATAATCTAACTATAGAATTTTGTAAATTGTTAACTGTGATGTATGAAAAAATACATAATATTTTGAATAGCAGTATATTGCTGCACACATGCCTCTTGCAATGGCAAATGGAATGTCTCAGAGCTGGATCCTCAGTTGTTATTTCTTCAAAAGATGATAACGATGATAGTAATGAATAATTTTGCAATCTAGGCGGCATCCCACCACTAGTCCGCCTGGTGTCGCACGAGAACCCGGAGGTGTGTCGCAACGCGTGCGGGGCCCTCCGCAACGTGTCGTACGGGCGACAGAACGACGAGAACAAGCGCGCCATCCGCGACGCGGCCGGCATCCCGGCACTCATGGCGCTGCTGTGTCGCGCCACTGACATGGAGGTAATAAAATATGCTTATTATGCTACCACTGAATTTCGGTCATGGTTGCCAATATAAAAAAACAAATGAAATAGCTATCTTTCCGGCATTCGACGAGCGCAGGTACCCGTAATCGGTCAGCGAACTGCGTCGTCGGCCGGGCACGCGTATATCCCTCAGCTGTTTTTGTAATTTTTAGTGGAACTTAGACATTTATTAAGCACTAGCTGTGCCCGCGACTTTGTCCGCTTGGAATAGTGTCTTTGGGTCTTTGTCTCTTGTCGCAAACTTATAAAACATTCACATAAACCTTACATATTTCCATACAAACTTTCATCCCCTATTTCCTATTGTTATTTTACACCCTTGAGGGTAAAACTTTTTACAAAATTTGAATGTCATATTTATTTATATCGAATCAACAGCCTAAAAAATAAGTTTCCAGCTTCCAGCTCTAAAAATGACGATACTTCCATACAAATTTTCACCCCCCCCCCCCTTTCAACCCTTTTTTCGCATTATAAAGTAGCTTATGTCCTTTCTCAGGCTCTAGACTATCTGTGTACCAAATTTCATTTAAATCGGTGGTTTTGGCGTGAAAGCGCGACAGATAGACAGAGTTTCTTTCGCATTTATAATATTAGTAAGGATTTACAAAATGTTTTTTGGAAACACGACATAAATGTCTAACATAACAGTTGTTTGGTTGTATCTCTACGCCCCGTTTATAAATAATCCCGGCTAAAACTATTATATTCTTTTCACAGGTAAAAGAGTTAGTAACAGGAGTAATCTGGAACATGTCATCATGCGAAGACCTGAAACAGTCGATCATTGACGACGCAGCGCAGGTCATCGTCAACAAGGTCATCATACCGCACTCTGGGTGGCATCCCACCAACCCTGGAGATACTTACTGGTCTACTGGTGAGAATAGAAACAAATATTAGCTTATTGTATGGTCACTGTTGTATGTTGATTCCACCTAAAGAACATGTTGTATCAGTGGGTTTTTCGAAGAAAGTCGTTTCTTCTGCAATAGCTATAGTGAAATAGTGACACGTTATGGTTACAAAAATAATAAATACATATGATATTTTGCTCATATGAGTTAAACCATCTAAGTCTTAGACCGTTTCACTCCTAATGTAGACTATGGAAATCAAACAAATTTGTGATCTAATTAGTTTAATACAATGTAACTGTTATCATGCACTTTCATATCAAGTATTTGATAGATTTATTTATTTATTTAAGTGTGACCTATAAATTAATGTCGTTAATATATGCTTTATATAAACGCTTCGTTGACCGACCATACAAGATTATCTTACATGGACAGGCCCTCAATTTCTCAAAATAATCCTAGCTTTGTAGACACTTTGGACAGAGCTATTTACGTTTAATAAGTTTTTATTCACACCGCATTATAAAATCTGTCCTCATCAAACAACTCCGCTGTTCCACAGTATTCCGCAACGCATCAGGAGTGCTCCGCAACGCATCGTCTGCGGGCGAGTACGCGCGGCGCCGCCTGCGCTGCCTGGCCGGCCTCACGGAAGCCTTGCTGCACGCCGTGCGCGCGGCGCTGCAGGCCAACGCTATCGGCACCAAGATTGTGGAGAACTGTGTTTGTGTGCTCAGGAATTTGTCATACAGGTAACTATAATTGGCTGTCTTCAGGACTTCCTTCAAAATAAAATTGATTTCTATAGTTAGTGTGTCACGCGGTAAGCAATGTATGACCAAACTCACTACCCATCCCTATATTATCAAACCAAATTAGGTTTTCAAATTATGTGTAGTGTGTCCCGGCACACACTACATACGCGGAAAAGAGTGGAAATGAGCAAACCCAAGTGAAACACAAGTACAGCATGGCAGATACATCGATGGACGACCTTGTTACCACTATTCAGTACAAAATTGGCGTTGGTTAATAATTAATAAATTGCTGTTCCATATATTTTGACCGTGTAGGTATTGCACTTGTCTATGAAACACCAGCATCACCACCACCATCTTTTTTCACATAACCGACGAGTAATGTCGTATGTTAGGGGACTAAATTCAAGGTTGCGGTTGCGTGTCGATGGTGCTATCCTGTATATTAACCTTAAACTTACTCCTTACTATAGCAAGAATACTTTGTCATCTTTTCGTTTGAAGCTAAATAAATCAGATTAGTAAACATGTGAAAAACTGGATGTTTTTTGTATGTATGTTCGTTTAATACACGTAAAACGCGTTATAAATGAACCTGATATCTTTTTACAGGTGTCAAGAGATCGAGGACCCACTATACGACACGAGAGCGCCGCCCACACAGTCATCGGGACAGGCAAGGATAGCTGCCAGCGCTTCAAAAGGTACACAAACTATTGAATAATAATACATACATTCACGCTTTCTTCTCATGACCCCCATGAGCCCCAACTCACTTATGGTTTAAAGTCAATGGTAAAATAATTTTGAATAATCTTGGCAAGATTTTGTCATTTGTTTGGACATTACTATCGATCTATCTAAAAACATATAAAAAGAACTTGGGTTAGTAGTTGTTAGCAATAAAGATACAATATTTTACACAGCTTTTTTACTTTCAGGCGAAAACCTCGGCTGTTTCGGCGGCAGTAAAAAGAAGAAGGAAGGTTCATCATCATCCAATTCCACCAGTCCTCTAGGCAAGAGTGAGCCAGAAGCCCAACCATTAGGTGAAACTGGTACTACGCAGCTTGGCTACTCTGTACCCAAAGGAACTGAGATGCTGTGGTCTCCAGAGGTAATCATATTTTTTAAACATTTTATAAAAGACCCATAGTTTAAACACTTCTTTCCGTGGTTGTCGTAGGAGGCGACTAAGGGACTTACTAGAGAATGGGCAGCAGCGTTCTCTATGTATTTTACCACCATACTGCGATCGCCATCCCGCCTGCCAGGCGTGGCGATTATGGCAAAACACCCCTCTTGGGGGACGCCTATGTCCAGCAGTGGACGTCTTTCGGCTGAAATGATGATGATGACCTTATATCCTGCTCTGGCTTGCTTCGATTGAACTTCACAAATTGATGGCAGTTTTCATTGTTACAACGTTGGAGCTGAATGAATCACATCATTAACAGTCTGTGGTATTCCATAGCTAAAAACTTTTGCATCACCTGTAAATAATAAAGAATTTAAGTTTTTAGCTTTTCAAATGAAGTATAAGCGCATAAGGTCCGAAATAAGCCAAGAAATAAATTAAATGCGATCAGATCATGCGTGCTGTGACATTCAATATATTTTTATATGTTCACTATCAATGTGAAGGGCGGGCGTTTTTTAATTTTGACGTTCAAAAAGTGTTGACTTGCATAAATGACTTTTGATTTTTTGTTGGTTGCGTGAGCCATGGGATATCCCGTCGGCAAAATTTCAAGCTTCTACAGCAGTTTACGCTGTGCTATTTCTCTAATTTAATTGAAGATTTTATTAAGTACTAGCAGCACTCTGCGGTTTCACTCGCGTAGTTCCCATTCCCGTGGGAATACGGGGATAAAATATAGCCTTTGTCACCCGGGGATAGTGTAGCTTCCCAACAGTGAAATAATTTTTCAAATCGGTTCAGTAGTTTCGGAGCCTTTTCAATGCAAACAAACAATCAAATCTTTCCTATTTATAATATTAGTATAGACATGTGGGGTTAAGTAATTAGCTACCAGTATTTAGATTTCTAAGAAGAAGATTTGCTACCAAGGCTGTGATTTTTAATACTAATTTCTCTATTCTTATCTCAGGTGGTACCCCTCTACATGGCGTTACTGCAAACCTGTTCCAACCCTGAGACCCTGGAGGCAGCAGCCGGAGCCCTACAGAACCTCGCCGCATGCTACTGGCAACCCTCCATCGATATACGAGCCGCAGTCAGGAAAGAGAAAGGTTGGTAGAAGATATAGCTTTATATTTAGTGTGATAGAGTTGAATTTTCATTTTATATTGGTGCTGGAAAATTCGAAATTGTAGCGTATTTTGGGTGTAGTAAGGTTTAAACTATTGTAAAAAGAATGGGTAATGGGTTGAGCAGTGGTGGTCCAGTGGTAACGGCTGCGACTTACGAGATGTAGGTCGTAGGTTCGAACCCAGACAGGCGCTTTACTTAGTGTAAATTATTTCATCACCACTGCTCTCAAAACGGTGAAGGAAAACATCGTGAGGCAACCGGTATGTCCTAGAACCAAAAATTCTAAGACATGTGTCATCTACCAACCCGCATTGGGCCCGCGTGGTGTATTACGGCCCAGTCCCTGTGTCCCAGCAGTGGGAACATTGGTTGATTATGCATTATGCTGAAATAGAATAGGACATGGGAATAGTGGTAGTGGTGTATAAGATGTATGTACAAATGACTCGGGCAAAGAATGCGCTTCGGAAATCATCGTCTGTCTTCGGAAATACGAACGTGCGATGTTGAGATCTAGTATAGAGCTGTAACAATCATGGAAGTACTTGCATTTTTTTTGCATGTTTACAAAATTATAGATTAACAACTTTATGCAATGAGGGTTTTCATGAATATTCAAGCCATCAGTTGGCGCCACTTTGACAAGAGGTCTTCCAGTTCGACAATGAACTTAAAATATTTGATGTCATTCGTTTCATTCTTTCGTTCACCATTCAGTCCGTAGGCGCTTTGACACTTGACAGGTGCACGGACCTGACGTCTCAGTGTTGCCATCTAGTGAACGTCATTTCAGAAAACCCTCCTTCCATAAACCTTTTCAAAACTTTTGAATGATATGACGATCTGCGACTGGAGTAAGTAAGACAGAGAGAAAATTTTATAAAAACGCGCAGTGATATGGTGTACTAGGTACTTCAAAGCGCACTACTAAAAGGCCGAACAAATCTCAAAACGAATCTTTTATGAGTTAATCCGTGTCGCGACGTTCGTGGTAATACGGAAACACGAAGACTACCGAAGCGCATACATTTTCTGGTATAACTGTACTTTGTATTGTGTGTGATCTGAGTATTTTTTATCATTATAAGCTTGCATGTAAATGATGCGCTTTTAAAATTGCCTTATTTTCAAGCTTACATCTTGTCGATATGACAAATAAAAGATGATTTTTAAAGGATTTACTGAACAAATTGAAATTACAATTTTCAAATAATAATTAGTAAGTTGTGTCACGTCAATTTACAGCAGTCAAGGTAGAACGGCAAATATGAAATTGAACCTTGCCCTTTTGCAGTAAGACTTACTATTTGCTATCAACGCATGCTCTTTGCGGTAATGGGCCTATTTCTTCTTTTACTTCCCGTAGTTGCGCTAGTATATCCAGGCCCAGAAAACGACAGTGAACAACGCTAACATCCCCAGCATTTTCAGGTCTACCTATACTTGTGGAACTGTTGCGAATGGAGGTAGACCGCGTGGTCTGTGCCGTGGCTACTGCGCTCAGGAACCTAGCTATAGACCAGAGGAATAAGGAGCTGATTGGAAAGTATGCTATGAGGGATTTGGTGCAGAAGCTGCCTAGCGGAAACCACCAGCATGACCAGGTTAGTGCAAAGGTCTGTATGCCGAAAGTAGTGATTTGATTGACTCGAAGCTTGATGTTCTTGGTTTGATGTTTCGCGAAGCATCAGATCTGGCGTGTTAAGTCGGAGAGTCTTGTTGATTGAAAATGTTTCAATGTAAAATCTTGATTCAAATGATTCGTTCATGCAGCTATGACAAAAGTTAAATTGAAGTAAAGTATTTGTTTTTAGAAAATGTCTAATCATAATGCTTTTAACAACATTATTTTAGCCTGGGCTATGTAATAAGGAAAGGGATAAAACTGAAGTTGCTTTAAAATAAATATTGAAACATTTTCAGGACATTTAATGTTGTAATTTGAAACCTGTTGAATCTTTTTTTTTAATGTGACAATCTTCTCAGGGCACATCAGACGACACGATAGCTGCCGTGTTAGCTACCCTCAACGAAGTAATAAAAAAGAGCGGCGAATTCTCACGCTCTCTCCTAGAGGCCGGCGGAGTGGAGAGACTGCTCAACTTGACCAAGCAGCGGCACCGACACACACCCAGGGTGCTAAAGTTTGCAGGTATATCATTATCTTATAACAGCCACAGTACTAGTAGCTCAGCGATGTAATAACGATAAGATTACCTACAGTTTATAATCATCATTCCTGCAGCTAAGAGACACAGAGTCCACATCTTTTTTTCATAACACTTTGTCAGAGCGGTTTCTTGTGTAGGGTGTGTGATTTATTGATGTGATTCGCCTCACGATTTCTCGCCATGTACTCCCATTTTTGCGCTCTATGCGGATTTAATTTGGTTGGTCCATCACATGGCTGAGCGTCCGCATGATCTAGACGTCCTCGCTGACGTCCACATAGGCTTCCTACAAACATCGACCGATCCTGTCACTTCTGTATGCAGCGGATTCCCGCATTTATCAGGTGGTCAGTCTACTTTGTGGTTTACAGGCTTTCTCATTTTTCGCCTGGAATGTGTTTACTCCAAAAGTGTGTCTTAGAAAGGTAAATAATTAATTATCTACCAATCCGCATTGGAGCCGTGTGGTGGATTACGTCCCACTTCATTCCATAGAGAGGAGCCTTGCTGTGTCCCAAACACTCAATGAATGACCTTTAATAATATATTGATTATTTATTTCAGATTACAAGTTGGTTCTCACGATCCATATAGTATTAGTGACAATGACTTAAAAACTATGTTACTAAAAAACAAAAACAAACTAAAAATTATGGCCCAACACACGTTCGCACGTACCTCCGTATCCAGTGCCTTAGAAACGGACTGTCAACCTTTTTAAATAATATTGTTTAGATGCTGTTAGATCCTCTGCGGAACCTACCCATGATTGATGCCATTCTCTTACTCATAATGCCATGAAAATCGTCAAAACGTTAATGAATCCATTACTTCATGTTGTGTGCAGGCCAAGTGCTGATGACGATGTGGTCGCACGCGGAGCTGCGCGAGGTGTACCGCAAGCACGGCTGGCGCGAGGCCGACTTCCTCACGCCCGCACGCGCCGCCCAGCCACGCGCGCCCTCCACCGCCAGCGGTACGTGCTAGGGATACGGCGCGACACGCAATATGAGGGTGCTCATGAATATTCAAGCCACCAGTTGGCGCCACTTTGACAAGAGGTCTTCCAGTTCAACAGTGAACTTAAAATACTTGATGTCTTTCGTTTCATTCTTTCGTACACCATTCAGTCCGTAAGCGGTTTGACACTTTAGACAGGTGCCCGGACCTGACGTCTCAGTGCTGCCACCTAGTGACGTAATTTCAGAACACCCTCATTAGCCAGGTCTGGACCGATTGAGTTGACTCGCGAGACTAAAGTAACAACGCGTAAGGGTGGGTCATTTCAGAACGGAAAAATGGCCGCTCCATTGAAAATAGGACTGTATCACCATGGCCTAAAGAAGAAAAAAAAAACAACCGAGTAGCAAGCAATCTGGAGCCTACTGTGTCGACATTCATACATTTTAAAGGCTATGGTAATACGATTCTATTTTCAATGGAGCTAGTAAATCGCTCGGGAATTTTCCTGTTCTGTTTGAACTGACCCTAAGCAAGTGAGAATGCCTCGTACGGCACGCGAGACGCGTCCGTAACAACCGAGTGCCCGCCCTTCCGAGGCAGTTCGGCCAGTCAGGCCATGACCTCACTAATGAAGACATGCATCAGATATCTAAAGGAAATATAACGGTGCCATGCTATGTATTTTACTTAATAAAAAGCAATGGTATAGGAAATTCATTTATTTGAAACTACAACACAATAAAAACCCTGTCAATGAAAAAACGAATGATAGTCTTCCTGTGCATTGCTGTGAGAAGTAAAAAAAAAATTGAAAGATTTCAGTACTTTTTACAAAGAGAACAGAAAGATGTGGTGCATAACAAAATCAGTCATTCTTCATAACAACTAATGTCAATTCTGTTTAATTATTTTCTGATTAAATTGTACTTGTCACATAATCTCTAAATAAAAGAATTTCTATCTTGATATAACATTACAATTACTTTTGTAAATACCTATCTGTGTATATTATGTGTATAAATATGTTTACAGTCGTATGTACTATGTATCATCGTCACTCATAACGCTATGTGAATCTCACGCTAACAATGCTGTGGCTACACTATCGGAATACGTCGATTATAAAGTATTGTCTTTGGTGTGTATCAGAATGGCGGGTGTAATTTCCAGATTTGCCTAAATTTATTACAGTTATTTGGTACCTTCTGTGTACCTTTACGTACCTCTCTTGAAAATCTGTGTACCTACACCCGTATGATGATATTTTAAAAATTAGGTACACCCGCCATCCTGATGTCAGAACCGCGGGTGTACTGCTAACCAATATAATTATGTAGCCAAGCGTACTGTTTATGTAAATTTGGTACCTCTTGTGTACCTGCAGATAAAAGTATTAAATAAACGAAATACTGCAAGGTTGCTGCAAAAATAAAAAAAAATAATTTCTCGTAAAACGTATCTTTTAAAATAACAATCTACGTATTTGTTGATATTTTACAAACGCTTGTTTTTGCTCTTGTAACGGTACACAACTTTTGTTACCACGTTTCATTTTATAAAAATAAATTCACTTTTCTTTACACTTTTTCGAGAGACAACAAAATATTACGCAATCTGTAAGATTACTATATCGTCAAATGGTCGTTAGAGGGTTGGTGTAATATATTAATATTTACGTCTACCTTCATTCGAAACGATAAACCAAGTATGTCTCAACAAGAAAATTATATGCATACATTATCTAGCTTGATATATGTTATGAATCTATTTCGATCCTGGAACTGAATGGAAATAATTTCATATTTTATTACTATTGTTATCAGAATCATTAGGAAACAGGCAACACGGAAATATAATGACCGCGTCCTTGCATCAGAGTAATACAAATGCATCAAATAAAAATAGTTTAATTGTAGACTGCCAGTGGTCCAGTGGTCGTAGTATGCGACTGCTGAACACGAAGTTGTGAAACAGAACACATAAAACAACAATTTGCGGATCACATTTAAAGTGTTGTCCTGAGTCTGTGTGTAACTTGTGTCCGTTAATTTCATTTCCGATTCCCGGTATAGTCACGCACGCAACAGTGACTAAATGATACACGGAGGTTTGGGATTACTATTAAAGATATTAGGTACACATTAAACGTATCTTGGCAATATGTTTAATATGGAGGTTCAAGGTTCAATTACCGAAGATTGTTATTATCCTTTGACGTCGTTACTATTGTTAGTTAGTATTTATAAAATACAAAGTAATGTCGTGTAATAAAAAAATATTTTTTTTATTTTTCGCAGCAACCTTGCAGTATTTAGTTTATTTAATACTTTTATCTGCAGGTACACAAGAGGTACCAAATTTACATAAACAGTACGCTTGGCTACATATATTGGTTAGCAGTACACCCGCGGTTCTGACATCAGGATGGCGGGTGTACCTAATTTTTAAAATATCATCATACGGGTGTAGGTACACAGATTTTCAAGAGAGGTACGTAAAGGTACACAGAAGGTACCAAATAACTGTAATAAATTTAGGCAAATCTGGAAATTACACCCGCCATTCTGATACACACTGTCTTTGATGAATCTTCGCCGACCTGACAGTGTAGCCTAAGCATAATAACTAATAGTGAACTAATAGTCACGTAATAAATGTTACATATCGTACTAGTTATATGTTGTCACGCTTTAATAACTAGCAATTTAGTTTTAATTCGAGGCGTAATTGCAGAAATCAGTTAGAATCTTTAAAACCCTGAAAAGGATGTAGTTTTTTCGGTGTTTTTCTAAGAAATACTATTTATATTCAAAAAGGATTACACGTAACATCTAATAATCTAATCCGTCTTATTACAATACGCGATCTAACTTTAGTTGAGCCAGTTTTTGCATTTCCAACTTTATTTCGATTTGTGTAAAGTTCTTAATACGAAAATGATAACTTAGCACCAGACTAAGTTGTCAGTTTTTGCAAAAATAACTGTATTCGGCGTTCCGTTAGGTTCTTGTTCAAAATATAGGCTCGATGGTTTTTTAACTTTTATCTCAAGAAAACCTTTTTTTTTGTAATAACACCGAATAGGTTCGACGACATTAAATCTAATAATTGCGATTATAAAACTACCAAGTTTCAAAAACTCACTCAAATATTAGTCGAATTTTTTACATCCATTTTGAGAGCAATACTGCTTATCATAATCATATTGATAGCAATTAATTCTCAGCTTCAACTTTCAAACGAATATGCAAGACAGACCATCCTCTAATTTAATGAAAAGAAAAAAACTATAGCTGCTAGTCGGTATGAAATAAGGACAAAACTACCAACATTAGCGTCGAGATTCCATCCGTTACAATACGCTTACGGTGTGGGCTGGTCGCGTAGGTCAGGGCACCCCGTCGTCTGGCGCCGGGGCCCCGCACTCGCCCAGCAACGCCAACAGCACGCTGAGCCGGCCCATGGCCAGCACGGGCGGGACCCGGTACGAAGACAGGACTATACGCAGGCATCGGGAGGTAATGCACCGCTGAATTTGCAATGCACTTTTAATTAATTGTATTATTTATTTTAAGAGCCTGTACCCAAATTGCGTAATACACTGCCAATCAGAATCTGAATTATTTTGAAGGATGAATCCATTGCTTCATATGTTCGAAAAATATGTAAAACAATGTTGTTGAACTGTTAAAATGATAGCCTTTACTACTGTTAGTGTTTTACGCAATTATCGCTCTGTTCCACTGTCTCCAGATACAGTTTGGCACGTAATTTCATAGACATAAAAATAATTGTTTCGTTTTTTATTTTTATTATTTGGATAAGTTGTCTCTGGACACTGTAAAACAGGTTTTAAGGCTTTTGGTGAAGGGTAGTTTGACTATTTTTATTGATTATATTCAAATGATAAAATAAGGAAAGTCAAATGACGTTATGTCATAAGATTGGACATGAGCTTTCGGCCAATGACTACTTCAGTAACACTAGTTAAAATGGAAATTTGAAGTTTGGGACGAAATATGTAACAGTAATATAAAAATAAATGGTTTATATCCATTTTCCCAATTAAAACGATTTAAATCAAATTTATTTTTCGATTTAAATATTTTTTTATTTACTGCCAAAACGCTCTTTACGATGACTTTTTATCACGTGACCCAACGTTACGTCAGTTTTGTGTAAACGGCACCGGTAAATACTTTGTGTGGCGCAGTTTTAGAACTGCACAGAGGCACCGCACACCAGTAATACCAGTTTCTATCCATTAAAAATCTTGTTAATTATAAACTCGACATTCACTTGTTTACTTACTAACTTCTTTCATTTACACAAAGTTGACGTCACGTGTGGTCACGTGATAAAAAAGTCATCGTAAGGAGCGTTTTGGCGGTAAATTCATAACAACGAAAAACAAATTTGAATTAATTCGTAATTGAGAAAATGGATATAAAACATTAGTTTTAATTTTTCTGTTTCATATTTCGTCGCAATTTTCAAATTAAAATAGTTTTTTTAATAAATTGGAAAATATTGGTGTTATCAGAAACAGAATAGCACGGTTGGATATGAATTAATCCTTCTTTGCTAAGCAATATTTTTCAAATATATTTTTATTAATAGTCAACTACCTTATCAAACAAGACGTATCTTTGAACTCACGTTTAATTTTGGGCAGTAAGTAAATAATCTTACTTAATAATAGACTTTTAGGTGAATACGCAACTGAGCCCGCCAGATTCAAATTCAATGAAACATTGATCAAAATGATATTCGAGACTGCAGGAATGATAAATTTATTGAATAATTATTATCAATTTATATCATTAGTCAAACTTTGGTCAAATGCCACCTAAATATTTTCATATGAAATATTCTTAGGTGGCACAAAATTCCAAAGTTTGTATTTTGCATTATGATCAACATGCGACGAAAAACAAAGCTACAATGTACGAAACCAAAGACAACTGGAATTTTGCGGACTCAGCTGCGCACTCACCTTTAGTAACTTTGTGGAGTTTGATTGTATCACTATACTGATGTTCAGAACTACAGTCCACATATAATGCAGCGTTGGATAAATATTTTGTTCGCTTTACTTAAAACTACACAATAAAATTTGCTCCATTCACGCTATATAATATTTCGGAGTGCTTTACTTTAAAACAACAAATGCACAATTCAAACAAATCGTAGCTTTATCACTTAATGTTCCCTGTAGAGGCAGAATAAATGTTGTGATAAATCCAGAAAAAATAAATAGGTTAAAAAATCTAAAATACACGCTTTAAAAACAAAACTAAAAAGCAGAAAATAATTTAAAGAAAGCGTGGGGTGCTTTTTGAGGTATTTTTATTATCAATTAATATCGAGCACCCCACGCTTTTTGAAATTATTTTCTGTTTTTTTAGTTTGGTTTTTAAAGCGTGTTTTTTAGATTTTTATAATCTATTATTTATTTTAAATTTTTTAGTTCTGCTAACTAAAAAAGTTTTTGTTTTTTTAACATGGAACAAATTTATAAAATTATTGAATTGTCATCGGTCCTCGATAAGTCTACATAGTTTAAATGAAATCTGACCGTTTGACGTGGGTCAAAATCAAGTCCAACAAAGGAGTCAGTTGCAAACATGCTCACAAACATACAGGTGAAGCTAATGAAAGCGTGTTAAAAACGATAATATGAAGTGTTGTTTTTTTTTTACTCCAGAATTTTACGATGGATGCGCTAAGTTAGCCCAGGCAAATTCATGAAAATATCATTCATAGGGATTAAATTAACTTAAGACAGTTGTTATGATGATTTTAGTTCGTATACATACGTCTTACGGTCGAGAATCATATTTTGGTTAGCATACAGCCTGAAAATTACCTGCAAATTGCAAAAAAACCTAATAAAATTTAAATTTAGCAGGCTTCGCTGGCCCTTCCACTTTAAGCTACTCCCGATTCTGATTGTACAGCTTCATTAAACATACTGTAATTTATTTTACGTTTATATGTCCAATTTTCTACGGGAGCAAGTTGCAAGTAACTAAGGTTTTTCAAATCACGGGCATTGTTAACTCTGTTTCATTTTGCACCTTATTACATACTGACTTGTAATATTTATTAGAATTTATTATATCACTGATCCCAGTTATGAAGTGATAAGTGACCTTGCAATAAACCACAATTTCTTAGCCCTCATAGAAATAAAACGTCGATAACTTTCGCTGTACGACATTATTTCAATTTTTATTACACCCTCTGCGTTTCAAATATATACGAGGCGAGTTGCTGTGCCCTCTTCAACCACTCACTCAACTTACCCAAGTCAAATTAATTTACGTGGATTTTTACCCTATTCTACACGCCCTCTTATCCCCCACAGACCGATGACATACCAGCGATGGAGGTAAACAACTACCACGACGGCCTCGGCATGGGAAACCCCAACGGAAGGCCAATGAACCTGCAAGGTGTGCAGGCGCAGATGCCCATGCCACCGAGCAGTCGTTAGCGCGGAGCAAACTTGACGGTGAATGTTTATGAAATATTGGTTTAGGTGCTGTACTTTTCTTGATGGAGAGCTGGTTGGTATTTCAGTTAGATTTGGTACTTGCTGTGAATGGTTGGTGACGTTTTCGTTTAAGGAAAGAGTAGCTGTCAAAAACCTCGAGGTGTGGTTTTTACAATTTCCCTTTGATATTTGGAAAACGATTATTTTGAACGAAGAGGTTGTTCTTTTATTTATATTCGCAGTTTGACATACAAGGATACTGTAGTTTGTTCAGGAAAAGCTTTTCAAGTTCATTTGTAGTCGGAACACATGTCTGCGATGATTGGGTGTTTGTTAATTTGTTCACCCAATCACAAGCAGAACATGAGATTTGTCAATTTCTTATTGACTTGATAAGCCATTCAGAAACCTATAGTTAAAGTCTTAGATGAAGACAAGATGTGAGAGAAAAGTATAGCAATACTGAATCAGTATTCATTAAACTTTTATCATCAAGAGATAAGTCAGCCAGCTTGATAGAAATGTTTCGATCGATGAAATCAAGGATCAAGATGTATTGTGCTGCGTTCACGCTTGCCAATGACGAAAGGCTATTTACAGAATACCTTGAGGAATGTACTTGTGTACTAAAGTCGAGTGTAAACGCAGCATAAAATCTACACGATATGATAATATTGTATATCTTATCTATCTACTGTGCTCGATAGATTGACTTCATGAGAATTTTAACATGGCAACATTATTTAAACATTTTTTACGCTGGCAAGTTTTCGGTTGTGTTACATTTTGTATTTAAGGTATAAGAAGCAGTATTATCGTTGTTGTGACCAGAAAATAGCATTTTAAAAAGCATTTAAATCTGATATTTAAATATGGATGGATTTTTATTAAATGGAAGTTCTCACGAAGTCAATTAAGTACTGAATGATATTTATTATGGTATGAGAGGTAACATGCACAAGCATTTATGTTAAATAATCATTAAAACGTAGTGGTCGCTCGTTGAATGTGGTATACGCTGTTTCAACGTTCATTTTGTACAGTCATCAACAATATCAACTTGTTATAATGTAATGGAGGTTTGCACTTTTTAAATGAGAGTTTTTGTTAATATTAATTCATTATAAAGTTAATTATATGGATTTTATGCAGTTATATTTCTGTGAAAACAAGACAGACAGGTTTAATAGCTCTTTATTCACATTCTATACTTTAATACACACATGTTGTAAGTTCATATAAACTATAGGCTAGTAAAAGTGGTACCCTGAAGTTATATATTCTTGTAAGTGTATCATTTGTAAACTTCTTCTTTGAAGAACGGGAGACACTCATCAGTTTTGTGTTATAAATGCTAAAACGTTTGTCTCTTTACGGATTTAATATAACTACCAATAAAAAAGCAATTTACATATTAATTATTCTTTTCTGAACTTGTTGTGATTGACTGTACATTAAAAATTAATTAGCCTTGAGGCCTAAAAGTTAATCATCGCATTTGGATGTACGTTTTATACAATTATATTATTGCCATTTTGATTTGTAAAGATATCATGTCAATTCCCTTTGTAAATAGTCGTGCCATTTCTGTATTTATAATAAAATAAATCTTAAAAAGGGTTTCCTGTAGGCGTGTTGTGTATTTTCTATTTAAAAGTTGAGGCTCACCGTAATTGGAAAATATTTGTTTTGTTGAACATAAAAAAATGGGACATTTTGAAGTGGAAATGGCTGCTCGGTTCTAGAGAATTTATTGAAAGCATGAGGTAGGAATCTGAATTAAGAAAAATAGGTTTTTAGAGTCTTAAACGATGTTTTACCATTCAGGTAACTCTTTCAACGTTGCTATAAAGCCAGGATTATTGTCGGCATTAAATTGTTCAACAAAACAAATCTCTATGATATCCTAATATAACCATTTATACTAAAGAAGTCGTCTAACTTTTTACATTGATAAAAATACAATTCAAATATTCGGGATTTGAACATAATTGTTATAATTTATAATGATTAGTTTAGACACACGATCTTTTTACTCGAAATCAGTAATTTTCTAATTTAAGCACGTAATACACATGCTTCATGAATTGCACCAAAGCATGGGACACTTGCATGCCACTGTTACATCAAACAAAGAGAAATTGGCAACAACGGCGTGCAAGCTACTTGCAAACTTTCCTGCAAGTTTAAAACATGTGTATTAACGGCTTAATGATTTCGTAGTAAGATCTTATAGTAATTAACGGTAATTATAGAAGTTTTGTAATATTTTGTATCCATTCCAGACCCTCTACGGTAATGTAATATAGGCGTCTATTGTCCTCTAAAGTATGTTAAGTAATATCCGTCTTATAATTAGCGTTAAGATGCATAATCGTGGGACGTTCGCGTTTATTTGTATTTGTTTTTTTTTTTTAATTATTGTGGGGGTGTGTGAGTGGGGTCCTTATAATTGACCCTTGAGGATGTTAGCATTTCACATTTCCCTTCCATATTTAACCCATCTGCCTTCAAAGCAAGAGTGAGCAGGCATCTTCTGGGCACGCTCGTTCTATCATAGACCTCGTCCATCGCTTTTCATCAGGCGTGATCGAGGTCAAGAGCAAGCAATAAAAAAATATTTAAAGCAATAATATAGGAAATTCATGCTGTCCCAGTGGAATAGTTAATGGCTATTTATGCAAATATTCAGTCAAATACAACTTTCGAGGAACATAGCTTTGCGATATGGCGGTGATCTGTGGTAATCTAGGTCTACAGTGTCAATTAAATGGAATCCACTCTTAACAACTTGCAAGTAGACGGCATTCTGACAGGTTTAAAGATGACGAAGTTACACCAGTTGTAGGTAATTTATTACTTCGTTGCATTTTCCTGTTAATAATGTCAGTTATTTAGAAGAGGATTGCCATTCCTCATGTTTTGCAAACGACACTACCAAGTAAAATAATTTATACAATTATAGACTCTATATCTATAGCACTAATGGCAGTTATCGCGTAAAAGGTTACGGTACCCATGACCACGTAAATTGTGAACGACGGCAGCTTTAAAATATTAATTTTTCGGTTCATTTCCCTCCGTTTTTTATTTTAAATGTTAGCGTAATTATTTATTTTACATTATCTCTTAAGATTGTATGTTTAAGTAAAATAAATAAATAAGGGTTTTTGTGAGAAAACAAAATGTTTTTTTGGGAATATATTTTATGCACAATAATGCATTTTAATACGTCCGCGGCAGGATAATGTTGACTGACTAACCTAATCTGGTACAAAAATAACCTCATCCAGTGCATTATATTGATTTAAGTACCCACATATGTAAGTTTTTGTATCATATTTTTTATTATAAAAATGTAAGCAAATGTACAACAATGTTTTCATTACAATATGCTTGCCACGGCGTCGTTGCTTCTATGAAGTGAACAGTTTTAATTATATTTCCACATAAAGGTGAACGTACACTGGTCCGCACCAACCGCAACGTATTTTGTTTTGGTTTGTATGAAGTAATCAACCGAGCGCCCGGTGAGGGAGATATCGATAGTGGGCGCAGTGCTGTATGAATTCATACAAAGCACACCAAGACGTAGAGTTGGAAGGCCTCCCACAAGGTGGACCGATGACCTTGTGAGGGCCAGGAATCCGCTGGATACGAGACAAAACCGGTCGAAGTGGCGGAGCTCGGGGGAGGCCTATGTCCAGCAGTGGACGTCATTCGGCTGAAATTAATGAAACCAATGCGTGCCGTGCGTGCGTTGCGGCGGTTGCGGACTAGTGTACGTTCACCTTAACAGCTAACTTTCATTGTGTTCGAGTTGTTCTAGATGTAAGTATATTATTTACGCATCATTTTATAATTTTATTTATCGTGTCTTTAGACGGGAATTATTAGTAAATTGTAGGCATTATTAGATATATTGTTTATATTATATATCTATTAATATTAATGTCTATATTAAATTTTATAGGATGCATCCTTAGGCTTTGTATAGTTCTATCAATTTTACTTTATGGGGCTGTCTTATATCGTTTATATACTTCCACTTCACAGTAAAAGATCTCTAGATGTTTCCAAATTTTATTTTTAAGACGTATAGTTTCACCATAATGTCGAGCGTCTTAGCGCTGTCGTTTACTGTATTGTGACGTCAGAAATTCATCAGTGCAGCCCTTAATTATAAACGTCACATGAAACAGATTATATTACAAACAGCTGATGTGTTCGTGACGTCACACGCCAGTGAACAGCGAGACTTAGTGTTAAACCACAAGTAAAATATATCAACGTCTATGGTCAACCATAGGTTATAGTTGTTGGAACAGTAATACTCTATTATTTATTTTAAAAAAAATATATTGAGAGAATAATTAATATTGAACGAGATCGTCTGCGTTTGTCGTTGCGACAGTTTAGTAGTTAAATATAATGATAGTTTGTCTTTTGTCACATTGTATGTAGTTTAATAGAGCATTATTCTCTTACATATAGATACCTTATCATTAAACAAATTATATTATCAAAGAGAATTAAACGAATGATTTTTTTTATTTTTGGTTTTTTTCTTTTTTTTCCATAATTTCCTTTTTTTATTTTTTTTCAGAACAGTGTTAATACTAAACTAAATAATTATTCGAATGTTATGGCCTATGGAGTGCGTCAGAATGGGTAGATCATCATATTGTTACGAGTAGGCTCTGTTTATTAAAATGGACTTTATTGCTAAGCGCGTAGAGTATGGATTTGTGTATCACTGTACGAGACTTTGTAATGGAATTAAAACATTTTGTAAGCATTTACAACAGGATTTACAGCTGTTAGGGAATAGTTTCAGGCATGGCTTCCAACTTTGTTTTGTTATAATTGTAGTTATCACGCAATTTTATAGTTGAATTAGAATATTTTTTACCGAGTGACGATAGCTGGGTACGAGATCATTGTAGCAAATATATAGCAGAATTGTTTTATTTTAACTGTTATTTGTATTGATTCTGTCGAAACGTACAATGTTTGAAACGACGAATTGAAAGTTACGAAATGAATTTATATTCATGTTAATTCGAAACTTGTCTGGTTGTTCTTTGAAGACTAAAGCGGGCTGTTCACGATTCGTTTTATTTCAGAATTTCATGAATAGCACATTCCTAAATTGTCTATGGACAACCAGACGGGCAAGTGATGGCTTTCGATAATGTTAAGTGGAGTCTCCTATCTGTATGAATGCTCACATTTTGTATTTATCAGTAGTGACCTAAACGTATTGAAAATAAACAGTTATTGAATTGAATTTATAGGTGTGATAGACGCATATTAAACGAAATTGTAATGAATTATCGTATGTTGCATTTTAGGTGCAAGCACGGTTTGTCGGTGATAAAAAAATGTCTTTTTTTACTTAATGTATTTAATAAACACTAATTGTTAATAATGTGGGTGTGCTGCGGACTCGCGGCGTAACAATATTCCACAACAGTATTATTCAGTAATCTCATGTACCAATGTTGCTAATACACTTACATACATTTAAATAATTGTGCGAGTTTTATTTTTATAACTTACCAGGTTTTGCCCGTGGCTTCGCCCGCGTTGAAATGGGAAATGATCCCACGGGAACGTAGTACTGGGATAAAAAGTATCCTATGTGGTAGCCCAGCCGATCTATTCTGTAAAAAAAATCACCGTGAAAACTGAGGTGAAGTGTGAAGTGAACTGTCATTTCACCAGCAGTGTTATTCTGTAGAAATCTCACCGTGATAACTTGGGTTCACTTCACCCAAGTTAAGCTTAAACTGAGCTGTCATTAGTGTCAATCCCTAGTGCCAGATGGAATGACAGCTCACTTCACCTGAGTTCTCACGGTGAGATTTTAACAGAATAGATCGGCAATCGGAATTGTCAATATTGAGATTTTTACTAGCCGTTTTGCGTAAACGCGTCACAAGCATACACATCTTCACATCCTACTAATAATATTATGAATGTGAAAGTTTGTGAAGACGTTTGGATGTTTGTTACTCAAGCACGCAAGAACGGCTGAACGGATTTGGATGAAATTTTGCACACAGATAGATTAGAACCTAGATTAACACAGGATACTTTTATCCCGGTAATACGTTCCCGCGGGATAATTTTCGACTTCCACGCGGGCGGAAGCTAGTTTATAATATAAGTAGGATTACAAAAGAGTGGTGGCCCCGTGGAATCGGCAGATTTGAATTTGTCAAAATTAGTAAAAATACAACAAAAAATCCTAGGTTTATATTTCAGGAGCTGTAAGACTAAAAAAACCCCATGGCCGTGCCATGAAACATCGCAGAAGTGAAGTTTTTTTGTAAAACCTAGATTTGTGTAGATATTTTTTAAAGTTTCGACAAATTCAAATCTAGGTTTTACAAAAAACTTCAGATCTCTGCCATGCTTTTTCAGCGAGATATCGGCGATAACGTGTTTTTCACCGTTTTAATGACGCGGCCATGGGGTTATAGTCTTACAGCTCTTAAAATATAAACCTAGGATATTTTTCTATTATTTTTTTTACAAATTCAATCTATCAGTTACCTAAATTTCAGGTCTCTACAAGGCTTAGTTTTAAAGATCTCCGTGGCCACGCGGTTCTCCGCGTTTCAATGGCGCGGCCACGTTGAAACCCTTTGAACTTTTTAACCATAACTTTAACAAATGGTAGTTTTTTTTTTTATATCGCCTTTGAAACGGACACAAAATTTAGTAGGGTTGACTCAGGCGGATAAAATTATATAAATTGCAAGATTGTATTTTTATATTATGTAGGTAACTAACTATGATATAATAAAACTTGACTGAGGCGCGTCCTGGGATTTGGCACCTGGAGCGCGGCGCGGCAGCACACGGTCAGGTGCTATACCGATAGAAACACCTGTATATGCTGCTTTCTTGGACCTCTCCAAGGCATTTGACCTGGTTGATTATAATATCTTATGGTTGAAATTGCGTGAACAAGGTCTTCCTAATGAGCTCATTAGGCTCTTAGACTACTGGTATGACCATCAAATCTACCAGGTCAGATGGTCGGGGGCTTTGTCTGGGACGTATAGGTTGCAGTGTGGGGTGAGACAGGGAGGTTTGATTTCCCCGGCGCTCTTCAGCACTGGTATTGGATGCTCTATCGATGGTAACATTATCAACAGTATAAGTTATGCTGATGGTATGGTGCTGCTGAGTCCCTCGATGGACTCGGACGGATGCTTGAGGTATGGGAGAGATACGCCACGTCTCAGGGTTTGGTGTAAAATGTACGGAAAAGTGAGCTTGTGGTATTTAGGGTAGGTACTAAAAAGCCAAGGAAAGTTCCTCCCGTGTTTCTGTATGGTGTACCACTGAATAGAGTGTCGAATTTTAAATACCTTGGTCACTTATTAAATGAGGACCTGCATGATGACAGGGACATTGAAACGGAGCGAAGAGCGTTGTCGATCCGCTGTAATATGCTGGCCGTAGGTTTGCGCGATGTACAAGAGATAGGTAAGTGAAACTCACTCTGTTCAAGACGTTTTGCCAGTCCTTTTACACGTGCAGCCAGTGGGTTAGGCATACGCAGAGGGCCTACAACGTTCTTCGCGTGCAGTACAATAACGCCTTTAGGGTGCTGATGGGGCTCCTGCGGTTCTGTAGCGCATCGAGCATGTTTGCTGAAGCTGATACAGATAGATTTCAAGCTATTATGCATAAATAACAGCATCTCTGATGCAAAGGATTCGCGGGAGCACCAACAGCATTTTGAAGGTGATAGTGAATAAGCCTGATTGCCCGTTCCTGAGGCTCTGGACTACTATGCACAGCTGCAGGGCCTCAAGTCTGCTATTACAATAGTGTCAGAATGGTCTATCATTGATTTCATAATTGTTGATTTTGACAAGTTTGGTAATCTACTAATAAAATGGCGTCTTTATGACTTTCCAATGGTCAGCCACTGACACTCCATTGAAAGAAATGGCATGGCGAACTTCCTACTACTTTAGATTGCTTAAAACACTAATAAATAATATGTAAAAATATAAATAAATGAAATCTGGCATGACTACCTATATGTTCTAATTTAGAAGTAGTTTTTCGAAAACCATTTCTACTAACGAGTTTTATTAGGTCTTTACCTATGAAATTGCCGTTTTGCAGTACTGGCCATTTCAAATCAAAATAATTTTTGTTTGAGTAAGAATTCTAATTTCAAATTAATTTTATTTTAAAAACATGGATTTTTTTTTCCAAAAGTAGTCATTTGTTTATTGATTAGTGTTACATTTTCATCGCATTTCAATCTTTTTCGTCATCATGGATACGTTAAAAATTCGAGTAATTATGGAATATGAGTACCTACCGTCGTGGCAGCAACGCGGCACAAGCGGCACGCAACATCAACGACGTCTACGGAGCTAACACTACAAACCAACGCACCACCTGTTATTGGTTTGCTCGCTTCCGTTCTGGAAATTTCGACCTGAAAAATGAACCTCGCGGTCGTCCGAAGACTTTGGTCGACAATGACGAATTAAAGGCGATTGTGGAAGCTGATGATACACAATCTACGGCTGAATTAGCAGCAGCTTTCGACGTTAGCGTCAAAACAATATTGGTCCATTTGCGTCAAATTGGCAAGGTAAAAAAGCTTGACAAATGGGTGCCCCACGAACTCAATGATCGTCAGCGCGAAGTACGCGTCGAGACGTGCCTTGCACTGCTCAACAGACACACAAATGAAGGAATTTTGAACCGCATTGTTACCTGCGATGAAAAATGGATTCTGTTTGATAACCGCAAGCGCTCAGCAAGTTGGTTGGATCCTGGTTCAGCACCTAAACAATGCCCTAAACGAAAACTTACCCCTAGAAAAGTGATGGTCACTGTTTGGTGGTCTAGCGCCGGTGTGATTCATCACAGCTTCTTACCAAACGGGGTGAGCATTACTGCAGATGTGTACTGTGAAGAACTGAACACAATGATGGAGAAGCTGGCACATCTCCAACCAGCATTGGTCAATCGCTCGTCTCCGCTGCTCCTGCACGACAACGCGCGACCTCATACTGCACAGCAGACGGTCTCCAAGTTGCAAGAACTGGGGTTGGAAGCTCTCCATCATCCGCCCTACTCACCAGACCTTGCGCCTACAGACTACTACTTTTTCCAGAATTTGGATAACTTCTTGGCGGGAAAAAAATTCAATACCCGAGAGGCAGTACAAAATGCCTTTGAAGAATTTGTTGCCTCCCGTCCAGCTGATTTCTTTAAGAAGGGCATCAATAAACTGCCACTGCGATGGCAAAGATGCATTGATTGCATGGGTGATTACTTCGATTAATACAAATAAAAAATACATTAAAAAAATTCGTTTAAATTTTTTCATACAAAACGGCAATTTCATAGGTAAAGACCTATTATAATAATGGCATTACGAAAATGCCATTATGACACAATTCTATTACGAGACCATTGACCGACCAATGATCGACCATTATGAATTTAGCAGATTACGAACTTTTAGCAAAATGACAAATGAATGACAATGGGATCGTGTTGGAATGACGAATTTATAAAAATAGCAGACTAGGGCCCCAGGTCTGGTGCAGTGGGAAATGGTCATAGTAATCATAGGTTTTTTATATTTTGTTTTTGTTACTTCAACTAACCACTGTATGAATCATTTGTGTTCGATTTAAATAAATAATAATAAATTGCACCTATGCATAAATCTTCCTTGGGTGTTCACAACACACGCAGCTCTGTTTAAAGCTTTTATTACCTAAGAATCTAAGGAGCACAGAGCTCTCCGTTTGTACCCGCCATAACTCCAAAGCTGGGATAAGGAAGCAAAATTTCTATGCAGGGGGTTCAGAATCATGTAGGTACTGCATCCATGGCAACAGAACGCGCGTCGATGTCCCTGCTACCCTGTATATGTTATGTGCTCAATGATCGAAAGTACAACTTTTGAGGGACATTTAATGTTTATAGTTGTCGCATTTTAGCATGGCAATCCCACAAGGTGGATCGATGACTTTGTGAAGGCCGCTGGAATCCGCTGGATGCGGGAAGCACAGAACCGGTCGAAGTGGAGGAGCTTGGGGGATGCCTGTGTCCAGCAGTGGACGTCATTCGGCTGAAATGATGATGATGATGAGCATGGCAATAGCGATTATTGACCCACTTACATTTTCGAGCATTTTTAATTTCAAAAACTGAAATACTTAAAACCCGAATATACAAAACCCGTCTATAGTGATCACTATAGACGGATAAGATCTTGAAGTTACTCCAATGGTGAAAAACCTTACTTACCCTACATCCTACGGAGATAAATTAGGGGAAGGGGTATGACCGCTTGGTATGCCATGAAAAACGTGACCACTATAGGAAATTTAGTCTTCACTTTACCCCGGATAGTCATTTTGTCGTTTATTAGCACTAGGTTCATTGCATGAATCGTATTAAACAATTGGCGAAATGTGGAAAGATAAACTTTATACCCCTACCCACAAATACGGGAATGTAGGTATGTTGCTGTTTTTGTATAATTATCAGTAGGGTCATATTTAAGGATATAGTAAATTGGTTCGCCTTGGGACCAACATGTGTAAAGCCGCAGAAATAATTATATAAGTCAATGTGTATCTAGTTACTGTTAAGAAAACCATTAGCTAACCGGAAGTTACTTCACTCACGTTCAAATTGAATAATCGGTTTCCGACCTGTTTTAATTAAATTTTCATTAAGTACTTTCATTAATTTAAAGGTTAAGGGTTAAACCATAACATTAACCACACAATCTGCTCTATCATATCAAGATTAATCTACCTACGCTAAGATACAATAATTCACTTGACTAGTTACCGACTTATTACGGCATGTTTTAATATTAAAGCATGTTATTAATGAAAATGCCAATTAAATTAAATTGTAATTAAGTGTTCGTGCAAAATTTTAATGCGGAGGTCCTTATATTGGGTAATTACGGAAAGAGTTGGTTAATATTTTGCTGTAAATACGTTTTAATCGAAAGCAACGAAATTGATGATCGATGATTGTTGATTGATGTAACTAGAAATCAAGTCATACGGAAATTAACTGGAGTTTCTGACATAGTTTGCAGAGTGAGAAAGCGGCAGTGGGTTAGCCATGTTTGTTTAAAGACCGATTGCCAGTGGAGCAGACGAGTCTTTGAGTGGAGACTGCGCACATCGTAAGTAGTGTTCTAGCTAAGGGGAGCGACGACTTTAAAAAGGTTGGTACGACAGAAGAGATGCGTCCCCCGACCGACCCTTGCTCATTGAAGCGTCAGCCCGCGCCGCAGCTGAGCTAGTAGCTTTAAATTCTCCGACTAATAATGATAATGCCAACCTTTTGATCCAGCCTGTCCCCAATACTAGCTGTCCCCCTATCAGTGACCCCCTGAGCCGAGGCCCGTACCCCACAGGGGTTGCCCTCAGCGTGCAGTCGCTTAGTTTGTAATTTATTTTAGTTTGTAAGCCCTAGCTGGAGGCGTTAAGTTAACTCTTAATGGCAGCCCCAGGAAAGCCCGGTTAAGCAGTCACGGCCTCTCAAGGCCAACTGCGAGATGCCCGACAAAAAAAAGAAAAAAAGAAGAGATGCGCAGTAGCGTAACTAGAGTGGGGCAGGCATGGTAAGAGCCCTGGGCGCCTATCTAAGGGGGGCGCAAAAAGTCGCAAATTATTAAATAAAAATAAAAAAATGAATAAACAATTTCACACTGTTACCATAATAGGTAAAATCTAAGAAATTTGAAGAGCTACTTGAATATATTTGTGCAGTCAAAATCAAAAGGCATTTATTCAAATTAGGCTGAGAATCAGCACTTTTCGAACGTCAAAAATTCAAAATACATAAGACAGTCCCCCAAAAACGCCCACCCTTCAGTACGAGTATGAAAGCGTATTTCCAAACCTGCCTATATCTATTCAAATTCTCTTAAAATTGCAAGCGATTTTTTAGCAAGTTGAAATTAATACCTTCGTTATTTAAGGCTATGGTCAAGAAAGTTATGCGACCTAGCTTTGCTCAGAGTAGACCGAGAAGATAATTTACGAAGGGGCGCAAATATGATGCGTGCCCTAGGCGCAATTTTCTATTGGTACGCTCCTGGAGATGCGAATAGCAGAGGACAGGGATTTTTGGTGCATCCTGGGAGAGCCCTATGTCCAGCAGCTCCAGCAGTGGACTGCGATAGGCTGAGTGGATTGGTTGACGTATTTATTTTCTTTTAACAACAACGTATGCTATGTTTAACTATATTTGTTAAAGAAGAGATAATATGCAATATAGGTAACGATTCAGAGCAAGACATTAGTGTAAATAATGGACCCTAACCTAACCATGAGCTGTGGTGGGTGGCCACGAAGTAAATATAGTGTTGGCCCAGAGAGGTAACGACCAGACACCCGTCTTTCAGGTAGTCAAAGAGCTGGGTATGGCCTGCCATTCCGAAATTTAAAAAGTCCTGACAAAAGACGGACATTTGAAAAAAAGTTTGGACATTTTGATTTTAAGCTTTCTATTTCAGTACCACTCATTTAACTAGCTATTTATATTTTTTTTAAAGCCTCAAGCAGAAAAAATCAGTAGGTAACAATAACAAAAAGCCGGACATAATATAACCATAGTCACAGGCAAATAGGAACATAAACGTGTAAATACAATGATTAAATTAGGGTACCTACTCAGAATACATTTTCACAAGACTCGCCATGTGTAACTTGCTCTTATACTTTTTCAGTAAAACAAAGTAAGTTGTTGTGATGACTATAAATACAAGTTGTTTTTACTTAAGCTCGCAATTTTCTTCAGCAAACAGACAGCAAAAACGTCTTAGAAATTAACTGTCGCTGAACTGCGTAGGTTGAAGTAAAGGTCAAACCGCGGGTCAATTGTACTGGCAACAGATTTAAAGAAAGAATATACGTTAAGAAGGTACCTACAGAGGTGTTCCTGCGTTAGGACATACACAATAAAATACTTGTGGGTCAAGGACCCGTGGCAAAGATGGTGCAAGTACGTGACCATTCCGAATGACTCGAATAACGTAGAAAACGAAGTAAGTGAAAAATGTACCTAGATACTGCCAACAACTTACGGCAAAATTGTTTATGCCTGAAATATGAAAGATCACGATCAATTATGATTTAATGAATGAGCTACTTTTGCAAATAAGTATGCAAAGCGTATCTACTAATAATGTTCTGCGTGGGAAATTAACCTGCGCGAACGCTAGCGCAATCTAACCCTCCCTCCAGCCACTAAGCCATCCGAACCGATTACTATTCCTATTCCTTCTTATTCGTTAGAGCTCGTGCAAATAATGGGCTCGAGGCTAAATAATAACTGCCACACGTGATTGAAGGTTAAGCCGTTGGTGCCGGCTGTCATTCGTAAATCTTTGACAGTCGTTACGGTTAGTCAGAAGCCCAATAGTCTGAAAACCAGTCTCACCAAGGGGTATCGTGTTACCCAGTAACAATATTGTGGAGGTCAGATAGGCAGACGCTTCATGTAAAATACTGGTATTCAGCTGCCTCCGGTTAGACTGGGAGCCGACCCCAACTTTAGTTCGCTAAAGGCTAAGCAGATTGATTGATTTGTAACGCAAGTACTTAAGAACTCGCTTCTCATTAACCCCTCACGATTCAAGAAGGATAATTTATACGTAAACAGTTAAACACAGTCATTACTTAACCCCTTAATCACGCCAATACATAAGATTACCGTTCTAAATACTAGTTAAATTCATTAAAAGGGATAAATGATCGGCGTAGTTTCTAAATGTACTGATTTAACACGAGGAACGTGTTGTTGAGATCGTGGATCGTGTAATTTTATAATCATATGCCTTTGGACAGGGATCGTCAACATTTTTACAAATGCGTGTCATTATACCTAGTATAAAAAAACCACCGACTTCCAAAAAAATTAACAAATGTTTAGTAGCTACTACTACTAATTTCGGTGTCGTCCGTTACGTATTTTCGTTTTCCGCCCAAGAAATTACGTTCATTTTTCACTTTGTAGTGTTTTTTTTGCTATATAAACAATAGTTAAACAACAATGGTTAAATAAATAGTGACAAAAAGTTATACAACATCATCAACATACACAAAGTGAGTATAGTACGTGTTAAATAAAAAAGTTCATAATATTGTGACAACTATAAGCATCATTAAATTGTGGTCAAGATTTAGATTCATTAATATGTGATTGCTTTTTCTCATAATTGTTCATATTATTGCCTAATGCACAATTATATTACTGTACCGTTCACATGAGGACATATTTTTGATATATAGGTTCTATCAAATTTATGGAGCTATCCAACGCTCACAATATTTTGAATCCTTGACAGCGCCAATATATTAATGAACTCAACTGTAGGTACCTATCGTAAAAAAGTACATACATAAAATAACGCCCCTTCCATCACACCATGTTTCCCCGAAGGGTTAGGTTAGAATAGCTGTACCTATAGTAGGTAACCATATTTCACCCGTTATGTTTAATTTCTATGTAATAGGGGCCGACCCTATTGCCATCAAACGGTTACAAATCCAGACTCCGGACTGCTACTGAGAAATTCCAGATGGAAAAACCCAATAAAACTTTACCCAACCTGGTAATTCAACCCAGGAACCTCAAGCTCAGCAGTACTGCCTGCGACCAATAGACCAACAAGGCAAAAGTATAATGACCTGTAGATCAATATGATTGACAAGTTAAGGAAAAACTCGCCCCCTGTTACATAGGACAAGGCTGTAGTAATTGGATGATAAACCGCTGCCAATTCTCCTATTTGGATTGTCGCGTGATGTGAAGTTATACAAAGAAAAACATACGATCGATCTAAATCCATGCCGTGCCCAGAATTCCTTGCCCATGCCAACCTTCCTACTTACACGTGCCAAAAGTTTGCAATCCCTGCTTAGACAAAAGGGCCAACCACACTTGTAGCACCTGACGCCAACTCTACCGCACGTGTGATTTTTGGCCGCTATTTAATGGCGGTCGCCCCCGGCGACTTTTTGTAGCGATTCAGTAGCGATATAATCAAAAAATAGGCGATACAGGCGCGACGCTATCACTAGCCGTATACCTTCGCCCACGTACCTACATAACTACTATTCTGCATCGCTACTATCGCGACAAAGCTGCGATTCAGAATCGATACAGACGCAATGAAGCATGCTGGTTCGCGTATAGATACAGTCGTACTTGTAGTGACTACTTGTGAATGCCTGTGGACGCTACATTTGCGTAATAGGGACGCGGGTAAGCCAACATTAATAGTTGCGGGTTAGAAGCGATTCTGAATCAATGCAGTCGCGCGATTTCATCGATGCTGAATCGATACTATGCGATTGTATTGCCACTGAATCGATTCTATTTCGCGTTGCAAATGCGGTAAGCGGCCAAAAGTAACGATACAGACGCGCGTGAACAAAACGCTACTAAATCGCTACCAAAAATGGCCGTGGGAGACCGCCCTAAGACCTAGCGTGTTACAAGTGTATCCGAAGCTTAAGTTATGATAGTGTGTAGTCTAGGTATTAGGTTTTCGTAATCTAGATTGTGAAATGCTCGGCTTACGGAATATTTGGCCGTAATGTTAGGTTTGTGTGTGATTTATATTAGATAATGTTTCGTGATAGATAGAAATAAGTTATTATTACTGTAGGATAAAGTTCTTTGTATAATATGTGGTTGTACCAACTACTTAGGTATTTGCTTTTATGAATTCATATAACATAACCAAAGTTTTTTTTTTTGTTTTGTAATATGATTAAGATTACATTTATTAAAGCTTTAGAAAAAAGAAAAGAGGCTCGTAGAAGCAGGAGTGCAAAACAAAGTTAACTTCTAACTTTTATAGGTAGATTTAAGACAGTACTAAATACTGAGATAAATGAAGTAAAAGTAATGTTTATTTTAAATAATGTTCTATTTACAATGACATCTTCATCATACATTACAAACCTACAACAAAACGAATGAATGAGACAAACAATCACATGATGATTTAAATCTAATTAAGATTATAAGTAAACAATATACATATTTTTACAATACTTTATTTTATATAACAACTTACGACCCACAATACGTTGGTAAAACTTCGTCGTCATGAGCTAATTTAGTTACTCGGTGTTTTTCACTCCTGCTTCTTTTAGGTTTTTAGCATTGACACTTTAATTTTTTTGGCATAAATCGTAACTGCAACACGTTTAATGTAATTTTGTTACAAAGTGTACATTAAAAAGAACCTTTTTTATCTTCTGTCTAATGCTATTGCAAAAGGGAGAATAGGTACCTACGTTTTATCTCGAGACTCTGATTAATTGTTTTGTGAGGGACTAGTGGCTAAGTCCAACTATTCTTACCGGGGAATTACATAGTATATGACAATCATGTTCTTCTATAGGAGATATTTGAAGGGTCCTAGATCTGTGTCCCAGTTGTATACGGTGTCAACTACGGCTGGGATGAGGAGTCCAAGAGTTGAGAAGAAGACGGCACCAACGAAGCTGATGACCAGTTCCAGGTTAGGGAAGGCTGCGGCGATGGCGACTGTGGGCAAGGGAAATTAGGAATTAATCATTTACAGGAAGTTTTCTTGTGTAGTTCTATGATTTGACTTTTGTCCTTCACAACAAGAAGGTCGCAAATCTTACAAAATATGAAATACATGTATGACTAATTATTTAATTAATGTTCTGTGTCTCGTAATGTTTATACCTATTTCTAGAATCAAGTATATCCGACTAAACAGACAGCTGAGCGTTTTCACAACAAAGTGTACCGCCCACTTTTCGGTTGTCCCTTGTGTTTGAAGTATTACTAACAAAATATGATATGATCTGGTGAATATTTTAATAACTGTAAGCACTTAACACATTATAAACTAGTAAATGAAATGCCACAAATATGAAAAAAAAAGAGCAATTAAAATAATGACCAATTTTAATCAGCAAAAAGTCAGTTTTTGACATGTCCCCCACTCGAATTTCTCGATGATAAAAGCTATTCTGAAAAATTTTTGTATGCGATACATTGACTTTTTGGTACGGTTTGAAAGAACTCTGAGTCTTCTATCGTCTCCGGTACTTTTTAATTCAAACCTTAAACACGACACACTTCCACAATTCAATTTCCAACAAACATGTAAAAAGTGATGCCGACCGGACATGACAGGTTTGTCACGGCTAAAACTGCTGTGCTGCTGGGGAGTTTGTTCCGCTACTTCTTCTTCCCAGCTAAAGCACTAGGAAATGGTGACGGGTGGGCGTTTTTGGGGGGACTGTCTTATGTATTTTGACGTTCGAAAAGTGCTGATTCTCAGCCTAATTTTAATAAATGACTTTTGATTTTGATTACACAATAACTGGGTTGTGGAGGTCAGTTAGGCAGTCACTCCATGTAAAATACTGGTAATCAGCTGCATTCGGTTAGACTGGAAGCTGACCCCAACATAGCTGGGCAAAGACTTGGTAGATGATGACTCTGATTAATTGTTATAATGTTCGTCAATAAATCACAAGACAAAACATAAGACAGCGTGTTATAAAACTTGGATGACCTCAGTTTAAGTTTATTAAGGTTGAATATGACACTTTTTCAATCCTTTTCGATCCTAAACGAATATAGTACAACAAAAAGAAAAGAATCCATGCATCGCGGAATATTCTCGATATGGCCCGCCAAAGTCAAAGTCAAAGCATTTATTTCAAATAGGCACTTAAAAGGCACTTTTGAACGTCAACATTTACATTAAAATAGAATTGATTCTAGTCGCCCCTTCCAAAATATAGTTTCGTATGGAGAAGAATGGGCAAGAAACTCCACCGTTACTCTTTTAAAATGTTTCAAGTACAATATTTACATTCATATGATTATGTGTGAAAACGATGCACCCAGAATAAAATTACCATACCAAAATAGGTAAACAGAATCAAATTGAAGCAATAAAGATAAATTAATTCTGCAATAGATACATGGTGTTCACACATTTACAAACATTGTAAAAGTAAGTATAGGTACGATTTTCCTACAATATTAACAAGTAATGAGTCAGTGTGTGAGTTAAAATAATCACTGAGTTTAAATCAATGTCATAAATATAATTGATTATACAATTCAATTAGCAGTTCGATCTGTTCGTCCGCGTTCGATCGACCCGTGTGGCTGTTATTGATGGACCCACGAGTCCCTCTACTTACCTACAAAATAAAGTAAGTATCATAATTCATACTTTTGGAACATACAAAACCTATCCTACATTTCTACCTGATATTTACGCTGCCCAGCTATTTCGCCAGACTCGATCAAGATCTGCAGGTCACAGCACAGCCATTATTAGTAATAAAAGCCTTGTCGACTATTAGACACGTTAAAATTACACTTCTACTGCAATGGTTTGCCTTTTAGCGAACACGACACGACTGCGACACGAGTTCACTGCTAGACATTTAATTTCCTTTAGTTAGAAGTCGAAATTGTTGTATGAATGTCATTTGAGGGTACAATGCCGTTGTCTAGAGTTTTGTTTATGCTACATTTTGAAGTTGATATAATACTTTGGTAAAAAAACGTTACTAATTTTTGCTGTCATGTTCTTAGAAAAAAAAAATGAAATAACATCGGAAAAAGCCAAGCCAACCAACTTGACTTGTAATTGAAAAAACGTTCGCCGATCCATCGATAAGCACGTTAAAGTCAATTTTCCAACTGCAAAAGTAATAGCAGAAAAAAAAGATAAAATTACAAATTATCTTGCTTCTTGCCTTTCATGGTTCTAGGTAAACGCACCTACCTTTCAGGTTTTTATTTATTTGCGAGTATTTACATTTTTTTATTGCGCAGACTAAGAAGCTTGATATTTTTTAGAGCTCAAAGGGTACGTACCTAGATCATATTTGATATTAACTTCAACTTGATACCGCGTTACAGAGAAAAACGGTCTTAACAGATAGACAAACGGACAATGAAGTGAACCTATTAGGTTTCCGTTTTTCCTCTTGAAGTACGGATCTCTAGAAATGACTGAGCAACTAATGGGCCAATAAGTTCTAAGTTCTGTATATAATATTACTTAGGTACAGTCTTGAAAATCCTTGTCCCCTGCGGGATATGTAAAACCCACTAGTTAGAAAGGATATAACTAGCTGTGTTGTAGGCGTTAGATATAATTCTGCCATAACTTTAACACGATTGCGATGATTAAGCTGATATTTAGAACGAGTGACGAAACAAACCATTTTACAAAACAATTACTTATGTTCTTTCTCAGATTATAAAACAATCTATAATCTGAGTGTTCTTTGGTACAATATACACACACATGACAGTAAGTTACGTAACTTAAGGTACCTAACTAGATTTTTTTTTAACTAAAACATAATAAAAAGCACGTTGCCACCAACAAAAGATTTTTTTTATTTATCGAATAAGCAGATACTAGACTTTTAGCTATTTTGTATTCAATCCACTTAGCCTATCGCAGTCCACTGCTGGACATATCCCAGGCTGCACCACAAAATTCTATCCTCCGCCTTCCGCATCCAGTCTGTCCCAGCCAGCTTTTTAAGGTCATCGGTCCATCAAGCTGGGGGGCATCCCACACTGCGCTGCCGATACGTGGTGCCGACTCCAGTTCTTTTCCGGATAATTTAATTTCTACGAACATCAATCAACAATTTTATCGATCATCATTTTCATTTCTTTCGATTAGGTCATACCTATTTACAACAAAATCTATCAGTAAATTACTCAATATAAGACCTCCACATTAAAATTTTGCACGAACAATTAATTACAATTTAAAATGTTTGGCATTTTCATGAACAAAATTCTGTACCTATTACATTATTTGAGCTTTTTCTTATTACAAATGTGTAGTGACCGATTTTCTTTAAAAAATCCCGCACAGTATAAACACAGAGCTACTACATAGGCGATTGAACCACGAAATGATTTATTGACGAATCATGTGACCGCCGACGTCTTAATTAGGTGCACGTTACTTTGTTATAAAAGAAAAATGAAAATCGCCTTTTACTACGAAATTTTATGAACGAGAACTTTATGGTTTTTGTTTTTTTTTTTTAACTTGCTTTATTTTCTGTATTTTATATAAAACAGTAGTGGTGGTAACAGCCGCGACTTATATGTGTTGTGGGTTCGAACCCAAGTAGGAGTCTACTTTATGTGCGTTCTTTCATCACCACTGCTCTCAAAAACGTGAAGGAAAATATCGTGAAGAAACCGGCGTGTTTTATAGCCAAAAATTCGATGGCATGTGATATCCGACAACTCGCCCTGCGTCCGCGTGGCGACTTACGAGTATTTATTTATTTAATTCTGCACGAATGAAAATGTACAGAGGACTTAATGCCACAGGCATTTTCTACCAGTCAATCTTTGGGTGATGCAGATACAAATAGTGGTAGGGAACAATATAACCTGATTATACATTATTCATAAAGAGAGGAATTGAACATTTGAAAATGTTTTCAAGAAAAAATTGGAAAGGGAACCATGTTTTGATGAACGTTTTCTTCCGCAGAAATTAGATTATTTTAACAATTGGGCACTCAAATCTCTACTCCTTAGATTTCCTCAATTATCTATTCTGATTTATCCACATCTATTTGTTGGCGCTGGACAGAAACCGGTGGAGGCGAATCATCCGCTCCAAATGCTACTCCGTAGCCGACCACGATGCTCAGTTATGAAGGACCGACTACACAGAGAGAGATTTGGAGGCGAAATTATTTATGATTTTTACAGTTCCAGGTTTTTCTTACTTGTTACTATTTGTCCTTCTTAAAATTAGGAAGGCCCTTAGGCACCTGAATTTCAGCAATAAACCCAAACCTTTATATTTTACGTGTTCTTCTTGCGACGCAAGTTTATGGCTTAGTTTACAAGCTTTTAAAAGTGCTCGTTTGCAAGGTATTAACAACTTTATACCTGTGAATACTTGTTTATGATTTACTTAGGTGAGCCGCGATTTGATGTATGAAAACGTATAATTTTGCTTGGCAATCGGGTAAAAGGTACCGTTTTACCCAAATACGATACCCTTTAGACTGGGTTTTTTTTATTTTTAAGGATGGGAAATCATCAAATAACTTCTCCCGCTCTGGGTGGAGTAGTGTCAGACTTTTACTGACTAAAACCCACCCGTGTTCCGTCAGTTGCCTGTGTGCCGGGGGCGACGTTATCTCTTTCGAACAACCCGCACCCCTGGCAGGCATCGGCTCTTGCGGCCCCACGAGTCCGGCGCATCAGGACGCATGGCACGACGTGACCACCCCAGGAACCATGTAGCACAAGGGCCCCAGACTACCCTGGCACCCTTGGCAAGGGTAAGACTAGTGGTCAGACTTTCGGGCTTCTGACGACACGTAACGAGTGCCAAAGATCCACTATTGACAACCGGGACCAACGGCTTAACGTGCTTTCCAAGGCCCGGAAGAGTCTTGGTACCTATGTAAAAATGGTCACCCATCCACGGAATAACCGCGGCAAGCGTAGTTTAATCAGATTGATTGACCCGTGCGGCTATTATAACTTAGCCACAAGCCCTCATATATGTATTACATAATTAATAACTATCTGTAGAACAGGAATCTAGGTCTTTGATCAGGTCTAAAGGAGAAAGAACAAGTGCGAGTCGGACTTGCGCACGAAGGGTTCCGTACAAATTATCTGTAAAAAAACGGCAAAAAAATCATGTCTGTTGTATGGGAGCCCCCTTAAATATTTATTTTATTCGGTTTATTAGTCTATTATCTGTTGTTACAGCGGCAACAGAAATACATCATCTGTGAAAATTTCAACTGTCTAACTATCACGGTTCATGAGATACAGCCTGGTGACAGACGGACAGACAGACAGACGGACGGGCAGCGGAGTCTTAGTAATAGGGTCCCCTAAAAAGGAATATTAAACTTATATTACTTTATCCAACATGCGAAATTTACAGGAAAACTGTAAGGGTAACAGTTATGAAAGGGAGGTGCGTGCTATAAATCATTTTTTGTAAGCCACCCTCGTCGTAGGTATATGAATAACTTTCATAATTATATCTGAACGGGTTTTTTATCTAGCCTTCACGTAGGTAAAATACGCACTGTTCATGACCTATATTACGAAAAAGTAAGTTCAAATAATAACATCCACCCGACTACTGAAAAATCACGTCCTGAAAAGTACGAAACGGGGGCTCTCCCGCATAGGCGCGTTATCATCATCATCATTTCAGCCGAAAGACGTCCACTGCTGGACATAGGCCTCCCCAAAGCTCCGCCACTTCGACCGATTCTGTGCTTCCCGCATCCAGCGGACTCCTGCGGCCCTCACAAGGTCATCGGTCCACCTTGTGGGAGGCCTTCCAACTTTAGGTCTTCCGGTGCGCGGTCGCCACTCCAGAACTTTTCAACCCCATCGGCCATCTGTTCTGCGTGCAATGCCCTGCCCACTGTCACTTAAGTTTGGCGCGTTATTATCGGTCGATAATACCGGATGCGTTATTGCGATATCTGTTTTTAGTACATTATGTATTAGGACGGCTATGAAGTTACACACTGCTGCGATAATAATGACGCAATAGAAGTTGGACGCTTGCGTCCCTTCGTCCTGCGATATTCCGATATGAGTTCTTAGAACATTTGTATTGGGACGCATGCGATCCGCACACATCTGCGAGATCGTTAGTAGGTAGTTAGGTACTAGTAGTACGTCAAGGACGAAATATGGTCTTACCGACAGTGTTGTAAAAATCTATAATATGGATATTAATTAATCATCAGACAAAGCATTTTTATCACTAACAGTAGCTTAGCGACATTAGGGAAAAACCTGCCAAAAACACGAATACGAAACAGAAATATCGGACGATAAAAACGCAGTTGTGTGCAAGGAATCGGGACGCATTATCGCAATAACGCATCTGGTATTATCGACCGATAATAACGCGCCTATGTGGAGTCGACCCGAGCTTGGTCCTTACCGGACAGCGAGCTACACATTACTCGTCATCCGCAAGCCCGCGCCTACGGTGTCTCCTGCGGCGACTAAGGCCGCGAGGGCGCATAATACTGCCTCTCGCTCACGTGCGCCTCCTCCCTCTTCGCGAGCATTACTGCTTCGCAGGAGGAGGTGACGGCTACCCATGCACTCTCGCTCCGTACCATGGCCTGGACCAGGGCCGGACGCAAAGAACGTGGCTGAAGTTATGTAAAGATGGTCACCCATCCACGGACCATCCGCGGCAAGCGTAGCTTAACCTGATCGATCGACCGTGCGGCTGTTATTACTTAGCCACAAGCCCCTTCTTCTTCTTACATAAACAGCCTATAATGTTCTCTATTCTGGGACATAGGCCTCCTCTCTTTGAGAGGGAGTGGGCTGTAACCACTCCGGCGCAGTGCGGGTAGGTACAATTTTTTTTTGAGGATAGGAAATCTTCAAATAACTCCCACTCTGGGCGGAGCGGGACGAGTCAGACTTTTACTGACTAAAACCCACCCGTGTTCCTTCAGTTGCCTGTGCGCCAGGGGCCACGGTATCTCTTTCGAACAACCCACACCCCTGGTAGGCATCCAGGTTACCACTTGGCCACCACTGCTCACCACCATTCTACTTAAAGCAATAAATTGCCTTACATCTCCAATCATATTGCCAATCGTCTCTATCACCGCCTTAGCCAATATTTGCAACTAAACCATACATGGTCAACCAATAATTAATCCGCGAATTAACAAAAACATCATCCAACAAATTACAATTATCGTAGAAACGAGTATGTAAAATACCTGCATCTTAAGGGCCTGCGGCCACTGCGGCACGGCACGGCATGCATGGTTCGGCATCATTACATGCAAACGCTTACTGGCGTCAACTATGCCGTGCTATATTTAGGCATGCCGCGATGTCCTGAGACATCGAGACATCGTGCTCGCGCATTTTTTTTAGAAAATAGCTCTTCATTAATAACAGCTGCACGGGTCGTTCGATGAGGTTAAGCAACGCTTGCCGCGGTCGGCCCGCGGATGGGCGACCATCTGTACATACCAAGACCATTTCCGTGCCTCAGTAAGCACGTTATGCCGTTGTTCCCGACTGTCATTCGTGGATCTTTGACGGTTTTTACGGGTCGTCGGAAGCCCGAAAGTCTGACAAACCAGTTTTACTATTAAGTCGCGATATTACCCAGTAACTGAGTTGTGGAGGTCAGACAGGCAGTCGCTCCATGTAAAAGACTGGTAGCTGCATCCGGTTAGACTGGGTAAGGCTAGGCAGATTGATTCGTCACAAAGAAATCCCTTGCCGTGCCGTACCGCTAGTGGGCGCAGGCCCTTACTTTGAACAAGCTGATTGCAATCACAGCTGTGCTAAGAAATAATATTGTTGTTCGTAGCAATCGCCATAAGATTGGAGTAAATGGTTCCATTTGCAAAGGTAACGGGTCTGGAATGGTCGTTCGGACGTATAAGGGACCTCTGTGGACCTCCGAAGTACAGTAGGATGGCAAGGAAAGTCGGTTATGTAGGGATTATAAAGCTGTAAATATACTGACCAGAGTATTGTTTGGGTATACCCCATGCATGCAAATGTTTAAGTAGTGATAAATGATTTTATTTCTGTATGTAGGTTCGTACAAACACTTCAACAGGTTAATCATATTTTTTAAATTAGCCGAGTTTGGCGTTTCCTATCTGACTGCTGGGTGTCTTTTGTCTTACAATAGAAGACCAACAGCAGAACCTATTGTGTTTACGACTTTATAAACTGCCAATACAGTGATCGGCCATGAATTCTATCCCAGTAGCTTATTTGCTATGGAGAAATGAAAGAAACATGGCGTAAAGTTAGCCATGCTTTTCTTTTCGCAGCTCAACGCCTTTAGACGTCTTGTGTTAAGTTCTGAAGTCGGCCAAAAGTTGTGTAGAGTGATGAGTGAGATTATCAGGAATGTCCCACGATTTTTTTAACATGGGCACCCTAGCACGTCGTAACTGTAGGTTTTATTATTAGTAGAATATGGTAAATTTAATTATGTGAAGTCCGTCCGTCCGCTGTCGCCCGCGGACTAAGTATTCCTAGGGCTTTGCCCTCGTGTGTCGTGCTAAAAAAAACGTAAGTTGTAAAGGTTCTGCAAACATATTAGGGGAGAAAGTTGAAGGGTAGCCCGGGAAATGAAAATAATTCAGTGTAATGTTGTATGTTGATTAAAATATGATTCGCGCAAGTAAAATAAGGCTTTGCAGAATTTTAATCATTGAAATCATTAATACAACCCTCCAAGATCATCCCAACGACTCTTTCATGAAATAGTTTTTTTATTTATGTTACTTCACTTTAGTATTATGTAAATACTAAGGAACTGGGAGGGTCATATGTCGGATGGCTAATGACAGATGGACCAAGAAAATTATAGAATGGATCCCAAGAGAAGGAACAAGGTATAGGGGACGTCAAAAGAAAAGATGGGCAGACCTATTTACACAAAGACAAGGGCCTGACTGGATGACCAAAACCAGAGACAGATACTACTGGAAATAAATGGGGGAGGCCTACGCCAAGGAGGCGACTATTAGTTAACTTATTATTAATTAATTTAAATGAATGATTACGACATACAAATATACAATTCAATTTAGCAATTTAACTTCAATCAATATACAATTGGAAATTAAAACTATAATCATTTAAAATTAATCTAAAATGCATCTAATTTTGTATGTTAAACTTTTTATTTATTTTTTATTATGATATTATGCATGCTACAAATACAAAGAAATTGTTACTGAGTAGTAGAATAAATGGCTTTTTTATTTATTTATAAATACTAAGGAGGGTAGAGTTTTTCGTCGTGTCTGTCATCCATAGAAGTACCCACTTAATACGAATCTCAGTTAAGAATAAAATATTGTATCATGAATCATATTAATACCTTTTACCACACTCTATAATCTGTACTCTAGGTTATAGCTTGACCCTTTTATATTTGTATTACATTGTAAAAACAATCATTGTAGCAATTCGTATTCTAACTAGTTCAAAAGCGAAACGCCGACTACTGAAAAATCACGCTCTAAAAAAAAGTACGAAACAAGAAAAATTTTCAGACAGTCATTCAGTCAGTCATTTTCAGTACATTTTTGATTAATATTATCGCGGTTTATGCACCATCTCTTCCTAACAATTTGTACGCCACTATATGCGGCTGAACATGTTAGAACTTTATTTATGACATAGTAATTATTTTGCATGTAATGTATCATGTGCACCATGTTTAAACAAATAAAAAAATCTTATCTTATTTTACAGGTACAAAAATAGCCAGGGTATAACCGTGGTCGCGTGCCTGTAACAGGAACCAGGAAGGCCAGGAACTCCTACAAAATTGTAATGGCATGCGACCACGGCTATACCCTGACCATTTTTGTACCCCTGTGGGCCAGCGTGAGTAAGGCTTTGTAAGTGGGTTATAATCTATAAACCATTTACAAAGAGACAAGGCCTATGTCCCAGCAGTGGGAACATTATAAGATGATTCATCATTAAATCATTCATCATCATTTCAGCCGAAAGACGTCCATTTGACTGCTGGAAATAGGCCTCCCCCAAGCTCCGCCACTTCGACCGGTTCTGTGCTTCCTACATTCAGCGGATTCCTGCGGTCATCGGTCCACCTTCTGTGAGGCCTTCCAACTCTGCGTCTTCCAGTACGCGGTCGCCACTCCAGAACCTTTCGGCCCCATCGCCCATCTGTTCTGCGAGCAATGTCCAATGCCCACTGCCACTTAAGTTTGGCAATTCTTCAGGCTATGTTGGTTGCCTTGGTTCTCCTGCGGTCCTCTTCATTTCTGATTCAATCAAGTAGGGAATCTCCATTGCCCTTTGGGTGACTTTAAAGCCTTCTAATAAAGGATGATTATGCCTTCAGTGCAAGTGTTTTCATGTATTTTCGAATTGTCATCACATCAAATCGAGACTTGCGTCATCTTAAATTCCCTGGCTTGACTTCATAATCGTAACTCGGTCAATGAACCCTGATAGTTAATCAATTAACATAATCATAGGTATATTAAAAGCTGTTCCATCAATCAAGTTATACGTCGTGGGTGTTATTATTATTGTAAAATGTGTAAATTAATGGCGGCTTAAGACGTAAAGATGGCGAATTATGTGAATTATAGGAATTATAAGATAATTTTAATGAGGCAAACGCCTTAAGCCGTGTCAGATATCGCCTTTTAGAGATTAACTTATGTTTTAGTTTGTTTGCTTTGTTTGTTATGCAATTTATTACAAGGCTCTTGAAATACCTATTTGATGGAAGACATTTTAAATTTTAGAAAACAAAGTTCATTCCGCAATACTGGTTTTAAAAATGGCTTCGGTTTTTTTTTTTTGGAAATGATCATAACATAACGTCACACTTATAATCCCTGAAGAGTGAGACAGAACACCCAAATTTCACCAGTTATGTTTAAGTCTCATGTAATAGAGGCTAGCCTAATGACATCAACTGGGCAATCTAGACTCTGGGCGGCTACTAAGAAATAGTTTTTAATAATGTAGATTATGTAGGTACTAATTATGATCCAAACTTGGTGAACAAGGTGAACCTAGTCCACATTTTTTGCATACAAACTTTGGGAGTGTTTTACTCCACTGTCTGACATGGCACATCCTAAGTAAAATATGATATCGTTTTGTCTCATTATTATTCTCGGTAAGGAAACAGAATAGGTACTAAAATAAAAACCCATTAAAAAGTTAGGAGCCAACAAAGATTAGTTTTTCTTGCTAATTTTTGGGCTAGTTTAAGTAATAAAAGGAGTGTAAAATCTCCAAAACAAAGTCTGTACCGACAAAATTCAATAAACTTTATTGGTCATTAATTTATGCATTGGCTTTTTCATAAAACCCGATCTTCCAAAGGACTTTCCTTAATTTTTTCGCGAATTTTTTACTATAAATGATCCTGCATCTCACTCAATAATGTTGTGCGTGTAGACTAGCGTCTAACTGCTCATCACTGATACTATCCCTGTCGGACACGAAGCCTGGTGAGACAGCGTGATTTTTAGCCAGGCCCAGGGTGAGTTCGAGCCCGCAACTAGGTTCCCCTTAACTAAACCTACTCACAAATTAAAAAATGGCGTCGAATAATTCATCCGCATCGCTGTCGACTGGTAATGTACCCAAGAGACTGGCGGCATTACCACGTTGTATAGCAATGCTCAGCCGCTGGCCAAAGTAGAAACCAGCCCTTGGGTCACGAGAAGTGTCAACCAGCCGTTTCGAGATTTCCTTGAAGCGACCATGAGCACTCGGACTGTTTGATTATAATTGTTTTTTTTTTAAATTAAGTAATAACTTACCTTTTGGGATTATGTAGGTACTTTATTAATGTTATTTTTAAATAAAACAAATTAGTCTACACAGTAGAAATAACATAAAAATTCTGGTGGTTCATGTCACACACCAATTAGGCGCTGTCTAGCCAAAGTGCACTCCAAATCATTACAAACATTGTTTCAGGTATCTATATATTACTTAGAACAGGGTTGGCAAACCTTTTTAAACCTGAGAGGCTGAGGGCCGATTGTTAAATGAAGAAAAAAATGGGCAAGATTTACCAAGATTATTTATTTACTGACAACGATTTTGACAGAAAATTAACTAGGTATACATCTTAGAATAGGTATTCTCTTCTAACAACCACTACAGATCTGTTCTATTTAGGAGATGTTCATTTATTGCCATTTGAGGGGGAAGGGGATCCGAACAAGCCTTATTTTTCTTACAATCTTAATACTAAGTAGCTGTAATATTTAGATTTCGTACTTCAATAAACGTCGTGGCCAGAATTTTCTGCAGGGATTGCAAACCTTTTGTAAATACCTATCCACTTACCAAAGGTTCGCAATCCCTGCACTAGAACATCTAGAACTTTCCACATAACTCTGATTCCCACACTTTACGGTTGACAGTTATATTTTATTCAAGTTATAACAAGTTTCTGAGGGAACGAAGTCTGTTTTAACGTCATTACTATAATAAAAACGGGAGAAACACAGGCTATTGGGTCAAACTTTAGCAAGTTTCCCAGGATTGCCTACATTTCAACCTGGACTGCCTTCTTGTACAATAATTGGTTTTCGAATGTGTTACGTTAAGACAACAGAGATGTAGACAACGCGTGTAATAACAGTAGAAGGGAAATCATAAAATTACAAATTAAACTCTAATTTAAATATACACACATAATATGAGAATATACATACATACATACTTACTTCTAAAATAAATATCACTAAAATATATTTATATAACTATAATGTAATTTAATTAATAAATACATAAGCAATTATGACAAAGTGGAGAGATAGTGTTCTTTCACTCTTCTTTTGAATACTGCTACAGTTTGGCAGCCCCTAATGTCAGGCGGAAGTGAATTTCATAACCGGACTGCGTGCACAGTAAAGGAGTAGGAGTAGGTAGAAGTCGGTTGAGTAGGGAGGGGACTTGAGGAGATTTCTAAGATGCGACCTGCAAGGCGCATCAAAAGGACGGGCGTAGGAGAAGCGATCCCGCAGATAGGATGGGGTTATATATTAAAACTTAATAGAAAAATCTACTAGAGTCGTGCCGCGCTGGCTGCCTGGTGGAGCCTTGAACGCCTCTAAGGGGAGTCTTACTCTTCACTACACCCGCCAGCCTGAGGTGGCCCGTAAACCAGGCCTGCACCAGCCGGGGATCGTGGAAGGTGTACCAGTTCCCATGATCCTCGGTTTAAGTGTAGGAAGGGAACACTGGGGTGGTTTTTAGCCAGTAAGAGCCTGACAGACCCTCCGTCCACTCCAGGGTGGAGGACATCCATCAGGATTTTCCTCGCCGGAAAAAAAAAACGTCGACATAGTATAACCTGCCCGCCCGCTCACAAAAGCTGATGCATCTTCTTAAAATGGTCCCAAGTTACCTTTTACTACACCCAAGAGAACGCTTCAGGTGGCCTTTTATTTTCCAGGAAAGCACACCTTAATAGCTAATTAACAGATAAAATCTAGACTGAAGCTAGAATTACTAGAAATTACAACTTCGCTATTTTATTAGGTTCCGTCCTAGTTCACATTAGAATTACAACTTCGCTATTTTATTAGGTTCCGTCCTAGTTCACATTAGAATTACAACTTCGCTATTTTATTAGGTTCCGTCCTAGTTCACATTAGAATTACAACTTCGCTATTTTATTAGGTTCCGTCCTAGTTCACATTAGAATTACAACTTCGCTATTTTATTAGGTTCCGTCCTAGTTCACATTAGATCCGCTTATGTCTTTAGTGTAACTAGAAGAGCTGTTTTAAAGCTATCTAGGTAGATACATGTTTTAGTTCTAAAACTTTGTGGTTTGTTAACAACTTTCAGGTAAAACTCATACTGCTGAGTAAATCGTTGTTATGTTAAAACTAAGTACCTAGATAAAGAAGATTGTTAATACCTATTGGTTCATTTAGAATATGGTTGTGAATGGGGTCAGCTTCCAGTCTAACCGGGCTATCTGAATTATATGGCCCGACTGCGTATCTGACCTCCATAACCAAGTAACAGGGTTACACGATAGCCCTTGGTAAGACTGGTTGTCAGACTTTCGGGTTTCTGATTATTCGTAACGGCTGTCAAAGGTTACTTATACATACAACTGACAGCCGGGACCGACGTGCTTTCCTAGGCCCGGCGGGATCTCGACTTGTAATGGATGGTCATTGGTCACCCATCTATTGACCGATCTGGGCAAGCTTTGCTTAACCTTAGCTAGCTTTTGTCGGCGGCTTCGCTCGCGTTAACCAATTTACACGAAACCTTAACAAATTATCCTTCCTCATGAATGTCTGTCTTTTGGTAAAAACCGCTTGAAAATCCGTTCAGTTCGTTATTGAGTATATCGTGTACAGACAGACAGACAGACAGACGCGGCGGGGGAATTTGTTTTATAATATGTAGGTAGTGAAGATCGACCCATTCGGCTCTTATTATTTAGCCACGACAATTTTCTCCTTCGTTTACGTTGATTTAAAGGAAAATTCTAAAATTGAAGGAGTATTTCTAATACAATCTATGTCTATGGTACCTAAATCTGTGACAATCAAGCTTATGCAACTATCGTCCCGCGAAAATTCAAATTCCGAACACAAGATGTTCGCGTTCGAGTTGGTGGAAACTTTAAATTTGAATGTGGAACGCTAAACTTTGAAAATGGCGGCTGACGACTGGGACCTATGCAGTTGAATTAATGTGAATTGTATTACATCCAAGATCTTGTTTCTTGAATGCCAATGGTACAATTTATGAATGGACAATGTCTCTCATGGAAAATGTCTCTGTGCAAAAATAAAAATAAAGTACCTATGTTGAAAAAAAAATTAGGTACTTAACTGAAAAAATGTTAGGTACAAGCAATTTACACATTATTAACCAAAAATAAAATGAATTCAAATGAAAGCAATTTTATTGCGGTTATCTGTCTAATGTAAACCAATCTTTTTAAAGCATATCTATGTGAGACAATCAGGTTGATATTCCAAGTTAAACGTGAAACAGCACATCAAATTGACAATCCATCTAATTAGAACTTGCTAAGAATTCATTCAGTTGTTATCATCTAACCTTCTTAGTATTGTTACTTAAACGTTAATCTGTATCTAGTTATTAAACCAAAAACGAATTAACTGGTATTAAAGTAGGTAACTGGAAATCCACGGCATTTCACAACGCCGCTGATTACGCGCAGGTTGAAATCCTATTCCTATTATTCCTACTATATAATATTACTAGCAGTTCGCCCGCGACTTCGTCTGCGCGAATTTCGAAGATACATCCCCTTAGTATTACTCGCTGATATTGTAGTTTTCTATAGATGACAGAATTTTATTAAATGTAATTTAGGTAGGTATCTGTAGGTATACAATATTTGAGGTTGTTTTATTTTCCAGTAACAAAATAATCTGGTTTTCTCTGGCTTGGCTAAATTTTACATAAAAATCATGCTCGTGACTGTCTTGGCACAATATATAAACAGCAATAGTAATGTGATAGGGTAAAATAACTTAACAGTGACCCTAAAGTTGCCCAAAGTTGCTATTTTTTGTGGTATCTCAATCGTATTTGCGATTTAATTTTAAGTTAAGTACTCCATCAGCTAGCTAATCTGTGGTCCATACTTCGAGGGACCAGAGACAAACCCTTCAGATTTATTGCAACGCGAGATGGACTATAAAAATGTAATGCCCTTATTCATAAAGTATAGCAGTTCTAGAAATAAAAAATGTTGTGGTAGAGTTGTCTTGTTTTATTGAAGGGAAAGTTGCTGAAGCTACACACTTTAAGAGACTTTCTGTTTTAAATACTTTCTATTTATCATTTATTAGCTTCTGTTCGCGTGGATGTCGTAAGGTACACAATCAATACACTAAAATAACCGCAACATTTTTATAAAACTGTCTCGGCCTCTACCCACCGCATCGCATCGTATCGCCCGATTTTACGTTACTTCGTTTTCACTTAGCTTTCTATAGGACTTTTTTAATTTTTTCTGGCCCCATAAGGGTTATAACGTTATGGTAAATAACCTTCAAACTTCCTTAAGAATTGGGATTTAGTTCAAGAGATTAGCGCGTTCACACAAACTAATGACTTTCAAGTAATGAGTGCAAGGTTAAAGCCCCTGTCGGGGGTGCGGGTTATTCGAAAGAGATACCGTGGCCCCTGGCACACAGGCAACTGAGGGAACACGGGTGGGTTTTAGTCAGTGAAAGTCTAACACGCCTTCCCGCTCCGCCCAGATCGGAGCCAAACAACCAAATATTCCAAATATTCTCGCCACGAATAACAAAACGTTTAAAAAATTCAAAACCACTTTCTAAACTTATCCCTCCCGTCTTCTTAGTTAAACGAAATCTTTTGTTATTGACAGGCAAGGCTATGCATAAATATGTGTCTGCAAGGCTGCCGTCTGTAGGGTTGCAGGCAAAGTCGGGGGGCGCTAAACAGCGAGAGACTTGGCGGCTGCAAATCGACCATTGCACCGCGTAACTGCTTCGACAACCGCCGCGGCAAGATGGCCATGATAGTTGAATATTTAGGATAATAGGATAACGAGGGTATTTGTTTCATTCGGCGTACATTATTTCCAAATCTGGCATTTGGTTACGAGAGATATTTTACAAAAGTCTGCAATACAGTTTTACGTAAAAGCAATTACTTAATGCAGTTTGACTGAAATTCGAAGAAATCCCGTTTTTATTAATCCATGTTTTGGGACTTTCAGAAGTGTTGGCCAATGTCTCAAGCCGAAGGTCCCGGGACTTTGAGACAAGAGACGTACCGGTACCCAAACCCTAGTTAACAGGCTGGTGTTGTATTTTCGAATCTCTATTCACATTAAATTCAAACGTAAAAGGCATAATTATTACATTACAGCTTGTTAAGACTATAGAGGTATGAGGAACAGCGTGTATAGTTCACTCATACTCTATGAAAAAGGGAGGATCCTCCGACCAGACGGGTGTTGTGTCTGGGGGCCTACTCTCTAAGCACGAAATCCGTAATCTCGGTCGAAGTTACGGGCGTTTCCTACTCCTTATCATTTACGGACCTATGATTAGTTTGGGACCCAAACTAAGAATGAATTACTACACGATTTGACAGCTGTCCCTACTCCCTATATGGTTTTACCCGTCCAAAAAAGTTAATTAATCAGCTGTAGGAGTCACTACGTTGTTTCGGACTATTTTCGGACGGGCCCGTATTTTCGTTGATGGAGTTAGAGAGTAGCCCCCCTGGTCAACTGCCCGACGGTTAATGTCGGGATGTTATACGTATACATACCTACTAGTTGCGCGATAAACTCTTCGCAATGCAGGATTTGTGTGACATCACGTCTTTGATGTGTACTTCGCATGTGGTGTTGTAGATCAACCACAAGACAATTACTTAATTCCACTTGCTTCCATTCGTTTTCAGCTAACTCCATCCACTTTAAGATGACTAAAATTCGTCACAAACTCTTACACAGATAGTAAGATTTCACTATTGAGACCAATTTTCGACAAAAACCCTTCTAAAATAAAAGGAAAATCCCACGTAATCTCGAATTCATGGCCCCCAATGGCGAGTAGTAACAAAAGCTATTACCTGGCTGGGCGCGAGTCGCGAACTTGTGTGGAGCGGCGTCTTACCCGGGATTATCCCGCGCCGCGCTGTAGCATGCTCACACGAGTTTACGAACAGCGGCCATTTTGTTGTAGGTACTCGCTTAATGGCGGTACGGAGATTTTTTCAGATGAATATAAAGAAATTCAGATTTTTCAAATTAGAATCTGGTTTTCAGTTACGAAAGTCTGAAAATTTGAATAAATGAGTACCTACAGATTTTAACCTGGTTGTCTTTTTCATCCGACCCCTCGAATATTTGGTTTTGGGGGATAAATATCTTGGCTGCCTCGACGATTGGGTATTTTCCAATTTATTAAAAACTATTTTAATTTGAAGATTGGGACGAAATGGGGGTTTGTAATTAGCAATTTAGTTTTATATTATTGTTATTAGAATGTTATTATTCTGTACCTAAGCCTTCCGAAAATAAAATAAATATTTAACGGAAAACTGAAAATAAATTTATTTATATCCATTTTCTCAATTAAAAACGATTCAAATCTAAATGAATTTTTCGTTGTTTTGAATTGACCGCCAAAACGCTCCTTACAGTGGCTTTTTATCACGTGACTACTCGTGACGTCAGCTTGTCCATAGTACACTAACAGTAGGAAGTCATTTTAACAGTTCAACAACATTTATGGCGTTAAGTATTTACGTTGTTAACCAAACAAATTTTTCGAACATTTGAAGCAATTTTATTTATTAGATTTAGTAACCTTCAAAATGATTCAGATTTTTAGTAATAGTGTGTCAAGAAGTTAGGGTGCAGGTCTTAACTATTGAAGCCTATCTTTTGAAAAGGTTTAATTTACTTAGGTAATGCCTATAGTTGAAACAGGATGAAACACTTGGGCCATGGGGTCCGAGTGCCCACACCGCGAGAGACATCGCCAAGCGGTTAGTTGACTCTTCACGTGACCAGAGTGCTGGCCTATTCTCTGGCCAAAGAATCAGCATTGCGGTAAAACACGGCAATGCTGCCAGCCGTTTGGGCATTTTCCCATTGACAGCGATGCGGACGAATTTTTTAATGCCCTGTGATTCTTTTCTATCTGTTTTTTGTTATATACATGTACATACCATTATTACTTTTAACTGATGAAAATAAGGTTGCTCACAATGGGCCTTATCAGAAGGCAAAAAATCACCCAAAGGGCAATGGAGAGAGCTATGCTCGGAGTTTCCCTACGTGATCGAATCAGGAATGAAGAGATGCGCAGGAGAACCAAGGCAACCGACATAGCGCGACGAATCGTCAAACTTAAGTGGCAGTGGGCAGGACACATTGCTCGCAGAACACAAAGCCGAAAGGTTCAGGGGAACACAAGGTGGACCGATGACCTTGTGTGTGAAGGCCGCGGGAATCCGCTGGATGTGGGAAGCACAAGACAGGTCGAAGTGGAGGAGCCTGGGGTACTATGTCCAGCAGTGGACGTCTTTCGGCTGAAATGATGAATGATGATAAAAATAAAAGCTAACAAGTTCGTAACCTGGATTAACTTTCTTTTCTTTCCTATAAGCAGTTAAGGTCAGCATCATCTGCCCAGCCTATTCCCAGTAATTTTGCGGTGGGCTTTCAGTTTAACCGGATGCAGCTGATTATCAGTATTTCAGATAAATGGCATCTGCAGTAAACAGTTGGTATTGTACCTACTTTTTTGCTTTTAATGCCATCCTTACGTCTACGGAATAGAAGTCAAAATCGGACTGTAAAAAAGGTTTGTTTAAATGTCTAATCTTATTTCAAATGGAGTATAGAGGGTAATTGCATGACCTAACTACAAGCGTATTTGAACTATTGCAACATAAATTACAAGTTAGGTTTCAAACATTAAACATGAGTTATTTATAACAGCAATAAGTATAATTTGTAGGTAATATAATATCCATACCTAATCAATATTCGATAAAAGCAATAATGAAGTTAATAAATGAATACAAACGGCTTATTTTGTTAAAAGTATACTTAGATGAGTGCTTAAAATATCTTAATTTGTTAATATATTACATAAATAAACGATAAACTTCGATATAGCCATTTATTTATAACAAGGTGAAGGTTTATTTTTAGGGTTCCGTACCGAAAGGGTGCCAACGGAAGCTCACGTTCGCAATGCTCCAAATCAAATCAAAATCAAGTAAAAAATATGTATTTGTTAGAATATGGTACATAAGGTGTTACAGTAAATTTGTTTCAGTACATCCTGCACAAACATGGCGTGCAAATGTATTCACAATCAGCGATATCAATTAATCTAATTTAGAAATTACAGATTCTATGATTTGTCCTCTAAATAGTTGAAAATCAAACAGCTCATTAAAAAAAAATAACATAGTAATTATCTTGCATGTAATGTATCATGTACACCATGTTTAGACAAATAAAAAAATCTTATCTTATCTTATCTTCGACGCGCTGAGATGTCTCTGTTGGATTTTCAGTGCTCGGCTCAACAGCGAATTTGAAAATAGAGTGTGCCAAAAATTCCCGCTGCGATTTTATTACGTCCGTGTAAATCTCGACTACTGCGTATCGCCCGGAGGACACGGTGGAGCATACGGTGGAGGTCTGCCCGGCTTGGGTGCGTCCGGCCCTGGTCTAGGCCATGGTACGGAGCAAAATTGCATGGGTAGCCGTCACCTCCTTCTGCGAAGCAGTAATGCTCGCAAAGAGGGAGGCGGCGCATGTGAGGGAGAAGCAGTAAATGCGCCCTCACGGCCCTAGTCGCCGCAGGAGACGTCCTGGGCATAGGGAATCCCAGGCTGATTCCCGGCCACCGTAGGCGCGGGCTTACGGATGGCGAGTAATGGGTAGCTCACTGTCCGGTAAGGACCAAGCCCGGGTCGACGGCGCGTTGTGTTCCACGCGCGCCTCTAAGAGATGTCAGCGCCAACTAGTGGGGTCCATAAGGGCCGATGCCTGCTAGGAGTGCGGGTTGGTCGAAAGAGATACCGTGGCCCCTGGCACACAGGCAACTGAAGGAACACGGGTAGGTTTTAGTCAGTAAAAGTCTGACACGCCCTCCTGCTCCACCCAGAGCGGGAGAAGTTATTCGATGATTTCGCACCCTCAAAATAAAAAAGGCTCCGCTTTCCGTCCGTCTATCACAGGGCAGTATCTTTTAAACCGTCTCACCTAGAAACTTAAAATTTTCACGGAGTGTGTGCTACTATGGTCGCTATAACACCAGATAATAAAAGTAAAATGAAGTCAAAAATTTAAGGGAGGAATTTAAAACTACAATAAAATACTATATTGTACGGTGAACCCATCGTGTGCGAGTCCGTCTCGCACTTTGCCGCTATTTAACATTTATTTAAACACGTTAAAGGTAACAAATCATTAAGGTTATTAAATAATATTGAATTCAAAAATGATGTTTGAATTTAGCATAAAACAATACTTGGCTTTAGCGAAATCCGGAATGATCGATGGGTATGCAGAGGAGAACATAAGTGTGGTATTATCGAAGTCACTCGATATGAAATTATATCGAGTGACTTTAATAATACCGTCCAAAAAAAAATATAAAAATAGTCAAAGTCAAAGCATTTATTTCAAAGGCACTTTTGATCGTCAACATTTACATTAAAATAGAATTGATTCTAGTCACCCCTTCCTAAATGTAGTTTCTTATGGAGAAGAATGGGCAAGAAAGTCCACCGTAACTCTTAAAAAAAATAATTAAGTACAATATTTAACCTAATAGGTACCATTCATTATATAATTATGTAGTAGGATTTCTTTAGAAATAAGATGTCACCACTGTCTCTATTTTTCTGTTCTTTTCTTCTTCTTTCTTTTTATATGTGTGTACATAAATGGTTAAATAACAAAATTAAGAAGATTTAATCATAGGTTTGATACACATAGTACCTACTGAGTTTACAATCAATTCCTATACGCAATACAATAAATTCAAACATCGTATACCTATGTATTATCTATCTATTAGTTACTACTGCATTTAAAGGTTAGACACAAATAACTTGCAATTATTTTACTTAAAGGGAGACAATCTCAAAATAATGAGCATTATTTCAACATGACCTTATGGAATAGGCTAGCCTAGAATAGCAGCCTAGCCTAGATACGTCCTAAGTGCACTGTGTTATTGCCTTGAACTATTTCAACTAGTTTTCCGCGTAGAAGAGCACTTTCATTTTGTTTGTTGCTTGATAGGTAACCTATAGCTAATGAATTTTTCCATGGAGTATGCATAACATAATCTTAATAATGTTCCAACTGCTTGGACACCTGCGTCTTCTCTGTGAGAAGGAGCTAGCCATAATCCTCCACGCGGGCCCAGTGCAGGTTGACCGATGTCACGTGTCTTTGAGTTTTTACCCGACTGCGACAGAAGGACAGTTATGTTTATCGAGTGTATGTATGTAAGTATGCATGTATGTATTTTTCTTTGGCACGCTCTGTAGCCTAAACGGCTTGATCAATTTCAGCTTGAGAGGTGCCGTTAGATTCGTCTTTTTTTAAATCTTTATTTAAGGAGCTTGGGCTTGGTCAACAAGACTAAGTCGCTCCGTAAGGCTTCCTTATAATATAAATAATACAGCATTTTATAAATATAATAAAGTTCTTACAAATAAATCTAAATCTATCTTCTGCGGATACCAATCCGCACAAGTTTATACAATAACTTCGCTGTTTCTAGATTCGTCTTAATTGTGAGAGTGACACTGGGTATATCAAAATTTAAAAAAGGCCGATTTTTGGCGCCTTATTGTGTTTTAAATTTTTACTTTTTCTCAAAACCTACTGAATGGGGTATCAAAATAAAGGGTTTCATAAATAAGTCTCATTAACGTCAAAAATAATTATATTAACTAAAAACTGTGAAATACAAAAAATAATTTATAAAATCATAAAACCCGACTGCCTAAAAAGTGAACTTTAATTAAAAAAGATGAAAACAAGGAACTTGTTTTAAAAGAATCACTATTAGACTGAATACTTTAAGCAATCTCAATTAAAGGTCGACTGGTAGAAAATGCCTTTGGCATTAAGTCCGCCTCTGTACATTTCTGTGCGTGAAGTATTAAATAAATAAATAAATCTCATGCAGTCAGAAGCATCTTCTTAAATTTAACAATAACGACCTTTATTGCCTCCGACTGCATGAGATTGCTTATAGTATTCACATTCAGTCTAATGTTCTATGTTCTATGTTAAGGGTTTTGGTTTCCGCACTTAGTCCTTCAAGTGGACCATTGTGCGTGAGCCATGGCGGCCTTCGGTTGTCATTCCAGCCAGCCCACCTCCCTCCAGAAGTTGGCTATAACTCCTGGTCTGTTGAGAATATCTGTGTAACATTTGGGTTCCCCGAGGGTTTCTGTTCTAATCTGGGCTACGCCTGTGCATTCGAAAAGCACATGCGTGACGGTCTCCTCGGCCTCCATGCAAGCCCTGCACAAGGGGCTGTCTGTTATGCCTATTGTGTAGAAGTGTTTGTTTAGTGGGCAGTGTCCTGTGATGGTTCCAGTCACCAGACGCAGATCTTTCCTGTCCAGGCGTAACAGTCGTCTGGTCAGCCTGCCATCCAAGGATGGCATTGCTTCCCTAGACTGCCTGCAGCCTGGTGTTAGGTTCCACCAGCTCTCGGCTTGTGTGTGGGTGTATTCTTGAAGCCACCTGCGTAGTTGGTTGAAGGGGATGGGCACGATGGGCTCGGGACCACATACTGACGCGCTGGATGCCCTTCTGGCCAGTTCGTCAGCAGCATCGTTGCCTAGCGATCCACTATGTCCTTTTATCCATTGCAGTGTCACAGAGTTGCGGTTGGCAACCGTTACTCTTTCTAGTGCATTATGGCATTCTAGTGCTAAACTCGATGTAATGTATTTTTTTCGTAGGGATTGGAGAACTGAAGCACTGTCGGAGAGTATACGTATGTGTGTGTCTGTGACCCTCCTAGCTTCTATGGCGTACGCCGCTTGTATAATGCCCACACATTCCGCTTGGTATACGGTGTTTAGCATTCCCAGCGGGCTGGATATGTTTATGTTAAGGTCTTGTGAGAAAACTCCGACTCCGGTTCCGGAGTCGGTCTTTGATCCATCAGTGTAAACTCTTAGCTCATCCGGGCCTGAGTGATCGTATTGTTCTTCTATGAGTACTACGTTGTAGTGTCTCTGGAAGTAATGCAATTTCGGGGTTTTATCACAGGGTGATGCCATCATTGGCTGTCGCTTGATCGCATCATCCTTAATGCGTGTGTGCTTGACCCTAGAGTCTTTGCTTAGGGTTCCTGCTATGTCTAGCCTCAAGGCAGCCAGTGCTGCCTCCTCCCGCACTATGAGATGTAGAGGGGGCAGCCCCAACATTGCCTGTAGGGCAGCAGTGGGTGTAGTTCTCATGCAGCCGGTGATTGCCACACAGGCGCACCGCTGCAGCTTTTCGAGGTCTTTTTGTGCTGTGCCTAAGTCTGTTCTGGGCCACCAGACTATTGAGCCGTATGTAATAATTGGTCGAATAACTGTGGTGTACAGCCAGTGGGTGACTCTGGGGCTAATGCCCCAGTTCCTGCCAAGCATTCGCTTGCACTGCCACAGGGATATGCTGGCTTTTGTAGTGATGTAGTTGGTATGTTTTGCCCAATTCAGCTGTTTGTCCAAATATATGCCCAGGTATTTGGTTTCAGTTGCTAGGCTTAGGGTGGAGCCAAACAGACGCGGAAGTTTCAGTTCCGCGAGTTTCCTCTTTTTCGTGAAGAGGATCAGTTCGGTTTTTGTTGGATTTACTGATAGTTGGTGTTTGTTGCACCAGTCTTCGACTATTTTCAGGGCTTGGCGCATTAGGTTGCATAGGGTATTTTCATGGGTGCCATTTATTATTATGGTTAGATCATCGGCGTAGCCTACGGTGAAGTAACCTTTGTCATTCAGTGTTTTAATGAGGCTGTCTACTACCAGGTTCCATAGGAGTGGCGAGAGGACTCCCCCTTGTGGACAGCCCTTCGCCACTACTGCCCTTGTAGTGTCGTTTACGGTAACTTGTACCGCTCTCAATTTGAGCATATTGGTAATCCACCCACTCAGGGTCGTATCGATGTTGTGTCTCTCGAGGGCCATGTTTATGCTGCTAAACATGGTCTTGTCAAAGGCGCCCTCGATATCAATAAAAGCAGCCAGTGCTGAGCATTTGTGGTCCACTGCGCATTCAATTTTAGATACCACGCTATGGAGTGCGGATTCTGTTGATCTGCCAGTGGAATATGCGTGCTGTTGTTTATGAAGTGGTTTTACCCGGAGAGGTCCGTCTCGGATATGCCTATCACAGAGTCTCTCGAGGGTTTTCAGTAAGAAGGATGTGAGACTTATGGGCCTATAGGCCTTGGGTTGTGTATAGTCTGGTTTGCCTGGTTTGGGTATGAAAATGACTTTCACTTCGCGCCACGCTAGGGGTATGTATCTGAGTGCTATACAGGTACGGTAGATCTTCACCAAGCATGGTATCAAGTGGTCAACCCCCCACTGCAGTAGGGCTGGGAAGATTCCGTCTAGCCCTGGGGACTTGTAGGGCTGAAAGGTGTTTATAGCCCACTTGACCCTGTCTTCTGTTACTATGCTGTGGGCTCTGGACCAGTCTTGGTCTGTAGGTGCCCATTCTGGCTCAGCCTCCCACGTCCTGTTCTCTAAGAGATTGCAGCCTGGGAAGTGAGTCTCGAGAAGGACTTTGCTGGTTTCATAGTCGGTTAGTGTGTAAGAGCTGTCGGGTTTTTTCAGCGCGCCAAGGCTTCGATCCTGATCGGTCGATAGGATTTTTCGAACCCTTGCGGCTTCGTTGTTGGTTTCGATGGATTCGCAGAATTTCCGCCATGCCGCCCTTCTGGCAGTTCTAATCTGCTTTTTGTATAAGTATTGGGTTTCTTTGTATTGCTCCCAATCGTCTGGAAGCCTAGTGTTTTTGGCTCTATTGAATTGTTGTCTTAGTGTATCTCTGAGTTTACCCAGTTCGGCGTTCCACCAGGGGTTCCTCACGCTGTTGTTTGGTGGCGCCCTTAGTTTGCAGCATGCGTGGTATGCTTCAATTAGGTATTCTGATAGTTTTGTCACGGTATATTCCAGTTGTGCAGTGTCTTTTACAGTTACATGTGATAGGTGCCTTTCTAATAGAGCCGCCAGAAGCCGTTTGTACTCGGGCACCTTGGTGCGACGCGGGTTACGTTTCGGTTCTGGCTCCTTTATGTGGGTAGCTAGTGTGAATCGGATTCTTCTATGGTCTGAGCTGGAAGGCTCGTCCGATACGTGCCAGTTAGCGATGAGGTTTGTCGCGGTTTCTGTGGCGAGAGTTAGGTCGATGATTGTTTGTCCACGGACTGTGACCCAAGTGGGTTCAGAGCCTCGGTTAACAATGTTAAGGTTAGTAGAGAATAAATAGGTGGATAGTACCTCTCCTCTGGAGTTCGCTGAATCACTGCCCCAGAGCGGGTGGTGGGCGTTGGAGTCGGTGCAGATGATCAGTTCCAGCCTGGCACGCTCGCAGTGTTGCACCAGGTCGGCCATCTCTTTTGGCGGGCAATTTGCGTCCTCGCCTGGCATATACACCGAGGCCAGTACAACATCTGGAACGTCACATGCGGTCTGGAGCCTGACAGCTGTCAGGTCTCTGGAACAGAATTGAGTGAGTGGTGTGGTCGGGATTTCTTTGGGAATGTATACACAGGTACGTGGTTTTTCCGCACCATGTGTGTTAAGGATTAGCTTACCTCCGATGTTGCCGAGGCCGCAGATTCTGTTGTTCCTGATCCACGGCTCTTGGATCAGTGCGATTGTTCGGGGCTTAACCTCCAAGGCCCTGCGTAAGCTAGCCGTGGCAGTCTGGCTGTGTTGGAGGTTGGTTTGGATGATATTTAAGGGCGGTGACGGCGGTGAAGTGGAGTTAGTCGGAGATGGATCCATCGGATAGTCTCTCCGCCTCTTCCACTCTGAGCTGGTCTTCGTGTCCGTCGCCCGGCGACGAGGCAAGCAGTTGCTCGTTCCAGCCAGGCGATGTGGGGGGTATGGTGTCGTCATCGTCATCCATTGCTGCTCGGGCCATGACCTCCTCGAGCTGGGCTATGTCGGTGTCATTTGTCTTTGTCGTTGTCGGTGCGGTCTTATCGTCTGTGCTGTCAGTCTTGGTGTCACAGGGTAGGGTCGTGGGCCAGAAGCGCACGTATATCGACCCCAAGAGGTACGATATACGTCGCTCCCGGGCTAGGACCCTTTCGGCTTCCTCCGGTGGAACACCCAGGGTCAGGTATGTCCCATAGTTGTCGCCACCGACGGTAGTCGCCCTGTACAGTGACCACCTTGCAATGTCATACCAAGTATTCTGACGGATCAGAATACTTTGGAGCCGGGCTACGTCACCCTTGTAGCGGGGGACGAAAAGCGAGGCTCGGACACGGGTGGGCACGTCGGACTGTTTGAGTACTGTCAGTGCGAGGTCGGTGTCTGCAAGTTTAATTAGGGGTACGTTTTGGGTCAGCCAGGTCAGGGCATAATCGTCCTCGCACCACATCTGCACGGTGCCTTCCGCTACCCGTGGGTATCCACGGAAGGCCGGGAGTGGTGCCGTCGGGTTTGTGTCCATCAGTCGGGCTTCTAGGTCAGTCTTAACGTGCTCTGCCTCTTCCTTAGTCAGGTCACGAGAGGGGGGAGGGAAGCAGATTGCTACGGCCAGCCTCGCAGGAATGTCCTTCGTGGCTCGCGCGTAGGTTCTCTGCTCCCCCTGAGCGGAGTGAACCCTCACACGCTTGGCGTGCCCTTGTAGCGTACTAGGCGAAGCCGTGTCGTCAGGGCGCTCCCTCTTCGTCGGTCCTGTACCGCTTGGTCCAGGCTGCGACTTGGAGGTGCCCGGCATGGTGTTCGTTGCCGGCTGCGCCTGTGCGTGTGCTGGTTTATACCGCCTACCTCTGTTCTTGTTGGGTCGAGGTCTGTCGAGGGTGTTGTCGGAGTTCAGGGGTCGATTGACGGTCCCGGCAGACTGTGACGCGTCCGGCCGCGTTTCGCGCTGGGTTTCCCCCTCGCGGACTAACGGTCGGTCGCGCGGCACCGCGTCCGGCCGCGTTTCGCGCTGGGTTGCCCCTCCGCGGACTAACGGCTGGTCGCGTGGCTCCGCATCCGGCCGCTTTTCGCGCTGGGTTTCCCCCTCGCGGACTAACGGGCGGTTGCGTGGTTCCGCGTCCGGCCGCTTTTCGCGCTGGGTTTCCCCCTCGCGGACTAACGGCTGGTCGCGTACTGCCTCAGCCTCTGCCTTTTCGGCGGCCGATTGCACCTCGCGCTGGCTACTGCCGCCGCGGGTATGGCGCTTTCGGTCGCCCACTCTTCTCTCCCGGGCAGGGATTTTTCCGCGCTTATTCAGCAGGCGTACTTCATCAACCGGGAAAGTAATTGAGCTGCCAGGCTCGTCCTCCTTCCCCGTCCCTCTTCGTCTGTGTCGGTCTTGGTCGTTGTCTGGGTTGGTGATGCTATTCCTCACGATGCTCTGTTGCCAGAGGCTCGTGGGTGGCATACACCGGGTCGTGGGTTGTGGCGCTTCTGTTGCAGCCGTAGTCGGGTTTAAGGGCGCGTTGGTCGCAGCCAGGGTTGGGTTTTGCGGCGCGTTATTCGCTGCCTGTGTGTTGGGCGCTGTATCAGCAGCCGGCTGCGCTGAAAAGCGCGGCAAAGGAGTGCAGTCGGTTGCCCCCCCCAGAATACGATGGGGGCTGACCGCCGTAGCGGTGTGGGATTCCCCGGCTTGGCCGGGACCCACCTGGGTAGTGTCTCTTTCCTTCTGCATTTTCTTTTTTTTTGGGGGGGTGGGCTTTTTTGGAAGCGAGGTTACCCCTCCTCTAGGACCGACAGGATGTTAGGATAGGAGGGAGGTATTTTAGTTGGAAAGGATGGGTTCGTTTGGGGTCACCTTGGGTCTGGGATTTGGCCCAAGGGTTTAGGAGTAGACGGGATGGTCTGGATAGGTAGGGTTGGTACTATATTTGGGTGTTTGGTGCATAGGAGGAGGTGCATAGGTTACCCTGGGCCTGGGATTTTGGCCGTCGGGAACTTCTCTTGTCCGGGATCTCTTTCAAGATGCTCCGGGCGCAAGTTCGGCCGTTATGGTCAACCTCGCTCCCGGAGTTGGGCTATCCGCAACCTGCCCACCCGCTCGGTTGCAGGAGAAGAAGTGCCTGGCAGTCTGGGTCACCCCACCGCGGATGTACGTATACATCTGCGTTGGAGCAATCCGACCGTCCCGAGCATTCAGTCTAATAGTCATCCTTTTAAAACAATTTTCTTGTTTCCATCTATATTTATTAAAGTCCACTTTTTAGGCAGTAGGGTTTTTAGATTTTGTAAATTATTATTTATGTGCTTCCCGCATCCAGCGGACTCCTGCGGCCCTCACAAGGTCATCGGTCCACCTTGTGGGAGGCCTTCCAACTTTACGTCTTCCGGTGCGCGGTCGCCACTCCAGAACTTTTCGGCCCCATCGGCCATCTGTTCTGCGTGCAATGTGCCCTGCCCACTGCCACTTAAGTTTGGCAATTCTTCGGGCTATGTCGGTTACCTTCTAGGATTTGCTTGTTTAATCTCGATGTTTTCCTTCACCCTTTTGAGAACAGTGGTGACGAAATAATGCTTGGGATCGTGCCCACGACTAACACGTAAGTGCCGCCTGTAATCCCCGAAGGGTTAGATGTAGTAGTGCCTATATACACGGCTACACCTATATTTCGCCAGTTGTGTGTAAGAGGAGGCAAGTTGCCCGGAGCCCGGGTTACTACTGCGAAATTCTTGATGAGAATCAAACCAAGAACCACAGGATCAACTTCTCATAGTAGCGCTTGCGACCCCTTTTTTTTTTTTTTTTTTTTTTTTTTTTTTTTTTTTTTTTTTTTTTTTTTTTTTTTTTTTTTTTTTTTGACTACGGTGGGAAATCCTCATGGATGTCCTCCGCCCTGGGGAGGGCGAAGGGGTTTGTCAGACTCTTACTGACTAAAACCACCCCGGTGTTCCGTCTCACACTTGCACCGGGGATCACAGGATCTAATGCGACTTCCGCGATCCCCGGTTAGTGCCGGCCCGCCTCTGCGGGCCACCTCGAGTTTGGGGGGGAGTGAGGTGTTGCGCTTGCGACCCCTAGACCAACGAAGCAGTTAATAAAATTCAATTAATTTCTGACATATAAAATTACAGTGTATTAAAACGTTTTCTTTTTCATCATAATTGCCAAAAATATCGTTCGCAATTTCACCCGTTTACTGTTCAGAATAACCACCACGTGCTGGATTAATGTCGCGAAAGATTACAGCGGTCGCACGCATGATTTATACAATTTAACAAACCGGGCGCGGATTACCGAATTTACCGGTGTAGATAATGGACGGGCACTCATTTACTACGGTGGCAATACGCGGATTGGCCGGCTAAAGTTAAAGTGGGGAATATTGTTCATGAATGATAGGTGAATATGTCATTGTGTTTGTTGGGAATGGTGGTTGTAATGCTCTGCGATTTTTTAAAGGATAGCTATGTTTAGGTGTTCCGATTTACAGATTTCTAATGATGATTTAGATGCTCGATATTAAATTGTGATCTTGCAAACAAAATCGAGTAAATGTGTCGTTCGTTGATCGTAAGAAATAACCGTATATAAGATAGTCACCCATCCATGCTTCGGAAAGCACATTAAGCTGTTGGTCCCGGCTGTCATTCGTGTATCTTTAACAGTCGTTAATTTGACGAAAGCGCTGGACGCAGTGGACGCCATATTGCTCTATGGGTATGACGTCAGTTTTCTGTATGAACAAATGCGTTGATAATTATTTTGAATGATACTTGTTTATAATTTTAAAAAAAATGTTCTAATTATCGTAGGTTTGCTGTTCCTGAATGAATGTAAGATATTATTTCAATAAAAATTACTTTGGATAAGAAAATAATAAAAGTACAAAGTTGTTCAGTTGATTAGTTATAACAGCGGTATGAAGTAAAAACATGGCGGAATTTCATGGTGTTCAAAAACAGATTAAAAAAACTGAAATTTTAAATTGAATTTAAAAATTTCTTTTGTTATTTCATGAACTAAAACCAACATTTTCCGTCTGGTTTTTGCCTAAGCTATCTCAATAATATATTTTTAGATTTTTTCTCGTATATATAGTAAAATACCTTATTGGTTGATGGCAATAGGCTCGTTTCCTATTAGGTACATGGGATTTTAAATTAACTGTCGAAATGTGGGTGTACTAAAAGTGCACCTATGTCTGACCCTTGGAGGAACACAGGCGTGAGGTTATGTTAAAGAATGATAAAAGCAGTATCAAAACGATAAAAGATAAACTGTATTGCCTATCTGGTCGCAACATTGAGAATAGCATAATAGTGATGCACACAATACCGAGATATCTGCCAGTGACACAATAACCTGAAGCTGAGGGGCATCCATTTGACGTCGACACAATCGGACAATAGGCACCTTATGTTGGGAATCAAACTGAGTTTTGCATACCTATGGGATATGCAACTGTGCGATAGTTTTCGACTTTTCGATAATACCACATTGGGATTAGGTATGTGTTAGTTTTTAGAACTTAAATTACATACTTATTTTATGCCTCACTGTAATATCTTCTTCTTCGTTGTGTCGATGATTTCAATTGTTGGTTTTAAACAATCTTCGACCAGAATTCTGCCACTTTGACAGCGTTATCGTTAGCCTCGCAAAGGTCGCCCATAGTGCAGGTGTGGCATAGTTTGCGATGTGGCTCCAAAATCGCACTGCATCTCATCGGAGTACGCACCCGACCATGTTGTACCGGTAGCGGCACACCTGGCTTTTTGCAGTTTGAGTTATGGCAGTTGGTGACACGCTGGAAACTTTTCTGCAGGCTAGACATAGTCAGTCATCTGTAATATAGACCGAGGAGAAGAAATTAATACAGATTTACATAATCAGCCAATAATGTTTTTCTTTGTAAGAAGGAGCGGTGCATAATCCACCATGCGGGCCTAATGCGGGTTGATAGATGTCACACATCTTCGAGTTTTTAAGTCTAGGCTGTTTCCTCAAGCACTGTTAATGATATAATTTACACAAAGCAAACTAAATGCTTTTTTTGAGGTTGGGAAATCATTAAATAACTTATCCCGCTCTTCGTTTCAGACTTTAACTGGCTAAAACCCACCCGTGTTGCTTCAGTTGCCTGTGTGCCAGGGGCCACGGTATCTCTTTCGAACAACCCGCATCCCTGGCAGGCATCGAGCCCTGCAGACCTCACCAGTTGGTGCTGACATCTCTTTGACCCGGGCTTGGTTCTTACCGGATAGCGGGCTACCCATTACCCACCATCCGCAAGCCCGCGCCGACGGTGGCAAGCAAAGTGAATGCTTGGGTTCGAAACCGCGACCTAACTCGTGAGCCGCAGCCGTTACTACTGTAATGGTTAGTGCTGGCCCAGTGGTAACAGCCAAACCACTTTTTTTTGTAGCTGTATATGACAGTCGGCTTAGCCATCCAGGAAAGCTATCCTGACCCTGGTTATTGTCCCAGCGAATGACTTTCCATTTCTATACTAGAGTCATGCAGTGATAATTATTTGATGAGAGGAATTGATAGGTACAACGATCGAGAATTCCCGTATTTTCGATCACGTTTGCATTCTAAACTCGGTCTGAATCTGTTTTTCGCTGCGATGACATTGCGATTTGATTTTGAACTTCTTTTAAGCACCAGAATTTGGTTTGAGTGTTGTATTCACAATATTTAAATTAGTCCTAAAGAGAAGCAGTATGCTTGTACAAAGCCTGGGGATCACAGGGTCTGCCTATTTCTCACAAGTAAGCGTCAGAATTAGGTGAAGGAACCCATTCGAGTTGTGGTGTGTCAGTCGTGTTGGGTTCAAAGATCACGATTGTGCATAAGTATAAATTACTTATGCACAATCGGTTTCTATTTTAAAATGTAGTGAAATTCCAGATAACAAGGAAATCTGTGCTACCTGTCTTACTACTTAGGTACTATTAGAGTCAATAAAATTAAATCAATATTGTAATGAATACTTAGGTCTCCTTCCTACTATTTCCAGCGCAGTAATTACGCAACACACTTATAGTAGGCATGGCTTATTCGTTTTGACAGTTCAACAACATTCATTGCGTTATTAACCGACTTCAAAAAGGAGGAGGTTCTCAATTCGTCGGAACCTATTTTTTTTAATGTATGTTCCCCGATTACTCGAAGATGGCTGGACCGATTTGGATTATTATTTTTTTGTTTGAAAGGGTATACTTCCCAGGTGGTCCCATGATCATCAAGTCAGGCTCTGATGATGGGATCCTGGAAAAATAGAGAGAACCCTTAAAATTTTATAGGCACACGAAGCGATTTAGGTATTTTTTGGAAGAGACTTTTACTGACTAAAATCCACCCGTGTTGTCTCAGTTGCCTGAGTGCCAGCGGACGCGGTATCTCTTTCGAACAACCCGCACCCCTGGCAGGCATCGGTCCTTGCGGACCTCACCAGTTGGTTCTGACATCTCTTTGAGGCGCACGGGATTAGGAGGTTAAAGGATATTTTTAATCCATGGCTTCATAGCTAGATTCAGATTGTGATTGATAGTGTGCTCCACAATTAGGGTGATGAAGGCTGGAGTTCGTTTAGTTTTAGTTTACTACTTCGTTACGACCGACGATCATAATCATTATCATCATCAATGGCCGCCTTGTTTCACCCACTAATGAGCATAGGCGCCTTTTATGCCATGTTTCCCTGGTCTGTGCCATTCCAGGTTCTCTCCGAGACCCAATATCTAAGGGCGATTCTCTGAAATTACATAAAAAGAAAAGGAATTCGATTGTGAAATAAGTCCACGATTGCACGGACGTAAAAATATCCCGGTGGGATTTTTTCGCAAACTTGACCTTCAACGAACTGCCGAGCGTTTAAAATCGAATATTGTGTTTTTTCGACAGGTTGCGCGCAGGGATGCACACTCGTGGCTTCTCAAAGCTCGGTTCAACACCGGTCAATCCAGTGCACAATAAAACCCCGCCACGCTATTTTACATACGTGCGAATGTGTTCTCAAATTTACTTAAATTAGATAAGTCACTTTTTATATCTAGGTAAGTAGTACCTAGATGTTTCATTAAGGGGAACCTAATCGCGGGCTCGAACTCACTGGTGGGCCTGGCTAAAAATCACGCTTTCTTACCAGGCTTCGTGTCCGACAGAGATAGTATCAGTGATGAGCAGTTAGACGCTAGTCTACACGCACAACGTTATTGCACGAGATGCAGGATCATTTATAGTAAAAAATTCGCGAAAAATTTAAGAAAAGTCCTTTGGAAGATCGGGTTTTATGAAAAAGTCAATGCATAAATCAATAACCTTTACAGTTTATTAAACTTTTCGATAATAAAACTTTGTCGGTACCGACTTGGTTTTGGAGATTTTACTCTTCTTTTATTACTTAAACACGCCCAAAGCTAGGTTAATTTAGCAAGAAAAACTAATCTTTGTTGGCTCCTAACTTTTTAATGGCTTTTTATTTTGGTATTCTGTTTCCGCACAGACAATATGAATAATGAGATAAAACGATATTATATTTTACTTTGGATGTGCCATGTCGGACAGTGGAGTAAAACACTCCTGAAGTTTGTATGGAAAAAATGTGGACTAGGTTCACCTTAAGTACTTAACTCGCGGCTAAAATCATTTCAACATAAACAAATAGCTCCGCAATTCGTGCTTATACGTAAATCAAAGCTCATTATTATACATAGATTCAGACTAATAAACTGCAAGACTAAACTAGGCACAAATATTTTATACATCTATTAACAATTAATAAACCTAAACGGCAAACGGACACATGAATTTGCAATACTTAATTTCTTGTAAGTAAATAAGTATATAATGAAAACCAACTTTCTATATTGTAATTGTGAAAGATGGGATGTTAGTTACTGAATCACGTTAAAACGGCTGAACCGATTTTGATGGCATTTGGTAAACAGGTAGACTATGACCTGGATTAGAATATAGGATACTTTATAACCGGGTATTTGATTTGGTTTCTAGGGGCCGAATGGTTCAGTAGTGGTCATCGCATACCGGAAGATGTAGAGTTGGAACTCTCAGAAGGTGGACCGATGATCTGGTGAATGCCGCACGAATCGGCTGGATGTGAGAAGCACAGAACTGGTCGAAGTGGCGATGCTTGGGTGACCTGGTGAAGGCCGCAGGAATCCGCTGGACGGGCGAAGCACAGCACGGGTCGAAGTGGTGGTGTTTGGGGGAGGCCCATGTCCAGCAGTGGATGACTTTCGATTCTTTAGAAATGATGATGTAGTTTTTCCTCACGGCTGCGAGTAAAACCGCCAGCTACAGCTAGTAACTTTTATATTTGACTGGCAGTTCCCGACAGTCAATAACCAGTATTAACTAGTTAAAACTAATAAGTATAAATCGAGTACCAATTGAGGTTGGGGTCCTATTATGCTGTCAATTCGTCTGCAGCGACAATTTCTTAATGAGGAGTTAATTCCGAAGATAGAGGAATCTGGCAACGGTTGCCCTTTGCGAATGATTGCTCGCTAAGGTATGGTCGGGAAATTATCGAATGGATTGCGAAATAGGGTATGTGTATGCCTATACCAGTTTAGAATTCGTAATGCTGGAATTGTTTTACAGTTTGTCAAAGGGAGGCAAAAAGAAGTCAACTACGAATAGAGATGGATGAAATTTGCTTGGCTGGCTTTTTACACGCTTTATATTAGTTTCACTTGTATGTTTGTTTGTATGTTTGTATGTAACCGATTCTTTAGAGCGCGATTTTGACCCACTTTAAACGGTCAGATTTTATTGAAACTTTGTAAACTTATCGAGGACCGATGACAATTCAATCATGAATAATTTTTTTGAGAAAAATGAAAAAAAAGGAAAAAAAAATAAACACGTTTTTGTAGTTAGCAGAACTAAAAGCGTGGGGTGCTTGACATTAATTTGTGGAATCTCATCTCATCAATCAGGATTATGTAGAGTTTTATTATATTTTACAACAAGTTATTTCTAATTATTTTATAATTATTATAATAATTTAATTTTTTTTTTTGGTTATTTACTGTATTTAATAATTAAAACAACGATATACAAAATAAAAACAAAAGGACACTTAGGCGTCGAAGTATTGACATTAATTGATTATAAAAATACCTCAAAAAGCACCCCACGCTTTTTAATTGAATTAAATTATTTTCTCCTTTTGTAGTTTGGTTTTTACACGCTTTATATTAGCTTCACTTGTATATTTGTTTGTTTGTATGTTTGTATGTAACCGACTCCTTTGAGCACGATTTTGACCCACTTTAAACGGTCAGATTTCATTGAAACTTTGTAAACTTGTCGAGGACCGATGACAATTCAATAATTTAAAAAAAAAAATGAGAAAAAAAACACGTTTTTGTAGTTAGCAGAACTAAAAAATAGAAAATAAATAATAGTTTAAAAAACTAAAAAACACGCTTTAAAAACCAAACTAAAAAAGGAGAAAATAATTTAATTCAATTAAAAAGCGTGGGGTGCTTGACATTAATTGATTATAAAAATACCTCAAAAAGCACCCCACGCTTTTTAATTGAATTAAATAATTTTCTCCTTTTTTAGTTTGGTTTTTAAAGCGTGTTTTTTTATTATAATGTTCTATTTATAATAACAGCTTCATCACACTTTACAAACCTACAACAAAACGAATGAATGAAACAAACAATCACATGATGATTTAAATCTAATTAAGATTAAAGGATTTTTTTTCTTTACAATACTTTGTTTTACTTAACAACTTACGACCCACAATACGTTGGTAAAACTTCGTCGTCATCAGCTAATTTAAATCACTCGGTATTGATCACTCCTGCTTCTTTTAGGTTTTTAGCATTGACACTTTAAGTTTAAATTGAAATGAAATAATTATATAAATGAAAGCCACATAATTTCATAAGATAAATAGTTACACATGATTACAATAAACTGTGACAGCTAATATTTAAATAAATTATAATAAATTTGGCATTAATCGTAACTGCAACACGTTTAATGTAATTTTGTTACGAAGTGTACATTAAAAAGAACCTTTTTTAACTTCTGTCTAATGCTATTGTAAATGGAGTATAGTGTATACTGCACTAACTACATGACAGCATCTGAGGCCCTATAGATATTGTGTCTATCTCTGCTAATAAACCGCGCTGATGATTGACCGGAGATTAACGCCGCCATGTTGTGACGTCATATGACGTCAGCGCGATTCGATCTAGTTTATACATGTGCAGGTGTATGTACAATTACTATGCAACGCTCTGGAATTGACCTGCGGCTTGGAAGCGTAATTGACCTGGTAATCTAATTTCTGGCAAGGATATTAGGTGAATAGGAACCTGTTTGTTGTTCAGAAAATTTGCAGTTTTAATATTTTAGGTTAATTTAAGCAGGAGGTCAGACAATTTTGTGTTCACCAATGTAAAAAGATTAGGTATGTTCAGACATAACTGAAGGGCTAGGTTATAACAACCGCACGGGGCAATCGGGAAGTTACGCTTGCCGCGGTTGGTCCTTCGATGGGTGGCCATCTTTACTTACCAAGACTCGTCTGTGACTCGAAAAGCACGTTAAGCCGTTGGTCCCGGTTGTGATTCGTGGATCTTTGACAGTCGTTACGGGGCGTCATAAGCCCAAAATTCTGACAACCAGTCTTACCAATGAGTACCATATTGCCGTAGGGTTCTGGAGGTCCGATATTCAACTGCATCCGGTTTGACTGGAAGCCGGTTGGGTAGTCGTTCGTGGTGCGCGTTCCGACTCACCATTTGGTGACCTTCCTCAAGGAAGAGTTTTGGCCGAAAGGTGTGCTGTATCGGCGTTTCCGCGGCCAGCTACGCGACACCTCGCAGAGTAAAACGACGCCGTCACTTCGTGTGCAGTCGTTTTAAAATTTGTTTTATAAAATATGTATTAGTTTATAGTTATTGTTTTTTATACTTATATATGTATTGTGTTTTGTGGGCCATAGTTGCCTGAAATAAAGGACAAATAAATAAATAAATAAAAGGCTATGCAGATGATGATTGCTGTTAGTTGCTCTACTTCCTAAGCACGAAATCGGGCAATTCCTAGTCCGTATCACTTACTAACAAGATCAAGGCCTGAATTAACTATGACCACTTATCGATTCCTAGTAAGGAAAATTGACGTGGTTACGAGTACGTAACCACGTCAATGTCACACCAAAACCTGCTAATATCGGGTTAGTAGTCGATTCGCACGAAAATTATTCGCACGATCGTGCGAATCGTCCCCTTTCAATAAAAATATTTTTTTAGTAGGCGATTCGCACGGAAGTATTTAAATTGCGTGCGAATCGACCCCTTCAAGAATTAGTAGTATGCGATTCGCACACACCTATACTTTATCGAAAAGTTTCAAGAAAAAAGTACTATCACGTACAAAATGCTTTCTTTTAATACAGGACACAAATAAAACGATTTTTAAGGAAATCAAGTTTTTATATTTTACTTTGTATCTATCAGAAAGTGATTTTACATCATTCACAGTTTAAATAACTTAAAACCATAATTATAACCAAGATTACAAATAAAATCACAGTAACATCTAACCTCATCTAACCCAAATGATTCACCAAAAATAGAGGGGATATGGCGCTCGGCGGCCGCTGCCGCGGCACCGCTCGCTTCGCTCGCTCGCCGTCGCGCGTTAAGGGTCACTGTTCTAACCTAACCTAACCCAAATGATTCAAAAATACATGTTAACCTTCATACACAAATCCTGAGCTGCCAACCCTAGTGGGGCAGAATCCACAAAGTGTTTATGCTAGTGTTATCCGCCCCATCAAATCAGAATAGTGGGGCATATTCCACTGCAAAATTTTAGGCAGTCCACTTTGCCACACCAGGGTGGCGGGCTTGGTGGGGCAAAGTGGAATTACGCCTAAATACACGAATAAAAAATAAATAACGACTTTTGGATTAATTAATTTACCAAGTCTTGACGCGATCTAAAAAAACTCCCCGATCGAATCAAATTCAAACGATACTAATCAAAGGGCTACTCGGCAAGCCGCAATAAAAATTAATCCCCTGGAGCTAATAAAAAATATTTCTTCATTATTTTTGGGATCTGCTATTGTGAGTACTTAAGGGCGTTTCTTGTTATTAGTTTCTTTGTTATCTTTAACAGTTAGTATTATTTGTATAAAAATACACCGGCAATTTATTAAATCTCTCATTTATGGTGTTCATATTATAAGTTTTCATATTAAATACTGACAAAACTTTTCATCTTACCTCTTAACTAGTATTTTGTGCCTGACTGCGATGCGAATAGAGAATTATTGAATTTTAATATTAATATTCTAGAATATTGTACATGACTGTACTTAGATTTATTATTCGCACATTTTGTTAAGTGTGCGAATCGCATACTACTAATTCTTGAAGGGGTCGATTCGCACGCAATTTAAATACTTCCGTGCGAATCGCCTACTAAAAAAATATTTTTATTGAAAGGGGACGATTCGCACGATCGTGCGAATAATTTTCGTGCGAATCGACTACTAACCCCTAATATCGTATTAATAATATCGACAAATTGTCTTGGAATTGACAAGAGTCACAAGACAAGAGTCTTGTAGTATAGACATTGATTTATTGTTATTTAATGTATTGATTGTATTGGCATGCCGCTGTGTCGGCGAAACTTGCTGAACCAAATATTTAAATAATATATCCTTTATTTACCGCCGTGTTTCTGGAAAATAAAGACAATTAATTCATTCATTCATGACATTTCGATTCCTTACTGTTACATTGGTTTCTAAAAAACACGATATTGACGTAGTTGGAACGTAGTAAGATTTCGCGGGGTATCATTTTACCTAACCATACAGAATTGGGGCCTAGTTTTGGGCCCGACCTTAGAATCCCGAGAAGACGTATAGATAAGTGCAACAGGTACCTAATACCTACGCGGTCAAATTATATGGAAACAGATATTTGTTTATTTTTTCATACCAGACGTTAATTTCAACTCTGGGGGCTCCAGCATCATGTACTGAATCGATCATACAGGGCGCATGTCGATGTCCCTACCATTCTGTTTAAATACCTATATTAGTAAACTAGCTGTGCCCGCCCACGTTTTCGCCCTCGTAGATTTCGGAAATTATCGGGAAAAGTAGCCCATATTACTTACTCCTTATAAGCCATCTGCGAGTGAAAGCCCTTTCAAAATCGGTGCAGCCTTTTTTGTGATTTGCCGGAACAAACAGCCAGTTTTTTTTTTTAAAGTAAGTATCTTAAGAGTATCTATTTCATTATGTATAGATACTTTAACTTGCATAAAGTAAAAAGCTGTAATTTTGACATGACAAACCGACACTTAAATTTTATATGTTTGTAAATTATAAAATGTATGAAACGGTTAATTTATTTATTTATTTGCTAAATGCACAATGTACACAACCACATTTATAAGCTAGGCTTAAAACTAGTGAGTACATGACCCTGTTAGGGCGCAGCAAGATAACTTAAAACTAACATAAGTACATATTACTATGAGATCTAATATGACGTAGATCAGGGACTTCCACGCTTAAAATATTATACTAATTAAACTTATATCTATCTTTATACATAAAATACAATCTTTCCTCTTCTATCCGGAGTCATCAACCATGTAAATAACAGAACTTACAAACAGTAGTCAATCTAACTTAATACTATTTTCATTCCTAACATTAACTTAGCTGTAACATCAGTACCAATTATTATACGCAAGCAGTAACTACTTTAATTTCTTCATGAAATACTTTATTACTATACTCCTGGAGTAAGCTGTGTGCCTGGTACTTGTTATTCATTACCTACTAGCTGTTGCCCGCGGCTTCGTCCTCGTGGAGACCGGGAAATTATTAAAGTGTAACGTTGCGCTTTGCAAGTTACAATTTAAAAGAGTTTAGTCTAAGAAGCCTTAATAATAACAAACCTATCTACACTTAAAACTATACTATAATTACACAAAACTTTCAAAAAATAACCTAGTATAATATTTATAAGTAAACCTAACACTTAAGTACAACATTAAAATTAAATAATATTGTACGGAACCTCCGAGCGTTCATTTACTTAAAGGGTCTTTGTTCTATGCGCCCGCGCATCTCTAAAACGATCATTAGCGAGCGTCGCCGAGGAGTGTCGATTCGGTTGGGCCTGGTAAGGACGATGACTAGTCAAACTGAGAGCGCTTTAAGTGACGGATCATCGAGCTCTTATTATTTACAAACACCTACATACCTACCTGCTGACAACCCTCTAAAGGGCAAGTGTCACAAAAGGAATATTAAAATTATCCCAAGGGATACTACTGGGATATAAGATTGCCCTAATCTAGGTCATGGCTTACACGTGTGCTTATCATCGTGATTAATGAACAAACAATCATACTTTTACATTTCTGGGAAAGACTTTTTAATCACTTTCCAAGTTTTCACAGGGAACCAATTATTCCACAGATTCTAAAGTTACCCATGAATATGAACAACTTTCAGGATATATATATAAAGAACTCTGAAATTACGAAAAAAATTGACCAAAATTAATGATGAAACAGCAGATATTTAATTATACACTATATCTGTGCTTGCGGCTGCGTTCACCTGACTGTGTATTCTATTGGCATTGTAAGTTAAGTGAAGTAAAGTCCCTTCTCGTGTGTTTGTGTGACATTATTGTTCTTCTAAACTACGCAATGGATCGTGATACGGTCAACATCATTTAGGGCATTTCATATATTATAGATGCATCATTATTCTATAATAATAGAGTAACGAAGTCAAATCTGTACACAAAACATTAAAGAAAAATAAATAATAGTTTAAAAAACTAAAAAACACGCTTTAAAACCAAACTAAAAAAGGAGAAAATAATTTAATTCAATTAAAAAGCGTGGGGTGCTTTTTGAGGTATTTTTATAATCAATTAATGTCAAGCACCCCACGCTTTTTAATTGAATTAAATTATTTTCTCCTTTTTTAGTTTGGTTTTAAAGCGTGTTTTTTAGTTTTTTAAACTATTATTTATTTTCTATTTTTTAGTTCTGCTAACTACAAAAACTTTTTTTTTTCTCAATTTTTTTTAAATTATTGAATTGACATCGGTCCTCGACAAGTTTACAAAGTTTCAATGAAATCTGACCGTTTAAAGTGGGTCAAAATCGCGCTCAAAGGAGTCGGTTACATACAAACATACAAACAAACCAACATACAAGTGAAGCTAATATAAAGCGTGTAAAAATGCTGCTAGGTGGGGAACGACTGAGATGCCGAAAATATAGTTTTTAGATTTTTTGTCTGTTTGTCTAGATGTAGGTATTTTCCGGATAGCCGAAAAATGGGATTACCTTGAATGAAAGAAGAATGCCCACCTCACTATGTATAGAAATGATTTTTTTTTTGATTCCGCTTATTTAATTGTATCTTAATTACGCTTATCACAATGTTAAAAGAAGCGCAGGAATAAAATATATCTTTAAGCTTATTCTACGTCAAGGGTAAACGTATTACCATGTTTTGAACGCATCTCAACTACCGTTTTTTTTATGATGTTCCATTTTACACACTGCTACTTGACTTTATTCAACTCTTTGTCTGAGTTTCATACATTATTTTACGCTTTATTTGATCAGTTAATAATTCTTAAAAATAACATAATAATTAAATAAATAGGTAATAAATTAATTAAATACATGAAAAGGTTATATTTTGATCAAAGCATTGTCACGTCGAGGGACAGATAATTAAATCAAGTATGTAATCGAGTTCGCACGTCTGTATTATCATTCTCTGTCTACGTCTGTAACGGAGGTTTTTGACATTTGACAGTTCTGCGATTGGCATCGGCGTAGTCCTTGGTTGTTGCATTTCCGTCTCTTTCTACGACCCTATTTACCGCCTTTGGATCTCGAGACTAAACTTCCAGCATTAATAATTAGTTCTAGCGCATTTATTTCTTAATATTTGGTAACGGCAAATCTTAACCTGAAGAGTAACATTAATATTTTTTGAACTTCGTAGCGTTTAAATCGTAAAAATGACTATTTGACAATATTTTCTAAGTTTACAAGTAGTGTTTCAACTATACCATAGAACTATACTTACATAAAATGTCATTATCAGGTTTTCAAATGTATGGGAACTGGGAAGTGAGCATTGTTCTTTGCACACATATAGTTTGTAACCTGGATTAACACATACACGGAGGGGTCTTGGTATGTAAAGATGGTCACCCATCCATGGGCCAACCGCGGCAAGCGTAGCTTAACCTGATCGATCGCCCCGTGCGGCTCTACCTGTTATTAATTATTATAGACGACAATATTTATGCCTACAGGTTGTCCAGCATTTGTCTCCGAGCGATACTAATGCTCCATTGTCGGAAATGGTAGATAAATTGGCAATATGATGTAGTAGCCATTGCTTGTCGTATCTGGGCGGAAATTAATTTCTATATTGGTATTAGGAACAGTTATGTTCGTTATTAATACATCCCTTAGAGATATTAATGTCTGACCATGGCGATAACTGTAGAAAGGAGTGATATATTACTGAAAAGATGAATAATTTATCTACGAATATTTATATTCGCTTAAATATTAGGTCTTTACCTATGAAATTGCCGTTTTGCAGTACTGGCCATTTCAAATCAAAATAATTTTTGTTTGGGTAAGAATTCTAATTTCAAATTACTTAATTTTATTTTAAAAACATGGATTTTTTTTTCCAAAAGTAGTCATTTGTTTATTGATTAGTGTTACATTTTCATCGCATTTCAATCTTTTTCGTCATCATGGATACGTTAAAAATTCGAGTAATTATGGAATATGAGTACCGTCGTGGCAGCAACGCGGCACAAGCGGCACGCAACATCAACGACGTTTACGGAGCTAACACTACAAACCAACGCACCACCTGTTATTGGTTTGCTCGCTTCCGTTCTGGAAATTTCGACCTGAAAAATGAACCTCGCGGTCGTCCGAAGACTTTGGTCGACAATGACGAATTAAAGGCGATTGTGGAAGCTGATGATACACAATCTACGGCTGAATTAGCAGCAGCTTTCGACGTTAGCGTCAAAACAATATTGGTCCATTTGCGTCAAATTGGCAAGGTAAAAAAGCTTGACAAATGGGTGCCCCACGAACTCAATGATCGTCAGCGCGAAGTACGCGTCGAGACGTGCCTTGCACTGCTCAACAGACACACAAATGAAGGAATTTTGAACCGCATTGTTATCTGCGATGAAAAATGGATTCTGTTTGATAACCGCAAGCGCTCAGCAAGTTGGTTGGATCCTGGTTCAGCACCTAAACAATGCCCTAAACGAAAACTTACCCCTAGAAAAGTGATGGTCACTGTTTGGTGGTCTAGCGCCGGTGTGATTCATCACAGCTTCTTACCAAACGGGGTGAGCATTACTGCAGATGTGTACTGTGAAGAACTGAACACAATGATGGAGAAGCTGGCACATCTCCAACCAGCATTGGTCAATCGCTCGTCTCCGCTGCTCCTGCACGACAACGCGCGACCTCATACTGCACAGCAGACGGTCTCCAAGTTGCAAGAACTGGGGTTGGAAGCTCTCCGTCATCCGCCCTACTCACCAGACCTTGCGCCTACAGACTACTACTTTTTCCAGAATTTGGATAACTTCTTGGCGGGAAAAAAATTCAATACCCGAGAGACAGTACAAAATGCCTTTGAAGAATTTGTTGCCTCCCGTCCAGCTGATTTCTTTAAGAAGGGCATCAATAAACTGCCACTGCGATGGCAAAGATGCATTGATTGCATGGGTGATTACTTCGATTAATACAAATAAAAAATACATGAAAAAAATTCGTTTAAATTTTTTCATACAAAACGGCAATTTCATAGGTAAAGACCTATTATTATAAAGTTGTTTTTTTTTCGGATTAAAATATTGCAACTGCTTAGTGCCTATTTTTATTATTAACCGACTTCAAAAAGGAGGAGGTTCTCAATTCGTCGGAACCTTTTTTTTATGTATGTTCGCCGATTACTCGAAGATGGCTGGACCGATTTGGATTTTTTTCTTTTGTTTGAAAGAGTATACTTCCCAGGTGGTTCCATGATCATCAAGTCAGGATCTGATGATATTGTTTACACCAATTCATAACATAACATCACGCCGGTATGCTGTGAAGGGGTAAGCACATATGAACCACTAAAAAGTGAAAAAGTTTTTTATTGTTTTTAATCTGTCAGTTGATTTTTATCATTGTTGTTCTTATTGTTTTTAATTGCTGATGTTAATGTTTTGCCCTATTCGTTCACAGTTACTAATTAAGTAATAATGTTAACGTAGCGTGTGGTGGGACCCTGGTGATCTGCTATACAGGTATTCCTAGTGCAGACACCAGTCTCTCACAAACTAGTGTCACATAGTTTTTAAGCTTTTATATCCTTGTTTGTGAAGAGAAAATAAATTAATTTGAATTTGTTTTTATTGAGCAAATGTTAGGTCAACCTATACCCTATAGCCTGGGACAAAAGCCTCCTATCTATGAGAGGGAGTGGGCCGTAATCCACCACACAGGCCCAGTACGGGTTGGTAGATGTGATGTTTTCCTTCACAGCTTAGAAACAGTATTGATGATGAATTATTTACACAAAGTAAAGCGCCCGCTCTGGTTCGAAGCCATGACCTACAACTCGGTAAGTCGCAGTCGCTACCACTTTTTTTTTTGGTTATGGGAGGAATTCATCATGGATGTCCTCCGCCCTGCGGAGGGTCAGTCTCTTACTGACTAAAACCACCCTGGTGTTCCGTCTCACACTTGCACCGAGGATCACGGGATCTAACACGACTTCCGCTATCCCCGGCTAGTGCCGGCCTGCCTCTGCGGGCCACTTCGAGTTTAGGGGGGAGTGAGGTGTTAATCTTCCCCCCTTACATCATAAAAAGGCGGGCGTAGAACACTACGCGCCGCCATCTCGGGTCCTAAGGAATAGGGGGTGATGGATTTCCCCGGATCCGTCGCCCCTGGACCCGTTTAGGAGGGCTTGAAGACGGCGTTATCCGCCCTCCGCTGACGCCCGGTGCGCCCGGTCTGCTACGGATTGGGTTAGCGGAAGTAATCTCCCGCTCCCTTTCCGCAGCCTCCTTCTGCGAAATTACTGTTTTGCAGAAGGGTACCACAGCGTCCCAGGACTCCTCGCTGTCGACCAACGAGTCGACAACGGCCGGCAGCGAGAGGTAACTGCCGCCTCTTGAGATGAGGGTGCCGAGCCGCTACCACTGGGCCAACACTGCTAAGTAAATTAATTAATTAATCAAACAAACATCCTCTACTTTTTAACCGACTTCAAAAAGGAGGAGGTTATAATTTTTTTTTTTTTTTTTTTATGTATGTTCCCCGATTACTCGAAGATGGCTGGACCGATTTGGATTTTGTTTTTTTTGTTTGAAAGGGTATACTTCCCAGATGGTTCCATGATCATCAAGTCAGGATCTGATGATGGGATCCTGGAGAAATAGAGAGAACTCTTCAAATTTTATAGGCACACGAAGCGATTTAGGTATTTTTTGGAAGAGTATACTTTATCGTAGTGGTCTCATTTCAATTTGGTGAAGATCTGATGAAGAACTTTGGAGATAGGCAACGGAACTCCTCAATAAATGATAGCAAATGGACTGGGATTGCTGAAATCTCATGTCTGTCTATTGCTTACACCAGTTCATAACATAACATCACGCTGGTATGCTGTGAAGGGGTAAGCACATGTCATGTGAACCACTAAAAAGGGAAAAATAAAAACTTTTTCCAAAAAAAAACAACCGACTTCCAAAAAAACACTACAAAGTGAAAAATAACTTTAATTTCGGAAGGCGGTGACAAAAAATTCAAATACAGCCCAAGCAACAAAAACTAGTACTATAAAAAACCATAGAACGTTTTGTAAAAAACTGTCCTTGGTCCTATAAAACCCCAAAGAACGTATCTTTTATTCGGAAGTGGCGCATTTAGATCTCTGTTTAGTGACAAAATAATTTTATTGCAGTGTTCCAAATGATGAAACAGTTCAATAAAATCTTTGTAACAGTGATGCAGATCTCAAAATAATGATGTACTGGCTACTGTAGGACCTTTTATAGTACTTTTTCATACTATACAAGAGTTTAGTTTCCTTTACCTCACATTTTTCATTCACCATTCATTATTTTACATTCGCGACAGTGCAGAGTGCAAAAAATAATTAAAATAATTTTACAAAAGGATACAAGCAATCGGAGGTGAGTAAGATTTTATTTTGTTATTATAATATTAGTCTATTACGGTGGAAATGATGTGCGACTGCAGCTTTACTGATAAACTAGGGATAGGTTTACTATGAATTTTAAGTGCCCCCCTCAAATTGTTGAGCTTTTACTAAAATATTTATCATATAAAGTGATTTCGATATTCTAAGAGCCATTATAGTACTTGCCGTGATAATGTCTTCACTGTCAGTCATCGTGAATTCAACCTAAAATTGGGGTTCTGTGTGAGCATGACTGAATATATAATAGTATTTTCTTTTTACTATTGTTCTGAAGACAGAATGAAGGTAATGAAAAACTAAATTATAAACTGTTTACTGACGAATAGTGTGAATTAATCATGTAACCAGTTTTTTTTCGTCGGGAAGAACTTACGTAGTTATATCAAGTTTTACGAACCTAGTGTTAGCATCACTGAACTTTAGAAGCAATACCTTTATAAATATAAACTGCAGTCAACATTGTGTTTTTTCAGTATACCTAATGGACGCCAATATGGATATCGATAAATTTCTTAGTCGAGACGATTTCATGCTGCTTACAGCGGCGGAATGGCCGTGGAAAATCACACATTTTATATTAAGTGCAAACTGTGTTAACTGTGGATTATATACTAATTCATCTTTACCGAGTCACTTCACCATATACCTATAAAAGAAATATGGCCCAATTATTAAATGAATTATTTTTCTGGTGTCGGGGTTGCGATTTTATGGCTATTTATGACCATTATCCTTCCGATGAATGTTGGCTTTGCAATTAAATAGCATTCTCATACATAATAAAAACTTTTTATAAAGCAACTCTGACCATAAAATCTAGAAATTCTATATCAGAATAAAATTAAGAAAATACGCTACTTTACTTCCTGAACTAAGCCAAAAGGTACCTAATTATTTAATTAAATGTTAAATGTAATGTGTTTACCTATTTGTTTCAAATTCAAACTTTTTAAAGATAAACATTTATTTCAGATGCCGTTCACAATAGTGCAGATGCTTGAAAGAGGCAAACACACAGGTTTAAGGTTGATTTTAACGTGAGATCAAGTCTGATAGAAGAATGAGAAATTAAAGGTTTTTCTTTTTTAGTTCAAAATAAAGAACCATTTACTTAATTTATAAAGATTTTTATTTATATACCATCTGCGTAAATAACCTTAGGAATTAGTAAAATGTCTTTATTATACAGTATGTAATAATGGCACAAAATAAGTTGTTGAGTTGTAAGAGATCGAGATAAGTTTACACTTTATTGCGTCAACTCTGAATAATCTTTGAATTTTGTTCATGTGCTTAGTTTTGCATTTATATATGTTCAAATATGCGAAATATTATAATTAATGGCCCAATTTTTCACGCCATCACGAAATTGTTGGTCTTTTTCGAATGTTGAATCATTGCTTGAAGATTCAGAAATATCGCTGGAGTAAGGACTCTCTTCAGAAATAATATCTTTGTAAGACACATTTTGTACGGAACCGTTTCCCGTAATTGTGATTCCAACTTGATTTTGGCTACTATTACTGCTTTGATTGTTTGATGATGACGAAGCTTTTTCAAAACGTCTATTCACTTCTCTTCTATAAGTTCCACTGCGTTTATATCTTTTCCAATTCTCTAGATCCAGTTTTTTTTGTTTTTAGGGCAGAATGCACGTCGCATTAATTCCGTATCAAAATTTCTGAATATTGTTGTAAAAGCGAGCCAATCATTTTTTTGGGACTTAACTGTAATTTAATAGAAATATTTATCTACATGTATGTGCCACTTTTGCGTCATTATAGTGATAGATACTCATTTATAATACTAACAAGCACATTGCTAGGCACCAAAAAAGTTGTTATACAATAATTCTGCTCTATTATTGTGTCTGTGTGATATGCTTATCGATAAAATTATGATATGCATCTAAAAACTATTATAGTACACTTACGTTCTATTAGCGTGATCTGAAATTAGACTACATAACAAAAACACTCTATTGTAAAGTCTTTGTGACTACTAATGCACACGTACTATAGCAGCGATCTGAATATCCACAATGTCACAATATCGCCCTGTAGTTGAGTGTTCATCACTGCTATAACGAAACTACTATTGTAGTTCGTTTGGAACCCTTATTACACTAATCAGATAAATAAAGGCACCTGTTAACAATTTTATAGAGCAATATTATTATGTACTAGTTATACTAGAACTTGCTATAGTACTTGACTATAACGGTTGTATAAAATGGCGTAGTAAACGTTTACATCCTTTGCTTATAGGTATTTTTAGCTCTCTTAGCATTTAGAGCAATAATGTACTGTCGAACGCTTTTATACAACACTCTGGCACCGCTAAAACCTTAATAAATCGTTTATAAAGCTTTTTAGAGTTATAAGCTGAAATTATCGGACTGAATTGCTGGTTGGGAGCTTCAAAGACACCGACTTCCGAAATTAAAGTTATTTTTCACTTTGTAGTGTTTTTTTGGAAGTCGGTTGTTTTTTTTTGGAAAAAGTTTTTTCTTACACTTTATTTCCTTTTGCTCGATACTAAACTATTAAAGAAAAGAACTAAGTAAGTACTCAAACTTTTAAGAAATGCATACCTGATGCATTATAACAATAAATACACAGAATTTCCTGGTCGCATTACCTAACTGTAAGTACCAGATTTGTTTAAGTAGGTACCACTAATAATAATTATTGCGTACTTGATGGGCTCACGTAAACTGTCAAGCCAGGGTTTGTTGCGCCATCAGAACTGTTAATCGTTCATCTGCGTGGGCCTTAAAGCAATAAGTTAACGATAATGTTCTGTATCGGGATCCATTTGTAGATATATTTTATGATCAATATACATTTATGTATGCAGGTGTGTCTGGAACTGCTTCAGCGTTTAGTAATTGGAATTAGAAAGTGTTCGTAGTAGTAGTGTTATTGATGAAACCTGGTCGCGCGCTGATTCGATTAGAAATACAGGGTCGAACTAAATTAGCTGGCAATACTTTACCCACTTGTTGGGTATCGATATCGTGAACTACGTCTCTACGTCTCTACGTCTCCGCTGCTCTTACACGACAACGCTTGACCTCATACGGCAGAACAGACTTGAACAGACGGTATAACTGATGACAAATTTCTGTGCTGGGGGTCTAAAATGATATGCTGAATTCATGGTTGCAGTTTGCGCACTAGATAAAAACTTTTTCTGTAGAAGTCCCTTAACAAAATAAAGAGAAAAAATAGATATAAAATTATGATACCTGTATATTTGTGTCTAACTTGGGTGTGAATGGATGGCAGGCCCTAATGGTCTGCAGTCGAACCAATAAGGAGATCTTTGACATTTAGATTGACTTTCGCAATTACATCTAGCAATAGCTTGAACACTCCTTGAGCGTGCTAGTGTTAATTAATTTATCTCTTCATTGCAGGTGCGAGTTAATGGCTGCTTTCAAAGATATTGACTTGTTACATTATTTTAATGATTATTGTATCTTGAAAGGTGATAACTGATAAGTGAATAGAATCCTACAAATATTATAAAGGTCTATAATTTGTATGTTTGGATGTTTGTTACACAAAGACGCCAAAACGGCCGCACGGATTTGGATGAAAGGAGATGATATCGCATTTGATCCAGAAATGGACACGAACAAACTATATACCGATCAACTGCTAAGAACGAGCGAAATAACCCTACCCAAGTCACATGGGGATCGGAGCTATAGGCTATTAAATTCCCTACCCATGAAAAAAAAATGAGTTCGAAGTTATATCGGAAACATTCTGAAGAAACTGGCAACGAGGAAATACTTTCCATGTCAAATACTTCATTAAAAATATTTATAACACCGAAAATCACGAAATAGTGACATTTTAAGATCATGAATGAACACGAAATGGAATGAATGAACGAAATGTCAAATTTATTGTAGGGAGTCTGGACCTTGCTATGATGACGCCATCTACAATTAGCTTTGCCCTTCCCCATTAAACAGCCTAGTGCTTCTATCACAAATAGTTTGCGTAAAGGAAGCGGCACACGTTTGTCCCAGAATGTTCATTATAATAAACATTATTGTGAATGCCAGCCTGCTATTGGCTGTAAGTGCCTATTACCGTCAAGGTGTGTAATCGACCTAAAATAAGGCTGGTGCCCCACGGCCCACTATATATAAGTCGTGGATATACGTTGCGTTGTAGTAATTTATTGTTCATCTCATTACAATTATGTGGCTGTTTTGTGCCTGTGTAGTCGAGATTTAAGTAAACTGGTGAAGTAAAGGCAATATTTGGATTTTTTTTCAGAGTTGACTTTTTTCACCTTAAACCAGCCATAATGGTAAGGGTCCAGGTCATCTTGCAACCTCTTTCAGGGCCAGCCTCGGCTGCACCGTCCATTTTCAGGTACATCTTGAGTAGAGAGTTTTGCATAGGCAGAAGACTTTTGAGAAGACCTTACTTAACTTAATTTGTCTGCCATTCTAGAAATAGGTACGTATTTTATCTGTCCCAACACCCAGCCCCAAAGGTTTTTTTTGTTTTATCTCGGGCTTAAAACATAATAGGTCTATCTATTCATAGTAGGTACACCTAATTAAGACCATAATACAGGGTGTAAGGGTAAACACCGTTGTCACTTAAACCATGGGTAACTTAAATGACTTAAATATAAAATAAACCATGGGTAATAAATGAGCTAGTTAAAAATAAATCTCGCGCGAAATGAGCGACGCTACGGCGCGGCGTTACGTGCGCTCGCTAGCGAGACTGACAGCTGACTGACCGGGGTTGCAACCCGTGCGTCGGAGTCGGGTCACGCGGCGTGGTACTCGCGCCCCGTGCCCCCTCCCGTATTGAGACGCAAGTTAGTAGCCCGCGCGCGTAGGGTGAAAAAAAGGAGAGTTTCTTTAAGAAAAAAGGTTGCTTTTTTAATTGATCTTACGTTCAATAAACGAAACCAAACCACTGGTATCGTGGATAACGATGTTTACCCTTACAGCCTGTATATTGACCATAGTGTTCAGTTCTGAAAGAAAGGCAACTAACAAAAGGTATTTCAAGGCAGATCTGAATGAAACGCCGTGAGGGGACATATAGTGACCTTATTCGTGATATTCTTCAGAAAGGTCACAGGTGCGTGTACGCGCAACTGGGGTGCGTGTACGCGCAACTGGGGTGCGTGTATCACCAGATGTACGTACCCACATAAACGAAGCAAAATGAGTACGTTTGGAGCGTAGCAGGTGGCGTTATGTTGTTTCTGCCTACCTCCATTGGAAGAAGGCGTGAACTTATGTATGTATATGTGTGTCTATGTACAGTTCTTCGAAAATGTACCCTTTATATCTTGATAACCTATAAATTGTGCCAGTTCGGCATTCTGTACATTATTAGTAGTTCTCGTTCAATGCAACAATCACCTACATAATTCTTACTTTATCTATTGTCTATGTAATTTTGGGCTGTTTAAACGACTTATAAGGAATATTTAGTAATGATAATTATTGAGTTCAAATGCAATTTCTGAAATTGGTACCAGGTTTTAATTGCAAGGCTTTGAAAGTAGCGAAAATTGAATCTATATTTTTTATTCAATGAGCCCCATCAAAACTTTTTGATCTTCTGAAGATAATTTATATCACGAGTTTTCTACGGCGAGTGTAGTTAAGTTTTTTCCCTGTAGATGGCTTAAAGGTAGGACACACTGATTGTTTTCACACCACCATGCGCAAGCGGTGCGTGTCCTTGGTGCGCAGGGTGCCGGGTCAGCTCCAATGCTGAACTAGTGATGATTGCTGGACGATTGGACTGCCCTTATATTAGGAAGTGTTGCAGTAGGCATATCGCCAGGGCATGTTAACGAGCGACGTGATATTTGCTGTTTTATTAATTTATGCTAATAATTTGATCCAAAATTTGCCCTAAACTTTTATTTTTATTTGTATTTTATATTACTAATTTCCGATTACTTTTAAATTTAAATTTGACATTGTTTTGTTTATTTTTTATTTCACATTGTATTTATGATTTGATGACATTGTATTTATTTTTATATTGTGATGTATTTCGTATTTTATAACTTGTAATTGTAGGGAGACCTTGAAATAAATGGATTTTGTTTATTCTATGTGGCTAGGTAATAACAGCCGCACGGGTCGATCGATCAGGTTAAGCTACGCTAGCTGCGTTTGTTCCGTGGATGGGTGACCATCTTTACATACCAAGACCCCTCCGTGCCTTGAAAGGCACGTTAACCCGTAGGTCCCGGCTGTCATTCGAGGATCTTTGACAGTCGTTATGCGTCGTCAGAAGCCCGAAAGTCTGAGAACCAGTCTTACTAAGGGGTTACATTCAAAATCAAAATCAAAAGTCATTTATTCAAACTAGGCTGAGAGTCAGGACTTATTGAACGTCAAAATTACATAAGACAGTCCCCCAAAACGCCCGCCCTTCCCATTACCCAGCCATTACCCAGTAACTGGGTTGTGGAGGTCAGATAGGCAGTCGCTCCATGTAAAATACTGGTACTCAGCTGTATCCGCTTAGACTGGAAGCCAATCCCAACATAGTTGTGAAAAATACCAGATGATGATGACTTTATTCTAGCTACAGCAAAAACTAGCTCATTTTAATACAGTGCTGTCCCACAAACAATGGGGCACTTAATCTTGTCCAGCGTGTCCTATTGTCTGCACGCTACAGGGTCTGATGGACGCTGCTGAAACTGCCAAGCTAGTATCAAATAAAAATATTTACAAAAAAAACATTTATTTGGACCAAAACTTGTACAAATTTTATAAACCTGCCAAACTGCGTGACAGTTTGTCGTCAGGATTAAGGCTCTTTTAAACATTTGGTATCAACAATTTAATTAAACATTTAAGTAGGTTGATACAGTCTTACAGCTAATTTAAAGGACGCGCGGTAAGAATACCATGCTTACAACGCGGGCCGCCGGCGCCGCCGGCGCACACGCCGACGACGGTTAACACTGCTCAATGCTTTTTATTGTTATTGTTAATTATTGTCACATGTCGCGCTGACAAAACTGCACTGACTGCAGTGAAATGCTGAGCTGACTGTGTTTAGATTGTTATCGACACGCTAAGAAGAAGAAGATATAATGTCCGAATGCAAATCAAGTGAAGTGAAGGGCGGGCGTTTTGATTTTGATTTTTGATTTTGGTTTTTGATTTTGATTTTGATTTTTGATTTTGTTTTTGATTTTTAATTTTGATTTCAAGACCGTTGAAATCGCGGGTATTGGTACTTATGTCTCCACGATTTTTTTGACTAACAGGTAAAGTATTGTTCCATAGGTCAAACACAACAATCGCCCACTCTGTGCCCCCAAAGTTAATTCGCAAACAGCCTATCGACCTTTGTCTCGTTCCGCCTACTTATTTAAATTATTGCCAAAGTTTTGTCGAACTGTAGGTAAACTAATGAATTAACTAAAAGGTGTTACGGTCATAGACTAATATATAAAATCGAGTAGAACCAACACTACTATATTTTCGTTAAGATTTTTGATTTATGTGTTTTATTTTATTTATTTGTAATTCCAATAATCTACTTATTTTTAACCGACTTCAAAAAGGAGGAGGTTCTCAATTCGTCGGAATCAAGTCAGGATCTGATGTTGGGATCCTGGAGAAATAAAGAGAACTCTTAAAATTTTATAGGCAAACGAAGCGATTTAGGTATTATTTGGAAGAGTACTTTCTCGGAGTGGTCTCATTTCAATTTGGTGAAGATCTGATGAAGAACTTTGGAGATAGGCAACGGAACTCCTCAATAAATGATAGCAAATGGACCGGGATTGCTGAAATCTCATGTCTGTCTATTGCTTACACCATTTCATAACATAACATCACGCCGGTATGCTGTGAAGGGGTAAGCACATGTGAACCAAGAAAAAGTGAAAAAAACTTTTCCAAAAAAAAACAACCGACTTCCAAAAAAACAAAGTGAAAAATAACTTTAATTTCGGAAGGCGGTGACAAAAAATTAAAATACAGCTCCAAAGACACCGACTTCCGAAATTAAAGTTATTTTTCACTTTGTAGTGTTTTTTTGGAAGTCGGTTGTTTTTTTTTGGAAAAAGTTTTTTTTGATTTTTGACTAGGAATTGTAAACCTTTGCAGGTCGACGGCGCGTTATGTTCCACGCGCGCCTCAAAGTTATGTCAGCGCCATCTAGTGGGATCCGCAAGGGCCGATTGATGCCTGCCAGGGGTTCGGGTTGTTCGAAAGAGATACCGAGGCCCCTGGCACACAGGCAACTGAAGGAACACGGGTGGGGTTTAGTCAGTAAAAGTCTGACACATGGTCTGGATGATACAATTATAAAAGAAATTGGTGGCCATCCTAATAGAAAAATTTTATTATTTGATTAATGATTTTAAATAAACAAAACTTTTTATTCAGCAATGTGTATAATAAATATAATTAATGTTATCTTGAAAATATGACCCACAATACATTTATTTTTAATTTTATTCTTTAGCAATATTATAATTTGACATTTTTCAATATTATTGAATGTTTGTACCTATATTTGTAATAATTCTGTGACATTTTAATTTGTAATTAGCTTCTTATTTTTTTTAAATAATTTTTGCGGCGCTCTCTTAACTACTCCACTTGTATTTCAATGTAACCTACATTCTTTGCAAATTAATGATTGGTTGATTGATTGACGTCCTCCTGCTCCACCCAGAGCGGGAGAAGTTATTTGATGATTTCCCAACCTTAAAAATAACCTGCGGTGCAGTCTTTGGGGACTGCTGATAGAAGTGAAAACTAAGTAACTTGTGAATTTTGAAAGCGTTCGGTGACGATGACGCGAGTTCCATGATTTTTGTTCACCCAAAAAGTGGTCAACGCGCCTAAAGAAGTTTTCACTTAAAAAAAAAACGAGTGTGCTTATGACCACACGACTGAAGTGAAACTTCTTTCGCTCCATCTGTATGTATATATACAGGGTGAAATTGAAAACATGCGACAAACCGTAATGGGAGATTGTACTCATCATTATGAACAACTTTTACTGAGGGACCAAAGAGGCAATCGCAAAAAAAAAAACAGCTGTTCCCTACAGTTTGACGAGTCATGCGAACATAAATGTAGCGAACAGATGTTTTTTTTTTCGCGATTGCATCTTTGGTCCCTTAGTAAAAGTTGTTCATAATGATGAGTACAATGTCCCATTTCGGTTTGTCGCATGTTTTCAATTTCAACCTGTATATGTGTGTGTACAATATTATATACATGTATGTACAACATTGAATGTATTGAACAAAATATTAATTCATAAAATTGTTCAAAACGAAATAGAATTACGAAAAATAACCAAAGAATCACCGTTCGCGTAAAGCTAGTAAACTCGCAAACGTACTACTGACTGAAATATATACATATTTCATTTACTAGCTATAAGAGAAAGAGAGAAAGAAAATGTGCGCGCGCACTGCTGTCTCTTGCTTATATCCCCCACTCAACTTCCGTTCGCCTTGCCCGATCACACTTTTCGTAACGCTTACGTCACGCGTTCGCCAGCTTACTCCCCAAATCAAGCGTGCGTAAAGAAGTTTCACTTCAAAAATAAACCTTTGCATGCCCTTGCAATGGCCATGTTTTGAGAGCAGTGGTGATGAAAGTAAAGCGCCAGTTACATAAAGTAAAGCGCCCGTCTGGGGTTGAACCTACGACATACAACTCATAATTCGCAGCCGTAACCACCACTGCTCTCACAAATTGTCGATGGTCGTGGTGCAAATCAGTACAATCCTGACTGCATTGACTTGTCCGCTATGCCCAAAACTGTGGGCACTTAAAATACTTTTTAGCTGAGAATCGCATCTGTTCTTTGTCTATGGTCTATGGTAACGGTCACGGAGTAACTTTGATTTGTTACAACGTTTGCCGACCTGTATGATAATTCTGCACATAAATTCGCTATTTGCATTCGTACACTATAATTTTTGGTTGTAAGGTACATGTTTAATTTTGATATTTATTGCAGTTTAAAGTAGGCTGTTGCCGAAGTCGAGAGGAATGCTCATTGATCGTGTTTGAGCTTCCGTGAGATTTTGTCATCAATTTGCAAATAGTCTCGTCACAATGGTTCTGTTTGCAATGGTCTCGTTTTAGGGCTTGCATCCACTGGCGGCACGGCATGGCAAGGGATTTTCAAGCCCCGAATAGAAATATAACATGAAAATAAAATTCAAATTTCAACGGCAACGATGCCGCGGTATCCTTAATCATGCCGCGACGCCATCTATAGGCATCATCATTGAAATTTGAATTTTATTGTCTCACACTTAAGTTAAGTATATTCCTATTCGTCGCATAAAAATCCCTTACCATGTCGCTAGTGGGCGCAGGGTCTTTGGGTTTCGTAACCAAAGGGTGCCGATGGACCCCTATGACTAGGCAACATTCACATGGGCGTAATAATATCGCGGCAGGATATTAAACGCACTGCCTAGTGCTGAGATTTGAAAATCGAACACTAGGTATGGTTTTTCATGCACTGATGAGATGCGCTCTGTTCGATTCTCAATGCTCGCTTCAACATCAAGAGTTGAAGATCTCTAGCAGGCTTATCATGACGTTTTCTATTTCTACGAAGAATAGACAGTGCTTTTTCAATACAATGTGACATTTCGTTTCATCATTTTTGACATCGCACCGTAGATATCCTTCTACAATCTGTCATTTTGTCTTTCGTTTCTAACGATCTTTGTCTAGTCCTTATAAATGTAGACTATTTCAGAAGAATATTTCTTCCCAAACTGTCAACAAATTTTCTACTCGACGGCCGCAAAGTTTATACGATTATCTACAAAATCATGATTCGTTTAGAACGCATAACTGTTATAATTACCTAATAGCAACATAGCTAACATAGCTATCTTCTCCTATTGTACATCATTTAGATAATAGTCATGTCTATTCTTCCGTCGACAAATTGGTGCTCGTGCTAAGCCCGCAGCAGGCTTAGCACGTCGCTTTCTATTTCTACTCTACCTTAGAATTTATATCGCTTGTCTACATTTCTCGGTTCAAAACTGTCAACAGTCTACACGGAAACGTAATTTTTGTCTATTCTTCCGTGAACAAAACGCTTCTCTACGGTTCTCGCGCTAAGCCTGCTAGTGAATCATTATTTTAGAACATAGTTTAGTTTTGCCATAGCTATATCTAGCTTAAGTAATAGCGTCTAGCTTGTAAAATTCGCCTTTGTTTGCGCCAAATCTTGTGTTTCTGTTTTATAATTTAATGAGTTGGTATAATTCATTCCATTTACCTAACTTTGCATTTGAAATGCAGGTAAGTAAAATATTTCTAGCTTGCAATCACAGCTTATCTCAGCTAAACAATTACTGTCTAGTATCTCCCCACTTAAATCTTTTAAACACACAATCTTGCGTTATCTTCAGACACTTTATGAAAGAAAATAATAATACACGTGTATGTAATGTTCCATTATTACTATAAAAAAAGATGTAAAGATTAACTTTAATTCGTCCTTTCAGAGAGCGAGCCTACCATTACGGGTGGCTAGCAGACAGATGTCAATCAGGAATATTTTAACCACATTTAGCTAACGACTGGTTTTGCATTACAATTGCACCGGTGTCGTACGTATCGCAAATGCGCATCGACTCCTGCGCAGGTTGCATTGCGGCAATGAGAAAAGTTGTCCCCCGTCCCTCTCTTACGCAGGAGAATTCAATATGCGTGAGCAAGATAGTGATGTTATTATTTTGCAATGTGCGGATAGCCATCAAAATGTCAACATACGATACAGGGCGGGGTACCCGACTCCAACACTTACGGACAAAATAATATACAACTCTAAAACTTTTATTTTGCAACTGTGATTGTTCTCTTAAAAATGTATATGTACATTTACATAATAAGCGAAGATATGCATAGAAAGGTTCGCTTCAATAGTGATATCATAGAAATTGTATTCCTCGCTCCGGTCCGACGTATACTCAGGTAGCAGAATTTTGTATTAGTTTAACTCGCACTGAAATACAATTAGGTTGAAAGCATTTTACTTAGAATTCAGTGTTTTTCTCTCAAGTTTAATCTGAGCTTAGTATCTTTTGCAGCAATGTATGTCACTGGCTTGGAGTATTTCCAGTTGGTCCCGTGGACTTTATCGCGTTAATTTAGACTTCCGACGATGCCAAACACTCTAACGTTATTTACAACGTTATTTGTTAATAGGAGTCTTGTTAGAGTCGGAATAAATTGCATTATAACTGCATCATTTCCTCCATTCCTTTTAATTCTTGAGTTACGGTCGCTGGCACAAAGCGGCGATTCTTCGCATTGAATAGAATTGACTGTTCCCTTATTTTACCAGGAAGTGTACAGTTTGACGATCAGAATTAGATTGTAGCGGGATTATTTCTGTATTTGGCATAAGCCGTAACACAGCAATTGTTAGCCAACAGTCACAAATCTCAGATAGAAATGTAATAATTAAGATATTGTTTTACATAATTAAGGGCGACATTCAGATTTAGTACAACGCGGTTATGGAAAGCGGTGTTCGCTTTTGAGTCGAGTAATTATCTGCGGTAGGCAATAAACTTTGTTTTGCCAGTTAAGTATTTAGCTTGACACTACTATCGACTGTTTTAACCGACTGTTGGGCTCATAGTCCATTCACACGAATTTACTCGCCCTAATTGGCTGTATCGTCACTTTTAAATAATATGATATTTTCTAATATTCTGAATTGAATTTAAATTTTGACATGAAAATAAATTGACTCTGAATTTTAATACAATTTAATTTGCTTGTATGCACAATTAGCTACCCAAAATAGTTTTAATTATTTTGTAATTTTATCATTGTAATTGAATGCTCATTTAATTGGTCTTATTTATACATTTGTATGCCAATATTGGCAAAGTATAAGGGACTACCTTATTTTTAAGATCTTTATGTGTAATTAATGACGTATATGTTTCACAAAGTGGAGAGATAGTGTTCTGTCACTCTTCTTTTAAATACTGCTACAGTTTAGCAGTCCCTAATGTCAAGCGGAAGTGAACTCCACAGCCGGACGCGTGCACAGTGAAGAAGAAGGAGTAGAAGTTGGTTGAGTCATGAGTGGGGGGGGGGACTTAAGGAGATTTCTAAGATGCGACCTGCAAGGCGCATCAATAGGACGGGCGTAGGAGAAGCAGTCCCGCAGATAGGATGGGGTTTTAGGGTATTCCATATGTTAATCCACGTTATAAACTATCTGTGTGCCAAATTTGATACAAATCCGTTCAACTGTTTCCGCGTGATTGAGTAATAAACATCCAAACATCTAAATATACAAACATACAAACTTTCACATTTATAATATTTATAGGATAGGATAGTACGATAGGATTATTCTCACAACCACTTACAGAAGTACAACGTAATATTTTGTTCTGCGGTTTCCAATTAGCTCGATAGTTAGTACAATAATTAGAGCCGTACTTACCCTCCCACACAAGATGTAGGTAAGAATTATCTTGAAGGTTGTTATGGAAAATAAATTACATTAAGATTGGAGGTTCATATTTTTCTCTTTTGTGTCTGCGTAGGTACAGTCGACCGCACTTAGACCTTGAGCTAGCCTAGCGTAATACGGAGTTACAATTTGTTACCACTGACGCACGGCATTCTGTGCAAGTAGTCAGGAGCTCGAAAGTGTGAATACCAGTCTTACCAAAGGGTATGGAGTCACCCAGTATCTAACTGGAATGTGGAAGATAGGTAGGCAATGCTTCTTATAAAATACTGTTCCTAATCAGTTGCATCCAGTCACCCCGATATACTTGGGATAAGGCTACAGGCAGATAATGACACTATATTTTATTAAACTTTCGACATCAAAAAGGCGCTTTAAGATTAAGGATGTACATAAAATACATTATCTTATAGTTAGTAATAAATAATTCCATTGCAATACGGACGACTTCGAAAAAGCGCTCATGCTAATTATTCCTTTCTTTCCGACGTTGTTTTGTTTTTGCTCGGCTCCTAAGTGTAAAGCGCGATGATGCTTCGCCAAGAATTGGGTTATCATTATCAAATACAAAATTCAATTTTCAAATCCGACTAGCCGTTCTAGAGATTTGCATGTTTGTTTAAACAAACAAACTCTTAAGCTTTATTAAGTTTTAGTATCGGTTTTATAGTGTTGTAACTCACAAAAGTAATATCGAAATACCAATTGATAAAGCAACAACACTGGTTCTCAGGTAATATATTAGTTAAATATATTAGAATGGTTTAGTGTTATTAATGAACGCGTTCAGATAAAGTTTAATTACCTGTTGGTTCAGCTCCTCGCGGTTAGGTAACGTACAGTCCTGCGGTTAAAGTTAACCGAACGAGTGAAAGTACGTTACGATGTTAATCAGGTTTTCCTGTCCATAGGTAGTACAATGCGATGATCATGTTTCTCTGTCTATAAATCTTTAGGTACTTGCACAGTTTGATAGTTGTATTTAGTGGCCGACCGAAGCTTCGTCTTCGGCCGTTTTCGGGCCCAAAATTATGATTCCGCCAAATTTTCGTTTTCGGCTATAAACCAGCTGGAGCTACGTCCAAGCAATTTTGTATCCTCTAATGGATTTTACCGTGTTTTATTTCTTTTAAAGCCTATATTTGCTCTTTCTCTGCCTCGGTGTTAAAACAAACAAGATTTTAGTGTACCTATAGCGGAAATCTTAATACTTTTAGTGTAATTTTCGTTTTCGGCCGAAAATAAGTATAAAGCCGAAGCTTGTTTTCGTTTTCGGCCGAAAATAAGACTAAAGCCGAAGCTTCTTATACGTTTTTGTTTTCGGCTGAAAATTAATTTTCGGTCGGAGCCTAGTTCAAAGATGCAGGTAGGAAATACCAGTTCCTATGCGGCTTTCACAAACGGAGTTTTCTGGCCAGACAGTATCCTGCTAGATGCGCTCATGTCAGTGTAAATTCCGGTTGTCTGATGGATACCGCTCGATGCGATTCTGTTGAATATTTACGTTTTTTTTTCTTTAAGCGATAGTTTGACCGTTGTTGAAATTGCAATAATCATAATCGTTTATTTGCTTAGAAAGTGGGTACACACATTGGATGTTTTTTTTTTATAAAAAAAGAAAGCATGTCAGTCAAATTCGAATTATAAAAAAAAGAATTAAAACCAATGACAAATAAATATCAAATACAATGAAATATAAAATCAATCGGAAGACGGTGACAATAAAAATAAATGTAACAAGTAAAACCAAAGCCAGTATCTTCCGAAATGAAAATAGTTTTAGATACACTTTGTAATAGTTTTTGTTTAAGTCGGCTAATTTTTGTTCGTTAAAAGTAGGTAATTTTAGACCACGATTAGAATCCTTAAAAGTAAAACTAACGTAACATTTGGAAACAATCACACAAACGTTAAGTTTCTGACTGTACAAAACAAGAATGTGCTAACATTTACACCGCAGAGGTCAGAATGTCACAACAATATCATTAGACCGCACCAGCTCGGCAGATCTACCGCCGATATGTTGGCCAACTCGCAATCGGACTGATGTGATGGTGCAACCGATGGCTAACGTTGGCGATAGCGGGGGATTTGCATGTGTGCTGAAAGGAATGTTGAGGAGTTTATCTTAATTGTTTTAAATGCGAAAGTGAGTTTATTTGTTACGCTTATCCGCTAAAACGGCTGAACGGATTTGGATCAAATGTGGCACATAGGTAAACCATGGCCAGAGAGGCAATTCTCGTGAGTTTAAGAACGTTCACAGTCTGATCTCAGCCTCAATCTGTCAAAAATAACTCGCGTTTCCATCATTTTTGACATTTTGATTGTCGCCGAAATGAGACTGCGACTACCTACATTTTGAAACTTATCATTTTCAAGGCATTTTTTTAATGTTTTGGTGGAAGTGACTGTGGTTAAAATATGAATAAGTAGAAAAGCCTTCATAAGTAAAAATAAAAGCCTTGAGAATTCGTAGATTTAGAAAAAAACATGTCATTCCCAAAGTTCGTAGGTAGGTTAAAGTTAATGATACCATTGGTACCACAGAAATCAAAATCAAAAGTAATTTATTCAAATTAGGCTGAAAATGAGCACTTTTCGTAAGACAGCCCTCCAAAACGCCTGCTGCCCCTCACCACTTCGTACTGCTTCAGATAGGAAGTAGAAATGGCGCAACAAACTCCCCAGCAGCACAGCTGTCCATTTACATAGTTAGATAAACTTGATTCTATACAATAGTAGGTGGGCAAAATAATGTACACTACGAGACATGAAATTAAATCATTTGCCATAATATGTCAGTTAGCCATGCCAATATACCCAAAAATGAAATAAAATTTTGCTCTGCCATGCAATTTAAGGTGGATCTAGTTTAGCTAGTGAGTAGTTGATTTCAGGAAAAGTTAAGTCTATATACTTAAGCCTCATAGAATTTAATCAAGCTAATTGCCCTTTACATTTAAAAAGTAAATCTGCTGTTTAAATCTGGTGAGATATGGTCAAAAGTATTTAACATAAAAAGTGTACCTGGCTAATATTCCGCGTCTGTGATGATGGCCGTTCCGTTAAAATGTCTGTGTTGAACCCTTTATGTTATGGTTTACACAAGCCATTAACAAAATGTTGTAGTAATTAGTAAACACAGGATGTTATTCCATTCATTTGTTGAGGCGTGACGCGGTGAAAACGCTCTTAGTGTAGGTTTATGTTTAGTTCTTGTTGTTTATGGTTATCATTAGTTGTACTCTTATTTGCTCTATGGTACAAACGGCTACACATCAAGCTATACGTTTCCAGTTTACGCTGATCTCGCACTGTACGGAAATCCTATACAATGCGAAATCAGTTTATACTGGAAATGCATAGCTTGATGTGTAGCTGTGTGTACGAGGATTTGCATACCTATAACGCTACATGGTTCTTGTGGCGCGTGATCCAAATTGGAACTGACGCCGCCATCTTGTTCTGTCGATACAGTTTTGGTGATAATTTAACAAATGTTATCCACCAATGTTACCTGTCAATGTCATTCAGGCGCCAAAAGATACTGGACACTTGCGCGAAATATATTTACGGGAAGAAACTTGCGCGAAGTCATTTGCGCGTATGGAGATATACGTGTATGCGCGAAAGACACTTGCGCAAAAGACACTTGCGCGAAAGGACAGTTGCGTGAATAAGTTGCGGAAATTAATTCTTCATAACACACCTGTAACACACGCCTGTATTCTTTCAGTCTTGGGTAGGGGGATACCTGCTACCATTGTTTTTATACTTTGATCCAAGAAATAAATAAGAATATTTGTGTGATTGATGTATTTTGGTAATCATGACGTCCCTCACATTTTGCTCAATTTGGTAGTAGGTACTTACCTGGTTCATCATCATCATCATCATTGCAGCCGAAAGACGTCCACTGCTGGATATACGCCTCCCCCAAAGGGGGTGTTTTACCATAATAGCCACGCTTAGCAGGCGGGTTGGCGATCGCAGTATGGTGGTAAAATGCATAGAGAACGCTGCTGCCCATTCTCTAGTAAGTCCCTTAGTCGCCTTCTACGACACCCATGGGAAGAAATGGGATGGTGTTATTCTTTTACGTCCGGCACCACACGGAACCTGGTTAAAAATAATGAATTATCTCTGAAATGAAACAACCTCACCTATAAGATGAGAAGTCATGAGAAGCTTGAGTTATATTGTGCCCTTTACCGATTAATCATAAATATTAACTTAAAATGTTACACGGAAGTCTGCACAAGATGGGAGGCGCGTATTAACGGCTTCGGGTCAAAGTGCTGCACTCGAACTCACGACTTAACATCTATCCGTAGCATACTGCATAGGCTTAGTTAGCTTGGTTTATTTCTAAATTACGAGGATTTAATACGTATTTTAAGTTCTCAATTAATGTCTACTTTTAAAATTAAGGTACAAAAACAGTGCCTCTCTCCTCAAAAATTTTACATGTATGGTTCTTTGATCTTGTTTCTTGAATTAATATAGACAAGTCTTATGTATGTGTGTTCGTACCTACATACATTACATTATTGTCGTATAATGTACAGACACAGGCTTCATCTCTGTGAGAGGGAGTGGGCCACCACGGAGGCCCAGTGCGGGTTGGTAGATGTCACATCTCTTCGAATTTTTGGTTCTAGGACATGCCGGTTTCCTCACGATAATTTCCTTCGCCTTTTTGAGAGCAGTGATGATGGAATGATTTGCAGAAAGTAGAGCGCCTGTTTGTTTTCAAACCTATGACCTACACTTCGTTAGTCGGGGCCCGTACTGCTGGGCCGCCACTGCTCTCAGAGACTGTCAAGGCTCTACGAGTGACAGCTGGGACCAACGGTCAAAGGCCTACGAATGACAGCTGGGACCAACTGTCAAAAGCCTACGAATGACAGCTGGGAACAATGGTCAAAGACCTACCAATGACAGCTGGGACCAACTGTCAAAGGCCTACGAATGATAGCTGGGACCAACGGTCAAAGGCCTACGAATGACAGCTGGAACCAACTGTACGGCTCTACGAATGATAGCTGGGAACAATGGTCAAAGACCTACCAATGACAGCTGGGACCAACTGTCAAAGGCCTACGAATGATAGCTGGGACCAACGGCCAAAGGCCTACGAATGACAGCTGGGACCAACTGTCAAAGGCCTACGAATGATAGCTGGGACCAACGGCCAAAGGCCTACGAATGACAGCTGGGACCAACTGTCAAAGGCCTACGAATGATAGCTGGGACCAACGGCCAAAGGCCTACGAATGACAGCTGGGACCAACTGTCAAAGGCCTACGAATGATAGCTGGGACCAACGGCCAAAGGCCTACGAATGACAGCTGGGACCAACTGTCAAAGGCCTACGAATGATAGCTGGGACCAACTATCAAAGGCCTATGAATGACAGCTGGGACCAACTGTCAAAGGCCTACGAATGATAGCTGGGACCAACGGTCAAAGGCCTACGAATGACAGCTGGGACCAACTGTCAAAGGCCTACGAATGACAGCTGGGACCAACTGTCAAAGGCCTACGAATGATAGCTGGGACCAACGGTCAAAGGCCTACGAATGATAGCTGGGACCAACTGTCAAAGGCCTACGAATGATAGCTGGGACCAACTGTCAAAGGCCTACGAATGACAGCTGGGAACAATGGTCAAAGACCTACCAATGACAGCTGGGACCAACTGTCAAAGGCCTACCAATGACAGCTGGGACCAACTGTCAAAGGCCTACCAATGACAGCTGGGACCAACTGTCAAAGGCCTACGAATGACAGCTGGGACCAACTGTCAAAGGCCTACGAATGACAGCTGGGACCAACTGTCAAAGGCCTACCAATGACAGCTGGGACCAACTGTCAAAGGCCTACGAATGACAGCTGGGACCAACTGTCAAAGGCCTACGAATGACAGCTGGGACCAACTGTCAAAGGCCTACGAATGACAGCTGGGAACAATGGTCAAAGACCTACCAATGACAGCTGGGACCAACTGTCAAAGGCCTACCAATGACAGCTGGGACCAACTGTCAAAGGCCTACCAATGACAGCTGGGACCGACTGTCAAAGGCCTACCAATGACAGCTGGGACCAACTGTCAAAGGCCTACCAATGACAGCTGGGACCAACTGTCAAAGGCCTACGAATGACAGCTGGGAACAATGGTCAAAGACCTACCAATGACAGCTGGGACCAACTGTCAAAGGCCTACCAATGACAGCTGGGACCAACTGTCAAAGGCCTACGAATGACAGCTGGGAACAATGGTCAAAGACCTACCAATGACAGCTGGGACCAACTGTCAAAGGCCTACCAATGACAGCTGGGACCAACTGTCAAAGGCCTACCAATGACTGCTGGGACCAACTGTCAAAGGCCTACCAATGACAGCTGGGACCAACTGTCAAAGGCCTACCAATGACAGCTGGGACCAACTGTCAAAGGCCTACCAATGACAGCTGGGACCAACTGTCAAAGGCCTACCAATGACAGCTGGGACCAACTGTCAAAGGCCTACCAATGACAGCTGGGACCGACTGTCAAAGGCCTACGGATGATAGCTGGGACCAATGGTCAAAGGCATACGAATGATAGCTGTGACCCACGGCCAAAGGCACGAAGGTCGTGATATATAATGGATGGTTACTCATCTTTGGACCGACCTCGGCAACCATAGCTTAACCCGATCGACCCGTGCGGCTCTTATTATTTATTCACGAGCCCATATATCTATCTATTCGATTAATAATGAGACAGATTACATCATAATGTATGAAGAGCTATGTTTGCAACTTTGCAAACAGGAAGACGGTAAATGATGCATGATAATGAATGCATGATAGAAAGTGGTTAATGTCGCCTTTGGACACCTGCAACATGAAGAGGGTTCTGTAATACCTATGTACAACATAACATCACGCTCGTATGCTTTAAGGGGAACCCAGTCGCGGGCTCGAACTCACTGGTGGTCCTGGCTAAAAATCACGCTGTCTCACCAAGCTTCGAGTCCAACAGAGATAGTACCAGTGATGAGCAAAGTTAGACGCTAGTCTACACACAAAATGTTATTGAGTAAGATGCAGGATCATTTATAGTAAAAAATTCGCGAAAAAATTAAGAAAAGTCCTTTGGAAGATCGGGTTTTATGAAAAAGACAATGCATAAATCAATGACCAATAAAGTTTATTGAACGTTACGATAATTGAACTTTGTCGGTACCGACTTGGTTTTGGAGATTTTACACTTCTTTTATTACTTAAACACGCCCAAAATTAGGTTAAATTAGCAAGAAAAACGAATCTTTGTTGGCTCCTAATATTTAATGTCTTTTTAAGTTAGTATTCTGTTTCTGTACAGACAATAATAGGTCTTTACCTATGAAATTGCCGTTTTGTATGAAAAAATTTAAACGAATTTTTTTCATGTATTTTTTATTTGTATTAATCGAAGAAATCACCCATGCAATCAATGCATCTTTGCCATCGCAGTGGCAGTTTATTGATGCCCTTCTTAAAGAAATCAGCTGGACGGGAGGCAACAAATTCTTCAAAGGCATTTTGTACTGCCTCTCGGGTATTGAATTTTTTTCCCGCCAAGAAGTTATCCAAATTCTGGAAAAAGTAGTAGTCTGTAGGCGCAAGGTCTGGTGAGTAGGGCGGATGACGGAGAGCTTCCAACCCCAGTTCTTGCAACTTGGAGACCGTCTGCTGTGCAGTATGAGGTCGCGCGTTGTCGTGCAGGAGCAGCGGAGACGAGCGATTGACCAATGCTGGTTGGAGATGTGCCAGCTTCTCCATCATTGTGTTCAGTTCTTCACAGTACACATCTGCAGTAATGCTCACCCCGTTTGGTAAGAAGCTGTGATGAATCACACCGGCGCTAGACCACCAAACAGTGACCATCACTTTTCTAGGGGTAAGTTTTCGTTCAGGGCATTGTTTAGGTGCTGAACCAGGATCCAACCAACTTGCTGAGCGCTTGCGGTTATCAAACAGAATCCATTTTTCATCGCAGGTAACAATGCGGTTCAAAATTCCTTCATTTGTGTGTCTGTTGAGCAGTGCAAGGCACGTCTCGACGCGTACTTCGCGCTGACGATCATTGAGTTCGTGGGGCACCCATTTGTCAAGCTTTTTTACCTTGCCAATTTGACGCAAATGGACCAATATTGTTTTGACGCTAACGTCGAAAGCTGCTGCTAATTCAGCCGTAGATTGTGTATCATCAGCTTCCACAATCGCCTTTAATTCGTCATTGTCGACCAAAGTCTTCGGACGACCGCGAGGTTCATTTTTCAGGTCGAAATTTCCAGAACGGAAGCGAGCAAACCAATAACAGGTGGTGCGTTGGTTTGTAGTGTTAGCTCCGTAAACGTCGTTGATGTTGCGTGCCGCTTGTGCCGCGTTGCTGCCACGACGGTACTCATATTCCATAATTACTCGAATTTTTAACGTATCCATGATGACGAAAAAGATTGAAATGCGATGAAAATGTAACACTAATCAATAAACAAATGACTACTTTTGGAAAAAATAATCCATGTTTTTAAAATAAAATTAATTTGAAATTAGAATTCTTACCCAAACAAAAATTATTTTGATTTGTAAGGGCCAGTACTGCAAAACGGCAATTTCATAGGTAAAGACCTAATATTAATAATGAGACAAAACCATACCATGTTTAAATTTTGATGTACATTGTCGAACAGTGGAGTAATACACTTCCGAAGTTTGTATGGTATTTTTTTTGACTTGTTCAACCATAAAGGAATAGGCTGAGTTGTAAGCGAATATACATAATAAGTAAAGGTATTATGTTTTGACTGTACCTACTTACCTATATATGGTGCTATAAGGGCTTTTGGTTAAGTTACAGCAGCTAGCCGCGGTTGGTCCGTAGATGGGTGACCATCTTTACATACCAAGACCCCTACATGCCTCGGAAAGCACGTTCAGCCGTTGGTCCCGGCTGTCATTCGTGGATCTTTGACAGTCTTTACTGGTCGTCAGAAGGCCGAAAGTCCGACAAAAAGTTTTACTTAAGGGCATCATGCTACCCAGTTACTGGTATGTGGAGGTAAGATAGGCAGTTTTTCCATGTAAAATGACTACTGGTATTTAAATGCATCACGTTAGATTGGAAACCGACACCGATATAGTTGGATAAAACCAGGCAGATGATGATGACTAGACCAGACCCATCCCGGATCAACCGCGACAAGCGTCGCTTATGCTGATTCATCGACCCGTCCGGCTGTTAGCCACTGTTCAACCCAACCATTTTGTATAACCAACTCCCGGAATACAATAAAAAACAACAAAAAGCAAAATTTTACATTATACACTACCCTATTAACCACCATTTCTATTTGAATAAGGCTCGCAGCCACTGTTATCTAAATAAGGCTTCTGCTAAGCGAATCTAATCTGACGCTAACCATAAGGGTCGTATTATATGGAGAGGTGCGCACACGCAATGCAGATGCTACGTCAGATACTGCTGAGACGATTTTGATGTTGTTCTAAGTGCCTGATAGGGACGCTGTTCCTGCTTTGGTACACAATGAGATGGTAATCTGGGGCGAGATAAAATTGGCTGGTTTAAATGTTTGGTTTGATTTTCATATACTTACGCGATTCTGAGGACTGAATCCTCACAATCAGCCGATTATGTTCCCAAAGCTGGGACACAAGCCTACTTTCTGTGAGAGGGAGGGGGCCGTAATCCACCATGCAGGCCCAGAGTGGGTTGGTAGCGGTCACTAGTCTTCAAATTTTTAGTTCTAGGATCTATGCCGGTTTCCTCACGATGTTTTCCTTCACAATTTTGAGAGCACTGAATCCTTTCTAGGTAAAAAGCAGGAATAAGCAATGTGACCATTTAAATTTTCTCAGTTTGAGTATGATTGTGAATAACACAGACATAAGGTAAGACAGGCAAGGTGGAATGACGATCTTTGCTGGTAGCAGCTAGACCAGAGTTGCCAAAGACCGAATAAAATGTTTTATAACACATCCTTTTTAGCGCAGCCTTAACCCATACATTGCCTCACGGCAGCGCCAAAAAGCCCACAAAAATCCCGCCAGATGCTGACTGTTGTCTAAGTAAAAAACAGACTGTTTGTCTGCTCATCAACGTAAATAACGCAATTAATATTGTTTAACTGTCAAATTATAAGCCATTACTACTGTTAGTGTGTTAGGTACGCAATTCTCAAGTCTTTGTGGATTCATTGAATTATGGTGAAGGAAAATAAAGATGAGAACCCTGATAGGAAACAGCAAGTACATAGTAAGCAAGAATGGATACTCATTCTTTGTCTGCTCCCCATTGAAGCTTGCGTGCGCCTGCGCAGTGAGGCGTATCCTCTGCAGTTTGCTTCGCAACCTCGCCGCGTAACCAGCTCATGACTAAGAGCTCCGGCTAAGATCGTACTGTTTAGGCAATCATAATAACACACACGTGAGTAAAACCGGAGATTTTACTTTAATATAAATAAAATTTGAACTATATTTTAGGAAAAGCTCAGAAAAATTGGCATTGGGAAAAATATTTCAGAATATGACAGGCAAATGGCACATTTACATAAATTTAAATAAATAAATAATTAATCAATTTAATAAAAGAGAAAGAAAGAAGAAAGTAAAAGAAAGAAAGTAGGTGGAAAGAGAGTAGGGAGGCTTTTGCCCAGCAGTGGGACGTTACAAGCTAAAAAAAATTAATAAAATAAATTGCACAAACCATCCTGCAAGTCTTCCAGCCAGTTAGTAACACCTACTGCAAAAAAAAGCGAACTAAAACGAACCTTCGGCCTGCTCAAAGGCCTACTTATCTCAAACAAATACAGCACCATATTTATAGTTGGAACCACCAACTGAACCGTAACAGTTAATCTTTATATCGTTGAAGCATTCGCAATGATAGCGGCACAGAATAGTACAGAAGGCTAGCTCCATACTTCGAGAGAAAACAGGCGCACGCGCACATAAGTACGTCGTGTATACGTACAGCGATGTCAATATAATCTATCAATATTATCTATTGATAGATTATATATATACAACGGTATGGGGCCAATCTTTATAATCTTTATAATCTTTAGTATCTATCCCTTTGCCCCTCTTTTAAAAACAAGTTTTTGATTTAGATAAGGTTCAGATCACAATCAGACCACCACGCCACTTTTTGAATTAAGAACCTATTATGTATAAAAAGTACACGTCTCCTCTTTGAGGATTTTTCTCACCAGCTGGTCGATACTTCACGTGTCTTTGGCCAAAGAATTAGCATTGCCATTCAACGTAACAATGCTGCCAGTCTTCTGGGCACGTTACCTGATGACAGCAACGGGGACGAATACTTCGACGCCTAAGTGTCCTTTTGTTTTTGTATTTAGTTGTATATTTAGTTAGTAATTTAATTTATATTATATTAAAAATATTACCTAGTTCTACAATATTATAGAAAGGATATAAAAATGCAGTTCTTTTTACAAAACTGACAACTTTGTCCGGTACTAAGTTGTCATCTTTGTATTAAGAACTTTATCCGAATCGAAATAAAGTTTGAAATTTAAAACCTGGCTTAGAGCTTTAGGCTAGAACGAACGTCAGTTCACGTTCTGTAATAAGACGGTCTGTGTTTAAAAGCAACGTTTAATTTTCAATACTTCTTGATATGCCCATTTATAGCGTTCAAACGTTTTGTAACGTCATCCCTGATGTTATAAAGCATAGTTTACAATTCTTTGTATGGAGCCAGCCTTCTGTAGTTATCTATTTCGTGATAGCGGTGATCACCGTGCCTATTAAACGCAACGATAAATAACTTGCCCGGGTCAGCGCATGTTCTGCGCAGGCGCAGGCTTCTAGTAAATGTTGAAAGTCGACGGTTACTCATTCTGAAGGGACTAAATTGTTGTATGTTGGTAAGTTATCGAGGTGGGCTGGTGTGAATTTGGTTTTGTTTCCGGGTTTAAAAAAAAAAGTTTTTTAAATAATATTTAGTGATAAATAAGGCGGTCAATAGTGATTCCCTAAATCCATAAACTCTCTCCCTCTTACTAATAAACACGGAATAAAGTTATACCAGGAATAACCAAAACCATACATTTTTATAGTTTTAAACTTGGAATAACTTTATTCTGTGTTTATTTGTAAGAAGGTACCCTAAGTGTGTTAAAGAAACTTTTCAAACATAAAGGCTCCCGCAGACGTGACTTTAGTAGAACGATTTCTATACTTCGTTAAATAGATAGATATTCTATTTTCGATTTCTATGGAAATATGTAGTTCTACTAGATTCGCGTCACGCCTGTCTACTGGAGCCTTCAAGACAACAAAACGGAACCTAAACAATATCAATATCAGAAGTGTCAACCTAAAGGCCCCTGCAAAATGGTGGAAATTATGGTGGTGGACTAACTGCGGAAAACAAACCCTCTAATATACAGAAAAAGTTTTTATTCAGTGCGCAAACTTTAACCATGAATTCAGCATACCATTTTAGGCCGCCCAGCGAAGAAATTTTTCGTCAGTTTTACAAAAAAAATCAGCTGTTTCATAGAAAAGTGCAATACAGCTGTTTTTTTTTTGTATGACCAACGAAGAATTTCCGGTTTCCTCACGATGTTTTCCATCACCGTTTTGAGAGCAGTGGAGATGAAATAATTTACACAAAGTAAAGCTATGTCGTCGTCCGTTGTCGTCTGTGGGTAGGGCACATTGCTCGCAGAACAGATGGCCGATGGAGCCGGAAGGTTCTGGAGTGGCGACCGCGTACTGGAAGATGTAGAGTTGGAAGGCCTCCCACAAGGTAGACCGATGACCTGGTGAAGGCCGCATAAATCCACTGGATGCGAAAAGCACAGAATCTGTCGAAGTGGTGGTGCTTGGGGGATGCCTATGTCTAGCAGTGGACGTCTTTTGGCTGAAATGATGAAAGCGTCTGTCAGGGTTCGTACCTAAGACTCGTAAGATGCGGCCCATCAATGCTCTCCGTTGTTGTCATGTTTCAGAACCGTTTAGGTAATATTTTGCTATTGTTACGTAGAATATTGGAATCTCACAATGTCGTAAGCTACGATTGCGGACAACTTCCCGTTATGAAAGTTGCCAGCGACGGGCAGTAATCCAGTAGCAGCAACTGTCGGTAGTTGCGCAGTTGCGATCTTTAGCCTCCGTACCTTGTATCCGTTATCGATAACAACTGGGTGTTCGGTTTAAAGATCATTGAGGTACCAGAAGTCAGGTGTTCATTTAGTGTAAGTGAAAGTTAATAAAATCTCAGTAAGATTAATTCACCGGCTTAGACATCGATTGCTCAGTCGAGGGCTCAGTCTTTGTGCCGATTCTTGGTTGTTGCCTTTGCCCAGGAGAAGACGGGGTCTAATTGATGTGATGATAATAATTGACGTAGTGGTTGAGCAATCAATCTGAGAGGTTAAATTTCTGCACGGAACAGTAAATTGCAGGTCGTATTGATAGTTCCAGGTGCCGCCGGATTATCCAACTGATTCTTGAATTGAATGATTGAACTCTGTCTCATTAACTGGCATGATCCTTGCAGTGGAGCACCTAGTTCTACTTACTTAAATATCACTAGATGCCATAGCTCTTGGTTTGCTGCTAACGAAGCCTGAAACCACCTTTTTGACATCAAAGATGGCATTTTACAGTTATCGTAAGTACACTTGGTACTTACGCAAGCATAACAGATTTTCAGAAAGAAGAAAGAAAATACCTACATTTATTATTTGCGGCAAATAAGGCGCAGAGAAAGAAAAAAAAAAGAAAAAGCAAGCTGAGGGAAAATATGCGCTACATCCATGCAAAACGGCCATCGCTAAGCATAATGCTACGACCCTATATGCGAGACAAAACCCCATATCAGCCGGCGTTAATATGATGACGTCAACCGATACCGTTGCAGTATACGATAAGATACAAAACAAAAAAAAAACAAAAGAAACATACAATACCTAGTTCTAAATGGATAAATAAACATACCATACCATTCTGTGAAAACTCTTAAAACGGTACCTCGCTTGGTGATCATTATTTCAAATACCTTCAACGTCTACCGTTCCATGTATCCTAGTTTACAGCATCTATGTACTTACCTAGGTACCTCTCGTCGATCGAGAGTAGGCGTAGTCCCGCATGATGACCCTTGAGCCCGTGACGTCACATGGTCCATGTCGTCGATAAGCGCCAACATCCGCGTCCTAACTGCGCACACGCAGGGTTAGAGAAATGTACGAAATTTACGAATGCTTAGTATTTTGTATTTGGTGAATTGTGGGTGCGTATGATTGTATCGGGTTTACAGTTTTGTTTTTCTCGATATCGAATAAAACAACGAGTGAAAATTGTAAGTAGTGTTGCGCGATCATGGTTACCTTTGAAAGAAGTGGTTATTTTACGTCAGATGCAAAGGTGAACTTGCACCTCCGAGTGCTTTACCTTACAGCTAACTAGATTGTGGAAAAGTAGAACAAGTTTAGTGCAATTTGCCGCTAGATTAATAAAAAAATAAAAACAATTTAAGTAACAATAAAAAAACCACACACATTAGTTAGATTTTTAGGATATCTCTATCTGCCTCCAACTTTCACACAATCCATTCAACGTTTCCTTAGTATTTTCCCTTTATTTAGGTATATAAATCTAAAAAAATATTACACTATTGCCAATTCTTTTGTTATCACTTAAACAATTGCTATCTCACATTAAGAGACCGCGAAAGAAAGAGACAAATGACGCTTTAGAACTGTCAAACTAAATTACGTCTCGCCTTGAATTTGAAGTGATTTTATGCATGAAGAATGCCTATTCGAAAAATCCTAGTTGAACTAAATTTGACAGCTGTATTTCCGTCTCTTTCTTGTTTTTATTAGAAGGAAAAAGATAGCAATACCCTAAATTAAGTTTAGTTGGTGCACAACAGAATCATCACTACTGTTACCTATTTATTCGAAATCAATAGATAAAATCCCAAACTAAAGTGCTTTACCTCATTCTTGTTAACTTCATTCTTTTCCATTGTCGAAATAAAATCCATTACCTGGGACCCCACCATCTTTCTCCGAACAAGTGACACACTATTGAATGATAGGAACCTGTTAGCACTGAAGCCTCATTAAAGTTTCTCGCATTGTGTCGCTATCGTCACGCCGTCGTTTCGCTAACGTCGAGCGTCGCTGACGTGACACGATAACGTCGCGGGCGCGGCTAACCGTGCGCGCACGCAGGCTTGAGGTATTTTGGAATGATCCTTAAAGATTTCCACTTTAAAGGTTACGTAGAAAAAAGTGGTCAATGTTTAGATACTTGTGTATATGAGCAGCAAGAATTGGTAAACAGCAATGTCCCTTATCTGAAGTGAGCTTAATATATGTACGGTAAACTACAGACCAGTATTTTGGCGAGATTTTCATCATTTTAGCCGAAAAAAGACCCTTGCTGGACGTAGGCCTCCCCCAAGCTCCGCCACATCGATTCGATCGGTTCTGTGCTTCTCGTGTCCAGCGGATCCCTGCGGCCTTCACCAGGTCATCGGTCAACTATGTGGGCAGCCTTCCCACGCTATGTCTTCCGGTACGCGGTCGCCACTCCAGAACCTTTCAGCCATCTGTTTTGCGAGCAATGTGCCCTTCCCGCTGCCACTTAAGTTTTGCAACTCTTCGGGCTATGTCGGTTTCCTTTACCGTTTTGAGAGTAGTGTTGATGAAATTCAATACACAAAGTAAAGTGACGACCTACAACTCATAAGTCGAGGGTGATACCACTCACCCACCACCACCACCTAAGTATAATTATGTTAGTGTATAATTTGTTCAAATCTGTTCCTTGCATACAGTACTGTACCAAATATATATACGTTTTTCTTTCTTTCCATGTAATAAAACTGTACTTATACAGGAAAAGTTTTTATCCAGTGCGCAAACTGTAACCATGAATTCAGCATATCATTCCAAACCGCAGTAAATTTTCGTCGGTTATACAAAAAAAAAACAGCTCTTCCATACATTTTGACATGAAACTTGTTCACTGGGGGTCTAGAATGGTATGCTGAATTCATGGTTAAAGTTTGCGCGCTTAATAAAAACTTTTCCTGTATCTATCAGCAGAAAAAGATATGAATGAAGTATCCGTATACTGACTATAGTACCTACCTAGGTACAACAGCATGTGTCTTGTTAACGTTATCGATCGTCACGTGATCGTCTCGCTGACGTCACGCGATAGCGTCTACAGTTAGACGGTGGACCCCTAACTATGCGCACACGCAACTTTGTTATAAGTATTTAGTGTTTACTGATCGAAGAGATTGTTGTGTGTGATCTATGTTGTTTTGGTAACTTTGTGTGTGTTAACAAAATTTAGCCCCCGGTGCCTAAATGCTCTTTTTATTACTTATTAGCTTTTGGTTGGCTGACCGAAGAATCTAAAATACAGCCAGTCAGATAGAGAAATGAAAAGTGGCTTTCTTAAATCGGGAGTTAATCTTGGTAATTGAAACGATTTCCGAAAAAAATCCAGTTAGTTAGCTTGAAAAATTTTACTCTGAATATTTCTTTTGTTCATTTGCACTATTTTATAGACACCTTTTTTAGGTTCCTTTTTCAAAACTGTAGGTATAGTTTTTCTAAGAACATCTGAGGTTTACTCATCCCGTTAGCAAAGGCGTGAACATAAAATGAGATGGTGGATGACACCATCAGAACGGTACAGAGACCCAAAGTGCAGGCATTCGACCTTTCGGTCGTGGGTTGTAATACCTTTACTGCCTGATCGATACTTAACCTAAAACGACCATATTTAGCCCATAATGGCGTCTTTTACAATCGAGTTAATGTTAGTAAAGGTAGGCAACGTTATGTGAAAATATAAAGTAAATCTTTGGGCTTATATTATAATAATACTAGCTCTTGCCCACGGCTCCGCCAGCGTGGATGTCGGTTATCGCGTAAACAAGTGGCCTATGTCCTTCTCCATATCCCATGCTATATCTCTGCCAAATTTCATGGCGATCGGGTCAGCAGTTTAGGCGTGAAAGTGTAACAGACAGACAGAGTTACTTTCGCATTTTTACACGCTTTATATTAGCTTCACTTGTATGTTTGTTTGTATGTTTGTTGTAACCGACTCCTTTGAGCGCGATTTTGACCCACTTTAAACAGTCAGATTTCATTGAAACTTTGTAAACTTGTCGAGGACCGATGACAATTCAATAATAAAAAAAATGAGAAAAAAAAACACGTTTTTGTAGTTACCAGAACTAAAAAATTGAAAATAAATAATAGTTTAAAAAACTAAAAAACACGCTCTAAAAACCAAACTAAAAAAGGAGAAAATAATTTAGGTAATTCAATTAAAAAGCGTGGGGTGCTTGACATTAAGTGATTATAAAAATACCTCAAAAAGCACCCCACGCTTTTTAATTGAATTAAATTATTTTCTCCTTTTTGGTTTGGTTTTTAAAGCGTGTTTTTTTAATATTAGTAAGGATATAAAGGTCAGATTAGGTGGCTGGTACGACAAGTTGGCTCCAAAAACTGCGCCACTTCCAGAAGGCCAATTCTCTTAATTAAAAACGTTCACAATCTAGTCGCAATGTCAATTCAGCGACAACCAAATGTCAAAAGTTGTCAAATATGTATGGAAACTCGAGGTAATTTTGACGGATTGAGACAGATCACAACAGGCTTAGCACGAGCACCGATTTGTCGACGGAAGAATAGACATGACTATTAACTAAATGACGTACAATAGGAGAAGATAACTATGTTCTTCTATTCATTATCACAGTTATGCGTTCTAAACGAATCATGATTTTGTAGATAGTTGTATATACTTTGTGGCCGTTGTCGTTTGTACCTACCGTGTGGTGCCGGACGTAAAAGAATGGCACCATCCCATTTCTTCCCGTGGGTGTCCTAAGGGACTTACTAGAGAATGGGCAGCAGTGTTCTCTATGTATGCATTTGACCACCATACTGCGATCGCCAACCCGCCTGCCAGCGTGGCGATTATGGCAAATCCCCCCCTTTTAGGGGAGGCTTATGTCCAGCAGTGGACGTCTTTCGGCTGTTATGATGACTTTGTGGCTGACGAGTAGAAAGTTTGTGGTCAGTGTGATTTTGACAGTTTGGGAAGAAATATTCTTCTGAAATAGTCAACATATAAAAGGACTTAGACAAAGATCGTTAGAAACAAACGACAAAATGACAGATTGTAGAAGGATATCCACGGTACGATGTCAAAAATGGAGAAACGAAATGCGGCTTTGTATAGTAAAAGCACTGTCTATTCTTCGTAGAAATAGAAAGCGTCATGCTAAGCCTGCAGATTGTGAACGTTTTTAAAGTTACTAGAATTGCCCCTCATGTCACTTTGGGGCCATGTTTTGGGGCACCTACGACTTGCAGGGCAGAAGGTGGAGCATAGGTTGTGATAGCTCCACTTCCACACCCTGCTGAGATTCGTTCGGGGTAGTCTTATAAATACCTCGAAGGAATTGCGCAGTAAGTATAATTAGTATGCTTAGATAGCGCCTAATTAAAAAAAGAAATATTCACCAATACTCATTCATCTCCTTTCTCAAAAAAATGTTGCTGTCGCTGTGTTAAATGATAATATTAGGTCTTTACCTATGAAATTGCCGTTTTGCAGTACTGGCCATTTCAAATCAAAATAATTTTTGTTTGGGTAAGAATTCTAATTTCAAATTAATTTTATTTTAAAAACATGGATTTTTTTTTCCAAAAGTAGTCATTTGTTTATTGATTAGTGTTACATTTTCATCGCATTTCAATCTTTTTCGTCATCATGGATACGTTAAAAATTCGAGTAATTATGGAATATGAGTACCGTCGTGGCAGCAACGCGGCACAAGCGGCACGCAACATCAACGACGTTTACGGAGCTAACACTACAAACCAACGCACCACCTGTTATTGGTTTGCTCGCTTCCATTCTGGAAATTTCGACCTGAAAAATGAACCTCGCGGTCGTCCGAAGACTTTGGTCGACAATGACGAATTAAAGGCGATTGTGGAAGCTGATGATACACAATCTACGGCTGAATTAGCAGCAGCTTTCGACGTTAGCGTCAAAACAATATTGGTCCATTTGCGTCAAATTGGCAAGGTAAAAAAGCTTGACAAATGGGTGCCCCACGAACTCAATGATCGTCAGCGCGAAGTACGCGTCGAGACGTGCCTTGCACTGCTCAACAGACACACAAATGAAGGAATTTTGAACCGCATTGTTACCTGCGATGAAAAATGGATTCTGTTTGATAACCGCAAGCGCTCAGCAAGTTGGTTGGATCCTGGTTCAGCACCTAAACAATGCCCTAAACGAAAACTTACCCCTAGAAAAGTGATGGTCACTGTTTGGTGGTCTAGCGCCGGTGTGATTCATCACAGCTTCTTACCAAACGGGGTGAGCATTACTGCAGATGTGTACTGTGAAGAACTGAACACAATGATGGAGAAGCTGGCACATCTCCAACCAGCATTGGTCAATCGCTCGTCTCCGCTGACGCGCAGACGGTCTCCAAGTTGCAAGAACTGGGGTTGGAAGCTCTCCGTCATCCGCCCTACTCACCAGACCTTGCGCCTACAGACTACTACTTTTTCCAGAATTTGGATAACTTCTTGGCGGGAAAAAAATTCAATACCCGAGAGGCAGTACAAAATGCCTTTGAAGAATTTGTTGCCTCCCGTCCAGCTGATTTCTTTAAGAAGGGCATCAATAAACTGCCACTGCGATGGCAAAGATGCATTGATTGCATGGGTGATTACTTCGATTAATACAAATAAAAAATACATGAAAAAAAATCGTTTAAATTTTTTCATACAAAACGGCAATTTCATAGGTAAAGACCTATTATTTAAACAAAATGCTTTGTAAATGAAAATGGATAAGAAAACATATTTCTTATCCATTTGCATTTCACAAAATATTTTCCAAGCCACAATGTATGTTGGTTTGTTAACAAACATTGTCGCTTATCTTCTTCTTGGAGCTGTTAATAACAAAGTTGCATTACCAGGTACTCGTAAGATTTAAAGGCATTTATTGGAAAACCCTTTTCAATGTTGTGAATGATGAAAGAAGTTGGCAGTATCTTCACAACGATAATGTTTTCCCACTGTTTGTCTTATTTGTTTTATATTATTTAAGTGTATTTAAGTATGTTTATTTGTGGTTATATTTAATTAAGTATTTGTATAATATGTATGGTATAACCGTATAATAATATTATGTACTTTTATTACACGCTTTACATTAGCTTCACTTGTATGTTTGTATGTAACCGACTCCTTAGAGCGCGATTTTGACCCACTTTAAACCACTTTAAACGGTCAGATTTCATTGAAACTTTGTAAACTTATCAAGGACCGATGCCAATTCAATAATTAAAAAAAAAAAATTGAGAAAAAAAAACACGTTTTTGTAGTTAGCAGAACTAAAAAATAGAAAATAAATAATAGTTTAAAAAACAAAAAAACACGCTTTAAAAACCAAACTAAAAAGGAGAAAATATTTTAATTCAATTAAAAAGCGTGGGGTGCTTAACATTAATTGATTATAAAAATACCTCAAAAAGTACCCCACGCTTTTTAATTGAATTAAATTATTTTCTCCTTTTTTAGTTTGGTTTTTAAAGCGTGTTTTTTAGTTTATTAAACTATTATTTATTTGAATAAATATTTAAAACACGACTTACGTAATTACACCTACCACTATTTGTCTGTGCATCACCCAAAGGTCGACTGCTAGAACATGCCTTTGGCACCTCTGTACATTTCTGTGCGTGAAGTAATGAATAAATAAATGAATGAAATGTCAATAACATTATGAATTATGTAAGATTCTATCTTATTGGTTACTAGCTATTGCTGGCTGCTTCGTCTGCGTGTAGGTCGAAAATTATCTCACTGGGGCGTATAACCGGGATGAAGTATCCTATGTGTTAATCCAAGTTATTATGTATCTGTGAGGCAAATTTCATTCAAATCCATTCAGCCGTTGTTGTGTGATTGACTAAGAAACATCCAAACATACAAATTTCACACAAACGCACACTCTGCAAACTTGGCTTTATATGTTTATAACCAATATACACCGTGAAATTTACTTTCAAAGCATAGAGTAAAAGTAAAAAAAATAAGATGTATTTTTTTTTTTATTAAAATAGTATTCATAAAATCGAAAACGTGAGAATCAATAGTAACCCTAGATGTTACTTGTTGGTACTACTCGAATCGCACGCGCCGCCGACAAAGGAAACAGCGATTCATAAATGTTCAAAGCAAAATAAACTCTCGCACGTGGTGATTTTTCACAATTGTTAATCTGCCATTATATGTTTTTAATATTTTATTTGTTTATAAAACGATTATATTATCAAGACGAAACCATTTCGCTGCGGGAAAACAACCTTTAAAATTTGTCGGTGTATAAAGCCAAATTTTGCAGAGTGTGCGGTCTTGGGGATAGATACCCAGACTAACCAAATTACCGAGTACTAAAGTATACCAGAGATCAGAATTATTCAGATTCTGATTAATAGTATGTTACGAGAGTTAATTGAGAAAGGCTTGTGGCTACGTAATAACAGCCGCACGGGTCGATCGGTCAGGTTAAGCTACGCTTGCCGCGGTTGGCCCGTGGATGGGTGACCATCTTTACATATCAAGACCCCTCCGTGCCTCGGAAAGCACGTTAAGCCGTTGGTCCTTGCTGTCATTTGTGGATCTTTGACAGTCGTTACGAGTCGTCAGAATCACGAAAGTCTGATAACTAAGGGGTATCGTATCACCCAGTAACGGGGTTGTGGAGGTCAGATAGGCAGTCGCTCAATGTAAAATACTGGTACTCAGCTGCATTCGGTTAGACTGGAAGCTGACCCAAACATAGTTGGGAAAAGGCTAGGCAGATGAGTGTGTTACGCAATTAGTGTGCTGGATGATGGAGACTAAATAAAAGAAAATTGTGTCTAAAGAGAAACAAATATCATAATTAGATACATTTTATTTCTCTAGATGCGTTAAAAACAGACCAAAAACTGGCGAACCTAGAATAACTGTTCTGTGCAGGGATCCAGCCACTGTGTTCACCGTGTCAATAGATCGTTTTATAGGTGCCAATCAGAATCGGGGCAACAATTTTAATAGTTTTAAAACCTACCTTTTTACAAATTCTCTAAGCATACCTTCAATCAATAAAAATTAAGCCGCAGCTCGACCTTAAGGCGCGTTTAGAAGCATTTTTTTTTAAGTATTTGACAAAAGCGCATCACAGCAGTAAATGAGGTTCAAAATAGCGATGCGTTTGATGTTAGTTGAATCGAATGACCACCAAAATAATATAAATTTTGTAGTTTTAGTTAAATTAAAAAAATAAATGCACGGCTCAGTGTAATAATTTTTAAGGATTTCTTTGGTTGATTGAATTCCCTTTATTATTTTTAGGTACAGACGCCAGCACATCAAGCTACCCCAATCTGTCAAATTTATTTGATAGATTTTCAACTTTATTACAATACAATAAGGTTCTTGTTCAATTGGGCTTGACCTGTTGGCGTGTGTACATAAAATATCATATTTTACGCTCAAAATTATAAGAAAATATATTTTTGAGCTTCATTTTACAATTTTTACATAGATATAAATACTATCTTTTGACAGTGGCTTCGCCCGCGTGGTGTTACAATATTATCCCACGGGAACGTAATACCGGGATAAAAAGTATCATATTATGTGTTAACCCAGGTTATAAACTATCTGTGTGCAAAATTTTATCCAAATTCGTTCGGTTAGTTTTTCGTGATTGACTAACAAACATCCCAACATAATACCTTACATTTATAATATTAAGTACCTAGATTTTTTTTTTATAACTCTTTTCTTTGAACGTTTGACAATACTTACATTTAATTTTTAATGTATCAGTCCAAAATAAATAATAGTTTAAAAAACACGCTTTAAAAACCAAACTAAAAAAGGAGAAAATAATTTAATTCAATTAAATAGCGTGGGGTGCTTGACATCAATTGATTATAAAAATACCTCAAAAACCACCCCACGCTTTTTAATTGAATTAAATTATTTTCTCATTTTTTAGCTTAAACTATTATTTATTTTCTATTTTTTAGTTCTGCTAACTACAAAAACGTGTTTTTTTTTAATTTAATCATTTTTTTTAAATTATTGAATTGTCATCGGTCCTCGATAAGTTAACAAAGTTTCAATGAAATCTGACTGTTTAAAGTGGGTCAAAATCGCGCTCTAAGGAGTTGGTTACATACAAACAAACATACAAGTGAAGCTAATATAAAGCGTGTAAAAAGCTAAGCCTTTGACGGTGTCCTATACGTTAGGCAGCGCCTTAAGTCCACAATCCCTATAACGGTTCCACAGCCATTCCGATTCGATCCGATCAATATTAACATAAACTATAAAATAATAACGTTAAATTATTATTTATTACTCAATCTCGTTTTAATAATAAACCTTTGACATAGCTTCGTTATTTGCTCAACTTTATATTGTAATTAAGCAGTTTAATCTGGTCGTAATATCTGAAATGAATATTTTAATAAAATGAAAATATTTGCAGAAATGGAGAGAATTGTTTAATTGATTGCAAATAGACCTTTACCTATATTTAATGAGAGAAGGTATTTTATTGAAGGTGCATGTGCAGTTAACATGTTTTTATCGTTTTTATCGTTCAAAATATTGTAGAAATAAAATTATAATGGAGGCTAATTACGCTGATAATTATTTGGTAAATTACTTTAGAAATTAGATAGGCGCAATTTATGAAGCGTATGGAGACTTAAATAGTACTAGGTAACTCATTAAATTAAATCAAATCAATCAAATCAAATCAAAATATTTTTATTTCACATAAGCCTGCATGGGCACTTATGAAACGTCAGAAGCTAGGTGCACGGTTCCAATTTGTCGTTTCCTATGGAGAAGAGCCGGCAAGAAACTCCACGGTTACTCTTTTAAAAATAATTAGCTTTTACAATGTTTTTAAATTACAGTGATAATAGGTATGGGAGGACAGTGCAGGCCAGTCAATAAGTACCAGGTACTTAGAGGAATGAAAATACAGAATAGAAAAACGTCTACAAATCTAGTCTCTAAGGCCTACAACGTTCTCTCATTCACAATATGTAAAAGAATCTACCTATATAAAATGAATCTATTTGAACCAAGTGACATGATTTCGATGACAATCACTGAAAATAAATAGTAGGTAGTAAAATTGATGTATAATGTCAAATAATGACGAGAATATGTCAGACATTGTAAAAAAAAAAAAAAAATAATAAAAAGAAAAACACCGTGTCAACAAAACCTCATGATTTTCAATTTTCTGCAATTTCAATAGTTAAAATTATTTTTACTCAATTTCACAAGAGTTTTTTAATTTCAAATCAAACCAGAAACCTAAATTACATCGAAAAACCAAAAACAAGACCGTAAAATATGAAAATGTAATTAGCATAATCAAAAATACCGAATCGGAGGTGACATGACAGATGTCACCTCCGAACAACTATGAAGAAGATTATGAAAATATGGTAAAATGTTGACAAGATCTGCCGCAAGAAACGCACGCCCACCACCTCCGGACTCGCCGCTCAGCTCCGCCTCGCCGCCGCCGGTACCCAGCCCCACTGCGGGCGCTGTGATGACACTGGCCGCGGTAGTTGCGTCGAGCTCGAGCGACGAGTATTTCTCTCCGCCCACGACGCCACCACCTGCTCGTCGACGAAGAGGACGCCGGCCGCCGGACGGTTTAGGACCTCGAGGCCCACCGGCCTCTGATAGGGTCCCAGCTCCCGGCGGAAGTGTGCAGCGCATGAGATGGACACAATCCATCAACGAAAACGTCATGCGCTCATACTATGGGGCTACAGAGGGAGGAAACAATCTGACCGCGTACCGTGTTCGGATGCTCTCTCTTTTTCAGGTGCTTGAACCAACTCTCAACGTTTCGACACAACGACTATCGGATCAGGTGCGGGTCATCCAGCGTAACCATATGTTGGATGACACTGTACTTGATCGCTTGCGAATTGAAATGCAGAGTAGCCATGTCATCGTCCCCCCGCCGCCGCCGCAGACAGTTGTGGTACCACCACGGTTCACCACAAGCCACGCGCCTCAAGCTGACGAGGGGACTGATGATAGGGTTACTAACGTAAGTACCCAGTGCAATGAGGAATTGAGGAGTGCTTTGGACGGTGCGATTCGGGAATATCGATTCATGTCGCCCGAACTTAGACCACGCTTACCTCGTTTGCCCATGCATAATAAAAATAGGGCGCTGGTGGCAGCTCTGGATTCGCAGTTGTCAAACTTTTTTGATGACTGCGAAGACCTCGCCGATACTCATTCGATTTTGTACTGCGCGGCTGTAGCGGCATGTCGTGTAGCTCACGTCAAATTTGCCAATGACTCAAGAGCTACACGACCGAAACCAGCCGTACCAGCTTGGCAGTGCAGAATTGAACGACGTATTGGTGGGGCCAGAGCCCTCATTGGCAAACTAATCTGCTTCAGGGAGGGCAATACTCGCCCTAGAGTGATGCGCTTTGTGAGACGGGCGTTCTCGGGGACTGATATCAGTCCTCAAGACTATACGTCTTGTGTCACGGAGCGCATCGACTTCCTGAAGCAGAAAGTGTATGCATGGGCAAACCGTATTCGTAGGTATAAGCGGCGAGTGGATCGATACACCCAGAACCGCACTTTTCAAAGTGATGAAAGGTGGGTATATAGGGCTTGGGAGCGACCGGACCAAAGTGTGGCTGACACGCGCCTACCAGACGATGATGCTATGTGTTCTTTTTGGCGTAGTATCTGGTCGGTGCCTGTCAGTCACACCGAAGGTGATTGGGCTCGGGAAGTCGAGCGAGCCTGCGATCTAATACCAGAAATGGGGGCTATTACCATCTGCCCCCAAGATGTAGCTCGTGCAGTCCGTCCGTTACCCAATTGGAAGTCTCCAGGGCCGGACGGGCTGCACAACTTCTGGATTAAATGGTTCCAAAGGTCGCACGCTCGCTTGGCGGCTCAGTACCAGACTGCTTTGGAGTCTGGTTCGCTACCCCAGTTCCTAACGACAGGAGTTACCCACCTGCTCCATAAATCAGGTAGTACCGCGGAACCCAAAAATTATAGGCCGATCACGTGTTTACCGACGGTCTATAAGGTTCTTACATCCATTTTGAGAGCTAAGATTTACAATCATGTAGACACTAATTCAATCATGTCTGTCTCTCAAAATGGATGTCGGAACGGATCCCGCGGTACTAAGGAGCTGCTCCTCATAGATATGGCCATTAGCCAACAGGTTCGTCGTTCCCGAAAGGATCTTTCGACATGTTGGATAGACTACAAGAAGGCCTATGACTCGGTGCCACATACATGGCTCATGAGGGTGCTGGAATTGTATAAAGTAGATACAACTCTGCGCACCTTCCTGATGTCATGTATGGGGCAATGGAGGACGGTCCTTCGATATCCAGGATGTCGAAATATCCAGAGGAATAGCGAACCGATAAGGATCGAGCGAGGCATATTTCAGGGCGACAGTTTGAGTCCGCTTTGGTTCTGCCTAGCCCTGAAACCTCTAAGCACACTGCTGGAGGATTCAGGTATAGGCTATCGACTGAGGAGAGGTGGTCAAGTTATATCTCACCTCCTCTACATGGATGACCTAAAACTCTTTGCCCCCAACAATTTGCAACTAATGGAGCTACTGAAAGTAACTGAAACTTTCAGTAGCGCCGTTAGGATGGATTTTGGTGTGGACAAATGTGCGGTCATGCATGTAAAGCGAGGGGAGATTGTGGAATCCGTGGGAACCCAACTCTCGGATTCCATAAAACTTCGAGCCCTCTCCGCAGCCGAAACCTATAAGTATTTGGGTATGTCGGAAGCTTTGGGCATCAATGTTACTGACATGAAACAATCGTTGAAGGAACGCTTCTTTGGCCGCCTGAAAAAAGTATTTAATAGTCTTTTATCAGGCGGAAACAAGGTGCGTGCCTTCAACGGTTGGGTCATGCCGGTCTTGATGTACTCTTTCGGCATACTCAAATGGACTCAGACCGAACTCGACGCCATAGATAGGAGGGTCCGCACGCTGCTGACTGCATATCGAATGCATCACCCACGGTCATCGGTAATGAGACTGTATATCCCGCGAAAATGTGGAGGTCGAGGCTTTTTAAATGCTAAGACTCTTCACAATCGCGAGATATGCAGTCTCAGGGATTATTTCCTAGAAACCGACGTGGGGATGCATCGAGATGTGGTCGCGGTGGATAAGGGCCTCACCCCGCTCTCCTTGGGTAAAGAGAACTGGCGCAAGCCTGTAGTGCTTGACACTAAAGATCGCATGGAGGTATGGCAGAGTAAGGAGCTTCACGGACGCTTTTTCCAGGCCCTACATGGACCCGATATAGACCTTCTAGCGTCCGTAGCCTGGCTACGTTTCGGTGACCTATTTGGGGAAACCGAAGGTTTTGTCTGTGCAATTATGGACGAAGTTATGATGACGAACAATTACCGGAGATTTATTGTGAAAGATGGCACGGTTGACATCTGTCGGGCATGTCACCGTCCGGGAGAATCAATCAGACACATAATCTCCGGGTGTTCTCGTCTAGCTAACGAAGAATACTTGCATAGACATAACCTAGTAGCCAGGATTATCCACCAGCAACTTGCTCTGAAATACAATCTTGTGGAATCAGAAGTGTCGTACTACAGGTATGTGCCCGACCCAGTTCTCGAAAATGGACATGTCACACTGTACTGGGATCGATCCATCATCACTGACAGGACTATTGTTGCCAATAAACCTGATATAGTGGTGGTGGATCGACTAGAGCGGCGTGCAATGATCGTTGATATAACGGTCCCGCATGACGGGAACCTCGTGAAAGCCGAGAAAGATAAACAAATCAAGTATCTTGACTTGGCTCACGAGGTTGTCGACATGTGGGATGTGGACTCAGCGATCATTGTACCGATAGTCGTTACAGCCAATGGTTTGATAGCCAGGAGCCTCGACCAACATCTGAGGAGGCTCTCGTTGGGCAGCTGGATCAAGGGCTTGATCCAGAAAGCGGTACTCCTGGACACGGCTCGCATTGTCAGGAGGTTCCTCTCTCTGGAGCCCTGACCGCCGGTAGCTTGGACCTTGCTCCCGATACCGGTGGGCCACTATTTTTTATATTTTTAAATGTTTTTATAATTTTATATTAATATTTAAAAATGTAATTTATATGTTTTTTAAGTGAAATAAAAGAATAAAAATTAACATTGCAATTTGGGAGCAGTTAATAGACTTTCACACGGTTTTGCTGTTAATGAGGTACCAGGGAAGCCACATGTGCAGAAGGAATTAATGCCAAACTTCCCTGTCTTCAACGTAGTCTTTTATCTTATAATATGCTTTTTTGATAAGGACACGTTTGATGTGAGTTTTAAACTTTCCATCGCTAAGTTCTGTAACCGACTTTGGCAACTTGTTATAGAAGCGGATACTGTTTATTAGAAATGACTTGCTAGTTTTAGTTAATCTAAATTTTGGAATCACAATTTCATCTTTACTACGTGTATTTAGATTATGGAAATCGCATCTTTTTTTGAAAAGACCTAAGTTTTTGCGAACATACAAGATATTTTCTAGAATATAAAGAGAAGGCAGAGTAAGTATATCAATTTCGTTGAATTTGTTTCTAAGAGACTCGCGAGGCCCCATTTTATAGATTGCGCGGATTGCCCTCTTTTGTAAAATAAAAATTGAATCTACGTCCGCTGCCGATCCCCACAGCAGAACGCCATAAGACATAATACTGTGAAAATAAGCAAAGTATACTAACCTAGCTGTGGCTACATCAGTCAACTGCCTTATTTTTCTTACTGCGTAAGCAGCTGAGCTTAATCTGCTTGAAAGCGCTCTAATGTGGGCACCCCATTGCAATTTTGAATCTAAAGTAATTCCCAAAAATACAGTTTCCGAAATAGCATCTAGTTTCTTGCCATCAAGTTTTAAATTTAGACCTACTTGGGGTACATTAACATAGTAGCTTTTATTAAAGGTGCCAATTAATTTAAGCATTTCATAAAACATTACTTTTCACTTCTCATACTCTAAAAGTACGCCAATATAGCCCTACGAAGCGGGACTAAAATGACCACTTTAGTCTCTAGGGAGTGAAAAGTAATTCGTTTTTTAATTTCCTTCATGTGACATAGACAAACTCAAACAGCCAGTAAATATACTATTATCTGTGGAGTGTGGACCATCTTCATTGCGAAAATGTTGCGAGTTTTAGTTCCATGGTTTTTGCCAAGGTGGCGCCATGTGTTTTAAATTTTTCATCTGTGACTGGTTTAGAAGAAAAAACTGACCGCGAAAATTTTAGAATTTTTGTCGAGTGTAAAGTTTGGTTTTAAATAAATTTATTAAGAATGTCCAGGGACAGTTGTGGTATATATGTTCCTTGGTGAAGAGTTTGACGTCGAGCAAAGAGCAAAAGACATAATAGATATTGTGATTTTTATTTGATTAAGTAATATTTCGATGGGTCCTATGTATATACATAGGACCCATCGAAATATTACTTAACAATTTGGGCATTTTGACTTTTTTATGGTAAACGCATATTATAGATGTAATGAATTAAGTGAGCTATTAAAAAAAAAAAAATCTGCATAGAAACACGATTTTTTATTACAGTATAACGGCATAAGTAACATGAATTTAAACGTACAAGGTCCTAAGAGTAGTTAGAGACTTATACGTGGGGAGTTCCCGCGCGTTTGTTTCGTAGTTTGGACCAATCAGCTGATTTGACACTTATACGTTAAACGAAGCAACGGCCACACTGTGATGAATACAAAATGTAATTGTTGTGTTTTTGGGTTACAACTTAGTTTAATAAGTAAAAGATGGCATTCAATTATCGCACTAAGTTGTCTAGAAGTCGGAATTTAGTGAATTTGGCATTGGGAAATGAAAATAACAGTGCACAGAACAATGATTTAGGTTATGAAAACGACGATTTTAGGCTAGATCCTTAAAAGAAAAGGATAAACGTGATTCACAAAATGACACGAAAATATTCTGCGCTACTTTTGATTTGCAAAAAGTGTTGTTGTCCCCAAGTGGTGAAATTAGTCTATTTTATTACAGTAAAAGGTTGAAAGTACATAACTTATCAATTTTTGATATTGGGAAGCTAATTGGTACCTGTTACTTATGGAATGAACAAATTGCAATGAAGGGTTCGAACGAAATAGCGAGCTGTATCTATGATATAATTAAATTAAAAAGTCAAGAAGGTTGTGACGACTTCAGATTTTGGTCAGACAATTGTACTGGCCAAAACCGAAACAGGATTATGTTTTTTATGTATCTGTACGCTGCTAAACAGTTTAATTTGAATATAAAGTATACTTTTCTTGAAGTAGGCCACACTCAAAATGAAGGCGACTCCATACACGCCACTATTGAAAGAGCTTCAAAATATAAGAATATTTACACACCCTCTGAATGGAGCTCATTGATTCGATGGGCAAAATCAAAAGGAAGTCCTTATAACGTCATAGACGTAGCTCAAAATATGATTTATGACTTCAAAAAGATGCAGACAAATACACAATTTAACTGGACTAAAAACTCAGAAGGACAAAAAATTTTTTGGTCTAAAATAAAACAAATTCGTGTAAGCCGAGATGAACCATACGTTTTATACTATAAAAATGATTTAAGTGAAGATGCTATTGAAAATCATATTAAAATCTTAGATCAGCCAGTACGAACAAGAAGGCAAATTGCCGATAGACCTACAGATATTCCTCTGCAACTATGTTACAATCAGCTGTTACCAATACAACCTTCCAAAAAGAAAGACTTGCTTGATTTATGTCGAAAAAATATTATCCCACCTGCATACCACAGTTATTATGAAAATTTAGTAGCAACGAATGACATTGTGTCAATTAATGAAAGCGATAATGAAGAAAATTAATGAAGACTTATTAACAATTTATAGTAATGTTGATTTTGGTAATTTTATTACTTGATTATACTTCAGAGATTTTTTTTATTTTGTTTACACCAGATACGTTTTTAATTTTGTTATTTTTTGTAATTTTATTAAGAAAATAATAATGTGAAGTACATTATTATATGAAAGCAATAATGAAGAAAATTAATGAAGACTTATTAAGAATTTCTAGTACTGTTGATTTTGGTAATTTTATTACTTACTTGATTATACTACGGAGATTTTTTTAATTTTGTTTTTCACCAGATAGGTTTAAAATTTTGTTATTTTTTTGTAATTTTATTAAGAAAATAATAATGTGAAGTACATTATTTTGTTAATCAAACTAAGATCTCCAGTTACAGTTTCCTTATTACTTTTTTTTTTTTGTTAGTTTTTTTATCATGAAAATACCAAAAAGACTGAATACGTGTCCATGAGTGAAGTTTTAAGGCTAATTCAATTTTTATTTCAATAAATGAATAAAACTACTGCGTGTTTTTTTATTAATCAAATGATCTAAATGAAATCTCAGTTCGTAGGTTAGCAGATTGTAAAACGTATAAGTGTCAATGTGACATAAATAACTAAATATCTAAATAGCTTATATTCTTATTAATTAATTATCAACTACTTCAATTATTACTTGATTTTATAGGTAAAAAATGTAAAATTATATACTTTATGCTAATTAGCGTAATACGCGTATAATGGCCAATATGACACATTGGCCCTTTTAGGGTGTTTTTAAAGAAAAATAATTTAAACAAAAACTAACGTAGAAGGGTCAATGTGACGTAAAAAAAAAACCTATATATGTATATAATAGGTCTTTACCTATGAAATTGCCGTTTTGTGTGAAAAAATTTAAACGAATTTTTTTCATGTATTTTTTATTTGTATTAATCGAAGTAATCACCCATGCAATCAATGCATCTTTGCCATCGCAGTGGCAGTTTATTGATGCCCTTCTTAAAGAAATCAGCTGGACGGGAGGCAACAAATTCTTCAAAGGCATTTTGTACTGCCTCTCGGGTATTGAATTTTTTTCCCGCCAAGAAGTTATCCAAATTCTGGAAAAAGTAGTAGTCTGTAGGCGCAAGGTCTGGTGAGTAGGGCGGATGACGGAGAGCTTCCAACCCCAGTTCTTGCAACTTGGAGACCGTCTGCTGTGCAGTATGAGGTCGCGCGTTGTCGTGCAGGAGCAGCTGAGACGAGCGATTGACCAATGCTGGTTGGAGATGTGCCAGCTTCTCCATCATTGTGTTCAGTTCTTCACAGTACACATCTGCAGTAATGCTCACCCCGTTTGGTAAGAAGCTGTGATGAATCACACCGGCGCTAGACCACCAAACAGTGACCATCACTTTTCTAGGGGTAAGTTTTCGTTTAGGGCATTGTTTAGGTGCTGAACCAGGATCCAACCAACTTGCTGAGCGCTTGCGGTTATCAAACAGAATCCATTTTTCATCGCAGGTAACAATGCGGTTCAAAATTCCTTCATTTGTGTGTCTGTTGAGCAGTGCAAGGCACGTCTCGACGCGTGCTTCGCGCTGACGATCATTGAGTTCGTGGGGCACCCATTTGTCAAGCTTTTTTACCTTGCCAATTTGACGCAAATGGACCAATATTGTTTTGACGCTAACGTTGAAAGCTGCTGCTAATTCAGCCGTAGATTGTGTATCATCAGCTTCCACAATCGCCTTTAATTCGTCATTGTCGACCAAAGTCTTCGGACGACCGCGAGGTTCATTTTTCAGGTCGAAATTTCCAGAACGGAAGCGAGCAAACCAATAACAGGTGGTGCGTTGGTTTGTAGTGTTAGCTCCGTAAACGTCGTTGATATTGCGTGCCGCTTGTGCCGCGTTGCTGCCACGACGGTACTCATATTCCATAATTACTCGAATTTTTAACGTATCCATGATGACGAAAAAGATTGAAATGCGATGAAAATGTAACACTAATCAATAAACAAATGACTACTTTTGGAAAAAAAATCCATGTTTTTAAAATAAAATTAATTTGAAATTAGAATTCTTACCCAAACAAAAATTATTTTGATTTGAAATGGCCAGTACTGCAAAACGGCAATTTCATAGGTAAAGACCTAATATAAAATACTATAGTATAAATGAGGAGGATAGTTGTCTTAGCAAACAAGCAAATAATCGTAAAGTTCAGTTTTATCAATCTGAAGTTATAGTAAATTTAAACTTTGGAAGCCTCTCCTGTAAAGTTGTAATTTTGCATTTTGGCCCATATACATAGGACCCATCGATTTATTAAATGTTTTTGTACTAAATTGACTATTTTTCTCGCACTCAAAGTGAAAAGTACAGTTTGCACCTCGAGACTAAACGCCAACTTAATATACCCTCGGTTTCATTGACTCCCTCGCACGCTCGGGAGTCAAACCACCTCTGATATATTATGGTTTCGTTTAGTCCCTCGATATTAAATATACTATAATGCCTTTACTTCTAGTGAGGTGGCAAGCCTCCTTGCCGGATTACCGCCATGGGCTCTGGAGGCAAAGGTCCTCGCGCACATTTGGGAGTGGCGCGAGGAGGCCAAACGCCGGGGCGTTACTCCGCTGCCGCGAGAAACCGCGGCACAGCGGACAGAGCTCCGGCGGGATAAAAAAAAAATATAGAATTTTCATCGGTCCCCGATAAGTCTACGACCGTTTGAAGTGGGTCAAAATCAAGTCCAAAAAAAAGGAGTCGGTTACAAACAAACATACAGGTGAAGCTAATAAAAGCGTGTTAATAAAAAGAAAATAAACGTCACCTTTGTAATGTAATTTTCTGTTCCGTTTTGCTTCTCTATGTAAATTAACGGATGAATAATAATATTACAAATATACACACAGTCATGTAAAAGATGTTCCTTAAATCTAATTGCAAATATCCGTAGATGGTTCAAAACTTTCTTAACCGGTTTCGAACATCGCGAGGCGGCACCACACAAAGCACATTAATAATTTATCAATAGTCGTAAACAACAATAATGTTTGCATAGTCTTCATTATTTATATTCACTACTCTTATTTTAGCCTCGAGGACGAACGGATAAAGCATGATTGTATGACAACCACCGGTTAAGACAAGGAGTCATGTAGAATGGAAAAGCTGATTGTAGAATTGTTGCCAAAATTGGCAGACGTTTCCTGATCCTACTAATATTAATTATAAATGTGAAAGTTTGGATGTTTGGATGCTTGTTACTTGATCACACAAAAACAGCTGAAGGGATTTGGATAAAATTTGGCACACAGATAGTTAACCTCTCGCACGTCAAGTATACACCATGTGTACAGATAACAATAGAATTCATATTGTGTCTGCTACTTAGACACGTGACGAGTTAATAACCTGGATTAACACATAGTATTTTTTATCCGTGTGATGCTGAACGTAAAAGAATAGCACTATCTCATTTCTTCCCGTGGGTGTCGTAGAAGGCGACTAAGGGACTTACTAGAGAATGGGCAGCAGCGTTCTTTATACATTTGACCACTATACTGCGATCGCCAACCCGCCTGCCAAGAGTGGCAATGGCAAAACCCCCCTATTGGGGGAGGCCTATACAGGTTGAAATTGAAAACATGCGACAAACCGTAATGGGAGATTGTACTCATCATTATGAACAACTTTTACTGAGGGACCAAAGATGCAATCGCAAAAAAAAAACAGCTGTTCCCTACATTTTGACGAGTTATGCGAACATAAATGTAGGGAACAGATGTTTTTTTTTTCGCGATTGCTTCATTGGTCCCTTAGTAAAAGTTGTTCAATTTCAACCTGTATAGCAGTCAAAGACTATAAAACTTTAATTCGAAAAACTTATACCAAATTAATTCAATTTTAAAATCAATAATAACAGGATACATGTTTTTCTTTTTGTAATTGACTGATTTTGATTAAATATGATTAAATGTGATTTTTATTGAGTATTTTTTATAATGTTAAAATCCACTTTATCGATATCGACTATTTTCCCGTAATCAAGTAGAGCAATCCCTAACCAGGCATACCTACGCAACTTGACCTTGAACTGACCAATTGCAGCCGCTCATTCTTCCTCGTTCCCCGGCCCGCAGTAGTGAATCATGTACTTCAAAGAAATCGGCCTATACGCTCTCTAGTGGTTTAATACTCTATGATAGCAGTGGACGTCTTTCGGCTGAAATGAAGATGATGATGATTTTTTTATCCCGGTAGGTACGTTCCCGGTGGATAATTTTCCACGTTCACGCAAGCGAAGCCGCTGGCAAAAGCTAGTGCTGTACCTATAAGTTCAAAAACTAAAATCCGAATAAAGTAAAAAGTATGAAATAAGATTATATTCTCACCTGAAAGTCACTTTGCCCTAGGTAAGACGGGCTGGTGTCCGCAACTCCACGTCAAAGCGCATATTTTGCGTACAGCGATTTTCCCCAAACCTTATGTTCGCTAACTAAACACTGTGTCATTTAACAATTTTTTTTGTTTAAATTGAATGTGACGTCACATAGTCAGCCGAACGATCAATACGCTTCCAACGATACCCAATACCATTTGTCAGACAGATTCTGTTCCCTCATAACTTCTAAACTACTGATCAAATTTTGACAATGACATTATCTGTCTGATAACTCATCCTCAAGGCCTAAAGCCAATTTATTTGGAGTTGGCATAGAATCTCTCTCTCTTCGTCCACTCATATTTTTCAGCCGTCATCTCAGTTTCAATCCATCTTCTTTGGGTTTGCTCCACTCTCGCTATTCATACTCAAAACTTTTCTCATTTTTACCCGACTACGGCGAAACAAAAAGGAAAATTTTCAACTGAAAGGCGTGGTCTTATGCTTCCTGAACAACACCTTCTTGTCGTGGTACGCGATCATAAGCTTTAAGGTGAACCTAGTCCACATTTTTTGCATACAAACTTCGGGAGTGTTTTACTCCACTGTCGGACATGGCACATCCAAAGTAAAATATGATATCGTTTTGTCTCATCATTATTATTGTCTGTACGGAAACAGAATACTAAAATAAAAACCCATTAAAAAGTTAGGAGCCAACAAAGATTAGATTTTCTTGCTAATTTTACTTAACTTTGGGCGTGTTTAAGTAATAGAAGAAGTGTACAATCTCCAAAACCAAGTTGGTACCGACAAAGTTCAATAAACTTTATTGGTCAATAATTTATGCATTGGCTTTTTCATAAAACCCGATCTTCCAAAGGACTTTTCTAAATTTTTTCGCGAGTTTTTTACTGTAAATGATCCTGCATCTCACTCAATAATGTTGTGCGTGTAGACTAGTGTCTAACTGCTCATCACTGATACTATCTCTGTCGGACACGAAGCCTGGTGAGACAGCTTAATTTTTAGCCAGGCCCACCAGTGAGTTCGAGCCAGCGACTAGGTTCCCCTCGAAAAGGTATACGACCACGTTTTTCCGATGAGAATATTTTCTTGTTAAAAATAGTTTTTAAAGCGTGATTTTTCAGTAGTGCGGCATTAGTTTTTGAACTTAATTTATTTATCATAATTTCTTTATTTTACCTATTACTGTACAAAGAGTAAATCTCATCACACCACTCTCTTTCCCCGACAAATAAACAAACCAAGACCTATACGATGTTATCGGCTCCGTAATGCGTAGATAAAAGATAAGTATCTAGCATCCAGTACATTTAGGTGGATAGCGGTTGTGCTCCATTCACGCGAATTATATCCCATGTACCGGGTTCAGTGCCGTGTTGGACATTCTTTACGGTTACTTAATGCCACGCGTTATTTTAATAAGGTCAGATTAGGGCTGGGTGTAGAGGGAATTGTGAAAATTAGTTTTTGTGTCGATAAATCGTGTGTTATAATGGGCAAAATGTCGTGAGGGAAGTTTTCAGTATGAATGTTGATGGCTATACGAGTAAGGGAAGATAAAGAAAGATTGTGTGAAAGATGATATATGTCTCGCTGGTGGTGGCGTGTGTGTTGGATCATTAAGTTCCCTTCAAAATGGTTGAGCTGAATGGTGCTGATCCATACGTCATGTTCGTGAACGGGCGCCGCCAGTAGGGACTGGTCATCTCTTAGTTCGCACGGCTTATTTTAATTTCTAAATTGTTATTTTATTTTTGTTTTGTTTTAATTACGGACGCTTATAATGTGCACGTCTTTTTACATCGTTCTCACATTGATAATTTCAACATAATGATGTATCCAACTGTTTGTAACAAAATCATGATTTTAAAAAGAGTGTCCATGGAGTTTCTTGCCCGTTCTTCTCCATTTATTTATTTATTTATTTATTTTTAGTTTAAATAGAACGGCCGAAGCCAATTACACTATTTAAACATATATAACAATAACATTACAAGCTGTTTAACACAGTCATGCATTCTTCTCACAAAAATTCAAAAATTCTGACAGCATCATCTTCCATTCATCCGCAAACATATCAAGATTTGTATTTGAGTTCAGGAGAGCGTTAATGGCGGTTAATGTCCGAGGAATAGGTGACTTGGAGTGTGCAACAGTACGGCAAGTTGGAACAGCCAGTAAGCGGTGTTTCCTGCCACGACAGTAATTGTCTGGGACAAATAGATTACAGATTGCGTTATGTAGATCAGGAACATCAATAATCCCCCTAAGAATTTTAAATATTACAGTCATCTGATCGCGCGACCGTCTAACTTCTAGTGAATTGAAACCTATGCAACCCAAGAGAAATTTAGTGGGATACAAGAAAGGATAGAACCCATACAAGTGCTTGTAGAGGTATCTAAGGAATGCTTTTTGAACTTTTTCTAAAGCTAACGCATACTGCTTCTCAAAAGGATTCCATACGCATGCACTAGACTCAAGCTTACTACGGACCAATGCCCCAAAAACAAGCTTGATAACGTGGGGGTTGTGGAAATCGCGACAGTTTCTTAAAATAAAGCCAAGGCGCCTGAAGGACTCCTTAGCAGTGGATGTGACATGGTCGTGAAAAGTGAGCTTAGGGTCGAATATGACACCCAGGTCTTTCATGGAATCAGTTCTTGTAATTGCATCTCCATTCAGTTTGTATTGGAAGTTGACTAGGCGCCGCATTCGACCAAAAGACATCACGTAGCATTTTGATTTATTAAATTCCATTTTATTCTCTAAACTCCACTTATACACTGCATCAATGTCTGTTTGCAGAGCTTGGCAATCGAGCTCAGATTTTATTTCATAAAATAGTTTTAAGTCGTCAGCATATAAGAGGGATCTGGCCCTCGCCACTACATCAGGGAGGTCATTAATCATCAAAATGAAAAGGAGAGGGCCGACTACCGAACCTTGACTTACACCCGAGCGAGTGTGGTATGGGTGTGACTCATACACACCTAATCTGACAACTTGTTGTCGGTCCCGCAAATAATCTGCAAGAAGCCGTAAAAGCCCCGGAGCAACACCTATCGCACTGAGTTTAGACAGCAAGACGTCATTGTTGACTCTGTCGAACGCTTTTTGAAAATCAAAGTATAGAACGTCTACCTGGCGTCTGCGATCAAGACTAGTAGAGATATAATTAACTAGTGTAAGTAAGTTAGTATTGACGGATCTTTTTTCGCGAAAGCCATGCTGCTCATTGCACAGGTACTGTTCCACTTGCTTGTAAATTCCTTGATGTAGGACATTCTCGAAAACTTTCGCGGGTGAAGATAGTATCGCTATTGGACGATATTCGTCGACCGAAGATTTATTTGAAGATTTCGGTATGGGAGTCACACGTGATGTCTTCCATGGTGGTGGATAGACTCCAGATTTTAGTGCTAAATTAAAAATGTGGTTTAGGGGCCGAATGAGAAATTCCTTTCCCTCTTTTAAGAACCACGGAGGAATATTATCAGGACCAATAGAACTGTTGAGTTTTATTTTATTTATTCCAGTGCTTATATCACTTTCAGTGAAGTTTAGTATATTGATATAATTACTAATATTACAGTTACTTGGATTGGCTATATTCTCTAGATCTAACTTTGGTACTTCAGTTTGGAAGACGCTTGCGAAATATTCTGCGAACGCTTCAGCAGCTGCAACACCACTGTGAATTTTACCTTTGTGGGTTACGTTAGGTTCAAACCCGCCCTTTGATCTTAGGTTAGAAATATGCTGCCAGAATTCTTTAGGGTTTTTCTTAATGTTCCCTTCGATGCGCCTAATGTAAGTATCATAAGCAGTCGATATACGACACTTTAGGCCAGATCTATAGTCTGAGAATTGCTTATAGATTAATGGACATTTACTCTTTTTCCAGGCGGAATGCAATTTAACTTTTTCTGGATATCCAGAATAATATCCGACGTAAACCAGGTAGGATATCTTCTGGTTATCTTTCTGCTTCGGCGTTTTTTAGGGATGCAAGTGTCGAATAAGCCGTAAATAATATCATATAAAGCTTGAGTGCTAGTGCGAACGTCATTGGATGATATAACTGCATCCCAAGATACCTCAGAAAGAAGCTCGTAAAGCAGATTGCGATTACATATTTTAAAATTCCAGTCCCTACTACGGTTTACATTACTGGGTTCAAGTATTTCACTTTCATTAGATGACTGTAACATTACCTGGATGTCCAACGGCGGATGGTACGCATCAGGGGGTACCAAACCTTCAACTGCTGTTACAGAAACGTCATATAGGCTTGCGCTCTCCTGAACTAAAACAACATCCAACATTCCCCCATGCAAGTTCACAACACCATTTCTTTCACACATATTAGAAAATGACAGAAAATAACAGTAATAATTACGAACATTTAAGGAAGCACTGTTTAAGTTTATATCACCTAATATGATAACTGTTCCTTTTAAGTCATTTATAAAACTTTCCACTTTTGTAAACCAGGTCATATAGTCGCCGTCAGTGGCACTTGGTTTTATATACACAACGCACACATATACAGGAGAACCGTGCCACGTGAAACTCGACCAAAGATCCTCACCACCGTCTGTTTCAAGTTCACGTCGACGGCGCAGGACTATGGGAGTGCGAGCCATAAGCAGCACGCCTCCACAAGGTGTGCCTCTGTCGCGCCTTAACACATTCCACTCACCATTGGCGAGTTCTGTATCTTCAACCGAGGTATCCAAAAAAGTCTCTGTGGCCACTATTAAATCTTGTTCGGCTATGTGTAGATTGTTGCGCCACATCCGGAGCTTTGATTTAATACCACGAACATTCTGGTATATACAATTAATTTTGGTAGTTCTGGTGCTTGCTCTGAGAGCTGCTGTAGGGCCGGCCCCTGAGTGTAAGATGTTCATGAAAGGGCTGTGTGGCGTCTACACGCTGGCTGTTAGAGTGGACGTAGGACGGTTTCCTGTAGTTGATCCAAGCCTTGATTCTTGCATTTACCGGCCACACATCTGCGGAATAGCAGCGCTCATAGCATGCAATAGGAACGCCAATTTTAAACGACTTGTAGTTTCCTTTCGGAGCGAGTTCATCAATGGTACAGGTATCAGTGCCACATAAAGTGCGCAAATAGTCTCTAATTTCCTCCGCTGTAGACTCCATGTTCCATAGATGTAAGTACTTACGAACTTCTACGGCCTTTAGTGACGTTACACTAGGGCCAGCTGCTCCTTGAATTGACACTGGGCGACGATTTTTTGATTTCTTTGTCACTCGCGTCCATTCCTGGGAGTGTGTTCCTTGTGAATTAGAAGAGGTAGTCTGCATCACCATTTCAGCTGGCGCAGAATCGGTATTGGGTTCACTTGAGCTGGCACAAGGGGGGGGAGCTGGTTCAGAGAGGGGCTTAGCTGAGATGTCCTGCTCTGTACTGCTTGCAGATGCCTGTTGCTTACTGTGAAAGTTTTGTTCCAGACGATGTAGTCTAACGCTCAGTTCTGTGATGGTGTCCTGCATCGAAGAGTTTTGAGCCCTCAAGTTCTCCATACCCAATTTAACCTCTTCGTGCTCAGTGACAATACTCCCAATTTGGGTTCTTACAGCTTTCGTGGAATCTTTTGCGCTTTGGAGTTCCTGTTTCACTGATCGAAGTTCCTCAGTCATTAGTATGCTTATGCTATCATTGATTTTTGAAAGCATACTGCTTAGCTGTTCTTGCAGTACGTCTTGTACAACATTACGGATGTCTTCAGTTGTCAAGGTATTACAGGAATTTGGGGGCGAGTGCTGTGCTTGTCTTTTAGCGCCTCTCACGGTAACATTGGCATTGAACCGAATAGGCGTATTATCATCCCTGGGCACCTTAGGATTTTTGCTAGAGCAGAACGGACAATTCCAAGGTTTGGAGGCGAGGAGCTCTTCGTCGTAATTTGTTAAGCAGGCAAGGTGAAATGCTTTTTCACAAATCGAGCAGTTACGATAATGTCCTTCATCCAATTCACTATCGCAACATCCCCAAATCATTATTTTGTCGCCCGGTGTAGACATTATTAGTCTTGGTATGCAGTAATAAATACGTTTAAACACGCTAATAAATACCAAACGCGTTGACTAGCGAAGTAGCAGGCGAACGTTGACTCGCGGTCAGCCAGTAGTGTTGCGTTTATCAACAAAACGCTCAATGACACGGAGCGACACAGAACGCGATCCTTTCCAACAAGGAGGCACCGAGCGCCACTGTGTACAGTGGGCGGAGCGATTTCGCTACGTTTGACACAGAACGGCACAAAACGCGACTCTTTCCAATTAGTCAACACTGTGTTTTTCCACTGAGATCGTTATTTAAATTTTGTATTTAAAATGGTCATAACTTGAGAACCACTTGTTATTTTTAAGTTCTGTTTTCACTATTATAGAGAACACCTTGTAGTAGAACGTCACAATATGTTTACTAAAAGTTTTATTTCGGTTTTGCACATAACTCGAATTTAAAACACGGAGCTCGTTTCGACACAACACAACTCAACAACGGACGTCATGGCCTGTATGGTACCTACGCTTTGGAATGGGCAACTAGCTTCATCTTTCTATCTCACCGACCTTGACAATTCAAAAGTGCCTGTAATTGGTTTATTTGAAATAAATGCTTTGAGTTTGAGTTTGAGTTTGATATGGATAAAAATAGAGTGACTACCGATTATTTTTTATAATTTTAAATTTGTTGATCGTGTTTTTATGGATCACTTTTGCCAGCGGCTTCGCCCGCGCGGAACTTTCATCCCCTATTTAACTCCCTTAGGGGTAGAATTTCGAAAAATCCTTCCTTATTCCTTGTCTACATTATAAAGGGAACCTCTGTGCAAAATTTCAGCTTTCTAGGTCCAAGGGTTTGGGCTGGGCGTTGATGAATCAGTCAGTCAGAACTTTTATTTTTATTTTGATAGTGTATATTGTGGTCTGCAATGAAGATTTTTGTTTATTTATTTTATAGAGGTATGAGGAACCGGGTGTAAAGTTCGCTCATACACTATCGGTAACCACACGGGTGTTGTGTCTGGTGGGCAACTGCCCAACGGATCAACCGTTGGGCAGTCGGGATGTTGTTTCTATGCGAGTCGCGCGGTAAACTTTGATTGCGCGATGCAGAATTTGTGTGACGTGAGTCTTGCGTAGTTCGCCTGTGACATTGTAGATGACGCCACATCACTCTTTGTGTTTCAAGATATTTGTTGCGAAGTATTTTTCTGTAGTGCCGCTACAATTTAATAAATGGTAAATGATTTTATTTCTGTGAAGTAAAAGACATGTTGCGCCGAACCTAAATAAATTAGGATGAAGAGGACAATGATGATGATGAAATTGGTGTACTTATGTGGTTTTCCCCCGATTTATCTAAGTTTCTAGTACCAAGTAAATTTAAAATGAAAAAAAGGGAGGAAACCTATTATTTTTTTTAGTTGAAATTAATGATTATTCATTTTCTCTTGAAACCATAACAGTGCTTTACTAGTCATATCGGACACAAATATCCATGCACTTAATCGAATTTATCCTTCGACGCAAAAAAAAACATCGCACTTAATATCACCCACCCACAAGCACTTAAGACTTATCTCCCAAGACAAAAGTCATGTGCCAGACACAGTAATAACTTCAAGAAACCCTTTTAAAGTTAAACTACAACTGTACTAACTAACATAGACTATATCGCACGAATTTAGAAAACAAATCTAGCCTAAACGGCTAACGTACTTGCAAAAAGCTCTATCTTCCAACACGCTGTATATTTATACATCACCCTGTTTAAAACTTAGAATGGTTGTTTACAGGATTTTGGACTTTAACTTTGTAGACTAAAGTTGAATTTGCATTGCAGTCGAAATTGGGACATACGACCTTCAGGAACAGTTACTGTCATTCTGAAATCGACTTTGTTTCATAGACTTAAAGTTGAAATTCCGGTGTTTTGGTCAGTTTCTATTTAAGTTTTAGCCTTTGTTGATCTGCTATAAAGTGTTCTTTGGTCTTAAACCAGTCTTATCGGCACAATAAGGTTCCGCAATCAGGAGTCAAAGAGCACATTAGTCGGCCTTTGTAGGCCTTTCTTATATTAATGGTATTGGATGTAATTAGAATGAGGTATAGCCTTATTGGTTGAAAAGATAGCGTGTGAATGGTCATTGGTCGATTATGAAATGAAAATTCTATACTTGGACTCATCATCGGCATCGTAAGTAACTTGACAGTTCGATTTAAAAAAGAAATAGAAAAAGCACGCTTTTGCAGTTAGCAGAACTAAAGAAATTAAAATAAATAATAGTCTAAAAAACAAAAAAACACGCTTTAAAATCAAACTAAAATTTTTGAAAATAATTCCAAAGTCCATAATAAAAATAATAAGTCCATATTAAAAAGCGTGGGGTGCTTGATATTAATTGATTATTAAAATGCCTCAAAACGCACCCCACGCTTTTTAATAGAATTAAATAATTTTCTACTTTTTTAGTTTGGTTTTTAAGGCGTGTTTTTTGTTTTTTTTTTTTTTTATAGTGCTTATTATGTTTTTAAGACAAGTTATTTTATCAAACATTCAATTTCATTTATACTTACACCATTTCACTATCTTTTTTTTTGCCATAGTCTGACCCTTCAACTGTCAAGTTACTGAATACGATTATGAGTCCAAGGATACATAGGTATAGCTCCATTTTCGTGTCCAGGTGTGTATACTCCATTTACAATAGCATTAGACAGAAGTTAAAAAAGGTTCTTTTTAATGTACACTTCGTAACAAAATTACATTAAACGTGTTGCAGTTACGATTAATGCCAAAAAAATAAAGTGTCAATGCTAAAAACCTAAAAGAAGCAGGAGTGAACAACACCGAGTAACTAAATTAGCTGGTGACGACGAAGTTTTACCAACGTATTTTGGGTCGTAAGTTGTTATTTAAAATGAAGTATTGTAAAAAAATCATGTTTTATTTCCTTTTAAACTTAATTAGATTTAAATCATCATGTGATTGTTTGTTTCATTCATTCGTTTTGTTGTAGGTTTGTAATGTATGATGAAGATGTTATTATAAATAGATCATTATTTAAAATAAAAATTACTTTTACTTCGTTTATCTCAGTATTTAGTACTGTCTTAAATCTACCTAAAAAAGTTAGAACTTAACTTTGAAATAAAATGTTTTGCACTCCTGCTTCTAGGAGCCTCTTTTTTCTAAAGCTATAATAAATGGGGTATAGATGAATGCGAGTTGTAGGTTCGATTAATTGGACAGGTCCTAGGATTCAAGCGGAAAGGAAGGAAGGAGAGTTAAGAAAGATAGGGGACAACGATTCCAGAACGATGATTTTAGTTTATTTAGAAGGAAAAAACTAGCTGAAATTTTTATTTAATCCTTACTAATATTGTAAATGCGAAAGTAGGTAACTCTGTCTGTCTGTCGCGCTTTCACGCCAAAACTACTGAATCGATTTAAATGAAATTTGGTACACAGATAGTTTAGAGCCTGAGAAAGGACATAGGCTACTTTTTAATGCAAAAGTTGCATGGAAGTATCGTAATTTTTAGAGCTAGAAGCTTGAAACTTATTTTCTAGGCTGTTGATTCGATATAAATAAATATAACATTCAAAGTTTGTAAAAATTTTACCCTCAAGGGTGTAAAATAACAATAGGGAATAGGGGATGAAAGTTTGTATGGAATTAAGTAAGGTTTATTTGAATGTTTTGTAAGTTTGCGACAAGAGACAAAGACCCAAAGACACTATTCCACGCGGACGAAGTCGCGGGCACAGCTAGTAGTTTATATTAGGGGCTTGTGGCTAAGTAATAACAGCCGCATGGGTCGATCGATCAGGTTAAGCTACACTTGACGCGGTTGGTCCGTGGATGGGTGACCATCTTTACACACCAATACACCTCCGTGCCTCGGAAAAACACTTTAAGCCGTTGGTCCCGGCTGTCATTTGTGGATCTTTGACAGTCGTTACGGTACCGTCAGAACCCCGAAAGTTTGACAACCAGTCTTACCCAGAGGTATCGTATTACCTACCAACTGGGTTGTGGAGGTCAGATAGGCAGTAGCTCCATGTAAAATACTGGTATTCAGCTGCATCCGGTTAGACAGATCGATTAGTTAAATCAAGACATTCCAAGCGTTATGAATTCCTTACAAAACCTTAAGCTCTAATACAACAATGAAATCCTAACTAGACAAAAAACAACCTACTGTACCAACCACCCTGTCATAAAGATATGTAAAAGAAAAATGTGTGTTTTAGTTTATAATATGTTACCAAATGACTTAAAATTATTACAGGGTTATGTGTTTAAGACAAAATTGACAGAATGGTTTCTAAAGTGTTGTTTTTATAGCATTAAGGATTATATGGAACATACAAATTTAAGTTAGTGTAATAAAATGATTATAAACAATATAAAATTTTAAAAATTCAATAGAAATATAAATTGTAATGTAAACTTAGTTAAAATTTGCACGCTTACTTGCAGGCAGAATACAATTACGCTTAGGTTATAATATCTCACCTTCACCAACAATGTATTTCTTGCAAATAAACATTTGATTTGATTTGATTTGAACATCTAAGTAATACTCAGTACCTACCACATGTAATTAGAATGTCTGTGCCATAACTTAGTCCGCAATAAACGGCATTAGATTTAGCGCTAATGTTGCCTACAACAAATCAAACGTGCCGCACTATGTTACCTACCGGACAATATTGCTTTTGGATAAGGATGCCTGTTCATCGGACGGAGGGTTTTCAACGGTTTTGACATTATCTTCCTTTGTAAACTTACTTAAACGTTATAGAATTTTTAAACTTTGGGGTTATTGCGTAACATCCTTACAACGGCGGTGTCTTTTATTTTTACAGTTTAACAACATTCATTGCGTTATAATAACGTTGTTGAGCAGACGAAATTTTTAAGCATACTAAGCAATGGATTAGCATACGCAATCCGAGCTGGCTACGACATTCACTGAAATGAAAATGACTCCAAAAATTATAGCATTTTAGTTGAAATGGGAGAAAAAGACGTGATGATTTGTTTTCTCCTAAGCAGTGCGTACTGCCGTGTACGTCAGGATAGCTACTTAACTATCCTACAGGACTGTGGCGGCCTCGACATCGCCACATACGAATTTCGCAACACACTGACGTCACGCAAGTCATACATAGCGCAAGAAGAGTGTACTGCGCAACTAACACAATTATAACGGCCCGACATCAATCAATTGTGGGGCAGTAGCCCACCAGACATGAAATCTGATCTGGCCGAAGGATCCTCCCTTTATTGTGGAGTACGAGTAAACTTTACTCCCTGTTCCTCATACCTCTCTATAGGACCTTCAACTATACCCAAAAGGCCTACAATGCGGATCCAGTATAACAACGTATTTAGAGTGCTGTTGCGTCTGCCTCGGTTCTGTAGCGCGTCATCTATATTCACTGAGGCACGTACCGAGAGCGGCTTCGCTGCACAGACTCCGTGGTAACCCCAACAGCATTCTACGCACTATAGCTGGGAGACATGACAGCCCGTTGGTGAGGTCACTTGGCACCTGTACACTGTCTGTGTTATTAGTTAAGTACTAACATAGGTTAAGACTATTGTTACCAACCCAATGGATCTTTGTTATCTGAATAAATAAATGATTTATTATTATTTATTAATAACTACCAAAAAAAAATGGATTTGTTTTTGATTGAAATAGAAATACTCCATTTGAAATAAGATTAGACATTTCACTAAACCTTTTTTACAGTCCGATCAACCGATTTTGACTTCTATTGCGTTGGTGGCATGACAAAGGGCAGCTGCAGTAAACAGTTGGTATTGTAACTACTTTTTTGCTTTTAATGCCATCCTTATGCCTACGGTATATAAGCCAGAATCAGTTGAACGGACTGTAAAAAAGTTTTGTTTAAATGTCTAATCTTATTTGAAATGGAGTATAATAGAGTCAGTTTGGACAGGATTATTTAGTTCTATAAAGCGTGTACAACAATACATTACAATAAACCTACTCATAATCTCACACAAAAGAAATTGCTACATTACAATCCTCATAGAATATTAAAAAGGTTATCAAAAATCTTATTTAGAGCGACGTTTGTTCAGACAACAGTCAGATTTGCATGCTAACTGATCACAGGGGTATGTTTGAGTTGGAAATAGTCGTCCAAGTCATCGATATGTGTCGCAGTGACGCGGCGCATTCGTACCGTGAATGGGCCGCGAGGCCCGCGGGAGAGCTCGCGGTGCATTCCCGTAGAACGGAACAAGATCCATGGAGACTTCACTTTGAGATTATTTTTTTAAGATTAAGGATAAAGGATAAGTGTGAATGTTAAGGATATTATATTAGACTTTTAGCTTACTGATTTTGTAGTTACGTAGTTAAAAGTTAGTCTGGTGGAGCTTGTAAGCTAAGTAATTTCAACCGCACGGGTCACCGGACACCGTGCCTTGGAAAGCAAGTTAAGCCGTTGGTCCCGTCTGTCATTCTGTGAGAACCAGTCGTATTATGGGGTGTCGTGTTACCAAGGTAGAATAGAATAGATATGGTACTGGGATGTTGAGATCAGAGTGGATTAATCTTTGGCAATACCATGAGAGGCAATTTAGAAATAAGGGTTCTGACGACCCGCAACTACTGTCAAAGATCTACGTATGACAGCCGGGACTAACGGCTTAAGAGCATTCATTCCACACAGGCTGGCAACAATGCATTTAAAGTAGTTTTTCGTCATTATTTAATCAAATACAAACAAAACTTGTTTTTTTTTTCAGCCGTGCTCTAGATCTTTGGTATTTATCTGTAATTATTTTTAACTTTTACTCTTTAATAAAATCATTTAATCGTACTACGTAATGCAAATAGAAAATAATTGACGGTTTGTCGATTTTTATAAGTAAATACCAAAATAACTGTAAAAAAATAGCATTCAAACTTGAAAATACCAACGGTCCAGTGCTTGGCTAAAAAATATGTTTACTTTTGTTTGTGCATAATGAAATAATCACGAAAAACCGCTATAAATACGCCGTTGCCAGCCCGCGAGGGATGAACGCTTTTATCGTGCTTTCCGAGGCAAGGAGGGATCTCGATATGTAAAGGTAGTCGCCCATCCATGAACCGACCGAAGCAAGCGTAACTTACCCTTCGATTTTGAAGCTGTTCTTAGATATATCATTAACTATTGTGTATTACCCATATTTGCAAAATAAAATACTATTCTATTCTATCGACCCGTGAGGCTCTTATTATATACCCACGAGCTTATCGCCCTGTTTACAACACAAGATCCATTTAAAAATAATTTACATAGAGTATTTTGTTTTTTTTTTTCATAAAAAAAAATTGAATCCTCAATTCATTAATAATTAGCTTTCTTTGTATTTTTTTTTTGTCTTGTCTGGAACAATGTCTTTGTATAGGTACTTATATTTTTTTTGGATTGGGCGTTGATAGCTGCGTCACAGTATTTTACTTTTGTGGCTATCTTCGCTTTCCTTTGTAAATTATTGTAAACTTAAGTTGTTCCAAAAAAAACGTTATTTTACACGCTTTATATTAGCTTCACTTGTATGTATATTTGTATGTAACCGACTCCTTAGAGAGCGATTTTGACCCACTTTAAACGGTCAGATTTCAACGTATCGAGGACCGATGACAATTCAATACTAAAAAAAAAAATAGAAAAATGAAAAAAAAAAATTAAATAAAAAATCACGTTTTTTTGTAGTTAGCAGAACTAAAAAATGTTAAAAAAACCAAAAAAACACGCTCTAAAAAAGGAGAAAATTATTTAATTCAATTAAAAAGCGTGGGGTGCTTGACATTAAGTGATTATAAAAATACCTCAAAAAAACCCCAAGCTTTTTAATTGAATTAAATTATTTTCTCCTTTTTTAATTTGGTTTTTAAAGCGTGTTTTTTAGTTTTTTAAACTATTATTTTTTATGTAGAAAATATGTGTGTTGAAGAATTAGGTCACAACCTCTCGCTACACGATCTACAAAATTGTAAGTTTAAGAAAATGCAAAGAGGAAATTCGTTGAGCTGCCAGCATATTTTCTAGGTCATGAATCTTCCGTCAATCTAGCGATACGAGTAAACAGTGAATTTTCCAAGCTATTTCACGATAGCTTGCAAGTTTTTCATTTTAGTGTGAGTATTTTGAATTTATTCAGCACTAGCTTTCGCCCGGGTTTTCGCAGGCGTTGTATGTCTATAAAAAGTTGCCTCTGTCCTTCCCCAGGGTTCAAAGTATTCCCATACCAAAATTTCATGGAAATCGGTAATAAACAGACGGAGATATTTGTGATAAGCTATTATTTTGATATTACAAACTGTTTGTGGGTATGGACCTTGTCGCCATGCAGGCTACTTGGCAGGGTTTCGGGGCGATCAATGGGCATAAAAACTGCCACTTGCTGCTGAAGGAGATAAATTAAAATCTCTATTCTAAAGCTTTTGTGCACTAGTCACTAGTCAAACAAGTACCTATAACTTCTATTTCCAAAAATCGAGGCGGGAGGAAACCGGCATGTCTTAGAACCAAGAATTCGAAGACATGTGACATCTACCAACCCGCACTGGGCCCGCGTGGTGGATTAAAGCCCACTCCCTCTCACAGAGAAGAGGCTTGTGCCCAGCAGTGGGAACATTATAGGCTAATTATGTAATTATGAGGCGGGATATTATCGACCTTGCTTCGCTCGCTCCCACTCTATCTTAAGTGTTAAGCTTCTTTGTATAGGTACATCGACACAATTATTCCTGTATGCATGGACAAAATAATACCTATTCGAAGCGAGATGCAAAAATTATAGAGCTTGCTTTGCTCGCTCTTGCATCCTACATTCTCATGATAACAATTAGAGCTCAATCAGTTTTTCTGCATAAGTCGACAAAGTTACTCCTTGTACAAAAGTTAACCAAATATATTCGAAGTAAAGTGCAAAAATCATCGAGCTCTATTCGTGGAACTGAAGATGCACCTCCCTCAATATAAACTTGCCGGTGCCCATAAGCCTCATGCCATCATGATAGATAGTACTCCAATGACTTGAATTGATTATTCCGGGAACTGAAAAGCAAACAAAATATAATAGTTCCAATGTCCTCTTCATCTTTTACAACAAGTAATAACTAAGCATCTCCAATCAATGTTGCCAAGATGAAATATTCACCATTATTTTACACAACAAACAGCTAAATGTAGAAACAAGGAGAATGAGATAATAATAATCGTAAAGACAATTATCCAGTAGTAAGTTTGATAAACGATGTAATTCTATATTTAGCCATAATGATGTTACTTTCGACATCTTAGTGTAAATAATGAGCATGTACTGGGGAAATATTTTGTATTGTGTGGAGCCTATATAATTATAATTAACATAGTTACTTTGTAGTTGTGTTAATGTAATTAATAACTACATAAATACTGAGACCTCATGCCCAGGAGTAGCGCTTGCGACTTCTAGACTAACGAGGCAGTCCGGATTCTCTCAATGATAAAACAACAGCTCAATCTATTATTCTTTTGAAATAAAGATTCAACATTTTAAGACTAACTATCGGCGCGTTGTAAACCACGCGCGCCTCAAAGAGATGACAGCACCAACTGGTGGGGTCTGCAAGGGCCGATGCCTGCCAGGGGTGCGGGTTGTTCGAAAGTGATACCGTGGCTCCTAACACACAGGGAACTGAAAGAACACGGGTGGGTTTTAGTCAGTAAAAGTCTGATACTCCCACTCCACCCAAAGCGGGAGAAGTTATTTGATGATTTCCCACCCTCAAAACAAAAAAAAACAAAATCTTTTCAAATAAAGATTGAACATTTTAAGACTAATACAGTTTTTTTTTTTTTATAATCTTTATTTAAGGAGCTTGGTCAACAAGACTAAGTCGCTCCGTAAGGCTTTCTTATAGTAAAAATAATACAGCATTTTATAAATATAAAGGTCTTACAAATGAATTTAAAACTATCTTCTGCGGATACCAATCCGCACAAGTTTATAAATTAACTTCGCTGTTTCTGACAAGGGAAATGCTAAAATATTATTGCATCTTCCTACCTCTTTAACATCAACACCGAAGTGTATTAATAACTCAGCTCTGAGATCTTCATTCCGGGCACACTCCACCATGATGTGAAGAACGTCTTCCACTTTCCCACATTCTGTGCAATTAGGGGAAGGAACTTTCTTAATTAAATATGCAAATTTATTTAAAGGGATATGTCCAGAGCGAAGTCTGAGAGCTGTTACAATTTCTGTTCTGCTTAACAAACATGAATCGAACCATGGCGATTTCCATGGTTCTCCTTGCATTGTTTTATACCACACCCCCTTATCCACAGACCTCCGATCAAAGTGTTCCCTCCAGTTTAAAAAACAATGTTCCCGAATAGATCTCATGCAATCTGTATAAAATGGCTGGATGTGTAAAGGCATGCCGTCACTTGAAGCTAATCTTGCTAATTGGTCTACCCTTTCGTTACCTGCTAAGCCCACGTGGGAGGGGATCCACTGTATAATAACATTTTTCGAATTGGCCCTCAATCTGATAATGGAGTCTATAATTTTGTAAGCTATCGGTGTTCCTCTGACACCAGAGGTACATCGAGCTAAATGTTGAACTGAACTTTTAGAGTCTGTTAAAATGATAAAATTGGAGTGTTCAATAGATTCTATGTATGCCAATGCTTCACTAATTGCTAAAAGTTCTAAATACATGATCGAAATATTGTTAGAAATATTAAATTTCATGAAGGTATCAGATTGAGGGTCAAAAAAAGCTACTCCCATGAAATTATTGCCCTCTTTAGAGCCGTCGGTGAAAATTTTATAGTATCCTGAATATTGACGTTCAAGCAAGTTAATGCATTTATTGCGTAAGGATGTAGTATCACAAAATCTCTTTGGACAGGTGATGGAGTCTATACGTGGATTTAGTATGTCTGTGATATTATAGTAAGTCATCCAATAGCTTAATGTGTACATGTCTAACAAATCAGTAGAATGAATAACAATGTTTTTAAACGTGTTGTGAATCGTTATAAGTGTAGGAATCTTTTTTCGCCTCCAGTATCTTTGATCTACAAGGGAACTCAGTTCGTTCAATACTAAAATGGTAGGATTATTAGTCAGAGATTTGGATTTCAGCAAAAATTTACCAGCAAGATACATTCTGCGAATATGTAGTGGCTGCAAGCACAGGTCACTTTCCATGACGTGGATAGGGGTGCTTTTTACGTAACCCCCGATAATGCGCATAGCCTGGTTTTGTAATTTGTCCAGCTTATATAAATTAGAATTACAACTATTATCAAATAAAAAACTACCGTAGTCTAAGCGACTTCTCAAAATTGCGATATATAATCGTCGTAGATGTTTAGGGTGAACTCCCCAACCTGGACCAGCCAATACTTTAAAAATATTTAGAAATTTCATCGTTTTTTCTGATGTCTCATTTATATGCTTTCCCCACCGTAAAGACCGGTCAAGCCAAATGCCCAAGTATTTAACACTTACTTCTTCTTGTAACTGTACACCATTAATCATAACGTTGACTTGAGATCTATTTGAACCTTTCTTAAAAACACAAATTTTACTTTTAGATGGTGAGACATTTAAACCCAATTCTTCCAATAACTTAACCATTATATTTATAGCTGATTGGAGTACATTACAAGCGGATTCAATATTTTTATCTATAACATAAATAGCAAAATCATCTGCATATTGTGAAACAAACGCATTATTTATTGAATTACAAATATCATGTGTTGCCACATTGAATAACAAGGGAGATAAAGGGTCACCTTGAGCCAAACCACGACCGGTACTTCTTGTGACATCCAAGTTATCTAATTTAATTTTAAGAAATCTTAGGCTTAGAAAGTTCCACAAATAAGTACATATTTTTGAGCCAACTCCCAATGTATCTAAAATTGATAAAAGTTTTTTTAAGTCAACATTATTATAGGCATTGTCCACATCAAGGAAGCATGCAACGGTATTAAGATTCTTTGAAAATCCTGATTGGACACGGGAAACCAGACGTGTTAGACTATCTAAGCTAGATTTAGTCTTTCTAAAGCCAACTGTCTCTTCTGAAAATATACGATTACTCTCAAAGAACCATTCTAACCTTCTATTTAGAATTAAATGAAGGATTTTGCAGACACAAGAAATCAAAGAAATTGGTCGAAGAGAAGAAACTAACGTGGGGTCGCGGCCTTGTTTGGGAATAGGGACTACGCTAATATCTCTCCACTGAGTAGGAATAAACCCCGAGGATAAGAAATAATTATATAAATTTAATAGAACGGTTTTACCTGACAGAGGAAGGTGTTTTATCATTGAAAACGAAATATCATCATGTCCTGGGGCAGTGTCTTTTGGTTTTATACATACCTCTAGTTCATGCATAAGAATAGGTAGCTGCAATTTTAAGTTGTTCGAGGTGAAAACAGGCTGGGCTGGAAGTGCAAAGTCAGGACAAAGACAATTAAGTAATCTTCGGGCTTTAACTTCATCTACGTGGGTTTTCTGGCATCTGTAACCCTTCAGCCATCTCATCTTTCTCCACATTTCTGTAGAAGAAGAGACCTCACTAAGCGAATCACAAACCTTCTGCCAGTTTTTATTTGAAGCTGCCCTCATAAGTCTCTGAGCTTCCGAATTGCATGCGTTTAATAAATCTAAATTATTGGGGGTAGGATTATTTCGAAATTTAGCCAATGCCAATCTTCTTCTAGCTACTGTACGAGACAGCTCAGAGTTCCAGTACGGTTTTGGTTTGAATTTATTTGTAGGGTCTAGACAAAACTGAACATCTGGAATATATTTATCAGCAGCCTTATTTAATTTATTAATGAACTGATCATAAGATATTTGAGGGTCGTCGTGATAATGGAACTCCATAAATAATTCTTCTAAATATTTGCTATATTCCGACCAATTGGCTGATTTAAAATTCCTTTTTTTATAAAATGCTGAGGTCAATGTCATGACAAAAGAAAGTTTTATCACAAGATGATCACTCCCTAAAAATTCATTCGTGACCTGCCAGTCAAACATATGCGCAATATCGGAGGTGGCCATAGAAATATCGGGGCTGCTTTGTTGTAAATGATTCATCACTAGCTTAATACGAGTGAATGTACCGTCGTTAAGTGTACAAATATTATTTTCACATAAAACATCGTAGATTTGAGAACCTCTTGTGTCTGTTTTATGTGACCAGTTGGAGTGGTGAGCATTATAATCTCCAAGAAATAGACACTTGTTGGAAAATTTAGAGAATATGTCTTCCCAATCTCGAAGCCTCGTGTGAACCCATTGCGGACAATAGATACCAACAATATTCTCTAAATGTGTACAATTTAAAATCTTAACATTTATGACTTGAATATCCGGATTATTTTTTTCCATATGACACAACTGTGACTTAATTGATACATGTGTTAATATCGCAATCCCACCATAATTATCACCCCGATCTTCCCTGTACACATTATAATTTTTGATCGTTAAAGCCTTTTTAGAATCCAACCATGTTTCACTCACTACAGCTATATGAATCTTTTCTTGATGTAACAGGTTCTCAAACGCTAATATTTTAGGTCGTAAACTTTGTGAATTCCATTGCAATATATTAATTTTAACGTTCCTACCGGCATTGTAACTATCCATTAGCAGCGGAGGTAAAATTAAACATCTGTTTTAAACCAGATAAGTCCACAAAACTAGTCACTATAAACGATACAAACCACTGGACAAACATTTTAAACGCTTTTTCGATTTTAACCTTCCATGTATTTTTACTAGCAAACATAACTCGAGTTAACTTACCAACCAGTAGCTTAAACGAAGTATTGTTGGTATTTAAACTAATATTAGGCGTTTCGTAGAAATCAGAGTTATCTAGGTGTGCATCGTCATTAATATTGTTTGACCTCACATCGGCTCGGCTCGGCCGGGACTGAGTGCGGTGAGTCCTTGCGCCTGCGACTGTGTCCCCGCCGCTGTCGTTCGACGCAGCGATCGGCTCTGTGGCTCCGCCTTCCCGATTGTTCATATTAGTGTGTGTTTCGGAATCGGATGATTCATTAGTTGATGACCCACTACTTGCATGTTTCTTCCGTTTTTTACTCTTTTTCTTCTTTTTAGTTACTGTTTGTGTAGGTTTAGATGTTGTAATTGTTGCATATGATGTAGGCAATATTGGGGAACTACTACGTTGCCGGGATTGCTGGCGTTCATCTATAGTTGTCTGTTCAATACGTCTTTGAGAGAAAGGTGGAACATATAATGTCAGTGCACGTCTATAACTGCAATTAAACTGAGACATTAGTTCCCGAATTTTCCTTTCTTTTAAATATGTTGGGCAAGTTTTTATTAAAGCCATGTGATTTCCGTGACAATTTGAACACTTATACGACGTAGTCTCACAATTTGTATGATGTTTACCGCATTTAGGGCAAATAACCTTATTAGAAGGACAGAATTTTGATGTGTGCCCATAACGCCAACATCTTGAACATTGTGTAACGGGGAATATGTAACTTTCCACTTTAATCCTCAGGTTATAAATGAATACATATTGAGGCAGTGACTTCCCTTTGAAGCAAATTCGTATCGTCTCACTCTCTTGCCAACCAGAAGACTCAAAATCTCTGCGATTTAATCGTTTCACTGAAAGGATATCGGGTCCATTGCATGATAAACTTTCTAATAATTCGGTATCAGACAATCCGATGTCAATATCTTTTATTATTCCATAGGACACATTAACTTCCCAAGGCATAAAAATCCTCCAACCTAATTTTTCAAATTCCTGGCAGTTCATTAACTTCTCCGCGTATATTTCGTCAGAAAAACTGACTACAACTTTAAATGGATTTATGTATTTTACACAGTTGATTCCAGAAATTCCTTGTGCTTTAAACATTTTAGCCAAGGCGAACTGTTTTGGTAATTTTTCTTTATAAGCGATACTGATATCAATTTTGTTGACCTTGGCTTTTTTCTGAACTCCCACCACCGTCCACTGTTCAACTTGTCTGTCTCCCTCATGCACATCCTGAATCATGTCAATCTCGGCATCGATTGGTTCCTGTTCACCATTATGTGTAAAGTCCTCTTCAGTTCTCCTTGTACCGTCCATATTGATCTGTATATGTCTGTCCATGTCATTCTCCATTACGTCTTCATTCATGTCGCCGCCAAATGTATCATTCCTCACAACACAACACGAATGTTGGCAATTGGCGATACGCACACGTGCGTGCCGCCGCCGCCGAGTAACCGGAGTTTATATACTATGGTAAAGTATCGGACCGATCACGAGTGTGCGATAGACGTCTTAATCACACCGCTAGCGATTAGACACTCTGATTAATACAGTTTCTTGCCTATTCTTTTTCCGTTCCATACATTTTGAAAGGGGCAACTAGAATCAATTCTGTTCTTGTTTGACATTCAAAATGCATTTTACGTGACTAATTAAAAATACAAGGTGAAAATAATAAGGAATTGATAATACAGTAGGGCCGAAAGGTTCTGGAGTGGCGACCCCATACCGGAAGACGTAGGGTGCGTTGGAAGGCCTCCCACAAGATGGACTGATGACCTTGTGAAGGCCGCAGGAATCTGCTGGATACGAGAAGCGCAGAACCGGTCGAAGTCCAGCAGTGGACATCTTTCGGCTGAAGTGATGGTATTATATCCAGTTCCAGTTGGGTACCACGGATTCAGTACACGTGATGCTGATGAAAATGCTGTTTCATAGAAAAGTGCAATACCTACGCGATAAAAATATAATAATAGAACGGCTTATTTTTTTTTAAATAATCCATGAAGAATTTCCAGGCTATGGACTTCTAGAAGCATACGCTGAAGTTATGGTGAATTCGTCGATGTCCTCCAGTATAAATGACTAGGTTCTGCCCGCGATTTCATTCGCACGAAATTTATAAAATATTCTACGACACTCGGCAATGCTGTAGCTTCCTCTTAGTGAAAGAATTTTCGGAATCAGACCTTTCGAAGATTACCCCTACATACAAACTCTAAGCTTCTAGATTTGGCATTGACTGAAGAACCAACTAAAATTGAGGGTCGTATTTGGAGATGAACGATATTTTACACTTTCCACAGTCCTTATAGCCAGTTTTAACGAGCTCCGTATAAAGTAAATGCTTCAGCCTGAATTTTAAGACGCGCTTAATTTTAGTTATCTAGATTTTTTACGATATCTCTCTTGGCGTAATTAAGATACTTTCTTAAGTGACGGTCTTTAAACTTTATTTCCGGTTGTTTTACGTTTTACCTTTTTGTTAAGCTAAGGGCGTGGGTATTCTGTAAGCATTATTAATGGAGCTTCAAGCGGTACAACGTTCAATGTTTCGTTTTTGGATATAACCCGAGTTAACAGATGAATTGCATAGGCATAGAATGATCAGCCTATAATGTTCGCACTGCTGGTACACAAGGCTCGTCTCGGGCCATAATCCACCACGCGGGCCCATTGCGTGTTGGTGTATGTCACATGTCTTCGAATTTTCGGTTCTAAGACATGCCAGTTTCCTCACGATGTTTTCCTTCACAACCGTTTTGAGACTAGTGGTGATACAATTCAATACACAAAGGAACGAACTCAAACGTCTATTGCATAGACGTTTTGTGATAATCAGGCATGTTTTCTATACTTAACCTAAATTCACCATATGCAAAAATGCCTCGGAATGTTGCAATAGCTTGGGTTTCATTGATAGATCTGGCAGATGGTTTTAGGGCATTGCATGTTTATAGACGTCCAGCACATTCATTCCTACATCTTGATCACACCATCAAGTAGAGAACTATATTATATGAAATTTTCCAGATAATTAAGATATTGCAAAGACAATTCATAAGAGTTGTTAGTCTAAAGAATGATTTTTTCAAACTTTAATTATCTACCCACACGACTCCTCTCATTCCCTGTGTACAGTTTGCAAAACTTATTTATATTATATTCATTACTATAACTTTAAATCGACGCGCGGTAAACCGTGGAACGTGACTCGGCCCTCTCGCTCGCGCACTGCTGGCATCTCAGTCATGCATTCTGATCGTGTGATAGATGCGATTGCGCAGATTTCGGTGCAATTCTCCGTAAGAAATTTGATATTTTCCCCGGATTTCGATTACGAGTTGACGATTTATTTGATGGGTGTGCTTCTAAAACCCTTTTCTGTCAATTATTAAAGACAAAAATGGTATTTATAATACACATTGTTTTGGCCATGCACGTTATTTTTCAGTGAAAATTAAGCATAATCAGCTAAGAACGTTCCCACTGCTGGGACAAGGCATCTTGACCACAACTTATCTGCTCTTCTATCGGTTTTTAAATACAGTATGTACAGAAAGCCGATTGGGTTCAGACCCAGTCAGGCGCGTTACTTTGTGTATTGTATTTCATCACCATTGCTCTCAAAAGGTGAAGGAAAAAATCGTGAGGATATCAACATGTCCTGGAATCAAAAATTCGAAGACATGTGACATCTACCAACCCGCATTGAGCCCGCGTGGTGGATTACCCCAATCCCCATAAAACATTTTTGCTTCATCAAATCAAGTCCTAAGTAGGTACTCGAACCAATGAAATCTTTTTGACATGACCTGAACCGCATCCACCTTCCTGTCACACCGACCTTCTAACAACCACCTAACATATAATTCCCCACAACCTTTACTCATCATTGCAGCACCGCCCATGGCATGTTCCTTCCCAACCTTGGACCCGTCACATATGACCCATGAGAGGGGCGGACCGCTATCCGATCTCTGTATATTACTTCCTGTTCGTGTATTAATCTTGCCAGGATTGTCTGAATGTTGGTTTATGTGTTGATTTTCCGGAATTTCGGATCTTGATCTGCGGGATGAGTAGCGATCAATGGCCGTTCATCATCATCACCATCATCATTTCAGCCGAAAGACGTCCATTGCTGCAGGCTTAGCATGACGCTTTCTATTTCTACGAAAAATAGACAGTGCTTTTTCATTACAAAGTCACATTTCGTTTCTGCATTTTTGACATCGCACCGTAGATATCCTTCTACAATCTGTCATTTTGTTTTTCGTTTCTAACGATCTTTGTCTAGGTCCTTATAAATGTAGACTATTTCAGAAGAAAGCTTTCTTTCCAAACTGTCAAAATCACACTGACAACAAACTTTCTGCTCGACAGCCACAAAGTATAAACGATTATCTACAAAATCATGATTCGTTTAGAACGTATAACTGTGATAATTAATAGAAAAACATAGCTATCTTCTCCTATTGTACATAATTTTAGTTAATAGTCATGTCTATTCTTCCGTAGATAAATCGGTGGTCGTGCTAAGTCTGCTGGACATATTATGCCTCCAGCTCCTCCACTTCGATCGGTTCCGTGCTTCCCGCATCCAGCGGATTCCTGCGGCCTTCACAAGGTCATCGGTCCACCCTTGCCGTGCTTTACATATTGACGTCAATTACTTTATAGGTTTAAAAAAATCGTCTGGTCAACAACGTATAACGCAATAAACGTGGTTGAACTGTCAAAATAAAAGGACATTGCAATGAATTACCATTTTATGTGTGTTGTGCAAATTCTCGCCGTTTTGCTGATTTGATCTTTAATTGTGAATTTATGTTTGGATTGGTTCTTGCTATATTTTTTTAACCGACGAAAAAACAGAGGAGGTTCTCAAGTCGACGCGTATATTTTTTTATGCATGATCACTCATAACTTTTTACAGAGTAGTCCGATTTTGATATTTCTTTTTTTTTGGAAAGGATATTCCTACTTACCCAGAAATTGGTCCCATACAAATTTGAAAAAAAAAATCCATCCCTAAACGTAGGAAAACAAGGGATAATTGATTGTTCTCTCACATATTTTAATGCTGAGTTGTGTATTACAAAAGTTATCAAAAATTAAGCATGTAGTACCTAATTAGTAGATTATAGCCACAAAAAATTATAAAATAACAAACTTTTTTACAAAAAAAATAAACCAACGAAAAACTGAAAAGCAAAAAATTATAAACCTTTTTTGTTTAACCTTAATAACTAAATTCGGAAGTCGGTGACTTTGGATATGTATTTTAATTTTGTCATTTTTTTGTTATTTATTTATTCGTATCGAACGTAGTCTTTATTTTTTTATTATTAATAATGGCGATCCTTTAATTCATAAAATAAGGTTAACAGCTAGAATAGCGGAGTTAGGCACAGAGTTAGCAGAAAAATACGCTTGTGGATAAAGGCTTCACAAATAATGAAATGAAATGATAATCTAAGTACCTAAGTAATTCTTTTAAGTCAATTTTAAACGTCAATATTTTCTTGGTTTATATTTTAGAACTAGATGGCGCTGGCAATTCTTAGCTGACTGATCTAGCCGAAACAATCTCAGAGGTCATGGTCTCTTTTAAAGTCCAAACAGAAACATTCTCAGAGGTCATGGTCTCTTTTAAAGTCCAAACATTATATCATTCGAATTTGATGTGAGTCTTACAATGCAGGGTCATGTCTGGCAGGGCTTTTTGAAGAAAGAACCATTGCAGCTTTGAACTGACCTGTCCCAAGCCTATTTTAGGGAGACTACCAGATCTGCAGGACATTTACGTATATTTAATATGTAATTTTATAGCATTCTTCATGGTTGGATTTGTTTCTAGCTGCATTGTCTACCTACTGCCAGTCTGATAGGATATGGCTTGACACGCAACAATCAAGCAGATTAAACAAATTGATTTTTCAAATGAAGTTTTCATAGATATTGTTCTACTAGTCGCTTCACGCTTATCTTAAACCATCCTCTCATTAAAGGCATATTAAATCAGACGAGAAACCGTAGGCATTAAGAGCCTATTATCAATGTTACACGGAAGTTGCCATCCGTAGAACTCATAACTCACCCACTCAAAACTAAAACCATAACTGTATACTGCCGGAAGCCTCCAAACATTACAAACAACAACAATAAAACGTTATTATAAATAAACACGCCTACGCCATATTTTATCCACTGTCACCGATTCAAAAGAACTGTAAACTGTACTTTATAACGTATGCGATGACGTCACACAAAAAACGACCAATAAAAAACTTACGAACGCCATAAATTGGCGTATCAAGAAGTCTTGAAAATCGAACGTTGCGTTTAAACATAGAATACATGGATACAGAAGGTTGGAACTATACAACGGGCGAAAACGCACGCACAAATAGACATTCTTCACGTACAGCGAGTGCATGTGCACTTGCGACTAGCATTCGTTTGAGATGTCCGCTAGTCGGGTGGCATGTGTGTGTGAGCCTGTTTTCTGTCGTTGTATGGACATAACCTTCTGTTCTTCCCTATTTTGTGGTTTAAAACCGAGACCCGGAGATATAAGATATATGAAATTAATATCAGAATCCTCGAGATCTGAGATATATCTTTTTATGTGTTGAGAGGAGGATTTATCGGAGTTTATTTAAATATAACTTTGTGGTCGTAAACGTTGGGTATTCGGCACTGAATGAATTATGGGAGGTGTATTGAATGTTGTAAGTAAGAGTCCTCTATCGCTTTTGTGGGATCTTTTCGCAATTTTGGGGACATTTACTTTGAAGGATTTCGGGTGAATCATATCCGTATTGGTTTATGTTCTAGGTTTTATTGATCAGCGGTGTAATTTATTGAATAGCACACTAAGAATAGGTATGGGTTTCATTTTGGCAGTTCTTCAACATTCATTGCGTTATTTACTTAGACTAATTTTTAAACGACTTCAAAAAGAAGGAGGTTATCAATTCGACATGTTAATAAAAAAAAAATATGTATGTTCAGGCATAGCTCCAACATTTAAAGACGGATTTGCAAAATTCTTTTTCGATCGAAAGGGGTTTATTCCGAAATGGTCCTATTTAAATTTCATGTAGATGTGATGATGCGTTTCGGAGACAGACAACGGAACTCTCCAAAAAATTACATTAAATCAACCGCGATTGCTGCTATCGTATAAATATGCATTGTTTTGACCCCAAGGATGATGAAATTTCAAATTGATGAGGTACTATAACTAAAAAGAGAAAAATTAAACTTTTTCCAAAAAAAAAACTGACTTCCGGAAAAACACTACAAAGTGAAAAATAACTTTAATTTTTCCGGAAATCAGTGGGTTTTTTTTTTGGACAACTTTTTAAAACATATGAAGCAATAGATTAGCAATTTCCTTCAAAATTACTCAGATTCTGATTGAGAGTGTATTACTCAATTAGAGTGCTGTTTTTATGATTTAATTTTCTTTTGACTATTTGTCAATGGTTTTTGTTTCAGTTACGTTTTTCAATCTCAATCGGGCTTTTAATCTTCCAAACCAATACTTTTTTAAATTCCTAGTCCAAGAAGTATTTTGATATTTCTCACAGGCATTTCTATATTTATTTGTATGTAGTAGATATGTACGAGTATGTATAGATTATATAGAAGATGAAGGAAGTAATCACAAAGTTACTTAAGCTAAGTAACATAGTAGAAGGCATTAATTCTTAGTTCTTTGGAACACTTTACGGTTGACCAGCCAAGGGCCAAGGTTCAGGGGAGAGTCAGGGAATTGTTACGTCTTTTGTTAGTAAAGCAAAGTAAGCTGGTAAATAATGGACACATTACCACAATATCCATTGTTTTAGTCCCAAGTTGGCGGCAAGTTGGCCTTGTAAGACTCATTGGAGGAATTTTGTTTATCTTTCTCTTTGCTTAGTTGGTCGAAAGTTATTACTTAGGTCTGTTTAGGTCGTAGCTAAATAATAAGATCTGCACGGGTCGATCGCAGGTCGGTGGATGGGTGATCATTCATTACATATTGAGACCCTTCTGTCACGTTAAGCCGTTAGTCCCGGCTGTCATTCGTAGATCTTTGTCAGTCGTTACGGGTAGTCATTAGCCCTAAAGTCTTATTACCAGTCTTAACAAGAGTTATCGTATTACCTAGCAAAGAGTATGAGGATCAGGATGCAAAATTCACTCATACTCTATGGAAAAGGGAGGATTCTCCGGCCAGAGGGGTATTGTGTCTGGTGGGCAACTGCCCGACGAATGTTTTTTTTTTAATTTTTTTTTTTAATGGCATCTCGTAGTTGACCTTAAGAGGCCGTGACTATTACTTAACCGGACATTCCTGTGGTTGCCTAAAGCCTCCAGCCAGGGGCATAAACTACTTATATGTACTAAGTGACTGCACGCTGAGGGCACCCCTTGTGGGGTACGGGACTCGGCTCAGGGCATCACTGATAGGGGGACAGCAAGTTGGGACAGGCTAGATCAAATCATTTTCATTATTATTAAGTCTCGGAGAATTTAACTCTACAGGAGTCAGCTGCAGCGCGGGCTGGCAATTCAACGAGCAAGGGACGGTCGGGGGTCTCATCGTTAACTCGGGGTCTTCCCGGGGCGCGAGGACCTCGGCGGCGAGGTCGGAATGACGGTTGTTTGTGTGTGCGAACTGTAATGGTGGCCCTATTGCTTTCTTGGAGGAGAGTAATGGGGTCATCTGGATCGGAGAGAATATGTCTAGGCCGGCGAATTCTACTAATCCTACTGGGGACATAACTAGCGGCCTTCATAATCAGAGGATTGCGATGTTTCTCGGCTTTATCAGGGAAACGCTTTGAGTTGCGTTTCATAAACTGATGGACAGTGGGGATTTTCAGATCGAGATGGAGGATCTTGTTCCGCACGAACCAGGGGGATCAGACGAATGATGTTGGGATGTTGTATTATAAACCAGTAGCGCGGTAAAGTCTGATTGCGCGATGTAGGATTTGTGTGACGTCATGTCTTTGATGCGTTGATCGCATGTGGTGTTGTAAGATGGCGCCACACCAGTAACTAGGTTGTGGATGTCACATAGGCAGTTGTTCCATGTAAAATACGGTATTCAGCTGCCATCGGTTCGACTAGAAGCCGATCCCAATATATATGAGAAAAGGATGGGATGATGATATTTATGATGACGTAATAAAGAGTATTTTAACTTTCAACACCAAATAAAGCTTCATAGTAGAACATTAGTAGTGTTTTACGAAGTCATTCAGTCAAGGAGTCATTACGATCAATTTTACATTTGATACGCTCGGTTGATGATTAACTACATTTGAGAGTGATTACAGCTCAAGACAGAGTACTTATATCTCCCGTTAAGGATTCTTTGGAGAATTTATGTGAAATACTTAAATTTATTGGTGCTCCGCGCGAAGTATTGTCTCTTACGCTGATGGGAATTGAAAAAAATATCGTCGGGGTTTGAGTGTTGTGTTCAATTGCTACTGTATGATGTATATTTTTTGTCGCAATAAGATTGTTTAGTCGTGCACATGTAGATGTCCCTACTATAATATTATAAATGCAAAAGGAACTCTGTATGTCTGTTACGCTTTCACGCTTAAACCGCTGAACCGATAGTCATGAAATTTGGCAGAGATATAGCCCGGGATATGGAGAAGGACATAGGCTACTTTTCCACGCGATAGCCATCATACACGCGGGCGAAGCCGCGGGCAAATGCTAGTACATATATAAAGTTACGCCTTATTCCCATGGCAGGTATAGTTACCGGCACGTAAGTTGGCAAGAGATTTTGTAGTGGGGGAAATTCGCGCATGTAAAAATGTATGAAATGGTGCCTGCGCGAACTTCCCCCACTACAAAATCTCTTGCCAACTTACGTGCCGGTAACTATACCTACTTAGAAACTACAGAACGTCATCCTACTTTCCTACTAATATTATACATGTGAAAGTTTGGATTGAAGTTTGTTTGATCTGAATGGATTTGTTTGAGGAACACAGATAGTTTATAACCTGGATTAACACATAGGATACTTTTTATGCCAGTAGTATGTTCCCGGGGGATAATTTTCGACCTCTACGAAGGCGAAGCCGCTGGTTAAAGCTAGTCTGCTATAATCTTAACACACACTTTGAGTAACTAGTCATCAATTTATTATTGGTTAAGTAAGAAGCAAAGACTATAAAACCACTTGACTGCGCATACAAATTTATTCATTTAAAAAATCTATAATGACAGGACACTTGTTTTTCTTTTTGCAATTGACTGATTTTCATTAAATATTATTATGTGAATTTTATTGAGTATTTTTTATAATGTTAAAATCCATTTTATCGATATCGACTATTTTCCTTTAATCAAGTAGAGCAATCCCTAACCAGGCATGCCTACCCAACTTAACCTTGAACTGATCAATTGCAGCCGCGCATTCTTCCTCGTCCCCCGGCCCGCAGTGGTGAGTCGTGTACTTAGAAGAAATCGGCACATACGCTCTCTAGTGGTTATACAGGGTGATTGGAAGATGGGTGCAAAGCTTTAAGGCGAAGATAGTACAGACAATTTAGAACCATTTAAGCCATGGTTGTCTTAGACGAAGTCTTACCAAATATTTTTAACCAAATTAAGTTTTTTTTCGGAAATTCTCAAAATTTAATGTAAACTGCATAATTATGGCCAAATTGAATGATAAATGAATTCAATTTTTATTTATTTAATTAAAGTAATGTGTAAGCAATCAAGCAAAACATGTTTTAGGCTTCTGTGTCATTAGATATTTTTTTTACAGACATTTAAAGCTCAGAAAAAATAAAAAATTTGGACAATACGTCTTTCCAACCTTATTAAAAAAAAAAATTGGTAAGACTTCGTCTAAGACAGCCATGGCTTAAATGGTTCTAAATTGTCTATACTATCTTCACCTTAAAACTTTGCACCCATCTTCCAATCACCCTGTATACTCGATGGTAAGAAGCCAGTGCGAGGGGAGCCTGAGAAAATCAAATTTTAATTTGTAGGTCATAAGTATCATCATCATCATTATTTCAGCCGTAAGACGTCCACTGCTGGACATAGGCCTCCCCTAAGCTCTGCCATTTCAACCGGTTTTGTGCTTCCTGCATCCAGCGGATTCCTGCGGCCTTCACAAGATCATCGGTCTACCTTGTGGGAGGCCTTCCAACTCTAAATCGTCCGGTGCGCGGTCGCTAAGTACTCCAGAACTTTTCTGCCGCATTGGCTATCTGTTCTGCGAGCAATATGCCCTGCCCACTGCCATTTAAGTTTGACAATTCTTCCGGCTATGTCGGTTACCTTGGTTCTCTATGGATCTCTTCATTTCTGATTCGATATATTATATCTATTGTAATTCTGCAAATTTATTGAGTTCATAGCGTTTAAATAAATTAATGACGCATTTCAAGTTTTATCGATTGACAATCACACCTGAGAAGGTACCTATGTAGGTAGGTACTAAGATGATTGACAGCCTCTCATCTATAGAGCTGTGTGAATGAATCTTCTTTAGAAGAAAAATATTTCTTTCCACTCTAAAAAATAATACCTTGAGCCAGGTAAACCGAAAATTGAGGGACAATATATTTTTCATGAAAATTATTTCGTCTCCTGATAAGTTCAGTCACCTCAATTTAGTGTAGGCTATTTAAATAGTGTCCGTTTAATAGGCGCGGGCAAGGCGACATAAAAAAAAATCTACTAAGATTTTGTAAAAATTCGTAAAAGTAGGTAAGAATTTTGAGCTCTGTTAGGAAGCTTTCATTCTGCTCGGGTATAATTTGTTCTATGAACTAACCGTACGGCAATTGTATTGTAATTACCTGGTGATTACATTTTCCCTCACACTTGCAAAACTTTTTTGGGAAAAAATGTAACATGGCGTAAAAATTATTAGAATCCATTCGGTTACTTATTCTCAACAAACTATACCTATTCAGGTTCCGCATATAGTAAGGATAATGTATAAAAGTATCAAAATTTTCAATCTGTTAGTTTAGGTACCTACCTAATTCAATTTATCAATCAGTTTTTTACAATTTGACAAACATTTACTAGACTTTTTTTTTTTTTTGATTAGCCTACACTGTACCACTGTTGAGAAAAAGCCCCCCAAATCCCCCTAAATGCCTCCAGGCATCCTTTTCCAGGGCCACCTCGATCCAGCCCTTGCAATACGCGTCTAGGTAATCACGCCACCTCTTCTGATGAAATGAATGATACCTTAGAAATTTAAAATCAGAAAGAAATTAGATTTACAAAAACTTTCTTATTGCCATTAAAATGTTAACACGGTTTACTTTTGCAAAGCACAGAAAAAAAAGTTCTTATCGGTACATCACTAAAGTCTGCAATTCGACTATCTATATTTTACATCGCTCGATGCGCCCCCCGCGAGGCACCTCTAAATAATGAATTTAATCATCTTTTTTTATCTGTGGCGGCAACCGTAATTAGTAATTACTTTTTATTAAAAATGCAATGTTTGTTCAAGTCAATTAAACGTTTTTTTTAAATAATTTTGAGTAAATGTAGGTAAGTCATTAATTTCTTGAAAGTGATGTCGCATATAGTCATAATTATTTCGTTAGTAACTAATTTAACGACGTGTAGAGGTATCCCGCATGGGGCTATAAATGTGTCCTAGAGAAAATTACAATAATTGAGTATTTGAAAAATTAAAGATTTTGTTTATAGTTTGACGTAATTAAGAGGAGCTTGCGGTTAAGAAATAACTAATCACAAGGGTCAATCGATCAAGTTAAGCTACGCTTGCAGGAGTAGATTTATGCTTGGTTGATGGCAATAAGCTTGCCCAGCTTGACATGGGTCACGGGAGTGACAATAGCATAACCATGCCCACTGCTGGGACCCAGGTCTCCTCTCAGTGCTCTCACTGGCTCTCACTGGAATGGCCTATAAATCCACCGCGCGGGTCCAGTGCGGGTTGGTAGATGTCATGTCTCCCCATCACTGCTAAGTAAGTATTTAGTTTGTTTGAAAGGAAACACTTTCTAATTTGGATGTTAGGATACAATTTGATAGTAACAAAATACGATTGCCAATGGCAATAGTATTTTGTTACTATCAAATGGGCAATTTGCCAGCATATTCATTTACTGTCCGTTTCCTCGTTTTATAATGTTATTTTGTCATTTATCTACTCATTAAATAAAACATTTCATCGTCATCATCATCATTTCAGCCGTAAGACGTCCACTGCTGGACAAAGGCCTCCCCCATGCTCCGCCACTTGGACCGGTTCTGTGCTTCCCGCATCCAGCGGACTCCTGCGGCCCTCACAAGGTCATCGGTCCACCTTGTGGGAGGCCTTCCAATTTTCGGTGATTGTGGTAGCCGGATCTCTTCCGGGGATTGTTCGCACCCCTTGCCTCACCGTGGCCTTGACCGCTACCGTAGCCAAGGATAGGTGGGCCGCCGGGCACTAGGGGCCATTTACTTCTTGCGCTTGTAATGTGGGGGGGGGGTTTGGTTTGCCATAATCGCCACGCTTGGCAGGCGGCTTGGCGATCGCAGTATAGTGGTAAAATGCATAGAGAATGCTGCTGCCCATTCTCTAGTAAGTCCCTTAGTCGCCTTCTACGACACCTACTGGAAGAAATGGGATGACGCTATTCTTTTACGCCCGGCACCACACGGGACATCAATCAATCATATTTATGATGAAATAAAAAAGTAGTTACAATAAGTTTTTAATAGAAAAAGTGGACTAATAACTAGTACCTAATGCAGTCTTTCATTTCCAATATAAGTGAGAAGTTAATTAGCTAGACTTAAAAGGAAACTGGTAGATAGGCAGGAAACTAGTCCAATACGGGTTGTACGAGCTAGTTTATATGACAGCATGACAGGTGACGTCACTTATAATCCTAATTGCCATCAGACTGGTATACAGGGTGGCCACGAACTTGGAATCGTTGTAGTGTTCATGGTAGAATTTTCGAGATTAGAACAAAATATTTGTATCTATAGTTCTATATTTCGCCGTCTGATAAAGTACACAGAGGCGCTCGTGGCTAAATCATCACAGTCGCACGAGAAAGAAAGAAAGACTATCGAAGGTTAAGCTTGCCGCGGTCGTTTCGTGGATGGGTGACCGTCCATTACATATAAAAAAATCTCCATGCCTTTGAAAACACGCTAAGCCGTTGCTCCCGGCTGCCATTTACAAATTTTTGACAGCCGTTACGGGAGTCAGAAGCCTAAAAATCTAACAACCAGTCTTAGCAAGGGGTATCGTGTTACTCAGTAACTGGGGGGAGGAGGTCAGATAGGCAGTCGCTCCATGTTAAATGCTGCATCTAGTTGGACTGGAAGCCGACCCCAACAAAGTTGGGGAAAAGCTATGCAGATTGATTGGTAAACTTAGTCCTCTCTCTCAACTTAAGGCTCTTATCAGTCGTGGTTTCAATGCCAAAGTTTTAAACGAAAAGACTTGATCAGGTACCTACTATATAATAATAATAATAATAACTATGACTAGAACGGCGTGCAATGATCGTTGATATAACGGTCCCGCATGACGGGAACCTCGTGAAAGCCGAGAAAGATAAACAAATAAAGTATCTTGACTTGGCTCGCGAGGTTGTCGACATGTGGGATGTGGACTCAGCGATCATTGTACCGATAGTTGTTACAGCCAATGGCTTGATAGCCAAGAGCCTCGACCAACATCTGAGGAGGCTCTCGTTGGGCAGCTGGGTCAAGGGCTTGATCCAGAAAGCAGTACTCCTGGACACGGCTCGCATTGTCAGGAGGTTCCTCTCTCTGGAGCCCTGACCGCCGGTAGCTTGGACCTTGTTCCCGATACCGGTGGGCCACTATTTTTTATATTTTTAAATGTTTTTATATAATTTTATACTAATATTTAAAAATGTAATTTATATGTATATTGAAAGGAATAAAGGAAATAATAATAATAATATAATATTTATTTCAGACCAAAATCCATATTCAAAAGACAAAATAAAAATCACTTAAATTCTACATACACAAAACAAAAGGCGACGCACAAAAAGATACACACATACACAATAACACTTATTTTATATATACAAATGACGCACGATGAGTGGTCATCCAGTGCCACATCATTGGACTGTCTACTTTGCTGGCAAAGATAGCCACCAGGCTGTTGGAGCTATCGCGAACTCGCCGCATCAGGGATGCTATTCGTGTCCGCATAAGGGCATAAAAATCCGGCACGCCATACTCCGCGAACATCCCCGATGCGCTGCAAAAGCGCGGTAGCTCCAACATAACTCTGAAGGCGTTATTATATTGGACTCGCAGAGCATTGTACGAGCTCTTTGTATAGCCGACCCATAGGGCGCACGTGTACATAGATTGGCAATAAGCTCTAAAGAGTGTAATTTTTACCTCACTTGTACAACGTGCAAACCTACGGGCCAGCATGTTACATCGAACTGCCAATGCTCTGCGTTCCCTCTCCACGTCCACATCGTCGGACAGACCATCGGTGATCCAATGCCCCAGGTACTTGAACTTCGTCACTCTGGAAAGCTGAGCGCTCCCCAGGGTGACTGGTGGGACAGTGTCGTAACATTTGTTTCCCGCTTTAAAAACCAAAAGTTCACTCTTCGTCGCGTTGTACCTGAGGCCGTGAGCCACCGCGTAATCCTCACAGATACAGAGAAGCCTCCTAAGTGCACTGATCGATGGGGTCAGCAATACCATATCATCCGCGTAGCTGATATTATTGATGCATTGTCCATCAATGGAGCACCCGATATTGGCATTGCTGAGCCCACAGATCAGCTCGTTTACATACAGGTTGAAAAGCTTGGGCGAGCTGAGTCCCCCCTGCCTCACCCCGCATTCCAACCTATATGCATCCGATAGGACACCCGCCCACTTCACATAGTTGTATTGGTTGTTATACCAATACTTTAGCATGGTAATGAGATCGCTTGGAAAGTTCTTAACACCTGATAGCTTTTCCCATAGGCAGTCGTAAGACACAAGGTCGAATGCCCTGGAGAGGTCCAGAAAACATGCATATACAGGTGTTTTCCTACTTACATAATACTGAACAGTCTGTTTGAGGCAGAGGATGGCTGTTTCCGTGGATAAATGCGATGCGATGCGATGTGGATGTGGTGATGCGATGTGTGTTTGTGTGGATAATGTCTTAGTATATTCCGATAAGCCCAAAAGTTCGACTTTCGGCTTCTACTCCTCTGACCCGTAAAGACTGCCTGAAGTGCTGCTAAGAAATAGAGAGTTTTACTGTTTGTAAATTGCTTTCAAAACGGCGAAGGAAAACATCGTGACAAAACTGGCATGTTCTACAACCAAAAAATCGAAGACATGTGACATCGACCCTCCCACACTGGGCCCGCGTGGTGGATTACGGCCCGTTTTCTTTCTCACCGAGAGGAGGCTCGTGGTCGTGGCCCTGTAATGGCGACATTGGGTATAAGCTGATTATGAGGTAATGCTCGACTGCAGGGACCAAAAGTATTACGCGATCCCTGATCTATGGACCCTCCATAACCCTGTTCTTGAATGGTTACCCATCTTTAGGCTGACGGAGGTAAGTCCTGGTTCACCTAAGAGATCACCTGTATATTCTACCGACTGTATAATCAATACATGGCATTTTCATTAATTGCCTTTTTTCTGTAATTTATGATACATTATTATGATTTCGTTTTTACTCAAAGAGATTTCTATGAAGCAAGAGACCATACAATTCCATAAATCAGGCTTAGGCCATTTTTGTGGACGTAAATCAAATAGGACGCTGATCGGCGCACATTTTAATCAAATTCTAATATTTATTCGTTTAGAAGCGAACACCCGCGCGTCTACCTATGTCGATTTATTATTTTTTAATCTGTGGTAAATCTGCGATTTATACTTTCATCCGCTGTTTTTTTTTTTCTGTAAAAATGCCTGTGTCTGACTCTGAGATTTTATTGTTTTTTTGCAATTTAGTAAATTTCAAACGCGTGTTCTTTTATTTATATACCTACTTAAATTATAATTACACGCTTTATATTAGCTTCACTTGTATGTTTGTTTGTATATTTGTATGTAACTGACTCCTTAGAGCGCGATTTTGACCCACTTTAAACGGTCAGATTTCATTGGAACATTATAAACTTATCGAGGACCGATGCCAATACAATAATAAAAAAAAGAAAAAAGAAAGGAAAAAAAAACACGTTTTTGTAGTTAGCAGAACTAAAATTAGAAAATAAATAATAGTTTAAAAAACTAAAACACACGCTTTATAAACCAAACTAAAGAAGGAGACAATTTTCTCCTTTTTTAGTTTGCTTTTTAAAGCGTGTTATTTTTTAGTTTTTTAAACTATTATTTATTTTAAGGTGAACCTAGTCCACATTTTTTGCATACAAACTTCGGGAGTGTTTTACTCCACTGTCTGACATGGCACATCCAAAGTAAAATATGATATCGTTTTGTCTCATTATTAATATTGTCTGTACGGAAACAGAATACTAAAATAAAAACGTATTAAAAAGTTAGGAGCCAACAAAGATTGGTTTTCTTTCTAATTTTACTTAACTTTGGGCGTGTTTAAGTAATAAAAGAAGTGTAAAATCTCCAAAACCAAGTAGGTATCGACAAAGCTCAATTATCGAAAAGTTCAAAGAACTTTATTGGTCTTTGATTATCCATTGGTTTTTTCATAAAACCCGATCTTCCGAAGGTTTTCTCTTAATTTTGTACGACCCTGTTTTATTATTAATGATCCTGCTCACTCAATAACCTTGCACGTGTAGACACGAAGCCTGGTGAGACAGTGTGATTTTTATCCAAGCCCACCAGTGAGTTCGAGCCCGCGACTAATTTCCCCTTAAAAGGTTCAATCAACATAATTAGTGATATGTTTGTAATTATCCTAAACTAGCCGACCTGACAGATGTGCTGTCAAAATGTCAATATTTCATAAATAAAATTCCCATAGAAAATGCACTTTCAGTTTTCTCGAATCTTGTGATTCTTTCCGACAACTTATAAATTGTATATTTCAATTTGCCAAATTGCTTCAGCAGTTTTGAATTCATTCAGTTTTTATTATATAGGATAAATTGATTATAAATACTTGAATACCAATCGTTACAGACCGACATAGAGACAGCAACACTAGAAACTTGGGCAAAGAAATTGTTTTCAAAAACTATCTTCCACCCAACCTACTACTTATCGACTCCCTTTCAGTAATAAATTAAAATAACAAGGTAAACGTTTCAACAACAAACAAAGAAATAACAATTTACTAAAACACGACTTTGTTTAGACTGATATACGAACGAAAGGCGCACTCAATCACTCAAGCACAACTAAATAACACAACCCTAGTTTCCTCGGACTAAAACAGACTAATAAATATACTAAAAACACTCGATAAACATCACTAATACATTTTATTGTCTCGGTCCAGATGTCGCCAATTATGTCGATGGATATGTATTGGGACACAATTAGTACAATACATCGATTTAAGGCCCGAGCACACGTACCACTACCACAACACATTGCAGCGGCAAAATGTGGGCATGCAGTGAATAGTGTCGCTACAACTTCTTGCTGCACTGTATCTTCTCGTCTCACATACCGAAAGTCTTTGACCAGTGCGTGTTGCCAGTGATGACCTTTGGCACTGAAACGTGGTCGCTCACAAAGGGCCTCATAAGAAGGCTGAAAGTCACCCAAAGGGCAGTGGCGTGGGCTATGCTTGGAGTCTCTCTACGCGATCGAATCAGAAATGAAGAGATCCATAGGAGAACCACGGTAACTGACATACCCCAAAGAATTGCCAAACTTAAGTGGCAGTGGGCAGGACAAATTACTCGCAGAATGGATGGCCGATGGGGCTGAATGGTTTTTTTATTTTATTTTTCGCTTTATTTAATTTAGGGACTTTTATATAAAATACATGACAGCCCCATCGGGGGTTTTTTTTTTGGATGGGAAATCATCAAATAACTTCTCCCGCTCTGGGTGGAGCGGGAGGGCGTGTCAGACTTTTACTGACTAAAACCCACCCGTGTTCCCTCAGTTGCCTGTGTACCAGGGGCCGCGGTATCTCTTTCGAACAACCCGCACCCCTGGCAGGCATCGGTCCTTGCGGACCCCACCTATTGGTGCTGACATCTCTTTGAGGCGCGCATGGAAAACAACGCGCCGTCGACCCGGGCTTGGTCCTTACCGGACAGCGAGCTACCCATTACTCGCCGTCCGCAAGCCCGCAGCCCCATCGGGGTTGAATGGTTCTGGAGTGGCAACCGCGTAGCGCGTACTGTTGACCTAGCGTTTTAAGGCCTCCCACGAGGTGAACTGTTGATCTTGTGACGGCCGCAGGAATCTTCTGGATGCGTAAAGTACAGAACTGGTTGAAGTTGTGGTGATTGATGGTGCCCATGTGTAGCAGTGGACATTTTTCGGTTGAAATGATGAAGATAAATAAACTTCTTGCTATTGCGTTGCCGCTAGTCGTTGCTATGTGCTTACATTTCGGCTAGTGTTTGCAGACAGACGAATCGTTGTGTTTGCGATGTGTCTACACGGTTGATTTTGACGGTCAAATGTGGTCAGTATGAATGAACTATTTATTGACATTCACACAAATTAACCCCGTCCTTATGGTGCGTGTGATCTGGCCCTAATACAATGCATCGATTTAGCAACGTTTTTACTAGTGCAGTCCAATTATGCGATTTCTCCGTCGCTACTGATATGAATATGAATAAAAGATGGCTGATGAGATAATAAATCTTTGACGGGTGACAGTCAAGTAGTTGGGCTCGTTATTAATGCATGGGATGGGGCATCAAGTATCGATATCGATAGTTTTGACATTGATTTAACACATCATTACTGCTCAGTGCAGCAGGTTAGGAAACGCCGACCTCATCTACTTTTAAAAATATGATTGACGTGTAAAAGTGTTTGCACAAACCTACTTACATAAATAAAATCATTTATCATCAATACATTTAATTGGAGGGAAAAATACAATTCTTCCTAAAGTATCAATAAATTTCTATAATAAACCAGTGCTTACCTAGCTAAGCAGTGGTTTTAAAAGAATGATCTATTTAAATCTGTGGATAAAGTCTATTAAGGTCGGTTTTGTAATTTTAGTCTAAAAACCTAACAGGAGAAGTTAAAGTAGATTCATTTGACATTTCAAAACAAAGAAATACGAAATATTAAATCAAATTAATATTTGCCATAATGTCAATATCACATATCGATATTATGTAAATGTGTCCCAACACTACTCGCTACTGGTGCTGTCTAGTGTTCATATTATGTAAATGTATCTGTACAGACGTAGGAAGAGGATTAATTTCCAACAACCTCCCGTTTTATTGTCTCACAGTACAAGTTAATTAATACGAATACATCAATATTTAACTTTTACTACCTACTAGTTTTTTACTTACAAATATGACTGTGGAATGATCGCTAATTAAAAATGCGATATTGTTGTTAATTTAATTCTTTTCGCATCCTTGAGCCTAGTGGTTAATTAATTTTCTCAAGGTCATTACACCCTTTTTTTGTTGAAATTAAAATCATTCTTTGCGTAAATAACATACCTAATTACATCAATCTGTTATTATCTATGCCTTGAAAATTTTACATACTTAATTATTGTTAACTAAATTGTTGTATATTAGTGTTCATTTATTTAAAAACCAATTGAGGACCTATTTATTTGGGAAAGGCTATGTACAGTATCAATGAATTTCTAGATGACATATTATGACATTGTAACTTGTGATTTATTTTAGTTTTGATTGAATTCTTCATTGACCGTTATTATTTTTATTGACTTTTCTAAATGTATTTAATAAATTTTATTTTAATTGTAATTGTATAATGTTATAAAAAAAAATCAACACAATGTACTTTATATTGTTATGAAATAAATTACTTATGACCACTGCTCAACCTGATCGTCCGACCCGTGCGGCTGTAATCAGTTAGCCAATCAGATTATCTGGAAAAGAACCTGCCCCAGTGCTATATAGATCCCAAGGAATCTGATGTATCAGATACACGTGTCGTCTATTTATTTAGGTATATATAATAAAAAAACATTGCCCTCCGTCCAAGGGCGCACGTAGATATTTTTATTAAAATTAATATTGTGTAAAAATTTAATTATAAACGTTCTCTCCATGAATTTTGAGGATTCTGCACAGTTCATTATGTTAAACTAATTATTGTTGAAAAGTTTCTTCACGCTTGTCCCTTGTGGGATGAGTAGAAGTGGTATTAAGTGTCAATTATCTTGATCTTTATGTAAAATGTGTAAATTGAATTCAATTTCGTCGTAGACTGAATAATTTGGAGAGCAATGACGTTTATTAATGTCATTGTTGTACTGAGATTCGTACGTTTAGACCTTGCGTCAACTTTTTGATTCGACATCAAATTGATTAATTTTTAACCGACTTCAATACGGAGGAGGTACGCAATGCATCTATTTTTTTTTGTTTGTTTTGCGATATCTCTGCAATTGTTTTCGAAAATAGATTTTTTTATGGATGCTTCAGGTACCACCACCATATACTTAAACTTAATTAACTTTGCTTCGGTAGTTTTCGATAATAATTAGCACGTATTTAATTCTGACGACCCATAACAACTAGCAAAGATCTACAATTAAGTAGCAGCCGGGACCAACACCCTGACGTGATTTCTAAGGCACGGAGGGGTCACCCATCTACGGACAAATCGCGGCAAGCGTAGCTTAAACTGATCGATCGATCCGTGCGCCTGTTATTACTTAGCCACGAGCCCTTCCCAAACATAACACCTATTATGTAACCAAATATTTCATTTAATACACATACATTTTTTACAAAATGGCGACATCGCTATCTTGCCAGTGTTTTCATAAGTCTTCGTGGGTGGACAAATTTATTGCGCCAGGATAAGCATCGCGTACAAAATGCTTGTAATTTTAGCAATTTTTCTTTTTAAGTGGACCCCGCTTGTTTCGAGAATTGGGGACCCTAATATTGTTGAATAAATAAACACTTATTGTACTATGTTGTGGATTTGAAGCATTTACGCTTATGTTATGGAAATAGGCGTGATAATTTGGACAATTTGGGGTGTAGGAGTGACTATGTGCATGTTTGGGGGTGTAGAGGTCTAAAAAGGTCAGCTTTCTTCAACACTACTTGATCTGGACTATTGACCGACAGATAGAATGAAACTGGCAACTGACCAGTACCTATGTATCAACATACGAGCGAAAGAAAGAGCATTTAAACTCACATTCACAAACAGCCAGACCCGAACAACTACTTGTAGGTCATATCACTATTTGTTCCGTGCGGGAATCGAACCCGCGACACGCAGCGCAGCAGTCAATCGCCGTCAAAATTTTTGTATAACCGACGATTATTTTTTTGCGCTACAGTTTTCGCACTGGATAAAAAACTTATCCTGTATTTAGATCTCATGTTGATTGTACATAGCCTAAGTTTACCAATCGGACGCATACATAACACTAATTGGCACAAATGAGACGTTGCCGCCATTTTGATAACCTCCTTACGGCTACACTTGAGGATTAGCAACGGACTCGCATTGTTGCATTTAACTATGATTGCGATTGCTATCAATGACTAACGGCGCCTTTGTTCCTATATTATGTGCTGTGAAGTACTTGTTATGGAGTTTCCCTTCGCTGGGTTAAATGCTACTTGTGTGAATGTTTTGGATATGAGTACTTAATAGCCTTTAAATTCTTTAACAAGACTAGCTGCGTCCCGCTGTTTTAACCGCATAAGTCTCGACCCCGCGGGAATATCCAAAAAAAAAGTATCCTTTGTCCCAATTCAGGTCATTACCAATGTGCCAAATGAAAATGTGAAATCCGATCAGCTGCTTTAGCGTGAAACCGTGACAAACAAACAAATAAATTTAGTTTTGCATTTATAATATTAGTTAGGATCACCAGGTGAAAAATTGGAATGGTACACATGGCTACACATCAAGTTATATAGGTACATTTCCAGTTTACGCTGATCTCGCACTGTACCGAAATCCTACACAATGCGAGATCAGCTTATACTGGAAATTAATAGCTGGATGTGTAGCCGTGTGTTCCTTCTTATGTGATCACAAATGGGTAGAAACTAGATCTTTGAACGAAAGGTCGACGGCCTACTTTTGATACTTGGTGGCACATGAATGCAGGTGTAAAGAAGTCATTTAGAGGATTTGCTCCAAGAGCTATCCGAATCTGCACCCAAAGAGAACTAAAACTAATCGATCCTGAAAGTTTCGACTCATAATGTAACTTTTGAATTCGCAATCGTCAAACTCCCATGTGATTCGACAGGCATCCGATATTTGAAAGTGATAACTTCCAACGAGCAATTCAAAAACCGAACTCCCGAACGCTCCCGATCCGCAAACGAACGCAAATAAAAATTCTGAAGTCGTAACAAATGTCGTCCAATCAAAATTTCACGACGCACATCGTTGGAAACCATAATTAAATTATACATTCATGCATAAAATAGCCGTTACTGTGTTATGGCGGGCCGTGCGTGCGATTAACAGATTACACGATCCCATCCCGACCAAATCTGAGTAGTATTCTTCTCATTTAAATGTATTCTTTGCATTAAAACGACGGCAAGTTTACATCGGTTAAAATCTCTGCAATCATTTCTTATTTTCAATGGCGGCGATGCTACTTTTGTTATTTATGAAGATGGCTACTAATGGCCGTTATTATTTAAGTTGATTTTGGGTGCTTGCACTTTATTTTATGGTAGACGGCAGTCCTTTTTATTAACAATTTATTACGTTTTTTGTGAGACTGGTTTTAAGCAAAGGGAAGGCGCTATAATTGTTGATGCAACTTGATGTAAGATGCACTGTTAAATATAGTTAATTAAGAAAACGAGGCTTTTTCTTATAGAATGATAAGACGATTATTAAAATAATAAATGAGTCGATACAGCACTAAGATTTCAGTTACCTCCCCTCGTCTAGGCAGACTCATTTAAAGTCTCTTAGCAAAAGAAAACAATTGTGTTATTTGCCTACTTGACACTTGACAGACTATGCGAACTTTTTGGTTTAGATTTTTGTATTGCGGTTTTTACTTTTACTATGTAGGTTCATTATTAGTGAGAATGAGGAATAAGTTATCAATTTGTTGAAAGCCTTATGCACTAGAACTTTATAGGAAAATTATCGATAAACGATTACACAAATGCTTTTGAATGAATATGTCGAATATTTTATGACTTGATCCAAATCTATTAATAATCAGTTCGATGTTCAAAAAGGCGGAACATGACCTATGACCGAATCTGCCACAGATAACGCAAGATTAATGACCGACACATGAACGAATTGAACGAATGTTTTATAAGAACAAAACTTTATTGCATTTCCTTTCTCGAGCGGGGCGTGTAACAAAATTACAATTAACATGATTTACAAACTGCATAAATAACACTTCAAATTATTAAATACGACGCCCCGAGACATAACACCAGTTTTACCGTTCCCCTTCAGTGTTGCTAGCTCTTAAATCGAGAATTCCCAGATTTTTTGTTGTGATATCTTGTCGTTGGCGATTTAACGCATCGATGGATTCTGACCGATATGTGTGTTTTTCACATCGTATTAATTACTAAAGATTTTGTGGATCTTTTTTGGCACATAGACATCCGTGATTGATTCTTGAAAATAAAGGTCTCGATACATCTTTATATCTCCCTTACTCAGTGGAAAATTTTCGAATAAACTTGGGGCTCCATTAAACTGTCGCTAAACATTGTTATTTATATTTTTGCAATATCACACCGCGCGAGCGCGAGAGAGACGGTATTCTCTGTCCTTTTCTTAAAGTTATTGGTTTGTTAAAGATTATCTCAACAGTGAAGAGTGCTTTCGATATTGCTTGTTTTACATCGAATATTAATTCTCTGAGAGTGTAAAAAACCCTATAAAGTACAGCAGTACACGTAAAAAGACAAAAACCGGGCACTTTTTTTGGGTTTTGACTTTAATAGTCGCGATCTCGACTACTTTAGACTTTAGTGAGGGATCATTTTATTGCAGAATTTATTGTTGCAAAGGTTACAAGAATTTAGTAATTAAACTCATGAATTTTATCGTTTTCTTTTTCATTTTTTTTATTAATACCCAGGCAAGTACCAATGTGACTACTGACGGCGAGTAATGGGTAGCTCGCTGTCCGGTAAGGACCAAGCCCGGGTCGACGGCGCGTTGTGTTCCACGCGCGCCTCAAAGAGATGTCAGCACCAATAGGTGGGGTTCGCAAGGACCGATGCCTGCCAGGGGTGCGGGTTGTTCGAAAGAGATACCGCGGCCCCTGGCACACAGGCAACTGAGGGAACACGGGTGGGTTTTAGTCAGTAAAAGTCTGACACGCCCTCCCGCTCCGCTCAGAGCGGGAGAAGTTATTTGATGATTTCCCACCAAAAAAAAATAAAAAAAAAAAAAAAAAAAAAAAAAAAAAAAAAAAAAAAAAAAAAAAAAAAAAACTTATTTTAATTCATAAGTGTACAAATTTATCTTGGACATTACTGACGAAAATATCTTGAGGAAACAACAAGGGAACTTATAGTACTTGCATAATTATAAGTCTGTAATCGCCAACCTGTCTTGAGCTTGCTCACCAGCTTGCCACGCTTGCGTGGTGATTAATGCTTTTGCCCTCTTAGTGTGAAAAGACGCTTTTGCCCTGAAGCGGGTCAATAAGAAGCTGGTATTATTATAGTTTTCTTAATTTCTTTTGCACTTCGCTTACATTTTTAAAGATGTTTGTTTTTTAATGTAGCCTGGACCAGGGTTCACGCTGCCAGTGGTCAGGGTTCTAGAGAGAAGAACCTCCTCACTATGCGTGCCGACTCCAGGAGTACTGCTTTCTGAATCAAGCCCTTGACCCAAAAGCGCAATTAGCGCCTCCTGCTCTCTGCTATTAAACGTAACGATTATCGCAGTTTATTTACAAATAATGCAGAGTCCATGTCCCATATGTCGACAACCTCGTGTGCTAAGTCAAGATACTTCATTATTTTGTTATTATAAAAATAAAAACTAATTAACGGGAGTTTATCATAATAATCAAGTAAGTAGGTACCTACTTATATATACTTATCACAGAAACAAACTGCAATCACAGCTTGATTATACCATCAAAGGCTGCTTGCTTATACTAATCTGTACACCTTCCCTATTAACATTAGCATTTTAAAACATAATCGATATCGCATAAGGTGAGTCATTAATCGCCTACACTTTATCGAACGGCGCGAAAATTTACACAAATCACACCTCTCGAACCGCCATTTTTTTAACTTTTTTTTTGTTTAGCCCAACGCACTGAGAACGCGTTCTTCCAGCCGCGGTTTTTTACTTTTTCGCGCCTTTTAGTGTTTTTTTTTCATGTAGACGAAGTTAATGCCGTTTAGGATACAGGGTAAAGCTAAAATGTCTTAAGTGCAGTGTAAAATGGTAATTTTGTGTAGATGCTTGTGTTTTAATCATGTATTTTTTTCTATGAAACCCAACCGTTGTCTACTTAGCATTTCGTATGAAAGATAGCCTATAGAAGAAGAGTGTATTAGTGGTTCAGCAGCTTAATATCATCATAATTGTGCCGGAATAAAACAGTCCGTCGTGATATCAGAAGACAGCCGCCATGCAACCATCGATACGACGCGATACTCACACGCAAAAGTGACCAGCCAGTGTCACTGCAGTGTACGACTAATCGCCGACAGACACTACGCCGACAGATTGAACACCGACAAGACTTTGCTTCGAAGGTACTCTTCCCTAACAGGACACTTCGCCGACAGGACTCTTCGTCGACAGGGCTCATCAGGTAGGTTAGTTTAGAATTGCGACCAACCGCGCGCAAGCCGAGCGAGCGAAGCGAGTGGTGCCGCGGTAGCGGCCGGCAAGCGCTACTTCCATGTTAGTGGCAGTTACTTGACTATTTAATAATAGCGCAAGAAAGAGCCTTGTCGACGAAGAGTCCTATTGGCGAAGTGTCCTGTCGGCGAAGAGTCCCGTCGAAGTAAAGTCTTGTCGGTGTTCAGTCTGTCGGCATAGTGTCTGTTGGCATTTAGTCCTAAACTCATCACTTTTATGTCTTAACCGACCTTTTCCGTGATTTCAGTAACTTCATAACCAAACTAGATGGCGCCACTTGTTGCACAGTCTTAATAATTACCTTTGGGGTGTGGTGACAGTGATGATGAGTGAGTGATGTGATACCTACCTAATGCAGTCAGTGATACTGCAAAGTTACTTATTTTAAGAGCGGTTTTTAGGAATTTTAGTAACATACTTATATCATTGTAATAGACATAGGTAAAAAGATCTTTGGAACCACAAATCCCTTTACATATGTTGCCTATGTAGGGACTATCCTGTTCTATCAACATTATGCATCTTCGTTAAAGTTTGATCAAAATGGCGGTTGAGTCGTTCTTCTTTCCCGCCACATTATATAAACGTGTTATACTGTTCATTGGTGTAGTAGAACTGGTTAAAATGTTGCCAATCAAGTAATTTTTTGCAATTAGCGAAATTGTGAAATCTAAATTGATTTTAATTTAATTATCACCTCAGGCCAATTAGCTTTGTGCATTGACAAGTGGAACAAAACGTTGAATTTATGTCTATGGCAAGTTTTGAAAATCGAATATTAAAAGAGTCCGTATGCTAATAAATGAAATAAAAAAGTCATCAATACTTTATACAATTTTATTTTATTGGTTTCTATTACCATTCTGACAGATTTAAATGAATTTATTTTGTTCTATGTAAATCTGCAGGAAGCTCGTGGATAATTATTTATATGTACAATAACGTTTATTAAAAAACCGTGATCTTTGTTTAATTTTGTTTGACATTACTTACATTCGTGAAATTTTTAAGAATAACACTCATTATTATTGTAACTAGCTTCCGCCCGCGGCTTCGCCCGTGTGGAAGTCGGAAATTATCCCGCGGGAACGTACTACCGAGATAAAAAATATCCTATGTGTTAATCTAGGTTATAATCTATCTGTGTGCAAAATTTCATCCAAATCCATTCAATCGTTTTTGCGTGAAAGAGTAACAAACATCCATACATACAAACTTTCGCGTTTATAATAATAGTAAGGATATGCGGTTAAAATATCATTAAAATCATGCCTTTCATTTCAAATAAAATCATTTATTTCTTTGAAAACATGGGTATGTTTTCAAAGAAATAAATGATTTGATTCTGACATCTATGTATGTACTATACCCATAGTACATACATAGATGTTTTTATAATAAAGTTCTCCATATTTTACCGTCACTAGGGCATGCAAAGGTTTATATTTCCTAATAAAAATCAAAAATAAATATTGGAATTACAAAATAAAAAGGAAACATACAAATAAAAAATGTCAGCGTGTGCACAGCAATAAGAAAAAATAGGACTCTATTATGTCAAACAGAAATAAAAACCAGGATCAAAATAATTAGGTATGTCAATCAGAGTAACCGTAACTATGTCAATCAGTAAATGAATCATCATTATGAAAATCGTCAATCGTGTAATAGGTTTTCTTGTTTAAAATTATTAAAAAGCGGCCAAGTGCGAGTCGGACTCGCGCTCGGTAGTCCGTACTCGTACCAGTACCACCGTACAAAATTTCGCTCTGCATACAAAAAAAAAAATGTAAGAAACACGTGTCTCGGTACCTATCTTAGATTTTTTTTTTCTTATAGTCGTCTTATTAGCACACACACTGTTTAAATGCCTACCTGTCTACCTATTACGTTACTGTATCAAAAGATACAGCCCTGTGACAGACGGGCGCACACCGAAGCCGGTTAGTTAGTATTACGGTTCCGTTGACATCCTTTGTGTACAGAACCGTAGAAAGTTCATTTAAATGTACCATTTTATTAACCCTTTCATATTTGTAACGTATAATTTAAAGCTCTAAACTCTACCTAATGACTCATAAAGGTTGATGAAGATTTAAATTGAGAAATATTATAGTCTGGCAATAAATAGGTATTTTAAATTTAAACTGCATTTTCATGAGTTTTCCAGTCTGGCAACACTTAACATAATTGAAACGCATGTTTGGATAATTGTGTATTTTGCTAAGCTGAAATCGCAATAGGCCAGCCATTATTAGCCGTAAAACTAACGACCAATTCTCGTAATTATAAACGTTCAAAATCTAGTCGCAATCTCAATTCAGTGACCGTAAATGTCAAGAACTTGTAAACATTTAGGAAATATATACCTACTTAGGTATTTTTGAAAGATTGATACTGAGATCAGACTCTGAACATTCTTAAAACTAGTGACGTCACGCAAAATCCTGCATCGCACAAGCAGAGTTTACCGCGGAACTAGCATATTATATACACAACGTCCTGACCACTCCTGACGCTCACCAGACGCAACACCGGTGTGGTCCCCATTCTTTATAGAGGATGAGTGTTGGGAGATGAATTCAAAAAGACTCAAAAACTCCACAAATTACTTTATTAAAATTCAAATAATAAAAATATTACTTTCAAGAGCAACGTTGACGTTTTTTTTTGACACGCGCTCTTGTCCATAGCTTGTTTCGAATTGCCGGCCGGTCGGCCGCCATGTGTCAGATAGCTAAACCATAGATACAACTATGCGCGTGTACAATGAGTGAACTTTACACTATTCCGAATACCTCTACAGATTTAGTATTGTTTGGTTTAATTTAGTATTCTTCAGAGAAGTCGAATCAGTGAAGGTAGACAGGATGCGCTCAGGCTAGGTGGAGCGAGGATCCTTGCTGCGTGGCTGGTAGCAGCTGGACAGACTGCAGTACATTAGCATTGGACTGCTAGGTATATGCTAAAAATTATGAATATAAATGATTGCGGATGATTACAAATCTCTACTTCAGGTTTGATCAAAATATTTTTCATGGTAACCTACCTACTTAGGAAGTAAAAGGACGAAATGATTGCCTCGTTGGTCTATAAACGCGCAAGCGGAAACAAACTAACAACAAACAAATTTTTTAGTGCCATATAGCCCTGGAGAGTTTATCGACGTCCAATCGTATTACACTCCAGTGGTTCAAAGGGCACAGTGGATCTTTAGGCAATGATGCCGCAGATGAACTTGCGAATAGAGGCTCTGATATGAAACTGCAAGGCAACGTGAAGAAATCCTCGGAACAGTGAGGTCGCTCCGTGAAGCCTGTGAAGCTCCCAGGAAGCTTCTGTGCTTTTGGGCGGAGCTAGGCTGGCTTTGTTAGCCAGAATCCCTACGCACAACGGACCAAATGGGAGTCTACGTGTGGAAAAGGGAGTCCCATCATCATAGTCGCAAGCGCTACTGCGGAGCATGAGAATTCGAACCTAGGTCGAGCAAAGGTTTTTCCATCTGGAATTTCTCAGTACCAGCTCGGAGTCTATATTTCCGCCCGGTTGATGGCAATAGGCTCAGAATGTGACTGTAGATAAGGTACCTCTGCTTGACATTTCGGGGGAACAAGGCGTGATGTTATGATTGATGTAGACGAGACAGTCATATCAAATCAAATCAAAATATTTTATTTCACATAAACCTGCATAATGGGCATGGGCATGGGCCGGCTGTCCCTGAAAACCAGCGCTGGGGCTCTGTCTTGCATAGGGTCGCAGCATAATGCTGAGTGATAGCCGTTTTGCGTGGATGTGACGCATGTTTCCCTCAACCTTTTCTTATTTATTTTTTTGTGTTCCTTTTCTTTTTGCGTCATGTTTACCGCAAATAAACGTTTTTTCTTTGTTTCTTTCTTCTTTTCTTCTTTATGAAACGTTAGAAGCTAGGTGCACGGTTCCAATTTGTCGCTTCCTAATCCTATGGAGAAGAGCCGGCAAGACACTCCACGGATACTCTTTTAAAAAGGCTTTTACAATGTTTTCAAATTACAGTAATAATAGGTATGGGAGGACAGTGCAGGCCTGTCAATAAGTAGGTACCAGTTTCTTAGAGGAATGAAAATAAATAATAGAAAATCGTCTACAAATCTACAGTCTGTAAGGCCTACAACGTTCTCTAATTCCAATATATAAAAGAATCTACATAAATACAACCAAGTAACATGATGTTTTCTTTCAAATTTAAACTAACTAAACAAATAAATACAAAAACAAAAGGACACTTAGGCGTCGAAGTATTCGTCTGCATCGCTGTTATCAGGAAATGGGCCCAGAAGACTGGCAGCATTGCCACGTTGAATGGCAATGCTAATTCTTTGGCCAAAGAACGACCTAGCCCTCTGGTCACGTGAAGTGTCGACTAACCGGCGAGAAATTTCCTTAAAGACGTGCACTCGGGCCCCATGATCCGAGCGTTTCGACCCCAAACGGCTCAAAACTGTAGTTACCCATACGGTTACGGTATTTACGCCGCTCGAGGGTCTCAGCAGCCGCAGCAGCGACACCAGCACAGCCCGCCGTGCTACGCCGTTCAACGCATCAGTCAAACACGGCGCTTCAAAATCGACCAGTGAGGAAGATAAAAGGTTCCTGGTTAATTTATCCGTGCTGCGAGGAGAGGAAGGCCGGTAAACTTATACTTGAAATTTTGCGGAATTCAATTCTTTCAAATTGTTTTCTCAAAACCAATACTCACAGTTTTCAATTTCCACCATGAATACATTCACAACTTCGGAACTAAACACAAAAAATACAAGTGTCCCCAAGGAGCGAGCGTTTAAAAGAAACAAACGTGATAACTTTCGGGTGCTGAAAGTCTCAAACTAGTTTGCATTTTCAATTTTAAGACGATTTAAGTTTTAAGTTCACTTTAAGTCGTTGGAGATTCCATTCGGAAGGGATTTATCGTTAAATGGTTCTATTGCGGACATTTTGGCGAAAAAAATATGTGTTTGAGGTTGAGTTTGATATTGTTAATAATAAATAAAGCGGTTGGGAAGAATAAGTCACACGAGAGGCAAAACTGACTTATGCCCCCTACTATTAACCTATATAAGTTTGTATGTTTGAATGTTGAGATGCTTGTTACTCAATCAAGGAAAAACGGCTGCATGGATTTGGACGACAAACAAACATACAAGTGAAGCTAATGCTTCACTTGTATGTTTGTTTGTATGTTTGTAACCGACTCCTCAGGGCACGATTTTGACCCACTTTAAACGGTCAGATTTCATTTAAACTTTGTAAACTTATTGAGGACCGATGACAATTCAATAATTAAAAAAAAAAAACAGAGAAAAATTGTAAAAAATAAGGGAATAAAAATGAAAAAATCACGCTTTTGTAGTTAGCAGAACTAAAAAATAGAAAATAAATAATAGTTTAAAAAACTAAAAAACAAGCTTTAAAAACTAAACTAAAAAAGTAGAAAATAATTTAATTCAATTAAAAAGCGTGGGGTGCTTGACATTAATTAATTGATTATCAAAATACCTCAAAAAGCACCCCACGCTTTTTAATTGAATTAAATTACTATCTACTTTTAGTTTGGTTTTTAAACTATTATTTTAACTAGGATTTTTTATTCCGGTAATAGGTACGTTTTCGTGGGATAATTTCTCACCTCTTCGCGAGTGGAACCACTGGCTGAGCCGAAACCAAAAGCTAGTATTCAATTATATATCGGCGCAGGATAGCTTTTAAAAGAAGTTGTCATATAATTGGTCTAGCAGCTTCAATATCATAGACTGGCGGACTGTCCCAGAATATAGCAGTTCGTTGTAGACGTGGTAAAACGGTGGCTGCCCTGACATCATTATTTATTTATTTATGCTTTATTGTACACCAGAAAATACATAGCAAAAATAAAACATTTAAAAACTAAAACATAAATGGCCGGCCTTATTGCTTTCTGCGATTTCTTCCAGGCAACCTTGGAATGGACAGTGATTGCGTGGACATAAATATGGGGTTGTAATTGGTGCATATTATAAAACATACTATAATAGATACATAGATATATATGCTGTATAGTAGATACTTATATACATACATACTAAATATAAAAGAAAAGAAAATAAATGACAACTACAAATTATTACAGCTATCATCAGAAGACGGCGGGGCCGCCAGGCAACCATCAATGCGATGCTCTGCATAGTGTATTATGTATGACTCTGCTAGAGTGACTATAACTAGCCAGTGTCACTCTTATCCCACCTTTTCGGTGGTTTATAGTACCAAACTCCGTTACAAAACAAGATGGCGCCACTTGATACGGCGTCAATTCTATCAAGTGATATTTAGCAGGATAACTAACTGCTATTGATTTTGTTCTAATGACAACTTGACAACGTGATAAAATTTGTCGGTCTGTTTTCCAAATATTGCTTTTTCGTTAAATATTATAAAAAATAGTAGCAGTAGTAAATCATTATTTAAATTTATTCTTAGTGTTTAAAAATATTTTTAGAAGGGCAAAATGTGAATTAATGGAGGTTCGATTAAATACATGCCAAAAAGTAACAAATCAGCCAGAGCCCTTTTGATACCAATTTCATTCGTCTCGTGAACACAATGACATAGATTCCATCTCACTGTCCCATTTACACCATCAACGTGGGAGTAATCGGCCATCTTTAATACCTACCGTGTAGCAACCCTAGTCTTCAGGGTTGTTAAACACAAACTGCCGTGTAACATGCGAGTGAATGTCGCAAAGGTGTCAGGAATGCGGCATGCCCGCCAATTAGCGTGCTGCGAATGAGACCGGTCCCATTGGCGGGTTTAATGTGCCATCCGTGCCGATCAGACTGAGGTTATGTGATGTGGAGATTCTTTTTTTAAGGAAAGTTGTTTGTGATATTTGGTAATGGATTTAGAGCCTGTAGGAATAGTGTTGTTTAATACGAGAAATTGTGTTTTATACTTAGTGGTAACTTACTTGTGGTAACTTATCACCAGCCAGTCAGTCCATTGATTTTAAGCCTATTAAGGTGGATGCCCGCGAAATTAATTTTTTTTTTCGTTTTTCGCAATTTGCAGGTCAGTGTCACCCTGACACTGACCTGCAAATTGTTAAAAACGGACACCAACACTGTCAGGTCGTTTGTTAATTCAAATATGATTCGCGACCGTAACAAGAATGGCTTTAGAAAAAAAATCATTCAATGAGGGTGTGTTCATGAATTTCAAGCCACCAGTTGGTGCCACTTTGATAAGAGGTCTTCCAGTTCGATAATGAACTTAAAATATTTGATGTCATTCGTTTCATTCTTTCGTTCACCATTCAGTCCGTAGGCGCTTTGACATTTTTGACAGGTGCCCGGACCTGACGTCTCAGTGCTGCCACGTAGTGAACGTCATTTCAGAACACCCTCATTGCACGCCATTAAATCAAAATCAAAAGTAATTTATTCAAACTAGCCTGGGAGTCGGCACTTTTTGAACCTAAAAACTACATAAAACAGTCCCTCAAAACGCCCGCTCTTCCCCATTTCCTAGTGCTTTAGCTAGGAAGAAGAAGTGACGTAATAAACTCCCCAGAACATTGAAGTCGGTTCGCAGCGGCTCTTATCCAGCTGCTACCTGTCAACCTGCGAAGATCGTCGCTCCACCTAGCCTGAGGCCTCCACTCAAGAACACGTCTACCCAACGGTCATCGGTTTTACGGCTAATATGACCAGCCCATTGCAACTTCAGCTAGCTTATTCCGTGAGGTATGTTGGCAACTTCTGTTCTCTGTCGGGTCACGCCGTTCCGGATTCGATCCCACAGAGACTCCAAGCATAGCCCGTTACATAGCTCACAAGAAGAATTAGCGAAATAATATTTGACTTTTTTAATAGAGCGACTGACTCCTAGATATAATTATTATTTCGTATACCTACCAAAAGGTTATAATCATCCTCTGCACAAAACTTAGGACGTCTGGAAAGTCTTTTCACAAAAATAATATAAAACTTATTATATGAGGTTCTATTTTTATTATACCATCAACAAAGTCTGTCTATCATTCGTCAAACTAATTCTAAACAAAGACTTCGCGTTTTCACGACATTTTAATTTCCCGCGGAATTTGGCAGCTGTCATTTAGTGATTGACATTTAAAAGAGAAATTTCGTAGGCAAAGGAAAATAATAATGAATCCTATTGCTAGAGTATCAGTCTGATATTACATTACGATGAATTATATTGTAATATAAGAACTGTGTCACAAAGGAATCACTTTTGAATGAGCAATCATTCGATGATGTAGAACTTTCTATTTCGTTTGTCTAACATTTTATTATTGCCAATATATTTATACGTCCCCTAAATGCTATCATAACTTTTATGACTTTGGTTTTAAGGTTCAAAATTGACAGATTGTTTTTTAGCAGCGCTTTGTAAAAAAAATACATGACATCAAGTACTCTCGTGTCAAAATTGTTCTTTTCATTTTAACAAGTGCTGTTACGAAATCTGCTTTATTAAAAATGGTTGCAACGTCTCATCATTTAATTTATTTTCTCCATTATTATGTACGTACATTTTTATGTTGGCAACATTGTTAAATAATTGCTGGTAATGTTTTTGTTTCACTTTTAAAAACAATTTAAGTATGCTTGTTATTATTAGAATTACAAATCTTAGAGATTACATCTTTTATCTTTATATCTTGTGTTTAGTAAACGGTCTACAAATTATTCAATTTGTTTTAGAAAGGTTTTATACCTACTGTTTCTCGTATTGCTTTTTTTTCTTCATCTAATTTCTAAGTCCGTCAACGAAGATATGGGCCCATCCGCAAGTAGTTGATCCGTCAAAACAAAGGTCAAATAAAGTTCGTATGGCCAATTACATAACGGGAGTAGGGACAAGTGACAACTGTCAATTTATTCTATTACTACTATTATTTATGCATTTTAAAATAAAAAAGCACCAAAACGGTCCAGCAGTTCTGGATGAACTTAGCAACGAACAACATTTCGTTTTTATTTAAATATAGAAGATATTTAAAAATACCTGAAACCTAGTATACTGCTATCTGAAATCGTAATGAATGTCAAAATGACCACCCATCCGATACCGACCTGGCCTGCCGCCGCTTTTGTCAGACACATTTAAAAGTAATAAATTTATTACAATGTATTTGATTACAGAACGGGGTGTCATCAATTTTAAATTTCGAGCGCAACAAAACAAATTTAAATTTCGATTCGTCGAATAAAAGCGCTGGATTGGATAAAAGGTGTTGCCAAGGACGATTTTTTTTCCTTTATGTATGGAAACTCGTAGGGAGGACAGAAATTAATCATTAGTATCATAGGCGATAGGAAGTTTAAATATAAAATATACCAAATAATTTTAATTTCAGAACTATAACTAAGGCCCAGACATACAATAATGAAAATGGACAGCCACAATAACGACGAATGACAACGTTAATAACATCGTTCCATTACTTGTGTACCGAATTATGCAACATCCTGGAATATGAGAAACATTACGATTGATAAATTACCCAAATGCATGAAGAAGCCTCCTCGTGTAGCGCAATTTGTTCCACCAGTAACTCGAATGAACCGAGCGCTCGGCGCATCCTGGACAGTCGCACCCAATACCTTGATGACTGACTAATTCTTCCCTTGCGGTAGTAGGGCTAACGCGACCAGGTTCCCACCAGAGTCAAGCAGCTTGCTGTGTTTCGTCGATTCGTGGGAGTTCCAGTACCTTATACAAGAGTGAACAGGCATTTACTAGGCACGCTCGATCCATCATAGACCTCATTAATCGCTTTCCATCAGGCGTGATCGAGGTCAAGAGCGAGCCCATTTAGTAATATTAAAAAAAAAACAATCTCACACCAAATATTTAATTTAAAATATATTATGTAGGTACTTTAAAATTTCACCCAGGCCACCCCAACACAAAATGGATGGCCAAGATGACAGCAAATAAAGTGTCGCCAGCATCGTTTGTTTAGTATTTGCATATTTTGCACGACCTCCTGTTATCCGATACTCAAAATATTCTGTGTGGGAGATAATTTTGTACGGTTCTATATCGATACATTTTATTTTTGCGAAAGTGATTTTGATTTGTGGTTATTTTGTACGAAAGTGGTGTCGTAAAAGGATATTATTGAAGGTACTTTATTAGCGTCTTAAGTCTTTTTAGGGTTCCGTCCCACTAAGTGCCAACGGGATCCTATTTTAGTACTAGGGTCCCGTAATATCGATTTGTTGCCAGACTATAATATCTCTCGATTTAAATACCTATTTATCTCCCTTTATGAGTCATTAAGCTCGGCTTAGAACTTTAAATTGCACAATACAAATATGAAATGGTTATGAAAATGGTGCATTTAAATGTCCTTTCTGAAGTTCTGTACTCAAAGGGGTCCAACGGGGCCCAATTACTAAGGCTCCGCTGTCTCTCTATCTGTCCGTTTGTTCTCACTGGTTCGATTCATTAGTTCGATCATCGAACTAGTGAGATTTTTTTTTCTCATTTGTTCGACCGTCGAATATGAGTTGTATCTTTTGAACTGTAATAGGTAGACATATGACACACAGAGTATGTACTACTACGGCCGCTATTTATACAATGAATTAAAAATAAAATTAAATAAAAAATTCAAGGAGATCCAACTAACTTTTTTTGACATTTATAATATACGTGTGTGGTGTTAAATACTGTACGATAATACGGAACTCTACGTGTGCAAGACAGACTCACCCTTGGCCGCTTTTATTAGTGAGGCAACATTTTTTGAGCTTAATTCTTTCGGCTACCTTGCTTGAGCGTTATATTGATTCGGAGAAAAAAGGTTGTTGTACTGTAATCCGTGTTGATGGTTTCTTATCCTATTACTTAGCTCCTGTTTTTTTTTTTAAATGTTCATTGCTTTATTATTGGGTAGGAGTTTGAACAAAGTTGTTTGTAAAGCGTCAATGGACTTTGATAAAAAAAAATCAATGCTTTCGCTAATAATCAGTTGGATGTATAATTGGGAATTAAATTTTAAGATAACACAAGATAATTATGAATCATGGTGAACAGAGCTTCTGTTCACAAAGATCAAGAGGTTTGTGGATTACGCCTCACGGACTCTACTACAGATTGAGGGCCGATTTTACAGAAGGTACCAACCACCCAACCAACTATGGACCAACAAATGCATGCCCTGGTCCAGGGGCCCTACTCTGTAAGTCCGTCAACGAGGATACGGGCTCCTCCGATTAATTAAATTTATCGGAAGGACCAAAACACATCGGGAGTAGGAACTGTCAAATCGTGCTGTAATCAACTAATCATTCTAAGGTTGGGACCCAAACTAATCTGTCCGTAGGTGATATCGAGCCCTCCTGATCAGAAGGTCTAAGTAGCTAAATGTCCAACAGGATATGGAGTAGGAATTGCCCCTTCGGCCGAACGGATCATACTTAGTGAGTAGACTTCCAGGAGATAAACCAAAAATGGTAACAGAATAATCGGAACTGAAGTAATCTGCCAAATAAGGTAACCGTAACTTACGCGAAGGAAGGAACACATATACAATAGCAATCGATCGCAAATAATTTCATTTTGACAGTTCAGCCACGTTCTTTGCTGTATTTACGTCGTTGAGAAGACGATTTTTTCAAACCTATGAAGCAATGGATTAGGAGTTTCCTTCTAAAAGAAGAAAAACTAGATTATAAGCACATAAAGTTCTACTATTCACTTCTATAGGATATTATAATAATCAAGCAACATTCCTGTCTTAACCAGACAAGTAATTTAATCATATGAACTACTTAAAGTATTTAATAATGGTAATTCTCAAAAGTATAAGATATTTTCTTAAATGATTGCACTTTAATTTACATACAGATATGGTTTCGTTTATTATAAATGCATATTTAAACAGCAGATTAAAGAGAGGACATAATTAACTTAACTTAATTGGAGGATTAAGTTAAGTTGACATAAAAATGCTTGCCGAAATAAACTTAAAAGTGTGCCGATTATAAATATGAATTTAGTAAGATCTTGAAATGGCGATTTGATAAGAAAGATGGGACTACTGATATTTGGCTGCATCAGGACTAAAAGTCAAGCTAAGCATAGTTGGGACAAGTCTAACTAAAGTCACACCTTGTCCCCATGGGGCTAGGCAGAAACTACAGTGAGCCACCTGTCACAATCTTTTCATAGGTACCTACTTGTTTTAATAATAATAATCCCTTTATTATCAGGCAACTAAGGCCCATAGATAAAATACACAAAAATAATCTTAAACAATAATAACAAACTAATACATATTAATAAACAGCTAACTATAACTAAACACGTAAAGTCGTCGGCATCGTTTTTTGCTGCGAGGTGTCACGTAACCGTCCCCGGAAACGTCGATATACGACACCTTTCGGCCAAAAGTCCTCTTTCAAGCAGTGCTGTAGATGGTGCGTTGGAACTCGTACCACGAATGACTTAAAGTTGACGTCGTGGCGCGATTCCAACCTTTCGACCCTCAAAGTCCAGTTGGTCTTCACTTTCAAGTACTGCACCACTTCCTCAATCTTCGTGGAATGATGCAGACGCGAAATGTACAGCTGCGTCGTAGGTACAGCAGGGCGCAGCAACATGCTGGGTCCACTCGGTGCGGTACCGTACAAGTTACGAGAGCAGGGCTTCTTCTTCTTCTTTTCTACCTTCGTGAAACCCTCCTCATCAACTAGGCCGGTTCTTGGCAAGGAGCTACGGACCGCAGTCAGGGCAGGTTGAGTACCCTTTTTCAGGTTTTCCCCTTTTCCGGTTTGTGCCGGCGTTGTCCGGTTTTGCTTTTGGTGACTGGAAACGCCTGGATGGGAGGACTTATAGGGACCATTTGGTGACAACCAATGCTAGGTTCCTGACTGCCTGTAACGACTTTGAAATATTTAAGTAGAAATGACATCCATGAAGATTTTTGAAGAGAAAACTTCTTTAAGTGCGTTGAGCAGTTTTTGGGTGAACAAAAATCATGGAACTCGCGTCATCGTCACCGAACGCTTAAGCACACGGATGAGTCCCGCGTTGATGTCTTTTAGAAGAGTCCCTTTCTTTCATTAGGAAATTCTAATTCTTTTATCCCTTTCTTTCCCTTTGTATTTTTACTGTAAAAATCTGTGCTGTTACCTTTAATGGCTGAAGTCGATCGCTCGTTAATTTATTTATTTAACCATTTATATACACACATATAAACAGACAAGAAGAAAGGAACACAAAAATACATACATAGGTAATGCTTATTTCTACAGAAATCTCTTCCAGCACACCTGCGAGAGCAATCAGGACCCAAGGACCCAATGTGAAATCCTGTATTGACGATTCAAAAAATTCTGTCGTCACTCCTGGAGTCCCACTGTTTTTTTAGGAGGGAAATCATAAAATAACTCCTCCCGCTCTGGGCGAAGCGGGAGGGCGTGTTAGACTTTTACTGACTAAAACCCACCCGTGTTCCTTCAGTTGCCTGTGTGTCAGGGGCCACGGTATCTCTTTCGAACAACCCGAACCCCTGGCAGAGCCATGACGGTTAACCAAGGCACGGAGGGGTCTTTATATCTACTTAATAGATGGTCACCCATCTACGGACACACCACAGCAAACGTTGTTTAACCTTGAAGATCGAAATTTGTGGCTTTTATTATTATACCATGATCCCCTCAAAACAAAACCTATGTAAACAAATAAATAAATATAATAAATAATGTATAAAATATATTGTATATAAACCTACGAGTATGTATGTATATTGGAAATTCCTATGCAAATATCACGTTATAATATGACATCCGACACCACTGCATCTCATTAAGTAGATCCAAAGATACGCGATATTTTTCATACTTTAATAAGCGCCACGAAAATACGAAACTTATACAATTTGTATGTACGTAATTGCCATCGCATTCTTGAAAACATAGTATAACAGCGAAGTATAAGTTACATTATAATGTATTCAAGCAACCCAGATAGTGTAAATCAATTATAAATCGTTCTCGAATGCAAACGACGGAATGGACGACTAAACTTATCTTGGAACACGTTAAAAATCTTTTATTTGGGTTCCTTGGGTAACCTTAATAGTGGCTTTCAAGTTATTGATTTGTAATCCTACTATTCTACTTCCTCCTAAAATTATATAAAAGTAAAAATTTGTATGTTTAGATGTTTGTATATGTACCCTCTTACTTACTGTAATAAACACAGAAATAAAGTTATTCCAAGTTTAACCTATGAAGTCGGCTAATGAGACGCAATTGATTTTTCTATTGTGTGGGACCGCCGGATTTCATACCTATGAAAATGTATGGTTATTCCTTTGTTATTCCTGGCGTAACTTTATTCCGTGTTTATTAGTAAGAGGGTTAGATATTTGGATGTTGATTATTCAATCACGCAAAACGGCTTAACGGATTTGGATGAAATTTGGCACACAGATAGTTTATAACCTGGAATAACACATAAGATACTTTTTATCGCGGTAGTGTGTTCCCGTAGAATAATAATCGACTTCCAAGCGGGCGGAGCCGTTGGCAAAAACTAGTATAACATAATTTTATTAGATGTAAGAAGTATTTATTCAGAAGCCCGAATGTCTGACAAGCATTCTTACCGACAGGTATCCTGTTACTCAAGTCAGTGGGTTGTAGAGGTCAGAAAGGCAATCACTCTACTTAAAACACTGGAGCTTCCCTAACAGGGGTAAAGACTAGGCAGATAGATACTTTTATTTAACTAGCTGCTGCCCGCGGCTCCGCCCGTGTCAGTGTTGAAAATAATTCGGAAAAGGCTTCTCTGGCCTAAGGAAAAAAAAAAATACAAACTTTCAACCCCTGTTTCATCCCTTTACGGGGGGAGTCTCGTAAAATATTTTACTAGCTGACGTCTCCTACTCATAATCTACCTCTGTGCCAAATAGCATCTTCGTAGGTACAGTAGTTTTTGAGATTTCGTTATTAATCAGTGAGTGTATGAATGTAGATTAGCATTGAAGCCGATCGACACATAGCCTGGAAAATCTGGGAATCCATTTAAACATCTTTCTAAGCTCGAAATACTTATTCCATCTGTTTTGGATGTTTTGATAAGTTAGGTAGAAGGGAAGAACTGTTTGCTAGCTTAGGCATAATGAGTCTATAATGACGTTCCCTCTGCTCCTCTGTTCCCAGGCCTCCTCTCGGTGAGAGGCTCGTGCGGCATCCACCACGCAGGCCTAGTGCGGGTTGGTGGATGTCACATACCTTCGAATCTTTGGTTCTAAGATGCAGCATAAGTGAAGAATTTTTTTACTCAAAGAAGGTGCCTGTCTGGGTCTGATCTCACGACCTACAACTCGTAAGTCGGGGTGAAATGGGCCACCACTGCTAGCTGTAAGTGCATATTACACTATCCAATTTCTAGAAACTTAACTAGATAAGACAAGACATTTATTTGTACAAACATGAGTATACATACAAGGCATGCTGGTTGTTTATAAACAAAAAAGATCCGTCGTGTTCAGCATTTGTGGCATACAAATATTTAAGTAAGAAAATTCATTCATGGGTATTTAAAACAAAGCTAAAACATTTAAAAAAAATCTCACTAACAATAAATTGTAGATTTTAATTAAATAGTCCTATAGTCGAATCACACTCTAATTAACAAATTAGAAGCTAGTGATAACACTGGACTAAATCTAATTCTAAATCGTCAGTTGACTCATAAGCGCGTATGAAATATAATTACATTGGGATGCAACAATTTAGTAAAACGTAGTGCGGTTGGGACCTTCTAATCTCACTAAATAGGATCCAACCGTTCTAATTTCGATTACATCTTCCGATTTCCTAATTCGATTTCTAAAAATTGGATAGTGTAATACCCACTTATGATGTCTTGTACAAAAGTATTGTGCGGAACCATGTCTCAATCTCCCAACCTGTATACCGACCCACGGCCCATAATTTAACATATTTGGTGCCGAACTCTTATCTAAGTCGCTTTATTGGGTATCTGCTATCGTCTGTTTTAGACGTTCGATGTCAAACGCATGTCGGTACCAAATAGTGATTATGTGGGTACTTTAGTGACGTCATAATACATAAATTAGTTGGTAATGGGGTCGGTTACCTTTGGAAAGCAAGAGTGATTGTGAGGTTGTACTTTTAAAGAATTGGAATGTGTTTTGAATTGCAATTAAGATGATCTTCTTTGACATGGAAACCCAGGATCTCATGCGTAGCAGTAGCGCTTAAGGTGAATCTAGTCGACCTTTTTCCATACAAACTTCGGGAGTATAATACTCCACCGTTCGACAATGTACATAAAAAATTAAACATGGTATAGTTTTGTGTCATTATTACTATTGTCTGTGCGGAAACAGAATACTTAAATAAAAATCCATTCAAAAGTTATGAGCCAACAAAGATCTTTTTTCTTGCTAATTTATCCTAACTTTGGGCATGTTTAAGTAATAAAAGAAGGGTAAAATCTCCAAAACCAAGTCAGTAACGACAAAGTTCAATTATGGAAAAGTTCAAGAAACTTTATCAGTTATTAATTTATGTAGTGGTTTTTTCATAAAACCCGATCTTCCGAAGGGCTTTTCTTAATTTTTTACGCTCTTGTTTTACTATAAATGACCCTGCATCTCACTCAATAACGTTGTGCCTGTAGAATAATGTCTAACTGCTCAACACTGGTACTACCTACCTCTGTCGGACACGATGCCTGGTGAGGTAGCGTGCTTTTTAGCTAGGCCCACCAGTGAGTTCGAGCCCGCGACTAGATTCCCCTTAAGCCATACTTACATTTTTAAGTGTTTTATTTTGTGTTTGTAAATGTATAGTACCTACTTAAAGTATTAGTGCACAGGTCTCAATATTTTCCAATATTTTGCAAAAGACACTCAAATATTTGAAGCGGTACTTTAACGTTTGTTAGCAATGTGGTGAAATGGATAAGAATCTTTTTTTTTTTAATCTGTAGGTATTGTTTGGGGTTCGCAAAAAAGCCGGCCAGATAGGCTTTATAAATATGTAAATACTTAACCACCTAATCTTAGACATTTTTGTCATTGTTAAAATGTGTTAGTAATAATGCAATAAAATTGATAACTTTATTTTTTATTTTCCATTAAGAATCTAGAACTATGTCCTTATTTTTTGACATAATATTAAGTGATTTTTTACATAAAACTATTTCATTTTAACTATAATCCTTTGCAAAAATCTCGGCAGTAAAATTTTATGTATTCTAGATTCCAATAAAAGTCGTAAAAAATATGTTCCTATTAGTAAGCTTGTGATCAGATCGAGATAAAAACATAATTTAGACGATTGGCTCCTTAATAATGTCAGTTTAATTGATTAATTAAAAAAACCCGTTTCTGGAAATGAGTACTTTTTATGATTTTGGAAGGCAAACAAACAGGGCCTCGTGACTAAATGATAACCGCCGCACGGGTCGATGGCAGGTTAAGCTACCGTTGCCGCGGTCGGTTCGTGGATGGGTGACCATCCATTACGTATATCGAGATCACAAAGCACGCTAAGCCGTTGGTCCCGGCTATCATTCGTGGATGATCGTGATGTTTTTAGTCGTTACGGGTCGTCAGAAGCCCAAATGTCTTAAATACCAGTTTTAACTAGGCCTATCGTGTTACCCATCAACGTGGTTGTGGCAGTCAGTCGCTCCATGTAAAATACTGGTATTCAGCTGCATCCGGTTAGACTGGAACCGGACCATAAAATAGTTGGAAAGAGACAGGAATATGATGTTTGTAGCGACACTACAGAAAAATACTTCGCAACAATTGTAGAAATACAAAAAGAGAAGTGGCGCCATCTACAACGCCACAAGCGAACTACGCAAAAGACGCACGTCCTAAAAAGCCTAGATCGCGCAGTTAAAGTTTACCGCGCGATTTGGATAGGTACAACATCCCGACACCAACCGTCGGGCAGTTGCCCACATGCACAACACCCGTCTGGTCGGAGGATCCTCCCTTTTCAATAGGGTATGAGTGAACTTTACACCCTGTTCCTCATACCTCTATATGTTATTATAAGTTGCGCGCCTATTGCAAAACTGGCTGGTCTACCAACGCCTGCAAAATGGGATTTACATATGCCAGTTTACATATGGGATAATCGACTTAGCGTTTTCCGAGGCAGGTCACTCATCCATGGACCAAGCTCGCCAACCGTTATACCTATGGGACTTAAACATAGCTGACGGAATGTGGGTGCACTAAAGGTGCCCTCTACCTCTGGCATACCTTTCGGGGATTACAGGTGTGATGTTATGTTTTACAAAATGTCCACGTATACACGTATGTAGAAATATCACGGCGGAATTATTTCGAGCAATGGATCTTTAACGCAATGCTTAGCGCCGAGAGTTGCTAATATGCCGCCGGGATTGTTTCGAGCAATGGATCTTCAACGCAATTCTTAGCGCCGAGAGTTGGAAATATCCCGACGGGATTGTTTCGAGCAATGGATCTTCAACGCAATTCTTAGCGCCGAGAGTTGAAAATATCCCGCCGGGATTATTTCGAGCAATGGATTTTAAACGCAATTCTTAGCGCCGAGAGTTGGAAATATCCCGCTGGGATTGTTTCGAGCAATGGATCTTCAACGCAATTCTTGGCACCAAGAATTTGAAATCGAACAGCGTGTTTTTTTGACGACGGACGTAGGGACGTGCTCAATTCAATTCTCAATGCTCGGATCAACGCCGAGAGTTGAAAATGCATTGCATGAAAAATCCTGCAGCGATTTTTTTACGTCTGGCGAACGTGGTCAAAGTAGACTAATATTAAAGCTACTAGCACGAATTACTAGACCACACCACCTCACTGTTACATTGTAGTTAAGTGCTTATTCTAAAATAGAGCTTAAAGTGTGCGAATTACGACAAGATAATAGTTCTAGCCCGAAGGAACTATTAACTGATCTATGTTTTAGTTAATATAACAACAGTTCAGTCTTTTCTGCGCACTACATTGTATAGTTTGATTCTTTAAGGTGAATCTAGTCGACATTTTTTCCATACAAAATTCGTGAGTGTATTACTCCACTGTTCGAGAATGTAGGTACAACAAAAAATAAACATGGTATGGTTTTGTCTTATTATTAATATTATCTGTGCGGAAACAGAATACTAAAATAAAAAGCCATTAAAAAGTTAGGACCCAACAAATATTAGTTTTTCTTACTTATTTAACCTAATTCTGGGCGTGTTTAAGTAATAAAAGAAGTGTAAAATCTCTAATTCACAAACAACTCACTACCGATAAAGCTCAAATATCGAAAAGTTCAATAAACTTTATTGGTCATTGATTTATGCAGTGGTTTTTTCACAAAACCCGATCTTCAGAAGGACTTTTCTTAATTTTTTACGCTCCTGTTTTAATATATATGATCCTGCATCTCACTCAATAACGTTGTGCGTGTAGACTAGCGTCTAACTGCTCATCACTGATACTACCTCTTTCGGACACGATACCTGGTGAGACAGCGTGCTTTTTAGCCTGGTACAAATTAAGCATAAACACTACTAATTCCTACCAAAGTTTCAGAAATATCCATTTGCTAGTTTTCGAGTTCTGAGGTGGCTCCTCAATCCAGATGGCTGAATTGAGGAGCCACCTTCAACACCCTGTAACTTTTGAAGGGTTTTACTACAAATTCCAGGATTGGGGCTACAAATTTGGCTAATTTGGATTTAAAAACGAGATTATCCAAATACTCCTTCAAACGCCGGTAACTCGGCAAACTCAGTAGTGCCAGTTTAGTGAGTTCAGTCACACACACACATCATCACACACATTTACAGCACCTACATCGCACAGATACACGCATACACACACTTTAAATATTAATAATTATGTCACTCTCTGTTTCTTTCTTATTTTCTGAGTACTTCGTAATTGGCGTAATGTTTAGAATTATTAATAATGTTTACTTTTTGTCAGCTGTGAAGATACCTTATAGTAAATAAATAAAATAAAAATAAAAAAAAATTTACTACTAAATATTGGTAGTACAGTCGTTAAAGTCTGAGACATGGCTCCTCAATTCATACGGACACTAATTGTGGTAGTTTTTGTAAGTTTCAGAAGTACATAAGTATTCAAACAATTAAATATGGAATTGCTATTGTTAACGTATTTCAAAAATAATTTGCGTAGTGTATTTTTCTTTTTCGAGATTACTTATGTTTTCAACATATTTTTCAATAAAAAATCATGCCATAATTGGATTAATATATATTTAGCTTATTATAAAACAGCTTGTACAATCATCGTTTGTCTTGAAATTAGTTTCTTTATTAATAATTGAAACTAAAAAAAAAATCCTATTGATTAAATACTAGTTGATGATTAAATTTACACGCTTTACTTCTGACCTTTTGCAGGTAAAAACAAAATAATAACCACTGAGTACGTGTCCGTGTGACATTTTATTACACTGTCGGACAAATTTAATGGCACCCGCTGATAGGGTTGCCATGTTTCTGGTTTATGTGGGAAGGCATGTGCTGTTCTATGTTTTGTTTTTTTATTGTGCAGAAACGTAGGACAACCATATTTGCTCTGTTTTTTTTAATCATTATTAAAATGTTTATCAGTTTTATGATGTGCAATCTGTGTTTACGACAAAATAATAGGCGTTTTCTTTAAAAAGAATGAAATAGGATAAACAGGCATTGTTACACACAATTATTAATATTGCACTATTATAGTAGGTACTTACAAAATGTTTGGAGTTTAATTGAAAAAATCCTACACAACTATACTCCATTTGAAATAAGATTAGACATTTAACTAAACCTTTTTTACAGTCCGATCAACCGATTTTGACTTCTATTGCGTTAGTAGCAAAACAAATGGCAGCTGCAGTAAACAGTTGGTATTGTAACTACTATTTTGCTTTAATTCCATCCTTATATGCCTACGGTATAGAAGTCAGAATCGGTTGAACTGACTGTAAAAAAGGTTTGTTTAAATGTCTAATCTTATTTCAAATGGAGTATAAGTATTTAAAAAGTCATATTACTTAAAAAATCCAAAACTATATAAATCCTGCGAAAGTGGTGCGCTCTGGTGGCCCTACGCGTAACTAATTTTCGCTGACAGCTAATGGCGGATGGGACGCGCAGCGAATCAGTAGACCGGTTTCAGATTATTGAAATACCATTATTTCTACACAGCATTTATCTTGTGAGGACGTGTTAAGATTTATATCTATCTTGCGATTCAGGGTGAAAATAATTGAAAACATCATCTGTCACGGCTGAAAACGTATCCAACTTAAAGTGTTGCTAGGTGCCAAAATTATGCATTCAAAATGTAGGTAGGTAGTTTTATTTTGATGTGATTCCTTGTAAACAATAGGCTGATCCTTTCTCTTCTCTCTCTCTCTCTCTCTCTTCACTCACTTGAGTTCGACATAATTACTTAAACTCTGATTAATAATTTAATTAAAAAGACCAAAATGACAGCTGTAATGTTGACAAAACGATTGCAGCAGTCATTTTAGTTGTTAAAGTTCGATTTTTAACCCCAGATTATCTGACATTTCAAGTTTTTGTGTGTTTGCTTTTGAGAATAGAAGTTTGACATAACACCTGGCAGAATAGTTGACATCGACTTTGCTTGCCATGTGAAAAAATAGAATAGACATAACACCTGTCAAATTACTATCTGGGTTTAAAAGAACGAACTTAAGCAAACAAAAAAATCTGAGTTTAGTAACTTCCCTGTGATCAGGACTGCGAAGCTATAGTGGTTGTGAGAGAAAATCCTCATTTACTTCCTTGTCCATCGTCATCAGTAGGTACCGCACTGCCGTCCATAAGCTATATTGACAAAAAAGCGCAGAAAAATATGAAATGCATGCTATTTAGTTAAGAAACGGATGGTAAAAATTCTAGTAACAATGTAAATTATAAGCCCTTAGTCACTTTTTAGTTTAGTAATGTTGCTTTTTTTTTTTTTTTTGAGGATGGGAAATCATCAAATAACTTCTCCCGCTCTGGGTGGAGCAGGAGGGCGTGTCAGACTTTTACTGACTAAAACCCACCCGTGTTCCCTCAGTTGCCTGTGTGCCAGGGGCGACGGTATCTCTTTCGAACAACCCGCACCCCTGGCAGGTTAGTAATGTTGCTTACGTGCATTTTATCGTAGTAAATATATCAAACCAGGCAAGTTAACAGCGTTTAATTTTTTTTTTCTCGGCATCCACAAATAGTAGAAAAACACTGCTTAGACAGAAAGATAGAGAATTTTTTTTATGATTATGTTTTTTTTTTTTGGGTGGGAAATCATCAAATAACTTCTCCCGCTCTGGGTGGAGCGGGAGGGCGTGTCAGATTTTTACTGACTAAAACCCACTCGTGTTCCCTCAGTTGCCTGTATGCCAGGGGCCGCGGTATCTCTTTCGAACAACCCGCACTCCTGACAGACATCGGACCTTGCGGACCCCACCAGTTGGTGCTGACATCTCTTTGAGGCGCGCGTGGAACACAACGCGCCGTCGACCCGGGTTTGGTTCTTACCGGACAGCGAGCTACCCATTACTCGCCGTTCGTAAGCCCGTGCCTACGGTGGCCGGGAATCAGCCTGGGATTTCCGACGCCCAGGGCGTCTCCCGCGGCGGCTACGGCCGTGAGGGCGCATATACTGCCTCTCCCTCACGTGCGCCGCCTCCGTCTTCGCGAGCATTTCTGCTTCGCAGAAAGAGGTGACGGCTAACTATGCACTCTCGCTCCGTACCATGGCCTGGACCAGGACCGGACGCGAGAGATCGCCGCCGCGCATCGCCTCCATGAGGACACGGCGGTGCTCCGCCCAAGCTGGGCAGACCTCCACCGTATGCTCCACCGTGTCCTTGGGGCAATCTTCGCAATGGAAACACCCGGGCGTTTCCTCCCGCCTTATTCAAAACAGGAACATCAAAAAATGAAAATCGACCATATGCGAATTAATGGAATTATAGCTTGTGGGCGGCAGCGTAGCGCACCTCTGGCGACTCCTCAAAGTAACTGTCATAATGGTATATTAGGTAATACAGTGGTATTGTAAAAGTACATTCATAGCGGTAGTAATCACAATGCCCGATGTTCTTTGTATAGGTATCACATTGAGAGGTGACGTGGCTCTAACTTTCACTAGAAGAGATGCATCGTCATCCGGCTTAGAAATAGTTAATTGCGAGCGTAAGAGGGATATAATTGTTAATGAATTTGAATATTTTCGGTTTCTACTTTCGCATATTGAAAGTTTTGCATACGTTGATTATGCCCAAAACTCTAAAAAAATATAAACTTTGGTTACGCAGTCATAAACAAATAACATGCACCTTGACTGTAGATTTTCTTCATAAATATAATATTTTAGAGTTTACTTTTTTGCCAATACCAAATTAGACATCACATAGGCACATAGGTACAACGAGCAATACGCAGTTAACAAAGTATGTCAGTTAATTCAGCCTATCTGCTGGACATAGGCCACTGCTAAGCTGCGCCACAATGCTCCCCCCTTCCGCATCCAGTCTGACCCAGCCACCATTTTAAGGTCCATGTAGCTGCAAGCTTAGCATGAGAACCATAGAGAAGCATTTTGTCGACGGAAGAGTAGACAAAATTGACTTTTCCGTCTAGACAGGTGACAGTTTTGAACCGAGAAATGTAGACAATAGAGTAGAGTAGAAAAAGAAAGCGTCATGCTAAGCCTGCTGGGGGCGTCGCCACGCATTGCTACGCGAAAAAATATGTATAAACTAACAACAATCAACAAAATCTTAACCTATTTGTGTTTCACATAGAAAATTGATTTTAAAATGTCTCTTCCAAAATAAACATAGATCATTGTTCAAAAAATACATTTAATATCAAGACTATGTTACACTGCGGGGGACATGAAATAATTGGTTAAATCACTTAGACGAGTGGGTTCCAACATGAGTTTAGTGCAGTTAACCATATCAAATTACAGAAGAAATAAAGATTAAAAGAATGTTATCGAGATTATTTTCCGATTTAGAGTAACATTAAAAATTAATGCCCAATTAAATTGCACTACACTGTAAACTTGATTAAATTAAAACTGACGCCGAAGAAAAATAAATGTATAAAAATAATTTTAAAGTTCTTTTTTAAAAATTTTATAGTGTCATTTGGTTTAAAGCGAAGATGGCGGGACGAGCTTAAACTCCCACAAAAAAGACTGGCCAGCAAAAGACTGAATTGTCTGAAAAAAGAAGAGGGAAGCTTGGTGCCTAAGTGGGACAATACAGACTAGTAAGATTATACACCGTGATATTTTAGTCGTCTTACAACGGCAGCCCACTTGATGTATCCAATGACTACTCATCTATACTTAAGGGGAACCTAGTCGCGGGCTCGAACTCACTGGTGGTCCTGGCTAAAAATCACGCTGTCTCACCAGGCTTCGTGTCCGACAGAGATAGTACCAGTGATGAGCAGTTAGATGCTAGTCTACACACAAAATGTTATTGAGTAAGATGCAGGATCATTTATAGTAAAAAAAACGCGAAAAAATTAACAAAAGTCCTTTGGAAGATCGGTTTTATGAAAAAACCACTGATGACCAATAAAGTTTATTGAACTTTTCGATAATTGAACTTTGTCGGTACTGACTTGGTTTTTGAGATTTTAGACTTCTTTTATTACTTAAACACGCCCAAAGTTAGGTTAAATTAGCAAGAAAAACTAATCTTTGTTGGCTCCTAACTTTTTAATGGCTTTTTAATTTAGTATTCTGTTTCCGTACAGACAATATTAATAATGAGACAAAACTATACTATTTAAATTTTTGATGTACATTGTCGAACAGTGGAGTAATACACTTCCGAAGTTTGTATGGGAAAAATGTTGACTTGTTCAACCTTAATATTATAAAGAGCAAAGTTTTGATTGTTTCTTTGCATTGAATAGGCTCCGAAATTACAGAACCGATTTAAAAATTCTTTCACTGTTGGGAAGCTACACTATCCCCGGGTGACAAAGGCTATATTTTATCCCCGTATTCCCACGGGAACGTGAACTACGCGGGTGTAACCGCGGAGCGCTGCTAGTCATTTGTAAAAATAAAAAAATATTTTTGAACATTTGCATAATTAAAAAAATTAAAATATCATTCACTAAGATGCATGACGTAGTTTGAAACACCCTATTATGGAGAATTAATCATGGAATTTAATGGTAGATATCTTCTACCGTTTGATACGTAAACAGTATTAACAGGGAGGGTGTTTCATTAAGCATTATTTATTTTACTTTGTACCTTTTATCTTAATTAATTGTAACAATGTTTTAATCGCGCCTAGAGGTATTTTATGACGAATACATTGAGTGTACCACCTTTGTAATACGACTAAAATATTTATTTATGTAATACTTCACGTACAGAAATGTACAGAGGCGGACTTAATGCCAAAGGCATTTCCTACCAGTCGACCTTTGGGTGATGCAGAGACAAACAGTGGTAGGTGCAATATCACGGTGTAGATTAGATAAAATAAAAATAACCATCATCAGATGCCTAGCCCCATTCCAACTATGTTGAGGTCAGCTTCCAGTCTAACCGGATACAACTTAATACCAGTATTTTACGTGGAGCTCCACAACCCAATTACTGGGTACAAAGACTGGTCACTGTCAGACTTTCGAGCTTTTGTCGACCTGTAACGGCTGTCAAAGATCCACGTATGATAGCCAGCGACTTACCTTGCCTTCTGAGGCACGGAGCGGTCTGGTTTTGTAAAGATGGTCACCCATCCACGGACCAACCGCAGCAAGCGTAGCTTAACCTGACCGACTCGTGCGGCTGTTACCATACCACAGCAGCACACCAGTCACAAATATATTTTATGCCAAAAAACTGCTTTTATTTGAAGATAAAAAAAAATGTAACTCATTTAAACTTTAATTATGACGTCACCGTTTACCATTAAGTAGGTACTTGATATATGTAGTTTACCATACAATGACTAAGTATCTAGATATTCCACCTGTAAAGTAACTAGGCTTTATGAGTCACGAAAAAAGCTGAGTATGCACGACATACGCATAGCGTGCCAAGCGACACTTTAGCGCCCCCGGAGCGCTAATCTGTCGCCAGTACTGCATCGTATTAACTCGTTTCCCTCATTTACTTGAACAACTTGTAACTTGATAAGCTACTGATATCCTGGTACTTAGATTTGCTTTTAAATTAAGGGAATTACTAAATTGCTGGGTACGTTGCCTGAAAGTAACAATTTCAACGCTGTAGATCGAAAGAAAATGGGAATGAAAATCTGTAATTATGTTTTTTTTTAGTTGTGATCACAATATTCACAATTATTTCCTTCGGTCAAATCAATCTTACCAGCCTTTTCCAAACTACGTTGGGGTCGGCTTACAGTCTAAACTGACGCATCTGAATACCAGTATTTTACGTGGAACGACGGTCTATCTTACCGTCGTATGGCCGGTAATACTGGTTGTCAGACTTATTGGCTAATGGTCACATCATATGACTGTAATTGACTTTTGATTATTTAGATTTCTTATTAAGCTACATCTGCAGACTTAGCACGAGTACCAATTTGTCGACGGAAGAATAGACATGTCATGACTATTAACTAAATGATGTACAATAGGAGAAGATAGCTATGTTTTTCTTTTAATTATCACAGTTATGCGTTCTAAACGAATCATGATTTTGTAGATAAACGTATATACTTTGTGGCCGTCATGTAGAAAGTATGTTGTCAGTGTGATTTTCACAGTTGGGAAGAAATATTCTTCAGAAATAGTCTACATTTATAAGGACCTAGACAAATATCGTTAGATACGAAAGACAAAATGACACATTATAGAAGGATATCTACGGTGCGATGTAAAAAATGGAGAAACAAAATGTCACTTTGTATTGAAAAAGCACTGTGTCATGGCGGGCGGTTAATACAAGTGAAAGACAATAGGTGGTTACAAATTTGGCGGGAACGAACGAGAGCCGCGGAAGGAAGATATGACGTGCGCGCGTCGGAGCGGGCGTCGTACGACTCGTGTATTGCGGAAACCGCGGGAGGGCCGTCGCAGGCGACGCGCGGGCTGTGCGCATGCGCGGCGCTCGGCCGACATCAAGTTAACCCTGCGGCAGCGCACTATAATACGTTCCAACCCGCAAATGCGTGTGATAGTCTCCCCCTCTAACCCTAACGAACGCCCTCGTGTTTGGGTTAGTTTCTACGAGGCCTCCCCCTTTTACGTTTCTCCTGTACTGGAGCTTGGATGCGACCAACGAAGGGAGTCAGTACAGAGGCATGGTACTTACCTAGCACCGTGCCGTCGCTGAGGCGCTCGAGGACGTATGTAGTGGGACTGACCACAGCCTGGATCTTATATGGTCCGTCACGGCGAGGGATAAACTTTGACGTCTGCCCTCTGCCGGTGTCATTAGCACCTTGGGTTTTCAATAGCACTAGATCACCAACTTTATAATCCGGAGCTGGTCGACGATGTTCATCGGTGTACTTCTTATGTGCCGCCTGGGCACTCTCATAGACGTCACGAGCGTCTAAAAGTACTGACGAAATTTTCTTAAGATAATTAGTAATGTCACCTACATAATTATCGTTCTCGATAATTGTGCGCATCTCTGAGATGACATCTGCTGGCGCGCGCATGTCTCGCGCGAAGTTCAAATAGGCGGGCGAGTAGCCTGTTCCCGATGTGACTGCCGAGTTCATGGCGAAGCGGACTGCAGGTAAGTGGATATCCCACGTATCATGGTCTTTACCTACCAAAATCGCCAGCTGTGGCTTGAGGTCCCGGTTTTTACGTTCCACCGGGTTCGCCTCGGGGTGGTAAAATGAGGTAAGTGATTGTGTAATTCCCATCGCGTAGCAGGTCTGCTGCATTATCTCACTAATAAATTGGACACCGTTGTCACTAACAAGGCGCCTGGGGACTCCGAACCGTAAGTATACTTCTGATACAAGTACCTTTGCGCATTCCTCACTGGTAGCTGAAGTAAGGGCAAACAGCTCCACCCAGCGCGTGCAGGTGTCCTCAACTATCAGGATCCATTTGCGTCCTTTCGCTGTTTCAGGTAGAGGGCCAAACAGGTCCACGGCTAACACCTCAAACCGGCGTGTAGAAGCGGGCGTCTGCAACAACCCAGCTGGTTTCCTAGTGTCTGCTTTATAACGCTGACAAGGTACACAATTTTTAACGTACTGCGTAACGTAGGAACGCATTCCCGGCCAGTAGTACTTACCGACTAAGCGTTGCAACGTACGTTCCGCGCCCATGTGACCAGCGGTGGGTGCGTCATGGTATTCGGCCAATACTTTGGCGCGTTCCTGTTCTGGGATCACCAGACTAGCGTCGTCGTGCTCCTCGTTCTCAGGGCAATATCTATACAACACACCTTCGGCTAGCACATACCCTTTGTTTGCCCATACCCTCCCCCTAGAGGGATCGTCGGATTCCAGTGCCTCGACGATCTTACTTACCTCCGGGTCCTTTATTTGGTTCTCACGCAGATCCTTCAGACTGCGAGAGGGCACGTCAACCGCAGTGCAGCACAGGTCACAATCAGCGTCTTCGGCGCATGCCGGACGCGACAGGGTATCGGCTATAACATTGGCCTTACCTGGTGTGTATTCTATTTTCAGGTTATACTCCTGAAGGCTCAGAGCCCACCTTGCTAGGCGACCGCTCGGAGACTTCATACTCATCAGCCACCTAAGCGGCTGGTGGTCTGACTTGATCACGACTTCAGCGCCGTCTATATACCCCCTGAACTTAGAAACTGCCCAGACGACTGCTAGAGCCTCCCTCTCCGTCGTACTGTAGTTTCTTTCAGCCGCGTTCAAGAGTCGGCTGGCATATTCAATTGGGCGCTCGTCGGTCCCCTCCCCCTGGAGGAGAACCGCCCCGAGAGCATACCCACTGCTATCGGTTCTGAGGACGAAGGGTAACGTCGCGTCAGCCTGACGCAAGATCGGCGCCGATACTAGCAGCTGCTTAATCTTCTCGAAAGCTGCCTGCTGCTCCGGGCCCCATTTCCATATATTTACCTTTTTTAGTAGCATTGTCAACGGTTTGGCCACCTCTGCGTAGTCAGGGACAAAGCGCCTGAACCAGCTGGAGGTCTGCAGGAAACATTTTAGATGTTTTACATTCCGAGGTGTCGGCATGTCCACGATTGCTGCAGTCTTTCCTGGATCGACGTGAATACCACCTGGTAAGATAATGTGCCCTAAGAACTTTACAGAAGTCCTCGCGAAGTGACTCTTCTCGCGGTTCACTCGCAGGTTGAACAAGGCGAGTCGATTAAACACGGAGGTTAGGTCAGCGAGGTGCTTTTCGAAGGTTTCATCGGACATTATCAATAGGTCATCTAAATACGCTAGAAGAGTGGTACCTGGCAAGTTCGACTTGAATCTGTCAATCAGCCTCTGGAACGTAGCGCCTGAGTTGCGCAAACCCATTGGCATGCGTTTAAATCTATAAGTACCGAGCGGTGTCGTGAATGCTGTCTTGTCCTTGTCATTAGGATCGACGTTCACTTGAAAGTAGCCAGCTCGGAGATCAAGGGTAGTCATGTACTTAGCGGTTTTTGCGTCGTGAAGAATGTCCTCGATCCTTGGGAGAGGGTACCGGTCAGGCTCGGTGACAGCATTGAGCTTTCGGTAGTCAATACACAGTCTGAAACTGCCATCCTTCTTCTTGACAAGCACGACATTTGATGCCCACGGTGACTCGCATTCCTCAATGACGTCAGCGTTGACAAGTTTGTGCAGCTCCTTCTCAAGTGCCTCTCTCTTAGGCGGCGACAATCTATAAGGCGGAGAAGCCAAAGGTTCCTGTGTCTCACTTACCTTAATCTTATGAACAGCGAAGTCTGTAGGAGGTCCAGCCGAAGCGAACTGAGCGACTCTGCCTTGCAAGAACTCGTTGAGTGCGGCCCTGTGCTCCGGTATCAAGCTCGTACCTTCATCTTGGCGCAGTGATACGTCGCAGATCTCTGCTTGCATCACGGCCGCGCTGTTCAGTACATAAGATTGCAAAAACGGGTACCGGTCTCCTGGACTATCTGCAAAATGCCATGACTCCTGAGCTATGTCTAAAACAATAGCCGCGTTAGCAATAAAATCACGACCTAAAAGCGTTCTGGTGTCATCACCAGGAAATACCATAAACTCGGTGTCGACTCTTCGACTATCTATGGTGACAGGTACGGTAGCGGTCTTCACCGTTTTCCTATGACACGAGCCATCGGCAAGTCCGATATAACGCTCGGTTTCTTGGAATTGAACGCCGTTGTTCACTAACAACGAATACAATAATGGGCTAGCAACACTGTGCGTAGCCCCGGTATCGACTATCGCGACCCCTTCCTTACCTACTACGCTTATAGTTATCAAAGGATGTGACGTCGATGTCGCGTAGTCACCTTTTACGACATTAAAATCGGACGGTTTGGCGGGCGCGGGTTTAATCGAACAAGTTTCACACTTTGACTTGACTACCCCTAGCTGGCCGCATCCATAACAACGTACCGGATTACTTTTACTATCGCTAGTACCTACGTTATTAGTTTTATTGTCACTATCGACTTTAGTAGCCTTACGACATTCGTTAGCCGCGTGACCGAACGCTTTGCAAAACGAACATCTAATGCGATTACGTTTCGAGCTTTCGTTCGAGTTAGAGGTGAGTTTGGAACCTGTGGTTGCGCTCGGACTCGTAGTACCGCGGTCGGGAGCGGTAGGTACATTCGGGTTATTCTCGGAAACGATCGAGTTTTTTAATTCCGTTATCGAATCTTCCACGAGTCTCGCTCTCTCTAACAAATTATCGATATCGCTAATGGTGTCTCGCGACAAACGTTTACGTATTCGACGATGTAATAAGCCGTACACAATATCCACTATCATCGCACTTGGTACAACATAGGGTAATTGAACTAATAAAGATCGTACCTTTGATATAAAAACTTCGGCGCGTTCACACTCACTTTGTTCACACGTGAATACCTCGCGTAGTATCCTGTACGCAGGTTTTTGCACGCCGTAGGTAGCGCGCAGGCGCGCGAGCGCGTCCGGCCACGTGGCGACGCAGGCCCGGGCGCCGCGCCACCATACCGCCGCGTCGCCGCTCAGCAACATGGAGAGGCCGCGTAGCGCATGGTCGTCGGTCACATCGGCGCACTCCTTGTAAACCTCCACTGCATCGATGAACGCCTCCAGTACCTCGGTGTCGCGTGACTGCCCGTCGAACCTCGCGGTACACTTTGAAAAGTTACCGCCGGAGATCGCACGTGCGTTCGCCGTGGGCGATGCCGCCGGTGTCGACGCGACTGGATTCCACTGGTTGCCGTGATGTAGAGATCGTAGGGTTTCCGCTAACGTGCGGTTGGTCTCAGCCTGCATCTTGACGAAGGACTCCATCATGGAGCACAGCAGCTGCTCGGTGTTGAGCGCTGTGGCGGGTGCGCCGGTGAGGGCCCCGCTGAGCGTGTGCTCGAGGGCGGCGCCCCCCTGGGCGCGCATCTCCTCGGCCGCTTCAGTTGAGTCACGTGCATGGGCGGTAGCGGTGCCGGAACTGGCGCGCGGCTCCACCACTGAGTCGCAGTCCGCGTCTGAGTAACCGTCGCTTCCTTGATCCTCCGCCTTGCGGTCGATCACTGCTCGGGTTGCCCGCGTCGTTCGTGGCATGATAATGTCTCTCTAATAATCACTGAATATGTATTAACCACACTTCACTGGGTTCGTTTAGCCGCTGCTAACTATAATTACTGGCCACGAGTTGGGCGTCACTGGCGCCGCGGGCGGTTAATACAAGTGAAAGACAATAGGTGGTTACAAATTTGGCGGGAACGAACGAGAGCCGCGGAAGGAAGATATGACGTGCGCGCGTCGGAGCGGGCGTCGTACGACTCGTGTATTGCGGAAACCGCGGGAGGGCCGTCGCAGGCGACGCGCGGGCTGTGCGCATGCGCGGCGCTCGGCCGACATCAAGTTAACCCTGCGGCAGCGCACTATAATACGTTCCAACCCGCAAATGCGTGTGATAACTGTCTATTCTTCGTAGAAATAGAAAGCGTCATGCTAAGCCTGCTGGTTAGACTGGAAGCCGACCGGAACATGGTTGGAAAAAAATTATTTATTTGGCTTCTCAACAATGAGTACACTGTGTATAATTTAAAATTACAATCTTAAGTCTAAGTCATATTCTAAGTCTAAGTCACTACATTATGCGCAGATATACACACAATTAAATAATTAAAACAAGCAATACCTATATTGATAAAATAAAAATTATACTATTAAGAACTAAATTTATAACAAAATAATTGTTAAGATTAAATTTAAAAAAATAAGTTAAATAACATGCATTAAAATAAATTAAATTGGGTTGTATTATTTTTGATAATTAATTTTAACAGTTTATTTAGATGATCAGGTTAATATTTGAATGAGACCAGAGACATCCTTTAAAAGGCTAGCGCTTTTTTTTGGGCAGGTACTGATGAGTGAAAGATTTCTAAATCCACTTCGTGCTCTTTGTATGCAGCATACATCTAGATAGTGGACAGTATTCCCTTAAGTTGGTATGACATCTTGGCATGCAGAAAAGCTTCCTATTAGAACTTCTTGGCAGATTGATGTATATGTTACCGGCCAAACCCAATTTCAGGCCAAACTAGTTTGTCCTAGGCCAAACAGACTTATCCTACGCTATATGTCGCAGCCAACTAGCTTAATTAGCCATTTCGTTAACAGCCTTTGGAAGTAACGCTCGCCAGCCGCTGCCGCGACGCCGCCGCCGCTCGCTTCGCTCGCTCGGCTCGCGCGCTTTTGGTCACAGTTCTAACCTAACCTAACCCATTTAATCGGCGTGCCCCGGCTTAATAAACCAGTTTGGCCTAGGACAAACTAGTTTGGCCTGAAATCGGGTTTGGCCGGTAACATATATAGGAGAAACCCCAATTCAGCAGCACGAGACCTCGCCTAGTTGGTCTAGTGGTCCCAAACGCTGCAAAACATGGTCCTGGGTTTGATTCCCAGGTCGGGCAGACTGTTATTTGTTTTTTTTATCAGGAATTTCTAAGCAGCAGCCCGGAACCTAAATTCGTACCCGGTGGATGGCAACAGGCCCCTTATTTTTTTTTTGATAACGTTGCCCCAGACTAGGAATTACTCCTGTATTGTGGGTGCGTTTACAGACATTTAATACTCACATACACAAGACCAGACCCGGAACAACTACTTGTAGGTCATACCAATATTTGTTCCGTGCGGGAATCGAACCCGCGACACGCAGCGCAGCAGTCAATCGCTTAACCACTGCGCCAAACGTGCCGTCAAGATGAGACTTAAACATAACTGACGAAATGTAGGTGAATTATAAGTACACCTCTGCTAGCCCTTCGTGGGTTACAGGCGTGATGTTATGTAAAAGAAACCGAAAACTTTCAAAATACCATCTTGAATACTTACTGTAAGAAGACAGATATCTTCGAAATTGTCCCTTTAACAAAAGTTCAGGAAAATTTAAGTGTCTTGCTAAGATGTCCAGTAAATCACGGAGTTCCAATGTCCTAGCCAGGCGATGAGGCTCATAATGTTGTCTTAATAGCCCCAGAGGTCGCTTAAAGTCAAATCGGATATATTGATTCTGACGATGGTTTAGCGGGCACAAGGGTTTTTTTTTTGAGTGTGGGAAATCATCAAATAACTTCTCCCGCTCTGGGTGGAGCAGACCAGAGTCTGACTTTTACCTACTGACTAAAACCCACCCGTGTTCTCTCAGTTGCCTGTGTGCCAGAGGCCACGGTATCTCTTTCAAGCAACCCGCACTGGAGGGTACAAATGGTTGTCACTCGTTGCCTGGGTTGCAACTTCAGGTTAAGCAAGGAGTAATTTAGTGTTATGGTACCTATGCTATTGTTAGAGGACTACCACGTGGTCAATTGTATCTTAAATAACAGGCCACCTTCTTCAATCATGGATTACCAGGAGACTAAATGATTGTCACTAAGCTGTGGTTGGTACTACGTGTCTGCTGTCACCACTCCGATTACTGGAGCGTGCTCCGAACGTGATGATGTTTCGGGCCTTTTTAGCGCAGCCGTGAAGCACATTTCTGACATCGCACTTTACACTTTTCGTTGGTTTTTACACGTTTTATATTAGTTTCACTTGTATGTTTGTTTGTTTGTTTGTATGTAACCGACTCCTTTGAGCGCGATTTTGACCCACTTTAAACGGTCAGATTTCATTGAAACTTTGTAAACATGTCGAGGACCGATGACAATTCAATTATTTAAAAAAAAATGAGAAAAAAAACACGTTTTTGTAGTTAGCAGAACTAAAAAATAGAAAATAAACTAAAAAAGGAGAAAATAATTTAATTCAACTAAAAAGCGTGGGGTGCTTGACATTAATTGATTATAAAAATACCTCAAAAAACACCCCACGCTTTTTAATTGAATTAAATTATTTTCTCCTTTTTTAGTTAGGTTTTTAAAGCGTGTTTTTTAGTTTTTTAAACTATTATTTATTAATTGAATTAAATTATTTTCTCCTTTTTTAGTTTGGTTTTTAAAGCGTGTTGTTTACTTTTTTTAAACTATTATTTATTTTCTATTATTTAGTTCTGCTGTGCTAACTACAAAAGCGTGATTTTTTCAGTTTTTTTCCTTATTTTTTTTTTTTATTATTGAATTGTATTGTCATCGGTCCTCAATAATTTTACAAAGTTTCAATGAAATCTGACCGATTAAAGTGGGTCAAAATCGCGCCCTAAGGAGTCGGTTACAAACATACAAACAAACAAACATACAAGTGAAGCTAATATAAAGCGTGTAAAAATACTCATGGAAAAACTCAACAATACATTGCCCGATATGAGAATTGAACCTAGGACCGCATTTTCAGAACCAGCGCTTGCGACCACCAGCCAAACGAAGCAAGAGTTTCCTTATTATGCAGGCAAATGAGACGCTCATTACTTCAGTGATTTCTTTCTGCCTTTCTTTCAATTCTTTTTTTACCATTTAACTTGCAATGATTTTTATAGTTCAGCCAATCAGGTTCGCAATGTTCACTTAATAGCTTAGAGGTCAAAGTACGAGGTCACAGAGGTCAGGGGCAAGGATGGGGCAATTCTGGGAAGAGAAAGTTAGTTAATTTTATTAAGGAACGGACTTGGATAAGTTTCTGACTAGATAGGTTTGATCTTCATTTTTGTTTTGATCGTAGAAGGTTTTACGAGACGAGTTTAGGGGTGAACTTTCCTTGTAAGTTTAATTAGTTTAAGTATTAGGGTATATCATAGACCATTTTCGATACAAATCTTTGCGTCTATGGAAGCCTAGGCTTACACAGGAGGACAGGAGGTCCTGTCTTCATTGTGAAATCAATCCCACTAATAGCTAGTACAACTTAGCTGCACCCCGCGGTTTCACCCTCATTAGTCTCGATTCTGTGGAAATACCGCGATAAAGAGTATCCAATGTACTAATCTAGGTAATGGTCAACCCCTGTGTCAAATTTCATTCAAATCCGTTCAGCCGTTTTAGCGTGAAAGCGTAACAAAGAAAAAAAAACTTTTCTTTTTAACCGACTTAAAAAAAAAGGAGGAGGTTCTCAATTCGACTATATTTTTTTTTTAATGTTTGTTAGCTCAGAACTTTCGACTGGGTGAACTGATTTTGATCATTCTTTTTTTTATTTGACAGCTGGTGCTTCCCGTGTGGTACCATTTAAATTTCATATACTTAGATCTGATCATGTGTTTCTGAGACAGACATCTGAACTCTTCAAAAAATTACCCCATTATTGTTTTGATGATGAAAATTCGAATTGGTGTGTACTATAACTAAAAAGAGAAAAACATAAATAAAAAAAACAATCGACTTCCGGAAAAACACTACAAAGTGAAAAATAACTTTAATTTCGGAAGACGGTGAATAAAAACATCAAAATACATATAGATAATCCAAAGTTTACCGACTGACGTTCCAAACGACCAAAGTCACGTTCTTCAGGTAAAGGTCCAGCAACTAAAGCGCTCCCACAACTTACAACAAGACAATCATTTTGGCGGTCTTAGATCTAAATCATTAACAAAGATATGAGATCCATCTGCCAAGGACATCACAGATTTAATTGAGCCTAGAATAGTTTCGAGCTGTCTAGCTCTTCATGGGGGAAATGCTCAGTATTTTATGTAGGTAAACCACATCACATCAAACTGGATGACAACAAGCTTTCTCTTTATTTATAAATGCAATTTGCTTTCATCCGTTGCCTCATTTCCTTATTTCCAACAAAGTCTAAACAAAAAGCAATGAAACACGAAAAAAACGCGGAAACAATATAAAAATCAATTTACACAGACATTCGCACTAGGATATACGAGATCAACAGATAACATAGGTTTAATTACGGCCATAAAGCAGGCGGGCTCTTGGGCCACGTCTTAAACGCTCATTAAAGGCCATTACGTCGAGCTATGGGCCACGGAGCGATAAACTGTGAAGAACAGAGAATACTGGCGAAGAACGAAGAAACGGAGAACTGAACTTTAGAATAATACAGAAGGTTTTTTTTTTTTTTTTCAGGGTGGGAAATCATCTAATGACTTCTCCCGCTCTGGGTGGAGCAGGAGGGCGTGTCAGACTTTTACTGACTAAAACCCACCCGTGTTCCCTCAGTTGCCTGTGTGCCAGGGGCGACGGTATCTCTTTCGAACAACCCGCACCCCTGGCAGGCATCGGCCCTTGCGGACCCCACCAGTCCGGCGCACCAGGACACATGGCACGCCGTGACCACCCCAGGAACCAAGTAGCACAAGGGCCCTAGACTACCCTGGCACCCTTGGTCAGGTTCGTATGACGAGCGGACATCGCACGCACACACAGACACGCTTCACGTACAGCAAGTGAAAGCGCATTCGCGATTGGCATTCGTTTTTAGATCGCCTTACGTATGGGATGTTCTAAAAGAATCTGATAAAAGTGTAAACAAACGCGGCGCACTATTATTGCGTAACACACTATAAATCAGAATATTGCTAATCCATTGGTTCAAATGTTCGAAAAACGTGCTTGCTCAGCAATAGAAATAATGCAATTAATGTTGTTGAGCTATCAAAGTGAATGCCTTTTCTACTGTTAGTGTTTTACGCAAAAGCTTGCTGTTCAAGTTCAATTCTCAGGCAATCAGTCACTAAAGTGAATTAATAACATATTAATCCGTATTTTAGAAAGAAATAATGAACCTCAATTGTCAAATAAAAACATTTTTTAAGTGATTTAAAATGAAAACTTTGGGCACCTTTTCTGATTCGTTTGTCATCTAACACTTTTGGAATAGACTATATTCGCGTCTGTGTGCATGCGCCTATTTTCAAACATAGTCTACCTTCTGTACCTATCTATTTTGTGGCTGAACAATGGTTCGATTCGATTTTCGATTGTGTGATAAAGCGTTGTCTGGTCTGTGATTGGGTTAGACAGTTGTGAATCGTGGGAGGAGGGGGGAGAGCTGGTGGAGTTATGACTGTTTTTATTGATATTAGATATTGTTTGAGAAGCTCCCAAAGATAGCTCTGATGTTTAATACGCTTAAACACTGAAAATGGATTTCCAATTTGGTAATTTTGTAGATGAAGCAATTAAGGAACCTGAAGAATACTTGACGTACATAATACCTAACTATTACGTTGCTGACCGCCGCTCGGATCGATCGATCAGGTTAAGCTACGCTTGCCGCGGTTGGTCCGTGGATAGGTGACCATGCTTATTTACCGAGACCACTCCGTGCCTCGTACATTAAGCTGTCATTCGTGGAACTTTGACAGTTATTACGGGTAGTCAGAAGCCCGAAAATCTAACAACCAGTCTTACCAAGGGGTATAGAGGTATGAGGAACAGGGTGTAAAGTTCGCTCATACCTATTGATAAGGGAGGATCCTCCGACCAGACGGGTGTTGTGTCTGGTGGGCAATTGCCCGACGGTTGATGTCGGGATGTTGTACCTATGAAAATCGCGCGGTAAAGTTTAACTGCGCGAGCTAGGATTTCTATGAAGTGCGTCTTGCGTAGTTCGCCTGTGGCATTGTACCTGCACCTGGTTATACAAAGACAAAATAGATCAACCATTTTTCAGATTAGCTAAAGTACATACATCTTTTATGGGGTACTGTGTTAAATGTTACAACAAAATACCTTGTGATATATTGCAATTAAATGAAAGGAAATTTAAAGCTCACATTAAAAGTAAACTTTGTAAACTAGCGTATTACAAATTAGAGGATTATATCCAAGATAAGAATGCTTGGAAACATGCTGGTCCTGCTCCATAGGACAATCTAGAGTCTAGACAAAATCAAACTGGTTGCTAATTGAATTGTACATATAATTAATTATATTTATGACATTGATTTACACTCAGTAATTATTTTAACTCACACACTGACTCATTACTTGTTAATATTGTAGGAAAATCATACCTATACTTACTTTTACAATGTTTGTAAATGTGTGAACACCATGTATCTATCACAGAATTAATTTATCTGATTGCTTCAATTTGATTCTTTTTACCCATTTTGGTATGGTAATTTTATTCTGGGTGCATCGTTTTCACACATAATCATATAATGAATGTAAATATTGTACTTGAAACATTTTAAAAGAGTAACGGTGGAGTTTCTTGCCCATTCTTCTCCATACGAAACTACATTTTGGAAGGGGCGACTAGAATCAATTCTATTTTAATGTAAATGTTGACGTTCAAAAGTGCCTTTTAAGTGCCTATTTGAAATAAATGCTTTGACTTTGACTTTTGACTTTGACTTAGACTGGACGTCAACTCCAACATAAATGGGGAAAAGGCTAGGCAGATGATGAATACGTTGATGACAGCTTCGTAGGCTAAACTCAGAAAAAATTGAAAATTTCTGATTTTTGGAGCTCGTGTTTTATGTGGTTCTGACTACACTGTTACGATCAAAACAGATATAAATTATTTATTTCATAAGTGGGCAATGTTTCTTCCCAACCAGAAAAAAAAATATAACTAGATGATCACTATTACAGTCAGCAGCCACAGAATACAACCGAAAGCCAAAAAATCGAAGCCATTTGTAACATCTACCAACCGCATTGAGTCTTTTTTTTTTTGGGTGGGAAATCATCAAATAACTTCCCCCGCTTTGGGTGGAGCAGAAGTGCGTGTCAGACTTTTACTGACTAAAACCCACCCGTGTTCCCTCAGTTGCCTGTGTGCCAGGGGGCACAGTATCTCTTTCGAGCAACCCGCACCCCTGGCAGGCATCGGCCCTTGCGGACCCCACCAGTTGGTGCTGACATCTCTATGAGGCGCGCGTGGAACAACGCGCCGTCGACCCGGGCTTGGTCCTTACCGAACAGCGAGCTACCCATTACTCGCCGTCCGCAAGCCCGCGCCTACGGTGGCCGGGAATCAGCCTGGGATTCCCGACGCCTAGGGCGTCTCTGCGTCACTGCGTGGTGGATTACGGCCCACTCCCTCTCATAGAGAGGATGCTATCTATAGAACATGTCGATTCCTGTGGCTTCTAGCTAATGCAAGTTCTAAAATATTCCCAACACATTATCTTTCTCAGCTCGTACAGCATTTACAACCCACAAGTACTTATCACTTTCTCAGTCTCTTCGACATCGTCCATTGAAAAAGGTCGAAAGTAACATATTTATGGTGTTCTACTCGTTTCGCATCCCATAAAACTGAGCCCACAGCTAATTACAAACACGTTAGAGGCACTAAAAAGGAATAAAGGAGTATTTTTCTCTTTTAACATACACGCTTTCTTCCCGTGGGGGCAGGCAAAAACTATGTTTGGAACGCCACATATTTTCTTTTTTTAATGATATCTTGCAGACCTAAGTGGTTGTCGTCTGCCAGGGGTGCGGGTTGTTCGAAAGAGATACCGCGGCCCCTGGCACACAGGCAACTGAGGGAACACGGGTGGGTTTTAGTCAGTAAAAACCTGACACGCCCTCCCGCTCTGCCCAGAGCGGGAGAAGTTATTTGATGATTTCCCATCCAAAAAAAAAAGAAAAAAAAAAGAGGTTGTCGTCACCTTCACCGGACATGCCTGTGGCAGCCTCAATAAATCAAGGCTTCCAGCTAGGGCTTAAAAACTTTAAACTAAGTGACTACACGCTAAGGGCACCCCCTGTGGGGTACGGACCTCGGCTTAGGGCGTCGCTCGGGGAAGACAGCACGGGAAAGGCTGGTTCGAAGTGAAAGACACGCCACCAGCTACGATGCTTACATAAGTACTCCTTTTGCCTCAGCAGGGTGGTTATGTAACACACTAATAGTAGGAATGGCTTTCATTTTGAGAGTTCAACAAAATTCATTGCGTTATTTACGTTGTTAAGCAGTCGAATTTTTCGAACATATGAAACAATGGATTAGCAATATTCTTCAAAATGATTCAGACTGTGATTGATAGTGTGTCACACAATTGGAGTGCAGTGTTTGTTTACACTTTTATCCGATTCTTTTGGAACAAACCATATGTATGGTGAACTTTAACGATCAAATAATGAGAAATATCTTTACCGACGAACCTTATAAAATTTTGTTTTAGGTTTTTTGCAATAATTAAATTCTGTCAAAGTACGATAGTTATTAATGTCTTTTAAACAGTAGTGGATATAAATAAGGGATTGAAATAAAGGAATCAGGTTTATTACATAGGAATGTGGGTACAGTCAGCAGCCACACGGAGTCAGCATCGGAAACTATTTACGAGTGCACTAGGTATTATAAATGTACAAATATATACAAAAAATTGTAAAGACTGTCAAAGATCCACGAACGTGCTTTCCGAGGTACGACGGGTTTTGTTATGAAAAGATGGTCACCAATCAACGTTCCAACCGTGGCAAGCGTAGCTTAACCTGATCGATGGACACGTGCGGCGCTTATTAGGTACTAAGCCAGAAGCCCCCTACAAACTCTAAGTACATAACCCATTTGTGCAACCAAAAGGTTGGATATATCGCAATCAGAACAAACACCAACCGCGTCGAACATGACATTAATTCGTCAGGGGTCCGTATAAAATATTTGTGTGTTAAAATTAATCCCTGTCAGGAAAATATATAAATATACACAGCAGAAAACAGTAGTAACCCTTACGAAATATCAATTGGGGCGGCAGCCTGTCGTTTTTTATAGCAAAGTCTGTAAAACATTGGAATGGCGTGTGTACGAGCCTTATGCTCGCTTGACACGCGAACGTACACTTGTAACAAAAAGTGATTCAGGTAATTTTTCTGGCAGTTTCCTATTAACTCGTAATATGTGCCATTTGCTACCTACGGTTTTATGTTTCCCTTTACATTTAATGTTATGTACTTAAATGGCGAAATTGTTGTTATATTTTTGGGCGACCCCGATATTATGCTTTTTTTTCGTTAAATTCTTATTTGTGAAAATGTTTTCGAGTGGTGCTGAAATTACTGTTTTAGTGTTAGGGTTTAGGCCTATAAAATGTTATTGTGACTTGTTCTTTACCTAAATTCTTAACCTAGAAAAATAAAGGAGAATTAAGTTCTCATGGTTGACCGCAGATGGTGCAATAAAATGGGAATAATTTGACTGGATCAATATAGAATCACAAAAAGCTACAAAGACAGTTTCATTTAAGTTTAGCTTTATAAATCAATAATTAATTGATAATAAACTAGATACGGAAGCCCAAGTCTGACAACCAGTCTTACTAAGGGGTATTGAGTAACAGGGTTGTGGAGGTCAGATAGGCAGTTGTTCCATGCAACAAACAGGTATGCAGCTGCATCCGGTTAGACTGGAAGCTGACCTCAACATAATTGGAAAAAGGCTAGGCAAGATAAAGAAATCGATAAAACATAAAACGATTTTTCAAAAAACAAAGACTTTTTTTAAAGTCTACATTCCTATTAAAATTACAATGTAAGTAATTTTTCAGCCGAAAATGTTTCCTCAATCTTTTTACACACGGACTAAAACAGCAAACAGGACACTGCCTCATCTACGGCTAATTACAGCCATATCCCCGGAGACCATTAATACCACAAACGACCTTCATCCAGCGGCCATTACTGGCAGATTCTCAGGCACGAAGCAAAGATGAAAGATCGCAATTTATTCTACACTAACAGTTACAATTAAATATACAAATAACACAGCATCTTAATTTAAGGATCATTTACACCAAGAAGGTTTCTCGCCTCGAATAGGCGATTATCGAAAGAGATAAAAATAGTTGGGTGGTGTAAACAGTATTTACGATACGGCGAGAATTGCCTAAATTTTCAAAATTGGAAACGTACTTTAAAACAAAAAAAAAATCGAGAATTCGATTCACAGTCATGGAATGCCACTAAGTTGAAGTGGGACTGAGCTGGCCACTTCGGCCGTATGCCCAATGAGCTGTGGGCCAAAATAATAAACGACCCATGGTCCTGGATCGAAAGAGCTGGAAGTCATGGGGCAAGCGAACAGTAGCAGTAGTACTAGTAGTCCTAGAAAATCGTCTGACTTAGGTATCTCGCCTGGTGAGTCAGGCTTCTCGACGAGAGCAGCACCACAATTTACCGTAAACACAATTAATTTCCCATTTTAAAAGGTTAATTAAGCCCAAGACTTGTCTCCTCGGTAGTACAGGCCTCTTTTATATTTTTTTAAAGGCAACATCGAGCTCGACCGCAAATGATGGAGCGGTGTGTTTCTGCTATACTACATTTAAATTTATCCTGATCAAAAGTGTAGTAATTTGTTAACTAGTATTTCTATGTTGAATCGAATTAAAGAAATATTTTTGTATGTGGTTTGTAGGTCAAATAGTGTTACTAAAGCACAGGGCAGCAGTAGTCGCGTGACTAAAATGCTGTTGAAAACTTGCACTGTAGTTGAGAATAAATTGTGCTATCTTTTTCTTAAGGGTGTTAAAGGGGGTGATAATAATATGTATAACATGTTGACTGGTAGTCTTTTAGGATAGAAGTATATTAATGATATGTTATTTAATTATTTTCTAGACAATGGGTATCTTTAGGATTTTGATTGCTTTTTTCTATTTTTGAAACGAAGAAAAAAGAATTTATTGACAGCAAAACAAAAAACTTAAAATTATAACAATAAACAATTGACACTGATTATCAGCTGTAACCCACGAGTACCATACGCTAGACTAATACAAATACATAGGGAATTGTTTGTCCGTAATAATGAATACACCATTTTTTTCAAATAAAATGATAAGTGTGTGTGTTGTGATTAGGTAATTAAAACTAAAATAGCTATGCAATTTCTACGTATAAAAGACAAATCACAGTGACATAAAATATCGCAGCTCAAACCATTAATAATCGAAAAAAGAAACGGTTTCGCTGCATTAAAAAATCATTATGTGCAGGATGTAAGTGAATCGAAATCGTTTAAGTCCTCGAAAGTGCCAATAAAGCACTCGAGAATTTAAAGAACTAACACAAGTTTAATCAAGCGAATAATTTCAATTGTTAATTAGTAACAAATTTCTCTGAACCAGCTCACATGCCAATGTGGTATAAAAATTAAAAAGTGCAATTTAACACCACAGCAGTATGTCGTGTTGTGCCAACATAACACGCAGTGAAGCTTTTAAAACTAATTATTTTTATTTAATTTTATTTATTGAGAGATCTGACACGCGAGAATCGAACCCGGCTCGGCGGGAGTCGCCAAACCTGTTACGCGTAAAAGGCATTTTTTTAAAATTTATGCACACTGTATATATCCTTTCAAAACATAGGAATTTACACCGTATTTTCTTGTAACATAAAATCGAAAGTTCCATGGACATTAACGGCCGTTGTATCACATGTGTGCACGACTGTACCCTTGATATGAATACACCTATCTAAGAAATGTATTCAGTTTTAATTACCATAGGTTTTTATTGTGTATAAATTTAGTTTTATGTGTTTCTAGTGAGCTATGCTAGTTATTTTTTAGTATGAAATATAAGTAAGCTTTTCGCATTATTGTATCATGCTTTATTCTTGCGAGACTGGTATTAATTCATGTTATTTTATTGGTTATGTTGGGTAGAGTAATAGGCCAATCGAAGGATAACAAAGCTCCGTTGGTAATATATAAATTGGTTGTAATTCGTCGTCTATGAATATTTTATGGCGGAATTATAATTACCATTAGTAATTAGTTTTGCACCTGGAAAATTTTGTTCTAGTGTTTACTGAAGTCACATATATCTTGACTGACTTTTATACGGATAAGATCACAGTGTTAATTTTTGTTTGGTACAAGAAACCGGTTTCTCAAGGATGCGTAAAGAACTCAAGTTTTTTGAACCCTTATAAATGAGTTATATGTGTCAATATGTGGATAATTTTTTAGGCTACCTGTTTTAAGCAGATGATCAACTTTTGCTCGAATTTTGGTCACTCTTTAAATAAAGGAAAGGTGAAAGAAATCGTTTTCAGGGATACAAAATTGATGGAAAGAAATCTTACGAAAGTCAAACTCAAAACGATTATTACTTCTCTATTCTAATAGGAAGACAGCTTTGGCTTTGATACTGAATTCCTTTTTTAACCGAATTCAAAAAAGGAGGAGCTTCTCAATTCGACTGTGTATTTTTTTTTATGTTTGTTGGCTCGGAACTTTCGACTGGGTGAACAGATTTTGATGATTTTTTTTTATTTGAAAGCTGGTGCTTCCCGTTGAAAAAATGACAGCAAATCAACCGCGATTGCTGCTATCGCATAAATATGCACTTTTTTACACTAAGGAGCTCAACGCCTCGTCACACCACGCTACCAGGAAGGAACAATTAGATTACAAATATAAACATATTTGTAATATCATAATTAATTTGTCAAAAACATGTCTAATTTTCCTAAATTTCTGACAAGTTTTTGACATTGATTTTCGCTGAGATGATGTAATTGCGACTTGAATTTGAACGTTTTCGAGAATTGGCCTACAGATCTGCAGGATATTTTCGTAGATCAAAAAATTACTCAAAAATGTATGGAGCTAGTCTTTGGCATTGAATTGACGAATCTGCTTTTTGAATCATTCTGTGATGATTCATCAAACGATTGTGATGACGAACTGATGCGCTTTTTAAATTAATTAATGAAGATTCCAGCTCTGGATAGTTCAGTTCAGTTGATTCATAATCAAAGAATGATGACAGATCGTCATGTTATTGTCAATTTCATTTCTCACAAAAAGGCGATACAGTTTTTGTTAACTTTAATATTAAGTACTTGCTTAATCTTTCAGTTGCCCCGACAATATGTTGGCACCACAACGTTTAGTTTATATTTTTAATCTGTACTCCTAATAAAAACTATGTCAATGTCAACTGTCAACAAGAACAATAAATCGAGCACACGTTTTTTTGCATCTGCATTTTTCATTAAAATATAGTTTTTACTATTCAAGTTTCCCAACAGCCGATTAAAATTGCCACGGCCCAACATATATTTTTGGCTATAAACAAGCATAAAAATATGCTCACACTGTATAAGTAAGCATTCTGATATATTTATCTCTCCGCGATCTATATTAGTGTTGTTCTCGGAACCTTGAAAGCGATACCTCCACATATATAAAAGTAGGATGTACATGTAACGAATTGGAGCCGGCGGCGAGTGCAGCTGAAAAGCGGCTTCCTACAGACCGGGCACCAGTTGCGAAGGCGGGTGGAATCAGGAAATGTGGAGGAGGCATTTATATTTCTTTATCAAGGTATTTTTCTGCAATATTCTGGCTGTTAAGGGCCTAAGTCCCGTTTGGTAGCGTAACACGGTCACTTTATGAACCTGCTCATTAACGGCTTGTCTTAAAGATTTGAAAAATATATGATTTTGCTATAGATTCATAATATAGATCATTTTGCCGAAGGTACTTTTTTTGTATGGTTAATACTTTTGCTGTAAAAAAATATTTTCCAACACGCAATATTTTGGCTTCTATTCCATACTCCTACTAAACGGCTTCGTTATTTGGAAAAAAAAATACACTGAAAAATAGATAGTTAGAGGTACCACAGAATCGCTAGATCACAATTGTAAATTAATCAACATTTGCTAAGGAATATCCCCATTTTGAGATAAAGGCTCAGAGGTGTGCTCGCGCGGGCGCGGGCGGCAGTCGTGCTTTAGCATTCAGACTTTAAGGAGATGAGGATAATATACTATGGGCCTTAAATAATTGTAAATGTAACTAGGCACAGTGCAGGTTTCTCATCATTCAGATGTACCTTACCTGTAAATTAGTAATGTGATTTGTGAAGTGAACGATTTTCTAAATACATAAGGTGAAACTGACTGACTGACGTATCAACGCACAGCCGAAACTACTGGGACTAAGAATGTGTTGGATTCAGCTTCCTTTTATAAGATGGGGAAGCACTAAGGAGGGGTTTTTGTGAATTCGACCTTTAAGGGGGTGAAAAGGGGGGATTTAATTTGTATGAAAAGTCATATTTCCAGAGTTAATAAACTTGAAATTTGGCACGGATACTTAACTATGTAAATCATAAAGTTAGAATTTTTTGGTTTTATAAAGTCTGTGGGAATTCTGCCGAACTCCCAAGTTACCGACGGAAGGATGGTTATAAATAAAATACTTGATAACGTTTAACTCGTGGGACTCCACGTTTAATTCAAGTAATCAAGAATATTACACCAACGCGCCTGTTAATTTATTTATTTTCTTCGAAAACAAAACCTATCCTAATCTCTCTGAAGGATAGAATCTAGATTCATCTTCCTGACAGTTCAAATGTGACAAAGCCATTTAATTACCTGCCTGTATTTACATAAAGGTTGCATTCGAAAAGCAACAAACCTTTACAGTACCTATTTAAGGGGGTGTTAAAGTTTGTTGAAAATACGAAATGAACGCAGACGAAGTCGCGGGCGAAGCGCTGGCACGTAATATGAACTGTTCATATTAGGTACCAGCGCTATCAAAATATTTTAGCTACCAGACAGACTTGTAACAGAAGATGTTGCTAATGGTTTGCCATCATCACCATCATCATTGACAGCCACATGGCTCTCCCACTACTGAGTCAGGCCTCCACTTTTATGGCCACTTTTATGCAATGCTTCCCTGGTCTGTGCAAGTCACATCTAGGTCTTCCCAGCCGTCTTCTGTAGGTCGTCCACTTACCTGGCTATTCGTCTACCATACATTATCATCTATCTAGCTTTTACCCAACTATGTCGAGGGCGCCTTCCAGTCTAACCAGAGACAGCTGAATACCAGTATTGAGCATAGAGCGACTGCCTATCGACTAAACACAGCGCTAGGATCACGAGTCAAGCGACGCACCGTGGGTTCAGTGCTGCCACCTGCGTCGGACCGGACGTTGGAACGTTCCTGGCGAGTAATTGGCTAACGTCACTTCGGCGCGGGAATACCAAGTCTTTAAAAACTCCGAGCTGAGTGGGCTGAGCTCACTTTTTACTCACGCTTCGTCGTAGAACATTTATACTGTCCATTATTGTCAAATACTTATTGTAATTAATTAATTGGCTGTGTATTAAAAGTGGTCAAAGTATATTTATCTATTTATTCTTGCTTAAAGTAGACTTAACTTACACGATATACCTTGGTAATACTTATATTGATTTTTTCAACCATTTATTATTTTTGCAAGGATTTGCATTAACCATTTACCGCATCCACGAACTCATCATTTTAGGTCCGAACATTGCCCGCATATTACCGATCTGCTACGCGCGACGCGCCGCGCCGAGCCTCCCAATAATAGCATTACGCTAATTACGATAATGCCATGCATGTGTGCGCTTTTATCCCTCCAGGTACCTCGAGCTACCTCGAGGTACTGAAACCTTCAGGCGAAAGGCTCTTAGAAAATGTTTAGCGATGTTAACGCGGTTTAGGAGTAATGAGTGTGTGAACGTATTCTTATGCGGTTAGGGATCTGTATGTACGCTCAGGGGTTCAATTTAGCTTGTTAAGGTGAACCTAGTCCACATTTTTGCATATAAATTTCGGGAGTGTTTTACTCCACTGTCTGACATGGCACATCCAAAGTAAAATATGATATCGTTTTGTCTCATTATTAATATTGTCTGTACGGAAACAGAATACTAAAATAAAAAACCCATTAAAAAGTTAGGAGCCAACAAAGATTAGTTTTTCTAGCTAATTTGACTTAACTTTAGGCGTGTTTAAGTAATAAAAGAAGTGTAAAATCTCCAAAATCAAGTTGGTACCGACAAAGTTCAATTATCGAAAAGTTCAATAAACTTTATTGGTAATTGATATATGAAAAAGCCAATGCATATGCATTGGCTTTTTCATAAAACCGATCCTCCAAAGGACTTTTCTTAATTTTTTCGCGAATTTTTTACTTTAAATTATCCTGCATCTCACACAATAACGTTGTGCGTGTAGACTAGCGTAAAACTGCTCATTACTGATACTATCTCTGTCGGACACGAAGCCTGGTAAGACAGCGTGATTTTTAGCCAGGCCCACCAGAGAGTTCGAGCCCGCGACTAGATTCCCCTTAATGGCCTAGTACCTTAATTACTGAGCGTTAATAGGTTTATTTTTTTGGTTTGACGTTTTCATAAAATAAATCCTAGCTAGATCGATATATCGCTCCTAAAACCCCATGCATACTAAATTTCATGAAAATTGGAGCCGTTTCCGAGATTCAGATTATATATACATTTATACAAGAATTGCTCGTTTATAGGTATTAGATTAGCGGAAAGCTTCCACCATCACCTCAGGAGGCTCTCATTGCGCGACTGGTACAAGAGCTTGATTCAGAAAACAGTACTCCTGGACACGCCACGCATTGTGAAAGTGAGGAAGTTCCTCACCCTAAAGCCCTGACCACCGACTTGGACCCTGTTCCTGGTGCCGATGGGGCACAATTTTGTTGGCTCTGTTTTACGATTGTTTCATAGTATACTAGTTATTTTATTTTATTAAAAAAAGAAATCTGCACAAACGCATAAAGATAAGTACTTAATAATTAAAACTACGATATACAAAATAAATACAAAAACAAAAGGACACTTAGGCGTCGAAGTATTCCTCCGCATCGCTGTCATCAGGAAACGTGCCCAGAAGACTGGCAGCATTGCCATGTTTAATGGCAATGCTAATTCTTTGGCCAAAGAACGACCCAGCCCTCTGGTCACGTGAAGTGTCGACCAGCTGGCGAGAAATTTCCTTAAAGAGGAGACGTGCACTCGGGCCCCATGACCCGAGCGTTAAATATATTGTTTTAGACTTTCTTTGAACATTAAAGACAATACACTTTTTTTCTGGTTTGTATTAGACGCCTAACTGTACGACAAATAAACGGTGTCCGACTTTTGGGCAGCGCCTTAAGAGGCCCTGTTGCAACAGGGCTTTGCTATTACTACTTTCTTCTAAAAGACTTCAAAATTAAATCAGCTGCTTCCACTTCCAAGGCTGAAGCGTTTGTAAGAGGCATCCGATAAGTGACCCCAGGGAGAAAGGTAGCTCGTTGTAGTCACGTACACGAACAATTCAAAGCCACACGTGACTGCATCAGCGAGGGTCGAAGAAACGAAGTTTAATGGATGTCTTTAGAATATCGTATTACCTAGTAATTGGGCTGTGAGATCAGATAGGTAGTCGCTCCATGTAAATTACTGGTATCCAGCTGCATGCGGTTAGACTGGGAGCCAACCCCAACATAGTTGGGAAAAGGATAGACAGATTGGTTTTATCTTAACGGCAGCTCCCTGCATTAGAACCCCCAGTGAATTCGACCACCTGAATTCCTAGACCTTAGATAAATGTGGCAAGAATATTTACAAATGATTTTTTAGTGTCCATGGATTATCTTGGCCGTTCTTCTCCAATAGGAATCAACTTAATCGTTAGAGGGCATCTAGCTTCAACTTGCTGGCTTATCGACTCGTTCAAAATTGCTTGTAATTACATAAAATAATTAGCCTATGAGAGGGAGTTGGCCGTTTTCCACCACGTGGGCCCAGTTCAGGTTGGTAGATGTCACACGTCATCGATTTTTGTTTTTTTTTTTTTGAGGGTGCTAAATAATCAAATAATTTCTCCCGCTCTGGGTGGAGCAGGAGGGCATGTCAGACTTTTACTGACTAAAACTCGCCCGTGCTCCCTCAGTTGCCTGTGTGCCAGGGGCGACGGTATCTCTTTCGAACAACCCGCACCCTGCACGATGTTTTCCTCCACCGTTTTGAGAGCAGTGGTGGTGAAATAATTTATAAAACAAAGTGAAGAGTTTGTCTGGGTTCTAGCCTACCTACAATACATAAGTCGTAGCCGTTCCCACTGCCCAGTGCCCTGCTCTGCCTGTAATTGGTTTAATTAAAATACCTACAAAACCTTCAGTATCTTCTAAAACGTATGTCTGCGTTTAATCCAGCTCCTAAAATCTTCACACATCCCTTCTTCCGCCTCGGGTGTTACACAATACGGCTACTAAAAGATTCGCAAAGAAAAAATGTCGACTTGTGGGTCATGTAATAGAGTTCACCCAATTTTATTTGAATGAAAACAATAATTGAAGTCGTTATACTTTCGTAGGTTTATATTTTTACACGCTTGATATTAGCTTCACTTGTATGTCTGTTTGTATGTTTGAATGTAACCGACTCCTTAGAGCGCGATTTTGACCCACTTTAAACGGTGAGATTTCATTGAAACTTTGTAAACTTATCGAGGACCGATGACAATTCAATCATTTAAAAAAATAATTGCAAAATGAAAAAAAAGGGAAAAAAATATAAAAAAAACACGATTTGTAGTTAGTAGAACTAAAAAATAGAAAATAAATAATAGTTTAAAAAACTAAAAGACACGCTTTAAAAACCAAACTAAAAAAGGAGAAAATAATTTAATTCAATTAAAAAGCGTGGGGTGCTTGACATTAAGTGATTATAAAAATACCTCAAAAAGCACCACACAAGCTTTGAAATTGAAACACATTATTTTCTCCTTTTTAGTTTGGTTTTTAATGCGTGTTTTTTTAGTTTTTTAATTGTATTGTAAATTAGTAACAATGTAACATCACGCCTTGTTTCCCTGAACGGTTGGGCAGATGTGTACCTATCTATAGGTAGTACCTACATCCACATTACGCCAGTTATGTTTAAGTCCCACGTAATAAGGGCGTGACTATTGCTATCGAATCTACACTCCGGGCTGGTACGGAGAAATTCCAGATAGAAAAACCCAATAAGACTACTTGACCTGAAAATCGAACGCAGTACTTCATGATCAGCAGTAGTAATAGCGACTAAAACAACAAGGCCAATTGTTAGTGATTTGGGTAAATCTAACTATATTTATTTATAGTATAAATAGATAAAGATTAACCCAAAAGGCACGAATATCTATGATGCACACTCTGGCACTTTACATAATCATAATTCAGCCTATAATGTTCCCAATGCTGGGATACTGGCCTCTTCTTGGCCGTAATCCAACACGCAGGCACAGTGCAGGTTGGTAGATGCCACAACGGTTTCCTCATTGGTGTTGAAGTAATTTACACTAAGTTAAACCCCTAACTGGGTTCGAACTTACTTACGTAAGTCACAGCCGTGTCCACAAGGCCACTGCTCAACAATAGGGTACGTATTACACTCATTTTTGAAAAGTATCCTAATTAGATTCTGAAGTGCTAATATACCATTAAAACAAACACAACATTTTTATTTAATCGATTAGTGCCGTAAAAATGCATTTAAATGTTAAATTTTCAAATTTCGCACGTAATTTGACGAAAACGATGGACGCAGTGGACGCCATATTGGTCTGTGGGTATGTCGTCAGTTTGCTAAGTAAACAAATGCGCTGATATTTTGTATGATAATTGTTTGTAATTTAAAAAAAAATACTTAGTTATTATTCTACTTATCGTTGGTTTTCTGTTCCTGAATGCAATTTTTTTTTAAATAAAAAAATACTTTGGTTACGAAAATAATAAAAGTACAAAGTTGTTCAATTCACATGCCGTATGACGTAATAACATGGCGGCTATTATTTCATGGTGTTCAAAAACAGATAAAAAAAAACTGAAATCTCTGAATTGAGTTTTAACATTTATTTTGTTATTTCATGAACTAAAACTAACATTTTCCGACTGCATTTTGCTTAAGCTATCTCAATAATATATTTTTAGATTTTTTCTCATTTAAAGTAAAATACCCTATTGAAAGGATTGGATGAATCATTTATATAATCTTCCCACGCTATATTCCTGACCTATATACCCTGAACAATTCTTTTATGTACCAAGAATAAATTCACCATTCGATTTATAGGCCATATCGCCGTCGGCAGTACATATTTTATGTGTAGGTATAATGGGAAGCAAAATTGGCCGTAATAAGATGTCCTACGGTACACCTGCGCTATGATATTTATTAATTTAAGGTTTGACGAGGTTAACGTAATGGGTTATTTTCTTCATTTCATTTTGGCATATTTAAATTTTCAGGACTTTTTGTAGTGAAAACTTCTTTAGGCGCGTTGTTCACCTGAAAGGTGAACAACGCGCTCGCGCTCGCGCCGAAAAATCATGGAACTCGCGTCATCGACACCGAACGCTTGAGCACACGGATGAGTCGCGCGTTGATGTCTTTTGGTAAAAGTCCCTTTCTTTCAATAAGAAATTCTAATTCTTTTATCCCTTTCTTTTCCTTTGTATTTTTATCGTAAAAATCTGTGCTGTTACCTTTATTGGCTGAAGTCAATAACTCGTTTATCATTTTTTACCGAGAGGAATCAGTGTGACCCAATGTGAAATCCTGTATTGACGATTAAAAAAATACACACGTTACTGTTCAACTATTCAACTGTTCAAGTATTCACTTCTGTCGGCACTCCCGGAGAGTTTTTTTTTTTTGGCTGTCATTAATAAATGATAAAGTCGTGGTATTAGATCTTTCACAGTCGTAACGGGTCGACAGAAGCCCGAACACCGAGCCGTCTGACCACCAATCTTACCAAGGGGTATCATTTTTACTCAGTAACTGGGTTGTGACAAGCAATTGTTCCATGTAAAGTTCTGGGGGGCTACTTTCTAACTCCGTCAATGAAAAAGCGTAAGTGACTCCTACAGCTGATTAATTAACTTTTTTGGACGAGTAAAACCGTGTAGGGACGTAGGGACAGCTGTCAAATCGTGTAGTACCTAATTCATTCTTAGTTTGGGCCCCAAACTAATCATAGGTCCGTAAGTGATACGGAGTAGGAACCGCCCGAAACTTCGACCGAGATTACTGATTTCGTGCTTAGAGAGTAGGCCATTGTCATCTACCTAGCATTTTCCCAACTATGATGAGGTCAGCTTCCAGTCTAACCGGGTGCAGCTGAATACCAGTATTTTACATGGTGCAGCTGCCCATCTGACGTCCACAGCCCAGTTGCCCAGTAATTGTTACATGTTATGGGTTATTATTAAAGGTTTTCCTTGAAAACTTACCAACAATTAATTAACTGAATTTCCAACTAACTGGCTAAGTCCTTGGCATTCAAAAGTGCCATTAAACGTTGTAATTAAAATGAATGCTTTTACTTTGTTTTTGTTGGTTTATGAAGTTCTAAATGATTAAGTACTTACCTATTTAGAAGAAAGAAAATTGGTGTATTCTGCATAAACGAAACGCACATTATAAAAAATAATAGTTTAAAAAACTAAAAAACACGCTTTAAAAACCAAACTAAAAAAGGAGAAAATAATTTAATTCAATTAAAAAGCGTGGGGCGCTTTTTGAGGTATTTTTTTTTTATTATTATTACAGAAAGCTTACAGACTAATAACAAAACTAAAAATCATTTGTAGGCAAGAAAATTTGCTAAATTACAAGCTTCCACATATATATAATCAATCAATGTCAAGCACCCCACGCTTTTTAATTGAATTAAATTATTTTCTCCTTTTTTAGTTTGGTTTTTAAAGCGTGTTTTTTAGTTTTATAAACTATTATTTATTTTCTATTTTTTAGTTCTGCTAACTACAAAAACGTGTTTTCTTTTCTCATTTTTTTTTTTAATTATTGAATTGTCATCGGTCCTCAACAAGTTTACAAAGTTTCAATGAAATCTGACCGTTTAAAGTGGGTCGAAATCGCGCTCAAAGGAGTCGGTTACATACAAACAAACAAACAAACCAACAAACATACAAGTGAAGCTAATATAAAGCGTGTAAAAAGGACATAAAATGCACACTTACAAAGTAGCCAAAAGCCCCGTATGCAAGTAGAAAAAGTTTTTCAATTTTGTCCGTTGCTTGTTAATGTCAGGGCTAGTGACCAAAGACAATACCAGATGGATCTGCGTTACGACACTGGCAATTATATAATAACAATCAAAACAAAAACCACAGCGCCAACTGTAGTGTGCATTAATGACTACTTTTGCAACAAACAAACCACAATAATAAGAAAAATTAAGCCGTGCGTCGCATCTGTGCAAGAACAGGTCATTGCTCAGCAAAATGCTGTGACTTCGGACGAACCTATCGTCAACAGTATTGATTTTCTACCTTTCGAAATGATGCTATGACGTCCCCCTGTGAGCTAATAAATCGGACAAGTATAATTTTTCACGAAAATATATGTGATTCCAGCTGAAGATAGTATGTCTGAACATAGTATGTATTTAGACCTACAATATTTAAGGTCAATAAAAATTAAGCAAAAAAAAAAAGCAGCGGTTTCATATAATTTTTCGATATCAACATCTGCCTGCCTAGTTGGGGCTGGCTTCCAGGCTAACCGGATGCAGCTGAACACCAGTATTTTACATGGAGCGACTGCCTATCTGACCTCCACAACCCAGTTACCGAGTACCTATTACGATACCCTTTGGTAAGACTGGTTGTCAGACTTTCGTGCTTGTGACTTTTTGTCGATGTACGCGAACATAAATGTAAAGAGCCAGCAGCTGTCTTTTTTTCTCGATTTTAGGTTTGGTCCCAAGTAAACGTTTTTTATTTTCATTAGTGCCACACTCCGTTTAAAGTACCTATGTCCTTAGATAGAAAGAAAGAAATGATAGAAAGAAAAAGTATTTATTAGACTCGCACAGGAATATCACAAACTTAACTACACAATATGCTTAAGATGCTTATGCTTAGATTAACTTAACACACTGTTTATTTTAAGACAACTAAATCTGTCATCATCAAAATCTCTCATTATCACATAAACCTGCATGGACACTTATGAAACGTCAGAAGCTAGGTGCACGGTTCCAATTTGTCGTTTCCTATGGAGAAGAGCCGGCACTAAGAAACTCCACGGTTACTCTTTTAAAATAATTGGCTTTTACAATGTTTTCAAATTACAGTGATAATAGGTATGGGAGAACAGTGCAGGCCAGTCAATAAGTACCAGGTACTTAGAGGAATGAAAATACAGAATAGAAAATCGTCATCATCATCTGTGTAGCCTATTCCCAACTACCTTGGGGTCGGCTTCAGGTCTAACCGAGTACAGCTGAGTACTAGTATATTACATAGAGCAACTGCCGACTGCCTATCTGACCTTCACAACCCAGTTACTGGACAATACGATACCACTTGGTGAGACTGGTTGTCAGACTTTACGGGCTCCTGAAGACCCGTATCTACCGACTGTCAAACGCCATTTTATTTATCCCTACTAATATTATAAATGCGAAAGTAACTGTATCTGTCTGTCTGTCTGTTACGCTTTCACGCCAAAACCGCTGAACCAATCGCCATGAAATTTACCAGAGATATATAGCCTGGGATATGGAGAAGGACATGGAAGGCCACTTTTTTACGCGAGAACCGTAATCCACGCGGGCGGAGCCGAGAGCAAAAGGTAGTAATTTAATATAGTTTGGATTATCTTCACATGATGCAACATCCCAACATACAAATACTTCCATAGGTTTTAGATTGAATTTTCAATCAACTCACTCTGTCTGATACCGGACGCACTCCATCAATGCTGGCTACATTATCTATCATTCACATAACTACTATTTACCTACATAAATATAAACATGCGAGCATTTTGTTTTTAGTCTTTTTTCCATTATATCTTGAACTAGCAGCGTTCCGCGGTTTCACCCGCGTAGTTCCCGTGTCCGTGGGAATCATCATTCATCATTCATTTCAGCCGAAAGACATCCACTGCTGGGCATAGGCTTCCACCAAAAGGGGGGTTTTGCCATAATCGCCACTCTTGGCAGGCGGATTGGCGATCGCAGTATGATTGTAAAATGCATAGAGAACGCTGCTGCCCATTCTCTAGTTAGTCCCTTAGTCGCCTTCTGCGACACCCACGGGAAAAAATGGGATGGTGCCATTCTTTTACGTCCGGCACCACACGGCACGCCCGTGGGAATACGGGGATAAAATATAGCCTATGTCACCCGGGGATAGTGTAGCTTCCCAACAGTGAAAGAATTTTTCCAATCGGTTCAGTGGTTTCGGAACCTATTAACGCAAACAAACAATCAAATCTTTACTCTTTATAATATTATTAGTATAGATAAGTAGCTAGATACTACAGCGAAGACTGATCTAAGATACTGGCCTTAGGTATGTGGCCATTCTGAGATCTTTCGTTGTTTTTGATGGATACTTACATAATAATATCAAGCTTAGTTGAGACATCCAGTGATTTATACTAATATTATAGCATGATCAGCCTATATCGTTCCCACCACTGAGACACAGGTCTACGAGTGGGCCATAATCCACCACTCGGGCTGTGCGAGTTGGATGTCACATGTCTTCGTATTTTTGGTTCTAGGACACACGCCTTACGATGTTTTCCTTCACCGTTTTGAGAGCAGTGGTGATGAAATAAATTACGGAAAGTTAATCGCCTACCTGGGATCGAACCCACGACCTCGCTATGTCGGGGCCATTACCACTAGGTCACCACTGCTATTATAAAGAGGTGAAATTGATTTCTTTTTTGTACTATACCCCATTTGTTATAGCTTTAGAAAAAAGAGGCTCGTAGAAGCAGGAGTGCAAAACATTTTATTTCAAAGTTAAGTTCTAACTTTTTTAGGTAGTTTTAAGACAGTACTAAATACTGAGATAAACGAAGTAAAAGTAATGATTATTTTAGATAGGTAATGTTCTATTTACAATAACATCTTCATCACACATTACAAACCTACAACAAAACGAATGAATGAAACAAACAATCACATGATGATTTAAATCTAATTAAGGTTATAAGAAAATAAAATATATATTTTTTACAATACTTTATTTTAAATAATAACTTACGACCCACAATACGTTTGGTAAAACTTCGTCGTCATAAACTAATTTAGTTACTCGGTGTTTTTCACTCCTGCTTCTTTTAGGTTTTTAGCATTGACACTTAAATTTTTTTGGCATAAATCGTAACTGCAACACCTTTAATATAATTTGGTTACGAAGTGTACATTAAAAAGAACCTTTTTTAACTTCTGTCTAATGCTATTGTAAATGGAGTATAGTACTGAAATGGTAACAAAAACAAATCGTTGACAGATAGCTGCCTACACCATTGCCGAGTGTGGTAAAATGACCCCTTAAAAAGTAAAGTAAAATGTCCGTGACTTCTGCTTTTAGTGGCCAGCTTTTAGAGAACTTGTTCTGAACTTCACGTTATTTCCTTAAATTTCCCTACTTTGCGAATCATAATCACAGTAACATTTCCAAAAGTCAAAGGCGACACGGCAACGTTAACTATATCTATATTTTACTAAACATTCGTGCTGTTAACTGCAGTAGTCAACCAAACGTTTATCTTCTAAGATTAGTTTCCTAGTCCGATCAGTGTCGGAACTATGGGCTGTACACCATTTAACTCATGGTTTTACACAATGGCAATACAGGACCACATTATAGATAGACACAGAAGGCCAACTCTGTGCAACGAGCATAAACAAGCACACGCACACATAAACGCAGACGTACAGTTAAACCAGGTAAAATATTTGCGCTTCGGTAATCTTCATATTGCTGAATGAAAACGAACGTTGTGTCACAGAGTAACCCACTTCACAGAGGCAAAGCTTCAAAATTTTGTACTCTCACACTTTGTAGTTTATTTATTATTAGCCATTAATGTCCCACTGCTGGGCGAAGGCCTCCCTACTCTCTTTCTACATCTCTCTATGCTGAGCTGCCAATAATCCATCTTTGCTAAAGGAGTCTAGCCAAACCTACCTACACCGGTCATCGATCATCATCTGTCACTCAAAAGTTTCGAAAAGTTTTCTGGAATAGCATAGAGTTGTTAATCTACAATTTTGTAATCATGTTAATACGAAATAGGCACGTACTCGTGGTTGTAATAGCTGTACGTACAGTGTACACGGAGGGTGGCACATTGACGCGCAAACTGTAACCAGGGGTCCTACTCTCTAACTCCGTCAAAGAAGATACGGGCCTGTCCGAAAGTAGTTTGATTCTTCAAAATGAACCCCACTCCCGAATAATTAACTTTTTGGGTCTGTAAAAACATATCAGGAGTACTGTCAACTGTCAAATCGTATTGCAATTTATTCTTAGATCGGGTCCCGAACTAATCTTATGTCGAGAGATGTAGAGTAGAGCCCCAGGATTCAGTAAATGATTCTGAACCGTGCGTTGAAATTCTTCGTCGGTTAATTGATATCCGTTCCATTCTGTAGATTAGGGCTCATCGTGGTGCATTCGTTATTCAAAAAATAGGCATTTATTCCCGAGGTGAATGATTGTCTTGGGATATCTACAACGTGTAACAGAATAGAGGCAAGACCTGAAAGTAGTTTGTTCCTAATTGATTACTGAATTAGTTTTAGTAACTTTTAACATGGGTAATTTTTACAAAAATTATGTATTTAGCCACACCTACCGCCGATTAAGTCAAAGAAAATACAATCTTATGTCAACGCAATAAGACTCAATTCTAAATGCATAAAGTAGTGCTAGGCAACTTGTTTTTCTTAATAAAAACAGTTAGCTTAAAAATAAATTAGTTTTGGTCATTGTATTATACTTTTAACTCAATACTCTAATTGGGGTGTATGAGGTCTTGCGGTAATTATGTTACACGTTGTATAAGGCCATAACCTCAAACAAATGACAGTCGCGAGCGCGATTGCACTCGCTGTACGTGAAGCGTGTTTATGTATGTGGTGTATGTGCGTGCGTGCTCGCTCGTCATATGGAGCCAACCTTCTGTCCCTATTCTATGTGGTGGTTATACACAATGGCAACAAAAGTGTCCGCGGGTCAAGACGGAATGCCTAATTAATTGCTAGCAGGAACTAAACAATGGAAGTCAAAGAAACGAGACGGTAGGTTTGGCAATATTTTGATTAATGGGTTGACCGAAAAATTAGAAATATTTTAAGTAGTTTTGAATTGAATTTTAATTAGTCATCCAATTAAATACTGGCAAGTTTCACCAGTAACGCGAGAATAGATGTCTAAAATCAATTCAAGCCTTTGTAACCTCTATAGTGAAGATTACAGTCGAGGGGTTTGTGGTTATGTAATAACAGTCGCGAGGGTCGATCGATCAGGTTAAACTACGCTTGCCGCGGTTGGTCAGTGGAGGGGTGACCAACTTTACGTACCAAGACCCCTCCGTGCCAGGGAAAGTACTAACGTACTTAGCTGTTGGATCCTGCTGTCATTCGTCGATCATCAAAGGCCCGAAAGTCTGACAAGCAGTCTCACCGAGGGGTACAGTATTACTCAGTAACTGTGTTGTGGAGGTCAGGTTAGTAGTCGCTCCCTGTAAAATACTGGTATTCAGCTGCATCCGGTTAGACTGGAAACCGACCCCAACTTAGTTGCTTTCACCTTTGATGTGCACATATAGACTAGGATCTATCGTCATAATTAACTTTGCTTAGTTGCTTTCACCTTTGATGTGCACATATAGACTAGGATCTATCGTCATAATTAACTTTGCTTTGGCCTTTTGAATATCAACAGCATTTTCACTATCTGTTCCGCCATGTTTGCTAGTCTTGTTGATGTCGACACCCTCCAATATTAAAAAATTTTCAGCCGCGAATGCCCATTCATCGTAATTCTCACGTCCCTTGAGCTTCGGGACGTTTACGATATAATTTCCAGACATTTTTTCAAAACTTTGTACACTTTTATCGAAAAAACTAAGGGACTGGGCCCATAACCTAATGAAACAACGGATGTTGACCACAGACAGAAAAAACGTTTTATTCGTAGGGATGCCCTTACACATACTATAACAGATAGTTTATGGTAATTAGTATGAACTATATTGATATCACCAATAACAGGCTAGGTATATTATGACTGAAGGTTCCAGAATTTTGGTTTGATAAGAAACTTTTGTGAACGTAATTCTGATAGACTGGTTTTTTTTTTTTTTCGGTTTTGGCTTCGCACGGTTTGTGCATTTAGCCAGTGTCAAGTAATTTTTCTTTTCGATCAAGTAAATGGCCCGATATCGGGCACGAACTTACAAAACAGTCGTAGTCGTCTTTAGTTAGTCAAATCAAAGTTATTGTAAATCGGTAGTAACTTTACAGTAACCTAGTAGGAGTTTTTGGGGGAACACGAAAAGTCCACGTTAGTCACTTATTTTCACCTTCACTACACTTGTGCACTCACACGTAACTAAATTGAATAATTCACTACCAAAATTATACAATTTAATCCGCTATTTTACTAAATTTCATGAAAATGAAAATTCGTGCGACATGTTCCCACGCGATCCCGCCAAAAACTCCTGATAGATTGGTTGTTTATTACAATCATGGATGATAGCTAAAATAGCTAGCATAAAATATGACAAACTTATCCTGACTAAGAAGCTTATAAATGAAAGTGGAGGCAACACTCTAAATACGTACCTAAGTGAAGACGACTGTGGTCGAATGCTCTCTTTCTAAATACACATTTAAGAACGAGACAGTGATATGTGTTTTCTCTCTCTCCGATGTATACAGGGTGTAACAGAAATCTTATAGCTATCCATAAGCACTAAAGATAACAGCTAGTATAGAATCACTATACATAGTTTCAGCTCAAAATAAAATACTCTAAGAATTGATACCAAATTTTCGGTTTCATATGTTTCTTAAATTCAAATCATAAGAAACGTGTCACCGCACTACATAGGTCAATAACTTTCCACGTTTTTTTTTTATGGGTGGGAAATCATCAAATAACTTCTCCCGCTCTGGGTGGAGCAGGAGCACCCGTGTTCCCTCAGTTGCCTGTATGCCAGGGGCGCCGGTATCTCTTTCTAACAACCCGCACCCCTGGCAGGTATCGGCCCTTGCGGACCCCACCAGTTCGGCGCACCAGGACACATGGCACGCCGTGACCTTCCCAGGAACCAAGTAGCATAAGGGCCCCAGATGACCCCGTGTCTGGCACCCTTGGTCCCCCTGCGACGGGTCAACGCTACTTGCCAATATCACGATAAATCTCTTCCGAGTGATGTGTTTATTTCAAAGTTCGGTTTCTATTAACAATGTATTAAAAATTCTCATAACTTCCGAATATGTAGAGATAGGATTAAAAGTCCCTTCCAATATCGTTTGATATCATCCGAAAAAGCTGTGCTCTTGGTACGTATATACCCTTTCGGTTACACGTTGTATATTCAGAAAGAGAGGTTTCGCCTACAGTCGTCTTAATTATAGGTATTTAGAGTGTTGCCTCCATTTTTATCTATAAGCTTGTTGATCCTGACTAAGTATTTTACGCCAGTAGCAAAAAAAAAAAAACTTACAAAAGAGTGTGTAAACAAATAAATAAATCCTCTTTACGCCTCAAGACAACCAGTACTTAGCCCATGTTCTAAGGCTTAAAACATCTACGAGCGAGTACCAGTAATAAAGTTTTAGTTTAATAGTTGCAATAACCCATAAACACACCGTGCCAGCCCCATAAGGTGCACTCTGCCACCATAGCACCACCATAAGGATTTAATACACTATATTTATGCACCATCTTCAGTTTTAATGGAAATCTTTAATTAAAATTATAAATTGTATTTTAATTATTTTTGCGTGCATGTGTTGGTTGGTTGTCAAGGTGACCTTAAAAGTTATGTTATATTAGTTTTCTTTTTGTTATTAAAATTAAATATCTTCTAAGGTGCTGAAATATGATAAATAATAAATGATAAATGATTATGATTATGATTAAGGGTTATAAGCAGAGATCGGATATTCGGATGCATATTCACCTAAAGTTGAGATGTTGGCTAACATGGAATGCGCTTTTGTATCGAAAAAATCTTATTTTGGTGAGTAATTTGTTTATTTTTTGTTTTAACTAATACAAACCACCCCTCCTCCAGTACATACACATATTTGTATCGGGTTAAACATTAAGTTTAAATTAATACACATCTGAATAGTTATGCAATCCAAGAATCCCGGGGTTTTTTAATAAATATTACAAATAATTTATAAAGCCGCTTCCATACTTTCATAGCTAAAAATTGTCTTTAGGTAAATATGCATCCGAATATCCGATCTCTGGTTATAAGTTTATAACACATCACACGATACGACGTCGCAGCGTGACACGTTGCGACGTCGTCGTCACGATACGTCACGACAGTGACGTGAAAATCTGCGACGTACAGAGGCCAGTACATCAAGCTACCCCAATCTGTCAAATGTCTTCGATAATTTTATAACTTTATTACAAAACTAGCTTATGCCACCGGCTTTGCCCGTGTGAACGTCGAAAATTATCTTATGGGAACCTATCGGGATAAAAAGTATCATAGGTTACGAACTATCTATATGCCAAATTTCATCCAAATCAGTCCTGCCGTTTTTGCGTGATTGAGTAATGCCGGGGCCACACCAACGGGAAACGCCGTTGATTATTGCGATGATGGACGTTAACCGTAGGTGTGGTCACAAGTTATCGCGATAATTTACAACGGCATTCACATTGCCATTTGACGCTTTTTTTTGGGTGGTAAATCATCAAATAACTTCTTCCGCTCTGGGTGGAGCAGGAGAGCGTGTAAGACTTTTACTGACTAAAACCCACCCGTGTTCCCTCAGTTGCCTGTGTGCCAGGGGCCACAGTATCTCTTTCGAACAACCCGCACCACTGGCAGGCATCGGCCCTTGCGGGCCCCATCAGTTGATGCTGACATCTCTTTGAGGCGCGCGTGTAACACAATGCACTGTCGACCCGGGCTTGGTCCTTACCGGACAGCGAGCTACCCATTACTCGCCGTTCGCAAGCCCGCGCCTACGGTGGCCGGGAATCAGCCGTGGATTCCAGACGCCAAGAGCGTCTCCCGCGGCGACTACGGCCGTGAGGGCGCATATACTGCCTCTCCCTCACGTGCGCCGCTTCCCTCTTCGCGAGCATTACTGCTTCGCAGAAGGAGGTGACGGCTACCCATGCACTCTCGCTCTGTACCATGTCCTGGACCAGGGCCAGACGCGAGAGATTGCCGCCGCCGATCGCCTCCACGAGGACAAGGCGGTGCTCCGCCCAAGCCGCGCAGACCTCCACCGTATGCTTCACCATGTTTTTAGGGCGATCTTCGCAGTGGAAACACCCGGGCGTTTTCTCCAGCCTTATCCAAAACAGGAACCTCTCGAAACAACCGTGTCCGGTGAGGACCTGCGTCAAGCGAAAGGTGAGAACGCCGTGCCGAATCTCAAGCCACTCCTCAAAGAGGGAACTTACCGCCGCTATCGTGGAGTGCCAATGATGAGCATTGACGTAGACCGTTCAAGTGTGGCCACTGAATTTATCGCTTTAATTATCGGAATCTTTACCGCGTTGTTTATCGCGATGATCAGCATTGAAGTTGACCGTACTTATTTATTACTTCTTAATTTCCACTTGTTACAAAAACTGTCAGCCCTATCATTAATTCACGAAGGGTGTATTGTAATGGGGATTCTAACAAAACTGAGGGTATTAAGGAAATATTTTGACAAATATTTTCGACTGCCTGACGGAAGAATGTCGAAGGCTCTCATTCTGATTAGAATGGTAAAGGTTTTTGCTAACTAATTCGGGTTGATGCGTTCTGCATGATAATTCCGTTGATGAGATTCGATTTTAAAAAATAAAATTGTTTTGCTTTTGGTTGGCTTGGGATGGGACATATTTTTGGAAATGTTTTTATAGATTGCTATTATTATTATTATAGATTTTTATTTGATTTAATTATCAATGTAATATGTTTGTTTGAGCAAAAAAGGGTAAATTTTCCATCCATTGAAAGTAAAAGGCATACGGGATTGCATCCAGAGGATTAGCAGGATCCTCCTGTCTATAAATAACTGGCTAAAGGTGGTGATAAATTATTTTGATAACTAGAAAACTACGCATGTATAAACAGTTCAAAATCAATAAACAAAACTATAAATCTTGTCAACTTTCAGCCGATATTCTCTTAGAATTTCAATCTTTGTATTGTAAATAAGAACATCGAAAATGTTACAAAAAAAAAACCTACCATAAGTCACCATCGCCCTTATGCCTATTTATTTGGGGTCAGTGCAACATGTCTTTTTTAACCGACTTCAAAAATACATACAGTCGAACATAGAACCTCCTCCAGGTTCAATGTTCGACTGTATGTATTTTTTTATGTATTTGCACCGATGTCTCCCCCATTTGTTGACCGATTCTCAAAATTCTTTTTTTTATTTTAAAGAGTATACTCCTGAGGTGGTCCCATTGGTACCTAGTCGTCAGGATCTGATGATGGAATCACAGGGAAATCGAGGGCAACTCTCAAATGTTATTGGTATTAACAATGTTTTTCATATATTTTCTAAAACATTTGCGTATGCTCATCATCACCTCATGACGCTGAGCTGATGAAGGAAGGTACAACTCTTTAACGGTTAGGAGTGGTAAGATGTTCGGGCATAACTCCGTCATTTACCTACTTATAGACGGATTTGAAAAACTATTTTTTTTTTTCGAAAGGTGTTTATTCCGAAATGGTCCCATTTAAATTTCATATAGATCTGATGATGCGTTTCGGAGACAGACAACGGAACTCTTACAAAATTGACAGCAAATCAACCGCAATTGCTGCTATCGCATAAATACGCATTGTTTTGACCCCAAGGATGATGAAATTTCGAATTGGTGTGGGGTAGGTACTATAACTAAAAAGTGAAAAATACGGAAGTCGGTGACTTTGGATATGTATTTGAATTTTTTGTCACCGCCTCCCGAAATTAAATTTATTTTTTACTTTGTAGTGTTTTTCCGGAATTCGGTTGTTTTTTCTTGCACGCTTCTCCATTAGTCGTCATCTCCGTAGTCACACCCTTTCTAACCATATCATCATTCACACAGTCCATCCATCGTTTCTTTGGTCTCCCCCTACTCTTATAGCCATACACATTCATACTCAAAACTTTCCATATTACTAAATTTACCTCATTCCTCTGTTATGAGTGTCTAGCCGTATATTTAGCCTTCCATATCCTCCTGCATATCTATCTATACAATTCCGTCAAGTCAGAGTGAGTCTACGTAAGTCAAACTCAAACTCAAAGCATTTATTTCAAATAAACCAATAACAGGCACTTTTGAATTGTCAAGGTCGGTGAGGTAGAAAGATGAAGCTAGTTGCCCATTCAAAAGCGTAGGTACCTATGGAGAAGAACGGGCAAGAAACTCTATGGACAGTCTTTTAAAATCATGATATTGTTACAAAACCTAACCTTTTCCCAACTACGAGTATGTTAATGTCTTACAGCTGAATACCAGTATTTTACATGGAGCGACTGCAGCTGATGGTGCTATAGAATTCCAGCTACTATCCAGTCTAAACTAGCTCAATACAGAGGAGCCTTCGTTGCTAAGAACTAGTCAGCTGGAATGGTGGAAGCAATTCTAATGGAAACTATTACAAACGTTCTACAAAGGTACGTATTCAGTTAGCTTTGACTTGGCTCCAACATCTGACGTGGTTGTTACTTGGCGTCATTGACATCTCAGTTACAAATATGTATGTATGTGTGTCAAGCATTTGCAATTTTGTTTCCAAACATGTATTTAATGTACCTACTTATAAAGATGAGTTTTTCGCAACTTTGTTAACCACATGTAAAGTATGGTTAGTTTATCTTTCATTCTGTAATAAACTTAATTTAATTAGCATAAAGTTGATGTGCCTAAATAACATCAATTGGAAACGAGGACTTGAATAAACTGTTTTAGAAAGAAAAGAAAGAAAATACGTTTACTTGCGGTAAACATGACGCAAAAAATAATAGTTTAAAAAACTAAAAAACGCTTTAAAAACCAAACTAAAAAAGGAGAAAATTATTTAATTCAATTAAAAGCGTGGGGTGCTTTTTGAGGTATTTTTATAATCAATTAATGTCAAGCACCCCACGCTTTTTAATTGAATTAAATTATTTTCTCCTTTTTTAGTTTGGTTTTTAAAGCGTGTTTTTTAGTTTTTTAAACTATTATTTATTTTCTATTTTTTAGTTCTGCTAACTACAAAAACGTGTTTTTTTTCCTCAATTTTTTTTTAAATTATTGAATTGTCATCGGTCCTCGACAGGTTTACAAAGTTTCAATGAAATCTGACCGTTTAAAGTGGGTCAAAATCGCGCTCAAAGGAGTCGGTTACATAAAAACATACAAACAAACATACAAGTGAAGCTAATATAAAGCGTGTAAAAAGAACAGGAACACAAAAAAAAATAAGAAAAGGTTGGGGGAAACATGCGTCATATCCACGCAATCTATCTAGGCTATCGCTCAGCATTATGCTGCGACCCTATGCAAGACATAACCCCAGCGCTGGTACCGCGGCCCCTGGCACACAGGCAACTGAGGGAACACGGGTGGGTTTTAGTCAGTAAAAGTCTGACACGCCCTCCCGCTCCGCCCAGAGCGGGAGAAGTTATTTGATGATTTCCCACCAAAAAAAAAAAAAAAAAAAAAAAAAAAAAAAAAACCCCAGCGCTGGTTTTCAGCGAAAGCCGGCTTTGACGTAATGACGTCGCCCGGTAGCAATGCTATTTGCGGCAAAAACCATAACGTTGGTAAAGGGTAAATACAAAACCAAAGACACCGACTTCTTTCACTTTGTAGTGTTTTTGAAAGTCGGTAGGGTTTTTATTTATAAAAAAGCTTTTATTTTCCACGTTTTTTTTTACTACAAATAAAAATCTGAAATAAAATATGCATTTAAATAATGAAAACTAATGGGGTTTTTCTTACGTTGTTTTGGATTGGTCAAATGGGATCAGCAGTTTTTGGGACTTGGGGCCATCGCTGAGGCATTCCCTATCCATTAGGTACAAAATATATTACTTTTACACGCTTTATATTAGCTTCACTTGTATGTTTGTTTGTATGTAACCGACTCCTTAGAGCGCGATTTTGATCCACTTTAAACGGTCAGATTTCATTGAAACTTTGTAAACTTAACGAGGACCGATGACAATTCAATAATTTAAAAAAAAAAATGAGAAAAAATAAAAAAAAGGAAAAAAAAACACGTTTTTGTAGTTAGCAGAACTAAAAAATAGAAAATAAATAATAGTTTAAAAAACACACTATAAAAACTAAACTAAAAAAGGAGAAAATAATTTAATTCAATTAAAAAGCGTGGGGTGCTTGACATTAATTGATTATAAAAAAACCTTAAAAAGCACCTCACGCTTTATAATTTAATTTAATTATTTTCTCCTTTTTTAGTTTGGTCTTTAAAGCGTGTTTTGTAGTTTTTTAAACTATTATTTATTATATTCGATTTTCAATTACCGCAGATATCGTGTAACATATGAACATACTTACAACAAAAAAAAATCTACAGATGATTTGAGCACGTCCCCCGTTTAAATTCGGTTAAATAAACGATATAATTCCGATTGATCGATACTTTTAACTCGATCCCTACTCAATAACCCTTTTCAAGGACATCAACAGGTGTTAGGATACACGTTTCCAGTTCTCCAGGCGAATGATGGATAGTTTACCGATCGATCGCTCATAGGGAGCGATCTACGAGTTGTTTTACGTAAACTAACGACTAGATGTCTTCATTCGATGGTAGTTCATACATAGTAATGAGATCAGGTTTAGAATGTAGATGGTGGAATGAAAAGTAAGGAATAATATCTTTTGCATTGTATTGTATTTTTGGTGAGAAAATAATTAGTAAGTAACATTCATTATTAAGGCCCATAGTACCCTCATCTCCCGTTTGTATGCTAAAGCACGACTGCCACCCGCGCCCGCGCAGGGCACCTTTGAGCCTTTATCTCAAAATGGGGATATTCCTTTGATGAATTTACAATTATGCTTCGGCGATTCTGTGGTACCTCTAACTATCTATTTTTCAGTGTATTTTTTTTCCAAATAAAGAAGCCGTTTAGTAAGAGTATGGAATAGAAGCCAAAATATTGCGTGTTGGAAAATATTTTTTTTACAGCAAAAGTACAATGCAACCATACAAAAAAAGTACTTCGGACAAAATGATCTATATGAATCTATAGCAAAATCATATATTTTTCAAATCTTCAAGACAAGCCGTTAATGAGCAGTAGGGTTCATAAAGTGACCGTGTTACGCTACCAAACGGGACGTAGGCCCATAACAGATTTCTAAAAGAGGTTCTCAATTCGTCTGTTTTTTTTTTGTGGTTATTTTCCGCGATAATTTCAACAGCTGTGAATCAATTTTGAAAATTCTTTTTTTATTGGATAGGGTATGCTTCAGGGGTGGTCTCATATAATTTTATTAACTTTGCTTTGGTAGTTTTTGCGTTAGCTTCGGTAATACGCATTTAATCCACTTTGAGTAAGTATAAATCTTGTTGATGTTGTAATACTTCCTGTAATTATTGTTTACCTAGCAAGTTGTGATACACCAATTTATGTGGGGTGTGTACCATAACTAAAAATGTCTTTGTGCATACAATTATTAGGACTGCCGACTGGACCGTCCATGCTTCGCACGATACTTACTACTTGATAGAACATAAAGATTTATTACACGCTTTATATATTAGCTTCACTTGTATGTTTGTTTGTATGTAACCGACTCCTTAGAGCGCGATTTTGACCCACTTTAAATGGTCAGATTTCATTGAAACTTTGTAAACTTATCAAGGACCGATGACAATTCAACAAAAAGGAAAAAAAAACACGTTTTTGTAGTTAGCAGAACTAAAAAATAGAAAATAAATAATAGTTTAAAAAACACGCTTTAAAAACCAAACTAAAAAGGAGAAAATAATTTAATTCAATTAAAACGCGTGGGGTGCTTGACATTAAGTGATTATAAAAATACCCCAAAAAGCACCCCACGCTTTTTATTGAATTAAATTATTTTCTCCTTTTTTAGTTTGGTTTTTAAAGCATGTTTTTTAAACATTTTTTTTTATGTCAGTTTAATAATATAAAGTATACGGTCTACAAATAAACGTTCCGGAATAATATGCTTGTGATTATGTTGAAAGTGCATTAAAATCTGTTGCGTAGTTTAGAAGAACAACGCAGTCACACAGAAAGACACTAGAATCGACATATTTATAATGCGTAAAGATTTTTAGTATCATCATTTTAGCCGAAAGACGTCCACTGCTGGACGTAAGCCTCCCCCAAACTCCGCCACTTCGACCGGTTCTGTGGTGGAAACCATGCGGGAGCATCTAGGCATTCCTGCGGCCTTACAAGGTCATAAGTCTAGTATAGTTAGGTCAAACTCAAAGTATTTATTCCTAATAAACCAATTACAGGCATTTTTTAATTGCCTAGGAGGCTCGCCGCCCTGTAAGGACGAAGCCCGGGTCGACGGCGCGTTGTGTTCGACGCGTGCCTTAAAGAGATGTCAGCACCGACTGACCAATACCACAGGCAACTGAGGGAACACGGGTGGGGTTTAGTCAGTAAAAGTCTGACATGCTCCACCCAGAGCGGGAGAAGTTATTTGCTGATTTCCCACCCTCAAAAAAAGAAGGTGGCGGAAATATGAGGCTAGTTGCCTATTGCAAAGCGTAGTACCTATGGAGAATAATGGACAAGAAATTCCATATTAAAATAATAATAAAACTTTTGTTTAAAATAAATAAGAACTAATTTGTTGTAGTATAATAATTTATAAACTAGTGTTAGTAATACAATCTTAATCTACTCGCCCCCTGCCTGACCCATGAATCGAGGTATCAATTCACGTAAAGACAGTCAAGTCTACTGGCTATCATACTTAAAACGCTGTTGCGACTAGCCCGAACTCTGCTCAGCATCGACGCGCATCGCCTGCGCAGGGTAGCGTAGAAGCAATCGATGCGCGCCTCTGCAAACATACGTGATGCACTACAGTGGCGGGGCAGCCGCAACATCGTCCTAAGCGAATTATTGTATTGTACTCGTAGGGCACTGTACGCTCTTTGAGTATAGACTGCCCACAGACTGCAGGTGTAAAAGGATCTACAGTAGGCTCTGAAGAGAGTGATTTTTACCTCATTTGTACATCGTGCAAACCTGCGAGCAATCATGTTTGCTCTAACGGACAGTGCCCTACGTTCACGTTCAATATCTGTGTCGTCCTTAGGGTCCTCGGTAATTAGGTAACCCAGGTATCTGAACTGATGTATCCTAGCCAACTCATTTCTATTCAGCTTTATAGGGGGCACACTAGAGGGACACCTAGTACCAGCCCTAAAGACAACATATTCGCTTTTCTTGACATTGTACATTAAGCCGTAACCATCTGCATAAGTTTGACAAATTTGTAGCAATTTTCTAATGCCACAAACCGAAATGATAGTATGATTTTTGAAGTCTTTGCAAACACGGATAATTGATTGCTCTAACGGAGCTGTGTCCTAACAGTAGAAACATTATAGGCTGAAAATGCTTATGCTTACAACTGTTATTCAAGTAGCTAGGTTTTATGTCTACCAATCACGTCACAAAAAAAACTAAAGTATTGCGTTTCTTTATAACAAAGTAGGTAGATACGCTAGTTATTAACTAGGCGCAGCCAGCAAACGTCAGTTAGGAAAATGGATCACTGCATTTTATAAAGCTTAAGTACTAAATGACCTGACATTTCATGCATAAATAGTTAGTGCTAGCTTGTAATTATTTTGTCTAACTAGGCAAAGACCACTTCTCATACACAAAATGAAGGAATATTGATAATAATGTTAACTCAGTACTTGTTAGCGCTACGGAGTCTTTTTAACTGACTTCAAAAAGGAGGAGGTTCTCAATTCGCCAGATCTTTTTTTTTTAATGTATGTTCCCCGATTACTCGAAGATGGCTGGACCGATTTCGATTTTTTTTTTGTTAGGGTAAGGGTATACTTCCCAAGTGGTCCCATGATCATCAAGTCAGGATCTGATGATGGGATCCTGGAGAAATAGAGAGAACTCTTCAAATTTTATAGGCACACGAAGCGATTTAGGTATTATTTGGAAGAGTACTTTCTCGGAGTGGTCTCATTTCAATTTGGTGAAGATCTGATGAAGAACTTTGGAGATAGGCAACGGAACTCCTCAATAAATGATAGGCAAATGGACAGGGATTGCTGAAATCTCATGTCTGTCTATTGCTTACACCAGTTCATAACATAACATCACGCCGGTATGCTGTGAAGGGGTAAACACATGTGAACCACTAAAAAGTGAAAAAAAAACTTTTTACAAAAAAAAACAACCGACTTCCAAAAAAACACTACAAAGTGAAAAATAACTTTAATTTCGGAAGGCGGTGACAAAAAAATTAAATACAGCTCCAGAGACACCGGCTTCCGAAATTAAAGTAGTTTTTCACTTTGTAGTGTTTTTTTGGAAGTCGGTTGTTTTTTTTGGAAAAAGTTTTTTCTGACTTGTTTCTGTGCGACAAAAAACAGCGTTTTTCTTTTGGGCAACGCCTGTGACAATGACACCTTTCAAATTCTGTTGCATTAGAGAATATTGACATCAGAAGACGTATAAATAGACGCTACTAAAAATACATCCTACACATATAAAATATGACAAAACCCAGCCACTTTACGTTCTCATTCCGCGATCCTCAATCGTTGTCGTGTGTGGCACTTTTTGCACTCAGCTGCATTTCACGGATAACTGTACCAAAAGCCACATGATAGATAGGTAAGACAGAAGATCAGCTCCATATATGGAGCGAAAACGCACGCCGACAAGCTACAAGCTTCACGTACAACGAGTGCAACTCGCGACTGGATTCGAGATTCGAGTGACTAAGTGCTTAGCTGAATTTAATCGTCTCAATTTTGTCGTATTAAAAAAAAGGGGGGATATTTAGAAAGCAGATTTTTATTTAATTATACAGTTTTATGGTGGATTTTGTTCTAATGCCAATAAACACATTTTATTATTTCTGTTTTTTTCCTGAATTAGTTAGGTACTGAAATTTTGTAGGCGGATACAGCCGTATCGCAATCGTATTTTCTTTCCAATTCGATTACTTTTTAGGAGATTAACTTGAATACTGAATGCGACGACACTAGTCATAATTCCGTTAGTTAAGTATTTAGGCGACTTTAGCCAAGTGAAATAAGAGATTACATGAAACGAATGCAAATATCGTTAGTTGCCGTAGATACGTAGGTAAGAGTTTGGCCATATTCGGCGTAGAACCGATGACCTTTGGGGTAGACGAGTTCTTGGGTAGAGATCGCTAATCGGCAAATGGATGCCCTCAGACTAGGTGGAGCAATCTTCGCAGGGTGACTGGTAGCGGCTGGAGGAGAGTTGCCAAGAATCGAACTGAATGGCGTGCAATTGGAAAGGCCTGTGTCCAACAGTGGACTGCTGCAGGCTGATGATGACGTAGGTAGGTACTAGTTTATGTGTGCGTGCACTTTTTCTGGCACGTTATACAGAGTAAGCCTTCTGTACCTATCTATATCGTGGTAAAGTCGAGCGAGCGGTGCAGCAACGGGGGATGGCGGAGGAGCGGTCAGCGGCTAATTAGTACTAAAAATAACTCCGGAATAACTTCGTCTTGTTCAGGTTCAGCCGATGGTATTTTTGTGGGGCAACCGGGGATGGTTATTGTGGTGAATGATGAATGGGCTATAAATATGGCTTTTTTAAATAATAAACATCCATTTATTTGTGGCGTCACGAGCCCATAGATAAATAAATACCTTATCTTAATTATACAATGGGCCTTATCAGAAGGCTTAAAGTCACCCAAATAGCAATGGAGAGGGCTATGCTCGGAGTTTCCCTACGTGATCGAAACAGGAATGAAGAGATCCGCAGGAGAACCAAGGCAACTGACATAGCCCGAATAATTACCAAATTGAAGTGGCAGTGGGCAGGGCACATTGCTCGCAGAACAGATGGCCAATAGGGCCGAAAGGTTCTGGAATGGTGACCGCGTACCGGAAGACATAGATTGGGAAGGCCTCCCACAAGGTGGACGGATGACCTTGTGAGGGCCGCGGGAATCTGCTGGATGTGGGAAGCACAAGACCGGTCGAAGTGGAGGAGCTTGGGAGAGGCCTATGTCCAGCAGTGGACGTCTTTCGGCTGAAATGATGATATGAGTTACTAAATTAGTAGCACTTCACCTTGCACCAGCTTGATTTTGTGCTGTCCTGCGGTTACCAATGTATATCACAAACAGCCTATAATGTTCTTACTGCAGGGACACAGGCCCCTTCTCTGTAAGAGGAAGTGCGCCATAATCCACCACGCGGGCCCAGTTGACGGATGTCACATGTCTTAGAATTTTTGGTTCCAGGACATGCCGGTTTCCTCTAGATGTTTTTCTTTCACCACAGAGCAGTGGTGATGAAATTAAACACACCTAATAAAGTTCGAACTCACGACCTGAGTACAACTCGGTAAGTTAGTGCCGATATCATAGGGCCACCACTGCTCTGCAGTGTCAATAACTTAATACTACTAATCTTAGTATCTGGTTCATTTTATGTACAACGTGTAACGGAAAGGGTATATACATACACAGGGCACGGCTTCTTTGGATGATATCCAACGATATTAGAAGGGTTTTTTTAATCCTGTCTCTACATATTCGTAAGTTATGAGAATTTTTAATACATTGATACCAGAAACCGAACTTTTCAAATTGAAATAAACACATCACTCGGAAGAGATTTATCGTGATATTGGCAAGTAACTAAGTTATTATGAGTTATTGACCTACGTAGTGCGGTGACACGTTTGTTAAGATTTGAATTTAAGAAACATATGAAACCGAAAATGTGGTATCAATTCATAGAGTATTTTATTTTGAGCTGAAGCTATGTATAGTGATTCCATGCCAGCTGTTATTTTTAGTGCTTAAGGATAGCAATAGGGTTTCTGTTACAGCCTGTATAACATTAACATCACGCGTGGAGTCCCCGAATGGTTAGACAGAAATATACCTATATTAACTCCCACATTTCGACAGTTATGTTTGAGTACCATGTCATTAGGGGCGAGCAATGACTATAAAACCTCTTCTCGTGGGGGGCGAGCCTATTGGCATCAGCCGGGCACAAAGACTCCGGTCTGCTGGTTAGAAATGTTTGATGAAGAAACCTAATAACACTATGCACGACCTGGGAATGGAATCCTGGACCTCATGCTGAACAATAGCGTTTGCGATCACTAGACCACCCAGTCAGTCAAAGCTAATGAAATAACCAGTCTAGTTACTTCAGCACAGAAGGTTATTTATACACAAACTCAATATTCTGACTACTAAAATAACAATGAAAAATCTATAAAAAGTCAATCGAGACGGTAATTTTCTTCGTTACTCGTATAATAAACGCAGCGACGATCTAGCGTCTGATTTGAATCTAATTTGGTTCCCCGCTCTGCTCTATGTCTGAACAGATTTGATTTTAAGGTGTTTCAGACAAACTTGACGTTTCAAAATTAAGGAACGTTATGTTAATTAAGAGTAATCGTAGATTACAGCTGCTTGGCTTAGTGGTCGCAAGCGCCACTGCTGAGCATGAAGTCCTCGTTCTGGGTTCGATTCCTGGGTTGATATGTACCTTTAGGACCAATATCGTTTTGAGGGTCAACTGTTAATACAAATCTTTCTTCTGCCATCCCATATTTAGGGGAAATATTGGTAAATTGAATTTGAGAGGGAATTAAATAATGCTAATAGAACAATTTCTATGAAAAAATTATGGAAATTTATCTACTAGGGTCGCGTCGCGCTGTAGCATTTCAGAAATCTGCGGAAGCCATAATTGGCATATTTGGCAAAACAAGGTCTGAAAATAATCATTCCTACCTACCTGAAGTATCCCGGGCAAACCTCCTGAATGAGCCATTCCATTACTTTAAAACATTACAATATTGAGCCGAATCAAAACGTAATCCCTACAATAAAAGAAGGAATCGCTACGCGAGCAAAAAGCTCTAAAAATAAAAACTTTCCAAATCATATTTTACTCCATTTTCACTGAAATAAAAAATAACTGGACAGTAATAGGTTTAATCCTATGTGATTGAGATGCAGTGGTGGCATAGTGGTAACGGCCCCGGTTTATGAGATAAAGGTCGTGGGTTCTCGAACCCAGGGAAACGCTTTTCTTTGTTTAAATAATGTCATCACAAACTGCTCTCAAAACGGTGAAGGAAAACATCGTGAGGAAACCGGCATGTCCTAGAACCAATTATTCGAAGATGTGTGACATTTACCAACCCTCACTGGGCCCGCGTGGTTGATTGTAGCCCACTCCCTCCTCCCTCCCCATCCCGGTTTTGTCCCAGCAGTGGGTGCATTAGCAGCTACGTGATCCAGAAGCAACATCTTTTGTACGGTTCAAAAAGTAAAAAATAATGCTTTTGACTGAAACCAGGTACGGAAAGAAAATAATGGCTGTATCGCAAAGCTCATACGTGCAATAATTAATCAGTGAAACGGTCGAATTTCATTAAAAACTGCCACAAATTTTGCGGCCAGCTTCAACATGCAACGGAAAAATTCACAATGGATGAACATTCAACTTTATGTGCCAAGGTTTATATATTTGGTGTGCTTTCGTGTCAAACATGGAACAACTATATCTACTGCTTTTTCATTATTTACAATGGTTGTACGTTGTTTTTAACCGACTTCAAAAAGGAGGAGGTTCTCAATTCGTCGGAACCTTTTTTATTTTTTGTTATGTATATTCCCCGATTACTCGAAGATGGCTGGACCGATTTGGATTTTTTTTTTTTGTTTAAAAGGGTATACTTTCCAGGTGGTCCCATGATCATCAAGTCAGGATCTGATGATGGGATCCTGGAGAAATAGAGAGAACTCTTCAAATTTTATAGGCACACGAAGCGATTTGGGTATTTTTTGGAAGAATACTTTCTCGGAGTGGTCCCATTTCAATTTGGTGAAGATCTGATGAAGAACTTCGGAGATAAGCAACGGAACTCCTCAGTAAATGATAGCAAATGGACTGGGATTGCTGAAATCTCATGTCTGTCTATTGCTTACACCAGTTCATAACATAACATCACGCCGGTATGCTGCGAAGGGGTAAGTACATGTGAACCACTAAAAAGTGAAAAAAAAACTTTTTCCAAAAAAAAACAACCGACTTCCAAAAAACACTACAAAGTGAAAAATAACTTTAATTTCGGAAGGCGGTGACAAAAAATTCAACTACAGTTCCAAAGACCGACTTCCGAAATTAATGTTATTTTTCACTTTGTAGTGTTTTTTGGAAGTCGGTTGTTTTTTTTTTGGAAAAAGTTTTTTATAGCTAATAGTTTTATAGAATTTTGTTTCATATAAAAAAAATCTCATGTTTTCGTTTCATAGAATAATCAATACGCATTATACTTACTTTGAAGGTTTTTAAATTATTTATTTTTGTTTCACATAAAGTTTAATGTTAGAATAAACATATCATAGAATAACAAATTAAATATTCTTTATCCTTATATTTTTTATTTAATATTAAACTTATTACCATGAATAACATTTTATAAAAGTTTATGTTTATTATTTTATTTCCTTTATTTCAATATATACATATAAATTACATTTTAAAATATTACAATACATAAAAAAACATTTACAAATATTAAAAATAGTAGGCCACCGGTATCGGGAACAGGGTCCAAGCTACCGGCGGTCAGGACTCCAGAGAGAGGAACCTCCTAACAATGCGAGCCGTGTTCAGGAGTACCGCTTTATGGATCAAGCCCTTGATTCCAGCTGCCCAACGAGAGCCTCCTTAGGTGTTGGTCTATAGTTAATTGAACTAGAATCTCAAAAAATTAGTTCAGTTTCTTCCACTGCGGCGCTAGTAGTCACCAAAACAAATATGGCGTCAATAGCGCAAACTGTTAATGTTGTTTTTCGCTCTTGTGTTTAAGTGAAATTATTTATTTATTTATTTACAAACATTCCACTATTACTAGCTAGTGTTAGGTATTAGTAAAAAGTAGTCGTAGGTACATAATTTGTGAACTCATCGTCACCCTGACGGCCCTGACCAAACATCACAAAATCATCAATATCCAATTTAACTAAATGACTACATGACATTCAGCAATCTGGTTAAACGTTTCACTCAATTAGTTGGCTAGTTGTCTTTCAGCTATTTCATTGGATGCCGGCATTTAATGAACGGCCTAGGCATCCAATTAACTGGCTGCGACATATACACATACAGCGTTTATAGTTTGGTAAGGTTTTAAACTGCATTGGTGGGTAGATTTTAAAGTTACAAAGCGCCAAGATAACTCAGGAAATTCACATTTTCTTACGTTTTTTTTTTTGTAATTTGCAAGTTATTGCTAGGACATATGGTGACTAATGCCCGATTCCTATAATAACTAACGGACTATTATACGTTAAAGTTATTAAGAATCTTGTATCTTTACCAATATTGAAGCAAAGACCTTAATACCTTCGCATAGTAGACCGCCCCTATTTAGAAGTAGCTATTATAGGTAAAATTAGCTTACGAAACTATTTATTTGCCCAGTTTAGAAATAAAAAAATGCTACCATTGGTATAGCTAGTTCAATCCATGAAGACACGCCCCACTGTTTGACATTAGTACTGAGGGCAGTCAAAAACAAAGTAAAGGGGCAGAGAGGGGCGCATCATCGTGGATTTAACTATCCGTAAGGAAAACGATACGTTTTTGTTTATACGAACCGAGCATTAAACATGATTCGCGATTGTACATGTAGTAGTTACAGAATATGACCATTTGTTTTTGGGCTGTTAATATGGGAGATATTATGCGTCATAAACAAAACAAAACGGCCAAGTGCGAGTCGGACTCGCGCACGAAGGATTCCGTACCATTATCTATAAAAACGGTAAAAAAATTATGTCTGTGGTATGGGAGCCCCCCTTAATTTTTTTTTTTTTAAAGAGAATATATAACTAAATATTCTGTGAATATTTCAAGCGTCTACCTGTTGCCGTTATCAATATCCACGTGCAGAAACGAGCAAAAATATCACGTTTGTTGTACGGGAGCCCCCTTAAATAATTATTTTATTCTGTTTTTAGTATTTGCTGATATAGCGGCAACAGAAATAAATCATCTGTGAAAATTTCAATTGTCTTACTATCACGGTTCATGAGGTACAGCCTGGTGACAGAGGGACAGCGGAGTTTTAGTAATAGGGTCCCGTTTTACCCTTTGGGTACGGAACCCTAAAAAGGAAATAAATAAAGATCAGTAATCTATCTACCTCCGCTAGATCAAACGAAAAGCAAAACCAGTCCTCCTGTCAATTTCAGACTAACCGCAGAAATCCAGGCAAAAACACGATCCATATAAAAACGCAGCGCACCGCTTCTTCAGTCTTGAAGTGCCTTCCTAGACACAGACAGACGAAGCCGGGATCGATCAAATTGCAAGCTGCAATGCGAGCTTATATCAGCTGTAGTTATCATAGAGCTGTCAGTTCACTGTTTATTTTTACGTATGTCTTTGATCTATGCAAGTGAGTTATCTTGCGTAGAATTTTGTTTTATTTTGTTCAGAGAACTGACTACAGTCTACACATTAATATGTACAAAGTCAAAGTCAAAGCATTTATTTCAAATAGGTCCTTAAAAGGCACTTTTGAACGTCAACATTTACATTAAAATAGAATTGATTCTAGTCGCCCCTTCCAAAATGTAGTTTCGTATGGAGAAGAATGGGCAAGAAACTCCACCGTTACTCTTTTAAAATGTTTCAAGTACAATATTTAACATAGTACATTCACTATATGATTATGTGTGAAAACGATGCACCCAGAATAAAATTACCATACCAAAATAGGTAAACAGAATCAAATTGAAGCAATACAGATAAATTAATTCTGTGATAGATACATGGTGTTCACACATTTACAAACATTGTAAAAATAAGTATAGGTACGATTTTCCTACAATATTAACAAGTAATGAGTCAGTGTGTGAGTTAAAGTAATCACTGAGTGTAAATCAATGTGACTCTAGATTGTCATAGGGAGCAGGACCAGCATGTTTCCAAGCATTCTTATCTTGGATACTATATTAAACAGTTAAAATACTACTATTCAGACAGATTGACAGTTTGCCTTTTTTTTAAGTAACAACAACACGCAGTGAGTTTAAGAAATATAAAGAAAGATTACAATCAGACTGGCCCTGCCAACGCAAATCAATCCAACTGTGCGGATTTATTTAGTGCTTAGGTATGTGATTTTTTACCCTCGGTTTTTCTATTTAGTATGTAATTTTTTAGCCTCGGTTTCTCATGAGGGGAAATTGCCCGTTGTCCTACATTGCATTTCATGAGACGATACAGTTGTCCTGAAATATTGATTTGATTATTTACACTATTTTACACATACCTACATAAACTCAGACTTTCTTTACATGGGGGTAGGCAGACCCTACAGACAGCCACCGGCTACGATCCTTACATACTCTTTTTGCCTCGTTTACGTTGATACATCTGGTCATACACGGGAGTACTTCGCACTTGACCTTTAAGAGGGGACGGGGCCTGTGAGGAATTTGAAAAATAGTAGTAGTGTGTGATAGGGACAGCTGCAGCTCAGACCGAAATTATCACAAAATTTTGACGAGATCGACGTTTCGTATTCCCCTTTTTTCTGCTCGAAAACTGAGCCAATTCAATCTTTTTTTACATTAACGTTTTAAGAAAGAGTATGTTTAGGTTCCTATCATTTTTTTATGTTAAAAACTTTTCTAATTTGTCTGGTAGTCCTCTAATCACGGCGGTAAAAATAGGGCATATTTTGTAATTTTTAGAGGGTCATATTTTCATTACTAATTAGTTGCTGAAAAAAAGAAAATGACAGGGACGTGTTAACAGCAGACCTTGATTTTATGAAAAAAAAATTCTGCTCTAGTGGCATTATTCAGGAAGAAAAAAGAGGAATACATTTGTATGGAGAATCGCACACCCTGTTCCCTCTTAAGTATAAAATTACCAATAAGGTGACTATAATTAATACAGTATATGTCTGCCTACGTCCCCTCCCGACATTTCAACTTACATCTGCTTTGTAAATACCTTTTATTAGTTGTCCTTTATTCACCCTCTTCACATGTCATGACCAAACCATCTATGTATACTCTATGCATCTTCTTTTAAACCATTTCGTTGCCTTATCACATCATTCCTCAGCCCATCATTCAGAATCACATCACACCATGCTTCGCAAGGAACGCATTTCCACAGTAAATATTCTACTTGCATGCTTCTTTGGATACACCCAACATTCACTACCATACATCAGCACCAGTATATACCAGCACACCATTGTGAACAGCCAGTCAACCTTATTTGGACATCAACTAGTTGGTCACAAACGCATGTGACACTATTTCAATTGAGTGAATAAAATAATCTAAAAAACAATTTTAAGAACACTTACTCGCAGCCCCAAAATTTTAACATAAGTACCTAATCCACAGCTCAAACTAAGTTCAGAACTAATCTCCAGATTGATAAAAGCGAAGCCTTAACAAAACATGCATTGTGGCCATTTCTATTTGAGCCGAAAGTCCAATATGATCCATTAGTAATAACTTCATATTCTTAACTAAAAGGCCGAGAGTCCCATTGTCTGACCGCGTTCACCCCAAAATGGCTTTTTGTAATCGCGAAAGAAAAAAACCTGCCAAGTGAGGCAAGTGAATTTTGGACCACGCGCATTATGGTTCCGTCGTAGAGTCAATGTATTTCAATTAGTCGGTTACCTATCATAAATTCATAAGTTCAAAAAATATTTGTCCGAAATTAATTTCACCTAAAACTTTTCAACTATTCTCTTTTCGTTTTTGTTTACTTCATCGAATTCACGTCTGCCACTGCATCAGTTGACCTATTATCAATTCAACTTTTTTTCGTTACTCCGACGTTTCATTTGGTCGACAAACTTTTTACCGAAGTTACACTAAGCCGAAATATTTTTTTTCGAAGTATTATGTTTCCGAACATTCATTATACCACTGTTTTGTATAATTAATTATTTAAATGTAATGGCACTTAATAAAACAGTTGATTATGAACAGAATTGCTTTAAATGATTCCAGTAAGAAGCACGCAAACAAGGATGCTTGCTTCAAGCATGCAGCATGCAAGCAGGCATGCAACATGCAGCAAGCATTGTTTCTATCACGGATCCGGCGCTGTGGGGTTTGGGCGGCCCCACACGAGTTTATCGTCGCAGATGGTTTTAACGCTCACCACCGCTCAAACCGTAGCTTTGGCTTGCTGGCTGGCTTTGCCGGCCAGCCTCGGCCACAACGGCGGGCCTTCAAACCTCCGCGCCTATGTGGGCATAAATAACACTGTGTGAAGTCGGTTTTGCAGCGATTCGTTTCTCACTAAATTTTGTAGCACAACATATTGACTTTTTATGACCGTATTTAAATTTAATATAGAAAATGCTACCAAGTAACCGGCTATATATTTGTGACCAAATAATATTCCGTTAAATTTTGTTTCGGTGTGGTGAAAATATGGCAAATAAATCATTTGGCAAATGAAAAAAGTTCAAAAGAGGCTACTACGCTACGGCCAATAGCAAAAAGTTATTTTGTAAATCAGCGAAATATAGTTCGGTAAAATAATTTAATACTTAAGACACATAAAATTTCGTTGATCTAAAAATATGTCAAATAATGCGTATAGAAAAAAGGACGCCAGTCAATAGTTTTCAGTGAAATGAAATTCGAACAAAAAAAAATCGGAAAAGTAATCGGTTCCCCAATTAGTCATATAAAAGGCAGTTTTGAATGGCGAATTCTACATAAAAATTTAATTGATTCTCATGCTACGTTTAAAATAAGATTAGACATTTAAATAAACCTTTTTTTCCAGTCGATTAAACTGATTGTGACTTCTATTGCGTTAGTTGAATGATAAATGGCATCTGCAGTAAACAGTTGGTATTGTAACTAATTTTTTGCTTTTAAGGTCATCCTTATGCCTGCGGAATAGAAGTCAAAATCGGTTGAACGGACTGTTAAAAAGGTTTATTTAAATGTCTCATTTTATTTCAAATGGAGTAGGTATAGTTGACCCTTTCAAAAGGTAATGAATGTAAGGAAAAGAATGAACAAGAAACTCTATCTCTGTGTTCTAGCTCAGGTATATGTTTTACTTAAAAGGATATCCCATTGTAAGATTAAATGTAAAAGTTGTACAAGTTTCTGAAATAAACCCTATTATTATTATTAGTTAAGTACTCTTTTAATGTATTTTTTTGCATAACTTTCAGATCATGGACACCCCTTAGGCAGCCGCTGTTAAAAAACATTGTCAACACTTTCCATTATTCTTCTTTCTTTTCCAAACAAATCCTGTCACCGCATTGCGACACTAATAATGTATAGAAACTGACGGCTGCGACAGAATTAATGCGCTCAACGCACTTTCGGCGCCACGAATTTTATTAGTACTAGTATAGACGCTGCCGGTTCGGTATTGACTGCTGTCTCTATACGATGCCGGAATACGGGCTCTGTGGGTCCTATAGTTAGTACGACTAGGTATATCTTGATTTTTAAGTTTAGACTCCAGTTTCGTCTACATTTTAACATTACCACTTGAATAGGCAATTCTCACCCACCTACTAAATTCTAAAGATTATTTTTAGATACATGTTTTAAAATGAGTCACGTGTCGTCGCTTCGCCGAACCTCCACCATTTTCAGTCGGTCAAAAGTGCAAAGATATTTTTACAGATTTGAAAGTAATTTTTTATGGATTATTTACTGAACCAACTAAATTCATAATAAATACAGCTCTAGGTAATAATAATTATTAAGAAACTAAATTCCAATAACGCTTTTAACAAGCGAGTAAAGGTTCTGTGACATACAGACCGACATACACAAAACTGTAAACGTTCATATAAAACCACGGAACCCTAAAAAAGAAGCTTTTCTTTCTTTTTCTTCTAAAAGGAATCCTATCGGGCACTTTCTCTTCATTCGTTTTGTCAAAGCCAGCAATTTTGTCCAGGAGACATCGTTTTGACCCAGTGTGCAATTACAGTTTCAATGGGGAGACGTAAATCAGCGTGTGTGCAACCTTTCGTAGCGTTTATGAAGTTTTCTTGCTTCAGCACACTGTGCAATGTAGATTGGGGATTGAAAATGAACTGTTTTTTGGTATTTGTTGGACACGGTGCAAACAATTTATCTGTTCAGTTGCAGTGATTTGTAAATGAAATCTTTTTCAGTCTGTAAACTTCGGAAGTAACTTTTTCTGCCACACTGTTTTTGTTTGTTGTTTATTTTGGTTTAAATTATGATAACTGGTAGTGAGAGCTTGGCTTTTGACTAAATAATAACACTCACACGTGTCGATAGATCAAGTTAAGCTACCCTTGCCACGGTTTATTCCTAGATGGGTGACCATCTTGCACGCCAAGACTCCTCGAAGCCTCGAAAAACACGTTAGCTACCATTCCTGGATATTTGACAAACGTTACGGGTCGTCAGAAGCCCGAAAGTCTGACGACCAGTCTTTACCAAGGGGTAGCGTATTACCCAGTAACTGGGTTGTGGAGGTCAGATTGCCATTTGCTCCCTTCGTTGTAACTGGTGAGACTGAAAGCCGACCTCAACATAGTTAGGAAAAGACTAGCCAAATGATGATGATGATTTTGTAAATGTCATAGGAATGAAAAATTCGTCTGATATACTCGTACACCGTAAGTAACGCAATGAACGTGACTGAACTGTCAAAATTAAAGGCGGATTGACAGCCAATTAAATCGAAAGATATGACTATGTTACAAATAAATAGATAAAATTTAATTAACTTTCAGCAACCGAAGGTTATGCAAACAACAAAATACCCGTGTCAATACAACACAGAACTAATAATTACCGACCAGGAACAGAAAACGAAGTAACGTAAATAAATAAAATCCAAACACAGCTGAAACAATCAGCCAAATGAATTCACTTAAAGATTCATCGTACTCATTACTGAAAAGGACGTATACAGTGTAACTGGTTAAACAAGGGACTTAATTATGTACTCACATAAGTATGAGAGTCGTGAGTTCGACTTCAGGCGAGCACTTCACTTTGCTTATTTAATTTTATCACCACTGTGCACTGCTATTAAAACGGTGAAGGAAAACATCGTGAGGAGACCGCCATGTTCTAGAACCAAAAATTCGAAGACACGTGACATCTACCAACCCGCACTGGGCCCGCGTGGTGGATAACGATCCATTCCCTCTCACAGAGAGGAGGCCTGTGTCCCAGCAGTGGGAACAAGTACAAAAATATTTTTTCTGTACCTACTATACTCCATTTGAAATAAGATTAGACATTTAAACAAACCTTTTTTACAGTCCGTTCAACTGATTCTGACTTATATACCGCATGGCCGCATGGCATTAAAAACAAAAAAAAGTAGTTACAATACCAACTGTTTACTGCAGCTGCCATTTGTCATGCCACCAACGCAATAGAAGTCAAAATCGGTTGATCGGAGTGTAAAAAAGATTTCGTTAAATGTCTAATTTTATTTGAAATGGAGTATAGTCCATTTTATTAGCTAAAGTTCCAAAATGGCTTCGGGATGGTAGATCGGTGTCTCAACTGTCAAGTGCCCTGGGTTTCTAAGTTTCTAGCTAACAATGCAAGTGTACGTCATATTTATTGATGCATTTCATTGCATAATTATAATAATATTGGAAATTTATGATAATGTAGGTATCGCTTGTTAGTATCTTTGTAATTATTTCGTTGGTGTATTTAAAACTTTGAGTATACAGATAGATTTTAGTTAAAGTTAGACAAGTTTGAGCTGTTTGTGGTCGAAACGCTCAGGTCATGGGGCATGACCACGAGTGCACGTCTCGCACATTAACGGTACAATGACTGCAGAGTCAGTATTTATTATTATTATTTAGATAGTCAATAATGGTCAATAATTTGTCCTATTTTAACATATTTTAAAATAGAACCAAATGAAAAATTACCTTTAGCATGTCCCAAGTTTAAGCAGTCTTACCGTACGCGGTGATGTGTGAACCGACCCTTACTATCGAACGGCTAAACACGTCCTTTAGCCGTTTAGCCGGATTGATGACGTCACTATGTCCCCTTCGCTGCCACATTTGGGCTACGTGAGCTGTCCTGCCTTGTGTACTCTGAGTACATAAATACACAACTGTGTACTGTTAAGGGTTTGGGGGCGTAATGGAATGTTTTGGCTTTTGGGTGCTTTCGGTTGAATTGGCCCTTGCTGATGCAGTATTTTGACTGGATAGATTAGGGATGGAAGTTGTCAAAAATTCACTTAATTGTTAGGGTCCATTAAGGTAAGGTAGCCTGCGAAGTTTAATTTTTCTTCCGTTTTTTGCAATTTTCGGGTCAGTGTAAGGTTGTATGATGATCAGAGATCGGATATTCGGATGCATTTTTAGCTAAACATAATGTTTAGCTATGAAAGTATGGAAGCGGCTTTATAAATTATTTGTAATATTTATTTAAAACCCCGGGATTCTTGATTGCATAACTATTCAGATGTGTATTAATCTAAAATTAATGTTTAACCCGATACAAATATGTATATGTACTGGAGAAGAGGTGGTTTGTATTAGTTAAAACAAAAAAAAAAACAAATTTCTTGCCTAAATTAAGACTTTCCATGTTAGCCAACATTTCAACTTTAGGTGAATATGCATCCGAATATCCGATCTCTGATGATGATTAAAATTATAATTCGCGACTATAAGAAATATGGCTTTACAAAATTATAATAAATCATTACAATCATCAAACCCTTTCGGTCTTATTACCTACAAAACAAGGTTTTTCTTTAGGTATGTATGGTTTAAACCATCGAGCCTGTTTTTGAAATACGAACCTAACAAAAATCGAAAACCAGTTTTTTTTTTTTAAATTGACAACTTAGGTCGGTGTTTAGTTCTCATTTTTGTATTAAGCACTTTACCCAAATCGAAATAAAGTTGGTAATACAAAAAACTGGCTCAGAGCTTTAAACTGAAATTAAAGTTAGATCGCGTTTTGAAATAAGGCCGTTTGAGTTCATTTAATACCACTGAATGACAATTTAATGAAAAAAACATTCAATAAAAATTCAAAATATCTATAAATCCATTAAATCTTAATGGGTTACAGATTTTTTTGTTACCTTAGCTAAAAATACCTGTAGGATCAAGGGGTTTATCAATACGTCCAGTCTCCAAAAGTGAAGAATAGGCACCAACAAAAAAAGGTTACGTGTCAAAAAAAAATATTTTGCCAGTCCAAAATACTCTAAACACACTATGAATTTAAGCATAGGTAATTCTATTCAAAATGCCACAACCAAGGTAAAACAAGTGTTTTATATATCACCCCCAACAGATTGTGTTATCAGCAAAATTGCAGTGCAAGCATTTTACAACTGAAATTACGCACATTCATCTTTGTTCTAGAAAAGGCTTCAAAGAAAAATGTGGCAATTTAAAAAGAGCATCGCATCGTCAATAACTTAGTGCCTAGATTATTTGCCTGGATTCCTAGAACTACAGATAAAAAGGCTGACTCTACAAGATTAGTCGAGATTCTGTTTGATAAATCACGAGTAAATTATTTGTGGATCATTTTGTTACGTGTGTGTTTTATTTTTATACTTGATAATGAATTTTAAATTTTCTTTTTCTTTAAAATGACTTTGAGTTTACACGAATATCTTTTTTTTTCGCTGAGGTATCGTATTTTTCATGAATGTGGATTTTCCTGTCTGAAAATCCATTACCATTGCCATTACGTTATCCATACAGAAAATTTCAAAATGCGATATCTCAACGAAAAAAAAAAGATATTCGTGTAAACTCAACGTCATTTTAAAGAAAAAGACTAGTACTTTCGCATACAATTGGAGGAAAGAGGATCTAGCGGGCTACATAACCTCAAAAATGAGCAAAAATGGTGTTTTTTGCTCTTCCAGGTTAGGATATCTCAAAATCCTGACGTGATAGAGCAATTCTGCGGCCAGATTCGGATTCAGCGCATCAAAATACTTCGGAAATAAATAGTCAGGTTTCAGCGTAAGAGTGTTCGTCTAATTTTGTCGGCCTGTATTAATCTATCGAAGTGAAACCGTCAAATTGTGAACTGGTATCAAGGCGGATAGTACCTAGCGCTATTACTAAATAGTCACTAACTTGGAAGTAGCGCTCGCCAGCCGCTACCGCGGCGCCGCCGCCGCCGCCCGCCGCGCCGCACGCTTCGCTCGCTCGGCTCGCGCGCGGTTGGTCGCAATTCTAACCTAACCTAACCTATTAGGTCGGTAAGCAGTATGGTGCAGTTCACAATTTATCGACAGTTTACAATCTCGCGAGATAGATTATAAACTAACGGTATTTACTATCATACGGTGACATTATACACATTTACTTATTTGTTTTCAACCAACTATGAACAAGGAAAGATAAGGAGTTTTTGCTACCAATAATAAAAAAACGGTCTTTCTATTTAATTTTGTCAGTGTGAAAAAATACCATTGATGCGATCAATGAAGAAAAACTAAACACTAGAGTTATGCCTCTAAGCCAGCACTGAGACATCACACTGTATAAGCAACCTATAGAACAATTTAAGTTGAACTTAAAAAATTTACTTACATGGCATACATCTTATATTTAATAAAGAAACCGAATACAAGTTTATCCAAAGCAATGTATTCCATCTTCATGTCAAAATATGACCATAAAGACGCCAGCCACATTAGTACCATTCAACAATAACCTCTGACTAATAGCGGGCCACAAATCCGATGGAGACACTAAACATTGAACCAGCAGACTATTGGCTTAACAAACACTAACATCTGTGTCTAGACCACACTATAAAAAACACAGAAGAATCATTCATGACAAAAGTTGTAGCCCAGACTCATATTGTATTTCTTGATCACAATCTGGTAAGTGCACTAGATTTTCATTATATTTATCGCACTTTAATAAGCCTTCAGAAGAGCAAATGAACTGACACATTCAATTAGCTCATCATCATTATCATTTCACCCGAAAGACTTCCACTGCTGGACATAGGACCCCAAGCCTAGGTCTCTTGTCTTCAACCGGTCCTCAGCTTCACGTATCCAGCGGATTCTGACTGACTCGTCATGACAAACGCCAAAATACTAGCTTACGTTCTTGTTTCCTTCCTAGTGTAATCGCAAAGCAATTAGGTTATTGAATTCGTGTCAAAAAGATGTAATGATATTCCTTGAAACATCGCCTACGAATTATGAGGTTAACTTATGTTTATAATAAATAAATAATTCTTGATTTCCATAAATACAGGTTACAGAATAATGTGAGACCCTGACTCCAGAACTAGGTTAAAATACCTATATTTCAGGAGCCAGTGACTTATTACATTTAGGTAGCAATTAAGCAGATTTTATCAAGCAAAAGGTGATACAATTATGTTACTTAAAATTAAGTTACAAAAATAATGAGAATTAAAGTCGTTCCTAATCTTTACAAAAATGTGGTCTTGGTGAGTATTCATTTAAGGCCCTGGTAACTTACAATATTGTCGTTATGAGCGATAATAGTTCTTATTGCAATCCGATACGGGTTAAAATCTGTTGTAATAAATTTGAATTATAAATGAGCAAGCATTGTCGTAAAAATGCAAATAAAATCGTATAAAATTAGATATTAACTAATTAATAAAAAACAATCCATCACTAGATGCAGTTTGGCATTTGGAATTTTATGGTATATTTTTAATAATAATTATAATTGTTATTGAAGGGATAAACTGGTTTTAAAGATAATTAAGAGGTGACTTCGATTATTTTTTTGATGCATTAAAGTATGCTTAATTATGTTTTGAGTTCCATCACTCTATGCAAAAAAAAACTTGAAAATATCATATATTATTTTGCTTTCATAATTATTTACGGTTAAGGAGATACATTGGTTTAAAAAACCACCTTTTTGAACGTTTTCAAGAAATCACCGCCTTAAGGAGGGTATCGTGGCTAAGTAATAACAGCCACATGAGTCAGTCTATGGTAAAGCTACGCTTGCCGCGGTCGGCTTGTGGACGGGTGAGTATCGCACATATCGCGACCTCTATGACTCGGAAAGCACGTTAAGCCGTAGGATCAGGCTGCCATTCATAGATATTTGACAGTCATTAAGGGTAATTAGAAACCCAAAAGTCTGACAACCAGTCGAACTAAGGGGTATGTTTGGTTTTACTGGGTTGTGGTGGTCGTTTAGCCAGTCGCTGCATGCAAAATACTGGTATACAGCTGGGTCCAATTGCACTGGAAGCTGTTCCCAACATATTTAGGAAAGAGCTACATAGATGTATTAATTTTGTGCTTCATTTAGTCACATCGTTGCATTAAAGTGTTAAGTTAGACTTCTGTCCTTCTCTCCACTGTGTCCAAACCTCACAGGGACAAAACGCTCTGTCGTCCAAAACAAACATCTTGTGACGCGTTTATCTTCTTGGGACGAGAAGAGACCGCGATCCCATCCCGATGGAATAGTTTGAGCGTACTGTGAGAACTGTCAAATTTATCCAAGACACGATATCTGGTGTTATTTTCGAATGATTCAGGAATATTCTGTTGTATAAAGGATTTAAAGCTCTGTGTTTTATTTCTGAATCTTCTCTGATTCGAATCGATACTGAATTTTTCCTACGGGAACGTACTACCGGGATAAATAGTATCCTAAGTATTAATCCAGGTTATAAACTATCTGTGTGGTAAATTTCATCAAAATCCGTTTGGTAGTTTTTCCGTGAAAGACTAACAAACATCCTACCACCATTAGTAGGATTACTCCATAGTATAAAGAGGTGTGGTGTGGTGACCCAGTGCTAACAGCCGCGAATTACGAGTTGCAGTTCGAACCCAATCATAGTCATAGTCATTTATTCATTAACAATAATTTGTATCTGAATTTTTAACATTTACTTTAAAGATAAATAAAAAATTAAATACACACAATACAGAAGCAAACAACCTTGATATTACAAAATTAATTCTAATTAGGTACTTATGTCATTATAATAATTCTAAATAATACAATAATCAGATAGGTACTACAAATCTTCAATGGAATACAGAAAAAGTTTGTATCCAGTGCGCAAACTGTAACCATGAATTTAGAATATCATTCTAGACCCCCCCAGGGCAGAAATTTTTCGTCGTTTGTACAAAAACAATCAGCTGTTCCATACATTTTGACCGCGTAGGTATTGCACTTTTCTATGAAACAGCTGAAATTTCTTCGCTGGGGGGTCTAGAATGGTATGCTGAATTCATGGTTAAAGTTTGCGCACTGAATAGTTTTTTTTCCTATATAGAAATTTTTGTTCAATAGGAATTGTTTTAGTTTTGTTTGTGTGAACCGTGATTTTCAGATATAAAGGCAACTTGTTAAATAACTTGACTGATTGGTTTAAGGGACTGTGTTTCACAACATTGAACATCGGATTGATCACACCTTTTAGGTCTTTTCAATTCAATTGAATTGAAATTGAATTGAATTCAATTCAATTCAATTCAATTTTATTTCAGGAACAATTCACATTGTATTTGAAAACATGCATAATAAATAAATAAACAAGCTCATTAAAATTATAAACTAACACATTCATAATACAATAAAATCAATAACACAAAAATTAAAATTGAATTTCATTGTCAGCTGCTATTACATACTAATATTACCGAGTCTCATAATAACTAATATAAAAAAAAAATAACGTGGATAAGTCATCGTCTATCGAATACAAAAAAAATTTCAATAGGAAAGCTTTGAGTCTTGACTTAAATAAGCTCTTGTAAATTAAAGTTTTTAATTCCAATGGCAACCTGTTAAAATTCCGCACTGCTTGATATTGAGGACATCATTCAAAACATCGTAAGGAAACCGGCATGTCCTAGAAACCAAAAATTTGAAGACATGTGACATCTACCAACCCGCATTGGGCCCGCGTGATAGATTTTGCCCACTCTCTCTCACAGAGAGGAGGCCTGTGTCCCAGCAATGGGAACATTATAGGCTGATTATGCAATAAATGTAAAACTAACACCTTAACATTTAAAATAGCGCTAATCATTTATTTATTTCTTTCTTTCTTTAATTAAAACGGTTTAAAACCAATTACAAAAATTAAAGACACAGGTTGCACAAACAAAAAAAAAACATGTCCACAAAAGAGAAAATAATACAAATATTAAGACAAAGTAAAAACATAACAACACTTCATAAATCCCCCTCACAGTACTTCTGACATGCCGATAAAATCTTCTAAAAGCTAAGTTGCTCATTGATTGCTTCTAATTACTCTTTAAATAAAACGCAGCTTCTCCTAGCTTAAAATTCTCTATAGCCTCGATTTTTCGTCGATGGAATGATTGACACTTTTCTTTGACCACGTTGAGGGATGCCATACCTAGGCCTAACTCAATAATCAAGATGGACGTTATTCGCCTGTGTGTAGGCAAACATAGCTACGATGACATTTTGATTTCTGTCTTTTTAAAGTATAACTATATCCCATTTATAGAAGCCCCAGCTTTAGAAAAAAGAGGCTCGTAGGAGTAGGAATGCGAAACATTTTATTGCAAAGTTAAGTTCTAACTTTTTTAGGTAGATTTAAGACAGTATTAAATACTGAGATAAACGAAGTAAAAGTAATTTTGCATTTTAAATAATGTTCTATTTATAATAACATCTTCATCACACATTACAAACCTACAACAAAACGAATGAATGAAACAAACAATCACATGATTAAAACGAAATGAAATATATTTTTTATACAATACTTTATTTTAAATAACAACTTACGACCCACAATACGTTGGTAAAACTTCGTCGTCATCAGCTAATTTAGTTACTCGGTGTTGTTCACTCCTGCTTCTTTTAGGTTTTTAGCATTGACACTTTAATTTTTTTAGCATTAATCGTAACTGCAACACGTTTAATGTAATTTTGTTACAAAGTGTACATTAAAAAGAACCTTTTTTAACTTATATCTAATGCTATTGTAAATGGAGTATAGTCAACCACGAAATTGTTTAATCACTTTTGACAACAATACCCACTAAATTGTTTTTTCTTTTCCTTTATCTCAGCCTAGATATTTGTTAAAAATGGCGGAATAAAAAAATACACACAAACAAAGTCGCGCTGGTATGAGATAAATAAACTTAAACTAAATCAGAAGTGTAGGTATTGTAGTTAATTATTATGCTGATTGGACTAAATTCAGTAGTTTCAGTGATCAATTGCTCCTAATTGCTCTTTAAATAAAGCACAGCTTGTTCCTTGCCTAAAATTCCCTACAGCCAATTCCACCTCGATTTTTCGTCGATGAAATGATTGACACTTTCCATTGACCACGTTGAGGGATGCCATACTCAGGCTTGACTCAATAATGAAAATGGACGTTATTCACCTGTGTGGAGGGAAACGTAGCTACGATGACATTTTGATATCCGATTTTTGTAAGTTTAACTATTCGACTCGGAAATCGGTTCACTGTAATTCCCTCTAAGTTAAAACTTCATTATGGACAGTAAATTGAAAACTTTCTTACGTTTTTTTGTTGCAATTATAATGCTTTGTTTCATTAAATAGTCATTCAATGGGATAAAATGAACTAAAAGGGCTGTATTGATGATTTTAAGGCGGTGATTTCTTGAAAACGGTCATAAAGGGTGGTTTTTAAAGCAATCTATCTCTTTAACCGTAAATAATTTTGAAAACAAAAAATATAATATGATATTTTCAAGTATTTTTTGCAGTCAGTGATGGAACTCAAAACATAATTAAACATACTTTAATGCATCAAAAAAATATCAAAGTCACCTCTTAATTATCTTTAAAACCAGTTATCCCTTCAACAACAATTATAATTATAATTAAAAATATACCATAAAATTTCAAATGCCAAACTACATTCAGTGATGGATTATTTATTATTAATAGTTGATATCTAATTTTATTTTCATTTGTACGCCATACGCTTGCTCATTTACTATTCGAATTTATTACAACAGATTTTAACCCGTATTGGATTGCAATAAGAACTATTATCTTTTCTATTTAAAGTTAACATGACCTTAATAATTATTATAACTCTGTAAATACAGTCATACATACAGTGTGACACTAATTCCCGGCCACCGTAAGCGCGGGCTTGCGGATGGCGAGTAATGGATAGCTCGCTGTCCGGTAAGGACCAAGCCCTGGTCGACGGCGCGTTGTGTTCTACACGCGCCTTAAAGACATGTCAGCACCAACTGGTGGGGTCTGCAAGGGCCAATGGCAACTGAGGGAACACGGGTGGGTTTTAATCAGTAAAATTCTGACACGAAGAGCGGGAGAAGTTATTTGATATATTCCCACTCAAAAAAAAAACGTACATATTCCAAAAACTAAAGAAAATTTAAATTTTTCGGGGTACCTTATCATCCACCTTGAGGTTGAAACTATGGTCACATAGACAAATAGACCTTGTTGTTTATGACGTACAAGAGACTTTCGAACTGAAGATGGTAAAGAAGTTACGAGGTCGGCTATACCTACATGGTTCAATTTTAGAGACGAATCGAAAATTCTTGCGTTTCTTACAATGTTTAGTTTTTTCAGTAAGTCAGTGAAGTTCAAGATTAACTTTAGAAGTAAATAGGTAGGTAGGTACTGTCGGGGAAATTAAGTGTTAAGCTAATTAACACCCTACGTTAATTTGCCGTGTTTATAGCCATTGCAAACAACTGACAAAGATGCGAATTGAATATAATTATGGACAATTTAAGTTTTACACTCAATTTGCTTAACAATTAATTTCCCTGACTTAACATAGTGATGTAATATCAACTTAGAGAAGTAATGTTTGTACTTACTTGCCAGATTTGAATCCACATCCTCGTCGCTAAACCTTCGAACCATCACAACCCCTCCGCTGTTCCAACGGAATCCCACAAAAGTCGCAGCGAAAACTTAAAAGTTCACAATAAAAACCCCTACACTTTTCTATTAGTTGTAATTTAACGTTGTTTGTCCTCCCCGGAGCTCAAATTGACTACGTTACCGTTTAAAAGCCAGAAAATTAAATTGTTCCTCCTAAGTGCACTCATCTCCCTGTCTCCGTTATTTTTAACATTGAATTTGCTCCGGAACCCACTTGTTCTGTTATTTTATTTATTTTGTAGACGAAGTCCAGATTGTTGTCGTATTTTAACCTTGATTAACACATAGGGTACTTTAAATCCCGGTAGTAGGTTCCCGGTAGTATATTCCGACATCCACGCGAGCGAAGCCGAAGGCACAAGATAGTTTTGAATAATATTACATCACGCCGTTTTCCCCAATGTCTTATTTCTACTTATTTCTTCAAATAAGTAGTATAAAATCAAAAGGCAAGGAGGATTCGAAATGCCAAAGAAAACCGTACCTCACGTTACAAAATATAGTGCAAGAAAACTTCAATTTTGTAGCTCCCCATTTGGCCTTTTACTGCGAACAATATATATGATAAAATTCTCCTTTCACATATTCTTGAAAACCTAGGAAATCCTTCGCACAAGTTATGAAATAAACACAAAGTAAAAGTACAAAGGAAAAAGTAAAAAAATCATGACCTTCCTGTTGCCTTCGCCCTAGTCGGGTAAAAAGAAATGACTTTAAAAGTAGTTAACAATACCTTACATTGTTGATTGCCTGTCGGAAGTCGGTAATTTGACAGTAAATTGTCAATATTTCTTCACGTAATTGTAGTAAATTACCTTATTTCGAATTAATAATAGTAATAAAGAGGCCATCTTTTGCTATAACGGTCATGTTACGTAACTCGGTAATTTGTGGTCGAAATAGTTCGAAGGGGAAGAATTATTATAGTAAATAGAATGTTCTATTTTTGAATTCAAATGTGATTTGTTCATAAATAAGATGGCTGACCCTTTTTCTTGGCGTTTTCAATAATCACGAATCCGTTTGTGGAATAAAGAATTGTTAAAGTAATTACAATGTTCTGTTTTTGAATTCAAATGTGATTTGTTGCTAAACAAGATGGCGGACTCTTCCATTTTAGCTAGTTTTCACTAATCACGAATCTGTTTGCGCAATTCCTCATTTTATCCATTTTTGAACTGGGGTAGGCTAATATTTTGTTTAGTGTAACATTTTCAAAGTTCAAAACTAAAATATGCTTCATAATTTCTGTAGTAGGTAAAGTTTTTGGATTCATGACCGTAGCCCTTATTTCAGTAGGATAGGGTGAACAAAAGACGAAAGATATCTATCTATACTGTATCTGTTTAATTTATTCTTGTGAGTATAAATAAGGTTATGGAGCGATCCTAACATACATTACAATTGTATAACAAACATACAAACTTTCACATTTATAATATTAGTTAGGATTTCCACTTTCATCCTTTTCAAGCAAATGTCAAAATAGAGTATCATAGGCGCAAAATGACATATCAGTCAACTGTAAATAATACTTAACAATACCAGCCCCGTTTCGCCCCCACTGCAGAACAAAGGCATTTACTCATACAGAGACGGCACGAGCATTGATCACCATGTTCCCACTGCTGGGACACAGACCTCTCCACCGAGAAAGAAAAGAAAGAAAGAAAATACATTTATTTAGCACAGACCTTAAAGCACACAATATACCTTTAACAGCAGGAAAGAGTAAAATAAAAATATATTAAAGGTGTAAGATGAGAAGTCAGAAACTAACATTAGTGTGTCTCACGGCTGCACTGAAAAGGCCCAGCTCAGCATAAATGCCGGAGAACTAGTGCCTGACGCTGGTTTTCAACTGGACCTGGGGCTGGGGCTGGTGGAGAGGAAGTGATAGTAATTTACTACGCGGGCTTGGTTGATAGATATCACATGTCTTCGATTTTTTGGTTCTAGGTCATGCCGGTGGCCTCACAACTTTTTCTTTAACCATTTTGAAAGCAGTGGTGCTGAAATAATTTACACAAAGTAAATCGCTTGTCTGGGTTTGAACCTACGACCGTTACTACCACTGCTCTCAACTAATGAACTGCAACAGCCGCAGAATCAACGATGTCATACATAAAACTGACGCTTTTTTCCCATGGATTTATGGAGAAATAAATAATAGTAAAAAAAAACTAAAAAAACACGTTTTAAAAACCAAAAATTTAAAAAAAAAATTTGAGAAAAATGAAAAGAAAAAGGAAAATTAAAAAAAAAAAATCACGTTTTTGTAGTTAGCAGAACTAAAAAATAGAAAATAAATAATAGTTTAAAAAACTAAAAAACACGCTTTAAAAACCAAACTAAAAAAGGAGAAAATAATTTAATTCAATTAAAAAGCGTGAGGTGCTTGACATTAATTGATTATAAAAATACCTCAAAAAGCACCCCTCGTCCGGTCCTCGATAAGTTTACAAAGTTTCAATGAAATCTGACCGTTGAAAGTGGGTCAAAATCGCGCTCTAAGGAGTCGGTTACATACAAACAAACAAACATACAAGTGAAGCTAATACAAAGCGTGTAAAAAGAGTCAGTCAGTCAGAAAAAAAGGCAGAAACTACAAAACGCGACTTGTTACGATCCTTACCTAGTCACATTCATACTCTAACGTTATCATCCATTGTTTACAGGGCTAGTATAAGTAATTGTTAAAATTTCACACCGTAAGTTAAGCCCGGACTTAATTCAAACACGACTAGGTAACTAATTCTAAGCTCTAAGTTTGTACGTAAATCTTTTGTTTTGTTTCACTCACTTGTACGGTGACAGGCGAAGTTTGGATTTGTTTCAAAATTTATTCCCGAGAACAGCGAGAACACTGCCATTCTGTTTCCTCTCTCAGTCGTTGTTTGAATTCTAAATGGGCAGAAGTTTTCTGTGCGTCCGCCATCTTTTTAACGGACGAAAAAAGTCACTCTAATGGTTACGGAAATTAAATTTCTGGTGAATTGATATACATAATGAGTTTTTATGAAGAACTGTGTAATTCAGACTTGAAATTATTCTGAATTTTCGGCTGAATTCTTTTGGCACGCATTTTAGGATGGGATGTTAAGTAAATCTGTGTTTTAGTGTAGTATTTTACTGCTAATAAGAATATATTATTCTTGCTCCAAACTGTTTGCGAAATTGCGAGTTGGTTCAGTAGCCATTTTTCATTTAAATTGAATTGACGCATCGCTTCGTTACGTTTGTAATCTAGGACTAAATGTCTCCTACATTAAGGATTATAGAAGTGATTTTTTAAGCCTCACTTAAAATATTTGAATTGTTTTTTTTTTTGTAATAAGACCTATTACTTACCTATTGTTTTCATTTTCATTCGCGTAATATTATTTTTCAGGTTTTATTTCAGTTTTAATACCACTACGTAATTATTTATAGTTGTTTTTCTGCTAAGCCTAATGACATCAGAATAGTTGAGTGGTCCATTAACTGCTTCATTTCAATTTTCAGTGTTTCAGTTCCACGTTTTTTTTTTTTTTTTTTTAAACGTTGCCCCACACTAGGAATTTCTCCTGTATTGTGGGTGCGTTTACAAACATTTAAACTCACATACACAAACAGCCAGACCCGGAACAACTACTTGTAGGTCATACAAATATTTGTTCCGTGCGGGAATCGAACCCGCGACACGCAGCGTAGCGCAGTCAATTGCTTAACCACTGCGCCAGCCGTGCTGTCAGGAAACAGGAAACAGGAGTTATTTTTAATATTATATTTTGAATGGTATCATATTACACAGTAACTGGGTTGTGGAGGTCAGATAGACGGTGGCTCCTTGTAAAATACTGGTATTCAGCTGCATCCGGTTAGACTGCAAGCTTACCTCACTCAACATCTTTGGGAAAAGGCTAGGCAGATGATTATTATTATTTTTTTACATTTATAAGCAACAAGAAGAATGTACCCAGGATTTAAAAGAGTGTCTATAGAGTTTCTAGTTCGATCTTCACCATAGAGATCTACGTTTTGGAATGGGCGAATAGCTAGAACCGCTAGAACATTCTAACTAACTGACAGACTCCTTGACATTGACAGTTCAAAAGTGTCTGTGAATGGTAGGTATATTTGAAATAAATGCTTTGCTTTGTAATCTACTTATTTTGTTTTATTTAAATTGCAAATAAATACTTAATTCTACGTGGAAAAGCGGAGTCTCCTAACAGAAGCAATCGATGCATGCTTAAAAGGTGATCTCCAAATCATGTATTATGTAAATGTGCTTTGTAATTGAAATAAACATGTTTATCTTAACAAATGACACTATTTTAACATACCTATGTTAACAAATGAATGAATTATGACTTATTTTATTTATTTATTTGAGTTGGAGTTTTGAGTTTTTATTAAATGCTTTAAGTTTGAGTTTAACCAAATGCTTTGAGTTTTACTCTTTTCTTTGTCCTTTACAGAATATGATGTGTTTCGTCTAACAGGAACGTATGATTTTCATTCCCAGTGTACAGAAATATGAGAATTCATAGTATTTCAGTACATGTTAGCGGAGTGCTTACCGCTGTAGCTTGTCAGTCACAATCGTGGATCCAAGTGTTTTCATTTTCTCGTGAAAATCAAAGCTGCCGTGTTGAAATATATTTTCTAGTTTGATTTCTATTTTGTTGCGTTGGTTGGTTGTTGGGAGGTAAGTATTTTGATTGAATTTGGTAAGTTTGTCTCAGTTAATTTAATAACTTACCGTAACATCATACCTCTATTAACCAAAAGGTTTTTTTTTGGGTGGGAAATCATCAAATAACTTCTCCCGCTCTGGATGGAGCGGGGAGGGCGTGTCAGACTTTTACTGACTAAAACCCACCCGTGTTCTTTCAGTTGCCTGTGTGCCAGGGGCCACAGTATTTCTTTCAAACAACCCGCACCCCTGGCAGGCATCGGCCCTAGCGGACCCCACCAGTTGGTGCTGACATCTCTTTGAGGCGCGCGTGGAACACAACGCGCCGTCGACCCAGTTCGGTCCTTACCGGACAGCGAGCTACCCATTATTCGCCGCCCTCAAGACCGGCCAGGAATTAGTGTCAGACTGTATTTACAGAATTATAATATTTAAGGCCATGTTAACTTTAAATAGTGTCGTAATGAGCGATAATTTTCTTATTGCAATCCAATACGGGTTAAAATCTGTTGTAATAAATTCGAATAAGAAATGAGCAAGCGTATTTCGTAAAAATGCAAATAAAATTGTATTATAATTAGATATTAACTATTTAGTAATAAATAATCCATCACTGAATGCAGTTTGGCATGACTTAGATTTGACCCGCCTAAACGACGACTCGGCAGTTTGACGACGGTCATACGACGCTGCTGTTGCTTTGGACTAGTGCCCCGTGTATATAAAATTAAAAAAACTAAAAAACACGCTTTAAAAACCAAACTAAAAATGGAGAAAATAATTTAATTCAATTAAAAAGCGTGGGGTGCTTTTTGAGGTATTTTTATAATCACTTAATGTCAAGCACCCCACGCTTTTTAATTGAATTAAATTATTTTCTCCTTTTTTAGTTTGGTTTTTGAAGCGTGTTTTTTAGTTTTTTAAACTATTATTTATTTTCTATTTTTTAGTTCTTCTAACTACAAAAACGTGTTTTTTTGTTCCTTTTTTTTTCATTTTTCTCATTTTTTTTTTTTTAATTATTGAATAGTCATCGGTCCTCGATAAGTTTACAAAGTTTCAATGAAATCTGACCGTTTAAAGTGGGTCAAAATAGCGTGCAATGGAGTCGGTTACAAACAAACAAACATACAAACAAATATACAAGTGAAGCTAATATAAAGCGTGTAAAAATGGATAGAAACGTACACTCTCTTAACTGCTATCTCGATATTGCATCGATTAAAACATTTAAATGCTGTTTTCTTGTTTAACCTGAACATACCCTATATTTTAGAAAAAAATATTTGAAACTGGCTTTTATCTAGGTTTCTGATAACTATTGAAATTGTAATGGTTTCACTACGATTTGTAGTGCAATTTGGCGTATATTTTTGTTCATTTCAAGCATTTTTTTGTGTGGCTGATAGGCATTTCCCCTTACCTACATACAATATTAGTACTTATAGATTTATAACAAAATATATAATCAATATATGACACATAAATGATGAAACTATAAGAACATGAGACATTTCAACCATACCACAATAGTCTGTAACGCCCATGGTATCATTTGCCGTCGGCGACAATCTGTTCGCAATCCGATGACACAAAAAAAAAAAACAATATTCACTTTCCCATTTTCGTCTGCGTATTTTTCATCTCCCGTCCTGAAGTATTTCTTTTGATCATCTGCTGTCCATCTACATAGGCAGCCGGTCGCGACTACAATTTAGCGGTAAGTATTGTCGTGTAGCAGTCCTACAATCAACGGTTCGTTTCTGATGAGAGTAGTTCGGTTGACTTACGGACGGTAGTTGCGACGAGCAGTTTTTTTTATTTGAGGATTTTTGGAAAAGTTTATTTTTTGTCAAGTAATGAGAGCAATGCTTTTATTTGGAATTGGTAGCCCATGCAAAGAAGAATAATATTATCTTTATCTGATTTATATCTGATTCTGATTCTAGATATAAAAATGAATCCCTATTTCCCTTGGTCACGGCATCACACGTGAACGGCTGGACCAATTTTGCTATTCATTTTGTGTTGTGTTTGTTTTTGTCAAGAGAAGGTTCTTATGAAAGAAAAAATTAAGATTGTTGCGCGTAACATTAGAACGACCATATTATTTTTTCTAATATCATACCAATGGGAAGTCAATATTCACAGTTAAGACAGGACAACGTCTGTTGGGTCAGCTAGTGTGCTATAAAAATAAGAAGAGAGTGCAAAGAAGCAAAATATAAATATTGGTGTTTATTAAGTTGGTGTTAACTGGACGCCAAAAAGTCACACAAACTTTATTACCAAGGGGATCGTTTTCGCCAGTAACTCGGTTGTCGAGGTCAGATAGGCAGTCGCTACACGTACATTATGGTATTTAGCTGCATCCGGTTAGATAGGAAGCCGACCCCGACTTGGTTATGAAAAGGCTAGGAAGATTGAGTGAGATTTTACACAACTGCCAAAAAAAGGGGTGTTATGTTTTCAGGGTTCATTTATGTTTGTGAGTTTCTTTATTAACACTTCTATAGCATAAACTAAGTAAGTACTTTAATGTCAAATCACTCAATCGAATTTTCAACATCTTCCCATATCTGATGAATAAACCTGATGCGGGTTGTTTGAAAGAGTTACCGTCACCCCTGGCACACAGGCAACTGGCAATTTTAGTCAGTAAAAGTCTGACACGCCCTCCTGCTCCACCCAGAGCAGGAGAAGTTATTTGGTAATTTTCCACACTCAAAAAAAACCGATGAATGAACCTTCATTATTTCCAGGCATCTATTTTTAAACCTGACCTGAAAATTTAAAACAAAAATATTAACATCTCCATATCAGTCGTTTGAACTTAAATTCTACCTCCACAAATTATAAAACCAAACGGCTCAATATAGTAGTTTAGACACTTAACCTTGACAAGTGGGTGGGTCCTGTACAGTCCACCGCTCGTCCTTGCTAACAATTTGACATAGACAGCGATTTTATTTCTCAGCAATGAATAGTTTTCATAGTTCACCAGTATACACTTATGCATTTCAGTATGTACTTATTGGTCGTTCTTAGCTGCCATGGCTTATTTTAATTGTTTGAATTGTTTACTAAGGATACTTTTATCTTTATAAATCGTTCTCACGTGTAAAATTTTAACATGAATTCGACTGCATTTCGATTTGAATAGACAATATTTTGATCAAAAGAATGCCCCTGAAGTTTCTTGTCCGCTCTTCTACACAGGACACTGCTACGCTTTGGAATGGGGAACCAGCTGCAGCTTTCTAACTGATCGATTCCTTGGCAATTGGTTTAAGTGAAATGAATGCTATGAGTTTGAGTTTGAATAGTGAGTTGACGGAACTGAAACGTTTTACCAACAGTCGAGTGGTTCATGAACCGTTGGTCAACATTATCTTTAAACCATTAAATTTTCATCCAAAGAACTTTTCACCCACGAACGTTTCACCAACATAACACTACGTCAATGAATGCTTAACCAACATAATGTTTTGACCAATAACTTTTCACCCAAAGAACAATTGGCCAACAGACATCGGGACAGGTGACAGTAAATAAAAGCTTATAAAAACAACTTCAAAAATATGATATGTCAGCGTAAGATTATGAACACCGTTAGTTTATATTAAAATTATTATTTAAATTGTGAACTGCACAATACTGCTTACCGACCGAATAGGTTGGATTAGATTAGATTTGTGACCAACCGCGCGGGAGTCGAGCAAGCGCTACTTCTAAGTTAGTGGCAGTTACTTGACTATTTAGTAATCACTTGTCCCGGTGTCTGTTATCAACATAACTCTACGTCAGTGAAACGTTCGTGGGTGAAAAGTTCTTTGGATGAATAGTTAATGGTTTAAAGATAATGTTGACCAACGGTTCATGGGCCAATTGACTGTTGGTAAACCGTAACAGTTTCTGGGTTGACAAAACAAAAAAAGACCGACGTTTTTGCGTGATTGAGACATATATAAAATTAGTAGGATATCTAAGGTGAATGCGCCGTGGTAGAGCGCGAAATTCAAATTTTGTTACGTTTTTTGCAATTTTCAGGTGAGTGTCAGCTTGTTACTTGATCAAAATATGATTTGCGACTATAACATGTACTTATTTACAGATTTATAATAATTAGAATCAATAATACATCTTTCTAAGTTAGATTTGTTCCATAAGAACAAATTTCTTATGGAAAAGTGCTTGTGGAAGAAATGTAACCTATAAGAGATATATTAGACATTCTAATGACTAAATTCTGTAAACACGTACCTGTTATATTCGAAAATCACATTTTGATCAGGATACAACCTGATACTGACCTGAAAATTGCAAAAACGTAAAAAAATTTGAATTTCGCGCTCTACCACTGCGCATTCACCTTAATCTTACTTAATTGATTCATCATCATGCATACAATATAATTGCGATTCATAAGATTTTTCATACTGCTAAAACACTAAACCCACAACCATATAAAGTCGTTCAGTCCTACCTTAACAAATTATAACCCTAAATATCGTAGTTAAGACACTTTACCTTGACAAGTGGGTGGGTCCTGTACCTTCAGACACAAAATTTACCAACACTTTATCTAGCAAAGTCACCTTTGCTGCTACAACATAAAGGCGATGTCAATGTTAAATAGTGACGATGTACACACGGTTGAGTGTACCTACAGACAAGATATAGTGATATTGAGCTGGACCGGGGCGTGTGACCGCACCGGCTTATTTTCGATTTAATGTGCACTGTTTTACCGAATTACGTAAATCGTTTGTTTGTTAGAATATTAGGTTTATGGCAGGCAGAAATACGGTCTTTGACAAAGTTCAAAATATGCTACCAATAAACAATGTGGGGACATCGACACGCAACCTGTTTCAATCAATGGATTCAGTACATGATTCTGAACCTCTATGTTGACTTTGTTTTAGATAAGGTATTAAAAAAAATTCGCTGTTCCATACATTTTAACTGGCGTAGGTATTGCACTTTTCAGTCATTTAGTCAGTTAATGGACTAATTTTCCAATAACTTTTATCTAAAGAATAATTATGTCAATTTGACATATTTTCTATGCAAAAGCCGTCAAACCGCAATATTTATTTCTCAGAAAGTTATCTAACTATTGAAAAATCATGGGCACGCCACGATAGCGGCGGTAAGTCCCCTCTTTGAGGAGTGGCTTGAGAGGCGGCATGGCGTCCTCACCTTCCGCCTGACGCAGGTCCTCACCGGACACGGTTGTTTCGGGAGGTTCCTGTTTCGTATAAGGCGGGAGGAAACGCCCGGGTGCTTCCATTGCGAAGATCGCCCAGAGGACACGGTGGAGCATACGGTGGCGGTCTGCCCAGCTTGGGCGGAGCACCGCCGTGTCCTCGTGGAGGCGATCGGCGGCGGCGATCTCTCGCGTCCGGCCCTGGTGCAGGCCATGGTACGGAGCGAGAGTGAATGGCTAGCCGTCACCTCCTTCTGCGAAGCAGTAATGCTCGCGAAGAGGGAGGCGGCGCACGTGAGGGAGAGGCAGTATATGCGCCCTCACGGCCGTAGTCGCCGCGGGAGAAGCCCTGGGCGTCGGGAATCCCAGGCTGATTCCCGGCCACCGTAGGCGCGGGCTTGCGGACGGCGAGTAATGGGTAGCTCGCTGTCCGGTAAGGACCAAGCCCGGGTCGACGGCGCGTTGTGTTCCACGCGCGCCTCAAAGAGATGTCAGCACCAAATGGGGGGTCCGCAAGGGCCGATGCCTGCCAGGGGTGCGGGTTGTTCGAAAGAGATACCGCGGCCCCTGGCACACAGGCAACTGAGGGAACACGGGTGGGTTTTAGTCAGTAAAAGTCTGACACGCCCTCTCGCTCCACCCAGAGCGGGAGAAGTTATTTGATGATTTCCCACTCAAAAAAAAAAAAAAAAAAAACTATTGAAAAATCAGCCCTTAATCAAATAGAGGACAGCTATTCTTCCGATAATTGTTTACTGTCGAGAGCAAGGCAATTCAGGTTATAGAAATCTGTTATTTTTGAAACGATAGCCAGTTGAATGCTCGTATTCACAAGCATTGGCGAGATATGCAGCTTATTTGAGGAACTTATCTTAACTCCATTATTGCTTGCTGTTGATTTTTTTTTTTTCATTTTTTTTTTTTATATTTAGTGATAAATTATTTTAGTGTACGATTGTTAGTTATTTTTGTTAATTTTTATTATTGAAATGAGTGGCTCGCCATCAACAGGTAAACCCTGAGAGGTTTTCGTTGTGTGGCTTAAATCACGTATGTGTATGTGTATAAGTGTTTTGTAAATAAATAAATAATAAATATTAACTAATAACTTTCCAGCTTGTTAATAGCTAAGCATGCAGCTCCTGCTATTCATCATCTGTCTAGCCTTTTCCCAACTACGTTGGGGTCAGCTTCCAGTCTAACCAGATGCAGCTGAATACCAGTATTTTACATGGAGCGACTGCCTATCTAACCTTCAAAACCCAATAACTGGGAAATCCAATACTCTTGGTAAGACTGGTTTTCAGACTTTTGGGCTTCTGACGACCCGTAACGACTGTCAAAGGTCCACGAATGACAGCCGGGACCAACGGCTTAACGTGCAATCCCTGGCACGGAGGGGTCTTGGTATGTGTAGATGGTCACCCATCCAAGCAGCTTCTTGTACTCCTATGTATTAAATATCTTCCCATCTTGTGAATAGCTAAGTGAGCAGCTTCTTCAACTACTATGTATTAAATATTAGAGTATTGTTCCACGATTTTGTCTCCCTATTACTCAAGTTATACTAATAATGTTGAATCTGTTCAGGCCCGTTTTGTTAGGTATCTATGTATGAAGAATGGGATCCGAGAAGCCATACCTGATTACAATGATAGGTTAAGACACTATAAGATGATTAGTTTAGACGAAAGACGGTTCTCTTCTGACCTACTGATTCTTCACTAAATTATTAATGGTTCCTTAAAGATGCGCAATTGATAAACTATTAGGGATGGGCCGAAATTCGGTTCACATTCGGTTCCGATGCCGAACATTCGGCACAAGAAAAATAATACCTACTTGCCATATTTTGACTGAAATTTAACAGAATTAGAGTATAGCAATACTGTAAAATAAAATTATGTCTTTTACTCACTCATGGTAATTTATTTTAGTTAGGAACATTGTAAATGTAAACCTTAAATTAAATCAGTTCTTCTTATTATTCTTGAAAATCTCTGCCTAATTAATTAGACATACAATTACAAAAATGAAATAAGCTTAGTATTCTTGTAACAAACATCTGAATACAATTCGTAAATAGAAAAAAAAAACACGTTTTTGGTTCAAAAAACTATACATTCACATCAAGTATTTTTTATTACAATGAAAGGGTATTGAACCGAAGTTCGGCCGAACTTTTTATTTTAACCGAAGTTCAGATTCGGTTCAAACCACATTTGGCCCATCTCTGTAAACTATTTTAACTTTAGGACTAGCCAACGTAGCAAACGACATCATCGCATTTTTCAATTGCCAACATCTACCTTAAAAACCACCTTTAATAGTATATAACACGTATGGCAAGGTTATTATAATGAAAGGTCCAACTTGACGGTTTACCCTATAGAAGTTTTCTCTATGGGTTTCGTTTCATACAGACACTCGCTATATGCGAACAATGTGCGCCTATATAGCTATATGCTTTTTGTAGTGTTCTAGATTTAGGTTTACTGGGCACACTTTTATTTATTCCTCCTGTCTCTAATTTTCATTATGTCAATGTCATGCATACCTGTTATTTGCACGGTTACTGAAATGCCGAACTTAGACGTAAGTATATTTGAAACGTAAGTGACAGTGCTGTTCGTGTGCATATTTTAAATAAATAAATATCTTCCCAACAAGTTTCCCAACAAAACAGTCCAGTTCCCCACAATTTCCGCCCCTATATCCTGGCTCCCGACGCCCCTCATAACCCGGTACCACGAGCCCGAGACGGGACATACCTGCTACACCGTATTGTTACCACGATGCCTTTTTTAAAAGCACAACAAAGCCGCAAGGTATGCATCAGCCTATACTGATAGACATGGGTTTTGATATATACAGGGTGAGGCGATTGGGTTTTTGGATTATCTTTATATTTTTTCCATTATGACGATGTTTGAATATACTGCAGGCATACTTCAAGAAGCTACTCTTCAGATTGGCTAATATTTCATCCACGGAATGACTTATTTTATTTTATTTTTATTTTCACGTGACCCAAGGGCTGGCCAATTCTTAGTTCAAAGAATCAGCATTGCCATCCAACGTGGCAACGCTGCCAGCCTTTTGGGCACTTTTCCCACTGACAGCGGTGCGGACGAATTCTTTGATGCCCAGTGAGCTTTTCCCTTTTTACACTCTTTATATTAGCTTCACTTGTATGTTTGTTTGTTTGTATGTAACCGACTCCTTAGAGCGCGATTTTGACCCACATTAAACGGTCAGATTTCATTGGAGATTTGTAAACTTATCGAGGACCGATGACAATTCAATAATTTAAAAAAAATTGAGAAAAATAAAAAAAAGGAAAAAAATAATAATAAAAAAGTCACGTTTTTGTAGTTAGCAGAACTAAAAAATAGAAAATAAATAATAGTTTAAAAAACGCGCTTTAAAAACCAAATTAAAAAAGGAGAAAATAATTTAATTCAATTAAAAAGCGTGGGGTGCTTGACATTAATTGATTATAAAAATACCTCAAAAAGCAACCCCACGCTTTTTAATTGAATTAAATTATTTTCTCCTTTTTTAGTTTGCTTTTTAAAGCGCTTTTTTTAGTTTTTTAAACTATTTTACTTTATATACTTGTTCATAATTCTAATATTATATTAAAATATACTTTGGACGTTCGTCACTTCTGCCTTTACAAAAGTATGTACAGTGGGCTGCATCAATTGGGTACCCCATTTGTATTAAAATTTTAATACAACTGGGGTACCCAATTGATGCAGCCCACTGTACCTAAGTACTTTTATTTTAGCATTTAAGTAGCCTTAAAGGGAAAAACTGAAAAAATCTGGAAAATTAAATACCTTTAAAGCGGAAACAGGTGTTTCTGCTAGCTGCTGCCCACATTGCATGACATTTTATTGAAAAATAATTCTTAACATCTCCCAAAAATCTCTCCGTCATCATTTTTTTTTTTTTCTGTCGGCGTGTCATTTATTTATTAGGAAACTCAACAGCTTATAATTAATTCACATGAGTTATGAAAAACAAATATCTCTTAAGCCAATAACAGAGTTTCACGACATTTGACATCATCATCACTTTTCCATTTTTGTAGATGTCATTTATAATCTTCATAGAATACCACTTTATAATTAACTTGATGAGGAAACATGACCAAGTATTGCATCATATTTTTAACGTTTACTGGTTCTGTAGGTACTTACCTATTTTTTTAGTAATAAAATAATATCTATACCACAGATAAAACAAACTATTTTTCCAGTTTTCCTTAGAGGAAACTGCGTTAAAACTAGGCAATAACGTTTCAAATTCCAGCCGTATCTCATGTGTCTAAATGAGGCTGTTGGAGTCCCAAGCGACGTGTGATCAATTTTGTACGATGGTTTTTACAGAAATAGCTTCAAATAAAAGACCTTTTAAGTCTATAAATAAATTGTATTTCTTTTTATAACTTCTGGATCGTCCCTAATTGTGTAACACATCTCTATCTATCACAATCTGAATTATTTTGAATGATATTGTTATTCCATTGCATCATATCTTTGAAAAATGTTGTTCGCTCAACAATGTAATGTTGTTGAACTGTCAAAATTAAAGCCCTTGCTACTGTTAGTTGATTACGCAATTTACCTCGCTGGCTGAATATGGGCCAACTGAAGACAACTTTTAACATGGAATGCGGCAGATAGAAAAAATTATGAAATTAAACTAAGTATTTATGAAATAGGTGTTTTAATATACCTAAGTGCTGCACTGCTAAGAAATCAGAAAGACAACTTCATTCATTATTTTTGCGAAAAAAAAAATGTCGAGCATAAACTGCAGTAAGCATAATACACGAAAATCCTTCATAAAATGACATAATACGCAACTCGAAAAAGTAACACATTAAGTTGACATCTTTCCCCGCGAGCTTGTTAGCACACCCTGTATACAGCAATAAGGCAGAGTGCAGACAGCTTTGTGTCGCCATTGCGATGCACGGCCGTGTGTACAGGCCTACACTGTTTACGTCATTTGTGTTTAATTATAGAGGGAGAGAATGTAATGGGTGATAACTACACATGCTGAGTTTTTCGTGTCGTTTAATAGGTAAGTAAATTTTAGCCGGTCGTGGTATAATTTCAACTATCCATAACTAGGTTTTGCCAGTGGCTTCGTCCGCGTTTATAATACACCTAAACCTTCCTTATGAATCACTCTGTCTATTAGTTAAAACCGCATGAATATCCGTTCAGTAGTTTTTCAGTTTATTGCGAACATACAGACAGACGCGGCGGGGGACTTTTTTATAATATGTAGTGCTGATAGTGATTACAGAACCGGTCGAAGTGGCGAAGCTTGGGGGCCTATGTCCAGCAATGGACGTCTTTCAGCTGATGATGACGATGTGAAAATTATAGAAAACCATTCCTCAAGATACACTTATACTGATATGTAAATTGAGCAATACCAACTCAACCTATGATCGACTTGTAATGGGTAGCTCGCTGTCCGGTAAGGACCAAGCTTGGGTCGACCGACGGGGCGTTGTGTTCCACGCGCGCCTCAAAGAGATGTTAGCACCAACTGGAGGGGTCTGCAAGGACCGATGCCTGCCAGGGGTGCGAGTTGTTAGAAAGAGATACCGTGGCCCCTGGCACACAGGCAACTGAAGGAACACGCGTGGGTTTTTAGTCAGTAAAAATCTGACACGCCCTCCCGCTCTATCCAGAGCATGAGAAGTTATTTGCTGATTTCCTAACCAAAAAAAAAACCTATGATCGACTTGTGTGGATGTAATTACTTAGCCACGAGCCCCAGTCACTTATACATGGAAATTCTCAACATAGGTATTATATTATGAAGAACCTTCCGAATCTCAAGATTCATAGTGAATGTCTAATTCATAATTAGGTATTCAATATAAATCTTGAGGTTTCAAATCAGTCGCCGCAGACTTGTAATTCAAAGCGTGCCTGAAAATTACTGGCAATAACTTACATTCTAAGTAAGTGGTAGACACATGTTATGTTACGAGTTGATAAACACAAATTTTGAATTCAATGTGAATATTTTATTAAGAGAAGGCCTTACCTCTAGAATAGGGTGTTACACTCATTTTTGAAAAGTGTCTTAACTAAATTCTAGAGTGCTAATAAACCACTAAAAAAACACAACATTTTTATTTAATCGATTAGTGCAATAAAAATGCATTTAAATTTTACATTTTCAAATTTCACGCGTAATTTGACGAAAACGCTGGACGCAGTAAACGCCATTTTGCTCTGTGGGTATGACGTCAGTTTGCTAAAAACAAATGCACTGATATTTTGTATGAAAATTGTTTATAATTAAAAAAAAATAGTTATTTTATCTAGTTTTCGTTGGTTTGCTGTTCCTGAAAGCAAAATATTATTTAAATAATAATTACTTTGGTTACGAAAATAATTAAAGTACAACGTTGCTCAGTTGACATGCCGTATGACGAAATAACATGGCGGCTACTATTTCATGATGTTCAAAAACAGATTTAAAAAACTGAAATCTTTAAATTGTATTTAAATTATTTTTTTGTTGTTTCATGAACTAAAACTAACATTTCCCGACTGCATTTTGCCTAAGCTGTCTCAATAATATATTTTTAGATATTTTCTCGTATAGAGTAAAATACCCTATTCTGATTATGGTGTACCTACTTAATTGTAAATATGCATAATTTTTCTTTGTATCTCTACTTTACATGTATGTTTCAATTACGTTTAATCCGAAATTCTACTCATGTATCTAATGAAGAAAGAAACGAATCAGTAATATATTGGGTACAATTACATGTATTGAGGTTACAAGAACAGTGTCAGTGTCAACAATTCGTAACATTGACAGATCTTGAACGCAGTTCTGCACCCTAAAGGCAGGCTAGAAGGAGAAATTATATTGTGGATAACTCTCCGGGGTACGCAGGGCTTCTGCGATCGCCAACCCACCTGCCAAGCGTGGCGATTATGGCAAAACCCCCCAATTGGGGTAGGCCTATCGCCAGCAGTGGACATATTTCTGCTGAAATGATGAGTGATGTTCATTAATATAGCTTTTTTCCATCCACTGGACAAATATTTCCTTAAAAATACTGCCATGGCAAGCGTAACTCCGTGTGTGAATATAAAACATTTCTGCATAGACTCAGGTATCACTAAAGGGGTGTGTAAATGGGTATCATCTATATTTCGCCATTTATGTTCCCATGTAACCGGGCAAAAAATTCAGATCCCGGGCTAATACGAAATTCCCATTGGAAAAAATGAAATGTCCATGAAGATTAACGGCGCATTTCACCAACGAAACTGAATGCGATCAGCACATTAAAACTGCATTTAAGAGCTGTCATTGTTGCGATGTCAACATTTCGCAAAAATGACAGCTCCTGAACGCGGTTAGGGTGTGTTGATCGCGATCGGTTTCGGTAAAACTCGTCTTAAGTCATCTACATACATCAAATCAGTTTTTTTTCCAAGACTTCCTTATTTACCGCTACGAGATGCGTAAGTGCTTGTCATAATAAAACAGTCCTACACCGACGCAGGTTGCCGGCCTCTTAACTGCTACATTATAAACCCTTCCCTACTCACAGTTTACGACTAACTGCGTGATACGCACCTGATACATTTTATGTTGGTTATTCTGTTCAGAGAGATAAACTATGTATTATGTGTGTGTAAGATCTTAACGGAAAGATGTTTGTTGTTTTATTGAGGGTATGCAATTGTTGTGGCTAACGGTTTAATGGACCTTCGAACTGACTAGGTACGTGTGACTATTCAAAAGGAATTTACTTGTGTGCAATGGCTTAAGCATCATGAGGGAGGGAAAAACTGAATAGTTTGAAATAGGGCAAGTAAATGATACTTAAATGATTTTATTTCTATAAGAAAGAGTTTATTTAAAGTTTATACTCGTATTATGTACAAGTATACACCGAGAAATTTTAATGGTTGTTTTCCCGCAGCAATTTTTTTAATTATTTTAAACAAAAACATCTTACTCTATACTTCGAAAGCACTCCTTATGGCAAGTTGTTCTGCTGCGGGAAAACAACCATTAAAGGAAAAAAGGGAAGAGCTTACTGATGGGCATCAAAGAATTAGTACGCATCGCTGTCAGTGGGAGAAGTGCCCAAAAGTCTGGCAGAATTGCCACGGGATGGCAATGCTGATCGGCAAGTAGGTTTGTACAAACAGTTTTATACGTCAATCTTGTCTGAAAAACTAGATAACCCACCACACTAATTGAGTGGACCTGTCCAATCAGTGCACGCATATGTCAGTAATCGTCCAGTTCAACGTAAAACTCAACGATTCTACGAACAATACCAAAGAAAGGACATTTGGGTAGGCCGCATAAAGTACTCAAACTGCCGGATTTTCCATTAAAACTAACTGAGGAAGAGGAAAAAATAAACAAATTCATCTTGAAATCTGTTAATTAAGTTACTGTCTTTTATATATTTTACTTTTTTTTTTTTTTTTTTACTTTACGTTTATAATGCAGCATTCACCTTACCTACTTAGCAAATAGATAACACAGGCCGACAAAATTAGACGAACAATCTTACCCAGAAACCAGACTATATATTTCCGAATTATTTCGATGCGTTAGGATTTTGAGATATCCTAACCTGAAAGAGCAAAAAACACCGATTTTTCTCATTTTTGAGGTTACGTTACCCACTAGATCCTTTTTCCTCCAAAAAAATATCAATTGTATCTGAAAGTATTAGTCGTTCTCTTTAAAATGACGTTGAGTTTACTCGAATATCTTTTTTTTTTCGCTGAGATATCGCATTTTGAAATTTTCTGTATTGATAATGTATTGGTAATGGATTTTCAAACATAGGAAAATCCACATACATGAAATCCTGACGTGATAGAGCAATTTTGCGGTCAGATTCGGATTCAGCGCATATAAATACTTTGGAAATGTAGTCTGGTATCTGGGTAAATAATTTGTCGGCCTGTCTTTTTTTATAAGTATTTGCAGCAGGTTTAGCACGAGAACCGTAGAGAAGCGTTTTGTCGACGGAAGAGCAGACAAAAATGACGTTTCCGTGTAGACAATTGACAGTTTTGTACCGAGAAATGTAGACAAGCGATTTCTATTCTACGGTAGAGCAGAAATAGAAAGCGTCATGCTAAGCGTGCAGGTGGATGCTGTCCTTGCTATTGATATAATCCCTTAGTCCCTCTTCAGTCATTTGAAAAGAGAGGAGAAAGGAGAGGTCATTCTAATCCGAATATTCAACCTGAATTTTGTTGATATTTCTTTGTTTTCCTGTCTGTTTCCACCAGGGCCCCATGACCCCATCTCTGTGTAATTATAATGATTCCCCGCGAAATCTTACTACGTTCAAACTAAGTCAATATCGTGACATGTAGAAATCAATGTAACGGTAAGGAATCGAAATGTCATATTTTGTATGTTCCAAGACAATTTGTCGATATTAGCAGATGTCGTGTGTGATCTAAGGAATTGACATGGTTTCGAAGTAAGGAATCGTTAAGTGGTGGAAGTGAATTAGGGCCCAGTACGTAAATAACCATCTAAACTTGTTAATAACTAGCTTCTGCACACGATTTCGTCCGTGAAATTTCATATCACCTATAGCATGGGATCGCACGCCTGCGAAGTCCTCTGCTTTCCGGAAGTCGGCTGTTTTTTTTTTGGAAAATCTTTTTACTCGGCTCTTTAGGGCCGTAAGTAAGGACTGGGTTATCAATTGCAAAAAGATTTTTTCAAATCGGCCTGATAGATCCATAGATTCCTCCTACATACAAACACCCTTTTAAAGGTAAGTATTGAGATTGTTTTTAAATTTACCGATTGCTAATCCTTTCGAAAACAAATACTTTGACATGAATTAAAAACAGCACCCAAATAAACAGACAAACAAAACAAAACCAAATATACACGCAAATCCGCGCGAAAAGTGCCCCTTACGCCCACCAGAGGTCGCCACTGCGCGATGTTTGCGGATTTCACCCGGATAACAATGGCGGCCGATACCTACCCGAGCTTTGTTTTCACTTATCCGGAATACCCGGGCCGGTCGTTACTCAAATAGCCGGGTGGGAGTATTGTTTAGTTTTAAACAAAATTACGGTTAAAGATGATTGTTTTTGTGTGATTATAGTACGTCTACATAATGTTGGTGGGGAATGATTCGGTTCTTTAGTTTGTGATGGTTAGAAAGCGACATTTTCAATATTATTTGATGTTTTGAACTATTTAGGAAAATTATTCGCCCGCGTGGAGGTCGAAAATTACCCCTCGGGAACGTACTACCGGGATAAAAAGTATTATAATTATGTATGTGTTAATCCAGGTTATAAACTGTTTGCGTGCCAAGTTTCATCTAAATCCGTTCAGCCGTTTTTGCGTGATTGAGTTACAAACATCTGGACATATAAACAACCAACTATACAAATGTTCACATTTATACCCTAAGTAGGATAGTAGGATATATATTTTTATTTTAAATAGTAAGATGAAATACTTTTGAATAAGGATTTTCTCTAAACATTTGTTATTACACTCAACTTTTGTCTGACTTGTAATACGTGCGTAGGTAATTGTTACGCCTAACTGTGTGTTAAAAAATTGACCCTTTTGCTGTGTCCTACGTTTGGGCAGCATCTTAAGGTAATTCCGTGAATGATTGTCATCGAAATCATGTCACTTGGTTCAAATAGATTCATTTTATATAGGTAGATTCTTTTACATAACATTGTGAATGAGAGAACGTTGTAGGCCTTAGAGACTAGATTTGTAGACGTTTTTCTATTCTGTATTTTCATTCCTCTAAGTAACTGGTACTTATTGACTGGCCTGCACTGTCCTCCCATACCTATTATCACTGTAATTTGAAAACATTGTAAAAGCCAATTATTTTTAAAAGAGTAACCGTGGAGTTTCTTGCCGGCTCTTCTCCATAGGAAACGACAAATTGGAACCGTGCACCTAGCTTCTGACGTTTCATAAGTGCCCATGCAGGCTTATGTGAAATAAAATATTTTGATTGATTTGATTTAATGTAGCGCGAAAATCAAAACTTCTCACGTACCTATTTGCAAAAAAAAATAGTTTAAAAAACTAAAAAAGTAGAAAATAATTTAATTCAATTAAAAAGCGTGAGGGTGCTTGACATTAATTTATTATAAAAATACCTCAAAAGGCACCCCACGCTTTTTAATTGAATTAAATTAATTTCTACTTTTTTTAGTTTGGTTTTTAAAGCGTGTTTTTTAGTTTTTTAAACTATTATTTATTTTCTATTTTTTAGTTCTGCTAACTACAAAAGCGTGTTTTTTTTTGTGTTTTTTCCTTTATTTTTTTCTATTTATCACTATTTTCTTTTTAATTATTGGATTGTCATCGGTCCTCGATAAGTTTACAAAGTTTTAATGAAATCTGACCGTTTAAAGAAGGTCAAAACCGCCCTTAGGGACTCCTAAGGGCGATTTTGTAACCGACTGGTTACAAACATACAAACAAACACACATACAAGTGAAGCTAATATAAAGCGTGTAAAAAAAAATCTAGGGTGACCTTCACCTAAAATGTAGTTTGACAAGCTCTCAATATCAAAACGTTTTAATCTCATGTCTCTCCTCTGTCAGAGATCACATCCTTCCTTTAAGTTATCCTCATCATCCGCTACACCACAGCCGAACAATTCCACCCAACCAACAAACTAGTGCCATGTAAAATATATCGAAAAAGTGACAGTGACATTTAACGACGTGTCATCGGCTGATTGGACATGTTCACCGCGCCTGTACCTATTGCTGGAACATGTTTATAGGCACGCCAATATTGTACGCAACACGTCGCGAAAGGTTTTGTCATGGGTGAATGATATTTAAATAATAATTATGATGTCATTTTGTTGTTTATACGTTTATGTTGTGTTGTTTCTTTGTTACGGCAAAGAATGAATAATTTTGCATATCTATTTTAACAGTTGGTTTCATGTCATCGCAATTCCCGTATTTTTAAGAATGTTCGCATTCTAATCTCAGTATCAAAATGTCAAAAAATCTTCTGATTTCCCTCCATAAAGGTATTTTTTTTTCATTACTGAATGGGCCTGCTCTTGACTTCGATCACGCCTGATGAAAAGTGATTGATGAGGTCTATGATGGAGCAAGCGTGCCCCGAAGATGCCTGTTCACTCTTGTTTTGAAGGTAGACAGGTTAAACATGGAAGTGAAAACAGACACAAGGAGAGAGTTCCACACTTTGGCTGTGCGCATAATAAATGTGGAAGAGAAGCGGTGAGTACGATTGTTCTGGATATCAACCAAGTGCGGATGGTACCCTGCAGTGCGTTCAGCTGAAAGACGTCCACTGCTGGACATAGGCCTCCCCCAGGCTCCTCCACTTCTACCTGTCTTGTGCTTCCCACATTCCCGCGGCCTTCACAAGGTCATCAGTCCACATTGTGGGAGGCCTTCCCACTCTATATCTTCCGGTACGCGGTCGCCACTCCAGAACCTTTCGGCCCCATCGGCCATCTGTTCTGCGAGCAATGTGCCCTGCCCACTGCCACTTAAGTTTAGCAATTCTTCGGGCTATGTCGGTTGCTTTTGTTCTCCTGCGGATCTCTTCATTCCTGATTCGATCACGTAGGGAAACTCCAAACATAGCCCTCTCTATTGCCCTTTGGGTGACTTTAAGCCTTCTGATAAGGCCCATCGTGAGCGACCACATTTCTGTCATAAGTCATCACTGGCAACACACGCTGGTAGTCCGGTAGTAAAAGGGCGATGGTGGGAGCAGTTCGCGGAGCTCCTCCTGTTTCAGCAGGTGGTGCTGGCAACTTAAGACCGGAGTCGATGAAGGCAGATTGCCCGTTTATAGTGGTCCAGTGACCACGATCCTCAGTAATGAGGAACCGATTAAAGAAGAATGTATATGTTGACATTAATTGTCGCAGAGATGAGATTGTGACTTGAATTTGAACGTTTGTTAAGTACGAGAGTTGGGCTTGATATTCGTTAAGTTACTGTAGGCATCTAGAAAGAAGCGATTCTCAGCGTTTTTTTAATACCTAAATGAGCTGACTTTGATTGATAACTAAATTGTTTAATATGATAAATAAATGATAAATGATTTTATTTCTGTAAGTAGGTTTGTACAAACACTTTTACACGTCAATCATATTTTTTTTAAACTAGATGACGTCGGCGTTTCCTATCTGACTACTCTGAGAAAAAAGGCCGAAACAAACTCAGAGGTCACAGTCTAAATCAAAGTCAATCAAAGTCAGCTTATTAGGGACATCGATGCGCAACCTATTACGCAATGGTTTCATTCAGCACATGCTTCTGAACCACCCGACTTGGAAACTTTTTCGCAGGATATTTTAAAAAAAATTGTTCATTTACACTTTTGGACCTGGTAAATCCACTTTTCTCTGAAACAGGTGTTTTTTTTTTTGGATATCTGTCTAAGAATTTCTACGCTAGTCTAGCCTAGAAACATGTACCGAATTCAAGGTAACAGTTTGTGCGTCCATCTCCCTGCCACTCCGATAAAAGCCTTTATGGGACCAGCAAACAAACTAATCACAAATATACAATTCATTGGTAAGTAGGTATTTACTAAATAGCCATTGGTAAGTTCAAACAATCAATATTACCTTGTTTACTTCTAATTTAATTCCTAAATAATTATAAATGCAACAAAACCACGCTCCAAAACACGCCAACAATTCCTCAATGGCTACTAATATTAATAAACAACATAGATAAGTACGCTTTTGTCGATTTTCTCGACATCCGCCTACGATCGACATTCCTTTCGCATCGCTATCGAAGTATCGATAGTTTTGACTGCACGACAGTTATATGTACCATAAACTAGATAGATACAGAAGGTTAAGTTCATAAAATACACGAAAATGCACGCACACTTAAAGACAAGGCATGCCATGTCGACAGCATTCGGAATGGCTCGGCTTCCCTCGGGAAACTTCGAGATGCCGTGGCAAAATGAGCTGAAAAGCTGTAAAAAGAACGCGAAACTGCGATTTCGGGTTGATACGGTTCAGCGTGCCTAAGGACACTGCGGCATCCCTAAGGACATCGTAAGGACGTAGTAGCATGCCTTAAAATACCGCGGCATTGTTGCCATCAGTATGCACTTGCATAGTGAGCCCAAGGACCCCCTGCCGAGCCGGATCACCAGTGAGCGCAGGTCCTTAGACACGCTGCACTCATAGCGACTTCAAACATACTTGCGACTGGCATTTGTTGCGATCGCCAAACATACGCGTCCATATGTGGGTGCACTGTTCTCGCTCTTTGTACGGAGCCAACCTTCTGTGTTTTCTATTTTGTGGTTATGATATCTATGTTGACAGCTTGTCAATTTGTCGTCATTTGGATGGTATATGCGACAAACTGTTATTTCGTTTTGATTCGGTTATCTTGATCTTTATGTCTGGTGTAGTTTAAGCTGATAGCTAGATGGACGATAAAATCATCTGCCTTTTGTGTTAAATATGGTAAATTGAAACATTTTAGTAGGTGTTGACTAGTTAGGTTACCTATACATACCAAATAGTTAAGGTACCTACCCAAACATCCTGTTCGCCGGGTCGTTGAGTTCCTCGAGTTTCGATTTGAGCTACATGATTACTGAAAAATGCTTGCACTGACTGGACTAATCCACTCAAATCTGTGTGGTTCTTTCTTTAAAATACCATTTCAGGCACTAATATATATCGTCTTCACATGGTCTGACTAAGATCATGTCTGGACTTTAAAATAGACTTTGACCCTTGAGTTTGTTTCGCCATTTATTCTCAGGGGTAGTCAGATAGGAAATGGCGACTCCATCTAATTTTTTGTTTTTATACGTTACATTTTACACTTACTTTACTATTCTTATTTATAAACATTCTTTAATCAGTCCACAAGAACACAATATTATTCGACGGCACCAAAGTCTTAATAGCACTGACTTTAAACGCATTCCACAATACTATATACACTAAACTATATAACTAAAGGTACACTTTACTAATACAAATATCAGCCTATTACTGTCCCACTCCACAGCAAATACCTCTTCTCATACAGAAAATTATCAAATGTCCCTAATACTACGAGTATAGAAAACGGTCTCGGTCTTTACTACAAAAAATGCCACATTCAGCAATTGATATTAAACAACAACACATTCACAGATCGCAAACATTTTATAATAATCGGTGCCGAGATAATATGACGTGTAAAATTGATTCCGTAATCCTATTTACATAACAATTACATTCCATATAGATTTCAATGTTTCGCAGTTTTGGCATCTAAGTAAATTCTTAGGCAGTCCATTTTAACGCAGTCTAAAAGGCTTGCTTAAATCAAATCAAGATTATGATCATTCGTTTAATTCGATTGCAGCAATTCTTATTCATACTCAGCCTATAACATTCCCACTGCTGGGACACAGGCCTCGTCTCTGTGAGGGAGTGGGCCGTAATCCACCACGCGGGCTCAGTGCGTCTGGGTTCGAATCTATGACCTACATCTTGTAAGTCACGGCAGTTAACACTCGGCCACCTCTGCTCTCTTCTTCTTTCTAGAATAGAATAGAATAGAAGACATTTATTCGACACATACACAATACAACAGCAACAAACACATTTAAAAAAAGAGAACGATAAACATAACAATAAAATTGCAGTAAAATTGTGCTGAGCGTGCATACCGAAAGGGTTAACATCTCAGCATTTGCTGGGCGTCAGACACCCAGCACTGGTTTTCAGTTGGCACCCCGCAGTGACACACGCACGCAGGTAAATAAAATAGATACATACATACTTGAATATTAGTCATAATAAATGTTTAAAAATACGTAAATAAATCATGTAAAAACTTTCTTTTTAATACTTACGAATCTACAATATAAATAAATTAAAAAAAAACTCTTTATTTCGGACTGAAAAATCATCCATAGATGTTAGTAGAGTACAACTTATGAAACTAGTGTTAGTATATTATATTGACGCGGGGACGCATTATCGAGCAGCCGCAAAAAGCCAGCGAAGATGTGCTTTCCATAAAAAAAAATTATGTGCCCAATTCTTATTACATAATAAAAAAAATAACGTAGCATAAAGCGACGTAAATTTGGAAGGCCTCCCACAAGGTGAACCGATATCCAGGTGTCCTCTGGATGCGGGAAGCACAGAACCGGTCGAAGTGGCGGAGCTTGGGGGAGGCCTATGTCCAGCAGTGGACGTCTTTCGGCTGAAATGATGAACGTTAGCAAAGGGTAAGGGAAAAGTTGCACCTAAAGTACACCCACATTTCGCCAGTTTTGTTTAAGTCCGATGTAATAGGGGGCGAGCCTATTGCCATCAACCGGGCGTAAATCCAAACTCCGGGCTGCTACTGAGAAATTCTAGATAGGAAAACCCAATAATACTTGGCCTGACCTGGAAAACGAACCCCATGCTCAGCAGTTGCTGTTACGACCACTAGTCTACTAGTCCTTAACTTTCATAAAAGAACAGAATATTTAAGTCAAGAAGTCGATCGATCAGGTTTAGCTACGCTTGTTGCGGTTGTTCCGTGGATGGTTGACCATCTTTACATACCAAGATCCTTCCACGCCTCGGACAGCACGTTAAGCTGTCGGTCCCGACTGTCATTCGTGTATCTTTGACAGTCGTTACGGGTCGTCAGAAGCCCGAAAGTCTGATACCCAGTCTTGCCAAGGGGTATCGGATTACCCAATTGTGGAGGTCAGATAGGCAGTAGCTTCATGTAAAATACTGGTATTCAGCTGAATTCGGTTAGACTGGAAGCCGAACCCAATGTAGTTGGGAAAAGTTTAAGGTATAGAGGTATGAGGAACAGGGTGTAAACTCCACTCATACTCTATGGTAAAGAGAGGATCCTTCGACCAGACGGGTGTTGTGTCTGGTGAGCAACTGCCCGACAGTTGATGTCGGGATGTTGTATATATGCCAGTCGCGTGGTAAACTCTGATTGCGCGATGTAGGACTAGTGTGACGTCAAGTCTTGCGAAGTTCGCACGTAGCATTGTAGATGGCGCCACATCACTTTTTGTTTTTTTCAAGTCTTTGATTTTGTAGTTCGCATGTGGCGTTGTAGATGGCCGCCACAAGGGAAACGATGATGATGATTATTTAGGTCAAGATGAGCATATTTTTGCTACACATTGTAGATAATTTTAACACCTACATATTACGTCTATTGGCGACTCATCTTTTGTATACAGGCTGATTTTTTAGTCACCGTCCAAATTTTTCAGGGTGATAGTACCCGTGAAATTGAACAACTTTCTCCAAGGAACATGGGTCGAAATATGAAAAAAAAAATCGACCTCCCATGCAAAATCAATAGTTAGCTGGTCGATTTTGTATGGGAGGTCCGATTTTTTTTTTCATATTTCGACCCATGTTCCTTGGAGAAAGTTGTTCAATTTCACGGGTACTATCACCCTGAAAAATTTGGACGGTGACTAAAAAATAATTCTGTATTTGCAGTCTGGCATACGTTGAACCACACACTTTACAAAGACCACACGGCTAGTACAATATGGTACAGCACCAACAAATAATCCATTAATAGCCTGTAGTACTTGGTTTCTATGGCAACACGTACTTAGCTTGCATCCTGCCCACCTCGTAAAAATAAACGAGCGAGGTGATAAGATAGTGTTAGAATAAACTTGATACAAGAAATGTTGTGTAGGACATAGAGATATTGTAATGTTAGTTATTTATAGAATTATTCTTGTCTATGAGCAGAGTTTGTTTGACTGTAAGTTACTTTATTGTTGATTTGTTTTTTTCTTTTCATCGAACAGGGTTTTGGAAAGCAAAAGGGGAGGTATTTGTCCAGCTGTGTGGGACACAATAATATAAGCTAACCAAACAAAACATGTTTTGTAGGAAGAACAAAAAACTGTATGCACTTTTGGAGTCAGATTAACGGACCGTGTCAGGAACACAGTTCTGCGCTTCAAAACACCTATCGGTGAAGTCACCCAAAAAGCAGCCACGCTTAAGTGGGACTTGGCCGGACACGTTCGCCGAATATCGAACGAGTCATGAGCCAAATCTACCACCATGATGGGTCCCAGAAACCGTCCGGCGAGATTGAGGCTGACCCAGGTAAAGATGGCGGGTCAAACTTGACGCCTACAGACTGGATTGGTCCATACTAGCAAGACAGAGAGGAGTGAAAAGGACAAAGGGATACCCTTGACAACATAAGTTAAAAATACTTTAAAAAAAAACAATCGACTTCCGAAAAAAACACTATCAAGTGAAAAATTCTTTTAATTTTAGTGTTTTTTCACCGACTTCCGAAATTAAAATTATTTTTCACTTGGTAGAAGTTTTTTTGAAAGTTGGTTTTTTTTTGGACAAAGTTTTTATTTTGGTACCTACCCCACACCAATTCGTATACCTACCACTACTTTCTATGTAACCAACAGAGACAGGAAGTAGTATAATGTTATCAAGGTACCCAACTTGGATTAAGAACTTATTTTCGACACTAACGCAAAAACTAAACAAGAAAAGTTAATAAAATTTATATGGGACCTCCCCTGAGGCATGCCCTGTCCATTATTTTTTTTATTTTTGACATTGAACAAACATAACACAAACATACAGACGACTTGAGAACCTCCTCCTTTTTCAAGTCGTTTAAAAATGTATAATACCTACTGTGGAAAATAAATAATAATAATTTTGCTTAGCAAACACAAAACGTTTTGCTGTAAAGCAATGAAACAGTAGACGGTAACAATATATTTGCAGCAGTAACTGAAGTAAAATCGTTATTATTTGACGTTGTAACACTTATAGCTACTGAATCTTCTTTGATATCGGACACTCCGCCTTTCCCGGGCTCAATAGTATGGAGATCGACTTCTTTTTACAAAATCATACTAAAATTATAAATTGGATAAAACTCTGTCTGTACTTATGTTACCTTTTCACGCGTAACCACTGACAGAAATTCTATAAAAGAGAGATATTTGGCAAGGATATAGATGGCATTCTGGGGAAGGACATAAATTACTTTTTGTCTCGCTCGGTAGCCCGTTTCCATGGTATAATTTCCGATATCCACGTGGGTGAAGTCGCGGAAAGAAGTTACTTTATAAGTCTTTTAATCACTAGCGACCCACCCACGGGGCTCGTGGCTAAATGATGACAGCCTCACGGGTCAATGGTAGGTTAAGCTTAGCTTGCCGCTGTTAGTTCGTGGATTGGTGATCTTCCATTACATATCGAGAACCCGAGAGCCTTATTTCATCAAGTATATTGAGATTGGCTTAAACCTGATATAACATTTAAAATGGAAAATAAATATACAAAAACATAACTACATCAAATTCAAATGGTTAATAATAAAATAACAAGCTATCATTCGTAAGTTGCAGTGATCTGATTGTTTTTAATTAAACAAATCACCGACAAGTTTTTATTACCTACAGCAGGTAGATTTTATTTTAATGTCTGATTAAATTCCTGTCAATGAGCAATTAATCAATGTTAATTCAATTACATTTAAGCGTGATCGGAAACGAAACAAATTATTCGTTTTTTTTTTGGGATTTGCGAGATGAAGTATGTAACTTTAATATGTACTTTTGTGTGTTACTACTAACAATAATTATGCTTTGTAAGTTTTTTGGTAATAAGTACGCTAAGGGCCTTCGTAGAAAAATGCTTGGTATTGCAGTTGTAAATATTGAAAACCACCCCCATTAATGGGCTAAGTTTTCAAAAATAAATCGTTAGTCTCCTTAAAAATTTCTGCTGTAGGGAGTCCGGGAGAGTATACTCGCCTTCCACTAAAATGCTCATAAATCTTTCTATACTTACAAATAGCTATTATCTATAAATTTTATCTTAAGCTGCATTATTTAGCTATATTTTAACAAAGTTTGATACATCATTAATAGTTTATGAGTAATTAACGATTTCTACCAAAGTGGGAGACTTGACCCCCCAAGTACCGGGTTTAAGAATAGGCAAAATAATCATTACAAATTATAATTCTATTAAGAAATTTAATCATAAAAATATGGCACATAGTATTACGTAGTAAATGAGAACACGAGGAAGGTACTTTGAGTATCTTTGAGATACATAAGTGTGGAATTAACAAGTATCAAATATATTTCTTAACATAGTTACCGTTACAATAGTGAGTGTTTATAAACTTATAATTAAAAACCCTTTTTAACAAAAACTATGTTTTTATATATAGCAATAATAATAGGTCTTTACCTATGAAATTGCCGTTTTGTATGAAAAAATTTAAACGAATTTTTTTCATGTATTTTTTATTTGTATTAATCGAAGTAATCACCCATGCAATCAATGCATCTTTGCCATCGCAGTGGCAGTTTATTGATGCCCTTCTTAAAGAAATCAGCTGGACGGGAGGCAACAAATTCTTCAAAGGCATTTTGTACTGCCTCTCGGGTATTGAATTTTTTTCCCGCCAAGAACTTATCCAAATTCTGGAAAAAGTAGTAGTCTGTAGGCGCAAGGTCTGGTGAGTAGGGCGGATGACGGAGAGCTTCCAACCCCAGTTCTTGCAACTTGGAGACCGTCTGCTGTGCAGTATGAGGTCGCGCGTTGTCGTGCAGGAGCAGCGGAGACGAGCGATTGACCAATGCTGGTTGGAGATGTGCCAGCTTCTCCATCATTGTGTTCAGTTCTTCACAGTACACATCTGCAGTAATGCTCACCCCGTTTGGTAAGAAGCTGTGATGAATCACACCGGCGCTAGACCACCAAACAGTGACCATCACTTTTCTAGGGGTAAGTTTTCGTTTAGGGCATTGTTTAGGTGCTGAACCAGGATCCAACCAACTTGCTGAGCGCTTGCGGTTATCAAACAGAATCCATTTTTCATCGCAGGTAACAATGCGGTTCAAAATTCCTTCATTTGTGTGTCTGTTGAGCAGTGCAAGGCACGTCTCGACGCGTACTTCGCGCTGACGATCATTGAGTTCGTGGGGCACCCATTTGTCAAGCTTTTTTACCTTGCCAATTTGACGCAAATGGACCAATATTGTTTTGACGCTAACGTCGAAAGCTGCTGCTAATTCAGCCGTAGATTGTGTATCATCAGCTTCCACAATCGCCTTTAATTCGTCATTGTCGACCAAAGTCTTCGGACGACCGCGAGGTTCATTTTTCAGGTCGAAATTTCCAGAACGGAAGCGAGCAAACCAATAACAGGTGGTGCGTTGGTTTGTAGTGTTAGCTCCGTAAACGTCGTTGATGTTGCGTGCCGCTTGTGCCGCGTTGCTGCCACGACGGTACTCATATTCCATAATTACTCGAATTTTTAACGTATCCATGATGACGAAAAAGATTGAAATGCGATGAAAATGTAACAGTAATCAATAAACAAATGACTACTTTTGGAAAAAAAAATCCATGTTTTTAAAATAAAATTAATTTGAAATTAGAATTCTTACCCAAACAAAAATTATTTTGATTTGAAATGGCCAGTACTGCAAAACGGCAATTTCATAGGTAAAGACCTAATATTAATTACTACTTCAAATTGGTATTATCCTTAAACTTTTTGATGTTTTTGAAGAAATCAGTAACGTTTTTTAACCGACTTCAAAAAGGAGGAGGTTATCAATTCGTCGGAACCTTTTTTTTTTTTTTTTTTTTTTTTTTTTTTTTTTTTTTTTTTTTATGTATGTTCCCCGATTACTCGAAGATGGCTGGACCGATTTGGATTTTGTTTTTTTTGTTTGAAAGGGTATACTTCCCAGGTGGTCCCATGATCATCAAGTCAGGATCTGATGATGGGATCCTGGAGAAATAGAGAGAACTCTTCAAATTTTATAGGCACACAAAACGATTTAGGTATTTTTTGGAAGAGTACTTTCTCGGAGTGGTTCCATTTCAATTTGGTGAAGATCTGATGAAGAACTTTGGAGATAGGCAACGGAACTCCTCAATAAATGATAGCAAATGGACTGGGATTGCTGAAATCTCATGTCTGTCTATTGCTTACACCAGTTCATAACATAACATCACGCCGGTATGCTGTGAAGGGGTAAGCACATGTGAACCACTAAAAAGTGAAAAATAAAAACTTTTTCCAAAAAAAAACAACCGACTTCCAAAAAAACACTACAAAGTGAAAAATAACTTTAATTTCGGAAGGCGGTGACAAAAAATTCAAATACAAGCTCCAAAGACACCGACTTCCGAAATTAAAGTTATTTTTCACTTTGTAGTGTTTTTTTGGAAGTCGGTTGTTTTTCTATTATAGCTGGTTGATCTGGATAAAGTGGTTGCTTCTGCGGTTCTCAAACTTAGTTCAGGGTTTCTTGTCATAAATCCTCTGAACCTTGTATCGATCTTTCCCTGCGTAGTTGTTGGAAGTCCCGAAATCTGGAACCTTTTTGGAATTAATTGTTGCATATTCATATGCCAGCTTCATAGCCGCCTGCCTGGTTAAGCCATAATTCATTTTGCTGCCAATTAGAACATATTCATTAAGCGCTTTCTCTTCTTCGATAGTGAATATCACAGCTGTTTTAAACTGGCTTACTTGGTCACTTATTTTAGTTAATTTGGATCTGTCTCTTAAATAATTTTGTAAAATATTTCGATCAATTCCATATTCCAAAGCAACACCTCTAATAGAATTTCCTTTATCAATGTCACATAAAGCATTTTTAAGTACTGACATATCCAAATTGCTTCTGTTTTTAGTTGTTTCTTTTTTTTGTTATTTGAACGGCATTTTGGATAATTATCTGAAATAAAATATAAAATATTATTGTGGGAGAAACCACGGCAGAGATTACCCTGGGTAAAGTCTCCTCCCGACGATAGGGTAATGTCTCCCACCCCACGCCAAGCTGTCCGTTATAATTTTTTTATAAAAAAACTATGACACTTAAGTAAAAGATATCTGCCGTAAATGTGACTAGGACTACACTTACGATGTATATAAATGACATGTTGGAATCTATTCACAGTAAGCAACAGAAATCAAATATCGAAAATTTAAAAAATTTACTTACCGGGCACGAAAATGTGTTGTCACTTCTCACTCCTAAACCAAATTGCCGATTGCAACGGCGTCACGTGAGCGAGGTGGGAGGCGCTTATGAGTCTAAGAAGTATGGCCACGTTGCAATATCTAGTTCCACAAAGATCCTATGAGCAGTGGCTCCCACCGGCTAAACTCTCCCGGACTCCCCCTACCTATATTTTACAAATATCCCAAAGAAAACCATCTCCACACTATCCAGCCGCCCCCGAGCGCCAGTAATTGAAATCGTCTGCCCAGGAAACGTTACGTAGGTACAATAGATATTTTACAAATGGAAATATAAGAGCAGCGACTGCACTTCTAATTCCTGCGCCCGTGCTACTAATTCACAAGCTAAATTGGTTTTTAAATAAAACTCTTGGCTGGAAAAAAAGGAAAATGGAGGTAGGTCTTCGTTTTTTAGATTGCTTTGTGTGTAGATTTTTAGTGGGGTATATAGGTTTTATGAGAAACATGTCGTGGAGAAAGATTTGAGTATTAATGTGGATGGATACAAGAGTAGGGAAGACCAAAGTAACGATAGAGTGATTGTGAGAACGATGATAAGGCTAGCGGTGACTAGGAGTGTAAGACTAAACGCTGACAAACACTACGCCGACAGACTGAACACCGATAAGACTTTACTTCGACGAGACTCTTCGTCGACAGGACTCTACGCCGACAGGGCTCATCCTTGCGCTATTACTAAATAGTCAAGTAACTGCTACTAACATGGAAGTAGCACTCGCTCGGCTCGCGCGCGGTTGGTTGCAATTGTAACCACCTACCTGATGGGCCCTGTCGGCGAAGAGTCCCGTCGAAGTAAAGTCTTGTCGGTGTTCAGTCTGTCGGCGTAGTGTCTGTCGGCGTTTAGTCGTACACTGGGTGACTAGATACTAAAAGAAGATAGTAATTATGTTGCGCCGACCACAAATAAATGAAGTAAAGGGCAGGAGTATGTTAATGATGATTATAAATCTGATAGAAGAGACAGAAAATGGGTGAGTAAGACAAAGTGATACCACTGTTGTGGGATACATTCTTGTTTACGTTTTTAACTAAAGTAGGTCTAATTCAACACTCTCCAGGAAAGTGAACGACTGTAATGCCGCAATCCTACTGCCCGATAAGTGACGGGCCGCGCCAGGTGTTGGCAGTTGGTACGCCTGTCGCGGCCCGTGCCGAGCATTCCCATACAAATAAAGAAAAATGAAACGTGTCCATACAGGACACAGAGGGCGAGAAAGGGGGCCCCGGGCCGCGCCATGCCGCGTCTTTGACCTTACCGACCAACGCGAAGACGGGCCACCGCAGGCCTCATTGGATGCAACGGGCCGTGGTGCCGAGGTATAATACTTCACAGCAAAAAAAAAATCTGTTGTGTCTCATTGTGTGTCTGGCACAGTGTAAGAGTAATAGGATATTTTTTTTTGTGGGAAATCATCAAATAACTTCTCCCGCTCTGAGTGGAGCAGGAGGGCGTGTCAGACTTTTACTGACTAAAACCCACCTGTGTTCCCTCAGTTGCCTGTGTACCAGGGGCCGCGGTATCTCTTTCGAACAACCCGCACCCCTGGCAGGCATCGGCCCTTGCGGACCCCACCAGTCCGGTGAACCAGGACACATGGCACGCCGTGACCAGGAACCAAGTACACAAGGGCCCCAGACTACCCTGGCACCCTTGGCACCTTTGGTCCCCCTGCGACGGGTTCAGTTCTTGAAATTGGAGCACTATTTTCAGTTACGTATATTTTCAATGTTACGTATATTTTCAATGTTACGTATATTTTCAGTTACGTATATTTTCAGTTACGTATATTTTCAGTTACGTATATTTTCAGTTACGTATATTTTCAGTTACGTATATTTTCAGTTACGTATATTTTCAGTTACGTATATTTTCAGATACGTATATTTTCAGTTACGTATATTTTCAGTTACGTATATTTTCAGTTACGTATATTTTCAGTTACGTATATTTTCAGTTACGTATATTTTCAGTTACGTATATTTTCAGTTACGTATATTTTCAGTTACGTATATTTTCAGTTACGTATATTTTCAGTTACGTATACTTCCAGAAAAATATTTTTTACTAGTTTTTGCCCGTGACTTCGCCCCTGTGGAGGTCAAAAAGTATCTAAATGTGTTTATCCTGTTGTTAATTTAAGTTAAGTTAATGTAAATGTATGTAGTTTTAGCATAAGAAATATCCCAAGCTGAATCCCGGCCACCGTAGGCGCGGGCTTGCGGACGGCGAGTAATGGGTAGCTCGCTGTCCGGTAAGGACCAACCCCGGGTCGACGGCGCGTTGTGTTCCACGCGCGCCTGAAATAGATGTCAGCACCAACTGGTGGGGTCCGCAAGGGCCGATGCCTGCCAGGGGTGTGGGTTGTTCGAAAGAGATACCGCGGACCCTGGCACACAGGCAACTGAGGGAACACGGGTGGGTTTTAGTCAGTAAAAGTCTGTCACGCCCTCCTGCTCCACCCAGAGCGGGAGAAGTTATTTGATGATTTCCCACCCAAAAGAAAAATACACCTAACACGTTTTGCTATGGAAAAGAGGACTCTCCTAATATAGGCACCATTTGCCTAAAACGAGGATCCAATCACAATTTTTTTTTTAAATCCAACTTATAAACTATCTGTGTGCCAAATTTCCTCCAAATCCGTTCGGCCATTTTTATGTGATTGAGTAACAAACACATTCACATTTATAATATCAATATTACTGCTTCCCAGATTCCGTCCTTTTATTAATTTCCTTGCTCAACCTTTATGAGGCATCTAAATATGCAATACAAAACACGTCGTCGCCGCCATATTTTTTCCAAAACTCATAATGATGGACAATACGTGACTTGTTTTGATGGCATTTCAAGAATCTCATTAATTTGACATCCCACGTGAATAGACAACGAAGAGGGTAGTTTTAACATTCCTCCTTCTCTTTGGTCAATCTTCAAGATATTTGGGAATGAACCGGTCTTAGATGTGCTAGACATACTATTTTAGATATTCAATTTGAAGTGTTCGAGCTTTTGATCAAAATTAAGGTTGAAATTCTTACACGAAATTCTGGTTGAATTCGTTTTGTGTAGGGCGTGAAATGGCCTATAATCTAGTGTCTAGATAATATTGGCTGGCTCGTTGGTTTAGTGGTCGCTAGCGCTACTGCTTGAGCATGAGGGGCTGGTTTCGATTCCCGAGTCGGGCAAAGTGTTATTATGTGTTATTATTATTTATTCACTATCAAGTAAGTACTTATTAGGCTAACAATACACATACAAATATAGAAAGCATTTATTAAATAATATAAAATGAAGTACTTTTTATTATTTTTACACGCTTTATATTAGCTTCATTTGTATGTTTGTTTGTATGTTTGTAACCGACTTCTGAGGGCGCGATCTTGACCCACTTTAAACAGTCAGATTTCATTTAAAATTTGTAAACTTATCGACGACCGATGCCAATTCAATAATTTAAAAAAAAATGAGAAAAACAGAAAAAAAATTAAAACAAAACACTGAAAAAATCACGCTTTTGTACTTAGCAGAACTAAAAAATTGAAAATAAATAATAGTTTAAAAACTAAAAAACACGCTTTAAAAACCATACTAAAAAAGTAGAAAATAATTTTAATTCAATTAAAAAGCGTGGGGTTCTTGACATTAATTGATTATAAAAATACCTCAAAAAGCACCCCACGCTTTTTAATTGAATTAAATTATTTTCTACTTTTTTAGTTTGGTTTTTAAAGCGTGTTTTTTAGTTTTTTAAACTATTACTTATTTAAATTAGTACTAGTCATAAATGCCTGGCTGACGGCAATAGCCTCGGCGTGCCATGTGTCCTGGTGCGCCGAACTGGTGGGGTCCGCAAGGGCCGATGCCTGCCAGGGGTGCGGGTTGTTCGAAAGAGATACCGCGGCCCCTGGCACACAGGCAACTGAGGGAACACGGGTGGGTTTTATTCAGTAAAAGTCTGACACGCTCTCCTGCTCCACCCAGAGCGGGAGAAGTTATTTGATGATTTCCCACCATCAAAAAAAAAAAAAAAAACGGCAATAGCCTCGCCCCTATTTACATGGGATTTAAACGTAGCTGGCGATAATTGGGTGTACTATGTAGCTACGCCTCTGCCTAACTCTTTGAGGAAAACAGTCGTGATATTATGTAATGTTCTTATGTAACATAACATTAAATCACACCTGATACCGGTTCCGGATTGCTACTAAGAAATTCCAGATGGAAAAACCCGACCTGGGAATCGGACACAGGATCTCATGATAAGTCAACGAGTCCCAATGCTATCGAACAGCTGCAACGGGTGGTATTACCTATATATTCCAAAGTATATGTATATTTTCATAATACATACAAGTTTTATAGGGCGATGTAAATGTCGTAGTTACTGTAATCCCGCGGCTAAATTGTTGTTATTTATTACTATTTTACAATGAAATTACTTTTTACAAAGAAGAGAAACCTTAAGGTGTTGGGCTAATAACTCAATTCAGATCCTAGTGATGGGACATTCTTAAGTGGTTGTCGATAAAATGGTTTTTGTTTTAATTTAGCATAATATTCGCGTTTTTCTTTTATAGAAACTACACTTAGTAAGCTACGCGGTTCGATCGATCAGGTTATGCTACACTTGCCGCGGTTAAACCCTGGATGGGTGACATTTTTACACACCAAGACCTCTCCGTACCTCGGAAAGCACGTTAAGCTGTGGCTGTCATTCATGGATCTTTGAAAGTGATTATAGGTCGTCAGAAACCCGAAAGTATAACTACCAGTCTTACCAAGGGGTATCGTGCTACCCAGTAACTGGGTATCGATAAGTCATCGCTCCATGTAAATTCCTAGTATCAGCTGCATCTGGTTAGACTGGAAGCCGACCCCAACATAATTACAACTAAAGTTATATTTACAACTAAAGTTTTCTAATTTATGAAACTTTAGTTGTAAATGTAAAACCTAATGCACAATGATTTTTAAAACATTCTTCTGTGTCTTCCTATCCCTTTGTTTCTTTCGTTTTATTTACAAAACCAGTTTTGTTTTTCCTTCGCTGTAGCTTTTTCCGAACATCGTTGGGATTGACTTCCAATGTAACTTGATTCGGCTCATTCCGTTCCAAACCTTTTTCCTCTTTCAGCTATTTCAGAAACATTTAAATGATACGGTATTTATAGGAAAGTTACGGTTATTCAATCGAAAATAGGGCAGATTTAACCGTAAGTGTTCGTTGTTTCCAGATGATGTCGGTTCCTAGCCAAGTAATCAAAAAGTATTGTACTAATTGAAATTAATATCAATGAATTTAGAAACAAAAAGGTATTTAATAATTATAGCAAAAATAATAAGCCAAGAGACTAAAAGCTATATTTAGTTCTCAGCATAAAATGCTCATGAAGTGTCTCTATATGGGCACAAGTCAAATACATATTTAATAAACAGACAACGCCATAAATTACACACGAAACGTTTATGTACAGAATACTCTAGCTACCGTATTATGCTAGCTTTATTTCGTAGAACATTGTCACAGTATAGGGCAGTAGTTTCAATCCATGCAACAAGCAGAAACAGGCGCACGCACACATAGACGCGTACGTACGGGCTAGGGTTGCCAAACGTACTCTAAAATAGAGTATTGTACTCTTTTCCTTATGGGGCTAATAGACTACGCCAAAATATTCTTTTTTTATAAACTGCCTTTTTGAGGCAAGTGATTTCGTTTTTCTACGGTCTTTCTATATTTTTCACTGTGAGACTTGACTATTTGTCGGTCATGAATGGGAAGTGGCGAGAAGAGAGGAACAGGGCTTTATAAATATTTATTAAAGTGAGCTTCTGATCTTAAATACGTAAAATTATGATGTTTGGTGTCCTACAATTAATGTCAAATCAGCAAAAAGTGCTAGAAAATACATCAAGAGAATTGAATAAATGGTACTAATGGTACTGGTATTTTATTAATCTGTACTCTTTATTTACTCTCTCTAATATCAGAAATACTCTACTTCTTCTAGAAAAAGTTGCGGCGATCTCAAACAAATGACATTCGCGAGTGCGCTTGCACTCGCTGTACGTGAAGCGTGTCTACGAGTGCGTGCGTTTAAATTCGTTATGGATCCGACCTTCTGTACTGTTCGTGAACTTATTAATATGCTGGCATTATCTCTTAGAACATCGTTGTGACCTATATCCTTTAGTTAAGTCTAATAACTTCGGAGAACGCAAGCGACTGATGCGCGCCGTTGTAATTTTCTAGTCTCATCTTGGCGTAGACGGTTCGTCTTGAGATTCTAATGACAATTCGAATAACTGAAGTTTTTTATTTATTTAAACTTTATGCAAAGGTATCTACAGTGTTTTTTTTATACTGATTGCCAATTTTGCACAACATACAAACGAATACGAAGACATATTTGATATTAGTAGTGGTCGCCTAGTGGCCGAAATTCGACTATAATTAATTTAAAACTTAATGTATTCCTAATTCATTACTATACAAGACACGAACTCGTACTGGGCCCGCGTGGTCAATTATGGCCCGCTCCCTCCCACAGAGATGAAGCCTGTCTCCGAGCAGTGGGAACATTATAGGCTGATTATGCTTATACATACTACATAATGATGTTAGTGTACTTATAGTTGCACCTCTGCCTAACTCTTCGGAGAAACAAGGCGTGAAATTATGTTATTAAATAAGAATATTAGTTTTCTGCGCTCCTCCTCTATACACCGATAAATTTTAATGGTAGTTTTCCCGCGGCACAAAAAATTGCCATAGAGTACTTTCGAAGCATAGAATAAAAGTAAAAAATAAAGATGTTTTTGTTTTAAAATAATTTAAAAAATATTCATCAAATTAGAAAACGTGAGAATCAATGGTAACACTAGAGGTAACTTGTAGATCTACTACTCGAATCACACGCGCCGCCGACAAAGGGTAAAGGCGATGCATAAATGTTCAAAGCAAAATAAACTCTCGCACGTGGTAATTTTTCACAATTGTTAATCTGCCATTTTTTGTTTCTTATATTTTATTTGTTTATAAAACGATTGTATTACCAAGACAAAACCATTTCGCTGCGGGAAAACAATCATTAAAATTTCTCGGTGTATACCTTTAACTGTGGAAAATTTCATACTCCTCCGGAGTCCTTCGTTCACATAATTTTCTTAAAAAGGGACAGGGAAAGCGACAGGGGGTAAAAAGGGGGGTATAAATAAAGAAATATGAAAAATTAAGTCTGGATGTCTGTCTGTTACCTTTTTACGCCTAAACCACTGAACCGATCGTTATGACATGTGAAAGATAGGTACCTAGTCTTTTACCTAAAGAAGGTCATTTCATCCTGGATGAAAATGATGAAATACAAAATACACGCAGACAATAATATGTGAACTCCGTGCAACTAAGAACTGCAAAAAAAATCTACCAATTTTGATGCTTGATTTTTGTACAGTGCGTACGACTATCGACATACCCCACGCACATCACTAACACGTAAAAATAAAGCTGTTAGTTTTAGGGTGGGGCTATTTCGCAATCGTAAAGCGTCGAGTCGAACGCGTCGAAAGCTTAGCCCGGCCCTAATGAGGTACAACAATGTAGGTAACAAGGTGCTCAGTTCTTGAGAAATAGCCGGTTTTTTTGCTGCATAGTGTTTTTGGGCTTTGTTCTGTAGTAGCTGTATTTTTTGGCACAATGTTTAGGTACCGTCAGCTGTGGTATCTTTACTTTCCATGAGCAACTTTACCAATGAAAACTGTATTAAAATATCTCTTGATTACTAAAAATTTGTAGATTATTGTACAAATATCTCAGATCAAATATCTTCTCCCGCTCTGGGTGGAGCAGGAGGGCGTATCAGACTTTTATTGACTAAAACCCACCAGTGTTTCCTCAGTTGCCTGTGTGCCAGAGGCGACAGTATCTCTTTCAAAGAACCCGAACCCCTGGCAGGCATCGGCCCTTGCGGACTTTACCATTCTGCCAGAGGTGCGGGTTGTTCAAAACAGATACCGTGGCCCCCCTAGAACACAGGCAACTGAAGGAAGAGGGGAGGGTTTTAGTCAGTAAAAGTCTGATACGCTCTCCCGCTCCACCCAGAGCGGGAGAAGCTATTTGATGACGTCCCACGCTGAAAAAAAAAAACAACCTGCCACGCAATACCGTTTTGAAGTACCAGGAGCGCATGCCTTCAAAGAGCCTTCATTACCCCTTTACTTCACATTGTGTCTCATAATTTATTTGTAGCAAGTATCGCGTGTCATAAGTACAGATGTTACTTACCTGTAACCTGCTGAAGTGCATGGACTCCTAGTTAATGGGGCCCGCATTAAAAATGTAATGTTTCAATCGCTGTTCTAGGAAACGAGTCTATTGGTTCGAAAGGGGTGCAGTGGCCTTACTATGGGTTGTATAGAAATAAAGAGATGTAATAGTGGTTTTCACGATGTATTCGTAAAATGGCCTCTCGGTGATTCACCTAACGACAAGGCAAGGCACCTACAGATAAGTAAAAGAAAACAGAATGAGATTAACTTGTATTCTGTCGTGTATGATTCAGCGCTCGATTTATTTGTCAGCTTGATCGGAAGCCGAATAAATATTTGCATCCCAAGCACATAGGTAACTGCCAGGGGTGCGGGTTGTTCGAAAGAGATACCGCGGCCCCTGGCACACAGGCAACTGAAGGAACACGGGTGGGTTTTAGTCAGTAAAAGTCTGATACGCTCTCCTAATCCACACAGAGCGGGAGAAGTTATTTGATGATTTCCCACCCACAAAAAAAAAACACCTAGGTAAAGCAAAGCAGTGATCCACACAAACCAGAGCCACAGTTGCTAAAAGTATTTACCGTTCATCTGCCCACCCATTTCCCTACTAGTTATGTCTCAGATGTCAATCGTAGATCTTTGACAATCGTTGCGGGTCGTCAGAAATCCAGAAGTCTGACAACCAATCTTACCAGCGGGTATCGTGTTACCCAGCAACTGGGTCGTGGAGTTCAGATAGGTACTGGCTCCACGTAAAATACTCGTAAGCCGACCCCAATTTTTTTTAGGAAATAGGCAAGGTAGACGATGATGGAATTTAATGTGATTTTCACCATCTCGATTCAACCCTCGTAGTAGTGGTCCCCATAGCGTGACTGCCATCCACCGCTAGATGGCGTGACCCAACTTAATAGTTTGACACCGCTGCCTCCACGAGTCTGATTGCATTCTCAAAACATGCACATTGCTAATACTTGCACATAAGATCTGAATCTTTTCAAATAACACAGTCGGTCCAATTGCCTGGAATTTTGAATAGGCTAATAATGCAAGGTATGAATAGTTTGAATAATTCATGGTAGTTGCTGGGAGATTTTGTATTTTATGTTTTGTTTTTCAGAGGCTTTCTTGGTAGAAGTAAAGTAGCCATTTTGTTAGTAAAAAGGAAGGTGCAAATTGTAGAAAAAGTTCAAGTTTGTGGTCAATTTTAAACTATCAGTGACTACTTACCTAAAATGCATGGAATATTTTAGATTCCCATGCTAGTTTTACCTGCACCCGAATTGCGTAACATACGATTAATCATAATCTGTTATTAACGTTGTTGAGCAGACATGTTTTTCGACCATATAAATAAATAATAAAATAAAAACAATTTATTTCAGGTACTCCCATATTATCACAATCACAAGTTACAAATACGAAATAAATACAAATCACAATATAAAAATAAATACAATATAATCAAAATACAATGTGAAATAAAAATTAGCGAGTGAGAGTCAAAAAAAAAAATTTAATTTAAAAATAATCGGAAATTAATAATATGAAATACAAATAAAAATAAAAGTTTAGGGCAAATTCTGGATCAAAATAATAACATAAATTAATTAAGCAATGGTTTAGCACTCTGTTTCAAAACGAAACAGACTATGATTAATCGTGAGTTACGCAATTAGGGTGCTGGAAAGTTTTCCGGGAGTTTTGAAAATTGGCGATTTCATTGATTTCAACGTGCTCTCTTTAAATTTTCACTTTGCCACATCCTTTCTTTACCGCTTGAGCGGTAATTATTCATCTTTTATTTCCTATAAAGGCAAAAATTATGTTAAAATATTTTCATACTCTAAAAGCTTGGCTGTCATTCGGAGACAGTTTACGGATCGTCAGAAGCCAGAAATTCTGACAACCAGACTTACCAATAGGTACCTAAGTAATTGTGTTGTGGACGTCAGATAGACAGCCGCTTCATGTAAAATACTGGTATACAGCTGCGCCTGGTTGGACTGGAATCCAACCCCAACATAGTTTGGAAAAGACTAGTCAGATGATGATGATGATGATGATTTACATAATTTAAAAGCATTGAGACTCTCATTAGTATTTTAACTAAATTCTACGTACTGTTAAAGCTGAAACTTTCCGGAAAGTTCGGCTTACGTCTTAATCCAAATACATAAGTTATTAGTAGGTATTGAGCATTCACTAGAATTCTTGTTCGTGTTTAGCCGTTTATTCACTTCGTTCAACGAAACCCTATTCGTATCAAATAAAATAAATTATTGTTTTTTTACAAGCTTTAGGCTCGACTTATTTACTTATTCATTTGTTGGTTAATTGGAAGCGATGGCTTCTTATAAGGATAAACTCTTAGTTCCAGAAGTTCCAAGTACCTATTTCTTTACATTTATCCCTAATAATATTATAAATGCGAAAGTAACTCTGTCTGTCTGTCTGTTACGCTTTCACGCCTAAACCACTGAACCGATCGTCATGAAACTTTGCAGAGATTATGGAATATGGAATAGGACATAGGCTACTTTTTTACGCGTTAACTGACATCCACGCGGGCGGAGCCACGGGCAAAAGTTAGTTTAAGTCTAATTAGAAAAATGGGGCATACTTACCAACCTACTTATTATACAATTCTATAAATGTAGTAAGTACCTAAATATTTACAATTTGATTTTAACGAAGTTACGATACTTATGTAGCGGCACTACAGAAAAATACTCCGCGACAATATCTGAAATTACAAAAAGAGAAGTGACGCCATCTACAATGCCACAGACGAACTACGCAAGACGCACGTCATAGAAATCCTACATCGCGCAGTTAAACCGCGCGATTGGCATAGGTACAACATCCCGACATCAACCGTCGGGCAGTTGCCCACCAGACACGACACCCGTCTGGTCGGAGGATCCTCCTTTTTCAATACAATATGAGTGAACTTTACACCCTGTTCCTCATACCTCTACCTATACTTACCTAGTGTTAGTTCCGGTTAAGTCGCGGAACCTTTCGGCTCCAATTTAACAGAAAATGAATCGTGTCTCATTAGCCGGGATTGACAGATTAACGATAAAACAAGATTATCATATAAAATATTAAGAAATTGCTTAACCTTTAATAGCTCAACTGTCAAGTTATTAACACAATTACCTTTTAACCGACGAGGAGGTTAGGAGGTTCTCAATTCGACTGTATTTTTTTTTTATGTTTATTGCCTCAGAACTTTCGACTGGGTGAAACGGTTTTGATGATTATTTTATTTGAAAGTCGGTGCTTCCCGTGTGGTCCTATTTAAATTTCATATAGATCTGATGATGCGTTTCGGAGACAGACAACGGAACTCTTCAAAAAATTACAGCAAATCAACCGCGATTGCTGCTATCGCATAAATATGCATTGTTTTTATCCCAAGGATGATGACATTTCGAATTGGTGTGGGTTCTATACCTAAAAAGTGAAAGAAAAAAAAATCCAAAAGAAAAACAACCGACTTCCAAAAAAACACTACAAAGTGAAAAATAACTTTAATTTCGTAAGTCGGTGGCTGGTGACATGAAAATTTAATTAAATAAATATCCAGTCACCGACTTCCGAAATTAAAGTTATTTTTCACTTTGTAGTGTTTTTTTGGAAGTCGGTTGTTTTTTTTTTTGGAAAAAGTTTTTTATTGTTCACAAACTCAATGAGCTTAAGATCGATAACCTAAGAATCGAGAGGTTAAGCGATAAGTTAAGATACTGTCAGAAACGATCAGTGCTGGTCCCCTTTGAAGAGTCATGTTCAGTGGACATTTACAGGAAGACATTATGTCAAGTTAAGCCTAAAGAACCAGCGAAAACCCATGTCTGTCCACTCACAAAAACCTAATTCTTCAATCCGATTCCGAAACGCCTTCAAAACAGAATCTTCAAAATGTTCCAAGAAAAAAGTTCACAATAAGCACTTGATTATTTTTATTGGCGAAATGTCTCATTGAGGATCTGCCGGTGACGCATAGTCTACCTTCATGCTGTGAGGTCGCCGCGGGTGGGCAGAGCACCATCATAACATGACCTCCCCTGCCCTCTTCCAAACACCACAAACCGGTCATTTGAACGCAACGCAACCATTAGCCACAGGCCTTCACACACTGGTCACCCAAAACTTTTGTTCCTGGGCCATCGAGCTCCATCAGCGGTATTTTCAAGCTAAACACACAAGCCAAATTGAACCTTATGTCTCAGTGATAAAGAAGGCTAGTTTTGTTGCAGTTCCACGAATGAATTGAGTTAATAATTATTGCATTTTGACCTGCTAACGTCAGTTGCCGTGATTTACTAGGGTAGTCGGTACATTTGTCATCACTGGTCGTGCAAACAGGATGTCATTTGTTTTAGAACAAGTGATTTCTGATAGAATATATTGCAGTTTCGAAGATAGTATAAAGTGCCGGTTGAAGGTACTTTATTTCGGATGTAAGGGGCATTGAAGTAAATAGGTAATAGTTCTAAAATATTTTTGCAGTTAGTATAGTGTAAGGCAGTAGATGGCGCTCGAGAACTGTCGTGAAGTTGACAACTGTGAAGATAGCAACGCGCGGGCGGCGGGCGCGCCTTGCTGGCATGCGCCGAGGCATTCGCTCTCTTTGCTCGCGGACACCGACGGCTAAACATCTGCCTTCTCTTGTGTCTACCTACTACATTGTGTTTTTTAAATTAAATATTTTATTAATCTTTTACCTTGTTTTTCTGAGCTCTTACAGCTCAGAAGCGGGATAGAACTGCAGCCCACGTAAGTGTTTTAAAATAATAACTGTTAGTGTATCCTAATCAAGTATCGTGTTTGACTATTGGTTGACTTTATTTTACAGTTGCATTTCACTTGACTGTGTACCGTATCTATTGCTTCGTGTGATTATTCTACTATAATGGGACACCATAAAAAAAGTAAACGTAAAAATAAGGACGACAGTGACAATGAAAAATCATTGCGTCGTCGTTTAGTCAAAGATGTTAATACACGTAGATTACTAGAACGTGTAGTCTTATTAGAAAATCAAGTGTTGCAAGGCATGGTTAGCGTAACACCCGCATTGGGGGGTAGTTCTGGCACCGCGACGAATGCGACAAATCATTGCGCAGATGCTCAATCGGGTGAGCGTTCCTATACGCCGTCATTACCCGCGGTACCCTTCGTGAACCTATTGCCACCAGTACCTAAAGAAAATCCGTTAGCGCGGTCCGGAGACGGGTCCCCGATGGCAGACAATATAGCAAATAATCCATGCGTTGGAGATACCTCTCGTGAAGTACATTCTGAATCTTCCATGCAACCGGCATCGGTGATAGTTCCGACGTTAGAAGCTACCTCTGCGAGTCCACCACATTGCCATCATAATATTCATCCATCGTGCTCAACTTCCTTAAGATATGTCGGGCGTAGCGATCCAATACCGGAATTCGATCCACATATATCTTTGATTACAATGGAACAATGGATTAGAAAAGTTGAGGGTATTTCAAACATGTACGGTTGGGACGAAAAAACTGCCATATTTAATTGTTCCTCTAAACTAAAAGGCTATGCGCGGCGGTGGTATGATCAAGTTAACGACGTAAATTTAAATTGGTTAGATTGGAAACAACGTCTTACGGCAGCTTTTCCGTCAAACCGAAGTAAATTAACTATGATGCGTGATCTTGTAAACGAGATACGTCGTCCTGAACGAGATTATATTCAGTTTTACTACGATAAATTAGCGCTGGGCAACGCATGTGGAATACCAGACTCCCTTATCACTGAGGCCATCATAGGTACGATCGGAAATGAATTAATAGAAGTAGGCGCTATTTCCGCCGGATGTCGTGACCCAATTAGCTTATTAAATTACTTGTCATCGTTTAGGCGCCCCGCAGGCGTAAATGCTGATCGCAATAAAAAGTACAATAGTCATTATGACGACCAATCAAAGTGCAATATTTGTAAACGACGAGGCCATACTGCAAATAAGTGTAATAATAAATCTCGGAAGCAAGACAGATCGGCTTTGGTGTGTGTATTCTGTAGCAAGCGCGGTCATGACGAAACTAATTGTTTCATTAAAAATAAAAAATGTAGTTTCTGTGGCAAAACAGGTCACATAAAAGAAGAATGTCTTAAACTAAAAAATCGCCGTGCAATTTCTAACAAAGAAAATGACAAACAATGACATACTGTGCGCGTTATCACTGATGCGTCGGGTAGTTCGAAATATTACATGACCGTAAAAATTAATGAGTTCTCTGTGTATGGTTTTATTGATTTTGGAAGCGCTTGCGTCACAATAACAGAATCATTAGCTAGTCGTTTAAAATTAGAAGCGATTCCTTGCGAAAATATTGTTTTGTCCGGTTTTGGTGGCTCGAAAACCAATCCAATCGGTGTGGTATTTATTAAGATTCAAGTTGACGAGGCTACTTGTGATTGTAAGGCTTTCATAGTACCTGACTCTGCTCAAGATATTGGCACTATTATAGGGCAGCCCTTTACAGAGCATTCTACCGTATATGTGATTAAAACGCCGACATCTTTAAAGATATTTAATGCAAATCATTTTCTCGAACTACCTGGTGCATGTAGTGAACTTGAGCGCGTCAAGTTGGTTTCGGATGACGAAATAATTTTACAACCCGGTGTAAATAAAATATTGCTATCTTGTTTTGATTTTGTCTCTGGGGCAGTTACACTGCGTGCTACTGAATATAATACGCCGAGGGCGGAGTGTATTATTCCCGAACGTAACACCGAGGTTATTGATGGCAAAGTTGTCTTAAACGTAATTAATGTTAGTAATGAGGTCATAAAACTACCGCGCAACCGATGCGTGGCGCGAGCGACGATTACGGATAATAATTATAAATACAAAATAGGCGATTACCTGGAACCAAATGTCGTGACTTGCCTTGAATCTTTATTGCACGATTATTCCGATTGTTTTTCGGGTAGTGAAAATAAAATAGGAAAATGTTCAGTCCAAATGCATATTGAATTAACAGATACGAAGCCTATTTATTACCGTCCGTATCGAATGTCCTTAGGAGATCGGGAGAAAGTCCGTGAAATTGTATCAGACTTATTGATTAAAGGAATTGTGGAGGAATCAAATTCCTCATATGCCAGTCCCGTCATATTGGTTCCCAAAAAGTCGGGTGAAGTACGTATGTGCGTAGATTACCGCGCATTAAATAAAATTACTAAAAAGGAACGTTACCCTTTACCCGTAATACAAGATCAGTTAGACCGGTTATCCAAGCAACGCGTTTTCACCTGTCTTGATATTATGTCAGCCTATCATTGCATTCAAATTGCTGATGATAGTAAACAGTATACAGCATTCATAACGCCGGATGGGCACTACCAGTATACGCGTATGAGCTTTGGATTGGTGAATGCACCGTCAGTGTTTCAGCGCGCAATGGACAATATTCTCGGTTCTTTGCGTTTCCAATGTGCGACAGCATATTTGGATGATATCCTCATTTATGCTGAAAATTATGATGATGCATTGCTCCGTCTCAAAGCCGTATTGGAGAAAATACGGGATGCTAATGTGACGCTCAGGTTAGACAAGTGTTCTTTCTTAGTCTCAAGTATTGAGTACTTAGGGCACGAGGTGTGTGATGGCGAAGTCAGGCCATCCAAGTTTAAACTCACTGCAGTTCGTGATTTTGCTGTGCCTGGAAACGTACATCAGGTACGTCAGTTTATGGGCCTGGCAAATTATTTTAGAAAGTATGTGCCTAATTTTGCCAGCCTCGCTCGTCCTATCACGATACTCACCAAAAAGGACCAACCATGGGTATGGGGTGACCAACAGTCTCTTGCATTCAACCGCATTAAATCAATTTTAGTAAAACAACCTGTGTTAGCGTTATTTAATCCGGATTATGAAACCCAAATTCATACAGACGCGTCCAAAATAGGATTAGGTGGCATATTGCTTCAGAAGCAGCCGGATGGTGCATGGAAACCAGTCGCATATGCGAGTAGACAGACTACGTCTGCCGAACAAAAGTATCACAGTTTCGAACTAGAGACGTTGGCTGTTGTCATGAGCCTGAAAAAATTTAAGGTATACGTGTCGGGTTTAAAATTTGTTCTAGTTACCGATTGTAGTGCATTACGCTGGACATGGACCAAACGTGATTTGTCTCCCCGTATCGCCCGGTGGTGGCTTGAAGTTCAAGGTTTTGACTTTACTGTTGAATATCGTGCCGGCAAATCCATGGCTCATGTGGATGCGCTGAGTCGTAATCCTGTGGATTCAGTAATGCGATGTGTTGAAAAAGACCTAGTTGAATGTGTGCAGCAGGATGACGACTCATTGCGTGGTATCGTGGACCAGCTGAAGGATGAAGTTTCAAAGGGCATAACTAATGGCTTGGCTAAAGATTTCTTGTTTGAGAATGGTATACTATTTAGAAAAGTCGGGAATAATAAAAATGTAGTTGTTCCACGAATGTCACGTTGGTCTCTTGTTCAAAGTTTCCATGATAATAATGGTCACGTTAATTTTAATAAAACTTACAATGCTATAAGGTCAAAGTACTGGTTTCACGGCATGCGTCGTTTTATCCAAAAGTACACTCGTGGTTGTATATCATGTCAATATGCTAAAAAACCAACTGGCCGTCGTGTAGGCTTGTTACATCCAATTGAAAAGGTGGCTGTACCTTTTCACACGGTTCATGTAGACCATCTTGGCCCGTTCTGTAAAAGCTCATCAGGCAAAATGCACATTCTAGCAATAATAGATGCCTTCACGAGGTTTATATGGATCGAAGCTGTTCGAGACGTCAGTTGTAAATATGTGTTACAGACGTTTGACCAATTAATTAAAACTTTTGGTGTTCCAAGTCGTATAATAAGCGACCGTGGCAAAGCTTTTAGCTGCAAAGACTTTAAAGAGTATTGCACTCAAAGACAAATAAAGCATGTCATGACGGCGGTCGCTAGCCCAAGGGCGAATGGGCAGATAGAACGTTTTAACAGAACTATACTTGACGCCCTAGTAGCATATGTTGGCAATGATCAAAATGACTGGGAGAAATACTTGCCTAAGGTACAGTTAGGAATAAACTCTAACGTAAATAATAGTACGGGTAAAACTCCATTGGAACTTCTTTATGGGTATCGACCTAGACTCGTAGGCGATATAGTCGTGCCCGCTAGGTCACCCAATTTAGAGGAATTAAGGGAAATAGCTGTCACGCGATCAGCTAAATTGTCTCAGCAGGCAAAGGACAAGTATGATCAAAAACGGCGTTACGAACCTCCTTTTAAGAAAGGTGATCTGGTTCTTGCCGAACGAAAGATCATTCGTAAGGGTTTACGCAGTGGTAAACTTATGCCGCGTTTTGACGGGCCATATAAAATTGCAAAGGTCCTGCCTCATGATCGGTACGTGATTAAGAGTACACGTAGCCGTGGTCCTCTTTATGAAAATGTCCTGGCCAGGGATAAGTTAAAACTTTTCCAATATAATCATTCCGATGAATCTGATAATTCTTATTCTGAATAAAGTAATGTTGTTCAGGACGATTTATTTCATTTGATAAGTGCACATTAAAATTGTTAAATGGATCCATTTTTAGTAATTGTTGATATTAAAAATTATTTGTGATCGATCTTTGTTTCAATAGCGCTAGCCTTCAGAGGCATTTTATTAACATGTTATACTGACATTAGGAAGTCAGTTCAAGTTGACATTAAGAAGTCAATTACACTGACATTCAGACGTCGGTACAAATTGGCATTAAGACGTCAATTAAACTGATATTCAGACGTCAGTTCAAGTTGACATTAAGAAGTCAATTACACTGACATTCAGACGTCGGTACAAGTTGGCATTAAGACGTCAATTATACTGATATTCAGACGTCGGTTCAAGTTGACATTAAGAAGTCAATTACACTGACATTCAGACGTCGGTTCAAGTTGACATTAAGAAGTCAATTACACTGACATTCAGACGTCAGTTCAAGTTGACATTAAGAAGCCAATTACACTGACATTCAGATGTCAGTTCAAGCTGACATTAAGATGCCAGTCGCCGCATCGTGAGTTCCTGAGCAAGATGGGCCGTCATCAGCACCATGGAACGAGAGCTACTCGGGACGTGCAGCTGTATCAGGAAGGCCGACTGTAAGGCAGTAGATGGCGCTCGAGAACTGTCGTGAAGTTGACAACTGTGAAGATAGCAACGCGCGGGCGGCGGGCGCGCCTTGCTGGCATGCGCCGAGGCATTCGCTCTCTTTGCTCGCGGACACCGACGGCTAAACATCTGCCTTCTCTTGTGTCTACCTACTACATTGTGTTTTTTAAATTAAATATTTTATTAATCTTTTACCTTGTTTTTCTGAGCTCTTACAATAGGTACCTAAGTAATCGTTAACCACTTTTATAGGAATCGTGAAAAACTTTAGTACAATAAGACCACTAACCATTTTTTTTAAACATTACATTACGCCAGTAATCCCAGAAGGGTTAGACAGAGGGGTTTTTTTGGAAGACCGACATTTCACCAGTAATGTTTCATCATCATCATCATCATTTCAGCCGAAGACGTGCACTGCTAGACATAGGCCTCCACCAAGCACCGCCACTTCGACCAATACTGGAAGACGTAGAGTTGGAAGGCCTCCGACAAGGTGGACCGATGACCTTGTAAAGGCCGTAGATATTCGCTGGATGCGGGAAGCACAATTATGTTTAAGTCCCGTTTAATAGGAGGTGAGTCAACAGGCTACCCGGGCCGTTACGGAGAAATTCCTGATAGAAAAAGCCAAAAAAACTTTGCCCGATGTGGAAATCAAACTCTGGACCTAATAAATGTTCACCAGTAGAGCTTGCAACTACTGGCTACACCAACAAGACAGTTCATACCATTTTAAAAGTAACCAATAAGGAATCTTACATATTTGATAAAGTTTTCCAACTAAAAAACAACCGACTTCCGGAAAAACACTAACCAATCAATTTCGGAAGACGGTGACAAAAAAATTCAAATACATATCCAGTCACCAACTTCCGAACTTCCAGTATTTCCGGTTGTTTTTTTTTTTTTCACGTTTTTGTTTTTCACTTTTTAGTTATAGTACCTACCCCACACCGATTCGAAATTTCATCATCCTTGGGGTCAAAACAATGCATATTTATGCGATAGCAGCAATCGCGGTTGATTTGCTGTCATTTTTTGAAGAGTTCCGTTGTCTGTCTCCGAAACTCATGATCAGATCTTTATGAAATTTAAATGGGCCTATTTCGGAATAAAACCTTTTCGAACAAAAAAAAAGAAGAAAATCCGTCTTTATGGATATGACGGAGTTATGCCCGAACATACATAAAACAAAATCTAAACATGTCGAATTGATGAACTTCTTTTTGAAGTCGGTTAAAAATAAACACACAGCAAACACACCTCATTCTGTTCCCCATAAGTGGGTTACTGAATCGATACGGCAACTATTTCTTTATTCTGTTGCATATCGAATGCGATGCCTTATAGACTTACCATGAATTAATTAATATCGACTATTCACTCGAAGTCGAACAGTCGACACAATTTCTTGTTATAGGGTTGTCTGCAGACCTGCAGGCTTAACATGACGCTTTCTATTTCTACGAAGAATAGACAGTGCTTTTTCGATACAAAGTGACATTTCGTTTCTCCATTTTTGACATCGCACCGTAGATATCCTTCTACAATGTGTGATTTAGTCTTTCGTTTCTAACGATCTTTGTCTAGGTCCATATAAATGTAGACTATTTAAGAAGAATATATCTTCCCAAACTGTCAAAATCACACTGACAACAAACTTTCTATTCGACGGCCACAAAGTATACAGGTACGATTATCTACAAAATCATGATTCGTTTAGAACGCATAATAGAAAAACATAGCTATCTTCTCCTGTTATACATCATTTAGTTAATAGTCATGTCTATTCTTCCGTCGACAAATCAGTGCTCGTGCTAAGCTTGCAGCAGGCTTAGCATGACGCTTTCTATTTCTACTCTACCGTATAATAGAAATCGCTTGTATGTATTTCGGTCTACACAGAAACCGAATTTTTTTCTACTCTTCCGTCGACAAAACGCTTCTCTACGGCTCTCGTGCTAAGCCTGCTGGTTTTTTTTTGGGTCATCAAATAACTTGTCCCGCTCTGGGTGGAGCAGGAGAGCGTGTCAGACTTTTACTGACTAAAACCCACCCGTGTTCCCTCAGTTGCCTGTGTGCCAGGAGCCGCGGTATCTCTTTCGAATAAGGATTCAGACTATCTTTATTATTTATTGATATAAGTAACAATTACCTTTAATACACCAAAACGAGTGTAAACCCAAGAACATAACATTTAACTAAAACAGTGCATGGAAACTGTACCTTACATTGATTTACTTATCATCATCATTTCAGCCGAAAGATGTCCACTGCTGGACATGGGCCCCCTGCCAGGCGGCGCCACTTCGACCGATTCTGTGCTTCTCGCATCGTGGGTGAAGTTATTTGATGATATCCCAAATAAAAAATAAAAAAAAAACCTATTAAAAAATGTCATAACTTCCGAAACTTAACAATCATGGCGTTCAAAGATTTTATAAGTAGTTTAATATTCCAGGTAATACAGTAAGTAGGGACATAGGAGTCGTTTAGAATATTACCCTATAGTTAGGTTTTAAATTGTATATATATATATATAGTAGTATACGGCTGCGACGGCGATATAACGGCTGAACGGACTTGGATGAAATTTGCCACATTGGTAGACCATGACCTGAATTAGGACATAATTATGTTCTTTTTACACGCTTTATATTAGCTTCACTTGTATGTTTGTTTGTTTGTTTGTATGTAACCGCGCGACTCCTTAGAGCGCGATTTTGACCCACTTTAAACGGTCAGATTTCATTGTAAACTTGTCGAGGACCGATGACAATTCAATCATTTAAAAAAAAAATGAGAAAATAAAAAACACGTTTTTGTAATTAGCAGAACTAAAAACTAGAAAATAAATAATAGATTTAAAAACTAAAAAAACACGCTATAAAAACCAAACTAAAAAAGGAGAAAATAATTTAATTCAATTAAAAAGCGTGGGGTGCTTGACATTAATTGATTATAAAAATACCTCAAAAAGCACCCCACGCTTTTTAATTGAATTAAATTATTTTCTCCTTTTTTAGTTTGGTTTTTAAAGCGTGTTTTTTAGTTTTTTTAAACATTATTTATTTATCACGATATCTGCACGGAATTAAGACTTATGTGGATGAAACCGCGGGTTGCAGCTATTAATTTTATAATTATTAAGCCCGTAGATACGAAGCAAAAGGAAGTACCAATGTGAGATTTAACTATTTGACATTTAGTAGATTCTGCCAACCCCCTTGGGCAAAAAGGCATAAGTTTCAATAATTATTTGTTAGTGCATTATAAACTTATTTTCACTAAGTCAGTCCTTGGCGCTCCTTAGCTTTGAGTCGTATATTTTCTTCCTAGAAACAATTTTATTGTCTACAATTTAAAGTTCCGTAATGAGTGGTCGTTGGTTGAACACTGTAAACTTTTTTATTTATGCATTTCTGCTAGTTTTCTGCTAAATGTTGTGTTTTAAAGAAATTACCACGTACTTAGGTCTTTTTGTTACAGGGATAGTTTGTATGATGCGATGTTTGTGTTTGTTACTCAATCACGCAAAAACGGGCAAACGGATTCTGATGAAATTTGGCATACCGATAGTTTATGACCTGGATTAAAACATAGGATACTTTTTATCCCGGTAGTACGTTATCGTGGGATGGTATCCGATCTCCACATGAGCGAAGCCGCTTGCAAAACCTAGTGTGATATAATCATTAAACCACAGAGACCCTTATGCTGACCTATCCAAGAAATACAGTCAGAATGTTACAGTCACTTATCAACATAACGTCACGCTTGTAATCTCCAAAAGGATAGGCAGATGCATACTTATCATTTACAGTACACCTACATTTCGCAATGTTATGTTTGTGTCCCATATAATTGGGGACGACCTTATCGCCATCAACTGGGTACAAATCCAGAGTGCTACTGAGAAATTCCTGATACAAAAATGTTGCCCGACCTGGGAATTGAACCCAGTACCTCGTGCTCAGCAGTACCGCTTGAGAACCACTAGACCAACGAAGCAGTCAAACTTATCAAATCAACAACAAAAAGGTATCACAAAAATTCCCACACACACACACATGCATACATAAAATATATCACGTAAACAACCCTTTATTTATCCTTGAACGCAACGCAGAACTATTTCGACAAAAACACTTTCGACAATGGAGATTCTTACTGGACATAACTAAGTCCTGAAAGGTTTGCTCGAGGCCCATTACACAAAATCCCGGCGACCTTGAGGCCCAGAGTCTGAGGCCTGAGGCCGATTCTTTGGCCTGTGAATGATTTACGAGTTATGCCCGTTTTATTCTTCATACAAGACTGGGACTAGAAGTATTTGGGTACAAAGTGTTCATGATACATTCGACGCGACTGATTAAGTTAGCATTTCGTAAGCTAGACGATAAATTCTTCGTAACTTAATTTTGTGAGGATCCTTGGAAGTCAGTAAGTTTACCTATTGTGCGGAATGCTTTATCAAAGTTGTACTTAAGCTAAGTAAGGAATTGTATCGTTCAATCGTTGAATGAATTATTTTTCCAAGAATAAAAGAGACATTTATTTTAACTAAAGTTACACCTGTGCAATCAACTCACGCAGTCCACTGCTAGACATAAGCCAGTCCCAAACTAAGCCAGAAAATATCCTGTTTTACGCCTTCCGCATCCACGTCTGTCCTAGCCTCCTTTTTAAGGTGCTATGGTTAAAACAAGGGTGTCTGAAAGTTTGGTATAGCAACACTTACGTATTTATCCACGACTTAAAAAGAAAGCTCTTATCGTGGTGGAAAGATTAGGCAGTCAGCGTGTGGTGGGTCATAGCAGACTTTTTCGCGTGCATTGGCAAGACATTTGACTCCGCTACAAGTTACTTATCATCTGACTTATCTGCTTAACCTTTTCACAACTAGATTGGGATCGGCTTCCAGTCTACCCAGATGATTTTACATGGGTCGAGAGAACAAGAAACACACAGACGAACTTGCGGGCAGAAGCTAGTTAGTTATAAATGTTTTGATACCATTATCATCAGCCTAGCCTCTTCCCAACTATGTTGGGGTCAGCTTCCAGTCTACCCGGATGTAGCTGAATACCAGTATTTTACATGGAGCGACTGCCTATCTGACCTCCACAACCTAGTAACTTGGTAATACGATACCCCTTGGTAAGACCGGTTGTCAGACTTTCGGTTTTCTGACGACCCGTAACGACTATCATAGATCCAGGAATGACAGTCGGGACAACGGCTTAACTTGCTTTCCGAGGCACGGTGGAGTCTTGGTATGCAAAGATGGAGCCACGGACCAACCCCGGCAAGCGAAGCTTAACCTGATGGATCGATCCGAAGGGCTATTCATACTTAGCCACGAGCCCCTTCATCACATTTATTCTATGGTACCTTTCAAAATCCAACATCATCAAACGAAACTTACGATCTCTCATAATTCTCGACCCGAACATTCAATACAAGATATCAGTGAACCGAGAGAAAATGCCTACAATGGCGAGGCAAGCAAATAAATATAATAAATGTCCCATTCTTTACTTTGGGCTGTAAAACTGTCAGAGGCACGTGCCCTTGAACGACCTGGACCCTGCGCCGATTGATGTCAGGGGCGGGTGGAGTTTCGCACACGATTTTTCGGTAGAGAGATGACCAGAGGTGGTGGAGAGGTAACTAAATATTGGTGTTTTGTCAGTCTGTCTATATGCAAGTTCAAAGACTGTCATTTTATTGTTTAGGTATCGATCATCAAATATTACTGGGAATTAATATGTATGTCGCATAAAGACCTCAGTCAAATGGGGATTCGCACGAATTTTCACGCACGAATCGGGCAAATCGACACTTTTAAATAATTAGTTATTTTCTATAGGCAACTCGCAATAAGTTAATCTCTTTATGGGCGGATCGACAAGTCCAGAAATACGTATTAGGGAACGGGCACGTTTTGAATTTCATTCACTTTATTGCGTGTACTTGCAGTAACCATTTCTCATAACTACTTTACTCATAATTTTATACAATTAGCATAAAATTCAGAACGTGGTAATCAAATTCTAATCAACATACAATCTGGCACTGACCTGCAAATTGAAATAAAACGTAACAAAATCCACGAATCCACGCGCGCCTCATAGAGATGTCAGCACCAACTGGTGGGGTCCGCAAGGGCCGATGCCTGCCAGGGGTGCGGGTTGTTCGAAAGAGATACCGTGACCCCTGGCACACAGGCAACTGAGGGAACACGGGTGGGTTTTAGTCAGTAGAAGTCTGACACGCCGTCCTGCTACACCCAGAGCGGGAGAAGTTATTTGATGATTTCCTACCCTCAAAAAATAAAAAAACGTGGAGCTTCCACGTGACCCACGTGAACCTTAAGTCCCGTAAATTCTTTGATATGCATTTAATAAAAAGACTTTAATTATGACATTACTAACAGACACTTGTATGTAGTATATAAAGTACCTTATGTGTTTAGATTTTTGCAAATAATACTATCCTGTTAAAAATAAACTTCAACACAAGTAACTTTTTCTCACCCAAAATCTTTTCTAATTCCAAACACCAATCCATAAATAAAAATAGACAGAAAGAAGCATTTTCTTACACCATCGAGTGTATCCGTCTCTCCGGGGACTCGACTCGAGAACTTTGACACAAGACCTGGGGGTTTCGTGTCATCGCTAAATGTTAAGTAGGACAGACAGATAGACGAAATCTATCAGTCAATTTGTTTGGGATACCGATTTGTCGGCTGTAAGTTATTTTTGAGTAGATTTTTTGGTGTGTAGGAGGATTTTTGTAAAGAGACGATAGTTAGATATTTTATTTTAGTAATACGTTCAGTATATCATATACTTTACTAGGAATCATTATTATCAATAGAATCAATATCACTATACTTTACTAGGAAGCATGCAAAAGTTATAACATTAATAACTACGCCAATAATCTACTAAAATCAAAGACAACACAAAATCAAAAATAATTATTTTTAACCGACTTCAAAAAGGAGGAGGTTATCAATTCGTCGGAACCTTTTTTTTTATGGATGTTCCCCGATTACTCGAAGATGGCTGGACCGATTTGGATTTTGTTTTTTTTTTGTTTGAAAGGGTATACTTCCCAGGTGGTCCCATGATCATCAAGTCAGGATCTGATGATGGGATCCTGGAGAAATAGAGAGAACTCTTCAAATTTCATAGGCACACGAAGCGATTTAGCTATTTTTTGGAAGAGTACTTTCTCGTAGTGGTCTCATTTCAATTTGGTAAAGATCTGATGAAGAACTTTCGAGATAGGCAACGAAACTCCTCAATAAATGATAGCAAATGGACTAGGATTGCTGAAATCTCATGTCTGTCTATTGCTCACACCACTTCATAATATAACATCACGCCGGTATGCTTTGAAGGGGTAAGCACATGTGAACCACTAAAAAGTGAAAAATAAAAACTTTTTCCAAAAAAAAACAACCGACTTCCAAAAAAAACACTACAAAGCGAAAAATAACTTTAATTTCGGAAGGCGGTGACAAAAAATTCAAATACAGCTCCAAAGACACCGACTTCCGAAATTATTAAAGTTATTTTTCACTTTGTAGAAGTTTTTAAACATTCTAGTCTAAGGCTACTAAGGCAGTCTAAGTCACGATTTTTTTTAAACACATGTGACATCTACTAAGGCAGTCTAAGTCACGATTTTTTTAAAACACATGTGACATCTACTCACTGACGTAACTAGGGTGGTGCAGTCAGGGCAAGAACCCTGGGCGCCTATCAAAGGGGGGCGCATAAAGTCGACAATTATTAAATTAAACAAAAATAAAACATCAATAAACCATTTCATACTGTGACCTAACCTAACTCAAATCTGTCTTTTTCTATTCAAATTATCTTAAAATTGCAGCAAGCGATTTTTTACGAAGTTGAAATTAATATCTTGGGCGCCTATCAAAGGGGGCGCATAAAGTCGACAATTATTAAATTAAACAAAAATAAAACATCAATAAACCATTTCATACTGTGACCTAACCTAACTCAAATCTGTCTTTTTCTATTCAAATTATCTTAAAATTGCAGCAAGCGATTTTTTAGGAAGTTGAAATTAATATCTTGGGCGCCTATCAAAGGGGGGCGCATAAAGTCGACAATTATTAAATTAAACAAAAATAAAACATCAATAAACCATTTCATACTGTGACCTAACCTAACTCAAATCTGTCTGTTTCTATTCAAATTATCTTAAAATTGCAGCAAGCGATTTTTTAGGAAGTTGAAATTAATATCTTGGGCGCCTATCAAAGGGGGGCGCATAAAGTCGACAATTATTAAATTAAACAAAAACAAAAACATCAATAAACTATTTCATACTGTTACCTAACCTAACTCAAATCTGTCTGTTTCTATTCAAATTATCTTAAAATTGCAGCAAGCGATTTTTTAGGAAGTTGAAATTAATATCTTGGGCGCCTATCAAAGGGGGGCGCATAAAGTCGACAATTATTAAATTAAACAAAAATAAAACATCAATAAACCATTTCATACTGTTACCTAACCTAACTCAAATCTGTCTGTTTCTATTCAAATTATCTTAAAATTAAAATTAAGCGATTTTTTAGGAAGTTGAAATTAATATCTTGGGCGCCTATCAAAGTGGGGCGCATAAAGTCGACAATTATTAAATTAAACAAAAATAAAACATCAATAAACCATTTCATACTGTGACCTAACCTAACTCAAATCTGTCTGTTTCTATTCAAATTATCTTAAAATTGCAGCAAGCGATTTTTTAGGAAGTTGAAATTAATATCTTGGGCGCCTATCAAAGGGGGGCGCATAAAGTCGACAATTATTAAATTAAACAAAAATAAAACATCAATAAACCATTTCATACTGTTACCTAACCTAACTCAAATCTGTCTTTTTCTATTCAAATTATCTTAAAATTGCAGCAAGCGATTTTTTAGGAAGTTGAAATTAATATCTTGGGCGCCTATCAAAGGGGGGCGCATAAAGTCGACAATTATTAAATTAAACAAAAATAAAACATCAATAAACCATTTCATACTGTGACCTAACCTAACTCAAATCTGTCTGTTTCTATTCAAATTATCTTAAAATTGCAGCAAGCGATTTTTTAGGAAGTTGAAATTAATATCTTGGGCGCCTATCAAAGGGGGGCGCATAAAGTCGACAATTATTAAATTAAACAAAAATAAAACATCAATAAACCATTTCATACTGTTACCTAACCTAACTCAAATCTGTCTGTTTCTATTCAAATTATCTTAAAATTGCAGCAAGCGATTTTTTAGGAAGTTGAAATTAATATCTTAGGCGCCTATCAAAGTGGGGCGCATAAAGTCGACAATTATTAAATTAAACAAAAATAAAACATCAATAAACCATTTCATACTGTTACCTAACCTAACTCAAATCTGTCTTTTTCTATTCAAATTATCTTAAAATTGCAGCAAGCGATTTTTTAGGAAGTTGAAATTAATATCTTGGGCGCCTATCAAAGGGGGGCGCATAAAGTCGACAATTATTAAATTAAACAAAAACAAAAACATCAATAAACTATTTCATACTGTTACCTAACCTAACTCAAATCTGTCTTTTTCTATTCAAATTATCTTAAAATTGCAGCAAGCGATTTTTTAGGAAGTTGAAATTAATATCTTGGGCGCCTATCAAAGGGGGGCGCATAAAGTCGACAATTATTAAATTAAACAAAAATAAAACATCAATAAACCATTTCATACTGTTACCTAACCTAACTCAAATCTGTCTGTTTCTATTCAAATTATCTTAAAATTGCAGCAAGCGATTTTTTAGGAAGTTGAAATTAATATCTTGGGCGCCTATCAAAGGGGGGCGCATAAAGTCGACAATTATTAAATTAAACAAAAACAAAAACATCAATAAACTATTTCATACTGTTACCTAACCTAACTCAAATCTGTCTGTTTCTATTCAAATTATCTTAAAATTGCAGCAAGCGATTTTTTAGGAAGTTGAAATTAATATCTTGGGCGCCTATCAAAGGGGGGCGCATAAAGTCGACAATTATTAAATTAAACAAAAATAAAACATCAATAAACCATTTCATACTGTGACCTAACCTAGCTCAAATCTGTCTTTTTCTATTCAAATTATCTTAAAATTGCAGCAAGCGATTTTTTAGGAAGTTGAAATTAATATCTTGGGCGCCTATCAAAGGGGGGCGCATAAAGTCGACAATTATTAAATTAAACAAAAATAAAACATCAATAAACCATTTCATACTGTGACCTAACCTAACTCAAATCTGTCTGTTTCTATTCAAATTATCTTAAAATTAAAATTAAGCGATTTTTTAGGAAGTTGAAATTAATATCTTGGGCGCCTATCAAAGGGGGGCGCATAAAGTCGACAATTATTAAATTAAACAAAAATAAAACATCAATAAACCATTTCATACTGTTACCTAACCTAACTCAAATCTGTCTGTTTCTATTCAAATTATCTTAAAATTAAAATTAAGCGATTTTTTAGGAAGTTGAAATTAATATCTTGGGCGCCTATCAAAGGGGGGCGCATAAAGTCGACAATTATTAAATTAAACAAAAACAAAAACATCAATAAACTATTTCATACTGTTACCTAACCTAACTCAAATCTGTCTGTTTCTATTCAAATTATCTTAAAATTGCAGCAAGCGATTTTTTAGGAAGTTGAAATTAATATCTTGGGCGCCTATCAAAGGGGGGCGCATAAAGTCGACAATTATTAAATTAAACAAAAATAAAACATCAATAAACCATTTCATACTGTTACCTAACCTAACTCAAATCTGTCTGTTTCTATTCAAATTATCTTAAAATTGCAGCAAGCGATTTTTTAGGAAGTTGAAATTAATATCTTGGGCGCCTATCAAAGGGGGGCGCATAAAGTCGACAATTATTAAATTAAACAAAAACAAAAACATCAATAAACTATTTCATACTGTTACCTAACCTAACTCAAATCTGTCTGTTTCTATTCAAATTATCTTAAAATTGCAGCAAGCGATTTTTTAGGAAGTTGAAATTAATATCTTGGGCGCCTATCAAAGGGGGGCGCATAAAGTCGACAATTATTAAATTAAACAAAAATTAAACATCAATAAACCATTTCATACTGTTACCTAACCTAACTCAAATCTGTCTGTTTCTATTCAAATTATCTTAAAATTAAAATTAAGCGATTTTTTAGGAAGTTGAAATTAATATCTTGGGCGCCTATCAAAGGGGGGCGCATAAAGTCGACAATTATTAAATTAAACAAAAACAAAAACATCAATAAACTATTTCATACTGTTACCTAACCTAACTCAAATCTGTCTGTTTCTATTCAAATTATCTTAAAATTGCAGCAAGCGATTTTTTAGGAAGTTGAAATTAATATCTTGGGCGCCTATCAAAGGGGGGCGCATAAAGTCGACAATTATTAAATTAAACAAAAATAAAACATCAATAAACCATTTCATACTGTTACCTAACCTAACTCAAATCTGTCTGTTTCTATTCAAATTATCTTAAAATTAAAATTAAGCGATTTTTTAGGAAGTTGAAATTAATATCTTGGGCGCCTATCAAAGGGGGGCGCATAAAGTCGACAATTATTAAATTAAACAAAAACAAAAACATCAATAAACTATTTCATACTGTTACCTAACCTAACTCAAATCTGTCTGTTTCTATTCAAATTATCTTAAAATTGCAGCAAGCGATTTTTTAGGAAGTTGAAATTAATATCTTGGGCGCCTGTCAAAGGGGGGCGCATAAAGTCGACAATTATTAAATTAAACAAAAATAAAACATCAATAAACCATTTCATACTGTTACCTAACCTAACTCAAATCTGTCTGTTTCTATTCAAATTATCTTAAAATTAAAATTAAGCGATTTTTTAGGAAGTTGAAATTAATATCTTGGGCGCCTATCAAAGGGGGGCGCATAAAGTCGACAATTATTAAATTAAACAAAAATAAAACATCAATAAACCATTTCATACTGTTACCTAACCTAACTCAAATCTGTCTGTTTCTATTCAAATTATCTTAAAATTGCAGCAAGCGATTTTTTAGGAAGTTGAAATTAATATCTTGGGCGCCTATCAAAGGGGGGCGCATAAAGTCGACAATTATTAAATTAAACAAAAATAAAACATCAATAAACCATTTCATACTGTTACCTAACCTAACTCAAATCTGTCTGTTTCTATTCAAATTATCTTAAAATTAAAATTAAGCGATTTTTTAGGAAGTTGAAATTAATATCTTGGGCGCCTATCAAAGGGGGGCGCATAAAGTCGACAATTATTAAATTAAACAAAAATAAAACATCAATAAACCATTTCATACTGTTACCTAACCTAACTCAAATCTGTCTTTTTCTATTCAAATTATCTTAAAATTGCAGCAAGCGATTTTTTAGGAAGTTGAAATTAATATCTTGGGCGCCTATCAAAGGGGGGCGCATAAAGTCGACAATTATTAAATTAAACAAAAATAAAACATCAATAAACCATTTCATACTGTTACCTAACCTAACTCAAATCTGTCTGTTTCTATTCAAATTATCTTAAAATTAAAATTAAGCGATTTTTTAGGAAGTTGAAATTAATATCTTGGGCGCCTATCAAAGGGGGGCGCATAAAGTCGACAATTATTAAATTAAACAAAAATAAAACATCAATAAACCATTTCATACTGTGACCTAACCTAACTCAAATCTGTCTGTTTCTATTCAAATTATCTTAAAATTGCAGCAAGCGATTTTTTAGGAAGTTGAAATTAATATCTTGGGCGCCTATCAAAGGGGGGCGCATAAAGTCGACAATTATTAAATTAAACAAAAACAAAAACATCAATAAACTATTTCATACTGTTACCTAACCTAACTCAAATCTGTCTGTTTCTATTCAAATTATCTTAAAATTGCAGCAAGCGATTTTTTAGGAAGTTGAAATTAATATCTTGGGCGCCTATCAAAGGGGGGCGCATAAAGTCGACAATTATTAAATTAAACAAAAATAAAACATCAATAAACCATTTCATACTGTTACCTAACCTAACTCAAATCTGTCTGTTTCTATTCAAATTATCTTAAAATTGCAGCAAGCGATTTTTTAGGAAGTTGAAATTAATATCTTGGGCGCCTATCAAAGGGGGGCGCATAAAGTCGACAATTATTAAATTAAACAAAAACAAAAACATCAATAAACTATTTCATACTGTTACCTAACCTAACTCAAATCTGTCTGTTTCTATTCAAATTATCTTAAAATTGCAGCAAGCGATTTTTTAGGAAGTTGAAATTAATATCTTGGGCGCCTATCAAAGGGGGCGCATAAAGTCGACAATTATTAAATTAAACAAAAATAAAACATCAATAAACCATTTCATACTGTGACCTAACCTAACTCAAATCTGTCTGTTTCTATTCAAATTATCTTAAAATTGCAGCAAGCGATTTTTTAGGAAGTTGAAATTAATATCTTGGGCGCCTATCAAAGGGGGGCGCATAAAGTCGACAATTATTAAATTAAACAAAAATAAAACATCAATAAACCATTTCATACTGTTACCTAACCTAACTCAAATCTGTCTGTTTCTATTCAAATTATCTTAAAATTAAAATTAAGCGATTTTTTAGGAAGTTGAAATTAATATCTTGGGCGCCTATCAAAGGGGGGCGCATAAAGTCGACAATTATTAAATTAAACAAAAACAAAAACATCAATAAACTATTTCATACTGTTACCTAACCTAACTCAAATCTGTCTGTTTCTATTCAAATTATCTTAAAATTGCAGCAAGCGATTTTTTAGGAAGTTGAAATTAATATCTTGGGCGCCTATCAAAGGGGGGCGCATAAAGTCGACAATTATTAAATTAAACAAAAATAAAACATCAATAAACCATTTCATACTGTTACCTAACCTAACTCAAATCTGTCTGTTTCTATTCAAATTATCTTAAAATTGCAGCAAGCGATTTTTTAGGAAGTTGAAATTAATATCTTGGGCGCCTATCAAAGGGGGGCGCATAAAGTCGACAATTATTAAATTAAACAAAAACAAAAACATCAATAAACTATTTCATACTGTTACCTAACCTAACTGAAATCTGTCTGTTTCTATTCAAATTATCTTAAAATTGCAGCAAGCGATTTTTTAGGAAGTTGAAATTAATATCTTGGGCGCCTATCAAAGGGGGGCGCATAAAGTCGACAATTATTAAATTAAACAAAAATAAAACATCAATAAACCATTTCATACTGTGACCTAACCTAACTCAAATCTGTCTGTTTCTATTCAAATTATCTTAAAATTGCAGCAAGCGATTTTTTAGGAAGTTGAAATTAATATCTTGGGCGCCTATCAAAGGGGGGCGCATAAAGTCGACAATTATTAAATTAAACAAAAATAAAACATCAATAAACCATTTCATACTGTTACCTAACCTAACTCAAATCTGTCTGTTTCTATTCAAATTATCTTAAAATTAAAATTAAGCGATTTTTTAGGAAGTTGAAATTAATATCTTGGGCGCCTATCAAAGGGGGGCGCATAAAGTCGACAATTATTAAATTAAACAAAAACAAAAACATCAATAAACTATTTCATACTGTTACCTAACCTAACTCAAATCTGTCTGTTTCTATTCAAATTATCTTAAAATTGCAGCAAGCGATTTTTTAGGAAGTTGAAATTAATATCTTGGGCGCCTATCAAAGGGGGGCGCATAAAGTCGACAATTATTAAATTAAACAAAAATAAAACATCAATAAACCATTTCATACTGTTACCTAACCTAACTCAAATCTGTCTGTTTCTATTCAAATTATCTCAAAATTAAAATTAAGCGATTTTTTAGGAAGTTGAAATTAATATCTTGGGCGCCTATCAAAGGGGGGCGCATAAAGTCGACAATTATTAAATTAAACAAAAATAAAACATCAATAAACCATTTCATACTGTTACCTAACCTAACTGAAATCTGTCTTTTTCTATTCAAATTATCTTAAAATTGCAGCAAGCGATTTTTTAGGAAGTTGAAATTAATATCTTGGGCGCCTATCAAAGGGGGGCGCATAAAGTCGACAATTATTAAATTAAACAAAAATAAAACATCAATAAACCATTTCATACTGTGACCTAACCTAACTCAAATCTGTCTGTTTCTATTCAAATTATCTTAAAATTGCAGCAAGCGATTTTTTAGGAAGTTGAAATTAATATCTTGGGCGCCTATCAAAGGGGGGCGCATAAAGTCGACAATTATTAAATTAAACAAAAATAAAACATCAATAAACCATTTCATACTGTTACCTAACCTAACTCAAATCTGTCTGTTTCTATTCAAATTATCTTAAAATTGCAGCAAGCGATTTTTTAGGAAGTTGAAATTAATATCTTCGTTAATTACAGACCATAACCCCCTTAACAAACACCTTTTTAACACAGGCGCCACAGACAGCCCGCTTTGCAGGGGCTGCCTTGACGCCGAGGAATCAGCTGCCCACGTCATCCTGGAATGCGAGGCCGTGGCTTCTCAACGTCAAGAAATCCTCGGAACAGTGAGGTCGCTCCGCGAAGCCTGTGAAGCTCCCAGGAAGCTTCTGTGCTTTTGGGCGGAGCTAGGCTGGCTTTGTTAGCCAGAATCCCCACGCACAACGGACCGAATGGGAGTCTACGTGCGGAAAAGGGAGTCCCATCATCATCATCATCATTTAGTGAAGGCTATAATGGATCAAGAAAAGTTATACGACCTAGCTTTGCTCAGTGTAGACTTAGAAGATAATTTACAAAGCGGCGTAAATATGATGCGTGCCCTAGATGCCATTATTTATTGGTACGCCCCTTCATCTACTAACCCGCACGAGAGGAGGTACAAGTAATGCAAAATCAACCTATAATGTTCCCACTGCTGGGACATTTTTGATGACCGTACCATTATGAAAACATCCCACAAAAAATCATAACCCTTTGAGAGAGTCGGTTAAAAGACTTTCACAAAACAAAGAAAATTAAACACATCATAATCAGCCTATAACGTTCCCACTGCTGGGACACAGGCCTCCTCTCAGTGAGAGGGAGTGGTCCGTAATCCACCACGCTGGCCCAGTTCGGGTTGGTATATGTCACATATCTTCTAATTTTTGGTTCTAGGACATGCCGGTTTCCTCACGATGGTTTTTCTTTAACACCGTTTTGAGAGCAGTGTGATTAAAGAATTTACACAAAATAAAACGCCTGCCTGGGCTCCTACGCCTGCCACTACCTGCAACTCGTAAGTCGCGGCTGTTACCATTGGGCCACCACTGCTTTAAAGTAATACTAAAATCTATAAATAATAGTTTAAAAAACTAAAAAAACACGCTTTAAAAACCAAACTAAAAAAGGAGAAAATAATTTAATTCAATTAAAAAGCGTGGGGTGCTTTTTGAGGTATTTTTATAATCAATTAATGTCAAGCACCCCACGCTTTTTAATTGAATTAAATTATTTTCTCCTTTTTTAGTTTGGTTTTTAAAGCGTGTTTTTTAGTTTTTTTTAATATTATTTATTTTCTATTTTTTAGTTCTGCTTACTAAAAAATCGTGATTTATTTCGTTTTTTTTTTTCATTTTTCTCAATTTATTTTTTAATTATTGAATCGTCATCGGTCCTCGATAAGTTTACAAAGTTTCAATGAAATCTGACCGTTTAAAGTGGGTCAAAATCGCGCTCTAAGGAGTCGGTTACATACAAACAAACAAACATACAAGTGAAGCTAATATAAAGCGTGTAAAAAGTCACATTACAATGTGAACTTAATAACATTAACATCAATAAATTACCACTGATAGGTAGACTTAATGTGAAATTAATATGTAAATTGGGATCGTGCGCCAATTGCCGCATCATCGGTAATTCTATTAAAACATTGTATCTGGTTATGACACTGAAATATCTCGTTAATGCATTATATGAGCAGGGCATATACAGGGTGTAGCGTAAATAGTGGTCCACCGTTAAGGATTCGATATACCAGACAATTTACTATAACATATTACAATTTTAACCATTTTTACCCAAGGATTCCGAAAATATGAATAGTTAAAAACCATATTTTTTTCATTTTTACATCGGTTACAAAAGGTAGAAATTTCGTAAATAAAAAAACAAAAAATAAATATTTTTTTGGGTAAAATTGGGTAAAAATGGTTAAAATTGTAATATGTTATAGTAAATTATCTGGGATATCGAATCCTTAACGGTGGACCACTATTTACGCCACACCCTGTATATGTATAACTGACACATTTCGAATGATTAGGTTTTGCCAATGACGGTTTCGGTACCATGGCAGGCATTGACACAAGTGGTTTTTACACGCTTTATATTAGCTTCACTTGTATGTTTGTTTGTTGGTTTGTTTGTTTGTTTGTTTGTATGTAACCGACTCCTTTGAGCGCGATTTTGACCCACTTTAAACGGTCAGATTTCATTGAAAGTTTGTAAGCTTGTCGAGGACCGATGACAATTCAATAATTTAAAAAAAAAATGAGAAAAAAAAACACGTTTTTGTAGTTAGCAGAACTAAAAAATAGAAAATAAATAATAGTTTAAAAAACTAAAAAACACGCTTTAAAAACCAAACTAAAAAAGAAGAAAATAGTTTAATTCAATTAAAAAGCGTGGGGGCTTGACATTAATTCATTTTAAAAATTCCTCAAAAACCACCCCACGCTTTTTAATTGAATTAAATTATTTTCTCCTTTTTTAGTTTGGTTTTTAAAGCGTGTTTTTTAGTTTTTTAAACTATTTTTTTTTGTTATGAATAGGGTACTTGGCAAAGCGAAGCAATGTACGAATGTAATTTGTGATCTGTAAATTACTTTTAAATTTAAATTAATTATGTAAAATCAGCCTATATTATATTAATGATGTATTAGGCCTATACCCAGCAATAGGTGATGTGTAGCAGTGGGTGATCCTAGTATATCAATATATTACATCATCAGCATCTCAGCCCAAACTCTTTCAGCTCAGACCTATTTCAGGTACTAAACTGAAATAAAAGAATTACTCGTTTTTTTTTTCTTTCTTTCTTTCAGTAGGCATAGACTGTCAACCACTGAAAGGGATGGTTCTAACACAAGGATCCTATTACTTGGACTAGACAACTAAGAAGAATCTCCCACATCTAGTATTGCACTATGCTGTTTTTGGAAAAAAGAAAACAAAACACGCGTGTGCAGTCGGGGGATCTCCGTCTGGAACGAAGTTCCTTACGCGATACTCACTTTTATCCTCGTGATCAGTTACAATTCTACTTACCCTGCCTAAGTGGCAAGCAGTATCTCTAAAACATCGACTACACATGCCAAAAATGCAATCTTTAATCTCCTGTTACTTATTGTTCAGTACATTGTTTGGGCCCAACTTGACAGCACCTCTTCCCTCAAACTCTGACCTACATACACCACTCAAGTTAAAAGCGTCAAAACTCCATCGAAATTGGATTGTTACTCAATCAAAATGTTTGTAAACTCACGTATCACGCTCCGTTGGTTACTGAAACCTTTTCAGAATGTCTGTCAGCACGCTGTGACGTCACTGCCTGCGTCTGACGGCTACGTAATTGCCACAAATGTTGCCAGTTGTAAAAATACAAAGGGTTGCCATGTGTGATTATTTGATTATGGAAGTGGGTTAGTAGAGACGTGTTTTGTTTTTGGGTCGTTGACTCGGTTGTACAGAATTGTGTCTGGATAAGACACTTTAAATTCTTATATGACTATGGTATTTTCATGATATATTCTAAAAAAAATAACTATGGAGATGACCTAGACTGAAATATTCAGTATCTACTTGTTCTACAGACTCAAGGACGTCGAAATTATTTGATGATTTAGTCTTCTATTGTGTGTTTTAACATAAAGCTTATTTAAATGCCAGGAAAATGGTTCATAAAATAATAATAAAATATTAAAAATAAATACATTAAATACACTTTAAAAGCTGTATTACGTACACTGTAAACTTGTATAACGGATAGTGTACATCAGTGCCTCAAACTTCAAAAAATTATAATATATTTTACATTTTAGAAGATCAATACATATTTGTATTCGCCCGAGCTGAATTATTCGTAGAACTTACTTAACTACGTACTCCTATATCATGATGATGAGTTACCACAAGAGTGGATAATCTGAACCAAGAATTTGGATATACCTACTATAAACATACATATTTGCATGAACCTATACCCCATTTATTATAGCTTTAGAAAAAAGAGGCTCGTAGAAGCAGGAGTGCAAAACATTTTATTTCAAAGTTAAGTTCTAACTTTTTTAGGTAGATTTAAGACAGTACTAAATACTGAAATAAACGAAGTAAAAGTAATTTTTATTTTAAATAATGTTCTATTTATAATAACATCTTCATCACACATTACAAACCTACAACAAAACGAATGAATGAAACAAACAATCACATGATGATTTAAATCTAATTAAGATTTTATGGAAGTAAAATATATATTTTTTTACAATACTTTATTTTAAATAACAACTTACGACCCACAATTCGTTGGTAAAACTTCGTCGTCATCAACTAATTTAGTTACTCGGTGTTGTTCACTCCTGCTTCTTTTAGGTTTTTAGCATTGACACTTTAATTTTTTTGGCATTAATCGTAACTGCAACACGTTTAATGTAATTTTGTTACGAAGTGTACATTAAAAATAACCTTTTTTAACTTCTGTCTTATGCTATTGCAAATGGAGTATAGAACCCTCCATGCCTTGGAAAGCACGACAAGCCGTAGGTCCCGGCTGACATTCTTAGATTTTTGACAGTAGTTACGGGTCGTCAGAAGCCCGAAACTCTGACAACTAGGGGTATCGTATTGGTAACTGGGTTGATGGCAGTCGCTCCATGTAAACTACTGGTATTCAGCTGCATCCGGTTAGACTGGAAGCTGACCCCAACATATTTGGGAAAATGCTAAGCAGATAATGACGATGATACATACATAAATGAGAAATGTATTTTGTTCGTCAAATCTTTGAGCTCCTCAAGTTCTGAGTTGAGCTGCATGATTACTGATAAATGCGTGCACTAATTGGACAGGTCCACTCAATCTGTGTGGTTCTTTCCTCAAAAGACCATTTCAGACACCAATCCACATGGTCTTCACATGATCTGACCAAGATTATGTCTGGACTTTAAAAGAGACTGTGATCTCTGAGTTTGTTTCGGCCTTTCTTCTCAGAGTAGTCAGATAGGAAACGCCGGCCTCATCTAGTTTAAAAAAATATGATTCACATGTAAAAGTGTTTGTACAAACCTACTTACAGAAATAAAATCATTTATCATTTAATTAATATTTTTGTCTTTGTAGTATTTTTTTTTATCTTTGCCATCGACTCGAAAAGATGAAGAAGTCCCACCAGAAGCAAAGTAATAATTGCTTTTATTTCCGTGATAATTACTTTCATTTCACTCTAAACACAATTAATTAAGCGTATCACATAACAGTGGAATTCCACCAGAGAACCATAATATCTAGGTGCTAGGTCAGTAGGGCGGGCACCACCATAAATAGTAATAAATCCGACACTTGACTTTGACAAATGATGGTGAAATACCACCACTACGGCGGAAACCAGACGGTCTAACAATGGAAAATATAATGGTAACCCGTGGAGGTTTGTGATTATGTAGCATAAATAACGGCTTTCAAGGTTGGTTCAGTAGTTGGCGGAAAGTGAGGTAGTTTTGAATTTAAAGCGCGGTTTTTTGTCTAAAACGCGAAATTATGAGGAAGAAGAGGCGGAGAGGGGTTTTTTGTTTTATGTTTATTTTTTCGTATTATCTTTAATGTAGGTTAGCCCAACCTTTTGTATAGTAAGCTAAAGGAAGAAGCCTATATCCAGCAATACACAGACACCACTCTACATGGTCTTCACATGATCTGACCAAGATTATGTCTGGACTATAAAAAGACTGTACCTAACCTCTGAGTTTTTTTTCGGCCTTTCTTCTCAGAGTAGTCAGATAGGAAACGCCGACCTCATCTAGTTTTTAAAATATGATTGACGTGTAAAAGTGTTTGTACAAACCTACTTACTGAAATAAAAACAAATAGCGTAAAGCACTACTTTTACATAAACCATTTATCAATTTCTGGTTCCGCATTCGTTTAATCGCATCCCATCGCCTGGCCGCGCTATAATTTCGTTTTTGCCTAGCGTTCTTTCACACGTTTTTTTACTTTACTGGGCTTCTAGCGTAATGTTAAATAGCCTCAAGAATTGGACTCATCATCATCATTTCAGCCGAAAGACATCCACTGCTGGACATAGGTCTCCCCTAAGCTCCGCCACGTCGAACGGTTCAATGCTTCCCGCATCCAGTGGACTCCTGGGGCCTTCACAAGCTCATCGGTCCACCTTTTGGGATGCCTTCCAACTTTACGTCTTCCGGTACGCGGTCGCAACTTCAGAACTTTTCGGCCCCATCGGCCATCTGTTCTGCAAGCAATGTGCCCTGCCCACTGCCATTTAAGTTTGGCAATTCTTTGGGCTATGTCGGTTACCTTGGTTCTCCTGTGGATCTCTTCATTCCTGATTCGATCACGCAGGGAAACTCCAAGCATAGCCTTCTCCATTGCTCTTTGGTTGACTTTAAGCCTTCCATTGACTTTGAATTGGTCTATCAATAGCTAAAAGAATTTTTCAAATCCGACTGGTAATTCCTAAGATTAGCGCGTCCAAACAAATAAATAAACTCTTCAGCATTATTATTATAAGTATTAAGATTATAGTCGGTTTTCGTATAATTTTGTATGTATGAGCGCGTTGTTCTTAGAAACTACACAAAGGAATTTAATACGATTTTCACCATCATTTAGAGAATTTATTCCGACATGTTTATATTGTTACGAGCTTGGGGTTCGTGACAATTAAAAACTCCCAATATAAATTACCAAAAATGACACTTTAATTAAACACACAAATTACAAAATATAATTCCACTACTGATCACTCTAAATCGCACTTGAAGATCGCTTTCGACGTTCTTGCCTGTATCGCTTGTTCAATACTGCCGGGCCGTAGTCGTCGCAGCGACCCCGTAAGGGGGCGCGGCAGGCGGTATCGGGGCATCGCCCCCTGACCGCGGATGCTATGCAGTGGCCCGTAAAGACGGGCCAATCATTGGGACTGCCTACCACGGGGCATCCGGCTTCCGAAGCTGCTGCTCCTCACTCGCTTGGTGCAGGCGTCGTCCCAGGCGGCAGTCGTCATCCCAGCGGGTGACCGTCAACGCAACGGGGGACCCGGGCACCACCCCAGTTCGACCCCTGCGGTCGGTCTCCCGCTCTGGGCGGTCCCGCTTGGGGTCCTGAAGCCGACCGCCAGCCCGGTGACGCCTCGAGCAGCAGCTGTGGTCAATCCTTTTGAAGCGGCCCAGTTCGGGCCAGCTTCTGTGTCCTTCCGGGGGGAGGGTGGCTTCAGTCGCGGGCGGCGACGCGGGGCGGTGTGGCACGCGCGGCGAGGCGGCAGCGCGACAGAGCGCACCGGGGGCGCGCCAAAGGCGCGGGGCTGCGCGTGCGCGGGCCGCGCGATGCGAGTACGCACCGCGCGGCGACCGCACAGGCTCTTGGTCCGGGTGTGCAGGGGCTTCGGAACGGCCGGCGCGGCAGGGCGCGCACGGCTCCGAAGCTTGCGGGGGGAGCGGAGGGGGGGCGCATGATGCGCCACCTCCCGTCCGTCCGGTCTTCTCAGGTAGAGGGGGGGCTTCGTTGCGAAGCGCCCCAGGTCAGTCAGGTGGGGGGCTGCTGCTCGTGGACTCGGCACCCCCGGCTGTCAAGTCACCGCCGGGTGAGACCCCCATCCCTCAATAGGGGAGGCCCAGCGGATGACGACCAGCGACAGGGGGTGCCGTGCGTGGCGGCGCCGGCGGGCGCGGCGATAGGGGCCGCGGCACGCGGGGCGGCGCCACATACACGAACAGCAGCAGGCAGTTCCGGGTGTGTCGGGCTGACCCGTACGGGTCAGCTTCGGCCGTCTTGCTATCGCCCGCGGCGCACGGGCAGCGCGAGGGAGCGCAGGCGTCATGCGGGGCGCGGGCGGCGCGGGGTGCGCAGCATCGGTGGGTGCGCGGGCGGCGTGCGGTGCGTGATCGGCGCATCGCACGGGCGGCGCGGGTTCATCCGGGCAGCGCAACGGTGCGCGCATCGGCGCAGCGGAGCGCACGGTAGCGACGGGGACGCGACGGGCGGCGCTGCGGCGCGCGCTTGCGGTGCCGGAACGCCTCGGGGCGGACGGGCACCGCGTGCCGGCTCGACGGCGGCGTCGACGCAACGCGCGCAGGCGCCAATGACGACGGCGGGCCGGCAGTCGCAGCCGGCTCGGCGCTCCCCATCTCTTCGTTCTTCTCCCCTCTTCAAGGGGGGGGCGTTACTTCCGGGAGGGGGTGGGCCGGGCGACGTGCCACCGATTGCTCAGCAGCGCCGTCGCCCGGCACGGCGTCCGATCCTTTTCACGCCCGGCATCGCAGCCCTAGGGGGGCGCGCATGCTGGGGCGGCTTCAGCGGGGGTAAGGCCTCCGCGACCACGGGCGGCGAGTAGGCGCTCGCCGGGCAGCTTCCGGTGCCCCCCCTGCGCTCACACGGCCTGCTATGCAACCCGTGCAAGCACAGAGGGAGCACAAAGTGGTGGTCCGCGCAGAAGTTCCACTAGCTGGCGCGGTACAGAGCGCGACCAGCTAGTGGTAGCCACAAGCCGATCCTACTGCCGGGCTTGATCTGATCCGGCCTTTTATAGGGCCCTAGGAACATTCGAGAAACTTCTACTATAGAAGCGTCTAGAATGTTCGAGTACATACCAGCCCCGACTGAACAGATGTCGAAATACTTCTAGAAGATTCTGGCATCGAAATTTCTAGAAAGATCTTGACTCAATTAATTCTGCTACTCGATACTAGATGGCGCTAGTAACACGGACATTACTTTAGCTTTAGCGCGTAGCAATATGTATAACACATCACTATTAAACTTACATTAAAAAAATAAACCTCGATGATTTGTTATGTCGTAAAAACCGTGCAAAGCAGGGGCGGGCCGCTAGTATACTTTAAACATCAACAACCCTTTACATATTACATAATTCGTGCCAATGAATCGAACCCATACGAAAGCGGACATTCATCCACTGCACCACAAGGTCACAAGGCACTTACTCCTAATCAGCTTTCGTTATAATTGCTTTTATGAATACCTCGATTTAGGGATCCGTGAATAGGGAACCATTAGCGCCCATTTGTTATTCAGCTGTGGTGGTTGAATTTTAATTATTTTACACGCATAATAGCCGTGTTTTGGGTAAAAATAGGGCAGTGGTGTCTGAGTTGTAATTACCAATGGATGTTAAGTTAGATAGATAGGTGTTTCTGATTATCTAGAGGTTACACGGATATACTGTTGTCATTCATTTCGTACACAAAAATGTTAAATGCCAGAAACAAAAGATGTTTTCTTATGGGAAATGTCATCTTGAACATTTTTTTATATCACAACGTAAGTCTATCATTAATCTCTGGCTGCTATATGAGTTTAAAAGTACCAATAATCATAACCAACAATTGATCTGGCAAAATATGATCATTGGTACTTTCGATTTTGAACATTTGTGTAGAGATAGATGCAAACAGTTGCCCAGTTGTATAAATGGACATGATAACAATAATATTTATAGTATTTTTACACCTAAATAGAAGTGGAAATTTCATACAAATCCATTCAGTCGTTTAAGCGTGAAAACGTAACAAGCAAACAAACTTACTTTCGCATCTACAACATTAGTTGAAAAGTTTAGATAACACGTAACATATCTGGCAAAATGTGGGTGTAGATATCTACCAGCACTAGTTGGGTCTATGCTTGGGGAGTCGGAGAATTGGAGGGAAACGGCTTCTTTCAGTGCGACTGGGATGGTCCAGAATGAGGCTATCGACCGGGATCGGAAGAGATCTGATCTCGGAGAAGAAAGCGTCGGAGAGGCAACCGCCTCGACGATGCATAAAATGCGGAAATCCTGCCTGCATAATTTAAGGCAGGCGGGAGTTCGGGGTCTCGGGCGCTCAGAGTGCGGACTCAGTCCGCCCACTGAGTGACCTTAGAGAAGACGGCGCACAGGGTTCCCGTCCTGTTTCGCACACTTGCTGAGTTCGGTTTCGGGGAGACCTCTTTCCAGTCTCCTTAGAGATGTGCCGGCGTTCCACAGAGAGGGTTTCGGATCAGTCGTTTGAGAGGTAACTATACCCCTTCCATATACAGATGGTGACCACCGGGGTGGTTTTAGTGAGGTAAAAATCCCACACTTCCCGATCTTATCCCCAAAGTCCGGGCGTGTTTTGAAGGTTTCTCCACCTGAAAACAAAAAAAGAAACAAAAGTACTCACCTCTCCTGACACTAATACAGTATATACCAACACAGTTCCAATATTTCACCATGTACTACGATCATTTCAAACTTCCCTGGAACTAGCAATTAGAATGAAATCAAGTGTAGAAAGAATCAAAGAAAGAAAAGTATTTTATTTGAGACACGTACAGGAAATACAAAATAACAGGAAGATCAAAGTCAAAGTCAAAGCATTTATTTCAAATAGGCACTTAAAAGGCACTTTTGAACGTCAAAATTTACATTAAAATAGAAATTATTCTAGTCGCCCCTTCCAAAATTTAGTTTCGGATGGAGAAGAATAGGCAAGAAACTCCGCTGTTACTCTTTTAAAATGTTTTAATACAATATAGTACATTCACTATATAATTAGCTATGTGTGAAAACAATGCACCCAGAATAAAATTACTATACCAAAATAGGTAAAAGGAATGAAATTGAAGCAATACAGATAAATTAATTTTATTATAGATACATGGTGCTCACATATACGATCATAATGGTAAAATACAATCAATAAGATAACAATAAAAATAAAAGAGGAAAGACCTGTGCGAAACCAAAAAGGCTCCTATCTCAGCATAATGCTGCGATATTAGTTAAAAAAAGCAAATACCGCAGCGCTGCTATTACGTAGCACCACGTGTTTGTGATCACAAGACAAACGTTCGCACGTCCGAGTCAGAAAGGTCTTCTTACAATACCTTGTAATTAGCACACAGGGCGCAGTAGCCCTTGCCTTTGAATGTATCGAGAGGTCATGAGTTCAAATACTGCTCCTTTGACTTACTGTACTGGTAGCGTTATGTTTAGTAGGTAAATGGTCAAGTGTCAAGTGCACCTACATTTTGCCAGTTATGTCTAAGTCCCATGTAATAGGGAGTGAGCCTAATGCCTTCACCCAGTCACAAATCTAGACTCCAGGCCCAACTCTGCCTATAGCAGTCCACTGCTGGACATAGGCCTCTCCCATGCTGCGCCACAACACCTTCCGCATCCAGTCTGACCCAGCCACTTTTTTAAGGTCGTCGGTCCTACTAGCTGGGGGGCGTCCCACACTACGCTTGCCGATACGCGGTCTCCACTCCAGGACCCGTCTGCTCCACTGGCCATCTGTCCTTCGATAAACAAAGCCAGCCCACTGTCACTTCAACCTGCTTACTCAGCAAGCTATGTTAGTAACTCCAGTCCGGAGAGTCCGGGCTGCTACTGAAAATTTCCAGATGGAAAAATTCAATGCCACCTTGCCCGACCCGGGGTTCGAACCCAGGACCTCAAGCTAAGCAGTAGTGCTCGCGACTACTAGACTGCTGGTCATCACTACAGCCATTTTAACATCATACGCTTCATCCCAAAAATGTTGGGGTGGCGTCCAGTCTAACCGGATGCTGCGAGAGCGACTTTCTAGCTGACCTGCACAACCCAGTTACTGGGTAATACGACAACCCCTTGGTAAGCTTCTGACGACCCGTAACGACTATCAAAGATCCACAAATGATAGCCGGGACTAACGGCTTAACGTGCTTACCAAGACCCCTCGGTCTTGGTATGTAAAGATAGTCCATTGGGCCCATCCACGGACCAGTGCGGAAAGCGTAGCTTAACCTGATCGATTGACCAATATGGCTAATATAACTTAGCCACAAGCCCTCTTACCTCACACCATACGCTTCAAATCATAACATGTTATCTTATTTAGGTAGGCATAGATTTCTAGTGCTATCCCATTTTTAGCTAAATTCACCCTTGGGACATTTCATAAGCGAAGAGTTAACCACTTTTTTTTTATTTGTACCTTACAAATAAAAAAAAAGTGGTTAACTCTTGTCTAGATTTAAAAAAGGCTGGTACAATTTAATCTTTTTTATATTACGGGAAAGCCGAAAATAATTACACCCATTTTCAACCCCTACACACTTTATACTGGTTTGTTACAAAATTGGTATATTTTAATAACGTTTTTTATTCAGTACGTATTCAGATTTAATTTCGAAATAATGGGTTTGAATTAAGAAGCTCTTTGTATGGTTTTATTTAAAGCACTTAACTCTAAATAAGATGGCTTTTGTTTAGCTTTGAATACAATTAATGTAACGCTATAGGTACTTCTTTTATTGTTGTCCAGTACCTATGGTTTGTTTATGACCCCTCCTGACCTAAAAGTAATCAAAAAGCCTGTTACTATAAATTGTATAAGGCAGCAGAAATTTGGTGCATCGGATATCTTTCGAAGTACGCTCCTTAGTGGCAAAAAAATGTCGAGATATTCTGACACCAGTATCTATCTATAAATACATACTTTAAACCAGTATGTTATAGCCCGACCGACCCTTGCTCGTTGAAGCACCAGCTCGCGCCGCAGCTGAGCCAGCAGAGTTAAATTCCCCTATCAATAATAATAATGCCAATATTTTGATCCAGCCTGTCCCTACTTGCTGTCCCCCTATCAGTGACACCCTGAGCCGAGACCCGTATCCCGCAGGGGGCGCCCTCAGCGTGCAGTCGCCTAGTATTTAAGTAGTTTTTAAGCCCTGGCTGGAGGCGTTAATTTAATTCTTAATGGCAGCCCCAGGAAAAACCGGTTGAGCAGTCACGGCCTCTCAAGGCCAATTGCGAAATGCCCGACAAAAAAAAAAGTATGTTATAGGTAGTACTAGAGTATTTTTTAGATTGGGTTTAAAGGTTTCAAGTATTTAGTGTTAGTTTCATTACATAAATCTAAGCACAAAATATACCATCAATTCGAACAAGTGAAGACATTATAAATCCTTATTTTTCACTTTAATAGCACGCAAATACCCTGTATTCTTTCGACTTACATGAACACCTTTCAGCAAATCGATTCTACCTTTGACCCGATTAGTGAAACGGAAAAAGCATTTGTTGATTTTGTCCGGACAAAGCTCTGAAACGAACTTAACACTGAACACAAACGTTTTAACTGCTAAATCAGCGAAAACAAAGGCTTGATTAGTTAAATAGCTTACTATTTAACGATTTACGAGTTTTTAGTTTCATTTTGAATGAGTTAAATAGTTGTTTACAGATTTAAAAGCGATGGACAGGATTAAAAATTGAACGTTTTCAGCGTTGTATTTGATTAAATTAAAATACAAGATAGTCATGGTTTTATCTACAGCTCAGTTTATTTTCTAGGTTTTAAAGAGCTGCTGAGTAAATACAGAAATACAAATATTGTGTGAAAACAGAACAAAACTATCAAAAACATTTAAATATACCACCACCACCACATAATAACGAAGAACTACTAAAATAAACTGTACCTTAAAAAGACAGAACTAAACGTTTATATCGCAACAGAAAGTTTATCTAATTAACAATGAAAACTAACATCATAATTCCAATTTAACGATTTATTTACTTAACAATACACATTATAAAAGGATAGCCACTAAAATAGTGCATTTACGCAAACGGCCACAAAAAATCTAGCATAATAATAAATATTCCATTAAAATGGCCGTAAAACCCCGCGGTAGTGAAATAGCGTTAAAATTCAGCTTTTTATGACATCAATAAAATATTTATATGTCTTGCTCGGAAACAGGATCAGTTTAGAAAGTGATCCGTTTAGAGACGACAACTGGATTTTTAGTCAAATCTTTTAAAAAATATACATACAGGATAAGTTTTTAACCAGTGCGCAAACTGTAACCATGAATTCATCTTAACATTCGAAATTTTTTGTCGGTTATACAAAAAAGAAATCAGCTTTTTCATAGAAAAGGGCAATATACCTACGCGGTCAAAATGTACGGAACAGCTGCAGATTTTTTTTTTGTATGATAAGAAATATTTGTATCTAACTGCACACACAAATACATTAGTTACTATTTATTCCCTTTAATTCAATTTAAAGCCAACTTAACGTGAAACTTAAATACCGTTAAAAAGTTACCTCGAAAACGTTGTCAAATAAAATAGCTCCTTTGTTACAATCATACACAGAACTTGGTCTATGACAATTGTATATTTTACTTAAACATGCCTTCATTTTGATCAAAGAAGAAACATGACATTGCTATCAACATGTCAACCTTGAATATACTGTAGAGTCGGGATTTTCGTTAAATAATAATGTTATCAAAATATCTATTGTCAACGTCACACAGTCTATACCACAAAGAAAAAACAATCTGCCTAGCCTGTCTCAACCCTGTAGGGGGTTTTTTTTTGGGTGGGAAATCATCAAATAACTTCTCCCGCTCTGGGTGGAGCAGGAGGGCGTGTCAGACTTTTACTGATTAAAACCCACCCGTGTTCCCTCAGTTGCCTGTGTGCCAGGGGCCGCGGTACCTCTTTCGAACTACCCGCACCCCTGGCAGGCATCGGCCCTTGCGGACCCCACCAGTTGGTGCTGACATGTCTTTGAGGCGCGCGCGGAACAAAACGCGCCATCGACCCGAGCTTGGTCCTTACCGGACAGAGAGCTACCGGTTACTCGCCATCCTCAAGCCCGCGCTTACGGTGGCCGGGAATCAGCCTGGGATTCCCGACGCCCAGAGCGTCTCCCGCAGCGACTACGGCAGTGAGGGCGCATATACTGCCTCTCCCTCACGTGCGCCGCCTCCCACTTTGCGAGCATTACTGCTTTGCAGAAGGAGGTGACGGCTACCCATGCACTCTCGCTCCGTACCATGGATCAGGGCTGGACGCGAGAGATCGCCGCCGCCGATCGCCTCCACGAGAACACGGCGGTGCTCAGCCCAAGCCAGGCAGACCGCCACCGTATGCTCCACCGTGTCCTTAGGGCGATCTTCGCAATGGAAACACCCGGGCGTTTCCTCCCGCCTTATCCGAAACAGGAACCTCCCGAAACAACCGTGTCCGGTGAGGACCTGCGTAACCCTGTAGGGGTCGGGTTCCAGTCTAACCAGATGCAGCTGAATACCAGTATGTAATATGGAGCGACTGCCTATCTAACTTCCACAACCCAATCGCCAGGTAAACACGATACTCCATGTTAAGACTAGTTATCAGACTTTTGGGCTTCGACTACCCGTAACGGCCCGTCTGGCTGTCATTTGTGCATCTATGACAGCCTTTACGGGTCGTCAGAAGCCCGAAGGTCTGACAACCAGTCTTACCAAAGGCTATCGTATTAAGTAACTGGGTTGTGAAGATCAGATAGGCAGTCGCTGCATGTAAAATACTGGTATTCAGCTGCACCCGGTTAGACTGGGAGCCGACCCCAATATACTTGGGAAAAAGCTAGCCAAATGATGAGTTAGTCAAATACAACATTAACCTATTTACAAAAAAATGCTTACTGATGAAAAATGTCTGTTTTGTATACCTATTCCATCAATTCCTGGTACATCATTCTTCGCTAAAAGTAAACACAAAAGAACAGTATCTTCTTATTCTAAGGCTTCTAAGTCAAAGCACCCAAGTTCGACTAATTCAGGTTAGTTATTTTAAATATCTTGTAAAAGGAAGGTTTTGCGTATTTTTCAAAGCGCTCTCTAACGATCTTTCTTTGTCTCCACTATCTGGGACGCTCTCTCAGAACTAAAAGATCTTCCAATAAGGTTGTGTACAGAGTGGTAAGAACAGCGTTTAGCGATATTGGTACTGTCTTCTTCTTTTCGAGTCGATGGTACCTGTACACATTTTTTTTTTATGTTGTTGGGGCCAATATTTATTGAGGTGACAGTAAGGGTGGGCTTGGGAAGCTGGTGGTGGGTGCCCTTGGAGACCCGTAGTATTTATTGTTATTTGGCCATGATAAGGGCCGTTGGTTAAGACTTTGAAGAGAGCCGTTAAAGTGTACCATCGTGGTGAAAGGATTAGTCAGCTAGACTCTGCGTTACCGAGAGCTAGCTGTCCAGGCTGCGCCGGACGTTTTGCATCGCAGTACGAATATGTTAACGCCACTCGGGGAGGCTCCTTTCATGCACCCCATTGATACTGTATCGAAAGGATTGGTCGGCACTAGCAAAACAGAATGATGTGTAAACATACTTTATTTTTGAAATGTAAAAGTGATTTTTTATTTATCAATTTATAGAATTATATATCATTTCCGAATAATTGAATAATAATTTATGGAGATTAGAGAAGTTTCTGTTAAGCCCATACTCACTTACTTCATTTCGCGTTTTTACTTATCCAATTTACGCAATGAGGGTGTTCATGAATATTCAAGCCACCAGTTGGCGCCAATTTGACAAGAGCTCTTCCAGTTCGACAATGAACTTAAAATATTTGATGTCATTCGTTTCATTCTTTCGTTCACCATTCAGTCCGTTGGCGCTTTGACACTTTTGACAGGTGCCCTGACCTGACGTCTCAGTGCTGCCATCTAGTGAACGTCATTTGCGGCTGCGTGTCCCGGACGGGTATGTGGGGGCGCGTCGCCGCCCCGCTTTGTTAGATATACCATGGGCTAGGACAAATTTGTTAAAGTTTGCCCCTTTGTCAAGGGCCGCTCGTATTATTAATAATAATACGACGGAAGATATTTTCGATGACCTGCCGAAATTTGCATCAGGAGCACAAAGGTGCATTGAAGAAGGCATTATTTGAAATTGTAATTTTTATTTAATTTTTTGTTTTATTTTTATTGTTAAATTTTATGTTAGTGTATTTTATTGATATAAATAGTTTTAATAAGTCTGTATAACATCGTTTTGGGAAACTGTTAGATGTTGTACTTGTTGGTGTTAATAAATAAATAAATAAATAAATAAATAATCGCTCCGCTCGTCTCACCTCGCTTACCTTACATGTCAGCCCGCAGAGATATCGCGTGGGGATATTTTCTTTAGATTAAACTAAAGACGTAATCTTTGCTTGAAACGTGTAATTTATGTTCGGTACTATAATTAGTAACAATGTTGAAAAAATCAGGTATTCTAGGTAACTACAATGGAAGTTACAGTAGGTCCCATTTTTTTTTATTATATGCTAGGAATTTCCTAGACTTCAGCTCGTTTTAATAAAAAATATAATTATCTTATCGAGTGCATAGCATTTCGTCACATATCGTCTTCGACACTGATATAATTATTCTAGTATCTACTAATACATAAAACATACATAACATAAATCAGCCTATAGTGTTCCCACTGTTGGGACGCAGGCTTCCTCTTGGTGAGAGGGAGTGGGCCGTAATCCACCTCGCGGGCCCAGTGTGTGTTGGTACATGTGACATGCCTTCGATTTTTTTGGTTCTAGGACATACCGGTTTCTTCACAATGTTTTCCGTTACCGTTTTAGGAGTAGTGGTGATGAAATAATTTACACAAAGTACAGCACCTATTAGGGTTCGAACCTATGACCAAACATTGCTCTCCTAGTAAAAATGTTACCAGTATAAAAAACGATTGCTAAACATAAATTTTGCTAACACATATTATTTATTTTTAGATTATTTGAAACGGATATTAAATAAAATATCATAAACATCGCCAGAACCCTGCCACTTCGATACGATAATAAACGAAATGACCTAAAAACATGGATTGCATAATTTTATCTACATCGACGCCACGACCTTACCCACTGGGCTATTTTTGTAGTTGATGTAGAAGGTTTTTAAGATTGCTTTGGACTTGAACGTAATGAAATGCACAGACAGACTAACTGTGACCCACGGCTTTGCCCTCGTGGAGGTCGTAAATTATCCTACGGGAATGTACTACCAGCATAGGTAAACGTATGGGTTCGGTAGAACCCCTGTCAGGAACCAAGTACCCTATGCTTATTCTTCAACTCCGAATGTAACGTCTTCTACTCCATCTTTAAAATGCTCAAACTTTATTTTGACCTCACTATCGTCTTCAGCACTCTCGAAAACTATTAAAACGGTACCCATCATGTAAAATTACGCAGCCGCCATCTTGGTTTTTCATTTTGACCTCACTATCGGCTACAGCATCCTCGAAAACTGAAAACGACACCCATGATGAACAAATTAAAAATGTTTGCAGCCGCCAACCAGGATTTTCATTTTGACCTCAATATTAGTTTCAGCACCCACAAAACCACGTTATGCTTCTATCTCAAAACTATCAATAACAATCTGAATAATCTTGAAGGATATTGTTAGTCAATTGCTTCGTAAGTTAAAAAAAATTGCCTGCTCCACAACGTCAATCGGAATGAATGCTCCCAAATTACAATGTTGTTTCCCCTTGATTGGCAACTGAGCCGATGCCGACTATTCTGCCAGTGTCAATGTTAATTTTATTATTTTTATTTTTTACAATGTCTGACATATTCTCGTCATTATTTTACAATTGAGATTATACATCAATTCCAATATTGACTATTTATTAGTGACTGTCATGGAAATTATGTAACTTTTTGGTTTAAATAGGTTAATTTTATTTATGTAGATTCTTTTACATATTGTGAATGAGAGAACTTTTTAAGCCTTACAGACTGTAGATTTGTAGACGATTTTCTATTCTTTATCTTCATTCCTCTAAGTACCTGGTACTTATTGACAGGCCTGCACTGTCCTCCAATACCTAATTATCACTGTAATTTCAAAACATTGTATTTTTGTATTGTATTTTTAAAAGAGTAACCGTGGAGTTTTTAGCCGGCTCTTCTTCATAGGAAGCGACAAATTGGAACCGTACACCTAGCTTCTGACGTTTCTTAAGTGCCCATGCAGGTTTATATGAAATAAACATATTTTGATTTTGATATGTTGTTTAACTGTCGAAATAACAGCCATTCCTACTGGCTGGTTAGCCAATATCACTCAAGATGTGTCACTCATCTACACACTTATGCCACCCAACTACATTACCGATCGATCAGACATTATTTAGCAACTACCCACCCATCCATATGATATCCTTACCTACCCTCATATAACAATGTTTAACGCCAGCCCCTACGGTAATCTACCGTGTAATTAAACCAATAATTGTGCAGCTCACCAAGAAATAGGGCGACCTCATTAATACGCTTTTTTTAATTTGATAAAGCTGAGAAGATTCTTCGGAGTTCACTTTTCTCTTTGCATCATTATGAGCTAGCTTGCACTTTCAACTATGTTAATTATAGGTAGGTGGTTTTAACTTGTTTTGTAATAGCTGGGGTTCAAAGACTAGAATAGATGACGTGTGTAGAATGAGCAGGAGCAAACTGGCTAAGAAAAAACTGTCTCGGTGGTCAAGTTCGACTGTCGAGAAAGGGGTCCTGGATTCGAGTCCCAGTGTTTTCCTATTAGAAAGTGAGTAGCAGACCGGACTTGAACGGAGCGAGCAGCTGTGGCTCAGTCAATGACTACTATAAATAGACGCGTTATACGCGAACATTAAGGCTTATACGACTACATCCAGCAACTTAGGGCAATCGCAACATGTAGCAACCTGTTTCCAGAGATACGGCCACAATATGGAGCAACTTAAAAATCTAGGCAATACAAGTCAATAAGTTCATACGATTTCTGGCAACTGGCGGCAGCCGGTATTCTCGCAAAAACGAGACATAGTTATACGTACAAACAAGATAGAAAGAAAATTGACTAACAATAATTGCTCAATAAATTTCCCGTGTAAGAGCACCTTTAGAGCACTCAAAAACAGCGTAAACCATGAATGTAGGCTCTACCTACTAGTACCTACGTACAATCACAGTGCGCGAAGAACAAGAAAGACCCAAACCGATTCCTGTTGTTACAAAGAGATTAACATATGTATATAATATTTAGTTACGTCACTAGCGTTGTGCCGCGTCACTGGATGGTAGGTACGTGACTAATTACACGTCAGGCAATTACCTGTCATTTATCTTGCCAATATTGAGCGCCGGTAACGTATCTAAAGGTATGTTTAGGTCACCGTAAAATTGTAAATACCGTCTCTCGTAATAATTGTGAATCGTCGAAAGATTGTGAACCGTAACATACTGCTTACAATTTAACGCATTATTTTTCGGTAGATTATAATCTATCGAAGTGAAACCTTCAAATTGTGAACTGTGATAAATGATAAATGATTTTATTTCTGTAAGTAGGTTTGTACAAACACTTTTATACGTCAATCATATTTTAAACTAGATGAGGTCGGCGTTTCCTATCTGACTACTCTGAGAAGAAAGGCCGAAACAAACTCAGAGGTCACAGTCTCTTTTAAAGTCCAGACATAATCTTGGTCAGATCATGTGAATACCATGTGGATTGGTGTCTGAAATGGTCTTTTGAGGAAAGAACCACACAGATTGAGTGGACCTGTCCAATCAGTGCACGCATTTATCAGTAATCATGCAGCTCAACTCAGAACTTGAGGAGCTCAAACAACACAAACTGTGAACTTTGTGAACAAGTAACTGCCACTAACTTGGAATTAGCGATCGCAATTCTAACCTAACCTATTCGGTCGGTAAGCAGTATGGTGCAGTTCACAATTTATCGACAGTTTATAATCACGCGAGATAGATTATAATCATACGGTGGCATATACCTACGCATCTAATATATCATTGACATTTGATTTTTAATTGATACTAGCTTTCGCCCGCGACTTCGTACGCGCACAAACTTTACTCTGGCTTTTCCCGTTCCAGTAAGAATTTTGGTAAATTATCTCTTAGTATTCCGCAACACGTCCCAATGAACCTACATGCATTTCAGTATTGCGTATTTTTTTTTCAAAACAAAATACAAATAACATGACGTGCGCTGTCAGTTGCATCGCGGTGCGTTTTGTTAAAAATAAACGGCTAGATTTTTGTTTTCATTGATATTTTTTAGGAGTAAATATCATATTTTAATACGTATTATCCTATTCCCGACGAAGACAAATCTAAAAAATCAAATATCAATAAAATTTGCCCAGCCGTTCTTGAGTTATAAATGGTCACGACTTTGTTTTATATATATAGATGTAGACAATAATAATGCTAATTAATAATGCAAATAATAAGGCTAATTAATAATGCAAATAATAATGCTAATTAATAATGCAAATAATAATGCTAATTAATAATGCAAATAATAATGCTAATTATTAATGCAAATAATAATGCTAATTAATAATGCTAATTAGTATGTTTACATTTATTAAATTACAATCATTATTAATGTCAAAAAAAATCAAAATTGCATGCCGAATTTAGTAGGCGAAATACGAAGAACTATTGTGTACCTATGTGTTATAAAATCTGTAAAATAGCATATTTCAGGCAAATAAATGAATCTATTTATCTATCAATTTATTGGGTACGCATCTCATCAATATATCATTGGGCCCAGTGGTATCTACCTCGACTTACGAGTTGTAGGTCGGGGGTTCATCAGCAATGCTCATAAAACGGTGAAGGAAAACATCTTGAGGAAACCGGCATGGCCTAGAACCAAAACTCCTAACATATATGTGACATCTACCAACCCGCACTGGGCTCGCGTGGTAGATTACGGCCCACTCACTCTCGAAGAGTGGGAGCCTATGTCCTAGCTGATTATGATAAAGATGTTCTTGGTCCAGTTCCATGGGACCCAAATGATAACTGGCGAAATGTAGGTTTCTAACCCCTGGAAGACGACAAGCGTATAGACACTAGACAGGTATTAGATGTCAGCTATACACTGACAGCTCAAAATGGGTCTGCTTTCTTGCAGCCCATCCTAAAGATTGCCTTGTGCTATAATGCCGCCAATTGTGTGCTAGTTTAAAATGTGTTTGTCCTTTTGTTTTTATGGGTTATACAATAAAGTGATAAATATTTAAATTAAATTGAGAACGTTTTATTATCATCATCAGCCTGTCCACTGCTGGACAGAGACCTGTCCAAATTCACACCACGCCCTTCAGTTCGATTTTCATCAACTCTTATTCAGCTGTTACTAGCCACTCTGCGAAGATCGTCAGTCAACCTATCAACCTAGCCTAAGGGCGTCTTACCTCACGTTTACCGATTCGCAGTCTCCACTCAAGAACACGTCTACCCCAACGGTCATCGATCGGTTCTACGGCTAATATAGCCTGTAACACTGCCAGTTCAGCTTATTCTGTGAGCTATGTCGAAAACTTTTAGTTCCCTGCCTGTTCAGCTTGTTCTGGATTCTATTCAGACATAGCTCGTTCCATTACTCGCCGAGTGACCTTAAATTGACCAGCCGTACCGTAAGTGTCCACGTTCTGGCTCCGTAAGTCGTAAAGAAGTCGATATAATTAAGTTAAAAATAAATAAATAAAATTATATTACGGCCAACGACAATCTATTTAATATAAAATAATCGTTTGAATAACACTTTCTCCTCTAATTCCAATGAACCCGCCCGGGACCTCCGCAAATTAACAGGATGATGATAAAAACTGCCCGAAATCGCAAACCCTTTTGTACGGGAATTGCTTTTTAGAAACCATCTTCATTACGAAAAATGTCGACGTAAAAAAGGCTAAAGATTCGCTTCAGGAATGTACTGGAACCTTTTAAGGGCTACGCTACACAGGCGCGATAACGCGACTGCGCGTGGAATCGCATTGCGATTTGGACACACCGCACCGCGCCGGTATCGCAAATCTTTCACGACGCGCGTCGCACCTTCAAAGAAAATGTATTAGAAATTCTATCGCCTATAGAAATAGTAATAAATAGCAAGAAATGCGTGGTCAATCAGGGTAACAAAGAACTTGAGTGGAGACACAGAACTGGCAGTGGAATAAGACACACTCGCAGGAAACCGACCACCTGGTCAAGGAACCAGAAAGAATTGGATGCGGGAAGCCTAAGACTCGGACAAATGGCGTGCAATGGAGACTAGCACCCTAATTGCGTAACTCACGATTAATCATAATCTGTTTCGTTTAGAAACAGATGGCTAAACCATTGCTTCTTATGTTCGAAAAATGTGTCTGCTCAACAACGTAAATAACGCAATGAATATTGTTGAACTGTCAAAATGAAACCGATTATGATTAATCGCGTATCACGCAATTAGGGTGCTGCAATCAACCTTTTGGTGATTACTATTACGGATTGATGAATGTATATAGACGATGCAAAGCTGTACTTTGATCGCGTCGCACCTGTGTGGACGGGTCCTTAAAAGGTCCTGTGATTACGTTTTTAGTTTTAAGTACTGATTGCTTAACATTTTTGGGTGATTGTTCTTGAGAAGTTGAACTAAATCTGGGCTTAAGAGGTTTTAAGAGACTATTATAGTTGTTCAGAAAGTATTTTTCTTTAGGAATTTTCTCAATTTGGAGCTTGGTTCACATTTAGGTATAATTAAAGTACTGTGAGAGCCTAAACGCATAGCCTCTTGTCATATAATAAGCTTGTAAACACAAAGGCCAAGTCATAATGACAGAATGGAAAATTCAATATGGCGGACGCCAGACACAGGTAGGTTAGGTAGGGTACCCTTTTTTGTTTCTTTTTTTTTTATTACGGGGGGAATCCTCATGGATGTCCTCCGCCCTAGGGAGGGCGGAGGGGTCTGTCAGACTCTTACTGACTAAAACCACACCGGTGTTCCGTCTCACACTTGCACTGGGGATCACGGGATCTAATGCGTCTTCCGCGATCCCCGGCTTGTGCCGGCGTGCCTCTGACGGCCACCTCGAGTTTGGGGGGGGTAGTGAGGTGTTAGACTCCCCCCTTACATCATATAGAGGCGCGCGTGGAACACTACGCACCGCCATCTCGGGTCCTAAAAAGTAGGGGGCGACGGATTTAGGTTAGAGTACCCCTACCCTAACCTACCTATGTCTGGCGTCCGCCATATTGAATTTTAAGTTACGTATATCGAAAAATTAAGTCATGGTTAAAAAAAAAATGTACGGCGCTTTTAATGCTGAACCGATCGAAATTGATAATACATACTTAATTACTTGTGAATAAAAAACATAAAACTCCCTTTGGGCTTCGTCGCAATCGGTTAAACCAGAAATTAATAGTTAAACAAAGAGAATCAAATTTAATTTACTATAATGTTCCCACTGCTGGGACACAGGCCTTCTCTCCGTGAGAGGGAGTGGGCCGTAATCCACCACGCGGACCCTGGCGGGTTGGTAGCTGCCACATGACTTCGAATTTTTGGTTCTAAGACATGCCGGTTTCCTCACGATGTTTTCCTTCACCGTTTTGAGAGCAGTGGTGATGAAAGATTTAACACAAAGTAAAACGCCTGTCTGGGGTCGAACCTACGACCTACAATGAATAGTTCAAGACCTTATTTAAAAAACCACCGTTGTCAATTTCATGTTATGAGTTAGTTACGCCACGCAATTTGCTTTTATAAAACGAATAAAAGCAAATTTCTCGCGACTTAAACTTGTTTTTGACGACATCTACACATATAATAAAATTGTAACAGGCCGATGCCTGTACATTAAAGATATTGAAGAAAAAATAGTATGGGGGGTCTTTATTAGAGCAACAGAAGCCAAAACAACGGTTTTTAGAATTTTTGTCTGTCTGTATGTTTGTTACCGCATCACGCAAAAACCACAGCATGGAATTGAATGCAGTTTTCAATGATGTATTCCGAGAGGTCTAACTTAAAAAATAGGCTATATATTATCAAAAAAAAATGATTATCTACTTGATTCTAAAGTCCACGCGTACGAAGTCGCGGGCAAAAGCTAGTATAAAATATAATCAGAAAGCTTACAAATTCCTCTACAAGATGGCGTAACTAACTCATAACATGGAATTGACAAAGGTGTTTTTTTTAAGTCTTCAGTTAGTCGCGGTAGTTACAGCTGGGCCACGACAGATCTCTATAATATAATTAGTATATATTAATAGTCGTACAAAGACGTTCTAGTTTCATCCCTAAGCTTATAAAAATCAATAGGACCATAGTACAGTCAGCAAAAATTCCGACTAATTAGTTACCGAACTAATGAAGCTCATTTAGTAGAGTAGGTAATAACCGTGCCCTTTGTTTTCGCGATCAGATTACTCATAATATAATCTGTAGGGAGAAAAAAACTGGCTTTATGATATCACATGATGGATGACCTCGTGGACGAAAAAAACGTTAATCGTTGTCGAAAAATAAAAGCTGGCGCTATCATTTTATTACATGATTATATTCGGAGTTGTGTATATGTATCTACATAGATATTAAAGCTAATGATAGTTTTCATTATCATTATCTGCCTAGCATTTTCAACTATGATGGGGTGCAGCTGAATACCAATATTTTAAACTCAAACCATTTATTTCAATTAAACCATTTACGGGCACTATTGAATTGTCAAAAAGTCGACCAGTTGGAAAGTTGAAGCTAGTTGCCCATTCCAAAACGTAGATCTCTATGGAGAAGAACGGGCAAGAAACTCCATGGACACTCTTTTTAATCATGTTAAGTATTACAAAAACTTGGGAACATTATTCTTGTTGCTTCTATATGTGAGAACAATGTAAAAAAAAAAACAATTCTAAATTTAAGATTTAAAAAACAACCGACTTCCAAAAAACACTACAAAGTGAAAAATAACTTTAATTTCGGAAGTCGGTGTCTTTGGAGCTGTATTTTAATTTTTTGTCACCGCCTTCCGAAATTAAAGTTATTTTTCACTTTGTAGTGTTTTTTGGAAATCGGTTGTTTTTTTTTTGGAAAAAGTTTTTATTTTTCACTTTTTAGTGGTTCACATGTGCTTACCCCTTCACAGCATACCGGCGTGATGTTATGTTATGAATGGTGTAAGCAATAGACAGACATGAGATTTCAGCAAACCCAGTCCATTTGCTATCATTTATTGAGGAGTTCCGTTGCCTATCTCCAAAGTTCTTCATCAGATCTTCACCAAATTGAAATGAGACCACTACGAGAAAGTACTCTTCCAAAAAATACCTAAATCGCTTCATGTGCCTATAAAATTTGAAGAGTTCTCTCTTTTTCTCCAGGATCCCATCATCAGATCTTGACTTGATGATCATGGGACCACCTGGAAATTATACCCTTTCAAACAAAAAAAACAAAATCCAAATCGGTCCAGCCATCTTCGAGTAATCGGGGAACATACATAAAAAAAAAAATAAAAAAAAAAAAGTTTCCGACGAATTGATAACCTCCTCCTTTTTGAAGTCGGTTAAAAATTGGCCATGGAAGTTAGGAGATGACCAGTCTCAATCGACGGCGCCCGTTCACGAACTTGACTTTACATAGAGCGACTGTCTATCTGACCTGCACAACCCATAGTTACTGTGTTTGTTTTTTTTTTTTGAGTGGGGGAAATCGTCAAATAACTTCTCCCGCTTTGGGTGGAGCAGGAGGGAGTGTAAGACTTTTACAGACTAAAACCCACCCGTGTTTCTTCAGTTGCCTGCCATGTGTGGCAGGTGGCAGGTATAGTGGTAAGACTGTTTGCCAGAGTTTCAGGCTCCTGACGACTGTCAAATATCTACGAATGATAACCGGGACCAACGTCTTAACGTGCTTTCCGAAGCACGGAAGGGTGTTAGTATGTAAAAATGGTCACGCATCCACGGACCAACCCCCTCAAGCGTAGCTTAACCTGATCGATCAGCTGTTTATTACCAGTGCAGGTTGGTAGATGTGACATGTCTTCGAATTTTTGGTCCTCGGTTTTTCCGATTAATTCTCCACGATGTTTTCCTTCACCGTTTTAAAAGCAGTGGTGATGAAATAATTGACACTAAGTAAATCGGCTGTCAGGATTCGAATCTATGACCTCGTAAGTCGCAGCTGCTACCACCACTGCTCTCGAGTACTGTGTGCTGAATGCATACAAGTATTAGCGATGTGTCTACTTAGGTAGGTACTTACTACGATTTCACACAAAATACTATTCCCACAAAATAAATAATAGTTTAAGAAACTAAAAAAACACGCTTTAAAAACCAAACTAAAAAAGGAGAAAATAATTTAATTCAATTAAAAAGCGTGGGGTGCTTTTTGAGGTATTTTTATAATCACTTAATGTCAAGCACCCCATGCTTTTTAATTGAATTAAATTATTTTCTCCTTTTTTAGATTGGTTTTTAAAGCGTGTTTTTTAGTTTTTTAAACTTTTATTTATTTTCTATTTTTTAGTTCTGTTAACTACAAAAACCTGATTATATTTTTAATTTTTCTCAATTTTTTTTAAATTAATGAATAGTCATCGGTCCTCGATAAGTTTACAAAGTTCAAAGTCAAAATAGCGTCCAAAGGAGTCGGTTACAAACAAACAAACATACAAGTGAAATTAATATAAAGCGTGTAAAAACTCAAGCGACAATAACCAATTTCCTACCTCCAATAAATATACATAATCACAAAACATTATTAAATTCAGAACTGAATACAGAAAAAGCAATAATTGAAATTGGAGCCAGAAAAAAAAGGCTCACTTAAAATTTTCACAAGAAAAATCTAATACGAAATCTTAATAAAGTCTTATACATTTTGTACGTTCATTTCTGCCCGATCTTTTTTATTACAATGGCCCTTGAGGGTACGAGGGTATTTTGGAGTGACCCTCCGTAATAATGCTAGGTAAAAGATATTATCTTGTAGGTACTTTGCTAACAATAAAAATCGCGTTTAAGTGTCGTTTCAGAAAAACTGAGGTGGTATTAATGGCGGCAAGTGTACTGGATAGAAGTTATATTTATGTTGTGTAGATTAAGGATTTTCTATACTCCATAGGTGTAGGTAGTTAAATAAAGGTAAACAAAAAAAACACGTGACTCATAGATGCGAAACCTTTTAATTCAAAAGTGCTTTTTGAGGTATTTTTATAATCAATTAATGTCAAGCACCCCACGCTTTTTAATTGAATTAAATTATTTTCTCCTTTTTTAGTTTAGTTTTTAAAGCGTGTTTTTTAGTTTTTTAAACTATTATTTATTATGCTATGTCTATCCAAGTCATGATTTACAGTCATGGTTGAGGGGGCTATGCTCGGAGTTTCCCTGCGTGATCGAATCAGGAATGAAGAGATCCGCGGTAGAACCAAGGTAACCGATATAGCCCGAAGAATTGTCAAACTTAAGTGGCAGTGGGCAGGGTACCTACATTGCTCGCAGAACAGATGGCCGATGGGGTCGAAAAGTTCTGGAGTGGCGACCGCGCACCGTAAGACGTAAAGTTGGTAGGCCTCCCACAAGGTGGACCGATGACCTTCTGAGGGCTGCAGGAGTCCGCTGGATGCGGGAAGCACAGAACCGGTTGAAGTGGCGGAGCTTGGGGAGGCCTATGTTCAACAGTGGACGTCTTTCGGCTGAAATGATGATGATGATGATACTTTTTATCCCGATATTCCTACAAGATCGAGACTTATGCGGATAAAACCGCGGGGCGCAGCTAGTAAAAAAAAAACCTCCAGCAATACTTCTTTAGAAATAATAAATACTTAAATCTTCAATTCTTCAGCACACAAAGAAATATTTAAAATCATTATAAATCGTGCCAGCTCTTTGTCTTAGTTCACTGAACTAAGTAGGTACCTCAAATGTATGAGTGAATTTTAATATAACTTAGCATAGAACTTATATGTGTATGCTTAGTTAACAAGTGCGTAGTCGTACTTACTTACTAGTGATGGGACCAGAATTCGATTTAGGGTACAAAAAGCTTTCATCTAAATTGTCTCATTGCCACTTTCATCATCATTCTTCATCATTTCAGCCGAAAGACATCCACTGCCGAACATAGGCCACCCCCAAGCTTCGCGACTTCGACCGGTTCCATGCTTCACGCATCCCGCGGCTTCCTGCGGCTTTCAAAAGGTCATCGGTTCACCTTGTGGGACCTACCATAACCATGGACCAATCTCGGCAAGCGTAGCTATGTTCTATGTTATTGGGTTTAGTTCCCGCACTTAGTCCTTCAAGTGGACCATTGTGCGTGAGCTATGGCGGCCGTCTATTCGAGTCAACCTTCCACAAGTTAGCTATAACTCCTGGTCTGTTGAGAATATCCGTGTAAGATTTGGGTGGCCTGAGGGATTCTGTTCTAATCTGGGCTACACATGTGCTTTCGAAAAGCACATACGCAACGGTTTCCTCAGCCTCCATGCAGGCCTTGCACAGGGGCTGTCTGTTATGCCTATTGTATAGAAGTGTTTGTTTAGCGGGCAGTGTCCCGTGATGGTCCCAATCACCAGACGCAGATCTTTTCTGTCCAGGCATAACAGACGTCTGGTCAGTCTGCCATCAAAAGATCCAATTGCTTCACTAGACTGCCTGCAGCCTGGTGTCAGGGTCCACCAGCTCTCCGCTTGTGTATGGGTGTATTCCTGTAGCCACCTGCGTAGTTGGTTGAAGGGGATAGGCACGATGGGCTCGGGTCCACAGGCTGACGCGCTGTACACCCTCTGGCCAGTTTGTCAGCAGCATCGTTGCCTAATGATCCGCTGTGTCCGTTAATCCATTGCAGTATCACAGAGTTGCGGCTGGCAACTGTTACTCCTTCTAGTGCATTGTGACATTCTAGTGTTAAACTCGATGTACCTATTGTATTTTTTCCCTAGGGATTGGCGAACTGAAGCACTGCCGCGGAGTATACGAAGGTGAGTGTCCTTGGCTTTCCTGACTTCTATGGCGTACGCCGCTTGTGTAATGCCCACACATTCCGCCTGATCGATCGGCCCATGTTTCTGTTATTACTCAGCCATAAGCCCCTTATCATATCACACATAATTACCTTATTAAGTATTATATACATAAACCAATCTTCAAATATTACGCTTAAGTATATCCTTTTTATCTTCGTCTTACGCCCAACACTATTCAAAATAAAATATTTAACGTAGGTAAATATTATTGAAAAATTTCGTTCGTCAGCATACAAATTGGATTGTTCTAGGTTTTGTAAGGGCGAAGAGTTAATAGCACAGAAGGTCTGGTTCGTACTCCATGGGTAATTAGAGTGACGAAAGTGGATAAGAATGAAAAAGGCGCCAATGACAGAAAAGTTATGAGGAGGGGGAGGAAACGCATGTGACTAAAAATCTTTTTCCAAAAAAAAAACAACCGACTTCCAAAAAAAACACCACAAAGTGAAAAATAACTTTAATTTCGGAAGTCGGTGTCTTTGGAGTTGTATTAAAAAAATTGTCACCGCCTTCGGAAATTAAAGTTATTTTTCACTTTGTAGTGTTTTTTTGGAAGTCGGCTGTTTTTTTTGGAAAAAGTTTTTATTTTTCACTTTTTAGTGGTTCACAAGTGCTTACCCCTTCACAGCGTATCGGCGTGATGTTATGTTATGAACTGGTCTAAACAATAGACAGACATGAGATTTCAGCAATCCCAGTCCATTTGCTATCATTTATTGAGGAGTTCCGTTGCCTATCTCCGAAGTTCATCATCAGATCTTCACCAAATTGAAATGGGACTACTCCGAAAAAGTACTCTTTCAAAAAATACCCAAATCGCTTCAAGTGTGCCTATAAAATTTTAAGAGTTCTCTCTATTTCTCCAGGATCCCATCATCAGATCCTGACTTGATGATCATGGAACCAACTGGAAAGTATACCCTTTCAAACAAAAAAATAATACCTAATCCAAATCGGTCCAGCCATCTTCGAGTAATCGGGGAACAAACATAAAAAAAAGGTTCCGACGAATTGAGAACCTCCTCCTTTTTGAAGTTGGTTAAAAAGAGTGATAAATTTTAATGTTGATGGATGGAGCGGGAGTGGAAAGTCAAAGAAAAAAGGAGTTGTGAGAGGAATGATATTAAAGAGAAGAAAGTGAATGATAGCGTGATGGCTGACAGGGGAGAATGGAAGAAAAAACGTGTTGCGTCGCCCCCAAGTAACACGGATCAAGAGCGGCTCCATACAATAAGCGAAACCACACGCACACATAGACACGCTTCACTTATAGCGAGCGCAAGTGCATTCGCGACTGGAATTCGTTTGAAATTGCCGCGAAGTAAGTATGCGTCAATGTGTGCGTGCACCTGTCTGCGCTCGTTGTATCGAGTGGACCTTCTGTAGGTACTACTCCGTAACCAAGCCAGGGGAGGAAAACAGTCGAATCATTTTCTCCCAATATCTTGGAAGGATTTTGTTTAAATTTTTAATCCGGGCAGGGGCTTGCTACAATCATTTATATCAGTTTAGGATGGATTAAAGTTGCTGTGCCAGAAATGTAGACGAATGATAAATTGCTGTTTTAGTGATGGAAGACAGATCTATCTTTTGATTAAACTACAGAACTGGATGACAGTTTAAGAGAACGTGTACGTCGTTTGGTTGCTGTGATTTCACGTAAAATTACGCCAGTATTCCACAAAGGGGTAGACAGAGTGGTATAGTTAGTACGCACACCTTTCGCCAGTTATGTTTAAGTCCCATAGATTAAGGGACGAGCCTATTGCAGGCACAAATCCGGACTCCGAGCTGGTGTTAGGAAATGGGATAGAAAAAACCTAATTTAACTCTTCGCCTGACCTGAAACCAGGTCGGTCTATGACTAAGCTACGTTTGACGCGGTCGGTTCGTGGATGGGTAACTATCCATTAGATAGGTATCGAGACCCCTCCGTGCCTGGTAAAAGTCCCTGCTGTCATTCGTAGATCTTTGTCATCTGTTCGGGCGCCGTCGGCTTTCTTCGTCAGGCGTTGACTGGCTGCGCGGCCGGCGGTGCGGGCGTCTGCGTGGGTCAAGGAGAGGGGCCGAGGGCCAGCCCGGGTCGAAAGCGCGCTATATTCCACGCGCGCCTCAAAGAGATTTCAGCACCAACTAGTGGGGTTCGCAAGGACCGATGCCTGCCAGGGGTGCGGGTTATTCGAAAGAGATACTGCGGCCCCAGGCAACTGAGGGAACACGAGTGGGTTTTAGTCAGTAAAAGTCTGACACGCCCTCCTGCTCCAACCAAAGCAGTAGAAGTTATTTGATGATTTTCGAAATTCAAAGAAAAAAAAAAGGGCAGAGAGCCCATCACACATCATTAGCGAGAGCAACCGACAACACACGCACGTCTATAGTATACCTTAACGGTTTATACAGTCCACTGCTTTTATTTCAAAGTCCATTTTAAGACCCTTACACATCTTTGGTCGTTTCATGTAAAATATTGGTACCTATTCAACTATGCAGCTGCATCCGGTTAGACTGGAAGCCGACCCTAACATAATTAAGAAAACGCTAGGCCGAATGATTTTTGACAGAGCGAAAAATACCACCGAACGATCCCGTGGGATCCCACCGAACGTGAAATCCCACCGAACGATCCCCTGAATCTTACGGTAATTTAAAATAAGGCAGAGACATAATAAACTTAATAATCAAGTCTTCATTAGTCCCAGTAATCAAGGAACGTCTTTTAATGCAACCGTTATGAATGGGAATAGAAAATGTCTTACAATCAGCTCTAACAATGGTCCGGTAATCTCATAAAAAAGTCTCCCTGTCCAATATTGTGAGTCTATTGTGTAAATTGCAACCAGTTGCTGCATCTACACAAAAAAAATAAGCTACGGTTTTGGAAGAACGGTGGTCATCATGATAATGTGTAATTTTCACCAGGATTTGACATTAAGATGTCAAAAAACGCTCTGCGTTTGGACAGCTGTTATTATGAGCCGTTCACCGCTTTCTTAGGAAATCAAAAGATTAAAATAAATATAAATAATAATATTGAAATATACGACACAAACGCCAGCGGCTTCGTCCTCGTGGAGGTTCTACCGAGACGAAAAGTATCCTGTGTTAATCCAGGTTAGATATGAAGTATCTATGTGCCTATTCTAAATCCGTTCAGTTGTTTTTGCGTGATTGAGTAACAAACATCCAAACATACAAACTGCCACATTTATAATATTAATTAGGGTAGGTAGGATCGGTAGGATAAAAAAAAATAGAAGTACTTACATTTGATTTTAACCCTTTAAAAGTCTACCAAACTTCCTGTTGATAATAAGCATGGGGTTCTATTAATTTTAACCATATGTGTTTCAAATTGCAATCGCCCTACAACCGGTAGCCATTGCAAATTACAGACTACCCTACACAGTAACACAATGAGTCAACCGTCGAAAATTTAATTCGTTTCAAAGTTGCCAGCCTAATTCGTTTACCCATTCGGGAAATTAAATAGATGGGTAATATGGCAACCCCATTAGGGGCTCCCGGTTTAAATTGAGGACCTAGGGCGCAAACTAGCGTCAGATTTATGAGAGGGATCCGAATTTATGGATAAGGTTAGGTAGGCTGTGTTGCCAGTTCGATATAGGTACTGTCTATGCTTGTAAGGTTTTTATGTGTGTTTGGAAAAGGTCTGATGGTTTTTGGTAGTGATTAATATGACTGAGTCATGTAAAACTATGTTTTTTTTTGTTTGAAAATGAAACGGTTTTGTTAAGTGTTTTACTTTGAAGATTATTGTTTCCTAAAAGCTTCTTAATGACTTTTGAGATATTTTATGTTTTGTTTAACCTAAGGTCGAAGACACACAGCTAGGAGCTTCTCGAATAGTGTGTAGCTCGAACAAGCGGCAAATAAGACATGCAGCGACATGGCACCAAGCGTCAGTATAGCTTTAGGTATGTTAAAACTATGTGTTGGTTCGCCAGAAGTAAACCACCTATTACGCAGCGTTTCTTAAAATTTAATAATTTTGTTGTAAGAAGCCTCCTTGTATAGCGCAATTTGTTCCACCAGTAACTCGAATGAACCGAGCGCTCGGCGCATCCTGGACAGTCACACCCAATACCTTGATAACTGGCCAATTCTTCCCTTGCGGTGGTAGGGCTAACGCCCGCCTGGTTCGCGACCACCCTCCCACCGGAGTCAAGCAGCTTGCTGTGTTTCGTTGATGCGTGGGAGTACCAGTGCCTTGAACAAGAGTGAACAGGCATTTTCTGGGCACGCTCGATCTATCATAGACCTCATCAATCGCTTTCCATCAGGCGTGATCGAGGTCAAGAATGGGCCCATTTAGAAAAAAAAAAACCCAAGAATCTCAACAAAAATATTGGTGCCTGAAGGTGCACGGCGCCCGCCGGAGCTCGGCCTAAAAAGCAGTGGCAAGATGACCTAGACGCGTACCGCGAGGGTTGGTTCGATGTGGCACGGGAAAATAATTTCTGGAAGGAGTTGGTGGAGGAAAACAAGACAACACCCTAAATAAAGTAAAGCTAAGTATGTTCAAATTGAAATTAAGGCGATCATTTCTCGATACTGAGAATTCAGTCTTTACCTGTAAAAAACTCACACCATTATAGTATTAATATATTTGTTTTAAGGTTACTTTTTAACTACATAATAATAAGAAATTAACGAGCGCTTCTTGAGATCAAACTAAAAAGTTTGGCGAGTAAAATTGTAAGTACAAAATAATATGTATTTTTGAAATACCTAGCTGTGTGCCGTCAAACTGTGAAACTTATACAACGAGTAACATAATTAACGCAAGACCTCATACACCCCAATTAGAGTATTGAGTTAAAAGCATAATACGATGACCAAAACTATTTTAAAGCTAACTGATATTATTAAGACAAACGTGTCGACCCAAGCATTACTTTATGCATTTAAAATTGAGTCTTATTTCTTGTGAAATAAGATTGAATTTTCTTTGCCTCAATCAGTGGTAGGTATGGCAACATACTTGATTTAAAAAAAAACTTAAACTTATTAAAAGTTACTGAAATCGATTCAATAGTCAATTAGGAACAAACTACTTTCAGGTCTTGCGTCTATTCTGTTACACCTTGTATACGTTTTTTACAGATAAAGATTATGTTTACATCCCTCTTTCCCATAAATACAGCCAAACTCGCCCATCCAGTATAATCAGCTTTCCAGGCAACATATCAGGGTGCAATCCCGTTGAGTACCATTAAATTAAGTTATCCTCTCCCCCTATAATGCGTTTTATCCATGTTTTTATCCATGTTTTAAATAGACAACTCGCAAATAAAGTTTTTTTGTCCCTCTCACTCATTGAAACGTTAATGGAGATGAATAGTATCTGGCTAGAAGCCAGTGGATGTTTGGGTTTATCACCTACTCTTGGTACTCGAAGGGAACTGTCAGGGAAAGTCATCAAAATTACGAAAACATTTTTGTATCTCCTGACTGTAAGCAAGTACTACCTCGGAAGAACTTAGCACTTCGTTGACCAAGAACCTGATTATAAAAATAATTAAAATATCAGCCGGTCCCTTCTTCTTAATTAGAGAAGACACAAGCATAATTTATCATGTCTGCTCATGACCTTCTAAAAATGTTAGTGATCCTTAGGAAGTTTTCCTTCACAGTTAAACAAATGTCTATGATATTAAATGAGACCCTTTAGGTAAGTCCCAGGTTTTGGACCTGAAAACAAGGCTTATTAGTCGATTCGCACGAATTTACTCGCCCGAATCGGGCGAATAGTTCATCATCATCATCATTTCAGCAGAAAGACATCCACTGCTGAACATAGGCCTCCCCCAAAAGGGGGGTTTTGCCACAATCGCCACGCTTGGCAGGCGGGTTGACGATCGCAGTATGGTGGTAAAATGCATAGAGAATGCTGCTGCCCGTTCTCTAGTAAGTCCCTTAGTCGCCATCTACGAAACCTACGGGAAGAAATGGGATGGTGCTATTCTTTTACGTTCGGCACCACATGGAACATCGTTACTTTAAAGAAAATATTAGATTCGATAGTTCCAGAAATACGTATGTATTAGGCAACTGGCACGTTTTGAATAAAACGTTAAAGAAATAACGAAAATTAAGAACACAGCACACAAAATTTAATACATCAAATACAAAACGTGCCAAAGGCCTAATACGTATTTGTGTTGTCGATTCGCTCACCAAACAATTAACACCATGCGAGGCGCATCATCGATTCGGGCGAGTTAATTCGTGCGAATTCGAAATTTGAAATTGATTGAGCATTCTTTAAAGAATCTTGAATAATTTTGACATTAGTTACACACACACAAACAATATCACAGCATGCTGAGATAGGCTGCCTTTGGCCTTGCACAGGTCTTCCTCATCTTTAATGTTTTGTTATTTTATTGTTCAAGTATTTCACTATTATGTTCTTCTATATTGTTTGTATTTCCTGTGCGTGTCCCAAGTGAAATATTTTTCTTTCTTCTTTCTATTTTAAGTTTTTTTTTTTTATATCTTGTAAAGGAAAAACTTTTTCCAAAAATAAAACAACCGACTTCCAAAAAAACACTACAAAGTGAAAAATAACTTTAATTTCGGAAGTCTGTGTCTTTGGAGCTGTATTTTAATTTTTTGTCACCGCCTTCCGAAATTAAAGTTATTTTTCACTTTGTAGTGTTTCTTTGGAAGTCGGTTGTTTTTTTTTTTTGGAAAATGTTTTGTTTTTTCACTTTTTAGTGGTTCACATTTGCTTACCCCTTCACAGCATACCGGCGTGATGTTATGTTATGAACTGGTGAAAGCAATAGATCGACATGAGATTTCAGCAATCCCAGTCCATTTGCTATCATTTATTGAGGAGTTCCGTTGCCTATCTCCAAAGTTCTTCATCAGATCTTCACCAAATTGAAATGAGACCACTCCGAGAAAGTACTCTTCCAAAAAATACCTAAATCGCTTTGTGTGCCTATAAAATTTGAAGAGTTCTCTCTATTTCTCCAGGATCCCATCATCAGATCCTGACTTGATGATCATGGGACCACCTGGAAAGTATACCCTTTCAAACAAAAAAAAATCCAAATCGGTCCAGCCATCTTCGAGTAATCGGGGAACATACATAAAAAAAAAGGCTCCGACGAATTGAGAACCTCCTCCTTTTTGAAGTCTGTTAAAAATACCGTAGAGCTGTCGAGTGACAGCTCACTTGAAGCTCACCTTCCTTTTTACGATGAGATTTTTACAGAATAGACTGGCTGCGCCGGCTGGTACTAATCCGGGCTAAACTAAACAAATAGTAAGGGCTGATTTCTTTTATGTTTTGGTTTGGGGGAGGCTTGTTAAATAATTTTATGTGCTGCTACTCACATCCTGTAAAATGGACTTTTGTAAAATGGCCAATTAAATCAAATTGTGTCTAGACGACAAATAATATATAAGTGTTGCCAGTCATAATTGAATACGCAATTTGTTTAATGTTTTTAGTTTATTTGGGGGATTTTAACTTTCACTCCGTGTAATGGGTCGCAGTGTTTTTTTTATTAGGATTTCGTAGAATTATGGCGTGATTTACGGATTATTTATGAAATGGGTTGGTAAAAAGAACTGCATCAGAGGAGGATCTAGAGGAATGTAGTTTTTACGGTGAAGGGGGGGGGGGGGGGTTCTTATGTAATCCTGACGTGTGAAAAGTATTGGTTCTCAGCCTAATTAGAATAAATGACTTTTGATTTTTACCCTATTATACATACTAAGCATCCGTCTATCTGTCACAGGGCAGCATCTTTTGATCCGTAATAGGTAGACACGCCCAGCACGTTTTTGATGGGTGGGATTGACTGACCTAGTAGTACTAAAACTGTGCCCAGCACGTTTTAGATAAATTAATTCAATTAAAAAGCGTGTTGTGCTTTTTGGGGTATTTTTATAATCAATTAATGTCAAGCACCCCACGCTTTTTAATTGAATTAAATTATTTTCTACTTTTTTAGTTTGGTTTTTAAAGCGTGTTTTAAACTATTATTTATTTTCTATTTTTTAGTTCTGCTAACTACAAAAGCGTGATTTTTTCAGTTTTTTTTTTCTTTATATTTTTCTATTTTTCTCTATTTAAAAAAAATAATGAATTGTCATCGGTCCCCGATAAGTTTACAAAGTTTAAATGAAATCTGACCGTTTAAAGTGGGTCAAAATCGCACCCTAAGGAGTCGGTTACAAACATACAAGTGAAGCTAATATAAAGCGTGTAAAAATATATGTATATTTTCTTTACAATATTCGTTTAGATAACTTCCTACACTATTTATCACCGAAAAATTTACCCCACCAACTCGAAACTATACTCCGCAATACTCCAGTTATTTAGCTACACCAGTTAAATTAACAATGTTTGTTAAACTAAACCGGGAAGTTTAACATACAACCCTGCGCTATATAAATTACTGGCTTCGTCCGCTCGCAAACGCCATTTTGTTTTTATTCCGTACCAATTTGTTACAGTGTGATGATGTTATGTAAATGCATAGATGAGATGTATGTTTGTGTATGTAATAGCGATGTTCTTGGATGAAAAATGGTTGAGGGTAAGGTGAGCTTCATAGGGGTAATTGCGTCACACACTAAAAGTAAGAAGGGCTTACATTTTGACACTTCAACAACATTCATTGCGTTATAAACGTTGTTGAGGAGACAAATTTTTCGAACATATGAAGCAATGGATTAGCAATATCTTTCAAAATGATTTTGATTCTGATTAATAGTGTGTGACGCAATTAGCGTGCAGTTTAAGCTGCGTTTACAAGTGTCAGTTTGCGGATGGGTGAGCGTTCTTGCCCATCATATCTTAAAACCACCACGTTCTTGAAACTAATGAGTATATCTGGAAGATTGGTTGGTACTCATCGTGAATGAGAGAAGGTTGTAGGCCTTACAGACTAGATTTGTAGACGATTTTCTCTTCTGTTTTTTCATTCCTCTAAGTACCTGGTACTTATTGACAGGCCTGCACTGTCCTCCCATACCTATTTATCACTGTAATTTGAAAACATTGTAAAAGCCAACTATTTTTAAAAGAGTAACCGTGGAGTTTCTTGCCGGCTCTTCTCCATAAGAAGCGACAAATTGGAACCGTGCACCTAGCTTCTGACGTTTCATAAGTGCCCATGCAGGGTTATGTGACATAAAATATTTTGATTTTACCAGACGCAGTGCAGGGTACCATCCGCACTTGGTTGATATCCCGACTAGTCGTACTCAACACTACTCCTCCACAATTAAGGTGTATGTGAAATAAAATATTTTGATTTTGATTTTGATTGGTTCCATCCAAATCCAATGCTATAATATCTTTTATTTTATCGCAATTCCTAAAAGTCTAACAACGGTAATCCTACTGTAATTAATATTATAAATATGAAAGTTTGTGTGTGATAATGTTACTCAATCACGCAAAAACGGCTGAAGTTTGATCCGGGTGAAATTTGATACACAGTAACACGGATTAACACACTTTATATCCCGCTAGTACGTTCCCGTGGAACAATTTCCGACATCCGGGTGAAGCTGCTAAGAAAAGCTACTAATACATTATTATCTATTCTTTATTTTAATGAAGCTTTTGTATTTGTAAATGAGAAATCTCGCCCACCACAAAAATCTCACCCAGGATCTCAAACCTTACAAATCAACTATCACCGCGCTATTCTATGAATTCATAGCCAATCTATATTTACGAAGTTTAAATCAACAGCCATTTTGTATATTAAATAACTGATGTTCAAAACACCCTGACACCGCAATAGTCCACCGTCAAATACTATCATGGCGCGAATTTAATAATTCATACAATATTCAAAATTCAGTCATCCATGTCCGAACAGAGGGCAATGGCGATTCATCAGAATTAGCGTTGATTGGCGGAGAGACTGATGACGTCATCAATATGCAACCAACCGGCTGCGAGAGTTTATTGAGTCGCTAAACGTTTCCAATTTTAAATATTTTGGAATTTGTTGTTTTAAATTGTGTAATTGCAAATTTGATGAATGATTGTGTCACAAAAGTAAAAAAGAAATTTAACCTTTTTTGCAGTCATGATTTTCTGACATCATCATCGTTTCAACCTAAAGACGTCCGCTGCTGGACATAGGCCTTTCCAATCACCACCACTTGGAGCGGTTCTGTGTTTCGTGATTGTAATTTTTACGGGGGATTTGTCATCGCCACGCTTGGTAGGCGTGTTGGCGATCGTAATAATAATATGGTAGTAGAAGAGAACGCTTTCCCAATCCTCTATACTCCATTTGAAATAAGATTAGACATTTAAATAAACCTTTTTAACAGTCCGTTCAACCGATTTTGACTTCTATACCGTAGGCATAAGGATGGCAGTAAAAGCAAAAAAGTGGTTACAATACCAACTATTTACTGCAGATGCCATTTATCATGCTACAAAATCAGTTGAACGGACTGTAAAAAAGGTTTATCTTATTTCAAACGGAGTATAGTAAGTCCCTTAGTCGCCTTTTATGACACCCAAGAAAAGAAATGGGATGGTCCTATCCTTTACGTCCAGCATCACGGATCTTTTTACACGCTTTATATTAGCTTCACTTTGTATGTTTGTAACCAACTCCTTAGGGCGCGATTTTGAACCACTTTAAACGGTCAGATTTCATTTAAACTTTGTAAACTTATCGAGGACCGATGACAATTCTTTCAATTCAAACTAAAAAAGGAGAAATAATTTAATTCAATTAAAAAGCGTGGGGTGCTTGACAATAATTGATTATAAAAATACCTCAAAAAGCACCCCACGCTTTTTAATTGAATTAAATTATTTTCTCCTTTTTTAGTTTGGTTTTGAAAGCGTGTTTTTTAGTTTTATAAACATTATTTATTAATGTAGTTTCTGAGATTCGTTTCAAGGAAGTCGTAAAGTCATCAATTATCATATTGTATTTCCTAATTGTAGAAGTCCTTCGTTTTCCTTTCAATCTCAAAAATACCTGTAGAAAGCAAATACAAACATGGAAGTGCGAACCTCAAATCATCTTGAAAAATATTTTATATTACCTATTTTTAGACAATTTCCGGAAAATCCCGTCCCAATTTCAAGGTAAAAGAAGGAAATCGGTTAGGTATATTTGTTTTCTTTTGACTTCAATATTGTTACTGTATATTTTTAGTATTATTAGACCTTTTAGACCTGTGAAATTAAACTGTTTTCATTCACAAACTTTCTCTTATGTGTCCATTTAAAAATCCCAGGAATTAAAAAAAAAAATCTTGCAATAACGTTATAAATAACCGGCGAGCTTTTTTCTAATTAAACGCATTAAAAGCGCAACGACACGAAAACTTATAGAAAACGAAGTCAGTTACATTTAAAATCTGTACAAAAACTCGCCCCAAACACACAAAACTCACAACTACTGCCCCAAACTAAAGTTACCACCACGTAAATTTAGATTCTCAATCAAAAGTTAACAATAGAGCAAACCTCCATGCCTGCCTACCCATCAATGTTATGCAAAAGCAATCTAGTTCACTATTAACGGTCACATCCAACTACCCACTTCAGCTTCGAACCGTAACGGACACATTACAAATTCGAATTTAGAACTAATCTAAAACTGAAATCAGTTTAGCGGGCGCGAGCGCGGATTGGCGCGTTGAATGATGACGTCATCAATATCCGTCGCTCGACCAACCGCAGCCCGCCGCAGTGGCTAGTGAGCCTCGCAACTATCATGAGTAATTTGGCAATAATTTGGAGGCCTGAAATGAACAAACCCGTTTGGTACACTACTTAGCATAGAACATATCGCTTCCTATTTTAAACTTCCTATAGAGTTCCATTAGATAGACTGTTGAATGAATAGTACAGTCACCAGAAAAAGTAAGTGGTTTTTAATGGATGAAATATTTTTTTTTGTTTTTCCAGTCAGTAAGATATTTTTTTAAATTCGCAGACGTCTGAAATTTATTGCAAGATTTATGAAGCATTTTTACATAACTTATCTATTGCAATAAAACGAATAAAACCAATATTTTGCATTTAATTTATCGAAAACATAAGCCTACTGTAAAAATCTTTTACAAAGGCCTGAAAACCGATATTAAAATAATTTTCATGAATAAAACATCATTTCAGCCGAAGGACGTCCACTGCTGGACATAGGCCTCCCCCAAGCTCCGCCACTTCGACCGGTTCTGTGCTTCCCGCATCCAGCGGACTCCTGCGGCCCTCACAAGGTCATCGGTCCACCTTGTGGGAGGCCTTCCAACTTTACGTCTTCCGGTGCGCGGTCGCCACTCCAGAACTTTTCGACCCCATCGGCCATCTGTTCTGCGTGCAATGTGCCCTGCCCACTGCCACTTAAGTTTGGCAATTCTTCGGGCTATGTCGGTTACCTTGGTTCTCCTGCGAATCTCCTCATTCCTGAGTCGATCACGCAGGGAAACTCCAAGCATAGCCCTCTCCATTGCCCTTTGGGTGACTTTAAGCCTTCTTATGAGGCCCATTGTGAGCGACCACGTTTCGGTTCCATATGTCATCACTGGCAACACACACTGGTCGAAGACTTTCGTCTTGAGACACTGCGGTATGTGGGACGAGAAGATATTGCGAAGCTTCCCGAACGCTGCCCAACCGAGTCGGATTCGACGATTGACCTCTTTCTCGAAGTTGGACCTACCTAACTGGACAGTTTGTCCTAGGTAAACGTACTCGTCCACAACTTCGAGTGCAGCGCCTCCGACCGTCATGAGAGTGGGTGTTACACGGGCATTAAACATGACCTTTGTCTTGTCCATGTTCATTTTAAGACCCACTCTTTCGGAAGCTCTACTGAGGTCATCGAGCATTGTACTGAGGTCCTCCATGGTCTCAGCCATGACAACTATATCATCGGCAAACCGAAGGTGAGTGATGTACTCGCCATTGATGTTGATGCCAGCCCCTTTCCAGTCCAGAACCTTGAAGACATCCTCCAGTGCAGCAGTGAAGAGTTTCGGAGAAATAACATCTCCCTGTCTAACACCTCGCTGCAGAAGGATAGGTTTCGAGGTCTGGTCCTGGAGTCGGACTGACATAGTGGCGTTTTCGTACAGACACTTCAACACCTCGATGTACCGATAGTCGATCTGGCACCGTTGGAGGGACTGCAGTACAGCCCATGTCTCGATCGAATCGAAGGCTTTTTCATAGTCCACAAACGCTAAACATAGAGGCAGGTTATACTCTTCGGTCTTCTGTATAACCTGCCGCAGCGTATGTATGTGGTCTACTGTGCTAAAGCCTTTACGGAACCCGGCCTGTTCGGGAGGCTGGAAGTCGTCAAACCTGCGCGCTAGACGGTTCGTGATGACTCTGGAAAACAGCTTGTAGACATGGCTCAGAAGTGAGATGGGCCTATAATTCTTAAGAAGGGCATTATCGCCCTTCTTAAAGAAAAGTACCACCACACCTCTGTTCCATGCCTGTGGCGTTTTGCCCTCGAGTATGACGGAATCAAACAGCTTCTGGAGGGCCTTAAGAACGGGTTTTCCACCGGCCTTCAGAAGCTCAGCCGTAATTCCGTCATCACCCGGCGCCTTGTTGTTTTTGAGCTGCTTCAGAGCCATCCTAATCTCGTACAAGCTGACGTCCGGGATATCTTCAGTATAGTGTCGGGTTAATCTAGCTCTTGGGTCGTTAGCCAGATTTGTAACGGGGTTTCTTGTTGACGTGTATAGCTGTCCATAGAAGCTCTCAATCTCTCTCAACAGCTCAGGCTTGGTGGATACGATCCTGCCTTCATCGGTCTTCAGTTTCGTAAGCAGACTCTGCCCAATAGACAGATCCCTAGCAAAGACCTTGGAGCCTTTATTCCGCTCTATTGCGTCTTTAATACGTTCTGTATTAAAGCGGCGGAGGTCGCTTTTCAAGGACTTAGAGATCTGTCTATTAAGCTGCCGGTACTCGAGTGCGTCGTCTGAAGACTGCAGAACCATCTCGCGCCTCTCCTTCATGAGCTGCAAAGTAGGATCAGAGAGCCTCTTATTTTTGTCGATACGACGGGTCTTGAAAAACTTAGACCCGACCGTATGGACAGTTTCCACGAACCCATCGTTAAAATCGTCCACAGAGCTCCCTAGACACTCGAAACGATTCTGGAGCTCGAGTTGAAAGCTTTCGGAGTTTTGGACTTGGATCGGTGCTGGACGGAGCGTAGACTTCATTAGTCGAGATCTTTCCAGCTTGATATTGAGATTCAATGTGCCTCTTACTAAACGGTGATCACTACCAGTTTTCACCGCGTTGATCACAGAGACATCATTGAATACTTGCTTCTTCGTCGACATAATGAAGTCAATCTCATTTTTGGTTGCACCATCAGGACTCTGCCAGGTCCACTTCCTGTGCTCACGTTTTTTGAAGAAGGAGTTCATCATAAAGAGGCCTTCCTTCTCCATAAAACTAGCCAGTAGGTGACCCCGGTGGTTCCTACGTCCAACTCCAAATTGCCCCACTCGCAGCTCATCATCGCTTCGTTTGCCTAGTTTCGCGTTGAAGTCCCCCATGACAACGGTGAAGTGAGTTTTGGAACCATGCATGGCTCTGGAAATATCCTCATACATAGTCTCCACCTCATCGTCGGGGTGTGACGAGGTCGGGGCGTAAACCTGTATGACCTTCAGCGAATACCTTGCGGATATTCTGAGTATAAGGAACGCCACCCTGGTCGACACACTCTCGATCTTCACCACGTTGCTCACAAGGGACTTATGGACGATAAACCCGACACCACCTTGGGACTGCTGGTCGCCCTCCCGGAAATAGAGCAAGTTACCGGATTTGAGGATTATCGAGTCCTCCCCCTCTCGTCGGACTTCAGATAGACCTACTATATCCCACCGTAACCTGCTCAATCCTTCCTCGAGTTCGACGATCTTCTCGTCGGTCCGGAGTGTACGCGTGTTATATGTTGCCAGGTCCAGTTTTCGGTGATTGTGGTAGCCGGATCTCTTCCGGGGATTGTTCGCACCCCTTGCCTCACCGTGGCCTTGACCGCTACCGTAGCCAAGGGTAGGTGGGCCGCCGGGCACTAGGGGCCATTTACTTTTTGTGCTTGTCATGTTGGGGGGGGTTTGCCATAATCGCCACGCTTGGCAGGCGGGTTGGCGATCGCAGTATGGTGGTAAAATGCATAGAGAATGCTGCTGCCCATTCTCTAGTAAGTCCCTTAGTCGCCTTCTACGACACCCATTGGAAGAAATGGGATGATGCTATTCTTTTACGCCCGGCACCACACGGGACTGGGGGAATGAATAAAACACTAATAATAAATTCAAAACCGTAGTTTTTGATATTCCAATAACGTAGAATCACGTCTTTAACTTATCTTAGCATATGCCTCATAAATAATAAGTGGTAAGGTATCAAATATGGCAGAAATAAAAAGGTAAATCATTTGGTTTTCTATTGTAATCATGCAAAATAAGTTCAAACATATTGGACAGAAAGAAAATATCATGTCAGTGTGTTTGGGTGTCAAGAACGAATTTTATTTTATATTTGTTTGACTCGTAACCTGGCGCAGATAATCGAAAGCAATTTTTCATAAAATATTGAATCTTTAGCTTTGATCTTGTTATAAAAAAAATATTTTTCAGACGATTTGTTATTTTTTTTGTATTGACAGAAAAGTATTACCTACATTATAATTTAGTACCTACATACACAAACTACATAGACACAGGATAGTTAATCGTTTAAAAAGTTAGATTTATTTATAAAAGCTTATCACTAAGCATAATACTTTTAATAGATTGTTTAAGTCGAAGCTCACTGTACCTACCTATTTAAGGGAACCTGGGAGTGGGAAGGCCTCCCACTAGGTTGACCGATGACCTTGTGAAGCCCGCAGGAATCCGCTGGATGTGGGAAGCATAAGACCGGTCGAAGTGTAGGAGGCCTATATCCAGCAGTGGAAGTCTTTCGGCTGAAATGATGATGATGATGATGATGATGAAATAGGCAGGTACAGGGAGCTTCAATCTCGACGCAAACAGGTGCGACGCGACACGACTCTCGTAGAACAATAGGGTATTACACTCATTTTTGAAAAGTGCCCTAATTAAATTCTAAAGTGCTAATAAACCACAAAAAAACACAACATTTTTATTTAATCGATTAGTGCCGTAAAAATACATTTAAATTTTACATTTTCAAATTTCGCGCGTAATTTGACGAAAACGCTGGACGCAGTGGACGCCATATTGGTCTGTGGGTATGACGTCAGTTTGCTAAGTAAATAAATGCGCTGATATTTTCTATGACAATTGTTTCTAATTGCAAAAAAAATGTTATTATTTTACTTATCGTTGGTTTTCTGTTCCTGAATGCAAAATATTATTTAAATAAAAATTACTTTGTTTACGAAAATAAGAAAAGCACAAAGTTGTTCAATTGACATATGTATGACTATTAACATGGCGGCTACTATTTCATGCTGTTCAAAAACCGTTTAAAAAAACTGATATCTTTGAATTGAATTTTAAAATTTATTTTGTTATTTCATGAACTAAACCTAACATTTTCCGACTGCATTTTGCCCAATCTATCTTAATAATATTTTTAGATTTTTTCTCAAATAGAGTAAAATACCCTATTTCTATGAAAACTTCATGGATATTGTTTTACAAGTATCGCGTCGCGTCTGTCTGAAGTAGTCTTTAAGTCAGTATATTTAAGGTCTCTTTGTCCATTTCAGGAACTTTTTACGAATGAAAGATTCAACTATTATTCTTCTTGAATCGTTTAATCATCTTTTCCGACATCCATCATAAAGGATCTCTTCTGTAGATAGCCTCTGAATATCTTTTCATCTAACTAATCTAATCTAACTAGCCTGTATTGTCCCACTGCTGGGCAAAAGCCTCCCACTCCCCTTTACACACAAATCTGTCATTTGCTAGGTGCTAGTCCTTTTGGAAGGTTTCCAAGCTCCTTCCGCCATCTTCGTCTCGTCCTACCGCGATAGAATCATGAGTTTAGCAAGACCATTGAGGTAGTTCTCTTAACCCATTTGTCATCAGACATGTGGCAGACATGTCCGGCCCAGTCCCACAAGCTGAGCGGCTGTCTAGGTAATGACCGTGATCTTGGTTTTGGCGCATAGTATTGTGATCGTTATACGCTCGATGGCAAACCTCGAGCTTGGACTTCTGCTGAAGTGTCAAAGACCAGGTTTGAGCACCATAATTATGTGTGAATTTCATAGATTATATTTTTATCGATGTTTTCTTGCACAAAATATTGACACGATACTCATACAAGTATGCAGACAAAATTGTAGAAAAATAAGTACACGCGTGCCATCTTTCCAAATTCCTAATTTCTGCTCGTTAGTAATAAAGATATTATTAATTCAAGGATATATGGCGACCTTGGCTTGTATAGAAGTCTATTGATCATGTGGATTGTTATGTCCTCAATTTAGGACTAAGTATCATGACAACACAAAGGGTGCCAACGTGTAACGGAACCCAATTACTAAGGCTCCGTTTTTCGTCCGTCTGAATGTCAGCGAGCTGTTTCTCTTGAACCGTACTAGGTAGGCTGTTGAAATTTTCACAGAGTGTGTATTTATATTGCCGCTATAACAACATATCTTCTTCTATATATATAAAAATGAATTGCTGTTCGTTAGTCTCGCTACAACTCGAGAACGGCTGGACCGATTTGACGAATTTTGGTTTTGAAATATTTGTAGTAGTCCAGGAAAGGTTGAGAAAATATAAAGAAAATTTATATAAATAAAATAAAAATATGTTTGGTTGTCTCACAAAAAATTCAGAAATGCTTTTATCTGTGGTACGAAGTTTGCCGGGTCAGCTAGTATATTTAGGTCTAACATAGGTAAGGTAATTATTTTATGGCCTCGATTTAGCAGTTCAGCTCTTTTTTTATCAAATTGACTACCGACTCAAAATGTCCGTATAATTAAATCACAACTGTAATTCATAAAAAAAAGTTGTAAGAAATGGCAATAACACGGCAAGTATACCTACGTACTGCGTCAATTTGAACCAATTATTTTTCCGACTGTACAAGATTATAGAGCATGAAGTACCTACTCGGATCAAGCTTACAGTTATTTCAGGTTGGAGGGTAATTTTAACTTAAATATCTGAGTGATGCATGGTCGGTCAACACTTCAGTTTTATTACTTTAGTATTGAGCGAATTTTGTGTCAAATTAGACGATGTGTAAAGTAGTATTTATCTGTATTGCTTCAATTTGATTCTGTTTACCTATTTTAGTCTGGTAATTTTATTCTGGGTGCATCGTTTTCACACATAATCATATAATGAATGTACTATGCTAAATATTGTACTTGAAACATTTTAAAAGTGTTGGTAACGGTGGAGTTACTTGGCCATTCTTCTCCATACGAAACTACATTTTGGAAGGGGCGACTAGAATCAATTCTATTTTAATGCAAATGTTGACGTTCAAAAGTGCCTTTTAAGTGCCTATTTGGAATAAATGCTTTGACTTTGACTTTGAGCAGTGTTTACGGACTTTTTTCGCTGACCATCCTACTGACCTATGTTTTTGCCCACACACATTACAGAGAAGAGTCTAAATTCTTCTTATCCATATGTGCAAAGAGTTTTGATCACCATAGAAGAAATCACCTCTAAACATCATGATACTGACATTACTGACATTACCTTATTACATAAATCGGTTTATCGTAAGAAAAAATCTACATCTTTTTAATAAAATAAGTGATAGACATCGTTTTAATACTAGAAACAAAGACAAAATAGATCACCCATTTTTCAGATTAGATACAAAAAATAAAACAGCTGTTCCATACATTTTGACCGCGTAAGTATTGCACTTTTCTATGAAACAGCTGATTATTTTTGTAAAACCAACGAAAAATTTCTTCTAGAATGGTATGCTGAATTCATGGTTAAAGTTTGCGCACTGAAAAATTTTTATCCTGTATAAAAAAGAAAATAATCTTAAGGTATCAAAAAGTTTGTCCGCAATTTTTTTCTCTATTTCCTAAATTATTAATTAAATAATAAAAAAATATCCGAAAACCTCCACCATCGGTTGCTAAACTTCAAATATATCTCTTTTGGTGACCGTACATGTTAAGACTCACACTTCTCTTCTCCACATACATCAAGGTAGCTGTAATCTAAATGTAAGTAGAAATCACGGCAAATGGACGCGTCTAATTAACTCGAGCTGGCAACGTCGCCATGAATCCTTCGCCTTGACTGCAGGCAGGGCTGCACGGTCTTACATTTACATAGGTAACATCTGGTAGTTACATAGATATGGGGAAATTGTTCATTGATGATTAAGGTACCTTTCTTTATCACAGAAGTTGGTAGACTGGCTCAACTAGCTGAAGATCTGATTAGAAGCTATGACTCCGGTCAGTCTGGGGTCTGCTGGAAGAAATTTCTAATGAAATAAGCTGTACTTTTGTGCTCTTTTATCTATGTGTATTTTAAATCGACTTTACAAGAAAGAAGTGGTTCTCAATTCTGTTGTTTTTTTTTTAGATTTGAAAATTTAGTTTTGGAGTTGAAAGGGAGAGCCTACCTATCGAGTGGCCAATATAAATCTGGTCAAGTTCTGATTAGTGGTTTTTGAGTTAGCTTCAATTATACGTATTTTTTCACTTAGTTTATGTTTTTTTTTTTGGGTGGGAAATCATCAAATAACTTCGCCCGGTCTGGGTGGAGCAGAAGGGCGTGTTAGACTTTTACTGACTAAAACCCACCCGTGTTCCCTCCCTCAGTTGCCTGTGTGCTAGGGGCCGCGGTATCTCTTTCGAACAACCCGCACCTCACTTAGTTTATGTTACAATGGATTCAGTAAGTATAAGATTCTGAACGACCTATAATAGAAATTTTATCGGCGATTATTTTTAAAAAATCCGCTGTTCCATACATTTTACACTTTTCAATGAAACAGCAGATTTTTTTAAATGACTGATTAAAATATTCTACGCTAGTGGTCTAGAATCATGTGTTGAATTCATGGATACAGTGTGCGCGTCAATGTCCCTGCTACCCTGTATATGACAGCAGTGGTGATAAAATAAAAAAGTGCCTGCCGTCGAATAAAAACTGCTGTATTCCGCCATTACTGAGTCTTTTTTACTTCATTGATTTCCGATATTAAAATTTGGCGTTCCAAATTCATTCCACTCTTGCAATTAATATTCCCTTTGCATTTTGATTTTATAAAGAAACTTTTAAAGGCAATACGCGCAGTATTTCAACAAGGGATGAACTTTCAATTTATTTTAATTACATGCAGCTTTCAGCCCTGTAGTAGGTAGATTGGAGTAAAATTGATAGCCTGATTCATCAGGGGTGGTAACTGAATGGAAAGAGCCACTTTGTCCTACTGTATACGAATTCCTAACCAACCTAACCTAGCCTGCTCGATCGACCCGTGCGGCTGTTAGGCACAAGACCCACCTTTTTTTTTTGGGTGGGAAATCATCAAATATTTTCTAGCAGGGGCGTGTCAGATTTTTACTGACTAAAACCCACCCGTGTTCCCTCAGTTGCCTGTGTGCCAGGGGCCGTGGTAGATACCACGGCCCCTGGCACAACCCGCACCCCTTTTGGAACAACCCGCACCCCTGGCAAACAGTCGCTAATCATTACTTAACTTTAAGCAGCGTTTATAAATATGGGGGAGGAAGTCTGGGAGCCTGTTTTGAAAACTTTAGTTTACGCCGATATTATATTGAGGTAATATCAGCTTAATTCGGCCGAGACCCCCAGCGCAAAAAAAAATTCGTCAGTTATACAAAAAAATCAGCTGTTCCACACATTTTGACAGCGTAGGTACTGTACTTTCCTACGAAACAGCAGATTTTTGTTTTGTATAACTGGCGAAAAATTTCTGCAATGGTGATTCTAGAATGATATGCTGAATTCATGGTTACAGTTTGCGCACTGGATAAAAACTTATCCTGTATGCTATACAGTCACATACTATATAATATTATAAAGAGGTAAAGTTTGTGAGATTGTAGGGGGTAATCTCTGGATCTACTGAACCGATTTTGAAAATTCTTTTACCAACAGAAAGCCACGTTATTTGTAAGTGTCATAGGCTATATATTCACCCGAAAATGAGAAGACTTTTCCGTGGTAGTTGGATTTGCAAAGTAAGTCGGAGAAAAAACGGTTGAACGAAAACGTTTCTTACGAACGCTGCCTTAACGATGAGAGATATATGATTGAGTCCTAGAGAAAAGTTGTAGAACTTGATAATGCCTACAAAAAAGAAAACGACAGCATATGGCTAACTTTTATATTTAAGTCACAAACTCAGTACCGAACCACACTCATAATTTCATCACAAGTAAAAATGTTTACCGCCCAACGAAGTGGGCACGGGACAGCTAGAATATCCTTGTTTGCACTAGTAGCGCATGCGTGTCACATCCTATAAACATAAACATCGCCTTTAGCTTCATAGAAAATTCGTAGCATAATAAACCTATAATGTTCCCACTGGTGGGAAACAGCTGATCTACCACGCGGGCCCAGCGCGGTTTGTTAGATGTCACACGTCTACAAATTTTTGGTTCTAGGACTTGCCGGTTTCCTCACGATACTTCACCGTTTTGAGAGCAGTGGTGAAGTAACTATATACAGAAAGTAAATCACTTGTCTAGGGCCACTGCAGTTCAGAAAATTCATTGAAAACACTTTTATTAGCCGCTGTTGAATCCATTTAACAAAACAATCTAAAAAAAGTAACAAAAAAAACATTGAAATACAAAACCAGTGCTCAAAATAACGCCAGAGAATCCCAAACAATGTTACAAACACAGTTATTCTACACCACGCAAAAAGTGAAAAAAAAAAGATTTATGCAACCAACCGTTTCTATCTACGAATAAAACACACACAATATTTCGTCCTACCCGAAAAAAAAGAAAATGCACAAAACAGAACCTTATAATAAGTAGATCAAAACAAATGATTTCATTTACTACTAAATATATTCCACTCATTTTCGCAGGGATCGGGTAACGGCGCGGAAAAACTTTACCCGACCTTAGAGGGAGAAAACAATAGCATTCTACGCTGGTACGAAAGAAATGGGTATGTTTTTGTGTGTTTTGTTTTCGTGAACAAAGGGTATAACCTTGTGGAGTAGCTTATTGATGCCATACATTGTTCTTAAATGCGTAGCAGATGTTTGGTGTGTTGGTCTTAATGTTGTTAGGTTATTTTGTGAGGATCGAGCTTCTTTGATTCTGGCAGTCTTTGTTCTTTAACCAACTTCAAAAAGGAGGAGGTTATCAGTTCGACATGTTTATATTTTTTATTTCTTTTATGTATGCTCGGGCATACCTCTGTCATATACAACGTGTAACGGAAAGGGTAAATACATACCAAGGGCACGGCTTCTTTGGATGATATCAAACGATATTGAAAAGGGTTTTTAATCCTATATCTACATGTTCGGAAGTTATGAGAATTTTTAATACATTGATATCAGAAACCGAACTTTTCAAATTGAAATAAACACATCACTCGGAAAAGATTTAAGTATTGTGATATTGGCAAGTAACGTGGAAAGTTATTGACCTACGTAGTGCGGTGACACGTTTGTTATGATTTGAATTGAAGAAACATATGAAACCGAAAATTTGGTATCAATTCTTAGAGTTATTATTATTAATATTTTGAGCTGAAATTAAGTATAGTGATTCTATACCAGTTGTTATCTTTAGTGCTTAAGGATAGCAATAAGTTTTCTGTTACACCCTGTGTATGGACGGATATGTAAAATATACCTATTTTTTGTTCGAAAGGGGTTTATTTCGAAATGGTCCCATTTAAATTTCATACAGACCTGATGATGAGCTTCGGAGACAGACAACGGAACTCTTCTAAAAATGACAGCAAATCAACCGCGATTGCTGCTATCGCTTCAATAGGCATTGTTTTGATTTGATTGACTTTGAGAATACCTAAAGGATGATGAAATTTTGAATTGGTGTGGGGTAGGTACTATAACTACAAAGTGAAAAATTACTTTAATTTCGGAAGGCGGTGACAAAAAAATTTATACATATCCAAAGACATCGACTTCCGAAATTAAATTTTTACTTTGTAGTGTTTTTTCGGAAGTCGGTTTTTTTTTGGAAAAAGTTTTTTAAATCGATGTTTTCTGGTATTCTTAGATAGATGTATGTGGCAGAGGGTTTAGTAGATCTAGAATTGTTGCCAAAATATACTGGGGTGGGGGGGGTTCTGTAGTTTCCGCCCACCCATCATCATGCGTCTGGCGTATTCCCAACTATGTCATCGACAGCATACTGAGCTCTTTATGACGATGATCATTGTTGGATGACAGATGAATGCCAGTATTTTACATGGAGCGACGTTTTTCCTATGGAGTTTCTGCCTACCCATGGGGATAAGAAAGCGCGAGTTTATGCATGTATGAGACCCATAAAAAGGTTGTCATAAACTCTGAATCTCGCTTAAGGCCCTGGTTATTTTAAATGTACTAGTCGTATTGTCGTTATGAGCGATAATAGTTCTTACTGCAATCCGATACGGGTTAAAATCCAAGATAAGAATGCTTGGAAACATGCTGGTCCTGCTCCATAGGACAATCTAGAGTCTAGACAAAATCAAACTGGTTGCTAATTGAATTGTATAATTAATTATATTTATGACATTGATTTACACTCACTGATTACTTTAACTCACACACTGACTCATTACTTGTTAATATTGTAGGAAAATCGTACCTATACTTACTTTTACAATGTTTGTAAATGTGTGAACACCATGTATCTATCACAGAATTAATTTATCTGTATTGCTTCAATTTGATTCTGTTTACCTATTTTGGTATGGTAATTTTATTCTGGGTGCATCGTTTTCACACATAATCATATAATGAATGTAAATGTTGTACTTGAAACATTTTAAAAGAGTAACGGTGGAGTTTCTTGCCCATTCTTCTCCATACGAAACTACATTTTGGAAGGGGCGACTAGAATCAATTCTATTTTAATGTAAATGTTGACGTTCAAAAGTGCCTTTTATGTGCCTATTTGAAATAAATGCTTTGACTTTGACTTTGACTTTGAATCTGTTGTAATAAATTCGAATTATTTTTCAGATACAAGACGAAACTAATCCCAGTTATCTTTTACTTCCTTCTACAAACCTATCTAGACAGAAAACAGCAACAAAATACTGCGATAATTATAATAACGACCTCTTTCGATTCACTCGAATCCAACAAAAATACTGATTATTTTCCAATACTGCACAAAAGACGGCCATCACTTAAAGCTAACAATATTAAGTGCAAAAAATCTCAAGAAAACTGTAGAAAGCTGAGCAGACTTAGGCCCGTCGTCCACGACGCTTCTCATAAGTGACCAGTTACTCAAATCGCCAATAAGTAGGGGGCATTCTGACCAAAACTTACTATTTTTACACGCTTTATATTAGCTTCACTTGTATGTTTGTTTGTTTGTTTGTATGTAACCGACTCCTTTGAGCGCGATTTTGTCCCACTTTAAACGATCAGATTTCATTGAAACTTTGTAAACTTGTCGAGGACCGATGACAATTCAATAATTTAAAAAAAATGACAAAAAAAACATGTTTTTGTAGTTAGCAGAACTAAAAAAATAGAAAATAAATAATAGTTTAAAAAACTAAAAAACACGCTTTAAAAACCAAACTAAAAAGGAGAAAATAATGTAATTCAATTAAAAAGCGTGGGGTGCTTGACAGTAAGTGATTATAAAAATACCTCAAAAAGCACCCCACGCTTTTTAATTGAATTAAATTATTTTCTCCTTTTTTAGTTTGGTTTTTAAAGCGTGTTTTTTAGTTTTTTAAACTATTATCTATTACAATAGCTGCCCGTACACGGTACAGTTACTCATAAACTAGTTAAAAGTATCATCATCTGCTAATTCTTTTCCGTACTATGTTGGGGTCGGCTTCCAGTCTAACCGGATGCAGCTGAATACCAGTATTTTACATGGAGCGACTCCCTATCTGACCTTAACTAGTATGGGGCAGGCAGGGCACGAGCCCTGGGCGCTTATCGAAGAGTGGCGCAAAAAGTCGCCAATTATAAAATTAAAAAGTTTTTAACATCAATATTTAAAACATTTCATAGTCTTAACTATATCTAAGAAACAAACCACCCAGAAACACAACCTTCTGTTAGATTAGAAAATCATAATTGTTACAAAATATAAGAAACACCAAAAAATTTAAAAAAATTGCCATAATATGTCAGCTAGCACACGCTAATATACTAAAAAGTAGTAGGTAAATAGTTATTTCGACTTGGTAATTTGAGATCGCAACTCGTTACTTGTGTGTAGTTTCGTGGACAATGGGCCTTACTTCAGTCTAGCTTCGGAAAGCTTCGTAATACTTCGGTTCATTTCGCTGCGCTTCGCTTCATCCCGAACGGCTCGAATTAATGACGAAGCGGCGAAGTGTCATTGAAATAATTGACATGTTTCCGTATAGCAGACTCCTTTGAAAAATTCATTGCTCCATCGGTGTCCCTCGCTTGTTATGCACGTTAATCAGATTCAGACCTTAAAAGTTTCAGGATAAGGTGGAAATTGAAGGTAGAAATTTAATTATTATTTAAATGTCCTACGTTAAGACATTGGTCCCGGCTGTCATTTGTGGATCTTTGACAGTCGTTACGGGTCGTCAGAAGCCTGAAAATCTGACAACCAGTCTTACCAACGGGTATCGTGTTACCCAGCAACTGGGTTCTGAGGTCAGACAGGCAGTGGCTCCATGTAAAAAACTGGTCTTCAACTCCGGTTAGTTTGAAAGCCGACCGCAATATAGTTGGGAAATGGCTTGGCAGATGATGATGATGATGGTAAAGGTTCTACTACATACCAAAGCAGCAGTGATGGCCAAGTGGTAACGGCCACGGCTCGTGATTCGTAGGTTCGAACCCTAGTGTAAATTATCGTAGGTGTAAATCATTTCATCATCACTGCTCACAAAAACAGTAAAGGAAAATATCGTGAGGAAACCGGCATGTCCTAGAACCAAAAATTCGAAAACATGTGACATCTACCAACCCGCACTGGGCCCCCGTGGTGGTTCCTCTCACATCGAGGATGCGTGTGTCCCACCAGTGGGAACGTTATAGACTGAATATGTACATACGACTTCACATCAAGCTATAAATTTCCAGTATAAGGGTCATACCCAAAAAATTAAAAAAAATTGTTCATGCAACATAAAACCGTTATTTTTATATTATATCAAGATTAAATACATTTAATAGTTATTTTGTCTTGAAAACTTATCATCGTTCATTAAGAACTAGCGCTATACTATTTTTTTTCTGATATTTTATCCTTTTGAATGTGTAAAAATCTCCTTCTGTAGACTGTTCGGATGACAAATATTTGAGTTTAAGTGATGGTTAAAAATACATTACATACTTTAGATACTTTTATTTCGTTTCATTACATCAGTAATATTATCAAATATACATAACACAACGTTTTATAAAATATATGATTCTAAATTTTGAAATAAAACGAATAAACATCTTGTTCACAGATTTTAAGTCTACTTCTGTAGACATATAAAATAAGTCAAAATTTGCCAAAGATGAACGCATCGTTATTATTCTGCTTTTTGTGTTGGTAGCACTGTATTCTCTGTCATTTGCTTGGTTAGGAATTTAACTTAAAGTGCGTGTGACGTGAAAAATCCCAATTTTATTAAATTACCCAAGTTTTCGGTCGAGATCAGTGCTTCTTTCCTGTGCCAAGGATACCTCAGTAAGTACCCTTTTCAAATAAATAAAAAGATTAAGACAATATATGCGTTTGGGCGCGGTATGCAAATATCATATTGCTTAAATTCTAACCTCGTAATGTAGGATGCCATCTTTGATTTACCAAAATATGTCTCTCGTGTAGACATCTTTACTGTAGACTTAGTGTCTACAGAAGGGAGCTATGTCAACAGAAGTGAATTAGTAATGCAATTTCAAAATGGAGATTCTTTATTAGAATGTGTGTGTGCGTGTTTGAGTGAATGCGTGTTTATGTATGTGTGTTTGCGTGTTCGTGTGGGTGGGTGGCTGTTTTTAATCCTTTTTTTAGCCGAATTGGATGATTATTTTGTTTTTTTATGGGCTACTTTTTGTGCGATTCCATATGCGTTTTGTCTTTCACGCCAGATATGCTCATATTTTCTGATCACTTTTTTTGCATTCTGTTTTTTGCCGCTTTTGCCGCTTTTATGCATTTTGTTGCTTACAACGCATGAAGGTTGGGGTCTTTTGTTCCAGGTAGATACTATGCCACGAACGAGTCGATCAGGACAGTTATCCGAAGAAGAAAAAAAGAAGCGAAGGCGTGAGCAGAAAAAACTTAGTATACGCCAGGCTCGCGCAAAACTGGATGACACAGCTCTCGAAGAAAGAAGAAGGAACGATAGGGAGAGATATAACACAAATTTACCCACTTTTATGAAACATGTTGCTTATGTGTTGCATCAATTTAAGGCTATTCAAAATATAAAATCACAATTAACACCGATAGATGGACTTCTCCATATAAATTTTTTGGAAAATTATCAGTGCAAATACGGTCAAGAAATACAATCTGCTCACTTTGGAGGTTCAAAGATGCAATTATCCTCACACACTTCTGTCTACTACTCAACCCAATTAGAGCCTCCACACAATTATTCAGAAAGTACATCCTTCTGCACTGTATCAGAAAATGTAAGGCATGATCCAGTTCTCATCTGTGTTCATTTACAGGCATTGGTAAATAGAATAAAAGAGTTATCTCCAGCTTTGAAAAACTTGCATATTTTGAGCGACGGGCCTTCTACACAATATCGAAACAAATCCATGTTTCACTTGATAGCATCATACTTAAGCAAAGAATTTGGCGTTGATTCAATCATTTGGCATTATAGGGAAAGGGGACATGGCAAAGGTGCACCTGATGGAGTCGGTGGTTGCATCAAACGAAGTTGCGATAGCCACGTTGCAAGAGGTCATGATATCGCTAATTTGGATGAGATGATGTTATGCTTGGGTAACAATTGTAAGGGTATTAAAGTTTATAGGATCAATGAATCACTAGTTCCTGAAATCCAGCAACTAATAGGCGCTAGTACCACACGACCTTTCAAAGGTACGTTCGGAATTCATCAATTAACATGGAGTATTAAAGAGCCAACATTTATCCACGCGAGACGTTTAAGTTGCTTGGTGTGTGCCCCTTACCTACCAGATATGTCCACATTATGAAATGGGTCGAATCGAAATAAACCACATCAGGGATACGGTAATGCCTAGCACATCTAGAACCATGGCCACTCCTGATTCATCCTTATACAATTTGTCACCGGATTGCCTTGAACCTTGCCTTTATTCAGACGACTCTGAACCTTCTGAAGATTCTTCACAGAAAAAACGGCCGAAAAATTTCATGTGGGACGATTCTGACGTGGATAATATATTTTAATATTCTATTCTTTAATTTGCCCACAGAAGCATAATGTCTGTTCTGTGGACAAATTTTTCTAATTTTTTACACGAAATTGGTAAACATTTTTGATTATGATTTGTTAACGGGTTAAAGAGAACTTCATTTTAAGTTTTTTTTTCATATTTTCTATTCTTTATGTTATTGATATGATTATATTAGGCCCTTTTTTAACCGACTTCAAAAAGGAGGAGGTTATCAATTCGTCGGAACCTTTTTTTTTTTTTTTTTTTTTTTTTTTTTTTTTTTTTTTTTTTTTATGTATGTTCCCCGATTACTCGAAGATGGCTGGACCGATTTGAATTTTGTTTTTTTTGTTTGAAAGGGTATACTTCCCAGGTGGTCCCATGATCATCAAGTCAGGATCTGATGATGGGATCCTGGAGAAATGGAGAGAACTCTTCAAATTTTATAGGCACACAAAGCGATTTAGGTATTTTTTGGAAGAGTACTTTCTCAGAGTGGTTCCATTTCAATTTGGTGAAGATCTGATGAAGAACTTCGGAGATATGCAACGGAACTCCTCAATAAATGATAGCAAATGGACTGGGATTGCTGAAATCTCATCTCTGTCTATTGCTTACACCAGTTCATAACATAACATCACGCCAGTATGCTGTGAAGGTGTAAGCACATGTGAACCACTAAAAAGTGAAAAATAAAAACTTTTTCCAAAAAAAAAACAACCGACTTCCAAAAAAACACTACAAAGTGAAAAATAACTTTAATTTCGGAAGGCGGTGACAAAAAATTCAAATACAGCTCCAAAGACACCGACTTCCGAAATTAAAGTTATTTTTCACTTTGTAGTGTTTTTTTGGAAGTCGGTTGTTTTTTTTTTGGAAAAAGTTTTTTGTTCTATTCTGTAGACAACACGATCTCTTCTGTGGACGTAAAAAAACTAAAAACGTGATTTATTCCTAAAATATCCAAGACTGATCTCTAGTGATATTATTGTAAGAGTATTATTATCTAACTTTAACTAAATATAACGTTTCGTACCAATTCGTGCAGTTTTATTATTAATATTTTTAAATGTTCACTTTTTGAGTATGACCCATAAGCTGATATCGCATTGTATAGGATTCCGTACAGTGTGAGATCAGCGTAAACTGGAAATGAATCTGAATCTGGAAATGTATAGCTTGATGTGTAGCCATGTGTACATACCAAAGAGCTTTTTATACAGAAAAAGACAGAGCATTGATCTCAAAGATGTTTACTGTGTGTGGGCGATTTCAGACTATTAGAACAGGTGTGACGCGACAGTGCGACTAGTTCTACGATTGTCGCGACGCGTCCGTCGCGTCACGCTAGTCTACACGAGCCTTTACAAAAACCTACCACCAAAGTAAAAACAAAACCCAAATTACAAACACCACAATCAAGCGCTGTGAATAAGATACACAGCTTCCTTCACGCAATGAAAAGCGAATTTATCACTTTACAGCAGTAATAAAAGCATGCCACAGATAAACCGGTTTTACCCACTTTTTCCGTCATAAAACATAAGTAATCATTTTCGACGTTTTCCGACGAAGAACGGTAAGAACGTGAGGGTAGGTCGATTTTTTTCTATCTCTGGTGTCGGGTAACGCAGCTGCGCCATTGTTAAGGGCTCACTACATCAATAAGCCATTCTGGGAAACGGCCGTAAGGGGACGGTTACACTTGGGGTAATCTTGTGGAGGTAGAAATTGGTTGAGTTGATGAGAAGTTTTGGTTAGTTTTAGAGCGTAAAATCATACGCAGAGACATATGATTTTTTTCTAAGCACGAAATTCGTAGTTCGGGTTGAATTTACGGGCGAATGCTACTCCACCTAAGAATGATGACATCACGATTTGATATTTGTCCTTAATGTACTTCCAATGTTTTTTGCCCGTCCGAAAAAGTTAATTAATCGGGAGAAGGGTTCATCGAGAGAACTCAAAGAGGAGAACTGTTTCCCAGCTGTGGGAACTTTATAGGCTGGGTATTAGTAAATACCAAAATAACTGTAAAAAATAGGACGCAAACTTATAAAAACCAACGATCTTGTGCTTGGCTGAAATAAATAGTACTTTGATTTAAACTGTGGGTAAAACCAGGATAGTTGCCCCAGGGGTATAGTTGCCCTGATAGTAATTACTCTAGTTTCGCGGATGAATTGCATGCTATTTTATTAATCTGTAGAAAGACTCTCCAAATACCACTAAGTTGACCGTGTTGCATGTCTCTGTGCGATTGCATGGGAAGGCAAAATGCGATCAAAGTTTTTGCGGGATAGATGTCCTGTTTCTCGGCGGGGCATCTATCCTAAACGTAATTTATATGGATTAGGCAAGTATCCTCTATGTGGGATAGATGTCTCAAAATATAGAGGTCCACAAAAATCGCTAATACTCAGGAAATATTACAAATAATATTTTTAACTTTTCATAAATTTGTAGATACAAAACCAAAATCTTGGCCAGTTTTACAAATAAAGTATTTTGCTTTTTGTACTGAGAGTTATAGAGTGATATCAAAAAGTATAGCAACTACCCGGTTTTTACCCTAATAAGATAATCACGAAATACCACTTGAAATGCGACGTTGCCAGCCCGCGTTGGGTGAACGCTCTTAAGTCAATCTTCTTCCTCTCCTCTAGCTGTAAACTATAACCTGATTATGACTTTCTCACCACCGATGGGGCCGAAAGGTTATGGAGTGGCGATCGGAAGACGTAGAATTGGAAGGCCTCCCACAAGGTGGACCGATGACCTTGTGAAGGCCGCAGGAATCTGCTGGATGTGGGAAGCACAGAACTGGTCGAAATGATGGAGCTCGGAGGCCTATGTGCAGCAGTGGACGTCTTTCGGCTGATATGATGATGATAATAACGCAAAAAACCCAGTAGGAATGTATCATTCAATTCTTGCAATCATACGCAAATACATTTCTACGAAGAATTACGAAGAAATAAGGTGCAGACACATCGTTAAACCCACCAACTAGAATAAATAAGAAAATGTTTCTCCCCAAATCACCGTACATTGTGCACGGTCCCTAAATTCGGCACCGTATGTTTATTTATAGGACATTAGAAAAGACGAATTCACGTTTCGCCGGGATCCTTTTTGCAAGGCAGTTAAGTTTCAAAGAAAATGCTCAATTTTCACACGGTATATTGTCCTATAAATATTGGGTTATAGATTACTGAGACAATGTAATTTGATGGCTATATTGACATTAATATTACTGGTAGAAGAATCTAGAAGACAACCGCAACAAAAAAAGTGTAAAAGACGGCCGCACGGATCGATCTCTCTGGTTAAGCTACGCTTGCTGGGGTTGGTCTGTGGATAGGTGACTATCATGACATACCGAGACTCCTGCGTGCCTCGGAAAACACGTTTAGCCTCGTGGATCTTTGACACTCGTTACCGGTCGTCAGAAGCCCGAAAGTTTGACAACCAGTCTTACCAAGGGATATCGTGTTACCCAGTAAGTGGGTTGTGGAGGTCAGATAGGCAGTCGCTCCATGTAAAATACTGGTATTCAGCTTCATCCAGTTCGACTGGAAGCCAGCCCCAACATATTTGGGAAAAGGCTGGGCAGATTGATTGATTACTGGTTGAAGGTGGGCCTGGTGGGTGGTGACTGCCTCGTTGGTCTAGTGGTCGCAAGCGCTAGTGTTGAGCATGAGGTCCTGGACCTGGATTCCGGGGTTCGATTCCCAGGTCGAGCAGTCTTATTGGGTTTCCTATCTGGAATTTCTCAGTAATAGGCCGTTGTCTGGATTTGTGCTCGGTTGATGGTAATAGGCTCGCCCCCTATTACATAAGACTTAAACATAACTGGCGAAATGTGGGTGTACTATATGTGCACCTCTGAAAGGGTTGCGGCCTTCAGGGAAACAATGTGTGATGTTGTCTGACGTACGACGCTGACGGATTTTGGTAAGTTGCAATCACTTACAGAGAAAACAGCAAGTTTTTTCTTTTCCTTATTGGTCTTGCAGTGCCTTTCTCATTATGAAATTAAATTATCTATTACATAACCAAAATATTTTAATTACCGTAAACCACTTACTTTGATTCGCGGGATGACTTTGATCAAAACTTGCATTTCATATAAAATCACTAATTGCGTAAAACGAAACGCAACACGGTAGTTCTATTTTCTAGAACTGTCAAATCCTTTTCTGAGGACACGCTGGGAATTCAATAACAATTATAATTAAAAAAAAAAAATTTTTTTTCCTGTTGGCAGTATTTGATTTTTTAAATTGTATTGTATTTTGAATTTTTATAATTTGTATGGATTAATTTTTACTATCTGAAATAAACTGATTAATAATAATTATAATTGGCGTTACTTTGTAATCACGCAATAAAATAGGGGGGTATCAAAGTAACCCTTCATCCAAAGTATAACTTTGATCAAACAGTTTAATTATTTTTTAACCGACTTCAAAAAGGAGGAGGTTATCAATTCGTCGGAACCTTTTTTTTTTGTTTTTTTTTTTTTATGTGTTCCCCGATTACTCGAAGATGGCTGGACCGATTTGGATTTTTTTTTTTTTGTTTGAAAGGGTATACTTCCCAGGTGGTCCCATGATCATCAAGTCAGGATCTGATGATGGGATCCTGGAGAAATAGAGAGAACTCTTCAAATTTTATAGGCACCCAAAGCGATTTAGGTATTTTTTGGAAGAGTACTTTCTCATAGTGATTTCATTTCAATTTGGTGAAGATTTGATGAAGAAATTTGGAGATAGGCAACGGAACTCCTAAATAAATAAATGATAGCAAATGGACTGGGATTGCTGAAATCTCATCTCTGTCTATTGCTTACACCAGTTCATAACATAACATCACGCCGGTATGCTGTGAAGGGGTAAGCACATGTGAACCACTAAAAAGTGAAAAATATAAACTTTTTCCAAAAAAAAAACAACCGACTTCCAAAAAAACACTACAAAGTGAAAAATAACTAATTTCGGAAGGCGGTGGCAAAAAATTCAAATACAGCTCCAAAGACACCGACTTCCGAAATTAGTTATTTTTCACTTTGTAGTGTTTTTTTGGAAGTCGGTTGTTTTTTTTTTTGGAAAAAGTTTTTCACAAAATAAAGCATTTTTTTTTACGTATTATTACAGGAATCGAGAGTTATAAAAAACCGGTTATAGGAATTTTTTTGTACCTATTTTTATATAACCACAAGTTTAAGAAATATGAACCTTCAAAGTTCAATATTGATTAAAGTAACCCCGGTTTACCGGTACTGTTATCACACCATTTTTACGTGCTAGGCTGGGTGTACTCTTCCCAGACAGCAATCCTAGGAGGAAAATTTCATTTATAATATCCATGCTTATCTCATATCTTATCACAGAATAAGCAGTCCTGCTACAAGCTTCAATCTTATTTGCTTCCTAAAATAAATAAGTACAGGAAAAAATGTGCTAAAATGACTTTGCTTATTGTGGATGCGCGCAGTCAAACTGTCTTTAGATATGGACTTATGGTTCCATAATAACCTCATCATCTACCAACCTTTTTCCCAAGTATGTTGGGGGGTCGGCTTCCAGTATGGTTATACTGGAAGCCGACCCCTAAGCATCCGGTTGGATGCTGCTGAATACCAGTACATAGAGCGACTAGGGTGCCTTTCAGACCTCCACAACCCAGTAACTGGGTAATAACCCTTTGGTAAGACTGGTTTCAGACTTTCAGGCTTTTCACGACCCGTAATGACTGTCATAGATCCACGGATGACAGCTGGAAGGGTCTTGGTATGTAAAGATCATCACCCATCTATGGACTAACCTTGGCAAGCGTAGCTTAACCTGATCAATGGACAATTTTCTATAAACGGTTCCATAAAAACAAAGGTGTTATACAGAGTGATTGGAAGATGGGTGCAAAGCTTCAAGGCGAAGATAGTACAGACAATTTAGAACCATTTAAGCCATGGTTGTCTTAGACGAAGTCTTACCAAATATTTTTAACCAAATTTTTAAGTTTTTTTTTCGGAAATTCTCAAAATTTAATGTAAACTGCATAATTATGGCCAAATTGAATGATAAATGAATTCATTTTTTATTTATTTAATTAAAGTAATGTGTAAGCAATCAAGCAAAACATGTTTTAGGCTTCTGTGTCATTAGACATTTTTTTTACAGACATTTAAAGCTCAGAAAAAATAAAAAATTTGTACAATACGTCTTTTAAACCTTATTAAAAAAAAAAAATTTTGGTAAGACTACGTCTAAGACAACCATGGCTTAAATGGTTCTAAATTGTCTATACTATCTTCACCTTAAAGCTTTGCACCCATCTTCCAATCACCCTGTATAACAGTCTCATTGTCAAAGTCGACCCAAGGTTTAGTATGGTCTGTTCCTAAAATATCTTAGGAAAATGTAAACAAAAGGATCAGAAAACGTACCCGCGGGCGCCAATTTGTAGTGCCACTTACAAATTAAGTGCTTTGATTTGCTTGAAATCTTAAACCAATCCAAATTTAACTGAATAATCATGGACTGAGGTCAATTTTGTAGTTACAATTTTCAAATGAAAAACATATAACCACCTGAATTTTCGTCCATGATTATTCAATTATTATTAATTAATGTTCTTTAAACAATATTTGTTGGAAAAGTGGGGAAAAGTAATGATGAAACCTTCTTTCTATTAACAGATGAATGTGTTCGTTACCCTTTAGTGAGTAATTTCGAAAAAAAGTAATCTGTACTAAGTTTGTTTACACTTTCATCAGATAGTTTTGGAATGGACTATACATAGGTACGGGGTGGCAGGGACACCGACGCGCGAACTATAACCATTAATTCAGCACATGATTCTAGACCAACCTAGCGTACAAGATTTTCGCCGGTTATCAAAAAAAAACTGCTGTTATGTCTCATAGAAAAGTGCAATGCCTACGCAGTCAAAATGTATGGAAAGGCATTTTTTTTTTAAGAACCGGGAAAAAAAATCAATGTCGGTTCAGAATCATATACATACTACTGGATCCATCGTAACAAGCTGCACGTCAATAGGACATCAACCACCCTGTACAGTCAGAAAAAACTGTTTTGACCCTGACACATCCCCCCCAGTGGGTTCCCGCATTGTCGTTGCGGGGGGGCTCAGTAGCCGTGGTCCGCTCCCACGGTGAAGCGAAGAGGAACCCAAAGGTGGGGCTTTGGTCTCCAAGCCGACGACGTAGCGGCCAAAAAGTAGGTTGCGGTGAGGTGCACCGCAACTGAGGCGGGCCGCGATGTCGAATGGGAGGCATCGCGGCTGAGGGTTACAGGCTGCGGCGGAGGAGGAGTGCCGGTACTTTTGAGTAGCGCTCTTCCCTTCCGTGGCCTGGACGGGGCCGCCACCGTTTGATGGCGGACGCGGTGGGGCCACAGGGGAAGAGGAGTGTCGGTATAGCGTTGGCCGCTCTCCGTATCCCCTGCGGCCGAGAAGTGGTAGGCGGCGGGGCCACTGCGCTGACCCGTCGCAGGGGGCCAAGGGACCCAAGGGTGCCAGGGTAGTCTGGGGCCCTTGTGCTACTTGGTTCCTGGGGTGGTCACGGCGTGCCATGTGTCCTGGTGGCCGGACTGGTGGGGTCCGCAAGGGCCGATGCCTGCCAGGGGTGCGGGTTGTTCGAAAGAGATACCGTCGCCCCTAGCACACAGGCAACTGAGGGAACACGGGTGGGTTTTAGTCAGTAAAAGTCTGACACGCCCTCCTGCTCCACCCAGAGCGGGAGAAGTCATTTGATGATTTCCCACCCTGAAAAAAAAAATAAATACCTGACACATAATATGTTCTCTATCCAAGCAGAATATTTTTCTATATTATGATTCATAGGTATTATTACATAATCCCAAACATAACATATAAAGCCACTAAAAACAACCGCCAACCGCCGTAATGAGGTTTACACAATTCGACAATATTTTCATAAAAATCCATATCTTACCGATTACTGTCGGTAATTAGGCACCGGAGTGATCGTTAGGTGTACGCGTTGTACCGGTTAATTTGCATTGAGTATACCGCCTGTTTTTAATGCGAGGGTTGTGTAAGTTATTGTGGTCTGTTTTGTAGAAGAATAAAATTGTGAAGGAAATTATGGCGGAATTGTGGTTGTTTTTCTTTCGAGAATAAGGTTTTAGAAGTACATACATTATTCTGCTGGTTTCCCTTTAATTGATTTGGATGTTGTCTTCTTTTTCGTGTTGAAGGCACAACAGTTTATTTTTTAAGTGAAATCTTCTTTATGCGCGTTGAGCAGTTTTTGGGTGAAGAAAAATCATGGAACTCGCGTCATCGTCACTGTAGAAAGTAGTGTTCGGCGCTATGGTGACTTAACACACCTTTCTCGTATTGATAGGATGGTTTATGTGGTAAAAGTTAAAGTCTTGAATTTTAAGGGAAATAGCTATATTGAATCACTATAAATAACACTTAGATACAGGAAATGGTAAAACTATATAATTAACTTATTGGTAAAAATGTATGGTAAAATGGTTATGGTTATGGTATGAGTACGAGGTGTCTCTGATGAGATCTAAACGCGAACTGGCCCACGATTTGGTGGACGAGCGAATGTGCATTCTTGCGTTCGATGCAATTATGCATTTTCGCTGTGTTCAGTTAAAACTCGAACAGTCACCGAACGCTTTCAGAACAATTGAAGTGAAAACTTCAATTGTTTTGTAAATAAGTAACTTGTGAATATTTCACGCTTTCAAAACAATTGAAGTGAAAACTTCATGGTGAAATATTCACAAGTTACTTATTTTTCACTTCTATCGGCAGTCCCCAAAGACTGCCCCGCATGTTTTTTCCGGACTTTAGGCCGGCTAAGATGGAGATTCACAGATGACTCCGCCTTTTTTAATGAAATCCCCAAATCATCAAATAACTTCTCCAGCTCTGGGTGGAGCGGGAGGAGTGTCAAACTTTTACAGACTAAAACCGACCCGTGTTACTGCAGCTGCTTGTGCCAAGGCCACGGTAGCTCTTTCGAACAAATCCGCGACCCTGGCAGGCATCGGCCCTTGCGGACCCTTTCAGTTATTGCTGACATCTCTTTGAGGTGCGCGTGAAACACAACGCGCCGTCAACCCTGGTCCGGACGGTGAGCTACCCAGTGGCCAGGAGTTCGCTATGGACTCCCGACGCCCAGGGCATCTCTTGCGGCGGCTAGGGGCATGAGGGCGCAATCTTTGCCTCTCCCTTACGCCCTCCGCCTCCTCCTTCGCGAGCATTACTGCTTCGCAGAAGGAGGTGATGGCTTTCCATGTACTCTCGCTCCGTACCATGGCCTGGACCAGCGCAAATATATTTGGTAGGTTTTACAAAAAAAAATCAGCTGTTCCATACATTTTGACTGTGTAGGTATTGCACTTTTCTATGAAACAGCTGATTTTTTTTGTATAACCGACCAAATATTCCATACATTTTGACCGCGTAAGTGAAACAACTTTCCTATGAAACAGCTGATTTTTTTTTTTTTATAATTGACGAAAAATTTCTGCACTGGTGGTTCTAGAATGATATGCTGAATTCATGGTTACAGTTTGCGCACTGAATAAAAACTTTTCCTATATAAACATGTCGAATTGATAACCTCCTCTTTTTTAAGTCGGTTAAAAATGGTAGTAAAGCTCGTTTGTGTTCGGAAATGCGATGATTCCCGAAGGATATTAAGAAAATAGTTACGTAACTCACACACAACAAACAATACAACATACCTAGCTTCAGCTATTTCAATAAGCAGCAGTATCAATCAGTACGTTCATTGTCGAGGAGTGGTGACCACGACCGGTATGCGACCACAACTGGTCGACGTTAGCAATCGCAATGCTGACGGAATCCCAACTATTTCAGACATGACATGTATTATGTTCACGTGTAAACTGTATTGGGGTGAGTAATGGTGTGTAACATTCTATTATAGATGAAAAATGGAAATATGTGCGCGTATAGGTTTGCATACGCTTGTTGTAGTCCAAAAGTTGACGTAAATTCATTATTAGCACAACCATATTTCGCATAGTTAGAGGGGTCAGCAATACAAATTTCCTTAATTTTTTTAACACGGTTTTGTTAGCTTCACATTTTCTTCACGCTTTTGGTATCTATCTATCTATGTATGTAACGGAATCTTTGAAACCGATTTTTTACCCAAAAAAACCATTATAATGGTCAATCGAACCAAAAATTCAAAAATAAGTAATAGTTTAAAAAACGAAAGAACACGTTTTATTAGAGTACCCATTTTTTTATCAGAACGTTGTAAGGTAAATATTGTTACGAGCTTCGGGTTCGTGACAATTAAAAACTGCCAATATAAATTACCAAAGATGACACTTTAATTAAACACACTAATTACAAAATACAATTTCACTACTGATCACTCTTAATCTCACTTAAGATCGCTTACGATGTTCTCGCTTGTATCGCTTGACCAATACTCCGGGTCTTGCTCTGTTCCGGCCTTTTATAGGGCCCTAAGAACATTCGAGAAACGAAGCATCTAGAATCTTCGAGTACATACCGGCCCCGATTGAACAAATGTTGATCATTCTAGAAGATTCTGGTATCGAAATTGCTAGATAGATCTTAACTCAATTAATTCCGCTACTCGATACTAGATGGCGCTAGTGGTAACTAATTACTTTAGCTTTAGCGCGTAACAATATAATAGGTTAGAGTACGCGGCTGTTAATTAACCAAAACTTGTGTGATAGTGTCTTTTTTGACCTCGGTGTGCCATATTTAATAAACGTTACTTTTCACAAAGATATCTGCTACAACTTTCATTCAGGTCCAAAATTTCACAGTCCAAGACATTCAGATGCTAGACAGTAGTAACAAATATTTAATTAAGCGAAGTATTAAGCGAAACTAAGTATTGAACAAGTACGTCGCGTCCGTCGCTGGCCGGGACCCCATTGAATAACTGATGACCCTCAACTTGCCAACTTGATCCAGCTTAACGTGGAGAAATGAGAAGTAGGTATAAAGGTGGTATGTCTGGGATTTTGAAGTCCTATTGTTTTTCTGGTCGATACGGAAGCGAATTAATTCTTCGAAAAAAAAATGCGGTTGCAGGGGATTAACAAAAAGATTAAAAGGTATTTGTTGCAGTGGAAGCCTTTATTTGCCTTTCTTTTTGTACGAGTAGTCTGTGGGTGTCATATTTGCAGAAATTGTACAGCGCTCTCCGCGTTCAATATAATAACGCGCTGAGGGCGCTGCTGCGGCTGCCTCGCTTCTGCAGCGCATCGGGAATGTTCGCGAGCGTCCGCATTGACTGTTTTTATGCCAGCATGCGCAAGAGGGCGACCTCAATAGCGAGTAGAGTGCGGGGCAGCGGCAACAGTCTTCTTACCGTTGTAGCCAACAGGTTGGATGGGCCTTTCATGCGGCATATGGCAGGCTTTACATTTTATTATTTTATTTTATTTTCGGAAGGCTTACAGACTAATTACATCCTAAAAAACAATAATATAAAACTAAATTGCTAATTACAAGCCCCCACAGATAAATACAAAGTTATTACTCCTTCGTAGTAAAAATTACAAAATCACAGGCACATATATGATTTCTATTATTTTAGTTAATCCCTCATAGTTATAATAATAATTCGGACCAGAAACAATTCAAATACCGGCAGGTGCATCTTGTACAAAAAATGGCTTTGCCAAGAGCTCCTGAGTGTACTTGCATTGGTGCAGAAAAGGTCAATGCCTTCCTCACAACAAAAAATGGCTTTGCCAAGAGCTCCTGAGTGTACTTGCATTGGTGCAGAAAAGGTCAATGCCTTCCTCACAACAAAAAATGGCTTTGCCAAGAGCTCCTGAGTGTACTTGCATTGGTGCAGAAAAGGTCAATGCCTTCCTCACAACAAAAAATGGCTTTGCCAAGAGCTCCTGAGTGTACTTGCATTGGTGCAGAAAAGGTCAATGCCTTCCTCACAACAAAAAATGGCTTTGCCAAGAGCTCCTGAGTGTACTTGCATTGGTGCAGAAAAGGTCAATGCCTTCCTCACAACAAAAAATGGCTTTGCCAAGAGCTCCTGAGTGTACTTGCATTGGTGCAGAAAAGGTCAATGCCTTCCTCACAACAAAAAATGGCTTTGCCAAGAGCTCCTGAGTGTACTTGCATTGGTGCAGAAAAGGTCAATGCCTTCCTCACAACAAAAAATGGCTTTGCCAAGAGCTCCTGAGTGTACTTGCATTGGTGCAGAAAAGGTCAATGCCTTCCTCACAACAAAAAATGGCTTTGCCAAGAGCTCCTGAGTGTACTTGCATTGGTGCAGAAAAGGTCAATGCCTTCCTCACAACAAAAAATGGCTTTGCCAAGAGCTCCTGAGTGTACTTGCATTGGTGCAGAAAAGGTCAATGCCTTCCTCACAACAAAAAATGGCTTTGCCAAGAGCTCCTGAGTGTACTTGCATTGGTGCAGAAAAGGTCAATGCCTTCCTCACAACAAAAAATGGCTTTGCCAAGAGCTCCTGAGTGTACTTGCATTGGTGCAGAAAAGGTCAATGCCTTCCTCACAACAAGTTTCGTTAAAACTGCGACTGGCTCTATGAAAGTATGCATTACGCCTATAATTAGTGTTTGCATAAGGTACTTGAAGAAGTGGTCGCTGTCGCAGCCCCATCTGATTAGTGCGAATCTTTAATTTTGAAACAAGTTCAGGACAGTCAATTGCACATGCACCCGCATATCAGGCGTGGGGCAGGTAATTTTTTAAGTAATTACCATTTTGTTTTGTTTGCAATTTATATATATAATCTTTATTTGTTTTTAATTAATTTGACAATTTTGATATTACACATATCACGCTACGACCCTAAGGAGCCGAATAAAAAGAAAATAAATAATAGTTTAAAAAACTAAAAAACACGCTTTAAAAACCAAACTAAAAAAGGAGAAAATAATTTAATTCAATTAAAAAGCGTGGGGTGCTTGACATTAATTGATTATAAAAATACCTCAAAAAGCACCCCACGCTTTTTAATTGAATTAAATTATTTTCTCCTTTTTTAGTTCGGTTTTTAAAGCGTGTTTTTTAGTTTTTTAAACTATTATTTATTTTCTATTTTTTAGTTCTGCTAACTACAAAACGTGTTTTTTTTCCCATTTTTTTATTAGTAAATTGTCATCGGTCCTCGACAAGTTTACAAAGTTTCAATGAAATCTGACCGTTTAAAGTGGGACACAATCGCGCTCAAAGATTCCGTTACATACATACATACAACCCGAGCTAATATAAAGCGTGTAAATTATTTATTAGTGAGAATAAAATAATTATTTATAAATATTATAAATACGGGGAATCAGAGTTCGATTTCGGAGAGGGAGCCTGAGAAACGGCTACCAGAACCAAGGAAGGCCGCAGGCGCGCAAATTACCCACGGAGAGTTACATACTGACATACTGACATACAAGTGAAGCTAATATAAAGCGTGTAAAAAAAGCCAGAAAGCGCAAGACAAGTTCAAACCAGCACGCGGACGATTTCACGGGCAGAATCTTGTTGTTTAATATTGTGCGGTGGTCCTTCTAAAGGTGCTCTTACACGGGCAAGTTTTTGAGCAATGATTGCTCGACAACACTAATGGATCAATCAGGATCAATTAAGTGGAGCAATCTGGAGCAACAACAATAAATTGCGGATATGTTTCGGGAATATTGCTTCTGATTGCACCATATATTTCATGAGTGGCCGAGTATCCAATCGATTTAGAAATTTTTAGTCAATTTTCTTTGTAACTCGTTTTTACCTACGTATAACGTCTCGTTTTTGCGAGAGGAACTGGCCGGGCGGCGGAGGCGGCCGAGACTGTATTGCTTAGTTTTTTTAAGTTGCTCCATATTGCATGGTATTGTGTGACCGTGTCTTTGAAAACAGGTTCGAGACGTCACAGTTGACAAGAATTGACCAGGATAGAGCAACTTTAGTTGCTCGTGTAAGCGCACATTAAGTGCGAGTCAAACATGCACTTGGCCGATTTTTACACGACTGCGCGGCGCATAGGAGGGTAATGTGTTTTTATCACCATTCCCAGCTCCACAGCCATCTTTATAACCCGCATTAACCCGACACTTGTAGTTCTCAAAGTTGCCAGAGTAACGAGGATTGTTCAGAAGAATACCGCTGTTCCTAACATAAACAAAATGTTCATAATCTGAATAAAAGTAATGCTAATACTGTAGTATGTTGTGTTTAGTATGCCTTAGGAGTCGGGCTAAGAAACTATTGTTTAAGAGACTGCAGTACTAATATAACAGGGTTTTTGGTTTATAGTTTTGTTCCAGTTTTTCTGGTGGAGTTAGCAATACCATTACCTGAATTTAGGCAAGACCTGATGTAGGCTACCTTCTGCATTCCCCGGTTTCTAATGGCATATTAAGCTAATCTATGAACTGATGGGACCGCAAAGGCCGATGCCTGTCAGTGGTGCGGGTTGTTCGAAAGAGATACCGCAGCCTCTGGCACACAGGCAACTGAGGGAACACGGGTGGGTTTTAGTCAGTTAAAGTCTGATAAGTCCTGCTCCACCCAGAGCGGGAGAAGTTATAAGATGATTTCCCACCCAAAGAAAAAAAAGTTAATCTATGAATGGTAGCTATAGGTATTACATCAGGTCTTTGTTATAATTTCAGGAGTTGGAAGGTTGCAAGAGTTGGAAACTGGTGGCCATGGAAAAGGATTAATGGAAGAATTTGGAGGAGGCCTTTGCTAAGCAGTGGGCTAGTAAAAAAAGAGATACATGAAACACATGTTTAACGCGTGGGAAAACTCGCGAACTCTCGGTTGTTCGAAAGAGATACCGCGGCCCCTGGCACACAGGCAAAGCTGAGGGAACACGGGTGGGTTTTAGTCAGTAAAAGTCTGACACGCCCTCCCGCTCCACCCAGAGCGGGAGAAGTTATTTGATGATTTCCCACCCAAAAAAAAAAAAAAAAAAAAAAGTGATGCCAATTGTATCTATGCATATGTCTTGGCCATATCGTAGATTTGCTCACTTCATGAAATGCTCAAGAATTTCATGAAATGGTCGCATTTCATGAAATTCTCGTCTTCTTCTGGTTCTTATATTACAGAAGAAGACGGTGGACGTCAGGTTGACGGATTTCTGTCTGCATGGTTTAAAGGAATCTAACCAAACCGAACCTCGGGGTGCCCCTGACGTCTACCGTCTTCTCGAGAAAAAATTCTCGAGCATTTCATGAAGTGAGCAAATCTACGATATGGCTTTTTTTTGGGTGGGAAATCATCAAATAACTTCTCCCGCTCTGGGTGGAGCGGGAGGGCGTGTCAGACTTTTACTGACTAAAACCCACCCGTGTTCCCTCAGTTGCCTGTGTGCCAGGGGCCGCGGTATCTCTTTCGAACAACCCGCACCCCTGGCAGATCTACGATATGGTCACGACACATACATAATATTTCGTGCCTGTGCTGTTGACCATGACTGAGGATATAATATCTCGTATGGAGCTAATCCCGCATCAGCAGACAAGCCACAGTGTATAAATGCATATATGAAATTAAGTGTCGGTGTTGTTGACCGCTTAGAAGTTCCCTCGCTTATAGCCATCCCTGGGTGCTGCAGCACCTTCATCTGAAGCCAATCTTGGCTGTAGAATCAAACAAATGCATTGTCTTCAAAACTGAACCAACATGAAACATTTAAACTCCGTAGGACAAGAGGAAGTGATTTTAATTCAACTTGCAAGATTTGACCCGAACAAACTTATATCATCATCATCATCATTTCAGCCGAAAGACATCCACTGCTGGACATAGACCTCCCCCAAGCTCCTCCACTTCGACCAGTTGTGTGTTTCCCGCAACCAGCGGATTCCTGCGACCTTCACAAGGTCAGCGGTCCATCTTGTGGGAGGCCTTCCAACGCTGCGTCTTTCGGTACGTATATTAACAACATATATATTACATAATATATTAACGGTGTGAATGGGCGTTTTGTTGTTTGAATGTCATGGTGAATTAAATACCCTAAATGTTACTCAATGTTCCGTGTGGTGCCGGACGTAAAGAATGGCACCATCCAATCTGTCCCCGTGGGTGTCGTAGGAGGCGACTAAGGGACTTACTAGAGAATGGGCAGCAGCGTTCTCTATGCATTTTACCACCATACTGCGATCGCCAACCCGCCTGCCAAGCGTGGCGATTATGGCAAACCCCCCCCAAATTGGGAGAGGCCTATGTCTAGCAATGGACGTTTTTCGGCTGAAATGATGATGATGATGAATGTAACTATATTTTTTGGCAATAGTACTATTGGTGATGGTGGATTGTAGCCCACTCCCTGAGACTGGCCATGCCTGCCTGCCTCCCATGGCCTGTGTCCCAGCAGTGGGAAAATTATGATGAGACACGATTGACTGTGCCAGGGTTCAATTGCGGTAGAGTTCCTTGTGAACCTCCGCAACGAAGCCGGTAAGAGTCGTGTAACATGGTGCCTTCGCCACTGGTGCCTTGCTCTTGTCATGTGGTTCAACAGTTTATATGGCCCTCAATTACATGAAAAAATCCGTTTGCTTTGCGTTTGCGGGTGAGTTTGTTACACCACTTCTTTTTCCCAGCTAAAGCACAAGGAAGAGGTGAAGGCCGGGCGTTTTGGTGGATGGTCTTAATAAGACATACATAATATGTAATTTTGACGTTCAAAAAGTGCTGACTCTCGCCTGAGTGTGCCTAGTTTGAATAAATGTTTTTTTTTTAATATTGATTTTATCATTCCAACCCATCAAAGTGGCATTGTATATGTTTAATAAAAATATGTCTATCCCAAAAAAGTTTAACATTTTTCAATAAATATATCAAAAAACTATTTTCTTTTGTACAAAGCATTCAGTTTGGTTATAAAGCTCATGTATACCATTTTATAACTTTGTAGGTACTTAGGTATTTCAGCTATTTAAATCAGAAAGTCTTTATTGCATATGGGTTATGAATATCAAAGTAGGTACCGAAAGTAAACACAAACATCAGAATTTTCATAAGAACGCGATTTCAGTTTAAAACTTTGTAAAGGTCATTTTATACAAAACTAGCCGTTGCCCCGCGACTTCGTTTGCTCGTATTTTGTATTAATATGAACCTTTTTAATACACATATTCAGGATGAAACACAGCCTTTGCCTTTCTCCAGGTCACAGGCTACCTATATATGTCTATCATAGTGATCATCATCATCATCATTTCAGCCGGAAGACGTCCACTGCTGGACATAGGCCTCCTCCAAGCTCCGCCACTTCGACCGGTTCTGTGCTTCCCGCATCCAGCGGACTTCTGCGGCCCTCACAAGGTCATCGGTCCACCTTGCGGGAGGCCTTCCAACTTTACGTCTTCCGGTGCGCAGTCGCCACTCCAGAACTTTTCGACCCCATCGGCCATCTGTTCTGCGTGCATTGTGCCCTGCCCACTGCCACTTAAGTTTGGCAATTCTTCGGGCTATGTCGGTTACCTTGGTTCTCTTGCGGATCTCTTCATTTCTGATTCGATCACGCAGGGTATCATAGTGATCGGTTCAGTGATTTAAGCCTGAAAGAGTAACAAACAGACAGTCATTATCGCATTTATAATATTAGAAATGGAGGTCCAAATTTGCGTTTCCACTCACATCAAAATTATATTATTTCTGGGCGAATCCCACAAAGTTAATTTATTTCTGGGCGAATCGACAATTCCACATCGACAATTCCGATTTGAACGACACGTTTTGAATAAAACGTTAAAGGAAACAACGAAAACTTAAGGGCCTACGTCCCGTTTGGTAGCGTAACACGGTCACTTTATGAACCGTACTGCTCATTAACGGCTTGTCTTGAAGATTTGAAAAATATATGATTTTGCTATAGATTCATATTAATCATTTTGCCGAAGGTACTTTTTTTGTATGGTTAATACTTTTGCTGTAAAAAAATATTTTCCAACACGCAATATTTTGGCTTCTATTCCATACTCCTATTAAACGGCTTCGTTATTTGGAAAAAAAAATACACTGAAAAATAGATAGTTAGAGGTACCACAGAATCGCTAGAGCACAATTGTAAATTAATCAACATTTGCCAATGAATATCCCCATTTTGAGATAAAGGCTCAGAGGTGTCATGTGCGGGCGCGGGCGGCAGTCGTGCTTTAGCATTCAGACGGGAGATGAGGATACTATGGGCCTTAAGGAAAAAGTACACTAACTTTACTACTTTAAATACAAAAAATACCAGTAACCTAATACGTTTTTTTTTTTGTGTCGATTCCCCCACAGATAAATTGACTTCATGCGATACTCAATGTCGTTTCGGCGGGTATAAGAATTTTTACTAAGTATGAATCCAGACTCTCCAATAAACTAAATCTAATTACTAAATGAACCTCGTATATTTAAAGTCCTGTTTAAAAACTTAAGTACGAGTAAAGTCGCACTCATTGCCGACGTTATAAAGAGCTGAAGCAAACAGTATCCTGACTCACTCGCGCAATTTATCACGTGATAATAGTTGTCTAGGTTTTATCTTCTTTTTGTTTACTGCCGACATGGTAACTTGGAACAACAGAAGGTTTAATGTAACCTGTTTAAAATCACGCCTGCCTCCTAAGTGTTCAGCAGAGGTGTAAATATTTACTATATAGTAAAGCCACATTTCGCCAGTTATGTTTAAGTCCCATATAATAGGGGGCAAGCCTATTGCCATCAACTGGGTATGAATCCAGACTCCAGGCCAAAAGAAAAAAAAAGCCCAATAACTCTTTGCCCGACCTGGGAATCGAGCTCAGGACCTCGAGATTAGCAGTAGCGCTTCCGATCACTAGATAAACGAGGCAGTCGTTTAACATTATTAAAAAGATAGTTTTCAGCGAAAGGTCTCGTGGCTTAATAATAATAGCTACGCTTGCCGCGGTCAGTTCGTGGATGGGTGACCATGCATTACATATATATATCATAAATGACTTCTTTCTCTCTCAAAGTTTAATAAAATGCTGAAAAAAATCTAAAAAGTATAAAATAAAGCTACTTACACCCATTCACACGCGCAACATACACATACACACAAACACACCACACCTCACATCACAATCACTCACACATACATATGTTCATTCACAGATGCACACACGCATGATAGTAATTAATTTATGAATGAATAATATTTTAATGCTTACTCATAGTAACACTTACTTTTGCACCGCACTATACTTGTAACGGCAGCTTGATCACGGTGGTGCTGGTGACGGAAATGCTTATAGCACAGGAGTCCTCCTAGTTTAAGCCCAGTTACACATGTTTTGTATCTTGCCAGTTACTTATTAGATCTAATTGTAAATAGGTTTAAGGTACGCTTGCCACGGTCAGTTCGTGGATGGGTGACCATGAATTACATATCGAGACTGGTCCGTTCCTCTGTAAGCACGTTAAGCCATTGATCCCAGCTGTCATTCGTAGATTTTTGCCAGTCGTTACGGGTGGTCTGAAGCCCAAGTTCGACAACCAGTCTTACCAAGGTGTATCGTGTTACCCAGTAGTTGAGTTGTGGAAGTCAGATAGGCACTCGCTCCATGTAAAATACTTGTATTCGAGTGCTTTTTTTTTTTGGGTGGGAAATCAACAAATAACTTCTCCTGCTCTGGGTGGAGCGGGAGGGCGTGTCAGACTTTTACTGACTAAAACCCGTGTTTTCTCAGTTGCCTGTGTGCCAGGGGCAGCGGTATCTCTTTCGAACAACCCGCACCCCTGGCAGGCATCGGCCCTTGCGGACCCCCCCATTTGGTGCTGACATCTCTTTGCGGCGCGCGTGGAACACAACGCGCCGTCGACCCGGGCTTGATCCTTACCGGACAGCGAGTTACCCATTACTCGCCGTCCGCGAGCCCGCGCCTACGGTGGCCGGGAATCAGCCTGGGATTCCCGACGCCCAGGGCGGACTGCATCTGGTTAGACTGGAAACCGCGCCGAACATAGGAAAAAGGCTATGCTGATATCGTAGTTCCTCGTTTTCAGAACAGTGGTGATGAAATTATTTACACTAAGTAAAGGGCCTGCCTGGATTCGAACTAACGACCTACAACTCCTAGTCCACATTTTTTCCATACAAACTTCGGGAGTGTTTTACTCCACTGTCTGACATGGCACATCCAAAGTAAAATATGATATCGTTTCATCTCATTATTAATATTGTCTGTACGAAAACAGAATACTAAAATAAAAACCCATTAAAAAGTTAGGATCCAACAAAGATTCGTTTTTCTTGCTAATTTTACTTAACTTTGGGCGTGTTTCAGTAATAAAAGATGTGTAAAATCTCCAAAACCAAGTCGGTACCGACAAAGTTCAATTATCGAAAAGTTCAATAAACTTTATTGGTCATTGATTTATGCATTGGCTTTTTCATAAAACCCGATCTACCAAAGAACTTTTCTTAATTTTTTCGCAATTTTTGTACTATAAAAAACTTTTTCCAAAAAAAAACAACCGACTTCCAAAAAAACACTACAAAGTGAAAAATAACTTTAATTTCGGAAGTCGGTGTCTTTGGAGCTGTATTTGAATTTTTTGTCACCGCCTTCCGAAATTAAAGTTATTTTTCACTTTGTAGTGTTTTTTTGGAAGTCGGTTGTTTTTTTTTGGAAAAAGTTTTTATTTTTCACTTTTTAGTGGTTCACATGTGCTTACCCTTTCACAGCATACCGGCGTGATGTTATGTTATGAAGTGGTGTAAGCAATAGACAGACATGAGATTTCAGCAATCCCAGTCCATTTGCTATCTTTTATTGAGGAGTTCCGTTGCCTATCTCCAAAGTTCTTCATCAGAACTTCACCAAATTGAAATGAGACCACTACGAGAAAGTACTCTTCCAAAAAATAGCTAAATCGCTTCGTGTGCCTATAAAATTTGAAGAGTTCTCTCTATTTCTCCAGGATCCCTCATCAGATCCTGACTTGATGATCATGGGACCACCTGGGAAGTATACCCTTTCAAACAAAAAAAACTAAATCCAAATCGGTCCAGCCATCTTCGAGTAATCGGGGAACATACATAAAAAAAAAAAAATGTTCCGACGAATTGATAACCTCCTCCTTTTTGAAGTCGGTTAATGATCCTGCACTCACTCAATAACGTTTTGCGTGTAGTATAGCGTCTAACTGCTCATCACTGATACTATCTCTGTCGGACACGAAGCCTGGTGAGACAGCGTGATTTTTAGCCAGGCCCACCAGTGAGTTCGAGCCCGCGACTAGGTTCCCCTTAAGTGGGGGCTTAACTTGGTAGCTCGCATACATCAATCTCCAAAGACATTGTGGGTTACATACTATTGCCTGAACCGCCAGTCTTTGAAAAGCTTATCTCCTTCATCTGGGCTAGATCCTAGAAGCAATTTTCTATAAAGGCTCGATATTTTAAATTTCCGGATGTTATAAACTTGTGACTTGCAATCAAAGCGAACCTTCTCCTTTTTCTCTGTACCCTGTAATTTCTGTGTAACGTCTCCCTGTTTCCTGGAACTGTGTTTGCAGCAGCTGATTAACTGCATAAAGCTCGGTGTATATTATCTATATTATTTAAAAGCTTCTAGTGCTAAGCGCCACCCTTTGCCGGAGAAGTTACTGTAAGAGAGCAATCTGTAATTGCTTAGTTTTAGTTTTATCTTTGTTACATTTTCATACCGTATTTATATCAACACAAACGCATAAAGACAAGTACTTAATAATTAAAACTACGATATACAAAATAAATACAAAAACAAAAGGACACTTAGGCGTCGAAGTATTCCTCCGTATTGCTGTCATCAGGAAACGTGCCCAGAAGACTGGCAGCATTGCCACGTTGAATGGCAATGCTAATTTTATCTTTTAGTTTGATTAACTTGGTACTTTCAAGATTATTAGACGTATGTAACATTATGCTTGTTTTTTATGGGTGTAGGCCGAAATCCTAGGAAACAGCGTGAAGGCACCAGAAGACAACGAGAGTCTGCGAGAGCCGATTTCTATGAATTTTTCATGGATTTTTCTCTAATGGAGTGTGTCGCGCTTGTCTGCAGAAGCCTTAAGTGAAATTCTTTAATGCACCGGTAATATCATTGCTAATATACCTACATAATAAAATGCGAAAATATGTCTATTTACAGTGTGTCTATTTTTACACGCAAAAACCAGCAAAACCACTCAACTGATCCATATTATGTAATCTGAGAGATAAATAGCCTGGCAAGGACATCATATTAAACTACTTTCCATCCTGGATATTGTTGAGAATGAAATGCACCGATCCCAGGGTGGCTTGACCAGACTCGATTAATCGAATGTACCCGAAAATTTGCACTAGCCCCTGGAGCCTCATGCTTCATGGTGTTACAGAGGCCATTGCATATCAAGAAGTAGACCGGGGGGCGCGGTAATGGTCAGGTAGACGTGCCCTTAGGATAGGAAAGGATTGCGAGCCTACCGGGTATACATCCTTGAGTAAGCATTGGACTAGTGGAGAGATGGGTGGTATTTATTTATAGAATCTTTTCACGATGTCGCCGCATGTTTATTCAGGTCGTGCTTCTTGGGTACGTTCAACTTTTTTCTTAACTCTTTTCTATGCCGTTGCTTCTCTATGTTCTGTGTTGTTGTTTTCATATACGTCTTCTGAGTTCTAGCCGCTATCAGTTTCTTGTTTTTTGTAGATATCGCTAGCCGCTTTCTTGATCTTGTTTCTGTCTCCAGCCGTGTCGTTCCTAAACGTATTTTTATGAGAAAATTATGAAACGCTAAATAAACACATACGAAGTCTTGGTACTTATACGTATTAGAAAGCAGTAAATACAATAACAGCGAAAAATACACATAATTCACAATGCAACTAACATAGCACTAACATGACTAGTTTTTTTTTTTATAACTGACTTAGAATGTCTATTTTTAACCCCCGACGCAAAAACGACGGGGTGTTATAAGTTTGATTTGTCTAGAATCGTCCATTTGCCACTCTGTATAGCAATACTACCCCGCACCCTAATTGCGTAACTCACGATTAATCATAATTTGTTTCGTTTTGAAACAGATGGCTAAACCATTGCTTCATATGTTGGAAAAATGTGTCTGCTCAACAATGTAAATAACGCAAAGAATATTGTTGAACTGTCAAAATGAAACAGATTATGATTAATCGTGTGTTACGCAATTAGGGTGCTGGTGCCTAAAATAAGTAAGTTCCAAAGTAGCTAGATATCTCTCGGACGAACTCTTATCTTATCATTAATCTTTTCAGAAAATGATGCATAGACATATAGATTGGTTGCGCCAACATTCTAATATGATTGACATTCGTTCCTAGACCCTTCATTCCCTTTTCCCGCACATACCTCGTGTGTATGAAGGAGTGAATGAGAGCATTCACTCCGCCATTTTTCGCGAAGAACGTTACTTCCGGATTGAACCGCTCCGCTAACGCATGGCGGATAGCCAGCTCCGCTAAAATTATTGAAAACTGTGTAATAAGACTTATAAACGACAATTATTTGTGTTTGTGTAACGTGTGAGGACAGTAACTGGAAGTTCAGCTGCGCCTGAACCTGGATGAGCTGGTGCACCGGCGAAGACGGCGAAAGCACGTGTCTCCCGTAAAGGTTTGTGCATCCCTCCCTAATTACTCGGGTTGTATTCTATCGTCCAGAACTCCTAGCAACTCGAATTACCTGTCTTCAAGCGTCTGTCAATCGTTTATACCGCACCGCAAAAAATACAGTCCACTAAATTGGCCACAGCGCCACCATTTTCTTTGGTCCCTCTCACCGGATAGTTAGGTATTTGAATTAGTTACATATTTGTTATAGTTATTGTATTAGTATTTATTCCATAGGGAATAAACGCACCGCACCGCAGTCATATACCTAACGCAATTTGTTGTTTGTTTCGCTGCAAATCGTTCATCTATTACCTACGTACGTAAGCAGTACTTACATGCGTAGATATAGATCGCTCGATTACTTATTCATTCGGAAGTCAAAAAGTATTAGAATATCAGAAACAGAGACACAACGTCGGTAGTCGTAGATTTCTCCCGCAGTTCGTTTTATCTACCTACCCACTTGTACTTAGATATTGCCCGCGTCACTGTTCTCTGCCGCTAATTAGCAAAATTAACTTTATTTGGTTTGTTGGCCGCTCTGATAGTGAGTGTCATAATTGTTCACCATGTCTCCAAAGGTCAACAAAGTTGAATTGAAACTTTTATATGCTAAAAGAGACATGCTATTTTCCCGCGTGCAATCTATTTGTGATAATGCACTTAAAACGGGTGATCTAGCCATTAGAGATTCGTTCTTATGTTCAGTGGAAAACTTGAATAGTTCGCGCACGGAGTTTGAATCCGTAATTCACGATATTAACGTTTTAGAGTTAGAATTAAATCCAGAATACGCTGTGAGTTACCAAGCTTTGGCGTCATTTGATGATTTATTCTGTCGCATTAAACGGGTCGCGAGAAGCTTGGAGACGCAGTCTGTCCATCAGAGCCCGGCAAATCACACTCGCGATCGACCAAGATTACCGCCCATTCAGATACCTGAATTTAATGGTGATATTCGCAATTGGAATCTGTTTATAGATAGTTTTGAAAACATTATAGATAGGAACGTCTCTTTGACAGATCATGAAAAATTATACTATCTAGTTGAAAAGTTAACTGGTAAAGCTAAAAATGTTTGTGCCGGCATTACTTTTAGTGCTGAAAATTATTCATTAATTTTAAAAACATTAAAGTCTAAATACGAAGATAAGAGATTAGTAGCTACCGCATATTTAGATCAGTTATTCGACTTGAAAAATATTACTGTTTGTAATGAACCTAATTTAGAGAGGTTTTTAGATACTTTTGCATCATCTGTTCGAGCAGTAAAGAATCTGAAGGTCGATGACCTCTGCGACTTTTTGTTTTTGTATTTGGGTTTAAAGAAATTAGATGGTGAAACTGTTCGTTTATTTGAAATGAACCATGGCAGTAGTAAACTGCCAAAATTCAACGATCTAGAATGTTTTGTTCGAGATCATATTAAAATATTACAACGCACTTCATCCAACCATGAAGTTACGAAGAAAGTAGTTACTAAGTCCGACCGTCGAACGGATGCGCCTTCGAAGTCAACACATACGTATGTGAATACCGCGTCTACACCTGTACAATCTATTTGTTCTTTGTGTAAAACTGAACATTCGCAATTGTACAAGTGTTCCGGTTTCTTAAAATTAACGCCTTATGAACGTTATAGGTTTGTTCGCGACAACAATTTGTGTTTTAACTGCCTAAGTGACAAGCATCGGGTTACGTCTTGTAATAGTAATCAAAGTTGTCGTAAGTGCCCTTCAAAGCACCATACTTTACTCCACAGGGAGAAAAGTAATAACATTGCCGCATCCAATGTGAGCACAGCTGGTTTATCAAACGGTGACACGTCGTTGCCGCCGGTCAGTGCGGACTCTGCGGCCGCTCAGCCAGTGCGCGCCGCCGCTGCTCCGCCAGCTCGCGATGTTGCCTGCGCGCAGACCGCCTTGAATGACGTCACGTTGTGTTCGATGTCCGGAAGCAGTGCACGTACTACCGTGGTGCTCGCAACCGCTCACGTTATTGTTAGCGATGCATTAGGAAATCCGTGTCCTGTCCGAGCGTTGTTAGATTGCGCTTCGCAGAGTAATTACTTAACAAAAAATTGTTGTCAACGCCTTGGGTTTAGTATTAATAACCAGCCAGCCCACTCAGTAGTTAAAGGGTTCGGTGGTTTAAAATCAACCATTCATGGTTCGATTAAAATTAAATTTGCATCGCGTTTTAATTCCGATATCTGTTTTGATATGGATTCGCTTATAGTAGATAAAATTACGGAACAATTACCTACTGTCCCGGTTGACACGTCTTTGTTGACCAAGTTTAAAGACCTACCGTTGGCAGATGAATCTTATGGTGTCCCTGGAGACGTCGATATGTTGATCGGCGCATCGATTCTCCCGCACCTCCAGCTATCGCGTAAGGTTCAAGGTCATTCTTCGTACCCCGCACCGCACGCCCTAGAAACAGTTCTAGGTTTTGTTATTGTTGGTTCCGCACCCGCACGTTTAAATAGTTACTCGACTGTGTCACATTGCTGCACTGTTGAGCCGCCGCTGGAGTCTACCATCCGCAGATTCTGGGAAATTGAAGAAGTCAATGTCCCGCCTATCCTAAGCCCTGATGATAAGGTGGCTGAGGAGATTTATTGTCGCACGACTACTCGAGATAATGATGGTCGTTATGTTGTCGCCCTTCCATTCAAGGAGGATATTTTTTCACTCGGTGACTCCTACGCTTCCGCTGAAAGACGCTTTTCTTGTTTAGAACGTAAGATGCAAGCATCTCCGAAGTTGAAGCAAGCCTATGATGATGTTGTTATCGAATACCTAGATAAAGGATACATCTCACCTGCGCCCACCGCCGAGACTGACGAGACTCGCAATCATCCATCTTACATCATTCCGCACCACGGAGTTGTTAGAGAAGACAAGCTAACTACTAAGCTTCGTGTGGTTTTGGACGGCAGTGCTAAGACTAGCACTTCTGTATCGCTCAATGATATTTTGTATTGTGGTCAAAACCTTCAAGGTAACTTGTTTGACATTATTGTAAATTTCCGCTTGTTTGCTGTCGCGCTTTCCGCCGACATAAGGCAAATGTTTCTTTCTATTGGTATTCGCGAATGTGACCGCAGATTTCAACGTTTTTTGTATAGATTTTCGCCTAAAGAACCTTTGAGAGTTTATGAGTTTAATCGTGTTTGTTTTGGGCTTAAGTCGAGTCCTTTCCATGCTCTTCGCACTATCAAGCAATTAGCCGCTGATGAGGGTGAAAGATTCCCGAAAGCGAAAGACACTATTGAGACTGGGCTATACATGGATGACTTTGTTTATAGTGTCGCCAGCGAGGCAAAGGCCGTTGAGACCGCCGCTCAAGTGATAAGTCTTATGAAAGCCGGTCAGTTTGATCTTGTGAAGTGGACAAGTAACTTGCAGACAGTTCTAGATTCAATTCCACTATCACACCAGTTATCTTCGGTCAAGGAATTTGAAGATGATGATACGCACAAGGTTCTAGGCTTAAGTTGGTCGCCCGCGTCTGACATGTTCAGTCTTAAAGTTAGTTCGACTCCGCAAGTTTGTACTAAGCGCATTATCCTGTCGTGTGTAGCACGTATATGGGATATTATGGGATTTGTAGCTCCCGTCGTTTTATATGCCAAGTTGCTTATAAAGGAACTTTGGCTTTCCAATAGTGATTGGGACGACCCCGCGCCCGACAATATTGTTAAATTGTGGGCTCGCTTTCGGAAGGAGCTTCCATTGCTCAATAAAATAAAAATTCCACGTCATGTTGGTATATTCTCAGACAGTATAGTTACTGTTGTAGGCTTCGCGGATGCCAGTGAGAAGGCTTATGGGGGAGTAGTTTATTTTCACGTTTTGAGTACTTATAAGGTCTCGGTTAGTCTTATAAGCGCTAAATCCAAGGTCTCCCCTCGCAAGGTCGTTTCTCTAGCGCGCCTGGAGCTGTGCGCTATACTTTTGTTAGTGCAATTAATCAGCTCTATTGTCAATGCTTGTAGGCACCGCATTATTATTGATAGAATTATGGCTTTTTCTGACTCTACTGTTGCTTTGTGTTGGACACATTCTTCGCCCCATCGCTGGGACACATTCGTCGCTAATAGGGTGGCTAAAATTCAGTCCGAATTACCACCACAAAATCTCTTTCATGTTGCTGGCACAGATAATCCCGCCGATTGTCTCTCCCGTGGATTGCTCCCTTTTCAAATTTTAGATCATCCGCTGTGGTTCTGCGCTCCGCCTTGGACTCATAGTGTGCTTGAAGAATGGCCGGTTAGGCCATTTAACCCAGCTTCCGTTTCAGAACCACCCGAGGAGAAGAAGCATTCGCTTGTAGTTTCGGTTCCACGTGAAGAGTCGATTATTTTTTCGTTGTCTAATCGCGTCTCGTCTTGGTCGAGACTTTTGCGTTGTGTGGTGTATGTCTGTCGTTTTCTAAAACTGTTACACACACGCGGTAATGTAACCGCCGCTGATCTGGATAAAGCTGAGTCAGTCGTGCTTCGTGAATTGCAGAGATTTTATTTCGCTTCAGAATTTAGTAGTTTAGAGTCCCATAAAACTTGTAGTCGCGCTTTTCAACATTTGAAACCTTTTTTGCAGAATGGTCTCATTCGAGTAGGTGGTCGTTTGAGAAATTCCGATTTAGGATTTGAGCAAAAGCATCCAGTAGTTTTGCCCCGCAAGGACCATATTTTAGATTTGATTGTAGATTATCATCATAAGGTGAATTGTCACGCAGGTCCGGATTTGTTGATGGCTATCCTTAGACAGAAGTATTGGATACTTTCCGCTCGCAATTTGATTCGCGCCAGAGTGCACAAATGTGTGCCCTGTTTTAAGCTTCGCCCGCGCTTTATCGCGCCTGAAATGGCCGATCATCGCTCTTGCCGTGTTGTTCAATCCGCTAAACCTTTCGTACACACCGGTACCGACTTCGCCGGCCCGTTTAGGGTAACTATTACCCGGGGTCGTGGTATACGCTCCATGAAAGCTTATGTTTGTCTATTTATTTGTATGACAACTCGTGCTGTTCACATAGAATTGACCGGTGATTTAAGCACGCAAAGTTTTATGTCCGCTTTTAAGCGTTTTTTGTCGCGCCGTGGTCCCGTCAAACGTTTATATTCGGACAACGGCACTAATTATGTAGGAGCTCGCCGTTGTATCTCGGAATTACACGAATTATTGCGGTCAAAGTATTATCAGAGTGAATTCGCTCATGTTTTGGCCGAAAATCGTATTGAATGGCATTTTAATACGCCCGCTGCTAGTCACTTTGGTGGTAATTGGGAGGCTAATATTAAGAGCCTCAAGTCGCATCTGTTCCGCGTCGTAGGCGTACAGATTCTCTCTTATGAGGAGCTGAGTACTGTACTCGCTCAGATAGAGGCAGTAATGAATACTCGTCCACTGTGTCGAACTTTATCTAGTGACCCGTCGGAGTCTTTAGCTTTAACGCCGGCTCATTTCTTAACCACGACTCCTCTTAAGTTTTTTCCCGCTATGGATGTTGATGAAGACAGACTGCATCTCCTAAAGCGTCACGCTCTTTTGGATAGATTAGTTCAATCCTTTTGGAGGCGTTGGAGAACAGATTATTTGCACACGCTGCAGTCGCGTCAAAAATGGAATACTCCATCGAATCCAGTCACCGTTGGTACTGTGGTAGTTTTAATGACCGAGAATGCGCCCCCTCTACACTGGCCTCTAGGTGTAGTGGAGGAAGTTTTCCCTGATTCAAAGGGAGTAACGCGTATAGTTAGAGTCAAAACCGCAACCGGTTCGTATGTACGTCCGGTTATTCGCCTCTGTCCTCTGCCTAATCAGCAGCAGGTTTCAAATTAGTTTAGTAGTTATAGTAACGCATTATATATAGTTTAGGAATAGGTTAGCAGTTAGAGGTTACAACTAAATTTGGTTATTTGATTAGTTTAGCTTATTGTTTTTGAAGGTAACCCTTCAAACCGGGGGGGAATGGTTGCGCCAACATTCTAATATGATTGACATTCGTTCCTAGACCCTTCATTCCCTTTTCCCGCACATACCTCGTGTGTATGAAGGAGTGAATGAGAGCATTCACTCCGCCATTTTTCGCGAAGAACGTTACTTCCGGATTGAACCGCTCCGCTAACGCATGGCGGATAGCCAGCTCCGCTAAAATTATTGAAAACTGTGTAATAAGACTTATAAACGACAATTATTTGTGTTTGTGTAACGTGTGAGGACAGTAACTGGAAGTTCAGCTGCGCCTGAACCTGGATGAGCTGGTGCACCGGCGAAGACGGCGAAAGCACGTGTCTCCCGTAAAGGTTTGTGCATCCCTCCCTAATTACTCGGGTTGTATTCTATCGTCCAGAACTCCTAGCAACTCGAATTACCTGTCTTCAAGCGTCTGTCAATCGTTTATACCGCACCGCAAAAAATACAGTCCACTAAATTGGCCACAGCGCCACCACCCATCACACCAGCCATCACAGCCATCACCCCATCACTCACCATCACCATCTGCAGCCCATTCACTTTTCCTCATTCGTCTGTCATCACGACACCCTTGGGATGACAGACTTTCCTCTTACAAAAACTGGACAAGGAAAACAATGAAAGCTTCAAGAACCATTGATTATTTTTGATCTATTGTATATAGTTGTTTCTGTATAAGCAATTTTTATAGCAATCCTATTGTGACTGCAAAACTTTAATTCAATCGTTTATTATCTGTACCGTTTTAAAAGACGGCGGTAGTTTATTCGTTTAAGGAAGTTATAGACTAGTTAAAAACGTATAAAATGTTAAATTAGGATGCTAAAACTTAAAACCAAATGATGATAAATGATTTCGATTTTTATAGGTAGTTATTTTATGAGGTCATTGGTTCTTTTGAATGAAAAAAATGGCAGTGATGTTAATTGATGGTAATAACACCGTGTTATGTTTTTATTTCAGACTCTGCACTACTAGAAAATATCTCGACAACATATGACTTTAGGTCACCATATCCTTAGACATTTTTTGTTTGTTTAAATGTCCTCTACCTATATATGCAAGTTTTTTTGTGCGCCGCAACTTTTCACGAAGAAAATCAGGCGAACGGAAAAGATAATTTTTAAACCCTTTTATAATAAATCACGCCTGTTTTTGGGAAGGGTTAAGCAGAGGTATAGTACTTTTTTTTTTTTGTTTGGCATCTCGCAGTTGGCCTTGAGAGGCCGTGACTGCTCAACCGGGCTTTCCTGGGGCTGCCACTAAGAAACTAATCTTAACGCCTCCAGCCAGGGCTTACAAACTAAATTTTACATACTAAGCGACTGCACGCTGAGGGCACCCCCTGTGGGGTACGGACCTCGGCTCAGGGCGTCACTGATAGGGGGACAGCTATCGTTGGGGACAGGCTGGATCAAAATATTGGCATTATTATTGATCGGGGAATTTAAAGCTACTGGCTCAGCTGCGGCGCGGGCTGGCGCTTCAACGAGCAAGGGTCGGTCGGGGGAGGTATAGTACACTCACATTTCGCCAGTTATATTTAAGTCCCGTGTAATGGGGGGGGGGACAATACACAGTACAACAACTTTTATAATTTAAAACTAAGTTAGTTTCTTTTACATGGTAAAACTATGTAGGTATATTGTAATTAAGGTTTGACAAAAACGAAATTACTGTGGACAGAAAAAAAATTGATAACCCTAATGCTTGCAAAGGACATGAGTTTGTTTTTCTGTTGCTTCGGTTAAAGACATAAACCAAACCCTTATTAAATTAGGTGTTCTTAACGATGATACTCAAGTATGTAGTTAGCTACTTTGATACAAATTTTATTGTAAAAAACTGGATTAAAAAAACCTATTATCGAGGCTAACGCAAAAACTACCCGAGCAAAGTTAATAAACTTTATATAGGATTGTAGCGGCACTACAGAAAATAATTCGCAACAAAAATCATAAAAACACAAAAAGAGAAGTGGCGCCATCTACAATGCCACATGCGAACTACGCAAGACACACGTCACACAAAATCCTGCATTGCGCAATCAGAGTTTACCGCACGACTCGCATTAGTACAACATCCCGACATCAACCGTCGGGCATTAGCGCACCAGACACAACACCCGTCTGGTCGGAGAATCCTCCCCTTTTCTATAGAGTATGAGTGAACTATACACCCTGTTCCTCATACCTCTATAGGACCACCCCTGACAGAAACCCTATGCACTAAAACAAGATTTTTTTAAATCAATCGACAATTCCCGGACATATCGATGAACATACATAAAAAAATGGAACGTAGAACCTCCTTTTTTGAAGTCGATTCAAAACAGTGAGATCTTATGATTCAGAATGTCGAAATACATCGAGATTAGCTCTTAAATGTACCATCTAAGTATGATAGGAGGTGTGATAATAATTAAAGGTCAATTTCACACTTCAGCGGCTGGTTAATTAATAAGATGGTGGTCCGTGACCAAACTAACGACATAGGTAATTGCTATCATCTTCATTAAATAGCTTAAATATTAGACGTGCGTCATACTGGTGGGGTGCTTTTTGAGGTATTTTTATAATCACTTAATGTCAAGCACCCCACGCTTTTTACACGCTTTATATTAGCTTCACTTGTATGTTTGTTTGTTTGTAAGTTTGTATGTAACCGACTCCTTAGAGCGCGATTTTGACCCACTATAAACGGTCAGATTTCATTGAAACTTTGTAAACTTGTCGAGGACCGATGACAATTCGATAATTTAAAAAAAAAATGAGAAAAAAAAACACGTTTTTGTAGTTAGCAGAACTAAAAAATAGAAAATAAATAATAGTTTAAAAAACTAAAAAACACGCTTTAACATGCTTGACATTAATTGATTATAAAAATACCTCAAAAAGCACCCCACGCTTTTTAATTGAATTAAATTATTTTCACCTTTTTTTAGTTTGGTTTTTAAAGCGTGTTTTTTAGTTTTTTAAACTATTTTTTTTAGTTTGGTTTTTAAAGCGTTATTTTTAGTTTTTTTAACTATTATTTTTTGAAGTATATTGCTAATCCATTGTTTTCCATTGTTTGATGCACCGGGTGACGTTATTACGTCAAAGGCGGCTGTCATTGAAAACCAGCGTTGGGGCTCTGTCTTACATAGGGTCGCAGCATAATGCTGAGCGATAGCCGTTTTGCGTGGATGTGACGCATATTTCCCCCAACCTTTTCTTATTTTTTGTGTTCCTGTTCTATTTTGCGTCATGTTTACCGCAAATAAACGTATTTTCTTTCTTTCGATATGTTCTACAACATTTTGTCAGCTCATTAACGTAAATAACGCAATGAATGTTGTTGAACTGACAAAATGAAAGCCATATCTACTGTTAGTGTCTTACGCACTTACCTACCCATCGAATGATTGAATGTAAACGGGTCAAATAAAGTATGTAGGGATCGTAATAGGTGGAGTTCTGTAGTTTCTGCTTACACCCATGAAAAGAAGAGGTGAGTTTATTAACCCACTTCAAAAAGAAGGAGGTTACCAATTCGACATGTTTATATGTTTTTATTTGTTACTAGCTTTTGCCCGCGACTTCATACGCGTGAACTTTAGAATCAAGTAGATAATCATTTTTTTTTGATAATATATAGCCTATTTTTTAAGTTAGACCTCTCGGAATACATCATTGAAAACTGCATTCAATTCCATGCAGTGGTTTTTGCGTGATGCGGTAACAAACATACAGACAGACAAGAATTCTAAAAATCGTTGTTTTGGCTTCTGTTGCTCTAATAAAGACCCCCCATACTATTTTTTCTTCAATATCTTTAATGTACAGACATCGGCCTGTTACAATTTTATTATATGTATAGATGTATGTTCGGGCATATCTCCGTCATATATCAGGATTTACAAAATTATTTTTTGTTCGAAAGGGGTTTATTCCGAAATGGTCTCATATTTTTCATATAGTTCTGATGATGCGTTTCGGAGACAGACAACGGAACTCTTCAAAAATTGACAGCAAACAAACTGCGATTGCTGCTATCGCATAAACATGCCTGGTTTTGACCCAAGGATGATGAAATTACGAATTTTGTGGGGTAGGTACTATAACTAAAAAGTGAAAAATAAAAAAAAATAAAAAACAACTGGCTTCCAAAAAAAACACTACAAAGTGAATAATAACTTTAATTTTGGAAACCGGTGCCAAAAAATTAAAATACATATCTAAATTACCTAAATTAAACTACCTAAATTAAAGTTATTTTTCACTTTGTAGTGTTTTTTTTGGAAGTCTGTTTTTTTTTAAGTTTTGTTTGTATGGTTGTTTACCTATTGTGTCAGTGAACCTCTTTAGCGAAGATATCTCATCATCATCTGCCCAGCCTTTTCCCAACTTTGTTGAGGTCAGCTTCCAGTCTGACCGGATGCAGCTGAATACCAGTATTTTACATGGAGCGACTGCCTATCTGAAGAAGATATCGGTATAGATATAGATACGGTATTAATTATTAAATTAAATTTTTATTCAAAAAACATAAGGTACAATGTTTACAGTTTTTCTTTAATCTACGTCAAGTTCACTCATGATTTGTGCCTGAACTAGGTAATCCTGTGTCTCAGGCGATTGGAGGTAACCTTAATTGATTAAATAATCACATAGCATATTAGTCTTGGTGCCTATGTAAAAAGGTATATAAAAATTATAGTATCTTAAAAATATCTAACTAATTAAATAAAAAAAAAAATAACAATAATACGAACAATATTTACTTTAGCACAAGTAATAACTTCTCTGTATCTTCATAGGACATAGTTTGAAGAGCTTCCTTAAGGATCTTCTTGCAGTTACTGTGATTTAAGGAGTAGATGTTTCCTTTTTCATTTAGCCTGTTATAGAGCAGCGGTCCGAGGTACATATAAAACTTGGCTGTGAAAGCATGTTTTGTACTTTTTTGAGGGCAAACTATATCTTTCCGTCTTTTTTTAATAAATTCAGTGCTATATGGAAGTGCTGCGTGTTGTTTTAGTACAGTGCTCATAATAAATAATTGTCGGACAGTTAGTACTTCACAAGATTTATACAGGAGGAAGGTGGGGAAAAGGAAAGGGCGGCAAGTAGCCACCTTGAGAATAGCTCTTTGAGCTCTTTCAATCGGCAATAACAGACTTTTACTCGCCCCACCCCATGAAGTAATACAGTAAGTCAGAATTGACTGACAAAGAGCAAAATATACTTGCCTCAGTATTTTTGGATCTGTAATAAATCGTAGCTTTTTAAATACGAATATTAGCTTACGAATTCTATTATTAAGAGTTTCCATATGTGGTTTGAAGGAAAGGGTTTCATCTATTATAATACCCAGGTATTTTATTTTATCAGTCTGAATGTATGTAATGGTATGAATCATCAATCAGCTCCACCATTAACAAAGAATGAAATTACCGCATATCTTCACGACTCTTCTCAGACATTACGGGGCACACATTAAAAAAGCAGTTGAATTTGAATCAGCCCAGTTTATGACCATTTCGCTATGCACTGCCGCAGCGCGCACTTAATTCCCTTTTAATGAACAATAAAAGGAGATTAGCGATGCCACCTTTTAAGATATCAATCAAGATTGATTGGAATTCAAATTGTTAAGGTTTTATTTATATTTTTAATTAAATTTGCTAAGTGCGATAAGTGCGACCGGTATTGGTCTGTCCAGCAGTGGACTGTAATAGCAGAGCAGTGCTCATAACGCATTTTTAACCGCATTTTTTTTCTCATGTCGACGTGTACACGTACATGGTCGTAATATACAAAAGAAGTGCTGGTAAGTTTGTTTCGCCACTTCTTCTTCCCAGCTAAAGCACTAGGGCGGGCGTTTTGGGGGACTGTCTTATGTAATTTTGACGTTCGAAAAGTGATCAAAATCAAAATCAAAATATTTTATTTCACATAAGCCTACATGGGCACTTATGAAACGTCAGAAGCTAGGTGCACGGTTCCAATTTGTCGTTTCCTATGGAGAAGAGCCGGCAAGAAACTCCACGGTTACTCTTTTAAAAATAATTGGCTTTTACAATGTTTTCAAATTACAGTGATAATAGGTATGGGAGGACAGTGCAGGCCAGTCAATAAGTACCAGGTACTTAGAGGAATTAAAATACAGAATAGAAAAACGTCTACAAATCTAGTCTCTAAGGCCTACAACGTTCTCTCATTCACAATAATTATGTAAAAGAATCTACCTACATAAAATGAATCTATTTGAACCAAGTGACATGATTTCGATAACAATCACTAATTCCCAGCCTAATTTGATTTTGATTTCGATGTATATTTTTAATAATATATGTAGCATAACTTTTATACAGTAGTCCGATTTTGATAATTCATTGTTAATTGAAAAGTTTAAGCCCTGAGGTTTACTTTCGAAGTCCGTCAACGAAGATATGGGCCCGTCCGTACATTGAGCGTAGGGATAACTGTCAAATCGTGTTGTCATTAGTTCGGAAATCTATTCTAATCGAATGTCCGTTATTGATACGGAGTACGAAACGCCCGAAAATTTGTCCGAAACTTTGAACTTCGTACTTGTCCTTTACAATCCTAACAATGAATATTTTCACCACACAACAATATTATTTCTGTCTTAACAATAACTTTACCACCGATTCTAATCCAGAACCACAAAAAAATCTACTTACAAATACAATACATACCTCGATACTCCAAGATAGGGCTCCTTCCCCCGAGAATATGAGATATTGATTGGAGTTTTCCCGCTGTTTTCAATACTTTATTATCCCTTTCCTGTAGGCTGTATACATCTATTGTTTTTCGTCGAGATTGAGCCTCTATCGATGATAAACTTTTTTGTTTTGCTCTTATATTTTCGACAAGTACACTCCATTTGAAATGGAGATGTGTATGTAGTGAAGTATTGGTGCTCTGGGATCGTGATATAGCTTCGTGTTTTCTTTTTTCTTTCTTTCTTTTCTTTAGTGTTATGGCGACCAATTTTGTATGGTGATTGTAGTTTGTTTTGTTTTTTTACTGATTGCTTTGGTAAAAATAGAACGTATGTTTTTGCTTCTACATTGATTAAGTGAAAACATCGGTTTCATTATTAAGTAACTAATGGCCGATTCATTTAATTCAAGGACCGTTATTGGTTTAAATTAAGACCACTGCACATATGTCCAGCAGTGGACGACTTTCTTAGAATTATTAACAATGTAAAAGCTGCTTCATAAGTGCCTTACTTACAACAGATAGAAAATAACCCCCCTACAACTCACGCGAACAACAAAAACACGAGAGATACCCCACTAAAATATTTAGGGCTGTACAAAACCCCAATTAGTAATCACATTTGTGGAAGCTGGTGAATGCTAGACGTATTGTGTGGAGTGGTGATGATGGCACATAGGTGGCATTCCTGAGGGGCAGGTAGCGGGTAGCGACAATAATAACAATTAGCAGTGTAGGGTTGTGCGCTAATTTCGCGGTCTAATGACCGACATACCGGGGTCGGGGTCGTATGGACGGATTTGGGGAGGAGAATTTTTGTCGGTGTTAGAAAATAATATGAAAACGTTTTTTGAAGGACATTAAGTAATGTTTAGGAGGTTATGCGAGACAAGAAACATTAAAAAGAAAATATTTTGTGCTCATCTATTAGGTTTTTCTTCTAATGTAGTAAAATAACCTTGTATGTTTGGATGTTTATTACTAAATCACGCAAAAACGGCTGAACGGATTTGGATAAAATTTGGCACACAGATAGATTATAACCTCGATTATCACATAACATACTGAAATATTTTATTTCACATAAACCTGCATGGGCAGTTATGAAACGTCAGAAGCTAGGTGCACGGTTCCAATTTGTCGCTTCCTATGGAGAAGAGCCGGCAAGAAACTCCACGGTTACTCTTTAAAAAATAATTGGCTTTTACAATGTTTTCAAATTACAGTGATAATAGGTATGGGGGGACAGTGCAGGCCTGTCAATAAGTACCAGGTACTTATTGAGGAATGAAAATGAAGAACAGAAAATCGTCTACAGTCTGCCAAGCAAGGTAGTGTAACCAAAATATTGTATAATTTTCCGCCAATAAATAATACAGACACAAGTAAGTACGGCAATTCCAATATTCAGGATCAGAACACTCTCGAAACAATTGATAGGATAATATGAAGTAAAAAATTCCTCGAAAAATACGATTTAATTAAACATTCCTTTTATTTTTGTTTCATTTTAGTTCAGTGACAGCTCTTTGTTATATGTTCCTTTGATCTTTGGTGCATATGGGGCAAAAGGAGAAACACGTGCCCATGGTTCTGCGAATGACAGCAAAATGGAGTGTGTGAGTTTATTTTTCCGCGTAAATAGAAATTGAAAGTTTTACTTAGGTTTGCAAGCAATGGGGTGGTAATTTATCATGTTTTGTGAAGGTAATGGTTTGCTACTTGAGTACGAAGTCTGTTTAAGGTTTTACAAGTAGGCCACGGCAACTTGTGCCCGGGAGGCTCTCTGATAAGTTGATGAAGAAATCAGGAGGCTTGAGCAGTTCATTCCAAAGATCACATCTTCCTGTGGATGGTATCGGTTGGACTCACGCACCCAAGAAACTGTTTGCGTCTTTTAAGCCTCTGTAGAACTGGATTACAGCAGAGGTACTGGATAACAGCATATAAATACCTTACCACTTTAAAAGACCAGAAAACAATTTTATAATAAAACGCAAAAGGGCCTCAGCCTAACATAATGTGAGATGACAACACAAGTTGTACCATCTGACACTGATTTTCAGCTGCAACCCTGAATACCATACGCTAGATTAATAAATACATAGGGAAGTGTGTGTCTGTAATAATAAATTAAGACAGTAAAGAAATCATACAAATTTTATGGCATACATGTGAGTGTGTGTGTGTGTGTGTTGAAAATTGCATTTATAATTCTGGTATCCTGATTATAGACCGAACGACACTATACCTAACACTGTTTAACAAAACTATGTTTAAGCTATTCAAACACAACCTTCCATGCTAACCAAGGTCTCAAATATCAGTTCGCCAATAATTGTAACTCTGCTTACCGTTAGGATCATAAGCAACTTGATGCTAGCTGCATGCAATATAGCGGTATGAAATACCTGAGCATGACTATACAAGTTATAACATTGGTTACTTGAAGTTATGGTTGGTAACTTAGGATTTGAACATCGTGTTATTGCTGTGAATAGTTGGTAGCAAGTTGTCGTTGGTACTGGAAAGTGTTTGTATCATGTTCTTTAATTTATTTAGACTTGTAAAACTGATATCAATACCATAACAATTAAAAGCAACAAAATGAGAATTATCTTTCATTCTTTCAAAATTAAAGCATTGATTTCAATTACACCAATCAGACCAAAAATACGAAGACATGTGACATCCACCAATCGGCACAGGGCCCGCGTGGTGGATTATGGCCTACTCCCTCTCACAAAGAGGAGACCAGCGTCATAGTAACGGGAACATTAAAGGCTGATTGATTTTGCTAAACCAATTACAGGCACTTTTGAACTGGTAAGGAATCGGTCAGTCAGAAGATGAAGTTCGTTGCCCATTCCAAAGAGTAATAAGTTCCTATGAAGACGAACAGGCAAGAAACTCTATGGTCTCTTTAATCAAGTTCAATTTCTTTCTTCCTTATTGTCCTTTATTGAATCAAACCAAAATATTTTATTTCACGTAAACCTACATGGGCACTAATGAAACGTAAGTAGCTAGGTGCACGATTCCAATTGGTTGTTTCCTATGGAAAAGAGCCGGCAAGAAACTTCATGGTTACTCTTTTGAAATAATTAGCTTTTACCGTGTGGTGCCGGACGTAAAGAATAACACCATCCCATCTCTTCCCATGGGTGTCGTAGAAGGCGACTAAGGGACTTACTAGAGAATGGGCAGCAGCGTTTCTATGCATTTGACCACCATACTGCGATCGCTAACCCGCTTGTCAAGCGTGGCGATTATGGCAAACCCCCCAAATTGGGGGAGGCCTATGTCCAGCAGTGGACGTTTTTCGATTGAAATGATGAATGATGAGCTTTTACAATGGTTTCAAATTACAGCATTAATAGGTATGGCAGGACAGTTTAGGCTTTACGCCTGTCAACAAGAACCAGGTACTTAATAAAATAGAAAAAGGGCGATAAGTTGACATTTTGTAATGCGCTCGTTAATACCTGACTTGGCGATCTAGTGCCAGCCTCTGTTTTTAACCGACTTCAAAAAGGAGGAGGTTATCAATTCGTCGGGACCTTTTTTTTTATGTATGTTCCCCGATTACTCGAAGATGGCTGGACCGATTTGGATTTTGTTTTTTTGTTTGAAAGGGTATACTTTCCAGATGGTCCCATGATCATCAAGTCAGGATCTGATGATGGGATCCTGGAGAAATAGAGAGAACTCTTCAAATTTTATAGGCACACGAAGCGATTTAGGTATTTTTTGGAAGAGTACTTTCTCGTAGTGGTCTCATTTCAATTTGGTGAAGATCTGATGAAGAACTTTGGAGATAGGCAACGGAACTCCTCAATAAATGATAGCAAATGGACTGGGATTGCTGAAATCTCATGTCTGTCTATTGCTTACACCAGTTCATAACATAACATCACGCCGGTATGCTGTGAAGGGGTAAGCACATGTGAACCACTAAAAACACTACAAAGTGAAAAATAACTTTAATTTCGGAAGGCGGTGACAAAAAATTCAAATACAGCTCCAAAAACACCGACTTCCGAAATTAAAGTTATTTTTCACTTTGTAGTGTTTTTTTGGAAGTCGGTTGTTTTTTTTGGAAAAAGTTTTTATTGATCTTCAACACATCACCAAGTTCCTTAAAACACAGTAGTTATGATTTTTTTCTTAGATTTCGCCCTCTCACGGCCTATTTATAATGCGTTCATGCTTACATACGCCACATATCCATATCTACTACAAGATTAACCCAATAGAATTAACATAAGGACTCAATTACGCTTCCCTAGCCACGTTTGCTATCGAATACGGGCTCCAGCTATGATTCCGCTGTTTTGCCCAACCAAATCAACACATTACGGGCCGAAATCATTGACCTATTTACATGTTTGCTGTAGTCATTGATTGAATGCATGCTCTGTGGGTGTAATCGAGCGTGGTTGTAAGTTATGTTGAAGTTGGTGGACGGTTGGAGATTTCTGAACGTTGTTTTTGAGTGTAAATGAGTGTTTTGGATCTTGTTATAGGAATGGGCTAGCCGTTTTGTTGGTTGGAAAGTGTTTGGCAGGTCTGAGGACCTCGGATTGAAGTAGGATGTCTTAACTAGATAAACAGGTTACACGGAATGAGGAAGGGAATGGCGGTAGAATCCTTACTTCCTTGCTTATAAACGCGAAAGTTTGTATGTATGGATGTTTGTTACTCTTTCACGCAAAAACGACTGAACGGATTTGGATGAAATTTGGGTCACAGATAGATTATAACCTAGATTAACACATAGGATACTTTTATCCGGTGGTACTTTCCCGAGGGATAATTTCCGACTTTCATGCGGGCGAAGCCGCGGGCGGAAGCTAGTTGGTGCATAAAGAAAATAGCCATTTTTAAAGAAATAGGTTTTTTTTTGGGTGGGAAATCATCAAATAACTTCTCCCGCTCTGGGTGGAAGGGAAGAAAGGAGGAAGGAAAGTGAAGAGGAGGACCTTTGTCCTGGAGTGGGACAAACAGTCAAGTTAGATTAGATATGGAGAAGCTAAAGTCCTGCGATCATTACAATATATGTAAATTACATGTGTAAGTTATCTTTTGTATGTGTCTCTGATAAACTCAAAATAATATATCACAATTTGACTGATAACTTCTTTCTTCAAAGTGAGATTTTTACTAAATTCATAGGTTTTAACAATATCAAATAGTTTTCAGTCTATTTTTAAAGAAAACTCATCAATCTATCTAATAAAACGTATAAATCGTCAATAAGAAGTGATAAATGATGTGTGACTGATGTCTTTGAGAAAAAATAGGTTTATCTCACAGTTTTTATAGATAAAACAGTATTTTTTGTACGTCAAAAGGCTGAGTAAGCGCTTAAAGAATCCTAGTGATGATTCGACTTAAATTTATTGAATAAAATAATAGAAGAAAAGGTGTTCTGTTCACTTAAGTGAAGGCTTTTACGTAGGTGTGTAAATGTTCCAATAAATTATACTTATCGACACTGACAAATTTTGGAAGCTGTGGAATTCATTAATTTAGTAAGTGTCTTGGAACCAATCTGTCATATTTCATTGATCTACTTAAGAGGGGACGGGGCCGGCGAGGAATTTGAAAAATAGGTATTTGAAGAAACTATTGCCGTCGCGCTGTCCGTAAGTCTGCCCCCGAGGTGTGTGATAGGGACAGCTGCAGCTCAGACCGAAATTATCACAATTTTTTTGACGAGATTGACGTTTCGTATTCCCCTTTTTTCTCCTCGAAATCTGAGCCGATTCAATTATTTCTTACATTAACATTTTAAGAAAGAGTATGTTTAGGTTTCTATAAAAAAAAAAATATGTTAAAATCTTTTCTAATTGGTCTGGTAGTCCTGCAATCATGGCGGTAAAAATAGGGCATTTTTTTAATTATTGTAGGTTCATATTCTCTTTACTAATTAGTTGCTGAAAAAAAGAAAATGACAGGGACGTGTTTACAGCAGACCGTGATTTTATGAAATAAAAAAATTGCTCTAGACTGGCATTATTCAGGAAGAAAATCGGGGAATACATTTGTATGGAGAATCGCACACCCTGTTCCCTCTTAATAAAAAGTAATATATCTTTGAGGTTTGATATAAATAAAATATACCTATATACTATCGACCAACAAAAGGGCAATGAAGGGACAAGGCATTTGTGAGTGGTAACGCCGGGGCTAGGACATAAGTTATGATATTTGGTAGGTATTAGTTTTTTTTTTGTCTATATAGTGACCTTATTGGTAATGTTCTTCAAAAAGGTCAGGTCCGTAGTACTCGCAACCAGCATGCGTTTATGACTAGATGTACCAGTCAGCGTCAAAAATATCGGGACGAACAGGCTGTTCAAAATGACCTCAACAACTAAGAAAACTAAACTTTATCTCAATTGGATAAAGTTCTAGTCAGAATGACAGTTGTCGTGTACTGTCTTCATTCTGAAACATTCCTTGTGTCATTGAGTTGATATTAAATTTTCATTGTAGATAGATAGATAAAACCTTTATTTAGTGCACACAAAAGACATACACTACACACAAAAAAAACAATTAAATGATAACAAATAACACGAATTCAAATAAAAATAAATAAAAAACAAAAACATCAAAAAAACAAAAACAAAATCAAATCATTTTGAACAATCTGTTCGTCCCTATATTATTGACGCTGACTGTACCTATGGACGTAAAAAAGGCAAAACAAGTAAGTATGTAAGGATCAGAGCAGATGGCGTTATGTAGTTTCTGCCCATCCCCATGGGTAGAAGGCTTGAGCTTATGTATGTGTAAATATCGACAATAAAAATCTTAATATTGTAATTTAAGAAAAAATTTTACAATTTATCGTATCATTAAAAACCAAACCAAAGAAAACTGTAGCAGCCAAAACACATGCTCAAAAAATAAAATACAAACCAAAAAACACTACGAACAAAATTTTTACTAAGTACATTAAATTCAAGTCACATCCCGAGTCCGGCCCTGCTAATCATCACACAGGGCTGCCTCGCATACACGTTTAATTAATTTTAAATTTACATGTACCTAAGGGTTGAAAAAGATACAACATTCAAGTTTCAGAGCGCGGAGTGGGTCGTTATTTAATTACTTACATTTACATCAAGTATACCTCTAGATCTGATTTTGATTATACAGGTAATTTTGGGACGATTATGGTGGGAGATTTTATTAATTTTGAATGTTATTTTTTTCTGAGTTTTTAATGTAATTTTGAGGTTGTTTTCTAGGACAGAACGGTGTGTTAAAAACTAAAAGATTTGAGACTGGTTCAATGCAGTGGTTTAAAAGGTCGAAGAGTTGCAGGTTGTTTGTTGATTAGAATATCATTCGCGACCATAATAAACTGGCCTGAAATAAATTAATTTTATTTTTTATTTATTCATTTAAAATCACCACTCTTTGAAGAAATAGTCATTCAATGGGATTATATGAACTTAGAGCGTTATATTGATGATTTTAATTGTATATGTATATTATTATTATATTATAGCCTTTTATTTCCTTAATAAAATTTATCTGATTCTTTTTACCCATTTTGGTATGATATTTTTTTTTTAATTCTGGGTGATTCGTTTTCACACATAATCATATATAATGAATGTACTATGTTAAATATTGTAATTCAAACATTTTAAAAGAGTAACGGTGGAGTTTCTTGCCCATTCTTTTCCATACGAAACTACATTTTGGAAGGGGCGACTAGAATCAATTCTATTTTAATGTAAATGTTGACGTTCAAAAGTGCCTTATAAGTGCCTATTTGAAATAAATGCTTTGACTTTGAATTATAAACATTTCGTTTGTTGCATATCACTAATAAATTCGTATTCCATTATATTATAAATTATTATTTAACACAGTAAACCACAATAAAATTATGTATTAGCGTTAATCTCATGCATTTGTTGTAATTACATAATCATTACATTTTCATGAAAAATCTATACATTCATTTCATGATTTTAATCATAATAACTCTTTAAATAGATACGAGAAAGAGGCCGATCGTCTAATCCAACTCGGCTGACAGCTTTTGGGAAGCTACGCAATATCTTCTCGTCCCACATACCACAGTGTGTCAAGACGAAAGTCTTTGACCAGTGTGTTTTGCCAGTGATGACTTACGTAGGTACCTACTGAAACGTGGTCGCTCACAATGGGCCTCATAAGAGGACTTAAAGTCACCCAAAGGGCAATGGAGAAGGCTATGCTTGGAGTTTCCCTACGCGATCGAATCAGAAATGAAGAGATCCGCAGGAATCGGAAAGGTAACCGACATAGCCCGAAGAATTTCCAAACTTAAGTGGCAGTGGGCAGGGCACATTACTCGCAGAACAGATTGCCGATGGGGCCGAAAGGTTCTGGAGTGGCGCGTACCGGAAGACGTAGAGTTGGAAGGCCTTCCACAAGGTGGACCGATGACCTTGTGAAGGCCGCAGGAGTCCGCTGGATGCCGGACGCTCAGAACCGGTCGAAGCGGCGGAGCTTGGGGGAGGCCTATGACCAGCAGTGGTCGGCTTTCGGCTGAAATGATGGTGATGCGGGAATAAATACATACTTGTCAGTGTCGCCAAACATAATTATTTTGTTCAACATTCAGCGTGACACTGACCCGTAAATTGCAAAAAAAACGTAAGAAATTTGATCTTTTCAGGCTGCCTTAACACACCCCCTTAAAGTACTGCTATTGAATCCGTCTCAAATAAATATCACTGAAAACAACATTCAAAAATCTGCCACCGTAATCCTTCCAAAATTACATAAGTAGGTACTATGATACTATATCGAACACAAAATATCAAACAGAGCAGGTTTATAGGGTGTGGCTAAATTTATGCCCATAATATACGTAACTTATGTAGGTATGTACTTAAGGTTCTAAAACTAGGTCTATGAACCGCACACGAGAAACGTCGTCTATACCTACAGGTTGGCAGGGACATACACGCGCAACCTGCTACCATCGATTCAATACATAATTTTGAACCCCCGTGTGATGAAATTTTCCGTCACCATCGGTTATAAAAATCAGTGGCACTCCAGGAGCTTGAAGAATTACCGTGTGTATTTTTTTAATCGCCAGGAAATATTCTTTGAATCGTCAGATTAAATAACGTTCAACGGACGTTCAACGTTGTTCGTTCGTACGTTCGTGTTGTCAGTGGTGTCGGTAACAATGTCGCGAGTTCAATTGCTTGTTTTCCCGTCTCAAAATATGACCAACGCGCCTTAAGAAGGTTTCACTTCAAAAATTAGCTGCTCCATTCATTCTGACCGCGTAGGTATTGCATTCTTCTATGAAACAACTGTTTTTATTTTTGATAACCAACGATAACTTTCGAAGATGCTTATCTTACGAATTCAAGGTTAAAGTTAGCTCGTCGACGATACCACTCTGTACAATATTTTTATGTGTATGTCTGCGCTTAAAGGTTCAAGATTATGTCGCTCGTTTTCCTTATATTGTAACGAATGAAGCTCAATTTCATTGTTATTTATTTATAGGAGAGATAAGCGTCAGGTCATTTATTTTGACACGGCTTAGTAACGAGAATAGTTGCGGAAATTGAGTTATAAAAAAACAAATAGATACTTCCTATTTGTTTGAACAATTTGTCGGTTAGCCATGAACAGATTTATAAAACTGTGGAAAAGTAATGCGTTAAATTGTAAATGGTTTGTTTGTTGCAGTTCAGACATGGGGTAGAACAGGTACTAACGGACTGGATTACTAACATGCTTAGCAAACGAATGGTTCGCCTTGAGGATGAGCAGCAGCTGGCCATGATAGCCAGAGGCTGCCCCCAGGGAGGGGTGCTGTCCCCTCTTCTATGGAATCTGGTGATAAATGACCTTATCACCAAACTCAACGCCAGCCATTACTTCACAATAGGTTATGCGGACGACCTCGCAATCCTTGTTTCGGGGAAGGTAACGGGTACGATCTGTAACCTCACTCAGCAGGCACTACGCATAGTAGAGAGATGGTGCAGGGAATTCGAACTATCAGTGAACCCCACCAAAACTGAATTAGTCATGTTCACCCAAAAACGAGCATTAGGCCCTTTTCGCCTACCGAAACTGTTCGATACAGAACTTCAGTTGGCCAGCGAAGTCAAGTATCTCGGGGTTACTTTGGACAATAAGCTTAACTGGAGCAGTCATCTAGACAACAAGCTGAACAGGGCCTGCATTACCTTTTGGCAGTGCAGGAGGATGATAGGTAAGAAGTGGGGTCTATCACCCAAAATTATACTATGGCTGTACACCGCAGTGATCCGCCCCATGATCACCTACGGGGCCGTGGTCTGGTGGCCCCGCACCAAGCTAGCTACAGCCACCAATAAACTACAGCGCATGCAAAGACTAGCCTGCATGGCGACCACGGGCTGCATGAGGACTACCCCGACTGCAGCGATCGAAGCCATGCTGGGACTACCGCCGCTCCACCTGTTCATACGGCAGGAAGCAACGATGGCGGCGGCGCGTTTAAAGGCTATAAATCTCTGGAGTAAGAGAGACACACAACACACCGCGCTGCTAAAGGAACTCAACAGTGAGTTCCCCATTACGAAGGCAGTAAATGACCGGGTGCCCAAACAATTTATCTTCGATAAAAAATACAGAATCCAACTGCATGAGGATCGACGATGCGAAGGCTTACGCCCCGCAGAGCTGCGCATCTTCACGGATGGATCAAAAACAGGTAGTGGCACAGGGGCTGGAGTCTTCTCGGAGGACTTCAACATCCACATAGCCACGCCACTGGGAGTCCATAACACAGTGTTCCAGGCAGAATGCATGGGCATCTCCCTTGCCGCTTCGGCTATCTTAGCCAGGGAAGTTAAGGACCACTCGATCCGCATACTCTCAGACAGCATGGCTGTTCTGCAAGCGCTGAACAGTCATACAGTTGACTCTGGGCTGATATACGAGTGCCACCAGCGCCTCAACGAGGTAGGTAGCCTCAATAATATTACCATTCAGTGGATAAAAGGACACAGCGGTTCGCTAGGAAACGATGCAGCCGATGAACTTGCCAGGAGAGGGTCGAGCATGACACCAGTGGGACCAGAACCCATTGCGCCACTCCCCTTCGGGTATCTACGCACTCTGGTAAGGAAACGAACCAGGGATCAACATCACAAAATATGGTTGGACCTAAGTGAGTGCAGGCAGGCCAAGGAAGCACTTCCTGCGGTCGATGCCCGCCTCACGAAACAGGTTCTCCGTTTAACAAAACCACAGCTGCGTACAGTTACAGCAGCTGTAACTGGCCATGGGTCATTTAACAAACATCTCTTTGTCATAGGGGTAACAGACAGTCCGCTGTGCAGGGCCTGCATGGAAGACGACGAGACAGCGGCTCATGTGCTGTTGAACTGCCCGGTGGTCGCCAATTACAGGGCAAAATACTTCGGTAACCCAGGTACCCTACGTGAGATTGTCAGCAACACCAAGGCGTTGCTGGCCTTTCTCGAGGAGCTGGGGTGGATCGAATAACCGATTCTCCCACCCGTACGCAAAATACGCGCTTTGACGTGGAGTTGCGGACAACAGCCCGTTTTACCTATTACCTATTGTTGCAGTTCACAATTTTTCGATAGTTTATCTACAATATCGCGAGATATCTATCTACATAGATTATTTTCAACGAACGATGTTCAAACGTTGATATCATCATCTGCCTAGCCAGCTAGGTCGGCTTCCAGTCTAACCGAATGCAGCTGAATACCAGTATTTTACATGGAGCGACTTCCTATCTGACCTCCACAACCCAGTAACTGGGTAACAAGATAGGTGCCCCTTGATATGGTTGTCAGACTTTTGGGCTTGTAACGACCCGTAACGACTGCCAAAGATCCTTGAATGACAGCCGGGATCAACAGCTTAACGTGCTTTCCGAGGCACGGTATATAAAGATGGTCAGCCATCTACGGACCAACTGCGGCAAGCGTAGCTTAACCTGATCGATCGATCCGTGCGGCTAATAATACTTAGCCATAAGCCCACATATGAACTCATAAAAATAAAAAAATCATCAATGACTAATTCGTAGGGCTCACTTATCAAACTTTACTATTCTTTAATTTATCTTAATTTTATTTAACTACACGTAGAATAGTCTTATAATAAGCAGGGCCGGGCGCCATAAATTAGTGCAAACAACACATAAAATTTGATCACTTTTATTGTTCAAGGGTGTCAAGTACATTGACCCCTAGTCAAAATAAATGACACTCAAGAAGCTCGTGAGTTAAACATTTTGACGTGACAAACACGTGACGATCGTAAAATAAAGGATCAACTTGTTTTGGAGAAGATTAATTACGAATAATAGGGGATCGGTGTGTCTTCGGCTTAATTTGTTAGTGTTCTGTTAGGGTGGGCCCATGTTTTAAATGTTGGAGATGTAAGGCAGGGATTTGTGGGATTTAGCTAGCACCTGTTTTCGTGTTTTCTGTTGGAGTATATTCTGGTTGTATATGTTATCTTAACAGAATCCCAACATCCCCTTCTTATTCTTCTTTTCGTGTTGATGGATCGATACTTTGTATTAATATTGTTTAAGTCCAGTAGGAATATTGACTGGTATTCTATCAGAATACCACCGATGCGACACTTTTTTACCCAGTTTATATTAGCTTCACTTGTATGTTTGTTTGTAACCGACTCCTTTGGACGCTATTTTGACCCACTTTAAACGGTCAGATTTCATTGAAACTTTGTAAACTTATCGAGGACCGATGATTATTCAATTATTTAAAAAAAAAAGAGAAAAATGAAAAAAAAAGGAAAAAAACACGTTTTTGTAGTCAGCAGAACTAAAAAATTGAAAATTAATAACAGTTTAAAAAACTAAAAAACACGCTTTAAAAACCAAACTAAAAAAGGAGAAAATAATTTAATTCAATTAAAAAGCGTGGGGTGCTTGACATTAATTGATTATTAAAATACCTCAAAAAGCACCCCACGCTTTTTAATTGAATTAAATTATTTTCTCCTTTTTTAGTTTGGTTTTTAAAGCGTGTTTTTTAGTTTTTAAACTATTATTTTAAATATCGCAACATCATGCTGAGATAGGAGCCTTTTGGCCTCGTACATGTTTTTTTTTGTGTTTTTTTTTTTAATCTTTGAAAAAAATGAGTCTAATAAATACTATTTCGTTCTTTCTTTCTTTCTAATATCACAACATAACATAACATCACGCCTTGTTTCCCTCGAAGGGTTGGGCAGAGGTGTACTCATAGTACATCCACATTTCGCCAGTCATATTTAACTCACACGTAATAGGGGGCGAACCTATTGTCATCAACCAGCCTCAAATGCAGACTCCGGGCTGCTTCTGAGAAATTCAAAATGAAAAAACCCAATAATACTTAACCCGACCTGAGAGGTCAACAGTAGCACTTACAACCACTAAACCAACGAGGCAGTCCAGGCGAGGAATGTCCTGGACTGAATTTTGGCTACAAAGACCATGATAGTGGAAGGTCATGAAGGAATATTTACCAATACAGTGCCAGTACAGTGCATAATGGCGCTGGCGTTTTACTTTGTATAAATTATTGCATCATCACTGCTCTCAAAATGTTGAACGAAAACATCGTGAGGAAACCGGCATGTCCTAGAAACAAAATTTCGAAGAAATGTGATATTTACCAACCAGCACTGGGCCCAGATTATTTAGTGTCCCAGCATTGGGAATATTATAGGTTGATTATGCTACACAGCTTATAAATATTAAACACTCTAATCTTTACTCATTTAAAGAAAAGAAAAGATATAGTAGCAGAAAAGACGCTCAGCTCAACTATACAACAGAATTAACAAAGAGATTTACATATACAATAAGAAACAAACTGAATGTAAAAAAATGTAACTTACTTATGATGACACGGAGACGCTGCTTGAATAAATATACCCTATCTATAATGCCTGTACTATTGTTCACCTCATGAATATGCTCTGATTCATATGTACTCACATTCACGCACCCTAACATTCACACACTGTCACATTCACACACTCTCACATTCATACACTCTCACATTCACACACTCTTACATTCACACACTCTCACATTCACACACTCTCACATTCACACACTCTCATATTCACACACTCTCACATTGACACACTCTCACATTCACACACTCTCACATTCACACACCCTCACATTCACACACTCTCACATTCACGCACTCTCACATTCACACACCCTCACTCTCACTCTCTACTCGCATGCGCGCGCGTGTTGTACCAACTGGATCTTTAGCTTTATTGTTTTTCTTTTTATTTTTTATTTCTGTTACCACTTTTCCCTTTACTTACATTTATTAAATATTTACATAAAACAAGTAAAAGATATTTATAGTTATGGAAGAGCGGAGTCTCCTAACACAGGCTTATCTGCTTAAAAGGAGGCTCCAATCACTAGTTGTTAAGTTTTACTTGTTAAAATAATAAAACATTTTTATTTTTTCATTTCATTTTCATAAGTCAGTGAACTGAAAAAGGAAAAATTCACAGAAAAACGATGAAAAAAATTATCTTGACAGGTCCTCTAAAACTAAATTCTATTTACAATCCACAACATTTGTGACAAAAATAAGAATCCTACTAATATTATAAATGTGAAAGTTTGTATGTTTGGATATTTAGATGTTTGGATGTTTCTTACTCAATCACGCAACAACGGTTGAACGGATTTGGCACACAGATAAATTATAACCTGGATTAACACATGGGTTACTTTTTATCCTGGTAATACGTTATACCGTGGGATAATTTTCGACCTTCACTCGGGCGAAGCCGGTAGCATGAGCTAGTAGAGTAATAAAATAACAGAACAGGGGTAACGCATTACGGCCGTACTTAATTAGGGACGGGCGAATTAAATTACCGATTTTATAGTTCCATATAATTTTATGAAGCAATGCATACGATTCATTAAACGTTATTAAGATTGCATTTTTATAATACTTACTTCGACATGAGTTTCGTTTAATGAGTTAATTGTTATTATTGTGGAATTGAACTTTAATTCAATTAAGTAGTTCATAATTAGTTCATCAACGTTTTTATTTAAATTATGTTTGAATAAAACTTTATGATAGTGTGTCCGTAAATTTTATATTTCTTTAATGTAATTATTCAAGGTACACTTATCTCGGAGAGGTAAAGAATTTCCATCCATCACGTAAAGGGTATCTACTTTATTAAAATTCTAAAAATATTCACTGACACAACAAAATGAGAAAGTGAACGATTAAAAAAACCACATGGGGTCACCCCTATTGAACTCCTTTAGGGGATGAATTTTCAAAAATATTTGAATGAAAGTTCTTAATTTTTTCCGATGGGATACAGGTACCATCGGACACTGCTTGTCTAAAGGTAATAATGAAAAGATTTGATTTTTGTACGTTTGTTTGTTACGTTTTCACACTAAATCCGCTGAACGGATTTGGATGAAATTTGGCACATTTGATTAGATTATAGAATACTTTATATATCTTGATATTGATCGAGACTTTTGCGGTTGAAGCTTCAGGGCGCAGCTAGTAGTAGGTATGATAAAACTATCCATGCTTTCTATGTACAGTCAGCGTCAATAATATCGGGACGAACAGACTGTTCAAAATGATCTTAACAACTATGAAAATGAAATATTAACTCAATGACACAAGGAATGTTTTAGAATGAAGAAAATACACGACAACTGTCATTCTGACAAGAATTTTATCCAATTATATAGTTTAATTTTCTTAGTTGTTGAGATCATTTTGAACAGTCTGTTCGTCCCGATATTTTTGACGCTGACTGTACTATTGAATTCATCTCTCATGTCAAGGAACTTCTCTATGCACCAGATTTCAGTTCATCAAAAAATTCACAAGTTCTAGTAATTCAAGTCCTCACCCAGAATGAATGAGCACAGTCCTTCAACTCGTAAAGTGGGCACACTACCCAATGAAGTGCTATTTAAAGCTAACAGAAACAGTTTAACTTAATGAGATGGGACCGAGTGTGCGTGACGTGCCCACTTTATTATATCTTTAGGGTTGTGGCACAGTTGGGGATGGGAGACGGTTGGCGATTATTTATATTTTGGGTAATTAAGTTGGCTAAAACAGTGTTATTTTACACGATTACAGGATATGATTTCAGGTAGATTAAGAGCAGTTTTCTTAAATCAAAATTCTGTACTCAAAATACCTTTGACAGTAAAAAGTTTAAAGTTATATTTCCTTGTTTCATGATAATTAGGAAAAGAATGAAGTGAATAAAGTAAACGTTAGGAGAATGCGCTAAAATAGCCCGAGAAATACATATTTTCATAAGTTTTTTGCAATTTACAGGTCAGTCCCAGGCTATATGGTTGCCTGGATGAGATCGCGGAAAGCGATAAGGCCGCCCATTGTATATTTTATAGTGTAATTTGTTTTTTTGTAATGTACAAAAATAAATATATGTTTAACAAAATATGATTCGCAACACGTACGTATTTACAGAATGATAATCATTACAACCCTCTATGTTCATATAATCCCGTTAAATGACTTTATCATGAAATAGTCAAAGTGTAAATTACAAACATTTATAAAAATTATCGCGACGTACTTTAGCGCATCGTCCTTAAAAGTATCTTCATCTTCACATTTAACTAATTCCTCTCGCTACTTCGTAGACAAGTCGCTTAATTGCGTCAGTATCGCATCCACTGTGTCACAAGCTTAACTGTCCGGGCACGTAAGCACACGTGGTCACAATATTTACTTCAGGAACGCACTCTGCATATCTGGCTCCTTATTACGTCGCTTATTATATAGCTCTCGGTGGGAGACAGCCTGTGATAGATTAATACGAAGGATTTTATGCCGTTTTAAAGCTGTTTTTGCCTTTTTCGGGACATTGCGTGAATTGTTAAGGGTTTTGTTAGTGTGATGACTGATGAGTGACTGTTTTGGTTAACAGTTAAAAAAAAGTAAAATAGATTCATTTTATATAGGTAGATTCTTTTACATATTGTGAATGAGAGAACGTTGTAGGCCTTAGAGACTAGATTTGTAGACGTTTTTTATAGAAAAAACGTCTACAAATCTAGGTATGGGAGGACAGTGCAGGCCAGTCAATAAGTATCAGGTACTTAGAGGAATGAAAATACAGAATAGTCTGTATTTTCATTCCTCTAAGTACCTGGTACTTATTGACTGGCCTGCACTGTCCTCCCATACCTATTATCACTGTAATTTGAAAACATAGTAAAAGCCAATTATTTTTAAAAGAGTAACCGTGGAGTTTCTTGCCGACTCTTCTCCATAGGAAACGACAAATTGGATCCGTGCACCTAGCTTCTGACGATTCATAAGTGCCCATGCAGGCTTATGTAAAATAAAATATTTTGGTTTTGATTTTTTAACTAATTTCTTTATTTTATTTATTTCAAAATTCTTTGACAGTACTAATCCCTACTTTTCTACTGTCTCTACTAATCCCTACTAATATTATAAATGCGAAAATAGCTATGTCTGTGCGTCTGTCTGTTACGCTTTCACGCCTAAACCGCTGAACGCTGCCGATCGTCATGATATTTGGCTGAGATATAGCCTGAGATATGGAGATGGGCATAGGCTACTTTTTTACGCGATAGCCGACATCCACGCGGGTGGAATCGCGGGCGAAAGCTAGTTTATTATAAATAGTTTAATGTTTTCTTTAAAAATACTTTAACCCTTCGTTTTTTTATTATAATAATAATGAAGTAGTTTTCTCCTTGTAATTAAACATTTTTTAATATCCTTTCAATGTAACAGTTATTAGAGTGGCAACATAAAAATGAGACGGCAATAGTATACGGATGTAATCTAGTCCTCACCTTCCATCTGACGCAGGGCCTCACCACACACGGTTGTTTCGGGAGGTTCTGGTTTTGGATAAGGTGGAAGGAAACGCCCGGGTATTTCCACTGCGTAGATCGCCCTGACGACACGGTGGAGGTCTGCCCGGCTTGGGTGGATCACCGCCGTGTCCTTGTGGAGGCGTTCGGCGGCGGTGATCTTTCGCGTCCGGCCCTGGTCTAGGCCATGGTACGGAGCGAGAGTGCATGGGTAACCCTCACCTCCTTCTGCGAAGCAGTAATGCTCGCGAAGAGAAGCAGAATATGCGCCCTCACGGCCCTAGTCGCCGCAGGACCAAGCCCGGGTCGACGGCGCGTTGCGTTCCACGCGCGCCTCAAAGAGATGTCAGCACCAACTGGTGGGGTTCGCTAGGGCCGATGCCGGCCAGGGGTGCGGGTTGTTCGAAAGAGATACCGTGGCCCCTGGCACACAGGCAACTGAAAGGAACACGGGTGGGTTTTAGTCAGTAAAAGTCTTTCTCATCCTCAAAAAAAAGGGGTCTAGAATAATGTGTTGAAATCATGGTTACAGTTTGCGCGTCGATGTCCCTCCTACTCTGTACAATACCAACTTATCTACCCAAGGATCTAAATTTCTACTAATATTTTTTTCTGCTTTCCGTGTGGGATTAACTAGAAAGTAATTTCCATTATTTTCCACCTCTCTAGCTATATTGTAATGATATTGAATACATACAAGTGTAATAAGGTTAATCTATATCTTACGAGTACAAGCCGATTAGAGTTGGATTAGAGGCACTCTGTAGCGACATTCTGTTAGCTGTGGCTTATTGTGTAAAGAGATTAGAAAAAAAAACTGTTAAAAATAATTTTAGCGTTTTCTGCCAATTAAAACTTATAAATGGTGAAATATCATTGGGACATTTCTTTGAAACATTGCGTTAAGAATGTAAGCTAATACGTAATTTGAAGGTTTTTAATTTAACTAAGTTGTCAATGCAATATTTATTTCAATTAAAATATAGCGAATAAACTAAAACAAAGCGTCAAAAAACTCATCCGCATCGCTGTCGACTGGTAAAGTACCCAAGAGACTGGCGGCATTACCACGTTGTATAGCAATACTCAGCCTCTGGCCAAAGTAAAAATCAGCCCTTGGGTCACAGGAAGTGTCAACCAGCCGTTTGGAAATTTCCTTGTAGAGAGCATGAGCACTCGGACCCCACGGCCCGAGGGTTTCAACCCCAAACGGCTCGAAAATATAATTACCAATAATGTTGTTTTAACTAAGTAGTATAACTAGGACAGCACTAGTTAGGAATAAATGGTGTGGAAAAATCAGTGGTGTAACAAACGAGAAAAATAAAACCAAGCACTCCGAGTGCTGACAGAAGTGAAAACTTGAACAATTACGTGTGTATTTTTTAAATCGTCAATACAGGATTTCACATTGGGTCCTTGAGTCCTGATTGCTCTCGGTAAGAAATGATAAACGAGCGATCGACTTCAGCCATTAAAGGTAACAGCACAGATTTTTACGATAAAAATACAAAGAGAAAGAAAGGGTTAAAATAATTAGAATTTCCTAATGAAAGAAAGGGATTTTTCCAAAAGACATCAACGCGCGACTCATCCGTGTGCTCCAGCATTCGGTGATATGATTTTTGTTCACCCAAAAAGTGCTTAACGCGCCTAAAGAAGTTTTCACTTCAAAAAAACTTATTTTACTAAACTGATAGCATCACCAACCAATAATATTCCTACTTTTGGAACGCAGGCCTCCTATCTGTGAGAGGGAGTGTCATAATCCACCACAAGGAGGGTTGGTGGATGTCAAATTATCTTCGATTGTTTAGTTCTTGGTCTAGGACATGTCGCTTTCTTCACGATGTTTTTCTTGACCGTTTTGAGAACAGAGAAGTGATGATTTTTTTTTTTTTTTTTGAGGATGGGAAATCATCAAATAACTTCTCCCGCTCTGGGTGGAGCAGGAGGGCGTGTCAGACTTTTACTGACTAAAACCCACCCGTGTTCCCTCAGTTGCCTGTGTGCCAGGGGCGACGGTATCTCTTTCGAACAACCCGCACCCCTGGCAGGCATCGGTCCTTGCGGACCCCACCAGTTCGGCGCACCAGGACACATGGCACGCCGTGACCACCCCAGGAACCAAGTAATATAAGGGCCCCAGACGAACCCGTGTCTGGCACCCTTGGTCCCCCTGCGACGGGTCAGCACAGTGGCACCGCCGCCTACCACTTTTCGGCCGCAGGGGATAGGGAGAGCGGCCAACGCTATACCGACACTCCTCTTCCCCTGCGGCCCCACCACGTCCGCCATCAAACGGTGGCGGCCCCGTCCAGGCCACGGAAGGGAAGAGCGCTACTCAGAAGTACCGGCACTCCTCCTCCGCCGCAGCCTGTAACCCTCAGCCGCGATGCCTCCCATTCGACATCGCGGCCCGCCTCAGTTGCAGTGCACCTCACCGCAACCTACTTTTTGGCCGCTACGTCGTCGGCTTGGAGACAAAAGCCCTGACGAGCGGCCCCACCTTGGGGTTCCTCTTCGCTTCACCGTGGGAGCGGACCACGGCTACTGAGCCCCCCCGCAACGACAATGCGGGAACCCACTGGGGGGGAGAAGTGATGATGCCGTTACCTTTGGGCCACCTGTGCTCGAAACTGATAACCGTGAGATTAGTTTCTACTGATCTACTTACGGCTTGTCTTGAATATTTGAAAAATATATGATTTTGCTATAGATTCATATAGATCATTTTGCCCGAAGTACTTTTTTTGTATGGTTAATACTTTTGCTGTAAAAAAATATTTTCCAACACGCAATATTTTGGCTCCTATTCCATGCTCCTACTAAACGGCTTCGTTATTTGGAAAAAAAATACACTGAAAAATAGATAGTTAGAGGTACCACAGAATCGCCGAAGCACAATTGTAAATTAATCAAAGGAATATCCCCATTTTGAGATAAAGGCTCAGAGGTGCCCTGCGCGGGCGCGGGCTGCAGTCGTGCTTTAGCATACAAACGGGAGATGAGGATACTATGGGCCTTAATAAAAATCTTTAATTCACTGACAGACAACGCACAGCGTAAATCACTGAGTCTAGAAGCAGGAAACTTAAAGAGTTCCTTAGAGAACGCAGGTGAGCACTAATTACTTATACTACCTACTAAATACGGGATAAAAGTTTGTATGGAAATTCGCCTTTTTGTGCCACTGGGAAATCCCACATACGGCACACAGCTTGTAGGATATAAACCACCCGGCTAATTTTCTGTTTTTTTTTCAGTCTTTTTCTAAAGGCCAAGCATATATTTGCCATGTCACCAAAATCAGTCAATCAAAAGCTTTCAATCACAATCCAAAGTGTTTTGAAATAAATTCCTAATCTATTGCTTTATAGATTTGAAAAAATCGTCTGCTCTACAACGTAAATAACGCAATGAACGTGACCGAAATGACACTGAACAAGAAATTGCGATAAAAAAAAAATAAAAAAAAATGTCATTTTATGTGTTATTATGAAATTACCCCGTAGGTATGCATAGATACCATCCCACACTGTGCCCACGTGGTGGATTACACGGCCCACTCCCTCTCACCAAGAGGAGGCCTGTGTCCCAGCAGTGGGAACATTATAGGATGATTATGCATGCATAGATGTCGAGATTTCTAATAAACAGTATCCGCTTCTATAACAAGTTGCCAAAGTTGGTTACAGAACTTAGCGATGGAAAGTTTAAAACTCACATCAAACGTGTCCTTATCAAAAAAGCACATTATAAGATAAAAGACTACGTTGAAGACAGGGAAGTTTGGCATTAATTCCTTCGGCACATGTGACTTCCCTGGTTCCTCATTAACAGCACAACTATGTGAAAGTCTATTAACTGCTCCCAAATTACAATGTTAATTTTTATTCTTTTTATTTTTACAATGTCTGACATATTCTCGTCATTATTTGACATTATACATCAATTTTACTTTCGACTATTGATTGTCATGGAAATCATGTCACTTGATTCAAATGGGTTCATTTTATATTGGTAGATTCTTTTACATATCGTGAATGAGAGAACGTTGTAGGCCTTAGAGAATAGATTTGTAAACGATTTTCTATTCTGTATTTTCATTCCTCTAAGTACCTGCTACTTATTGACAGGCCTGCACTGTCCTCCCATACCTATTACCACTGTAATTTGAAAACATTGTAAAAGCCAATTATTTTTAAAAGAATAACCGTGGAGTTTCTTGCCGGCTCTTCTCCATAGGAAGCGACAAATTGGAACCATGCACCTAGCTTCTGACGTTTCATAAGTGTCCATACAGGCTTATGTGAAATAAAATATTTTGATTTTTATTACGAGAATAAACGCAGCAATAATGGCTAGGTACTTGAACTCCAAACCTTTTTAGTTCTTCCGGCACTATTTCCACAAAATCTCCCTCCCCCTACTGACGTAACTGCCCGGGGCAATCCCGATAAGCTCAATAACGTTAATGATAACGATAGACTAGGTAACTCAATACAATAACAATGCCAGCCCCCTGTGTAAACTGAAACCGTCTGACGCTGTGAGGCTGTTAAAACAGCGGGGATGACTTTTTGGAATAATTTTGAGTAAAAAACAAGGCAAAATAAATTTGGCCTTCTAAAAACACTTTTCACGGCCGCCATCATTGATTTTTGTTAAAGTCAAAGTTATTTATTTGCAGTAAATGCGGTACAAAATATGGTAGGTATATAAATTGTAAGTGCGATAACACATTTCGCCATGCAAATATTAAATTAAGATGCTAGTTTCACTTTTGGCTTCAGGACTCTCGAAAACCATAAAAAACAACATCAATGGCGATTTTTTTTTTAATTTTCGCAGCTGCAATCTCTGATTTTCATTTTGACCTCACTATTGACTTCAGCACCCAAACATTTTGAGATTTTTTGCAGTGCAGTGGCTAGTGGCAAGATTTTCATCGTGATCTTCAGCTACATCACCCTCGAAAACCTACAAAACAAGGCAGAAATTTTTTGCAACCATAATCTTGGATTTTTGACCTCACTTTTGATTAAAACACCCTCGAAAACCATAAAACTATCCCACGCTCTCTCTGTGCCAAAGTCGGTTTAGTTGGGCATAACGTTTTTTCGGTTCGTAACGCTATTTAAGTCCCGTGATGATTTCTTTTAGATCCGGTTAAGCTATGCTTGTCTCTGTTGGTCCCCTGTTGAGTGACCACCTTTACATACCAAGACCCGTACGGCTGTTGGTCCTAGCTGTCATTCGTGGATCTTTGACACTCGTTGAGGGTCGTCAGAAACCTGAAAGTCTGACAAACCAGTCTTACCAAAGGACATCGTAGTTATTACCCAGTAAGTGGGTTGTGAAGGTCAGATATGCAGTTGCTCCGTGTAACATACTGGTATTCAACTGCATTCGGTGAGACTGGAAGCCGACGGGAAAAGACTGGGCAGATATAGGTACAGAGTAGCTGCTTTAGTGGCCTACCGTCACTCTGTAATACAGTAATGACCACTCAGGGGTCAATAGCCGCTTGACAAACATATTATTCCTAAATTATTAAGACGTAATATGTCCATTTTAGTTCCACTTTCTCCACCGATTATGTTCACCGCTGATGTTTACCTTCAAAGAATCCTGTTGATTGTTTGATCCACATCTACCTATGTGTATTATAAATTAAAGTAGTTTTTCGTGTCAATCTATGTGACCGCGTGGTGCTACTAAACTATGCAAGGGATTCTGCTGTCGTTTTCACCAACCTTTAGAGAATTTGTTCCGTAAGGGTTTTATGTAAAAATTAATTTAAAAAAATTAGAAAAAATATATTTCAATTACATAAATCTTTAACATACGTGATTTGGAGATCACCTTTTAAGCAAGAAGATGCTTGTGTTAGGTGACTCCTCACTTCCACTTAAGATAACACAGAGTAGATATGCAATTGAAAACAGAACAAAAAAAAAAAAAGGAGCGCACTTGCGTGATTTATGTGGGTGGGTTTTGAGTGTGTGTGCGTGAGTGTGTGTAATAGAGTGAGTGTGTATAATAGTGTGAGTGTACATGGTATATGAGGTAAATTCGTTTACCTGCATATACATATAAGTTTAGGTTTAGGTTAGCCCTGCGACAATGTCGTGGGATCGGAGGAAGCCAGGAGCACCTTTCTCCACTAACGATTTCGTTACTGAGGTCCTTTAATTACTAGTCAGATTATGAAGGTGATGATAGCACGGCCTCAATGTCATCGTAGGTTTTAGTCTTAAGCCATTCAGTCACAACTACTTTACAGTCACGGAGTTTCAGAGGATAGACGTGTAGTTAGTTATGTACATTTATACACAGCACAACCCGTTACAATGGATTCAGTACATGATTATAAACCTGAGGCCCTGCGATCCAGTGATATTTTTTTTTTAATTAGCACTGCCATATACATGGGTTATGGGCTAAAAGAACCACCGATTAAAAGAGTAACCGTGGAGTTTGTTGCCGGCTCTTCTCCATAGGAAGCGACAAAGACTACAATAGTATACTGGCAATAGACAGGCAGCTCGCAACTTTTTTTTAATATTAGGAAGTGTCAAACGTAGCGCCATCTAGTTTTTCGTTAACGGAACTAATGAATATAAATATGTATGTATAGATAGGTAAGTCGCTGTGTAATATAGCTACTGTACTGTACGTTGCGTATTAGGTACGTACGTATGTCATGTAGCGCTTAGGGGAAGAATTTTAAAGGAATTCGAAAAAACAATACATAGTTGTATAAAATTATATTTATTATTACAAAAAATACACATTTAGTACACGATTTTGTGTTCTCCTTTTTCTCCCTTTATGCTTTAGGTAGTGTTGATTAACTGTCTCTCCTAACCACAGTACATTCAGGTACACACACTATTGTAGTCTTTGGGTACACAGCAAGAATTTTGTGATATGGTTGAAGTTCACTGTTCACTATTCGCAATAATTACAAGTCCAAACTCTAAAGAGTGCCTACGCGTAGAGTCCACAGTAACTTCACAAATTCTGGATATTGTTTACAATACGGTGTTCACAACACGAGCGAACGAACGATTTGTAACGCGGTACAGCAACACGGACGAACGGCAGCTGACCTCAACGTGGATAGCAGATATATAAGTTGCAAAACAACAAGAACTTTATTGCATTTGCAAAAGGAAAATAAATGCGCACGAGCAATTAAACACTCACACGCAGCCAGCCATTTGCAATTTAAGTGTGCCCATACAAAAACAAAATTTTACACGTTTTATATACCAAAACATAACTTCTGTATTATTGTGCTGCTAATAACAACCTCTTTAAGGTCGAATTTATGTATTCTGTTATTTCTCAAGATTAACTACAAGAATAACATGTGATCACAATTTTATTTCTTGATTTATATTTTTTCATTGGAAAGGAAACTCCCAGCATAGGAAAGATATATTTAGCCATAGCAACACTGCAATCATTGAATATTTTTTTCCCTTAACGTTATGATAGATGGCGCTGTTTTCAATAAAAAAAACGAAATTCTGATTTTACTCCTAGTTGCCATAGCATGGGAAGCGACTAATTGGAACCATGCACCTAGCTTCTGACGTTTCATAAGTGCCCATGCAGGGTAATGTGAAATAAAATATTTTGATTTTGATTTTGATTGGGTCAACAAAACGAACGACGTCATCGCGGCCGGCTGAAGTGAAGATGGTGGAATGAGCATGACTCCTTTGAGGTGCGCTTACACGAGCAACTAAAATTGCTCCATCCTGGACAATTCTCGTCAACTATGACGTCACGACTACATCCAGCAATTTAGGGCAATAGCAACATGTAGCAAACTGTTGCCAGAGATACGGCCACACAATACCATGCAATTAGACTTGCATTTCAAGAAGAAACTCTTTTAAACTTTAACATAGAGTATTAATACAAGTTTCTTAAAAAATATACAAAACATTTACTACAAAATGAACGCAAAGTTCTATTCTATTCTATTTTTCATATGGCAAGCAAAGCCGATGTCGACTATTCTGCCAATGTTTAAGTGAATAGGAAAAACGTGTGTTATTACAAAAAAAAAAAAAACCGATAACGATCTTCGATGATACAGTTGGGATAACTGTTGATCTTGTGGGGTTAGTACTGGACTGAAACAAACAAAGAATAAATAAATTACATACTTATAATAAAGAATGCTAAGTTAATTAATCTTCCTATGAATTGACCTAGTAGTCAATATGAGCAACTAATGTTGTTAAGTAATTAATTACAAATATCTTTGAAAGAGTAAGATTGAAATATAATCATAATAAATATTATACGTATTTCGTTACTGACCTATAAAAGAACTTGACTCAAAGTAAGAATTTCTGCAATATTTTTTTACACAGATTGAATCGTTGGATTTTTAAAGAGTAGCTAGTTAATATATATTTATATGTAACTGTTAATAACATATTTATTAAGGGAACTCCTTTATTAAATATGTAATGTATCCCTTTCAATTTATATTTGGTTTGGTTTTCCGTAACTGAAAATAGAAACTTGAAGTTAAACATTCAACACCCTCGAAGCCACTATCGTTTACCATATTCCCAGTTACTAAAGCTGTTATTGGCAGACATAGATAAGTAAATAAAATGAAGTGTCTGTCAATATTTGCAGTCATTAGCGGCTAAACGTCAATCCGCTCCGCCCACGCTCTCAAACCTGTGGCTAGGACCGGCACTTCCAATACCTGCTGTTGTATATCGTTGATACAGTCTCGAGCAAAAATACCTCACATTTGAGCAAGATTCAAAATCGATTTATACCCGACTATGACGAAGCAAAAAGGAGGTTTATGATTTTGACCGGTGTGTGTGTATGTTCATTTGTTCCCTCATAACATCTAAACTACTTATCATAATTTGACAAATGAAGTATCGTTGGAAGCGTCTTGATCGTCCGCTGGTTATAGGTTCCCTCTAGAGAACATAAAGTCATGAACTAAAAAAAGGAATGTGCTTAATTAGCAATGTGTTTGTTAGCTAGCCTCAAAATAATTTAATTAAAAAGTAACTTAAAAAACTAAAACCCAACTACTGAAAAATAACGCTGTAAAACGTATGAAACAAGAAAATATTCTCATCTGAAAGCCGAAAAATTTTTTTTTTTGCTTTTCAGTTTTTGCAGCGGTCTAAGGTCTAAAAAAGGTTTTATTTTGTGGCTATAATCCACTAATTACTACATGCTTAATTTTTCATTATTTTTTTGTAATACACAACTCAGCATTAAAATCTGTGAGTGAACAATCAACCATTCCTGTTTTCCTACCTAAGGGTTGGATTTTTTTCCAAATTTATATGGTACCAACTTCGGTGTATACCCTTTCCAATATTTTTTTTATCAAAATCGGATTACTCTGTAAAAAGTTATGCGTGGTCATACATAAAAAAAAATATACGCGTCGATTGAGAACCTCCTCCGTTGTTTCGTCGGTTAATAAAAGAATACATTCTACCAGTAGAAAACTATCTTAGGCTTAGTAGCAAAATGGCATACCACCATAGCTTTCTTAAGAGAATATTTTCTTGTTTTATTTCATACATTTAGAGCGTAATTTATCAGTAGTCGGATTTTAGTTTTTGAACTTGCTTTTTTCTTGTTTATTTTTTACCTTATTTTTTTAATATTTTTTATTGTCAACTAAATCTAAATTAACTTAATTACCTACTAAGCACTTTACAGCATGAAACGTCATTCCATTCTGTATCTGGAGAAGGGCGTTGTTAGCTGCGCTGCAATTTATACTTTTGCAGCTATCATCGTTTTACTTGTTGTGATTAGTCTTGTGTTATTGTTCCGAAATAAACTTCTTTTTTATCTAAAGTATTAATAGAATTTTATGGCGTTACGAGCAACATTTAACAATCCATACTTTTATGAAAAAGGTCTTAAATATCTCAAAATACCAATCGTTATTTCACGTAGGGTATATTTATGATCGTGACTGTACAGACTTGTTGGAATAATTAATTGAAATGTAACTTAGATATTGGATGTTTTATGTGACAGTATAAGATTTGTAAAATTAATTAAGGAAATATTGTTTGTTTATTTAATACCATTTATTATCTATTATAGGGTTGCAACTTGCAAGTGTGGTGCCGGACGTAAAAGAATAGCACCATCCTATCTCTTCCCGTGGGTGTCGTAGAAGGCGACTAAGGGAATTACTAGAGAATGGGCAGCAGCGTTCTCTATGCATTTGACCACCGTACTGCGATCGCCAACCCGCCTGCCAAGCGTGGCGATTATGGCAAATCCCTCCTTTTGGGCGATGCTTATGTCCAGCAGTGGACGTCTTTCAGCTGATATGATGATGAAGATGAACTTGCAAGTGCAGTCGTGTGCTTGTTGTTATGAGTTCGATTTCTGGGGCCTTTTAAACGAAATTTTCAGATAATTACTTCTTAGAGCTGGTGAAATGTTTAACGTACATTTATTTACACTGACTCAAACCGTTTGAAGTGGAACACAGCAACGTTGCTTGATGGCCGAAGTAGAAGTCTCCCGCTACCACATCCTGTAAGAAAAATTGCCTAGACTTTTCCTAAGTTCGAGTTGGCTTCCAGTCGAACCAGATGCAGCTGGATACAATCGACTGCCTACCTGACCTCGACAACCCAGTTACTGGGTAACGCCATACATCTGGCACCACTTATTGTGTTGTGTGCATTTTAGTCTGTGCCAATTAAATGTATTTTCTTTAATTCTTCCTTAGCATAAACAGCCTAGGTATATGGTTTCCACTGCTGAGACATAGGCCTCCTCTCGTTGAGGGGGAGTGGGCCGTAATACACCACGCGGGCCCAGTGCGGGTTGTTGGATGTCACATTTCTTCGAATGTTTGTTTCTAGCACATGCTGGTTTCCTCACGATGGTATCCTTCACCGTTTTGACAGCAGTGGTGATGAAATGATTTGCACAAAGTAAAGTGGGGATCCTGCCGTGTTACCAAAATTATTTTGACAAAATTCCATTACTCAAACAAATTTTAGCAACATTTTTTATACCAATGCAATATTTGTAATAAATTTAGTACCTACGCACATTTTCGTTTGGTCAAATTTTTACTCGGCAGAATATTACCAAGGATAATGTCGTGAAATTTTTAATCAAATGATGTACAACAATCTTAAGATAATAAACATTTTGTCAAATGATTTGTTATAAAACAGCTAGGTTAGGTTAGGTTAGAACTGTGACCACACAACGCACGAGCCGAGCGAGCGAAGCGAGCGTGCCACCACGGCACATTTTTTAATATAAAACCAGAAACTAATACCAGAATCTTAATATATAATATAAAATACTATTATTACCTGTTTAGAATTTGTTCCAAGTGGAAAAATCACGCTTGTACCTAATAAAACGTCGTCGTTGACTGAATAGAAATGGTAAATTGAAAACTGACGGTACTCAATATTTGGCTCATTTTATTTAGCGTAAAATATGTTTTATACCAACTGATTTTTTTGTTATTTATTTCCAAAACACTTTAAGTATTACATACGTGATTTAAGCCACACAACGAAAACCTCTCAGGGTTTATCTGTTGATGGCGAGCCACTCATTTCAATAAAAAAAACATTCACAATTGTACACGAGAGTTTGACAAAACAATGTAGCACTAAATATAAGACAATATTGAAAAAAAAAGAAAAATCAACAACAAGCAATAATAACTACATTACAAAATACAAATTTACAATTAGTACAATGATATTTAACACACTTATATTTTTTTACTTATTTTTATTCCACTTACATCATGCTTATTTCAAATTCCGATCCCTTCATACATTAAGAGAATTGTTGTGCAAGGAAACATTTTGATTTATACTTGTATAAATATTTGACTACATTATAATTGGTAAAAGTACTAGTTGGTAAGCAAGTTATTGTTCAAACGTTCACTTGCCAAACATTAGATTTGCGTTACAATTATTTGTGAAGAGTTTATTTGCTAAGTAATAATTTGGCAAATTAAATTATGCGGAATATTTTTTGGGAATTGATAATTTGTCATTTTTTTTTTAAATGAAACTAGTTTAACCCATTTAAGTGCCTGTCTGGGTCCGAACCCACGACCACACTGGGCCACCTCTGGTTTACAAGCTTCTTCACAAAAACTATTAAATTTATTTTTTGCCCCGCACCGGCCCTACAGAAACTCCCATCAATTCAAACTTGCAAAACCATTCAACCACTTAAAAAACAATTACCCACCAAGCTTCTACAACAATAACTTCGTGATCATTCAACAAATAATTAAAAACCTAAGCTTAGCTATCTCTTCTAGACGGGCTGGTCTCCCACGTCGGTCGTGACCGGTCCATCGCATTGATCGTCGCGTGCGCCGATAAATCATCGCTGTTCGAAGTTTGAACTGACCGGAACATTACGTGGATGTCGGTTGAATTGATGTGGCTTCTGAGGTTGTGTTGTGTATCTTAGCACCTGAAATGATTGTGAGGTTTCTATAAAAATCTGTAAATTAAATTCTTATTGGTTTAATTGTTTCAATTTTAATGTTTTGTTTGAGGCTTACTTGCAGGCTTAGCACAAAACCGTAGAGAAGAGCTTTGTCGACGGAAGAGTAGACACAAATGACGTTTCCGTTTAGACAGTTGACAGTGTTTAACCGAGAAAGGTAACCAGCGATTTCTATTCTACGGTAGAGTAGAAATAGGAAGCGTCATGCTAAGCCTGCAGCATATAAACTACTTTCCATCAAAAACAATAAAATTATATGCGAATGAAGCTACTTGAGCGAAGTTTATGAACACATATTTTATTAAGTCACTTGCCAAAATTACCAAAAAAACCTTTGGTATGTTTGTCTGTCGTAGTCGATTTTCGCTGATAGAAAATTTTAAAGTAAGATAGTGTTATAACCAGAGATCGGATATTCGGATGCATATTTACATATAGATCATTTTTAGCTATGAAAGTATGGAAGCGGTTTTATGAATTATTTGTAATATTTATTAAAAACGCCGGGATTCTTGATTGCATAACTATCCAGATGTGTATTCATTTAAAATTAATGTTTAACCCGATACAAATATGTGTATGTACTGGAGGAGGGGTGGTTTGTATTAGTTAAAACAAAAAATAAACAAATTACTTACTTAGGTATATTAAGACTTTTTCGATACAAAAGCGCATTCCATGTTAGCCAAAATCTGAAGTTTAGGTGAATATGCATCCGAATATCCGATCTCTGGTTATAACCAATTTATCACAAGAAACACAACAACAATTGTTTATCGTGGTAAACTAATTGCAGGCGTAAAGCTAAAATGTAGTAAGAAATTTTAATTTTTAGGAGTAAGAGGAAGAATCGATTTCATTTGATTTTTTTTTATCCTTTCCAGTTTATTTACATCCGCGTGACTACAGAATGACATCACTATCACAAAGGTGGTACATAACAAAATGTCCTGCGCAAATTAGCTGTATTCTGACTGAATGTTATTTATAGGTTACGAAGAAAATTAAATAATACCTGATACGATTTGGAATAAACTTCTGACCAGCTAGCTTAGCATAACGCTTTCTATTTCTACTCTACTGTAGAATAGAAATCGCTTGTCTACATTTCTCGGTGAAAAACTGTCAACTATCTATCACGTAAACGTCATTTTTGTCTACTCTTCCGACGAAAAAACACTTGTCTACGGCCTGCTGTAGTGAGCAATTCGGTAGTTAAGGTTTAAAGAATAAAATAAAATATAGAAAAAATACTCTTTAATATGCACTTGAGGTGATGCTTAGTAATAACAGCCCCATGGGTGGATCCATCAGGTTAAGCTACTCATGCCGGGGTTGGTCTATGGATGGGTGACCGTCTTTTCTTTATATACCAAAACTCCTCCGTGCCTCAGCAAGCACGTTAAGCCGTTAGTCCCGGCTGTCATTAGTAGATCTTTGACAGTCGTGACGGGTCGTTAGAAGCCCGAAAACCTGACAACCAGTCTTACCAAAGGGTAATGTGTTACCCAGTAACTGAGTTGTGGATGATTTAGGATTTGGAAGAAAACTGGCTAAACGTGGCCTCATCATACACCCCTCTGCCTATCTTTTCTGGGAATGCAGGCGTAATGTTATGTTAAAAACTCTTTCAGACTAAATGGGACTAGTTAGATATACAGGATAAGTTTTATCCAGTGCGCAAACTGTAACCATGAATTCAGCATATCATTCTAGACACCCCAGCGCAGAAATCTTTTGTCGGTTATACAAAAAAAAATCAGCTGTTCCATACATTTTAACGGCGTAGGTATTGCACTTTTCTATGAAACAGCAGATTTTTTTTTGTTTAACTGACGAAAAAGTTCTGCGGGGGGGGTCTAGAATGATATGCTGAATTCATGGTTACAGTTTGCGCACTGGATAAAAACTTATCCTGTATTGAAGTGTCGGTTTTAGTCTATTTTGGTTGCCATGCAAATGAGCCCTAGATTTCTAACGTTACCTTTGTTGTATGTCAGTGTATGTAATATGTATTATTATTTATTATGTATGTAGGTTGGGCTTGCTTATTTATGATTTCAACTGAATTATAGTGTTGTGGTAAAATATGAATGATGAGTTTTCAATGGATTTTTACTGTAGGTACATACACTTAGAAGAACTTGAAATAACATATCATCATGCCTTATTTACCCGAAGGATTGGGCAGCGGAGTACTTATACTGACGTGACAAATGCGTGCACTGACAAGACGGTTCCACTCAATCTGTGTGGTTCTTTCCTCAAAAGACCATTTCAAACACCAATCTACATGTTCTTCACATGATCTGACCAAGATTATGTCTGAACTTTAAAAAACTTTTTCCAAAAAAAAACAACCGACTTCCAAAAAAAAACTTAAAGTGAAAAATTACTTTAATTTCGGAAGTCGGTGACTTTGGATACCTATGTATTTTAATTTTCATGTCACCAGTCACCGACTTCCGAAATTAAAGTTATTTTTCACTATAAAATTATAAGTAGGTAGGATGATCAGAAAATCTCTCTGAGTTCCGCAAGCCATACATAAAAAATCCAAATATTCAGATGGGCAGCATTACCTTCTAAATAGAAATAAAATTAATTCTATAAATTGGAGATAACATTAAACATATTTTTTTCAATATTAGTTAAAAACCTGCGATATTACGAATTATACCAAAAATTGTAAATTGCTTACACACATAGACCAGGTACATGCGCAACAAAACCACAAAAATATGTTAAATGACATAAAAAAACTGCTAAAACAATTATCTTTACGTCCCGGAAGGCTAAGCTAGGCTAATAACTTAAAAACTTGCCTAACGTAACCTTCAGACGATAATTTAATAACACTAACACCTACGATGCGCAAAAAAAATCACTGGCTAAGTGTGTGATTCCGTAGCTGAGAACATATCTCGTAAATGCTCAAAAGGCGTAGTTTGAAGAGTCAAATTCAATCAATGAACTCAGCCTATCGCAGTCCACTGCTGGACATAACCACCAGGCAGCGCCACAAAATCAAAAGTCATTTATTCAAACTAGGCTGAGAGTCAGCTCTTTTTGAACGTCAAAATAAAATTACATAAGACAGTCCCCCCAAAACGCCCGCCCCTCACCACTTCCTAGTGCTTTAGCTGGGAAGAAGAAGTAGCGGAACAAACTCCCCAGCAGCACAGCTGTCTGTTAAGTTAGAAGAACTTGATTCTATACAATAATAGGTAATAAAAATTACGAAACACAAAAAAAAAAACATAAAATTTGCCATATGTCAGCTAGCACACGCCACAATACTGTATCCTCCGCCTTCCGCATACAGTCTGTCCCAGCCACCTTTTTAAGGTCATCAGTCCATCTACTTGGGGGCCGTCCCACACTACGCTTGCCGATACGCGGTCTCCACTCCAGGACTCGTCTGTTCCACCGCCCATCGGTCCTTCAATAGACATGGCCAGCCCACTGCCACTTCAGCTTACTTACGCTGCAAGCTATGTCAGTGACTCCGGTTCTTTTCCGGGTAATTTAATTCCTGGTTTTATCCTTCAAAGAAACTCCGAGCATAGCCCGCTCCATAGCGCGCTAAGCGACCATAAATTTGTGGACCAGCTCAACTGTCCATTACCAGCCCAAGTGTCCAAGTTTCGGCATCGTATGTCATTACGGGCAGGATGCACGGCACGATACGCACGTACGGCACGGGCAGAGTCAAATTATTACGACATGAATTGCCTAAGACCTGCCAGTCAATATTCTGTGAAAATCTCAAAAACAAAGGTAAAGTGAACTTGAAGTGAACTGTCAGTCCCTAGCGATCCTTAGCATGAGGTAGATTGACAGCTCACTTCACCTAAGATTTCTGGGTGAGATTTTTACAGAATAGCTCGGCTAAAGGAGGACATGACACCAAACAGAGCTGTTGATAATACAACTACATTAAACAAAATTGAATTAAGTGTTTTCTTCTATATTTTCACATACTAGGGAAGATGATAGCCTTGATTTCTCTGTCCCCAAAACGCCCCCAAAAAATGGCTGCGACATACAAACAGGCAGGACATGGCGAAACTTTACTTAATGGGTAAGGGTATTCTGCTGCGGAACCCCAAAAAAGTAAACATTAAAATCTTGTCTTTAGATTAAAATGCTGTTTAGAATCGTAGTAACAATGTAAGAATGATATAAATCATAGACGCACAATAATTAAGGGGGCCACAATGACTAATGAAGTCGGCAAAAAATTGCTCAATAGTATTTTTGACACGACAAAAACTTGGCGATTATGATGTAGAGTAGGTAATTAGGTAGATGAGTTTAGGAATGGTTTATGTTTATTATGCCTAAGAGCAATGTTCTTGAATTTAGGAGTATTTATTACAGGAAATATTCATTATTTTGTTTTATTTTGGCTCAAGTAGGGACTAATTACATAAAGCTTTCATAAAAAATAAAAATAAATTGTACAAAGAAAGAGTTTTTCTTTAATAAGATCGCTTTATAAAAATACTTACTGCATCGCTTCTGAAACTGCATGTTTTGACATTTGAGAATAGAAAATATAATGAAATGTATTATCTACATTGATAGACGTATTACTTTTTAACCTGTTACCTATTATACTAATTGGCTTACTCTAAGTTTTAAAAATGTACCTTATTTTTATACTAATAAAATTGTTAACGGAACGTAGGCGCCTAGATTTCACAACACATGGAATGCTAGTGTGAGGTCTAGGAATTCCACATAAATATACCTACCTAAACTTAGCAAATTAAATTTATTATTATTCCGTTATCTCAATGATTTTTTTTTAAATAATGATTTACCCTCTGTAAAACTGCAAACACTATGTCATAATCTTTGACAAGAGTTACCTACTTACAAAAACTAATATTAAGTTGAGGCGATGTGCTGCAAAAGATGACTGTGCAGTTTCTTATAAACGTATAGTTATTCTTTCCTACCAGCGGATTAACAATCGTATAGTTAGGTACCAGCAGAGCAGTGGTATCCCCGTGGTATCAGTCGCAGGTGTAGGTCGTAGGTTCGAACCCAGACAGGCGCTTTACTCTGTGTAAATAATTTCATCATCACTGGGCCTCAAGTCTGCTATTACAATAGTGTCAGAATGATCTATCATTGATTTCATAATTGTTGATTTTGACAAGTTTGGTAATCTACTAATAAAATGGCGTCATTATGACTTTCCAATGGTCAGTCACTGACACTCTATTGAAAGAAATGGCATTTATTGGTAATCTCGTACATCATGACAAATGAATGACTGACTTAATTTACGAACTTCCTACTACTTTAGATTGCTAAAACACTAATAAATAATATGTAAAAAGATATATAAATGAAATCTGGCATGAATAAAATGTTCAAATTTAGAAGTCGTTTTTCGAAAATCATTTCTACTAACGAGTAATAATGGCAATACGAAAATGCCAATATGACACAATTCTATTACGAGACCATTGACCGACCAATGATCGACCATTATGAATTTAGCAGGTTACGAACTTTTAGCAAAATGACAAATGAATGACAATGGGATCGTGTTGGAATGACGAATTTATAAAAATAGCAGACTAGGGCCCCTGCTCTCGATCGACCATTATGAATTTAGCAGGTTACGAACTTTTAGCAAAATGACAAATGAATGACAATGGGATCGTGTTGGAATGACGAATTTATAAAAATAGCAGACTAGGGCCCCTGCTCTCAAAACGGTGAAGGAAAACATCGTGGGGAAACCGACATGTCCTAGAACCAAAAGTTCAAAGACATGTGACATCTACCAACCCACATTGGGAGAACCCCACACATAGAGGAGGCCTGTGTCCCAGCAGTGGGAATATTAAAGGCTGATTATAAGTATAGTTAGGTACCTACATACAAAAGAGAGATGTTCTGACTGGTTGACTCATCAAGGCTAAACCACTGAAATAGCCATCCATAAATTACGTCACACGTTAAGGAGGGGAGTGGGTCAACGAAATGTGACATTGTGTGACAAGGGACAGGGGGGGTCAAAATCGTTGTGACGTCACATGTTAAAATCGCCATTAGGTACCTAAAATATTTGACTTTGTGTTCATTTTATGAAAGAATATTTTTAATTTAAGTAAAAGAAAAATCGAATAACTGCTGTTTACATTTAAATATGTACTTCTAAATATAAAACTGAAAAATATGTGACGTCACACGAGGGGGAAGGGGGTTTCACAAGTGTGATCACCTGTGACAAGGACGGGCGGGAGGGTCAAAATTTATGTATGGCGCCATACAAAACATGGAGGGTAGATTACTTTTGTGATGTAGTCGCCCATTAAGAATGTTTTATTTAAAAATTCTACCTCGTTGGTTTAGTGGTCGCAAGCGCAACTGCTGTACATAAGGTCCTGGGTTAAATTCCCAGGTCGAGCAAAGTTTTATTGAATTATTCTATCTGGAATTTCTCAATAGCAGCCTGGAGTCTAGATTTGTGCCTGGCTGATGGCAATAGGCTTGCCCCCTATTATATGGGACTTAAACTTAACTGGCGAAATGTGGGTGTATTATAGATACACCTAGGTGAGGGGTGTTCGAAAGAGATACCGTCGCCCCTGGCACACAGGCAACTGAGGGAACACGAGTGGGTTTCAGTCAGTAAAAGTCTGACACACCCTCGTGCTCCACCCAGAGCGGCAGAAGTTGTTTGATGATTTCGAACCTTCAAAAAAAAAAACCCTTAGGGGAAACAAGGCGTGATGTTATGTTTATGTGTGTCTATCTCTAAGGAAACTAGAGGTAGAAATAGGAAATAAAAATTCATACCAAAATCCATACATTTTTAAGAAAACCTTTTAAAATCAGTTACAAAATATTCATAAAACATGTGTTTCAGGTTTTTCGTAAATTCAGGAAGAATATATCATGAAAGTTTGTAAGGATAAGTACAAAATCAACGCGGAAGTCACTGGAAAAGTACTAATCTTGGTAAATAACTTCATAAGTTGTCCTAATTGGCATCTATTACCATATCGGATGGCTAACTACCCTATTTGTTCATACGTTATATGTTTGCTATCTTTAAAAGACATGTATGAATTCATTTTAATTTCTTTATCTTTGTAAAGGACATATTGAGTATCTTTATCAAATGGTTATCTTTTCACGTTAAATTATAAGTGTCAACGAGGGAATGGGTCGGTAAGATACTGTATGGACTTGATATGAGTTTGTATCCTGTAAATAGTGCAATATAATATTAAATTGTCATTCAAGTTAAAAGTTTAGGTGATAAAATTGTGACAGATACAATAGTAGACATTGTACAGTTTAAAACTGCACGCCCGCGCCCCTCCACTGCTGGTTGCATACATATTTTAAATGTTTCTATAAATAAGTTTGTGGAGGGGCGTTGCGTTTCGGCAATCTTCGGGTTTCCGAATCAGTTCGAATAAGCTACCAAAGTCCGTGCCTCGGAAAGCGCGATAAGCCGTTGGTCCCGGCTGTCATTCGTGGATCTTTGACAGTCGTTACGGAGCGTCAGAAGACCGAAAGTCTGGCAACCAGTCTTACCAAGGGGTATTGTTTCAGTATTACCCAATAACTGGGGTTGTGGAGGTCTAATAGGCAGTCACTCCATGTAAGATAGAGAAGAGGTATGTAGCTGTATTTGGTTAGACTGGAAGCTGACCAAAACATAGTTGGGAAAAGGCTAAGAAGATGATGAAGCTACCAATGTCGGACCGCTTTGAGCCCCCTTCTTCTGACACTCGAAAGTTTTTAGGAAATGGATAGAGTTGTTAATCATCCCAGAAATTTGTCTTTGTATATGTAATGACCTTGATATTGAATTATTTTTCCAACGCCTTAAGGCTCCCACAGACTCTAGTAGAACAATCGCTATGAAAGCTTCATGGAAATTCTTAAACCAAAATCGCGGCGCACCTGTCTGCGAGCCTTTAAGGCGGTGATTTCTTGAAAACACTCCAAAAGGTGGTTTTTTAACCAGTGTATCTCTTTAATCGTAAATAATTTTGAGAGCAAAAAAATATACGATATATTCAAGTCTTTTTTGCATACAGTGATGGAACTCAAAACATAATTAAACATACTTTAATGGATCAAAAAAATCATCAAAGCTACCTCTTAATTTTCTTTAAAACCAGTTTATCCCTTCAATAACAATTATAATTACTTATAATTAAAAATATACCATAAAATTTCAAATGCCAAACTGCATCCAGTGATGGATTACTTATTATTAAATACTTAATATCTAATGTTATACGTTTGTTTTTGCATTTTCACGACAATGCTTGCTCATTTGTTATTCGAATTTATTTTAATAGATTTTAACCCGTATCGGATTGTAATAAGAACTATTATCGCTCATAACGACAATATTTAAAGTTACCATAGGCCTCGTTTCTTCCGAAAAAGAAAAACATCGTGACAGATACATCAGAAGGCCAATTCTCGTAATAAAAAACGTTCAAAATCTAGTCGCAGTCTCATCTCAGCGACAAGCAAATGTCAAAAATGTATGAAAAATCGAGGGTATTTTGACAGATTGACACTGAGATCAGACTGTGAACGTTCTTAAAATTACGAGAATTGCCCCTCTGATGTTCTCCATATTTTAGTACCTATTTTTAGACAACAAGTACTAAGTATTTTGTCATGTGCAAACCGCATTAGTAGTAAAAATTCTTAAAAATAATATTTTCTACAAGAACTTACAACACTAATCCGATTTAAAATACTTAATCCTATTATTTTGTCAGAAGACTTAAATGATTTATTGCAGTAAAAATTAAGCCTTTTGTTATATTATCCTACAATATTTATGACTAAATATAATAACTCACAAGTTTTGTCAAACAAACAGGTTTTGTTTTGAAGTTGACATTCTGTTTTATTTATGTTTAGTCTAGTTTAGGCAGATTTTAGGGTCCGGCCTATTAAGTATTTTTTATGTAAATTTATTGATTTATTTCATTTAAGTTTTTTTAAACAACAAAACACGATAGCACACTTCAGTTGCTTTTAAAAATAATGTTTACACAAAAGTGGAACTAACAAACTTTCAGTTATTAACTTATTACATAAAACGCTAACAATTAGAGTAGATATCTTAAAAAATGGTCTATTTAGATCACAAAAAAGTAACAGTGTTAATCTACTTTTGTTGCTGTCCGTTCATGTATTATTTTCTTAATAAAGTCTCCAAAGAATGCATGTTGTGATAATGCTCAGAAATAAAACGAAACTCACAAACAAAGATAAAAAATTACATCATGATTTATTTATTTATATATGTTTTACTGTACAGTCGCCAGCACATCAAGCTACCCCAATCTGTCAAATTTCTTTAATAGATTTTCAACTTTATTACTTAAGACTAAGGTTCATGTTAAATTGGGAAAATTTGACAGTTTGGGGTAGCTTGATGTGCTGGCGTCGGTACACCAGAAAATACATAACAAAAAAATAAAACATTTAAAACTAAAAACATACAATGGGCGGCCTTATCGCTTTCTGCGATCTCTTCCAACCTTGGAATGGACAGTAATTGCGTGGACATAAAAATTTACGTTAACTAAGACGTTGCAACCATTTAATTGTAATCCACTGAAACACATCTGTTGAATCCAATTAAGGCCCATAGTATCCTCATCTCCCGTTTGTATGCTAAAGCACGACAGCCGCCCGCGCCCGCGCAGGGCACCTCTGAGCCTTTATCTCAAAATGGGGATATTCCTTTGATTAATTTACAATTGTGCTTCGGCGATTCTGTGGTACCTCTAACTATCTATTTTTCAGTGTATTTTTTTTTCCAAATAACGAAGCCGTTTAGTAGGAGTATGGAATAGAAGCCAAAATATTGCGTGTTGGAAAATATTTTTTTACAGCAAAAGTATTAACCATACAAAAAAAGTACTTCGGGCAAAATGATCTATATGAATCTATAGCAAAATCATATATTTTTCAAATCTTCAAGACAAGCCATTAATGAGCAGTACGGTTCATAAAGTGACCGTGTTACGCTACCAAACGGGACGTAGGCCCTTAACAAACAATCAATATACCTAGCCGTTTTCCCAACTAAATTGAGGCGGCTTCCAATTTAACTGGATGCAGCTATCTGACCTTCACAACCCAGTTACTGGGTAGGTAAATGATATTCCTTGGTAAGACTATTTTATTGTATTTTTCATATGGCAAGCAAAGCCGATGTCGACTATTCTGCCAATGTCTATGTGAATTGGAAAAACGTGTGTTATTACAAAAAAAAAAACCGATAACGATCTTCGATGATACAGTTGAGATAACTGTTGATCTTGTGGGGTTAGTACTGGACTGAAAGTTGGTTGGCTACTGACTACCTGTAACGACTGTCAAAGATCCACGAATGACGGCCGGGACCAACGGCGCGGCGTAACTGCTATCTGAGAGACGTACAGGGGCCCAATTCTGTATGGTTATAATGATTCCCCGAGAAATCTTACTACGTTCTTCAAACTACGTCAATATCGTGTTTTGTAGAAACCAATGTAACGGTAAGGAATCGAAATGTCGTATTATGTATATTCCAAGACAATTTGTCGATATTATTAATACGATATTAGCAGATGTCGTGTGTGATCTAAGGAATTGATGTGGTTTCGAAGTAGTGGTCATAGTGAATTCAGGCCCAGATCTCGATACGTAATAGATGGTCACCCACCCATGAACTGACCGCAGCTAGCGAAGGTTAACTTTCCATCCACTCGTGCGGCTATTAATATTGAACCACGAGCCTCTGAGTCTCACGAGTTTTTCTTCAATTAAAAAAACAATCGAACATTAAATGGAAAAAAATGTAACAAGCATTCAACCTACCAATAAAATTCACCATTTTTAATTAAATTCAAAAAGCTTTACCCTAAAATGATATTAAAATTTCCCAAATCACCTTATCATTTATCAATGACATAACATTTTAAATAACAATGTGTGGTGCACTTATCAGTAATTCCCACGGCTCGCCCAAATATGATGGGACTGTCAACAAACGATAAGATTTGGGTCATGTATATTATGATGGTGGCTTTAAATATTATGTTTATCTTCCAATTGGCCTGTTCATGCTGATGACAGAAGAGGTTGAAGATGATTGATTTAAATATTATCTGTTGGAATGATGATTTGTTGATTGAATGACGGTACAAATCTATATCTTATTATAAAAATGAATCCCTATTTCGCTTGGTCACGGCATCACACGTGAACGGCTGGACAAATTTTGATAATGTTTGTTGTGTTTGTTACTGTCAGGAGGTGCTTAAGAAAGAACAAATTAAGAAAGTTGCGCGTAACATATATATGTTTATATTATATAATGCGAATTTAAGGATTAAATTTTTTAGTTCTGCTAACTACAAAAGCGTGTTTTTTTTTCCTTTATTTTTTTCATTTTTTTTTTAAATTATTGAATTGTCATCGGTTCTCGATAAGTTTACAAAGTTTAAATGAAATCTGACCGTTTAAAGTGGGTCAAAATCGCGCCCTAAGGAGTCGGTTACAAACATACAAGTGAAGCTAATATAAAGCGTGTAAAAAAAACATACAGACTAATTGAGAACCTCCTCCTTTTTGAAGTCAGTTAAAAACTGCAATTTTATCGGCGAACCCTTATTTTCGAACTACGCATATACTATGTTCAGATATCACCATGCTATTATCTTCGTTACAGAGGGTGAGCAGAACAACCTGCCGACAATGGATCACTCACAAAGTCACTGGCAATTGATAACTGGTAACAATTTTATGTGACTTTTGTGAGGTAAGTAGTTATTAACTCTGACTTATTGTTAACTATGAATCATGCGTGTATTAAAAATGGCCTTCTAATTAGTCGATTCGCAGTCACTCACTCGCCCAAATCGGGCGAATCAAAAACTTCAAATAACTATTATATTTTTTTTCTATACGTGACCTGCACGAAGTTCATTCTGGGGAGTTTATTGCGCCACTTCTTCCCAGCTAAAGAACTAAGGAAGTGGTGAAGGGCGGGCGTTTTGGGGGACTGTCTTACGTAATTTTGGCGTTCAAAACTGCTGACACCAGCCTCGTTTTGACTTTTGATTTTGATTGATTTGTGATTCATTTGTGTGCAAATCGACAACTCCAGAAATATGTATTAAGCAATTGGCACATTTCGAATTTCATGCAATAGAGTTATGAGAAAAGGTCTCTGCAACTACATGCTATAAAGTGCAAAAATTCAAAAGTTGCCTAGACGTATTTAGAAATACGTCTAGGCAACTTTTGAATTTTTGCACTTTGTGGGCGAATCTACAAGGATTCGCCCACAAATAAACTAAGTTCATACGACTCGCCTATACAAAATAATATATTATTTAAGAGTGTCGATTCGCCCGATTCGGGCTAGTTTTGTGCGAATCGTCTTATAAGCCTTTTATGAAGGTGCGCTCAATTACTGTGCAATTAACCCCGCGGCTACCTCACATGCCTGTCCTGTCCATGTGATTATTTTCTCAAAAGACCATTTCTAACACTAATCTACATTACATGATCCCCATTTTATCTGACCAAGATTATGTCCAGGTTTAAAGAGAGTGTGAGCTCATTTTTTTTTAATATTTTGGGCGTGTAAAAATATCTACTTACAGTAGTACAATCATTTATAATTTACAAGCTAATATTTGTGCGTAAACTAGCTTCATTTCGAATCCGCTACATACGATAAGCAGAGCACTGCGAAGTGACGTTGATTGGGAGACGCCTCTGTCCAGCAGGCTTAACATGACGTTTTCTATTTCTAGGAAGAATAGACAGTGCTTTTTCAATACAAAGTGATATTTCGTTTCTCCATTTTTGACATCGCACCTTAAACATCCTTCTACAATCTGTCATTTGTCTTTCGTTTCTAACGATCTTTGTCTAGGTCCAAATGTAGACTATTTCAAAAGAATATTTCTTCCCGAACTGTCAAAATCACAGTGACAAGAAACCTTTTACTCGGCGGCCACAAAGTTTATACGTTTATCTACAAAATCATGATTCGTTTAGAACGCATAACTGTGATAATTAATAGAAAAACATACCTAGCTATATTCTCCTATTGTAGGTTGTACATCATTTAGTTAATAGTCATGTCTATTCTTCCGTCGACAAATCGGTGCTCGTGTTAAGTCTGCAGTAGACGACGTCTTTAAGCTGAATGATGATGTTGAGCTATTCCCATTCTATCGACGCACAACCTGGATTCAGTACATGATTCAGAAGCCCGCTGCGTTGAAATAATCGAGTGTTCTCAAAAGCTTTTAACTGAGCAGAAATTATTATGAGACATGTTATTCGAATCTTAAGGTGGATCTTGTCGACATTTTTTCTATACAAACTTCGGGACTGTATTACTCCGGTTCGACAATAGACATCAAAAATTAAACATGGTATAGTTTTGTCTCATTATTAATATTGTCTGTACGGAAACATTACTAAAATAACAAGCTATGAAAAAGTTATGAGCCAACAAAGATTCGTTTTTCTTGCTGATTTAACCTAACTTTGGGCGTGTTTGAGTAATAAAAGAAGTGTAAAATCTTCAAAACCAAGTCGGTACCGACAAAGCTCAAATATCGAAAAGTTCAATAAGCTTTATTGGTCATTGATTTATGAAGTGGTTTTTTCTTAATTTTTTAACTGATCCTGCATCTCACTCAATAATGTTGTGCGTGTAGACTAGCGTCTAACTGCTCATCACGGGTACTACCTGGATATCTATGGTACTACGTCTGTCGGACACGAAGCCTGGTAAGACAGCGTGCTTTTTAGCCAGGCTCACCAGTGAGTTCGACCCCGTGACTAGATTCCCCTTGAGATCTATCCTGAGATACGTCTGAAGCTATAAACTTCAGTAACATGTTCAAATAATTTATGTAGATAGGGGTGATGTCATTCTTAAGATAAAGTATTGAGATAGTTTTATTTCTAGCATCAAAACTTTGACTTGTGTGGGAGGTTTAGATAAAGCTGAGTTGGATCTAGATCTTGAGTCGCGTCTGAAGATTATTTATGCAATTTTATGTCCTTCATTTTAAATGGAGACTTGCAGTATTGGTGATTTGTTTGTATTTATATATCGCATCTTTAGAATAATAGAGACCTAATGCGAAATCAGCCGCAACCAAAATTGGTCTCTATTAATTCTAATAATTCTAAATAATTTTGCTTGCGGCTAATTTCGCATTAGGTCTCTATTATTCTAAAGATGCGATATATAAATAAATATACAATTTCTGTACTATTTGATGTTGTTTATTGTATTTTTATCACGAAACGACGCGCACTTTTTTTGTAGCTACCAAGTGTACAAACACACTGTGAATGTGTTACCTATTGAGTTAAAAGCATAATACAATGACCATAACTTTTTTAAAGCTAGCTGTTAAAGTTATTATTAAGAAAAACGTGTTGACCCTAGCATTACTTTATGCATTTAAAATTGAGTCTTATCGCTGTGAAATAAGATTGAATTTTCTTTGACTCAATCGGTGGTAGGTTTAGCAAAAAAACCTACATAGCTAATATTTAAAAAAAAATATACTGCTAATTAGGAGCAAACTACTTTTAGGTCTTGCGTTAATTATGTTACCTACACCTTGTAGACGTAATCCTCTTATCCTTATCTACCATTTTTTCTGATGATTAATCATTCATCTGCTTTGAGTCAAATCAACCCATAACCGTTCTTCCTGACCATGATTTTCATCATCAAAAGGCCCCTTACAGATGAGGCCCTGCATTGTTAGAGTCACATAAAATTCAATAATAATAAAACGTTTGGACTTCAAAAGAGTCCATGACCTCTGAGTTTGTTTTAGCATTTCTTCTCAGACCTAGATGGCGCCAGCATTTCCTAGCTAACTGTTCGCTAGGAAATGCTGGCGCCATCTAGGTTTTAGAATATTGACCAACAAAATATTGACGCGTAAAAGTGTCTTATAAGATCTACGTACATAAATAAACGTTTCATTTCATTTTTATCAATGGAATTCGTTATAATCCATTCGTTTAATCTTCCATAACCTTAAATATTCACTGCAGGCATGAGAATGGATCATTCTCTCCAAATATGGATCAAGCATTAATTCACTGCGCTGGCCCAATGCATGCGTTTTCAAACGATTCACTCCCTATTTTCTGTCATCGTTTTCAATTACTTGTGAGGGCCTCGGGGTAAAATTAAGGTTAAGCTACCCTTGCTGAGGTCGGTCTGTGGATGGGTGACCATCTATTACAAATTGGAATCCCTCCGTGCCTCAGAAAAAAGCAAAATTAAAAGGAAAATGTTACCCGCTACAAGAAAAAGAAAATAATTTTGTTAAAAGAGGCGCCTGGTAAATTTGTAGCTTTTCGTAGATTCTATGGTCCAAGTTTAGTAGCAGCCAAGACCCTGGAAACAGAAAAAAAAAACAAAATAAATGCAGTTGTCTCTAAAAAATTATCAGCAGCGCCTCGTGAAAAAGTTAGATAACAAGAAATCTAGATTTCATTGAGTGATTAAGTTGGTATGATAAAAAAAAAGTTTGAGGAAAACTGAGGAGCTAAAACTCAAGGTTTCATATTGCAACTATAATAGAACTATACTAAAACAAGCCAAAGTAACCCAGAACTCTGACTAAGGTATCAGCAGAGCATGGCTAAAGATTTAGAAAGTCAAAATCAGGATTTTAATGAGTGGTTTTGAAAGATGGATCAAGAAAAATTTATGTAGCACTCGGGAGCGGAATCTTCACAGTTTCTTATGCACCGCTAAAACACCGATCCAAAATCATGCAAAAGTATCCCAGCACTGCGACTCAGGTATCAGCAGCGCATGGGTGAAGATCCAAGATAGTTTAAATCAGGATTTTAATCAGTGGCTTAGAAACATGGAGGCTAGTGATGGAGGCCAGTGCTGGAGGCCAGTGCTGGAGGCAAATTCTGTAGGCCAGTGCTGGAAGCAAGTTCTGTAGGCCAGTGCTCGAGGCAAATGCTGGAGGCAAGAATGCTGGAGGCAAGTGCTGGAGGCCAGTGCTGGAGGCTAGTGCTGGAGGCTAGTGCTGGAGGCAAGTTCTGGAGGCAAGTATACTGGAGGCCAGTGCTGGAGGCAAGTACGCTGGAGGCCAGTGCTGGAGGCAAGTACTGGAGACCAGTACTGGAAGCAAGTTCTGTAGGCCAGTGCTGGAGGCAAGTTCTTGAGGCAAGTGCTGGAGGCAAGTATGCTGGAGGCAAGAGCTGCAGGCAAGTGCTGGAGGCAAGTGCTGGAGGCAAGTGCTGGAAGCCAGTGCTGGAGGCAAGTGCTGGAGGCTAGTGCTGGAGGCAATGAGCTGGAGAAAAGTTCTGGAGGGCAGTGCTGGAACCAAGTTCTTTAGGCTAGTGCTGGAGGCAAGTTCTTTAGGCCAGTGCTGGAGGCAAGTTCTTTAGGCCAGTGCTGGAGGCAAGTGCTGGAGGCAAGTATGCTGGAGGCAAGTGCTGGAGGCAAGTGCTGGAGGCAAGTGCTGGAGGCCAGTGCTGGAGGCAAGTGCTGGAGGCTAGTGCTGGAGGCAAGTGCTGGAGGCAAGTGCTGGAGGCCAGTGCTGGAGGCAAGTGCTGGAGGCTAGTGCTGGAGGCAATGAGCTGGAGAAAAGTTCTGGAGGCCAGTGCTGGAAGCAAGTTCTTTAAGCCAGTGCTGGAGGCAAGTTCTTTAGGCCAGTGCTGGAGGCAAGTGCTGGAGGCAAGTATGCTGGAGGCAAGTGCTGGAGGCAAGTGCTGGAGGCCAGTGCTGGAGGCAAGTGCTGGAGGCCAGTGCTGGAGGCAAGTGCTGGAGGCCAGTGCTGGAGGCCAGTGCTGGAGGCCAGTGCTGGAGGCCAGTGCTGGAGGCAAGTGGTGGAGGCAAGTATGCTGGAGGCAAGTGCCGGAGGCCAGTGATGGAGGCAAGTTCTAGGGGCCAGTGCTGGACTGCACATGGCTACAAATGACTAATTTCATTCAATTAATTAATTCTTATGTATTGTTAAAGCACATAGCTGTGCTTAATCCATAAATAAATTAGACTAACACTAAAAGTACTAAAAACTGTTAAAATAAAACATACAAGAAGGAACCTACCGCTATTTTAAACTTAAGCAAAACTGTACCAAATGAATTAAGTACATACCTACTACTTAAAAGTGGTTTATTCAAGTAACATTTAGACTTTAAAGTAACAATGGCTATCCCTTCCAATTCCATTCGGAGGAATGTGCAAGATCAAAGCACAGTTAAATAAAATGTTGTTGCTTTGGTACAAACTAACGAGGCATTTAGAATGCGATTTATGTCAAATAAACTAACACGTGGTGGGACAATAAATAGATCTTTGTCGACGGGTTGGGTCGGGATGTTGTGGTGAGAGGAGCGGAAGCGAATTTTGTTACTCCAATAAATTGTGTTATATTATAAACTAGCTTTTGCACTTTCATTCCTTATTGAACTCCCTTAGGGGTTGAATTTCGAAAAATCCTTCCTTATTCCTTGTCTACATTATAAAGAGAACCTCTGTGCAAAATTTCAGCTTTCTAGGTCCAAGGATTTGGGCTGGGCATTGATGAGTCAGTCAGTCAGGACTTTTCATTTTATTTAAATAGATGTGAAAGTTAGTGAAGATGTTTGGATGTTTGTTACTCAATCACGCAAAAACGGCTGAACATATTTGGATGAAATTTGGCACACAGATAGTTTGTAAACTGGATTAACACACCGACATTTCCCGACACCGCGGGCCAAAGTTGCTATCTTATAAGCAGAGATCGGATATTCCGATGCATATTTATAAATATGTGTATGTACTGGAGGAGGGGTGGTTTGTATTAGTTAAAACAAAAATAAACAAATAACTTACCTAAATTAAGATTTTTTCGATACAAAAGCAAAATCCATGTTAGTCAACATCTCAACTTTAGGTGAATATGCATCCGAATATCCGATCTCTGCTTATAAGGCTGGTCATTATTTATCTAATAGGATATTGTATGTTTTCTGTAATTCTCTACAAAAGTATGTATCTATGAAGTGCCTGCAAAAATCAAAGCAGGTAAATTTCTGTATTGCACCATTTTTGACAGAACAAAAGAATGAAGGTCACAGCCATATTTTGTGAACATAATCTTCTAAGTCTAGACAAGTCTGTAGACGAAACTAGGCAAACATATTACGGCCTTCCTATGATTATGTTATGGGCAGACCTCGGCACGTTTATGCCATTATGTGTGGTGCTAAGGCTAAGACACAGGTGGCTTAATTATGGCAAAGATGGAAAAGATGGCGATGTTTAACGTGACTTGAAATCTGGAAGTGAACAAAAAAATATATTCTATCGATGTAAGTAATGGACTCTGTTGGCCTAGCAATAGGCGTCTTTGTAAGAAATGCTGATGGATTTTTAATCGACTTCAAAAAGAAGGAGGTTATCAAATCGACTGTTTTCATATATTTTTTTGTATTTTCGAGCATAACTCCGTCATATATAAATGGATTTGCAAAATTCTTTTTTTGTTCGAAAGGGGTTAATTCTGAAATGGTCCCATTTAAATTTCATATAGATCTGATGATGCGATTCGGAGACAGACAACGGAACTCTTAAAAAAATTATAGCTAACAAACCGCGATTGCTACTCTCGCATAAATATGCATTGTTTTGACCCCAAGGATGATGAAATTTCGAATTGTGTGGGTACGTACTTTAACAGAAAAGTGAAAAAAAAAAAACAACCGACTTCCAAAAAAACACTACAAAGTGAAAAATTACTTTAATTTTGGAAGGCGATGACAAAAAATTTAAATATATATCCAAAGTCACCGACTTCCGAAATTAAAGTTATTTTTCACTTTATAGTGTTTTTTGGAAGCCAGTTGTTTTTTTTTGAGTTTTTACGAATCCGCTGTTGCATTTATCAATGCAGCGAGTCAACGATTAGAGGTTATGAAATGAAACGTCAGATCGTAAATTTTAGTAATAAAGTATTGTCGCTCGTAGCTCTTTGTCTTAACATCAATAATGTCATCCGAAACGGAGTAGGAAGTTACCATGAGTGAAAATTACCCACACTCAACTAAAAACAGTGATTTTAGAAATGATTTTAAAAGAAAACTTATAAGAGTTCTAAAAAAGTCAGTCCTAAAAGTGCTAAATAGCCACAATAATCTGCAACCAACTTGGAAGTAGTACTCGCCGGCTGCTGCCGCAGCAGCGCTCGCTTCGCTCTCTCGGCTCGCGTGCGGTTGGTCACAGTTCTAAGCAATTTATTATTGGCCAGGCTGCCCTAGCTTAGTTACTGCGACCAATTTGGCATTAGAAGCAACACTCAACCGCTTATTGTGACAGCAGATAAGCCATTCTGCATTACGTCTAAATCTGGCGCAATGGCACGGCATGATATGTTTAACATAACGGAGCTATTTTGTTAAACAGCTAGCAATTTTATAAAATAGCCAATTAAGCAATCCATTAGCGACATATATTCGAGTAAAATTTGATGTCTGTGACACGATACACGCTCCGCTAATCACTATGTCCTCACCATACAAGTTAGCGCGCGGTCAACAGCTGCCTTCACGAGTGGATTAAAACAACTGATTAATTCAAGTGCAACTAACTGAATGAGTTTCTGGATGCTTTCCAGATGTCCACGGCCATGCAAGCTTACAGCGAAAACACAATTGTTCGGTGCGGGCCCGCAAAGGTCCGCAACGCTGAAATAACAGCGCAATTTCGTGTTTGCGGGACTGTAGAACTGTATACAGGCATTTATCATTGGTCGTGCGTAGCATTGTTGCCGCGTCGTTCATCTGCTTCTGGTCTGCATGGTGTGCAACAAGGCAACAACGTAGAAGTAACAGATTGTTGCGTTATGTTGGCACTATAGTTCGACTTTTAATTGTATTCAGTAACTTGACAGTTCAAAGTAAAATAATGTTACCATACTAAAACTAATAATGTTGAGGTAGTGAATGATTTTGCGTAAAGAGCGAATGATAAAAATTGTTTCATTTTAAATTAAACCATTTTTATCATTCGTTATAAAACTTCAAAAAATGATTTGTACGTAAGATGTGGAATACAAGAATAATTAATAATTTATTAATAAAAGTCATTTCCTTTTTTTATTTCTTCTAATAGGAAGAAACTAAATAAATTACCTTACAACTGAAAAATAAAATATAAAACAAATTCTACAATTTCTAATAGTGTATTCAACATGCTTTTAAGACAAGTTATTAAATTTAAAATAAAAAAAATTTGCATGTAAGTACATAATTTCACTTTCATTCATTTTTGTTCATTCTTACACCACCTCACTATCTTTTTGCTGTCAAAATCTGGTAACCCTTTAACTGTTAAGTTACTGAATACAATTAAAAGTCGAACTATAGGTGCGTGCAATGGCTGGATATCGTACAAACGGAAAGAGGTCAATCGTCGAATCCAGGTCGGCTGGGCAGTGTTCACGAAGCTTCGCAATATCTTCTCGTCCCACATACCGCAGTGTCTCAAGACGAAAGTCTTTGACTAGTGCGTGTTGCCAGTGATTAAATATGGAACCGAAACGTGGTCGCTCACAATGGGCCTCATAAGGCTTAAAGTCACCCAAAAGGCAATGGAGAGTGCTACGCTTAGTTGGTTTATCTCCAGGCTAGCCCGCGAAATGGAAATTTTCTTAAGTTTTCTGCAATTTGCAGGACAGTTTCAGATTGTATGTTGAACAAAATATGATTTGTGTCCTGACAGTAATACGTATGTACATATGTATTCACAGAAATATCGTTAAAATCATCAATACAACCTAAATTAGTGATCAAAGAATCAGCATTGCCATAGAACGTGGCAATGCTGATTCTTTGGCCACTGGTGATGCTGCCAGCCTTTTGGGCACTTTTTGATGCCCTATGATTGTTTTTTTTTTTATATAATTGTACGTATTATTATTTTAAGACCGGTAGATAGTTTTTAAATAATGTAAATATCCATACAAATATCTAAATATCAATCCTTCTTTATCACACATTAAAGTTACCCTCTAAGTTCTTATAATCCTATTGAATGACTATTTCATGAAAAATTCTGTGTTGAGGTAGACTACTTTCTCCATCATAAATTTATTCATTCCCTCACTGACAGACAACACACAGCCTAAGCCGCTGTTTTGAAGCGTGAAATTTTGCACAAGAGTTCTAATAACGAGGGTCACAAAAATGTTTAACTAACAGAGGATTTTTGAATTTCATCCCTCGGACACATGGTTTGTAATATATGCAATAGGTTCCGATTATCTTGGACGACAATAAAAATATACCTTTCTGCTATTATAATTGGCAACACTAGAAGCATGCAGCCGTATGTCGCATTGCGAAGTGCGACACCTCAGATATAAGCCATGTATTCACTTGGGGACTAAAATCCCGCGGCACGTCGTGTCTTCAGAGATATCATGCGACGTTACCTGCTCGCAAACAGTATTGCAGGGTCTGCGGTTCCGCACCGAACTCAGTGAACAGTGTGTTGTGTGTTCGCTTAATGAATACCTATTCCTAACACCAATGTTTTCCCTCCTTGTTCGATATTTCGCGATAATAGCTCGTTTGTCACAGACAATAGATGTTCTATCAGAAATAGTAAATTTCCACTTAGCATGAGTCGGAACATTGATAAATTGTTATCAGTTAGTGCTTAAACTAGACTATCTTGGAGGATAATGTTGTCCTTTGTGCTCGCAGTGAAGACGAAAGGTCTCGTGGCATAATAAAAGACCGCACGGGTCGATCCGCGGTCAGTTCGTGGATGGGTGAGCATACTTAACATATCGAAACCTCCGTGCCTTGGAAAGCACGTTAAGCCGTTGGTCCCGACTGTCATTATTAGTTATCTGACAGTGGTTATGGTCTGAAGCCCAAATAACTGTACTGGGATGTGGAGGTCAGATAGGCAGTCGCTCCATGTCAAATACTGGTATTCAGCTACATCCGGTTAGATAGGAAGCCGACCCCAACATAGTTGGGAAAATTCTTGGTAAATTGATTGCTTCTGCAGCAGCTAATCAGAAATAGATTACTTCCTTACTAATTTAATATTATAAATGCGAAAGTAACTCTGTCTGTCTGTCGCGCTTTCACGCCAAAATTACTGAACCGATTTAAATGAAATTTGGTACACAGATAGTTTAGAGCCTGACAAAGGACATAGGCTACTTTTTTATGCGAAAAAAGGATTGTAAGGGGATGAAAGGGGAGGATGAAAATTTGTATGGAAATATCGTAATTTGTAGAGCTAGATGCTTGAAACTTATTTTCTGAGCTGTTAATTCGATATAAATAAATATGACGTTCAAAGTTTGTAAATGTTTTACCCTCAAGGGTGTAAAATAACAATAGGGAATAGGGGATGAAAGTTTGTATGGAAATATGTAAGGTTTATGTTAATGTTTTATAAGTTTGCGACAAGAGACAAAGACTCAAAGACACTATTCCACGCGAACGAAGTCGCGGGCACAGCTAGTAATAAATATTTGTTTATTGATGGCAACTAGGCCCAATTGTTGTTAGTGACATTGATCTTAAAAACTATTGTAAGTAAACAAACACTGATGCTGCGTGAGCGTTGGGGTCTCCTGACCAGCACCTCCACGTCGTACGACAACCAAGGTGCGTCGTACTTTTCCATCAACATACTTAGGATACTGTAAGAACTAGACCGCGATCTTAACAAGATGGATTTTTTTTTGCGCATTATGACGTAAAAATTATCCGTATGCGCAAAAGCCGGACATACCGGACGCACTACAATAGCGCGGCAGTCCCAACAGCATCTTTAAGCAGTTATTTTCTATACCAATATTATAAAGAGGAAAGATTTGATTGTTTGTTTGCATTGAATAGGCTGCGAAACTACTGAACCAATTTGAAAAAATATTTCACTGTTGGGAAGCTACACTATCCCCAGGTAACATAGGCTATATTTTATCCCCGTATTCTCACGGGAACGGGAACTACGCAGGTGAAACCGCGGAGCACTGCTAGTATTGAATACGCAGGGCGTCTAGCGATCTCTTAGTATGCCTTACCCACAAGCCGCTCGTGTAGTACGATTGGCAATACGCTTTAAAGAGCGTAATCTTTACCCTAATACTACAACGAACGAACCTGTCTATCAGCATGTTGGCTCTGACCGCTAGCGCCATGCGCTCACGACACGATCTGTATCTTCATCGTCTTTGAGGTCTCCGGTTAGAAAGTGTTCCAGGTATTTTTTGTTAACTCTTTTGAGTGGCAGCCTGTTCAGCATTACAACTGAATCGCTATGTACACGTCTACCGGATGCCTCAAAAACCATGTATACACTTTTGTTTACATTGTAAACAAGCCCATGATTCGTGGCATATCGCTCACACACGCGTAACAGCTCCCTCATCGAGCCGGCCGTCGGGCCCAGCAGTACCACATCGTCAGCATAACTTAAGTTGTTTCCACAAACGTTGTCTATCCAGCATCCGACACGCATACTGAAAAAGTGAAAGCACACAGTTAACTAAATACTTCATTTACCGCTAAACAGATTTAAAACATCATTCGGTCTCTGTCAACTTCAAATGATTGACAGCAATAGAACGATGTTTCAAATTCGTTCGAAATTTGAAACTCGAAAATGTAACTGTTATAGCGTAATATTTTCATTTTTAAACAACGGAATTTCAATCAAAATATGACTGGATAGCTTGGTAGGTATTCGGCATTTTTTTATTCTAAAATAATTATTTTTACTCAAGTCCACACCGATTATAATGTCAGACTTGGTCGTTATTATGTTTATCCCCCACACGATCATTCATTGTTTTATAGTCACCAATATTCAACGGCGCAACATTTACAGCTTAGTGTAATATAAAATGGCATATTAAGTCAGCCCACCAATCGCATGGCCGTATCCGATTGTTTAAACCAATCAGACGGGCTTACTGCGTATCGACGTAACTTGGATTGACTGCAACACCGAGCGTTATCTGATTAATTAAGTCAATTAATGCGACTGTTGTTGCTATGGTGTTCGTAATCCTATAGGGTAGTGACGTAGAGCTTTTAATGGGTGCAATACATGAAACAATGTAGCTCGATGATTTTAATGGAAACACACTGTTAAGGAATGAAAATTATGATTTAGACTGAGATTGAACCCTTGTTCGTGAAAGAAGTCGAATGAATTAGACTGAGAATGAATTTGACTAAGAATGAATTAAACTGAGAATGAATTAGACCGAGAATGAATTAGACTGAGAATAAATTAGACTGAAAACGTGAATCTACAGTTTTTGATTGTAAAAAGATTCAAAAGGCAGTCCCCAAAAACCTTCACCAATTCTAATGGTTTTATTCATAAAAAGTTATCGAACATCTAAAGGTTTCTCTTTGAAAACCAGACTTTAGCAACTGTTTAGATGTTCGATAACCTTTTTATGAATAAGACCGTTAGTGTTTACGCTAGAAATAAGAGCATAATATAGAGATTCACAAGATAGCTACCGTAGGTCATCTTGTAGCGTAAGCTTGTAATTGCTAACCTTTCAAAATTTAAGTGTAGGTTCATCGAATATTTTCGATAAAAGTAATTGCTACGAAGAATTGTACGAGTTTGATGCCGCAAATATAGTTTTAAGATTGTTTGTTTTAATGTAGTTCCGAATTGGCGCAAAAATGGGCTGAACGGATTTGGATGAAATTCGGCACACAGACAGTTTATAACGAAGATGGTATATATGTTATCGGCCAATCCCGATTTCAGGCCAAACTAGTTTGTCCTAGGCCAAACTGGTTTATTAAGCCGGGGCACGCCGATTAAATGGGTTAGGTTAGGTTAGGTTAGAACTGTGACCAAACGCGCGCGAGCCGAGCGAGCGAAGCGAGCGGCGCCGCGGCAGCGGCCGGCGAGCGTTACTTCCAAAGGCTGTTAACGAAATGGCTAATTAAGCTAGAAACCAGTTTGGCCTAGGACAAACTAGTTTGGCCTGAAATCGGGTTTGGCCGGTAACATATACAAGGTGTAACAGAATGGACGCAAGGCCTGAAAGTAGTTTGTTCCTAACTGACTACTGAATCGATTTCAGTAACTTTTAATATAAGTTTTTTTTTAAATTACGTATTTTGCCATACCTACCACTGATTGAGCCAAAGAAAATTGAATCTTATTTCCGAAGAAATAAGACTCAATTTGAAATGCATAAAGTAATGCTTGGGTCGACACGATTTTCTTAATAATATCAGTTAGCTTTAAAGAAAAATAGTTTTGGTCATCGTATTATGCTTTTAACTCAATACTCTAGGGTGTATGAGTTCTTGCATTAATTATGTTACTCGTTGTATATATACGAGTATGTTACCGGAAATGTATGAAACCTAGGAATTGTACACAATTCCTAGGAAATATATGCACTTCCGAGCCTACTTAGGAAATGTGTAAAATAATGTTTCAAAGATTCTTTAATACACACATTTCCTGTGAAATGTATGTATTTCCTAGGAATTTTATGCAATTCCGAGAACACACTAGGAAATATATAAAAAGTTAATGCTTTCTAGAATTGCTCGCATGGTTTCTGTCACGGCTCCGGCGCGGCGGTCCCACGCGAGCTTATTGTCGCAGATGGTATTCGCGCTCACCACCGCAGCTTCGGCTTGCTGGAGCCTCAGCCGCGTCGGCGACTGCTAATACCACCTGCTCCTCAGCTCGTGGCCCGCCTCGCCCCTCCGCGCCTACGCGGATTTAAATAACACTCTAGGGGTAGGGCAGATAAGACTACGTGGAGTCGGTTTTGCAGCGATTCGTTTCTGTCACTAACTTTTAATACATTTCCGATTGCTATTTAGGAAATGCATAGATTTCCTAGGAAAAGTGTATGTTACAAAATATATCATAGATTTCCTATCTATTTTAGGAATTGTACACATTTCCTAGGAATTGTATACAATGACGGATTACACACTTTTCCGTTAACATATATACACACACATGGTACTTTTAATTCCGGTAGTATGTTCCCGTTGTATATTTTCCGATATCAATGCAGGCGAAGCCGCGGGCAAACACTAGTAAAAATATAAAATGTATTCAGTTAATATTTCTACTAGCATAAATCCATAGCAAATTCTTTCGTACAAAATATTTAACAATTAAGGCACTTCATATTAAAAGTGAGCTCGACATTTTTGATGAAAAACTAGGGAAAATAAAAAGTAATTTAAATGCGTAGGCCCTGTCTGTAGACAAATTTTATTAAAGTGAACGTGATACATGAAAATGAATAAATACAGACGGTAGTTTGTCTAGACTAGGTAGACACAACAACAGAGAACCTACAGAAAGTCCATCCACTAAAAAGTCTACAAGAACAAGGCATTGAATTGTTAGGGCAGGTTTGGAGATGCAACGATGGGTCAAAAGATGCTGATTCTGAGCGCTGAAAGTCGCAAAAAAATCTGTCTAAATTACAATATTTTCGAAATGACTTGGCTTTGCCTTCAGCACCCTAATTGCGCAACACACTATCAATCAGAATTTGAAGGATCATTATCATCATCAATTCAGCCGAAAGACGTCCACTACTGGACAAAGGCCTCCCCCAAGCTCCGCCACTTCGACCGGTTCTGTGCTTCCCGCATCCAGCAGACTCTTGCGGTGAATTGAAGTGAATTTGAAGGATTTGGCTAATCAACGTAATAGCCGTCAAAATGAAAGCCATTCTTATTTTATTGTTAATGTGTTATGCAATCACCCCGCAGATCACCATTCAAACTGAGAAGAAATAGGCAATTAAGGTGGATCTTGTCGACATTTTTTTGCATACAAAGTTCGGGAGTGTATTACTCCACTGTCCGACAATGTACATCAAAAATTCAACATGGTATAGTTTTGTCTAATTATTAATATTGTCTGTACGGAAACAGAATACTAAAATAAAAAGCCATTAAAAAGTTATGAGCCAACAAAAAATCGTTTTTCTTGCTAATTTAACTTAACTTTGGGCGTGTTTAAATAATATTATGCATGGTCATACATTATCAAAAAAATATACGCATCGACTTGAGAACCTCCTCCAAAGCAAAGCAAAACAAGCAAAGCTCAAATATCTAAAAGTTCAAGAAACTTTATTGGTCATTGATTTATGCAGTGGTTCTTTAATAAAACCCGATCTTCCGAAGGACTTTTCTTAATTTTTTACGCGCCTATTGCGTGTGAAGAAGGACCATTGTTTGTTAAAGCAACATGCTTGCAAGACGATTTGCTCATTGTTCCAAGCAAGTGAAGGCAACACTTTTCTAGGTCTACTGCCGGGCGTTCTACACCAGCCAACTTTGGTACCAGTACACGAGGAGGGCTTACAACTCACTTCGTGTACAATACAACAACGCGTTTCGGCCCATGTTTAACCTGCGTTGGCGGTGTAGCGCGTCTGGTATGTTCTTTGAAAACAGAGTGGGATAATATTATAACCAGTGTATTCCGGGTACTGCCACTGTCCGACACAAAGCCTGGTGAGACAGTGTGCTTTTTAGCCAGGCCCACCAATGAGTACGAGCCCGCGACTAGATTACCCTTATGTAAATATGCTAACACATATTACTATTCTTTACCACCCTGTTAAACCCCGGCTAAGTGTTTAGTTGATGATGAAAAGTGAATGCAAATAAATGATATTAGGGGTACTCATGCATAATCAATCAATTCAATTCAATCCATTTATTTATTCTCTCTTCACAATATTGGTTTCCTTAAAAGTTAACAATGTTTTTGGGAATGTTATATTCCACTATTGTAAGAGACTGGTGCCGGAAATAGGTTTTCGAAAAAGCCTGTGTTACCAGGGGTTACTATATTTTTTGCTGTGGGCCACAGCAAGAAATACAGTAAAAGGTTTAGAGACGATCTTATGTGAACATCGTTAAAACAACCAAAAAGATTAGACAATAGTGTTGAAAGTTAAAAATAATGGCAAATAGTAAAAAAGAGAAAATTAAAATAGACAACTAATGGTTCATACGAAACTGATTATTTTTAGTGCCCTGTATGAATGTATGTTGGGGTGTATGAATGTATGTTGTAGTGTATGAATTTATGATGGGGCGTGCGCGAGCGAGGATGAGATGTAAATCAGCCACGGGGGAAAGAAGGGAAGGAAATCTATTTGAGAACTGTCAAAATAATCAGTCTATAACGTTCCCAGCGCTGGGACACAGGCCTCCTCTCTGTAAGAGGGAGTGGGCCGTAATCCAACAAGCAAGCCAGTGCGAGGTATGGATTCACAATATCATTTATTTGCATTCGCTATAAATGTTTGGGATGACTTCTTTACTATACACCGTGACATTTTAGTCGTCTTACAACGGCAGACCACTTCATGAATCCAACGAACAATAATCATTTTTTTTGTTAATGTTTTGAACTCATGAATAATTTAAAAAATTAAAACATCATTCACTAAGACGCTTGACCAAGTTTGAACCACCCTGTTATGGAGATAGAATTATTGATGGAATGTAATGGTAGTGGGTAGATATCTTCTACAGTTTGATACATAAACATTGTTAACAGGGAGGGTGTTACATAATTCTAAAGCATTATTAATTTTTCTTTGTACCTATTATCTTAACTAATGGTAACAATTTCTTAGTCGCGACTAAAATGTCACGGTGTATACTCACTGTCACTCCGCGTCAACACAACATTCAAAATAAACAGTGAAAAAGTGAACCTTCTAGTCCCCTTCGCTGTACTGTTACCAACAAGGGTGGCCTGTCTAAAACCTTTAACAGGATTAGGAAAGACAGCTGATATAAAGACCTTCTTAGTCCGTTTAGCTGGACTATCGGAAGTCTAGCTACCTACTAGGGACTATCCATTGGAGAGAGCATTTGAAAGCAATTTATTGAACAATCGATTATAATTTTATAAAAATCGGATAGTCTGCTTCGATTACTCAAAGACACACACACACACAGGCACAGGTATCTACTTCTTTGTTTTGACTGGTTTTGGTAGAATATAGTTATTATCTTATATCCTACTAGCTAGTTTTGCCCGCGTCTTTGTTTGTCGATGTCGGAAAATATCGTACGGGAATGTACTACTGGGATTAAAAGTACCCTATGTGATAATCCAGGATAACAATGTACTAACTAATTCCATAATATTTATTTATTTATTTAATACTTCACGCACAGAAATGTACAGAGGCGGACTTAATGCCAAAGGCATTTTCTACCAGTCGACCTTTGGGTGATGCAGAGAAAAACAGTGGTAGGTGCAATTACGTAAGTCGTGTTTTGAATATTTATTCAAATATAAGTAAATATAGTATAGTATTGGTATTAGTGTAGTCTATTATTGTTGTTTACTTATAACTCTATTGGTTCACGCGGGGGAAGCCAGTAAAGCTTTCAATCGTACCTAATGATTTTTTCCATTTACACAAAACTTTAATTAATTATACATCTAAGCCTTCCTCATGAATCTCTCCGTCTATTGTAGAAAACCATATGAAAATCCGTACGGAAGTTTTTGAGTTTTATTGCGTTCAGACAGACAGACGTGGCGGGGACTTCGGTTTAAATGTAGTGATAGTGGATGTAGTGATAGTGAGATATTTAACTAGTGCAAACTTTAAATCTGGAAATGCCTAAGAGATATAACTCCTTTAATAACTTTCTCATAATTAGAAGCATCGTGTAAATTGCCTAAGTTTATCAGCAGTCTATTGTTTTAGGTGTAGCCCCGAAAACAATAGACTGCTGATAAACTTAGGCAATTTATACAATGCTTCTAATTGAATTATTTTTTTAACTGATGAATTGGCGGAATCAGTTACTTTCCTAAACTAAATTCCTCTCCATAATCAACAGAATTACAACCACTAATAAAATGATTTATACCAACTACTTAATATACCAAGTACCTAGTAAAAGTGTGTGATTAATCCATATTTATAACAGTGAAACGTGCCAAAACCATGTCAAAACTATTCTTCACGATAATTTTAGGAGTTATATGGCGACCAGCATAACTTGACACTTCACAATGGCGCCACTTGCTTCGGCAAACGTCACAAATAATGTCAGATTCAGTACATTTTAATTTTAGTTCCTAATTCCACCGCATGCCAAGTTATATTGGATATAAGTATCCAAGGTCGTTGAATGACAAAAATACGGGGTTTGGTGCCAAATCCCATGGAGACGAGTAGCTTGTATTTTATAAAAGGATTGTATTGTCTATTTATTTTCATATGTGAGAATTAGATATTGTTATTATCTCCCTAGAACCCAATGGCTTGGCTCGCGACGAACGGAGGAAGGCGGCCAGACGGAACCAACTGAAGATACACGGGTCTGACACACCCTCCCACTTCACGCAGAGCGGGAGAAGTTATTGGATGATTTCCCACCCAAAAAAAAACCATAACGCCTTGGGAATCGGGTAGGCCTTTAGTGTGGGATCAGAGATGCAACGTATGTCAACACCATCGGGCTGCGGGCTATATGTACATAGTTTAAATGTTTTAGTCTTCACTAGTAATATTGTATTTAAGATTTGTAGTAAGTATGTAATAGCATTTTGATCTGCTTTTAAGGTTGATGGAACTTTCGAAGGTAGGCCAATGACGCAAAAGTCGCGGTATGCTGTTATCGTTTTATGTTTATCGCTGCTGTTATATGTTTTGTGTTTTTTTTTTAGTTTTTAGTTGTGGTACCTAGGTAGGTAGGTATCACAAGTAAAATAAAACGTTTGTGTTTTGTGGAGTAGGTAAGCATAGATTCGTATATACCTTCACTTGGTAAATAAATAACTGTGACAGGACATAATTTAAATATCATCGACATAAAGTAAGTGGAAAAAATTACGTAATTATTGAAGCTAACTCTAAAACGATTGATCTTTAGGTATATCGGACCACTCGGTAAGTCAAATATGATTTTTTCAAACCGGTTTATAAATAACGGAGTTCTGAGGTAACCAACATAAAAAAACAACCGAATTGAGAACCGATTCCATTCTGCGAAGTCGGTTAATAAGTAGTTATATTATGGAAGACTTATCTTGCACAGTTCAACGAATATTGACCAAATAATCCTCTCATTGTATATACAAAAACATCTTCACAATTCATATATTGTAAGAACATGCATTCCAGCTAACTTAAACACATAAACAAGAGACTGCTAATCTTATCTAGGCGACCTAGGTGACCTATAATGTGTTGCCGATAAACTCCACAGGCATTGTCGCAGGGTTTAATATAAATTAGTTTCACTTAAGGTTGTCTAAAGGACACTAGCTTAGGTTTATATAATGTAGCAAGATTGACAGTATTCACAGTATGTTAAGCCTATATTGAGATTGGTTTATATTAAAAGGTTTAAAGGACTGTAAGCCCAGCTTCGCACGGGTGTAATGATTTAAAGAACTGTAAGCCCAGTTTCGCACGGGTGCAATGATTTAAAGGACTATAAGCCCAGCTTCGCACGGGTGCAATGATTTAAAGGACTGTTAGCCCAGCTTCGCATAAGTGCAATGTATATTATATTCAGCCTGTCTTATCCCACCGCAAGACAAAGGCCTCCCTATCAGTGGCGAAGGGTTATTTTATGGGAGAGGTAAACCGGAGCAAAAAAATGCTTACCTAGGCCAGCCGGGGCACGGGGCGCACAAGGAAAGGGAGTACCTTTCCTTTCTCCACTCAACTCAATCCTGAGCCAATATGGACCAATCATATAAGCGTCTAGTTCGTGCTGCCATCTACGCCTGGGTTTGCATACCATAACATTATTAGCCTATAAAGTTCTCACTGCTGGGATCCATACGTCACCTCTGTGAGACGGAATGGGCCGTAATTTACCACGCAGGCCCAGTGCGGGTTGGTAGATCACATGTCTTCAAATTTTTGGTCCTGGGTTGGTTTCCTCACGATGTTTTCCTTCACCCTTTTTTTAGAGCAAAAGGTCATGAAATAAATTACACAAGTGCAGCGCCTGACTGAGTTCGAACACACGACCAGGCAGTCGTAAGTCGGGGCCGTTACCACTGGACCATCAATGGTTTCCCGGGTGCAATGGGCGAGATTTCAAACATCGAGATTTCTGTGTTATAATTAGGGGTAACTAAAGTGACAGTGGGCAGGGCACATTGCTCGCAGAACAGATGGCCGATGGGACCGGAAGGTTCTGGAGTGGCGAACACATACTGGAAGACGGAGCGTTGGAAGGCCTCCCACAAGATGGACCGATGACCTGTTGAAGACCGCAGGAATCCGCTGGATGCCAGAAGCACAGAACCGGTTGAAGTGGCGGTGCTTGGGGGAGACCTTTGTCCAGCAGTGGACGTCTTTCGGCTGAAATGATGATGATAATGAATTATTTAAATAAAATGATTAAAGCTGAAGAGTTTGTTTCTTTTTGTTTGAACGCGCTAATCCCTAGATTTTACCTACCAGTCGTATTAAAAAAATAAAGGTTAAGATAAAATAAAGTCACAACGCCAAAATTATAAAAAAAAAATATGATTGATTTCTAATCTAACTCAAGATATGATAAGCGTGACAGTACAATTTGAATGAAACCGAAACATGAATATCAAAATTATATTAACAAATCATAATTCAAGAGAATTATGATTTGTTAATATAATTTAAACTCCAAAACTTCTGAAGTAAGAACTTCAGAAGTTTTGGAGTTTGACGTGTATTCAATATTAATTAACTTCGAAAGTAGGCGTCAAGATTTATAATCGGCATTTGAGAGAATAGCGGTTATTTAAGGGTTGCTAGTTACAAATATAAATTAGCTTGATTAATGTGGGGGGCTTGCGGCTAAGTACTAATAGCCGCACTGATCGATCAATCAGGTAAAGCTACGCTTGCCGCAGTTTGTTCGTAGATGGGTGACTATCTTTATACATACCAAGACCCCTCCGTGCCTCGGAAAGCAAGTTAAGCCGTTGGTCCCGGCTGTCATTCGTGGATATTTGACAGTCGTTACGGGTCGACAGAAGCTCGAAAGTCTAACCACCAGTCTTACCAAGGGGTACCTATCGTGTTACCCAGTAACTTGTTTTGTGGAGTCAGATAGGCAGTTGCTCCATGTAAAATACTGGTATTCAGCTGCATTTTTTTTTTTTTTTAAACGTTACCCCACACTAGAAAATTTCTCCTGTACCGTGGGTGCGTTTACAAACATTTAAACTCACATACACAAACAGCCAGACCCAGAACAACTACTTGCAGATCATACAAATATTTGTTCCGTGCGGGAATCGAACCCGCGACACGCAGCGCAGCAGTCGATCGCTGAACCACTGCGCCAACCGTGCCGTCAACACACACACACACACTCACACACACACTCGAAACCGACCCCTACTTGTTTGGGAAGAGTTTAGGCAGATGACGAGTTGTGATCTGCATCTGCATTTTGCCTAAGCTATCTCACTAATATGTATACTTTTAGTATTTTTTTTACATATTGAGTAAAATACCCTATTTGTAGAAAGCCGTTTTGTTGTTACTATCATCATCATGATCTGTTTCCAACAATTTGAAGTCGACAATCTAACTGGATGCAGTTGAATAAGTACGTAACTACGTACTAGTATTTTGCATGCAGGGACGGTATCTGCCCACGGGTAACACGATATCCATTGAAACGACGAAAGACGTTTTATAGTCCTTTGCAAATATTTTGTATCTTCTGCTGGCTTCGATCTGCATGAATGAACTAAATAGCCTTTTGCCATCAAACGGGCAAAAATCTAGATTTCGGGCTTCCACTGAGAAATTCCATATACAACGAGTAACATAATTAACGCAAGACCTCATACACCCCAATTAGAGTATTGAGTTAAAAGTATAATACAATGACCAAAACTAATTTATTTTAAAGCTAACTGATATTATTAAGAAAAACAATTTGACCCTAGCACTACTTTATGCATTTAGAATTGAGTCTTATTGCGTTGACATAAGATTGTATTTTCTTTGACTTAATCGGCGGTAGGTGTTGCAAAATACATAATTTTTGAAAAAATTACCCATGTTAAAAGTTACTAAAACTGATTCAGTAATCAATTAGGAAAAAACTACTTTCAGGTCTTGCGTCTATTCTGTTACATCTTGTATATTATACGAATTATTACTAAGTACTTACCAACGAAAACAGTCATGGAAGAGCCCTATATTCAATGGCTAGTTTCTACCAGCAAGCCAAATTTTCGGAAGAATAAAATAAGAACTTACAGCTTAACTTGCGAAGACTGTAATATAATTTGTATATGACAACTAGCCAAGTCAGACCTTAGGCTTCAATATATTATGAAGAAATTATATTTTAAGTTGTTATAAAATATTTGATGTTGTTATAAATAAATTCCAGGACTGACCATTGAACTTGCCACCCATTTAGATCTCACTTCTTTTGTAGTTGAAGTCAACAATCAAGGAATATATCATAATATTGAACTTGTCTCTCATTTCACATTTATGTTTTTGATTTGATAATATTAATACTAGATCTATTAAATTAACCTTGACAATTACGCTACTACAGCAATATTAATTATTTATCAACCAACTATGCTAATTAATAACGCATAGTAACCGCAATAAGATTAAATTATATTGATATCTATTGAATAGGCACCTGAATCCTGGTTGATAGAATTCTATCGGCGAATAAGGAGACCTCATAAGTCATATTAATATGAACGTTTATAGTTAAATGTACAGATTATTATTGTATGAGTAATTCGAAAGGTGGTGCCTCTTGGCCATGTAAATAAACTAGGACCTAGGTCAGGGTAGAAAATATAATTATTCCAATATCGGGGTAATTGCGTAGGTAAGGGGCCATCCATAAATTACGTCACACAAATTTTAGATTTTTTCCACCCCCCCTCCCCCACCGTCCTTGTACATGTGGTCACACTTGTGAAACCCCCTCCCCCTTGTGAGACGTCACATATTTTTAAATTATGTAATTATAAGTACATAATTAAATTAAAACAGCAGCTTTTCCATTTTTTTTTAATTAAATGAAAAATGATCTTTAATAAATATAACATTAAGTCAAATAATTCAGACACTTAATGGAGATTTTACCATGTGACGTCACAAAGCTTTTGATCCTCCTGGCCCTTGTCACACAATGTCACATTTCGTTGACCCCCTCTCACCCCCTCAATGTGTGACGTAATTTATGGATGGCCCCCCTAACACAATAACAGCAGGAAAGGCAATGGCTTCCATTTTGACAGTTCAAAAACATTCATTGCGTTATTAGCATAAAATTTTTTTGAAGTTAAGAGCAGAGATCGGATATTCGGATGCATATTAAGATCATTTTTAGCTATGAAAGTATGGAAGCGGCTTTATAAATATGTATGTACTGGAAGAGGGGTGGTTTGTTTTAGTTAAAACCAAAAATAAACAAATTACTTACCTAATTTAAGACTTTTTCGATACAAAAGCGCATTCCATGTTAGCCAACCTCTCAACTTTAGGTTCCGATATCCGATCTCTGGTTATGAAGCAATGGTAACAATATCCTTCACCTGATGAATTTGTTAACTATGCAAGTGAAAATAATTTGCAACGTTTAATTTATTTGAAAGATTACGACAGACTACAGAGCAAAGAGTAACGTTACTAGTGAAGTACATTTAGTAATATCTCTATGGTAGTGTCCCAAACTGTCAAATTCTCCCAATTGAACATGAACTTTGCGCTTTTGTAATAAAGTTGAAACTCTATCAAAGAAATTTGACAGTTTGGAGTAGCTTGATGTGCTAGCCTTTGTACCTAACAATTGCTATAGAAACAAGGTTTAAAATGGAGTTTTTGGCGGGATCGCGTTGGAACATGTCGCACGAATTTTCATTTTCATTAAATTTTGTGGAATAGCGAATTAAATTGTATAATTTTGGTAGTGATTTATTCAATTTAGTTACGTGTGAGTGCACAAGTGTAGTGAAGGTGAAAATAAGTGACTAACGTGGACTTTCGTGTTCTCCCCAAAAACTGCTACTAGGTTGTTGTAAAGCTACTACCGCTTTACAATAACTTGGATTTGACTAACTAAAGTCGACCATGACTGTTTCGTAACTTTGTGCTCGATGTCGGGGCATTTACTTGATCGAAAAGAAAAATTACTTGACACTGGCAAAATGCACAAACCTTGCGAAGCCAAAACCAAAAAAAAAAAGAACGTTTAAAATACGAGTAGTTACAACAGAGAAGGATATTGCTAATCCATTGCTTCATATTTTTTTTTATTGTGTGCAAGTAACGCAATTAATGTTTTTGAACTGTCAACATTATTCAGATTTGTGCTTCAATGATTCAGATTGTGGTTCATAGTGGGTTACGCTAGAAAATTACACATATACCTAAATTGTATTAGGACGAAGAGAACACTAAAACATCGTGAGGAAACCGGTACCTATGTCCTTCGTAGAACCAAAATTTCGAAGACGTCATAATCACATGTGACATCTACTTAACCGCACTGGGTTAGCGTGTTAGATTATAGCCCACTCTGTCTCACAGAGAGAAGGCCTGTTCTGTATCCCAGCAGTGGGAACATTATAGGCTAATATTAGGCTTATGCAAACTTACCATTTTTTTTTTTAACTTTACAGAGAATCATTCACTATAATAGCTGAAAAACATCAAAACGGTCTCCTACTGAGCCGTTAAATTAAATAGTAATAAAGTGGGATGACTCCAGCAATATAATTTAATTTGATTACAGACGTACCTTTTGTGAAGATATTCGTTGGAATCTTTTAGTTTTTCGTCGTGCCTAGTTTAGTATAAATTGCGCGATCTTTTATTTGGATTATGTAAGGTCGAAATCAACTTTAATTTAATTAATTCAGTCTTTGCGTAGTTTAACAACAGCTCTTCTTTTAGTCTCTATACGCTTGAACATTTTTTTCAGTCTGAGAAATTGATAATAAGCCTTTGCTTATACATACGGCGTTTATAGTCGGCTTACAGTTCAGTTTTTTTCAATCTTAATTATTGAGCTAAATATTTAGTTAAAATCGGGTCCAAAGATTATGAACTCTTAGCTATTAATATTCTATAGAATGCTGAAATAGATACCTACACAATAGGGCCGTAGGACCTAGAACAAAAGAAAGAAAAATTGTTTATTCTGCAGAAACAAAAGACAAACTACAAAAAAAAATACATAAAATGCACACATACAAAGGAGCCAAAAGCCTCGTACTCGAAGCATTAAAAGTTTTTCAGTTTTGTCCATAGCTTGATGATGTCAAGGCCAGGGACCTACAACGTATCGAATAATTTTGTGTTAATTTAGGTGAAGTTTTAAAGGACCTAGCAGTATTGATCGACTTTTTTAAGTTACCGTGCCAACCATCTCAATTTAGTTCTCACTTCTTCTATTCCATATTTTCATTTTTATTATTGACTTGAGGTCAAAACCCTGCCAAAGCGTCACTTTACCTTTTCCCTTCCTGAGATATTAGAAAAACATAGCGCGTGCTACTTTTAGCAAATTATCAAAGCCCAAAATATAGGCAAAACTCAAACTCAAAACATTAACGGCAGTTTTGAACTGTCAAGGAGTCCGTCATTCGGAAAAATGAAGCACATTTTGCCCATTTAAAAAATGTAGTAGGTTCCTTTGGAGAAGAACGAGCAAGAGACTCCACGGACACTCTTTTAAATAAAAATATTAGTTCATAATTCAAGTTGAAATTATTGTAAAGAATGATGCAGAAAAGCGTACACTTCAAAAGCGTCATGGATCAGCACCATTTTGAAAGAAACCGAATGATTTAACACATGCGGCACCATCAGCGAGATATTTGAGTGCGCATGACATACTCTCATGTTTACTCTTATTGCACAATTATAATCTACTACGTAACCTACGCATTACACGTGCATGATCCTGATATTTCTAGTTATTCATATTATCAATGCCCAGTCTTGTAAAGTCTATCTATCAAAATTTAGATTTCTAATATGCATATCTATGGTAGTCGTTCCGTTCATCACCATCATTAGTCTATAGCAATCCATTTCAAGCTCCACCCCATTCAGCTCGATTCTCGGCAACTCTCATCCACCCTGCAATAATCGTCGTTCCATCCTGCTTGAGGGCGTCCTACGTTTGTTAATTCGCGGTCTCCGGGCAGTTGCATTAGTTTAATCAGTAACCTAATAAGCGATTTAACACTTTAACTGTCCATGCATTACCTACATGTAATGCACTAAAGACTACTTGATATCTCCCTGCATGACATATAATGCACCATGTAGTTATCGTGTTGTAAATAATACCTCAAGGGAATTAAGACATATAATAACATGGATAAATACGGAGCTAAAAGCACAATGGAATGCTGAAGAAATTGCATATTTATTCCCACAAACATCACATTTGCCCGTAACCTTTAATCCTTCGTTGTGTAAGGATATTGTCTCATTTGGTAGAATTTGAAATAGTAAATATATGTCGAAATAGTTCTCGGAAGGCCAAGATAAAATAAAAGGGCCATAAAATGAAACTTAAGCGTGAATTGACCATGATTTCTCAAGTGTGTTCCATTGTTTTTGTACAACTCTATTGGTCGGTAGTCCGTGCTCAGACGTTCGTGCATTACATTTAATGTTTAAATGCACGGACGTATGAGAAAAATTATTATCTGATAGCTACCTGGGACTCTGTAGACGAAATTCGCTTACCTAAAATTCATTACGTGACCGAGGTCACGTAATGAATTTTAGGTAAGCGAATTGTCCAATAATATTATTATATTTTGAAGGTAATACGAGTATTACCTTCAAAATATAATAATATTATTGGACATTTGGTGATGGGAACGTAAATATCCTTTGGTCAGTTAAAGTGTTAACCTAATAGGGTTCCCGTTGACGTGGCGGCACAAGCTACAAGGTAAGGTCGATGATTAGCTAGTCTTGTTGACTGGCTAATAGGGGCTCATCATTATCACCCAACATCTACAGCACCGAGTTCATACTGCTACGCATAAGCCTCTCTATCTTGTGCCAATCCCCACACTCATGTGCGTTAATGGTGGAGGCGAGGTAAAAAAACAAAACAAAAAACCAAGAGCAAATAAGTTTTTAATATACAGTACTATTCCACTGAAGATCCAGAAAGCCCTTCAAAGTCTTGCCCATTCTTCTGTATACGATGAAGCGCCTAGAATTAATTCAATTTCTTCTGAAAATAAATAATTTGACTCCTCTGTATGTCCTGCAGGCTTAGCATGACGCTTACTATTTCAACTCTACCGTAGAATAGAAATCGCTTGTCTACATTTCTCGGTACAAAACTATCAATTGTCTACACGGAAACGTAATTTTTGTCTACTCTTCCGTCGAAAAAATGCTTCTCTACGGTTCTCGTGCTAAGCCTGCTTCATAGATAACCTGTTAATTAGCCTCTACAAGTGGGACCCACGGCTTAACATGCTTTCTGAGGCAAGGCGGGGTCTCGAAATATAATGGATGGTAACCCATCCACGAACTTACCCCGGCAATCGTTGCTTACCCTTCGATATACCCTTGCGGCTGTTATTATGTATCTACGAACAACTTTCATTAAAAAGTAAAAAACAAGATTTAAGAATATGTTACACCTTTCGCAACTCCAGAATCAAGATACATAACTTCCTTCCTTAAATGGAAAAATAAATGTTTATCCAAGCCTAAACAAGGAAGTTGGATAAATCTAAGTGAAGTAGGTATGAACCCATAGCTCACAAGTTTATCAGTTTTCCGTGTCAACGGGTCTAGGTCCAAATTCACGATATTAAAGTAATATAGACGCTTTACGATTTACTCTTATTGGCTGATATTGAATTTCATTTTGGCGGTCCGGAGAACGTTTTTTATTGTAAGACTTTTCTAGCGGTTGATTTTGCTCCTTTTCTTAAAATACCTTTGCCTATTTTGTTTTCTTGTATTGCTGAATATTGAACAACCATGTAAAATTGAATAATCCTCAGTTATGTATAGTCTTGATTATAATCGGAGGCGTGGTCAATATGGCTAAATCTGTCAAGCACTGTGAAGTGAGTGTAGGTTTAGCATTTAATACTGAACATTTTATGAGCGACGATTTATATGTACTTAGTGACTTAGCTGTAGCCTATACTGGTAATAGAGGGTTGAGAATTTTGATGCAGCTTGAAAATAGGTTAGGTCCCGCAGTAGACTACAGCAGACTAAAATTTTACTGTCAGCACAAGAACAGTGGCAGTTTCAAGGGGACACTTAAATCCTAAGATTCGTGGAGAACTAAATTAATATAAGTACCTGTAAACTTATCGAGGCTGAAGTCCACAACAGCCATTCTTCACAAAAGCCATCAAACGATAGAATTCCTAAGACATAAAATATATCAAGATAATATTTACATCCTTCTCTCTAGGAACCCGTTCATCCTTTTTATTCGAAAAAGTATGCCAACATATCGACATAGCGTGTTCCCTTTGTTGTTACAGAACATTGTATGGTATTTTTTACGACATTTTTCGGGCCACACTGAAACTTTATGACAAAGCAAACGCCCGAAGTTTTAATTCTGAATAAAGACTTGGAACACTAAAATGAAATTGACTTTGGCAAGTGAAATTATATTAAGTCCCTATTTTATGATTACTGGATGAGCTTTGTTCGTGTCCCTAATTTTGGGACGAATACCTACTAAGAATAAAACTTAAGTAATGATTTTATAAAAAAAGTATAAGTGAACTGGATGTAATCGGGCATTAAGGTTACCTAATTTAAAATTAGAGCTAACTTCGCTATTATGAAAACCTTAATAAAATGAAATCTTAATGAGGCTAACAGTGTTGCTTTACTAGTTAATACTAAAGACAGGAATTGTGGTGAAGCAAAAACATAAACTGCAGTACCGCACTAAGAGAATTCAATACCAGAGATTAAATCAGCATTTTAAACGTTAAGTTATGCTCCACCTCTAAAATTAGTTCCAGCATCGACCGTACTTTAAAAACAACTAAGTAGTACATTGTAACAGAGCATAGAGCGTGAAATACAAAAACATAAACCGTAGAAACTGCGTATGCAATAACGAACAAAACTAATAACGAACGAACCAATTCGATTTTCGAGTTTTTGACGACCCACTCGACGTCGTCTCGACGCACCGACGTCACTTCACCACGCCAGTTGTAATTACACGCCAGTCCGAGAGGCGGCGCTAGTTGCACGACAACACAGCAACACCATCACGCAACCAACGCTACCTGACCCCTCCGACCCTTACCCACACATTCACACGCCACCGACACACGGAGCTCAAAGTAATCCAGCCGAGAAAGTACGCTCAAATTGTTCACGGTAAACATTTACATACGAACACACTCAGTGAACGCGAGGAGGTATCTCCTGTAACGGTGAACCCAAATCCAGGGATTAACTTCAAAGGGCCACACGGCGATTCAGAAAATGCGTTTTTATAGAAATACCGGCTTTGACTACAAAGATTTTGTCAGCGGATTGTGGAGAGCTGAATTTCAGCGGATCAGCCGATCCTGTTTCAGGAGATAGGTCATTTCATGGGATAAACGTCGTAAAGACGCTTGAAAGAAAGTCATTATCGTAAAGCGCTTTACAAGATTTCGTAAGCAGGTGGGTGTGTGTCTCCAATCATTTTATTGTTGGAAGATTCTTTCGTTTGCAAATTTCCGAACGACTTGAAATGGATAACTCCATCAGACAGAGACAATTTCGAGAAATGTTAACAGACTCGTAAGAAGTTGAGAACCCTCTGTGAAGTTATAATGAAACTATTATTTCCAACAAATAACTCATATAATAAAACAAGATATTGTGAGAAGCGAAGGCAGGTCGAAACGAAAAGTATTCGCATTTCGCAGTAATCAGAATTCAAAACCAATATTTTAATTTAACAACGTGTATAGAGCACCTGTCGATGAGGCTTGTAATAAATAGCGTACATGTGCATTATTTAAATACTTTACGTCGATACAGCGAGCACCATAAAGGTGGAACATGAAATAAGGCTTATATCCTGAATACATCAAATATAACGTCGGGAAACATTTCACGTTTCAATCATGCTCCAACGCTGTGCTATTGTTAACATTTTATCCATAAATTACTTATTTTTAACCAGTGTCAATAATGGCAGCTTTATTTCCAATTCCATAAGACTTGGACATGAATAAACTTATGTTTTTATTGTATGCTTAACCGTTCTGCTGTTGCATTCATTTCAAGGATTTGGTCCGGTTGCTCGACCCTATTTTTTATATTTTCGATGCCGACCTATTGCTAGCAATTTAAAATGTCGAGTAAACGCTGGACCATAATTCAGAATTACCGGCAAGCGCCATCTTGTCTACTAATAGGGGTTTATTAATATCGTAAAACTCCTAGCTGGCATTAAGCGGGCATTTTGCTTTTAAATTAACGTTCATCGCGTATAGGGTTTACTCCTGGCTTGCATGCGGCGTCAGCAGAAATCTTTGTGAATGAGGATAGTGGATCTTGATAAGAGATTGTAATCCAACTTGATTGCACAACGAACAAATCTACTGATGAAACAGAAGAATTCTGTTGCAAAGTTGTTGTAACGGTTTATTTCCCTCCAATTCTAATTTGCAATCTAGGAGTGCTTGTTATAGTGACTACAGACACAATTGTCATTCTAAATCCAGTTACAAACGTTAGCAAAAATGTATTCACGGTAGAACCCACTGCCTATTATAGAACAATTACGAAGACAAATAGGCAATTCTGAAAGGCTGTCGACGTTGTTCCGACGAGTAAAACAGAATTGTAAATAGTCGCCACAAACAAAACCTAACCCGCGACCTGGCTAGCTAGGGCAATGCTCTGATCAACTGAATTATAGATGCAATATGCTTTCAAAGATACAATAATGAAGGTACGATACGAAATGTAATATCGAACGAGTAGCAATCCGTTGTAAATTTGATTGTAGATAGAAATGCAGCGTGCTCTAAGCCCGGGTGAGTTCAGTTCAGCCTTTATCGAGTGGAAAGCGTTGGAAGAGACAAAGACCTCACATCTCGTGTCGCTGGGAAGCATGTCCACTGCGACACGTTGGGATTTTTACTATCTTTAACTATCGCAGCGTACACTGCACTTCAATCAAAGATCCGAGGCCGCTCTAGGCCGACGCACTCGCCGACATAACACGTGCATTACTCACGAAATATTTTCATAAAACCGAACCAAACGCACCCGTCCACCTCTCCCCGCGACCCCGCGTCCCCAGTAAAACCAGTTCAGTTCGTGCCCGGCTGCCGTGCGCGTCGGTTATCTCGCGGAGAGTGTATTCGCCGCGCTGTGTTACGAAAAACATCTTTTGTACCAAAACCAAACCAGTGCTGTGGATTCCTATTATAATAGTGCTCGTGTGAGATTGTGCCATTTCAAATTGTGATGTTGCCTGTTAGAGTGTTATAGTGGAGGATTTCTCTTGAAAACTGTGGAACGGGTTCCGCCTGCCGCCGCCGGACGCCTTTTCTCTCCGATCTCGGGATATCATTAAGGTATTTATTGTTACACCGGCTCATTGTTGTAAGGAATTCTTTCTACGACCCTCGTGTAGAGTTAAATCGATAGTCTTGATTCGGTTTCGTATGCGAGTGAGGAAGCTCAGTTTGTAATGCGTCGATATTGAATCGCAGATTGTGGATGGTGTTGTGGATTTGCATTGTAGATGCGCGGAGCGTGCAATGTGCAGTAAACATTGCGGCCCTGCGAACGGGTTCGAGTCCGGCCGAGGCTCGAGTGGGCGAGTATTAATTAGACGACTTGGTGTAACGGTAAAACTTGATGGTACCACCACCCGGCACCACTTAACGATCATTTGATAACTTTTGTTGTTGGATTTTCGACAATTCGATTATAATTGTGTTAATAACAATTTTTTGATGGTCGAATGAACATTATGAATAGTTACACCGCCAGATTACCGTAGATAAGATTAGTTACGGTGAATAAGCTTTTAAGTCGAAGGAACATGAAAGCTTAATATCGAAATGATCACTTATGTTAGTAAGCAGGCAGTTTAGTTGTCCAATGCCAGAAAATAAAAAATAAACTTAGCAACAAAATAATTACTTATCATAACGTTGAGTCCCTCGTAGCAACGGCCACAGAAAGCTTTTTAGAACGCAGTCTTGTAACAGCGTTTCTATAAAAACGGTGAGACAATAGAATCAAAAACAGAACTTAGAGTCGTTTCTTCGAATTCGCAGAATTTTGAATGTTGCATTAAAAAGTCGTTTTGATTCACCCGCCCGATAGATGGCGTCACTGGTGGCAAAACAAATAAAACATGAGCTTTTTACCACTTTAGGCACGCCATAACGTTTTTGGGGCTAACTGTTAATTATACGAAAGATAGGTAGCTTTGTTAACCCGATTTCACTGAAACAGCAATCACAAACATTTTGAACACTAATTTCATGTTTCGACATTAAAATGGCACGTAATTTACATCACAAACAAGCCATTAAACTTTCCGTGGTTAATAAATGATTGTTTAAACAAATTATGCATAATAACTTATTGATTAAGCACCGAATTTAATCAATTCGATTAATTTAATCGCTTCGGGCTCCGCATTACACATTACACACAATTTCACACAAATTGGAGAAAAATAGTTATGACATTTGAATCGGCGCGAATTTTATGACATTTGTCATTCCATAGAGATGTAACGTGAAGTGAAGTGCTTAGAACTTACTAAATCGAGCAGGTAGTGGGAATCTCAAAAACTTCATCGCTTCGTATAGGTAACATTACAAGCAACAGTGGTCTCAGATTCAGTTTTATTATCCAACTTTGAATACTTACATCGGATAACATAATTTTATAGACAATTTAAGGGTTACAATTTACAAGATGAAACCGTTGATTTAGTCGTAAAACGAGTCGTAAAGGCAGTATTGATGGCGGTCGTGTGCAAGATAAAGTTGTGGATTTTGAATAATAATAAATATAGCTCGGGAAAACAATAAAAGTATGGAAATTGGAATGTGTGAAATGTTATTGCAATTGTGAGCGGAAGCTGGAATAAAAGATGGCGACGTGTTTTGGCAAATCTCGCAAAAAATTGCAAGTTAAGAATCCAACTGAACAATCAGGTTTAATAACACCAAATGAAAAAGAAAGCAATCAAAAAGTCAATAAGGAGTTTCCCATTCCTTTGCTTCTATTGTCATGTTACGAAACCCGACTCAACATTATTTCTAGTCACACAACACAATGCACTCGTAATCAAAAACAATGCAGATGGATTTATTACTACTATTCGTTTACGGTGTTAGAACGCACGTGTCGCGTGGTTTTTTCGAGTTTATGCCTTCCAGCGTTAATAAAAAAATCTTAGTCCGGAAACGTGCGTGTCACATCGGTAGTGGTAGAACAGATGTTGACATGTGTCGCCTGGCTGTATGGTGCGCTGCCGTGAGCTAATTGACTAGGGAAAAAACGTGAGCTGCGTTCCATACTGTGGTTCCATCCTACGTTTGCGCGGGAATACGATTGATGCGAGGGACCCGACATTTTTTTCCATGTCCTCTTTGATTTATCGGCTTTTATTTTTGGATGTAAATCGTACTGGAATGTTTCTATATTCGGCAATGTTACTATTTTTGGACCAACAAATGTGCGGGACTGGCAGCGACAAATAAAATGCAAAAATATCTGTGGTATTTTTAATGTTGTGTTATCATTATTTTTGAGGTCTAAAAATGGTCTAAAATCAAAACGTTAAGATAAAAATGTGGGACAAAAATCCAAATTTATTTACTTTGAAGTGAATTTTCCTTTCATTACTCTAATGTAAGTACTCCAATTTTAATCGAAAACATCAACAATTTAACAAGAAAAATCGCACGCTTTCATTTTCATTGAAAGTTCGCAGAAAATATTTTTCTATAATTCAGAACTAAATCTTTTACTTTTTAATCCAATAACGCGATGGTGTTAAAATTTACGGCTGTTCAATTGGGGTGCGTTTTTGATTTATAAGAATTTTCTTTTTTGAAAGTTGGTAGGTATAATGTAAAAAATACTTTGGCGTCTAGCGGTCGAATGAGGATTGAGGATAAAATGTATGTTTTTTTTAAATAAATTACTTAGAAATATATTTCTGAGTCATTTGGTACTTAGTGGGATTTTTATTGCTAACAAGTAAAGCTATCTGTTGTAGGAACCTTCTAAATTACTCATTATCAGTAATTGTATTGCTATTGCCTGTTTTGATACCGTGCCAAAGAAAATGAAACTAAGTTTCAATGGGGATGGTTCATGTAATTTGCAGGTGGTTGTGTTCCGATTTTATTTTAAGTGAGTAGGTAGGTATTAAGTACTTACTTATTTTGCAAGATACTTTTTTAAAGTGATCTAAGGTAAACTTTCTGCGGTATATTCGCTAAGCGACATAATTAATACTTTTAATACAAAAATAAAAACTAATATTGGTAGGCTTATTAGTCGATTAGCACGAATTTATTCGCCCAAACCTATATAGGTATATTGGTTGCTAATCCAGGGCCTCAAGTCTGCTATTAGAATAGTGTCAGAATGGTCTATCATTGATTTCATAATTGTTGATTTTGACAAGTTTGGTAATCTACTAATAAAATGGTGTCATTATGACTTTCCGATGGTCAGCCACTGACACTCCATTGAAAGAAATGGCATTTATTGGTAATCTCGTACATAATGACAAATGAATGACTGACTTAATTTACGAACCTCCTACTACTTTAGATTGCTTAAAACACTAATAAATAATATGTAAAAATATATATAAATGAAATCTGGCATAAATAAAGGTTCAAATTTAGTAGTAGTTTTTCGAAAAACTTTTCTAAACGAGTTTTTTAATAATGACAATACGAAAATGCCATTATGACACAATTCTATTACGAGACCATTGACCGACCAATGATCGACCATTATGAATTTAGCAGATTACGAACTTTTAGCAAAATTACAAATGAATGACAATGGGATCGTGTTGGAATGACGAATTTATAAAAATAGCAGACTAAGGCCCCAGTGCGGATGGGTGGATGTCACATGTCTTTGATTTTTTTGTTTGGATCTATTATTTGCAGTTTTCCTCACGATGTTTTCCTTCACCGTATTAATGATTTACCTACTTGTAATACTGTAAATCGATCGTCATTATCATTGACATTGTTCGTCTATTGTGTGATAATGAACGAACCTACATCAACGTAGTTATTATTGGTTTTGTATAGAAAATATGGGCGATTGACGAATTTTATCGAATATTGGTTTACTGCTATCGGTGAAGTTCAATGTTGATTGATAACGTCAATGGAGTGCTTTTATCGATAGTATTTCATTATGGTTGTTTTATTACTTACTTAGTAGAGTACTTAGATAAAGAACTAAGTATTTTTTTTATGAATTGTTTTGAGGAAATGCGGTCACGTGGTTTTTAGCGTTCATTTCATTTTAAGTAATTCCTGTTTTCTTCCCTTCTTAATGTTACTAGTTCTAATACTTTTTGTACTATATTATGTACTTAATCTACCACCGCACCTACGTTTTATTGGTAAGTAGACCAACTAAATGTCGTGTATCTCGTGTGTAGTTTTATTTTCAAGGATTTTCTTGCAATATTTATTTACATAATTTCAGGTTAATTTAAAAAAAAAACTCGTCGAATACAATACTCTCCGTCTATTTTTGAAGTCTTCTAAAATCTACCTATAGATTTTTTATCCAGAACTCCTTTTGTTTGCCATGACGTCATTGTTAAGAACAGAGTAAAAACCATGACATCGAGCATAATTGCTTCCAACAAGCATCTTCCCTTACAATAACAACCCACAATAATGCGCATGGGCACTTACAAACTAAATCTAAATAAACCATCAACTTATCTTCGACATTTAACAGTAAAAAAATTCTGGACCAACGCTTACCGTTATACGGCCAGTAAGTGCGACCACAGATAATATGTGGTCCGTCGTCGCCATGTTTGATCTCAACGGATTAATTAAATTTGACAGGCCATTGTGACATGCCAAGGCATCATGATGAAAATTACTGTTAGTCTGTTATTGCGAGGCCAATGAGTCGTAATCTCGCGTCGTTTAGCGCAAACGCCATGTTTTATGACCATAGATCAATCAGACGTGTTTGGAGTCAAGTCGGCTGTCAATTTCGCGTGATCGGAATGGATTGATAGTTTTGAGAGCACATTGTTTATGGGTTTGATATTTATGGCTAAATTTTGAATTGGAATCGTGGAAGAATGACTTCTGTTGCCATAACTGTTGAAGAATGAGCTGTCATATTGACAGTGTTTAAAGTAGGTACGTATAGTGTTTTTTTTCACGTCATACACAAACAAAACAGATAGAAATCGTCAATTCGTCATACAAATTCAATCTAATTGTATGCCTAATTATTAGCCTAACTAATAATAACACGTGGAATTAGATGATTACATCCACTGTTGATTGATGTAGATTATGTCATCTAGATTAACGCGTCATGTCGAATTTGACACATCTGTCAATGGTTTTATTAGTTAATAGCTACACGGACCGTTGTCTGTGTTTTCTGCTATTAGTTTATTATGTTTTTTAATGTACACGTTTTAAAAATATGAAAGCTTTTAAACCTAAAACAGAAACAAGTTAAAATGGTCGTAACGGGTAGGTTAAAAGTATCGTTAAATGTAGAATTGTTGTAATACTAATTGACTTCTATTAACGAAGTAAAAATCTGCTTTTTAACAGAGGTACAATCAACCAAAATTGGTGATTTGACATTGTTAGCGCCTTTATGTAGCAGCAGTACTAAGTGCGATATTTGTAGTGCAAGTTGAGTTACGAATGTGCGCTTGACTGTACAATATTGAAGTCTTTACTGAGAATCCATTCTGTTAGAAGTAACGGCGATGCATTGAAGTGCCTGTGAATGGCATTTTATACAATTTTCAGCCTTATGTACAGCCTTTTACGTGATATTTTCTAAGTGTTTTGACTGAAAATGTGGCTTTCTATAAAATCTTGGCTTGTAAGTTGTATGTGTCATTCAAACGAATTAAAGTGGCTTTCGGTATTTAGCCATAAAGAGTTCTTGAGATTTCAAACAATTTTCTGACGTTTAACTTCATTTTTGGGTTTTAGTTTAAAAATGTGCTACTGGCCTATTTAATCCTTAAAATGTTTGATGGTTGTGGTATACCTGGAAGGTTTAATACTAGGTATAGAATCCTGTTGATCTTGTATTTAAGGCCCTGGTAATTTTAAATGTACTCGTCGTATTGTCATTATGAGCGATAATAGTTCTTACTGCAATCCGATACGGGTTAAAATCTGTTGTAATGAATTCGAATTATAAATGAGCAAGCATTGTCATAAAAATGTAAATAAAATCGTATAAAATTAGATTTAACTATTTAATAAAAAATAATCCATCACTGGATGCAGTGACATTTGCAATTTTATGGTATATTTTCTGATTATTATTATAATTGTTTTATTGAAGAGATAAACTGGTTTTAAAGGAAATTAAGAGGTAGCTTTGATGATTTTCTTGATGCATTAAAGTACCTATGTTTAATTATGTTTTGAGTTCAATCACTGTATGCAAAAAAACTTGAATATATCATAAATTTTGTGGGGTCAGCTAGTATTGTATAAAGGTGGTCATTGGTCACCCATCCACAGACCAACCGAAATCCTTAAAATGAACCTAAATTAACTTCCAATTTTTCTGACAAACTTATCTTGAAATAATTATAAAGTCGTTGGTTGATCGTCTAAAAAGATTGACATAATATCTGCGTCATTTATTCAATACGTGTCGAAAAACGTGTGTGTGTTCCAAACATCCATAAAGAAATCAACCGTTTGTAATTAAGTGAACTACATCCACTGAAAGATTTTAGTTATTTTACAACAATCTACTTTTGATGTTCACTTCAGTCAACCTTTTTATTTCGACGATTTTTTAAATGTCCTCCTCAGAAGCGAGTTTAAACCACAACATAAAACTTAATTCAGTGCATAAATTCCCTTTTCATGTGGCTTTAAGAAATTAAAGAGTCTTTATTTTAACTAAGCCGTTAAAATGTCCTCTTTATAGGCGGTTATTAATAGTATTTAAACAGTAATGGCATTCAATGGCGATTCGGCTGCCTGAGAGACTACTTATTTCAAAAAGTAATTCCATAAATCCTACTAATATTATAAATGTGAAAGTTTGTGAGAATGAATGGATGTTTGTTACTCAATTACGAAAAAACGGCTAAAGAGATTTGGATGAAATTTGGCGAACATATAGTTTATAACCTGGATTAACATATAGGAACTTTTTATCCTGGAAGTACGTTACCGTGGAATGATTTCCCACCCGCCGGCAAAAGCCAGTAATATTATAAACTAGCTTCCGCCCGCGGCTTCGCCCGCGTGGAAGTCGGAAAATATCCCGCGGGAACGTACTACCGGGATAAAAAGTATCCTATGTCTTAATCTAGGTTTTAATCTATCTGTGTGCCAAATTTCATCCAAATCAGTTCCGCCGTTTTTGCGTGAAAGAGGAACAAACAAACATCCATCCATACTTACAATCTTTCGCGTTTATAATATTAGTAGGATGTCAAAGTTTGGATGTTTGTTACTCAATCACAAAAAAAAATGACTGAAAACTCAACAGATTTGGATGACATTTGGCAAACACATAGTTTATAACCTGGATTAACATATAGGATACTTTTTATCCCGGTAGTACGTTCCCGCGGCTTGATTTCCGACCTCCACGAGAGCGAATCCGCCGGCAAAAGCTAGTATTGAATAATCTGAACCTCATTTGCAAGGACAGTCTACGGGTTTTCTGGTCTAGCATTAGTAAATCGCTTCGGATATTACGCTTGATTACTGTTACAATCAATATTATAATAGTACACTCATTAAATCACTTGTGTCCCTCGGAGCGAGCCGCAAACTTGTTCTGAGCCCCGTCAACTATACTTAACTGCATTTACCTAGACTTGGACATAGTTACAGAAGTCCAGCCATGTTTATTTTTTTTCTACACCTCGAGATGTTAAGAACAGTACCTAATCCTTGGAGTTTTGCAACATTTTATTGTTTTATTACTCTCTGGTTCTGGCGGAGCGCGTAAGGAAGTTACGCACATTACAGAATAGCCCCAAGGCGGAATGGTTATAAGAAAGCTATTTTACCGTCTCGAAGGCTCGCCTTGGAAATAATTTCGGTCGCCGTTAGGATCTCAAGTTGAAAGTTTATTGTCGACCGGAATTGTTTCAGAATTATAGACTTGGTCGTTTGAATCTATTGTCAATCAAATAAACTAACACGGCATTGCATGGTAGAAAGAACTCGAAGGCATAAAAAGTGTACGGAAATTGCTAGAATTCGGTTGTGTAGGTCGTAAGCTGATGAGATTACAGAGCAAAAAGCGAGGTTTTCAATCTAGCAATCAGCTGAACAAACGATCGATTTATGGTACGCCACGTTATGAGTTCCTCCCCACCAACATTGTATAGTAACAAGCCGATGTTTCTGCACACCCAGAAACCTGCAACGTACTGAGTTTTCTCTTTATAAATTCGGCGGGATTTGCGTGTCGTGGAAGGAGGAATGTAACGATAACAGCGACAGGATCGTTCATTTATGTTAGATTACTGAATGGCGGTGAGTCAAGTCTCTCGCTGGGGTTTTACGAGTTTCGTATGAGTCCCGATCGGCTCTGAGGCAGTTTTCCAGAACTCATTTGAGAAGTTTGGCGTCATCAAAAGTGGAAATCCGTGCGTCATACATAAGACGTATTCCTTTGCTTAGTCGTATTAAAGCTGTAAAAACTCCAGTTATAGGATATCTATTCATTATTCATCAAAGCTGAAATTGCTACTTTGAGATGTAATCCGATCGCATATAAAGTCAAAACATTGACGCCACCATTTATTTTATAGAATTATCGCTTCGTGAGAACGTATTTTGAGTGGACGTCATTCATAAAATCCTATAAAGCGTCATCAGAGCATAATAACGTTAAGGATATTTCAAAACTGTCGCACACGACCCTTGTAATACCACTGTCAACGCTAGTAATAACATCAGGTAAAAATCGGAGGCCGAACTTGTCCCTTCGGATCGGAAGGGCGATATCGGTTCTCTCTTTCATTAATTGGTTCGGGAGGACAGAATAACTCGAGCCCGAGAAAGCCGAAACAGATGGATCACGAAGCATTTGTCATTTAAAAACGTTCGAGTGGAATCCAAACGCTCGGCCTACCGATAAAAATTAGGCGCGTCTAAAATAATTGAACTCTTTTATTTGGGTCGTAACTCCGAACATTTGAGATACTTTGAACGCAATCAAGTTCGCCTTCACTGCTTCGGAGTTAAATTGAGACATTGAATGTTTGCCATTTTCTTTTTCCTCCAATTTCGCGCCAATAGCAAAAGTAAAAAGGCTCGCCGATACCACCAACATGGAAGCGATATACGAGCTTGCCGGAGAGAACCGTTTCCTTTAATGTTTTCATGAGTCTCGAGAACTAAAGAGCGTGTAACAACGTATCTGTTCGTTGCCTTTTAATAGCCCAAGAGCGAACAAACTGCCAAGTATTAAGTTTTATCAACCATCTGCACGAATGTCACGTCTTTATTACTACTTATTCTTTGTCCTCATGAATGCAGCGGCCGAGGGAGAGAGATGGGACGATGTGTGTGTCCCGCTTTCGTCTTGTGGTTTTTGCTGCGCATGAAAAGGTAGGGAAACGAGCGTCCCTTTCGAGCATAGGTGTTCAATTCAATAAAAAATGGCGTACCTGAACCGGTCCCCTGACATGTTTATACATTTTTCTTACTGTTGTGTTGTATAGAGGATTTTTTTGTTACGTATTTTTCGATTGAGATTGAATCCGGAGCGTTATTAAAAAAGTTTGTGGCGTAATTCTCGCGGTGATTTTTACTCTGTGCTGCGGATATTTGGCGAATTTTTATTTTGTTTTAAAGCTTATCGAGAACCCGGTGTGACGTTGATTTATGGCCTAAGCATGTTTTGAACACACTGGGCCTGTATTTCAAATGTGATTAGTATTTTAATTAAATATAAATTACCTACTACTGTAAAAGAAAAAGGCCTCGGCATGGTATTGTTAACGTATTTTATATGTTATGACTACTTATGAGTTATGAATATCAAATGTAACGTTGTTAGTCGACCTAAACTAGGTTGCTTGAGTGGCTTTACGAATAAAACAGTTTTGACGTAAAGAGCGATCTGAGTATTTTAATTTGTAGGTACCTACATTCAATATTACTTAATACATTATTATTGTGAACCTTTGTTATTATACATTAGTTACGGATTTCTGGTATAACTTTGTCCGTAACAGTGGGCCGATATTATTTCCAGTGTACCTAAATGAACAGTTAGTGGAAGTACCTACCTAATAGATTCAGCTGCAAATAATTCATGAAATAGTGGATCGCCTCGTGTTATTTTTGCTATAATTTAGGTAACATAGGTATTCCATTTAATATACCACTGTTTATATGTTGGCGGACAAAAGTAAGACAGATTTTATTTCGTTTACTACTCTCTTCTTTCTTCACTATGAGTAATCTCTTGAATATAACTCCCAGTTCTTCAGGAATACCCAACAATAATCATCGTACAATATAAACAAACACCCAAACGCGTTAAACAAATCTAAATAAGCTACAAACAAGCCATTAACCCGAAGAAAATTCGAAACAACTCCCAAATATCCCAATAGCTAATGCAATAAAAACAAATTGTATCCGAACTCAATCGAATCGTTTGTCTATGCGCGCAGTTTAAAAACAATAAAAATCCAACATGGCGGGTGCTAGCACTCACAGCTGACTCAGCGCACCTTACGATGGCGTCCGACGACGCATTGTCCCGCTGCCTTTTGCTAAGCTTTTCGATTGTTACTGCAGTTTTATCTTTTGGGAAGCATTGGTACGGAATTTGAAATAAAAAATCCTTGCGTCGAATGAAAGGCAATATTTAACGTCTGCTCGTGATTTGTTCAGGTTCAGGTACAATTTTGAGTTTCATCTTCACATTTACACAAATAAATATAATTGAAGTGTCTGTATTTTTACTAAACACCTACATATGAAATTAAATACGGTACATTAATAATAAAACAAAAAAAACAAAAAAAAAAAATATCTCTCTGGCTGTTTGATCTGGCAAATCTTCGAAACGGCTGGACCGGTATTGACGGGATTCTAATAAACACGCATGCCAAGCCGCGAGCAGAAGCTAGTCAGCTAAAATATTTTTTATGCAGAGGTAAAAATAGAAACAACCTGATTCTGTTGAAGATGGCCGAGAGCGCGACTGAAGGGTCAGAGCTTGGTAACCTTTCCGAAAACCTTATTAAATATTTAATGTGTTCTACAAATAGAAGTCTAATTTTAACATGTGGTAGTAGATGATATTGTAACCAACTTTATTTCCATATTTTAGTAACGTAATGACCAATGGCGAAAAGAGGTAAAGATTTATCACAATATGCCAAAAAAAAAAACTGCACGGAGCCATAGAGAATGCCAAGCTGTTACCATAGACAATTAGTTTCGATCTATGCACTCGGAAGAATTGCACAACCGAAAGTATTCTTCTATCTACACAAAGGCCCAGGTTCGATTCTTAGATAAGATATTTTCTGTTCTTTTGTTATTCTCTGTTTCGTAATAGACGTTTAGTTTAGAGTTGAGTAATTCTCGTTTGGAACATCTTCATTGAAATAGTTGAACTATAACCTAAAAAGTTGTTGAAGGGTCTTATTTGTCATGTGTATCTCGTATTTAACATCACGCTAGTAGGACCCTAGGAGCCGAGCAAATAGAAAAAGTAAGAAAAAACGAAGCGGGCCATAATGATTAATGCTGTATTGCTTAAAATCGCCTCGTAAATAAGTCATTATTTCTTGTAAAAAGTAAAGGATAAAAATGGTTATTGTGTGTTATCCCTAAGAGATAGACATACTCACATACACCATCGCGGACTTTTTTGTAGACCTTTTTAAGGTGTACGATACTGTAGTACATTATTTTGATCTATGTCGTAGGGTTCAGCCAGCGTTTGCAAAGTAAGCGCAAAAAAATGTGTTTATTTACGACATCACATTAGAAACCTCTAATATTATCAGTGTTTCTCTACTAGATTATGCATGTTATATACATACACACAAAATAAATAAATAAATAAAATAAAATATAAACCTTCCTCTTGAATTATTCTATCTATTAAAAAAACGTGCATCAAAATCCATTCCGTAGTTTTAAAGATCTAAGCATACATATGGACAGACAGACAGCGGGAAGCAACTTCGTTTGCAAATTCATATCACATGGCGTTCAATATCTCATAAATTGCGTACATTATTCTTGATTACATTGAACTCTGACATTGATACTTGACTCCTGTTAATAAGGCGATATCATAAAATGCCAAAAACTCTAATGTTATGCTAAATACGCTATTATGTCAATAATTCGAAATACAACACTTTAAAATACGGGGTAACTGACACCTGATTTGCAAATGCCTATTTAATACATCGTTTATTTACTAATCATACGTATCAAAGCAAACAAATCTACCTATAGTAGTGGAAGGGTTTAAAAAAATGTATGGTTAAAGCCGTGGTTAAAGATGTACTAGGATATTTTGGCGCGTTGTAAAAATTAGAACTAAAGAAGCCATCTTGTTTTTTAAGTAAAATTCTAGAAAACAGTAGCGCCCTCCTGTCAATGTCATTCAAGTGTCAAAAGATTGTTGTGTTACTGTACGAGTGTATGTGCGTCTATGGTCAACCTAATGTCAAAAACTACTGGTTTCGTTTAATGTAAGTTCCCTCGAACAGGTAAAAGTACCGTGGGAGGCCCCCTAGTGAGATGACATTATGACCTGTAAGAGTCAGCCTAGAGTAAACTACGTGGAAGCTGGAGGAACGAATAATGGGCACTATTTTGGTTAAACTTATACAAGTACGTTTACTATTTTTACTTAGACCTTTGTCCAACCCTTCAAATTCAACTTCATTTATTTGTCCGAACATGGTACATTACATGGTCTTAAATTAATAATTGGTCTCATCATATTCTGCCACGTGGGGCGCGCAAATATCAGGTACTATACAAAAATAAAATTATTACAGTACTAAATTAAAATATTAGGTATTTTATTGATACTATTGAATAAATAATTACGAATTAATATTACAATAAGAGACACGTCAGTTAAAAATATTGTCTAGAATTAATGTCAAAATATAATTCGATGGCAAACTATTCATTAACAAAGAGAGATTTCAAAGTATTAAATATTACAATTATATTAGGATGCAAAAGTATCATTCAATAAATAATAGTTTAAAAAACTAAAAAACACGCTTTAAAATCCAAACTAAAAAAGGAGAAAATAATTTAATTCAATTAAAAAGCGTGGGGGTGCTTTTTAAGGTATTTTTTATAGGTAATCAATTAATGTCAAGCACCCCACGCTTTTTAATTGAATTAAATTATTTTCTCTTTTTTTAGTTTGGTTTTTAAAGCGTGTTTTTTAGTTTTTTAAACTATTATTTATTTTCTATTTTTTAGTTCTGCTAACTACAAAAACGTGTTTTTTTTTCTATTTTTTTTTAAATTATTGAATTGTCATCGGTCCTCGACAAGTTTACAAAGTTTCAATGAAATCTGACCGTTTAAAGTGGGCCAAAATCGCGCTCAAAGGTGTCGGTTACATACAAACAAACAAACATACAAGTGAAGCTAATATAAAGCGTGTAAAAAGTCGTTTATTAGTCGTCGGTTATATTATATAGGTACCCTTAGCCCTTAATTAATAAAACCGGTGCAAACTTACACCAGTATTAACCCTATAATTTTCGAGGTTTGAGCAATACCATTGCTCCGGGCAGAAAGGGTTTCCCGCTTTTCCCAGCTTAGCGAAAACTGCGATTTTATAAAAACAATAAGTTAATCATTTTACCAGGGAGACAAGTTTTACAGTTTCACTGGGTTTGCAGCAATATTTTATGCAAAATATAAAAACGGGTACCAATTTTATTCATTGGTTTGATTAAATGATTGGAACAAATTAATACATAGATCATAAAACTAACTAATAACCAAACCGTTAGGCACACAACTTACTTATCATGGCAAAAACAATATCTTTAATAAATGACGTATTTGAACGACCTTGAAAACCGTAGGCATTTTTTTACCTTTGTATGTACATTTATTTATAAACTTGTCGCGTTTCAAATCGAGGCGGCCATATTAAATGCTCACCTATATTTTTTATGGTTTCGTACCCAAATGGTCCAACGAGTGTGTGTTACTGAGGCTCAGCAGTCCGCCCGTTTGTCACAGGAACGTATCTTTTAAACAGTAGTAGGTAGACACTCGAAACTTTCACAGAATGTGTACTATTCTGACCGCTAACCACAAATAATTAAAATAATAAAGTGTTTAATATTGTACTGTAGTACGGAACCCTTCGTGTCGGCCGATTTTTTTTTAACCGATTATTTACATGCAGAACTACATTTTATAGTTCTCAAGGCTACACATCAAGCTATACATTTCCCGTATACGCTGATCTTGCATTATATTGGATTTCCGTACAGTGCAAGATCAGCGTAAATTAGAAATGTATAGCTTGATGTGTAGCCGCGTGTACAAAGCGCAATTGTTGATATGATGACTCATACAAGTTGACACATAGATATGCACGCATATGTCCTTCATTTGTGTCCGTCTTTGTTAAAGTTATCAGTAATAACTAATAAGTCACCTTCAAGAAGTAGGTAAGTTATGATTAAGGTGAATCTAGTCGACATTTTTTCCATACAAACTTCGGGAGTGTATTGTTCAACTGTTCAACAATATAAATTATAGATTAAGCATGGTATGGTTTTGTTTCATGATTAATATTGTCTGTACGGAAACAGAATACTAAAATAAAAAGCCATTAAAAAGTTAGGAGCACACAAAGATGAGTGTTTTTTGCTTATTTAACCTGGTTTTGGGCGTTTAAGTAATAAAAGAAGTGTAAAATCTCCAAAACCAAGTCGCTATCGACAAAGCTCAAATATCGAAAAATTCAGTAAACTTTATTGGTCATTGATTTATGCAGTTGTTTTCCATAAAACCCGATCTTCCGAAACACTTTTCTTAATTTAATACGCGCCTGTATTACTATAAATGATCCGGCATCTCACTCAATAACGTTGTTCGTGTAGACTAGCGTGTAACTGCTCATCACTGATGATACTACCTCCGTTGGACACGATGCCTGGTGAGACAGCGTACTTTTTAGCCAGGCTCACCAGTGAGTTCGAGCCCGCGACTAGATTCCCCTTATGATTGCTTTTCAAATCAGCTGACAGTTCATAAAATAAGGCATCCGTCACGCAACTAGATAAAATACCTAATGTAATAAATTAACTTAAGTAAGGAAAACATCGGAGTAATTGCGTAACACACTAACAGAAGGCATGGCTTTAATTTTGACATTTCAACAACATTCATTGCGTTATTTACGGTGTTGATCAGATAAATTTTTCGAACTTATGAAGCAATGGATTAGGAATATCCTTCAAAATGCAAAAGGCTTATCGCTTCCAACCTCTCCACATAACCAGTTGATAGCGATGCGGATAAAATTTTCAACAGCATATTTTTGTTTGTTAATTAATAGTTAAGTTAAGTTAAGTTAGGACATTATACATATTGTTATTTTATTTAATAATTAGGTAGATAAAAGTTATAATTTTTTTATCATTTTTGTTCTAAATAAATTAATACTTTGATTTATGTATGTTGGTACTCGGTAATCACTAAAATACAATAATAATCCAATTGCCGGACTGTGTGTGCTTAATAATTTGTTACGATCGGATGCTTTGAGATGAGTCACTCCCTGAAGATGAGATCATTTCCTCCACTTTCCTTGTGTATGCTCCAGGATAATTATTAATTTAACACTTTAGTACAGATTAGTTGCTAGAATGAGTTCATTAAATATAGATTTTACTAATGTCAAAAATTTACCTACTGACGTCATTCTATTATTACAAAAAAAAAAAAACGTAAACCCAGTAAAGTAGAAGGCTATAACGATGATCTTTCTTGCCCAGCAGTGGGTAAAATGAATACAGGTTGGTTAAAAAAGTATATTAAATTGTAAAATACACATTTCTGTCTGGAAATACTTATCCCGTTGCAAAATAGGGCTAACAAAATAAAACTGAATTAAACACGTATTGCAATAACAACGATAGTTTAAAATAATCTTACATTTAAATGTGTCCATTAAATTTTTAATATCGGTGGGTCTTACTCAATCAAAGCGGATGGATTTAGACTCAAATAAAATCTCGTTCAAATGCAGATGTTCCAAATGTAGGTTAATGCACGATTTTAATAAGGTTAAACCTTATAATAAAACATCTTTGCGAGTAAGATGCTTGGAAAGTGAATGTCTTTAAAAAGTTTTCATGATTAAAAAAGGGAACGAGGAAAATTCAAAATATTATTTATGTTTTTTAAATAAAATAAAACAATAGGGTATTTTCCAATTTATAAAAAAAAAACTATTTTAATTTGAAGATTGGGACGAAATATTTAACAGAAAAATTCAAATAAATTGAATATATCCATTTTCCTAATTAAAAACGAATAAAATCAAATTTATTTTTCGTTGTTTTGAATTTATCGCCAAAAAGCTCCGTACGATTACTTTTTTATCACACAAAGTTACGTCACGTGTGGTCACGTGATAAAAAGGTCATCGTAAGAAGCGTTTTGGCGGTAAATTCAAAAGAACGAAAAATAAATTTGATTTAAACCGTTTTTAATTGAGAAAATGGACATCAATCAATTTATTTTCATTTTTCTGTTACATATTTCGTCCCAATCTCAAAATTAAAATAGGTAGTTTTTAATAAATTAGAAAATACCCTATTGTCTATTAGAGAGGATTGGTGCAGTCTAGGTCAAGATAGAGAGGAGGGAGTGGAAAGGAGAATGGAAGGTCTTTGCCTTACAGTAGGATGACATAGGCTAAAAATAATTAATCATCATCTTCATACTCTTGTGCCATGTCGATTGGGATCGGCACAACACTTTTTACACGCTTTTTATTAGCTTCACTTGTATGTTTGTATGTAACCGACTCCTTAGAGCGCGATTTTGACGCACTTTAAACGGTCAGATTTTATTGAAACTTTGTAAACTTATCAAGGACCGATGACAATACAAGAATTTAAAAAAAATGAGAAAAATGAATAAAAAGGTAAAAAAAATATTAAAAAAAAATCACGTTTTTGTAGTTAGCAGAACTAAAAAATAGAAAATAAATAATATCTAGTTTAAAAAACTAAAAAACACGCTTTAAAAACCAAACTAAAAAAGGAGAAAATAATTTAATTCAATTAAAAAGCGTGGGGTGCTTGACATTAATTGATTATAAAAAATACCTCAAAAATGACCGAGCAGGCACAAGACTATAACTAAATATAAGTTTGCGGCCAGTGTTAAAACACTTAACATAAATAGGTTACACAAACGAGATTGTAACACAAAATAAAATGCCTACTAACACGCATAAATTCTTATTCGCATAGCAAAACTTCCTTATCTACGAGCCACTACAATTATAAACGACTTTAGCTATTTATTGCTACTCTGGTGTAGATTCCATTCCACACCCCGTGAAATTCCAGGAACTTTCACAAAGTTCAAACCAAAGTACTACTAAATAGCGACTGTCTCGCTCCGTCTTTATTCAACCGCTAAGTGTGAAAGAGACGGGTGTATGGGCATAATTCACGCAGCTTTTAGTGGTGGAGACATAAATCTTTGTAGTCAATTCGCATTGATCGTTTGCGCCGACGCAAAAAGATACGCCGTTGTCCTTTAGATAAGATACACACGAAGTTGTTGAAATAGACGAACACTAGTGAATCATTCTGTCAAAGATTTCACGTTCTAAAGTTGGTTCTAGAATTAATTAAAAGTTAAGTTAAATAACCTTAAGTTACTTGTTGAAAAGCTGAGCAAGAGTAAAATTAAAAGTTTTTTTTTTTGTAATAAGGCCAACCCTAAAAAGGCTTACCATTTTATTAATTTAATTTTTATTAGTAAGTAATTAAATAGAAATCTTAATTAAATAAATGTTCAAATATTAGGGTAGCCTGTAAGTAATACACACTGCTAAACGTAAGTAGAAGTACCGGTAAGTTTTTTAATAGGTAAGTACCTAGTCGTCTGTATTCTAAAATTACTAGGACATTGCAACCGCCTGGCTTACCTGCTGACCACAGCATATTAAACAAACACACAGGAGGCCCTACCCATTCTCTTCACATAATCCCATAATACCCTTTCCCCGTCACCCAACGGAAGAGTTCCCCCCATTTTTCCTGGAACCACGCTAATACAAATATGTACAGTATCAAATTGAAAGGTGTTGTAATCCAACCTACCGTGGGCAGATTTAGAAATTAGGTCGAGCGTGCTATTTCGCCCAGCCTATCTCGACTCTACGGATCTGCCAAACACGAGAATAAATCTGATAACAATAACTTGTACTAACTATTTTACTTTGAAACAAGATATTGGAACGTTATTTAGTACGATTTCTAAAGCATTTGCATTTGAATAATTTTATTGATTTATTGCATTGAGGTGTGCTTAGACGGTTGTGTAGATTTCTTAACAGGGTAACCCTTTCCGTGCTGTGGGTTTTGTGAAAGATACTCACGATTTTAACGCATAATTACTAGTCATGCAATAAGTAATAATTTTGCCAATCGTGCTGATTATTCTCATATTCTATCTACTATTTAATAAAGTCTATTAAACATTGTGCAACCCTTCAATATTTAATAGAATCGTTTTTTGTAGTCGATATTCAAACCTTAACAGTTAATTAGTAACTTAAGTCAGTTCGTTGATTCCACCAAACTTTTTAGTCAAGGTAAGCTCTTTGAAAAGCCTCCCATTTAATGTAAACTATACACGGTAGTTACGGTTTACCAAGGCTTCTATTTCGCCGTCGAATGGCCCATCCAGAATCCTTGTTCCGAAGCGCTTAGTTCCAAACTAGGTCAAACGGAACATCACGAGACTGACGTCTTAAAATTGCATTGCACACAAATTCCACTACCCAGACATAGATTAATGACTATGAAGTTAATTATGCAAGTGAATAGAAACTATTTGAGTATAGAAAGCTAGACTAAGCGGTAAAGATGTGTATTGTATGATCTCGTAATCATAGGGATGTGCCAAAGTTCAGATGTTACGATAAGATGCGAGTTCGTTGCGCAATTGTGAATAGTGAGTGTTCGGTTATTCTGTGGTGAGTGTGTGACGTGAATTGTGTGGTGTAAGTTGTGAGCGATGGGAAATCATCATGGGCTTTATGAGATCATCAGCTTTTTGTAATGCCATTTAATAAACTAGCGCGCTAAATATGAAATATTGAATGGCGTTAACTTGTGAGTTTTTATCAAACACTCTGAATTAACGCACATTCATAAGATTTGATGGGTAGTGTCGTATGTCGTCATTCTTGGGTCCAATCGGAGGCACTTCATAACTAAACGATTAAGGTTAGGTGTCAATTACTAAATAGAACTGTTAAGCGCTCCTAAATCGTACGTGAAATATTTTTCCAATCTATTTTTACGAATGAAAACTTCGCATCAAGCTGTATTTTATAAAATTTCGCTTAGAATTCCTGTCATATAAAAAAAAAAACATGTTAAACTGGTCTCCATGCGCTGTCATTTATTCACACGTGCGGCATCTTTCAACAAATCAATCTTATCGTACCTTGCACCAAACAAAAAAACAGTTGAACCGGCAACATAGCGCAGTCTCTAGCGCCTCACTGTTTCGAATCATTAATTTGACACTTGAAATAGCTCTGAAGGGCTAGCCAAGTTACAAACGTTTCGTATCGAATTATTTTCTACAATCGTTAACGCCTCGGCGTAAGCGATTTTAGAAAACGATAAGTCGGCAGCCAAGTTGACACGACTGAGTCGATCGCTCGTTCTACAATGTATTTAGAAAAAACCTATACTTTAGTCTATGGTAAGCGTTCCTACAAACGTCAAAAACAAACGTCAAAGTCACAGTTGTGTACTTTATGCGGGCTAAACTTTTATTTTGAATTGATTATTGTGTTAAGTGTTAAAAAAGTAAGCGAAATAAGGTAAGTTCTACTCATAATTGATTTTTATAATATCACAGTGCGAGATATAATTTTAAACATTACCTATTGTGTTTCGAAATGTTATGATCATGCATCAAATGAAAGATACCTTAGATGAAGGATAACTTATCTTTTATAGGATGGAATCTAGATCTCGAGCAAGCCCAGAACAGTTCGCAGCTTTATTAGAATTCATTGAAAGGTTCGTAAATTATTAGCTATTTCGTAAATATATTCCTTTGTTATTTGAAAATCCATCATACTCGTGCACTTGAAAGTTTGAAACATAAACAATGACGTGATACGCGACTTGAACTTATATTGCTACATACTTATGAAACAAACAAAACAAATTGTGTTTTACCCTTTATCAATAGACTCTTTGTTTCTCTGAAATAGTTTTAACTTATGTTCTAGCCATGGCGATATAACGAGGCCCCAGCAAGGGCCTCAAGGCCGAATAAAATCTGATCGTCTGTGGCAGGAACTGGCAGAGTTACTCAACTCTATTGGTGGAGGAGTAATAAAGCCACTGGACAAATGGAAAAAAGTAAGATTCTCACAAAAAATACACTAACTAACATTTAGTATTCCACAAGATGGAGTACAGACGCCAGCAGGTCAAGCTATCCCAAACTTGGGCACGCCACGATAGCGGCGGTAAGTCCCCTCTTTGAGGAGTGGCTTGAGAGGCGGCATGGTGTCCTCACCTTCCGCCTGACGCAGGTCCTCACCGGACACGGTTGTTTCGGGAGGTTCCTGTTTCGCATAAGGCGGGAGGAAACGCCCGGGTGTTTCCATTGCGAAGATCGCCCTGAGGACACGGTGGAGCATACGGTGGCGGTCTGCCCGGCTTGGGCGGAGCACCGCCGTGTCCTCGTGGAGGCGATCGGCGGCGGCGATCTCTCGCGTCCGGCCCTGGTGCAGGCCATGAGCGAGAGTGAATGGTTAGCCGTCACCTCCTTCTGCGAAGCAGTAATGCTCGCGAAGAGGGAGGCGGCGCACGTGAGGGAGAGGCAGTATATGCGCCCTCACGGCCGTAGTCGCCGCGGGAGACGCCCTGGGCGTCGGGAATCCCAGGCTGATTCCCGGCCACCGTAGGCGCGGGCTTGCGGACGGCGAGTAATGGGTATCTCGCTGTCCGGTAAGGACCAAGCCCGGGTCGACGGCGCGTTGTGTTCCACGCGCGCCTCAAAGAGATGTCAGCACCAAATGGTGGGGTCCACAAGGGCCGATGCCTGCCAGGGGTGCGGTTGTTCGAAAGAGATACCGCGGCCCCTGGCACACAGGCAACTGAGGGAAAATGGGTGGGTTTTAGTCAGTAAAAGTCTGACACGCCCTCCCGCTCCACTCAGAGCGGGAGAAGTTATTTGATGATTTCCCACCCAAAAAAAAAAAAAAACAAAGCTATCCCAAACTGTCAAATTGTCCCAATTGAACATGAACCTTATCAAATTGTAATAAAGTTGAAAATCTATCAAAGAAATTTGACAGATTGGGGTAGCTTGATGTACTGGCGTCTGTATATACAACAATCAGCTGACTTAATAGACTAGAAAATGATTAATATGTTCAGGTGTGGGCAGACTGGAAAACAAAAACGAAAAAAAAAGCCTTGGGAATACGTCGTGAGGCTTCTGGTACTGGTGGTGGTCCAAGCAGCAGACAAACTCTCACTGCTTCAGAAGAGAGGGTGTTGGGCATAATGGGTTTGACTGCTGTCATTGGTCAAGCTGGAATTGAGGAGAGAGGCTTTGATGTTAGTTGTTTTTCTTTGCTTATTACTATATTTTCTTATATAAACAAGTGTAACTTTACTCATTTATATTCTTCATATTTTTTCAGGCCCCACCATCAGAGAGAAACTCTCACCCACCACCAATCAGAGATTCTGTGCACAATGTCTTTCCGTCCCAAATTTCTGCCACAGATGAAATTATGTTGGATTTTATGCCTTCTGATTTTATACAAGGTACCTTTTAATATTTTTTATAAGATATAATGTTAATTCATTTGGGCACATTATAATTTAAGACTGTAATTATTTATTCTCAGCAACACCAGTAGCTACCACCTCTGCTTCACTCCCACCTCCCTCTGGAGAACTTCCACGCCATCCTGCACCACCAGTGCTAACGCCGCCGCCTGGAACTGCGTCCGTGCTGATGCCGTCAGCGACGTCGCCTGCCACGTCCACGGCACGGGGGGCTCCACAGCGGCGGCGGCATCGTGCAAGCCCGTCGCCCGCGGCGTCGCCCACCACATCCACGCCGCGGCGCCGCGTGCTGTTTCGAGCGCGCACACGCCGGATACAAACGCCCTTCGAACGGGCCACTAGTGAGTTTGTGGCTGTCGAGCATCGCCGGCTACAACTAGAGGCAGACCGGGAAAAAAATTTTCACGAGAGGGAGATGGAAAGGCTGCGATTGGAATCGAGAAGAATTGAAATGGAAGAAAATAAAAATTCTATTTTAAGTCGTTTAGCTGGTACTGTAGACAATTTCATAGAAATTTTACCACAGTTGAGACTATCATCACTACCTTCGACAGATATTATACCCTAAAATTTCTAATGTAGTGATAGTGGTCTCAACTGTCAGCTGTGGGCTATGAATATTTCAAATTGCCTACAATATCAGAGTAACGATTAACTTTTATTTCAATTGTTTGTTCCAATCCAGTTTACTTTCCCTTCTCTAAAATTTTTATGGATAAAGTGTATGTATCACTATTATTTCTTTTAATTAGTATTTTTGATCTTTTTATAGTATTTTACAAAACCTATTATAATTTAGACTTGCATGTAATGTAAGAATAAAACCAATATTTATGTAAAGTAGCAGTAGGTAATTGATTTTTATGTTAACTATATTTGATAGCAATAATACCTAAAATGTAGGTATTGATTGAGTGAATTGTAAATATTGGGTAATTGCAAAATCCTTCTTACCTACCGTGCACGCCACCACCAAATTACTATGAATGTCAGTGTTTTAAGAAATACAATAATAAGCTTGTTTGTAATGATAAAGCTGTTTTATTAATAATTTAATATCTGTAAATCAAAATCAAAAGTCATACATATATTCAAACTAGGCTAAGAGTCAGCTCGTTTGAACGTCAAAATTACATATGACAGTCCCCCCAAAATGCCCGCCCTTCACCGCTTCCTAGTGCTTTAGCTGGGAAGAAGAAGTGGCGCAACAAACTCCCCAGCAGCACAGCTGTCTGTTATTAGTTTATTACATTCAAAATAAAATTAACTGGAACCACTAATAAAATTAACTTAACAAAATACTATTAATACCTTATTGCTCATATTTTTAAGACAAATTAAATTTAAGTAAAGAGTACATAGTTTAATTTATAAATAGGAACTGTAAAATAAAATCTTAAACTAAAGCTTACTTGTCTTTTATCTTAACCTATTTAATAAACAGCTCAGCATGGCTCTTCCTTGGATTAGTTCACTTTGGCTACCCACAGTCGCAGTGGGTGGTGTGGGATCTTGCATGGTTATATCATCCCCATCGTCATGTGCAGCAGGAAGTGGTTGTGGTAGCGGTAAGCCACCTTTCAAAGCTATGTTGTGTAACACACAACATGCCATTGTTATATTGCTAGCTACATGAGGATGATAGTGAAGAACCCTGTCTCTAAGTAAGCATCTCCATCGTGCTTTTAATAATCCAAAACAACGCTCAATGCGGTTACGGGCTTGCACATGCTTTTGAGTGTATCGTTCTTCAATAGAACCTTGAACTGCATTGAGGATAGGTGTCATAAGCCAAGGGCGTTGTGGATATCCCGAGTCACCTGAAATCATACTTTTTGTAAACAAAACAGGAAACATCCCATAGATTAGATTTTTTTACTATTATAAATACCTACCTAATAGCCATACTTGTTCATTAGTTTGATGAAGTTCACGCATATATGATTCAACTCTACTGGAAGACCATATATGTGAATCATGTGTAGCTCCTCCGAACTTTGCATTAACATTTAAAATTTTAAGATTTCCATCACAAATCTGAAAGTAAAACTATTATTAAAAAGTGATTTATAGCTTTAACATGCCATACAGTATAAGTAAATATTATATCTACCATTTGAACATTTAATGAATGATACCCTTTTCTATTATAAAAAAGATGCTCTTCATCGTTGGGCTTTACCAAAGCTATGTGGGTACAATCTATGCACCCAATTACACCAGGCAGGCCGAATCTTCTTTGGAACCTGAAGCAATAATTGTTAATTTAGAACACTTTTATTTCATACCTAGTCCATTACATGCACTTAATCATTTAAATATTGTTAAATCGTTTGTAAAATACTCACTCTTGTTTTATTAATGCCCTGTCTTGTCGTGTTTTTGGAAACACAATCCATTTTGCCATCACAGTAGGGTGGTTCAAAGCATCAACAACTTGTCTAATGCACCGACTTGCTGTGCGTTGGGGAAGATGCTGAGTGACGCCAACAATTCGCTGATAGGATCCTGTGGCTAGGAAACTAAGAGCGCATAACGCCTACAAAAACACAAACATTGAGGAAATGTAATGATAGCTAAGTAATAAAATAATTGCTAATACTTTATTATCAGTCAGATTAATAATCACTTACCTTAACTTTTAGGGGAATCTCGTTGGTTCCTTTTAATGAGGTGTTTTGTCGGAGTTCTTGACAAAGAGCTTGGAAAGTCGTTTTGTTTAGCCGAAATTGCTGCACAAATAAAGTTTCCGGCATTTCGCGTATTGTCTCCATGCACTGGCGATTTATGTCTCTTTTTTGGCGCCTAAGCCACACTTCTTCATTATGAGCGCACCACAACATATTTAAAGTATGCATTTTAAATGCTAAATGGTAAATATAGTCCAAAAATAAGGCTAGTAAACAAAACACTTAACACTCTCAACACAGCTGTATCATATAGACGCCATTTTTTTATCGTTTACTCTTGGGTCTCAGCGATCGCTTGGTTATCGTTCAAAAACATCGACATCGTTTCGTTTGCGCTTGTCAAAACTGTAACTTGGCTGCCATTTCTATGGGATGTAGCGACTATCGTTGTAGAAACGATTACATTTCATTCTATCATTTTGAACGACAACGAGAGTTGTCAACTTGTCTACGAATTTTCTATTCGTTTGTTATGACCACGTGACTTAACGTTGAGATGATGTCATCCCCATACATTTGATGAGTTTTCTATTAGCGTTCACGATTGTAGATTGTTAACTTGGCTAAGCCTACTGAAGTGTTACAATGGCAGTACGGACCCGCCCACAAAACGTTTACGGGTTAAAGGTTGGCGATCTTTTTAAATGTGGCTCGGAATGGTTGGGCAACCCTGCTTTTGTTAATGGAAATGTAATGAGTAAGAGTGAAGGCTGGTCGAATGAGCCCCGGCAACCATAATTGGTGTGTTGGATCGTGCCGCGCGGTTCCGGGTTAGAAATTTAAAATTCGAAGTTGGAAAAATGGAACGTGGAGATGAAACTTTAGATATACGAGTAGAGATTTGAAAATAGAACGGGATAGTGGTTTGAATGAGATTATTAGATCCTCCATATTGGATTTTACGTATTGTTTATGCTTTAAATGTCACAATAAATTAGATTTTAAGGGAAACACTTCTATTTGATCGCCCAATTCACTGTAGTTTTTCATTTAAATTTGTTTTTAAAACTGCTTTGATCATTTCTGACTGTCCCATCTTGTATCATCAAGACTTTATGCTTAGTGCATGTCTTGCCTTCTCTGGCACAATATTGGGACGGCTTGTTTATGGCATTTATATCCCTTATTCGTCAGACCTCATTATAATTCTGCACCACACCATGAAACACGATAACCCACTATATAGTCTTGTAACATTTTATATCGTATGGTATTACTTTACACCGATATCCAATACATGGGTTTATAACTTTATAGTACCTACTTACCATGGTGTTTTATGGGTCGTTACAGCCTATATGGTGCAGTTATCATAGGATCGTGTTAGGTACGACAAGTTATCTCCTGGTTTCTGCGATACTTGAGATATTTGGTACAGTTCGTGTTCGGTTAAGCTATACTTGCCGCGATCAGTTAGTGGATGTGTGACATTAGCTAAATTTCGAAATGTCTCCGTGTCTAATCCCGGTTGTGATTCATAGATCTTTGACATTCATTACGGGTACGTAGTCAGAAGCCCAAAAGTCTTGTTAGACTGCTTGTTAGCAGTCTTACTAAGGATCGCGTTACCCAGTAACTGGGTTGTGGAGGTCAGACGCCTATCTGACCTCATTTTGCATCCGGTAAGACTAGAAGCTGACCCCAATATAGTTAAGAAAAGGCTGGGTAGATTTATTAATTCTTCTTCACAAGAGCGCTAATGTGTATCGATCGACCGACTTCCGAAATTAAAGTTATTTTTCAATTTGTAGTGTTTTCCGGAAGTCGGTTTTTTTATGTTTTATTCTCTGTATGAAATATTTTTTCAATTTCTTTTTTTTTGTATCCGTATTGTTCACCTATTAAAGGTACCTACTATTTCTATACTATGGTAAACGATTAGGTACAATATGAGTTAGTAGTAAACAATTTCGTAAGTCGGGTATTACCAGTTATTACTGACGAAAGAGTGATGCAAAGAAATGTGGTTTTCATTGTGTGATTTAACTGTCCACTAACGGAAAACAGTTCAATAATTCATGAATGGTAATGACCACATTCTGAATCAAACTGATTAACCTAAATACCTAAATAAAATTTACAAGTAATTATTATAGAGAAATGTGTGTGTAAAATGAATATCATCACTCTCATCACTACATATTATAAAAAAAAACTTAAAAAAAACAACCGACTGCCGGAAAAATACTACAAAGTGAAACTTTGACTTTGGATATGTATTTATTTTTTTTGTCACCGCCTTCCGAAATTAAAGTTATTTTTCACTTTGTAGTGTTTTTCCGGAAGTCTTTTTTTTTTTAAATAAAGTTTTTATTTTACACTTTTTAGTAATAATACCTACCCCATACCAATTCAAAATGTCATCATCATTGGCGTCAAAACAATGCATAATTATGCGATAGCAGCAATCGCGGCTGATTTGCTGTAATTTTTTGAAGAGTTCCGTTGTCTGTCTCCGAAATGCATCATCAGATCTATATGAAATTTAAATGGGACCATTTCGAAATAAACCCCTTTCGGACAAAAAAATAATTTTGCAAATCCGTCTATACATGACGGAGTTATGACCGAACATACATACGAGTACTTCTTCTATTTAAAAGACGGTCCCCCTCCGCGTCTGTCTGTTCGCGATAAACTCAAAAACGACTGAACGGATTTTCATGCGGTTTTCACCAATAGACAGTGGATTCACGAGGAAGGTTTAGACGTATATTTTTTTATGATTTTGAGTAAATTAGTTAACGCGAGCGATGCCACTGGTAAAAGCTAGTTTTAAGTAATTATTTGGTTGCCTTTTTCTTTTCCTTCTACTTCTCAAATCGTGACATAACAAAGTTATGGGAGTGGGGATGACCATTATTCCACATACCGACGTAGTTATCTTGTGCTCTGGCACTATTTTAAAAACCTTTCTTTTTAAAATCGAAAACCAAAACAAACCAACGAGGCCACACATCCTTTCAAATTAAGAACACCACACCAAAACTGGCCACACATAAAAAAATAAAAACGAAAGCCATGACCCATCAAAGTAGACATGCCCATCATGGGCCACCATTACTTATACCATAATGAATCCGTCCCCAAATGGCTCCTCAAACGCCTAACCCTACGCAAAACTAAGGGTATCGCTTGAAGGACTTGGGGAAGTCGATCAAAGTGGGATTTGCGCTGAGATCCGTATAGAACTCGGCAGGCGAAGGGTTGGTTCGCAAATTGAAATTTTGTTTTCGTTTATTCAGATCGTCAGGTGAGATTTGAAGGGTCGAATTGGATATTGTGTGGAGAATTAATTAAAAATATGTTTGCGTTACTCACGGTATTAAATAATACTAGTTATTGCCAGCGGCTTCGCCTGCGTGGAGGGCCGTGTATTATACATATAAACCTTCCTATTGAATCACTCTGTCTATTAATCTATTGTCTATTAAGTATTAGCAACAATATTGGGGACAGTATCTCAATATTCTCTTACAATTCGCAAAATTAACTTGCAACACTCCTACTTTAAAACTCCAATCCCTACCAACCGAACGAACTTAAAATCATAAGCAGTACCAACTTAAAACAAACACAATGTTTTGGCAACCCTGTCAACTTAATACACCTCATCTTAGAAGTTAAATCCTTGAGTTGCAACCCTAATCTTTCACGTCGATGGCTCTACAAGACGAAATAAAGCGGCGTACACATTATCCGGAGTTAAGTGCTTGACAACTAAAGTTGGGCACTGAATTAAAGGTAATGAGAAATGTCCTTGGTGCGGAGCGAGAGTGCATGGGTAGCCGTCACCTCCTTCTGCGAAGCAGTAATGCTCGCGAAGAGGGAGGCGGCGCACGTGAGGGAGAGGCAGTATAATATATGCGCCCTCACGGCCTTAGTCGCCGCTGGAGACGCCCTGGGCGTCGAGAATCCCAGGCTGATTCCCGGCCACCGTAGGCCCGTGCCTAAGCCGCAAGCCCGTGCTTGCGGACGGCGAGTAACGGATAGCTCGCTGTCCGGTACGGGCCAAGCCCAGTTCGGCGCGTTGTGTTCCACGCGCGCCTCAAAGAGATGTCAGCACCAACTGGTGGGGTCCGCAAGGGCCGATGCCTGCTAGGGGTGCTGGTTGTTTGAAAGAGATACCCCCTGGGCCCTGGCCCCTGGGCCGCGGTATATCTTTCTTGTAAAACCCACCCGTGTTTCAACAAACACGGGTGGGGGTTTTAGTCAGTAAAAGTCTGACACGCCCTCCTCCTCCACCCAGAGCGGGAAAAGTAATTTGACGATTTCCCACCCAAAAAAGCTCATGAAACGGTGAAAGAATACATCGTGAGGTTACCGGCGTGTCCTAGAACCAAAAAAAGGAAGACAAGTGACGTCTACCAATCCGCACTGGGCTCGCGTGGTGGAATACGACCCACTGCATCTCACAGAGTGGAGGCTTGTGTCCCAGCAGTGGGCACATTATAAGGCCGATTTTCTGAAAAGTCCTGTGTTAACTTGTCATCCCTCATGATCACTCACGGGAATCGTAAAAAACAACTAAAGGATTCGGTCAGCAGGTTCGGTATCAACGCATTCCTGTCTGCCAGTTACATTACCTACAGCAATTCTTCTACCATATGGGAGATATGGAATCATGACAAATATGCCGTTGATGAAGACCGCTGTTAAATGTCGGCCAATATGAATTTGACGAAATGAAATCAACTCAACCTTTCGCAGTCCACTGACAAAGGCCTCTCTCTCCCAGGCTGCGCCACAACACCCTGTCCTACGCCTCCCGCATCCAGTCTGACCTAGCCAACTTCCTAACACTTTCTACTCCACCCAGTAGTTTTCATAAAGCTCATACGGCAAGGGCTCCCAGCATACCATATGCGACTAGAGTGAGCCCTCCAGTAAGGCTCCTGGCACTGAAGGTGAAACTGCACGTGCACTGCTCGTCGGTCCATCTAGCTGAGGGCGTGTCACTCTGTGCTTGCCGATACGCTATCGCCACTCCAAGCCTCGTCTGCTCCAACAGCCATCAGTCCTCCGACAGACATGGCTAGCTCACTGAATGATGTTCATAATAAAATGACGAAAAAAAACTTGGCAAAAATTAAACTTCTTCCTTTGGAGTGCTTCGGATTTTAGTGCCGTTCAGGTTAATGTGAACGCAGCTTTAGTATTAAGCCAGCGTCTGCCTTATTTGCATAAGTATTATGTCTGGTACTGGAAGCTAGTTCATGGAACTGCTTAGTCGTCTTGTTTTGTCTATGGAATTGTGATTAGATGTTAATTTGTTGGAATGGTTCGTGGCGAAATAATAACAGCTACAACGTTAAGCTCCGCATGCGGTCATTTCATGGATGTATACCATACATTCATACCGACAGTCCGCATCCTCCGTACCTCGGAAAGTATGCTAAGCACTGTTAACCCCGACTGTCATTTGTAGATCTTTGACAATCGTTACTGGTAGTCAGAACCCCGAAAGTCTGACAACCAGTCTTGCCTAGGGTATCGTGAAACCCAGTAACTGGGTTGTGGAGGTCAGATAGACAGTCGCTCATTACGGGCCATAACCCTCTTAACAAACAACTTTTTAACATAGGCGCCACAGACAGCCCGCTTTGCAGGGGCTGCATTGACGCCGAGGAATTAGCCGCCCACGTCATCCTGGAATGCGAGGCCGTGGCTCTTGAACGTGAAGCAATCCTCGGAACTGTGAGGTCGCTCCGCGAAGCCTGTGAAGCTACCAGGAAGCTTCTGTGCTTTTGGGCGGAGCTAGGCTGGCTCTGTTAGCCAGAATCCCCACGTACAACGGACCAAATGGGAGTCTAACTGCGGAAAAGGGAGTCCCATCATCGTCATCATAGGCAGATGATGCAGGTGATGATTTTAAGTTCCAATCCGCAGATTTTTAATACGTTTTTATCGCGTTAACGCGACGCGACTCAGGCTGTTCAATTTCTATGTAAACTTCACTCCACTAGTATCGCGTCGGGCCTGTCTGCGGGGAACCTTTAATCGCAATCCAAAGTTACGTCATCGCAGCGTTATATTGCAACAAAAACCATTTCGTAAAATCAGCTCCAAGCGACTCGAAATTGCTTTCAGGTGCCCCAGTTTGGGGCTTCAATTTCGGGAGTCCGGTCTTGAAAGTTTCAGCGGCTGCACCAATAATCCCCGGTCTAAAATAAGCTGTTGTATAGTATATTAAAATTGCTACCTACTGTCGTAATTGAATAGAAATTGAGGTAGGTAATATAATGGAGGCATCTGTATTCAGCTTTTTTCGTGAATTTGGAGTTGGACTGACTGCAAACTGACTTAACTTTTAATTTGGCTGTTTATACGGCTCATTATACGCAAAGATTATTCAGCGCCCTGCGCGTCCAATATAACAAATGCGTTCAGGGCGTTGTTGGGGCTGCCGCGCTGGTGCAGTGCTCGGGCGTGTTCACGGACGCATACGTTGACAGGTTCCACGCCGGGCTCCCCAAGCAATGCGATGCGGCGGTCAGCAGGTTGCGCGCCAGCAGCAATAGCATCCTGGCTGTTATTGCGGACAGGCTGGACACGCGGTACGTCCAGCACTGGGTTTATACCCACATTAGGATATAAATAATTAAAATGTACTATCACTAGTTTAATAAGTTGTACTCTACTAACATCTATGGATTATTATAAAGTTTTTGTTTTATTTATTTATTTTTGCTAAAGTTCAGAATGAGATATTTTTGTTAACATCAATATGTCATTCTTTTTGTATTGATGTTGAAGTGCGGGGTAATTGAGTAACACAGCAACAGCAGGAATTACTTTCATTTTGACAGATCAACACATCTATTGCGTTATTTACGTTGTTGAATAGTAAACGTAAATAACATAATGGGACTTAAACATAACTGGCGAAATGTGGTTGTAGGTGTGTGAACCTCTGCGTAAACCCTTTGGAGAACCCAGGCTGATTCCCGGCCACCGGAGGCGCGGGCTTGCAAACGGCGAGTAATGGGTAGCTCACTGTCCGGTAAGGACCAAGCCCGGGTCGACGGCGCATTGTGTTCCACGCGCGCCTCAAAGATATGTCAGCACCAACTGATGGGGCCTGCAAGAGCCGATGCCTGCCAGGGGTGCGGGTTGTTCGAAAGAGATACCGCGGCCCCTGGCACACAGGCAACTGAGGGAATACGGGTGGGTTTTAGTCAGTAAAAGTCTGACACGCCCTCCTACTCCACCCAGAGCGGGAGAAGTTATTTGATGATTTCCGACCCAAAAAAAAGAACTCTTTGGTGAACAGAGGCGTGGTGTTATGGTATGTCCACAGAACTCACCAGGGCTAACTAAAGCCCATTTTGTTTCTGATTGGTAGACTGCATAATCAGCTCGTCATATTCCCACTGCTGTGCCACATGCTTCCTTTCGGTAAGAAAGTGTGGGCCGTAATCCACCACGCGAGCCCAGTGCGGGTTGGTGGAGGTCACATGTCTTCGATTCTTTTATTCTAGGACGTGTAGGTTTCCTCACGATGTTTTCCTTCGCCGTTTTGGAGAACAATGGTGTTGAAATAATTTACAGAAAGTAAAGCGTTTGGGTTCGAACCTGTGACCTATAACTTGGAAAGTCTGTTTCGTTACCATTGTCCACCAATACTCTCTGACGGAAGAATGCTGATGACTAAAGGCTTCTTCAGACAGGCGCGATGCGACACTCGTAGAACAATTTCCATGAAGTTTTCACAGAAATTGTTCTACGAGAGTCGCCTCGCTCCTGTTTGTGGGTGCCATAATTCTTTAACCAAAGTCACACCTCTGTAAAAGTATTTTAAGTACCTAATTAATGACTTAATTGAAAGTTTAGTTTTTTCTCTATACCTACCTGTTTCTCGACTAATTAAGTCCTCATTACAGCGACGCCTTAAAAAATTTAAAACAAAATCGTTTATAAAGCATACCGTTGTCAAGAAGTCTTTATTATCAAATTTTATCACGCCATTCTTAATTAAGAATATTTGCTTTAGTAAAATGTTTTTTTATTCAACAGGAAAAAACAATTTGAATTCGGTCCTAATTAGGAACTTCAGTGTTTAGGAAATGAGAAATAAAATTAGATTAATTTATGGTCTGGTCTGTATCTTGATCGGGACCAATCGTTAGGTTAGGTTATAGTATTATACCAATTAGTTGGTTTGCATATTGAGTATGGATAAGACAAGGTTTTCGACGTGTTTATGAGTAGTTGTATGTAAGTGCCTCTTGTATATTGCTGACTTCATGTATAATGAGCGGCTGGTATTTTGAAATTGTTCTTCGCATTTTGTTTTGCACTTTGCACACCTTTTTTGAAAATATACTTGACTCATGACGATCCATTTCATCTTAAGTATAATTTTAATAATTTTCCCTGACAGTAACTCGTAATAACACTTAACTAAATCCTATCTAGGACTACTAAATCCTATCTAACAATCTTAACTAAATCCTATCTAGGAACTCACTTGGTCAATGTGGTACCTATATGCATAACTAATCTACAATTTCTTGCACGTGTTAATTTAATTTCAATGTAATTTGTTACTTAAAGCGCTCTATGTCGTATTCCTTCCCTGACATTTACAATAATATGCTGAAATTACTGCATATATTTAGTGCTTTGTCACGATTACTGACAGCAACTAAATTATTGCTTGTTCAATAAGAGTGTCGGCACTTGTATTTAGTTCCAATTAAGTGGTTTTAATATCTACGTAAGTACCTAATTTATTTGTGAATAAACACAGGTTAGGTCTAAACTATAGTTGATATCAATTTCTTAGAATTTTGAAAGGTGGCTTTAGTCAATTTAGTTTGAAAAATCTTGTAGCTATATTTTAGTATTTAAATTAGTTCTAGTTAATGCCTAAGTAGGAATGTAATTAATTTAGTTTTTTACTCAGCGTTAAATAATTGGAATGAAATTCGACCATTACTGAAATTACTGAATGAATGCTTACTTTTACAACCCTTTATCTAAGCCTCTACTGTCCGTCTGTCTGCTGTCTGTCAGCGGGCTTTATTTCATGATCCGTAATAGGTAGACAGTGGAAATTTTCACAGAATGTGTATTACTTTAGCCGCTATAACAACCTATGAAATTAAATAAAGTTAAAAATTAAAGGCGTTGCCAATTTGCCATACAAGAAATGTGCGTTTTTCGCCGTTATTACGGAACTCTTTAAGCGCGAGACCGAATCCTCGCTTGCCGGTAAAAAAAAATTGTATTTGTTTTCTGCTACTCCGAATAATTTTTCGAGAGCTCGAAGTTAATAGCTTCGAGATCCGAAAATATCACTATCTACTTCATAGTCGTCTAGCTTCTCTTCAGAGTCATCTCTCACCATGTCCTTTCAACCTGGTACCATTTAGTCTGCGTCTTCAATTTGTTATAGTTACCGTGCATCCCGTTTTGAGACAAAACCTCTTAATGTCTATCAACAGGATGTACCATAAACAATCCTCTTCATATATTTTGTTAACTAGACTACCACATGGTCGCCATCTTGGATGTTTACGATCAAAATTGACGTTTACGACGTTCTAATAAAGTTTAGAATTGTTTGTTCGTACTTGTCAAATTGAATTGTGTTGTTTGACAAGTTTGAATTTGTTGCTTGTCTGGAGTTCTGAAGTTTGAATTTGGTCTTTATTGCTTTGTGTTAAAGTTGTTAAGGTATTTTGGGGGTGTAATTTTAATTTTGTAATAGGACTGTTGTTTGCATACTGACAGACAAGGAACACCCGAACAAAATAGTTGGGGTGTAAGATTTTTTTATTATTATTTTTCGTATGTTATTAATCTATCAGCGGTTTTTGGTAACAAGCTTCATGACAGTTTGTTATTCTATGTGATCGTTTCAAAATAACTTGAAACGAGTAACTGAATTTTTACATGACATCTGGAATACTGGCTGTAGAAACATAGTAATAAAATTCTGAAATTTCTTGCTTCACTGCCCACCCCGTCGCATCGAATCGCCTGCCACTGCGAGTTCTTCGTTTTCGTGATTTTTTTTTCTTTTTGCTCGAGTCCTAAGGGTCCTAGCGAGATGTTAGCTAGCATATAGCCTTCCTCGATAAATGGGCTATCCTACACTAAAATATGTTTTCAATTCGAACCAGCTGTTTCTGAGATTAACGCGTTCAACCAAACAAACTCCACAGCTTTATAATTTAACTAGATTCCGCCCGCGGCTTCGCCCGCGTGATAATATTAGTAAGATTAGTAAGGATTTATTTATTCAAAATATTTACCCTCATTATCTTTACATTGCTGTCATCTAAACGGAAGTTCATTTATGCCTTTTCGATAGAATTCTGAGGATCTAGGTCGGAAATTATCCCGCGGGAACGTACCACCGAGATAAAAAGTATCCTATGTGTTAATCTAGGTTATAATCTATCTGTGTGCCAAATTTCATCCAAATCCGTTCAGCCGTTTTTGCGTGAAAGAGTAACAAACATCCATCCATCCATCCATACTTACAAACTTCCGCGTTTATAATATTAGTAAGGATTAGTATAGATTCATAATATAGTAATAGATATGGGGTCTGCGCAACATGTCTCTTTTTCCAAACTTCTTTTTTAGTCTTCATCTTGGTAGTCACAATTTCAAGCCATATAATCTATAGGATAAAGTACATATTTAAATATTAATTAAAAAGCGAACTTTAAATAAGCTTACCTGGAAACCTGTTTATCCTGCAGCGCAAGCGCAAAAGCGTGAGAGAATGTTCCTAAAGACCATTATTAAAACTCTCGTCCACAAAACTCCGACGCCATCATTTACAGCCGCCATTTCTTTTATAAATACGACACCCCATAAAAATACATAATGTACACCTACATTTTTACATTTTTTCGGCGAAAAAACTTTATTTCATGACAAAAAGGCACTCGCCCACAAGAGCCACTTGAAAAAAAAAAGTACGAAATAACGCGCGGTATCCTACCGGAAGTCGGGCGGCGGAAGTCGCTAGGCTTCCCGGAAGTGCTAGAGGGCACTCGGGAGCGGCCCAAATTGTATTTAATCACAGTATATTGCAACCTCAGAGGCTGAAAATCGGCACGTACCGTGTGGACATGAAATTATTAAAAATTTAAGAGCTACCCTTCATTTAGTTGGTCGATACTTAATGTCGGTTGGTGTAAATGTGGGTCTAATTTTTTATTTATTTATGACCCGTTTTCGTTAATGGTTTTAGCGGGAAAAGGAAGGTCTTAAGGGGCTCTCAAACAGGCGCGACGCGACAAGGCGATTCAGATAGAACCATTTCCATGTAGTTTTATACAAATTGTTCTACTAGAGTCGCATCGCCCTATCGCGTCGCGTCTTTCTGCGAGAGTCTTTATTCTGTTGTATCTTTAAAAAAGAACATACCAAGGTCGTTTTTAGCTTTCTGCGATATGTCCAGCACCCTTATTGCGTAACACGCGATTAATCATAATCGGTTTCATTTTGACAGTTCAACAATTTTCATTGCGTTATATTTACGTTGTTGAGCAGACACATTTTTCGAACGTATGAAGCAATGGTTTAGCCATCTTTTCCAAAACGAAACAGATTACGATTAATCGTAAGTTACGCATTTAGGGTGCTGGCTTCCTATTCTATATTTGATTTCAGTCAGTCTAATCACGCAGATACGACTGATCGGATGTATACAGGAAAAGTTTTTATTCAGTGCGCAAACTTTAACCATGAAATCAGCATACCATTGTAGACCCCCAAGCGAAGAAATTTTTCGTCGGTTTTCCAAAAAAATCAGCTGTTTCATAGAAAAGTGCGCGGTCTACGCGGTCAAAATGTATCCAATGGAACAGCTGTTTTTTTTTTGTGCAACCGACGAAATATTTCTGCGCTGGGGGTCTAGAATGATATGCTGAATTCATGGTTACAGTTTGAGCATTGGATTAAAACTTTTCCTGTGTAATATTAGGCATATGTGGCTAACATTATCCAAATCCGTTCAGCCGTTTCTGCGTGATAGGATAATAATTATAATTTTCACTAAAAAACTAATTATTAAAAAATAAACCGACTGCAAACCATAAAACTGAAAAGACAAGGTAAAAACTTCAAAGCACAAATTTGGAATAAAAAAAAGTACTACTCACAGAACAGAGCAAGCGACAACTTTGCCTACAGTACTCCAGCCCAGAGATAAATATGAGAGAAACTTATTTACGTTAAACGCTTTCTCCCTTTCTTTGACCTCACATAATTACCACTCAGCCGCTACTAGTACTGACCCGACTAACTGTACTACCTACATTAAGGAACTTTTTTCCCCTAGGACTTTGTAAAGTACTCGGCCTAGAGAAGCGTAGCGGCCACTTTTGCAAAGCGGAGTCGATATTTTTGGACGCTTAAGGGGAACCAAGTCGCGACTAGGTTCACCTTAAGCGTCCTTTTTTTTCCTTGCAAACCTGCCCCCTGTCTTGTGCAATCTCTGGCCATGTCGAGCCTGCAAACTTTATCAGATTGTCACAACACCTTCGCTGTGGTCTACTTTGCCTAACTACGTCCTTCCTCAGGCGTCCAGTGAGTGACAATCTTTGCCAATGTCTCCGGGTGCATTGGCGCGACGTGTCCGGCTCACCCCCAATTCAGCCTGGTTTGTTTAATTTAGTAACTAGTGTAAATACTTAAGGGGAACCTAGTCGCGGGCTCGAACTCACTGGTGGGCCTGGCTAAAAATCACGCTGTCTCACCAGACTTCGTGTCCGGCAGAGATAGTATCAGTGATGACCAGTTAGAAGCTAGTCTAAAAGCAAAACTTTATTGAGTAAGATACAGGATCATTTATAGTAAAACATTCGCGAAAAAATGAAGAAAAGTTCTTTGGAAGATCGGGTTTTATGAAAAAACCAATGCATAAATCAATGACCAATAAAGTTTATTGAACTTTTCAATAATTGAACTTTGTCGGTACCGACTTGCTTTTGGAGATTTTAGACTTCTTTTATTACTTAAACCAAAGTTAGGTTAAATTAGCAAGAAAAACTAATCTTTGTTAGCTCCTAACTTTTTAATGGGTTTTTATTTTAGTATTCTGTTTCCGTAAAGACAATATTAATAATGAGACAAAACCATATCCTGTCTAATTTTTGATTTTCATTGTCGAACAGTGGAGTAATCTACTAACTCCCGAAGCTTCTATGGAAAAAATGTCGACTAGATTCACCTTAAAGGCGAAACGCGACTTGAAAAAAATGTTTTTCTAGTCGCGTCGCGCCTGTCTGCGGTAGCCTTAAAAATTTTCATGGAACCTTATTAAATAAGATGCTATGAGGTTTTATAATAAAAGTGGCGAGATAAAACCTTGTGTCGCTTTCGCTCAGCTACCGCCGTCTCGCTTTAACTCGGACGAGTCCTCAAGGAATACTTATAAATATTCGTCCAAATAAAGCTGAGTACATAGCGGCGAGATATTAAGTCTTGTAAGTACTTGTCAGAGAACTAAAGTTGTAAATTGCAAACTTTGCGTCGGGACGCTCGATGCGCGTTGAGTTCGCGCTCATAATGTTTTGATGGTGGTGTTTCATTTTAAAAAGTAATTTTTGTGTGTTTTCATGTTTAGCTGCTGTTTTAGGAGTTTGGTTACGTTTGTTTTGGCTGGAGTTTTTAGATTAATTTTTGCTTTATTTTTAATAATATATGGAACAAAATTTCTTCAATATTATTTGAAGCGTTTTTCTCATACTTTTTTTGCACGATTTTAAGTTAGTTTTACTTAATACAGATCAACTAAAAAACCAGTTTAACTCGCTCCCGCATCCCTAATACAATAATTACGCTGTCAATCACCGGAGATTACCTAAAAAAATCACACCAGAATTTGGCAATCAACATAAACGTCGACCCGTTCCCATAAAAACGTCACGTCATTTCTAATCTTACCGTGAAACCAATAAAACTCAAGCTATAACCCAAAACGAAATACACATATATCAAAACATGTTGTACTGTATGCTTTTTATTTATTATTTTTGTTTACAACATGTCAAATGCAAGGCGACGCGATCTATCACTAGCGCGCCTGGCGGCAAGCCAAGGAAACTATTTCCAAGTATTCGGACAGCTTCGCTAATAGTTTTACAGTTGTGGCCCTCGCGTGTGCGCTAAGCTTTGTAATTAATACCCCAACTAGGATATGAAGTTCATATAGTTGTTGAATTGACGTTCGAGAAAATTATTATTTGGGAAATAAAATTTATGACCTGTTTTTCGAGCTTTAAAATATCGGTTCCTGGAACGTGGTTTCGTCATCGCTTTATTTTGCTTGGGCTTTTGTAGAAGAGTTGTTGGTTCAAGAACTATCATAACTGTAGATGGATCAGATTAACCTACGCTTGCTGCAGTTGGTCCGTGGATGGGTGACCATCTCTACATATCAAGACCTTTCCGTGCCTCGGAAAGCACGTCTGTCATTCGTGGATATTTGACAGTCGTTACGGGTACTCAGAAGCCTGAAAGTCTTACAACTAGTCTTACCAAATGGTATCGTATTACCCAGATCTGGGTTGTGGAGGTCAGATAGGTAATCGCTCCATGTATAATATTGATAGTCAGCTGCATTCGGTTAGATCGGAAGCCGATCCCAACATAATTGGGGAACGGCTAGGCAGATGATGAACAATATTGTTTGATTGATCAAACAATATTGTTTTCAAAAGGCATCATCAACTAAGTAGCAAATCTGAGAAGGATAATAATATGTCAATAAACTGGGCAACGAAAAGACACATAACCAAATAATATTTCAAAATAAAACCGTATGTAGAACGATGAACATAAACATTCAAACATTTTTATATTTCGAACAACCAGCTTAACGTTGCAGTTCACAGTGGCGCTGCTTGCTAAGGAAGACGTCAAACACCTGTCAGATGCAGTACATTTTCATTTAGTTCCTTATTTCGCCGGCTGTCAAGATATTTTGGTCAAGATGAATGTCGTAAGCGTTTGGATCTTTTTTTATAGATGACATGTTTCAACCGTTTGACTGGTGATGTTGTATATGATTTAGTGAATTTTAAACTGTAATAATGTTTTTAGTGTCTGCCGAAAACGTTGGATTAATTTATAATTCGTAGAGATTATAAAATGTTTAAATAAGTTATTGCTTGTAAAACATCAGAAACAATCATTTTGACTTGAATTTTTATTTCTCTGGGCTGATTTTTCAATAGACAGATAACTTTTAATTGAGGAATTATTATGTCGGTTCAACAGCTTTTGTATAGAAAATATGCCAAACTGTCGGATTTATTCTTCAGATAAAAGTTACGACTATTGAAAAATCAGCCCTTATTTAGACATACAAATATAAACAAAATACACTACTATAGTAACTACTTAGCTAGTTTGCTGATTATTTTTTTTACGTTTTCTTTTCGCGGATAAGGGGCGATGGTAAAAGATAGATTGAAACATAATTTATGTGAACACTTGCTGGGCAATTGCACACCCTATCTCCACTCTTAAGGAACAGGCAATTTAAAGATTGTAGGAAAGGTTCTCGAAAACATAAAATAAACAACATGGTTGTTGTCTATGAATTGCTAAAGTTCCTTGTGGATGAGGCAAAGACAATCTCCATCCTTTATTTTCTAAGCTATGTGTAACATAAAACTCAAATAGAATGAAATAACGTTTATTGGATCCAGTATTACAGCTAGTAGTAGTAGGTGCCTACACACACAAACACACACATAAACTAATGCCGTTAGCAAAAGGTTTACGCGTCATCATATTTTTTTTTTTTTTTTTTTTTTTTTAAACGTTGCCCCACACTAGCAATTTCTCCTGTATCGTGGGTGCGTTTACAAACATCATCATCATTACGGTTAGGTCCCCAGCGGATTGCTAAGCGCTGGTTTTCAAAGTCTAAACATTTATTTCAAATAGGCTCATAAAAGGCACTTTTGAACGTCAAAATTTACGTTACAATAGGATTCCAAAAGGTAGATCCGTATGGAGAAGAATGGGCAAGATACTCTACCGTTACTCTTTCAGCCGTTTAAGCTTGACTAGATAAGTACATACATACCTACAAAATCCCAAAAACTCCGAAAAAATTGACTGCTTCTAAAACATAATTAAACCCTTAAACTATCACAAAAATACTCTAAAAGACAATATCAGTAGAAACAAAAACGTGACATCTATGACGTCACTGCTAACGCCTAATGAGTGGGGGTGAGTGACCTTTGGAGCGGGAATTTTGCAACCGCAGCGAGTTCCAAGTCCTCTTGTATTGAGGGTTGCCAACCTATTTGTTTTTTTGCTAACCAGATTTTGTGTAGTATCTACCTAACCCTGGAGAATAATATTGTTTTTTTTTGTAGTGGCAACTTTTGCTTGTAAAAAGAAATCTGGCTTTTTGGGGTTTTGAAAAACTGTGCTTATTCGGGGTAATTGGGTTGCATGTTTTTATAATGCAGTTGATTTTAATGAAAGGATGCGATGTGATCTTTCTAAGAACTGTGACTCACGTAATTCTTGCATTATTTTAACGAACTTCAAGTGACTGGTGAGATCATCAGCAATTTAGATTAGTCTTCACCTGACTTGGGCATAGAGTGCACTTTCTGGCCTCGTCACAGAGATTTTTCTGCTTTTACCTGTAAGAAAAGTAATCACGTACCTACTTGTTACATCAAAATGTCACTGCAAAAAATAACCTCACTTTTTGACATCCGATCCTTGAGGTCGGATATTCTATCTAGCTATGTATTTTTAAGTATCTATGTACACACGGTAAAATACATAGGCATGCGACATAATTATAATTTCAGTACATAAGTACCTTCGAAAGTAAATCTTTGGGGTCGGATATTTTATGTATCTATGTACTTATCTTTAAAAGTAAATCAATGAACCTTTTAAGACTCTATAATACTCTTGCCCTCATATATATTCTGCCAGGGATGCGGGTTGTTCGAAAGAGATACTGCGGCCCCTGGCACACAGGCAACTGAGGGAACACGGGTGGGTTTTAGTCAGTAAAAGTCTGACACGCCCTCCCGCTCCACCCAGAGCGGGAGAAGTTATTTGATGATTTCCCACCCAAAAAAAACCTTTATTATTTATATACGTTGCTTAAAGTTAAGCAATGATTAACGTCTGTTTAACCGTACATTTTTGATGTTTAAACGTCTATTAACTTTAAGCAACGTTTATAAATAAGGGGGTTAATCGTTATTATGTACAATAACATTTCTATCCCTCAACACTAGCCACAAACGTTAGCAAACCTTAATAAATATCCAACAGTAGTAAGGATTGATTAGTTTACAGCCTTGACCTGATTCTGGCGACCCTATGACAGCTCTGTCTGTTAGAATAACGTTTCTGAAGCAGTTCGTGCATTAATCTTTGGAATTGTGTTTGGATCTTGCTGCTATTGTATAATTTTGTCGTGGAATGGCTAAGGATTGGAATGAAACCTGGGCCCCGATTCACTATAACTACTTACCGATTCCTTATTTCGAAACAACGTCAATTCCAAAGATCACACACGACATCTGGTAATAAATATCGACAAATTGTCTTGGAACATCCAAACTATGACATTTCGTTACATTTCCTTACCGTTACATCAATGGTTTCTATAAAACACGATATTGACGTAGTTTGAACGTTGTAAGTTTCCGCGGAGAATTATTATAACCATACAGAATTGTGGCCCTGTGTTGATCCATTTTCGCGAGAGAATAAACGATTAAATGAAAAATCAAACGTATTCTTTTTTAATTTGAATTTCAGTGTATATCTAATTTTAAACGGTTTTATTCTATTTGATAACTGTTCTATAAGGTCGAAACTGGCGATCGATTTTTAACCCACATCCCGTAATCCGATTTTCTTTAATTTTTGCAAACACGTGTAGTTTTGGTGACATTACGATATTGTCGAAATGTCATCAAACAACACGTGTACATGAAAATATTGTCGAATAGAATCAAATGATAGAAATAGAAAGAGCAATCTATTTTTTAAATAACTGGTTGATGTTTGGCTTAGCAAAACGGTAAGGAAACAACTTCACATACCAAACAATTGTGGCACAAATCTAATAATGTTTACACCATTGTCTTTACTCTCGTCCCCTGTCTCACAGTTTACCCGTGGGACCTACCACATGGGACCAAATACCTCTCAGAGAATTGAAGGGGGTCATACACCTCTGCACACCCTCCGGAGATCACTGGCTGGACGGTTACCTCTAACATAATTTTTGGAACCATACTTTTTACAGACTCCAGTTAGAGGGCAAATTTTCTTTTATTATAGGTACGTTTAGCTTAAACGTGTAGTATAAGCTTAATAATGATATTTGTACGACGTAAATGGCAAAACATAGTGTACTTGTACCTACATATTTTATACATAAGACCTTTTTTACCAATGTTTTACAAATAAAAACTTTAACTTTGACTTTCTTACTAAGATATATTGCCCTCTGAAGTCTCGAAAAAATATCAATTAAAAAATCAATTCTTCCGTGTTTTGTTTTCGTTTAATTTTTTATCTTAAACATTATCCTTGTTAGTATCATTCCACCCACTAATCTTTAGGTCAAATCCAAAACCATGACGCAGATCAGCAAGAAAAAGACACGTTTAAAAATCTAATTTCGTAACCCACGACCCACCTTGCAATTTTCTAAAATTATCCCATGTTTAGTTACCAAACAAAACAAACGTATAAACCCATCAGGACGGATCAAGTGTCAATCAACACGAATAGATTCAATCATCCGTTTTGATCCTAAACAAACCCAAGCGCACACGCACAACAGATAGGAAAAAATCTTCTAATCCTCCCCCACTTAGGATCTAAGCTGGTGGGAATAAATTGTGGAGAGAATTGTTTTGTTTTTTTTTGGTAGTTTAATAATGTTAGCTTTATAAAGGTTGAACCATCAACGCCATCTTAAAATTTGATCTATCGATCCCGAAAAATTTCATTGCTCAACATTTGTAGTTGATAAATTCACTCCCTAAGACTTGAGGTTCAGTAATATAAGCCGCACAGCTCGATCGATCAGGTGAAGCTACGCTTGCCGTGGTAGGTGACCATATTTACATACCAAGACCCTTCCGTGCTCAGAAAGCACGTTAAGCCGTAGGTCCCAGCTGTATTTTGTCGATTTTTGACAGTCGTTACGAGTCGTCAAAAGGCCGAGAGTCAGACAACCAGTCTAACCAAGGGGTATCGTATTATCCAGTAACTGGATTGTGGAGGTTAGATAGGCAGTCGCTCCATGTAAAATACTGTTATTCAGCTGCAGCCGGTTAGACTGGAAGCAGACCCCAACATAGTTGGGAAAAGACTGGGCAGACGATGATGATAATGATCAAATTCAGTCCTACTTGTCATTTAGTATATATTTTGCAAGTAAATGCTTAACCATTACTCAGTTAATCAAACGTTGTGCCAACTACCTTCCAAAAACGACCGATATATATACTCCCAAACTATTTCTAAACGGCTAAAAACTCTTCCATTTGCTCTCCTCACTAAGTAGCTTTTTGTATCACCTTTTTAAGAACCTCATAACTCCGTCTGAAGCAAACGTTCACTTTAATTACGTTCTTATTGGAACTGGAACTAAAAATAAATGCCGTTATATCCATTAGGCGCGTTGACAACCCTGTACTCCAATATCTGAAGAGCTTTCATCGGTTCTTTCAAATCGCTCACGCCCCTCGCCCCCTCTTTCGAACGTTGAGAACCACTGCCAACACGGGTCCCTTGTTTTAACGCTAAAATTATGGGTTGTACTGTCGCCCGTCGGTTTTTATTTGGCATCCTGTATGCTACGTTTTTGGCGGCGCACAGACGTTTGTATTGCTCAATTCACTGGCAACATTCACAACCTTTTTCGGAATGTTTATTGTAATTTTTTGAATTTCGAACGGTGTTTTTAACTACAGTATTAAAGTTTGAGAGCCTTTTTTGTGTTATTATTCGACACGAAAGGTAAAGAAAGAAGTGTTGAATTATTTGCACGTTTCAGACAAAGATGAATTTCCTATAGGTGACGTTATTGTTTGATAAAATCGAATCCGCGACAAAGCTTGGTATTCTGTAGGGACAAAGTAATTTGCTAAAGTGGTAATGCCTCCCTTTTCACCCCTGACACCCCCAATAGGAGTATGTTGTCTATCTATTAAGGTTAGGAAGCTTAGTAGTTATTCTTTCTATCTTTTCATCTTGTTTTCTGTTATAAATATGGTATCTGTGTCATATAATTATGAACTTATAATTTTAAGCATATTAATTAAATAATCGAATAATTAGCAAATTGCAATCCAATTTAGTAATATATCAGATAGCTTCGTTAACATAACCAGATTATAACACAAAAATTTCAAATTTCAAAATAATTTCGACAAAGCAGTCGCAGACCGTCGCATGTGAAAATTCCTTTAAAATTCTATCACATATTAACGTCGAAAAGCGTCGTAATTCATCTCTTAGCTTTTAGTAGACGACAGTGGCGTTCGAAATTCGAAAATAAGCTTGTACCTGATGTAAGTATGTTTTATGTTACAGTTATTAGATGTCAGGTTGTGTACATACGACGGCTTTTTTAGCAAGACATTGGTTCGCGATCGATCGCTGCGTTGGAAAATGTTCTCGGGGGAATAATGTCTTAATCTGTGCGTGAATTGTGGCAGGGTTATTTTTAACATAGATTTGTATTTTCTGTGGTTAGATCCTTAATGGTTTTAACCAAGAATCTACCACCTTTCAATGTCCTTGGATGTTGCAGAGAGCTTAACCTGTCAACTACCTGCTAATGAGACAATTAATTTTCTATTGGAATGGCCCCTTAACTGGGCCAGCGGTACTTAACCTCTAAGAGCTAAGGCATTCAAAATATTGTTGTCTATCTCCGATTGATACCAGCCCAAGTGTAATATAGGTATTCCATTAGTGGAGCCTATTTTAATTCACTGTTCACCCCCACTGTCAAGCAACGAATTTTAACGGGGTGAAGAATTGTTTTTTTTTGTATTATTTGACTGTATACCCAAATATAATGGCTGTTTATGTGAAAAGAAAATAACGAATAAAATCACGCTTTACGTTACTACATAAACCTTCATGGTTTTACGAAATCCATCTAAACCAGAGTAAAGTTTAGCACCTGCGTTTGAGTAAATAAACAAAACCGTTTGTACTATTTTTTAGTAATCGTGAAAATAACCGTATCTTTGCGGCCGTGACCGATTTATCTATTTTGAAGTTACGCCGTTTTTCGTCGAGTCATAATGTCATTCATCAAAATTGTTTATTTTGTAGCAATTATTTGTAATTACTGGCTGTTTTTGGTTAACTGGCGTGTTGACAGTCGAAATAACGTTTATTATTTGTTTAATATGATTAATGAAGCATAATTTAATGTTTAATGGGCGAAAATAACTATCATCTAGGTTGTTGCGGTATATATTTTCTCATGTCATTCCAAATAATGTGCTAGACACAATGACGTATTATAAATAGACGCATCATACACGAACATTAGAGCACTCAAAAACAGCGCAAACCATGGATGTAGCTACCTACTAATACATACAATCATATAGTGCGGGAAGAACAGGAAAGACCCGTACCGTTTCCTGTTGTAAGAAAGAGATAATCAATGTATTTAGTTACGTCACTAGCGTGTCGCCGCGTCACTGGATTCTACGTGACTAATAACACGACAGGCAATTACCTTGCATTTATCTTGCCAATTTTGAGAGCCGGTAACGCATCTAAAGGTAATACACATTGAGACAGGATAGGTTTTTAGCTAAGCCACTCTTTCCTCTTTAAGGTATTTTAAAAAGTTTGGCAGCAGCATCCACAGCTATAGGGTTATGAACCACTTTTTCAAAATCGTACTCAAGTCCTGCAAGAAAAAAATAAATAATTATATTTTTAACTTTTAAAGCACCCATGTTTTGACCAAAATCTTTTTATGTGATAGGAAAATGTTTTTCAAATTTTCATTATTTTATTGCGTACAGGTCAACACAGTACCTCCAACTTGGGAGGAGTCTTACGAAATTAGGTTAAGGCTTCCTTCCGAAATTCCGGTACGAATTCTGCATTTGAGTGCTTCGTTAGCCGAAGGAATGGCGAATAATTATGAAAATTTCGTAATACCCTCATAATTACGTTTAAATCGTCGGGTATATCGATACTCGAGTGCTGTGTTGAGTTTCGATCGGGGAATGTTTAGTTGTTTCAATGATATAGTGGCATTTGTTTGAGTAAATTTTTAGTTCAATGTGCAGTATCAATTATGTAACATATATTTTGTGAAAGAGTATCCATGGAGTTTTTTGGCCGTTCGTCTCAATAAGAAGCTACTACGCTTTGGAATGGTCAGCTAACTTCATTTTTCTGAATGATTAAATGAGGTTTTATTGGAATAAATTCAATGAGTTTAGTAATTCATATTTTATATTTCGAATCATCATCATAAATCGATTGTTTAGAAGAGAAAATGTCTTGATGAATTCAGCAAAATAGCAATTCTTGCATCTGATATTGAATCGGAAGAACAGTTTTTGCTCAACGAGTCCAGAACATGGTCTGGCAATAGGTTTCAAATTAATCACTTGTACAGGTACTGCGTCAATATTTGGAACCCGTTGCAATTGCAACCAATAAAAATTAATTAAAATAAAAAATCTCAATACGGTTATTCCGTTATGAAGTTATAGTACAAAAAAATAAAGGTAGGTTTACGTGCGATAAGGTCGGGTAACACCGTAACAGGTAAACGCTGAGTGGTGGGTAAACAATGGTGTTTACCCTCGCGATTGGGGGATTATGGCGCTGTTGCCACGTGGACTCGTGGGGCTGAGGGTAAAGTGACGCTATCACGCGTTGGGCGTGGGTAGGGAATGTTGGTTTAATGTTTAGCTGTAGTAATTAGGCGGCATGGAAAAGGAAACACACACATGTACCAAAAAACCGGTTTTCAAAACCGATTTATGAGAAAGCTTCATTTCAAAGCTATTCAGTTAGATAGTGAATGTGATTTCGTTTATATATAGCTCAATTTTACCTGAAAGGTGCCTCAAATTACTGGCAACATTGTATGGCAATGGTGATTCTTTGGGCAAAAAATTGGCCAACGCTCTGGTCACGTGAAGAGTCGACCAACCGCTTGCCGTCTCGAAATACTATGTGATAAAATAGTGGTATGCAGCTGCATCCGGTTAGACTGGGAGCCAACCCCAACATAGTAGGGAACTGGCTAGGCAGATGATGAACTGAGCCATATTATAATATTCTATCTCTAACGATTATTTCCTGTATCTTTACCAAGAACCTTAAAATCGATCCCTAGAATATTATATCGAGTTACGATCCATTTTATACTCTGTAATACAATATGGTACTCAATCATTGGCAATATAAATGGCATGACTTCTTGGAACGGCTGTATATCGGTTGATAACCTGAACCAACACTGCACCTATTTGTCTCTTGATTACAACATGTTGTTTTCGCTCTAAGTGGCTACTATTATTATCTTCTTATATGTGACAGGTACAGTGATCCTTAAAAGGGTCAAGTTGAGGTCTATAATAATCTTACACCCACATTCTGACAATGTCTATTATTGGTATGGAGTGCAGTTGACATTATGGACACCTAAATTAATTTCATTTTTAACAGACTTCAAAAAGAATATGTTTGTATTTTTTTGGTTCAATTCTGAATCATCAAACTCGGAACTTAAGGAGCTCAAATCAACATAAACTTCCTTACAACATAATGTCAAAAATTGGTCCTCTATTCCAAGCCAGGACCAATAAATCAACATCTTATAGAAAGCCTGTCAGCGTCCATCGTAAGACCTCTATAAACCAATTGGTATGCACCGTGTGTGGGCCGTATTTAATCCTGTAGTGTCATGGTATCTTATCTCTGCTCGGAGGACTTCCTGAGGTCTTGGGGTGTGGTCAGAGGTCCCAGATGTGTGTTAAGTAGTGAAGATTGTGGTATTGGAAGTGAATTATTGAAGTTTAATTTAACATTTTAAAATGGTTTTCTCTTTAAAAGTTTTCTCAGTTTCAAGTTACGTCTTATTCCAAGAACTGAAGCTTTTAAAGACTTAAAAGTTGAAGAATGATTAAGCTTCTTTGGCGTTGTGTAAGAAGATATCATAGTAATTTTGCATGGTTTTATTAGTATAATTTTCTTTTACTTTAGTTTCTTTTTTTTGTATTTTTTTTTACTGTCAAGTTTTAAATATATTTCTTGCTTACATTTATCAAAAATTCTGATTGATTCCAAACCTTTTCTCACTCGTTACCTACGTTAATTTGGACGGGTCGATCCATCAGTTTAAGCTGGCGCTACGCTGGCCGCGGTTGGTCCATGGATTGGTGACCAACTTCATACTAAGACCCGAAGGTCCCGGCTGTCAGTCGTGGATCTTTGACAATCGTTACGGGTCATCATAAGGGCAGGTCCAAAAGTCTTATAAACAGTTACTGGGTAATACGATACCCTTTGGTAAGAACTAAGGGGTATCGTATTACCCAGTAACTCGGTTGTGAAGGTCATATAGGCAGTCGCTCCATATAAAATGCATCTGGTTAGACTTGAAGCCGAACCCAACATAGTTGCCAAAATACAGATGATGACCCATGTTGATTCGAGTAGCCTAGTATCGATTTAATATCAAGTTGCCGATAGTGTGAAACTAACCCGTTTAGTCTGAGACCACTCTGCTGATTGTCACTGCATTGTGACGCTGAGTCCGCTATCAATTGATTGGTTGAATTGAGACGTGTGATTGGTCGCATACAGGCGAGAAGTTTGGAGAGCAGGCTTGGTTTTGCTCTATTTCTTTTTCTTTTTTGGTTTCATGTTGACAGGCCTACACTGTCCTCCTATATCTTTTACCACTGTAATTTAAAAACATTGTAAAAGCCATTTTTTTTTTTCAAAAGAGTAATCATTTTATTTTCTTGGGTTGGAAACCATCAAATAACGTCTACCGCTCGCGGTGGAGCGGGAGGGCGTGTCAGACTTTTACTGGGTAAAACCCACCCGTGTTCCTTCAGTTGCCTGGCCCGCGCCTACGGTGGCCGGGAATCAGCCTGGGATTCCCGATGCATAGGGCGTCTCCTGCGAGCGAGAGTGCATGGGTATGCACTCTCGCTCCGAACCATGGCCTGGCTCAGGACCGGACGCGGGAGTTCGCCCCCGCCGATCGCCTCCAAAGAGTAACCGTGGAGTTTCTTGCCGGTTCTTCTCTATATGAAGCGACCAATTGGAACCGTGCACCTAGCTTCTGACGTTTCATAAGGGCTGGCCCAGTAGGTTTATGTGAAATAAAATATTTAGATATTGAAAGGTTTTTTTTTTTAAGGTTCCTACTTGCTAAAACTAGCAAAATTGATTATCTATGGCGTCTTTTCAGTATTTAACAAGATGGTAGATCATTCATTTAAAACTTACGAATAAAAATTGTAAATTAAGCATTTTATTTAGGTACGACATAAAAGATGAAGGAATAATTGTTTTGCTAAAACATTACCTATTTTTGGCTGTGTTATAGTTATAGACATACCTTTTATACTATGTTATAGATAACGCAAAAAACAACCAAATCATTATAATCACACTAATTAAAAAACACCATTCCCATCAACAATGCCAATACTCAATCACAAATTGATAAGTCTACTCAAAGACTTTTTAATTTAAAAATAGATGGTTTTAATCTTCAAAACTAGGGCAACTGCTAATCATAGTGTTTGAGCAGACGTTGAAAGAATTTTTAATCCCCTACGGAAAGTGGATTTGTATGGGATGAGATCTGAAGCGAGACGATACGAAGGGTAGTAGAAGTTTTATTAATCAGTCGTTTAGAAAATGTTGCCTTTGTTGAGTTAGATTTTGAAGTAATCTAGAGCTGAGTGGTGTTTTTTCTGTTAAGCTGCGATTAAAAGTTATTTGCGGAGAGGTTGACATTTTGTTTATTTTGAATCCTTGTGAAGATAGAAATGTTAATATCTTTTGATTTGTTTTTTCGCAAGTTCTTTCGCTGTTTAGCTGATCGAATTGAGAGTCACAAAAAAAAATACATCTTTATTTGCTTAGATAAAAGTCTGGTACAAGGAAGCAATAAAAATACATCGGTACGTATAAAAAAAAAGTTTTTGGCACGAAAATGCATGTTGATTTTCAATCTATTGGAGAAGCCCTGCACCCTAATTGCGTAACTCACGATTCATCATAATTTGTTTCGTATTGAAACAAAAGGCTAAACCATTGCTTCATAATTATGTTCGAAAAATGTGTCTGCTCAGCAACGTAAATAACGCAATGAATATTGTTGAACTGACAAAATGAAACCGATTTTGATTAATCGCGTGTTACGCAATTAGGGTGCTGGATCATATGCCAAAGATCGTATCAAATATCTTATGTAGTATAAGCGTACCTTTATTGAATAATACAACGGAACTATACAACGAGTAACATAATTAACGCAAGACCTTATACACCCCAATTAGAGTATTGAGTTAAAAGTATAATACAATGACCAAAACTAATTTATTTTTATTAAGAAAAACGAGTTGACCCTAGCACTACTTTATGCATTTAGAATTGAGTCTTATTGCGTTGATATAAGTTTGCAGTTTCTTTGACTCAATCGATGTTAGGTGTGGCAAAAAACATAGTTTTTGAAAAAAATACTCATGTTAAAAGTTACTAAAATTGATTCAGTAATCAATTAGGAACAAACTACTTTCAGGTCTTGCGTCTATTCTGTTACACCTTGTATAGAAGATACAGCTTTTACAACAAAAAATTAATGTTTGAGTAAACCAATGGAATAACTTAAATTTAATTTCGCTCGTCAATTTGTTAACCAACATTGGCATCCGTATGTGTCACAAGTATTGCGACATTTAGGGACACTTTGAAGGGAATCATCCTTGATTTTAGCAGTCCCTACGTCCGGACTTAGGGCCTGTTTCCGGTAAATCGGCTTGTCCAATGTTTTGTTCAGTTATTTATGAGATAAAAGCCCATTTGTTTTCGGGAGTTTTAAAAGTGTTTTATTTACATTTTAAGCAAAGAAAGTGGGTTAAGTCGATTGAAAGCTGTTTTTATGATGAACCGTACTTATTTGTTGTTGTTTTTTTGTTTCAGGTACGAACTGTTTAAAATGCTTTGCGAAGTCAACAACATTCCTTTCGGAATTTAAGGTACCTACTTAGCCCCATTTTTTTAAAATAATATTTTTTCTTCAGTGAATGACGCACTTTTGCGTCTTAAACACAATTAAACATTAACAACAGCAACAAGGTCATACTTAACAGGTGACAACAAATAAAAAGAGCCATTCAACGAACAATCTTTGTAATGTGTCTATTAATGCGCAGGAGTTCACACGAATACCGAATTAAAAACACATCAGAAACGTATTACGCTAACTCTTTACCACCCGCGCGGTATGCCTTTGTATCTTAAGCTGCGCCATATTAGACTCAATGCGCTTAATAATACGCGCTAAGAATCTCTACGAATATATCATCAGTCAATTAAATTTGAACTTTAAAGCACAACAAATACAGTTAACATTTCAATGGCAAGTGTTCCCGGAAACGTAGGGATGGGAAGGCATCGAAACCGGTTTTGCGGTTGTTTTTTTTTCTGTCGAGTTCAAAAGTGGAATTAAGGTTGTAAAGTAAGCAACGCGACGGAGCGATTCCGGGAAGGTCTCGATACTCGTGTTTGTATGATAAAAGTTCGGTTCTATTTTTAGTTGACGTGATATAGTTTTTAAAACATTTTGATTGCTATCTTATAATAAAAAATATGGGTTATTTCTTTTCACAATGCAATTGGAAATTGGATGATTTTTTTTGCCAAAAATCAATACATAAAGTTTTAATCACAAAATAATAGAAAATGTTTTGCATGTTAACGATTTTTGCTAAAATATACACCAATGTTGGCTAAACTCTACCCATTTCATGGTTAACTCTGAAACGATTGCGGGCGTTAATAGATGCGACACAGTTTTTAAACTTTTGTAGCTTACATTGTTCTATTAAACCTAATTATGAAAATTTGTTGTTGTACCAAAATAAAAACTTTTAGTACTTCCTTGTCAGAAAATCTCCAGAACAACGGCCCATTGCTGGGTAATATGCCTCTCCTATTTGCGAAACTTAATGATAAATGATTTTACTTCAGTAATTAGGTTTGTAAACACACGCAAATCATATTTTAAAAACTACATAAGGTCCCGGTTTTCTATCTAAATACTCTGACAAGAAAGGTCGAAACAAACTCAGGTCACAGTCTCTTTTAAAGTCCAGATATTATCTTGGTCAGATCATGAAGCCTAAATGTCCATTTCCCAACACTATAGGTGAGTATTATCAAGTAGGTACAAGCACTAAGTGCTGTTCGCTCGGTAAGCACTTGATGCAGCAACTAACCATGTTACGGCAAGTGACAAGTGATTTAACCAATCGGTGGACGTTACTGAGCTTACGACGTTGCTAATTGGTTGAGTGACGATAAATAGCTGTGTCTGATTGGTGATTTATGGAAGGGCGAACAAAAAACTCAGGATTTTTTTGGCTGTCATAATTAGTGAACCCAGTTTTAACAATCACATTTTTTGCGTATAATTCTTTGATTTTATTGACAAATAGTTCAGATTTTGGTTTGATCTCCACTACAAACTTAACATATTAAACTATCATCCTAAATGTTCGTTTAAGAATCATATTATAATCAACAAACTGACCTTCAAATTGAACTAAGAAGGTTTTATTGATAACTAGCTTTTTTCCAGCGGCTTCGCACGCGTGGGGGTTGAAAATTATCCCACGGGAACGTATTACAGGGATAAAAATTATTCTATATGTTATATGTTAATCTAAGTTATAATCTTTCTGTGTGCCAAATTTCATACAAATCCGTTCAGCCGTTTTTGCGTGACTGAGTAACAAACAAACATCTAATTATCTAAACATGCCTGCTAGGGGTGCGCGTTGTTCGAAAGAGATACTGTGGCCCCTGGCACACAGGCAACTGAGGGAACACGGGTGGGTTTTAGTCAGTAAAAGTCTGACACGCCCTCCCGCTCCACCCAGAGCGGGAGAAGTTATTTGATGATTTCCCACCCAAAAAAAAAAAAAAAATGATCTAAACACAAACTTTCGCATTTATAATAGTAGGATTTTAATTCATCATCATTTCAGCCGAAAGACGTCCACTGCTGATCATAGGCCTCCCCCAAGCTCCGCCACTTCGACCCGTTCTGTGCTTCCCGCATCCAGCGGACTCCTGCGGCCCTCACAAGATCATCGGTTCACCTTGTGGGAAGCAATTTTTTTTTAAATACATATAAAATCTTTTGCTATATTCTAATTCATTAAATACATGCGCCCGCGAATTATATTTTGTTCAAGATACAGGCTGACACTGACCGGCAAATTACAAAAACCGTATGAAAAATTTAATTGTGCGGACTTTCTTTGCGCGTCAAAAAAACCGTTAAACGAAACTACACATAAAACGGATTAATCTCACCACTAGCTAAACCTCAATCGATCTAAACTCTTAAAGACTGCTTGACACGGGTAATCCGTTGTAAATTGGCATACAACTTGTGAAGGATGAAGTGGCGGCAAATATTTGTTTTATAGCACACCATCGGCTTTGAAGGGACGTCGGCACACCGCCGAGTTTGCGTATGAAGGCGCCTTGCACTTCCTTAGATTGTTGTGTCCATAATTCCAGCCGTTAAGGGGAATCTAGTCGCGGGCTCGAACTCACTGGTGGGCCTGGCTAAAAATCACGCTGTCTCATCAGGCTTCGTGTCCGACAGAGATAGTATCAGTGATGAGCAGTTAGACGCAAGTCTAGAAGCTGACAGAAGTCTGGGTGTACTATGGGAACACCTCTGCCCAACTACGGGGACATAAGGCATAATGTTATGTTAAAAATCTGATAAACAATACAGCAGACAATGAGCGAGTGTGGTTAGCAGCATCCTAAGGGGCCATCCATAAATTACGTCACACGTTGAGGGGGTGGGAGAGGTCAACGTAAAGTGACATTGTGTGACAAGGGCCAGGGGGGATGTGCTATGTGACGTCACATGTTAAAGTCATCATTACTTAAGTGTCTAAATTATTTGACTTTGTGTTAATTTGACTGAAGATTATTTTTAATAAAAAATAATGGAAAAACTGCTGTTTTCATTTAATTATGTACCTACTTCTAAATACAAAATTGAAAAATATGTGACGTCACACAAGGGGAGAGGGGGGTTCACAAGTGTGAACACATGTGACAAGGACATAGGGCGGTCAAAAAACCATAAAATCTGTGTGCCGTAATTTATGGATGGCCCCCAGTTGTTTAACACAGTGTCAATCAGAATCTGAATCATTTTAAAGGATATTGCTAATCCATTGATTCATATGTTCGAAAAATCTGTCTGCTCAACAACGTAAATAACGCAATGAATGTTGTTGAACTGTCAAAATAAAAGCCATTGCTACTGTTAGTGTGTTACGTAATTGAATCGCAGGTGATTTATGCTTGTTTTTTGTCTATACGAGAAGAGGCATTGACAATTAATTGAATAAGGAAAATAAATCGGTCCAATATTGAGGAATTGCTAATTTAAATGAAGGTTCTCAAACGCAAAGCCATTTAATTTAGTTCCGTATAAAAAAGACGAATGAAAACACAAGTTTTCAAAAGCCAAACCAAATATTTTTCGGGGAATATAGTGAAAACTTTTGGCACAATTTTTTTCCAGATTTATTAGAAATTTCGTGTACGGGCAAAGGTCACTGACCTAGTGCATTTTAGTTTTAGACTTGTTGAACGAAATTCGGTGAACCGTTTTCGATAAATTCCGTCATTTTGAACCTCACGTTTATTTAGAAACGTTCTATATATAACAAATGGAAACTATTCACTAACGTTAGTCGCGATTCAAAAGAATCAGATTTTTTTATTTATTTAAACCACTTATACTTAAAAGCTTAATGGCTCGTTTTTATTTAAATGATATTGTAACACAATACTTTTAGCCTCGGATATCAATTTAGTGCTACAACTAGAAATCTAAATATATTTGATGGCCACTGCTAGCCTTGTATAGTAGTGTCTTTGATAATATTTTATATGATTCCTTTTGTAAGGGGTCACCTATAATAAAAGAAATGACAGGTGTGGTGGACATGGCATGCCTTCATACGTAAAACGAAAAATAAATATCGGCATTGTTGGCAAAATTTAAATAAAAATACACATTATTTTCATGACATTTCCACATCACCTTGTTGATAACTAAAGCACATTATATACTTGCATATAATTTCCTACATATTTTTACATATGGGGCTGAAATATAGAAAGACTAGTTTCCGCCCGCGGCTTCGCCCGCGTGGAAGTCGGAAATTATGCCGCGGGAACGTACTACCGGGATAAAAAGTATCCTATGTGTTAATCTAGGTAATAATCTATCTGTGCGCCAAATTTCATCCAAATCCGTTCAGCCGGTTTTACGTGAAAGAGTTACAAACATCCATCCATCCATACTTACAAACTTTCGCGTTTATAATATTAGTAGGATGTGGCAGACTATACACACATAGATACGACAAAACATACATGGCACACAGTTTTTCCACATGTTCGTGGAATAACTAATATGAGTGCTAATATTAGAAAATTTTAAATGGAAAAACCTATACTGAAAAAACAAATAATATAATAATATTAAAAACAGATGCGAAATCAATCTGCCTAGCATTTTCCCAACTGCTTTGGTGTGGGCTTCCAGTCATACCGAATGCAGCTGAATACCAGTGTATTACTAGGAGCCACTGCCGATCTGACCGCCACAACTCAGTAACTAGTATGACATGACATGACACCTCTTGGTAAGACTGGTTGTCAGACTTTTGGGCGTCTACCTACTCGTAACGACTGTCAAAGATCTGCGGATAGCAGCAGGAATCGACGACGGCTTCACGTGCTTTCTTAAGGTGGGTCTACGCTAGAGGAGCCGAGCATGAGCGTAGCACAAGCCGAGCCGCTTTACTCGCGGTGTCAAGTGTGGACGTACATCGAGCCCCTCTCCTCGAATGTAGTTTTCCGCAGTGTGCTCGCGGCTCGTGGTGTATATGGACGAGTTAGCTATTGCAGCAACCACTGCTGCTGCAGCGATTATTATAGCCAAAGTCAGTAAAAAAGCTTAAAAACCAAGACGATGGGGATCTAAAAATTTATATAAAGACAGATCCAGTCAACAAAATCTAGATTTGTGAAACGTCTGTCACTCAACATGTCCACAAACGCACTGCGAGCGCGATGCAAATCCCTTTTTGCTCGTCAAAAAACCGACATTAGGCTGAGCACAGTCAAGCACGAAGAAAACGCTCGAAGCGCGCTCGTTCGAGGCTTGTAAGCTCAGCTCTTCTAGCGTAGACCCACCTTTAGGTACGGAGGGATCACGAACCGACCGCGGCAAGCTACGCGTAACTTCACCATAAATCGACCCGTGCTTGACGTTCTCCATTTTGTTATTAGAATCCTTAAAGTATTGTAACTACAAAACTGACAGTCACCCTACATGTCCGAGCGTACGTGCAGCAGGAGAAGACACAACGAATTTATACGACCTTCTTACAGAACTTTGTACAGACGCCGATGTCGTTCAAATTCCACGGAGTTACGTCCATCATTATTTCGTGTTTTATGTACTAGTATGTTATAGATTGTTGAGTCGTGTGAAACATTGTTGTTTTAGATTTAGTGGCCACTAGCGATGGATGAATCTGGGACGTTGGTTGAATGTGTTAGTGATTTCGCACTAGGCGTTTGTTCGGGCACAGGATTTATGTCTGAACGTTTACGATTGCTGTTAGATTGTCATAGATTCTATATCAACGGATAGTTACTATGCTTAGATCGTTTTAGCGGTCATTGACCCTTCTACTTTTTCTAACATTCTTTATTTCAGAAACTGATGTAATGTTTTGTAAAATAAAAAGCATTTCAACTTCCCAATAAGTCCACCCTTTTTGTTTCGGCTTATTAGTCAATTCGCACTTTTTTGTAGTGACCTTTTACAAAACTTTATAGCTCATAATTTAAAACGTGCCAATTGGCTTGTCAAAGCTACTGAGTCCACCATGGTCCAGTGTACTTGCAATGTCTCCTACCGGCAGAAATGGAAGCACATCGCTGAAAGGGCAATCCTCGGGGAAGTTAACGACCCACCGAACATCTCTCTCTGTACCTCGTATGCGCAACCCCGACCCGACGCTGACAAGAGTGTTCCGACTAAGAAGAAGAAGAATTGCCTTGTTAAAAAGAAAACACAAATAAAAAAAAATGTGATGATCAGCACCTACTGTGGAGATTCCCGTAGTTACTAGTAATCGTTAAAAACATCGTGAATCGTATGTATCTATAACTTCATGTGCTACTATAAATCTAACATAATCATTCTATAACGTTCCCACTGCTGGGACACAGGCCTCATCTCTGCGAGAGGCAGTGGGCAGGAATCCACCACGCGGGCACAGTGCGGGTAGATGTTACATATCTTCGAATTCTTGGTTCTAGGACAAAGTAAAGCGCCTGTTTGGGTTCAACCCTACGATCTACATCTCGTAAGCCGCGTCAGTTACCACTGGGCCGACACTGCTCTCATAAAACTAGTGAAAAGTAATTAAAAACACAGACAGTCTTATGAAATTCACTGCGCGTGCTCGTATTTTGCCCGGAATATTTATATCGTTTCCTGATTTGAAATTCATAAGGATCATTTTTCGTTTGTGACTTCTAAAAAGACCGGTAGAACTCCTTTGTTGATTTAATGAATTAATGATTTCGATTTTTAAATTTTCAAATATGTCGGTCCTGCAGGCTTAGCACGAGCACCGATTGGTCGACGGAAGAATAGACATGACTATTAACTAAATGATGTACAATAGGAGAAGATAGCTATGTTTTTCTATTAATTATCACAATTATGCGTTCTAAATGAATCATGATTTTGTAGATAATCGTATAAACTTTGTGGCCGTACAGTAAAAAGTTTGTTGTCAACGAAATGTCACTTTTTATTGAAAAAAAACTAAAAAATCCAATACGGCGGCCTCCCCAACATGACGGACTGGCTGTTTGAAATTCAACCCCATGATATGGGTATCAAATGAAAGGGTTTGCTGTCAGGAATATGAAAAAAAAATAAAAATATTTAAAAATTAAAAAAAAGGAAAAAATTAAAATTAAGTTTTTGTAGTTAGCAGAACTATAAAATAGAAAATAAATACCTAATAGTTTAAAAAACTAAAAAACACGCTTTAAAAACCAAACTAAAAAAGGAGAAAATAATTTAATTCAATTAAAAAGCGTGGGGTGCTTGACATTAATTGATTATAAAAATACCTCAAAAAGCACCCCACGCTTTTTAATTGAATTAAATTATTTTCTACTTTTTTAGTTTGGTTTTTAAAGCGTGTGTTTTAGTTTTTTAAACTATTATTTTTACATGCTCCCTTTTTCATTTGGTAATGATGTCAGTAACTAATTGTAGGTGATAATTATACTTTTAACAAGTTCTACCATTGACCTACACAACTGTACGTGCCTGCCAACTTTGTTGCCGTAATTAACAGGTATTAGAACAAAAGTAAGAACCAGTCCAAAGACATTGATACTGTGGGCAAAGTAGTTGTACTCAAATGTATCACATGACACCGTAATCTAACAGAACTGAGGGTAATTCCGTTGAACTGTTCAAATGAAGCCGGAAGACAGTTCAACAATATTCAAGATCTGACGAATTTTTCGAACAAATGAAGCAATGAATTAGCAATATCCTTCAACAGGAATCAGATTCTGATTGATAGTCTGTAACGTAATTATTGTGCAGATCTAGTTATCGTAGCGGTTGGCTGAGCTATTGAGTGTTCTGGGTATCAGACTAACAGACCGTGCTAGGAATACGATCATCCGTTCCATTACAAAGATAACTGATGGCACTCGGAAACCTGCCACGCTAAAATTGAATTGGCCTGCCGCATGTCAGACTCACGTCCCTATGGGTCCCTTTTAATAGCAAGCGACATCACAGCAGGCCCAGACGGAGATGGCGTAATGAGCTGGACCCTTAATCAAGAACTGGTTTTAGCAGCTCTAAATAGAAAGAAGTAGAAAGACTGCAAAGAAGCCTTTGCCCTGCGGTGGGACAAACACATATGCTGAACTCTGAAAGAGGCACCAGTAACTGAAATGTTCTGTGGAATACGGCTGTCATGGTATGGGCATGTGGTACGGAGGGAATGAGAAAAATATCGTGAGGAAAGTTTTGAGTATGAATGTCGATGGCTTAAGAGTAGGAGGAGACCAAAGAAACGATGGATGGACTGTGTGAGAAACATGATTAGAAACATGATCAGAGACATGGTTAGAAAGTGGGTGACCACTGAGAGGACGATTAATAGACCAGTGTGGAAGACAAGACCCCAAATAAGGATGAAGGCATGCGAATGATGAAAAATATGCTGAACTAGCTAGTATTTTAATATTCGAGGCAAAAATTGCGGAACACTTTAGATAGAACAAAGCTTTGGCGATCATTCTAAACACGATTTAACAAAATAACTTATTCAAAATTCCTAACATCGACTTAAGTGCATAAACCAATGTAAATGTGCCCCAAACATATATAACATTTATTCACAAATTAGCGGGTTGAGACGTTAGTATTTACATATTTCCGTCATTCTTTATTCGAAGCCGTTGATGCGATTTCCAGTTGCCTATAAATAAGACAGCAAGTCGGCCTATAAAACGGTTTTTTATGCAAAATCTAGAGGAACTAATTCTGTACGCGTTTTTCTCTTGTATATTTTAACAATGTCTTATTTTGTAACGTTTGTAAACAGATTTTTTGCGAGATACGCACTGGATTTAGGCACGTTATGTCTTTATGTTTGCGACATTTTTATGTAGGGCTGTGGTACGACAAATTTTTGAAACCGGTTTGTCTGATGTCAGTGAGATGCGACAAGGGAGCCCGCGAAATTTAAATTTTTGAAGTGAAAACTTCTTTAGGCGCGTTGGATATTTTTTGAGATGGGAAAAAGCAATTGAACTCGCGACACCGTTACCGATACCTCTGTTTATTAGTAGAGGTATTTCAATAATTTAAGTATCAAAAGATAGGTTTAAGTCCAGAACTAATTTTCCAATTGGTATTATGAAAATCGGATAAACCCGTTTAAAAGATGTGACCAAAATTATGACTATGAATAATGTGAAATCCTGAATTGACGAACAATAAAAAAACTTTTTCCAAAATAAAACAACCGACTTCCAAAAAAACACTACAAAGTGAAAAATAACTTTAATTTCGGAAGTCGGTATCTTTGGAGCTGGATTTTAATTTTTGATCACCGCCTTTGAAAATTTGAATTTTGCGAAATGTTAAAAACATTATGAAACAGCATCCTAATAGCGTAACACGCGATTAATCATAATCGGTTTCATTTTGACAGTTCCACAATATTCATTGCGTTATTTCCGTTGCTGAACAGACACATTTTTCGAACATATGAAGCAATGGTTTAGTCATCTGTTTCAAATTCAAAACGAAACAGATTATGATTAATCGTGAGTTACGCAATTAGGGTGCTGGTGTCGCGAAACAGAAGATTGACTGTTCTGTTTCGTGTTTACAAGGAAGATGTGAATAGAAACCGCCGGGAAAAGATGCTAAGAGGACATATATTGACCATATTGGTGATGATCTTTAGAAAGGTCAGGTGCGTAGGTCTTGCAACCAGCGTGCGTGTATGACCAGTGGCCCTAGTGTGAGGTTCTTTTAACCATCTCGATCTAACGCATCGACAGCGTTCCGCGCTGCGATAGATCGAGATGGTTAAAAGAAACTCATTCTAGAGCCACAGATGTATGAACGTAAACGAGGCAAAAATAGTATGTAAGGATTGTAGCTGATAGCACTCTTTAGTTTCTGCCTACCCCATGTGAAGAACGCGCAAATTTATGTGTCACCTCTATTCTGCCGTCCACAAGCTATAATGCCGTTAACTCGCATATGGTCGATTTTCGTTTTTTGATGCCACTATAATCAGAAAAAAAATCTCTATCTTTCTGACTAAGCAGTATTTTTCTACTCTTTATGGATGCCAAGATAAAAAAAAACTTTTTCCAAAAAAAAAAACAACCGACTTCCAAAAAACACTACAAAGTGAAAAATAACTTTAATTTCGGAAGTCGGTGTCTTTGGTGCTGTATTTGAATTTTTTGCCACCGCCTTCCGAAATTAAAGTTATTTTTCACTTTGTAGTGTTTTTTGGAAGTCGGTTGTTTTTTTTTTGGAAAAAGTTTTTATTTTTCACTTTTTAGTGGTTCACATGTGCTTACCCCTTCACAGCATACCGGCGTGATGTTATGTTATGAACTGGTGTAAGCAATAGACAGAGATGAGATTTCAGCAATCCCAGTCCATTTGCTATCATTTATTGAGGAGTTCCGTTGCCTATCTCCAAATTTCTTCATCAAATCTTCACCAAATTGAAATGAAATCACTACGAGAAAGTACTCTTCCAAAAAATACCTAAATCGCTTTGGGTGCCTATAAAATTTGAAGAGTTCTCTCTATTTCTCCAGGATCCCATCATCAGATCCTGACTTGATGATCATGGGACCACCTGGGAAGTATACCCTTTCAAACAAAAAAAAACAAAACCCAAATCGGTCCAGCCATCTTCGAGTAATCGGGGAACATACATAAAAAAAATAAAAAAAAAAACAAAAAAAAAAAAGGTTCCGACGAATTGATAACCTCCTCCTTTTTGAAGTCGGTTAAAAAAACGCCGTTAACTTACTTTGTTTGATGTGCTTACTACGCTAAAACGCAGGTAAGCAACATTACCAAAGTAAAAAGTGACTAAGGGCTTATAATTTACATTTTTACTAGAATTTTTACCATCCGTTGCTCTAAATAGCATGCATTTCATATTTTTCTACGCTTTTTTGTACATAACTCGAAATATGATTTTGTTGGTTAACGGCATAATAGCTTGTTTACTGCAGTATTCACAGTTTTACCTTGACTAGCCCATAACTTAAAAATTTGCAAAACAAAATACAACAATATTAATGCACACTTATCGAGGCCTGACGAAATAAAACACATTAAACTAAGAACATTATTTATATAACTTTATCTTAAATATTAACATATTATGTAAAGAAATAAAGGAATCCCACTTAAAGCGTGGACACATTAGCATATATACACCAAATGTATGTTGTTAGGAGATATGGTGGGGCTAATTGTGTTTTTAATGTTCAGAGGTAAGTGCGTTTCGTGTTTTAATTTCGGCACCATTTTTTTTTGTGGTCAAAAACTCAAGTATTTTTTAACCGACTTCAAAAAGGAGGAGGTTATCAATTCGTCGGAACCTTTTTTTTTTTTTTTTTTATGTATGTTCCCCGATTACTCGAAGATGGCTGGACCGATTTGGATTTTGTTTTTTTTGTTTGAAAGGGTATACTTCCCAGGTGGTCCCATGATCATCAAGTCAGGATCTGATGATGGGATCCTGGAGAAATAGAGAGAACTCTTCAAATTTTATAGGCACACAAAGCGATTTAGGTATTTTTTAGAAGAATACTTTCTCGTAGTGGTCTCATTTCAATTTGGTGAAGATTTGATGAAGAACTTTGGAGACAGGCAACGGAACTCCTCAATAAATGATAGCAAATGGACTGGGTTTGCTGAAATCTCATCTCTGTCTATTGCTTACACCAGTTCATAACATAACATCACGCCGGTATGCTGTGAAGGGGTAAGCACATGTGCACCACTAAAAAGTGAAAAATAAAAACTTTTTCCAAAAAAAAAAACAACCGACTTCCAACAAAACACTACAAAGTGAAAAATAACTTTAATTTCGGAAGGCGGTGACAAAAAATTCAAATACAGCTCCAAAGACACCGACTTCCGAAATTAAAGTTATTTTTCACTTTGTAGTGTTTTTTTGGAAGTCGGTTGTTTTTTTTTTTGGAAATAGTTTTTTTTCATGCGTTGTGCTAGTAATTGTCTTTTAGCTTTGGCTTTAAAATATGGCTGCCAAAGGTATGGGGGAGACCTTTGGCCTGCAGTGGAACTGTGGTAAAGTCATCATCTGCTTATCGTTTTACCAACTATGTTGAGTTCGGCTGCTAGTCTAACCAGATGCAGCTGAGAACCAGTATTTTACATGGAGCGATTGACTATCTGATCTACACAACCCAGTAACTGGGTAATACCACACCAACCGTAACAACTGCCAAACATCCACGAATGTTAACCGGGACCAACGTCTTCAAAGTCAAAGCATTTATTTCAAATAGGCACTTAAAAGGCACTTTTGAACGTCAACATTTACATTAAAATATAATTGATTCTAGTCGCCCCTTCCAAAATGTAGTTTCGTATGGAGAAGAATGGGCAAGAAACTCCACCGTTACTCTTTTAAAATGTTTCAAGTACAATATTTACATTAATTATAATATGATTATGTGTGAAAACGATGCACCCAGAATAAAATTACCATACCAAAATGGGTAAAAAGAATCAAATTGAAGCAATACAGATAAATCAATTCTGTGATAGATACATGGTGTTCACACATTTACAAACATTGTAAAAGTAAGTATAGGTATGATTTTCCTACAATATTAACGTCTTAGCGTGCTTTCCAAGGCACGTTACACTGGTATGTAAAGATCACACATCCACAGACCAACCGCAGCAAGCGTAGCTTAACCTGATTTATCCATCCCTGCGGCTGTTATTACTCAGCCTTACGCCCCTCGCAACTTATGTGACTTGATTAACTAAACGAATAAAAAAATAAAGTAAGCATTAAAATAATTTGGAACAAGATTGCGTATCATAGACAGTATACACAAACACACTCATTCATAGCAATAGCGATTAATATAAATGATTATAGAATTCGATCGCATTTGGGCACATATTGATGTGACCTTCTTGGTTATCTCCAAGATAAACCGGTTTCGAATAGTATTTACTATACAAAGTAAGTTTTTGTCGAACAAGAAAGCTCTTGTTCGGTTTTTAAGTAGTTTTGCAACTGTGTAAGCCAAGTGCTTGATAAGATTAAACATTGATTTATTAACTTAGAATCAAAGCTACTTATGCTTAGTAAAATAAAAATTCAGTCGACATTGGTGATGATTCTGTTGTGCACCAACTAAACTTAATTTAAGCTATTGTTATCTTTCTCCTTCTAGTAAAACAAATGAGAGACGGAAATAAATAAGAGCCGTTTAAAATTAAAGTTTTCTTCAAATCACGCCAATTTCAAGGCATCGAGATGTAATTTAGTTTGACAGTTCTAAAGCGTCACTTGCCTTTTTCTTTCGCGGTCCGTCAGTAAAAGATTTTATTTATTTATTAATTAACGTACATACGCTACCATTACAGTGTCCCCAATTCGGTAGTGTAGTTAAAAATTCATGCAATAATTTACACCATAAATATCCATGTCGCATACAACTTACAAATTAAAAAAAAGAAAATAAATAATAGTTTAAAAGACTAAAAAACACGCTTTAAATACCAAACTAAAAAAGTAGAAAATAATTTAATTCAATTAAAAAGCGTGGGGTGCTTGACATTAATTGATTATAAAAATACCTCAAAAAGCACCCCACGCTTTTTAATTTTAAGAAGTTCCTAATAGATTGGCCATCTACTTATATGCTATTTAATAACAAACTCAAAGCATTTATTTCAATGAAACCATTTTCAGGCACTTTTGATCTGTCAAGGAGTCGGTCAGTCCGAAATATGAAGCTAGTCGCCCATATCAATGCGCAGTAGGTACCTAGAAAGAAACTCCATGGACATTCTTTCAAATTATATGGTTACAAAAATGTAACAATTTAAATATTGTTGGGTGCCTGAAATAATGAATAGCACCATCCCATCTCTTCCCGTGGGTGTCGTAGGAGGCGACTAAGGGACTTACTAGAGAATGGGCAGCAGCGTTCTCTATGCATTTTACCACCATACTGCGATCGCCAACCCGCCAGCCAAGCGTGGCGATTATGGCAAGCCGGGGGAGGCCTATGTCCAGCAGTGGACGTCTTCCGGCTGAAAAGATGATGTTGATCAAATTCAACATTTATTAGGTAACATTGAATAAACGTTGAATTTAAACATGTGAGAACGATGTAAACATTAAAATTGAATATTTTACAAGCTGACCAATACATGCAAACACGGGTAAGTTCTACAGCAAAAACTACTGAACTATAAAAATAAAATAAAAAACATACGCGACGAAACAAAGGGTAATCTAAGATGGCGGAACAAAACAAAGCAAACGAAATCACCTCCTTTTTCGCGATTTAAATTAATTAAACTCCAAAGCTTTTTGCGAGCTTGTATTTCAACTCACATTCTTTTGAAACAACCTGTATATATACCGAAGTGGGTTGTGAGAGGTTCTGTGTTACATTGCAACCATTTAAATGCTACAATGTTGGATGGAACGGTGCTAAAAATCTGGCTGTAATTTCTTTAGCCGAGTTCTACTTTCGTTATTTTAAAAAATAATAATAATAATAATAATAATAATAATAAAAGGTTTTAGGGGTTTATGGTTGAATTTAACTTTCAAATGCCCATTTTTATGATGGAATGCAGTTTGGTGATTGTTATAACGTCTTCTAAGAGACACTTTAGTTGTAACCGACTGTAAATATATTTTTATTTGTGTAGGTATCCCCCGCACTCTAGCTGCGCAACGCACTTTCGATCAGAATCCGAATCAGTTTGACGGATATTGCTAATCCATTGCTTCATAAGCTCGAAAAATTTGTCTGCTCAACAACGTAAATAACGCAATGAATGTTGTTCAACTGTCAAAATGAAAGCCATTCCTATACTGTTAGTGTGTGTTACGCAATTATCCCGCTAATCTCTGAAAGCCATATAAATATAATGTGTTGTCACTTTTTGCCTTGATTTGATAGTTTTTTTCTGTCAACTAATTACAACTTTACAAAGTAGCAAAAGAGCTTGATCAATTAGGAGATTCATCTAATGCTGAAAACGCTATTACTCTTCGTACATTTAAAAAGAAAACTCATGTTTTATTTAAACATACCTATATATAAAAATAGTGACGAAGAATTTTTCTCCGTTTGTATGTTTCTCTAGGTGTATGTTCCGGATTGCCGCAAAAACGGTTGTAACTTGGCAGATAGATAGTTAAAAATAATAGTTTAAAAAACACGCTTTAAAAACCAAACTAAAAAGGATAAAATATTTTTATTCAATTAACATGGGGGGGTGCTTTTTGAGGTATTTTTATAATCACTTAATGTCAAGCACCCCACGCTTTTTCTAGTTCTGCTAACTACAAAAACGTGATTTTTTTTTCCTTATTTTAATTTTTCTCTATTTTTTTTTTATATTATTCCCTTGTCATCGGTCCTCGATAAGTTTACAAAGTTTAAATGAAATCTGACCGTTTAAAGTGTGTCAAAATCGCGCTCTAAGGAGTCGGTTACATACAAACAAACAAACACAAACATATAAGTGAAGCTAATATAAAGCGTGAAAAAACCTGAATTAACACATAGGGGTACTTTTAGTCCTGCAACTACGTTCCCGTGGGATATTTTCTAAAATCCACGCGGGAAAAGCTAGTCTTAAATATTTAAGGTTAGTTACCTACTTACTTTCCAAGTGGCGTTCATTTTGTCCACCCTGTACACTGCTAAACTGAATGCAGTAGCTGCATTTTCTAAAGGTCTGGTGTCATGGCAACTTTGTAGCGTTTTAAAGTCCACAGTAAAGTGCACGTAAAAGTATTATATGTTCCACTTTTGTTACGTTTTTATTGCGTTCTCTTGCGTTACCGTAACCGAGATGATTGATGTTGATGGACGAATGCGTTTTCGGGAAAAATGTAACGGGTATTTTCGGTGAAAACTAACATAGTTTTTTCACCGCCTGGCAGCCTTGCCAAGACTTACATAACGCTTTCAATGTTACAAGTTATCAGATCGAATGTAGAACGATGCCCTAACTCTACAAGACCTATATCTCTATAAACCTTTATTTCTTGGTCAAAATGTACGGCCTAGCAGTTTCGTGGCCGTCGCACAGACATTCCTAGTATTTGAGTTTACGGTAAGTAATTAGGGCACTGGTCTTAAATGTTCTGTCATACAATAGTTTAAAGAAACGGCCAAGCCATACATTTTGACCAAGATGTTGCCTCATCCTAGGTTGTCTGTATCTTTGTTTCGAGATACAGCACTTGTAGCTAAAAAGATTGTCTTGAAGAAAGGCTTGTGGGTAAGTAATAGGAGTTAAGCTACACGTGCCGCGGTTGGTCTGTGGATGGGTGAACATCTTTACATACCAAGACCCCGCCGTTCCTCGGAAAGCTGTTGGCCACGGCTGTCATTCGTGGATCTTTGACAGTTGTTACGGATCGTCAGGAGCCTGACAACCAGTCATACCAAGGGGTATCATTTTACCTGATACTCAGTTGCTTCCAGCAGGCTTAGCATGACGTTTTCTATTTCTACGAAGAATAGACAGTGCTTTTTCAATACAAAGTGACATTTCGTTTCTCCATTTTTGACATCGCACCGTAGATATCCTTCTACAATCTGTCATTTTGTCTTTCGTTTCTAACGATCTTATTCTAGGTCCATATAAATGTAGACTATTTCAGAAGAATATTTCTTTTCTTTTCTCCCAAATTATCAAAATCACACTGACAGCAAACTTTCTACACGACCGACGGCTACAAAGTATATACGATTATCTACAAAATCATGATTCGTTTAGAACGCATAACTGTGATAATTAATAGAAAAAACATAGCCATCTTCTCCTATTTTACATCATTTCGTTAATAGCCATGTCTATTCTTCCGTCGACAAATCGGTGCTGTGCTAAGCCTGCAGTAAGAATGGAAACCGACCCCAACAGAGTTGAGAAAAGACAGACAAAAGAATTGAGCTCAAAAGATTGTCTCATGTTCTATTCTTGATATTCTACCCCTATTTGACACTTGTTAGTGCTACCTTCACAAATAACATAAGTATAGTACAGCAGAACCATTCACACTCTAGATTCGAAGCAGTCATCGCGAAATTAAAACTAAGTTGCAACTAAGTTTAAAGTAAGCAACGAATAATTTTTGGTTAAGAAACTGGGCAATACTTGAAAGTTTAAAACAAAGCATTGTGCTTTCAACGAATGCTTTCTTAGGAAGTGTTAAAAACAACTTTTTGTTAACACCATAGTTAGCTACATGTAAAAGGAAAGATTTTTAAGTGTGTGCCAGAAACTCTGGGTCTGTAAGTGAGGCTATAAATTATTAAAAGTAGAAAAACATCGTTGGCTACTGTTGGTTGGTTTAATTTTAGTTTCACTGGCCTGTTTTTGTAGTTGTATGGTGTGTTTGTTGTTCTTATGCATTGGAGTAATTTTTAAAGTGAAACTTCCGATGATACGAGAGTTGAGAGTGAAATTTCAAGGATGCGTCGTGTTTAGGCGCATTTCGTTACATGATACAGAAGAAATATGTAGCTGTCTCTCTCTCTTTCTCTTTCTCTCATACTATAAAAAATACAAAATGTCAAAATCAGTTGAATGGACTGTAAAAAAGGTTTATTTAAATGTCTAATTGTGTAGGAGTTAGTAGATCTGGGCTCGGCGTGGTAAGCAGTCGTCCTACATCCAGCTTAACTTCACTGCACATTTATTTCCACAAGTGCTGGTTAATGTTATTGTTCGTGTCTTGAAGGGGGTGTAGCACAAAATCACAGAAGGACCATCTCGTATGAGAAAAAAGGTTTTAGCGTGTGGAGCACGTTGTACTCGTAGTTCGTGAACGATCAGTTGAAGTGAAAAACACGCAGACGTGCGGCGCCACTGTCGCTCGTCATAGACCAATGGGATTGCTTGGCAAATGGGCGAGCAGCAAGCCGGCAACTTAATCAAATCAAACCCTTTCTACCACACACAAATGCTTGCTTACTAGTTGGGGGTTGAAATCTATCCAAAATTCTTGAGATTAAATGCGGTAGGTAATACCTATCTTAAAGAGAACGGTACGTAACACTAATCTTATTTCAAATTGAGTATAAATCTATCTTATTTTTTAAATTACGTGTAGTAAGCTGCGCTTGATTATGTTTTAATTTTGCACGCTAAGCTCTTGATCCCGACTCTCATTCGTGAATCTTTGACAGTCGTCGTTACACGTTATCAGAAGCCGGAAGCTCTGACAACCAGTCTTACCCAGATACTGGGTTTTGAAGGTCAGATAGGCAGTCGCTCCATGTAAAATATTGGTTGGTATTCCGCTGCAGCCGCTTTAACTGGAAGCCGACCCCAATACAAAACTTACCAACGAATCCATTTTTTTTATTCTATTAAATAAATCAAATTAATTAAAAGTATAAAAACTTTATTGATCAGTGTGCTGGAATTTTGTCTTAAGATAATTATTTTATAAGTGGTAACATAAATGATGGATAGACACTGAAATATTCCGCAAAATCTCATTTCCATTAAAATTATCGAGTTCCCAAAGAAGTACAGTTACGCACACAAGGTTTATGCTTAATATATAATTGATATATTAAAATTGATGGCCCGCTCATCGCTATTAAATGGTCCCACACTATAAAAATCCGTACATAAAATTGCTCGTAACCTTAGTAGTCAATAAGAATGATATTAAGGTCATTTCGGACCCTTAATGTAATTGAATTTCAATTTACGACTTATCCTCACATTTTAAATAATGCTGTATTAAATCAAGTAGGTATTATCTTCGTTTATTTTAACACCTCATAATGCGTCTGTAAAGCTGCAAATTATTTTTAAATATTAAAATGTCAATTAACTTTAAAAGGTTAATTAAAATAATACTGCCATTTTAATTACAATTTCATAGTAAGTGACTTTAAATATTGCCATTTAGTTTCGGAATTCTGTAAATCAGTGTGAACGGCGTTTGTGGTCAATAAATCTTTAATATATCTGAGTCGTAAATACGGTATTATTACCCTAATATCACGCTTTTAGTTTATCTACAAAATCGAGGTAATTACTTAGATCTAACTTACTATAATATTATTTGATTTGAGTATCGAATCAATAAGTTAGGTTTTGTAAAATGGCCGCCGTAATAATTGTTAGATTCTGATTGAAATATTGACATTTACGTATTCAATTCAACCCTATTTAGATAGCCCTGATTTCTGAATAAAGATCAAATATCTTAGGTTCTTGTTCTAAGCTTAAACAGACAGCTAATAGTTTTAAGTTACTAGCTGCTGCCCGCGGCTTCGCCCGTGTAGATGTCTTAAATTATGCCACAGGAAAGTGTTACCGGGACAAAGTAACCTATGTAACTCCTAATAATCTCATCTGCTTGTGAAAATCCTGTCAAATCGGTCCAGCTGTTTTGGAGATTAGCCGGAACAAACAGGCAGACAGCGGCATTTGACATCTCTCAAGATGCATGGTACGGCCAGCCTAATTAGATGAGTTGATAAAAAAGTAAAAAAAAATTAGCTTGCTTTCTGAAAATCACAAATCCACATCCTAAAAATTTAAAACTTCACACGAGCAAAATCACGGAGCACAGCTAGTACTTTAATAAAACTTGTTCCTCGTGGCGATAGCGTGACTATTGCCAGATGTGGCCAGTCTAGCTAGCCACTCAATCTTCTTTTATTTTCTTCTCTTTGCTATGTATGTATGTTTGTTTATACTTATAAAGAATCTAGTAGAAAATGAGAATGATTGTAATGTTTACGACAAAATTACGTCGCAACTGCTGAACATGAGGTCCTAGGTTAGATTTCCAGGTCGGACAAAGTATTATTGGGTTTTTCTATCTGCAGGCTTAACACGAGAACCATAGAGAAGCATTTTGTCGACGGAAGAGTAGACAAAAATTACGTTTCCGTGTAGACAATTGACAGTTTTTCACCGAGAAATGTAGACAAGCGATTTCTATTCTACGGTAGAGTAGAAATAGAAAGCGTCATGCTAAGCCAGCTTGGCATTTCTGCACGGTTGATCGCAATAGTTTCTAATATACGTGTATTATAAGTACATCTCTGCCCAACCCTTCTGGGAGCAGGGCGTGATGTTATGTTACGTGAAAATTACGTCATCAAAAAAATATTGCTCCCAAACGAGCCACATTCAAAACGATACATATTTACATTTTTACGAGTTAAATTTATCAAATTCAATATGAATTATGAATCGGATTTGTCGTGTATCGATTAAATTGGTATTTAATATCGATACGACCTCATGGGAAATCATTCGTTATCATAATAAATGGAATATATTACCGGAAAAATATTTTATTATAGACGCTTTTGTTCGTGATTGTACTTTTGCTGTCTAATTGCTTTTTGTTTTATTATAATTTTATTTCCATATTTACGTTTTATTGTGAGCATTATATTTGTAACTGTCTTTTGCGTGTGGCGTTGCTCGCGTGGAGGTCGGAATAAATCCAACGGGAATGTGTTACCGGGATAAAAGTATTCTATATGTCCAGCAGGCTTAGCATGACGCTTTCTACTTAGAATAGACAATGCTTTTTCAATACAAAGTGACATTTCGTTTCTACATTTTTGCCTCGCACCGTAGATATCCTTCTACAATCTGTCATTTAGTCTTTCGTTTTTAACGATCTTTGTCTAGGTCCTTATAAATGTAGACTATTTCAGAAGAATATTTCTTCCCAAACTGTCAAAATCACACTGACAACAAACTTCTCGACGGCCGCAAAGTATATACGATTATCTACAAAATCATGATTCGTTTAGAACGCATAACTGTGATAATTGATAGAAAAACATAGATATCTTCTCCTATTGTACATCATTTAGTTAATAGCCATGTCTATTCTTCCGTCGACAAGTCGGTGCTCGTGCTAAGCCTGCAGGTTATAAACTATCAGTGTTCCAAATTTCCATCAAATCCGTTCTGCCATTTTTGCGTGATTAAGTAACAAACATCCACACATCTGAACATTCAACATAAAAACTTTTATATTTATAATATCTTAATAGTATAGGAAGTGGGATAGGATTTTCACATTATTTTGATACTTAAAAGTAGCTCTAGATTCTATATTAGATAACAAAACATACGAAAAAGAATTTGGTTTAACAAATAATAGATGAAATTTCCGACGAAGATCATAAATATTTTCCGAAATTACTTGAACTTACGAGTGGATATGTCTTTCCGAATGGAAACTCTTTGCACAAGAATCATGGTCCAAATACACTTCTGTGAATAAACACAAGCAAAACTAAGCTATTGGTGGAAGGATTTGGATTTCCACACAAAAAAGTCGTTTATTGGAAAACTTTTTAGTAAGGAATAATAGTTGCCAGCGCTATGTTGGGCTTTGAAACCAGCGGATATCAAAAACGTATTCCAAAAAAAAAAGACTCGTTTAACAACTCGGCATAGAATCTTCTTCTGCCAGCTGAGAGCCCTCCAAGTATAAGTTTTTATTCTTCTTGCAAGTGTTTTTATCGCGCAAGTTTAATTTTACAACCGAAGTTTACTTTTTGCACAGTGCAAGTGCAATAATTCACAACAAATCAACTTGAAGCACGTTCTACCACTAATTATTGGCACAATTAAACTTGCTAGACGAATCTATCTAATATGGAATGTTTAGGTACCTATGTAGGTACTGTCTTCTCCATGTTCATAAGAGCATACTGCGACAACCAATCAGTGGCCAGCAATCCGATTGACAAGTAGCCAAGCGAGTTGATTAGTCCATTAGCCTTCGCAGACTGTTCATTGTTTCCCACAAGTTTAGATTCTGTTATAGTCGACCTAGAAACCTACTTAATGATGAAGTTTCTTAGCCTTACTGCCTATAAGACACGATATTAGCTTGGTAGCATATTGGTATAGGACCTACACCAATCACGAAGCTAATCTGTACTGGTTTTGATGGTAACGGGTCGCTATTTGCTGAACACACTATCAATCAGAATCTGAATAATTTCAAAGTCATCACATAAATAACGCCATGGTTGTAAAACTGTCAAAATGAAAGCCATTCGTACTGTTAGTGTAATACGCAACCCCGTTTGTCTATCAGCGCCTTTAATGACTGCAAAAGCTAGATATGGTAGCGGACTCTTAGCATTCCAATCCGCTAGCAATATTGCTGTCTGCCTAATCTTTTAACCATGACAGGAGCTATCTCGATTAATGTAGAACGACATCCGTGCAAGCGTTACCCTTGCTTTTCAAGATAATAGACCATCTATGTGTGTCAATGACATGACCTATTTTTTTCCCGCCTCCGCCTGTGCTCCTCTCATGAATCCCGCCATTTTCCTAGCCCCACAGCTAGTGAGAAAACATTCAAGCGAGGTAACATCGTTGGGCAACTTTTACGGCGACCATTCCCAGTAGTCGTCTTCGGTCTTCGGCCTACACCCCATATCCGTTTCCGGGCATTTGGCTAATCGCTTATTGTCAACGGAATCTTTTTTGTGATATATTGGTTCTGGTAGAAATTCGTTTTTGTTGTAAAAAGTGGTGATCTGAATTGGTATTTTGTGGTAGCTTTTTTCTTTTATTGAACAGATTAACAAAGTTTAGTTGAAATTGTGTCCATTTGTTTCAAAAACGCTATCAGTGCAGACATTAGACGTCAATCGTTTATGTAACAGGCATATTTTGAGTAAAAAATATTAGAGTTTCTCTATTAGGGGAGTTTGTTGCGCCACTTCTTCTTCCTAGCTAAAGCACTAGGAAGTGGTCAAGGGTGGGCGTTTTGGGGACTGTATTATGTAATTTTGACGTTCGAAAAGCGCTGGTTCTCAGCCTAATTTGAATAAATTAGTTTTGATTTTTGATTAGGTACAAACGCGTAAATAACGCAATAAATAATGTCAAAATGAAAGGCATTGCATCTGTTAGTATGTTACCCCGGCTTAACAGAATCCAGAGTCGCCAAATAAAATTCTTATAAACGATTTTGAGCTTCAAAATGATGCAATTTACACTTACTACACATACGTAATTATTACTTATAAGTATTAAGTATTATCAAGTACTGATACACTAAACGTTTGCTCGAAAACCGAACACACAGCGGTGCAGTCCACACTAGTTGAAACGCTGTTTACCGCCGACTACCACCCAACTCGGCAGGAACCCACGAACTAATCCGCGAGAAACTTTCCAAATGCTCCCTCGTGTGTAACGAGCCGCTCCTGTTTAACTAGAATCACTATTTAGTATTGATTTCAGAGTTCTGTAGTTTGGTTGTTATGCGGTAACGTGGGTATTGTGAATTGGTACTGTATTGTTATAACGAAAACTGCTAACTGCCGTATATGCGGTTTTCTAAGTCAGCTTTGAAGTTCCACTAAGAAATCTTGCTGTTGTACTTAGAAAAAACTGAATTCTAATCAAATAATTTATTTGCCAGATTATGGGTAGGGACATGACACATACAATAAAAGTTCTTGTGACCATATCCCACCCACCATAGGTACTATATGTACCCTATCAGAACCACGCCACCAGTGGCGAAGCTACAATTTTTATTAGAGGGAAACCCAAGAAAAAATTGTTCCATTCTCATAAACTCTAGATAACACCAAAGTTCAGTAACTCCTTTACTTTTTCTAAATTTAACGGCAGCTATGGTCGGAATTCTTGGTTTAGACATAAAAAAAATTGCATTTTTGTAATGTTTTGTAATCTTATGATGTTTTAAGCAGGTATGGAAATATCTGTAATGTGATTTGATACACACAATTGCGTTACATATTGTTTGGCAGCAGTAGACACTAAGAAGAGTGTTTCTTCCAAAGGGAAGCCGATGGGAATCGGGTTGTATAGAAGCTGCGCCCCTGCACGCAACCGTACCATGTCCCTATCTCTCCTAATTCACTATGTTTTACATAACATTACATCACGCCTAGTTTCGCCGAAGTGTTGGACAGAGGTGTACAATAGTTTACCCACATTTCGCCAGGCATATTAAGGGGAACCTAGTCGCGGGCTCGAACTCACTGGTGGGCCTGGCTAAAAATCACGCTGTCTCACCAGGCTTCGTGTCCGACAGAGATAGTATCAGTGATTAGCAGTTAGACGCTAGTCTATACGCACAACGTTATTGAGTGAGATGCAGGATCATTTATAGTAAAAAAATCGCGAAAAAATTAAGAAAAGTCTTTTGGAAGATCGGGTTTTATGAAAAAGCCAATGCATAAATCAATGACCAATAAAGTTTATTGAACTTTGTCGGTACCGACTTGGTTTTGGAGATTTTACACTTTTTTGAATACTTAAACACGCCCAAAGTTAAGTAAAATTAGCAAGAAAAACGAATCTTTGCTGGCTCCTAACTTTTTAATGGGTTTTTATTTTAGTATTCTGTTTCCGTACAGACAATATTAATAATGAGACAAAACGGTGTCATATTTTACTTTGGATGTGCCATGTCAGACAATGGAGTAAAACACTCCCGAAGTTTGTATGCAAAAAATGTGGACTAGGTTCACCTTAAGGTCCCATGTAATAAAGGGCGAGCCTATTGCCATTAACTGGGCACTGCTATGAGAAATTCCAGAGTGAAAAAACCAATAACAAGTGGGGCTTTACTATTGATAGAAGAAGAAATAAACCAACGTTGATATTGTCACAGTCAACAAAGTATTTGGGGTAATGATGACACTAGCCCACTATTCCGTGACCAATCTTGACCCTTGGGTGTCAACAGTGTCAGTAATAGACACAAGCACGGGTGACGGGATGTTCTAATGTGCCCAATTTCATAATCTTGTTGTCGATCTTCGTTCGTAATAGAAAAATAAAGGTCGATCCACACACATCAGAGGGGCCTACTCGCTAAGCCCACGTAAAAAAATCGCGGTTGCAAATCGACACTGTGTTTTTCTATGCGCTGAGACTTACTCACGCTGCACGTTGGGTTCTCAATGCTCGATCCAACACCGAGAGTTGCTGAATAACGGTTCTCTCTGTATTAGCGGTCAGTATATTTTAAAACCGTTTTAGTTTCATGTTTACTGTCTATGAACATCGTTCAAACGAATGAAAATCGTTGTTTTGCAATGTCTCATCATCACTCTTACTGCCAACAAAATATTCAAACAATTTATACGCAGTGATTATGTATTCGTAAATATTTTGACAAGAGTTTCTCAATAACTAAGAATCATCTTGGTCTATTTTCGTTTGAGTCTAAGTCTATCGACATTTTCTTTTTAAAGAAATTGACTACTGGATAACCTCATTGGGTTACCACCTGGGTTGTGGAGGTCACTCGCTACATATAGTTTTATATAGAGCCAGTGCATATACAGAATTATTTTTTAGTCACCGTCCAAATTTTTCAGGGTGATAGTACCCGTGAAATTGAACAACTTTCTCCAAGGAACATGGGTCGAAATATGAAAAAAAAAATCGACCTCCCATGCAAAATCAATAGTTAGCTGGTCGATTTTGTATGGGAGGTCCGATTTTTTTTTCATATTTCGACCCATGTTCCTTGGAGAAAGTTGTACAATTTCACGGGTACTATCACCCTGAAAAATTTGGACGGTGACTAAAAAATCAGCCTGTATGACCTCCACAACCACACATATCAGGAAACCCAGATCTTGACTAATCGGATGCAGATAAGTACCATTATTTTACTGGTATTTAGCTGCATCTAATTACACTGGAAGTCGACCCCTACACATTTAGATAAGGCTGGGAGAAGATGACTTTTTGGTCGACCACACCATACTAACTGCAGTATATCAATCAATACCAACTTTAGCACACGTCAAACGAAAGATTAAGTCAAAAACTTAACGCAAAATGTTTCCCAGTTCAGCTAGGGCACAGTGAAACAGCAAAAGAGAACGAATGTTTAAACTGAGTTTAACGACTCTTTAATGTTGTACTGCGAAGTTGAGGTTTGCGAAGCGGAATAGATTAGACCTTTTATGAGATCTAAACTCGTTCTGAAAAAGGGAAAGGGAGACAATGTGTTGTTGCTTCTTTGTATACGAATTGTCGGTTTTATGCTAATGTTTATCTCTGTTTTAATAGCTTATTAGTTGATTCGCACAAATTTTCTCGCCCGAAACGGGCGAATCAACACGTTTTTTGTCTGAAGCCGTGTCGCACAAAGTTAATGTATCGGTGGGCGAAGTGGGCACGTTTTGAATTCTATGCAGTAAAGTTAAGAAAAAAGTACCTACACTAGCGCACAGTGCATAAAATACAAAACGTGCCAATTGTCTAATACCTACGTATATTTGGAGGAAACGATTGGCCCACAAATAAATTAACTTAGTGGAAATCGCCTTTACAAAATAATATAAATTATATATTTAAATGTGTCGATTCGCCCGTTACGGGTGAGTACAATCGTGCGAATCGCCTAATAAGCCATTTTGATTAGGCGGAGTACACATTTCACGCGGCTTCTAGACTAGCTACAGATAAAAACTGCAGATAAAAACGCCAAAAATACGAAAAAAAAAGCAAATGTAGGAGAGATTTACGTCCATATTTATGAGAAGACAAGTGAAAACATTTATAACTAGTGTAGAACTTTTAATAACTCCTAGTTGGAATAAAAAGGATGTCGTAAAAATGAAATATGTCTGTAGGCCGACTGTTAATAAGAATGATGCTGGTTATCTGATCTTGTGACAGAGTTAGGGTCGGGATGAATTGAAGGTCTTGTCGCGTTTGGTCACGAGATTTAACCTTGGATTATCTTTTGATGGTGCGTTTGGCATTAAATTTTACACGGAAAAAGCAGATATGTAGAGTATTTCGTTAGTAGTCTCGGTATGTTAAGATGGTCACCCATCCACGGACCAACCCCAGCAAGCGTAGTTATTACTTAGCCCTCATCATCATTTACTTGATCTGTCATCTCATTATTGACCCATATTTTAGTCATGCCGTGCCAAAATAAATAATAGTTAAAAAAAAACTAAAAAACACGCTTTAAAAACCAAACTAAAAAAGGAGAAAATAATTTAATTCAATTAAAAAGCGTGGGGTGCTTTTTGAGGTATTTTATAATCAATTAATGTCAAGCACCCCACGCTTTTTTATTTTCTTTTTTATTTTCTATTTTTTAGTTCTGCTAACTACAAAAACGTGTTTTTTTTTTAATTTTTTTTCCTTGTTTTTAATTTTTCTCAATATTTTTTTTTTAATTATTGAATTGTCATCGGTCCTCGATAAGTTTACAAAGTTTCAATGAAATCTGACCGTTTAAAGTGGGTCAAAATCGCGCTCTAAGGAGTCGGTTACATACAAACATACAAACAAACATACAAGTGAAGCTAATATAAAGCGTGTAAAAAGACTGTCTATAAATCAGAACTCATCATATATGAAAAGACAGTCTCCCGTTATTCTACTTTAGATTCTAATAGACTTGTAAGCCTATTAACATGGGAATGCAGAAAGCAAAAGGATCCGTATTTGCGTTTCTGCGAAAGAATCCTGATGTTAGCTGAGCCTTACGTAACTCGCAATAGGATTTGTTTAAGCTCATTATTTAACAGAGAAATGTACTTGTTTGAAGAGTATTAGATGAGAATGACTGGTATCATTCGAAACTAATCTAATCTAGTACCTTTAAACGAGCAATTCTTGTATAAAGGATAAGTTCTTATCCAGTGCGCAAACTGTAACCATGAATTCAGCATATCATTCTAGACAGAAATTTTTCGTCGGTTATACAAAAAAATATATCTTCTGTTTCATAGAAAAGTGCAATAGGTACCTACGCGGTCAAAATGTATGGAACAGCTGATTTTTTTTGTATAACTGACGAAAAATTTGTTGAATTCAATAAAGTTGTTATTGGTGGAGGCAATAAAGGTACCTATTTATTTATTGATAAATTTAAGAAGATGCCTCCGACTGCATGAGCTTGCTTATTATTCAGTCTACTAGTCATCCTTTTAAAACAAATGATTGTTTTCATCTTTTTTAGATAAAGTTCACTTTTTAGGCAGTCGGGTGTTTTGATTTTTAACCGACTTCAAAAAGGAGGAGGTTATCAATTCGTCGGAACCTTTTTTTTTTTTTTGTTTTTTTTTTTATTTTTTTTTTTTTATGTATGTTCCCCGATTACTCGAAGATGGCTGGACCGATTTGGATTTAGTTTTTTTTGTTTGAAAGGGTATACTTCCCAGGTGGTCCCATGATCATCAAGTCAGGATCTGATGATGGGATCCTGGAGAAATAGAGAGAACTCTTCAAATTTTATAGGCACACAAAGCGATTTAGGTATTGTTTGGAAGAGTACTTTCTCGTAGTGGTCTCATTTCAATTTGGTGAAGATCTGATGAAGAACTTTGGAGATAGGAAACGGAACTCCTCAATAAATGATAGCAAATGGACTGGGATTGCTGAAATCTCATGTCTGTCTATTGCTTACACCACTTCATAACATAACATCACGCCGGTATGCTGTGAAGGGGTAAGCACATGTGAACCACTAAAAAGTGAAAAATAAAAACTTTTTCCAAAAAAAAACAACCGACTTCCAAAAAAACACTATAAAGTGAAAAATAACTTTAATTTCGGAAGGCGGTGACAAAAAATTCAAATATAGCTCCAAAGACACCGACTTCCGAAATTAAAGTTATTTTTCACTTTATAGTGTTTTTTTGGAAGTCGGTTGTTTTTTTTTGGAAAAAGTTTTTATGTATATTTTTTTGATACCTAGTTTTACTTAACATAATTATTTTTGACGTTAATGACACGTATTTATGAAACCCTTTATTTTAATGCTCAATAGGTTTTGAGAAAAAAAAAATCGAAGACAATATGGCTCTAAAAATCTGGCATTTTTCAATTTTGGTATACCCAGTGTCACTCTCACAATTAAGACGAATCCAACGGCACCTCTCAAGCTGAAATCGATCAAGCCGGTTAGGCTACAGAGCGTGCCAAAGAAATATACATACATACATACCAGGGATGTTGCGAATATTCGCATCCGCATCCGTAAATGCGGAGCTTCCGCATAGATTTGGACATCTGCATCCGCATCCGCATCCGCAATAATTGATGCGGATTTTCATGCGGATGCGAATGTAATACAAGTTGCGACAAGAAAGAAATTGGGCGGGACCGGGGAAAGGCGCGTGCCGTACGCACGAGGCAATGACCAATGCATGGGAGCGAAAAAATTGGTGAGACAAGTTCCGACGCGTTTGTTGTGGTGCATCATAGGTTTTAAGTTTCTTGTAAATAAATCATTACGTGTTTGTTTGTTTGTCGTGTGGATTACTTATCGTAAAAATAGATATTTTTAGTGTTATTGTGATACAGTGATCATTGTGTGTAAATAATCGTTTATTGGGAAATCTATATATTATAAGTCTTAACTCAGCTTAATAAATTAAAATCGCCAGGTATATGCCATTATGTTACATCGGTAATACGTTTTATTGTAGGTGAAGTTTATCGTTTTATAACAATATTCTTTATTTTTCCAGCGAGTTTCCCGTTATTTATAGATTATATCTAACAAGTTAATTAACAATATCACCACCGAAACAAAGTAATTTAAGGAATTATTTTGAACCAAATATAGAGGACCATCATAAGGCTGATTTAAAATATGCAATAAAAGCTACTCTCGCAAGGGCCGAACCACCTCGTCATAAAAAATCATTTAAAGTCGATGCACCCAGAATAATTTTCCATATTTGAGAGCATGAGTAAAGAAAAACAATTACAGAAGATAATATCTGACGCAGGCAAGTTTCATCATATACAATTTTAATTAATAATTTTTCCTTGTTTAGTTAGGGTGTGGTTAAGGCGATGTTTCCACTCAATATTATTGTTTCTTGCTGCCACATAACTCCGTCACTTGTAAAAAGAATGCCTAGTGCTAATGCCTAAAAGAGTGCCACGACGAACGATCTTGGGCCCTAAGCATCCACCGACTTCCCGCGACCTTTATTATATCGTCAGTCCATCGGGTAGGGGGCCTGCCCATACTGCGTCGTCCAGTGCGCGGTCGCCATTCGAGAACCTTTACTCCCCAACGGCTATCGGTTCTACGTGCTATATTTAAAAGTCTTATAGAAATGTTATTAAGATTAGTTCAATTTGTTTTTATATGACAGTAAACGAATTTGTATATTTCGCTTTTTTAGCAAATAATTAGTCTAGCAAATCATAATATAAAAATACAAATCTTTCCTCTTTATATTTTTATTAGTATATACTAATTTTGATTAATAAAAATGTTACTTAATACTTTTTCATTGTTTTAATTCTTCATTCATACACTATATTTATATGAGATCTTAAACATCCGCATCCGCATCCGCATCCGCGGATGTGAGCCCTCAAAAATCCGCATCCGCATTCACATCCGCGGATGTGAAAAAATCGGCATCCGCAACATCCCTGATACATACACTCGAAAAACAGAACCCTCCTTCTGAACCTAGTTCAAAATGACTCATTAGAACCCAATTTTTGACCCAACCCTGGTGGTACTCCGTCAAATCATTACAGAAAACTCTTCGAAAAATACTCGAGAAAAATTTACAATTCTTGAATTCTCCATCAGTTGGATAACCATTAACGTTAATACACAGAGGTCGGAATTTTGAAGTCTACTTGAAGTCCCTCAAGTTTTCAAGTATCGTAATTTAATTATACTCTTCGTTTTCTATGTAATTATGCGACTGATTTGGCAATGTGAAATGCTTTTTACTAAATACGGGTTTTTTTTTATAATGATGTTCAACTTTGATTGTTTTTCGTTTCTAGTTGAAGGGAAGTTACTACAACGCTACTAGGCGAGTGGCTAAAATCGAAATTAAGGCTGCCATCTTGTCGTATAAAATAAAATATTTCAAACCTTTACATACACACGCACACACACAATAAGCCTATAATATCCCCACTGCTGAGACACAGGCCTCTCATCTATTTTTTCCAAACCTTGTCAAATAAATTAAACAGACTATTATTGAACATAATTATACCATGAAAGATAAAATTTTATGTATTAAACTATCAATAGTTTGTTACTTAAACACGCCCAAAGTAATTTAAAAATAACATGTACAGGTATATAAAAAAGAAAATAATTATAAGGCATCAAACAATACATATATAATGAAATAGAACAGACTATTTGATTCCTTTTCCGATAAACTATCAATCTTACAATTCACGCTCTATTTAAACCTGCAGTCCCACTTCGCTGACACTTAGAGCTCTGCTCACCCTATATAAGGCAAAAGACTGCAAAGATAAACTATCTGTTTGGTATACAGGATGTCAATTTGTTTCTTTCAATGCAAATCAAGTTCTATTGAAATCTTAATGCTTTAATACTCAGGCATCATTTATGGAACCGACGACTAAATTATTTATGGTCTGTCAGCTGTCTTCGATATTAGAAAAAAATGGAATTTGTATTAGTTTTTTTCTTTCGTAAATGAATGGCTTCTTTTCTAGATTTGAATTTCGAGTTTAATTTACGAGTTCGAATGATGAAATCGTAACGTTTTTTTTTTTCTGTAAAATGCTTTGTAAGACTACGATTTGGGGTTTATCGTGAGTTGATTTTTGACGCTAATTCTAGTGCTAAAGTTATTAAAGAAGTGACCTTATTTTGTTTATTTTATGGTTGCTTACCTGACAGTTGTCATCTATTATCTGGAAAAACGTGTATTAGTTCTAGGAACTCAATTCGACAGTCTGGGTCCCAGAAATCAACCACAAGGTGAGTAATTACAAAATTGTGGCAACTGACTGGCCGTTTTTGCGTGTTTGAGTCACAAACATACAAACTTCCACATGGTACCATTATAAACCTACGTATCCTACTAATATGTATTATAAATGTGAAAGTTTGTATGTTTGGCTGTTTGTTACTCAATCACGCAAAATGGCTGAACGGATTTGGATGAAATTTTGCACACAGGCAGTTTATAACTTGGATACTATCCCGGTAGTCCGTTACCGTGGGATAATTTTCCACCTCAATACTCCACCTTAATAATATTAGTAGGATTCATAATTTTTAACTTAATTAAATCCCCAATAATTATAAACCATCACACTTAATTAGCAGTCCAAAACCAACCTACACATAATTTGACATCTCAATTGTTCACGGCCATCTTTAAAAAATCCCCCAAAAACAACAGAAAATCTATGCTCTCTGGCCCCAGGCCAAAGCAGGTGCTGACACACCTAAATAAAAAATACCCTCTTTTCTACAGGTAACATGATCACTATAATAAACCATTATGAATAAGTTAAAACCTTCGTCCTTCATTTTTAGGGATATTTCCTTTGGGTTGTACGTTACTGCATAATAAATATGCTAAATGGATATATGAGGAGGTATTTCAGGGTTATTGTGTCCGGGTTATTTTTAGAAAATTGCCCCGGTATAAACGAGTTATAAAAAGGTTGGAGTGTGTAGGTCTTAATCTAGTTTTTAACCTAGATTATGAGGAATTACTGCTCGATAACGGCAGATAGGCAAGGTACCTCTACCTAGCATTGAAATGTATGTGTGTAGGGCCGTATTGGTGATTCGTTGAAATGGAGCCCTAAGAAAAAATGAGGGTACTTACTTCTCATGCTTAGTGGAGCGAGGGGGGTGAGGTTCGAGCTGCAGCGGGGTGGCGGGGGCGGAGCGCGGGGCCCCGCACCCGCCACCCGCCGCGCCGGCCGCGAAATTGCCGGTTGACCTGGAACAAGCAAACATACAGTCAGTCAAGCTTGAAGAATGGACACGGATAGGTTTTACTCAAAAATCTTAGACATCTTTGAGGGACTGTGAGGAAGATAATATGGCTAGAAAGGGGCAGATGACGACTAATAGAACAATCAAATCAATCTGCCTAGCCTTCTGCCAAATATTTTGGGGTCGGCTTCTAGTCTAACTGGTATTGTACCTACATGAAGCGACTGCCTATCTGACCTCCACAACTCAGTTAGTGGGTAATACGATATCCTTTCTTAAGACTGATTAGTCAGAATTTCGGGCCTCTGATGACCCGTAACGACTGTCAAAGATCCACAAATGACAGCCGGGACCAACGGCTTAACGTGCTTTTCGAGGCACGGAATAGAGTTAGTATGAAAGAAATAAATTGGATAAGGACAAAACAATGATAAATGATGATGATCTTTGAGGAATCCTGGACTAAAAATCTTCAATGCACTGCGCAGAGATAAGTGCGTGTTTCTTTGTATAAGAAGAGGCATATTCCCTGCAGTTCTAAAGTTAGTTAGTCAATCAGTTCCTATAACGTGCAGCTGACAGGACACGTAGGACATGACATTAAGTGTACCATCGTTTGTGGAACAGTCACAGACCACTGAGCTCCATCTTAGGTCCCTCATCCATCTATTTATCGGTCACCCTTCTTAGACCTGCATGGCTCCAATATCATCCTTACTAATATTATAAACGCGAAAGTTTGTATGTTTGTTACTGTTTCTGTTATTTCTACTTGAGTACCTATAGTTTTAAATATGTGTTGATGGTATATTGGCGTGTGCTAGCTGACATATGGCAAATGTTAATTACCTACTATTCTATAGAATCAAGTTCTTCTAACTTAACAGACAGCTGAGATGCTGGGGAGTTTGTTGCGCCACTTCTTCTTCCCAGCTAAAGTACTAGGAAGTGGTAAAGGGCGGGCGTTTTGGGGGTACTGTCTTATGTAATTTTGACGTTCAAAAAGAGCTGACACTCTCAGCCTAGTTTGAATAAATGACTTTTGATTTTTGATTTTCACGCAAAAACGGCTGAACGGATGTGCATGAAATTTGGCACACAGATAGTTTGTAACCTGGAATAACACATAGGATACTTTTTATTCCGGTGGTACGTTCCCGCGGGATGATTTCCGACCTCGAAGCGGGCGAAGCCGCTGGCAAAAGATAGTACTTACATAAATAAACTAACGCCTTCTTCCCATACGGGTAGGCAGGAGCCTACAGAACGCCAACTGCTATGATCCTTGCATACTCCTTTTGCCTCGTTTATGTTCATACATCTGGTAATACACGCATGCCCGTTGCGAGTAGGAACTACGCATCTGACCTTTCTTAAGAACTTCACCAATAAAGTCAAAGTCAAAGCATTTATTTCAAATAGGCACTTAAAAGGCACTTTTGAACGTCAACATTTAAATTAAAATAGAATTGACTCTAGTCGCCCCGTCCAAAATGTAGTTTCGTATGGAGAAGAATGGGCAAGAAACTCCACCGTTACTCTTTTAAAATGTTTCAAGTACAATATTTACATTCATTATATGTTTATGTGTGAAAACGATGCACCCAAAATAAAATTACCATACCAAAATAGGTAAACAGAATCAAATTGAAGCAATACAGATAAATTAATTCTGTGATAGATACATGGTGTTCACACATTTACAAACATTGTAAAAGTAATTAGGTATAGGTACGATTTTCCTACAATATTAACAAGTAATGAGTCAGTGTGTGAGTTAAAGTAATCACTGATTGTAAATCAATGTCATAAATATAATTAATTATACAGTTCAATTAGCAACCAGTTTGATTTTGTCTAGACTCTAGATTGTCCTATGGAGCAGGACCAGGATAATAAAGTCAGCATAATTATGTTCACCTGAGGCGTGGGCTTCCGCCGTTTCGACTTACAATTGCCTTGTAAATACCTTTTATTAGCCACTCTTAATTCATCGTCTCAATATGATCAAACCATCTAATCATACTCTTTTAAATTGTTGTCATTACATCAAGTCGAGTCGAGTTTTAATTTAAAAAAAAATCACTTTGAGGAGGCGATCTTACATACTCGCCTATCGCTTCGTTTACTTTGGCCCCAAATACTTCACATTAAATTCAAAATCGGTTGGCTCATTCACTTATTTTGCTCTTATACCGCCTACGGAGATATGGGGAGGTCTATTCTTAGCCGAGATTACACGATCTAAATAAATCAGCTGTTAATCACCCACGCAAATTGGGATAAGTAAGATTTAAGGGAAGAACGTTGCCATGATTACATTTCTTTTTGAGGTCGTAATTTTTTTATAGGTGCGTAACGTAAGTTAGATTGGCCATAGACTATGAACTACATTTATATGTGGTAGAGGACGATGACCATAGATATAAGAAAAGTGGTTATATTTTACTTTTATATTTCTATGATGATGACAGTTTGGACTGTCAATTAAGTTTATTAATTTTTATTTATTATTCCCAACACACCTAACAATACAGGTTGCCCCAAATTGGTAGCGTGGTTTTAAACAATACTTTTTCGTTGTCGTGTAGGTAAACGTAGCAGTGGGTACGTTTACATAACTAAAACAGAATTACATTATTTCTGTCATTGCAGTTGAAAATAAAACAACAAATCTAGATTGCGCAAAATCCATTTCTAGCTGAATTCATAAATATTTTTTCTTCTGAAATCTTCAAAACACAAAATCTGCATGAATCCACACTCGAAACCTAGTGCTTTTAGTACTGAAACTGTATTCCATGCAAAATCAAACTGTAAGACCACTTCTGAAACAAAATAGACTCTTCAACTTAGTCTGATAGGCTTTCTCTCGAGGCTAAGAGGATCGCATCACAAGTCTAGACTTAATGAGTGGCCATAATGGAAGTTAGCACCAAACTTTTTAATGAATAGTTTTTCCACGAAAAAGTGGATGGTACTCTTTCGTCTTTGAAGATTCTCTTTGTGCTTCACCTTTGTGGTATTATTGAGCATTTTGAAAATGGAACGACTGCTATTTTTAAAGGCTTGTAAGTTTTAAGTAGGTATTATAAAATATTACAATTATTTTGTTATGATTTTTTTTAATTAGTGTATTGTTTGAAAAAAAAAGTGAATAATAATGCGGTGTTTACATTATGAAACTAAGTAGTTGTCGTGAAACAGTAGCTTGACTGTTCTGTTTTGGGATATAGCTTATTCATAATGTGAAGCCCGTGTTATTTTCATTTTTTCGAGCTCCAAAAGTAACATGACTTCATTTCACCAGATCACCAGCTTTTTAACGTGTTTAAAATACAAAATAACACATTTCAACTTACACTAACTCCCCCATGAAACCTAGGTACTTACTTACACTATAAATTCTCTTGCTAACTGCAATTTGACGTCTATGTCAATTTCAAATCACTGATACCAAAGTTTATTGCCCATCAAAATTTGCTTACAATCAAAACTATCAATGAAAACTATTTATTCTGAACAGTGTACTGAATGAAGCAATCACAATGGCTATAATACATCCAATAACATCGTCCCTGAGCTATTTCAAAGCCTTTGCGGTTAACCGAAACGATTTTCTCTAATTCCGTTTTAATTTCAATAAAAACATGGCGCGTTTTTTAACAAAATGGCGTCCACCTGTTACAACCAAATTATATGCTTGGGTCGAAACGAAAACAAATGAAAAAAAAAGTTGGGTTTGGACATCGAGTGTGCTAATGGCCAGTCATAATATGATTCTATTTTTAAAATGTTGGTTGTCATTTTGGACCTTTGCTTTTTAATTTAACTTTTTAATAGGATTGTTATCGTTTTTTTATATAAATATAGAAATGGCGAAGTGTATTACGCCTTTATAAACAATAACTTCAAAGCTATACAAAATATAACTCATAGCGTTATTAAAAAGACCGTATTCTTATACAGCTTTTTTGCACTTTTATGAGGGGAAACGTGGCCAGTGGTCCAATTTGTTTACATGTTTGCATCCAAATTCGGTTTGGTCTTTTGGCCGCTTTTTCGGCAGTATGCAGGATCGCCGGATGCAAGGGTTTTTTGTCCCCGCTTTAAGTGCAACTCAAACATTGGGCGAATGTGTTTTCACAGCCACTAACTTTTTTTTACACCAATTTCGTTATTTGAGGACAATTCTGCTGTCACATTTTTGGCCATATGCTTGCGTAAACGGTCGTAAAGATGGCCAATTTGGCTGTGAGAATTTTAGCAAATAATGGTTTTGAAAAAACATCACAATTTTTTGGTCGAATAAACAGTCCGTGATAAATATAAGCCTGGCTTACCCTTTTATACAATTAATTAATCATTTAACGTAAACGATTATTCCCAAAAAGTTTTAACCTTTTTTTTTACGAATCAGCCACTTTCGTAAAGTGCAAAGTAAAAACTGTTACCACAATTTCATAAAACATTTAAATTCGCCACAGATGATGTAAAAACCTAATAAAAACTGCGAAAACTAATCCCCAATGGGCAGAACGACGGTCATCGTGGACAAAAACTAACTAACGTTTTTATGAAAGCCTCTAATGGCGGAAATCGTGTAGCCATTCCATTTCGCCTCAATAGATGTTCTCTGTTGCTAAATTGAGGGTTTTCACGACCTTGTGACATTAAAAAAATGCTTAAGACTAAAGTAGATTACTTTCCCTTTCAAGTTTTAAGTGTCTGTTTCGCAACTTGGAGCTATTTGGATTTGTAATTAAAATTAGAAACTTTTTTCACGGTATCCGTTTTAACTTTTCTTTTCAGCGGGATTTTTCCTTTTGAGATGTACTGTTGAAGTTGAGAGGAGGAGGAGAATTGATTTGTTTTGCAATTTAATGAAAGAAGAAAGCGGTCTCTGTTTTTGTCGATTATTGTGCTACTGTATTGAGATAACCGCTTTTTCTTCGATTTATTGTAAAAGAAATAATTAACAAAACTATCAACAAAAACCCTGACACATAGTGATCCAAATCGAGCCACAATCAATTCGAAACTCGAGCTAAATGCTTCATTATCCCCGAACTAAATACCAAGAGAATAACGGAAAATAATGTTAGTCACGTTTTTTATCTCATTAATGGCTGAGGGCTATTTATCTCTCCATGTCGTCCGTGTAGCCACCATTAATACATGTCAAAACGGACTTTACTGTCGCCGCTCTCAGGGGACTTTCGTATTTCGTTTTGTCTAGTGACGTTTCGATTTCGGCACACTGTGCATTGTCTCTTGTGGAGGTTGGTTTCTCTACTCGTTTGAGGGGATTTCGGGATTATGACAATGTTTTGTTTTCCGGGTTATAATGGATGTTTCTAGTTTATAATTGCTTGGAGTAAATACTTATTTGTTTTGTTTTTGTTGCAGGTATGTTTGCATGTTTGGAGTCTCCTCTCTTATGAGATGAGAGTAAGTAATTTGCCAAATCGTTTTTTAATTGTTTCGTGGACCTACATTTATAACTTGCCTACTATGTGAGTAGCTATCTATTATTTTACTTTTGATGTCAAAGAGAACTGTAGGATAATGTTTTTCAAAGAGAAATATAGATTTTCATGGCTTATTATTAGTTGATTCGCACGAAATAACTGCTCCGAAACGGGCGAATCGACACTTTGGAGGAATGGACCACTTCAGAAATAAGAATTAGTCAATTGGCACGTTTTAAATTTTATGTATTACGTATTTCTGGAGATTTCGATCCGCCCACTAACTGTTTAACTTTGTGCGAAGCGCCTATAGAAAAATAATAGTTTAAAAAACTAAAAAAACACGCTTTAAAAACTAAACTAAAAAAGGAGAAAATAATTTAATTCAATTAAAAAGCGTGGGGTGCTTTTTGAGATATTTTTATAATCAATAATGTCAAGCACCCCACGCTTTTTAATTGAATTAAATTATTTTCTCCTTTTTTAGTTTAGTTTTTAAAGCGTGTTTTTTAGTATTTTAAACTATTATTTATTTTAAATTTTTTGGTTCTGCTAACTACAAAAACATGTTTTTTTTTCTCAATTTTTTTTTAAATTATTGAATTGTCATCGGTCCTCGACAAGTTTACAAAGTTTCAATGAAATCTGACCGTTTAAAGTGGGTCAAAATCGCGCTCAAAGGAGTCAGTTACATACAAACAAACAAACAAACAAACATACAAGTGAAGCTAGTATAAAGCGTGTAAAAATATATTATTTGAAATAGTCGATTCGCCTTTACGGGCGCGTAAATTAATGCGAATCGACTATTAAATCCCTTCTAATTCTTTACTATAAACATGAGCATGTAATTCCATTTATTGATAAAGATCCGTAGTACAAGTTTTTCATTCCCAATATCTAAACATGACAACTAAATCTAATGGTTGCGTGGGCAATATTTACTACAAACGACATCTAAATAAAATTGCTCGAGACTGGTTACACCGCCTAGGGGTAGTAATTAAAGCAATGAAGTCTTTATAACGTGGGTACGGGTTTGGCTCCGTGTCGGGCTCATAACGGTCAGTTCTTATCTCTCTTTGAGATCTTCTAAGCCCACTCTTACAACCGGATTTGAACATGGTTACCTGAGTTGCACAGTATGAACTTGCGTTTTTTTTAAGCGATTTTTGGAACGAAGTTCCTTATCGCGCGTTGTGAAAGGGGGGGGGGGGGCTAGACGGAAAAAATTCTCACGAAAAGTTGTAACGACACTTTTTGCTATAGTAAGCTATTGTAAGCTGTGTGGCGTGCGCATGTTTCTCTGTATGTCTCTCTCTCTCACTTATAGAAAGCAAGCCAGATATTTTCATTTCGTCTTTTATATTATTTATTATTTTGATTTTTCTTTTTTTTTTTAACTTCGTTCCATCCGGGCGTCCTTTGACACCTCTCAAGTTTGTTTATTTTATTTTAGTTTATGAAAAAATATCAATCGGTGGGATTTTAATCTGCCAGAGGAAGCCAGAGTGAGAGCAATAGAGTTGTCAATCATGGTGATTTTGTCGAAGGTTGATTATAATTTAAAAAAAATAGAACAACAAATATTTAATTTATTGCTTGATAGTCGATGTTCACGCGGACGTAAAAATATCGCGGTAGGATTTTGTCGCCCACTGGATTTTGAACTCTCGGTGTTAAACCGAGCATTGAGATTCCAACAGCGCGTCCAAAAAACACACTGTCCGATTTTCAAGTTGTGACGCTAAGTTTTGAAGATTCAGTGTGTGAAAGGATCCCGACGCGCCGTGATATTTACGTCCTTGTAAACGTCACCATAGGACATGGCCACAATAAAAGCAGTAGGTATACAAAATAGATTAAATGTACTTTGATATGGACAGAGAACAAACAACAGAAAGATTAGAAAGAGAATGTCTACAGTCAATTCAAAGTTATTTTACGTCTGACTTTGAATCACTGTCAGTCACAGTGATCCTTATAGATTTTGCAATAAGGTTGATAACGGGTTGCAGCTGTCAGAGGTAAAATAAATGTAAACGGACTTGTAGGTACCTATATTAAACTTCTAAAATTATATTAGTCATAGACAACTGTTGATTGGTTTTGAACCACAGATAATTTGCTAAAAAAATTAATATCTTGCGTTAGGGCTCATAATACAGTAAATACTAAAAACCGGTCAAGTGCGAGTCGGACTCGCGCACGAAGGGTTCCGCCCATTATCTATAAAAACGGCAAACAATCACGTTTGTTGTATGGAATGGGAGCCTCCTTAAATATTTATTTTATTCTGTTTTTAGTATTTGTTGTTATAGCGGCAACAGAAATACTTCATCTGTGAAAATTTCAACTGTCTAACTATCACGGTTCATGAGATACAGCCTGGTGACAGACGGACAGCGGAGTCTTAGTAATAGGGTCCCGTTTTACCCTTTGGATACGGAACCCTAAAAACTAGTTAATTGAAACGTTCACAGATAATTTTGTAACTAATATTCAGATACAACATCTAAAATGCAAAAGAGGTTATGATATTCAAAAATGGTCTAAACTTTTATGAATATTCAATTTAATAACTAAAGATAGGCTCTTTGTAATCTACCTCTGAATCAATTAAGTTTAAAGGTCTACCTGAGGCATGAATAAATTAATTTTAATTTTGGCAACTTAGTTTGTTTTCTGTAATGAACACTGTTACTGTGTCGTAATGTCAAGTGGTCCGTGGCTAGGTAAGGGAGGGTTAAGCACACTTATTGCGTAACACACTAACAGTAGTAATGGCTTTAATTTAGACAGTTCAACAACATTCATTGCGTTATTTACGTTGTTGAACAGATACATTTTTCAAACACACGAAACAATGGATTAGCAATATCCTTCAAAATGATTAAGATTCTGATTGATTATGTGTTACGCAATTTGGTATGACCTAAAAAACAGTACCTACCTACAGGTATGTACAGTTACGAGCACTAACATGTATACACAGCCAAATCAAAACGATTGCAACCTTGAGATAACCTAGGTATTTTCATTAGAGTGGGATTCAAAATATTATTTTCATGAAAACATAAAATAACAATCAGTACAAGAGGAGAAAATCACTTTTAGAAGTTGGTAAGCGTATACAATATTAGTGCTCGTGACTGTACCTAGGCTATAATATTATATAAGTACTAGCTTCCGCTCGCGGCTTCGCCCACATGGAAGTCGGAAATTATCCCGCGGGAACGTACTACCGGGATAATAAGTATCCTATGTGTTAATCTAGGTTATAATCTATCTGTGTGCCAAATTTCATCCAAATCCGTTAAGCCGTTTTTGCGTGAAAGAGTAACAAACATCCATCAATCCATACTTACAAACTTTCGCGTTTATAATATTGTAGGATTTCCATAATACAGACATGCTACCATACCAAGGTGTCACAAAATCATGGGAGGTCTACATAAAAAAAACTACTAAAATAACAAAAGAAAACCTATTGCTACGCATCTCATTGGACAAGACAATAGTTAAACAATGAACTATAAATAAAGCAATCATTAAAACATCTAAAAATCGTTTTTGAGATGAGCACATGCAAATTGACAGACAGGTAAGCAAGCACACGAACGGACGTGGCTCGGAATTTAAAATAAATTGTCATCTGCATACCTTTGGGATAGGTCTTGTATATACACCTGGCCATTTTATTATCTAGCCAATGGATCTATGCAGTGCCTACTTTTTTATCTAGCTGTTTTTAGGGTTCCGTACCCAAAGGGTAAAACGGGACCCTATTACTAAGACTCCGCTGTCCGTCCGTCTGTCTGTCCGTCTGTCACCAGGCTGTATCTCATGAACCGTGATAGTTAGACAGTTGAAATCTTCACAGATGATGTATTTCTGTTGCCGCAACAAATACTAAAAAACAGAATAAAATATATATTTAACCCATTCCCTGTCCCACGAACCACATGTGGTTCAGGCTGATTATTTAACTATTGTGCCTACTTTGTGGACAGTGAACAGGTTAAGGGGCTCCCATACAACAAACGTGAAGTTTTTGCTCGTTTTTGCTCGATATTGATAACGGCAACAGGTAGACGCTTGAAATATTCCCAGAACATTTAGTTATATATTCATTTTAAAAATAAATAATTTAATTAAAATAAAACAAATATTTAAGGGGGGGGCTTCCATACAACAAACGTGATTTTCTTGCCGTTTTTTATAGATATTAGCTACCATATCTTTTAAATTTTAAATAATTACGACGTCGGTAATTTCACTTAGATACTTCGTAAACAAAAACACATCATTAATTCTAGATATTATGCTTGCTTGCCATTTTGAGCTTTGCCTATAGGTCAGTCTGATACATTAAATGACACCTTGGTCACTGCCAGGGGTGCGGGTTGTTCGAAAGAGAAACCACGGACCCTGGCACACATGCAACTGAGGGAACACGGGTGGGTTTCAGTCAGTAAAAGTCTGACACGCGGCTCCTGCTCCATCCAGAGCGGTAGAAGTTATTTGATGATTTCCCAACCAAAAAAAAGTCCCCTGCCGCGTCTGTATATCTGTCTGTCTGTCTATGCGCGATTAACTCAAAAACTACTGAACAGATTTTTATGCTGTTTTTACTAATAGAAAGAGTGATTCATGAGGAAGTTTGAGGTGTATAATTTGTTTTGTTTAAATTAGTTAACGCGGGTGAAGCTGCGGGCAAAAACTTGTATAACATTAAAAATTACACGTAGTCATCATGCCCCTCTATTTAAAAAAAAAGACGAAAATATGCGTTGTCTATAGCTGTAAATAAAAGAAAGACCACCTCCTCTTATTGTCTTGAATATAATATCTATGCAGCCTATTGAATCGAGTCGAGTTCAGTCTGAGAAAAAACCTGAAGGAAGTAGTTGTTTCAGGGGGCCGATTCTACTAATTTGCAACGTTACACGTTAAACTGTGTTTCCACAACAGTTCGATTTCGATCGCCGTTCGATAGTTACATAAAAAGTCATTCTACTATTTTATAAGCAAAATGGAAACTAAACTTAAAACGAATTGCAACTGAACTGTAGCGGGAACACAGCGGGTAACCCGCGTTACCAACATGCCAAAATAATATGTTTTATTAATACCAAAAAGAAAAAAGTTGAATCTAAAAATGTTACTAAACACGAATATGTGGCACTAAAAGTATTTTCTATAATTAAAAGACATAATGATCATAATTTTATCATTAACTTTGTCCTATAGTTAACGTCACGCTCATGTTCGATTTTGTTAGTAGAATAGGTTTTGACATTGTTTCAATCGATCGTTGGCGTAACTAAAACGTAACCGCAGCTGTGTCGCAGCTGGACCGTTGTTCATTTTAGTAGAATGCGAAAACGCTTAAAAGTGGTGATTCGGTTGCGGTTCTATTGCGTTTTTTTAACAAATTTGTTAGTAGAATCGGCCCCCAGGTGTTATAGCCATGGCCTAGCCATTTCCTAATTAAGGCGCTGTCTAAACGAAGGACACAGTTAAACGCTCAGTTTTTGTAACACAGTTAGGCGTATTGGTACATATTACAAGTCAGAAAAATATGTGTTGTCAAAGGTTCAAAGATAAGACTTATTCAAAAGTATTACAAAAAAAAAAACAGTACCATAATAATACAATCGTAAAACAGGGCTCAATTTTTTTTTTACGTCGCTATATTCTCATAATTTTGATTGAAAACTATCATATTTTATGTACCTAATTATAATAAAGGTAATTCTATCAACAGAAATAAAGAAATAGCAAATTTTTTTTTCACTGAGTGTAGTGTTTATTTTTTAATTTAAGTAATTAAAACTGCAAAATTACTTTTATTTTGGTGGACATTCGATTCAACTAACATCAAACGCATCGCTGTTTTGAACCTTATTTCTTGCGCCATTGTAAAATACCAAAAAAAATGCTTCTTGTCGCTCCATTCTACGTGAATACACCCTAGGGTCGGCTTCCAGCCTTACCAGATACAGCTGAATACCAGTATTTTACATGGAGCAACTTCCTATATGACCTCCACAACCCAGTAAAAGAAATACATACAGCATTTGAAATGGTTAGCCATGAAAACTTTATGGAAACTGTTCTACAAGAGTCTCGTCGAGACTGTCCGCGCGAGCCTTAACAGGAAAAATTCGATTAACAATCCCTACTTGTGCTATCTACAATCAGTCGACTGTATCGTAACGTGGCTTATCTTGTTATCTACCTATGTGTGGGGTGGTGGGCCACTCGTCGACACCATCTGCTGTGTGATAACATGACAGGAACCCTCAAAAGCTATTGTATCTTAATCTAATAAAAATTGCTAGATTCAGCTACTTTTTACACGCTTTATATTAGCTTCACTTGTATGTTTGTTTGTAAGTTTGTATGTAACCGACTCCTTTGAGCGCGATTTTGACCCACTTTAAACGGTCAGATTTCATTGAAACTTTGTAAACTTGTCGAGGACCGATGACAATTCAATAATTTTAAAAAAAATTGAGAAAAATGAAAAAAAAAACACAAAAACAAAAACTGAAAAATTGAAAATAAATAATAGTTTAAAAAACTAAAAAACACGCTTTAAAAACCAAACTAGAAAAGGAGAAGTTAATTTAATTCAATTAAAAAGCGTGGGGTGCTTGACATTAATTGATTATAAAAATACCTCAAAAAGCACCCGACGCTTTTTAATTGAATTAAATTATTTTCTCCTTTTTTAGTTTGGTTTTTAAAGCGTGTTTTTTAGTTTTTTAAACGTATTATTTATTCAGTTAGAGCAGACTATAATGTCCCCACTGTTGGGAAACAGGCCTCCTCTCTGTGGCCCAGAGCGGGTTGATAGATGTAACATGTATTTGATGTTTTTGGTTCTAGGACATGCCGGTTTCCTCACGATGTTTTCCTTCACAGTTTTGAGAGCAGTGGTGATGAAATAATTTTCAAAAAATTAAGCGCCTTTCGAGGTTCGGACCTACGACCCGCGGTCATTATTGATGATGATGATGATGATGGGACTCCCTTTTCCGCACGTAGACTCCCATTCGGTCCATTGTGCGTGGGGATTCTGGCTAACAAAGCCAGCCTAGCTCCGCCCAAAAGCACAGAAGCTTCCTGGGAGCTTCACAGGCTTCGGGGAGCGACCTCACTGTTCCGAGGATTTCTTCACGTTGAGAAGCCACGGCCTCGCATTCCAGGATGACGTGGGCGGCTGATTCCTCGGCGTCAAGGCAGCCTCTGCAAAGCGGGCTGTCTGTGGCGCCTATATTATGAAGATGTTTGTTAAGGGGGTTATGGCCCGTAATTGTTCCTATGATTATTCTAAGGTTATTTCTACTCAGCCGCGGTCATTATTATTACTGGGCCACCACTGAGAGCAGACTAAATCACCTTATTTACAAAAAAAATATACTAATAATAAAAAAAAACGTTTGAAACAAAAAACAGCTAAAATATGCTACATAAAACACACTAAGTAAAGTCTTAAGTTTTTCAACCACTGCAAGCTACGACCTGGAGGAGCGATAAAATATAGCATCATTAAACACAGAAATCGTCTATCTATGCACAATGGTTCGCCAGGTGTCACCGCCACCCTCACTGAATCTATCATAGCGCTATCAAAGTGCTTCCATTGGTTGTGTAAAAAATTAAGTATGTGCTCCTGTGTTAAAATAATGGTTCAGTACTGTGTTTTTATAAGCATTATTTTTTATTGTTATTGTTTTGATTTTTACTTGGAACTTGTATAAATTGGCAGCGTGTATGTTGCTGACATATTTTTGGAGTTAAATTGTGTATTTCAATTTGAATACAAAAATGTTCTTTGTGTATTGTATGGTAATATTATTTTGCGAAAAGAATACTTGAACAGTAAATAATGCGACAATGTAAAGTTTCAGTTTTATTCGAGACAATAAGTCTCGTCTACATTTTTTATTTCAATGCAAAAACGCGTCAGCTGATTTCGTTTAAAAACTGTAAAAAAGTATTCAAAAATTTTACTCACCCAAAAAAATTCCGCATTTTTTCCCCCATTTAAAATTTAGTAGCCCATGAATTATGACGACCACCGCAGGGCAAAACGCTCCCCTCTTTAAACCACCAATAAAAAAGCATAAAGTTTAAACCAGGAAAAAAGCTACACAGTACCATGAAGGGAATTAAAGGTCCTTCCGTAGACGGAACCCTAAAAAAAACCCCTCCTGCGCTATTACAGATAAGAAGATGTAAATTACTCTTGGAGGGTGTTAAAACGAATTTGCTGAAGCGTTCCTCTTGAACAAAATTGATGTTTTGGAGGCATGATCGAAGATCAGGCCTCTCAGGTGCTAACAGCCGGTTTACTTATCAGCGCTTAGTCCAACAAGGACCCAATAAACGCGGCGGAATTACTTAATTTTCTTGCTTGTGTAAGAACTTCTTAAGTAAGACATAAATAGATTTACTAACGGTCCAAAACTTGAGCACGGTGGTGTACTCCTAAGCACGAAGTCCGTAGTTTCGGCTGAAGTTACGGGCGTTTCCTACTCTGCATCACTTACGGTCATAAGATTAGTGAGGGGCCACAACTTTGAATGAATGACAACACGATTTGACAGTTGTCCATACTCCCGATATGTATTTGCTAGTACGAAACATTGAATTTGGCGCTTGTTTTGACGGATCAACTACTTTCGGACGGGCCCATATCTTCGTCGACTGACTTAGAGAGTAGACCCCAGAATCTGTTGCTCCCATTTTATACTGTTGAAGAAATTAATTGCTTAGACCAGCCCCCGAATTCTGAAAGCATGAACAACTAATCTGCATTCAAAGCTGTTAGCAATCATTCCTAAGTTTTTTTTATCAGTCTTTTTCGAATTTATCTTAAATATAGTCTATGTCAATAAAATTGAGCAAATATGTAAACAACCAGGTCACTAACCCGACTATAGACGGTTTCAATTTACATATAGTATCACCACTTTATTACACTGATAATCAAAATAGAAATACATGATACCGAATCACTCCACTAGACAAATATCAGATCTACAGCCCTGATCAAGCATTAGTGTGGACACAGAATAGATAGAAACAGAAGGTTGACTCAATGTAACAAGTGGAAACAGGCGCAAGCACACATCGGCGATCTCAAATAAATGCCAGTCGCCTCTGCACTTGCACTTGCTGTACGTGATGCATATCTAAGTGTGCGAACGTTTTCACTCGTTGTTTCAGGCGGGCATCACACTTCCGCTCGGAAACCAGCAACGTAACCGCAATAGTAGCGCTATTACTTGTCCGTTGTACAACAAGCGAAACTGTCTGTTGTAACGTACACATTTGGTTATGATTGTATCTCTTTCCCGCATGATTCGCCATTCTAATCGGAAGTCGGGTTAAGAAGCGAAAATTATTTTTGTTAATAAAATGGATGTTGTTTTTACGGAAAAACGAATCCAAAAGGTCGGAAGTAGACCTATTCTGTATTTACTAAGTCGTAAAAGATGACATTTTGTATTGATTGCTATGATTCAGCTGACTCTCATGATGTCCCGCTACTCGAATCATGACATAATGTAGTTACGTTTCGCAGCGGAATTCGTTAAGCGTTTTCGCATCATTAGTTTCGCGTAGGATGTGTGCTAAGGCTCTGAAGCCGACCCTCTGTCCCTATCTATTCTGTGTGAACTAAGCTAGATATAGGAGATATACAAGCCCCACACTTCGATATATCAACAATGGGCGCTTTGTTCGTTTATCGATTCTACACAGTGGGACACATTGCGCTGGGGTGGACAAAATTGCCGTTTGTGAAGGATGAGATTATTTCATATAGATGTGTTGTAGTCATGTAGGGTTTTATGGCCTTTGATTTGGTAACAATGTGGGAATGGTATGAAGTATTTCGATTAGATTTTTGACATTGAGGGTGGGAAATTTCGAGTTACGATACTCTATTCATCACGCCTAATCCCTATATTTTGCATTTTATGTTTAAGTCCCATGTAAGAGGGAGGAGCCTATTCCAACTAACCGAGGATGAATCTAGAGTCTGGGCTGTTACTGTAAAATAACAGACAAAAAAAAAATATAAACATGTCGAATTGATAATCTCCTTCTTTTTGAAGTCGGTTAAAAAACCGGATAACACTGCCAGACCTGGGAATCGAACACAGGAACTCACGCAGTTCATTTAAGTTGTCATAGAATTCAAATAATTTAGGTTTCTAAATGATTGTACAGACCGCAGCACATCAAGCTATCCCAATCTGTCAAATTTTCCCAATTGAAAATGAACCTTTAACTATTTGTAATAGGGTTGAAAATCTATCAAAGAAATTTGACAGATTGGGGTAGCTCGATGTGCTGGCTTCTGTACATTATGCTTTTAGACTTCATAAGACCTTTATGTACCGTGTATGTTACGTCTATTTGCAGGAAAAAAAAAATTGAATCATTAGGGGCAAAAAAATACATTTTGTCTGTTCGAGCGTGTTATACAAAAACTATTAAACTGTTTTTAATGGGTCTTTCCCTTTTACAAATGGATGTCCACAAGTTTCAATAAAAACACCAACTCTTAATCAATATCCAATGCATTTTGACATCTAATCTATTTGCAGAAAACACATAATGTTAATAACTTTTTTGCAATCGTACTAATGAGCTTAGGCTCAATCAGACAAGCGCAACGCGACTTTAGTAGACCAATTTCTATGAAAACTTCGTGAGCAGTGATGGTCTAGTGGTAACGGCCGTGACACACAAGTGCTAGTTGTAGATTCGAACCCAGATAAGGGCTTTACTTTGTTTCAATTATTTCATCACCACTGCTCTCAAAACGGTGAAGGAAAACATCGTGAGGAAACGGGCATGTCCTAGAACCAATATACGAAGATATTTGACATCTACCAACCCGCACTGGGCCCGTTTGGTTGATAACAGCCCACTCTCTCTCACCGAGAGACCAGGGCCTCAAGTCTGCTATTACAATAGTGTCAGAATGGTCTATCATTGATTTCATAATTTTTGATTTTGACAAGTTTGGTAATCTACTAATAAAATGGCGTCATTATGACTTTCCAATGGTCAGCCACTGACACTCCATTGAAAGAAATGGCATTTATTGGTAATCTCGTACATCATGACAAATGAATGACTGACTTAATTTACGAACTTCCTACTACTTTAGATTGCATAAAACAATAGTAAATAATATGTAAAAATATATATAAATGAAATCTGGCATGAATAAATGTTCAAATTTAGTACCTAGTAGTTTTTCGAAAAACATTTCTACTAACGAGTTTTATAAAAATGGCTATACGAAAATGCCATTATAACACAATTCTATTACGAGACCATTGACTGACCAATGATCGACCATTATGAATTTAGCAGATTACCAACTTTTAGCAAAATGACAAATGAATGACAATGGAATCGTGTTGGAATGACGAATTTATAAAAATAGCAGACTAAGGCCCCTGTGACCCTGCAGTAGGGACATAATAACAACTATGTTGAAGTATGTTGGGGTCGGTTTCCAGCCTAACCGGTTGTGGAACATTATGGACTGAAAACATGCGATGAGGATGGCTTCAATAAGGTGGAGAGAAAGAAGAGGAAGCCTAGTTATCGCCACCAGTGTGGGACGGCGCTGACAGGTTCTAACATGCTGCTACGTCCTGCAATACCGACGACGCTCCTACGTGTCCCGTTTGCACCACTCTACGAAGACTGAGGACATCGTAGAGTACATACGGGTTAAGACCAACTGGACCTTGAGGGTGGAGATGTGGGTGCGTTATAACACCAATTTCAAGTCGGTTATGGTGCGCGTTCCGACTCACCATTTGGTGACCTTCCTCAAGGAAGAGTTTTGACCGAAAGGTGTGCTGTATCGGCGTTTCCGCTGCCAGCTACGCGACACCTCGCAGCGTAATACGACGCCGTCACTTCGTGTGTAGTAGTTTTAAAATTTGTTTTATAAAATATGTATTAGTTTATAGTTATTGTTTTATATTTATATATGTATTGTGTTTTATGGGCCATAGTTGCCTGAAATAAACGACAAATAAATAAATTATGCTTTATGAAAATTTCTTAAAAATTGTTCTACCAGAACTACAACGCGCCTGTTTGCGGGGAGCCTTATACCTCTGAAATCTATACTAAAACCAGATGAAATTATTACCCATCAATCTTCATTGATACATTTACATAACTATTAAAGTGAATTATTAAGTTATTATGTACTGAAATTGCTAATAACACACCGTATAGCAGCCGGTAGGTATATACCTACTAATTTGTATAATTTCATGCTCTCTAATTTGGCCCGAACGTCTTTGAATATCATTATTGTCTCAGGTTTCTATAATTCAATTGCACAGTGGTCTCAACCATTAGCAATGTGTAGACAAAATAATTTTGCATTTATGGTAAAGTTAGTCAACTTACGTAATAAAATTGCGGCGGAATTTTATCGCGCATTTTGATTTTCAACTCTCAGTGTTGTACCGAGCATAGAGAATCTAACAGAGTGCAGCGACAGTGAGTCTTAGCGCGTCGAAAAAACACAGTGTTCGATTTTCGACCCTCGGTGCTAAACAGTACGTTGTAAATCCAGTGCCCGATAAAATCCTGCCACGATATTTTTACGTCAGTATGAACCTTTACTTAATTTAGGGTCGATCTTACCTCCCGGGCCGCGGCAGACACAGGTTGGATACCTAAGGCACTCTAAATAAATTACTTTGGCTACTCCGTACGAAATTTATTTGGAAACTTCCCCACGTTACACGGTGAATGATTAAACAAGAGAACAAGTTGCGTTAATAAAACTGCTTGTTTCTGAATTGTTTGGAGTTCGTCGAAGAAAGTTTCTTAAGAATTTCAGCTTAGTAGATGAAATACACGTTACGCGCGAACGTTTACCGTTAGTGTACAACGAGTTTTAATTACACATTAACATACATACATAAACTTACTTACTTTTTCCCATCCCATAGGAAAAAAAATCAAAAGTCATTAATTCAAATAAGGCTGAGAGTCAGCATTTTTTGAACGTCAAAATTACATATGACAGTCCCTCAAAACGCCCTTCACCACTTCCTAGTGCTTTAGCTGGGAAGAAGAAGTAGCGCAACAAACTCCATAGCAGCACAGCTGTCTGTTAAGTTAGAAGAACTTGACTCGAAGAGAGACACTAAAGAACGCCACCTGCAACGATTCTTACATACTCCCTTTGCTTCGTGTATGTTTATACATCTGGTCATACACGCGTGTGCGTAAGTAGGTAAGTACTCGAAACTAGGGCTAGTTCCGAGTACTACGCACCTGATCTTTCTGAAGAACTTCACCAATAAAGTCAGTATTTGTTTTCGGGCGTCCCCTTCAGGCGTTTCTACTTCAGGGCGGAGGCCTTTCATTTATCGTCTCAACATGACCAAACCATCTAAGCATACCTTTTTAAATTTTTGTCACTACATCAAGTCGAGTCCAGTTTTAATTATATTTGAAAAATATAACTTTGAGAAGAAATTGCAAGCGCCCGATAAAGTAACAATGGTGAAGCTGCAGAGGTCCGGGATACCTGATTTTATATAACAAAGGGTCTATAGAATTAATTGTATTCAAGGCGTGATTTTAATGAACAGAAGAATCGAATGGATTCTAGAGTAACTTGTTTCATAGATAGAAAATATTTTCCTTTTTATCGTTGAAAAGTTTATACCAAAAATTCAAGTTGATGACGACAAGTGGGACTGTAAACGTCTAAATATATGTCTCCGTGCTACCGGCGCACTGTGGGTGCAAACAGCCGATAGCGCGGACAAAAAGATTCCACCGCATTGTGGCCGCGACACAATGGCACGCCACGAGAAAGGAGAACTTGTAATTACTATTTTCCTACGGGCGCCTTTTCAGGGGTTTTATATTTCAGAAAAATGGAATATACGTGAGGCAAGCCACTTCTTTGTTGAGCCGTCTCGTATCTTCGGCATACATCACAGCCAAACGAATGAGAGCTACAACGAAAGGCTAATCTACACCCTAATTGTCTAACTCAGTATCACGCATAATCTGATGTAATCCATTACTTCATGTGTTTGAAAAATTTGTCAACTCAAACATTTAAATAACGCAACAAATGTGGTTGAACTGTCAAAATAAAAGCTATTGCTACTGTTAGTGTGTTTCGCAATTACCTCGCTGACTTGTATTCTCCTTGTTACATTAATATTTGTGACCCAAATAACTCTTTGTTCAAATCCCTACAACATTTAACGCTGAAATGGCTACAATTTAAAGCGGAAATTCAGAATATAGATGTGACATTAACTGCCTAATTAAGTAAACAAAACGACCTGCCTGACAAATCACTTTTATATGTAGCCAACTCATAACGTTTTGTTAAACAAATAATTCATGATTTCTAGATATGTTAATCGTTATTTATTAACGGATAAAACTAGATTAGTATGATAAAGACATTAAATTATGTAACCCCACTCCGTAAGATCTAAAGCAATCGAAATCTTCTCCAAAGATGGCCGTATTATTACAGAAATTGCTAGGTATAAGCTATTAGCATCGAACATAATGGTCATTGGTTGGTGTAATCTCATAAAAGGATCGGCCACAAATGTAGCCAGTGAACCCCTCAATATTTACTGGAATAAAGTGTTCTTCAAAGAGCAAATGACAAGAATGAGTCGATGTAAGGAGCGAGTGAGAGGCCACGCAGGCTATTTACCTCCATGGCACATCTGTAATTACTGTATAGCGTATACGAGAGTTAAAATATCCCGTCGCTTACTTGGAATTTTGTCCACACAACTTCAGCGTAAGTGCCACTAGGCGGCGAGCGATTATCAACTGTATTCGCTTTAATGAACCGCGTCCGCACACTGCGCCCCTGTTAAGAAACTTTTCATAGTTTCATAGTTACACTAACTAGTTCGTAGTGATAATTAAATACGAAGCATTGAAACGAAACCTTTGAGAGTTTCTAGTGTCCTTTTGTTTTTATGAATGAGAGAGGTCAACAGGGGCCTACTGGCCACGAACAAAAAACCGCTGGCTACTTATTACCAATAAAATTTTGAGCGAGATCTCCTAAGTGGCATTTAAGTGTCAGTCAACTGGTGTTTAGGCCGTTTTGCGTTCGGAGGTGTGCGACCGGCCCGAGGCGGACTGGTTTTAACCGAAGCCGGTTGGACAAAGTGTAGCGACTTAGTAAGTCGGTATGGATACTCCTTTGTGGGCGCATTCCGATAGATACGGGCCCCGCCAGACTGAAATGTGGATAATGAAGAGCGCTTATTGTGATTTGTGTGGCATCCGAGTTGGGAACTAGATTGCAGTTCGTCCTGTTTAGTATCAAGAGATCGGTAGATTTATGCTCTCATACACGTCTTTAGCATCGCTGATGCGAATAAATATTGCTTTGAAGACTTTAAATTGCAGTTTGTTGCGTAAAAAAACGTTACAAGTTTCTGAAAAACATTGCGGAGGTTTTTTTTTGTTTTTTTTTTTGAGATGGTGTTGTGGTTTGTATCTCAAGTTATACCGGATTTTAAAAGCCCCGAACACGCGAGGTTACGGCCAAATTCGGCAGTTTTACGGCCCCCAGATAGGGTTATTTATACCGGGAGTCTTATTTAATAACGTTATCGGAATCGCTGTGTCGTTAAATCCATTAATGCTTGTCTTACCTGTATATTTCGGATGTTTTAAAAGATATATATGCCTTGGATTTTGTTTTTTACCGCTGTTAAGTTCTTTAATGGTTTAATATAACAACGTTGTAATATACATTAAGAGAATCTTGTTTTAATACCAAAGGGAATTAAACACTTTATATAAATCTGGCTGCGAGATTCTTTAAACAAAAGCCGATCAACATACTTCTATTAGAATAAAAGTAAGTCCTGAAAGTAGTTTATTCATAATTCGCTTCGAATTCATTTAATTGAGTCGATTTCAGTAACTTCTAATATAGGTATTTTTTTATATGTATTTTGCTATACGTACCGCCGATTGAGCGAAAGGAAATTCAGTTATACAGAGTGTCCGGTATTTAATAGATAACCTTGAAATGGTTCATGGTAGAAAAAACATATATTTTTATCTGTAAAAAAAAACTAAAAAAAAAGCGAACTTCCGAAAAAACACTACAAAGTGAAAAATTACTTTAATTTAGGATGTCGATGTCTTTGGATATGTATTTTAATTTTTTTGTCACCGCCTTCTGAAATTAAAAGTTATTTTTCACTTTGTAGTGTTTTTTCGGAAGTCGGTTGTTTTTTTTACAGATTAAATACAAACAAAAACGTTTTAACGATGAGATGATTTAAAGAACGACCATTAGTTCTACCATGAACCATTTCAAGGTTGTCCATTAATTACAGGACACCCCTAGATCATAATACCCAATTTTAAATGCACAAAGTATTGCTAGGTTCAACATGGTTTCCTTGTAATAATAATTGCTACGCAGCTTCAAAAAAAAAAAAAAACAGTTTTTGTTGTTAACTCGATACTCTAACTGGGGTCTTACGTTTACATGTTTTATTAGAAAGACAAAAGACACTAAGAAACAGTCAATTCAAGATACTCCAATTCTAAAAACTTTCAATCCGATCAAATCATTCACCATTCAACAATATTATAATCTGTAGCTTCTCACCACAGACAAGCAAAGTATTCAACACGTCCACAAGTCTGTCAGTAGCCACATAACACATCATAATATCTCATATCCTGTTATTCCGACTTCCTTCTATGTCGTAATACAATTTACTGTAATCATATTAGTTAGTAATGACATCAACACACTGATCCATTTAGCCATGCTTTTGTTTTGTACACTTATATTCTGGTTGAAAGATTTGTTTGGGAAGATATTTTTGAATAGATTGACTTTTGGGGTACTTTCGTAATACACTAACAGTAGTAATGACTTTCATTTTTAACCGACTTCAAAAAGGAGGAGGTTATCAATTCGTCGGAACCTTTTTTTTTTTTTGTTTTTTTTTTTTTTTATGTATGTTCCCCGATTTCTCGAAGTTGGCTGGACCGATTTGGATTTTGTTTTTTTTGTTTGAAAGGGTATACTTCCCAGGTGGTCCCATGATCATCAAGTCAGGATCTGATGATGGGAACCTGGATAAATAGAGAGAACTCTTCAAATTTTATAGGCACACGAAGCGATTTAGCTATTTTTTGGAAGAGTACTTTCTCGGAGTGGTCTCATTTCAATTTGGTGAAGATTTGATGAAGAACTTTGGAGATAGGCAACGGAACTCCTCAATAAATGATAGCAAATGGACTGGGATTGCTGAAATCTCATGTCTGCCTATTGCTACACCAGTTCATAACATAACATCACGCCGGTATGCTGTGAAGGGGTAAGCACATGTGAACCACTAAAAAGTGAAAAATAAAAACTTTTTCCAAAAAAAAAACAACCGACTTCCACAAAACACTACAAAGTGAAAAATAACTTCAATTTCGGAAGGCGGTGATAAAAAATTCAAATACAGCTCCAAAGACACCGACTTCCGAAATTGAAGTTATTTTTCACTTTGTAGTGTTTTGTGGAAGTCGGTTGTTTTGACATTTCAACAACATTAATTGCGGTATTAACGTTCTTGAGCGGACAAATTTTTCGAACATAATATGAAGCAAATTCGATTCTGATTATTAATTAGTGTGTTCCGCAATTAGGGTGCTATTTGTAAGCTCATATTTGGGTATTTGAAACTCAGTTTTGATACTATATTTAACATGAAATCACATCTTTGATAGATTTTCATCTTTATAACTTAAGCATAAGGTTCATGTTCAATTGGGAAAATTTTACAGTTTGGGGTAGCTTGAAGTGCTGGCGATTGTACTAAAAGCTAAAAAAATAATTCGGTACGTCCTAGGTACCAGTCCTCACACCACTTTCCTCATCAATCTAGGGCATTGATCAGACAAAAAAAAAATGAAAATCTATCAATGAAATTTGACAGTCTGTATACCCACATTTCGCCAGTTATGTTAGGTTCCATGTAGCGAGCGTATTTTAATATTGTCATCAACCGGGCTCAAATACAGACTCCGGGCTTCTACGGAGAAATCCAGAAAAACAACCAATAACACTTTGCCCAATCTTGGAAACGAACCCAGAACCCATGCTCATTAGTAGCGCTTGCCACAACTAGACCAACGAGGTAGTACATTATATTTGTTAAAGAAATTGCTTCCTATTTCAGCGGAACCATTTGGCTGTAGGTAATAGATGCTGCCGCGAAGTTTCCAGAATCTAGACTCCTGGAGTTGAAGCCCTAAACTGGAACTCCTTCCTCCACGTTCGAGTTAATTTTAGGAATTGTTTTCTCTTAAAACTTTCGTCGAAAAATCTTGATTACTGCTCCTACAACGCCTCTAGCAGTTTCTTTGTAACCAGACAATTTTAAACGAAACATATCGTGAACAAAATCTTAGAAAAGGAATTTGATATGCAACTTAACATCAAGTTTATCGTAAATCTATGAAAATATCCTTACAAAAAACTTATCTCGCATCTAAATACTGCCATTTATCTCGAAAAAGCAGGCCAAATCTTCAAAAAAATGGTGCAATGACCTCCTTAACATACTCTGCGCGTAACAGCATATTTTTTTTCACCCACTCTTTAGCCATACCATCCCATTCCATGGTGTTTAAACCCAGTGCACGTTACCATGCAGAACAATTGCGGTTTTATTTAAAATTCATGAGACGCAATATTATTTTGTCCATAAAATTATAATTTTGGTGGAATGGCCCACTGTGTTTGGTCGATTTGGGTTAGTGGTGGGGGCGCGCTAAGTCGACATTCACACGTACGTAATAAAACCGCGGCGTATTTTTTTTGGATTTTTAACCTTCGGTGTTGGAACGAGCATTGAGAATCCAACAGAGTGTCAGTGTGAGTCTCAGCGCGTTGAAAAAACATAGTGTTCGATTTACAACTCTCGGCCCTAAGCAGTGCCTTGAAAATCCAGTGCGCGTAAAATACCCGTCGCTATTTTATTACGTTTGAAGGAACGTGGGTTTACTGTTGCTAAGTAAGATGTAGTGATGTTCCGGATCAACTAGCTTCGTCTTTCCGACTCTTTGACAATTCAAAAGTGCCTGTAATTGGTTTATTTGAAATAAATGCTTTGAGTTTGATATCCGTATCCGCGGATATCCGTTAAATTTTTGACGCATTTTTTACCTTATTAATAATTCCAAATATAATTTGTTTTACTCGTACAACAAACAAACGTTACCTATGCTGCCCAGTGTCACACTAAACTACAAACAAAACAAAAGAAAGCCCCGCGCAACGCAAGTCGAAACATGATCTGTCACGAAAAGCGTCAAGTGGCGTCAACTATCGTTTCAAGGTCACGCGCACCGATACCGATTTAGTAAGAAAGTTAAGATCCGTATCCGTATCAGCGGATCTTGACGCCAATTATCCGTGTCCGCGGATATACATTTTTAATGATCCGGCACATCACTAGTAAGATGTAATCTTATTTGAAAGTGATTCTGAGTCGTCCTTCATGAGATTAGGATAGTCTCATTGTATTACTTTATTTAGTTTTCGAGACGTGATTACACACAGCATAACACGCATAATCAGCCTATGTTGTTTCCACTGCTGGGACACAGGCTTCCCCTCTGTGAAATGGAGTGGCCCGTAATCCACTATGCGGGCCCAATGCGGTTTGATAGATGTCACATGTCTTCGAATTTTTGGTTCTAGAACATGTCGGTTTCTTCACGATGTTATGATGACGCCACGTGGCCACCACTTGTCTCCTAAACAGATATTGGCCAAATAAAAAATTTAAAAAGTTGGATTTGTGCCCGGTTGATAGCAATAGGCCCCTATTAAATGGCACTTGAACATAAATGTGGGTATACGATACAACTCTGTCTTACCCCTCCGGGATTACAGACGTGATGATGTGAATTGACCGATTCCTACAATTTACGAACCGGGACCGTTATTGGTTAAATTAAAACTCTTGTATCTTTACCAATAATGAAGCAAGGACCTCATATAGCTTTGCATAGTAGACCCTCCCAAATGGAAGTAGCTATCACAGTTAAAATTAGCTAAGGAATCTATTTTATGCCCAGTTTTGCAATAAAAAATAATAGATTAAAAATATTTTTATACTCATTTAATATCAAGCACCCCACGCTTTTTTGAAATTATTTATTGCTTTTGTTGGTTTGTTTTTGAATATATTATTTATTTTAAATTTTTTAGTTCTGCTACTAAAGGGTGATTTAACAGTTTTTTTTTTCTTTTTTTTTGAAACTATTGAATTGTCATCGGTCTTCGATAAGTATACAAAGTTTAAATGAAATCTAACCGTTTGAAGTGGGTCAAAATCAAGTCCAAAGGAGTCGGTTACAAACAAACATACAGGAATAAAAGCGTGTTCAAAATGCTACCATATAATACGATCCGTTTTAATTTATAGTAACCGGGTATAGGAAAACGTCTTATTTCGACAAGAACGAGCCACATACATCAGCTTTTTTATTACTTCATTTCGAACACAAGTCCTGGTGACACCAATTCGCCTATCACCATTTAAACTAGGTATAACTTGTTCACCCAAATTGGAACGAGGGGCACATAAATATAACGAGAAGTCCAGTTTAACTGCACTATTATCGCCGGGATATATTTTGTTTTAACACGGTGCCATTAAAATTATGAGCTGCATAAGCGATAAATAATGTAGTTAACAGCTAATGCCGAATAATGGCTTGTGACAACTGCATATTAGTTTTAATGTGAGTATTAAATCGTGATATTGTGTTTCTCTGTTGTCCAAGATGGCTGATTATGTTCTAATTTTGTTTTTTGATTTAGGGCTGATGTCAATTTGACATAATTTATACAAAAGCTGTCACACCGCAATATTTATTCCTCAGATCGGATTATTGAAATATCAGCCCTTAAGGGGAACCTAGTCGCGGGCTCGAACACACTGGTGGGCCTGGCTAAAAATTACGCTGTCTCACCAGGCTTCGTATCCGACAGAGATAGTATCAGTGATGAGCAGTTAGACGCTAGTCTACAGTTCTACACGCACAAAGTTATTGAGTGAGATGCAGGATCATTTATAGTAAAAAAATCGCGAAAAAATTAAGAAAACTCCTTTGGAAGATCGGGTTTTATGAAAAAGCCAATGCATAAATTAATAGTCAATAAAGTTTATTGAACTTTTCGATAATTGTACTTTGTCGGTACGGACTTGAGTTTGGACATTTTATACATCTTTTATACACGCTCAAAGTTAAGTAAAATTTGCAAGAAAAACTAATTTTTGTTGGCTCCTTACTTTTTTAATGGATTTTTATTTTAGTATTCTGTTTCCGTACAGACAATAGTAATAATGAGACAAAACGATATCATATTTTACTTTGGATGTGCCATGCCAGACAGTGGAGTAAAACACTCCCGAAGTTTGTATGGAAAAAATGTAGACTAGGTTCACCTTAATGAGATTGTTTAATTTGCATTTATTTTAATTTTAGTTCTATTATTATAGTATAATATTAATCTTGGTAGATGTCAGTGCATTAAAAAAAATTGGTTCTACCGGCATGTCCTAGACATGCCGGTTTTGTCACGATGTTTTCCTTCACCGTTTTGAAAGCAGTGGTGATGAAATAATAAACACAAAGTAAATGGGTTCGAGGTTCATAAGTCAAGGCTACCACTGCTAACTTATTTGACTGTAAATATCCAACAAAAATCTTCCTCAAAAGCGAAATTATCTATCACTTCTATTTTATGTAGCATTGTAGTCAAAAACAATAAAACACTAGAACATGAACAGAATTGTTTTTTCCCCAGCGTCGCGATCAAGGCACACTGTGCATTATATTTTATCGTTACCGATTCGCGCAGGGTTTTATTGCTCAGCGTCTTGCTGGCTAATATTGCCATGTTTATTGTCCATTGTTGTTTTCGATCGTAGGAAGGTACAGCGAAAGAGTTCTAAACCAGCTTTGTATAGCATTTGACGATTTTGCATTAAGACTTCGAGAAGTGTAAAATAGTAATAAATTTTGATGTGTAGAGAAAGATTCACGAAAGGCTATAAAATTAGATATATTGTGGACTTAACTAACTAATTTCCTAACTTAACATCACGCCTAGTGTCTCCGAAAGGCTATGCAGAGTTGTATCTATAGTATTCACACATTTCTCCAGTTATGTCTAAGTCTCATGTAAGGGGGCGTTCATTAATTACGTGAGGCGTTTTATATTTTGTTGCGCTACTTCTTCTTCCCAGCTAAAGCACTAGGAAGTGGTGAAGGGCGGGCGTTTTGGGGGGACTGTCTTATGTAATTTTATTTTGACGTTCAAAAAGAGCTGACTCTCAGCCTAGTTTGAATAAATGACTTTTGATTTTGATTTGCTGTAATCTTGTAATGGTCGATTATGGTGCAATTTAGTGTTCTGATAATTTGGCTTTCATTGCTTTTGAGTGGGTTGAAATTTATTATTTGTGTATTTTTTTTACTGAATGCACAGTCACTGAATTAAATTTGATAAATGAACTGTTTGTTTTCTATTAATTAAATTAAATTTTATTCGAAAACATCTATCGGTTTGTTACTAAACGTAACCTATATCCGACGACTCTGGTTACTTATCTCTTTTGGTGACCGTACATGCTGTTTCTAGTATCCACCTAAACACAGGAAGGCGTTACAAATTGATAACATTATCATTGCTCAAACAATGAAAAAATAAAACTTTAGCATAAAAAAGATAATAGCTCAAACTCCCAGTCCGCAGTATATAATTGCTACAACCAGAATTATTACTAAAAAATAACTGCGAGAAACAAAAAAAAACACCAGTTGTTTGTTCCCACGTATTTAAACTCCATCAGACAAGCTTCTAATACTTCTGACATTGCCATGAACCACACAAACATACTAACACATTGTATTTCATTACTCCTTCCTTTTCTTGAACACGCCGTAATACAAATCGACATGGGTATTAAAATAGTAAGAAACAATCACGGTCTTCTATACATCCGTCCCTTTCACTCGCACGCAATAAAAAAGAGATTGCAATACTTTATAGCCCGGTGATCGCGAGACAAGATCGGTGCAGCCAAAAAACATTTATTACACGCCATCAATTTTTATAAACCCGTGTAACGTGACACCGGGCAACAAATGAATGTGTTCAAGACAACCGAAATGCGTGTCCGACCGCACAGTGGGCCGAATAGTGATGTTACATGGTCATAACATTTTTTTCTCCGATAACCACAGATTTATTCATTCGTTACAGTTTTTTATGTAAAACTTTAACGTAAAACGATCGTTAAATAAATTACGAGGTATTAATTGAGGATTTTTAATTTTTGTACTAAAAGCGTAAAAATAGTGGCGGCAGCCGGTCGTGGACGCCGTTTTTTGCCATTTTACCCCTTCCTTGGCTGTTAACGCGAACAATTTAATGAGAAACTGTAATAAAGTGATATTATAATAGTTCTCTTTAATAATAATGGCGGCGACAAAATAAAAGACTTAAACTTAAATTCTCTGCTACGTTAGGGCTTGTACACAAAACTGCGATGCGACGTCGCATCGTACAAAACAAATATTCTGCAGTATATTTTCACGATACCTACTTCATAAAATGTTTCTATTTCATCCTGTCTTGCATTATCTATGAACAAAATATCAATTTCAAACACTAATTTTGCTAGTCTCGTACTAGCAAAATTAGTGTTTGAAATGGATGGATGGATCGGAATTAATTATTTGGATTACGCGCCGCGCCGTACGATGCGACGTCGAATCGCAGTTTTGTGTACAAGCCCTTAGCCTACATTTAAAACCTAAACACACAAATATACAGTTAGTCCTCCGTTCTCATGTTAACACAAACCCTTCAACATCTGCAGCATTTAATAACATGGCACAATCGTAAACATTCCGATTAACCGTCACAATAATTTAGAGCCCACTAAACCTTAGCCTACTCTATTCAAAATTTCCCACAAATGCTTTAACATCCTTACAATTCGATGGCAACTAAGGCCGCAACTTGGTCAGTCATAAAACTTGAGCATAAAACCGTAATGGTGCAATTACAGGGTTAATTAGCGAAGCTGAGGCGTTTGTCAGCCAGAGTTTTACGGTTTACGTGACTGAATTCGATGGACGCCATGTCAGAACAAGTTGGTCACGTGGTGTATTTATTTTTGGGGCGAGGGCACGGAATTAATTACGAAGGGATTAGGTAGATATTTTTTCCGGAAAAATCCGATAGAAAATCAAGATAAACAGCTGTTGAAGGCAATAGAGTTTGGTATTTTGTTTTTTTTTTGTCTGTCTTAATAAAAGTGTTTACTAGGACATGTAATGTCAACTTTTTTTCTGAGTAACTTAATCCTAACTTAGTCGTCAGAATTTGGATTAAAACAATAAACTCAAGCATTCAAGGACTAGGCCGGTTGCTGTAACTTCAGTAATTTTGAAAATCATTTCTTAATTTAGCCTAACTTAGATTGTCTTGAACTCTAATTACCATATAAAGTAGACAGAATGGCTTTAATTGACAAAGTTAACAACAAAACATTTAAAGTAATCATTAAGCACTGTCAAACTTAACTTAAAGCTAACTTAGCACACGCGCAAACTTAAACTTCAATCATATTTAATTAAACAACTAACTTCGTGCATTATTTCTCGAAATTACAGAAAATATAGTGCTTTTGCTACCACGTTTAATAATTTCTTAAAAACCGGAGTTCCTAAGACATTTAATTAAGTTAAGTAGGTTGAGGGAGGATGTGAGGAGTCATTTCTTGTCGTTATGAGAGGAACGTGGACTCATGTGAAGGACTAGAGAACGCCCTTTTTCTTGTATCACTCGTTAAAATGGAGTTTTAAACGTGTTACCTCGAGTTAAGTTGACGTAACTTTAGGAAATATTTTTGCTGCAAATTTTGGTAAGATGGGATTTGTGACACTGGGCAGAGTGTGACTTAAATTGTATTTATTTTAAGAGTATTTGTTTTATCGTTGATAATTATGTTTTGCAATTCGTAACTAAAAATAAAACTTTATTTAGACCGAGTAAGATAACTTAGTTGTATCAATACTTTTTATCTGTAAAAAACATTTTTGTAACATATCTTTTTTTTTTGTTTTCCTTTGGAAAAGTTGTTTTTTATTTGTAGATATTTTTTTATCGTTGATATAATAATGTCTTAGTTTAGTAATTAACTAGTAATAAATCTTAATGAGACTAACTAAGATACTATGTTGTATATTTTTTTTATCTGTTTCAAATATTAAAAAAAAAATGTTTTTTATTTGTAATTTTTTAACGTTGATATAATTATGTTTTACTTTCGTAATTAACTAGTAATAAATCTTTATTTAGACTTACTAAGATAATATGTCGTATCCATATGTTTTATCTGTGTCAAATATTTACACACGGTTTTTTCCATGCAAACTCAAACTAAACTCAAAGCATTTATTTAAATTAAACCATTTACAGGCACTTTTGAATTGTCAAAAAGTCGATCAGCTGGAAAGTTGAAGCTAGTTGCCCATTCCAAAACGTAGATCTCTATGGAGAAGAACGGGCAAGAAACTCCATGGACACTCTTTAAATCAAGTTGGATATTACAAAATCTTGGGAACATTATTATTGTTGCTTCTATAATATATGTGAGAACAATGTAAAAAAAAAAACAATTCCAAATATAAGTTTAAAAATAAGCCCAGGAATAAGCCCGTTCACGAACTTGACGCGTGGATCAGCACCATCCAGCTCAACCATTTTGTAAGGAACCGAATGATCCAACACACGCGCCACCATCAGTGAGACATTTAAGTGAGCATGACATACTCTTAACTGCCACGCTTTTTCAAGTCAACGTTCATCAAAACATCACAATAAATGGATGCATGGTACTCACATTTACAAAATTTACACAAAATGCTTCTAAATTATACAAAAGCATAGTTTGCAATGTATTTGAGATATTAATAAAATTTGATTTCCTAAAAGAAAGAATAACATTTAACCGGTACAGTACCGCTGGCCCAGTTAAGGGGTCATTACAATAGATAATTAATTGTGTCTCAGTAGCCGGTAGTTGATCAGGGGCCCAAGTCTGCTATTTTTATACATTCGTCATTCCAACACGATCCCATTGTCATTAATTTGTCATTTTGCTAAAAGTTCGTAATCTGCTAAATTCATAATGGTCCATCATTGGTCGGTCAATGGTGTCGTAATAGAATTGTGTTATAATAGCATTTTCGTATTGCCATTATTATAAAACACGTTAGTAGAAATGATTTTCGAAAAACTACTACTAAATTTGAACCTTTATTCATGCCAGATTTCATTTATATATATTTTTACATATTATTTATTAGTGTTTTAAGCAATCTAAAGTAGTAGGAAGTTCGTAAATTATGTCAGTCATTCATTTGTCATTATGTACGAGATTACCAATAAATGCCATTTCTTTCAATGGAATGTCAGTGGCTGACCATTGGAAAGTCATAATGACGCCATTTTATTAGTAGACTACCAAACTTGTCAAAATCAACAATTATGAAATCAATGATAGACCATTCTGACACTATTGTAATAGCAGACTTGAGGCCCAGTTGTACCTATATTGAAGAATTCAATAAAATAACACTTGGTTCAGTAATATTCGTGCATATTCGTGTTGCTTTTATGTCAGTTTACCTTCAAGCACAAAGTATAGCATGCTAGAATATAAACTACCTTTGTAGTTTCAAAGCCTTATTAATTATTTGTGAGTACTTTGCTTGTAAGCATGTTATGTTATATAATCTACACTTTGGTATAATGCTCTTATCATTTTACACTATACTTAGCAACAAAATAGCAACAAAATATTATGATTTCCCGTTAAGTTTGTGATCGTAACAAAGTAACTTAATATCCGTGGATTTAATGGAAAATTGGAAATATAAAGAAAAATTAAGACGATTTGCTTTTGATGTCAAAAATGTTTTGACAGTTCAATTTAAAACAGGTTTTATTAGGTACGGTTATTGGCTGGGTTATTTTTTTTTTAAGATTTTATTCAGTGATAATATCTATACAATGCAAGACTTACTGTTTTTGTGAGAGAAAAAAAAACTGTCGAATTGAGAACATCCTCCTTTTCAAGCGGTAAAAAAAATCTAGTTCTAAAACAAACTCGCGATCGCACAGGGCGCACATCGATTCGACTCGGCGATAAAACTCAGCACAATTTGCTGCAATCAATTCGCTTCGCTTTAGCAACGCTGTGGGGCACTAGGCTTATGACGATTATATTGCAAGAAAGTTGGTTTCGTCCTACATATTGTACACACTGCTACACATCAAGCTATACATTTCCAGTATAAGCTGATCTCGCATTGTATACGATTTCCGTACAGTGCGAGATGAGCGTAAACTGGAAATGTATAGCTTCATGTATAGCCGTGCGCTGTGATAATTTTGAATTCAGAACAGTCCGTTCACCCTTATTTTACTTAGTTTTTTCGTCACTATCAAAATCAAAGAGATCTTTGTTCTCGTTACTATAAGGTTGCTTTTGAGTTTCTACCACTAACAAATTTGTCAATATCACAGTGATCTTTATGGTTCTTACAATAAGGTTGCTGTTGGGTTGCTGCTGTCAGAGGTAAAATAACTGTGAACGAATTGAACATCTAGGTATCTAACTCCACTCAGGGCGATGGCCTCTCTTTCCTTGTTCCACACAATTCTGTCTTTTGCTAGTGCCAGCCAATCCTTTCGGTAGAAGTCCGTCATAATCTGTTTCATTTTGACAGTTCAACAATATTCATTACGTTATTCACGTTGTTGATCAGACACATTTTTCGAACATATGAAGCAATGGTTTAGCAATCTGTTTCAAAATTATTCTTATGATTGATCGTACGTTACGCAATTAGGGTGCAGCTCGACCTGCCATCTTCACCTAGGCCTGCTGATAAATAAAAACTTCGTCATCATCATTTTAATCAAAAAACTTCCACTGCTGGACATAGTGCTTTTCGTATCCAGCAGATTCTTGATAAGAGCTTACCTACAAAAAAACTTTTTCCAAAAAAAAAACAACCGGCTTCCAAAAAAACACTACAAAGTGAAAAATAACTTTAATTTCGGAAGTCGGTGTCTTTGGTGCTGTATTTGAATTTTTTGCCACCGCCTTCCGAAATTAAAGTTATTTTTCACTTTGTAGTGTTTTTTTGGAAGTCGGTTGTTTTTTTTTTTGGAAAAAGTTTTTATTTCTCACTTTTTAGTGGTTCACATGTGCTTACCCCTTCACAGCATACCGGCGTGATGTTATGTTATGAACTGGTGTAAGCAATAGACAGAGATGAGATTTCAGCAATCCCAGTCCATTTGCTATCATTTATTGAGGAGTTCCGTTGCCTATCACCAAATTTCTTCATCAAATCTTCACCAAATTGAAATGAAATCACTACGAGAAAGTACTCTTCCAAAAAATACCTAAATCGCTTTGGGTGCCTATAAAATTTGAAGAGTTCTCTCTATTTCTCCAGGATCCCATCATCAGATCCTGACTTGATGATCATGGGACCACCTGGGAAGTATACCCTTTCAAACAAAAAAAAAACAAAATCCAAATCGGTCCAGCCATCTTCGAGTAATCGGGGAACATACATAAAAAATAATAAAAAATAAAAAGTTCCGACGAATTGATAACCTCCTCCTTTTTGAAGTCGGTTAAAAATGTATATCCTAATTAATAAATAATGGACTACGCAAAAAGCAACTTTGCCTTTATGAGGTTGCAAAATAATAAAAATCAGGTAATGTTTCTTTTGACATGTGCCAGAAAAAAATATATCTAGAATCTTATCTCATATAGCATTCTCAGAAAGGATTGGGTACCTAAACCTAATTCTTTAGCAAGAAAAAAGTAAAAAATATGACTTCGTGTGACTCTAGTTTTTATTTACTTCGCACGACGTCACATAATATCGAGTTTTCTTTATCGTATGTAAGTTTAATATAAATGTATTACGCGTAAATCTTCAGGAATTAATTCCCTAAATGTTGATAAAAACCGCGTCAAACTCTGTTGCGAGGCTTAGAAGTACAACACGGTCACACTGTTATCACATTACCTACCACAGAGGGTCTACTCTATGAGCACGAAAATCGTAATTTCGTTCGATGCTACGGGCTTTTTCAACTCCATATCACATAAGATTACATTGGAGCCCGAACTAGGAACGGATGAAAACCTGATTTGACAATTCTCCCTACTCTCGGTACTGTGTTTTTTCTCGTTCGAAAAAAAATAATTTGTCATTGGTTTTGTCGGATCAAATAGTTTCGGACGGGCCCGTATCTTCGTTGACGGACTAAAGAGAGTAGACCCTCTGGCACCAGCGATCCACTACCAAAAATCGTTAGCTATTTCTTGTGATATTGTTTGTATTTTTTGGCTTGTGGTGAGAAATAAACACTTTTTATTATTTATTATAGCATAGCCAGTCTATAATGTTCCCACTGCTGGGGCACAGGCCTCCTCTCTGTGTGAGGGAATGGGCCAAAGTCCACCATGTGGACCCAATGCGTATTAGTAGATTTCATGTCTTCTAAATTTTGGTTCCAAGACATGCCGGTTTCCTCACGATGTTTTCCTTGAGTAGTGGTCATCATCATCATCATTTCAGCCGAAAGACGCCCACTGCTGGACATAGGCCTCCCCCTAAAGGGAGCATTTTGCCATAATCGCCACGCTTGGCAGGCGGGTTGGCGATCGCAGTATGGTGGTAAAATGCATAGAGAACGCTGCTGCCCATTCTCTAGTAAGTCCCTTAGTCGCCTTCTACGACACGCACGGGAAGAAATGGGATGGTGCTATTCTTTTACTTCCGGCACCACATGGATCAGTGCTCTCAAGTGGTGTGTGTGTGAGTAGTGGTGATGAAATTAAATACATAAAGTGCCTGGGTTTGAACCCACGACCTTACAGCTCGTAAGTCAGGGCTGTTACCATTGGGTCACCACTGCTTCCAACAATGGACAAATACGAAAAGCGTCTTCAATCCCTACTTTCCTACTAATATTATACTTAAATGCTAAAGTAACTCTGTCTGTCTGTTACGCTTTCACGCCTAAACCGCTGAACCTGTCGTCATGAAATTTGGCAGAGATATAGCCTGTGACCGCAGTGTCTCAAGACGAAAGTCTTCGACCAGTGTGTGTTGCCAGTGATGACATATGGAACCGAAACGTGGTCGCTCACAATGGGCCTCATAAGAAGGTTTAAAGTCACCCAAAGGGCAATGGAGAGGGCTATGCTTGGAGTTTCCCTGCGTGATCGAATCAGGAATGAGGAGATCCGCAGGAGAACCAAGGTAACCGACATAGCCCTAAGAATTGCCAAACTTAAGTGGCAGTGGGCAGGGCACATTGCTCGCAGAACAGATGGCCGATGGGGTCGAAAAGTTCTGGAGTGGCGACCGCGCACCGGAAGACGTAAAGTTGGAAGGCCTCCCACAAGGTGGACCGATGACCTTGTGAGGGCCGCAGGAGTCCGCAGGATGCGGGAAGCACAGAACCGGTCGAAGTGGCGGAGCTTGGGGGAGGCCTATGTCCAGCAGTGGACGTCCTTCGGCTGAAATGATGATGATGATGATGGAGAAGGACAAAGGCTACTTTTTTACGCGATAACCGACAACCACGCAGGCGGAGCCGCGGGCAAAAGGTAGTTTAAAATATAAATGGATTCGCAGTCGTTTTTATTGAATTACCCGGATCTGAACATTGAGAATGAAGCTCTAACTTATCATTAAGATACAATCTCAACGTAGATTTTAATTTAACTTTTAATTGACTTCTTTAATCGCATTGTTAGACAAATTCGCTGTAAATGTTTTCGTGTCTGACAGCCATAATCCTTTAGGTTTGCAGTCAGACCCACAGACTATTTTACATATTCAATTACATTATGTGTAAGATTCTACAGACGATAGTTCAGGGTATTTTGATTCGTTCACTGTAGCATAATCGGGCTATAAAGTTCCCACTGCTGGGAGTGGCCTCCTCGCTTCGAGCGGTAGTGGGCTAGAGGTGGTCGTTGAATCAATAAACTGTTTTTTTTTAACGACTTTTCATTCGTCTACGAGATAACTGTCAACGCACAAGACGCAATAGTTGAATAGTCATTATTTTATTCAGTTCCAAATAAAACCAGTTGAAAATAAAATGCTGTTAATTTACGTCAATGGCTCAACGGATTATCTCACTATAATTTTATTAATTTCTGAGACACAACTAGTATGCGAAACGAATACTTCGGAACGATACCGAACATCATTATCAAATTAGGTAATTATTATTTGCAACAAAATTGTCAATGATTGAAAACGTTGATATAAATTGACGTTAAGCGCGCTTCAACATTCATAATTTAACAGCTTTTTTAACCTGTTGACCATTGATGAAACCGTCAATGACCCACCTCTAGAGTGGGCTATAATCCACCACGCGGGCCCAGTACAGGTTGGTAGATGTCAAATGTCTTCGAAATTTTGGTTCTAGGTCATGCCTGTCTCCTCACGATATTTTCCTTTACCATTTTGAGCGCAATGGTGATATGATAAAGTTAATTAAACTTTTTCTACTTGAAAGCGAGGCATTTGCATGGCTACTTTGTATGTGTGCATTTTATGTGTTTTTTCTTTGTAATGTGCGTTTTGTTTGTGCGAAATAAACAATTTTTCTTTCTGGAACACCACTGCTCATTTTAATTCTTGTCATTTGTTTTAATTTAAAAACAGGATCGGCAGCTTCTTCATGTTTCTAAGCGAATCATTCTCTCTCAATTTTTGTCTTTATCCTTTTCAATTTACCGAAGCTCTGTAACAATATATTAATATCAAGACGTCACCAAACATTTGCTCCAGCTTTAGCACCAAGCTCCAAAATTGGAGCATCTTGAGATAACGCCCTACTATTGTATGCGTCGCATCGACGTAGGCCTTCGGCCATCGTATTAATTACTCCTATCTCAGAGGCATGTACAGCCAATTGGAGCCAATTAGACGTAGAACTACCACCAGTTAAGGAGAACAGGAGTTGGCAGGATTACGGCTGGGTTAAGGAGCTTCTCGATTTCGCCGGGTTATGGACGTGAGGACTTAATTGGTGTTGAGATTAAATTGATCGAGTGGGAAATGACGGGTCATATTTGGAGCGATTGCAGCGTTTGATAGTGATGGCGCGACAGTCTTTGTTGGTTTGAATTGCTGAGCATTTTAATGCGATGAGATTAATTGTGTCTTTGCTAACTGGAGCAGTTTATTTAAAGTTTAAAGTGAGTTGCAAGAACGCAGTCACATGAGTTATAAAGTAGCGCCCCGCGTTTTCACTCGCTTAAGACTCGATCTCGTAGAAAAATATCGGCATAAAAAGTTGATTTTGTGTTATTCCAGGTTATAAAAATCTGTGTGCTGAATTTAATCCCAAACCGTTCAGTAGTTTTTGCATGAATGAATAAAAACATCCAAATTCTTTCATTGATATTAGTAGGATTAGTTTCATAGAAATTCTGTATGTGATCATTTCTATAAAGATTTTAGATAGACGATAAAAAAGGCACATTTTACTGCACTAGTAACCAATATAACTGCATGAGTCATCATACAATTAAATGTTGGTAATTTATTAAAATCATGACCATAATTCATTTGAAATCAGCAAAACAGGTGACCAAAACGTGGTCAAAAACCAATCATGTGGTCTCAACAAAAACACCGCAATACTGACCACACTTTATTTACCCAACGATTGAATTCAAAGTCCAGTACAAGAAATCCCACGAGATTTATAACAGATAGCTAACAGAGAATAGATAGATACAGAAGTTTGGCTTCATACAATGGACAGAAACGCGTACTTACGGCACATCTCAAACTCATCATTGTCTTATTCTTAGGCCCGGTATCCACCAAAGCGGAGACGAGAGATGTGTTTTGAATAACCAATCAGATTTAGTTATTTCCACATCTCCTCTCCGCTTAGCTTCGGTGGAAATGGATCAAGCGGAGATGTCTCATTTTTCTATAGAATTTTATGCCACAAGCGAGCAAGCGGCGTGGCAGAGCGGAGATGTGTGAAGTCGGGCGGACAGACGACGCCCGCGCTCGCGCGCCCTGTTCCCCGCTGCTTTCTCCCCCCGCGCCTCGCAAATTAAAAGCGTTATAAATTAAGATATAACTTTTGTAACGACATGGCATCTTCCTTCCGTAGACAGCACTTGACTGATTTCGAGCTCTCACAGCTCACATCTCCGCTGCGCACAGCTTACATTTCCTCTCCGCTACGCATCTCCTCTCCGCTTTGGTAGGAATAACCTGCCAGCTTCGCAGCACATCTTCTCTCTTCTCCTTTCCTCTCCGCTTTGGTGGATACCAGACCTTATCTCAATTAATTTGGGGTCGCCGCAACATATCTTCTTCTTGCATATTTCTCTATTAGTCCTCATCTCGGAATTCACCCCCTTTTTAGCCATAATTAATCTTTCACACAGTCCATCCATCGTTTCTTTGGTTTCCCCTACTCTTATAGCCATCCGCATTCATACCAAAAACTTTCCTCACGACATTTTCCTCATTCCTCCACATCACATGCCATCCGACGTCACCGATTCCACACAAGTTTTGCTTACCCTGCAAGCTATATCTGTAACCCCGGCTCTTTTCCGGTTAATTTCAATTATGATTTTATCCTTCAAAGGAACTCCGAGCGTATCCCACTCCGCCCTGAAAGACCTTCAATCATATCGGCAAGCGTAGCGTGAGACGCCATCAGCTAGATGGACCGACGATCTTAAGAATATGGCTGGGACAGATGCAGAAGGCAGAGGTCAGGGTGTCGTGGCGCAGCCTTGAGAGGCCTATGTCTAGCAGACACAACTTTTCAGTCACAACGTTTCACTTTGCACATCTCAAACAAATGACAGTCGCGCTCGCAAGTGCGCTTGCACTCGCTGTACGTGGAGCATGTCTATGTGTGCGTGCGTTTTCGCTCATTGTAAGGAACCAACCTTCTGTACCCTATCTATTCTATGCTACACTGCAAGTGAAGTTATGATGACAACCTGCTAACGTGTTCGGACGGGGTCGTCCTGTGACATTAGTTTATAGTACAGGTAAAACAATGCCGCTATTTATTATTGTCCAACCGCACAGTGCGATGAACGGTGGACAAAAAATGTGATTTAGATTTAGAGCAAGTTGGAGTGGAATTAGATTGGCGGAGTCGGAATGAAATTGTTGGAAAAGTTTGCTGGATAGACTTGTGTTTTAAAGTGAAAATGTCTTTTGGTGTCCGATAAATGTCAAAGTGATTTTCCCGGGTGATGGCAAGTGGTTGGCCGGGGTATTACATGTGAAAATGTGGGCGCTCTATAGATACACCTTCTGCTTAACCCTTTTGAGAAACAATGCGTCATATTATGTGATTTTAGAAGTAGTTTGGTAAAAGCTTGATTATCCGACAAAACTTAGTAAATTTGATTTTAAGGTACTTTGTAAAGTATACCAACAGAAACTTTAAATGACATTTACAAAGTTTTGACTTTAAAACGACTTTAAATTATATTTCTTCCTTCCCTGAATACTTTGGTTTTCAAATACCGAGGCTCAAACATCGTAACAACTTAAATCCCTTGCCCAACAATAGACCAATTACAAATTGATTCTAAACCTTCACAAAATAACAATTTAATTTATATTCAAAACTTCATCCGGAAACGTTTAGTGTTTTTGTTAAAAGCAATTTTTCATTATAATTACTTGTAAAATATTTATGGGGCATTGTGAATAGTTTTTATGCCTCCCGAGGCAAGGCACTGGGCTGAAGAAATAATTGTATAATTTATGTGTTGTAATTTTGTCCAGAGCACTTTGAGATTTATATATACCACTGTGCGGTGAACGTATGATTTGTAACTGTGTGTTTGAAGGCTATTTAACTTGAACGTTTGATGGAATCGTGGTGTTGTGTTGGTTAGGTGATTTAGTGTTTAATTGTTTGTTTCTTACTAATATATTTTGTTTTGAAATATTTCACCGGTTAGTTAGAATGGTATTAAATTGAGTGGGTACACAGTTTTAAGGCTTCCGCAGACCAGCGCGACGCGACTCTAGTAGATAAATTTTCGAGAAGTTTTCATATAAATTGTTCTATTAAAGTCGCGTCGCATCTGTCTGTGGGAGCCTTTATTGTAACTTTAGGGCTGTCTTGGGTTCGAGTCACCATGGTCAGGTAAAGTGTTAATGGAGTTCTCCATCAGGAATATGTCAGTAGCAGTCTGTCTGGATCTGTGCCTGGTTATTCGCAATAGGCTCCCCCTTCTTTTTCATGGGATTTAAACATAACTAGCGAAATAATGATTCACATTGAGATACACGTCTGCCCACCACTTTGGGAAAAGTACAGGCATGATGTTATATTTTGTTCGTTGATAAAATATTCCCTTCGAAATATTAGGTCTTTACCTATGAAATTGCCGTTTTGCAGTACTGGCCATTTCAAATAAAAATATTTTTTGTTTGGGTAAGAATTCTAATTTCAAATTAATTTTATTTTAAAAACATGGATTTTTTTTTCCAAAAGTAGTCATTTGTTTATTGATTAGTGTTACATTTTCATCGCATTTCAATCTTTTTCGTCATCATGGATACGTTAAAAATTCGAGTAATTATGGAATATGAGTACCGTCGTGGCAGCAACGCGGCACAAGCGGCACGCAACATCAACGACGTTTACGGAGCTAACACTACAAACCAACGCACCACCTGTTATTGGTTTGCTCGCTTCCGTTCTGGAAATTTCGACCTGAAAAATGAACCTCGCGGTCGTCCGAAGACTTTGGTCGACAATGACGAATTAAAGGCGATTGTGGAAGCTGATGATACACAATCTACGGCTGAATTAGCAGCAGCTTTCGACGTTAGCGTCAAAACAATATTAGTCCATTTGCGTCAAATTGGCAAGGTAAAAAAGCTTGACAAATGGGTGCCCCACGAACTCAATGATCGTCAGCGCGAAGTACGCGTCGAGACGTGCCTTGCACTGCTCAACAGACACACAAATGAAGGAATTTTGAACCGCATTGTTACCTGCGATGAAAAATGGATTCTGTTTGATAACCGCAAGCGCTCAGCAAGTTGGTTGGATCCTGTTTCAGCACCTAAACAATGCCCTAAACGAAAACTTACCCCTAGAAAAGTGATGGTCACTGTTTGGTGGTCTAGCGCCGGTGTGATTCATCACAGCTTCGTACCAAACGGGGTGAGCATTACTGCAGATGTGTACTGTGAAGAACTGAACACAATGATGGAGAAGCTGGCACATCTCCAACCAGCATTGGTCAATCGCTCGTCTCCACTGCTCCTGCACGACAACGCGCGACCTCATACTGCACAGCAGACGGTCTCCAAGTTGCTAGAACTGGGGTTGGAAGCTCTCCGTCATCCGCCCTACTCACCAGACCTTGCGCCTACAGTCTACTACTTTTTCCAGAATTTGGATAACTTCTTGGCGGGAAAAAAATTCAATACCCGAGAGGCAGTACAAAATACCTTTGAAGAATTTGTTGCCTCCCGTCCAGCTGATTTCTTTAAGAAGGGCATCAATAAACTGCCACTGCGATGGCAAAGATGCATTGATTGCATGGGTGATTACTTCGATTAATACAAAATAAAAAATACATGAAAAAAATTCGTTTAAATTTTTTCATACAAAACGGCAATTTCATAGGTAAAGACCTATTATTTAACCGTTCAGCCAGAAGAATTAAAGACTGTAAGAATGAAATGTTAGTATACGATATAATAGTTTTTATTGTATTTATTGCTTCCTTTATTTATCTCAGTCATGGTCGGTGGTTTTGCATACTTTCGATTCCACGATGCTCTAGTTTTTGTTGCTTGATGGTAAATATTTAAATAATGCTTTTACCACGCTCCGTGGGCAGATTCGTTCAGCTTTAGTTTGTACCGGTAGTCTAACTGACCAGTGATACCGTTAGGCCTTAAAAATATTGTGTTGACCCTTTATTATCATTTCATATTATGCGATAGAACGGCTTATTAGCAGAGATGGGCCGAATGTGGTTTGAACCGAATCCGAACTTCGGCCGAACATTCGGTTAAAATCAAAACGAATCGAACTTTGGTTCAGTGCCCTAAAAATACTTGATGAAAATGAATGTTTAGTTTGTGAACCAAAAACGTGTTTTTTTTTTCAATTTACGAATTGTATTCAGATGTTTGTTAGAAAAATACTAAGCTTATTTAATTTTTGTAATAGTATGTCTAATTAATTAGGCAGAGATTTTCAAAAATAATAAGAAGAACTGATTTAATTTAAGGTTTACATTTACAATGTTCCTAACTAATATAAGTGACCATGAGTGAGTAAAAGACAATTTTATTTTACAGTAATGCTATACTCTAATTCTATTAAATTTCAGTCAAAATAGTGTAAGTAGGTATTATTTTTCTTGTGCCGAATGTTCGGCATCTGAACCGAAGTTCGGTTCAAGCTGCCGAAATTCGGTTGAACCGAATGTGAACCGAATTTCGGCCCATCCCTACTTATTAGTCGACTCGCACGAATCGGGCGAATCGTCACTTTTAATTAATATTACATTTTAAATAGCGACTCGCACGAAGTTGATTTATTTGTGGGCGAATGGACAATTCCTGAATTTTTTATTAGGCAACTGGCACGCTTTGATAAAAAGTTTAAGGAAACAACGAAAAGTAAAGGAAAATGTACCTACACTAATTTTATTACATACTAGCTGCTACCCGCGGCTCCGGCCGCATCAATGTTGACAATTATCTGGAACAGATTTCTCTGGTCCAAGAAATAAACATTTTCGTACAAACTTCCAACCCTATTACATCCTTTATGGGGAGAGTTTCCTAAAATCCTGTTCATAGTCCACTTCTGTACCAAATTTCATCTTCGTAAGTCTAGTAGTTTTTCAGATTTCGTGTTTAATCAGTGAGTGAATGAATGGGTGACCTTTCGCTTTTATATTCTATATAGATAAAATACAAAACGTGCCATCTGCCTAATACGAATTTCTTTAGCCCGCATAAATTAACTTCTACAGAAAATATTGAATTAGGTATTTAAAATTGTTGATTCGCCCGATTCAGACGAGATTTTTAGTGCGAGTCGAGTAATAAGCCTCTAGTTCTATCAACTAGAGGATAATTATTTAGAGAATCTAATTTTGATTAAGAAATGACAGTCACACGGTTCGTTCGATCAGGTGATAATTAGACAACTTGAACAAATCCGCAACAAACATCATAGTTTACCTGCAGGTATTTGACATTTCGCCTTTTTAGTTCAAACGTTATTCCAATCTTGATAATAAATAATAATTTAACAGATTTGAAATAAGAACACAATTAATAATAATTGCGTGTTCGAGTCGCGTGGTTTGCTACAAATGTACAGGAAATTCCTTTATTTATTACTGCTAATAGGTATTCTTTGACGTTTATTAAACAAATGAGCTTACACCCTGTATGTGCACGATCGCGTTTGTTGGGAAAAAGAGCAAATAATAAAATAAATGACGGGACACGCTATTTACTGTTTTTCTAATTGATACGAGTATTTTTTTCAGGGTTCCGTACTCATAAATTGCTTAGTCTTTTTCTATGTTTGGGTCGATTTCCAGTCTAACTAGATGCAGGTGAATAAAAGTATTTTATACTAGCTGTGCCCGCGACTTCTTCCGCGCGGAATAGTTATTTTTATATTATTAATAAAACTTCTGAAATAAAAGTAGCATAAGTTACTCCTTATTATATCAGTTATCTGCCAGTGATAGTCCCGTCAAAATCGGTATTCATATTCATTTAGTAAAAAGCGGTTATTTTAATATTACAAACAGACTCTCCAATTTTATTTGTATGTATGTATAGATGGAGTGAATGCCTATCTAACCTATACATCCCGAAGAAATGCCGAAACAAACTCAGAGCCACTAATTAATTAATTAACTGTAATGGTACCAAATATCAATTGTAAATGAAACCATTCGTATAATTACAGTTATTGTTTTACTATTTTTAGTAGCATGGAAGTAATAAATTGGTATTCGGTTGATAATTATATTTTAACCACAGCAACGTGTATCATGTCTGCCATTTTAAAGTTATGTTCACACTTGTCAAAATAATGGTGTGACCTTTTCTAATACTTGATGCAGATAACATTCAAAACGTTCTAATTGCCATAAACCTACGTATTTCTGGAATTGTAGATTCGCCCACAACTTATTTATTTTTTTAAATTCACCCGATTTGGGCGAGTGAATTCGTGCGAATACTACGAATCGACTAATAACCCTTTAAGCTTCGCTAATTTTACTTGGTACTAGTTAACTAATTAACCACCCCACCGGAAGTTGTAGGTACTCTGTTGCACTTACAATTATGTACTGCTTACTATTATTTTAAAGAAGGGTAGTTTATAAGGGCGACGCCGGTTGAGAGTGTCATACATTTATAATTTTTATGAATATTTTCTGTCATTTATACTTCGCTTAAGTTGGTTAAATATGTCTGAAAATATAAAAATATAGCTATTACATTATTGCAGTATGAATTTAAAAAAATCAGTGGTGACACACGTACGGACAGACAGACGTACAAGAGAGTGATCTTATAAGGGTTCTTTTTTTACCTTTTGAGGTAGGGAACCCTAAATAGGACATAATTTGTTAAACATAACTTAATGCTATACCTACAAAAAAGAATTATGAAAAACTAATTGGGATAAAGGCAGCAGACTTAGCACGACGCTTTCTATTTCTACGAAGAATAGACAGTTCTTTTTCTATACAAAGTCACATTTCGATTCCCCATTTTTGACATCGCATCGTAGATATCCTTCTACAATCTGTCATTTTGTCTTTCATTTCGAACGATCTTTGTCTAGGTCCTTTTATATGTAGACTATTTCAGAAGAATATTTCTTCCCAAACTGTCAAAAACACTCTGACAACAAACTTTCTACTCGACGGCCACAAAGTATACGATTATCTACAAAATCATGATTCGTTTAGAACGCATAACTGTGATAATTAATAGAAGAACATAGCTATTTTCTCCTATTGTACATCATTTAGTTAATAGTCATGTCTATTCTTCCGTCGACAAATCGGTGCTCGTGCTAGGCCTGCAGGAGTATGATAGTAATAACATATTATGTCATACTTACAAATAACTAAACTTTTTAAAGAAAAAAATAGTTTATCCAAGACATGTTCTTCTCGTGAATACAGAATGCAATTTATAATCATAATATTTAATTCCAAATGCAGGGTTAGATAGTCATGAATAATCATATTGATACTTTTGAATATTCAATTTAATACGGGATTTGCATAATTATGAATTGATTATGTACTTATTTATACCTATATCTTTGCAATTCAAATAAATTTACCTCAGAACTCAGCATACTAAGTATTTTGTTAATATGCATTTTGCTGTAAGAACTTGTGATCCAAAGGCGTACCCATTATTTTGACGAGTCTTTAAAAAAAAGTCAAGAGTTTTTCATCATAACATCACGCCTATATTGCACAAAGGGTTAAGCAGAGCTGACACACACCTACATCGCTATTTGTGTTGAACTCCCATGTAATAGGGGCGAGCCTATTGTCATCAAATGGGCACACATCCATCCTCTAGGCTGCTGCTTCATACCAATAACACTGCCTGACCCAGGAATCAAACGCAAGACTTCATGCTCAGCGGTTACCCTTTGAGAATAAGGGTTATTTTATTTCTTCTTGCACTGTTCAATGTTCTGGTTAGAATTTTAACAGAGGAATCATCTATTATTATCAATAAAAACATGTTCACGTAAAAGCCTGTTTACATGATATCGTGTGAAAAGCTACTAAAAGTAAATTATATATATAGGAGCAAGTCATACGACAACCTGTGATTTCACCCGCATCTAAATTGGTATTGAGTGGTGGTACAAGTTAGAAGAGAGAGCGGTGCGCGGGTGACGCGTCGATGTACCCGGTATTATTTATTTTCCAGAGCGATTTCAATCGAAAAAAAAGAGCGTATTTTCCTAGAATTGCAATCTACATTGCTTCAAAAGAGACGAATATCACTTAGTCATTTCAACTTGCGCGCATTATTATTAAATAAAAATCATAATATAAGTATTTGTATAATATAAACTAAATAAATAAAATGTATTAATTTGTAGAATTCCACAGATCCTTGTCGGTTCCAGCACCCTAATTGCGTAACACGCGATTAATCATAATCGGTTTAATTTTGACAGTTCAAAAATATTCATTGCGTTCTTTACTTTGTTGAGCAGACACATTTTTCGAACATATGAAGCAATGGTTTAGCCATCTGCTTCAAAACGAAACAAATTATGATGAATCGTGAGTTACGCAATTAGGGTGCTGGTATGTAGTACTCCAACGACCAGAAACCAATTAGGATCTGAGAAATTGTTTACAGATTTGTTTTTACCGGCAAATATCTTTTTTTTTTTGCGTTCGTGATAGTACTAACAACATACCAAATTCTTCTGCTAAGCGGCGTTTGAATGTCTGGGAATAACAGGCACATTAGACATTCCATGTCTCTGGGGCGGCTTTTGCGATGGTTCTTTTATAGCTGATGGTCAACTCGACACTTATTATCATGATAACTTATCGCCCAATAACACAGAAAGCAGGCAATGGGCAGAGCACGTTGCTCGCAGAACAGATTCGAGACTGGCGACTGCGTATTGGAATATGTAGCGTTGGAAGGCCTTACACGAGGTGAACCGATGGCCTTGTAAAGTCCGCAAGATGCGAGAAGTACAGATGCGGTCGAAGTGGCGATGCTTGGGGGATGTCTATGCAAAGGACGTCTCTCAGCTGAAATGATGATGATGATGATGAACGCAGAAAACTTGTAACTTGTGCCGTAGTTGAATTGAGCCATGAACAAGGAGTCATCAACGTAAATATAATTAGATTCGGTAGTATGCTAAAAATATTGGTTGCATTATGAATTACATTACAGAAGCTGGAGTATTTTTATCTATTGACATAATCTACATTAATAGTACTAATAGTCTACAGAGGAAAGATTTGTATGCTTGAAACGAAACTCAAAAACTACTGTACCGATTTCAAAAAATCTTTCACCATTAGATTGCCACATTATACCTGAGTAACATTGTCTATATTTATTGCTAGAAATGATTAAACAATAAATGTCCACCCGTGCGAAGCTGGGACGGGCCGCTAGTAAGATTATAAATTGGTGGCCTAATTTTTTTGCACACTCCGTGTGTTTAATAACACAAGTGATGTTAAGATTTCAAAGACAGAGTTTTTAAATGTTCATACCGAGTAATTTTCCCCGACTATGATGAGCAAAGAAAGGGTAAATATTTTTGCAGACTTTTACTTAAATAGCTGACAAGGCTAATTTATGCTCAGCCAACTCAAAGAACTTTTCAAAGTGACATAATTTTCCACAATTTTCTTTTTTAACCTACTTTTTATGCAAAATAAAAATACACTAGACTGTTTTATATTTTTTAAACTAAACCTGTAACGCGAAAGTAATTTCATAATACGCTCATAACAATGTGCATTCAGCGTAAAGTGCGTGCAACGATGAACGACATCAAAGTGAACGAATGGACGAGCTGTGAACGAGTGACCGGGTGAATGATTCCACACGCTTCGCTGGAAGTGACCGGGATAAGTGCGGTCATTCGAACTTACGATGTTTAAACATTCGATTACTCGTTCCTGAGTTTACCCTGGATGAACTAAGAGATGAATAATAACAGGATGTCCTTGTATATGACAGGATTTATGTTTCCTGAAGAATAAATGTAAAAATAAATTTGACTTGAGTCTTCTGTTTAGATTATTTCAATGGCCAATGTAATTGGCTCTAGTAAGTGCCTGTCATTGGTGTTGACTTGATTTATTGATGTTTACCTCTTCTCTGATATTTTAGTGATGAATGATTGCCAACCACTTGTCTACATAAAATACGATAATTATAAGGCTTATCCGCATCCTCTCCACAGACTGGCTCACCTCCTATCTTGCACCGCATGGCTTGCCACCTGCACGCGTGAGGATCTAATGATTGCGTCAGCGAAAGGTATTCGGGTTGCTAAATTTTTGATCAAAAAAACTTAAAAAAACGATACCCATTATTATTTTTTTCGTGTTATTTTGCCATCGACATGCCAAAACGACTTCGCGCTTGATAAAGCAGCATTTAAATGTGCAGCTTTACATACATTATTATAGCTTTAAATACAGCTTTATATATATTAATTCATTGACAATCAATCCTCCCAGTTTAAGGCGGGGATTTCTTGAAAACGGTAAAAAAACGTGGTTTTTAAAACCAGGTAATTTTGAAAGTAAAAAAATATATAATATTTTCAAGTCTTTTTTGCATACTCAAAACATAATTAAACATGCTTTAATACATCAAAAAAATCATCAAAGTCACCTCTTAACTTTAAAAGCAGTTTATCCCTTCAGTAACAATTATAATTAAAAATGTACCATAAAATACCAAATACCAAACTGCATTCAGTGATGGATTATTTATTATTAAATAGTTAATATCTAATTTTATACGATTTTATTTGTATTTTGCCGACATACGCTTGCTAATTTATTATTCGAATTTATCACAACAGATTTTTAACCCGTATCGGATTGCAATAAGAACTATTGTCGCTCATAACGACACTATTTAAAGTTACCATGGCCTTAATAAATGAAGTTGTAGAGTCACAAGTCTCCACTTACGGCCTTAAAGGAAGTTATTTTAATACCAATTAATGAAAAGTATACCTACTAAAACATCCTTGATAGTTCATCAACACAAAATCTTAAAAACCAACCCAAAAAACCACAAATTAAAATTCTCTTTAATGCAATTTTTTTAAATAAACCATGTAACAGGTCAGTGTCCACGGGCCAAATAATCCGTGAGCGAATGAATGAGTGAGTGAACGAGTGAACGGCTGATTTATTTGCTCGAGCCGATCCCAGCGGAATGGTAGCCAATTGAGGGTAGAACAAAGCTTTGAATTACTGCTTATTTGGAATGCTTAAATAGACGTAGAGGAAAGCAGTGAATAGTGTTAATTTTTTTTCGAATGTGTTTTTTGGAGTTGATTTTTTGGCTTTTGCTTTTCAGCGGTGGGTGGTTAGTTGGAGGTGCTCAGTGAGCTAATATTAACTTTTTAGGTGTATCAGTATGACTTGTTGATGGTATTGGGACCTAGGCATTTTTTTTATATCCTTGGTCAAAAGAAAAGTAGGAAAATTAATGTTAGCTATCATCGTTTAAGCCAACAAATCAGTTTCATATTAAATTATTTATCAATGTCACCTTTGTAGTAAAGAAATTATAGAAAAATCTCTCGAAGAAAGCTTTAAACAAAGAAAGAAACAAAAATTGTTTATTCTTCACATTTCACAAACAAAACGCACATTACAAAAAAAAAAAAACATTAAATACACGAACAAAGTAGCCAAAAGCCTCGTTTCCAATTATTTGAAGTTCGTCAATTTTATCCATTGCTTAATGTCAGGGCCAGGGAGGGATCAGACAACATACTTACGTAAATGTTACGACACTGGCAAATGGTAACAAACAATTTTACAATTTCAATTCAATTTATTTCAGGAACAATTCACATTGTGTTTGAAAACATACATAATAAATAAATAAACAGGCTCATTAAAATTATAAACTAACGCATTCATAATACAATACAATCAATAACATACAAAATATATATTAAATTCCACTATCACTACAGCTATTACATACTAATATTACACAGTCTTACAATAACTAATATAAAAAAAATTAAAACGTGGATATGTCATCATCTGTCGAATACAAACATTTCTCCAATAGGAACGCTTTGAGTCTTCAAAACACAAACAATCAATCAAAACAAAAATAAGATGCCGCTAAATTGATAACTGCTTTTGTAACAATAACAATTAAGAGGGGACGGGGCCTGCGAGGAATTTGAAAAATAGGTATTTGAAGAAACTATTGCCGTCGTGCTGTCGGTAAGTCTGCCCCCGTAGTGTGTGATAAGCCCAGCTGCAGCTCAGACCGAAAATATCGCATTTTTTTTTACGAGATCGACGTTTCGTGTTCCCCTTTTTTCTCCTCGCAAACTGAGCCGATTCAATTATTTTTTACATTAACATTTTAAGAAAGAGTATGTTTAGGTTCCTATAATTTTTTTTTATGTAAAAATCTTTTCTTATTTGTCTGGTAGTCCTGCAATCAAGGCGGTAAAAATAGGCCATTTTTTGTAATTTTGGTTCGGTCATATTCTTTACTAATTAGTTGCTGAAAAAAGAAAATTACAGGGACGTGTTTACAGCAGACCTTGATTTTATGAAAAAAAAACATGTTCTAGAGGCATTATTCAGGAAGAAAAAAAGGGAACACATTTGTATGAAGAATCGCACGCCCTGTTCCCTCTTAAGGCGTGCGTCGTATCTGCGCAAGAAAACGGCGTTGCTCAGCAAAATGCAACCTATCGTCAACAGCGCTGATTTTCAGCAACTACCTCTCGAATAACCGAATGACGTCCGCTGTGTACCTAAGTGTTTATGAGCTCTCACGCAAACAACGGGAAAAGGACCACACAACACGACATAATTGCCATTAACAACTATCATTGTACAATTTAAAAAAAAACCTTCGGCCATTGACCAATTATCTTCCACCTACTATAACAATAATAAAAAAAAAGTTTACAACCTCTGATAAACATAACGGTGTCAATCTTAAACAGACTCGTTAAAAAAAGTCGAATGCTCTCAATGCTCGCTTAAAGTGGTAAGATTGTACAGTCGAGTTAATAAAACCTTAGTCAGTTTTCAAATTCATTCTGTTATCTCGTCCTTACACTTATCTACCTTTTGAAATTTGATGCTACCTCATTACGCGGACTACTCATTGACTGCATTTAAAACTATCTAATCACTTGAAAACAAAGGTCAAAATAGAAATAAACCTATGACTAATGTCTAGTTGACATCAATCTAAAACTTTTTTTATAGACTGTCCATATTATGGAATTTTATTAAAATCAAATCTCTTCTATTTAAGGAGAATGCGCTAGAGTATCCAGCGAAATTCAAAACTGTTTGACTGACAGAATGAATTTTTCATGAAATAGCCATTCAATAAGATTATACAGTAAGTGATTTTTATACCCTTCCAAATTTTTCAGGGTGATAGTACCCGTTAAATTGAACAACTTTCTCCAAGGAACATGGGTCGAAATATGAAAAAAAAAATCGACCTCCCATGCAAAATCAATAGTTAGCTGGTCAATTTTGTATGGGAGGTCCGATTTTTTTTTTTCATATTTCGACCCATGTTCCTTGGAGAAAGTTGTTCAATTTAACGGGTACTATCACCCTGAAAAATTTGGAAGGTGACTAAAAAATCAGCCCGTATATAAACTTAGAGAGTTGTGTTGCTGAATTTAAATAAATTAAAATTCTGTAAATACATACTTACGTGGTACGGTCGACAATTATATTTTGTTTAACATACAGTCTGACATTGACTTGCTAATTGCAAAAAACCTAAGAAAATTACAATTTCCCGGGCTAGCCTGGCGCTTCTCCCTTAAATGTCAGAGACACAATTTTCAATTATGAACCGAGTGTCATTCTATGACATTGACGTAATGACAATACTGAGTCAGTAAAGCAGATCCCTTAATGCACAGAGCATACAAAAATTTACCTTAAGGTGACGAATGTATTTTTTCAGTGACTGTAGAACAGTCAGCCCCAAAAAGATGTATACACGATTATGGAAACATTTTAACGTCTATACCCTTTGTTCCATATACAGGTACAAAACATAGTATGCAATTTACTTGACCAAAACCATGTAAACATTATGTCCGAAAATATCAATACATCTTTTTGGGACTGACTGTACGTACCTACGGTGCACAAAAAAGGCTATATTTACCCGGGAACTCCCGTCTCAATAGGTATTACACTCGAGATGTTCCTTACAAAAGAATCTTTTTCTCTTCCATGTTAAGTAGAGAGGTTTTTAGATAAGTACCGTCAGCAGGCAAACTTTAGATTGCGTTGTTTTATGGAATGTTTCTTGCTTCTGTTTTACTAATGATGTTTTTCTTTTTTGTTACAGGTAAGGAATGTCCGTTGAATTGAACTGGAGGGATTTATTTGGGGTCAACGTTATTGAACTGTAAGTTTTTTTTGGTGAATTATTTATAATTACTTCTAATTTTCAATCGGCTAATTCTTTTAGTAAGTACCTTGGTAATTGGTATGTAAATATATAAATCTTACAGTACCTTTAGACTCAAAACAATCTTTAGGCCATACATTTCTCGTCCCAAGCGACAATCGAATTCACGACCTTCCGCATTCAGTACAAACTTCACCACTGTACTGGCTTATATCCACTAGCTGTACCTATGTGGTAGTACACATAGCTACACATCAAGCATCACACTGTACGGAAATCCTATCCAATGCGAGATCAGCTTATACTGGAAATGTATAACAAGATGTGTAGCCGTGTGTACAAACAAAAACCCACATTTCCGTTTTTTTTTTATAAACTTCAGAATCTAGGTGTACGGCCAATTGGTCGTTTCCTATGGCTAGCCACTCTATTGAAAACCAGTACTCACACATGTAAAATCCTACACACAACACCAACATCAACTTACCCAATTTATTCTGCTAACTGTACTGCCATTCGTCTCGCCGAGGCAAGGGCTCGCTACTGAACAAAGGTAGCAGAAACCAATTTGTTACGTGATAATATGCCCCCCCCCCCTCTTCGATACGGAATGAACCGAGCCTACTCTTTGACAATAAAACGAACGTTTACTTACCTTGTTTTGCGTATGTGCGTTTTCATTGTATCTTGTAGCGCCATCTGCATCGCCACATGCAAAGTACGCATCGCACTGACGTCACGCAAAAATCCTGCATCGCACAAGCAGAGTTTGCCGCGCCACGCACTTAAGGGGAGTGCTCAATCAGATAAATGTTGAAAGCTAGGTCATCCTATCTATTTCCATTACTGAGAACCGATAAGAGGTCATCAGACCTTCAGAATATATCATTTAGTAGCACCCGTGCTCAATCAGATAAATGTTGAAAGCTAAGTCATCCTAACTATTTCCGTTACTGAGAACCGATAAGCACTTACCTGGTCATCATCAGACCTTCAGAATGTATCATGTAGTAGCACCCGTGCTCAATCAGATAAATGTTGAAAGCTAGGTCATCCTAACTATTTCCGTTACTGAGAACCGATAAGCACTTACCTGGTCATCATCAGACCTTCAGAATGTATCATGTAATAGGACCCGTGCTCAATCAGATAAATGTTGAAAGCTAGGTCATCCTAACTATTTCCGTTACTGAGAACCGATAAGCACTTACCTGGTCATCATCAGACCTTCAGAATGTATCATGTAACAGGACCCGTGCTCAATAAAATAACTGATGAAAGCTAGCATCATTTATTTATTTCAAAATAAATTTATTTTATGATGAAAGTACTCGTACAAGACTCCTAGAGGAATAAAATGTATTAGAGCTCGCAGAGAGCGAATAAATAGGCAAAAACAACGACAACTCTGCGACACATCTGTGTTCTTGCTTAATCTTCAGTTCGTTTTATTGCAGTATGTTCTTTGCCGGTTGATGGCGCTTAAGTAACAGACATCAAATCATCGAGGTCATCGAGCAATGAAATACCCTTAATTACAACGTCCCGACATCAATCGTCGGCCAGTTGCCCACCAGATACAACACCCATCTGGTCGGAGAATCCGCCTCTTTCTATGGAAGATGAATAAACTTTATACCCTGTTCCTCATCATCCTAAAATCACACACCATCATCTGCCTAGCTTTAACCCAACTGTGTTGGAGTCAGATTCCAGTCAAACCAGATGCAGCTGGATACCAGTATTTAGTTACAAGGAGCGGCTTTCTGTCTGATTTCCACATCCCAGTTCTCATCATCTAGCCAGTTTCCAGTTTTAGCTGACCTCGCATTGGCTTTTGGTACAATGAAAAGTCAGCTTGTACTGCAAATGTATAGTTTAATATGTGGTTGTGTGTACAACCCTAGCTGCAAGATCCAATACATAAATCCTACTTATGATATTATAGATGATGTGTGTGTGTGTTTTGTGAAATCAAATATGCATCTTTTTAATAAATCGTCTGACAACAGAACACGACCAATTAGAAGGCAGTATACAAACATGCTACGTGTAGTGAAATTGTTAAGAAAAAGTGTATTTTTTTAAAATTGGTTAACTACTATAATTTCAACGTAAAAAATGTTACCAATAATGATTTAAAAGAGTGTCTATAGAACCGTCTTCACTTTGAAATGGGCAACTAACTTTCATCTTTCTGACTCTGTTCTGGCCTCTCCATTGTCAGATGAGGCCAGCACACTTTATCATATTATTATAATGGGTATAAGGTTGCGGGTAGTCTAATTTTGTTATACTTATTGTATTGGATAATCGGGGTGACATATTTTTTATAGAAAAAAAACAAGGGTTTTTTTTAAATCATTCTGACTGACCGACTCCTTGACAATTCATAAGAGCCTGTAATTAATTTTAATAGAATAAATACTTTGAGTTTTAAAGATTTGAAAATAAAATTAATTAATCTATATATATTTGACGATCAAATAAAAAACATCAAGTACCTTCCAACTTTGCTTATACCTACCTAACGATCTGCCAAAATGATATCATTCTCACTTCAATAACTAACATCGTAAAATAACCTCTCCCCAATCTTAACTCAGCCCATAACAGAAACATCAAAACTCCAAGACCTATCCGAATCCCAATAAAACGCTAAATCCGTCTTACGGCCAATATTACCAATATATACCGTTCTACCAATATTTGTCAAAGGCAAAATCACCTCGGCAAGGCATGTAGGGCGGGGCCGAGTTGAAAGGCGTACTGGCGTACTCCGGCGTACCACAAGACGTAAAGGTGTAATTTCAATACGCCGTCTACAGTAAGACGTCAGATTATGCGTGAACTTTGCATAAAATGCTTTGATTTTGGTTTCGATGTTCTTTGTCAAAGGGAATATTAACATACTGTGTAGATTGATCAGTGGTGACACACCAAATTGTATAATACAAAGGTTTTTGAATGAAACATTGGGTCAGATCAGCGTGTGTTTGCGGCAAAAGTTGTATGAAAGACACAAAGCTGTCTCGTTTCTCAAGCGTGGCTGCCAAACCGAGGGATCCTGGGTTAGAAACCCAGGTCAGGTGGAATTTTGTTAGGTTTTTCCGTTAGGAATTTCCTAATAGTTTAGTTTTGTGCTCGGGTCTAACGACAAGAGCCTAAAACGATGCTGACAAAAGTGCATACCATAGACCTTTCCCGTATTGCGGTGTTGTGTTTTATAATAAAGCCAATAGGAAATATTCCTAAAATTTTGGCTCTCACTGTTTCAAAAGTGAAGGTAAGTCAAAAGAGCGTATTTTGACACACCATACAATACGACTGTGCCCCTAAAACGCCACCAATCGTAGTGATTGATACAACAATACAAATTAACATAAAAAATAACTCACTTACTGTTAAAAAGGGTCCAAAATTACATACGTTCGATAGCGTTTATAAAATAAAATATGAATAAACCGGTCTATGGTAGAAATAAGTTAAATTAAAATGACGAGGGGTTGTCAATAAGTGCCCTTTGCGTACGGAATTTATTTTGAGAATTTCTGGCTTGTCCCAGCCCTATATAATCTCACATGATCGTTGATAATAGAAGACTAGAAACGATACCCAAAATAACAAGATTTATACCTGAATTATATTGTTATATATCACTACATAGTATAAAACTAAGTCCCCCGCCGCGTCTGTCTGTCTGTTTGCGATAAACTCAAAAACTTCTGCACCGATTTTCATGCTGCTATCATGTGGATAGAGTGGTTCTCGAGGAAGGTTTTAGTATATAATTTGTCAAGTTTTTGTATACATTGGCTAAAATATAATGATATTTGTTGGAGGTGTCGGAAAATAATAAGCCGTCTGGGAGCTTTCAACGAAAACGCTGCCTAAACCTAAACCCTTTGAGATATAACAAAATGATGTATGGTGGAATTGTGTATCTTATCTACACAAAAGTCCGCGATGGCATATGTCTATCTCTTAAGGATACCATACTATATTCATTTTAATACTAAAAAAATGGGCGGAATCAGACATAGGCTACTTTTTAGCCCTGGAATAGGTTCCCATGGGTTGCGGGAACGGGATCAAAAATTCATGATTACTTTTGGTCGCAATTACCGACATCCACGCGGGCGAAATCGCGGGCATCAGCTAGTTAAACTACATTAAGGCCCATAGTATCCTCATCTCCCGTTTGTATGCTAAAGCTCGACTGCCGCCCGCGCCCGCGCAGGGCACCTCTGAGCCTTTATCTCAAAATGGGGATATTCCTTTGATTAATTTACAATTGTGGTTCGGCGATTCTGTGGTACCTCTAACTATCTATTTTTCAGTGTATTTTTTTTTCCAAATAACGAAGCCGTTTAGTAGGAGTATGGAATAGAAGCCAAAATATTGCGTGTTGGAAAATATTTTTTACAGCAAAAGTATTAACCATACAAAAAAAGTACTTCGGGCAAAATGATCTATATGAATCTATAGCAAAATCATATATTTTTCAAATCTTCAAGACAAGCCGTTAATGAGCAGTACGGTTCATAAAGTGACCGTGTTACGCTACCAAACGGGACGTAGGCCCTTAATTGCAATTTGCAAGTAAGAGTCAGGTTGTATGATGATTTAAAGATGATTCGCGACAGTAAAAATTATAGCTTTACCGAATTATAATCATTAAAATCATAGACACAATCTATTTAATGATTTTCTTATGAAATAGTCATTCAGTGGGACTCTATGAAAGCTTTCCCACCTTAAATGGATAACTTTGTCGAATCAATAGCTAATTGTACGTTTATCTATAAGGAACTCAGAAATCTGGCGTTGTGTATTGACTTTCATACAATAACGATGGAAGATTCTAAAAACAGTTAAGTTACAAAGCCTAGCGTTGATTTCATGGGTTTGTTTTCGCATGTTAATGTGAAGTAAAAGATAGCGAATCAAAACTAAGAATGAGCTTTGTGAAAGGCAATGTTTCATACAGGAAATATGGTCTGTTAAGTTAATCTAAGATGACTATCATCTATGATGTATTATTATTTACCACACCATAATAATATAATGCTATTATGAAACTTAATTACACCTTTTAAGTAATTGCCTGAGCTTTTTAACGCGTGTTTTTGTCGTCTTTATAAGGTAACGCCTATTTGCAAGTTTTGTTCGATTTCATGTTTATGCTGAGAGAATTTAATGTCATTAATTAAGTATTGTATTTAACAAACACAGCAGATAACTTTTGAATAGTTAATTTAATGCGTTAATACTGTCTTGAATGAATAAAAGACTTTCTTTTCCTAAACCCGTGTTAATGCAGTCAAAAGATACTGAGGAAAGAATATGGGATGTTTTTTCCACAACACACAGCGAGCATTAGAAATTGTCTATGTTTATGTATTAGTTTAGATAAAAAACTCAAAGAAGTTTATTCGATGTGATTTAAGTACAAAAGATTACCAAGAGGTGTTATTTTATCGACTGCAATCGCATAAAAACGCTAAGCTCATAAGACCAATTAATGACAAATCTTCTTGATATTTATGAAGTTATCAGAATACCCACCCCTCAACGACTGTTGATTGCACAAAGTAATGTGTTATACAATAGCTATATGATTATAATCGACTACATAAACTTCGATAAAGAATCTTTAGAAGTCTGTGCTTTTATTATTTAAAAAGTAAAAAGTATCAAAAACCAGGCATTATCTGTCAAATTTTCCCAACATACAAAACTACACCCAGCCACTTCCAGTGAATGTCATCTAGTTAGTATCGGGAAATATATTAAATTCGTCGTGAGTACCGGAGCACCCTTCCGTGTCGTAACGATGTCTGTCCGGCCCTGTCCGGTCCCGTCCGGACTTTACCTAAACTTGTTTGGATTACGTGTCCAATTTAGACGTATTTATACTTATTTTTTATACTTGTTTGGAACGGTAATGGGCAATGGCGGCTTATGGCGAATTTGGACCGTTGTTGACGTAATTTTTTGGGATTATGTTTAACGTGTGAAATGGTGTCAGTTCTCATATTATAGAACCCAATGCAAACCCCAAACAAAATGAAAGTACAAAGAAAAATTATTGTAAGATCAATCAAATCGGTAAGAAACGCAATTTTATAAGCCCAAATATCCGGTTTTGCAAAACATGTTAATCAAGAATGGGTCTGATCTAGCCCTTCGTATTAAAAAAACTATACTTAATCCATCTAGAATTGTCGTATAATACATTTTCACGTGTGACGGAAACCGATTGATGAGATCTATGGTGGAACGAGCGTGCCCAGAAGATGCCTATTCACTCTTGATGTGGAGGGAACACAGACGCTGGCAGAGAGTTAGATTTTTTTTTTAACTATTAAAAGGGGGTTTTATCCACACAGATATACCAACGACATCAAGATATAGTTCTTTTCCCAAAATGGGTTTTATTTGTAACAAAATTTAAAAAGCTACGAGGCGCTATGCTTTACGGGTCCCGCAGAAAGGTGCAACGCGAGTCTGGTAAGAAAAGTTAATGGATTTTTTTTTTGGAAATTGGTAGAAAATGCCTCAGGCATTAAGTCCGCCTTTGTACAATATTTTTTTACTTGTGCATTAAGTTTTAATAAATAAATACATTTTACCGGATTCGCGTCACATCTGTCTGCGGGTGCCTTTGTCAGTATAAAGGCTCCCACAGACAGATGCGAGAGCGACGAACTCATAACTAAGATTACAACAACAACGGCCTTTAGACTCTACTCGACAATGAGACATCTATTTACTTATTTAGATCTTTATTTCTGACACAAACAAGAAACCGGTTATTAAGGAAGTGTGTCGACAAAGCAAAGCTATAATTGTCAAAGAAACAATTTTCTTCTAATCACCGGTGTGGAATTAGGCTTTTTTTAGGTGACTTGTAATTACAAATTGTTTTAGTTTTCTTAATTAACTGATATGGGTAATTACTGTTGTGTGTTTGAGTGTCATATATTTTTAACCGACTTCAAAAAAGGAGGTGGTTCTCAATTCGACTGTATTTTTTTAAATGTTTGTTAGCTCAGAATTTTCGACTGGGTGAACCGATTTTGATCATTCTTTTTTTTATTTGAAAGCTGGTGCTTCCCGTGTGGTCTCATTTAAATTTCATATACCTAGATCTGATGATGCGTTACGGAGACAGACAACTAAACTCTTCAAAAAATTACAGCAAATCAACCGCGATTGCTGCGATCGCATAAATATGCATTGTTTTGACCCCAAGGATGATGAAATTCCGAATTGCGGTGGGGTAGGGACTATAACTAAAAAGTAAAAAATTAAAGTTATTTTTCGGTTGTTTTATTTTTGGAAAAAGTTTTTTTCCAATATGTAACCTGTTTTAGTGAAAGTTGCTAATGAGGTTTATTAGTATTTAATGCTTATTATTATTTTTTTCATATTAATTATCTTCTCTTCATCTTTCTCCTGAATTTGTTCCAATTTATTTATGGTCAGCGGTCTTTTTCTTACATACCTCCCTTTACATAACCTTAATTAACATCACGCCTTGTTTGCCGAAGCGTTGTGCAGAGTTGTACGTATAGTACACCGACATTTCGTCAGCTTTATATTTAAGCACCATAACCGGGTACAAATACTCCGGGTTGCTTCTGAGATATTTCCGAAAGAAGAACACATTAACACTGGAATCGAACCCAGTACTACATGCTTGCGACCATAAGACCAACGAGGCAGGCATACTTCTCTATTAGTCGTCATGCCTGTAGTTACCACCTTTCTAACATATCATCTTTCACACAGTCCAGCCATCGCTTCTTTCTTCATCTACTCTTAAGGGCCTACGTCCCGTTTGGTAGCGTAACACGGTCACTTTATGAACCGTACTGCTCATTAACGGCTAGTCTTAAAGATTTGAAAAATATATGATTTTGCTATAGATTCATATAGATCATTTTGCCGAGGGTACTTTTTTTGTATGGTTAATACTTTTGCTGTAAAAAAATATTTTCCAACACGCAATATTTTGGCTTCTATTCCATACTCTTACTAAACGGCTTTGTTATTTGGAAAAAAAAATACACTGAAAAATAGATAGTTAGAGGTACCACAGAATCGCTAGAGCACAATTGTAAATTAATCAACATTTGCCAAGGAATATCCCCATTTTGAGTTAAAGGTTCAGAGGTGCCCTGCGCGGGCGCGGGCGGCGGTCGTGCTTTAGTATACAGACGGGAGATGAGGATACTATGGGCCTTAAAGCCAATGATTTACACGCAGAAGGCCGCCAGTTCAATCCTGGCTGGAATCATATCTTTTTGAGGTTTTAAGATTTGGATAATTTATTTTTGCAATGAAACTTGTTTAACAATTGTACTCAAAACTTTTCTTACGTCATTTCCTATCACATGCCTTTTTAACAGGTTTTTTAAAATTATTATACGTATGTTAGTATGTGCTTATGTTACGGAAACTTTGAACATGATTTTGACCTCCTTCAAAACATCGAAATTTTGCATACTTATCAAGGACCGATGACAATTCAATAATCAAAAAAAAAAGTCAAAAATCACGCTTTTGTAGTTAGCAGAACTAAAAAATAGAAAATAAATAATAGTAAAAAAAAACTAAAAAAACACGCTTTGAAAACCAAACTAAAATGTAGAAAGTAATTTAATTCTATTAGTTTTTAATGCGTGGTTTTTAGTTTTTTAAACTATTATTTCCAATACTATTAACTAACTTTTTCATATTTTCTCTTTTAATTAGTGGTCGGCTCAATTTTTTACCCGACGCGACCAACAGCCGCAGCAGGTTTTTTCGCTACAAAAATGATACTACATCATTTTTCATGTCAATTTAGCAATTGAAAAAGTGGCTCGTCAATTTTTTTTCATCGAATATGGGCTGCATAATTATAATTCTTGTTGGCACATAAAGTTTGGGCCGTTTGACTCTCACTTCGCCAAAAGCTATGGACATTAAAGCTGCTTAAATGTGCATAACTTATTACGGCATTCATGTGCAAATACGACCCATTTTCACAACGATAAAATACATATTTATCGATTCAACTGTACCTACCCTCAAATATGATTCAACAAATTAACATAAGCAACTCTTTAATATTCATCTCGGTCCTACGAGTTCTAACACATTATGCAACTCCATAAAATTTCGGCGAAATTATTTCTAAAAAACACAGTACAACTTAAAAAGGTAAGTATAAAGTAAGTGTTGCCAAGTTACCACTTTACGACAACGCCTCTTAATGAAAATGAAAGTCTCGTCGAGTTTATTTTCATTCTACCCTCGGATTAACCGCAGGACGAACGGGGAATCGTAGTAAAGCAAATAGTAACCATGTGTGTGCAAATATGGTGCCCTTTTTGCGAGTCCCTACGGATGGTCTATTGTTTGGCCAAGGAACTGGGGTCTTTTGGTTAAATACTCAGTATTTTTGTATTGCGGTGTCGTTGTTTTAGTTGGCTGTAACTGTATCTACCCTCCAGTCTATTTCACCCTTGTGGGATGGAGTGTCTAGTTTATCCTACGTATTTGCTCTGTTCCATGCTAACTTAGATGTTGGTTTTAATAATTATACTGCTCAAGTTTCTGTATGAAATTATTCTAATAATTCTCAAACATCCGTCGGGTATCGTTAAAGAAGACGGAGAGGTTTTATCCGATGGTTAGACAACCGTTACTTTTGCTGATAAAATCGTAATTATAATCGCAGAAACGCAGAATGCAGTTTTAAATGACGTCACTATAAATGTTTGTGCTGTATGGAAATTGTAGATATGAGTAATGACTTCTGGGACCAACTTTACGCGGCTTAACTAATGTTGACATAACCTACATTGTTCTGACTTTGTTTAATGTTTTTCTATTTATATTTGTTGATAAGTCTGTGTTATTTGGATTAGTTTCTAGATTTCTAAATATAGAAACATTTCCAATATGTATACTCAAGTGAGTTTTAGAATTTAGATTACAATTTAGATTTAGAGATGAACTCAAGCCTCAACCTGAGGGACTTAATACTCTCTAAGATCCAGGATTCAGAATCCAATTTTAATTTAATCCGAGGATAATAGTAATCGAAATATATTTTCGTAATAACTCTCGTTTCTCTAATTGAAATATTACTACTAAGAAACCCGGGAAGTCCTACCAAGTCGAAGATATTTAATATTGCTCTGCATTTCATTTTACAAATGAATTTTCTTATTGTGATTCCATCCAAGTTCCAAAATTTAATCAAAACAATTGGATTTATTGTTTTCTTTATTATTAATAATGGAATTTTTGTGAACATTCAATTTCCTGGGATCTTTTGTTCTAATTTTATTATGGCCTGTTGTGATGGATATTAGTTGTTTTATTAGATTGTCTGTTTTGTTGTCACTAACTGTTTTAACTAAAATCCCGACTGGTTTCCCAGTAGGGTTTGGCAGAGGTGTACTCAAAGTACACCAGGCCAGGTATCTTTAAGTCCCATGTAATAGGGGGCGCCTATTGCCATCCGCCGGGCACAAATCTAGACACCGTGCTGCTACTCAGAAATTCCAGACAGAAAAACCCAATTACACTTTGCGCGACCTGGGATTCGAACCCAAGTCCTGATGTAAAGCAGTAGCGCTTGCGAACACTAGACCATCGAGGCAGTCTTCATAGAGGTTTTTTTTAAATTATATTAACAAATCTCAGGAGGCTTAGCCTGACGCTTTCTATTTCTACGAAGAATAGACTGTGCTTTTTCAATCAAAGTGACATTTCGTTTCTCCATTTTTGACATCGCACCGTAGCTATCCTTCTACAATCTGTCATTTTGTCTTTCGTTTCTAACGATCTTTGCCTAGGTCCTTATAAATGTAGACTATCTCAAAATAATATTTCTTCCCAAACTGTCAAAAACACACTGACAACAAACTTTCAACTCGACGGCCACAAAGTATATACGATTATCTACAAAATCATGATTCGTTTAGAACGCATAACTGTGTTAATTAATAGAAAAACATAGCTATTTTCTCCTATTGTACAACATTTAGTTAATAGTCATATCTATTCGTCCGTCGACAAATCGGTGCTCGTGCTAAGCCTGCAGGTCTTTAACGGACTGCAAGCTGTGAGCTTATGAATGTTACTTCTTTAATTAGAGATAAGTTTGTCTTTTAGGTAGGTACTGTTATAAGTATGTAATATTCCTATTAAGGTTCCGTACCTCAGTCGGCAAAAAAGGAACACTTATAGGATATCACTTTGTTGTCTGTCTGTCAAGACCCTTTTTCTCAGGAACGCGTATCGGAGGTATTTCGCTGAAATTAATATCAAATAGTCAGGTCTGCTTCCCCTTGAAACAGTGAAAAAAACAACAAACTTCAAATTCAATGCCATCTACCGTTTATGGCGCATATTATGACGCTCGCAAGGGAATCAAAACCCATAGGGGGAGGGTTTGACCTACAATCACGAAACTTGGCAAGAAGCAAGGTCTCACAGTACAAGTAAAGGAAAAAGTGCAAATACCGTTAATTTGTAGTTTTATCAAATAAAAATAGTCTCTCAGGATCAAGGTTCTAGACTAGGCCTCTGAGCTGAGAAGACTGTCGTTATATCTGTGTCAGTTACTCAAAAACTTAAGCCCATAGCTCTAAAAATCTTACTTACACAAACAGACTTACCTAGCTTCTTACCTTGAGACCCCAACTTTAATCAAAGCGGAACAATATCTGGGAAATGCTTTATTTCTTTCGACAATTCTTAGATGTCGTCCCCCAAATAGGATGGGTTTGGGGCCCGTAAAGAGAAATAAGTCAGATTTACAGTCAGGTACCGTCGGAACAGCACAGATACAAGGGAATGGTTTATAGGGAATCTGCATGAGTGATTTAGATATCATCTTTGTTGGTAAGCCCCCTTCGGAGGATATTTATTTGACTTGTGATGGGGGAACCGGGATTGGTATCAATGTACTTTGGGGCTTTTAAAGGAGCTTTAACAATACATATTTCAACAGTTTATTGATCGCATTTTAAGAATTGAGAAAATTTGTTGGTCTTTTTAACCGTCTTCAAAAAGGAGGTTCTCCTCTTTTTTGTTGAACGCAGATATGCTAGGTGATATTTCTGGCAATTGTGGATCGTCTTTGAATAACTTTTTTATGGATAGGGCATGCCTCGGGAGTGGTCCCATTATTAAATTTTATTAACTTTGCTTGGGTAGTCTTTAAGTTTAGCTTCGATAATAAGTAGGTATTTAATGCACTTTGTGTATCTCGGATGAAGTTCAAATACTTGTCTGACCTATCACTATTTTTTTACAATAGGTATCAAGTAATGGTGCATGAATTGGTATGGACCATGACTAAAAACAGACAAATAAAACCTTTTTTGGAAGACGTTTGTTTTTTTTTTAATAAAAAAGTTTTGTTGCGAGAGTTTCTGGTCCTCTAGCTATTTTTGGTCCTTTTACTTTAATATTGCACCTGTTTATATAAATAATATCTATTTAAAACAAGGACAACTGTAACAAGGGTACGGGCCAACCAATGATTCCGAGATAGGATGTCATGAAAAGTTAAATTGTTTCGCAACCCAACCGCAAAAAACAAGGGTAACAGAAATAATATGCCAAAAATATCTAGGTGGGAGACACAGACACACAATTCCGGAAATATCTTTACGTTTTACGGAGTGGGCAGGACCCTTTGGCCCCAAATTGTGTAGGAGAAAAAGCTTTAAGACATGATTAATAACTTGTATTGAATTCTTTACATTGCTTGTTTTGACTAAACAGATTACACACATTAAGGTGCATCCACACCGAAGTAAATTTTTGTAAAGCAAAATTTAGCAACATGATAACATTTAGTAAGTTTTAATAACTTTTGCGGCTTTTATTAAAAAAAATGTTATCCGTTGTACACGTTGCTCAACAAAAAGTAATTTTGATGTGGATGCACCTTTAGAAATATATGGATGAGAGACGCACGGAACCGAGAAGTATGGCGTATCGCCGTGGGAGACGCCCTGGCTTGCGGACGGCGAGTAATGTCCAAGCCCGGGTCGACGGCGCGTTGCGTTCCACGCGCGTCTCAAAGAGATGTCAGCATCAACTGGTGGAGCCCGCAAGGGCCGATGCCTGCCGGGGTGCGGGTTGTTCGAAAGAGATACCGTGGCCCTGGCACACAGGCAACTGAGGGAACACGGGTGGGTTTTAGTCAATAAAGTCTGACACGCCCTCCTGCTCCACCTAGAGCGGCAGAAGTTATTTGATGATTTCCCACCCAAAAAAAAACCGATAAGTATGGCGAAAAAAGGGAGAGGCCTCAGCAATGGGTGATACCAGGCTGATATGATGATGACACACATCAGAATAGAAACCATTTATTTGCTTATAATGTAGGTGCCCTAGATAAGATGTTCCGTGTGGTGCTGGACGTATAAGAATAGCACCATCCCATTTCTTCCCGTGTGTGTCGTAGATGGCGACTAAGGGACTTACCAGAGAATGGGCAGCAACGTTCTCTATGCATTTAACCACCCTACTGCGATCGCCAACCCGCTTGCAAAGCGTGGCGATTATAGAACCCCCCTTTTGGGGGAGGCCTATGTCCAGCAGTGGACGTCTTTCGGCTGAAATGATGAGTTAAGATGTAACTTAGACTATGAGGGAGTAATCTTTTCTATTTATCTGTGGGAGCTTGTAATAATCAATTTAGTTACATATTATTGTTCGTAAAATAAAGAAAATAAAAATAAACGTTTTTAGGTCTGCTTTTATCCAGATTGAATAAAATATCGTTGTTTTAAATAAATAAAATTATAATTTAAAACTTAATTATTTTTAACATCCATCTTATTATTAGAAAATATTCGTTAGAATAAGCTCTAAGATTTTATTTTTGTTGCAAGTAAATTACCTATTTATGTCCCCACTGTCTTTCGCCAGCGGCTTTGCCCGCCTGAAGGTCCAAAATTATCCCACGGGAACATACCATCGAGATTAAAAGTATTATATGTGTAATCCAAGTTAAAAACTATGTGTGCCAAATTTCATCCACATCCGTTCAGCTGTTTTTGCGTGATAGACAGAGATCGGATGTTCGGATGCATATTCACTTAAAGTTGAGATGTTGGCTAACATGGAATGTGCTTTTGTATCGAAAAAGTCTTCATTTAGGTAAGTAATTTGTTTATTTTTTGTTTTAACTGATACAAACCACCCCTCCTCCAGTACATACACATATTTGTATCGGGTTAAACATTAATTTTAAATTAATACACATCAGAATAGTTATGCAATCCTAGAATCCCGGGGTTTTTAATAAATATTACAAATAATTTATAAAGCCGCTTCCATACTTTCATAGCTAAAAATTCTCTTTAGGTAAATATGCATCCGAATATCCGGTCTCTGGTGATAGAGTAGCAAATATCCTAACATTAAAAAACACAAACATATTTCGTCTTCTCGCATTAAAACTGTATAAACTCAAAACTTACAAATTTTACAGGAGAGCGTTTTAAAGAGGTAAAATACTGGTGATACCAAACGTTTCCGCATATTAACCCCATTTTGAATAATTTTGGAAATTGTACACTTTTAATGCGAAAAGGCGATTTATATTATTATACGCAGTAAAATAATTATAATTGCTCTCACAAAAATAAAATCAGTCTGTTACCAAGTCAGCGATCTCAAAACCACATGCTGCAGTAAACGCTGAATTCGGACAATTCTGTACACGACCAATTCTGACTACTCCCTTTCCAACATTATCTGCAATCAGTGTCACACACGTGGCCAGCACGTGTTTACATTATTAGCCACAACGGCTGACCAGACTATTAAGACCCCTGAGCTTTCATAGCATAATGTTTTTTTCTTTTGTTAATTGAACTTGAGAGGGGATGGAAGGACCAGGGAAACTGGTCCTTGGGTACCCTATGCTTTTAGGTATCATGTGCCAATGTCACACTTTTGCTCCGCGGTATTGTTGGTAACAGTGCGTGATATTATGATCCTTATGAGTTTTTCTACCTCTAGGGTATTACCCATAGGTTTGTACTAAAAGGTTTTATCTCCGTGGATAGTACAAAATAATTGGATTAAAAAAACTTGATTTTAAATACCCGAATCGGTTTAGCGTGGCAATAGCGGTTGCCCTTTCCCTAATATCTCTCTGTAAGAACTCGAAACAATACACTATGTATGGTTTTTCGTAATTAGAACATGTTGAAGATTACAATAGATGTTTATTCAGGACGTTAACGGACTTTATTTCAGTTTTTGAAAATAAAGAACGCTAGAAAATATAGATCAGTCAGTGACCGCTATTGCCACGCCGATTCAGGTATAGGGGATTTATCGGACATTTTAAAATAATTTATCTAGATGTATATTTGTTTACAAGTATCGTAAATTAACACTTTAAAACAACACAATATGTTCAACATTAATAGGTAGGTAAGTGCCAGGTATTAACACCATCTGGGGCTGAAACTAGGGTTCGTTAACCTCAGGTTTACATGCATGTAGTCCTGTATGGTGTGTTACACCTTGGTGTGCTAGAAAATCTAGGTGGATCAATGACCGTTAATGCCGCGCTAAAGCGATTCGGGTATAGTGCACTAACTTTTGCCAGCGACTTCGCCCGCGTCTAGGTCGGAAATTATCCCGCGGGAACGTTATTCCTATATGTTAATCTAGGTTATAATCTATCTGTGTACCAAATTTCATCCAAATCCGTTCAGCCGTTTTTGCGTGAAAGAGTAACAAACATCCATCCATCCATACTTACAAACTTTCGCGTTTATAATATTAGTAAGATAAGTAGGATAACTAACCATGAAATGAGGGGAATCAGACAGTAACGAGGAATCGCGATGTCGTGAGTTCAAACCAGGTGCGTATCAGGTTTTTTCTAACACCAATACATCACTTCTCCAAAAGGTGAAGTACAAAACATTGGTAAAAAACACTCTACAACAACATAAAGAGGTCTTTGTTACATAAACAGGAAAGATTTGTTTGATGGCCTAGAAAGATACGAAGTTTTTACGAATCCCTTACAAAGGAATTTAGGAGCTCCCGTAAAAAACGAATCGTTCAATCCTATTGACAACACAAAACAATATGAATCTAGGACTATGTTGCAGGTACAGAAGAAAAAGAAAACACAATCGACCGACTACATGTTTCTTTTTTTAATTTGGAGCTAGATCTTCGCTTAAGCTCCAAATTCAAAAATGCCATTTCGGCATTTGACATCTACCCTATTTTCGTCTTCAAAAAAAGTCAAAGCTTTGTGACCCGAAAACTGCAAAAGCCTACCAGTTAGGAGTCGGCTACAGAGGTCCATGGGCGTGTCCGATGTGGAAATTGCATTTCACTACCCTTTGTCGAAGGGTTTTTTGTTTACCCACTCAGGTGTTGATTCGACTCACTATTCGACTGTATTTGGTGGCACGTGTGAGGGTAATCCTGCTTGATTAATTTACTGTTGATTGTCGTCACTAATTAAGCCACTGATTCTGTCTAAATGTGTAGAATCAATAGGTTGTTCATCATTTAGCTGTCTAAACGAATGAATCACTCGGTTTTCAATTTCGACAATAGTTTTGGTTTGGGTGGAATATCTAATTTTATATTTCGTGAGTTTGATTTGTTTGTAGTTTCAAACAGTTGACTAGACAGCAGTTTTATCTTTCAGAGAAATAGAAAATACAAAAACAAATCCACCGTCAAAGTCAAAGGTATAAATAATAAACCAAAAACGCACAAAGCCCAAAATCCGTACTGAAAGACCAAATGGGAAACAAATACATATCGATATCAAAGAAACGCATCCTCTACAAGATAAAACAAAAATAAAATCGTCTGCTCGTCTACTCTATACAGTTCAGTATGCAATGGAGCGTGGAACGTGGACGCCAATTATTGGCCGCTGGATTTACGTCGCGTCACTTTTCTGCCCGGTGATTGACTGACGGCGGCCATCTTTTTTTTTTCATTTTGTTTAACAAGTATCGGATCTCCCAGTATAGAGGAAAACTGGCTATTATTAAATTGTTAAATAGAGTTTGTTCGAGTTGTCTTTCTAGAATTATTTGTTTACTTTGTTTTAGCGCTTTAGCGCGTCTTCTGTCAACGAAGATACGGGCCCGTCCCAAAGTAGTTGATTCGTCAAAACAAGTGTATAATTCATGTTTATGGAGGACAAAAAGGTTTGGGAGTAGGGACTAATGTCAAACCGAGTTGTCATTCGGGCGAGGGCCGAATCTGATGTCCGTAAGTGATAAAGAGTAGGAAGCAACCGTTACTTCGGCCGAAGAATAGACCTCTAGATGTGTCGCAACGTAATTAAAGTACCAATTCCGGTCCTTTGATCCTCAAATGGTACAAGTTAATTTAGCTACATTTGTGTCCCTACAAAACAGACCCCATCATCAAAAGAAAAAGGGACACTATTTTACATAACCAAGTCTTTTCATCTCAATCGATTTTTCTGTCCTTGATACCGATTGACAAAAAGACCTTCTCTAATAGGGTTTCCTAACCCTAGAATAATACCTATACATTCGGCGTTCCCTGTGTAAAGTGGCGTGAATATATTTGATGGCACTATTCCGCAGACACATCTCTATCCTCGCCGGTAAGACGGAAATCATTTACACCAATATCGCCCCTCGCCCCCTCCGATCTTGGGTGATTTAAAGAGGGGCGAAGTACTTCAGTAAATATCGATTTTCTTAGGTAAATATTTACGTCGTTTATTCCCTTTTTTGTCGTCGTTATGAAATTGTTATTGAGGCATAAAAGTTGAATTAAGATGAGGCGTTTAAATGCCTATATAAAGTTGAAATTGTGGATGAAGACATTTTCTGGTGGAAATTTTATAACAGTTTTTGTTGTTTATTTTGTGAGTTATGTTTGATAAAATATAAAGATAAATAAAAGCATTAGCCTATGAGAAGCTAATGCATTGTTTAAATATGTAGGATGTCAGGGACATGGATGCGCAAACTGTAACCATGGATTTCTAGAGCCCCATGGCGTAAAAAATTTGCGGGAATTTTCTTTGGAACAACATTTTTTTTTTAAATAACTGACGAAAGATTTCTATGCAGGGATTCAGAATCAATCAGTACATGATTTTGGATGTCAGGAACACTGACGCTGTTACCTTGATAACAGCGTTGATGTCCCTGCCACCCCTGTATACATAGTTATCGTCTCACCATAACGATTGCGTTCTAAGCAAGAAAAAGCCCAAAGTTAAAAAAAAAACATGTCGAACATTTGCACTTAGGTATATTTTTCAAGAAAAAGAAAACTTCTCAAAGGCATGAAACACGGAAATAGACGCACAAAGCGGCGATGTAACGACTGGGCTAGCTCTCATTACTTGTTACAAAGATGTACAATTTTGCACGGAAATGACTCGGCCGGTTATCGGGACTTTCACCCCTTGAAACTTTAGTAACTTGAAGGGTAGGCAGAACTCAATTTGTGTTAGAGATTTCGATCGTGTCAGTGGCTTTGAGGATTTTAATACGTTTTCGTCTAAATAAAACGTTGTGTGTAACCTTTCAGGATATTTTATGACTGCGTATGAAGGCATTAATTTAAGTATCCAATATATTTTATGCTTAGACATAAAAACTGCTAGTATGGCTTAATTTTAGCTCTTAGCAATTCAGCACCTAGCTAGGCCCAATTTTAGTCTGTGAACCTAATACTACATTTCCCAAATTCCGGGTGTAAATCCTACTAATAATATAAACGACACGACACGGTTGGCGTAATGGCTGAGTGATCGACTGCTGCGCAGCGTGTCGCGGGTTCGATCCCCGCACGGAACAAATATTTGTATGATCTGCAAGTAATTGTTCCGGATCTGGGTGTTTCTGTTTGTGAGTTTCTATGTTTGTAAACGCACCCACGATACAGGAAGAAATTCCTAGTGTGGAGCAACGTTTTTTTTAAAAAAAAAAGAAAAGAAAAGAATGTATCCAATATGCGATGTTAGCGAAAGGTAGTGAAATTACATCTTTCCTTCTCTTTATCAGTGACTTCCTGGAGTCGTGTTTAAATATATATATATATATAAAAGTGAAAGTTTGTATGTTTGGATGTTTGTTACTCTTTCACGCTAAAATGTGTAAACGGATTTGGATATTTATTTATTTTTTAGAATATTGTTGTTACAAAGGTGTTAGACATAATATGACGTTCAAAATATTCTGCTGTTTCCAGCGTACCTACAAATATTTCAGAGAATTAAAATTAAATGTACAATAATAATATATTATATCAAATTAGTTGTTAAAACCATACAATCTCAAGGATAAGGAAAATGTTAACTACTATCAAATACAATGTCAAGAGTTATTTGGAAAATAAAAGGAAAATTTGTTACACAAATAGTGAAGAATTTATATCAAAAACCACCTTTGTCAACTCCATGTTATGAGTTAGTTACGCCATCTTGTAGAGGAATTTGTAAGCTTGCTGATTATATTTTATATTCCTTCAAAAACAAATTTAAGTCACGAGAAATTTGCTTTTATTAATTGTACCGATTCTCCTTAAGAATAATCGTTACAGCGAATTAAAGCAAATTGCGTGGCGTAACTAACTCATAACATGAAATTGAAAAAGGTGGTTTTTGAAATAAGGTCTTCAGCTTATAACCTGGATTAACACATAGGGTACTTTTTATCCCGGTAGTTTGTTCCCATGGGATAATTTTTGACCGCAACGCCAGCGGGGTTGCTGGCAAAAGCTACATGGTTTAATATAAAAAAAAAAATAGTTTAAAAAACTAAAAAACACGCTTTAAAAACCAAACTAAAAAAGGAGAAAATAATTTAATTCACTTAAAAAGCGTGGGGTTTGGTTTTTAAAGCGTGTTTTTTAGTTTTTTAAACTATTATTTATTTTCAAATTTTTAGTTCTGCTAACTACAAAAACGTGTTTTTTTTTTCTCATTTTTTTTTTAAATTATTGTATTGTCATCGGTCCTCGACAAGTTTACAAAGTTTCAATGAAATCTGACCGTTTAAAGTGTGTCAAAATCGCGCTCAAAGGAGTCGGTTACATACAAACAAACAAACAAACATACATACAAGTGAAGCTAATATAAAGCGTGTAAAAACAATACCCCTTCAACATGTAAAATACATGTCTTAACACATAAATAACCTAGCTCTTAACACAGGTAGTGTCGGGTGCTTAAATATCTTATGATCTTAGTGAACGTATCCAAACGGGCTTGCCAGACGTGACATGGCGCACACCTGTCGCTGCGGCCATTCTCCTGTGGATGCCGATGTTGTAAGTAAGCATTAATTTATTGGTGATACTAATAACATCTGTTGGTATAGGATAGTCTTTTGACATTATGAATTGTAGTGTTTATGAAATTCATGATTGGTAGCGGTTTTTTCTGTCTTCGGACCGAAGGACCAGAAATTTTGGTCCTATGTTCGTTTAATTTTAAAAGAATAAGACCATCATCTGCCTAGCCTTTTCTCAACTATATTGGGGTTGGTCTCTAGTCTAACCGATGCAGCTGAATTTATTACATGGAGTGACTCTATTACTCGGTATCTGGATACCCCTTGGTAAGACTAGTGGTCTTAATTTCGGGCTTCAGACGACCCGTAACGACTCTCAAAGATCCACGAATGATAGCCGGGACCAACGGCTTAACGTGCTTTCCGAGGCACTAAGGGGTCCCGGTATGTAAAGATGGTCACCCATACACGTACCATACGCGGCAAGCGTAGCTTAACCTGATCGATCGAGCCGAGCGGCTGTTATTACTTAGCCATGACACATATAAGAATAAGATCGATGGGAATAAAGTTTTTACGGTTACTGGAAAACTACCTGGTTATTCTACCTAGATTGAGATGATCATAATAAAATAGTTGTCGAAAACTACAACTCATTAGTCCCTAAAGTATTTTCTTCTAAACGACTTTAACTTGGCTTGGGCAGAGCACCGCCGTGACCTTGTGGAGGCGATCGGCGGCGGCTATCTCTCGCGTCCGGCCCTGGTCCAGGCCATGGTACGGAGCAAGAGTCCATGGGTAGCCGTCACCTCTTTCTGCGACGCAGTAATGGTCGCGAAGAGGGAGGCGGCGCACGTGAGGGAGAGGCAGTATATGCGCCCTCACTGCCCTAGTCGCCGCAGGAGACGCCCTAGGCGTCGGGAATCCCAGGCTGATCCCCGGCCACCGTAGGCACGGGCTTGCAGATGGTGAGTAATGGGTAGATCGCTGTCCGATTAGGACCAAGCCCGGGTCGACGGCGCGTGGTGTTCCACGCGCGCCTCAGAGATGTCAACACCAACTGGTGGGGTCCGCAAGGGCCGATGTCTGTCAGGTGTGCGGGTTGTTCGAAAGAGATACCGTGGCCCCTGCACACAGGTAACTGAGGGAACACGGGTGGGTCTTAGTCAGTACAAGTCTGACACGCCCTCCTGCTCCACCCAGAGCGGGAGTAGTCATTTGATGATTTCCCAAAGAAAAAAATCTATCCAAATCACGTAGATCCAGGGTTTTCGCTCGAATAGAGACAGCGGAATGCCACCCAAAGAAATTGTTTCCAAGGTCCGATGCAAATTGGGGCGCAGTTCTCATATTGACTCGTTTTTATTGGGCACTCGTTTAAGGGTAAACGGACCAAATATACACGAACGTAATTGACTGAATATTTGATATTTTGGTGCTGTTTGTGTTCGTGGTAATTGGAAAGTAACGATTTTGTGCCTTACAGACGCCAGCACATCAAGCTACCCCAATCTGTCAAATTTCTTTGAAAGTTTTTCAACTTTATTGCAAAAGGATAAGGTTCATGTTCAATTGGGAAAATTTGACAGTACTTGAATGATATAATAACAGCTTATAATCGTCCCACTGCTGGCTAAATGCCTCTTCTCATTCAGAGAAGGCGCGAGCATGGCCATGATCACCACACTTGCTCAAAACGCTTTGGCAATTGCAGACATATATTATTATTATCTATAAATCCATGTTTTTCCTTCACCGGTGTAAGATAATGATTTTCAAAATAAACACAAAAATTACATTTAAGAATTGAAAAGGCTACTTTGGTACTTGTCCAGATTTGAACGCACAACACCTCATGAGAGGTGAGCCCTTAACAGTCAGCAGCAGTTCCCACTGCTGGGACACAAGCCGTCTCTCTGTAAGACGGAGTGGGATCCACCAGGCGAGTCCAGTGCGGGTTGATGGATCCACACGTCTTCGAATTCTTGGTTCTAGGATATGCCGGTTTTCTAACGTTTTCTTTCGCCGTTTTGAGAGCTGTGGTGATGAAATTAAATACCTACACATAGTAAAGTGCCTGCCTGGGGTCGAAGTCACGACCTAAACACTGCTCCGAGGCCTTACCCCTGGGCAATTACGTTTTATTATAATATCTTTTTTAGTACTAGAAGAGAGAGAGATGGAGAAAGATATTTTTCTTGCTGAAAGTAATTGAATTGTGGTTTACGTGAAAAAGGAAAATTATTATAACAATGAGGCTATTAATATTTAAGTCAGGCCGAAGATAGATTCAATTGGAGTTGAATGAACAAGCAACTAAGCCCCTAATATTATATTACAATATTACTATACTCCATTTATTATAGCTTTAGAAAAAAGAGGCTCTTAGAAGCAGGAGTGCAAAACATTTTATTTCAAAGTTAAGTTCTAGCTTTTTTAGGAAGATTTAAGACAGTACTAAATACTGAGATAAACGAAGTAAAAGAAATTTTATTTTAAATAATGTTCTATTTATAATAACATCTTCATCACACACTACAAACCTACAACAAAACGAATGAAAGAAACAAACAATCACATGATGATTTAAATTTAAGATTAAAGGAAAACAAAATACATTATTTTTTCAATACTTTATTTTAACTAACAACTTACGACCCACAATACGTTAGTAAAACTTCGTCGTCATCGGCTAATTTAGTCACTCGGTATTGTTCACTCCTGCTTCTTTTAGGTTTTAGCATTGACACATTAACTTTAAATTGAAATGAAATAATTATATAAATGAAAGCCACATAATTTACACACATAAACACATGATTGAATAAATTAAAATAAATTTGGCATTAATCGTAACTGCAACACGTTTAATGTAATTGTACGAAGTGTACACTAAAAATAACCTTTTTACACGCTTTATATTAGCTTCACTTGTATGTATGTTTGTAACCGACTCCTTTAGACGCGATTTTGACCCACTTTAAACGGTCAGATTTCATTGAAACTTTGTAAACTTATCGAGGACCGATGACAATTCAATAATAAAAAAAAAATGGAGCAAAATGAAAAAAAAAAAACAAAACCTAAAAAATAGAACAAACATTATAGTTTAAAAAACTAAAAAACACGCTTTAAAAACCAAACTAAAAAAGGAGAAAATAATGGGGGTGCTTGACATTAATTGATTATAAAAAATACCTCAAAAAGCACCCCACGCTTTATAATTGAATTAAATTATTTTCTCCTTTTTTAGTTTGGTTTTTAAAGCGTGTTTTTTAAACTATTATTTATTTAACTTCTGTCTAATGCTATTGTAAATGGTGTATAGTATAACATGGCTCTCCTATCAATGAGATAATTTTGCCAGCAAGGCCGGTATAATTTCTACTTATTTGAGAAGAAGAAACATAACATCAATTCCGAACTACAGCCTCAGGTAGCCTGCGCAGCACCTTGAAAACTTTTCTAATGGAATCCGAGAACGAGCCCAAAAGTTTATCGAAACATTTTGACGAACAAAAAAAACTCGCATGTTTCATAAAAATTGTATATAATATTAGAGCAACATATACATTTGATATATGTACAGCTAAAGTGTGATAGGTTTTTCATGTACGGTATTTATTTTCTTTTAGTTTATAACTACATATTGGGAAAATATGGCTGTGATGTTTGTGAAGATGTGTATATTACTTATTTATGTAGAACTTTTTTGTTTAGTTATTTTTGGCTCACATGAGAGTGGCGTTTGCCAAAGTTCATTTTCTTTTCAAGAAACTTGGATTAAGTTAGAAACTGGTTATTTTTGTTAAATTTTGCAGACACGCGTGTGTAGATTTTGTTTTTTTTTTTTTTAACCGACTTCAAAAAGGAGGAGGTTATCAATTCGTCGGAACCTTTTTTTATGTATGTTCCCCGATTACTCGAAGATGGCTGGACCGATTTGGATTTTGTTTTTTTTGTTTGAAAGGGTATACTTTCCAGGTGGTCCCATGATCATCAAGTCAGGATCTGATGATGGGATCCTGGAGAAATAGAGAGAACTCTTCAAATTTTATAGGCACATGAAGCGATTTAGGTATTTTTTGGAAGAGTACTTTCTCGTAGTGGTCTCATTTCAATTTGGTGAAGATCTGATGAAGAACTTTGGAGATAGGCAACGGAACTCCTCAGTAAATGATAGCAAATGGACTGGGTTTGCTGAAATCTCATGTCTGTCTATTGCTTACACCATTCATAACATAACATCACGCCGTGTTTTTTGGAAGTCGGTTGTTTTTTTTTTGGAAAAAGTTTTTTTGACTTTCCTCATTGTGTAGTGTAGATCCTTTAATTTTAAAGCATGATCAATCAATTGGGACTAGGACTTAGATATACTTAACCATCGTCTGCCTAGTCTTCACCCAAATATGTTGGTGTCAGCTTCTAGTCTAATTAGATGCAGGTGAATACCAGTATTTTACATGGAGCGACTGCCTATCTGACCTCCACAACCCAGTTACTGGGTAACACGCTACGCCTTGATAAGACTGGTGGTCATACTTTCGGCCTTCTGACCTGTAACTACTGACAAAAATCCACGAAACTCTCCACAACCCAGTTACTGGGTAACACGCTACGCCTTGATAAGACTGGTGGTCATACTTTCGGGCTTCTGACCTGTAACTACTGACAAAAATCCACGAAACTCTCCACAACCCAGTTACTGGGTAACACGCTACGCCTTGATAAGAATGGTGGTCATACTTTCGGGCTTCTGACCTGTAACTACTGACAAAAATCCACGAAACTGGGACCAACTACTTAAGATGCTTTCCGAGGCATGGAGAGGTCTTGGTATGTGAAAGGTGGTCATTCATCCACGGACCAACCACGGCAAGCGTAGCTTAACCTGATCGATCGACCTTTTTGGCTAGATCTAGCACTGTTGAATATGAAAACAACAACACAGAACATAGTGAAGCAACTGCATAGAAAAGAGCTAAGAAAACAGTTAAACCTGCACAAGAAGCTCGACCTGAATCAACATGCCGGCGACGTCGTGAAAAGATGCCCTCCTATAAATAAATACCACCCGTCTCTCCACTAGTCCAATGCTTACTCAAGGATGCATACCCGGTAGGCTCGCAATCCTTTCCTATCCTAAGGGCACGTCTACCTGACCATTACCGCGCCCCCCGGTCTACTTCTTGATATGCAATGGCCTCTGTAACACCATGAAGCATGAGGCTCCAGGGGCTAGTGCGAATCTTGGGGTTCATTCGATTAATCGAGTCTGGTCAAGCCACGCTGGGATCGGTGCATTACGTTACATACATTACATTACATAGCGTAAAAATTACAAGTTTTCACTGAAAATTTTCATTGAACAAAATAATCCGTCAAAATTCAAGTCATCTACATAGTAAAATACGAGCTTAACCATATGTTGAGCTTACTCAGCGTCTCGGGGATGTGACTCGTCCTAGATTTTACCGCAGGGTTGGCACAGGAGTTTTTTTTTTTCTATTTTGTGATCCATCTTTAGATTGCTTTCGCGTTTTGGAGAAGATTGGTTGAGTACATGCACCTATATACCCAATCTTCTTCTAAAGAGCGGGTCTGTAGCAAACAACATTCAAAACATATACTCTGTTATTTATAAACGTTGCTCAAAGTTAAGAAATGTTTAAACGTCAAAAATTTATGGTTTAGCAGTCGCTAATCACAACTTAACTTTAAGCAACGTTTATAAATAAGGGGTATATGTGACTTACCTAGGTTAGGTACTATAATGTTCGTGTAAGGTTTGTATAGTGTAAGGGGCACGAACTATTAAAGGAAACAAGGATTGGAGCTTAATTTCGTGTGACCACGTATAATTACGATAAAAGGTACACGACAATGCTGCGCTAAAATTAATAATTATTAAATATATTTTCTGAGGATCACAACTAATCCTATTCTCATTGACGGATAGAATCCTAATTCATCATCTTGATCGTTCAAATGTGACAGTCCTTCCATTACCGGCCTGTATTAACATAAAGGTTGCATGCTATGAGCAACAAACCTTTACAGTACTTACTGATAGATGTTTACGGCTTTAATAGTTACGTGCAAATTATTATTGATCTACATTATTTGCTTATTATATTTACCTAGAAGTGATTAAGCAGTGTTGTTATAGCAAATGTTAAACAAAACAATACAAATTATTTCTGGTTTAAATGGCACAAAATCAACATGAACCTGTATTAAATAAATAATAAAAAATGGCGGCCAGTGTTTATAGATGCCAAAGTAATTAATAACTAACTAACCAGCGGCTTCGCCCGCGTGAACTTCGAAAATTATCCCGCGGGAACGTATTACCGGGATGAAAAGTACCCTATAAGTTAATCCAGGTTATAATCTATCTGTTTGCCAAATTTCATTCAAATCCGTTCAGCCGTAGTAGCGTGATTGAGTAACAAACATCCAAACATCTAAATATCCAAACATACAAACTTTCATATTCATAATATTTAATAGGATTAGGTGTAGAAGATTAATAAACGTCTTGTGGCGAAAATGGTGTTGAGTTATTATTATACTTCTGAATTCATGTCATGAAAGCCATTAAAATTATTTCATGTGAAATCGAGGTAACTTACTTACTTATGTTGCGAAAAAAATCATGTTTTTTTTTTAAATCTTTTCCATACAAAAACTGTTAGATGTCAATTTTATTTCAGGTATAACATCTTTGAATTTGAAATGACAAAGATAGCATAGGAATTTCAGAAAGAGTCAGTTTTTACATTTTATAAGTTCCAGACCCCTAAATATTATTGTATCCTATTTAGGATACTGTGTCAACAAGAAAATATTCCCAATATGATGTTATTCCTCAAAATTTGAGCCTAAGGAGATAGTAGTAAATACGAAATTTGAGCACATGTCGTGCGCTGCCTGAGCACGTCTCAGGGTTCGAGCCAGTCGCCTAGATTGCTTCTTAGGGTTGGCAGTATCGATTTATAGACTTCGAATTGATCAGATTTTTCATGTCAGTGTTTTTACATTTAGTTGAAAGAAAACATCACAAGAAAACCTTACTTAAGGCGGTGATTGCTTGAAAATGCTCAAAAAGGTGGTTTTTTTAAACCAGTGTATCTCTTTAACCGTAAATAATTTTGAAAGCAAAAAAAATATGAGTTTTTCAAGTTTTTTTTTTGCATAGAGTGATGGAACTTAACACATAATTAAACATACTTTAATGCACCGAAAAAATCATCAAAGTCACCTCTTAATTATCTTTAAAACTAGTTTATTCCTTCAATAACAATTATAATAATTATTAAAAATATACCATAAAATTTCAAATGCTAAACCGCATCCATTGATAGATTATTTATTATTAGATAGTTAATATAATATCTAATTTTATACGATTTTATTTGCATTTTTACGACAATGCTTGCTGATTTATTATTCGAATTTATTACTACAGATTTTAACCCGTACCTATCGGATTGCAATAAGAACTATTATCGCTTATAACGACAATATTAAAAGTTACCAGGGACTTAATGGTACACCATGAATGAAGGTGACCAAGTGTGGTACAAAGCTAATTTTTTCCTGCATTTAAAATGGTCTGTGCCTGTAAGCCTACCAATGATGTCTAAAATAATTTATTAGCAGCAAATCATCATTGAGAGAGCAGTTATAACGGCCTCGACTCAAGAATTGTTAGTATCGGTAAACCGGAGTTACTTTAATCAATATTGAACTTTGAAGGTTCATATTTCTTAAATTTGTGGTTTTATAAAAATACAAAAAAAATCCTATAATCGGTTTTTTTTATAACTCTCGATTCCTGTAATAATACGTGAAAAATATTGCTTTATTTTGAGAAAAAAAATTATAAACTGACTTCTCAAAGTTATACTTTGGATGAAGGGTCACTTTCTCCTATTTGATTGCGTAATTACAAAGTAACCCCAATTATAATGCCACAAATCAAATACTGCCAACAGGAAAAATAATGAAACATTTTTAATTTCAATTATTAGTGAATTCCCAGCGTGTTCTCAGAAAAGGATTTGACAGCTCTTCAGTGTTGCTAACCTAGAAAAAAAAACTACTATGTTGCGTTTCGTTTTACACAATTAGCGATTTTATATGAAATGGAAGTTTTGATCAAAGTCATCCCGGTTTGCGGTAGTAGGTTCGAATTTCATCACCACTGTTCTCCAAATGGTGAAGCAAATCACCGTGAAGAAACCGGCATGTCGTAGAACAAAAAATTCGAAGACATGTGACATCTACCAACCCGCACTGGGCCCGCGTGGTTGGTTACAGCTTACTCCTTCTCACGGAGACGAGGCCTGTATCCCAGCAGTGGGAATATTATAGGCTGATTATGCTTATCCTAAACAATCAATTGCTCAGATGGTTGCTAAGAGCAAATGAAAATGTTTCACTAAGGGATGATTGTGTTTTTTTTTTTAATTAAAGATTTTTGATATTTTGTTGGCATTAAACTATCTATAACTGAATGTATAAAGCAACAAAAGCCCAACACGTTTTATCACTCTTACATGAACACATTTGTTATTCCTTTGGCCATGACAGATCCAATATTTATTTTTGTGTGTTTATTTACTACCTCCATTTTTTTTTGTTAACTTTTTGGCATAGAATAGTTCAATTTTCAGCAGTTTTTTAGATATATTTTGTAGCTGGATTACCGGAAATATGTTAACTGATACTTTTTTGTTGTGAAATCGTTTTTGGGAACTGCAATTTGGATTTAAAAATGTATCTAGTTTTTAATCCTGAATTTTACCCAGTATTTTGCGTGAAAGCTTTAAAATATTTAAATCACTAAAAACACAAATCGCAACTCGAACCTCTTTATTGATAAACGACCTAAAAACAATATCAAATACCACGTTCAAATCAACGAAACTGCAAAAAGGTACAAACGAAAAAAAAATACAATAGCAAAAACAAAGTTTTTTTGTTTTTGTTTTGGGTCAGCCCTATCGCCGTCTTATCTCGTCGACAGGTACGCTTGACGGGACTGCGTCAATAGACGGGGGCCTATAGCCTTCTATAGCGGAGCCTGTCTGTGTGTGTGTCAATCCGTCTGTGTGACTGTGCATAGGCTGTAAATTGCAGTAATCTAATAAGTAATCAAATAGGTTGATTTGTATCTTAACTGCGTAACACACTTTCAATCATAATCCGAAAGATTTTGAGGGATATTGCTAATCCATCGCTTCATATACTTAATCGAAAAATTTGTCTGCTCTCTAACGTAAATAATGCAATGTATGTTGTTGAATCGATTAGCCCGCTGATTTGCCACCATCGCTAAAATGATGAGTCCTTCCCTATCCTTTGTCACGTCTTCCCTATGATTACAGCGCCCCCAGTAAACTCCTTGATATGTAATGATATCTGTTTCACTATGAAACATGAGGCTTCAAGGGCTAGTGGAAATCTTGGGGCTCATTTGATAAATCGAGGTTGGTAAAACCACGATGCGGTCAATGGAGTTCGTTCATTCATTCATTTATCGTCAAAATTATGAATTACACAAAATGCGGACCATATTACATGAAAGTTGGATATATTACATTATCTGTAGTCTTTTGTAATAAATTAAGTGTTTACACAAAATCTTTATAATAAAAAGCCAAAGCTACAAATGATTTTTGTAAAATTATGGAAGACGCGATTTGAAACAAGAGTGTGAATTTAAGAATCGTTGTTACAGCTGAAAAATTACACCACATTTAAAGATTTACTAAATATAAACTTTGATTCTTTTCACCACTGAAGGCAAGATCTTCATTTAACAACATTTTATCAAACCAACTATGCTCACTATCGGTTTCACACAGCAATTCCGATACAAAACCATTACCCCAACATCATCAATTCTTCCACCAAACGTATTTGACAAAATATACCGTAAAGAAAACCCCTGAACACATGATATATTGAAAAACATACCCTTTAGAAGGGAAAGCTTTAACGTTCCACAGAATTTCATACCCTTTATGATAGCGAATTTATTTCTTCAAGTAAAATCGATCTCTGTTCGTGCTATAATACATTATTCAGACCAGATTTTCGAAGCCGGTGAACGACAGACGACGACAGTGAAGACCCGGCTTTATTGTGCTACTTATAGCTTCCACCTACTTACTAAACTTTTCATAGAGTTGTCGGAAATATGATATACCTAGTTCGTTGAAATTTTGCGGTTTTACTAGATCAAAGACAACAGGTCTTATGAATTATTCTCTTTAAGAAGGATGCACTAAGAAAGCCCACGAAATGCAAATTTTCTACCGTTTTTGCAATTTATAGATCAGTGCCAGATTGTATGTTGATTGAAATATGATTCGGGACCGGAACAAGTATGGTTTTACTATGATATATGTATTGATTTTGAACCTAAAGAAGTTAATCAATTCGACATGTTTTTTTTTATGTGTATTCGGGCATAACTCCGTCATAATAAAGACGGATTTGCAATTTTTTTTTATTCGAAAGGGGTTTATCCCGAAATGGTCCCATTTCAATTTCATATAGATCTGATGATGCGTTTCGGAGACAGACAACGGAAATCTTCAAAAAATGACAGCAAATCAACCGCGATTGCTGCTATCGCTTAAAATTAAATATGCATTGTTTTGACCCCAAGGATGATGAAATTTCGAATGGGTGTGGTGGGGTAGGTACTACAGCTAAAAAGTGAAAATTAAAAACATTTACCAAAAAAAAAACAACAGACTTCCGGAAAAACACTACAAAGGGAAAAATTACTTTAATTTCGGAAGGCGGTGACAAAAAATTTAAATAGTTAGGTACATATACAAAGTCACTGACTACCGAAATTAAATTAATTTTTCACTTTGTAATGTTTTTCCGCACCATATCGGACGAATCGCCGCAAAATTACGGAAGATTTTCTTGAATTCGGAGCGGATAAATGTGCGTTAACCTTAAATAACTAATACTCCGTTTATCGTAAAGAAACAATACACTTAAATATTTTATTAATTTCCGAACACCCACAATACATACCACAATCAATTTACATAAATACATACACATCCGTCTCAGGATGTATATGTATATGTACAATACAATGTATATGTGATGTATTGTTGTACATTGCCGGATACCGGCAAGCTCAGGTGATTAAGTTCCGTTCTGCCAACGTTGAGATAAATGACAAATACCTAATCAGTCGACTGTTATGCTTGATGTTGCATTGTTTGTGGGGTGAGCAGAATTTGAGGTTGGGAAAGACTTGATAAGACATTAATTTATTGGTAAACATCATTTCTATTTCCTGATAGTTACAAGTAAGTTTTGAATCAGATGATTCTGGTTTGTCCTAAATTGTTGATGTATATACAGAGATGGTGGGATGAGCTGGACGTCTTTTTTAGAGATTGGTCCTTGTCAGCTCTGGACGAAGAGAAGTGGAAAGAGAGTGGGTAGGCATTTGCCCAGCAGTGAGACGATTATGGTAAATAAAAAATAAGAAAAACTTAAGTAGGTATACAGGGTGTCCGGTATTTAATGGATAACCTTGAAATGGTTCATGGTAAAACATTAAACAAACATAAAACCATGGCTATTCAGAAAAAACATATTTTTATTTGTAGTTAATCTGTAAAAAAAAACAACCGACTTCCGAAAAAATACTACAAAGTGAAAAATAACTTTAATTTCGGAAGGCGGTGACAAAAAATTCAAATACATACCTATCCAAAGACACCGGTTTCCGAAATTAAAGTTATTTTTCACTTTGTAGGGTTTTTTTCGGAAATCGGTTGATTAAAAAAAAAAAAATACAGATTAAATACAAATAAAAAAATGTTTTTTCTGAATGGCCATTAGTTCTACCATGAACCATTTCAAGGTTATCCATTAATTACCGGACACCCTGTATAACAATACATATAGTCCTCCAGACCGTATTTCGGTATTGGCGGCCAATCTCCACCGAGACTAGCCTTCGGCGCGGGAGATATTATTGTGCACAAGTGTGTGCGCAGACGCAGGTGTACTCTCTCTTTCCTCACTCATAGTCCGATGGGACGGCAATCCGACACGACCGGAGAGAGATCAAGCGTAGGACCAACCGTTTAACGTGCTTTCCGAGGCACGGAGCTATCAACCGCCAACTTTCCAAACCCCCGGGCTGTTACTAAGAAATGCCTAATGGAATAACCCAATATCTCTTTGCCCGACCCGGGAATCGAACACAGGACCCCACGATCAGCAGTTGCACTTGCGACCGTCAGAACAACGGGGCAGTTACGTAACTACATAAAAATACACAACTAAGGACACAAAGCATTATCAATTGTGTGCCATGTATCCATATAAATAATCTAGATCTAAAAAAACTCACCAACTAACCTCGTATAAAAAGACCAATAAACCAAAAAGTAATCTTGCAAGAAAACATAAAAATCTCATGTAAACACAGACACACTTCACTAGCATTAAACTATCATTTAGCTATACGAAAATGGGGCTAAACTGCAACGTAGCAAGAGTAAGCGATACTTATACTAAGATCTCAAGTAAAAATGCTCCTAGATTATCATGAATAAGAATAAAAAAAGGCTTTGCAAATAACCTACCGAACCATAGCCCCGACTCCAGATTAAACGTACATTCAGCAATATTTTTTACAAAGGATACCTTAATCCCTAACAAGTGGGGGTAAGCCTTTATGCCCCGATTTTCATAACCGTTCGCTCTTGGAAATTGAAATTGCAGCTATATGATATAGAGGATTGGTTTTGTGGAGAGGTAAGTTCGAAATTTTAATGCAGACCTTTCATTTTCGGCTGTATATTGCTGAGGTGTGCTATTGACGTCTATCTATGTTTTTAGTAACTATGTATATCATTTCCTGTTTTAGATTTAAATTTTGCAACGCGAAACTATTTCCAAGCGCTCCAGCTGCAATCTGCGCTCTTCTGGCAAGTCGAAGCTTCTAGAACATTCTAGAAGCTTCCTGGATCTTTTGTCTTCTACCGTCTGACGTCCATCAACGAAGCTATCGAAAGTAGATCGAGACTTTGCAGTTTACCCTACTCCTAATTAATTAACTTTTGCGGACGGGAAAAAACACATCGGAAGTAAGGACAACCGTCTCGTTGTCATTCATTCTTAGTTCGGGCCCCAAACTAATCTTATGTCCGTAAGTGATGCAAAGTAGGAACATTAACTTTAGTAGCCGAAACTACGGATCTCGTTAAGGTGTAGACCTCCAGGGTCGCGCACCGAGAAAGCGATTCAAAAAACACATTTATGTTACTGGTTATAAAGCCCTCTCAGTAAATGTGTGCGTTACAACATCATTTAGTCAAGCACCACTTACCCACAACATGTATTCCGTTCGGAATTTAGGACCAAAAGACGAAAATTCTCAGCAACCTCATTGAATCACATCCAATCGTTAATCACTATACAAACCTACCGATTTCCGTGTTCAAACTTGAAATACCAACATCAAATATTTACCTCTAAAACGAGTAAAACAAAAAGTCGAGCCATCTGGGACTGGGACTTCGATACCGCTCGCTATATTTCGCGTGCGATAAGATACCGCTGTGTTGGCAATAGGCCGCATAAGCTTTCATTCCGATATTAATATTGCCGAGTTTCAACTCAGCGATGGGTAGCTATCACTTCTTTTTTTTTTATTGAAAACTTTCTGGCGGCAATGGTGTTTGGTCAGTGAACCTCGGTTACAATGTTACGGGGAAGTTAGAATATTTTAGATTGTTGTTTTCAATCGATCTGTTGGTACTGCTAGCTCATAGGTATAGAATAGTAGACCCCTACTATTATATACTATCCCGTCACGCCTGTCTGTGGCGCCGATCACACAGTTTCTGAGCCTTTAATTTTGTTTGTACCTTTGTACTGTCCGAAAAAAATGACCCTTTTGGTTCTGGCATTGTTATTCGAACATGCAAGGAGTTTGAAGCTTTAAGTTTGCGAAAAGTACTCAGAATTATATTGGAGTTTTAGGTTCCAGATTCGATCCCACGCAGGTGTAGAAATAATTAAATTATTTCATCACCACATCAGTGAGGAAACCGGCATGTCCTAGAACCAAAAATTCGAAAACATGTGACATCTACCAACCCGCACTGGGCCCGCGTGGTGGATTACGGCCCGCTCCCTCTCACAGAGAGGAGGCCTGTGTCCCAGCTGTGGGAAGATTATGAGATGACCGAGAAAACAATAGAATTTTTATTTTTATTACGCATGTGGGTGTGGCCCGCAAAGTTTTTAGACTAGGGTACAATGAAATCGAAAGGCTATCGATTTCTTGTTCAGACTCCAATCTACATTCATTAACAGTTTTATTAACAGCACAGAGCGTGAATATAAAATCAGAAATTATAACTTTCAACCTCATACAATCTTTGTCTGGAATAATTATGAAGTGGCTTAGAAATATTCGAGTTCCTCCAGCAAGAATGGCTTATTAGTTGATTCGCACGAATTTACTCGCCCAAATTGGGCGAATCGTCACTTTTAAATTCTAGAAATTGTTTATAGGCAACTCGATACGATAAAAGTGAATTTATTTGTGTGCGAATCGATAATTCCAGAAATACGTATAGACAACTGGCACGTTTTGAATAAAACGTTAAGGGCCTACGTCCCGTTTGGTAGCGTAACACGGTCACTTTATGAACCCTACTGCTCATTAACAGCTTGTCTTGAAGATTTGAAAAATATATGATTTTGCTATAGATTTATATAGATCATTTTGCCCGAAGTACTTTTTTGTATGGTTAATACTTTTGCTGTAGAAAAATATTTTCCAACACGCAATATTTTGGCTTCTATTCCATACTCCTACTAAACGGCTTCGTTATTTGGAAAAAAAAATACTCTGAAAAATAGATAGTTAGAGGTACCACAGAATCGCCGAAGCACAATTGTAAATAAATCAAAGGAATATCCCCATTTTGAGATAAAGGCTCAGAGGTGCCCTGCGCGGGCGCGGGCGGCAGTCGTGCTTTAGCATACAAACGGGAGATGAGGCTACTATGGGCCTTAAGGAAATAACGAAAATTTAAGGAAAAAAGTACCTACAATAACTTTACTGCATACAATACAAAACGAGCCAATTGCCTAACATGTATTTCTGGAATTGTCGATTCGCCACAAATAAATAAACTCGTTGAAGTGGCCTATAGAAAATAATTATTATATTATTCAAAAGTTGCGATTCGCCCGATTCAAGCGAGTGAATTGGTGCGAAACGACAATAATGCCACAAAAATCTATAAGGACCAAACCGAGAGAGGGAAGACTTATTTTTAGACTTTAAAACAATGGGCAATTAAGTTTCGCTTTTCTAAGGACATTATTAGTGCAAAGTTAATCTATTGTGACGGGTAATTAGTGAGCTTAAAGTAGTTGAAACGACGCTTTTATTGGTCAGACTAAACTAAGCTTGAATTTCATTAAAATTAGACGCAAACGCCTGCTAATATCCGTTTTTAAAGTTAACATTTTAAACTATCTAAGATGGCAGGGGAGGATATAGACGCGCAAACTGAAACCATGAATTCAGTACGTATGTAATATGACTCTGAACACCCCTGCGTTGATATTAATTGGCGGCTGTTTAAAAAAAAGTGTTCTGACAAACATTTTTACCACTTTTCTATGAAAGAACATATTTTGGAACGAAGTTCCTTATCGCGCGTTGTGAAAGGGGGCTAGACGGAAAAAAATCCTACGAAAAGTTGTAACGACACTTTTTGCTATAGTACCTAAGCTATTGTAAGCCGTGCTGCGTGCGCATGTTTCTCTGTCTGTCTCTTTCTTAAAGAAAACAAGCCAGATATTTTCATTTCGTCTTTTATATTATTTATTATTTATTATTTTGTTTTTTTTTTTTTTTTTTTTTTAACTTCGTTCCATCCAGGTGTCCCTTGACACCTCTCAAGTTTTTTTTTTACCGACGATACATTTTCGCGCTGGTCGAGAATCAAGTGCTGAATTCATGGTTTCTGTTTGCGCGTCGATGTCTCCTGCTAAGCTGTTTAATTCATTACATTCTATATTTAAAATATCACTATAATAACATAAATATTTCACAACGGAGAAAACAGCGTCTATAGTAGTTTGGTATTTTTGTAATTCTCCCCGACAAAATATTTTCTCAAAAATGTATTGTGGGAAATATTATTTTCACCCCTATGTTAGAAACCTCTATAGTTAACAGGACAACCCTGTCAGAGGTCAACACACTGATAACCTTGTTTAATAAAAAGTAATTAGCGTTTTTAAAACATTAGCCAACGCCATACAATGAAAAAAAAACCACTAAATAATTTGCCCTTTCAGTAAGTGTCGGGGGTCGAAAGTGATTACGCCTGAACACCATAATTTAGGATGAAAGTTAGAAAAGATTCCGTCCAAAGAATTAAGGACAAAAGACCTTTTTCGGCCGGTTTACATAATAAAACAATGGGCACCAACGGAACCCCGTTCGAAGCTAGGGATGTCAGAACCAAAAGAATTTAGGACTAACTTTTCGAAAAATGCTTTAGAATTTAAATTTAACCAAAACAACCGGTATACATTAGTTTTTTTTAAAGCAAAGACAACAAACACAAGAACTTATTAATTTGGTCCTTGGAGCCATTAGGACCCAGGTAGCACATTTTTACGACCACGGATACGCATATTTTGTATCGGAAGATGATCTCAACCAAATGTGGCCAGCATACATAATTATCATCGCAGATTAAATTAAGATTTGTATCCGTGAGTCACAGTGGAAAAGAGCGAAACAATAAATTTATTTTACGACCATTTTTTGTTGAATTCGCTAATTTAATTCCGGCGATTGTTGTGGTGATGTTAATTTCTTAGTGTCGTAATTTTAAGTCGTATTTGAATTTTAACACCCTCGGCTCGTACGGTATCTAAATCTTTTTATTTAGCTACGCAACACTTCTAAATCTGCCATTTATTACCATTTTAATAAGGTATATCTAAGTACAATAATCTGGCAACCCTACCATGTATACCTACCGAATAATAATGCGTCATTTGACGTGAATTATGTGAGTTATTCGCGTTAAAGCAACTCCAACCGCAAAATTTTAATAATGAATTAAAACATCCTTTCAAAATGTTAATTTTTAATTAGTATTGCGTCGCATCCCTTCGGTGTTTCAGACGCTTATTGTGTTATGTTTGTTCGTGATGCTCAGTTTTGTTAACTATACCCGGATCGTTTTAGCGTGGCAATGGCGGTCATTGTCCTTTTCCTAATATCTCACAGGTTTTTTTTTGTTGGTCAACCTCTCGCAGGTCAACTTAGAATGTTGTCAGCTGCTTAACCGGACTTGCCTATGGCTGTCTCAATAAATTAAGGCCTCCAGCCAGGGTTTACAAACTTAAAACACAGTAGGAACCCAAACAATAAACTATGTTCTTTTTCGTTATTGGAACATGTTGAACATCACAATATACAGGGTGATTGGAAGATGGGTGCAAAGCTTTAAGGTGAAGATAGTATAGACAATTTAGAACCATTTAAGCCATGGTTGTCTTAGACGAAGTCTTACCAATTTTTTTTTTTTTAATAAGGTTTAAAAGACGTATTGTACAATTTTTTTATTTTTTCTGAGCTTTAAATGTCTGTAAAAAAAATGTCTAATGACACAGAAGCCTAAAATATGTTTTGCTTGATTGCTTACACATTACTTTAATTAAATAAATAAAAAATGAATTCATTTATCATTCAATTTGGCCATAATTATGCAGTTTACATTAAATTTTGAGAATTTCCGAATAAAAACTTAAAAATTTGGTTAAAAATATTTGGTAAGACTTCGTCTAAGACAACCATGGCTTAAATGGTTCTAAATTGTTTGTACTATCTTCGCCTTAAAGCTTTGCACCCATCTTCCAATCACCCTGTATATATTTTATTCAGGGCGTTAACGGACGTATTTTTTTAATTTTTTGAAATCAATGATTTTGGTCAATGACCGCTATTGTTGCTATGCCGATTCGGCTTATTAGTCGATTCGCCCGAATTTACTCGCCCGAATCGAGCAAATCGACACTTTGAAATAAAGTATATATTATTTTATAGGCGACTCGCATGAATGTAATTTAATTTCTGTAGAAAATAATATAATATTTCAAAGTATCGATAAGCCTGATTCATCATATCAGCCGAAAAACGTCCACTGCTGGACATAGGCCTCCCCCAAGCTCCGCCACTTCGACCGGTTTTATGCTTCCCGCATCCAGCGGACTCCTGCGGCCCTCACAAGGTCATCGGTCCACCTTGTGGGAGGCCTTCCAACTTTACGTCTTCCGGTGCGCGGTCGCCACTTCAGAACTTTTCGACCCCATCGGCCATCTGTTCTGCGTGCAATGTGCCCTGCCCACTGCCAGTTAAGTTTGGCAATTCTTCGGGCAAGCTTGATTCGGGCGAGTAAATTCGTGCTAATTGTCTAATAAGCCCGGAGGCTTATTAGACAATTCGCCCGAATTTACTCGGGTATCGGCGAGTTATCGGACGGGCACTTTAATTTTTTTTATCTAGATGTATATTTGTTTACAACCCCCTAAAGTAACCACTTCAAAACTACATACATATGTCATTTAAACACACATTGATATGTAACTGCTAGCTCTTAACGCCATCTGGGGTTAAAAACTAGGGTTCGTTAACCTCAGGCTTATTATGGTGTGTAAGTAATTTAATCCTAGAACTGTGACAGCTGAAATTCAAGCCAAAATAAACATGACTTCACTGTAATCTACGTGCAAAACTTAAAACTAAAAGCCGTTATTCGCCTGTCCGAAACAGAAGCGAAATGGAGTTAAATTGTTTTGTAGACAGCAAGTTTATTCAGTCAAAAACCCGTAATTACAATAAATACCACTAAGTGTCACTTCAAAACAACCTTCAAAACCGGGGTACCGTTTTACCCCCCATTGAATAACTCTTTGATCATCTGCACTCCCAATATTAAGAATTTAATAATCGGGCATAAACAACAGCGTAATGTGTCAACAAACACAATCCTCAAACAAGTTAAAAGGGAATTTTATTCTCCCCCTTTTTCCCCCAATTGGTCCTTTGTCTGCTGAGAATCGATCCCCCGTCACTTAATAATATTTCTATAAGAAAATTATAATCACCCTTTTCGAATTTCTATTCAAAGCGCCATTCTCCTTTAAAGTACAGTCGGCGACGAAAGTTTCAATTTTTTTTTTTAAACCGTCTTACGATTTTTATTTAATACTTAGGAAGTATTTAAATGTCTTGTAAATAAATTAAGTTGAACATTTATGGTAATGTAATTAGTCTATTAAGGTTCTGAATCGGCGAAATAATTTGGATCAAATCGATTTTTGATCATTCAATAAAAACCATATACACACAACTAATTTGTATATAACACTTGGTAGAATGCTAATGTTGGTTGTCAGAACGCCTTTTATTCTTGTAATGTTCATGTTTGAATAAATTTTCTTGTCTTTTGATATTTTAAGTCTGCATACATTATCTTGAGCTTGTTTTGTTCGTAAAATATGCGTGTTTCGCTTTATTTTTGAGCAGAGGCATAAAATATAGTAATTCGTAATGAAGATTGAAACAAAACATGCATTTGTATGTGTCGTAACTTTGTGTACACAAATTTATTCAAATTACACATTCGACATTGAGAATAAAATTAATGGTTTTGTTCTCATGAATTTTAGTTGTTTAAACTTAATTGTTCCTTTCAAACAAATGCTTAAAAACCTAAGCTCATTGCAATTACATTTCTTTCTCTATTGAAGAAATAAAGTTTAAGAGACAGCTGGACAGCGAAAGGAAATAGAAACATAAAAAACCTTTTTCACAAACTGAATAAAAATCTTGTCAAAATTTCAACCGTCAATAAAGTCGTCCCGACACAATTATAACTATAATAATGAAACATTATGACAGTGTCAAAGTTCCCAGATAAGGGGAGAAACACACCGAGCATAAATATATTATTCGAACACTTTAAACTGTCCTCCCGATGGGCAACTTCCTTAAATATTGCAGATTTATGCTAAACGTTAACGTGGACTCTGGGTTTTTTATGACCGCATAAAAACTTAATTCGAATTAACTCCCGGTGTACAACGAGTTTTACTTTTACCCTTCTGGGGAAGTCTTGAAAATGTTTGCGAGTTTTATATAATTAATGTAAATCTTTAAAACCTAATTAAAATCTTAGAAATGGAAAAAAAGAAGCAAAAAGGACAATTTATTCTTAAAATGAATGGTTTTTTCAATGGCAATCAAGATTGAAACGAAATAAAACGTTCCCTATTTCAATTACATTTATCATTCGGTCATTTTTCAATCTTATTTCATCACAAATCATAGACTTAATAAATAGTTATGCCAGACTGGTCATTTCTCATAAAAATTAAGTCATTCATTCATATTGTTCTGTGCAATTGAAATCCTTAGTAATTATTTTAAGATTAACGCAAAATTTTCATTGCTAAATGGATTTTCTAGAAATAATATTTTAGTTTCTCTATGAAAATAATAGCCAAGTGCTTAAGCAATTCTTAAAAACTTTTCTTCTTGTAACATTTCAGACATTGAAAAAGTAATTTTAAGAAAATAATAGAAGGCTTAAGTTTATCCAATATTTAAGAACTAAGCTTGTAATAATACATTAAATATTCTTAAATCTTCTATTATTTTCACACGGTTATTATTACATTCTTCATCTAGTTTGAATTACTACTTATCTTGGAGCAACTGCGGACACTAGCGGTGAATAAATTTTCACCCTTATGCGTTAAGCAAAAAGCTTAAAAATTGGTGGACTGCCAATGTCCACGATGGTACATACAGTATTAAACCATTAAACCGAAACATTATTATTTAACATGTCTCTAGTAGCAAAGACTGCAGACTTACCCCGACGTTTCCTATTTATACGAAGAATAGACAGTGCTTTCAATACAAAGTGACATTTCGTTTCTCCATTTTTGACATCGCACCGTAGATATCCTTCTACAATCTGTCATTTTGTCTTTCGTTTCTAACGATCTTTGTCTAGGTCCTTATAAATGTAGACTATTTCAGAAGAACATTTCTTCCCAAACTATCAAAATCACACTGACAACAAACTTTCTACTCCGCCACAAAGTATATACGATTATCTACAAAATCATGATTAGTTTAGAACGCATAACTGTGATAACTAATAGAAAAACAGCTATTTTCTCCTATTGTACATAATTTAGTTAATAGTCATTTCTCTTCCGTCGACAAATCGGTGCTCGTGCTAAGCCTGCTGTTCTGAAAACCTCTACATGGTGGTCTTGAAAACTGTAGGCATCGAATTTACCACAATTGCATGAAACAGGCAAACAATTGCCAAAGAAAATGAAGTAAGCATGTATCAAATACAAGACGAAAGTGATTGCTTCTTAGCCAAATGTTTTTGATGACCAAAAAATTTGTGAGCAAATGCTCACATATCTTTGGAATACCAGCTGCCCAAAACCCTCGGAACATTGAGGTTACAGGCTAATAATATCAAAGGACCAAGAAACTAGTTGACTAAACTTGGTCCCGCAAAAACCAATAGTCTACAGTTAAGACCTCGTCTCTATTTAAATGTTCTGATTGAAATCCGAAGATTGAACTCTCAGACAAAGTTACCATTCCAAATTGGACTTAATTTTCTAGCCGTTAAAGTTGAAAGTTGCTGTTGAAAGTTAACATTTTCGTCTACCCTCGTCCAATGAATAATTCAAGTGGTTCCTAATAACTAGTACAGTGGTGGGGAATGTATGGATTTGGTCCTTCTCGACTTTTTTTCGATTAGATGAAAGGAATGATCGATGATGGCAGAATGTCTTTCTTTTGATGTGCTTGACTGTACTTATGTTCAGTGATAATGTTTACCCGACTGCGCGACGCAAAGGAGGGTAATGTGTTTTTTTACTTTTTTTTTTAATCCCTTTGCAATCAAATGTTTTACTTACCTATATTAAAAGCTAAGTTTTTGTGTTGTCCTTTCGGCTTTGCTCTGAAAATATATTACACCGGCTTTAGCGATCGACTTCGCCCGCGTGGAAATCGGTATTCATCCCACGGGAACGTACTATCGGGGTGAAAAGTATCTTATGTGTTAATCCGGTTATTTTTGTTTTAATTACGGACGCTTTTAATATGCACGTCTTTTTACATCGTTCTCACATTGATAATTTCAACATAATGATGTAACCAACTTTTTGTAACAATATCATGATTTTAAAAGAGTGTCCATGGAGTTTCTTGCCCGTTCTTCTCCATAGGTACCTACGCTTTGGAATGGGCAACTAGCTTCATCTTTCTACCTCACCGACCTTGACAATTCAAAAGTGCCTGTAATTGGTTTATTTGAAATTAATGCTTTGAGTTTGAGTTCTGTGTGCTAATTTCGTGCAAATCCGTTCAGCTGTTTTTGCGTGATTAAGTAACAAACATACAAACTTTTACATTTATAATATTAGTAGGATCACATTTCATGTTTGTAAAGCACATTACCTCTTCTCAGAACGCTAAAGTCGGGCATTTGGCTACGATAATCTTAGTAGTCTGGTTAAATTACTGCGAAAACCCTAACTGATACCAAGATCGTCTTACTAATTGAATGTCTGAATAGTATCAAAGCATCTTGTTACAAGCCCTGCCCTGCGGCTTCGCTTGAGTTTCTGGAAGGATTATTGTTTCAATTTAAAGTATGAAGCTGTCTTGCAAGTCTTGCAGCATTTTTTTTAAACTAGCCCTGGATTCTGAGACGAGATGAACCGAGATAACTTTAAGGCGTCGACCTTTTATCGACACTGTATAAATATACCCCTATCTGAAAGAGACAGTATGAGATTTCAAATTAATTTCCAATACCGCATTTACACAATCGTGTTCGCCATTCGCCTCGTCACTCGACGAACATTCGACGAAACTGTTCACACATTCGCGGGGTGAACTGTTTTGACATTCGCGCACGAACGCGAGCGCGCAAATCACGAGGCGAGGCACGAGGCGAATAGCGAGCCCACTGTTTACATATGCGTGTTCGTTATTCGCCTCGCCATTTGCTTCGCGATTAGCACGAATGTGTAAATGCGGCATCAGAATTCGGCCGTAATAAAGGCTCCGCAGACGCAACTCTATTAGAACAATTTCTATGTTAAGGTGTGCTCATACTTTGTCCACTTTTAAAATTCTGGTAAAAACACTTCATCTCTCCTTACACATCATCATTAAATATAGTTCCTTACTCACGTTGAAGTTTATTGTTGTATACTATAGATAACTAGGTATATCTTTATTGTAGGGGTACAAGCCGGATGGTTGCCACGCTTTTAGAAATCACTCTATAACTCTCAGTACAAAAACCAAAATATTTTATTTGTAAAACTGGCCGATACTTTAGTTTTTTATCTATGAATTTGTGAAAAGTAAAAAACATTTATCTTTACTACTTCCAGAGTATTAGCTGTGTTATGCGGACCACTATATTTTGAGACAACTATCCCACATAGGGATATTTGCCTAATCCATATAAACTACGTTTAGGATAGATGCCCTGCCGAGAAACAGGACATCTATCCCGCAAAAACATAATCGCATTTTGCCTTCTAATGCAATCGCACAGAGACATGCGGCATGGTACTGGTTTTACCCTGTGTGTGTTTTTTCTATATGTAAATGGTACACCACTGACTACCTGCAGTATACTCTCTTTATACCTTTAATCCATCCAAAGGTTGTCTGTAAAAGATCACTTTTAGCGATAAGACCGCCCATTGTGTAAAAAATTATGGTGTCCCCCTCCAGCTAGCTATGTTGACCCTGCCGAAAGGCTTCCAGCGAGCCACCAACTGCCATGGCTCACCTGGAAATCTATTAATCGACTAAGAAGCCAGGTGGGCCGCTGCGGTTACAACTTTGTTAGATGGGTACTCCGATGAGATGCAATGCGACTGTGGAGCCACATCGCAAAATATGACCACCTCTTGTCGTGCTCTGTGTGCACTAACACCTGCACTATGGGAGACCTTTGCGCGGCCAACGATAACGCTGTCGAAGTCGCAGAATTCTGGCCGAAGCTTGTTTAAATACGACAATTGGAATCATCGACACTACGAAGAATGGTGTACATTCTATCCATCTCGAACAACTAAAAAACTACACGCTGGTCTATCATCTAGCTTCAAAATAACTTCATTTATTGTACACGTAACTAACAGCAACTTTTTTTTTCAGGTACGTACTCACTCCTCAAGTGTGGTAATCAACAAAGTTCTCCACTCCACTGCAGTAAATTTAACAGTGGCAACACTGGCAACAAAAGAAGTTCACAGGCGCCATCTAGCGGTGTATTCTGTAAGTTTACAAGTTAGTACTACGAATAGCGAATTGTGGATTGTAGGAGTCTGTGAAGAAAGTTTTAAGAAACGTTTAAGTGTACTTTAAATTGAAGATTATGAAGCTTGCTACATGTGGCTTGTGGTTAGGAGTATGCCGCTGCTCCTTGATCTCGTAAAAGGGAACCTATAAATAAATTACACCAGCAGTACCATAGGCAATTGTAAAACGCACTCCTAATGAAAATCACTGTCATTTTGACAGTTCAACAACACTATTGTGTTGTAGGCATGGGTAATATCGCTTTTACACTGTAACAAATCGTATCTATGTATCGGTTTAGAATATCGGATATCGTATCTATATATTTCAGTATCTATATATTGGCTGAATCAGTGTGGAACTCGGAAACGAAAGTGGTATCGTGATTTTTAGGTTTCGGTTTTGTTCGATTCAAGAATATCTACATACATGCATGTATTTTATTTGTAACTGTATACTCGAAATCATTGAATGTATTTTTTGGTAGTGTTGATAATATGACACTGAAATGGGACTAATACAGTCGTTTCGGTTTTTTAGATTTATCAATTATTTTATCAGTGAATTGAACTTTCCTTCATACTTTTCTCAGGCTTAGGACTGACGAATTACTAATAAGCGAATAAAGAAATTTGAATATCTGAATATCATAGATCATGCGATAGGATATCGGTATAGTGTGTAGTTCTGCGACTCATCGCGCTATATTCGCGGATATCTGATATATAGATTCAGTGCCGTCCGATATATGGGTATTGGATATTGTGCCGATACATAGATATTGTATCTATATACGATTTGTATCGCCCACTCCTATTGTGTTGTGTATCGGCTAGCGTAGTGTGGGACTGCCTCCGTGGTCCGATGACCTTAAAATGTGGCTAATACAGACTGGATGCGAAGGACAGGGTTTGTGCCGCAGCCTGGGAGAGGCGTATATCCAGGAGCGGACTGCGATAGGCTTAGTTGATCGTTGATTGATTGTGTCGATTAATAATTAGTAGCACAGTGTATCGCAATGACTGTCTAGTGTAGATTCAAGTGTTGCAGAATTAAGAGCTATGTTCTCCGGACCGTTACAAGAGCAATCTGAGAAATTTAGGAATCGAAATTCGAAATTGTAGTAGTCATCATTGCGAAGCCTATGTTCAGCAGCGGACGTTTAGTAGGTAAGTAGGTCTAAGAAACTTGTGGACTGAACTATCATCAGCAAAAGAAACTATAGAATCCCAACACCTGACGTCACCTCTTTGCTAGCTAGACGCTCCCCGGCCTACTCTCTCATTAATACGTACAATAAAGTCTGCAAACTCTGCGAAATTAAAAACACTAACTCATTCGAATGCAAAAAAATTGTTAAGAAAATGCTGCATATTACTGTTTATGATGACTCGGAACAATTAATATAACGACCCTGACCTGACACTGAATCAAACGAAGTATATTGTATGGGGAACAAAATACACACTTACACACGACACATTTTACGCCACATACACACACCACACATACACACCCCACACACACGCCAGACACTACACAAACGTTACACATACATACACTCATAAAATACCATACTTGAAAAAGCACCTCTCTAGTCTCCACTGTTGTACTCGTATCCTGAACCCCAAGATACAGACTAACTGTCTAGTTTGGGGTTCACTGGCAAATAATATTTGTAACTAGCTGTAGGTAATATTTAAGCTACTCATATATTATGTCGTCTCAACTTGTTGTTAATCTATCTATGCTTACTGTATTACCTGGACAATAAATATTTTCTATTTCTATTTCTAATATTATTACTTACTTGGTATATTTGGTAGGTACTTGGATCTGAAACCCTCCTAGATCCTCGATCCTTCCAATCTATCGTGCTGTATTCATCAGATAAATTACGCGTATGTGCAGTCAGAATGTGACTTGAATTGTTGTTCCTGTGATCTATCTATCATTATCGTTTTTTTTTTTTTTTTTGTTATAACACACGTTTTTCGAATTCACTTAGAAATTGGCAGAATAGTCGACATCGGCTTTGCTTGCCATATAAAAAAATAGAATAGAAATAGACATCTGTAAAGATTTACACAACAAAAGGTCCTGTCACACAGAATTATGCGTGTTTTAGTAACCATTAAACTAATTCAATGGTCAAGGAGAGAAAAAGATTGGCAATGAAAATATCAAATAAAGCCATCAAAAAAATAATAAAAATTAAACCCTATTTTCATAAATAAACAATACCATAAACTCTAAAGCAAATTTTACGACTATTCCTTCAAAATTATTGCCCTATAAAACGTAACAAAAATAAATAGGTACATATTTTTTGAATGGCAACACCGAGCTGTCAAAGGCATATTCAGTCATAAATCAATGGAAGTACTTGGTGGAACATTGGCATTGTTTTATAAACATGGCGGTATATACGTTACGGAGTTAGCAACGATAATATTCATAATTATACAGAAATACTAACGTGACCAATGTCTGCTATATTGATGGTAAGGTAAACAATCTTTGCTTTGAATGGCGGACTGAAAGATCGTGCAAGTTATGTTAATGTTTACCTATTTTTTATTTTACCGGGCATTGGGTTTGTTCTGAAAAAAACCTTATCATGACTTCATTTGAAAGAATTGGTAGTGAAAAAGAGCGGTGCCAAAATATTTTTTTCTTATTTTTTTTTTCTTGGTACGAATGGAAATGCCTAGTCCAAGAGTGAGCGTTTTTTGGTTGGATGATGATATGCAAAGGATTAGCTTTCCTTTCCTTTAGATTAAATTCCCACTTGTGAAATACATAACATTCATTATCAGCCTATAATGTTCCCACTGCTGGGACACAGGTTTCACCACTCTCGGGACCGACGCGCGTTGGTATATGTCACATGACTTAGAATTTTTGGTTTTAGGACATGTCGATTTCTTCCCGATCACCGTCACCTTACACACCTTTTTTTTTCTTTTTTTTTTGGTGGAAAATCATCAAATAACTTCTCCCGTTCTGGGTGGAGCAGGAGGGCGTGTCAGACTTTTACTGACTGAAACCCACCCGTGTTCCCTCAGTTGCCTGTGTGCCAGGGGCCGCGGTATCTCTTTCGAACAACCCGAACCCCTGGCAGGACCTCACACACCTTACTTGTGAAATAAAGCTTCGCAAATAAAACCGCAGAATCCCATGCAATGCTTACTAAATTAATTGCATATGTAATAAATCCTCTATTACTCCACAACGTGAGTTTAGTAAGAAAAGGTGGGTAATAATAATACACAATTATATGCCGCGGTTTATATTTCATACCTCTAAATATACCGCTGATGTTGTGTCCATTATGCTAATTCTAGTTTAGTTGACGTCACATCTTTAATCCTACGAAATGCTAGAATATGGAGGATTATAATAAACTAAAGTATACTCATTAGGTTTTAGTAACTAGAAATATAGGTTAATGACGTTTTAGAGCTGACAGTTCTTGTGCTCCTTTTGGTTCTGTGGGTTCGCCATGGCCTTGTTAAAAAGGAATGTGTGTGAGAAATCTCTATTCACATAGGTTAATAAAAAAGACGACTATGATACTAGTTTATGGTACTGTTGCATAATGAGCAGAGATCGGATATTCGGATGCATATTTACCTAAAGACAATTTTTAGCTATGAAAGTATGGAAGCGGCTTTATAAATTATTTGTAATATTTATTAAAAACCACGGGATTCTTGATTGCATAACTATTCAGATGTGTATTAATTTAAAAATAATGTTTAACCCGATACAAATATGTGTATGTACTGGAGAAGGGGTGGTTTGTATTAGTTTAAATAAAAAAATAAACAAATTACTTACCTAAATTAAGACTTTTTCGATAGAAAAGCGCATTCCATATTAGCCAACATCTCAACTTTAGGTGAATATGCATCCGAATATCTGATCTCTGGTAATGAGGGGATTAATACACGAGTGTGTGTTTAAAAACTGAGCTGAAGGCGAGGTGTTTAATAGTATCACACGAGTGTTTTAATACTTAGTTATGTGCAGTTTCATACACTAACATATCGACTGTCATACATTGGTATTGAACCTACTAAATAAAAGATCAAAGTTAAAAGAGTAAACGATAGTTTCGTAATTCTTTAAAATGCTTGTGACACGCTTAAGCGTTCCATTCGTAAAAAAATAATTAATGAAAACTCCTTGGTTGATATTAACTTCTTGGATTTGCCCTGTTTAGTATTGAAAAAAAAAATGGTTTTACGACATTATTTCGTTAGAGAAAAAGTGTTAAAGCATGATGTGTGTATGTTTTGAGTTTATAATTGGAATTTACGATGAGAATAGATTCAATTGTTTTCGCGTGAGCATAAAAGGGTGTAATCATAAATAAAAATATGTTTTCTCTTATCTTTATTTTTAGTTTTAAGATAGGTATTTTACCACTTATAAAGTTGTGATCCTCATTTCCTAAAATAAAATAGTTACGCAGATAAACTCATCAACCATCCAACACTATATTTGTTTCTGGACCCCATTCTATATTTCAACAAAGAAGTCTTTTCTAAATTACACTATTGACTTGCCCATGCTTCGTACGGTTTTTGCGTAATTTCTTTACTTCACGTAAGTTTAATATTAATCTGTTATACACATACATCTTTCGGGATAAATTCCCAAAATTATAATAAAAACAGCATCAAGACCCGTTGCGTAGTTTAGAAGAACAACGTGATCACAAAAGCAATTTTTATTAGGTATTTTTACTAGAATTTGCGCGTTGTCGGATGTCGGTTGTCGCATAAAAAAGAAGTATATGTCTCTCTCTCTCTGCCAAATTTCATGACGATCGGTTCAGCGGATTAGGCGTGAAAACGTAACAGAGAGACAGAGTTACTTTCGCATTTATATAATATTAATGAAGTAGGGATTAAACTATTCCCCAACCACAAACCCTTCAAAAAAAAAAAGGCAAAAACTAACATCCAGAAAACCGTATTAAATAAAACTTAATTTTCACAAACAAGACGGGTAATAAAAACCTTTTTAGTAATGGCTTTTATTGTTTGGTTCAGTCTCGCATGACGGTTCCAGAATTAGGTCATAGTTGGCGCATAGTACATGGATGCAGCTCGGAATACGCTTGTACGAAATTAATGTTGGTAATTGACTTTACTTTAGTTAACTATTATATAAATTACATTATAATGCTCTAGTTTTGTATTTTGAACTAGTTTTTGTGAGTATAAAGGATATGGCATGGTTCTAAGATGTGGTTAGTCGGGGTCAAAAGTGGGTTATATACCTTTTATCATTTATTTATGTCCTGGTTTATGAGAACGAAATCTTATTATTAATCTATGGGACGTTAAACATGAAATGATTAAACGATTATTATTATTGCCATAACTTAAAGTGTTTAAAGTCAATTTTTTATTTATTTTTAAAAAGCTTAGATATATAATACATTTAAATAGTTCAGAGCCTACCCACTAGATTTGGATTCAAAGTAATATCTATTAAAGGCTTCCGCAGACCGGCGCGACGCGACAGCGTGACGCGTCTTTAGTAGATCAATTTCCATGAAGTTTTCATAGAAATTGGTCTATGAAAGTCACGTCGCGCTTTCACGTTGCGTCTGTTTGTGGGAGCCTTACTATCGTGTTACCATAAACATTTATTTTATAGTAACTCTAGTCCTACCCACTACTATATTATGATGCATTGTATCACTATGGTTAGTAATAAATGCATGTGCCACTTGACCTAATTTCTTTTCCATTCAATCTAGCTTAAAAATAGGACCTACAATAAGGACTAACGCACACCCTTGAATTGTCTCCATTGACCTATTTTCCAAAAAGCCATTTTCAAAAATGGAAAACTTATCCTGAAATAGGTAGTGTTATTTTTAACCGACTTCAAAAAGGAGGAGGTTATCAATTCGTCGGGACCTTTTTTTTTTTTTTTTTTTTTTTTTATTTTTTTTTATGTATGTTCCCCGATTATTCGAAGATGGCTGGACCGATTTGGATTTTGTTTTTTTTGTTTGAAAGGGTATACTTCCCAGATGGTCCCATGATCATCAAGTCAGGATCTGATGATGGAATCCTGGAGAAATAGAGAGAACTCTTCAAATTTTATAGGCACACGAAGCGATTTAGGTATTTTTTGGAAGAGTACTTTCTCGTAGTGGTCTCATTTCAATTTGGTGAAGATCTGATGAAGAACTTTGGAGATAGGCAACGGAACTCCTCAATAAATGATAGCAAATGGACTGGGATTGCTGAAATCTCATGTCTGTCTATTGCTTACACCAGTTTATAACATAACATCACGCCGGTACGCTGCGAAGGGGTAAGCACATGTGAACCACTAAAAAGTGAAAAATAAAAACTTTTTTCAAAAAAAAACAACCGACTTCCAAAAAAACACTACAAAGTGAAAAATAACTTTAATTTCGGAAGGCGGTGACAAAAAATTCAAATACAGCTCCAAAGACACCGACTTCCGAAATTAAAGTTATTTTTCACTTTGTAGTGTTTTTTTTTGTATGTTCACTCGGAATGCTCATTCAAGTGATGGCACACAATTCGAAAGCGAATTCATTTGTTTTTTTTATTAATTAGGATATGATCGCGGATTAACAACGAGACACCGTTCGAATTTTAAAGTGATGTCTTTGAACTACATTTTTTTTTTTTATTGAAACGGCCATTGCGCTAATTACGCTTCGTAGCAATTAAAACAGATTTTAAATCTTCTTGTTTATACCCTTCTCAGCTAATATTGGATATTGTATACTTCAAGTCGTTTCGTGAGATTACCATTAATTTATATCTCGATCTAGTTTTTTTTATCCAACCGTTTTTGTTTTTCGAAATTCGAATGCAAACTCATTTGTTTTTTAAAGTAACTCATGGCGGCTTGACACCGTCCGAATGTCAAAATGAGATGTTTAGAGAACAACATACTTTAAAAAAGGGCATTGTGTTATAAACGTATGCAATGACATAACCACTCCAGAAAATATGACTCCAGTGCCACAATGGGTGGTAGGAAACTGGGTCAGGAGCCAGAGCTACTCGGCACCATGAGAAGGTGCAACTTTGTTTTTATTCACGATTGCTGCAAACTGTTTTTGCCTGCCCCACTTTTTTTTAGGTTAATTGGATTGTATGAGGTGTTTCGTGGAAATGGAGTGTTTCCAGGATTTTCATATTTTCGTGGTTTTTGAACTTGCTATGACAGAGATAGGTGAATGCTTTATTAAATTGAGATAAGTTGTATTTGTTATTTAAATTTCACTGGAATTTGACTCTGAAGTTGTAAGTTGTTTTTACTACATTGTTTAAGGGCAAAAACGGACACGCTTATCTTATTTATTTAGGGGCTTACACAGAGAATGTGGCTTAATTTAAGGATTGTGTAAAGATAGCTTGAGAAAGGTAGCTGTGTAAACTATACAAGGTATTTCGAATATAAAAGAGGGTCTTGTGGCCAAGTAATAACAGCCAGACGGGTCGATCGACCAGGTTAAGCTACTCTTGCCGCGGTTGGTCGGTGGATGGGTGACCATCTTAACATACCAAGATTTTGTTCCTGGCTGTCATATGTGGATCTTTGACAGTCGGTACGGGTCAGAAGCCCGAAAGTCTTACTACGAGTCCTACCAAGGGCATAGTATTACCCAGTACCTAACTAGGTTGTTGGGGTCAGATAGGCAGTCGCTCCATGTAAAATACTGGTATTCACTTGCATCCGGTTAGACTGGAAGCTGACCCCAACATAGTTGGGTAAAGGCTAGTCAGATGATGATTTCGAATACAAATACATTTTATTTTCTTACCATGAACAATTTCAACGAAAGATCAAAGCTACATTTACAAAAGCATAAAACTTACAACAAATACATCTTGTTACATGTTTACAACTACAAGATGAGATATAACTTTTACTTCGTTACTTTTATTCCCGATGCAGTGCAACTCCATTTATTTTCCCGTTATGTCGTCCTCTTTTAGCTCACAGACAGGACACAGCTTTGAAATTGTAGAATACTTTTGATGTATACTCCATTTGAAATAAGATTAGACATTTAAACGAACCTTTTTACAGTCCGTTCAACCGATTCTGATTTCTATACCGTAGGCATAAGGATGGCATTAAAAGCAATAAAGTATTTACAATACCAACTGTTTACTGCAGCTGCCATTTGTCATGCCACCAACGCAATAGAAGTCAAAATCGGTTGAACGGACTGTAAAAAAGTTTTAGTTAAATGTCTAATCTTATTTCAAATGGAGTATAGAATAACTTTATTAGTAGTGTTATTTGTAGGAAATAGGAAGAGTGTCTTTTTAGAATTGTGTGATTTTTTGTTAAGCTTATGTGTTCTAGATTTGAGTCATCATCATTTTGCTGCAGGCTTAGCACGAGCACCGATTTGTCGACGGAAGAATAGGCATGACTATTAACTGAATGAAATACAATAGGAGAAGAAAGCTATGCCCTTCTATTAATTATCACAGTTATGCGTTCTAAACGAATCATGATTTTCTAGATAATCATTTAAACTTTTTGCCCGTCGAGTCGAAATTTTGTTGTCAATGTGATTTTGACAGTTTAATAAGAAATATTCTTCTGAAATACGTTGTCTACATTTATAAGGACCTAGACAAAGATCGTTAGAACCGAAAGACAAAATTACAGAGAGTAAAAGGATGTCTACGGTGCGATGTCAAAAATGGAGAAACGAAATGTCATTGTCAGTGTGTATTAGAGGTGTGTAACTCTTTACGGAACCGACTCACTGATCCAGATCACTGAAGTGATTCAAAAGATTGGTTCAGTAACAACGTTTCAAACGCATCATTTGGATCTGAATCATTTCTTTGCCGCGTCGCTCGCGAGGCGACGGAGCAGTGAGCGAGCGAGAGAGGGAGACTGAGCCACTGAGTTACTGAAACACTGAGCCACTGAGCCACTGAAACACTGAGACACGAGTCGCGAGTGAGCGGGCGACACAATTACAATTTATACAAGTCAGAAAGAGATACCAAATGAGATGTGTCTTACTCAACTCTCACAGATTTTCGTTGTCGTTATTTATGCACGTAAAAATGACCACTAAGGCGCTTACGTATCAAATACTATACGGTCGTTTTTTGCATATAATGTTTGCACTAAACGCGGCAGATTGTTTATGTTCGTTCGCACTAATTTTCGAAAATATTATAGTTCTGTTTTCGATTTCTTTGCGTAGTGATTATCGTGACTTACTTTCTTCCTTTTTATTCATAAAGTTATAGTTCAGAGACTTTACGTGAGAATTTTGTGTAAATAGACATTGAATCACGCAAATGGTTTAGTTTACTAGATTAGTAACTTGTCTCAGACTTTCAGTGCTAGTATTATCTTAGTGATAGTATAGCTAATTTTAAGTATTTGTGAGACTTTCTTTCTGTTACTAATGTGGGTATAAATAATAATTCTACGTGTTCGTACTTCGTAGTAAATGACTTTCTAAGGTATACCTAGGTACTAACATACTTACCTTAAGACATTTATTTTCTTATTCTATTATTAAAATGCCTCCAATAAGCAAGAGAAGTCCATTGTGGAACCATTTTAGTGAAATCGCGCCCGCGGCCGCAACGTAATGTAATACGTAACATTCTGTATTTTATATCCTTTGAGCCGATGATCCAAATGAGCCAAATGAAACATATCAGTGTTTCGGATCATTTCAGTGATCGAGATGCAAATGTTCCAATCTCAAAAATGATACACTTTGCCCACCTCTAGTGTGTATTGAAAAAGCACTGTCTATTCTTCGTAGAAATAGAAAGCGTCATGCTAAGCCTGCTGATGTATTTTCTTCCATACCTACTTCTCTTTTAGCCAACATCTCGTAGTTCCTCCCTTTCGAGCCAAATTCTCTTTCACACAGTCCATCCATCATTTCTTTGGTCTTCCTCTACACGTAGACCCATCCTCAAAACTTTCCTGACGACATTTTCCTCATTCTTCCGCATCACAATATGAATCATGTTTTAGATTTGAGTAAAAGTCTTACCAAGTGGCATCGTATTACCCAGTAACTGGGTTGTTGAGGTTTGGATAGGCAGTCGCTCCATGCAAAATACTGGTATTCAGCTGCATCTGGTTAGACTGGGAGCTGACCCAAATGTAGTTGGGAAAAGGTTAGGCAGATGATGATTTATGCTTGATTTCTAAAGCCTTGCTTTTTGCTTTATTAAGACCCAAAGAAATATTTACAAAAATTTCGCAGGCTTCATTAGCAACACGAGTACAGTTAGGTACGTCTATGCTGCTAAGCTTTAAAAACTACGCATAAAAATTGGAAAACATACAATAGTAACCACCATTGTAAGTTTTCCATTTTTTATTTTGATTGACATTAAGAATAGGTCATCATTAATGATAAATAATGTTAGTCTGTTGGCTTACCTGTCGTGACTAGCAAATGAATAAGGCCTAGAATCTTCATAGAAATAAAATTACTATGCTACACATACTCAAGCATAGATGACAAGCATTATTTTATTGTGTTTTATAGCTAAAACAAGGTCATTCAGAACAAAAGTACAAACGAAGAACACGAAAAGTTAGAACTCACACCAAAACCATATATTATTTTAGATAATAGAATATCATAGAAGCCAATTCTATTAAAGTAAAGTACAACTAGACCAATATATTTTGGATACTAGAATAGAAAATTATAGAAGGCAATTCTTTTATAGTCAACTACAATAAAAATAATTATCACAATAGATCGTAAATCACTGTATCTGATTTCTTTTGCACTCTTTTTTTCATTAAATCCGATTATCTCTGTTTTTGTATTATTATTTTTTATATTGACGATGCGCAAGCCCTTATCCTGCCTCCCACTGTGTCATAAATGTCGTCGTGCCGTTAAATCACGTGAGTGGCGCTTTTTACCTAATGCCGGGTCTGCAGGCAATTTAATTATTGATTCTTTGTTTGTTATTTAAATGGTGACATGTGACACGATTTTATAAAAATATTAAACTGAGAAAGTGAGGCTGTAACTCTGTTTTTTTTTTTAAATAGCTTTGCTCACTTTTTAGCAAAGTTTTCCATGTAATTAGGTATCGTAAACATGTCTGAAACAGGCACTCCCAATAATGGATCTAGAAAAGGTCAAAGATTGTGTCATTAAATATGGCTGGAGGTATGAAATTATTGTTTCAAGACCCAACAACAACAATTACGATCTAAGAGACCATGACTTTATACAATCCTTTTGTCAATAAAGGGCTTATTTTTATTATGAAATAATTATGACAATTTGACATATTTTCTATACTTACCAAAGTTCAGTCAAACCGCAATATTTATTTCTCAGATGAAAGTTATCTGAATATGGAAAACTAGCCCTAAGTTATCAATATACGAGTAATCTTTTCTCCTTGTCATTTTATTAAATCATTGCCTTACATTTTTGTAGGGCTTTCTATTTCAACTGTCTCTATTAAACTGTTCCCATCCAAAACACAACTATCCAAACATAATATTTGAACATCTACCAAAAAAAAAAATGCATAGAAAGTTGCCAGCAGTCGTTAATGGCACAGTGGCGGTAACTACACGCACGCGACACTCCTTATAATGGTCCCCTCGGATTTATAATAGAGAGAAATAAAATGTTCTATCGATCTGGCAGGGGACTCAGTTAGGGCTGTGCTGAAGAGAAATATTAGGAAATCAGGAAAAACAAATATTTTTTGATAAAAAATATGGTTAAAACCGAGAAAGACCGATTAAAATATATTAAACAACCAATTAACGCATTTTTTCTTTATTATCGTGGAGTAAAATGTCAAGTCTGGTAGATATGTTCGATTAAGTTTCTAAATTATGTTCTTTTTTAGACCAGAGAATTTTTATTACCAATATGCACATCTTCTTAGGTACCATTAAAATATTACTATAATTATATTTGGAGGTCAACAACACAAAGACACAGCGGTAGATATATAATATCCATAATTAATATTAATCTATTATGCATAATTAATTACCAATTATTTTAATAAGTCTCATTAGTTTTAAGAAAGACATAACTATAGTTTTGTTTTAATAGGTATTTTATGAATACATTTTAGCCAATATGGATATGAAGCTTGAAATGTAGATGTTATTCTTAGTTCACTACATAATTATGAAACAAAGTATTGAAAATCTGTCTACAGTCATTTATATATGTTTGTTTCTGCTAAGTTGTAAAAAAAGTATTTATTTGCCCTTTTACTTAATGTTCTTTGTCCGTGTAGCCTGATTCTGGATATATAGGTGACATGGTTTTGTTACCATATCATGTTTTGTTGTCTCATACTTTTGCCATAGTTTTATTAAGAACATAATTATGGAGATACGACCTTAATCTTTCTTTAAAACTCCAACTCCACTCCACTTTTATAAAATATGTCCCTGTCTATTACGCTAAACTTTATAAAATCTAAATTGTTAGGAATAGCTGTACAAATATAGATCATTTCTAGACAATAAATTTATCGGCATCCATAACCCTAAAAATAACGTAAAATGCGTTAGTGACAACCCTGGCACGCGACTTATAAACGCGTGGTTCGCACGGACTGTTTATATTACCAGCAGCTATTGCCATTTTTTTGGCGTTAGAACCATTGAATCAGAGCTTAGCTATAATGCGAGTAATCGTCTATATCCGTATAATTTCTATTAGATTATAATAATATTTTTAGTGATGGGTAGTGAATTATGGGCATTGTCCTTTGAATTGAAATGAGATTTGGATCTAGTACATATTGTTGTTAAGTGGTCTGAAAATAATACACTTTTTTTATGTTAGTGAATCAAGCTAAGGGAACGCCAAAGTGTTTGTTTATTGAAATTGTATTTACATATTGATATACTAGCTTTAACCCGCGGCTCCGCCCGCGTGATTGTCGGTTATCGCGTACCAAAGTAGCCTATATCCTTCACCATATCCTAGGCTATATCTCTGCCAAATTTCATGCCAATCGGTTCAGCGGTTTAGGCGTGACAGCATAACAGACAGACAGACAGAGTTACTTTTGCATTTATAATATTAAAAGTAGGGATATGCTTGAGTAGTTTTAAACTAATATAGAGTAATGTTTAATTCGCATTTTACATCTACAAAATTCGTACAAACAAAATCCTAATTAATTAAAAAAAAACCTAGTTTCATCGAACTCAAACCAAAATCGAATTAACGATGTAAAACAATAACCGAACAGATGCGAATCATACACGCGTCCAAGCAACAATCCCACAGGGGGAAAGTCTACACATCCCTTAATAAAGGCCCTATTGTCCTCCCCTTGTATTTATTTCAGAGATAGATAATCTTTTATTATACCTAGTCACAATTTATGGTCTGACGTCGAATTTCATTTGTCATTGACAGGCATTGTGAACGATTCTTTTGTACTCGATTCTCGTAAGGTAATCGATAGTCGACTGTTCGGTCGAGAATCGATTTGGTAGTTTCGTAATTTTTCTGTTAGTTTGTAGGTATTGTAGACCGTGCCTAATGGGTTGATGTCAAAGTTTTTTTAGGTGTTTTTGAACTGTGAAATTATTTGATAAGGTTGCTTCAAGTTTGGTGTAAATAATTTTTGAAACGAACGGTGGATTTAAAATGGCGCAGATTTTTTGGACATTTATTAGAAGCTTATTAAAATTTACAATTGGGGGGGGGGGGGGGTTGTGGCTAAGTAATAACAGTCAGATGGGTCGATTGATCAGGTAAAGCTAAGCTTGCCGCGGTTAGTCCGTGGATGGGTGACCATCTTTACCCTTCAGTAGACAGTCGTTAAGGGTCGTCATAAGCCCGAAAGTCTGACAACCAGTCTGGTGTCCACGGATATCTATGGTATTTTTTCAAAGGGTTTTTTTGTTAAGTATGATTCCAAAAGTCCTATTTTATAAGCGTTTCGATAACTCACAAGATTTAAGCGTTGTCTAACAAATTAAAAATAGTACCGTTGCGTAAAAAAAAAAAAACTGCGTACATAGGTAGCTACATAAACCTACACATATCTAACAAGTAATCTGTATACAGAACAACAACCGATTAACTCAAAATAAGACAACGCGGTACGAGGCGTGAAATCACACCAAATTTCCCAACACAAGTACTTACTTAAAACTATAGGAAGTGTTTCTTCTTAATAGTTACCATCCGTTACCGTCATTTACCCAACATCGGGCCCGTTGTACACGGCACGGTTTCATGACGGTACGGCGCTTTAGCCGTACCGTAAAATAAAATCGTGTGAGATTGTATGTGGGTCTTAAAGTGAACCTAGTCCACATTTTTTCCATACAAACTTCGGGAGTGTTTTACTCCACTGTCTGACATGGCACATCCAAAGTAAAATATGATATCGTTTTGTCTCATTATTAATATTGTCTGTAGGTACGGAAACAACATTAAAAAGTTAGGAGCCACCAAAGATTGGTTTTTCTTGCTAATTTTACTTAACTTTGGGCGTGTTTAAGTAATAAAAGAAGTATAAAATCTCCAAAACCAAGTCGGTACCGACAAAGTTCAATTATCGAAAAGTTCAATAAAATTTATTGGTCATTGATTTATGCATTGACTTTTTCATAAAACTCGATCTTCCAAAGGACTTTTCTTAATTGTTTCGCGAATTTTGTAGTATAAATGATCCTGCATCTCACTCAATAAAGTTGTGCGTGTAGACTAGCGTCTAACTGCTCATCACTGATACTATCTCTGTCGGACACGAAGCCTGGTGAGACAGCGTGATTTTTAGCCAGGCCCACCAGTGAGTTCGAGCCCGCGACTAGGTTCCCCTTAAGTCCGTCAACGAAGATAAGGGCCCGTCCGAAAGTAGTTCGATACTTCGGAATGAACCCTACTCCCGATTAATTGAATTTTTAATGAAAAAAAATACTTCGGGAGTGAGGACAACTGTCAAATCGTGTTTGTCTTCATTCTTTACTCGGGTCCCGAACTAATCTTATTTCCGAAGGTGATACGGAGTAGGAAACGCCAGTTACTTCTAATTCGTGCTTAGACAGTAGACTCCGTGACATGGCAAATCACCGGTCGATGCATACGGTGACGGAGCCGAGCCATAGTGCTGCCATGTCCGTCAACAAGCTACCATAAAGGCCCAAACAAACGCGATGCAAGTCTAGTAGAACAATTTCCATGAAGTATTCGTGGAAATTGTTCTCCTCGAGTCGCGTCGCGCCTGGTTGCGGAAAACTTAAGCCTACTAATATTATAAATGTGACAGTTAGTCTGTTACTCAATCACGCAAAAACGCGTGAACGAATTTGGATGGAATTTGCCACACAGACAGTTAATTATCCGAATTAACACATAGGATACTTATCATCCCGGTAGTACGTTCCCGCGGAATAATTACGGACCTTCACTCAGGCGAAGCCTTAGGCAAAAACGAGCGATTCATACAACACTGACGACCATGCCTTCACGGCGATTCTACTAATATATAGTCTAGTATTTCAAGGAAAAAATAAACGTGTGTGTTACGGGCCTCACCGCCTTTCACAGGTAGCTGTCGATGGTAATTTAACTTCGTTAACAAATCTCCGGTCCGTTTCTTAAGTATAAGTATGCGTTCGTTTAATTCTTAGTTTTTACGACTCGAAAACGTTTTTATCGATAAAACCTGTTGTTTTCGATGTATCGGTACTGTATGGTTGAGGACAAAAGTGTTATGATCTATTTATTGATTTATTGACGGTTTCAGCATTTTTATTTTTTTGTGTATTTTTTTTGTATTGGTTTGTTTTATTAAAAGAGAGTCGGTGTATTATAGGAACAAGTTGAACGTACAAAAGCACAGCTGACTTTTAGTAGGCAGGCCCACATTTCTCCAGTTATGATTAAGTCTATCAACCGGACACAAATCTAGTCTCCGGTCTAAATTAATATAAGTTCTATTAAAGAATTGGGTTTTTTTTTTGGTTGGGAAATCGTCAAATTACTTCTCCCGCTCTGGGTGGACCAGCATGTCGATTCTGTAACCATCTCACCGCGTGAAGTGACCGTGGAGTGACCTGTCAGTGTCATCCCACCGTTGATAGGGATTGACCAAGCATTAGGTGAAATTACACTGACAGCTCACTCCACGCTCACTTCTCGCGGTGAGATGGTTACAGAATAGCAATGCAGGTGGGCGTGTCAGACTTTTACTGACTAAAACCCACCCGTGTTCCCTCAGTTGCCTGTGTGCCAGGGGCCGCAGTATCTAAAAAAAGAAAAAAAAGGGGGGTTAAGTTGTTCCTTTTAGCTTTGTTTATTTACGCATAAAATAAAAAGCTTATGTAAAGTGAAGCACAGCACAGCTAGTCGTATACGAAGACCAGAAACACAACCCACTCACATGGGAATGAACATAACTATACTCCATTTGAAATAAAATTAGACATTTAAACAAACCTTTTTCACAGTCCGTTCAACTGATTCTGACTTCTATACCGTAGGCATAAGGATGGCATTAAAAACAAAAAAGTAGTTACAATACCAACTGTTTACTGCAGCTGCCATTTGTCATGCCATCAACGCAATAGAAGTCAAAATTGGTTGATCGGACTGTAAAAAAGGTTTAGCTAAATGTCTAATCTTATTTCAAATGGAGTATAGCTAAAAGTGGTTGTATAATGTGTACATCTCTGCCTGTCCCTTCCGGAGTTACACAGGCGTGATGTTATGTTTTGTTATTACAAAACCACAACTAAAAATAATGGTAATTTTCTTACTTTTCTACACACCAGTACACTTTTACGATTTAAAAGGCTATAATTGATTTTGCAATCAGTCCTGATTTATGCACTTATTGTGTTCTGCATAATCAATTCATTTAACTGATAGCCTACTTTTTACTACTTTTTTTTTCACAACTCAAACTATATAAAAGTTTACCGTAATAAGAAAACTTTTTATAGTTTTTTTTAACTGACTTAAAAAAGAAAGAGGTTATCAATTCGATAAGTTTATACATCTTATGTTTTTTTTTTATGTATGTTCGGGCATAACTCCGTCATATATAGACGGATTTCAAAATATATTTTTTTGGTGAAAGGGTTTGATTTCGAAATGGTCCATTTAAATTTTATATAGATCTGATGATGAGTTTCGGAGACAGACAACGGAATTCTTCAAAAAATGACAGCAAATCAACTGCGATTCAGCAATCGCAGTTGATTTGCTGTCATTTTTTGAATATCGCATGCGACGAAATATGCATTGATTTGACCCCAAGGATGATGAAATTTCGAATTGGTGTGGAGTAGGTACCTACTATAACTAAAAATAAAAACATTTTCCAAAAAAAAAAACCACTGACTTCCGGAAAAACACTAAAAAGTGAAAAATAACTTTAATTCCGGAAGGCGGTGACAATTTTTTTATTAAAAACATATCCAAAGTCACCGACTTACGAAATTAAAGTAATTTTTCACTATGTAGTGTTTTTCCGGAAGTCGGTTGTTTTTTTTTACTGTATTTTAATAGCGCGAAGTCCATCTGGCTAGCCTTTACCCAAGTATTATGGGCTCGGCTTTCAATTTAACCGAATGCAGCTGAGTACATTTCATTTTTCTTTCTTTCTTTCTTACATGGACTGCCTATCTGATCTCCACAACCTAGTTACTGGATAATACGATACCTACGTAAGACTGGTGGTCAGACTTTCGGGCTTCTGACGACCCGTAACGCCTGTCAAAAATCCACGAAAGACAGCCGGGACCAACGGCTTATCGTGCTTTCCGAGGCACGGAGGGGTCTTGGTACGTCACCCATCCACGGACCAACCGTGGCAAGCGTAGCTTTGCGACTGTTATTACTTAGTTACTTACTTTTTAATAGTTTGAAACACGTATGTATTTTGACTTGCGTGGAGCTTAAAGCTTGTACGGCTTCCTAGTTTTGCTTTGGCAACGCCTCAGCTCAAATTGAAACCAAGTTTGGCAAGGTTTGTGATTATTTAATAAACTGTATCTTTACTAACATTTTTATCCGATTCCTTGCGAGAAAGGAAAGAACTAGCAACTCAGTTACTAAAGTAAGGAAAACTATTTTTTTTTTTTTGGGTGGGGAAATCATCAAATAACTTCTCCCGCTCTGGGTGGAGCAGGAGGGCGTCTCAGACTTTTACTGACTAAAACCCACCCGTGTTCCTTCAGTTGCCTGTGTGCCGGCTCCTGTACCTCTTTCGAACAACCCGTCACCACCACCACCAGTTGGTGCTGACATCTCTTTGAAGCGCGCGTGGAGCACAACGCTTCGTGTACTCGGGCTTGGTCCTTACCGGATAGCGAGCTACCCATTACTCGCCGTCCGCAAGCCCGGGCCTACGGTGGCCGGGAATCAGCCTGGGATTCCCGACGCCCAGGGCGTCTCCCGCGGCGGCTACGGCCGTGACGCATATACTGCCTAAGGAAAACTTGTTTCTTAAGTAAATTTTTTTTTTTTATGGTGTGAACTGAATCTGCCTAGTCTTTTTCTAAATATATTAGGGTCGGTATTCCTGTCTATCCGGTTGCAGCTGAGTACTAGTATTTAACATGACCGACTGCCTATCTGACGTCCACAACTCAACTGGGTAATACGATACCCCTTAATAAGGACTGGTGTTAGACTTTCGGGCTTCTGGCGACTCGTAACGAACGATACCACCCACAGCAGGCTTAGCATGACGCTTTCTATTTCTACAAAGAATAGACAGTGCTTTCTCAATGAAAAGTGACATTTCGTTTCTCCATTTTTGACATCGCACCGTAGATATCCTTTTACAGTCTGTCATTTTGTCTTTCGTTTCTAACGATCTTTTTCTAGGTCCTTATAAATGTAGACTATTTCAAAAGAATATTTCTTCCCAAACTGTCAAAATTACACTGACAACAAAATTTCTACTCGACGGCCACATAGAATGTAGGATTATCTAAAAAATCATGATTCTTTTAGAACGCATAACTGTTATAATTAATAAAGCTATCTTCTCCTATTGTACATCATTTAGTTAATAGTCATGTCCATTCTTTCGTCGACAAATCGGTGCTTGTGCTAAGCCTGTTGAAGTTTTTTAGAAAAGCCAATGAAAATACCTTTTCTGAAATGTTTAATTACGCCACCCATTAACGACCTACAATAAAAATAGGTACAAACAACACTTAATTTTCACGTCGTTTCAGAACAATCTAAAATTTCTAAATCGATCGAAGTCAACAATGGACCTTTAATCAACTATTGTTAATAGCTATTTATTGCTCATTAAAGGGTCTTATGAAGTATGGGCCATTCGCGGGGCCCATAAATACGAGCTACGATAGGCAATTAGACCGAAACGCTTTGCTATGGCCATATTGCCTGCCTATGTGTTAGTGCGGGAATTGTTTCCACATAACTAGGGTTACCTACCATTTAGAAAATTTGATCTAGACTTGAGATATTTAAAAGAAAATCCTAAAAAGGATTTTCTTTTAAATATCTCAAGTCTAGGACTTATCAAATTTTCACATACCAATTTGGGCATACTTATCGATCAAAATGATCGATAAGTATGCCCAAATTGGTATGTGATATGGAGGAATGGGTAAAATGTCGTGAAGAAAGTTTTGAGTATGAATGTCGATGGTTATAAGAGTAGGGGGAGACCAAAGAAACGATGGATGGACTGTGTGAATGATGATATGGTTAGAAAGGGTGTGACTACGGAGATGACGACTAATAGTGAAGTGTGGTAGAAAAAGACGTGTTGCGCCGACCCCAAATAAATTGTTACAGGCGCCAGCACAGCAAGGTACCCCAATCTGTCAAATTTCGATTTTCAACTTTATTACAAAATCTTAAGGTTCATGTTCAATTGGGAAAAATGTACAGTTTGGTATAGCTTGATGTGCTGGCGTCTGTACAAGGGCAGGAGAATAATTAGGTATGCCCAAATTAAAACTAGCAAAGTTTGGACGGTAAGTCAAGAGTCGGATATGTCCGGAAAAATCTAGTTCAAACTGCCTCGCTCGTCTAGTGGTTGCAAGTGTTACTGCTGATCATGACGTCCTGAGTTCGATTCCTAAGTCGAGCAGTGTTGTTGCGATTTTCGATCTGGAATTTCTTAATAGCAGTCCGAAGCCTAGATTTGTGGCCGGTTGATGGCATAAGGCTGGCCACATTGGCTTTAAACATAACTGGCGAAAGGTGTGTGTAGTAGGTACAATTTTGCCCAAAATATAACAGGCGTGATGTTATGTTTGTGCATTTTGAAGGATGGTAACCCTGTGTGTAGTAGGTACAATTTTGCCCAAAATATAACAGGCGTGATGTTATGTTTGTGCATTTTGAAGGATGGTAACCCTACCAAGCATTTTGTAGTGTTAAAATCATTTTATAGTCTTAGCGGCTGTAACTAGCTGGGTGTTTAGAAATATGCAACCTTTCTAACTTTAATGACTAAATGCTAGATTTAATATCGGGGCAGAGGTAACATAAACCTTTAGGCGTAGTCTACGTACACACGGACATATTAGTTTATTTATATGTTCTTTATTATGTTCCGTGTGGTGCCGGGCGTAAAAGAATAGCACCATCCCATCTCCCGTGGGTGTCGTAGAAGGCGACTAAGGGACTTACTAGAGAATGGGCAGCAGCGTGCTCTATGTATTTTACCACCATACTGCGATTGCCAACCCACCTGCCAAGCGTGGCGATTATGGCACACCCCCCCAAATTGGGGGAGGCCTATGTCCAGCTGTGGACGTCTTTCGGCTGAAATGATGATGATTATACACCACAAACTTAAGTGGCAATGAGCAGGACACATGGCCGTTGGGCCCGAAAGGTTCTGGAGTGGCGACCGCGTACCAGAAGACGTAGAGTTGGAAGGCCTCCCACAAGGTGGACCGATGACCTTGTGAAGGACGCAGAAATCGCTGGATGCGGTAAGCATAGAACTAGCTGAAGTGGCGGAGCTTAGGGAGGCCTATGTCCAGCTGTGGACGTCTTTCGACTGAAGTGATGATGATGATATAAAATGAGATATTTTTTCCTTGAGACACAATTAATTTTCTGTTGTAATGGCCCCTTGTAGGGGCCGCGCGGTACTTAACCAATTAAACTCACAGCTACAAATATTAATAATTGTAGGTATTGTGGCTATGTAATAACAGCCGCATGGTTCGATCAATCAGGTTAAGCTAAGTTTTCCGCGGTTGGTCCGTGGATGGGTGACCATTTTTACATATCAAGACTCCTCCGTGCCTCGGATAGCACGTTAAGCCGTTGGTTCCGGCTGTCATTCGGGGATCTTTGACAGTCAGAAACCTGAAAGTCTGACCAGCCAATCTTACCAAGTGGTATCGTATTACATAGTAACTGGGTTGTGGAGGCCTGATAGGCAGTCACTCCATGTTAAATACTGGTGATCAGCTGCCTCCGGTAAGACTGGAAACTGACCCCAATATTGTTAAGAAAAGGCTAGGTAGATTTGTTACAAATATTCATAATGTATGTATGTAATAATATTCTACACAATATGCTAAACAAAACACTAATTTATTACATGCATGTAGCTCAAACGTTCAGTCTAATACAAGCCTGAAAACTAAACCTCCATTGGTACAATACCATTACCATATACAGTATTGACTCTAACTATCGGAAATCCGCAACACACAGCATTCTAACACAAACGGCTTATATACGGCTTAGGGGCCATCCATAAATTACGTCACACAAATTTTATGATTTTAAAGATCCGCCCCCGTCCTTGTCACAGGTGGTCACACTTGTGAAACCCTCTCCCCCCTTGTGTGACGTCACATATTTTTAAATTTTATATTTAGAAGTACATTATTAAATGAAAAGAGCAGCTTTTCCATTTTTTTTAAATTAAAATTAAAAATAATCTTTAATAAAATTAACATAAAGTTAAATATTTTAGATAATGGTGATAATAACATGTGACGTCACAAAGCTTTAGACCCCCCCTGTCCCTTGTCACACAATGTAACATTTCGTTGACTTCCTCCCCCTGCTTAACGTGTGACGTAATTTATGGATGGCCCTTTTATACCGGGCGTACAGTCAGAAACGAAACTACATAATCTGTCTTATTACAAAACGGGATCTAATTTCACTTCTCGCCTAAAAGCTCTGAGGCCGTTTTTGCATTTACAACTTTATTTCGATTCGGGTTACGTTCAAATTACAACTTCACACCGGTCGAAGTTGTCAGTTTTGTAACAAGAATTTAAAAAAACTAACTCGGTGGTTTAAACCTGATCTAAATTAAAACTTTGTTTGAAAATAATGGCTTAAAATTCACAAATATTCTCAAATGGTTGGTGCCAAAACGACAGAATAATTTAGGAATTTGAAAATGATGATGACTGTATGTGTGTGCATGACATAAGAAACGATCGATGGATTAAACTTAACTTTGACTGGCGTTATCAAAGTTGCACGGCTGAATAGAATGTGTTGTGTTTAGCATAAGCATAATTACGCTTATGCTGAACCATATAAACCATATTTTTTCACAACTTTGTTTTTTTTTGTTGTTTCTATGCGCCATGTTTACCGCAAATAAACGCATATTCATTCTTTTTTTCACCTTAAATGATTCCTCTGCTGAGCCCAACAAAAGCCTCCTCTCTGTGAGAGGCAGTGAGCCGTAACCCACCACGCGGGCCCAGTCGGCACTGGACACTGGGTCAGAGACATGTGACATCTACAGATCGGTATCTGGTATATATGTCTCTGAATTTTCGGAATAATGTCTATCGTTTAAGCATAATTATGATCATCGACTGTTGTCGTTGACTGTACCGACGCGTTACGTTAAATACCATTCAAATTGTTTGAATTTCTCCAACGTTTATAATATGGGCGCCATGTTTGATTGTGCGTACCTAATTGATTTTCAGTTTGATTGTTTTGCATTTAATTACGAAATGCGAATTTATTGAAAAGGATTTTCGTTACTGCTAATAACTATGTTTCGATAAGCTCGTATTGTTTTGGCTGTGGTTTGATAGTTACTAATGTTGTTGAACGTTCTAAAAACGACCTTTATAACTATGTATTTAAATTAAATATTCATCACAGATAAATCAATTAATTAATCTGCCTAGCCATTTTCCAACCATGTTGGGTTCGGCGTCCAGTCTAACTGAATGCAGATTATTACCAATATTTTACATGCAGCGACTGCCTAACTGACCTCAACAAACCAGTTACTACTTGCAGTTAGATAATAAGATAGCCTTTGGTAAGACTGGCTGTCAGACTTTCGGACATCTGACGACCCGTAACGACTGTCTTAATCTTAACAGATATAAGAGTTCAAACCTCGTGTGCATAAAACATTAAGACACATAACAACACTGATTATAAAAATGTCACTGCCAATGCTCTCGTGTCGATAAATAAAGTTACCGTTACAGTCTTCAAGTTCAAAAGCCAACCGAAAGACAAAAACTACACACATACACACACACACCGTGTCATTGTAATAGCAATATTTCATAACATTATCGCTAATGTAAGCCGCCTGGGTTCGTTTGCCCTCCTTCGCTTCCTAGCATTGTGTAGACGCCACACTCCACTGCCTTTGCTCCTATAAGCTTCTGCGTTACTTGTAGGGCTGGTACGAACGAAAAAAAGTGTTTTTATAGACGCACTGTGTACTTTCTTAAACATTATTTTTTTACCAGCCTTAATATAACCTAAGTTTTTTTTTCCTAGGAAAAAAGTGCGCTTTTTACAAAGTAATGCACTCTTCATGTTGTAGTCTAGATTGTAATTAATAAAGATGCTCAATAAAATGTCTAGTTTACTACCTGAGCGCTTCCGTTTTCTATGGTTAATTATATTCTTTGAATCAGTCATTAGGCACATCATGTCTAATTATACAGCCTTATACCTTCATGATTGCAATTGATTAAGCAGCTTTATTGCTTTTTTATTACTACGTAGAAATAAGTTATTAAAAATAGCGTATCTAAGTAGATACGCTACTTTTAATTACTCATTTCAAATTCTAACTAGACATTACTTGTCAAGTAGTAATCAAAATAACCAGCCTATAATATTCCGACTGCTGGAACACAGGCCTCTTTTCTGTGAGAGGGAGTAGGCCGTAACCCACCACGCGGGCCCAGTGCGGGTTGGTAGTTGTCACGTCTTCGAATTTTTGGTTCTAAAACATGCCGTTTCTCACGATGTTTTCCTTCACCGTTTTGAAAGCAGTGGTGATGAAATAATTTAAACAAAGTTAAGTGGCGACTGGGTCTGTCTCCGCACTGCTCTATCAGTACAGTAATAATGTACTTAACAAAATAAATAATAGTTTAAAAAATTAAAAAACACGCTTTAAAAACCAAACTAAAAAAGGAGAAAATAATTTAATTCAATTAAAAAGCGTGGGGTGCTTTTTGAGGTATTTTTATAATCAATTAATGTCAAGCACCCCACGCTTTTTAATTGAATTAAATTATTTTCTCCTTTTTTAGTTTGGTTTTTAAAGCGTGTTTTTTAGTTTTTTAAACTATTATTTATTTTCTATTTTTTAGTTCTGCTAACTACAAAAACGTATTTTTTTTGTTTTTTTTCTCATTTTTTTTTTTTTTTCATCATTGAATTGTCTTCGGTCCTCGACAAGTTTACAAAGTTTCAATGAAATCTGACCGTTTGAAGTGGGTCAAAATCGCGCTCAAAGGAGTCGGTTACATACAAACATACAAGTGAAGCTAATATAAAGCGTGTAAAAAAGACTTATCATGTTATCAAACCAAAATTCAACGCCCGAAAAACGGAATTACCAAACACAAAAACACACCTAGCGTACAGAAAAAAAAAGTGACAGCCCTACAAACACGTATGTTGTTTCACACATAAATCCAGGGCCACCACGCGGGTCCGCAAAGGTGTTTGATTTAGTACGCTGCGAGAATAATATTGCATTCCCTTGTTCTACCTGTATTTCTGCTTACATATGATTTATAAAAACGTTTTTTGGGTGTGAATTTCTGCCGTAAATATGATTTTCGGGCTAGACTTTTCTCCAGTTTATGTGCCCTGTATATTAGGGTGTGCCTGAAATGTTGGGTCGGAGAATTGGGCCGTGCTTAACATAACTTAGCGTTAGGGAAAGGACAGGTTGAGGTGCGAGATGGGTTATAGTGCTTTGAATTGATGACATAATTAGGATGCCTGGGTAAATAACAGTCTACGATCGGCTGAGAATGTAATGAATGGACAATAAAATGTACTTTAGTACCTAGTAACGGGGAAAGTTAGATCACGGCATCGCTTGTCAGATTTTTATGTCTTGTGGGTAATACATAGGTCTACCAGATATAGGGGTTTTGCCTGCCAAGGTTTTGACGATTTTATTTTACCGATCATGGGTCCACAGCGCAGGCGTATGGACGTTAAAATATCACGGGAAGATTTTTTTTGCGCACTGTACCTATAGGTAGATTTCTAGAAGATACAGTATGTTTTTTGGATGCTAATGCACTTTTTTGGATTCTCAATGCTTTGTTAAATACCGAGAGTTAGAAATCAATTGCGCGATGTCTTCCGGTCGAAGTTGAAAACTGTATTTTTTTTAGAAGATGGATTAAATCGTGTTTATGTTGTTTCGTCGCCATTGCGTCTAACAAAATAATTACCTCAGGACAAGTCATACAAAAAAATGCTCTAATATTTATTTTAACTATTCATGTGCACACTGGTGCAAGTCTGACTCTCCGTGTCCCACTTTGTGTCAACAACTTGCAGACACATTTCCGACACTTATCACACTAAACCATAGACCCCTCAAAGACTCTTCAGACAATAATTGGAGAATATTGCCAAATCCAATACACTTGGCAAGAACGAATGCTGATTGCATTATGAAGTTTCCGGTCACAGGTGGATGGGCTGCCCTTTTGTACTCCCTAAGGCTTTTGATGGGGTATCCTTCTCTTTGGAAAAGGAAAAGAGAAAATGGTAAATGAAATGTTTCGTCTTTGGGTAATGAGCGTCCGTCATAAAGTTAGACCTTTTTCGCACGTACGTAAAAATGTCGCGAAGGTATTTTGTCGTGCAGCGGATTTTGAACTCTCAGTGTTGAGCCGAGCATTGAGAATCCAATAGAGTGCATCCCAGCGTGTCTGTCATGCCCGCCTCACAAAACAGGATCTCGAAACCACCTACCAAACTAAACCACAGCTGCGTACAGTTACAGCAGCTGTAACTGGCCATAGGTCATTTAACAGACATCTCTTTGTCATAGGAGTAACAGACAGTCAGCTGTGCAGGGCCTGCATGGAGGACGAAGAGACAGCAGCGCACGTGGTGTTAAACTGCCCGGTGGTCGCCAATTACAGGGCTAAATACTTCGGTAACCCAGGTACCCTACGTGAGATTGTCAGCAACACCAAAGCGTTGCTGGCTTTTCACGAACAGCTGGGGTGGATAGAGTGACCGATTCTCCCACCCGTACGCAAATATGAAAAGTACGCGGTTTGACGTGTAGTTGCGGACAACAGCCCGTATTACCTATTACCTCTATCTCCTCTATAAAAACACACTTCAATTTTCAACTTGTTCGATGTTCAACTAAGCACGCTTAGAAGTGCATTGAAGATCCAATGCGCAAAAAGATCTCAATCGAATTGATATTGTTGAACTGTCAAAATCAAAGGCTTTCCTACGGTTAGTGAATATTCAAAACAATTGGTGTTGATCTAACAAAACTTTTACAACAAAAAAAACCGATATAGAAAAACAATCCAGATCGAAAAATGATTTTTATAATAGGTCCACAATATTGACGAAAATATCTATGAACATACATTAAAAAACGTATAATAACGTATAACCTCCTCCTTTTTTTGGAGTCGGTTAAAACCAGGCCAAGTATTGACAATGGTGTTGTAGATGACTTCAAAAACAGCGCTTAGCCTCTTTTACATTTTTAATTTTATGCAATGTAGTTTTAAAAAATGTATTTTTCTTACTAGGTAATAGGATAAAATCGACTAATCCTAGCAAAAATTTCAAAACGAATTGCCTAATACGTATTTCTGGAGTTGTCGATTCGACCACAAACAAATTAACTTCGTGCGAGTAAATTCGTGCGTATCGACTACTAAGCCATTTTTTTAGTGTCACTAAAGTATAGCTGTACCTTATGATAAATAAAGGCTAAACCCTACCTACATATTAATCAAGCAAAACAAACACATTCACACCCACGAGAAAATCAACACTCATTGCAAATTCCCTCTCATAACACTTCCATGACTCCATCAAACATTACGAAATCCGATATCATTCATTACTAATACAATGGGTGGTCTACAATAACATTGTTTTTAATTACGAAACGACTAATCATTCTTCGTAACACTGAATTATTAAGATCGTGTTCGATGAAATCGTAAATATCACAAACACGCGGCGAAAACTGGAACTAAATTTGAATTTGTACTGAATTTTGACAGTTTACGTTGACAGTGGCGCCGCCCTCGAATGTCAAGTTAGTGTAGTCGGTTCTGACAATTCGGTGTTCCATTTCTTGAGTATGTGAATTCGTTTTGTGGTGTCAGTAAACAAGTGTTTGGTTGCATTTCTTGTTATAGAGTCTTAAAGCTTACCTGTCACTTTAGAATACTGTAATTAAGCTGTGATTGGTATGCTAACGTCTGACCAACTTAAGGGGGACGCGATAAGGTAACCGCAAAATTTAAATTGTCTTTCGTTTTTTTGCAATTTGGAGGGCAGTGTCAGGCAGGCTGTACATAATTATGTTGAACAAAATTTGATTCGCGACAGTAATAAGAATGAATGTAGGTATCTATATACAGAATGGTAATTAATAAACTCAATAAGGGGCCATCCATAAATTACGTCACACGTTAAGAGGGGGAGGGATCAATGAAATGTGACATTATGTGACAAGAGACAGGGGGGTTCAAAAGCTTTGTGACGTCAGATGTTAAAATCTAAATTAATAAAACTCGAAATTTATATGTAAACCAAAAACTTAAAAGTATTACTTACTCGATCTATATTTTATAAGGCTTCTTCTATCTATCTAAAATATTTGACTTTATGTTTGCTTTTGTTAAAGATTATTTTTATTTAAATAAAAATAAAAAACTGCTGTTTAAATTTAATTACTTCTAAATATAAAATTTTAAAAGATGCGACGTCACACAAGGGGGAGGGGGTAAAAAAACCATAAAAAAATTGTGACGTAATTTATGGATGGCCCCTAATGGGTTGTATTGTTCATTTAAGTAATCCCATTGAATAACTATTTCATGAAATAGGTAGTCATTCTAATTACTTGTTATTGTCATGATTCATATTTTTTCTAGATACAGACTCATACGGACCTCGAAATTTTTAAAAAAAGTAAGAAAATTTTAATCTTGGCGCATAAAAAATAAAATAAAAAACAAAAGTCATTTATTCAAATTTGGCTGAGAATCAGCACTTTTCGAACGTCAAAATACATAAGACAGTTCCCCCAAAAACGTCCACCCGTCACAACTTCCTAGTGCTTTAGCTGGGAAGAAGAAGTAGCGGAACAAACTCCCCAGCAGCACAGCTGTCTGTTTAGTCGGAGAGACTTGATTCTATAATGCATAGACAAAGTAAAATAAACATTACGATAATAAAAAATAATAAAAAAATATATTTATATGAACCTATATAACCTGTCACTAGTTACGCTAATTCTGGAGAAATAACACAAACATTGTCTTGAATTAATCACACCGACCAACTATTCCTTATAACCACACCTTAGTGCATCCCCTTAAAGACCTCGGTACTAAAAGTTGTGGTAGCGTGCTGCTATAAAGAAAAAGCCTATATCCAGCAGAGATAGGAAAGCACCAAAGTCTTAAGGTATTGACAGGATAATCGAACAGAATGATGAAGAACTATTATTAAGGAATAACTCTTCATTTTCACATAAATAAATTATACCATAAAGAGGCAAGACAATAGAAGTTACGAGTTAAAGAATAATAGGAGATAGTCTCAAATAACGTTAAAATTTACTCCACATATAAATTTTAATAATGATATTCTCTTACTTGATTTATGTGGTGGGCTCCCCGCCTATAAGTCGCTACTACACGACATAAATTAAAGCAGACTCTTAGACTATTGCCTACTTGCACCTCATTTTAGTTGAATTATGACTTCCGGTACTAATCATGGTTTCTGAATCCATATGATTTAGGTTCATTCGCAAAGAAAAGGCGTATTTCATGTTTAAAGTTGCTTTTTAATCATACCTATGCTCCTTATCAGGAAATGAAGGTATCTCGTAACTACCTACAGGATTCCCATGTCTTGGTTGATGGAGGAAACTAGTCAACTAATAGGAATATTAATATATAGCCTTTTTAAGTGGTGATACTAAAATTAACATCCTGTGCAATTAGCCAGGCTAAAGGCGCCAGTCTGCAGGAGTCTTAACACCTTGCCTACTTTTAACGAATATCTTTTTTTTTCGCTGAGGTATCGCATTTTTCATGTATGTGGATTTTCCTGTCTGAAAATCCATTAACCATTGCTATTACGTTATCCATACAGAAAATTTCAAAATGCGATATCTCAACGGAAAAAAAAAGATATTCGTGTGAACTCAGCGTCATTTTAAAGAGAAATACTAGTACTTTCACATACAATTGATGATTTTTGGAGGAAAGAGGATCTAGCGGGCTACATAACCTCAAAAATGAGCAAAAACGGTGTTTTTTACTCTTCCAGGTTAGGATATCTCAAAATCCTAACGTGATAGAGCAATTCTGCGGCCAGATTTGGATTCAGCGCATCGGAATACTTCGGAAATAAATAGTCAGGTTTCTGAGTAAGAGTGTTCGTCTAATTTTGTCGGCCTGTGATTAATTAATTAAAAATTATGCAGAAAAACAAAAAAAAAAATGTCCGTTAAAAACTCAGTTACACTGAAATACGATACTAGGCTATTCCCAAATAATTGATGGACGATATAGAGAGTAGACAAGTAGACGTAAAGTTGAAAGGCCTCCCACAAGGTGGTCCGATGACCTTGTGAGGGCCGCAGGAGTCCGCTGGATGCGGGAAGCACAGAACCGGTCGAAGTGACGGAGCTTGCGGGAGGCCTATGTCCAGCAGTGGACGTCTTTCGGCTGAAATGATGATGATGATGATTGAGTGTAGACTGCTTCTATGATATTGTGTGGTCGAAAGCTTAAATTTTATGCGCTAAACTTTGTGTAAATGTCTTCATCACCACCGCTCTCAATACGGTGAAGGAAGACATCGTAAGGAAACCGGCATGTCCTAGAGCCAAAAATTCGAAGACATGTGACATCTACCAACCCGCACTGGGCCCGCGTGGTGGATTACGGCCCACTCCCTCTCACAAAGAGGAGGTCTGTGTCCGAGTAGTGGGGACATTATCAGGTTGATAATTAAGCTTAAACTGACAGAAATACCTATATAATTTATGTTTTTACCCAAAGGTAACCCTATATTGAAATTAATTCAGGGACGAATAAATAAAAAAAGTCGATAAATGCCTAACCCCATGGGAAGACGTGTATTTATGTACGTAAAAACACCTAACAGATAAGATACACACTCAACTTACCCCTTATAAGGGTAACAGGGATGATAGCTCCTTGCGCGACAAAATCCAAAATGGCGGCAACGAATAAGCTGAACCGTCACGAACACATAAATTAAAATCATACAAACATAATCCTTATTTTAACGAATGGATTAACAAAATAATAATATTTGCAAAGCATTCAGGAAAATAACTGGAAACCGGCTATAATATTAATTTATTATCTTTTAGTAAATAGCGTAGTTGAGGAGCTTTTTATGGAACGAAGTTCCTTATCGCGCGTTGTGAAAGGGGGCTAGACGGAAAAAATTCTCACGAAAAGTTGTAACGACACTTTTTGCTATAGTAAGCTATTGTAAGCTGTGCGGCGTGCGCAATGCGCATGTTTCTCTGTCTCTCTCTCTCTCTCTCTTATAGAAAGAAAGCCAGATATTTTAATTTCGTCTTTTTTTATTTTTTATTATTTTGATCTTTTTTTTTTAACTTCGTTCCATCCGGGTGTTCCTTGACACCTCTCAAGTTTTTTATTAAGTACTTAATGTGCTCGCTCTTGACCTCGATCACGCCTGATGGAAAACGATTGATGAGGTCTATGTTGGATCCAGTGTGCCCAAAAAATGCCTGTTCACTCTTGTTCAAGGCACTGGTACTCCCACGCATCGACGAAACACAGCAAGCTGCTTGACGGCGACTCCGGTGGGAGGGTGGTCGCAAACCAGGTGGGCGTTAGGCCTACCACCGCAAGGGAAGAATTGGCCAGTCATCAAGGTATTGGGTGTGACTGTCCAGTATGCGCCGAGCGCTCGGTTCATTCGAGTTTCTGGTGGAACAAATTACGCTACACGAGGAGGCTTCTTCATGCATCCCAAAACTAAATAATTACAGCCGCACGGGCCAATTGAAAGTTAAGCTACGCTTGCCGGATCGGTTCGTGGATGGGTGACAATTCAATACATAGCGAGATCACTCCGTGCCGCGGAAAGCACGTTAAGCAGTTGGTCCCGACTGTCATTTGTAAGTATCGTGTTATCCAGGACCTGGGTTGTGCAGGTCAAATAGGCAGTCGTTTCATGTAAAATACTGGTACTAAGCTGCATTGTGTGGTCTTCGTCAGTAAGACTATCAGCCTCTTCTGCCGGATCAAGTTCGGAGGAAATTCATAAGATTTTCACACGGGAAAAAAGACTCATATCTCGTACATCCCGTCTCTTCCCATAGGTATCGTAGAAAGCGACTAAGGGACTTACTAGAGAATGGGCAGCAGCGTTCTCTATGCATTTTACCACCATACTGCGATCGCCAACCCGCCTGCCAAGCGTGGCGATTATGGCAAACCCTCCCATATTGGGGGAGGCCTAAGTCCAACAGTGGACGTCTTTCGGCTGATATGATGAATGATGATCTCGTACATTGTAGGTATACCGGCTCTAAAATCAAAATCTCTTCCAACAAAAATACGAATGCATGCATACTCACAACAAAGTTGCCTTTCTTCACAATCCCTCTCCATCCATAGTAGGCTTAGCAACTTCAAAACAAGCAAAACGAACTGCGTATACCACGTCAAGTTTCTCCATAAAAAACCTATCAAAATGTCATGAAAAGAAACAAAACAGAAATAAACAAAGGTGCCGTCGATCGATGCGTCTAAAATATCCGACTACCCTCTGTCGATGTTAATTAATTAAATTTCATACATTGTTAGCGTTCGGGAAATGGCGATTTACCTCTGAATTAATTTCGGATCAGCTTCGACGTGTTACACGTCAGAAACAACCCTAGCTTGTCATTGGTAGGGCTGTCGCGAATTTTTTGCGATATTTGCACGTCTACTAAAGTGCTGGTGCACGAAATGGCTGCACGGTGAACTAAGTTCGTCAACATTATGCTTTTGCCAGCAGCATCGCTCTCATGAAGGTCGGATATTATCCCATGGGAACGTACTACCGGAATAAAATGTACCCTCTGTGTTAATCCAGGCTATAAACTATCCGTGTCCCAAATTTTATCTAAACCCGTTCAGTGTTTTTGTTTTGTTTGAAAGAGTATCAAATATCCATCCTCACAAACTTTTATATTTATATAATATGAGTAGGATAGTATTAGTAAGAAGTAGGATGACATCGGGTAGGTACTGTGTGGCCTATAATTTTTTTAGAAATCTTTGAGCAAAATAACGTTCGCTTGTTCGGCGAAAATTTAATATAACAGGTTGTCATAGAGGAATACATGGTAATTATGTGATAAAGGGTGCATAGTGTTATATGGTTCAATCAACTAGTCTAATATTTGAACATCAGCGCTTTGTGGTGTCTAGTTTCATGTGACTATTGACAGAGATACGTTGATAATGTTTAATTAACTTAATTAAATTACGTAAGATATTCTATGTTGACGGATTAACGCGATGAAGAAATAGGCAAGACGTCTTTCGCTCTACGTATTCTAAATCCGAATAAAACTATAAAATATTGTTTTACACAAAAGCAAAAACGTTTAACGATCTTTACTTGACCAAATAGTGTAAAAAAACAACAAAATTCACACATCACTACAAAATTAAAACCCGACATAAAAACATAAACAAATTAAACTTATAATTTTAAAACTACTTCAGTCAATTAGCGAACACTACTTAATCGAATCGAATTAATTAATTTTTTAATTGCACAGCCCTGTAACGTTCTCTACGAGTCCCTAGGGTTGCCAACTTCCACAATTTGGTTGGTAGTGTTGGCACAAGTTGGGTTGGTGTCCAGCGAATAACGTATTTAGTATTTACTGTTGCGAAATATTAATCTGCTCGGTAACGAAGTGGCGATAGTTTGGTGGACAAGCGACATAGATTATGTGTTCAGAATAGTTCAGATGCGCCATGTCTATGACCTGGTTAAGTCTAAGACAAATTGTTTTCATCATTATCAATAAGAACATTAGCTTTACATTAACACTTTTGAACGACATAAATTATTTGAAAAAAGAAGAATCTAATTTAGATGGCGATTCCAAAAGGTGGTTTAGTATGGAGAAGAAGGGCTTGCGGACGGCGAGTAATGGGTAGCTCGCTGTCCGGTAAGGACCAAGCCCGGGTCGATGGCGCGTTGTGTTCCACGCGCGCCTCAAAGAGATGTCAGCACCAACTGGTGGGGTCCGCAAGGGCCGATGCCTGCCAGGGGTGCGGGTTGCTCGAAAGAGATACCGCGGCCCCTGGCACACAGGCAACTGAGGGAACACGGGTGGGTTTTAGTCAGTAAAAGTCTGACACGCCCTCCCGCTCCACCCAGAGCGGGAGAAGTTATTTGATGATTTCCCACCCAAAAAAAAAAAAGTATGGAGAAGAATAGGCAAGAAACTCCATAGTTATTCTTAAAGAAAATGGTTTAACTAAAGTACCTAGAATTGAATGTATATTTGTATATGTAGACATTGACGCGCAAACTGAAACCATAAATTCAACACATGATTCTAGACCCACTAGGACAGAAATTATTAGACGGTTATATAAAAAAAAATGTATTGCAGAGCTATTTTTTTTATAGAAGTGTATCTGTATCTGTTTTTGAATCCATGGCAAAAGGTTGTGCGTCAATGTTTCTGCCACACTGTATACCTATATATGCACTTAATAATATGTGTTTATCAAAAATAATTGACGCAATAAAATTAAAGTTAATTCCTATTAAAATAATGACTAATTTAATTAAAATCAAGCCCGCATTATTCATGAAACAGTGTACAATTAAAGTACAATAAATTAACAGCGAATAGCCACTAAACTGAATAGATATTCAATTAGTCTTCATTGCCATAAAATCACGTGTTAAATGCAAAGTAAGCCATAAATATATATATTGATATTCACACTATAAAAGTGCGAAAATATCTTAGTGTTTTGCATAGAGTTTGAATAAAGATATAGAGCTCATATACCGAATGACAAATAAAGAAAAACGTTCTCAAAAGTAAATCAACGTCATTTTTTTATTAAATTACAGTAAGTACAGTCTACAGTCCTTTGACAGTTATTTTACCTTTGAGCAGCAACCACCAAAAAACAACCTTATTGTAAGGACAAGAACACTGATATTGACAGGCTTATCAGTGACAGCAGCCCAACAGTAACCTTATTGTAAAGTGCATAAAGATCACTGTGATTTTGAAAGTGATGCAAAATTAGAGGGTAAATAACTGTAGAAAAGGCCTGTAGGAACACTGAATTTAATCGGCGTAGGGGACTCCCTACACACACGACAATCTAGTGACTACTAGATTGTGTTTTATTTATTCATTAAAAAATTGTGAAAACAGTTAATAAATAGGTAACCCTTTATGAGCTCAACAGTACCAAAACCACCCTTTATGAGCTCAACAGTACCAAAACCACCCTTTATGAGCTCAACAGTACCAAAACCACCCTTTATGAGCTCAACAGTACCAAAACCACCCTTTATGAGCTCAACAGTACCAAAACCAAACGGTGTTAATTACAAAATATTGCTCGATAGATAGCTAAAATACCATTAAAATAGAAATCAAGAGGAATTCCAATCACAGATAAATTTGAACATAAAAAGTCTGTGAACATCGATTACTTATTTGTACATGAAACTAGCCTCCAGATTACTTGTAATATCACCACAGTAGGTTAATAAATTGCTCTAAAACTTTACCCTCGTCTAATTCTTTCTCGAGGTGCAAATAAATATCTCAGTGTTGCCCTCTTGCTCGCCTCACTAAATTAGTATTTTATTGCCTGTGCTCGTTTTCAATTTTTATTACTCTTTGCCAAATAGAAACGAATAAATCTTGTTGCTTTGATTCCGCACAATTTGTTTATTAGTGTGTTGGAAATATAACTGGTTATATTACTATTTTTTTGCTAATAATAGTTTCAAGTAATTCATTTGGTTCATAGGTGTAAATTGCCGGGCCTCTAATAGAACAATTTCTATGAAAACTTCATAGAAATTGATTTACCAGAATCGCGTCGCACTCTGCGGGAACCTTTATTGATAAGCTTCGTGTTATGTAGGCCTTAAGCATTAGAGATTTCTTGGTGGCAAACCTTCATTTGTTTTAGATATGAAACGACGAAATATAATTGCATTCTTTTTTTATTGCGTCGCGCTTGTCTGCGGAAGCCTACATTTATTTTTTGTTAAACGTCTGTCAATGGCCAGTACACATCAGAGAGAGACACAGGCCTCCCCTCTCAGGGAGTGGGCCATAATCCACGCGGGCCTATTGCGGGTTGGTAGATGTCACGTGTCTTCGAGTTTTTGGTTCTAGAGCATGCCGGTTTTTTCACATGCTGGTGCTGAAATTATAAAAAAGTACATTTTTGGATCACGTTACTCAAAAATTAAAATCTTACTTTTCATTTAAATAATCTCTGTCCAAAGGACTGTCCAAAGGACAGTATTATTATCCTAGCAAAAGTTAATTGTATAGGCTAAAACATAACCCGAAACACTCATCTATTACAGTGAGTGTAAACAGATGAAAATTTAACCCCTGTAACCAACAATGTGAGTTAAATTTAATTGGATTGACACTAGAAACATCATTTACGAAATATATTGTTAACTGGAGTTTATACTACCTGTTAAAGTTGTTATACAAGCTTTTATTATACTGAGTGGTTTTAATTTCATTACTTTTATGTGTAGTATAATAAAAATGGACAGGGTTTTTGTGTAAAGGAGATCAGCCATATTTGAAAAGAATGTGTTATCCTAGTCAGGGAAGTCTTTCTTATATTTTTTTACTATTGCGCCAAATCTCTACGACCGTTCGTTCATCTTGATCAACTATTACGTACATACTATTTAATTTAATTATAATATTAATTTAATTTATTCAAACAACCATTGATCCATTACATTTAGATTTACATTTATATTGTTAGTACATATGAACTTAAAAACTATGTTAGTACCTAATGCCTAAGAGACTTACGGTCTTATTCATAAAAAGTTATCGAACATCTAAACAGTTGCTAAAGTCTGGTTTCTCTTTGAAAACCAGACTTTAGCAACTGTTTAGATGAACAGACTATGACACAAGCCTCTGCTAGTGTTCCAATATGTCTTTGCATGTATTAAGGTCACCTTTCATTTATTTTCGTCAATCAATAGTTACATATTTTATTTATTTTAATTTTTTTATTACTAAATGGGCCCGCTCTCTAAATGAACACTCGATTTTTCAACGTAGAAAAACAGCTGAACACTGGGTGTTGGGCCCAACTTCGTATGCAACGTGACGGGCCTCCTTTACAATAATACCGACCTGTTATTGTCCTACTGAAAAGATTGCTCCTTCTTGCAGTGTGGTTAAGATGTAATTCTATTTATTAGGCAATTTTTTCCACATTAATTGCAACATAATACATTAGTTCTTTATCTAATTCCACTTTCGTATGAACGTAAAAATTTCGCGGTTGGATTTCTTTTGCGCATTGTCGGATTCTCAATGCCTGGTTCAACACCCAATGTTGTAAATCGCCAAGATTATGAAACCACAACCTCTTGGATTAACCGACCCACAATTAATTTGAACACAGTACAATTGCAACCTATTAGTCAATTTCAAATAACAAGGCAGCACTTACAACATCTGCAGTACAATAAAGCACTACTTATAACTTCCACCAAAATTAAGTACGTATAAACAATGGTCTTTAAACTCCGTAATTGTAGTATTTACCATAAAAGTTTGGCTCGAAACAATGGGAAAATATACTGCAGAACATCTTTCACACTTTCAACAAGTAAATTCCCATAAAAACGCCACACCATAATAATTATAAAATGGGTTTTTTACGTTTGGCAACACTGCAATTGTCTGTCAAGAGATCGGAAAGTGGCAACACTCGCAATTCGTAAATCAATAGTAATGGGTACTGACGTTTCTGTAAAAGGGCGTACAGCTATGTTTTTAATATACAGGGTGATTGGAAGATGGGTGCAAAGCTTTAAGGTGAAGATAGTATAGACAATTTAGAACCATTTAAGCCATGGTTGTCTTAGACGAAGTCTTACCATTTTTTTTTTAATAAGGTTTAAAAGACGTATTGTACAATTTTTTTATTTTTTCTGAGCTTTAAATGTCTGTAAAAAAAATGTCTAATGACACAGAAGCCTAAAACATGTTTTGCTTGATTGCTTACACATTACTTTAATTAAATAAATAAAAAATGAATTCATTTATTATTCAATTTGGCCATTTATGCAGTTTACATTAAATTTTGAGAATTTCCGAAAAAAAAACTTAAAAATTTGGTTAAAAATATTTGGTAAGACTTCGTCTAAGACAACCATGGCTTAAATGGTTCTAAATGGTCTGTACTATCTTCGCCTTAAAGCTTTGCACCCATCTTCCAATCACCCTGTATAACGCAGTGTAATACTTTAAAAAACAATCATTTAAAGTGCTAAGTTATCCAAAATTAATCTTTTAGTCTCGTAAGCATAATCTGCCTATAATGTTTGTATTCCATTCTATGGGAAGGGGCCGGACCATAATCCATCACGCGGGCCCAGTGCTGGTTGTTAGATGTCACATGTCTTCGAGTTTTTGGTTCTAGGACATGCCGGTTTCCTCAAGATGTTTTCCTTCACCGTTTTGAGAGCAGTGATGATGAAATTATTTATACAAAGTCCGCATGTCTGGGTTCTACCCACGACCACGACAAGTACAACTCAAGTCGAGGCCGTTACCGTTCAATGTCACCACTGCTCTCTAAAGATATTTGTTAGCTTACATTTTCATTCTTATTGTTTTTTAATTGCTGATGTTTATGTTATGCCCTATTTCGTCACAGTTACTAAATAACTAATAATGTTTACATACCGTGTGGTGGGACCCCGGTGATCTGCTATACAGGTATTCCTAGTGCAGACACCAGTCTCTCACAAACTAGTGTCACTTAGTTTTTAAGCTTTTATACCCTTGTTTGTGAAGAGAAAATAAATTATTTTGAATTTTTGCCCTTAAATCTCGTGTGCCTAAATCGAAATTCTAATAACTAATCCAGTGTCTTATTCATTTACAGGTAAGTCAGCAATTCAACATTCTTCGTAGCACCACTTAGACATTACCACACGACAACTAGCAATTATTATTAAACCAAGTAAGTATGACAAAAACTATAATTTATTTCTTATTAAAATGACCCATATTTTCTCTATTACGCAGTAAGCTAGAAAAACTAGACACGAAACTACGCAATGAAACTATTTTCTTGATTCCGTAACTGATTCAAATTAAATTACAGCCGCTCTTGGCTAAATAACAAGGTTAAGGCCCTGGTAACTTTAAATATTGTCGTTATGAGCGATAATAGTTCTTATAACAATCAAATACGGGTTAAAATCTGTTGTAAAAATTCGCTTAAAAATTGAGCAAGCTTTGTCGTAAAAATGCAAATAAAATCGTACAAAATTGGTTAATAACTATTTAATAATAAATAATCCATCACTAGATGCAGTTTGGCATTTGGAATTTTATGGTATATTATTGGATATAATTGTATTTGGTATTAAAGAGATAAACTGGTTTTAAAGATAATGGTGACTGATGATTTTTTTGATGCATTAAAGTATGTTTAATTATGTTTTGAATTCCATCACTGTATGCAAAAAAGACTTGAAAATATCATATATTTTTTTGCTTTCAAAATTATTTAAGGTTAAAGAGATACATTGGTTTAAAAAAAACCACCTTTTTGAGCGTTTTCAAGAAATCACCGCCTTAAGTTACGCTTACCGGTCGTTTCGTAGATGCCAGGACCATCCATTACTAATCGAGATCCCTCCGTGCATCGGGAACACTTTACGCCGCTGGTCTCGGTTGTCATTCATAGATCTTTGACAGTCGTCACGGGTAATCAGAAGCAACTATCCAAAGGGTAACTGCTTTGTAGAGGTCAGATAGGCAGTGACTCCGTGTAAGATACTGGTATTCAGATGTATGCGGTTAGACTGGAAGCCGACCTCAACATAGTTGGGGGATGATGATGATGATGATGATGATGGGACTCCCTTTTCCGCACGTAGACTCCCATTCGGTCCGTTGTGCGTGGGGATTCTGGCTAACAAAGCCAGCCTAGCTCCGCCCAAAAGCACAGAAGCTTCCTGAGAGCTTCACAGGCTTCGCGGAGCGCCTTCACTGTTCCGAGGATTTCTTCACGTTGAGAAGCCACGGCCTCGCATTCCAGGATGACGTGGGCGGCTGATTCTTCGGCGTCAAGGCAGCCTCGTATAGTTGGGGAAAGGCTAGGGAGATTGATTCAAATTCAATTACAATTTAACTTGACAATTCCACTGCAACTAATTCTATATTCTAAGTTATTGTTGTGGATGTTTTGCTTCGTCAAGCCAATCTAAGTTGCGTTGACAACAATTATAAGTTGTGCCGCTTCCTGTCATTTTGTGAAAATCTCTGTTTAACTTAGATGTAACTTTGTTTTCAGAATTGTTGTGGTATTTTGTATAAATTTTCGCAAGCGCTACCTACGGTTGAGGATGAGGTCTTGGGTTCGATTCTTAAGTCGGGCAGTGTGTTATTGGCTTTTTTCGTCTGGAATTTTGCAGTAGCAACCCGAGGTCTGTATTTGTGCCCGGTTGATGGCAAAAGGGTCGCCCCCCTATTAAATGGGTCATAAATATAACTGGCGAATTTCGGCCCACTCCCTCTCACAGAGAGGAAGCCTGTGTCCCAGCAGTGGGAACGTTATAGGCTGATTATTATTATTATTTATTTTAAAAGAACATCTCTGCCTAACCCTTCGCGGTATACAGGCGTGATGATATGCTATGTTTCTCCTTAACCTACTGGGATAAAAAAACTAGGAGTTCTACTATGATCGTCTAATCTAAGTCAGCCATTGTTTCTCTTCCGCATCCATCAACTTTTTTCATTACCTCAAAGTGCACGCTGTTCCAACCCACAGGTATCCTTTACACAAAAACTAAATCTAAAATATTTCCATTTAAACGAAAACCAACAACACGTACGTGAAACTGCAAAGTGGTACGACAGAGTAACGACTCTCGACAAAAGTTCAAACTAAAGAAATCACGTTTCGCGAACCATTGTCACCTGCGTCCACTACCAAAAGTGCATTTTCAAGAAACTACGCTCAAGGGACTTAGTTTTTGTTTTATTTGTAACGTAACCCAACTACGAATCGCCATTCTTACAAACGAATACACGTTCAACCGTAAAAAGTAAATTAAATTGCCTTTACTTTGTCAAAAACAAAAATATAACGTTTGTTCTCAAAAGTTGCGGAACAAAAATATCTGGCTGTTTATTGCTGTTCCAAAAAATGTTCAAATAGAACAATGTTTCAACCTGACAAACGTTTTTATGATTCAACAAGAGCTGCAGCTTAGCTTGCAGTCTTAGCGTTTTCTTCGTCGGAAAAACTTCAGCGAGAGACGGAAAATTATAAATCGGTGCAGTCAGAGAGAGACAACAGATGTCTGGAATAGAACAAGTTCGGAAATTTACGGGCTGACCGGGGCGTCAGTTTTTTGACCAACTACTATAGTGCTTTGCCACACTGGGCGTGTAAAATTCATGTAATTTAAAACTTTTGTTGAATTAGTGAGTTTTTGTACACCCGTGTGATTAATGTTACCTTTATACGGAGGGTGGGGGGGACGAGGCAGGTGGGAGGGAAGGGGATGAAAACTTTTGCTATTACTTTGAATGGATGTTTAAATTTCTCAATAAAACTTCCCAGGAGGTTGTTTGAGACTCGCATTGTGTATTTGATATTTTGACAGAGCATTTGGATCGAAGTTTTGTGCTCGGGAAGTTGGTGGAAACCGCTTAATAAACGTCTTTGGGAGGACCTTTGAATATGTAGATGTGAAGTTTGTACGGGGAAGTTATTTATAGGAAGGCAAAGGTTGATTTCCGCTGAAAATTCAGGCTGATCTTTTACAGGTTGGCTGGGTTATTGAAGCGCAACCTGTTAACGTGGATTTCAGTACATGATTCTAAACCTGCGTTGAAATTACTCGTTTTTTTTTAGTAGCTAATTACTCTCTGATGTATATTGGTAAGATCGCAAGCCTTTTCTAAGGACACATCTTCGGTACAATTATGGCGCCCCTCGGTCTACTCCTTGATATGCAACGGCCTCTGTAGCACCATGAAACATGAGGCTTCAGGGGCTAGTGCAAATATTGGGGTTCATTCATTTAATCGAGTCTGCAGGCTTAGCATGACGCTTTCTATTTCTACTCTACCGTAGAAAAAAAATCGCTTGTCTACATTTCTCGGTACAAAACTGTCAATTGTCTACACGGAAATATCATTTTTGTCTACTCTTCCATCGACAAAACGCTTCTCTATGGTCCTCGTGCTAAGCCTGCTTTGTCAAACCACACTACTGTCGATGCATTTCATTCATTCGTTATTAAAAATAAATTGCCGTTTAGAATATTTTTTTACTGTCGAAAAATTTCTACGCTACGTCTAGAATCATAATGCTGAATTAATGGTTACAGTTTATGCGTCGATATATCGTCCACAAGCGCCCAATACCTCCTATCTGACTCCGGGTGGATTTTACATAGTAGAGAATCTCAAGTAAGAACGACCTTCAGCAATTTGATAACCAGGTGAAAATTATATTATAACAATATTATTTTTTATAATTTTAATTCAAGTATAATTTTCACCTGGTTATCAAATTGGTGAAGGTCGTTCTTACTGGGGATCCTCTACTATGTAAAATCCACTCGGAGTCAGATAGGAGGTATTGGGCGCTTGTGGACGATATGCCATTCTATAATGTGGTTAGATTTAGATTATGTATCGTTTATTATAGAATATAGGTTTGTGTTGGTGGTAAAGTCGTGAATGTGTAATAATAATAAACAATTGAGGGTTTGGAAACGATCAAGTTTGAACAGAAAACGAAACAAAACTTAATAGTATATTGTTGGTTAGTCAATTTCAATATGTTTGGTGTGAAATTAGTTAGTACTTGCTTTTGCCAGCAACGGTTGGTAATTACTCCAAGGGAAAGGTACTACCGGGATAAAAAGTATCTTATGTGTCGATCCAGATTTCTGTGTGCCAAATTTCATCCAAACCCGGTCAGCCGTTTTAGCGTGCTCGAGTAACAAACATCCACACGTCCTAACTTTATGAAGCTTCAAGATTATTATCGATTGCTTGGTATTAGAATTTAATTTGCCATTATTTTTATCCCAAAATTGAAGCTGCAAAATTCCTAATTTTATAAATCTAAGTAAAACAAACATTGACCCATGCCTTAAATAATGAAGTAATATAACTTAATAGTATTTTTTTGTAAATTTCTTAAATACCTTAACAAGTTTGATGTTTGATCTTTTAAATGTCGACTGAAAAAACATTAGATTCAATTGAATTAAAATTATCAACACTGAATTATGTGAAACTCTTTGAAGAAGTTTAGTGAATTATCAAAGTAAAAATTAATATAAACTAAATCGGACTTTCAAACCTTTATTTGTAAAGGTTACATTTTTAATATTTAACAAATTTTTCGCGGGTGGACATTTTAAAGGAAAATTCGTAATTTTTTTTTTTAAACTGTTTTTTTTTTAAGAAAAGGTAAGTACCTAAGAATTTCTCTAAGGAACCTCTTTAAAGGAGACTTGTAAAAGAAATATTTACCTACTTACTTCAATAAAATTTCGTTGCTTCATATCTAAAACAAATGAAGGTTTGCCACCAAGAAGTATTATCTAATGCTTAGGCCACAACCAGGACACTTCTCAGTAAAGGCTCCTGCAGATAGGAGCCACGTGACGGTGCGACGTGATTTTGATAGAACAATTTCCATGAATTTTTCACAGAAATTCTTCAACTAGAGTCTTCTCTATTCTCTGAAATTTATACTTTTATATGCGTGTGCTTATCTTTAATTTTTATTTTTACAACTATTTTCTTAATGTCCCTCGGGAATCATCGTATTTTCGAATAAAAACGGGTTGTGCTCCCATTTTTAAAATAAATTACATTGAGTTAAAAGAGTATTGACAACTCTATAATCGTATACTTCTGAGTCGATTGAGAGCGTCCGGTCTACACCAAGTGCAAAGGGCAACTGATAGAAATCCGACGACTGACGAAACACGAAGTTTGCCGAAGGAAATTAAGAAAATACTTGTATTTGAATAATTGCTTTTTAAACATTTTAATCAAAGTAAGTAAGAAAACGTATTCAACACAAAAAAATCCTGGATTGGTCTTCAAAAAACCCAGCATCAAACACCAAACACATTTCGAACAATACATCTTACTTGACATCATTTAGGAGGAGATAAATGGTGGTATCCGATAGCTATATACAAGCTATATTCGCTGTGCTGTCCAGTTTTATCTCAACAACAAAGATGCAGCTTCCCCGGCCATTTGTCAAGCTGACAACCTGGATACGTTGGTGTACGATCATTATGGATACTGGCACGTGTATTTTGCACTGTAGTTTTAGGGAATTCGTGACGTTTTTATGTATGTTTGTATGTGTTTTTGGGTAGTTTAAATACTACGTAACATAACATAACAACTGTAATTTACTAAGGGTTTTTTTTTGAGGGTGGGAAGTCATCAAATAACGCAGGAGGGCGTGTCAGACTTTTACTGAATAAAACCCACCCGTGTTCCCTCAGTTGCCTGTCTGCCAGGGGCGACGGTATCTTTTCCGAGCAACCCGCACCCCTGGCAGGCATCGGCCCTTGCTGACCCCACCAGTTGGTACTGACATCTCTTTGAGGCACGCGTGGAACACAACGCGCCGTCGCCGTCGACCCGGGCTTGGTCCTTTCGGGACAGCGAGCTACTCATTACTCGCCGTCCGCAAGCCCGCGCCTGCGGTGGCCGGGAATCAGCCTCGGATTCCCGACGCCCATCGGCGTCTCCTGCGGCGACTAGGGCCGTGAAGGCGCATATACTGCCATCTCCTAAGGTTTAGGCAGAACCTTTAGTACACCCACGTTTCGCTAGTTATGTTTAAGTCTCATGTAATAGGCGTAGACAATCTCACCGCTCAACGCATACCAAAATCAGTCTATAATGTTCCCACTGCTGGGACACAGGCCTCCTCTGTGTGAGAGCGAGTGGGCAGCAATCCACCACGCGGGCCCAGTGCGGATTGGTAGATGTCACATGTCTTCGAATATTTGGTTCTAGGACATTCCGGTTTCCTCACGATGTTTTCCTTCACTATTTTGAGAGCAATGGTGATGAAATAATAAGTCTGGGATCGAACCTACGACCTACAACTTGTAAGTCACGACCGTTATTACTGAACCACCGCTGCTCTACTGGACCACCGGGCACATAATCCAGACTCCGGGCGGCTTAAAGAGATTGTTTTTTCAGTGTATCTATAAATACACTAAAGAAATAAAAAATATGACCTATAGAAAGAAAGAAAAAAAAGGTATTTATTGCGACTCGCACAGGAAGATCACATACTAAAATAAACACACAATGGTACAAAAATGATAAAAAAACAAATTATATAGGTCATCATTATTATTTCTTTGATGAACCATACATTGCATGCATAACTGCTTGCTATTTATCTTAAAATCTTACCATTTTCAAAAGAATACCAAAATATTAAAAAGATAGCAAGATCTTTTGCAAGATTTCAATTTTTTTTCTAAGACATTCTTATGAAGAAATTCCAGACATTATTGATAAAAAATATAAAAATGTCTATTCTTCTTTAAATAAATTGCTGAAAATCTTTGTTTCATTCACTAATTACTTAAGTTGGAATTAACCTTTGAGGTCAATTTGTAGACTTAGTAATTATTCTTGCGTATAATTTGAATAAAATATCGTATTTATTGAGTTCGTTTCAACTGAAACATTAATGAAAATAGTATCATTTCAGAGGGTCTACTTTCTAAGTCCGTCAATGAAGATATGGACCCGTTGAAAAGTAGTTGATCCGTCAAAACCTGTTTCAAATGAAGTTGTTTTTTTTACAAGCAAAATCACTTCGCGAGTAGGAACAACTGTCAAATCGTGCTGTCATTCATTTTTAGTTCGGGCTCCGAACTAATCTTATGTCCGTAGGTGATACGGAGTAGGAAACGCCCGTAACTACGGCTTTCGTACTGTGAAACTACGAGCTCCACAACCCATTTACTGAGGAACACGATATGCCTGGGTAATACTGGTATTCAGTCTTTCGGGCGTAACGACTGTCAAAGATCGTACAAATGACAGCCGAACTTAATGTCAGTTTGATCAAATATTTCTTAGAGGAATTCCACTTGGAGTAAGGGATATTGATATATAGGCTAGTATGTTTTAGTAAGTTTCCAAAGTCAATACAAGATTTTGCAGCAATCAACTTTCAAGTTTTCCGTTTTAACAATAAATAAGTTTTCAAGGTTGTCTGGAGAAACCACCGTTTTCTATTGAACCTTTACTTACGTATAAACAAAGTTGTATCTTTGTTAAGTTGTAAATGGCAAAATAAAGTTTGTTCACAGTTTTCTGACAGTATTTAAATACTAAATCATCAGAACCACAAAATACAAGAAAAGTTTTTATTCAGTGCGCAAACTTTAACCATGAATTCAGCATAGACATTGTAGACTACAGCGAAGAAATTTCGAGAAATCAGCTCTTCCATACATTTTGACTGCGTAGGTATTGCACTTTTCTATGAAACAGCTTATTTTTTTTTGTCGTACTGTCCAAAAATTTCTGCGCTGGGGGTTCTAGAATGATATGCTGAATTCATGGTTACAGTTTGCGCACTGATTAAAAACTTTTCCTGTATACGTACCTGCATATTTCTTGCAGACAACGTCTTTTTTTTCTGGATCCAAATACGTTTGCCACATTATCACCATACACAGACGTTATGAAAACTGTACCTAAGTAAGAATCAACCTATAACTTTACTCATAAAAAAGCTGCAGGCTTAGCACGAGAACCGTAGAGAACCGTTTTGTCGACGGAAGAGTAGACAAAAATGACATATCCGTGTAGACAATTGACAGTTTTGTACCGAGAAATGTAGACAAGGGATTTCTATTCTACGATAAATTAGAAATAGAAAGCATCATGCTAAGCCTGCTGAGGAGTATGTTTGAACGCGCTTATCTCTGGAACTGCCAGTTCGATTTGAAATATTATTTTTGCATTTGATAGCCCGAATCTTGAGGAAGGATATAGGCTATTTAACATTACGCTATGACCCTTAGGAGCCGAGCAAAAATACAAACAGTCAGAAGGAACGCTAAGTGAAATTAAGTTGTAGCACGGGCAGTTCATGCGATGCAATGGTGGGTCGTAATTTAAGTAATATTTACAAAGTTAAAACGATAGTCATCATCTGCTTAGCCTTTTCCCAACTATGTTGGGGTCAGCTTGCAGTCTAACCGGATGCAGCTGAATACCAGGATTTTACATGAAGCGACTGCCTATCTGGCCTCCACAACCTGGGTAATTGGTTACTGGGTAATACGATACCCCTTGGTAAGACTGGTTGTCAGACTTTCGGCTTCTTAACGACCCGTAACGGCTGTCAAAGATCCACAAATGACAGCCGGGACCAACGGCTTCACGTGCTTTCCGAGGCACGGAGGGGTCTTGGTATATAAAGATGGTCACCCATCCACGGACCAACCGCGGCAAGCGTAGCTTAACCTGATCGATCGACCCGTCGAGCTATTGTTACGTAGCCACAAGCCTCTCAAAGTTAAAACTATAGTATCCGATAAAATCAGAAGAATCGAGTTTCTAAAATAACCACTTAAACCGTGCAAATGTAAAATGTGCCGAACGAAGCCGTTTATAAAATTTTAACAAATCTTATTGGCATATCTGATTCATTACTATACTTCCCACGGTTCAATACTCGTACTACTGTAGTTAAATTTATAAACAATTTCATATCATAAACAGACGTTACAATTAATTGGGTCGTGTCCCACATCAAGATACCTTAGAAATTGAGGGTATATTATTTTAGTTAATCGGAATGTAAGGACTATGTGGGTTATTGCTTTTTATTCTCAGTTAGTTTTAATCATAATTTGGCATTTTGAGTCATTTATACGGCCTATCCAAATGTCCTTTCTTTGGTTAAGTACCATGGCGCCTTTGAGTCCAAACAGTGGTTTTTATTCGTAACTAGCTGTTGCCCGACTTCGTCTGCGAACCAGGATGAAAAATAGCCTATGTCCTTACCCAGATCATGGTCTACCTGTGAGCCAAATTTCATCCAAATGCGTTCAGGCGATTTAGCATGAAAGCGTAACAAACAAACTTACTTCCGAATTTGCACAGACGACTTATGCCCAGCAATTGGAAAAAAATACAGGCTGATTTTAAAACTCATCGGTATTTTTGTCAAAATACAACGCCAACTGCCAAAACTTTTACCAGAAAACTTGCTACCCTTTTTACTTAATTCAAGCATACATATAAAAGGTATTAGACGATAATACAGGATGATGTACACAGCTGTATTAAGTGCGGTCGGGTTTCACCTGGGACCCTGCATCAGGCTATCATTATACATACATGATGGTTTGAAGGCGCGACGTCTTGACAGTTTGGCCTGATACTTTATTATATTTAGAAATCGTTTTAGACTGTAGTGGTTGTGGCGTTGAAAGATATATATTCTCTAGTATTTAAATGTCGTATGAAATATTGTCAAGAAAAATCGTCTATCGATAATATATTATTACAATTCGTAAAATGAATAAATTATCAGAGAAACCTAACGATGATTTTCGAAGACCTATTTAATGATTCCCTACTTAACATAATTCTTTTTCACAATATGGCGTTTGGTTGTTGCTATATAAAATTTTGATTTCTGTCATGTCTTTAGTGACACTCGCAAGATAAGGACAAATCGATTGACGAATGAATCATCAAAATCGGTCCATGCGTTTAGTCTCTAGAGTGCCACAAAGAAACACACATACATACATACCTACATAATGATAAACACATTACCCTCCTTTGCATCGTACTGTCTAGTATATTTTCAAGATGTTTTAAATGTTATCCTTGTCGTTCTGTTGTATTCTTCTTCCTCCCATTAAAATGAGGTATTCAGCATTTTTATGCAAGATTCGTAGGCTAGAGGAAAATGGTGTTACAAAATCTTCTGCTACCTGCCACATAAAAAGATCTTCTTCTGACTTGATGAAGAGACCACAAAAACAATCAGTTTGATGCCAACGTAAAACCAATTCCTGAAACCTTACGTTTTTCTAACCAGTAAAGTTCTAAGTAGACTGATGAAACAGCTTTTCATTTGCCTTATTTTATAAAAAAATAAACTAACTACTCTTCATTCTTCTAAGTAAACAAAAACCTTATTATGTTATTCACTTACAACCAGACGGGACATATCATCATACCCTCTTCTACCCCAATTTTTGACCAACACTTACCTACCTAAGTACCTACAACGACTGACCAAAAGAGGGTAGTTTATTAAATATTCTTATACGTCTAAGTGACGTCACGTCCGTAGAGCTTACATTTACATAATTAAGGGCAGCCATTTTGTATCATTAGTGCGCTTATAACATCATGCCTTTATTTTTATGTCTCCATATACAGGGTGCGGGAAATATGTGTAAATATGTTTATGTGTATAAGGAAAGGTGGTTCTGGGTGAAATGGCTAGTAAAAGGATGCATAATTGGATGAGTAAGTGGTATATAATGTGACTAAGAATGATATTATAAATATCGTCTACCTAGCTTTTTCCTAACAATTTTGGGGTCGAATTCTAACTGGATGCAACTGTATATCAGTATTTTACATAAAGCGACTGTTGATCTGACCTCCACAATCCAGCTACTGGGTAATACCCCCTTTTTTATCGGACGGTATCTCTTTCGAACAACCCGCACCCCTGGCAGGCCATCGGCCCTTGCGGACCCCACCAGTTGGTGCTGACATCTCTTTGAGGCGCGCGTGGAACACAACGCGCCGTCGACCCGGGCTTGGTCCTTACCGGACAGCGAGTTACCCATTACTCGCCGTCCGCAAGCCCGCGGCTACGGTGGCCGGGAATCAGCCTGGGATTCCCAACGCCCATGGCGTCTCCCGCGGCGATTACGGCCGTGAGGGCGCATATACTGCCTCTCCCTCACGTGCGCTGCCTACCTCTTTGCGAGCATTACTGCTTCGCAGAAGCAGGTGACGGCTAACCATGCACTCTCGCTCCGTACCATGGCCTGAACCAGGGCTGGATGCGAGAGATCGCCGCCGCCGATCGATACGATACCCCTTGGTATCGGACTTTCGGGCTTCTGACGACCCGTAACGACTGTCAATGATCCATGAAATACAGCCCGGACCAACAGCTTAACGTGCTTTCCGAGGCACGGAGGAGTCTTGGTATCTTAAGATGGTCACCCATCCATGGACCAACCGCGGCAAGCTTAGCTTAACCTGATTGATGGACCCGAGCAGCTGTTATTACTCAGCCAGAAGCCAATAATATGCACCTACATATTACCTATATTTTGCGTTGCAAATATTTATGTTGATTAATAATATTTTAAATAGATACTACAATGACCTCTTTAGACAAACAAAAGTAAAATCTACAAAATACTTATGAGTTCTTTATTCAAATAATTACTAACCGAATAACCAATCTCCGATTTTAGTTAGCCAGTGTTAAAATAAATATTTAGCTTAGTATCATATAGATTAAGGTTTTTTTTTGTGTGTGGGAAATCATCAAATAACTTCTCCCGCTCTGGGTGGAGCAGGAGGGCTGTCAGACTTTTACTGACTAAAAACCTCCCGTGTTCACTCAGTTGCCTGTGTACCAGGGGCCGCGGTATCTCTTTCGAACAACTCGTACCCCTGGTAGACATCTTTTGATACAAAGTGCAACACTCACAAAGTAATAAGTAAGTGCAATAAAATATAATTACTAAGTGCGTGTTGACATTCTTCCTCACTTAACGACTGTCAACCCATTTCCTTAAAGACACTTACGATTAGCTCGAGATGATAAATGGGGACAAATAATTATACATCTGCCATTTATTTATCACTGGCTATTTACAATTGACTTATGACAAGCAAAAGTTTATCTTTGACTCGGATCACTGGCCCTATTTATTTGCGACAAGCTTCTGCCAGCGGCTTTGCCCGTGCTGAACTTTCATGCCCTATTTAACTCCCATAGGGGTTGAATTTAGAAAAATCCTTCCTTATTCACATTATAAAGGGAACCTCTGTGCAAAATTTCAGCTTTCTAGGTCCAAGCTTTTGGGCTGGGCGTTGATGAGTCAGTCAGTCAGTCAGGACTTTTCTTTTTATTCATATACATATATAGATAGATAGTGTTTTGTTTTTTTTTGGAACATTCTAATATGACACTGAAAGTGGGTAATATATTGATTTATTTATTTATTCACTCCAAACAAATAATAGTATATTTTATAACGAGGGACTAAACGAAGCCATAATATACCCGAGGTGGTTTGACTCCCGAGCGTGCGAGGGAGTCAATGAAACCGAGGGTATATTAAGTTGGCGTTTAGTCTCGAGGTGCAAACTGTACTTTTCACTTCGAGTGCGAGAAAAATAGCCAATTTAGTACTAAAACATGTACTTACCTAATAAATATTACTTAACAAAAAAACAGTACAAAGTGAAAAATAACTTTAATTTCGGAAGTCGGTGTCTTTGGAGCTGAATTTGAATTTGTTGTCACCGCCTTCCGAAATTAAAGTTATTTTTCACTTTGTAGTGTTTTTTTGGAAGTCAGTTGTTTTTTTTTTTTGGAAAAAGTTTTTTTTTTACTTTTTAGTGGTTCACATGTGCTTACCCCTTCACAGCGTACCGGCGTGATGTTATGTTATGAACTGGTGTAAACACTATTGTTTACACCAGTTCAGTCTTTGGAGCTGTATTTTAATTTTTTGTCACCGCCTTCCGAAATTAAAGTAATTTTTCACTTTTTAGTGGTTCACATGTGCTTATCCTTCACAGCATACCGGCGTGATGTTATGTTATGAACTGGTGTAAGCAATAGACAGACATGAGATTTCAGCAATCCCAATCCATTTGCTATCATTTATTGAGGAGCTCCGTTGCCTATCTCCAAAGTTCTTCATCAGATCTTCACCAAATTGAAATGAGACCACTCCGAGAAAGTACTCTTCCAAAAAATACCTAAATCGCTTCGCGTGCCTATAAAATTTGAAGAGTTCTCTCTATTTCTCCAGGATCCTATCATCAGATCCTGACTTGATGATCATGGGACCACCTGGGAAGTATACCCTTTCAAACAAAATAAAATCCAAATCGGTCCAGCCATCTTCGAGTAATCGGGGAACATACATAAAAAAAAAATTAAAAGGTTCCGACGAATTGAGAATATCCTCCTTTTTGAAGTCGGTTAGTAAAATAAAAATCACAATATCTATTAGGTATGTCTTTTGCTCTTTGCTTGACGTCAAACTCTTCACCAAGGAACATAATATATAGGGAACATAATATTTGCCACTGGACATTCTTAATAAATTTATTTAAAGCCGAACAAATTTACACTCGACAAAAATTCTGAAATTTTCGCGGTCTTTTTTTTTCTTCTAAACCAGTACAGATTAACAATTTAAAACACATGGCGCCACCTTGGCAAAAACCATGGAACTAAAACTCTCAACATTTTCGCAATGAAGATAGTCCACACTCCACACTCCACAGATAATAGTATATTTACTGGCTGTTTGAGTTTGTCTATGTCACATGAAGGAAATTAAAAAACGAATTACTTTTTACTCCCTAGGGACTAAAGTGGTCACTTTAGTCCCGCTTCGTAGGGCTATAATGATGTCTTTTTAGAGCATGAGAAGTGAAAAATATACTTACAGGCTAGACCCAATGCGATATTGTAGTAAACTTAAAAATTAAATGATGTTTGTATTGATATGGCTGGGGGCTTATGGCTAAGTAAGCTGCACGGGTCAATAAATCAGTCCGTAGATAGGTGACCATCTTTGCATACCAAGACCCCTCCGTGCGTCGGAAAGCACGTTAAGCCGTTGGTCCCGGCTGTCATTTGTAGATGTTTGACAGTCGTTACGGGTCGCCAGAAGTACGAAAGCCTGACAAACAGTCTTACCAAGTATTACTCAGTAAATGGGTTGCAGAAGTCAGATGTTGACAGTTTGAGACTGAGTTAACAATGCAAACGGTTTTATATTATGGGCATTGCCCCTCAGATATCTTCAAATTTTGGCAGCTTTGCCATACATGTTGTTAATGTGAAAGCTTGTGAAGACGTTTTTCATTAAATCACGTCTAAACCACTGAAAGTACCTACTTTGATGAAATTCAGCACACAGATAGATAATATCTGGGATTAACATATTTAATACTTTTTATTTTAGTAGACATGAAGGACGTGGATGTGTGATACTGAGAAGCAAAAGCTTTGAAAAACAACTGTCATCTTTGCATAATATATGCTTCGTCTTGCCTTTGCCTGAAATACAGGATTACCTAGTTCAGGCACGTAATTCTTAGAAATAATATTTATTATATTTAAGCAAAACTGTACATATTTTTAAGCCTTGTAATTTTTGAATAAATATATTATTATTATTATTTGTCAATAAAGCCAGTTTTCCACAATATTACACTTGTAGCTAACCTAAAGAATTTCCTTAGAGTAATATCCTAATTTTCGAGCTCCACTCTCACATATTATTACCCTGTCAAATTGATACAAGTCATCCATAAAATAGCCGAGTCAGTACTATGAATAGATCAACTTAATAATTGTCAATTATCCATACTATGGATATCGACGTATAATAAGATATAATTATTATAAAATGTAGTCTCACATTCTTAGATGAATCTTTTTTATAATTATAGGAAATCATTGTGGTATACTTAATGATTTAAGGGAGAGGAATTTTTTATACTATTTTTACACGCTTTATATTAGCTTCACTTGTAACTAACTATGTATGTAAGAAAATCTTGGAATCTTAATTTGACCCACTTCCCGGTCTTCGATTAGGATGAAATTTTGCACACGCTCTGAGTTCTGACGACAATACATGACTAGCTAAGAAGTGTCATTACAAATCCAATATGGCGGCCTCCCCAAGATGGCGGACTGGCTGTTTGAAATCCACCCCCATGTTAAGGGTATCAAATGAAAGGGTTTCCTGTCAGGAATATGAAAAAAAAAATTAACAAATGAAAAAAAAACAGGTTTTTGTAGTTAGCAGAACAAAAAAAATAGAAAATAAATAATAGTTTAAAAAAACTAAAAAACACGCTTTAAAAACCAAACTTAAAAAGGAGAAAATAATTTAATTCAATTAAAAAGCGTGGGGTGCTTTTTGAGATATTTTTATAATCACTTATTTTTATAACAACTAGCTTCAACTTTCCAACTGGTCGACTTTTTGACAATTCAAAAGTGCCTGTAAATGGTTTAATTGAAAAAAAAAAAAAAAAAAAAAAAAAAAAAAAAAAAAAAAAAAAAAAAAAAAAAAAAAACTTAATGTCAAGCACCCCACGCTTTTTAATTGAATTAAATTACTTTCTCCTTATTTAGTTTGGTTTTTAAAGCGTATTTTTTAGTTTTTTTTTAAACCTTACCTAAAGGTTTTTTTTATGTCATTTATTTTATTGAAACGGTCGCAGTGATAGCACGACGCCATCGCGGCAGGCCGAAAAGAAAATAAGAGTCGAGTCAAGTTCGACTCCTACCGAAAGGACTGGCCAGTACATAGCAAAATAAAGAATTGTGTGGAAAAGGGAGATAGGCCTTTGCCCTGCCGTGAGACACAGACTAGTTAGATGAGATTTAATTGAAGTAACTACCTGTTTTCTTAAGTCTGAAATGGTTATCGTTTTGAAAAAATGTGTTGGTATGTTTTCACGATCCCGTCTATAGCAAGTGTGGTGATCAATGCTTCCCAATGGCCTTCTCTGTATGAGAGGCCTTTGCCCAACAGTGGGTAACTAATAGACTGGTATTTATTATGTCATTAATACACAATTACTTTTTTTTTCTGGAACACACGTTTCCAGTCTAACCAGGTGCAGCTGACCTTTACAGGGATCTCAATACTAGTACTAAATAACGTTATTAAATAATATAGTCCCTCTAGACGAAAACTTAAATAAAACAGGCTACATAAAAATAAACAAAAAACTAAATTGGCCTCACACCTTGCCTTAACAAAGAAAATGCAACGTAACGCATCATTGTGTAGAGAATTAGATATCTCTACAAAATGCTCATGAAATGGCTTGTACTAGGTACCTACTTGTTAGTTAATTAATTTAGTTGTATTCTCACGAAAAGGTAAATTATGTATGACTTTATTGTTTCAATTTACCAATTTCAAGAGAAAGTGAAAGAAAATAGTTGAATTGAGTATTACTACGTTATTTAAAGGACTAGCTTGTTAAAAAAAATCCCTCGTTCTGCCCTGTCGCATCGCGCCGCCCGATTAGAAATAGAAATAGAGAATATTTATTGTCCAAGTAATACAGTAAGCATACATAGGTTAACATCAAGTTGAGACGACATATTGAGTAGCTCAAATATTACCTACAGCTAGTTGCTAGCCAGTGATCCCCAAACTAGACAGTTAGTCTGTATTTTGGGGTTCAGTATACGAATTCTAGAGTGGAGAATAAAGAGTTGCTTTCAAGTATGGTATGGTATGAATGTACCTATGTGTAAGGTTTGTGTGTGGCGTGTGTGTGGTGTGTAAAGGTGTGTGTGTAAGTGTGTATTTTTGTTCACTTTGTGTAATTTCTTTCGTCATTTACTCTCAAAACGGTGAAAGAAAAGACATGACCTAGAACCAAAAGAAAAACGAAGGCTGCTCCCGTGATGGATAATAAGTTCAGCACTATGTACCAACAGTGGGAACTTTGAAGGCAGATTTTGCATTCAACCTGAAGCCTTGTTATTAATAAGTGTAAAAACTAGAGAAAACTACCCTAAAATCCTATTCTAAAATACATTTTAAACCGATACATCAATTTCTATCCTCCCAAAATTCACGCCACCTAATTTGCCAATACTAAATACGGTACAGTCAGCATCATCAATCATGACCTGTACAGTCGGCAGCATCATCAACTAACAAAGGCTGTAATCACATGGTAATTAAATGTCGACTACGGATGCAGGCTAACATAAATCTTACGGAATTACCTGGAAGCTACGTGATTGTAGCACTGAAATATGGCTTTGTTTTAAACTTAATTCTGTAATGGTTGAACAGGGTTTTTGTGAGTATACGGAAACTGAGAAAATGTTCAATTCTGGATAAGATTTTTTTTTTCACTTCTCATGCTCTAAAAGTACGCCAATATAGCCCTACGAAGCGGGACTAAAGTGAGTCCTTAGGGAGTGAAAAGTAATTAGTTTTTTTTTAATTTCATTCATGTGACATAGACAAACTCAAACAGCCAGTAAATATATCTACTATTATCTGTGGAGTGTGGACCATCTTCATTGCGAAAATGTTGAGAGTTTTAGTTCCATGGTTTTTTCCAAGGTGGCGCCATGTGTTTTAAATTGTTAATCTGTGACTGCTTTAGAAGAAAAAACTGACCGCGAAAATTTCAGATTTTTTTTCGACTGTAAATTTGTTCGGTTACAAATAAAATTATTAAGAATGTCCAGTGACAGTTGTTGTATACATGTTCCTTGGTGAAGAGTTTGACGTCCAGCAAAGAGCAAAAGACATAATAGATATTGTGATTTTAATTTTATTAAGTAATATTTATTAAATGTTTTTGTACTAAATTGGCTATTTTTCTCGCACTCAAAGTGAAAAGTACAGTTTGCACCTCGAGACTAAACGCCAACTTAATATACCCTCGGTTACATTGACTCTCTGGTATATTATGGCTTCGTTTAGTCCCTCGATATAAAATATACTATTTGATAGTCAGTTTTGTAGTCAAAAACGTTTTTTTATGAAATCCGACTACTTACTGAAAAATCGAGCTACGTATGGTATTCCGAAATACCGCTCACCGAAAGGACGGTTTTCCGATAACACTCTACTCCGACGGTTAGTTGAACGAAAAAATAATTGGCCGATGAAACGTTTCGCCGAAAATATTATTTATCGACGGTTGGTAGTCCGAATGAATCCTTCGCCGATGTAACGGTTTACCGAAAACACTCTTCAACGACGATTGGTTAAACGAATGGTGTAACCGTCCTTTCGGTGAGCGGTATTTCGGAATACTATACGTAGCTGTGAAAAATCACGCTCTAAAAAGTAAGAAACAAGAAAATGTGCATATATGCTAGCTCTGGTCGTATGCCACCTACCATATCCTAATTTTTAGTGCTAAGTAGCATACGACCATGTCTTTTAGATGTGAATGTTTTCGAGCTTGATTTGAGCATGAGCGTGATTTTTCAGTAATCGGGTTTTAGTTTTTGAGCTTACTTTTGGAAAGATTATGTTTGTGTGTACTTACACCCTATCTAATATATATGTGTGAACTAATCTCTCTCGCTTTGTCCTTTGACTTTTAGATAGAAGGAGAGTGCTTAGTTTGATAAACAAATATGGGACGTGAAGTCAGTAAGTCACAATGATATCACACGTTATCTTAATTTGTTAAATTGAGGTCTCAATTAGCAGGAAACCGACGCCTTGTCTCAGTTTTATATAATAATTTGATTTCAGATCATTCATTACAGAACATGCACATTTTTGTTAAGAAGTAGGTACTTAAGAATTAAGTTAATAAACCCAAATAAAAATAAACTTAATTAAAAACACACGTGGAGTGCGTTCTCTTTTAACCGAATTGGTAGAGGTGAATACGTGTTAAGGTCACATTTCATCAGTCGCTACACCAACGAGAAAATCAGAATCAACCATTAAGAAAACACGACCAGAAAACAAACTCATCACATTTACAAAAAATAAAAACTATACCTCACAAACACAGCAAAGAAAGAAAAAATCACACAATTCCACTTCAATAATTTAGCATTGAGAAACGGTTGTCAATACAACGTACAATGAGAAACGTACCCCATTCCAGCGCATTACGCCCCCCCCCCCCCTCCTGCGATTATGTTCAGGAACCGTACCAATGATGAATAACCGGAACTTACCGGTGCTCCAACATTGCTGTCTATACCTAGGGTTGCCTAAATCATTAGACCGGCACGAGGAGTTTGAAAACCCCTTTAATTTCATCCAAATGGGCCGTTTGTGAATTATGGTTTGAGTATTATGTGTGTATGATATTCTGTCTGTTCCTGCGGTATAATTGTGTAACACACCAGCATCAGAAGTGGCTTCATTTTGAAAGTTCAACAACATTCATTGCGTTATTTACGTTGTTGAGCAGACATATTTTTCGAACTTAAGAAGCAATGGATTAGCTATGTCCTTCAAAACGATTCAGATTGTTATTGGTAGTGTGACGATTATAATGAACTAGCGACTCCACTCCTGCTTCGCACGGTTTCTAGGACGTATCTAAGTTTAATATTAACGTCATTTATATACCTTCCGGAATAAATTATCTAAATGTTGGTCAAAACCACATCAAAATCCATTGCGTAGTTTAGAAAACAATGTGTTCAGGCATAGATAGACACGAAAGGCGACATCTATTGAGAATATAGAAGAGAAGAAGAAGATTAGGTCATTCAAGTTTGTCTATGTCCTTTATGAGATTAGGTAGGCACGTGTTGGGGCCAAACGTACGTCAAATTTCTTTAATAGATTTTCAACTCTATTGCATAAAAATTTAAGGTTAATGTTCAATTGGGAAAATTTGACAGTTTGGGGTAGGTTGATGTGCTGGCGTCTGTACTTAACCTCACAATCAGACATTTCAAAAAAGAGGTGTTTAATTTTAAGATTTGCAGTACGTACTGAACTTGATAAAGAAAAAGCCTTAAAAAAATACATAATTTAAGGCACTTCAAATCAGAAACTTCGAGTAATCTTTATTTTTACTGGCAGTACTGTAAAGGTTGTATACTCATCATAGAACCTTACGTTTACTGGCAGCCAATGATTGGGCTGTCTATGATCGAACAGCCAGAAAGTTTAAGTTTGAATTTAAGAATAGTTTGACATAAGTTTTTGTTCCAGCAGTTGGTCCTAAAATGTGCTATTTCCTTTAAATATACGTGGAGTCACGAATTTAAGCGCAACCAAATATTTTATTTATAGCTAGATCCCCCCGATCCTACAGTACCGAGAAAAGACTTATAAGATGGTAACCCTATAAACACCTAGCTCATTTTGTTTGGGCACGGTTAAAATATGACCCGTCTCGCGTATTGACGTTTTTCATATCCGTATTTTGTAAATTTGCTTACGGTAATTTGTTTTTTAATGCTGTTTGTTCAATGAAAGTGTTTATTTTTTATTTTAAGAACTCTGTTGTTATAAAGGCAGTTTTAGTTTTTGTTGTTCATTGACAAAACTTTTTTTTTTAAAGAGGGGCCTGAGGCTAAGTAATAAAAGCCGCACGAGTCGATCGACCAGGTTAAGCTGCACTTACCGCGGTCGCTCAGTAGATGGGTGACCATCATTACATACCAAGACCCCTCAGTGCCTCGGAAAGCACGTTAAGCCGTTGGTCTCAGCTATCATTCGTGGATCTTTGACAGTCGATACGGGTCGTCAGAAGCCCGAAAGTCTGACAACCAGTCTTACCAAGGGGTTTCTTGTTAGCCAGTAACTGGGTTGTCGAGGTCAGATAGGCAGCTCCATGTACAATTTTAGACCCCCCAGCACATACATTTTTCGTCGGTTATACAAAAAAAATTAACTGTTCCATACATTTTGACCGCGTAGGTATTGCACTTTTCTAAGAAACAGCAGATTTTTTTTTTTAATAACCGAAGAAAAAATTCTGTGCAGGCTGGTCTAAAATGATAATCTGAATTCATAGTTACAGTTTGCGCACTGAATAAAAACTTATTCTGTATATTCAGATTATTATATTTTAAGCGAGAATCCAATTAACTAAGCGCTCTCTTAAATCAAGTCTCTAATGAATTAGTTTAATTACAGAACATCCATCTAGAAACAAAATACCTAGAAACTAGACCGAACTTCGCAAATGACCCACAAAACTTCCTACCTAATTACAACGCAACTTCAAACTTTAACATGTCTTTCTTTCTGCTTCGATACATCGAGTGCGAGAAAATTTTGTCGACGCACGAACTCACGCTACAACGACACGACTATGCGTAAACCCATTGAAATCGTGTTTCAACGCGAGATAAAGAAAGGACAACATTTTCTCGTGCAGCGCATGTTCAAAGCCCAGTTTGTAAGCCACAAAGCATGAAACGCAAACTTTATCGAATTAAACGTGAAAAGCGAAGTTTACGTTTTGCGGTGAGGGTCGAACTAAGAGGATCATAACGTTAGTGGAATTTTGCGGTTTGTCAAAATAACTATTGGATGTCAATGGATCCGTGGAATCCTTGTAAAGGTGCTCTTATACAGGCAGTTTTTTGAGCAACTGTTGCTCGGCAACACTAATGGAGCAATCCGGAGCAATAACAATAAAATGCGGAAATTGTTTTGGGAATTGCTCCTGATTGCTCCACATAATTATACATTTCTCAGTGTCGCCAATATGAGTTCCCGAATATAAAAACGGTTTGGATTTTTTTTATCAATTTATCTCGTTTGTACGTTTATCTACGTCTCGGTTTTGCGAGAGGAACTAGCCGGGGCGGCGGAAGGGGCGTATTGCCTAGTTTTTTAAGTTGCTCCATATTGCATGGCATTGTGTGGCCGTATCTCTGGCAACAGGTTGGTACATGTTGCCATTGCCCTAAATTTTTAGATGTAGTCGTGACGTCATAGTTGACGAGAATTGATCAGAATGGAGCAATTTTAGTTGCACGTGTAAGCGCACCTTTAGGTTTGGGTAATATTTTCTTTCATGCGTGCTGCGTTAAAAGGGTTTGACGGGATTCACCTTATGTCTTACTTAAAGAACAATATTTTGCAATTTTCGGCTTCACCATCAGCAGGTCGGGTAAGTTGTTCACACGGACTGCACACTGGATTTTCAACGCACCGCTTAGCGCCGACAGTTGAAAATCGAACACCCACACTTTTTTGACGCACTGAGATGGGACACTCCACTCTGTGGGATTCTCAATGCTCGTTTCAAGATCGAGAGTTGAATTTCCAGTGCGCGATTATATCCCGCCGCGATATGTTGACGACGACTAAGGGCTGTTGAATGATGATCATTACTATGATTATCTAGAAGTTTAAATACATATATGGCACATGTAGGTACTTAATTGAAAACCTATAAAAGCACTAAAATACTATTAAGCCAACTAACGATTACCTATCTGCCTAATTGTTAGAGTTAGAAGTAAGTAGGTATAGAAAATAGCCGACGTTCCATCCAGTTAATTAACAAAATATTCATCGGCTGCCTTCAAAAGGACGCTTCTTAAAGTAGAAACGTAAGTACTGAAGACATGAATGCCATAATTACACATCATAAAAAAGTGACATCTGCATTGTGCAATTTAAACAATTCTCTTTATCAAGCCGTAAGTCATTACATTACTAATAAACTGCGTAATTACATAATCGCTGTATGATTACAATGCATTAGCTCCCAGATGAGGCGGGATCGGAAAAATTGCAACACATTACATTTTAATAACGTAATTGTAGACGCTCGGACGCGTTCAGGCGTTTCCTGGTCACGCGTGAAGTTAAATTTTAATAGGACTTTGAAAATACGCATTTAGTAGTTTGTCAAATTCAAAATAAGAACTACTACTAGACACAACTACAACTTTAGGAGTTTTTGGCGGGATCGCGTTGGAACATGTCGCACGAATTTTTATTTTCATGAAATTGAGTGAAATAGCGAATTAAATTGTATAATTTTGGTAGTGAATTATTCAATTTAATTACGTGTGAGTGCAGTGAAGGTGAAAATAAGTGACTAACGTGGACTTTTCGTGTTCCCCCCAAAAACTCCTATTAGGTTGTTGTAAAGTTACTACCGCTTTACAATAACTTTGATTTGACTAACTAAAGTCGACTATGACTGTTTCGTAACTTCGAGCCCGATATCGGGCCATTTACTTGATCGAAAAGAAAATTTACTTGACACTGGCTAAATGCACAAACCATGCGAAGCCAAAACGCAAAAAAAAAACTACAACTTTAGAATTACGCAGTTTATTAACCGCGTAATTCTAAAGTTGTAGTTTTATAGTAGTTCTTATTTTGAAAGTGACCAATTGGTCTCATTCAAAATAAGAACAGGTACTACTTTAGAAATACGCGGTTAGTACTAATTTGATTTTGAAAGTGAACCATTCAAATTAATCGGTTAAGGCTAATGAGACAATTGATTTTCTATTGTAACGTGCCACATGTGGCACGCGCCGGGCCGGAACGGAACTACCTACTATAGAAATACGCCGTTAGAAATGGACACATTTGCCGCACCAATGTCAGACGACCAATGAGCCAAAGTCACGACCCAATGGGTTCCTCTAATGGCAAGCGACATTGCGGCAAACCCAGACAGAGATGGTGGGATGAGCTGCACTTCTTTAACCAGAACTGGTCCTTAGCAGTTTTAATTGAAAAAAAAGTGGAAAGACTATGAAAGCCTAGGCACTGTAGTGGCACATTACAGGCTTTTTTTCTGAAGGTTTTAATGTGTCGAGTATTATAAGCCTTTGTATCTAAACTATTGATGTTGTTTGATGTGAACAATTGATGCTGTTTGATTTGAACTATTGATGCCTATGAAGTTGTTCTGTAATATGCAGCATTTTTTTTGTATGCTAGTAAACCAAATACTTATTTGTTTTCTTTTTTCAGGTAATTTTCCAACACCTTCATCAACTACATTTTTACACAAAGAATCAGTAAGCAAACAAACCTATATTTTAAAGTTTAATAACATAATTGTGTTTAACTACATAGGCACTGTAAATGCTGAGGTCCTGAACCTTAATTGCGTAATGCACGATTAATCATAATTTGTTTTGAAACAGATTGCTGAACCATTGCTTCATATGTTCGAAAAATGTGTCTGCTCAGCAACGTTAATAACGCAATGAATATTGTTGAACTATCAAAATGAAACAGATTATGATTAATCGTGTGTTACGCAATTAGGGTGCTGGGTTTGATTCCCAGGTCGAACAAAAATATTAAGGTAATTTTATCTCATTGAATTACTTTTCATGAAATAGTTATTCAATGAACTTAGAGGCTTTGTATTGATGATTATAATTCTGTAAATAAATATACTCGACTCTCGGCCCCGAGACCCCTAAAAAATGATTTGTATATTTGTTTCCTTTCAACCCTTAAACATAGTTCACACTCGACCCCCAGGGGTTGAGACTGAACTTTCGTACAAAGGATTGATGATTCTTTTTTTATTTGAAAGCTGGTGCTTCCCGTGTGGTCCCATTTAAATTTCATATAGATCTGATGATGCGTTTCGGAGACAGACAACGGAACTCTTCAAAAAATTACAGCAAATCAACCGCGATTGCTGCTATCGCATAAATATGCATTGTTCTTACCCCAAGGATGATGACATTTCGAATTGGTGTCGGGTAGGTACTATAACTAAAAAATTGAAAAATAAAAACTTTTTCCAAGAAAAAAAAACAACCGACTTCCAAAAAAACACTACAAAATGAAAAATAACTTTAATTTCGGAACTCGGTGACATAAAAATTTAAAATTTTCTTTCACACAGACCATTCATCTACTCGGAGAGAATACTAGTTATAACTAGTATTCTCTTCGAGTAGATGAATGGTCGAATTTTATAAAAATGGTCATTCAAAATGAAAAATGATTATCTAGTGTAACCTAAAGATGATTTTCAAAGACCTATTCAATGATACTCCACTTGACAAAGTTCGTCGACTTATTTCTTTTTCTTTTCACATTATTGCGTCTGGTTGTCGCCATATTGAATTTTGATTACTGTCATGTCTTTAGTGACACTTACGTTACCCTCCTTTGCGTCGCGCAGTCGGTTTAAAAAAAATATTACTTAGGTCCCAAAAATATCTGGCCATATTCCAATCTTTACCAAATTATTTACAGTGATTACATGCCTTTGATGTCAACAGAACATTAAATTAATATAATAAAGTTTAATTTCCAAGCTGTCATTCTGTTTTCGAGGACCAAAAGTAAAATGTTCTCATTTCCGATAAATTTTGCCGATCGAGTCAGCCAATTGATGTTTTAAAATGGTTTTTCGTCTGTCATTGGAATGTGACAATTCATTTTCAATGAGCAAATGATTTACTGATTCTTTAGTAGTAGGTGAGGATGGACTTTTTCAATAATTTGATGCTCTTTCACGAAATATTTCGTAAAAATCGTCGTCGAGAAAAACTATCAAAGTTTTTCAATGTATTTACAATGTATGGTTGAACTTGCCTCTGTACAATCAGCCGTTACACATACAATGACGTCTGCATTCCCCGAAGACACAGAGGTGTAACTAAAAGTACACTTCACCCACATACGGCACACGACGGCACGGTTGGCGCAGTGGTTCAGCGATCGACTGCTGCGCTACGTGTCGCGGGTTCGATTCCCGCACGGAACAAATATTTGTATGATCTGCAAGTAGTTGTTCTGGGTCTGGCTGTTTGTGTATGTGAGTTTAAATGTTTGTAAACGCACCCACGACACAGGAGAAATTCCTAGTGTGGGGCAACGTTTAATAAAAAAAAAAAAAAAAACATATCAGCAGTTATGTTTAAGGTGGAAGCGCCAGGGTAGCCCGCGAAATTCAAATTTTGTTACGTTTTTTGCAATTTGCAGGTCCAGTATCAGGTTGTATGGTGATTTAAATATGATTCGCGACCGTATCAAATAAGGCTTTTCAGAATCATAATCATTAGAATCAGCAATACCCCCATGGCCAACAATCAGACATAAATCCAGACTCTGAGCTGCAGCCAAGAAACCCCAAATTCGGTTATCGAGTCCTCTATCTATACATCTTCTATACATATACAGATAAATAAAGTGTTTGTTTGTAATATTAAAATAAACGCTTTTTACTAAATGCATATAGATGTGTATACACGGTACATATAACAAAATAACATTTTTTACAATTTTTGTTTGTCTGTCCGTCTGTTTGTTCCGACTAATCTCTGAACCGATTTTGACGGGACTTTCACTGGCAGATAGCTGATGTAATAAGGAGTAACTTAGGCTACTTTTTTATTCTAGAAATTTTATTAATATATAGATACTTTTTGTTAAATTGCACGCGTTTGAAGTCGCGGGCACAGCTAGTATTATTATAATTCTGTTAAGCCGTATTTATTAATCATATTTTAATCCACATTGACCGAATATTAAGAAAAAATAATAATTAGGGGCTACCGTTAATTTAAAGTTTCAATTTCGAACTAGTTATGATATAAGTTATATAATATCACACATGACTATTGCCGTATCGACTTACATACATATATATGCCCCAAGGCCAAAAAATACACCGATCTCTTTCAGAATTTCTATGGAAGCTCTTACCCTAAAAAGCCACGGTGCCATTTATAACAATTACCATTGATTCGTCTTGTCTATGGTGATATTTCTCAATCACGACCCTATTGAGCTCGTGAAGGTCGATTCTGATACTTTTATACAATAGTCTGTTAATGTAAGTTAGTTTGATTAAAGATATGTTATATCGTATGTTTACAATTGTATTTTTTCGTGGGTAAGCAGAATTGTAGGTTAAAAATAAGTAAAGCTGGCTCCAGATTCGTTAGATGGGATGGGGAATGATGGAATCCGGATTATGTATTAATAACGTATCTCTTCTGAGGAACAGGCGTGATGTTATTTATATAGTATAATAAAACTGCCGAGTTTGTTTGAACACGCTAATCTCTAGAACTACTTAGTCAGATTTGAAAAAAAAATCTTCCAATTGATAGCCCAATTCTTGTAATTCTTTTGTTTTGTTGCCAAGCAAAACAAAAGGCCTGAAGAACACTAAGCGACATAGTAACAGCGTGAGCAGATCATGCGATAGTGGCTCGGGGAATATTTATAGGGCACTGTTGAAATGTCAAGGAGTAGGTCAGTCAGAAATAATAGTTGACTAAAAAAGTAGAAAATAAAAAAAGCGTGGAAAAAACACCCCACGCTTTTTAATTGAATTAATTTATTTTCTACTTTTTTAGTTTGATTTTTAAAGCGTGTTTATTAGTTTTTTAAACTATTATTTATTTTCTATTTTTTAGTTCTGCTAACTACAAAAACGTGTTTTTTTTTCTATTTTTCTCTATTTTTTTTTTAAATTATTGTATTGTCATCGGTCCTCGATAAGTTTACAAAGTTTAAATGAAATCTGACCGTTTAAAGTGGGTCAAAATTGCGCCCTAAGGAGTCGGTTACGAACATACAAACAAACATACAACTGAAGCTAATATAAAGCGTGTAAAAATGAAGCTATTTACCTATCGCAAAACGCGGTAGGTTCCTATGGAGAACAACAGACAAGAAACTCGATGGACACTCTTTTAAATTATACATAGTTTTTCAAATTAACCCAAATCTCTACGACCACCAAAAGCAAGAACCCATTTAAAATTACCTAAATATTGAAAAGCGGATCAAATTCACCCAACTTAAGTATCATTATACAAGACAAGATGACAGCTGTCTTTTACATCTTCCTGCTTTAATGAAGAGCTCTCCAGTTAGTTCTGGCTGTACCCAATTTGTATATGGTCGTGAAGACGTGAACATTTCTGTTACACGCCCTCATATCAAAAATTAATCTTCATCTAGATGACACGGTTTTTTGAGTTATTAGTGCCCGCATGTTTTCTTTGTCACTAGTCTGAGTTAATAAAGTATATAAAGTCCAAAAAATCGTGGACTATAATATAAAAATGCAATTCTAAAAGATCCGCCATTCGACTGCTTGGTTAAATTTCACATCAGTTTTCTATATTCTGGTCAAAACTCGCATCGGAATCCCGCAAAATACGTCTTAATTATACATAAAATAAATAACCCCTGTCGTACTTACTCCAACCAAAAGTTTATTGTATTCAAACTACTGCAATCAGTCTTCAAACATTTTATTCCACCTCATTACCCCAACAAAATATAGATTGCCAGGAAAATTACCACAAAAAAACCAAACAGCCCCATATGTCAATCTTTTTGTGCACAGCGGTGACTCAAAAATAAACTTTACCTTGCTAAACTAAGGTTGTAAATCCCTTGGTTCAGAAATCGATGGTAAGAAGCAAGTTTGTCTGTATGTCAGGAGACGTTGCGGCCAATTTAAGAGGCAGACAAAGACTAAAAAAAGTTAAGTTTAATAGTTAGGACATGCATCCCTTTTAAGACGGTTATTTTTAAACAAAGCACATGTAAAAAGAGAACGTGATCGTCAACTGTGATTATGTTGTTAGTAACATGTTTTGGTGTTCAATTTTAATATTTATGTGGCTGAAGTTAAGTGTCATAATTAATTGAGAGGTTTTTGTTGTGTTTAATTTTCATGGGAAAGCAATAATAAAGTATTTCTTCTGTTATAAACAGATGACTTAATTAATTAATTATGAATCTATAATTATTACTGGTTCATTGTAGCTTTCATTACTTTTAAATTGAATTTTCGGGAAAAGGAGTATGAAAGGACAAAGCGTGAGTATGTTGTTTTTTTTTTTTAAATCAGTCCTGAAAAAATTGCAGATAGGGTTGTGGATATCAGATAGACAGACAGACAAAACAGACAGACGAAACGGCTAGGCAGATGATATATAAAATCCTCTGCTAGAAATATATGTCCCCCTGTCACCACATTACCCCAACATTATACTTACTTTCGACAAAATGTAAATAAAAATTCGCTGCCACATGCAACTTACTAGTTGATGTCCCTCCAATCAATTGAATACGAGCAAATAAACGTATTTGAATAAATAACGCTTGTGGGGCAGCCCTAGCTCAAGCAATTGGCGTCAAATTCAGCGCTCGGTGTAGTAACATCAAAGCGCGCTGACATCGACATGTCGCTAGGGTTGCCTCACTATTGATTTGTGTACTATAGTTTTGTATTGATAAAAAATGCTTTTATAAATTTTTAAGGTGATGTGTGTGCTTTTTTGTTTTTAACTATATGTATATTTTTATAGGGCTGAAGACAACATTTTAGAGTTCGGTTGACTGTTGCTTAGAATTTTTTGAGATATGCACACTTTGTTTGGATAAACGTTTTTTACTATCGTACCCTATCAGGCTCTTGGTAAAAGCGCTTGTTTTTTTTCCAAAATAAAGGGTGATCCACAAAAAATAATCTATCTGCATAGTCGTTTCCCAACTTATGTTAGGGTCGGCTTGCTTTATAACTGGATGCAGCTGATGAGCTGAATATCAGTATTTGAAATGGAGCGACTGCCTATCTGACTTCGACAACCCAGTTACTGGGTAAAACAATAGGTATTCTTTGGCTAGACAGGTTTGTCAAACTTTCGGGCTACTGAAAACCGGGACCAACGGCTTAACGTTCTTTCCAAATCACGAAAGGGTCTTGTTATATGTAAAGATGGTCACCCATCCACGGGTCAACTGCGGCTAGCGTAGCTTAACCTGATCGATTGACCTTTGCGGCTGTTATTTCTTAGCCACAAGCCCTTTCTTGAAATCATTTAATTTAGTGGAATTATTTATCCCACTAAATAAAATAATATTAATCTTTTAAATCAATCTTTAGTAAAACCAAACTGAACTTACTTGATCCTATAATACAGCACAGTACAACATCCAATATCCTCCATAATCTAGAATATTGATATAGCCAATGGCTCCACTAAGCAATGATATACCGTACGGTAGCCAGTTCGATGCCCCGAGGGTGCAATTACGTGTATCAGAGGCAAATTTCCTCTCACACTGCCTGACCGTAGGTTAATGATAATAACCCCTATGGATGCGGCATTGTTTCACGATGTATATTATATTAATGCAATATATTCCTTACTGGTTGAATATCATTTTATATTTTGACCTCTTTTCGTTGGCTACTCCGTTGTATTTCTTCGAGTGGTTATCTTATTGAACGGATGGTTTTTCAAGGTTAATCATGCTTTGTTTGATTATGAATTTAAATAAAAGAGTCAGTTTGTAATTACGAACCGAGAGTTTGAAAAAAATGTGTATGTAAGTCTATACGGTACTTATAACCAGACATCGGATATTCGGATGCTTATTTACCTAAAGAAAGAATAAGAAAACCTGAAAGTATGGAAGCGGCTTTATAAATTATTTGTAATATTTATTAAAAACCCCGGGATTCTTGGATTCAGATGTGTATTAATTTAAAATTAATGTTTAACCCGATACAAATATGTGTATGTACTGGAGGAGGGGTGGTTTGTATTACTTAAAACAAAAAATAAACAAATTACTTACCTAAATTAAGACTTTTTCGATACAAAAGCGCATTCCATGTTAGCCAACTCTCAACTTTAGGTGAATATGCATCCGAATATCCGATCTCTGCTTATAACTCAAAATGCATTTTTTTTATGTTTGTCTGTCTGCCAGTTTGTTTTGGCTACTCTCCGAAACGGCCAGGACCGCTGTACCGATTTTGACCGGACTTTCACTGGTAAATTGCTGATGTTATAAGGAGAAACATAAGTAACACAAGCACGGAACAAACAGACATACACACAAAACTATACAAAAGTTGTTTTTTTTTTTAATATTTGTACCAACCGTATAAACTTGTATAATAATATGCTTTTAGTATACTGTAAAGCTGTTATGTTGACATTACAAACAGAAACTTCTTTTCTATTTATTTGTAAAGGGATATCGTAGTACCCAGTAACTGGATTGTGCACGCCAAATAGGCAGTCACTCCATGTAAAATACTGGTATTCAGCTGCATCCGATTAAACTGAAAGCCGAACCCAACAGAGTTGGTAAAAAGCTATGCAGATTTTATGTGTATGTAGGTAGGTTGGTCAGTAGCATCCCCATTTGTAGTAACACAGCTTCCAATGAAGTTTTCGACTAAAAATAACAGCGCTTTAAAAACCAAACTAAAAAAGGAGAAAATAATTTAATTCAATTAAAAAGCGTGGGGTGCTTGACATTAAGTGATTATAAAAATACCTCAAAAAGCACCCCACGCTTTTTAATTGAATTAAATTATTTTCTCCTTTTTTAGTTTGGTTTTTAAAGCGTGTTTTTTAGTTTTTTAAACTATTATTTATTTTCTATTTCTTAGTTCTGCTAACTACAAAAATGTGTTTTTTTTTTTAGTTTTTTGTTCATTTTTCTCAATTTTTTTTCTAATTATTGAATTGTCATTGGTCCTCGATAAGTTTACAAAGTTTCAATGAAATCTGACCGTTTAAAGTGCGTCAAAATCGCGCTCTAAGGAGTCGGTTACATACAAACAAACATACAAGTGAAGCTAATATAAAGCGTGTAAAAATATCACATTGAATGAACAGTGACCTGACTATACTTAAGGAAGTAACCCATCGGCATTTCAGCCAAGTTCTAACCCTTCAAAGCTACACTAAACGCTCCCAAGCACTACTTTGACCTTTCTGTTAACCCGTTAGTGCTCATAAAGACGATTCTATGTTTGTCTTCTTTCTCAAGTTCTTGGAATCAATTGAAATAAGCTATTTTACTGCTTTTCTAGGATTCTTACATTACGGTTTATGTTATTTTGTGTTTTATTCACACTGTTCAACGGGCTTTAGGATGCCGACGGGTTTGACACTTCTGGACCTTTGTTGTACAGTTAGTGTGTTGTGAAGTTGTGAGTGAGTTAAAGATTTAGCTTTCTTTGTTAAGAATGCTTTCGTGTTTAGTGTCAAAATGGATGATGATTTTAACAGTATACTTTATGCAGTTCTGTTCAGCCATTTTTACCGATATCGCAAAAAGAAGGTTTACAATTCGGTTAACTTGTTGAGCAGACAAATTTTTCGAACATAATGAAGCAATCAATTAGCAATATCTTTCAAAATAATTCGTGTGTTACACAAGTAAGGTGCAGATTTTATCATGCCCTGGATTAAGTGACACCACAAATATTATCAGTAAGTAAAAGCGTAATACCTGCCTACATTTGAAAACCGGTACGAATTTACTCGCCCGAAACGAGCGAATCGATATGTTATTTAAAAGTTTCAATTCGCCCATTTCTATTAAGTAAATTCGTACTATCGCATAATTTCGCGAGGTATTTAATCCCACTACAAGCCAGAAATCAGTATGATTACACCCTAATTGAGACCACACGACATTCAGAAATGTTAAAAGGTATTCGGCGAGAATTACCGTATCCTAAACGTAGTGAATGCATGTAGGCATTCAATTGAGCAGCGCGTACCGGGCAGAGGAATTCAGTAAAATATTTAGTGACAGGTCTGCCCAGGCCAGATGTATCGAATACCTGAGTCTGCATACCTGTGTAGGTATAACCTGTGTGTGTTAGCAGACACAAAAATAACAAAATACAACAGTATGCCTTGTTGTATACCTTAGTATAGTACACTTATGTTTAAGTCCCATGCAATAGGGTGAGTTTATTGCTTTCAAATAAATCCAGACCCCACCCTGCTACTGAGAAATACCAGATCGAAAAACCTAAAAAAAAATTGCCCGAAAGAGTATATAATACCTAAACAAAATTACAATAGCAATTGATTAAATTAAGTAAATGAATCTCGTTTATTTTGTGCCAATAATTAATTACCTAATTGACTAATTAATAAACTTGCTCTATTTATTCTCTATGTTGTAAACTTGTGAAACGATGTAGCATTCACTGAATATCATACATTTGGTTCAATTTCGATAACTATTGGAAATGCATGTCAAAGGATTTTTCGGCTTACCTTATAGTTGATTCGCACAAATTTATTTGGCCGAAACGGGTGAATAGACAGTTACACACAACGGCAATAAAGTAATAACATTAGTTCGTCTAATACGTATTTCGAGAGTTTTTGATTCGTCCACAAATAAATTAACTTCATGCAAATCACCTACAGACTACAGAAACTAGTTTATTATTTAAAAGTGGCGTTTCGCCCGGGGCGAGTAAATTTGTGCGAATCAACTAACAAGCCCTACGAATTTATAATAGTAAAACACAATACTTACTTACAAAGAAAATAACGTGCATCAGAAATACGTAACAATTTACATATATTACTAATCACGAGATATTCAAGATTCTCCCCTGTATAGCTGATTTACAAGTTATAATGTTGAATTCTTTGAAAGATCCAAAGAAAAAGTTTTTCTTATTCAGAGTATGACATTGAATTGTAATTTGATTTATAGACATGTTAAAAAAAAAATCTCAGTTGCCTATGTGCCAATAACTTTTACTATGGGGCCAAACCCGAAATCGCGAAAAAAAAAACATCAGCTGTTCCCTACATTTATGTTCGCGTAACTCGTGAAAATGTAGGGAACAGCTGATTTCTTTTTTCGCGATTTCAGGTTTGGTCCCATAGTAAAAGTTGTCCATAATGATGAGTACAATGACCCCTTCAGATATTTCGTGTATGAATAGATACACCTTTTATACGTCTAGTCTGTCGTTCAGTAACAGAAAACTGCGAATCTGCAATGGCCAATCCAATCAAGCCTTGCTGGTGGGCTCTCAATCAAAACAAATGAACGTCATTCCATTCTGTTCTAGAATCAAAATTTCGGAGGCATGTGAGACCAGTGGGTGCTCAGTGTGCTCACACCCGCCAGTGCGGGCCCGCGTCTTTAATTATGGAAAGAAAGAAAAAGTATTTACCTATTGGACACGCACCGGAATATCACAAACTTAACTACAACACAATACAATTTTTAAACACATAAAAAAACCACCGCTACGCTACGCTACTTAATAAAATTAAAAATAAGATTAAAACAAAAAAAAAGTAAAGTTAAAAACAAAGTCCTGTACGAAGCCAAAAGGCCACTATCTCAACATGATGCTGCGACATTTATAAAGTGTCGCAGCGCACTTCATCTCACAGAGAGGAGGTCTATGTCCCAGCTGTGGGAACGTTATAAGCTGATTATGGTATGTCATTCCAGTACTTCTTCTTAGCGTGGCGATAGAAATCTAATTACAGTCAGCCAAGAATTTGGCTACGAGCTTGTCACTATCAGCAGCGTCCATCAGATCCTGTAGCGTGCAGACAGCAGGACACGCCGGACAAGATATTAAGTGTCGCATTGTTCCTGCGACAGTATCACATTTACACTCCAGGGCAGTCATCTGCGAATCTGAAACTCCAGTTTAATAATGGGAAATCTTATCATGTGCACTTATCAAATATAACCCGGCAGTTATTACGATCCCATAAGTACCCACTATAGTTACATTTAAATAACCAGACTAATCAATTCAACTATCTCCACATAATATAATTTTAACACCAATACTAAAACCCCGAAACAATAGATTCACACCCCTATGCAAGGGAGGGGGTTCACTGACCTTCCATTGTTGAATTAAACAAGCAAAACTCGAACCTATACCAACGTGGTAAAGTTTAATTTAACATGATATGTTACCAATTGTGATTATCATTTTAAAAGTAGGTAGGCTGAGGTGTAACTAAAATTTGAAATTTATTGTGCTGATTCTTTAGTCTTCATTTCTGAGGGTCGGGAATGAACTTTGGACCTTTAGTAAAGGTATGATTTATGGTTCACATTGTGTCGTGGACAATAGTGGATGTATTTATTTTGGTTGAAATGAGTTCAAGTATTTTGAAGGGGAAAGACACACAGGCGCGACACGATTTTGCGATGTTACATCTCTAAAAAGTTTCGCGTTTCTCTATGCACAGGGGCCTCGAAAATACGGGCTCGTCCGTAAGTCATTCGCTACATCGGAATGAACACTACTAAAAGCTATTTAAATTTTTTAGACGGACAAAAACACATTGGAAGTAAGGTTAACTCTCAAATCGTGTTGTCATTCTTTCTTAGTTCGGGCTCCGCACTAATCTTACGTCTGTAGGAGATGCGGTGTAGGAAACGTCAGTAATATGTAGGAAACATACGATATATAGGGCGCGTAGTTTCGGTAGACCCCAAGAAGTGATAAATCTTTAGAACTACATAGCGGTAACTTGAACTATGGAAATCATCGTTAAGGCGGAGATTTCTTGAAAACGGTCAAAAAGGTGGTTTTATTTATGATTAAATAGTTAATATCTAATTTTATACGATTTTATTTGCATTTTTACGACATATGCTTGCTCATTTATTATTAGAATTTATTACAACAGGTTTTTAACCCGTATTGGATTGCAATAAGAACTATTATCGCTCATAACGACACTATTTAAAGTTAACATGGCCTTAAATGCCATCATCATTTGCTTAACCTTTTCTCAACTATTTTGGAGTCTGCTTTGAGTCTAATCTAATACAGCTGAATACTTTTTTTTTTTTTTTTTTTTTTCTTTTTTTTTTTTAGGGGCTTTTACGCATAGCGTATGTCAGTCCCATCGTAACCTAAACAGTTATACTTACTTTCACCAAATATGGGCCATAAATTTGAACAAACCCTTCGCATCGTCGCAATTTGGTTGGGATAGAATTGTATGGAACATGCCTACATCAGTTCTGTTCAAATTCAGGGACCTTACTAAAAGATTTCTATTGGACTCATATTGAGCACATTCCATCAATAAATGTTGTAGGTCCTCGACAACTCCACATTCCTCACAATTGGGCGAAGCGATTTTCCTCATCATGAAGGCAAATTTTTTGCATGGAATATGTCCAGATCTGAGTCTAAAAGCAGTAACAATCAGTCTTCTACTAACATCGCTATTCATGAACCAGGGCACGCGAAGAGGTTCACACTGTATGGTTTTATACCATATACTCTTCTCTAATGACCGTTTATTAAAATATTCTCTCCAATAATCATAGCATACATCTTTAAATTTTGGTAAAAATTCTGAATGATCTAATAAAATATTAATTTCTTTTCCATTCCTAGCTGCTAATTTCGCCAACGTGTCAGCCTCTTCGTTGCCCCGCAATCCAATATGCGATGGAACCCACTGCAACCTCAGTTGGATGCCTTTTAAAATAATTTCATCAATTTTAGCTAAAATAAAATAAGCTATCGATGCACCTCTGTGGCCAGAGGCGCATCGAGCTATATGTTGTAGTGAACTTTTGCTATCTGTACAAATGACAACATTTTTGTATCCACAATGATTAATTATGTAAGTCAAAGCTTCTGAGATTGCAATGAGCTCCAACGTCATAATGGATGTATATTCATTTATTTTAAAACAATTATCTTGAGTGCTTATATCTATATTAGGTATATAATATGCAGACCCATGACCCTCTACACTCTTCGAACCATCTGTAAACATATAAAACCAGCCACTATACTTTGTATATAATTCACTGATAACTGCATATTTTAATGTATTACTATCGTATGAGCGTTTAGATTTTTTAATTGATTCTAAATTTAAAATAATTATTTCATTTACATTAATATTAGTAATCCATGTTCGTAACGTATACATTAATAATGGACAGGAAGAAGCTACCTGCAACTCTTTAACCTCATTCATGACTGTTGCTAATAAAGGAATGGTTTTATTTTTCCAATAACAATTTTGTCGAAGAGCGTAAAGTTTCTCTAATAATTGACAAGTTAAATTATTTTCTATAGCTTTGGACTTTAGACAGAATTTATAAGCTAAATATTTCCTTCGTAAGTACAGTGGAACTACACATAGCTCACTTTCCATCACGTGAATCGGTGAAGTTTTGATAAAACCTCCTATAATCCTCATAGCCTGATTTTGAATTTTGTTTAATTTATCTAGGTGGCATTTTGCGCTCACGTCATATAAAAAGCAGCTGTAGTCTATGCGACTTCTGATAAGTGCAATATATATACGTCTTAAGTGTCTAGGATGTAAACCCCAGGATGCGCCTGCCAAAACCTTAAGTAAATTAAGACTCCTCTGCACCTTTTCAACAGTCTTGTTAATGTGTTTACTCCAACGCAACGATCTGTCCAACCACACACCCAAATATTTGTAATTGTCTACTATCTCTAAATTGTCCTTGTCTAATTTAAGTTCTATTTGTAATCTTCTAAAACCTCTGCTAAAAATACAAACCTTCGATTTATCGTTTGATAATTGTAACCCTATTTCATCCAGAATGAAACAAAATGCATTTAACGCTGTTTGAAATTCTATTTGACTTTCTCTTAGGTTTCTGGAAGGGGCATATAATACAAAATCATCTGCATATTGACACATCGTTACATTTCTAATTCTATCAAAACATTTAATTGTAATTACGTTAAATAATACAGGCGAAATCGGATCGCCTTGCGCTAAACCACGATTTGTATATCTTACAAAATACTTGTTTTGATCGGTTTCATCTTTCATAATAAGGTGCCGTTCACTCAGAAAGTTCCACAGATACTGGCAGATTTTCTTCCCAACACCTATTTCGTCTAAGGTATTTATTAATACATCTATTAAAACGTTATTATATGCATTAGTAATATCCAGAAAACACGCTATTGTCGAAATTTTACGCGAAAATCCTAGGTAAATTTGGCTTATTAATTTGACTAGGCAGTCCTGACACGACTGTCCTCTCCTGAATCCAGAAGTGAACGGGGACAGCAGTTTATTTTTCTCTATATACCACTCTAATCTTTTTGTCAACATTGCGTGAAAGATTTTGCATAAACAAGAGATTAAGGAAATCGGTCGTAGTTTGGTACCACCGTCAGGTGTAGGTTTTGGTATTGGGGTCACTAAAATGTCGCGCCATTGTATCGGAATACTACCGGTATTCAAAATGTGATTATAAAGATCTAATAAGTACAATTTGCCTGCGGGAGGTAAATGGTATATCAGGGAATATGTAATCCCGTCGCTACCGGGTGCTGTATCTTTTCGCTTAAAACAATTACACATTTCTTGTAATGTAAAATTGGCCTCGAGTGATATATTATTTGAATTGAAACGTTGGGCCCTTGGATAGACATAGTCTGGAGCAAGATTAGAAAGAAGTTCAATCTTCTGATCATTCGAAATGCGGGATCTGGTCGAACTGACTCCCTTGATCCAGCCCATGCGTTTCCACATTTCAGAACTTGACGTTTGTTCATCAATGCTACTACAGTAACATTGCCAATCTTTTGTCCTCGCTTGACATATACCATCTTTTGCAGCTTTTGTTTTGCGTTCAATTATGGTTAAATTACTTGGTGTAGGATTACTTCTGAAATTTTTTAAAGCCAACCTACGTTGCGCCACTAAATGTGATAGTGTTGTGTTCCAGTAGGGTTTGGGTCGAAAGTTATTTTTTGGATTATCACAGCTCCTAATCCAAGGTATGTGTTCATCGGCTGCTTTGTTGATCCCTTTGATAAAATTATCATATAAGGATTGCACATTAAGTGTATCTAAAGGTTGTAATAAATATTTTTCTAAGGATTTACTATACTCTGACCACATCGCTAGCTTGAAATTTCGCTTTTTATTTATACAACTATCGTTCATATTATTATTATGCTTATATGCAATTTTGACAAAAAGATGGTCACTTCCGAGATTTTCGTTCATCACACTCCAGCTTAGCAAAACAGACAAATCGGTCGACACAAAAGTCACGTCGGGAGATGTCGTCTGAACAGTATTATCTACCAAAGTCACTCTAGTAGCACTCCCATCATTAAGAGGAATAAATCCAGCTTCTAAAGCCGCGTCATAAATTTAAGCTGAATACTTGTATTTTACATGAAGCAACTGCCTATTGGATCTCCACAACCCATTAACTGGGTAACACGATATCGCTTGGTTAGACTGGTTTTCAGACTATCGGGCGTAATGACTGTCAAAGATCCTTAATGGGAATCTAGTCGCGGGCTCGAACTCACTGATGGGCCTGGCTAAAAAGCACGCTGTCTCACCAGGCATCGTGTCCAATAGAGGTAGTATAAATGATGAGCAGTTAGATGCTAGTCTACACGCACAACGTTATTGAGTGAGATGCAGGATCATTTATAGTACAACAGGCGCATACAAAATTAAGAAAAGTCCTTCGGAAGATCGGGTTTTATGAAAAAATCACTGCATAAATCAATGCCCAATAAAGTTTATTGAACTTTTAGATATTTGAGCTTTGTCGGTACGGACTTGGTTTTGGAGATTTTACACTTCTTTTTATTAAAAGCAAAGCCCAAAGTTAGGTTAAATTAGCAAGAAAAACTAATCTTTGTTGGCTCCTAACTTTTTAATGGCTTTTTATTTTAGTATTCTGTTTCCGTACATACAATATTAACAATGAGACCAAACCATATCATGTTAAATTTTTTATGTACATTGTCGAACAGTGGAGTAATACGCTCCCGAAGATTGGATGGAAAAAATGTCGACAAGATTCACCTTAAATGGCCCTAGGTGCGTCTTGCTGCGATTAGAGAAGCATTTGCCAAGACGCGCCTTTGTAGACAAAGCTTAAGAGTTAGGGCAGACAATCACAAAACTGCGCAACTGTCATTGGTATGCAAAATGTTAAGTCGAGGGTGTGTTCAAACCCTTAGGGACGAAAGTTTTCATAGTTTCGAGTGTACATGTGGCTGCATTCGTCTATGCATGTGATTTTAACCCTTAGTCACTTGTAGCCCCCCTGAGGAATGGGGTGGCTCGTACGTGCACGTGGCTCGTTTTATTAATAGTTTTAAACGGATTTGGATGAATAATAAGGTACTTGATCTGATAGGACGTGTGATTTTTTTACTGGATGACTGTTACTGTAATGTTGAAGTAAGGGTTTTAAATTCAAGAGTATTAAAATTTTAGAATACCTCAATTTATATCGCTCAAAGTGTCAGCCAAAGTATAGCTATGAGTAGTAGGTATGATTTGAAGGACTTTCGAGAATATTCAGTAAGAAAACCGGCTCAGTGCGTGTTGGAGTCGTTCACGACGGGTTCCGTACCACAAAGTAAAAAGTGCTGAGAAAAAGCACATATCTTGTGTCTCCCTTTAATTTTAATAACACTCCATCTATACATATAATAAAATTGTAGAAAAGTGGTGTCTGTACAATCGAAATATATAAAAAAAAAGTAGCAGGGGTTGTTATTATATCGATGCTGAACCCGAGATTGTAATTAATTTTTTTTTTGTCTGTTTGTCTGTTTGTCTGTGTGTTTGTGCACGCTAATATCAGAAATGGCTTATTCGATTTAGATGCGGTTTTCACTAATATATTGTAGTAAGCTTCACTTAACATTTAGTGTTTATTTCATGTCAATCGGTTCATAAATAAAAAAGTTATGTCAATTTAAAGAATCACGGCGAACATTTGTTAATCATTCATCCCCGATGGCCATACGTCAAATATCGTATCGCATTACTGTAAAGTAATTTTTTTTGCTACCCAAACGACGGTATATTATTATGTAATTCAAAATATGCTGCCCAAAAAGTCACTATTCCACGCGGACGAAGTCGCGGGCACAGCTAGTTTGAAATAAGATTAGACATTTAACTAAACCTTTTTTACAGACTGATCAACCGATTTTGACTTCTATTTCGTTGGTGGTATAACAAATGGCAGCTGCAGTAAATAGTTGGTATTGTAACTACTTTTTTGCTTACAATGCCATGCTTATGCCTACGGTATGCAAGTCAGAATCGGTTGAACTGACTGTAAAATAGGTTTATTTAAATGTCTAATCTTATTTCAAATGGAGTATAGATTTTTTGTTGTTGTAGCGGCAAATTTCAATTGCCTACAGCCTGACAGCGGATGCTTAGTGATAGGGTTCCATTAGCACCCTTTGTGTAAGGAACCCTAAAAAGAAAGCAAAAAGTGCAGTCTATTAAAGCTCGCAAAATCCTACTACTTACCTATTTCTACTAATATTGTAAACTAGCTTCCGCTCGCGGCTTCGCTCGCGTGGAAGTCGGAAATTATCCCGCGGGAACATACTATCGGGATAAAAAGTATCCTATGTGTTAATGTAGGTTATAATCTATCTGTGTGCCAAATTTCATCCAAATCCGTTCAGCCGTTTTTGCGTGAAAGAGTAACAAACATCCATCCATCCATACTTATAAACTTTCGCGTTTATAATATTAGTAAGGATTGTTTGAATGTTTGGATGTTTGTTACTCGATCACGCCAATACGGCTGGAGGGATTTGGATGAAATTTGGCACACCGATAGTTCGTGACCCGGAATAACACATAGGATACTTTTTAACACGATAGTACGTTTCCGTGGGATCATTTTCGACCTCCAAGCGGGCGAAGAGGCTATTAATAAAATATATTTTGCAACTCCTACATTCGTCGAAAATTTTCACGAACTATTTTCCTAAATTCGTTCTTTCTCCACCGAAAATTTTCTCCCAAATCCTGCTCCACTATCACATCCATTTCCCACTCGTATCACCTCAAAAAATCTTATCATAAGCCACTAAATCTCAGGAATAATACTCCACTTTGGCTGAATAAAATCCTCGTTCCTCCAACTATTTGTTGCAGTCGTTCTAAGCTACGTGTCCGTCTAGCAGGATTCTAGAAGATTGATCCAGACATTTGCATAGCATTAGGAGATAGCATTGTTTTAGTTTCGGTATGAATTTCTAGATTTTACTTTGTTTTTATCGCTCATTTTATTTGTGACTTTTAATTAGAGGAGATAATGTATAGTTAGAATTTGAATGAGTCATGATAAAAGCTTTAATTGTGCTTCTCTAACCCTAGCTAAATTCAATAAGAATAATAAAAAAAATGTTTGAAAAACATATAAGTAGAAAATAAAATACGACTACTGAAAATGACGCTGTAAAAAATACGAAACAAGAAAATATTTCAGGCAGAAATATAGCTACAAAAATAGTCAAGGTAAAGCCGTGGATGCATGCCTGAACCAGTAAACCCCTGCAAAATTATAATGGCATGAGGCTATACCTGGGGCCCCTAGTCTGCTATTTTTATAAATTCGTCATTCCAACACGATCCCATTGTCATTCATTTTTCATTTTGCTAAAAGTTCGTAATCTGCTAAATTCATAATGGTCGATCATTGGTTGGTCAATGGTGTCGTAATAGAATTGTGTTATAATGGCATTTTTGTATTGCCATTATTATAAAACTCGTTAGTAGAAATGATTTTCGAAAAACTACTACTAAATTTGAACCTTTATTCATGCCAGATTTTATTTATAATTATATATTTTTACATTTTATTTATTAGTGTTTTATGCAATCTAAAGTAGTAGGAAGTTCGTAAATTAAGTCAGTCATTCATTTGTCATTATGTACGAGATTACCAATAAATGCCATTTCTTTCAATGGAGTGTCAGTGACTGACCATTGGAAAGTCATAATGTCGCCATTTTATTAGTAGACTACCAAACTTGTCAAAATCAACAATTATGAAATCAATGATAGACCATTCTGACACTATTGTAATAGCAGACTTGAGGCCCAGGTCAAAATCATAACCGTCACCGTAGTCGGGTAATAATAGAGTCGCCATGATCAAATATCATTGATTGTTGTGATAAGAATCGATTTGTGCTTGTGACGTTTTGATTAATTGACTACATATATTAACCTACTAAGGCCAAAAGTCTGCCAACAGTCTTACCAAGGGGTTTTGGTACCCAGTAACTGGGTTGTGGATATAAAGATTGGTTTTGTAGACGGCTGGAAAACTGGTAGCATTGAACTGCCTACCTGAATAGGCATTCGCTTGATGAATAATAATAAAAGAGCTATCAACCCATTCTCTACTCAGTTTTTCAGCTTTCAATAGAAACAATCTTGAAATATAACAAACGACTTCACAATAACATCTAAATTGTTATCCCAAAAGGATACATTTCTCTACAATTTACAAATCAGCGGACATATTTGCTCACTGAACATAAAAACGAAACGCTTGACAGGTACCCTGCCCCAGGATGTACCCTGGAGGGTAGATATCAAATATAATCCGCGGATCTGGAGGTAACTGGCATGTCCGCCATCTTGGCGATAAAAATGTAAGCTCCCTTATACATAAAACTATTACAGTGTAGCACTTTTTGTATTTTACTTTACAACAACATTTATTTCTTGGGTCAATGTATTGTGTTTTGTGGAAATACTGTTTTAAAACTAATAAGTACGAAGTTTATTCATTTTTGTCGGGATTAATATCTTCAACCTCGTCTAATTGCTTCTACAGGTTAAAATTTTTCGTCGATTTAATACAATTTTTTTTTAGCTGTTTCATACATTTTGACCGCGTAGGTATTGCACTTTTCTATGCAACAGCTGATTTTTTTTTTGTATAATCGACGAAAAATTTCTACGCTAGGGGGTCTAGAACGATATGGTGAATTCATGGTTACAGTTTGCGCACTGGATAAAATTTTATCCTGTATATGACGGAGTTATTCCCGAACATAAATTTAAAAAAAACATGCCGAACTGACAACTTCCTTCTTTTTGAAGTCGCTTAAAAATCCGGATACAGGGTCTTTTAACACACCTACCAACCCAAACAAAACCAGAAACAAAATCCAATCACAATACAAAAAAATAAAAATACGCGGCCATCTTACTTGTCAAATTCTGCTATTCGACTGAGCAATTTATAACGGTTACACCGTAACGGAAACGGATCCAAGTGAATTCACGTGCGTAGTTTAACGGCTGAAACATGGCATCCGGAAAGGACGGCTACGGATCCGTAAATGTGAACCTACCCTTACACCCTTTGTTCAGTGTAAGGTGGACCTTATTATGTGCGAATTTCAAAAACGTCGCCTGTATAGGATAGAGGAAATGGATCGTGATGTATGGGTTTTCAAGGGATTTTAATTGTTTGGTTAAATGGATATTTCTAGTGAATTGATACTGTTTTACTGGGTTTGAATTGGTTTTAGAGAGCAATAAATGGCGTTGAATTAAAATAGAAATCCAATTGGTTATTCAGAATCAAAATATTTTATTTTACACAAACATATATGAGGACTTATGAAACGTCAGAAGCTAGGTGCACGGTTCCAATTTGTCCTTTCCTAAGAAGAGAGCGAAATCCAGGAAAAAAATTGTTGCATCCAGTTTTTACAGTTTTATTATTTCTCAAAATTCTGTTCCTAAGTTACATTATTTTGATTGATCAAGTAATAGTTGATGAGAGTAGCTGCTGCGGAAATTATCATCATCATCATTTCAGCCGAAAGACGTCCACTGCTGGACATAGGCCTCCCCCAAGCTCCGCCACTTCGACCGGTTCTGAGCTTCCCGCATCCAGCGGAATCCTGCGGCCCTCACAAGGTCATCGGTATACCTTGCGGGAGGCCTTCCCACTTTACGTCTTCCGTTGCGCGGTCGCCACTCCAGAACTTTTCGACCCCATCAGCCATCTGTTCTGCGTGCGGAAATTATGCTTAGTCAAAAATTCTAAATTAAATAACGTAACATCACGCCTTGTTTCCGCCTGAAGGGTAAGGCAGAGGTGTATCTGTAATACACATTTCACCTGTTATGTTTAATTCCCATGTGGCAGGGGGTGAGCCTATTACCATCAGCCGGGCGCAAATCCAAATCCCGGGCTGTTACTAAGAGTTTCTAGACACACACTTTGCCCGACCTGGGAATCGAACCTAGGACCTCTTGCTTAGCAGTAGCCCTTACGACCACTTCACCGACGAAGCATCTGGATTGATTGCCCAATAATATACACTGGTAGGAAAACCAAACTGCGATAAAAAATCCCACCACCACCGCCATTTCAGCCGAAAGACGTCCACTGCTGGACATAGGCCTCCCCAAAAAGGGGGGTTTTGCCATAATCGCCACGCTTGGCAGGCGGGTTGGCGATCGCAGTATGGTGGTAAAATGCATAGAGAACGCTGCTGCCCATTCTCTAGTAAGTCCCTTAGTCGCCTTCTACAACACCCACGGGAAGAAATGGGATACAAAATCCGCTCTTCGCTTAAAGGTACCGCAAAATCATTACTTAAACCACCCACCTAATAAGATTTTAATAAATTAAATTAATTACTACTCTCTCTAGCCACTGCAAGCGTATACAACATAAATATTCACACCGAATCTTAAAGGGACCGAGCTGTAAACCTTTTGGAACCCCGAATGTCACACCAACTGACTTTTCCTCTAACATTATCTAATCTATATCCTCTCTCACTGTGTCAAGCGAAAATGCACCTTGTTTCTTTACTCGGAAGGTGCTTGTAAACAGCAAATGTATTTTGCAATAATTAGTATGCCGTAGCTGTGCGTTTTCGCTGATTGGCTGTTGCAGAGGGTGGAGGGGGATTAAGATTTCCCCTTTATCGTTTCACTCAAATGACTGACTTCAAACTTGATTTCCTAAGATTTTAAATATAAATAAATTGTTTCGGTCTAGTGATTGAGCTCGCTATGAAAATCGTGTAATGGTTTGATAGATAATTTTAGATCATTAAAGTATGAAGGGTCTATTAAAATGACATGAAGAATGTCAGTTAAAGTTAATCGACTGTCTACTTAGCCTGAACATTTGATATAAATTGAAGTTAATCCTGAAAATAGATGACTAAGTCTAATTTCAGAATTCAACGCTTTAATCAAGTTTTAATGTTTAAACATTAAAGGAGAGTGAAATCATCATTTTTGAAAAGTGTCCTAATTAGATTTCCAAATAAACCACAAAAAAAACACAGCATTTTTATTTAATCGATTAGTGCCGTAAAAATGCATTAACATTTAGAATTTTCAAATTTCGCGCGTAATTTGACGAAAACGCTGAACGCAGTGGACGCCATATTGGTCTGTGGGTATGACGTCAGTTTGCTAAGTAAACCAATACGCTGATATTTTGTATGATAATTGTTTGTAATTGAAAAAAATAGTTATTATTCTACTTATCTTTGGTTTGCTGTTACTGAATGTAAGATATCGTTTCAATAAAAATTACTTTGTTTACGAAAATAATAAAACTACAAAGTTGTTCAGTTAATTAGTTTATTCAGCGGTATGACGTAATAACATGGCGGCTACTATTTCATGGTGTTCAAAAACAGATTAAAAATAACTGAAACCTTTGAATTTAATTTTAAAATTTATTTTGTTATTTCATGAACTAAAACTAACATTTTCCGATTGCTTTTTGCCTAAGCTATCTCAATAATATATTTTAAGATTTTTTCTCAAACACTCTATTACAATTAGCTCTGATATTTTCTTTTGTAAAAATAACATCTCCATTTTCCAATACCGAAGCCTCCTCATAAGCTCTTAAAGTCTCTCTAGTCACGTGTATATAAGCACTATTACTGTACCGATATGTATTTCTCTATCGCCTCGCCCCTGAGGAGCGTGTTAAACTAATTAAAACTAATAGTAGGTACGTACTACCTAGAGAATACTAGAACATATATCTATTAATGTTCTCTCAAAAGGATTATGCGTGATTGTATTAAGTAAGGTACCGCCATGATGGAAATTTAATTGTTTTGATTTGAATCTGGCTTAGACTTGGCTGTTGTGTACTAGATGGATTTGGTTATTGATGGACGGGTCTGCTTCTAAATGTAGATAGTTTCTTGGTTTCTCTTGTCGCTAAGCAAGAGCTAAGCCAGCTTTTTCCGCGGAGCTATACTCCTCCCCTCGTCTGTTAGACAGACTCATTGAGTTTGATAACAATAAAAAAGTAATTGTGATAATTACTTGACAGTTCATAGGCACAAATTGCTCATAATCCCCTTGTCCTTATCCCAATTCATTTGATGTCGGCGCAACATGTTTTTTTATATTTTACTTGCTTGAGAGCAATAATGGCCCTGACTTACGAGTTTGGGTCGTGGCTTCAAGCCCAGGCAGGCGTTTTACTTTGTGTTAATAATTTCATCATCGCTCTCAAAACGGTGAAAGAAAACATCGTTTTTTTCTTCCACCGTTTCGAGAGCACAAGCACAGAACCAAAAATTAGAAAACATGTTACAGTTACGGCAGTTACCATGCGTCTGCGTGGTGGCCCGATTTCTCTCTTCGAGAGGAGGCCAGTGTCCCAGCAGTGGGAAGCAACATGTCCATACTTCTCTATTAGTCGTCATCCCGGTGGATACCCCCTTTCTAGCCATATCATCTTTCACACAATCACTCCATCTTTTCCCTGGTAATCTCCTCCTCAAAAATTCAAAATTCATGCTCAAAATTTTCGTATTAGTCGCTTTTATTAATCGCTTCCGCTAGTCATCATTACCACCGTCTTATCGTACAAGAACATAGCAGCATAATATACTGCAAAAAAGAGAGGGACACCTTATAGAGACATATTCAATCCCTCGTCTTCTTCGCATTACATCTGGAGCCAGTATTTCACTGATGAAATGCTTGTTACTGTCGGCTATTGCAACTCGTCGAGGACATGTAGGTACTTAGCTTAGTATTATTCTAGTGATATGTGGTCTTTGCCCACAACTTTCTTCAGGCCCATAGTATCCTCATCTCCCGTCTGAATGCTAAAGCACGACTGCCGCCCGCGCCCGCGCAGGGCACCTCTGAGCTTTTATCTCAAAATGGGGATATTCCTTGGCAAATGTTGATTAATTTACAATTGTGCTCTAGCGATTCAGTGGTACCTCTAACTATCTATTTTTCAGTGTATTTTTTTTTCCAAATAACGAAGCCGTTTAAGTAGGAGTATGGAATAGAAGCTAAAATATTGCGTGTTGGAAAATATTTTTTTACAGCAAAAGTATTAACCATACAAAAAAAAGTACCTTCGGCAAAATGATCTATATGAATCTATAGCAAAATCATATATTTTTCAAATCTTCAAGACAAGCCGTTAATGAGCAGTACGGTTCATAAAGTGACCGTGTTACGCTACCAAACGGGACTTAGGCCCTTAAAATAAGGCCTGAGGTATGAGGCCAATGACCTAACAGTAAAACGTCATAGGCTGAATATAACGTATAATAGAAAATAGCTTGAGCAATGTAAAGAACTAATAAGCTAGCCCTATCATATCTCATAGGCTTTTGTTGAACAGTATATGAACTATAATGAAAAAAAACTTGTATGTTTTCAATCTAGAACACATCAAAAGCATTCAAAGAGTCGATGGATCTTTTGATGTTAAGGCTTATAGAAATGGTTCGAACAAAATCATTCTGGGGACAGTCTAATAAATTAATAGTACCATAAATATTAATGTCATACGGGTATTTATTTCATCAACTATTCAAGACATTACTATACCCAATAGAGGTTATAAATATAACGTTTCCATCAACCGGCCTTTTGTTAACTCTAATAAGTTTATTGACATAGTTACAGGTTTTGTTTTTTTTTTTTTTAAGAACGTTGCTCCACTCTAGGAATTTCTTCCTGTATCGTGGGTGCGTTTACACACAGAAAACTCACAAACACAAAAACCCAGACCCGGAACAATTACTTGCAGATCATACAAATATTTGTCCCGTGCGGGGATCGAACTCGCGACACGCTGCGCAGCAGTCGATCGCTCAGCTATTACGCCAACCGTGTCGTCACACACACAGGTACAGACAGGACACACAGGACAGTACAGGAGACAGGGACAGGTAGTTATGTAACGGTATTTCAGTCGCAATAGTCTTAGACGCCTTGTCGGTCTAGTGGTCATGAGGTCTCTGTTTCAATTCCCAGGTCCAGCAAATACCCAAGGCCAAAAGGTCCAAGGTAGAATAACTCAATAACACTTGGCCCGACCTGGGAATCGAAACCAGGACCTAATTCTCACCAGTAGCGCCCGCGACCACTAGAACAATGAGGCGGTCCTGGAGTCTTAATAGAGGTCGAATAAATTGACCCAGAAAACATAGTTGAAGCTAATAAATCATATTTCAAAAACTAGTGTTGAAAACCCCTCCAATAACTGTGGTTGGTTTTCACACAAATTCAGAGTCAAAGGCTTATCCTATTCATTGATACCCTTTACCGTTATTTTGATTAATTAATCACCGGCCCCTAATTTGAATGCGACAATTTTGGAGCACTATGAATAGCCACTAGCATTGATTACTTTGATTAAATTACTTAATTTTGTGAGCCTAGGAAATTAATTTTATGTATCAATGACTTTATGCTGATAAATGCGTGCACTGACTTGACAGCTCCACTCAATCTGCGTGGTTCTCTACTCAAAAGACAATTTCAGACATCAATCTGCATGGTCTTCACATGATCTGACCAAGACTATGACTGGACTTTAAAAGAGACTGTGCAGATAGGAAACGCCACCTCATCAAGTTTTCAAAATATGATTGACGTGTAATTTTTACAAACTACAAATCATTTGTCATTTATGGTTATGTCGTATAGGTCGTTACTAAATATTTACAGCCGCAGTGGTCGACTTGCCGCAGTTGGCTCGTAGATGGGTCATCAACCCATTAAATATCGCGACTTCTCCGTGCTTCGGAAAGCACGTTAAGCCTGGACCAACGGCTGTCATTCGTAGATCTTTGACAGTCGTTACGGGTCGTCAGAACCCCGAAAGTCTGACAACTAGTCTTGCCAAGGGGTTTCTTGTTAGCCAGTAACTGGGTTGTCGAGGTCAGATAGGCAGCCGCTCCATGTACAATACTGGTATTTAGCTGTATCTGGTTAGACTGGAAACCGACTGCAACATAGGCTAAGCAGATTGATTAACTTATAGTTCTGTCTTCATTCTTCAGAGTTATTGCTGTTACGCAATACGTACCAACCCGCACTGGGCCCGCGTGGTGGATTATGGCCCACTCCTCACAAAGGATGCTTGTGACCCAGTAGTGGGAACATTATAGGCTGATTATATGTATGTTTTGCTGTTACGTAGACCCCTTTAATTATATCTTCAGGCTTCATCGTAATTGTTTATATAACGAACCTGAATTTAATAAGTATGGCCGCTCTTGCGAAATGTTTTTTTATTAAAACTGATGAAGAGAAATAATTCCTCTTTTAATTATGACAGATTTTTTAATAGTTTATTGCTGAATGTTTTTTTGTTAAATTCATCGAATTGAAACGGCAGAAAGAGCTTAATTTTTCCTTGAATAATTCTGAACAGTAGCTGTTATTGGTTTCGAAAATAAATTAATTAAGTAAAAGGATTATTTTACCTTTTTTTTTTATTAATAAACCTTTTTGAAGTTCATTGAATATGAAATAAAATCATTTACCAGAGTAAGTATTGATATTTTAATTATTATGGTAGTAAGTCCGAGTTCTGAGTGGTTTCATAGTTTATTGGCTTCTGCCCTCGATTTCGTCCGTCTGAGTTTTTTTTGCTCCCCGACCTGCACCCTAATTGCGTAACTCACGATTCATCATAATTTTTTTCGTTTTGAAACAGATGGCTAGATCATTGCTTCATATGTTCGAAAAATGTGTCTGCTCAACAACGTAAATAACGCAATGAATATTGTTGAACTGTCAAAATGAAACCGATTATGACTAATCGCGTGTTACGCAATTAGGGTACTGCTCCTTCGCATCGCATCGCTTGATCGCGCTATTTTTTTTAGCGTTCTTTCTTACGGTTTTTCTTCTCACTCGGTTCCTAAAGGTCCTAGCGTGATGTTTAACCGCCTATAATCTTCCTCAAGAATTGGGCTATCAAATACAAAAATATTTTTTCAAATCGGACTGGCAGTTCCAGAGATTAACGTGTTCAAACAAACAATAAACATAGTACTCTTCAGTTTTATTTTTAGTAAAATAATAATATATTTAACTAAAAATAAAACTGAAGAGCCAACCAACTTTCTTAATGAGACAACGTAATTATGTCTTGGTTCCTACACTACTTACCTACTTATTCTTTGCAACATAAGTTTTGTGTGTGCGAGTGTACATCTACACGTTGAACAGGATTCCGGATCCCGGATTCCTTGTGGCGCGAAAACTGATTAAAGTCAAAGAATGTCTCATTGCAAAGATTTTTATCGTATTCTAGGTAATTTCTTACCTTATTCGTTTCTTTGTATGCGAGATTGTTCAGTTATGTAGTCCTGTCTTTAGAATAATCATCTATCGTTCCAAAATCCAAACATATAATGGCTCAACTGCTTTGCCTTTTTCCAACCTTTATTGGGGTCGGCTTCCAGTCTAACCGGCAGCAGCTAAATATCAGTATCTTACGTGGAGCGACGGCCTCTTTGAAGTCAACAACCCAGGTAATACTGGGAGTCGTATAATCTAGTGATGTAGCGACTAGTCGGCCATATTTTTAGTCGGCGACTAGTCGGCTAAAACCACCGACTAGACGGCACATTTTTTACTCGTATTAATATGTTTAAAATTTTAAAAAACGGTGATTGAAATCAAATTGAAATCTTTACTGTTATATTTTTTTTATTATAGTAGCAGTTTTACAGTTACCGAAATTAAAATTAATCTAGAATAGGATAGGATGAAATAGGAACACTTTAGTTTGGTCCATTAATTAATTGGACTTAGATCCAGAAAATCAAAAAAGTTAAATTAATTAATAGATCTAACAAAAAAGAAGAAACTCTGTAGTAAACCATTGACAATAAGTAGGTTTTTGATTTTGAAGATAGCCGATGTCAAAAGCCGGGGCGGGTCGCTAGTCAAACAATAAAACAATACATCATACCATTCTTTCTCAATAAACACCAACTCAGTTTTAATTTGGTCTCTTCCACCCATTTTCGTACATCTTAAATGGTGTAGAAATAATTGCATTAAGGAGAACATTAATAGCTTTGGGACAAACGTATCTGCAACTGTCAAACTGGTCGTCAAATTAATGAATGCCAGGGTCCTGAGGTAATGACATTGTGGGTCACTCATTCGGAACTGATAGTAGCCAACAGAATAGGGATGAGTGTCTTAAAACAGCGGTAGAGGTAGCGGAAAGCGATTTGAAGAGGATGTAAAGTCTGTGCGAGACTATGCATGGGAAAATAATTTCACAGCGGTTTCTTTTGCAAAACAGCATTTAGAAGAGAATGAAGTAGTTTTGCTGTTCCCAAGAACACCAATACATTATTATTAGGATTAAAATGTAGCTTCAAATTAGGTGGTTCATCTGCAACGGTTGTAAATAAATCTAAATCTTGTCGTAATTAGTTAATTGAAAACTCCACATTTCCCTCAATAGTGTTTCAAATTTTCCTCATTTTTCTCCAGTTAATAAAAAAAATAATCTGCTGTTCCATACATTTTGACCGCGTTTTGATTGCACTTTTCTTTGATAAGTACTTTAATTTGCACGCATTTATAAAAAAATCTGTTATTTTGACATTTAAAACAGACACTTCAATTTTATTTATTTGTTTGTGTTATCTTCAATGAAATCATTTGAAACAATGACACCAACATCATCGACGTCCACACCATCCGTTGCCTTCAAAGCCCCACCCAACACAAAAACAAAAATACCACCCCTATCTCTTCATAACTAAGTCCATAATCCCTTGCACCATCACCAGGGGCTCACAGTTGCTTTCAATTGATTTGGCCAGAAGCAATCTCTCCTGATTCTTAGAGATTTCTTTCCCAGCCAAGTATTTGCATTTACTTGAGTGTATACAAAAGGGGGAATTTGCTTACGTTTGTTAGAATTTGAATAAGATAGTCGGTGAGATAGAAACATATTGCTTTCTCGTTTTTTTTTTGTTGCTTTGATTGTTTTTGGTGGAGTGGTGGGGATTCATTGGACCGATGGTGATTAGAAATTGGTGTGCATTTTTGTGTTGTTCCATTGTTTGTTTTAGCTTTTGGTCTGTTGATGATTGCCGCTAGCCGCGGTTGATCCGTGGATTGGTGACGATCTTTACTTACCAATACCCCTCCGTGACTCAGAAAGCACGTTAAGCCATTGGTTCTGGCGGTCATTCGTAGATGTTTGACAATCGTTACGGGACGTCAGAAGCCCGAACTAGTCTTAAGGCGGTGTTTTCTTGAAAACGCTTAAAAATGTGGTTTTTTAAACCAGTGTATCTCTTTAACCGTAAATAATTTTGAAAGCAAAAAAATAAATAACAATTACAATTATAATCAATAATATACCACAAAATTCCAAATGCCAAACTGCATCCAGTGCTGGACTATTTACTATTAAATAGTTAATATCTAATTTTATACGATTTTATTTGCATTTTTATGACAGTGCTTGCTCATTTATTATTCGAATTTATTACAACCGATTTTCATATTAATACGAGTAATAAATGCACCGACTAGTCGACGGTTTTAGCCAACTAGTCGCTGACTAATCGCCGACTACAAATATGGCCGACTAGTCCGGGATAGTCGGTACATCACTAATATATATCTATTTAATCTTGATCAAACCTATCAAGATTATCAAAAGGGTTCTTACTACGTATTGCAAATACAATTAACTAGATATATTTCTATACACCACAGAAAAGCTTAATTAATTAATATAATGACAAATTCCATACTATTATTAATATAATAATATGTGCAATTATTATTACAGATAATTACCTGTCACATAACTCATGGAAGCCAGGCTTTACATTATCTACATTATGTTATACGATTGTTATGTGCTGTACAATGAACCGTATTGTGGTTTAGTTACATAGAGTGATATAGTTTGGAATATCGAAACCAATTTAGGTCTAGAATATACATATAAAATCAAAAGTCATTTATTCAAACTAGGCTGAGAGTCAGCTGTCTTTGAACGTCAAAATAAAATTACATAAGACAGTCCCCCCAAAACACCCGCCCTTCACCACTTCCTAGTGCTTTAGCTGGGATGAAGAAGTAGCGGAACAAACTCCCCAGCAGCACAGCTGTCTGTTAAGTTAGAAGAACTTGATTCTATACAATAATAGGTAATAAAAATTACGAAACACAAAAAGAAAAACCATAAAATTTGTCATATGTCAGCTAGCACACGCCAATATACCATCAAAAATTGAAAACTAAAAATAATAGAAAATTAAAATAAAACGTAAACAGAACTTCATACATAAACTCACGCCTTCTTCGCAAAGGAATAGGCAGAAATGAAAAAAAGCCATCTGCTACGATCTTACATATTTCTTTTGCCTCATTTACGTTCATACATCTGTGATGCTAGTTGCAAGTACTACGCACCTAACCTGCCCACTGCCACTTAACGTGAACCTAGTCCACATTTTTTCCATACAAACTTCGGGAATCTTTTACTCCACTGTCTGACATGGCACATCCAAAGTAAAATATGATATCGTTTTTTCTCATTATTAATATTGTCTTTACGGAAACAGAATGCTAAAATAAAAACCCATTAAAGAGTTAGGAGCCAACAAAGATTCGTTTTTCTTGCTAATTTTACTTAACTTTGGGCGTGTTTAAGTAATAAAAGAAGTGTAAAATCTCCAAAACCAAGTCGGTACCGACAAAGTTCATTTATCGAAAAGTTCAATAAAATTGGTCATTGATTTATACATGCATTTTCATAAAACCCGATCTTCCAACAGACTTTTCTGAATTTTTTCGCTAATTTTTTACTATAAATGATCCTGCATCTCACTCAATAACATTGTGCGTGTTGACTAGCGTCTAACTACTCATCACTGGTACTATCTCTGTCGGACACGAAGCCTGGTGAGACAGTGTGATTTTTAGCCAGGCCCACCAGTGAGTTCGAGCCCGCGACTAGGTTCCCCTTAAGTTTGGAAATTCTTCGGGCTATGTCGGTTCTCATCATAATCGTGGCATGCTACCATATCGTCCTAATTTATTTGGAGACTCCAAATAAATTGGTGCTGCGTGCAAATCATCTTATTGTTCCATATATCTACTATTCACCCCTTTTATAACCACTATCTGCCACACAATTCGTCTATGGTTCTGCTCTTACCCTACCATCATTTCAGCCGGAATACCCCTATTATCTTCCCATAATTATAATGATTTAATTATGAATACGTCACAAACTGCAACAGTCTCATTAGTACGCATGACGGGATCTCCGCTCGTAGTAATGTTTGGACATGTCCATAATGATAACTGTATTGATATTGATAACACCATTTATGGTTTTAATAATTGAATTGTATAATTGATACGGTTGATTCAAGTATCTATTACCACGGGAGCGTGCAATTTTTGAGAACTTTCACAGTCTGATCTCAGCCTCAATCTGTCAAAATACCTACCGCAAGTTTCCATACATTTTTGACAGGTATTTGACATTTTTGATTGTCGCCAAGATGAGATTGCGACTAGATTTTGAACGTTTTTAATTACAAGAATTGGCGCTTTGAAAAATCCTTCTAATTTCCTCAGTTATCAGCTTGTTTGCTATCTTTCAAAACACCAAGAAAGCATAACCCTAAAAAGTCAATCTTTCAATAGAAATGTCACAACTTGTCATGTTTACGTTCATCATAAATAGATTGAATTTTGTACTGGGGTCGGAACAATAAAAATAAATTGCTTTTCGGTCCGTCAATACGCAGCGAATAAAATAGCAATAACGCTACCCCGTGGCAACAGACGGATAGATAGATAGATACTATTGTATGATAATCTGTTACAGAAAGCAGAGTAATCCTCATCTGTCAGGGACTCGCCCTGTATCTGGCAAGCAACCCGTAATCGCACAATAAATAGTTGGCAACCCTAACGCATCTGTCACTTAACTAGTAAAATATACAAACGTCATTCACCAACTCGGTGAAAAATCGCGCCGTTCTGTCCCACCCCTAGCGTGTACCGTCAACAAACAAAACGTTTCAAACTTTAAAATAAAGCATTAAAGTCGATTTTTATATGCACGCAACAATGAATAAATTTAAATATTTGTTAACTTAAAATGTAACCCATGTTACCGGAAATACAGTCTAAATTGCACGGGTGAACATTTGTTTCTTCAATTGTGTTTAACGCAAGCTGAAAGCAACTCTGTGTTTTCAGTTCTAAAGATCGAAATTGAATGTGTTTGTTCCCGATTCTCGTCAACTTTACGTAGGGGTTATTTAACTTTGAAGTCGTTCAAAAGACCCACGATTTGGGATTCTGGTGGATTTCTTTTTGGATTAAAGACCCCATGAATATAATGATAATGCATCCGAGGGTTATTACAGGGCGATTTTGTCACGCGTCAGCGTTTGTATAGGCTTTCTTTTTTTTAATAAAAGGAATCATGTATCGTCAGATCAAATACGAAGTTATAATGATGTGGTTTTTAATTCTTTTATTAAGGTAAATTGCTGTAGAAATGAAGTAATTATTACTGAATTTATCTAGAGAGATGTGAAGAGTTTGATGTTTTATGAATACCTACAATGTCAAGTAGTTTTAAAAGCTAAGATTTTGGATTGTCGAGATAATTATAATAATGATTAAGTATAAGTATCCTTTGTTGAATTATTCTTTCAAAATCATTCTTTGTGCAATTTCTCATCGTTAATAATCTTTTTTGCAAATAAAAACATATTAATATTATTATATCGACAGTACTTAGGGTGCTTCACAAAAATAACCCTTTGAAGTGATAGTTAATTGTGTTTACATTGCAAAAAAAGATTTTTAATTACAACCGATGTGTGTTCAAATGTTTGATAGTTTGGGGCCAATATTTGCGTTTATGGTCGATTGGTGTGTTTGCACTAGTGTTTGTTTATTTATACTGCTGTTTTTTTGTTGCAGGTATTGGCTGAAACCAATTTAAAGGCTGAAGTAAAACTGTTTGGATTTTTTATTTATGGTGAGGTAGTTTTCAATATACCTTCTACAATAAGTAAAATGGATAAAAGTCATAAACACCATATAAAGGTGATACCGGTTTTTTTTTAATGGCCCTGGAGTTAGACTTAAAAAAACAGAAAATTATGAATGTAAGTGCACGGATCGATCGAAGCTCGATCCGTTTGATGGGTGACTAGACTATCCATAACATATTGAGACCAAGAACTGAAGAACGTAAAGCCGTCGGTACCGGCTGTCATTCCAAAATCTTTGAATGTCAATCAATGAAAGTTTATTTCCATTTCTTTCAAAACACGAAATCCCAGTATTTTGCCTACGCTTTCGAATAACTCCATCCAGCTTATACATCCAGTGACGGATCAGCAAAATCTTAGTAAGTACAATTTCCAAGCAACACGTACCCTTGGTTCAACTATTTTGCTTCAGCGAGAGAATTTCCCCGGATAATTTAAATGTAAAATTTATGTTAATCACATTCACACATTGAGTGTTTTGTGAACCACGGTGACTGGCCTGTTTTCTGTATAGATATAGACATAGAATAAGACTGTATAAGAGAAAAAAAGAATGATTTATTTTTCTGCACGAACAAAACGCCAGCATAAAAAAGTCGCCAAAAGCCTCGTATTCAAACAATTAAAGTTCGGCAATTTTGTCCCAATGACAGGAATACTTCCGAACCAGAACGCATTCTTAATGTCTACTGTTGACGTAAGATACGCTTAATGCCGTACTGGCCGTACATAATGCAGTCAGGGTTGCATCAGCTAATGACAGCGATGATAAACGTGCATTCGGCTTTCATTTCAAAAGAAAGCGATGAACGGTCACATAATAATGACTGTACAAAGCGTACCAGCTCTTGCCTCGGAAAGTACGTTAAGCCGTTGGTCCCGGGTGTCATTCTGAAATCTTGGACAGTCGTTACGAGTCGTCAGAAGCCCGAAAGTTCGACTCCCAGACTTAAACAATGGGGTATCGTAGTACCCAGTAACTGGGTTGAGGAGGGCAGATAGGCATTCGCTCTATGTAAATTACTGGTATTCAGCTGCATCCGATTTTACTTGACACCGACACCAACTCGGTTGGGAAAGGACTAGGCAGATGATGGTGATGTCTTGGCTTGTGCTGTGGGCTAACACTAACGCGCGAAGTAAACTTAACGTAATTTCGAACAATTTAAAATTTGAAAATACTCGTATTCCACATAATATTTATTTGGTTTAAAGACTTTATTCACATCTATGGGTGATTCTTATTATGTTTGCTGTTCAAATGCTAAAGAATACTCGTAAATGTATTTTCGATTTAAAATTCCTACGATATTACGTTTCGTTGGTGCGTTCGTGCCAGGGCCTCAGGTAGTAACAGAGTTTAAGTTATCGAATTTCGCTTCTGTCCTGTATTAAATCTTCTATGGTATAGATAGATAGACACGCAACTTTGAGCTTTATTGTTACTGACTGATGGGCTCTGTTGTATTTTGGTTCGGTTTAATTCCGTTCATGCGTGTTGAGATTGAAAACAACGTATTCTATTCTGTTCCCATGCCAAAAATAAATAGAACCACTTCACTTCTTGGGAACATGTTTTTCGATGGGCAGTTCGTTACGGGTAGTCAGAAGCCCAAAAGTCTGACCACCAGTCTTACCGTGGGTACCGTGCTACCCACTAACTGGGTTATGGAGGTTAGATAGGAAGTTGCTCCATGTTAAATACTGATACTGACTTGCCGCGGTTGGTCCGTGGATGGGTGACCATCTTTACATACCAAGACCCCTCCGTGCCTCGGAAAGCACGTTAAGCAGTTGGTCTCGGTAGTCGTTGATTTTTGACAGTAGTTACGGGTCGTCAGAAGCCCGAAAGTGCGTCAACCTGTTACTGGGTGACAACCCAGTAACTGGGTTGTGGAGGTCAAATAGGTAGTCGCTCTATGTAAAATACTGGTATTCAGCTGCATCTGGTAACACTGGAAGTCGACCTTAACATTGTTGGGAAAATGCTGGGAAGATTGATTGAAATCTCAGCTATGCTTAGTGCTTAGGGAAATCATACTGCAGCATGTAGCTTGAAACTAATCAGTTTAAAGCTGGATGCATTATTAATAATCCTAGTACGATGATACGAAAAAGAAACAGATGGAGAGAGGTCGAGTCCGTAGGTCGAAGGTATGGGTTCGAACCAAGGTAGGCATTTTACTTTGTGTATTTAATTTCGTCGCCATTGTTCTCAAAACGGTGAACGAAAACATCGTGAGGAAACCGGAGAAATGTTTAAGATCTAAAAAAATCGAAGATACGAGTACAACACTAACCCGAACACCCGCTTGGTGGATTAAATAGCCCACTCCCGCTCGTAGAGAGGAGGCCTGTGTCCCAGCATTGGGAACATTATAGGCTTATTACTTATGCTTATGTTATGGTATTGGTACACACGGCTACACATCAAATTATAAATTTCCAGTATAAGCTGATCTCGCAATGTATAGGATTTCCGTACAGCGCGAGATCAGCGTAAACTGGAAATTTATAGGTTGATGTGTAGCCGTGTGTGCTAAACAAATATTTCCGTAATTTAGAGTGAAAAAACAGATACTTAAATTAAGTCAAAAGGATAGTTAATAGGCATTAGAAAAATATCTTCTAGGGTTGTCATCCGTACGAGGTTCCTCGTAAAAATATAAGATTTCTGATACACGCCGGGGACCTGAATTTGGTACGTGTTTCGTGGGGTACCGGTATCCATATGGAAATTAATATGCATTGATAAAAAATCAAGGGTGGCCAACCGTATGAGGTTCCTCGTACAAATTTGATACTTATGGTAAACGCCGGGTACCTGTCTAGAACCGGTTCCTAACTGAAACGGGTACCCAGTTATCCAAAATGGCCATAACCGCAAATAACCGTTATAGAACCTGTACATTTGGTACCGGTTCCAAGCTCTGGTCGGGAGTCAAACTATTGATCTCTCCGACACAATTCCCTCAATAACTTAGCACACATTAACTTCAAACGCAACCGAATCCCACACCATAAGTTCAATCCCTACTTACCCTGTTTAGGCAAAACCGTGAGTTAGATTACATTCTGTTTAAGAACACCTTTTCGAGCTAAAATTCTAGATAAGTGCCCATTGTACCACGATAATCTTATCTGGGCATGTTTATGGTAACCTAGGTCCTGGTTCTAGGTCGTAAGCTTGGTTACCTAGATTCTAGACCGAGAAAGGCTTTCGTTGTATGTTTCAGTCCAACTATATTGGTCCCAATAGTACGTTATGTTCAAATGTTCGTAGTTTTATGTAGATGAATGTTTTGTTTAGACCTTGGCTCGTTTGACTATGTCAGGGTTTTCGTTTAGATAAGAACATTTTAGGTTTATTTTAAAGGCTGAAGAATACTAAGTTTATTTTTGGGAAATAGTCTTTACTGGGTCTAAGATAAAATATGTGATGGTACCAGTGGCGAAGCTACAAATTTTTTTTTGTTAAGTTCTCATAAACTCTAGGTAACCTAAAATTTCAGTAATTCCTTTACTTTTTTTAAATTTAACGGCATTTATGGTCGGAATTCTTGGTTTAGACATAAAAGAAATGCATTTTTGTAATGTTTTGTAATCTTAAATGATGTTTTAAGCTAGTATGAAATATCTGTAATGTGATTTGATACACACATATGTATTACATATTGTTTGGCATTATAGTAGACACTAAGAAGAGTGTTTCTTCCAAAGGGAAGCTGATAGGAATCGGGTTGTATGGAGGCCGATCCCCTGGATGGTAGACTCTTTGCAACGATGTACTCCCTAATCTTATATCCAACAAGAAATATGTTTAGTATAACCCTAATTAGTAGATTTACTAAACAATTTAATGGTATACAAAAAAAATAGTTCAATAACTACAACCTGACTACTGAAAAAGCATGCTCTAAAAAGTATGAACCAACAAATATTCTCAAGTGAAGTCCGTGATCGTATGCCACTTTGCTCTTAAGTTTATAATAGTCTATCGCTTACTACTTTCAGAACGTATTGCTTAGGTGGCATACGATCACGGATTTTAATTTTTCGAGCGTTATTTTTCAGTAGTCGGGTTTTAAGTAGGCAACCAAGAAAAACTTACTTTGTATTTTAACCATTTTGGCGTTAGCACCCAAATATATTTCTGAAATATTATTAATTAAGCCTACACACCGCAGTATGATTTATATTTTTTTGCCACTTTATGTCCTCTAGAGGGCACCATATTGAATTTCATGTCACATAGCCTATAACTAGCGGAAGATCAAGACGTTTACAAAGATACCTAATTTTTTTAACCCTTGGCAAGCACATACCTGGACCAACCCTCTCCACACCGACCCATAACCATAACGCCAAGTAACTTAAACTGTAACCCTTCTCCCCACGATTGCAACTTAGTTATTTCAGTCAAATAGTCTGTAATATCGCTGATAAACTTGAAACTTACCATCAACGCGAAGGGCTAAGTAAATCTTATATGCAAATTTAGTAACTTACACTTTGGTACAAGGCACGGGAGATTAGCAAGGTTAGAAGTACTTAAGTTTAGTGACATTTAGATCTGGGTAGATTTGAACGGAGGTTGGAGGATAGATGATAACTTTGATATAAGTTAATTTGATGCCATTTTCTTTTGTTTCCACAGTAATTCACGAGCACTATGGGTCTGCATGCTGACGTTGATAACAACCTCGCTGCTCGTTTTCTTGCATGTAATTTTCTAGCTTATCTCGTACGCGAGAAAAAATACCTTGTATTCCAAGAACAACTACTTTTATTTGAGAATAAGGCAAGGCGGTGGGTGCCTGAAAACGTCCAGTTTTACATATTACAAGCCAGGAAAAAAAATAGTGTGTTCAAAGTTAAAAATTATCTACTTATTCAAAAATATTTCATTAAAATAAAATAGTATTATAATAAAACAATTGTAAAAATATTGTTCGTTACATAATTCTTCAAGTTTAGAGCCTAAACTAAACTTATGTAATGTTAATAAAGAAATCTTGCCAGACTACGTTCCCACGATTTTCAACTCTCGGTGTCGAATCGAGCATTGATAATCCAACTGCGTACATCCCAGAGCGTCGAAAAACACATCATTCGATTTTCAAATCTCGGCGACAAGCGGTGCATTGAAAACCCCGAAAAATCAGACCGTGATGTTTTTCAACGAAGACGTAAAAGAACTATCTCCAAAAAATCGCTTTCACTCACACCTTGACCGCTGCCTATCTCATCCGCGTAATGATGACATTGCATAACAGTTGTCAAGTGCGGCCGTACACCAGATGGTGACGCAAGTGTTTTTGGGAATAGCAAATATGCTGCGCTTGCGACCGTTATATAAATATTTGAATAAAACTAGGCAAGTGTTGTGAGGTTAGGAAAATCTTTATTAGCATTTTCGTGAGAATTTGGATAGAGAAAGTTTACTTTACCTAGTGAGTGTGTGTCCTGTCTGTATGAGTTTTTTACTATTCAGTTTGTCAAGCGTGGATAAGGCCACAACTACAGTAATTTATTGTGCTGGTCAAATCATCCTTAAAGATACCACCCCCTTATTACAAACAAAAACAGGTTTCTATTTAGGTAAGAAGACCAATTCTGGTCATTTAAAACGTTCAAAATCTAGTCGCAGTCTCATCTCAGCGACAAGCAAATGTCAAAAATGTATTAAAAATCGAGGCATTTTTGACAGATTGACACTGAGATCAGACTGTGAACGTTCTTAAAATTACGAGAATTGCCCCTCAGGTTTTAACCACTAAGACAGATTTTAAATTAAGAATCCAATTTAGCAATGAAGTTCCTTTTACAGAATTGACAAATTAGTCCGGTGCTAAGTTGTTATTGAGCTTTACCCGAATTGAAATAAAGTTGGAAAAGTAAAAACGAATGTTAGATCGCATTTTGTAATAAGACTGTTTGAGTTTAGAGCATTCTGACCGGAAAAAGAAATAAGGCAAATATATTGCGAGAGATTAAAACATACACAAATAATATAAAACGTCTTTAGAAAAAAAATACAAACAACTTAAAAAAAAACTACCTACAAAGTGGAAAATAACTTAACTTGTAGAAGTCTTTGGTTTTGTACTATCCTTTTGGCCGCTCCTTTGGTTGAAGTCGGTTAAAAATCAATAGGAAAAGCAAATACTTATTCTACTCAAAATTTTGCACTCCCAAATTCACCAAAAAGTGTAAAATAAGCCGTAAGTAAGTACCTCATCTAAGAATACTAATGGCCTTCAATCAATCATAATTGCCTAAATCAAAACTTTGACCCAAATAATAAGCAGATCAAAAGTTAGAAGTCAAATCAATCAAAATTTTAAACCAATTTGGTATTAACTTGCTTAAGTTACACCTTGGCTGCTTAACTTTTTCAAATAACAACCCCGTAGATAATTTAATGGCAGTTTAAAATTTAACTTTCCACTTAAACTTAGTTATGGACACCGTTAATTACTTATATCGTGTAGCGGAGGTCTTATATTTGAAATATTCATTTGCGAAATTATCTTTAAGGGCCTACGTCCCGTTTGGTAGTGTAACACGGTCACTTTATGAACCGTACTGCTCATTAACGGCTTGTCTTGAAGATTTGAAAAATATATGATTTTACTATAGATTCATATAGATCATTTTGCCGAGGGTACTTTTTTGTAAGGTTAATTAATACTTTTGCTGTAAAAAAATATTTTCCAACACGCAATATTTTGGCTTCTATTCCATACTCTTACTAAACGGCTTCGTTATTTGGAAAAAAAAATACACTGAAAAATAGATAGTTAGAGGTACCACAGAATCGCTAGAGCACAATTGTAAATTAATCAACATTTGCCAAGGAATATCCCCATTTTGAGATAAAGGCTAAGAGGTGCCATGCGCGGATCTAGTGGTTTTTGAGATTTTGTGTTTAATCAGTGAGTGAATGAATGAGGAACCTTTAGATCTATAGATTAGGTATACTTAAGTGAAAAATAACTAAAACCCACAACAAATGAATCGCGAACCTATTGGAATAATGAAACATTTCATTATTAAAAAACCTCTTGTAGCAGGAATGAAAACGAATTCAATATCGGAATGTTTTTATTCAAATAGGTCGTTTTAAGTACACTTAAATCGCCAAAAGCTGTGGCTCGATGCAGTGATTCCGCCCAAACCCGAAATTAAATCAGAACGCGAGATATTCGTTTTGATTTTACTCTGAAATTAAAAGGTTTTAGGTTGATAGCTGACAGTAGGTACCAGCATAGGGGTAGTTGTGTAACACACTAACTGTAGGAATAACTGCCATTTTGACAGCTCAATAACATTAATTGCGTTATTTACGTTGTTGAGCAGATACATTTTTCAAACATATGAAGTAATGGATTAGCAATATCCTTAAAAATTCTGATTGTTGGTGTTTTACACAATTAGGGTGCTACAATATGAATACTAGATAGTTGTCTGCGGTTTCAATGGCGTCCAAGTCAAGAGAACTTCTTGACTTCTTCTGCTTTCTTTTATCCGAACCACAAGTAGGTTTTCTCCAATTTTTTTTTCATATACCATATTTAAAGTAGGTTATCTGCATAGCATATCTTCTTCTTCGGAATTCTATTCTATGTCTCTATCGACCGTCATTTCAGTTTTCACCCCCTTTCTAACCATATCATCTTTCACAGTTCCTCCATCGTTTCTTTAGTGTTCCCCTTCTCTTCCAGATTTCCACATTACTTAACTTTAAGCTTGGCAATATGGAACAACCAATAAAAAACCTCAAAGAAAATAAATCCAAGTCAGTAATAATACACCAACAATACAACTGTGAGCAGTTATTCTGAACCATTCGTTATATAGTCCTAATTTTCTTCTTTGATTCTTTCGTCTACTTTCACCCTTGACCCATCATTCGTTACTATTAGCTAAAGAACCTCTACCATCCAAAAAACATCTTTTATCACTTGTTTATCCAATCTAAATTCAACCTTAGTGTGTAGCAAGTAAGTTCTGTTTGACAGATCCTTGGTATGGATATAGGATGTTTCGTTTTCTATAGAAGTGTTGCCAGCCTTATATAAATGCTAACAAAATGTCGGGTTCGCGTGATATACACTACTTATCGTACTTTTACTATTTTGCATATATTACCTTGCTATGCATATTCTGTTGTCGGTGACTTTACCAATTTAATGTTTTCGCTTCGCTCGCTAATGTAATCAACGTTAGGTCTTTCATCGATGGAAGATATTTTGTTAGATAATTTTGGGTGTAATGGACGCGCCTAGGAAAACATGATCGAAAAGCTCTTTTATGAACTAAAATATGAGGTTTTATAAAGCTTTTGTCCTATAATGATTGAGGCAAAATTCTGGCCTATGTAGTTAAGTTTAGGTTTATATAAAAGGGATGTAGGGATCGGGGAGTGAAAAACATGGTACCTGCCTGCCAAGTTGTGAAACTTTTCAGAAGGGAACTGTTGCCATGGGGGCGAGTAAGTTTTTCCTTGGCTACCTGTCAACAATTGGATTTCTTACATGTGTTGTTTTCAGTTTCATACACGGTGTCCAGTAAATAGTACGACATAGTGCAGTTAATAGCTTTGGTCAATACTTAACAAAAAAACATAATATAATTATGTTCCGCAAAATGTTACGGATTTACGGTTACTTATAGTGTTAACCGATAAGAAAATTGTTCAATGAAAAATTAAACAAATAATAGTATTTCTTGAAAACATTCCTGTTTTTGATACAAAAAAGACTTATCTATGAGTAGAGTAACTATTCACGACTAGTTTGATTTTAAAAAAAATACTAGAAAAGGATTTTTTGAGGAAAATAAATTTTGTATGATTGTAAATCCGTAACATTATGCGGAACATATAATACGTTTTTTTGGTAGGTATTGACCCAATCTATCACCCCCTACACTATGTCGTACTATTTATTGGACACCCTGTATACGTCGCCGTCGTCTTTTATCATTAATGTATTTGCTATCTGATATTCTTTATCCTATCCTACTATATAATATTATAAATGTGTAAGTTTAGATGTTTGTTCCACAATCACGCAAAAACGGCTGAACGGATTTAGATGAAATTTGGCACACATATAGTTTATAACCTGGATTAACACATAGGATACTTTTTATTCCGGTAGTTCGTTCCCATGGGATAATTTTCGAGCCACTGGCAAAAGCCAGTCGTCGGATCTAAATATTGAAACGGTAATTGATCACACTATGTAATGAGAGAATAATTGTATGTATTTTTTTTGTCGTGTATATTCGTATGTTGAATCTGTAATATGGATACGCTATGGTAAGGTACGATTAATTCTCAACACACCATAACCTCACAACTTCCCAAAACATTTCTCTCACATTTACAACTTAATCAAGTTCACGGAAAACACTTCAAACTTAAACTTACAACTTTACCTGGATTCAGCAAATCCTGGATCCGCCCAAAGCTGCGTGGAGCTTCCAAGGGTTCACATTATCATAACTTTGAGTTGCCTGAGCCCTTAATCCCAGGTATAATCCTTGATCAACGCCATCCCCTCAGTTTAGAATGGGCCATGATGGGCCACTAGGGCGTTATTTCAATAATGCGATCGATCTGCAAGTTAACAAGTTACGGGTAACATTTGCTTAATTCTTTTTCGCAGTTTTTTCGCATTTGTTAAAAGTTTTCTGTTTTAAGTGTTTCATTGCGTGTTGTTGGTTCAAGATGGTTTGTTTATTGCTTGTTTGCTTGTGATTCGTTCGTTTTCTTTATTAATATTTGTCGAAAGAACATAATGTTTTATTTTTTATTGCTCTTGGTGTAAACGGCTGTATCCTTTGTTTATTTACCTTTCCTGAATTCCTTCAATCATTCCAATAAATATCTTAAAATACTGGACGCCTTCCGAAATATTTTCACGCCGGAATGCCCAAAAAATATTTCAACACTTTTTCTTAAAATATCTTCGAATTCTTCGCAAATCTTGAAGGATTTCATGCTTCAAAATTCAGAATAAAGTCAAGAAAGCTCCATTGTTCAAGTAGCAGTATCTGAATCTACTTACTGGAGACTTGGAGGCATCCAATGCAATCACTTTGGACCTCCTCTAGGACCTCCCGAGATCCCCCCGCGAAGGGATGAGACATTAGCATTTTTATCGATAGAAGAAATTGTAAGACGTTATTGACTGATCATTGTATATATTGCCATTATATTTGGCTGGCAATTTTTAGCTTTCTATCACAGTTTTTGTGAAGAAAATGTTTAGAAAGTTATATTATTTTACCTTATGTATTAATACAAAAATGTTGTAGTAATGAATGAAACAAGTCAAGAGCGTTTAAAGTTGAAAAAAACCATTAGGTATAAGGTTTTGTTAGATATAAAATTTCACCCACGAGTGAACTTAAAAATTTCTATAGTAAAAAAATAAAAATAAAAAGTTAACATCAAAGAAGGCATTTTAGCTCTAATTAAAAAAACAATACTTACAGCGATACGATCCATGCTCGATTGATGTAGTGTTGGCACTAAAACTATCGATGTCCATCCCGGTATCTGTCTAAACGCACCCGGTGCGCCGAATTTCCATACGTACACAGAGCCAAATCCAACTGAAGTTATTGGCCATCCCGCGGGACTTCAATATATTCGACTATTTTTATTTACTTGAAAGGAAAAGCTTTCGCGCGTTCACTACGTTCTACCGTCTCGCGGACGTAAAACGACCGTGGAATACGTTATTTTTCGTCACATCTCTATTCTTTAACGTTCTTTTTTAGAAAACTTTAAAATTTTATGAACGCACCAGACATGAAAAAAATTGCGCATATTTTAAAAACGGAACGTTACTAAGAGGAAATGTTCGATATTTAAAATGTTACACAATGGATCGCTTTTCATATTTGGAATGTTATAGTGCCTTGGTTTTTATGTCATTTGAAGTACTTTTATCTGAGGAATGATGCACTTTATACAACTTATGTTCAATGTAAACCGCCAACATTAATTGGACAAAGAAACTCATCTCCAAGTTTTAAGCTTTCGCTTTAGAAGTTTATTTTATACTATAATAACGAACATAAAGCGATGTAGACCACCCACGACTATTAATGTTCCCACAAGATTACAACATGAACTCGCAATAAAAAAATCGTTAATAGTTAAGAGGATTTAAAAGATTTTATAATAATAGATAGAATTGCTAAACTTAAGAGGCAGTGGGCAGGGCAAACTGCTCGCAGAATAGATGGCTGATGGGGCTGAAAGGGTCTGCAGCGGCAACCGCGTACCGGATGACGTAGAGTGGGATGGCCTCCCAAGGTGGACCGATAACCTTGTGAAGGCCGCGGGAATCTGCTGGATGTGGGAAGCACAAGACCAGTCGAAGGGGAGGAGCCTGGGGTAGGCCTATGTCCAGCAGTGGACGTCTTTCTGCTGAAATGATGATAATAATACAATATATTAGGGAAAAATTTCATTCATAGTGGCTTTGTTTTCCGAAGCTGTGGAAAAAGCTCATTGGAGTTTTCTGAAAAAAAAATAAGTATTGACCGAAATTTCAACTACATAGGTACATATAAGTTCTCATGGCATACCTGAACACGTATTTTTTTCACTAGAAAGGATAAATTCGCGATGTGACAATGTTTTGTTATAATACAATACAGCAAAATTTCACCTCTATTATCGTAATTCTTGCTCTAATATTCGTACTGCCACAACACCTGAAAAACCACCTTAAATATCATCAAACCATCCCATAAAAATCTACGCAGTAAACATTAAGATAACTTCACAAACAATAATTGTAGCAAGAGAAAAAACGCGGGAGTTTTTAATTAATAAAATGGCGGCTGGAATTTCTGCAATTCAAACATGGCGGCTCGCGGCCCAGCCAATGAGCGACTCTTTATGTACATATGGTAATGAGTGACAGCCCTGCGCGAATGGAATTGTCATGTAAGGGCTGTCATTACGTTATACTCTGAGGTTACAGGGATGAGACGAGAATGTTATTTTTGCATTTGAATGTATCTTGTCAGCTTTGTAACGTCATTTTTCGTTATGTCTTTGTTTTGTTGGGGAGAGAGACATGGTTATAAGTGAATAATCCAATTGGGACATTGTATTTTGTAGCCTTTAATATTGTTATAGTGATGTATACTCCTTTTAGAAAAATAACGGCCCAATAGCAGCAGTTACTGTGTAATATTGAAAATGAAATAACTTTGGAACTTAGTGTACCTTATAGGTACATAAATATTGAAATAACGAAAGGGTAATAACCGTTATGTTTTAAATCTATAATAAATGGCGTACGGTCTATTAAAAAGTGACTAGTTTTAATGTCTCTGACAAAAATCCACCTGTGCGTTAAATGTCCATTACGTTTCATCTATTTGAATCTAGAAATAACTTTAGTGATGTGACCGAGACTTGTAATTGTTTTTAGTCGATTATATTAACACAGAAGCAATTATGGACTAAAACTGCTGTTACCTATATTCGTTTAATTGTATTAGTAGATCGAAGAAGTGTTACAAAATAAAGAGCTAGTTTTATTTGCCTGGCCATTACACAACTATTTTTGTGAGCAGCTTCCAGTCCAACCGGATGCAACTGAATACCAGTATTTTACATGGAGCGGCTGCCTATCTTACCTCCACAACCCCGTTACTGGGTACACGATACCCATGGCAAGACTGATTGACAGATCTACAACTGACAGCCGGGATCAACGGCTTAACGTGATTCCGACGTACGGAGGGAGCTTGTAATGGATGGTCACCCATCTATCTAGCAACCGCGGTAAACGTAGCTGGACCTTCGATCGACCCAAGCCCCTATCCTGAAATTAATAATGATTCGACAAAAACAATATTTCACACGTCGATTCTCCAAAATGAACCCGTCAAACTCACGAAACGTTCAACAGATTTAAAACAGGTTTTCATAATAATAATTAGAAAGTTTATTTTGTAAGTAAAGTTGCCAGCGATAAAACTGCACGTTACGTTATTAAACGACCTGTACGGAAAAGTTTGCCATCCCTCGGGAACGCTTTATGAAACATTTCAAAGAATTAATGAATTTTGCAAATTTTTAAGTAGGTGAGGTACGGTGGTTCTTATTTATACACACGAAGTATAATAGAAATTGGGGTCGTGGTTAAATAGCAACCACGTGTAACTTGATATATTGAGGTAAAGTTGAACTTGCTACGGCCAGTCTGTGGATTGGTCACCGGTCTCAGCATAAAGATGTTGGTTTTGCCTAGTAATTATTGACGATGGTCTGGTGTATACGTATCATCATCATCATCATTTCAGCCGAAAGACGTCCACTGCTGGACATAGGCCTCCCCCAAGCGCCACTTTTACCGGTTCTGTGCTTCCCGCATCCAGCGGACTCCTGCGGCCCTTACAAGGTCATCGGTCCACCTTGTGTATACGTATGCTACTCGCAAAATACTTACATGTGTACATAACATAAAAGGCCTCCTTTCTTTGGGAGGGAGTGGGCCATAATCCACTACGCGTGCCCATGCGGGGTTGGTAGATGTCACATTTCTTCGAATTTTTGGTTCTAAGATTTTCTCGGTTTTCTCACGATGTTTTCCTTCACCGTTTTGAGAGCAACAAAATACTTTGAGCTGATTTCAACGTGTCTAGGAAAGGCTTGGCTGACGCAGCATTAAAAAAAAAGAAAAAGTATGTTTCTATCTCTCTCATAGTAGTTAGTTTATTACTATTATTATTTTTTCATTTTCATTTACAATTCGCTAACTTAATAAAAATGGAAATAGTTACGACACTTAAACCGCTTCACTATTCGACTAACCGACAATAGTCAGACACCCTTACCGACTAACAAGCACAACACTAATTCACCGAATGATTACATAAAGACTACTATTCAAAGGTGAATCGCGTTTACATTTTAAATAAAACGTCCTATTCACAACACAAACTGTTTTTATGCGAAGAAACGAGTGAACTTTATATTCGCGTAAAAATTTTCGAAGACGCTCGAGGGTGTAGCAAATCGTTTATTTTACCGTTTTTTTTTCTTCTATAAAGCAACCGTTTCTTTACGTAGAACGTGAGACGTTAACGCAGAATTTATTGCCCTACGTTGGCTCTTAAAGGTGAGTTTTGCTTGAAAACTAAATCGGTTTTGTTGGTACTTACCTTTCTAATTTACACGGGGTTGCGAGGTACTTTGTTCCTTATTTGACTTGGGATTGGGACAGTCGTGAACAGAAGTGTTGGATCGTGACGTGTGGAGATTGCCTATTACTTATAGAGTTTCTTACTGTTTAAAGTACCTCTTTATTCTTTAAATTGTGTTAATATAGTAGTGAGGTTTTTAGAATACTTCTCACGAGCAACAAACAGCTGATACAATGTGTGTTTGTGTTCTATTTCCACAACTAAGACGTTTGTCCTCGTATTAAGTTGGAATATAGGACTTGTGCACGAATATGTACTAACAATGTGCTGACCAATGTACTAAGTTCGGTTTAGTAACTCGAAACTTAGCTGCCTGGTACCAAGAATAAACAGTCTTGATGTTAGGACGATGAAACGCAGACATGTAGAAAAATTTGAATAGGTAATTTATTTGCACACATTATTTCATCACTGTCATTCATTTGTTTTTGTCATTTATTGCGATTATATGAACTCAGAGGATGATTGTATTGATGATTTTAATTATAATAAATTTTTTTAAACATAAGTCTAACAATGACCAGCAAATTGTCAAAAAAACGTAATAAAATTTGAAATTCGCGGTCTACCCTGGCGCCATCTGAATTTTGTCGTATTGCCAAAATAAAAAAAATGCTATTCTGAGTGTTTTTTTTTAAATTGGGAAATCGTCAAATAACTGCTCCCACTTTGGGTGGAGCAGGACAGCGTGTAAGACTTTTACTGACTAAAACTCACCCATGTTCCTTCAGTTGCCTGTGTGCCAGGGGCCACGGTATCTCTTTCAAGCAACCCGCACCCCCGGCAGGCATCGGCCCTTGCGGACCCCACCAGTTGGTGCTGACATCTCTATTCTTAGTGTGTTACGCAGTAACCTTGCGAGGTTACTGCGCAACACACTAAGAATGCCTTCCTATTAGTTCCGATTAACATATCATGCAGATCAAACAATTGCTATCCCATTTTTGAATTGTGTCTGTCCATCAGTGAAATCTGTCTTCCAGGACATATATCCGCTCTAATTTACCCCTCCGGTACAAATCATACCGGAATCATATCATTCGGAATTTTTACATTCGGAATTATCATTCGGAATTCGGATTCGGAATCAATCATACCGGAAACAAGTCAAGCAGATATTGTTTAGTAAACAAGTTGTGCCATAACTCACTCTTAAAAATATATATTTCATCAAAGCACGTTCTAATTGCTAAGTGGAAATTTATTTACAATGTTAAACATAATGTTTTGGACGGAGTATTTTAAACAAAGTATTTCGTTTTAAATATTTTGTTTTATTTTATTTTGTTTTATGTTATTTTTCCGTTGTTTTTCCTTTTCTTAGTTAAGATAGTCATAGTATTTGGGTTAGTACCCACCAACATACTTGTATCTTCCAATCTTAATGTAGCAATGTGTCAACAGTCGTACTTTTTTGTTTACCTATTTTGATAGCTGCATTTGTATAAGGTTTTTCTTTTTTCTTTCGCTACTTCTAGTTAGCCTAGCTCTATCAATGCCGTGAAACTCTGTTATTGGCTTAAGAGATATTTGTTTTTCATAACTCATGTGAATTAATTATAAGCTGTTGAGTTTCCTAATAAATAAATAAATACTGCACGTAAATTACTTATCGCGCAAATACCAACATTAGAAACGGTGTTACCTGCAAACGGTGTTACCTACAAACGGTGTTACCTGCAAACGGTTCTCAATAAATAAAAGTAAAATTCCTTTTGCAACTGGGATGCGCATATATTACGCTCAGATAACGGAGATGTATTCAGTTTTCAAGGAATACTAGGAAAGTTTTGCGAGGGAATTTCAATTGTGCCTCTTAAATAAGAGTGCTGGTGGAATTTTGAAATAGTGATTTGTGGGTCTTATTGAAATGTTTTACAAAAGTTGTGGCTGAAAGACTTTTCAGTTTGAGTTTGGCGTTTAATAATTTATTTATTTAATTTCTCATCATAAATGTTGTTGTGGACAGAAATAGGCTTAACATTTGTGAGAGACTGGTGCCCGAAAAAGGCATAAAATACCTGGTTTTACAGGTCCCAGGCCCCCAAGACTTACATGTGTATATATTAAGTTAGATTATTGAACAAAAACAATAAAAATATGTGATGAAGTTTACTTAAATTCTAGGTACAGTGTGAGTGAGTGTATTTGGAGGTGTGTGTATGTGTTTGTGTGTGTGAGTTTGTGTGTGTGTGTGCATGTGTTTAAAAGTGTACGATTGTGAATGAGATAGAAATTTGACGAATGGGAATCAGAAGACTCAGTTGCTTGATGGTTTGGGGGTTAAATGCTGGAAAGAATTGTGGTAACAAAGGATTCTTACCTAGTCAGTGATAATAGTGAGCAGTGGTGGCCCAGTGGTATCGGCTCCGACTTCGAAGTTGTAGGTCGTGAGTTCGAACCCAGGCTTTACTTTGTTTATTTAATTTCATCATCACTGCTCTCAAAACGGTGAAGGAAAACATCGTGTGGAATCTGACCTCCACAACCCAATTACTGGGTAATACGATACTTGTTGGTAAGTCGGCGGTGGAGATCTCTCGCGTCTGACCCTGGTCCAGGCCATGGTACGGAGCGAGAGTGCATGGTTAGCAGTCACCTCCTGCGTAGCAGTAATGCTCGCGAAGAGAGAGGCGGCGCACGTGAGGGAGAGGCATTATATGAGCCCTCACGGCCCTAGCCGCCGCAGTAGACGCCCTGGGTGTCGGGAATCCCAGGCTGATTCCCGGCCACCGTAGGCGCGGGCTTGCGGACGGCGAGTAATGGGTAGCTCGCTGTCCGGTAAGGACCAAGCCCAGGTCGACAGCGCGTCGTGTTCCACACGCGCCTCAAAGAGATGTCAGCACCAACTGGTGGTGGTGGTGACGGGTTGTTTGAAAGAGGTGCCGTAACGGCACACAGGCAACTGAAGGAACACGGGTGGTTTTTAGTCAGTAAAAGTCTGACACGCCCTCCTGCTCCACCCAGAGCAGGAGAAGTTATTTGATGATTTCCCACACTCAAAATATAAATAAAAAGACGGGTTATTAGAATTTCTAAATAAAATAACTGTCAAAGATCAACGAATGACAGCCGGGACCAACGGCTTTACGTGCTTTCCGAGGCACGGAGGTAATTCGGTATGTAAAGATAGACACCCATCCTCGGTCCGACCGCGGCAAGCATAGCTTAACCTGATAGATGGAACCATACTGTTATTATTACGTAACCACGAGCGCCTCGTAAAGCTTCTATGAAGTAATAATTCGAGGAATTATTTCCCTTCGGAAGCATAGAAAAATGCCACGTGTAAACATATTGGGTCAGTTACGGCTTCATTTAATGGTAAAAGACTATTGAATTATCATTTAGTATTAATAACATCTTTTGTATTTCTCTGTCTGCCAGTCATATTGACCCTAGATTCATGTTACCATTACGGGTTCTGAAATTCCGTTTTTCTTTTGTTTTTCTGCATGATATTTGGCTTTACGTGGTGTCTAAGACTGTCTGATTAGCTGAATATCTGAAATACTTAAGTTAAGCCTCTAGCTAGCACAATGCAGACCGCATTGCAGTATTTTTAAAAACGCTTTAAATAAAGATTTAGGCTTAAAATTCTGAACTTATTATGCATGCCATGTTTATTCTCACTGATGCAGCATTTTGACTTAGACGGTTAAGATTATGTTTTAGTACTTTAAAACCATCTTTTTCATTACTAAATCATTTTTGACAAATACAAAAACGTGTTTCAGAGTTCAAATTAGATAGTGAAGCTTTATTATCTTTCTATTTTCGACTTATATTGAACTTGTCCTTTTAAAGGGCGTCTCTAATTTGGTCATTGGTCCCTATTAAAAAACTAGCGTAAGTAGGAGTAGATTTTTTTTTACATCATTTCGAGTCCAATAAATCACCTGTCTTGCAACTTTAAAAATCTTTTTAAAGTTATATTGTATTAACTTCGTGATTGGTTAATCAAAGATAATCTTATAATAGCTCTCAAACTATTTTACATGTTTACCACCAATGATTATTAAATAAATCCTAATTTTCAATAAAAACTCATGTGTAAAACTCGTTTAATCATAACTCGTATGCAATGATTTTATTAACACTGCGAGGCAAATACGGCCAAGCGACAAACATGTTCTAAGCGACAAACATGGTCTAACCGAACAAATATAAACTTAATATACATTATGTAGGCAGCCGGGACGCATTCAATTCTTCATGTTTGTCGCCAAAAGCGCAAATAGCCGTGTTTTTTCAATATAAAACACACATACCGCCAGTTTACTTGGCGTTTCGACGAATTGTTTGATTTTACCTGTGCTGAATCGTTTGCACGGTGTTTGTGTAATGTTGAAGTGTGGTGTACCTACTGGTTTCTCTGTGTGGTCTTCTCATATGAAAATGACAGCTAATCTTTTTGTAAGAAGCCGAGATGATGGATGGAGTATCAACATTCAGCTATAAAACGAAATCTGGTTTCTTCACTGTTGAGAAAGATAGCAGTAAAACCAATATAAAATATTTCTAAAAATCAACGTTGGTTTGTTCGTATTTTATGCGCTGCCATACCGTTAATCCAATTACGATAAAAGTTTGTTTGCTGGTGCTGGCTGGCAAAAATATCATGCGGATGAAGTCGCAGGCAGAAAGAAGTATTTCATAGAAAACTGATTACACGACCCTTACATCGCCAATTTATAACATCCTTTCAACGACCACACAAGGCACTGTTTAAGCATTTCTCAGATCAATTCCCTATAAAACCAATAAACGGAAGAAAGTATTACTCGACATTTTGTCCGTAAGAAAAAAATAATGTATCTAAATTATTTCTTTTATCCTCCGCCAATAGAAGGGAATTGTTCTCGAATTCGTCGTTTCGTTCGACAAAATCCCTTTGATGACTACATAAGCTTATTTGCCTATAGGGCTTACGAGAGAAGTTGGTCTTTGTCTCATCCATGAATATTGATGGTTGATTGCTAAACTTCGTGATTGACTTATAAGTTTGCATTTGATGAGAGATCGTGTTTTTGGTTGTAATCTTTTGGCTTTGAACTATTTATGAGCCGAACATTGTAGTTGTACAAAGGACATTCTCAAATTTATACTTACACTGATTGAGTTCCTGGGATCTTTCCTGGATAAAATTGTGACACTTTTATACCAGTACCACTTAAATTAGACTAATCGCGATACTTTTGTACCAATAACACTTAAATCAAACTATAATTGTGTACCAGTTGCATTTAAATTAGACTGTAATCGTGACATTTGTGTACCAGTAACACTTAAATTATACTTTAATGTTTACACTTGTGTACACACGTCTACACATCAAGCTATTCATTTCTAGTTTACGCTGATCTCGTACTGTACGGAAATCCTATACGATGCGAGATCAGCTTATACTGGAAATGTATAGCTTGATGTGTAGCCGTGCGTACCAGTCACACTAAAATAAAACTTTTTACAGTCTTATTTAAGTTCTTTTACTCTTTGTAAACAGTCTCATTTAATTGCTACTGGAACACAAGTTGATTTAACCCAGGTTAAATGTTATACTAGCCAAGACCCCAGGAGCCCAATCAGTGTATGTGCAAATTTCTTCAAATCCAGTCTTGTACAATAGAATATCGCGAAACACACAGAACTTATACACACGACCAGGGGCTTTAGTCTGCTATTTTTATAAATTCGTCATTCCAACACGATCCCATTGTCATTCATTTGTCATTTTGCTAAAAGTTCGTAATCTGCTAAATTCATAATGGTCGATCATTGGTCGGTCAATGGTGTCGTAATAGAATTGTGTCATAATGGCATTTTCGTATTGCCATTATTATAAAACTTGTTCATTTATTTGATCATTTATTCATGCCAGATTTCATTTATATATATTTTTACATATTATTTATTAGTGTTTTATGCAATCTAAAGTAGTAGGAAGTTCGTAAATTAAGTAAGTCATTAATTTGTCATTATGTACGAGATTACCAACAAATGCCATTTTTTTCAATGGAGTGTCAGTGGCTGACCATAGGAAAGTCATAATGACGCCATTTTATTAGTAGATTACCAAACTTTTCAAAATCAACAATTATGAAATCAATGATAGACCATTCTGACACTATTGTAATAGCAGACTTGAGGCCCTGTGCATTATTTACATAAATGGTCCTTCGGTAAAAAAAAACGTACAACAACAGACAATCCAAAATAAAATCCTTTTCTAAAATGAAAATAATTTCCAAGAACGTCCCACAGTCCCATAGTCCCACAAAATATCGACTTTAGCCACATAATGCCTTCGATCCTGGAGAAAATGATATCCGTTTGATGTGGCAGCTTTGTACATATTTAAATGACTCAAATATTTTTCTACTACCGAGCCATGTTATTTTTGTTTGTTGTATATATTTCCTCGTTTGCACACGTAGATGTTTTATGATGTAAGGAGATTTGTGTTCCTTTTTTGAGTTGTTGGTTATTTGGTGATCGTTTGGCAGTGCATTTTGACTTCTATGCTGTTTAAAGCTTCTTATTCGTCGTATTGATGATTCCATTTGTTTTTTTTTTTAACCAGTTTCGACCAAAATTCGGCCACTATGACAGCATTATAGTTGGCCTTGCAAAGGTCTTCTACTGTCCAGGGGCCTTAGTCTGCTATTTTTATAAATTCGTCATTCCAACACGATCCTATTGTCATTCATTTGTCATTTTGGTAAAAGTTCGTAATCTGCTAAATTCATAATGGTCGATCATTGGTCGGTCAATGGTTTCGTTTTAGAATTGTGTCATAATGGCATTTTCGTATTGCCATTATTATAAAACTCGTTAGTAGAAATGTTTTTCGAAAAACTACTACTAAATTTGAACATTTATTCATGCCAGATTTCATTTATATATATTTTTACATGTTATTTATTAGTGTTAGTGTGTGTTGTGTAGTGTGTTGTAATCTAAAGTAGTAGGAAGTTCGTAAATGAAGTCAGTCATTCGATTGTCATGATGTACGAGATTACCAATAAATGCCATGTCTTTCAATGGAGTGTCAGTGGCTGATCATTGGAAAGTCATAATGACACCATTTTATTAGTAGATTACCAAACTTGTCAAAATCAACAATTATGAAATCAATGATAGACCATTCTGACACTATTGTAATAGCAGACTTGAGGCCCTGGTTGTTAGTGCACAAAGAGCACAACAAGAGGAGGGGCATAGTTTGCGATGTGACTTCACAGTCGCACTGCGGCGCATCGGCTAACAACCGGACTAAGTTGTTTTAAAGCTGCCTTAATCTTTTCAAGGTTATCATTCTTCTTTTAATAACAAAGTGGGGTTATTTATTGAGTTATCTACTAACTATGATATTCAGTAAGATTAGTATCGTGATGTAGGATCAAATTCAAACTCAAAGCATTTATTTCAATTAAACCATTTACAGGCACTTTTGAATTGTCAAAAAGTCGACCAGTTGGAAAGTTGAAGCTAGTTGCCCATTCCAAAACGTAGATCTCTATGGAGAAGAACGGGCAAGAAACTCCATGGACTCTCTTTTTAATCATGTTAAGTATTACAAAATCTTGGGAACATTATTCTTGTTGCTATACTCGTATGTGAGAACGATGTAAAAAAAAAAAAATTCTAAATATAAGATTTAAAATAAGCCATGGAAGTTAGGATCAAGCTATTCATTGCTCCTTTTCAACAGTTTACTGAATTCTATGTTTAGCTTGTTGGACCAAATACCTGGTGTAGGTTGCAGGAATCCACAGGACCCTTCGATGTGGCGACGCCAGGCTGTGGCCTATGTCCTGCAGGCTTAGATTAGATTAGAAGAAAAATATCGGACCTCCCATACAAAATCGATCAGCTGACTATTGATTTTGCATGGGAGGTCCGATTTTTTTTCATATCTCGACCCATGTTCCTTGGAGAAACTTGTTCAATTTCACGGGTACTATCACCCTGAAAAATTTTAACGGTGACTAAAAATTCACCTTGTATTATAATTCTGCATTTCTATTTTACACCAAATCTGAGAAAATAAATGATGAACGTTTTCGACCTAAGGTTTAATAAAGATACGGTCTTGATTAACCTTGGAGCCTAATTGTCTTTGACTATGTTTCGTTAAGAAATTACTCTGATTAATGAGCTTACAAAATTAGGAGCGGTAGATTCTAGACAGGCTGATTTTGATAAAAACGAAAATAATCTGTGCTAGAGATGGAATTGTTTTGGTTGATAGCAGCTGTTTTATGTAAGATGTTTTGCTTAATAATTGCTGACATTTAAATAACATGTAAGCTAAAAACATCTTTTAGTCTAAGGTAGAAAACTTAGCTATAGCATCGAAGTCTAAAGTACCAGTCACTTTTCCTATGTAAGTATCCAGAATTTATTTTAAAAATTATGAAAATCCGTCAAAAAAGCAAAATAATTGAAACCGAGTGTCAAATTGAAAAAAAATAATACACTTTTCCCATCTCATAACAGTAACAAAAAACCAGGGTAAAAGTCCCAATTGTCGTCCAACTAAATACGTAGATTATATTTTCACAAATCCCATTTCCGTCAACGTCCCGCAAATGACCAAGAACGCTAAGGTAAACGGCACAATTGTTGTCCGGCGGGCCCCCAGGTGTTTCACCCGTACACCGCATTTCTCCACGTCATACCAATCCAGTTTTTACTATACAACGCGAACGTACAATTTATGTGTTTATGTTTGTTCGTATGTTCGTGAGCATAAAGTTTTAGTACAACTGCGGTTTAGTGTGATGCAGAAATATGAATTTTAGTTTTTATCACAACGATATGAAATTTTTCGTGGTTTATGCTTTGCGGCGGAATGTAGGTATGCATTTTTTAGTTTCTTTTTTGTTTTATTTTATGCAAACCTTTGTTGCTTAACCTGACTACCTTACCGTGTGACAAAGTATTGTTTTTTTTTAGATTTTAGACCAACACATTTTTATTATTTTATCCTTGTAAGTAGGCGTAATAAATACTTTTGCAACTGAAACTAAAATTATTATTTCCTTTTTGCACTTAGTCTTCGTCATCCAACTACTTGCCCCTGTAATTGTATTTCCTCGGATATCTTCAAGGCCGCGCTTAATGAAACTGGTCTTGTTATCATTAGTACTTTTGCTTTAATACTTTACGCCGATCAGCTATATGATGTTGCGATGAGAATGGCAGTTCGCTTATTTTAAGAATTTAACATACCTAAATTTTTGACAAGGTTTTTTACAAAGATTGTCGCTGAAGTATGATTGGCTTGAATTAGAAAGTTTTATAAGAACACACATAAGGTTCCACCGACAGGCTCGACGCCACGGTGCAACGCAATTCTGGTAGAACTATTCCCATGAAGTTTTAATACAAAATTGTTCTACGATAGTCACGTCGCGCTTTCGCCGTGCCTGTCTGTCTTTAAGTGCGTAAGTAATTCTGATTTTCACCGCAAATATATGTACATCTACACCATTCATCGTCCCCGATTTTATTAATTATCTCAAGCTACTCACAGAATGAGTAGAAAACACCATTAAAAACAAAGAAAAAGAAAGCCCCTACATCAAAAACTTAATTTTCACTGCCTATTCAATATGCAAAACAAAAAATTAATCATCAATTGTCATCAACAGAGTCAGGTGTGTTTCATTTTACAATTCACTCGCTCTCATACAGAGGGAGCCACTATAAATCATGCTTAACCGTGCCTCCGGGGATTGTTCGCGTTTTTGCTCGCCTTCCCATCAAATCCCATTAGTTTACCAGTGGTTAATGAGTCTAGCATTTCTTTTATTTTCCCTTCGTTTGTGGTAATTAATGTTGAATTTGTTAATGTGCGTCAAGTAGGTTTTTGTTGCTAATGCTATTATGGATGATGGTGTTATAAATACGGGAGATGTTTGTTTTGTTTGTATCATTTCAATATTTTTCTTTAGTTATGCTCTATACATATATGTTAATTCCGGAAACTTACAGAATTTATAGTCGTGATCGTAGACGTTTCTAAAATTAATTCAGTCTGTTCGTCGCACCAGATGCAACTGTCTATCAGTGCCTATTATAAATTAACCTGCATCTTAAACTTAATTTTAATGATACAAATAAAACAAGGGTCAAACACAATAAAGATAAGAACTACTTAAAGTCGCTCTAAAATTAGATTGATGAATACACTACCGATAATATTTCAAAGGGGGATATAAATCAAGCATATACACATACTGACGGCAATATAAAAATGAGAAAGTAGAACATTGCATCTAATGTTAATGTCAACTTTAACACTTAGGTAGAAGGTTCATTTTCTAATGATATACGTGAAAAGAAAGGTCATAAAACAATTTTGATTGCGTTGAAATCTGAGCTATGTGTAATAGAATTAAGGGTTGTAATCCTAGAGCATGGTAAATTTAAATTTAAAGTGGCTGACGTATAATGCTTATCATCCGACTTAACTGTAAACTGAGAACCTTACACTTGGCTGTCATTAATCTACCCGGTCCGATTCATTTCGTTTTAATCTCGATAACGTCCCGGTAAAATTCATTTTTGTGAGAAAAAATAATTTATTGCACCGGTTTAATTCGATTTTCGGATTTAATCGCTCTCCTACTAATTATAATATTTTGTTTCAATGGGCTGAGTCTTTTTCATAAGTGAAATGTACCAATATTTATATTCAGTCACATTTGGTTGGACTAGAAGTTGCTTTCGATAACGTTAAGAAAACTCTAGATGATATTGATGAAAAGGACCCTTACTTTACAGCTGAGCGACACATTTCTAAAGAGGCCTAAATCCAAATTCGTCTAGACGGAAAAATATATCAAGGTTCTTCCCGAGACCGTAATAAGCGAGATTTCCAGAATAAGATTATCTGAATATTCTCTGAAGGCAGACGTCTATTCATATAATACCAGAAACACTAGCTAGCGTGAATCAACTGGTTCTGTACTTGCTAATGAGACAACAACCGGATACTAAACAAGTCGAATTGTAGCAAAGGCAAGACGAGGAGTATTCGGTTGTAGCAGAACTCTTGGGACATCAGATAACTACCTAATAGCTTTCATCACAGAACTCTGAATTTATTATCTCTGTAGCTTACATAAATTCATCTGTGAGTATTATCTGCAAATACTTGAAGCTTTTGATTTCTCCATTTCTAAAACCAAGCTAATGTATTATTATATTATTAAGATATTTGTTTAATCTATTACAAATTTAATTCGAGGGTAGATCTATAACATCATCTTAATCATATTATCAGATCAGAATCTTAACAATTTAAACTTAAGATCGGTAAAAATCAACAATGTGAAAACTTTATAGACCACTTCACGGAAACTTATGACCTTTTATACTAAGAGGCATTTGAGGCTAACATGAGGTGGAGTATTTCCTTAACGAGACACCACGCGGATAGGCACTTAGCGTATGAAATTTTCACAGCGCCTTCAATACTTGAACGGCGATTTAGTGGGGGAATGCATTCGCCAAATTGTAGCCGACGCGGAGTTACGATGCCGACAACTCGGGGTCTCACCTCGCTGAATAGTTGAATGAAGTTTTATTCACTACGTTTTATTTAGGTCTTGAATTTTTGTAGCAAAAGTTTTATGACTTACTTTTTAAATTGTAGTTTAAAACCACTGATTTCTTCCCATTACATTTGGTATAAGGTGTTATTTACCACTAGAAATAAAGTAACTCTCGAATACCCAACGTTGCAATCTTATCGATTTAGCATTTTAATAGTTTCTTGTAAATCAATAAATCCATACCCTAAACTTAAGGCTGTACATCATCTAAGATCTAGATTCTAAATCTCAATCATTAATATCTTCATAACGAATACCTAACACATTAACACTATTTCATATTGCTGAATATTGTAAGCAAACCACAGAACCCTATTTCCTTCGTAGCTCATGCTTTAGTCTAGAATGGACAGGAAATGGTCTAGATTCTAGATCCTTATCGCACTTAGGGAAATCGGGACTATGCCACAGACGCTTAATATTGCCGGCTTGAATATGCCAATATTTCCAACGAAATTGTGACATTACCATTCTATTTTGTAGATAGGTTGTTCAATATAAGTATAATGGGCCTTTGAAATCAGGATGTTAAATGTTAGGTTAAGAAAAGTATTATTCTGATCTGATAATTCAAAATAATAGTTGGAAATGTTCAACTAGTTTTAGATATTATATATGTATATATTTATACAGACTGTAAAGATACTCATGACAATAGAACTAATAATGAAAATGTTAGCATCCAAAACGGAAATAAATAATAAACACAATTATAAACAAGACAAAAACAACATAAAGCGACAACCTTGACAAATCGCTCCAAAACAAAACACTGGTTACCCATAAATATTCTCTAAAAGTATCGAACACGCCATTTCTCCAAGCAGCGTTGATGCAAAAACGACTTCCTAAGCATTAAGTGGAAAAATTCTTTTAAGTACAGTAGGTACTTGATCCTACTGCCTGGAAACAGGGTGGGACCAGGCCCGACCTGTTTAAGGCCATGAAATTTTCACCCCGACTGCGACGCGACACTGGTTAGGTGGGGTATGGTGTAAAGGCTCAGCTGACGCGATCTTGGTCATAGATTGCATTGATTATGGTTCCTGAAAAGTTGGAAGGTGTTGATGTGAAGGCTTGACATGATAGGAATGTTGTGGTTGATGTTGATTTAGAAACTGGTGAAAGTGCTTAACGTAAAGAATATCTCAAAATGCTGATAATGAGAAGCAAGATAATAATGAGTGATGTATTTAACATTGACAAAAAATATTTGTGCGAAATCTTTTTTTCATATTCTTCCTCTGTGGTTAAGGCTTCCGGGTGAAGCTCACTCCCACCTTTAGCCTGATCTTCACTTACTACTAGGTAAGATGAAGGCCAAGAGTTCCCCGTTGTGGTTAAAAAAACTCGGTTTAGAAACATCCACTAAGTTACTATCAAAAGTTTTGACTATTCCAACTCCGTTATTAGCTTTAAGTTTCCCAACTTCACATTTCACTTCGCTTTATTCCCAAAGCCTTTCAAAACACTAATTATTATTATTTAATTATCCCGCTCTCCTCTACAAACTTTGCCCATATCCACTAGAATGCACTGACCATTCCACTCAGGCCGTTTCTAAATTTAGATTGGACATAACCAACGTTCCTTTTAAAGAATAACTGACCATCTTGAATGTTATTACGAACGTTTAATTGCGTACGTGAAAAATGAGCAGCCATTTTCTTTTTGTCGTGTTCAATATTCATTTTTATGTGAGTAGCTTTTTCTAATGCTGCCTCTTAGTTTTGTGTTATTTATCCTGCTTTATGTCTTTAGCTGATTTGTTTTGATATAGTCTAGTGAGTATCGAGTGTTTTAGTTGTTGCATTTTTGGAATGATTTCTATCAATCTCGTTAACTGGTCTTGCAAATGTCTAAACATTCTTCTTGTTACTCAAATCCAACCACTTAGCACCGGTAACGAGCAAAACACCGCCAGAAACGAAGACAGTTCTTCTTACCACTACTCAACAATTTCCACAATCCTTAACAGAGACATCTTAGCAACACTTACACCAAAATTGATGACCCGTTGAGTTTTTAGTCCGACTCTGCTGCAACTGCAAATTCCTGTGCAAAACAAACTGTGAAACCGGGAATGGCTAAACAAACAATCAGTCAAGAGGGGGGAGCGTTCATCCCCCGCAGCCCCGCACCTGAGCTCGACCTCCCTCCAGAGGGCTAAAGAGGAATGGACCTCAGGATTGTTACGATAAATTACTGTTTATATTTCTTCTCAGCGTTTCAGACCTGTCTGAAGCCACTTATTCAAATTTAATTCGATCCACAACAAGCTCGTTTTTCCGGATTTAATTTTTTTGCATTGTATTTTAATTTAATTAAAGTTGGTTATGAAATTGTGATGATTTTAAATTCAAACGAGCTAACAAACCCAGATGGAGTACAGAATTATGAAAAAATATTTTACAGCTACTTTATTAGATGGAGTCAGAAGTTAAGTTCCATGTTCATGATAAGGTTTTAATTTAAAAAAAAAAATAGTTTCAACACGGTTTATAGAACTGCATAATGCACACTGATTAATTGGAAAAGTAAAATGGCAGCAATTCAGTAGTAAATTAAAACGAATTTTGAATAGAACAAAAGCAGAAAAAAAGTGATACACTTCCTGTAACTCCCCGAGAGCATTGAAGAAAACTCGTACGAAAACCAATAAAATTCTCTTTTCTAATAAAACGTGTACTGTAACTCATGATAGCACCTGTGAAAGATCTCAGGGTGGGTAGTCCACCTGAACTTCAGCTTGTCCCGGGGGGCTAAAACAATTTTCAGTTACGATCTACGGACCCGGGGTGTCGGACAAGTCCGAACGAATTTCCTGCTGTCGTTAAGCATAGAAATATCGTCGAGACGTGAGAATTATTCTCATCGCTGGCTCATTGATCCCGTGATCGGCCATTCCCTTTTATTTTTCTGTAATGGTGTGTAATGATGACATTTACTCTGTTACAACCCTTTTTATGTTTGCCTTTTTAATAAACGTTTTTCTGTTGTAGAATTTGTACCTTGTTTATGTCTAATCGTTACTGAATTTAGTTTAATTTGGTCATTCCTAAGAAGAATATTTGATTATAGATTAGGATCTGCTGTCATTACTACCACGCTCGTTTTATTTACTAAATGAACAGCATTGCCTGCGGCGTTAGGGTTGGCAATATCTTAAATTGCACAACGATAATTTGTTGGGTTTCAATTCTGTAACTTTGAAAGCAATGATAATAACTTCGCTTAGGGGCACTATAGTTTCACTTATCATAACTTATGCAGGATATTAAGAGTCCGATTCTGAATATATGGCCGACAAATCGACTATATGTACTATATCATTTGAATTCGATTCATTTTCTTTACCAGATTTATTATGAACAGTGGCTTCAAATGGATATAGCGATACTTTTGAACCTATACAGCACCCGCTACGTGTGGTAATGACTCACATCTTTCTTTTCATTTTATAACTAATTCGTCATGAAGTAATAATTATGCTCGTTTAGGGTTCCAATATTTTCAATCTCCAATTCCAATGATATATCTGCCAAATTTACTATATCTACTTCGTCGTTCCGATTAGATTCATATCCTCCACAAAATTTATTTCTAACTATTAGAAATAAATTGCCAATACCGTCGTCAACATTTTTCATCGCCAATTCCAATGATATTATAGATTCCAAAATTCACAAATACTGTCGGAACCGAAATATTCCATTATCCGTTACCACAGTGGACTAGGAGTTGCTGGGAAGATTAATGAGCTAGCTTTGAGCCCGGATTGGCACACCTGAACCGGCCAGTTGTGCTGTGCATTGTTTTATGTGTAAACAGTTGGGAATTTCACGTTTTACGGTGCTAAAGATATATGGGGAATAGTTATTTAACTATTGGTGGAGAGAGCCGTTTATTTTGTTGCTTGTTTAGAAATTGCTGTGTTCTACTGTTAAATATCTATATCTACATAATATATCTTCTATAATTAATCTATATATTTTTACTAATAATATTATGAACAGGTAAAATTAGTTTGTGTATGTAGAGGGTAATCTCTGGAACTACCAGCCCAATTTCAGTCAAATTTAGGTTATAGGCTATTTGACATCACGCTGCGACCCTAAAGAACCGAGAAAAAATAAGAAAAAAAGTCAGAATACTAGGCGGAATGCAGAATGCGGGCGATGCGATTCACGCAGATGAAGTCAAAGAATGTACCTAGTTGTAGGATAAGTGAATGAAGGAAGTAAGAACTACTACCTATTACTAATGATTGATTTAATCCTAGTGATGACTGATGAAATAATAGACGCAGTAGACATTAAAAGTTTCTATGCTTGACAATAAGTATTTTCAGCTATATAAAAACTTGCATCCAAGCTTTGTCTACTTTCATTAATTGGGTGTGGTTTATAAATACCGTTAAACGTCAGGCCTTGGCACTTGCTGTTACTATGAAACTGTATACATCAGGAATGTTAATGAATTTAACCTGTACATAAGCTAGCAAAAGTATTGAAAGTAGAAAAAAGGGTCAATTCACATTTACGAACATCCCAGACATAAATCTAGACTCTAGTAAAGTTAGCACGCCGTAAAACTAACAAAATATTATCCAATTTAACACCTCCCTGCTTAAACGTGTTCAAGAGTACAGCGAAGAAAAATATGAAAAAAAAATCCCTTCGTTATCGAAAACTTGACGAAAAACGAACAAAACCGACTCATTAGGAGAAGACTAGACTTGTGCAGTCTTTAATCCGGCTTTAAGAAACAAGTTCATCTTACTGAGACAGACTTTATCTTCGTCATTGGGCCGCAGGTGGCTGCAATGCACCCCCTCCCCCCACATCAGGGCTTACGTCCCACGATAACACATACTGTCACATCCCTTGATGAATTGCTTATTAGATTGTCGGCGGCATTCCCGTTTTGTGCTTATTTTCGTCCCAATAATCCCGTCTTTTATTTTGTGTAAGAAATTTATTGGCGGCCGATTGTTGGTGCGTTTACCCTATTAAGTTGTTAGTGTTTTTGTTTGGTGTTCGTGTACTCGTGTTTATGTGTGGGTGCGGTGCTGGCTTGGCACGAGCAATAAAAAAATAATGGATTGCCAATCATCGCGCCTAGGTCTAATAATCTTACAAGCAATATTTTATGGGCTTCTACCATTATAGTGTTATATTGAGCATAAAAATGTGCTGCATTTTACACAATAAAGAATTTTTAATATAAGCATCGGCTTGTATTAGCGTAGATGCACTTTATTTTTCGTATGAGTTTATTGATGAATGTACATTAAACATCAAATTAACACCTTAGTAAAACATTCAACGCATATTTTTGCATTTCTTCTTTGCACACCGCAATGTGTGGAATGTTTTGCCTTATGGTATTTATCGAACATTGTATGTTACACTTGCAACAAATCTTTACATAATTTAAAACAATACTATATACAGACGCCAAAACATCAAGCTACCCCAAAGTGTAAAATTTTCCCAATTGAACATGAACCTTATGCTTATGAAATAAAGTTGAAAATATATCAAAGATATTTGACAGATTGGGGTAGCTTGATATGCTGGCCTCTGTACAAGTAAATAAAATGTAAAGAATCGCAGGGCGTCAAAAAATTCATTCGCATCGTTGTCAACAGGAAAAGTGCCCAAAAGGCTGGCATTATTGCCGCGTTGTATGGCAATGTTGATTCTTTGGCCAAAAAATAGGTCAGCCCTCTGGTCACGTGAAGAGTAGACCAACCGCTTGGCAATGTCTCGAAAAGCTAAGTGGGCACTGGGACCCCATGGCCTTGGAATTTCAACCCCAGCTGGCTCGAACATATAACTTCCAATAAGAATGCAATATTTGCGCCATTTGAGGTTTTCTGCTCCTGCAGCACTACAAATCTAAATTCTAATAATGGGAGAGGCTTTTTATCAGCAATGGACATCTTTTGGCTGAACCTGACATCAGCTTTAGCAGCCACAGAAAAATCAATGTTTTTATAATCATCACTAACGATATTTATCTCCTTGTTACAGATGCAAACCCAAGATGAACCCGGAATTTGACCACGATCAACCACTTTATCTCTAGCAAGATCCTACCATCACCAACTATGTCTGGCCACCCAAACCTAGACCCGGTTCTAGAACCTTCTGGAAACCCAATAACGACAAAAAAGAAGAGTCTACAAGACCTCAAATATCTTTTAGAAGATAGAGGGTATAAAAGAAAAGGATATAAAGAAACAATTAGCAGTAATAGTTATGACAATAAATGTAAAGAATATAGTGTAGTGAATGAAAGGTTTTGTAGAGGATACCGGTGCTTTAGTAGGTTTAAAACTATCATGTTTTTGTTATTAGTGTTTCAAGTGAATGTTGATAATGTGCACGCCAGGAGTTCAGGTGAGTGTCTCTTTTTATCATTTAGCTATAAGCCTACCTACCTTTAAGTTTCATCTTAGCGTGTCGTTGGCGAAAAGTTCAAACATCTTTGACCCAAGTTTTAGCTGCGCGAATTCTGCTCACTGACGCGGTCATAAGATCATCAAATACAAAGGTGATAGGATGGAAGGTCTATGCGTCCTTACGACCCTAGTCGCCGCAAGAGACGGCCTGGGCGTCGGGAATCCCAGGCTGATTCCCGGCCACCATAGGCGCGGGCTTGCGGATGGCGAGTAATGGGTAGCTCGCTGTTTCTGTAGAGATTGTGATTGCTCCGGTCGACTTGGGTTCGAAGTCTATTCGGAGTTTTCCAATTGGTGTTATAATATGTCCTATCCTTACAATCTTTAAAACTATGGACAGTTGGACACTGACGATGAGCACTGAGCCAATGATATTGTCCTGCCAATTTAATGGGAGGTCAGAAACAGCATTTCAGGAGGGTCCTATCTTCAGTAGTAAGATAATTATCTATTTCTGCATAATTTATTTATAGTTTTGCATCCATGCACCAATAACTGTATGGGAAATCTTTAAACGGATTAAATCTTCGAGATTCATGGAGATCTACGCGGTTATACGCCGTAAAGAGATTTCTTAAAGGCTCCCGCAGACTAATGTGACGACGACGGTGCCTCGTGATTCTGGTGGAACAATTTCCATGAAGTTTAAATTCATAGACATATTTCTACTAGATTCGCGTCAGTCGCGCTTGACTGCCGTAGCCTTAGCTTTAATATATTTAAAAAAAAACTGTTTTATTCATCAGCCAATTTTTTACAAAGTCGTCGTCACTTTTCCACACACAATTTACGTCAATGTCACATTAAAGCCTATTACCATTGCTAGTCAAGAAATAAGCAACATTGTAGAAGCGTGCGCACCTCCTGTTGTGAATAGAATTACTTACGAGTATATCAAGTTTTGTACAAAGAAACCGTTTAGTGTAGCCTTTGCGTGGGTGACAAGTTTTTTGGCAAGATTCTATTTGTTGATTAAAAGGGATAAAAAATCGGTGCGAGTCGGAGTCGAACGAAGGGTTCCGAACCACATTACAATATTTAACACTTATTACAAATTATTTTTAAATAGGGACATCAGTAAAAAACCGTTAATTTTTAACTTTATTTTACGTGTCTTAAATAAGTTAAGTATTGTTGTCATAGAACTCCACAGTCGGGGAAAATGTCAAGGGTCTACCATTTTTATAATTTTCAAACTATTTCTACTTGTCTATTTTATCACCTTAAACTCCAGTGGTAAATAGCACTATGTCTCAAAACTCTGGTCCCCAAGATACAGGCACCGCCTAGTTTGGGGTCCGCCGTAAAGACCAAAACGAAAATCACTAATAGTTACGTACCAACATTAAGTTATGTTAATCATAAGGTAATAATTGTAACATTGGTTCAATAAATTTATTCTTCTTATTCTTATTCTTATTCTTATATATTTTTTACAACTCCATCATGTCGCACGTTTGAAAAGTTATGTTTTTAATATCACCTGGTTTGGAAGGCGCTGGTATTTGTGATACTATGTTTGTTCATTGGTACAGACCGACGAAAACTTATTTCTGGAATGTTTTATTTTTACTAGGAAAATCGTTTCTGTAAACCGTAAATGTATTTATTTTTATTTATTCAAAAGATTCAGCTCTATGACAGAAGGACGGACAGTAGAGCCTTAAAAATCCCGTTGGCACCACCACGGAACAACCGCTAAGTCCGCCAGGTTACGGAACCTCAAAAAATGTGAATGTCTGACTTTTTTGTTATCTTTCGCTTTTCATTGTGCTGATTAATAAACGTTTAGCACCCTTATTTATAAACGTTGTTTAAAGTTCAAAGATGTTTAAACGTCAAAAATGTAAACAGACGGTAATCATTACTTAACTTTAAGTAGCGTTTATAAATATGAGGGTAGTTGTCTAGATTCTAGTGGTTGCTAAGTTAGTGTTTCTGACTTGCTTGTATACTCTTAAATGAAAGAACTAACTGGCTTATCCGAGATATAAATTCCTATAAATCAGTTTAAAATTATTTGTAATGTGTTCAATTTGGTGCTTATAATGCATTTTTTAACACACGTTATGCGATAGGTACTATATTTTACAAATTCCAAGACGTGCCACCCGTCAACCCGCACTGGGCCCGTGTGGTGGATTACGGCCCACTACTCCCAGAGAAGAGACCTGTGTCCTAGCAGTGGGAACATTATAAGCCGATTATTATAACTTATTATCAATATTTTCTGCATAAAGAGATGGAACTCAAAACGTAATAAACATACTTTAATGCATCAAAAAAATCATCAAAGTCACCTCTTAATTATCTTTAAAACAAGTATATCCCTTCATTAACAATTATAATTATAATTAAAAATATACCATAAAATTCCAAATGCCAAACTGCATCCAATGATGGATTATTTATTATTAACTAGTTAATATCTAATTTTATTAGATTTTATTTGCATTTTTACGACAATGCTTGCTCATTTATTATTCGAATTTATTATAACCGATTTTAACGCGTATCGGATTGAAATAAGAACTATTATCCCTCATAACGACATTATCTAAGGTTACCAGGGCCTTAAGACCACGAAAAGCTACTAAATAAGTAATAAGATTAAGAGAAAGTTCAAATCCTTATATAAAATACCGTAACTTTTGAAATGACCGTATTTCCGATTAACAATAACTACAAACATTGACTAAAATTCTTACTCATTCAAAAGTGCAAATGAAATCCAAACTAACAAAGAAAAAAAGTGAGTAATCATATTCTGTATTTACGACCACATAGATGTAAAAAAAACCCAAGTTTTACCTACTTGTGGAACAAACGATTTACCTTGTATGACTAAGACTAGTAATTAGCATGTTATCTTTAAAACTGAATTAACAGATTTCTTGGTATTTAGAAGACTTTTTGGTAACGGAGGTATTAAGACTTACGCAAACACTTGACTGCTCATTGGCTTATGCTCGGTTCCTGTTAACACAAACGAATCGTTTTGCTTACCGGTAGCATTATTTGGGCGGAGCATCACCGTGTCCTCGTGGAGGCGATCGGCGGCGGCGAGCTCTCGCGTCCGGCCCTGGTCCAGGCCATGGCCTGGACCAGGCGGGGCTCCGTACCATGGTACGGAGCGAGAATGCATGGGTAGCCGTCACTTTCTTCTGCGAAGCAGTGATGCTCGCGAAGAGAGAGGCGGTGCACGTGAGGGAGAGGCAGTATATGCGCCCTCACGGCCCTAGCCGCCGCAGGAGACGCCCTGGGCGTCGGGAATCCCAGGCTGAGTCCCGGCCGCCGTAGGCGCGGGCTTGCGGATGGTGAGTAATGGGTAGCTCGCTGTCCGGTGAGGACCAAGCCTGGGTCGACGCGATAACGCGTTGGGTTCCACGCGCGCCTCAATGAGTTGTCAGCACCAACTGGTGGGCTCCTCAAGGGCCGATGCCTGCCAGGGGTGCGGGTTGTGCGGCCTCTGGCACACAGACAATTGAAGGAACACGGGTGGGCTTGTCAGTAAAAGTCTGACACGCTCTTCCGCTCCACCCAGAGCGGGAGAAGTTAATTGAGGATTGCCCAGCCTCAAAAAAAAAATGGTAGCATTATTATTGCTAAACTGAGCATATAAATAGATTCGTAAGCAATTTTTGCCTGTGCTGCTTCCATAGGGGAGGGTCTACTTTGCAAAGCTATGAGGTCTTAGCTTCATAATTGGTAAAGATACAAGAGTCTACCCTAAAATATAGAAATCGGCTATTAGCAATTGACTTTTTTCCTTGTATGTCAAAAAAATAATAGGTGGCTGCCCTAAGGTCACTTAACACTTCATCATCTGCCTGGCCTTTTCGACTGTCTATCTGACCTCACAATCGAGTTACTCAGTAACACTATACCCCTTGGTAAGATTAATTGTCTGACTTATGGGTTTCAGACTGACCCATAACGAATTGCACGGCATAAAACAAGATCTATTGGTCCATAGTTTTAGCCATAGTTAACTTACCATTACTGTAAAAAGTGTTAATGTCAAGTTCACACACATAACACATGTCGGTTTCCTAACGATGTTTTCCTTCACCGTTTTGAGAGCAGTTCTGATGAAAAAAAAATACACGAATGAAGTGCCTAATAGGGCCATAGGGGGCCACCACTGCCGACTATACGTAATTCTATATTTCTAAGATTTTCTATCACAAGCATTTTCTAGTAATTTGTAAACACAAAATGAATAGCAACATTTCCACACAAGATTCAACATAAATAGCAAACTGTATAATAAATTACCTCTTACAAATAAAATACATCGCACAGAACGATGGTAATTAATTCTACCAAGCTCTTTATACGCGAGTCGTGAATGTATAAGGTATACATATAGAAACAGTACAAGCAATGACTTTAAATCGCGAGACTGCGACTTTTAAGGACCTCTTGCAACGACTTCTGAAGTTAGCTACGATTTAAATAAAAGGGGAATATACAAGAACGTATTGTAGAAGATTTTGTATTAAAATATTGATAGATTTACAAAATTGGGACTGAGTTGTTGGTTTTACTTTGCCCTCAAGCTTATGGGGGTTTATTTATAAAAGTTAATGAGAGTTATGAGATGTTTAAACGTCAAAAATACATGGTTAAAGTGTTTCTAATCATTAGGTACTTAACTACATATAAGCTGCGTGTATAAATAAAGGGGTATGTTCACTTACTAACTGATAGAGTTTTCTGTCTATGTGGCGTTCGACCATGTCTTTCAGATTAGAATATTTTCTGGTTTCATAATTTTATGAGAGTGATTTTTCAGTAGTAGGGTTTTAATTTTAGAACTTACTTTTGTTTAAATTATTTAGAAATTGGCTAAGTTTGAAATGTGCTAATTAAGCCCTTAAATTTTATGCCCAACAATTTGAAAAAAAAAGAAAACAAATCACTTTATCTCCTCTAGAGGGCGCCATATTTAATTTAATGTGACGTATAATGATGCTTCCAACGATAAGTACCTCATTTGTCAAATTATGATAGGAAGTTTAGAACTTATGCGGGAACAGATGAATATACATACATAACGGTCAAAATCATAACCCTCCTTTTTGCTTCGTAGTCGGGTAAATAAAGAGAAAAATGCAATTTTAATGAGTAGGTGGTACACACCTTTGCCTTCGTAGAAAACAAGCCTGGGCCAAAATTCTGTATCGTTGTAATGATTACCCGCGGAATCTTACTACGTCCAAACCACGTCAATATCGTGTTTTGTAGCAACCAATATAACGGTAAAGAATCGAAATGTCATATTCTGTATGTTCCAAGACAATTTGTCGATATTTATTAGCAGATGTCGTGTATGATCCAAGAAGTTGACGTAGTTTCGAAGTAAGGAATCGTTAAGTCATCATCATCATCAGCCGAAAGACGTCCACTGCTGGACATAAGCCTCCCCCAAAAGGGGGGTTTTGCCATAATCGCCACGCTTGGCAGGCGGGTTGGCGATCGCAGTATGGTGGTAAAATGCATAGAGAACGCTGCTGCCCATTCTCTAGTAAGTCCCTTAGTCGCCTTCTACGACACCCACGGAAAGAAATGGGATGGTGCTATTCTCTTACGTCCGGCACCACACGGAACATCGATAAGTGGTCATAGTGAATTAGGGCCCTGATGACGAGATTTATGTAAAATTGTAAATCATTGGATAAGCAAAAGTTTGCATTTCAGATTAATATTGTAATCAAACTCATTCTGCACTTTATGCTTAGCAAAACAATAACACGACCTAGGAGACCAAGACATTCCGCAAACCACTTTACCCATTGACCTACCTTGAACTACCTCTCTGCTTACTCTGGAAACTGAACGAAACGATAACAGGGAAGCTTGAACCATCTGATATTACAACAACATGCCGATAGTTCTGAACAACATTCCGCTAAGTATACATACCTGCCAGGGATGCGGGTTGTTCGAAAGAGATACCGTGGCCACACAGGCAACTGAGGGAACACGGGTGGGTTTTATTCAGTAAAAGTCTGACCCGCCCTCCTGCTCCACCCAGAGCGAGAGAAGTTATTTGATGATTTCCCAAACTCAAAAAAAAAGAAGTATACTTACATATAGAAAACAATTGTTAACTTTGATAACTTTACAAGTATCTGAGTAGGTAAAGGACTTTCAGTCGCAATAGTTTTAGATGCCTCGTTGGTCATGAGCAGAGATCGGATATTCGGATGCATATTTACCTAAAGATCATTTTTAGCTATGAAAGTATGGAAGCGGCTTTATAAATTATTTGTAATATTTATTAAAAACCCCGGGATTCTTGGATTGCATAACTATTCAGATGTGTATTAATTTAAAATTAATGTTTTACCAGATACTAATATGTATATTATGTAGTGGAGGAGGGGTGGTTTGTATTAGTTAAAACAAAAAATAAACAAATCACTTACCTAAATTAAGACTTTTTCGATACAAAAGCGCATTCCATGTTAGCCAACATCTCAACTTTAGGTGAATATACATCCGAATATCCGATTTATGGTCATGAGGTCTTGGGTTTAATTCCTAGGTCGAGCAGTGTTATTTGGTTGGCAACCCTGAGTCCGGGTTTGTGTCTGGTTGATGGCATTAGGCTCGCCCGTATTACATGGGATTTAAACTTGACTGGTGAAATATGAGTGTACTATGGGTACACAACTGCCCATACCTTCGAGAATACAAGGCGTGATGTTATATAGTTTTAGATGTTAGGTACTAATTTAGTTAGGACAAGATAAACAAAACCCTGCATTGGGCGAATTATGCAATAAAGTTATCAATAAGGTCACTGATAGTGTTAAATGCCTGATACGTAAGTATTTCTGGTGTTGTCCATTCGCCCACAAATAAGAAAGAAAGAATACCGTTTATTTGGACATAGTTCGTGAAACAAAAATACAATAACAAATAAAAAAGTAAAAATAATTAACTATACAACAGTGTGTAAAGTACAAAAAAAAAGCTAATAAAGTAACTTTGTGCGAGTCGCCTATAGAAATCAATAAATTATTTGAATGTGTCAATTCGCCCGATTTGGTCGAGTAAATTCGTGCGAATCGACTGTTCCTGTGTTTGGGCAGCAAATGCCAGAGGTTTCGTTGGTTAAACTTACTTAAGCTTAACTTATTATTAGAAATCTCTGAATTCATGTTTTGTTCTAGAATAGTTTCTACATATAGATACCTACTACTGTTTATCTCGGTTTTCTCTGCAGCAGATTCTAAATGGCGTACGAAATACTTATGCTTACGTATCCAAAAACAGAATAATATGACCAACTCTTTCAAAATTCGGTACTTACATTCATCCCGCAAATCGATCCGCTCACAAAGCCGATCGGATACGAAAAAAAAACGAAGCAAATTGGATTAGCTGCAGACATCGACTGAAAAAATTAAATTGTTATTTTCCCTAATTGCTCGCCACGTTTCAAAGGGACGAATAAAAAAGGTCCCATTGCGTCGGAATACGTTTAATACTCTATAGAAACCAATCTACAGGCGGATTGTGGATAAAAAGACTTGCAAAATATCTGCAGGTAAGCCGAGTAGTCCAATCATACCATAATCCATTAAGATTTCGCTTCGCTTCGACGCACACACTTCCAAACTCCCGCGAGGTAAATATTTCACCCTCCCCTCCAGCTTTCTCTAGTATAATGTATTCTACACCCCCAGACCTCATCTTTCCATCCCTATTTTGCATGAAGGGGGAATTTAAATTGTGTAATCTAACTTTCAATTCATTCATACATTCAACGCCATCTCTCGGTGATAAATTGAAACTGGGATGGATTCTTACAGTCATTTAGCTTTTGGGCGAGTCGCGGGGCGGTCATGTCGGCAAACGTCGCAGGATTGATATGGAAATGCGGTTCCCACGATGTTTTCACTGCGTTTAAGTAGTTAAATAACTTCAGTGGGTCAACTTTGCTAGTTCATATCTGGGGCACATAAAATTACCAACTTTGTTACACTGTGTAATGAAGTAGTTTCAGCTTGGCACCAACGAAACTTCCAACATGTCTTGCGATAATTAAATGTTTATATTATATTTTGAACATAAATTCCTCTGTGGTTAGGTAGCGATATTGTTTGCCAAATTTTATCAAGTAGAAAAAGGTATTCTTAGCCACGACTTAAATTGAAGAATTCTTTAGATCTTAAACATAGCATCGTTTGTACTCCGAAGATTCTTGACCCCTTTTTGTTCTTATTCAAGTAAGCTTGCAACAAATATTCCTAGTACAAAACGCTTCATAATACGTATGTAAAAACCTTTTTAGCCGAACATAATAACCTAGTCCACATTTCCTTCTAAACCAACACAAAACCTTTTTAATAAAAAATAAAGTTACAAAGCAAATCCTGGTTGCGTTGTCAAATATCATTTTTGTCACTTTTCACAGGCTTGCTTTTATACAATTCGAGTTGAATCCCTTTGTCTTTATTTAGGAGAAGATTTCTCTTGTTTGCCTTCTATCCGTTTAGACAAAATGTAAAGTAAGCTTTATGAGCTAAAGTTCCCATTTTCCAAATGTGCCGTTAACAAGATTATATGACGATACAATGAGTGCTTCCCTTTTTCTAATAGAATATTATTTTACCTTTTTCCTCATTGATTGTCGAGTTTCATTCGATTATGGAAATAAGGTGGATTTTGATGTTCCTCATTTTCTTCTGTTTTACTTTCACGTGTCTTTAACGCTGCGAAAGAGCTCATTAAGGTCGCCCCGATACGGTTGGAAATTACACCGAAATGGGCCCAAAAGTAATTCTATTTTGGGTTCTTAGGAGCAAATAGAAAATGTTAATAAAGACAGGATCTTATTCATGTGCTGGCATAATATTTACGAGCTTCAGCACCAAGCTGACATAGCAAATATTGGTCGCAAAGATGAGTTTTGGAAACCAATCTCGGTACGACTGGATGTAAACATGTTTTGGTTAGACCAGAATTGAAACCGAAATCTGCTTCAAAATATAATAAGGAGTGTTTATTATTAAAATATTTCGACAGAACTCAAATGAATACCACGAAAGAAAGTTTCATTAAATTCTGAAATTCGTGGATTATATTTTCATATCTCACCTGTGTCATTAATAAAAACTTAAATATATATGAAATGGTTATTCATCGACAAGAAAATGAAGTAATATTAAACAAAATCTGTTACGTATGACAACTTAGAGTTCGTATACAAAGCCCACGACAGATCCACTCAATCTGTGTGGTTATTTCCTCAAAAGACCATTTCAGACACATCTGCATGGTCTTCACTTAAAATGACCAAGATTACGTCAGGACTTCAAAAGAGACTGTCACCTCTGACTGTGTTTCGGCCTTTTTTCTCAGAGTAGTCAGATAGGAAAAGCCGACCTCATCTAGTTTTTAAAATATGATTGACGTGTTAAAGTGTTTGTACAAACCTAGGTATGTACTTACAAAAATTAAATCATTTACTTATCATGTTTTTTTATCCAAAAATTGAAAGAATGAACTCAAAATCTGAGTGATTTTGAAAGTCACTATGTCGAACAACTTCTGCTTTAAGTTCCATACATAAACAATCGTTTTCTCTTTTTTAAAGTCGGCTAAAAATAGAAGGAAAGAAAAACCTTGTTCGTCCTCACAATCAGCGCTAATGAAAGGGTCCTCCTGTCCATTTATCACTGAATTATCTTCGCACGTCTGCACGTCTATACGTTTTACCTCCGGAATTACTGAACCGTTTTCCGAGAGGTGTAAATCCAGACTGTTTTAATGCGATTTTCATGTCTAGCAGGGAATTAATAGTACAGTTTCTGCTGATTTTAATCGTGTTAAATTCGTGTTTCTACTCGATTTGAGCTGTGATGTTTCTTTTGACTTGGTGGTTTTTTAGTTGCAGATCGTAGGATCGAACCTAGACATACGCTTTAGTTTGAATAAATTATATCTATCATCACCACTGCTCTCAAAACGGTGAAGGAAAACATCGTGAGGAAACCGTCTAGTCCTAGAAGCAAAAATTCGAGGACATGTGACATCTACCAACCCGCACTGGGCCCGCGTGGTGGATTACGGCCCATTCCTTCTCACAGAGATGAGGCCTGTGTACTAGCAGTGGGAACATTATAGGCTGATGATAGTTTAAACTAAGGTTTTTCATATTATATATGCGAAAATGACTCTTGTCTGTTATATCTCGACATTAAATTAGAAAATGTATATGGAAGAAAGATTTCTGCCCCAAAAATGTGTAGCTGATAAATAATATTACTGCGCAAAACCAAATCATCTAAACACGCCATGATATAATATGGTTTCGATCATTCCGGGAACATGCCAGATTTTCGTATATTGAGGATAAAAAATAGTGGAAAAAATTGTATCGTACGGCGACAGTCGTAAAAGGCAACTGAGAGGAAAAACTTGCTTTATGTGCTGGCAAAAGAAACCAAGTTTATGGTACATAGATCATTACTAATCTCGTAAAAACAATGTAGTTTTCTTAAAGTTGTATGTAGGCTGTATGTAGGCTTATCACGCTACAAGAAAAATAAGCTACGGACTTTGTTCCTGACTCGAAATTCCTATTTTTTTTTGGAACGAAGTTCCTTATCGCTTTTTGCGAAAGGGGGCTAGACGGAAAAAAATTGTAACCAAATTAGTAGACCAAAAGTTGTAACGACACTTTTTGTTATAGTTGTAAGCCGTTCGGCGTGCGCGTGTTTCTCTGTCTGATATATATTATATTATTATTATATTATATACCTATATATTTTTTTTGTAACTAAAATTTTATTGCAATTCCTTCACTAATTAATCGAAAGGAACTTCGTTCCATCCGGGTGTCTCTTGACACTTCTCAACTTTTTTTTTTCTTTTTTCAGTTTAGATCTGGTTTAAACCACCAAACCAGTACTTGAATTAAGAACCCGATGGTTATAGAAATACAGTTTTTTGGACAGCCTCGTTGGTCTAGTCTAATGGTCGTAAGCGCTACTGATCATGAGATCTTGGGTTCAATTTCCAGGTCGGGCATATTGTTTTTCTAACTGGAATTTCTCAAAAGCAGCCCAGATAGTGCCCGGTTTGCTCCCGATTACCTAGGACTTTCCAACATAACTGGATAAATATGGATGCACTATAGCCACACTTCTGCCCAACCGGTCTTCTGTCCAACAACTTAGTCTGGTGTTAAGTTGTCATTTTTGTATTATGAGCGTTCATTCGGCGCGGGCTGGCAACGTCGCACTTCAATTAGTTTTTCGTGATTATCTTAATAAGTTAAAATCTCTACTTACTAAAAAAAAGTCAGCCAAGCACTAGCACTTTCATATTTATAAGTTTGTATGCTATTTTTTTTACAGTTATTTTGGTATTTGTCTATAAAAATCGACATACCGTTAAATATTTTCTATTTGCAGTACTTATTACGAATAAATGTTTTTATTTAAGAGTAAATGTTAAAATAAATATAAATACCAACGCTCTAGTGTTATAAATGTTTACTATTCGTGGCACTGCACTGCATCAGTCTAGTGGCTCCAAGCAACACTGCCGAGTATAACATCCTGGATTCAATTCCCGGGTCTAAATTCTGAGCAATTCCGATTATATTGTTTCTAAAAATAAAACCTCTTCTTTGAGGTCGTAAGGGGCTATTAAAGAGATGAGATGACTCGTATTTTCTACCTGTCCGTCTATTTATTAATGTAATAATGCTATAATTATCACTAATATTCCTGTTAATAATGGTATTATCTTCCAAAGGTCGAGTATATATAGAAAACGGATAAACATCATTAGAACCCCGAAAATATAATACGCAGTACAAACGATTTTATTTATACTTCACACTTCGCTTGGGTCAAATCTTTGTATCGATTTTTCACCTTCAGTAATCCTATTGAGTTGAAATTTGACGTACCTTAGTAGTTCTGGTGACAATACAATAATATTATGATGTAACTTATGATCTGACTATGAAAATGACGTTTTCAAATAGAAAGAACGCAATTGCACACTGAACACTGGCAGTGGCAGTGGTTGATCCAGGATAGGTCCAGACAAAATGCACATTATTTTAAGAATTAGCCGTTTTTCTATTCTGTATTTTCACTCCTCTAAGTACCTGGTACATATTGACAGGCCTGCACTGTCCTCCCATACCTATTATCACTGTCATTTGAATACATTGTAAAAGCCAATTATTTTTAAATGAGTAACCGTGGAATTTCTTGCCGGCTCTTCTCCATAGGAAACGACAAATTGGAACCGTGCACCTAGCGTCTGACGTTTCATAAGTGCCCATGCAGGCTTATGTGAAATAAAATATTTTGATTTGATTTGATTTTAATCAAAAATCAACCAGGCCAACCGTTCCCATATTGGGGTGGGATTCCAGTCTTAACCGGATGCAGCTAAATCGAGCCGATGGATCGACCCATGTGGCTGTTACCCCTTAGCTACGAGTTCCTCTGTTAACTAGACTAATAATAAACCATTGCGTAATTCTAAGCTGAGATGAAGATGATAGACTGAATGCTCATTAAATGTAAAGTATTTAATCATACTTACTATAATTATATCTAATATATAAAATTCTCGTATCACAGTTTTCCTTGCCATACTCCTCCGAACGGCTTGACCGATTTTGATAAAATTTCGTGTGCTTATCGGGTAGGTCTGAGAATCGGCCAACATCTATTTTTCATACCCCTAAATGTTAAGGGTGGTCCACCCCAATTTTTTTTTTATAATGCTAACTCAATATTCATAGTTAAGACAGGACAACGTCTGTTGGGTCAGCTAGTAATATTATAAATGTGAAAGCTTGTATGTTTGATGTTTGCTACTCAATCACGTAAAACTGGCCAAACAAATTTGGATGAAATTTGACACACATAGTTAAGGCGGTGATTTCTTGAAAACGCTCAAAAAGATGGTTTTTTTAAACCAGTGTATCTCTTTAACCGTAAATAATTTTGAAAGCTTAAAAAATATATGATATTTTCAAGTCTTTTTTGCATAAAGTGATGGAACTCAAAACATAATTAAACATACTTTTAATGCATCAAAAAATCATCAAAGTCACTTCTTAATCATCTTTAAAACCAGTTTATCCCTTCAATAACAAGTAGAATTAAAATTAAAAATATACCATAAAATTCCAAAGGCCAAACTGCATCCAGTGATGGATTATTTATTATTGAATAGTTAATATCTAATTTTATACGATTTGATTTGAATTTTTAAAACAATGCCTGCTCATTTATTATTCGAATTTATTAGAACAGATTTTAACCCGTAACGGATTGCAGTAAGAACTATTATCCCTCATATCGACAATACGACGAGTACATTTAAAATGACCGGGGCCTTAAGGCCCATAGTATCCTCATCTCCCGTTTGTATGCTAAAGCACGACAGCCGCCCGCGCCCGCGCAGGGCACCTCTGAGCCTTTATCTCAAAATGGGGATATTCCTTTAATTAATTTACAATTGTGCTTCGGCGATTCTATGGTACCTCTAACTATCTATTTTTCAGTGTATTTTTTTTCCAAATAACGAAGCCGTTTAGTAGGAGTATGGAATAGAAGCCAAAATATTGCGTGTTGGAAAATATTTTTTACAGCAAAAGTATTAACCATACAAAAAAAGTACTTCGGGCAAAATGATCTATATGAATCTATAGCAAAATCATATATTTTTCAAATCTTCAAGACAAGCCGTTAATGAGCAGTACGGTTCATAAAGTGACCGTGTTACGCTACCAAAAGGGACGAAGGCCCTTAATAACCTGCATTAACACATCGGTTACTTTTATCCCGGTACTAAGTTGCCGTGGAATATTTTCTGACGTCTATGCGAGCGAAGGCGCTGGAAAAAACTATTTAGGTGATAAACGTAATATAGTTTTTCCTTGAAACTGCTTTTTGATTATATTTTCATTTTCCCTGCCCTCATTATACCCATGCTGGATGCTTCATATAACACGAACACCAAGTTTCGCAACGTCCGTTTTCAAAATTCATTTTTATACATCCATTTTGTTAGGCCATAACAGATGGTGAATGAAGTCGGAATTGTATTGCATAGTGACCCCGTTCTTTTACATAGTTTTTTTCTGCTTTTCTGTGTCAACTATTTGCATGACAATTGGAACAATGCTTTATAATATAACATTGTGAAATAGGTACACCTGTTTGGAGATTTTTGTTTATGCTTTTTTGTTGGTGAATGTTGTATTGTGTGCCAATGTGGCTTGTACGGATTTTCGTTTGGAACGCAGCCTTTGATGACGTCATAGACGGCTTTTATTTCTGGCTTTATTTGCAAGTCTGGAGTGAAGTTTTCTACTATAGATTATATCTGATTGTTTTGTGGGAAGCTTAGTGCTATGTTTTTCTAGTACATTGTTTTCCTAAGAATAGTTTATTTAACATACATAATAACATCCACCCCTTGTTTTCTCGAAGCATTAGGCTGAAGAGTACCTGTATTACACCCAGATTTCGCCATTTATGTTGTAAATGTCCCCATGTAATAGGGGCAAGCCTATTCCCATCATCCGGGCACAAATCCAGATTCCGGACTGCTACTGAGAAATTCCAGATAGAAAAGCCCAATAACACTTTACCCGACCTGGGAATCGAACCCTGGACCTCCTGCTCTGTAGTCGCACTTCCGACCACTAGACCAACGGGGTAGTACCTACCGTATTTACCTAAGTAACATAGTCGAAAGGTATCGACATCTGTTAGAATCATTTGGAGTTAACAGATAATTGTGACTGTCAAATAATAACAGACAAATAATTAGCAATAAATTAAAATTGCGACTATAATTTGAGATTTAAACTATCCTATCTCTCAAGTTGGATCGAACTGCACATGGTGTGCGAATTTTATTATAATCGGTTAAGTGGTTTAGGAGTCCATTGAGGACAAACATTGTGACACGAGATTTATATATATTAAGATTAGTATAGATTTATTGCTTGCACTGACTGGAAGGGCCCACACTAATCACACACACACATTTCAGACACTAATCTACATAGTTCTCACATGGTCTGACTAATATTATTTCTGGACTTATAAGACTGTGACCTCTAAGTTTGTTTCAGCCATTCTTGCTTGACGTGTAAAAGTGTTTGTAAAAACCTACTTACAGATATGAAATCATTTGTTATTAAGTACTTCTAATACATTACGATAGTCGCCTGTTTATTCAATTTCATTGGTAGGTACAATTGGATGCTGATCCTGCAACAAAAGCTCTGGAATCCACAACAAAGATATTAAACAAGTACTTCATTAATAAAAATATAATGTTTCCAACAATCTATCTGAAGAATCCGGACAAACATTAAAGAAAAGAATAATTAAAGACAGTAAAAAAATACTTTCTTGATACAATGACATTACACTCAAGTTTGAGACTTAATTACTCAGTTTTAGAAGTCATTCTCGTTCAAATCAAACAAGTTACTTTGAGAGAAAAGCGTTGTCTAAATAGGACATAATTTTTGTAAAGAAAAATCTTCTTGAGTTCCATTTTGATAACATTCAATTATAAAAAACGCAAATTAGGACGCAGTAAATAGTAATGGGTCTTTTTCCTCCCATTTCTTTCTTTTTTTTCTTTCCTGAAGTGAGTTTTCATTGTGAAATCTTTTCGGTACATTGGTTATGAACGAATTTACGGCTCAGTGATTCTATATATATTAGCGGCCATCGGCGTTCGAAAGGCTTTTTAATGAATTTTCCAATTTTAATGGACGCATTAAATGTTTTTTGGCGGTTTCATGGTCATGGGTTTAATTTTTGCTTTTGATTGGGATAATTTATGAGTTCATGTTTTTTGTGGAAGATAGAATGTCGATCGATCAGGTTAGGCTACGCTTACTGCGTGGGGTCCGTAGATGGCTGATCTTTACATACCAAGACCTCCAGGTTCCGTGCCTCGGAATGCTTTTCGGGGAGACCTATGCTCAGCAATGGGACCCTGTAGGCTATTAAAAAAATAGTAACTTGTTTGGCGTAGCTTGACGAGTTCACTATCTCAAATATACCTATAATATCTTGATTTATTTGAATTATTTCTAGTGGCGAATATCTTTCAAATTTATCAGGATTTCTCGTAATTCTTGATCCACCTCGTCTATTTATCCAATCATCATATCATATCATAATCAGCCTATAATGTTCCCACTGCTGGGATACAGGCCTGGACTGGGCCGAAACCCACCACGCGGGCCCAATGCGGATCCCAATCATAATATACATTAATTCTTCCCTCAACATTGTTCATGACTGCCTGGTCGGCTGTACCTCTAGGTATGTTCCCCACTCGCACATTCCCATTTTCCCCCGATACGTCGAGTTTATTGCGATGGCTCCGTCGGGAGTGTTCTCTGCCTTTTTCACTGAGTTTTGTTTGTTGTCCACTTCACACGGTCCATGTGGAACGAAGATGGCCGCTTGTTTTTGTTTTTGTAGTGTGTTTTTCTAGATAATTGCTAGATTTGTTGCGAGAGAGCGCTGTATGTTAGTTTGGGCTGATTCTTGTTTATTTTGAGTGCAGAAATTTCGTTGTAAATTGTGTATGTAGTCACGTGGACTTTTCCAATTAAGTTAGTAGAAATAATTATTTAGAAATTAGATTTTTCTGTACTTTAACAAAATCAAGTACCTACTCATTATTTTCTACGTTTAATGAAGCATTAAGAAGCAAAACGAATTTAATAATCACTCTTTTTACCAAAAAAAATAAACTTTCTCTCACCCCAAACCATATTGCCAATTAAAATAATGACCAACCGCGATAAACGTAACACAAAACTTGTACAATAACCGTAAAGCAGGGTAACCCCATACAATCAATGGTAACCCTCCATTCGCTAGTACGGTCACCAAAAGAGATAAGTAAACTTCGTATATAGTTGATAAGAAACCGATGGATGTTTTCGTATAAAATAAAATAGTTAAAAAACAAACAGTTAATTTATAAAATTAAATTTCATTCAAAAACATCCATCGGTTTCTTAATTATTATGCGATATGAAAGAGATTTGATTTGCTTTCTTTTTACCTATTGCGATAACGCAATAGGTAAAAAGAAAGCAAATCAAGTCTCTAAGAATCTCTAAAAATTATCATAAGATAATTTTATACTAGGTGCATCGTTTTCACATAATTAATACATGTAAAATATTGTAAAACATTTTAAAGAGTAACGGTGGTGTTGCCCATTCTTCTCCATACGAAACCATCTTTTGAAAGGGGCGAATAGAATCAATTCTATTTTAATGTAAATTTTGACGTTCAAAATTGCCTTTTATCTGCCTATTTGCTATAAATAAATGCTTTGAATTTGACTTTTCTAAACTTGAAGTATATCCGACGACCGTGTTTACTTATCTCTTTTGGTGACTGTACATTTATGGTACCAAAACCGATCTCGGACGATACGGGAAGCACCCTCAGGGGAAGGCGACTCTCCAACTAAATTTTTAAGCCACGGCATCAGCAGGATTATGGCGAAAGCCTGTGAAAAGTTTTACGAGTTTAAAATAGTGGGTGAAATGGTAGTTGCGGTTATTGTGGTGGGCACTTTCAAGGTGGGAATATGGTAGGAAAAGTGTTTGCACGTTAAGGCCCGTTTCCGAATGACAACAATGCGGACGATCGACACCTAAGGGTCCTTTTGATTCTGTATTTAGTTTAGTTTTTTTATTGTTACCGTATTTTGTGCCCCAATGCTGGCCAAACGCCACCCATGTTCCTTCCAAACCTGCCCCCTGACTTGTGCCATCTCTGGCCATGTCGAGCCTGCAAACTTTATCAGACTGTCACAATACCTTCGCTGTGGTCTACTTTGCCTAACTACGTCCTTCCTCAGGCGTCCAGTGAGTGACAATCTTTGCCAATGTCTCCGGGTGCATTGGCGCGATGTGTCCGGCTCACTCCCAATTCAGCCTGGTTTGTTTAATTTAGTACCTACTTAAGGGGAACCTAGTCGCGGGCTCGAACTCACTGATGGGTCTGGCTAAAAATCACGCTGTCTCACCAGGCTTCGTGTCCGACAGAGATAGTACCAGTGATGAGCAGTTAGACGCTAGTCTACACGCACAACGTTATTGATTGAGATGCAGGATTATTCATGGTACAAAATTCGCGAAAATATTAAGAAAAGTTCTTTGAAAGATCGGGTTTTATGAAAAAGCCAATGCAGAAATCAATGACCAATAAAGTTTATTGAACTTTCCGATAATTGAACTTTGTCGGTACCCACTTGGTTTTGGAGATTTAACTTACACTTCTTTTATTACTTAAACACGCCCAAATTAGCAAGAAAAACGTTTCTTTGTTGGCTCCTAACTTTTTAATGGGTTTTTTATTTTAGTATTCTGTTTCCGTACAGACAATATTAACAATGAGACAAAACGATATCATATTTTACTTTGGATGTGCCATGTCAGACAGTGGAGTAAAACACTCCCGAAGTTTGTATGCAAAAAATGTGGACTAGGTTCACCTTAAGTAGTCGTGTAGTATCAATCCTACTATAATATTATAAATGTGAAAGTTACAACTTGTTACTTAATCACGCAAAAACGACTGAACGGGTTTGGATGAAATTTGGCACACAGATAGTTTATAACCTGGATTAACACATAAGATACCCACTTTTTATGCAGATACTTACCTAAATGCGTTTCCGTGGTATAATTTGCGACCTGCACGCGCTCGAAGCGGCTGGCAAAAGGTAATTGTATATAAGCAATTTAGTTTATAATAAATGAATTATTTAGCGAAAGATGAACGAATATATTTGCTGTTTTTTCTAGTTTCTACTCAGTTTTGACGGCTATTAAATGGCATCTAAGTGAAGAAGGTGGTTACTTCAGTGATATAGCCTTCTAAAAGCGACCTTCAGAGTACATCAGTATCCACAAAATGAAAAACTTTTGACACGTGTTTTCAGTCAGGAAAAACGATTCTAATTAAATTCCCTCTCGATTAATCACAGACAGATAATAATTAAACATAAATGGACTACATTAGTAGACTTCAAATGAAGGTTTAATTCGTTTTTGTGCAAGTTCATGCCGTGTGTGTTAGTTCGCACGGCACAGTATTATGAACATTATTGGTTTCCACTTTTATTTGGGGGTGCACAGAGTAGGGTTAGTCAGAGGCCGCAAACGATGAAAAGCTCTTTGTTTGTTGGCTTACAGATGGTCCAAAATGAACTGAAAGAAAAAAGGCAACTTTTATTAGAAATTGAACATGACACCATCTGCCAGGGGTGCGGGTTGTTCGAAAGAGATACCTTGGCACATAGGCAACTGAAGGAACACGGGTGGGTTTTAGTGAGTAAAAGTCTCACACGTCCTCCCTCTCCACGTAGAACGGGAGAAGTTATTTGATGATTTCCCAACCCAAAAAAAAACGGTGACACCATCGATCGACCGATGACCAAATGTATGAATGTAAACTACGCAAAAGGAGTATGTAGTGCTTAAGTAGTAGGTCATAGCAGGTGCCGTGCTGAAAAAAAGGGGCGTGACTTTATGTATGTGTGTAGGTAGGACATAGAATTTTTTGAAGTGAAAATTTCTTTAGGTGCGTTGAGCAGTTTTTGAGATGGGAAAAAACAATTGAACTCGCGAAACTGTTACCGTTACCGTTGCCGACACCTCTGAGTGTGGACATATATTGCGTAGGTACATAGATACACATGCATGTAAAATAGCGCATTAAATGAAAACTGTAAGTTTAATAAGTTTAATTACAATTAGTTGTAAGTTTTCACTTCTGTCGGCACTCCTGGAGTGCCGCTGTTGTTTTCTTTTTCAAAAGACTTAGTCTGACTCGTTTTACCTTCAATTGTAAACAAGCTATGTTGGATATACAGTAGTACCTATTCAATATCGACTATGTTGGGGTCGGCTTCCAGTCTAACCAGATGCAGATGAATACCAGTATTTTATATGGAGCGACCGCGCCGACTGCCTATCTGACCTTCACAAACCAGTTACTAGGTAATATGGTGGATAAAACTGGTTGACAGACTTTCAGGCTTCTGACGATCCGTAACGACTGTGTTTTGACGTTCAAAAAGTGCTGACATCAGCCTAGTTTGGATAAATGATTTTTGATTTTGTCAAAGAACTACAAATGACAGCCGGGACCAACGACTTTCCGAGGCACGGAAGGGGTCTTGGTATGTACAGATGGTCTCCCATACATGGACCAACAGCGGCAAGTGTAGCTGTTTGGAACGACTGTTAGCTTAGCTACCAGCCCCCTCATTTTTGAAGACTTTACATCACAATAACTGCAACCTCTGTCTTCTAACTACTCTGTGCCGCGAACTAGAACGCGTTGGTACGCTCGTAATGGACTCGTCGAGACTTCCCAAAGTTTTACAATGTTTAGGCAATTGTAGCAACCTGCCTCGTTATTGTTCGGCTGCCGTCGTGTTAGTTATTGTAAATTAGTTAGTTTTAACTTTCACGCAATTATTTCCGATGGATTTAGAATTTAAGGAAAGTTTCGTCTCTGTGGGAACGCGGATTATTGATTTGTTTTGCTATTTTAGAACTTAGTTGGAGGGCTTGTCGCTAAGTAATAACCACCGTACGGGTAGATTGATCAGGTTAAGCTACGCCTGCCGCGGTTGGTCCGTGGATGGGTGGCAATATGCGCCTCGGAAAGCACGTCAAGCCGTTGGTCCCGGCTGTCTTTCAAGGATATTTGACAGAGTCGTCAGAAGCCCGAAAGTCTACAACAAGTCTTACCAAGGGGTATCGTATAATCCAGTAACTGGGTTGTGGAAGCCAGATTGTCATTCCATGTAAAATATTGGAACTAAACTGCATCTATCTGGTTAAGCTGGAGGCCGGCCCTAAAATATTTGGAAAAAGCAAAAACAAAAATTTATCAATACATTTTTCAAATTATTCTTAATTCCAAAATGTCCATCGGATTCTTACTAACTTATCTTTTTGGGAGACTGTTCCTTAAGGGGAATCTAGTCGCTTGCTCGAACTCACTGGTGGGCCTGGCTAAAAAGCACGCTGTCTCACCAGGCTTCGTCTTCGACAGAGGTAGTATCAGTGATGAGCAGTTAGACGCTAGTCTACACGCAAAACGTTGTTGAGTGAGATGCAGGATCTTTTATAGTAAAACAGGCGCGTAAAAAATTAAGAAAAGTCCTTCGGAAGATCGGGTTTGATGAAAAAAACACTGCATAAAAGACCAATAAAGTTTATTGATAAATGAACTTTGTCGGTACTGACTAGGTTTTGGAGATTTTACATTTCTTTTATACTTAAACACGTTAGGTTAAATACAACCAACAACGCAACGGCAACGTTTAAAAAAAAAAAAAAAAAAATAACAAAATAACAAATAACAAATAAGCAAGAAAAACGAATCTTTGTTGGCTCATAACTTTTTAATGGCTTTTTATTTTAGTATTAAGTTTCCGTACAGACAATATTAATAATGAGACAAAACCATACCATGTTTTAATTTTTGATGTTCACTGTCGAACAGTGGAGTATTACACATCCGAAGTTTGTATGGATAAAATGTCGACTAGATTCACCTTAATGCGTCGACTTTAGACATGGTTTCAAATCCAAATACGCAGTGAACAACCGTGCTGATCCCTAAAGCCTTTGCAGCAGTGGGGCAATTAGAGCCCAATATTGCCTAGAAGCCTCTCAAATCGATTGCCAAGCCAGCTATTTAGCCTCTCAAATAGCATGCTCAATAATAGGCTATATTTCTCTGCCAACTTTCCAGACTCTACAGCTCTCTATAGCCTTCGAAATAGCCTACATGGTTCAGCTTTTAGGCCTGATATGTCATCTTAAGTTTTAGCGAACATTCGACAGGTCGCGTATTTATTGTGGCATCGTTTGCTCGATTGTTGAATGGAGTTTAGAACTTATTACTGTTTTAATTTAATTAGGTGGGCAAATGACGTGTGGGTTTTAAACTAGTGGAGGATGAAGAGAAGTTGTGATACTTATTGGAGATTTTTTTAATGAACTTTTCAATCAATACTTAGCCCATTGTAGTGTACTGTCGCTCAGCTAATAAGCTTAGAAAATGGCACGCAGTTCTTCAGTTCTCTATACAGTTTGCCGTTGGTCGTTTACGAAATAGGGCTTTAATTTCATTTATTCAAATACTTTTAGTTAAGTAAACCCCTGTCAAAATCCCTTTAACCGTAAATAATTTTAAGCAAAAAAAGAATGATATTTTCAAGTCTCTTTTGCATACAGTGATGGAACTCAAAACATAATTAAACATACTATGATGCATCAAAAAAATCATCAAATCCACTTCTTAATTATCTTTAAAAGCAGTTTATCCCTTCAATAACAATTATATTTATAATTAAAAATGTACCATAAAATTTCAAATGCGAAACTGCATTCAGTGATGGATTATTTATTAGTTAATAACTAATTTTATAGTATTTTATTTGCATTTTTACGACATACGCTTGCTCAATTATTATTCGAATTGATTACAACAGATTTTAACCCGTATCGGATTGCAATAAGAACTATTATCGCTCATAACGACACTATTTAAAGTTAACAGGGCCTTATTGAGTATAATTCTGTAAATACATATTTCTTGCGGTCGAGAATCATATTATAATCACCATACAACCTGATACAAATTAAATACCTACTTAATATAACTTAGTAATAACAATATATCTGCTTATTTATGACATGTAGTCACAATGGGTGAAATGTATTTGTGTGTACTTACTTAAACAGTGCCTGAAATAAAAATGATTTGATTTTTTTTTGATTTGGACTATAGTTCGACTTTTAATTGTATTCAGTAACTTGACAGTTCAAAGAAAAGTAATGATTGTTAGCATACTAAAACGAATAGTGTTGGGGTAGTGAACGTTTTTCGTAAAGAACGAATGATAAAAATGGTTTAATTTTGAACTAAACCATTTTTATCATTCGTTATAAAACTTTAAAAACATCTTTTGTAAGATGTGGAATATAAGAATAATTAATAATTTATTAACAAAATTAATGCTTTTTTTATTTTTTTCTAATAGAAACAAATTATAAATAAATTACCTAACTACTGAAAAACAAAATATGTATAACAAAATGTACAATTCTTAATAGTGTGTATCATGTTTTTAAGACAAGTTATTAAATTTAAAATAAAAAAGAATTGCATGTTAGTACATTATTTCAAGTTCATTCGATTTCGTTCGTTCTTACACCTCCTCACTATCTTTTTTTTTGTCATAATCAACCCTTCAACTGTCAAGTTACTAAATACAATTAAAAGTCGAATTATAGCTTATCGCATCCTCCTTAACGAAAATTTTGATACTCTTACAAAACACTTAAGCACAATAAGCTAAACTTTACATACCTATTATCGAACATACAACTAACAGATGACGGTATCATACTCTCATCCCAAAGCGACAAATAAAAAATGGCCGAACAATACAAAATGATTTTAAACGAAGTTCGTGGGGGTCGGGTTTAAAAACTAATTAATCAATGGAAGACCACACACAATAACGAAGATCACAGCTCATTTTACTGTGGTTATGGAACATCATAATGTAACTCATTAGTGGAGTATTTAATTTATTGGTGACAGAGGTTTATGGGTAGGTTGTGTAAGTGGATGCGGCATTTGAGCAGAGTAATGTTGTTTTGTAACTTTTATGTCTACATTCAAAATCAGACATGATAAGAGTAATCTTACTGTTCTAGTAATATTATAAATGTGAAAGTTTGTATGTTTGTTATTCAATCACGAAAAAAACAGCTGAATGGATTTGGATGAAATTTGGCAAAGTGACAGTTTATAAACTGGATTAATACATGGGATACTTTCTATCCCGGTAGTAAGTTCCCGTAGGATAATTTTGGACGTCAACGCGGGCGAACCCGCTGGAAAAAGCTAGTTACGAATAATTTGATATGTTTATTAGAGAATTTACCTGTATAGAATTGAGCTGTATTTGGTAAGCATAAACCTCAAGACATGTATCATGGTGTGTATGAAAAATGTCATCAAGTTTTTGCATAAAATTTTGTATGCATTACGTACTTCTGCATACAAATTTTCAGAAACATGAGAGAAAAGATAGTATGACACATTTCGAAACCACAACAACACCGTTGAATCGCAGCTTACATTTTAAATTTGTGTCAAGAATGATTGTAACGCTTTTGACATCTGATAGATCTTAAAAAAATACTAGGTACCATGTCCAATTTTCTAAGCTCGGAGTAAACGAAACATATTTCATACAAACGCGATCAATCTCCACCCGCGCACGTGTGTACGTATCGTTATATCTTTTACTCGACGCCATTTTAAATTTTTATTCAAATTTCTAATTCTACTGATGGCTTTATTTTTGTGATATATCGGGGCTTTAAACGCCGCTTACGTTATTAATGTCGATATTTATTAAAAGCTAGGTTTCGTGAATGTAATTTAATTGTTTACTTAATGGCTTACATCATTACATGTCGTTTAAATGATTGTAGGCGTTGTTTAAATTGTAAACCGTCGTTTTATTTTTTGTTAACAAATTACTTTGTACGGTTTTCTGTAGCATAAGCATAATCAGCTTCAACTTTCCAACTGGTCGACTTTTTGTCAGTTCAAAAGTGCCTGTAAATGGTTTAATTGAAATAAATGCTTTGAGTTTGAGTTTCAGCCTATAATGTTCCCACTGCTGGGGCAAAGCCCTGCTTTCGGTGAGAGAGAGTGGGCCGGCCCGTAATCCAAAACGCGGGCCCGGTGTGGATAGGTCGATGTCACATGTCTTCGAAATTCTTGAATCAACTTACGCTTATCTTAAAACTGTTTCTGATGTTCTAGCTCTTAGAGCACTCTGTTGTCTTGTAATATTGTCTAAATACATCTAATTGGCTAGTCCCTAGAACGACTGTGGATTCATTGGTAGGTAAAAAGAAAACGATTGCATTAAAACACATTAAAGTTCTAAAACGCTATAAATTAAAATAATGGGAACCGATAATCAAAATGACTTCAAATTAATTGAAATTACACGTAAAAAAACATATCGGGTACAATTAAATTGAATTACATTTGAAATTAATTTAATTACTCCTTTAACTGACTTTTTCGAACGGCGCTAGAGTTTTACGACCTTTATAATTGCATATTTTATTATTTAATTAATTGATATTTATTAAATAAAGTATCAATTAAGTGACATTAGCCCTGTTTATTAAGTTCAATTAGTGATTGAGAATAATGGAATATCAAAGGAAGATAATTAATTTTGTACTTCAAGTGTAGTCGTAGATATTGTGTTCTGTTTAGAGATAAGTTTATTTTTGCTTTGTGTTCTCAAGTTTCTATTTTAATTAAGAAATTAAAGATGAAATAGCAATGGGCAATCAATATGCATTTAATAAGGCTTGAAAACAAGGTAAGCAAAACGAAATCAAGCGATAAATATCTGAAACGAATAGAAAAACGAAATGGCGTTAGTAGATAAGTAAGGTGTATCTAAACGTTGACTAGGTATGAATTGTGGAAAAGCCATCACGAACAAATGACAAACCCAAACACCCACAAAAAATAAATCATGCAAAATATGAAATTAATCTACTAAAAATAGCATTCCAATATCCATTCCTGAAGCAATTTTAATCGTCCCTCATTAAGGCCATCGCCGCGTAACCACCGGATTTTATGACCGCCATCTTGAATTAATAATACGTCAACAAAATGGCCGCCGGGTACGGACAGTAATTTTTTTATTAATCTCAAATGAAATCTTGAAAGCGTGAATTGCTTTACCACGCTGTAATTATTATTTTTATTAATTTTCGATTTTTGTTTTACCCTCTTTAATTATGGGGTGACTTTATTTTATTGCACACAATTGTGTGAGATATCATTCCATATATTGGTTGAAACGTATAATTTTCATCACTACGGGTTATGGTTTTTAAAGGTTTAAGGGTTATTCACAGTTATTTACAAACGAATAAGTGGCTGATGCCTTTTAAGCATTTATTTCTTTTAATAGTTTATTTCCAGGCATCTGTTATGCTAAAACGTTATTTTACACCTGATAATGTTTCTCATAAAACTCGATGTAAAATAATCACTTTCTGCAGCCTTTCAACACAAAATAATTACCCTATCAAAGACGGAGGAAGGGTATTTCCTGAATTACCCTTAATCCAGCTAGTTAGGCTGAAAACAAAACCGTCCTAGACATAACCTATTGTTTTTTTTATTTGAAAAGCAATCACTGTCAAGACCAGCCGTTTTTCCAGAACCATTGCTTAATATTTAAGTGAAAGTCTACGGCCATTTTCCTTGTTTGAGTCCAAGGGATAAGCGATGAGCAGAGATCATGAGGTGTGAACTGTATAAGAATTGCTCAAGCAATGACGAAAAGTGGATGTGGGGTTATCAACGTACTTGGGCTCCCCGGGTTTGACGAATGAAATTAAATTGGTATTACTATAGAACACATAAGTAACATATTATTATTCCAATGGTAAGACTTCTGGATGTTAACTTAATGAAGGCCGAACAACAGTTATAGTGGCTGCTGTAGAAATAATGGCTTTGACAGAATAAATTGCTACCTTAGCAACGCTTTTTGGTGCACCTTATATTTTTGGTCAAATTCATTTGCTTCTTACAGTGCACTGACAGTTTTTAGGAGGCATGCGGCAGAAGAAGATATTCTTCTTCATCTTCTCTTTTGTCTACTGTCGAGTAGGCACTTAGATTTGATTTCTATTTTGTTTGGGCCCAATAGGTAGACATGTTGAAGATATGACACCAAGAAATTAATTTAATGGATGAATGAAGTTGGAAATTGAAACTTTTGGCTAAAAATATCTCCTCGTGCGCTTATGCCTTAAGGCTCTCGTTTATAAAGCATTCATAGGACAACCACTAACACAGGCTATGTCGCCGAACCTTACTATTAAAATGTCTTTGTGTTCATGTAAATAACGTGTTTTTATTACCTTTTACTACTGAAATGATATCTTTGATGTTTCGTTACCTATATTAGATGTTGTTAAAAAGGTGTTGGTATTAAGAAGTTTTTATATTTATGAGTATTTACATCAGCGATTGAAATAGTATATTTTACCTTAATTACATTTTGGGTATTATTTTTCAGAGGATAGGCTAATATTCTTAATTACTTTGATAATTACGCCAAGATTTTACTTATGGAAATGATTCCTTTCATCAATACAAAACAGTCTGATACTTTCAATAAGGAGTCAGAATTATCCCACAACCTACTGAAGGGCTTGTGGCTAAGGTTAAGCAACGCTTGCCGCGGTTGTTCCGTGGATGGGTGACCATCTTTTCATACCAAGAAGTCTTCGTGATTCGGTAAGCACGTGAAGCTCTTTATTCCCGGCTGTCATTCGTGGATTTTTGACAGTCGTAAAGGGTATCGTATTACCCAGAAACTGGGTTATGGAAGTCAGGGTAGGCAGTCGCTCCATGTAAAATACTGGTATTCAGCTGAATCCGGTTAGACTGGGAGCCGACCCCAACGTAATTGGGGAAAGTATAGGCAGAGTGATTGGACTAAGGTAAGTTTTCAACCAGACAAAGAATTTAGCATTGTAAGTAGAATACATTGTCATTCATGATTCTATCGATCTTAATCTAGAGTCAAATACTACGCCTCAAAGCACCAACTGGTGGGGTCCGCAAGGGCCGATGCCTACCAGGGGTGCGGGTTATTCGAAAGAGATACCGTCGCCCCTGGCACATAGGCAACTGAAGAAACACGGGTGAGTTTTAGTCAGTAAAAGTCTGACACCCGTTATTTTATGCATTCCCACCATCAAAAAAAAAAAAGCACTACCAAAGTACAACTATGAATATTTAAAGTTATTTACAAATAAAAATATACCAAATACGTTATAGATTTTATTTAATAAACGTTAAAAACGTCAGCTGTTTCGCTTCTCACGGTATAGAAGATTGTATTGACTAGGGAAAATGTATTCGTGGACAGTCGACTAGCAAAGCTAAGTAGCAACTTATTGAACGTTTACGTAAATAAATGTTAGTGATCTTAGTACTGAAGACTATTATTGTCTTGTACAATGGGATGAGTTATTATTTAAAGGTTTTTGTTTGTAAGTATCTGGTGTAGAATTTCAAGAGTGAAGGACAGTATCACCAGCCAACAGATATGCATCGGCTGACTTATCTGGCAGGTCATTTTGTTGCAATTGTTTTGTTTTGTGCCTTTTTCAGGCACTGTGTATGTGAAACAATTAAACCTCAGCCCCGTATAAATTTTCTAAATTTATACCTGTAATAATTATGGTGTATACAATAAAGAGTATTATATCTATCAATCTAATTTAAGTGTAAACTAAAACTAGTAGGATTACTGGGTTTTTTTTGAAGTACCTACATCTATCGATGTTAATTTTTGTGTGCAATATTTTACTTTCTATTGGCTTATTAATCACTTACTTTTGCTTCGCTTCGCCCGCGTTAGCCAACCTTCCTCCTATATTTTGGTGAAAACCGCCTGAAAATCCGTTCAGTAGATTTTGAGCTTATCGCGAACAGACAGACAGACAGACGCGGCGGGGTAATTTGTTTCATAATACCTAAGTAGTGTAGTGATTAATGGGATTCAAGTTCAATAAGTGACAGAGGGATCATTTATGTAAGTATGGTCTTACAGTTTAACATCAGAACATTTCCTAGCTTTTGAAGCTCCACTCATGTCTAGGTTGAGTTTTAGAACACTTTAGTATTCAATGTATCCAAAAATTTAGATCAGAATTATAATCTTACATAGTTTTTGTGTGTAGCTTGCACAGAGACACAGCCCCCAACTTCATTATCTTAGTAAGATTCACGTCACTCATTCCCAAAGCTCTACCAAGAATTTAATTATTCCACCCCATAAGACATTTAATAAAAAACCATAGGAATGTCTCATTACCATCATGCTTGTTATGTAAGCCAGATAATAAACTATTTGAAGGCAGACAGCACGTTCCACTCAAAGAGTCTGGCGGCCATTTTAATTGGAATAATGATGCCGCCATTTTGAGATCGTTTGTGAAGTGTGACTAGTTTCGTAATTAAGTTATTGTTTGATAACAATTACTGGGTAACTTATGCAATTTGTAGTTAATATTCAGAATGGTTGATGGTATGAACCCAACCATCATTGAATTTTATTCGAAATTTTTGTGCAAAAATTCGTTGATTTTAAAATTAAGATGTAAACATATTGCGAGAAAGAGATAGCGAGATGAGCTGGACTGTTTCTTAAGATTGGTCTACAATCGCAGTAGACATAGAAATGTCGAAATAGGGAAGGGACGCCTTTGACCTACTGTGGGACGACACACAAGTATATCATATGAAAAATAATAAAAGAGTAAGCATATTGCGCTTTATCCATAAATAAATTTGACGGCACGGTTGGCGCAGTGGCTAAGCGATTGACTGCTGCGCTGAGTGTCGCGGGTTCGATTCTTGCACGGAATAAATATTTGTATGACCTACAAGTAATTGTTTCGGGTCTGGCTGTTTGGGTATGTGAGTTCAAATGTTTGTAAACGCACCCACACAATACAGGAGAAAATCAGTTAGTGTGAGGCAACATTTTAAGAAAAAAAAAACACTTTATGATTAATTAATATTTTTGTCAATGAAATTCCTAACATGTCAACTGCTGCCCTTTTTAGAAAGGGACTCACTTTTAAAAACAGCAGAACGGTCATGGTTTTTCTATGACATCCACAATGCACATTATACCAACACCGTTACCAGTTTACTCACATCAAGATCCGACAAAACACACTTTTAAAATACAGTTCTCACGCCCTACATTCATATATCAAGCCAGCAAAATATATTGTACGATATATTTTCTATATTACTTCTGATGGCACGCACGGGATTCAGAAGTCGCTGAAAAAACGCTGAAACATAAGGAAACAGAGCCAACGATGTGGATATGTATACTTTAGATTATAACCATAATTTACTTTGACATTTGTGGAAATTAAATGTATTGTGGGGGTGTATTTCTGGTCTACTTCAATGTAAAGTTATGCTTGTAAATTTGGACAGGGTAGGCAGAACAGGAGGCCGGGGAAGCGGTAAGGGGGGCGGATTAATAGCGCTTATAGACAGTTTGATTTTGACGACATTATTTAATACAGACTACATAGCGAGGATTGTTTATGCTCACCTCCTTAGGAACTAAGTCCAAAGTAATATTTTCCGTGATTTTTTTTTCTTTGATTACCTACCTCATTACAATGTTATTTTTTCGAATACTGTTTTGATAATTTTTCACGTAATGTGTTTTTTTGTTTCCTATTGGTCTTATAAAAAATATTCAATTCATTTTTAAAACGAATGATCAGTTTAACGGCTTGTTGAGTCCACATTTAATTCTTAAACATTTAATTTACGAGTATTGATTGCAGTATTCCTGTTCACATCCTGTATTAACATTCATTTATTTTATTTTATGTTAATAATATTTCCACTCTTAGACATTATTAAGTTATAAATTAAGTACTTCACAACATTAATTTTCAGTATTAGAATAAATAAAACAAGTATTAATCATATTTTATTTATTTTACAGGTAAGCAAACTCATAATCTTGCAATCTTTAAGGCGAAGGGTGAGTCGATCATAAATATAATTACGTTCATTAAAGTCTTGCACATAATGTAAATTAATGCTTTACGTCGTAAATCTGCAGGGAGCCGGAGTTCGAATAATGCGATGATTCCGCAGGATTCTCACTTAAACGACGAAACAGAGTATCTCTTATTCAAATAACGTTAACATGTGGGGACATACTGTAGTTAAATTCAGCATTCATGTTGGTAGAAAACTTCGAATAAACTCCAGAAGAGTGAGTATTCGAAGCGAACATTCGAAAAATAAAAGCGCATTATATTTTATTTGCTGTCAACATAATATCGTATGCAAACTCGAAAGTACCAAATTCAAAATGTACTTATCAATGAACATTAGAATATCAACTCGCATTACATTACGGTTACAAAAAGTTGTCCGATTAAAGAACATTTTATTGAATTTGTATTCAGAACCTAACGGTATTTTTATTATGTTAAGTCTGATATTTCAATTTAATATCGATATTTCAATAACTAATTCAACATTGATATTCTTTTCAAGTTTTTCTTACGTTTGTTATTATTTTATACATTTAAGCCTCAACGGAATTTGAAACTCTTTGTCGAAACTAAGCGTTTATTAATTACATAGAAATCGATCTGAAAATAATTTGATTATAATGATAGTCTATCAAACTTTCTATGTAATAAAGAGCCATCAATAAATCAATATTTTAATAGACGCTAAGAAAGCTCCAAACTCCAAGAAAGCCTCTTATGAACGAAAGATCGAGTAGCGTTAAGCTAAATAAACTTTTTCGCAGCATATTGCCGCCTTAAGACTACGATAAAATCCAGGAGCTACAGCTTATTCCAAGGGTCTGTGACTTGTTCCAGACAATCTTTAAACATATTGTGTCCAATTTTCGTTCTTATCATAGATAACATTATATCAGGCCTGTACCCCGAAGGGTAACGCAGATGTGTACCGTCTACAGTTCTCCCACATTTCGCCAATAAGTTTTAAGTCCTATGTAATTGGCATCAACCGGGCACAAATTCAGGCTCAGTCCTTCTTCTTTGTTAAGGCAGTGCTAACACGGCTCGTTCAGAAAATAGATTTACAAATTCGGCTTCCTAGCATAAAAACTTCGTTCCCTATAAATCAGTGAAAGCACAAAGCCTTTAGAAAACAGTCTTAAGTGTACAGCGACACCAACAAAACAGTTCTTTCAATAGCTCCCTCACTTCGCCAACTCTATGTCCCGCCGGCAAAACCACGCGTTCTAAGATTTTAATTTGGCCAGGACTGAAGCCTAGTCGTTTTAATCAGGAGGCGAAGTACCACGGGGCTTGTTTAAATTTTCTATTAAATCCGTGAGACGAGTAGGGGAGACAAAAGCGACGTATCTCCGATCTATTAATAAGGCAGTTTAATTTGGAAAGCGGTAGGTGTAGCGACAACGTAAAAGGCGAACGAAATCATTGTTTTAATGAAAATTGAGATCGGGTTTTTGTGTGCGAAAATTTTGCGTTCGTATCGCTTGGGAGCAGGGTTCTTGTGTTATTTTTGTTATAATAGGCGTATTTTCGGTTAATATTGCTGAAGAATAGGCTATTTGTGTAATGTTGTGTATAACTTTTGCATTTTTGTGTTTTTTTATAGTAATGGGCTGATTTATAAGCCTCTGTGAATGTAAGTATTACACACAAATGGTCTAGTTATTGAGACGAGAAAATAAAAATTCTTTTCTCAAGGTTTAACTAAATAAACATTTCACTAAGAAGCCACATTCAAGCAATATTTACCAAAAGATTGCCAATCAGCGAAATAAACCCAAGAAAGACAAAAATCGAGAATAACAGTATATTCAGTGATAACAAGGCTATACATTATTCACACATCACTCCAAGAATCAGGTCTAAAAGCTCTCAAACCAACGAGCCATCATAAAGTAACACATTTCACATATTTTTCGTGTATCAAAACTAATGAGAGTTATTTGGAAAATTTATTTTTGATGTGTGTATTGTATTTTTTCGCAGAATTTCGCCTTTCGCAAACATTTTGTTACAGATGAGTGCCTTCTTGTAGTCCTCTTAAATATCCCGACGGCGACATCTTGAAATACGAAGCATTTTTTTTGTATTTGTGTAATGAAAATATACTTGCTTGAAGTAACCTGATAGTTAAATGTTTCTGTGTATTTCTACATTACTATGATTCTCAGGATATTAACTTAATAAAGTATTTTTATTTCTTAGTAAACATTGTTCTATTCCCTAGAAATAACCCACAGGCAATCATAAAAATATGTGTTACTTCCAAGAATTTATCGAGAAAAAAAAGTCCCTCAACATTTTCATTCACATTTTTTTACAATTTTAATTAAGATCTTCGTTGAGTATTTTGCTGATCGTACTTCTCGCTGTGACAGTTTCGTACACCAGCCAGATTAATGGTTATATTTAAATTCCCGTGTATTTTATGTTACTTTTTACTGTATTTCAGTCAATTTCTTTATTCAGCTTTTTCCTGCATTGTATTTTATTTTTTTCTTTCACTGCATTTGATGTTCCAATTACAGTGGAGCTTGTTATAGAATTGTTTTTATTCAAAGTGAGATTATTCGAAGCGAAATTAATTGAACTTGTAATAATATTGGTTACTGTAAATTTTCCCGGAAATGTAGAAAGTTACTTTAAATGTTAAATCTGGAACTATTGAGTTAAACTTATTTCAATACCAGATTAGATGCCATTTTCTATGCAAACAAAACAGAAATTATGTAACAAAAAGCCATCTCAATTCACTGAAAAACAGGAAAAGAATTTACCTTAACAGCTTCAATACATATTAGACTACATTTAAAAACAAAAGACAACAGAATCAGGAAGAAACAAAAAAAACCTTTTTATTCCCGACCTTTTCCCACGAAAATTCGCTTCATCTACTCCTGAGGTGTTATCGAAGGAACCGAAAGCCTTTCAAAATTCCACTTTCAATAAATAGGGAACCTCTTTGTTGTACACTCAAATCACACCTTTCAATTTCCAACTCAGCCTGTGGTTGTCGAACGGAATTAATTTTAATTACTACCTACCAACTCTCCCTCTTCTTGTCTTCTGCGAGACAATGTTTTGTATCGAATCGAGATTTGAATCTCGAATTGTGGGTAGATGCGTTTTTGTTTTAGTGGTTGGCTGTCAGTTGGATTATTTGTAGATAGATATGTGCAGTTTTTTAGTGTTGTATTAATATTAAGGTTTGTACACAGATTACAGACCAGATTTATGTAATACTAGACCCCGGCTTCGCCGCGTGGAAGTCGGAAATTATCCCGCGGGAACGTACTACCGGGATAAAAAGTATCCTATGTGTTAATCTAGGTTATAATCTATCTGTATGCCAAATTTCATCCAAATCCATTTAGAAGTTTTTCCGTGAAAGAGTAACAAACATCCGTACATACAAACTTTCGCGTTTAAAATAGATAAGTAAGGATGTGTCAGCGTAAAAGCATTTACAGGTACAAAATCCTTTAAATTACTTTCCTTTTTCCGAATTAACAAATTAATTTATTGAGTACTGCCTCGTAGGTATAGTGGTCGCAAGCGGTACTGCTGAGCAATGGAGTCCTGGATTCGATTCCCAGATCGGGCTAAGTGTGATTGGATTTATCCATCGAGTCTAGATTTGTGCCCGGTTTATGACAACATATCTGGCAAAAAGTAGGTGTACTAAGCATACACATCTCTGTTTAAACCTTCGGGAATTACAGGCGCGATTTTGAAGTATTCCCGTTTGAGCACCTACGTATTGAGGACCATATTATTATCACCGCGCAAATGTTTCCGTTTTTTTTTTATTGAGCATAGAAATGAGACATTTAGAGTGTTGTAGGCAATGTGCTTATAGTTCTATTGCCAATAAAACAGAACGTAAAGCAATAAAATCTACAAATTACTCACTTCAACCACTAATATCCACATTACCCGGTCAATCCGGACATTACCCAAAAACCTACAATAATTCTAATCTCCGTCGTAAGTCACAATCGCCTGCTGTACGCAATCTTAAGAATCATAAATCATACGTTTCTTTAAGTTATATGTACTCACTATTTATATACATATAACTGTGTTAGTTGGTAATCTCTGTATAAGCGAGTAGGAAACACGCCAAAGGCACATTAATATTATAACTTAGTAAAGTATAATTGAGTTTGGTGTTTTTGATAAGCGACAGCGATTTTTGTCTGTAAAATGTACAGACGCGGTCTTGATGACAGAGAGGCGATTACCGTATTTTTAAAGCGTTCGCATTCTATTTTCAAACTAAATGCGTCTAATTTACGTACATTTTTGACAAGTGTCTGACATCATGCCACAACTAAGATGAGTTTGATGACAGTTTTTCAATACAAGAGTTGGCCTTCAGGTATTTGGTTGAAAGCTACAGTATGTACGGTAAATTGGCAGCTAAATTATGGCCTGCGCCCACTGGCGACACGGTACGGCAAGAGCTTTTATGCGTGGAATAGGACTTAGTTTAGTTTACTAATATTGAAATTTCAACTTTAGAGTGTATGACAATAAATTTGAAATTTTAATAAAAAATCATCATAGGTAGGAACAAACACAAAGCTGCGGGATGCTTAGACATTGAAATTGAAATTTTATTTTTATACTGGTAAGTTAAATTTCTATTCGTCGCAAAATCTTCAATTATATACCTACATACCTACTTGCGTGGGTAAAAAAATACCCGCTGTTCTTTCATACATTAGGACTAAGCCTAATCACGATTACATAAGAAATCTCTGAAAAACTAAATCGATGTATAGACGATAGTGAAATCTAATTTATGCAAAGCGTAATTTTCATTTCGTTTTCTTTTCTTCCAAGAATTTTTATTTAACTTTATCGCTACTTAAAAAGTTAATGGCTAAAAAAAATTATAAATTACATTAGTCGTAAAAAAATCTTTTCATAGTAAGTAATTATTATAACTGAAACATTTAGAATTAACTTTTCCGTATTTTGTCAGCTTTTGGTAATTCAAACTCAAAGCATTTATTTCAAATAAACCATTTACAGGCACTTTTGAATTGTCAAGGTCGGTGAGATAGAAAGATGAAGCTAGTTGCCCATTCCAAAACGTAGATCTCTATGGAGAAGAACGGGCAAGAAACTCCATGGACACTCTTTTTAATCATGTTAAGTATTACAAAAACTTGGGAACATTATTCTTGTTGCTTCTATAGGTATGTGAGAAGAATGTAAAAAAAAAAACAATTCTAAATATAAGATTTAAAATTAGCCATGGAAGTTAGGAGATGACCAGTCTCAACTGACGGCGCCCGTTCACGAACTTAACTAACTAAATACAGGGTGCTAGGGGACATCGAAGCGAAAACTGAAAACATGAATTCAGCACATCACGATTCATGCCCTAGCGTAGAAACATTTCAATAAGTATCACAAAAAAAAAAATCCGCTGAGTCATAGAAAAGTGCAACCTACGCGATCAAAATCTATGTGGAGCTAGTTTAAAAAAAATAAATAATTTACGATACATTTCAACAGTGAGGAGTACTGAATCCTTAGAAGCAGGTTGTGCGTTAATGTCCCTGCCACATTGTATAAGCTAGACGCAATATTTCTTAAACCTATCTACATTAAAAGAGGAAACATCTAAGTAATAATAACATCACCTAGATCTATCCCAATTGCCCGAGGCAATTTCCTGGGCAATCCTCAACGGATTTCCTAGAATAAAATCTCAGATAAAAAGGACTCATTTCTACTGTATCCTTGTCTATTTTTAGATCGAAACCCGTCTCTATAAACTCCTTAAACATCTTAAAAATCACACCTTTTCTGCCTGAAAGGTGAAGCAAATACTCCTACATTTCGGCAATTAATCAATTACTTATCTAATGACTATGGGATTTAGGTCCCAAATCCTTTGTAATGCCTATTTCCGGGTTGTTCCCATCAGAAACACTACATTTTTTATTGTATTCCGGATTAGAAACAAAATTCTCAAAATAAGTCTAAACTCACGACCCATTTAAATTAGCATTACATAAGTCTAAGCGTTAGTATGTGCCCGGAAATTATGAATTCAAACCTTTTACCCCGGGATTCTAACTAAATACATTAGCTATTTAGGAGCCGACTTAACCCTTGCACTGGCGAGCTGTCTGGTTAATTTGGCATGAAAACACGCAAACAGGCCCTACAGAGAGGGTTGAGTCACTAGATCGGGCTTCGGACATCTGGAGGAAGATATTGTGAGCGCAGTTCTGAAGGCAAAGAATTGCTTCAAAAAAAAAAACACTTGCCTATTCAGAAATGGTTATTTTTGAAATTTCAACGTTATATTTTGGTGTAGGTATTTGTCTTCCACTAACTTTTTAGAAAATAATCCTTTTGCAGTCCCGCCAAATTTATGTGTTTGTTAGTGATGTCAAAATCACAGCTTCAACAAAAAAACATTTTTTTTTTGTCTGTCTGTTTGTTCCGGCTAGTCTTCGAAACGGCTCGACCGATTTTCACTGGCAGATAGCTGATTGTTGATGAGCTTAGGCTATTATTTTACAATAAAAAAAAAATGATTTCCCCGCAAAAATAAAAACCCAAGAAATCCAATTTGTTTTCCCACATGCACGCGAACGAAGTCACAGCCACAGCTATTGTTATTTAAAACTGTATTTATAAAGGCAAAAAGAAAACGGGTACCTTTTTACATCAATCAAAAACATCGCAATTTTTGTCTTATATTTACTTCGTATTTACAATCTAAGCACTCATGCGCGTAAGTTAACAGGACAAGACAATTGACCTTATTTTCCTGTCACTTTCCAACCGCCAACCTTTTTCCATAAGGAAAATCACGCGAAGATAACGTTCCCTGCATAATATGGGACACGTATCTTATTCGCAGTGGCGTTTCTAGTGGACCATTACTCTCGGAGGGAACACTAAATATGTTGATTCGGCTATTTATTCTTAGTTGCTTCTAACCATCTGCTTTTGTTTTACTAACGAGGAACCTCTTTGTTTTGGTACCACTATATTAAACTAAGGAAACAGATAGTTTTGGGTTAGTCATTAGTCTAGAACTCGTTGGATCTGAAAGTCTAAACTCGGGTTTGTTTTTTGTAAACCATTTCGCGTTAATAAGCGAATCTCTATTTCATCTCAGTTTATCACAGTCCACTGCTAAAACCTGCTCAGCTGGAGATTCACAGATGATTCCGCCCTGGAGTGTAAATGTGGTGCTGTCCCACAAACAATGGGGCACTTAATATCTTGTCCAGCGTGTCCTGTTGTCTGCACGCTACAGAAGTTGATGGACCCTGCCTGAAAGTGCCAAGCTCGTAGCCAAATTCTGGGCTGCATTTAGATTGCTATTGCTATGAAGAAGAAGTTTAAGTGTAGAACATTCAATTTCTTTTTAATTTGGTTTCGATATTCAAACACTCACTGACGTTCTTTATTTGAAGTTTTAACAGGTTAGTGGTTAGCGCATCATTTTATTGCTAACCATTACATTCACTTAAGCATTCAGGGTTACACCCCTGATTATTATTTATGATATTTCGGGATCCCTTAGCTTAATCTCCCCTTTCATCAATATGGTCCTCTATAGCCATACCAAGCCATCCATCATCACCAACTTTTAATTTGACATTACCAACTCATATCGGAATTATGAGCGGCCATTTTGATGAACCATTTGTTAATAAAATGGCTGAATTCGAAACACTATTAATACATCAAATAGTTTCCGATGCAGACGTTACGGACTCATGTATTGATGGCAGCTATTAATATTAAAAATTTTGGTTAACACAGTTCGTAGTGAATGGATTGCCGTTCATAAAACTGATATAATTTTGATGGAGTTTTTTCGTTTGTATTGCTTTTGTTTCGTGTTTTGTTGAGCTTTAACTTAAACAATATATTTTTGTTGGAGCACGAAAGTCTTTGTCTGATTGTTTTCGTCTTTTTTCCAAAAATACATGTCATTATATCTGCCATGTTTGGAAAACTGAAGCTATAAAAGTGGTCTAGAATGTAGCTGGCATACTGCATTACTTACATTATAGTAAAAAAAATGAGAGTGTTTATCAATGATGACAATATAGCTTCTATTTCCAGCAAATACTCAGACTACTTGGTGGATGGTAACAGAAGCAATGTCAGCTTGTACATGTCCACTTGAACGACTAAAACAGTTAACAAAACCATGAATAAATTAACAGACATTGAAAACGCATGTCCACAAATTAATTCTTGCACAACATATAAGGAAACTTGAGAAAACCCACGCGAATGTAATAAATTGTGACCGAGCATAACTGGCGCCACCTGACGTATCGAAAATGAACTACTGGAGCTACGTGCAACCAGTAGTTAAGTCACCAGTGATTAACATGCTGGGACTGAGTAATGCCTTGTAGACCCGGAAGGCAACGAAAGGTAATGCTTACATTAGAATAACTTTACAAAGGGAAACTATTGAGATGTCATTTTAATCTTGTGTTGTAATGCACTAGCAATAATCATATGTTTAAGAGTCATAATCATAAATATAGGAGTAACTGCCAGTGGTGTGGGTTGTTAGAAAGAGATACCGTGGCCTCTGGCACACAGACAACTGAAGGAACACGGGTGGGTTTCAGTCAGTAAAAGTCTGATACGCTCTCCCCCTCCATCCAGAGCAGGAGAAGTTATTTGATGATTTCCCACCAAAACAAAAAAACAGGAGTAAGGATAGCTGTAGACAATTTCTGTTTATCCATAAGAGACAAAAAGCATGATGTTTAAATTAATGTATTAGAGCCAGAAGGCTCTCAGTCAGATCATGATATCGATTAAGACGAAACTGGAACACCGGTATTTAACCTATCCGATTCATACTTGAATGACTTCAGAGTTCAAAGAGGAGGCTCAATCCTGAGTCTATAATCTTGATTTAGACCTGAAATAGATCGACTATATCAAATACTTTATCGACTACAGACATTAAAATATAAAGCGTATCAAATTACATTCAGAAACTCTAAATCATAAAAGAATATTAGACAACATTTTAGATTTAGTTATTCCTTACACGGAAAATGTTACCGTTCTACATTGTACGCCAAATCAAAAGAAATATCTAGAAATAACACACCTCGCAAACGCCAAAAGGCGAAAATAGCTAAATTGAATTTCCACATATCCAAATCGTATAATGTCATTATTTTACCAATGGTAGCTCTTAACTCGAGAAATTCAAGTCTATATTTGCCAGTATTGAATTTACTTGCAATCCGTATAGTAGCGTTCTGAAGTGCACTCTGATTTAGGAATATATCTTTGGAGGTGGTATCATGGTTGTAGTATTTTTTATTATTTATAAAACACTATCAGTACATTTAAATATAGTGTTTTTCATCATCATCATCAGCCTACAGCACTCTACTGCAAGACATAGGCCTCTACAATGGCACGCAATTCAGTTGGCTTCTCGGCAACTCTCATTCAGCTGCTACCAACCAACCCCAGAACAGTGTCTTTATTTTCTCTTATTATTCTTTTAGCTTTCAATAGTCTTTAGAAAAACATCTTAAAATAAGTTTCCGTGTTTACCTATTGCTTAATTTGATGTAGTAATAAATATCACCACAAGTAACTGAATTTTTAGCTCTTCATTTCATTCGTGAATAGATTAACAATAAATGTCATTAAAATATCCATAGCCCTCATTTGTTCTGTTAGCAACAATTACATCAAAATATTTAAAACCCCCAAAATTAAAACGTCGTGGCCAATAGATTACAAAAGATTTCATGTCCAAATCGAATTTGCTTTCCAATCCAAAATTTCGACCGCCTTATCCATCATCCAAGATTTATTTTAAGTGGTGTAAGGGGTTCAAATGTCTTACCTATTGATTTTGTGGAAATAGCGGCACGTCTCGACGATTCACGGGCATTGCCGAGGGAATACCATTCGTTGGAAAAGAGAAGCCTTGGCGCGACTTGGCTTGTCTTTTTAACGTGTCAAGATCTATGTTAGTGTCTAATGTTTTTAGGATTTCTGGTGGTTTGTGTGTGAAATACGTATTTTTCGGTGGATAGAGAATAGGTAATAAAAACGCCGATTTCAGTAGCTTTAGAATCGTAGTATGTTTGAAGACGAGCAAGATAAACTATACGACGACTAAACCATTTTAAGCAAAGAACCCAAACATTTTAGCTAGGCACTAGGAATTTGCTGGGCATCGCATAACAAACACAAAATGATCTCTGCTCTTAAATATTTCCTCTCGAAACTCTCTCAATGTCGGTAGAATTTACCAATTCAAAACTCGATACGATTGTATGTAGGAACAGAGCCCCTATTTTATTTTTACTGCCTTGTGTATCGGCTGAAGCTTTACTTAGAGCTATATTTTAGTTTCTACTGCTCAATTTCCCTATATATGAGTTCCTGTTGCATTTTACAAAGATTTCCCTATGTATTATTTAAATGTATGAAGTAATATTGTAGGCAGGCTTTTCTAAACATTCTCATAAACATCTTCTTCTTTACCTTGAAGGTTTTTGTCTTTTGTGTGCTCAGAAATAGATATTTCTATCGGTCTCCGTAGTTTATCTAGAAGCTGCTTAAGTAATATATTAATAAGATTAGTAGAAGCATCGAGATTGCCAATAACATTAATGAAATTACCAATGTGTGTACTTACCAAGCGCGCTGATTTTAGCAATAACTTCCAACGGGCGATATTGTTTGCGGAAAATATCTACTTCAGCATTGAACATTTATGACTGGATATGATATGCATACGATTAACCTACAATCCAATTTCATAGCACCACGAATGCAAAAGAGCATAGTTTATTAGATTTTTGTACTAGAACGATAAAAAATTGAGTTTTAGAGGGGAATTGCAGACAAAAGCAGTGGTTGATAAAAATGTTGCTAGCTCAATGGCATGTGAAAATTTTGTTGTATGTAAAGTTCGCCACGATTCTTGTTCTAAACTGGTGACCCAGTTTTGACAACGTTGTCTGGTTCGACCGTCGCTAGTTGCCTTTTTTGGATGAGTAGAACAATTGGTGCTACATGTTTTCACCCTGGATATTGGATGAAATTGTTTCTGAGGTGACATCTATTAAAAGTTCGGAGCGTAAACATGTTATAAAAGCTGTCTGCTTCTGTATTTTCATATTAAAATTCTCTCTACGGAATCTAATTTAGTCGTAAGCTTTTACCTACTAGTTTTTTTAGCATAGCTAGTATTTTGCCCTAAGATATGAACACAAAAAAAAACAGAAATTACAAAAACAGTGACAACAGAATCACTCCACAAAACTTCACAACTAGAAGCAAACGAAGCAGAAAATAGCTATCTGGAAGTCTTCAAGACAATACTAATAACCCGATTCCCAGACCATAAACTTGTTTTCGAGAATATCAAACATCAGGCTCTCAGACAGATCAACGCACTTGGCAAGGTCCCTTGAGGCACACCCGCATTCTATCACCCGACGAATTAACTCGCTTTCTGTTTCAAGTATTTGATTGTATTAAGGACTTATTTGCGCTGTTTTAAAGTTGTAATTTCATTTCTTTAGCGTGGTATTGCTTTGCAAAAGTTTTACTATGTTACAAAGATTTAGAAGATAATTTTGGAACTAGGGTTTTGCTAGCACGCAAAGCTCATTTGCAAAACCAAACTTTGCATGAGCAAAAAGTTGCAAACTCTCCATATATTTATGTTATTCACCTTGAAAACCATCCCAAAGAAATGGGACTGCTTTCTGAACGAATAAACCCCAACATAAATAATAATGATAATAATAAGCTCACTTCTAATCTGTAACAACCTACCAACTTTCAAACGTCAACCACATCCAGTAATCCTATCGCCGGGATCACTGCCAGGATACTCCTGGGGTCAGTTAACAATAGACCACGGGGTTTCCATGGCTGTTTTGTTAAGACCCGCATGCAAGGAGTAGGGGGATTTACAACCGCTGTTCGGGTTACGGGTTCAGATATTTATGGTTGAAAACTGAGATTAAATTGCCTGTCTTGGTTGATAGTTTGTCAATCCGCCTGAGAAAGATTTATTTGTCATATTGAAACCATAATGTGGTTTTTTTTTAATTGAAAGTCTATATACGTTTTTGTTGGATAAAATGGAATTCGCAACTTTAAATTCATTCTGCTAATGACTCAACGAGTTTGAGGCAAATTATTTCTAAATTATATGTAAGTAGGTTAATAAATCTTTCCTATAATCAATCATCTAGGTTTCTGTCACAACTTTAACTTCAAAATGGCGTCGTTACTGAAATCTACTTAAATCTGCAATTTCATATACCTAAATGATAACTATAATGACATTCATATTATCAACGGTAATGGATTTTGTTTCTTCAATTTGAAAGTTCTCGTTGCGTTATCATTTATTAAAACGTTAATGTTGACGAAGATGTGATGTGCTGTTAATAAAATAACGAAATGCTGCCTATATTTAGAAATATATATAATCTGTATGAAGCATTCTTTATGCGTAAGTATATGCTATATCAAATACTATCACTTATAAATACCGATCCTTGCGACAGAAATTATAACGTAATTTAAGCTAGTTTCCTTTTAAATCTGATACAGGAATAACGTCGGATGATACAGATACCGATTTCTACATAATTTATATCTCCATAGCTTGTATTTCTCCAATGGCTCGTAAAGGTAAGGGTTATTAGGCTTCCGCCAGCAAAACGAGTATCTAAGTATATCTTATGAGACAGAAATTGCTTGAATAAGGATATATTTAATTTTATGAAGCTTTAAAATTCTTATTGGCATTGATCCTTTTCATTTCTCGTATATTTAGTCTTGATAACAGGACAGTTGTATCTTTCGCCATTATACACTTTTCCTTTTAAAATACAACTTTATTATTATGATCTTCTTAAACAACATTTCCTGACCTATTGATTGTTAAATGTTCCAAAATATTTCTTTATCTTTTATTTCTTAAAAAAACTTCGTCCTTATCAACGAACAGCCGAAACTACGGGGAACGTGAAATTTTGAACACAGCTTCCTTTTTAATGTAGGACACAACAAATAATGGGTTTTTAGAAATTCGACCTAAAGGGAGATTTTGTTTGTATGAAAAATCTTATTCCTTGAATTAATAAATTTGAAACTTGGCACGAATACTTTTTTTTTTCAACTATCTGCTAAAGGCGGATTAGTGTGTTAAAGGGTATAAAAGTTTGTATGCATGAATTTCAACGCGTGGTCCGGTTAACTCGAAAACCATTTATCATTTTACAAAGGAAAATACGAAATCTACTCGGACGAAGTGCTAGTATTTATAGGACTATGTTTTCAAGATATAACCATCCCAGTAGACAACAAAAAAAGCGCGTAATACGACAATAACAAATGCGCATTGGACAAACCAGTATCCAACAAAGCACAATGAAAGAAAACTCACATCGTACGTACGAAAGCAAAAGAATGAAACCACCACACTGCATACCACCGGCTCGTTCCAAATTATAAGGTACAACCAATTAGTTCGACGGTACCATTAGAACATAAACTTGCTGAGATTGTGGTTCTACTTAATAGCTTTAAGTATAAGGGAACGCAGCCATTGAGCGAACTCGACGGGAATTACACTAATATTAACAGCTCCTTAACTTGCTTAGATCAGTTTACTACACCATAATAAGACGGTTTAGCAAAAATTGCCCGTGAAAAGTACTTTAACCTGTTAGTATGTTAGAAGTTAATATGAGTTTGTGGTTCTTCTTTGGTTCTCGTTCGCGTTCGTGCGGAAATCTCAAGGATTTTATATTTAAATATGGAGTGTGTTCATCATCTATTTTACTATGTCGACTGAGCTTACAGACTAAATCTGCATTACACTATACAACATAAACTAAATTTACATAATGTTTCCGAGGCATCTTAATACCTCTTAATGAGGGAACCGATATAAACAACTATTAGCATCTGCTAAATGAAATCGTTTATCAGAATTTACCGTTTCCCAATACAAGCCAGCCCCTAAATGTTTGGCTATTTCAAATCAGATACCGGCGCGAACCAGTTCGGGTCGGACGAAACTGGATCACAACCGGGACGGACTGGTCGAAACCAGATTAATCCGGCAAAGTTCCTCGCATGGTTTCGCTGATTTAGAAACTTGTTTGTTCCTTGAGACGGCCGCAGAGGGTCCTATAGAGTTTCTCTTCAAGTTTAATGGAAACTAATTCTAGATAACGTCGTCCTTTTGTATCTAGCTTTATCAGATGTCTGTAGGTAAATATTTTGGTAACTTCGGGAATTCTTGTACCCTTTCAATTTGATTATTATGACTGGCTGGGTTCAAGGCCTTATAATTCTAATATAACTAAAGTTGTTTTGATAAGACGCTGTTAGATTTGATAATATTGCTTTACCGAGAAATAAGGAACATTATTATAAAACTAGATTCCTAGAAAAAATATTATTGAGATAATGTTATTAAAATTTTTCGAGGAAAAATGTTTTGTGTTTATTTGTTAAACGAGGCACTTTCCGGGCAGTTATTGGTATTCCACATTTGTGGGTAGGTAGGAATCTGCTGGATGCAAGTAGCACAAAACCGGTCGAAGTGGCGATGCTTGAAGGAGGCCTATCTATGTCCAGCAGTGGACGTCTTTCGTCTGAAATGATAATGATGTTGGTCTCACATAGTTTCTTAATGTCACAGTCTAAATAGGAAAATCTTTCATGAATATTACAAGCGTAGTGTGGGATGCTCCTCAGCTAGATGGACTGACGACCTTAAAAAGGTGGCTGGGCCGGACTGGATGCGGTGGAGGATAGAGTGGCACAGCCTAGGAGAGGCCTATGACCAGCAGTGAACTGCACTAGGCTGACTTAAGCGATTGACTGCTGCGCTGCGTGTCGCGGGTGCGATTCCCGCACGGAACAAATATTTGTATGACCTACAAGTAGTTGTTCTGGGTCTGGCTGTATATGTATGTGAGTTTTAAATGTTTTTAAACGCACCCACAATACAGGAGAAATTCCTAGTGTGGGGCAACATTAAAAAAAAAAAGAAGAAGTACAAGAATTTTACCTTACGTAAGTGCTATAACAACAATAACTAGAGTAATCTAAGCCTTGTATTATTTACCATCACAAACATCCAACTTCAGGAAACACAACTACTGAAATATTTTGAAATAAACTGAAATATACAAAGTTGTATGAAAACAGGATCTTGCACTGAATGGACAGTAAACATCCGTGGTACTTCAAAAGACTTTGCGAGTACAGTCAGCACAATAAACAAGAGACATAATATACCCGCTGCGCAACTTCTGTCCGCAACTTGTTTATGCGTCTTAGTTAGCTTTAAATACTGTATCGCCGGTTTTAAATTATATATTTATGTGTTTGAAAAGAAGCTGTGTTGCGTGATCGGGAGTCTTTAGTGGTGCTAAAGGTATTTTGTTTTTGTGTACAAGTTTGTATGATTTAATTCTTGTCGTTTCAAATTAGTTATGTTCATTTGATGTTTTGTATTTGTGTCATGGCGATTGGAATGAAAGGATGCCATTAGTTTTAACTGTTCAGATTGTTAATCATAATCGAGATTTAATCGCAGGATACGTAAAGAATTGATATTTTTTTACATTAATTGGGAAAGATTTATTAATCTTTGACTATAATATGAAAATTGTGCTAGGCAATAGATTCTGGTTTATTTCTCACATATCTCTCTAACTGACATTTGTAACACAACAATTCTTACTTATACATTAATTAAATTAAAACCACCTCTTACCTTCCCACAAAATTCGTGTCATTTTCACGAGTGATGCGGTAAGAAGTATCTGCGCCTGACTATACAGTATTGTACAAAATTCTCCGTGCTCAAATTTAACCAGGGAGATACACTTGGTTTCAGTTTGTCTTTTTCGTTTTCCTAGTATTGTTTGTTACAACAAGATTTTAATGTCTTTTCAACCCGAACGAGTTTTGAGTTTGTTATTATATTTGCGGTAAGTTGTATGTTCATTTTCGTATTTTTGGAATAATAAATATACTTTTGATTTTGAATGACGATGACCCGTTCACCTGCCCTTCAAAACGTAGGTACCGTTGTTACTTTTTAATCTGAGTTTTCAACTTCTTCATTAATTTCAGCTTGAAAGGTTTCTTTTGGCAAAAAAAATCTCATTACTAGACTGTTTATAATTCAATTAAATACTACTATAGAGCAGTGGCGTGCAGTCCATAAAGACAGAAATACACTGCCTACCCTACCTAAATCAGATAAATATGTACAACTAATATTATTTTATCAATAAACAAAAAATCTTTATTCATAAATCAGCGCCACCTGTCGAGCGTTGGTCGTATCATTGGTATCATCGATACAATACACGTTCCTTCGTACAATTTGACGTAACTTCGCATTGCGATGCACTAGCGCCGCTGAGTGACTCGGGAGAGACACGAACTATTCGCGTCTTGATGTTTATATGTGTGCTCTCGTGGTCATGCAGTTTATTTGGTGTGCGTTCCTACACATACGTGGCACACAATGTGACGAATAACGCACACAACGGTGCAGGGTAGTCACTGGCTTTTTACGATTTTTTACTCAACGACGAATTACGAAACTTACCGAAGTATTCCGAAAAAAGTTGGCTATGCGACTATTTTAAAAAGTAGCATTTTTTCATTGAATTGTCGCTACTTATACAACTCAAATCAAATCAAATCAAAATATTTTATTTCACATAAGCCTGCATGGGCACTTATGAAACTATAATTACTTACCTTTTTGTCGTATTATTTTTATATTCCGATTTCCGACGCCATTGTTTGTTTTGATTTTTTAATTTGGTTGTGAGCTAGGATAGCATGTATTTAAGATTTTAACGTTGATAATAGTGTGAAAAATAGATAACATTCACTGTGAAAGTTGTTAAGGCGGTTTGTGTTTAGAGAAAATAAAAAAATATGCATTTTAAAAGCTATATATTTCGGTGAAAAAAAAAGCAAGTGATCGTGAACGTAGGTAATTGTACACCGGATTTGCAATTAATTCTAACTAAAGGTAAAGTCAACCGTAAATACAATACAAAACAATGTGATTCTTAATTGTCTCACAGTTACACGTTGCATGCTGTATAGGTATACAGCATGCAACGTGTAACTGTGAGACATTAAAAAAAAATCTGAATGACCGATTGCTGTAGGTACAGCAATCGGTCATTCAAATTTTTTTTTTGGCTTTTTTTAAATTTCTGCCTACCCTGTCTAAAATCTCTGAGCACGCCACTGCTATAGAGTGCTTGTAATTTGAATTACGTTAGTTTCAAAGACAAACTTAATTCCTAACATTAGACAAGTCAACCAAATTACTTCGTTTCAGATCATAATTCACTTCACCATCATGTGTTATGAAAACTTCACCAAAATTTCAAGACTTCACAAATATAAATCACGATTCAAAAGCAACAGAGTTTATACACTCGAACGCACTTACGAGCTAGAGAAATCGTCCACCCGTAAATTAATACATCACTGTGTACTACTAATTAGCTGTGTAATCTTCAAAGGGGCCGCTGTGTACTATAGTACACCGGTTTGTGTACACAAATTGTGTGTACAGGTATGTTTAGATGACAGAATGTGTTTAAATTGCAAGTGAGATTTATATATGAGTAATTTTGGTTGAAGAATTGATTTGGGTGTGTAGTGGTTTTGGCTGTGACATTTCAGTTTGAGGTTTTCGTTTGCAGATGTTGTTTTAAAGGTTAGGCTATTGTACCTAACTCAAATCAATCTAGCATTAGCATCGCATTTATTTCAATCAATCGAGCTTTTGCTTGCAGCTTCGCTCGCGTTAAAGTCTAAAATGATCCCACGGAAACATACAGCCGGGATAAAAAGTATCCTATGTGTTAATCCGGGTTATGAGCTATCTGTGTGTCAAATTTCATTCAAATCCGTTCTGCTGTTTTTCCGTGATTGAGTAAGAAACATCCAACAAACATTCTAGAAACAGTTGGTCGAGTCGCTATGCAATAGCAATCAGATGAGCCAACCCCTTTCAATTCAACCAATACCATGATGTTTAATTAAATATTCTTGACTGCAATATTTATGAAAGTCGATTGAAAAGTAAATAACATTTTACTCAAGTGTATTGAATTGAATCGTACTATCATTGGCTTCATTTGATTCACATTGAAGCCAAATTTTGAGTGAAATTAAGAATTTTTATCAGTCTGAAATACTTTTTATATACAACAAAAGTATAAATAAATGTGTAAAACGGTATAAAATTACAGATTGATTAAAGATTTACACATAATTGTGTATTTAATAAAGACTAAAGATGCGTTACAAACATATTAAATTACGTAGAGGTTAGCGCACCGATATATAGCCAGTATAGAAAAATAATAACTGCATTAAAATCCACTTACACCTGTCACTCATACAACATTTACCCACTTTAAAAATCATCTTTTAAACACATGTTACGCCTTAAATTAAACCAAATTATATATTACGTGACCCAGGACCCGTGCTCAGGATGCCTCCCTGCGAGACACCCGCAAACCGCGAGCCCCTGCACCCTCCTTGACTTCCGTTTCCACTGCGGTTGTAAGAAACATTCTCTTGGAATTGGATTACAGTCGCCAGAGGAATATACAGGATGTTTGGAAGCGAGAAACCAACGAATAACATTAATGACAGTGTCATTTGCATGTGTTACAATGGTAACAAGGCCATTTGTTGTATTGGATAACGTCTTTAATTCTTTTAAGTGTTCTCAAGGTGATTTTAAGGTTGAAATTGCATTGCACGTAGTGCTCGTTTGGTTTCTAATAAAGCATTTTATCTATGATAAAGATATTTGTTTAGCTTTACACAACATTTTAAAATAATGGTACCTGCCTCTTAACTATCAATGGGTATACTTGCTAAATGATTAATGTGTCAATATTTGTAAAAAATCGATATTGTTTGATTTATTACGATTACTACATAACAACTAAGTTGTGCTAAGACGTTTTTGATTTATCACTACATTTTTATAAAACTAAGTCCCCACCGCGTCTATCTGTCTGTCTTTTTGTACGCGATAAACTCAAAAACTACCGCACGGATTTCCATACGAATTTCACCAATGGACGGAGTCATTCATGAGGAAGTTTTAGGTGTTTGTGTAAATTGGCTGAAATATGATGATGATTGTTGAAGATGTCGAAAAAATTATTACGACTGCAAACTTTACTATCGTACGCTGCGTAAACCTTGGATGAAATTTGGCACACAGATAGTTTAAATTGTGATAGTTCGTTGTCGGACATCCACACGGGTGAAGCCGCGGGAAAAAGCTAGTTTCTAATAACTTTATCAAGAGCTGTTGCTGCAATATGCCAAGTGAGTATTCGTAATCGAATTTCGAGCAAATATCACTCTGGCATTTTCGGTGAGAAGAAAATATGTCTTAATTCCGCGGTTTATTTCTAAAATCACTACTATTTTGAATGTTCATGTTGACTTATCCTCTAATAAAGTTTAACCTCAAGAGTTATCCATCTGTATTTGAACCACAGAACTTATAAAAGCTTCTGCGGTCGAATGAAGAAATTTAACCAGGACTAGGTTCGGACGAACGGCTACGAATATCAAATGTTCATGAACAACTTTCTAAGAAGTTCCGAGACTGAAACTTGCCCAACCTCACTGGTCTGCTATTTGAAAAATGAATTGTCTGCACTGCAAATATATGGTTTTAGTTGTGGAGTTGTGCAAAATATGGGTAACTTAGGGAAATTCTGTTATTACCTTTTTCTTTTGGTTTTGAAGCGTGATTTACGAGTTAGCCTTTTATACTGCAGTAGAGTTAAAAATAAAAGCGAGCAATTTGTGGTAGCTTTCTTTTAACTCTCTTACACTCTTATTCAGTGTGCAGACATTCAATGTTTGCGTTTTCTTGACATTGCTGCTCTTCCTTCTTTGCGTTAATACATATCACAAACTCAATTCATTTTGACCTCTATGAGCGTAAGAGAATCCAGGTTCTAACATTATATGTTTCATTCGTCGAATCGTTGAGCTCCTTAAGATCTGAGTTGAGCTGCATGATTACTGACAAATACGTGCACTGACTGACTGGGCAAGGCTCTTTCTCCAAGGCCATTTCAAACACATGGTCTTCACATGATCTGACCAAAACTATGTCTGGAGTTTAAAAGAGACTGTGACCTCCGAGTTTGTTTCATTTCTACTCAGAGTAGTTAGTCGACAAACGCTGACTCCATTTAGTTTTAAAATATGATTGACATGTTAAAATGTTTGTACAAATCTACTTACAGAATTAAAATTATTTACCATCATCATTTATAACACTATTATCATAGTCCCCTAGAAGCCCCAACTACAATCCATAATCTTTAAAAACATCTATCTCCTATTACTATTTTAATCATAAAATAAGATATACTCGCGTCATGACAGAATCTGTTTTAGTATTTCTAGCCCAGACTTAGCCCTCTAAGCGACTGAAACAATAGAATAAAGGGCAAAAGATCACTAGCCGTAAAAACTGAAGTGTATATAAACAATAATAATGAAGCCAGAGAAACTGGGGTTGTCATTGAACTAAGTTCAACTATTCGACCTTAACCTTTAGAAATACCGATACAAAAGGATTCTGATAAAAGTACTATTATTTATATAACTTTACTGAGAACACCTGTTACCACTTTAGGTAATGGTGAAGAAATTTTCCACTCTACTCAGGGTATGTACGAGTAAGTAAGTACTAGGTACAGAATTGGTGTACCTGTTTTTAAGTCCTTAAAGAAGTTATTTTGGAAACAATTGAGTTATTAACACCATCGTCTGAAGACGTTGATAGAGCTCTTTTAAATTCAAGAATTCTGGAACGATTCAAAAAATTATCAGCACACTTCGTTTCCTTCTATGACCGTACGTAATCAAGAGCGAAGGACCTCTATCCATTGATTGTTCTGAGTTTAAGAACACGCAAACAACTCTGCTGACCTCTTAAATTTTTAAATTTTTAGAGACCTGTCCACGTACCAACCGCGGATAGCCTTCTCATGGCTATCCGCGGTTGGACCGTGGATGTAGCATAGCGCCCGTAGGTCTCTTCCGTGTCTTGGAAAGCACGTTAAGCTGGTGGTTCCGGTTGTCATTCGTGGATCTTTGACAGTCGTTACGGGTCGTCAGAAGCCCGAAAGTCTGACAACTATTCTTACTAAGGGGTATCGTATTACCCAGTAACTGATTATGGTATTTTACTCTATACGAGAAAAAATCAAAATATATTATTGAGATAGCTTAGGCAAAATGCAGTCGGAAAATTTTAGTTCATGAAATAACAAAATAAATTTTAAAATTCTATTCAAACATTTCAGTTTTGTTTAATCTGTTTTTGAACACCATATAGTAGCCGCCATGTTATTTATTACGTCATACGGCGTGTCAATTGAACAACTTTGTAGTTTTATTATTTTCGTTACCAAAGTAATTTTTATTTAAATAATATTTTACATCCAATTCAGAAAACCAACAATAAGTCGAATAATAACAATTTTTTTCAATAACAAACAATTATTATACAAAATATTAGCGCATTTGCTTACTTAGCAAACTGACGTCATACCCACAGACCAATATGGCATCCACTGCGTCCAGCGTTTTCGTCAAATTACACGCGAAGTTAGAAAATGTAAAATTTTAATGCATTTTTACGGCACTAATCGATTAAATAAAAATGTTGTGTTTTTTTAGTGGTCTATTAGCACTTTTTTTTTGGTTGTGAAATCATCAAATAACTTCTTTCGCTCTGGGTGGAGCAGGAGGGCGTGTCAGACTTTTACTGACTAAAAACCACCCGTGTTCCCCCAGTTGCCTGTGTGCCAGGGGCCGCGGTATCTCTTTCGAACAACCCGCACCGCTGGCAGGCATCGGCCCTTGCGGACCCCACCAGTTGGTGCTGACATCTCTTTGAGGCGCGCGTGGAATATAACGCGCCGTCGACCCGGGCTTGGTCCTTAAATTTTAGGACAATTAGGACACTTTTCAAAAAAGAGTTTAATATCCTATTGTGGAGGTCAGATCAGTCGCTCCATGTAAAATAGTGGTTTTCAAAGCAGTTGGGAAAAGGATGAGGTGTACAATAAATAACAAATCTTATCGACAACTAATCAGGAAATAAGCTTAATTGAACCAATGAGTTTTGTTTTTCAACCACACTATCTTCTCACCAATATATTAGTCCTTCAACCCAAATTCATCTACAAATCTAAAACCGTTGTTTGAATCAAGAAAACTCCACCAAACAAGACGTACTGTTCAATTTTAAACCGTATAACTAAGGGGATAAGGGTGAACGGAGCCACAGCTAGCTTGTTCGACTTGACCCAACATTGGAGATGTGGGTAGAATTTATTATCAAAGTTACGTGTGGGCTGCCCAGCCTTAAGTTATTGTGACTACACATGCTAACTCATATTGCTATGTATGTTACACGTTGTAAGAGTTATGCTACTGAAAAATAAGACTTACCTTGTATTAAATATGGGCTACAGGTTGCCTGCAACACTCGGTTGGCAGGTGGTCTTGGAATGAGGTCAGAATGTTTCTTCTAGCGACTAATGAATGAATTTAATATTAGATGGATAAGGCGAAAGCCTTGCCCGCAAAATTCAAATCCTCTTACGTTTTTTGCAGTTTTCAGGTCATTTAATAGGTTGTATATTGCGATCAATAATGATCCGAGGCCGTAATAGACACTTATTTCATCATCATCATCATTTAAGCCGACACACGTCCACTGCTGGACATAGGCCTCCCCCAGGCTCCTCCACTTCGACCGGTCTTGTGGTTCCCACATCCAGCGGATTTCCGTGGCCTTCTCTATGCATTTTACCACCATACTGCGCTCGCAAACCCGGGCGGGCTTGCCAGGCGCCAATCGTGGCGATTATGGCAAAACCACCCCAAAAATGACAAGCAGCTCTAATACTTATTTATGTAATGTGTACCGGAATGGGTATATATATATACCAAGGACACGGCTTATTGTAAGGGCTTTTTAATCCTATCTCTACATGTTCGGAAGTTATTAGAATTTTTAATACATCGATACCTGAAACCGAACTTTTCAAATTGAAATAAACACTCGGAAGAGATTTATCGTTATATTGGCAAGGAACGTGGGAAGTTAGTGACCTACGTAGTGCGGTGACAAGTTTGTTATGATTTGAATTTAAGAAACATATGAAACCGAAAATTTGGTATTAATTCTTAGAGTATTTTATTTTGAGCTGAAATTATGATAGTGATTCTATACCAGCAGTTATCTTCAGTGCTTAAGGATAGCAATAGGGTTTCTATTACACCCTGTAGAAGTATAATAAGAAAAACAATAATACATCTCTCTAAGTTCATATTACCCTATTGCATGCATGACTATTAATTTCATGGACTCATGACATTTCACAGGCCAGTTGTATTGCTGATTCTAGTCCCGAATCATATTATTTAACAACATACGAGATGAGATTATCCAGTGCGGGTTGGTAGCTGTCACATGTCTTCGAATTTTTCGTACTAGGACATGCCAGTCTAGTCACGATGTTTTCCTTCACCGTTTTGAGAGCAGTGGTTATTAAATAATTTACATAGTACAAAGTGTTTGAACCTACAACTGATAATTCACGGCCGTTACCATTGGGCCTGCACTGCTTTCAATAATCATCATAATACATGGAAATTAAATAATCTGACCAACTCCAATCTAGAACGGTCTTTTACAAAAAAAAAAAACTAAATATTTTCTTCACAAAAATGAAACCAACTCGTTAACATATTCCCATATTTTATATTCAACATCCACCGTCATCCACAATGTAGTACACAATAGCGATTCATATAAATTCGCTGGTTGCATGTCTTCCCTTATTATTGACCAAGTAATAAAGGCAATAATCGCATGCAAACTGAACATTATGTATGCAGCTTGCATCCAGCTTGCTACAGCGCTGTGTAGGTACCAATATGATGCTTGAACGCTTTCTAGGTAGTGCCATAGACTAAAAAATTCAAAAGGTCCACTTACATACAATCATAGAGTATCTATGATCTGTTCCAAAAAATTATAACACAAGTGTAAACAAACCCGGTTCAGGTAATTTCCTTTAAAAGTCAATTTAGGGAATTACTAAAACATTCATCGATATTTAGTAGGTTTCAACATGATTTCTTACTAGTTTTTGCAACAATCATTATTTGAATAACATTATTAAATTACAATTGAAAAATCAACGACGAAAAGTAAGGTTATAAAATAAACCTCATTTGTTTAATGAACGAATGAATGACTGCGTCGTTGGTTTAGTGGTCGTAAACGCTACTGCTGAGCATAATGTCGTGGGTTTGAATCCCAGGTCGGGCAAGTTGTTAATTGGGTTTTTCTATCTCCCGGAGCTTGGATGTGTGCCCGGTTGATAACAAAAAGGTAGCCCCGTATTACATGGGACTTAAACTTAACTGGCAAAATGTGGGTGTACTATTACACCTCTGCCCATACCTTCGGAAAAACAAGGCGTGATGTCATCGTGAGGATGTCAAAGTATTAAAGTAGGTAATCAAATCAAACGTACATAGGTATATTTTCTGCTGCATTTGTTTACATTATCATGAGACACTTTTGAAATAGACTACAGTATGTGTTACCTATCCGGTGTGGTGCCGGACGTAAAGAATAGCACCATTCCATTTGTTCTCGTGGGTTTCGTAGAAGACGACTAAGGGACTTACCAGAGAATGAGCAGCAGCGTTCTCTATGCATTTTACTACCATACTGCGATCGCCAACCTGGCTGTTGGCAGGTGTGGCAGGCGTGGTGATTATGGTAATACCCACCAAAAAAAAGAAGCACTAAACTGGTCGAAGTGGTGGAGCTTGGGGAGGCCTATGTCTAGCAGTGGACGTCTTTCGGCTGACATGATGATGATGATGATGATGACGCATACCTTAAAAAGTTGGTAGTGATAGGCAAGGTAGATGGGAAAAGACCTCGCGACCGGTCAACCGCTGGTCTGATCAAGTAACCACCCTCACTGAACTCTCTGTTACGACCGCCATGAGAGAAGCCGAGAATCGCACGAAGTCGAAGAACATAATTCATAAAGTCTCGAAGGTCTTTCAGGGACACGATCTTCAGTAATGAAGAACGCGACCAAGAAGAATAGTATTTGTACGACAGTTAAAATTGACATTGTTTTTAAATTATATTTTTGATAATATTTGTATATATAGGGTTTAACAGAAACCCTATGCTATCCAGATAACAACTGGTATAGAATCACTACACATAGTTTCAGCTCAAAATAAAATACTCTAAGAATTGATACCAAATTTTTGGTTTCATATGTTTCTTAAATTCAAATCATAACAAACGTGTCACCGCACTACGTAGGTCAATAACTTTCCACGTTACTTGCCAATATCACGATAAATCTCTTCCGAGTTATGTGTTTATTTCTATTTGAAAAGTTCGGTATCTGGTATCAATGTATAAAAAATTCTTATAACTTCCGAACATGCAGAGATAGGATTAAAAAAAACCCTTCCAATATCATCCAAAGAAGCCGAGCCGTTGTATTGACCTTCTCACAATTTTCTGTATAATTCCAATACGATACCGTTCTTGAGTATGTTAGTTCATATTGGGAATAGATATTGTCAATTATTAAGACTAGAATTCGTATCCTCATGCCAAACGAGCAGGTATTGGGGCTGAGCAGAATACCAAGTATAATAAGCAGTTAGGAACTATAAAGTTATATGTTAAGATATTGCATTTATGTGTACGAAGTGTCACGTATTTGAACAATGAATTTAAATTTAATGATTATTTTATTATATTGCTTGAGGCTTTTAGGTATGTGGTCCTTCTAAACCATAATGTGGTTCTATAAATAACTATCTTTTGCCCTCGGCTTCGCCCTCGTAATTCTCGGAAATTATCACAGGGAAATTTACTACCGGGATAAAAAGTATTCTTTGTCTCCAAGTCTTGGCCTATCCTAATTTTTATCCAATTCCGTTAAGGAAAGGCAGACTGTATTTCCAACCCTTTAAAAGACGTTAAAAAAAATACATGTTTGTGTTTTTACACGCTTTATATTAGCTTAACTTGTATGTTTGTTTGTTGTTTGTTTGTATGTAACCGACTCCTTTGAGCGCGATTTTGACCCACTTTAAATGGTCAGATTTCATTGAAACTTTGTAAACTTGTCGAGGACCGATGACAATTCAATCATTTAAAAAAAAAATTAGGAAAAACAAACACGTTTTTGTAGTTAGCAGAACTAAAAAATAGAAAATAAATAATAGTTTAAAAAACTAAAAAACACGCTTTAAAAACCAAACTAAATAAGGAGAAAATAATTTAATTCAATTAAAAAGCGTGGGGTGCTTGACATTAATTGATTATAAAAATACCTCAAAAAGCACCCCACGCTTTTTAATTGAATTAAATTATTTTCTCCTTTTTTAGTTTGGTTTTTAAAGCGTGTTTTTTTGTTTTTTAAACTATTATTTATTTTAAATCATACCCTTTGTTACCCCGCCTTTGGGAATGATTTTACGAAAACTGTAACAAAAAAAATCTGACATTTAAAATACCACATCGCAAAACATACATTGCAGCTACAATATCCTTTAAAAAAACCAGAAAACATCAAAACGCAGGTCCCCTAATCGATGTAAAATCCAAAACGCCCAGCTAGACACAAAAAAAGCCTATTTCGACCAGATCGACCTCTGTCCGAACTGGTAATCGAACGGGCGATCAATCAAGCACTGTCTCCCAACATTTATCTTCGAAACGAATATTAAAAGGAAAAAGTGAATACACGGGGAACGCAAAACGGAATTATTCATGTACCGTTAAGGGAAATATGGGTTCTGAGGGTATGGTTCCGTAGGAATAAAGAGAGAAAATTGGATTTTTAATACAAATAATGTCGCAGAAACCGTATCGGTCGCGTGCTTCATTATTATTACTGACGGTCCCTGAAAGGCCTTCGTAGCTTTATGAACGATGTTCTTCCACTTCGTCCGGTTCTCGGCTTCTGTCATGGCGGTCGTAACAGAGTCCAGTAAGGGCGGTTACGTAGTCTGACCAACGGTGAGATGACCGGTCGCAAGGTCTTTTACCATCTACCGCCAGACAAACACGTGCATTTAAAAAGATAATTAATAAGAAAATGAATGTAGCGGCACTACAGAAAAATACTTCGCAGCGAATATCTAGAAACACAAAAAGAGAAGTGGCGCCATCTACAATGCTACAGGCGAACTACACAAGAATCGCGTCACACAAAATCCTGCATCGCGCAATCAGAGTTTACCGCGCGACTCGCATAGGTACAACATCCCGGCATCAATCGTCGGGCCGTTGCCCACCAGACAACACCTGTCTGGTCGAAAGATTCTCCCTTTTCCATAGAGTATGAGTGGACTTTACACCCTGTTCCTCATACTTCTATAAGAAGAATGAAGAAGATTTTGTACTACATAAAACTCTTGAAAACGTGGCCAAGTAAATTCTACAGAACGTTAAAAGCTGCTACCATTACTCACCTACTTACGCCCTTGGCTAAGAAGCCAAGGGCGTAAGTTTTCATGAAAAAATGTGTGAACGTGGAAGACCACGTTCACACATTTTTTCATGAAAACCTGTCAGTCAATATTACCCTAAAATGTATTTATTTACTTAAATTTCTATGTTTCAAAAAAATTCCGACTGACCATTCTGAAGAAACCAATGAAAATAGGTTCAATATCTGACCTTTTTGAAGGTACTACTTAACCTACAAGACTGTAAACTTTTTAAAAATCTAATTAAAATATATACCTAGAACGTAATTTAAGTAAATTATTTTCACACTTGCAAAGTAGAACAATTTTATGCAGTTTGTAATTTATGTGTTCATTATAACAAAGAAGCTGACATCTCTTATGTTAATAGGACTCAGACACCTATGAAACTCCTGGAAGAATTCTTTGCTTAGAAAACAAAAAATTCGGTGGAAATAGTTTTGACGCTTGCGGACCCTAAAACATCCATGTCATGGACCATCGCGTAGCAGATTCATAGTGCTAAAATAAATATTGCTTTTATAACACACGAGTACCTACTGACTTTTGATACGACGTAAATAGTTATACATTGATTTAAATCTTAAAAAAAAAATACCTACAACTCCATATTACTTAAATAGGGAGTAAATAATATAAAAACAAGCAACAATTAAAGTCGAGACAAAAAAAAACTAAACTAAAAACAGAAATATCCAAAAAAATATTAAAAACAAATTAACACACTGCACAAACCCATTAAGTACAGTCAGCGTCATAAATAACACAACATTGTGAAATTCACAATTTCCCCATTCCCGCTCAATTTATTTAGCAAAATAAAAAACAGAAAAAAGGAAATAAATTGGATTCATTTATGCGTCCCCCGTTCTCGGCATATCCGTTAAGGGTAGACACAAAAACGAACAATGAAATACCAAATTGAACTTTGGTTTGTGACAACGCGGTTGCAGTTTTAAAAGGCTTCATTCGGCCATCAATCAACAACCGAGCCTATTTACATTTTTATCTTCGCCTTAAAATGTGTAAACGGTTTTTTAGAGATTAGGGTTGTTACTTTATTAGCTGTGGTCAAGAGTTGAAATGAAAATTGGATATCAATTATTCAAAATCAATACTTCTAATGACGTTTTAAACTCCACCAATAATAAATAAATCAATTAAGTATAACCATCTCACTAAAATGCAATTACGAAAAATTATTTTTAATGATAAATGATCCATTCGAACCGTCTAGAAACTAAATATACCAATTGTAAAGCAATTTGTTAAGGCTAACGAATATTAGTTTTTCATAGTTATGCGAACCGCAGTTGGTTAGAAACTGTTATTCTATTACATCTATTAATTTCAGGCTTAGCAATTATTCTCAAAGTTCGGGCCATCTTTCATAAAATTAATAATTACGTACTTTCATTCTGAAACGAGTTCAAAGTACAGATTAATCTACTGTCCAGATATAATCCCTTACTTTTGGATATGACTCAAAAGACCAGGACAGGAATATTCTTTACATTGAGAAAATTTGGTCCTTCGGTAAAGTTGGTCCTTCGGGACAGGATTCTTCGCGATGACAGTTATGGATTCTTTTGTAGTCACAGATCAAATATCTGGTCCCCTACTACCCTCAACTTCAAAGACAATTATCAACGCTTCCCAATATTTAAGCTTCTTTTATTTTTTGTCCCCTCTCACATTCTTCTCATCAGTTAGTAATTCTCGTGCCATTTGCATTTGGAATTATAGTGTCTTCTGCCTAATTTAGCTGGGGTGACATCTTAGAGTGTTGGATTTTTTTTTTTCGTAATTAAGTAGGGTAGGATAAGTATTCGCTGAGTAAGAGTTGCTTTCTTTGAATTTGAGAACTTAAATTCTTAATTTAAAAAAAACTCGAAAGGTAGGTACTTTTAAAGATCAATTGTCGAGATCTAACAATGAGGTAACATTGTATCTGTATTTGTATAGTGCATATAATAAAGAGTATTCTATACGTATGTAATAGGATGCTAGAATTGGCAGACACATCGTCGGCAAACTGTTGTCATGAATTCAGTACATGTTATCAATTTAAAAAAAAAATCTGCACATAGAAAAGTGAAATATCGACGCGGTTAAAATGTATGGAGCAGCATTTTTTTTAAATAACCAACAAAAAATTTAACTAGGTGGTTTCATCAGGAACATGTATGGAATCTATGATAACAGGTGGCGCTTCAATGTCATTCCAGCTTGTACAATATTAAGTTAGTCTAAAATAAATTACTTATAAGTACTTGGTTATTCACTTTATAAATGAACATAAAACTAATTAAAACAGCAAACATGTCTCCAACAAGGTGGTCTGTCTATAGAAGAATGTTTGACATTCAATTTCCTGGGAAAAACAAGGCAGGATCTGTAAAAATAAGTTGTTATATTAGTACTCATAAGTTTTAATTGATTATAAATTAATCAGTAACTAAGCAGCATATACCCAGCTTGCAATAAGCAAGCTGGGTATAAGCGTCTCTTTAGGAATGATATTGCTTTTAATTCATCAAAAGTTATTCTGTTTTTCTTTTAGGATATTAAAGTCACACCAATTTAGTATTTTAACACTCATTAAATTCAGCGTGTTCATAGATCTCTATGCAGAAGAACGGGCAAGAAACTCCTCTTCTAATGTCTGAAATCGCCCATCTGTCTTGAGCAAGCGTGGTGATCATAAAAAAGAAAAAAAAATGATCGAATAAATGTTTTCTATTCTATTCTATTCTTGTGCCTTCTCTCTTGGCTTCAGTAGGAAAGAAAAAGCTCTTATTATTTATTAAATTTAGCAGCGCAATAATTGTAAAAGTGTCAAAATTCTTTCCAACACTACAAAAATAGTTCCGCAAATTTATTCTTTCATAATTTCCACACATCACTGAAACATTTTTCGGCACCAATATCCTAAAAGCTTCATAATTTGATGGATAAATTAACGTTGAGCATTTTATATGCATATTTTAAGAGTGGCGAACAACGACTTTTTACTCTGCACAAAATTTAGGATACGAACGTAAAAATATGTAAAAAGTCTCTGCGTGTTTGTGTTTTCCAAGTATAGTCGGCTACAAAAATAACTGTCATTTTTTTAAACGCATATTTTTATGAGCGTAAGTGACAGCATTTTTTTCTAAATTGGAATTCCGATGTTTCGGAAAATAAGTAAGATTTATTTTTATATTTCAGCTTCCACCTGCCCGTTTTTTGCTGCCCTTAATTACATTAGTACCAAATGTTGTTTAATATGGAATGGAATTTTAATAAACAAACACTTTTATTCTAGAAAGTCGAATTGAACAGGACACTAATTTGTTTCCATGCAGAAAACTCCCGGACACAAACTGGCTTGCTACAAAACATATGAAATTGTACGTGTTGTCATAAACGTCGGTACGGCATTAAAAATTCACGGAAAATGCAGTCGAGACAGCTAATATAGGGCGTGACGCGGTTAGAAGTGGGGTACAGTCAGGTAGAAACGTAAGTGTCAACTATAAAATTGACGTTTAAAATGTTCTATTAAGAATTTTCGATGTCGGAGCCTCGGAAGTGTTATTATCGAATGAATTTTGTATTTGTGACGCTTTTTCAATGACAGGTAATAATTTCTTTGTGTGTAAAGGTGGGATTAGAAAATTGATGGTAGGAAATTGCGTTTTGTTTTTATTCAGAAAATAATTATAGGATTACCAAGTTTGTGTTGCTTACTTTGCGTTTCAATAATTTATTTGGGAGTTAAATAAAACTGTAAATTACGTTTGTGAAAGTTTTCTTAGTTTAATATGTTTGGGATGCGCGCAGCTGACGATTAATATAACAATAAACGAGGCAAAATAAGTAAAAATAAATATGTGCTTTTTTTGTGAGAAATAAAAGATAATGGTAGTTAGTATATACTAAGAGAAACAGTATTTACCTAAGTAAACGTTGTTTTTCTAAAAAAATATAAACGAAATAACCCTTTCCTCGGCTTCTGATAGTCTAAAAATTAAATACAACACACAAGCATTACATTTTCATCCATACATTAATGAGTTCTATATTCGGTAGCGAAAATCGCTCAATCTGCTAATACTTATCGTTATTTTCGATCGGCTTCGTGATAAAATGCGTAATTCGGAGATTATAGCGCCCTCTTTGAAATATTATGTAATTTCGAGCTCGTCCTACAAAGCAATTAACGCGGCTTACTGTACTCAGGCATGTTTTATTACCGACTCTATAAGGTTTTGATCGGTTTTTGTTTTATATGTGAGTTTGATCTTTTTGAACTAGGTTTTAAGCGAAGTTAGCAGAGCAAAATTAAAACCTTCAGTTCTTGACTGTTTGTCACAGATGGTTGTTACTGTTACTGTCTGTGTCATCCCACTGCTGGGCAAAGACCTATCGATATGGCTTCTAGTGCTTGCGAATCAGTGCTAATGGATCACTGGTTGTTAATTTTGTCTAGCTCATCCCGCCGTCTTCTACGGGGTCTGCTGCGACGTCTACGTCACCTGAATTTGTAATTTTCACTATAAATTCTTTGTTAAAATTGTGTGGATATAAAGTTAGAAAATGTTCAGTCAATCCATATTTAATACCAAGCTCTAGTGTAGTAGCTACAAAGTTCTAAGCAATTCAGACTTCAACAAAAGCCTTAACAAAGATATTTGAATGTTACAGTAGGATCGTATTCCGTAGGCACAACCTGACAACGCCAAGCTGTATATGAGAAGACATTACAATTTCTAAACAGGGTTATAAATACGCAATATTATGTTAATGTGCACAGATATTTTCCTTTTATTACACCAACTGTTTAACGCCATTAATAAAATTTATACTGCATCTAATTACTTACACACATTAAGCCTTCCTGGCTCTTGTTTCGATGTGTTAAGGTTTATTTTTCAGTGTGTTTTGGAAGATATTTGGTACGAATGCCAACGATTCGATACGGGGTATAACGGCTGGATTAGAGCCACATGTGTTTAGATTTTGTCAATTTTCGTCGCATATGTGCTAAGATCCCATGTAATGGTGACTCATGGTATTATTAACGTGTTAGGGAAACTAGATTTTGCGTGCGGTTGGTATTCTGATGGGGTAATAATAGTATTATGTTATTTATAAAGGTTAAATGGAATTACTGAAGTTTGAATTTGTTTAGTTTATGAACGGACCATAATTATAAATAAATAAAATAAGAATAAGTATTTTTAGAAACGTTGAATGAGAAGAGAATTTTGATACATAACCAATAGGTTATTATTGTCGCCTAAGAACAAATGATAAATCATTTATGACAATTTTCAGCCCGAACTCGTGAGAAAACTTTGTTTGTTATCTTTGGATTTGTTTTCCAACCTTGCAAGTAGTAACGCAATTACAGCTAGAAAACGTATTTAAGTATTATTTTATCCAATTACTATTTCTCTCTTTTCAATTAGATATAAAAGAAAACAAGTGAAAAGGCGCAACCAACAAAAAAATTAAAACAAACCACAGACAGGACTGCTAACTTGTCTGCATTTTTACATCTTCACCAAACCGTTCTGAATATCAAGTTGCGTAGTCGTAGGATTTCGGCTCATATCGTGTTATTTCGGATGAATTCGTTTGTTTCGTTTAATTGAAAAATAATATCTCAAAACCTGATTAAAAGGATGAAACCATACTTTCTCTGTCTAAACTAGCAATAGTCCGTGTAGGCACCTACAGCAATTATCTGAATTAACAAAAACGGGCTAGAAGCAGAAAATAAATAAATACATTTAAATGGGACAACGCATGCAGCAAATAAATAAAAAATAAAACATTTGTCAGTTATTTTTGATGTTGACTGTATTTTCAACTAACATGTTTTCCCCATTATGTATTTTATTGTTGAACTTCAAAATCGACGTAAAATATCTAACCTGATATATTTGCCCCAACCATACAAAATAAACGTACAGAAAGTTGAATGGACACGTAGGTATGTATAGGTACAGGTAAGCGCTCAATGGCGCGGGACTAGCTAGCGATAATTAAAATAGATATAAAATGGAATATTCGATGCTACCCGTCAATATCCGGTGCGGCCGGACGCGCCGCCATTTTGTTTTGTTGCGTTATGCTAGTTCAGTTTTTACATTGAAACTGTAAGGGTAAAATATGGGGTAAATAAGGGGGGGGGGGGTCTGCCTTTGGTGGGCATTACCCAACTAATATTTCTTGATATTTTTCGTAATATTTTCAAGGGTTTGAAGAGGCCGTATACGAAATTTTGTCGATTTTCTGACATTCTTACTTGATTTTGCAGACGTACTTTTACAGTTAAAAAATTACAACCAACACTAACCCTGTCAGTGATATTAATGGGGAATTAGAGACCATAATCAAACTCAAGATTTTACTATACTCCATTTGTGATAAGATTAGATATTTAAATAACCCTTTTTTACAGCCCGTTCAACCGATTTTGACCTCTATTTCTTAAGCATAAGGATGGCATTAAAAGCAAAAAAGAGTTAACAATACCAACTGTTTACTGCAGATGCCATTTATCATGCTACCAACGCAATATAAGTCAAAATCAGTTGAAAGGACTGTAAAAAGGTTTACTTAAATGTCTAATCTTATTTCAAACGGAGTATAGTTATTAATTATTATTTTATAACTATGTGTGTGTGTCCAAAACAATATTGTTGGCCTTATAGTTACTTACATAGTATCTAGTTCCATAGACCAATCTCTAATGATCCCTTTATTTTTTGTTTCAGGTATGTACCTCAGAAGTTTCACCGCCTACTTCTCTAATTACCTACAATTAATTAACAAGAACACCGAAATAAGTAATTAGACAAAACAAGTCTAAATTAATGACCTCAAGGATGTGTAGGTAAGTAGAAACTTAGTAAACGAGAAAATACCACAGTAACGAAATACCTAAATATGACACAATGTCTTTGACATTTCTTTAGAAAGAGAACCTGGTTCCGTATTTTATGTCACAAAGCGACGCGCGCTTTACACGCTGTGAATGTGTGTATGTCAACGAGAAGCGTCAGCACATAACACACACACATTTTACTTTAACTGATTGTGTTTACTGTAGGTACTTTTCTTCGTGCTTTCATACATAATGCATCCACAATATTCGACAGACTTCGTCCAAACTCGGTTAAATTCGGCAAAGTGCGCAGACACATAACTAAGGGACCATTTCAACGATAACGACACTGATTGGTCTACTTAACTAGAGGATGTAATGTGAATTCTCTCGTTATTTTTATTTAAAAGGGTAATGAGTGCAATTACCCTCTGAAAAGGGTAAATCGTATCAACAAGTGTTTAAATTCGGAACATTCGTAGTAATTGTGTATAATGAGATCTAGTTAATTTTAAATGTGGGTAGTTTGATCGTTCTAGGCGGGGTAGATAATCTAACTTAAACTATCGGTGGAAGAAAAATGAGAAGAAGAATAGTGAGAAGTATTTAAGGTTATAGGAAGCTCCTATGGGCAGCAGCGTTCTCTATGGATTTTACAACCATACTGCGATCGCCAACTCGCCTGCCAAGCGTGGCGATTAGGGTAAACCCCCCAAATATGACAAGTACTATGAAAGAACGCCCTAACGTAGCGGCCGAAGCTACGGTGATTGAATGAAGCCTATATCCAGCAGTGGACGTTTTTCCGATGAAATTATGATGATGAAGGTCTTGGTCCAAAAACCACATGTTGTTTATATTTAATTAACATGTTCTACCTCTTCACTATAACAAGAACTTACGAATCTACTAGAGGGTAACTTACTAGAGGGCATCAAATTCAATTTCATTTGACGTCACACAGCTTAAATACAAGGTGTAACAGAATGGATGCAAGACCTGAAAGTTGTTTGTTCCTAATTGACTACTGAACCGATTTCAGCAATTTTTAATATAAGTATTTTTTTATTATGTATTTTGCCATACCTACCACTGATTGAGCTAAAGAAAATTCAATCTTATCTCAGAAGATATAAGAATCATTTTTAAATGCGTAAAGTAATGCTTGGGTCGACACGTTTTGCTTAATAATATCAGTTAGCTTTAAAAAAAAATAGTTTTGGTCATCGTATTATGCTTTTAACTCAATACTCTAATTGGGGTGTATGAGGTCTTGCGTTAGTTATGTTACTCGTTGTATAACCAGCGGACGATCAAGATGCTTCCAGTCCTTCCATCATTAGTCAAATTATGATAAGAAGTTTAGAAATTATAAGGGAACAGATGAACACACATACCTACCTACAGGTCAAATCATAACCCTCCTTTTTGCTTCGCCGTAGTCGGGTAAAAAGATGAGGGTCTATTTGTGCCAAGAAAATTACAGTACCAAGCACTTGCATTACAAAATACACCCACTAAAAAGCACACGGTATCACATGACCTACAATTTCAGATCGCTAATCTCAAGATATAAATACAGCCAACCATCTGCTCCTAACATTAATAACCAGTACCTACCTTGATCGAGGGTTAAAGCGATTTCGCCTTCATAATTAAGGAAATTTGAAAACCGACATCAAAACGGGGTTGAGTCGGGGTTACGATCTGATACGGCGGGGTGAAAGAGGGGAGAAAGGGGACTATTCATTAATCAAGCAAGTGACAGATCTGTTGCCATGTGTTCCTAGTAGATTATGTGTCGTTTTCAGTTGTTTGGTCAGCGTATTCTTTGATTGTGTGCGTAGATGACGCGATAGAGAAATGCCGAGGATTGTAAAGAATGTGTCTTGAGATGAATCGGTGGATAAATCTTGTTATTTACATAGAAAAAAATAAAATAAACCCCCAGTTTATTCTAAATGTGACATTGGTTATATGCCAAAACCGTGCGAAGTCAAAACAAAAAAAAACATCTAGATATTTAAGCCTGTGGATGGTAGACACCGGTGAAATAGAAAAAAAAAACGTTACAATTATTTAAACTACCCATAGTAATTCTAATTCCTTTAAGGCTCCCACAAACAGGGGCGACGCGACTCTAGTAGATCATATTCTATGAAAACTTCTTGGAAATTGTTCTACGGGCCGTCGCGTCGCGCTAGTCTGAAGTAGCCTTTTTCCACGTAGGCGCGTAGAATTTCCGTGACAAAATAACCCTTTGTGAAATCTAAAATCATTCTTTTCTCATTAGTAGACTTTAGCACTAAATGCTTTCAAAACGATGATGATATTACTTATATCTATCGTAATGACTGTCTTAAAATGTAGGTAGGTTACCGTTATAATAATAGTGAGGGTGTGGGTACCTACTTAATGAAAATCAGTCAACCGGTCTTTCATTTACAACGTGGTGCCAGCGGTGGGATATATTGTTTATGAAAGACGGGTTGACCAAGACTGATTTTTATTGAGTACCCACAACGCATTATGATATAAGTGCGGTAAGTTGAAAATTACAGCCGAGGCGAGAAGCAGAGGCTGTAATATCAAAGCGCACGTATGTCATACGACGTTTTATAACATATTTGCGAGGAAATAAATAAAAGTCGGACTTTCTTAAACGAATAAATCTTTAATCACTTGCTAAAGCAGTTAGAAAAATTTGAACAATTGGTAAAATTGATTATTATCTCCCAAAGTTAATTTTATTCATAAAATCTTGACCACTTTTCTGACATAAAAACTCTTTGCTAAGATTAAAAAAAGTACCGTTCGTTTTAGACGAAGCATCTTGATAAACTGAGCGTTTTACCTTATTAAAAAGAAACTCGTGTGTTTTACATTACAATAACGCACAAGTACGAAATTACATACATTACGATATTGAAATTGGTGTAATAAGAGACCCTTTACGAGCAAATGTGTTATAAACTATTATTATAATGGCAACCTACCAACATTTTACGACATTGACTATGTATTCACCCATTCCCGTACCTCATCTTCCATTATCCTGAAGATCTGACCATCTTTGCAGGAAATCTCGCAAAATAAGTCAAATCTATCGTCCAAGGTCGGGGGCCAATACAACGATAGTCCCAAGCAAACAAGGTCTACTAATTGAATCAAACGTACCGTATTCTAGCTATTATAAATTATTCCGTGTGAACTTTGGTCCTTTTTTTGGTCGGCTTTCGAAGAACTGGAAGTCTCTAAGACTTTATACAGCATGTCCCGGAGTTAACGCACACTACCAAACACCCCAATTAGAATATTTTGCTGTCATAATAATACAAACATTGTATTTTTATTTTATTTATAAAACAAGGTTTATTTTAATATATTAGTTGTACTGATTGTGGAAGAAAATTGTGGTCACATTACAAATCACCGCACGTACAGTCGCACACGTATTTAAGGGCCTAGTGTAGTGTAGTAGGGTCTTCGTCCATTTTAGTTTCTATTGACTGTACAACGGTAATGTGACTGTTATTAATGTTATCATTTTCCCGCCCTTATCCTAATTTATTTGGGGTTGGCGCAACATATCTTATAACAATGCCTATAGCCAAATAATTGACATCATATTATTGATTGGGTATCAAGAGGTGTAAGAGTTAAAAAAACATGTTTCAATACTGCCACATCTTATTCAACAAACTAATTTTTGAGTGCCATCTAGCTCTAGCTCTGGAGAGTATATCGACGTCCAATCGTATTACCCTCCAGTGGATCAAAGGGCACAGTGGATCCTTGGGTAATGATGCCGCAGATGAACTTGCGAAGAGAGGTTCAGATACGAACGTGCTAGGCCCGTACCCACTTCTCCCCCTGCCTTTCTCACAATTTCGTGCGTGGATTCGCCAAAGATCAACCGAACTTCATAATAACCGATGGTCACGGGCTACAGACTGTAGACAGTCAAAATTGGCTTTGCCGACTCTAAACCCGCGATTAACCAAAAAGCTTCTCAGCCTGAGTAGAAATAACCTTAGAATAATCATAGGAACAATTACGGGCCATAACCCCCTTAACAAACATCTTCATAATATAGGCGCCACAGACAGCCCGCTTTGCAGAGGCTGCCTTGACGCCGAGGAATCAGCCGCCCACGTCATCCTGGAATGCGAGGCCGTGGCTTCTCAACGTGAAGAAATCCTCGGAACAGTGAGGTCGCTCCGCGAAGCCTGTGAAGCTCCCAGGAAGCTTCTGTGCTTTTGGGCGGAGCTAGGCTGGCTTTGTTAGCCAGAATCCCCACGCACAACGGACCGAATGGGAGTCTACGTGCGGAAAAGGGAGTCCCGTCATCATCATCATCATCACTGCCACATCTTGATTTACCTCTTCACCTCCTAGACTCATTAGACCTCCCAGACAAGACTCATTAGACCTCCCACTTATTGTCAAAATCTTATCAATATCTCAATCTACACTAGTTTCGGAAGTCAGAATTTACAATATGTTAACCAAGTCTTACCTATATCTAAGATAAGGGACCAATAAAATTTTATAGGACCATAATTCAAGCTCTATTTTAGAACTGTAATTAGTAAAGTTGGTATGTGAACGAACTCGAAGTCTTAGTATGAGTTATTCTAGAAACGTCTTTGGCAAAGTCGAAAAGTTAATTCAGAGTCAAATGTATGAAGAATACGAGTATTTCGTTGGACTCATGCAAATGTTCGAAATTATTCTTGTGTGTGTTTTTATTTCTTTTCTCGTTGTGGGGAGAGATATTGAGAGTTTGTTGTTTGAATGCTTGATATTTTTGTTGTTGAAGTTGACGTATACATTTATGCTTTGCACGAAACGCGTGCACAAAGAATTAAAATGGTCTTTATGACTTTCACTGCTAACTACATAGACCATTATGAGAGCCAAAGAGAAGTTAAAAGACTTCAAACTTGACGTTTTTAAAGTAGAAGAATAAAAGAAGAAAGATAAAGGTTTATTAGGCACAGTATCGTATGCAAGAGTTTACACATTTTAACAAAATTAAAAACTGACGTAAAAAGTTAACTCATATATGTTTACACGCAATCACTGTCCATTCAAAGCAATAAGGCCGCCTATTGTATGTTTTGTAGTGTTAAATGTATTTTTTGTCATGTGTTCTCTGGTGTTCAATAAAGTATACAAAAAAAAAAAATGGATTCTGTATGCCTCACCTCCACGCCAAATTCGTGCATTTCACCAATAAACCCTGATTCTCAAATTAGTTACCTAATTCAAAATACGGCGAGTCAATCTAGCAGATACTGAGCAAACATTTGAGTATCATTCTAAAATAGACCGAAATGAACGGAAGATCTAACTGGCAACCCTTCCCGCAGAAGCTGGACACAATCAATTTACAAATAATCTCTATAGGTGCCTTTACAAACAAGATTTAGTTACAAACTACCAATTGGAACGCCTAAAACACTTATTAATGTACTAATGAAAGCCAGGCATTGAATCGTGGAGAGGGGTGGCATAAAACGTCCATTAGCACTCAAATGCATTTATATTCACTACTAATTATAGGGGGTGAGTGCACACCATAGATTTAGGGGAGACTGTGATGGCTCCTTTTGTTGAAACGCCACCTACTGTGCTTTGTGAAAGTAAGTACATGGCGGGAAGTGGAGTACCTGGCTTGGTGTTGGAGAATGCTGATACGCTTCATTTAGATTTGATAATGGTTGATAAGGTAAAGAGGGATGATTGTCAACCCTTGGTAAAAACCGCAGACGCAATCTGTTTAAGTAATACTGTGAGTGGTGGGACAAGCACCTTTGCTGACATAACTATGTTTTGAGAAAGCAGAAGAATTATAAATGGCACATTTATGACTAATGATATACAACGTGTAACGGAAAGGGTATATACATACCAAGGGCACGGCTTCTTTGGATGATTTCAAACGATATTGGAAAGGTTTTTAATCCTATCTCTACATGTTCGGAAGTTATGATAATTTTTATTACATTGATACCAGAAACCGATCTTTTCAAATTGAAATAAACACAACACTCGGAAGAGATTTATCGTGATATTGGCAAGTAACGTGCAAAGTTATTGACCTATGTAGTGCAGTGACACGTTTGTTATGATTTCAATTTAAGAAATATGAAACCGAAAATTTGCTATCAATTCTTAGAGTATTTTATTTTGAGCTGAAACTATGTATAGTAGTGCTTAAGGATAGCAATAAGGTTTCAGTTACACACTATATATTGTTTATTTCTGGCTACAAATTTTAGTTCTCACAATCCATATAGTTTTAGTAACAATGAATACTTAAATACTATGTTAGTAACAAAAAAAGTACAAAAGACTAATGAAACTATTGATAATTCAAGATGACCAACTCTTTTATAGAATCGAATACCTCTTGCAGGTGGTGTAAATTAAAATATTTAAGATACAGATAACCAGCTACCAAAACAAAACAGTGATCATCACATTAAGGAATATTTTATTTAAACTGTTCGCAAATCACCACTTCCCGTCATCGTTGTATCAAATCACCGAATTAAAGAACAAAAGGGCACATCAACCGACCGCGCGGAGAGCATTTGGTAGTAATGCGTTTGCACTAATCGTGGCAGCCATTTTGTTTGATTGATTGGCGGGAGATTTTACTTTGATGAGTGTTTTTGGTGAAGATTTATTACTTTCAAAGTATTTGAAGACTTTGTTAACAGTCTTATTTGTAGCAGATTGTATACTTGTATGTCATATACAAAATTAAATTGATTTTACTTTTTTATCCTCATCAACAATGGATTATTTGAGTCTGAACGTTCAATTTAGATTTTTGCTTTGTTTGCATTAAAGTTGTCAGTTTTACAAAACAACACAGCTTTTCACAACAATTTTAAAAAGAGAGTTTTCCATTGAATTTATCCTACCTCAAAATTTCTCAGAATTATGCGAAAAATTCAGCCCTTCTGACTACTAAATAAACCCAATAAGTAATAACACATGTTTCATTTTGTTTAAATCAAACTCGGAACTTCTGAAGTTATTTACAAAGTTACAAATTATTAAGCTTGATTGACAGCCAATTCCTGGAATTAGTCAGATAATTTTGTTACCAACCTGAAAGTTAAAAATGTCGGAATCCCTACATTCACCAATCTTAGATAAGTAAATACTTAGATAACTTCTTCTTCATCATTCTAGCCTTTTTTTCAACTATATTGGGATTGACTTCCAGTCTAACTAGATGCTTGGTATGTACAGATGGTCACCCATCCACGGATGCCGAACACGCCGAAGTAAAAACTTATCTTCTGTAACAAGGGTCTCATTTATTCTTCGTTTTGTTGCAATGTGTTGATTCCTCAGCTTTTTCTTTTGGTCCCACAGCATACGTATAACAATCATACATAACCTCACAGAATGTCAAACACCCAAAAATTCCCATCTTCGCACCTACCTGAGATAATTCAGAGACAAAACCTCTGAAAGAAAAACTTTTTCTATTACAAAACACACTTGATTCAAAGTCGGTGCGATAAACACCATCGGTCGGGATCTCATACATATTAATACATTCTGCGACGTAGAATGACTCTCAGAGGACATTGGGAGGAGTCTCGTGTTTATTTAGCCGACTCAATGCAGCACGGGAGAATTATTGTTTTAATAATTGCGAGCAATTTCTTTTAGGGCCTCCCTGGAGTACCACTGGACGTTTGAGGTTGTTAGAACCTTACAGTTGATTAGTACTACGATTTTAGTTGATTACATCGCTTTAGAAATGTTATACAGGACCTGTTGGGATGCCTATTACTCGAACAAAAGCACTATTCACGATCAAAGGCACTAATTGCTGATAGTAAAAGGGCACTAAGAAAGACTACATTCTCTCCAAATGACTGCTCTTTATGTCTGCTCAGGTACAGTCTCACTACAGTTACTACTGAGCCTTCCAGCTTTATACGTCCGAATCATAATTCCAAGCACATATGAAGAGCTTAACATAATCCGTAATAAACGAATGAACATCTCGGGCAAGTCTTGACACTAAACAATATTCTTGGCAAAAAATGGGAATTAATTTCCTGCAAACCTCTATATTTCCCGCGTCTAAATATAAATAAGAGGCTCGAAGGCTTAGTGGCTGTCGGCAACCGTGTCCTTGCTTCATAATGTCGCTACGTTGTTGACATCGCGGGATCCATTCGCCCGCCATTTTCGTCGCCATTTTGGACGCGCCAAAAGCGCGGGAATCTTGCTGTCATGGCGGGAAAAATAATTAGATTTCGTTGGCGCACTTCTTCTCGGTTCATTTCTGTATGTTTTGTTAATTATTTCTTCGTGAATGTCACGCCGACGAGTCTTAGTGTCCTCCCTTTTTTTTGTTTTCGTAAGGTGTAGCTTTTGTTCCGCTAAATATCGCTAAAAAGGGAGGTGTAGACAGTCAACGTTCCTTTTTAATTTTTAATACGTACGCTTTCTGCAGCCAGCCGTCTCCGAAGTTTTCCATTTATTTTGATTTTACTTTTGTTCGTAACAGGATTCAGCATTCTTTGCTTTGTATAAATTAACCATTCTCTACAGGCCCCCTCAAATGTACAAATTGATATTAATTGTGTTAGAAGCCCTTACCGCGTTACCCCATGTGTTTTTCTTAACAATCAAGCGATTGCACAATCCTTTTGCTGTTAACGAAGTGAAATTTAGTGCGATCCTCGACTTTATCGCACAGATAATAGTAACGCAATCGAATCTATTCGAGCAGAAAATTTAGTTAGATAGACTGTCGTGTCTCTCACTATTTCTAAATTCAATTTGTGTTCGAAATACAAATTGTGGCGGTTAAATCCCACGCGTCGGCCATATTTGAATTAATTTCGTTTTTAACTAACGCGGGAAAGCTCTTTATAGGGGTGACACCTTGTGAAAAGTGGTTTTATAGTGCAACTGGGAATTTTGGTCATATGAGAGTCTGAGACGAGTATTGCTGCTCTAAATTAGGTGTAATTACTGTGAGAATATTTTATGAGGGTAATGCTGTGTTTGAATTTTTTAGTACGTTCAATGTTGGTTGCAAGTTAACTAACGGACTAATTAGATTTCACGTAGCTTTCGAAAATAATTTTTGAAGCTAGCAATAAAGGTTATTTTAACATCTTAGGTAGCTTAAATAATTAAAGGTACTGTTATCAAAACCCCACTCTAAATAACTAAGCACCAATTAATCACAAAACAAGAAGTTTCAACATTAAGCCGTGTTCACACCTACATAGGTACCATTTATCAAAGTATATTACCCGGGTAATACTAATAAATTCGGGTAAATGTGTAACATTTGCCAACTGTTCCAATTCGAGTGTTAACATGAGTTCTCACGTGTGAAAGTTTGCTGCCATTTTTTTTTCTCTCAGTCTATCATCCAAGTATAGTAGTAATTGGGGAACTTTGCTCATTATAATTTTCGGCTGACATTTTTTTTGGGTCGTGTGTATTTATAACTTGTAACTATTTTATTGGATAAAGTGTGTATTTTTGGCTGGGATTTTTGCTGATTTAATAAGGACTAAGCTGGAATATGTTTTGGCTTTTCCTCTTAATGCTTTCTACGTCTTTTTTGTTACTTTTTTTACTTTTGACCTTTTGTACTTACATGGGACAAACTACAAAAAAATAACACCCTCTACATTTTAACAAGGCTCTGAATTTTTTTTAGTCTGATTACTTTTTTCTTAAGAATAAATACATAAGTAGTTTGCCATATTCCGCACATAAATGTTATCTGACTATCGAAAAATGAGCCTTAAATCGTATTATAATTTTTGACAGTAAGTTTTGATGCATCGACACAAATGTCAGCCTAATCAAATAAAATAACACATAGACATAAAAATCTGAATCTTTCACAAAAGATTACCATTTTGCCGACGTCACAAAAGATAAAAGAAAGATTCCTACCCCAGACAGTAAAACACACTCACTGTAACCTGAATATACTATCAGAAGTAGGTACTGTAGGCTCTTCGCAAATACCACGACATTTTTGGATTGGCATATGTGGAGCCGGCATTTTGATAAAGGTCGCAGCACAATAGCTCTGTATGGTGATTCAACGGATATAAAAGGTCTATTATAAGACTGTTTTACGGAAAAGTTTGTGTTTATTTTACGAAGACTTCCTCATTCGCAGCACGACTGTTTTGAGGGCTTATATTCGAAAAACGTTATTTCCTAACGTACTGCAATCTCCGGAGTCATCACGAACCGTCTGGCACGCAGGTTTGACGACTTCCAGCCTCCCGAACAAGCCGGGTTCCGGAAAGGCTTTAGCACCGTAGACCATATACATACGCTGCGGCAGGTTATACAGAAGACCGAAGAGTATAACCTGCCTCTCTCTTTAACGTTTGTGGACTACAAAAAAGCCTTCGATTCGATCGAGATGTGGCTTGTACTGTAGTCCCTCCAACGGTGCCAGATCGACTATCGGTACATCGAGGTGTTGAAGTGTCTGTACGAAAACGCCACTATGTCAGTCCGACTCTAGGACCAGACCTCGAAACCTATCCTTCTGCAGCGAGGTGTCAGACAGGGAGACGTTATCTCTCCGAAACTGTTCATCACTGCACTGGAGGATGTCTTCAAGGTTCTGGACTAGAAAGGGGCTGGCATCAACATCAATGGCGAGTACATTGCTCACCTTCGGTTTGCCGATGATATAGTTGTCATGGCTGAGACCGTAGAGGACCTCAGTACAATGCTCGATGACCTCAGTAGAGCTTCCGAAAGAGTGGGTCTTAAAATGAACATGGACAAGGCAAACGTTATGTCCAATGCCCATGTATGTAACACACTCTCATAACGGTTGGAGGCGCTGTACTCGAAGTTGTGGACGAGTACGTTTAACTAGGACAAATTGTCAAGTTAGGTAGGTCCAACTTCGAGAAAGAGGTCAATCGTCGAATCCGACTCGGTTGGGCAGCGTTCGGGAAGCTACGCAATATTTTCTTGTCCTACATACCGCAGTGTCTCAAGACGAAAGTCTTTGACCAGTGCGTGTTTCCAGTGATGACAAGGAACCGAAACGTGGTCGCTCACAATGGGCCTCATAAGAAAGCTTAAAGTCACCCAAAGGGCAATGGAGAGGGCTATGCTTGGAGTTTCCCTGTGTGATCGAATCAGGAATGAAGAGATCCATAGGAGAACCAAGGTAACCGACATAGCCTGAAGAATTGCCAATCTTAAGTGGCAGTGGGCAGGACACATTGCTCGCAGAACAGATGGCCGATGGGGCCGGAAGATTCTGGAGTGGCGAGCGCGTACCGAAAGACGTAAAATTGGAAGGCCCCCCCTCCCACAAGGTGGATCGATGACTTTGTGAGGGCCGCAGGAGTCCGTTGGATGTGGGAAGCACAGAACCGGTCGAAGTGGAAGAGCTTGGGGGAGGCCTATGTCCAGCAGTGGACGTCTTTCGGTTGAAATAATGATGATGATGATGACTCCAATCTGCCCAGCCTTTTCCCAACTATTTTGGGGTCGGCTTCCAGTCTTAACTGGCTGCAGCTGAATACCAGTATTTTACATGGAGCGACTGCCTATCTGACCTCCACAACCGAGTTACTGGGCAATACGATAACCCTTGGTAAGACTGATTGTAACGTAACATAGCAACGTAAAACGTTTGGAAATTCTTTATAGCAACAGTCAACCCAAAATCGAATACCCGGTTATGTATGTATGTTGGTAAAGAAGCTGTATCTTTGATAGTTCAGGAAAAAGTGGCTAGGCTTAGCTCGAATTGTGCCGAGCCCAAACATGATTAAGCGAGGGTAGATAGATACCGGAACAAAAATGCTGAAAGGTGTTATTTTGACATTACAAACAGACACTTAAATTTTCTTTATTTGTAAATGTTTTCAACATTAGGCCCAACTGTATCATCGAAGATTATTATCGTGCTTCTTTATTTTTATATACTTAACGCATACATGCTTTTCCAATTCACTTTAGATATTGGCAGAGTCGACATCGGCTTTGCTTGTGCCATATTAAAAAAATCGCTTATCCCAGGGGCTATATCTGTGGCAAATTTCATGACGATCGGTTCAGCGGTTTAGGCGTGAAAGCGTAACAGACAGACAGAGTCTTTCGCATTTATAATATTAGTAGGGACAGAATAGTGTATGTTTAAATATAAATACGGGTACCCTCCAACCGACGTCAATAACACTATTTCTAGCTTCAAACAAACTTATAGTTTGCCATCTTTGCTACGTTGCTTCACACAATCACGCGTTTCCCTATTATTAGCAACAAATGCCTCTCACGTTTAAAACCACATTTATTTCAGTAATACAACCACATTTATTTCAGTAATAACAAGCAATAACTAAAGTGTAGAAACAGACGGTTAATTAATAGGTTCAAAGTAACAAGACGGTTTTCTAAAGCCTATTCGAGTCGATAATCAAAGATACTTTAGTTACCAGTTAACTTGGTCTCTCACCTTCTGCAGTGAAGTTGGGTTGGAGTATGAATGTGGTGTAGAGCGCTGTCGTGTTTTTGACACCTTGCATTAATACAAATACCTAGTTTTTTTTATTTTTTATTTGAAATACGTACTTGAATACTTGGGCCGAGAGAGTCAGTAATTGAAACAACAAATTAATTAACATGTGGTTTTTGTCATAATATTCAGCTTTTGACACTTTTCCTACGTTCCCTATTAGTAACCAACAATGTTCCGTGTGGTGCCGGACGTAAAAGAATGGCACCATCACATTTCTTCCCGTGGGTGTCATAGTAGGCGACTAAGGGACTTACTAGAGAATGGGCAGCAGCGTTCTCTATGCATTTAAACCACCATACTGCGATCGCCAACCCGCCTGCCAAGCGTGGTGATTATGGCAAAACCCCCCTTTTGCGGGAGGCCTATGTCCAGTAGTGGACGTCTTTCGGCTGAAATGATGATGATGAAACAACAATGTGCAACCTTATAAAATATTTGTTTAGTTGTCTCATTTATGAATTGTTTAAATTGCGTTAACTAGTTACTTACTTTGAAAATATATCTCTCGTGATAAGATTAACTTTAAAAAGAAAATGCAGCAAACATTTGAAATACAACTGTTAAGATTTTCCAAAGGCTTATTCTCACATTGCCATATTTACTTATATCTGTATCTTCACTTTTCACATACAGGCTGGCAAGGACATAGAGGCGCAAACTGTAACCATAAATTCAGCAGGGTGGGGTAGATATTTTGTTGTATTTTTTGATGGTGGGAAATCATCAAATCACTTCTCCCGCTCTGGGCGGAGTGGGACGGCGTGTCGGACTTTGACTGACTAAAATCCACCCGTGTTCCTTCAGTTGCCTGTGTACCAGGGGTCACGGTATCTCTTTCGAACAACCCGCAACCCTGGTAGAGACATTTTTCGTTGGGTTGTCAAGAATATAATCAGCTGATTCATTAAAAAAAACTGCAATATACTAGGCGCTCAAAATGTTGATGATTTTTTTTATTTAATTTCTGACGAAATATTTCAACGCATAGCTTAGAATCATGTACAGAGACCGAGGTTACGGTTTGTGCGTCGATATAACAGCCACCCTGTATTTTTTCATCCTTCAAGCTCTTATGGAAGCTCAAAAACACTTGGTAAGATTAATACCCCTCGATACGAATGAAGATAATGAAGAGGGCAGATGAATGTGTAGTCACAGATCCAGTATATTTGGTCTGTTATATTTCCGTATCGTCTGCTCGGAGGGTAGGTAAGGTGTGGGCTAAGTGACAATCGTGGGCGTTTTCTAATAGCGTGGTTCTTCCTATACAATGTGAAACCGAATAAATACAAGTCCTGAAAGTGGTTTGTTCGTAATTGACTACTGAATCGATTTCAGTAACTTTTAGTATGAGTACTTTTTTCAAAAATTATGTATTTTGTCATTACTTCTGCTGTTTGGGCCAAAGAAAATCAAATCTCATTTCAAGGTGATAAGACTCCATTAAAAATGCATAAAGTAATGCTAGCTTTTAAAAAAAATTTTGGTCATTGTACAGCTTTTAACTCAATACTCTTATTGGGGTTTGCTTAAATATGGGCAGTTAAACAAGAATAAAAGTCTTAAGACCATATCGTACCTTAATAGATGTGCAAATATCGTGTGTATGTTTAGATGTTTGTTACTCAATCACGCAAAAACGGCAGAACCAATTTGGATGAAATTTGGCTCACAAATAGATTATAGCTTGGATTTAACACATAGGATATTTTTTATCCCGGATGTACGATTCCGTGGGATAATTTTCGACGCCCACGAATGAAGCCGCTGGCAAAAGCTAGTATTAAATAAACCTTTATATTTCCATGATCTGCTTTCCTCTTCAATTTGATGGACAACACCCCATTATACCAGAAATCACAGTCGCATTTTTAAAAAAAGTTAAAAAAACCGCTGCATCCTATGTCTTGCGCCTGAGTCGAGTAGTCAGCGTCACAGCGCAACGAGGCGGCGACGAGCAGCCTTGATTGTGGGCTAGCTACTTGCGCTAATTACTCGCCCGAGAACTGGGTGAAGTAACTATCTTACACCGACTTATGCGAGTTACGAAGTACAGACGCCAGCACAGCACAGTTGGCGCAGTGGTTAAGCGATTGACTGCTGCGCTGCGTGTCGCGGGTTCGATTCCCGCACGGAACAAATATTTGTATGGCCTACAAGTAGTTGTTCCGGGTCTGGCTGTTTGTGTATGTGAGTTTAAATGTTTGTAAACGCACCCACAATACAGGAGAAATTCCTAGTGTGGGGAAACGTTTTTAAAAAAAAACATCAAGCTACCCCAATCTGTCAAATTTCTTTGAAAGGTTTTCAACTTTATTTCATAATCATAAGGTTCATGTTCAATTGGAAAAATTTGACAGTTGCTTAATGTGCTGGCGTCTGTACAAGGTATGTAAGTTAGGCTTTTCTTTTGACTGTATTTGATGCGTTTTAGCCCTGATTGTGGGTTAGATGGGTTTTGAAGAAAATAAATCAGGATTGACTGCCTCGTTGGTCTAGTGGTTGCAAACACTGCTGCCGAACATTAGATCCTGGGTTCGATTCCCCGGTCGGGCTAAGTATTGTTGGGTTTTTTTACCTGGAATTTCTCAGTAGCAGCCAGGTGGATGGCAATGGGCTTGCCCCCTATTGCATGGGATTTTAACGTAACTGGCGAACTTTGGGTGTACTATTGGTACACCTCTGCCCAACACTTCGGGGTAAAAAGGCGTGATGTTGTGTTATTTAAGGTGAATCTAGTCAACATTTTTTTCCATACAAAGTTCGGGACTGTATTACTTCACTGTTCGACAATGTACATGAAAAATTAAACATGGTATGGTTTTGACTCGTTATTAATATTGTCTGTACGGAAATAGAATACTAAAATAAAAAGCCATTAAAAAGTTAGGAGCCAACAAAGATTCGTTTTTTTTTATTAATTTAACCTAACTTTGGGCGTGTTTGAGTGATAAAAGAAGTGTAAAATATCGAAAACCAAGTCGGTACTGACAAAGCTCAAATATCGAAAAGTTTAATTAATAAACTTTACTAGTCATTGATTTATGCAGTGGTTTTTTCCATAAAACCCGATCTTCCAAAGGACTTTTCTAAATTTTTCACGCGCCTCAATAAGGTTTTGCGTGTAGACTAGCGTCCAAATGCTCACCACTGACACTACTTCTGTCTGATACGATGCCTGGTGAGACAGCGTGCTTTTTAGCCAGGCCCCTCAGTGAGTTCGAGCCCGCGACTAGATTCCCCTTAAGTGTACATTGCAGAAATATTTATTAGCTACCAATATAAGTATCATAAGACCCGCTCGACATATAGAATTCAGCCCGACATAATTAATACACTCTATTACTAGGTATAACTTTATTATTCCCATAATAACGCGACCATCCCAAATACTTAAAACGTCCATATTTTTCCCATAAAAAAACTATGTATGAGTCCCATTTCTGTAATTATTTCACGCCCAGACATAAAACTATTTAGTACTTTTCATGGAAAACTTATCACCATAGCTACTGGAAACATTACATGGGTACATTAAGTTGAGTTGGTTCAAAGAGAATTAAACCAAGTCATTGTGTTGGTTACTGTCACATCAATATGGAATCTTACAAGTAAATGTACAGGCACCACATCATCATTTCAGCCGAAAGACGTCCACTGCTGGACATAAGCCTCCCCCAAAAGGAGGTGGTTTGCCATAATCGCCACGCTTTGCAGGCGGGTAAAATGCATAGAGAACGGCTGCAGCCAATAAGGGTGTTCATGAATATTCAAGCCACCAGTTGGCGCCACTTTGACAAGAGGTCTTCCAGTTCAACTTTCATTCTTTCGTTCACCATTCAGTCCGTAGCCGCTTTGCCACTTTTGACAGGTGCCCGGACCTGACGTCTCAGTGCTGCCATTTAGTGAACGTCATTTCAGAATGACCTCATTCTCTAGTAAGTCCCTTTTTTTTTTTTTTTTTTTTTTTTTTGGGTGGGAAATCATCAAATAACTTCTCCCGCTCTGGGTGGAGCGGGAGGGCGTGTCAGACTTTTACTGACTAAAACCCACCCGTGTTCCCTCAGTTGCCTGTGTGGCAGGGGCTGTGTTGGGTTCGGCTCCCAGTCTAACCGGATGCAGCTAAATACCAGTATTTTACGTGAAACGACTGCCTACCAACCTCCACAACCTAGCTACTGTGATATACGAAACCCCTTGGTAAAACTGGTTGTCAGACTTTCGGGCTTAATACTACCCGTAAAGTTTGTCAACGGTCTACGAATGACGGCCGACCCGTAACGACTGTCAAAGATCTACGAATGACGGCCGGCCCGTAACGACTTTCAAAGATCTACGAATGACGGCCGACCCGCAACGACTGTCAACGATCTACGAATGACGGCCGACCCGTAACGGCTGTCAAAGATCTACGAATGACGGCCGACCCGTAACGACTGTCAAAGATCTACTAATGACGGCCGACCCGTAACGACTGTCAACGGTCTACGAATGACGGCGAACCCGTAACGACTGTCAAATATCTACGAATGACGGCCGACCCGTAACGGCTGTCAAAGATCTACGAATGACGGCCGACCCGTAACGACTGTCAAAGATCTACGAATAACGGCCGGGATCAACAGCTTAACGTACTTGTGAGGCACGGAGGGGTCTTGATATGTATCGGATGGTCACCCATCCACGAATTGTCCGCGGCAAGCGTAGCTTAGCCTTCAAACATTGAACTGCGCATCGCTCACAGTTGATCAGACTGATTAAATTAGTGTTAATTGAGGCGAAACTAATCCCAATCGGTTTTAATTGATATTTTCTGGTTACTATTGTAAATGGGTAATTACAGTTGTTGCAGTGAAGCGGTACGATTTGTATTAATTGGCTAATTGATTTTATAGTGTTGATTTTGTATCAGTCATGCAATTTTTATTTAGTTTAACAAAAAAAATTGCGGTCAAAGCTGATTTGCATTCATCATTACGTAATATCACGCCTGTATTTCTCAACGGCATAGGTAGAGGTGGTGTAATACTCTCATGTTTTGCCAATTACCTATGATAAGTCCCTTGTAATATTGGGGGTGAGTATTTTAATATCATCATTTCAGCCGAAAGCTGTACGAAACAGGCGAATCGACTCTTTTAAATAATATACTATTTTGTGTAGGCGATTTGCACGAAGTTAAGAAAAAAGTACACTTAACATTATTGCATAGGATTCAAGACGTGACAACTGCCTAATACGTATTTCAGAAGTTGTAGATTCGCCCATAAATTAATTAACTGTGCGATTCGACCAATAAGCCAAATCACTGCAATATTTAAATCTACCCACACTTCAAAACCGTTCTAAACAAACATACACTTCCATAGATCATTCTAATAAAAATATGATTTCCGCACTACATAACGAAATAAACAATTGTCGTCCGGCCGTCACTTTCAACAGTCACTTGTGGTAATTGCATTCCGGACCGTAACTAGTGGTGCGCCACTTAAAAACCGGACTTCGGTTAAAAACCGTCCGGTTAAAAGAGATATTTGCGTTATATTTTACGCAGGGTAGGTGGCGCCATCTGGCGGTGACATGTTGTTTTAGATGGGGTTTAAAGTTGATTAATTTTATACTGAGTTTTTATGTTTCTGAGTGGCCTATTTGAGGAGAGAGTTCGATTTTTGTGTTCAAACTTTTGTTTAATTTCTAGACATTTGTAAAGCGTGAATGTATTATTTTATATTGATAACAGCAGTTATTACAAAGTCTCAAATCAAGCAACCGCTTTATCTTCGTTTATTTGTGAGGGTAGCTAAACAGGAGGCTTTGTAAAAGCCAACATAGATTTATTTCCGTCACTGGCCAATATAAGAACACGTAATGGCCCCTTGAGATCCCAATACAAGAACTTGCTACATTCGGGTAATTACAAAACAGCACCGTTAAGGAAAAGTATTATGACAATGGGACCTGTCATTATAATAAAATACCTCATAATTTTAAGAATTATTCTGTAAACATTTTTAAATCTAAGGTTACTGCACTACTATTAGGCAAATATTATTACTCAGTGAATGACTTTCTGATTATGATTGTTATAATTAATTACAAATTTGACCAATTATGTCTTAAGTATGTTCCTGACTATAATAATATTAATTGACTTCACTTTAAGTTCTGTTTTGTTTTGCTGACATTATTTAATTTGTATTAATAGTTTAATTTATGTACCTAATAATTTGCACGCCGTAAAGTAGACTGTAGCCGATCTCATTTATTTATGTACATCTTATACCTGTACCTACATAAATAGCATAAAGTTCTGATTCTCATTCTGATTCTGAAAAAAAAAAAAATCTGGATCGAACAAGATACATAAACAAATTGTACTTTATAAAATAAATTACTTCTATACATCTTCAATACCATCCGAGAAAACTTCCTAGGTACTCCAACAAAAAACCGATAATTACGCCACTAACCGTTAACCTTAACCGTAAACCAAACCTCTCCGTAAAAATTACCGGTCCTTAGAGCCTCTAATTGACCGGTACATAATACATACCTACTTGTAATAGGTATGGACCGTAAATCTTTCACACCTGGACACTCGCGTGCTTTCGGAAATGGTCGGGAATACTCGGGAATCGTCGGCAACTTTCTCGGAGATAAATCACTAAAGGGATGGTGTGAGAAGATTAAAAATCTTTCTTGTTTTACACGGGAAATGTTAGACCCTAAGGTAGGAGAAGATAATACATGATATCAATATAAAGCGAAGTTTACATTATGAAACTAGTGTCGTGAAACAGTAGCTTGTTATAGCTAACTATTACCCGGTTTTTAAAAAGCTGATAAATTTAACTAACACGACGAATTTAATTATAAATTATTTGGCTGAAATAACAGCGTGCTAGACGTGACATTTAAATAATTATAAAAGTGAAATAATGGTAATGATTTTGCTGTGCACCAACTAATTTAGGCTATTGCTATCTTTTTCTTTAAACAAGAATCAGACGGAAATAATTATGAGCTCTCTAATTAAGTTGAACTAAGATTTTCTTCGACACAACGACGACGAACTAAATTCCTCATGCTTAAAACCACGCCACATTCGAGACCCAATTTAGTCTGACAGTTCTAAAGCGTCTCTTATCTTTTTACACGCTTTATATTAGCTTCACTTGTATGTTTGTTTGTATGTAACCGACTCCTTAGGGCGCGATTTTGATCCACTTTAAACGGTCAGATTTCATTGAAACTTTGTAAACTCATCGAGGACCGATGACAATTCAATAACTTTAAAAAAAATAGAGATAAATGGAAAAAAAGGAAAAAAAAAACACGTTTTTGTAGTTAGCAGAGCTAAAAAATTGAAAATAAATAATAGTTTAAAAAACTAAAAAACACGCTTTAAAACCAAACTAAAAAAGGAGAAAATAATTTAATTCAATTAAAAAGCGTGGGGTGCTTGACATTAATTGATTATAAAAATACCTCAAAAAGCACCCCATTGAAAGACCGTCCGTTACTCAAAGATCCAACCTTGGACTACGGATAGTGACTCTGAAATGGAAGTGGCCAGGACACTTGGCAAGTCGTGATGATGCTAGATGGAGCAGAGCACTAACGGAATGGTGGTTGAGAAACGGTAGAAGGAGCGTTGGTAGATAAATAGTCGGGTTCCGGGAGGACGACCACGCAGGGAAGACTTGGATGACTCGCACAGATCAGGGATGAATGGCATAAAAGGAAGAAGACGTATACTCAACAGTGGATAGAAGGCTGCCAATGATATTGATGAATAACGGTATAAGAAGGTATCAAATTCAGTAAAAGATTCAGCAGGGCTATCAATGATATTCATCGCTGAAGTCAGAACAGTCAATTATTGAGTAATTCAGTCTCTTCTAAATAAATCGAATATGAAAGCCGATTCTGCACAAAATATAGTACTGAATAACATCATTATCCCCTTAGATCATCAAGAACACATCTGCACTCCCATACATAATTACAGATACGTCCCGAAATCAGCGCACGCGATCAATCAATTGTTTTACGACAACCAGTCATTACTAGGGATTCCAAAAGTATCGATACATATGTTACGACATTTCGGATAAAAGAGTAGTCGATGCTTTTCAATCAGAATTAATGGAAAGTATCGGTTTTATCTCTCGGTACTAATTGTTTATCTGTGATGTTATTGCGTTCAGGGGCTGTTTTTTTTACACAAAATAGGAAAGGAGATTAGCCTACCTTAAGTAATTAATAGAATTCGACGAAATAGGCCACTGAGCTTTACATAACCTGCACCACAATTGCGTAAAATACTTTCTTTCATAATCCAAAGAATTTAGATGGAAATTCCTAATCTATTGCTTCATATGTATGAAAAAATTCGTCTGCTCGACAACGCAATAAATGTGGTCGAATTGACATTGCAATTGTTTTTTTGTTACGAAATTACTCCGACATAAAATACTTTTAATTCCAAAAAATAGCAAAAGTAAGAACGGGTTCCTACTCCAAATAGATTGTGTAGTGTTTAATAGCTAGGTATCGATTAGATTACGAAAACACCACTAATAAGGTCAATATCGATACTTTTCATTCACAGCCATATCCCTAGTCATTACGAGTGGGGGTGATCGTATGACGTAACGAATTGCATCCACCGGTAATTAATCCTAAATCTGCGGAACCAACAAGTCTAAGGGTGAACGACCTCATTTAGGGTTCCTTACGAAGGGGACCGTTGATTGATTGTAAGAAGTTTCTACTCATTATTTGTCAAAATATTTTACGCCTGAAAAGCTGTGGTTTGAAACGTTTTATTATTTAGTGTTGGGGTTGAAATTCTTTAATTATGGTATGATAAAGAGAGAAATACAAGGAGATTTCAGAGTTAATGGGTGTTGTAACAATATTGGACCAAGTATCCATTATCGATAATAAAGCATAACATGAAAACATGTTGACAATTTCGATGAAGGGATCTTTTGTGGACGAACACAAATCTATACACACTTGTAGTAGCTAGAACGTAAGTAACAAGAGACGCATGGTTCGACCGATGGCGTAAAGCTACGTTTTCCGTGGTTGGTCCGTGGATGGGTGACAATCTTTTCATACAAGACCCCTCCGAGCCTCGGAAAGCACTTCAAGCCGTTAGTCCCGGCTGTCATTCGGGCTTCTTTAAAAGTCTTTACGGGTCGTCAGAAGCCCGGAAGCCTGACAACCAGTCTAACCAAGGGGTAAAAGACAATCTACAACATTCACAGCAAGTTCTAATTACAGTAGTGGTATTTATTTTGATGATTGAGTTTTCCTGATTATTCTCAGCCCTCACTCAAAGGTTCTCGTAAAACAAATTACGTGCGCCCCAAAACAACTGAGTTCCTTTTGTTTCTTGAAATCATCAAAGGGTTGAAATGTTGTTGATGCCGTAACTGATAATGGGGGAAAATATCATCTTTTTATCTAGGAAGCCTTTATGTAGTTTCCTGAGAACAACAGGCTAACATTTATGACTTACTATATAAATAAATACAAAGTTCATTCAACCTCCATGAAAAGGGAGGATCCTGCGACCAGACGGGTGTGGTCTCTGCTAGGCAACTGCCTGACTCTTGATGTCAGGTCAGGACGTTGTCCAGTAATTAACCTGTAAGTAAATTCTGCTTGCGCGATGCAGGATTTTTGCGTGACGTCAGTGTGATGCGTAGTTCACATTTGTGGCGTTAGAGATGCCGCTACAATCATCATCATTTCAGCCGAAAGACGTTCACTACTGGACATAGGCCTCCTTAAGCCCCGCCACTTCGACCGGTTCTGTGCCTCCCGCAACCAACGTATTCCTGCGGCCTTCACAAGGTCATTGTTACACCTTGTGGGGAGGTCTTCCAACTCTACGTCTTTCGGTACGCGGTCGCCACTCCAGAACGTTACGGCCCCATCGGCCATGTGTTCTAAATATTTAAACTATACATATCAATTTTCAATCAAGCAACACCCTCTTTGATTATAATTTACATGTCTCTAAATTGGTATTATGATAAACAATATCTTCTAGATTTGTAAGTCTTTTCTTTTATTCACTGCCCTCAGTTTTCCAACAGTGTTCCTTCACAGTTTCTAGCCTTATAAACTGTGTACATCTGTGTTAATAAAACCATATTGGCAAACGCCCAGAAAGCAAGTTCTGACACCAAGTTATTGTGTTTCCTTTGGGTACATAACAAGTCAACAGGAACTGAATTTGAAAAGCGGAAAAAGCGCTTTTGTGGTGCAAGAGTTATTGTTTAGTAGATTTAGTAACTACTAGTTTTGTTGTATGGTTTGCATGGGTGCCTACCAGCAAACTATCCAGTTAGAGGGAGACCAGTATAATAAGTTACCGAAAGATATAATAGATTCTTTATCAGTATTTTTTTTCCAAAATAGGTTAAAGTTGTGTTTGGTTAACCAACTATTAATCACTGCTCACTGTATGAACTCGATAAATCGAATGACAATTATATTTACCTAAGATATTTTGTTACGTTTCTCATATTTAAGTTAACTGTGTAAGTTCTATAGAGATATACATTTATTTAAACCGAATAAAGGATTCATTCTGCTGAATAAAATCTAATTGTTGTGACCTAGACTAGACCAAGTGCCTCTCTTATACTGTTCTTCCAATTTCTTTTCTGATAAATTTCGTTGCATTTTCCAAAACAGGTACACCAAGACCTGTTATCTCAGCACTTATCTAGTGTGTAAATTCAGCTTCCCAATTGCGTAAAACACACATACTTTCGGATTAATTGCTACATATAAAAAAAACCTCTGTTCGACAGCATAAATAACGCATGAATATTGTCGAATTTTCAAGATGAAAGGCATTGCAATTTTTACTGTGTGGCGCTATTACCTCTCTGGGCTCCTGGTCTTAGGTACAAGCATTTGCAACGGTTGGGAATAGTTTGGCATGACAATTCAAACACATAATCTGCCAATAATGTTCCCACTGCTGGTACACAGGCCTCTTCTCTGTGAGATACGAGTGGGCAATAATCCTTGCGGGTTGGTTGATGTTACATGTCTTCGACATTTCAAATAGCCCCTGAAAATTATGATTAGAGCCTCACCCATTAACCACAAAACTTAGAATATCATCACATTCTCAAACAATACCCACCAAAACTAAGACTCGAAGGCGTCACCTCCAAAAACTGAATAGATAAGACAATTAATTTCAGTAATTACACGTAATGGTGCCATTCCAACTTACCCAACTTCGCGTGAAGGTGTAGAGGACGTTAATGAAGAAATTAATTATCTAACAATAGGTACTATTCATTACCTTACGCTTATCAGATCCTGATTTCAGTAAGGAAAGTTTCTAACAATGACTATGAATGGCGATGGCAGCAGGGATTTATGGGAGGACCGCACAAAAGGGACTGAAGGTCGGGAATTAAATGGAGGGGAGGAATTGAGAGAAAAACTATTTTCGTGAAGGTATGATTGTGTGGGGTATGGTCCTGATATACGTACTCAAGTATGAACGTTGTATAGGTATAATAATATTATGTATATTTACTTATATTTGGATAAATATTTAAAGCACGACTTATGTCATTGCACCTACCACTGCTTGTCTCTGCATCACCCAAAGGTCGACTGGTAGAAAATGCCTTTGGCATTCAGTCCGCCTCTGTACATTTCTGTGCGTGAAGTATTAAATAAATAAATAAACGTTGCTAGGTTTCGGTTTTACGCGCATGAGTGTATGGACTTACTGATTTTCTTGAATCGGATAGTTCGCTTGCCTTGCACGATATATAAAAAAATTGCTCAACCAAACATGTTGACCCCGTCGGTATTGCGTTTTTTTTTAAATAAAACAGCTGAATTTATACTCTAGGGGGTCTAGAATCATGAACTGAAATCTAAGACAACAGGCTGTGCGTCGATGTCGCCACCGATCAGTTGGTAAATTATAATCAGTGATTGGATAATCGGGCGCTTATATATGTATACTTAAACTTCTTCTCACGAAATAATAATATGAACATTGCTTTCTGAGTAAATAAGTAATCCCTGATTCCCGGGATTGACCATTTTTGTAAAAACAACTACCTATAACAAACTTAATGAAATTATAGCAGTGGTTATTTTGATTTAGTATCTTTATTTTATAAAAAAAAAATGGAATATTAATAAAAAATTATAATGTGCACAATGTTGACTGCATTGACCACAGTAGTGGAAATTGTTTTTTTTTATCGACTCATTGATGTTATGTATGTAGGTAACATTTAAGCAATCTCAGGAATTTCAAACGATTCCGGGATCCGGGATTCTGAAAGGCATGTCCGTATTATTATTTCGTGGGAATAAAAGTGAAGTTTAGGTATATTAGCGCCCGATTAACCTATCACTAATTATAAGTTACGCAGAAAATAAAAGAATAGAATAGAATAGAAAACATTTATTCGATACAGACACAACACAACAGCAACAAACATATAAAAAAAGAAAGAGAACAATAAACATAACAATAAAATTGCAGTAAAATTGTGCTGAGCGTGCCCATACCGAAAGGGTTACCATCTCAGCATTTGCTGGGCGTTAGACACCCAGCGCTGGTTTTCAGTTGGCACCCCGCAGTGAAAACGTACCCACATATTTGAGATCTTTTTAATCATTTCCAAAGTGTGCAATTGGAGCTTTTTACGACCAGCAGTGGACTGCTATCATGCTGATTATGAACAATTCTGACTCTGCCTAAGTTAAACGAAATTAATTTAAGCCCAGCGAAACTCGCCTAAACTAGCCTAATTTATTCAAAGTAATTCTCCCCACCATAGCAACAATATTAACTAAACACCACCCAACAATGCTGGAGACCGATCTCTCTGCTTATCCGTCAACGAACAGCGTTAACATACAATGGCGGAGCAACAATGTAGCGATTTCCAATATTGTACAGTCAGACAAACAGATATCATATTATGTAAATAGATGTGGCGCTGTCTTTTGATTCTAATGTGGAAGTTTTAAATGGAATGGTGTGGTGGGCAACAACAAAATCAGCCTATAATTATCCTTTCCCACTGCTGGGACGCAAGCCTCCTTTTTTGGAGAGGGTGTGGGTCGTAGGTAATCCACCACGAGGGCCCAGTGGATTAGTAGCTATATCACATGTCATTGAATTTTGGGTTCTAGGACATGCCGGTTTCCTCACGATGATTTCCTTCACCGTATTGAGAGCAGTGGTGATGAAATAATTTACACAAAGTTTTGCGCCTGTCTGGGGTCGAACCTACGACCTCGGCCGTTTTGGTACAAAATAATTGGAAATTAAAATGAAAGGACTTACAGTTTTTAATTCCATTTAGAAATAACTAAGAATGATTCAGACTATATGCCTATAGGTATTTCCAATTATGTTATACATATAGCCAGGATTTTTTTGTAAGTTTTAAGAGTAAATCAAAATACACAAGAGTACCTAATTGAACAAAAACTAACTCAGCATACGATGTAACAACGTTTTACTAAGACAAGTCTTCAGAATTTTCAAATAATTAATAAACACCAACTAAGCCAAACAGGGTGCCCCCCGTAACTTAAAACGATTTTAACTGCAATTTAATTCTTACTTCACTAAACCCCATTTAAATTAAACAAGACAAAAGCATCAAGTTTGCTCTATAAAACTCTTAAGTACACTCTACTTAATCGCTACTCTAATATATCTTATATCTGGTGTTGACTGTACAAGTATCCATGACAAAGCTTAAAGGGTCGTTAAACTCAGCTTAAATATCTGACACACGGTCGTTAAGTTTGTCGAACGATATCTGGTATTGTCGGGTATTCGTAATAAAATGTTTTGTGTCGAGAGATGTGTATGATCTTTCGGCGTAAGAATAAATGTTGAAGTTGTTACTTAGTCAGCTTATTAAGTTACTTCTAGTGATGTACCGACTAGTCGGCCATATTTGTAGTCGGTGACTAGTCGGCTAAAACCGCCGACTAGTCAGCCCATTTTTACTCGTATTAATATGCTTAAAAATTTAAAAGACGGTGATTGAAATCTTGATTGTTATTATTTTTATTACATAGAATCAGTTTTACAGTTTACTTTCAGTGCAATCTAGAATAAGATAGGATGAAATAGGAACACTTCGTTTGGTCTATTAATTAATTGGATTTAGATCCAGAAATTTAAAAAAGTTAAATTAATTAATACTTCTAACAGAAAAGAAGAAACTCTATATCAAACAATTGGCAATAAGTAGGTTTGCCATTTTGATCATTGCCGATGTCACCCGAACATAACCGAAAGCAATGATCGGGCACGCCCTCCTGCTCCACCCAGAGCGGGAGAAGTTATTTTATGATTTCGCAAACTAAAAAAAACAACAAGACACTCAGCGGGTTTGTGATATCAACAACCCGCTCCCGTCCTTCATCGAACTAATTCGCCAGCAAGCCAGCGCCACCTACCGCCAGTATCCCCGAACTACACAAGCCGGTTTAACAGTAGTAAATCAGTGCGGTTACCGCGGTGCTCCTGCCGTCACTCTTGGTTAAACTCCCAAGGTTTACGGCATATGATCTATGGTGTGACGGTTAAAACCATGCTCAGATGAGAGAACTGGTCGGTGTTTAGTTTACTAGGCTTTGAGGTTGGGACATAATATGTCAATGTTGTTGTGTTATGAAATATTGGTCATAGGATGTCTCTTCGGGGGCTTGCGGACGGCGAGTAATGGGTAGCTCGCTGTCCGGTAAGGACCAAGCCCGGGTCGACGGCGCGTTGTGTTCCACGCGCGCCTCAAAGAGGTGTCAGCACCAACTAGTGGGGTTCGCTAGGGCCGATGTCTGCCAGGGGTGCGGGTTGTTCGAAAGAGATACCGCGGCCCCTGGCATACAGGCAACTGAGGAAACACGGGTGGGTTTTTTTTTTAGTTACTTTCTGTAAAAGTCTGACACTAACTTCTCCCGCTCCACCCAGAGTGGCAGAAGTTATTTGATGATTTTCTAAACTCAAAAAAAAAAGATATCTCTTAGTCAATGGACACCAATAACCAGGCTTATTAATGGTTAAACAAACTTACCTGAAGTGAAGTTTGACCACAATTACACGAGTCGCTGCATCCGAAGAGATTTACATGATTCACTAGGTAGTACACTCCTCAATGTACTAGGCATCGCACAATTTTTAGCTAAAATACTAAAAAAAATAAAAATAAAATTAGGTATTAAACGACTACCGTAGTACCTGCCGTGGTGGGGCGTCCGCCGCGCCCGGCCATCTACGATCGTTCACTTGTCATTCATTTGAGAGGGCTATTTATCTTAAACTATATTTCATAGCGGGATTTCTTGCAAAGAAGGGTTGGGAGGGTTTGTAAATCTCTTCGGATGCAGCGACTCGTGTAATTGTGGTCAAACTTCACTTCAGGTAAGTTTGTTTAACCATTAATTACACTTCGTCGCTGCATCCTCGAGATTTACATGATTCACTAGGTAGATGTTCGGAGTTTTGAGATAAGTAGCCAATACATTAATGGTGAAGAAAATAAATGCATCTAATGATATTATATGTTTTATTTTTACACAGCTATAAGTACTATTATATTATATTAAAACGAAGTGATTTTACAAAAAAAGAATTCCAAGTAATAATGATAATTTTAACAATGTTTAAACGTTATTTTCATAGACAGCGCGAGCAAAATCATTGGTTTCCTCTGTATGCAGAGGCCTGTTATAAAATTTGCCAAATACTAGAGAATTACCAGACCAACCAGCAGTCTTTTTAATTAAATCTATAGAAATACCTATACGACCAGCCGCTGAAGTAGCCGCGTGGCGCGTGCTATGTGACGTAAATATTGATGTGTCTATACCACTATCTGCTAACGTCTGTTTAATCCAGCGGCTAATCGTAGAGGAGCTAGCGTTGTGGACTGGTCTCTTGGTAGTTAATAATAACCTTTCGGTATTTGTTTCAGTCCTAAATGTATCTGTAACATTAATATATGAACATAAAGTCCTTCCTGGACATATCTCCATTTTATTAGGGAAGAATAGGATAACCAAACGGGGTGCTTGTCTGCCAGGTGCAGAGGTTTTTAACATATCATCAATTGTTATTATAATGTTTGAATCACAAATATTTATATTAGACAGTCGAATCAAGGATAACGTCTGCACGCGTTGTGCAGTCGACAACGCCAACAGAGTTACCAGTTTTTTTGTTAATTTATTTAAACACAGATTTTCATTAGGAAAATAATTGAACAAAAAATCTAAAACTACATTAGTGTCCCAAGTAGACTGATATCGAGGGAAAACTGGTTTAATTCTAAAAACACCTTTCATAAATCTGCTGACAATATCATTTGTACTTAACTGTCTACCTATAATTAAACCAAGCGCCGAACGATAGGTGTTTAATGTAGAATACTTAGCTCCTGTTTCAAATTCTCTGGACAAAAATTGCAGTACCGGTTGTATAGATGCGGTGTAGCAGTTTACCTTATGGGTTTGACAAAACCGCCACCATTTTCTGTAAGCGATATTATATTGTTTTAACGTGCTATTAGATAAAGATGCAGTGATAATTTTTATAGTTTCTGGAGTCAGCAATTTTCGAGAAAATGCTTCCCTGATAACAAGCATGATACCAGGGTAAGTTTCATCCAAAGGGGGTGTTGCGTTCTGAAAGGAGATAAAAGGAGATCACTACTTGGTCCGTGATAAACAGGTTCCCTTATCTGTAAAGATGTAAACAATGGATACCATGGCTGACTAGGCCAATATGGGACTATGAGCACTCCTGTAGCCTTATCAGAAATTATTTTTCGTAAGCACTTGAGAATCAACGCAAAAGGTGGGAACGAGTAAAAGTTTAAGTTGCCCCAATCTAAAGTAAATGAATCAATATCGAAAGCGTGTGGGTCTCGTTTCCAGGACACATATTTATGACATTTCGCATTCAAACAAGTTGCGAATAAATCAATCTCTGGAGTACCATAATGAAGGACTATTTCATGAAACGCTGTACGCGATAATTCTCACTCGGTGTCGATATTGATGTGCCTTGATTCTTGGTCAGCTTCCGTGTTGTCTTTTGACTTAATGTAGGAAGCAAAAAGAAAAGACGACGCTCTTCACACCACTGCCAAATCTCTCGTGCTATATCATTAAGGTGTGTATATTGAACTCCGCCCATCCTATTAATGTATGAGATTGCAGTAGTGTTATCTATTCTTAAAAGAATCTCTTTGTCTACCAGGTCCTTGGCAAAACATTTTAAACCAATGAAAGCTGCTTTTATTTCTAATAAGTTTATATGGTCTTGGGCCTCAGACGTGCTCCAAAATCCACCGCTGGTTTCTCCGTTACAAGCTATACCCCAACCCGTTAGAGAAGCATCGGAAAAAATCTCCAAGTAGTATTTGTTTTGACGGATTGGACAAAAACGAATTCATGATGTTTGCCTTCCACCAGGAATAATCAGGTTCTAGGTTATTAGGAATAATCATATTAACATCATAATCTCCGTTTGATTTCTGAAGCGCGAGATATTTAATTCTTTCAAATCGCTTGGTATAAACCCACCCATAACTAACTGCTGGGCACGATAACGTAAGCAATCCCAAGAACTTTGCAAAGTCTCTAATAGATAAAGAACGTTTGTTGTAGTATCTATGGACTATCTCTAAAGCCTTCAATCGTTTCTTTAGTGGCAATTTTAAAGTCATGTCCGTTGAGTTTAATTCAAAACCTAAAAAAGTTTTGAGTTGGCTGGGAACTAAATCACTTTTATTAATGTTTATTACAAATCCGAGTTTTTCTAACAAGTCGGTGATTATCTTTACATCATGAGAGCAGCTTTCAAATGTTTTATTAATACATAATAAATCGTCTAAATAAATAACCAGCATAATCCCTTGTTTTCTAAGGTATGTGATCACTGGTTTCATTAATTTTGTAAAAATCAACGGTGCCGAGCATAAACCAAATGGTAAACACTGAAATTCATAAGTCTGATTGAGAAACCTGAACCGTAGATATTTTTTACTATTTTCATAAATTGGGATTAAAAAATACGCCTCTTTAAGGTCAATATGGGCCATGTAATATGACTTTGATAATAATTTAGAAGCCGTTCTAACATCTTCCATTTTAAAATGTTGTGGATCAATATAATTGTTTAATTTTTTAAGATTAAGAATAAATCTATGGGTACCGTCGCTTTTAGGTATCAAAAAAATATTCGAAATAAACTGGCCAAGACTGTCTTCACAATTTACTATCGCACCTGATAACAAAAGTTTTGAAATTTCAATATTAAGACTATTAATCTCTTGGGCAGAAAACGATTTATTAACTGGTTCTGCATACTGAATAACGGGTCGATTAAAACGTATTTTGTAACCATGATATACCACTGTAAGATTACAGGATCTTTAGTTATGCTTTTCCAAGCTGTTACAAAGTGTCGTAACCGACCAGCATGTTTAATTACCTCTATTCGGGCTTCGGAGGTGCTTTCGGGGCTGTCTTCGCAGAGCTGTACCGTTCTGTTGACGCTGGATATCTCCGTGTGTTCAGGTTGGAGGCTTGTGTTCTTGGCCCACTCGACCTGCCTCTGTAGTTCTGGTGACGAAGTGGGCGCCTCGAGTTTCCCTGACGATAATTATTAAAACGTGTCGATCTGTGAGAGGTAGATGGTTGAGGTTCGGTCCTCCTTATCTGTAATCCCGATTTTTCAGCCATCTTAGATGGTTTGATTTTTTCGCCCAAATTCTCTCCGAAGAGAAAAGTATCTCTCTTAACTCCTTGAACAATATTCAAATTTTTTTTATCCAAGCTGAATGTAACTAACTTCCTTCGGTTAGCCGTATTTTGGCAATGTAAGTCTAATAATATTTGGGCTGTTTCGGAGAGCTTTTTTATAATCTCAGCCTTTTCTACATTACCGTCAATTACTGACGACAGTAGGTTAGTGATACCCGCAATACCAATGCCAAGATGGTTTTGTGTCCATTCAAGACGCTTATCTCTGTTTCTAGAGGATTCTGTTAAGATAGAGGATATTTCTTGATTAAGTTTTGGTGCCTTAATAAGTTGAAAATTCTCCGGGATCAAAATATTACTAAACAGTTTTTGTTTCTGTTCTTTACCTAGGCCTTCCATAATAATCTTTCCCCAACGTTTGGAGATCTCCTCTCTGATTTTTGGCCCGAACACCTCATCCTTTTCCTTGAACTCTCCAAGAACCTCTAATATGTCAGGCGGGAGGGCTTCCACAATTTCTGGTACGGCGCTGGTACCAGCGTCCCCCGCAACGGTATCAGGGATATTGTGTCGTGGAACTGTCACCACAGATTGAATGTTCAACTGAGTCCCATCTGATTGGTAGTGCTCAGAGGATTCGTAGTCGGGAGGTAAGGAGGCAGGTCCTGAGTGACCAGACTCAACATCTTTCGATATTTCGATCTACTATAGCATTGGCTAAAATTTGGCTTGAAACAATGACAACAACAGGATTTGATCGCATCAAACCACTTGACAAAAATAGTCACTCATTATAGACGGTCGTAATCGCGTCACGACACTTAGCTTTTTATACAATAGTTGTTTTTATTAGACCGATATCTCTTCACGGTACTTGCAGAATTTGCATAGGAAGGTAGGTAGGTACTTATTATCTTAAATATTCCATAAAGGAAAAAACTCGGATGACTGCAATCTCGTCGCAGTACACATCGTCCAATGAATTTAACTAATTGATTGTAAAAACAAAGTAGCATCGATGCAAAAGGATTCTTTTTTTATAATATAACATTATAATGGAACAACATTACAAAGTCATGAGTCATACCGCACGTGTGCAAACAACAAAATACTTGAAAGTATCATAACTATTGAACTCGGTGACTGGTAGGTTAAAAACCACCGATACCGATGATAGGAAATAACGCCGTTAGTATTACATTAAATCTGACTAACCTTCATCACTGGATTCTTCACGTTGTTTTTGTAAGCGCTTTTCCAGTCGCCTTATTTTTCGTCTGATTGTCCCTGGATCATCTTCGTGTCGTCTTCGTCCCATGGTCACAATAAAAAACACTCGAATTGAATAAAAAATGGAATATCTTAACACCAACGATAATTATTAATGTTGCGATGCCCGCACAAAAGAAGCGAATGACAAGTGAACGATCGTAGATGGCCGGGCGCGGCGGACGCCCCACCACGGCAGGTACTACGGTAGTCGTTTAATACCTAATTTTATTTTTATTTTTTTTAGTATTTTAGCTAAAAATTGTGCGATGCCTAGTACATTGAGGAGTGTACTACCTAGTGAATCATGTAAATCTCGAGGATGCAGCGACGAAGTGTAATTAATGCCAGTCAGAAGAAGACATTTCATTGCTGGATTGATTTATAATGCCACATTCTTATAGCCATTTTCCATAGAAGTTCTGAGCTAGTTCTGATAGTGGAATCAAGCAGTGGTGGTCCAGTGGTAACGGCTGCAAATTACGAGCTGTAGGTCGAATTTATTTCAAATTAACCAATTACAGGCACTTTTGAGTTGTCAAAGAGTCGGAAAGATGAAGCTAGTTACCCATTCCAAAGCGCAGTAGGTACCTATAGAGAAGAACGGGCAAAAAACGCCATGGACCTTCTTTTTAAATCAAAATATTGTTATTAACAATTTGTTACAGAAAGTTGATGACATCATTTATGTTCAAATTATCAATGTGAGAACGATGTCAAAAGACGTGCACATTAAAAGCGTCTGTAAATAAAAGCAAAAATCAAATGACAATTTAGAAATTAAAATAAGCCGTGGGAGCTAAGAGATGACCAGTCCCTACTGGCGGCGCCCGTTCACGAACATGACGTATGGATAAAAATTTTAAAAAACATTTCATCATCACTGCTCTCAAAACAGTCAGGGAAAACATCGTAAGGAAACCGGCATGACGTAAAACCAAAAATTCGATGACATGTGACATCTACCAACCCGCACTAGGCCTGCGTGGTGGATAACGGCCCACTCCTTGATTCCCCGCGGAACCTTACTACGTTCAAACTAATTCAATATCGTGTTTTTTAGAAACCAATGTAACGGTAAGGAATCAACAATTTGTCGATATATTATTATTAATAAGATATTTGCAGATTTTGTTTGTGATTGACGTGGTTTCGAGTAAGAAATCGTTAAATCATCATTCATCATCATTTCAGCCGAAGGACGTCCACTGCTGGACATAGGCCTCCCCCAAGCTCCGCCCCAGCTCCGCCGGTAATCGTTAAATGATCATAGTGAATTCAGGCCCAGTACTTTATTTTAAAATACATCAATTGCGTTGGTTGAAAACGACTGTTTCTATCTAGTACTGTGGTTAGCGGCCATTTTAGCTCTCCTAGCATTCTTACTTAGACCAATATGAATGATCAATACCAACCCTAAACGAAAACCCATAACCTGCCAGTAAACCCGTTAAAACTCACTGTAATATATGCACTTAATTATGATGGATAGATACTTCTAAAAGTGTTACGCTTTGAATAACAGCATGGTCAATGATCTTATAAGCCAATCTAATCTATCATGGTAGTTCAAAAACGTGTAGGAGACAAAATAATATATTTTATCTGTGGTCTTTGAAAAAACAATAGACAAATAAGATGGATTGTCAAGTTCTAAGACATGCTTACTGTTTTTTTTTTATAAGGTGACGAAAATTGTATTTGGAATTTGGATTTGAAATCTTTTAAATACATGGACTTTGTAGTCAACTTTTAAAATGGGCTTAAATGTAGAAAAAACAAATAAAATGATTGATGTGATAAATTATTGAATGGTCATAGAACTTGGCTTACTTTTTTAAGAAAAGTAATTACACCTTTAAAAAGCATTTAAAAAAAAGACAAAACCACACCTTTTCCAATGTAATTCAATAATAAACCCACCATTCTCTCGCCAATAATAATTTGCATAAAAATGGTGAGCTACCCTTTAGGCCACGCATGGCATAACACAATCATCTAAGGGCGGGGGAGGTGGGGCAGGAATTTCCCGCTCTATTTCGCCTGGACATCGAACCGGCACTACAGAAGGGTTAGAATAGGTCGCGTGTAAAATGTCCCGGACATACCCTTCCGAGTTATTTTTGGCGTTTTTTTGCGCAAATTCCTGTTAGGAGTAAATAAGGCTTTGATCGTGTTGGCCTAAAAATATGGAGTCACTGGTTCTGGACGGTTTGGTGGATGTCTTCAAAGTGTGGGTATTTAGGTTGCCTAGGGAGATAATTAGACAAAGGACTAATTAGACAATTTTAGACTCCTTTAACAACTACTCTGTGGAACGGGCCACTAGCTTCATCTTTCTGTTCGTCTCCTTGATAATTTAAAACCGCCTATAATTGCTGCTGGGCTACTGGGGACTCTGTTGCGCTACTTCTTCTTCCCAGCTAAAGCACTAGGAAGTTGTGAAGGGTGGGCGTTTTGTAATGTAGACATTCGATAACGATAAGTGCTGATTTTCAGCCTAATTTCAATATATGACTTTAGATTTTGATTGGTTTCATTACAATAAATGAATAGAATAGAATAGAAAACATTTATTCGACACAGACACAACACAACAGCAACAAACTTATAAAATAAAAGAAAGAGAACAATAAACATAACAATAAAATTGCAGTAAAATTGTGCTGAGCGTGCCCATACCGAAAGGGTTACCATCTCAGCATTTGCTGGGCGTCAGACACCCAACGCTGGTTTTCAGTTGGCACCCCGCAGTGACACACGGACGCAGGTAATTAAAATAGATACATACTTGAATATTAGTAATAAAAATGTTTATAAATAATGTAAAAATTTTTTTGTTTGCTATCCAGTTCAGAGACTTTTTTTTAAATACCTACGAAACTACAATATAAAATAGCGCCCGTAACCTGACGTGGGGACGGTTTGAGTTCAATAATTTGTCGAAAACCTGACCACTGCAACCGAGTTAGATTGGAATTCGGGCTTCCGGGGTTCTTTCTACAATAAACGACTGTCTGAAAACATAATTTTGTTGGAAAACCGATAACGTCATTTTTTTTTACGTCTCTCACCCATCCAAAAAACCAGCAGCGACCGATAACGTTCCTAGACAACGAGACATTCTATCAACGAAAAGATAATGGTCAAGTAAAAAAATAATGACTGATATAAGCTATCAAAAAGCTTATGCCAATCCTCTTGAAAGTCGTTGTAGAAGCTTTAAAAGCACTAGCCACTTGTCTAGGCCATTACATAAGTTTTTGTCTACTGTTATCCTGCTTCATTCCACTCCAGGCCAAACGGTTCTCACCATGACTTCCATCTCTTCCAATCACCACTAGTCGTGTGTTTTCTTCAGCTCGTCCCGCCATCTTCTACGGGGTCTGCCACCACGTCTTCTGGTTGTGTCAGGGCTCCACATAATGGTTATTTTGGCTCACAACTCATTGGCAAAGTACTATCATTAAATAAGTCAAATAAACATTCACAATAAACTTCAATCATAATACCGGCCAGGGTGATCGTTCTCCTGGCTGTGGGATCCGAGTTGAGCCAATGGCTGCCTCAATTTGGCTAAAAGCTAAAACATCTAAATACACAATTCATAGATATATGAATGAAATAGGTAGTGCGGATTGGATGAGGCTTTTTGGTTGGTTTTATTGGGAGGCTGGGATATTATGAATATGTCATATCTAGTCTTGAATATGATTTGTTCAGTGGAAGGGGTAAAATATTATTTTTATAGTATCTAACAGCCAAAAACGTAGTAACCTGCTTATAGTAATAGATAATAATATCTAATTTACTAATTCAGAGATTTTTCCAAAAATCTAACTCGTTGAATTTTTTACAGTTTGTAAATTGTATTTCTATTGCCGCTAAGTACAACAGCAAATCATAAAAATACCAGTAGCGTGTTTATTTTTTTTTATATGTAGTGTTAAATATTACCAGTATTATCATTGGGTATGGTATTACTCAGTAACTGGGTTTTAGAGGTCAGATAGGCAGTCGGTTCATGGAAAATACTGGTATTCAGATGCGGCCACACATTCACACACAAAACCTTCCTCACGACATATCTTTCATTTCTCATTCTTCACTTTTCAGCACCATTTTTAACGTCACATAAAATCATGCTCATCACATCTAGCACGACGTAGTTCTATGTAGAACACAATTTCAAACTAATTGAACTATGGCGTTTGTGAACTAGCCGCCATAACGAGTTAGGCCATCTTAGCATGAATTTATAATACAGCCCTTACTTATGTAGTAGATACAGTATACGCAGCCGAAAATATGGCAGTTCTAGTTTGGGCGTTGTAGTGTTTTCTCCGTCAGTGTGACTGCCTCTTTCTAATCCTCGATGTATATAGTATTTACACCCATTTTTTTTTTAAACATTACCAACAGTTATTTCAAGAATAGTCGGGTATTGTCAGTCTTTCTGTCTGTTGGCTTGTAAGTGTCATATCAGGTGACAATGGGAAGCCCGATGTACAAACCACATGAGTAGACAAACGGAAACAAACAGCACATTGAACATGAACCTTATAGGCAGTATATGCGCCCTCACTCACGGCCTTAGTCGCCGCAGGAGACGCCCTGGGCGTCGGAAATCCCAGGCTGATTCCCGGCCGCCGTACGAAGGCGCAGGGTTGCGGACGGCGAGTAATGGTTAGCTCGTTGTCCGGTAAGGACCAAGCCCGGGTCGACGGCGCGTTGGTTCTACGCGCGCCTCTTAGAGATGTCTTCTCCAACTGGTGGGGTCCGCAAGGGCCGATGCCTGCCACGGGTGCGGGTTGTCGAAAGAGATACCGCGGCCCCTGGCACACAGGCAACTGAAGGAACACGGGTGGATTTTAGTCAGTAAAAGTCTGACACGCCCTCCTGCTCCACCTAGAGCTGGAGAAGTTAGTTGATGATTTTCCAATAAAAAAAAAAAACATGAACCTTATGCTTTGTAATAAACTTGACAGATTGGGGTAGCTTGTGTGATAGCCATATTCACATAGTCCCAACTGCTTACGATTGTAATGATTTTTGAAGATAATGCCTCATAATGCTGCTCTTTCTTTTTGTTGGCTTGTATTTGTCATACATAACCTCAGTACATAATAGATGACGATGATTGGGAAACCTGTAGAGAAAAGTGATACTTATTTAGTAACGAATCCAGGGAATTTTTCAAAAAATCCCATGAACCCATGAACTTTTGCCTAGGTGCGTTATTATTGCAAATGGATCACATTATAATGTCCTGGAAAGAATTACATATCTTCACCCTGTATATCGCTGATACCGTATGGAAACCCAATTTGAGCAGCAGAACTTTAAATGCATATTAACAAAATAATTTATCTCCGCGACGTAAAACCGAGCTAAACGAAATAACACCGCGTTATTTAATTAGTACGAAAACGTTTGCACTAAAACCCGACTCGGAAACAACGAAATAATTACTAAAACACTAAACCTAAGAACCGCTTATTTCAGTCGTAAATAAAGAAATTCACGTAAACGACGCGGACGCCATATTGGACCCAACTAAAACAAACGACCGATAAATATTACCGAAAGAATTACCCGAATAACTATCTCATAACAGTTTCTATTAATAACAGAAAATTCAAGATGGCGGAAAATTCTTTATTTATTGCTTACCAGCCTTCATTAACGTAGGTACATGTTTTCTTTTGACGTCATGCTAGTGTTGTGACAGATTTGGCTTTTAGTTTAGTCGATTTTTAGTAGGCCGAAAAAAGAATGGCTGACTGAATTAATGACTACCTCCTTGGTCTAGTGGTTGCAAGTGCTATTGCTGAGCAAGAGGAAATGGGTTTGACTCCCGGGTCGGGCGAAGTGCGATTGTTTTTTTTATATGGAATTTGTGCTCGTTTGATGGCTATAAGCTCACCCGTTATTACATAGAACTAAAACATTACTACAGCGTAATATGGTGTACTGGAGAGGTACGCCTCTGTCTAACCCTTCGGCATACTAGTGTTGTTTTTATGAGACTGAACATTACTAAAAAAAATATTACTTAAGTTGACTGAACAATTATTGCAGCAAATCGTGTCTACTTATTTGACCGCACATTATACGGTTTCAGGACTTATGCGTTACTAGCTAACAGACAGACAGACAAAATAAAAATAAAAAACTCGTTATAAGTTCCTTTATAAAGTACGGTCTCACAGACCGTCCTTAGCTTGTTTGTTAGTAAACACAAACTAAACACCAATACAAAACATCTTAGCCAAATTAATGTAGCGAGGGACAAACCCCATCAAATATACATAAAACTACCCTGCGTCTTAACAATCCAGAACACGAGTACTCACATGTCAAGAGTTTTAGTTTTAGACATTTTGTCACTATCACAACACAACCCTACAGTGTCCGAAACTTGGCAAAACTTGTCCTATAGGATCAACTTGGTCATCCCTACTCTCGCCATCCTATTCTCACACGCAGGTGTTATAATCTGTTGTCTCTCTCGCCCTTTTTGTAATTAATAATGTATGAAAGCCGTAGACGCTATGCATCATTATGATGTACGGCCAGCTCTTAGCCCTTTGTAACGTTGACAAAAAAGTTGAATTTAATTAATACTAGTTGATTTATCGTGCCTAGGTGAATTTAAAGTGGTTCTCTTAACATGTCATATTATTTATTATAAAGTACATCTTCATACTGTTATTGAGTTGCAGAGTAAAAAGTTGTATTATTGATACATGCGCAAAGACACGTCTTGTGTCTTTTATTCATAAGAAATTGACATGTTTAAATGGTCGATAAATCATTGCTGTCATTGTCATTTTGCTTTCATTAAAGCGAGACAGCAATGCTGTTAAAGCGAATTAATTTTCTGTATAGAGGTTTGGAACTAAAGGGTTATTGTCAAGACATTATTTTCAATGTGAATAAATTAGTGTGGCAACAATACATAATATTATAATAACTAATTAATTTGTGTCGTTTTGAATTCATAAATATGCAGAGACACGATATGCACGTGTTGTTTAAAATATAGGCCAATTTTGTGAAAGAAGAAAATACAAGTCGACTTAATTCTCGGATAACCGAGAATTAAGTCGACTTGTATTTTCTTCAAAATCAAATCTATTTCAAAATTCAGCGCGTAAGCGCTGAATTTTGAAATAGATTTGATATGTCGGGCTTAGGCGTATAGAAATTAGCCCACAATTGAAGTAGCCGGGAAAAGCGTAAAGAGGAAAGGGATACCACGAGCTTGTAAAAATAATTAAAAGAAAAGGAAATAAATAATGAAAAAAAAATGTTAGATACTTTGTATGTATGGGTAATCTCCGGAACTTCTGATCCGATTCTGAAAACTCTTTCACTAATGAGAAGCTAGAGGATTGACGAGTGTCATAGAATATATTAAATGTTTAAAATAAAAAAAATACGCGGACAAAATCGCGGGCAGAAGCTAGTAGACTAACAATCCGTCACCAAGTTTGTTAATGTTTTTGGTTTAACAATATTAGTTTCTGCATTACTCTACTAGTTTTGAACTTAAACGGTCGCATGCCTGAAGACTGAAGATTTTTTTCTCCATTTGTCAATTCTAAATGTATGAGAATATGAAAAATTTGTTTCGTAGAGTGCTTTTGCCTCCATTTTATTATAAAGTGAAAGGTTTTAAGAAATCATTCATATGGATTAGTTCGAGACAATTTATAGCGACGGGGATGTTCTGTAACATATTCGCGAGTGCTTTTTAATTAAAATAAACTTGGAATGAGTAATTGTTTGTTTGGGACTAGGTGTTTTTAAGGTTTAGGTACCTACTTGCCTACTTTTCTTATGTAATGTAGTGAGTTTCTATATTCGTCGTCTACATTTATACCTTTTTGTGACGTTTTTATTTTAATTTGCGACAATTATTGTTCATTACCCGACTGCTGGACCGCAAAGACAGGGTTATGAATAAGTATCTCTATACTTACCTTAGAAGCATCCTTAAGGCTTATAATTTTTTTTTATTAAACAGAAACTGGTAAAATACAATCTACTTTTTTGCAAATTTATGACATATAGAACCCTTGCAGTTTGCATTAGGTACGTACAATCTAATTTAAAATGCGAACAAAGGAAAAATAAAATCCTGTACATTTTTTTTTCTGTATTTATAACCACATGTAATTATTGCGTGATAAACGGTTTGCCAAAAAAATATTAATTAATCTGAATTCTCGGTTAGATTTTTCTGCTGACGCTACCTAAGTACCTTCGTAAAAGAGTTTTTAGTTATTTATTAATTTAGTTATCTCACGTTTTATATAATACATGTACTTATTACGAAAGCTAATTCTAAGTGATTTCAACATAAGACTTAGATGGCATGCCTAAAAGTAAGTTAGATCTAGATGTGTCTTGAGACAATAGTGAGGTAGAATGTACAGACGCCAGCACATCGAGCTACCCCAAACTGTCAAATTTTCCCAATTGAATATGAACCTTATGATTTTGTGACAAAGTTGAAAATCTATCAAAGAAATTTGACAGATTGTGGTAGCTTGATGTGCTGGCCGTCTATACATTGATGTACTGTTTGCGTTTGCTTTTGCTAGTAGCTTCGCCCGCGTGGATGTCGAAAACTATCCCAAGGGAACATATATTATCGGCATAGAAGTATCCTATGTGTTAATCCTGGTTATAAACTATCTGTTCGCCAAATTTTATCCAAATCCGTTCAGCCGTTTTTGCGTGATTGAGTAACAAACATCCAAACATACAAAATTTCACATTTATAATATTACTTGGATGAAAAGAGATGGAAGCTTGTAATTTAGCAAATTTTTCTTGCCTACATATGATTTTTAGTTGTTATTAGACTTATTAGTCTGTAAGCTTAGGGGGAAAAAAAAAAACTGGTTTTGAGTGCCAAAAAGATCCACCAAGAATCAACCTGGCTGCAACGTCCTTGAAAGATCCTCTCATAAAGAAATACCACCCATCTCTCCACTAGTCCAATGCCTACTTTAGGATGCATTCTAAACATCCCCCGCGTACGCACTCCCTTGATGAACGGCCAGACTAACTATTTTTTTAAACGGGATTGGTTTGGCGCACGGACCTTTTGTCCATCTGTGCGTGCCTCTTATACATTGAGGTATTAGCGGTAATGACTTGTCGTTTGATTGGTGTGTTAGTTTACTTATTTTCGACGATTTTTAAAGGGAGATCCGTAAAATGGACGCGAATTGGGCGATGGACGCGAACAGGCGAAATGACCCCATATCCAGTACGGCTCGCAATTCTTCCCTATCCTAAGGACACGTCTTCCCTACCATTATGGCGCACCCTGGTCTACTCCTTGATATGCAAAGGTCTGTGTAGCACCATGAAATATGTAGCTTCAGGGGCTAGTGTATATTTTGGGGTTCATTTGATTAATCGAGTCTGGTCAAACCACGCTGGGGTCGGTGCAATTCATTCATTCATACTTATATTTTTTGTACTTGTTGTTATGGTTCTTTTTTAAATAATGTAGTTTTAAAACATGTTTTTATTTTTAATTACAGGTAAGACATGATGCTGTCATTTTAATAGAAAAAGGACTAAGATAAGTATAGAAATAGATAGATAGATAGATATATAGATAGTAGATAATTTGAACCGCAAAACGTAAAATACTGACATTCCACGTAGATTTTGGTTCTATTTCAATTTCACCCAAAGTAAACTTTGAAAGTGATTCTAAAGTTCCCGATTGAAGTATTATTATTTCTTCATCCCAAAATTATCAGGGAAGCATAACTCTTCAAAATTTACAGTTACATCCTTCTCCATCATACTTAAACGCCCACCCATCCAATTCTTGGCCTTACATTACTCAACAGTAACCACAACAATCTACTATGACATAACTAAGCCATTCCTCCGGTCACCTCAACTTGACCACACAACTTATAACCGTGCCCCACTATAAATAGAGTACAAATTAATCTGATTCAATTTCTAAAACCACCATAGAAGTTGCAGCAGTTAATTTTAAACCGTATGGCTCGAAAAATAGACTGCAAATTCCATTGTCAGTTGTTCAATATTAACACAGAGTAGATAAATCTGGTATTTAAATTCGATAGACCATACGTTATCCAGTACAGTTACATGAGAATCGTTTTAACTGTGGCACGGTTTGGTTTCGATAGATTATCGAATATTTATTTCGAACTAGCTTTTGCGCCCGCGGCTTCGCCCGCGTGGAGTTTGGAAATTATCCCGCGGGAACGTACTACCGGGATGAAAAGTAACCTAGGTATGTGTTATTCTAGGATAGGTTATAAACAGAGATCGGATATTCGGATGCATATTTACCTAAAGATAATTTTTAGCTATGAAAGTATGGAAGCGGCTTTATAAATTATTTGTAATATTTATTAAAAACCCCGGGATTCTTGGATTGCATAACTATTCAGATGTGTATTAATTTAAAATTAATGTTTAACCCGATACAAATATGTATATATGTACTGGAGGAGGGGTGGTTTGTATTAGTTAAAACAATAATAAACAAATTACCTACTTACTTAAATTAAGACTTTTTCGATACAAAAGCGCATTCCATGTTAGTCAACATCTCAACTTTAAGTGAATATGCATCCGAATATCCGACCTCTGCTAATAATAGAGATTAATTTGATTCGATTCTCGGGTCGGGACTTGAAACAACTGGCGAAATATGGGTGTACCTACTATAGGACACTCCTACCCACCCCTTCCAGGAAACAAGGCGTGATGTTATGTTGTTAATTTTAAGCTTTATTTCTTTAGAACAAGTGATATGTTCACCATGGCTATACAGTGTGCTAAAGAATTTGCGTGCCATAGCTTAGGGGTAGGTTCAGTGTCGATAAAGGAACCCAGGAAAAAAAAAAACATACAAAAAATATTGCAAAATCAACCTAATTTAGTACCTTCTAACTTAAAATAGCAATCGTTTAGTTTTCAGTAGCAAATAATGCGCTGGCCCTTAGTATTCGGACGCGACAAGTGAAGGACAAAATGACAACGCATTCGATAGTAGGTAAGTAATTAAAGCATTTAAACAAATAAACTACTTATTGCTATTTTAAGTTGTAGGTACGTACTAAATTAGGTTGATCCTGCATTTTTTTTTCTTGGGTTCTTTTATCGATACGGAACCTATCCCTAAGCTATGGCACACAATTTCTTTAACACCCTGTATACAAGCCAATTCTCTATATAGTCAACTTCACAGTTGTGATGGGTTTACAGTATTAAATATTATATTTTTTAAACATCCTCAAATCATAATAATCTAAATGGATAATAGAGTCTGCAGACCCACGCACGCGGGTCTACAGGCTCCTGTGTCTCCATAGACTGGTAGAAAGAAATATTTCATTACAATGCCATTATCCCTATGTATCTTAATCCCGTATGTTGCACCTGCCATGTTTTGTCTTTGCATCACTCTAAGGTTGAATGGTAGAAAAAGCCTCCGTCATGATGATGGTGGTGATGGGGACTCCCTTTTCCGCACTTAGACTCTTTTTCGGTCTAACAAAGCCAGCCTAGCTCCGCCCAAAAGCACAGAAGCTTCCTGGAAGCTTCACAAATGCCTCAGTCATTAAGTCCGCCATTGTACAGTATGTTTTTACTTGTGCATAAAGTTTTAATAAATACAAAACCCGTTTATCACCAATAAAACTGTCCAAACACACGTTAAAGAAAATCTTAATAACATGACAACATCAAACCGAGCGCACGTCGTCACTCAACATTTTTTGTTTGTAACATCAGTTTTCAGCGGTTTCAGGCCGGAGCGTGAATCCGGCCTGTCAGGCGTGTCTGAAACTTCCTACCTACAAATTATTTCAGGCCCCAATTGTTTGCGAAACCCCTACCATGTGTCACGGGGTTATTTATGGCTTTATTATAGGAGAGAAGTTGAGTGTTTTTGGGTAAGGTAAATCCTAATTTTTGGCATGTTTTTGGCAAGCTTTTACCTACACAATCCGAGTTTAGTAAAATGTCCAATTCAAAGTGAGTAAATGGCCTTAATTTGGCGCCTTTATATAATCTTGCTTGCTAATTGCATATCTATTTAAGATATATAAGAAAATAAACAAAACCCTCTGTTTCAGTCGGTTCAAAATGGATAACCATGTTGCAAATTAAATTGCCTTTAAATTAACATTTTTCATTTGCTCTGTAAAAATAAAGACAGAAGGAATTACAAGGCAAAAAGAGAAAACAGAGAATACTTTAAAAAAAAAAACAACCGTCTTCCGGAAAAACACTACAAAGTGAAAAATAACTTTAAGTTCGGAAGTCGGTCACTTTGAATAAGTATTTTATTTTTTGTCACCGCTTTCCGAAATTAAAGTTATTTTTCACTTTGTAGTGGTTTTTCCGGAAGTCGGCTGTTTTTGTTTTGGAAAAAGTTTTTATTTTTCACTTTTTCGTTATAGTACCTACACCATACCAATTCGAAATTTCATCATCCTTGGGGTCAAGACAATGCATATTTATGCGATAGCAGCAATCGCAGTTGATTTGCTGTCATTTCTTGAAGAGTTCCGTTGTCTCCGAAACGCATCATCAGATCTATATGAAATTTAAATGGGACCATTTCAGAATAAACCCCTTTCGAACTATTTTGCAAATCCGTCTTTATATGACTGAGTTATACCCCAACATACATAAAAAAATATATAATTATATAAGTAAACATGTCGAATTGATAACCTCCTTCTTTTTGAAGTCGGTTAACTTAACTGTAGTAACTAGAGCAACATAAAATTTAAGTTTATTACGGAACAATAGAAATCCATAATAACAATAAAACAAAGGAAAATAGAAAATACCTCTTTTTGCCAATTTATTTTCATCTAGAAAGATGGAAAAATTATTAGGTTCACAAAAACACAGAAAGACACAAAGTATTTCATCAAAAACATCATAGTAGGGGCTAAAACTTCAGCTCACATCTCTATGTATTTTAAAGGCTTCAGTAAAGAAGACAACGCTGTAGTGTTGAACTTGTCACGAACAAATGTTTACAACTGACTTTGTTCACATAACGTGCAATAGTATGGTCATTTGCACAGTTTACATTCAGACGAAATCTGTGGAAACTTGCGTTTATATCTCTGAGATTTTTGTATTTAGATTAGATACATGTTTTCCTAATTGCATTTGTAGTGCTGATATTTTTATAATAGTGACCTGTGTGGGCCGTGGCCGCTTTACTACGTGTAAATTATTTCATCACCACTGCTTTCAAAACTGTGAAGAAAAACATCGTGCGGAATCCGGCATGTCCTAGAACTGAAAATTCGAAGACATATTTTGACATCTACCAAATCGCACTGGGCCCGCGTGGTAGATTACAGCGTACTCCCTCTCACAGAGAGGAGGCCTGTGCCCTAGCTGTGGGACGTAAAGAATAGCACCATCCCATCTCTTCCCGTGGGTGTCGTAGAAGGCGACTAAGGGACTTACTAGAGAATGGGCAGCAGCGTTCTCTTTGCATTTCACCACCATACTGCGATCGCCAACCCGCCTGCCAAGCGTGGCGATTATGGCAAGCCCCCCCAAATTGAGGGAGGCCTATGTCCAGCAGTAGACGTCTTCCGGCTAAAATGATGATGATGAAGATTTCATACAAAAATTGGTGGCTCATAGCAAAAATGCTTTAAAACTTCGTACAGAAAACACAAAGAAATATCGCAAAATATGAAATGAATTAACAAATACAACCCATCCTTAGCAAATCCATCAGCTTAAACCAACGGTGCCAAAACAAGGCGTAGCGTCCGGCAACACGTTATTAAGTCACGCCTAAATTCAGCCGTAGCGCCCAAAATATACCGAAAACGGCCCAAAATTCAGCCGAAAGCTATCCAACGGTTATCCCTGGGGCAGTTAAAATCACAGATTCCCTTATGAAAAGCAAACAAGGCTGGTTCTGCGTAATTTTCAGCGTAGTAGCCTGAAGTTTTAATAAAAAGAAATCACTTCCCACGTAGATATTATATTGTTTCCGGACTGGAATTGTCTTAGATAGTATTTAGTTCCTGTTAATTTAATCTTTATATGAAACGTCAGAAATCCTGCGAAACATAATTGTTGAAGTGAAAACTCCTTTAGGCGCGTTGGGCATCTTTTGAGACGGGAAAAAACAATTGAGCTCGCGACACCGTTACCGACACCTCTGTTTTTTAGTAGAGGTATTTCAATAATTTTAGTCTCAAAAGATAGGATCATCATCATTTCAGCCGAAAGACGTCCACTGCTGGACATAGGCCTCCCGCAAAAGGGAGGTTTTGCCATAATCGCCACGCTTGGCAGGCGGGTTGGCGATCGCAGTATGGTGGTAAAATGCATAGAGAACGCTGCTGCCCATTCTCTAGTAAGTCCCTTAGTCGCCTTATACGACACCCACGGGAAGAAATGGCATGGTGCTATTCTTTTACGTCCGGCACCACACGCAAGCCAATATTCCAATATATATAAGATACGACCAAAATTATGATTATGAATAATGGGAAATCCTCGCGACACTATTGCCGACACCACTGACAACACGAACGAACGTTGAAAGGTAATTGTTCAAGTTTTCACGTCTGTCAGCACTCCCGGAGTACCGTTGAGTGTAGTATATGTTGAAAGCAGGGGTGGCTCAGTGGTGCCGGCCGTGACTTACGAGTAGGTCGTGGCTTCGAGCCCAGACAGGCGATTTACTTTGTGTATTTTTTTTCATCACTACTGCTCTCAAAATGGTGAACAAAAACATCATAAGGAAAAACAAAAATTCGAAGGAATATGACATCTCTAACCCGCACTGGGCCCATTTGGTGGATTACTGCCCACTCCCTCTCACAAAGAGCGTGCCTGTGTCCCAGCAGTGGGAAAATTATAGACTGTTTATGCTATGTAGGGCTGATGACGGTATTTTCCAACATCTTCAGCAATTTAAGTTGCAGTTTCTGTAACTAGGCATAAATGAAAATTTCTGTTATACGTGTTCTCTTCAGATCTGCAAAGATTGCAAACGACTTCTTCCAACTAAACCTCAGTCCAATTAATATGTTTACATCAAGGATCGTTCATCCCAATATACTACTCCGAAACTGTGACAACCAAGCTCAGGATCTCTATTTTTCTCTTCAGCCAAAAATAAAGTCCCTTCACCTCAACCGAAAAATCGCCAAAAAAAATGTAAAACAAGATCCGTGAAAATAATATGAAAAAGCAAATAAAAAATATCAACAAAACCACCCCTACAATCGAAGTGTAACACCAATATTATTCCTCATATCAGCTCGAGTAGGATTATGCCGACACAACCCCTCACACGCTGTCAAATACCGAAACCGATACCGCGCAAATCTTCAAAAGCGACCATTACCAAAAGCTCCTATAAATCAATTATCTGTGTGCAACATTTGTCAACCTAACCCTGAAATGCCTTACATAAGGTACACCTGAACGCAGCTACCACCTGCAAACGTCGTCTAGAGTTAAGCCGATAATTACGGGATTATTCCCCCTCAGTCTGGATCCCCCTTTCCTGTCTCGCCCCCCACTTCACTCCCCCACTCCACTTTGCTTCAATGCACCACAGTATGTGAGCTAATGGTTTTAGGGGTATAATTTTTCGTCTGATGGGGTTTTTTTCGTGAATAATTCCAGCGAAATTATTTTCTAGTGCACTTGAGCAAGTGTTTCTGTTTGTCGATTGTTTGATGTGAGGGATGTAATGGCATCTGATGTAAAATATAATACAAAATGGGTACACTTTAAATATTTTTGGGAGGTTTTACGACCGACAAATGTCTGTAGTCGCACTTTCTTCGCAATTTAATTCTCTTTGACATGACGACCTCCTAAAAGTTATGACAGATTTATTAAAAATAACATTAGTACTTATGCTGAAATCCGTAAGACAGTATATATCCGTATCCGTTGTCAGTTTCGAATACCGAAACCAGGAACCTCAACCTTACTAGTCAAACAGTTTAACACAAGTGTTTGTAAACTCAATTAAATTAACGTTTATTTAACATTCCATACAAGCTACTACACCAAATATTACCGCGTAGGGAGCCAATGAAATCCTCTCAAGACATCTTATTAGACCAACTTGGATTGCCTTGTAATTTATTACAGTTATTACAAGTTTTCGGGATACTATGACCCGACGCGGTGAAACAGGGTTGACCAAATCAAAAGGAAATTAATATTAACATCGATATTCATTTCTAGCAGTAACTGAAGTACATCTCGTGTGGGTTTTGCTAATTAATTTGATTAGGATTACTGTTTCTATGTTGAATTGAAATAATATTGAATTCTATATTAATTATTGTGCTAATTATGGCCGAAGGGCGGTTAAATTTAATCTGTGGACTTAATATAGGATTTATATCTCGAATACTTCGATCAAATACAATATATTCACAAATATCATACGATTTTTGTAAACAAGAGGGTTTTCGGTAGAACGCAGTGCTTTAAACAAACCTAATAAGTTGGTATTGGTAGGTAGGTATATAATTATATCCTTTGAATTCTGGTTTGCAATGGAGCTGTATGATTCCAAAAACTTGACAACCTACACCCTAATTGTGTAGCACGCTTTATTTTGAAAGATATTGCTAATCCATTGCTTCATAAATGTACAACCAGTCCGACCAAGGTTGCCTGGAAGAGATCGCGGAAAGCGATAAGGCCGCCCATTGTATATTTTGTAGTGTACCTTGTTTTTTTGTTATAGGTACATTTTTGTGGTGTCCAATAAAGAATATATAAATAAATTAATAACCAGTCTTACCGTGGGGAATACCACTTAGTAAGACTGGTTGTCAGTAGCTACTGACCCCAGCTGGTTTATGCAGGTCAGATAGGCAGTCGCTCCATGTAAAATACTGGTATTCAGCTACATCCGGTTAGACTGGAAACTGACCCCAACATAGTTGACAAAAGGCGAAGCAGTTGATGATCAAGGTCCTGGTTTCCTGGCACCAAATTTCATAATAAATGGAATATATTTTCAATAGCATTAATTATAGGAGAGTTAGAACCGTTCCAACCGATCCGGCGTAAAGCTTTCGTATAAGTAAACTTCTAAATTAACTTGAAACTAAGTTGGGTGAGCCAACGCAGTTTCAAGTTAATTTTATCCTCATTACAAAGTTAATGCTAGGTTATTTTAGACATATTGGCAGTTTAGCAATCAGTCGTTAAACACTTAATGCATTACTGCTGTTTTGAGACTGACAGGTGTCTCAGATCTTAACTTAGTCTGCAAGTCTGGCAACACTTTGGGGTAGGAGCAAGCTCTATATTAGACATATCAAGTCTGAGACTTTCAGACGGCAAGGCAGACTATGTATAAAATATTAATGATATTAAGGTGTATCGGATTTAGCTCGAACTACGAATTTCCACTCTTAAATGAAGTAATTAATTAATGATTGTCTAACGATAACTTAATAATGGTTAGACAGTTACTTTTCTGCTTTTGAGATCAGACATCAACAACAAAAGTCACAAGCATTGATAGTCGATTGTTGCTGACCATATCAAGAAATATACATAGCACCAAAAAAATATATGTTTAGTTAATTAAACATTTACTTACATCACCAAAAACAAGTCTTTTTTTTATTTGCTGAATGGTAAGCGATGGATGAGGTCTTTAATGGGACGAGCGTGCCCAGAAGATGTCTGTTAACTCTTGCTTTGAAGACAAACTGGTTAAAAGTGGAAAGGAACACAGACGCTGGCAGAAACTCCTAACATTAACACCACCATATTTTCTAAAGAAAAAAAAAACCTAATCTTTCAACCCTCGGCCATGTTTCCGTATTCCATAATGTAATATCGCCGACTATTTGATATGAAGGCTATCATCATGCGTGTAATGGGGTTAGGGTTGCACGCCGAGCGATCAAATTGGTGGAAAGCACTAGTTGCGGACTAACTGCTTCCGAGGCGGCGCACAGTGTGGAAAACCGACCTATTTTCGACAAAAATCGATTCGCAAGCGACTTTGTAACAAAAAAAATATATGTGTCCATTCTCGTGAGATTATAAGCAACAAAAAACCACTGCGGAAATGAAAAATTGGGTAACATAACCTAGAAAAAAGTTCAATTGTCACGAAATCGGTAGTTAAATTAATTCTATTTTCATAAAAACGTACAATACTATCTAATGCATTGTTATAATGTGTTTTTTTTATATTCATTTACAGTCTGCCTCGTTGAATTCAGGAAGTTCAAGTACAACTTAACCTCAAAATTTCGAAAATCCCCATTTTTCCGGAAGACTTTCAAAGTCAGTAATTTTTTTTCAATTTCCGCTGTGGATTTTTGTAGCTTAGCTCTCACGAGAATGGACATTTTTTATACTTACAAAGTCGCTTGCAAATCGATTTTTGTCGAAAATAGGTCGGTTTTTCCACACTGTGCGGCGCGGCTGTGGCGTTAGGTTGGTTGTACACCATCTTGGTTCTTCGTAAATGTTATATTTTTTGGGTCGATAGATGATTTGTCAAGTAGTTACAAGAACAATATCGACATTTACATTCTTGTCCTTATCACAATTTATTCGGGATCGACCAAAACATATCTTCTTCCATAACTGCTTGTCTTTTAGTCCTCATCTCAGTAGTTTTCGCCTTTCTGACCATTTCATCTGTCACATAGTCCATCTATCGTTGCTTTGAACTTCCCCTACTCTTATAGCCAACCACATTTACACTCTAAACTCCTCACGACGAAAAGAAGAACCAAATAAATCTTCTAGGGCGTAGAAGTCAAAGTTCAAGCTCCTAAATAAGGCTTCGATCTGTACTTCTCTTGAAGTATTTTTTATATTAATTAGGAAGTTCCATTTTAATCTTCGCTTAACTGTTACAATGAAAATACTAAGGTAAAAGTATTACAAAAAACAGGCTATACAAATACTTCCCTAATCCCCAAGAATTCAGAAGAAAATCTACTAGAGTCCAAACTTAGAACTACAAAGGGCATTCCACGTCAAACAAACTGATGTACCTACCTTCATTGTAACACAAAACAGAACAACAACTAAAGGGAGTATTAAATTAACTATAAACATACCAAAATACTTGCACTGTGTTCTTGAAAACACTAAAAACGTACGTGTAACAGCAGTTTAGGAAACTATAAATTGGTAAGTCGATTAATTGGAGGCAATGCCCTTAAGTTAGAGCTGAAAATGTAATGCAGCTAGTTACCAAGAAGTTATCGAGAACTGAACGAAGGCAAATCTGATAACTACGATTTACTAATCGCTTCATTACCCACTCCAAAGATTTGAGGGTAAAATTTGATTTTTGATTCAGACGCGATAATAAGAATATTACGAAAAAAATAATATGCTGTTCATGTGGCTAGCATAAACAGCTAAGACCTTAGCTATGATTAGCAAAAGTGTTAACGATTAAAATAATTGAGTCAACTTTACTTTTAACAACAATGATAACAAAAAGTATTATGTTTAACAGCATAACAGCCAAGGTGTCGATTTCTTTAGCTCTTGTAAAAGCAATCAATGCATGTCAAATGTACAAGTATGGTACTTGTACATTTGACATACTTTGATTGCAACATCCTCAATATGCAAATATCACTACAACTAGTGCGCGCGAAGTTAATCGACTGACGTTCAAGAGGGTGGTAGGAAACACAATTATTTTTATGGCAACACAATTTTCCTCGGCTCATTACATACATGCCGTGGTTATACGTACTGGCAACATTAACATGCCGGCCGGGTGGGGCTCTGTAATGCCCCGTGGGCACGCGAACCCGTTTCTGATTATTTCCCCAAAATTATATCGTATTTTCACACCAAAAGACCCTTAGCGTGTGCACGACCCAAGCTTATGATATTCGTGACCAGAGACAAAATGTTCACAGTCACGGCTTCGGGAGAATCGACGCCATTTTGGTTTTTGTTCTTTTTCAATCTTCCCGCCTCCGGTTGGTAATTATGGCAGTCTTGGCAGTGTGCGATTCCTTCGCGTGAATTGTGCTAAATTGATTTTTGTGAAAATAAAAGCGTTGAAACAAGAGCTGTTTAGCGATTATTGTAATATAGGATACTTTGTCTAATAAGGTTTGCAAATGAGGTTGTTACACTTTATGCGTTTTAATTACCTATAATGTTTTGATTCAGTCTTCACTTACTTATGCACCGATTTCTACATCAATTATGGTATATTACTTAAATAATTTTGGCCAATGAACCTTTAAACCAGTTACGATCTTAGTTTACCTCTAACTGACCTACCTAAATAAGCAGACGTCATAAATATAAACCCTAGTTCTAAAGTTCCAGTGACCTTGTAGACTAATGAAGATATCAGTCATGAAATAAATCCTTGAAACGACTCCAAAAATACCTATTTCGTGACACGCATTTACAGTTCTGAAATCACAGACTAGCTTATCGGGCCGTTCAAATCGCGTGGCGGACCAAAACGCGCATTAACTTACATAATCTACCAAAACGAGTTCAATAAAATGGCGAATTTACGTTAAAATGGCGGGAAAATCCAATAGGAGCAGTCGCCAGACGGATCGGACGTTTTTAGGTTATCCCGGTAGGTACGCTAGTGTAGACTGGATAATAGCTTGTTTTCCTAATATATAGTTTTGTTTTTCTCTTGTAAAAAGGTTTTCTTCGGCCCTTAAGGGCTTGAATGAGGTCCATTTTTCCCTTTTTTGTAGATTGTGCTAATAAAAAGCTTGTAACAGATGCGTGGATTCTGCTAGTCATCGTACCTACTACGTAGAAATATTTTGCCGAAGTATATACTTATAGTAAGGTTTACGGGTGATTTGAACAGGTAATGATGGCGGAAATAATGGAAAATGTAATCCCCAATATCTCGTATCGTTTTCATCGTATACATTAGAATTTTCATTTGTATTTGCGATAAGTCGCATTAGTGCTTGGCTCGCAAATCGAAATGTCAGAAGATTTCAAATCATTGTTTTGTTGACGTTATCTTTTGCTTTAAGTGAAGAGAAATGAACGTACCTACACACGGCTGCATCAAGCTATACATTTCTAGTTATCGCTGATCTCTCACTGTACGGAAATCCTATACAATGCGAGATCAGCTTATACTGGAAAATGTATAGCTTGATGTGTAGCCGTGTGTACAAGATGTGAACATTAATTTAAAACGTGTAAAGAACATTTCACCCATAAAAAATACGTATTCGTTTCATAAAGATTACATAACTCAACATTACTCAAACGAGAAACATGAACCGACATTCAACAGCCAACATTAGTGTTGCCGCGTCCGGAATCCCGTGAAAAAATTTGTCCTCCTTGTTTATGGTCCGATTTAGATAAAGATATTAAGAGTTAAGTGCGCCACTGTATCAAATTTGCTCGCCGGTATTTTTTTTTTATTTAGGCAAGTCACGCGAGCCCGTAACATGACCCAGGAATGCTGTTATCGCTCCGATTGCATTAAACAGATTTTTTAGCGCTTTATTTTTTTACGCAACTTTTTACGATAAGTTTGAGTTACGCTGCATAGATTGAGACGTCATTTGACATCTACTAATGAAAGGCCAAACTTAAATGACATTTTGTATCAAAATTAAGTTCATGAATAATTGTTTTGTGACATATAACATTAAGTCACGAGATTCTGGTTTTTCAGTCAAAGGATTACTGTAATTAATAGATTTTATCACATGTAAATACAAAATTTAACGTATCGGCTTTTGAGCGTTAATTGGTTAAACCCAATACAAACAAATTATTTTATTTCCCCAGCCGATATCCGCATCGAAATCAAATAAATCATGATGTAACGCAATTGATACGCGGTAAACAGAAACACTTTATTTGTAATGTGATTGTGAATATTAAAATGTTAAAAGTCGCTATATGGTTATAATTTTATAATAAATGTTCAGAATCGAACGGGTACCTACGTTTCAAAAGTGACACATCCCTAGAGAGATGTTCGAATTTCAAACGTTTTGGCGGGAACGCAATGTCAAGATGGCCGCCGCAGGACGACAGCGCGCGATATCGCACCAATTCTTTTGTGCAAACTCCGCGGATATATCTTCTTGAATTCGTATTCCGATCCGATTTGAAAGGACAAGCTAATCTCGCTATCATTGTACAGAATTGTGCTATAAATTTTGCTTTCTACATTTACACTTGGCTTTTTAAATTTTCTCCGCAAGTCGAGGATTTTCTGCATTTTAAAAGTTAGTCTTATTTTTTAATATCTGTGAAAACTAGTCTGTAAGAGAAGGTTGTTAAGTTTAGATTCAATTTTAAGTTAGCAAACCTTTCGTGTTCTGGAGTGTCTGTTACGGTTTTAATTACATACCTAAGTGTACCTTAGCTTAAAATATTTGGAAAATATAATCCGACACGAATACAACGCTATCATACATTAAAAATTCTGCCCTCGCCGTAATCCCGGCATTAATTTTTATGGATACTTAACTAATGACTGTAATTTTTAACTTTATAGATAGTAAGATACCATAAAATATTTATAGCGAGAAATGAACGTGTGCTTTTAATAAAATAAAATAAAAAACAAGTTAAAAATGCAATCCGATGTATAAATAACTATAAAAATAGGGTTGTTTTTAGTATAACGGTCGGTCACGCCCACAGAGTAATATAGTGGTCACCATTAAAACGTAACGAGTTCTTTCACTATAAATAACCTACAGCCATTATAATTATAGCGAACGAAATTCCTCTTATCACGCTCATATTTCACCAAAGAGTCTAGCATTAGGCATAAACGCAAAATGCCGTGGCCACAAAAAAAGTATTTTAGAGAACAACGCGGCAAACAAATTACTTTCTTTCACCTCGATTAAGTGATCATTACAGGAGCAAATATCATTTATAATGGCGTTGGGACAGCGACGCGACGGTGGGCTTGCGAAAAATAAAAGCGTAGGAAATTGCGTGTGCGGTTAAAAAGAATAGGTACCTCTACCTTCGTAAGCCGAGCGAAGTGGCGGGAAAGACAACCGCCCTTTTGACGTGACATGCCGCCATCTTGGAAATCATCTTTTGTCAAGTGTAACGAAATGTCGATTGAGTCACGTATTTCCGTTTCCTTAAACAAATCTTGGCTGCGAATAAATTCCCCTTGAAGATTTGATGTTTTTTGTGATTTCATCGATAAATAATAACCATGTGTTTGTTGGTTTTTTGTACGTGCGTGACACATGAGGATACAATGAAATAAAGTCAACAAGAAAATACGCGAGTTATTATTACATTTATCATTTTATTGAAATGAAAGCTAAAAATAAAATGTATCACAAATAACCGATGAATAAAGTCCTTTGAATATTAACAGAACTAACAAGTAAATTACCTCTTTCACATAAAAAATATACCAAACGACAGGAACGTTGGCTGTCCACAATTTTATTAGTCCCACAGTAATTGCTCAATATGGAATGATTGGCGAAATAAAAGAAGATTCGCTGTATACAACGTTTAACTGAGTTACGAATCGAAAACAGCGGAACCGGTGTTCCATTACTAAATAACGTAGAACCGGAATGAACCTATACGTAATCGAGTTTGCCGAGTATCGATTCGCGTTGAAGAAACTTTTACGGTTTTCGTGGTGGGAAGACAATTGCTTATTTGGGGCTGTGTTTTTTGCTTTAAATAAAGTATTTTACAATTATATTTTTGGGATTGATTGAGTGTATTACTATTATTCACCTTTCATAATTTCACCTCGATCGTAAATCTCGGTTGTTCAGCTGGTATCGAGGTAGCTCAGTTGTTAAATTCAAGCTGAGCATGTACAGACGCCAGCACATCAAGCTACCCCCCCCCCAGTGGGTTCCCGCATTGTCGTTGCGGGGGGGCTCAGTAGCCGTGGTCCGCTCCCACGGTGAAGCGAAGAGGAACCCCAAGGTGGGGCCGCTCGTCAGGGCTTTGGTCTCCAAGCCGACGACGTAGCGGCCAAAAAGTAGGTTGCGGTGAGGTGCACCGCAACTGAGGCGGGCCGCGATGTCGAATGGGAGGCATCGCGGCTGAGGGTTACAGGCTGCGGCGGAGGAGGAGTGCCGGTACTTTTGAGTAGCGCTCTTCCCTTCCGTGGCCTGGACGGGGCCGCCACCGTTTGATGGCGGACGCGGTGGGGCCGCAGGGGAAGAGGAGTGTCGGTATAGCGTTGGCCGCTCTCCCTATCCTCTGCGGCCGAGAAGTGGTAGGCGGCGGGGCCACTGCGCTGACCCGTCGCAGGGGGACCAAGGGTGCCAAGGTAGTCTAGGGCCCTTGTGCTACTTGGTTCCTGGGGTGGTCACGGCGTGCCATGTGTCCTGGTGCGCCGGATTGGTGGGGTCCGCAAGGACCGATGCCTGCCAGGGGTGCGGGTTGTTCGAAAGAGATACCGTCGCCCCTGGCACACAGGCAACTGAGGGAACACGGGTGGGTTTTAGTCAGTAAAAGTCTGACACGCCCTCCTGCTCGACCCAGAGCGGGAGAAGTCATTTGATGATTTCCCACCCTAACAAAAAAAAAAAAAAAAAAATCAAGCTACCCCAATCTGTCAAATTAATTTGATATCACATAAGCATAAGGTTTATGTTCAATTGGAAAAAAATACAGTTTTGGGTAGCTTTATGGGCTGGCGTCTGTACAATTGTACATAGGTAATTAAATTGAGAATATAATCATTTATATACATATACAAATAAAACAACTATTTACAATAGGTAGTAAATTAAATGACTAACTAACTATACAAATAAATACAAAACAAAAGGACAATTCTTAGGCGTTAAAGTATTCGTCGGCATCGCTGTCATCACGGATTGTACGACTAAACGCCGACAGACTGAACACCGACAAGAGTTTACTTCGACGGGACTCTTCGCCGACAGTACTCTTCGCCGACAAGGCTCCTCCTTGCGATATTACTAAATAAATGACTGATTTTTATGATATTTTCATCATGCAAAAGAAATGTATACGCATCCTTATGAACATTAAACCATGGGAAAGTTGTAAACCACATTTCATAAAAAATCAAATAATAACATTACCCTCCCTGTACATATTGCAAATAATTACGTTCGTGCAGAAACACAGAGATTACTTTCAATCAAATATAGAAGCAAACCAGAATTATAACCGTAGAAACAAAAACAAGTTGATAACACCGACACCAAAATTAAAAATAATGAAAAATAGCCCCAACTATAGAATCGCAACAATTTATAATAAACTACCGAATTACTTAAAAGATGACGATAATAAAAATTCATTCTATAGCAATCTAAGATTATTTTTAATAGAGAAATGTTATTACACAGTTGACGAATACATGATGGATAAAACTTTATAGATGTAAAATATAAAATATTGTAAAATCATATGCCATAATTCAATTCAATTCAATTCAATTTAATCAAGAACTTGACATGACATGATTGTAACTACCTTTTCCATAAATTATTTATTGTACTGTTTTTACTACCTACCCACTCGTAGTACTACAATCTGACTACTTAAGACTTTATGTGACTTTATGTGTGTTGTTGTATGTTATTTATTACTGTTAATTGGACATCTTAATGACTTTTTATTTTATTTTATTTTGATTACCGACATGTATTGTATTGTGTTAGTTAATAATTCGTATTAATATTAGTTTAGTTAATTATGTGTTATTTATGTTAATTCAAATTAAAATGTATGTTAATTCAATTGAAACTCAACAGCAAACCGACATTGTGCTTTGCAGTGCCCTGACAGGGTTCATGTACAAAAACCGACAATTGTAAAATGTGTAATGTGCATGAGAGCAAATAAATAAATAGTGTAATAACTGCCACTACTATGGAAGTAGCGCTCGCTCGGCTCGCTCGCGGTTGGTCGCAATTCTAACCTAACCTAACCTTTTTTTTTTTTTACGTGGAGAGATGCTCATGCATACTGCGGTACCACGGGGAGATAGCGCAGTTATGTGGGACTCTAACCCACTAAAACTACACGGTGTCCTCCAGTGCCGCTTATGGCGGGAACACGGGAACGCGAAAGCCATCCGCGAACCCGCCGCGGCTGTCCGTCACCGGAGAGGAGGGCTCTTAGGGGAATGACCCCCATCACCGGCGCACCAGAACACACGGCCCGCCGGACCACCCCTGGCACCAGACAGCGCATGGGTGCCAAACGACCCCGTGTATGGCACCCTTGGTCCCCCTGCGGCGGGTCAGGATAGTGGCCCCGCCGCCTACCACTTTTCGGCCGCAGGGGATAGGGAGAGCGGCCTACGCAATACCGACACTCCTCCTCCCCCGCGGCCCCACCGCGTCCGCCATCCAACGATGGCAGCTCCGTCCATACCGCGGAAGGTGAGGAAAGTGGCGATCTCCATACACCAGCACCAGCACCAGTTGCTATGCCGCCCCGCAGCACCGCAAATGGTTGGCCGCTACGTCGTCGGCTTAGCGGACAAAGCACTGACGAGCGGCCCCTCCTCGGGTTCCTCTTCGCTTCACCGTGGGTGGGTAAAACCACGACTACTGAGCCCCCCCGCAACGACAATGCGGGAACCCACCGGGGGGGAACCTAACCTAACCTTTTTTTTTTTTGATTACGGGGGGAAATCCTCATGGATGTCCTCCGCCCTGGGGAGGGCGGAGGGGTCTGTCAGACTCTTACTGACTAAAACCACCCCGGTGTTCCGCCTCACACTTGCACTGGAGATCACGGGAACAAAAGTGACTTCCGCGATCCCCGGCTAGTGCTGGCCCGCCTCTGCGGGCCACCTCGCGTTAGGGGGGGAGTGAGGTGTTTAACTCCCCCCTTACATCATACAGAGGCGCGCGTAGAACACTACGCGCCGCCATCTCGGGTCCTAAGAAGTAGTAGGGGGCGACGGATTTCCCCAGATCCGTCACCCCTGGACCCATAACCTAACCTAACCTAACCTATTACCTACCTGATGAGCCCTGTCGGCGAAGAGTCCCGTCGAAGTAAAGTCCCGTCGAAGTAAAGTCTTCTCAGTGTTCAGTCTGTCAACGTAGTGTCTGTCGGCGTTTAGTCGTTCACTGGTCATCACGAAACTTGCCCAGAAGACTGGCAGCCTTGCCACGTTGAATGACATGCTAATTCTTTGGCCAAAGCTACTACTTAAACAAATAAATAAAATTGAAGTGTCGTAGTGTACGTAACGTAAAATAACAGTATTTTTTTCTAAATGCATACGAAAGTATTTAAAAGTACTTAAACAATAAAAAAAAAGTTGTTTGTCTGTTTGTTTTGGCTAATCACCGAAACGGTTGGACCGATTTTGACGGGACTTTCACTGCAAGATAGGTAGCAAATGTTATAACGAGTAACATTTTTCGGGGACGAAAACGTGGACACAGCTAGTTCTTCATATATCTCTGATCGGAACTTTACTCGAACACGCACAACAATGTCGACTCTTCCGCAAAATATGACGCAACACGAAATCCCAGAGGAAAATAACCCCAGAAAAAAAAAGAAATAAGTCCCTTTTGTCGCGTCTAGCATCACAAATTCACGTCTCACGTACTAATGTGTGAAATAATATTTTTTCCCCTAATAAAAGCCTTCGGGCGGTTGTCGTACAGTGACGTGAAGTACCTACATAGCATTCGGTAATTCAATTTCTAGTCCTCAGGGGCTCTATGGCTAAAATAGGTAGCGTTTGTGGCGTAGACAGATACGTGGCAATCATGATGTGCGATTCACACTTCGGATAGTGAAAGTCGATTGGGGGGTATCGATTTCGACCATATTAACGAGGTAAGATGTTCGGAAAAATTTAAAACTGTAGCTGGCTGATTGTGGTGCTGGTGCCACTTAACAGCCCACAAATTTTTCACCTGGATACAATGTACAGACCTCCTCTCTGTGTGACTTGACAATAAAATGATTATTATTATTATAATCCACCACGCGAGCCCAGTGCGAGATGGTGTTTGTCACATGTCTTAGTTTTTTTCGGTCTAGGACATGCCGGTTTCCTCACGATGTTATCCTTCACTGATTCCAGAGATCAGTGAAATATCCACTGATCTCTGACTTATATTCAGCAGCTAGCATGGTAGTACTTATCTGGGTGGACTCACTGACTTAAGTATCTGTCCTAGGGTGACACGGAAGTACATTAAAGGATCGCCACGCGTGGAAGCTGTCTAATTAGACCGGAGGTTACAAGACCGCTTGCAGTGCATACGATTGGAGGTTCGAATCCTGGGCACGAAAAATGCTTTTTTCTGCCAGGGGTGCGGGTGATTCGAAACCGTGGCCCCTGGCACACAGGGAACTGAAGGAACAATGGTGGGCTTTAGTCAGTAAAAGTCTGATACGCCCTTCCGGTCCACCCAGAGCGGGAGAAGTTATTTGATGATTCTCAATCTCAAAAACCAAAAAAAACACTTGGAAGCTATTTTTACTTCACAAATCCAATCAATAAATCCTTGAATTGTCGAAAATTACGAACTTACCACAAATCAAAACAAATCCAATAATAATCGAACCTAAAAAAAACCTCTAATTACACGGCGCACCTACGCACAGCCATACAAAGTAAAAATAGACCAGCACTGTTGTCATACTGCATTTTTTTTCATGATCGTTGTACTAGTATTGTGTGTCCTGTGGTTGTAACTTGACTCCGGTGGTCAGGAACATAGCCTGGCCGGAATTATGCGGTCGTGTGTGCCAGGGTTTCGGGCTTTGTCTCAGTTGCATCACGGTAGGTCTCATGTGGGGTAGGCTGTGGTGTTGGGCAGGGCCAGTTGGTTTTTCTAGCTGTGTTTTTGTTTTAAGATTGAATCTAGTAAATGATTCTGTACTGTGTTTTAAGCCACGCTTGGAGGGTATTTTCCGTTTGACCTTTTTATTTTACACAAATTTCATCATCATCATCAGCCTACAGCAGTCCACTGCTGGACATAAGCCTCTCCAATTTCACGCCATTTAACTCGATTCTCGGCAACTCTCATCCAGTTGCTAGCAGTCACCCTGCGAAGATCGTCACTCCACCTAGCCTGAGGGCGTCCTACCTTACGTTTTCCGATTTGCGGTCTCCACTCAAGAACACGGTCATCTTGACACACAAATTTTGTCAAGGCCAATTAATCTACCTATCCTTTGCCCAACTATGTTGGGGTCAACTTCTAGTATAATCAGATGCAGGTAATACTAGTATTTTAGGGTTTAGTGCTTGATTTCAAATGTGATACGCCCGATGGCTAATTCCCCGAAGTGATCAGATCGAACGTCCGAATTGCCAAAATTCCATAGCATCGATATACCACAATTTCGAATAGCCATTAGATCGAGCGTCCGTTTCGCCGAAAAGTCATTGCAACAGTAGCCCTTTCCATCGAATGTCTATTGGCTCGACATGCCAGTAATTCGAAAGCTATTCTACATAAAATATTCAAGAAGAATAAAAAAAGGAATGTAAAATGGAAAATAATCAGCGTATAATGTTCCCACTGCTGGGACACAGGCCTCCTCTCTGTGAGAGGGAGTGAGCCGTAATCCACCACTACTGATTACCTATTTCTGACATTTTTATTATGTAAAATATTAGTAATGTTGATCACTGTGTGTTAGTGTTATTGATGTGGATAAAAAACAAACCAAACCAAACTGCTGGTTTGTTTTTATCCTATTTTACATTTCTTTTTTTATTCTTCTTGAATATTTTATATGTAGAAAATAGCTTTCGACTTACTGGCATGTCGAGTCAATAGACATTCGATGGATAGGACACCGTTCCAATGGCTTTTTTCATGATTATAATTTTGTAAAGCCATAATTATATTACCTATTTGAATTTCCCGAGCTACATTTGCGCATCCACCTTAATAGCAGCCGAAATTGCTAGTAGTTAGTGTAGTTACGTTTATGAAGCAAGCATTGTTAGCATTGCTCGTATAGGTACCGACTGGTCATGATGAATAACTTTGAAAAATCATTTTGTGACGAAAATATAGCTGACATAGTTGCACGTCCAACATTGTTCTATACAACACCAGCTCGGCACTTTCCCGGTATCTGAAACCGATACTAGATTGAATAGGAATTCAATATCGGGTAAAAAATCGTTCTAACTCGACGGTACCAAACTATGAACAAGCCGAGGGTATTATAACAAAAATATTGCCTTTTTTGGTACAAAACTATGCTTGGTTACCACCTGTGGAAAATGTTTTATAAAATGGACCAAAAATTGTCTAAGGGGATCATGTTACCTCAGTAACTGGGTTGTGGAAGTCAGACAGGCAGTCGTTCCATGTAGAATAATTTGGTATTCAGCTGTAATCGGTTGGACTGGAAGCCGACCACAAAATAGTTAAGGATTGGCAGATATAACGCTCATCAGAGCTTTGGAGAAAAATGTTCTAACATTATTATAAGTTATCTGGTTCCGTGTAGTGCCGGACGTAAAAGAATAGCACCATCCCATTTCGTCCCATGGGTGTCGTAGAAGGCGACTAAGGGACTTACTAGAGAATGGGCAGCAGCGTTCTCTATGCATTTCACCACCATACTGCGATCCCCAACCCAGTGCCAAGCGTGGCAATTATGGCAAATCCCCCCTTTTGGGGGAGGCTTATGTCCAGCAGTGGATGTCTTTCGGCTGATATGATGATGATGATCTGGAAATACAGTATTAAGTCTATTTGAATTAAATTGTTAATTATAAATAGGTATGTGGAATTCAAAAAACTTCAATTAGGCAAAAGTTATCAATTCGACTGAATGATGTTTCAATCATAATCGTGTAAAATATTGTCTCTTTAAAATAATGATCTTTTCAGTAATTTTTTTAATGTTAATAATGACGCCAGCACATCAAGCTACCCTAATCGGTCAAATTTCTTTGTCAACTTTCAACTTTATTACATAAGCATAAGGTTCATGTACAATTAGGAAAATTTTACAGTTTGGGGGTAGCTTGATGTGCTGGCGTTTGTAAATTTTGAAGGCACTTTTTTTAAAATATTTTATTATGTCAAGCCTCCATAACTATCACGTATAACAGGCCTAAGTATTGCGCAATTTTCAAGGATTCCTGTGGTTACTTTTATTGCAAAAAACTGCGTTTTTTCGCACGTTATAGAAGAGAATGTCGCAACATGATACCCATGCAAAGGATTCTGACACTTGCGGTTAGCTTCGTTGTTAGGCTTCGTACATACCGGTGGGTATAACAGTTTGATACTTATGCCCGTAAGTCGTCGTTCACGCGGACGTAATAATATAGAAGCGGATCTTCAATACACTGCTTAGTGCCGAGAATTGGAAATCGAACAGTGTTTTTCGACGCGCTGAGATGTAGTCAGTCTGCTAGATTCTCAATGCTCGGTTCATCACCGAGAGTTGAGAATTCATGCCCATTTTTTTAACAAATAAAGGATCCGTTAGGATGGCATTAAAGTTTGTAAATACGATTAGTAGTATTCGAAAACTATTTGGGTAACTGCAAAAACCATCACTAACGATGTTAGAACAATTTTTTTGTCAGATTTTTTGGTTTTTTCTCCTATACCAGCGTATTCTATTTTTGTGGAACTCGAATACCAAATCGATTTCGTAACAAATACGAATATTTAAAGACAACTCTTTAAAATTGAAACACATTTACATTAGAAAACATCTTAGCGCGATTACACAATCTTGATCCAAAACCGCCAAAAAATTCCAATTAAAAAAAAACCTATTCCAGCCACGTTTTTTTTTAAGTACTTACCTCTATTTATACAGCCCAAACTTTACAGCCAGCATTCCTTAACAATAAGTGCAACTTCAAACACCCAATATTCGCTGACAATAGACTCACGACACGAAGGGAACCCTAAACTAAGGGTCGGTACGGAACCCGCGTGAATTTAGTGCACTACATTGTATCGCAGGATTCGGTTTATTTATTGCTCTTGTAGGGGATCCCGCAAAACCTTTAACACTTATAAAATAATTCAGCCACAGGCTATACATAGCTGGAGGTAGGTGGTTTGTATACTCAGTAGGGATGTTAGTTATGACTGGGAAAGTGGACGTGAATTTTAACCGGGACGGTAGTTTTTATCCGACTGCTCCAGAAAGAGGGTAATGTTTTACTTTTTAGTAGTTGTTTGCAGTAGTCGTATAGTAGTGTCGCAAGAATTGTTAGTGGCTGTTATGGTTGTTTTATTTTTGTGAAAGGTATTGCGGAAAAATTTGTATGCGATATTACGTTTTGTGTTAAGTGTGGTTGAACGGGTTTTTCTCATCTTCTCTTTCTCTCTTCTTTCTTTCTTTATTGTGATAACGTAGGAGTTTCTTCTCGGTTAGAAGTTTTCAAACTGTCAATAACAGAAATCGTTCAAAATGTGGTTCAAATTTGTCATTTGATCCTGCTTTGTTGAAAGAGTTGTTCGAAAATCCTTTAGTGTCATTCATTAGCCATGCTTGATATCACTCCCTCACAATGAATTTGCACATAATCCCCGAACAACACAGAAAAAAATGGTTCACTCATTGCCGAAACTGACGGTGCATGCATTCAACCCCCTGGGAGACCAACACACTATACTTGAGCAGTATGTGATAAAAGTATCAAGTTCCATAAATCAACTATAGAAAAGCATTATACCTAATGCAAGTTTCATTCAAAGAAATGTAAACTTTGGGGCTTCATGAATAAAGTTTATGTTGTACTTAATGACAAACCTTACTGTCATGAAACAATTTGGCAGTTGCAACTCGCAATACAATTAAATTACTTAAATAACAAAATAAAATAATGATGTGCTATTTAAAAGTGTCTGTTTGATAGCCACTGTCTATTAAATAAAACTGGTGTTCGCCCAGCGGTCGGAATTCGACCATAATTCGAAGCATAATTCATTTAAAACTTAATGTAGTTCAATCGCCCAGTGGTCAAAATGCGACCATGATTAATTTTAAACTGAATGGAACTGTAGTTCTAATGCATGATTTAAAAATACTAGCTTTACTCCTCCATTTTATTTTTTATTTAAGGGCCTACGTCCCATTCGGTAGCGTAACACGGTCACTTTATGAACCCTACTGCTCATTAACGGCTTGTCTTGAAGATTTGAAAAACATATGATCTTGCTATAGATTCATATAGATCATTTTGCCCGAAGTACTTTTTTTGTATGGTTAATACTTTTGCTGTAAAAAAATATTTTCCAACACGCAATATTTTGGCTTCTATTCCATACTCCTACTAAAAGGCTTCGTTATTTGGAAAAAAAAATACACTGAAAAATAGATAGTTAGAGGTACCACAGAATCGCCGAAGCACAATCGTAAATTAATCAAAGGAATATCCCCATTTTGAGATAAAGGCTCAGAGGTGCCCTGCGCGGGCGCGGGCGGCAGTCGTGCTTTAGCATACAAACGGGAGATGAGGATACTATGGGCCTTAAGTATTTATTTTATTTATCGTCACACTGGAACGCCATACAGCCTACACCATATACACTTTGAGTTTACCAAATTTCATAATCTTCCGTCCGAGTAATTTTGGTAAAAAGGCATACAATGTTTTTGGTTCACGTAGTAATATACAGGATGTTAAAGAAATTGCGTGCCATAGTTTAGGGGTAGGTTCAGTATCGATAAGGAACCCAGGAGAAAAAAAAATTGCAAGTTCAACCTAATTTAGTACCTACTAACTAACTAGTACCTAGTTTCCTATCCTTCACCCGGCGTTATTGAAGTGTTCGGGAGTAGGTATTTAATTGCGTTCTATAGGTAGGTAACTCTAGGAAATTATTAATTAGCATTTAAACAAAATAAAAACGTATTTTAAGCAATTTTTTAATCAATTCTAAACGATTGCTATTTAATTAGTAGGTACTACATTAGGTTCATCTTATGATAATTTTCGGTTTTTTTTTACTTTTTTTAAAGGTATTTTTGTATTATTTTTTACGGGTTCCTTTATAGATATTGAACTCACCCAGAAGCTATGGCACGAAATTTCTTTAACACCCTGTATAGATAAGTACATACTAAAATAATCCGGAAATTATTTGAAACCTACACATACTTTTGTACGGAGACGGTAAAATAAGCCAATATTCTTTTAAAATGTGCTATGTACACACACGTATACAAACTCCTTACCTCATATACTTACGAAAAACGATGCTACATCACAAATTGTATAACCGGACGGACCCTCTCGCTTGAGGGTAGATTGAGGAAAAAATCTTATTTGGCAATGACAACCCCCCTGCAATTCGCACCTCCCTGCAAGGAGGTGTGAAGTCGAGTCATGTGCAATGGCGGGATAGTGTGGAGAAGACTTTATCGATTTTATTATTATTGAGGGGGTAAGTTTGCTAAGAAATTAAAGTACCTATTTTATTACAAAGCTAAGAAGAAAATTATATTTAATCTGCTATGTAAAGAAGTATGTCAGGATCGTAGCAGATGGCGACCTATAGTTTCAGCCTACCACCATGAGAAAAGGCGTTGTTTTAAGGAGGTATGTTAAGTAAATATTTAAGTATTAATCAAAACTTTTACCAAAAAGTATCAAAAATTGTAAAAAGAAAACAAACACGCTTTAAAAACCAAACTAAACAAGGAGAAAATAATTTAATTCAATTAAAAAGCGTGGGGTGCTTTTTGAGGTATTTTTATAATCAATTAATGTCAAGCACCCCACGCTTTTTAATTGAATTAAATTATTTTCTCCTTTTTTAGTTTGGTTTTTAAAGCGTGTTTTTTAGTTTTTTAAACTATTATTTAAGTATTTTCTATTTTTTAGTTTTTGTGTTTTTTTTTTCATTTTTATCAATTATTTTTTTTAATTATTGAATTGTCATCGGTCCTCGATAAGTTTATAAAGTTTCAATGAAATCTGACCGGTTAAAGTGGGTCAAAATCGCGTCTAAAGGAGTCGGTTACAAACATACATACAAGTGAAGCTAATATACCTAAAGCGTGTAATAAAACAAACTTTTTAACCGAGATATGTTAGGCAGTCATTGCCATGGTCCTTAAATAAATAAAATCAAAAAACAATCATTCAGTTTTCAGCTAGGTAGGTTCCTTTTATTAAAAATAATTGGAACAAGTAAAGAGTCCGATAAAGTCACTTCAGAACAGAAGTTTTTATTATAACAACCCGAAAAGGTCAAGAGTTTCTAAAGTAATTTGTCACTTCACGTAATCGTTTGTTTTCAAAACGACCAATTAGTCAGATAAACAACATTACTTTAATCGATAATTTTACAGCCGATTCGATAATATCCGACTCGATTACACCGTTATTTATTCCATGAAAATATCGTTTGACTTAACACTTTAATCGAGTTTCGAAAAAGGAATTCCGTATTCATCTTTTGTCTTCCAGCTTATTTAGGGTTGGTCCTTTCCATATTTTGGTACACTCCTATCATAAAACGTAGTCATGCTTGCAGAGACAGGCGGATTCGGGAAATACGATTATACCAGACGAATGACCAGCCATACTCTATCCGTCTCCACCCAAACAAAAGAAAGAAAATAAAGAAAGAACAGAAAAAAAAGGAAAAATGAAACCGTTCATACAGGAAGCGACTTCATACGAGACGTGATCAGGGGTGCATAATATCTGAGGAGCCGTTAAAAAAGCCCTAAGGGTTTGCTACCTCTGCCTCGCCCCTCGAACACTGACGCAATAGTTTGCGAACGATTTACTGAAATCATATTTTATTTTTTGCTACAACCAATCTTACACCTTAAATCTGGGAACAAAAAGTAGAATTTACAAAAATTCTTGCATTGCAGTTTTGTTTAAAATTATTTTATAGGATTATGGTGTTTATTTTCAAAGTTTATAAGGTGTTTTTTCTGAGAGTAAGGTATGTAATATGAAAATAGGGTGTATGATGTCTCAATTAGGTTATGATGTCCAGTCAGTTGTTATAATCGGGTTTGACAATGAAATAATATTGAAACTAAGTTGTTTGGAGAGGCCACTTGGAGACCAAAAGGCGGAAGCACTCTTGATGCTGGTTTTTATCAAGTATTTTTTTTATGGTAAGGCAGTTTAGTAGTCATATCTTCTGCATCACTTGCTCAAGCCAGAAATAAGTTTGAAAAAATATGTCTTGTGCTTGCAAATCTGCCACCGAGCGTCACAAGGAGACCTAATACCATAAAAATAACATTTCTGAGCCTGTCGAAAATCTATCTCATATTCTATGAGCCCCTGAACACTCTTCAGTTGATTCAACTCAAGGCACAGACAACTGCCAGTCTCAACATGTTACCGCAACATAAACATGAGAATAACTTTGATTCCCACCTCATATCTAACTCGGTAGAAAATCTACATAAACCTAAAACATGCAAGCATTCTCATTCACTATGTGTTGCTCAGAGGATCCGGCTACAAATCTCTCGGGCTTTATTTTTATCAGAACACAGCAAGTTACGTCCCTATTTCCTTATGTTACCGCCAAATCGGGCCGCGATTTTGTAACTCGTAAAACAAGTAGTAAAACGTCTCCTTCGGTTTGAGAATCGATCGCCCGGGACGTCAGACGGGCTCAGCGTTTCGCTCCACTCCGCCATTTTACTGCCGAACGGTTAAATCTTTTAAATTTCGAATGGTGGCCGTTCGATTTTTGTTTTTACAACTTCAGTTCGTCTTGATATCTCCAGGTGAATGGTTGGCTCCGATGGATTTGTTACACAATAGTTTTTGTTCAAGATAGCGAAGTTAGTTGTTGGGAGTTTTGTTTTGTATGCTGCATTTAGATACTGCAGCTGCGTCTTTAGTATGTATTGTTAAATTTACATCATTTATAATCTGCATCACATACCCTTACCCTTATACTTTGACAAAACAACAACTTTTCTGTAACTCATAAAAAAGGACATTAACGAAATCAAAAGGTAGGGTAAAATGTTCAGTTACTGACCGTACCTATCCGAGTTTTGGTAGAAAATATGCTAATTCCTGTAATTAAATCCGCGGACCGTATTTGACGTCCAAAACTGTTGACAATTTAATTTTTGGTATGGGTACCTACTGCTTATGGTTTTGATGGGAGAAACGGGAAAGTAAGGAAAACCTTTAAAAAATTAATCCAAATAAATTCAAAAGATTTTTTTTTTCAATTCTCTTAATTTCCTCACTGCAACAACCCTTCGATTTTACCGCAAAGTAGATATAAAAGCAAAGTTTCACATTTCCCTAAACCAAATCTTCTTCAGCCATTCCTAAACAAAGCGAGACACGAAACAAAATTTGTCTTTCTATTGGCAATGTAAATAATATAACTTGCTTTCGCCTTCCAAGTCACCTGCTACTAAAATTGCGATGGAAAATTCTCTCAAATATATGAAACGTCGCATCCTCGGGGTCTCGTAAAATATACTATAAAAAGGCGCTTTCAATTTGTCACTATGCTACCGAAGGTATATCACTTCGTAAAATTATAATTTAGAAACAATTTGGGGTAATGAAATGATTAGCATAAAAATATAAAAAATAGAAGAACGACGTGGAAAAAATAGCAAATAAATAAAGAAAGCACAAGTATTTATTGTGACTCTCACAGGAAGCTCACATACTAAACTAAATACACAATCGTACAAAAACTATAAAAAACAAAAATTTTTGGAACTAAAAAAAAAAGTTATGTACGAGGCCAAAAGGCTCCTACCTCAGCATGATGCATGCAATTATGATTTGATCCCGTTAACTAAAATAATCTCACCATATAGGATTTGAGGGACAAATCTAGATGTAGACCGGGAGTGAAAAACATTAGCAGTGAGAGGTAATTTATGTTGATTCGAAGATTTTTACGCTGCTCAGGGGCGGCATATTGTGAAGTTTTCTACTCGTGCAGTCTTTGGAATTACTTCACTCAAAAAGCTGTTAATGCTCTTCGCGTTCAGTACAATACCTAATGCATTCAGGATGCTGTTGGGGCTGCCACGCCTTTGTAGTGCTTCGGGTATGTTCGCGGACGCGCAAACTGACGGCTTCGCTGCGATCAGACGCAAGCGTGCAGCATCTCTGTTGCGCGGAGTGCGTGCCAGCTCCAACAGTCTCCTGGTTGTCATTGCTAGCAAGCTGGATTGGCCCATTTTACACATTTTAAGCCAGCTACATGTGCCTACTAATATAATTGTTTAGACATCGTTTTTTGTAAATATTACTGACGTAGCTTGTAAAAAAATTGTTACTAACATTACTTATGAGTCTTATTAAACTTGAAAATAAATATTTTATTATTAAACCATGGGCCTAAAACATCTATATTACAACATAATGATAACAAAGTCAGATTATATACAGCAGGGCATAAAAACAAATAAATTGCAAATATACTGCACACTCCATTATCACAAAGTCATTAAAATTTTAACCTAAAATCTATCTGCATAATTATTTCCACCCTAATACCATCCGCTGACCAGAAATTCTGTTAATAAAATTCCATATAATCCCCTAGAATAACCAACGCTAATCTCGATTAATGACGTTGTGAATTTAACTCGCCGGAAAACCAATACTGTTGCATCTGCAGCCAAAATATTAATAAACAACAATTTTGGACTTACTCCTGTGGAAATAGAGAATATTTTTGCTTAAAAAATACGAGAGCATTTTTGGGGCATCCACTCTGAATGAAGGTATTGGATATCAAATGACAATAGTGATGTGAATCATGCGGTATATTGGTTGGATGGATTTAATTAGTAGTTTGGTTTTGAGCTTATAAGGTTATCAGAATGATTAATGCTTATATGGTTTTGAGCTTATAAGGTTAGCGATGGAAAGTTTAAAACTCACATCAAACGTGTCCTTATCAAAAAAGCATATTATAAGATAAAAGACTACGTTGAAGACAGGGAAGTTTGGCATTAATTCCTTCTGCACATGTGGCTTCCCTGGTACCTCATTAACAGCAAAACCGTGTGAAAGTCTATTAACTGCTCCCAAATTGCAATGTTAATTTTTATTATTTTTATTATTATTATTTTTTTTACAATGTCTGACATATTCTCGTCATTATTTGACATTATACATCAATTTTACTACCTACTATTTATTTTCAGTGATTGTCATCGAAATCATGTCACTTGGTTCAAATAGATTCATTTTATATAGGTAGATTCTTTTACATATTGTGAATGAGAGAACGTTGTAGGCCTTAGAGACTAGATTTGTAGACGTTTTTCTATTCTGTATTTTCATTCCTCTAAGTACCTGGTACTTATTGACTGGCCTGCACTGTCCTCCCATACCTATTATCACTGTAATTTGAAAACATTGTAAAAGCCAATTATTTTTAAAAGAGTAACCGTGGAGTTTCTTGCCGGCTCTTCTCCATAGGAAACGACAAATTGGAACCGTGCACCTAGCTTCTGACGTTTCATAAGTGCCCATGCAGGCTTATGTGAAATAAAATATTTTGATTTTTTGATTTTTTGAGGAGTCGTGATATTTCTGAATTTTCTATACATTGACAAGCAAAACCATGAATGAAAAAATAACATGTTTTTTGCTTGTCAATTAACCCCGTATGTATTTACAAATTAGTGGTCAGACACGCAACTCAAACACGAATACCTGCCACTCCTGTACTCGATTCAGCCCCGACTCGATTCAAATAACAAGAAATTCAATTGACGCGAACATCACTATCAAATGACATTCACGTATTCCCGTATTCCCAACAAGGCTCCACTAAAACAATTTCCTTCTACAACTTAATTAAACAACTTTAAACCCTAATACAACTGAATAAGAAAGCTGCGGTGAGAAAATAATACGTTTGCGCAACCTACCCGGGTAATTACAGGCTTTGAAAAAGGAATTGTAATGTAGCGATGTAATTATATTGCTATGTGTGAGTGAGGTGTGTATGTGCGTGTGTGAATAAGGGTGTTTGTACAATAGAGATGGTGGAATACAAAAGAGTATTTGTGTTATAGTTATTAAGCTGGGTGTACACAGAGTTAATTATATGCTGAACAAAATTAAATTACAGTGCAGCGTTTCTGAGAATGGAGTTATATATTAAAACTGATATTCTTTTGACGTATTAAGTATAACTGATATTTATTTCGCTCGACTTGCTGCAGAATGAGTTTTTTAGGAAATACATTGAAACTTAAGAAATAACTACCTATGTAGTTTCAAATAGTATAATGATTTATCGCTTTATAAAAATACATGCTTAGAGCTGTTCTATAATATTGAAAATTCATCTGATTTGAATAGGATTCGATAGATTTCCACCACGAAATTCTTTGAATCATTAAACATATTTGACACAGGTATTGATTGAGACAACACTTTCTAATCCACGAGACGAAAAATAAAAAGTAGTTTGCCAACTAAAAAAAAAAATTTGTAAATGCTCACGAAATACCCCATCATCCAAGGGATACCCAAATTGTTTTCAACCCCAAGTGGGTAACTGGACATCTCAAATAAATCATTTTTATTACTCACCCCTCTAGCCTACTATTAAGGGGGTGACTAGCGATTCTGCCCACGATACGACCCGTTATTTTCTAGTGATTTAAAATAGTTTCTGATATATTATCTAGTTTTATCGACATTAAGTGCAGTTTCGCGTGTTTTTGTAGTGTTGGGTCAAGTTTGGCTTCATAGTTGTCGATAGATTTAATGTGAATTTTGAGAACAACACTGTTTTTTATCGGGTTTGCCATCCTACTATTTTACTAATATTATAAATGTGAAAGTTTGTATGTTTGGATGTTTGTTACACAAACACGCAAAAATGAATGAACGGATTTGGATACAATTTGGACCACAGATAGATTATAGCCTGGATTAACACATAATACTTTTTATCTCAGTACTACGTTTCCGTGGGGTAATTTTCGACTTCGACGCGGGCGAAGCTGCTGGCAAAAGCTGGTCGGATTATAAAACAAAAAACACAGACGGAGGAACAATTCCCTTATTTTTAGAAGTTCGTATTATAATCTGTCCCACAGTCTTTTCATACTTACCTTTTTCATGTCGAAATATTGCTGAGGTATTTCCTTTTTAGGTACCTGAAGGTACCTGTTAATAACTCACCATTATTGCAAGTAAAATAATAGCATACTTAAGCAAATGACCTTACTATCCCCATTAATAATGCAAGTACCACCATTCATACGTAGATAATTGCTTTTCAAATTCAAAAACGTTCTGAATAATATTATATTGACGTCATTTTACTCAACTGTCATCACTAACTAAAGACTTAACAAACAGATCCATTAATGTCATTGTATCGGCCATTAAAATGATCAAAGAAATACCTACTCAAGTATTCTAAGATGCTATAATTAAAGCTACGTTCCCCTATAATTATATATCGATACATCTAAACATTTTGTTTAGTCAATAATAAATGGCGACCGTTATTGAAGACGTTTATTTTCGTAATAAGAACGCGGACGATTCGAATTTCTAAATAGATCCGCTTTAAATTAGTAGTAATTAATCGCCATTACACAGAAATGACGACGATTTCGGATACCTATCTTTATCGATAAATCGTTGTTCTAAGGTAACGTCACTTTGATTTATTAAGTGGCAGTATGACTTTGATATACTTAAGCATTTGTTGAAAACTGAATAGGCTGGACACATATTTGAAGTTATTGTTACTATTCTTACCATATATTTTAGAATATTTTTTGCACAAACTCGTTATGTATTTGCATAACATCTGTTCCCAAAATTAGTGTACCACACACAAATCTCCATTATGACATTTACATAATTTAGCTATTTATTTAATGTGTGTGCAATAAATTGCGTTACATTATAATCCAATAAACATATTATTCGTAAAATATAATAAAAATCGCCACTACTACAGATATTGCTAAGAGTTTTTCTGTCATTATTTTCATCAAAATTTTCGGATACATATTTCTGAACATAAAGTCGTAAATAACTTTATTAAGATTGATCTTATTAGTTTCCAAAAGCCTATCTCTTCTTAGCGTGTAGATGGGTGGAGTCGGTCCAAAATTTCGGAGAACTTCAGTAGTGTCCATTAGTTCCTGTAACGTCAGACAACAGGACACGCCGGACTCGGTATTAAGTTTCCTGATATTAAATTTGTAGTACGAGTACATCACTAAATACTTAATCCATTGATATCTACTTAGAATTAAATATTTTTGAAATACGAATTCGGAATATCAGAAGCAATTAGAAAGAGTCACAACTTATTCTAAAGTAAGGTTGTCACAATATTTTTTAATAAAACCGTCACTTTTCCGTGCGTCGAAAACTTTCATCCAAAATGTTTAAAGATCGAATTTATTGCGAGGACATGAGGCTTATCGTTAATCTGTTCGAACAATAAATTGCTCTGGCAACTCTTTTGATGAATAGCAACGTATTCGTACGATTATTGCGGCTAGTGACGTATGTATTGCGTTTGTTATTATTTATATGCATCATGTGCTAGTTTAGATGATCCTTTGCGTGAAATTTCTTATTGATATTTGTTCTTTCTGCCTTTTATACAAAGAATCCACCTATTCACTTCTTCTATCTAGCTCAATAAAGTTAATTTTTAGACAGATTTTGAGTTTTCCAGTCGACGCTTTGAACTAAACTAAATGTCGTATTCAGTCTAATGGTATAAGTAGTTGCCTAGTCCTGTTACACTACAATAGGCGGATACTAAGTAGCTGTTATTCTCACATTTACAGCCTGAATTTTATTAAAATGACATGCTACGATGCATTAACAAAATATAAATTTCAAACAATACTTCCCACAATTAATTCAGCCCACAAAAACATCAATTATTCCAATCACAGCAAAACCTTAATTAAAATAATCAAACATTTTCACATTGGCTGCCATCAAAAACATTCATTCGTAAATAAATCCAATTAGACCAATCACGGATATTGTGACCGGATCGTTACGCAAACCCATTTATCTAAAAACACCTACAGAAGACAAAACAAAAACTGTCGACTCAACATTTCATAATCAATTTCGGAATTCATTTTCGGAGTGCGAAAAACAATCCCTTCCCTAGTCGCGCCGACTACATTGCTTCTTTCCTTCGTCCATCTTTAACTTTCCTCGAAGTAGACAGGGAATGGATGTTGCATGAGTTGAATCGCTCGTTGAATAGAGCTGGCCATATTGTAAGGATCTTGTATAATAAATCTGGCTAAATTAATGGCGGCACTGACAGATCGTTTACTCGTTTTCGTCGACTCACACTGCAAAATGAGCGCCTGTGTATGATGGAGCGAGAACCCTGTTTTAGGGTTGTTTTATTCGGTTTTTTTTTACTACTCAAGGTCTGGGTTATTTAATAACTAGTGGTAATTTTGATACTTAACGTTAATACAACAGTTGAAAAAAAAATGGGAGATTGATGGAACTACCGTTATGGTATTTTGTATTAGATACTTTTAAATAAAAAAGTGTGGACCTGAATACTTTTCTATTTAAAAGTAGTGGGCTAGTGTGAAAATGTTCTTAAGATTTTTGGAATTTTGCAAGTCTAGTGTCAGATTGTATTTTAAATACGGTTTTACAGAATTAGAATGATTAAAATCATAAATAAAAAGTTCTAAGTTACTTTATTCCCATTGAATTACTATTTAATAAAAATAAAGAATGCCATTGAAGCCGATATTAATGTGGCCACTTTGCCTCAAACAGTATTAAAAAAAAATGAAAAAAGAATATGGTACCATCGACGCATGTTTTTTGTTCTAGTCCTATAACTAGAACAAAAAAAAAATGCGTCGATGGTCGTTCAGAATTCAGAATGGTTGCGTAGAAGGTTGCGTACCTTAAGTCCTCTTTGATAAGCAACCTATTCTAACCAATATCTCTTTTCTCTCCAACAGAACCACGATACGAAACAGCGTACGCTTGCGAAGGAAAGACCCTGAAGATTGGCTGCAGGGAAGGTTCAGTCATCCACCTCATCAGGGCAAACTATGGAAGGTTCTCCATCACGATATGCAACGACCATGGCAATACGGACTGGAGCGTCAACTGCATGTCCACTAAGAGCTTACGAGTTCTACATAGCAGGTAAGAGAAATACTGTTATTCTTATACTGCGGCAAAGCTCCTGCGAGGCCCGAAGTGAGCCTGTGTGCCGCTATGCCGAACACTCCGGTGTACAGGGGCCAGCACATCAAGCTACCCCAACCTGTCAAATTTTCCCAATTGAACATGAACCTTATGCTTCTGCAATAAAGTTGAAAATCGATCAAATAAATTTGACAAAAACCATAAAACACTGAGTTTGTTGTTTCAATTAGGCGTATTGGTACACAAGGCTGATTTTTTTTAATGTTTTGGCTAATGATCAAAGAAAATACTTAAGTATTATTTTTTTATAAAATTAAATACTACCTAGCATCATAAAACTATTGCAAAACATAATTATGTCGAAAATTAAATAAAAAATTAAGCTCTGTTTTACGCCCGGTTGGTGGTAAAAGACTCACCCCCTTCACAAAACAAAAATGGCAGCATTTGAGTTTCGACTGTGAACTGACAACCGGTCCTATCTCAATTTTTGTAAGATTTCACTTTTTAATACCATTTTTAAATACTACTTCATACTCCGCGGCGTTGCGTATATGGAATCTATACCTTCACACAACGCTCTATAGTGTTGAGTACGGGTATACCATAAAAATATGTAACGCCGTGTTGAGGATTTTAAAATATACCCAACTCCAACATTCGTTTTGGGTATAGTATAAAAATATTTACCGTCGTGTTAAGGATTTCAAAATATACCCGACCGCAACATTCGTTTGGGATAGATATCAGATAAAGGGACGTTTATTTTATAGGTGAGGAATTGAGGTAAATCATACGAGAACAAAAGTGGATAAACAACGTTTATTAGTTACTAGAAAAATAATCATAAAACGTGCTACTTTCGGAAAGAGTTGAAAGGGGTGGAGGAGGGAGGGGGGAGGGAGGAACCCCCCCCCCATAATCCCCCCTTGCCGGAAAGCAACCGTTTCCTTTTTATGATTTTTTAAAGTTTGCATACTAAATGTATGCCAAGAGGCCAATTTTAATAAATCTATCTTTTGGGGGCGGGGCGTCGGGAGGGAAAGACTACCCTTAACCACCTGCCATGATAGCTCGATGGAGCTTCGCGGGGCTCCTATTTCTGCGTGCGGGGTTTGAAGTAACCTAACATGAAGGGGATGGCGGGGTCTTTCAGACCCCGCCATCCCCTTCGAACCTAACCTGTCCGTGTCGGGGTGCCCCAAGTCCCGAGCTCGCTTCGCTCGCTCTTGCATCCTAAGTCAAACAATTGCTTCGTTGCGGTCGGGTATGTTTTAAAATACTTGCAGGGGCGTATACTAAATCTGAATGTATACCCGATATCAACACGCGCCAGTGACGTCACAAATGTTAGGTAAAGGTACACTTTATTGAAATGATTTTTGTTTACTGGATTTGAAAATATACCCGAAGGCAACGCGGTTTCTGACGTCATGACCGTTGTGTGAAGGTATAGATTCCATATACGCCGCGGCGTTGCAAGAAATCCCATCTCAGATACATTTAAATTTGGCGCCAGAATCCACTTCATTCAACTTGTACGCAGTGAATGCGAGCATTTAATTTCCTTCATCCTGTAAAGTTGTCAAAATTGAGATAGTACCGGTTGACAGTTCATGAGTTCACAGTCGGTTTATCGTACACTTTTTTTTTTTTTTTTTTTTTTTTTCTCGGTAATGGCTTCGCACGGTTTGTGCATTTAGCCAGTGTCAAGTAATTTTTCTTTACGATCAAGTAAATGGCCCGATACCGGGCACGAAGTTACAAAACAGTCATAGTCGTCTTTAGTCAGTCAAGTCCAGTCAAGTCAACGTTATTGTAAAGCGGTAGTAACTTTACAACAACCTAATATGAGTTTTTGGGGGGAACACGAAAAGTCCACGTTAGTCACTTATTTTCACCTTCACTACACTTGTGCACTCACATGTAACTAAATTGAATAATTCACTACCAAAATTATACAATTTAATTCGCTATTTCACTAAATTTCATGAAAATGAAAATTCGTGCGACATGTTCCAACCGTATCCCGCCAAAAAGTTATCGTACACTTCTGCCAATCCATCTACGAAAACAGATGTGAATCGATACGTCACGATGTTATGTCATTCTATTTCAAATCAAAATACCACCGACATCCACCCTTTACACGAAAATACAGCTATCTGATCCTAAATAGCCAACATTTTGTACTCCACGCCGTTATTGACTTTGCAAAATGGCGCCGCGAGAATAGTTGCGGTGTAATTAATAATAATCTGTGCACAGATATAGTCTTAAATAACAGTTAAAATATGTTACGCTTAAAATAACGTTGCGTTATTTAAATGGTTATAAGCAAATAACTGACGTTATTTGAACATCTTAGGGTTGTGGTAGGTAACTGATGTGGATGAATTCTTGACGAGATTATGGTTTGTGCAAGCTTAAATATTTGATTAATTAGATATGCAGTCAGATATGCGAACGAGGGGGATTTCAATATAGCTGCTCGTGCCCTATGCTCGACTCCTAAGGTTCGTAGCGTGGTGTAAAATAGCCTATAAACTCTTCTCAAGGATTGGGCTGTCAGATTTTTTTTAAAATTCGACTGGTAGTTACAGAGGTCGCATTCAAAAAAACAAATATAGGTAAATAGATTCAGTATTTTATGAAATAAAAAATAATGTATTTATTGGCATTATAGCATACAAAAACATTAAAACTATTTCAAAAAACAGATTTTGGTTTGTTAAACTTAGATATTTTTATCGCCTATAATATTCCTATTCAAACATTATTAAAAGTAGTTTACAGAAGCCATTTTGATTATATCTTTTATCATAAAATTATAATAATATTTTATATCACTATCTTGAACGCATCAATCTCGTCTCATTACGACCAAGTAATTCTACACTCAATAAGAAAAACTTAATAAAATACTACTTTGAAACTTAATCCAAATTCCGTTTTTAGTAACGACTTATTAAATTTAAAATGGTTGTCGTATGTCAATTTTACGATATTCGCTCCAAATTATACATTTTGAATCGAATTAAGGTTTTTATTACAATATTAACCTACTTAAATAGGTTTATTTTTTTTAACTAAAATAATCATATTGTCTGTAAAGTTGATATGGATTGCTGAACATGATGAGATATAAATTTTATCCTTATTCATATTCATTACAAGAGAATTAACATGAAATGGTAGCTAATGTGATTACCATAATGGGAAATTAAGTTTTATGTGATATAAGTCCAAACTTGCTTTGCATTATTTTAAGCATTATTTCCGTATTTCTCTTGAGATTTTTCGACCATTCATTGTTATTAGAAAAACAAAAGATGTTTTTTTGTGCTTTTGTTTTTTTTTTAACCTGTATTCTCCCACTGCTGGGCAAAGATTTCCACTTATCCCTGTGTAGGTACTGGTATCTACAGCCAATCTCCCATATAAGACTCTAAGTCATCAGGCCATTGCTAAATGGTAAATTTAAAAAAAAATGGGCAAAAAGCATCTTCTAATAGAAATTATAATCACACCAACATTAAACCGACTGTAAACCTCGCAATTTAGCTAAAACAACGCGATTTAAATATAAACACGGGGGATAATAACAAATCGTTATCCCGAGGCCGTCCGGAAAGAGCCGAGGATTGCCGAGGATCGCCGAAAATTGCCCAAAATTAAATATTCCTGTAAGTTGATCGCGTTAGCTCGCGAGATTGCCAATAAAGTGCGCAGACCCCTCTCACTCGTGTAAATTACGCTTAAATTGATTGTCGGCTTCACACGTTACACTTGTGTTTATATTTTAAAGGTATATATAAACACTAGCTCTTGCCCGCGGCTCCGCCAGCGTGGAAGTTGGTTATCGCGTAAAAATGTAGCCTATGTCCTCCATATTCCATGACGATCGGTTCAGCGGTTTAGGCGTGAAAGCGTAACAGGCAGACAGAGAGACAGAGTTACTTTCGCATTTATAATATTTGTAGGGATTAGTGCCGATTAATATCTTATTTAAAAAAAGAATAAGTAGATAGGTAAATAAAAGAAAATGCAAGTTAAAGTCAAAGTCAAAACGTTTATTGCGAACTAAGTGTGCTAAGTGTGTGTGTGTGTGTGTGTGTGCAGTGTGTGTGCAATATTTGGAATATGATATGTTTGGACGTGACGTGTTCTTATGTTTTCGGTGTCGAATTCTATCTTAATTAGGTCCAAAAATCATTATAAAAATATAATTAAACTACGTAAGCAAACGACCTACATTGAAAATTCTTGCATGTTCTTGTCTCACCTTTGACAAACGACCTTTTACTCGGACATTATTAGCGGGTTTTCTCTGCCAATTTTACATAAGGACCACAACTTTACACAGCCTACTTAAGTAGGTACAGTCCCAGACTTTAATTGATAAGCCACTATTAAACTTTCCAATTTTGCAGTTTTATACATTCACGAGATTACACGATTAAAAACGAACTTAAACCGCATGCTCGTAAACAAGATGACAAATTACCACAGACATATAAAACAGTAGCAGACCAAACATTAATCCATAGTCGATGGACTTGATTCTCTATCCTTTTTTTGCTAAGCGTCAAGTCGTAAGCAGTATCTCGTTCTGTCACCTGTTGTCACACTGACTCACACATAGACAAAATTTGAAGCGTAGCCCGTCTGTCCCGCGCCGCCATTTCGTTAAGCGACATTTATCCTGAATCGCGTTCTATGTTTCAACCGCGAAATATTACTTGAAAAATTAATTGTTTGGGACAATTACACAAAAATAAAATGGTAAAGTGCTGTGCGTACCAGTGTGACAGTGCTAGCTACCACAAAACACCTGGATTGACCTTTCATCGGTAAGTTTTTGTATTATGCTGTGTAGTCAGGGACGGATTTGGCAACAAAGACGATTTTTTTATTGTATGGAGAATATTTACCTATCATGGAATTATCAAATAGAGACACGGTTTACTCTACGATATTTCATATATTTTTGGTGACATAGTTTGAAAATATGGCAGAGTGCAGATTGCCAGTGTAAACATACATTCTATGATAGTAAAATTTATAGAATCGCTCCGGCCCGGCGGGTACACATGTGATACGTTACAATAGAAAATCAATTGTGTCTCATTAGCCGCTTATGTTACCCTGTCTGTGTGATGGATAACATGAACGATGGTGGACATAAATCGGTATAGGCTACTCACATAATTTTAACATTTCATTCAGCAGGTAATAATTGAGCTTACTAATATTTTTCCAGGTTTCCAAAGGATGTAAGTTTACGGAATGCATGGATTTAAAAACATGAAACTCCAGGATTGAAACTGAACCTCAAATGGCGCAAATATTCTAATCTTATTGAAACCTATATGTTCGAGCCGTTTGGGGTTGAAACTCTAGGGCCATGGGGTCCGAGTGGCAACTTAGTTTTCCGAGACATTTCCAAGCGGTTGATCGACTCTTCACGTGACCAAACGGCTGGCTTATTTTTCAGCCAAAGAATCAGCATTGCCATAGTGGCAATGCTGCCAGCCTTTGTTGGCCACTTTTCTCATTCACAACGATGCGGACGTATTATTTGATGCCCTACGATTCTTTTATTTTTTGTATACCTGTACATATTATTATTTTAGGACCAGTAATTTTTAAATTATGAAAATAAAGAACATTACTTGTCGTTGTGATCTTGTTCTCGTACTAAACTGTAATAATCTCTGTATAGGCTTTTATTTTCGTTCGTTTTAAATTTTGTATTTATGTATCTATTATTGATATGTGTGTATCTATTTTAGTATATTGTAAACACATTATTTGTACCAACAACGTCCCCATTTTATGTCCAGGCTAATCACTGTCCATTCCATGGTTGCCTGGATGAGATCGCGGAAAGCGATAAGGCCGCCTATTGTATATATTCTAGTGTATTTTTTTGTATAATGTATTTTTGTAGTGTACAATAAAGAATATATAATTAATAAAGTAAAAAAAAAATGTAAATATTCATTCATTGTTTTATTTCAAAATTCCTGATATATTTATATGCTAGCTTTCAGGCATACCAACACCTTAACTCTAGGTCCCACCACGCTGGGCATGCGGGTTAATGACTACAGGGAGGGGTCGCCTTTTACAGTAACCACGGGAACAGATGGGTGGTTATATTCGTTAAGACTTTATTGATAAGTAATCTAAACTTCATTTACCCAGAGAATATCGATTTTCGCGGATTTTCAGTAAGATTATCGGTCGTTTCAATATCGTTATAATTATAATACCGGCAACCGGCCCTAGTCCGGCCCCTTATCGACCACACTCTCTATGTGTGCGTAATGGGTACGCAATTTTTAGCGAATGTTTGGTCTGCTACTGTTTTATATGTCTGTGCAAATTACTTATAATCGGAAATAGTCTTATCCATAGAGGTTGACTAATAAATTGTCAATGATAAATCAATACACTGTTGAATAAGTTTATCCAATCTATTTGATACTGACCTCCTTTGAATAAGAGCTCATTAAATACTCGTTATTTCTGAAAACTTATCCAAACAGTTGAAATGTCAGAGACGATAATTTCGAATATTGGTGAATCGTAACCGTAACTATTTATGTTTATATGCAACAGTTATCATATTTGTCATGAACGTCTTTTGGACGCTACGCGTTCGGATAAAATCGTGGGTGCGAGTTTTCCCGATGTCGAAATGACTAATCATAACGTTACCATCGCTACGCTAAAACAATTGTTGCTAGGTTACGGTTGATAGCCCTGCAATTGGTTGACTTTGGGTCGTCACTCTGGACATGTACGAGTATAACCGACTAAACCCGATTTGCATTACACGGCTAAAATAGGAACTGTGGCAAGTGGCTTATCAATTAAAGTCCGTGACTGTACATAAATTGATAGACTTATTAAATTTACGTATTTTTCCTCCATTTCCAGGTGTAGCATGCACCAAAACTGCAGTATACTGGCCAGCACGAATATGTTCGGTGACCCGTGCCCCAACACGCTCAAATATCTTGAGGCGCATTACCAGTGCGTACCCGGTAAGTTTACATCATCATAATTAATAATCTAAGTACCTTAGCTTATGAGGAAAGTCGGTTCTAGACTGCAATAAACAGCTGTGTGTGTGTTTGCCATCATCAACATGACTTAGGTACTGTATTAACGGTAAGCCGATCCACGGGTTAGGCAAAGTAGGGTTTTTAATGGTTTACAAAACAATTGTTTTTATTTGTGCCCGGTTAATAGGAAGGAGCTCGCCTCCTATAATATGCAATTAAAACTAAACTTTTCAAATGTGTGTTTGGGCATAAAATTCCGGACACATATCTGGCAACATTGGAAAGAAAAGACCCATCACTCGGAAAAACTTCGCGCGCTTTTGAAAATAAAATTGTGCAACTCTTCATAATTTACGGTGCTTTTATATTTTTATCTATGGTTAATTTATTTGATTTTTTTTGTGGTCTTGTTTGGCCGTATTATGCCATCATCAACACGACGCAGGTACTTTAGTCACCGGTTCTTATTTGCACCACAGACAAATTGTTTTATTACCTACAAACAGTTTGTCTGTGGTGCGAATCGTATAAAATTACCCTTTTTCAAATAATCTGAAGGCTACTTTCATCTGTTAATACTTTAAAAATGTATGCTTGAAGATTAGTCTAAGACGCGAGTACGGAAAAGGTTTACGAATCCGGACTTTGTGGTAATTAACCTATAATCTACAGTTACATATTTTCTGTTCTTTGCTAAGTCGAAAATTGTCCATCATGCACAACCACCTGCATATTGCAGGATTTAAACGAAGCCAATGATAGAGCTGACCAGTGCGCTTAGCAAGAAAGCCGTAGAGAAGCGTTTTGTCGACGGAAGAGTAGACAAAAATGACGTTTCCGTGTAGACAATTGACAGTTTTGTAACGAGAAATGTAGACAAGCGATTTATATTCTACGGTATAGTAGAAATAGAAAGCGTTATGCTAAGCATGCAGGTGGCTACATTCTGGTTGGACAGCGAAGTCAAATTGCCACGTAAAGAAGATGATGGAGCCAAAAAACACTAACTAACCGAAATATTCTTCCAATTTCAGCATCAACAACAAGTACAACTAACCGGCCATCACCGCCGTGGCTCATCACATCCCAGCCGACCGTCTGGAGGTCTACCCAGCCTCCTATCCCGAAGAACCCAGTGCAGACACAGCAGAACGAGAGGAAGAAGCCCACAGTTATCACGCCACCGACTTTCAGGCCTCATATTACTTTGCCACCTGAGGTGAAACTGGGGGATGTTGCTTCTAAGGTGAGGTGTTTTTTATTATAGTGGACTGAGGTTAGGAACGAAAAGATATTCACTAAGCTTGGCAAAGAGCTTATTGATCACAGCATATAGTTTAAGCTCACAGTTGCAAACTTATAACTGTTTTAGACGAAATAAACGACAAGGTATCGTGAGCAACTTGCTCACTAGACACTCGGCCGATTTACGCCCTCGCCTGCGGCTCGGGCTGCAAACCACAGCCTCGTGTATAATGAGCAACTTAGCTCACTTGTATCATAATATACAATAATGCAACTCCTCATAACACCAACTCTTTTCAGAAGACCACGACAAGGCTGCCGGACTCCTCATCCGAGAGGGAACCTCCTCAGAGCCCTCGAGACAGTATACCTGAAGTCAAAGAGGAACCCAAGGCTGTGGAGCCTGAACATAACCCGAAGAACGAAAAGCCAGCTAAGGAGGATGAACCAAGTAAGGATCCAGACATTTACAGTTTTCACATATTTTTTTGTCAGTAACAGACTGTTTCATTTGGCTAGATAGCTTAGACTGTTCCCGGGTTCGAGCCCCGGTGTAAAAGTGTTGCTGGGGTTTTATATTATTAACATACAATTGTATGTTTTTTCCATGTTATTGGCAAAAACATCACCTTCCATATCATGGGTATTCCTAAAACTAAGTTGGCAACACTCGACAAAAAAAACCTTGTCTCGGCACAACTCCGCGCGCTTTTAAAAATAAAATGGTCCAACTATTCATAATTTATGGTGCGCCTCTATTTTAATCTATGGTTTTTTATGTTCAATTTTTTGGCGGCATCCTTCAAACTCTTGATCACCCTTGATTACATAATTACGACAGAAGAGTTTTTGGCGGGATACGGTTGGAAGATGTCGCACGAATTTTCATTTTCATGAAATTTAGTGAAATAGCGAATTAAATTGTATAATTTTGGTAGTGAATTATTCAATTTAGTTACATGTGAGTGCACAAGTGTAGTGAAGGTGAAAATAAGTGACTAACGTGGACTTTTCGTGTTCCCCCCAAAAACTCATATTAGGTTGTTGTAAAGTTACTACCGCTTTACAATAACTTTGACTTGACTGACTAAAGACGACTATGACTGTTTTTGAACTTCGTGCCCGGTATCGGGCCATTTACTTGATCGAAAAGAAAAATTACTTGACACTGGCTAAATGCACAAACCGTGCGAAGCCACAACCGAAAAAAAAAAATTACGACAGAAGACAAGAATTTAATTTAGTCCCTCAGATTACCAGTTAAAAGAACCTAAAATCTGCAAAGAAGTATTATATCAACAATGATCCTTAGGGCACATCTTCTGATGGGGCCTGCTAGGGCCGATGCCTGCCAGGGGTGCGGGTTGTTCGAAAGAGATTCCGCGGCCCCTGGCACACAGGCAACTGACGGAACACGGGTGGGTTTTAGTCAGTAAAAGTCTGACACAAGTGGGTTTTAGTCAGTAAAAGTCTAAAGAAGATTATTTACATACATAGTATATTTACCTTATTCTTTTATTTTTCAGCGGTAACAGAAGGTACTCTAGAATGGCCAGCGAAGGACGAAGACTCAGAGCCAACTCCATCAATACACTTGTCTCCCAAAGATAGACCCGAAACAGATCTTGTGGATGAATTTGAAAGAACATTTTGTAAGTACCTACTTTTTATATTATTTTCCAGACTAGTTTGATAACTAGTTTTGTAATTTTACTAAATAATGTAGGTACTCTGTCTTCAATATAATTTAGTTAATTGGTATGTAAACTTCAATAAACGCGCGCAATTTTAAAGAACTTTTTGCAAGTTTTATATTAATTTCTAGACTATTAACAAATAGTTTTGCAATAATAATAAACAATTTACTCTGTCTACAATTTAATTCAGTTAGCTGGGATGTGAACTCGGCAATAAACGCGCGCAATTTACAAACTTAAGGAATATGAACATTGAACATACAAAATTTTATTTAACTATGGCTGATATTCCATGTGTTGCCAGACATACAGAATAGCACCATACTATTTCTTCCCGTGGGTGTCGTAGAAGGCGACTAAGAGATTTTCTAGAGAATAGGCAGCAGCGTTCTCTATGCATTTAACCACCATACTGCGATCGCCAGCCCGCCTACCAAGCGTGGTAATTATGGCAAATCCCTCCCTTTGGGCGAGGCCTATGTCCAGCAGTGGACGGGTTTCGGCTGAAATAATGGTGACGATGGCTAATTTTCAAGCATGGAAGGAGAAAATAACCCATTTGAGAACACACATATTCGACCAATGTTTTATTTATTCGTCCTTGAAGATTTTGGTAACTATGTTCTACAAATGTTACCTACTAAAAAAAAGAGAACTTTATTCAAAGTAAGTTATCATTTACTTAAACTTAACTGTCCTTGTAATTCGGCCTCATATTAATCACTAACACTTCTTTGTTACAGCAACGCTCGCAACGCCAAACATCGGTCGTCGCGTGTTCTGCCCACAGGTCAGCGCTCGAGGGTTGAACTGGAACTGGACCATAGCGGGCACGTATGCCGTGCAGCCTTGTCCAGGGGGCGCCACGGGGTTGGCTAGGTGGAAGTGAGTATACATTTTAAATCATTTGAAGACAATGAGAAATCCAATTTTTTTTTTTTTGCAAATATGGGTTATCAATATGCAGATTTTTTACATTCACGTAATAGTTGTTTATCACATTCTTGGCAACAGCCTATTTTACCTTTCGGCATGCATACTACGTACATAGAATGAAAAAACTAAACAAAATATTATGATCAATAACACTTGTTTAATTAAAAACACCTTACAGTGACACTTACATTACATGCAGGTTTATTTTCTTCGAAATATAGAAAAACTCAAATTCAAAGCATTTATTTCAATTAAACCATTTACAGGCACTTTTGATCATTTTCACTTTAGATTCATTGTCAAACAGTCGGTCAGTTAGTCAGAAAGTTGAAAATGTATATCTCTATGGCGAAGAAGGGGCAAGAAACTCCAAGGACTCTCTTTTAAATCAAGATATTACAAAATCCTGGGTGCATTATTCTTGTTGCTTTTTGTGAGAATAATATAAAAAAATGAAGAAATAATTCCAAATAAGCCCTGAAAGTTATTAGATGACCAGTCTCAACCGACGTCTTTACAGGTTAAGTTCATGATGGTCTATTCTAACCGTTTCTTCCACATCCAGATGCACACTAACTCCTCACCAATACACTGATGAGGAGCGTCCTCGCCGGCGCGGCACGGGTCTACCTTCAGGCGAGAACTACCACGACCTTGGGCTGGAGCCCAGTGATAGGCAGATGCAGCTGTTAAGGAGACTGGGTTCTGAAGCACTGCTTAAAGGTAAGATATTTTTACAATCCTTATGTTCCTGCACAGAGAGTTTAGATTTCCTTCTTTACATGTTCTTAACAGTATTTATCTATAAGATTCAAAATTTTACATATGGTTTTTTTTAATTATTATTAGCTTCAAGATGAAAAGAAGTATTTTTATTTCATCTAAAGTAGGTCCATGATTGTGTACATGGTGGGGCATAAAACAATGTGTTTATTTATAATAAGGAAGAAAAAATATTAGGTTTTTCGCTTTTTCGTACAACTTTTTAGTCTCCTTTTACACAATATTTATATCAACAATTGCCACTGCAAGCCTTAATACCATAACTTAAGAGCTTCAAAATTCGTTGACCGGCTTTTAAGTGCTGAGGTAAGTCAAAGCGCCTAAAAGCCGGGTGTCGGCATTCCTTAATAGTAATAAAGCTAACTATAATATTGATGCAGGTCGTGATGGTGATTCTCCAGAACATATTATCGACTACCGCGGTGCCAGCAACCTTGCCGAAGCAGCTGGCAACCAACTGAACCAACTTGCGAACGACTTCATACAGTACAGTAAGTACCCTACATATTTATGTTCCTACCCGAAAGTATCAAGAATGGCTGAACTAACCGTAAAATATTCAGAGGGATTAGAAGGTAGTCTCCTTCTTGTTAACTACCTTTTTTTTAACGCATGCGGCTGACTAATATTCGTTTGTAATAACTAATAAGATAATATAATGAGGAATATGCATGTGATTCAAATAAGGGTTAAATTCCCGGGTCGACGGCGCGTTGTGTTCCACGCGCGCCTAAAAGAGATGTCAGCACCAACTGGTGGGGTCCGCAAGGGCCGATGCCTGCCAGGGGTGCGGGTTGTTCGAAAGAGATACCGTGGCCCTGGCACACAGGCAACTGAGGGAACACGGGTGGGTTTTAGTCAGTAAAAGTCTGACACGGCCTTCTACTCCACCCAGAGCGGGAGAAGTAATTTGATGGTTTCCCACACAATAAAAAACAATGGTCCAATTTTTTTTGTTAATAAACTTTATTACTTACTTCAGAATTATGCCTCCATCATTATTTTTGAATAATTTGTTTTTGGGCAAGAAATTAATGTTTAAAAAGTGCCATGAAATTGTGGGAAAGTCAAATATTTGAAAAGCGACGCCACTGGTCGAAGCGAATGTGACGTAAAAGTCTACGACAGCAATAAATGTCGATGTGATAATAAGAGTGTTTGCAATTCAGTCCGTTGTCAATGTCAAAGACTATGACGTCACACCAAAGCGCGCCAAAATGGAGGGCGTTTGAGGTGCCAGTGTCGGTTGGGTATTTTAACTAACTTTTGCCCGCGGTTCCACCCGCGTGGATGTCGGTTATAGCGTAAAAAAGTAGCCTATGTCCTTCTCCATATCCCAGGCTATATCTCTGCCAAATTTCATTATGATCAGTTCAGCGGTTTAGGCGTGAAAGCGTAGCAGACAGACAGAGTTATTTTCGCTTTTATAATATTAGTAGGGATTACTTGCTATTGCTACTTTGGCGTTGAACATTTATATAATGAATAATATAAAATAATAATCTTGTGTGTTCTTCAACAGCTGACGCAATACCAGAATGGCACGGCGCAACTCCCGACCTGAGTGAATGTCGCTCCGTGTGGCTGAACAGCTTAGAAGCGAGGGTCAGGGAAGGAGAATCCTTGCTTAGCATCAGCAATGATTTGGCACAGGTATGTTCTTCTTACTGTCCGACCAACCCGCAGTGGGCCCGCGTCGTGGATTACAGCCCACGCCCGCTCAAGGAGACGAGGCCTGCGTCCCAGCTGTGGGAACAGTATAGGCTGGATATGTTATCCTCTGCTTGATAACTTTCATTATAAAACATTAGTTCTTCAATATCTCAAGAGATATTTCCAAATATGTTTTGTATGAGATTCAAATAGGTACCAAAAAATAATATTAAAGTTAGATACCCTACACCTTGAAATAAACACAGATTTATTACATCAACTGAAATCGTAATACAAAATACACATTTTCCCAGGTTATTAAGCAATCGATATAATGTGGCTGCATTTCTTATGATAAATCGAACATGAGAAACAAGAATGGAAAATTAAAGCTTGATCATTAAGTTTTTTTCGACATTTCTTCTCAGCTTGCTGGTTACAAAAATCATATTTACAGTTATAACAATTTAATTTCACTCTCTATGACGCACCAACTTTTCTTTTTTTTTTTTTGGGGATATCCTAATGGATGTCCTCCGTCCTGACGAGGGCGGACGGGTCTGTCAGACTGTTCTGAAACCACCCTGGTGTTCTGTCCCACACTTGCACCGGGGATCACGGGATCTGTTGCGACTTCCGCGGATGACACACCAATTAACCCAACCTCTCGCCACAGGTAACATCCTCAAAGACCCTGTACGGCGGCGATATGATGACCACGACCAGCATCATGAAGAAGTTAGCACAGCGCATGTCACAAAACGTACAGACCTTCCCAGACCCCAGGCAAAGAGAAGCTATAGTCACTGATATGCTGCTCGGAGTTATTAAGACTGGTAAGTTTTACTCAGTGTAAATGATTTAATCACTACTGCTCTCAAAACGGTGAAGGAAAACATCGTGAGGAAACCGGCATGATCTAGAGCAAAAAATTCAAAGATACGTGACATCTACCAACCCGCACTGGGCCAAAATGCTGCATTTGATGATTATTTGGTTTTACCTATTTATACACTTTAACGCTTTCTGCCAAAATTGGAGCTCGATTTTTTGTTGTTTTAATGCCACTCACCAATCACCTAGTTCACAAACAACTCACCCATTCACTCAAAATAATTTACAACAACATCAAAAATGGTTTCCAAAAAAATCGAGTTCCAGCTTCAAACTATAACCGCTATGCTGCTTACCGTTATCAGGATCGACCCTGCTTAACTTGTCCCACTCTTCTCCAGGATCCAACCTGCTGGAGGAAGGTCAAAGGTCTTCCTGGGCAGACCTCAGTTCTGAGGCCCAGAGCAGAGCGGCCAGTGCTCTGCTTACCCAACTTGAGGAGAACGCCTTTCTGTTAGCTGATGCTGTTACTAAGGAGAAGACTATTCTGCAGATTGTTAAGAATATTTGTAAGTACTACAGTTTTTGTTTTTATCCTTTCCGAATGGGATAGAAAATGGATGACGAATGAGATGACGACAAACAGAGAAGCTAGCAGAAGAAATGTTTATAAATTATTTTTTTATTAAATTAAAGTTAAAATTAACGAATTTAAACAAAATAAAATACGAATACTTACTTTATTTTATCGATTGTTTAATCGAGATACTACAATTTACGGTCATATCAAAAGAACAAGTTTCATGTATATCAAAATACATGCATGGTTGTATAATAGGTATAGGATTTTATCAACTGCAGTCCAGCAGTCAACGTAAAGTTCAATGTTGATCTAGATTTCTTGTAGCACAGAAACGTCTGGCCACGAACTGCTCCCGCAACTTAATGTGTCCTTGGTGTGCGTATTTACGCGCAATGGCCCTAGTGTGAGTTTGATTTAACCATCTCGTTTAAACGCGCTCGATGCGTTTGATCGAGATGGTTAAATTAATCTCAGTATATACGGTCTCTCTCGATATACGGACGCGTTAAATGTAAACGTTTTAAAAACGCCAAATTTTCGTAATACAAGTGTATGTCTGCTGGACGGCTTGCTTAAAACGATTTCATGAAATACAATAAACAAAAGAAATGCACAGCTGTATCAATGTTATTATAGAGTATGAGAAGTAACTTTGTGTTATGTAAGTACACACGGCTACACATCAAGCTATTTATACATTTCCAGTTAACGCTGATCTCGCACTGTATGATAATCCTATACAATGCGAGATCAGCTTATACTGGAAATGTATAGCTTGATGTGTAGCCGTGTGTACCATCGCGGGCACTAGCGGTCGTGCACTTTTTAACCTTATTGCTTAAGTAATAAGGATGAAAACTTTTCCACCGCTATTGTCCGCGTTTGTACATAAAATAGCTCACAGCCGATTCGTTAAACATGTGAATGCGCTGTTATATAGACTATAATTTCGCATTCCTCTTACAACACCTGAAGAAAATGGACGCGAATTATTTTTACGAAGTCTGTATAGAATCGATAACGCGTTGTATGAGCTAGAAAGTATCAACAATCTATTACCTAGTTGCGGCGTAGGCCAAACGGAGGGTAGTGTTTTTTTTAAAATCTTCTTGTTAGCGTGATTTGGGCAAAAATAACACGAAAAAAAATATCCTATAGTTTTTTTATTTTCATTTGTTTGGCCCAAAATTCAGCATCACGAATCCCGTTTGCTGACGCAGCCATAAGGTCCTCACGTTATGTTGGTAAACAATAATGCTAAACTAAGGCCTTCATTACTTTATAGGTTTGTCAGTGAGGGTTTTAGAAGTAAAGAATGTGGAAGACGAGACGTTCCCGTCGGCCATCGCACAGGAACAGTGGAAAGGGTCTGAGGATACGATCACCATCCCGAAAGCGGCTTTACTTGGTAAGTACATGTTTTACTTTCGTGTGGTGCCGGACGTAAAGAATAGCACCATCCCATTTCTTCCCGTGGGTGTCGTAAAAGGCGAATAAGGGACTTACTAGAGAATGGGCAGCAGCGTTCTCTATGCATTCTACCACCATAATGCCATCGCCAACCCGCCTGCCAAGCGTGGTGATTATGGCAAATCCTCCCAGTTTTTTTGGGGGAAGCCTGTGTCCAGCAGTAGACGTCTATTGGCTGAAATGGTGAAAATGATGACATGTTTCCTAAAATAAACTTTCCATCCATCGCGCAATTAGTGTTTACCGCGCGACTCGCATAGTTACAACATCCCGACATCAACCGTCGGGCAGTTGCCCACCAGACACAACACCCATCTGGTCGGAGGATCCTCCATTTTCTATAGAGTATGAGTGAACTTTACACCCTGTTCCTCATTTATTTATTTATTTATTTCTTTAATTAAAACGGTTTAAAACCAATACCTCTATATTCCTGAATGACAATGAATGAATTAATTAATGAAATGCCTGAATGACAATGAATGAATGAATGAAATGCCTGAATGACAATGAATGAATAAAATGCCTCGTTACTCTAGTGACCGCAAGCTCTACTGCTGAGTATGAGGTCGGGGGTTCAAGTCTCACGTCGGAAAAAAGTATTATTGGATTTTTCTATCTGGAATATCCCAGTAGCAACCCAGAGTCCGGATTTGTGCCGGGTTGATGGCAATAGGCTCGCTCCCTAATACATAGGACTTAAACATAACTGACGAGGACTTAAACATAAGTGACGAAATGTGGGTAAACTATTATAGGTACATCTGTGCTCCACCACACGTGATATTATTTTATGTGAAAACAAAATGATTTAAGATTTGCTTGATGAAAGTATAAGTTTTGTTTGGTATTAAACTATCCAAGAAGAAAATACTTTATAACTTGAGAACCTAACTACCTTTCAGGAAATTTAACCTCTGGGTTTTTAGACAAAAATCAAAATCAAAAGTCATTTATTCAAACTAGGCTGAAAGTCACAATTCGCCTTCGCCTTTTGAACGTCAAAATGACATAAGACAGTCCCCTAAAACGCCCGCCCTTCACCACTTCCTAGTGCTTTAGTTGGGAAGAAGAAATAGCACAACAAATTAAGACACGAGTTAAATCACCCTGAGACGTCAAAAAAAAAACAAACCGCGTAACAATGAAGCCTGGCCATATGCCAAGATGTAGCTTCACTATCGTAGTATCTTCTCACTTCATAGTCAGTGATGACTTAAAGGCCCAGTGGTTAAAATAGTGTCGTAAATATTGCGTACTAGAAGACGTAGCATTGGTAGACAGTTGACCTGGTGAGGGCCGCAAGAATCCGCTAGATGCGAGCAGCACAGAACCGGCCCAAGTGGCGGTGCTTGGGGGAGCCCTATGTCCAGCAGTGGACGTTATGAGGACGATGACGAACCATTGCATATTAATAATTTCCATGTGTTTTTCCAGACAACCGCCAAAACGACCTAGTCCGTATCGTATTCTTCGCCTTCGACCGTCTCGAGGAGATCCTGCCGCCGACCTTCGGCAAGACTCCTCGATTCCTCTCCACCTTCCAAGCTGACAGCGGCACCTCTTCAACCACCAGCATCAACTCGGAGAGGGAGAAGAGGAATGTTACTAGAGTCCTGAATTCTAAGGTGAGTTTTGGTGTTGAAATAAAGAAATGATTTTGTTCGAAAATTTTGAATAATTAATATAGCTTTTAACTACATATTAGCTGGTGCTATTTGCCAATATCAATGCTCTGAAATCCGTGAACAGTAATATTTTATCAGATCTAATTAAGTTGCTGTGATTGGTTGATGAAAATAAGAACAACAAATCTTACGAGCCGTCATTGCGTTTGACTATAAATTTAAATGGAAAATTAAACTCTTAGGCTGAGGCTACATTAGACCGCAACGTGACCTGCGACACATGAGCGATTAACACAAATAAATGAATGCTCACGTGTATGGCTACACCGTGCATCAATTTTTTTTTTTTTTTAGCTTTTATTAATCAAATACAAAAAAAAATACATTTATGTGTTAAATCATACCACACAAACCATTACTAGCGATCTTTGATTTCTTTCAGCGATAGGAACAACATTACATCAACATACGGCATCGGTTACATCAACATATCAGCGATCATCGCCGAATATACGCCGAATTTTCGCTTATAATGTAGCCATACCATGATTATCTCGTTTCGCTCTTCCAGTCGCGTCGTAAATTGCTACCTACTGTAGCCTCAGCCTTAGGGGTCTAGTCAAAAACCGTTCCTGCATACCTTAACGAAACAGGAATGATTTTAGATTAAAAAAAAATATTACCCATTAAAGGTAACGGTATACCGAGTTGTAAGTCGAAGGTTCGACCCCAGACAGGCGTTTTACTTTGTGTAAATTATTTCATCACCACTGCTCTCAAAACTGTGAAGGAAAACCTCGTGAGGAAACCGGCATGTGCTAGAACCAAAAGTTCGTAGACATGTGACATCTACCAACCCGCACTGGACCCACGTGGTGGTTCATGGCCCGCTCCCTCTCACAGAGAAGAGGCCTGTGTCCCAGCAGTGGGAACATTATTGGCTGATTGTGTTTACTTGATATTTTTATCGACAACCATTTCAAAATGATGTTTGGAGCAATTTACCTATTACGGGTTCTCCAGTTTAGAGTTACTCAGTTGTTCACTACATTTTATGTTTTCCTAACAGGTTATATCAGCCAGCTTGGGCAATGGTCGTCACATCCAGCTGTCCCAGATGGTACAGATCACGATGAAGCATATCCAGACTGAGAACGTCACCAACCCAGCGTGTGTCTTCTGGGATTATACATTGCAGTGAGTCTTATTATTAACCTTGAATGTTTTACTTATAATATCCAAAAAGTAGTTAAATCTCGGGCTATACTTTGGCGATGGCGCCTTAGCAAAAAGTTAAAACTAGTTTTAAGAAGACTGTCACATTATCAAGAGTGTCACCTGCATGATAAAGAACAGTTCTTCATCTACCCCAGTATTCAGTGTCACAGGGTACCATAAGTGGTACTAAATATAATTCCTGGACGCCTCTTCGAATACCAAAAGGACTATACCTCTATAGTCCTCTATATAGGCATAAGAAACAGTGTGTAAAGTTGGTATGTTTGTGAGTAATCAAACAACTAGGTGGCGTCCAAACTAGTTTATTACTGAAGGTGCGCGCGCGCCGCGGTCCGTGCGCCGCGCGCTATACATAGGTACATGTACATATACATACACCACAAAAGTTCACTCATCCTCCATAGGAAAGGGAGGATTCTCCGACCAGACAGACGGGTGTTGTGTCTGGTGGACATTTATTGTTGTCATAGACTTTTGCGTCACATTCGCTCTGACCAATGGCGTCGCTTTTCAAATCTTAGAATTTCCTACAGTTTTTTATTACACTTTATAAACATGAATTTCTACTTGCTTTATAAGAAAGAGACATAGTTGTGAAGTAATGCAGTTTAAAAAATGGAAAATATTTTACCCGTGTTTTGAAGATATGCATATTCCCCTATTTTTTGTTATAACTAACCGCGGTGCTCCCCCCAGTGGCTGGTCCCCCGAGGGCTGCACAGTCCAGTGGTCCAACACGTCGCACACGTGCTGCGCGTGCTCGCACCTGACCAACTTCGCCGTGCTCATGGACGTGCGCGGCGTGGTGCTGGGCGCGGGCCACGCGCTGGCGCTGCAGACGCTCACCTACATCGGCTGCGGGATCTCTACGGTGGCCCTGGCGGCCGCCATTATCGTGTTTACATGCTTCAGGAATGGGAAGGTATAAATGTCTTTTTAATTTATTTATGTTTTTACAGCTTAGGTACTCGCACTTGGGACACGTCGCTTGTTCGAATTAAGAATATGGACTCCAGTCAGATATTATTATGGTTCCACAAAAGACATATTATTAACATTTTTACATGTATGTATTTTGTGTGTCTGTAATTATTTGTTTGTGATTTATAACATTGCCTTGGATAAGTCTATAATGGTGTTATAGTTGTAATATAATAAATAATAATACATTTTGTATAAAACGATCATACGGCAAGCACCAAACCGGTCGGAGTGGCCGTGTTTGGTCGACTATGTCCAGCAGTGGACGTCTTTCGGCTGAAATAATGATGTTGATATGACAATGTTGTTACTCGTATTACGTATGATTTGAGTCATGATCATAACTTCACCATAACGCAATCAGTGCCCTAGTGTCAGTGGCCCTAGTGTGAGTTTCATTTAACCATCTCGATCAAACGCATCGAGCGCTTTCGGCGCTCCGATTGGTCCCTTACCAATCCACGGCCAATCCGAGTGCCAAACGTGCTCGATGCATTTGATCGAGATGTATAAATGAAACTCACACTAAGGCTTCAGTTTCTTTTATCCTTCTCGATCTTACGCATCGACCGCGTTCGGCGCTGTGATTGGTCTTTGACCAATCCAGGGCCAATCGGAGCGCTGAACGCGTTCGATGCGTTTGATCGAGATGGTTAAATGAAACTCACATTAGGGCCTCAGGTCATCATTACTATGAGCTCGTTTTAGGCCCTTAACTAGCATATCTAATTCATTGAGCTTGAGCCTTTTTTTGATCCTTTATGACTAATTTCCACGTAGTTCCCGTTTCCGTGGGAATACGGGGATAAAATATAGCCTATGTCACCCGATAGTGTAGCTTCCCAACAGTGAAAGAATTTTTCAAATCGGTTCAGTAGTTTCGGAGCCTATTCAATGCAAACAAACAATCAAATCTTTCCTCTTAATAATATTATTATAGATAAGTGATAAAGGATATGATTAGCCGAAAATGACTTCAGAAACCTAATTTGAGGTACCTATTCAGATATTTTTAGGAACTGATTACTGTTCCTTTTATAAATTCCTAACTGTAAAAATTTAAATTAGCCTGTCCTTACCCAAGTCATGGTCTACCCATGTGCCAACTTTCATCCTATTCCGTTCAGCCGTGTTGGCGTGATAACGTAACAAACAAGCTTACTTTCGCATTTATAATTTTAGTCCTTTCACATTATTTCTTCCGTCTTCAAAATGTAACCCTTCAGTCTGTCCAGCAGTCAGACCGCGCGCTGATCCACAAGAACCTGTGCGCCTGCCTGCTAGTCGCGGAGGTAGTGTTCCTCGCCGGCATAGACAAGACACAGAACAGGATCTTCTGTGGAGTTGTGGCTGGACTCCTGCACTACTTCTTTTTGGCGGCTTTCGCTTGGATGTTCCTCGAAGGTATGTATACTGGGATATTGGACGATAGGTGTGCAATGATGCTTCGCTTTTATCTCGATTTCTAATCAAGTAAATCGAGTATCGAAGCACAGAACCGGTCGAAGTGGCGGACCTTGGGGGAGGCCTATGCCCAGCAGTGGACGTATTTCGGCTGAAATGATGATGATGATGAAATCGAGTATTTTTCTGGAGTACCAACCTTAAAAGTGAGATGCCCAGAGAGCCCATGAGAACCATTTGACAGGTTGTAGAATCGTGTATGACACAATTTGAATCACTAATTTTGTCTTGCCCTTACAGTAAATATCTGTCGGAAGACAGCAGGTAGTCTATTTAATTTAAACTGACAATCTTTTCGCGTTTTGGAATTGTTAACAGCCTTTAAGGTGAATCTTGTCGACATTTTTTTCCATAAAAACTTCGGGAGTGTATTTTTCCATTTTTTGACAATGTACATCAAAAATTAAACATGGTATGGTTTTGTCTCATTATTCATATTGTCTGTACGGAATCAGAATACTAAAATAAGAAGTCATTAAAAAGTTTTCTTGCTAATTTAACCTAACTTTGGGCGTGTTTAAGTAATAAAAGAAGTGTAAAATTTTCAAAATCAAGTCGGTACCGATAAAGTTCAATTATCGAAAATTTCAATAAACTTTATTGGTCATTGATTTATGCAGTGATTTTTTCATAAAACTCGATGTTCCGAAGGAGTTAACTAAGCACCTGTTTTACTATTAATGATCCTGCATCTTACTCAATCACGCTGTTAGATACTACCTTTGTCGAACACGAAGCCAGGTGAGACAGAGTGATTTTTAGCCAGGCCCGCCAGTGAGTTCGAGACCACGACTAGATTGCTCTTACTCATTTGATAAAATTGATTGATGTTCGATTCGGCAAGGAAGCGTATCGAATAGTTGTGAATAGCTAGCTAAAGATATGTCCATTTTGACTTCTTGATCTTTTCTACTTATTAATTTATATATTTATAAGAATGCACTCTTATTTTTCCAAGTCACTTTAAACATTGACAGAATGGTCGACATCGGCTTTGCTTGCCATAATAAAAAAAAAATAATAATAGTCTTCTTGTCGCCTCGTTTTTCACTTCCCATTTGTAACCTAAAACCCTCTTCCAGGTTTCCACCTGTACGCGATGCTGGTGGAAGTGTTCGAGCCGGAGCACCCTCGCGCGCGCTGGTACTGCACGTGCGCGTACCTGGTGCCCGCGCTCATCGTGCTGGTGTCGGCCGCCGTGTACCCGGCCGGCTACGGCACCGACACGCACTGCTGGCTCACCACGGACCGCTGGTTCATGATGAGCTTCGTCGGACCCGTCATCTTGGTTTTGGTGGTAAGTTCACGACTATTTTCAAGTAAGAAAGAAAATACGTTTGGTTGCGGTAAACCTGACTCAGAAAAAGAACAAAGTGGGGTAAAATATGCGTCTAATCCACGCAATATGCCCATCGCTCAGCATAATGCTACCCTATACGAAATAGAGCCCCAGACCCAAGCGCTGGTTTTCAGCCAAATATAAAACACTAACCCTATTTATAAACGTTGCTTAAAGTTAAGAGATGTTTAAAAGTCAAAAATGTATGATTAACCTTTTAACCGCCCAACTTCAAATCAGTTGTCGTGCTCCCTGCCCGGCACAGAAAATCGCAAAATAAATACCTAAAACAAAGAGGGATGGGCAATACTTAACTTTTTACAACAGATTCTGTGTTTTCGTCGTAAATATACATACGACCCTGGCGAAATGGACCCGAAAATATTTATTTTGTCAGATTAACCCGACGTAAGCGGTTAAAAGGTTAACCAATCGCTAGTAATTACTTAACTCTAAGCAACGTTTATTTATAAGAAGGTAAATTATTTTCAGCGACAGTCTGCGTTGACGCAATGACTTCAACCAGTACAGCTTACGATATGTTAAAAGTTAAATAACAAAAGTTCTATCTACCGCATTCAAGAGCTGTCATTGTCATCATTGTTGGGCCATAATGACACTGACAGTTGAACGCAGTTTAAATGTGCTGAGGGCCTAAAAACGCCACATTAAGAAATTCCTCTAAAAGCGATTCATTTCCTGAATTTCTTTATGATTCTGCTATTTGACATTTAACTTCAATAAAGCAATTGATAATATAATTTGTGGAGCATTTTATGAATCTCCATATAAAACTGTCAAACAGATGAATTTCGTGGCGTTGCAGTTATTATTATGAATTGTCAGTTTGTGACCATTTAACGATTTTAAATATGATTAATGATATTATCCCTTTATGATTCTGCCAAAGCGGCTTTTTTAGACCCCCTGATCGCGTTCAGTTACATTTGCGAAACACCTTGTACTTAACATAACACTGTAACTATTTCCAGGCGAATTGGATCTGTCTGATCATGGTGATCTACATGATGTGCACACACTCCACCGTCTCACTGAAGGCTAAGGACGACGCCAAGCTGTATAAGATGAAGTAAGTTGTAGTTTTAATTAGATCTTTAGCTTGAAAATTTACTAGATATATTGTACTCATATCTAGTTAATTTTAAACTTTAGTACATATTGTTTCTTGTCAGCTCTGGACAGAGTGAGTTGGAAAGAGAGTAGGGAGGCCTTTGCCCAGCAGTGGGACGTTAATGGCTAGTAAAAAAAAAGTACTCTATACCCTAGCGCATATTCTTTTAAAATATTTCTACGTATCAATCTAAAAATTACATAGATACGGTCAACTGTGGCATCTTTACTTTCCATAGCAACTTTACCCATGAGTCCTGTACTTAAATTTATATCGATAACTAAAAATCTGTTGCCGCCATTTAATATGGAATCGATATAGAAGTAGGATAACCTACCATTTGTAACAAAGTTTTAGTAATCGAGAGATATTTTTAACCGACGAAAAAACGGAGGAGGTTATCAAGTCAACGCGTATATTTTTTTTATGTACGATCACGCATAACTTTTTACAGAGTAGTCCGATTTTGATAATTCTTTTTTATTGGAAAGGGTATACCCCGAAGTTGGTCCCATATAAATTTAGAAAAAAAATCCAGTCCTGAGGGTAGGAAAACAGGAGATAATTGATTGTTCACACACAAATTTTAATGCTGAGTTGTATTTTACAAAAAGTAATAAAAAATTAAGCATGTAGTAATTAGTTGATTATAGCTACAAAAAAAATATAAAATAAAAACTTGACATAAAATTAAATAAAATACATATCCAAAGTCACCGACTTCCGAACTTAGTTATTAAGGTTAAACAAAAAGGTTTATTTTTTTTTGTTTTTCAGTTTTTTCGGCGGTTAATTTTTTTTGTTAAAAAGTTTTTGAATAGTTAGGTACTTACAATTTTCATTGGTAAAGTTGCTGATGGAAAGTAAAGATGCCACAGTTGACGGTATGCAGAAATATTTGAAGCAGGAATTTCAGTCAGTTTACTCTACACAAAGCCGTTTAACCGTCCCTTTGGGCGAGTTTAGTTTGGCTTGTGTCCCAGAAGGGCGAACATTATAGATTTGATTATGCCGTGGTTTAAACCACAATTGATCTTAGCCAATATCAATAGCCACAATCCTAGAGGGACTTGGTTTAAATTGTCATCTCATCTGGCTAGCCAGTCTAACCGGATGCACCTGAATACCAGTATTTTACATGGAGCGACTGTCTATCTGACCTCCAGAACCCAGTTACTGGGCAACACGATACCCCTTGGTGAGACTGGTTGTCAGACTTTCGGGCTTCTGATGACCCATAACAACTGTCAAAGATCCACGAATGACAGCCGGGAACAACGGCTTAACGTGCTTTCCGAGGCACGGAGGGGTCTTGGTATGTAAGGATGGTCACCCATCCACGGACCAACCGCGACAAGTGTAACTTAACCTGATCGATCGACCCGTGCAGCTAATATTACTTACCCACAAGGCCCTCTTGGTTTAAATAGTCACTAAGTAAAAACTTCAAAACTCAAAAAACCATTATGATTTCCTCTGTAACACTGTTCTTCTTCTTTCCAGGGTCTGGCTAAAAAGCTCGCTAGTTCTAGCCTTCCTCCTAGGTTTAACCTGGACCTTCGGCCTGTTGTACCTGAGTGAGCAGACCGTTGCCATGGCCTACGCGTTCACCATACTCAACTCTCTGCAGGGACTTGTGATCTTCATCTTCCATTGTTTGCAGAATGATAAGGTGAGAACTGACATGATTACTACTTTTTTTTTGATCTTAGATTGTTAAAAAAAATTATTATATGAATGGTTAAAAACGAATAACTTTTACAGCATTAAAGAATTTACTGAAGGGAAACATGTTTAAATGTAACCAACAAATATTTGCATGCTATGATATAAGCTAAATATGTATGCTCTTTAATGTACCATAAAAAAAATTATATGCCATGTTTTATGCAAATCAATACTATTTCTATTTCTTAAATGGGATGCGCAAGGTAGCGTGCAAAATTCAAAGTTTTATGCAATTTTCCGGTCAAAGTTAGGTCGTTTATGAAAATTAGAATTTTGACGGCTACCTTAGCGTTTAGACCCGCGACTTCGACCATGTGAAATGTCATATTCCCTGACCCACCGCGTTGCATGGCATCGCCTGCCCGCGCGTTTTCACATACTTTATTTCTTTGTGCTCACTACCTAAGATTATGATTTTCCTCAAGAATTTGGCTATTAAATGCAAAGAGATTTTTTTTTAACAAACAAACAAAATCTTAGGCTTTATTATTTGAATGAATAGATATAGATGTCTAACTTTTCACCCGTAACATTCTCAGTTCCGAAACGAATGCGCCCGTATCGGTCGCCGCCACCCTTGGCTGTCCTGCTGCCTGCACTTCACAGGGCAACCCTCAGAAACTCTACAGCATAACAACGGACCCACAGCCTCGTCCTCCAATCATATGGACACCAGGCAAGGGTCTGTGAAGAGTCGAAGATACCACCAGAGTAATGCTGATGTTGATGACGTTGTGGATCCCAGGGATGTGACGGTATGTTGACAGATGATGACAATTATTGGGGAATAATATGGGTGGATCAAACTTGCATTAAATATTATTTTTAATTTTCAATATAATGAATCGGGTCTGTGTTACATTTTGGTAGTATAACTATAAATTACATGACATATGACATTTATCAACCCGCACTGGGCCCGCGTGGTGGATTACGGCCCACTTCCTCTAACAGACAGGAGGCCTGTAACCCAGCAGTGAGATGTTATAGGCTGATTATTCTTAAGCTAATTATAATAATCTCAACTTGAAAACTGCAGGCTTAGCATGACGTTTTCTATTTCTATGAAGAATAGACAGTGCTTTTTCAATACTAAGTAACATTTAGATTCTCCATTTTTGACATTGCACCGTAGATATCTTTCTACAATCTGTCATTTAGTCTTTCGTTTCTAACGATCTTTGTGTAGGCAGTATATGCGCCCTCACGGCCGTAGTCGCCGCGGGAGACGCCCTGGGCGTCGGGAATCCCAGGCTGATTCCCGGCCACCGTAGGCGCGGGCTTGCGGACGGCGAGTAATGGGTAGCTCGCTGTCTGGTAAGGACCAAGCCCGGGTCGACGGCGCGTTGTGTTCCACGCGCGCCTCAAAGAGATGTCAGCACCAAATGGGGGGGTCCGCAAGGGCCGATGCCTGCTAGGGGTGCGGGTTGTTCGAAAGAGATACCGCGGCCCCTGATATATAGGCAACTGAGAGAACACGGGTGGGTTTTAGTCAGTAAAAGTCTGACACGCCCTCCTGCTCCACCCAGAGCGGGAGAAGGAATTTGATGATTTCCTACCCAAAAAAAAACGATCTTTGTGTAGGTCCTTATAAATGTAGACTATTTCAGAAGAATATTTCTTCCCAAACTGTCAAACTCACACTGACAACAAACTTTCTACTCGACGGCTACAAAGTATATACGATTATCTACAAAATCATGATTCTTTTAGAATGCATAACTGTGATAATTAATAGATAAACATAGCTATCTTCTCCTATTGTACATCATTTATAAAATAGTCATGTCTATTCTTCCGTCGACAAATCGGTGCTCGTGCTAAGCCTGCTGAAAGTAATGAAGGCCACATACAATGTCAGTGGCTAAGTTCGGCAATTTCTTGTTTCTGTTTTTGTTTTGTAGTTTGTCAAAAATCAAAAAGATTTCTATGCAAGTTTGATAGGTATAAGTGACTAAAAAATTCATGTGAGGGTACTAAAATATTACGAGTGGGAAGAAAATGAAAATGATTATTTACAATATTATTATTTAATTTTATGTTCCCCAAACATTTACAAGCATTTACTTCAATAGATGTTACATATCGAGATTTCGCGCAAAATTGTTGCATGATATTGGTGGTGGTATAAATAACTAAATTATGTTTACGAATACATATTCCAATACATTTCTGGATCAGTTTCAATTGATTCTTACTAACCTATTTGATGTTATCTTAAGACACTAAATAGCTGCACTATTATAAAAGACACTTAACTAAGTAGATACCTATATAAAATCCTAAATAATATATATTTATAGTATCTAAGACATATCACAAGTATACCCCAAATAAATCTAAATTCCACCTTATAGCAGAGCACGGCCAGCACATCCGGGCTCCCTGCAGCGTCAGCGTCAACAACAAACAACTTAATCATCAAAACATTGAACGTTGTTGTCAACAACAACAACCATAACAACAACAATGTTGTCAACAACGCCGCTGTCGCATCTCTAGCCGCTGCGGCTGCGGCACACAGCTATCACTCAAACAGAAATAGACGAACCTCCCAAGAAAATCAAAATTTCGGCCCTTCATCCAATTTTGGACCTAGTCTCAATGCGACAGCGTCGAATTTTGGTCACAATATCCCTGAGAGAGAGCCCCCCGCACCTATGACGCAACTGAGGAACCCTGTGAACCCGGGTAGCGGGAGATACCCTCACGGATACCGGCAAAATGGCCAACAAGGTGCGTACGCAAATAGAGATAGGGTATTTCCAAATTTATGATCGAAAATTTCGATTTCATACCACCAGACACCACGGCTTTTGTCACTAATTGGTTAAAGACAGCTCAATTTGTTTATTTGTTTGTTTAACATGTATTTTTTTTGTGTGTAAAAATGTCACTAACATTTTTCATGTTTGTATGTTTTTTTTTTTGTAACGGTAAGTCCAATTTTTTTGTTTTTTTTTCTGTCTGTCAAAGCCTTCTTTCTTTCACTAATGCTTCACTAATAAACATTTCAAATTGTCTAATAACACTCTTTCTTTAGTGGTGTGGTGGTTATAGTTAATACTGACAGCATATTTGAATGGGATCAAAATATTTCTAACGAACGAGTTGAAAATATTTAAACATTCAGTTTGGAAATACGAAGAATCCTATCTCTAAATGCGTAACGCATACATTAGTCATTCTGTCGTCTATCCTGCATAGTATATGTATTTAGAATATAATTATATGTGTAATATATGAACAATTCTTTATATATAGAGCTACAACTTGCAACCAGAGCCAGCGCGATGGAATATTCGTCCGACAGCACCGATTTACGTTCCAAGTGATGACGCAAGATCGATCCGTGTGCCAACACCACAGAATATACCTCATTCTACATCCCACACTCAAAGTATTGCGTCGATGCATAGCTACAGAAACAATATAGAGGTCCCTAATGAGTACCAGAACTTGCGGTCTCGTTCGCCATCTTGTTTTTCCAACAAGATGGCGGCGTCGATTGGCGCGAACGAGTGGGCTGTAATGGCGAACGCTAACGTCTGGAAGGTGAGGGGAGGGCTGTAAAAATGCTTGTCGCTCGTAGTTTTCCTGTTTTGATGTTTTGTTTTTTAGTTTATTTTTGCGTTTTGGTAAGATCTACGTGTTTAATTATTTAAATGTTGGTAAATTTGGACAGTAAACGATTAAATTAAGAGTTACGGTTTTCAGGATTTATTTAATTTTAAAATGGTTAAAATAACCATATTCTATAGGTGAATCAAAAAATAGGGCTTAGTTCAGTTGTAAACAAGATGGCAGGACGTTGACGCGTAAACTTTAACCATGATGTCAGCACATGGTTCGAGAAAATGTAGAAATTTTTCGAGGGTTAAAAAAAAAATACTGCTGTTTCATGGAAAAGTGCAATACCTACATGGTCAAAATACACCGAGAAATTTTAATGGTGGTTTTCCCACAGTGAAATGGTTTTGTCTCGGTAATACAATCGTTTTATAAACAAATAAAATATTAGAAACAAAAAATGGCAGATTAACCATTGTGAAAAAGTTTATGCCGTATCACCACGTGCGAGAGTTTATTTTACTTTGAACATTTATGCATCGCTGTTCCGTTTGTCGGTGGCGCGTGCGATTCGAGTAGTACCTACAAGTTACCTCTAGTGTTACTATTGATTCTTACGTTTTTGAGTTGATGAATATTTTTTTAATTATTTTAAAACAAAAACATCTTTATTTTTTTACTTTTACTCTATGCTTCGAAAGTACTCTTTATGGCAAGTTGTTCTGCCGCGGGAAAACAACCATTAAAATTTCTCTGTGCATATGGAACACCAACTTGCTTTTAATTACCGACGAATAGTTTCTGCGCGGTGGAGTTCAGAATTATGTGCTAAATTCATGCTATCACTCTGTAAATACCTAAGCATGTATTGTATTGTAAAAATCCTAAATCCAACTAAAGTCTTTTTCCATAATAAAGCTAATTGCTAAAGAAACAGTAGGCAATTATGGACTTAATTATATTTTATAGCATCCTTACCTAACCTGACTATTTTGCATTATGTTAGAACGGCATCGTTCCGGCGACCAATAACTTTTTTTAAATTATTTTGTCTAATTTCCACAGGATTTTTATTTGCAGGTATTATGTAAATAATAAAATATTTAAAAACTTCATCACCTATATATTATAAGCCATTTGGTGACGGTCAATACTGGGAACTCAAAGATCTTACTAAATCGTAAAGAATCACCCTAATCTAACTGCATGAGAATAACCGTAGCGGACATTGCATGACGTCACCTCACTGCATATAGCCCTACCCATCTCCTTCCGAATACCTCCTGTACACAGTCGCCCATCATGGCCATTTAACAACCATGGAATGTCTATCATTGAACTTCTATCAAAGTCTTAGATTTATGTCACAGATTAGTATGCAAATGGAGTTCCAACATGCACTTACCCCTAGAACCACACTTTTATAAGATATGTTGTGGAAAAAATGTCTACTATGGACGATACCATCTTCACCCGAATGGCATAGATAAGCTTTTGTATCAAGTTTACACGCCAGTATTGACAAAAGTATAAACGAAATGTCAACTTAATTGGATGATGTATCTAACTAAAGTGATCGAATTTGACTGCAGCATGATAGTAATTTGCTCGACTGTCAGTCGCTCATATACTGTGCGTTTCTACTCCATTTGTCTTTGTCCTTCGTTCTGTTTTTCATCAGCGCTGAAGGTACTCAACATCCGCTACTGTGTATAAGGATGTTAACACTTCATAGCACTTAGTCTAGCTAAGATTAGCACTACTATACTGACTGTCTTGTAATAGCGAATGTTTAATAAACTAAAGAAAACCTTAACTGTATACTTTACATGCTTGTACAAATGTAAAAATTCTAACTAGTGAATATGATTAAATTACATGACAAGTAAGAAAGTAAATGAAAATACTTCACGATCTAAAAAAGTCAAGAATCCATTTTAATATTTATTTTAAAACTTACCAAATTTTTCTCTGCCATCTAAAATATTTTCAGGATTCTTTCAAACAAACAAAAATTGAGCTGTCTTACGCCACAGCACCTAAACCTCCATTCTAACACTACTCTTTGTTTTACAGAACACTTCTTCTAAGCACCATCCGGTGAGCTCTTCGACTCTCCCTCATCACGACACGTTGTCGAGGCAACTGGCTCAGCAGAACCACATCCACAGCCCTTACGAGTGCGATGCCCCGCTCGCGCCGCCATCACCTCGACATGCCATAAAAGATGAAGAAAGTCCTCTGCATCACCCCCAGGGGTACCAAACCACTCGAAGCTACAACCACGACTTCAGAAACCCACACGTGTACATGTCCCAACATTCCCCAGGCAGCCAGGAAATGATCTTCAGGAAACATTACAAAGACGACCGCAGGAAACATCATCATCACCACGGAAGTCAAAACGTTAACCACACGTATTCAGAAATCGCGAATCAACAGGCAGGCAGGATGTATAGGCGAGGGTCTGAACAAGAGTTCCGCGTCATACAAGACGACCCCGTCTACGAGGAAATCGAGAGGAACGAGACTCTAATGTCTGATATGTCAGATGACAACTCTGGCCCAGACAACTGCCGACAGAATCCTGGACACCACGGGTCGTCCAGCTCAAAGTTTTTTGGCGATCACCGCCCTTTAATCTCTTACAGTCCTGGAGAAAGGCATCACCATGAACAGGAGCATTATGGAAAATACGGAAAGTGGGATACTTTAGAACGTTACGACCAGAGGCATTACGAGAGTGGGAGGCTGATGCACCCGTACCACCAGCCTCAAGAAAGCAACATGAGGGCTCTAGCAGCTGTTCTCAACGGAGAAAACAATGTGGTCTGCCATTTGGAGCCACACAACTCCTATGACGTCTACCAGCCGCAAAGTGGCAACCCAAGGACTGTGTCGCAACCCAGTTTTTAAACAGTGCAATTGAACTTGTGATTAGACTGTGAAAGTATGTGTTAGCGACTTCGCGTGTTGTACAGAATAAAAAAACTAGTAAAAAAAAAGGAAATTTTTCTATGGGCGTAGACAGTTAGAAGTCTTAGAAAACACTTAAGATTTAATTAGAGAAACTTGCCATAACATGGACATTAATATTTATAGTATAGTGACTTAAATTTAAATCACTTTTTTCACTGTGATCCTATTTAAATATAATGGCTCAAGATTCTATGTCGCGACCATGTACTCATTGCGAGTTGATAGTAATTTTGTATATATGGTTAGCGTTTAGTACTAGATATTAGTACTTACTTCCAGTGTGACCTTACTATCGTTACTACTTGGGTTACAATCATGGCATTCTGTCGCATTACATGTTTTCTTACTGTAGGAATGATATCTGTGATGTCTCAGTTCGTTGTTGTGTTTAGTGGATGTTTTTTACTTTAATAAGTGTTTCTGACTTAAGTCGGTGTGATTATGACTTATGGCAGTGTTTCTGGCTTAAGTCGGTGTGTTTCTGACTTAAGGCAGTGTGTTTCTGGCTTAAGTCGGTGTGTTTCTGACTTTAGGCAATGTGTTTTTGACTTTAGCAATGCAAATACGCGTTGACTCTTATGACATAAAATACGCTTATCATAAAATAAATTAAACTTACCCCATATTTTTTTGTTAATGCATTTTTAACTATCAATGCAAGTTTGAATGCAATAATTAATTATATTAATCTTGGGAATTGAGTTTCCTTTCTCTGTTTTGAGCTCAAGATATTTTTAAAACATGGCACACATTAGTTAATGTAGTAATTGTGTTTTTTTTTAAACCCTAGTTTGGTAAACACAACGACGAATTGTTCTGTTTAGTTTTAAGTTCGCTTTTAGCCATTATTGTATCACTGCCATATTATAGTACCGTTTCTTATGCTTTTATAAAATTTTAAAGCTTAACTGTTACATCATACGGACGATTTTAGTTTGAAATATCCTTAAGGTGGTATTTTAAAAACTTCTAGATAAATTACAATAGGTATTTGTTTAAGACTGCTATGAAAAGGGATGCGCTGAGGCAACCCGCGGAATTCAAAATTACTTAAAGTTTTTTGCAATTTTCAGGTCAGTGTCAGATTGTATGTTAGTTAAAATATGATTCCCGACCGTAACAAATATGGCTTTACAAAGTTAAAGTCATTAGAATCAGCAATACAGCTTAAGTTACAATAGGATATTACACTCATTTTTGAAAAATGTCTTATTTAGATTCTAAAGTGCTAATAAACCACTAAAAAAAGCACAACATTTTTATTTAAGTAATCCATTCGTGCTGTAAAAAATTTTACATTTTCAAATTTCGCGCGTAATTTGACGAAAAAGCTGGACGCAGTGGACGCCATATTGGTCTGTGGCTATAACGTCAGTTAGCTAAGTAAACAAATGCGCTGATACTTTATATGATAATTGTTTGTAATTGAAAAAAATGGTTATTATTCTATTTATCGTTGGTTTTCTGTTCGTGAATGCAAAATATTATTTAAACAAAAATTACTTTGGTTACGAAAATAATAAAAGTACAAAGTTATTCAATTGACATGCCGTATGACGTAATAACATGGCGGCTACTATTTCATGGTGTTCAAAAACAGATTAAAAAAACTGAAATCTTTGAATTTCATTTTAAAATTTATTTTGTTATTTCATAAACTAAAACTAACATTTTCCGACTGCATTTTGCCTAAGCTATCTCAGTAATATATTTCTAGATTTTTTTTCATATAGAGTAAAAACCCTATTAGCCTCTAATGACATCATAGATAGTCATTCCATAGGGTAATATGAACTTAGAAAGATGTATTGCTGATTTTTATGATAATAATTCTACAAATATATATTTGTTACAGCTGCGAATCATTATTATAGGATTTTTTATCAGTTTAAATGTGAATAATATATCTAGCACAAATATGTACCTAAACATTCCTACTAGTTATTTTTTAACAAACAATAAAATACAGCCACAAAATGTTTGCACAAAATACCACTGCCACCGCAAGGAGTTTTTAAAATACTACTTCAAAGGTTAGCGCATATTATACCGGGCCACAGTAACATTCTGCTGCATACTAGCTATGTAAATGTCCTCGCTAGTTCAGTTATCGCGCGGCCCAATGCGGCCTACTACGTTGTAAAGCGACCTGATACGGCACAATGCGGCCCGTCATAATGGGTGCGCGCCTTACCACAGCTTTCTAACACTATCATTACTATAATTTGTCAATATTTCAAAAAATCCATCCATCCAAACCTATTATAGACTGACACCACTTGATGTTGTGCACTTTCTGTACATTAGAACTTAGAATAAATATCTCGTTTAATTAAATAAATGAAAAAAAAAATGACAAAAAATATTATTTCTACGTAATGTAGATTTTTAATGCCATGGATATACCTGTTACTATAGGATGGTGCTGGTGGTTCTATTTGGTTTTCAAATGGTGATAGATACTGCAATATGTAGCTTTTAACCATAGACCACAGTTTTAATAGTTTGCACAGAAGATCAACAAAATTGCACATCAAATGTCATTTATGTGCAACGCTTTTGGCGGTCGTTTGCGCAAGTGCATTTTAAACCTCCTTTTTTAACTATAGACTTAACTGTTGTACGTCATTTGAATTAAGAAATTTCAAATAGAACCATCAACCCCCTTATGATAAGGAATTGTTTGATTAGAATTGATAAAAGTACAATAATAACAACATTGATTTCCATGTATATGTTAAATGTAAAGCAATATATACTAGACTGAAGTATTTGATAAATTTTCCGCCATTTTTTACTATAATACAATTAATTTATAAACATTTATACATGTAGGCGAAAATTTATAAAATACTTTTTTAATGGGAAAATAAATGATAAAATTTTTCTTGGGAATGATTATTTTTTCTAATTGGGTATACTAGTCCATCTATTTTTCCCATTCGTCTGAATTAACGTAAGTGTACATTTCTCATGTATTTCTGTTACATATTATTATTTTTTTGTTTTTGTAATGTATTTTAAAAACGTTAACGTCATAAATGTAAAGTAGAAAAAAGGAAAATGTGTAAATAAATTAAAATTTATAAAAATAAAGAGTGGCGTTCTGTGAGGACGGCGCATATGATTTTTTGAATTTTATTTTACCCTTCATCACTCTCGACAAAAATTTTGATGATCAGTATAATATACAGGAAAAGTTTTTATTCAGTGCGCAAACTTTAACCATGAATTCAGAATATCATTCTAGAACCCCCAGCAAAGAAATTTTTCGTCAGTTTTACAAAAACAAAAATCAGCTGTTTCATAGAAAAGTGCCATTACCTGCGCGGTCAAAATGTATGGAACAACTGTTTTTTTTTTGGATAGCCGATGAAAAATTTCTGCGCTGGGGGGTCTAGAATGATATGCTGAATTCACGGTTACACACATGAAATCACCAGTTTTGGCTAAGCGTGGACAAGATGCCCGGTAAAAATGATTTTTACTAAACAATATTATTCATTCTGAAATAAGTATTTTTGTAGATCACTTATTAGCCCGATACACTTACAAAAAGTCGAAATAAACAGTATTTACTGTATCCACTAGTTAAAAAAATTAGCCATTTGTTTTACGCAGTGTTACCAGCACGAAAATAAAACATCAATTTCAGTCTACAATCGACTAGAATTGATTAGATAATCAATTACGGTAACCAAAAAAAAAGTGTTAGTCTGCAAAACGAGTACAGGTTAATATGTATGAGAAGATTATACTAATTTACATTGTTTTAAAAAAACAATCAAAAACGTTATTAGTGTTTCATCATTTTTTTTCCTGGCAACTCCTACTGTATCGCTTAGAGATGGTCGATCCGGTTGCTTTGTATCGATATTTTGCTTCGCAATAGATCATTTAGATCCGAGTATCGATATAAAATTGCTTTCAACTAATCATTTTCAATATGTTTGCCATTAATTAAATGCACGCACAATACAGGAGAAATTCCTAGTGTCAGGCAAAGTTTTTTAAAGAAAAAGAAAGAAGAAAAAAGAATTTCTTACTATGGCAAACAGAGTCCTGGTTTTGCCCGAACAATTCTGCCAATGTCAGTAGTGTAAAATAACAGCCCTCCTTAATAGTATTTTTCTTCAGATTTTAATTTTTCTCATTTAACTAAACACATGTACAGACGCCAGCAGGTCTGCTATCCCAAACTGTCAAATTTTCCCAATTGAACATGAACCTTATCATCTTGTAATAAAGTTGAAAATCTATCAAAGAAATTTGACAGATTGGGGTAGCTTGATGTGCTGGCGCCTGTACATAGATCTGACCACTACAATTTTACAGTAATACGATTTTTGATACGATCAGTAAGATCAGATAAGTAGTTTATAAAATGCAAGTCTTTTATTAATAAAGATTTTGTCAACGCTTAGCCAGATCACCCTAAGTGAGCAATTCCGTTTGAATGATTGGTTTGAATAAAAATGACTATCTCGTATTTATCAATGAAACTTAGATACCTACACACATCAAGAGACTAATCTTTACCTCACTACTGCGAAATTTGGCAACGTCATAAAAGTAAAGATTCGTCATACGGGTGAAAATGTTTCAGCTAAATTAATAATTAATTTACAACTACAACTATTTCTTTGATATCTTCAAAACTATGAATTTTTGGACCACATATTTTCAGGATTTTTGTATTATTTTTAGATACATATACCCTAGGGTTATGGGATATAAAAAAACACATTGTATAAATAAAACAAAGTTAGTTAGAACGCAGTTACACCATTTATAACTCTCAAGAACTGCTGGACCGAATTTTATGATCTATGATTTGTTAGATTTTTCTCCGCCCCGAATAGCAGAATAACTATTATACAGGGTGTCCAGTAAATAGTACGACATAGTGCAGGGGATGATAGCTTGGGTCAATGCCTACCAACTTTGTAACTTGCACACTTCAACGTGTCCACTGACATATTTCTTAAAAATCGAAGTATACGCTTCCTTATATTCTTCGCGTAGCTTTACGGCGCCGATGCGCCGGTGCATGTGCCATTATGTCTATCTAAGTGCGACATGGGATCAAAAGTATATATCGTACAGCGGTGTGATTGCGTAACACACTAACTGTAGGATGGCTTCTGTACCTAGCTGAGTTCAACAATATTCATTGCGTTATTAACGTTGTTGAGCAGACACATTTTTCTAACATATGAAGCAATGGAACAGCAATATCCTTCAAAATGATTCAGAGTCTGATTGATAGTGTGTTTACGCAATTAGGGTACTGGGTTTGAAAATAAATCAGACAAAATAAGTTTTTGTAGACATATATTCCTTAAAGAGTTTACACCCACAAAATAATACGAATCGTAAAGAATTGAAAATTTATTTTTATAAAAAAACTTACCAACATGAAAATGTTAGTGTTTTTGACAATAAACGAGTTACGTCAAATAGATTCTAACACAAAACTCTTAATAAACCTACAATGTTTATAAAAAACAATTAATTTTTTTCTTCATTTTGTTATCCAAAAGTTTTGGGAGATCTTTATGAAGGCACTCAATAGAACGGTTGCCTTAAAATGAGATCTAATTTTTGAAAATTTCTACGCCCATTATAATTTTTCTAAAAAAAAAACTTACATTACGAAAAAAATATCTAAAACATTTGATTACGCCAAAATAATACATCATATTACAAGGGTAGGTACTGATACAATAATATTTAGTATGTTTTATAAATAAAGCAACTATCGTTTAAGCACCACCCGCTAGAATCTTAAAAGAAACTATGTATTTTTATTATAAAAATATAATTTTGAACGAGATCCAAACAATATCAAAATAGAAATTCCAAAAGTACGTATTACATGACATTACATCGAATTACATAGAGCTACCTACTTACAATTAAATTTTGATGGTAAAAATGATTATGAATACATTAAGATGAAGAAATACGTGAAATGCATTTCACGGGCAATTTATATTAAGAAGTATTTTTAATCAGTTAATTTTTAAATTTCTACAATACGTTTCTTAAAAATTCCTTGGCATTTTAAATATAATTTTGGGTCATGAAACTGGGCCACTTATGAACTGAATAACTATCGCAAAACTAACAAATACCTAAATAGTGTTCCTAGAATTGAATGCATTATTATCAATTTTATCTTAACATAATGCCCGTGCAGCATAGATATTCACAACCATTCGATAGGCTATCGTATCGAAAATTACACATTTCGATAACCTAATTTGCCTTGCCCCCGACAGCAAGCAGCTGTCGGAAGAATAGCGGTCGTCTATTTGTATTAAACTGACAAAATTTTCGGATTTGTGAACAGCGTTTATAAGATCGAACGTCAATCAATGTTGACGTAGGAGCGTTAACATTGATTGACGTTCGATTCGGTACGGAAGCGTATCGAATGATTGTGAATAGCTATGCTGAAATGTGAAATGCGAAACTCAACATAAACCAAGTCAAAAATAAGACTTGCAATCGAAGAAAATAAATGCCGTTTTGAGACGTAAGTTAACTTGATAACTCATTGCTACATATAAAAAATAAAACGATAAATGTACTATCGCTTGAACCTTTACACTATCATAATATAAAAGTCAAGGGGTCACTTCGTTGGAAAAAAAGTACGATTATTGATTTAAAATAATTAATTAAAACTGATAATCGCTGGTTTTAGAAGTTAATTAATAAATAGCGACAAGCGTAGTAGATAACTAAGTATACAGATATCTAACACTGACAGATGTTATGACAGGTCGAAACTGTAATTTAATTATTGTTATTATACTCCAAATGGGTGATACCTACTTACAAGTGATGTTATAAGAATATGAGACGATGGTTCAAATGAGGCTAGGTTCACAAAAGAAAACCTGATTAATTAAAAAATGTTCTAGACTGACGTAGGCACAAGGCATATCTCAGTTTACGTAAAACGAAATTTAAAAAAAAAACAAACAATGCCGCAAAAGAAAGAAACCAATACATTGTGTTTATCAAAGTAATATTAATGCTGCTATTGTATCCATATGTTCTGTCTCTCTAAAAGTAACTTTATCAACTGGTATAATAATAATCAGCTTACATAATTACTAGCCTCGTCTGAACCAGACATTACAGGTTGAGTAATTTATACTAGACAGAGGTACAAACGTAAAATAAAAATGTACATTTTTCACACTCACGGCACACAACACAAAAAGGTTTGCAGTCTTCAACCGAATATCACATAGCTATAGACTCCACACTTAGGGCTCCGAAGATATCTTGCATTTAAATATATATATAAATATATGAAAAAGAATAAAAAAAAAGAATAAAAAATATATGCCGGAATTTTAGGGTTAACTTTTTTGACGCAAATTCATGAATGAATTAAATTATTTCACTGTAAATTTTATCAACAAAGGTTAGATACTCAAATTAATTAAAAATTAATCATTTAGGCAAAAGATTTATATACTTACTTACAAAAATAGGCGCAACATACACAAAATGCTTTGATAAGAACGAAAAAGAAAGAACTCTCGCTTTTGAACTTAAACCTGAAACGGCGTTTAAAAAAAACCGTTAGCAATTGCAATCTTGGAGCCCAAACTATACTAAAACGTTGCTATGAGCATCCGCAGCTTTCCACGACCATCCCGGGAATAGTCCCGTATATAATATTATAATCATGGTCGAAATACAGCATGGTGATGCTACTCATCCTACGAGGAGCGCAGCATGGCCCCCCACTTCCTTGTGGAGCAGCTAGATGGACTAAATGAGTGTGTGGATACTTTTGAAGGAAGCTATAAGGACATTCTCCGCTGCAATAGTTCGCGTAGTAGATTTTCGGCGCTATGATCCAGTCCCAACCAAACTCTTCGAAGTTTACCTCAAGGGGGTAACGACAACAGCGTGCTTCTTTCGAGTTCTCCGTGCAGTCCATGCCGATGGTGCGGCGTGTTCGCTTGTGTGAATTGTCCCTTAGACTTACTTCTATATATGGCATCTGGAATGAGATGAAAATCCAGTCATTTCATTTATTTGGGACAAAGGTTTACTAGGTAATGTACAGACACCAGCACATCAAGCTACCCCAATCTGTCAAATTACTTTGATAGATTTTCAACTTTACTACATAAGCATAAGGTTCATGTTCAATTGGGAAAATTTGACAGTTTGGGGTGGCTTGTACAACAATTTCTTCACAGCTCTTGTGAAGAAATTGAAGTCTATGAAGAAAAATAAGTGGAAGGAGCACACGTAAAACAACCTTTTTATTATTGTGATTTATATTGCGAGACGACCTAGATGCGTATTGCAAGGGTTGGATCGAGGTGGTCCTGGGAAAGGAGGCTTGGATGGATTTGGGGCAGGCCTTTGCTAAACAGTAGGACAGTGTAGACAGTATTTTTTTTTCCAGGGCCAGCTCGACTCAACCCTTGCAATAGACTAGAATGACAGAAAAGCCCAAGTTAACTCCTAGTTTAATACTCAGCATAACTGGTTCTTATAATCAGCTAGCAAAACAGGTCAAAGGTCATAACGGCACCCACTGAAATATTTATAGCATCCTCAATTTCCGCAAAATTGCATCATTTAGAATTAAATAAAAACTCTTTGTGATAACAACTTCTGTGCCCAATTTAATAAGTAGGTCAAAAATTCAACATTATCTTTTTGACATGCTTTTTTTCGGGCCATAACGGCTCCACAGATCAGCAGTGACCTTTTGACATTTAAATGTTGGGATGACTGCATTCTCAATTCGAGAATACGTCACGTGATCAAAAACCTAATTGGGCGAGAGATAATAAATAATTGCCTTTGTGATGGAGCTAATCCGATGATCTGGCGACCTCCCTTATTTTAGGTAGATAGAAGCATCCTATAAGCAGCGTTGCTACAATGGTTTTTTTTATTTTTTTAGTGGGAAATCATCAAATAACTTCTCCCACTCTGGGTGGAGCAGGAGGGCGTGTCAGACTTTGACTGACTAAAACCCACCCGTGTTCCCTCAGTTGCCTGGGGCGATCTTCGCAATGGAAACACCCGGGCGTTTCCTCCCGCCTTATGCGAAACAGGAACCTCCCGAAACAACCGTGTCCGGTGAGGACCTGCGTCAGGCGGAAGGTGAGGACGCCATGACGCCTCTCAAACCACTCCTCAAAGAGGGGACTTACCGCCGCTATCGTGGTGTGCCCATTGCTACAATGGTCAGGTTTAAAGGGTATGGGTTGATGCACGTTAGACATTTGAGATTTGTCTCTAGGATGCTATAGCTTCAGCGATACCTATGGTCCAATAAGCATATAATGTGCCCACTGATGAGACAGAGGCCTCTCTTTGGCTCTAATCTACCACACGGGCCCAGTGCGAGTTAGTAGATGTCACATCTTTGAAAGGTTCTACGACATGCCGGTTTCCTCACGGTGTTTTCCTTCACCGTTTTGAGAGCAGCACCCTAATACGGTATTTTGTAATTGAATACTAAAAACTATTTTAATTTGTAGATAAAGATAAATTTATTTATATCCATTTTCTCAATTAAAAACGATTAAAATCGAATTTATTTTTCGTTGTTTTGAATTTACCTCCAAAAAGCTCCTTACGGTGACTTTTTATCACGTGACATCGTGACGTCAGCTTTGTGTAAACGGCACTGGTACAAATACTTAGTTTGGCGCAGTTTTAGAAGTATTTGTGCACAGAGTCACCGCACACCAGTAATATCACTTTCTATCCATTAAAAATCTTGTTAATTTAGAAACTCGACATTCACTTGTTTACTTAATAGCTACTTTAGTTTACACAAAGTTGACGTCAGGTGTCGTCATGTGATAAAAAGTCATCGCAAGGAGCGTTTTGGCGGTAAATTCAAAACAACGAAAAATTTATTTGATTTAAATCGTTTTGCATTGAGAAAATGGATATAAATCAATTTACTTTTATTTTTCTGTTACATATTTCGTCCCAATCTTCAAATTAGAATAGTTTTTAATACATTGGAAAATACCCTATTGCGTAATACACGATTAATCATAATCTGTTTCATTTTGACAGTTCAACAATATTCATTGCGTTATTTACGTTTTTGAGCAGACGTATTTTTCGAACATATGAAGCAATGGTTTAGCACTCTGTTTCAAAACGAAACAGATTTTGATTAATCGTACGTTACGCAATTAGGGTGCAATTGGACATCAATTCCTATGAACTTAAAAACAAGTTTTAAAACACTCACCAAAGCATTATTTGATTCAGAGCTCGGATGCGGCACAACCAAACTCATTCTATTCTTCGAGTCTTGTACTCTCACTACTATTGCTAAATTCTCTCGCGGCAGTCTGCAGAACTCCGCAACCATTGTGGTTATATTAATCTTCAACCATTTCCCAGCCCTTAGATCTTTTCTGGTCATCTTCACCGAGTTATCGGTGTAAGGGACAGAGGCTTTGCTCCCCTGATTGTTCCTCGTCACCCTGCTCACTTGCAGGCTGATGGTAAACGGCTCCTCAGGGTCTATGGTGGTGTTCCGTGCCTCCAACTCCTGGACGTGCAGGTTCAGGACTGCTTCATCAACCTCGTTCTGCAGCACTTTGTTTGTGAATCTGAAGTTGATCACTTTAAGACCCTTGAAGTGACTGTGCCGCCGTGTGTCTGTTGGTTGGAAAATTTTGGGTTATTACAGGAATTTAAGAGTGCTGTGAAACAATATTTTTCTTGTTTTATAATAATCTGCCCATACTTAGTATAGATAGAAGCAACATTAATGCCCATCAAATATCATACAGTAAGTGCTGTAAATAATTTTACCTCTCAGTTTAAGGCTATCTTACAAACGAAATAATAACTATCTTGTTTATAATCTATTTCTGGGACCTATCCCTAATTTTCGTCTACAATAGACTTGCTTTTCATACTCAGGTTTTTTCGTAATTTGGTTCACCATGTTATATCATATTTTATTGAAACACATTTTTTAAAAATTAGGTATAATCTTTCATTATTTAATAACATTCACTATCTATTTCATACATCCACATGCATAGGGATCATCTATGAAATATAATAAACTAAAGCCGCCACTTTAGCAACTATACCCACGGAATCACCAAATTGTACGTCACCATTTACATTTTTGTAACTTTTTAATGAAAAAAGAAAGATTATACCGAATTCCTAAAAAAATGTTTTTTAAATATTATCTTAAAATATGTGACGGTTAAAATAACTAAAGAAAAGGGTACACTTTTTAAAATATTCTTTTTAAAACTTGAGAACTTAAAAATGTCATCAGTTTAATCTAAGGTGAGTTCATCAAGATCATTTAAGATCTAGTTTTTCTCTCATATTGGATTTTGATCACATATAAAATTAAATATCATAATTTAGTTAAAAGGTGGCTGGTCGAAGCTGGATTCTTCCCGTGTCATCATCGGTAGTGCAGCCGGCATCTGAAAAGAACAGAAAAAACATATTTGTACGACGTAAAGAAATAGTTATAAAAAAATACAAAAATATGAATTAGTTATTGAAAAAAAATTATATAGGGAAACTTAAGCAGATAGGCAAATTCTGAACTATTACATTTTAATAAAAGGCCGCAAGTAGCCAAAAAATTTGCGTTCCGCCATGTTGGAATTTTTTTGGACCGTGCAGCAGTACAAGTAAGTTTTACATTAATCTTTGTAGGATAGGTATCAGAAAAAAAATACCTACAGACGAGTTAAATTCTAGTTCTAGAACTAAACAACAGAACACAGAAATAAAACATCTTGAGCATATTAGGTTAATGCGAACGGAAAACCCTCTTGTGTCATCGGGTCCACGGATGTGTTTAATCACATTACTTTACGTACCGAGTATAAGCTCGTAACAAAACTTGACATGTAGGTAGATACGTACTAGTTGCAATCATTAAAATATATTTTTTGTAGGTATTTAAAATAATTATTAATTTAAAAATTATTATATTTGGCGAATAATTTAAAAATATATTAAATATTTGGGTACCTACTTAATAATTAAAACAAAATCTTTTTAAAACTACGGTAAACAATTGGTACAAAATTGAAGAGTGCCATGATTAAAAAAATCTTTATACCAAATAAACGTAGACATTCATATTTTACTTACATTATTAATTCATTATTTCCCGACAGAATATCGATAAAGAATTAGGGATGAAAGGAAATAAATTATTTTACGAAATGAATCAATGTTTTGGGAATGTGTTCAACTTTACAAGATAAAGCCGTAATTTCTTGTTGACTGCACTATTTAGAAAGATAATTAAATTACCTACATTTTCTCTGGCCAACAATCATTTCTTCCTTATATTATTTTGAACACGTGTTGAGACCATATGGACTTGAAAGTATAAACTTCTGTTTACACCTTGAATGAACTGACCTACGCGTGAACTTGGCATGGAAGATGTCTTTCACAGGTAGCAAGGTTGGTTATGTTAAAAATATTTCGCAAACCTAGTCATACGGCCCGTAATAAGTAGTGCAAATAGGTATTTATTTTGTTTAACAACACAAAATAAAGAGTTTAAACCAAATAAAGCGTGCAGAAAAAACTTAAGGTCTGAATATACATAATTATGTACGGCCGGTCGATATTGAAAGGTATTTAAAACTCAATTAAACACATATATTATTTTAAATTGGAATAAAACCCCTGAACCTGTCCGACGGGCAAACGCCGAGGTAATTAATTTCTTGATATTTTAAATAAAAAGGGAACTTCAAAACCGATAGGTACCTATTTAAAAAAAATAGATTTGCGATTTAAAATAAAATTTATAAAAACAATCTTTAAACTTAAACGATATCTAAAATAAAACCATTTAAAACAATTATTTTAAATTCCATTTATGAAAGTAAATACCTACCTTTCAAAGACGCTCACATTACTTACCTACAAAGCTTACCCCAAATAAAAAACATAACTTAAATTATTTAAAAGCCCACACTACCTTTGGAATCTTTACTAGCTCAGCGATCCTAAAGTAACCTGGCAAACTACACCACCACTCCACACTAGGCACAGTTTAAAGTTCGCGAACCGAACAGGTGCTAAAGACTCATCTAAAAATAAAGAGTTCGTTCATCTAGATAAAGAAGGCCGACCCCTCCCACTACGGATAACATCACCACGATATTTTAACGATAATATTTTAGTTTTACTAAACTATTCGACATGCACGCTGAGATATGTTCACAGTTTTGACAGGTTGTGTATAAATCCGTCGTCGACTGTTTACGATTAAGTTTTTTCGGTTTGTTGATACAGAGCAGGTGGTTTTGGTTAAAGCTAATGTTAGAATGCCTGGAATTATCTGGGTTTAAGGATTCCGTAGTTAGGGTGGTTCAGAAACCGATTTTAAATTCAAAACTCAAAGCGTTTATTCAAATAAATCGATTACAGTCACTTTTGGATTGTCAAGGTGTAATCAGTCAGAAAAATTAAGCGATTTTCCCATTCCAAAGCGTAGTAGTTCTGGAAAGTACATCACGACAGCAGACAGCCGACCTGTAACGGCTGTTATTGTATATTTTATATCGAGGGACTAAACGAATCCATAATATACCAGAGGTGGTTTGACTCCCGAGCGTGCGAGGGAGTCAATGAAACCAAGGGTATGTTAAGTTGGCTATTAGTTTCGAGGTACAAACTGTACTTTTCACTTTGAGTGCGAGACAAATAGTCAGTTTAGTACAAAAACTTTTAATAAATATTACTTAATAAAATAAAAATCACAATATCTATCATGCCTTTTGCTCTTTGCTCTACGTCAAACTCTTCACCAAGGAACATATTATATACCACAACTGTCACTAGACATTCTTAATAAATTTATTTAAAACCGAACAAATTTACACTCGACAAAAATTCAGAAATTTTCGCGGTCAGTTTTTTCTTCTAAACCAGATTAACAATTTAAAACACACGGCGCCACCTTGGCAAAAACCATGGAACTAAAACTCTCAACATTTTCGCAATGAAGATGGCCCACACTCCACAGATAATAGTATATTTACTGGCTGTTTGAGTTTGTCTATGTCACATGAAGGAAATTAAAAAAACTAATTACTTTTTACTCCCTAGAGACTAAAGTGGTCACTTTAGTCCCGCTTCGTAGGGCGTACTTTTAGAGCATGAGAAGTGAAAAAATCTTTATCTTTAACAGTCGTTACGAATAGTCGGAAACCCGGAAGTCTGACAACCAGTCTTACCAAGAGGTATCGTGTTACTCAGTAACTTGGCTGTTGACGTCATATAGGCAGTCACTCCATGCATAGTTCTGGTATTCAGCCAAGTCGCGGGGATAAGCTAGTTAACAAGCCAGAAACGGTTCCATATAGAAAAACTAAACAACCCAAAAAGATTCGTCGTTTTTTAAATAAAACAGTGAAGCATTGTAAAAATTGCAATATTTCAAAAACCACAAATTGCAACACACGCTTGGCAAATCACTGTTTGCATTCTAAACACTAATGGCTGTAAAACATTTAAGCGCACTGAATTTCAAAGAAAATCACTCAATCTATTTCATGCATCACGTGCCTAGAAACCGCTGAAATGCGTAGTTTTACAAAGTTATTCATCAATATCGAGCAAGAAGATTTATTAGCTAAACAACTTGTAATTTATTTGTGAAAGCATTCTCGAATGTAGTTCACCGGTAAAGTTTCAGTTAATTTATTTTATTTACCATCGTGTCAGTAAGATATCCACGTGCTTTTAGTGGGTAGTTAGTAAGTCTTATGTCCAGGAATCCAGGTACAACTTAAGTGCATTGGGATCGAACGAACCTAACATCATGCATGCCTGTATTTCCTGAAGAGATGTGTAGAGAGGGTAAACACAAACATTTCGTCAGTTATCTATCTATATAAATAAAGAGAAAAGTCCTGACTGACTGACTGACTCATCAACGCCCAGACCAAACCCTTGGACCTAGAAAGCTGAAATTTTGCACAGAGGTTTCCTTTATAATGTAGACAAGGAATTAGGAAGGATTTTTCGAAATTCAACCCCTAAGGGAGCGCGGGCGAAGCCACTGGCAAAAGCTAGTATTCAATATAACACCACGCCTGAAAACCCTAAGGCTAGGTGTACGTTTTTTTTTCGTGGGAAAGTCCTCATGGAAAACCCCCGTCCGAGGAGAATGCAGGTTTATGTCGGACTCCTACCGACTAAAACCATGGCAATGCCACATGATGGAGCAAAAAAAAGGACAATGTAGTGACATTGCCGTCCACCTGTCACCTAAATGGCATTGGCCCTTCATTGCCATTTGGGTGACTTTTAGCCTTCAAGATTGGACTGCAGAAAAGAAATGGCAAAACTACGCAATCGGTTATAAAGAAAAATATAAGTTAAATTTAAAAATCACCGACCCATACAAAAACCTCTAAAAAGCAAAAAAATATATATATTGGGCTATTAAATTGTAGATAATATTTTGATCAAAGCATTGTCACGTCGGGGGACGTCAAATGAAAATGTTATCCTTTCTACAATAGCCTAGTTACATTCATTATTGCTGGGCATCGTCTGTTTGGCGTTTTCATTGGCTGGCCCCGGACGTGAAAGAAAATATTACCTACAACTTAAAAGTCCAATAGTCCAGTTTTTTTAGCTTTTTAGAGGTTTTTGTTTGGTGCGGGGGTTTTAAAATTTTTAATTAAACTTTTGTTTCCAGCTTTTTAAACTTAATATAGTAATAGTAAACACGCTACGATCGACACATGTCATGCTTAAATCTGCGCAGCTTTTCGTATGTTTCCCACAGTGAAGTTTGTTACTAATTAATCCTCATTTCTCGTCCTGATCACCATTTATCTATAACCTATTCATTGAGACCCTTTCAATGAGCCCAAACACGATACTTCTGTTGTTTGTTGGTGAGTAACTTGGGTATCCTGGAAATTCCAGGTGATGCTCCGGCATCAGTTCAAGGTTAATTTGTTCGTCTAATATCATTGAAGTAATAGAATACCAAATTTCGACTCGATCAGACCCGTGGAAGATGCTCAAATCCCTTTATCAACCAGAAGAGCTGAACCAATTTTGATAAAACATATCTAAGAACCAGCGAGAGATATCCTACTTTTAAATAAAAAAACCGCACCCAAATCGGTTCACCCGTTTAAGAGATACGGTGCCACAGACAGACACACATAGCGGTCAAAATTATAACACCCCTCTTTTTGCGTCGGGTGTTAAAAATAAGCTACCGTGCATTCAACAAACGTGGCGGTTTGCTACTCCAGCAAATTGTCATTACAGATTAATTTGAAATTGGTAATTACTTCGCATTGAGGTATTTTTAGCTCCTGCATTTGATAGCTCAATGCTTCAGTTCAATTTTAAATCGTTTTAGAAGCAATTCTTTAATTTTTGCGCAGTTGATGGCAATAGAAATAAAATGTTTCTTGCATCAACTTAAATAACTTATTCTAGTTACAATGGGGAGAATCCCGTTAGACAAATAGTTTGCTTGTGTTAGGATGCGCCGCCCTTCCCCAGGTTATTTAGAATCGCCCCTTTTTAAGGGACATGGGGGCAACGGCACAAGGGGGTAGGGAAACTCAAATCATATCCCACTGTCTTTGCTTTGAGTTTCCCTAAGCGATCGAATCAGAAATGAAGAGATCCGCAGGAGAACATACGACATAGCCCGAAGAATTGCTAAACTTAAATGGCAATGGGCAGGGCACATTGCTCGCAGAACAGATGGCCGGATGGGCCAAAACGTTCTAGAGTGGCGACAAGGAAAACGTGGCGTTGGAAGGCCTCTCACAAGATGGACCGATGACCTTGTGAAGGCCGCAAGAATCCGCTGGATGCGGGAAGCACAGAACCGGTCGGGGTGGCGAAGCTTGGCAGAGGCCTATGTCCAGCAGTGAACGTCTTTCGGCTGATATGATGATGACGATGATGGCCAACCTCGTAAATAGTGGAACTCACCTACACACTACAACTTTTCACGAAATAGGAAGAAAATCCAAAGTGATTACCTACTGCTGTCTTGTCAAACAGTAAAAATATTCATTTATGACAGATTGGGCAAAAATCTAGAAAGAACGAAGAGAGAGTCAGAGAGATTTGAAATACCTGCTGGGGAGTTTGTTGCTGCTGGGGAGTTTGTTGCGCTACTTCTTCTTCCCAGCTAAAGCACTAGGAAGTGGTGAAGGGCGGGCGTTTTGGGGGGACTGTCTAATGTAATTTTGACGTTCAAAAAGAGCTGACTCTCAGCCTAGTTTGAATAAATGACTTTTGATTTTGATTTTACAGGATCAAAAAAAAATCGTTTTCATAAAAAACAAAAAGCCCTCAACCATTTCTAAAGAGGTTATATAAATATTCAGCTCTAAATCGTTCAATCGAGCTTAGCACTAGAATAGAACAATAATACTGCCTCTGATAAAATAATCGGATTGCAACATTCAATAATAATTAATAAATAACTTTATCTGTACCATTTTTTACGACTGATTATGTTCTATTTTTAACGCGACTGGGTAGTAATTAAATTATCTTAAATCATTATCAGTTACAGACACTTAGGCTTCGTACACAGTTCGATTAAACGCAGACGGTTTTGAAATAGCTGAAAATGCTAAGCGGCGTATAAATACGCTCTACGGCTGGCGTTTACTACTTACTCGATTTTGTTTCAGTACCTACATGGATTTCTGGCGAGCAGTGTGTGTTGTGGTTTTGGATAAAAAATAAAAAAAACTTTAACAATACCGCCACACGTACTGAGCACATCCACTAACTGATTGAAGACATTTCAAAGGATACGTTTGCAAAATGGTGTCCGTATAGGTTGAGGAGCTATGTTGCTAAACGCGGGTTCTACCAATATTTCGTAGTAAATGACCAGGGGGCCGATTCTACTAATTTGCAACGTTACACGTTAAACTGTGTTTCCACAACAGTTCGATTTCGATCGCCGTTCGATAGTTACATAAAAAGTCATTCTACTATTTTATAAGCAAAATGGAAACTAAACTTAAAACGAATTGCAACTGAACTGTAGCGGGAACACAGCGGGTAACCCGCGTTACCAACATGCCAAAGTAATATGTTTTATTAATACCAAAAAGAAAAAAGTTGAATCTAAAAATGTTACTAAACACGAATATGTGGCACTAAAAGTATTTTCTATAATTAAAAGACATAATGATCATAATTTTATCATTAACTTTGTCCTATAGTAAACGTCACGCTCATGTTCGATTTTGTTAGTAGAATAGGTTTTGACATTGATTCAATCGATCGTTGGCGTAACTAAAACGTAACCGCAGCTGTGTCGCAGCTGGACCGTTGTTCATTTTAGTAGAATGCGAAAACGCTTAAAAGTGGTGATTCGGTTGCGGTTCTATTGCGTTTTTTTAACAAATTTGTTAGTAGAATCGGCCCCCTGATTTTGTACGCCCGATCCCGGAATTTGTAGTAAACCCTATAAATTTTTTGAAATATCCATCGGCAAGTTTTCGTGTTCTAAGGTGGCTCCTCAACCGTCAGAATTGAGGAGCCACCTAAAACGTCTTGTAACTTTTAAAGGATTTTACTACAAATTCCAGGATCGGTTTTACAAATTCGGTTAATTTACTACTAAATATTGGTAGTAGGTACCCGCATATGAGAAATGGCTCCTCAATCTATACGGACACGCAAAATGTAAGTAGGTACTTGCAGAACGACGTGCGAGAGCACCCAAATAAGTTTTTTGATTATTACAGAATGAGGACAGCCCAAAGCTCTTAATAATTTATCAAAAGTAATTTTGATAAATTATTACAAGCTGTGGGCCAGTATCTACAATACAAAGACACTACATTTCGTAAGCCAATATCAACAGAAACCCAGAGCGGTTATAAAAAGATCGGGCGATTTCAAGTCACTGAAAAAAACGCCAATGCGTGCTAAGCCTTACAGTGTAGGACATTGTGTGGGAACGCCCCAATTCCTGCTATTGGTCAATGATAAAAACTGTACCTGCTTAAACGGCCACTCCCACTATCGGTGAGTAAAAAAAAAAACCGGCCAAAGGCGAGGCGGAAGATTCTAAATTATTATCAAACGAGAGAGCATACGCACAAAAATCTATGAACATTTAATCTTTTTCGTTTTGTTGTTTTTGATTTTTAGCGTTTTATTTAGAAAACAACATAGGGTCAATTTAAAAAGTTTTGTCCCCTACGTAATTAATTTCATCACTGGCAGAACAAGGGGTTGGCACGTTCTAATTGCTGAACAACAGAGCCGACCTGAAGCAATTACTAACTACATAATTACGGATTTCTTTCGGCTCATGCTTACGGCATTTTATTCGGCATCTACCCTCGCTTCATCAGGTTTGGGTCAGCTCGGCACAATTCGAGCTAAGCCTATCGACTTTTTTCAGAACTATCTACTAATAAATAAAATTGAAATGTCTGTTTGTAATGTCAGAATAACAGCTTTTGACTAAATGCAAAATGAACGCATACAGTAGATAACAAAAACATTTTTTTTTAAATGTTTTGCGTGTTGTTCTGTCTGTGTTTTCCGGCTAATCACCGAAACTGCGGCTGAACTTTCACTGGCAGATAAGGAGTAACTTTCATAAGATACGTCTAGAAAAGACATGCCTAAAAATGTTATGTGCCTAAAATAACCTGGGTTTATAAGGAACGAAGTCAGCCGTTATTATCAGTGATCGTTGCGTTATGACTAATCGGATGACATCACAATAGCTCTGCACCTCTGCACTTTTTGTCAAATAACCATTTCGTGGTAAGTCATCATTATTCATTGATGTATGTAACTAGCATAAGTATTCGTGGATCTTTGACAGCTATTACGGGTCATCAGAACATAATATTTAAAAAAAAAAATGGCCATTGTCATAAAAGGTGATTTTTTTATTTAAATTAAGAAAATTTATTTAAGAAATTAAGCTAGCATTTGCAAGCGGCTTCGCCCGCGTGGGTAGATTATGTAATCACTATTAGGTATATATTTTGCTTTCGTGTTTTGTTTCAGGCTTTAAAACTGGTTTACAGCTGTAGGTCGAGTAGATATAATTGAAAGACTTGGAGATTTTAGGAATTGTGAACGGCATTTCGAATGAAAGTTTATCATATTTCCAAAGTACAGATAAAACAAGTGATGATGCATTTCTTTCACTAAACATTACATCTGTCGACTCGCACTTGCCCGGTTTTTATTTGCCCTAACCGAGTGACAGCCCTATAAAAATAGGTAAGAATTTTGAGCTCTGTTAGGAAGCTTTCATTCTGCTCGGGTATATGTTCTGTGCTACTAGATTAAGAATTGAGATAAACCATGTTAACTCTCACAATATGTATAAAATAATCTATATTTAGAGAGAATCTGTGTATTTTAGCGGCATAGATGGATGACTTGATGGATGGCGATCTATATTTAATTTGGTGGAATCAACCAACCACGTCTAAGATCACGTAAGAAATTTTAATGAATCATGAAAATCGCCAAACAAGGTGTGTATTGTGAAGCCAATATTAAGATGATGATTGGCAAAAAAAATATATAGGTAGGTTACCTAACTGTAAACTCTTCACTACCAGTATTTTTGCAAATTCAAATAATTAATTTTCTCTTCACAAACTATCACATACAAGCTTAAAAACTAAGTATAGGTACTGTAAAGGTTTGTTGCTTACGGAATGCAACCTTTATGTTAATACAGGCCGGTAATGGAATGACTGTCACATTTGAACGATTATGATGATGAGACTAGGATTCTATCCGTCAATGAAGATAGGATTAGTTTTATCCTAAGAATATATTTTAATTATTATGTTAGGCGCGGCCTTGTAAAAGTCTGATCTTATTCAAATACATAAAGTTAACCTCTATTAACTATTTTATTTATAGTTGGAACCTTTCGGTCCCAACAGTACTAAGAACACTAGTTTGTGAGAGACCTGTGTCTGTAATAGGTATAACTGTATAGCTTCAGCACCCTAATTGCGTAACTCACGTTTTGAAACAGATGGCTAAACCATTGCTTCATATGTTCGAAAAATGTGTGTGCTCAACAACGTAAATAACGCAATGAATATTGTTGAACTGTCAAAATGAAACCGATTATGATTGATCGCGTGTTACGCAAATAGTGTGCTGGCTCCAGGGTTGCTTATCCCACCAAACGGTATGTAAACATTATCAGTTATTTAGTACCTGTGAAGAGATACATAACATAAAAATCAATGATAAACTCACAGATTAAAAAAATAAAACTAATAGTGAAGTAAGTGGTAAAAAAATTACGTGAAGCGACTGCCTGTTTGACCTCCACAATCCAGTTACTTCATAATATGTAGGCTCAGATTATAAAACAAATGCAGATAGACCGCGCGGAACACCAATAGTGAAGCTAAAAAACCAAATACTAAAGCGTCGCAATGTATGTTTCATTCAATGCGACGCTTTAGTATTTGGTTTTTTGGCCTCACTTTGGTGTTCCGCGCGGTCTATCTGCTTTTGTTTCATAATCTGAGTATGTAGGTATCTATTTTATATATTTTTGGTTAACTAATTCTTGCCCACAGTTTCGCGGAGGGTCTCGTGACTGAATAAATAACAGCTGCACGGGTCGATCGAAAGTTAAGCTACGCTTGCCGAGGTCGTCCTGAGGATGGGTGACCATCGGAGGAACAGAATACCAAGTAAATGCAATAACACAGACGAATACACTTGTACAGATTATTTCTAGCTAATGTTTAATGTATGTGATTTAACTGAAAAAAGAACCAAGCACAGACATGAGTGAAAAAATAACGGGACTGTCATTACCATCAAATGTCATCTGTCAATTCATAGACTGTCGATGTTGCTTGTTTCAGACAGCGCTGTCAATCGCTTTATTCTGTTGTGCTGAGTTTTTTATTAAGTAAGGTGCACACTGTACCTGCGCCACAAACACTTGGCTGTGTGAGCTACAAATACCCTTTGCCTATTCAAAATAGCAAATTCAAACAGAAAAAAATGGCGCCGGGGAATAAGACCGAAGTGACTTACTTTTTAAAAGGTTTTCGAAATTAAAGAGTGTCCGATCAATTGTAATAATTGTAACGTAAATTAAAATAATAATAATTATCAACTAATTATGGTGAAGTTTTTCAGCAGGTGTTTGAAATTGAAAACTAACCCCCTTCATAATGTTGGGGTCGGCTTCCAGTCTAACCGGATGCGGACCGGATGGTCTAAACGTACCCACATTACATTGTACATACATTGTGGGTACGTTTTTTTTTTTTGGGTGGGAAATCATCAAATAACTTCTCCCGCTCTGGGTGGAGCGAGAGGGCGTGTCAGACTTTTACTGACTAAAACCCACCCGTGTTCCCTCAGTTGCCTGTGTGCCAGGGGCCGCGGTATCTCTTTCGAACAACCCGCACCCCTGGCAGGCATCGGCCCTTGCGGACCCCACCCTTTGGTGCTGACATCTCTTTGAGGCGCGCGTGGAACACAACGCGCCGTCGACCCGGGCTTGATCCTTACCGGACAGCGAGCTACCCATTACTCGCCGTCCGCAAGCCCGCGCCTACGGTGGCCGGGAATCAGCCTGGGATTCCCGACGCCCAGGGCTTCTCCCGCGGCGAACATTGTGGGTACGTTTACAAACATTTATACTCACATACACAAACAGCCAGACCCAGAACCACTACTTGTTCCGTGCGGGAAACGAACCCGCGACACGCAGCGCAGCAGTCAATCGCTTAACCACTGCGCCAACCGTGCCGTCAGTTAAATAGTAACATACAATTACACAAATTAATAACGTACGCGCAAAATCCAAAGGAAACCTCGTGTTTTCTAGAAATTCTAGCAAATACAGTCGCTTAGTGATAAGCTACAATGCTTGTGATTAACACAATAACTAACTATGAATATGACAAGGTCCTTTTAATTTATCTGGATATATTCTACAATGAACCCAAAGAGAGTTCTAGAATTAATCATTACAAGGAAAAGTAGATTAGTGCAGCCTCGTTGGTCTGGTGGTTGCACGCGCTACTGTTGAGCATCAGGGCCTCAAGTCTGCTATTACAATGGTGTCAGAATGGCCTATCATTGATTTCATAATGGTTGATTTTGACAAGTTTGGTAATCTACTAATAAAATGGCGTCATTATGAATTTCCAATGGACAGCCACTGACACTCCATTGAAAGAAATGGCATTTATTGGTAATCTCATACATCATGACAAATGAATGACTGACTTAATTTACGAACTTGCTACTACTTTAGATTGCTTATAATAAAACACTAATAAATAACATGTAAAAATATATATAAATGAAATCTGGCATGAATAAATGTTAAAAAGTAATAGTTTTTCGAAAATCATTTCTACTAACGAGTTTTTTAATAATGGCAATACAAAAATGCCATTATGACATAATTCTATTACCAGACCATTGACCGACCAATGATTGACCATTATGAATTTAGCAGATTACGAACTTTTAGCAAAATGACAAATGAATGACAATGGGATCGTGTTGGAATGACGAATTTATAAAAATAGCAGACTAAGGCCCCAGGTCCTGAGTTCTTTACCCAGTTCGGGCAGCGCTATTGGGTTTTTGGATCAGGAATTTCTAAATAGAAGCACCGAGTCTGAATTTTTGTGCTGAAACGTCAGTTGCGGCTGGGTTCGGGTATCCTTGTTTGTAAAGCCATATACAAGAAATGTTTTTATTCAATGCGCAAACTTTAACCATGAATTCAGCATACCATTCAAAATGTTATGGAACAGCTGTTTTTTTTGTAAAACCGACGAAAAATTTCTGTGCTGGGGGGTCTAGAATGATATGCCGAATTCATGGTTACAGTTTGCGCACTGGATAAAAACTTTTCCTGTATGCGACAGATTAATATACATTTTCTCATGACGGATAAGAAAAGAAGAAAGAAAGAAAGAAAAATGCTTATTCTGCACAAACAAAACGCACATTACATTTTTTTTTATATTAACACATTTAAACGGATGTAACTACCTATATCTTAAAAACTGACTCTTCACCGGATTATGCCATTCTATATTCGGAAGTGGTGGAGGGCGCCGGGTTTTGGGTCTGTTCTGACGTTAGAAAAGTGCTGCCTCTAAGCCTAGTTTGAATGACTTTTGATTTTGATTTTGAACCAGCATGTCCTGGTTTTGATCCCTATGTCGGGCAGTACGGGCAGGTTTTTGCATCAGGAATGTCTGAGTTAACAGCACGGAGTCTGAATTTGTATGCTGCAACGTCAGTTTCACCTGGGTTACCCAAATCCATTTTTTCCGATCCGATATCAAACTAAATGAAGCCGCAATATTAAGGCTTAAGGGGAACCTAGTCGCGGGCTCGAAGTCACTGGTGGGCCTGGCTAAAAATCACGCTGTCTCACCAGGCTTCGTGTTTAACTTACTCCGTAAGGAATTCTCCACTTTTTGTCTCTGTTCTTTGAACTTTAGGTACATTAGCTCTACCTATTCCGATCACTGGTAATGAGACTTGAAAATATTTGGCAAAATGTGGGTATATGTTAGGTATAGCTCTGCCTAAGTCTCTGGGGACAACAGGCGTGATGTTATATAATGTTATGTCCTACTATTCTACTTCCTACTGATCCTACCTACTAATATAATAAATGTGAAAGTTTGTGAGGATGGATGGGTGGATTAATGTTAGTTACTCTTTCAGGTAAAAACTGCTGAACGGATTTGAATGAAATTCGGCACACAGATAGTTTATAACCTGGATTAACACATAGGGTACTTTTTTATCCCGGTAGTACATTCCCGCGAGTACATCCGACCTCAACGCGGGCGAAGCCGCAGGCAAAAGTCAGTACTTTATAGTCCATACACGATTTATTTCAATTTTACTCGTGAAGTGGGAATTGAGTTCAAGGATGCGTTCGGTAGCTTTTGCTACCATTAATTTTATTAGTTCCGGCTGGCGATCAGGTAAATCACTCGAATTTGCCTTGCCTTGACTGACTTATAATAATGTTTACCATGAAGGAGGGTCCGATTTATTTAGTTACTTTATTTGAATCCTTAACTTTCAGCAACTTTATAAGGTACTTAATTGTTTTAAAAGCCATATCCATTATCCGTAGGTTCAATTGAGGTAAGGGACAAAATACCCAAAATGAGTTGAGTATACAGTTTTGTTCACAGTTTTTCGCTCTATCGAATGGTGAATATGAAAAAATTCTAGCTTAAGAAAAATGTCCCTTACCCTAATGATTTTTGGATCCAAATTTCGAATCAGCCCCATAATAACAATGTATCTGAAAAACTATGCTTGAAATAGTGTAATTATCGCCGCCAATCCACTTCAACTAAGGTAAGGGTCTTCGACATCTATTTTCTTAAATAGCTAACTTATTTAAATAAATGTTACACATGTAGATAGAGCACTAAAATACAAGATAATGTCTGAAACCAGACCCGAAAAAGGTTAATAACAAAAAAAGTTATGAGCGATTTAGTCCGAAAAAAAACTTTGTCGGCCTCTCCTGGAAAATCGTATTTTATCCCTTACCTCAATTGAACCTACGGTCGACGATATTTAGCCTATAATGTTCTCACTGCTGCTACTCGGGCCTCCACTTGGTGAGAGGAAGTGGGCCGCAATCCACCACAAGGGCCCAGTGCGGGTTGGTAGATATGTTCGAATTTTTGGTTCTAGGACATGCCGGTTTCCTCACGATGTTTTCCTTCACCTCATAAGTCGAGGCCGTTACCATTTGGGCACGCCACAATTGCGGCGGTAAGTCCCCTCTTTGAGGAGTGGCTGGAGAGGCACCACATCGTCCTCACCTACCACCTTACGTAGGTCCTCAATGAACACGGCTGCTTCGGAAGGTTCCTGTTCCGGATAAAGGAGGAGGAAACGCCCGAGTGTCACCTTTGTGTGGATCGCTTGAAGGACACGGTGTAGCATATGGTGGAGGTCTGCCCTGCTTGGGCATAGCACCACCGTGTCCTCGCGGAGGCGATGGGCGGCGGCGATTTCTCGCGTCCAGCCCTGATCCAGACCGTGGTACGGAGCAAGAGTCCATAGGAAGCCGTCACCTCCATCTGCAAAGCAGTTATGCTCGCGAAGGAGGAGACGGCGAGCGTGAGGGAGAGGCAATCCTTGCACCCTCGCGCCCCTAGCCGCCGGAGGAGACGTCCTGGGCGTCGGGAGTCCATAGCGGACTCCCGGCCACCGTAGGCGCCGGTTTCCGGACGGCGAGCAATGGGTAGCTCGCCGCCCGGTAAGGACCAGGCCCGGGTCGACGGCGCATTGTATTCCACGCGTGCCTCAAAGAGATGTCAGCAATAATTGAAGAGGTCTTTTAGAGCCGATGCCTGCCAGGGTCGCAGATTTGTTCGAAAAAGTTACCGTGGTCCTGGCACAGGCAACTGAAGGAACGCGGGTGGGTTTTAGTCAGTAAAAGTGTGACACACCCTCCCGCTCCACCCAGGGCGGGAGATGTCTTAGATGATTACCCATCCAAAAAAAAGGCCGTTACCACTGCACTCTATACATGCTGTGTCTCTTGTCACGGGCGCTATTTTAGATTCAAGTGACAAGTCCCGCCCAAAACGAAGACACTTGTCTCCCCGAGAAGAATATTCAACTTTTTTCACCTTCTGTCTCCCCGAGAAGAACATTTAACTTTTCTCACTTTCTGTCTCCCCGAGAAGAATATTCAACTTTTCTCACCTTCTACGAAAACCTACTCCGAAAAAGCAATTCGATTTTCGATTGTTTTTTTTTCAGCTCGACGTTCTCATACGAATAGGTTCCAAATTCAAATCACAGGTAATAATGAAATTCAGTACAAATTATTGCTCGTGGCTCGTGGCTAAGTAATAACAACCGGACGGGTCGATCGATCAGGTTAAGCTACGCTTGCTGCGGTTGGTCCGTGGATGGGTGACCATCTTTACATACCATGACCCCTCCGTGTCTCGGAAAGCACGTTAAGCCGTTGGTCCCGGCTGTCACTCGCGGATTTTTAACAGTCGTTATTACGGGTCGTCAGAAGCCCGAAAGGCTGACAAACAGTCTTACCAAGGGGTATCGTATTACCCAGTAACTGGGTTGTGGAGGTCAGATAAGCAGTCGCTCCATGTAAGATACTGGTATTCAGCTGCAGGTTAAACTGAAAGCCGACCCCAACGTATCTAGTTGGGTAAAGCCTGGGCAAATGATGATTATTGCTCAGGTCTATAATAATTTATTCAAGCTTAGCTCTGTATGACATAGAATTTGACTTTATCGAGCTGGTGCTGTGAACTCTTAAGAAAAATGCGTCTTATTTACACTTTAGTAAATAGGAATGGACTACGGCTCTGTCCCTTTCACAAAGCCTGTGTCCCAGCATTGGGAACCTTATGCTAATGGGAATGGAGTTGGTGATTATTTATTTATTTAAACGTCTCAGACACAGAAAAGGTACAAAGGCGGGCTTAGTGCCTTAGGCATTCTCTACCAGTCGAATGGGAGGCATCGCGGCTGAAGGTTACAGGCTGCGGCGGAGGAGGAGTGCCGGTACTTCTGAGTAGCGCTCTTCCCTTCCGTGGCCTGGACGGGGCCGCCACCGTTTGATGGCGGACGCGGTGGGGCCGCAGGGGAAGAGGAGTGTCAGTATAGCGTTGGCCGCTCTCCTTATCCCTTGCGGCCGAGAAGTGGTAGGCGGCGGGGCTACTGCGCTTACCCGTCGCAGAAGGACCAAGGGTGCCAAGGGCGCCGGGGTAGTTTGGGGCCCTTGTGCTACTTGGTTCCTGGGGTGGTCACGGCGTGCCATGTGTCGTGGTGCGCCGGACTGGTGGGGTCCGCAAGGGCCGATGCCTGCCGGGGGTGCGGGTTGTTCGAAAGAGATACCGTCGCCCCTGGCACACAGGCAACTGGAGGAACACGGGTGGGTTTTAGTCAGTAAAAGTCTGACACGCCCTCCTGCTCCACCCAGAGCGGGATAAGATATTTGATGATTTCACACCCTCAAAAAAAAAAGAAAAAAGGGTGATGAAGAGATTCGATGGCAGTGGCTTTGGTTGAGAGGAACAATGATAAAAAAATCTACAAAAATATATCATAATGAGTTATAAATAAGATAGGTACTTATATAGGTTATAAGCTTATAATACACATACATGCATACATATCTACTATAAAATTTCCCAGCCCGTTCTCCTCCATAGAATACCTACTACTAGCTTTATCTTCCCGACTCTTTATCTTCCCGACTCTTTATCTTCCCGACTCTTTGACAATTCAAAAGTGCCTGTAATTAATTGGTTTATCCTACATTTATTTACATTTATAACTTTTTTTATTTTGTTTTGTAAAACGTTGTAACCAACATAGTCAACGGTTAGTACCTACTTGTAACTAGATTTATATATGTGGGACCTTGTAAATTAGCAAATTTTCCTGCCTAAGAATGATTTTTTATTTGTTATTAGTCTGTAAGCTTTCTGTAAGAATAAAATAAACAAATAAATAAATATTATAAATGTGAAAGTTTATATGTTTGGATATTTAGATGGTTGTATGTTTGTTACTCAATCACGTTACAACGGCTGAACGGATTTGGATGAAATTTGGCACACAGATAGATTATAATTTGTATTAACACATAGGATACTTTTTATCCCGGTAATACGTTCCTGTGGGATAATTTTCGACCTCCACGCGGGCGAATCCGCTGGCAAAAACTAGTTTGAAATAAATGCTTTGAGTTTGAGTTTCAGTTGATGTGAGTGAGTTCTAAGAAGTGGTCCTTAGACGTGGAAAGCCGGGAACATACTGAACACCTGTTACTTCATTATCTTTAGCAGTTACTTGGTATATTATAGATAATTAGTAAGTATCGATTTACAATGTATTGCCGATATCTCTGGGCTTTCCAGTTTATAGCCAGAAGGTATTAACTGATAACACTATTGATGGCAACATTGACAGAGTGCAAACTTTTATTATAATAATTAATTCAAATAGTTTAAGGACAAATATGTAATTCTGAGCTGGACACCGTTTGTTTGAGTATTAAGTGGTATGGCACGAAAGTAGAGGTGGGGAGATACACGTATATAATTATCTAGCTGTAGCCCACGATTTCGTCTGCGATCCAGGATGAAGAGTAGCCTATATCCTTACCCAGGTCATGGTCTATCTATGGGCCAAATTTCATCCAAATCCGTTCAGCCGTTTTAGCGTGAAAGCGTAAAAATAAACAAAAATACTTTTTGCATTTAAAATATTGGTTAGAATAAATGTGATTATTGGTTTTAAGACATTAGAGATCATATATTTAAAGGGAAATTTCTAGTAAAGTTAAATTAAATGATTCTATTGTTGATCTGCATTGTGTTGACACAAGCTCATAATAATAACACAAAGGATTTGTAAGCAAATGTTCAAGATTCAAAGTTAGGATGCAATTTTATTATTAAACTAAAATTGCCTACAATTATTTTCAATGTGCTCCTGTTATTTCTAATTTAATTGGTCACCCGGACACACTATGAGAAGACAAAATTCTTCAGATATAATTTAATCCAATAAAGCCCAAAATAACTGTGACTAATTTGAAAAATATTCCAGATAGTGTTGGAAAACCCCACAAAAATGACTGTAAACAATTTGCATTACACATTTTGCGCATAAAAGAATTTAGATAAATAATCTTTGCTAAAATCAAACTCACCATTGCTTGCCCGTTCTAAAAAAAAAAATAACTAACATCAACGAACACCACACGCAATGTATTGCAAACGGAACATGTTCAGCCGAGTTCGAAATTTGATTCGAAAAATTCGAAATCGCGGATTCCATATTTGAAAATTGGGACGCGCGCGCATGCTAGCGGCCAGTATGAGACTGATGCTTACACTTACAGAACACAAACCCGACCCGCAGTGAACAAAAATGCGTGGGTTCACTACAAAATTGAATCATGTACATTTTATTTCACATTCGCATTTTCGATTCTATTTTTTGTGTCACAAGGTCGGCTTTACGTGGGCTATAAGGATAAATTTTACCTTTTTAATTTTTCAATTTGTTTAATTGTACATGTTGCGATGGAGTGGTGAAAAGTTGTGCTTTCAACGTTAAATATGGCGAAGATGTCTTAATTGGTAGATTAATTGCGTGTCTGTCCAATTAATTTTTTTGCTCCCGTCATGACAGTATTGAATAAATGGTATATACGATGGACATGTGCAAAATAGAAAGTGAAATCTCCAAACATGAAATGAAAAACCAAGAGAAATGGAAAGAAAAGAGAGTGACAGTGATTGTGCTGTAGTAAAAAGAGAGTAGTAATTTAATGAACAGCATACTCCAGTCCTGCATATCTTAACCCGACGTCATAGTATGATAACCCACAATAATTAAAAAAAAATGATTATTCTGTCTTTGAGACAGATTAAACTGAGTTGTCATCCATAGCTGATTAGGTACTATGTACCTGCATCCAAATATATTTTTTATCTTTCAATGTGACCGCAGTTAATACCGAAAACAAAATTAAATCGATTATGATGTGAGACAGAAGGATTGTCTGGTCATCATTATTTTTCTGGTCCTTCCGGGCACATTATATTACACTTAATTATTGTTTTGAGAGCAAAAGGACCAGTATTTTCTTCGAGTTAGGTAATTACTACTTATTTTTTACTACATTCTGCCTGCAATTTTGTTCTCGTGAAATATCTTGTTGCTCCGACCCACCCCGTTGCATCACATCGCCTGCCCACCCCGTCGCATCACATCGCCTGCCCACGGCACGCACCAGCTTTTTTTCTTTTTGCTCGCCTCCTAATGGTCCTGGCATGATGTTAGCCTACCTTTACATAGCCTTTCTCAAGATGTGGAGTTTAAAATCCAGAAAAAAAAATCCAATCCAACCTGTACTTTTAAAGATTAGCGCGTTCAAACAAACGTTTCAGCTTTATTAGTAGTATATAAATGTATTTATGTAGTAGGGGAATGCTTTGCATAGTTCTTGTACATTACCATCGACTCGAAGAGAAGAATAACCTCATGCAATAAATGGTTTTTTTTCTACATTGTGTTCGTGACGAATGGTTTCATGTTATGGTACTAAATTAGAATTAAAAAAAATAAAGATGAAATAATTATGTTAAGCCATCTTTGCCGATCCTGTGCTACGCGCGTCAGATGGTCTCGCTGCAAGCACCACGCTGCGCAGGAGTGTACTCATACGTTGTGACTACGAGTATGTGCGCGGTCGTTCACTACAGCACGACGTGTGACAATGACCCTTTGTCAGATTTCTTGGATGATCCTGATTGGTAGGATAAAAAGAGTTTGTTATTTTTACGTGCGAATTGTATTAAGGTCCAATCAGTAATGTGTTATGAATTCAATCAGGGTTATCATTTCAAAGATTTTGAATGAAAACTGATTGCTTCTCGAACAAGGACCAAAAGTTTTGAGTCTATTTGTCAGAATTTTGGTCCTTCATTTAAAGCAGCGGAGAAACAGAGGAATTTAGAAGATGAGAGACAAATCCTGGATGTATACAGCAAAAGTTTTTTATCCAGTGCGCAAACTGTAACCATGAATTCAGCATATCATACTAGAACCCCAGCGAAGAAATTTTTCGACGGTTTTACAACAAAAAATCAGCTGTTTCATAGAAAAGTGCAATACCTATGCGGTCAAATTGTATGGAACAGCTGTTTTTTTTGTTTGTAAAACCAACGAAAAATTTCTTCGCCGGGGGTATGCTGAATTCATGGGTTTGTGGACTGAATTATAACTTTTCCTGTATAGAACTTGCTGTAACAGCAATCAGTTCGCCCCCTATTACAAGGGACTTAAACAAAACTGGTGAAATGTGGGTGGACTACAGGTAATTAGGTACACGTCTGCGCAACTCTTTGGAAAACAAGGCGTGATTTTATGTTTACGTAACAGCTATATTAATGAGATAAGTGATAAAACCTCCAAAATATAATTACATTCTCATAAAATACTGCGATTGCTATTCAAAATCTAATTATATACGATTAACCAGAAAAAAATAAAGTGACAATTTAAAAATAGCAACAGCACAGTCTCGATCTCAAAGTAATCAACACTTTCTCCCAGACGAGTTTTACGATCGGCGCAAGCGCATAAGTCATATATTCTATGTTTAACCTCTATTAACAGAAGGGTGCTTGTCTTCAAGATCATTCCTTGTAGGATAGGAAAGTCAAGGTCTTAGATAAGCTAGTGGTCCTTATGCACTTAGAGTGTAGGGTCAAAGTTGACAGCTGTAATAGTAGCTATAGTAAAAAGTAACAGGACTTTATCGCTATCTTGTAGTGTAAATGATTGTTTACTAAAGAAATGTAATGATTACAATTTAAGAACAGTGGTTCTTTTGAGCTGTCTGATAATGTCTTGATTTTATGGATTTATTTATTAAAAAACTTTTTTATTTTTCACTTTTTAGTCATAGTACGCACCAATTTGAAATTTCATCATCCTTGGGATCAAAATAATGCATATTTATGCGATAGCAGCAATCGCGGTTGATATGCTGTGATTTTTTGAAGAGTTCCGTTGTCTGTCTCCAAAACTCATCATCAGATCTATACGAAATTTATGTGGGACTATTTCGGAATAAACCGTTATATAATCAGTTTATATATGACGGAGTTATGCCCGAATCTACATTATAAAAATATATATATCTATATATATATAAACATGTCGAATTGATAACCTTCGTATTTTTGAAGTAGGTTAAAACGGTTTTCCCCACGTGCTTTTTTTGCAATTACCACCCTACCTTATTGCGTAACACTATCAATCAGAATGTGAATCAATTTGAAGGATCCATTGCTTCATCATGTTCGAAAACTTCGTCCGCTCAACAACGTAAATAGTGCAATGAAAGTTGTTGAACTGTCAAAATGAAAGCTATTCATAATATTAGTGTGTTACACAGTGACCTCTCCGGTACGTGTGCCATGACTGATTCGAATTACTCAGAAGATGTTTTGAGTTCACGTGAAAAAAGACTGGAGTCAGCAAATACGCGAAATTAGATCAACCATAAAAGGGATGTATGTTACCCATAAATATATAAAAAAATCAGGGTCCTACCGAACTATTACGGGCGAGAAATTCAAGCACGCCCTTTTCAGATTTTAAACTCCGGTAAAAACCTTAATACCTATGGAACATGAATCTTCACTAAAATAATGTTAACGCCAATCGTCACCGAGTTTAATATTAGGTCTTTACCTATGAAATTGCCGTTTTGCAGTACTGGCCATTTCAAATCAAAATAATTTTTGTTTGGGTAAGAATTCTAATTTCAAATTAATTTTATTTTAAAAACATGGATTTTTTTTTCCAAAAGTAGTCATTTGTTTATTGATTAGTGTTACATTTCAATCTTTTTCGTCATCATGGATACGTTAAAAATTCGAGTAATTATGGAATATGAGTACCGTCGTGGCAGCAACGCGGCACAAGCGGCACGCAACATCAACGACGTTTACGGAGCTAACACTACAAACCAACGCACCACCTGTTATTGGTTTGCTCGCTTCCGTTCTGGAAATTTCGACCTGAAAAATGAACCTCGCGGTCGTCCGAAGACTTTGGTCGACAATGACGAATTAAAGGCGACTGTGGAAGCTGATGATACACAATCTACGGCTGAATTAGCAGCAGCTTTCGACGTTAGCGTCAAAACAATATTGGTCCATTTGCGTCAAATTGGCAAGGTAAAAAAGCTTGACAAATGGGTGCCCCACGAACTCAATGATCGTCAGCGCGAAGTACGCGTCGAGACGTGCCTTGCACTGCTCAACAGACACACAAATGAAGGAATTTTGAACCGCATTGTTACCTGCGATGAAAAATGGATTCTGTTTGATAACCGCAAGCGCTCAGCAAGTTGGTTGGATCCTGGTTCAGCACCTAAACAATGCCCTAAACGAAAACTTACCCCTAGAAAAGTGATGGTCACTGTTTGGTGGTCTAGCGCCGGTGTGATTCATCACAGCTTCTTACCAAACGGGGTGAGCATTACTGCAGATGTGTACTGTGAAGAACTGAACACAATGATGGAGAAGCTGGCACATCTCCAACCAGCATTGGTCAATCGCTCGTCTCCGCTGCTCCTGCACGACAACGCGCGACCTCATACTGCACAGCAGACGGTCTCCAAGTTGCAAGAACTGGGGTTGGAAGCTCTCCGTCATCCGCCCTACTCACCAGACCTTGCGCCTACAGACTACTACTTTTTCCAGAATTTGGATAACTTCTTGGCGGGAAAAAAATTCAATACCCGAGAGGCAGTACAAAATGCCTTTGAAGAATTTGTTGCCTCCCGTCCAGCTGATTTCTTTAAGAAGGGCATCAATAAACTGCCACTGCGATGGCAAAGATGCATTGATTGCATGGGTGATTACTTCGATTAATACAAATAAAAAATACATGAAAAAAATTCGTTTAAATTTTTTCATACAAAACGGCAATTTCATAGGTAAAGACCTATTATTACAAACGATTTTCCATTACAGTTTTTCTTTGAATTACCGATTCCTAACATACGGAACGAAGGACCAAAAATTATATGTAGGTATGTGCATTTGCGCAGTATGTCAAACGAGCTCCAAATTCTCAAGTAGAGCGCACCGGGTGCCGAATCGTTCAACCTAGACAGACAATAGAGGTCGCCACTATCAAAGCAGTTACGTGAACGTCCACACCGGTTACGTATAAATCAATTATCCTGCACGTTGTTGTGATACTTTTATTTGGACGATACAATCGTTGGGCCGTTTATTTAGACAGGCACAAGTAATTTAAACGTAGTCTATTGTCAATTGTTAACTTCTATATCTGGGGTGTGATGTTTTATGGATGTAAATGTTTTAATAAAAAATTGTGAATGTTACTGTAAACCATCAGCATAGGCTGCTGAATTTGATTAGTTACTGCTATTGGCATTGTCACCTCATTCATCTACCGGGCCCGGCAACACAGAAAGCATGAGTATATGCACTTATTACTTGCATCACTGCGTCGATTTACAATGATCTTTTGGTAAAATTCTAATCCAACCCAACTTTATAAGGAAACCGATTGAGGATGACAAAATTGTAGGTAATAATAGAAATATAATAAAACAAATATCACTTACCTTTTTCTTTTTCCGCAATCCCGACTAATATCAACAAAGTACCAACTTTATTGAAGAGTCCTACACGTTTTTCGCCAACGCACAAAGAATACGATGTAGACTGTCCTTGCATTATCTTATCATCATGCGGAAATCTTTCGCAGTGCGTCAAAGACAACACCGAGGTCGTCAAATTATTAGTTTTCGGATAGTGAGCCTTTCAATTTACTTACTCTAAATGTATGCACATTGCGAGTGTAAGTATTTACACAGGGATACCTTATTAAATTCACTGCATAGATTAGTACAATTCAATGACATTTTCGGCCAAAACCTTAACTCGAAGTCAAGTTTTTTTTTAATGATTCATCTTTTATTCGTAAATGTGTTACTTTTATTGGTGGATGACTTGTTTCTGGAGCACATTTCAACAAGAAACAAAGGCTTCATTATTTCGGAAAGCTTGCAAGTTAAGTTATATTATTCATAACCATTATCTGCCTAGCCTTTTCTCAACTATGTTGGGGTCAGCTTGCATTCTAACCGGATGCAGCTGAATATTACATAGTATTTTTCATGGAGCGACTGCCTGTCTAACCTCCACAACCAAGTTACTGGTTAGTTTGATACCCCTAGATAAGGACTGGTTGTCAGACTTTCGGGCTTCTGACGACCCGTAACGACTGTCGAAATTCCACGAATGACAGCCGGGATCAACGGCTTAACGTGGTTTCCGAGGCACTTGGGGGTCTTTGTATGTAAAGATAGTCACCCATTCCCGAACCAACTGCGTCAAGCGTAGCTTAACCTGATCAATAGCACCATGCGGCTGGTATTAGTTAGTCATAAGCCCCTCATTTTAGTATAGAGACGAAAGAATCAAAGGACCAATTTTCAGATTTCTGCAATTACTTAGGACCAATCATGATTTCTAGCATAAACCAAGGCACATTGTTTTGTCCACTTGCTATAAATAGCCATATATGTCAGATTGGTGTGGTCATATATTTTTTTTGTTGTAATTTTGATATATATGCCATGAAGAAAGTTATTCACTTTGATAGTTTTTACACTCTTAAAATATGACCACACCTTTTAAATATATATAGATATAAGCAACTGGGCAGAGGGAGGACGAGAGAGGGAGGGTGGAAGGAAGAAGTGCCCACTCCCACTCGAAGAGATGAGGCCTGTGTCTCAGCAGTGGGAACATTATAGGCTGGATACATATGCTATGCTTATTCTAAGTGGACAGAAGATTGTGCCTTAGCATATATTTGACTGCTTCCTCCAAGTCATCCACCTTTTATTACCCCTCCCTGAACTCTTACGCCATCCTGGGGTAGAGAACCAGCGAGGATAATGACTGCTTTGTTCTCCATCGGGAATCCTCGACGTTAACACGTAATATAAAAACCTAATACATTTGACCCGAACTTTGGGGGCATTGATATGATAAATGATCACTTTTGATTTGTTGGTAAACAATTCGATAATTCGATTGCTCGAGGATAATGTGTTGGATTATTCGGTTCCTACAAGATGGTTGCTGAGCTGGATGGGCTGATCTACGTGTTATGTTCGTGAACTGGACATCTCCTTAATAGGGCTTGTTTTTAATGTTATATTTGAAAATGTTCCTTTATTTTTTTTTCGTTGTTCTTACATACAGAAGCAACAAGATTAATGTACGTATGTATCTGTCAAATTTCTTTGATAGATTTTCATCTTTATAACATAGGCATACGGTTCATGTTTAACTGGGAAACTTTGACAGTTTGGGGTAGCTTGATGTGCTGGCGTCTGTACACAGGATTTTGTAATATCTGATGTAAAATAGCGTTCTTGGAGTATCTTGCCCGTTGATCTCCATTGAGATCTTCATTTTGGAATGGGCAGCTAGCTAGCTTCAACTTTCTGGCTAACTGACTGACTTTTTGATAATTTAAAAGCGCCTGTAAATGGTTTAATTGAAATAAATGCTTTGAGTTTGAGTTTATAAATGGTGGAAGTAAGTACCGATGTTAATTCTTTTAAAGGTAACCTAGGCATGACTTCAGATTATTTTGAAATAGTTCCAATGTGATTACTGTTTCTGGTTTACTGTGTGGATAATTTTTTCGTGAAGTTAAATACATACTTAACTATAGTTTTTCCAATCGTGACCCCAATAACCTTATTTCGTCCAATAAGTCAATCAATGAAAATACCCCTGGCCTCTCCAATCGCCCCCAATTTCGAATCGATATGAAAACGTGCAAAATTTGCGACGTACTGAGATCTGGCACCCGTTCGCCGAAACAGCTACATTGAACAATTACGGCCAATATTGCGGACCTCGCTGACCACCCGAATGAATCACGTGCAAAAATCATCAGCGCTCAATTCTGGACCTTAGGGGCGAAAAAATAAGTGCCGTGGAAGCGATTTTCTGAGTTTTTCGAGGACAAATCATTGTGTTTTCGCTGGTTTGAAGCGTGTATGTACCTAAGTTCAAAGTCACCGCTGCCAGATAACGTGGTGTTGAATGATTCTGTGAGAGGCACGGCAGCGTCCATCCGTAAACGGTTGGTACAAAGACCTAGTTAAAGAAATTCCTTTGCAGAGGGGCCTTAGTTCCGGAGTCGAAATTTATGTGTGAATTGATGATGGACTAGCATTTTGGTAGTTTGACCTCTTGAATGATCAGGAAGAGTTAGATACAAGGACGTTTTATTGTGAAGCTGTGAAGGAGATAACATTTAATATTACTGGCGTTTTTAATGAAGCGGCGATCTTTGTAAGCCGTTACGGGTACGAGTCACTAACCAAGGCTGATAACCAATATTACCAAGGAGTAACTGGGCTGTGGAATTCAGATAGGCAGTCACTCCATGTACATTACTGGTATTCCGATGCATCCAATTTGACTGAAAGCTAGGCAGATTGATTTGATTGGCGTTATTAAAGGTTTGAGACAATAGAGATGGGTAGAGTTATTAACTAGAAAAACAACCCACAAAAGGACAATTTATTTCAGAAATATTCTGCATATTTCTCATATTAACCTTCTTGAAAATGTACTACTAGAGACGAATTAAAAATACTGGCATAAGTTAATAAGGTGAATACACTCCTGAGTTTAATAGCATCTCAGTGCCTGCCTGCAGTCATGTAAATTCCGGAAAGTATTATTCATGAATTTAATGTTCGATTATTTTTTTACGTATCTCTACGTATCTTGACACATCATCTATTTCTTATTTAGCTGACTTTACTATAAAAATTAATCCAACCTATACCTGAGTAATTAGTTTAGTTAATCAATAATTCTTCAGCACAACATTTTTCGCTAAGGCAACTAAGTCTTTACCAAGAGAATTGGAGTTTCTAATATTAGGTCTTTGCTATAAAAAAATTGAGTCATCTAATTCTACCAAAAACCACGTGATGTATTGGGAGCAATGTTTTGTCCCCAATTGGTACTGTGGTGTGTGCCCTGTGCCGGCGAATGTAACGACTGTTATGATCTTTTGCCAAAACATTTGGAAGTTACGGTCATTGGCATCTTTACTTTAGTCCGTATTTGTCGTTTATTTCTAGCGAAAAGGATAAAAAAGGAACTGGTCTTTTGATCCGCAAAAATAGTTCATTTACCTATGTAATTATGAGAATGAAAGACTGTCTTAACACTTAGAGAAGATAAAAAAGGATAATAAGAAACCTGATTTCAGCTTTTTTAACCGTCTTCAAAGGAGGTTCTCCATTCGTCTGTTTTTTTTTTTTTTTTTCATGTTTCTTCCGCGATATCTCCGTCTATAATTGTGGATGGATTTTGATTTTGATTTTTACGAATGGCTAACGCAAAATCTACCGAAGCAAAGTTAATGGAATTTATATGGGACCACACCTGAAGCATAGGTCCCATATAAATTATATTAATTTTTCTTCGGTAGTTTTTACGTTACCGTCGATAACACGTTTTTAATCCATTTTATGTATCTTGATGACATTCTGCTGCTTCATAACACTGTTGTAGTGGTATATGAATTGGTGGGGTAGGTACCTACCATAACTTGATGCCTTGAACCGTTGAACCATGCAAAATTGATAGTACATTTACTGTGACTGGGCAGGTGTACACCTGCAAAGAAACAGGAAAAAGATTCTATATAAATAATATGTAACTTATTTTATTTAAAGTACTAACAAATTACTAAAAAAAATTTTTTTTATTTTCTGTGTATACAACTAACAACCCTACTAACGCCTTCTTTACAACTATTTTATGGACTATGTGGTCTGAAGTAAAGATAAATAAAATAGCTAAAAAGTGAAAAATATAAACATATCCAAAAAAAATACGACCTCCGAAAAAACACTACAAAGTGAAAAATAACTTTATTTTCGCAAGTCGGTGACAAAAAACTAAAATACATATCCAAAGACAGCTACTTCCGAAATTTATCACTTTGTAGTGTTTTTTCGGAAGTCAGTTTGGTTGTTGTTTTTTTTTTTTGTTATCTACAAGGAGATCGTTATATAAAATGAGGATGCAACATCCGATTAGTTAGTGGCTTGTTATTACACCCACTGAAAGAAATGTTTTATTAAGTAGCCGATGTGTCATACTCACTCATGTGACTAAACAATTTCCCGATCAAATCTCCCAGAACTCACAGAGAGAAGGCAGGTCAATGAGGGTTTTCATGAATATTCAAGCCACCAGTTGGTGCCAATTTGAAAAGAGGTCTTCCAGTTCGACAATGAACTTAAAATATTTTATGTCATTCATTTCATTCTTTCGTTCACCATTCAGTCCGTAGGCGCTTTAACACTTTTGACAGGTGCGCGGACCTGACGTCTCAGTGCTGCCACCTAGTGAACGTCTTTTCAGAAAACCCTCATTGCCTGCAATTTTCAGATTTTGATTCAATAAGGCTGTCATCATCTCCCTAGCCTTTTCCCAAATATGTTAAGGTCGGCTTCTTGTCAAACCGTATTCCGTTAAATACTAGTATTTTACATGGAACGACTGCCTATCTGACCTACATAACCCAGTAACAGGGTACTAAGAAAGAAAGATAGTAAGAAAAATATTTTACTACGGGTAGGTACTACGATACCCCCAAGACTGGTTGTCAGACTTTCGGGCTTCTGTCGACACGTAACTACGGACGACGAGTAATGGGTAGCTCGCTGTCCGGTAAGGACCAAACCCGGGTCGACGGCACGTTGTGTTTCACGCGCGCCTCAAAGAGATGTCAGCACCAACTGGTGGGGTCCGCTAGGGCCGATGCCTGCCAGGGGTGCGGGTTGTTTGAAAAAGATACCGTCGCCCTTGACACATAGGCAACTGAAAGAACACGGGTGGGTTTTAGTCAGTAAAAGTCTGACACGCCCTCTTGCTTCACCCACAGCGGGAGAAGTTATTAGATGATTTCCCACGATCAAAAAAAAAAGTACACATTATGGTAAAGCAATAAAGATATTGTGTATCCACAAATGATAGCCAAAGACCAACGGCTTCACGTACTTTCTATGGTACGGAGGGGTTTTGGTATGTAAAGATGGTCACCCATCCATGGACCAACCGCGGCAAGCGTAGCTTAACCTAAAGGAAGGACGAATTCGCTATTTGATAAAAAATCCCATATTTAGTAGAGGTAGGTACTTCTTTTTCTATCGTGTCACGTATTGTTATGAGTTGTACAATTCGGTACATCAAGTAGTCAAAAAAGCAAGGCAGCGGGATGGGAGCATTGATTTGGTCCTCAGTTCATCGCTCTCAAACAAATGCTTTATTTGCATACCTTCTACCTCAGAGGTCCTTAATCCTTAAGAAGTGGAGTCCAGTTCAGAGAGGCCAGAGTGTGGGGGAAGCGACTCCATTCCCACGGCCGTGCCGGATGCTGCGGTCACTACCAGCCCGATCGCAGTAGGTGGGGGGGGTTGTTGTCGATATGTCGATAAAAAAATCATATTTTTTTCCATATTCGTGAAATTCTCCTACTTGTACTACTTCTGCCCTCGAAAGCTTCATGAAAAACTGAGCTGATGTCTCTCTCAAAAGACTTTTAGGATAGCATAAAGGCAGACAAATTATCAAAATCGTTACAGGAACAGTATCTTTGATGTGAAAAAATATCAATGTCGTAATTCCTCTTTCTTCTTTTTACACGCTTTATATTAGCTTCACTTGTATGTTTGTTTGTTTGTATGTAACCGACTCCTTTGAGCGCGATTTTGACCCACTTTAAACGGTCAGATTTCATTGAAACTTTGTAAACTTGTCGAGGACCGATGACAATTCAATAATTTAAAAAAAAATTGAGAAAAAGAAACACGTTTTTGTAGTTAGCAGAACTAAAAAATAGAAAATAAATAATAGTTTAAAAACTAAAAACACGCTTTAAAAACCAAACTAAAAAAGGAGAAAATAATTTAATTCAATTAAAAAGCGTGGGGTGCTTGACATTGATTGATTATAAAAATACCTCAAAAAACACCCCACGCTTTTTAATTGAATTAAATTATTTTCTCCTTTTTTAGTTTGGTTTTTAAAGCGTGTTTTTTAGTTTTTTAAACTATTATTTATTTTTGTGAATATAATGTATTAAGAAAACCCACATGAAACCAATATATCGCTTCAAAATAATTACTGTCCCTTAATCCTGTAGGCAATATAGAAACAACCAATTGTTTCAATTAAACATATACAACAAAATAACAACAGAATCATGGAACGTGACTGGAGCGGGCCGGGGCTGCTTTGAAGCGGCTCTTGCCCAATCTAGGGGGGCCAAACGCCTCCTGCCGGAGGCTCTACGCGGGGGTCGTGCGGTCCATGGCCCTATACGGGGCGCCGGTGTGGGCGCCTACATTGAGGCGCCAACCAGCGCGAAAGCTGAAGGCGTCCCATAGGGTTATGGCGATCAGGATGATCCGGGGATACCGCACGATCTCAGGTGAGGCGGCGGGCCTCCTTGCCGGATTACCGCCATGGGATCTGGAGGCAAAGGTCCTCGCGCATATCTGGGAGTGGCGCGAGGAGGCCAAACGCCGGGGCGTTACTCCGCTGCCGCGAGAAATCGAGGTGCAGCGGACAGAGCTCCGGCGGGATCTCATGGCGACATGGAGAGCGCGATTGTCGCAACCCAGTGCTGGGCACGCCACGATAGCGGCGGTAAGTCCCCTCTTTGAGGAGTGGCTTGGGAGGCGGCATGGCGTCCTCACCTTCCGCCTGACGCAGGTCCTCACCGGACACGGTTGTTTCGGGAGGTTCCTGTTTCGTATAAGGCGGGAGGAAACGCCCGGGTGCTTCCATTGCGAAGATCGCCCTGAGGACACGGTGGAGCATACGGTGGCGGTCTGCCCGGCTTGGGCGGAGCACCGCTGTGTCCTCGTGGAGGCGATCGGCGGCGGCGCTCTCTCGCGTCCGGCCCTGGTGCAGGCCATGGTACGGAGCGAGAGTGAATGGTTAGCCGTCACCTCCTTCTGCGAAGCAGTAATGCTCGCAAAGAGGGAGGCGGCGCACGTGAGGGAGAGGCAGTATATGCGCCCTCACGGCCGTAGTCGCCGCGGGAGAAGCCCTGGGCGTCGGGAATCCCAGGCTGATTCCCGGCCACCGTAGGCGCGGGCTTGCGGACGGCGAGTAATGGGTAGCTCGCTGTCCGGTAAGGACCAAGCCCGGGTCGACGGCGCGTCGTGTTCCACGCGCGCCTCAAAGAGATGTCAGCACCAATAGGTGGGGTCCGCAAGGACCGATGCCTGCCAGGGGTGCGGGTTGTTCGAAAGAGATACCGCGGCCCCTGGCACACAGGCAACTGAGGGAACACGGGTGGGTTTTAGTCAGTAAAAGTCTGACACGCCCTCCCGCTCCACCCAGCGGGAGAAGTTATTTGATGATTTCCCACCCAAAAAAAAAAAAAAAAATCATGGAACGTTTAACGTCAATCCTGATCTATAATTTTGATAAAATTCAAACTAACAGAGATCTTTGTTTCTCTCTTTCTGTCTTATTCAAATGTCGCATGTTAGAGTGAGAGAGTAAAGGAAATGATGTCATCTAATTTACCGTTTACAGTCGCCACAATGTCTGGTGAATTTGGGTGTCTACAGCTGCGCCATAAGTCATCCGGTTTTGGTTTATTTTTAGATTATTTTAGGTAAGCTTTTCGAGAGTCTCTGGGAGTGATGTTTCTTTTGTTCTATGTTGAACGTTTTGCAAAGGGTTGGTATACTTACGGCTAATTTGATTTAAGTTATTTTAAGGGTGCCTTTGTTCCCCATCAAACATCATCTTCTTCGTCTCATAGTTTATCTCTTCTTTCTGTCATTGTAGTTGTGATCATTTAATCAAGCATTCGGTTAATTCATGCTACATATCTATTTATTCTGCAGGATCCACTATGCCTTCGACATATGCATATTACCCAAATTATTTATTCTGACGTCATCTTTCATTGATAGAGTTTTTACAGCGCTGATAGGTATTATCCATTTCATTGTATTATTCCGTTTCAGATTTTATCTTTGTTAGGACATAGACCTCATGTCTGATGTGGTTCTATGTGTCTCTGAACAATGTATTACGGGACTTGAATGATCAACTGATGCGGTTTGATGTCTAATTTATTGGTCATCTTTGTCATTTATAGACTGCTTCCTTTAGTATCTTATTTTTTTGTACTCTTAGCAGTACCTACATATCGTCATCAGGATTACTTATGGTCCCATTGAAAATATTGACTGATTTATTGAGAGTTTTTGGTTTGACACAATAATTGTATTGAATAAGACCCAAAGATACAATAATTTTGAGGCCAATCAATGCCATGACACCAACGGTGTTCCAGAACTACATATCGATAAAGAAATTCTCAACACTACTAAGAAATAGGGTCATTCGCCCTCACACAACAAATCATTTTTAATTATGTGTGTGTTCTTGAATCTTGCCAACATACGACGAACCGTATATGCTCCTCTCTTACGGTCTTTGACCCTATTTTTTTCGCGAGCCGTAATAAGATGAACATTTCAAAAAATGGGTCAACGCTGTTTCGGCGACCACGCCCGAATTTGGGTCGAATTCAATTGATTGATTTATATTGATGGCAATATTTCATTTGATTTATTCAAGGACTTAGCCAATCTGTTGTTTCCTCTTTTTGTAAATTGCGTGGTCAGTTGAATTACAGAATTAAACTTTTGTAACCGGTGTTATCATTTCTTTTATGTAACTTTCGTCTTTATCATTATCATTCTTTCTTTCCTTACGTTCCCTTGCTTCACTTCTTTGGTTTATAGAACTTTTCTTCCAGCATTATTTCAAATAAACCAACTACAGGCACTTTTGAATTGTCAAAGGATCAGTCAGTCAGAAAGATAAAGCTGGTGGCCCATTTCAAAGCGTAGTAGGAACCCACACGGAGAACAACGGGCAAGAAACTCCACGAACACTTTTAAAATCAAAATATTGTTACAAAAAATTGCTTAAATCATTCATGTTGAAATTAGACATGTGTGAGAACGATTTATATATCAAATTTGACAGATTCTTACTCACATCCGTCCCCCACAATATTAGAATCAGTAAAACCGTTACGGATTATCAGGGGTGTCAACAAAGTGAATAACTATCTGCCTACCCTCATGATATTAAGTCCAATATAATGGCGATCATAAATATCAATTGTAGATAGTAAAACAAACGTGCTCCTGCCAGCCCTGATTGATGGCTGGCGCGATAAAACGGAGCCAAGGCTAGCGAAGGACAATGTTCCCGGCGGGCAGTGCGCGGGCGCAGGGGAACGAGAAAGCTTAACGTATTTTTTAAAGACATTCAAAGTAAATTAACACGAGATTACCAAAGATTTCGCCTGTAATCTCTGGAGGGTTAGGCAGATTTGTATGGTAACACTCACATTTTACCAGTTTTGTTGGAATGGGGCCACACACAAGCCAGACTACGAGCTGCTCTGTGAAAATCTATACATATAATAAAATTGTAACAGGCTGATGTCTGTACATTAAAGATATTGAAGAAAAAATTGTATGGGGGGTCTTTATTAGAGCAACAGAATCCAAAAACGGTTTTTAGAGTTTTTGTCTGTCTATATGTTTGTTACCGCATCACGCAAAAACCACTGCATGCAATTGAATGCAGTTTTCAATTATGTATTCCGAGAGGTCTAACTTAAAAAATAGGCTATATATTATCAAAAAAAATTATTATCTACTTGATTCTAAAGTCCACGCGTATGAAGTCGCGGGCAAAAGGTAGTTCCCAATAAAACTTTGCCCAATCTTGAAGTCGGTCTCAGGACCTCATGGTTGACGCAGTCGCGGTTATACCAGTAGACCAATGAGAGAATCTATGAGTCCTTATCTTCATCTGCCTATTCTTTCCCCAGCTACGTTGGGGTCTACTATATCTGGATGCAGTGGAATACCAGAATTCTACATGGAGTGATTACCTAAATGACCTCCACTACCCAGTTATTGGGTACGAAGATCCCTTTGTAAGACCGGTTTTCAGTCTTTCGGACTTATGACCCGTAACTAACAGTGACTACTACAGCCAGGCTTAAGACCCTGGTAATTTTAAATGTACTCGTCGTATTGTCGTTATGAGCGATAATAGTTCTTACTGCAATCCGATACGGGTTAAAATCTGTTGTAATCAATTCGAATTATAAATGAGCAAGCATTGTCGTAAAAATGCAAATATAATCGTATAAAATTAGATATTAACTATTTAATAATAAATAATCAATCACTGGATGCAGTTTGGCATTTGGAATTTTATGGTATATTTTTAATTATAATTATAATTGTTATTGAAGGGATAAACTGGTTTTAAAGATAATTAAGAGGTAGCTTTGATGATTTTTTTGATGCATTAAAGTATGATTAATTATGTTTTGAGTTTTGACTTGAATATTTAAACGGTTAAAGAGATACACTGGTTTAGAAAACCACTTTTTTGAGCGTTTTCAAGAAATCACCGTCTTAAAGTACTTTCCGAAACACGGAGGAGTCGTGGTATGTAAAGGTTGTCATCAGGGCGTTTTTACAGGCGTTCGTTAACAAAAAAATGAATAGGTACTCCTTTGTATGAGAGTACATTATTTAGTTCCCTGTCTGTCCCAGTAAGTTGTCATGAATATGTGCTTACACAAACCACCCACATAGCGGGGGTTTTCCGTTTGGTCGTAAGTACCCCTATTGTGTAGCAACGGAACCCGGTTGACGATGCGGGCGACCCCACGCAAGCTTTCTCTAACAATTAGTGTGGATCTAATTCATAGAGCTTTTGACGTTGATATAATTTATATAATTAAATTAAATTAACAGATTTAAAAAAGTCAACCGATTAAAAAAAAAACACTACACTTAAATTTAAATTTCCATTTTTTTAATCCACTATTTGAATTGCCACCGACTTCCGAAGTGAAAGCTGTTATTTTTCTCTTTGGTTTGGAAATCGGTTGTATTTTTCAGGTAAAATATTTTTTTAAGTAAAACAGAATTGAGAACCTCTTCCTTTTTTTTAAGTCGGTTCAAAATATCACCTTCTCAACGTGTTATTTCAGACCACAAACGTCCACTGCCGAAAATTTATAATTATTGGGTACCACAATAGATTAGTAGGTAATGTCATTTATGTAGTTATCAGCACGCTTGCTTTAAGTTTTGGTGATAACAGAACTTTGTGATTTTTAGCCAAGTTAGTAAACGCTTGAAAATCTATCTGGTTTGTCCAAATCCTCATCTGCCTTGCCTTATCCCAACAATATTGGGGTCAGCTTCTAGTCAAACCGGATGTAGCCGGATGTGGCTGGCTTTACATGGAGCGACTGCCTATCTGACCTCCACAACCCAGGGACTGGTTAAGAGGGAACAGGGTATGCGATTCTCCATACAAATGTATTCCCCTTTTTTCTTCCTGAATAATGCCTCTAGAGCATTTTTTTTAAATAGAATCAAGGTCTGCTGTAAACACGTCACGTCATTTTAATTTTTTCAGCAACTAATTAGTAAAGAAAATATGACCCTCTAAAAATTACAAAAAATGCCATATTTTTACCGCCGTGGTTAGACGACCACTACCAGACAAATTAGAAAAGCCAAACATAAAAAAAAAATTATAGGAACCTAAACATACTCTTTCTTAAAATGTTAATGTAAAAATTAATTGAATCGGCTCAGTTAAACGTAGATCTCGTCAAAATTTTTGTGGTAATTTCAGTCTGAGCTGCAGCTGTCCCTATCACACACTACGGGGGCAGACTTACTGACAGCGCGACGGCAATAGTTTCTTCAAATACCAATTTTTCAAATTCCTCGCAGACCCCGTCCCCTCTTAATACGATGCCATTTGGTAAGACTGGCTGTCAGAATGTCGGGCTTCTGACGACCCGTAACGACTGTCAAAGATTCACGAACAACAGCCGGTACCAAAAGCTTAACGTGCTTTCCGAGGCACAGAGGGGTCTTGGTATGTAAAGATGGTCGCCCATCCACGGACCAACCGCGGCAAGCGTAGCTTAACCTGATCGATTGAACCGTGTGGCTTATATTACTTAGCCACATGCCTCTCTCGTTTGCCCACACTTCCAAAAATAAATCACCGTTTATGACACCAACCATGATTATTTTTTTGTTGAAAAACATACCTGAACCCCAAGATACAGACTAACTGTCTAGTTTTGGGTTCACTGGCAAATAATATATGTAGACAACTAGCTGTAGGTAATATTTAAGCTACTCATATGTCGTCTCAACTTGTTGTTAATCTATCTATGCTTACTGTATTACCTGGACAATAAATATTTTCTATTTCTATTTTCTATTTTCTATACCTTACGCATTTGACAAACCTGCTCCATAAGTTTCGCCAATTGCTCGATTAACATAATCTGACATCATGCAGTCTATGCCAATGACATTATTATCTAAGATCTACACCCATAGAAGGCTCTTCGACTTGACACCAGGTTTCGCCTGTACAACTTCCTTTATGCCTTTTATAGTTTAACATTACGATTACAAAGTCTTAAGTTGAATATAGAAAATCATTCATCATCAAAAAACACCATCACCACGCCTGTTTTCACCGGGGTGAGTATATCCATCATAATATGTGTTCTCTGTGTGACAGGGCGGGAATTTATGACAAGTTTTCCTTTTTCAAATTTTTAAGGCACCTTTGTAGAAGAGAAAGGAGGTTTGAAAAAACACAATAGATCTTTATTTTATTTTTTTTTCTCGACGTTTGAAGATGACAGTTAGACATGACCATGAATTATAAATTGTTTTATCAACTTTCTTTGCGTAAAATTCGAATTATAAACATCAAAACGAGTTTATATTGACATACTTTATCAACACAAATCCGAAATTTAAAAATAGAATCATATAATAGGAGGAGTTGTTCCATACATTTTGACCGCGTAGGTAGTGCACTTTTCTGTGAAACAGCAAATATATTTTTTTTATAACTGACGATAAATTTCCACGTTAGGTCTAGAATGATATGTTGAAATCATGGTTACAGTTTGCGCACTGTTAAAATTATATCCTGTGTAGGTAATGACTATTGACTTATAACACCATAGTCGCTTTACATACATGTAAGAGAGCCAACTAACGTAATTCAGCGCGGCCTATCGAATGGCATCAATATTATAACGTAATAAGACAATCAACTATAATCGGCTATGTGGCTTTAGCTGTAAGCACCATGCTATAAGCTAAAAAACACCATAGTATCATGTAAGAGTGCCAACTAACGTAATTCGCGTGTATTTCCGTTGTCCCCGTAGGCCATGTCCCTGTTAAAGGGGACAAAGGAAATTTAATAAAATCATTAAAATTACTTCCTATTGTCCCCGTTAATTTATTCTAATATATACTTTTCGAATTATGGCCGTTTTTAGCTGACACATCTATATTAGGTGTGCTCCTACAGAGTTATGACAACCTGGTACTTCGAAGGCATAAAGCGTTTTCTAGCTAACACAACTATGTTAGGTGTGCTCCTAGCAAGTTATGACAACCTGGTACTTCGAAGGCATAAAGCGTTTTCTAGCTAACACAACTATGTTAGGTGTGCTCCTACCGAGTTATGACAACCTGGTATTTCGAAGGCATAAAGCGTTTTCTAGCTGACATATAACTATGTTAGGTGAGCTCCTAGCAAGTTATAACAACCTAGTACTTCGTGCATGATACCAATTTACAAAACAAGCTGCTTATAAAAGTAAAAATCTCTTATTTGTTTCTATGTTTTAAATTTAAATCTATTATATACAAAATACCTTCCATTTTAGTTCAAGGATTGCCGCTATCCACGTTTAAAAAAGAAATAATAAGTTTAACGATACGTGAAATCTTAACTGTCCGTTGTCCTCGTTGCCCGTATGAATATAATGGGGACAACGGTATGGAATTTTTTGACGTCCCGTTGTCACCGTGACGGGGCACAGATTACGGGGACAACGAATACACGGTAATTCGTACCTTAAAAACACTATACTGAAATTTCAAAATATAATAATTATATTCAAATTCAAAATCACTTATTTATCCATTTTAGATCATATTGGAACAAGATTAGCAATAAAATTAAAATTGTAAATAAATATAAGTAAAATAATTAATCAATAGTATAAATAATCATTTTTTATTAAACTAAAATCATAAAATTAAATTGACTAATAATACGCCAGAATATGCCTGCCTTTGAGTCATTTGTTTGTTTGTCATTACATCTATCTATAAATATAAAAGGACAAACTGACTGACTGACATATCAACGCACAGCCGAAACTACTAGGACTAGGAACGTGAAATTTTGCACACGCCTTCATTTTGTAATGTAGAGGAGCACTAGAACGGGTTGATGGAAATTTCGTCTTCTCGCATTAAAACTGTATAAACTCAAAACTTACTAATTTTACAGGAGAGCGTTTTAAAGAGAAAATACTGGTGATACCAAACGTTTCCGCATATTAACCCCACTTTGAATATTTTTGGAAATTGTACACTTTTAATGCGAAAAGGCGATTTGACCTTTAAGTGGGTGAAAAGGGATATTGTTTGTATGAAAAATAAAACTTCGCACAAATACTTATCTTAGCAAATTATAAAGTTGGTCATTTATTGTTTTTTTAAACTACCCCTTGGGGGTGTCAAAGTTTGTATGGAATTTTTTTAACGCGCAGTCTGATTTCTCAAAGCTCAGTATTTATACCTAAAACCAAAAATAAAGAATAACGGGTATCAGGGTTTTTCGAAAATCTACCTTTAAAGACCCACACCTCAATTTAAGGGGGAACCGCTAGGATAGCCCGGGAAATTCATATTTTTTTCAGTTTTTTGAAATTTGCAGGTCAGTATCTGTATATCTGTGTGTATGTATCTATAAGTATAAAAGCGAAAGGTCACTCATTCATTCATTCACTGATTAAACACGAAATCTCAAAAACTACTGGACCTACGAAAATGAAATTTGGCATAGAGATAGATTATGAGAAGGAGACGTCAGCTAAGATAGCATTTTAGGATACTCCCCCCGTAAAGGGGTGAAATAGGGGGTGGCAGTTTGTGTGAAAAATTTCACGCGGACGGAGTCGCGGGCGAAGTGTTAGTTAATCATATAACAATAGGTATGTAATGACAATCAAACCTGTTCGCAAATACACTCAGGATGGTGTTTGAGGTGGTCCGGAGCCTGCGCCCCACCGCTTTCGCATCGTCGCGCGTCGTTTAGAAACTGTCGACGCGGGCATCGGCGAACTTCCCTGACGCGATTATTAACACTTTTTCTCTAACAAAATAATGATATAGAACATTTTCTTTTACCAATACAGTTTAAAGCAAATGCAGGAATTTAGTATCACCAAGAAGTTTCCATCGATATTCGCATATGCGGGGCGCGCCATTTTTAAAGCATTATAAAACGATTTCTTGCTCTTTTAACTTTGATCTTTTTATTAGTAGGTTCATTTCTAATGTATGAGAGATTGAGAGTAGATTAAGATGAAGCTGTACATAACTGTATTTGGAGAAAAGCACGCCATTTATTTCTGATATTTTTCAAAAAACTATTTAACAAAGCCTTTTCTCGATTTAAACTCAGCGACATGCCTGCAAAGGACTATACTATCTGCAGTTTTAATCTTTGCATACCTATGCATGAGCTTAGTTACCATGCCAGAATCGTCGTCGATGCAAATTCGTGTTTCAAGGTCTGACTTTTTGTGCATATTCCTGTCCAGACGGCAGGCAGACGGTGGCTGCATAAGAAGAGAGAAGTATTGTGACTACGTGACCAAGTTTTAGATGTTCAATTGTTTAGTCATTGCTAGTCGAATTTTGAAGTGAGTTTTTGCTAAAAGCATGTACCTAAATGAGAGGGCTTGTGGCTGAGTGATTACAGCCGCACGATTCGATCGATCAGGTTAAGCTACGCTTGTATGGATACACCGTGGATGGGTGACCATCTTTACATACCATACCCCTCCGTGCCTCGGATAGCACGTTAAGCCGTTGGTCCCGGATGTCATTTGTGGATCTTTGACAGTCGTTATGGTCGTCAGAAGCCCGAAAAGCTGACAACCAGTCTTACCAAGGGGTTTCGTGTTACCCAGTAACTGGGTTGTGGAGGTCAGATAGTCAGTCGCTCAATGTGAAGATAAAGATAATTTTATTTGTCAAAACATGTGTATACATGCAAATTAAGCATGCAGGATGTCAAAATATAACTATTTCGTAAGTAGGTACATCTTTCACCCGTATGGCGTACAAATTTATAAAATTTACAAACTATTATAAAAAATCATTACAAAATAAAAACTAAATTACTAATTATAAAGGCGCACTTCAATCCAAGTACACGATGGCCATTATTAAACAGTAATAAGTCAGTAGAATAAATTAATCATAAAATGTCACAAAAATTAAGGAAAACATAAAAAAAACAAAAGACGCCTAAGTGTCCTTTTGTTTTTGTTATTATTTTGTATATCGTAGTTTTAATTATTAAGTACTTTTCATAAATAAAGATAGGAAAACATAAAATTTAAAATACTTAAATGACTTTTTGAATGACACTATTTGACATTTTTATTTTCTATAAAAATGTCAAATAGTGTCATTGAAAAAGTCATTTAAAATAACACTTGCATCTTTTTTTTAAACAAATTTACCGGCAATGAAGATATGACTATTTTATTACCTATAAATTTTGGGAGCCATACAGAAAACGCTTTTTTCTATTAATGCAGTCTTTGACGTAAGCGAATACAGTTGATTATTGTCATGTCTATTACGGGGGAAGGAGTCAGCTAGCCGTGCAAATAGAAATTGATTTACCCTAACAAATGCCGCAATTTCAAAAATATACAGAGATGGTAGAGTTAATAATTTGTGTTTTTTTTTATAATGACATACAGCTGTCGGTCGACTTCAACTGCATCAGCACCCTAATTGCGTAACTAACTGTGACTATGAATTCAGCATATGATTCTAGATCCCCTAGGGCAGAAGTTTTTCGTCAGTTATCAAAATAAAAATCTGATGTTTCATAGAAAAGTGTAATACCTGCGCGGTCAAAATGTAAGTGTGTGTAAGTGTGTAGTCTCTTAGACTTTAAAATAGACTGTGACCTCTGAGATTGTTTCGGCCTTTCTTCTCAGAGTAATCATATAGGAAACGCCGATCTCATCTAGTTTTATTTTAAAAATATGATTGTCGTGTAAAAGTATTTGTACGAACCTAACTTACACAAATAAAATAATTTATCATTTACATACATGAAAACTGCATAAACTCTTTTTTCTGAACTCGGTTAAAACCGACAGACAACAGTCTATAAATAAAACAAAAGACATCAGAATAGCCTTTATCTAAATATGGCGTAAATGAATGTTACTATTATTACTTGAACATAAATCATTTTTGACAGGCCGATACGAGGCAAATCGTGGAATGACTGACAGACAGACTGATAATACTAATTAATTTTACACTTGTTTGTTATTAAGTATATTATAATATTCAATTTGCTGGTAACATTCTAGATTAGGCCGGTTGAAATAAGTTGCGAATATTATTTTTATAAAATTATATTAATAATTATTAATAGAGGTTGCAAGCGAATCTGATCCGCTGAGCATGAGGTCCTGTCCTGACTCCTGATTTTGATTCTAGATGCGTATTAGAATATGTATCTACCCAATAGGGATTTTTGAAGGTCAGAGACTTTACACCAGAAGTACTGGAAGTTACCTAGGACAAACTGTCCAGTTAGGTCGGTTCAACTTCGAGAAAGAGGTAAATCGTTGAATCTGATTCGGCTGGGCAGCTTTCGGAAAGGTACATACACAATATCTCCTCGTCCCACATACCGCAGTATCTCAAGAAAGAAAGAAAGAAAAGGTATTTATTGTGACTCACACCGGAAGATCACATACTAAAATAAACACAATGGTACAAAAATGATAAAAAATAAATTTCTCGGAAGAACAAAAATATTTAAAAAATAAATAAAACAGACAAGACGAAAGTCTTTGACCAGTGCGTGTTGCCAGTGATGACCTATGGCACTAAAACGTGGGCGCTCACAATGGGTCTCATAAGAAAGCTGAAAGTCACGCAAAAAGCAATGGAGAGTTGCTTGGGGTTTCAGGTTTAATTTAAATACCCGACATTTATTAAAAAAAAAAAAACAAGAAACAAGATTTTTTTAATTTAAAGAGGGTCTTACCAAGGGATATCTTATTACTGGGTTGTGGAGGTCAGATAGGCAGTCGCTCCATGTAAAATTCTGGTAGTCAGCTGCATCCGGTTAGATTGGACGCTGACCCCAACATAGTGGTGAAAAGACTAGGCAGATTGTTTTTTTATCATTCTTAGAATGCATTAACTTCACAATATCTATTTATCTGTTTGTTTTTGTTACTTAATCTCGAAAACTGTTGACCCGACACTCATTACTTTTTATTAGTTCTTGTCATTTTATCAACGAAGCTATAAGAATATTGAAGTAACTGCATCTCACTTTTCTTATTATTAAAAGAAATAAGTTGTTATTTTATCATAATATCTGGGGTTTTACTTAACACCCAAAAAATACCGTTCTGAACTGGAAATATACTAAAGACTTTTTTCTAAAGCATTTTTTCCACAGGTAGGTAACATTCACGTAAGGTAATGTAGAGGTTGTCTGCAAGAGATGACTTTACGGTTGTATAGGTTTCTAACTCAGCCGTAGATTGAGTATTGTCAGCTTCTGGATATCGCCTTTAATTCGTCGTTGTTGATCTTAGTTTTCGGGTTCATTTTTTAGATCAAATTTTCCATTTTGGAAGCGTTCAAACCAATAACGGGTCGTGCGTTCGTTTGTAGTGTTCACTCCGGACACGTAATTAATTTTGCGAATTGTTTGTGCGGCATTGCTACCGCGACGGAACTCGTATTCCATAATTACTCGTATTTACAAATTTAGTGAAAACAAGACACTAATCAATAAACAAAGGACTGGATTTAAAAATAGAATTCCATATTTTAAAAATAAAATTAATTTGATTTTAGAATATATTGCCAGCTATACATAAATTACGTTTCAAATGGCCAGTATTGTAAAACGGCAACTTCTTAAGTAAAGACCTTACATTCGAACACTACAGTCGAACTAATTTAGGATAGAATTATAGAAACAACAGTAGGCGAGAGATCGCGCTGACAAGCTAAAGAAAAGAGTTATAAACATAATCCGTAGAAAAATCTTTAGGAATAATTAGCTAAATTCCCTGCACAAACGTGTTTTATTGTACAAGGAGGTCTTGAGGCTCCTATCCCTCAAGCTTAGGGCCATAGGTATCTCACTTAAGCCGATATTAACACAAATGTATATTACCTTAATTAGGTGTAGGTAATAGCAGCAGTAGCAGTGGTGGCCCAGTGATTTTTTTTTTGAGCGTGGGAAATCATCAAATAACTTCTCTCGCTCTGGATGGAGCAGGAGGGCGTGTCAGACATTTACTGACTGAAACCAACCCATGTTCCCTCAGTTGCCTGTGTGCCAGGGGCCACGGTATCTCTTGCTTGCTCTCGTGCTGAATTAATGGTTACAGTTTGCGCAATGGGTAAAAATTTACCCTGTATAAAATTTCGATTTGTAATTTATATGGTGCGCATTATATAGAAAAAAGAAAAAAAGAAAATTAGAATCTATCTTCTATCAAGTATCAGTGCCATTCCAAAATCAAAAGTTATTTATTTAAACAATGCTAAGAGCCAGTAATTTTTGAACGTCAAAATTACATAAGACAGTCCCCCGAAACGCCCTTCACAACTTCCTAGTGCTTTACATGGGGAGAAGAAGTGTTGTAACCAATTTCCCAGCTGTCTGTTAAGCTATAAGAACTTGAACCTATACGTTTATGTAATTAGTAATTTATATTACGAAAAACAAAACATAACATTTTTTGCCAAAATAATTTAATGTTTTGTGTTTTACTCGGAGGTAAGGTACTTAGGAGTTCAAAATGATTAGTCATACGTTCGTCATTCGTAACAACAAACAGTTCAAGACCTAAAATACAAAATGGGCGTCGTCATAAAAGTCTAGAAATAGTACTGCAATGAGTGTTAACTTCTGTTTTAAAGGTTTGTTACCCCTGTGCGGTGTTATGAGTAATAAACGTCACTTTGAGCGGATTCTGAGAACACTTGCGCAGGAGTCGATGAGAGAGATTTGGTGCAAGTGATAAGCTAGAGCGGGGGGGAAGTATTTGAAAATGAATTTCCACACAATCGATAATATTACTAGTAAATAGGTAAATGTTAGGGAATGTCATTCCTTAGAAGCAGGGAGAAGAAAGGATCAAACGCGTAGCGCCTGATTAGGATGAAATGATAGTTAGGGCAAAACGAAGTTTCGTTGCTTATGATATTTACCATCCGACTTGATATTTTCGTACCAACCGGTAATATTTTCTATCTCACTTAATATTATCCTAACAACCTGTAATATTTTCCATCTAATTTGATATTTTCGTACCAACCTGTAATATTTTCCATCTAATTTGACATTTTCGTACCAGCTTGTAATATTTCCATTCTAATTTTATATTTTCGTACCAATCTGTAACATTTTCCATCTGACTTGATAGTTTTGTACCAACTAATATTTTCTATCCAACTTGATATTTTCGTACCAACCTGTGATATTTTCCATCCGACTTGATATTTTCGTATCAACCTGTAATATTTTCCATCTAACTTGATATTTAGGTTTTTTTCATTAGGTTTTATTTATAGTAAGGTACTTCCATAGAGCAGTGGTGGCCCAGTGGCAACGGCCGCGGCTTACGAGATGTAGGTCGTAGGTACGAACCCAGACAGGCGCTTTACTTTGTGTGAATTAGTTCGTCACCACTGCTCTCAAAATAGTGAAGGAAAACATCGTGAGGAAACCGGCATGTCCTAGAACCAAAAATTCTAAAACATGTGACATCTACCAGCCCACACTGAGCCCGCGTGGTAGATTGCGGCCCGCTCCCTCTCGCAGAGAGAAGGCCTGTGTCCCAGCAGTGGGAACATAATAGGCTGATTATGCTTATGCTACATCCATAAAACATAACTCACTATGCTCATCATCATCATTTCAGCCGAAGGACGTCCACTTGCTGGACATAGGCCTCCCCCAAGCTCCGCCACTTCGACCGGTTCTGTGCTTCCCGCATCCAGCGGACTCCTGCGGCCCTCACAAGGTCATCGGTCCACCTTGTGGGAGGCCTTCCAACTTTACGTCTTCCGGTGCGCGGTCGCCACTCCAGAACTTTTCGACCCCATCGGCCATCTGTTCTGCGTGCAATGTGCCCTGCCCACTGCCACTTAAGTTTGGCAATTCTTCGGGCTATGTCGGTTACCTTGGTACTCCTGCGGATCTCCTCATTCCTGATTCGATCACGCAGGGAAACTCCAAGCATAGCCCTCTCCATTGCCCTTTGGGTGACTTTAAGCCTTCTTATGAGGCCCATTGTGAGCGACCACGTTTCGGTTCCATATGTCATCACTGGCAACACACACTGATCGAAGACTTTCGTCTTGAGACACTGCGGTATGTGGGACGAGAAGATATTGCGAAGCTTCCCGAACGCTGCCCAACCGAGTCGGATTCGACGATTGACTCACTAAGCTATTGAATCAATATTTACATAATTTAAAAACTACCGGTCTTAAAATAATAATACGTACAAGTACCTATATAAAAAAGATAATAATCATAGGGCATCAGAAAGTTCGTCCGCGTCGTTGTCAACGGAAAAAGTGCCCAAAACGCTGGCAGCATTGCCACGTTGTATGGCAATATTGATATTTTCGTACCAACCTGTAATATTTTCCATCCAACTTGGTATTGTTGTACCAATCTGACCTGTATTTTCCATCTGACTAACTTGCAACTTTCGCGCAGATCCTAACCCTAACTTTCCGGGACTCTGTTTAACTTTATAAAAAGGAACCAAAAGAAGTGCTTAAGGGTAGATGTGTCTTTTATTTTTAGATATCTCGAAAGGTTACCTACTCAATTATATTTGGCGTAGTTTAACATGCGCATGACACCACGTCTTGTTTCCCCGAAGTATTGGAAACTTATGGTACACCCACATTTTACCAATTATTTTCAAATGCCCTGGGTCACATAGCATATAATAGGAGGAAAGCCAATTGCCATCAACCAGACACAAATCTAAACTGCAAGCTGCTACCGAGAAATCCCAGATGAGAAACCCAATAAACACTTCTCCCGACCTGGGAGTCAACCCAGGTGGTTTAAAATAATAATGTTTACTGAAATACGACATTTGCAGGGGTATAATGCACGAGCTGATAATTACTTGAAGCAGGTTACACTCATTATGCATACTCTACAAGAGAAGTAGGCAGGTTGGGCATAGTTACTTATCAATCTGATCTGAAGAGTTTATTTGTTTGAACGCGCTAATCTATAAAACTACCAGTTGGATTTGAAAATAGTTTTTTTGCATTTGATATACCAATTTTTGAGGAAGTTTATAAGTTATTTTAAATTAGAACAAACTACGACTTAGGTATCGAGCAAAAATAATTAAAAAAAAACAGAAAGAAAGCTAAGTGAAAACGAAGTAATAGTTGCCCATTCCTCCGTCTGTCACATGGCTATTCTAGTCTTTTGAACGTAATAAGTTGACACTAGACATTATCAATGAGTGCGGGTTACTAGGTGTGTCATATCTTCGATTTTTTTGGCTCTAGGACATGCCAGTTTCCTCACGATGTATTCTTTCGCCGTTTTAAGGTGAACCTAGTCCACATTTTTTCCATACAAACTTCGGGAGTGTTTTACTCCACTGTCTGACATGGCACATCCTGAGTAAAATATGATATCGTTTTGTCTCATTATTATTATTGTCTGTACGGAAACAGAATACTAAAATAAAAACCCATTAAAAAGTTAGGAGCCAACACAGATTCGTTTTTCTTGCTAATTTTACTTAAGTTTGGGCGTGTTTAAGTAATAAAAGAAGTGTAAAATCTCCAAAACCAAGTCGGTACCGACAAAGTTCAGTTATCGAAAAGTTCAATAAACTTTATTGGTCATTGATTTATGCATTGGATTTTTCATAAAATTCGATCTTCCAAAAGACTTTTCTTAATTTTTCCGCGATTTTTTTACGATAAATGATCCTGCATCTCACTCAATAACGTTGTGCGTGTAGACTAGCGTCTAACTACTTATCACTGATACTATCTCTGTCGGACAAGAAGCCTGGTGAGACAACGTCATCTTTCGCCAGGCCTACCAGTGAGTTCGAGCCCGCGACTAGGTACCCCTTAAGGCAGTGGTGATGAAATAATCTACGTACCTACACTCGTAAGTCGTGACCGTCACCATTGGGTCACCCCTGTCCTCGTACTGCATAGGTTCTGATATTACTAAGATTCCATTTTAAACTTACTAGCCCAAAAACCATAGAAGAGAATAGAATATGTTGATATCTATCTATACAATCGAGGTATAAGGTCTCTTGCTCCATATGTTCTAAGTTGAGCTGCATGATTACTGACAAATGCGTGCACTGACAGGACAGGTCCACTTAATCTGTGTGGTTCTTTCCTCAAAACACCATATTAGACACCAATCTACATGGTCCTCAAATGATATGACTACGATTATTTCTGTTTTTTTTTTAAATACATATACACATTGACATTGATGAATTTTATTTAAACAAGGACATGAATATTTACATTGTAAAGTATTATATTGCTTTAATTATTGTGAATGTCATGACTGTGTGGGTGTTTTATTTTTGTTTGGTTTCTTTTTCTTCTAATTTAGTTTTAATCATGGTCTGGCAGTTTGGACTAATTTATGCGGCCTACCTAAATATCCTTTCTTTGGTATTGTTCGTCAAATCGTTGAGCTCATCAAGTTCTGAGTTGAGCTGCATGATTACTGATAAATGTGTGCACTGATTGGACAGGTCCACTCAATCTGTGTGGTTCTTTCCTCAAAAGACCATTTCAGACACCAATCTATATGGTCTTCACATGATCTGACCAAAATTATGTCTGGACTTTAAAAGAGACTGTGATGACCTCTGAGTTTGTTTCGGTCTTTCTTCTCAGAGTAGTCAGATAGAAAACGCCGGCCTCATCTAGTTTAAAAAAATATGATTGACGTGTAAAAGTGTTTGTACAGACGCCAGCACATCAACCTACCCGAAACTGTCAAATTTTCCCAATCGACTTTAAACCTTATACTTTAGTGATTAAGTTGAAAATCTATTAAAGAATATTGACTGATTGTAGTAGGTTGATGTGCCTGTACAAACCTACTTACAGAATTAAAATCATTTATCATTTTACAGAACACCGCGGAAATAAATGTTAGTATTCCCTGCACCAAACGCTTTCGCGAAAGTGAAAAGCACTTACACAGCATCCATATCTAGACTGAGGCTTTACGAACTGCGACTAACGATCAGTCGTTAAACTAATAACGATCGCTTCTGTAGGGATTTCTGACCAAGACGTGATTCTTCAGAGGAAAGTATCTTGTGTTTTTATTTTCGGTACTTAAAGTAAAACTTCCAAAAAAAAAAAAAATACAAAGTGACAAATAAATTTAATTTTGGAAGTCGGTGTCAAAAAACGTAACTAAATACAAAACCAAAGACACACTCTTCCGAAATTAAAGTGCTTTTCACATGCAAACTGAAAACTTACTTTGTGTTTATATTGGATGTCGGTTGTTTTTTTTGTAAAAAAGTTATTTTTGAAGTATTACTTTAGCCACAAAAAACCATCTAACATCATTATGTTATGAGGGACACCAGAAGGCCAATTCTCATAATTATAAACGTTCACAATCTAGTCGAAGTCTCATCTCAGCGACAATCAAATGTCAAAAACTTGTTAAAAATGTATGGAAACTAGAGGTATTTTTGACAATTGAGACTGAGATCAGACAGTGAACGTTCTTAAAATTATGAGAATTGGCCCTCAGGGATGTTTAACGACTGATCGTTAAACATCTATATTGTGGCTAAAGTAAAACTTCAAAAATAACTTTTTTACAAAAAAAAACAACCGACATCCAATAAAAACACAACTGTGGCAACTTTAAAAAACATCTAGGTACACAGTGTATTATGTTAAGAGATGTCCCTCTTAACATAATACACTGTGCACCTTGATGTTTTTTAGTATGTCTACTTTACAGGAGTGTAGTACTCATGAAAATAAAAAACTTTTACAATGGGACCAACACTGAAATCGCGAAAATAAAACCAGTCGCTCTATACATACATTTATGTTCGCATTTTTATTTTGTCCACCTCAAATTAAAAGTTGTATATTTTCATGAGCACCACACCCTCTTAAAGTATGTCCCTCGTTTAACCTAACACACTGTATAAAGTGCCAAATATGTAAGTTTCTGGAGTCGGTGGCTTTGGTTGTTTTGATTCATTTTTCAAAATCATTTTCCTAAAAAAAGATGATGAAGAAAATGATTTTAAATGATGTTTCATTGGGAAACCGACATAACCTTGAATTAAAAAGCATGTGATAGTCTACCGCGCAGGGCCCACCTGACAGATTAAATATAGTTCAAGCCCACTCTCTCTCACAGAGAGCAGCACCCTAATTGCATAACGCACGATTAATCATAATCTGAATCATTTTGAAACAGATTGTTATTACATTGCTTCATATGTTCGATAAATGTGTCTGTTCAGCAACGTAAATAATGCAATGAATATTGTTGAACTGTCAAAATGAAACAGATTATGATTGATCGTGTGTTACGCAATTAGGGTGCTGGCCTGAGTGAGCCCCAGCAGTTGGAACATTATTATAGGCTGATTATGTTTTAGTTGAAACCTATAACAATTTTTAAGATTTGGCAAGTCTGACATCATCAGGCCATTGTCCCCAACATGCACTCGGCATCAATTTAACTAAAGATGCATAGCCAACGTGTATTGTACCAGGAATGCAGACCACGTAGGGTCTAGACGATTCGTTGTATGCTAATAGAACATTGTCATGCGAATTTCGGCAATCTATTCTTATTCGTTGCGTTGGGTTTGGTCTTAAGGGGTGGTATCGAAATGATGGCATAAGACAGGCATACTACCATACCTAATTCAAGCTATATTATCCCGCGTCGAGATCGAAAAAAACACCTTTAGAAACTTTCTCCATGCAAAAATTCATTGTGCCAACTGTCATGGCGATCGGCAATGTGATACTTTTTATACAGGTAGTACGTCCCGTAGGATTGTTTTCGATCTTGCGGACGAAGCCGCGGGCAAAAACTACACCCTAATTGCGTCACCCACTATCGATCAGATTCTAATAATTTTGGATGCTCAAAAAATTCGTCTGCTCAACAACGTAACTAATGTAATAAATGTTGTTATTATTATATTAAGGTGAACCTAGTCCACATTTTTTTGCATACAAACTTCGGGAGTGTTTTACTCCGCTGTCTGACATGGCACATCCAGAGTAAAATATGTTACGTTTTGTCTCATTATTAATATTGTCTGTACGGAAACAGAATACTAAAATAAAAACCCATTAAAAAGTTAGGAGCCAACAGAGATTCGTTTTTCTTGCTAATTTTACTTAACTTTGGGCGTGTTTAAGTAATAAAAGAAGTGTAAAATCTCCAAAACCAAGTCGGTACCGACAAAGTTCAGTTATCGAAAAATTCAATAAACTTTATTGGTCATTGATTTATGCATTGGCTTTTTCATAAAACCCGATCTTCCATAGGACTTTTCTTGATGTTTTCGCGAATTTTAAACTATAAATGATCCTGCATCTCACTCAATAACGTTGTGCGTGTAGAGTAGCGTCTAACTGCTCATCACTGATACTATCTCTGTCGGACACGAAGCCTGGTGAGACAGCGTGATTTTTAGCCGGGCCCACCAGTGAGTTCGAGCCCGCGACTAGTTCCCCTAAGTATCAAAATCAAGGCGGTAAGGCATCTGCCTTACGCATAACGGGCTTCGCGGAAACGGGAACCGGATCTGTAGTGGTTGTTCCCGTTTCCGCGAAGCCCGTTATGACCTAAATCTGTCACTTTGTAGTTGGGACTGAAAACTAAAAACTTATGCCCCATTTATTATAGCTTTAAAAAAAGAGGCTCGTAGAAGCAGGAGTGCAAAACATTTTATTTCAATGTTAAGTTCTAACTTTTATAGGTAGATTTAAGACAGTACTAAATACTGAGATAAACGAAGTAAAAGTAATTTTACAAACCTACAACATAACGAATGAATGAAACAAAGAATCATATGATGATTTAAATCTAATTAAAATTATAAGGAAATAAAAGTTTTTTTTTTTACAATACTTTATTATTCGTTGGTAAAACTTCGTCGTCATCAGCTAATTTAGTTACTCGGTGTTGTTCACTCCTGCTTCTTTTAGGTTTTTAGCATTGACACTTTAATTTTTTCGACATTAATCGTAACTGCAGCACGTTTAATGTAATTTTGTTACGAAGTGTGCATTAAAAAAAACCTTTTTTAACTTCTGTTTATTGCTATTGTAAATGGAGTATAGGTACTGAACTAAAATGTTCCTCTTACTTATTTAGATTCCTGGTGGGCCATCTTGATTCTACTTCTTCAAGTAGAATGATCACCGTGACTTAATGTGCCTAACTAGGTATTTTTTGTCGTAGGTTCGACCCTCGACTGGCACTTTACTTTGGGTAAATAATTTCATCTCCACTGCTCTCTAGACGGTGAAGGAAAACATCGTGAGGCAACCGGCATGTCATAGAACCATACATCCGAAGACATTATGACATCTGCCAAATCACAATGGGCCCGCGTTGCGCGTAGTGGATTACAGCCATCTCCCTCTCATTGAGAGGAGAACTGTGTCCCAACAGTGGGAATATTATAGGCTATTTATGTTATGAAGGTATTGTTTTTGGGCACGCCACGATAGCGGCGGTAAGTCCCCTTTTTGAAGAGTGGCTTGAGAGTCGGCATGGCGTCCTCACCTGCCGCCTGACGCCACGGTTGTTTCGGGAGGTTCCTGTTTCGCATAAGGTGGGAGGAAACGCCCGGGTGTTTCCATTGCGAAGATCGCCCTGAGGACACGGTGGAGCATACGGTGGCGGTCTGCCCGGCTTGGGCGGAGCACCGCCGTGTCCTCGTGGAGGCGATCGGTGGCGGCGATCTCTCGCGTCCGGCCCTGGTGCAGGCCATGGTACGGAGCGAGAGTGAATGGTTAGCCGTCACCTCCTTCTGCAAAGCAGTTATGCTTGCGAAGAGGGAGGCGGCGCACGTTAGGGAGGGGCAGTATATGCGCCCTCACGGCCGTAGTCGCCGCGGGAGACGCCCTGGGCGTCGGGAATCCCAGGCTGATTCCCGGCCACCATAGGCGTGGGCTTGCGGACGGCGAGTAATGGGTAGCTCGCAGTCCGGTAAGGACCAAGCCCGGGTCGACGGCGCGTTGTGTTCCACGCGCGCCTCAAAGAGATGTCAGCACCAAATGGTGGGGTCCGCAAGGGCCGATGCCTGCCAGGGGTGCGGGTTGTTCGAAAGAGATACCGCGGCCCCTGGCACACAGGCAACTGAGGGAACACGGGTGGGTTTTAGTCGGTAAAAGTCTGACACGCCCTCCCGCTCCACCCAGAGCGGGAGAAGTTATTTGATGATTTCCCACCCAAAAAAAAAAGGTATTGTTTTAACATACCTACGTAAGTATGAATAAATTTGACATAAAGACACGCGGCTCTTTGTTGTATTGTTCGATGTTGGAAGCCATTGTACCATAATAATGGTAGCCGATAGCATCTCTACTAGTTTTGGGTACAAAGTTGATGTCGTATTCTGTTAATTTTCATTGTTTTATATCACTGTTCTTTCCCGAGGACTCGCGGGGTAATCGCGTAAAACACTAACAGTTGCAATGTCTATTTTGTCAATTTAACAACATTCATTGCGTTTTTACGTTGTCGACCAGACTAATTTCTCAACCCTATAAAGGATTGGGAATTTCTTTCAAAATTGTTCGGATTGTAAAAGAAAGTGTGTTTTCAATTAGCAGGTTTCTTGTTTGGCTGTCCCTGTCCATGTAATTTTGGCTATTATGTCAGTGAGGAGAGCAGTGTCCGCCCAGTGGTAACTGAGATGTAGGTCGTAAGTTCGAACTCAGATAGGCGGTTTACTTAGTGTAAGTTATTTCATCACCACTGCTCTCAGAACGGTGAAGGAAAACATCGTGAGGAAACCGGCATGTCCTAGAACCAAAAATTCTAAGATATGTGACATCTACCAACCCGCACTGGGTTCGCGTGGTGGATTACGGCCCACTCCCTTTCACAAAGTGGAGGCCTGTGTCCCAGCAGTGAGACGATATAAGCTGATCATGATGTCTGCCCAAGTGATGTGATACTAGTTTTGCCAAATTTGTCAGCACTTGATCCCCCGACCCACGCCGTCGAATCGCATCGCCTTTCGTGTTATTACTACGTTTACGATGAGCTTCTTACTTTTTGGTCGATTTCAAACAGTCCTATCATGATGTTTAGTAGTCTTCCTCAAGATTTGGACTATCAAATGCAAAAAAAAAACTCAAATCCGCCGTGTCCGTTTAAAAAAATATATCTACTAAGATTTTGTAAAAGTTGATTCCTAAAACCATAAATTTGTCAAAGTTATGGTTCAAAAGTTATAAGAGATTGAACGTGGCCGCGCCATTGAAACGCAAAGAACCGCGCGGCCACGGAGATCCTTTAAACTAAACGTTGCAGAGACCTGAAATTTAGGTAAATAACAGATTGAATTTCTGGTAAATTTGGTTTATATTTTAGGAGCTGTAAGACTAAAAATACATGGCCGCGCCACTGAAACGGTGAAAAACACGTTATCGCCGATATGTCGCTGAAAAAGCTTCGCAGAGATCCGAAGTTTTTTGTAAAACCTAGATTTGAATTTGTCAAATACTTTTAAAAATACACAAAAAAAATCCTAGGTTTATATTTCAGGACCTTTAGTACGGTATCGCAATACGTGGCCGCGCCATTGAAACGGACACAAATCCGCCTGGTTGTTCCACAGATTAGCGCGTTCAAACCAGGGACCGTACAACCTTTTGATCGGGTAACTCGTACCTACATGGGGTAACTCATAACGCAGTGTTACCCTTTGTTCGAGTTACATCCTCGAAACCTTTGAACCACGTGAAGGGGTTAACCCCTTCAATATCTTAAGTTTTGAACGAGTTACCTTCACGAAAAGCATTCGTGTTACCTTGAATTACCCAATCAACTTGAGCTGCATGTTTATACTTGTACCCGAGCGGCGGAGGCGCCTCATTGCCTAAATATTTAATTTAGTTAGTACGAATTTGACAACAAGTGACGACAGAAAAGCGATAGTCCAGTAAAAATAGACATTCACCCTTGCATAAATACACGGTGGAGCACACGGTTGAGGTCTGCCCGGCTTGGGCGGAGCACCGCCATGTCCTCATGGAGGCGATCAGCGGCGGAGATCTCTCGCGTCCAGCCCTGGTCCAGGCCATGGTACGGAGCGAGAGTGCATGGGTAGCCGTCACCTCCTTCTGCGAAGCAGTATTGCTCGCGAAGAGGGAGGCGGCGCACGTGAGGGAGAGGCAGTATATGCGCTCTCAGGGCCCTAGCCTCCGCAGGAGACGCCCTGGGCGTCGGGAATCCCAGGCTGATTCCCGGCCACCTTAGGCGTGGGCTTGAGCACGGCGAGTAATGGGTAGCTCGCTGTCCGGTAAGGGCCAAGCCCGGGTCGACGGCGCGTTTTTTAATGTATGTTCGGGCATAACTCCGTCATATAAAGACGGACTGGCAATTTTTTTTTTGTTCAAAAAGTTAACTTCGAAATGGTCGCATTTAAATTTCATATAGATCTGATGATGAGTTTCGGAGACTGACAACGGAAGTCTTCAAAAAATGACAGAAAATCAACCGCGATTGCTACGCTATTGCATAATTATTAAAAAAAAAATACCCCAAGGATGGTGAAATTTCGATTTGGTGTGTGGTAGGTACCATTGCTAAATAGTGAAAAATATAAACGTTTTCCAAAAAAACAGTCGGTGACATTTGATATGTATTAATTTTTTTTTGTCATCGCTTCTCGAAATTAAAGTAATTTTTTACTTTGTAGTGTTTATCCGGAAGTCGGTTGTTTTTTTTTTGGAAAAAGTATTTATTTGAAGTCAATTAAAAAACGTGTTGCGCCGACCCAAAGTAACATGGGATGATATGATGATGAGTTTGAATTTTCCACGTCATGACTTCTTAGGCTAGGTAATTGTAAACTTTTCAACTAAAAAAGGCTTCTCCTTAACAAAAGCTAAATCTGAACGATGCATAAAAAATGGTATGCCTAATGTTCTAGACTACCTATTGTCTATGTCTAGGATACCTTTTAAGAAGTCAGTGCTGCAATGGTGACGAAATCAGACAAACATTGAATAATGTCTGCGTCTACGGCTCTCTGCATAATTATCTAGCCTATAAGTTTATTAGGCAGACTGGAAAATAGGCAAAGTCGATGAAGTAGGAAAATTGACGTATATTATATATATCCTTTATTGGTTAACTTACATAACTTTTACAATATACTTTTTTACCCATTTTGGTATGGTAATTTTATTCTGGGTGCATCGTTTTCACACATAATCATATAATGAATGTAAATATTGTACTTGAAACATTTTAAAAGAGTAACGGTGGAGTTTCTTGCCCATTCTTCTCCATACGAAACTACATTTTGGAAGGGGCGACTAGAATCAATTCTATTTTAATGTAAATGTTGACGTTCAAAAGTGCCTTTTAAGTGCCTATTTGAAATAAATGCTTTGACTTTGACTTTGATAAAACACAACTAACTATTTACGGCACAACTATTTTCTTAAGGGCCTACGTCCCGTTTGGTAGCGAAACAAGGTCACTTTATGAACCGTACTGCTCATTAACGGCTTGTCTTGAAGATTTGAAAAATATATGATTTTGCTATAGATTCATATAGATAATTTTGCCCGAAGTACTTTTTTTGTATGGTTAATACTTTTGCTGTAAAAAATATTTTCCAACACGCAATATTTTGGCTTCTATTCCATACTCCTACTAAACGGCTTCGTTATTTGGAAAAAAAATACACTGAAAAATAGATAGTTAGAGGTAACACAGAATCGCCGAAGCACAATTGTAAATTAATCAAAGGAATATCCCCATTTTGAGATAAAGGCTCAGAGGTGCCCTGCGCAGGCACGGGCGGCAGTCGTGCTTTAGCATACAAACGGGAGATGAGGATACTATGGGCCTTAATGTCCCTCGGGAATCTTTGCATTATTATCACTTTAGCAGTTTTCCTTCCATTTTTAAAATAAATTACATTAAGTTAAAAGAGTATTAACTACCTACTCTATGTACTTCCAAGTCGATTGAGAGCGTCCAGTCTGCACCAAATGCATAGGGTAACTAATAGAAATCCGACGACTGACGAAACACTTACCTTTCTATCAAAACCATGAGCAACATAACCATTTGATGAAAAATTTAAACTTTGATTATATACAAAAAAAAAACAAACGAATGATTAACAATAATTTATTTCTACACTTTCGACTGGTTTTAAATTTAAAACACACCACTATTTTATTTTATATCACTTGTTGCATTATCACCAATAGGTATCCTTACCCTATATTCTTCGATGGCCAGGAAACCTATCAAAAGGCTCTTGTTCCCAAGGATACCTGGCCAGCGGCAATAGTGATACCCTTGGCACTTCATAATCAGGTCCTGGCAGGCTGAGATCCCTTGCAATACGGGTTTTATATCCTGGAAGAGTCCTCCACGTATTCCTTGTTCTGGAAGGACGGCGTCCAGTTCGGCGGAAAACCTCAGGAGTTCTCAAACTTCGAGCAGTTCTTGTATTAGGGTTGAACTTGACATCATCAATTACTGATGGCAGAAACGGATGATCTGCAGTTGATGGCGCCTTTGGGATATCACCTTCGTACAAGTATGGAGGTGGGTCGTAAATACCCCGACGAGGTCTTTGGTGTTCCAAAGAAAATGGCAGCTTCTTCGGTAATGGAGGTTGGTAAGTGGGTCGCTGGACGAAGTTACAAGTTGATAATTCAATTACAAACACTGCTAACACAGCTAATATTAATGTAGGTTTCCACATCTTGAAAGACTTTTCTTAGAGTGGTGTGTAACTTGCATTAAATCGAGTATTTATATAGTGTCGTGCTAAGGTAATTTACCTTATGGAATGGGTTTGTGTAGAAAAACGGAATTACCTGTCTATCTTGTTTGTGTTTCTGCTTTCCGCGTATGTGTCATGTTTTTTATGATGACTTGTAAGAAAACGACATGACATTTCCGATTGTAAGAATGTTTTTTAATTAATTTTCCGGGATGTAGTTATGTAATTCCAGTTTTTTTCGATGTATCTATACTACATTAGAAATTAGATTACACTTTTAAATAAACCTTTTTAACAGTCCGTTCAACCGATTTTGACTTCTATTCCGTAGGCATAAGGATGGCATTAAAAGCATAAAGTGGTTACAATACCAACTGTTTACTGCAGGTGCCATTTATCATCTTACCAACGCAATAGAGTTCAAAATCAGTTGAACAGACTTTAAAAAAGGTTTATTTAAATGTATAATCTTATTTTAGCTAGCTCTGCATAAAAGTCGCTAAACTATAATATTAAAAAAAACACTGTGTCTTTCGATTATTCAAACAATGGGTATTAGGGAATATTTATAATTTGAAAAACTTATATATTTTTTAATAGTTTAATTAAAATTAAAATAATGACTAGAGGTTTCATACAACAGAACTGCAACGTTTATTTAATTAAGATTATCTTACAATTAAACTAACAATAGTTAAATTAACTACAGTTAATTATTACCTACAGTTAATTATTACCTAATAATAAAATAATTATCATTATGATATCATTAAATTCTAAAGTATTAATTAGAACTTAGTTCATACGTATTGCTAAGGCAATCAACTAGGATACCGGGGTTTGTAACAAAGTAGTTATAGGCTTAATATCGGGTAATTTCTATGTCCTAGCAGATCGCGTTTTGCAAATAATACACTGGTTTTACACTATCATAAAACGGTGAATAATTTCAAAAATTTAAGGTCAAATTTTAATAAACCAACTCTGAACCATGAAAAGAATCCTGCCAGAGGTGCTGGTTGTTCGGAAGAGACACCATGGTCCCTGGCACACAGGCAACTGAAGGAACACGGGTGGGTTTTAGTCAGTAAAAGACTGACACGCCCAGAGCGGTCGAAGTTAGGTATTATTTTGAAGATTTCCCACCCACCAAAAAAAAAAAAACATGAAAAGAATCAGCTGCTCCATACAGTGGCCGATCCAGGGGTCTAAGGGGGTCAAGCCCCATCCAAAAGCAACTGACATCTTCCGTGAAAAATCTTAAAGGGAACTAGATATTATTCTAATTAAACTTTTTAGCAAGTATTATGGTATAATTTTACTGTCATCAACAGAGATCGGATATTGGGATGCATATTCACCCAAAGTTGAGATGTTGGCTAACATGGAATGCGCTTTTGTATCGAAAAAGTCTTAATTTAGGTAAGTAATTTTTTTTTACTTTTTGTTTTAACTAATACAAACCACCCCTCCTCCAGTACATACACATATTTGTATCGGGTTAAACATTAATTTTAAATAAATTAATACACATCTGAATAGTTATGCAATCCAAGAAACCCGGGGTTTTTAATAAATATTACAAATAATTTATAAAGCCGCTTCCATACTTTCATAGCTAAAAATTATCTTTAGGTAAAAATGCATCCAAATATCCGATCTCTGGTCATCAACTATCCATCGAAATTTAAATTTTGTTTGCTTTTTAATGTTCACTTAGCTAAAAACCTACTCTCAGCGGGATCAAGGTCCTCCCAAACGACAATCCTGGATCCGCCGCTGGCTTCATACAAAAGTGCAATACGAACAAGATAAAACTCTATGAACATCTGTTTTATTTTCATATTTCGGAGTTGGGTTCGTTGTACAAGTAAGCTATTCATAAGCATGAGTACCTATGACCTGTAAAAGTTTGTCAAGTACCTATTCAGTTTGTATGTTATACATAAAGTACCTAGTTAAAGTACATAATTTAAGATTTGAAACTACCTCCAAATACGACTAAATCTCAATCACAAGAAAGTAGACCAATAAACCACATTGAGTATAAAAAAAGAGAATGGGAAGAAGAAGCGAGAGAACCGATCGATGTATACTGCTGTCTCCCTCCCGTTGCAGAATGTTTCGTATTGAGGGATGGAAGCTGATGTGCTGGCCCGAGTGTCCACTGTTGTCGGGAATATGTGCTGGAAAGACAAAAACATGAATGTAACAATTTTAAGGCTTTCCTGGTACTGTGGCAGAAGGCGATTATAGGCTTCAGTGCTACAGTCCTGGGTTTCAATGCCCGCACGCAATTTTTTTTTATGGCAGTCTACAGATAGAGCATGAAGCAGTAGTTGCCCAGAGTCCACGATTTAAGCGCTTTACTTAGTGTAAATTATTTCATCACCACTGGTCTCAAAACGGTGAAGGAAATCTTCTTGAGGAAACCGGCGTGTCCTAGAACCAAATATTCGAAGACACGTGACATCTACCAACCCGCACTGGGCCCACGTGGTGGATTACGGCCCACTACCCTCTAACGGAGAGGCCTGTGTCCCAGCAGTGGGAATATTATAGGCAGATTATGATTTTAGAACAGATAGGGCGTGCGCAGTTATGTTGCTACGCATTTGCTAAATTGCGCTTAGCCGAGATCGATCAACAATCAACTCAGCCTAATTGCAGTCCACTGCTGGACATAGGACTCTCCCAGGCTACGCCACCGCATCCAGACAAGTCTTGGTGGCCTTGGTGGCAGAAAGCTTACGAAAAGTTTTTTTTTTATATTTTGGCGGCAACTACATCGCCACAAGTGAAGATCACGCAAAATTGTGCATCGCGCAAGCAGAGTTTACCGCGCAACTAAGGTAAATACAACGTGTGGCCCACCAGACACTACACCCGTCTAGTCGGAAGATCCTCCCTTTTCTATGTAGGATGAGTGTGTTCCTCATACCTCAAAAAGTCAAAGTCAAATATTTTTTTCAAAAAGGCACACATATAAGGCACTTTTGACATCAAAATTCGTTACGAAGAATAACGTGGTCACACAGCAGACACCGAAATGGCAAGAACCAGTAAAGTTCCGGTACACAAACTGTACTTTTGGTACCAGTTCCAAGCCCTGAAAGCGACTCGACCTTTAGATCAAAAAAAATCGCCCGTCATCATCAGAATAGTCCGCTTAGTTGGAATAAATTCAATCTTCTAGCAAGTTAGCGAAAAGCCACACAGCATAAACTAACAAAGTAAACCTTGAAAGCATCCAAATCCCTGGAGAGGTCCTCATCAGAGTATCCTTTCATAGCCTTAGTGGCTACAGGACCCATGTAGTTGTTGACCACGGCGAACTCGAAGAGTGAGAGGAACACGAAGACAGAACAAGAAGACATCCAGACGTCGATGGCTTTTACGTAGGAGACCGGTGGTAGGCTTTGTTGAGATTGCGTATTCTGGGTTGCTGTGGATAGAAGGATATTTGGTTTATTTATTAGGCAACTAGCTGTGCCCGCGACTTCGTTCGCGTGGATGTCGTAAAACAGCATTGTGCCACTTATACACAATGTACCACCCCCTTCAGGGAGAATTTTTCGACCCGATCTGGTGGTTTTTTCTAGTAAAAAGCTCCACAACACTTGTGTTTTTTAGGTAAACGCTTCTCTATAATATACTATGTTAGCGGTGGAACCACCTGGAGCGTGCACAAAAATGTTGCTAGGGTTGCTCACACGCGAAAGTGCTACATAAAGTTGCCGTGGGAAAAGCAACCAATGCTTAGGTCCACCCCCGCAATGGACAGTGTTTGGCCCTGAGCTTTGTTAATGGTCATGGCGTGACATAGGCTGACGGGGAATTGTACACGTTTAAAACTAAATGGGAAATTGTTGGGAATGAGCGGAATTCTGGGAATCTGGGAATAAAAACAACATCACCAGTGCCACAACCTGTTAAGATTTCTGCTTCGATGACGTTGTGTAGGAGATTGGTGACTATGAGCCGAGTGCCGTTGCAAAGTTTGGGAGGACTTAAATTTCTAAGAAGAATGATTGGCACTCCGACTTTAAAAAAAAAATTGTGTGCTGGAAGACCTATTAAGGGAAATAGGGAATCTTAGAACTCTACAGGATAGTGTGTGGCATCTTCTTCTTCCGTAACCGTATTAACCGAAGTATATTGCTTACTTTCCCCAGAAACATGTGCCAATATTTGTGCGTTTATTGCTGCCGCTTGATCGTTGCGGGGGGTCAAAATAGCTCGTTGGCACAGCCAAGCAGCAGCGTGGTTACCCATATCAGTAGGATTTCCATACACAGAAGAAATGAATACCAGCCGTGAACCAACGTTGCAACATAGGTTCTCTACCAAAACTACTTTACTATCTTGTGTGGTGGGAAATGTGCCGTCACCTTATCAATACACAGACAGACAATCCATGCGATAGTATAGTAGTCAAGAATCACCCAATTATCCTCAAAACAAAAGTAATACATGAGCGAGGTCATTCTTCGGTGGAAAATCTTAACACCGCGAGTCAGAAAGTGACCTTAAAAGAACAACGCCATCTATCGAGCACGAAGTCATACTGTCAAACTATTACGCATGGGAAAACGTTAGAACAAACGGTTTGTAAGCTATGTCTATGTACTACATAAAAAATATAGAAATAATTAAAAGAATAAATATTTTTTTTAAAGGAATTGACATTTCATTTCAAGTTAAATTAATTAATTTTGAATGATGGGTGACGCCATCTAAAGCACTACAACTAAACTAATTGACAACGCATTTTGAAAATTATTATTAGCCTAACTTTTGATTGGGTCATTGGGTGTGATTATTCTAACCACATAATCTATTCGCAATATATAAGCGCGCTTTATTTTAAGTATGCGCGCGAGGGGTTATTAGTACATATTACATTTGTTAGTACCGTTTCGCGCCAATAGATGTCGTTACGTGTTTCAACATTACGTAATTAAATTCTTCTTGAATACTTTCAATTGATCATATCTTTTGATTGAGCGAAGCGATTGCGATGAAACAAAGACTAAAATATACTCCGAGTTATAAATAATGTTTTAATATAAAAGTTAACCATATTAGTTTCGTTCTTTTGACGTGATACTTGATCTATTCACGCATCTGAACAGAAATCAGGAATACCGACAATGGACATCGGAAACACAGACAAAAATTTCAAAAAGGATTAAAATGGCATATTATGTTGATTATTCTTTACCACCCCAACTAATTTTTTTTTAAATATTTTGAATGTACAGAAACAGTTCGTCTACAGATTTATTATATGTATAGATTGATGAATTTAGAAATTGGTTCGTTTGCCAGCGTCAAAAATATCGGGACGAACAGACTGTTCAAAATGATCTCAACAATGAATAAGAAAATTTAACTTTATCTCAATAGGGTATTTTACTCTATACGAGAAAAAAACTAAAAAAATATAATTGCGATAGCATAGGCAAAATGCAGTCAGACAATGTTAGTTTTAGTTCATGAAACAACAAAATAAATTTTAAAATACAATTGAAAGATTTCAGTTTTTTTAATCTGTGTTTGAACACCATGAAATAGTAGTCGCCATGTTATTTCGTTATACGGCATGTCAACTGAGCAACTTTTTACTTTTATTATTTTCGTAACCAAAGTAACTTTTATTTAAATAATATTTTGCATTCAGGAACAGCAAACCAACGGATATGTAGTAAAATAACTATTTTTTTTTTCATTGTAAACAATTGTCATACAAAATATCAGCGCATTTGTTTTAGCAAACTGACGTCATACCCACAGAGCAATATGGCGTCTACTGCGTCCAGCGTTTTTGTCAAATTACGCGCGAAATATGTAAAATTTAAATGCATTTTTATGGCACTAATCGATTAAATAAAAATGTTGTGTTTGTTTTGGTTGTTTATTAGCACTCTAGAATCTAAATAAGACACTTTACAAAAATGAGTGTAATACCCTATTGCATAAAGTTCGTGTCAAGATGACAGTTGTCGTGTACTGTCTTCATTCTGAAACATTCCTAATGTCGTAGAGTTAATATTTAATTTTCATAGTTGTCTAGATAATTTTGAACAGTCTGTTCGTTCCAATATTATTGACGCTGACTGGCTCACGTTGGATGATGCGCTTATTTAACAAGCGGCATTCAAATTTTCTTAAATTTACAAATATGTTTGCACAAAATTATAATCATTATTCTCTGACGTACTACTACTTATCAGTCTAATCTAGCAGATACCAGCCACCCTGAGAATATATTCGCGATGTGCTGTGATAGAGACGGTTTTTGCAAAGAATATTCATCTCCAAAAACCGTCTCAAGTTCTAACCTTACCTAAAGTGAGCAACGACGTGACTCCCAGCGTGACCCTCGCCGGTATAGCCTCAGGCTTGATCCAGAACGAGATCCAGGACATTACGACGATGAGGGCCGACGGGATGTAGGTGTGGAACAGATGGTAGCCCAGACGGCGACGCAGGTTGAACACCACGGCTAGACAAGTGAAGTTACCTAGGCAGAACATAACGAACGAACAAAACATAATGAATGTACCAGGACCGATTTTGCAATAATCCATCACTGGATGCAGTTTGGCATTTGGAATTTTATGGTATATTTTTAATTATAATTATAATTGTTATTGAAGGGATAAACTGGTTTTAAAGATAATTAAGAGGTGACTTTGATGATTTTTTTGATGCATTAAAGTATGTTTAATTATGTTTTGAGTTCAATCACTGTATGCATAAAAGACTTGAATATATCATATATTTTTTTGCTTTCAAAATTATTTACGGTTAAAGAGATACACTTGTTTAAAAAACCACCTTTTTGACCGTATTCAAGAAATCACCGCCTTAAAAGAGAGGATCCTCCTCTGGGTGTTTTGTCTGGTGGGCAACTGCCCGACGATTGAAGCCGGGACGTTGTTAATAAATGCTAGTTCTCTCAACTCTGCTTGCGCGATGCAGGATTTTTGTGTGACGTTTATGCGTAGTTCGCATAATATGAAGATGTAGATGCCAAAAAAAAACCAGTCTTTAAGCGGTCAAGGAGATTTTAAAATCTTAGAAAAGTCACAAATTTAACTGAATGAAGTGTGAATACTGTATTAATAACTTTGATATTTTAGGTAGTTATATCTTACCAGGCCTCCAAGCACCGCCACTTGGGGTAGTTCCTGTTTGTTCTATGGAACATGTCATCATCGGACAAAATAAGACAAATTTACTTAATTAAGTACGCCCTATCGAATGACATCAAATATAAAGCGAAATAAGATATTGCTATGCGCTAAAAACGTCATTGACGCTTTTGTCCGATGACTTCATGTTCCGTAGAACAAATGGGAACTACAGACTTCGACCGGCTCTGTGCTTTTCGCATCTAGCGGATCCTTGCTGCCTTCACCAGGTTATCGGTCCACCCTTCCAACGCTACTTCTTCCAGACAACTATGTCCAGCAGTGGACGTCTTTCGGCTGAAATGATGATGATAATGAAATCATACCAGTAGAATACTCGATGGTGCAGTCAGAAGTGTAGTTGTTAGAGATGTCAAGCTGCGGCAGTTCGATGTCCGGGTTGACCACCAAAGGGTCTGTCAGGTTCCAGATGAACACAAGGTCGTGAACCGTGTGTGACACTGGAAGTTAGACATTCGATCATCAGTAAAAATCATTCAATTTGACGTCAGCATCCATAATACTGATGCTGACGAGAGCGTAAACCTACGAATAGCATAATCAGCCTTAAATCCCACTGCTGGGACACAGGCCTCCTTTATTCAAGAGGGAGTGGGCTGTAATCAAACACGCGGGCCCAGTGCGGGTTGGTAGATGTCACATGTCTTCGGATTTTTGGTTATTAAGACATGCTGGTTTCTTCACGATGTTTTCCTTCACCGTTTTGAGAGCAGTGGTGATGAAATTATTTACACAAAGTAAGACTGGGTTACCACTCATCTATTCGGACGATACAAAATATTTCATTCAAGCAAAAGTAATTTCCTCCATTGGTTTGGAAAAGGTTGAATGTCCTACTGTCTTCAGTTACTGCTAGTCTGGACATAGACATGCGTATAACATACATAAATCACCAACTTACAGCTTTCAATCATCATAGAACAACTCTGCGTGTCGTGAGGATAGGACTCAAACTTCATAGCGCAGGATAACACCAGCGTCAATCTGAAAAAAAAAATCAAGGTGGGTTAGGTCCGATTTCAAAATCCGAGAAGAGTGGGTTAATACTGTGCTTGAGCTTCTCGTCCTTGAAAAGAAGTTGTCGTCAAGTAGATGATTTTGCACATCCGTCCTGGGGTCAGAGGTTAAATACGATTTGACGGCACGGTTTTTAATTTGATTTGATTTGTTTTTATTTACAAACCGAATAATATTTTGATTTCATGCTTACTTGGACATATAAAGCAGCGTCTTATCATGGTACAACCATAAATAATGGTTTGGGATGCTCATCTCATGAAAGGTGACTTTCTTCGCGTTCTTGAAGAAGCAGTCAGGTCTCCAGATCTTGTTCAACCAGTCTACATCGAGGATTCTGTACTCCTCGTGCATGTTCTCCGGGAGCCGAAGCCGAGGATCTCTCCAGGATTGGGCAAGGAATATGTCGGCTACGTAGGTCTGGAATTCAAAGATGAATGTATGGTACAGGTTAAGCTTTAGAGGGCAGCCAGGTGTATTCGCAGATCGCTGAAATTCCCAGATATTGCGGAGGTGGTTGCAGGTTCACGCTGAATATTAAGTGTAAAGGTAGGTATGTTAATCTGTGTCTGTAACCTAGTAGGTTGTTACTAACCCTGAGGATTCCTGCCAGAAACTTATTTTCTATTTTATAAAACTACGCGCACAGTTCAGCCGCAACGCAATGCATTTTCATGCAAAAAAGCTTGGAGCGGCTCATAGAAAACGTAAGAAAGTAATGAAGGAATATTATTTCGTTGCTCTTCGAGGCGTTTTTAGGGCTTATGGGGCGTTTTGTATTTCTTAAGGATATCTCCTGAAGTCGAAAAATCCGGAGAATGACAGGACCGGAAGGGCCAAAAAGCCGAACATGTCCGAACAAATCCGGTGGTAAACCTGCCCCCGAGGTTAAGAAAGCATAATCAGTCTTATTGTTCCCAATGCTGGGACACAGACCTCCTCTTAGACCGTAGACCGTAATACACCACACGGGCCAAGTGTAGGTTGGTAGAGATGTCACATTTTTTCGATTTTTTTTTGGTTCTTTCTGGACCTGGCCTGTTTCTCAATTTTCCTTCGTCGTTTTGAGAGCAGTGGTGATGAAATAATTTACAGAAAGTAAAGCACCTGTCTTTCTCTCCCTCTGCTTTTGTCATACTTACGTATACAACTCTTAAGTCCTGGCTTTTATAAGTCAACACTTAACAAGTTTAGATGCTTTGAAGTGTGCTCACCATGCTCTCCTCATTGATGGAGTCGAGTGACAGCACAGTGACGTGGAAGTAGACGATAGTCGGCTGCCCCTGCAGCTTGGGGGCTCGGTTCTTGTCGTAGAACTTCGCTCTCTCTGGCAAGATGTCTCGTAATGATAGGCTGGATTCGCCCTTCAGCTCTATCTCTTGGTAGGAGGAGTTTGTTCTGGAAAATATTGATTAGAAATTATTGGAGCTTCGCGTTTTTCACTCGGGTGAAGAAGGCTTTAGAACACTGGAAAACACTACATTTGGGGTTCGTCGCAGAAGGGTAATAAATAGGTCGTTCATTGGTCAACGAAGTTACTCCAGCCAGCTTTCTCATTTAAAGAGTGGGTAGGTACCTATTGCCCATTTTTACTTAAACTATGCAAAAACTAGACTATTTATAGTGCATCCATCCCATAGTGTTCCATCTAGCTGGGAGCATCCCACACTATGCTTCACGATACTCGGTCTACTCATCTGCGTCACCGGTCATCGATCATAGGCGTTAAACTGCTCGATTAGGATAAAACTCTCGAATCATCTCAATCTCTTATCGCTAATCTTCAAGTAGTATGAAGTAAAATCGCTGTTTTCGTCTGTCTGTTTCTCCGCTTACTTCTTCTAAACCACTTGTCACTACAAAACAAAAGCGTGCTGTTGAATTTTCAACTCTCAGCGATCAGTCGAGCGTAGAAATAGCCACAATGGGAAATGTGACAAAGTTAATACTTACAGAAAACTGACAGCAGCTTGAACTCTGCCCGCCTCACTTGTGTTTATCATAGTCATTAGAAAAGTCACTAAAACATTCACTTCCATCTTCATGTTGAACTTTAACAACTCAACAACTTCACTTTAGTCCATTTAAGTACTTACTTATATCAATTTGAGCAACATTTTAAGAATAACATGTTTGTGATTGTCATTAGTTTCTGTGAAGAAGCATTCTTTTAGTACTCGTTCTTCAAGTGATCGTCTGCCTAGCCTTTTCTAAACTATGACGGGGTCAGCTTCCAGTTCAACCGCATCCATTTTTACATACCGACCCCCAAACCACAAACCCAAAAGTTAGACAGCCAGGCATACCAATGGGGATCGTGTTACCCAGCAACTAGGTTGTGGAGGTCAAATAAGCAGCCGCTTCATGTAAAATACTGGTATTCAGCTGTATCTGGTTAGACTGGAAGTAGACCCCAATACACGCAGAACGCAGAACAGATGGCCGATGGGGTCGAAAAGTTCTGGAGTGGCGACCGCGCACCGGAAGGCGTAAAGTTGGAAGGCCTCCCACAAGGTGGACCGATGACCTTATGAGGGCCGCAGGAGTCCGCTGGATGCGGGAAGCACAGAACACGAAATGATGATGATGATGATGAGACCCCAATATATGTAGTTGGGAAAAGAAAGCCTAGGCATTTCAGGTAGGCCGTAGGTAAGGTATAATTGTTTTCGATTTCATACGCTTCCAGGTATCAAAACTGTCCGGCCAGTTTCGGGATCAAACGGAGACCCTATAATAAAACTGCGAGGTAATTAATTGCGTAACACACTAACAGTACGAATGGCTTTTATTTTGGCAGTTCAACTACATTCATTGCATTATTTAAGTTGTTGAGTAGGCAAATTTTTCGAACATAATATGAAGCAATGCATTAGCAATACCTTCAAAATTATCGAGATTTTGATTAATAGTAAGTACAGATTATGTTACGCAGTAGGAGCTTGTGGCTAAGTATTAATAGCAGCACGGGTCGATCGATCAGGTTAAGCTACTCTTGCCGCGGTTGGTCCATGGATGGGTGCCCATTTTTGCATACCAAGACCCTTCTGTGCCTCGGAAAGCACGTTAAGCCGTTGGTCCCGGCTGTCATTTGTGGATATTTGACAGTCGTTAAGGTCGTCCGATTCGAAAGTCTGACAACCAGTCTTACCAATATCACCTAGTAGGTATCTGGGTTGTGGAGGTCAGATGAGCAGTCGCTTCATGTAAAATCCTGATATTCAGCTGCAAACTAAAACTCAAACTCAAAGCATTTATTTCAATTAGACCATTTAAAGGTACTTTTGAATTGTCAAAAAGTCGACCAGTTGGAAAGTTGAAGCTAGTTGTTCGGTAGACTGTAAGCCGACCCCAACATGGTTGGAAATAGGCTAGGTAGATGATGACATATTATGGTACGGAACTGGTGGCGCTCTGTAGTTCCTGCCTACCTCCATGGGAGGAAGGCGTGCGTTTTAATTTAATTGACCTATGATAATGTGTATATTTTAGTACAATAGATATTTGCACACCTATTAAGGTAGGACATGGTCATAAGAACTTTTATTATTATTACCCATATTCAAGCAAATAAATGATTTGATTTGATTTGAAATTAGGAAGCGAAAAATGGATCCTAGTTTATCAATTATCATACAGTCTAAAAAACATTATACAGGGTGATTGGAAGATGGGTGCAAAGCTTTAAGGCGTAGATAGTACAGACAATTTAGAACCATTTAAGCCATGGTTGTCTTAGACGAAGTCTTACCAAATATTTTTAACCAAATTTTTAAGTTTTTTTTCGGAAATTCTCAAAATTTAATGTAAACTGCATAATTATGGCCAAATTGAATGATAAATGAATTCATTTTTTATTTATTTAATTAAAGTAATGTGTAAGCAATCAAGCAAAACATGTTTTAGGCTTCTGTGTCATTAGACATTTTTTGTACAGACATTTAAAACTCAGAAAAAATAAAAAAATTGTACAATACGTCTTTTAAACCTTATTAAAAAAAAAAATTGGTAAGACTTCGTCTAAGACAACCATGGCTTAAATGGTTCTAAATTGTCTATACTATCTTCACCTTAAAGCTTTGCACCCATCTTCCAATCACCCTGTATAATTTTCAATTATTACGTAGATATCTTCCACTAGATACTAGACTAAGAACTACCTACCTAACCTCGCTTGCAGGCTTAGGTAGGTAGGTCTACAGTCTACACCCGCCCTTGATGTTCACAACATTGTCATGTTATTTTTATTATAATTGAAGACTTACGCTCGCGTACAAGTGTAATCCATTTACCAGGGCTGCAGGTGTCAAGTATTTAAAAGATGGCTATTTTTGTACCCTTCAACGTCTCTGTTTGTCTGCCCACGCGCACTTATGTGATTCGCTTATGTAACTAAGTCGTACGTACAAACGGACGTAATGTAATAATATCGCGGCCGAGAGATGAAAATCGAACAGTGATTTTTTTGACGCGCTGAGATGCTCTATTGGATTCTTAAGGCGGTGATTTCTTTAAAACGCTCAACAAAGTGGTTTATAAACCAGTGTATTTCGTTAACCGTAAATAATTTTAAAAGCAAAAAAATATGATATTTTCCAGTCTTTTTTGCATACAGTGATGGAACTCAAAACATAATCAAACATACTATAAAGTATCAAAGTCATCTCTTAATTTTGTTTAAAACCAGTTTATCCCTTCAATATCACTTATAATTATAATTTAAAATATACCATAAAATTCCGAATGCCAAACTGCATCCAGTGATGGATTATTTATTATTAAACAGTTAATATCTAATTTTATACGATTTTATTTGCATTTTTACGACAATGCTTGCTCATTTATTAATCGAATTTATTACAACAGATTTTAAGCCGTATCGGATTGCAATAAAAACTATTATGGCTCATAATGACAATAAGTATTTAAAGTTAGAGCAACACCGAGAGCTTTGAAATTCCATTGTGCGATAAAACCCCATCGCGATGTTTTAACGTCCGTATGAACTATGAACGTCGTCGACAAGTGACAATAAACACACATAAAATTGTTGTTTTCCCCGAAGCTTGTTCATTAAACCACCTATGTGTTTTTTTTTTGCGATAATCATAACATAACGTCACGCCTGTAATACCCGAAAGGTAAGGCAGAGGTTTAAGTACCTATATTACACCCACACTTCGCCATAAATCATCATCATAATAATCCCTACTTATAAATATAAAGTAACTAGATTCCGCCCGCGGCTTCGCCCGCATGGAGGTCGGAAATTATCCCGCGGGAACGTACTACCGGGATAAAAAGTATCCTATGTGTTAATCTAGGCTATAATCTATCTGTGTGCAAAATTTCATCCTAATCCGTTCAGCCGTTTTTTCGTGAAAGAGTAACAAACATCCATCCATCCATCCATACTTACAAACTTTCGCGTTTATAATATTAGTAAGATGTAAGATCTATACATTGCTGCCATCTAAACGGAAGTTCATTTATGCCTTTTCGATAGAATTCTGAGGATCTAGGTCGGAAATTATCCCGCGGGAACGTACTACCGGGATAAAAACTATCCTATGTGTTAATCTAGGCTATAATCTATCTGTGTGCCAAATTTCATCCAAATTCGTTCAGCCGTTTTTGCGTGAAAGAGTAACAAACATCCATCCATCCATACTTACAATCTTTCGCGTTTATAATATTAAGTAAGATTGCGTGGGAAAAAAATAAAAAAAACATAAAAAAATATATTGCAAGATCAACCTATTTTAGTACCTACTAACTAACTAGTACCTAGTTACCTATCCTTCACCCAGCGTTATCGAAATGTTCGGGCGTAGGTATTTAATTGCGTTCTATAGTAGGTACGTAACTCAGAAAATTATTAATTAGCATTCAAACAAAATAAAAACGATTGCTATTTAATTAGTAGGTACTACATTAGGTTCATCTTATAATAATTTTTCAGTTTTTTTAAAAGGTATTTTTTTCTTACTTTTTACGGGTTCCTTTATCGATACTGAACTCACCCTGAAGCTATGGCACGCAATTTCTTTAAAACCCTGTTTAATATTATAAATGCGAAATTAACTCTGTCTGTCTGAATGTTACGCTTTCACGCCTAAACCGCAGAACCGATCGTCATGAAATTTGGCAGAGATATAGCTTGGGATATGGAGAAGGACATAGGCTTTTTTACGCTATAACCTACATCGCGTGGATGCAGAGGTGCGGGCAAAAGTTAGTTTTTCATAAATCTTTTCACTGGCTTACTCTTATTTTTTATTTGGTTCGCTTGATTTTTGTTGTTTCTTGTTGTTTGTGATTACATCTATAGCATTGTTTTCATTTTCAATAGTAGGTATCTGTGATTAGCTTATCCACTCTTATTAGGTCACATAGCCAACCCTATGTGACTATTATTATGGCCCACCGTTGCGTACAGAGGAGTACTGAGTCCCAGCTGTGGGAACATAGGCTGGTGATGTGATGTTGACTATTTGATATGCAGATAGCGAGTGAACCTTTTCCCCTAATATTGCTCCTCTAACCTACAAATGCGCTTAAACTACTCCCCGTAGATATTTAACTTGGGTAAAGGAAGCCTAGTCGCGAGCTCGAACTCACTGGTGGGCTTGGCTAAAAATCACGCTGTCTCACCAGGCTTCGTGTCCGACAGTGATAGTATCAGTGATGAGCAGTTAGACGCTAGTCTACACGCACAACGTTAGTGAGTGTGATGCAGGATCATTTATAGTAAAAAATTAGCGAAAAAGTTAAGAAAACTACTTTGGAAGATCGAGTTTTATGAAAAACCATAAGTTTATTGAACTTTGTCGGTACCGACTTGGTTTTGGAGATTTTACACAGTGGAGTAAAACACTCCCGAAGTTTGTATGGAAAAAATAATAGTTTAAAAAACTAAAAAACGCTTTAAACACCAAACTAAAAAAGGAGAAAATAATTTAATTCAATTAAAAAGCGTGGGGTGCTTTTTGAGGTATTTTTATAATCACTTAATGTCAAGCTTTTTAATTGAATTAAATTATTTTCTCCTTTTTTAGTTTGGTTTTTAAAGCGTGTTTTTTAGTTTTTTTAACTACTATTTATTTTCTAGTTTTTAGTTCTGCTAACTACAAAAACGTGTTTTTTTTATTAGGTGTTTTTTCCTTTTTTTTCATTTTGCTCATTTTTTTTTAAATTATTTAATTGTCATCAGTCCTCGATAAGTTTACAAAGTTTCAATGAAATCTGACCGTTTAAAGTGGGTCAAAATCGCGCTCTAAGGAGTCGGTTACATACAAACATACAAGTGAAGCTAATATAAAGCGTGTAAAAATGTGGACTAGGTTCACCTTAAGGCATCATTCCTGTCATTCATAAGAAATCAATGCGGTCATAACAGTTTTTGCTACTAATTAGTCTCATTAACAAACTAATTAGTAGCTGTAGGATTAGTGTCAGGATTTGATTAGTCGGTAAAAATGCCTATTTGAGGAAATGTTAATACATAGTATAAGTCCATATTATCACTTAGTCACTGTTGAAAGGCCTACACTGTCCTCCCATACCTATTAACACTGTAATTTGAAACCATTGTAAAACTAAATATTTTTTAAAGAGTTACCGTGGAGTTTCTTGCCGGCTTTTCTCCGTAGGAAACAACCAATTGGAACCGTGTACCTAGCTTCTGACGTTTCATAGTAGCTATACTCCATTTGGAATAAGATTAGACATTTAACGAAACCTTTTTTACAGTCTGATCAACCGATTTTGACTTCTATTTTGTTGGTGGCATGACAAATGGCAGCTGCAGTAAACAGTTGGTATTGTAACTACTTTTTTGCTTTTAATGCCATCCTTATGCCTACGGTATAGAAGTCAGAATCAGTTGAACGGACTGTAAAAAAGGTTTGTTTAAATGTCTAATCTTATTTCAAATGGAGTATAGGTTTAAGTGAAATAAAATATTTTGATTTCATTTGACTCATTGTAACCTGCAATCTTATATTCTCAAGGAATAGGATAGAAGACAAGTGTATTGCAGGTTTTGTATCTATTGTTGTATTGCCTAGTTAATACTAGGCACAAAATAAATATTGTTACCAAGTAGGTATCTGAATTCTAGGTCAGCTTCCAATGAAACGAGTTTCATCACACTTCGTCGCATAGCATTCTTTAGAATTTGTAATTTGATCGGTTGTGTGAAGAAAAAATCCTCTTACAGACATTGTTTAGATTTCAACACAACCCAATCCCATATAAGATCCAACAAAAATCAATCAATGTCTTTAGGTAGCTATAGTATGAGAATACGATATACTAAACTAAGTATAATCCTAAGCAGAAGACTGCATTGTACTTATGTGGATATATCGAAGTAAGGCTTCATTATCTAATGTGCCAGCCACAATTCAATATAGTGTGAATGTTGGCCTCTATTTGTTGTGTAGCTAATCTATGTTCTATTGGTCTAAATAGTTGAATGTTCAGGTGGAATAGAGTATTCGTTTTAGGTTATGTATGTATTCTTAAAAGGGTATTATTTTTGCTTCATAGTACTCTATTCTGGGTCCCATAGATTTATCCATAGTGACCATCAATCGATTTCTAAATCTGCACCCAAATTGCATAGGTAACACACTATCAGTCTCTTAATCAGGGGGGGCTACTCTCTAAGTCCGTCGTCGAAGATACGGGCCCGTCCGAAAATAGTTCGTTACTTAGGGATGAACCCTACTCCCGATTTATAAACTTTTTCGGGCGGGCAAAAACACATCGAGAGTAAGGACAACTGTGAAATCGTGTTGCCATAGGTACATTTTAACTTTGGGCCCCAAACTAATCTTATGTCCGTAGGTGATACGGAGTAAGAAACTTGCGTAACTACGGACTTCGTGCTTAGAGATTAGACCCCCTGAATCAGAATCACTTTGAAGGATAGGTATTGCTAATCCATTGCTTCATATGTTCGAAAAATTGGTGTGCTTAACGCAATGAATGTTGTTGAACTTTCAAAATGAAAGTCATTACTACTATTAGTGTATTGCGCAATTACCCCTTTATAAGAACTCCAATTCACATTATGATTATTTTGAACTAAACAAATTTTTCACGAATTTTTCGTGAAAAACCTACAAACTATTTACCTACTGCAGGCGAGGCTAAGCATGGCGGTTTCTATTTCTATTCTACCGTAGAATAGAAATCGCTTGTCTACATTTCTCGGTACAAAACTGTCAACTGTCTACACGGAAACGTCATTTTTGTCTACTCTCCGTCGACAAAACGCTTCTCTACGGTTCTCGTGCTAAGCCTGCTGATGTGTGGAGTTAAACTATTCGCTAATAAAACGGGTATAGGCCTGCGCACAGCAAATAACATTCTTAAGGTTATAGGCACCTACCTAGGTGCCCTAGGTGTACTTAACTCAGCATAATCAGTAATGTTCCCACTGCTGGGACAGAAGCCTCGTCTCTGTTAGAAGGACTGGGTTGTATCCCATCACGCGGGCCCGGTGCGGGTTGGTAACTCTTTTACTACCGTTTAGAAGAGGTTAAAAAAATACTTAGGTATTTACCCACTGCAATTACTAAATGTGTTTCTTATGTAAGTTTATGATCCAAAGAGATGTTCAGATACCTAAGCTCTCTAGCCTGACAAAATATTAAGACATCATGATATGGTACGGTAAACCTTAATTTGCCTGATTTCTTTGAAATTGAATCTCTATCGCGTCATGTTAGGCTGTGTTCATTGATTCAAGGTAAATAGCACACACCGTATTTAATCAAATTAATCACTATTTTGAACTCTAACACGGTTATAGTTTTAACACAAATCGCTTGATTCCCATTTTGCACTTAATAATTCACTGTCACAAAAACGTTTTTAATCGAAAAGTTTGAAGCCTTTTTTCACAAACGATACACATTTTTTCACTAAGTCGAGCAAACGCGACTGCCTTCGGCAGTATCGAAGGCAATTTTGCTGAAGTGTGAAAAGTAGTTAGGCCGTGGGTTCATTGAAAGCGGGTGGCGGAAAGCGGATACGAGAGCGAGTGATTTATATTAGGAGGCGGTCAATAGCAACTGTGAATATAGACTTGAATCCTAGAATTAACAGGGTAGGAGTATTTAAGGTGGGGCTCGTGGATAAGTTATTATAACCACACGGGTCAATCGATCAGGTTAAGCTACGTTTGCCGCGAATGGTCCGTGGGTGGGTGACCATATTTACACGCCAAGACCCTAGGTGCCTCGAAAGGTACGTTAAGCCGTTGCTCCCGACTGTCATTCGCGGATCTTTGACAATCGTTAGCCCGAAAATCTGACAATCAGTCTTACCAAGGGTATCGTATTACCCGGTCACCGAGTTGTGGAGGTCAGATAGGCGGTACCTCCATGTAAAATACTGGTATTCAGCTGGATCCAATTATGCTGGACGACGACCCCAACATTGTTGGGAATAGGCTAGAGAGATGATGAGGAGTGTTCAAGGTAGTGAGTTTTATAACCACCTTACCTAACAACAGGTACGGCGAGTAATGGGTAGCTCGCTGTCCGGTAAGGACCATGCCCGGGTCGGCGGCGCGTTGTGTTCCACGCGCGCCTCAAAGAGATGTCAGCACCAACTGTTGGGGTCCGCAAGGGCCGACGCCTGCCAGGGGTGCGGGTTGTTCGAAAGAGATACCGCGGCCCCAGGCACACAAGCAACTGAGGGAACACGGGTGGATTTTAGTCAGTAAAAGTCTGACACAAAGCGGGAGAAGTTATTTGATTTCCCACAACCAAAACAAAATGACCTAACAGGTTCCTTACAACGAATAGTTACGTTAACTAAATTCTGATAGAAGTAGGCACAAATAGAACAATCCCAGACACAGGAGTTAACCTGCAATCGTTGCTGATAAACGATTCTTGGTACAGACGCCAGCATACCAAGCTACCCCAATCTGTCAAATTTCTTTGATAGTTTTTCAACTTTATTACAAAAGAATAAGGTTCATGTTCAATTGTCGACAGTTTGGGACAGCTTGATGTGCTGGCGTTTGTACCTACTGATGTGACCCACTGAAAATCCTAGAGATCTTCTACATAATATTGTGTGGAGTAAGCCAACAAAAGGCTTCATTCATAGGTATCTTTAAGGTTCTTTCACGAAAATCGGGGGTCAAAAATGATCCTAATGGACAATGGCCTGACAATGCGAAAAGCATTGGGCATGACAAGGGTATCCTCGGCAGTTCCCTCATGCCCGCCATTTTCGATCTTCCCCCGCTACCAGGGATAGTAGAATCTTGCCAATATACCAGCAGCCTATGTCCGGCTTTCATAACAGGATTACAGTCCCCGCGGCCGAGTCAAACGGACGCGGCCTTGTACCACTTGTTGCTATTTGACACACCACTTTTATTGACAGGGATCGATTCTTTATCATCTTTGACGAGCCAAAGTTATAGGTTACGTTTTTAACCAACTTCAAAAAAGTAGGAGGTTCTATGTTCGAACGTTTATATACAAAGTGTAACATAATTAAAGCAATGACCAAAACTAAATTTTATTTAAAGCTTGCTGTTATTATTAAGAAAAACGTGTTGTCCCGAGTCTTTCTTAACGCATTTAAAATTGTGTCTTATTGCCTTGAACTAATATTGAATTTTCTTTGGCCAGATCAGCGGTTTATATGGCAAAATTCATAATTTTTATAAGAATACCTATATCAAAAGTTACAGAATTTGTAGTCAATTAGAAACAAACTATTTCGGGTCTTGCGTTTATTCTTATGTTCATCGATTTCTCCATCAATTGTGGATCGATTTCGAAAAACCTTTTTTGATGTTTAGAATGTTCAATGGATAGGGTACCCGGTCCCATATAGATTTTATCAAATTTGCTTGGGTAGTTTTTGCGTTAGCTTCGATAATACGTAATTATCAGATAATAAAAACTTTTTCCAAAAAAAAACAACCGACTTCCAAAAAAACACTACAAAGTGAAAAATTACTTTAATTTCGGAAGTCGGTGTCTTTGGAGCTGTATTTGAATTTTTTGTCACCGCCTTCCGAAATTAAAGTTATTTAGTTAGTTTAGCCATCATGCGCGTGCGAGCCCTCACGACGGGGGATGCTGTGGCCCGGGGTGGGGTCGTCTTGGCGGTGTCTCTAGACATCGCCAATGCCTTCAACACCCTGCCCTGGAGTTGCATAAGGGAGGCACTCCGGTATCACCGGATGCCGACCTACCTCTGTCGTGTGGTTGAGGCCTATTTGACGGACAGGACCGTCATCTACCCCGGTCACCAAGGAGAGTGGAACCGGCGAGAGATGTCGTGCGGTGTCCCACAGGGATCGGTTCTGGGGCCGCATCTGTGGGACATCGGATACGACTGGGTGCTGCGCGCCGACCTCCCTAGCGGCGTCAGCGTAGTCTGCTACGCTGACGACACGCTGGTCCTGGCGCAAGGGAGGTCGTACCAGGCGGCGGCCGACTTAGCGGCAGACGGGGTTGCGACAATCGTCGATAGGATCCGGCAACTGGGACTCGAGGTGGCCTTGCACAAGTCCGAGGCCATGTGTTTTCATGGTCCTCGGAATGCGCCACCGGCGGGTTCCCAGATAACGGCAGGAGGGGTTCGCATCGGCGTCGAGTCGACGATGAAGTACTTGGGACTCGTCCTCGACAGCCGGTGGAACTTCGCGGAGCATTTCCGACGTTTGGCCCCCAGACTGGAGCGGGCCGGGGCTGCCTTGAAGCGGCTCTTGCCCAATCTAGGGGGGCCAAACGCCTCCTGCCGGAGGCTCTACGCGGGGGTCGTGCGGTCCATGGCCCTATACGGGGCGCCGGTGTGGGCGCCTACATTGAGGCGCCAGCCAGCCCGAAGGCTGAAGGCGTCCCATAGGGTCATGGCGATCAGGATGATCCGGGGATACCGCACGATCTCAGGTGAGGCGGCGGGCCTCCTTGCCGGATTACCGCCATGGGATCTGGAGGCAAAGGTCCTCGCGCACATCTGGGAGTGGCGCGAGGAGGCCAAACGCCGGGGCGTTACTCCGCTGCCGCGAGAAATCGAGGTGCAGCGGACAGAGCTCCGGCGGGATCTCATGGCGACATGGAGAGTGCGATTGTCGCAACCCAGTGCTGGGCACGCCACGATAGCGGCGGTAAGTCCCCTCTTTGAGGAGTGGCTTGAGAGGCGGCATGGCGTCCTCACCTTCCGCCTGACGCAGGTCCTCACCGGACACGGTTGTTTCGGGAGGTTCCTGTTTCGCATAAGGCGGGAGGAAACGCCCGGGTGTTTCCATTGCGAAGATCGCCCTGAGGACACGGTGGAGCATACGGTGGCGGTCTGCCCGGCTTGGGCGGAGCACCGCCGTGTCCTCGAGGAGGCGATCGGCGGCGGCGATCTCTCGCGTCCGGCTCTGGTTCAGGCCATGGTACGGAGCGAGAGTGAATGGTTAGCCGTCACCTCCTTCTGCGAAGCAGTAATGCTCGCGAAGAGGGAGGCGGCGCACGTGAGGGAGAGGCAGTATATGCGCCCTCACGGCCGTAGTCGCCGCGGGAGAAGCCCTGGGCGTCGGGAATCCCAGGCTGATTCCCGGCCACCGTAGGCGCGGGCTTGCGGACGGCGAGTAATGGGTAGCTCGCTGTCCGGTAAGGACCAAGCCCGGGTCGACGGCGCGTTGTGTTCCACGCGCGCCTCAAAGAGATGTCAGCACCAAATGGGGGGGTCCGCAAGGGCCGATGCCTGCTAGGGGTGCGGGTTGTTCGAAAGAGATACCGCGGCCCCTAGCACACAGGCAACTGAGGGAACACGGGTGGGTTTTAGTCAGTAAAAGTCTGACACGCCCTCCCGCTCCACCCAGTGCGGGAGAAGTTATTTGATGATTTCCCACCCAAAAAAAAAAAACCAAATTGAAATGAGACCACTACGAGAAAGTATTCTTCCAAAAAAATGCTAAATCGCTTCGTATGCCTATAAAATTTGAAGAGTTATCTCTATTTCTCCAGGATCCCATCATCAGATCCTGACTTGATGATCATGGGACCACTTGGGAAGTATACCCTTTCAAACACAAAAAACAAAATCCAAATCGGTCCATCCATCTTCGAGTAATCGGGGAACATACATAAAAAAAAGAAAAAAATAAAAAAAAAAGGTTCCGACGAATTGATAACCTCTTCCTTTTTGAAGTCGGTTAAAAATAATAATCTGATACTGCCTGTCGCTATTGTTTACAAGTAGTGGTATATGAATTGGTGAAAAATAAACTTTTTTATGCAGTCTATAAATTCTGTTTAGCAAACAATGGCAAAAGTGGATTCTCGGACATGGTTTTCCGCGTATTCACGTTAGGCTGGATTTTTTGGGGTGATGAATGCCTCATCTCTCTCGTCCCCATACTAAAATTAAAAACTAAATTAACGGCATATTATTTTATTTAAGACCAGTATAATACTCCAACTTACACTAAAATAACATTTAAATAATGCTAACATAATTTCATGATTATTTACAGTACGATAGATAGTTATCTAATATCTGGGTACATGCAATATTTTAAAAGAACAATATTATATTATGTAGATAATTTTTTTCGAATAAAAAAACTGGGGAAAAGGCACATAAAACTACCCAATTCAAGGAGGCACTGTAATACACAAAGCATTACGGCTGTAATCCCCGAATGGTTCGGCAGAGGCGTATCTATGTACAACCACATTACGCCAGTTATGTTTAAGTCTCGTGTAATAGAAGGCAATCCTATTGCCTAAACCAGGCAACAATTCAAGCTCCGAGCTGTTATTGAAAAATTCCTGATGGAAAATCTCAATAAGTAACACTTTGCATGACCTGGGAAACGAAGCCTTGACCTCAGGCTCAACAATGGCGGTTGTGACCACTAGACCAACGAGAGGACATTTAACTTCCTTCAAAAATGTATAGTTACGGCTGAATTGGGTGTCGATTTTACGCGACAATTCTATATCGATCAAAAATCCATGTTTGCAACCGTTCAATCAATATAGATAACGCTATATTTTAGTTCCCAAATGCGCATTATAACTGTCAAAGATATGGAACGTGAATAAAGTATCAGTAATCAATGATCGGTTGACAGTTGACAGTGACTTTCTAGTATCACCTAAAACTCTCGAGTAATGGAGTTTTTGTAAAAAATTGCATCATCATTAAAGCTAATGAGATAAATGTTTCTTTCCATTCAATTATTAGCTCCAACTAAGCTTAAAATAACAATAGGGTATTATACTAATTAAAAAAAAATCTTAATTAGATTCTGAAATTTTAATAAACCTCTAAAAAAACATAATTTTTATTTAATCGATTAGAGCCATATACAGGGTGATTGGAAGATGGGTGCAAAGCTTTAAGGTGAAGATAGTATAGACAATTTAGAACCATTTAAGCCATGGTTGTCTTAGACGAAGTCTTACCAAATTATTATTTTTTAATAAGGTTTAAAAGACGTACTGTACAATTTTTTTATTTTTTCTGAGCTTTAAATGTCCGTAAAAAAAATGTCTAATGACACAGAAGCCTAAAACATGTTTTGCTTGATTGCTTACACATTACTTTAATTAAATAAATAAAAAATGAATTCATTTATCATTCAATTTGGCCATAATTATGCAGTTTACATTAAATTTTGAGAATTTCCGAAAAAAAACTTAAAAATTTGGTTAAAAATATTTGGTAAGACTTCGTCTAAGACAACCATGGCTTAAATGGTTCTAAATTGTCTGTACTATCTTCGCCTTAAAGCTTTGCACCCATCTTCCAATCACCCTGTATATTTCGCGCGTATTGTCGAAAAACCTGGACGCAGTGGACGCCATATTGCTCTATGGGTATGACGTTAGTTTGCTGTGTACACAAATGCACTGATATATTGTATGATTTTTGTTTATAATTTCAAAAAAATAGTTATTATTCTACTTATCGTTGGTTTGCTGTTCCTGAATGTAAGATATTATTTCAATAAAAATTACTTTGGTTACGAAATTAATAAAAAGTACAAAGTTGTTCAGTTGATTAGTTTAAACAGCGGTATGACGTAATAACATGGCGACTACTATTTCATGGTGTTCAAAAACAGATTAAAAAAACTGATATCTTTGAATTGAATTTTAAAATTTATTTTATGAACTAAAACCAACATTTTCCGACTGCTTGTTGCGTAACCTATATCAATAATATATTTTTAGATTTTTTCTCTTATAGAGTAAAATACCCTATTGTTCAAAACATCAAAAGGAATATTACAATAACACTATCATTATTAGCCCACGTTCCCACGGTCGTAATAAAATCGCGGCGGCGTTTTTCGCGCACTGCATTATTCGATTTTCAACGCGCTGAGATGCTCTTTGCATTCTGAATGCTCGGTTCAACACAAAATCGAGTGCGCGAAAAATTCCCACCGCGATTAAATTCGGTACGTGTGCACGACGACTTACACGCCCAAATTATCTTTTATACTGCCGACCACAAACTATAATGCCGTTAACTCGCTTATAGTAGATTTAAGTTTTTTGATGCCACCAAAATCAGAAAAAAAAAACTTTTTGTCTAAGCAGTATTTTTCTACTATTTGTGGATGCCGAGATAAAAAGAAAAACGCCGTTAACTTGCCTTGTTTGATATATTTACTACGCTAAAACGCAGGTAAGCAACATTACTAAACTAAAAAGTGACTAAGGGTTTATAATTTACATCTTTACTAGAATTTTTACCATCCGTTGCATAACTAAATAGCATACATTTCATATTTTTCTGCGCTTTTTGTCCATAACGGGCGTGACGCACGACGGCCACGGGACGGTCCACGTCCTGACATCAACAAGTAATGGACAAAAATTTGTAAACTTTTTCTTCGTGAATACGGGGCTTTTGGCTACTTTGTATGGGGTGCATTTTATTTTATGTAAATTTTTTATTTTATTTTATTTTTATAATGTGCGTTTTGTTTGTGCCGAATAAACAATTTTTTGTTTCTTTTCTTTCTTTCATAACTCAAAATATGATTTTGTTGGTTAACGGTATTATAGCTTTAGGACGGCAGTATAGCCTACCTAACACTTAACTAAGCCCAGGCACAGGCAATCTAATTACGCGACGTATTTTTATCACGCGCTTAATTTTCAACTCTCGGTCTTGAATCGAGCTTTAAGAATCCAACAGAGCGCATTCCAGCTCGTCAAGAAAAACATTCTAATGGATTTTCAACCTTCGGCGCATAGCAGAGCATTGAAAATCGAGTGCGTACCTGGGCTAACATTAAACAACATTAATTACTATTCATCGGAGTACCTTTCTTCCCAGTTCCATAGATTTTCTGACACAGATCGAGGAATCTCCATTCATTCAATTCTCCGGGTGTTTCCCTCACCATATTTCTATACTGCGTCCGAATTTCGGACATTTTTTTCGAACATGTAATAGCACTTTTGTTCAGCATACTAGAAACTTCCATCCAAAGATAACTTCTGACGAATTTGGGGTTCTTGAATTTGTCTAAATTGCTTAGATACCATTCTAAAAGCTGTTCCGTCTCCTCATCAGACCAGGTTTCCTCAACTCCTGTCTCCTCAATCATAGGTTTCGGTTGGTTTTCTAAAAAGAGTTTGATCGCTATCTCTTTAGCGATGATTTCTTTTAAGAATTCTGCAAATGGCGTCTTGACACCTGCTATTTCGTCAGTCTCCATGTTGTAAGCTTGTTTTAAATAGTTGATTTTGTTGAAAACTTTAGTAATTGGCTCACAAACGTAATTTGCTAGCTCAGTCCATAGGTATTTTTTCTCAAATCTTGGACTGACGAAATCTTCAATGTTCTCTAAATAGTACTGCAATGCTTGAACCACTTTATCATCAGACAGAGTTACATCTTTGTAAATTTTCCCATCTTTTAACGCCTTATTTTGTTCTGTTTTAGTGAATTTAGGCTTTAAACGCATTACTTTCTCTAGCAACGCGAAATAAGGAGTCTTCTTCATGTTGGGGTCATGCTCATCAATTTGTTTATGATTAGACTTTAGTTTTGCAAACATTTTTCTACAAGACAGTGGTGTTTTATAAGGCAGTTTAGACGCTATTTCTGCCCACATTTCTTTAGCATTAATTTCCTTCCCTTTATGTGTTCTGATATAGTTTACGTAGAAGATTAGCAACCTTTTTTTAGTTCTTTTCGTCCATTTAACAAGAGGTTTTACCTCTTTTTGAGTTTCTGTGAGCACAATTTCTTCTTGAGGCATTGGATGATCTTCTTGATGTTCTTCTTCAGGAATTGGATGTTCTTCTTGAGGCATTAGATGTTCTTCTTGGGGTATTTGATGTTCTTCTTGGGGTATTTGATGTTCTTCTTGTAGCATCGGATGTTCTTCTTCAGGCATTAGATGTTCTTCTTCAGACATTAGATGCTCTTCTTCAGGCATTAGATGTTCTTCTTCAGGCATTGGAAGTTCTTCTTGAGACATTGGATGTTCTCGTATTATAATTTGTGCATTCTCGATCTGTGATATATCTTGGCCTTCTGGGATAACTATGATACATTCGTAGTCATCTTCTGTAATGGAAAAGAGGTTATATTAGTAATGAATAAAGATAAAATAATGTGAATTGAAAAGAGAAAGTACATAGGGCGTGGACACATGTCTACGGTGCGGCGCCGCTGCGGGGGACGGCGTGGCGTCGTGCCGCGGCACGGTGCCTCGCGGGCACAAGGCAGCAACCATCGTTCAGTTTTGCTTGATATGGACCGCGAAAGACGTATTATTCTGCTCCTCTTACTAAGGCGACGAATGAAGAAAACACCCGTATAGCACCGCGGTGCACCGTACACGGCACCGTGGACATGTGACCACGGCTTTAGTTAATAAAATATGAAGTAAAAAAAAAATGTAATTTTCATAATTTTTAATAAAAATCATCGGTATCAGTTATCAGGTATAAGTTTACAATATCAGCGCATTTGTTTACTTAGCAAACTCACGTCATACCCACAGACCAATATGGCGCCATTGCGTCCAGCGTTTTCGTCAAATTACGCGCGAAATTTGAAAATATAACATTTCAGTGCATTTTTACGGCACTAATTGATTAAATAAAAATGTTGTGTTTTTTTGAGTGTAATTCCCTATTCCGATCGCTCGTGAACGCGCTAACAGTGCTTGCCGAACGTCAACACCTTATACACCATTTAAAACCTGTATACACAACAAATTTCTTCTTCTCATTTGGTTAGGTGGCGACTCTAGCCAGAACCACAATTTCTAATAAATCCAAGTTAGTTTCAAGATATGTTGCGACTCAAAACAAAACAGCACGACTGTCATTTTTAGCAGCGCTCATTGTGAAATTAGCATAAGGCATGGTCGGCGTTATCGCAACGCATGTCATGACGTCATTTAGATCATCACACTCCAATGGATTTTATCGCAAATCGGAATGCAGCCTTGGTTTGGTATTATTTTGATTTCATGCGTTTTAATTTAAAAAGCGTTCTTTTTCTTAGATAAAAGTAGCCTAAGTTACTCCTTATAACATAATATGCTATCTGCCAGTGAAACTCCCGTCATGCTCGGTACAGTCGTTTCGGACATTACCACGAACAGACAGACTGACAAAAAAAAATGCATTATGTAAAAAGCTGTTATTTTGACATAAACAGACACTTGAATTTAATTTCTTTGTATACTGTGTGTTAGGTTAAACGAGGGAAATACTTTAAGGGCACTCCCTTACTAGTACCATGAAATGAAAAACTTTTACTAACGGACCAACATTGAAATTGAGAAAATAAAACCAGCAGCTCTATACTTAAATGTTCCCATAACTGGGCAAAATGTAGGGAACAGCTGATTTTTAGAGTCCCGTACCCAAAGGGTAAAACGGGACCCTATTACTAAGACTCCGCTGTCCGTCCGTCTGTCTGTCTGTCACGAGGCTGTATCTCATGAACCGTGATAGTTAGACAGTTGAAATTTCACAGATGATGGTTTCCGTTGCCGCTATACAAACAAATACTAAAAAATAGAATAAAATAAATATTTAAGGCTCCCATACAACAAACGTGATTTTTTGCCGTTAATATAGATAATGGTAAGGAACCCTACGTGCGCGAGTCCGACTCGCACTTGGCAGCTTTTTCTTTATAATTTGGTGTCCACTCCATATTAAAAGTTGTATATTTTCATGAGTACCACACCACCTTTAAATATGTCCCTCGTTTAACCTAACATACTGTATAATATATCTTTTTTTTTTAAATAAATTAGTAGTACTAACCTTCTTGGTCTATCTTCTCATCAGAGCCCGCTGGTATCTCCATATACGTCTCGTTATCCTCCAAAGTTTCCACACCATTCGTCTTAGCATTAAAAATCTCTTCAAACATATTAAAATATTTCCAACAAATCTTAACATCCGGATTCCTACTCCTCATAGTCTTCAACTTCCTATAAGACTTTCGAAGTTCTAAAAACTTTTCCTTGCAAGAATGTTCACCTTTTCCTATTTCACCGGACAATTCCGACCATTTGGTCGTGTCTTCAATATTACTATTGATATCATCATAATTTTGTGAGAAATAGTTTATTAATTGTTTGATTTCTTTCGCTGACCAGTCTTCGCTGTCATCTGAATCCAGTTTTCCGTTTTTAAGTTTAGATTTGATCGCTCTATAACCAAATACTTTTTTGCATAAAGCATAATACGGCCAGAGAATAGGCATTTCTGGTTTATTAATTTCTCTTTGGACGTATGCGGTGTAAACTTGCTTTAAGTTTCTAAATCGGTGTGCGCATTGAGTAGCTGAAATGCCAAGCTGTTTAGCTAATATATCCCATAGAGAATGTTTGTTTCTATTTGTAGTTGAGAACTTGTCTTTGTTTTTCTGGTAGTATTCGAGGATTTTGAAAGCTTTGGAGTCTCCTGAGCGACGTTTTGTGCGCTTTGTGAAACCTCGCTCGTCGTAAGATTCATCGTCATCGCTGAATTCTTCGGTGGCGTCGTCCATTTTGATGTTCACTTTCTTCACTGGAAATAAAATAGAAACGATGATATTCCGAGTCCAAACAAACTAAGTTTGACTTGTAGAAAATGCCTGAGGCATTAAGTCCGCCTTTGTACAGTAGTTTTTACTTGTGCATAAAGTTTTAATAAAAAAAAACAAGTCATGTAGCCGAGTCATAGTAATTACAAGTAGGTAATATGAAAACACAATATTCTCAACTACAAAAAAAAAAACCAGCTGATTTAAAGGCATAAGAATGAAGAATTATGCATCAACTGCTAATAAACATGACCATTTATTCTCATATCTCAAGAACTAAAGGTATTAACGGTATAATGACATCTACATCGCCGCATGCGAACTACGCAACACAGTGACGTCACGCAAAAAATCCTGCATCGCGCAAGCTGAGTTTACCGCACAACTAGCATATAAACAACGTCCCAACTTCAATCGTCGGGCACTTGCCCACCAGACACAACACTCGTCTGGACGGAGAATCCTCCCTTTTCTATGGAGGTTGAGTAAACTTTACATCCTATTCCTCATGCCTCTAAAACGGTATCTACCGGTCTATCTAACGGTTTCGTCATGCTCCCGTAGATGTCACTGCTTGCGGTAGCGTCGGGGGTCAGGTTACCTCCTTCCCTCAAATATGGCGAGGGGGGTAATGGCTGATCTTTACGTTATGCTCGTAAACGGGTGCTGCTTGTGGTGACTGGACGTCCTGCTGACCATGATTTTGTTATTGTTACTAATAATTACCTACCCGTTTATTTATTTTACGCCGATGGTTCTAGGTTATCATTTGTGGCCTCGAGTTGTAACTCGGGTAGTAACAGCTATGTGAACATTGCATTGCATATGTAAGCTATCACGCCCTTAACCAGGAGGAGGCTCTTATTTTTGGTATTATGCTTTATTTACATTTTTGTTCTTTGTGCTCGAGTTAAGTTTTCATTTTATTTGTTGGTATATTGGCATGGCTGGCCGACATATGTATGACTAATTATTTAATTAATGTTCTGTGTCTCGTAATGTTTACATTACTTTGTCTATGTATGTATAGAATCAAGTCTATCCAACTAAACAAACAGCTGTGCTGCTGGGGAGTTTGTTGCGCCACTTCTTCTTCCCAACTAAAGCACTCGGCAGTGGTGACGGGTAGGCGTTTTTGGGGGAATGTCTTATGTATTTTGACGTTCGAAAAGTGCTGCTTCTCAGGCTAATTTGAATAAATGACATTTTGATTTTACCTCTTAATTATAAACGCTGCTTAAAGTTAAGAGATGATTAAACATCAAAAATGTATGGTTAAACAGTCGCTAATCACTACTTAACTTTAAGCAACGTTTATAAATAAGGGTGCTAATTTCCAATTTGTTTTAACAAAATAAAACTTCAACACTCACCACCAATCTTTCCTGAATCATTTTTCTGACTCTGTCCAAATCCTTTCAAGCTTTCATAACCTGAAAGTAATTTAGTATCCATGCCATAGTCAAATATCCTATCAAAGACTTCAATATATCTCCAATCTATCTGCATATCCGGATTTTCTTTCTTATCATCCAATATTGTCTTGTAAAGGTTTAAAAGATCCTCCCATTGGCTCCTGCAACTTTGTAAGTTCCTTTTCAATTTTCTGACAACTCCTGCCCAGCATACAAAGTGGCAAATAAGGTCTTTGTACATCTCTATGTTGTCATAAAAGAATTGCACTAGTTCATCCAAATCCTCAGTTTTCCACATCTCAAGTTGCTCACGGTTTCGACCACTTTTAATTATCTCATTCTCAATTTCTTTGGATATTATGTTGTCAAATAATATTGCAATGGGTTTTCTGGTTCGTAAGTCATAACCTCCGTCTATATATTTATCTAAATGTGCGATTTTTAATTCTTCGTACTTCGATTTGCAGGCATCAGCAGTCTTGTCTAATAAACGACCAATTTCGGTCCAAAGGAAATTGTTGGGAATTGTCTTGTCTTCAAATTCGTCAAAGCAGTCAAAACAGTATTTGACTAATACGGTCATTTCAGTGGTGTCCCAATCTTCAGGTTTAGGTGCTGGCTCTTCAACTTCAGCTATGGCCTGGTTTTCTATTAATCTGTACTCTTCAGTCAGATATTTTCTATGGAAATCTTCGTCACCCTCAAAGATTTTGTCAAATAGTTCCAGATAGGGCCAGTTGATGCCCTCTGAACCACTTTGTCGTCTTTTGTCGATCAGCCTTAGGTAATGTTGCTTGTAGTTCAAGAACCGTTTCTGCCAGTATTCTCCGTCGTCCTCTCCTATCTCTAAAGCAATGGTCTCCCATATGCCACGTCTCCAATACTCTGCTTGGAAGTTTTTCTTGTACTTGAGATACAACTTCAGCATTGTTTCAACTTTCTCATCAGCCGCTGCCCGACTATTCACCTTCTTTACCACCATTACATTATCAAAATTCTGTTTTAAAGCTGGAACTTTGATTATTTGTGGTTCCGGTGTATTTAAGGTTTCAACAGTAATCATGGGGGTATCATCTTGAAATATTTGATGACATAGTTCAAAGTATGGCCACTTTACGTAGACTCCTTTCTGTATGTGGCCACAAAGTTCGATATATTTTGCTTGTAAGCTGTTGAGTTTTGCTTCACATAAGTTTGGGTTTCTACCGACAAGCATGGTTTTGCATGCTACGGTCCAGAGATGTTTTTTCTTTGTTGTTCCAGATATGAAGGTCTGTTTGTTATCGTTATAGAAGACAAGAAGTCTTTTAGTTTCATCCTCGGTCCAGTTGTCTGCTGCAGCAGATTGATCAATACTGATTTCATGGGAGTCCTCACCAACATCTGGTATGATATATGAGTTGTCTTGTTGCAGTTGTATTGCTTGATTTTCTATGCTTTCAACTGTTGTTAGTACTCCTTCTTCATTGCCACCGTTTTCTGAAAGTGAATATTTAAGATTTTTTGCATGAAATAAGAACCAAATCCATTGAAATCTACAATGTTGCAGAATCTATAGGTTGCAGAAACTTAATACGTTTTTTAAATCTAAAGTAATTTATTTAATTTCTGACAGCCCCCAAAACATCCGCCCTTCACCAATTCCTAGTGCTTTAACTAGGAAGAAGTGGCGCAACAAACTCCCCAATTGCACAGCTGTCTATTACATAAGTTAGAACTTGTACGCAAAATACGCGCTTTGACGTGGAGTTGCGGACAACAGCCCGTTTTGCCTAAGTTAGAACTTTATTCGATACAATTAGAATTATGAACCATTGCAGAATTACTAATCATCAGCCTTTATCAGTCCAAATCTGGATTTAGCCATCAGTCATCACCACTAATTGAATGCCAAAGAAAGAATTTTCATCAGAACTTACCATCAACATAGAAAAGCAGTATTTCTCCATTAGACCCCATCTCAGTTTTTACCACTATAGAGCCATCCATCTTGCTTTAGTGATTTGCACACCTTCTAGAAAAGAAAATATATTATTTATTTAATGGTTAAAGAGGTCATGAAATACGACCAATGGGCCGAACTTACGACCCAATGGGTCCCTCCAATAGCAAGCAACATCGCGGCAGGCCCAGATGGAGATGGCGGGATGAGCTGGTCTCCTTTAACAAGAACTGGTCACTAGCAGGATTAAACAGAGATACATGGAAGGAGGGTAGAGAGGCCTTTGCCCTGCAGTGGGACATCAGACTTTTAATGCCACCGGCCGGGAGAATCAATCAGACAGATAATATCCGGGTGTTCTCGTCTAGCTAACGAAGAGTACTTGCATAGGCACAACCTTGTAGCCATGATTATCCACCAGCAACTTGCTCTGAAATACAGCCTTGTGGAATCAGAAGTGCCGTACTACAGATACGTGCCCGACCCAGTTCTCGAAAATGGACATATCACACTCTTCTTTCTTCTTTTTTTTTTATAAAACGTTGCCCCACACTAGGAATTTCTCCTGTATTGTGGGTGCGTTTACAAACATTAAACTCACATACACAAACAGCCAGACCCGGAACAACTACTTGTAGGTCATACAAAATATTTGTTCCGTGCGGGAATCGAACCCGCGACACGCAGCGCAGCAGTCAATCGCTTAACCACTCCGCCAACTGTACTGGGATCGACCCATCATCACTGACAGGACTATTGTTGCCAATAAGCCTGATATAGTGGTGGTGGATCGACTAGAGGGGCGTGCAATGATCGTTGACATAACGTGCCCGCAAGACGGGAACCTTGTGAAAGCCAAGAAAGATAAACAAATCAAGTATCTTGACTTGGCTCGCGAGGTTGTCGACATGTGGGATGTGGACGCAGCGATCATTGTACCGATAGTCGTTACAGCCAATGGTTTGATAGCCAAGAGCCTCGACCAACACCTAAGGAGGCTCTCGTTGGGCAGCTGGATCAAGGGCTTGATCCAGACAGCGGTACTCCTGGACACGGCTCGCATTGTGGTTTCTCTCTCTGGAGCCGTGTTCCCGATACCGGTGGATTACTATTTTTTATATTTTTAAATGTTTTTATATTCTAATATTTAAAAATGTAATTTATATGTGTATTTAATGGAATAAAGGAGATAATAATGGTTAAAGAGGTTATAATTCTAACTAGATTCTCCACACAACTTCATATATATTTTTTTTGTTTGCTCAGTTCGTAACGGTCTTAGAGTGATGTTAAGTAGCCTATTTTTTTTTTAAACATTTCCCCGCTCTAGGAATTTCTCCTGTATTATGGGTGTGTTTACAAACATTTAAAATCACATACACAAACAGCCAGACCCGGAACAAGTACTTGTAGGTCATACAAATATTTATTCCATGCGGGAATCGAACCCGCGACGCGCAGCGCAGCAGTCAATCGCTTAACCACTGCGCCAACCGTGCCGTCCTATATTAGACTTCCTCAAGAATTGTGCTATTAAATGCAAAATGATTTTTCAAAATCTGGCTACCAGAGATTAGCACTCTCAGATAAACAATAAGACAAACTCTTCAGCTTTATTATTAGTATAGATAAATTGGTAGAAATAATTAAAACGATAATAAATCAATCTACCTAGCCTTTGCCCAACTATGTTGGGGTCGGCTTCAAGTCTTACCGGATGCAGCTGAATATCAATATTATACATGGAGTAACTGTCTATCTGATTTCCACAATCCAGTTATGGAGTAATACAATACCCTTTGGTAAGACTGGTTTGTCAGACTTTAAAACGGTAATAAAAATGCAGATTAATAGCATGTAATAAATAATCTAGTTTAACTCTTCGCACATCTAGTGCACACCATGTGTTCTGATAACAATAGAATTTCTACTGTGTCTGCTAATTAGACACACAATGGGTTTTATAATTCATGTACGTTTGCCCAGCACGGCCCCTCAGAATTTGCATTTATGGTGTACACCATTGCAATGTACTCGCCTCTAGCAGTATATGTACCGATTTCTTTTTCAATGTACCTCTATACTTTTGAAGAAATATGCAAAAAAAGGTGGCCGTGCCAGCCAAACGCTTTCAGCACGGCCCCCCATGTAACTTGAATAATACATACCGTATTAACAAATGTCTATAACTCAAGAAATGTACTCTATTAATACGTTATATGTGCCGCAACAGTTATTGTGAATTCATAATAACAAATAATATATAGATGTGGATAAGGGGCCGTGCTGGAAAAAATCATTTTAAGAAATATCTAAAAAAGACAAAACATACTTAGCCAAAAACTATTAAAAAATAATTGAAGTTTAGCAAGTAACATATGTACCGCATTGATTTCTCATACAACTTGTTATATTGTGAAAAATAAATCTATTTTAGTTCATTCAGCACGGCCCTCTATAGTTGCCTATATCTTTTTAAATAAGCCGTGTATGTTTACAAAATTCGACTTCCTGAATAATATATAGGAGTACATTCCTTTCAACTAAATTGCAATTCTGCTGTATCAATACTTTAGAAGATAAATTCAATCTAAAATATACATACATTAAAACTGATGGGGTGACCATGATTTCATATATTTGGTAGGTAGGTACATAAATGTTCTATATTTATGTACTTATATTAATTAAATTATGTGACTACATTGAAATAAACATTCTTTTTACCCGACTGTACCAGAAGGACGGTAAGGTTTTTCGAGTGAATGAATGTAGATATGTAGCAACCTTCATTTCTTTGGCACGCTTTGTAGTCTAAACGGCTTTATTAATTTCAACTTGAGAGATGTCGTTATATTCGTCTTAATTGTGAGAATGACACAGGGTAGGTATAGGTACCCATCAAAAACATTAAAAATAAAAATAACTGATTCTTGGCGTCAAGTAATTAATCGTTTTCTTTTCCTCAAAGCCTATCTAGTGGGATAATATATTAAATAAACGAATTTCTAAGTGGACTAGCTTTAACTTACGGTTCGGCTCGCGTGGTAGAAATAAAAAATATATAAAGCGTGCTTATAACCTTCCCCTAGAAAAAACACAACTTATAATATGTTTAAATAAATGTTATTCAGAATGAGGAATGCTAAAAAAAACAAAATATTCAATGTTTCTCAAAGTTTAAAATTTGTCCGCTATTGGGTAATTTATTTAAATAATTATGTGTTTATTCATTACATCTTAAAAAATAATCATTAAGTATAATAATATATTATCAGTTAATTTTGTCGTGTGCGATCGCTATTAGTTCACTGACGCTACCGTAATTTTTAATGTGGCGCTGGTGTCGCGGTTACTTCATGTTGCGCTTGAGTGTTTATTGACAGTCACATCTCTACGCGCATAACAGACAGTAGTAAATATAAATACTGCTCAAATAATATGAATATTCATGGGTCGTGTGTTTGTGCAGTGAATTCTATTTCAAGGACGTGAGTTATGAGGCATTTATTTAAACATATTATAAGTTGTGTTTTTTCTAGGGGAAGGTTATAAGCACGCTTTATATATTTTTTATTTCTACCACGCGAGCCGAACCGTAAGTTAAAGCTAGTCCACTTAGAAATTCGTTTATTTAATATATTATCCCACTAGATAGGCTTTGAGGAAAAGAAAACGATTAATTACTTGACGCCAAGAATCAGTTATTTTTATTTTTAATGTTTTTGATGGGTACCTATACCTACCCTGTGTCATTCTCACAATTAAGACGAATATAACGACATCTCTCAAGTTGAAATTAATAAAGCCGTTTAGACTACAAAGCGTGCCAAAGAAATGAAGGTTGCTACATATCTACATTCATTCACTCGAAAAACCTTACCGTCCTTCTGGTACAGTCGGGTAAAAAGAATGTTTATTTCAATGTAGTCACATAATTTAATTAATATAAGTACATAAATATAGAACATTTATGTACCTACCTACCAAATATATGAAATCATGGTCACCCCATCAGTTTTAATGTATGTATATTTTAGATTGAATTTATCTTCTAAAGTATTGATACAGCAGAATTGCAATTTAGTTGAAAGGAATGTACTCCTATATATTATTCAGGAAGTCGAATTTTGTAAACATACACGGCTTATTTAAAAAGATATAGGCAACTATAGAGGGCCGTGCTGAATGAACTAAAATAGATTTATTTTTCACAATATAACAAGTTGTATGAGAAATCAATGCGGTACATATGTTACTTGCTAAACTTCAATTATTTTTTAATAGTTTTTGGCTAAGTATGTTTTGTCTTTTTTAGATATTTCTTAAAATGATTTTTTCCAGCACGGCCCCTTATCCACATCTATATATTATTTGTTATTATGAATTCACAATAACTGTTGCGGCACATATAACGTATTAATAGAGTACATTTCTTGAGTTATAGACATTTGTTAATACGGTATGTATTATTCAAGTTACATGGGGGGCCGTGCTGAAAGCGTTTGGCTGGCACGGCCACCTTTTTTTGCATATTTCTTCAAAAGTATAGAGGTACATTGAAAAAGAAATCGGTACATATACTGCTAGAGGCGAGTACATTGCAATGGTGTACACCATAAATGCAAATTCTGAGGGGCCGTGCTGGGCAAACGTACATTATAATTCGGTATGAACAACTTTTTCTTTTCTAGCTATAATTAATATTTGATTGAGTTTTTCAAAGCTTAACCTGTCAATCCCGGCTAATGAGACACAATTAATTTTCTATTGTGTGGACACCTATAGGTGCCCCCCGGACGTCACCGGTTAAATGTGTTGAAGTAAATAAGGTCAAGACTATTTTGACATTGGTTGAATAATGCAGTTTTCTAAAAGGATAATAGTAAATGTATTGTAATGCAGCCAGAAGATAGTCGTAGTTTGTCTTTATAAAAACATTTTTATTTAGATTTTAGCAAAACTCAAGTATCTAACCGTACAGAAGCCAACATTGACAGAATTTGAAATGGATGGGTCAGTGGGTGGTGGCCTAGTAAAGCATTGATTTTACAATGTCCTAAACATTCTCTGTCTTATAACAAAACCTTATCTAACTTTAGTTTTAGCCTAAAGCTTTGAGCCATTTCAAACTTCATTTAGCTTGGAGTAAAGTTCTTAATACAAAAATTACAACTAAGCACTGCAGGCTTAGCACGAGCACCGATTTGTCGACGGAAGAATAGACATGACTAATAACTAAATGATGTACAATAGGAGAAGACAGCTATGTTTTTCTATTCATTATCACAGTTATGCGTTCTAAAAGAATCATGATTTTGTAGATAATCGTATAAACTTTGTGGCCGTCGAGTAGAAAGTTTGTTGTCAGTGTGATTTTGACAGTTTGGGAAGAAATATTCTTCTGAAATACTCTACTTTTATAAGGACTTAGACAAAGATCGTTAGAAACGAAAGACAAAATGACAGATTGTAGACAGATTTCTACCGTGCAATGTAAAAAATGGAGAAGCGAAATGTCACTGTGTATTGAAAAAGCACTGTCTATTCTTCGTAGAAATAGAAAACGTCATGCTAAGGCTACTGGACTAAGTTGTTTGTCAAAAGAGCTGCATTTCTATAAAAGTTGGAATCATCAAAAAACTAGCTTCGTTGTTTAATCCTGATTTAAATGAAAACATTGTTTTGTAATAAAACCATGTAAAATCAATGCTTTAATAGATTCTAGTGAACATTGAGGGGTCGTGGTTAGAGGTCGAGTAAATAAAACCGTAGCTTTCTTAGTCCATCTCCTTCCCTAATAAGATATCAATTGGACCAGGTATTTTATTTTAAAAGTATGATGTTCGTTTTGGAATTAACTTTGTTCTGGCAGAATGCCGGTGACGATAATTTTATTTTGTCCAGGTTTTTGACGTCTTCGGAAACGACCGCTTTACGGGTCTGAATATCGTTCAGAATGTAATACTTCTATAGCACCAACCAAAATAAGAGTTTTCGAGGTCTATTGACAAGTTTTCGTAAAGTTGTAATGAAGACCTAATAAAAATAGAACATCAAACTAAACACTAGGGCTTCGTTGAGTTGCTAATCAAATGCGGAACGCATTAATAGACCTTAAATAAATAAATATTGAATTACTTACCAATAAAATGTTTCAAAACAATTTATTTTGACCCAATTTGACATTAGCGGCCAAAACATTGAAAGTTGATCGGAAATCAAATAATTTAGTCAAAAGAAGCGCAGCAATGCGGTATCACGAAGCGTTTCGGTCCGCCATTTTGATTTTTGAACCACTTCAATTTAGATAAGGACGGTGCACACTACACACACGCTAATGTTTTATTTTTTTCTGCTTCAAAATGATGCATTTTATTTTACTTCGTGTTCCAAAATTATTACACATAAATTCTGATACTTATCGGTATGTGGTAACACCACCACCACCACCACCACCACCACCACCCGCCACCGCCACCTACCGGTAGGTAGGTAAAATCATATTACAAAGAGTAAGTAGGTATAAGGTCAGGCCCGCTAGTTCGACTATAAAAAAACAAATGTCAGTTTAAAATAAAAGTCTTCACAATCGTCTTTGAATACATTATGGTAGATTATGTATGTGTACATGAAATATTTTATAGTAGGGTAGCCCGTGAAATTCAAACCTTAGGTTTTTTGCAGTTTGTAAGTTGTAAGCACTGGCTGGAGGCCTCAATTTATGAAAGCATCCACAGGCTAGCCCGGCTAATTTAAGAAATAGATGGTTCCAACAAGATGCCAAACACTAAAAAAATTATCATTTACTTACCACATTATCTTCCCGTGGGTATCGTCGCTACAGGCTTGTGAAAAACTGAAAACACTATCGGATGACAACAAAACATCATAGAGATGACCTTGACCAGCACCTGCTTAGCTTCTGCGCAACCCCGCGAAATAAAAACTTTCTTATGTTTTTTTTTTGCAATTTGCAGGTTGTAGGTTGATGTTAATAAGATTCGCGACCTTAACGAATATATTTTTACAGAATTAGAATCATTAAAACCATGAATACAACCCTCGAGTTATTTAATTCCATTGAATGATGAATCATTTAGGTAAAAGTCATTCAATCAATGGGATTAAATGAACGAAGGTCGTCATTATACTGAAAATGTAAATAGGTATAGCTTGATGCGTCGACGTAGTCGTCGCGCGGTTACGTACTTAGTTGCACAAGTCTGGTAGGTACTTAACCATACTTGTACAACTGTAATGTATTATACAGGAAAAGGTCTTTTTAATTCACTACGCAAACTGTAACCATGAATTCAGCATATCATTCCAGACCCCACAGCGCAGAAATTTGTCGTCGGTTTTACAAAAAAAAATCAGCTGTTTCATACATTTTGACCACGTAGGTAATTGCACTTTTCTATGAAACAGCTGACTTTTTTTGTATCACCGACGACAAATTTCTGCGCTGGGGGTCTGGAATGATATGCTGAATTCATGGTTACAGTTTGCGCACTGAATAAAAACATTTTCCTGTATTATAGATAGGCAATATTTGAGCTTGATCGTGATGATCCATACGTCATGTTCGTGAATCACCCGGAACCTTAACCCTAACCCCTTGTCTGTTATGCAGACTTATTCCCCTTATTACAAAACAAGGTTTTTCTTTAGGTATACTTCGCGTCAAACTTTATGGCGGCTCTGAAGTGCGCTACTCGCTGCGCAGTACCCCACCCCTCAACCCCGCTGACCCATGAATTTGTTACTGCGCAGCGACTCGCCTCGTGTTCCGAGCCGCCATAAAATTTGAATCGAGCTGTACCTATGGCTTAAACCATCGAGCCTATTTTTGAAATAAGAACCTAACTGGAATCGAAATTTCGATTCCAGTTAGGTTCTTAACCATCCTTCAGGTATCATCCAGGTACTGAGATCCCTATTAGGCATATAAAAACTTAAAAAAAAAACAACCGACTTCCAAAAAAACACTACAAAGTGAAAAATAACTTTAATTTCGGAAGTCGGTGTCTTTGGAACGGTATTAAAAATTTTTGTCACCGCCTTCCGAAATTAAACTTATTTTTCACTTTGTAGTGTTTTTTTGGAAGTCGGTTGTTTTTTTTTTGGAAAAAGTTTTTATTTTTCACTTTTTAGTGGTTCACACGTGCTTACCCGTTCACAGCATACCGGCGTGATGTTATGTTATGAACTGGTGTAAACAATAGACGGACATGAGATTTCAGCAATCCCAGTCAATTTGCTGTCATTTATTGAGGAGTTCCGTTGCCTATCTCCGAAGTTCTTCATCAGATCTTCACCAAATTGAAATGGGACCACTCCAAGAAAGTACACTTCCAAAAAATACCCAAATCGTTTCAAGTGGGCCTATAAAATTTGAACAGTTCTTTCTATTTCTCCAGGATCCCATCATCAGATCCTGACTTGATGATCATGGAATCACCTGGGAAGTATACCCTTTCAAACAAAAAAGTTCAAAACCAAATCGGTCCAGCCATCTTTGAGTAATCGGGGAATATACATAAAAAAAGGTTCCGACGAATTGAGAACCTCCTCCTTTTTGAAGTCGGTTAAAAATCAAGGTCTTGAGTCAACACGATAAAAAGTAATTGCCAAATTAAGATTTTCAAATTTATGGATAAATTTAAATTTAGATTAAAGGGAAAATTCCGAAAAATAAAAAAAGTTGAAAATTAAGGTAAATTTTGTTGTTGATTTTTTTTTTTGGCTTTTTTGGTTGGTTTGGTAAAACTAAATTTTGCCATTTTTTTATATTATGGCGGTATAATGGGTAGGTTTGGAAATCTCGGCGCACGAGTTCGACTCGCACTTGACAGGTTTTTACATTTTTCCCACCCATAGAACTTATAGAAGCAACAAGAACCAGTCAGTGCTTAAAAAAACTTAAGGTGGAAGCGCCAAGGTAGCCCGCGAAATTCAAATTTTGTTACGTTTTTTGCAATTTCCAGGTCACTGTCAGGTTGTATGGTGATCTAAATATGATTCGCGACCGTATCAAATAAGGCTTTTCAGAATCATAATCATTAGAATCAGCAATACAACTCCATAAGTTAGAATTGCCCTCAAATGTCATAATTTCATGAAACAGTCATTCTTTAGAGTAATATGAACTTATAGAATAAAAACGTAACAAAATTTGAATTTCGCGGGCTACCCTGGCGCTTCCACCCTAAAACCCGAGGGACTACTCGCTAAGGGCACCTCCTGTGGGGTACGGACCTCGACTTAGAGCATCTCTGGTAGAGGGCAGCATGGGACGGGCTGAATCAGAGTGAACTGAACCCAGGATGTCGTAAACTGGATTTAAATTACAAGAGTGTCCTTGAAGTTTCTTGCACGTTCATCTTTATAGAGATCTAGATTTTGGAATAGGTAACTAGCAAAATTTTGACTCACCAACAGACAGTTCAAAAATGCTGGTAAATAGTATAATTGAAATAAATGCCTTGAGTTTGAATTTTGTGAGAGTCTGTGGTGTTATTTTAGGAAAATAAAACATTCTGTTGGAAAGTTTAAAAACACAACTTTATTTTCAAGAACATTCGACAAATAAAATAAATATAAATCAGTCATTAACATATAAAAAACATTGTTGTTCGGTCGAATGTGAGTGTTTTGTGACTATGTATTAAAATTAAACGAAAATCTAAGGTTTTTATATATATACTTTGGCAATCTTATTATTATGTAGCTGCTTATTATGTATTTCTGCTTAAAATACTGCTAAATATTAAGGTGGAAGCTCCAAATTAAAATGTTTGCAATTTGCAGGTTAGTGCAAGGTTGTATACTTGTATTTAAATTTTGCGGTCTACCCTGGAGTTTCCACCTTAAGGCTCTGGTACACAATAGCCTGAGAATCACGCGCAGATATTACACCAATATATTTCTGTACACCGCTTTAGGTACAGTCAGCAACAAAAATTCCACACTGTCACTTTTACATTACGTGTAACACAAAATAGACTCAATGTGATTCGATAAACGACTTTCAGCTTTTCATATAATAGATTAAAAGTTTATGTTCTTTCGATTTACGTCTGTTCCAATAATAATAAATAAAAAAATTGGTCAGAAATTAAGATTAAAAAACTAAAGTTTTAATCAACTTTTGTTGCCGGCTGTTCAAGGAAAAAGAACAATCAATACTGCTAGGAATTGAGTTGTGTAGATGGCTGCTTCTAAAACTGAATTTTTTGATAGACCTGTACCTGGGTTATATTTTATGAATTTCCATCTAATTCAAAAAAGTTTTATGTTCACATAGGCCACTGTACACCAGAGCTATATTGAAATCGTATTTAATACTGTTACATATTTTTATTTTTGGTTAGTTGGAAGTTATTTTGTGTATAATATTTATACTAAAAAACTAAATTATTTCAGGTCTATATGGGCATGGTTATTATATAAATAGCTAAATCTATTTTGGTCACAATCTAAGAAATTCTAATGATATGGAATTGTTATACAAAAATGCTTTCACAAGATACAATTTAGTTTGGCCTGCACCCGAATTGCGAAACACACTATCAATCAGAATTTGAATCATTTTGAAGGAATCCTAATCCATTGCTTCATATGTTTGAAAAATGTGTCTGCTAAACAACGTAAAAACGCAATGAATGTTGTTGAACTGTCAAAATAAAAGCCATTCATATTGTTAGTGGGTTACACAATTACCCCTCTGTGTTGTTAAGTCGGTTTTAATTTCTTTTTTTTTCTTTTAAATAATTACGTTGCTCCCGCTCAGTTACCGGTAAGTTCCTCAGCCGGACCATATCGTATCGTCTTAAAGCACTCGTATGGAAGTATTTAAATATGTTGTGATTGATTTTATACCTAGTCAAAATATTGTATTAATCTTACATAATTGATTTAAAAAAACAATAGTTTTTTTTACCTAAGCAATTGATTTGAATTATAACGTCGCGTAAAATTTTAACATTTTTTTTTAAACCTTACTATAGTTATGTGAATGGCGATTGTATGGATTTTATGATTTCAAATATAAAAGTTATTTACTTTACCGTTTCTTACTTTTAGGAGACATCGAGAGACAAGAAGTTTATTGTCATCTTACGTTATTTTATCTTTGCCGCCATTAAATCCAATCCATTAAATCCAAGCCTATAAATCCAATATGATCCTTTTTCCACCAGTTGCGTATTTTATTATTCTAAATTACATGAATATCCCATTAGGGAGTTATATCAAATAGGTATGACAAAGCCGAATATTGTAATATTTAATTTAGATTGACTGGATAAATAGGAAAGAAGTAGGTATATCTACCTATAGATATAATTTGCTCATAAGTCCACATTTCTAAATCGTGGATAATTCATTTAGCTAAGCAAACATAGATTTGGTAACAACATCGGAAAACTCACACTTATTTGTACTCCCGCTCTTAAAATACACACATCAATAGCTATCTATTATCTACTGGTTAACATACATTTTAAAGCAAAACATCGATAAAATAAAAATTCTATTATGTAAAATATACAAAAATATGTATTTCGTACAATCCGCTCGACACCTGTGCACAAATAATAAAATACAAAAAAAAACTATAGTGATTGACTTTGTTTTTCAAAATTCGTGCACATATTTTTGTTGCCGATTGTACCTAAGAAAACACTGACAAACACATTATCTTACATATTACACAAATACCTATAATAAGATAAAAAACAAAGCGTGATTATTATTTATAAAACATAAAAAATGACCAGCATCTTTTTATAAAACTGTCTACAGAACTAATTTATGGCTCGGCTAGGCTGGGCGACAAATGTCTCAGAATTTGTGCAATGTAATATCGCAAATTGGCATAATGTCCCATGTCCCGTTCGAAGCTGCTACTATTATCAAGCAACATAGGAACCCTACGCTTTGGTGTGCGCCACGAGCTGCATCTTTCTCACTGATCGACTCCTTGACAATTCAGAAATGTAAATGTTTTTCGAAATACATGGTTTGTGTTTGACAACTTTACCCAATGTTGCTGGCTCTGTGGTCGCTAGCAACACCGCGAGACATTGGTCGCCTAGCGAAGTCGAGACTTTAGTTGACGTTTGAAACTAATAGATGGCACTATTAAAATTACGATCCATTTTACTTAATAAGTACATTATGTCTACACATTGCACATTTAATTATACACTCAACTTAAACTTAAATTATGCAGTATGTACATGACGAAATAATTGTTAGATTTAGAGATAGAAACCGCCTACATTTTTACAAGAAAAATTCTTTTTTTTTTGAATAAACATGATTTAGTTTGCGCGGTTTTAAAGGTACTATATGGACAAAAAACAACATTAAAATTAACAAAATAAAATTGATTAGGTATGCTATTCATGAAGAAACCCATATTATTGGGATTTAAACTCGTACGACACGCACAAGCAATAAATAGTTACATTTTTAATTTTTTTACAACTAGGTTATCAAGGAATATAGAGAATACAATGCGAGATTTAATTAGATCTAAATTAAGTGTCCTAAAACCAGAATATAAAGTGTTTTTTTAACACACTTTGAAAATACCTACACAAATCGAGGCGAAAAAAGGGAACTTAGTAATAGTTTATTTATCAAGTATAATATACTATCTATCTGGGGCTGCATCTAAGAGTCAGAATCGCCCAGGATCTCTATTATATTGATAAATTGTAAATAATATATTTTATTTTAGCACAGTTTTGTAGTTAATATACGTCATTCTATATTGCAATCTATTATCAAAGCATTCAGGTACCTACTAACAGCTGTCTTCATACGAAATCGTTGTGGTTTTAGAGTGTTTCCAATCTAAGAAATATTGATGCGCTACTATAGCGGCTCAATGGCCTTATTGGCGCTGCAAAAAGTCTGATGAACTTTATTGCAGCAAACTCACTATTAAAATCTATTTATCTATTTCTCCTATTAAAATAGCTACTTATTAAAAAATATTGACACATATTTCTGATGCTGACTGTACCGTGACTGTATGTTGCCACGTGCTACTGTGTCAAGTCAGAACGCAAAAAAGCTTTCGCGACGGCGCGTCACACCTGTCTACGGGAGACTGAATACGTTCGAGCGCAATTTTTTTTTTTAATGCATCATGGGACATTTAGCATGACTTTTAGTTACAGTTTTAGTTTAAGTATGTTATTTTCACGCTGCAACATTTCTTACAATAGCGCCCTAAGCAGAAACTGCGGTGAGTATCATGGTGATAGTTTGGCACTTGATATCACCCAGTGACTGCTGCTTAACAACTTATATTTATTATTATGTTTGGCTATTGTACTATGTTTAACGCCTTGTCTACAATAAGTAACTATACCTACATTATTAAAAAAAAAAAAAAGTTCTTATAGGTAATCGATTTTTGTATAGTGTAGACAAGGCTTTAACCGTTAATTCTAACTAACCCCCGCACTAGTATCCAATATGTATAAAATAATTTTGTTCTACAATGCCTTCACATTTTACCTCTGATCTTGTGTTACTGTCAAAACCAAAGTGATCTTTATTCTTTACATCTATGGTTGCTGTCATTGACACGTCTTGACGTCTGTCAACATCACTATGATCTCTATTCTTGTACGAGAAGGTTGCTGTTGGGTTGCTCCTGTCTGAGGTAAAATAACTGTGAACGTATATATTTATCTAAACGGGTTAGGTACTAATAACTCATATACCCGTGTTACACAACAGCTAAGCTCATAAATATACATCCAGTATAATAAATATCAAAAAATTTAGGATAGGCAACCCTAAATATTACGAAGCAGTAAGAAATAGAATGATCTGTGGCCAATCGGTGATAAGATGCATGACGCGATGCCAGCCATCGTCCAATAGAAAACGTTTATAATTTCTACCTCTAAATTACGGTTACAAACGTAATTCTTTTGCAGAAAACCGCATGCCATTCTTACTACTCCGTCCTAAATAAAGACTAGTTTGGTGAATGAAACAGACGGGCCAAAGTATATTTCCTCTTTGGTTGAACTCTGAAATCATGCCGACATAGGTACTATTGCAATCTATTTTATATCCGTTGTTTTCTAATTATTCGTTCTTTTTAATCTATAGACGAATCTCATATTTCAAATCTTTTGTGTTTGCTTTCTTAGTCTATGAGTTTGACACCTGTCAAATTAGTATCTGGGATTAAAAAACGAACTATAGGTAATTCAAATTGGCCAATGCGAACCTCGAGTTGCAGTACAATAATTACTCGGGGCACGTCATATAAAAATCTCATCAAATTTTACGTCTGTCCCATTTACCGTCAAAACTTATTGACCTCTAATGAACCTCTTTTCTGACCTCTACCAGACCTCACACTTGTCTCGAGGATTCATTTTAGACCCTATGGGACAGTTGAACTCTTCGGAGAACTCCCGTAAGTTGGCTATGGGGCCTATGACTCGGTACTTCGCAATCGTGTGGTCATCTTTTTCTACCTGCATCTTCGTGGATTCTTTGGTCATTGCTGAACACCATACCTGGAACATAGAAAAAATTAAGCTCATGTTGATTCAGATTGATTTACTGCTGCGAACGAATTTTTATGAGTCACATTCTCCACAGAATAAAGAGGGTCTTTCGACCAGACGGGTATTGTGTCTGGTGGACTTCAGACCGAGGACGTTACGATATAGTATGCTAATTGCGTGGTAAAATCGGTTTATTCCTAACCTAACCCGAAATCCTAACTCGGTCGCGGGTTAGGTTAGGTACTTGAAAAAAAATTATAATATTTGCTCCGAACGTAACCCTATTCCTAACCTGACCAGACGCCGACGTATCATTCCTGTAATAACCCGAATTGCGTTATAGATAGGTATTCAACTCTTCTCATGTGTCAAATCAGAGTTTCTAAATTGACACAATGTTTAAAAAGTAAGTTCAAATTATGACACATATTAGAAATGTTTTTTTTTTTTACTATAGGTAGGAGTATGGTGCAGTTCACAATTTATCAACAGTTTATAATCTCGCGAGATAAATTATCAACTAACGGGGTTCACAATCTTACGGTGACATTTATATAGAAATTAATCCCCATTTCCCTTGGTCACGGCATCACACGTCAACGGTGGACCAATTTTGCTAATTATTTTTTTGATTTGTTTGGTAGTCAGGAGAAGGTTCTTATGAAAGAAAAAAATAAGTTGCGCGTCGTAACATTAAACATACCTATGGGTATTCATAGTTAAGACACGGCAACCTCTGTCGGGTCATCTAGTAATAATTGAAATCATCATTACAACCCTTTTAGTTCTTGTTTTGTAGATAAAGTTCACTTTGGTCTGTAGGGAGTTTTAATTTTCCCAATTGAACATAAACCTTATACGTATGCAATAAAGTTGAAAATCTATTAAAGAAATTTGACAGATTGGGGTAGCTTGATGTGCTGGCGTCTGTGCTTAAACCCGTATTCGTTACAGTCGCGAATCATATTAGGTTCAACATAAATAGCCTGGCACTTATATTTACCAGACAACGGCTCACGGCCCATCTTGCATCACAAGCCCCGTCACCTGCACACGTGAGGACCTAATGGCTACGTCAGCGAACGGTATTGGCTTTGCTGAATTTTGGGCTAAACTAATTTAGAAAACTATCCATTTGGATACATTTTTTTCGTGTTATTTTTGTCATCGACACGCTAATCAGAAGGACCCCGGCACTGAACATCAAAATGCAAAAAAAAAACGTTAAAAAATATTAATTTCGAGGGCTACCTGTGAAAGTTCCACCTCAATGAAATCGTTCGACTTACCTGAGCAAAAGAAATGAAGAACAGCTGTCGATCATTATACTTCAGTCCTGGTAGAGTCAGGTTCACTTGGGCAGTCCTGGAGTGGTCTAAATAAGCGTGGAACGACGCCTTCAGGCCTCCGTTGTCGGCAATGTTCTCACCTGAAACGATGTATGAAGATTGTCAAAGAGTGGCTGTAATTTTTTTGAGATCAGGATAGGCCTTTCCCTTTAAAGAAACTATTTTTAGTGTATAAGAGGGTTTTCGCGAGGGACGTAGGACTCAGTAAAACAGTTTATACAGGAAAAGTTTTTATCCAGTGCGCAAACTGTAACCATGAATTTAGCAAATTATTCTAGACCGGGGGTCTAGAATTATTTGCTAAATTCATGTTTAAAGTTATTGTTGTTGTCATTTCTAAAATAAAAGTATCCTAAGTTACTCCTTATTACATCAGCTATCTGTCAGTGAAAGTCCCGTCAAAATCGGTCCAGCCGTTTCAGAGATTAGCCGGAACAAACAGACAGACAAAAAAATATTTTTTGATATATGTACCGTGTATACATCCATATGCATTTAGTAAAAAGCGGTTATTTTAATATTGCAAACAGACATTCCAATTTTATTTATCTGTATGTAATATGTATGTATACAGGAAAAGTTTTTATTCAGTGCGCAAACTGTAAACCATGAATTCAGCATATCATTCTAGACCCCCACCGCAGAAATTTTTCGTCGGTTATACAAAAAAAAATCAGCTGTTTCATAGAAAAGTGCAATACCTGCGCAGTCAAAATATATGGAACAGCTGATTTTTTTTTCTCTGGGGTGTCTAGAATGATATGCTGAATTCATGGTTATAGTTTGCGCACTGGTTAAAAACTTATCCTGTATTTGTAGCAGCACACAGTTAATACACAATCAGTCCTAGATAATAATCAACGTTACAACACGATAGCTTGGCATCCGTCGCACGATTGCAGCGTGCGCTGCCTATCCGGGAGGTCTACTCCCTAAACACGAATTTCGTAGTTTCGGCCGAAGTTACGGGAGTTTACTACTCCGTATCACTTACGTACGGACGTAAGATAAGTTCAGGTCCAAACTGAAAACTTAATAATAACACGATTTGAATGCTGTCCCTAATCCCGATGATTTTCGCCCATCCTAAATATATTAGAGGACTAGTCTTACCAAGTGTCTGCTTTCCGTTGAGACGCTGTCCCTCCACAGAGTAATTGGAATACTGCTCCTGAATACATTTGGCTCGCGACTTGAATCTGGCTATTGTTGCGTTGTTCCACCATTGATTTAGGTTTCCAAACCTGTTGATGAAAGAAAGATATTATGAAGCACTGATAATTTACACGACATAAAGCGCCTTTCTAGGTTTGAACCTACGAACTACAACTCATTAGTAGACGCGCCGTCTAAATAAAGACTTCCAGGTTATCTAAGGCAAATCATGGCCAGGTGGGAGATCTTTAGCGGGTGGAACGAATGGTTAGGGTAGTCAAGCACTGTTTCGCCATAGCTTCAGACTTTCTTCGGTCCGACAATAATACTTTAACATGATAATATTGCCAAAAGGCGGTGATATTACCATAGTGAAGCCACATTACCCACAGTTAGCAATATTACCAATTATTTTTTTCGGGTGGGAAATCATCAAATAACTTCTCCACCCACCCGTGTTCCCTCAGTTGTCTGTGTGCCAGGGGCTGCGGTATCTCTTTCGAACAACCCGCACCCCTGGCAGGCATCGGCCCTTGCGGACCCCACCAGTTGGTGCTGACATCTCTTTGAGGCGCGCGTGGAACACAACGCGCCGTCGACCCGGGCTTGGTCCTTACCGGACAGCGAGCTACCCATTACTCACCGTCCGCAAGCCCGCGCCTACCTTTACATGGCAATATTTGTCTCACCTGTCATATTCCCTGCCCTGGTCATCAAATGCATGTGTCAGCTCATGTCCCATCACCACTCCCATGGCGCCATAGTTCACTCCCTTGGGGTTATCTCCATCATAGAAAGGTAGCTGAAGTATACCAGCAGGGAAGACGATCTGGTTCTTAGTTGGAGTGTAGTACGCGTTCACTGTTGATGGTGTCATGCCTAGAATGACGGTTTTTTTAAATTATTAATGGTCATATTTGATTTTCAACGTTTTGTGCACAGATATCGACACGAGAACTGTGACCATGAAATCTGTACATAATTCTAGACTTATAAAAACCCCTTAAAAAACAAAAAAACTGCTGTAGGTATCCTAGAAAAGTGCAAAATTTTACCTGAGCGGTCAAAAGTATGGAACGGCATTTTTTTTAACACCGACGAAAATTTTCAACACGAAGGTCAAGAATCATGTACTGAATCCATACGGTAGTAGGTTGTGCATCGATGCTGCCCTGGATAGTATGGTTGATAATACGAGTTTATAATTATGGTGTGTAATCCTTTAAAGATCATGATAATTTCACGAAGAGAGCTTGAAAAGGGATTGCGGTCCAACACTGCTATGTTTGATCATTTCCTTATTCACTTCTAAAATTCTGGTGTCAAATTACTATAATGTGCTTACCCCATTTAGTCTTATTGACAGGTTTATCCAATTTATTCAGGTCGTTCTTCAGACTGAACACGTTGAAGGCTATGTTGTTCTCGAAGTATTCATTAGGCTTCACTTCCAGTTCCTCATACTGCTTGTCCAGCTCATCTTTGTGGAGAATGTAGTCGGGGAAACCTGGGGATGGCAGTTTTATTTAAGCTTCATTTTCTTAACGTTACTAGCATGGTTGCTAGTTGCTGGAATTAGCTTTTAGAGGTTATTATTGAGAGGTCCGTCTTGGAAACAAAAAAGGATGAGACTGACTTGCAACATTTGTTTACTGAACGTTTGTGTAATGTATCTATCGAGTTTTTGTAACGCGTTACGCCATGTCCTACGTAGGCGGGTCAACGCGAACGCGATGGCGAAGCGAAGCGGCGCGAATAGAACAAACAATATCGATACTCGCCGCCGCACCGCACCCATGTGCGGTTCGTCACGTAGGATGCCGCAATTACGTATCAATTGTTTGTTCCATTCGCACCGTTAAGTTTCGCGATCGCGTTCGCGTTGATTCGCCTACGTACCGCGTTACAGTAGTCAGTGAAGCGAACCGAGGCGCTCGATGCGACTTCACGAGCGCATGTTTACACACCAGTCAGTGCAGGTTAAATAAAAATGGAGCACGCTTTAGTGAAGTGCTCGAAGCGAGCGTTCGCCATGTTTAGTGTATCGCTGTCTTGTAACAAGAATTGGAGCGCAGTTCAGCCATGTGCTCGAAGCGAGCGTTCGCCGCGTCTTTTGTATCGCCGTTTTGTAACCAACCTCGCCTCGAATGATACATTACAAAGAAATGTTGCAAGTCAGTCTTCGTCTTAAGGTCTTCAAATGTCTATTATTATACCGTCACCGCAAGCTTTTGAACCGAGACCCACCACCATGATGTGGCTTAGCAACTGAAATCAGTACTGTTGCAGTTGCTAAAATCTGCACTCACGTAATAATTCCCTCAATGAAAATATAACGGAATACTGTTCTCGAATCAACACAAATAAACATTATTTTCCTATCCTTTTCCCAACTATATTGCGGTCAGCTTCCAGTCTAACCGGCTGCTGCTGAATACCAGTATTTTACATGAAGTGATTGCCTATCTGACTTCCACAACCCATTAATTGGGTAATACGAAATCTCTTGATAAGACTGGTTGTCAGAGATCCTCGAATGACAGCCGGGATCACCGGCTTAACGTAGTTTGCGAGGCCCGGAGGGGTCTCCGTATGTAAGGATGGTCACCCATCCACGGCCCAACCGCGGCAAGCGTAGATTAACCTGATCGATCGATCCTCACAGCTGTTATTACTTATCTACAAGCCATAATCGAAACAGAAACAAAACAGCAACTTAAAAATGCCTTGAAATATTTCGTTTGATGAGTAGCCAATTCCAGGCTTCCATAATGGTATCGGGTCACTCAAATCTGGCTGTGCAAGCTCCCCTTCAAAAAACCCGTACATCTGCTTACCCCAAAACCTACCAATCATATCAGTGATAGCATCAGCTTTTATCTCAGCAGCCTTTCTGGTCTCCGCATCCATCCAGTCCAAGTTCTTGAGATTCCTCTTGAACGCGTTCCTGATGTTGTTGATCATGATCTCTCCTTGCGTCTTCGCTTCTCCGTGGAAGACTTCTCGGACGAACATGGCTCCTACTGCAAAACCTGGAGAGGAAATGGGACTGTGAGTCATTTGAGGATTGATAAGCTAGTTTTGGATGAAGAGGAGATGGCGGGACGAGCTGGATAGGTTCCGTCAAACTTGGGAGGGAGGTTTGAGAACAGAACGTAAGCCAGTAACAAAAAAGCTAGTTTTAATAGTTTGCTCAGAAGTTAGTCGCAAATTATTATTAAATATTTTATTCTAGAGGACATAGGTCCTCTAGAATAAAAGGCCAACATTTACAGAAGGTCTGTCAGTAAGAGATAGCAATAGTGTTATCTCTTAGTGACAGACCACGAAAGAAAAAGACAAGTGACGCTTTAGAACTGTCAAACTAAATTACGTCTCGATTGCCTTGAATTTGGCGTGATTTTAAGCATGATGAGCAGAGATCGGATATTCGGATGCATATTTACCTAAAGATCATTTTTAGCTTGAAAGTATGGAAACGGCTTTATAAATTATTTGTAATATTTATTAAAAACCCCGGGATTCTTGATTGCATAACTATTCAGATGTGTATTAATTTAAAATTAATGTTTAACCCGATACAAATATGTGTATGTACTGGAGGACACTGGAGGTATTAGTTAAAACAAAAAATAAATAAATTACTTACCTAAATTAAAACTTTTTCGATACAAAAGCGCATTCCATGTTAGCCAACATCTCAACTTTAGGTGATTATGCATCCGAATATCCGATCTCTGATGATGAGTGATTAGTTCGTCGTAACTACTTGCGACGAACTAAATTCATCGAATGCGTCGAATGAAATCTTAGTCCAACTACATTTGTCAGTTCTTATTTATTTCATTAGAAAGAAAAAGATAGCAATAGCCTACATTAAGTTTAGTTGGTACACAGCAGAGTCATCACCAGAACTTACCAACAGCATTATTAGTATCAGTGACGCAGTATCTCCAGGACTCCTCGGTCCCTTCAGAGCCGAACAAGGCCTTCCTCAGGATCTTGGTGGCGTCTCGGAAAGATTTCGACAGGTATGTTGATAAGGAGCGGGAGACTTGCCACATCATGTAGCTGGTTAGAGTTCTGGAAAGGAAAATATGGTGATAACATTACGACTGAATTTCTCAAATTAATTAATGATTTGTTCGAGCGACCAGAGCTAAAGAATCAGTTGCACTAGTAGCCAGTAGCATAATGAAATGTGTGTTTATGTAAGTATTTTTATTTTATTTTCATCAATTAAAATTTAATATTTATTCATTGGGGTTGAAATATTTGGGCCATGGGGTCCGAGTGCCCACTTGGTTTTCCAAGACATCGGCAAGCGGTTAGCCGACACTTTACGTGACCAGAGGGACGGCCCTTTTCTTTGGCCAAAAAATCAGCATCGCCATACAACGTGGCAATGCTGCCAGCCCTTTGAGCACTTTTCCCGTTGACAGCCATGCAAATGATTTTTTTGATGCCCTGTTATTCCTTTCTCTCTGTTTTTTTTTTTTACATGTACATACATTTATGTCATGACACTTTTACTCGTCAATATTTTGTTGGTCAATATTTTAAAAACTAGATGGCGCCGACATAGGCGCGGCGCCTACTATCGGTGGGCAATAGTGGGCATCGGTGCCGCTCGGTACAGCTCGGGCGCCTTACGGCCGCTTCAGGCGGCTTCGTGCGCCTGAGAGCTGCTTCGGGCTGCCTCGGCAGCCGTAAGCATACCTAAGGACGCCGAGGCTGTCTTCGGGTAGCTCGAGTGGCATTTTCGTGGCAGACACGTCACAGAACCGTCATAACGTTCACCGCGCGCGCCTCCATTAGCTTGGCAACAACCAGAGGAAAATTAAAGGCAACAGCCTCATAATAGCAGAGACAGTCTTGTAAGGAATTAACGTACCTTTGGTCGTCTTCAGTCTTGCTATATTTCTTTATGACTTTCGTGAGATTCTTGAAATACTCCGGTGCGTACACTACGATTCTCTGTGTGTCCGGTATCTGGAAATCACATAGACATAATTACAAAACACAAGTAATAACAAATTAGCGATGGGCTTAAGTCTTGGGTTTCTCTTTGTCTGTGCCTCGGAAAGCACCTTATGCTGTTGATCCCGCTTGTCAGTCGTGGATCTTTGACTGTCGTTACGGGTCGTCAGAAACCCGAAAGTCTGACAACCAGTCTTACCAAGGGGTATCGTATTATCCAGTAACTGGGTTGTGGAGCTCGCTCCATGTAAAATACTAGTCTTCAGCTGCATCCAGTTTGACTGGAAGCCGACCCTAACATAGACTGACTGACTAAATCCGTCGCAGAGTTTAAAAGAACACCGCGGTCACACAGCACCAGCAGGACTCTCTATCTCCGTCACCAAAGAGTCGGGCCCGTCCAAAATGAGTTCGGAACTTCGAAATGAATCCTACAGCCGATTAATTAACATTTTTGGACGGGCAAAACCTCATCAGGTGTAGGAACAACTGTCATAGTATATTTTATAACGAGGGACTAAACGAAGCCATAATATACCCGAGGTGGTTTGACTCCCGAGCGTGCGAGGGAGTCAATGAAACCGAGGGTATATTAAGTTGGCGTTTAGTCTCGAGGTGCAAACTGTACTTTTCACTTCGAGTGCGAGAAAAATAGTCAATTTAGTACAAAAACATGTACTTACCTAATAAATATTACTTAACAAAAAAACACTACAAAGTGAAAAATAACTTTAATTTCGGAAGTCGGTGTCTTTGGAGCTGAATTTGAATTTGTTGTCACCGCCTTCCGCAATTAAAGTTATTTTTCACTTTGTTGTGTTTTTTTGGAAGTCGGTTGTTTTTTATTTTGGAAAAAGTTTTTTTTTCACTTTTTAGTGGTTCACATGTGCTTACCCCTTCACAGCGTACCGGCGTGATGTTATGTTATGAACTGGTGTAAACAATAGACAGACATGAGATTTCAGCAATCCCAGTCCATTTGCTATCATTTATTGAGGAGTTCCGTTGCCTATCTCCAAAGTTCTTAATCAGATCTTCACCAAATTGAAATGAGACTACTCCGAGAAACTACTCTTCCAAAAAATACCTAAATCGCTTCGCGTGCCTATAAAGTTTGAAGAGTTCTCTCTATTTCTCCAGGATCCCATCATCAGATCCTGACTTGATGATCATGGGACCACCTGGGAAGTATACCCTTTCAAACAAAAAAAAATCCAAATCGGTCCAGCCATCTTCGAGTAATCGGGGAACATACATAAAAAAAATAAAAAAAGGTTCCGACGAATTGAGAACCTCCTCCTTTTTGAAGTCGGTTAGTAAAATAAAAATCACAATATCTATTAGGTATGTCTTTTGCTCTTTGCTTGACGTCAAACTCTTCACCAAGGAACATAATATCTATGAACATAATATTTGTCACTGGACATTCTTAATAAATTTATTTAAAGCCGAACATTTTACACTCGACAAAAATTCTGAAATTATCGCGGTCAGTTTTTTCTTCTAAACCAGTAACAGATTAACAATTTAAAACACATGGCGCCACCTTGGCAAAAACCATGGAACTAAAACTCTCAACATTTTCGCAATGAAGCTCCACAGTTAATAGTATATTTACTGGCTGTTTGAGTTTGTCTATGTCACATGAAGGAAATTAAAAATTAAGAATTACTTTTTACTCCCTAGGGACTAAAGTGGTCACTTTAGTCCCGCTTCGTAGGGCTATATTGGCGTCTTTTTAGAGCATGAGAAGTGAAAAATCATTTTATCATTCATTTTTAGTTCGGACCCCGAACTAATCTTATATCCGTTAGTAATACAGAGTTGGAAACGCCCATAACTTCGGCCAAAACTACGGAGGTAAGGGAGTATGCCCTCTGACACCTGAGTGATCTCAGGGAAAACAGCACACAGTGGTCACGTACTGCCTCGCAAACTTGCAGAGTTCGGTTTCGGGGAGACCCCTTTACAGTTTCCCCAGAGATGTGCACTAACAGGCGTTGCACAGAAGGGGTCTCGGATCGGTCTTTTGAAAGGTAAAGATGCCCGTTCCATGTGAGATGATGACCACAGGGGTGGTTTTAGTAAGGTAAAAATCCAACATTTCCCGATCGTAGTTATCCCCAAAGCCCGCGGCCTTTTGAAGGTTTCCCCCCGAAAAAAGAAGGCACGGACCCAGGCCCAGACACGGAAAGCGACTTTAATTTATAAAATAACTTGTATCGATATAGTTATTGAAAACATACTCACAGTTCTATTCACCAACTTAAAAGCATCATTAAAGAACATAGTCCAGTTAACAAAAGGCACTTCTTTCTGCCACTGTCTTATCGTATACGGGTTATACAATCCCTCTTCATCTCTCCTATCTTCTGAGGGGGTGGTGATATTCGCCAGTTCCGTTTCAAAGAGGATCACTTTGTTCATTTGGGTCCTCGCTTCAGTTTTGTTAGCTCCTAGTAAGACGCATATTCGCGTCATGTAGTCTAGGTATGCGTCGAGGACCTTTTTATGGGCTGTTCTATTGAGATAGTTGTCTCGAGTTGGGAGGTTTAGACCGCCTTGGTCGAGCTGGAAAAATAAGTGTAAAATGTTAAGGCAGAAGCTAGGTTTAGCTCGATTCAAATTTTATGGCGGCTCGGAACACGAGGCGAGTCACTGCGCAGTAACAAATTCATGGGTAAGCGGGGTTGACGGGTGGGGTACTACGCAGCGAGTAGCGCACTTCAGAGCCGCCATAAAGTTTGACGCGAAGTATAACTAGGTAATTCGATGATAAACCATACACACAACCAAAAACTCGGGAATATCATGATAAATAAAGTATTTTTTTCATGTAGCGTAACCAATTTTCGATCGTTTCTTTTATCGCCTCGTTTTCCAGCCACAACCAAAGCTTTTGACATGTAGCAACTCTCAAGTTCCGTTTGGAACCATGTTATAATGATTATCATCATTATATCTGGTAAAAAGTACTCTATTCAAAATCACTGCATCTGCTGACAGCCAGAATTTAAAACGCTCGCTGTTCTTTTCTGATTGAGTACGTTACCGATTGCAATAATCCACATCATCATATTAGGCCAACCGTGTCCACTGCTGGACAGGCATCCCTAAGCATTGCCATAAGACGAGGTAGTTACTGTGCTGCTGGCTTGACACGGAATCTGGCGATCTTCAAAGGTAATTGGTCTACCTTGTAGACATTTGTATCTAGCATTCAGCGTAATATACTAACCACAATGACGTGTTTCGATGAGTTGCGGTCGTCTTCCGTCACTGCCCAGTTAAATAAACCTCCCAGGTTGAATCTGAAATAAATATAAAATCTATTTGAAACATAACAATCCCGCAGCAATTTTCCTTAGGTTAAATTGTAATTTTAAAAACCACACAAAAACAATGAGGTTTTTAAAAAAATATTGTGTTTGATTTGAATGTCTCCCGCCGACTGTCTTTTAAAAATTGCATGCTTACCAAGTTGACTTTGACAAAGTTAATCTTAACTTTGGCTACGTTGACTTTGGCACTGACCAAGTTGATTTTGACTTTGGCCAAGTTGACTTTAACTTTGGCTAAGCTAACTTTGACTTTGTCGAAGTTGACTTAAATGTAATATAGTGTAAGTATATGCTGTTGGTGTGCTAATGAAATAACTAGGTAATTGAACTTACGTATTCTGCACATCTTGCACCAACTTCTGCAAGTCCCACTTCTGCTTAGTCATGGTGGAGGGTAGTATGTGCCAGCCGCCCAGCTGTTTGATGACAGCTACCAGGGGCTTCTCGCCCAGCTTCTCAATCGTCTCGTTGGTGTCTATGCAAGCGTCGTAGTAGATACGAGCTTTGGCTTCCGCGTCGGCTGTGTTTGAGATGTTTACTTTTTCTGGAGACGAGATAAGAATAAGGTTAGTAATTGAGTATTTATGGTATCCATTTTTTTTTAATTCTTTGTGCTTGAGTTAAGTTTTCATTTTATTTGTTGGTATATTGGCATGGCTAGCTGACATATGACTAATTGTGTATTTGTGCTAGCCGTATTAAAATCTATTCTATAGTTTAGAAGATCTAAGAGATCACACAGACATACCTATACAAAAAACGACAGGTTATCATTGATTTTCCCTACATTACAGTGCGCTTTTGTTAGACAATATTTAAATACCAAGATAAGTAACGGTACGGTACGGTCAACGTTCAAACTGTAACCAAAAATTCAGCACATGATCCTACACACCGTAGCTTAGAAATGTTTCGGCGGTTATGAGCAAAAAAGTAAGCTGTTTCAGAAGAAAACACCAACGCGGTCAAAATATATGGAAAAGCATTTGTTTTTTTTATAACCGACAATAAATATCCGATGGTAACGGGATGTGCGTCGATATGGCTACCACCATATACAGGAATAGGTATTGTGCAGAAATTATTCGTCAGTTTTACAAAAAAAAATCTGCTGTTTCATATAAAAGTGCAATACCTATGCGGTCAAAATGTATGGAACAGATGTTTTTTTTTTTTGTATAACCAACGATAAATTTCTGCGCTGGGGGGGGGTCTAGAATTATATGCTGAATTCATGGTTACAGTTTGCGCACTGAATAAAAACTTTTCCTGTACCTATACGTAAGTATGTAATTTTTAGCACAATACACAAATATTAACATGTATGATGTACTCCAGACAAAACAATTTTGAAGTTCACCTACACCATTATTTCCATATTTGTTCACGAGAACAATGCCACAATCGTACTCCTTATTTAACTAACCATATAACATTATTACGTATGAAAAGACGTCAAAAACCCATGAAGGCACATAATAACAATATAATAAACTATACAAATATTCACATTTGTATTTTGTAAGTGAAGCGTTTTCGGTTAAGTTTGCGTTGGCAACTAGAGAATAGTATAAAATAATATGCAGAAAACCAACGCCAATGCGATCCCGTTTTTATCATGTAGATACTGTATTTACTAACTAGTTTATGCCCGCGGTTTAGCGTGCGTCATCATCACCATCTATCAAGCCTTTCCTAACCATATTGGGGTCGGCTTCCAGTCTAACCGGATCCAACTGAATACCAGTATTTTACATAGAGCGATTGCCTATCTGACCTTCACAACCTAGTTACTGGGTAATACGATACTACGGCAAGACTGGTTGTCGGATTTTCGGGCTTCTGATGACCCGTAACGACTGTCAAAGATCCACGAATGACAGCCGGGACTATCGTCAGTTTGTGCTTAGTATTCTTTACTTATAGAGTCTAAAACGGCCTCTGCGAGTTGGCGTCGACCCATCGTATGCCTAGCAAAGGTCTGGGACCCTATGCTCCCTTAAAAATGCACGAGAAGGCACGAGCATTGATCATAGTGCTTTCTCAAGACGGGTTGACGATTTCAGACTTTTATTAACTACTAGCTGCCCTTACAAACGTTGTCCTGTCCAAACAATAATTCATACAAAAATCCAAAAGTAAAAAGGTCGTTAAAATTTTCCCATATTGGATAATTTTCCATCAAACTTTTCGAAGTCTTTATAAACCTAATTCGGACTATTACGAACACTTTAAAATAAAAAATAGTCAAATCGGTCCAGCCGTTGTCATGTGACTCGCTTACCAACATGTCCAATTTTATTTAACTTATAATAAATATTTTATTTTACAGATAATCTTTAAATATAACCCTAATAATTACATTACATAAAGACAAATACTTTATTACTGTCTCTAAGCAACTATAAAACCAACCATTTCTGTAAGCCTCTGATTGAAGTAACACTTCTGTTATCTATTTTTGTACTGGCAGAACAAAATAAAATTGTAAGTATGAGATCTAATTTTTCATACATATAGGCACCTAAGCATAAAGCGATAAACGATAGAACTCGATTAAGTATAATTTACAATAGTTTACTAATTTCTTGTGAGTATAGATGAAACAAAGTGCCGAAACATAGTATACAGCGTGTGTTAGATAGGTGTGGGAAACCCAGTCGCGGGCTCGAACTCACTGGTGGTCCTGGCTAAAAATCACGCTGTCTCACCAGGCTTCGTGTCCGACAGAGGTAGTATCAGTGATGAGCAGTTAGACGCTATTCTACACGCACAACGTTATTGAGTAAGATGCAGGATCATTTATAGTAAAAAAATCGCGAAAAAATTAAGAATAGTTCTTGGGAAGATCGGGTTTTATGAAAAAGCCAATGCATAAATCAATGACCAATAAAGTTTATTGAAGTTTTCGATAATTGAACTTTGTCGGTACTGACTTGGTTTTGGAGATTGTACACTTCTTTTATTACTTAAACACGCCCAAAGTTTAGTAAAATTAGCAAGAAAAACGAATCTTTGTTGGCTCCTAACTTTTTAATGGGTTTTTATTTTAGTATTCTGTTTCCGTACTGACAATATTAATAATGAGACAAAACGATATCATATTTTACTTTGGATATGTCATTTCAGACAGTGGAGTAAAACACTCCCGAAGTTTGTATGCAAAAATGTGGACAATGACCTAGCTTCAACTTTCCAACTGATCGACTTTTTGACAATTCAAAAGTGCCTGTAAATGGTTATAATTGAAATGAATGGTTTGAGGTTGAGTTTGAGTTATGTTATAACGTCCCACTCCTGGGCAAAGACCGGAATTCCCTCTTTCCACTTTACCCGGTCTACTGCGATTGCGCGCCAATCCTTTAAGAAGGGCACAGGTGATCTCGCCATCAATACATATTATACAAATTCACAGGGTGGCAGGAACATCCCCGCACAAATTGATCCCATGAATTCAGCACACGATCCTAAACCCCTAGCGCAGAAATTATTCGTCAGTTATCAAAAAAAAATCTGCTGTTTGATAGAAAAGCGCAATGCTTACGCGGTCAAAATAAGCATAGCTATTTTTTTATAACGATGAAAATGTCTATTAAGTGAGTTTCAGAATTATGAATCTATGGTTACTTATTGTTGTTCGTCGACGTCCCTTTCCACCCTATAGGTATATTGTACACACAACACATCTTTTTAAGGCTCTATCTAGCCTCTGTCTACAAAACTAGGTACGTGTAAGTTTCACGTCTATTTTTCACGAGACGCGTAGGCAGTTTCCTTCATTTGTTCTACGATGACGCAACTAGTAGGTAATATACCTATTGTATGACAACAATGAAAATTATCTTGATGTCATAACCCCGTCATAGTATCTTAGACGACATCTTTACGGTTCGGTTGTGTAACGAAGCAAGAAAAATGGTTATCAGCATTTTGCTGATAGAATGATTTTTTTCAAGAATTGGTATTGAAAAGCGTGTGGTATTCTTTACATGTGCCTTTGTCGTATTTCCTGAAAACGCATAAAGATTCTACAAGGTGGCAGCAGCATCCATAACTTTAGTAATTAGCTGACTTAAAAAAGCAGGAGTTCTCAATTCGTATGTTTTTTTTTGTATGCGTGTTCCGCAATATCTCAGGCAATTGGGAATTTGGTTTTTTTTTTTGTGAATTGGTTGGTTGTGCTTCCGGGATGATCTCGTATAAATTGTATTAACCTTTGTTTAACTAGCAAATAGAGGTAAACGAAATGGTGTGGGGTAGGTACTTACTATAGTAAAAAAAAAATTACATCCGAAAGAATAGGAAAATTCACTTACCAAGTGCATATCTGATAATCAACTGGTTCTGCAGCTCAATCTTGCTGAAGATGCCCCAGCTTGATTTGCCCTCAGGTATCGGGTTGTTTTTGATCCAGCCTCCGCATGCGAACTCGTAGAAGTCATCGCAAGGATCCTGTGTCTCATCCAGCGCCCTGATCACTTCACTCGCTGTGTATATGCAGGACCCTTTTAGGCACACAACTTGGTCTGAAATAGAACGTAGAAGTAATTAGCCACTTTCTTGACAACAGCAATTTTTGACTTAGCTTTTTTTTCTGTACACTCTGCCTACACCCATGGGAAGTAGGTGTGAATGTATGTATGTATATTATTGCAAGTGCAAAATTGCGAACTTCCATATAAAATTTCAACCCCTATTTACCCCCATTTATTGAATGGATTAAAAAAAGAATTGCTTCCATAAAATTGCTTATATCTATGTATAAAAATAATATTCATACCTATTAGCAATAACATTTTTGTGTAATAAATAAGTCTAGTCATGCTTATGAACCTAGTGGCCGGAACAAAGACAATCTCCACAGATTAGGGTTCACGGTCGGCTCAGATCTCAAGTGCGTATGCGGCATCTCCCAGTAGACAATGCCCACCTTCCATCCTGTGCCGCATGCCCTGACCTGGGCCTCAAGTCTGCTATTACAATAGTGTCAGAATGGTCTATCATTGATTTCATAATTGTTGATTTTGACAAGTTTGGTAATCTACTAATAAAATGGCGTCATTATGACTTTCCAATGGTCAGCCACTGACACTCCATTGAAAGAAATGGCATTTATTGGTAATCTCGTACCTAATGACAAATGAATGATTGACTTAATTTACGAACTTCCTACTACTGTAGATTGCTTATAACACTAATAAATAATATGTAAAAATATATATAAATGAAATCGGCATGAATAAATGTTCAAATTTAGTAGAAGTTTTTCGAAAAACATTTCTACTAACGAGTTTTATAATAATGGCAATACGAAAATGCCATTATGACACAATTCTATTACGAGACCATTGACCGACGAATGATCGACCATTATGAATTTAGCAGATTATGAACTTTTAGCAAAATGACAAATGAATGACAATGGGATCGTGTTGGAATTACGAATTTATAAAAATAGCAGACTTGGGCCCCTGTACATTCGATGATCTTATGCCTGCGTCAGTGAGCGGAGTTCGCGCAGCTGAATTTTGAGCCAAAATTGTTTGAAGCTAAGAACGAAGAAGTTTGAAGCTACATTAAGAAAAAGGTAGACTGGCGACTAATAGCGATTGTAAAAACGTAAGCCAGTCAAAGTCATCAAGATATTAACGGGGCTGATTACTACCCCCTTTACTACTATCATTTTATACTTTTTAACCGACTTCAAAAAAGGAGGAAGTTCTCATTTCGACGGTATCTTTATTTTTTTGATTTTTTTATGTTTGTTACTTCAGAAGTTTCGACTAGGTGAAACGATTTTGATGATTCTTTTTTTATTTGAAAGCTGGTGCTTCCCGTGTGGTCCCATTTAAATTTCATATAGATCTGATGAAGCGTTTCGGAGACAGACAACTGAATTCTTCAAAAAATTACAGCAAATCAACCGCGATTGCTGCTATCGCATAAATATGCATTGTTTTGACCCCAAGGATAATGAAATTTCGAATCGGTGCGGGGTAGGTACTATAACTAAAAAATGAAAAATAAAAACATTTAAAAAAAAAAAAAAAAACTAATTACGATCGCCAATATAGGTTTACACCTTTATTAGCGCTCGTAATTTTATTACAGACATCACAACTTAGTAGCGTTTCGGATATATAATCGATTTTATGACTTCGTAAATAAATAGGTACTATGTTCCAGACAACAACTATCAATTCATCTAGGTAGGTACGTACGCCCTTTGTATATTTGGCTTACATTGTTTTCTTAAATTATAAGTTCTGGAGTGCATTGAAACAGCTTCCACCACTCCAAGTAGTCAACGTCGTAATTTTTACTATGTCTGACATTAACTCCCATAAAATTTAAAATTCAGTAGGGTTGAAATTGTCTAACCGTCATAAAGACAAATAGACCTTGTGGCGGCACCTATAACGCCACATGCGAACTACGCATCAAAGACCTGACGTCACACAAATCCTGCATCGCGCAATCAGAGGTTACTACACGACTGGTATATACATGAATATAACATTCCGACATCAACCCCCTGGCTGGAGGCGTTAAGAGTAAATTCTTAATAGCAGCCCCAGGAAAGCCCGGTTGAGCAGTCAAGGCCTCTCAAGGCCAACTGCGAGATGCCCAACAAAAAAAAAAAAACCGACACCAACCGTCGGGCAGTTGCCCGCCAGACACAATAGCCGTCTGGTCGGAAGATCCTCCTTTTTCCAAAAAGTATGAGTGAACTTTACACCCTGTTCCACATACCTTTATAACCTTGTCGTTTTATAACGTGCAAGTGACATTGAACCTTGGGGGTGATAAAGCAATTACAAGGTAGATTTCTCCTCTGCCGCACTCTGAATAGACAGCCCAATTACCAACAAACTAATATTTATAATATCTATCATCATCATAATTTAAGCCAGTAATCATCCACCGCTGAGGCCTCTTTCTTCTATGCCATTTTCACGGTTCCCCTTGTCCAGGTGTTTCCGCAAAATTGACGATGATGTCAGACTTGTACCTCGGTGTGAGCTATCCTCATAGGATTCGAGGGATGGCGAAGAAGAAGACGATTATTCTTCGTTTTCTACCCCTTCAGTGACTAAAGGTAGGCCCTCATCTTTGAATTTTTCTCCTTGTCGTTTGCGCGGTGGAACAGCACAGCTTATGGGGCTGAGCGACTTGAAGTGAAGAAGTAGTGGAAGTCATGTTACCTTTGCTCTCAGGCTGGTAGCACGGTGGCACGGGCAGGTAGGTAGGTCCTCGCATCGTCAGCAGCAGGGTGGTGGTCAGGAGTACTACCACGAACAGCACTGCGGCTGCCACCATCAGCACCCGCTCCAGGCGGGTCCGCTGATGCCAGCCGATAAAGGAGACACCCTGGAAGAGAAAAGTTTTTATTATATTCCTTATCTACATAAAGATAAAATTTGAATATAGTTGAAGTTATAGTGGCTGTTGAAACAGGGAGTAATTTTTTAAAGTAATTTTTAACGGAATAAAATCGTCATGACTTTTTTTGACGTGTGGTAATGTTTATTGATGCCTTCCGCTTTGTTCCTGAAACTATCTGTAATGTATCCATCTGCCACGGGTGCGAAAGAGATACCGTGCCCCCCCCCCCCCCCCTGGCACATACGCAAATGAAGGAACACGAGTGGGTTTTAGTCAGTAAAAGTCTGACAGCCCTCCCGCTCCACCCAGAGCGGGAGGGCGAAGAATATGAAGATTTCTCACCAAAAAATATCCATTTAATAGATATGTAAACACTATCCCACGCACATCAGGGGCCTACTCTCTAAGCACGAAGTTCGTAATTTCGGTCGAAGTAACGTGCGTTTCCTAATCTACTTCGTATCACTTACGGACATAAGATTAGTCCGGGGCCCTAACTAAAATTAATGACAACACGATTTGATAGTTGTCCTTACTCCAGATCTGTTTTTGCCCGTCTGAAAAAAAATATTAATCGGGAGTAGGGTTCACTCTTAAGTATCAAGCTACTTTCGGACGGACCCGTATCTTCGTTGACGGACTTAGAGAGTAGGCCCCCAGTTATGAGGTAGCTGTCACTTTAACTGTCAGTCACCGCGAATGGCGCGAAACAGTTGAAGGTGAAGCGTTGTCTTCACAAGACGCTTCGAAAGATAAAAAATACGTTTTAAAAACTTGCGGTAAACATGACGCATAGAGGCCAGTGTACTGATGAGCCAGTTTAGTGATATAATCTTAAATACGGTAGGAGAGGTCTTCAGTCACTAAACGATTAGTCAGTGGACAAACCGTCTTAGTCAAGAGGCCATCGTAAAATACCGAATGAATAGTTTAAATGGCCTTATACCAAACTCAATCAAGTGGTTCACATACTGCTGTGCACTTAGCTGTTACTCACTCGTACATGTGGTGATCTTGAGAATGTTAGGCGTCGGAATTACCTAATCAGGATGAAGTGGCGTGGTACTAAACTAATTAGTTCCACTGCGATAAGCTTGATACTATCTAAACATGCATGTCTGCTGATAACAACAAACAAGTCTCAAAAGCCGCAAGAGCTTCTTAAAGTATGTCCTCCCATTCACTGGCAAACAGTCTTAGGAAAGGTTAAAACTGTGGCGAGATAGTGTTTCCCTACTAAACCCATTCGTTCCACCTGCTGAGAATCTCGCACCTGGATATGGTGTTGCCTTGGTTTACCTGGAAGTCTACAGACTCACGCGGATAGGCCGAAGCAAAGAAAACCTGCTCAGGTGGAGATTCACAGATGACTCCACCCTGGAGTGTAATTGTGGTGCTGTCCCACAAACAATGGGGCACTTAACGGTCCAGCGTGTCCTAATGTCTGCACGCTATAGCAGTTGATAGACGCTACTGAAGGTGCCAAACTCGTAGGCAGATTCTTGGAAGATTACTATCAGCAAGCTAAGAAGAAAAAGGGGTTGGTATATGCCATGTTTTCGAATTATTGGTTCTAAGACATGCAAGTTTCCTCGCAATGTTTTCCTTCACCGTTTTGAGAGCAGTGGTGATGAAATTTAAATACAAAAAATAAAGTGTGTGCCTGGGTTCGAAGTCACGGCCAGTTACCACTTGTAAGTCGGGGCTGAGGACATCATTGGCCCACCGCAACTCTCCGGAAAAACGCACGCCGCGCGCCGTGGTGAAATATTAGCTAGTGAGAAGGTTAGCAGGGCTGATGACCCAGAGTGTACCAGACATATACATATCTACGTTTAATTACCACCCGTTAAAATTCGAGCGTTAATGAGGGTCTAGTTTTGCAGAGGAAGCATATTATTAGAGCAGATATAAAGACACATAAGAATGCAATGACGTATTATTAAGAATGTAACAAATTCAGTGCAAACTTTTCTCATACTTTTAAGAACCAATAATTCTAAAATTATTGCTTTTCTAAAGAAACGTGAAAGGAAATTAATTAGATTTCTAAAAGTAAAGTAGATCTAAGATACTTTTATACTTGTAATTTTTTTGATCAATATTTAGAACTCGGTGGCACCGACATTTCCTTTTTTTATTTTTTTGGGTGGGAAATCATCAAATAATTTCTCCCGCTCTGGTTGGAGCAGGAGGGCGTGTCAGACTTTTACTAACTAAAACCCACCCGTGTTCCCATCAGTTGCCTGTGTACCAAGACTGGCATTTTCTGGCTGACTGATCCTTGAAAAGAAATGCCAAAACAAACTCAAAGGTCATTGTCTTTTCATCGTATTCATTGACTCAAAGATAAGCCTCGCCTAATTGCGCAACAATGTTTCTAAAAGCAGCAATTTACTGGTCTCCTTATCAACTATCGGTACTACAGCCGAGCCCGTTTGACGTCATCCGGGACGTCCAACGGACTCTCCTAATGAGAAACGCCATTTTGTAGGAGATAAACACTTTTCCGTAATCTTGAAGACGTAATGAAGAAGGGAATCTTATCAAGGGAAAATATTAAGCCTAAGTAGGCTTTGTTGAATTTAATTTAGAAGGTTTTACTGTTTTTTCTGAATTCTAAAATAAACCTGATTCTAGCTAGGAAAAGTTTAACACTAGACTACGACATAAATAGACTACGATATAAATAGACTCTTTAGCTAAGTTTATGTTGGCCAAATCAAACTTCAAATAATTTATAAACATTATTAGATTTAAAAACTTGTCTGTTTGTCTGCTTGGTTAATATAGCCTATTAAGATCATAACCCTCCTTTGGCTTTGCCGTAGTCGGGTTAAAAGACTAACACTCTAATTCCGTAACCCACTATGATTTAATTTGAAGGATGTTACTAGTCCATTGCTTAATATGTTCGAAAAATTTGTCTGTTTGACAACGTAATTAACGCAATGAATGTTGTTGAACTGTTAAAATGAAAGCCATTCGAAGTATTAGTGTGTTACGCAACTATCCCTTTGTATGTTAATAATATGTATAGTATTGGCCGCGATTTACAAGATGTAGGTCGATCCCAGACAGGCAATTTACTTCGTGTAAATTATTTCATCACCACTGCTCTCACCCCCCCAGTGGGTTCCCGCATTGTCGTTGCGGGGGGGCTCAGTAGCCGTGGTCCGCTCCCACGGTGAAGCGAAGAGGAACCCAAAGGTGGGGCCGCTCGTCAGGGCTTTTGTCTCCAAGCCGACGACGTAGCGGCCAAAATGTAGGTTGCGGTGAGGTGCACCGCAACTGAGGCGGGCCGCGATGTCGAATGGGAGGCATCGCGGCTGAGGATTACAGGCTGCGGAAGAGGAGGAGTGCCGGTACTTCTGAGTAGCGCTCTTCCCTTCCGTAGCCTGGACGGGGCCGCCACCGTTTGATGGCGGACGCGGTGGGGCCGCAGGGGAAGAGGAGTGTCGGTATAGCGTTGGCCGCTCTCCCTATCCCCTGCGGCCGAAAGGTGGTAGGCGGCGGGGCCACTGCGCTGACCCGTCGCAAGGGGACCAAGGGTACCAGACACGGGTTCGTCTGGGGCCCTTTTGTTACTTGGTTCCTGGGGTGGTCACGGCGTGCCACGTGTCCTGGTGCGCCGAACTGGTGGGGTCCGCAAGGGCCGATGCCTGCCAGGGGTGCGGGTCGTTCGAAAGAGATACCGCGGCCCCTGGCACACAGGCAACTGAGGGAACACGGGTGGGTTTTAGTCAGTAAAAGTCTGATACGCCCTCCTGCTCCACCCAGAGCAGGAGAAGTTATTTGATGATTTCCCACCCTAAAAAAAAAAAAAAAAAAACCACTGCTCTCAAAACGGTTAAGAAAAACATCGTGAGGAAACTGGCATGTCCTAGATCCAAAAATACGAAGACATGTGACATCTACCAACCCGCACTGGGCCCGCGTCGTGGATTACGGCCCACTCCTTCTCATAGAGAGGAGGTCTGTGTCCCAGCATTGGGAAACATTATAGGCTGAGTATATTTATGACTAGCTTCCGCCCGCGGCTTCGCCTGCGTGGAGGTCAGAAATTATCCCGCGGGAACGTACTACCGGGATAAAAAGTATCTTATGTGTTAATCTAGGTTATAATCTATCTGTGTGCCAAATTTCATCCAGATCCGTTCAGCCGTTTTTGCGTGAAAGAGTAACAAACATCCATCCATCCATCCATACTTACAAACGTTCGCGTTTATAATATTAGTAAGGATAATAATGAATACCTTCTTTCATTACTTCTCTCTAACTTCAACAGATTTATCGTCATGTTTGTGGATTAAAAAGTTTGACGGATGTTGCGTTTGAGTTGGTCCTTTTGTACGAGAGGATGCTTCTGCTCATCCAGCCCTTGATCACACTGACAAATCCCTTAATCTCCACTTACGACATACTCAAACAAAGATGAGATGAAATCCTTTGATTTTCGACCCAATTCTTTGCTGGATTAGTACATATAATACGAAGTTGTAGTAGAAAATAAACGGGTGAAAGTTATGCCGAAGACTTTTGGCTAAATATGTATTTTCCCGTTGTCAGTTGGGATAGGTCAGAACTATAGACCATGACTATATAGATTTAATCTATCTCAAATCTATCATTAGGATTTTACAAGCTCTTTGAATTTTCCTCAAATTCAGGCCCATTCTACTTTTTTTGCTACCCATACATACCTACAGCGTAGCAGGGACGCGCAAACTGTAAGCATGAGTTTATTCTAACCCTAGCGTAGAAATTTTTCGTAGGTTATCAAAACAAAAAAATCTCCTGTTTCATAGAAAAATGCAATAAGTACATAAGCGGTCAAAATGTATGGATCACCAATCTTTTTTTTAATAACCGTAAAAAAAATGTCCAGAATTACTTTCTGAATTCATCAATTATGTCTCGGCTTTAAAAGATATTGGATTCGATGTTTTTTTTCTCGGTGATAGTTAAAAGATCCAGCTCTATCTACCTATATCTTATAAACAGACAGAAATAAACCGATTTAACGAGCAGCAGCACTTTTTTTCTACCTCTGTTTATCTACAACAAACATCTACCTATTTGCCCCGTAATATTTTCTGGGTCAAATCGGAAGGCGAAGGAGCGAAATGCATCAAATGATGTGTACATAATCAGATCTGCGCCAGAACCTAGTTTCGTCGGCAGGCAAACGATGGCACGTGAGTTACGTGACCCGTAATTTGACAATCGGCGAATAAATCTGTGTTCCCTACTACCTGTCAATCTTCAAAGCAAGATTGAACAGGCACGTGAGGGAGAGGCAGTATATGCGCCCTCACGGCCGTAGTCGCCGCGGGAGACCGTCGGGAACCCCAGGCTGATTCCCGGCCACCGTAGGCGCGGGCTTGCGGACGGCGAGTAATGGGTAGCAAGCTGTCCGGTAAGGACCAAGCCAGGGTCGACGGCGCGTTGTGTTCCACGCGCGCCTCAAAGAGATGTCAGTACCAACTGGTAGGGTCCGCAAAGGCCGATGCCTGCCAGGAGTGCAGGTTGTTCGAAAGAGATACCGCGGCCCCGGGCAAACAGGCAACTGAGGGAACACGGGTGGGTTTTAGTCTGTAAAAGTCTGACACGCCCTCCCGCTGCACCCAGAGTGGGAGAAGACATTTGATGATTTCCCACCCAAAAAAAAAGGGTACACTCAGGTCTTCAAAGTAACGGCATCTTCTTGGTGCTTGTTGCATCGCGATACAAATAGTATATAATATTAAGGCGGTGATTTCTTGAAAACGCTCAAAAAGGTGGTTTTTTAAACCTGTGTATCTCTTTAACCGTAAATAATTTTGAAAGCATAAAAATATATGATATTTAGAAGTCTTTTTAGCATACAGTGATGAACCGCAAAACATAATTAAACATAGTTTAATGCATCAAAAAAATCATCAAAGTCACCTCTTAATTATTCTTAAAACCAGTTTATCCCTTCAATAACAATTAAATTAAAAATATACCATAAAACTCCAAATGCCAAACTGTATCCAGTGATGGATTATTTATTATTAAATGGTTAATATCTAATTTTAAACGATTTTATTTGCATTTTACGACAATGCTTGCTCATTTATTATTCGAATTTATTACAACAGATTTTAACCCGTATCGGATTGCAATAAGAACTATTATCGCTAATAACTACAATATTTAAAGATACCAGGGTCTTAAGAGTGAATATCAGACTTTTGGGCTTGACTACCCGTAACGCCTGTCAAATACCTACGAATGATACTTGGGACCAATTTTCGAGGGACGGACTGGTCTCACGATGTAATTTATGGCCACGGGCCACGCATCCACGAACCAACCGCGGCAAGCGTAGCATAACCTGACCAGTGTAGCTATTATTATTTAGTTATAAGCAGCAGTAAATATTAAATAAATAGCAATACTATTTAATTCAAATAGATCAATCAATCAATGCTAAAAAAAGTATCCAGCCAGACACATCACAGATGTGAACTCTTGTCTATTTTCCTGACATTTTCTCAGAACGGCTTCTGATATGTAAACATAAATTAACTGTAAACAAATTACACGATTCTTCTATTCAGTTTTTCTTAGCAAAACCAAACTAAGTATTCATCAATTTTATTAAAATTGCTAAGGTAAAGTTGACTTTATTACTTCTAATTGAGTTTAAGTAAAATTGATTAGTTTTAGCATGTTTAATTATGTTTCATTTTCAATCTTTTCTTCTTCTATAATTAGTATATATTGCAATTTGTAATTACTTTCAGAATGATTGACTTGTTTACCTCATACAACAACGCATGACGATTAAGATGAAATTGATTATTGTCTAAAAGCATTGTTTTACGGTTATTTTATTGCACACGTGTGGTGTTAATTTCTTTGATAATATGTTACGTAGTTAAGAAAATAAAGTTATAAACTACTTATACATACGGGTCAAATTAACCTAATTAGCTGGCATTAGTTTACCCATAAGTTGGTTCTTATTGATATCGAAACGTAATCACATATAAAAAAAATGTTTTTATCACGGAAATACATAGCTTGATGTGTAGCCGTGTGTACAAGAGGAAACCAAACGACTGTTGTTATGGTTTTTGGAAATTCGTAATCGTAATTTTTCGAAGCGAGCGAAGGTCAATGCCCGTATTACGGGCATTGACCTTCGCCATCTAATGATCATTTTTTTTTCGTTCCATCCGTTTTCGACATCGATACCCAAAATTAAATTAGCCAGCAATACTTTACCCACGTGTTGACGTGGGAACAGTATTGCTGGCAAATTTAATTTGACATTGTATACTTCCTATTTCCCATCTACAGCCAGGAAACTTAATTGTAAAGCAAATTGACACTCCACCTCAATTTGCCGTGTTATGTAAGACGCTGTTTGCCGATGACATTATTCTTGTTGGTGAAGATGAATCTGAGATCCAGAGCAGGTTGGAGACATGGCAACAGGAGCTGCAGAATGTTGGCTTGAAAATCAACGGAACCTAACTGAATACATGTCCTGCGATTGCGTCGATCTCTCCAGTTCTGGAGCCATAGCGCTTGATAGCGCGCTTCTCCCAGTCTGCTCCGACTTTCGGATCTACTTCCCCCTTCGAAGTAGATCGGAGGGTAAGCACAAATTAACACTGGATGGATTAAAACCTCCTCCTATTTGAAGTCAGTTAAAATTAGTTCAAATTCATATCCATTTTAATATAACTGTCCGTTTAATCCGTAACATGTGTAGCCCTCTTCCACATTTTGCATAATTAATTCCATTCCATCATACTTATTCAATTAAAACCAGCTTAATCGCGTTCCCAGTCTACCTACCTACTTAGGTAAGGGCTCTTATTTCCCCTTCCGTATCCGGGTAATGTGATTATGATAATATCCTCACAAGACAGCGATGCTTTTTATGAGATTATCGAAGGGGCGAACGTGTGCGGTAAATATTTTCCAATTAATATAATAGTATGCTGGATGGTGTAGAATATGTAAACAATAATTAAAAAAAAAACATTGTATGGAAACGAAACTGCGGGGTAATTTAATCCCAATAACATTGCTCCCTACGATAGCATTAGTCCTTCGAGCCGGATCAGTTTTAGCGTGGCGAGCAATTAAAGAGTCAGTCATCTGTTTAGTCTTTTTCAAACAATGTTGGGATCGGCTTCTAGTCTATCCGGATGCAGTTGAAAACCAGTATTTTACATGGAGTATCTACCGCAACCCAGTTACTGAGTAATACGGTACGATACGGTACCCCTTGGCAAGACTGGTTGTCAAACTTTCATGCTTTGGACTACTCGCAACGACTGTAAAAAAAAATATCCACTCTATTGGTTGAGTTAATCTTATAGAATGAGTATAGCATATTTTATGTATAGCCAAAACTATGCAACAATGGTGCGATTCTAGACGTGGTCGATGCGGGGAGATTTTTTTTTGTTCGTTTACTTTATGTCCTCGAAAAGGACGCCATATTATCTTAAAATATAAAAAAAATCCAGTGTCATGATGTTATGTTCCCAGTGAACTCTTCACCAAGTCAAGCGATGGTGATGAAAATTGGCATTTATATGTAATTTGTTCCAACTTGAGAGATAGGATAGTTTTTTTTTCTTCTTAATAATTAACAATAAACTGATTCACAATGTATATTGTTATTATTAATCGTAAGTTTCATAAGTCTCAAACAAATGGCGCCTCAATAATATTATAAATGTGAAAGTTTGAATGTTTGTTACTCAATTCACTGCAGAACGGATTTGGATGAAATTTGGCACACAGATAAATTGTAACCTGGAATAACATATAGGATCCATTTTATCCCAAAAGTATGTTCCCGTGGGATAATTTTCAAATTCAATCAAGACGCTTTCAACGATACGTCATTTGCCAAATAATGATAAGTAGTTTTGAAGTAATGAGGTAATAGATTAACATACGTACATAACGGTCAAATCGCAACCCTCCTTTCTACTTCGCCATATGCGGGTAAAAAGCAGCAACAATAAAATTGACAATCGCTTAGGTTTTGAGAAAATGAGCGATGCATGAAATACAATGCCTTTTGATACTAACGTAAATGAAACTCGATACAAACCGTTTTGAGTTCAATAGTAACGAAATTATCCAAATTGGGGTGACTAACAATGTCAAAATTGACAGGAAAACTCGCTGGCTAGGCCCAATTACCGGGGTCGGTTTTCGAGCTCACAACTACTCGTTTGGACTGATTGAAGTTCACATTTCACACAGGTACACACATTAAAGGAATTTCAGGTCATTACGCCTTTTATAGATCGTAAAGAGAGCAACATAAATGTTATTGTTATTTATGTAATGAAAATCAAAGGTTGGCATGCTCTATAGATAAATTAAATGTGTGTTATACGGTTCGCGATGCTATAATGGGTCAGTTATTGTTGTATTTGCGTGACTACAAGTATAATGTGAATAGGTTCTACTGGCTGGATAAAGGCGCAAAAGTGTACCATGAACACGAAAACTATTATTTTCAGTAGGTATATTATACTGAGTGGCGGGGACAACGCACAACCTGGTACCGCGGATTCAGTACATATTTCTGAAAACCGTTCGTTGTATTTTTCGTGGATCATATAAAAAAATGCTATGAATTTGCATTGCACTTTGACCGCGTAGGTATTGCACTTTTCTATCAAACAGCAGATTTTTTTTGATAGCCGACGTAAAATTTCTTCTATAAACCCTCCACCCCCCTTTTTGAGAGTGGGAAATCATCAAAAAGAGATAACGTGGCCCCTGGCACACAGGCAAATGATGGAAAACGGGTGGATATTAGTCAGTAAAAGTCCTGTTCCACCCAGAGCGGGAGAAGTTATTTGATGATTTCCCACCCTCAAAAAAAAAAACGAATACACTACCAACACACGCTCACTTCTAATATTATGTACGCTTATGTAATAAAGTTGAAAATCTATTAAAGAAATTTGACAGATTGGGGTAGCTGGATGTCCTGGGTCTGTACATACATATATAACATAAGTTGGGTACCAAATAATCTCTCCTAAGTATAGGAATATTTCTCTAAACAACAGATTAGAAACACTTCATCGAACCTAAAGAGGGTCTGTCTTGTTGACAATTTTGGCAATGTGAAAAGTATTCGGGACACCCGAAGTCGTAACCTTTGACCCAATAGCGAGTGATGACCGGCCGGCCAATGGCACGGTCCTATTTCAGATAGCCGATTATTTAGTTAACGAACACAGTTTACGACTTACGATCGAATTTGCGTAACAATGTCAAGTCAACTCACGAACTTTTGAGTTTTTTAGATACCTAAGCTAGTGGATGAAAAGTTTAGAAAATTTTCTTACGTTTTTCTATTTCATGATAAAGTAATTCCATGGAAATAAATGAACTTAGAGGTTTTTTTTTTGGGGAATGGGACATCTTCAAATAACTTCTCCAGCTCTGGGTGGAGCGGGAGGACGTGTCAGACTTTTACTGACTAAAGCCCACCCGTGTTCCTTCAGTTGCCCGTGTGCCAGGGGCCACGGTATCTCTTTCGAACAACCCGCACCCCCGGCAGGCATCGGCCCTTGCGGACCCCAACAGTTGGTGCTTACATCTCTTTGACGCGCGCGTGGAACACAACGCGCCGTCGGCCCGGGCTTGTTCCTTACCGGACAGCGAGCTACCCATTCCTCGCCGTCGCCCGCGCCTACGGTGGCCGGGAATCAGCCTGGGGTTCCCGACGCCCAGGGCGTCTCCTGCGGCGACTAGGGCCGTGAGGGCGCATATACTACTTAGAGGGTTGTATAGATTATTTAAAGGATATACAGGTTGAAATTGAAAACATGCGACAAACCGAAATGGGAGATTGTACTCATCATTATGAACAACTTTTACTAAGGGGCCAATGATGCAATCGCGAAAAAAAAAACAGCTGTTCCCTACATTTATGTTCGCATAACTTGTCAAAATGTAGGGAACAGCTGTTTTTTTTTGCGCTTGCATCTTTGGTCCCTTAGTAAAAGTTGTACATAATGATGAGTACAATCTCCCATTTCGGTTTGTCGCATGTTTTCAATTTCAACCTGTATAATTCTGAAATGCCATATTTGTTCTGGTCACGAATTATAATTAAATCAAAATACAGTCTAACACTGACCTGCAAATAGCAAAAAACTGAAGAAAATTTGAACTTCACGGGTTACCTTTGGGCATCCTCCTTGAAAACAAACAAAGAAGAATAACAAACATGAACTTAAAAGGGTTTGGCCTAGATACAGGTTATGGTAACGTATCCTTGAGAGGTGCCGACTAAAAGAATCGTCATCATCATCATTTCAGCCGAAAGACGTCCACTGTTGGACATAGGCCTCCCCCAAAAGGGGGTTTTTGCCATAATCGCCACGCTTGGCAGGCGGGTTTGGTGATCGCAGTATGGTGGTAAAATGCATAGAGAATGCTGCTGCCTATTTTGTAGTAAGTCCCTTAGTCGCCTTCTACGACACCCACGGGAACAAATGGGATATTATGGTGCTATTCTTTTACGTCCGGCACCACACGGAACCATACGGAAAGAGCAGCACCACCCCATTTTCGTCCCGTGGGTATCGTAAGAGGCGACTAAGGGAACTACTAGAGATTGGGCAGCAGCGTTCTCTATACATTTTTATAACCATACTGCGATCCTCAACCCGCCTGCCAAGCATGGCGATTATGGCAAAACCACCCCAACATGACAAGCACCAAAAATAAATGGCCCCTAGTGCCTGGCGGCCCGCCTATCCTTGGCTACGGTAGCGGTCAAGGCCACGGTGTGGCAAGGGGTGCGAACATTCCCCGGAGGCACAGGAATGGTGGAAGTGGCGGAGCTTGGGGGAGGCCTATGTCCAGCAGTGGACGTCTTTCGGCTGAAATGATTATGATGATGATGTTTGTGAGGAAGCACAAGGAATTGTTCAGTAAGGCTGATGATTTACATATTATTATATCGTAACGGACGAGACCCCCACAGGCTTGTACTGGATATTTTTCCGAGACTAGCTAAATATAATAAAAGTGGTTTATCCATGTGTGTACGTATATATAGTAAGATACCAAGTAATTTCAAGACTATTACAAAATAAATTGCATTAATGGTTGTGTAGTCATAGTTTTTATAGTGTCAAAGAACTCTTTGACTAGGTACAAATGTTAAATGTAAAATATGTTTGTGTAAATTTCAACGCTTATAACTGTTACATGCATGCTCTTGTTATTTTGTTTTTTTTACCATCTTACTATGTTTTTTCAGCAAATAAATATTATTCTATTCTATTGTATGAAAATGCTATTGCCGAAGAAATAGAGTGTACTAGTGGAAAAGAAAACGATGAAATAAGAGAAAGATACAGCAAACTGTAAGATCATAAATAGTTGCGCAAACTTCGAGCTTCGTGAAACAATAAGGATGGAGTTGTTGTATTTGAAAAGACAGTTAGAACTAAATTACTTGTGCATACAGTCTTTGTTTCTACTTGAAGTGGCGCTTGTGTCACAGTGTGAACTGTAAACACTATTAAATACAGAATCTTTTCATCCAACTCTTCCACCAACCTCTTAACTGTGAGTATTTATATGTTTTATATATTTTAGCATTATTCATTTATTTAAGTATATGTATGTTATTCTTTTGCATTAGATCATCATCATCATCTGCCAAGTCTTTTTCCAACCGTGTTGATTTCGGCTTCCAGTCTAACTGGATGAAGCTGAATGCCAGTATTTTACATGGAGTGACTACCTATCTGACCTCCACAACCCACACTTACCTATTATATTTCAATATTTTAGTTTAAGACTTCATATATTCGTATTTTCGCTTCTTGTTCTCACACACTATTGTCTACATTTCTTTTTCATTTCTCCTCTCGGAGATCTGCCGCAAGATATTTCTTAAGAAATAAGCAGCACCTTTGTACTCAAATTATAATAATATCGTATCCATGGTATTTTACTTATGAATGATAATGTATGTGTATTATAAGTATATAACCTATTTAGGTACCAATCTTATTTATTTATTCATTATGATACAATTTGTATAGTTTTTTTTCAATAATTGTTCCTTTCAACCTGTCATTTAATCTCTACACCACCCTTGGTTGACTGGTAGAGAATGCCTGAGGCATTAAGTCCGCCTTTGTACCTTTTTGTGTGCGAGAAGTTTAAATAAATAAATAAATACCCACCACAATTGCAGCATCTCAAAGTCAAAAATAGTCATCATCCCAAAAAAACAACAATAATTCCAGAAATTTCTCTGTCCCCAGAAATACTCGCATTAGTAATGCACCACGAATTCGAAATATTTTGTTTTTCGCAAGGGCCGAAATCCCTCTCGACTTGAAATAGCAATCCTTTACAAGATTGTGATTTGCCGGATTGCCAAAATATTCTGACTCCGCATTGTACTGTCTTTAAAAACGATGGGGGTCAGCATATACTGGAAATGTATGGCTTTATGCGTCTGACATGTGGACCAGTCGTTTTAGAATTGGATACAGATGAACGCTTCAATGTTCCAGAAATCTCGTGAGAAATGCAATAACGTTGTATGTGTAGATGAGATATACTATAGGGTTGGATGTTGTATATGTTAAGGGTTATCGCAAGGTACAAGGTTATTATCAGGTAGGTTGGTTACATTCTTATATTGGATCAGAGAATCTAGAATTTGTTTAGTCGTGCCCCGATTAAAGGTTAGTGATGTTAGGATTCCAAATGTACATCTGGAAAACATGATTGTATATCATTTTTAATGTAAATACGACTAAGTCTGAAGTACGGAAAACTTAAACCTTGAAGAATGTTGATCTGAAGCTGTTGTTGTGTAGCCCGCGATTATTAATAACGGGAATAATGTTTAGTGAAGACACATAAAAGATTAATAGAAACATAGATACAGTAACTGGTCCACAACAGTTACTAAGAAAAAATTTATACGCCAGCGGAAAACGCTACAAAAAATTACAAAGTAGCAAAATTTTTTAATAAAAGACGATCAAGAGAGTGGTAAACAATCCTTGAACTTGACAACCCTTTTCTAAAAAAATCAATATCAAAGTTGGAGTACATAAAGGACTATTTGAAGAAGACTGTTAATAAATAAAACCAGAAGTAGATTTAAACGTAGGAACAATCTCGAGGGTCCATCATTGGAAGAAAATTGACGTTGATACTTTAAAAAAAAACTCACTTGATTTGCCATCGTCCACCTCACACCACTAACAAACTAATACTGGTCCTGCTCATCAAATGGACAATGACTAGTGCATTGTACCGCAATAACCAACTATAATAGTACCTTGCGAGTACCAGTCACTTTATCCGTAAATCAATTGAGATGCGACATGTATCAACTTTGGGTTTCACGTTTAGAAGTCAATTTAATGGCTGGACAGTTCAGTGTACGTTATCCTCAAGACCCAGAGATGGTCATGATTATCGAGTTCCAAAAAGGTATCACGAGCAGTCTGGACGTTGGTCAACAGTTTATCACTTTTCTACTAGATCTCTCTATTCTACTTCTCATGAAATTGGAATTAGATACCTCTAGGCCTTTGGCCCATCATCGTAATCATTTTAGCCAAAAGACGGGCACCGCTGGACTTAGGGGAGGCCATGAGAAATTGTAAAGAATAGAGAGATCTAGTTGAGAGGTCATAGTTCACTGCGGAAGACAGTAAGTTTTATGAATGGTATAAAGTTGACAAAAACCAGAGGCTCCATTGATTGTCAGTGGTTACCATCACCTACGGACACCTGCAATACCTGCAGCATTGCAGGTGCGTTGTTATGCCAGAGCCAATGCTAAAATATGTCATCCTCATCATCATCGTTTTCATTTCAGCCGAAAGACGTCCACCGCTGGTCATTGGTCTTTCCAAAGCACCACCGCGCCGCTTCGACCTGTGCTTTCTGCATCCAGAGGATTCCTGCCACCATTATATGGCAGGGTCCTCGGTCCACCTTGTGGGAGGCCTACCAACGCTACGATATTCGGTTTGCGGTTGCCACTCCAGAACCTTTCGGCCCGTATGATAATCATTGGTAAGGCAGTTTTAAATACAGGGCAAATCAAAATGATATTTGAATGCTGAAAGATGATGTTTTTAACCGACTTCAATAAGAAGGAGGTTATCAATTCGACATTTTTTTTTAAATATATGTTCGGGCATAACTCCGTCATATACCTATAGACGGATTTGCACAATTCTTTTTTTGTTCGAAAGGGGTTTATTCCGAAATGGCCCCATTTAAATTTCATATAGATCTGTTGATGCGTTTCGGAGACAGACTACGGAACTCTAGTTCCGGATATTATGTGTGTATGTATATTTTTAAATTAGAGTTTAATTTGTAATTTTATGATTTTCCTTCTATTGTTATTACACGCGTTGTCTACATCTCTGATAACTTCTCTCCTATCGCAGGTGTGCTGGAAGAGATTTCTGTAGAAATAAGCATTACCTTTGTACGTATTTTTCTGTTCCTTTCTTCTTGTCTGTTTATATGTGTGTGCATAAATGGTTTAATAAATAAATAAATAAAAAATTACAGCAAATCAACCGCGATTGCTGCTGTCGTATAAATATGCATTGTTTTGACCCCAAACATGATGAAATTTCGAATTAGTGTGGGGTAGGTACTATACCTAAAACGTGAAAAATAAAAAATCGGTTATAATTTTTTTGGAAAAAGTTTTTTTGTTGATATAATATGACACTTTCCTATTTGTCAAATATTTACCGACACCCTAATTGCATAACACACCATAGCTGGATGCTGAATGGATGGATGGATTTTCCATTATATAACCTTTAATAATTATGATAATTCAGAATCGAAATCATATTTATATAAAATCATTTAAGGTTATTTATTGCAAATCCATTGCTTCATATGTTCGAAACATTTGTCTAGTCAACAACGGAGATAACGCAATGATTGTTGTTGAACTATCAAAATAAAAGCCATTTCTTATGTAAACATTCCGGTTCCGTGTGGTACCGGACGTAAAAAGAATAGCACCATCCCATTTCTTCCCGTGGGTGTCGTAGAAGACGACTACGGGACATACCAGAGACTGGGCATCAGCGATATCTAAGCATTTTACCACTATACTGCGATCGCCAACCCGCCTGCCAAGTTTGGCGATTATGGCAACCCCCCCCCCCCCCCCAAATGATGATGTTGTGGGAAGCACAAGACCAGTCGAAGTGGAGGAGCTTGGGGAAGGCCTATGTCCAGCAGTAGACGTCTTTCGGCTGAAATGATGATGTAAACATTCGATAGTAAGTACTACGCAGTTCATTCACATCTCTATTTAAATCTCTTTCCTTTGTGACGTCATAATGTCTAATCATATACAATCTAAGTCAAGGGCCACGTGTACCATTATGGACTAGATTGATGATGATTGTATATGACAGGAATCAATAACGTGAAGTTTATTGCTTCCCTTATTTGAACGGTGCTACGTCATACATACGTCATGATTGTACATTGCTATTACGACCGTAGTAGCATTTTCGAAACTATGCAGTTCGGGATTGGCTTCCAGTGTTATCGGATCTGTCATAGAAAATAAACACATTACCCTCCGCAGTCGGGTACTAACGAAATTTTCGTGTACTGTATTGTGAATTCGTATTGCTAATGAACTTATGGTATTCTTGTCAGCATCAAGATTTCTGAACAAAGTGCATCTAAACCTTTTCATAATCGTCTAAAAAGAATAGTGCTTAAAAAACAAAAATTTTCGATATCGTGTAAAAAGCGTATCGATCTAACGTTTTGCCGTCGGCGAAAATCACATTCAAAGATTCCGTTTTCGGGGGATTCGCTAAATTTTATATAAGCTTAATGCACTCTCTGCCCGTGTCTACACCCTGCTTGTTTCGAGGAATTTAACCTAACCTATTGATCCCCAAGTAAGTCTATGTTGAAGATTCCGATCTAAATAAGATAATAGATGCACTAATGGTACTTGTTATGGCTAATAATAGTCGACTAAGCGTCCTCGACGACCTTGTGGAGGTTGATTTAACATAACAATTACATGATCTGCGGAACAATAATTTTCTAATGACGGCACAATTATATCTACATGGACAAGGAATATTGAAACGATTAAAAGACGTCATCAAAGTCTGTGTGATGAAAAAGATGGAGTCATTTATAGACGTGGTCATCTTATATTTCATATTATGGATACTGAAGGATATATATGATCTACTCAAATAGTCATATCTTATAGGTGGTACGTCTGAGAATAAATGCAGAAAGTATAGAAGAAGCATTGAAGCTTCACTTGGGAGCGCCTATACCTAGGATTGCCTAGCTGGTCTGCGATAGACTGAGTAAATCACCATGAAGTAACATCAAAAGGAACGTAGTACATGTTCCTTTTGATGTACACTTAAACACAAACAAGATATCGGGAAGATGAGTGTTAATTATGTGCCCTTGACATGATAGACCCTTGAGTCAACAAAACACACTGGACCCGCTTGATAGATTTAGGGGACATTTCTCTCACAGAAAGAAAGCCTATGCGGTGTGCCCCAGCAGTGAGAACATAACAGATTGATGATGATGACATAAGAGGATGGCTGAAAGTGGCACTGATAACTGAAAAGTTGTATGGAAATCGGTTGTCATGGTATAAGTTTTATTTTTTGAGGTTGCGATATCATCGAATAACTTCTACCACTGTGTTCCCTCATTTACCTGTGTGTCAGGGGCGATGGTATCTCTTTCGAACAACCCGCACCCCTGGCAGGCATCGGCCCTTGCGGACCCCACTAGTTGGTGCTGACATCTCATTGAGGCGCGCGTAGAACACAAAGCGCTGTCGACCCGGGCCTAATTCTTGCCGGACAGCGAGCCACCCATTACTTGCCGTCCGCAAGCCCGCGCCTACGGTTGCCGGTATTCAGCCTGGAATTCCCGACGCCCAGGGCGTCTCCTGCAGCGCATATACTGACTCTTCCTCACGTGCGCTGCCTCCCTCTTCGCGAGCATTACTACTTCGCAGAAGGAGGCGACGGCTATCCAACCCATGCACTCTCGCTCCGTACCATGGCCTGGACTAGGGCCGGACGCGAGAGATCGCCGCCGCCGATCGCCTCCACGAGGACACGGTGGTGCGCCACCCAAGCCGGGCAGACCTCCACCGTATGCTCCACTGTGTCGAAACACCCGAGCGTTTCCTCGCGCCTTATGCGAAACAGGAACCTCCCGAAACAAAACAGGAACCTCCCGAAAGTCATGGTATGGTCTTGTATTTAATACGGAGGAATGAGAAAAAAGACGTGAGGAAAGTTTTGAGCATGAATGTCGGTGACTGTAAGACGAACGAAACAATGGATGGATTGTGTGAATGATGATATTATTATGGTTAGAATGGGGTGATTACAGAGAAGACGACTAATACAGAAGTATGATAGAAAAGGACATATTGTGCCAACAGCAAATAAATTAGGAGAATGATGATGCTGACACCTTATAAGAAGCAGAAGTACAACAAAAAAAAACAACAAACTTCCGAAACTAAAGTTATTTTTCACTATGTAAGTAGTGTTGTTTTGGAAGTCGGTTGGTTTTTTTGAAGTTTTAGTTTTTTCACTTTCAAAACAATGCATATTTATGCGATAGCAGCAATCGCGGTTGATGTACTGTAATTTTTTGAAGAGTTCCGTTGTCTGTCTCCGAAAATTATCATCAGATTACATATGAAATTTAAATGGGTGGCCCCATTTCGAACAAAAAAAGAATTTTGCAAATCTGTCAAATATATGACGGAGTTAGGAACGAGCATACATAAAAAAAATGTCGAATTGATAAAATCCTTCTTTTTAAGTCGGTTTAAAATAGTTTACAGTGCCGTCAATAATATACTTTAGAATTCCAAATATGGGAGGCCCTCTACAACGATACACCAAACATTAATGCTAGAACTTATTAATATTTCATATTATTGTAGAGTGTATTTAGTCAGGAGAGTGACGCCAAACGAAGATGGTACCCATGTGGTTATTATAAAGTAAAATAGAAGGCAATCATCATCATCATCATCATCATCATCATCAGCCTATAATAACGTTCCCACTGCTGGGACACAGGCCTCCTCTCGGTGAGAGGGAATGGGCCGTAATCCACCACGCGAGTCCAGTGCGGGTTGGTAGATATCACATGTCTTCGATTTTTTTTTGGTTCTAGGAGGCAATACACGAAGTTATTCATATCTGGTTTATAATTATATTCTACTCGTCAACAGACAGCTGACTTACGGGTCGTAGGTCATAGGTTCAAACCCAAACAGGCCCTCACAACGATGAAGGAAAACATCGTGAGGAAACCGGCATATCCTAGAACACAATATTCGAAGACTTGTGACCCACACACATGCTACCCAGTGTGTCCCAGCTGTGCGTACATTATAAGCTGATTATTTTATTTTCATATTTTTACAATTATATTATTATTGTCGCGTAATTCCAACTGTAGACCTGTTGGAAACATCTGGCTGGCGCCTAGTTACACATGTACTTCAATAAACACATGTTTATTACCCTTTATCTGTTCAGTTTGATGTCACTGTTCTATGTTTAGAATGAAGAACTAGATATTATTTGAGACGCTGTTCACTTAAACTCTATTTAAATATAAGGAATAATGTTTTTAAAGGTATTTTCTGGTCAAAGAATTGTCATAAAACGTGGCAATGCTGCCTGCCAGGGCACATGTCTAGTTGCTAGCGATGCGGACGAATTTCAAAACAGGAGGAGGTTATATGTGTTCGACTGTATGTATTTTTTTTTATGTATGTTCACCTATTTCTTCCCCATTTGTGGACCGATTCTCAAAATTATTTTTTATTTGAAAGAGTATACTCCTGAGGTGGTCCCATTGGCACCAAGTCAGGATCTGATGATGGAATCCCGGGGAAATCGAGGGCAACCCTCAAATGTTATAGGGATTAACAATGTTTTTCATATATTTTCAAAAGCTATTGAGACATTTGCGAATGGTCATCATCGTCTCATGACGCTGAGAATGTCTCGGACCCCATGGCCCTAGAGTTTCAACCCTGAATTCATACTTATTTTTTTTCTGGCTTGTATTATGTACAAATACTCTTAAATAGGGATGTTACGGAGATTCGATTCCGATAAATCGAAACTTCCGATTGAAACTAAACTTCCGATTTCGACTTCGTATCCGACACTTTGAAATCGGAGATTAAAATCCAATGTGCGCGTACGAACATGTTTTTGTTCGTGTATCCCGATTGTTACTTTATTTTATTAGGATTATTTTATTAGATTGTCCTTTAAACATATCTCTCTTTTGCTTCCGGCTCCACCTCCGACTTCGATTCCGGTTCCGATTCCGATAAATCAAAAAGACTCTTATTCCGATTTCGGTTCCGGTAAACGCACCTCCGGTACATCCCTACTTCTAACTATGCAAAACTAAGCGTTTTACGGTGTCATTCGTTTTGGGCAGTGCCTTTAGTATAGTTACATCCAGAATTCCACACCGACGTAGTAATGGGCAGAACCTAGATCTAAATATATATATCCGCTAGCCCAGAGACAGTTTTGTATCGGTCGGGGATATCCCCAATTATTTGCAACAATTTTAAGATCTTGTTGACAAGATCAAAGTATAAATGAACAGGGTACGTGATAGATTAGCCAATAAATTCGACAGTAAGTTAAAATCACGACAATAATTACCCATCTGAGGGCTTTCCTTGAGGAGGCGATAGGCGGCGGCGATCTCTTGCGTCCGCCCTGGTCCAGGCCATGATACGGAGCGAGATTGCATGGGTAGCCGTCACCTCCGCCTGCGAAGCAGTAATGCTCGCGAAGAGGGAGGCGGCGCACGTGAGGGAGCCTTAGGGCCTCAGGGCCTCAGGGGCCTAGTCGCCGCAGGAGACGCCCTGGGCGTCGGGAATCCCAGGCTGATTCCCGGCCACCGTAGGCTCGAGTGACGGCGAGTAATGAGTAGCTCGCTGTCCGGTAAGGACCAAGCCCGGGTCGACGGCGCGTTGTGTTCCACGCGCGCCTCAAAAAGTTGTCAGCACAAACTGGTGGGGTCCGCAAAGGCCGATGCCTGCCAGGGGTGCAGGTTGTTCGAAAGAGATACCGTGGCCCCTGGCACACAGGCAACTGAAGGAACACGGGTGGGTTTTAGTCAGTAAAAGTCTGACACGCCCTCCTGCTCCACCCAGAGCGGGAGAAGTTATTTGATGATTTCCCATCTTCAAAAAAAAAAGGGCTTAGACGAAGTGCCATCTATCAGCGATAATGAAGCCAGTGGAAACAGTAGGAATACCTACAGTAAGTGTTTACGTACCCCACAGACCCAAAGCTGTAAATTCTGCCGTAATAAATCTAAACTCAATGCTTCCCTTCATTCTCCTGGCGCAACTAACAAGGCTCTCCTGTCATTACCAGCGAGCATAGATAAACAAACACGTATGTGAACGATAGTAATCAGAAACACTCGAGGTATTAAGGTATCGCTCCACGGAAGCCACAGCTAAGCTATGATTCGAAATGCGTGCACTGACTGGTCAGGTCTACTCAATCTGTGTGTCCTTTCCCCAAAAGACCATTTCAGACACCAATCTAAATGATACATGATTTTATTCCTTTATGTAGGTTTGTACAAACACTTTTATACGTCAATCATATTTTTAAAATAAGATGAGGTGGGCGTTTCCTATCTGACCACTCTGAAAGAAAGGCCGTTGCCATTGGGCCATGGTATTTCAGGTTGAAGTATTCAAATAATCAAATCAAAGCACTCTATTGCTAAGAAGTAGTACAAATTGTGAATTGCCATGACTGGTACGTTTTAATTTCCATTTGTTTACATTTCCGCCAGATACTCTCGGTACAAACCATACGTAGCAGTGGACGTTCGATTTAAATCGAGTCAACACGTGAGTTTATAAGTACAGTCTCGTCTGCCATGGCAGTGTAACGACAGCCTTACCTATCAATTGACATATCATGACATGTTGTACAGTTAATTAATGAAATGATTGTTTAGTCTTCACTAAAGCTATGTTAGCTAGGTTCATTGTAATTTGTAGTTTCAGGAAACATAACCTCTTTCCTCGATATACCAGAGAAGCATGGCGTAAAAGAGAGGAGGTTTGAAGTCAGCAGTGGGCGGAAAAAGGCTGCCAATTATAATGATGGTGATGTTGATGGCAATTAGGTACTCTACTCTCCACAAAAGTAAAAAATATTCCATCAACAGTCAACCGCTCATATGCTATTTACATATTTACTCAGGGTACGCTACGCCCCACGATTATTTTTTTGTCTGATTAATGTCCTAGCCTAGATTGATGAGGAAAGTGGTGTAATGACTGGTACCTAGGACCTACAATTTCTTTTTTAGCTTTAAGTACATTATCTACATCGTTATTTTCATTAAAACCGTTTAACTTATTTTTTTTTAACTTATTTTATTTTCATTTTTTTAGTTTTTATTTCCTTACATAATATTTATTATTCTATTTAGGTTTTTTTCTTTTTAATTTTTCATAGTGTACAGTATTTTAATAGTCAAGCCCTTTCATTTGATACCCATAGTGGGGGTTGTGAAAAAATATGTAATCTGCCATTTTGTAGCGGCGGCCATCTTGGATTTATAATGATACGTGTGTACCAAATATCAGATCATTCTGCCAATAGGAAGGGGGTAAAATTTCAAGTACTTAATTTGACCCAAACAAAAAACAAACAGGGCAAGCGAAATAAAACCGTTTAAAAATGTCGTAGGTATTCGACACAGTGGTGAACTGGTGACCCAGTGGTACCAGCCCGAACTTACGTGGTGTAGATCGACTCCTAACCCAGACAGGCACTTTACTTAGTGTAAATCATTTTCATCACCACTGCTCTCAAAACGGTGAAGGAAAACATCGTGAGGAAACTGGCTTGTCTTAGAACCAAATATTCGGAGACCAACACGCACTGGACATACCAACCAGCATTGGACCTGCGTGGTAGATTAAAGCCCACTCCCTCTCAAAGAAAGAAAGCTTATTTCCCAGCAGTGGGGACATTATAGGGGAGAAACAAAATGTATAACAAATTCTACTATTTAAATGGGCATGTTATGTTTTTAAGATAATTTAGTAAGCTTAAAAAAAATGAGCTTGTAAGTACATACATTATTTCAAGTTCATTCAATTTCGTTCATTCTTATACCACCACACTATCTTTTTTTTTGTCAAAATCTGGTAACGCTTCAACTGTCAAGGAACTGAATAAAATTAAAAGTCAAACTTTAGAACTCACATTTTTCATCAAACACCGTACTGAGATAGGCAAATTAGTTTCCTGCAATCGTTAACAAATAGGAATTTCAATGAAGACGTTAGCATATATTGCAATGTTACGCTATTAACATAACAATCGTATGCATTTCTTCACATTATTATTCGTGAGCGATGACGGAAAGACACTTTGAATAAGAAGCATAAATTATGATCGTTGAGTAGATATTTAACTAACATGGCGTTTATTCTTATGCCAGATAGAATTCAATAAGATGCAGCTAAAACTAGAAATAGTAGTTTTTTTTTGAGGGTGGGAAATCATCAAATAACTTCTCCCGCTCTAGGTGGAGCAGAAGAGCGTCTCAGAATTTTACTGACTAAAACTCAGCCGTGTTCCCTCAGTTGCCTGTGTGCCAGGGGCCACGGTATCTCTTTCGCACAACCCGCACCCCTGGCAGGCATCGGTCCTTGCGGACCCCACCAGTTGGTGCTGACATCTCTTTGAGGCGCGCGTGAAACACAACGCGCTGTCGACCCGGGCTTGGTCCTTACCGAACAACGAGCTATTACCCATTACTCGCCGTCCGCAAGCCCGCGCCTACGGTGGCCAGGAATCAGCCTGGGATTCCCGACGACCAGGGCGTCTCCAGCTTGGATGGATATTTAGATGTTTGATGTTTATTACTCAATCACGCAAAAACGGCTGAACGGATTTGGATGAAATTTGCTACGCAGACAGTTTGTAACCTGGAATAACACATAGGATACTTTTTATCTCGATAGTACGTTCCCGCGGGATAATTTTCGAACTCCACGCGGGTGCAGCCGCTGGTCAAAACTAGTCGGATGTATATTGTGTTTAAGGCCCTGGTAACTTTAGATATTGTCGTTATGGGCGATAATAGTTCTTATTGCAATCCGATACGGGTTAAAATCTGTTGTAATAAATTCGAATAATAAATGAGCAAGCATTGTCGTAAAAATGCAAATAAAATCGTATAAAATTAGATATTAACTATTTAATAATAAATAATCCATTACTGGATGCAGTTTAGCAACTGGAATATTATGGCATATTTTTAATTATAATTATAATTGTTACTGAAGGGATTGTAAAGATAATTAAGAGGTGACTTTGATTATTTTTTTCAAGCATTAAAGTATGTTTAATTATGTTTTGAAATCAATCACTATGCAAAAAAAGACTTGCAATTATAATATATTTTTTTGCTTTCAAATTTTTTTACGGTTAAAGAGATACACTGGTTTACAAAAACACCTTTTTGAGCGTTTTCAAAAAATCACCGCCTTAAACAAGAAATTCGAAATAAACAACTTGGGAGAGTTATTCGCTAGTCGCAAGCAGTGTCTATAGATACATCAGAAACTTTATCTTTCTACGTTCAACAGATGCTAAAGTAGGTACTATTTGCGTAAATCGATATCGTGATTGTCGTCCAGCGACCATTGTTCCTGTGTCGTGTTTGGCGTAATGAAGATAGATGATGCTTTATTTACTTGTTTATTTATTTAACAGTTTATTTATGTACCTACACCTACCTCTTCTGTTCCTTTCTTCTTGTCTGTTTATCATTTTTGATTAACAGAAGAAACGAGCGGAGAAATTCATACAAAGGTGATGTTATTTTTAAAGAAATCTTTTATTCGCTTCTTGTTGTTGGTAGAGCAGTCTTATTATATCCTTTTATTTTATTAAAGTACATTTAAAAATAAAAACTAATATTATTATTATTTTGGCATCTTATCAGTCAGAGAATGACGCAGGATACATATTTAAATTAAAGCAAAAATTAGATAGTAAAAGCGTATAGTGAAATTTACTACAGATGCGCTGAGTACTCTTTTTTAGGGCTCCGTACCTGAAGGTTAACCAATGGGACCCTATTACTAAGCATCCGTTGTTCGTCCGTCCGTTCGTCTATCAGCGGGCTGTATCTGATAATCTGTAATAGGTAGACAGTTGAAATTTTCACGCACTTGTTTCATGATTATTATTCTACAACCCAGCTACTGGGTAAAACAATACCCCGACTACGTCAGACTTTCGGGCTTCTGACGACCCTTAACCACTTACAAAGATCCACAAAAGACAGCCGGAACCAAGGGCTTAAGGCGGTGATTTCTTGAAAACGCACAAAAAGGTGGTTTTTTAAACCAGTGTACGTAAATAATTTTAAAAGCAAAATAAACATGATATTTTCAAGTCTTTTTTGAATAGACTGATGGAACTCAAAACATAATTAAACATACTTTAATGCATCAAAAAAATCATCAAAGTAAGGTTACTTTGATGATTTTTTTAATGCATTTAAGTCAAAGATATTAATTAATTAATTAAAATTGAAACAAAAGCCCTCATTCCAAAACTGACATTTTTATCATTTTCATTCAAAAATACATGCACACAAAAGCAGTTAACATTATCAAACTAATGAGCGTGGTGTACAACAGTAGGTGCTTAAAACTGGAGCACGTGCCTAGGTTTAGTCTAAAATTAGTATTTACGAGTTCCACTAACAAAGCATACAAGTGTTTGGCATGGTTCAATCGTATAATCTGTTACAATTGAACTTTAGTGGGCAAAATTTCGAAAATACCAATGCAGATTCTAGTTTATGAGAATTAGAACCAGTGGTTTTAGACAGAATCTATTAGTTTCCCAGGTCAGGCAAAGTATTATTGGGTTTTACCCAAACTCAAACTCATAGAATTTCAAATAAACCAATAATACAGGCACTTTTCAATTTTCAAGGGGTCGGTCAGTTAGAAAGATGAAGCTATATAAGCCTATTCCAAAACGTAGGTACCTATGGAGAAGAACGGGCAAGAAACTCCACGGACACTATTTTAAATCAAAAAACTATGGGGAAATGTGAGTATACTATAGCCTATAGTTGGGTTAGGCAGAGGTAGCCAGAGATAAGAGGCAGAGGAAATCTGTCCGACCCTTCGGGAAATAATACCTGATGTTATGTTTATTTTGCATAGCTAAATAACTAACTTTTAACAACATAGAATAATAATCATGAAACAAGTGCTGAGATCAAATAAATGGTATTTATGAGAGAGAGAGAGATAGTGTTTTTTATGTCATGTTTACTTTGGTAATGTTTTAGGGAAAAAATAAGAAAATAATTCTCGGTTTATCCCTGACAAGACCTTGATCTTTTCGCACTAAAACTGTTATCAGGAGAGATGATAAGAAAAGCGAGATAAGTGAAATAAATAGCTCAAGTTACAATTCATTTAATTAGGACAGAAGCCAAACATGGGGTCCCTTGGGGCGAGCTGAGGCAGACATTTCGTAAATGACAGTTCGGAATCCCCTGGGGTAGGAAGTCGCAATTCCGAGCTTATTACATTTTTTAGACGACAATATTCTCGACCATGGACCGTAAGCTGTAGTAATGCTTAGAAGAAATACCTATATAAAGAAATTGTCATCATCAGGATCATGCCAATTCATTGGAGATATCGCAGTCTGTCTTTTTTTTTCAGTATTTCGTGATACATGTCAGTAGAAATAGAAATAAAAATAGAAATCATTTATTTACCAATAATGAAGACATACAGATATGATGAGCCACGATAGCGTCGGTAAGTCCCCTCTTTGAGGAGTGGCTTGAGAGGCGGCATGGCGTCCTCACCTTCCGCCTGACGCAGGTCCTCATCAGACACGGTTGTTTCGGGAGGTTCCTGTTTCGCATAAGGCGGGAGGAAACGCCCGAGTGTTGCCACTGCGAAGATCGCCCTGAGGACACGGTGGAGCATACGGTGGAGGTCTGTTCGGCTTGGGCGAGCCACCGCCGTGTGCTCGTGGAGGCGATCGGCGGCGGCGATCTCTCGCGTCCAGCCCTGGTCTAGGCCATGGTACGGAGCGAGAGTACATGGGTAGCCGTCACCCACGTGGGTGACGGCTACCCATGCGGCGTGGGTGGGTGGGTGCGAAGCAGTAATGCTCGCAAAGAGGGAGGTGGCGCACGTGAAGGAGAGGCAGTATATACGCCCTCACGGCCTTAGTCGCCGCAGGAGACGCTCTAGGCGTCGGGAATACCAGGCTGATTCCCGGCCACCGTAGGCGCGGGCTTGTGGACGGGGAGTAATGGGTAGCTCGCTGTCCAGTGAGGACCAAGCCCAGGTCGGTGCGTTGTGTTCCGCGCGCGCCTCAAAGAGATCTCAGCACCAACTGGTGGGGTCCGCAAGGGCCGATGCGTGCCAGGGGTGCGGGTTGTTCGAAAGAGATAGCGCGGCTCCTGGCACACAGGCAACTGATGGAACATGGGTGGAAAGTCTGACACGCCCTCCTGCTCCACCCAGAGCGGGAGAAGTTATTTGATGATTTCCCAACCAAAAAAAATAAAATACCATATTTGTAGCCATATGCCTCTGCCTACCTTGTCGGTTATTTGGCTGACTCGTTGATCTAGTGATCTTTTAGCAGTTTTTTTTTTTACTTTTTAGTAGTGGTACCTACCCAACACTTTGTACATCTATTGAAGGTAACTCAAAAACCACGTATTAGAACTAGACCAAATTCTTATGGAACCACTTGATAAGTAGACCCTTTAAAACGAAAGAAGATTTTTTCGATTTGGTTCATAAATGACGGGGTTTTGAGGTAACAAATATAAAAAAGAATACGACCGCGTTGATAACCTACTCCTTTTTTAAATTCTGTCAAAAGAGTCAAAACCCTCGCAGCCAAAAGGCCAAATCTCGTAATTAAAACGTCAAAATCTATTTGCAGTGTCATTTCGGCGACATTCAAATGTCAAAACATGTCAAAAATGTATGGAAACTCGAGGTATTTTGGACAGATTGAGAATGCAAACAGACGTGAATGTCCTTAAAATTACGGAAATTGGCCCTCAGGTGTAACATTCATTAACATTATCAACAACGCAGTTTTACAATAACAGCCTTGCAGTTGTCCCTAACATCTAAAAATATTCACTACGAGGTAAACTAACCAGATATTGGAGTGTTTGGCACGCTTCGGAGTTTTATAATGATGTTTATATACTTTTAGTAAAGTTTTCAATAGAACATGAATTTTGTATGAGGTGCAGATTGAAAAGTTGTCGGATTTGCTTACAGAGTAAGATTAAGTATGGTAAAATTATTGTTACTAGAAGTCGACCATTTATGGTTTAGTCGATAAGGGTACACTGAAACAATTTCCGCATGAAACAGGAAGCCTTCTTCCTGACCACAAAGTCCGGAGTTTCGGCCAAAGTTAGGAGCGTTTCATACTCCGTATCACTTACAGCTATAAGATTTGTTCGAAGTCCGAACTAAGAATAAATGATGACCAATTTGACAGTTGTGTCTACTCCCAATGTGGTTTTTCCCGTCCGAAAAAGTTAATTAATCGCCTGTAGGATCCATTTCGCAGTTTCGAACTACTTTCGGACGGTATCTTCGTTGACGCAGTCAGAGAGTAGGCTGCCTGACTGAGCTTTCGAATTCCGTCTAAAGAGTAAATAAAAGTATAGAATACAGAGTGGCATAGAATAGTGAGATAAGTACCTACGCGGTAAAATGTATGGAACAGGTATTATTTTTTTAACAACCGAGGAAATTTTGACCGTTGGGGTTTCAGAATCACGGGGCCTAGGTACTCCCTAAGCACGAAGTCCGTCGTTTCGGTCGAAGTAACGGGCGTTTCCAACTCCGTATCACTTACGGACAGAAGATTAGTTTAGAGCCCGAACTAAGAATGAATGACAACACGATTTGAAAGCTGTCCCTACTCCCGATATGTTTTTGCCCGTCCAAAAAAGTTAGTAAATTGGCTGTATTCACTAAGAAGTTTCGAACTACTTTCGGACGGGCCCGTATCTTCGTTGACGGAGTTAGAGAGTAGGCCCCCAGGTACTGAATCCATGGTATGCCATCCTGTATACTTTATTGTACAGTCACTAAAAGAAATAACTAAGTACCCAGGGTACAGTCGGATATATCATTTAGTCAGCTCAAATTTGCAATGGCTCTTTCTTCAAAAAGCCTTTCCAGACATGGCTTCTACCCAAAAACATTCAAATCAGCCAATTAAACCAAATCGTCGTGTTTGAAACTCAGACTGTTCGAATGTCTGATCCTATTCGGTTTAAAATTATGGAAATTGGTCCTCCGAGGCGTGTTGTGTCAGACTACGGTTTGTTGAGACTAATTTGTATGTAAGATAAGTTGGATTTGATCGTTTTGGCTTTAAACTTGTCTTAGTATCTCTAGTTACATCAGAATAATGAGGTCGTACTTATCATCAACAAGAGCGTAATTAATTTATGCATCATACGACCATAGCTAATTACCACATAATACAGGATAAGTTTTTAACCAGTGCGCAAACTGTAACCATGAATTCAGCATATCATTCTAGACCCCCAGCGCAGAAATTTTTCGCCATATACAAAAAAAAATCAGCTGTTTCATAGAAAAGTGCAACACCTACGCGGTCAAAATGTATGGAACAGCTGATTTTCTTTTTTGTATAACAGACAAAAAATTGCTGCGCTGGGGATCTAGAATGATATACTGAATTCATGGTTACAGTTTGCGCACTGGATAAAAACTTATCCTGTATTTGAATTATTATGCTGATATATAAAGTTTTACTTAGATACAAAGAATACTCATTATTATGTCATCTGCTTAGTATTTTCCCAACTATTTTACATGGAGCGATTGCCTATCTGACCTTCACAACACAGTCACTACTGCCAGATTTCCGGGCTTCTGACGACCCGAAACGACTGTCAAAGATCCACGAATGACAGCCGGGACCATCGGCTTCACGTGCTTCCCGAGGCACGGAGAGGTTTTTGTATGTAATGATGATCACGATCCACGGACCAACCGCAGTAACCTGATCGATCGAACCGTGCGGGTGGTGTTACCCCAATACTCCTTAATAGATACAGGTTGAAATTGAAAACATGCGACAAACCGAAATGGGAGATTGTACTCATCATTATGAACAAGTTTTACTAAGGGACCAATGATGCAATCGCGAAAAAAAAAAACATCTGTTCCCTACATTTATGTTCGCATGACTCGTCAAAATGTAGGAAACAGCTGTTTTTTTTTGCGATTGCGTCTTTGGTCCCTTAGTAAAAGTTGTTCATAATGATGAGTACAATCTCCCATTTCGGTTTGTCGCATGTTTTCCATTTCACCCTGTATACCATATAAATTACAGTAATAAATGTAGATAAACTACATAGGGTGTCAAAATGGCCGCTCTTATCGCAAAAAGTGATCATTTGAAGATAACCTTTGGATCAATTTAAGGGAAAAGGAGATACAATACTACTATGTATTCTTCTTCAAGAGTAGTACAATACTACTCTTCTTTGATTAGTCTTTGGTATCTTAAAAGGTGACTAAGAATAGTATCACCAATTCATCTGATAAATGCGTGCGATGACTATACAGGTCCACTCAATCTGTGTGGCACTTTCTTCAAAAGATCAAATAACATGATCTTCACATGATCTGACCAAGATTATATCTGGACTTTAAGAGAGACTGTGACCCCTACGTTCGTTTTGGCCTTTCTCCTTAGAGTCTTCAGCGAGGAGATCCCGACCTCATCTAGTTTTAAAAATATGATTGACGTGTTAAAGTGTTTGTACAAACCCACTTACAGAAATAACATTATTTATCATTGTCTGCCTTATACACACCCGTTATAGCTCTTTGAAGCAACCAGTAGAAGGTATATGTCCTACAGTAAACTACGGGCTTCTCAGGTCATGAGAGATGAGTTTTGATCTGACTATTTTCACACAGCATTGCCATACAACGTGGCAATGCTTTTGGGCACTTTTCCTGTTGACAGCGATGCGGACGAATTTTTTGATGCCATGTGATTCTTTTCCCTCTTTTTTTATTGTACATACGTTTTTTTTTAGTCTTTAAGCCTATACATATATCATTATCTGCCTCCCCGCCCCTCCCCACCCCTCTGCCGCTCCGTCTAACCGGATCCAGCTGAATGCCAATGTTTTACATGGAGCGACTGCCTATCTGACCTCGAAAACCCAAAACTAGGTAAAACGATACCTATTGGTAAGACTGGTTGTCAGACTTTCGGAACCCGTAACGACTGTCAAAGATCCACGAATGAAAGATTATTTACTTAAGCTATGTAAATAATATAGTTTATACATGTACTAAAAAAATAAAGCCTGAAACCTTAACACTATACAACTTAAACCATTTCTCGTATCTTCGATCCCGAATTCTAATATGATTGTTATTCCTCAATTTTGAAGCAAAACTCAACACTGTGGTGTAAATTGACTCAAAACTTAGATGTTTCAGTCTAAATGCCCGAAAAGATTGGCTACTAACGAAATAGAAGTACAATATTTATTTATTATATTTACTGAAGCTGAGCTAATTATTACGTCAAACATTATGGAGATTAAATTTTTCAGTGTGAAGTTGATATTATCGTATATTATGTGGAAGGCTTCTAAATATTATCTAGATTACAGGAGAGAGCTGTAAGTAGAGGCTGTTTACTTTATAATTATTACATTCTTTAGATGATTATAATTATCAGTTAATCCGTAATACACTCTGTTTTACTCAAACAACCTGATGATCTAAGATATCTTAAAGTGTTTTGTACAAAAACGTTTCCAAATTTACCTTTTTAAATCCATTAGCATTAACTTCGGGTTTCGGAGTTCTGTCAGTATCGAAAAGATTCAGTCTGGAACTCTGGAATAAGTCTGGACTGGAATTCTCCCTGGAGAACAGCTCTGCTGTGGAGCTCTCCCGGTTTAGCGAATGTCTGGGTTTTACAAAAGGATTGTTCCTTGCAGCCTGGGCTCTCTTCAGCCAGTTGAATTTGTTTACATCTTGAGGTGCTGGCGAGGGTGTGGGCGTATTCTCAGGAGTATCACTCGGGGTTGGCGTGTCCGGTGTAGACGCCATTGCTTGTCAATTGTTTTTATTTTGGAATTGTATAAACACTTTTCTTTTAGCAGCTGCTATTGCCAGATTTTAAAATGTTTTGATTATATACTAAAGATTGGACTCACGAAATTTTGACTAAATTAGCTGTTACATTTAACACTTCATAAACAAAAATATTCTAGCACATTGCACTTCACTTCGCTAGGCTATTTGCCAGCAATTTTTACGCGAATTCTTGAACCGGACATTATAGAGCGCGAAATCGATTATCTATACATGTACAACGTGTTGCAGCGGATAAATTTAGAATTTAGCAATTATATCAGTAGGCACGTCTATATTCGTTAGGGCTCAGCGCGCGACTGTAATAGAATACGTATTTTGATCGACTCTGGCGCAGCGTGCTATGGGCGCTTACAAATAGGTTTGTTTTATTACCATTAGATTCGTAAAGTATAGTTTTCAGTTCTGTTTGTATATGTATTAAATCATTTTACAGGCCGTGAAATTATTTTCAGTGTATGACGTCTATTATTTGAAATGTTTTGTAGTAATATTGAACTTGAAGCATTTTAATGGCGTTTTGAAGGTGAAATGCTTCAGCTGTTGTTTTCCGGTAGAAAGTCCTGCAACCCGAAGATAACTGAAGAAGGACTTCACTTTAGTTTCATATTCATGTAAATAGTTCTCAGCTTAGTGCTCTATACTTTAATTTTAGTTGGAGCTGAAATAGGGTTAATTTTTCACTCTGCATAGCTTATTCAGTTTTTCTTTTGTTGTCATGGAGTCAAAATTAATATTATTGGAACAATATTAGTTAGTATTTCAGTAGTTAAGTATACATATTAAGTATATATGTTACCGGCCAAACCCGATTTCAGGCCAAACTAGTTTGTCCTAGGCCAAAGTGGTTTATTAAGCCGGGGCACCCCGATTAAATGGGTTAGGTTAGGTTAGAACTGTGACCAAAAGGGCGCGAGCCGAGTGTTACCGGCCAAACCCAATTTCAGGCCAAACTAGTTTGTCCTAGGCCAAACAGACTTAATCTTACGCGTGATACGTCGCAGCCAACTAGCTTAATTAGCCGTTTCGTTAACAGCCTTTGGAAGTAACGCCCGCCGGCCGCTCCCGCGGCACCTCTCGCTGCGCTCGCTCGGCTCGCGCCCTTTTGGTCACAGTTCTAACCTAACCTAACCCATTTAATCGGGGTGCCCCGGCTTAATAAACCAGTTTGGCCTAGGACAAACTAGTTTGGCCTGAAATCGGGTTTGGCCGGTAACATATATATTCTTAGCGTGTCGATAGCAATCTATATGTATACAGTCAGCCCAGAACTGGCTACGAGCTTGACGTTCAGTAGCGTCCATGAACTCCTGTAGCGTGCAGACACGCTGGACAAGATAATAAGTCCCCCATTGGTTTTGGGATAGCACCACATTTACAATCCAAGGCGGAGACATCTGTGAGTCTCCACCAGCAGGCTTAGCACGGGCACCGATTTGTTGACGGAAGAATAGACATGACTATTAACTAAATGATGTACAATAGGAGAAGATAGCTATGTTTTATATTAATTATCACAGTTATGCGTTCTAAACGAATCATGATTTTGAATAAACGTATATATACTTTAAGGCCGTCGAGTATAAAGTTTGTTGTCAGTGTGATTTTGACAGTTTGGAAAGAAATATTCTTCTGAAATAGTCTACATACAATAAGGATCTGACAAAGATCGTTAGAAACGAAAGACTAAATGACAGATTGTAGAAGGATATCTACGGTGCGATGTCAAAAATGGAGAAACGTAATGTCACGTATTGAAAAAGCACTGTCTGTTCTTTGTAGAAATAGAAAGCGTCATGCTAAGCCTGCTGAGCAGGAAGACTTCCTGGTAAGCCAAGGTTACTCATGTCCTGGGGGCTTAGCACGAGGACCGTAAAGAAGCGTTATGTCGTCGGAAGAGTAGACAAAAATGACGTTTCCGTATAGACAGTTGCCAGTTTTTTACCATGAAATATACACAAGCGATTTCTATTCTACGGCAGAGTAGAAATAGAAAGCGTCATGCTAATCCTGCAGGTGCGAGGTTTATCCTACAATAATAATATTATACATGAGACAGTTTGTATAAGTATTTGGATGTTTAGACGTTTGTTACTCAACACGCAAAAACTGCCAAACCGATTGGAAAGAAATTTGGCACACAGATAATTTACAACCTGGATTAACACACAGGACATTTTTTATACTGGTTGTACGTTCCCGTGGAATAATTTTAGACCACCGGGTGGGCGAAGCTAATTACTAATTTCCTAGATAATATTTACATAATATGAAAATTTTACAGTCTTAACAAGAAGAACAGACTTAAAATAATAATAATAATACAATTTTTTATATTTTTAAATGTTTTTTATATTAATATTTAAAAATTTAATTTATATTAAAAAAATGTTTATTTGCACCTTAAAAAAAATAACATAGAGAAACAGGTTCAAATAAAAATAGGCCGAAACGTAGTTACATTATTTTAAATAGAGTTGCTACTCATACCTAAGCTAAGATAACTTAATATCTTGTAATATAGGTAATATTGTATATGTGTATATGTTAAAATAAAGGAAATAATAATACGTACAATTGGGAAAGTGCCTAATGAATGAATATTGTGTTTTCTTTATTTATTTCTGTAATGTACATTTTACAATCAAAAGTAACAGTAAAAATTCTGTCATTCTATCCCACCATTTGGGTTGCTGCTTCCGCAATTGACGAAAATTATTCAATTGCATTGCGACTTCCGTTCCTTCGTGAGTGTTGTCAACTTGGGACCCTGACTCTTGAACAAGTCCGTATAACGGCCATAGCAGACATGATCCTTATCATACCTACACACACAAACATATCTTATAAATATTATATTTAAGATTTTGCTGTTACTATTTTACCAATTTTACCCTACACAATCTATAAATAAAATAATAATAATAAATAAAAACTTTTTCCAAAAAAAAAAACAACCGACTTCCAAAAAAACACTACAAAGTGAAAAATAACTTTAATTTCGGAAGTCGGTGTCTTTGGAGCTGTATTTGAATTTTTTGTCACCGCCTTCCGAAATTAAAGTTATTTTTCACTTTGTAGTGTTGTTTTTGGAAGTCGGTTGTTTTTTTTTGGAAAAAGTTTTTATTTTTCACTTTTTAGTGGTTCACATGTGCTTACCCCTTCACAGCATACCGGCGTGATGTTATGTTATGAAGTGGTGTAAGCAATAGACAGACATGAGATTTCAGCAATCCCAGTCCATTTGCTATCATTTACTGAGGAGTTCCGTTGCCTATCTCCGAAGTTCTTCATCAAATCTTCACTAAATTGAAATGGGATCGCTACGAGAAAGTACTCTTCCAAAAAATTGCTAAATCGCTTTGTGTGCCTATAAAATTTGAAGAGTATATTACTATTTCTCCAGGATCCCATCATCAGATCCTGACTTCATGATCATGGGACCACCTGGGAAGTATACCCTTTCAAACAAAAAAAACAAAATCCAAATCGGTCCAGCCATCATCGAGTAATCGGGGAACATACACAAAAAAAAATATAAAAAAAAAGAAGGTTCCGACGAATTGATAACCTCCTCCTTTTTGAAGTCGGTTAAATAATCTATAAATACAAATAAATAAAATTTAAGTGTCTGTTTGTAATGTCAAAATAACAGCTTTTACAAACAACTTGTAATATTTTTGTCTGTCTGTTTGTTCCAGTTACTCTTCGAAACGGCTGGACCGCTGACGAGACTTTCACTGGCTCTCAGCTCAGCTTTCAGCTGATGTTATAAGGAATAACATAGGCTTTTTCTCCCGGTAGAACTTTCCCGTAGGATAAATTCCGACATCCACGGGAGCGAAGACGCGGGCACAACTAGTTTTGAATCGATATTTATTTATAGTATTTATTATGCCGACCATTTTGGCCTCTTCATCAACGCTACATTGCGTTATGAAGTCTTTACTTTCAGTAGCGGTAACATCTTAGCTAATTGAGCATCGAGCTTCTGTATCACGACTAAATGGCTAATCGCCGCGCGCCGGCGCCGATGCTAAAAGTGTTGTGTCTGCAAGCATATTCAGCCTATAAGGTTGCCCCGGCAGCCCCGGATCTAGGGGGACAAACCTGGGCAACATTGAGCAACAAGCATTGAGAATCCAACAGAATGCATCTCAGAGCGTCTAAAATCTAACAGTGTGTCTGACTGTTCGATTATCAACTCTCAGGCCTACTGCCAGAGGTGCAGGTTGTTCGAAAGAAATACCGTGGCCCCTGGCACACAGGCAACTGAAGGAACACGAGTGGATTTTAGTCAGTAAAAGTCTGACACGCCTTCTTGCTCCACCTAGAGCGGGAGAAGTTATTTGATGATTTCCCACCCACAAAAAAGGCCTAAGTATTGCGTTGGTGACACAGTGTACAAAAAAATGCCGTGGGAACGTGGTCGTATTAAGTTGTTGCTCACAGACTAAAAAGTAGTGTAGGTCTCTATGTATAATTTTCGTCATCGGGCAAAATGTAACGGTGCTTTCTAAGACTTTATCGACAGCATTTTGTTAGCCACTAGATATAGAAGTTCGCTAAGTACCTACGTTCCTGTGGGAAAATATTCCGAACTTTCACGTGGGCGAGGCCGCGGGATAAAGCTAGTATTCATAAAATGACTACGTTTTGCGTTAACAAAAAAAGTTACGCCCATTAAGCTAATGAAAACGGACATTTAGTACTTACTAAGTCATGTAGAACTTTATATACTTGCCTAAGTACTCCCTACATTTGAAGACGATGCGGACGGAACGTTGCGGTCGCGACTAGAGCTACTATTCCTCTGGATTTGTGAGGACTTTTTGCCTTCCTGTCTCCTCGTCCCTGGTGCACATTCTTTGTGTCGTCGTGCATATAATAAGTAAATAAATAAATAAGGGAAAGACTTTTTAGTAATGGCTTTCTTAGATTGCAATGGATACCCAATCCAATAAAAAATCTTGAGTTACATCATTTATAGAATAGAATAGAAAACATTTATTCGGATACAGATACGGACACAACACAGCAGCAACAGACATATAAAAAAAACGAAAGAGAACAATAAACATAACAATAAAATTGCAGTAAAATTGTGCTGAGCGTGCCCATACCAAAAGGGTTACTATCTCAGCATTTGCTGGGCATCAGACACCTAGCACTGGTTTTCAGTTGGCACCCCGCAGTGACACACGGACGCAGGTGAATAAAATAGATACATACTTGAATATTAGTAATAAAAATGTTTATGAATACGTAAATAAATAATGTAAAAGATTTTTTTGAGTGCTACTCAGTTCAGAGATTTTTTTTTTAAATACCTACGAAACTATAATATAAAATAGCGCCTGTCACCTGACGCGAGGACGCATTATCGATTTCAAAAAGTCTGTTCTTAATTTATTAAAATAAGCATGTTACACAATCAATGAGTATCCAGACGACAAATTATATGTAACTAGCAGCGCTCCGCGGTTTCACTCGCGTAGTTCCCGTTCCCGTGAGAATAAGGGGATGAAATATAGCTTATGTCACCCGGGGATAGTGTAGCTTCCCAATAGTGAAAGAATTTTTCAAATCGGTTCAGTAGTTTCGGAGCCTATTCAATGCAAACAAACAAACAATCAAATCTTTCCTCTATTATAAGTAATTTATTGACATTTGTTTTTTTTTTTTTGTAATAAGTAAAGAATTTTTTTAAACTGAGTGAGGAGTAACTGAGTAATTATGCTTATAATTTTTTTTTGTTTTTATTACCAATTTATTATAAGCAGAATATTTGTGCGCCGTTGAGGGCAAGACATACTTTAACATTCATTTTATTAATATTGATAACTGTCATTTTTGTTTACTTGTATCTATTTATATAAATATTTTAATTTGAATTTGAACAGTTTCAGAAAATTTTACAGACTAACTATTAGGTGTGTTCATTTGGCCTACCTATGTTTATTCGACATTAAGTCAGGAATTTCATGGGAATTTCAAACTAAGACATGGTTACCTTAGTCGCCACGCGGCGCGACGGTGGCGCCAACAATTAGTAGATTATATCGTTTTACTGTAAATTGAACTTTAATTACTGTTGTCTCAGTTCATTCTTAGCTTTGTAATAATAGAGCCTCCTTCGTGGCGGTTAACCTAGGAGTCTCCCTTTTAATACTTCAGACAATTCTTAACACGTTTACGCTGGCGTTGTTTTACATAGGTACCTAAATGGAGTACACTTTAACTTCAAGTTGATTATGCAAATTAACACTGTATTATATCAGTATATATTATACAAATACATATACACGTTCGTGTTAGAAAGTTGGCCCACCCCGTGCTCTCCATTTGAGAGACGATAATCTCAATAATCTTACTGAATGTAATTTATTATATTGTAAATAGGGTATTTTCAAATTTAATAAAAACGGCGGTAAATTCAAAACAACGAAAAATACATTTGGTTTAAATTATTTTTAATTGAGAAAATGGATATGAATCAATTGACTTTTATTTTTCTGTTACATATTTCGTCCCAATCTTCAAATTAGAATAGTTTTTTTATAAATTGGAAAATACCCGATTGTGGTGGTCCGAGAAGCAGTCGCTCCATGTAAAATACTGGTATTCAGCTGGATACGGTTTCACTGGAAGCCGACCCTGACATAGTTGGGAAAAGGGTATGCAGATGATAATTTTATATTGTGTCAAAGTAGGTAATTAGCAGTTTATTTGCATAGACACTATATTTGGATAAAAACAATATTTTTGACAGTGGTAACGTCCGCGACTTACAAGTTGTAGGTCGTGCCTTCGAACCCAGCCAGCTGTTTTTTTTTTGTATAACCGACGAAAAATTTCTGCGCTGGGGGCTTAAGAATAAAATGCTGAATTCATGGTAACAGTTTGCGCTCATTCCGACCTCGCCGCCGAGGTCCTCGCGCCCCGCGAAGACCCGAAGTAACGGCGCCTAACGTCGAGACCCCCGACCGACCCTTGCTCGTTGAAGCGCCAGCCCGCGCCGCAGCTGAGCCAGTCAAAAAAATCAAAATCAAAATCAAAAGTCATTTATTCAAACTAGGCTGAGAGTCAGCTCTTTTTGAACGTCAAAATAAATTACATAAGACAGTCCCCCCAAAAACGCCCGCCCTTCACCACTTCCTAGTGCTTTAGCTGGGAAGAAGAAGTAGCGGAACAAACTCCCCAGCAGCACAGCTGTCTGTTAAGTTAGAAGAACTTGTTTCTATACAATAATACGTAATAAAAATTACGAAACACAAAAAAAAACATAAAATTTGCCATATGTCAGCTAGCACACGCCAATATACCATCAAAAATTGAAAACTAAAAATAATAGAAAATTAAAATAAAACGTAAACAGAACTTCCAATCTAAATAAAAACCTCTAGGCATAAAGGGCATGCCCGCTTACATATGTAATTCTGCATTATGCAAATATAGCTATAAGTAACTTATAACAAAAGTTAAACTAGGACCTCTGGACTAAAATTATTAAAAACTTAATACAATTAACAATAACAAAACCATGGTCAGCAAGACGACCAGTCACCACGAGCAGCACCCGTTCACGAGCATAACGCAAAGATCAGCCATTACCCCCCTCGCCATATTTGAGGGAAGGAGGCAACCCGACCCCCGACGCTACCGCAAGCAGTGACATCTAAGGGAGCATGACGAACTTGCTGCCGGTTGCACTGGCAAGAATAATCATGAATTGTCGAGGTCGCTAGCTAACTACATATTGCAATACTACTCATTAAAAAAAAAACATTGTAATGAGTAGATTAAGTCATAAATAAATGATAAAAAAGTAAAACCTGAATTATACAGTCAGATAAAAAAAGCAATTATATGAAATAACATAATGATATAACCTGTCAGTGGGTAAGCTAATTCTGGTGAAAGAACACAAACATTGTCTTGAGTTAATCACAGCGACCAACAATTCTTATCATTTAAGTAGTCGTTAATAGAATAGTATGCCTTTGAACAAAGGGTGGATTTTACTTTAGCTTTAAACGCACTAAAATGCAGATCTAGCAAGGAAGAGGGTAGCTTGTTATAGAAGGTTATACCCAGACCTACAAATGAGGTTGGTTATGAACCTTATGTAGCCGGTGAAAGGGAATACGTAGTTTGTCCTTATTTCTAGTATTAATATTATGAATATCACTATTTTTAGTGTACAAGTGTATATTTTGCCTAATATATAAAATGTTGGCGAAGATGAATTGCGATGCCACCGTAAGAATCCCAACATCTTTTAAAAATTCTCTCAGAGAAACTCTAGAACCTAGTTGGTAAATTGCTCTAACAGCTCGTTTTTGAAGAACAAAAATATTTTGAATGTCAGCGGCTTTGCCCCACAGCAGAATGCCGTAGGACATAACGCTATGAAAATAACTAAAATAAACTAACCGAGCTGTATCAACGTCAGTGTATTGTCTTACTTTCCTGACGGCGTAGGCGGCCGAACTGAGCCTTCCCGCTAGGCTTGATATATGTAATCCCCACTGAAGTTTGGCATCTACTGTTAAGCCTAGAAAAACTGCCTAGTCTACAGTTTCAAGCACCTCATTATCTAAGACGATGTTGGGTCCTAAATTCCTAACATTCGGTAAGGCGAACTTGATACATTTCGTTTTCTTGGCATTGAGAACTAGGTTATTTACGGTAAACCAATCCGTAACCTTTGAGAGTGCACTGTTTACGTCGTCAAAATCTTGTCTGTTCCTGTCTACTTTAAAGATAAGAGAGGTATCATCAGCAAACAGTACAACGTTACAGATATCCTTTAAATAGAATGGCAAGTCATTAATATACACTAAGAATAAGAATGGACCTAGTATTGAGCCTTGAGGTACACCTAACTGAACTGGTCGCCCGGATGATTTCACACCATTAACATCTACACATTGGTGCCTATTTTGCAAATAAGAGCTTATTACGTTAAGAGCTTCGTTTTGAACACCGTAATGACGTAGTTTACGCAAAAGCGTGTCATGGTGCACGCAATCAAAGGCTTTGGAGAGATCACAGAAAACTCCAATAGCATTTTGCGAGTTTTCCCACGCGTTAAAAATGTGTTTCAGCAGAGCAACACCCGCATCTGTAGTCGAACGACCTTTTGTAAAGCCATATTGTTCATCGTGAAGGAGGCTATTTAAATTAAAATGTCTTAGCAACTGCTTGAGTATTAACTTTTCAAATATTTTACTAAAGGCCGGTAAGATAGAAATAGGCCTAAAATTGCCAACGTTATTTTTATTTCCTGATTTAAATAATGGTATGACTTTACTACTCTTCATGAGGTCAGGAAAAGACCCTAGATCAACACATTTATTAAAAGTAACAGCTAGGTAGGGGGCTACGATGTCGATTATATTACTTAAAAGCTTAATGGAGATGCCCCAGTAGTCTCCAGTGTTTTTAGACTTAAGTGTGTTAAAAATGCTAACCACATCAAGAGGCGTTACATGTTCGAAACTAAATAAGCGACTACATTTGGGCACACTACTGTGCAATAGATTTTCAGCTTTAGACGGGGACGAATTTAAGTAGCGAGTCGTAGTAATAGGTATGTTGGCAAAAAACTCATGAAATGCCTCAGCTACGTCGGCAGCTTTATCAACTAATTTGTTGTTGACCATAATCTCTAATTGTTTTTCCTGTTTAACCGATTTACCCGTTAGTAGTAGCTTTAAATTCCCCGATCAATAATAATAATGCCAATATTTTGATCCAGCCTATCCCCAATAACAGCTGTCCCCCTATCAGTGACGCCCTGAGCCGAGGCCCGTACCCCACAGGGGGTGCCCTCAGCGTGCAGTCGCTACGCTTGTAATATTTTAGTTTGTAAGCCCTGGCTGGAGGCGTTAAGTTAATTCTTAATGGTAGCCCCAGGAAAGCCCGGTTAAGCAGTCACGGCCTCTCAAGGTCAACTGCGAGATGCCCGACAAAAAAAAATAACAGTTTGCGCACTGGATAAAAACTTTTCCTGTATAAACAGATTATCAGAAACCTTCATGAAAGAAAGGCTTCATGAGAATCGGATTACCCGTTTATTGCATAATAATCCATACGACAGCGGGTTGCACAACGCAGCCTTGACAGAATTTTATCATACCTATTTACAGAAAAATATCTAGGTTATGGGTACGTTAAGATTACGGCGGGGTAGATTACGACCCAGTCCCACTCCCGAAGAGGAGGCCTGTGGCCCAGCAGTGGGAACATTGTAGGCTAAGTATGTGTTATGTAGGTAGGTACCTACATTAAGTTAAGTTTACGCTTAAGTTTTTTAAAAGTAAAAAAAAAGGTTACTGAAAAAAAGAAACGATGAACTTCCAAAAAAACATTGCTAAGTGACAAAAAACAAAGTCTGTGGCAAGAAAACGAAACTACAAAACCAAAGACACCGACTTCTGAAATTAAAGCTAAGTATTTTTCACTGTGTATACAGGAAAAGTTTTTATTCATTGCGCAAACTTTAACCATGAATTCAGCATACCATTCTAGACCCCCCCAGCGAAGAAATTTTTCGTGGGTTTTACAAAAAGAATTAGCTGTTTCACAGAAAAGTGAAGACCGATGAAAAGTTTCTGCGCTGGGGGGTCTAGATTGTTATGACAGTTTGCGCACTGGATAAAAACTTTTCCTGTATATTTTTGTGGAACTCGTTTTTATCCTATTTTTTCAATAAGCTTTTTATCTATGTACTTGGAAAACAATGGAAGTTTGAGGCGTGATTTATTATAAAGCACTCTTCATTGACATTCCAAACCGAGCGTCCCTTAGTTGATTCATATTCTGCTTAGCATGATAAGCTAAGTATACATTCCATGTCTTATCTAGTCTAGATCTTCAGATTAACTTGCGTGATTTACGTGAATTACGTGTTTATGGGCTATTTACTGTTCCTTTACTGCGCACGCGACATTTTGGTTATCTGTCTGTAGTATCGTGACGTCACGTCATTACATTGGCCTACAGAATACATTGGTTGCATTTAGGTGTGAAATAAAAACATAACATCACGCTAGTATTCCCCGTAGGGTTAGGCAAAAGTGTAATGCTGAGTGATAGCAGTTTTGCGTGGATGTGACGCATGTTCCCCTCAACCTTTTCTTATTCCCCCCCAGTGGGTTCCCGCATTGTCGTTGCGGGGGGGCTCAGTAGCCGTGGTCCGCTCCCACGGTGAAGCGAAGCGGAACCCCAAGGTGGGGCCGCTCGTCAGGGCTTTTGTCTCCAAGCTGACGAAGTAGCGGCCAAAAAGTAGGTTGCGGTGAGGTGCACCGCAACTGAGGCGGACCGCGATGTCGAATGGGAGGCATCGCGGCTGAGGGTTACAGGCTGCGGCGGAGGAGGAGTGCCGGTACTTCTGAGTAGCGCTCTTCCCTTCCGTGGCCTGGACGGGGCCGCCACCGTTTGATGGCGGACGCGGTGGGGAGGAGTGTCGGTAAAGCGTTGGCCGCTCTCCCTATCCCCTGCGGCCGAAAAGTGGTAGGCGGCGGGGCCACTGCGCTGACCCGTCGCAGGGGGACCAAGGGTGCCAGACACGGGTTCGTCTGGGGCCCTTATATTACTTGGTTCCTGGGGTGGTCACGGCGTGCCATGTGTCCTGGTGCGCCGAACTGGTGGGGTCCGCAAGGGCCGATGCTTGCCAGGGGTGCGGGTTGTTCGAAAGAGATACCGTCGCCCCTGGCACACAGGCAACTGACGGAACACGGGTGGGTTTTAGTCAGTAAAAGTCTGACACGCCCTCCTGCTCCACCCAGAACGGGAGAAGTTATTTGATGATTTCCCAACCACAAAAAAAGGCCTAAGCAGTGCGTTGGTGACACAGTGTGCGAAAAAATGCCGCCGTGTCGTTATTAAGTCCGTGGGAACGCGGACGTATTAAGTTGTTGCTCACAGACTAAAAAGTAGTGTAGGTAGGTCTCTATGCATAATTTTTGTCATCGGGCAAAATGTAACGGAGCTTTCTAAGACTTTGTCGACAGCATTTTGTTAGCCACTAGGTATAGAAGTTCGCTAAGTACGTTCCTGTGGGAAAATATTTCGAACTTCACGTGGGCAAGGCCGCGTGACAAAGCTAGTATTCATAAAATGACTATGTTTTGCGTTAACAAGAAAAGTTACGCCCATTAAGCTAATGAAAACGGACATTTAGTACTTACTTACTTGGGTTTTAGTCAGTAAAAGTCTGACACGCCCTCCTGCTCCACCCAGAGCGGGAGAAGTTATTTGATGATTTCCCATGCTCAAAAAAAAAAAAAACCTTTTCTTATTTATTTTTTTGTGTTCCTTTTCTTTTTGCGCCATGTTTACCGCAAATAAACGTTTTTTCTTTCTTTCTTTCTATAGTAGGTACTCCCACATTTCGCCATAGGGAGTGAGCCTATCGCGATCAACTGAGTACAATTCCACACTCCGGGCTGCTACTGATAACTAATCCTATTTCCTATTAATATTATAAATGTGAAAGTATGGATATTTAGATGCTCGGATATTTGTTATTCAATCACACAACAACGGCTGATCGGATTTGGATGAAATTTGGCACACAGATAGATTACAAGCTGGATTAACACATAGGATACTTTTTATCCCGGTAATTCGGTCCCTTGGGATAATTTTCGACCTGCACGCGGATGAAGCCTCTAGCAAAAACTAGTTGGTAATATAAATAAAAATTGCACATTTATGTCGGAAGATAAAACGAAATGTAGGACTCCCGGCTGTCATTCAGCATATTTGGCAGTCGTTACGGGTCGTCAGAAGCCCGAAAGTCTAACTATCAGTCTTACCTAGGCTAGGAGTATTGTGTTAATCAGTAAGGGGCCATTCGAGTATTACGTAAGCACTACAGGGGGGCGGGGGGGTTTTTGCTTTGCTTATTTTTGATGACATGGGGGTTGGATCTGGATGGTGGTCATAATTGCAAAAAATCTGCTAACGTAAAACTTGAATGGCCCCTAACTGGGTTGTGAGGGTCAGATAGGCTGTCGCTTCATGTAAAATACAGGAAACGTTTAGACCCCCCAGCGCCGAAAATTTTCGTCAGTTGTACAAAAATCAGCTGTTCCATACATTTTGACCGCGTAGGTATTACACTTTTCTATGAAACAGCAGATTTTTTTATGTATAACTGACGAAAAATTTCTGCTCTGGGGGGTCTATAATGATATGCTGAATTCATGGTTACAGTTTGCGCACTGAATAAAACCTTTTCCTGTAGTGGTATCTAGGTGTATCCCGTTAGACTATAAGCCGACCTCAAATATGTAGAGGTCGGCTAGTGTGGTTGACTAGAGAACAATTAAAAGCGGACATCATATCACTGCAATTGAAACAGACATAACAAATCAAGAAGCAGAAAGTAAACAAACAACATAATGACCGACACTGACTTCATTATTACAATTTAATCATCTTGTAACGATTGTTTATAAACTTATTGATACAGTAGTGGCTATCTAATACATTGTGTATTAGACAGTCATCAAGCATTGTCTCAATATTCGTATACTTGGTCCAGTGGTAAAGACCACGACTTCCATACAAGTTGTAGCTCGTAGCCTCGTAGGTTCGATCCCAGAAAGGCGGTTTACTTTATGTAAATTATTTCAACACCACTGCTCTCAAAACGGTGAAGGAAAACATCGTGAGGAAACCGACATGCCCTAGAACCAAACATTCGAAGGCAAGTGACATCTGCACTGGGCCCAGAGCGGTGTCCTAGTAGTGGGGATATTATAGGCCAATTATTTATGCATGTTATTTGTTTACTTTGTAGATACCTTAACACATGATGGGGCTAATATAGAGAAGCGTGTTGAAATCTAGTGATGGCACTTCACACGCACAATATACTCGTACATAGCTTCAGTAACGTTATGTTGAAAAGAAGACCGACTGCCCGATGGGCAGACGACATAATTGGCAGTTAGCACGTTTTGAATTCTAAGCAATAAAGTTGTTTAAAAAATAATAAGTCCCAATTGCCTAAAACGTATTTCTGGAGTCGGTGACTCCACCATAAGTAAATTAACTTCGTACGATTCGCCTATGCAAAATATAATATAACTAGCTTCCGCCCGGGGCTTCGCCCGCGTGGAGGTCGGAAATTATCCCGCGGGAACGTACTACCAGGATAAAAAGTATCCTATGTGTTAATCTAGGTTATAATCTATCTGTGTGCCAAATTTCATCCAAATCCGTTCAGCCGTTTTTGTGGGAAAGAGTAACAAACATCCATCCATACTTACAAACTTTCGCGTTTATAATATTAGTAAGGATTTAAAAGTGAATCGGATAAATAAACCAATTGGAGTGCTGCTGATGAATTAGAGGCACACAAGACCTTGAACTTGTCTCTAAAATTTGCAACACATGAGCAGAAAGTGCCTATTCATATACCCTCCTGCAAATCTGTTGATAAACCAACCATTAAAGACTTTAATCCTCGAATGGTAGATCATCATTTACGCGACTTTTACTGCCGCACCGTTTTTTATTTTATTTTTGGGTGGGAAATCATCAAGTAACTTCTCCCGCTCTGGGCGGAGCGGGAGGGCGTGTCAGACTTTTACTGACTAAAACCCACCCGTGTTCCCTCAGTTGCCTCTGTGCCAGGGGCCGCGGTATCGCTTTCGAACAACCCGCACCCCTGGCAGGCATCGGCCCTTGCGGACCCCCCCCATTTGGTGCTGAAATCTCTTTGAGGCGCGCGTGGAACACAACGCGCCGTCGACCCGGGCTTGGTCCTTACCGAACAGCGAGCTACCCATTACTCGCCGTTCGCAAGCCCGCGCCTACGGTGGCCGGGAATCAGCCTGGGATTCCCGACGCCCAGGGCGTCTCCCGCGGCGACTACAGCCGTGAGGGCGCATATACTGCCTCTCCCTCACGTGCGCCGCCTCCCTCTCCGCGAGCATTACTGCTTCGCACTGCCGCACCGTCAGTCTGCAATTACTCAGCAATAAACTATATATCTACTAGCATAGCATAAGCCCACTGCTGGAATCCAGGCCTCCTCTATTACAGAGGGAGTGGGCTGTAAGCTACCACGTGGGACCTGTGCTGGTTGGTAGATGTCACATGTTTTCGAATTTTTTGGTTCTAGGATATGCACGATGTTTTCCATCACGGGTTTGTGAGCAGTGGTGATTAAATTAAATACACAAAATAAAATGCCAAGCTGGGTTCGAACTCACGACTTAAAATTCGCAAGTAGGGGCCGAATTCGCCAAACAGCTTCCTAACTACATCTCAAACAATATGGCGGCCACTCGGTTATTGGCCGGAAAATCGCCTATGAAGCGGAAGGGCCACAGATTCCATATTTGGATCTGTTATTAATTTCCACGTAATATTTACAAATAGTGATAAAAAGCCTTGGGCGTGATTATACGTGACGCATGTCCGGGTTTGATGACGTTAGGCGCGATGGCCACTAGCAATTTAATAACACAATAAAAAAAAAACAACTAAAAAGTGAAGATCTTTTAATGGCGCTCCGTCATCAACACATAACGGGTGTAAAAAGACGATGTACTTCCTGGGACCTTCAGCCTTCGGGTTCCGAAGGTCGGGTCAAGTTCCAACTTTTGTTATTTTTGATTATTATTATAAACTTAGACTTCATTAACTTTGCTTGGGCTGTTTTTGAGTTAGCTTCAATAATAATAACGTATTATTTCCACTTAGTGTATTTTGAAGATTTTAAAATACCTTCCTGACACTGTTGTTTCGATAGCAAGTAGGTTTATGAAATGGGGGGTACCTACACCCCACACAACACTTAAAAAAATAAAACCAACCGATTTCCAAAAAAAACAACAGATTTACGAAATTACAGTTATTTTTCACTTTGTACTGCATTTTTGTTTTTCGAAACAATTTTTTTACTTTCAATTATTTCTTTGTAGGAGAAAGATTATCCTCCTACTTTATCTTACATAATCCGAATACAATGATCTAAGAGTAAAAGAAAAACAGGAGGGAGGGAACAGCTGCTGCCGGCTAGACGTAAAACTTTATTGCTGGTAAGCAAACGAACTAAAACTAATGAAATTATCGTAACTTGGAAGTTTATGGACCATTTATCTCAGGCCTAACCGAAATAATTATGAGAAAAGCAAGTCCAAGGTCCAGGACAGCTGATGTTTGGTGTAAGTTTACACAATATTATTTTTAGAAATCACTAAGGAAATTACTAGCTGTGCCCGCGACTCGCTTGCCGCGGTTAGTCCGTGAATGGGTGACTATCTTTACATACCAGCACCCTAATTGCGTAACTCACGATTCATCATAATTTGTTTCGTTTTGAAACAGATGGTTAAACCATTGCTTCAAATGTTCGAAAAATGTGTCTGCTCAACAACTTAAATAACGCAATGAATGATGTTGATCTGTCAAAATGAAACCGATTATGATTAATCGCGTGTTACGCAATTAGGGTGCAGGACCCTTCCGTGCCTCGGAAAGCACTTCCCGACTGCCATTCGTGGATCTTTGACAGTCGTTTAGGGTCGTCAGAATCCCGAATTACCAAGGGCTATCGTGTTACCCAATAACTGGATTCTTGCGGTTTTATTTTTTTTGAGGTTGGGAAATCATCAAATAACTTCTCCCGCTCTGGGTGGAGCAAGAGGGTGTGTCAGACTTTAACTGACTAAACCCCACCTGTGTTCCCTCAGTTGCCTGTGTGCCAGGGGCGACTGTATCTCTTTCGAACAACCCCCACTCCTAGCACGCATCGGCCCTTGCGGACCCCACCAGTTGGTGCTGACATATCTTTGAGGCGCGCGTGGAACACAACGCGCCGGCGACCTGGGCTTGGTCCTTACCGGACAGCGAGCTACCTATTACTCGCCGTACGCAAGCCCGCGCCTACGGTGGCCGGGAATCAGGCTGCGATTCCCGACGCCCAGGACGTCTCCCGCGGCGACTAGGGCCGTGAGGGCGCATATACTGCCTGGGTTGTTAAGGTCAGATAGGCAGTCGCTCCATGTGAAATACTGGTATTCAGCTGACTGGAAGACGACCCCAGCATGGTCCAGAAAGGCTAGGCAGATGATGATCTATCTGATTATACACTTATAAGCTCGACCACTCGTCAAGATAATGACGCTTACGTTAGGAAGGAATGAATGAAATGCTCCGATCCCAGCGTGGCTTGACCAGACTCGATTAATCGAATGAACCCCAAGATTGGCACTAGCCCCTGGAGCCTCTTGCTTCATGGTGTTACAGAGGCCATTGCATATCAAGAAGTAGACCGGGGGGCGCGGTAATGGTCAGGTAGACGTGCCCTTAGGATAGGAAAGGATTGCGAGCCTACCAGATATGCATCCTTGAGTAAGCATTGAACTAGTGGAGAGACGGGTGGTGGTGAGAAAGCGTCAAAGCGTGGGGTGTTTTTTGAGGTATTTTTATAATCAATTAATGTCAAGCACCCCACGCTTTTTAATTGAATTAAATTATTTTCTCCTTTTTTAGTTTGGTTTTTAAAGCGTGTTTTTTAGTTTTTTAAACTATTATTTATTTTCTATTTTTTTAGTTCTGCTAACTACAAAAGCGTGATATTTTTTTAAAAAAATTTCCTTTATTTTTTTATATTTTTCTCTATTTTTTAAAAATTATTGAATTGTCTTCGGTCCTCGATAAGTTTACAAAGTTTAAATGAAATCTGACCGTTTAAAGTGGGTCAAAATCGCGCCCTACGGAGTCAGTTACAAACATACTAACAAACAAACATACAAGTGAAGCTAATATAAAGCATATAAAAAAGAATCTGCATAGAGAAAATGGAAAATTTTGATCTTTCCTTTGACCTCGATGATTAAAACAAAACCGTTAGAGGAAAATAAGGGTGCGATGGCCCTGATCCTTGGAAACGATATAAAAATGACTATATATACCACTCACATTATGAAATATGTATAAGGTTTCCCTAACCTAATAAATATACGATCGTTTTCTAATGAAAATATCGAATTACATTTCGGAGTTCTACTAGTAATTGCACCATTAACTTCAATGCCAGACGGTCAATCTTCAGGGAATTATAAAGGCAATTAAGTTGAGATTTAGGCTGGGTTTCAGACTGACTGAGTGTCTAGGTTCGTAGTAAAATCAAAGACATTATATAAAAGCAAGATTTTACGCAATTACACAAAATAAATTGCCACCCAGTGTCTGTGGCTTAATCAGCCGATAATATTCTGACTGCTGAGTCACAGTCCTCCTCTCTTCGAGAGATGGACTGGAGATAAATCTACCACGTGGACTCAATGGTAAATGTCACAGATTTTTGAATTTCTGGTTCTAAGACTTGCTGGTTTCCTCTCGATGTTTTCCTTCCCTCTTTTGTAAGCAGTAGTGATGAAATTATTTACAAAAAGCAAAGCGATTACGGTTAAACCTAGTTACCTAAAAGTATTAAGTCACGGCCGTTAAGAACCTGTGTGAGGGATTAAATTTAAATGGAATGCCACAAGAGTTCCGAATAATCTAGCCACTTTTGGGGAATACGATTTTGTGTACTATTTTAAGAAGATGGAGTCCCTGATTGTACGTGGTCACCATATGAATGTGAGGACTATGTGTGTATGTCTTATTTCTCTGTTAGTTTTAATTATGGTCTGGCATTTCAATTACTTTATCTTTTTATTGGTATTGCTCGTCGAATCGTTTGAGTTGCACGATTACTGACAAATGCCCACTAACTGTACAGGTCCGCTCAAATAAAAGAATGAACTGTATGGCTATCTCCTCAAAAGACCAAGTTTATATCTAGACTTGACTTGAAAGAGACTTCGACCCCTGAGTTATTTCCCCTATTTCTTATCAGGGGCAGTCAGATAGAAAATGTCGACTCCATCTAGCAATTTTTTTTAAATCACTTATCATAGTTTTTCCGATATCGTATTAACTTACAGAATAAACGATTCAGTTCAATTTGATTACTAGCAGGGTCTAAACATGAACAGGAAAACCCAAAAACATCGATTGCAAGTTCTACAATGATTGTTTTGTTTATTACGAGTCATACCAGTTCCAGCGTAATACAATTAGCATTAATATTCGTTGGTTCACGATTTTTACTGGCTTACCACAGTCAATAACTATTAACGCCAGTAGTTATCAGTTTAACACTTCTTTAACGGTGGCACATAACCTCAGTGTAGTACCAAAAATGTAAAAGAGTATGCTTAGATGGTTTGGTCATGTTGAGAAAACGGATGAATGGCGATTAAGGCGGTGATTTCTAGAAAACGCTCAAAAAGGTGGTTTTTTAAACAAGTGTATCTCTTTAACCGTAATTAATTTTGAAAGCAAAAATATATATGATATTTTCAAGTCTTTTTTGCTTACAGTGATGGAACTCAAAACATAATTCAAAAAAATCATCAAAGTCACCTCTAAATTATCTTTAAAACCAGTTTATCTCATCAATAACAATTATAATTACAATTAAAAATGTACTTTTTTTTTTTTGGGTGGGAAATCATCAAATAACTTTTCCCGCTCTGGCTGGAGCGGGAGGGCGTGTCAGACTTTTACCGACTAAAACCCACCCGTGTTCCCTCAGTTGCCTGTGTGCCAGGGGCCGCGGTATCTCTTTTGAATAACCCGCACCCCTGGCAGGCATCGGCCCTTGCGGACCCCACCATTTGGTGCTGACATCTCTTTGAGGCGCGCGTAGAACACAACGCGCCGTCGACCCGGGCTTGGTCCTTACCGGACAGCGAGCTACCCATTACTCGCCGTCCGCAAGCCCGCGCCTACGGTGGCCGGGAATCAGCCTGGGATTCCCGACGCCCAGGGCGTCTCCCGCGGCGACTACGGCCGCGAGGGCGCATGTACTGCCTCTCCCTCATGTGCGCCGCCTCCCTCTTCGCGAGCATTACTGCTTCGCAGAAGGAGGTTAGGGCTAACCATTCACTCTCGCTCCATACCATGGCCTGCACCAGGGCCGGACGCGAGAGATCGCCGCCGCCGATCGCCTCCACGAGGACACGGCGGTGCTCCGCCCAACCCGGGCAGACCGCCACCGTATGCTCCACCGTGTCCTCAGGGCGATCTTCGCAATGGAAACACCCGGGCGTTTCCTCCCGCCTTATGCGAAACAGGAACCTCCCGAAACAACCGTGACCGGTGAGGTCCTACGTCAGGCGGAAGGTGAGGACGCCAAGCCACTCCTCAAAGAGGGGACTTACCGCCGCCGCCGCTATCGTGGCGTGCCCAATGGATCGCTGTTCCCTTTGTAGGCAGCGCGTGTGATTCGAGTAGTACCTACAAGTTACCTCTAGTGTTACTATTGATTCTTACGTTTTCGAATTTATATTTTAATAAAATAAAATAAACATCTTCATTTTTTTACTTTTACTCTATGCTTCGAAAGTACTCCTTATGGCAAGTTGTTCTGCCGCGGGAAAACAACCATTTAAATGTCACGGTGTATAACCTCAGAGAGCAATTCCCGTTTTTTTAAGAGCATTCGCAATCTCTCGATTTGTTAAAAATACCTACTCTGATTTTCATTACACGTTTGACAAGTTTTTGACATTGATTGTCGCTGTGATTTGCGAGAAATTGCGACTAGATTTAAACTTTTTAAATCACGGGAATTGGTCTTCAGCTTAAAGCTCTAATAATTGGTTCAAAGTGTAAATCTATTAGCATAGAGAGCTTTTAAACATGTCAAAAGCTTCATAGATATTTCACGTTCGATTCCTACATATATTGACTACCTGTAAGGGTATGTTTGTAATATAATAACAGCCAATTTGGAATAAGATATCTTTGACCTTAAATACGGGACCTTCTTTATGAATAGAAGATAGACATCAATACAGTTGTCAATATACTCCCACACAAAAAGCTTATTTTTGATGTCAATTAAATAAGAGTAAACTTTTGTGTTAGGTTTCTTCTATCTAGAATTTCTCAATAGCACCCTATTACATGGAACGAAAACATTACCGGCGAAATGGATCAATTCACTTTAGACAGGCAGAAAAAGGATCAATTCACTTTAGACAGGTAGAAAAAGGATCAATTCACTTTAGACAGGCAGAAAAAAAAGATAGATTGATTTTGTAAATGATAATGAATGGCTAAGGAAGAAGAAAACTCTAAAACGACGGCTATACTTAAAGGTGTGTGTAAAAAAAAAGTACATAGCGCTTATAGAGGTACGTATGAGGAACAGGGTGTAAAGTTAATTCATCCAATAAAGAAAAGGGACGATTCTCCGATCAGACGGGTGTTGTGTCTGCTGGGGCCTAGGCAACAGCCTAAAGATTGTAGTCGAGACTATATTGTAAATATGCTACTTAGTTGCGCGGTAAACTCTGCTTGCGCGATGCAGGATTTTGCGCCACATCAGTCTAATGCGAAGGTCGCATCTAGCGTTGTTGATGCCGCTCCACGGTGCCCCCAAGGTCGAAATATATTGAAAAAAAGGACAGGAAGACGATGAAAGCAATATCAAAAACCTTAGTTCTTTAGTTCCTTATACAACGTGCCTATTTCCACATAACCAACTTAAGCCATCTAATTAAGCTGAATGGAAATATACCACAGAAACAATACGTTTTGTACCAGTACTAAATGTTAACTAAACAGAGCTCGCTAATAAGACAGTTGCGAATCCGTCGGTCTGTTCACTTCTACATTAGTACCGTCAACATTTGCATGTGAATTTATTATTTTGTATGTAAATAATGTTATTATGTGTTATCCCGGTAGTGTTCGGTGATAAAATAATACTTAGTTATTGGTGTGAACTTACCAGGAAGTAAAGGAAACGGAGTTCGCTGACATTGTCAATTACCTAATTTAAAACATCTTATATATGTTACCGGCCAAACCCAATTTCAGCCCAAACTAGTTTGTCCTAGGCCAAACAGACTTAATCCTACGCGTGATATGTCGCAGCCAACTAGCTTAATTAGCCGTTTCGTTAACAGCCTTTGGAAGTAACGCTCGCCGGGTGCTCCCGCGGCACCGCTCGCTGCGCTCGCTCGGCTCGCGCCCTTTTGGTCACAGTTCTAACCTAACCTAACCCATTAATCGGGGTGCCCAGTTTGGCCTAAGACAAACTAGTTTGGCCTGAAATCGGGTTTGGCCGGTAGCATATACACTCATGCATAGCGCACAACCTAAGGAAGTCTGAAATTTGCAGCTATAAAGTTCCCACTGCTGGGACAAACTCACCTCTCGATGAGAGGGAGTGGGCTGTAAATTGTAATCCACCACGCGGGCCCAGTTGGGTTGGTACACGTCACAAGTCTTCGAATTGTTGGTTCTAGGACATGCCGGTTTCCAGTGATGATGAAATAATTTACACAAAGTATAGCGCCTGACTGGATTCGAACTCACGACCTACAATACTCTTAATCAGAGGCAGATACTACTGGGCTACCGCTGCTCTTTGAAATTTGCAACTGCCGTTGGACAACTATGCAACGAAGACCCGACCTCTACAACCCAGGGTCGACTGCAACTTGGTAATACAATACGTTTAGGAAGGCAGTCATGATCTTATAAATGGTGTATAACAAATTTGTCACGTTTTAATTAAATACTTAGGGGATTATTTATAAGCATTGTTTAAAGTTAAGAGACGCCAAACAGTCGCTCATCATTATTTAACTTCAAGCAACGTTTATGAATAAAGGAGTTGGTGGATAACGAAGAACGGCATTTGGCGCCTAATAAAAATGGTTGCTAAAATGTTGTAGGTATATACATTATTACATATATATTCGGATCATCATCAGCCTACAGCAGTCCACTGCTGGACATAGATTTCACGCCATTTAACTCGATTCTCGGCAACTCTCATCCAGTTACTACCAGTAACCCTGCGAAGATCGTCACTCCACCTAGCTTGAGGGCGTCTCCACTCAAGAACACGTCTACCCCAACGGTCATCTGTTCTACGACTAATATGGCCGGCCCATTGCCACTTCAGCTTGCTAATTCTGTGAGCTATGTCGACAACTTTGGTTCTCTGCCGGATTCGGATTGCCCACCCTATATTACACTAATATAATATTTTACGATCTTGCTTACATACTATGCTTTTGCATTCAGAATAAGAGGCATGGTCCTTAGAAACTGAGGGAAGATCACCGACATACATATGTGTTTAAGTATTGAAATTGAGTCTTTAGTGATACTGGAAACCTTATGAAAAGAACATAAAACGACTTTTAACAGACAAAGGCCCGTTCCAGTCCAGAGGAGAACAATTATTGCTCTCAGATCTGCAGATTGCATTCAGATTTGAATAGCTTCGTCTAGCTTGAATAGACTAGATATTGATTCTAGATACCGAGGATAATTCAGTTTTATAGGAACTGATACTTTGCTATTCGTATGTAACCAAACATAACAAAACATCACGCCTTATTACAGCAACGTACAACAATCGTACAGCGTCCTTCGCGTTCAATATAACAATGCGTTCAGGATATTGATGGGATTGCCCCGCTTCTGTAGTGCGCCAGGGATGTTTGCTGAAGCTCGAGTCGACTGTTTTTATACAACGATGAGAAAACGATGCGCCTCCCTGGTGCGCCGCGTGCGGGCCAGCCCCAACCTTATTTTGCGCTGTGTGGCAAGCAGGCTAGATTGTTTATATTATGTGGGTCGCTGCTGCAACCTTTCCAACTCGGTGTTACGCGTGTGGCAGTGATTCGCGTGTATTCATGGTTTTAGGTTAAGTGATTAGAATAGGAATACTAACATAGGGGTAAGGAATATTGTTACTAACACATTTGAGTCATGTTACTTGCTGAATAAAGATATTATTTCGTTTATTCATTTAAATACATATTAAGTTACATTTTTAAATATTTTTCTAAAACAACCTTATAAAAAAACATTTAAAAATATAAAAAAATAGTGGCCCATCGGCATCAGGAGCAGGGTCCAAGATGTCGGTGGTCAGGGCTCTAGAGAAAGGAACCTCCTGACTATGCGTGCCGTGTCTAGGAGTACTGCTTTCTGAATCAAGCCCTTGATCCAGCCGTGCAATGAGAGCCTCCTGAGGTGTTGGTCGAGGCTCTTCGCTATTAGGCCATTTACTGTAACGATTATCGGTACAATGATTGCTGAGTCCACGTCCCACATGTCGACAACCTCGTGAGCTAAGTCAAGATACTTGATTTTCTTATCTTGCTCAGCTTTCACGAGATTCTCGTCATGAGGGACAGCGATATCAACAATCATTGCACGACGTTCTCGTCGATCTATCACCACAATATCAGGCTTATTGGCTACAATAGTCCTGTCAGTGATGATGGATCGATCCCAGTACAATGTGGCGTGACCATTCTCGAGAACTGGGTCGGGCACATACCTGTAGTATGGTACTTCAGACTCCACAAGGTTGTACTGCAAAGCAAGTTGCTGGTGGATAATCCTAGCTACTAGATTGTGTCTGTGCAAATACTCGCCGTTAGCAAGACGAGAACAACCGGAAACGATATGTCGGATTGATTCACCGGGACGGTGGCATGCCCGACAGATGTCAACCGTACCATCCTTGACAATGTATTTCCGATAATTGTTCGTCATGATAACTTCATCCATAATCGCACAGACAAAACCTTCGGTTTCCCCGAAGAGGTCGCCGAAACGCAGCCAGGATACAGACGCTAAAAAGTCTACATCGGGTCCATGAAGAGCCCGGAAAAAGCGTCCGTGAAGCTCTTTGCCTTGCCATACTTCCTTACGATCGTTAGTATCCAGTACTGCAGGTTTGCGCCAGTTCTCATTCGCCAAGGAGAGCGAGGTAAGGCCCTTGTCCACTGTGACCACATCTCGATGCATCCCCACGTCAGTGTGAAGGAAGTATTCCCTGAGACTGCAAATCTCGCGGTTGTGGAGGGTTTTAGCATTTAAAAAGCCTCGACCCCCACACTTCCGCGGGATGTACAGTCTCATCACTGATGACCGTGGGTGATGCATCCGACATGCCGTCAGCAATGTACGGACCTTCCTATCCAGGGCATCAAGTTCCGTTTGAGTCCATTTGAGTATGCCGAAAGAATACATCAAAACCGGCATGACCCAACCGTTGAAAGCACGTACCTTGTTTCCGCCTGATAAAAGACTATTTGACACTTGAATAAAGATATTATTATTATTATATTTCTCCAAAGCGTTGGACAGAGGTGTAGTCATAATACACCCACATTTCGCCAGATATGTTTAAGTCCCGGCGGCGCACGTGAGGGAGAGGCAGTATACACGGCCCTAGTCGGCGCAGGAGACGCTCTGGGCGTCGGAAATCCCAGGCTGATTGATTCCCGGCCACCGTAAAATCAAAATATTTTATTTCACATAAGCCTGCATGGGCACTTATGAAACGTCAGAAGCTAGGTGCACGGTTCCAATTTGTCGTTTCCTATGGAGAAGAGCCGGCAAGAAACTCCACGGTTACTCTTTTAAAAATAATTGGCTTTTACAATGTTTTCAAATTACAGTGATAATAGGTATGGGAGGACAGTGCAGGCCAGTCAATAAGTACCAGGTACTTAGAGGAATTAAAATACAGAATAGAAAAACGTCTACAAATCTAGTCTCTAAGGCCTACAACGTTCTCTCATTCACAATATGTAAAAGAATCTACGTATATAAAATGAATCTATTTGAACCAAGTGACATGATTTCGATGACAGTCACTAATAATAGACAGAAGTAAAATTGACGTATAATGTCAAATAATGACGAGAATATGTCAGTCATTGTAAAAAATAAAAAGAATAAAAATTAACATTGCAATTTGGGAGCAGTTAATAGACTTTCACACAGTTTTGCTGTTAATGAGGTACCAGGGGAGCCACATGTGCAGAAGGAATTAATGCCAAACTTCCCTGTCTTCAACGGAACGTACGGACGGTACGTACGGAATTTCTCAGTAGCAGCCCGGTGTCAGGATTTGTTCCTTTTCGATGGCAATAGGCTTGCCCTAACACATGGGACTTAAACATAACTGGCGAAACGTGCGTGTACTAAAATCTACACCTCTGCGTAATCCTTCGGGAACTAAAACCGTGATTGTATGTAAAGCCATGCGACGGTTCTGTCGGTATCAGTTTATCAAGAGTTCCTTTTCAACACCTATTAAGTTTTCGGTTACCTATCGACCTTCAAAACTTAAACAATTCAAGTTCTCCGACCAATAACTTCGCTACTTTATAGGGATTCCTTCAGAAAGTATCCCGCGCCTTACGTAAGTCACTTGGCGTCGTCAATTCCTCTTATTAAATGGAATTTCTTAAGGTGGAAACTTGTTATGAAACAGCTGAACTTTCGAGATACTGGCATAAATTATTGGAAAAAGAGTCGCCTGTGAAATTCTTGAAGAAATTTCTGGTACTTCGGTACAAGTTAAGTTTTTAATGAGGGATTGAGAAAAATGAGCATGTTGTGAGTTGTTTTCGAGTTATTTAATGATAGAACGACAAAAAATTGTATCTTATTAGATGATACTCATACTGTGGTGTAGGTATCTTGAGATTAAACTTTTTTTGAAAAGGTTCTTATGTCTAAATCAGTTCTTAAATATTTAGAAGCCTGATTAATAATTACTTATTATTAGAATAGGTAGTTAGGAAGGCGAAGGAGCTCGTGGCTTAGCAATAACAGCCGCACGGATCGATTGATCAGGTTAAGCCACAGATGGGTAACCATCTTAAGATACCGCGAGACCTCTGTGCGGCTCAGAAAGCGCAGCTGTCATTCATGGATCTTTAACAGTCGTTACGGATCCACAGAAGTCTGACATCCAGTGTTACTAAGGAGTATCGTATTTCCCAGTAACTGGGTTGTGGAAGTCAGACAGACAGTTGCGTCATATAAAATGCTGCTGGTATTGGTAGCGCGTCTGGCATGTATGCTGAGGATCACTATGAGTGCGAGAAAACTAGTAAATTTAGTACAAAAACATTTAATAAAAATTACTTAATATAATAAAAATCGCAATATCTATTATGTCTTATGCTCTTTGCTCGACGTCAAACTCTTCACCAAGGAACATATAGGTATACCACAACTGTCACTGGACAGTCTTAATAAATTGATTTAAAATCGAACAAAACACTCGACAAAAATTCTGAAATTTTTTGCGGTCAGTTTTTTTCTTCTAAACCAGTCACAGATTAACAATTTAAAACACATGGCGCCACCTTGGCAAAAACCATGGAACTAAAACTCTCAACATTTTCGGAATGAAGATGGTCCACACTCCACAGATAATAGTATATTTACTGGCTGTTTGAGTTTGTCTATATCACATGAAGGAAATTAAAAAAACGAATTACTTTTCACTCCCTAGAGACTAAAGTGGTCACTTTAGTCCCGCTTCGTAGGGCTGTATTGGCGTACTTTTAGAGCATGAGAAGTGAAATAAAGTTTAATATTATTATTATAATATTGAGCTTCATCCAGTCAAACAGGAAGCAGAACCCAATATAGTTGGGAAAAGGATTGGTAGGTTAAGTTACGAAGGCGATCGTAACCAAGTTTAGGTAAACAGACAGCTTAACGACAGTATGCGATGAGTATAATTGAGTTGTAGTTGCGTCATGTGAAATAAGGCAGAAATTAGTTACGTATTCAAATATCTCAAAAGCTAAGTATACATCTCATAGAACAGGTAAACAAAAAAGAATCGATACTTTCTCGCCTAGTTAAAATACAGCTTCAAACATACAACCCACACAAATATAAGCTCATAATATTTACATCAGCATCAAAACATTAATTTCATAACAATAAAACTCGCACACAAACGCCTGAGTTAAATAAAAGACTGCTTATATATAACATGAACGCGACATATTGCCTATCATCGACGTCCAGGCGCTCATATTGTTTCCGATGTTACTCGTAATAGGGTTGGCCCATATATCGTGCCGGTGCAAATTGGAGCTCGGCCCAATTTCCGACATGTTACGATATGTCAGTGTCTCATTCAATGGTGTAAATTCAGTGGACTTGAATGAGCTGATTTTAATAAAAACAGAGTAGAATCTGATGCACGCAAGTGGATACTTAGATTCCTACTTGATTAGGATCAAAGTACAAAGATTATACATACAAACTAAAGTCACGCCAACATCCCTTAAGGATAGTAAACAGAACGCCATCTGTTACGATCCTTGCAAACAAACATTAAAACAAACAACCTTAACATACAATTAAAACAACATTATTTAGTTATGAACATGATTAATGGGGATGGCTACAATAATAATAATAATAAAGACTCAGCAATCATTGTACCGATAATCGTTACAGTAAATGGCCTAATAGCGAAGAGCCTCGACCAACACCTCAGGAGGCTCTCATTGCGCGGCTGGATCAAGGGCTTGATTCAGAAAGCAGTACTCCTATACACGGCACGCATAGTCAGAAGGTTCCTTTCTCTAGAGCCCTGACCACCGACATCTTGGACCCTGCTCCTGATGCCGATGGGCCACTATTTTTTTATATTTTTAAATGTTTTTATAAGGTTATTTTAGAAAAATATTTAAAAATGTAACTTAATATGTATTTAAATGAATAAACGAAAATGATATTGTTGCAAAAAAACAAAGATAAAAAAGGGATAAGACAGTGGGTGAATACAGAGAATTAGTATAATGGAATAAGGGTAAGAGAATTATGAAGAAGAACATTTATATAGTTCGACTTTTAATTGTACTTATTCAGTAAACTTGACAGTTCAAAGAAAAATAATGTTAGTGAACGATTTTGAATAAAGAACGGATGATAAAAATGTTTAATTAAACCATTTCTAAACTCAACCCAATAGAAATAGTTTGGACGCAAGTAAAGGGGCACGTCGCCAAAAATAATAAATCTTTTAAGATGAAAGAAGTTCAATTTCAAACTTATGAAGTTAAAAAAATATTTTAAGAAGGGTTTAGTAATGTGACCCCTTCATCATGGATTGCTTGCGTATCTCACGTATTAAAAGTTAAAAATATTTATTTATTTTATTTGGCTCACCAACAATTGAATACACTGATACAAAAATATGAGATGCATCCAATGTACTTATAGACTAGTGTACCAATTTCTTACAGGTAAGCACATCATGCATTACTTGTTTGTCGATTGATTCTGAGGTGAGTTCATATACTCACCGAACATAGTTAATATACTTAGGATTAAAAAATAACAATGTTTTCGACCGAATTCTAAATTGAAATCGAAACACTGCCAAAATTTAAATCGTACAAAATCAAATCAAAAACGAAATTAAGATTACAATCCAAATACAATCAAAACCAAAATTAAAACCGAAATACAATTAAAATCAAAATTAAAAATAAGAATCAAAATCAAAATTGAAAACGAAATTAACATCTAAATCAACACTAAAATAAGAAATAAGAATAACAATCCAAATACAATTAAAATAAAACCAAAATACAATTAAAATCTAAATGAAATTAGAATTAAATAGAAGGTGATATGTGTCGTATGGACCATGTTATTGATAACATCACTGATATCTTCATAATAAATACTAGCTTTTGCAAGCGGCTTCGCCCTCGAACGTATTACCGGGATAAAAAGTATCCTTATGTTCATCCAGGTTATAAACTATCTGTGTGCTAAAATTCACACCAATCCGTACGGTGGTAATTGCGTGATTGAGTAACAAACATCCAAACATCGAAATATCCAAACACACAAACTTTACACACACACACACACACTTTAACTAAGTTGTTTTATTATAAATTTACCTTACTACTAAGAAACAAAATATATTACAAATTCTACAATTTTTTTTTGTTTTTTATTATATTTGAAATAAAAAATATTCTTGTAAGTACATTATTTCAAGTTCATTCAATTGCGTCCATTCATACACCACTTCACTATCTTTTTTGTCAAAATCTGGTTTACCCCTTCAACTGTCAAGTTACTGAATACAATTAAAAGTCGAACTTTAGTTGGGCACGATTCTATAAAAAAAAACTAACATACAAAACTTCCGCCCTCATACAGTCACGGACGATTTCAAGCAATTCAAGCTTCACCCATAAAATTTAATGTTTCAAAAAATGGTGTGCCCATCTCACTGCACATTTACGTCAATTCGTTCCCTGCTCACGAAAGTGCTTGAAGATAAAATGGAAACTTACTGAAGGCATAACTTGAGTTTTATTACCTGCAGAAGCTTTAAATCGTGGTAGCTTTCCAGTCGCGTCGCCTCGCGTGGCGTTCAGTCACGCAATTTAGAAACTAATTTATTATTTATTGTGGTTCAAGTTGTAATAAATGTTAAAGGTGGTTTCGGGGTTGTGGGGTTCTGTAACAGCGTATAATATTCGTAGTTATAAAAACTACTGCGCTTTTACCAGGTAGCGTTTAGTTATTGCAAAATAATAATAAATTTCTTTAATGCCATAAAAACAGGTCACAGCAAAAATTTCAGACCCTGGCTCCAGCTCCAGCTAGGTTAAAAGTACCAGAATTTGAGGAGCCAGTGATTTCTTCCACTGTAGGTTACAATTAAGGGCCTACGTCCCGTTTGGTAGCGTAACACGGTCACTTTATGAACCATACTGCTCATTAACGGCTTGTCTTGAAGATTTGAAAAATATATGATTTTGCTATAGATTCATATAGATAATTTTGCCCGAAGTACTTTTTTTGTATGGTTAATACTTTTGCTGTAAAAAATATTTTCCAACACGCAATATTTTGGCTTCTATTCCATACTCCTACTAAACGGCTTCTTTATTTGGAAAAAAATAATACACTGAAAAATAGATAGTTATAGGTACAACAGAATCGCCGAAGCACAATTGTAAATTAATCAAAGGAATATCCCCATTTTGAGATAAAGGCTCAGAGGTGCCCTGCGCGGGCGCGGGCGGCAGTCGTGCTTTAGCATACAAACGGGAGATGAGGATACTATGGGCCTTAAGTACCTAAGCAAGTTTCATGCAACAACAGGTAATTCTAGATTGAATTGGATTTTGGATCGTTAAATGTCAGTCAGTAAAACGCCAGATAGACCGCCCGGAACAGCAAGAGTGAAGCCAAAAAACCAAATACTAAAGCGTCGCATTGAATGTAACTCAAACTCAAACTCAAAGCATTTATTTCAATTAGACCATTTAAAGGTACTTTTGAATTGTCAAAAAGTCGACCAGTTGGAAAGTTGAAGCTAGTTGCCCATTCCAAAACGTAGATCTCTATGGAGAAGAACGGGCAAGAAACTCCATGGACACTCTTTTTAATCATGTTAAGTATTACAAAAACTTGGGAACAATATTCTTGTTGCTTCTATATGTGAGAACCATGTAAAAAAAAAAAAAAAACAATTCTAAATATAAGATTTAAAATAAGCCATGGAAGTTAGGAGATGACCAGTCTCAACCGACGGCGCCCGTTCACGAACTTGACGCGTGGATCAGCACCATCCAGCTCAACCATTTTGTAGGGAACCGAATGATCCAACACACGCGCCACCATCAGCGAGACATTTAACATACAATGCGACGCTTTAGTATTTGGTTTTTGGCCTCACTTTGGTGTTCCGCGCGGTCTATCTGCCTTTGTTTTATAATCTGAGGTAAAACGTTTGAAATTATGACCCTGTAGAATTTCCCAAACCATTTTGGCGAGAATTTAGTCTTAAGGTGCCCAAAATATGCGACGCTTATGTAAGCATGTTTCAAATCCCTTGTCTCTACCAAAAACCTCGTGTTGACAACCTCGTTGGTCCAGCGGGATACACTATTGTGTAACACACTAACAGTAGGAATGGCTTTCCTTTACAGTTCAACAACATTCATTTTGAGAGCAGACAAATTTTTCGAACATATGAAGCAATAGATTAGCAATATCTTTCAAGATGATTCCGATTCTGATTGATAGTGTGTGTGTTAGGCAATTCGGGTACTGGTATTGACTCTCAGAACTAACTAGGCAATAGTTAGTTCTGAGTTCAACCCCCTTTCGATAGGCGTATATGCGCCCTCATGGCCCTAGTCGCCGCAGGAGACGCCCTGGGCGTCGGTAATCCCAGGCTGATTCCCGGCCACCGTAGGCGCGGGCTTGCGGACGACGAGTAATAGGTAGCTCGCTGTCCGGTAGGGACCAAGCCCGGGTGGACGGCGCATCGTGTTCCAAGCGCGGTTCAAAGAGATGTCAGCACCTACTGGTGAGGTCCTCAAGGGCCGATGCCTGCCGGGGCTGCGGGTTATTCGAAAGAGATACCGTGGCCCCTGGCACACAGGCAACTGAAGGAACACGGGTCGGTTTTAGTTAGTAAAAGTCTGACAAGCCCTCCCGCTCCACCCAGAGCGGGAGAAGGTATTTGATGATTTCCCAATAAAAAAAACCCCTTTCGATGAACATAAACATTAAGCTATGTTAATGTGAAGTTCAGTAACGTTTGTATGGTTTTGACAGCCCTGATACGGTCCAGTAATCGTTATATGATCGGCTTTGTAAATGGCTCCATTTGTCCGGCCGAACACTATTGTATGTTAAAATAACTCAATTATTGTGTTCAATATGGAAGAGTACCTACCCTATTGTTAGGAAATGGAAATAGATTTGTTTTGTATTTACCTTCGTTATTTTCTCCGAGTGCGAATGACATGAAAGAACAAAGAAAAGATGACAGAAATGATATAAATATAATAAACTAGCTTTCGCCAGCGGCTTCGCCCGCGCAGAGGTCAGATATTATCCCACGGGAACGTACGACCGGAATAACAAAGTATATTAATTTGTGACCAAAATAATTTTCCGTAAAATGTTGTTTCGGTGTGGTGAAAATACGGAAAAAAGTTCAAAAGAGGCTTCAGCCAGTAGCAAAAAGTTATTTTGTAAATCGGCGAAATATATTTCGGTAAAATAGTACTTATTGACACAATACATGTTACTTCGATGATCTAATTAATATTTTTACTTTGTTAGCTCTATTGTGCATGCTGTGGTCTCCTATAAGTGAAGGAAACTGTTATGTGAGACAACAGGGGGCCGATTCTACTAATTTGCAACGTTTCACGTTAAACTGTGTTTCCACAACAGTTCGATTTCGATCGCCGTTCGATAGTTACATAAAAAGTCATTCTACTATTTTATAAGCAAAATGGAAACTAAACTTAAAACGAATTGCAACTGAACTGTAGCGGGAACACAGCGGGTAACCCGCGTTACCAACATGCCAAAATAATATGTTTTATTAATACCAAAAAGAAAAAAGTTGAATCTAAAAATGTTACTAAACACGAATATGTGGCACTAAAAGTATTTTCTATAATTAAAAGACATAATGATCATAATTTTATCATTAACTTTGTCCTATAGTAAACGTCACGCTCATGTTCGATTTTGTTAGTAGAATAGGTTTTGACATTGTTTCAATCGATCGTTGGCGTAACTAAAACGTAACCGCAGCTGTGTCGCAGCTGGACCGTTGTTCATTTTAGTAGAATGCGAAAACGCTTAAAAGTGGTGATTCGGTTGCGGTTCTATTGCGTTTTTTTAACAAATTTGTTAGTAGAATCGGCCCCCTGCTCCTACTGAGTTATGACAACCTGGTACTTCAAGGGCATAAAGCGTTTTCTAGCTGACAAAACTATGTTAAGTGTGCTCCTATAGAGTTATGACAAACTGGTACTTCGAGGGCATAAAGCGTTTTCTAGCTGACAAAACTATGTTAAGTGTGCTCCTAACGAGTTATGACAAACAGGTACTTCGAGGGCATAAAGCGTTTTCTAGCTGACAAAACAAAGTTAAGTGTGCTCCTACTGAGATAACAACCTAGTACTTCGAAGGCATTAAGCGTTTTCTAGCTGCACAATTATGTGAAGTGTGCTCCTACCGATTTATGCCAACCTGGTACTTCGAAGGCATAAAGCGTTTTCTAGCTGACACATCTATGTTAGGTAAGCTCGTACCAAGTTATGACAACCTGCAGGCTTAGCACGAGCACGAATTTGTCGACGGAAGAATAGACATGACTCTTAACTAAATGACGTACATTATGAGAAGAAAGCTATGTTTTTCTATTAATTATCACAGTTATGCATTCTAATCGAATCATGATTTTGTAGATAATCCTATATACTTTGTGGCTGTCGAGTAGAAAGTTTGTTGTCAGTGTGACTTTGTGTTGATGTTGTGTTGATTTCTTATTTGTTTCTATATTTTAAACTATTATATTATCCCCCGGGAACGTACTACCGGGATAAAAAGTATCCTATGTGTTAATTTAGGTTATAATCTATCTGTATACCATTTTTTTAAGATATATCATTGTTTCTACCCTAACAAACAGAAACTACAAATACCATTATTATTCGACCAGTTTCCAGTGTCCTTAACTTGTTGTATTTAACTAAACTCTGCAATATTTCAGTTAAAACTAATTAGGGTTTATACAGTTCTTGACAGGACGCAGTTTGTTGCTTGTCACGACTTAGAATGCAATATGCAAAACTTAACTTTCCCCTTCAATTTAATCCTGGGAAAGTATTCATTATTTACATTTCCTCTTAAAATAAAAAATCCTTTTGTCGTAACTACCTAAGTATAACATTAACTAGCTATTGCAGCGGCTTCGCCCGTGTGAGTGTCAGAAATTATCCATCTTCACATCCTACTAATATTATAAATGTGAAAGTTTGTATGTTGCCGATGTTTGGATATACATATAGATGATTGGATGTTTGTTACTCGATCATGCAAAAAAGGCTGAACGGATTTGGATAAAATTTGGCACACAGATATAGGTACTCCATTTGAAATAAGATTAGACATCTAACTCAAACTTTTTTACAGTCGGATCAACCGATTTTGACTTCTATTGCGTTGGTGGCATGACAAATGGCAGCTGCAGTAAACAGTTGGTATTGTAACTACTTTTTTGCTTTTAATGCCATCCTTATGACTACGGTATAGAAGTCAGAATCGGTTGAACGGACTGTAAAAAAGGTTTGTTTAAATGTCTAATCTTATTTCAAATGGAGTATAGTTTGTAGCCTGGAATAACACATAGGATACTTTTTATCCCGGTAGTGCGTTCCCGTAGGATGATTTTTGACCTCCACGTGGGCGAAGCTGCGGGCGAAAATTAGCTTATAATATGTATTCTTAGGATTATTACTTCTTACTGTTAGAAAGTGCTTTATTTCCATTAAGTATGTAATGTTTGAATGTAATGTAATCCACCGATCCCAGCGTGGCTTGACCAGACTCGATTAATCGAATGAACCCCAAGATTCGCACTAGCCCCTGGAACCTCATGCTTCATAGCGTTACAGAGGCCATTGCATATCAAGAAGTAGACCGGGGGGCGCGGTAATGGTCAGGTAGTCGTGGCCTTAGGATAGGAAAGGATTGCGAGCCTACCGGGTATGTATCTTTGAGTAAGCATTGGACTAGTGGAGAGACGGGTGGTATTTATTTATAGGAGGGCGCATCTTTTCACGACGTCTCCGGCATGTTGATTCAGATCGAGCTTCTTGGGTAGGTTCAACTGTTTTCTTAGCCCTTTTCTATGCCGTTGCTTCGTTATGTACTGTGTTGTTGAAAGTTCTTTATTTCCATTAACATAAATATTAGCCCAGTGGTAAAACCTCATAATAAAGGATGCCCTTAGTTCTAATCCCACCATACACACAGCATCACCTTATTGCGAGTTAATCCTGGTTTCGCTACAGTTTCTGGAGCTTGACAGCCCTTTGAACTTGCTTTTTTTCGCACGTTCTTGTCATAGGTCTTCTCTACTTTATTCACCAGTGATCAGTCCTTAAAAAAATGGCTCACTTTCATTACGTTTCAATAGAGAATCGCAAATGAGATGAAATACACTATCTATTAGGTTTCTCACGGTCAGTTCATGTGGCACCCAAATATCGAGCTTTTTTTGTAGACCCAGACTTTTTCAAATGAGTCAAAACTGTTTTGATGTCAACCCCTTACTCTTCAGCTATGTCGTAACGACTAATTTGCCAATCTAGGTCCACTTTTTCAAAAATGCCATTGACTTTATAGGTTACTGGGCGAACAGAGCGAGCTGCATCTTTAATATCAAAATTCCCGGACTGAAAACGCTTGAACCAATTTTGTGCTATTCTCACTGACACTCCAGAAACCTCACATATTTTTCTCAGCTTGCGTAGCATTTTTCCCTTTTAGGCAATAAAACTCCAAAATGTATCGAATTTCTTCGTTAGATACACACAGGCGGGCAGAAAAACAATTGAAAAATGGTGGGAAATCTTTTTTACTTTTTATTTTTCTTTAAAAGCCTTCTATTCAATGGTATCAAAACCAGCCAGATAAAAATAATACAGCCAAAGAGATTTTACTATGAAATACGAAAAAACTTTTGCCAACCTATAATTTATACGTATTAATAAATAATATGGTTCGGGGTGAAGATAAAGTTTATTATTTTGTAATACAAAGAAAATCTTTTTCGGAGTACCTACATCCCAGTTGACGCCGAGACGGATGTCAGATGGCTAATGTCATAAAAAAGGGCGCGCTTCAGAAGCATCTAGAATGTACTAGAAGCTTCGGCTCGCCCTTATAGCCGATTGGGAAGGAGGGGTTTTCCACCAGAAGCGCACAGATTGTGGCGGGAGTGATTGGAAATAGTTTCGAGATATAACATTTAATAAAATGATTCAAAATCAAAAGTCATTTATTCAAACTAGGCTGAGAGTCAGCTCTTTTTGAACGTCAAAATTATATAAGACAGACTCCCCAAAACGCCCGCCCTTAACCACTTCCTAGTGCTTTAGCTGGGAAGAAGAAGTAGCGCAACAAACTCCCCAGCAGCACAGCTGTCTGTTAAGTAAGAAGAACTTGATTCTATACAATAGTAGGTAATTAACATTACGAAACACAAAAAAACATTAAATTTGTCATATGTCAGCTAGCACACGCCAATATACCTTCAAAACATTGAAAACTATAGATACTCAAGTAGATTTTTTTTTTTTATAAAACGTAAAAAGATCTTACTATAATAAAAGCCTCCAGGCATAAAGGGCATGCCCGATTGGCACAAACACATCAATATAAAAGACGTGTGCTCAAAGTGAATTTACCGCAAATAATTGAACACGTTCAGAACCTGTCAAATCTGACAGTGACGGCCCTTTATCCTAGGAAAACAGAGATGGTGCTAAGCGTCCTGTATAGCTCCATCTCACTCTCGAACTGAAACAATGATGGCGGCGGTAACACGTCATACACACGCCAGTGAACGTTTATTTACGCGGCTTTTCAAATCATTTGAATTGTTTTCTCCGAAGCAACGTAATAGTTGTATGGCGGATGTTCGTAAGTTAGCTATAAGTGATTACTACAATAAAGATTAAAATAATAAGAATCTTATGCCCATTTTCACTTACACTAAGTGTCAGCTATATGAACGCCTACCTACATAAAAGAGTTCCGTTGGATTTGATTAAAGAAAAGATTCTTCTTTAGAAGTTCATAGAAGTTCATGCTTTTCATAGAAATTCCTCGTCCATTTCTTGCTGTTTCAAATAGAGAAGAAGAGCTCTTTAATGATTTTCCTTCATCATCATCATCATCATTTCAGCCGAAAGACGTCCACTGCCGGACATAGCCATAGCCCGAAGAATAGCCGTACTTAAATCCGTTCACCTGGTTTTGCGTGATTCTAACAAACATCTATACATCCAAATGAACAACCTTTCACATTTAGAAATAATATTATAGATCCTTATTGCTTATTTAGTTCTCCGCTGTGTTGTTCTAGGATTACAAAACATAGTGATTTCTACACTTAGAATAGCGGTCCCTTGTGCAAGTAATAAAACCCTGCGCATATTATAGATAACAACGAGGTAAACCTTGCACTCATGGTAAATGATTGAAAGCTTTTAGTCCCATGGTCCATCGATGGCTTTAGCGCCGCAATATCAATCGAGACCACTCGAAACTCCAATGCCCAGTAATTAACTTAATTACAGCCAATATATGCGTAGTAGCTGGCGCAAACAGATTCGTTGACGCACGATTTAATTTAACTCGGGACTAAATGATCTGAAATTGCCGAAATTGTATGCAATAAAATAATTCAAACATTTAATTTTCATGTACTTTTTCTTTAACATTTCGTTGTTTCTTTAACGTTTTGTTCAAAACGTGCCAATGGCCTAATACTTCTTTCTGGAATTGTCGACTCGCCCACAGTTAAATTAACTTAGTGCGAGTTGTATAGAGAAATTATTTTTTCTTTTTAAAGTAATGATTTGATTCGGGCGAGTGAATTCGTGCGAATCGACTCATAAGCCGCTTTTAAGTGCAGAATTTCAGAACAAAGTACCCAGCTATGCGTGAAGGCTGCAGAGAGATACTATAGCGGTATGAGGAACAGGGTGTAAAGTCCACTCATACTCAATGGAAAAGGGAGGATCCTCCGACCAGATGGGTGCTGTGTCTGGCGGGCAACTGCCCGACGGTTGATGTTGGGATGTTGTACCTATGCGAGTCGCGCGGTAAACTCTGACTGCGCGATGCAGGTTTTTCTGTGACGTGAGTCTTGCGTAGTTCGCCTGTGTCTGTGCATTGTAGATGGCGCCACTTCTCTTTTTGTGTTTTTAGATATTTTCCGGTTTGCATATTACTGCATGATTAAACGCATTCACATATGGCGGTATTTTGAATACCACACTGTTGTTGCACCGCTGCGGCAGCGCTGCGCGGAAGGCTGTATCCTTAGAAAATAGCACTGCTGAAAGGCGTAGCAAGGGTAGCCCTCAGAAGTTCTACCGACGACCTGAGGGCTGAGAAAGTAATAGTAATATTTATTTGTACAATTCTTGTTCCTTAGATGAAGTGACATCTATCAGTGTTTATGATAAAGGAAAAGTAAAAATATATGTGATACTTTATGTAAAGTGAGAACTATAATTATGAGACTGATAAAATCTACCGAAAATTGTATGCCAATCCTGTTGACTGTCGTTGTAGAAATACGAAGCGCCGTGAAAGCGATTGTCACTTGTCTAGGGCCTTCTGGTGAAGGTCGTGAGAACCCACAGCACTAAAACTACTACACCAAAGAGGCAGTTGATAATAATAATTACAAAAATATATTTAGATTGGAAAAACCAAAGCTTATAACTAACAGTGGGACTGATAGTGAAAGTAAATAAGTTCGCCTGATAAGAGTGACCCTTTCAAGGGTATACAATATTGTCATTTTAATTGCGAAAACAAAACACTCCGATTGCTAATTCAACTTTATTAGTTGAATTAGCAATCGAAGTGTTTGGCTCCGACTCAAAATTACTTAGGTATACTTACATTAGTTTAAGAACTTAGTTATTAAGGTTAACCAAAGAAGGTTTAATATTTTTTGATTTTCAGTTTTTTCGGCGGTTAATTTTTTTTGTTAAAAAGTTTTTCTTTATCTCTTCGTTGTTTCTTTAACGTTTTGTTCATAGCGTGCCATGCAACGGCCTAATACTTATTTCTGGAATTGTCGACTCGCCCACAGTTAAATTAACTTCGTGCGAGTTGCCTATAGAAAAAATTATATTATTTTAAAGTGACCATTCGCCCGAGTTACTCGCACAAATTTAATTTAATTGTAAATGGACTTCGTGCGAGTTGCCAATAGAAAATATTTTATTATTTAAAATTGACGATTCGATTCGGGCAAGTTAAATCATGCAAATTGACTAATAAGCCACTAATTTATGTGCAGAACTTCAGAACAAAGCACCCAGCCATGCGTGGAGGCTGCAGAGAGATACTATGCCTGTAGCTTTATTGTTTTCCGGTTTGCATAATACTGCACGATTAAACGCATTCACAAATGGCGGAAATTGTAATGTTCATGTAAATGTATCTATGCGTTTGCTGCTATGGTTGTGATATTTGACTATGAATCCGTTATATTTTATGTATCTTTACTAGCTTTCTGCCAGCGACATTGTTCGCTTGTCTATTGATCCCCTACCATCGCGTCGTATGGCATCACTCGCCCACGCTACTATGTACTTCGTTTTCCCTTATCGTTCTTTCTGCCCTATGTCGTTTTGCTCGACTCCTAAGAGCCATAGCGTGATGTTAAATAGCTTAATACTTTCCTCAATAATTGGGCTATCAAATACAATATTTTTTTTTAAATCCGACTGATAGTTTCAGAATTTAGCGCATTCAAACAAACTCTCCAACTTTATTTTTGGTATAGATTGAAGAAGTATTGAAGGAGGAGGCCTGCCACTGCCATTAGCAGGTCGTAAATATATATCTCGTGTTTTTGAATAAGCTTCTTTGTATAGCTTCGTCTACTCGTCTCTTTTCTCAGTCATAATACCTTGGCGTTCCTAGCCAGACGTAATAAACCTCTTGTTAGCCTGCCATCTAAAGATGGAAAACCTCTGCTAGACTGCCTACAGCCTGGTGCTAAGGTTCACCCACCAGCTCTCCGCTTGTGTGTGGTTTAAGTCCTGTAGCCACCTGCGTAGCTGGTTGTAGTGGATGAGCACGATAGGGTCAGGTCTACAGACTGTTAATGACCTTTCTGACATATTAACGCGTAGCCTAAATACCGAACCGTTGATAGACCAGGTGGGCTATCAACCAACTAAGTTTAATCCCACGGGCAAAGACAGTAGACCACCTAAATTCCAACAATCTAGGAATAAGAATCCGACTTCAAGATTAGCTACCGTGGTCTACCTAGAAAGGAAACAGCAGAGAAAGTAATATTATGGTACTCACCATGTGGTACCGTATATGGGTACCACCGGACCTGACGCCCTCGTTCAGCTGTATGGAGCTCACGCTGCCCGCGTCGTCATCCATAAAACCCGTCTTCTTGTAACGTGCCATCTGCAAAAGAGAAAAGAAAGTTAAATAATTCTCTAAACTTGTTGTTCATTGTTGATCAGAGAGTTCACCCTGTCCAATCGGAACGACCGACGCGCGACGATGCGTCTATCTTTATCAACAATTTTCTCAGTCAAGAAATGTACAAAAGATGTCAGGTCCCGAGTAAGAAAAAGAACTACTTTATTTGAATATTATTAGTTGATCGCTGACTGACATAATTCCGATCTAGTCCGTCCCTTGGTGCTGCCTGACTCCCGGGGCGACGGACGGTCTAAGCTCAGGTCCGTACCCCACACGGGGTGCCCTTAGCGTGTAGTCGCTTCCTTTTTTTAGTTTTTAAGCTCTGCTGGCCTTAATTTATTGAGGCAACCTCACTTCACGTCAGGTTTCACGGTGATATATTTCAGAATAAATCAAAGGTCATTCACTTTTCTCAAGAATACATAGCTGGTTGTACTGTGGAGGTTGTCTGCAGAAGACGATCCAGGCTGGCTATAAATTATTATAAGTCGTATTCGAACCGTCAAGGTGATTTAGAATATGCTTTCAAGTTATTGACCATAGGTTTTTTGTTTAAAAACGAAATGATTTGCATGGCAGGACTGATAAAACGAAATTGAATAGACGGTATATCAATATAAAATCACACAAGTGTTTCATTGCTCGATCCCAATATAGAGAGCCCCCTCAGGCTCTCACAGCACCATCAAGCATCCTAGACCCGACTTCAACCGACCTCAGTCAAGATAAGGTTTTCAGGGGCTTCATTTAGTTAAAAGTTGGTTTATTCAAATAAAAAAAAAATAAAAAAAAATCACATAAACCTGCACGGGCACTTATGAAACGTCAGAAGCTAAATGCACGGTTCCAATTTGTCGCTTCCTATGGAGAAGAGCCGGCAAGAAACTCCACGGTTACTCTTTTAAAAATAGTTGATTTTTACAATGTTTTCAAATTACAGTGATATTAGGTATGTTAGGACAGTGCAGGCCTGCAAATAAGTACCAGGTACTTAGAGGAATGAAAATAAAGAATAGAAAATCGTCTAAAAATCTACAGGCTGTAAGACCTACAACGTTCTCTCATTCACAATAATATGCAAAAGAACCTACATAAATAAAATTAACCTATTTAAACCAAGTGACATGATTTCCATGACAATCATTAATAATTAAGTAGTCGATATTAGAAATGATGTATGATGTCAAATAATAACGAGAATATGTCAAACATTGTAAAAAATAAAAAGAATAAAAATTTACATTGTAATTTGGGAGCAGTTAATAGACTTTCACATAGTTATGCTGTTAATGAGGTACCAGTGAAGCCACATGATTGTGCAGAATTAATGCCAAACTTCCCTGTCTTCAACGTAGTCTTTTATCTTATATTATGCTTTCTTGTTATCTAGACACGTTTGATTTGAGTTTTAAACTTTCCATCGCTAAGTTTTGTAACCGAGTTTGGCAACTTGTTATAGAAGCGAATACTGTTTATTAGAAATGACTTGCTAGTTTTAGTTAATCTAAATTTTGGAATCACAATTTCATCTTTACTACGTGAATTTAGATTATGGAAATCGATTGCATCCATCAGAAAAATCAATTTAGTTGAATTTTTTTCTAAGAGATATTAGTCAACTTGCACAAGTCAACTCGCCCGAAATGGGCGAATCGTCACTTTTATTATTTAAAAGTGACTATTTGCAAGATTCGTGCGAGTTGACTAGTACCTAAGCCAAAAAGTTACGCGATGTTGTACTTGGTACTTGTTTTTATATCTTTCATAAAAGCTACGCTTTAAAAAAGCAGTGTTTTTTAAAACACTCACAAATTCTGGAGACGTGGTCTTTTATAGCTAAACTTTTAACCAAAACACATTACATTATATAGAAAAGTTTTATGTAACTCCACTAAAGCTAAATTAATGTTGTTGTCATTTTCGCTTCAAAAACATTTTAAGGAGTTGTAATATCGTTAGGTCATAGTGGATATAAGTAAAGTTTTATTTACCTACACGAATAACCCTGAAGTGTAGAATAACTAGCATGGTGATACTTATTTGTAAGCACAACGGATGAGCCTATTTAACTCATTTTTCAACGGAAATCCTCAATTAGATATAGGTATGATGACAAAGGGCTTCTAAAATATGCAGACTATTTTTATTGCCCTAACTATTAAATCCAATGCTAGGGGTGCGGGTTGTTCGAAAGAAATACCGCGGCTCCTGGCACACAGGCAACTGGGGGAACACGGGTGGGTTTTAGTCAGTAAAAGTCTGACACGCCCTCCCGCTCCACCCAGAGCGGGAGAAGTTATTTGACGATTGCCCAAAAAAAAAAACTATAAAATCCATGTTTATCCTTACCTACATTTCTTTTGGCCGTCATCTTAGACTTCACTTGACTTTGACTTCGACACTTCGTTCCAATAAGAATCATCTTTTACACAACTCAACCATCTTTTCTCTTGTCAGACATTCATTATTCGTGTATAATATAATAATGCATTCATTATTCGTGTACAATATAATAATGCTTGCTGGGGAGTTTGTTCCGCTACTTCTTCTTCCCAGCTAAAGCACTAGGAAGTGGTGAAGGGCGGGCGTTTTGGGGGGACTGTCTTATGTAATTTTATTTTGACGTTCAAAAAGAGCTGACTCTCAGCCTAGTTTGAATAAATGACTTTTGATTTTGATTTTGATGTGGTTGGGGCTGCCGAGATGCTTCAGTGCGTCTAGCATATATGTTTATGGAGACTCGGATTGATGGCTTTTATGCCATCATGAGACAGCGAGCGGCCTCCATATTGCACCGTATCCGAGCAAGCTCCAACAGCATTCTCAGAGTAATAGAAGAACGATTAGACAAACCTTTTATTAGTCACTGGATTGCACTCCACGTGCCTAAATGATTTTGTTTTCTTTGTATTTTTATTGTATTGTGGTTTTACTAACTTAGTTTTTAGGTACCTATTATCTGACACAAATATGGAAAAAAAAGTGGCCCATCGGCATCAGAAGCAGAGTCCAAGATGCCGTTGGTCAGGGCTTTAGAGAAAGGAACCTCCTGACTATGCGTGCCGTGTCTAGGAGTACTGCTTTCTGAATCAAGCCCTTGATCCAGCCGCGCAATGACAGCCTCCTGGGGTGTTGGTCGAGGCTCTTCGCTATTAGGCCATTTACTGTAACGATTATCGGTGCAATGATTGCCGAGTCCACGTCCCACATGTCGACAACCTCGCGAGCTATGTCAAGATACTTGATTTTCTTATCTTGCTTAGCTTTCATTTCATTTCTTTATTACTTTTTAGACTCTCTTTCCAGTAAATTGTGTCCTGTTCCTTACAAATCTATCAGCCGCCATTTCAACTAGATTTATTATCTTTCGACTGTTTTGATGTAAGATATAATTCCGTACCACGGAAAGCACGGTCTCGGCTGTCATTCGTAGATCTTTGACAGTCGTTACGGGCCGTCAGAAGCCCGAAAGTCTGACAACCAGTCTTACCAAGGGGTAGCGAGTTACCCAGTAACTGGGTTGTGGTGGTCAGATAGGCAGTCGCTCCATGTAAAATGCTGGTATTCGGCTGCACCCGGTTAGACTGGAAGCCGACCCCAACGTAATTGGGAATAAGCTAGGCAGATGATGATGATGATGATAATCTTCTAGTTTTAAAAACTTGGATTAGAAAGAAACAGGATACTAAACGGTAGACCGCAGTATTTAAATCGTCTACATAGCGTTTTACTGACCTATTTGCAAGATTGGCTTTGTCTAAAGGAAATTGCCGTGTTCGCATTAGCATTCTGAACAGCCACAGTAAATCTATTATTCTACACGTATCCTGTACCTCATCTCTAAGCCGTATTTTGTGATTTATTTTCCTTTATACCGCCCATTTTAGATTGCTTTCGACCTATCCTGGAAATTTGTGACCCCGCTCTACAATAATTTTGCCTAAGGCCTTTTTTTCCCGCTTAGCATTTCATTCCATTTTTTATCCTGGGTAACCAGAAAACAAATCAAAATGTAATTTATCCAAACTAAGCTAAGAATCAGTTTTTTTAGAACGTCAAAATTACATAAGGGGCCATCCATAAATTACGTCACACGTTAAGGGGGGTCAACGAAATGTGTGTGTCATTGTGTGACAAGGGCCAGGGGGAGGTCAAAAGCTTTGTGACGACACATGTTAAAATCAAAAAATTTAAAACTTTACTAACCGATCTATATTTATAATGCTTCTTCTATCTATCTAAAATATTTAACTTCATGTTTACTTTTGTTATTTAAATTAAAAAGACAAAAAAAAATGAAATACTGCTGTTCAAATTTAATTACTAAATATAAAATTTAAAAATATGTGACGTCACACAAGCGGGCAGGGGATTTCACAAGCGTGACCACCTGTGACAAGGACGGGGGGGGGGGATTAAAAATCCATAAAATTTGTGTGACGTAATTTATGGATGGCCCCTAAGACACTTAAAACAGTCCCCTAAAACGCCCGCCAGTCACCAGTTCCTATCGTTCAAAATTCTTCAGATTCTAATTGATAGTGTATAACGCAACTATGGTGCTGGTCCTGGCTTTCATCCACAGCAGAAAACAAACACTCCAATAGCAGCATTTCCGTAACTGATATTGTCAAACCATTCTGGACCGTACATTCACTACTTACGATATCATACCTACGTGTACATAAAGAAGTCTTCCATATGCTTGAATCATAACGTCATCTCATTCACGATTGAACAACGTAAGATCAAACGCTCTCAAAAGCTCAGTGGAACGGTAATGTAAACATAATGCACGTGATTATGGAAATTGGAACACGCTGTATATCGTAAACAACTTGTAAGCAGTATGAATTGATTCGTTGTTCCTGATGGTGAGTAATAGGTATGTTCATACTTGGCGTTGCGTTAATTTTTGTTGAAAATAGTATTAAAAAAATAGAACAAACTGAAAAATAACTTTAAGGCGGTGATTTCTTGAAAACGCTCAAAAAGGTGGTTTTTTAAACCAGTAAATAATTTTGAAAGCAAAAAAATATATGATATTTTCAAGCCTTTTTTGCTTAGTGATCGAACTCAAAACATAATTAAACTTACTTTAATGCATCAAACAAATCATCAAAGTCACCTCTTAATTATCTTTAAAACCAGTTTATCCCTTCAATTACAATTATAACTATAATTAAAAATATACCATAAAATTCCAAATGTCAAACTGCATCCAGTGATGAATTACTTATTATGAAATAGTTAAGTAATATATAATTTAATACGATTTTATTTGCATTTTTACGACAATGCTTGCTCATTTATTTTTCGAATATATTATATTACAATAGATTTTAACCCGTATCGGAATGCAATAAGCACTATTATCGCTCATAACGACAATATCTAAAGTTAAAACCTTAATTTCGGAAGGCTGTGGCTTAGGTTTTGTATTTTAATTTTTTTTTGCCACCGACTTCCGAAATTAATGTTATTTATCACTTTGCAGTGATTTAAAAAAAAAAAAAAAAAATTAATAAAAAAATTTCATGTCGGTGAGAGAGTGAAAATTTCTTCAATAAATGAATGAGGAGTAAGAGCTAATTAGGGTGAGAGACAGAAATATTTATATCTTTCTTCTTTCACATGTAATGTAATGTGCTTAAACGTGACGCGTCCTTAAACCTTCACTCTTAATTGTTTTCCAATTATCGAATCGCCGCCTAAGAAATAGTCAAAAATAGTTTTAAATAGCAGACCATGGTTTAATTGCGCATCACACTAACCGTAACAATGGCTTTCATATTGGCAGTACAAAAACATGCATTGCGTTATTTACGTTGTCGAGCAGACCAAATTCGAACATATTAAGTACTAGCTGTGCCCGCGACTTTGTCCGCGTGGAATAGTGACTTTTTGGGCAGCATATTTTGAATTACATAATAATATACCGTCGTTTGGGTAGCAAAAAATTTGCTTTACAGTAATGCTTCTCTGTATACGATATTTGACGTATGGCCATCGGGGATGAATGATTAACAAATGTTCGCCGTGATTCTTTAAATTGACATAACTTTTTTATTTATGAACCGATTCACATGAAATAAACACTAAATGTTAAGTGAAGCTTACTACAATATATTAATGAAAACCGCATCTAAATCGAATAAGCCGGTTCTGATATTAGCGTGCACAAACACACAGACAAACAGACAAACAGACAAAAAAAAAATTAATTACAATCTCGGGTTCAGCATCGATATAATAACAACCCCTGCTACTTTTTTTTTATATATTTCGATTGTACAGACACCACTTTTCTACAATTTTATTATATGTATAGATAGATAAAGCAATGGATGAGCAATACCTCCAAAAAGATTCAGATTCTGATTGATAAGGGTTACGAAGTAAGGGTGCTGTTCCCAGTCCTGGAAAATTATAGAGTAAAGACGAATCTAAACATTGTTACTATCGTGTCTGGGGCAATAAAACGTACATAGCATTAAAACGTCAGAATATCTCACGCCAAAAGCTATCAAATACAAAATTGGACACGTACTATACTGAAATACTGTTTTCACTTTTCAGTAACAATAAAAGCAGATATCTATGAACATTACCATTATTAAAGCTTCCATATGTAAAGTAAGGGTTACCAAATGTTTATCTGTATATCAATACAAATTGCCAAAACGATTTATTAATTTTATTATTAAAATACATAGTCTATCCGAAAGGCAAGGTCTTATTTAAGGCCCATATTATCCTCATCTCCCGTCTGAATGCTGAAGTACGACTGCCGCCCGCGCCCGCGCAGGGCACCTCTGAGCCTTTATCTCAAAATGGGGATATTCCTTGGCAAATGTTGATTAATTTACAATTGTGCTCTAGCGATTCTGTGGTACCTCTAACTATCTATTTTTCAGTGTATTTTTTTTTCCAAATAACGAAGCCGTTTAGTAGGAGTATGGAATAGAAGCCAAAATATTGCGTGTTGGAAAATATTTTTTACAGCAAAAGTATTGACCATACAAAAAAAGTATCCTCGGCAAAATGATCTATATGAATTCTATAGCAAAATCATATATTTTTCAAATCTTCAAGATAAGCCGTTAATGAGCTGTACGGTTCATAAAGTGACCGTGTTACGCTACCAAACCGGACTTAGGCCCTTTAGGGTATGGTACAGCAAACTGAACAGCTTTTTCTATGGGACCAACATCGTAATCGCGATAAAATACATTTGGGTCGAGTAGGTATTTAAGTTTTGTATGAGACAGTTTACTCATAATCTTTTCCAGATTTCTATGTTGATTCTACGCAGAAAGATGTTCAGTTTTATGGATTGTAGCTACCACAGCCTTAAACCTTTACCACACTTTTCAATTTTAAAAGCAAAAGGACACTCATTCATTCATTCAATCACTGACTGATTAAACACGAAATCTCTAAAACTGCTGGACCTACAAAGATGAAATTTGGTACATTGTGAGTGGGAGACGTCAGCTAAGAAAGGATTTTTATGTGAAACTACCCCCTTAAAGGGGTAAAATAGGGGGTGGAAGTTAGAATGAAAAATTTGGTTCCTTGGCCCATGCAATGAGACATTTCATCCCGGGGTTCCCTTTGGATAATTTTCAACATTGACGCAGGCGGAGCCACGGGCAGCAACTAGTACTAAATAATTTCAAACTTCACGAAAGAACGCAGGTACTTTTTTTTACTCATACAAAATATTCCCAGCTTCACCTGGAGCACTAGAAAAGATTGAACATCAAATATGGACGACAGGTTATCACAAAATGGTTCATTTGACCTTGTTCTGGAGCCTCGTTCACTTACACTCACTGAATCCCTGAGTGAGGCTCAGATATCATCATAAATACTAAAGATTCTAGGATAGGTAGACCGTATGAGATCTTATCACTGTTTGGCACGAAAATTGCCATAAAATATGCGTGAGATACACGAGGTCTATTGTTTCAAAACTAGGATAACAGGAAAAAAAATACTGGTATTCAGCTACATCCGGCTAGACTGGAAGATGACCATAAAATGGGAAAAGGCTAGGCAGATAATGATGATGACAGATGATCCCGGTAGTACGTTCCCGCGGGATAAGTTCCGACTTTCATGCGGGCGAAGCCGCGGGCGGAAGCTAGTTCTGTATGTAGCGGCAATACAGAAAAATACTTCGCAACAATATCTATAAATGCAAAAAGAGAAGTGGCGCCATCTACAACGCCACAGGCGAACTACGCAAAGACGCACGTCATAGAATTCCTAGATCGCGCAGTTAAAGTTTACCGCGCGATTGGCATAGGTACAACATTCCGACATCAACCGTCGGGCAGTTGCCCACCAGACACAACACCCGTCTGGTCGGAGGATCCTCCCTTTTCCATAGAGTATGAGTGAACTTTACACCCAGTTCCTCATACCTCTATATGTATACTCGAAGCCTGAATTACTAGTATGGTAGCCTACTTACACTAGCTTACTATCCTAGCATGAGAAATTTGCCTCGTGTATTAGAGAAGTTGAATGATTGAGATGAGATCTGTGAACTATTTATAGTCATTTCTGACAGTTCCAACTACTTATGTATATTTAAAAATCATGTTAAATGTTTGTTCAGCGATAAGAACGCCGGAATTTCGGAAGTCCACAAACTGATAGCACAGAAAATGAAATTGTTCTCAGTTCGGAAGAATAATTATGTAAAATTACATTATGTGCACTGCGTGTACTGTGTGGTGTCGGATTAAAAGAATAGCACCATCCCATTTCTTCCCGTGGGTGTCGTAGAAGGCGACTAAGGAAACTACTAGAGAAAGGGCAGCAGCGTTCTCTATACATTTTTTTTTACTAAAGTCTGATCGCACACCCGCCTGCCAAGCGTGGCGATTATGGCAAACCAAACATAGCTTAGGGGAGGCCTATGTCCAGCAGTGGACGTCTTTCAGCTGAAATGATGATGATGACATTATGTACCTAAGTCTTTAGCAGGAATTATTACTATGGAGTTTAAAAAAAAATGGCGGATATTTTCATCCGTCGCGAAATTCAAATTTTCTTACGTTTTTTTTTTCAATTTGCTATACTCCATTTGAAATAAGAATAGACATATATCTAAACCTTTTTTACAGTCCGATCAACCGATTTTGACTTCTATTGCGTTGGTGGCATGACAAATGGCAGCTGCAGTAAACAGTTGGATTGTAACTACTTTTTTGCTTTTAATGCCATCCTTATGCCTACGGTATAGAAGTCAGAATCGGTTGAACCGACTGTAAAAAAGGGTTGTTTAAATGTCTAATCTTATTTCAAATGGAGTATAGTGAGTATCAGGTTGTATTATGATTCGCAGCCGTAAAAATATGTATTTATAGAGATACTAGCTTTTGCCTGCGGCTTAGCCCTCGTGTAACTCCAAAATTTTCCCACGGGAACGTACTACACCGGGATGAAAATTATCCTATGTGTTAGTCCAGGTTATAATCTATGTGTATACCAAATTTCATTCAAATCCGTTCAGTAGTTTTTGCGTGAAAGCGTAACAAATGAACAAATTTATTTATCTATCTTATAAAGTCGCGGGCAACTGCCATTAAGTAGATTACACAGTAGTAACAGTAGTGACAGTAGGTAACGTATTTCTTCAGAAGGTAGACTCGTCAAGATTGAAGGTAGTTCATAGGAAAACGTTAAAGAAAAACACCGTCGATTCAACTTGTATCCTGTTTCCGTCAAATCTCCGTGAGATAACAATGCTTCATTGATTCCGTTTCCGTAGAGAAACGGATATTATTGCCGACCTAGTTCTGGTGCGTAATTGTGCTAAATGTCAAAGAAATTCAGCGTCAGACTCAAAGAAATTGAATTTCTTTAGCATTTTTCTCCTAATGGCCTACTTTATGTTGTGAGATAAATCTAGTTTAGAGAGATACAAAGCTTCTTCTAGCTCTCGTACAAAAGCTGCTTTAAGGAATTTCAAATAATCATGCAAGACGAAGCAAAAGAGTCGTCTAATAAATCAACGACAGAAAATAGGATACCACTCATAGTCTGTTTATGTAAAATAACATGGTCCGGTGTATCTTCCCGAGAATCGGCAACCCAATGTTGATTTGACATGACCTCGAATGGTCCTAATTCCAGAAACATAATCCAACAAAAAACAGCAATTTTCATCCGTTCCCAACCCACCGTTAAAACGACAGCATTAACATACATAAATCTCCCACATTCCTCCCAGGACTACAATAAAAACTCCAGAAAATGTTTAACTTTCCGAATGTAGGGGTAGGTTACCATAACAGTAGCCGACCTTCAGACACCGGGAGACAATAAAATTATACAATACACTGACTGGAAACAAGGCCTGGCCTTGGGCCTAAGATAAAGCCCGGGTTAAGGCGATTACAGGCGGAGAATGAAATGAAGTGGAAAATACTGTATCCGAGGCAAATATTTGGCAAGGAGATATTGAATTAGTAATAGATGGTGGAATTGAAAATGTTGCTGGGTACATTTTGTTGTATGACGACAGTGAAATTGAAAGGGATGAGGATGAAACAAAAATGAAAGCTGAATATGGAACCGCTGACACAGATTTGGAATTTGATTCATGTCAAAACGTTACGGCACAGATGTTTGGTTTGACTACATACACATTAGTGTTAACGAAGGCCATGCCAGCATCGTAAATCTTTAATGCTCTGGGTGTAAATGGCTTGGAATTTTTGACTGTAAATTATGGCGAGCTTTTTAGCCATCACACCACAAGCAATAAACATTTCATCAAAGCTGTTATTATGAAAAATTGCGTACGAAGAGCTTCGTCCATTACTCAATTTCACAACATTTTTCGTGTTCAATCTCTGCCAGTTTAAACAAATAGCCGTTCTATCTTCGAGAAACATCCATTACGCTTGCCTAGACACGACCGAAGTTAAACTCCCAACGGTTGGGCAACATTATTGCTCGGCGATTCCTCTTCTTGACCTATGTAACTTTGGTTCCTTGGAGACTATCATTTGGAATGTAGTCCTTAGTAATACAATCCTTTTTCTGCTTATTTATGTTGATTTTGGCTTAAGGGAGACGAGAAACGGAGATTTATAGACTATATTGCAGAGTGAAGAAAAATTGTATTGGTCAGACCTTATTGGTACCAATTTAGTATTGCGACCGATAATGGAGATAGGTCTGTAGGAAAACCATTTGCTCGTAACCCTCAGGGTATCATAAACGAAATGGTTATGTATGATATTCAACAAGGCATAAGTTGGGTCCCTATTGGTAATGGCCAAAAAAGGAACAGTCATAGTTTTTATCCGGATTCTTATGTTATTATAGGGCGGACAATAGAAATGGCCGCTGTTTTATAGACGTAGCCAATATTGACGTATATTTTTTGTAGTCCAACATCATTCTGCGATCTTAATCACACTATTGTGATCACAATAATTACGTTAGCCTAGTGTTATATGGCACTAATTCCTAAAAATTTGGGCCTATATATGAATTGGCTCATAGTCAGAGTAGCCATTTTATGGTATGAAGTAACAATAATGATTTACAAGTAAAACAATATAGATTACATTCCGACTCTATTGGAGAGCCTTATAAAAGGATGCAACTGCATGCAATACAATAATGTTTATTATCATGATAACATTCAGTGCAAATCAATGTCTGATTATGACAGTGAGTGAGATGCTTATCATTATCAGTACCTAGTAGTACCTACATTTTAACAAAAAAACATAATGCTATTATTGTGTTTGTATTCATAGAAGTAGTGATGTGGATGATGTGAAGGATCCTAGTGATCATCAAGCAGTTATTAGATATTTGCTCAGCCTATACCTAAATAATCAGCATTTGTTGTTAACAACTACAGATCCTATAAATCCTGTAGTAAGTAAATATGTATGTATGCTATTCATTTAATACGGATTCAAATACAGCCTTGAATTAAAGCACTAGCCTAGCGATAGCATGATAAAATACGGTCGATATTACAAACTGTCAACTTGTACAGAACTTTCGGATTCGTTTACGTTTCAAAAATCTTTAATCTTTTTATGATAGGATTAAATTGATCTTTTTCCTTCGTTCTTGCTATGTAGAACAGCACCATCTCATGCTCCGACCCACTACAAGTGCAAAACCATGTTTTACACAGACTGTAGGTAAACACGATTAAGCAACTGCAGTGGTCTAGGTCCTAGCTAGACTATAATCCATAATCCCTTTAAAAGAGCCTAAACAAGCAGTGCCATACAACGCGGTAATGCCGCCAATCTTAAAAGATTGGCGGCATTACCGCGTACCTAAAGGTACACTACCAGTCGACAGCGATGTGGATGAAAATACAACATTATTTATTTCAGTTTGTAAATAGATTTTGTTAACTTTAGGATATAGTGTTGTTATTACTATAAATGCCTTTATCTTCTTTCCTCTTTTCCCTTCCATCCTTAATTTTCCCCTCTCCATCTATAAGTTCTGTTTCAATTACAATATTACTAAAAAAATCATAAATAATACTATCTCTGTCACCAGTAAATTATTTTTCGTTTTCCCAATAAACGTAATTACTATATTTGCCCCACATAAAACCCGAAGCCGCTGAAGTGTTAACCTCGAACTTGGCAACGGAACAATCCCATCAATTAACAGTAATTGTACTGACGACAATATAGTTCACATAACTGACTGAAATCAACCAAGGCGTGCAACATTCAATTATCTGATAACCGACTGAACTGTGGACGCTACAAATTTCGAACAGAGCAGAAGCAGAAACGACAGTTTGAATTGAATTTGTCGTTTTAGAACTAGTAACAACATCAATTTATTAAAGTTGGTCTGCCAAAATCTATGTTTGATATGAAACCAACTGGCTAGGTGGTGACTAAAACTGCACCGGCCTTCAAAACTTTGTACCACACTTTTAAAATCGCAATACAAGATATATGTACATAATATCCAAATAAAAAGGATTACAAAAATAATTTAATTTTATATTATAAAAAAACTATATAGTCGATAACCTTCTTTTAAGGAATGGCTGAAAAAAAACTTTATAAAGAAAAACACTTCACTTTTGCTTCACGTAATTAATACATAGAAGATTTAAAGAAAGAATGCAAATTGAAAACTTCGGAATTTGCCAGCTGTCCAATACCGTGCTCATGGAAACCCGATAGTAGAGGGTCCTTGTAACTGAAGCATCTTTTAAGATCGACTTAACGATTCTGCGACATCAAAGCCTGAGTTAGGCTTTTTAGAAGAGCTTTCAAGACATGCTTTGAGCTGCGGTACCCTCGTAATCAACTTTTTATATTATCAATGGCTTTTGCCAGCGCAGCGGCTTCACCCGCGTGGAGATTGAAAATTATTCCACACCTTAGCTATTTTTGCGTGATTAAGGAAAAAACATGTAAACATACAAACTTTCACATTTATAATATTACTAGAACGAGTTTGAAGTTTGAACGCGAAAAAATCTTTTTGTATATGATAGCCACATTCATGAGATAGGCTATAAGTTATTCAACATCACGCTGCGACCCTTAGGAGCCGAGCAAAAAGACAAAAAGTCAGAAAAACTCTAAGGCAGATGAGATACGACGGGAACAAGACATTTCACGCGAACGAACTTGCGCACGGGAGCTAGCGTTATAATATAATCTAGTTTCAAACTTCCAACCCAAGTCTACTTTTAGACCTGCAATGCGGATCCTAACTGAAACGGCAAAGTGTAGTTATCGTGCACCTAGACAATGAGGATGCAGTTGTGCCTCCCATAAATCTGATTGTTAAACTTATTTCGATTTATTTACTTTGTAAGTCGGTTATATTCTTTTGATGATAGCTAAGCACGCAAGCCGCAAGTTTCTGTAATCTATGACCAATCTACGATGATTATGGTTTATGACAAAACATTTACGAGGACTCTTAAACGGGGCATAGATAAGTTATAATTGTCTTTGCTATTTCGGAGGCTAAGTAGCATTGTTGTATTCCGCGGGCAAATTGCGTAACACATTAACAATTTTTGTCGAGCAGACAATTTTCTTAAAGTTGGATTAGCGTTATCCTTTAAAATGATTCAGATTGTGATTTATGTAATGATTCTGATAATGATTTGGTTGCCCTTTTTGTCACTCTGTCTTCCTCAGTGGACTAGGAAAATCAAATGCCAGAAAGGTTTCAATTGTATTGAATTCCAAAGTAAGTTTATCTTCAATATTGAATTTACTGAGTCCACAGACTCGGGCATACCGGCCAGCATTCAAGAGTGAGTTAGCTCGCTCTATGTAGCTGAATTTTGCATGGTAGCCCATTTCAAAGCTGTATTTGAACTTTCATTCAGTATAGAATAAATAACAGATCCCGAGCGGCGACATTGTTTTTTTACACTTATGTAAAGCTTTAGTGCAAAAAGAGGTAGTTGTAGTAAATCTCAAAGTTGAATTTTATTATACATTATGTATTTGTATATGCAAACCAAGTAAAAGAGGGCTTACATATACATTAGGCACTTCTTCTTAGCGTCTCGACGGCAATCTAGAATTTGGAACTAGGAATAGAACTTAAAAACGAAATAGCCAAGTAACTGCTATCAACTTGGATGTCAAAAATCAAAATCAAAATATTTTATTTCACATAAACCTGCATGGGCACTTGTGAAACGTCAGAAGCTAGGTGCACGGTTCCAATTTGTCGCTTGGAGAAGAGCCGGCAAGAAACTCCACGGTTACTCTTTTAAAAAGAATTGGCTTTTACAATGTTTTCAAATTACAGTGATAATAGGTAGATATGGGAAGACCGTGCAGGCCTGTCAATAAGTACCAGGTACTCAGAGGAATGAAAAAACAGAATAGAAAATCGTCTACAAATCTAGTCTGTAAGGCCTACAACGTTCTCTCATTCACAATGTCGCTTGGAAGCGCTCGTCAGCCGCAGCCGCGGAACCGTTCGATCCGCTTGCTCGGCTCGCGCGCGGATGTTCACAGTTCTAACCTAACCCATTTGGTCGGAGTGCCCTCGTTTGGTTACTACGACCAATTCGGATAGCGTGTTATTAGTCACAGTTGCAACCTAACCTAACCTAAACCTTTTTATCAGGAACGCGTGGAAGTGCTCTCGAGCTCTAAAAATCAAGCTTCTAAGTCAAAATAATACGGCCATATTGCGACATATCTCGATAGTCGTATTGCCCGTTGACCTAAAATAATAAAGTTTGACAAGAAGCAAGGTCTCCCAGCACAATTAAAGGAAACAATCCGAAAGTCGTTTATTTAAAAATGTACCTATCACAGTTTTTTTTTTCTATTATAAACTTACATTTTGCAGTTGTAGAATAGACCGTGATGGATATCGACCTATGGGAAGACATGTTTTTCCACTACAACGTTAAGGGCCTACGTCCCGTTTGGTAGCGTAACACGGTGACTTTATGAACCGTACTGCTCATTAACGGCTTGTCTTGAAGATTTGAAAAATATATGATTTTGCTATAGATTCATATACTTAGATCATTTTGCCGGAAGTACTTTTTTTGTATGGTTAATACTTTTGCTGTAAAAAAATATTTTCCAACACGCAATATTTTGGCTTCTATTCCATACTCCTACTAAACGGCTTCGTTATTTGGAAAAAAAAAACACACCGAAAAATAGATAGTTAGAGGTACCACAGAATCGCCGAAGCACAATTGTAAATTAATCAGTATTTGCCAAGGAATATCCCCATTTTGAGATAAAGGCTCAGAGGTGGCCTGCGCGGGCGCTGGCGGCAGTCGTGTTTTAGCATACAAACGGGAGATGAGGATACTATGGGCCTTAAGTTTGTTGGGAACCCTTCATTGTGCGTGGTCCCAGGACCAACACGCACTTGGCCGGTTTTACTGTTTATATACATACAATCAAATCATAATATATTTAAATCTGCCAAGGACAAAAACAAGGACTGCTATTAATGGAGTACAGTACACACAAATCACACAGTGTTAGCTATACTTACTTTGTATCGATCTTGCATAAGTAGGTGCTATTATTGTGCGTTACTTTTATCGTTACACATAAATTATTTGTACTAGACGTTAAAGACCTCATGAAAACTTTATTGAAAACGTTAGTTCACAGTCGCACGGACGCAGTCAGCCCCGGTAAGCCCCGGATCTACGATTTTTTCGAACCGGGGCAGAAACTTGATAGTGGCGCCCCTCTCTCTCCAGCGTTTGAGATAAATAAATATAAAAAAAAACCCACAAATATATAATAGTTGGAATTTTTCGTGAATGGGACAATAAGAACCCCTTAATAAATTGGTTCTCTTTGTTATCTATTACCTAATAAGTTTATAAATTAATGAAATTAGTTCAAATAAAATGCGTAATGATTGTTTTAATAGCTAAATGACGTCAATATCAGTAATAAATAATAGTTTAAAAAACTAAAACACACGCTTTAAAAACCAAACTAAAAAAGGAGAAAATAATTTAATTCAATTAAAAAGCGTGGGGTGCTTGACATACCTCAAAAAGCACCCCACGCTATTTAATTGAATTAAATTATTTCTCTTTTTTTAGTTTGATTTCTAAAGCGTGTTTTTTAGTTTTTTAAACTATTATTTATTTTTTAGTTCTGCTAACTACAAAAACGTGTCTTTTTTTTCTTTTTTTTCATTTTTCTCAAATTTTTTTTTAAATTATTGAATAGTCATCGGTCCTCGATAAGTTTACAAAGTTTCAATGAAATCTGACCGTTTAAAGCAGGTCAAAATAGCGTCCAAAGGAGTCGGTTACAAACAAACAAACATACAAGTGAAGCTATGTAATATAAAGCGTGTAAAAAGACGTCAATTGTTGTAGGCCTGTGTGGCGCCTTTTGCTTACAAGTCGACGGTGAGCCAACCAGGCTTCCGTATGCTAGGCGCTTTGTGGAGCAAGTTTTGATACTACATTACGGGTTTGGCGCCACCTGAAACTACCGCTTGGGGCGGGTGCCCCGGTTTGCCCACCCCTAGATCCGGGGCTGGACGTTAGTCGATTTTTCGCGCAAAGATCTTCACCGCCGCCGAGCGTTGAAAATCTGAGTGATTTTACGACGCGCTGACATACAATCTGTTAGATTCTCAATTCTCGGTCCAACACCGAAAGTTGAAAATCCAATACCGCAATAGTTTGACGTCCTTGCGAAACTGGTCTAACATAACATAACGCTTATTATTATCGAAGGGATTGGCAGATGTATGTCTGTGGAACAGTCACCAAAAGAGATAAGTAACCAGGGTCGTTGGACATAGTAGAAGTTTAGAAAGAAAGAAAGAAAATATCTACATTTATTTAGCATAGACTAAAAAGGCACAAAATATACAGCAATAGCAAAAAAAAAAACAGTAGCACTCCGGGAGTGCCGACACAAGTGAAAACTTGAACAATTACATGTGTATTTTTTGAATCGTCAGAAAATATTTTTTGAATCGTCAGATTAAACAATTTTGAACGTTCAACGTACATACGTTCAACGTGCGTTGTTCATCCTTACGTTTGTGTAGACAGTAGTGTCGGTAACAGTGCCGCGAGTTCAATTGTTTTTTCCCATTTCAAAAATGCCCAACACGCCTAAAGAAGTTTTAACAACAAAAAACACAATAAAAAGTTTAAAGTGCGATGTGAATTTTATCGAAATGTGTTTTCTATTAATTAAATAAAATTTCCTTCGAAAACATCTATCGGTTCCTTACTCTTCAACTATATCTGACGATCCTGTTTACTTACTTTGGTTTTGGTGACCGTATACAATATGAACCTAAAAGTGTTATAATATAAAGTTCACATAGGTACTCCTTTTCCCTCGTTTATGTTCATAGATCTTGTCATACACGCACACCGGTTGCGAGTACTACGCTACCTGACCTATAGTAGACCACCGTAGCAGGTAGCGTTCTGAGTTTCTGCCTACCCCCCCATGGGGAAAAAAGCGTGAGTTTATGTAAGTATATTAAGTTCACATTCGTCTAAAATGCTTGCAAAGTAAACCGAAAGCTCGGGCTCTGAATCCTGCCCTGAGAAAGTGTGAACTTCACTCACAGTATCGTCGTCGGGTCGTTTATTAATAAATGTCCATCGGAATATTGATCTGCCTTGACATTGCTTCAAGTTGACTGTCAATGGCGGCGCCGTCGTACCTTGAAATTATGCTTTCAAGATATTATATTGAAAGAGAGTTTTTACTCGTTTAACTCGTACAGTTTTATTGAATTTTCTTCTTTCTTGTTCTTTGATATAGTATCTAGGTCAGTGTCATCTTTGAAATCCTTGGTGCTTTCAAGGAAAACTGTTTCAAGGGAAACTTTTCAAGGTAGAACTTAAACTTGTCCAGCGTTGGGATTTTGCTAGATAAAAAAAAACAATCTGCCTATTGTTTTCCCAACTATGTTTAAGTCGGCTTCCAGTCTAACCGGATACAGTTGTATAGCAGTTTACCGGAATTTTGCTATCTTGGTTAAAAAAAGTGACAATTATCACAAAGTATCTGTTGTTGTTTGTCTTAAAACCAAAATAAACCAAAGCCTAGCCGAAATATACATGGAAATCAATTCGATTATTATCATTTAGATTTAGATTTATATTCAAATCATTTTGATTCTTTTCGACAATCCAAGTATCAACGTACCAAAGTGTGTAACTCTCTGCTACCGTCTGTGTTCTCTTCCACATTTAACCTGTCTTCCTTCAAAGCAAGAGTGCACAGACATTTTCTGAGCGCGCTCGTTCGATCATAGACCTCATTCATCGCATCATGCGTGAACAAGGTCAAGAGCAGGCCCTCTCGGCAATTATTTATGTTTTGTATATATTTTTTTTATAAATAAAACAATATTCTTATCACTTACACAATTATCTCCATTAACCTTAACAGCATCCTTGTGTTTATCACTTTCAGTCGGAACATCACACTGATAATTCTGATCACACATGCGAAAGTCTAATACACGAACAAAATATATCACGTAAGAGTAAATAAACGGACTAAACGCGAAAGCAATTGACATTGAAAGCTTTTCCCGATAGAGATTAGGATACGATAACACTGATCGATACCGAACATACAAACAAAATGATTCACCTACGAAGAGAACTATATTATCTCCATATTGTTAATATCTACGGTATTTTGCTGAAGATTATAAGCGGAACTTGTAACCATATTGAGTTAATTTGATTGTTATTTTCATTTATCAAACGGCGGTAGTGAAACATTTATAAATTACGTTTTCATTATCACCGAATTACATTTTTTTGCTTCCACTTTGAAATCATGTGTATTGTGTTAATTAATCATTATCTTATATATAAAATTCTCGTGTCACAATGTTAGTTACCTTACTCCTCCGAAACGGCTGAACTGATTTTGATAAAATTTCGTATACTTATCGGGTAGGTCTGAGAATCGGCCAACATCTATTTTTCATACCCCTAAATGTTAAGGGTGGTCAACCAAAGTTAAGACAGGACCTCCTCGTGAAACCTCCTCGTGTGCCTGATTGCTGCTCGTTCCTTTCGAATACGTTCGGGGGAAAGGGCAGTCGTCGGGCCGGTGCATCCTGGGTACGGCCAATAGTCTCTCCATGTCGGAGAGGGTATTGACTGTGGCGAATTTCTGCGTGGGGGGGGAGCCTTACGCTCCCGGGTCGGTCGATTTAGACCACCCTACGGTCGTCCTCTCCCCCCTCTGCTTACAGAGGGTGGGTTGATTGGGCGCAGGATGTTTCTCCGCAGAGAAACATGGGCGGCGCTTGTTGTGCACTCACCCTGCCAACGAGCTAGCAGCGGGGGATCTGATTCTCCCGACTGCAACCGTCGAAATCGTAATCCGTAACGAGATCATGGTCATGTTTTATGACTCGGAGCGGGGCGAGGATCTTGGCTTAATCGCCTGGATCGCGAGGAAGATAACCTCTATAAAAAATTCCTCTAATACCAAGTTTTGGTGTGCGGCGAGGGTATGAATGGCTGAGGAGTAGTGTCATCTGCAACTTTGTTGTTGCAGGTGGCGCATCAGTCCCGAGCGCACCCCCAGCCAGGGATCAGTGGACCCCCTGGTTGGGTTACAAATGTACACTTGCCTAGGGACAGGGGGTTACCCTAGGTGGACCTTTTATATCCCCCATACTCGTGGGACTTATATGGACTCAAATAAAATTGAACAAAAAGAGAAGGTGCCGATCGATATGATCGAACGGATGGGTGTGGGTGCGGCGTCGGATTCCGACACCACATCTGAGAAGATGAGCGTCGCAATCGTTGCGAGCGTAGGCTCGGAGCGGATGCGGGCTCCAGAGGGGATTCGTCCCTCCAAAGGGAGGAGGAAGCGCTCGCCACGCTCCCATAGTGAGGAGAACCTCCCGGCTGCCAAGGTGCACACGGGCAGGGGCAGGCGAGGTCGCGCGGTGAGGGGTGGTCCTTCTGCTCGTTTGCAGGAGCGGGATAGTTCCGAGCCGGTATCACTGCCCGATACATTTGCTCCGGTCGAGCACGCGGAGAGCGTGGAGAGTATGGACTCCGGGGCCACAATCTCGGACCTCAGCGATGGCTTACTACTGGGGTCCAACAAGGCGGAGGCCAATGCTGCCAAGCGGGCGCAGCGTAAAGCCAGAGCGGCTGACGAGGTGGAAGAGTTGGCCCGTCAGCTGCGGGAGCGGCGCTCAGCCCGCTTGGCTGCCGGGGGGAGTCCATCGGCGGTGGCGCTCAGTCGCCAAGTTCTTGACGGCGTGGGCGTCGTCCTTCAGGTTGCCACAAAATCGGGCAACCTGAAGGGCACTTTCACGCGCGCTCTTAAGGAGGCAGCGGACGGGATCAGGGAGGCAGTTGAGGTCCTCCAGAGTCGTTCAAGCACGGAGGAGACGGCGAAGTTGTGGGAGGAGAATCGCCGTCTCCAAGCCGAGTTGGAGGACCTCAAACGGCAGTTTGCCGCCCAGAGGGCAGCTCCCGCGGCCACCGGATCGCCAGTTCCGCCGACACCTCCATCGTCGACCCCATCATCGGCCGCTGCACTTGCGGATGCGGAGGTCGAGAAGATCGCTCGCATCTGCATGATGCAGTGCGGCAAGATGGTGTCGGCACGTATCGAGGCCATAGAGGAGAGGCTCCTCCCAGCCGAAACCTCCCGCCCACCGCTCGCTGCGGACAAGCAGCGGTTGGCTGGATCCGCCAAACCGGGGTCAACGGTTGCGGCGGCTGAGCCGAGCGTGTCCGGGAAGGGAGCAGGTAAGACTGCGAAGGCCAAGTCTGCACCCACTTCCCGGAAGGCTGCTCCCCCGGCGTCCGCACCTGGGCCCAATGCCCAGACTTCCGGTCCCCCGGCGACTGCTCCCGGGTCCTCCACGGAGGCCTGGACAACGGTCGTCAAGAGGGGCCGAAAGAAGAAGGCAGCGCCGCCTGCAAACGCTAAGGCACCTGCACCGGCCACGAAGACGACCCAGAGGCCGCCTAGGCAAAGAGCCCCACGCTCCGCGGCTGTGGTGATTACACTGCAGCCCGGAGCCATCGAAAGGGGCGTCTCATATAAGGCGGTCCTTCTAGAGGCCAAAGCCAAAGTCGCGTTCCCCGACCTTGGCACACCGTCCGGCTTCAGGCTGAGACCGGCGATTACGGGGGCGCGACTGCTTGAGGTGTCAGGTGCCTCTAGCGTAGAGAAGGCGGACATCCTGGCCGCCAAGCTGAGGGAGGTCCTCAACACCGAGGACGTTCGAGTGTCTAGGCCGATGAAGACCGCTGAGCTGCGAGTCGACGGCCTGGACGACTCGACCACCTCGGCTGAGGTTGTGGCGGCCATCGCCCGAGTCGGCGGATGTCCGCCCGATGACATACGGGCGGGCGAAATCCGCACTGGCGCCTCCGGGCTCGGTGTGGTGTGGGTGCGTTGCCCGGTGGCGGCGGCCAATAAGGTCGCCGACGGTGGGCGCCTGTTGGTGAGCTGGGTTGCAGCGAGAGTCAAGCTGCTGCAACCCAGGGCTTTGCGGTGCTACCGTTGCCTGGACATTGGGCATGTCCGGGCGGGTTGCACCTCTGAAATAGACCGCAGCGAGCAATGCTATCGCTGCGGTCAGCCCGGCCACAAATCGGCCCAGTGCTCCGCGACGCCAAACTGCAGCCTCTGTACAGCTGCAGGGAGGCCCGCTGGGCACAGAGCGGGTGGGAGAGCCTGTAGCGCGCCCACCCAGAAGAAGAAGAGGAGAGGCACCAAGGCTGCAGGGGGCTCGTTACCCCCCCCTCAGCCTGGGTGCCCTACGGCCGACTCCCGGCCTATTGATGGTGCGGCGGAGGGAATGGACTGCGCGTAATGGCGCCTTACCATTTCCTCCAGGGCAACATCAACCACGCTGCCAGAGCTCAGGATCTATTGATCCAGAGCATGGCAGAGTGGTCGATTGACGTGGCTGTGGTCGCCGAGCCGTATTTTGTCCCCCCCAGGGGTAACTGGGTGGGAGATCTTGACGGCTCGGTGGCCATCATTGGCGGGGCTCTAGTCAACCCGTCCCGAGGTCACGGCTGGGTGGCCGCCCTTGCGGACGGCATTGGCACTGTTGGGGCGTATTTTTCGCCCAACAAGAGCCTCGCCGACTTCGAGAACTTCCTTGTCGAGTTGGGGGCCGTCGTAGGCCGACTCCACCCTCGCCCCGTGCTGTTACTAGGGGATCTTAACGCCAAGTCTTCTGCGTGGGGATCCCCGGTGACCGATGCTAGGGGTGAGGCGCTGGAGGAGTGGGTGGTCACGACTGGCCTGGTCGTCCTAAACCGGGGCTCGGTACACACGTGCGTGCGGCAGCGGGGCGGTTCGATCGTAGACGTATCGTTCGCTAGCCCTGCTGTCGCGAGCCGTGTCCGCGACTGGCGTGTCGCCGTGGAGGTGGAGACGTTGTCGGATCACAGATATATCCGCTTCGACGTCTCCACCCAGACCACCGGCGGCCGCAGTCCATCGGCCCCGCGAACGGACGGCCCGCGCTGGGCGCGTAAGCGCATCGACAGGGAAGTTCTCCAGGAGGCCGCTGTTGTCCAGGCCTGGATCCGGGAGTCGGCGACGATCGGACCCGTCGACGTCGAAGAAGAGGCGCTGTGGTTCCGCGGGGCGATGACGCAAATCAGCGACGCGTCCATGCCCCGCGTCCACACGCATTCAGAAAGGCGCCAGGTGTACTGGTGGTCTGCCGAGATCGCGCGACTACGTGTCGAGTGCGTGGCGGTCAGACGCCAGTACACCCGATACCGGAGGAGACGTCGTCGGGTCCCTGACGAAGAAGCCGCGCGGTATGAGGTGTACCGCGCGGCTAAGGAGGCTCTGTGGCTGGCCATCGGCGAAGCAAAGACGCGAGCCAGGGAAGAGATGTTGGAGACTCTCGACGGAGATCCGTGGGGGCGCCCCTATCGTGCGGTTCGAGGGAAACTTCGACCCGCGGCGCCTCCACTTACGGAGAGTCTCCAACCTGAGTTGCTGGAGCAGGTCGTCACAGCCCTCTTCCCGGCAAGAGCGGAGCACACTCCGCCGCCGATGGCATTGCCCACAGCTGCAGAGCCTACCGAGGAGAACGCCATCAACGTCCCAGAGGTGACACAGGCAGAGATGAGGGCGGCCGTGATGCGGCTCCGAGCCAAGAACGTGGCTCCGGGGCCCGATGGTATTCACGGCATAGTGCTAGCCCTCGCTCTGAAGGAGCTAGAGCCCCAACTGAGAGGACTCTACACCGCGTGCCTTGAGCGGGGCCAGTAGTCGTCTGGTCCTGCTCAAGAAGGTGGGGCGCCCCGCGGACTCGCCGTCCGCGTACAGGCCCATAGTGTTGCTTGACGAGGTGGGTAAAATGTTTGAGCGGATAATCGCTGCCCGCCTCGTCGGCCACTTAAGCAGGGAGGGGCCTGACCTAGCCGAAAGCCAGTTCGGCTTTCGGCACGGGCGCTCCACCATCCACGCGATATCGCGGGTGAGAGTCCTGGCGGAGGAAGCGGTGTCTCGGGGCGGGGTAATGTTGGCCGTGTCGTTGGACATCTCCAACGCCTTCAACACCCTGCCCTGGAACTGCATTCGGGAGGCACTGCATTATCATCGGGTGCCCCCGTACCTCCGTCGCATCGTTGGGGCTTATCTGGCGGATAGGTGTGTCACCTACATGGGACGTGATGGCGGAAGCCAGCGCCGCATGTCGTGCGGTGTTCCACAGGGTTCGGTCGTGGGACCGCTCCTGTGGAACATCGGGTACGACTGGGTGCTGAGGGGCGAGCTCCAGCCGGGCGTGGGCTTGACGTGTTATGCGGATGACACGCTGGTCACGGCCCGGGGGAGCTCGTACAGGGAGGCAGCGTTGCTGGCGACGGCTGCGGTGTCACAGGTCGTGACCCGCATACGGCGCCTAGGCCTGGAGGTGGCCCTCAACAAGTCGGAGGCCATGGTCTTTCATGGCCCCCGGCGAGCGCCGCCGCTGGGATCACACATCGTGGTCGGGGGGTCTCGAATCGCTGTCGAGTCCACCATGAAGTACCTAGGATTGGTGCTCGACAGCCGGTGGGATTTCGGCCCCCACTTCCAGCGGCTGGCGCCCAAGTTGTTGGGCGCAGCTGGGGCGCTGTCAACGCTGCTTCCCAATCTGGGGGGCCCGAGCGCCGCCTGTAGGCGGCTCTACGTGGGGATCGTGCGATCGATGGCCCTGTATGGGGCCCCGATCTGGGCGGCTGACCTGACGGCCGGCAGCATCGCTGTCCTGCGAAGGCCACAGCGAGCGATGGCCGTCAGAGTCATTAGGGGATATCGCACGATCTCCTACGAGGCGGCTTGCGTACTGGCCGGATCCCCGCCGTGGGACCTCGAGGCGAAGGTACTCGCGTCATTGTATCGGTGGCGCGAGGACTCGAGGGCGCGGGGCGAGTGGCTGACGCCGCGACATTTGGAGTTGCGTCGGTCACAGCTTCGCGCAGCCCTGGTGGCGGAATGGCGGGACAGGCTTTCACGCCCTACCGCCGGCCCCGCCACCATCGGGGCGGTCCGGCCGGTACTCGAGCGCTGGCTCGGGAGGAGGCACGGCTCCCTGACGTTTCGGGTGACACAGGTGCTCTCGGGGCATGGTTGCTTCGGGAAGTACCTGTGTCGCATAAACAGGGAGCCGGACGCTCGGTGTCACCACTGCGTCGACTGTCGGGAGGACACGGCGTGGCACACGCTTGCAGAGTGTGCTGCTTGGGAGGAGCCGCGCCGTGCCCTCATCTCAGGAGTCGGCAGTGACCTGTCGCTGCCGGCCGTTGTCGACTCGATGGTCGGCAGCGAGGAGTCCTGGGACGCGGTGGTATCCTTCTGCGAATCAGTCATCTCGCAGAAGGAGGCTGCGGAGAGGGAGCGGGAGATTGCTTCCGCTAACCCGATTCGCAGCAGACGCACCGGGCGTCGGCGGAGGGCGGATAACGCCCTCTTCCGGCCCCCCTAAATGGGTCCAGGGGCGACGGATCTGGGGAAATCCGTCGCCCCCGACTTCTTAGGACCCGAGATGGCGGCGCGTAGTGTTCCACGCGCGCCTCTATGTGATGTAAGGGGGGAGTTTAACACCTCACTCCCCCCCTAACGCGAGGTGGCCCGCACAGGCGGGCCGGCACTAGCCGGGGATCGCGGAAGTCACTTTTGTTCCCGTGATCTCCGGTGCAAGTGTGAGGCGGAACACCGGGGTGGTTTTAGTCAGTAAGAGTCTGACAGACCCCTCCGCCCTCCCCAGGGCGGAGGACATCCATGAGGATTTCCCCCCGTCATCAAAAAAAAAAAAAAAGGACAACGTCTGTCGGGTCAGCTAGTTATACATATTATTTTCACTTCAGGTCTACTAGGAGCTCCTGTATCACAAAAGCCAGCCTCCCAATTTACAGGGAATATGATAAAAAAGCGTGATAGACAAGCCTGTGCGTTCTGTGGAGAGTGAGGGTAAGTGTGAGTGAGGTGTGTGTATGTGTGTGTGTGTGTGTGTGTGTGTGGGGGTGTGTGGTGTGTGTATGTGGTTTGTGTTTGTGTGTTTGTTGTGTAGATAAGTCTCATAGAGATATTGGTAGATGCATGCTGAGCCGAAAGTGCGCCAACAGCATATAAATTGGGATTTGAGCAGGAGGACGATAAAGTCCGAAGAAAAAGCGATAAGTTAAGATCGAAATTAACCAGCTTTCGTTCATCAGAGGCAGTCTATTTTGAGCGACACTCGATGCGGTGAACGAACTGTATCATTTAAACAATGAATTTAATTAATTAGGCAAACATTTTGTTGAACTTCGTTGTGCGTGAATAATTACAGCATTTTTTAATTCAATCGGTGACGCACTGGCGCTTTAATTTCACATTGTTTCATTTCAATTATTAAAATAAATGTTTTACAATTCGATTGACACTGAACAATACTTGAGGGATTTGAGTTTTGGTACTTGTACAAAGCGATGATTAAATAAGTATAAACCAGCTCATTAGACATACAGGGTGTCTGGGATATCAAAGCGCAAACTTTAACCATCAATTTCAGCACATGTCCCTACACCCCGAGCGTAGAAAGATTTGTAGGCTTTAAAACAAAATCTGCGGTGTCATGGAAAATTGTAATACGCGGTCAAAATGTACTGAACAGCATTTTATTTTATTTTAATAACCAACAAAAAAATTCAATGATTCACAATCATGTGCCGTCAACTGTGGCATCTTTAGTTTCCGTGAGCAACTTTACGAATGAGAACTGACATATTTCATTGTAGATTATTCTAGTTCTGTATCGCTTTGATATTAAATGGCGGCAACAGATTTTTAGTTATCGAGAGAAATTTAAGTTCCTACAGTTGGGTTTTTTTTGTTTCGGGTGGGAAATCATCAAATAACTTGTCCCGCTCTGGGTGGAGCGGGAGGGCGTGTCAGACTTTTGCTGATTAAAACCCACCCCTGTTCCTTCAGTTGCCTGTGTGCCAGGGGTCACGGTATCTCTTTCGAACAAACCGCACCTCTGGCAGACATTGGTAGTTGGTGCTGACATAGTCTTTGAGGCGCACGTGGAACACCGCCGTCACCGTCGACCCGGGCTTGGTCCTTACCGTACAGCGAGCTTAGCGAGCTACCCATTACTCGCCATCCGCAAGCCCGTGCATACGTTGGCCGGGAATCAGTCTGGGATTCCCGACGCCCAGGGCGTCTCCTTCGGCGCACATACTGCCTCTCTCTCACGTGTGCCGTCTCCCATTACTCAAGCATCAAGCGTCAAGCATTACTGCTTCGCAGAAGGAGATGACCGGCTACCCATGCACTCTCGCTCCGTACCATGGCCTGGACCAGGGCCGGACGCGAGAGATCGCCGCCGCCGATCGACTCCATGAGGACACGGCGGTGCTCCGCCCAAGCCGGGTAGACCTCCACCGTGTCCTCAGGACGATCTACACAGTGGAAACACCCGGGCGTTTCCTCCCGCCTTATACGGTACAGAAACCTCCCGAAACAACCGTGTCCGGTGAGGACCTGCGTCAGGCGGAAGGTGACGACGCCGTAGCGCCTTTCAATCCACTCCTCAAAGAGGGGACTTACCACCGCAATTATGGCGTGCCCAAGTATTCATGGGTAAAGTTGCTATGAAAAGTAAAGCTGCCACAGTTGACCTTACTGGAGCCATGGTAACAGCTTGCGCGTCGATATCACTGCAATGCAACCCTGTATAACAATCACCATCTTGCTCTGGACCTTCGAGGGCATTTACACCTTACATCCAACTCCCTCTAACAGAGAGAAGGCCTCCTAGCATTGACCTAATTGGCTGAATATGTTACGAAAGTCTGTACCGGCTTGTGTCTAGGTCTGTCACTGTCTACGTCAATGCTACTGTTATCGTTAGCAGTAGCATTGACCTAGACGATCACCGCTTCACCATCGCTTTTCTATTGAACTTGTCTCCTTCTACATCTCTGTAACCAATGACCCCCGAAAAACCAACGAGCCCCTTCTAAACATTGACACGCCGTCCAGCCAGCCCATCTTTTTTCTTCAGTTCTGAAAAATCTCCACCAAACTGCCAAATCACCTATCACCATGAGGTCACCTTCTAGCATAGTCATTGATGTAACGTGTACTGAAGTTCGGAAATAAATTACGTACGCACGTAAATTGAAACAAAATCAGTCATTTTGGTTCAACTTACGTGCCGTGATCTACAACTACGAACCCCAGTATCATTACAACGACCGTCTTCTATAGACTACACGTATGGTATATCGATTTCCTTTGACTTTCTCTCAAGGTGAGGTTCAATGGCGCCAGCGTTCTCATCAATAATGTCCGCTGCATCGGTATAGAGTTTACTTGTTGTTGGGTATGCGAGCTTTCTGCGTACGGCTATAATTAGATTTGTTTTACTGAATAAATATCATGTACGTAGCTTTAATTAATAAGATTTATGTTTAACCACGGTTACGATACGACATTCATTATCGAGTATTCAATTTGTACTCCAATTGAACTTTTCAGTTAAGAATGTTTAGCGGGAAGGAAAGACTTCAATACGTTTATCATGGCAAATGAGTAGATCCATAACCAGCCTATAATGTTCCCACTGCTGGGACACAGGCCTCCTCTCGGTGAGAGGGATTGGGCTGTAATCCACCACGCGGGCCCAGTGCGGGTTGGTAGATGCCACATGTCTGCGAATTTTTGGTTCTAGGATTTTCTCCTTCACCGTTTTGAGAGCAGTGGTGATGAAATAATTTACACAAAGTGAAGAGTGCCAGCTTGGGTTGGAACCCACGACCCCGCGATCCGTAAGTCGCGGCCGTTACCACTGGGTCACCACTGCTCTAGTGAGTAGAATACACACTGATGAATCAGCTAAAAAGATCAAAACTGAAAATACTGAGAATGAGCAGCTGAGGAGTAGTGAGGAGCAGTAGACCATTTCTGAATGAAGTAGGTTCTACCCAGGCCTGACTGCGAAACACACTAGCAATCAGAATCTGAAACGTGTTGAAGGATATTGCTAATCCATTGCTTCATATGCACGATACATTTGTCTGCTCAACAACCGAAATAACGCAAGGAATGTTATTGAACCGTCAAAATAAAAGCCACTACTTACTACAGTTAGTGTGTTACGCATTTACCCCTCTATCTAACAAGCCACCGTGACATAGAATCCCTTTTTGACGGTCATGATTAACATTCTTAGGTGACTCGATACGTCACACACTTCAGTCAGGCAGACGTTTGTTCTAACAAATTCTAGCAGAATCTTCTAACAAATGTCACTGTTTGCCTTTTATAAATAGCAAACATTCACCAAACCTAAGTATGTTATAGTTGCTATAGACACTAAAATAACCCAAGATAAGACCAGCATTTGATAAAACAAGAAGCTGCGCATCAGAATAGATGGTAATGCAAATAAAGATACCTTTATCAGCGAGGTTTAAGATTGTTAAAACAATTAAGATTGTTGACTTTAGAGTGTTTGTTGTTTTATGTCCAACTTCGGACTCAGGTAGGCTAAGGCAAAGAAAACCTGCTGAGGTGGGGATTCACAAATTACTCCGCCCTGCACAGTAAATGTGGTGCTGTCCCACAAACAATGGGGCACTTAATATCGTGCCCATCGTGTCCTGTTTTCTGCACGCTACACGAGTCGATGGACGCAATTGAAAGTGCCAAGCTCGTCCCCAAATTCTGGGCTATACTGAACCGACTGTATATAGACTGATATTGACACGACAAGAAGAAAAAGTTTTTGTTGTAGTCGCCATATTTGGAGCAGAGATATGTAGTGCTAAGAAAACTTAAACCAATAGAATTCTCTATCAAATTCAGGTGTTCTCTCCAATTCTTTACACGCTACTGCGGAACAGAGATTGGTTTTATAAGTCCTACAGTTTCTTCGCAAAATGTCTGCATGGCCTCATAACTATTGGGGTTAACGTGTTCTTGAATGGTGACCGCCAGAGCACGAATCGGGAAAAGTAGGGCAAGAGACCTTTAGGGTGGGTCGCTGGGAGTGACGATCTTCGCTTGGCCATCCTGCGGAGATCGTCGTTAGCACCTGGATGAGAGTTACCGACAATCGACCTCAACGGCGTGAATTGGGGAAGATGTTTGAATCTAGAGCATTGTCCCTACTCTTTCTGAGCTACGCACAGCTTATTAACTTCAGTAGACAGGCCCTGGGATACTTCATGCCCGCTACTCTACTCCGCAGTACAAAGCCGCTCCTCCCTAATTTCCAGCCAGGGAAATTAAATGTTAAGAAAATTGTCACCCGACGTCAATTTGCCGTGTTATGGCCATTTTATAGAACTGTCAAACATTGACGGTTGTGATTTGAATAAACAGATAATTTTAGTTGTTAGCCAATTTATTTAAAATTATTTTGCCTGACTTTACAGGCAGCTTTAGACCGGTACGTGCCGGTATTAAGAAACCACATTTAGATCTTCCATAAGCCGGGGATTTACTATACTAGACCCAATCGGGAGCGACAAAAACAAATCTTCGATCGGAAACTTTACTTCAATTTGAGATTAATCGTGATAAACGATCGTACAGAATTACAATGGTTTTCTGCTTGAATATTCTCGACATTTTCAGTGCTGAACGTGAGCTTAAATGATGAGTTTGATTTTCTATTTCGCCGGACCAAATAAGTTCCTAAGGTAATCATGATTCCTACCAGGGTCACAGATTTGTTCGAAAGAGTTACCGTGACCCCGGCACAGGCAATTGAAGGAACACGAGTGGTTTGTAGTCAGTAAAGGTCTGACACGCCCTCCCGCTCCGCCCAGAGTAGGGAAAAGTCATTTGATGATTTCCCATCTAAAAAAAAAGGTAAACATGATTATGAGTGTCGGACGTCGCTCGTCCGGCGGCAAGATGGGTGGACGACATTGTTGCCATCGCGGGCAAAACCTAGATGAGGCTGGCACAGGAGCGTCGGGATTGGCACAAGAAAAGGAAGACCATAGCTCAGCGTCAAGGTAAACATGATCATCTTTATACACCATTTATTTTGGGCTATCATCTGTTCTTCATTGGAACAAGTCCCTACATTGGTTAAGTGATAATAGCCTAACGGTTTAATTAAAAGTTAAGCTACACTTGCCGCTGTGGGTTCGGGGATCGGTGACCATTAATTATACATCGAGACCCTTCGTAGATCTTTGACAGTCTTTATGGGTAGTCAGAAACCTATAAGACTGCCATTGCCGGGGTACCGTGTGTCCCATGTGTATATAACTGGGTTGTGGAGGGCATGCAGTCGCTCCATGTAACAAACTGGTAAGTACTCAGCTGCATCCGATTGGACTAAAAGCCTTCTTCCATTTACCTAGATCTCTAGCAGCCTTGGTCACAGTATTCCCCTTTCTTGTCTTTTCATCCTCTTCATTCGTCTAGGGGTTGTATGTTTTCGTTTCAGAGAAGATTTCATTTAAGATTCGTGAGCTGAATTTCAATCTATTTCATTTGCATACTTATTGTCGATGCTTCCAAGTTTAAAGACCTCTCTCTCGAGAAATAAAAATAATGTGTGTGTCTGTGGTTTACAATTGATTCTCTTACATATTGTTCGATTGTTAAGTTCAAAATCAAAGTAGCTTTATAATAAAGTAAAATCGCACAGTATAATAAACTAAGCAGTATTACGATACGGCAGTGTCCTTGAAATAAGTACAAACTGCTGCTCGGTAGATAAACACACACTAAGGTTGCCCACGGTCTGTCTCATGGGATGTAACTGTACTTTAAAAGTCCGGCAAAAATGTAGGAGAGAACATTTTTTTTTAAACCCAAGCCATTCGGAAAGCTAAAATAAAACAGATATTAAACATTATCTATTTATTATACGTTCTATGGAAAAAATTACATAAAAAGGCCTACCTATAAAAAAGTCTGCGATGACATAAACATCTAAATCCTGAGAATAATTCACAAATTGAAAAAATATGACAGAGTTGCATGTTATTACACGCTTTATATTAGCTTCACTTGTATGTTTGTCTGTATGTTTGTTTGTTTGTAACTGACTCTTTTGGACGCTATTTTGACCCACTTTAAACGGTCAGATTTCATTGAAACTTTGTAAACTTATCGAGGACCGATTTTTTTTTTTTTTTTTTTTCAGGGTGGGAAATCATCAAATGACTTCTCCCGCTCTGGGTGGAGCAGGAGGGCGTGTCAGACTTTTACTGACTAAAACCCACCCGTGATCCCTCAGTTGCCTGTGTGCTAGGGGCGACGGTATCTCTTTCGAACAACCCGCACCCCTAGCAGGCATCGGCCCTTGCGGACCCCACCAGTCCGGCGCACCAGGACACATGGCACGCCGTGACCACCTCAGGAACCAAGTAGCACAAGGGCCCCAGACTACCCTGTCACCCTTGGCTCCCTTGGTCCCCTGCGACGGGTCAGCGCAGTGGCCCCGCCGCCTACCACTTCTCGGCCGCAGGGGATAGGGAGAGCGGCCAACGCTATACCGACACTCCTCTTCCCCTGCGGCCCCACCGCGTCCGCCATCAAACGGTGGCGGCCCCGTCCAGGCCACGGAAGGGAAGAGCGCTACTCAAAAGTACCGGCACTCCTCCTCCGCCGCAGCCTGTAACCCTCAGCCGCGATGCCTCCCATTCGACATCGCGGCCCGCCTCAGTTGCGGTGCATCTCACCGCAACCTACTTTTTGGCCGCTACGTCGTCGGCTTGGAGACCAAAGCCCTGACGAGCGGCCCCACCTTTGGGTTCCTCTTCGCTTCACCGTGGGAGCGGACCACGGCTACTGAGCCCCCCCGCAACGACAATGCGGGAACCCACTGGGGGGGATCGAGGACCGATGACTATTCAATAATGAAAAAAAAAATTGAGAAAAATGAAAAAAAAGGAAAAAAAAACACATTTTTGTAGTTAGCAAAACTAAAAAATAGAAAATAAATAATAGTTTAAAAAACTAAAAAACACGCTTTAAAAACCAAACTAAAAAAGGAGAAAATAATTTAATTCAATTAAAAAGCGTGGGGTGCTTGACATTAAGTGATTATAAAAATACCTCAAAAAGCACCCCACGCTTTTTAATTGAATTAAATTATTTTCTCCTTTTTTAGTTTGGTTTTTAAAGCGTGTTTTTTAGTTTTTTAAACTGTTATTTATTTTCTATTTTTTAGTTTTGCTAACTACAAAAATGTGTTTTTTTTCCTTTTTTTTTCATTTTTCTCAATTTTTTTTTTCATTATTGAATAGTCATCGGTCCTCGATAAGTTTACAAAGTTTCAATGAAATCTGACCGTTTAAAGTGGGTCAAAATAGCGTCCCAAAGAGTCAGTTACAAACAACAATCACAAACAAGAATCAAAATTAAAATTATTACTAGAATCAAAATTAAACGTTAAAAAAAAAACAGTCAAATACAAATTCTAAATTCAAAACGGTAGAACACGATAACGAGTGCAAAGAGAACATTCCAAATTTTTTAAGTAGCAAAAAACCAAAAAATTAAATAGTAAAAAGTAGGTTATAAAATTATGATGCGTCGCTAATAGTTTTAAGTTTTCTGCGAAATTGGGAAAATGTTAAATTAAATGGGGCATTTAATAGGTACCTTGTCCAGCGTCTCCCGCTGCGGGAGTTGATGGACGCTGCTGAAAGTGCCAAGCTCGTAGCCAAATTCTGGGCCGACTGTATTTAGATTGCTCCGAAGAAGAAGATCCCTTTTGTGACCCATTTATGTAACTAATTACAGAATTACAATAATTAAAATCATTAATACGACCTTCTTAGTTCATATAACTAACTAGGGTAGTTAATCTGTGTAGATCGTGATTGAATCTGAGAGAAATTTCATGAAATAGTCATTCAGTAGGCTGAATGACTATTTCATGAAATTTCTCTCAGATTCAATCACGATCTACACAGATTCTATCTGACCAGGTCCGCACAGACGTAAAAATATCGCAGCGGGATTTTATTACGCATTTGATTTCCAACTCTCGGTGTTAAACCAAGCATTGAGAATCCAACAGAGAGCATCCTGACACGGTGGAGCATACGGTGGAGGTCTGCCCGGCTTGGATGGAGCACCGCCGTGTCCTTGTGGAGGCGATGGTACGGAGCGAGAGTGCATAGGTAGCCGTCACCTCCTTCTGCGAAGCAGTAATGCTCGCGTAGAGGAAGACGGCGCACGTGAGGGAAAGGCAGCATATGCGCCCTCACGGCCCTAGTCGCCGCAGGAGACGCCCTGGGCGTCGGGAATTCCAGGCTGATTCCCGGCCGCCGTAGGCGCGGGCTTGCGGATGGCGAGTAATGGGTAGCCCGCTGTCCGGTAAGGACCAAGCCCGGGTCGACGGCGCGTTGTGTCAGCATCAATTGGTGGGGTCCGCAAGGGCCGATGCCTGCCAGGGGTGCGGGTTGTTCGAAAGAGATACCGTGGCCCCTGGCACACAGGCAACTGAAGGAGCACGGGTGGGTTTTAGTCAGTAAAAGTCTGACACACCCTCCTGATCTACCCAGAGCGGGAGAAGTTATTTGATGATTTCCCATCCACAAAAAAAAGAATTTAAAAAACACACTTCGATTTTCAACCCCTCGGTGCCAAGCAGTGTGTAGAAGAAAATTGACAAAAGAAAATTGACCATCTACGCTCATGGTTCTCGCACTGGGCGCGAAAAAATCCTAATTACAAAATTCGAATCACTTGTTGAAAGAATTATGAGCGTAGATGAGCAATTGTCTTTTGATTTGATCACTTTTCAATATCTGTTGGGCAAGATAAAGATGGTCGTTGCTTTAAACTCCATCTTGCTATATTTAGATTGGCTAGATCCCAGAGTACCTGTATAGCAAGACTTCTGATAGATAAATAAAGACTAGATCTGAGCCAATAATCTGTCCCATATTGGTTTTGATTTACAAGAATGTAGCTTATTCTAAACGTTATTGTGATTACTAGGACCTAGTGGGATTCTGCAAGCTCGTGTCTTACGTGTTACTGCGGATATTTCATCAGAATTATATTATTTATTATTGTACACACAGAATGAACATGGGTATTTTATGTACAGCCAGGGAAATAAATTGGTTATCAAAGTGACTACACATTTAAGGCCCTGGTAACTTTAAATATTGTCGTTATGAGCGATAATAGTTCTTATTGCAATCCGATACGGGTTAAAATCTGTTGTAATAAATTCGAATAATAAATGAGCAAGCATTGTCGTAAAAATGCAAATAAAATCGTATAAAATTACATATTAACTATTTAATCATAAATAATCAATCACTGAAAGCAGTTTGGCATTTGAAATTGTATGGTATATTTTTAATTATAATTATAATTGTTATTGAAGGGATAAACTGCTTTTAAAGAAAATTGAGAGGTGACTTTGATGATTTTTTTGATGCATTAAAGTATGTTTAATTATGTATTCAGTTCCATCACTGTATGCAAAAAGACTTGAAAATATCATATATATTTTTGCTTTCAAAATTATTTAAGGTTGAAGAGATACACTGGTTTAAAAAAAAACACCTTTTTGAGCGTTTTCAAGAAACGAGATGCACGATTACTGACAACTACACGTGCACTGACTGGACAATGCCACTCAATCTGTGTGGTTAGTTCTTCAAAAATCAATTTCAAACATCGATCTGTAACATAGTCTTCACATGATCTGAACAGTATCGTCTAGACTTCAAAAGAGACTGTGACCTTTGAGTTTGTCTCGGAGTTTCTTCTCAGAGTAGTCAGATAGGAAACGCCGGCGCCGGTCTCATCTCATCTAGTTATTAAAATATGGTTCATGCGTAAAAGTGTTTGTACAAACCTGCACCCTAATTGCGTAACATACGATTAATCATAATCTGTTTCATTTTGACAGTTCAACAATATTCATTGCGTTAATAACGTTGTTGAGCAGACACATTTTCCGAACATATGAAGCAATGGTTTAGCACTCTGTTTCAAAACGAAACAGATTATGATTAATCGTGAGTTACGCAATTATGGTGCTGCTCGCAGAAATAAAATAATTTATCACGTGCAAACTTAAAGTAAGTAACTAGGTAATTCCTCGAGTTAGTCTAGTATCGGCCTAAGTACCAGTAGGTATACATCTCCTTATTCCCCTTAGATTCCGGTACATGAAAAAGGTTCTCAACTCAAGATTTTCCGTCCGACCCCGCTATGGTCAACTTGAATTCCATGAAAACGCTGAATATTGTTTTGAAATAAAAGACTTTGCTACCACTCATATATTTAAATTTTCAAGGACGTACTGAAATATTCAGGCCTCATATGCTTCTAAAGAGAGCACTTGTGAATTTGCGTGAGGCAATCAGAATCAGCGAGATTATTTTACTTCGGGAAAACTTTTCGGCCAAAATTATTATTGAAGAAAGATAATTCAGTTATTTAACCCAGGTTAAGACACTCAATAAAAGTACCTACGCACAAAAATAATATACTTACATACAAAAAAATATACACGTAAAAAAAACTATAATAACTTTACGAATTTACATAGATCTACGGAAATGCTCCAAAAATATTATAAATATTATCACGGCTAAGGTTTTGAGAGATTCCACATCCCTTAATATTTTATCGACCTTACAGTTGCGGATTTCAAATGAAGAGCGAAAATATTAACGATGTTTTAAACAGAAAGATTAATGGTGTCTTAAATCTTATGGCATGGCAATGAATAACAACCTCTCTCGCAGTACATTTTTAACTAAACTCCAATTCACGGCTATTAATACAGGCAAAGCTTAAAAATATATATCGTAATTTTCGGGAACATCGTAAAAATATTTACCGTGATTCCGGGCTTCAGGTGTAGCGAGGGCATGGGTCCAAATAAAACCACTTATAAAATCACTGCACACCACATTTACTGTTTATGAGAATTATTTGTATTTTTTTAATAACCGCGAATACTTCGGGCGCGAAATATTACTGGCGCCCGACTCATGGCTCGATTGAATGTTTTGGTTTGAGTCGGTTTCGCTCCCAATGTAATGATCGGGATTCTTTATTTGGTAACAGCACCATCTGTTGTCGCACTCTAAAGCTTTGTTCAAAATTTGAATATAGACTGTGTTACCCTTAACATCCTTTTATTGATTTATCATTTTTTGCCAAGCATTGTTAAGTGTTTTTCAAACTACAGTTTTTGTATCATTAGTATTTTTTTAATTGATAGTAGTATCTCAAACAAAAAGTTGTACCAATTGTAAACTTTGGTTAGCGCCATCTTTGATTTCTCAAGGATACTACGACGAACCATAGTTAATCACTTCACCAAACTTTACAACCAACCAAAACGAAGGGCGAGTTTTACGCGTGCGCAGTGGAGGGGAGCATAGTAAACTCACTCAATGAACGAATACAATCAGTAGACTTTTGTCGATAGTGTATATCCATTGCGCCGGGTTGTACGTGCTAAAGATTTGCGAAAATTTATAATCGCGGCAACGCCTACACCCGATTTATAAATAAACTTTGTGTTAGTGCATAGTGACTGGATTTTGTGGAAAATGTCGAACGCACCAGTAAAAAAAGTCCCGATACACTTGCAGGTAAGTCATTTAATTCGCACGTGTTGTTTTCGATTAAATTCGCAATAAAGAAATCATTGAAGCAGTTATTCGTGAAGATATCGTCGTCAAAAACATTACAAAATTGCTACAGCATTTCTTCCTTTGCCAAAATCTGTACATAAAGGCGTAGTCTGACCTGATTTTCATTCAGAATTAGGCTGCCGGCGATTTGCGAAAATGTAGTCAGACAATTATACCTACCTACTGACAGCAGAGATACTCTTTCGATTCGAGTATTCGTGAAATTTATTTGACGTAATATTTTGTACACAATGAGTAAAATGCTAAAAGATCGTGAGGTAGAAGAAAAATCATTTGACAACATTTCGGCTATAAAACGCAGCGATAACACTATCGAATGTTTAACTTTTTATCGTTCTCTGTAGTTTTATACGTTTTGCATACCTACTAGTTAATTAACTATTAAAATCTGGAATTAACTGTAATTTTTTCCGACGTACCTACCAAGCGGAATGGTTCAGTACTTCATCACATATTTACTGTAATGTAATACCTAATTACAGCTATTGGTTTTTTTTTGTCATTTTTGCGACAATTCCTTAATTTCATATTTATTCTAACTGAATGCCATAGAACTATAAATTAATTCAGGCCAAACATAGTCTCCGCATACAGATAATATTATTACCGTAATAAATTCTAATTACGAGGACACGCAATCTAAAAAAAATGGCAATAAATTGTTATGTTGTAGCCTTGGTCCCGGTGAATGACCCCATTTATGGAGCCCTTGTAGCTTCAAGTTTCTAGGGACCTTATTCCCGTTCGGTTGGCAGGACCAACGTGACATGCGCAGTAGGTACGGGATTTGAGATCATGGCGAAACGTGTGCGAATCTCGGAATGCGGATATTTTATTGTTGCTTTTTTGTTGCTGATTATGGGTTCACAATAGACAAATTGTGCGAAGTTTTGCTCATGATAATATTGGGATAGACTAGGTTGAATGATTGATAGATTTTTGCACCACAGTGAAGTACAGAGGGGCGTAATTAAGTAACAAAACCAATAAATAGTATGAACGGCTTTCAGCATTGAGCAGACAAATTTTTCGAAGCAGTGGATTAGCAATAACTACCCTTCAAAATTATTCAGATTCTGACTGATTCAGTTACGCAATTAGGGTGCAGATTACGCTACGCCCCAGGTCAGCAACCCCCAAGTGGGATTGCCAACTTTACGGCCATTTGGTCTCGTTCCTAGACGATTTACAATAGTGAGTAGGTTATCTCATCTGGCACTGCGGTCTTTACTACATAGGTACCTACCTAGGTTTAACTAACTAACTCACTGTCTGACCACATTATAGTTAGGTGTCTGTAAGACTTACTGCCTGACACGATAACTTTAGGTACCTACCTAGTCAAGGAAACAGACAGCCAGCCTAGTCAGTTTATTAGTCTTATTGTAACGAATTTACTCGCCCGAATCGCGAATCGACACTTTTATAATTATAATATTATTTTCTATAGGCGACTCGCATAATTTTTTTTTATTTTAGGAAATCGGATATTTACTTCAGAAATATGTATTAGACGATTAGCACGTTTTGAATTTTATGCAGTATAATTAAGAAAAAAGTACTTACATTTTTTACTATATTGCATAAAATTAAAAACGTGCCAATTGCATAATACGTATTTCTTTCTTCGGGTCAGTAATTTCGTGTGAATCGACTATTAAAAATCTTTACACTATATTCAATCACACGCCTGAACGAATGTAGGGTGACAATTATTATTCCTAATTTTTCCTCCTTTGCATTTTCTACCGAAAAGTGACGAGACTGAGATAGAATAAATAATGATATTTTGTGGAATCTGAGTAGGTCGTACGTACTCACCACAAACTTGCAATTTCATGGATGAAGGCGACGCCTAAATAAGCGGACGGCACTTGTTTAGTCTTCAATCAAAACAGATACTGGCAATCCGGGAAAACGCAAGCGAAAGGAAAAAGAAGTTTATCATTGACAACGACAGATTAGCAAAATTGGAGCATTGTCTTGTTGAACTATATTTTGTTAGACTGTGGCCGAGATCAAAGCTAGCCGATGCATGATTTTTTTTACACGCTTTATATTAGCTTCACTTGTATGTTTGTTTGTTTGTAACCGACTCCTTAGGGCGCGATTTGGACCCACTTTAAACGGTCAGATTTCATTTAAACTTTGTAAACTTATGGAGGACCGATGACAATTCAATAATTAAAAGAAAAAATTGAGAAAAAGATAAAGGAAAAAAAATGAAAAAACACGCTTTTGTAGTTAGCAGAACTAAAAAATAGAAAATAAAAAATTGTTTAAAAAACTAAAAAACACGCTTTTAAAACTAAACTAAAAAAGTAGAAAATAATTTAATTCAATTAAAAAGCGTGGGGTGCTTGACATTAATTGATTATAAAAATACCTCAAAAAGCACCCCACGCTTTTTAATTGAATTAAATTATTTTCTACTTTTTTAGTTTGGTTTTTAGAGCGTGTTTTTTAGTTTTTTAAAACTATTATTTTTTCAACTGCGAACGCAGCTCGTCGTCGGCTTTTCTATCACATTTTTTTCTGTCGCAGCCCCGATTCTTGATTTGTGCTTGGTTGATGGCAATAGGCTCGCCCCCTATTACAAGGGACTTAATAACTGGAGAAATATGGATGTAACTTGTCATCTAAATACACCCCTGTCTAACCCTCATAACCGGTATATCAGGCGTGTTCTTATCGCACCTTTAGAATGATAGAGGCCTAATGCGAAATTAGCCGCAACCAAAATAGGTCTCTATAATTCTAATAATTCTAAATAATTTTGCTTGCGGCTAATTTCGTATTAGGTCTCTATAATTCTAAAGGTGCGTTATGTCTTCAACCACTTTTTAGTATGACCGAGCGAAGAAAAGACATTAAAGGACTTTCATAAGACAATAGTCATTGTGCTACGGACCAAATAACTGCATTTTTTCTGCGGAGTCAGCTTCATTATTCACAAAATAATTCCAATTATTCATACACGTGCCTGCTTCAATTTAAGAAACACAAAAATTGCAATAGCGTAACATTGTTACTACTTTAATTCAAGGTTAATTTCGTTAACGTCTCTAATTCTTCCTCAGTATTCAAGTGACCGCAGTATAAAAAAACCGGTCTACCAAGCCTAATAATGAATTAATTGACGAGACAATTATTATCGTGTCTTTTCTCTATGATTGGAGATAATTATGATATGGTGGTCGGTGCTTGTTTTTATTTTTATTTGTTTCCTGCTTGAATGAAGTACAGATCGTCCATCATATGCGTTTGGAAAAATTAGACCTTTCTTTGACGGATACACTCATAATCAAGAATTGATAAGTTTCGCAGGTTCTCATTCGTAGATCTTTGACAGTCGTTACGGGTCGTCAGAAGCGCGATTACCCTTGTCGCTGTGGAGGTCAGATAGGCATGTCACCATATAAAATACTGGTAATCAGCTGCATTCGGTTCGGCCGGAAGCTGACCCCAACATAGTTTGGAAACGGCTAGGCAGATTGATTGGTAGCAGAGAGAAGCACTGTTCCCGTCTGGTCCATGATTGATCATTGATCATAAAATCTAGTTAAACATTTACCCCCTTATTCATAAACGTTGCTTAAAGTTAAGTAATGATTAGCTTCTGTTTAACCATACATTTTAACTTTAATTATCGTTTATGAATATACCCCTTAATGCTGGCTGATTATTTTCTTGAACGACTTAATCCCTTACACAGCTGTAACGACTCCGCATAGGCATTTGCATTGTGTTCTTTGATTAAAATAACCGCGAAAATGAGACCATTTTGCCTCCAGTGAGGATTTTTAGCGTATTCCACGCGGATTAAAGTTTAAATTAATTCAGAAAAGTCTTGCTTCTAAAAAGTTAATTATGCCAGCCAGATAGACGAGAGACGCAGCATTGCGGTAGCGATAGAGGCAACACGTTTTGTATTCGTCTTCAAAAACCCTGCTTTCATCATCATTTCAGCCCGGAACCCCCCTCCCATTTTCCTGGCAGATTTCCCGGTTCCATGTTTCCCTTATCCGTCGTACTTTTGGACAGCCCTGGTTGTCTATTTTTCAAATTATCTTACGCTCAGTACAGGTCACTGATTTTTTCATGAAAAAGTCATTTAATAGAATTGAATGAGCTTAGAGATTTGTATAGATTCAATGACTATAATAATTATGTTGTAGCGGCACTACAGAAAATACTTCGCTACAAAAATCTTGAAACACAAAAAGTTATGTGGCGCCATCTACAATGCCAAATGCAAACTACGCAAGACTGGACGTAACAGAAATCCTACATCGCGCAGTCAGAGTTTACCACAAGACTCACTATACGTACACCATCCCGACATCAACCGTCGGGCAGTTGCCCACCAGACACAACACCCGTCTGGTCGGAGGATCCTCCCTTTTCCATAGGGTATGAGTGAACTTTACACCCTGTTCCTCAAACCTCTATAATGTAAAGCCTTATATGTGGCGGTCGCAAATCACATTTTGTCCAACATACACTTGCACTGAAAACGTAAGAAAATTTAAAATTTCACGGTCTACCCTGGAGCTTCTATGATAAGCAAATACACCTTGATTCACATAATAAACACTCACTTACTATTCATAAGAAGCTAAGTACAACATCTAGCTGTAAATTGTTTCACTTACCTAGTACGTTGAACCATTAGTCCCAATCTCAACCAAGTCACTAATGGCTTACTTAGATATTTTCACATTATTATAAGTACTATCGGAATTAACAGACCGTCATATAGAAGTAATGTATTTGATTGATGTGTAGCCCGAAGTATCCATGGACTGTGACTGGTTACTTACTTATATTAATAGGTTTAGTATAGCCCCTCATTTCCGACCACCATAATATCCCGTATTCTAAGTTTTTACGCGTTACTACGCACGGAATTGCGCTTTTTTCTACGCCATCTTTTAAACCCCCTTATTTTATAAACGTTGCTTAAAGTTATGTAATGATTAGCGAGACTGTTTAACCATACATTTAGATGTTTAATCATCTCTTAACTTTAATCAACGTTTATGAATATACTCCGCGATTCGTTGATTTACTTGTTTAAAACATCACGCCGGTAATCCCCGAAGAGTTAGCAGAGGCTTACGTCTAGTACACCCATATTTCGCCAGGTAACAGTGGTCGAACCTATAGCGGTCAACCAGGCACAAAGCTGGTCTCCAGGCTGGCTTTGAGAAATTCCGGATGGGAAAACTTAATAACACTTTGCCCGACCTAGGAAATGAGCCTAGAACTCATGCAGCAGAAGGGCTTGCGAACACAAGAGCAACGAAGCAGTCAAGTATTTATGTGGTCTTCTTAGACAAATCATTCATTTTATTATCCTTTGTTACATAATATAATAAGTAACGCAACTTCTCTCCATTTGTGTGTCAGTTGAAGTAACTCAAGAACAACTTGACTTGTGTTGAATTACGTGATAGTTTTTTTTTTAATTCATGATGTTTTTGGACGGAATGTCATCATAGTACCAACACTAACAACTCACCTATACTCCATAGGTTTAGGTAGTTAAATAAAGGTAAACAAATCGTAAAAAGGGTTTTTTTTTAATTGAAACTTTCTTGCACGTAACAAAATCAAATTTATTTTCGATTTATACGATAGTTTCCTCTTTTATTAATAAATGTTAAACTTTATAATCCTAGATGTAACTACTTGAGCACAATTTTTATGTTAGATTAATTCTCAAACTCAAACTCACACTCAAAGCGTTTATTTCAATTAAATTAAAATTTACAGGCACTTTTAAATCGTCAAAAAGTCGACCAGTTGGAAAGTTGAAGCAAGTTGCCCATTCCAAAACGTAGATCTCTATGGAGAAGAACGGGCAAGAAACTCCATGGACACTCTTTTTAACCGACTTCAAAAAGGAGGAGGTTATCAATTCGTCGGGACCTTTTTTTTTTTTTTTTATTTTTTTTTTTTTTTTTATGTATGTTCCCCGATTACTCGAAGATGGCTGGACCGATTTGGATTTAGTTTTTTTTGTTTGAAAGGGTATACTTCCCAGATGGTCCCATGATCATCAAGTCAGGATCTGATGATGGAATCCTGGAGAAATAGAGAGAACTCTTCAAATTTTATAGGCACACGAAGCGATTTAGGTATTTTTTGGAAGAGTACTTTCTCGTAGTGGTCTCATTTCAATTTGGTGAAGATCTGATGAAGAACTTTGGAGATAGGCAACGGAACTCCTCAATAAATGATAGCAAATGGACTGGGATTGCTGAAATCTCATCTCTGTCTATTGCTTACACCAGTTCATAACATAACATCACGCCGGTATGCTGTGAAGGGGTAAGCACATGTGAACCACTAAAAAGTGAAAAATAAAAACTTTTTCCAAAAAAAAACAACCGACTTCCAAAAAAACACTACAAAGTGAAAAATAACTTTAATTTCGGAAGGCGGTGACAAAAAATTCAAATACAGCTCCAAAGACACCGACTTCCGAAATTAAAGTTATTTTTCACTTTGTAGTGTTTTTTTGGAAGTCGGTTGTTTTTTTTTGGAAAAAGTTTTTAATCATGTTAAGCATTACAAAAACTTGGGAACATTATTCTTGTTGCTTCTATATGTGAGAACAATGTAAAAAAAAAAACAATTCTAAATATAAGATTAAAAATTAGCCATGGAAGTTAGGAGATGACCAGTCTCAGCCGACGGCGCCCGTTCACGAACTTGACGCGTGGATCAGCCCCCCCCCCCCCCAGTGGGTTCCCGCATTGTCGTTGCGAGGGGCTCAGTAGCCGTGGTCCGCTCCCACGGTGAAGCGAAGAGGAACCCCAAGGTGGGGCCGCTCGTCAGGGCTTTTGTCTCCAAGCCAGCGACGTAGCGGCCAAAATGTAGGTTGCGGTGAGGTGCACCGCAACTGAGGCGGGCCGCGATGTCGAATGGGAGGCATCGCGGCTGAGGATTACAGGCTGCGGAAGAGGAGGAGTGCCGGTACTTCTGAGTAGCGCTCTTCCCTTCCGTGGCCTGGACGGTGCCGCCACCGTTTGATGGCGGACGCGGTGGGGCCGCAGGGGAAGAGGAGTGTCGGTATAGCGTTGGCCGCTCTCCCTATCCCCTGCGGCCGAAAAGTGGTAGGCGGCGGGGCCACTGCGCTGACCCGTCGCAGGGGGACCAAGGGTGCCAGACACCCGTTCCTCTGGGGCCCTTTTGTTACTTGGTTCCTGGGGTGTTCATGGCGTGCCACGTGTCCAGGTGCGCCGAACTGGTGGGGTCCGCAAGGGCCGATGCCTGCCAGGGGTGCGGGTTGTTCGAAAGAGATACCGCGGCCCCTGGCACACAGGCAACTGAGGGAACACGGGTGGGTTTTAGTCAGTAAAAGTCTGACACGCCCTCCTGCTCCACCCAGAGCAAGAGAAGTTATTTGATGATTACCAACCCTCAAAAAAAAAAAAAAACCGGTTGGATCAGCTCAACCATTTTGTAGAGAACCGAATGATCCAACACACGCGCCACCATCAGCAAGACATTTAATAAAAATAATATAATATTTTGTAATTTGCCTATTGTAAAGAGCCCAAAATGACAGGTTCCCTAAACCAGTTTAGAAAATAACGAATTGCTAAAATGAAAAGTAGGTACAACTGTGATACTGAGGAGGAAACGCCCGGGTGTTTCCACTGCGAAGATCGCCCTGAGGACACGGTGGAGCATACGGTGGAGGTCTGCTCGGCTTGGGCGGAGCACCGCCGTGTCCTCGTGGAGGCGATCGGCGGCGGCGATCTCTCGCGTCCGGACCTGGTTCAGGCCATGGTACGAAGCGAGAGTGCATGAGTAGCCGTCACCTCCTTCTGCGAAGCAGTAATGCTCGCGAAGAGGGAGGCGGCGCACGTGAGGGAGAGGCAGTATATGCGCCCTCACGGCCTTAGTCGCCGCGGGAGACGCCCTGGGCGTCGGGAATCCCAGGCTGATTCCCAGCCACCGTAGGTGCGGGCTTGCGGACGGCAAGTAATAGGCAGCCGCTGTCCGGAAAGGACCAAGCCCGAGTTGACGGCGCGTTGTGTTCCACGCGCGCCTCAAAGAGATGTCAGCATCAACTGATGGGGCCCGCAAGGGCCGATGCCTGCCAGGGGTGCGGGTTGTTCTAAAGAGATACCGTCGCACCTAGCACACAGGCAACTGAGGGAACACGGGTGGGTTTTAGTCAGTAAAAGTCTTACACGCCCTCCTGCTCCACCCAGAGCGGGAGAAGTTATTTGATGATTTCCCATCCAAAAAAAAAAACATCTACTAGTTACTTGATTCATTTTATTACTTACCGAAGCCGTTTTATAATTACTTCATTACGTAGTCAGTGCTGTGCCAAGTAGCGGAATGACTAATCCAATCTAGTATCTAACACATCTGTTAAAACTTTATCCGCTAGCTTATCCGTCCGCTAACGTTATCTCGACCGCTTTGGTTCTATTCTAAAAGAGTTTTATTTATTCTGTAGTCGCTATTAAATGTTACAGTCTTTGACAGTCTTTACACGACATTAATTGCGTTATAATTTACGTTGTAGAGCAGATATTTTTTTTGAACAAAGCAGTGGATTAGCAGTGTCCTTTAAAATAATTCAAATTGTGATTGGAAGTGTGTAACGCAATTAGAGTGCAGACGCATCGCAATGCGTTTGCTATACCATAGAATCTCTCAAGACTTGGTTGAAATAACACTGGTACCTATAGTCAAATCACTGAAATACATCTCGAAAGTCGCTGAAAGTTAAGAGAAGCCTGCTTTCCGGTGAAACAGCAGCAAGTGAAATTCTAAGTAAAGTTCTTAAGGGAAGACAGGTATTTGTTAGGACACGCTCTACTACTTAGTTAAGTGCCTAATACAATCCCTTTGAAGTTCTTGACAGATTGACAGCAGTAGTTTCCAGTCAATCTGTGCCATACGGTGGCCGGCCCGTTGTCTATTTTTAGTCGGCCACCACATGGCGTAAAATAATAACATAATTCAGAAAACGTTGGTTCAAACGTAGCATCAGTTTCCTGATTTTATCACTAATATTAGCAAGGCTTTTTCGTCCGTGTACCTAGCCGACACTATAAAAAAAAAAAAAAAACTTTTTATTTCAGGCATATTTGACCCATACATATTGTTAGTAGAACGACTTAAAACTATATTAGTATTTAAAATTTAGCTATTAATTTAAGTATTTGCCGCCCTCTGGGGCCCCGGGCACGCGCACTTGTGCTTGAACCCAGTGCCCCAGAAGACTACGACATTTCAAGATTCGTGGTTTCAGTATTCGTCTTAAGAGTATGGCCATATGTATATTGCTCAGTTTGGCAAAAGTTTCTCCAATAGAAACTCTTATTAGAACTATCCAATTCTAAGGCAAGGCTCTGCGACTCCAGTTTTTCTCATATACAAGCCATGCGCCCGATGTTGGGATGTCCCCTGGGAAACAACGACGAACTGCCATACAAACTTGAATCGGGGTATTGAAGTAGGTAACACCTTTAAGGGATGCATTTTCAAAATTACTTCCTTAGTATTTTGGTATACAGGAAAAGTTTTTATTCAGTGCGCAAACTTTAACCATGAATTCAGCATACCATTCTAAACCCCAAGCGAAGAAATTTTTAAAGTTACAGTTTGCACGCTGGATAAAAACGTTTCCTGTATTATAAGTATCTCTTGGGCAAAATTTGAAACTTATGGACCCATCGGTTATACGCTGTCTCTAAGTGAGTCAATTTAAGATATCTATTCAGCAAAAAAACTTTCGTTTTCATTGACTATGTAACAGGGACAGTCCCGGCTAAGATAAGAAAAGATAAGATAATATTTATTTGCAGAAACATGTGTTATACATACAATTAAAAACATGCATGGGAGATGTTAACAACAACAATAACAAGTAGACATGTTTGCCACATGATGTGACGTGCAAATGTCAACAAATATTTATAATTAAAACATTCCCTCTTATAATAACAATAAATTTAGTATTTAAAGAATAATAGTAATATTGTTATAATTTAAAAAATAACAAAAAATTCAAACAGAACATCAAAAACAAAAACAAATGATTATGACTGCCTAATCAAAATACAAATCTTTCCTCTAGGAACTCGTTAATGTTAAAGTATGCCTTATTTACTTGTCTTAAGTTTTCTTTTCAATTGTAAATTAATAAGCTCCTTCCAACTTTTAGGCAGCTTATTGTAGACAATTGGAGCCATACGAAAATCACTTTTGCGCATATGTGCAGTCCTACATGGAAGTCCACACAGTTGAGTTTGGTCACGCCTGTTCCTGGGAAATTGATCTGCTGTGCGCGTTAACAATCTAGGATTGTTCCTGACAAACATGACGGTTTCAAGAATATATAAGGATGGCAATGTTAAAATTTTATGCATTATATAATTAAGTTTGCAGCTGTCCGTGGTTTCCAAATGAAACATTGCTCTAAGGCAGCGGTCGGCAACACGCGGCCCGCGGGCCGCATGCGGCCCGCGGATGCCTTACTTGCGGCCCGTGTATGTTTTGTAAAAAGTAATAAATGTCAAAATGATTGCATTACTTAATAGACCTTGGATTTTTGACAGATGTAACTCATGAATTAAATACGCTGAATGTAAGGCTTCAAGGTAAAAACAAACTAATCTCTGATATGCACACAGACTTAAGGCATTCCAAATGAAAAACAAACTCTTTATAAAACATATTGATGACAAAAAGTTAGATCATTTTCCGAATTGTAAAAAGGCTGTCGAGGAAGCTGGAATTAATTTTCATTGGAAAAATGATAATATGAGAGATATTTTGATACAACTGCAAACTAAATTCAGCGACAGATTTGATGATTTTGAGAAAGTTTCGAGCAAACTGAAGATTTTTGCAAACCCTTTTTCGTGTGATATTGAAGATGTACCAAGTCATTTACAAATGAACGTGATTGATCTCCAATCAAATGATGCTCTCAAAAGCTCTTTTTATGGCATCAATGATCTTGTTAAATTTTATGGCAGTTTGCCATCTGATTTTGACGAATTGAAAAGGTTTGCTCAGCAGTTCATAACAATTTTTGGTAGCACTTATTTATTCGAACAAAGTTTTTCAATTGTCAATTATAGAAAAATAAATATGCTTCTTGTCTCACAGATGAGCATTTGAGAGCCATTCTACGAATAGCAACTACAAATATGACTGCTAACATAGAAGAAATAGCCTCCCAAATACAACCTCAGACATCACACTGAACTTTATATAAATGCAGTTACCTATTTAGTAGGTACTTTGTAGTTTTCATTTCTGAATGATTTACGGTGGTTATTTTTCTAGCTATAAAGCCCAAACGTATAAACATAATGTAAGTAGGTATTACGTGTACGAATAAAATTAAGTTTGTTTTAACAATTTTCAATAGTATTTTTATTTTTTCTGTGGGATATGACCAATTATACATAGATATATTGGGCTTCTGGGGTTAATATCACAAGTGCGGCCCGCCTTTAGTTTATTTTGCCAACTTGTGGCCCTGGCCTGCCAAAAGGTTGCCGACCGCTGCTCTAAGGGATCCCTTTTGTGCTTTAAATGCTACTTCTTTATTAGTCGAGTTACCCCAAAAAATAACACCATATCTGAGAATGGATTCAGCCAGACCGTAGTAAGCTGTTAATAGCGCCCCCCTATTGACATCAGATCTGGTGCATTCACAGCTGATATATCCTTATATCATTAATAACACTCATATAAATTGTAATCTTAGCAAGATATCCACCATCTTTGGTAAGAGTCGAGTGCCGATATACGTTAATTAAAGCATAAATATTATTGTTTGTACATTCTCGAGCCGAACAATAGCATGAATCGCCATTCGCCAATATGCATTCGTTATCATTAATCCTATTAGCACTTACTAAGGCAACACTAAAATTTTACGATAAAAGGTTTGACTCACTTGGTTAGTCAGAAATTGGTGCTGTTTACCTACATGAGCTTAAATTACAGATAAGTCTGGTGCATCAATAAAATTGCCTCTAATTTTGGACACTGCTGGCTTGCTATCTACTCCAGTCAAGATGATTAGTCGCTGCAGCGGATATAACTTACATACCGAGACGAGATGTCCACCTTCAAAACAAGAGTGAACAGGCATTTTCTGGGCACGCTCGATCCATCATAGACCTCATCAATCGCTTTCCATCAGGCGTGATCGAGGTCAAGAGCAGGCCCAATTTTATTATATGTATAGATATACATATAATAAAATTGTAACAGGCCGATGTCTGTACATTAAAGATATTGAAGAAAAAATAGTATGGGGGGTCTTTATTAGAGCAACAGAAGCCAAAACAACGGTTTTTAGAATTTTTGTCTGTCTGTATGTTTGTTACCGCATCACGCAAAAACCACTGCATGGAATTGAATGCAGTTTTCAATGATGTATTCCGAGAGGTCTAACTTAAAAGATAGGCTATATATATTATCAAAAAAAATGATTATCTACTTGATTCTAAAGTCCACGCGTATGAAGTCGCGGGCAAAAGCTAGTTTAGTAATTTTAAAAAAAAAGATACAGACTAACTCACTGGTTTGGGCCTCACTGGCAAATAAGAATTCACTATGTGAGCGTCGGTAGGATTATTAGTAATTAGTATCACCGATACAATATCCATTCGTTCGTAAAATTTGACGCAACTTCGCATTGCGATGCACTAGCGCCGCTGAGTGTCGCGTCTTAATGTTTATATGTGTGCTCTCGTGGTCATGCAGATTTATTGGGCGTGCCTTCCTATACATACGTGGCACACAATGTGACATTTAACGCAAACAACCGTACAGGGTAGTCACTGGCATTTTACGCTTTGCCTCACAGGTTGCATGCTGTGTAGGTACAGCAATCGGTTAGTCTGTTTTGGTTTTGCCTTTTTTAGGGTTCCGTACCTCAAAAGGTAAAAAAGGAACCCTTATAAGATCACTCCCTTGTCCGTGTGTCACCACCGATTTCCCCAGGAACGGGTGGACCTAGCAAGTTGAAATTTATACCAGATACTGAAGTTTATAAGTCCCTTAATAGGGGCACCTAATGGTGTATAAAAATCAAGGTCCTGAATCACCACGATAAAAAGATATGGGCAAGTTTGATTTTTGGCGAAAACTAATAAGTACCAAAATGTACCTTAATTTTCAACTTTTTTTTTCGGAATTTTCCCTTTACTTGTGCTATAAGACCTTGCTTTTAACCAAAATTGACGATTCTAGGTCAACCGGTTTTGGGTCGAAAACCTACATGGTAGTTCCCGTTCACATAGAATCACCAGATTTGGCAAAAAGCAAGCTATTACAGCACAAATAAAGGAAAAAATTCAAAAAATATATAAAAACTAATTAATTATAAAAGCTTGTTTTTAAAAGAGTTTTTTTTTTCTTATTTTTTTTATATATTTTTAACCCTCGGCGCACGAGTTCAACTCTGCACTTGACCGGTTTTTTTTTTAAAATTTGTGCCTACCCTGTCTAAAAAATCTGTGCACGCCACTGGCTGCAGGTTATATTCTAAGCTACTCATGTCGTCAAATTGGTGTTAACCTGTGGACCTGCTTACTGTATTACCTGGACAATAAATATATCCAATTAAAAAAAAAATAAAAAAAAAACTGCAACAGCACATTCGCACCCGACGTAATAAACAGCGGCGCGCGGCGGGATTTTATCTCTCGGAGTTGAACCGAGCATAGAGAATCGAGTAACATGGCATCAGAGTAGCAAGATGAGGAGTTTCTCTTATACTACAAACGTACAGTCTAAAAAGAACACTACGCGAATTTAATGGTGGCATCACGAGCATTTATTTTTTTATCAGTTTTATTCCGAAGGACAAATGCAATGCAAATTACTAGGGATGGGCCGAAATTCGGTTCACATTCGGTTCAACCGAATTTCGGCAGCTTGAACCGAACTTCGGCATTCGGCTGAAATTCGGTTCAGATGCCGAACATTCAGCACAAGAAAAATAATACCTACTTACACTATTTTGACTGAAATTTAATAGAATTAGAGAGCATTACCTACTGTAAAATAAAATTGTCTTTTACTCACTCATGGTCATTTATTTTAGTTAGGAACATTGTAAATGTAAACCTTAAATTAAATCAGTTCTTCATAATATTCTTGAAAATCTCTGCTTAATTAATTAGATATACTATTACAAAAATGAATTAAGCTTAGTATTCTTCTAATACACATCTGAATAGGATTCGTAAATTGAAAAAAAAAAAACACGTTTTTGATTCACAAACTAAACATTCACATCCAGTATTTTTTATTACAATTAAAGAGTGTTGCACCGAAGTTCGGCCGATGGTCGGCCGAATTTTTCATTTTAACCGAATGTTCGGCCGAAGTTCGGATTCGGTTCAAACCATATTCGGCCCATCTCTGCAAATTACCTATAATAATCCAACCAACATTTACTTATACCATTTTACAAAACAGAGATCGTCTGCACAATTTACCTTGACATTAACCACGCCGGTATCGCATTGCGTATCCGACTAGTACCAGGTTCATTCCCGTCCAGTGCCCAGCAGTTGCCTAATTAACATGTAAATATTCAAACCGAAAGCCAACTAGTACAGTTAGCAAAATTAACGGCGTCAACGTCCGGCACACTCATTTTCTATAACAAGACCGTTTCCGATATCTCCTCCTTTAGAAATATCAACCTTACTGTTCAAATGATAAGGTTTAGATCCCGTTTTGGGTTACCCATGGGTTCTTGTCGTCAAATAGAAGCTATTCTTACCATGGTATAGGGGATCCTCCCCTTCTTCCCATACAAAGGACCATAAACAATGATTTACGAACGCGTTACACAGTTAAACTTAGTGCCTTATTTAAAACGTGTGGTTAAAACATGGCGGGGTGTTAAATCTTTCGAAGAAAACCCGTAAAATAGTTCGCAGAAATTGTAAAACGGATTATAGTTAGTATGGAGAAATATAGCATGCTTTAATGCGGAGAAATTCTTAGTATTTATGTGTCAAACGAAAAGGAATTGAAGAATTTTCTTTCGTGTTTAGTATTTTTGACTATGTTGTAAGTTTTTATTGCGGTAACCTTGCCCTTGGTTAGTTTTGTAAATAAATAACCCCTGTCAAGACTGCCATTATTGTGCCACAACTACAAATAAAAACATGACGTAATTTTGGGGCCCACCTCGATATAATCTTTGACTTTGCGATACGGTCTCATGAAACCCCTGTTCATTTGAGAAATACTATAAATTTACATACCTGAGGGGCTCGTGGCTAAGTAATAACACCCGCACGGGTCGATCGATCAGGTTAAGTTATGCTTGCCGAGGTTGGTCTGTAGATGGGTGATCATCTTGATATACCAAGACCCCTCCGTCCTCGTGGTCCCGGCTCGTAGATCTTTGACCGTAGTTACGGCTCGTCAGAAACCCGAAATTCTGACAACTAGCCTTACCAAGGGGTATAATTTTACCCAGTAACTGAGTTGCAGTCGCTCCATGTAAAATACTGGTATTCACCTGCTTCCGTTAAGACTGAAAGCAATGTAGTTAGGAGAAGACTACACAGATGATGACCTCATTCAGTCAAATCGAGACTAAATAGTATGGTCTGATCGCCTACAATATTTACTGCAACCTATTCAAATTCCCAGCCCAATCGATTCGATCCAATGACAGTTTTGTCACTCATTAAAAATTTAAAGACGTGTGTCTCACCTTCTATTAATCTATTTCATCGATTCGTTGCACAGTATTATTATAAGACATTATGGCACGATACGTAAAACAATTGTATTACATAACCGAATAATTTCTAGGCCTAAAGGGTCGCCGAAAACACAATTAACGACCCCGTAGCATGCAAAGTAACCAAATGATCCAATCTCAGTCAATTTGGCAATTTGATTCGATTTGTTTCATTAGACCTATATTGCTCTGCTTTCGGATGCCAATGTTCAAGGATTTTTGTATAGAAAACCTTGTAATTATAGTGTGCTAAATTGTGATTAAACGATGTTTTGTTTTGACCTGTAATTTATTTAATGACATCATTGTATTTCACATTATGTCCATTACAATTGACTATGCAGATAGAGGCGCTCACCAACACACGTGTTGTGTAGTTGTGTTATTTAGCTAGTTCCTTTTTTAATTGTTTATCAACTTTTAAATCATCCAATTAACACAGCAACCCTCCCCCCTCCCTTCTGAATTTCATTCCAAGAAATCAAAAGTAATTTATTCAAATTAGGCTGAGAAGCAGCACTTTTCGAACCTCAAAACATAAGACAGTCCCTCAAAAAGCTCGCCCTTTACCAATTTCTAGTGCTTTAGCTGGAAAGAAGTGGCGTAACCATATTTAATTACTCCATGGGCGCAACAAACTCCCCAGCAGTACAGCTGTCTGTTCAGTTAGGTTAACTTACTTAACAACAGTAGGTATGAAAAGTAATTAACATTACGAGACACAGCACATTAAATTAAATAATTTGCCATATGGCCGCTAGCCAAGGCAACAACTAACTTAATTATGTATAGTGTATTTTATAAAGAATTCATAAAATCTCCCACCAATCTAACATTTCAATGCTTATCCCTTTCTTGCCTGCATCCAGCTTCTAATCATTACTTACAAGAACAAATCTGTTGACTAGTTTTCTAGCAGCCAGCTACAATGTCGAACAATGCGCTTCCGCAAACTCGCCAACCAGTCGTTTTCACTTTAACTTAAGCATCAGGAAATGTATGGAAAACAGTAATGTCAACTGTTTTATGTGTAGAACTGTGGACTAATGAGCTTAGTGTGGCTAAAGACGCGGACGTTTTTGCACGTTGACAGGCTGTTAAATTCAGCCCAAGTTTATGGTTCGCGCTTAGACCACGTACTCATGGACGTAAAAATATCTTTGCGCACTTTATTGTTGTGCAAACAGGGGCCTTAGTCTGCTATTTTTATAAATTCGTCATTCCAACACGATCCCATTGTCATTCATTTGTCATTTTGCTAAAAGTTCGTAATCTGCTAAATTCATAATGGTCAATCATTGGTCGGTCAATGGTCTGGTAATAGAATTGTGTCATAATGGCATTTTTGTATTGCCATTATTATAAAACTCGTTAGTAGAAATGATTTTCGAAAAACACACACACCACTTTTTGACTTTTGAACATTTATTCATGCCAGATTTCATTTATATATATTTTTACATGTTATTTATTAGTGTTTTATGCAATCTAAAGTAGTAGCAAGTTCGTAAATTAAGTCAGTCATTCATTTGTCATGATGTATGAGATTACCAATAAATGCCATTTCTTTCAATGGAGTGTCAGTGGCTGACCATTGGAAAGTCATAATGACGCCATTTTATTAGTAGATTACCAAACTTGTCAAAATCAACAATTATGAAATCAATGATAGGCCATTCTGACACCATTGTAATAGCAGACTTGAGGCCCAGGTCCGCCTGATTTTTAAACTGCATGGTTGTACGAATAAAAACCATTCGTCAGAAGACATTCGTTCGAAGATGGACACATCTTGCCTTCAGGCATTTCGCTTTGTCAGACCTTCACTGTGTGCTAATTTTCAAATTTCTAACCACATCTCATCCATTTTATTATTTTCACTGCTCAAGAAGGATGCGCTAAGTTAGCCCGACAAATGCTTATTTTCTTAAATTTTTGTAATTTGCAGGTTTCAATGTCAGGTTGTATTTACAGAATTGTAATTATTGAAAACATCAATACAACCCCCTAAGTTCATTTGAATGATTTTGTCATGAAACAGATTTTTCTTTTTTTGACGGTGGAAAATCATCAAATATCAAGTAACTTCTCCCGCTCTGGGTGGAGCAGTAGGGCGTGTCAGACTTTTACTGACTAAAACCCACCCGTGTTCCTTCAGTTGCCTGTGCGCCAGGGGCCACAGTATATCTTTCGAACAACCCTTACCCCTGGCAGGATGAAACAGTCATTCAATGGGGTCAGACCTGTAAATTGAAAAAAAAAAACGTAAGAAAATTTGAGTTTCGTGGGCGTGGGACTTAAAAAACGGATTACCATTAATTCCTCTTAATAAGTACCTTGTAATTATTGACAAGCCTGCACTGTCCTCTCATATCTATACAGGGTGTCCCAAAAGGTTACGTAGCTGGGAAGGGGGGTGATAGGGGTGGTCTAAAGGGTCACCAGAAAAATAAAAAAATAAATCCCCTCTGGGTATTTAAAAAAAAATGGCATTTTTTTGAAACTAAAAATTTTACACCTTGTGCTAACTGTACCTACAAATATTGCTGTATAAAAAAAAATGCTGTTATGTAATCGTCAATAACCCTTTATCAAATTGAAATAAAAAAAAACAATACATATCTAACCAAGATTTTAAAGAAAATTTAGTTCTTGTAAGTTTAAAAAAAAATATAGTTTAAAAAAAAAAATGCCATTTATTTTTTTAAATACCCAGAGGGGATTTTTTTTTTCTGGTGACCGTTGTGACCACCCCTATCACCCCCCTTCTCAGCTACATAACCTTTTGTGACACTCTGTATATCTCACACCTATTAGGTATAACTTTAATTTGTAAACATTGTAAAATCCATTTATTTTTGAGAGTTACCGTGGAGTTTCATGCTGGCTCTTCTCCATAGCAAGCGACAAATTGGAACCGTGCACCTAAAGTTCGACTTTTAATTGTATTCAGTAACTTGACAGTTACTGAAACGTCAGAAGTGACGTTTCATAAGTGCCCATTGTAGGTTTACGTGAAATAAAATATTTTAATTTTGGTTTACCAAGCATCCATCTAACCTGGTGATTATAATAATAATATATTATCCTCGTTTGTAACGATTGTTTGTTTTAGAGTTTAGTGACTCCATTTCCTGAGAACGAAAATAGCCAATGTCAAGAACAGATTACCCTGATAATGTATTGCTCTGTAAAGGGAGATCCACTTCCGATGTGAGACCACATGAATAACTTCTAACTTCTCATGTGGTTACGATATTTATAGTTATTTTAATACGATCTCATCAAGAGATTTATGAGAAGAATAAATTGGTCGGTTTTTAGGGTTACGTAATCAACAAGGAACCCTTATAGTTTCTCCATGTCCGTCCGTATGTCCGAAGCCTAGTTCAGAGATTAGGATTAGTAAGATTTATCTAGGACACTAGTCGAAAATTACCCTATGAGAATGTAAGCGATAAAAAGTATCCTGTTTTAATCCAGATTATAAATATCTTTGTACCAAATTTCATCAAAATCTGTTCAGCCATTTATGCGAGATTGAGTAATAAACATCCAAACATCTAAGCGTCCAAATTTTCATATTTTTAGTACACACAGCTACACATCAAGCTATACATTTCCAGTATATGCTGATCTCGCTTTGTATAGGATTTCCGTACAGTACGAGATCAGCGTACACTGGAAATGTATAGCTTGATGTATAGCCGTGTGTACCGAATAGTTTTTACCAGTGGTTTTTCCCTGGTGGAGGTCGGAAATTATCCAGCGGGAACGTCCTACCGAGATAAATGTACCCTATATCTTAATCCTGGTTATAAACTATCTGTGTGCCAAATTTCATTCAAATCCGTTCAGTAGTTTTTGCGTGAAAGAGTAACAAACATCCATCCATTCTCAGAATTGTTCAAAGGATTACAAACTTTCGGCACTTGCGTAGAACATTTCGATGTCACGTAGCTGACTCGGCAAGTCGTAAAAACCGAGCGAAGCGGGTTGCTATATTGTATACTAATGTACAGTCCCGGACTTTAATTGATAAGCCACTATTAAACTTTCCAATTTTGCAGTTTTATACATTCACGAGATTACACGATTATACACGAACTTAAACCGCATGCTCGTAAACAAGATGACAAATTACTTATAATCGGAAATAGTCTTATCCATAGAGGTTGACTAATAAATTGTCAATGATAAATCAATACACTGTTGCATAAGTTTATCCAATCTATTTGATACTGACCTCCTTTGAATAAGAGCTCATTAAATACTCGTTATTTCTGAAAACCTATCCAAAGACAGTGACAGTTGAAATGTCAGAGACGATAATTTCGAATGACTAATCATAACGTTACCATCGCTACGCTAAAACAATTGTTGCTAGGTTACGGTTGCTAGCCTTGCAATTGGTTGACTTTGGGTCGTAACTCTGGACATGTACGAGTATAACCGACTAAGCCCGATTTGCATTACATGGCTAAAATAGGAACTGTGGCAAGTGGCTTATCAATTAAAGTCCGTGACTGTACACGTTGCGTTTCTGTACAAGTATTTCCTATTCAAAATGTCGCCACCATGTCTGCTGCAGGCGTGCATAATTTATTCCTATTGGTTTATATTAAAGAAGATGATTTGTATTTTTAGTTGTCGTATAGTGTAAATCGATTAGCTGGTTTTCTATTTACTTTTAGTGATAGTTAAACTGTTAAGTCTCATGTGTTTTCTTCTTGTAGGACTTACTATTACCATAGGATAAAAAAAGAATGTGCCTCTTCTATCCTCGTCTCTTTTCTTTCGTCTTTTGTTGTGTCCAAAGATATTAACAATTTCTTTGAGGATTACTGAAATGTGTGTTGTTGTTTTTTAGAAAGACTAGTTCTATTTTAATTCAATTTCATGCATGCGGAATGCGTGCTAACTCATTGGTGAAAAATACTACAAGGTCTATGATTCTGTTACAAACAAAATCCACTTCATAACAAATGAAAAACCTAACCCTTATGCCAAAATTACTTTATATACTTGTTACCTACTACACTTTTCACGATACACACGGGAAATTACGGGACAGTTTACTTTGTAAGCACACCGCACGGGATTTCCCATTTCATACAAACATACAGACACTCAGTCTACATCATGTACTACATAAACGAGCTAACACAACAAGTACTTCCAGCAAAAATCAATACATCAACGGATGCGAGTATATCTGTGCGTCAGACATAACGCGGGCACGTGAGTTAATATCAAACAGAGACCCAGAGTGAAGGTACTTATATGATCTTGTACGATATGGGAGCTTGCAAGAGAGTGTTTGTACACTCTCTCCGTAAGATCCCGATCTTTCAAAGAGACAAAGGTTGTGTCCTTAAGGTAAACCTAGTTCACATTTTTTGCATACAAACTTCGGGAGTGTTTTACTCCACTGTCTGACATGGCACATCCAAAGTAAAATATGATATCGTTTTGTCGAATTATTAATATCGTCGGTACGGAAACAGCTTAATAAAATAAAAACCCATTAAAAAGTTAGAAGCCAACAAAGATTCATTTTTCTTGCTAATTTTACTTAACTTTGGGCGTGTTTAAGTAATAAAAGAAGTGTAAAATCTCTAAAACAAAGTCGGTACCGACAAAAATCAATTATCGAAAAGTTCAATAAGCTTTATTGATCATTAATTTATGCATTGGCTTTTTCATAAAACCCAATCTTCCAAAGGACTTTTCTTAAATTTTTTCGCGAAATTTTTACTATAAGTGATCCTGCATCTCACTCAATAACGTTGTGCATGTTGACTAGCGTCTAACTGCTCATCACTGATACTATCTCTGTCGAACACGAAGCCTGCTGAGACAGCGTGATTTTTAGCCAGGCCCACCAGTGAGTTCGAGCCCGCGACTCGCGGTTGCTCTAGATGCTCTCGTACTGCGAGCGGTTTTTAACAAGTTCGGTGTCCACAAAGCAGACACAATAGTTAAACAGTTACTTAAGTCCATTTCTCATGATATGAGACCACGGAGTATGACATTGTGGACAGGTTAACATCAAGGTGGCCTGTTAGCTCGGTTATTGAAAAAAAGGTTATTTCAATGTCGCGTTTTTGCAGTAAGATATAGTATCTACACAGATAATGTGCGTCTCAATAGATAGATAGTGGACAATTTCATAAATGTCTCGCAGACACTGCTATAGAGATATGCTAGTGATAGTGCCCCAGAAGCTGAAGAGCCGAACAAGTTTTCTAGGATGCGTGAGTCCAGCTAGCAACGCCTCCACAGCAAGATGTAATCAATCTATGGCGGGAGTTGTATATACCCCCTGACAATTTTATCAAACCATCTTTGTGCCTTCCCCCTGGATACGCGTTACCGTTGCTGACTTGAAAATCTATAAAGAGACTTCGAACCCAAGTCGGCTGGAGCAAAGATAATCTCCACCGATGGGAGGGTTCACGGACGGTTCAGATCTCAAGTGCGTATTTGGCAACTCCACACAGACAATGGCCCACCTGTCACCTGTGCATTTGAAGATCTTATAACTGCGTCAGTGAGCCGAGTGCGCTGAATTTTGGGCCAAAGATGTCTGAACTTTTTGCCATCGATACACTAAAAGGTAGGATCAGCGCAACTGTCATAAACGTTTGGACTCTGTTGTAAATATTATCTACTCTTGTCATGCAAGTGAAGTGCGGTGTTATTCTGATGGGCAGCTGACATAAACCAATCAACGTGACTTGATAAACGTTGAGTGGTTTGTTGTACTGGACTTGATTAAGCTTAGTCTGTGTCAGCCATCCGTTAGAACGTTAATTTAGGTGCTAATATTTGAAGTCTAAATCAACCGTAAAGTAAAATTAAGTAGATTCTCTTCGATCAGAACTTTTCTCGCTCGTGTTTTTTTCGAACTTAAGTATGAAGCTATGGATTAGCAATATCCTGAAAAAAGCTTCAGATTGTGATAGATAGTGTGTTAGGCAATTAGGGATCCGGCTATGCTATATTATTTTTTGCATGGGTAATCGTCATATGACTTCTCCCGCTCTGGGCGGAGCGGAAGGGCGTGTCAGACTTTTACTGACTAAAACCCAACCGTGTTCCTTTAGTTGCCTGTGTGCCAGGGCCACGGTAACTCTTTCGAACAAATCCGCGAACCTGGCAGGCATCGGCCCTATTGGACTCCTTCCTTTGTTGCTGAGATCTCTGGTTATGCTAACAACTAGACCACATAAGAAAATACCATCGCGATCGTTATAATAAGTTTTCTGAGAAGATTTTAGAAGCACCCAATTTGAAGATAACACTGAAACCGCTGGTATAGTTGAAGTTCAGTCTAGCGTGTAGTCATTATGTAGATTCAGGTCATTCAGAAGCATTTCATAAATCACTGGTGCTTTAGCAAATGTCTGTTTTTTTTCGGGCTTTTTCAATTCGAAAAAAGAACATTTTAAAGAATTCTTTTGAAAAATATCGTGCGAAAGAAACGCTGTAATTTGTGTGTCTGAGATAATGTTAATTGTTTGCGTACATATTGTAACGTTCATTAGATCACTTATTGCTTGGCAGGTTATTGACATTTGAGATGCGATTTAGACTGAAAATGTTCTTTATACAAGGTGCAGTTTTGGATCTGCAAAACATTTTAGGAGGTAATTATGTTAGTGATTCTTGACCCGAATCAACAATAAAATGGGCAGGTATTTTTTTTTCATTTTATTCTTATTTACGGAAATCGGTAAGTGTGTACTCCCCTTTTTAAAACGCGACAATTCTGTACGTATCCTTAAACTGCGCTTTCACACACACAAACAAACGCAACCGACATTTCTTTCATAAATCCAAAGCACCAACCACCGCCCGCTCCCTCTCCCCCGCCACGCCCCCGCGGCCATCGCAAACGCATAAATCGGGTCAATTTATTAGTGTATTTGATGACGCCGGTATGTGCATACGCTTGCAAATTCCGCCCCTCAAGTGCGCCTTCGATTAACGGTCGGGATAGGTACCTACTACCTTGTTGTAAAGATGACGGACCAATACTCCAATGTAGAGTTGGTGGAGATGGTCCGCTTGTATGCCATCAGTGGAGACAATGTATCTCGAGCCATCGAAATGTTCGCGGAGTTATTCCCCAATCGGCAACGTCCCTCACACAGGGTAATGCTGGCTGCTACGCAGAGACTGCGCGATCATCGGCAGTTCGACGTTCCCCAGCATGCTGAAGGTCGCGGCAACGAAGGCCTGCCTGTCGCCTTGCAGGAAGATATCCTGGAATTCTTCCGGCGAGAGCCACGTGCAAGCACGCGGGAGGCTGGTCGACGGTTTGGAGTGCACCACTCCACAGTGTGGCGGCTACTGCACAAAGAAATGCAGCATCCTTTTCACTACCGCAAGGTACAGGATCTCCACCAAAGTGATAACGCCGCGCGAGTTACATTTTGTCGCTGGTTGCTGGAACACCAAGACGCCAACATCCTGTGGACGGACGAGTGTTTATTTACTCGGGTTGGCGTCTACAATGTTCATAACGAACACTGGTGGGCTCACCGCGAACACAACCCGCACGTGACTAAAAGGCATTCTTATCAAGTGAGGTTCAGTTTAAATGTGTGGGCTGGCATAATAGGAGACCAATTGCTTGGACCCTATTTTATCGATGGTCACCTCACTAGTGCCACATATCTGGAGATGTTGCAATACGTCGTCGAGGAAATGTTGGAAGATGTTCCCCTGGCAGTGGAACGCAACATGTACTACCAGCAGGACGGTGCACCTCCTCACTACGGTAGGCAAGTACGTGAGTACTTGAGTGACAGGTTTGGCACCCACTGGATTGGTCGCGGTGGTCCAGTGGCTTGGCCTCCGCGTTCTCCGGACCTCACGCCCCTGGACTTTTATCTGTGGGGAGACGTTAAAAGATTGGTGTACACAGACGAAATCACCAGTGTTACCCAACTACGTGCAAAAGTGATCAGTGCTTTCGACACAATAAAAACGAATGTGTTTGTGTTACGTAAGCTGAAGGAAAATCAGCAACGTCGTGCTAGACTGTGCCTGGAGTGTGACGGTGGAAACTTTGAGCAATATCTCCAGGTAACATAAGTAGGTAATTTATTTATTTATTTGTACATAGACAATAATTTGTAAATACGATGTTAGCTAAATCAACTTGATTAGTGTAAATAAGTTGATTTAAAATTTTTAACTACGCCAAAAATACCTATCAGACAAAATGAATCACGTAAAATCCCTAACACATGGGTACCTACCTACTTAACTAGCACAAATTATCTTGATGTATTTTTGTCGGTCCTCAGCCCGTTAAAAAGTAGGAAGGAAAATCTTAAATCAACCAATTTAATCTACAAATAAAAACCGTCCTTGGGGCTGAATTTACCTACAGAGCGCGCCGACTGCGCCGAGTACCTACATGCCTTATTATTATTATTAGGTGCCTACCTAAATCCCGCGCACGCGCTCGCGATCGTAGTTTCACAATTGTGCAACAGGAACTGCTTACGTGCTTTGTAAGGTTTATTTATCTCCGCCTATCATTTTATTCATCAGCTGATAGGTAACTAACGACGCCAACGTGATCTTTTTTTGGCGCAGTTGTATCTACTTCCTACTATTATTATTTATCGTAATAGCCCAGTGGTTAAGGCTTTCTCCTCTCATGCATGAGGTTGCGGGCTCGCAACTGAGCAAGTACCATTGTGTTATTTTTTAAATTCATAATGATGTAAGTACTTTTTAAATTTATCTAGGACATCATTGAAATCCCGTGTTTCGGTAATCACTTAATTAAAGCCTTTGGTTCGAATTGATTTGTAGCTCTCGGACGGTCGTTAGGTACCACACGGGTCGGTACGGGTCAACGACCTTACAGCCCTGCCGTATGGTCGTTGGTACGGGTAGTCAAAAGCCAGAAAGTCAGACAATTAGTCTAACAAATGGGTATCGTGTTATCAAGTAATTGGGTTGTTGAGGTCTGATACGCAGTCGCCCTACGTGATTCACTGGCACTCCATGTAGTGAGCTGCATACAGTTAAACTGAAAGCCGACTCTAACATAGTTGGGAACAGGCTCGGCAGATTGGCCACGGCATTGTAATGATGCTTAAAAATGAGTTATTATTTAGCGAAATTTAAAACAATGTAGGTACATTGTGATTTTCAAACTCGAACTACATCTAAGGTAAAATTATTTGCTATAAGTTGCTGTAGCTACAACAACTTGTACAGATCGCACGTTGGTTGAACCTTCGATGCGCAGTAACAGATTTTTGAGTCTTAATCGAAATGCGGTATGACGAGCATCGCGGGGGCTCCCCGTAACCATAGCAACGACCTTCAATTAGCTGATTTCCAGTTCTGATCATTGGCCTTTTCCTTTGTCATCCACCAGCACCCTAATTCCGTAACACACTATCAATCACAATCGGAACCTTTTTGATGGATATTGCTAGTCCACTGCTTCATAATAATCGAACAAATTGTCTGCTCAACAACGTAAATAACTAGAGATGGGCAGACAATGATTTTGGCTGACTAGCCGACTAGTCGGCTGTAAAATGGACGACTAATCGGCCGACTAGTCGGCCAAGCCGATCATTGCTTTTGGTTGATTTCGGGTGACATCGGTAATGTTCGTGACTACGCTTTCGGCTCGTAGGTCCGCGGCGCCCGGCGGCGACCAGGCGGAATTGTCAGGACAAGTTTTTATTTGCTTTGCATTTATTATATCATTGTTTAAGTGCGAGCCGGCGTTTCCTCCTATCCTATTCTAGATTGCACTGAAAGTACCTAAACTGTAAAACTAATTCTATAATAAAAATAATTAAGTACAGAAAAGATTTCAATTTCATTTCAATCACCGTCTTTTAAATTTTTAAGCATATTAATACGAGTAAAAAACGGGCTGACAAGTCGGCGGTTTCAGCCGACTAATCGGTGACTAGTCGGTACATAAAATAATGCAATGAATATTGTTGAACTATCAAAATGAAAATCATCTCTACTGTTAGTGTGTACGCAAATTTTCATTGTTTGTTGATTTTCGAATTGTACAATTATTTATTTTAACCTCATTTCTATGCAGACATATTTCAAACACTACACGACCAAAGCTCGAAACACCGCAACTGCATAAAAGAAAGTCATTACTGATTCCCTCAATTCACCCCTTTCAACTTTTAAACACCGAACACGCACATCATACCCGGCAAAACCCACAAAATTTTGTCGATAAACTGACGCCAAAATATCCTTTATTTACTTATACTATTTATGCAAACACATGTGTACAGACACGAAGAAAGAAACATAAAAATACGTAACATGTGCTTAAACTATACCTACTGTGAAATTATGATTCGGGAAATACAGGCGTGAAGTTTTTTTCTTTTTTGCCCCACACTACGAATTTCTCCTGTAATGTGGGTAACACAAAACAGCCAGCCCCGGAACAGCTACTTGTAGTACATACAAATATGTGTTCCGTGCGGGAATCGGACCCGCGACATGCTACTACACAGCTGCATTTTCCGAAGGGTCTTTTTGTTGGGCATCTCGCAGTTGGCCTTGAGAGGCCGTGACTGCTCAACCGGGCTTTTTCCGAAGGGTCGGGCAAACGTGCACCTATATAGTACACCCGCCCATTTCGCCAGTTATATTTAAGTCTCATGTAAAAGGGGGGGGAGCCTATTTCCATCAGCCTAGCACAAAGCCGGACTCCGGGCTGCTAATGTGGTATTCCAGATGGAAAAACCCTAAAACACTGTGTCCGATCTAGGAATCGAACCCAGGATCTCAAGCTCAGCTACTGTTGAGCACTTTGCGCTACTGCGCTTGTGATCAACGAAGCAGTCCTCCCGTATAGGTTCTTCTATAGACTGGTAATCCTATTAAATAATATCCTACTTTAGTATTTATTTATTCACAAAGTCCACAGCTCTTTAATAGTTTCACATAAGATAAATAAACTAATCTTACAGCCATTTACGGATTTACAATTTAATAACTACACTTCTATATGCATTAGAAACAAATAGGATGTCATGCTGCCTTCTAAGCATATCTAAGTGTGCAGTGTGGGTGGGTGTGTAGAAGTGTGTGTGAGGAGTTGTAATGGTGATAGATTGTGAAGATCTTTGGATGTTTGTTACTCAATAACGCAACAACGTCTGAACGGATTCGGATGAAATTTAACACACAGATAGATTATAACCTGGATTAACACATAGGATACTTTTTATCCCGGTAATAGTTCCTGTGGGATATTTTTCGACCTCCACGCGGGCAAAGCTGGCAAAAACTAGTACCATTATAAATTCGTCCCACGACAAAATGTTCACATGAACATAAGCCTGTTAAAGAACAAAACACCCAAACGAATTGGTATGCTTACGAAACAACTACCACTTCAGAACCAAAAAAACACCATAAACTTGCTTATCATTCCAGCCAGACTGAAAATTGTACCATAAAACTACCCACGTATAGACTGCAGACTGAATTCCATGTCTGCCATAGCGTACTCGTAATATAAAGTGGTTTGCATGTCCCCTTTTTATACAATTGGGGCTAGACAGGACGTTATGACTCAGAAAAAAGGGGCTCAAATGGCTTTGCTAAAATTCAGTGAAAGGTTTCAGATTGAATGTGGAGATAATTAATTAGAACTGTGAACGATTGTAAGCGCTGAGGCTCGACTTTGATAACTAGTGAATTCTGATGGTCACATTACAAAACACGGTTTTTCTTTCGGTATGGTTTAAATTAAACCATCGAGCCTGGTTTTGAATTTAGAACCCAATATGTGTGAGATGCAGTTCATTTTTCAAAACTGACAACTAAGTACGGTAACAATGACAACTAACTACGCTAAGTTGTCATTGTATTTTACCCAAATCGAAATGCAAACTGGCTCAAAGGTTTAGGGCAGAACTAAAGTTAAGTCGCGTTTTGTAATAAGGCGGGTACTGTTTTATAAGCCGTCCTCAGCGTAGGAAAATACTAGGCAGGTGATGATGTTGACTGTTCCAAAGGCTTATACATAATCAACCTTTAAGGGGAACCTAGTCGCGGGCTCGGACTCACTGTTGGGCCTGGCTAAAAATCACGCTGTCTCACCAGGCTTCGTGTCCGACAGAGATAGTAGCAGTGATGAGCAGTTAGACGCTAGTCTACACGCACAACGTTATTGAGTGAGATGCAGGATCGTTTATAGTAAAAAAGTCGCGAAAAAAGTCCTTTGGAAGATCGGGTTTTATGAAATAGCTAATGCATAAATCAATGACCAATAAAGTTTATTGAACTTTTCGATAATTAAACTTTGTCGGTACCGACTTGGTTTTGGAGATTTTAGACATCTTTTATTACTTAATCACGCCTAAAGTTAAGTAAAATTAGCAAAAATAACGAATATTTGTTGGCTCCTAACTTTTAATGGGTTTTTATTTTAGTATTCTGTTTCCGTACAGACAATATTAATAATGAGACAAAACGATATCATATTTTACTTTGGATGTGCCAGGTCAGACAGTGGAGTAAAACACTACCGAAGTTTGTATGCAAAAAATGTTGACTAGGTTCATCTTAATGTTCCCATTCCTGGGACACAGGCCTCTTCTCTGTGAGAGCGAGTGGGCTTATAATCTACCACGCGGGCCCAGTGCGGTTTGGTAGATGTCACGTCATGTCTTCGCATTATTATTTCTAAGATATCCCGGTTTCCACACGACGTTTTCCTTCACCGTTTTGAGAGCAGTGGTGCGGAAGTTATTTACACAAAAAACCCCCGACCCAAACAAAGACCACTAAAAAAAGTAAAAAAAAAAAATTATTGGCCTTTTAAGTTGTAGGTAATATTTTGATCAAAGCATTGTCACGTCTGGGGACGGCTAATTCATTATTACTGGATATCGTCTGCTTGGCGTTTTCATTAACCGTCCCCCGACATGACAATGCTATAGGTGAAGCTCCAGGATCAGCACCCTAATTGTGTAACATACGATTAATCATAATCTGTTTCATTTTGACAGTTCAACAATATTCATTGCGTTATTAACGTTGTTGAGCAGACACATTTTCCGAACATATGAAGCAATGGTTTAGCACTCTGTTTCAAAACGAAACAGATTATGATAAATCGTGAGTTACGCAATTAGGGTGCTGTTCAAGGTTCAACCTACGAACTACAACTCTTGAGTCCCGCCCGTCACCAAGGGCCACCACTGCTCTATATATTTTTTGCTAAGATTTCACTTTATTATAAAAGCCAAGATACGAAGCAAAGACCGTAAAATGTATTCAGACTACAACATAAAACTTTCCTTTATTTAATTAACTTCTATGGTGTATAATGCAATAGCTTTTTCATTCAAGTAATCCATCTAGGTTTAATAATAAAGAAATGTATCGGATCGCAAACTATGAGGACGGACAACTAAGTAGAAATTAATAGAAACTTGATCTAGACATTCTGTATGCCATCAATATCTCTACGACATTTATCTATTGGATACATATTTGAAGTGTCTGTCTGAGAATTTCCAATAGTCTTGAGGCTTTAAAGAATTCGATTTGTTAACTGACCCAGTATTTTGCAAATTGGAGCCTTCATTCTTTGAGGAAACGATTATGAGACAATCTTGGACCACGCCTTTGATGGCATGTTTATCTGATTCAACATTATCAAACCGTATTCGCTATAGTGTATCTTGCATCTTATCTATGTAATTTATAATTTTATAATTATTATTTTTTCAAAAAAGTGTGGTACAGTCTGTTACAATAAAATAATTTTTAAAATTTAGGGTTAAGTCGAATAGAAATAAAGTAACGTAATTGAATAAGTTGTCGTAGCTAGGTTACATGGTAACCTGTATTAAGGTTCGCCAGCCCAGGTTCCCACAGGGGTACAAACATTTTAATAGACTGCTTAGAACAATGTCAAAAAGATCTGTGACAAAGTCTATCTACAACTAGCCCAGCAATGTTTTCATTCGTTAAACAGCTATCTGTAATATCTTGGATGTAGCCCTGCAACCTTCTTATGTGTCGATGGCAAAAATAACACAAAAAAATAATGAAGTAAAGTTTTTTAAAGTTTGGCCCCAAATTCAGAAACGTGAATCCCGTTCGCTAAGGCAGCCGCTAGGTCCTCACGTGTATAAGTAACAGCCATGCGGTGCAAGATTGAAGGTGAGCCATTGTCTGTGAAGCCGTCCATGAACCCCCACTTGTGGAGGTTGACCTTGCTGCCCTGAAATATTTTGTGAATTTTGATGTCTAAAATTGAAAAAAAAAACAACCGATCCTTACATACTCCTTTGGTTCGTTTACGTTCATACATTTGGTCATACACGCATGCCGATTGCGAACACTACGCACCTGACCTTTTCCAAGAACATCACCAATCAGGTCACTGTGTGTCCTATGAGAAGGCGTGAGTTTATGTATACGTTTCTAGAGATCATTTCAAACTGTTCGTACTAATATAAATAGAAAATGGTCAAAGCAACAGGATTTCCACTAGATAAAGTAAGCACAGATATAGACAAACTAACGGCCAAACACCAACTCTTGAACTAACCAGCAAACTAACAGCACGAAGATAAATCTTATCTAAAACCAACGTTAAGATTATCTGAATGTGATGAGAAATAGGTCAGTCGGTTAGATGACACAATGTTTGGTGTATCTTTAGACTGTCGTTGAGACGATTATGCAATTATGTCACAGAATTGGACAGAAGGTCGGTTTCATACAACAAGCGAAAACGCACACACACTTCACTTACAGCGAGTGCAAATGCACTCACAACTGGAGTTTGACTAAGTCCATCAACGAAGATACGGGCCCGTTCGAAAGTAGTTGATCCGTCAAAACAAGTACCAAAATATTTTTTCAAAGACGCTTCGGGAGTAGGGCCAGCATTCAAATGGTGTTGTAATCTCTTTCATTCTTAGTTTGGACCCTGGACTAATCTTATGTCCGTAAGTGATACGGAGTGGAAATAGCCCGCAACTTCAACGGAACAACGTACTTGGTGCTTAGGAAGTTGGCCTCCTAGGGGGACTCTCTTAGCACAAAATCCGTAGTTTCGGCCCAAGTTAAGCGTTTCATACTCCGTGTCACCTTCGGACTAGTTCGGGATCTGAATTACTTCCGAAGTATCGAAACATATCTTCGTTCCTTCGTTCGGGCGTACCTTCGTTGACGGACTTAGAGAGTTGGCCCTCTGGCCAGTCGTTAGAGATTGCCACACTTCACTTCGCGTTTCACTCATGTATGGAGCCCACCTTCTGTGCTTTACTATTATTTGTCCATGCCTTCGTAACTGTGTTTACATTGGACAATGTTAATTGATTCTGCAGAAGTGTGGGATTAGGTGCTCGAATAGAGTTTACGTCATTCGTTATGTAGTTGTCATTATTGATCTAGAGATTGGCGATGATGTCAAATTCTAGATGTACTCGAGTAATTGAACATTACATTTAAATATTACAAGTAAATACTAGAATGGTGTTAGGTAAAGTTTTTGTCACCACTCCTCATTGAGATAAAAAATAATAAGGTTGGAATTTACCTTAAAAAAAATAATGATTTGAGAAATATATGTCTTCTCTAAAGGACTTTTAAATATAACCCTAATAGCTGAATAGTTGACCATGACATCTATTGTACGGTCACATAGCACAGCAGCAGCTATGTACACAGTAAACAAACCTATTCAAGATCAAACGCAATCCAGTTAACGTTACTGTGAAGACCATTGAATACAATACTAACGATATTTGATCTAGAAAATTCGTCAGCAGTCAGTTCTTCATTACTTACATCTGTGTTAATAGAGACTAGTTAGTGTCCTTATCTTATGAATTAACTTTAAAATCCAACTCCATCTACCGAAGGTCCATTCTCGACATCTTCATCTGCCTAGCCTTTTCCCAACTTTGTTAGGGTTGGCTTCCAGTCTAACCGGGTGCAGCTGAATACCAGTATTTTACATGTTGCGACTACCTACCCCATGGTAAGACTGGTGATCAGACTTTTGGGCTTCTGACAACCCGTAACGACTGTCAAAGATCTCTGAATGACAGTCAGGACCAATGGAATAACGTGCTTTCTGAGGCTCGGACGGGTCTTGGTATGCAAAGATGCTAACTCATCTACGGACCCATGCGGCTGTCATTCCTTAGCCATAAGCCATCAGTCATCAATTGTTTTCCTTTTAAAAACAAAACAATTCTTCATCCATATACAAACTAACTGAATTATACACTCAAGAAAACGTTATTGTTATCGCAAAAATATCTTTATTGCTTCTACAATATTATGAATGTTCAGTCAACTCGCGGTGTTGCGGTGATACGGAACACAGAAATGGTGAGTTATTTTGAAATTGTTTCTGTGAATATAAAATGCGCCCACGCCGGATTTGTGTGTGAAGGAAAACTTGCTATGACGCCACACTGTGTCGAGCTGTTATGTGCCATAGTTTTAACCATCCAGACGAGTATAAAATCTTTGATTAAGTAGTTGAACGGTTTCATAAAGATAGTTTTCTAAATTAGAACCGCCAAGAAACGTGGAGAAGTAATAAAAGAAATGGAAGAGCAACCATATTTATTCAAACTATATACATATAATCATAGAAATGAGGACGAAAATATTGATCCATTTATTTATACTACCATGACAGTGTATATTTCTGAGATGACCCTTGTAGCTATCGCATAAAATGAAAATACTCTTTGCATTATCCTTATTTTTCAACGAATGTAGAAGTCCACTGTAGGCTTCAGTTAAAATTGTTTCGTTTCCAGCCATTTTCTTTTCGATTAACTCCGTTGTCAAATACAGGGTATCGGTTTAATATCTTTGACCGTTTTACGATTGCTGCAGTCCATTATTCGCTATAATATGGCTTCTGAGATATCTTTTATACCTATAACCTTAGCGCTAACACAATTATTCGTAGAGATTTTTTCTTTTTCTGTTGTATTGCCAGCTTCTCTGTTAATTAAAATGCTCATTACCAAGTGGGCCAGTTTCATCATTAATTATATAACAAGTTTTTAGTTCATCGATAAGAGAATACGAAGAAACCAGATCTTTAAGATAATTCTGTATGCCAGTCACCTTGTTTACATTTGGCTTATCGTTTTATATCTTCATCATTGTATCTTCAGAAGTGCTTGTATGCCTACTCTTTTATTTCTTAGTTTGTCAATGGCAAAAAAAAATATCAGATTTTTTATTTGGCCCTAAATTCAACAACACATTCTCTGTAGTACACAGTTATTTTACCACTGATTGTGCATCACTGTCAAAATTAAAGTAATCTTTATTTTAGATACGATAAGGTTTCTGTTGCAAAGGTGGTAATGGACTGAAGATCTTCTAGCTGGTCCTGGAAACCATAGATGGAAATTAAAAGTGGTACCCGACAGACATGGCCTAAGTACAATCTCCAAGGAGACCCCTAACTGCGCAACAAACATTTTAATCATACAAGAGTCGTATGAACTATCCTATTGTACGTTTGTACCAGCCCACTATAGTCCAGCATAATACGTCCAGCCTGCATTGTGGCGACATGGCCTTCCTAACTACCTACTATTTTGCATGGCATACGACGTTGAGTTCACTATACCAAATGAACCCATTTCCTTTCACGGAGGGTTTTCAACTTGTATGTTTTCAGCATTTCAGTTACGCTGAATCATTACGATTTCCCTTATAGCCATTTGCAGTTGTAATTTCATTTTTGTTGTAACTTGAGTAACCTCGTATCTTTGTATATGTAATATAGATTATTGTTTGTATACGTATTGTATAGCAGGCGGCGTTGCTTCCGTTGGTGAAAATCAATACATTAGGAAATAAATTCGTGTATTTGGGTTCCAATATCTTTGGTATTTTGATGGGATGGTTCAAGAAAGTGTCTTGTTTGTGAAGATGTCTAACAGGCTTAGCATGAGCACCGATTTGTCGACGGAAGAATAGACATGACTAATAACTAAATGATATACAATAGGAGAAGATAGCTATGTTTTTCTATTAATTTACGTTACGTTTACGTTTGCGTATTACGATTTAAAAAAATATATCACAGTTATGCGTTCTAAACGAATCATGATTTTGTAGATAATCGTGTATACTTTGTGGCCGTCGAGTAGCAAGTTTGTTGTCACTGTGCTTTTGACAGTTTGGGAAGAAATATTCTTCTGAAATAGTCTACATTTATAAGGACCTAGACAAAGATCGTTAGAAACGAAAGACAAAATGACAGATTGTAGAAGGATATCTACGGTGGGATGTCAAAAATGGAGAAACGAAATGTCACTTTGTATGAAAAAGCACTGTCTATTCTTTGTAGAAATAGAAAACGTCATGCTAAGCCTGCTGGTGGTATACATATACAACGCTATGTTTTTCGGTACGTGGTTTCTAATGAAGGACTCCGATAGATAGCCGGCCACTACCACTTCAGCTAACTCTGTAAGCTGTTTCGGGAAATCTAGTCACTTCTAACATCTCTACCTTGATGACTATGAAAAAAACTAAATGAAATATCAAATAATAATATCTCATAACCTATATCTACATTCCATTAAACTGGGTTTTGTGACCTTTGCAAAGTTATAAGCTCATTTATTTATTATTCTTGGGTGAAATTTAAATAATACAAAAAATACTAGTTTATGTTGATAAAACTATCAATTTAGTTGTACCTTCACTAGCTAGTCTATCCATTAATGGATACTTAACATTTCTTTAACCAGCTTTTCCATAAAGCAGGATGATTTAAAAGTGATTCCTGACTTCCATAGCCTTTTTTATTCAGACTATCGTGGCAGGAAAGTTAACCTGCATATTTTATACATAAGGCTAGCCGTACATTAGATATTTTTTTTTGTCGTATTACCTCGGTAAACTGTTATATAACTGCGTGCATACTGGCTGCGTTTTTGTCCAAGAAAATTATGAATGTTCATAGAGGCAGCTCCCGTATTTTTATGAACGTTTGCATTCAAATTTCAGCCCCAGTCAGTCAAATATACCTCTAATTTCCATCGATTCCCTATTTGAGATTGATTGTCGCTGAGATTGCGACTAGATTTCGAACTTTTTTAATTACTGGCCTTCAAGCACACAATGTCCATGGTATATATACAGGAAAAGTTTTTATTCAGTGCGCAAACTGTAACCATCAATTCAGCTTATCATTCTAGGCCCCCAGCGCAGAAATTTTTCGTCGGTTATAAAAAAAAAATCAGCTGTTTCATACATTTTGACCGCGTAGGTATTGCACTTTTTTATGAAACAGCTGATTTTTTTTTGTATAACCGACCAAAAATTTCTGCGCTGGGGGTCTAGAATGATTATGCTGCATTGATGGTTACAGATTGCATACTGAATAAAAACTTTTCTTGTATAAGTATATGAAAACACAAATAACCCGGAAAAGTCGGGTTAATTTCGATCTTCAGAACAAAAATCGGAACTATACGCGCATGGATGCATTGGTGCGAGCTATCACAGTTAGGTACATGAAGCATCGGGATTTCTCGTGCGTTGTCGTCCATATTCGTACGAAAACGCATCCAATGTGCGGCCGCCCGAATCCTATATGTAGTACTTGCGGTGAAAGCGATCAATAAACTCGGTAACTCGATATTCTCCGGGTTTTCCTTTTAGTAAGGTAAACATTGCGTCACGAGACGCTCAGATGGGTATACGTTATTTATAGTGTTGGTTTGGCAATGCACTTGCGAATAACGAGTGTTGTTTTATCGATATTGATGATAAATTATATTTATTTCTGTAAGTAAATTGGTTAAAAAAAAAAACAAACCGACTTCCGGAAAAAGACTACAAAGTGAAAAATAACTTTCATTTCGGAAGTCGGTGACTTTGGATATGTAGGTATTTAATTTTATTGCCACCGCCTTCGGAAATTAAAATAATTTTTCGCTTTGTAGTGTTTTTGCGGAAGTCGGTTTGTTTTTTTTTAGTTTTTTTTTACACTTTTTAGTTATAGTAACCCCCCCCCACACCAACTCGAAATTTCATCACCCTTGTTCAAATTGTATAAAACAATGCATATTTATGCGATAGCAGCAATCGCGGTTGATTTGCTGTAATTTTTTGAAGAGTTCCGTTGTCTGTCTCTGAAACGCATCATCAGATCTATATGAAATTTAAATGGGAACATTTCGGATTAAGACCCTTTCGGACCAAAAAATAATTTTGCAAATCCGTCTTTAAATGACGGAGTTATGCCCGAAAATACATAACAAAAAATATATATATAAACATGTCGAATTTCTAACCTCCTTCTTTTGAAGTCTGTTAAAAATAGCGCCTGTCGCTTGACGCGGGGACTCATTATCGAGCAGCCGCAAAAAGCCAGCGAAGGAAATGTGCTTTCCGCACTGTGTCCGTGTGATAGGTTATTATATCCCACTCCCTCTTAAAAGTGAGGCCTGTTTCCCATCAGTGGGAACATTATTGGCTGCTTGTGCTATGCTCATGAGGTTACCCGAATCTGGTATAGTTTACTGATAACGAAAACACAAAGTAATAAATAATAATGTTATCAGTAATACATTTCTAAACAAACTCACGAACTTAAGGGAAATCTAGTCGCGGGCTCGAACTCACTGGTGGGCCTGACTAAAAAGCACGCTGTCTCACGAGGCATCGTGTCCGACAGAGGTAGTACCAGTGATAAGCAGTTAGACGCTACTCTACACGATCAACGTTATTGAGTGAGATGCAGGATCAGTAATAGTAAAACAGGCGCGTAAAAACTTAATGAAAGTCATTCGAAAGATAGGGTTTTATGAAAAAAAACCACTACATAAATCAATTACCAATAAAGTTTATAAAAAATTAAACTAACTAACTAAACAAGTAAATACAAAAACAAAAGGACACTAACTTAAGCGTCGAAGTATTCGTCCGCATCGCTGTCATCAGGTTTATTATTCAATTTTTTTATTATTATTATTCAATTATTATTCAATTCAATAAAAGCTCAATGATCGAACAATTCAATAAAGTTTATTGAATTTTTCTATAATTGAGCTTTGTCGGTACCGACTTGGTTTTGGATATTTTACACTTTTTTTATTACTTAAACACGCCCAAAGTTAGGTTAATGAGCAAGAAAAACGAATCTTTGTTGGCTCCTAACTTTTTAATGGCTTTTTATTTTATTATTCTGTTTCCGTACAGATATCATTAATAATGAGACAAAGCCATACTATGTTTAATTTTTGATGTACATTGTCAAACAGTGCAGTAATACACTCCCGAAGTTTGTATAGAAAAAATGTCGACTAGATTCACCTTAAATTGTTTAATTAAAACGTTCGTACGTAGTTACTATTTTATTAAAATTTTATCTTAACGCGATATAACCGATTTCCGTTACAAGCGGATATCATTAGTAGTTTTTATACTTACTTACCTACATGCGCATGATCTCAAGATTGTGATTACAAGCATGAGAAAAACGTTAAAATAATGTCCGTAACGCTGATTAATTATAACCTTACATCCTCAAAAGTTAATTATTCTGCCTAGCCCTTTCCCATACATATTCAGCCTATAACGTTCCCACTGCTGGGACAAAGGCCTCCTCTTCGTGAGAGGGAGTGGGCCGTAATTTCCAAAAAAAGTGTTTTCTTAGAAGTCAGTTGTTTTTTGGTCAATCGATAAGTGCTGATCCTGTACTCTATTTGGACGTCAGTGTTTTTGACTGAGTTTTCGCCTTTACTTAAGTGGCATAACTGGCCTTCTAAACGATGTAAAGTAAGGTAGGCTTGTTCTTGAACTTAGGACCTTAGGTAACAATTCGTAGGTATGACTTATATAATATGTTCTCGTAAAAACCGTTTATTGTTTATTCGATTCCTGATAACCACGCACGCTTAACTTTTTGTTATGTTTAACTTAACGATAACCTTTATCTAACTGGCGGATTTCAGTTATAACTAGGTAATAAAACTGACTAATTGGCTAGATATAAGTTATTGTGTTTTCTTGTCCCTTTATCTCTAGTGCTAATCGTCGTGTATGTAGGTAAATATGTCATCATTTATTCAACACTAGCTTTTGCCAGTGACTTCGCCCGCGTGGGCATCAAAAATTATCCCACAGGACCGTACTATCAGGATAAAAAGTATCCTATGTGTTAATCCAGGTTACAAACTATCTGTGTGCCAAATTTAATTCAAATCCGTTAAGCCGTTTTTACGCGATTGAGTAACAAACATCTAAACATACAAACGAGGTTATTTACAATTGAAAATTAGTATGCATGATATAGTCAGAAAGGGAGTGAATGTTGAGATGACATGACAATTATATTGGCTTAAGGAGAACCTAGGCGCGGGCTCGAACTCACTGGTGGGCCTGGCTTAATAATCACGCTGTCTCACCAGGGTTCGTGTCCGACAGAGATAGTATCAGTGATGAGCAGTTAGACGCTTGTCTACACGCACAACGTTACTGAGTGAGATGCAGGATCATTTATAGTAAAAAACTCGACAAAAAATTAAGAAAAGTCCCTTGGAAGATCGTGTTTTATGAAAAAGTCAATGCATAAATCGATGACCAATAAAGTTTATTGAACTTTGTCGGTACCGACTTAGTTTTGGAGATTTTACACTTATTTTATTACTTAAAGACGCCCAAAGTTAAGTAAAATTAGCAAGAAAAACGAATCTTTGTTGGCTCCTAACTTTTTAATGGGCTTTTATTTTAGTATTCTGTTTACGTACCGACAATATTAATAATGAGACAAAACGATGTCATATTTTACTTTGGATGTGCCATGTCAGACAGTGGAGTAAAACTATCCCGAAATTTGTATGCAAAAAATGTGGACTAGGTTCACCTTAAGTATGGAAGAAGAAAACGTGCAAATTTTTACGTCGCCTTCAAACGAATACATAAGGGCACGAGGAAGATAATTCAAAGCTAGTTTTGCCCGCGGCCTGGACCGCGTTGTTGTCGGAAAATATCACACGGGAACTACTGGGATAAAAAGTACCTTATGTGTTAAATCCAGGATATAAACAGACTATCTTTGTGCCAAACTTCAGCCAAATGTGTTCAGCCGTTTTTGCGGCAACCTGTTTGTTTGGATCCAGACAAAGGGACCAAAATACTTCGTTACTATTTATTATACCCATGTAGATTGTTAAGTTAATGAAACCCACTGACACAAATAAACACAGAACCCATCATAAAAATAGCTCCACCCAATTTCCACCTACCTTTCAAAATGCCAAGCTAATGCTAAATAGAGTTATTACACCTTTCAGAGTTCATTAAGTGCCTGCTTCGCATGTGCCTTTAATTAATTACTTTTTTCTGCTGACGTCACCTTTTTACGTCACGCCACGGTTATGGCTTGAATAAAACAGTTTTTTTGCTCAAAGTAACGGTAATAGTATCGTTGTTTGCATTGTAGGTTAATATTTATGCGTACAATTAAAGAAAAGTTGATTAAATGGGCGTTCATTTGTATGAGGAGCTTGTGGCTAAGTAAAAACTGCCGCACGGATCGATAGACGCATGGGTCAACTCACCATCTTTACTTACCGAGAACCCTCTCTACCTCCAAAGATGTTGGTCCTGGCTATCATTTGTGGATCTTTGAAACTCGTCACAGGTCGTTAGAAGCCCGAAAGTCTGACAACCAGTCTTACCAAGGGGTATCGTATTACCCAGTTACTGGGTTGTGGTAATCAAATAGGCAGTCGCTCCATGTAAAATACTGGTATTCAGCCGCATCCGGTTTGACTGGAAGCCGACCCCAAGATACTTATTTAGGAAAAGACTAGGCAGATGACATTTGTATTTAAATGGCGGAGTTCGTTGGTAGACAGTCTTTGTTAATTACAATGCGGGCGGAGACGGTATAGCCGCAAAGCTACTAAAAGTTGGCGAGGCTCCGGGTTTAAACAAGGTTTTCGTTTTAAGTCTATCGGTTGTCGCTAGATAGGGGGTTAGCTAGGATAAAGAACAAAACGACAGTAAAAGTTAGACTAGTCGAAATGTGGGAGCACAAACGTAAATCCACTAAGCAACATCGCAGACGTTTATTTTCCCCCTAGAATGAAATTTTCGGGACATTTTGCGCAGCGCATTCACGATTTTTGAATGACCTACCGGCATCGGCATGTTCTAGAACAAAAAATTCGAAGACGTGACATCTACCAACCCGCACTGGGCCCGCGTGGTGGATTACGGCCCACTCCCTCTCACTGAGAGCCTGTGTCCCAGCATTGGGAACATTATAGGCTGATTATGCTAAACCCAACCATTGCAATAAGATAACATAATTTATTTGCTTTGCTTTCTTATCTCATTGTGATAATGTATGGAGTAAATTAGAATGATTGCCGAAAGATTTAATTTTTTCTTTATTTATTTAGTGTGGGTATTAATCTAAACAGATTATTTTTATTTTATTTTATTTTATTTTATTCATTTTAGGAAAGCTTACAGCTAATACATTTCGATATCAAGTACAATGAGTAAGCGATGGCCAATTACAAGCTTCCACTGACTATTAATCTCAGTAATATTAACAAAAACAGGAAAACAGCGACGAGAAATACGCAAATGAATTATCGTACACTCGAAAAAAAAAGAATATTAAATATAAAAAATAAGGTTATACATCGAAGAAACAATTATTTAAACTCTTCTTCACTTCCTTAACACTACTAGTAAATAAATCTAAGTCGACATCCTGACACACCATATTAAAAGTACGACAAGCTCTTATCACATACGAGTTCTGTCTGTAGATAGTTCTGACTTGAGGCACATGGAGAAGACGTGGTCTTCGAAAAAATGCACTCGGTACGCGTAGCCCGATCTTGCCCATCAACTCAGGGACGTCGGTAGATCCGTTCATTACACTAAATAAGAAAGCAAGATCTGCAATTTTCCTTCGCTCGTATAGAGGCAAAATATGAAATTTTTTACACCGACTTATATAATTCGGGGCATAGGTATTAGAGCGATATTGAGTGTATCTCAAAAATCGCCTTTGTATACCTTCAAGCCGATTAATATATACATTATAATTTGGATTCCAAACCTGAGAGGCATATTCAAGGTGGCTACGGACAAATGAGCAATAAAGAATTTTCATTGTTTTGACATTCCTAAAATCTGAAGAGACCCTAAGAATAAAACCTAAGGCTTTAGAAGCTTTGTTGACTATGTTACTGATATGTGCATCGAACAGAAGCTTAGAGTCAAAAGTAACTCCAAGATCCCTAATGACACTCAATCTGGCCACCAAAGCATTTGAAAGCCTATAGTCAAATATAACAGGGTTTGGCTTACGCGTAAATGTACATACATAGCATTTGGATACATTTAAATCCAACCTATTTCTAGCGCAATAATCGTGGAACCGGTCTAGATCATCCTGTAATAGGCGTGCGTCCTCAACAGTTGCCACTTGACCAAAAATTTTCATATCATCCGCATACAATAATACTTTAGAATTAAGGAAACAAGAGGCGACGTCATTTATAAAAATATTAAATAAGAGAGGTCCCAACAAGGATCCTTGGGGAACTCCCGACGGAATGTAAATCGCTCTCGACGTATACCCATTGAGAACCACCGTCTGGCACCTATTCTCCACGTATGACGAGAACCATCTGAACAAATTACCCCTCACACCAACCAACAAGAGTTTGTGCAAAAGAAGCGCATGATCAATTCGATCAAAACACTTGCTGTAGTCAGTGTATATAACGTCGACCTGAGACCGTCTGGACATGTGCTCTGAAAGATAGTCACTAAATACTACAAGATTGGACGTGGTTGAGCGACCCTTAAGGAACCCATGTTGATTTTCAGAAAAACTAAATTTAAGGGAAGCTGATAGTTGTCTGTGCACAATTTTCTCCATAATTTTAGCGAACACACAAAGTTTGGAAATCGGTCTATAGTTGCCTATACTGTCCTTAGCTCCTTTTTTATGAATCGGTGTTATATACGCCGACTTCCAGATAGTAGGCACTACCCCTAATTCAAATGACCGCTTAAATAATATAGTTAATGGACGGTATAGGCACCTGGCACATTTAGATATAAAAATTGGTGAAATGTTATCAGGGCCCGCGGTTTTATTAAGGTCCACTTGTTTAAGCAACCGAAACACTTCCTCCTCCCGTACATCAATAGAGCTTAAGTCTGATACGCAATCAACAGCCCGACTAACAGGTTCATCTATTACCACAGTGGACAAACCGTCGTCAGTTCGTTCTTGGAAATTAGAAAAAAAATAGTCTCCGAACATATCACAGATTTCCTCCCCATTGCCAGACGAAATTTGACCAAAGTTAAAAACAGACGGGTAACAGTTGGTTTGTTGTTTCGATTTTACATATCGCCAGAAAGCCCTTGGATTTTTAGAAATGGAAAATTCAATATTTGCAATATAATTATCGAACATTTTCTTCTCCAAATCTTTAGCCCGCTGACGTAAAGTCACAAAAGCATGATGATCAGATAGATTACCATACCTTTTAAATTTTGAGTGAAATTTAGCCTTTTCCCTAACTATTTTAATAAGAGGGCTTTTATACCAAGGAGGATACTTGCCCCGAGGTATAATAGTTTTGGTAGGTATATATTTATTGTGAAGCAAGTTAATAGTGTCGTAAAAGAAATTGACAGCTTCTTCGAGAGTCCTACAGTTTAGCTCCAATGACCAGTCTTTAGCCACCATTTCATTAATTATGGCATCATAATCCGCAAGATCATACAATATCTTGACTCTTGGCCGAGAATGCAGCTGATGCAGTTGAACGAAGTCAGCAGTGATACAGAGTGCCTTATGATGTGAGTCCTCCTCCACTAAAGGATCCAGGCAGCAAGTGACAGTAACTTCGTTATTCGATAATACGAGGTCTAGAATCCTGCCATTCACATTAGGATGAGAATTGTACTGTAACAAATTGCAAGCGGTAAGAGTGTCACAAAAGGAGGTCTGGACGGGTCCGTGCAAATTACTAGGGCACAGATAATCACCATCACTCCCCGCTTGCCAGTCAATAGTCGGCTGATTAAAATCACCAAGAATCAAGAACTTATCTGCTGGATTTTTAAGAACAATGTCAGCTAAATTACTTGCGAAGTTGTGTAATTGTACCATCAAAGAGTTGCCAGACTGCTGATTACATATGTAAACTACACAAACATGCATTTTATAGGTTACTTTAGGTTTCGATTGGTTTAAAATTAAGGTGACCCACAGATCCTCTGCGGACGAACACCATTCATTGCGGACGTCAGCAGCAAGTTCCCGACGTATGGCTATTAAGACCCCACCTCCCATAGTTTGTTTAGTGAGAGAGTAATTACGATCACGTCTCCATACAAAATATCTGTCATCAAACAGTTCACTGTCAGATATGCCATCTATAAGCCATGTCTCTGTAAGGCAAATGACATCAAACGAATTAACACAAACATTCCTTAAGAAAATAGATGTTTTTGTCCGTAGCCCACGAACGTTTTGATAGAACAAACTAATAGGTGCCATAACAAGTCAGATATAACACTAGAATAATAATAATAATAACAGTATAACGCGCGGTCATGTTATGTATCAAGTTAAAACAATAGCAGACAAAAGTCGGTGTAAATAACAAGTGTGGTTGGTGTAGGCAAAATATGGCGGTAGTTGTAGTAACTAAAACAGATGTATCAAAACACGCGTAACGACTTGTGTACCTGGTCAAGAAATAGTTAGCTTTGTAGGTGTAATAAACATTTAAAGAAATATTCGAGTGCAAGCAGATCCCGCTCTTATTAGCGCACACGTAAAGTTTAAAATCGCAAAAATCAAGGCTTAATGAATCATATAAATAGGTGACACCGAGCGATAAGCGAACAAAACACAGGAGAGAATAGAATGCATGCAAAAAACGATTAACAGCGTTTCTTATATATAACGACTCGTACATCAACAATAGTGTATCAGCAGATCGACCAGCGATGTAGCCTAAAAAAACTTTTTCAAGTCTTGTTCAGTCCGGATGTGGTGCTTCGGTGACGGATGATTTTTACGTATGAAAATTTTGCAGCCTGTTACCCAAACATACTCATATCCTTTTTCCTTTGCCAAAATCTTGGTTTTGTTTAGTAAGGATTTGTTATCCAGCGTCAGGTGGTCGTTGACGTAGATTTTATGTTCACCTTGGAGTCCCAAATCGACCGCGCATAAGGTCTTATGTTTTCTAGCTGCAGCGACAAAATCATTTTTTAGATAACAATTGTGTACCGAGCAAATTATTGTTTTGTTATGACTGTCTTTCCGCATGGGAATTCTTGCTATATAATTAATGCGTTCCTTAGGGATTGGACAGTTGATTATATCCCCTATTTTCTCAATGACGTCAAACAAGTTCTCAGAGTTCGATTCAGGTATACCTTTGATCTCAATGTTATTCATCCTGGACCTCTGCTCACTGTCGCGCCACTGAAGTTCTAGACTCTTACAGCGCTCCTGCAAGGTGGTAACGTCGTCTTTGGTCTTCTTCAAACCATCTATTTCCTGTTCCAATCCAGAAACTTTACTTGCCAGATCTTTCACTGAGCTGTGTACAAATTCAAGAGACTCCTTCATTCCAGTAATGGAGCTAGTGACATCAGAGAATTCCCCTCTCATGGATTTCAGTTCCGCCAACTCCTTGTTGATAAGCTTTAAGTCCTCCATCAACGCCGGTAGTGACTCCATCTGTACCGACAGTCTCTTCAACTCAGATAGCACACTCTCCATATCTGTCGCCGTGGTTGTTGCGGGCCCGACCCTGGGACTCGAAGACAGAGCTTTGCAGGAATTGCACCTCCATGTTAATTTCCGATCACCGAGCTTTCTCCATCCAGCTTCAGTGATACCAGCGCACGGAAAATCAAACTGACCCTGACAGGCAGTACATTTCACACCGTCATTGACTTGACTGTCACACCTCTTGCACTTGAACATTGTATTAGAATTATGAATTAATACTGAGAATAGTTCAAATAAATAAAACAACTTTAAACTGAGAAGCTTTGTCGATACGGAGCGTCGAGCGTATGCGTGCGCACGGTTCGCTGTTTACCGTCAACTGAAACTATGCCACCCTCCATCGTTACAAATCGACCTAACATAAATAAAAATTATCTTACACACTACCTCTGCGATTAATACCTATGTTTACGAGTCTGTGCAGCATCCTGGCTGCTTCCGAAGCCGGAGCAGCAATTGCTGAAAGTTTGATAAAACTGTCACCATGTTTTACTGCTCAGTTTCTTCCTTAAACTTTCTAGTGTTTTATAAAGGACCTGTAATTTCTATTACTATAAAGTATAACGTTTCAAGGCTCATGGGTGGCACTGTTGGGCGTTTCCAAGAGTTCAAGTCACTCGGCTATGACCGATGCTTCTACAATTTTTTTTTTCTCGTCTGCATTTCCGAACAGAGACCGGGGAACACGGCACCTGCTGATTAGGTATACCTACAAAGAAAATAGGGACAGTCGGCTAGCCGTGTCAAAGAACCTATAGATACAAAAGCGGAAAAGTGGGGGACAGACTCGCACACGAAGAGTTCCGTACCACCGAACAATATTTAACACATTTTTTTTTTATACATCATGTAGCCTTTATTCAGTTTGAACAAAACACGCCGAAAAACACGTTTCTTATTTAATTTTTGTTTGTTGATATAGCAGCCAAAGTAGTACACACTCTGTAAATATTTCAAGTGTCTACCCTATTATGATTCAAAAGATACTGTTGCAGACGGACGGACACCGGAGACTTAGTAATGTAAAAGTTAGTAAAACTAGTGAGTCACTTCGTTTAGAAGCATTCCCAAACAAATCGATGATGAAAATGACCTCTAGGGATTTTTTTTTGGCTGGGAAATCATCAAATAACATCTCCCGCTCTGGGTGGAGCGCCAGGGCGTGTCAGACTTTTGCCGTTCTAAAACCACCCCTGATACTTCAGTCGCCTGTGTGCCAGGGGCCACGGTATCTCTTTCGTACAACCCGCTCCCTTGGCAGGCATCGGCCCTTGCGGACCCGACCAGTTGGTGCTGACATCTCTTTGAGGCGCGCGTGGAACACAACGCGCGCTCGTCGACCCGGGCTTGGTCCTTACCGACCGGAGAGCGAGCTACCCATTATTCGCCATCTGGAAGCCCGCGCCTACGGTGGCCGGGAATCAGCCTGGGATTCTCGACGCCCAGGGCGTCTCCTGCGGCGACTAGGGCCGTGAGGGCGCATAATACTGCCTCTCCCTCACGTGCGCCGCCTCCCTCATGACATCTAGGGTTGACTGGTAACAGAAAGTAGTAGATATAGGTAGTAGGAAGCAGAGATAGGACATTAGATGTGATATTTTATGTTCTTTTTTTTAAAAAAAGTTAAGTTTGCGTGTTTAAACACGCAAACTTAACTTTTTTATAGTTTCAATAAATATAAAAGGCTGCCGCGACGCGAAAAATCATGGAAATAGTTTTATCAGAACCCGTCGCACCGTCGCGCGTCGCGTCGGAAAGCCGGAGCAAAACAACATACAGTAGTTTATGTAATAAATGTAAGTTCAGCATAATGTACAGGGGGCCGATTCTACTAATTTGCAACGTTACACGTTAAACTGTGTTTCCACAACAGTTCGGTTTCGATCGCCGTTCGATAGTTACATAAAAAGTCATTCTACTATTTTATAAGCAAAATGGAAACTAAACTTAAAACGAATTGCAACTGAACTGTAGCGGGAACACAGCGGGTAACCCGCGTTACCAACATGCCAAAATAATATTAGGTCTTTACCTATGAAATTGCCGTTTTGCAGTACTGGCCATTTCAAATCAAAATAATTTTTGTTTGGGTAAGAATTCTAATTTCAAATTAATTTTATTTTAAAAACATGGATTTTTTTTTCCAAAAGTAGTCATTTGTTTATTGATTAGTGTTACATTTTCATCGCATTTCAATCTTTTTCGTCATCATGGATACGTTAAAAATTCGAGTAATTATGGAATATGAGTACCGTCGTGGCAGCAACGCGGCACAAGCGGCACGCAACATCAACGACGTTTACGGAGCTAACACTACAAACCAACGCACCACCTGTTATTGGTTTGCTCGCTTCCGTTCTGGAAATTTCGACCTGAAAAATGAACCTCGCGGTCGTCCGAAGACTTTGGTCGACAATGACGAATTAAAGGCGATTGTGGAAGCTGATGATACACAATCTACGGCTGAATTAGCAGCAGCTTTCGACGTTAGCGTCAAAACAATATTGGTCCATTTGCGTCAAATTGGCAAGGTAAAAAAGCTTGACAAATGGGTGCCCCACGAACTCAATGATCGTCAGCGCGAAGTACGCGTCGAGACGTGCCTTGCACTGCTCAACAGACACACAAATGAAGGAATTTTGAACCGCATTGTTACCTGCGATGAAAAATGGATTCTGTTTGATAACCGCAAGCGCTCAGCAAGTTGGTTGGATCCTGGTTCAGCACCTAAACAATGCCCTAAACGAAAACTTACCCCTAGAAAAGTGATGGTCACTGTTTGGTGGTCTAGCGCCGGTGTGATTCATCACAGCTTCTTACCAAACGGGGTGAGCATTACTGCAGATGTGTACTGTGAAGAACTGAACACAATGATGGAGAAGCTGGCACATCTCCAACCAGCATTGGTCAATCGCTCGTCTCCGCTGCTCCTGCACGACAACGCGCGACCTCATACTGCACAGCAGACGGTCTCCAAGTTGCAAGAACTGGGGTTGGAAGCTCTCCGTCATCCGCCCTACTCACCAGACCTTGCGCCTACAGACTACTAGTTTTTCCAGAATTTGGATAACTTCTTGGCGGGAAAAAAATTCAATACCCGAGAGGCAGTACAAAATGCCTTTGAAGAATTTGTTGCCTCCCGTCCAGCTGATTTCTTTAAGAAGGGCATCAATAAACTGCCACTGCGATGGCAAAGATGCATTGATTGCATGGGTGATTACTTCGATTAATACAAATAAAAAATACATGAAAAAAATTCGTTTAAATTTTTTCATACAAAACGGCAATTTCATAGGTAAAGACCTATTATGTTTTATTAATACCAAAAAGAAAAAAGTTGAATCTAAAAATGTTACTAAACACGAATATGTGGCACTAAAAGTATTTTCTATAATTAAAAGACATAATAAATAAAATAAAATAAAATAAAATCTTTTTATTTCAGGCATATTTGACCCATACATATTGTTAGTAGAACGACTTAAAACTATGTTAGTATTTAAAATTTTGCTATTAATTTAAGTATTTGCCGCCCTCTGGGGCCCCGGGCACGCGCACTTGTGCTTGAACCCAGTGCCCCAGAAGGGGGCTGTCCAGCTTGTGGCTGAGCACGTTCAGGATGGCGTTGGCGCTCCCACGCGTGCGGAACATCAGCGACGCGATACGGCGCCGCAGCACAGTGTGAAAGCCGTCTGTGTGCGCGTGCGCAAACATCGCAGACGCACTACAGTAGCGTGGGAGCCCCACCAGCACCCTGAACGCGTTATTATATTGTATTCGGAGAGCGTTGATGGCCCGCTGCGTGTAGTCGACCCACAGATTGCAGGTGTAAAGAGTTTGGCAGAATGCTTTAAAAAGTGTAACCTTTACCTCTAAACTACACCTTGCAAATCTGCGTGCCAACATGTTACAGCGGACCGCCATCGCTCTCCTCTCCCTTTCGATGTCCCCATCGTCTTTTAAATCCTCGGTAACCACATGGCCGAGGTATTTAAACTCTCTCACTCTTCGAAGAGCGACAGCGTTAAGCAGCACAGGTGCCACATCCCCCAGTTTACGACCCCTGGCTTGAAATACCATGAGCTCGCTTTTCTGTACATTGTACAGGAGACCATGTACCCTCGCATACTCCTCACACACGCCTATCAGCTTTCTGAGCGCGGCTATTGATGGGCTGAGCAACACCATGTCGTCTGCATAACTAATACTGTTGATACAGTGACCGTCGATCGAGCATCCCACTCCGACGTCGCTCAGCCCAACAATCAGCCCGTTCACGTACAAGTTGAAGAGAGAAGGAGATGTTAACCCCCCCTGTCTCACTCCACACTCCAACCTGTACTCGTCAGAAAGTTCGCCAAGCCATTTGACCTGGTTAGTTTGGTGGTTTGGTGGTGAATATTTGAAAATATTAATTAACTCACCCGGCACACCTGTATCCTTGAGTTTACGCCAGAGAGTATCATACCTAACCAGGTCAAATGCCCTGGAGAGATCAAGAAAGGCTGCATACACAGGCGTGTTCCTATCTGTGTAATACCTGACGGTCTGCTTGAGAGACATAACCGCACATTCTGTCGAAAGTCCTGGCCTGAAACCGAACTGTGCATCGTTTAAATTTAGGTGTTCTTTAAGCCGTCTCTCAAGCAGGCCATCAAGCACCTTAGATGTCGTTGTAGCTAATGATATCGGGCGGTAGTTGCACTTGTCGGAATTATCTCCAGTCTTGTTTTTAATTATAGGCACTACCACCGTCTTCATCAGTTCATTTGGCAGATAGGAATGCCTAACACATAATGATCATAATTTTATCATTAACTTTGTCCTATAGTAAACGTCACGCTCATGTTCGATTTTGTTAGTAGAATAGGTTTTGACATTGTTTCAATCGATCGTTGGCGTAACTAAAACGTAACCGCAGCTGTGTCGCAGCTGGACCGTTGTTCATTTTAGTAGAATGCGAAAACGCTTAAAAATGGTGATTCGGTTGCGGTTCTATTGCGTTTTTTTAACAAATTTGTTAGTAGAATCGGCCCCCAGATCTCTCAATGGGTTTTTCCTTGAACCGTTCATTATTTTAACGTAAATAATCAATTATGATCTTACAATCGACCATGAAGCTCATGGTATATACATACATCTACATAAGCGTTGCCATCTGTGTAGCATGTTTTTAGTTATCTACACATACAAAAAAAAAACTCATATGCAAACGCAAGCAAAGCAATTTACTGAACAAAAACATAATAAATAAATTATGATCATTATGTGAAAATTACTAATTTGCAATTACAATGATCATCGTAATAATTGTACTTATCAGTTCAATGTCATTCAATAGAAAGAAACTGTTTTATCGACTGGGAAAGTTAATTCAAGATGGCGGACTCAGTTTCGCGCGCTCTTCCCGCAACCCGGTTTTTCTGGCTGTTATAATAATGGGAAAGAGTTTTTATGTTCGTATTGTTTTTAAATCGTTATTGGATCATTTAATATGTCCATTCTGTCTTTCAAAGTCACACTAGAGTGATAAATTACTAATATTTTTTCTCTTTTCATTTGGTAGCACTTAATTTTCTAAACTGTCAATGCTTAGATCCCATTCGATATGCGTTTCTATTTCTGATTTCTCTGAACACTCCTTTATTGTTCTCCGCTAAACTATTTTCCTTGGAAGTGCTTTCATTAAGTCAACTAGCGTCCCATGACTCAGGATCGCAATCAGACTAATCATCATTCTGGCCTTAATTACTAGAAAGAACTCGATTTAGAAATACTTCTCGTCGTGAAACCAATTATCCTAATCTCCGGTCTTGTTTTGACTACAAACGAACTCATAAATCCAATAAACCACAATGTTTTGGAAACGATAATAAACAACGAGTAGTATTTTAAGAAATCGATAGATTTCAGTTCATTCGTCGCGATTATTTCAGTATATCGCATTAAAATCTTTAGTATTGCCCGCTATATTATCCGCACATCTTTCATCGCTTTCTATTTTATGTGAAAACATATAGTTATAAACGCAACGTAAAGCGAGGGGAAGACCACCTTCTATTTTCGGTATCACATTTTCAGTTTCAGCCGATCCCGCGTACGGCGCGCCGGTCGCCATTCTCTGTGTAACATAACAATAAACGCGAATTATTACCGTTTCTGCTTGCTTATTGGTCAGTTTTTTTATATTCCAAGTTTGAAAAATGACGGTTGATTCTACTCCGAAGTCGGTTTCTGGTATCAATATTAAAGTGAGTCCCATTTTTGTCTCTGCTTAAGAATTTGCGCATATCCTTGTTCGGGATATATTTTAAGTACGTCTTGGCTGTCTCAGTGTGATATTCATAGGACGTTAAGTTAGTATGACTAGAATTTGCAATGAACTTCCTTTTGTATGACAGTGCATATTATACCGTTATTTCTCCAAGCATAAATAGGCCCTCACATTTCTTGGTGTCTTCATTTTCTAATTCCTTTGTTTTGAACATGGCTGAGATACTTAGGTTCTTTTTATGCGCATTTAAGGGCCAGGGGGCCGATTCTACTAATTTGCAACGTTACACGTTAAATTGTGTTTCCACAACAGTTCGATTTCGATCGCCGTTCGATAGTTACATAAAAAGTCATTCTACTGTTTTATAAGCAAAATGGAAATTAAACTTAAAACGAATTGCAACTGAACTGTAGCGGGAACACAGCGGGTAACCCGCGTTACCAACATGCCAAAATAATATGTTTTATTAATACCACAAAGAAAAAAGTTGAATCTAAAAATGTTACTAAACACGAATATGTGGCACTAAAAGTATTTTCTATAATTAAAAGACATAATGATCATAATTTTATCATTAACTTTGTCCTATAGTAAACGTCACGCTCATGTTCGATTTTGTTAGTAGAATAGGTTTTGACATTGTTTCAATCGATCGTTGGCGTAACTAAAACGTAACCGCAGCTGTGTCGCAGCTGGACCGTTGTTCATTTTAGTAGAATGCGAAAACGCTTAAAAGTGGTGATTCGGTTGCGGTTCTATTGCGTTTTTTTAACAAATTTGTTAGTAGAATCGGCCCCCTGGTAACTTTAGATATGGTCGTTCTGAGCGATAATAGTTCTTATTGCAATCCAATACGGGTTAAAATCTGTTGTGATAAATTCGAATAATAAATGAGCAAACATTGTCGTAAAAATCCAAATAAAATCGTATAAAATTAGATATTTAATAATAAATAATCCATCAATGGATGCAGTTTGGCATTTGGAATTTTATGGTATATTTTTCATTATAATTGTTATTGAAGGGATAAACTTGTTTTAAAGATAATTAAGAGGTGACTTTGAAGATTTTTTGATGCATTAAAGTATGTTTAATTATGTTTAGAGTTCCATCACTTTATGCAAAAAAGACTAAAAAATATCACATATTTTTTTGGTTTCAAAATTATTTACACTTGTTTAAAAAACCACCTTTTTGAGCGTTTTCATGAACTCCATTTTCTTTATCTAATTTCTCGCTTTAACTGCTTACAACCTTCAGTAAATACGAGACACTGCACCTTGTCAGAACCTTAACACGGATTAGTAATATTTGAACAAGATAACATAATTATGTAGGTCTAAAAGTACATATGAAGTTACAGTTACTATACCAATAAAATATTTTATTCAATTGTTTTATCATCTTCTATTCACATCATAATTTAAAGTCTCTTTTCGTGTCTGCTGTGTGACCATGTTGATCTTTTCAAATACGCAACGGAATTTAATGCGGTTTTCATCATCGTTTGGAGAATTTATTTCGAAGATTAAAATGTTATATAAAACTTACACATAACAAAGAATTCATGATGTTTGTCGAGTCGTAAAAACCGGGCCAAGCAGTGGCAGGTCGATAATTCTTAATCTAGCGATGCTAAAAAATATACCATATTTAGGGGGAACCTAGTCGCGGGCTCGAACTCACTGGTGGGCCTGGCTAAAAATCACGCTGTCTCACCAGGCTTCATATCCGACAGAGATAGTATCAGTGATGAGCAGTTAGACGCTAGTCTACACGCACAACGTTATTGAGTGAGATGCAGGATCATTTATAGTAAAAAAATCATGAAAAAATTAAGAAAAGTCCTTTGGAAGATCGGGTTTTATGAAAAAGCCAATGCATAAATCAGTGACCAATAAAGTTTATTGAACTTTTCGATAATTGAACTGGTTTTGGAGATTTTACACTTCTTTTATTACTTAAACACGCCCAAAGTTAAGTTAAATTACCAAGAAAAACTAATCTTTGTTGACTCCTAACTTTTTAATGGGTTTTTATTTTAGTATTCTGTTTCCGTACAGACAATATTAATAATGAGACAAAACGATATCATATTTTAGTTTGGATGTGCCATGTCCGACAGTGGAGTAAAACACTCCCGAAGTTTGTATGCAAAAAATGTGGACTAGGTTCAACATAGACGTACCACGTATAGTTTTTGAACTGTGAAAGGGTTTCTGCATTGAAAGGGGTTCCTACCCTCTTAGACGTTTCTAATCATGGACTTTTGTAGATCGTCCCATTGTATGGAAGCTCTATTGAGCTTCGAATAGGGGATGAGCTGTCATACGACACGTAACATGGATTTATGACACTAATAGTAACATTCTTAGGGTTCATATCTGTATGAATAAAATGATCGGTTTGAAGATGATTTATAGCCAGACAGGGCGGGTTACGAAATGAAACAGGCGGCTATTGTTCCGAGCTGTCTAATATTCTCATTCAAAGCGGTTTATAAATATCAATATTGATGAACTGATTTTCGAGTTCAGGATGTAATATAATACTGCCATCTCCTAAGCGAACTCTGATTGTGAACTAACGTTTTCTTTTCCATCTTTTCAGAGCTCCCAGAACCGGCTGCTGATCAAAAATGGCCGCGTCGTCAACGATGATGGCATGGAAGACTTGGATGTCTACATTGAAGATGGCATCATCAAGTAAGTACTTGCCACCTTTGTTTTACAGGGTATTAATATTAGAATACATTTCTGTAATCACGTTTTCGTTATTAGCTTTCTTATCGATAGAATCACCTATCCATGACCGAGGAAAAATATCTGCGATTTATCTTGATATCTGCAATGAAAGGAACTAGCAAAGTTTCTTGGCATTTAAACCATGCAATCCTGTCTACTGCATACTTTATTGCAGTAACACGTTTCTACACGTTTTCAGATGACTGGGCGTGTTATATGCTGTTCATTGCCAAAACGTAGATATAATTAGTCGAATTCATCGTTAAAAAAATAATATAATAAAGCTGGAGCTGAAAAGTTTGTTTGAACGCGCTTATCTCTGAAACTCCCAATCGGATTTAAAAAAATATTTTTGCATTGGATAGTCCAATTCTCGGGAAACGTTTTAGGCTATTTAACATTACGCTATGACCGTTCAGAGCCGGGCAAAGAGAGAACAGAAGTCTGAAAGAACGCGAAACGAAAATCAAGTATTGGACGCGACGCGTTTGATAAAAATATTGCTGTTTTTTTAGTATATAGCGTAACTAACGACTTCGATGCGAACGAAGTCACAGGCAGAAGCCAGGCATATGATAAAGACTGGGCATCCGCTATGAATTAAAAATTAGACAGACGTAGTCTAAATACATTAGGAGTTTGAACATGTTAGAATTAACAGGTTGCAGGTACAGCTTACGCATTTCATTGTAACCTATTTCCAAAATTAGCTATTCTATCTTCCGTGGAACACCACTGCGTTTCAAGTCCTCCGACGTTCTCCAATTAGTTATCTTGAACTAAGAGAAAGATTTGTTAAAGCTCGTGTATCCTATAAAACTTGTGAACTAAATCCGAGTGCCAAACGGGATTGCTTGAGTCTCCCATTCCCCCAAGACGGTGCGTATTGATCCAGCGGGCTGCCCCATCTTGGCAGACGGCGACGGAAGTACGCTGTGTATGTACATATATATAGCGTCTTTTCCCGTCTATACAGGATGGAAGCGTTAAGTATCAACAGGCGGTTGCTTTGACAATATTACTAGTATTGGAAAACTATGATTCGATTAGAAATCTAAACTAGGAAGTCTAGACTAAAACAATGAAAACTTTCTTTCATATATTTTGAAGACATGATTTGCTTAAGGATTTTAAGGCCATATTAGCTATCAAGAATAGAGAAAAAATTACAAAATAATCAAATAAGCATAAACGGCCTATAATGTTCCCACTTCTGAGACATGGGCCTCTCCGTAATCCACCAAGCGGGCGCAGTGCTGGTTGGTAGATGTCACATCATGTCTTAAAATGTTTGACATACCGGTTTCCTCACGATGTTTTCCTTCACCGTTCACCTTCACCGTTTTGAGAGCAGTGGTGATGAAATAATTTACTAAAGCGCCTACCTACGACCTATTTACCTATTCGTAAGTCGTGGCCAGTACTCTTATAAAAAGGACTGTTTCCAATAAGGTTTCTATCCTGAATTGTAGTAAATGTAATATACTTACCTCTAAATAACATATAATGGGCGGAACTGCGGGCGATGTCGACCTTTTTTCGGGCGATACTGCAGATTGCCATAGACGGCTTGACGGTTTGGCTTTTTCTGGTTTATCGACCGATGCTCTATTATTAGGTTCAGCGTTAGGTACATACCTTATTTCCCTGCGGGAACATTGTAATGTCTGTGTAGATGTTTTTTTTTTATTGGAATACCTATTTAGTCTTTTAATATACTCTCTTCGAGTTCCAAAAAATAAAAATTGTTACCAGCGTTTGAGGGTATCATAGTACCTACCTAGTCTACATGAAATTGACAAAATGGTAGTGTATCTTCCACGGAAGCCATTAATGGAGAATTGAGTTGAAATAAACCTTAGAAGGCGCTATGAAAACTTCATGGAAATTGTTTCACCAGAATCGGGTCACACCGTCACGTTGCGTCTGTTGGCGGAAGGCTTAATGGCTTTTGCATTGGAAATCTAGAATTTATTAGATTTAGGTTCAGATTTAGAAGCCTTAGGGCGTTACTGAAACACTTATAAGTCTTTATCGGCCGCTGTTAAAATATCATTAGCCAACATTCTTACATCAGCTCCCAAGGCAAACAGACCTCAAAATCACGGCCAATAAAAACTTCTTTAATGGCAATTACTCATGCAAATGTTAAGGGAAACATACGACGTCTATAAGTAAAAGTGGCGTAAGTAATCACGATCAGATAATTTTTCACTTTCGTTACTATACATCGGTATCGAACTTGTTTACGCTACACGCAAACATGTTGTTCTGTGTCGATTAAAAGTTGATTGGATTCTTGAAATTGTGTTTATTTATTGTTTTAGTTTGGTTGTGTAATCATCAATTAAGTATATTTATATGAAAGACCTATTCAATGATACCCCACTTGACATAGTTTGTCTATTTTTCTTTTTAGCAATATGACGTCTGGTTGTCATTACATTTAATCTTCTATATATATAAAAATGAATTGCTGTTCGTTAGTCTCGCTAAAACTCGAGAACGGCTGGACCGATTTGGCTAATTTTGGTTTTGAAATATTTGTGGCAGTCCAGGGAAGGTTTAAAAGGTGAGAAAATATAAAGAAAATCTATAATATAAATAAATATTGACGTTTGTTAGTCTCACAAAAAGTTCAGAAATCTTTTATCGGCGGTACGAAGTTTGCCGGGTCAGCTAGTTTTGATTATAAAAATCAGCACACGCGTTTTGTATATACAGGGTGAAATTAAAAACATGCGACAAACCGAAATGGGAGATTGTACTCATCATTATGAACAACTTTTACTAAGGGACCAAAGATGCAATCGCGAAAAAAAAAAACATCTGTTCCCTACATTTATGTTCGCATGACTCGTCAAAGTGTAGGGAACAGCTGTTTTTTTTTGCGATTGCATCTTTGGTCCCTTAGTAAAAGTTGTTCATAATGATGAGTACAATCTCCCATTTCGGTTTGTCGCATGTTTTCAATTTCAACCTGTATATACCAATGTATAATAGATGTGAGCAAACATACATACATAGGCTAATATGTTCGGGTCGTCTTCCACTCAAACCGAATACCAAGTATTTTACATGGAGCGACTGCCTATCCATGGTGTAACTCTCTGTTATACTTTTTCCCAAGAACTCATTTCATTCTGCTTTCTAATTAAGTACTATAATTTGTCTGCTAGATATAATAGACGCAATAAAGGGCGATTTGTGATTGCGAGTGCATTTTTAAATTAGGGTGCCAGATTTCGATCTGTTCAGAATTCTTGGGATGCCTTGCTCCATTTTGACTAAAGAAGCTTGAGTTTATAAAGTATTGACACAATACAAAACGGGTTAGTACTTACGATAAAGAGTCACCGCTTGAGGGTCGTTATATTCGTTTTTTTTTTTGTATGTATATGATTATATCACAGCATTTTATTACGAAATACGCTCGTGGGATTTTTAAAACGATCGCGGGCGGTCAGTGGTTCAAAAGTTAAACGTATAACGTGCCCACTCGTCTTGACACGGCCCCCACTGAGAACACCGCGACTATTGCTGAAAGGTCTCGTAGCACGTCTGTGTGAGTGTGCCGTTTCGAACATTTGTTCGTAGTTTCTGCACTGTCCCTACTTATATTGTGGTATTGACCCGGAGAACTAAATAAAAACTATTAATACTTCATGCCCGGGGTGTGATGCCAAATGCGATGTCAGGTCGTTAACACGTTCAAGAATCCCGAAAAGCCTTGAACGTAGTATGACAACGATACACGGTCAAGGGCATATGCTCGATAAAGATAATTATCCTTTTTATTATTCACGATAACCTCATTTTATATCGGTAACAGTTTATAAATAGACCCTGTGAGCTTTGTATTTTTGTATTGGGCTAGAATATAAATAGGATCATTAGCAGGTATTTTTGAACCGTGAAGTTTTGGAGTGGTATCTGTTATTGTTATTGCTGATTGATCGGTAATAGTGGCGGCCTGATATTTTCTCCTGGCTTATCTAAACTTGGTCAGGGTTTTCTCACAATGCTTGCTTCCACCAAAGTCAATCCCTGATTAACACGATATAAAACCCCTTACAAATATTTTGTTAAAAGTATTGTGAGGGTTTTCGATTGGCTTCATTCCAGTGACGTGTCCTCCGTAGTCCTCAGCAGTACAAGTAGTGTATTTTTGGCAATTCAAAGGCTGACATTTAACCCCTTATTTCGGTCATCTTATCTTTAAAATGCAGGGGATGACTGAAGTATAATATTTGAGAAAGATGGGGTGACATTCGAGATTGGTGTATGATTACTTTCCCCTTACACTTTCGTTGCAAAGAGGGTAGTTGTGCTGTCAATGCTCATTTTCTCTAGGGGTATCTTTAGAAATAATCTTATCCTCAACTACCCACTTGAAGCCACTTCGCAAGATACTTGCACTCACTCTTGATAACACGATCGTACGTGCATCGACTGTTATGGCCGTTACGCGCGAGCGCAGCTCTTAAGCGATGGGATGATAACCTGTCATTACGCCAATGTTTTTATCTTGTATTGGTTATTTATTTATGCTCTGTGATTGCACGCACTGGCTCAAAGGGAACCGCTTTGAGAATAGCCCACCTTGAGTTTTCCCAGCGTGCGTGTTAGTGGTACTCGATCGACTTACACAATCGAGTTTTATTGCGAATACAAGCTTATGGATGGCCCATTAATATCCTTCGAACGTGCTTCGCTGTTTTCCATCTCCAAGATATATTGGTTTATGGCGGTTTTTATAACTTACATCCTATTTTGGATACCTACCCTTTCATAAGAATAATCAGCATCATGTAGCTGTGACGCATTCAAAGGCCTTCTCCAAGCATCACCACAGCGACCAACCCTGTACTTCCAGCAGATTCCCGCGAGTTTCACCAGGTCGTCAGTTCACCTTGTGCACACTTAACTACGCTGTCATTCTTCCTTTCAAAATGATAAACATAACATAATCAGCCTGTCCCACTGCTGGAACAAAGGCCTCCTTTCGATTCTCCTCCTCCTTTTGTTGCGCCACTTCTTCTTCCCAGCTAAAGCACTAGGAAGTGGTGAAGGGTGGGCGTTTTTGGGGACTGTCTTATGTAATTTTGACGTTCAAAAAGTGTTGACTCTCAGCCTAGTTTGAATAAATGACTTTTGTTTTTAATGAGAGGGAGTGGGCCGTAATTCACCACGCTGGCCCATTGTGAGTTGGAAGATGTCACATGTCTTCGAATTTTTGGTTCCAGGACGGTTTTATCACTATGTTTTCCTTCACCGTTTATCTTACACAAAGCAGAGCGGTTCTCTGGGTTCGAAACTTCGAACTTACGACCTGCAACTAATTCTACTTCTCTCGAATTCATAACCTACCTTGACACCTTCCTCGATATTGTGGAAAGCGTCATAGAAAGGGAACGTTGTGTGTCTGTAAATATTGGTTAGAGGCATTACTTCCTTTTCTAAAGTAATAAACTCCATACGAGACCTAACCATACGTAGGTAGTCAACAACTACACACATCGCAAGCTACGAACCACCACAGTTGCCAGTGTTGCCACCCACATCATAATACATAGTCGTCGTACAAACCGGGTCACCGACAGTTATACTGTTTGCCACTTACACATTAGTTATGGTCGAACAATGCATTTCCACGACACACGCAGCGGGAAGTGGACCACTTATATGCAGGGTTCCTGTGTGTACAAAAACAGGCGCAAGAAAATAATTTCTTGTAATTCCTGTAGTAATAAACTATGGGGAAGAGGTTAAAGCCTTGGAAATAATACAACGCGTATATTTCCTCGCAGAAATCGATCCATTTCCACTTTTCCTCATTGGGTTTCGTATAAGGAAAACGTGACTAAAGGAATTGATATTTTGGCAGTACTATCTTCTTGCTCATAACAAAATACTACGTTCTCATCAGTCTTATCATTTCGTCTTGCAAGTCTTTGTCAGGCAATCCACGGAAAAGTTTGGGACTATAAAATCAGCTTAGCTATTCACAATTAAGAATCGAACACCAATCAAAGATAATGTATGAGTCAGTCAGCTCACAAATCCAAATAGACGCCCGATTTTTTTCCGACAGCAAACCAATCAGCTTATCGAAATGTGCCATTTTCGATACAATAGCCTGTCGAATGCTTGTATAAGACACCAGCCTAGATCTACAAATAATCCTTTGCTTATATCAGTGACAGGTCCGCAAAGAAATCTATCATACACACATACCATAGGCCCTAGTGTTTGCGTAGGAACATTTTGTTCTCCTAACTAACAGCCAGACCCAGTTGTAAGAACAGAGGGGACCTACTTTTTAAATGAAACTAGATCTTATTTCTTAAACACTTGAGCACGGTTCTTTCTGGGTTAAGTGGCATTAGCACGAGCTCTATCGAAGTCACTGAGATCATCTGCATAGTGTAGGAAATGCAGGTTTGGCCTAGATTTCGTCTGCTCAAATCCCTACTTAAATTCCGAATTAAGAATCTTTACAATGCTACAAAAGGCTGTTCAAAATATAAGACTGTCGTTGACGCGTATGGCTGGTGTGTTTAAGCATTTACGCGCATCAAAATCAAAACAATAATGGGAACGATGCCTATCTATTCTAACAAATAAAAACATGAAAGAAAAATCTTCACAATGAAGCTAATAAAAAGCAGTAGGTAATTACATAAATGGTTGCGTGATGTTTTTGTCCGTTAGAAAATGCACGTATTGTCTGTCATTGCATTCGCGATATTCTCACTGACTGCAAACTGCATACAATGGTGTTGGGTCAAACACCTGAGCGCTCCAATTAGTAAGGTTACTGAGGTCTTTATGCCAGCCAGTGCAAAGCCGCTCCGCATTGAAAGCGAGTTTTGAGGGGCCGTTATTTTGCATTGTTCTCTTTTTAATTTGAATTTTTGTTTTGTTATGATTCTGTTTTTGAATTAGTAAATTTTTTGTTATGTCAATTGGATGGAATTTGACATTTGGTTTTTAACTGTGTTTTTGTTATTCTCTTTTTAATTTTTGTTTTTTTGTTTTATATTTTTATTATCATAATGTTGGAATTTGATGTTTTTCTCTTTTTGAACTAGCTTATTTTAAGATAAATCGTGGGCGTAACCACGCGGGAAGTCACTGTCCTTTCATACGTGTAAAGCAAAAGCTTATTCGATGTAAAGATTACATAATGAATACCTCATTATGACTACTGAAGCAGCAAATTGGGCTAATTCAGTTTGTTAGTCTCGCTTAGACGAGCAGCTAGTAAATACTCAATCTTTCTTGTATCTCACACATAGGTACTTACATCGCACGTACTTTCCATTTTTACCAAGAACCACAATGACCTACATTCCCGAACCCGCTTGTTCATAAAATTATAAATAACCGATTTCCTCAATAACGTATAAACGTAGTACTTTGATCGTTTTTCGGAGCATGTCAATCTCGCTGCGAAGCTTTCGTGACCAAACGTTGCGTGACATTTGCTACTTGTTATTATTACGTCAATTTGAGAAAATATGCGCACGCACAAAATGATGGACACGGAATTGAAGGCATAGATTTTCCGTGAAATAAACTTGAAGGTTACCGTCGAGAATGTAACCTGATAAGGCAAAAGGCGGTTAAGTTAGCATATTTTGAGTGACATGGAATTTTAATTTAGGTATTTTAATGGATTTTCAATACTAAAATTGGTCATAACTTTGGTCGATTGATTTATTGTGAACTGTTTCACTTAATTTGTGGAACGTTTACCTAATTAATTATTTGGATTACGGCATAAAAGCCAATTCGTCATTGCAAAATTACATTAGTTTTATAGAGAACATTATTTCCTTTGATAAAATAATCCTATTGAAATCTCATCGATAGAATTGTAACCCGAATTCGTTGTATCGTACCATCACTAGTCGCCGGTAATCCAGTTTTTTATTGAGACAAGGAATATTATTCGCATTGATTTGTGTCACGTTTCTTATTATTTATTTGTATATTTCGAATTCGGTTATTCGGATTTTCTACTGAATGGACAAATCGAATTGAATCTTTGAAAAAGGTTGATCGATCAGGTTGAGCTACACTTGCCGCGGTTCTTCCGTGGATGAGTGAACATCTTTACATACCAAGGACAACTCCGCCGCGAAAAGTACTTTAAGTCGTTGATCCTGTCCCGGCTGTCATTCGTGGAACTTTGACAGTCGTTACGGGTCGTCAGAAGCCCGAAAGTATAACAACCAGTCTTATGAAGAGGTGTCGTATTACCCAGTAACTGGGATTCAGCTGCATCCGATTATACTTGACGCCGATCTCAAAATAGTTGGGAAAATGCTAGGCAGATGATGATGATGATGATCTTTGCAAAATGCTTTTTTTTACCCTACTGTGCCAGAAGTAGGATTATGTTTTTCCAGTGTATGTATGTATGAATGTAGGTATATATGTACCTATATGTATATTTCTTAGGCACGCTCTATACTATAGCCTAAACGGCTTGATCGATTTCAGCTTGACAGTTGCTGTTAGAATCGTCTTCATTGTGAGAGTGTCACTGGATATATCAATTTTTTTTTTTTTAAATGGCCGTTTTTGGCACCATCAATTTTCATATTTTTTTTCTTAAACCTATTGAGTGGGGTATCAAAATATAGGGTTTCGTAAATAGGTCTCATTAACGTCAAAAATAATTTAATTATATTATGTAAGTAAAAAATGTGAAATAAAAAAATATTTAAAATCAAAAATAAAAAAAGTTTTTACGCAGTTGGGTTTTTTATTCTTTAGGAAGAATTTAATACTACTTACAAGAAATCAATGTTTAATGATACGTAATGCTTCGTTCGTTATACCTGTAGGTAATAGTATTACGATAACTTTAGCAATACTTAATTATGAGCAGTGATAGTAAGTTATTAATAGTATAGGTAATACTATTAATTATTAATAGCCATATTATTAAGATTAAATAGCGGTACTGATTGAGCCCCCGAGTTTATAGCTTGTATATTAAAACTAGCTATTATTTATACCGCTTGTCAATTATTTTTATTATATCTCTGTCGTTAAATTCAAGCTGAGCACGGACGTAGGTAGTTAAATTGAGAATACATCTTCTATACATTTATACAAGTAATTAAAAAATTTAGTGTCTGTTGCCAAAAGAACAGCTTTTTACTAAATGCATGTATTAAAAATAATAAAAATATGTAATAACAACAAAAACATGGTTTCTGACATGATCTGGCCAAGATTATGTCTGGACTTTAAAAGAGACTGTGACCCCTGAGTTTGTTTCGGCCTTTCTTCTCAACGTAGGTAGTCAGATAGGAAACGCCGACCTCATCTGCTTTTTAAAATATGATTGATGTGTAAAAGTGTTCGTGGAAACTTACAGAAATTAAATAATTTATCGTTTAAGGGCCTACGTCCCGTTTGGTAGCGTAACACGGTCACTTTATGAACCCTGCTGCTCATTAACGGCTTGTCTTGAAGATTTGAAAAATATATGATTTTGCTATAGATTCATATAGATCATTTTGCCCGAAGTACTTTTTTTGTATGATTAATACTTTTGCTGTAAAAAAAATTTTTCCAACACGCAATATTTTGGCTTCTATTCCATACTCCTACTAAACGGCTCCGTTATTTGGAAAAAAAATACACTGAAAAATAGATAGAGGTACCACAGAATCGCCGAAGCACAATTGTAAATTAATCAAAGGAATATCTCCATTTTGAGATAAAGGCTCAGAGGTGCCCTGCGCGGGCGCGGGCGGCAGTCGTGCTTTAGCATACAAACGGGAGATGAGTATACTATGGGCCTTAATAAAAAGTAAGTAAAACTGGTTTGCGTGTACAAATAAGTGTCATTGTAGTATCATTAAGACCGTATAAGTATTGAGTAAGGTAGCGAGTCCATTTATTGTTATTGTGTCGTTAGCTTCAATCACTGGGATTACCAACGGTTGCGCGAATGCATCATTCGCGCGGATTATTACAGACATTGAGTCGACATTCACACAGATATAATAAAATCGCTGTGGGATTTTTTTGCGCACTGGATCTTCAACACACTGCTTACCGCTTTAGAGTTGAAAATCGAACACTGTGTTTTTTCGTCGCGCTGAGACTCACTGGCACTAAAAAAAAAAAACACTGTTCGATTTTCAAATTTCGGCGCTAAACAGTGAATTGAAGAAATTCGAGTTACTTGTTTTTTTAAGAGTCCTCGCATCTGGTCTAGTCTCTGTTGGAATATTCTATTATTTCTTCACTTCAGCTTCACTTTACTAGTCATAGATTAACAAAGAATATGAAAGGAACATGAGTGTCTGGGAGACAGCTATGACTGTCTTAATGGGGGCCGGACCACTCAAGCCTTTTGATGGAACAGACTCTGCCAAGTTCGAAACTAGGCTCCTTGCCTTGGCAAAGAGCCTAGCCAATTACTGCTAAGCTGGATCTTGATCCAGCTTAGTAGTAATTGGCTGCTTTCAAAATAATTGATCTCAAAATACTATTCCATACATTTTGACCGCGTTAGTATTGCACATTTCTTATAAATAAATAAATAAAATTCATTTATTTCAGATAACTTAATCCATAAAGTCCGATTCAAAATTAAAATAACATCAAAATTAAAACCAAATTCAAGAATTAAAATCAAAAATTAAAATTAACATCAATTTAAAAATTAAAATTACAATCAAAATACAAAATTATAATTAAAATCAAAATATAATCAAATTACACTCTCCATAGCGGAGAAGAGATCCTATCTGCTGCAGTCTTCAGAATTCCGCTGCAGCTGCCACGCACTCTGCAATCAGGGATACAGTTTTCTTACGGATGATGGCATGAAAGCCATCAGTGCAATACATCTCAAACAACCCCGATGCACTACAGAAGCGAGGCAGCCCTAACTTCATTCTGAAGATGTTCTTGTACTGGACTTGTGTCTTATGAAACTGCACATTTTTTTACCGATGAAAAATTTCTACGCTAGGGTTAGAATTTTATCCGGTATGTAGTAGAAAGATGAAGCAGTGCAAAGCAAAATTGAAATAGGGCACTTCCTAGGAAGCTTTTGGAATTCGACATAAAATCATAAAACTTAACGATACGTAGAATATATACAAAACTTTTATGTTCCTTACCAGAATATAATAATTCCATTAAAACAGGAAGCATGCATTGGCATGAAATAAACCCATTTGGGCGAACTGGCAGTAAACCCATTAAAAATCAAAGAAGATTCCGTAATAGCACATTTACACAGAGAGTTTCTTGCCTCGAATATCTCCCTCGATTTTATTGTAAAGATAAAAAAAATACGAATAGAAACCACACTGATACGGATACTAGCATCTCGAAAGAAACGTGAAAACCATAATAATTAAAATTGACAACGTAATCATGACATCAAACCCTATATTGCCTACATTGAGGTGTATGTAGATAGATAGATATTTTTTTTTATTTGGTGCACACAGAAGACATCACACCATACAAAGCACTATGAAATAATAACTACGAGTAATTACATGAACGTGGTAGTATGCATATTATAGTAGTATAGTTCGGGTATCTGCGTGCACTCGAATTTTGTCTGCAATGTTAAAGTCCCTACAAGACAGTGGGCGATCCTATTGCACAAATCCGAACTCCGGGCTACTGAGAAATTCCTGACGAAGTTCCAATAACACTGTATTGCCGAAAAATCGAACCCAGCTCGATAGTTTTTGTAGTCATCAAAACACAGACCCGTTACTAGGTGTCTAGTTTCTAAGTCCGTCAACGAAGATACTGGCCCGTCCAAGAGTAGCTGATCGTTCATCACGATCACAAGTGCCAAATAATTTTTTTCGGGTAAATACTCATCGGGAGTAGGGAAAACTGTCAAATCGTGTTGTCATTCAATCAAAGATCAGGTCCCTCACTAATCATGTATCCGAAAGTAGTACTGAGATGAAATCCGCCCGTAACTTCGGGCTGGAACTACGGACTTTCTAGACACGGACATAGGTAGGTAATCGTTGGTAAATCTTGCATGGACATTCACGCCTCATCGGCTAAGAAACTCTCCTCGTGTAAATAAGCTTAAATGCAGTCATGGTAGCTGTGTCATACATTTATTTATAACTTGTTTACGCTGCATTTACATTTGTTTGTTTTGTAATAGGCACTGATTGATTTTGATTACGTCTAACGGGAGTAATCTGTCTGTGACTTTCTGGGATGTAAACATGACATATATAAAAGTTAAAATGGCCTAAAAATAACCTCCGCGCGTGGCAATATACGTGGGTATCTGAAAGGCTTATCAATTCTCTTAAAGTTAATCTGATGTAAAATGTCACGTTAGGTGTTGACATTGACTGTCGGAAATAACGAAAGCCGGACATCTGGACGTCCGGTTAGACTGGAAGCCGACCTCGACATAAGTGAGAAAAGGCATACCAGATGATGAAGATCGATAAACTATTCTCATATTATTATGGTTCGTGCTCTCACGAACTTCTGAGAACATTTTCTATGTATAGATATGCATAGAAAACGTTATACAGGGTGATTGGAAGATGGGTGCAAAGCTTTAAGGTGAAGATAGTATAGACAATTTAGAACCATTTAAGCCATGGTTGTCTTAGACGAAGTCTTACCAAATTATTATTTTTTTAATAAGGTTTAAAAGACGTATTGTACAATTTTTTTATTTTTTCTGAGCTTTAAATGTCTGTAAAAAAAATGTCTAATGACACAGAAGCCTAAAACATGTTTTGCTTGATTGCTTACACATTACTTTAATTAAATAAATAAAAAATGAATTCATTTATCATTCAATTTGGCCATAATTATGCAGTTTACATTAAATTTTGAGAATTTCCGAAAAAAAACTTAAAAATTTGGTTAAAAATATTTGGTAAGACTTCGTCTGAGACAACCATGGCTTAAATGGTTCTAAATTGTCTGTACTATCTTCGCCTTAAAGCTTTGCACCCATCTTCCAATCACCCTGTATAATCTCATTTAGTATTGGTATTCTAATTAAAAGTACAAACAGTTCACACCTCGTGTATCGAGAAAGTTTCAATTCTTGGAAAAATGAAGATAAAAATACTCTGCACCAAATTTTGGCTTGAGGGTCAATATCCTCTAATTCGGCTGGTGGTGCTGACAAAAAATTGGCAATGGCAGTTGCACATTCTGTACATTAGTGAATTGTACTATTTTTTACAGTTTAGGTGCCAAGTTTTGTGAGTCATTACTATACCCCAAAGATTTTATATTTATACCTGCATAGTATACCACAGTTAGAATGCAGTATTTTTTGGTGTAATCTTCAAGTAAATATACATGTATTTGATGTATTGACACATCCTGTAAACTGGCATTACTTCGGGCCTTGCCTTGACGGATTTTTAAAAACAGGTTACAGCTGTAACCCGGGACTTTTATGCCATGTAAACTTCAAATTCCCGTATAGGTTGCTCTCATTCATCATCATTATCATTGGCAGCTTTGTTCCACCCACTGCAGAATATAGCTTTCTCGCTATTAAGTCTCATGCTTCCCTGGTCTGTGCAAGTCTCATCCAGCACCCTAATTGCGTAACACACGATCAATCATATATAATCAGTTTCATTTTGACAGTTCAACAATATTCATTACGTTATTAACGTTGTTGAGCAGACACATTTTTCGAACATATGAAGCAATGGTTTAGCCATCTGTTTCAATACGAAACAGATTATGATAAATCGTGCGTTACGCAATTAGGGTGCTGGTCTTCCCGGTATAGATCGCTGAATACCAGTATTTTACATGGAGCGACTGCCTATCTGATCTTCACAACCCAGTTACTGATTAAAACGATACCTCTTGGTAAGACTAGTTGTCAAACTTTCGGGCTTCTGACGACGCATAGCGACTGTCGAATGTCTTTGATACAAAGATACATAAAGACTGCAGCATATCCTGCAGAACCACTGCAGTTTCCGCCATTTTGGAAGTCTGCAGAAAAAGTTCAGCCGTAGACATCTGTCTACAGCATACGTAATAGTTGTTATGTAGTAATGTCTGATTGAAATGAGTAAACTTTGTAATGAATGTGTGAAGTTTGTTTTGGCGAAACGGAAAATATATGTGGCAATTTAAAACAGGAGTTTTAATGGGGCAAATTTTTCTGAAGCTTGGTTATTACCTTCTCCTTAACGTGTACACGGCAATCTAAATTCTACTTACGAGTAGGTCATGGGTTCGAAGGCACTTTATCGTATTACCCAGTAACTGGGTTATAAAGGTCATATTGGCAGTCACTTCTTGTAAAATACTGGTATTCAGCTGCATCCGGTTAGACTAAAAGCTGACCCACGTGGTAAAAGGCTAGGCAGATTAATTTTGATTGTATGACGACTGACTTTAGTCCCTCACTCTCTCTCTCTCTCTCTTCTTCAAGAAGAAGAGAGAGAGGTCGGCAATATGTTTATTACATAACTTCAGGCTTCCATTCGTCAGCGGTTCAGGCAGAGATGTTTATAACATTGCATTAACTCACGCCTTTTGCGCATTGGGGTAATCACAAACTACAGAAAGCCATGTGCTACGTACTCCTTTTGTCTCGTTCATACAATCATCTTTAGGAGTACCACCTGACCTTTCTGAAGAACATCATGAATAAGGTCATCATAATTATGCTCACCTAGGGTCTCCACTCAAATCAGCATTGCAAATACCTTTTGTTGCTCAACCTGACTATGTTTATTACAGTTAAAGAAATTATCTCTAGTTCTATAAATTCGCATCATTTTCTGAGACAGTCCAGAATAGAGATTCTACTGGAAGTAAGGTCAAATGGTGACCGCAAGCCAATATTTCCTACTTACGTTTTTAATCACTACTGTAAAATAAGCAGATATAAAACGGCTATAATATAGCCTGACACTTTGATAGGCAATCAAGGGGCTGTAATTGTGAATTATGTGCCGCTGATCCATCGTGTTGATCCTAAGCCCTCATCTAGCTGGGTGCGGGTTGTTCGAAAGAGATACCGCGGCCCCTGGCACACGGGCAACTGAGGGAACACGGGTGGGTTTTAGTCAGTAAAAGTCTGACACGCCCTCCCGCTCCACCCAGAGCGCGAGAAGTTATTTGATGATTTCCCACCCAAAAAAAAAAAGCCCTCATCTAGCTAAGATGGAGAGGTTAATTGGAAGACTAGAGTGTATCAGCTGGTGGTAATTAAAAACATTTAGAAAGAAAGTACCAGCTGATTGGGTTTATTAGCCGATTCGCTCGAAATTACTCATCCGAAACAGGTGAATCGACACTTTTACATAATATATTTTTCTGTAGGCGATTCGCACGATCTTAATTTATTTGTGGGCGAATCTACAATCAATCCAGTAATACGTATTAATAAAGTAATAACATTAGTTCGATTTTCTTCTATTAGATAACAGATAGATATACCAGTTAGGGAGTTAGGGCTGATTTTTCAATACTCAGATAACTTGAAGTGTAGTCACCTATAATATGTATAACGTATTGAATTAACAGATTGCTATTTTCAAGATCCTACTTGAAAAACGGTTACTATTTGAAGAACACAACCACTCCTTTTCAAAAAAATGGCTAAAAACTGCCAAGATTATTTATGTCAATATGACATAATATCTTCTATACAAAAGCTGTCAAACCTTACTATTGAAAAATCAGCCCTTAAACAAATCAAAATAAAATTTAAAATGTGCCAATTGCCTAAGACGTCTTTCTGGAGTTGAAGATTCGCCAAAATATTATAAGCTTAGCTAGATTAGTTCGGTATTAGTACCGCAGCACTAATTATTGCTACCACCTCAACAAAGCCAAAGAAAATAAAAATAAGCGTCTTCTTGAATCTTCTCTTATTATTAACCCTCTTACTAAAACCCATAATATTCTAAAGATAACTTCTGTTAGGGTTAGTGAATTTTGATTTTGCTAATCGATCATTTTTATTGATATATTCGTATTAATTAATACTTTTCACTTTAATATTTTACGTTGGCAACTTTACCTTTGCTTGTATTCGTGGTCGCTCTGTAATTGGTTGACGCAAAATAGCGGGAACCAATCAGAGAACTCGCTTTTCCCGCTAAAAAAGATTGGAGGGATTCACGGGGTGGACGGAACCCCTGGCACCTGGCAGGCGGAAAATTTGGCTCTCTGAGCGATCGGTGGTGTTGGATTTGATAAGTAACTGATGTCAATGTATTAATTGTATTGATTCTCGAATATGCCTGAGAAGTATAATATAAGACCATTACGAATAACTGTTGTATATTATTATTCAACTACGGCCTGTTCCTGTTGGGATTTCGTTACACTTCCAAGCCTCATAAACACTTTCAGTCATTATTTTACGACAAAAATAGACAAAATGTCCAAAGCATTACCGAGCCTGTCTGTCAATCAACTTTTATTAATATTTTGCCTTAAGCACTTCCATTACCACTATATACGTCTGACTAAGACGAACGTGCTCCATCAATTGGACGCCAGCTATTGAACTTGATAATAGATCGGCAGGACATATGCGGACGCGCATCTATCAACGAAAATATTATGGTGACGCATTCATCAACGCCTTATGAGGGTTCGCTTGGCTATTTCGTGATGATGCGTCATTTGTCAACGAAATTGGAAATGACAGTTCAGCATCATTGTCGTTGATTTATTTAAGCACGAAGAATGATTAGGCACCTATAATGCTTTGGTGAAATGCTACACGCATCGAAACAAGCTCGCCTAGATGTGTTACATTACAATCATGTTGCAATGTGTGCGTCGAAAATGGACTGTCGAATTCCCTGTTTTACATAACCCCTAGTTGTTTTAAAAAATCTCTGTGATCCACGTTTAGGCATAATGGCTTATCTGCAGTCACAATAAACGTTTGGTGTGACTTCTAATGCTGAATCGGTCGCAGCAACTAAGCTAGGGCACCCTGACTAATTGGTTTAGGTTAGGTTAGAGCTGTCAAGCCAAGTAACTGGGCTATTTAGTATTTTTAGGACTAACTTTCATAAAAATCTGAAACTTTATTAAATACCCTTTTTATTTATTTGTGTTTCGGCCGCCAATGTTGTTGTTACGACTGTGTTACAACACACAGAGCCAGGACCGTCAAAATTTTGAACTAAATTCTACAATCTGACGTTTCATTTTACGCTGTTTTACATAACCTCTAATAGTTGAACCGATAAATACCTACAATACGTTTGAGCAATTATGCGTGTTAAAGGTCGCTAAAAGCCGTTTAGCTGTTTTTAAAAACGGCTAGCAGTTATATAAAACAGCGGTTTCGATAATTCATCTACGAAATATACATTTGGACGACAGCAATTGTTACATTTCAAGTTACGTTTCACCAATTTGTACCCGGCATTAGGAAATACTTAAAACTACTGCCTTACTTTATTTATTTCTGGTGCTAAGCAGATTATAAGTGGGGTTATCTCTGGATTGCCCCTGCTATGCTTCTGTATAACAGTAGCTCTCGCCAGTAGCTTCCGATCAACTTTTGAAAAACCGAGATATGAAGCTGCCGTATAAATGTTCATTTTGTGCCAAAAATCAGTTCTCTCAAAATAAATAATTAGGCAGTATGTACAAGTATACATATAAAGTAAAAAAAAGGAAGAGCTCACTGGGCATCAAAGAATTCGTCCGCATCGCTGTCAGCGGGAAAAGTGCCCAAAAGGCTGGCAGCGTTGCCACGTTGGATGGCATTGCTGATTCTTTGACCTAAGAATATTTTGTTATGAATAAATAAGTAGTTACGTTCTCTCATAAAATCCCCCACAACTTCCATTGTTTTCGAATAGTTTCTTAACTTTCAGTCATAATCATACATAACGGAATAAGTTTTCCATTCTGCCTTTAAACAATGTGAAAGCTTTTAGGGTCCATTTTGCTGTCTTTGTTATTATTATTATTAACCATGGAACATATAATATGTCATTGTCTTCACAAAAGTCTGGTGACAGTTAAATCTGAAATGGACATTATGACAGCTTGAAATTCATGACTTGGACTAAGTATTAGAGAACTGGTTTTGTCATTTTGGTCAATAACTTGATGAACCCACTTCCATGCAGTGATGGGCCAGTGGTAATAGGTTCGAAGCCCGACAGGCGTTTTACTTTGCGTAAATTATTTCACCACCACTGTTTTCAAAACGGTGAAGCAAAACATCGTGAGGATTCCGGCATGTCCTAGGACCATAAATTCAAAGACGTGTGTCATATCCACCAACCCTTCAGCCTCTTTATTTTGAACTTAGCCATTCTTTCACTTCTTTGCTTTCGTTCTTCATTCATGAGGTTTAAACCATCAAGCCAGTTTTTGAATTAAGAAGCAAATATGTAGGGTAAAACCCGGATAGTTGCCACACTTTAGCAAATCACTCTATATCTTTCAATATAAAAAGCAAAATACTTTATTTGTAAAAATAGCCGATACTTTGGTTTTTTAACAACAAATTTATAAAAAGTAGCAAACATTATCTTTAATATTTCCAGAGTATTAGCGGTTTTTGCGTACCTCTATATTTTGGGACATCTATCCCGCATTGGGGATAGTCGCCTAATCCATATAAATTACGTTTAGGATAGATGCCCCGCCGAGAAACAGGACATCTATCCCGCAAAAACTTTGATCGCATTTTGTCTTCCCATGCAATCTCACAGAGACATGCGACACGGTCAACTTAGTGATAGTTAGAGGAGTCTTTCGATAGGTTAATATAATATCATGTGATTCATCTGCGAAATTAAAGTAATTAAAATCGGGGCAACTAAACCCCTGGGGCAACTATCCTGGTTTTACCCTATAGAAATAGAGTTATTTTTATAAAACTGACAACTTAGTCCGAACTTTACTCAAATCGAAATAAAGTTGGATGTGCAAAAACTGGCTCAGAGCTTTAGTCTAGAACTAAAGTTAGGTCTCGTTTTGTAATAAGACGGAGTGTGTTTAACTTGAGCTGTTGTAAAAAATAAACTGGCGAATTTTGAAAAAGATTGTGCCTGAAACTAAAGAACAAAGAACATTTGCATTTTATAGCAAATGGCAAACGATTGCCGATTTTCAGGGCTTCCTCTAAAAATAAAAAGATGACTAATTCAGTAGGGTGAATATAATTTCACCGTCTGCGACATGACGTCATCTGAAGCCCCATGGAAAGGGCGTTATATTTATTATGGGGTGTTTCAGAGTCCATGGCGAAACACAATGAACACTAAGTTCATTGCGTTGTTTTGTCTGGAAATGCCACCATGGTTGAGGTGCAAGGACCTTTCTTATATTTCCCTCTACACTGGTTGAATGACCTTAGTATTCTTCTCATCTCATAAAGTAGATAAATCTCCGTAGTCTGTAAAAAATAGACACTTAAATACTTGAACGTTGAAACAAATCTTCTACTTATTATATACTCAACGCCAAACAGACGAGGCCCAGCAATAATGAATGTAACTATGCTATTGTAGAAAGGATAACGTTTTTATAAGCCGTCCCCCGACGTGACCATGGCTTGATCAAAATATTACCTACAACTTAAAAGGCCAATAATAGTATATTTTATATTGAGGGACTAAACGAAGCCTTAATATACCAGAGGTGGTTTGACTCCCGAGCGTGCGAGGGGGAGTCAATGAAACCGAGGGTATATTAAGTTGGCGTTTAGTCTCGAGGTGCAAACTATACTTTTCACTTTGAGTGCGAGAAAAATAGTCAATTTAGTGCAAAAACATGTACCTAATAAATATTACTTAATAAAATATAAATCACAATATCTTCTAAGTATGATGAAATTATTTACACAAAGAATGGCGTCTGCCTGAGAAGTCGGGGCCGTTACCACTGGCCCCCCACTGCACTCTCAACACATTTAATAATATCATATTTTTTATGTTAAAAATTGTACCTACATTGTTAAAATTTCAGCAAGGTTTCAACGGAACCGAGTTCACTGAACGCTCCAGGTTCAAATTAGCTAACCCAAAAACCAAATATAATAATTACCTTCACATATTTATCACCATACATAGGTATATGTATTATTTGACAGGCAGTCTCGACATACAGTCACCACTCCTAGCAACGTGTTCAATTTAATTTCACTAATTACGTTATTTCTAATTAGGTCACACAGACTGGGCCGTGTGAATTTCATGCCTAGTGTATATTCTAAGTCATACATGTGTAGATACAATTTGTCTGTTTGCAAATGGGTGGAGCAGTGCCAATTAAATCGATTGCTGGAATTGCCTGATTCCCAATTGTTGCTTTGCGCAGGTCAGATAGGGACGATAGGGTAGCATATTCGTTAAATATTTACATTTGGCCGCGTCCAATCAGGCTAAAAGGTTGGGAATAGGGGATAAAGATGGTTGATGTTTTGCTGTCACACTGTTATCACAAAAGAAGTCTGAAAGAATATCTTCTATATAAATAAAATGAAAAGTCCTGACTGACTGACTGACTCATCAACGCCCAGCCAAAACCCGTGGACCTAGAAAGCTGAAATTTTGCGCAGAGGTTCCCTTTATAATGTAGACAAGGAATAAGGAAGGATTTTTCGAAATTTAACCCCTAAGGGAGTTCCGCGCGGGCGAAGCCACTGGCAAAAGGTAGTTATTAATATTATTGCTGTATTCAGTATTCCTAAGGATAAGACCAGCACCACCAATCATCATCTGCCTAGCTTTTTCCCAACTAAATTGGGGTCGGCTTCCAGTCTAACCGGATGCAGCTGAAGACCAGAATTTTACTTGGAGTGACTGCCTATCTGACCTCCACAACCCAGTTACTGGGTAACACGATACCCCTGGTAAGACTGGTTGTCAGACTTTCGGGCTTCTGACGACCCGTAACGACTGTCGAAGATCCACAAATAACAGCCGCGACCAACGGCTTAACGTGCTTTCCAAGGCACGAAGGGGTCTTGGTATGTAAATATGGTCACCCATCCACGGACCAACCGCGGCAAGCGTAGCTTAACCTGATCGATCTACCTGGCGGCTGTTAGTACTTAGCCACAAACAGTACCACCAATAATTTGTTTAAACCCAGAAAGACTTTACTTTGTGTAAGTAAATAATTTCACCACCACTACTTTCAAAACTGAAAAAAAACATGATGACTTGATGAGGTAACCGGCATGTCCTAGAACAAAAAATTTGAAGAAATTTGACATCTACCAACCCGCACTGGCTCCGCGTGGCAGATTACAGCTCACTCGCTCTTCGGGAGGAGTCCTGTATCCCAGCAGTGGGAACATTATGTTAAGTACTATAGAGGTATGAGGAACAGGGTGTAAAGTCCACGCATACTCTATGGAAAAGGGAGGATCCTCCGACCAGACAGGTGTTGTGTCTGGTGGGCAATTGCCCGACGGTTGTTTTTTTGTCGGGCATCTCGCAGTTGGCCTTGAGAGGCCGTGACTGCTTAACCGGTCTTTTCCTGGGGCTGCCATTAAGAATTAACTTAACGCCTCCAGTCAGGGCTTAAAAACTACTTAAATTACTAGGCGACTGCACGCTGAGGGCACCCCCTGCGGGGTACGGGCCTCGGCTCAGGGCGTCACTGGTAGGGGGACAGCAAGTGGGGACAGGCTGGATCAAAATATTGGCATTATTATTATTAATAGGAGTATTTAATTCTACTGGCTCAGCTGCGGCGCGGGCTGGCGCTTCAACGAGCAAGGGTCGGTCGGGCCCGACGGTTGATGTCGGGATGTTGTAAATATACGAGTTGCGCGGTAAACTCTGCTTGCGCGATGCAGGATTTGTGTGACGTCAAGTCTTTGATGCGTAGTTCGCATAATAATATGGCGTTGTAGATCCCGCCACAGTGCCATCACAGACTAAGTACCCGATCTTCAATAAGATGCAATGATTACTAATGTCCTTCTCATTTGCATTCTTGGCATTACTTGATCTGTAACTCCAACCTGGCAACTAAACAAAAACATTAAAGTTACTTGTATTGGCAGAAAAGGGACTGAAAGACAAAGAACCAATGAAGAATGCAAATTTATTGCACTTAGCATGTCATCTCTTCATCAGCGTTTAACTCCACCCAAGTACTTTTGCATAATGTTTAATTAAATAAGAATCATATTGATCTGATAATAAAAACCGCCTCCTCAAGTGATTTATCTAGAACAGAATTTATGCAAAAGATATCTGCTACTAAATGTTCTAGGCCTTAGGACTTCGAATTTCTTATAAGCCTAATCGGCGGGGTCATTACGTAACCCACTAACAATATGAATGGCTTTCATTTTGACAGTTCAACAGTTATTTACGTTGTTGAGCAGACAAGTTTCCAAAATGATTGAGATTGTGTGATTGATAGTGTGTTCCGCAATTAGAGTGCGGGACTCTGTCATCACCATTACACGAAGTAGCCAAGTGTCAAACTAAACTTCAAACTTTGTCAGTCGTTTACTCGATTAGTAGAATTCTCCGAGACATTTCCAAGCGGTTGGTCGACTCTTCAGGTGACAAAGGGTTGGCCTATTTTTCAGCCAAAGAATCAGCATTGCCATACAACATGGCAATGCTGCCAGCCTTTTGGGCACTTTTCCCATTGACAACGATGCGGACGTATTTTTTGATGACTTATGATTATTTTCTATTTTATATACCTGTACATATTATTATTTTAAGACCAGTAACTTTAAATTATGAAAATAAACACGTATCGAACAAAAATAATAATAATTTGCAAGTGAAATAAAAAGGATAGACATATAGCTAACTGATACCCATTCCAACTAAAATTAAACTGCATTATAGTTTTAACTATCTAAGTGCCACCACATCGACGTTGTTCGCCCCAGGTTCAGTTAATATAATTTTATTTAAAGTTCAATTTTATTATGTTAAGTTTTTATTCATTTTAGTCCAAAGGTCCTAGTTTTTTTTTTTTTTTGGTGGGAAATCATCAAATAACTTCTCCCGCTCTGGGTGGAGCGGGAGGGCGTGTCAGACTTTTACTGACTAAAACCCACCCGTGTTCCCTCAGTTGCCTGTGTGCTAGGGGCCGCGGTATCTCTTTCGAACAACCCGCACCCCTAGCAGGCATCGGCCCTTGCGGACCCCCCCATTTGGTGCCTAGTTAAAATTTTGTTACTTTAAGTTATAGCTATGTATTTACATAATGCAGAATTACACATGTAAGCGGGCATGCCCTTTATGCCTGGAGGCTTTTGTTGAGATTAGCAGTTCTGTTTACGTTTTATTTTTATTATTTATTTCTACCTTGAGTACCTATAGTTTTCAATGTATTGATGGTATATTGGCGTGTGCTAGCTGACATATGGCAAATTTAAGGTTTTTTTTGTGATTCATAATGTTAATTACCTACTATTGTATAGAATCAAGTTCTTCTAAATTAGCGCCACTTCTTCTTCCCAGCTAGGAAGTGCACTAGGAAGTGGTGAAGGGCGGGCGTTTTGGGGGGACTGTCTTATGTAATTTTGACGACTCTCAGCCTAGTTTGAATAAATGACTTTTGATTTTAAATCATGTGCTGCATCCATGGTAACCGGTGTGTACTTACTCCATCAGTATTTGCTTTGCTGTCAAATAGATACTGCTAATACTGTATTAGAAGACATTAGCTAAAATATCATATGATAATGATTAATCCTACGCCAGATAATGAATGTGGATAGATATAAGAGTAGGGGAAAACCAAAGATACGATAGATGGACTATGTGAAAAATGATATGGTTAGAAAGGGTGACTACCGAGATGGCTCTAAATAGAGAAGTATGAAGAAAAAGACATGTTGGCGCCGAACACAAATAAATAAAAATAAATGCAAGAGAATGATAACATTGATAACTCTCTTCAGGAAGGATTGACAGTGGATAGCAGTATCCCGTCATAGTAAACTAGTAATATTAAACTGGGGTATTGAACTCAAACGGTATGTTACCGAAGTGTTTACAGACAGACCCAACGTAGTTTAAATAAAATTCATTGGTTGAATTGCTCTTATCCGGCTACAGCCGCTGACAGAAGATATACTCGTATGTATAAATAGCTATTGCCAGCGGCTTCGTCCGCATAAAAGTCGGAAATTATCCCGCAGGAACGTACTACCGGGATAAATAGTATCCTATGTGTTAATCCAGGTTATAAACTATCTGTGTGCCAAATTTCATCCAAATCCCATCAGCCGTTTTTGCGTGATTAAGTAACAAACATCTAAAGATATAAACTTTCTCATTTACAATATTAAGTAGGATGTGGCATAAACATATAGTACGCAAAAATACTATATTTTCAACACCGAAATATAGCAAACAAATCTTTTATTTAAAAAAATTATGAACGTGCCTTTTCAATAACTTTTGACTGATGCAATAGCATGTAGCGTATCTAGGGTTGCCAACACAGCGTATCCGAACGTAACTATCTTACTGCGTTGCGAACTTGTCAATGTCAAATTGACAAAGTCAAACTAATGTTAGGTCGTTAATTTGCTTTTTTGTTTTTTTGGTACACTTAAAAAAATTGTATTTTACGGAAAACGCAAAATTTTCCATAAAATACTAATTTTGGTTTAAGTGTACTATATTTTTTTATAGCTTAGTCTGAAAAATACTATCATTTCGCTGAAGAAATGTTGGCAACCCTAACCGCAATATAGCTTGATAATCATAATCGGCCTATAATGTGCCCACTGTTGGGACACAGGCCTCCTCTTGGTGAGAGAGAGTGGGCTGTAATCCACCACGCGGGCCCAATGCGGGTTGATAGATGTCACATGTCTTTGCATTTCATCCTCACAATGTTTATCTTCACCATTTTGAGAGCAGTGGTGATGAAATAATAAACACGAAGTAAAGCACCTGCCCTGGGGCCTTAGTCTGCTATTTTTATAAATTCGTCATTCCAACACGATCCCATTGTCATTCATTTGTCATTTTGCTAAAAGTTCGTAATCTGCTAAATTCATAATGGTCGATCATTGGCCAGTCAATGGTCTTGTAATGGAATTGTGTCATAATGGCATTTTCGTATTGCCATTATTATAAAACTCGTTAGTAGAAATGTTTTTCGAAAAACGACTACTAAAGAACAATGTCAGATGTCCACAGTAACTTAGGCTCAATATTAATATGTCATGGACAGTGAAAATTCTTACGATTTTTTGTGTAGATTAATGTCAAAAGCTTTTCTGTGATTCCCATTTTTATACTGAACTTTTAAAAAAGAAGTAATTCAGACATTTTAAATTGGAGGTTATGTATTTTTATAGAGAGTAAATTAAACAAAAACACATTTATACCACAATTAATACAACGTAGTTGATGGGACATTATCACAAAATGTGTGGTATGGATTTCACAATAAGTCTTTATCGCAAACGCAAAGGAATTCGTGAAGAAAACAAACGCATATAGAAAAATACCGACAACAACCGTCAACTCACTGTCAGTTTAGGCGCACGCAATCTTGAAAGAACTGCAGAAGACGTAACCTAACAGGGTTGCCATTGTAATGCGATTAAGTTATCGAACACAGATCAGGAAAATCGATTTCTTGAATTTCATTTTTATATTCATTAAAAAATACAAAATGTATTTATAATAAACACCATGAACGTATTATTTAGGTATAATAATAATAATAAAAGACAATTGTGAGGTGGTAAATAAAAAGTAAAGAGTAAATCGCTTTAATTATTTAGAATAATCGATTACAGTGGCAGAACAGGAACACAACCTGACACATTTTTATTTAAAAAAGAAAAACCTGTAATTCAAGAACATGATTAGTAAAATGATTACTTATTATAATGATTTTCTTTTCGAGAAGTTGTCGAAAAGAACTAAATATTATTTAATAAGTTGGAATTTTATATTTAAATTGTTGTAGGTAAAAACTTTGTGTCCGTGTTAATTTAGTTTTAAAAGTAGTGTTAGCCGAAACCTGACATTGTTCTTTGAACATTTATTCATGCCAGATTTCATTTATATATATTTTTACATATTATTTATTAGTGTTTTAAGCAATATAAAGTAGTAGGAAGTTCGTAAATTAAGCCAGTCAAATTCGTCATTATGTACGAGATTACCAATAAATGCCATTTCTTTCAATGGAGTGTCAGTGGCTGACCATTGGAAAGTCATAATGACGCCATTTTATTAGTAGATTACGAAACTTGTCAAAATCAACAATTATGAAATCAATGACAGACTATTCTGACACTATTGTAATAGCAGACTTGAGGCCCTGGTTCTAACCCACGACCTACAACTAGTAAGTCGAGGCCGTTACCGCTGGACCACCACTGCAGCAGCTTGATAAATAACCCATGAAACTCTTGGATCTTTTCCGTGGGGAGTTTTTCGAGCCACCTGTGAATAATTAATTTACTAATATTAATTATAATTTATTTATTTAAAATGATTTATACTACATTATTTAAATTGATCATATTAAATAAATAAATTAATAAGTTAATTATTAATAATTATTTATTTAATTATTAATAAATAAATTAATAAATTAACATTATTATTAACATCTTTATTTACATTCCAAAACGCAACAACGCATGCAATGTGAACACACATTGCATGCGTTGTTGCGTTGCATATTGATGTTGTTGTTGTGTGTGTACTTCTGATGGTGGTGAAGGTGTTCAGGATTGAAGAGAACCTTTGTATAGAATGATCACTTGATTAGTTTCCATGAGGAGCATGTGTATAACCCTGTCGTAGATTCATCTAATAGATAGTGAAACGATGCTACCCCAAAAGGCAATTGATTTGGCACAAAAACTCTAAAATCTGCAGCTAATAAAAATCCTTAAAAAAAAACAATCATTTTAGATGTGATAATATTAAAAACGTATTACAACGCAAAAACTACTCAAGCAAAGTTAATAAAATATAAATAGGAACACCTCTGAGGCCATACCATTAGAAAAATATTTATTGAAATCTATATATCGTACCTACGGTGCAATAACGTCACTTATGCAATTTAAACTTCACGAGGAAAGTTTGCGTACTACACAAATGACAATAACGCACCTAGTAAAGAGGTGGATTTGGAGTATTTTCTCATAATCAGTTAAGTTTTGACAAAAATTGCATAAGTGACGTTATTGCACCGTAGGTGCGATATTATTGCCGGAGATATCGCAGAACATACGAAAAAAAAAAACATAATTTCACATACAATTGAGAACCTCCTCCAGAAGTCGGTTAAAAACTGTATCCTCAAAACATTTTAAAAGATTTTACCAGAAACTGTAAGCCACCAAACAATGCAGTTATTTGGACACGCAATTATAAGGAAGACAGCATACATTTGCAATTTAAACGACAATATTTGTGAACGTCAATTTCTTATTCAGAAAGATGACTTCACAAATCGTCATTACGTCTTTGACTGCAATGTTTGTAAATATGAAACTGTGCCAGCGGTTGCGTTATCTCAAACAAAATGCCTTCTAGCTATTTCATCTCACCAACGATCGCATCTTTGTCCATTTTCAGGCCATTATTTTCTTTAGACACTATATTTAGAACTCCACACGATTTTCAACCTCATTCTTTAGTAGCTAAGTTTGAAAATTGTATCGTTCACAATGATGCATAATTACGTGTCATCATAACAATAGGAATGAAAGTGTTTTAATTACTATGAAATAAAAAATACGACAACATTCCCGTGAGAAGTATATCTTTTTATTTTATTAAAACGGTGTATTATTGTTTGGAAGGTAAAAGTAATTTTTCTTTTCAACCGTGTTAATGAGGCGCCCTATTGTGTGCAGAAAATTGGTGTTCTATAAAAAGTTTTACTTTACTAAACACGTTAGAAGTAACTGCCGGTAAACATACACCTTGGCAATCTTGCCATAATAGGCTATTAACTTTTCCCCATAAACTTTACTGCTGAAAATTGAACCCACAATTCAGTCGGGAACTTTTACTAATTCACTAATATTTGGCAAACGTTGTAAACATATTGAATCATTAGTGATCACCAGAGATCGGATATTCGGATGCATATTTACCTAAAGTTGAGATGTTGGCTAACATGGAATGCGCTTTTGTATCTAAAAAGTCTTAATTTAGGTAATTATTTTATTTTTTAACTAATACAAACCACCCCTCCTCTAGTGCATACACATATTTGTATCGGGTTAAACATTAATTTTAAATTAATACACATCTGAATAGTTATGCAATCCAAGAATCCCGGGGTTTTTAATAAATATTACAAATAATTTATAAAGCCGCTTCCATACTTTCATAGCACAAAATTATCTTTAGGTAAATATGCGCATCCGAATATCCGATCTCTGGTGATCACTTAATGATTTTATGAGGGCTCAGACCAATCCTTCGGAATACACTATCTCTTGATATAATGCTTGTTCTATTAACCTTCTATACACCTTAGAGAGCAAGCATTTGTCAATGAAAACCAAGTTTAAATGTTAAAATTCACCTGTCGGTGTTTCTCTGATTCCTTCTGAAGTATTTTTAGCATGCATTTTGGGGCCCCGTTTTTCAAGGGATCCTTATTCAATGAGCAGCGAAAACAGCACCCTAATTGCGTAACTCACGATTCATCATAATTTGTTTCGTTTAGAAACAGATGGCTAAACCATTGCTTCATATGCTCGAAAAATGTGTCTGCTAAACAACGTAAATAACGCAATGAATATTGTTGAACTGTCAAAATGATACCGATTATGATTAATCGCGTGTTACGCAATTAGGGTGCTGTTCATGCGTGCGATTTTCTGGCTCCCTCGCAGAACAACTAAGTACTGCACCTAGAGTGTACTAAAACAGCAACACTATCTTCAGAAAGAATCCCTAGAAAACCACCGTACTTATTTCTTATCAAATCCCGTACCCGGTCTTCTTATTTTTGTAATAAGAGTATTATTACATTCTGGAGTACCTAATAATATCTCCAAAAGAGGTGTTCAAACTTCTACTTCTTGAAGTACTACTTACTTATTTATGTGGGTTTTTGAACCAAAAAAGGTGTTCAAACTATTTTATTATAAACTCAAAACTGCAACTTATCGAACAATCAGGGATCGAGTGAAAAGTGCAAGCTACATTAAGGCTTTAAAACTGAAAACTGTGCTGCAGTTGGGCAAAAACTTCATAGAAATTGTTTGAACCGTTAACTATATTTTTTCTTGCCTTAACATATTTATCTAAATCTGAAGCTGATCTAAATAAGATCGTTTCTAATGATCCGTGAAATTGAATTTTGTTTGGTGCAATATATCGTGCTACGCCATGGCGATACTGACAGGTAGCAGTTTTTTATCCTTTAGTAATTAATAGAAAAAGGCGCATTTGTAAGCCAATATTTTGACCCTTGATTAAAACGAGAAAAAAAAAGTCTTTGTAAGTCTTGATCAATTGTTGTTAATAGATATGAAGCAGTGAAAAGAAATAAGCAAAATACCATTCAAAACAAGTAAAACATGCGAACAACGGCAACAACCAATCAAATATGGAACCAGCAACTACCGCCGCAACAAAAACAGTTGAAACCCGTTAGGGAAGTGTCAAATTCGAACGTTTGAATTGCGAACGCAGACGCGTTCCGTTGGCTACATTCAAATGCGTGCACGCACTCAGGAAGTCACTAATGCGGTAACGAGCCGACATCCGCGACACCACCAAATTGGGTGGCGGAGTACTTAGGTACTATCTTAATTTGTTACATAACAAAGTATATTTACATACATGAATGATTTATTTACTTTGTAGATATGATAATGTTGGTGACGCTTCGGTTGCGTGCGGAATTTTAATTTTTTTTTTTTTTCTGTGCGTTCTGTGAGAAGTCAAGGCAAGGTTATATACATATGTTGGGTGATTTATAATGTTTGGCTTAAGAATAATTTGGTATTTCATTCATGTCTTCTATTATGAACATCTACTCCTAGGCTTTGGTCTTCAATCAATCTGCCTAGCTTGCTCCCTATTAAGTTGGGTTCAGGTTGCAGTCTAACCGGATGCAGATTTTACATGGAGCCACTGCCTATCTGACCAAAATCCAGTTAGTTACTGGGTGACACGAATCGTATTAGGTTGTCATCAACGATTGATATTATAATTCCATCACCAAATGTAAAGAGCTGATCACAAGTCACAGCATAAATTTTCCCACTGCTGGGACACAGGCCTCCAGGCCTAAGAGGGAGTGGGCCGCCACGCGGACCCAGTACGAGTTGGCGAATGTCACATGTCTTCGGTCACAAATACAAACTTTGCTTATTATGGATTAAGATTAGAGAGTTGTATCATTTGATCACCCCTTTTTTTAGGTCATTTCAAAGCGTGGCAAGAGAATCAATTGGAAACTGGCTTTTCCTAATTTTATTTTAAACTAGCTTTCGTGTCCGGCGTCGCTTAATCGGTCGAGCAATTCTCAAGTGACGGATCTTTCGTACACGTGGCAATTGTTTTTAATTAAATATAGATTGATTGAAAAAGTGTATGATAAATGAAATTGATTCTCAGCCACTGCTCTCCCTCCTTATTAGGTATATTGACACAAATAATACACAAAACGCTATGTTGCTCACACATCAATTGCCATTGACCAGAATAGAACGATGGACCAGCCATTATGGCACCCATTGAAACCCATTGGAAGTAATGAATTGCTCCATTCATAGTCGAGGCCACACAAGAAGCTTTGATTGGAATTTGATGTATGCCAATCCAAATATACGAGTACATGAAGAAAGATATGTAGAAGAAACGGGTAGCGCGCAAATCCCGCAATTCAGTTTCTTAATTTTTTTTACAATTTTGTAGACAAGCGGTTTGTCGTCGGAAGAGTAGACATAAATGACGTTTCCGTATAGACAGTTGACAGTTTTGTACCGAGAAATGTAGACAAGCGATTTTTATTCTACAGTAGAGTAGAAATAGAAAGCGTCATGCTTAGCCAGCAGGTCAGTATGCGGTTTTATGTTAATTGCAATATGTTTCGCGACTGTAACAAATATGGTATTACAGACTTTTTTATTTGGCTTCACTGTCCCACTGCTGAGCAAAGGCCTCCATCTATTTTCAGGACTTTCTCGATCCAACCCTTGCAATACGCGTCTAGGTCGTCTCGCCCCCTTCTTGGACCGGCCTTGGCGGCGCCGTCCATCGTCAGGCACTTAAAATTGTTATTGAAGGGATAAACTGGTTTTAAAGATAATTAAGAGGTGACTTTGATGATTTTTTTGATGCATTCAAGTATGTTTAATTATGTTTTGAGTTTCATCACTCGGTGCAAAAAAGACTTGAGAATATCATATATTTTTTTGCTTTCTAAATTATTTACGGTTAAAGAGATACACTGGTTTAAAAATCCACCTTTTTGAGCGTTTTCAAGAACCAGTCTCGACCTCTCTAGGTCAATTGCGAGACGCTATTCACAAAAAAAAAAAAAAACAATTATAGTTAATTCCGATTCAGATCTGGTACAAGACAGTAGACTGAGTAGACTTGATTACTCACTATAGGAATATAGTATTTTTATTTAATAAGTACTTCCACCATGGTCCACCGTCCATCTTCACAGTGACATAGTGTCCCGTCGTATTTCCACCCATCGCGCATAAATTACTTTTTTTACGCAGCATACAGTAGAAAATTAAACCCCCGTTGGGGTAGACGTGTTCTTGAGTGGAAACCGCGAATCGGAAAACGTAAGGTAGGACGCCCTCAGGCTAGGTGGAGTGACGATCTTCGCAGGGTTACTGGTAGCAACTGGATGAGAGTTGCCGAGAATCGAGCTGACTGGCGTGAAATTGGAGAGGCCTATGTCCAGCAGTGGACTGCTGTAGGCTGATGATGCTGATATGATGATGATGATGACAGTAGAAAGCTCAGCAAGCAATAATTTATCAAATAAAATGAACATCGTCTGACAACATGACATGACACCAACAAACACATGAACATTGACTGCCTCGTTGGTCTAGTGGTCACAAGCGCTAATGCAGAGCATGAGGTCGTGAGTTCGATCCCCAGATCGATCAAAGTGTTATTAGATTTTTCCATCAGTGATTTCTCAGTCCCTCTAATCTGGATTCGTGCCCGGTTGATGTCAATAGCCTCGTCTTATTACATGAGACATAAACATAGCTAGTAAAATTTGAGTGTAGATACTATAAATATACAGAGGTATATTTGCAAAACCCTTCGGGTATTACAGGCGTGACCGCGTGATGTTATGCTAAAATGAACAACGTAAAAAAACAGTGGCCCATAACTAAATGCATCGTTAAATAATCTTGTTTTCTCACCATAAATCACACGCTCCGATACTTTAATTAAGTAGAACAAAATTAATAAACAGACAAAATACCAAACCGTTCCCGCATCAATTGAAAACATCAGGTCAATAGATTCTTAACCTTATTTAACGCAATATAGTTAAATGCTTAAATTAGATTGCTTTGTGCTACCAATAGGATTTAAATTGTTGAATCAGTATGTTGAATGAGTCAGCTAGATGGTCTTCTAATAGATTCTTTTGTTGATTTCTCGATATTTGGCGATTTCGGTTTGGGGGTATAAAATCGCTGATAGCTACCTATGGTGGTGGTGGTTTACGTTGCATCTGTTTGCCTACAATTTCGTTTTATTCTGGGTAATAATAAATATGTAACCAGGTACTTCTGCCATGAATATTCGTGGAAACCCGAAATTCTTACTTCCTCTGGAATCAGATAAAATTATTTCTACTTAGGTGTCTTTTTCCTCAATTTCTTTGCGTACCGCTGCTGCAATCTATAGGTTAGCTTTCGAAACTACACTAAATAAAAGTAATAAAGTAAAAAAATACTGTGTAATCTTAATGCTACTCTCCCTCTAAAAAGGGCCATTTCTATCTGAGAAAATTGATTGATTGATTTGTATACTCATTGAATCCCTCTCTTCTTTCCAGACAACTGGGCCGCAACCTTATCATCCCCGGAGGCACCAGGACCATCGATGCCACCGGCAAGCTGGTTATGCCGGGAGGTATCGACCCTCACACCCACTTCGAGCTTGAGATGATGGGTGCCAAGTCAGCTGATGACTTCTACAAGGGTACCAGGGCAGCAGTCGCTGGAGGAACTACGTGTGTCAGTAAGTATTGCGAAGATTATGCTGGATTACAGCTCTATTTAAATTATTATTATTCCCATTCGGGTTCCAGGCCGTCTGATACAGACTCGTGTTCGTACAAAATGTAAGTATGTCTATCTCACGAGATTATAAACAATCGAACAATTGAGAACTGCAAAAAACGGCTTACAATTGAACGCATTATTTTTCAATGGTTTATGGTAAATCGACAATTCGAAGAATTATGAACTGGGATTCATAGACTACTATACATTCCTGATACAGATCACGGCACGTAAGTTGAACCAAAATGGCGGATTCTGTTTCAACTTACGTGCCGCGATCTGTAATTTATTTCCAAACTTCAGTACACGTTACATCAATGACTATGCTAGAAGGAGACCGCATTCTTTTCCGTTCGAGGCAACGAGTGCACGCGCTCCTTCTCACACCTTCGGTTGTTTGTTCAGATATTGGTTCAACTTATTTGCCGCGATCTATATCAAACTTGCATGCGACTTATCGCACCTTTTTTATACTAAATAGCCAAGTAACTGCGACCAACTTGGCAGCAAAGCTCGCCGGTTGCTGCCGCGGCACCGCTCGTTTCGCTCGCTCGGCTTGCGCGCGGTTCGTCACAGTTCTAACCTAACCTAACCTATTTGGCCGGGGTGCCCTGGCTTAGTTACTGCGACCAATTCGGCTACGGTGATAATGTCGGACAGATTGAGGACCCTGTCGGTAAGTGCAGGTCCGTTTACAATTTGACATGGATGGAGTATAAACTATCGAAAATGAATACGTTATATTGTAAGCAGTATGGTACAGTTCACAATTCATCGACAGTATCTAATCTCGCAAGATATATCATAAACTAACGGTGTTCACAATCATACGGTGACATATTCATTCATCTGCCTGTCACTTCAAGTTGAGTTATCGACTGAGTGAGTGACATGTCAATTGACTGCTAATCTTTGGTCAATGGTGATATAGGTAAGACAATATTATCAACATTATCTTCTTTTACTACCTACCATTCAATTTTTTTATTTTTTTCCTTATTTATGAGTCATTTTCCAGACCAAACATTACAAACAAGATTTCTTCTTGTCTCAGATCAGCTCGAACTAAATATGAATGGATCGTGCCATTGCTACCTTATTATTCAATGTAAACAATTCCTATAATGATTTCCCAATATTTTATGGACACCCTAAAATAATGATTGTCCCTCTTTTTGTGATCCTTAAAGTATTGTTTCTACCTTCCAGTTGATTTCGTGTTGCCTCAGAAGGGGCAGTCCTTGCTGGAAGCCTACAACAACTGGAGGGAAAAAGCTGATAGTAAGGTATGCATTACATCACCACCTTAATACCTGACCAATCGTATATGTGCCTGCCAGGGGTGCGGGTTGTTCGAAAGAGATACCGCGGCCCCTGGCACACAGGCAACTGAGGGAACACGGGTGGGTTTTAGTCAGTAAAAGTCTGACACGCCCTCCTGCTCCACCCAGAACGGGAGAAGTTATTTGATGAGTTCCCACACAAAAAAAGAAAATCCTATATGTGCCCAATGTGTATTTGCAGTTAAGATTGTATGAATTTGTTGACTTAAGTAATCAGTATTAGTATTTTTGCTGCACCAAGATTTCTGCAGTACTTAACTAATTTCTGAGAAATCATACAAAAAAAAAGAATGAATGATGATGAATGATCAGTTCACAAAACATTACCCTTCATTGGGGCTCAGCCCTAGTTGGGTAAAAATATACGTGCATCATGTTCGCTTACTTACCGTGCGAGCGAATGCTTGCTTGCCAAGAATACGAAGTGAAGATGAGGAAAAAAAAGAAAAAAATCTTTAATTTAACTATCCAGCGCCGTTCGATAATTTATAGTTGTTTAGCTGGGAAGAAGTGGTGTAACCAACGCCCCAGCAAAGAAACACATATCTGCCTGATAGTATCAAGCATTTCAGGGCTTCAGATTCTACATATACAATAGTAATAACTAAAAATATTCTGTTCAAGGTATGCTGCGACTACGGCCTCCACGTCGGAGTAACCTGGTGGTCTCCAGCAGTAAAGAAGGAAATGGAGCTGCTGACGACAGAGCAGTATGGAGTCAATTCCTTCAAGATGTTCATGGCATACAAGGATGCTTGGATGCTGGACGACTATGACCTGTATTGTGCGATGGAGGCCTGTGCTGAACTTAGGGCTTTGCCTCAGGTATGCTGTGATTAATCTTGTCTTGATAGATAGATAAATCTTTTATTTAGTTCACACAATAGACATAACACCACTCAAAAGCACAATTAAATGAAAAATGTTATTTATTTACAAACATGTTAATTACATGAATTTAATTAAATAATACCAGGATGCCAATATACCTACAAAAACAAACAATATTATTGTAATATGGTGACACTATGACATACTTCACATCAATTGATGAATATACGAGGTGCGGTTAAGGTTAGGCCCCTTGGGCTAGACCTATCTGACTACTCTGAGAAGAAAGACCGAAACAAACTCAGAGGTCACAGTCTCTTTTAAAGTCCAGACATAATCTTGGTCAGATCGTGTGAAGACCATGTAGATTGGCATTTGAGGCAAGCACCTCATAGATTGAGTGGACTTGTCCAGTCAGTAACCGTGCAGCTCAACTTCGATATAGATAAACATAACACCATCACGCCTGTCTATGCATGGCATGCCTACGACTGATTGGAGGCGCGCGGTGGTTGAGGGGGCGCCCGGCCACAGAATATATACCCACGCAGAAATAAAGCCTCATACAAACGCCGTGCCTAGGTACACTACTACACGTACAGCTATGTGTGCGTGACGTGTCACCGACAAGGCGCGGAGGCTAGCACCGGTGCCCGCTCGCGTACAGAAAAAACTGGTTTGAACTAGCTCAGTAAGATGACGAAGTTAAGGGCTGCTAGCAGCAGCGATACGATACAGACGTTTAAATAATACTTTTTTTATTGATGTTCAATATGCCAATTTGTTGTACTGTGTGCACAAACAATGGGAGGAAAACCAAGGAGATTTCTTCTTTTGTGTTTCCAAAGGATCTTGTCAGGACTATATCTACCTATACCTTCACATTTTTTTATGTTTATTAAAGAAGTATTTAGTAACGAGATAGGTAGTATCCAAAATAATTAAGATGGCGCCACGGTTTTCGCATCAGAATGATTATTTATTATTCTTATGGTTTACCTATGTACCACCTACATTGGCGTATTATTGTTCGTCGCCACCTTATTTGTTTAGATTTTTTTATTAGATACTTACTTTTGAATAAAATATTTTATTTTTTATTTCTAACAAAAAACCCCCTTATTTATAACCGTTGCTTAAAGTTAAGTAATGATTAGCGTTTGTTTAACCATACATTTTTGACGTTTAATCACCGTTTAAAAATAAAGGGGAAAATGTACCTAACTTAACTTATTTTGGTATTGTACCTACTTAATTTTAAACAAACTGTCCATTATTAAACCATTTCGTCTTTCATAGCTACACTATTTTTTATGTTCGTCGTTCGTTTATGACAAAACTGGAAAACCAAATACTTATGGGATCACCTCAGTGACAGTGTCTGTCCGTCCGTCCGTTCTCATTGTCGAATCTCGATTCGCACTTGCCTAGTTTTTTATTTGCACCAACCGAGTGACAGCCCTATAAAAGTAGGTAAGAATTTTGAGGTCTGTCAGGAAGCTTTCATTCTGCTCGGGTATAATATTCTGTGGCCTGGTCGGCGGCATCTGCATCGGGCATCGGCGGCGGGTGAGGGGCGCACGGGTGGCGCGAAGGGAGCGCGGGCTCCCACGTCGAGCCGAGCGTCACTTGGAATCTTACCACAACAAAAACACTGCGTTTGTTTTAACTTGTATTCAGTATTACACCAGATTTTTATGGATTCCACATATTATATTTATTCGCTCCTGGAATTGAGCAGTCAACGTATAATTGTCAACAACGCCTGTGTCAGAGGATTGGCAGAGGTGGGACAAGGTCTAACATTGAGTTCGATTCCCTGGACAGGCAACATATTCTCAATAGCAGCCCAGAATCGAAAATTGTGCCCGGCAGTATCCTCACTCCCTTTTATTTGGGACCTAAACGTCTGCTTCCCCTCAGTCTTTTCTTCCCAATTGTGTTTAGTTTGACTTCCAGTATAACCGGATGCGACTAAATACCAACATTTAACATGGGATCAAGTGCCAATTTGACTTCTACAGCCCAGTTTCTAGGTGGACTTATTATTATCTGGCGAAATTCGGATGTACAACACTGCCTACCCTCCCCCCATACTTTCTGGGATACAATCGTGATATTATTTTACCATGGTGACCATAACACCTGTCGTGTGGCATACTAAACCATACAACAATAGGTAGCTCACCATAATATTATGGTCTGATACCTGTCTTGCGAGCAAGATGATTTATATGTGGTCAAATCAGGCGCATTGTGACGTTGTTCTCTTGTTATTATTGTAGGCATTGGTTTTCGTTATTGGTTGTTGACAAATTGGCTATGAAATAAGGTTCAAATAAATTTGCATGACATGCATGATCAGACTATAATGTTCCCACTGCTGAGACGCAGGCGTCCTCTCCATAAGATGGCGTGGGCCGTAAGCCACCACGCGGGCCCAGTGCGGGTTGGCAGATGTCACAGGTCTTCGATTTTTTTGTTCTAGGACATGTCGGTTTTCTCACGATGTTTTCTTTCACCGTTTTGAGAGAACCCGTATTGTATTGAATAGGTTGAAAATTACCATAAATTTGATAAATGCTAGATTTGAATGCATAATTTTTTTTAATATCCCTCATAATATTTATGAGCATTACATACTAAATGCCTAATTTTCAGAGGTAGTGCCTGGTCTTTGGTATCTTATTAATCTACCAAACCACTATACATCGAACAGGAATAACGACTGAAATGGGGGTATATTATATTCGACGTTAATAATCACATCATTTCTCTGTAAACATGATTCTACACCTAAATGAAAGGCAACAGTAAATTGTTTTATTCCAACATTAGATGATACATCGTATAAAATTCATTATTAAAATTATTTTTTCAGGTTCACGCCGAAAACGGGTCCATAATCGCCCGCAACACTGAGAAACTCCTCGCTAAGGGTATCATCGGTCCCGAGGCTCATCAGCTGTCTCGTGATGAGGAGGTGGAAGCTGAGGCTGTCAACAGAGCCTGTGTCATCGCCAACCAGGTCAGTTCCCAACACACTGTGAATCTTGAGTACATTTCTGTGGTCATTCTTCCACTGAAATCTGCTTCTTTTTAAAACGATTATATGCCCCTTTTAGCACTCTAAACATTGCACTATGCTCGCACCTGGACATAGCTTGCCTTGGCTAACCTAGAACTCTTTAAAGAGACTTCGTACTCAGGTAGTCCAACGCAAAGAAAACCTGCTCAGTTTGAGATTCACAGATGTCTCCGCCCTGGATTGTAATTGTCCTAAAACTTGTTTATCATGTCACATTCTTAATTCAAATACACAATACTGGGTGTCAGAAACAGTGCCGCGCAAACTGTACCTAACCACGAATTCAGTTCATGATTTTAGACCCCTTAGCGTAGAAAGTGTACGTCCGTAAAAAAAGGCGGTCAAAACTATGGAACATTTTTTTTATTCAATAACCGGCAAATAAAGGTTTAGTATCTGGTACTGAATCCGTGATAACAGGTTGCACGTTGATGTCCCTGCTACTATTTGTATATTACTGACAATTTAGCATTTATTCATTCTCTCGTCCTAAAGCCATTTATCTTCCTTTTTCAGGCCAACTCACCCCTCTACATCGTCCACATGATGTCCAAGAGTGCTGTTCGCGCTCTTCAACTGGCTCGCACCAAGCAGCGACAGGCATTGATTGGAGAGACCCTGGCGGCCACTGTCGGTACTGATGGTAAGTCCATCACCATTTAGATAAAATTCGTCGACTACTGGACATAGGCATCCCCTAAGTATCGTCAGATTGAGCAGTCCTGTGCTTATCGCGTCTAGCGGAAACTTATGCAGTTGAAAACAACCGACTTAAAAATAAAACACTACTAAGTACAGATCGCGGCACGTAAGTTGAACCATAATGGAGGATTTTCGTTCAATTTACGTGTCGCGATCTGTAATTTATTTCCAAACTTCAGTACACGTTACATCAATGACTATGCTAGAAGTTGACCTCATTCTTTTCCGTGTGAGGCAACGAGAGCACGCGCTTCCTACCTTCGGTTGTTTTGTTCTGATTTAGTTCAACTTACGTGCCGGGATATTTAATTTATTTCCAATCTTCAATACACGTTACATCAATGACTATGCTAGAAGGTGACCTCATTCTTTTCCGTGTGAGGCAACGAGTGCATGCACTCCTACCTTCGGTTGTTTTGTTCTGATTGGGTTCAACTGACGTGTCGCACCTGTAACGTGTTGTACTGCTTGTTGCAGGCTCCCACTACAGGAACGCGTGCTTCCGTCACGCGGCCGCGCACGTGCTGTCGCCCCCGCTGCGCCCCGACCCCTCCACGCCGCAGGCCATGTGCGAGGCGTTGGCCGAGTGAGTATACTATACATCGAGAAATTTTAATAGTGGTTTTCCCGCAGCGAAATCGTTTTATAAACAAATTAAATATTAGAAACAAAAAATGGCATTGTGAAAAATCACCACGTGCGAGAGTTTATTTTGCTTTGCATCGCTGTTCCCTTTGTCGGTGGCACATGCGATTCGAGTAGTACCTACAAGTTACCTCTAGAGTTACTATTGATTCTCACGTTTTCGATTTTATTATTATTTTTGTTTAATTATTTTAAAACAAAAACAACTTATTTTTTTTTACTTTTACTCTATGCTTCGGAAGTACTCCTTAGGGCAAGTTGTTCTGCCGCGGGAAAACAACCATTTAAATTTCTCGATGTATACGGTCTATATTAGGGTCTAACCAATTTTTTCGCTATTTGGAATGGTTATTATTCTATCATCATCATCATTTCAGCCGAAAGACGTCCACTGCTGGACATAGGCCTCCCCCAACCTCCGCCACTTCGACCGGTTGATGGATGATGATAATGATCACAGCACAGATGATTATACAAGATGAAATTGGAAACTTGCGCCAACTCGAAATAGGAGATTCAGTAACTTTTACATAAGCATTATAAATTGTCGTTTGGCGCTGTTATAGCGGCAACAAAAATACACATACTGTGAAAATTTAAACTGTCTACCTATTACGGGTCATGAAAAACAGCTCTCTGGCAGACCAACGCACGGACTGGAACGGACGGACATTGAAGGCTTAGGGTCCCCGTTCGCACCCTAAAAACCAGATGATACAAATATTAATTCCTCACCATCTGATTCCAGTGATGACCTGCAGCTGATCGGCAGCGACAACTGCACTTTCCACGAGAAAGACAAGGAGCTCGGAAAGGACAACTTCTCCAAGATCCCCAACGGAGTGAATGGAGTTGAGGACCGCATGGCTATCCTGTGGCAGAAGGCTGTTAACACTGGTTTGTATTCTTTTAATTTCTAATATCTGGGTGACCTTGTTTTTATGGTTTGACGTTTTCCAAAAATGAAACCTAGCTAGATCGATTTATCGCCCCCGAAACCCCCTCCATACTAAATTTCATGAAAATCGTTGGAGCCATTTCCGAGATTCAGATTATATACAGTAAAAGTTTTTATTCCGTACGCAAACTTTAACCATGAATTCAGCATACCATTCTAGACCCCCCAGCGAAGAAATTTTTCGTCAGTTTTACAAAAAAAATCAGCTGTTTCATAGAAAAGTGCAATACCTACGCGGTCAAAATATATCGAACAGCTGTTTTTTTTTATAACTGACGAAAAATTTCTTAGCTGGGGTGTCTAGAATGGTATTGCACCTTTAGAAGTATAGAGACCTAATGAGAAATTAGCCGCAACCAAAATTGGTCTCTATAATTCTAATAATTCTAAATAATTTTGCTTGCGGCTAATTTCGCATTAGGTCTCTATACTTTAACCATGAATTCAGCATACTATGCTGAATTCATGGTTAAAGTTTGCGCATTGAATAAAAACTTTTCTTAATTAAACAAGAATTGCTCGTTTCAAGGTATATAGATAGAACTCTTGTTGTGCTATAATACGAGTATCTAACTAAGCTTTGCTACAGGTACGTGGTTTATCACGTATTTTAGAACCTCACTCAAGCATTACTTAAAACTAGGTTAAAGCTATTTCATTGGTTGGTACGTAAAATCTGATATTTAAAATGTTATCAAAATATCCGAAATGTCATATCCGATATAGTTTTAGTGGATATACAGGATGACTTGTAACTTGACGGGTACCGTTATCTGTCTAAGGCGGTAGCGCCTCAGTAAAAATCTGACACGCCCTCCGGAGAAGTTATTTGATGATTTCCCACCCAAAAAAAAAGGGTAGCGCCAGGGTAGGTCGCGAAATTCAAATTTTGTTAAAAAAATTCGCCCTTTTATGGTAAGAATGCGCTAATCTTACCTACAAACCACAATAAAGATTATGACTGATTGATTCATTTTTACTGAAATCGATAAATGTTTTGAAAGTTCGGCATTATATACTAGCTTCTGCCTGTTACTTCGCCCACGTAAATTTCCGCCTCCGACCCACCCCATCGTGTCGTATCGCCTGCCATACTGTTACTTGGTTTTCGCTCAGCGTTGTCTGACTTTTCTTTTTTGTTTTTGTTTGGATTTGTGCTGTAAGACCTTGCTTGCTTGCCTTGTTTTGCCAAATTTCGTTATTCAAGGTCAACGGGAACTACCATATAGGTTTTCGACCTAAAACTTATAGGGTACTTCCGGTTGACCTAGAACTGTCAATTTTGGTTAAAAGCAATGCCTTATAGCACAAGTAAAGGGAAAAATATAAAAAGTTGAAAATTAAGGTAAATTTTGATACGCACAAGTTTTCGCGAAAATCTAAATTGCCCATATATTTTTATCGTGTTGACTCAAGGCCTTGATTTCTATACACCTAATAGGGACTATAGACCTCAGTATCTGGTATAAATTTCAACTTGCTAGGTCCACCCGTTCCTGAGAAAATCGGTGGTGACACACGGACAGACAGACAGACGGGCAACAGAGTGTTCTTATAAGGGTTCCTTTTTTACCTTTTGAGGTGCGGAACCCTAAAAACAAACCAAATCTTCTTACTAAGCTTAAATTAAACGCCATTTTTTCAGTCTCAATTTATTTGTGGACGTCGCAACTTGTTTTTTTTCTTCCATACTTCTCTATTGGTCGTAATCTCAGTAGTCAATTAAATTCAATTCAATTCAAATCTTTATTGCATATCTCATGTGTGTACAAGATCTTAACATTATTTATAAAGTTCACATGGACCCTGTCGGGCACAACAATTGAGTAAAGTTGTTAAAGCATGCTTTAAAATTTATAAGTGTATAGAACGTCATAATTTACAAAACGAAATAGGTATTCGGTTATCATAAAAAAACTAATGAATTTAAAATATAATAATTATTACATTTTAGGGTACCTACCATTCAAATTCAAGTTAGTAATTTGAAGTAAATACATAACATAACAATAACACGGTATATTTGTAGAATAGTTGCCCTCTTTCTAACCATATCATCATTCACACAGTCCATAATGCATTAATAAAGAACGCAAAAGAATCCTAGTAAACGACACTTATCCAACAACATTACAATTTTCCTTTTTATTTCTCCAGGTATAATGGACCCCTGCCGTTACGTGGCCGTGACAAGTACTAACGCGGCCAAGATCTTCAACATCTGGCCGCAGAAGGGCCGCGTGGCCCTCAACAGTGATGCCGACATCGTCATCTGGGACCCCAAGCTTGAGAGGACGATCTCTGCTGCTACTCATAAGCAGGCGGTTGATTTTAATATCTTTGAGGTGAGCAGATAATTTGGTTTTAACTGTGGGTAGTACCTGGGCGTCGCGGCTATTAGAACGGAAGCGGTTAGACTGAAACTGGGTTCCAAATTGCATAAAAATCGTATGAAACTTAAAATTTCGCTGGTATACCTTAGCGGGCTCCTTTTCTATACTCCGAATGAATAGGGTATTTTACTCTATACGAGAAAAAATCTAAAAATATATTATTGAGATAGCTTAAGCAAAATGCAATCGGAAAATGTTAGTTTTAGTTCATGAAACAAAAAAATAAATTTTAAAATACAATTTAAAGATTTCAGTTTTTTTAATCTGTTTTTGAACACCATGAAATAGTAGCCGCCATTTTATTTCGTCATACGGCATGTCAACTGAGCAACTTTGTACTTTTATTATTTTCGTAACCAAAGTATTTTTCATTTACATAATATTTTGCATTAAGGAACAGCAAACCAACGATAAGTAGAAAAATAACTCATTTTTTTTTAAATTATATACAATTGTCATACAAAATATCAGCGCATTTGTTTTTAGCAAACTGACGTTATACCCACAGAGCAATATGGCGTCTACTGCGTCAACGTACTGGTACGCGCGAAATTTGAAAATGCCAAATTTAAATGCATTTTTATGGCACTAAAATGCTGTTTTTTTAGTGGTTTATTAGGACTCTAGAATCTAAATAAGACACTTTTCAAAAATTAGTTTAGAAGTATCTGTTTGTAATGTCAAAATAACAGCTTTTTACTAAATGCGTATAAAATTATATACGGTACTTATAACAAAAACAATTTTTGTCTGGCTGTTTTTTCCGGCTAATCTCCGAAACGGCTATGCATGGGGATACTTTGAACCCTGGGGAAGGACATAGGCTTCTTTTTATCGATATACCAAACGGACAAAACCTAATGCGAAGCATAATATTCCCACTGTTACGCCACAGGCCTATCGGTGAAAGGTAGAGGGCACATCACAACTTCTTTAAGGATTGTAAGCCCCGTCCGGAGTCACCTTAGTCTACTTGTAGCTTTAGTTATAACTAGAGATCGGATATTCCGATGCATATTCATCAAAGTTGAGATATTGGCTAACGTGGAATGCGCTTTTGTATCGAAAAAGGCTTAATTTAGATAAGTAATTTGTTTATTTTTGGTTTTAACTAATACAAACCATCCCTCCTCCAGTACATACACATATTTGTATCGGTTTAAACATTAATTTTAAATTAATACACATCTGAATAGTTATGCAATCCAAGAATCCCAGGGTTTTTAATAAATATTACAAATAATTTATAAAGCCGCTTCCATAATTTCATAGCTAAAAATTATCTGTAGGTAAATATGCATCCAATTATCCGATCTCTGGTTATAACCCAATTAAAACGTTGGTATATGTCATAAAATGTTTGGTTAGTGGTATAGGACCTACCTGTTTCACGATGTTTTCCTTCACCGTTTTTAGAGCAGTGGTGATGAAATAAATTACGCAAAGTAAAACGCATGTCTAGATTCGAACCCACGACCTACAGCTTTGAAGTCGGGGCCACTGGGCAACCACTGCTCTATACTGCTGTTCTTATAGAGGTATGAGGAACAGGGTGTAAAGTTCATACTCTATGGTAAAGGGAGGATCCTCCGACCAGACGGGTGTTGTGTCTGGTGGGCAACTGCCCGACGGTTGATGTCGGGATGTTGTACCTATGCGAGTCGCGCGGTAAACTCTGCCTGCGCGATGTAGGATTTCTGCGACGTGCGTCTTGCATAGTTCGTCTTTGGCATTGTAGATGGCGCCACTCCTCTTTTTGTATTTTTAGATATTGTTGCGAAGTGTTTTCTGTAGTGCCGCTACACTCTGAATATAAGCCTCCCAGAATTTGATTCGTACGTGATTACTGTAACTTTCAGATGAAGCAATCTTGGTTGATGGTTTTTTATTATTTTGCTGTATATTGTGTGCCTTTGTAGTCTTTGCTAAATAAATGTATTTTCTTTCTTTCTTTCTTTCAATCTGGTTAGTAATAACTTGTATATTGTGATTCCAGGGCCAGGCAGTAGTGGGTAGTCCCCAGTATGTGATCGTGAACGGTCGCGTCTGTCTTGACGACGGACAACTACGAGTTGTTGAAGGTAATTATATTATTATGTCAAATGCTATAAGACGATCAATTAAATGATTTCGGTCAGCCAAAATCTGGAGAACCCCTGGTCTTTATTGCACCAAACGATAGTGTCAAAGTGAAGAGTGGTGAGTAAAAATAGTGGATAGGAACAAAACTCAGAAAGAGATAATATGTGGTAAATCCAAGGACAGCGTATTTTAGTGTTCCAACCTGTAAACAAAAATGAAATCTTTTGAAATTGAAATTTATTTATTTGCCAGATTATAGGTACTTACATGGTAACATGGTAAAATATTTTTTGTCTCACTATATTCGACTTATCAGTCGTGTAAAAATTTCTAGCACATGCATAATTTCATGAAATTACATCAATGTCTTGCTTCGTTAATATTAATTAGGTTACATTATAAAATATATAAAATTAGTTTAAATATATTAGATTATTTCTCACAGTTAAGACAGTTCATTAATTTATTAATAATATTTAGAAATAATGTCAATAATTTTAATTTTAATAAGAGCTCGTGAATTTATGTAGTTTTATACATCATGTCAGTTTAAAATTTAAATAATCATCTAATTAATAAAAACATCTGTCACAAAGCCACAAAGCTTTAAAGAGGATTCGGTAAAATATAGCCCATGAAATTAAAATGTTCTCACTTTTTTGCAATTTTTCGTTCAGTGTTTCCGATTAGTAGTGATATTGATTAAAGATACCTATAGTACAAGTTCTATGTATGGTACCTGGTACCGGTACTACTCAGATACCGGTACCAACTGTACCGGTACTAGCTCTGGTACCGGTACTACTCAGATACCTGTACTAGCAGTGCCGGTACTACTCCGATACCTATAAGTATCAACAGTACCGGTACTACTCAGATCCCTGTAAGTATCAACAGTACCGGTTCTACTCAGATACCTCTACTAAGAGTACTAGTACTAATCTACTGCCGGTATCACACCAAGGCCATTGGTACCGCTTCCCAAAAATACCCGTATTACAAACCCTGGCTGCAATGATGCCACCCCATATCCTCTTACCGAAACACAGCACCACTGCTTTCGGCAGACATAGCTTTAGAAATTGTTACCGTCCATGTGTGATTATATTTAAAACCTACCAATTTTTCTGCAGGTTTCGGCAAGTTCTTGAAAACTCCAGTGGACTCTCCGCTAGTGTACGACGTGGCCCACGACCACGAGCAAGCCCCGCACAGGCCCGAGTTCCTGGACACTCCCGCGCACACGGCCAACGGGAGCCCCTCGCCCGGTATGTTGGGGACCGACATGTTGGGTATGTTGGTCTACACACGCTAAAAGCGGAGCTAGCACGCTTGCTTGGGCGAGACGGGATTTTGTGTTGGCTGGATATAATAAATGCTTTATTTTTAGCGAGTTAAAAATCCGGCATAAGCCACACGGCTTAAGGGCAGACTGTTAAGTGAAAGGACTTCTGTGTCAATCCAATACATTTTACCGTAAAACCTGATAAATAGGGATGCAAGGGGAACTTGGGGCGAAACTTTAAAAGGGATTTTATCATGTAAAGTTTATAATTTGTTTCCAAAAAGGACTTGAATATGTTTATTGTATTACAATTAACAACTAGGACACGTGCTTACGTGTCCTAGTTGGTAACAAACTTTGTTCTTTCAATGTTAAAATCCAATTTAAAGTTTCGTCCTGATTCACCCCTGCCTCCCTATGCACCATGGTACTTGGGAAAAAATGTTTTTTTTTTAAAGTCACTTGGGAAAAATCCAGGATTTTTCTAAAAGTCTAACCTTAACCTATTTTTTATGTTGACTTCCAGTGAGGTTTTGGGCCAATCGCACGCAGGCATGCTTTTACAGCAGCACACATTTTTTTAAGCTAAGCTAAGCTAGATTTTTGTAAAATATCGGTATTTGTGGTTAGGGGCCGGGCAGCAAACCATGAAAGCAAATCTTACGTTACGTTTTCGCGACTTTTGTATTTTGTTTTGTAAATATTAGCTTAAAATGTTTATGAAAATAAGCGCTTATTTTCTACTAATTAGTAGATTTTTCTACCAAATGGTAGAAATTTTCTACCAAATAGTAGAAATTTTCTACTAAATGCTACTAAAATATTCTACTAAATATGTAGTTGAAAATAAGCTCAAATGAAACTGAAAGCACGAACATTCGAGAATCACATTCTTATCGAGAAGTAATGTTTGAAAATGTCGACTATGTACAACGTTACGCGTTAGGGTTACAACAGTATGTTCGTGGTTTCCCTTTAAGTAGATCATTAGAACCCGAGCTGAGAAAAATATTACAATTTATACACTCGGTTTATAAAATTAACAAAAGGTAAGCTAGCTTTTGGCTATTTAAAGCTACATATTGGAATCCAAGCTACAAGCTTATTGCCATATTCCGGCACGATTCCGATCTAACGTACTATTTCTCTTACAGAAAATGTCATGTATAGTTGCTGCCCGTCCTGGGAACCAACAAGGCCACAAGGTCTGCTGTCGTGCACTGCACTTTTCATTGCTTCCAATTATGTAAACAAAAAGTGCTTTAAACCGCCAGGGTCACCCGCCAAGGTCACCTGAGAAATTCAAATTTTCCGATGTTTTTTTTTGGTATTCGCAGTTGAACTACCTTCATAAAAATTCTAGACTATTTCTTGAAAAAGTAATTCAATGGGATGATAAGAGCTTAGAAGGTTGTAAATGCTGATTTTTTAACCGACTTCAAAAAGAAGGAGGTTATCAATTCGACGTGTTTGTCTGTATTTTTTTATGTTAGTAACTCTGTCATATACGGATTTGTAAAATTCCTTTTTGTTCGAAAGGGGTTTATTCCGAAATGGTCCCATATAAATTTCATATAGATCTGATTATGAGTTTCGGAGACAGATACGAAACTCTTCAAAAAATGACAACAAATCAACTGCGATTGCTGCTATCGCATAAACATGCAATGTTTTGACCCCAAGGATGATGAAATTTCGAATTGGTGTGTAGGTACTAAAACTAAAAAGTGACAAATAAAAACGTTTTTAAACAACAAAAAAAAACAACCGCTTTCCGGAAAAACACTACAAAGTGAATAATAACTTTAATTTCGGAAGTCGTTGACTTTGGATATGTATTTAAATTTTTTGTCACCGCCTTCCGATTTTTTTTTTTAAGTTTTAACTTATTATGTACATACATTATTACAGGCCTAAGATTATTGGGAATTAACATTATTGATTGGATAATTATGAATTAAAATTACAATTTGAGGTATGTCAGTTAACAATGACAGAACAAACACACAATTTATTTAGGATCATCATCTGGCGAGCCTTGTCCCACCTATGTTGGTGTCGGCTTCCAGCCTCACCGGTTGCAACTGAATACCAGTTTTTTAAATGGAGTGACTGCCTATCTGACCTCCACAACCCAGTTACTGGGTAATAGGGATGTGACAGTATACATAAAAAATTGATGATTAATTAATTGATTGTTTTGCCTAGTAATAAAATCGATTAAAATTATTTATTTCTGCTTTCGCAGGGAGCAATTTCTTAAGGTGAATGTAGTGTAGTGGTAACCCGCGAAATTCAAATTTTCTTGGATCAAAAGAGAAAAAATCGGCAGTGAATAAAAGTCGATTTTTTATTTATCGACTTTTTGTAATATGTAAATCGATTTTATAAATAGATTTTTATTGAAAAAAAAAATCGATTTTTTATAGACTTTTTCTATAATCGATTATTTTTTCACATCCCTACTGGGTAATACGATACCCCTTGGTAAGACTGATTGTCAGACTTTCAGGCTTCTGACGACCCGTAACGACTGTCAAAGATCCACGAATGACAGGCGGGACCAACGGCTTAATGCACTTTCCGAGGCACGGAGAGGTCTAGATTATAATTCTGTAAATTCATACTAGTTACTATTCCGAATCATATTTAAATTAACATACTTTGAAATTGTTTAGCTACCCTGGCGTTCATTAAGTCTGTTTTTCGGCTCGAGCCATAAAAAACTAGCCTTTACGTCAGTAAAGCTTTAGGTGGGGCTTCACTCGCGTCGTGTTCGGAAATTATGCTATAGGAAGGTAATACCGGAATAAAAAATATTCAATGTCATAGGCTACCTGTGTGCCAAATTTCATCTAAATCCGTTCAGCCGGTGAAACGTAAAAACGTAACAGACAAACAGAGTTACTTTCGCGTTTATAATAATAGTATGGATAAGTCATGGTCGCGGTGAAAAGATTGCCTGCTCAGAAAGGTTTTTTTTTTTAAATTTCAACTCAAATTGTTTACATCATTGGAATAATGAATCGAAAAACGTGTACGTTGCTTCCTAGACCATCTAGCCGTCTAACTTTTGCCCTAACCCCCCTTCCCCCTCTTTTGCAGACCTAGGTAACATGAACAAGAGTGTTGAAAGTCTTTCCGTGTCTGGATGTAGCACTCCAACTGGCAGGAAGATGAGGGAGCCGGGAGCAAGGAATCTGCAGACTTCTACTTTCTCTATTAGCAGTAAGTTGTGGCACTTTAAATTGTCTTAAAATACTCCACTTTAAACTCGATTTGACCCATCAAGTTCCTTTAATCTATTCTCAAGATGCATGAGTATTATTCTACATCATCGATTGAGTTCTTGACGAGACAAAAGACAGAAATTACATAGTCGACAACTATGCAGTTTATATCTTTCTACAAAACCTGATAATAATAATTACGAGATTTCAGTCCAGAATGTACACACGGCTATACATCAAGCTATACATTTCCAGTATAAGCTGATCTCGCATTCTATAGGATTTCCGTACAGTGCGAAATCAGCGTGAATTGGAAATGTATAGCTTGATGTGTAGCCGTGTGTACAGTCTATTCTAAAAGTATTGGACGAAAGTGTAAACAAACGCTGTTCACTTATTGCAATAATTACTATTTCATTAACATTATTAAATTGTACTACTTTTTTTACTTATCAAAATCATTTTATTTTGCAGAAGAGATCGAGGGTCTCGACACCAAGACTTCAGTCCGCGTGAGAAACCCCCCTGGCGGCAAGTCCTCGGTCCTGTGGTAAACCGGTTCTGATACCGATACCGGTCTTGGCAAGCTTGCGGCGTTGACACGATACCGATACTTGTGAACAGTTGTGATCATTTTTTCTGTTATTGAAAATTATCATTGATTTTGTGAAACGAGAGGTTTTAAGATCGATTTTTGATTGAAAATTAGATTCATAATAAGCCCATTTGAATGTGATTTGTGTGAGTTGTTTAATGACCGGGCGACGATGAATAATTTTGTTGTTTTATGTGCGAACTTTAGAATTGACGTTACAAGAGAAATTGGAGGTTAAGTTCAATTTAAGAGAACTTAGAATTTCGTTATATTGTACCTAAAATTAGGTATTAAACCAACTTTAATGTTATTTTTACGTTACTCTCGGTAACTATTCACAAGTAGAAGTGTCTACAAGGGCTTGGGGCAGCTAAGAACCAATTTTGAAGCTACTCGTTAATAACCCAAAGCTTATGCGTTAGAATATTATATGTTAGACTGTTAATTAGGGCATGACATATTAAACAGTTATAAAATTATGTTATTTATGCAGTTAAGGCACTCGCAATTGGGTCAATCGCGATCGCCACTTGTTGCCAGATATATCAAATTTTCAATACTTATTTACAGTGGTAACGGTCATTACTTATGATTTTTAGGTTCCAGTGATTGAACCGTCAGGCATACACTTTAGTTTGTGCAATTTGTTTCATCACCACTGCTCTAAAAACGGTAAAGAAAAACCTCATGAGGAAACTGGCATGTCTTAAAACCAAAAAATTCGAATACGTGTGATATCTACCAACCCGCACTGGATTCCCCGTGATGGTTTCCGACCCGCTCCCTCTGGCAGAGGGAAGGCATGAATCCCATCAATGGGAACATAATTCAAACTGTATATTATGTTTCTTACAAAAAGATCAAGACATTAATATCTAACTTATGTAGGTGAGGGATGCACCTCTGAATTTGATGATCTTATGGGGTAGCAGCGTTCTCTATGCATTTTACCACCATACTGCGATCGCCAACCCGCCTGCCAAGCGTGGCGATTATGGCAAAACCCCCCTTTTGGGGGAGGCCTATGTCCAGTAGTGGACGTCTTTCGGCTGAAATGATGATGATGATGATGACTTCGTTAGTCAGCGAAGTTTACGCAGCTGAATTTGGGCCAAAGATGTTTGAACTTTTTTCCATCAATACTATAAGAAGCGTAGATGATTCATGTCAAAACTCAAGGTTTTAGTACCGTTCGCTTACCAAAAGTATCATGTAGTGGAAGATACACTACATCTGACAATTAGAGGCTGTTCTGATTGGTTCGTTTGCGGGTAGTCTTAAGTAGACTGACAATTGGCGTAATGTTTAGTGAATTTTATAACAATTATAACATTTTGTAGACGATTACGCTGTTAACTTACTATTAATTGATTATGCTTGTATTACAATTTTTGAAATTCATTGTTTTCCTGAATATGTAGATATAAGGTATGGGCCTTAATTAAGCTAGCGATTTTAGCTAGAATTAACTAACGCAAAATTTTGACTATAAAAAATCGAAGGATTTGTTTTTCACTTTAGCGTGTTTGGATATTTAAATCTAAGCAGAAATCGCTAGAAAAGTTTAAGGCAATGATTGTAGGAAAACATTTAAAGTATGGAAAGATTTGTCAAAAGGAGTTGCAAAATAAAAATCACGATATTTTATTGAATTTTTTGCAGCTCTTTTTCAAAGTATTTTTGGCACAAAGCACGGCACGCTAGTTAATTTGAAAGGATAACTAATTACGAGTAATTAATACTATTTAAAATTGTAGAAATTGGCTACAAATTAGAAATAGGTATGTAATTACCTATTATCTTGTTTATTCAGGTTAATAATAATTATCTTATATTGATTATTTGTTTAAATTTTCAATGTTAACTGGTTATAATTATTATTATTAATAGGTTTTACATTAACGTTTTAGAATGTTTTCTGTATTCACTTAAATTGTTCGTTTTTAATTAGTAGTAACCCAATTTCCAAATCCCCTGATGCTAAAATGGGCCAAAAATGTTGTTTTTAACAAATAATGCATTTATATTTTAATCTGTTATTTCATTTGCATTAAAATTGTTCTGTATTTCCTATTCTTAGAGTGTATTGAATAGGTTTCAATACAACTATTAAGATTATCAATTTATCTTAATCTTATAATTAAATTATCAGTCATGGTTTTCAATATACAGGATGTTTTTTTTTTATACTGGCAAGCTGTATAGTACAATTTTCTTATCATTAAACTATCATATTTTAACTTTGCTACCTTTGCATATAAAAAATATAATCTCCTCATAGACAATTTTCAAATATTAAGATGACATAAAATCATTAGTGTTTCCATGTTAATAAATTCATATCTGGAGTTTGCCAGCATTAATTAAATAATCCTGTATAGTTAATGCGTTTCGTATTAACAATTTTCACTGCATCAAACAATAATATGTACTAATTAAGAATTTTTAACTTTAAAATTGCTGTCATAACATTACTCATAAACTCATAACCATCATTTGTATAAGTAGGTGGAGAGCGAATGAATCGCAAGCTGTATGTTGTGCTTTCGTGATGTCTTACCGTGTATCATAAGATTCTTATGGCTAGGTTGACACAGCGCTGCAATCTATATAATAAAACTTACAGTTTTCTAGTACTCAGTCTCTGAGCTAAGCTGCGAACAGATGGACGGATGGTTCCTTGTTGAATACGGAATCCTATCACTTAAGAACGGCTGGGCCGACTTCGCTATCTTTTGTTTTAAAATGTTCGTAATAATTTTTTGGAAAGAAAAATTGGTAAAAAAAGTTTTTTTTTTGTCATTGGGATTTTTGTACTTATTAACTAGTGATGTGGCCGTATGATCAGCGGAATATGGCAGTATGATCCCAACATAACTACAGCGCCGTGTGTACGTAGCCTAACAAGAATCGTAAGTTCATAAGTTAGTGTTTAGGTCTGATTGTTTTGTAAACACTTTTGTAACGATTCTGTCACCTGTGTACTGTCGACTAGATGTTATATAGTATTGAAGTCGAAAATCTTTTGGATATTTAATTCAATTATTAAATTTGTTCCTCCTATCAATGCAATGGACAGTCAAGGAATGCCTTGTCATAGAAATCTGAACTATGTTGATCATTAAATTTGTCATTTACTTAAGAAATAAAATTATTTAAATTCCATCAACTGCCCCGCGTTTTCCCAATGTTGGGGCTTCAAGTCTAACCGGGTGCAGCTGAATCCCAGTACTTTACATGGATTGCCAATTTTAATTTTAATTTAAATAAACCAAAAATTGCTGTTCAAATTCTCGACTTCAATACTTCTAGCTTCTTAAAACTGGGATGCAATTGGTCAGTATAGGGGCCAAAATATCATAAGATCGCAGTACAAAAACCTTAAAATAATTATTTTATCTCCATATAGTAGTACTAGTCTTGCAACGGCGTCACAATTTTTATAGCGTTTTACATTATTTCTAAATGTATGTTCTCTATTATGCATTGTCACAAATAAACAATGTAATCTCATGTCTTTTTGTTTTATTTCTAAACTGGTTTCCTTTTGAGGTACAGAACCCTAAATAAACTAGCTGACCGCTGAACTTCGTACCGCCTCAGAGTCATAAAATAATGTTGTGTTAACCTATCCGCAAATCGTCTTGAGTCGTAGCGCATGATCTTTATCAAGTTATGACAACCTGCAGGCTTAGCACGAGCACCAATTTGTCGACGGAAGAATAGACATGACTATTAACTAAATGATGTACAATAGAAGAAGATAGCTATATTTTTCTACTAAGTAATTATCACAGTTATGCGTTCTAAACGAATCATGATTTTGTAGATAATCGTATATACTTTGTGGCCGTCGAGTAGAAAATGTGATTTTGACAGTTTGGGAAGAAATATTCTACTGAAATAGTCTACATTTATAAGGACCTAGACAAGGATCGTTAGAAACGAAAGACAAAATGACAGATTGTAGAAGGGTATCTACGGTGCGATGTCAAAAATGGAGAAACGAAATATCACATTTTATTGAAAAAGAACTGTCTCTTCTTCGTAGAAATAGAAAACGTCATGCTAAGCCTGCTGGTATTTCGAAGGCATAAAGTTTATTCTAGCGGACACAACTAAAAGTGAGCATCTACTAAGTTGTGATAACCTTGTACTTCGAAGCCATAAAGCGATGTCTAACTGATACACCTACCTATATTAGGTGTGCTCTTACCGAGTTATGAAAACCTGGTACTTCGAAGGCATAAAACTTTTTCTAGCTGACTAGAGACTTAACTACAAATATTAGGCGTCGGTACTCTTACTGAGAGACAACCTGCACCCTATTGCGTCACACGCGATTAATCATCGGTTTCATATTGACAGTTCAACAATATTCATTGCGTTATTTACGTTGTTGAGCAGACACATTTTTCGAACATATGAAGCAATGGTTTACGGTTCAAAATATCATTTATTTCTCAAAGATTTACATAATCACTTAATGAGAAATAAAGTTTTAAAAATAACAATGTAGGTAATAATTTAGATAGTCCAGAGCGCTCGTCGTGCAGTTAGTAGTAGTAAAATTAGTTATTTTAATAAATCTAGTAAGTGGGTACATCGCAGTAAGTTACTCAGAACGCGCGTCGTTGTACACATCGAGCGCGCTGTTCTTATCAGCACTATTATAAAGCACCGTGCACACTATACAGTACTAGACAATAATAATATTATATTTCATTTATTTATATAAGTTGGAGCCGTCGAGGATGTGTTTCTTTAACATTTTTTTAAAATATAGATTAGTTTTAGCTTCTTTAATGTTTTTTGGTAGTGAATTGTATAGTTGTACTCCTTCATATTTCATATTTCTCTTTCCGTGATTTGTTCTAGGTCTGTGTAATAGTACTAGGTCGTTTGCCCGACGTGATGATCGTTTTTGCACTTCATTATTCCTTTTATATGTAATTTCTGTTTAGCCATCTGTTTCAAAACTAAACAGATTATGATTAATCGTAAGTTACGCAATTAGGGTGCTGGTATTTCGAAGACTTAAAGCGTGATCTAGCAGACACCTACATAATTATGTTAGATGTGCTCCTACCGAGTTATGAAAATCTGGTACTTCGAAGGCATAAAGCGACATACATATGTTAGGTGAGCGTAATTTCGACGGCCTAAAGCGTTTTCTAACTGACACAGCTATGTTAGGTGTGCTCTTACCGGGTTTTATGACAACCTGGTGCTTCAAAGGGATAAAGGGTTTTCTAGCTGACACGAAAAATGTATATGGAAATGAAAAGTCCTAATTTTTTTTTCGTATATTTTTCCCACGTTTTAATAGTTATTCTGCTATTTGGGGTGGAGAAGAATCCAACAAATCAAAGAACATAAAATTGGGTTCTTCAGTTATAAGTGGTGTAACCAACCAGACTTTGTTTTATTTATATAGAAGACAGATAATCCTTGCACAGACCAGCTCCATGTTATCATATTTTTGCACTGTACCTGATTGTACCGGGCTGTCATAACTAAGAGGGAGCTAACCTAACTGTAATGTCACCTAAAAAATGACTCGTACTTCATGAAGTATTGATATCCTGGCCGGTACTACATATGGTTAACAATTCATCCATCGATTCGTGGTCTGCACATTCATTTTCTAATCGTTCAACATGTGTGTTACAGGTGGGTATGATAAATAAAAGAGCACAAATACAATTTTTAAGTTGTTTATTAAAATAATATTCGTTCAACTGAACACAAGACATGGAACCAGACCTAATAATTGAGTTTACTAATTTGTCAATTTCCTCTACAACAAAAAAATTACTGGCCCAACGTAAGAGCCGCCTGTCTTTACCGTCTTAACAATAAAAAACAACCTATAAAATCTATCAACATAAAGACAAGTAAAGGTCTTTCCAATACCTGCGGTTTCATACATAAATTTGGCACAGACATTATGATATATTATCGTCATAAATGGTCGTAATTCCCTGGCAATCTGTAGTTCTAGATGGTTTTGGCACGGGATAAAAATCATTATTAAAATAAAAACTTCCATTTCGAAATAAAAAATCAAATCCATCATTCTCTATAAAACTCAAAAATAGACCTTACTAATTAATTTTAAGAAAATCTAATTTAATATTTAGAAAACTATACAGTACCCATATTATTTATTTAGTATTGCACAAAGTCGGATTTCATGCAAAATCGTACGAATGATCAATATTATAATTTCAACGTTCTTAATTCGGTCAAGTTGTAAACAAACTGATGTAGTTAATATTAGTCAGTTAATAATAAAAGTGGCATTTTTTTTTGTCTAGTATAACCAATTAAAATTCCATTTTCAATCACCGAGAGTAATTTATAATTCGATGCGGGGTCATTTCAAGTAACAACGTTAAAATTCTTAATAATAACAATAAAAAGTAATTAACAAAAATCATATGTTGGACAAAACAAACCATCCAAGAACATTCCGAGGGCACTAATCGCTTTTTAATAATAATATAAATGCAATATTTTTTTATACCAAAATGTCCTATATAATTGTGAATTACAAATTTATTTACAAATTCGACTCCTATTGGGGGTTGCCAATTATAAAATATCTTGTGTCTTCGTATGTACCAAACATTTTCAGTTTCAAGTCAGTATTTAACTAATATTTTTCTTTAAACTTCTTTCTTTATATAATAATAATAATGTATACATATGTAAGTAGCATAGTACACTTATATACTAATATGACACAGTTAGATTATAGCTATATTTTTACATCATGTATGTACTTACACATATACAGTGCGGTGTTGTCCCGGAATGCCATTCGACGGGCGTACATTAGTCGGCCATCTTGCGGAAATTACTAGAACTATAGAGATGTACATTGCATGCAGCTGTAGACAGATGGCGTGGTTTTAAATTGTACTGAGACATCTCATGTATATCCCAAAAGTGGATTTTGTTTAATTAAAAATAAACTCATAATTGAAAAATTATATCAACGCATTCAACATGCTATCTTTACTATTATAAAGACACATTATTCCATTATAAAACAATAAAATAAATACCAATTTTAATAACAGAGACATTTAGTATCCTTTGAAACTTGAATCCAATGACATGTCTTTTTGACTCCATTTTTGAATACTATTAACTTTTTAAAGATCTTTCTAATAATTATAATAAAAAGGGCATTCGGCACAACACCTTAGATATACTTCACTCATACAACGTGCCTAGTCTAATCTACGACAGTCTAACAAGTTCCGTACAACGGAAAAACATTTTTCCCTCCGTTCGCCTTAACAATAACTTTATACACAAGCATGTCGCGAAGGGAAAACATTTTAATAACTAAATTCAAAATCTATAACGCTATATGGAACCTTCATCTGGTGCAGGCCGTAGGAAGGAAGTTTTAAGAACACCAGGCCTTAGTCGCGGGTGACGAGAACGCATTTAAGGGGGGAGCGCTAGAGAAGCCCGATAAATTCATCTGACGTAAGAAAATTTAATTTTGCGGGCTACGCTGGCTTTTCCCCCTTAACAATAACATTGGGTCATGATCTTCATGCAGAAATATACCTTGGATTACCGCAAAGGTCTAATTTAATGATATTTTTAGTAAGTAGTGGTGCACTATTTGTATTGATAAACACTGTCTGACAGTAAATCGTTTGAAACTTCAGAAAATGTCCCTCAATTCAAAGTGTAGTTTAACTGGTTTTAATTGTGTGCTAAGTATGTTTCTGCATTTAAATTTAAAATTAGGTCTGACCGGTAAACAACCAATCTTTTCGTCAAGATTTAGGCGAATGCCCAATCGTCAAGCAAGAGAGGCCTGTTATAAACAAAATCGTCCGTATCAAGAGAGCAATAGAGGTGAAAATTGTTCGTCACAATATTAAGAAATTAAAACTGATGAAATATCGTGCATAAATTTTTGTTTCGATGTTACATCACATATAGATTGTCAAATATTTCAAAAACAGCGGTGTTTTTTATAAAAGTTGCATCCATGAATTCATTAATTGATTGAAATCAATGGTTTATAATATAATGGCTTAAAATATCGTTGACTACTGAAGGTACAGATGGTAAAAGAACCCACACTTTTATTTACCAAACATTATTCTTTAAAGATTTTAAATAGCTTCGTTAAATCAAACCCCAAAAATATGGATGTATGAAATTGTTGTTTGTCAAAAAGTAGAAAATTAAATACGAATCGAAAAATAAATAATTAATGACTGAATTGTATTGACTGATGACATGATTCGATTTGTATTTAATTTCATACTTTTTTTGTTCATTTATTTGGTTATCGAAAATTTAACGTAGCAGAATAAAGAGGCGGAAATTGACAAGCTCCTGGACTATAAAAATAGTAATAGAAAAATGTTTACAATAAGATATTCATAATGAAGCATGGCACATTAAAATGTGACTAGTAAATCTGAATGTTGACAATATTTGGTCACTAAAAGTATGGGCATGTTATAAAAATGCACTATAAATGACTCGATTCGGGCTCACAATTTTGAGATCACTTCGACTGAAGAATGGACTACTTATAGTATCGTTACTGTAGATTTAGGCGAAAATGTAGTAGCCACTCTCGAGTTGAACGACGTCGAATTATAGAAATACCAAGCACTTGGTGCGGATAATATTATTAGTTAAACATTAGGCCCTTTTACTTTATTACATGAAAAAACGGTATCTTTTAGTTTTATGAATATATTCTTACCTCGCTATACAATCAGCGAAATTACAATAGTTCACAAAAGTGCCGGTATTCCTAAAAGTCAAAACTCGTCAAAAAGCCGAATAGAGGTAGGTTAGTCACTACGGTTTCCTCCAAACATGATTGAGAACAGCAGTAACAATCGGTACTTATCCTTAGATCATATCACAACCGACACGACTCGTTTCTCGCCGCGGCCGCTAGATGGCGCCGGTGAACGTTCACTCACTGTCCGACAGATGGCGACACACGTCTCACGAAAACTAGTCGCTCTACCCTCCGCTGGGTTAAAAGTTCGGTTCTCAAGAGCCTCGAGCGGGGAAAAGAACGAATAGTTGACATTGCACAGTTGTATCGCGACGCGGCTCTGTAAAGATTTTAACTCGGTATAATCGCGAAACGTCCAACGAGTTATTATGCTAACAGAGACCCGTCGCGCGGCGTGTGTGTCGGGTCGCGGGGTCGTGGGGCGCCACTATGACACGGAGATGACCTCGTGGCCGGGGCGGGGCGGCGCGCGGGGCCAGGACTGGGACGTGAGCTGGCCCACCGACAGCGGGTTGTTGGCGTCGCGCGGGTTGGTGCCCACCGGGTTGCGCGGCGGCGCGGGCGGCGGGTCGGAGGCGGGCGAGGCCAGCGACGACAGCGCGCTGAGCCCGCCGGGGCTGGAGGCCGAGTTGAGCGGCGTGTCGGCGTCGCCGTCGCTGGACGCGTCCGACATCTCCTCGAGCTTCACGTCCTCTTCAGAGCAGGGCGACTGGGGCGTCACCATCGGCATCGGCACGCTCCCCGACGCGGCCGCGAGTGCTTCCATGTAGCGGACGCACTTCTTCTTCCGCCTAAAAAGATGTGGAGTTTAGTGGCGATTCGGGAAAGTTAGGGTTTGAGAACCGTTTTGTAACTTTCATACTTATGATCTAACTGCTGTGGAGTGTAAATAAAGATACTAAAGACAAGAAACTTGTCATCATCTCATCTGGGGTTTGACATTTGTGTTTAACTTCCAGTCTAACTGTAAGCAGCTAAACACTAGTAATTTACTGCCACTTGAGACCAAAAAATATGCCCAAAATGCTCATAATGTTTTAGAAAAGTTACAAATCAGTCCTCCACACAATAAAAGCTAATCTATCCTACATTACACGTAAAACATAAATCATAATGTTAACAGTAACATGCTGAAAACGTGTTAAAATAAACTGAAAACACGCGAAGACAATCGAACAATCATGCTGAAAAACAATTCTGTTAAAAAAAAACGTTATAAAAACTAACGAAACATAAGCAAACGACTACCTACGACAACATAAAAAAACGCCATTCTTTTTTGTACAAAAAACATTCAGGCTTCATCTTAAAAAATGAAATAAATTCTGTATTATGCAGTCTATCTAATAACCAAAAAAATAAAGTGAATCATGTATTTAATCTGCCTTTTTTTAAGTATTAAAAATAAATTGAAAAAACATTAATTAAAATTTTTGAGCCAGTAAAAGTCAAAAACAATCTAAAATTCTCTACTACAACACACAGGTCATTCCCGTCTGCCAAGACTACTCATCACCAACCGTTGCGTGGCCGTCGGCGGGGCGGCGCCGGCACTAGAGGTTAACGTAGGTAGGTTCCTGCGGGCTCACCAGGCTGGAGGCCGGGAGCGAGGTCGTCGGCTCCGGCCGGAGGAGGCCCAGCCCTCCGGACACCATCACGCTACTTGACTCGGGGCTGTGCCCGGTAATGACAGGTCAATGAGGGGCAGAGGTATGATAATGGACATATGAATGAAGGTTGAAACGGGAATGTTAGTGGTCACAGGAATTATGGTGGTCACAGGAATTATAATAGTCACAGGAATGATAGTGGTCACAGGAATGATGATAGTCACAGGAATGATAATAGTCGCAGGAATGATGGTGGTCACAGGAATGATAATAGTCACAGGAATGGTAGTGGTCACAGGAATGATAATAGTCACAGGAATGTTAATAGTCACAGGAATGACGGTGGTCACAGGAATGATAATAGTCACAGGAATGATAGTGGTCACAGGAATGATGATAGTCACAGGAATTATGGTGGTCAAAGGAATGGTGACAGATATGCGAATGATATTGGATAAAGGAATGATGATGTAATGATATGAGTGAGAAAAATGTTGATGTGTATATGAAATTGTTGCATAAAATATATGCATTATTAGATACAAAACAGATAATAATATGGTGTATAAATAAATATTAAACATGACAATAGCAATAAATAAATAAGAAAGAAAATTAAAATAGAAAACAAAAGAAAACAGCGAGTCAAGTGGCGTGTGGCGAAAATAAAAGATCAAAAATAATAAAAAGAACGTAAAAATGATCAGAACGAGTCACCAATAGTGCCAGCAGATCCAGGGTCCATGAGAAGCGGCAATCATGAGTGGAAAAAACATTTGTATAAGTAAACATAAACCTTGACAACCAATAACAACAACCAAGCGAACCAATTCAGAAAATGTGTCCAGATTTTTTTGAAAGCTTTCGACAAATGATTGCCCTTTCTCTCTCTCTCTCTCTCCTTCTCTCTCTCTATCTATCCGCCATTTTACTAACCCCCTAAATTTCTACTTCCAAACTTCGGCTACTTTCAAAAAAATCTATTCCTTGTGATCTAAACAATTGATTTCTTTGTGAAAAGACACATTTTCTGAATTAGCTGCTTCGCCGTAAATAGATCCTTAATTTACTATATATGTATTGTAACATAAAACATAAAAATAAACAACAACTACAAAAGTTTTTGTATAGATTTTCATAAATTATAAAATGCCAAAGTAAAATCGACCGGGCTACTCTTGGTGTGTCAGGTAAGACAGCCAAGTCTTTCCACAGAGAAACAATAATATATTAACCAATGGTATTTGATATGCCATCAGCTAACCAAGACTCAATTTAGCACAAGCGGAAAAAAAAGAAAAAAAAAAGTAACCCACCTGCAAGGCTTGCACCATTGGTTCTGTTGGTCGAGACCATATCTCGCTCGACATTTCTTCAAATTATTTCCTGAAAGTATTACATAAATATGTTTTAGTATATATCCTTTAATTCCACTAAAAAAATCACTCAGACATTGAACTGATACAAAATGTATGCAAAACAAATTACTTTAGAAGTGGCAAATAATTCTCAAAAAAAATATGATGTCGAGTAAATTGATAATTATTTTTTTGTTGTCGTTCAAATGAAAAGGAATGCAGTATAACTGTGTGATGCGTAAATTATAGGTTTATTTACCGGAAATCATATTTAAAGCATCTCAAAACATGTCAGCTAAAACTACGTTCTACAAAGCTTCGCATGCAATTCCCTTATGTTAGTTCATGCAGGGCGGGATGGGACAAATGAATGGGAACAACGGAAAAAACATTGGTTTTAAAAAATAACATACTACACGCATTAACTTTGAACAAAATAAATGCTAAAACTACGCTATTGTCGTAAAAAATAACAAATAAACATGACGTCTATAAGCAAATTGAAGCAGAATAGGTTCTCCGGAATCAAAATAAATATTTGTGATTTTATTTGGCCAGTATCATTGCACCGCAGATACATAAGCATCAGCAGCTGTGTATATCTAGTCCTCGGCGGTGTTCGCATGGCTGCTCTGGTCCAGACTACTCCATTATGTACCGAGAGAAGGCTGTCCCAGCCTTTTCCGACATCAAACTACTCTCCCTGCAAAGCAATTACTCAAGTATTCAAATATTGACTTGCTTTAACATGCACGCTCCCTCTCGCACGCAGGAGCAAAACGGAAAGCATAAAACCGGGACAACCTTCGAAGGACTTGCGTGAGGGTCTCTCTCATAATATAGCGTTTAAAATCAAATAAAGAAATGCGATAAATATTAAATAAACAAAAATACTTGTATATTATATATGTATGTATATGTCTACAACCTCGTACCCCTTCAACCAAGACAATATTACTATGTCGCTCGGTCCGTTCGGAGCGGAGTTCAAAGCAATTGAACTGTCGCGGGACGGGAGTGGGGGGCGATATGCGCGGGGGGCGAGGAGCGGAGCTGCCAACGTCTCCGGACTTAATCCTTCGTTAATTGACCTCATTTTTTTAATGAGCCGATGCGAGAATCGCATTCAAACGACGGGACGTCGGCCGCTCCGGGACATGTGTTCGCTTCGTGACCGACTTACGACACTATATGCTGTCGCCGAGCCTGCTCAGCTGATGGCCACGACGAGGGACGGGAGGGGTCGGGAGGAGGGGCGGGGACGCTCGTCGACGGAGTGAAAGGCAGTACCTCCATCGGTTGTCTCCTGTTTTCGTTTCCTCTTCTTGCCCCTTTGCGTATTAGCCCTAGACGACCAATCGGGATAGAGTTGCATGTGCAGTTGCCGCTCGCGACGCGCCAGCTCGTAATACTTGGCTTGCTCCTCGCGGCCGAGCGCATGCCACTGTATCGTGAACGCGCCGAATATGGAAACAAAACAGAGAAATGCACTTGGACGGTGGCCTCGACCTGCGAGCGTACGTCCGAGACCTAACGCGTGCTAGAAAAACAGCCGCAGCGAGCGGCGATGATAGCTAATCACAAAATTTTGTCCCCTACAGAATGAGAATGGCCAATTGTGATGTTCCTCCCAGAACCTATTCTGCGGTCGGTTCACGCGTCTCGACTAGACATATAACAAACCAATATAGTTTCCGGAGGGTGTAGGGTGTACAGTTTACGTTCACTGGACGACTACAGTACACAGAACACGAAACACGTAAGGGGCGGCCGGGGCCAGCGCGGGCCGCGGCCGCCCGAGCGATCCCAGCCGCTTTTCTAGCACAGGCAACATCACCTCGCGACACTACCGCTCACATACACACACACACACGGGACGGGGCAGGTAACGGATGCTGACGTTAGTGTGGGGTCAAGCCGCTCGGTTAACACGTGGCACCGGACAACAAGCAAGTCTCCTGTGTTAGTGGGGGTGCGGGATCTCGTCAGGGAGGGTAAGCGGTGTCAAGCGTCCAGTGACAGTCCCCCGACGCTGCTAGCTCCAATACCTCCCAACTCTGCGGGACTGCGGTCCTTTTTCCGCTTTTTCTTTTTGGAGCCGTAACCGTAGTTGTCTCTTGCGCTCCACCCGGGGTACAGCTGCATATGGAGCTGTCTCTCTTGTCTCGCTTTCTCATAGTACTTTGCTTGTTCCTCGCGGCTCAACGAGTGCCACTGCGTATTATGATACCAGGATATTGGGTTACCAGTCGCCGACATGTGCCTCGACTCATTTTTTGTATAAAGACATTGTTATTCTTGTTAGAAATAAGATCGAGTTCCGGGAACGGGTAAACGGGTTCGATTCTCGGTAGTGTTACGGTCAGCTATTTATTATTCAATACATCTATTAGATGGCAGATAGGGCGGCCGCATTGTCTGTATAATGCAAGCTAAACTGGACGTGCGGTGACGAATCGTATTCGTAACAAGATTAACAAAGGCTCAATCCAATATGTTGAGAGAAATATTAATATTAAATGCGGACACAATCGAAATAATTGCTTACATCACATTACCTAAGTTGGTCTGTCACTTAAATGAGGTTGTTGACATCTTAACCTCTGATTAGTTAAACCTTCGTCAATTGCGAATAGATGACGTCACGTAAGCAATCTTATACAATCCCGATGTATTCTACTGCTGAATAGACGTTGGTTACAAGTGCCGGTTAAATACATAATTAATTGATTAATTAACTACTTAAGACCGGATTGATTGACAGTCAATATGATGCAAGATGTTTAGCACTATTGAATAAATCTTTATGCAGTAGCTTTAGTATTGATGTCGACCCTGATTGATTCTGAAAAGACTGGTCTAAGATTATTTACTGATAGGTATTCTGGTATTTAGAGGCTATTTGCAAGATGTTTATATGTGAAATATAAACTTATACAGTACGAATAACTTTCCATAAGTTGGTTATAAAATGTGGCACAGTAAATTCCGTCAAACGGATATTAAACCTCATCCGACAGTATACTACATCGAGACTGAAGTAACGTCAACAAAAACCTATCACAACAACCGTAATAAAAAGTAAATAATAAAAAATAACAAATTCAATTTTAGAATCTCGAATTCTGTGGGTTCTAGAATGAGACAAATATTTAATTGTAGAATTAAAATGTAACGGTAGCATTTGGAATTTTGAAATTAAATTATGTATTCGAATTTGAATATTGACGGTTAAAAATAAAATTGTTGTTCGAAATTCAAACTCACCCGTCTGCCAAGTATTTGATTAATGGCTGCTGATTCCTTGAGGGTGCATTCAGCCACAACTTTCGCCCTCATTTCTTTCATGTAGAGCATGAAAGCGTTTAGAGGTTTCTTTATGTGTGGTTTTTTGTTCTGTTCTTTGCTGTTCGAGTTGGCTGAGTTGTCTGAAGGCTTATCACTTGAGGAGCTGCTGCTGCCTTTCTCTAGCGACCTGGAAAATACAGCATTATTGTTTAGATACTGTGCATAATTGGTATACTGCTAGAAAACCGAGGGGAGCATTGCAACTTCGAAGGAAAATATGCCAGCTCAATTTTGAGATATCTTATGTATTTGAGATTCCGTTACGTTTACTGATTTTATCATAAGAGTTGTCTATATTTATCAAAACATAAGTTACATCTGATATCACAACGTTGATAAAGTCATTATTTTGATAGCATTCACCTGCAGTTGGAATAAATAAAATTGCATCTTTTCTTTCTGTTTTTAGACATCTGGGATCCCCCAAATATTTGCCAAGGTTTCAATGTCCATGCCATTGGTGCCATTTGGTGTCAATGACAGCACGGTTGGCGCAGTGGTTAAGCGATTGACTGCTGCGTTGCGTGTCGCGGGTTCGATCCCCGCACGGAACAAATATTTGTATGACCTACAAGTAGTTGTTCCGGGTCTGGCTATTTGTGTATGTGAGTTTAAATGTTTGTAAACGCACCCACAATACAGGAGAAATTCCTAGTGAGAGGCAACGGTTTTTTTTTTTAATGTTGACAAACAAAAATTGTTTGATTGATTTAAACTTTTAGTATATCTTTGAAAACTGCAGCCTAAATTGCCATCCCGAAAAAATCTGCAATTCTCACGTATTTTTCCAACCATACTTATCCCATTCGAAGAGCCATACATTCACCAACAGTTGTAGTGGGATCAATATGTTAATAACTAGTTTAGGTGTTAACGACACCCGTCCAGACAGACGACAATAAACAGTGTGCGTCCGGTTGGAAATAGACGCGGTGTTTCCGGCGCGGGCGCAGCCGATCATACACGAACGTGGCCGAGAAGCTTCGTAATTATGGCGAGCATACTGATTTTTAAAATGTTTGTTGAGATATGGTACTGTGGGTATTGTGTTTGAACAAAAGGTGGGTGGCAATTTGGGTGGAAGTAATTGTACTGTAAAATAGACATACTTTAACGAAGGTGGTAAGAACAGAAGGACCAAATTCTTGACACCGGAACTAGGACTGCGGAAGGTCAGGGTATGATCAGATAGCAGTTCCAGCCAGAAGAAGACCGAAAGAACAGTGAAGAGCACAGTTGGACTTGGACAGAAGCAGTACCTATTAGCTGAGTTTCTAATGAATTAAACATAGCAAGTAAGCAAGTATCTAATTCTTGGAAAGTCAATGAGATAGTTTGATATATTCTACACAGTATAATAACTGTACCTATTAGATAGCTATAAGGACGAGTCAGAATGACCAGACTGAAGAACATCATCGTAAATAGGGCTACGAAGGAGGCCAGCTGGTCAAATGAGCATTAATTGATATCAAAGTCGAAGATATAGAAGTAATCCTGCAGGTGTAAAAGAAGAATTCTGCCGAGGAACTATTCAAATAGCCACATTAGCAGATCCTAATCTAAAATAAATTATCCTAAGCCATGTTGAAACAAACAAATTAGTCACAATGTCACCGCAAGTCACTCCAACGGTACTCGCGATCATTCTCGTGATTTTCCAAAAATAGACGCGAATTTCAGAGATAGCTCTTAAACTGATGAGTTAGCTGATACGAGAAGTAACTGGGAGCTCTTTAACTTCACAGACATCAGACTAAGTTGGAAAGCGACAAATATGGGACATCTAGACTTTGGTGAGCTAGATATTTTTATGTACCTATCCTTGAGCAGATTTCAAAGAGAGATTTTTGCAGATTTTTTTAAAGGAGTCATGCGGTTTTTATCGATGGTTAAGCTACACTTGCTTGCGTTTGGGTAGTGAATAGCCCATCCTCGAACCAACCGCGGGAAGTGGCAACCCATCCAAGATGGGTAATCATTAATATCCAGACTCCTCCGTGCCCCGAAAAGCACGTTAAGCCGTTGGTCCCGGCTGTTATTTGTACATCATTGACAATCGTCACGGGTAGTCTGACGACCAGTCTTACCAAGGGGTATCGTTTGTGAAGATGGGCAGTCGCTCCATCTTAAATACTGATATTCAGCTGCCTCCGGTTAGGCTGAAATCCGACCCCATCATAGTTGGGAAGAGGCTAGGTAGATTTATTGATCCTTAAGCAGATTTCACATTTTAAATTGTGGGAGGGAGCTATGGAGAAAAAAGCAGTGAACAATAACGTGATCACTGATAGAGGGGAATCGAAGAAGGCATTGTGGGACTAGGACAAGCAGAAGGAAATCTGATTTTAAAGTTCTACACACAAGATCCGAAATGCTTAAATCAAACTGGGCGTGTAGAACATAACTCCATAATAGCCCTAAGTCCGTTAATCGAAAAAGAAAAGCAAAACCAGTAAAAAACTACTTCCTGACTTCGAAACTCTAAAACTGTATAAATAGAGATAATAAAATACATTGTCAGTGACATATAACTGTTGGTTTAATATGTCCAATATAAAAGTTTTATGCACCAAATTAGTTCTGAATATAACCAAACTAGCTTGGGATATACGACTTCCTATGGACGTTTTAAAAATGGGGAAAGATATAAAAAGAGAAAGAAAATCCGGGCACAATGCGTGTGCGCGCCCAAACGAGGTATTCGGCGCGCGCGCCGTAATTATGTGTTATGTACAGTCAGTCAGCAGGACAAGTCAATGTTAGTTTTGCGTTTTTTATTTTTTTTTGTATTTAGCTAATTGTAACTTTTACCAAGAATATTATACTAACAATATGGAATTATGTTAGTCTTTATTTATAAATGTTGCTTCCGCATTTAAAAATACATTTATTAGTTTTTTTTTTATAAAAAATATCTATGTTATTTCTATCAATTTCCTTTATCTTTAAGTCTACAAAAACACAGTGAATAAATATTTTTTACCGCATCGTACTTAAGAATTTCCATTTAAAAATACGGAAGTACATAAAATATATTAATTAAACAAGATCGTGTAGATAGAATACCGAGCAGTGGCCAAATGCGACAAAGTAATAAAATAACTATTAACTATTCAGATCTCACATGTTAATTACATTTAGAATTATACGATAAAAATGTAGATTATGGGCTTAACGAACCTATGGTTTTTTTTTATATGTTAATAATTGTCACTGCATATAATTATTTGAATTTTTTAATATTTCTGTTTTTTTCTAGAATGTCGGTTTTTACTCCCTCTTTTATACAAGTTTCAATATGTCAATAGGATCACTTGCTTCTCGCAAGCTGCTAGGTAACTTTTATTGACAACAAACTGCGATCGATAATAATCCGTTTTCCACAATAAAAATGAAACTATTAAAGAAATCATTCATTGCAAGGACCAAATTCGTTTATTTTTTTTCTTACATAGCCTTATTGTTGTGTGTTTCCTCCTACTATCATTATAAATCAGTTTTAATATGTCCAAATTGGAGTTTGAACTCAATACCTCTGCGTTTATAGCTCAAAGCACTAACTAAAGAAGTTTTTTTTTATGTCATCGCTTAAAAGCAAAATTTATCTTTTCCAAAAATCTCGTGCATTTGTTTCGGCGACTGTACCAGGTGACGCGGCCCGTTAGCCAGGCTGCTCATATATCATCTTAATTAAATTTCTCCTCCAGGGACTTATTTACATGATTGTACCTGGACTTTTATGTATGTGGTTATGAGGTAGCATTGTGAGCGAGAAGCGATGGTTATGCACGAAATTATAATCAGATGTTGTGTAAACGAGAACAATGTCCTTATTGAGTTATTTTGAATTTTGTCTACACTGTGTTATTAAAATATAGAAGACCAAAAGTCAGAGGATACCTTTTCTCACGTTAAATAATTTAGTATTTTACACTTTACAACAACAGTTTTGTAACTTCTACAAAATTGCTCCTTTTGGTACGAAAACTTTTTGACAGATTAAACGTATTTTTAAAGATCTAATAGGCTCACAAAAAACATTCCTATCGCCTCCTATGTTTCTGCTCATCACCGACAGTGAGACCCCATAATTTTGATTATACATTTTGACTGATGCAGCTTGTATTGAAGTTGGTAACTTGTCGTAAGGCATCAGCTTTCTTGTTACCTGATCAGTCAATTCTGTTGACAATTTATTTAAAACCTGCATATTATATACGGTAGCATAATTAATTGCAGAGTTTTTTTGGTATTCATATAAAAAGACCTACAAAAAAATGCTCATTTTAAATTTTATGTGTGTGTACTAAGTGTACACACATAAAAAACTAAAATTAGCATATTTTTTTATGTTATTTATATGTTGTCCTGGGTTCGATTCCCAGGTGGGACATTGTTATTCGGTTTTTCTATTAAGAATTTCTTAGTAACAACAGCTCGCACCCTAATTGCGGTCAGAATCTGAATCATTTTGAAGGATATTGTTAATCCATTGCTTCATATTGTCGAATTATTTGTCTGCTGAACGACGTAAATAATGCAATGAATGATGTTGAACTATCCAAATGAAAACCATTCGTGTTGTTGGTACGTTACACAATTACCCTTCCTAATTTAGGAAGTTGGCGGTGCGGCAAAACACGTTAAGTCGTTGGTCCTGCTCCTGGGCCCCAATTCCGTATGGTTATATGATTCCCGCGGAATCTTACTACGTTCAAACTACGTTAATATCTATCGTGTTTTGTAGAAACCAATAATGTAAAGTAAGGGATCGAAACGTCATATTCTGTATGTTCCAAGACAATTTGTCGATATTATTAATACGATATTAGCAGAATTCGTGTGTGATCTAAGGCATTGACGTGATTTTGAAGTAAGGAATCGTTAAGTGGGCATGGTGAATAGGAAATCATCAAATAACTTCGCTCGCTCTGGGTCTCTCCGGTCGTATCGGATTGCCATCCCATCGGACTATGACAGTGAGGGAAGAGTGAGTGTGTCTGCGCACACACTTGTGCACTATGATATCTCCCGCGCCGAAGGCTAGTCTCCGTTGAGATTGACCGCCATTACCGAAATACGGTCTAGAGGACTATTATCATGTTATAATAACTGCCTAAATATCTACTGGTCCACCTCTGCCTAATCCTTCACTGGATTACAAGCGTGATGATCTGTGTACGTACGTATGTTTTAAATGAAGAAGGCACATAACATTTGATGGTGAATGATCGATAATAATAATAATAATAATAATAATATAATATTTATTTCAGACCAAAATCCATATTCAAAAGACAAAATAAAAATCACTTAAATTCTACATACACAAAACAAAAGGCGACGCACAAAAAGATACACACATACACAATAACACTTATTTTATATATACAAATGACGCACGATGAGTGGTCATCCAGTGCCACATCATTGGACTGTCTACTTTGCTGGCAAAGATAGCCACCAGGCTGTTGGAGCTATCGCGAACTCGCCGCATCAGGGATGCTATTCGTGTCCGCATAAGGGTATAAAAATCCGGCACGCCATACTCCGCGAACATCCCCGATGCGCTGCAAAAGCGCGGTAGCCCCAACATAACTCTGAAGGCGTTATTATATTGGACTCGCAGAGCATTGTACGAGCTCTTTGTATAGCCGACCCATAGGGCGCACGTGTACATAGATTGGCAATAAGCTCTAAAGAGTGTAATTTTTACCTCACTTGTACAACGTGCAAACCTACGGGCCAGCATGTTACATCGAACTGCCAATGCTCTGCGTTCCCTCTCCACGTCCACATCGTCGGACAGACCATCGGTGATCCAATGCCCCAGGTACTTGAACTTCGTCACTCTGGAAAGCTGAGCGCTCCCCAGGGTTACTGGTGGGACAGTGTCGTAACATTTGTTTCCCGCTTTAAAAACCAAAAGTTCACTCTTCGTCGCGTTGTTGTTGTAATGAGTGTGAATCTGTGATAAGCTGAATGCCCTATGATTAACTTATGATCCTAATTAACACCGGGATCAATTTTGTTTACTTTCTGATCTTGGCTTAATTACTTACATAGTTCTGCATCGAATTCACCATCAGTCTAATTAGTCATCAGTCAGTATAATTTTAAATTTTCCCTAGTTTTATGAGTATCAAAAAGTATATGTAATTTTTTTTACATTTTATCTTAATTTTGTAGGTTCTCCAAATACGCAGATGATGATGATATTATTAAGATTAAAGTTATTTACATGATTAATTATAAAGCATTTTCAAAACATTTTGCCTAACGCTAACAAACATACAAGGTTTCAAAAAACAAATTCACGTAGACATGTGTACAACCCACCCCTACGCGCGTTATCTTCAATCTATCGAACAAGAGGGCGGGCAGTTAAGTCGAATAACTCGCATAATAGCCGGAGCGATACTATCACGCTATGATACCATCAGAGATTAGCAGAAAGGGTGTGAGTTGTGACAAAAGCGTTGCTTGCGTGCAGCTGATTGAAACGTTTTGTTAGACTTTTTTTATAATTGTTTTAAACTTTTAAATTCAATATGTACGGTATAAATTGTTTGGTGCGTGGTGCGAATAAGAAAATATTTATTTTGTGTAGTATGGATCGGTAAATGTTTGTAAAGCTGAACTAAGCGGTGTTTTGCTATTCGTTTTTAATTTTAAAAACCAATACCAATTAATAATTACTCAATTCACTATAGTTTCAGGCTGATTTCTACCATTTAAAGTCTTTATTTTTGATGACTGCGTCGCTGGTCCAGCAGGCTTAGTACGCGCACCGGTTTGTCGACGGAAGAATAGACATGACTATTAACTAAATGATGTACAATAGGAGAAGATAGCTATGTTTTTTCTATTAATTATATCACAGTTATGCGTTCTAAACGAATCATGATTTTGTAGATAATCGTATATACTTTGTGGCCGTCGAGTAGAAAGTTTACTGTCAGCGTGATTTTGACAGTTTGGGAAGAAATATTCTTCTGAAATAGTCTACCTACAGTTATAAGGACGTAGACAAAGATCGTTAAACACGAAAGACAAAATGATTGTAGAAGGATATCTACGGTGCGATGTCAAAAATGAGGAAACGAAATGTCACTTAGTATTGAAAAAGCACTGTCTATTCTTCGTAGAAATAGAAAGCGTCATGCTAAGCCTGCAGTAGTCGCAAGCGTGACTACTGAGCATGAGGTCTTTCGAATCCAGGGTCAGGGGAAAAGTGTTATTTTATTGCGTTTTTCTATCTGGAAATTGTAAGTAGCAATCCGGTGACAATAGGCTCGCCCTCAATTTCACGGGGTCAAATATAAATACCGAAATACGGAGACGAACGAGACTCACAGACATAGCGGAAGTGATAGCAAAAAGAAAGTGGAAGTGGGCGGGCCATATATGCCGTAGACTGGATGGAAGATGGGGGAAGAAAATGCTGGAGTGAAGACCACGGACGGGACGGAGGAATGTGGGAAAACAACCCACTAGGTGGACAAACGATCTCATTAAAGTGGCCGGAAGAAACTGGATAGCCATGACACAAAGCCGCCAAAAGTGGAAAGATTTAGAAGAGACCTACTTCTTCTTCTTCTTGGTTGAAGAAGGAGAGAGAGAGAGAAATATAAATGGCAAAATATGGGTGTACTATGGGTACATCTCTGCCCAACCCTACGGGGACTACAGGCGTGATGTTATGTTATTTTTGCCATCTACTTTGGTAATATTTGAAGAAGCCACACAAGATTGCGGCAGATTAGGAATCAGAATCAAAATAAAATAAAAATATAATGTATGGTTATTGTTACGATTCACATTGTTTATAACACAGAATGTATTCTTCGAAATAATACGGCTGTCGCTAACTCCAAAATTTAAGGTCTAATCAAACATCTGTATGCAGTACCACAGGTCATAAACTATAAGACAAATCGGTGAGAAATTGTATAAACAATTTGTGGAGAAGATGCGCCATGAAACATACATGATTGTAAACCATGCCGTTGTACAGAAATGCCATAAATATTAACTTGAATTGACAATAAGGTGCGAGTTTTCACACGGACTTTTGGGACAGCCCTGTAGTTTTTATTGTTTGATGGATGATGAGAAAGATGCAATTTTATTAACAAGTGTCATAATAACTATCAAATTATTAACAAATATGTTATGTAGCAACGGAACTCTGGTCCTTGTTAACATAATTCTGGGCCTTCTCAACAGAATTCTGGGCCTTATTAACAGAAGGACCGGTTTTGCTATTGATATTGGCCTAAGACTAATTTCTCATTTAGTGTGGTCCTTGGGACCTGGTCTAAATATCATTTGAATGATATGAAGTTCTTCTTACCTTGCATATCTTGAATGGTGTGAGTCGAGGTCTGACTTAGAGGGGGGAGGGGGCACGAGCGCAGGCCCTAACCCGAGCCCCAGGCCTCCGCCCAGCGTTGGAGAAAACCGGTATAATTCACTGGAAAAGAACAAAAGCATGAGGAAATTGACTCTTTGTAGAAATATAGTTACTACTTCTTCAAAATAATTTTCCTGACTTCTTAAGAGTTGAGATGAAGGCCCTTTTTCCGTGATAGAGGGTAAGGCGATTAAAGGATTCTATCTGCTGCATTATAGGTAGGTTCTGGCAAGGATCTGAGGGGAAATTCTCGTAATTTTAACAACGTTCACAGTCTGATCTGTCTCAATCTGTCAAAAATATCTCGAGTTTCCATACATTTTTGACATTTGATTGTCGCCGAGATGAGACTGCGACTAGATTTTGAACGTTTTTAACTAGGAGAATTGGCCTTCAGGTCAAAGCTTAGCTTTTTAGTTCGGCCAATTTATTTAAAGGTGATCAAATACTGCCCCACAAACAGCTGGATACTCTTTGAATACTTATAACAACATAAGTACTATTATCACCATTAATATCCAGAAAAAGCAAAGATTTTAAAAGTTTTTTCTAGCAAAGTTTAGGTACTGTCGGGGAAATGGTTAAAATAAAAATTGAAGTAGTAACTATTATGATTATTTGAAAGTACAGGCGTATTATTTAGCGGTAGCGAATGTTATATTTGGTCAGATTTTCATCACCAAAATCGAATACAGAAATCAGGCCTTTATAAGTTCGGCCGTTTTTAAGATGCACAAGAATTTAATGTCACTGCCACAGCTAAATAATAGTCCTGTACAAAATATAGCAAGTATTGTATGTACCTAGGGATACCATACCTCGATAGACTAGAACTTGAGATTGGCAACGACGTGGGGTACGGACTTCTGAATCCGCTCGCCGCTGACGATATGGGGTACATGCTGGGGGTATGCCTGGAAACATAAGGTCTTATTCACTAGTAGCTTTTGCCCAAGATTCCGCTGTTAATCGCTTCTTCTTTCGTATAGTAATTGATGGTACGAATCATATTACTTTGGCGCAAAGTCGGAGGCCACTTCGGATGGCATAAAGCTATAAAAACTTTTTCCAAAAAAAAAACAACCGACTTCCAAAAAAACACTACAAAGTGAAAAATAACTTTAATTTCGGAAGTCGGTGTCTTTGGAGCTGTATTTGAATTTTTTGTCACCGCCTTCCGAAATTAAAGTTATTTTTCACTTTGTAGTGTTTTTTTGGAAGTCGGTTGTTTTTTTTTTGGAAAAAGTTTTTATTTTTCACTTTTTAGTGGTTCACATGTGCTTACACCTTCACAGCATACTGGCGTGATGTTATGTTATGAACTGGTGTAAGCAATAGACAGAGATGAGATTTCAGCAATCCCAGTCCATTTGCTATCATTTATTGAGGAGTTCCGTTGCATATCTCCGAAGTTCTTCATCAGATCTTCACCAAATTGAAATGGAACCACTCTGAGAAAGTACTCTTCCAAAAAATACCTAAATCGCTTTGTGTGCCTATAAAATTTGAAGAGTTCTCTCCATTTCTCCAGGATCCCATCATCAGATCCTGACTTGATGATCATGGGACCACCTGGGAAGTATACCCTTTCAAACAAAAAAAACAAAATTCAAATCGGTCCAGCCATCTTCGAGTAATCGGGGAACATACATAAAAAAAAATAAAAAAAAAAAAAAAAAAAAAAAAAAAAAGGTTCCGACGAATTGATAACCTCCTCCTTTTTGAAGTCGGTTAAAAACGGTGCTTTGTATCTAAACTTTCTAGAAAAATTTAAGTTAGGGTACGAAATACCTTTTTTTTCTGTTGTATTTATGACAGAATATTCCTGTAACATTGTTATAAAGTTGTATGGTAAAAGCTTTTCACAATTATTTCTGGTCCTTTTGGTCTGGAACCTGATAGGACTTTATGTCAATATTTTAACACCGAACATGAGAAATTAAGGCAATTAAGGGGTCCAACATAACAACTCTTCCATTTTTAACCGACTTCAAAAAGGAGGAGGTTATCAATTCGTCGGAACCTTTTTTTTTTTTTTTTTTTTTTTTTTTTTATGTATGTTCCCCGATTACTCGAAGATGGCTGGACCGATTTGAATTTTGTCTTTTTTGTTTGAAAGGGTATACTTCCCAGGTGGTCCCATGATCATCAAATCAGGATCTGATGATGGGATCCTGGAGAAATGGAGAGAACTCTTCAAATTTTATAGGCACACAAAGCGATTTAGGTATTTTTTGGAAGAGTACTTTCTCAGAGTGGTTCCATTTCAATTTGGTGAAGATCTGATGAAGAACTTCGGAGATATGCAACGGAACTCCTCAATAAATGATAGCAAATGGACTGGGATTGCTGAAATCTCATCTCTGTCTATTGCTTACACCAGTTCATAACATAACATCACGCCAGTATGCTGTGAAGGTGTAAGCACATGTGAACCACTAAAAAGTGAAAAATAAAAACTTTTTCCAAAAAAAAAACAACCGACTTCCAAAAAAACACTACAAAGTGAAAAATAACTTTAATTTCGGAAGGCGGTGACAAAAAATTCAAATACAGCTCCAAAGACACCGACTTCCGAAATTAAAGTTATTTTTCACTTTGTAGTGTTTTTTTGGAAGTCGGTTGTTTTTTTTTTGTACTTCAAAAACGGTGGGTCATTCAATCCGCAAATTTTATATAAAATAAATAAATAAAAACGACAACATTTTGTACTTCAAAAAGGACAACACCAAAAAACGTACTCAAAGTCAAAAATTTATTTCAAGTAGACACATAATAAAAAGCACTTTTGAACGTCAAAGTATACCATTCATAGTAAACGTAGAACAGTTAACTCACCATGAAGCCGCAACTTGTGACATCTCCGGACTTAGCATGGGGTAGGGGTACGTACCCCCGGGGAAGGGGTACATGGGTGTCCGCGCCAGCCCGGCCGCTGTAACATGTACCTAGTTAGTGTCTAGACGGAACTTAGTTTTAGTTGTCATGTTGTTTAGATAGTACTGTGGGAGGGATATAAATATCCCTCTCTTGGGTATCGATTGTGGAGTCAGGTAAAATATGTATTGTTCTTTGCTTTTTTATTGATGTTAATCTCTAGCTATTAATGCTAATTGAAAATGCTTTAAGATAAGACTCGCGCAGACCGACTTGACTCGTCTCTAGCAGATCAATATTCGTGAATTAGCGTCGCGTCGCCTGTCTGTGGGAGCCTTTAAAATTATATTAACTATTATTCGAATCGATGGATAAAATTGATTCCCACTGTCTAGTAATGAAGAATGTTTGGTATGTTACATATTATTAGATAGTGAATTATCTTTAATTATTTTCAAATTTTAGACACTGTTTCAACTACATATAGCTTAAAGGTAATCATCATTGTCTTTCTATACATTAGCTAGGTAGATTATGAAAATATCCCACTCTATTTAGAATTCAAACAATCTTACCTAATTTAGAGTCGAGCTGATATGGCGGAGGGATGCCCATATGGGCCGGAGGAGGCTGCCCCAGCTCACCGCCGGGACAGAACAGCGACAGGCTTCCACCTGCTGGCAGGCCCATCTTTCCCGTCTGAAACAAATCGAAAAACAAAGTTAATGATATAAAAATGTTCCCGTCTCTGGAATCCTAACCTCCGGTAGCTTGGACCCTGCTGCTGCCGGCGGACCACTATTTGATGCTTTATTATATTCAAATGTTTAAAATATCTGTTACGTATAGTAAAAAAATATAAGGAGAACCATTTTGTCTAGCTGTCGATGGTAATCAATAAAGTGGGACCACAGGATCATAATTATGATAAACCAATCGCTGCAAAAATATGTAATCCTTAGTCAAATGTTAATCCAAAAGAATCTTCAGTTTTCAGGAAGCTATGAGAAACTGTGAAGCAAGGATAATCTAATTAAAAATAATCTCCAGACACAAAAAATATCCATCATTTCATCTTCAGGCTACAGACCAGTGGACACAAAAACTAACGGCACCGGCGTCATGTCTACAGAAACCGAAAAATCCAACATTATTTTTTAATAAAAAAAAAAAAGGAACAAATAAACACACAACCCTAAAAAAACAAAGTTCCAAGCCAACAAAAACCCGACAACTACTCTATGGGAAGACGACGCGTCATTAGCAAGTAAATTGGCGCCTGGAACGTATAAATTTCGTTCTACCCTCGCCGTCGCCCAATTATGCAAAATGGCGCCCAACGAGGGCCATTGAGGCGCGTCGCACTTCCGAGCCGGAGTATCTCACCTCTAATTAAACTGGGAATTCTTTTCACCACTTTATTATGCGATATAAACGACAGTACACGTAGACGTTATTTAATTTTGAAGGTTTTTGTTTCAGGAGATGTGATATTTGTTTTTTTAAGAAGTTTTGTTAAAGGAAGACAGAAAGAAAGTATTTTTTTTAAAATTTTAAGTCTTATCTTATGTATGACTATTCAAGAAAATGCTGATAGTTTGGTTTGTTTTACTAGCAAACGTGGCTGGCATGACAACATTTTCTCAAAACACTTGGGCACAGATAACAAAAACATTTCAAACCTCGTCAAGAGTATTTGTTCAAAAGCCAGTGAAGTAGGACTGACCAAAAACGTGCTCCAAAATCATAATTCCAAGCAATTTAAAAGTAAAAGGGCTGACAATCCCTCCGCCCGTCTATAGTCGAAGAGCAGGAACTGCTTATTAAGACAATAATTACCACGAACAAAGAAGCCCCACTAATTAATAATAAAACACGAACAAACAAAGACCTCCATTCACGCTCGGGACAGTTTAAAAAAGGAAAAAAAATAACCGAAACGGTGGTCGAAAAACCTCGACATGCGAGCAACGAACAAAAAGAAGCCATAGACAATGATGACAGTCGAGACGCATAATGCGGGAGCAGCGCGTTCTTAATTTGAAAATATTTCCATAATAAGATTTGTCTATGGCGCGACCGGTAGAAACAAAAGAGTTGAGCGCGCTTTGTTTCGTTGACAGACGGTAATAATTCAAAATTATATCACGCAATTAGATAGCGCTATTAAATACTTAACGCTGAGCGTTAGCCGTGCTGGTTTATTAGCTAAACAACTTTTCTCGTTAAAACTTGCATTTTTTAAATTAGTAGGAATCTTTTCAGCTTTGCGTGTACATTGAGAAGGTCCCTAATGAAGGCCAGGTGGAGTGGCCGGCTATTGAAGAAATCGCTGAGTGGGTAGTTATTGAAGCCGCATGAAAGCTCGGCGTGACGTCACTGCCACTTGAGCGACAAGCCGCAGTCGCTAATTGGAACTCGTGGCGATAGGACGCGAGAAATGTTGCCTCAATCGACTAATACTTCAAATTTGAATAGGTTTGTTAACGAGCGGACGGTGAATGTTGCGAATAAAGTTGAGTGCTCGGCTTGCATTCAGTAACCGAGTTGGTATACATGCGAGTTTAGCTAGTTAACTTTTAATTCGGTACTTCTATCGAAAAGCTGTTCGGAAGAAGTAGATGTCACGGTTTGAAAATGGAATTGGCGAATTCCGTCAGGTCACAGCGGTAACCTAACTGACGCACACAAGCGCAGTCTTCCTACACCCCTTTAGTTCACCAATGCGAACGAAGTAGGGCGTAATATCTTGAGAGTTCGCCCCCGGGGTAGTGGGCGTGGAAGTAGGATGCTGTGTTGCTATGGCAACCATGTGTAGGGGTGATTCGTACACGTGTCCTGAGGCTGTGTGGGTGAGGGGTGGCACTCCTCCCTGTGTGCGTGCGAAGCCGAGCACCGACCTTGGAAGTTTTGGTCTAGTTTTAGATCTCCAGCTATTTAACTTTTTGCAAATAACTTTTGTTAGGCTAAAGAATGTTTTTATTTAAAACAAAGCAGGATGTTTTATTGTTATAGAACAAAAGCTCTGTAACTATAAAACTACCCACTTTTTAATAAAAACACTATAAAGCTTGGCAATAAAGTTTCTGCGTATGTTTTTTGTAAGCTGAAAACGAGACTATCTTTACGGATTTGACGTCATTCCTTATCCATTTCCGGTATAGGTCCTTCGAGCCGGATGCGATCCCGGCGGATCCATATAACGAGGGAGGCTGCACTATACACACGTATTTACATATCTATCTCCTTTTCCATACAATTTCAAATAAAGAGGAGATTATCTAAAGAAAAATAGGGTTATGATTGTATTGTGTATTGGAAAAATGTATCGAGGGTAGATTTTTATTATTGAAGGGTAGATTAAGAATGTTCTTAGATTATGTAAACAGATCTGCAATGATTAGAGATTAAAAAAACAATTTAAGATCGAATTATTAACTGACGCACTAGTTTCAACATTATCAAGTTCAGCACCATAGACAAATTGAGAAGTTTATCTTTATGTTTTTTTTGTCACATTAATAGATTTATTAAAGTATATTCTTTTTTGTAAATATCATGAATCTAGTACTCATTAAAAATCCAATTAAAAAAACCCCTATCTCTATAATTTATATCTAATTCTATTTTATTATTAGAATATAACGTCATAGAAAATTTAGAATACTTAAAATAAAACCCTGACTATTTATTATGGGCTTCATGAAACCATGTAAAAATAACAAATATTCTAAGAAAACAAATGATTAAAGAAGCATAATCGACAAAGCCCCTTTCAGTCTCCACAATAATATTCTTTTAACAAAAATATAATCGGAGAAACTTTTTCTATACATTTCTTTTTCACGGAGAGTCGTTTCAAGAAAATTTAATGGTAAAATTTCGGAGGGTGGCACAATATTCAAATCTGAGTATCGGAGGGTAGCTTGGGAGGCTACGGGGTTATTGACCTTTTACGACAGCCTATGCAAACCTATGTAAGTATAGGCGGATTAAAATATTACTACTGGATGTGGCAAGTTTTAAAAATGTATAGAAATGAAAAATTAATTGTATCGTAATAAATTGTGACAAGTACATATTTTAACAATATCAACGGCTGTGTTTCTAATAAATAGTAATAAAATAACGTTGCTAAAACTCAAGTTTATAATTGGCTGGTTAATGTCAGATATCTACTGCCTACGTAATTATGTATAACAAAAAAAAAAACAATTTGCAATTGATTAATGCTGACTAACATTAGAAATGCAAATTGTCTTCCTAAGTATAATCTAAAACCGTTCTATTTAAATGACATTGAGGAAGGTGTGTATTAAAAGGTATAACATATGATGCAATTTGTCCGTTTATTTTTAGAAATAACTTATGGGATATTTGTTTTATAACTAGCTAAGCATACGACGTCAATTATCTTGCTGTTTGATGTAAACTTGCATATTTACAAATAATAACGTTTTGTAGGCCGTTTATAGTGAGCTTATTATTTAAAATGAGTTAATACCTTCGTAGATTAATGTCCTCATTTTATAGACAGGTGTAATAACTGGTATTATATCATATAAACTTGTTAAAATCCACTATGAACATAGGTACCCACATAACTTTTCTAAGTACAGCTGTTGAAAAGACATTTTTAGATCGCAATCAATAGAAAAAGAAGCTATTATGTATTAATTAGGTGGTAGATCTCAGACCAAAATTAAATGTACATTACTAAAGCTCACAATAATGAAACTTATTCTTTGATTCCTATAATATTTATTCTCAGAACGAAAAGCCTTATTCTCGTTAAAAATACAATACACCCACTCAAAAAAAAAAAAGAAGAAGTTCCTTTCAATCACGCCCACGTATCCACATCCAGCATTCACAGTTCTATGCTCATCGGCATTGAAGGGCACGCCAATTATGTTTTTGACGTAGCAGGCAGGCTTTCGCTAGGAAATTGGAATAGCCGCTGTTTTCCTAGCGAATATTTACAAGGGGTAGGTGTATGTAGGGGATGTTGCTATGTCGGGGGATGGGAGTTACAGTATTTTAGATGGTATCGATTTTAGAATGGGTGATTTCAAAGTCGCACGAATATCATGTTGGTTTTTTTACCCGTTTTTTATCCGTTGCCTACTAGAAGCAATTAAATTGTGATTTCAAGATTTAGATTAACTAAAACTAGCTAGTCATTTCTAATAATATGTATAGGTAAGTAGGTAAGGTACCTTTTTGACACACACAGTCTGACACAGTGCAGAATATACCCTTGAAAACAGTGAATAGGGAAGCTTTTAAATCTACGGTTGTTTGTTACATTTAACAATGGCAAAAAAAAGGTTTTCTGTCGTGACATTTTCCACGATTCCCGACACTGCCCTTCTGGATACTACGATAAATGCCAATGATCAATGAGTGGGCTTTCAATGATCATTACCAATTGCGCTAGTGGTCAAATAATAACAGCCGCAAGGGTTGATCGAAGGTTAAGCTTGCCGCGGTCGGTTCGTGGATGGGTGACCATCCATAACATATTGATACTCCGTACGTCGAAAGCACGTCAAGCCGGTGGTCCCGGCTGTTAATTGTACATCTTTGACAGTCGTTACGGGTAGTTAGAAGCCTGAAAGTCTAAAAACAGTTTTACCAAAGAGTATTGTATTACCTAGTTACTTGGTATGGAGGTCAGATGGGCAGTCGCTCCATATAGAATACTGAAATTCTCCTGCATCCGGTTAGACTGGAAACCGACCCTTATATAATTGTGAACATTAGTTTCGCGTCTCTAAGGACCAAGTTTTCTTTTCAATTCCTAAAATAAACTATTCTGTACCGTGTGTGGATTTGCAGGGCAAACATTAAACCAACCATCGTCAAATAAGATCTTTAATAATAGTCCCTTATAAATAACTAAGCTGCGCAAAGCTATTCAAAATCACAAAAATAAAATTCCTAAGAGAAACTAAGTGGCCATTTTGTCACCGATTCCGCGAATAATTTAATTTAGAGCAAAAAGCCCTGCGCGAGCGCATCAATCTCAATCTGCTAGCACGGACACTTAGCAACTGAGTCACTGAGTACCGAGTTCACTGAGTCATAGTAACAGTAATATATTATTTGTAAGAAAACAGTTAAAATAAACATTAAAATAAAGATTTTGCCCGAAAATTTCCAAGATTTTTTCGTGAATTTTCTAAGGAGAAAAAAAAGGAAGAAAGTGAAGTTTCTTCGTGAATTATTTTGGGGGAAATAATAATGTAAGAGATGCTTATAATCTTGCCTAAGACTTGAAGAGAATTCACCTTTCTGAAACCTTTTTGAAAGTGCTTGACATAAAATAAAGCCTAACATAAAAATGGTTACAGAAGCTACGATTTTAATTAAAAAGATCATTGGAAATTCATTATCAGAGATCGGATATTCGGATGCATATTCACCTAAAGTTGAGATATTGGCTAACATGGAATGCGCTTTTGTATCGAAAAAGTCTTAATTTAAGTAAGTAATTTGTTTATTTTTTGTTTTAACTAATACAAACCACCCCTCCTCCAGTACATACACATATTTGTATCAGGTTAAACATTAATTTTAAATTAATACTCATCTGAATAGTTATGCAATCCAAGAATCCCGGGGTTTTTAATAAATATTACAAATAATTTATAAAGCCGCTTCCATACTTTCATAGCTAAAAATGTTCTTTAGGTAAATATGCATCCGAATATCCGATCTCTGTTCATTGTACATGTTCTAGTTAGTTTATAATTTCTCTCACATTAAAGACATATATTTTCTTATACAGAACGTTGGCCTAGTGGTTGCAAGCGATACTGCAGAGCATGGTGTCTGGGCTCGATTCCCAGGTAGGGCAAAGTATTATTGGGTTTTTTTATCTGGAATTTCTCATTAGCTGGATTTGAGCCTGGTTGATGGCAATAGGCTCGCCCCCTATAACATGGGATTTAAACATAACTGGCGAAATGTGGGTGTAGTATGGTACCTATACTTCTGTTCACCTCTGGGACCCCTTTGGGAAAACAAGGCGTGATGTTAAGTTTTTAAATGTTAAAACTCGAAAATTCTATTTAAAAAAACTTATCTGCCAATTATTACGGTACTAATATTCCAAAGATTCTCATCTAACCCTCGCGAGCCGCGGCTGGCAAAACGACATATACGGTCCGGCACGGTTCGGCACGGTCCGGAACGGTTCGGAACGGCAATAATGTCGGTGACAGGTCACAGTGCCACATTCGTATTTTGTTTATCTCTTGCTGCAAGCTTTCACTATGTAAAACATTTCGATCTGCGTGCATGAGAATCCAGGGATGACACACGGTTCCCAGTTAAATATGAACTTTAAAATGAAGGGTATAAAGTAGAAAATTGAAGGGAGGTGAGAGGTTTAAAATTAAATCGGTTTCGACGATTGTCTCCACGTTAATCGTATTTTTTGTTATTCCCGTTATGGTTGTTTTGTAGTGTGCTGTTGCTGAATTGAATTTAAATTTAGTCTTAGCAACGCGAAATTGTCTATTTATAATAATTTCATGCTGATAAAGGTAATTTAGATCTCAATATAAGCAAAGATATGTACTAGAAACATTAATTTAGGACATTTCTTTCATAAGAAGTAATCTAACCCATCTCAGCTTTGGGCACAGCACGATTGCGGTGGTAAGTCCCCTCTTTGAGGAGCGGACTGAGAGAGAGGCGCCACAGCGTCTTCACCTTCCGCCTGACGCAGGTCCTCACCGGACACGGGTGTTTCGGAAGGCTCCTATTTCGTATAAGGCGGGAGGAAACGACCGGGTTTTTCCACTGCGTAGATCGCCCTGAGGACACGGTGGAGCATACAGCGGAGGTCTGCTCGGCTTGGGCGGAGGACCACCGTGTCCTCGTGGAGGCGATCGGCGGCGGCGACCTCTCGCGTCCGGGCCTGGTCCAGGCCATGGTACGGAGCGAGAGTGCATGAGTAGCTGTCACCTTCTTCTGCGAAGCAGTAATGCTCGCGAAGAGGAAGGCGGAGCACGTGAGGGAGAGGCAGTAAATGCGCCCTCACGGCCCTAGCCTGCGGCCTGCGGCCTCCACAAGAGACTCCCTGGGCGTCGGGAATCCCGGCCACTGTAGGCGCGGGCTTGCGGACGGCGAGTAATGGGTAGCTCGCTGTCCGGTAAGGACCAAGCGCGGGTCGACGGCGCGTTGTGTTCCACGCGCGCCTCAAAGAGATGTCAGTACCAACTGATGGGGCCCGCAAGGGCCAATGCCTGCCAGGGGTGCGGGTTGTTCAAAAGAGTTACCATGGCCCCTGGAACACAGGCAACTGAGGGAAAACGGGTGGGTTTTAGTCAGTAAAAGTCTGACACGCCGTCCTGTTCCACCCAGAGCGGGTGAAGTTATTGGATGATTTCCCACCCGCAAAAAAAAAACTCAGGTTTGGTTTTTTTTTATTATTAATAATTTTTACTAGAACAATCAACTTAAAAACACGATTTTCCTCAAAAACTGCCCAAAAATCTCTAAAATTACTTAATAATGATATTATCATTTAAATTATGCAGTAATTTCACAAGATAACCAATCACCCGACCATAACGAAAGCAACCAAACTGGAATAATCCAAAATTCTCAGGAAAAAATTGTGGTTACATGTTCGCTGTCTCAGTCGTACTTTCATGAATCGCGAATGTTCTGTCTCTGTCTAATTGACGAGATATGTCGAGAATTTCCGTTGTGGAATTTCGGGCGCCGAGCGATAAACACCTAGTTTGCGATGAGTTGAGTAACAAGATAATGGTTTATTCACAAAGACGAGATGTGAACGGATCTCTGAATGAATTGGGTTAAAGGGCCTTATTATAAAATGTGTGAAATTGAGTCATTGTTGGGGGCATTAAGAAATTGTAATTTAATTTGACTCCTGATTATTTAAAACACCACCATGCGTAACACTATTAATCAGAATCTTTATCGTTTGAAGGTTATTTTTGCTAATCCATTGCCTCATATATTCGAAAAATGTGTGTGTTGTTGAACTGTCAAAATCAAAGCCATTCCTACTGATAGTGTGTTACTCTCTTACCAGCAGTTTATGCAATGTGACCAAAATCTTGATCGCTATTAATACTATTCTACTAGTATTGGCATAAACTTACTTTACAACAATTTACATTTTTTTATGAAATTGGACTCAGAAACGATAGCACAACATCGTTAACTTTACTTTCTTCTGGTAAATCTTTTACATCCTGAATATCAAAGAAACTTTTCCATAAGCAATATCTATCGGATAACAATATAATTAAGCAATCAAACAGTAAATTAATCTATCAATATTAATTACAAAACTTCAAACAAACTGAATACAAAAACAAAAGCTATATAAATGACAATACGTCTGAGCCATCCAGCAAAGCCCTTGAAGCGACTATTAGATATAATAACAGAGTTGTTAATACCACTGCAGTGGGGGGTTAACCGCTCTAATCGGAACACGTATGATTATGAAAAGTGTCGTCAAATTAGTGACAACTGGCGGTATTCCGGAATTACCAGATAATTAGCGCTAGGGGCATAGGTTAGGGATTAGAATATTAATATGTTATTGACCGGGTATTTTTCTATTGTGGAGGAGAAAGGGGTGACATTAAATGAAGTCTAGGAAATTATGGGATTATTTTTCTTTAATAAAAGCTTGACAAATTGTGGCATGGATACATCAAGATATAATATCTTTTCATTTGTAACTTGTAGTAGGAAAAAAATGCAGTTTTATATCGACCGTTTTAGTCCTGTAAAACGACATTATATGGCACGGCACGTTTCGGCACGAACGGTTCGGGACGACAACAATGTCTAAAATTGCCTAAAAACTACACTAATTTTTTTTAGTTAAGACTTAAATAGGTATTTATTTTTTACACGGAAATTAGAATCTTCTCAACCAAGATAAACGTATGCTTAACCATCGCTAAAATAAACTTTGAACCTTCTAAGCCAAATTATTTAAAACCCATGATATCATCATAATTCAATACAACCGATAATATTTTACCATGTCAAATACCTAAAACAAAAAAAACACCAATTTTTTTTTTCTTAACGTTAACTCCGAATAAGGCCATGGGAACATCATAATATGACAAATAGTGTTGTCCGAGACACCGTTTAATAAACACGGCAAAGGGGGCAATTAAACCCCAGGACACGTCAAAGGGTTAATACCGGGTTGTCGGCTCGTTTGTACCGGGGGTCGATGGGCCGGCAGAGGGAGGGTTGAATTTTTAAGTGTAGCTTTTATAGATTTTGTGATATAGTAATTTGTACAATTATTTTTGAGGCACATCTGTGAGACTGTGGTGTGTCGATCAGCAGGCTTAGCACGAGAACAGTAGAGACGCGTTTTGTCGACGGAAGAGTAGACAAAAATGACAATTCCGTGTAGGCAGTTGACAGTTTTGTACCGAGAAATGTAGACAAGTGATTTCTATTCTATGGTAGAGTAGAAATAGAGAGAGTCATGGTAAGCCTGCTGTTACAATGTATGATTTAGGTGGCATTCGAGGGGCTTTTAGATGAGAACATTTTCTTGTTTTATGTTTTTTTTAGATGAGGTCGGCGTTTCCCCTCTGACTACTCTCAGAAGAAAGACTGAAACAAACTCAGAGGTCACTCTTAAAGTCCTGACATAACGCACCTTTAGAATTATAGAGACCTAATGCGAAATTAGCTGCAAGCAAAATTATTTGGAATTATTAGAATTATAGAGACCAATTTTGGTTGCGGCTAATTTCGCATTAGGTCTCTATAATTCTAAAGATGCGATAATCTTGATCAGATCATGTCACCACTAGATTAGTGTCAGAAATAGTCTTTTGATCAACCCTTCTATGTAGTTTGGAGTTCACCAATCAATCTAGATTGTTAATAACTATGTCGATATCAACATCACCATTTTGCTTAAATTGGTGATTAAAACAATCAATCTTGCTGACTAGCCTTTTCCTAACTATGCTGAAGTCGGTTTCCAGTCCAACTGAATACCAGTATTTTACATGGAGCGACTGCTTATCTGACCTCGACTACTCAGACACTGGGAGCAAGGGGTATCTTCCTTGGTAAGAGTGGTTATCAGACTTTTGGGCTTCTGAATATCCGTCACGACTGTTAAACATCTAGATCTTGTGATTAAAACAACGGTGTCGGTAGCAATATAAAAACAGTCAGCCCAGAATAGGGCATTATACTTATTTTTGAAAAGTGTCCTAATTAGATTCTAAAGTGCTAATAAACCACTAAAATTAACAGAACATTTTGATTTAATCGATTAGTGCCGTAAAAATGCATTTAAATTTAACATTTTCAAATATCGCGCGTAATTTTACGAAAACGCTGGACGCTGTGGACGCCATATTGGTCTGTGGGTATGACGTCAGTTGGCTAAGTACACAAATGCGCTGAGATTTTGTATCATAATTGTTTGTAATTGAAAAAAATAGTTATTATTCTACTTATCGTTGGTTTTCAGTTCCTGAATGCAAAATAATATTTAAATTAAAATTACTTTGGTTACGAAAATAATACAAGTAAAAAGTTATACAATTGACATGCCGTATGACGTATTAACATGGCGGCTACTACGGTGCCGGTGGCGGTGGTGGGTACTATGGTGATCAAAAACAGATTAAAAAATCTGAAATCTTTGAATTGAATTTTAAAATTTTCCGACTGCATTTTGCCTAAGCTATCTCAAATATATATTTTTAGATTTTTTCTCATATAGAGTAAAATACCCTATTTGGCTACGAGCTTGGCACTTTAAGCAGCGTCCATCAACTCCTGTAGCGTGCAGACAGCAGGACACGCTACTGAACACATCATTTTAAGGTCCCTTGCTTCTGATTCCGAATTGTTGCAGTCATTGGAAGACTCATCTTATGATGAGAAGTTATAATAGCATACATCTACACATTTTTATTTGTGAGAGAACTAAGTGCGGTCTAAAAGTCACGTTCAAAAGATGCGTTGAGGTCAAAGATCACAATCGTACATGAGTAGACTTGTTGGCTGCTTATCAACGAGCACCATAATAAACCCATTGTTATAAAATAAGGTTTTTCTTTAGTGATTCCCAAAGTGTTCGAAGGGTCCACGACAGACTCGACGGGGGTCTACATTGTTGGCGTGATAACAAAAGCGGGGTTTCCACCGTTCAATCTAATCTTCATATTTTTTGACGAGTTTTGGGATTATGGTAGAAATGTAGCAGCAGGGTCCACCGAAACCAGTAAAATGTTGGAAAGGGCCTACGAAAAAAAAGTTTGAGAACCTCTGGACTTAAGACCATCGAGCCTGTTTCTCTTAAATAAGACCCTAACAGAAAACGAAATATAGTTCATTTTACAAAAATGACAACTTAGTCCGGAGCTAAGTTGTCATTTTTAACCGACTTCAAAAAGGAGGAGGTTCTCATTTCGTCGGAACCTTTTTTTTAATGTATGTTCCTCGATTATTCGAAGATGGCTGGACCGATTTGGATTTTTTTTGTTTTGTTTGAAAGGGTATGCCATAAAGTCAGGATCTGATGATGGGATCCTGGAGAAATAGAGAGAACTCTTCAAATTTTATAGGCACACTTGAAGCGATTTGGGTAGTATTTGGAAGAGTACTTTCGCGGAGTGGTCCCATTTCAATTTGGTGAAGATCTGATGAAGAACTTTTGAGATAACGGAACGGAACTCCTCAATAAATGATAGCTAATGGACTGGGATTGCTGAAGTCTCATATCTGTCTATGGTCCCCAGCCTTGACATTAACAGTCAATAGACAATATTGTAAAACTTTTTCTACCTGAATACAGGGCTTTTAGCTACTTTGTATGTGTCTATTTTAAGTATCCGTTTTATTCTATTTTTTGTAATGTGCGTTTTGTTTTTGCAGAATAAACATTTTTCTTTCTTTCTTTCTTTCTTTATTATGGGGTGACTTTTATTACATTCTAATGAGCACATTAGAAAGAGGGTTTTGTCACTCCTAGATGGAAGCTCTTAACGAAAGAATTTTCCCACATAGGAACATAATAATCTTAGAGTATAGTTTTCTATAATTGACTCCTTAACAATTACATATACGAGAAAATCTTTGAAGAAAAGCTTTCATTGCCTTTTTAATCTCAATTGAGACCATTATTTTCTATAATAAACCTAAACCTATTATTGCCAGTGACTTAAAACAATGTAGAAAATTAATGATATGCCCATAAAACAGTATATAAATTGTAAAAACCTTGTGGTATCGTGGATTCAATTTTCTACGTGTAATAAACAGTTTTCTGGTTAACCCTGCGGATGACGCGAGCCCCGCGGCGCCACTTCAAAGGAAATATAAATGTATGCATTGTTTAGCGAAAACCCACCCGCGGGGTCTTTCAGACCTTATACCGGCACGGCGGGGGTAGAAAGTGTATTTAATGTATTTTTACCTGAGTGTAAGTCGTAATGCTTTAAGTATTTTTCAGGAAATTCATAACGGTAATAAATTCGAATGGCAATAAAATATTTTATGTAAGTTTCTAGGAATGGCTGTGTGTAAAAGCGTTGTCGCGGAGTATACCGTAGCATGCATAATGCTGTGCGCATAGAATAATATTCAGTGTTCCTACTGTAGGTTTTTTCACGTAGCATTGCCATATACCGTATACTTAAGTTATATCTGTGTATAAATTGGACGTAGTTAAGCAGAAAGGACTCAATCTACACTTAACTTTATGTGTATTGAGTCTTTTCTGCTTAACTACGTCCAATTTTAGTATAATATAGAATTTTTATTTGCACCTACGTCAACCATTTTATGTCCAGGTAAATCATTGTCTATTCCAAGGTTGCTTGGAAGAGATCGCAGAAAGCGTCAAGACCGCTCATTGAACTTATATTTTGTATGTTTTTATTTTTGGTTAGTATTCTTGTGGTAGGTATACAAATATCATCATGCCTAAGTCTAGACTTCTCCCAACTATGTTGAGGTCGGCTTCCAGTCTAACCAGATGCAGCTGAATACCAGTATTTTACATAGAGCGACTGCCTATCTGACCTCCACAACCCAGTTACTGGGTAACACGACACCCCTTGGTAAGACTGGTTTTTAGACTGTCAGGCTTCTGACGACCCGATAATAGAATATATAAATAAATAACCTTACGAGTTTTGTTTGAAATGTGTGACGGTCACTTCTTTTTTCATATAAAAATTCTAAGCTTCAATAAAATGTCATCATATATCAAAAAGATCAAAGTTCATAGCAAAAATAAACTTGTAGTTAAGTTTTATCATGATTAGCAACCCCTCAAAAGGAGCATGATAACTTGATGGCACCCTGTCAGGTAGTTATTGATGGCAACGGTATCATTATGCTAGCACACGTCGGTCACCGACAGGTTGATAGGCAGTCGTCCTGATCGGACCAATCACGCGTGACAGGTAAACTGTACAATTTAAAATCAGCAACGGTTTATTTTTTCTGGGTTTTTGAAATGCCACTGTATATTTTAATATTGTTGAGGTTCTTTTTTTTATTTGAAAGAATTTTTACTATCTTTTAGCAATCCAATTTTAAAGGTAATAATGAAAATACGTTATAATTAGACGGTTAAGTTATAGATAACCGCTAACCACTCTGAAATCAAGCATATTGAATTTTTTTGCAATACATTTTAAAACACTCAATATACCTTCCTAAAATAAGTACTTACTTAATCGGCCCTCACTTTACCTACATAATTCGAAAAATAATCTTCGTCAATAAACACCAATAATAATAAAAACAATTATTACAAGTGAAACGTCAAATTGAACCAAAACCGCCCATTTTAAATGGAAATAAACAAAATTATATTGCCTTCAGACATGAGCGAACATCAAAAGGAAAAAGTAATGCGCAGAGCCGGGTTGACGATGTCATTTCCCTGTAAAATATTAACGTGGGGTCGCCGGACCGCGCCCTGTCATTTCAGGGTTAATACTGGTTAATACCGGTATTCTCTTTATTCTATACGATTGTACAGAATTATCCGTCTTAACGAGTTCGTTTTCTTTTTCGCTTCGCAGATATATTTTTTGTATTTTCTTTCCCTATTCATTTTGTATTTAATAAAATGCTGACTTGGCTAGTATTGACGTCTTTTGTTCAACAATACAGTGCTGTATTATTGTAGGTTTTTAAGTAATACAGGTTTTTTTTTTTGAGGCTGGGAAATCTTCAATTAACTTTCCCGCTCTGGGTGGAAGAGGAGGGCGTGTCAGACTTTTACTGACTAAAACCCACCCGTGTTCCCTCAGTTGCCTGTGTGCCAGGGGCCGCGATATCTCCTTGGCACAACCCGCACTACATACAGGCTTAGGTACCTATTCTTGATTTTAGTAATTAATTTAGTTCTTTGTTTTGCTAGATAAGTATACGTTTGCTCTACACTCAAGCAAGATGTCTGGAAAATTTCTTCCTAGTTGTCGTTTTTTGGGCTATTCGAAACTTGTACTTTGCCTATAGAAAACTAGCTATTTCCTGCGGCTTCAGCCGCGTGGGTGTCGGAAAATACCCCACAGGAACGTACTACCGGGATTAAAATGACCCTATGTGTTAACTAGATAAATACATAGGGTAGGTACTGTGCTATAAACTTTATGTGTGCCAAATTTAATCAACATCCTTTCAGCCGTTTATGCGCATATCCGGAACAGACATCTAGAGAAATGGTCGAAAATTCTTCGTTAAGGCATGGTTAAGGCTCGTGCAGACTAGCGCGATGCGACGGTCGCGTCGCAATACTCGTAAAACAATTTCTATGAAAACTTCATGGAAATTGTTCTACAAGTGTCGCGTCGCGCTTGTTTGATGAAACCTTTACTATTTTATTATGTAATATCCCCCAACTTAAGCTTACTAATTTACATGCAACTTAAGTTTGAAATAAAATAGAAACAATTTGTAACCTACCAACAATCCACTAACAGATAACTTCTAAGTAGGTACTAAGTACTAAGTGACCTCTTAAAAGTTCAGACGTTCCCAGAATTCTTTAGATAAAACAACTAACCTACTTCTAGGATCCACTACATTTTTTACTGATCGACTCTAGGAAAAACTCTGAATACCTACCCTACACTACTTTAATAGGACAGCTGCCTAGCCTACCACTACCCATTAATCTAGCTAGCATCACATAAACTACCTAGGCAGCATGAGTACCTAGCCACCATGAGTCATAGGTATGTTTCCCACGTCAGTTTTCCCATAAGCTATGTATACCCTGAACTATGGCGTAGCCGCGTAGCAAACATTACTGAGACGCAGTAAGTCTATTTTAATTACTAGTATCGATATCGGCAGATCCCCGTCTTGCCTACGCGGGAGCTGGGCTGTACCTGTAGTGATGGGACACGGTCGATGCCGCTGTCGATAAACTGTTGAATAAAGAAAAGTACGTGTTATTTTATGTTTGTTGTTTTTAAATCATAATCATAATCTTTATTCACGAATAAGAGACAAACTTAATGAAAAAGAAAGACTTAATAATAAACACAAAAAATACAAGAAACGCTTACAATTATTTCGACGGTAAAATTTAGACAACAGTTGGAGAATGTGAGATGCTAGATTGTAAAGATAGCTTGGTCTCTTCGGACTGATTCGCCCTATCCCTTTGTACTAGTTTGATAAGGGATGGGATAGAATATGTACTTATACAGTAAAGGTTTCCACAGACAGGCGCGACGCGACAGTGCGACGCGATTCTGGCAGAACCATTTCCATGAGGTTTTAATAGTAATTGTTCTACTAGAGTCGCGTGAATCCAGGGCGTCGCAACTGTCTGCGGAAGATTTCAATTTGTAACTTTTTTAAATGAATTCGCATTTACATTTTACTTATAGATTATTATAAGTTTTTTAACGTTGATAAGATAGAAAAACTAGGTAGTTATAATTAATGTGTGACCTTTATTTAAATTTTCTAATAAACTTGTTTAAATAATCGAGAATATTAAAGTGCCTATAATTTTTAACGTTGACACTAAACATATGTATCGATCGTCAATTTCGCAGTTAGAATGGTCATCGATTACTATCAATCAACTTCCAATATTGTAATATAAATTTAATGAATGTGAGAAAATCCTATAATCCGATTCACAAGGTTACATTAAAAAATCTACAACCTTAAAATAATCTTAATCGTTAACAAAATTCTAAAACCACATTATCATCATATTAGTCATTCATTATAATTGCTAAAGAAACACAACCAATCATCTCCCGAGATCAACCACACGAATATCGATAAAAGGCAGTCCCAACACTATTTCTAACACAAACAAGGCTGGATAACGAGGTGAAATATTCACGTAGTAAGCGTTGTAATCAGCTGATAGCTGTCTCGCTCGCACCCGTGCACCCTAGCGCCACCTACCGGCCCCGGGAAAAAGACAGCACGCGACTGCGGCACCTACAAAGGGGTCGCGTTCTCTTTGATCTTGCCGACGCGCGTGCGTACGACGATACGTCTATGTGTGTGTGCATGCAGATGAGGACGGCACAGAGAATTTGATAATTGCAAAGATTTATGTTGTTTCCTCACTATGACGTTTTGCGTATTAGTTTAATTAATAATGGAAGCTATTTTTGGGGTATTATTAATTCATGTTGGCTGTTTGATTTTGAGACCTATTATTATTAGGCTTGGAGGTAATTTTGTAATAGAACGGAATAATGTACACGTAATTGCCTTTGTATCTTGAATTTATGAGTCGACCAAAGAAACAATAGCAAAAACAACAAACATCACGCCTTGTTTCCCCAAAGGGTGGGGCAGCGGTGTACTTACCTATAATAATACACCCACATTTCGACAGTTATGTTTAAGGTGAACCTAGTCCACATTTTTTGCCTACAAACTTCGGGAGTGTTTTACTCCACTCTCTGACATGACACATCCAAAGTAAAATATGATATCGTTTTGTCTCATTATGAATATTGTCTATACGGAAACAGAATACTAAAACATATTAAAAAGTTAGGAGCCAACAAAGATTCGTTTTTCTTGCTAATTTTACTTAACTTTGGGCGTGTTTAAGTAATAAAAGAAGTGTAAAATTTCCAAAACCAAGTCGGGACCGACAAAGTTCATTTATCGAAAAGTTCAATAAACTTTATTGGTCATTGATTTATGCTTTGGCTTTTTCATAAAACCCGATCTTACAAAGGACTTTTCTTAATTTTTTCGCGATTTTTTTACTATAAATGATCCTGCTTGTCACTCAATAACGTTGTGCGTGTATACTAGCGTCTAACTGCTCATCACTGATACTATCTCTGTCGGACACGGAGCCTGGTGAGACAGTGTGATATTTAGCCAGGCCCACCAGTGAGTTCGAGCCCGCGACTAGGTTCCCCTTAAGTCAAACATGTTACAAATTATACCTAGTTACAATCATTTCTATAAGAACTGCACTTAGTATTTGCCTTAATTGGGAAAATCCCTTTTATAGCAATCTATTTTAAGATAATATACTATTTACTAAGCTATGACATAAAGTAGAGTCCCTGGAGGTCCACGTACAAGAAATACCTTAATGTACTAATATAAATGCGGAAGTAATTCTGTCTGTTTGTATGTTTCTTTTTCACACCTAAACCACTGAACCGTTCATTACGAATTTTGACGAATAGGTGGCGCGGAACCTGCAGGGTAACTGCGTAAGGTAATAACAGTGGATATGGCTTTCATTTTGACAGTTCAACAACATTCATTGCGTTATTTAGGTACGTTGTTGAGAAGATTTTTTTTTTTCGAACATACATATCTGAAGCTATGGATGAGCAATAATATCCTTTTAAAATGTTTTAGATTGTGAATGTTATTAATAATGTAGTTACGCAGTTAAGGTGTATGACAAGGACGTAAGCTACTTTTTAAGCTAGATTTTTAGCACAAAAAAATGATGCAACATCTAGGTAGTAGTTTTATATTAACACTTTCGATGCCATATACGAAAAATAATTCGTTCGTGTACCCACAACTCGCATCCGAGTCGTCGCTATAAGTAGTCTCGCTAGTCGGGTCCTGGGCATGAACAGAAGTCATCAATAGCTACTTAAAGCGACGACTCGGATGCGAGCTGTTGCACACGAACGAATGATTTTTCGACCCATACCCTGGGTGCTGGCATCGAAAGTGTTAAGAGAGCCAAATGATACAATACTAGACGTACGTACGTCTCTGCGAATTGGAACACCCTGTTAAACAAAAGGCTAAAACTAAGAGTCAATAAATAATATTTTACAAGTCCAATAATTAGCATAGTGGACCAATAAAACGTATGGTGACTTAATGAATAGATAATAAATTCACAAATAGCATTTTGACTTTAGTTTACTAAGTAAAATAAGTGTCTCATTCGAATATGAAACCAATTGTAGTAAGTATAATGTTCATATTCGTATGAAACGCTTACTCACACTCGCTTAAACCGAATATGATCATTAAACATATTACATTCGTATGAAATGGTTACTCTCTAGAATAGTCAAATTGCGGTCTGCGAATCTTGCACTAACATTGATTAAGTTCGGAGTATAGACACAAATCATTTATTGGTTTTATTTTATAGTTAGAGGTGAACGTGGAATTATGGAACCAAGCAACTAGTAGCTAGGTAGGGTAATTTTAGATAATATGTGTGTACTGTGTGTAGGTTCTACGTTTTATAGGTTTATGCAGAAGTCAATTTTCTCCCAAATGTCTCACTCCAGTGGTTGTTGAATCTTGGTCTACGCTATCCACCCATCGGGCTAGGACTACCCTCGCCTTCTCCGGCCAGCCGGTTTACTATCCAGTAAACGTTTGGGTGCTCTGGTCTTCCCTGCCAATCGAAGACGTCCTATTTTAATTACATTATGCTCGTCGTACAACACCAAATCAATGCAAGCTACAATTGCTAGCTATACTTGATCCACCAAAAACACCAATCAGATAAAAGAGAATTTCAAAAACGAAAAGTTATCAAGTTCATATCACAACACATTAGCACCACACAGGTACCTACTGCAGGTGTAATGAGCCTGTCGGTACGTTGGATTAACTGATAACACGCGATAACAGATAATCCGCCCGTTGTGACTTGGAGTGGCACTCTTGCGCATATCGATGTTATTAAATACGTGTTCGTCTATAAAATTGTATTGAGTCACAATACTAACGATGTACTTATGTACCGTAAGCATAGCATAATCAGCATTTAACGTTCCCACTGTTGGGAAACAGGCCTCATCTCGAGTGGGCTGTGTATGCGTAATCCACCTGACGCGGGCCCAGTGGGGGTTGGTAGATGTCACGTCTTCGACTTTTCGGTTCTAGGACATGCCGGTTTCCTCACGATATTTTCCTGCACCGTTTTGAGAGCAGTGGTGATGAAGTTATTTACACAAAGTAAAGCGCCTGTCAGGTTTCGAACCTACGATCTATACTCGTAAGTCGGGGCCGATACCACTGGGCCGCCTACCAGTGGCGAAAGCACCATATAACACGATTCCTACCGGCTTCCCTTCGGTGATTCGCAACTCTACCGCTTTTGAAAAATCATGTCAATAGTGTTTACTATTGCCAAAACCGGTATTTAATTCACCATAATATTCAAACAACAAAACGCTTATTTTTAACTTTGTATTACAACAAAATAAAATGTTCGAAATTAACCCGGAGCCAAAACGTCATAATCGGGAACTAAAAATTCATACAACAGCGATCCCGTAATGGTGCCACTTTAGATTCGTTTTCAGCTGTTCAATATTTTTTTGTATTTAATTCGTTACATTCCTATATTAATTTTAGAATGATAGTAAGTATTCTTTATTGATAAGTCAGTAAGTTAAAGCCGATTTCGCTTCGGCTTCTCTCTTAGAAAAATTGACACCTCGCCGCTGACACCTACTCCTCCAAGTTCTGTACTTATGTGCAAGAGTGTAAATTGTGTTGTAAAATATCATGGAAATACAAAATATTGAAGAAATCTGAGTTCAAGAATCAAGCAGCAACACCAGAAACTCTGTGAAGACGTTATTAAGGTTCTTGGGAAGGGCTAGTGTCCTAATGGTATACATAGATAGATTGGTCTTTAGACATAGATAGATAGATCTTAGACATAGATAGATAGGTCTTAGACATAGATAGATAGGTCTTAGACATAGATAGATAGGTCTTAGACATAGATAGATAGGTCTTAGACATAGATAGATAAGTCTTAGACATAGATAGATAAGTCTTAGACATAAATGATAATGATGAAGTCTTCGAAAAGCAGACATGATGTCACAAATATATCTTGCTTGTTGCAGCTAACGACCACAACTAATATAATACAAATATGGCCAAAACCGTAGAATTCGTTTGATTAGATGATCCTGAACCCAATAAGGTGTGCAGAAACGGTCCAAAACAACACAGCTTTGAATCCCGGAGGTCAACTATAAGTTTTGACGCTAGTACTAATTAAGTGACTTATAGGTAGATACCAATGATACTATTATTTTCGTTATAAGAGGGAATTAGACAGTGTGGAGATTATTAATTAGAGGGTTAGAAGAGCATGAAGCCCGAAAGCAAGAGTGCAAAACTATATTGAGGACATCGCTACACATTAAAAGATTGACAAATTACAAAGAAAAGAATGAAGATGAAAGAAAAACATGAAAAATATTTGAAGTACGGTATTAACCGCTCAATTTCTGTTTTGTTTGTCCCATTAGTAGCGTTTCGATAAGAAAATCAGATAAATCCTAATATACCACGATTATGATCCGAACATAGAATTTTAATTTAATTCTGCTTCCTCCATTACGGACCTTTGATAATTACCGAATTAAAAGATAACACTAATGATGTAAACAGAACGTTTTTAAATAAAATAATTTAATGTATTATCACGCTGATAACACGTTACACAAATAATTAAGTTATTATTGAAGAATACTTATAACAACCACACAACAGTAACCTTATTGCGTAACACATTATTAATTAGAATCTGAATCATTTTCAAGGATATTGCTAATCCATTGCTTTATAAGTTCGAAAAATTTGTCTGCTCAACAACGTAAATAACGCAATGAATGTTGTTGAACTGTCAAAATTAAAGCCGTTGCTACTGTTAGTGTGTTACGCAGCCCCACTGTAATAGATACATTATTATTGTAGACCAGTAAGCGGATGTGGGAAATAGAAAAGAATACAAAATAATAAATTCACTCTGTACTTAAAGTAACAGAGATACTGTACGGTAGAGAATATTTCCCCTAGAATTCCGAAGGCTCAGCTTTCCAATATAGTTTAGACCGTGCGTTTGATGGTACAATATTCCAATATCAAAAAGCTAAATGTACAACATAAAGGCATATCTTGTAAAAGAAACCTCTTTTCATAACGCTGTGCTAACATCTACCAAAACACGTGGTTCAATAACAAAGCCTAGCTTTTCCCCAAAAAACGTTAAATCAACGACAAAAGAATCGAAACGCAAGCTCTGCACCAAACGCAATTTCGCCAAAAACTAAAAGAAAAACGGGAAAAATTCCTCTGAAGGCCCGATTTCCCTGTCCATTGTCGTTTCTATGTATATTTTTTTTTTTCATCTTATTTAGCGCTTTGTCGGCAAGCCCTTTGAAGTCTCCCCCCTCCCCCCGCTCCAGGGTGTTACAAATTGCGTCACGTTCGTATTGTATAGCGTAAACACGATTCGCTTACTAGTGTTCCTCGTTAGTAAAATAAATAACGATTTCGAGTTCAACGCAATTTCGAGTCGAAAATTGAAACGGCACATTCCTCGCTTCCTCCATAGTGTATTGATTATCGGCTGTCTTCCATTTGCGGGTAACATCAGCATTATTTTTTTTTTGTCTTAACCAATACCATGGTATTTGACTAAACTGAAAACTGTCCCAGTCGTATATGAGTTATGACTCTTCCTTCAAATGTAAGATTCAGAATCAAATATATAAGTTAGTACTTAATTTTAGAAATCCTAAGGTAAATTTAACCGGTATTCCAATAGAACAATGAAGCTACTATTCTGTAGGACTTCATAATAAGGATCCTCTATCACACGTTGTCTACACTCATTTCTTGGTTGACTGGGTCAAAATAACAACGTGATTTTTTGCTTTGTAGAAGCACATTAAGTCATTGAAGTATAAGAAAAATAATAAATTGGAACGTGGAACACACATAAGGGAAGGGATCTTTTAAAAATACATAGCATAGGTACATCAGAGACGTAAAGAAGGACATTTTGAATTTGTGTGTGAGAACCAAAGATGTATTTGTAAAGATAGCGACGTCAGCTAATGATAGAGAAAATATGCTGCTCACATCAACGTGAAAGCCTTTTTAAAAACTTCACTAGTAATCTATAGTAGGACGCGTTCGAAATCTGAGGACCTCGTCAGATACTTGACTATATACGCTGCAACAATCGCTGACACAGCTAACACATACCAAAATAAAAGTATATAGTATCAGCATCACTTTTCACTATAACTTACTTGTTTTAGTAACGACAATTCTTCTTGTATGAATCAACAATGAATTAAACTGGTTGAGACATGGTGTGTATGGTGTGAACATGTCAAAGAGAAAACCATAATCTGGCGCTGACCCACCACAAGTAACACACATGACCAAGGCAGGCACAGATTTTATAATAAACATGATAAGAATACGATCATTTACAATATCTTCTTAATCAACAAAGATAATGATTTTAGTAACAGGAGTAGCATTAGACATTGCATAGACTCAGTCACCCGCTTTTGCCTCAATCCATACGACATACATTCATGGCCTATTGTTCCAATATTGTTTACGAGGAATTGGATTTATAGCTAATGCGTCACCCAACTTGAGTATATCACTTAAATCTATCATGATTAAGTTAAACATGGTTTTGAGAAGTGCGTTGTAACCAGACCCTGTTCGCCTTATAGGGAACAAAGGGTCAGGTGAGCGGTCTGACTCAGATATCTTGGAACCAGGAGTTGCTAATATGGTATGGTCACATTATGATATTGTTAGGAAACGCATGTGACTAAAAGAGTGATGAATGTTAATGCTAATGGATGGAGAGGGCTAGAGAAGGGCAAAAGAAAATATGGCTGGATTGTGTGGGGTATAATATGAAACAGTAGGAAGTGAATGATAGCGTGACTGTTGACAGAGGCGATTGGAAGAAGAAAACGTGTTTTAGCAAGTAACTTAGGACACGGTCAGGAAGATGATGATTTTATTCTTTGGGAAGCTGTCTAGATTGACTGTGAAATTGCTCGAACTATGTAAAAGTAGCTTCTGAATTAACTTCAAAAGATACTTATACTTTACTTGCACCCAATACTCCATGTAACTACTTTAACACAGATATAGACAAGTCAGCTTTGCAGTCTTTGGCGCAAAAACGATGTCTATATTGCTGATTTTTTTTTTTTATATATAGGATATAAACGATTCTATGACCTTTAGTGTAATAGTGTTATAGAGCTTTTAAAGATCAGAAATATTACAATAATCTATTGATGTCTTGGTCATTTTAGTATGGTCATGAGTATAATCCCGGGAAACCAATTCGTCATTAAAAACTTGAAATGGATTCTCATCATAGATAAAAAAATTAAACAGATTCTTTCTATATCTAAGCGGCGTTAAACCCTGACTAAACGCTATGATAACCCCGATCAATTTGTTTGGACCTCAAAACGTATAAATTACAAGAGAAAAGATAAGTCTCTTCATTTTTGTAGAAGTTAGGAGAGAAATACTTAACGGTTGATTCTTTGATACAGATTTAGAGAGTGTAAAAGAAAATCTGACAAAGTAAGGAGATTGAACTAATAATGATTATGAAAATTATAACGAAGACAGAGCAAAAATGCTCAAACATTTTTTTGCTCTCATCATCTGGGCTTCGTTCCATCCCTAATTGTAATTAGAAGTTAGTTGAGTGTTGAGTTGGAAAGCTTAAGAATGCATTAAGGAATACAGACGACAAGTAGCCAAGTATTCTAAATTTCATTCAATCGAGCCAGACACATTCTCGTCCATCCGATAGCCGGTGATGTATCAACTTTAATGGCCGCCACAGAAAAAAAGTCACAAAGAGAATATATTTGAATAAATCACCATTTCCACCGCTCCGTCCACAATAACTTTCAAATAAATGTGATTATTAGAAAAAGCAAAAATAAGCTATCCACTCAACATTGCCAAATTGTGTCGCGTCTTTACTAAATCATTGGGCTGTACTGAAGTTCGTTTGAGACACACAGTCATCTTGGAGATCAAACAAAACGTTTAGGGAGCTACAGGAAAAAATAATCTTAATATGATTGACATAATCGACCGGTTTCACAAGATACTTGTAAAAGGTAAAATACCAAGAGTAATCTAAGATTTGATAAGAATATGTTAATTTGGCTACAAACCGATAAATAAAGACTGTATGAACATAATAAATGCCAATTCACGCCAATTCGCCACCAAAGTTCACATAAGCATTTCAAAGACGTGCTTGTTATCACTAGGGCAGGCGTCCAAAAGTTACACAGATCTACTTAAAATTCAAGAAACATCGCAATATAATAAAACTGAAGTGCCTATTGTATGTAGTTTAATATTTAAATATAATTCATGGTCGAGGTAGTGGAAACAAATTAAAAAGAGCTGGTTTCCGTCGAAACCGAGTGAGTTATTACTCCTCTTGTAGGTAATGAACTTTTTTTACGATTCCGAGTTTTCAATTTAGAAATCAAATTATTGGTCAAAAGAGGTTGACATCCAACTTCGTGTTTTTTTATTATGAGTTTTTTAATAAACTAATATTATTTATGAACTGAATGGTGGTAGTTATTCATTTGGATGAACGCTGTGTCTCTATGTCCCATATCTAACATAAATCTAGAGCGTTGCTCTTCAAAGCAAATTTTTAAATATGCATAAAAATGTCAAACTATGAAATTGATGGGCCACCGCTACGCGGTATGGAATGTGTTTCAACGAATGATATACACATAAATGATGCTGAAACCATTTGTAAAAATAAAATGTGTGAACAGAACCCATCGGTATTAGTTTTGATCCATTCCACTAAATTACTAAGAAATTAGGAGGATATTAAACAGTTTTATGACTACAATACTAGCTTTGATAATGTGGTTTTTAAAATATTGGACCTTTAAAATTGTGCTAATTAAAATTACGATAAGATCAGTAAAGATATCTTAGAGACCAATAAGCTTTAATCGAGAATATGGTACATAGAATTAATGATCAGTTGTTTTCCAAACAGAATCGATTTATGGGTATTAAATTACAAAAATTGAGCAATTTGACCCAGTTAGCAAAAGTTGAAAGTAAAATCGTTCTGGAGAACAAAGTCTCGTTCGAGACGAGACAAGATTACGACCTCTTCGTTTTATAGGCGCATCATAAAAACGGGAACCAGCCGCTTCTTTTAGTAACTGCTGAAGATTAATTTTATAGATGATGGTGCCCACAGTAAAGAGATTGAAGTGTTTTTATTAGTAATAAGTACTTGATTGCTATATAAGGACTGGTTGCAGAAAGATTAATCGAATTCATTTGAGACTGTTGACTTTAAGAAATGTGATAAAAGTTATCATTTATGTCAGCATTCATATCCCATACATTTTTTTTAAAGCAATCAACAGTATCCTTTATACCATCAGTTTCATATTAGAACAAGTTTTTTCAAAGACACATCAAACATGGGTGTTCCTCAAGGACCACATCTCGGCCCACAACAACTTAACCTACCAATTCTCCCGAATAAATTAAAATCATCGTAACCTTGTTGTTCCGACCTCAACCGCTCGCTTAATTTACTAATTGGTCATTATTCTTCAACGTAACGACCCAATTAGGTCCAATCAATCCCTGATATAGCATTAACATTGTCGGTGCATAATATATTATCGTATATGACAGTACTACGGAATTTATGATCGTACAAGTTAATAGTAACATGATAGTCATAAATTCATCGAATAGAAAATGTTTTTATTGCATCGATAAGGGAAATTAATTTTTGTCTGTTAATAGATATGGGAAAATAGATTGATTAGGTTTTATAAGCTTTGGGTACCTCATTAGATAAAGCGGGTATCTATCTATATATTTATGATTAACTAAAACAATAGATTGTATAATTATGTATTAATTGTGGTTAAAGGCTGATCCTTGAAACCCTTTCTTCTCCCGCACAATTTCATCATCTTCATCATCACCCCCAGCCCAGACTTCACCTACTGTAGACACATCTCTTTCGTTGTGCCAATCCCACACTCCTGTACCAGCCGCATCCAGGTTCTACCAGCCCAAATTTAGTTCGAACAATAACAACGACCCAATCAATCCCACTTTTCCCGATAAACTTTTGCATTAGAAATGGAAAGTCCATCGATATACATATAGAATTCCGAGCACACAGCTCTCCCCAAAATGGCGATATGATAATAAAACACGAGCTGCGCGCGCGTCGACACCGGTATAAATCTCTTCTTTCACGACCATACTGTTTTCTGGCGGATTTGACTTAGGAATCGCATAGATACGGATGGTACTAGAAGGGATAATCTATATATTGATTTATAAGCAAGTATTATGAAGGAGTGTTCGTCAGAAACCCGAAAGTCTGACATCCAGTCTTACCAAGGGGTGTCAAATTACCCAGTTACTGGGTTGTGGAAGTCAGATAGGCAGTCGCTCCATGTAAAGTAGCCCCCATTATAGTTATAAAAGGCTAGGCAGATGATAATGAAAGATGGAAGAAGAGTTTGTCTGTGAAACCAGATTAAGCTCTAAAAGGAAGAGTTACACTATATGAGATGATAGCGATGTATGAAAGAAGAAGACAAGTTACGGACAGCTGTGCACAACCTTGTTGTAGGATGGAGATGATGAACAGGAATAGTGATTTTTCAAGTTGTTGCAAACAAAAAATACTAAGTACCTACCGAACACAAAGTTCAAAAAAAGTTTTTCAAAAAAAAAAAAAAAGCGACTTCCGGAAAAACACTACAAAGTCAAAAATCACTTTAATTTCGGAAGGGTGTTTTTTTTTAAAGTTTTTGTTTACAGTACCTACCCCACGCCAATTCGAAATTTCATCACCCTTGGTCAAAACAATGCATATTTATGCGATAGCAGCAATCGCGGTTGATTTGCTGTAATTTTTTGAAGAGTTCCGTTGTCTATCTCTGAAACGCATCATCAGATCTATATGAAATTAGAATGGGACCATTTCGGAATAAACACCTTTCAAACAAAAAAGTAATTTTGTAAATCCGTCTATACATAACGGCGTTGTGCCCGAACATACGTAAAAAAAACATGACGAATTGACAACCTCCTTCTTTTTGAAGTCGGTTAAAAATAGCAATCATGAAATGAATATACGCAATATATTTTCCGTGTAAAAAGTGATGAATATCACTCATATTTTCTATTCGGTTACACAGCACTTACATGAAAATGGACCAATTTTATAGATAACATTGTTTTTATACTGGACAATTTAATTTTTTATGCCATTCCTATGGCTTGTTGACGCAACACCAAAATGTTTAGAATATGTTATTCATTTCAGTTGAAATTGCAAAGTTTTTTTCTCGTATTCATTAGTTAAACTGCACAGACAAAAATGCTTGATTAATATAGAGGTGTTATTTACAGCTTTTTTGCTATAAACGTTTCAACTGTTACATTTAAATCTTTGTATGTTTCGTAAAATTTAAGATTATTCTCACACTTCACAAATTACCAACATAACATATTTAGACGAATCCTAATGTATTTGAGCAAGCCCATCTAATTTTGATCAAATTAATTCTTTCACCGCGCAATATCTGTCATCAAAGAAAATATATGAAAAATTCCGATTCTATGAGAGGAGTAGGTCTGTGGCGGGCGTATTTCGGACGCCTTTGATCTCGCCGCCGGCTTTAATGAGGCGGGGCATATAAACGGTAACTAGTTAGAATTGTTCCTAGCCCACTGTCCAACGCTAGTCGAATAACGATTTGTTAACTTTTCACATAGTGCTGTTTTAAATTTTCTCACTAAATTGTTTATGGTTCGGTAATGGGTGGCCGCGAAACTGTTTGTTTATTGTGCTTTCCGTATTACTGTTTAAAAGGCTTGCGAGTTTTTACGTTACTTTTGGGAATTTAATTTGTTGTGCGATCGTTTGTGATTTTGAAGTGCCACCTTCTTTGTAAAAAGAGTTGCTTCAGGAAAACAATTAAGTACATTTTTAATTGTCATGCCAAATAACGCAACCAACTATTTTGAACTTAATGAGAATTTAAGGTATTGGGAAGCAGTCCTAGACCAAAATAGCTGTTGTGTTTGAGAAGCGTGACATTATTCTGTTTTGATGGCCACACCACTACGTTGCTGTTTTTTGCACAGCAATTTAAAATCTCGTCTGTCTAACCTTTTCACGTGTAATTCCCAGTCTCACACCCAATCCAGCCACGCACTATCAAAATTCAAATAAAACCCAATAGCGAGAAACGAACACCCGCAGAAATACAAAAATAAACCGCACTACATTGCTGGACCGTTGCACTTTTCGAAAAAAAAAAACAACATAGAAATGGAACGCGACTTTTCATTTTGTTGCGCGGCAAAAAGCGAACAATAGGCGGGAAAATTGCGCGTCACTCTGGCGTTCCAATTTGTCAAACGGGTGCCGCAAGATGGCGGGTACGGATGCGCGGAAACATGGCGGCTTCCGGTGGCGTTTAATTAAAAATGCGTCTCACTTGAAGCTTGCGATGCGCCCGGGGAGGACGTGTGCTGTGCGTTTTTTAATTTCGTAATAATTAGGTCAAACACAACTGGGAAGAATAGAAAAAATCTAAATGGTTATTTTGCAATTTTACAACAAAATTTACCACTAATTTTCTCGTTGCAACAAGAAATGTCAACTCAAACTCGACAGTACCAATGAGATCCGTTCAAATATTTAAGGAACCAATAAGGTTGTTCTCTCAAAAAGCCTAATGGGCCAAAAATTCCGGATTTGGAACGGAAATGAGGGTGGAGTAATGGCGACATTGACGGAAGCCGACCAGGGGTCAGATCTCGGAGCCTTTCCTTTCCTCACTTGGTAAATAAAGTAAGTAATCTGGGGGAAAAATGTGAAAAACAAAAAGATACTTTAGAAAGCATGTTTTAGGGTCTTGTTTAGTTTGTGATGTAAGATTGTTTATATAAAACATAGGCGTTGGAGCGAGATATTGGTTCTTTAGATAGTGTGGGGTCAAGTCGTCGGTGTCGATCTTATTAGATTTTATGAGAATGCACGTATCAGTATGATAGATTATTTCCAGAGTTCGCGGTAATTCACTCGTGTATCTACGACTGGGTGTTCATCATAACAGCATCTTGCAAATGATAGAATTTTATCTTTCAGAAATCCAAATGAAACTATTACCAGATAGTAAATTCATCAACAGTTTGTTCTGTGCTCCCGGACGTAAAGAATACCACCATCCCATTTCTTCCCGTAGGTGTCCTAGATGGCGACTAAGGGGAATACTAGCGATTCTCTTGCAGAGAATGGGCAGCAGCGTTCTCTATGCATTTTACCACCATACTGCGGTCGCTAATCGCCTACCGCCTATGTCCAGCAGTTAACGTCTTTCGGCTGTAATGATGATGATGAAATTCATCACATTCTCATCATCGTCCTTCCCTTTTATCCCAATTTCGGCATCGACGCAACATGTCTGTTCTTCGACCCTTCTCTAATAATACATTCATCATTCAACTTAAAAACAAGACCACAGAATTACCATAATAACAACTATAAACAAATCCAACAACAAAACTACCATATCATAATCACTTGACCCTCAAAAATGGCGAATTAATAAACCGAAATGTCCCATGTCATCCAAGAGCCAGCGATGCCCATGCAATCACACAATGACCAAGTGGATGTCATGGAACGAAAACACCAAGTGGGCACAATGGGGAATAATAGAAACTACCCTCGTATTAAAAAACAAGTGGAGAATCACACAATGGGGATCGAACCTAGCCCCTCCACTCGACAGGGCTGTGCGTGACCGGAATTTTGAATTTTTATTTATTTGTTCTGATGTTGACTTTGTCTTGTAGTTTTATGAATGGAATTTTAAACGATATTTTTGTTGATTTCTATGTGTTTTTATGGAGGTTAGGATTCTGACAGGTTAAATGGTATATTTGTTTGAAGTTGAAACATGGTTTGAGTCTAACGTTTGAATTTCAATGTTGTCCCATAAAATTCAATTTAATACTTTTGTTAAATTGAGATGTTGACTGTCGCTTTCTATATCAGTGTTACTTATGTTTTCATTAAAAAAAAATAGAAATACAATTGTGAAATCATAATCATTTAGATGTGTCTATGTCATGTCCCAGAACCAAAAGTTTGAAGACATGTGACATCTACCAACCCGCACTGTGCTTGCGTGGTGGATTATTGCCCACTCCTTCACACAGAGTGGAGGCCTATGTCCCAGTAGTGGGAACAGTATAGACTGATTATGAATCATGTAGGTAAAGGCCAAAAAAGATAAGTCTGCAGAGTCGTCGGATATAGGTGAAATTTAGTGAGAAAGCAATGGATGTTTTCGAATAAAATTTAATTTACTTAATAGGAAACAAACAGTTCATCAATATAATTAAATTACATTCGAAAACATTCATCGGTCTCTTAGTCTATCTGACTGAGATCGAGAATGATTAAGCAGCACATGAAAATTTCAGTATTTCTTCATAGCCAACTAGGTACCTAATAAATAATGCAACTAAAAATAATTAAATTCTACCAACCGTAGCAACTGGCAACCCTACCATAAATCCGCGTCCCTAAGCATTGAGTGTATCAATAATACTCACGATTTGTTTGAATTTGGTCTTATTAATTAACTACATCAAGTACGAGTGTTGCGCACTACAAACTACCCTCATTTTCATTTATAAATTGATTTTCGTCGTTTTGCTAGTATTATTGCGCCCTACCGTAGTTTTACGAGAGAACAAACTGTTGTAATTATATTATAAAGGATTATAGACGTGAGAACAGGTAAATAAACTCTAATAAAAGGTAAGTAGGATTTAATTTTAAGAATCTTCTAGAGTCATATTATAGTCTCAAGTATAACAACTACGAAAAAAGTAACTCTTGCAATATTAGAATTTTTTATGTACAGTGAGAGGCAGAGAAAACTCACCCCCTAGAAATGAAGCAAAGGCTGGAGAAGGGATGAGTTTTCTCTGCCTGTCACTGTACAACACAGTATGAACTCCACATGCAAAATTCATGTCTACGTCTGCACACTCTCGTATGAGGTTGTGGTTTCGGGACTCGTCCCATGCAATCTCCCATCTACGCTTCATTCACTACGCAATACTCATCATCTATGCAACGTATTTCTGTCTACCCTCATTTTGAGTTTTATAAAAGAATCTCTAAAACTTTCGCAATTTATTTAAAACTGTCATATTTCTCCCCCATGAATAACCACTATAATAATTAAAAGGGTTTCATGTCATTACGTCGTACCCTCCCATTTTAATACGCCTTATGTCTCCATAGATTTTGCCTCGGAAGATTTTAGATAAATCGATATGCTTTAAATTAAATCAGTGAGCTATGTACCTGCTTAAAAGAAGAACATAAAAGAGAATATTAATTAACAACTAAGAGACCACTTTCAAAATTAACAAAACCGAAAATTTTCGTCTACCCTCAATTTTTACAAAAGAATTTTAAATACATTTTATTGTGAAAAGTTTCGCCTCATTAACGACAGGGACGACAGCACGCAACGATTATCGTAATTCTTCTAACCGGTTCGCCCAATTACAATGTAACCAGCAATTATGGCGCCCAGCGTGGGACTACGCGTGATATTGAATATGTCGCATTAATTATCATAGATTGGGGCTTAATTGAGTGGTGTTAGCTTATACATTGTGGTAATTGGACTTATATATTGTTTAAGTATTTGAAAATTATTTAAGTTTTGAGACAAAACTTAAATAGTGCTCATTTTGCAAGAAATTTGGCTATGTACGTAACTTTTAATTGGTAATATCTACTTTATTTCAACGTTCATCTAGCGAAAAGTAAAAGCACTTATTTATAAAAACGAGTACCTTCAATAATATTCCTCAACTACATTCAAAATTCAAAAAAGAAGTTTTTCAGCAAAAGAAGATTGCTGTTAAATATTTGAAAAGTACTCATTGAATGCAAACTTTTTATAACGAGACATATCAATATTCATAGCTGTGACGGACACGTGTCAACAAGGAGGGTAGTTCAGTATTTCTCTCTCTCTTGGTCGCGTTTTTGAATCAATTTCGTGAGTCTTGTCGCGATTTTGCATTCGTTTACACCTGTTTTTAGTGTCAACTTGATTGCGTCCAATAAGCCACAGAAAATCAATTTTTATTTTCGTTTATGACGTATATTCATAAAATAATGACGAAAATAATACCCACACTGAAAACTGCGAACGTATTTCCACACTTTCCACGATTACAAGTACAAAATGAAACACGAAATATCATGAGATTAATCAAAAATAACGCAAAAATCCGCCTACCTATAAGGAATAAGGAGAAATTTAAAAAGCCTGCCAAAAAATGTGATTACGTAAATTGTCACAAGCAACGCTCGGGTTTAAGGTTAACACACACTGATCCGTTTTCCAAATACATAGTGCCACCGCAATGAACAAACGCGGTCGTCAACAGCGCGCCTCGGGCACAGGGGGTGGCGGGCGCGCGACTGGGGAGGGGGTGCGGTCGGGATCCCTTTGAAGTTGCCGCCGCCGGCGTCTGTAAGCGAAAGCTGGGTAACCGACGCTTAGCTTTGTTTTCTAGTTAAATGATAGACGTTTAGAAATTACTACTGTTCGAGACATCTTAATTTGCGAGCCGTGATCCTTCGTTGGACATTTTTGCCGGAAAATTACTGAACGAAACTAAATTGGTTTTTAACTTAATTTTGAAAGTAATCTGAGCGACAAAAGTGTTACGCTAGGGTGTCCAGGTGGGTGAGGGTTTTGGGACGGTCCAGCCGATCGTGTCCTTTGATATGTTAATGCACACCTAATATGTTGTCTTTTTTTCTACTAAACACTGTTGACACAGTTGTACACAGAGTTTGTTGGAGTTTTTTGCTTTGAATACTTTAAAAGTACTCTGTATGTGTAACGGTAAGTATTATTGTAGTTTGAAATGTAGCGACTGGTTTTAAATATTTGGTGGAGAAAGGGAAGATAAACCAGTTTATTACAGGCTTTATCTAACTAGCTTAGATTTGTGTCTCGAAGTTCAGTCTAAGGGCCTGTGAGATCTGTTTGCAGAGTGTGTTTAGAGAACGGTTACCGGTACTTTGAGGGCATATTATATCGATAATTGCACTTTTATTAATACTTCTAACCCTACACCTCGCAGATGGAAGCCATTTTTTTTTAAATGGTTCAAATAGGATCTGTCTAATAAAATATAAATATCTTTGAATCTAAGAGACCTAAAGACCTGCAAATTACCTTATTGCAAAGGTAAACGACTATTGAAAAACTTAGACAATTTTACTGAATAATAATTACTTGTGTTTTTGCATTTTCTATTGTAGTGCAAAAATAACCTTTGAGAATTGCATATTGTTTAATCAAAAGTATTTGAGACAACGTACAAAATGATACCAAAATACTGACAAATCAAAATCAATTGTATATCGAATAAAAACACCGCTCCTTTTAAAAATACCCTCAAAAAACAGCAAAAAAAAACTTATCCAACCTCGTCCCCGTTACAAACAACTCAATATATTTGAAACAACACGGTGTTTTATTAAGAAACGTCCTTCCATTCCTAAGGGTCATGTCATAATTCGCCTGTTTCCCCTCACAATATAAATAAAACATCGTGACGACCGCGTCATGTGAAACGACATATTACAAGCTACGACATTATGACATTATCTAGCAATTTGCATTTTAGTAATCTATTCAAAGCCGCGTTTTTCTTTGATGTCCTCAAGTCTGACGTTAACCTTTGACCCTTTTTCTGATATTTTTATTAGAACACGCTGTAATTAACTATGTTTTTTTTTTTTTTTACCGAACTCAACTATGCGGGCTTCGCTGTAGGACTGCACTTATGCGCAAAAATGTTTTACGTATGGCTCCAATTGTCTACAATGAGTTGCCTAAAAGTTGGAAGGAGTTTAATAATTTACAATTGAAAAGAAAACTTAAGACATAAATTTAGTAAATAAGGCATGCTATAACATTAACGAGTTCCTAGAGGAAAGATTTGTATTTTGATTAGGTAGTCTTAAATATATTTTTTTGTTTTTGGTGTTCTATTTTTTCACAATATTACTATTATTCTTTAATTACTAAATTTATTTTTATTTTAAGAGAATGTTTTAATTAAAAATATTTTTGTTGACATTTGCACGTCACATCATGTGGCAAACATGTCTGTACTTGTTATTGCTGTTGTTACCATCTTGCGTGCAGGTCTTTAATCGTATGTATGACACATGTTTTATCTTATCTTATGAATATCAGGTTTCGTCATTGGTCGAGTGGTTGCAAGCGCTACTCCCCGGGACGCCCCCGGGTCGGGAATCGTGTTATTGGGTTTTTTCTTCTTGAATTTCCCATTAGCAGCTAGGAGTCCAAAGTGCCTAGTTTCAATTAGCTAATCCTCTATTACATTAGTCTTAAACATTACATGGTTTTGTAGGTCTAGACCAGCACCGGTAAGGACCTAATGGCTGCGTCAGCGAACGTTAATAGTGTTGCTGAATTTTGGGCCAAATAAAAAAAAAAACGATATATTTTTCTTTGTTATTTTTCCATCGATACGCTATGAAAAAGATCGGTACCTACACCTCCTAACCCTTAGTCAACACAGTCGTATATTATGTACGTATAAACATTACCTTAAAGCGATATGCAAATACAAGAAAAGTAACTATTGTAACTTTATAACGTAGTTCTCAACGGGTTTTCCCATTCACTCACGGAACCTAACCCATTACCACCAGTTTTATAGCAATTACGTTATAAAACAAGACATAACAAGAAAATGGCATGTAAAACACGCCCCGAAAGCGTGGGCGTCGCAAAAATGCCAAGAAATAGAAAACACTCAAATTTTAACGACCACCTCAATAGCACTAGAATATGTCATATCCTGTAGAACAAGATGTAGGAAAGAAACTCCGACGCCTACAAAAACTGCGCCCAGCATTAGCAATTTGATTACATAGCTGAGATTGCACACAAACGCCCTCTGTGGGCGAGGAAACGTCTCGTCGAGTGGACGCGAGGAGCATCGCAATGCGGACACATTAGGTCGGTACATGGCTCTCTATAGACGGACCTGTGGTCACACTACTTACAATGTTGCATGTTTGTATGCTTGTCTGATACGTACCTGAAACAAATAGTAAACAGTTTGTTAGTTTTGCTGCTAAAGTTACACGTCAAATAACGGTAGCAAAAAAAGTATCTATATTTCAAAAAAGCTTCTTGAATTTTTGATAGACTCATAAAATCTGTGACACATTCCGGTATTACTGACGATCGAATGTATGGTTCGAAAAAAAAAAACATATTGTAGCATTTTGTCAAAATTTTGAAGTCTGCACCATTATCGTGAGGAAGAGTTGAAAGGTAGGCTTGTGGAAAATATTTACAACAGCAAAAGGTGTTTTAGTAACTGTCAAAAGCGGAGAAAAAAAACTGTCAAAATATTTTGTATGCTTTAAATTAATTTTGCTGTCGCATTATTTATCAGTTTGTCAAGTAATCTGTATTTATTAAAATAGGGAATTAAAGTTCCCGCTAATAATAAATAACTTGACAGTGAAAACAGTCTGCAAAAAAAACGAAATGGTTTTCATTCAATAAGTATATTTTAAATAAATTGAATAGTTTATTCACACTCAGCGGTTTAAATATGCTTTCACTTTTATTGTTATGCAGTCAGAGTTTTCAATAAATATCATGGAATTTAAGCACACAACATTAACGGTATTATTCGACCACTCATTTCGGCCGAAAATCTGTTTCGTCAATGTTTTTTTTACAATAAACGTAAGTGAAATTAAGGAATTTCGGTAATATGTGACAACACTGTCACATATTACCGAAACTCCTTTACTAAATTAAATCATCGTAGTTATACTACTACGATTGTTTAATTTGGTAACTCCTTTACAATAAACGTAAGTTGAATTGAGGAGTTTCGGTAATATGTGACAACACTGTCACATATTACCGAAACTCCTTTACTGAATTTAATAATCGTAGTTACACAACTATGATTATTTAATTTGATAAAGGAGTAAGTTATTATTTGTAACGATGGGATTGATATCTATAGTCAGAAAAGATAATATAATAAAGAAAAATAAATTAGAGTACTTAAAGGGTGCTTAACTTTATTAACTTAACGTTCTAAGACTTTAAGTGCAGAAAACTAGTATCTAAATGACTTAGACGATAAGCTAACAGCTTCTCATTCAGTCATTTTGTACAACTGATCTCTTTAATTCTATACATTATTTCTATGCGTAGCTTCTGCTATGGCTCGTATGAAGATACCCCCTTATTAAGACCTATTACACATTTTTCTGCCAGGAAACGTTAATGGGAACATATGTATAGATTGGATCTGTAATAGAACTTTAATCAATAATGGACTCTTGTCAAAACTTGGATTGATATTTCGTATATTAAGTAAGGTATCTTAAAAGCTGGGACAAAACAAGATGGTGGATTGGAACAGATCCCAAGCTTAAGGTGAATGCGCAGTGGTAGATCGCGCAATTCAAATATTCTTACGTTTTTGCAATTTTCAGGTCAGTATCAGGTTGTATCCTGATCAAAATGTGATTTGCGAATATAACAGGTACGTGTTTACAGAATTTAGTCATTAGAATGTCTAATATATCTCTTATAAGTTACATTTCTTCCACAAGCACTTTTCCATAAGAAATTTGTTCTTATGGAACAAATCTAACTTAGAAAGATGTATTATTGATTCTAATGATTATAAATCTGTAAATACGTACATGTTATAGTCGCAAATCATATTTTGATCAAGTAATACGCTGACACTCACCTGAAAATTGCAAAAAACGTAACAAAATTTGAATTTCGCGCTCTACCACTGCGCATTCACCTTAAGGTACGTCTACGGTATACTGACATGCTTTATAATGAGGTGAAATCGCTTCGTCACGGCAACGTTTCAGATGTTACAATAGGCAAAATATAGATACGACTGTCTGTGCAAAAGAAAGAAACATAATGTTTGGCTTGAGAAGATATTGACAAAAAAAAAACGAAAAGGATCGTTGATAATCGGGAGAAAAACCGTCAGTTAAAGATATCTTAGTAATCAAATAACTAAATTATTACTAGCCATAAAGAGTGCAGAGGCAAAAGCACGATAAGACAGTCAAGTCAATATAAAAAGCTAAAAAACTTGAACTCACTTGAGCATCTTAAAACAAAGATTGTTTATCTCGCCTCAAGAGTTACATAAATGGCGTTTGTTTTTCAACAATGACTTTAAAATCCGTGGTTTTATCTGGGATATAATCTCAGTTTTTTCGTGTTACTAAGCTGAGCTCCGAAGCTTTTCGTGTGATAAGAGGCTTGCCAGGTTTTTTTGCTATCACAGCCTTTAAATGTTCTGGTATGTAGATAAAATATTCCAGATGCTTCGACAGGTCAGGTCAGAGAGGACAAAATATGCTTGAGCTGCGATTTTTTTCTTGACTTATTCAAGTCGTTATACGTTTTTAATTTTATTCAAACTATTAATGTAATGATGGTAACTTCTGATTTATCTCAAGATGTCAGACATGTAATTATGCAAAATTACTTCTGTGCCCATTATTTCTTTTTAAACGCATTATTAGTAGATTTTTTGACACTGAAAAATAGGTGATAAATATAGTATAATGATCTTTTAGTCCAAACATTTACATAATAATTACATACATAATATTTTAATACATACTTAAATGTTTTAAACAGACAGATACCACGGTCGGTCGTGAAAGATGCTATCAGACTTGGGTGCAATAACTTTTAAAGCATCGCTTTAAGCCGCTTTTTATTTAAACAAATCTAGATATTTTTTTACTGGTGTCTGTTGCGTAACTTTTGGCCACCCTAGTTTCAAACGGGCCAAATGTCAATATTAAATGTTTATGAACAAAATAAAATAAAACTTGGGAACTGATTTTCGATTAGAATGACATTTATTGGACATTTAAATTTTACGATTATGACATTTATGACCAAAAACAACTAAACTGGCCCGACAAACCTATAAATAAAATTAATGATAATCAGTTTTCGATTCGTCTGTATTTTTTGCGAATTAAATGTCAGATCGTCAACAGTTGTAAGCTTTTATGGTATCGAGGGGGCGGACAAATGCAATTTATAACTAGACGAACTTTTTGTGCAAAAACTTCCAATTATTAATTTCTATTTACTCGTTTAAAAAGGCGATGATCGGTCGTATGGTCAATTACCGTACAATGCGTCCATTTTAAATTGATACCTTCGTGTAGTTTTAATGCTTAGAAAATAAAGGTTACAATTCATTAGCACGGAGATCAAGTGGCGCTGTTCGTGCCGCGAGTCCGTTAAGGCGTCGTTTCTTGCGAATTAAATTAATTCTAATATCAAAAGTGGGCGGGGCGATGCTACCGCGATACGCAACATGGCCGCCTGTGAATATTAATCGTTATTATTTATCGCATAATGAGCCGCTATAACAGTTAGCTGATGTAAGGCTATGTGTTGAATGTAAAGATAGCGATAATCACTGCGGTTTTTGCCGCACGAGTAACTCACGATCGGTACAAAACTTTGTTGTAAGGGTGGGTGCACACCGGAGAGATAACACTGGCTAATCGAGCGTTAAACTTTTTATTAATTTTTCATTGTAATTCGCGATGAATTTTCATTAAAGCCTGGTGGGTGGTGCATTGCCAATGTTTTTACTGGGAATGGGAACACACACGTTACAATTAATCATGAATCGGTTTCAATTCTAGCTTCACTATACTAACAATTTCCCGCGGTTTCACAAGCATCTTAAAAAGAACGTCTTTATGAACAGTCACCAAAAGACATAAGTACCTAACCAGTGTCGTTGAATATAGTTTAAGTTTAGTGAGAATAGATGACAAGTATTTAATTTGTCAAATTAAATTTCATTTTATGATTTTCACGGTTTCTTACTAAACTCCCGCCCTCCTGCTCCATCCAGAGCGGAAGAAGTTATTTGATGATTTCCCACCCTCAAAAAAAAAACCCTGGTTACTTATCTCTTTTGGTGACTCTACCTAGATAAAAAGTCTCTTATGCTACGAAAAACTAAATGTATTACGTAAATCCAAAGCTCATAATGTACCTGACTACCTGTCATCCAAATCTGTTAGCCGTAAAATAATTATGGGGTATCTATAGTATAATATAGTATATTTATTTCCGAGTATATGGTACATTATGATCTGATTAATATTATTAAAAACCTTCACATATACTACCGTTGCCGGTGTAGAAATATTTCAATTAAAGTACAATTCCCATTTAGTTTGAAATGACCATGGGTAACTATTATTTTTAATACAATGTCAAATTTTATTAATTAGAAACGAAAAAAAAAATATATTCATGAATGAAATGTCAAATGCCTTAAAATTAAAATTAAAAAGTCAATCCACACTAAGTACCTATTGATAACAATGTAATGTCAAAATTTATAATTAAAAAAATCGTGAACAGAATAAAAACAGTTGTCTAAAAGCCAGGCTAATATTGCTTTCTTGAATTTATTAGTAGGCAGCACTCTGATGCGAGAAGGTAAATTGTTGAAAAATTTGATTGCCATACAATTGGAATTCATGCTATACAAATGCCAAACAACCAAACCCGTACCTACATTCAAAATATTAGCAGGTTTATTTACAGTGTTAAACACAGCAAACAACAGAGCGAATATAATCTCCACGGTGGAACTGTCACATGGCTTAAAGCCATCTAAAAAATTCTCGATAAAGCCACGTTCATTCACAATTCACGCGTCGCTTCGTTCCTAAATCCCCAAGCCGTGCACTAAAAGCCGTCGACGTCGTAGGCATCAAAAATTCAGCCGTCAGTCTAGACTGAGTCTTAAATCTAGATGTAGGGAATAAGTCGCAAGGTAAAAAGAACTGGGTGACTCTTTGATGTGAATGTGGGTAACTGGGGAAACGCGAACGCGGTTTTGTTTCACGTAAAATGCTTTTTCGAACAAGATGCTCAAACAGACAAAAGCTTTTGTTGAAGTGAGCATTTTTCCGTAATTAGCTTTTATTTCTTTGCTACAAAATATAATTGTTTTCTTATTCTTACTTCATGGTACAGCGTTACACTTTATTAAGATTTTTTTCAAAAATAATTGCGTTAGTTGGCGATAATTCAGCCGTTGAGAAACTGGCTTTATCCGAATAATTGCCATGCATAAAAAGGTGGCAATTTGCAAATATTCAATATAAAAGTTGTAAAACCCGATCCGGCTGTGATTTTTATGTGCATGGCGAAAATACATGAAACAAGTAACAGAAAAAAGTTATTTTATAACTTTAATAACTGTTTTTACCTGACAACGGCGAAGCAGAAAGGAGGATTATGAATTTGACCGGTATGTACTATGTATGTCATGTATGTATGTGGGAATGTATGGATATTTATCTGTTCCCTTATAACTTCTAAACTACTTATCATGATTTGACAAGGGATCGTTGAAAGGGTCTAAATCGTCCTCTGGTTAAATGAATTGAATATCTATGATGCCCTCGAAAGGACATAAAGTAATGAACTAAAAAAATTATAGTTTAAAAAACTAAAAACACGCTTTAAAAACCAAGCTAAAAAGCGTGGGGTGCTTGACATTAATTGATTATAAAAATACCTCAAAAAGCACCCCACGCTTTTTAATTGAATTAAAATATTTTCTCCTTTTTTAGTTTGGGTTTTAAAGCGTGTTTTTTAGTTTTTTTAAACTATTATTTATTTTCTATTTTTTAGTTCTGCTAACTACAAAAACGTGTTTTTTTTCCTTTGTTTTTCATTTTTTTTATAAATTATTGAATTGTCATCGGTCCTCGATAAGTTTACAAAGTTTGAATGAAATCTGACCGTTTAAAGAAGTGGGTCAAAATCGCGTCTAAAGGAGTCAGTTACAAACATACATACAAGTGAAGCTAATATAAAGCGTGTAAAAAACTTTAATGATGCCGTGTTGGGTATCATTTTTACTAGAGCATAGCAAACAAACTAAAGGGGCGGCTTTGGTACAAACCTAAGTGCAGCAGTGAACTTACTGGATTAGCCCAAATCAAAAAACTAAAACATTTTGCTAGCTAACCCCAAAATAACTTTTATAAAACCGTCACTTCACAACCACATGTCATTTGGATTCCCAAATATTATCCCAGACGGTTGATTTCATTACTGGCCTAGGTAGTCCCATCATAGAACCATTTCACTTCGCTCCGGCCACCTTGGACGAAATTAAAAAGATCATCCTTTCCATAAAATCCAAGGCTGTGGGCTATGACGATATCAGTCGTAGTATGGTCGTTTGGATCCTTGATAGCCTTCTCCCTCCGATTACCCACATCATAAACTTTTCTCTTGATTCCGGACAATTCCCATCTCTGTGGCGTATGGCCTATGTCCGCCCACTCCCTAAAATTTCAAATCCCTCCCTACCCAGTCACTTTCGACCCATTTCCATTCTCCCATTCCTGTCTAAAGTGCTTGAGGCCTGTGTACACAAGCAGTTTACGGGGTTTGTTCATCGGAACAACCTTGTTAGCTCTTTTCAGTCAGGATTCAGGCCTGGGCACAGTACATCCTCCGCTCTCCTTAAAGTGACTGGTGACATTAGAGAAGCCATGGAGGATACCAAGGTTACCGTTCTGGTATTAATTGATTTCTCTAATGCTTTTAACGCCGTCAGCCACGATATTCTTCTTTCCATCCTCTCTCATCTTATGGTTTCGCCTGAGGCTCTGGGATGGTTCTCTTCTTATCTTCGGGGACGTCAGCAGTCGGTTCGCGTTGATGAGAGTTCGTCGAGTTGGCGTGATCTGGATGCTGGTGTCCCACAAGGCGGTATTCTTTCTCCATTATTATTCTCCATCTTCATTAATTTTATAACTCATTGTCTTCGGTGTTCGTATCATCTTTATGCTGATGATCTTCAACTCTATACAGCTGAGCGGGTAGAAGGTTTATCAGACGCTATAGCAGATGTAAACCGAGACTTGGATGCAATCAAGAAGTGGTCTGATCGTTTTGGGGTGTTAGTAAACCCCTCAAAGTGTCAGGCCATTGTAATTGGAAGCTTGCGCATGATGGGTAGGGTGACGCTTAGCTCTCTTCCTCCTCTTATTTTCAATGGTACCGTCATACCCATTACTCCTACCGTGAAAGATCTCGGTTTGCATCTTGACTCGACACTGAGCTGGCAACGCCAGGTCTCTACAGTTAGTCAGAGAGTCAACGGTACTCTGCGATCACTGTATCGTCTTAGGAACTTTTTGCCCGCTAAGACGAAGACCATGCTTGTGCAGACTTTGATTTTCCCTATCATCGACTATGGTGACGTGTGCTACTTCGATTTGAATGCGGTTTTGCTGGATAAGCTCGACAGACTGCTCAATAACTGTATCCGGTTCGTTTTCAACCTCAGGAAATATGACCATGTGTCGAGCTATAGATCTGAGCTCAAATGGATGCCCATTCGCCAAAGAAGAGGTTTGCGTGCTTTGACTACGCTTTTCTCCCTTCTCAACTCTCCTACTCCTCCTTCTTACCTTGTGTCTCATTTCCAATATCTATGTTCTTCTCACACTAAGAATCTGCGTTCTTCTAACAATCTGCTTCTACTCTGTCCTTCTCATACTTCTGACTTTGTTCATTCTTCCTTTCATATTCAGTCCATTCTCCTTTGGAATGCGCTTCCTCTCGATATCAGGACGGCTACCAGTCGGTATGCATTTAAGCGGAAATTGCAGAGGTATTTTCTTAACAAATAGCGTAGAGTCGTCTCAACACCTCTGTCCCTTGAATTTGTACATATATATATATATATATATATATTATATTAAGTATATATTATAGTAGATATGTATGCATGTATGTGTATTATTAGTTAATAACCTATTTATGTAATATTATTTATAATTCATTATGATATATTTTATAGGTTTTTTATCATTCCTCTCATCCAAAGCACCTGCCATCTAATCTCTGCACCACCCTTGGTTGACTGGTAGAGAATGCCTAAGGCATTAAGTCCGCCTTTGTACCTTTTTTGTGTGCGAGAAGTTTAAATAAATAAATAAATAAATATAAAGTAACTTCAAAAGTAAAGCCCAACTAAAATATTATTCAGATCAATTCAGATGAGAACATTTTCTTGTACATATTCATACTTTTTAGGGGCTGGTTTTTCAGTAGTCGGGTTTTTCCTTACTGTGAACTGGCGACCGTGTGTCTGATGTAGGTATTAAGTACTTGATAATATCGCCAATAGATTAATCAACAGATAAATTAATTTAACACGATATTGCTTTTAGTTGATACCATCTAAACATTTTAATTATCAGCGGTAGCGATTTCTGCGTAGATTATTCATGACAAACAGTAAACATTACTGGGATATTTTTCCACTGCTTCTTTATTTTTCCTTTGAATATTAAGGCCCATAGTATCCTCATCTCCCGTTTGTATGCTTTAAAGCACGACTGCCGCCCGCGCCCGCGCAGGGCACCTCTGAGCCTTTATCTCAAAATGGGGATATTCCTTTGATTAATTTACAATTGTGCTTCGGCGATTCTGTGGTACCTCTAACTATCTATTTTTCAGTGTATTTTTTTTTCCAAATAACGAAGCCGTTTAGTAGGAGTATGGAATAGAAGCCAAAATATTGCGTGTTGGAAAATATTTTTTTACAGCAAAAGTATTAACCATACAAAAAAAGTACTTCCGGCAAAATGATCTATATGAATCTATAGCAAAATTATGTATTTTTCAAATCTTCAAGACAAGCCGTTAATGAGCAGTACGGTTCATAAAGTGACCGTGTTATGCTACCAAACGGGACGTAGGCCCTTAAGTACGTCGATTATCGAGGTGTCAGAAGCGTAACTTTTGGAATGATACAAACACGATGTTAATTAACTCACTAGGCTCTAGGAGCCTAGGCGCTAAGCAAGCCATCTGTCAGTACGTACGTAGCCTTAATGTTTGTACTTAATTGTGAAATTATGTTATGTCTGTAAAATGCACTATAATTTGCAAGAAATCACTTAGGTATGTGGGACGACATTTTATTTATTTGGCATATTCAAATGTTTTTTTTTTTTAAGTTTTAATGGTTATCGTTACATAAGTTCATCCCCCTAACTTTTTCCGAATTATGTTGGGGTCGGTTTTCAATTAACCGGATACAGCTACTGCATTCTGTCTATCTGACCCAGACTCCAGTTACTAGGTAATACAATACTCTTTGGTAAGACTGGTTTGTTAGACTTTCGGGTGTCTGACGACCCGTAACGGCTGTCAAAGATCTACGAATGGCAGCCGGGACAAACGGCTTAACGTGCTTTCATCACATACATAAGTTATTTCCACTAAATGCACCTTAAGACCACACAAACCGTATTTGAAGCTAAAAAAATCTATTAATAAGTGCCGAACTATAAGACGGAAGTATTTAATATTCTATCAACGAAAGTCTAGTTTTGGCCGAGCGGACGCGACTGTACCGTGTGTATGTCCGTATGTCCGCCTAGACACTGTCCTACCTACTAAACTTCCTCTGATGCGATTAGATAGAACTACGGGTTAACTGTTCAGTTTTAGTGTATTTTAATATACAGGGTGTTAAAGAAATTGCGTGCCATAGCTTCAGGTGAGTTCAGTATCGATAAAGGAACCCGTAAAAAATAAAAAATAAATACCTTTAAATTAAAAAAAAAACGAAAATTATCGTAAGATGAACCTAATGTAGTACCTATTAATTAAATAGCAATCGTTTAGAATTGATAAAAAAATCGCTTAAAATAAGTTTTTATTTTGTTTAAATGCTAATTTTTAATTTCCTAGAGTTACCTACTTAGTATCGAACGCAATTAAATACCTACGCCTGAACACTTCGATAACGCCGGGTGAAGGATAGGTAACTAGGTACTAAGTGTTAGTTAGTAGGTACTAAATTAGGTTGATTTTGCAACATATTTTTTTAATATATTTTTCCTAGGTTCCTTTATCGATACTGGACCTTATCCCTGAGCTATACTGCTAGCCTGTATAGAATTGATGGAAGTATTAAAATAGCCTCTTTGGGGTTGGTGGTATACACAAATGTCTTCGAATTTTTGGTTCTAAGAAATGTATTTCCTCACAATGTTTTCCTTCACCGTTTTGAGAGCAGTGATGATGAAATAAAATACACAAAGTTAAGTGCTTGCTTGGGTTCGAACTTACGAACTCGTAAGTCGGGGCCGAAACATTTATTTATTTATGTACATATAACATTAGCTTAAAACAGTTCGTGGTGAATATGCTGATATACAAGGTGTAACAGAATAGACGCAAGACCCGAAAGTAGTTTGTTCCTAATTGACTACTGAATCGATTTTAGTAACTTTTAATAAAAGCATATTTTACCCAACCTACCACTGATTTAGCCAAAGAAAATTCAATCTTATTCCACAAGAAATAAGACTCAATTTTAAATGCATAAAGTAATGCTTGGGTCGACAAGTTTTTCTTAATAATATCAGTTAGCTTTAAAAAAAAATAGTTTTGGGCATCGAATTATGCTTTTAACTCAATACTCTAATTGGGGTGTATGAGGTCTTGCGTTAATTATGTTACTCGTTGTATATCTTATGTAAAAGCTCTGTTTTTCCTCGTAAAAAAATATTTGTGTCTCATTGGTCGGGAATTAGATAAGTGAGATCAAAGCTGTGTTAAATACACCAAAGAACTGGTTGTATTTCGATTATCGAAATCGCCTCATAATTATCAGTTAATGCATTGATGATAATGGATTTGTAGTCATAAAAAAGTATGTTTAGGTAAAGAGAGTAAATATATTTGCTTAGTAATTGAACTGTTAAACTAACTTGTAAGTAAACTTCCTTTGATTTGATAAGATATCCATGTGGTTACGGGTTTTGCGATTTTGAATCGATTATCACAATTTCTTCACGCTATCTTAGCGGTTGGATCGATTCGTTTTATTGTTTGGGAGTTTAATGTTTAATTTGGTATCTTAAATTGCAATTTCCGCTAAAATTGTCACGATATATCCAATGTTATGTGTCACCGTAAAATTGTAAATACCGTTAGATTATAAATCTATTTCGCGAGATTGTGAACTGTCGAAAGATTGTGAACCGTAACATACTGCTTACAATTTAACCCATTATTTTTCGTTAGATTATAATGTATCGAAGTGAAACCGTCAAGTTGCGAACTGGTTTATAGACGGATGGTACCTTGCGCTATTACTAAATTAGTCAAGTAACTGCCACTAACTTGAAAGTAGCGCTCGCCGGCCGCTGCTGCGGCACCGCTCGCTGCGCTCGCTCAGCTCGCGCGCGGTTGGTCGCAATTCTAACCTAACCTATTCGGTCGGTAAGTAGTATGGTGCAGTTCACAATTTATCGACAGTTTATAATCTCGCGAGATAGATTATAATCTAATCTACCTATTTACAATTTTAAGGTGACATATGCATAAACTTCCACCTTATTTCTATGGGATAGGCAGAAACTACAAAAAGCCACCTCCTACGACCCTTACATACTCCTTTTGCCTCGTTTACGTCTTTATATCAGTGGCTTTAGTGTGAGTTTCATTTAACCATCTCGATTAAACGTAACGAGTGCGTTCGGCGTTCCGATTGGTCCGTCACAAATCCAGGGCCAATCGGTGGCCCTAGTGTGAGTTTCATTTAACTATCTCGATCAAAGCATCGAGCGCGTTTGTTTGGTCCGTCATCAATCCGGGGCCAATCGGTCGCCAAACGCGCTCGATACGTTTGATCGAGATGGTTAAATGAAACTCACACTAAGGCCTCGGAGCGCCAAACGCGCTCGATACGTTTGATCGAGATGGTTAAATGAATCTCACACTAGGCCCACTGGTCATACACGCACGCCGGTTGTAAGTAAGTACTACGCCAATGCATGCTTCTATATTCAATGGTTCAATATACATAGGTACGTAAAAAAAAACGCCGAAATGTAGCTGTATTATACATCTATGCGTAACCCCTTGGGCATTGGGGATGTCATGTTTATGTGTGGACTCAGAAAGGCATTTGGCAGCAGGGGTACACACTAATGGCAAGAATGGCTTTCAATTTTTGACTGTTCAACAACATTCCTTGCGTAATTTACGTTGATGAGCAGATACATTCCTCGAACCTATGAAGCAATATCCTTAAAAACGATTCAAATTTAATTAATATTATGTTATGCCATAAAGTAAATTTTATCTTCCCAACAAAGAAAATCCTGTCAAATCAATGACTACAGTCAATTATCTACCCACTTGAAAGAATTTTTTTTTAAGAAAAATGTTTATTCTGCACAAACAAAATGCACATTATAAAAAATAAAATAAGAAACATACAATGTGGACAAAAAGCCCCGTATTCAAGTACGTACCTAAACGCCCATCTAGCATGTAAACTTTTTTTTGATGAGCAGACGTAAACTCAATATTCCATCTAAAGCGATACAGTAAAACGCGATCATTTCTGGTTGATTGACATGTTTTGTATAGCGGGGGATTCGATCACGCCCATCGCACTTGTCTCGGACACGCGGGTTTACGAATGACGAGTTTTTTTTTTTTGAGCTTTTAAAGTATTTTTTATTTAATTTAAAACGTTTCAGTTTCACTGTTTTTTTTAGATCATGTTACTTATTTTTACTTGTCATAGGAAAGTACAATGCATTATATAATTACGTATAAATGAAAAACCTCAAAATCAATTTAAAATCTGACTGGTATTAAGTATTGACTGGGTACATCCTAAGTAATATTGTAAATGCGAAAGTGAGTTTGTTTGTGTGTGTGTTTGTTACGCATCTCACGCTGAAATGCCTGAACGGATTTGAATGTAATTTGGCACATAAGGTAGACCATGACCTGGGTTAGGATAGGATACTTTTCCTGATACTCCCACCTCCCACTTATGTGAGTGAAGCCGCGGGCCGTGGCTAGTACAGTTTTGTAAAAATGTCTTAATTTTTTTTTGGACAAACCTTCCTGTGCACAGCTGTAGGTATTTAAAAAAAAGATATCCTTTTTCAACTAATGGGCACCTATTGGCTTTACCGACTTATTTATATAGGCTACTGATATTTTAAATTAAGGGGAACCTAGTCGCGGGCTCGAACTCACTAGTGGGCCTGGCTAAAAATCACGCTGTCTCACCAGGCATCGTGTCCAACAGAGATAGTATCAGTGATGAGCAGTTAGACGCTACTCTACGCGCACAACGTTATTGAGTGAGATGCAGGATCATTTATAGTAAAAAAAAATCGCGAAAAAATTAAGAAAAGTCCTTTGGAAGATCGGGTTTTATGAATAAGCCAATCCATAAATCAATGACCAATAAAGTTTATTGATCTTTTCGATAATTGAACTTTGTCGGTACCGACTTGGTTTTGGAGATTTTACACTTCTTTTATTACTTAAACACGCCCAAAGTTAAGTAAAATTAGCAAGAAAAACGAATGTTTTTTGGCTCCTATCTTTGTAATGGGTTTTTATTTTAATATTCCGTTTCCGTACATGCAATATTAATAATGAGACAAAACGATATCATCTTTTACTTTGGATGTACCATGTCAGACAGTGGAGTAAAACACTCCCGAAGTTTGTATGCAAAAAATGTGGACTAGGTAGGACTAGGACCATAAGTATCAAAATTAAAAAGATAAAAATTTAATAATATTGGTCACCAATACACAGCGAATCCCAACATTAAAATGTGAACAACATATCAAAACTGACAAGCGCGTTGTACCGCGTGCCGTGCGCGTTCATTACGAGCAATGCGCACACGCCGATCGAACTGTCCGCGGCACGCGACTACCCAACAAGGCACTGGATTTATTACAGCTGGTACTGGACGAGATTTTTTTTAAACAGTTAAGTATATCTATACTAATATTAATAAAGAGGTAAAGTTTCTAAGGTTGTAGGGGGTATATAATCTCTGGATCTACTGAACCGATTTTGAAAATTCTTGTACCAATAGAAAGCCACGTTATTTGTGAGTGTCATAGGCTATATATTAACCCGAAAAATTAAAATACTTTTCGTGGTAGTCGGATTTAAAGTAAGTCGGAGAACACCATGAAATAGTAGCCGCCATGTTATTTCGTCATACGGCATGTCAACTGAGCAACTTTGTACTTTCATTATTTTCGTAACCAAAGTAATTTTTATTTAAATAATATTTTGCATTCAGGAAGAGCAAACCAACGATAAATAGAAAAAATACTCATTTTTTAAATTATAAACAATTATCATACAACATAATAATATCAACGCATTTGTTTTTAGCAAACTGACGTCATACCCACAGAGCAATATGGCGTCTACTGCGTCCAGCGTTTTCGTCAAATTACCTACGTGCGAAATTTGAAAATGTAAAATTTTAATGCATTTTTATAGGCACTAATCGATTAAATAAAAATAAATGTGTTTTTTTTAGTGGTTTATTAGCAATCTAGAATCTAATTAAGACACTTTTCAAAAATGAGTGTAATACCCTATTGGAAATCCAATGTGCGATAAATACCGCCGCGATATTTTTACGTGTCCACACACATTCGCTCGGATTTTATCGGGATAACCCGACTAATCTCGTAAGTATGGACTCATCCAGGATTCCGGGAGAATGTACGGATGGCAAAGGGAAATTAAATAATTAAATTCCTCTCAGTCCTCACGTAAGAGGTAAACATAACTAAAACATTCGTTCATTCATTCAGATTATATTATTATCTGTGTGAACTTATATTTCTATGGCCTAGTGCTAATAGGGCCAACGTACGTTATACGTACGTACACTGCAGCCCATTTATCCCATTTTTTTTTTAGTAAACGGTATGAAAGCGCACACTACACTGGCCTTCTATTACATAGTAACTTTTGAAAGATTGTCGATAAACTAACTCCCTTTTATCACAATAAAAATATCATACTTTTACAATAAACTAGCATTACAACCTCATTTCATACAAAAACGTACTTTGGCCATTTTAGCACCAGGCCACAGATTTTAATTATTACACGCTTTATATTAGCTTCACTTGTATGTTTGTTTGTTTATATGTAACTGACTCCTTTGAGCGCGATTTTGACCCACTTTAAACGGTCAGATTTTATTGAAATTTTGTAAACTTGTTGAGGACCGATGACAATTCAATAATTAAAAAAAAAAAAAAAAAAAAAAAACACGTTTTTGTAGTTAGCAGAACTAAAAAATAGAAAATAAATAATAGTTTAAAAAACTAAAAAACACGCTTTAAAAACCAAACTAAAAAAGGAGAAAATAATTTAATTCAATTAAAAAGCGTGGGGTGCTTGACATTAATTGATTATAAAAATACCTCAAAAAGCACCCCACGCTTTTTAATAATTGAATTAAATTATTTTCTCCTTTTTTAGTTTGGTTTTTAAAGCGTGTTTTTTAGTTTTTTAAACTATTATTTATTTATTTAATTCGATTATTGAATCTGACATATAGGTAAAAAGCTAGCCAAAATGAGGAAACAATAATATCGTAAAATATCTTGCAATCTACACCGTATCTCAGGCTTATTAGACGCGATGCGTTCACGCCCATCGCGTCTGTCCGCGGCACGCGCCTGCGACCGACACGCGGTGTGCGAACGGCCTTATTCTTTTTATATTGTCATGTTTTATTATTATTTAATCTGTTGTAAATCTGTAGATACCTACATAAGTGCTGTTAATGATACAACTTAGGTATTAAAAACTGCTGTCAAATAAAAGCCACTGAAACTCTGCCTAATCATGAAAGAAGTTTAATCGGAATTCTTTAACGACATCGATTACTAGAATAAAATCTGTCAGTTTTGATTCGATATTCAAGATTGGTACCATTCCACATGACAAAACAGAGTTTTGTCTTCCACCAGCAATCCAGTTTATTGAAAAGTCACATGTAACAACAAACACAATATATTCATTATTAAAAAAACTACACGATCGCCTTGTCAAACTAAATTACTCAATGCGACATAACGACATGATAATGCAACAAAATACCAGTCGGCCAAAAATTAGGGTGAAAGACCCAGTTGCTGTCACCTGAAGACGATAAACGCGTGGCGCTATCGAGTACCCGATATATCCGAATACATTTTTTATTACCCACGCTACCCCCTGTCTGACACTGACACATGAGTCGCTGAGTTTTCTGAATAAGACGTCAAAAAGGGCAACTTATTACCGCTTCAACGAAATGGTATATGCGGATTTTATTAAGCGTTTCATATTTAGGGTGTTATTATTGACTTGATAAGGGGTAACTTTATGAATATGAATCCTTTGTATATCAATAAGAATATTAATACCAGTAAGAAGAGTGCTTATTTCAATACTCAATACTCAATACTCAATACTTAAATGCATTCCATAATGTGTACATAAAACAGTTGGTATGATATTATAACATCGAATCAATTATGGACCCTGTCGGGCACAGCAAAGTTAATTTTTATAGGAGAGAGGATGAAGGCGCTTTTTGTTAAGAAAAAAAAAAAAAAAATAATTAAATTAAAATAGGTAGTAGCATTTAGTTACATTCGTTTTTATAGTAGTAAGTAAGTATTTATATATTTGGTTTTAAATTATATTTATATATTGTTATATTATTTATTACACGATTTATATTATTAACACCATAAGTTATAATAAACTAAATATGTATTTACAATTTTATTCAGTCTTGAAGGATGTTATTATTATTAATTGTGCACTGTTTAGTATATACATTTCAAAATAAATTTAAAGTATTTTAGTGTTTAAAAATAATATAAATTGGTATTTTTAAAGTGAAGTTTAAAATGAAATGTAGGTATTAAGTAAAAAAAAAATGTGTTTATTTTTGTTGGAATTTATCTCTAAAATATTCGTCAATAGTGTAGTAGCTTTTGATTATCAGAAATTGTTTTAATTTATTGATAAAGATATTATTTTTATTTATGTTTTTTATGTGTTCCGGTAACTTATTGTATATTTTAATGGACATAACAAATGTACTAGAAGAGTGCATTTTTAATCGTGAAGTGGGTATGTTTAATCTGCTTTCATGTCTTAGTGCAATACACTGATGTGGATTTCTCGTATAAGAATTGTGTTTCAAAACAAAAATTCGGTAAAATCATCTGCCCAGAATCCAAGTTCAATTTTGAAAACAAAGCCGGGCTTCATCCAAATAGGTGGACGATATTTCCAGCGGGATATTGTCTTTATTCATCCAATCAAGTGGCGCAATACACTGCTCTCCCGTCTCTAATAGCGCCAAATCGAATTGTGTATTGACTGACAGATGGGCCCACCCCGGCCCGACGAACCGATGACAAATTTGCGATATTACATGCGGATTAATGTCTATGCACCATTTTTTAGGGTTAAATTGTCTTTTCTGGATCACCCTTGTGGATTTTTAATAATCAACGCACATAAATTTCAACTGTATTGTGTTTAATTAGAGTTGGAAATAGATTGTAATGCTCGCTTCGGTTGGTTTGTACTATGAATGTAATGTCGAGATCGCAAAGGGCGATTCCCCATGCTAGATGGCATCCGTACGATGGTTATCATAATCCCTGCATTGACATGATGTGATGACACATGTCGTGTCGTCGTGTTCTAAAATGTCGTTTTAAAAATCCGTCTAGCGCACGACGTGGGTGACAAAAGTTGCATTCACCCTAATTTTGTAGTGTTTAGAGTTTATTTTAGGATATTTTAGACGCATTAGTTATTTTGTTGGGCCTGGGAAGGTACAGTATGGACCGTTCACAATGTAGATTTTGTTTGTATATGAAGATCAGTATTTGTATTTTGTATGTCTGTCCGTGTTTACACATCTTGTGTCAAGAGCGAATTTTGTTTGTTCTGTAATCAATAGTATTTTTTCTATTTGGGTTATCAGCAATTTGGTGATGAACTGTTTTTATCGACTAAATAAAAATACTGAATTGGTAAAACGCGTGCGAATTTAATCAACATATATTTTAGGTCTCTCCCTATTATTTGATTACTCAAAATATAAAACGTTTCGCTAAAATACTAACCAACATTCTAAAAAAGATATTATTTTGATTGTGGACATTGAAGTTGTGAAAATACAACAAAAAAAAACATCGTATTTAATACATTATATTCTATGCTAATCTACTTCTAAGAATTCCATTCCATATTCCGACCGCATTAAAACTTTGCACAGTGGACAAAAAAAAATAACAAGCCGGTCAAAAAAATAAATTTCACATTTCCAATCAAAACAAAGTCAAAACGGTCATCGGTAATCATTTATGCAATCAACGACTATGTTAGCGCAGATTAAAAATATCCTCACAAAGGACTGCAAAGGGAGTAGTAATTCAGAATTAATATCCTTCCCTATACAATTACAGCAAACTGGGGCAAACTGCAGAATCATAGAAAATTACAGGATTCCAAACATGCAGGACAAAGGGAACCCCTCGTATGGAAATAGTAATGGGGACAATTTTTTAATATGGGGAATTGGGGAGCGAATTTTAAACAATTAGATGTGAAATATATGGAGTTATCAATTTCTGAGATGGAGATTTTATCGTGTTACTTTGCTAGATTAATAATTAGTAGGTGCATTTTGAGATTTTTTGGGTTTTTTTTATTGCTGTGAATGTTATTTTATTATTGTTTTAGCTCTTACTAAAATCAACCGCAAAGTGTCTACAATGTCCTTATTCAAATCGATCATGTGTGAACTCTTTCCATGAATAGCATATTTCCAATATTCCAGTGTTTTCTCGTACATAAAATGGCAACATTATTTTCTGCCAACGTTAGATGAAAAATTAAAGTGAAATATATTATAATATTTCTAAGGTCTCGAGTGCGTTCCACCACGGTGCTTCACTCTCCAATCGTTACGGGGCAAAAAAGAAAAAGTAAAATAATCGTACGCAAAAACCCTCGCGACAAATGAACATCGGGAACTCGAGAGGTCATTAAAACGAGGCTCGATCTAAAAATGAGAGGGGGAGGGTAAGAGGGGGGACTTTTGAGAACTCTGTAATTGGACCAGGGAGGGTCTTAAATCGTATTCGAACCAGCAGAAGCGGAAAGACGGCTCAACCGACTATAATTAACAACAAATATGGGTGAATCGATTTTTTTCTGTGCTCAAAGTACGCCCATTAGGTTATTTCGCGGGGCGAGCAATTACTCAAACAATACACTTGAAATATTAACGCTAAACCCACGTTTTGTGGGAAAACTTGGCTTGTTTAGCAACTGCGACCACCATAATGGTGTGTTGTGTTTTCTTTCAATTTTACAGTAATGCCGCCACACGGTAGTAATTTTTTATTTGTAAGTACTTTTCTTTGCCTTGTTTACGTAATTGAGTATTTTGTGGGCAAACGAAGGGAGTCGGTAATCGGTTTAATAATTTCGCTTTAAGTGGAAAAGTATGTTTGCATCACTTAGCCAAGCGTTATGTTTTATTGATACAGTCATTTCAAACTTCAGACTAGGGTACGGTATGGTTCAATATTGCTAGTAAAAATGACTTCATATTTTATCTCACATGACGTAAAATAATCCCACAACACGCTAACGAAGCAAGGCCTTCTCGGAAACTCGACATAACGTGCGTCAAAACATAATATCTATTAGACCACACAGTGTGACAAGTGAGAAAAAAGTAACAAGACAAAAAACCTAAACAAGGGAACACGTCACCACATTATGTTAATAGGTTCGAGATATGACAACATCGAAAATAATCCGCTTTGTCCAGAGAATGGGCACATTAGACCAACGGGCTGTCCTCTGGGACGAGAGCGCCTTTGATTTCGGATTCGATGGAAATTAATATACGCCGCGTACATAGGGTACATATTTAATGTACATAGAACAACATCGACTAGGCCCGTGGGCTGCCGTAGACTCGATAAATATTCATGTGAAAAAAAATGACATTAAAGCAAAAATAATGTCACAGTTTGTGTGTAAACTTAATTTAAATAAAAACATCCGATCGGTTAGTGAACAACGTAAAGCAATTCCGTGAAACCATTTTATGATAACTAGCATAAATAAAATGGCGGAATCAAAAGCCGCATCAAACAGCGTGCGATCATTTAATCATCGCCCCGATGATTATAGCTCACCTGTCATGAAAACAAACATTTATAAAACCGCTATAGTGGTAAGATGGACCGTAATTATGGGTTATCTCGCGTTGAATGGCGCCCCGCGAACCGCACGCGATGCCAAAAGGCGTCAAATAGCTCGTTAAATGCCCCTTACAAATAGAAATATTACTCATAACTTAATCCCCCTTAAATAGATTTAACCTGCCATAAAATCATATTCACATTTTTTTTGTCTGCGCAAATAGGCGGGGTGGCTCACTGTGCGTATTTATAACGAATTGGCGATTAATACCGCACAATAGTTTTGGAGAGGTTGTAATACTTATAAATATAATAGTCATAATTCATGTTTTTTTTTTGTGTGGATAATCGAGGGGGTTAGTTGAAGGGTACATTCATAAATTGGATTTAATATTTACATCTTTAGTAACAGTCGGTGTGAAATTGGACGCTCGCTTAAGAGTTATTAGGGGTTGGTATAGGGTTAATCCGACATGAGTGGTTATTGATAATGGGGCTAAGTTTTATTGCGTTTTCTCTTATTACAGTTAAATTGGCATTTAAAAAATAATGTAATCGATTTTGGATTGAAGTTAATTGAAAACCTTGTGCAATAGACAGAGGTAAATTATAGAAATAAATACCACAGATCGTAGAAGAAGGCGGGATGAGCTGGACTAAAAGAAACGACCAGTGGTCTACATTAGCAATGGAGTTATGCGAAGACAGCAGAGCAAGCAGTAGTATGATACAGGCTAACAATAACAGTAAATACTGTAAGTATTTTTGGAACGAAGTTCCTTATCGCGCGTTGTGAAAGGGGGCTAGACGGAAAAAAATCTTCGAAAAGTTGTCACGACACTTTTTGCTATAGTAAGCTATTGTAAGCTGTGCGGCGTGCGCATGTTTCTCTGTCTGTCTGTCCGCGTGTACTGGCGGCATGTACTAGCGGAAAGTACTGGCGGCAAGCACTGGCGGCAAGTACTGGCGGCAAGTGCTAGAGGCAAGTACTGGCAGGAACTACTGGCGGCCAGTACTGGCAGTAACTACTGGCGGCAAGTACTGGCGGCAAGTACTGTCAGCGACTAATACTGGCAGCAACTACTGGCGGCCAGTGCTAGAGGCAAGTACTGGCGGCAAGTACTGGCGGCAAGTACTGGCGGCAAGTACTGGCGGCAAGTACTGGAACTTCGTTCCATCCGGGTGTCCCTTGACACCTCTCAAGTTTTTTTTTTCAGTTCATAATCAGCCTATAATGTTCCCACTGCTGGGACCCAGGCCTCCTGTCAGTGAGAGGGAGTGGGCTTTAATCTATCACGCGGGCCCAATGCGGGGGTCCATGTCACATGATTTAGATTTTTTCGTCTTGGGATTGAAGATTCCCGCTTGAGCATCAATTTTTAGAGCTCTAAAAAATAATTAAAAATTACAGTGAAATATGAATATTAAGTATATGAAATAAATTATACAACGTAAAGAGCTTGCCTGGATTTGAACCCACGACCTAAACCTCATAAATCGGGCCCTTTACCACTGGGCCACCACTGCTCTCGTTTTTCCAATTATAGAAAGAACACTAGCTGTTGCCAGCGGCTTCGCCCGCGTAAAGTTCGGAAATTATCCCACGGGAACGTACTACCGGGGTAAAAAGTATCCTATGGGCTAATCCAGGTTATAAACTATCTGTGTGCCAAATTTCATCCAAATCCGTTCAGCCGTATTTACGTGATTGAGTAACAAACATCCAAACATCTTCACAAATGTTCACATTTATAATATTAGTAGGATAAACAACAGCAAAAACAGCAAGTCTGTTTATCTATGGTACAGACGCGAACACATCAAGCTACCCCAATCTGTCAAATTTTCCCAATTGAATATGAACCTTATATAATTGGAAATAATGTTGAAAATCTATCAAAGAAATTTGACAGATTGGGGTAGCTTGACGTGGTGGCGTCTGTACATCAAGTACCAACGCAACAACACCAAGCCGTTAAAACAAGACACAGTACCAACATAACAAAAGTATATTTCCCATGCTAATGTTTATTACTAATGAAAGTTTATGACCCGAAGGCTGGCGACTGGAAACAAAGAGAGTACTAAAAGCAAATGTGTAGACATGACTTTGAAAATCCCGATAATCCATGAAAGTGGTGTTAAAAAGTCATTTGTCTTATTTTATAGCAAACGGTACCGGTGGGTAGGGGTGTATCCACGTAGAAACCTGGTAACTGTCGTCGATATGCTGTCAACGCTGATCGGCACGCCTAATGCAGAATTGCATATGTAAGCGGGCATGTCCTTTATGCCTGGAGGCTTTTATTTAGATTGTAAGTTCTCTTTACGTTTTATTTTATTTTTTTATTATTTTTAATTTTCAATGTTTTGATGGTATATTGACGTGTGCTAGCTGACATATGGCAATTTTTTTTGTGTTTCGTAATTTTAATTACCTATTATTGTATAGAATCAAGTTAACAGACAGCTGTGCTGCTGGGGAGTTTGTTGCGCTACTTCTTCTTCCCAGCTAAAGCACTAGAAAGTGGTGAAGGGGGGCGTTTTGGGGGGACTGTCTTATGTAATTTTGACGTTCAAAAAGAGCTGACTCTCAGCCTAGTTTGAATAAATGATTTTTGATTTTGATCTAGTCCTCATGCTTTTTGCCGAATCAGCGCGAACTATCGCCGATAACCGAGAACTACTTATCTGAATTAATCGACGCCGGATTAGATAGTTCCAGTTCCAAACTTACAGGCGACTACTACGGGCAAGATTAGTTTGGGACCACACCTAAGAATTAATGTCACCACGATTTGACAGCTTTCTCTACTCCCGATGTGTTTTGCCAGTGCGAAAAACTTTAATACTCGGGTGTAGGGTTCACTTCGAAGTTTCAAAATACTTTCAGAGGGGCCCGTATCTTCGTCGATGGACTTAGAGAGTAGAAGTCCCCATGATACGAACTTGTGGGCGCTTATCGGCGACAGTTCGAGCTTATTCGGCAAAAAAGTATAAAAACGGCAGTGTTGTCAACCAGGGCTTGTCAGCGCCAACAAACGCCGGCACATCGGCGCCAGTTACCGCCTTTTTACGTGAGAAATAAATAATAGTTTAAAAAACTAAAAAACACGCTTTAAAAACCAAACTAAAAAAGGAGAAAATAATTTAATTCAATTAAAAAGCGTGGGGTGCTTTTTGAGGTAAGTATAGGTATTTATAATCACTTACTGTTAAGCACCCCACGCTATTTAATTGAATTAAATTATTTTCTCCTTTTTTAGTTTGGTTTTTAAAGCGTGTTTTTTAGTTTTTGAAACTATTATTTATTTTCTATTTTTTAGTTCTGCTAACTACAAAAACATGTTTTTTTTGTATTATTGAATTGTCATCGGTCCTCGACAAGTTTACAAAGATTCAATGAAATCTGACCGTTTAAAGTGGGTCAAAATCGCGCTCAAAGGAGTCGGTTACATACAAACATACAAACAAACTAACAAACAAACATACAAGTGAAGCTAATATAAAGCGTGTAAAAAATATATGGTTCATAAATAGTAGCAACACTTTTAAGAAATAATGGACAATTACTTTTCAACCACTGTAATTACAGTAATAGATAGTTACAATACCTCATCATCATCATTTCAGCCGAAAGACGTCCACTGCTGGACATAGGCCTCCCCTAATCGCCACGCTTGGCAGGCGGGTTGGCGATCGCAGTATGGTGGTAAAATGCATTGAGAACGCTACTGCCTATTCTCTAGTAAGTCCCTTAGTCGCCTCCTACGACACCCACGGGAGGAGATGGGATGGTGCTGTTCTTTACGTCCGGCACCACACGGAACAATACCTATTCTTATTATCTATTTATAGCAGCGTTGTCCACTTTTACCTTGATTTTAAACATTACTATCGAAATTAGGGAGAATCATACTCCTGCCTACCTCTACGAGGTATACTGGCGTAATGTTATGTATCGTAGCATTAAAACTACATTTCTAATACATTAGTGCATGCTCTCTAACAAAAACAAACTAAACAGCAGCAAGTAATAATGAAAACGTACACATTCTCTCACAAATTCCATTGGAAACGAGATTAGCTCTCGAATCTAAAATCTAGACCAGACTGGGAGCTAGGGGGTGGTGCAGGCGGGCGCACGGAGCAGGTGGGGAAGAAGGGGGATGGAAATAGGACTTTCTAGGCAATTACCATCCGCTGGGACTCGGATAGCTGGAATCTAGATCTTATTGAAAATATATTATATGCATCTCCTTTAGACTGGCTTTGTGTAAAGAGATGGGTATAATTGCTACGTTCCTCTGTTATATTTGCTCACTCATTCATACGTTTGAGCTATTCACAAATATTAACTTCGTAATTGCAATGAAATACGGCAGAAATAACATAAATAAATTCAGAATCTAGAGTACACTTACAAATTAAAACATTGCACATTTTACGTTTCATTAAACGCTCGAAATATCAGATGGCTTTCACAGAAATTGTTGAACGAAATATCAATACAATGCTAACAGGTTTCCATTAAAACAGCATTGAAATTAAAATAAACACGGTTTTTTGAATAAAAACAACAACAAAAATCGCCAGTTGATTTTGCGAATCGAAAAAAAATCCGAAGTTAAAATTGACACCATTTTTTTCTACGAAAAAAGGCATCCGTCGCACTGTGTTGTTTCGAAGCGACTTCTCTGAGCGAGTGTACGCACAATGAGATATTCGACAAAGCTCTCAGAGAGAGGGCGCCGACGGGATGACGCTTTTAAAAGTATTACTGTCCACCCCCCTGCCCCCCAACTTGGCGTGATGACACCCCAACCCTTGTAGTGTTTGATTATTTTATAGTGGGTAGTTGAATATTGAACTACCGGGGAGGATTCACAATGAGAAACTGTTTGTATGAGGTCTAATAGTGATCCCCTGGGTGGTACCATGCTATCTGCTTCAAATTTGTTCTGGTTTTAAAAGGATTTCTAATAGTGATGTACTTGCCGACTAGTCGGCCATATTTGTAGGCGATTAGTCGGCGACTGTTTTTTACTCGTATTTAATATGCTTAAACATTTAAAAGACGGTGATTTTTTTTTTTTTTGGGTGGGTAATCATCAGGAGGGCGTGTCAGACTTTTACTGACTAAAACCCACCCGTGTTCCCTCAGTTGCCTGTGTGCCAGGGGCCGCGGTATCTCTTTCGAACAACCCGCACCCCTGGCAGGCATCGGCCCTTGCGAACCCCCCATTTGGTGCTGACATCTCTTTGAGGCGCGCGTGGAACACAACGCGCCGTCGACCCGGGCTTGGTCCTTACCGGACAGCGGGCTACCCATTACTCGCCGTCCGCAAGCCCGCGCCTACGGTGGCCGGGAATCAGCCTGGGATTCCCGACGCCCAGGGCGTCTCCCGCGGCGACTACGGCCGTGAGAGCGCATATACTGCCTCTCCCTCACGTGCGCCGCCTCCCTCTTCGCGAGCATTAGGTACTGCTTCACAGAAGGAGGTGACGGCTAACCATTCACTCTCGCTCCGTACCATGGCCTGCACCAGGGCCGGACGCGAGAGATCGCCGCCGCCGATCGCCTCCACGAGGACACGGCGGTGCTCCGCCCAAGCCGGGCAGACCGCCACCGTATGCTCCACCGTGTCCTCATCATGGGAGGCGTGCGGTGACGATGACGCGAGTTTCACGGTTTTTGTTCACCCAAAAAGTACACGTAATTATCCACAGTATGCATATAGCTCACGGAAAGCGTTCGGTGACGATGACGCGAGTTCCATGATTTTTGTTCACCCAAAACGCGCTCACCGCGCCTTAAGAAGTTTTCACTTCAAAAAATCGTGAACTCGGTACCTTAGCGCATCCACCTAAAGGTCTTACTTACAGCGTACATGGTTTTCTATGAGAGCGTTAAGGCTAACGAGAACCAATATCACAATATGTGTTAAGGTAGGTGTAATTGCCATAAAGCTGCATCCACACCGAAATTACTTTTTGTGGAGCAACGTCTACAAATGTTACTGGGCAACAATGGGTAACAAAAATGTATAGTAAAAGTGCATCTACACCGAAGTAACTTTTTGTAAAGCAACATTTTGCAACATAATAACGCTACTACAACTATTATTTTTACTAAACTAAAACTTACTTACTTTTACTTTTGCTAAAAAAAAATATCCGTTGTTGTCCAGTAACACTTGTAAACGCTGCTCCACAAAAAGTAACTTTGGTGTGGATGCGCATTTACAGCCGCAAAAGTTATAAAAAGTTAATAAATGTTGCTTTACATAAAGTTACTTCGGTGTGGATGCACCTTAACATAAAATTGAAGTGCCGAGTAAGTTAACTGGCAATACTTTACGTATATTATACTAAGTCATTTCACCGCCTCGAAACAGTTTTAGACAAAATACGTGTTTGTGTTTACAAGTTCCCTTTAGGCGTAGGCCACTATAATATGTTTAAAGTGTAAGTTCGAGGTTTAAAGTTGTTTCAATACAGTTCCCCGGGTAGTTTCAAAACATGAAGTTTTCAAGCTTTCAGTAACTAACTCCAAAAGAGTAAGAGGCGTATTTGACGCGTTTTTCTTCTTGCATCGGGAGTGCATAAAGTGTGGGTACTATCTTTGAGCTTTGGGACTTTCAATAGAAATCTTGTTACTAATGTAACGTGCCGTTTTTACACGCTTTATATTAGCTTCACTTGTATGTTTGTTTGTGTGTAGGTAACCGACTCCTTAGAGCGCGATTTTGACCCACTTTAAACGATCAGATTTCATTGAAACTTTGTAAACTTATCGACGACCGATGACAATTCAATATTTAAAAAAATATATAAAAATATCAGGTTTTTGTAGTTAGCAGAACTAAAAAATTGAAAATAAATAATAGTTTAAAAAACTAATAAACACTCTTTAAAAACCAAACTAAAAAGGAGAAAATAATTTAATTTAATTAAAAAGCGTGGCGTGCTTGACATTAATTGATTATAAAAATACCTCAAAAAGCACCCCACGCTTTTTAATTGAATTAAATTATTTTCTCCTTTTTTAGTTTGGTTTTTAAAGCGTGTTTTTTAGTTTTTTCAACTATTATTTATTAAAATACATAAAAAATCAAGTACACAGAATGACAATCAAAGCGTTAGATTAGGCTTTTTTGACGCATTATACTTTTTACCGCTTTCGACGTTCCAAAATGAACGGTTATGATTTTGAAACTTGTGTAGGTTCATCTATTCTTCCATAACTTCTAAACTCCTTATTATAATTTGACAAATGAGATATCGTTAGAAGCGTCTTGATCGTCCGCTGGACATAGACTATGTGACGTCACATTAAATGAATATGGCGCCCTTAAGAGGACATAAAGTTAAAAACTAAAAAAATATTATCCCGGTTGGGTTGAAATATTTGCAATTAAGTGCGGAACAGAAATTAAATATAAGTATGTATAAACTTTCCTACTTCCAAAATCATTTGAATAAAGCAAGTGTATGGTCTCTGTTACAGTAAAATGACCGATCAAGAGTATTTTTGAACGGCTAAGAATTTTGACAACCTATACCATCTTACACATAATTTGGAATTAAATCAACACTATTTACTATTATCCACTCTTTGAGGAGTGGCTTGAGAGGCGGCATGGCGTCCTCACCTTCCGCCTGACGCAGGTCCTCACCGGACACAGTTGTTTCGGGAGGTTCCTGTTTCGGATAAGGCGGCAGGAAACGCACGGGTGTTTCCACTGGTCCTCGTGGAGGCGATCGGCGGCTGCGATCTCTCGCGTCCGGCCCTGGTCCAGGCCATGGTACAGAGCGAGAGTGCATGGTTAGCCGTCACCTCTTTCTGCGAAGCAGTAATGCTCGCGAAGAGGGAGGCGGCGTACGTGAGGGAGAGGCAGTATATGCGCCCTCACGGGCGTAGTCGCCGCGGGAGATGCCCTGGGCGTCGGGAATCCCAGGCTAATTCCCGGCCGCGCGGGCTTGCGGACGGCGAGTACCTAATAGGTAGCTCGCTGTCCGGTAAGGACCAAGCCCGGGTCGACGGCGACGGCGCGTTGTGTACCACGCGCGCCACAAAGAGATGTCAACACCAACTGGTGGGGTCCGCAAGGGCCGATGCCTGCCAGGGGTGCGGGTTGTTCGAAAGAGATACCGTGGCCCGTGGCACACAGGCAACTGAGGGAACATGGGTGGGTTTTAGTCAGTAAAAGTCTGATACGCCCTCCTGCTCCACCCAGAGCGGGAGAAGTTATTTGATGATTTCCCACCCAAAAAAAAGACACTACACATTTTTTTGATTATCATTATAATAATACATCCTTAACCTTGCCACCAATTCCAATACATCCTTAATCATCAACATCAAGGTCTCGCCTTATCAAATAGCAGAAACAATAAACCATCATTGAATTGATAACGATCTCGTCGGCATTAGCAAAGCGGACCGCGTCATTGAATTCGCCGGCCGATAAATATTATAATGACACTTAAGATTTTTTTTGATTTTATGTTTGAATGGACAGAAAGAAAGAAAGGAAGGAAGTTTTATATCCTGTTATATAGGTACGAGGTAAGTATACTATGTATAAAAAATATAGGAGGATTTTTTTTTGTGGGGTATGGATTGGTGAAAATTAGTTAAGGTGGAAGCGCCAGGGTAGCCCGCGAAATTCAAATTTTGTTACGTTTTTTGCAATTTGCAGGTCAGTATCAGGTTGTATGGTGATCTAAATATGATTCGCGACCGTATCAAATAAGGCTTTTCAGAATCATAATCATTAGAATCAGCAATACAACTCCATAAGTTAGAATTGCCCTCAAATGTCATAATTTCATGAAATAGTCAATCTTTAGAGTAATATGAACTTATAGAGATGTATTGCTGATTCTAATGATTATGATTCTGTAAAGCCATATTTGATACGGTCGCGAATCATATTTAGATCACCATACAACCTGACAGTGACCTGGAAATTGCAAAAAACGTAACAAAATTTGAATTTCGCGGGCTACCTTGGCGCTTCCACCTTAAGCCGTTGGTCCCGGCCTTCTTTCATTTCTACGTGATCCCGGCTGTCATTCGTAGATCTTTGACAGTCGTTACGGGTCGTCAGAAGCCTGAAAGGGCATCGTATTACTCAATAAGTGGGTTGTGGATGTCAGATAGGCAGTCGCTCCATGTAAAATACATACACCCATAGTGTCGGTAATTTTTGTTTTACCTCTTTTGTCTTTTTCTATAAATGACAGCATAATGGATTATTGAGGTACTATTCCCATTTTCCATTTTACTAAGTTCTAAGAAAAACAAAGCAAATGCGGCTACTTAAATCGCTAAAAGCCTACAACTTCCACTAAAAAGCTTAGCTGTCAAATATTGAGCTAGGTTCAAGGACAAGTGGCGCCGAGGAATGCGTCCTAGCTTCCGGCTAGAGACCTCTGTGGACGGCATACTTATTAGATGAATGACAGCTTGATCGATCAGATGACGGGCTATAGCCGGCCCGCGGCAAAAAAAACTTGTAGAAAATTATTTCTAAACGGTAAAATGGTTCCTTGAAAATGTAAACCTTTATAAGTAGAAAAGCCGAACAATGGACACAATACGTAACCGCGAGCCTACAAAAAAAGGCAGAGGATAAAGAAACTGCTAGAGTATATCAAGTGAATCGTCATTAAAGACATAACTCCGTCCTCCAGCCATACAAAATACTTTAAGCGGAAACCCCATACGCATCAAGACTCATAACAATGGCGACATGTCTCACAATCGCGAGTAATAAAAGCAGGGAGCGCCCACATTAAAATCTTATCCCTTTCTTAAATAAAAAATTCACGAAAAAATAAGAGGAAATCTCCCCTCTATTATTCAGTGGAAAACGTTCCCCATCCCACCCCGCCATCTGGGTCGAAACCCGTACGCGCGCACCGAAGAAAACACAAAGAAATTCTAACTCTAGCCCCCAGTCAACAAAGTTACAATTGGCGTGACTACTTTGTGTTGTTAACTACGGAAAATGCACTTTCAATGTAAGGTATAGAGTTTATATTCGAACGGCTTGCAGCTGATCGGGTGTATAGAAATCGCGCCTTAGTAAGGTATTTGAAAATGAGATGCAGCGTGGGTAGGGGAGGTAGGGGATCGGGTGGTCTCTCGAAACCCGAATTAGCGGGGCGTGTGTAATGATTTTCCCGGGCGGAATTATGGACGGTATCGGAGACGGATTGGGGACCGGCAGAGATGTTCTTTTTAACGGTCTTATGGGTACATTTGATAAGGGATATCCGACGGAACTACGGTTTATAAGCGGAGAATTTGTTCAAAGACTCTTGGAAAAAATTAAATTTTACCTCAAAATTATTCTAAAAACTTCTCATTTTAAGACGTTTACTCAAGTAGATCTTATTTAAGACACTTTTATACGTCAATATTTTGTTGGTCAATATTTTAATAATAAAAACTAGATGGCGCCAGCTGACTGTTCCCTGAGAAGAAATGCCGAAACAAACTCAGAAGTCATGCTTTCTTTCAAAGTCCTAACACTGTATTATTTGAACTTTATGCGAGTCTGACAATGCAGGGCCATGTCTGGAAGGGTCTTTAGAAGAAAGTGCCATTGCAGCTTTGAGCTGACCTGTCCTAACAGATGGCATACATATAAAATACTAACTGTGCCCGCGACTTCGTCCGCGTGGAATAGTGTCTCTGGGTCTTTGTCTCTTGTCGCAAACTTATAAACATAGGTCGGAATTAGTTTATGTACTTACACTGATTTCATACAACGAAAGAGTAAAGTGGATATGCCCCAAATCCCGGGTATAATTTTGAAGAGCAGAAAAATCCCGTGATCTATTAAAAAAAAGTTATTTACTTTTACACAATTTAAACCACTGCACGCGCGACGTTGCCAAATTTCTATCTCTGAGGTTTTTATTATTATTTATTTGTAATATTGTTGGTCACACGGGATTGTCTATTAGAAATCCCGGGAAAATCCATATTAATATCAACATTACGATGCAAGTACTTACATAAATAACTCTACCTAATTCCAACCTCTGCTTATAAAACATTCACATAAACCTTACATATTTCCATACAAACTTTCATCCCCTTATCCCTATTGTTATTTTACACCCTTGAAGGTAAAACTTTTACAAACTTTGAATGTCATATATTTATTTATATAGAATCAACAGCCTAGAAAATAAGCTTCAAGCTTCTAACTCTAAAAATGACGATACTTTCATACAACTTTTAATCCCCCCCGTTCAACCGTTTTTTCGCATATAAATATATAAACAGTAGCCTATGTCCTTTCTCAGGCTCTAGACTATCTGTGTACCAAATTTCATTTAAATCGGTTCAGTAGTTTTGGCGTGAAAGCGCGACAGACAGACAGACAGAGATACTTTCGCATTTATAATATTAATAAGGAAGTAAGAACGAATCACAAGCGGTAAGTATGTACTCCAATCACCTCAACAAGATTGACGACAAATTAATTGAAACCCACAATACAATATCGTATCATGAATCAGTTATTACCAATCGATATCAATCGCATCACATTACTACATTGATTGATTGATCGAATGGTGCCATTTAACCCCGTAACGCGACCAAGTGGGTGTACCCTTTATGAATGGTGTGGTCGGTCCCATTCATACCAACAAATCAATGTGTAGTGTTGATACATTAAAATTGACCATGAATTACGTGAACTTAACTTCACGGCTGTATTTCTCGAAAAGTAGGCAGAGGAGACTTATTAGTTGATACGCACGAAATTACTTAGCCGAATCGACATAAAAAAAAAAAGTTTTTTCTATAAGCCACCCGAAGGAAGTTAATTTAATTGGCAATTCCTGAAATACGTACTAATTAGGGAATTGGCACGTTTTGAATTTTATGCAGTAAAGTTGTGAGAACAGGTCACTGCAATTAAGAGTCAATTCGCCCGTTTCGGGCGAGTAAGTTCGTGCGAATTGACTAATAAGCCACAGTGGTGTACCTACGTCCTTCATAGTAAATTTCACCTGCTATGTTTAACTTCCATTGGAACGAGCCTATTGTTATTAAAAGGGCACACAATTCTCAATTTGAAAAGTGCTATTTTGAGAAGTGCAAATTCTGCGTCAAACCCATCTAGGCTGCGCGGGGTTGCGGACGGCGAGTGATGGGTAGCTCGCTGTCCGGTAAGGACCAAGCCCGGGTCGACGGCGCGTTGTGTTCCACGCGCGCCTCTAAGAGATGTCAGCACCAACTGGTGGGGTCCGCAAGGGCCGGGCTTTGGATTTAACATAACATCACGTCTGTATTTCCAAACGGGTTAGGCAACGGTGCTCCAATAGTACACTAACACTTTGCTAGCTATTTTTGAGACTCAAGTCACCATCATCTGCGCAGCCTCTTCCCAACTATGTTGGGGTCAGCATCCAGTCTAACCGCATGCAGCTAAATACCAGTATTTTACATGTAGCGACTGGTTGTCAGACTTTCGGGTTTCTGACTGTAACGTCTGTCTAAGAAGCACGAATGACAGCCGAGACCAGCGCCCATTCACAGACCAACCGCGGCAAGGTTTGCTTGATGGTAAGCAACCAAAACCGCCTATGTACAATTCCAATATTTCTCCATGACGATAAAACATACCGTTACTACATAAACTACGTCTGAACAACGTATATTAAGTACTGCACAAATTGTAATCTGACTTATCTGACTTAGGTGACCGCCTGCTCACGCCGCCGCGACGTGTCCGCGATACCTCGTGAAGATACCCTCCTCAGACTATTAAATTATACTGATAACAAGTTTATTTTTATATTTTATGGGGCTGGCTGAGGTTTTTTAGGTGTATACTTGCTGAGGGGCTCGTGGCTTAATAATAACAGCCACACGAGTTGGTCGAAGGTTAAGGTACACTTGCCGCGGTCTATTCTTGGATGGGTGACCATTTATAACATTTCGAGCCCCTCCGTGCCTCGGAAAGCATGTTAAGCCGTTTGCTCCAGCTGTTATTTGTCTATCTTTGACGATGACCATGACCATTGACCATGTACCTATAGGGTCAGCTGGAAGTAAAGCAAGTGGACTGTATTTTATAGAGGTTTATTAGGTGGTTCACAATTATAGCAGAATCAAAGGGAATGTCCGAATGCGGTCGTGTCGAACGTTGCAATGCCGCGAAGCTGTCGCGTCCCGGTCCCCGCCGCGGCCGCTTGTTGACGACTTCGTAGTGTATTCGTTGGATGTGCATGTACGAGTATGTGTGTGAACATATTCCCGGGCTAGCCGTGGATGATGAATTGAACAATCCAGCCAGGTTGATAGATTGATTGAGGTATGAATGATGATCGGTACAGATAGTTCAGTGAAGAATGAATAATCATTTTGGTGGTCCATCTAATAACGGGCAAATTCTATGGAATGCCCTTCTGATTGTGCCTGACTGTACTTTGATGTCCGCTACGCGAGCTTCTCCATCAGGTCCCGGATAAAGCTTCAGAATTCGTCCCAGTGGCCAGTGTGCTGCAGGTAGCGTCTAGTTCTTCACGATGACCAGCGAGTCCTCTGTGAGCGCGCCGTGTGAGCGTTGCCCAAAAGTCTGACAGGCAACTGGGTTGTGGTGGTTAGACAGGCAGTCGCTCCATATAAAATACTGGTATTCAGCTGGATCCGGTTAGACTGGAAACCGCAACCAACATGGTTGGGAGCAGAGATGTACAAGATACCTTAAATAAAGTATCTGGAATACAAAATGCAAAATACTTTTAAATTAAGTATTTCAGATACCAGATGCAAATAACTTTCTGTAATGGTATATGAAATACTAGATATAAAGTACGTATCTTTCGAATACTTTTTATAGATAAGATACTGTTGTAAAAAAAAAACCTTTTTTATTAATGAATGTTTATTTTTTTACATGTAAATCGCGTTGATTGCGCAAACGTTACACAACATAATATTATATTTTTAAGGTTTTAATTGAGACTTAAGTAAAACTAGTTCTTCAAAGAGTTTATCACTCATTCGCTATTGTTCATCAATTACTAAAAGTATTTTAGCAAACATAGTATCTACAAAATACTAAGATACCAAACAACAGGTATTTAAATACAAGGTACAAAATGAATTTCAAAAAAGTATCGGAAATACAGATACAAGATACGTATTTTGAATCTTGTATCTGTATTTCAGATACTTGTATCTTAGTTAAGTTACATCTCTGGTTGGGAGAAGGCTTGGCAGATAGCATTAGAGCCTGAATTTGAAAAAGAGGAAAAGGTACTGGGCTTTGGGGTAAAGATTTAGATAATGACCAGCCGTGCGGTGGACATTATCCTACGGGAACATCTCACGGGGACCGGGAGAACAAGTACCCTATGTTACTCCTTATAACATTAGCTATCTGCCAGTATACCTGCCAGGGGTGCGGGTTGTTCGAAAGAGATACCGCGGCCCCTGGCACACAGGCAACTGAGGGAACACGGGTGGGTTTTAGTCAGTAAAAGTCTGACACGCCCTCCTGCTCCATCCAGAGCGGGAGATGTTATTTGACGATTTCTCACCCAAAAAAAAAGAAAGCTATCTGCCAGTGAAAGTCCCGTCGAAATCGGTCCAGCCGCCAGAGATTAGCCGGAACAAACAGACAGGAAGAAAATAAAGTTTGTTATAAGTACTATAAACTACTGTTAAGTAAATACTTTTATATAGGGTAAGCATTTAGTAAAAAGTTGTTCAAATTTATTTATGTGTAGGTATAAACCAAGTAGCTTTTCTTTTCAGTACTTTTTAGACTGTTCAACAATAAGAATACTTTTCAGTAATTTTTAGACTGTTCAACAATAAGAATACTTTTCAGTAATTTTTAGACTGTTCAACAATAAGAATACTTATTACTGAACAGTCTACAAATCAAATCAATTATCATCACCTCATTAAATTATCATAAATATTCCAGTAGTTTAACCTGTCATGTCGTGTGGTCCTCTTAAAATAGAGTAGTCTCACCCCTTCCGGTGAATGTCACACAAACACACACACACACACATATAGGATTCAGGGGTCATCCAAACAATGACATGTTTGTACGGTGTAGATAGCAGCAAACACTTGTCATACGAATAACTTCGTGCTGGAAAACCTTAGAAATTTTTTAAAGGTCTTTATAGGATACTAGCTGTCGCTAGCGACTTCGCCCGCGTGGAGGTCAGTGTACCTTCCTCTTGAATCACTCTGTCCTATCGATGGAAACCGCATAAAAATCCGTTGTGAGGTTTAAGAGATCTAAGCGTAGATACACTACACGAAAAGCGATTTTGTTTTTTTATACTATGATAAGGAGAAGAAATTTTTCAAGAAAAGTTTTTATTCAGTGCGCAATCTTTAACCATGAATTCAGCATACTATTTGTTAGTATGAACGCATGATGTGTGTGAACGTCTGAAGTTTTTATAATAACCATAGCAAAGAACCTAGTGTAGGCCCGCTTGTGGTTTAGATGTTCCTTGGTGTAGGCTCCCCCTCTCACCGGCTGTGTCGCGTGTCAATTTGTTATTTCTTATTTGTATGTTTAAATATAATAAACACTTTATAATGTAATCAAGTGCTTTATTTATATACAGCACTATTCTAGACCCCCCAGTGAATAAATTTTTCGTCGGTTTTACAAAAAAAAAATCAGCTGTTTCTTAGACAAGTGCAATAGCTATGTGGTCAAACTGTATGGAACAGCTGTTTTTTTTTTGTATAACCGACGAAAAATTTCTGCGCTGAGAATGATATGCTGAATTAATGGTTACAGTTTGCGCACTGGATAAAAACTTTTCCTGTATAATTACACTTTCTAGTGGAAAAACTAATTACTCAAAAACGAACCCTGCTTACAGAGGATAAGTTATGATATCCCGCAAAATAAAAAAAACTTTAGTTTTTTTACAATCTGCAGGTCAGTATCCGGTTGTAGACTGCGGAAACAACAACTCGCCCGAAGTCTCTAAAATTGCGAACGGCGACGTGGTCAAGTCCTACATTTATCATGGAGCCTTAATCTCAAAAGGCGGTGGGTGCATAGACGAAATTAAGAGACGTATGGCGATAACCAAGTCATCGATGGACATACTGAAAAAGGTCTGGAGGAACAGAGATCTTACATAAGCCACCAAGATCCGGCTGGTACAAACACTGATTTTCCCTATGTTCCTATACGCTGCTGATACGTGGACGCTTCGCGACGTCGAGAAGAAAAAGATAGACTCTTTGGTAATTTGGTGCTGGAGAAAAATGCTTGGGGTATCGTCGAACGAGTTTCGCATCAGCACCTCGATATGCCAAGAACTCAACATCAAAAAACGTCTATCTATTCTTGTCCAAACGCACATCCTTAAATACTTCGGATACGACTCGAGGCATGACAGTTACTCTATAGAGCGCCTTGTAGTGCAGGGTAGAGTGGAAGGCACTAGATCACGCGGACGCTCACCCATTAGATGGACTAATCAAATAAAATCCGCAGTGGGCGATCCCTTGTATAAGTGCACATGACATTTGAAAAATCGGAGTAGATGGCGAGAAATCGTGAGGCGAATTACATTACAGCCGGCATCAGAAAAGAGTGTTAAGAAAAAGAAGTCAGGTTGTATGTTGATTAAACTATGATTTGCGACTGTAACAAATACAACCCTCTACGTTCATCGAATGACTATTTCCCGGGTTCGATTGCCGGGTCAGGTAGTTTTATTGGGTTGTTTCTATCTGAAATTTCCCAGTCTCAATTTTCGAGTTTGGATTTGACTGGTTGATGAAAATAGACTCGCCCCTTAATACATAAAAAAGATTTTTTATTACATTAGTTGTGTACTGTACTTACAGGTATCCCACTGCTTGACCCTTCGGGGGAAAACAGGCGTGATGTTATATTTTATAACTAATTGTTATAAAACTTAGAAACCATACCAGTTAAACAACAAACCACAAAGCAGTGAAACTAACTTAACTCACGATAAGGCAGCGTACAGACTACAGACAATAAGCCAATAACAAAGCACAATAATTATTACGAACTATTTATTATTCATTAACGTTATCATACTGCAATTCAGTCGCTACGGAAAATTACCGTATTAATTGCAATTGTAAGGTTTGTACTACCATTAATAAATTGGTAGTTTAATTAGCCTAGTGGCAGGATTCTGTCCGACATCTATGCTATATTATAAAGAGGTAAAAGTAAGTTTGCTTGTAGGAGATAATCTTCGAAACTACTGATCCGATTTCGTCAATTCTTTCACTAATAAGAAGCTACAGTATTGCCGAGTGGCATTGGATATATTTTATGTTAAAGTAAGAAACAGGCGTATGAAGTGGCAGGCAGAAGTTAATTTTGAAATATTTTGGCTCAGGATGGACCTGTTTTCGTCCTAAAGTGTTCGGAAAAGGCAGTGACCGGTATACTTGTTGATAAACCGTTTTAAATCCGTGGATTGAAAATGGTTTCAAACGGTCTAAAAGCCAGTATCAATCAAAATATTCTGATTAAATCCGCCCAAAGGCATAATGTGTCAGTGCCCCATTAACTGTGGTAGACTATTAGGATCCCCATGGTCTATGAAGATGTCAGATGAGATCACGACGTTTATTTTTTTTTAGAAACGTGACCGTAATACTAAAATAAACGCATTTGTGTTATCTTAATAGGAGGACGGAAGAAGATAGACGCAAAGATTTAAAATACATGGCTTCATTTTATTTATTCCACTCAAGTTCCGTTTGTTTAAAATAACTTTGAGGAAAAACTCATTCATTCATTATTTCATTCTATTCTAAATACCTCACTCATTCAAACACGTCCAATAAAGGAACGCTTAAATTCAATTTAAAAATAAAATATTCGATTTTCAAATCCCGAGACGGAACGAACGCAAGCGACCCCGAAATTGCCGGCCGCATTCACCCAGACAAAAGCCCTAAAATACACCCCGCGAGCAAAAAGAAAAGCATTTCCATCCCTACCCCTCCTTCATTTAAATTTCCCGCCCCAGAGCGGGGGCGGCGACTGTAGGGGCGGCTTCCGTACAACAGAGACGAAACTTAAAATCTCATAGAAAAGAATGAGACGGTTGTATGTCCACCTGTTGCGTTCCGAGTTTCATATTTTCGCGGCGGATTCTTTTTTCGTTTCTTACCGCGTTCCAAAGGATTTGAATGGCGCGCCCGTGCATGCGTACTAGACTTAGGTATTGAACGATATTGACGTACGACGCCCGACGTTCTACGTACGATTTTTAAAGCTTTTCATTCGGTCATTCTAGATTCGAATAAATTCTTTGGAGGATTACTTTGTATTTTTTTTTTAAGTTTTTGCGATTGAGCTGTATGCTTGACTGGGGTTTAGATATTTTGTTAGGTGCAGACATTTTTCATTTTAGATACTTCACAAAATAACTGAAATGACTATAATTTACTCTGGGATAGTCTTTTAAGGCATAGACACTTAATAAATCTCCTGTCTATGGATTCATCAGAAGTACCAAAAACGACAATCAAGCACATTAAAATCTCACCAAACAAAGGAAACCAATAAAATATGAATGTGTAATTTAGTTATTTCCCCGATTGTACACATTGAAGCAGGATGGAGTCAGAAATAAAAACTGTTTGTATTACCGTTTCCGGCGCGTCCCGGGTTCGATCCCGGGCCAAACACGTGGTGCGGTTATTACGAGGAAATAATCCAATAAAAATAGTATCACGGACGATTATATTACGATGTGGAAGACCATTCTGATGTGTGTTTATTGAAAGATTGTGTAAATATACTGAGTTTATCTTATTTGAGCTTAGGTAAGGTACATTTGTGGATGGGATGCTGTTATGGTGTTTTATTACGAGTTGCATCTTTTAATTATCTTGGTGTCATGGTGTTTTTAAATGACAGTAGGTAGACATTTTAATTTAATTATGGACACGATTAGACGCCGTCTTATTAGAAAACAAGGTTTTTCTTTAAGCATGGTTTAATCTACCGAGCCTGTTTTTGAAATAAGAATTCACAAAACTAACAACTTAGTTCGGTCTTTGGTTGTCAATTATGTAAAGTTTGAAATTCAAAAACTGTGTTGGTCTGTGTAAAGTTCGATTGTGTTTTATAATAGGACGCCAAAAACTTTGTAATTACGAGAATATTCAAGATTTGCTAGACTTAAATCTGTGTAACTTAGTTTTTTTTTATATCAATAACGACGCGCTTTATCTGTCACTTGCAATATTCGTCCAAAAAAAGGCAACAAAAGATTCTCTATTTTAAAAAGTACTGACACAAAAGTGCCTGTACTCGCATTTTAAATAGCCCTTACAAAAAACCTTTTAAATATAATTACACATAAAACCAGCAGCGTTACAAGCGAAATTATAGCGCGATCACAAGCGTCGACAAGCGATAATGTGAGCGATAAACGAATTCTTACGATACGTATCAATAGATATATCTATTTTGCTGGTGTCCCTTACAATCTGTGGTGATAAGTTGAGTATATTTGCGATAAGACTATAATATTACTGTATGGTTGTATGATGAATGTATGAAGAAAACTGTGTTTATTTGCAAGTTTTTGACAAGAAATTTAAACAGAATTAGGGGTACTAATTTCAAGGAAAAATGAACAGGATGGCAGGAGACATCGACGCCATATCTGTTTCCACGGATTCAGTAGTACATGAATATGAACACTCCGAAATATTCTGTCGGTTATAAAAAAAAAAAAAAAAACAAATTGATGTTCAGAAGACTTTGACTGCGTAGAGTATCGATAGCACTTTCTTATGAAACAGCAGATTTTTTATTCGACGAATTTTTTTTACTTCTATCGAACTATTTTCGGACGAGTCCGTATCTGCGACGACGGACTTAGAGAGTAGCCCCCCTGACCAGGAGATTTTTTTTTTTTGGGTGGGAAATCAAATAACTTCTCCCGCTCTGGGTGGAGCAGGAGGGCGTGTCAGACCTTTACTGACTAAAACCCACCCGTGTTCCCTCAGTTGCCTGTCTGCCAGAGGCGACGGTATCTCTTTCGAATAACCCGCACCCCTGGCAGGCATCGGCCCTTGCGGACCTCGCCATTTGGTGTTGACATCTCTTTGAGGCGCTCGTGGAACACAACGCGCCGTCGACGCGGGCTTGGTCCTTACTGAACAGCGAGCTACCCTTTACTCGTCATCCGCAAGCCCGCGCCTACGGTGGCCGGGAATCAGCCTGGGATCGATCGGATAGACGCCCAGGGCGTCTCCCGCGGCGACTACGGCCGTGAAGGCGCATATACTGCCTCTCCCTCACGTGTGCCGCCTCCCTCTTCGCGAGCATTACTGCTTCGTAAAAGGAGGTGACTGCTAACCATGCACACTCACTCCGTACCATGGCCTGGACCAGGCCCGGACGCGAGAGATCGCCGCCGCCGACTGACCAGGGGGTCAGGTACAGTTTTTGCGTCGATGTACACCATCCCTGTATATCTAACTTGCTGCTAGATTACAATATTTTTTAGAATTAATAAATAGTTTTTCATGGATTTTTGTGCAACGTCATAGTGTCTTATAATGAGAAAAATCGTAGTAATTTTTTTAAATGTATACATTGCTATATCACAAGCAGACTAAAATCCAAACCGAAATTATTCACATTTACAAACAATAATTTTAAACTTAGAAGCCCTACAAAAAGCCTTAGATAAAAATTAAAATAAAAAAAAAGCATCAACGTTTCGAAAGTCAAGGGGTGAGAGCACCAGTTCTCGTCACTCCGCTAAAACGATTTAGTTTAATGCGAAATCGTAATAACTCACCATTGAGACGGGCAGGGGATGCGCCCCACCGTTGGGGTAGGGATACGGCGCCATGAGGTATCCCATATTGAAGCTGGCAGCAGGATGCGGCTCAAATTTACCTGGAATTATTAAAACAAGAAGTTAATTATAGAAAATAAATATAATTTTAATTGACAATAAAGATCATTTAATTGGTATTCTAAAGAGGATGCATACCCTGTAATTTCCATAAAACTGATAGTGACTGACTTTTCCTAGTTTTAATTGTTTCAATATAAGTGCAATAGCAAGCTACTCGTCACTCATGACTTTCTTCTTTACGTAGTCTTACGTAGTCTCGCGTAGTCGTTTTAGCGTAGTAGCAGAAATGTAATAAGACCCTTCACGAAGCCATCGTCGTCTACGCATTATTGTCGCCAGGCCAGCACATCAAGATACCCCAATCTGTCAAATTTCTTTGATAGATTTTCATCTTTATTACATAAGCATAAGATTCATGTTCAATTGGGAAAATTTTACAGTTTGGGGTAGCTTGATGTGCTGGCGGCGTCTGTACTTTAAACAAAGTAACTATGTACAAAAATAATTGTCGGGAAACGATTTTTATTTTTGGTAGCAAAATTCACTATTTACGGTAGTGCAGAATGTAACGTACACAAAACATTGTAATTATGGGTGTGTGCAACGGTGCAGGGATCTTGGTAGTTTTTAATTAAAGTTAAGTTACAACATTTAACACAAATCAAAACAAAATCTCGAAAAAAGCTGAAACTTTGACACCCTTGGGTAATACGATACTCCTTGGTATCACTTGTTGACAGACTGACAAACCGTAACGACTGTCAAATGTGCACGAATGATAGCCGGGACCAATGGCTTCACGTCCTTCCCGAGGCAAGGAGTGGTCCTGGTACGTAAAGATGGTCACCCGTGCACAAAACAACCGCGGGAAGCGTAGCTTCACCTGATCCATCGAACCGTACGGCTGGTATTACTTAGCCAAAGCCCCCTCTACTAATCCCTACTTAATATTATAAATGCGACAGTAACTCGATCTGTTTGTCTGTTACGCTTTCACGCTTAAGCCGCTCAACCGGTCGCCTTTTAATTTGGCAGACATATAGCCTGGGATATGTAGAAGGACATAGGCTTTTTTACGTGATAACGGACATCTACGCAGACGGTGCCGCGGGCAAAAGCTAGTCTTAGATAAAGTGCAAAAAATAATAATTATATAGGTACTTAAAATCAAAGAACACATAGAAAAAGCACGCACATTTCTTCTCTTTCCCATAAAATAGCAAACAATTCCTTTTTAGTTTACTGCAGTACCAGGAAACACCATAAACGGTCTAGTGGTTTTGATATAAAGCGATTGTTTAACATGAGCCGTCCCACGCAGTTTAATTAATACAGATAACCTTTATTATAACACGCACAAATTAAAATGTTTTGTGTTATGCAAAGTGCTTATTGAATTCGACGCTATCAACGTGATTTATTTAAATTAAATTCCAGTTATTGTTGCATTTATTTTAAGAATGCCGTGGCTTTTTAAGTTGTTTTTTTTTTGCATGGTCAGTTTTTGGTGTATTTACCACAGTGTTTGGTAGTTTATGTTTTTATTCAGTATGACTTAAAAAGAGATCAATGATGGTACTTATCTTTAATTTTAGATACTGTTATATTTACTTATTAATCTGATTAAATTGTCTACTGCTGGAATCATTGTTTCAGATTGTAGGTATTCAGATTGTGGTGGACTGAAAACCCACAACTTATGGCTTCTTTCATCTTTATTTATGTCTAGACCAAGAATCCCAAAGCTTCCCCAGCAAGCTTAGCACGAGAACCGTGGACAAGCGTTTTGTCGTCGGAAGAGTAGATAATAATGATGTTTTCGTATACACAATTGACAGTTTTGTACCGAGAAATGTAGACAAGCGATTTATATTCTACTGAAGAGTAGAAATATAAAGCGTCATGCTAAGCCTGCAATCAATAAAAACCTTAACTCATTCAAGGTACCAAAAGTACAGTCAGACAGCAAAACATGAAGCTAGACGGCACACGAGGCGTGGCAGACGAACAAATTACACCGCGACGAGATGTAATTTACAAACGTAATTGCGCGCGCAGACGTCTAGTGACGGTGCTATACTCGATAGGGGCTTGATTTGGCATCTAAATACATTGATAAAAGAAACTGTAGCAAATAAGACGGTAAATAACTTGTAAAAGAAACAAGTTAATTCGGCAAATAGTTAACTCGCACGAATTAACTCGCCACTTTATAAAAAGATAATATTTGACTTTGGATATGTATTTCAATTTTATGTCACCGACTTCCGAACTTAGTTATTCAGGTTAAACAAAAAGAATTATTATTTTTAGCTTTTCAGTTTTTTCGGCGGTTTAAAGTTTTCGTTAAAATGTTTTTATTTTATATTTTTTGTGGCTATAATCTACTAACTAATTATTACATGCTTAATTTTTTATTACTTTTTGTAAAACACAACTCAGCATTAAAATCTGTGAGTGAACAATCAATCAGCCCCTGTTTTCCTACCCTTAGGGTTGGTTTTTTTTTTCAAATTTATCTAAATCGGACTACTCTGTAAAAAGTTATGCGTATAAATACATAAAAATATATATGTACATATATACATATATACTTACGCGTCGACTTGATAACCTCCTCCGTTTTTTCGTCGGTTAAAAAGTGACGATTCACCCGATTCGGGCGAGTTAATAGATGCGAGTCGACTAATAAGCCGATAATTCCATGGTCGAGTAAAAATTAATTGGTAATGTGCGAACAATTTGTTCACTTCAAATACCATTGCATTCAAGCCTGGCACCTAAACATCTTGCCATGGAAGCGCAAAACAGTCTTATTTACGAAGCTAATGGAATTTGAAAAGAATGTTCATCGACCAACAAGGTAACAAAATTAAATTCAAAGAATTTCATAATTGTCGACGAGCATGATTCTAACACCAGATTGTTTACAATCCACAATACTAAAACAATTATGGGGGCAATCAAAATTATATTACTTTTATTGTGACTATAATATTTTCACTGACTGTACTTTATTGTTCGTGTCCGTATTCCGATAAATATCGTAACTTGACACTTTAGGTGTGAAGTTGGGAACCTTTTTAGGATTTAACAATAAATTTTTATATTCTATTGATTGCTTGATGCCCGTATTAAAAATCACTTAAGTTTTTATAAGTGTCAGTTTCTTATTTCGGAATTTGAGTATGTAGATAATCATTATATTTTTTACTTTTAGGCAAATTCTCAGGCAGGCCTAAGGCAAACTTGGAGACGGACAAATAGAGGACAGTCACAGTAGATAAAATGTTAACTCTTATAAAGAAACTAGCTTTTGAGGTCGGTGTATCCTTACTAATATTATTAAACGGGAAGGTGTGTATGTATGCATGTTTGTTACTCTTTCACGCAAAAACAACTAAATGGATTTGGATGAAATTTGGCACACAGATAGATTATAACCTAGATTAACACATAGGATACTTTTCATCCCGGTAATACGTTCCCGCAGGATAATTTCCGACATCCACGCGGAGAGGCCGTGGGCGGAAGCTAGTTAGATATACATATAAACCTTCCTCTTGAATTACTCTGTCTATTGTTGAAAACCGCATTAAAATCCGTTGCGTAGTTTAAAAGATTTAAGCGTACAAACACTAAAAGCGACTTTGTTTTATGCTATGTAAAGATAATACAGAGTAAAGCAGTTTTAACTGCAGTAAACAGGCTTAAATCTATTAACTAACTAATAATAAAGAATGTTACTTATTATAAGACCATGATAACCAACAATTTCCTTTGAAATCTCGATTATATAGGATACATTTTTAACCAGTGCGCAAACTGTAACCATGAATTCAGCATATCAATCTAGATCCCCTAGCGTAGACATTTTTCATCGGTTATACAAAAAAAATCAGCTGTTCCATACATTTTGACCGCGTAGGTATAGCACTTTTCTATGAAAAGGCTGATTTTGTTTTATATCATCATCATCATCATTTCAGCCGAAAGACGTCCACTGCTGGACATAGGCCTCCCCCAAGCTCCGCCACTTCGACCGGTTCTGTGCTTCCCGCATCCAGCGGACTCCTGCGGCCCTCACAAGGTCATCGGTCCACCTTGTTTTATATAACCGACGAAAAATTTCTTCGCTAGGGGTTCTAGAATGATATGCTGAATTCATGATTACATTTTGCGCACTGGTTAAAAAAATATTCTGTATATAACATAAACACAACCAAAGTGTTATCCCACTGACGATTTGCCAACGTGAAGCCAAGTGGGAAGGTGTAAGTCAAACCTCGTAAAGTGGAGCTACCTCCACGGAAGCAGCAGTGTAGATGTGGAGCTTATCCACAAACTATGTTCCACCTCCTATTTAACCCTCTGTGCCGGAAAACATGCAGCTCCAGGGTAATAAAACCCTAAGTATCCACGGACGCGATATTAACTAGCGTCCTGATATAGTGTTAATAACTGAGCCGAATATCGCACTAAACTATTTAGCTTATAGCACAATATCTTCGACAATTGTCGTATACATAACAGTCGAGTTATTTAACACCTATAAAATTATTAACTAATTCTCGATTTCATAATATTACGAATATGATGGTAATTGGAATGATAAAATCGTTGTTTGTCATGTTAAATAAGGCTTATGTACCTAGTCATCTAGATTTTCAATTACCTACATGGTCTTCACATGATCCTCTAGTTATTTAGTTATTAAAAAAATTGCAGTGCCCGACAGGGTCCATAATTGTTTCTATTTTTTTTTATTTACCACCTGTAAGCGTACATTATGGATTGCAATAAACAATTAGATTTGATTTGACAAAAATTATGTCAGGACTTTAAAAGAGACTGTGACCTCAAGTTTATTTCGGCCTTTCATCTCAGAGTAGTCAGATAGGAAACGCCGACCTTATCAAATCGGTCAAATATGATTGACGTGTAAAATTGTTTGTACAAACCTACTCACAGAAATGAAATCATTTATAAATATTATTTACTTGAAACAGTGGAATTGTATATTATTTTGCCTACAAAAAAAAAATTATGATGACCAAGTAAATTATGATGAGCAAGTAAATCATCTCTGTTTTTTACTTAATTGCAGCTTCTACTATTTTTATTTTATTTAAATAAAACATTGTATAATTAGCATTATATGTAATATTTGTTATAAAGTTCTAAGACCTAAAAAACGCATTCAACTCAAACTCAAAAACACCATAAAATAACGCGCAAATCAAACTATCATTATTATAAAATCTCATTCACATCTCACTTCACTACATAAACTCACACGCAGACGCGTATAATAAAGCAGTGTTCACAGAATAAGGGGCAGCCCACGCCTTTTCAATTTGTAGGCAATTTAGTTAGCACGGGAATTATTTTGATGAGTCGCGTACTGGCGCGTGAGTGGCGAGATAGTTACTAGCGCCAGTAATAGTTGGCACTTTGTTTTACTGATTATTATTTTACACGTCATCTTCGTGAGAGTAGGAAAAATGTAATTGTTTCGTGGGTTTTTTTGACGTCAATACGTCTTTAAAGCTACCATACGGGGGCAATCCAAAAAACCTAATGATAACAAAATCGGGGGATACAGTTTAGCATTGTAGTTTCGAATCTATCCTCGACATCCAAAATTAAATTATACCACTGGATAGCTAAAGGATCAAAGAATTCATTACGATAAACGAGAACAGTGACGCATCGCGCGCGGTGGAGGGGGCAGCGCCACCATTTTGAGGTTATTTTGCTGCGTATCGAGATTTGCAATTAGTATAACTTTTGAACCGGAGAATCATGTTCGTTTAAGTTTTAAATAGTAACACAATAATTATTTGTTTCCTTGCTTTTATGCTAAATACATAAATAAAAACATTTTATTTAAAAAATATAACCCGTTACCTATACGTATTCACGTACAACACACGGCCGTGTCCATGACACAGCCACACCCCATTTTTTGTTTCAGTAAGATAATTTGGGAACGAATGAAAAATCTGGGATGGGTGACCATCAATTGTATAATTATCGAGGCTGTCTGTCATGCGAAGATCTTCATAAGCTTAAAACTCCGACAGCCAGTAGGTAAGAGGTAAGTGTTAGCAGGCAACTGGGTTGTTGTGGTCAGAAAGGTAGTCACTCAAAGTAAAATACTAGTCTTCAGCTGAATCCGGTTAGACTGGAAGCCAACCCAGCATAGTTGGGAAAAGGATAGGCAGATGGATTGAGTGGAAAATATAGGATGTAGGTTTTTTTTTTTTGAGTGTGGGTAATCATCAAATAACTTCTCCCGCTCTGGGTGGAGCAGGAGGGCGTGTCAGACTTTTACTGACTAAAACCTACCCGTGTTCCCTCAGTTGCCTGTGTGCCAGAGGAGGTAAGGATTGTTATTTTGGAGATATATCAACAGAAATGTATTCAATAGCTGTGTGTCTGTCTCTATTGCTTATTGTAATGCCTCTGAGATCATTTCTATCATCCTTCTATAAACATTTGCTTCTTGTTCAGGTACTATTTCTGTGCACTCCATTGTTTTTTTCAGCAAACATAAAAAAAAACCTTATCTATCCTTACTTCCTTAGTAATATTATAAACGCGAAAGTTTGTATGTATGGATGTTTGTTACTCTTTCACGCAAAAACGGCTGAACGGATTTGGATGAAATTTGGCACACAGATAGATTATAACTTAGATTAACACATAGGATACTTTTTATCCCGGTAGTAAGTTCCCGCGGGATAACTTCCGAATTCCACGCGGACGAAAAAGCTGGTACTAATTATGAAGCTGAAGAGTTTGTTTAAATGCGCAACTCTGCAACTTCCAGTCAGATTTTTTTTTGCATTTGATAGCCCAATTATTGAGGAAGGCTCTAAAGGCTATTTTAATAAAACGCTAAGACCCGTAGGAGCCAACCAAGGAGAAAAAAAGTCATAACGGCCAATTCGTGGTGAGTCCCGAAATTTCACAAGAACGAAGTCACAGGCAGAGGCTAGTAAATAAATCAAGCTAGCTGCTTTAGGTATTCTGTCTCAGAACGATTGCACCATCATCATTTTCCTTAAAAAATTCAACAAAAACCAAAAAAGACCGTTACTTGGAACCAGTGCATTACTAACACACAAATTATAAAACAAAAACCTCCTTTTTATAAGTCGGTTAAAAAAAAACCAATATGGCTTCCCAATTAAAGAAATGTCAATCAAGTTTTAAAATGCGTCGTTTTTTTATACAAAACGAGGTGCTATCTTGCAGATAATGGCGGATGTTATAGTATTTATTTCATTCCGATAATTATGATAATTAATCATAATCATTCGTTTTGAATTCGTGATTCCACGAATAATGCAGTTTAACTGTTAAGTAATAAGTGTTAATTTAATATATTTATAGCTTTTGCGAAATTATTTGGTTGTAAATTGATGATATTTCAGGGGATTTTCAAAGTATTATCTATGTTAAATTAAAGCACTTTTGATTGTGATAACACAAAAAAGATTACAGTATTGTTTATTAATCGATTAACAGATTACCAATACCAGTAAGAACCCACATAATATTTTATCACTAGCTTTTGCCGTGGAAGTCTGTAATTAGCCTACGGGAACGTATTATCGGGATAAAAAATACCCTATGTATTAATCCAGGTTAAAAACTATCTGTGAGCCAAATTTCATCCAAATTCGTTCAGCCGTTTCTGCGTGATTGAGTAACAAACATCTAAACATAGAAACTTTCACGTTTATAATATTATTAGGATTTATCGGTTTACAGATTACCAATACCAATAAGAAACTACATATTTTTTATCAAAACGACACCTTAGCAATACTAATCGAAAAAACAAAAAATCGACACAAAGGTAATAAATTACACCTCAATTAGTAACACAAAAAAAACTTCTCGAATTACACGATAGTCTATCCAAATTCGAGAAACAGAATAGGTACCTCTCCCATAACCTCAACCTGATTGTATAAAGTGTGTAAGCACGATTCCTAGAATCCTGTGGTACCGCGGTGGGTCCAAGTGCCTATATAAATATTGACAGTCGGATGCATGCCCGTGTAATGTGAAGTAACTACAAATGTACACAAAATACACATGCTTTTTTTCGTGTTTTCATGTTAGTGAAAGTATTGGTGTTTTTAAGCTACTGGTTTTTAGGAATATCTAGTTTTTTAGTGATGAATTTTCAGGATAAAAAAAAACTAGAGAGATAAAACTTAAAAAAAAACAACCGGCTTCCAAAAAAACACTACAAAGTGCAAAATAATTTTATTTTCGGAAATCGGTGACTTTGGATATGTATTTTAATTTTTTGTCACCGCCTTCCGAAATTAAAGTTATTTTTCACTTTGTAGTGTTTCTTTGGAAGTCGGTCGAATTTTTTATTTTTCACTTTTTCTTGCCGATATGACAGACGAATGGAACAAAAAAGTATAGAGTTGTTTCATGCTTCAAAATTAAGAACATCCTGATATTCTACTGTTAGTAAATTAGGAGAGGTTTCTGTCCGGTTGTGGACTGCAATAGCCCGAGTTGATTGATTGATAGCCAACTGCTAAGAAAGCTCTAAAATTCTTGGAACATATCAGCGGCCTCATGGTTCTGAGAATTATAAGGATGATAGTGATAAAGTAAGATGCAGGATAAGAGGTTGAATACAATGTAATAATTTTTTAGCCTTACATCAAAACCAAACTAAAATGGCAGTGGGCAGGCACATTGCTCACAGAACAGATGGTCGATGGGGCCAAAAGACTCTGGAGTGGCAATCGCGTACCGGAAGACGTAGAGTTGGAAGGCCTCCCACAAGGTGGACCGATGACTTAGTGAAGGCCGTAGGAATCCACTGGATGCGGAAAGCACAGACCCAGTCGAAGTGGCGATGCAGAGAGGACTTTGTCCAACAGTGGACGTCTTTCGGCGGAAATGATGACGATGATGACATCAAAACCATTACAGTATGTTAGTAGAAACTAGTTATAAAGCAAAGAAACTAATAACGGACAGGTAGAATGAAGCATTAAATCAGCTTATCAATGCAAAGCATATAGCCTGTCATAATGCCTGACCTAGAAAATTTCATATCGAACGAGGCAGAGCAGGGAATGCAAAAAAAAGGGGGAATAGATACCAATAGTGCCACCTAAAATGTCACTTATTTTTGGGTTTTTTTATCACAAAAGATCATATCGATAACGATACGGACAGTGTATATGCAAATGGCATTGATAAAATCCTGATCAAACAATCGATTTCTGAAAATAATGATAAGTATCGCCTACATCCATTCATAATAATCGGTGGAATCTTATCTCTGGCTATAATTTTATTCATAGTCGATTTAGCGTCAATGACAAAGTTTGCGTCAGGTTGTGTCAGTTTTGGCGAAACTTTTATTGGAGATATATTATGTTTTTTTTACACGCTTTATATTAGCTTCACTTGTATGTTTGTATTTAACCGACTCCTTAGAGCGCGATTTTGACCCACTTTAAACGGTCAGATTTCGTTGAAACTTTGTAAACTTATCGAGGACCGATGACAATTCAATAAATTTAAAAAAAAATGAGAAAAATGAAAAAACATCTAAAAAAAATCACGTTTTTGGAGTTAGCAGAACTAAAAAATAGAAAATAAATAATAGTTAAAAAAAACTAAAAAACACGCTTTAAAAACCAAACTAAAAAAGGAGAAAATAATTTAATTCAATTAAAAAGCGTGGGGTGCTTGACATTAATTGATTATAAAAATACCTCAAAAAGCACCCCACGCTTTTTAATTGAATTAAATTATTTTCTCCTTTTTTAGTTTGGTTTTTAAAGCGTGTTTTTTAGTTTTTTAAACAATTTTTTTTTCTTAATTTTGGCAATATTACATAACACGTATCCCCGATTTTTTGGACTGAGGTGAACCTATCTACCTATAGACTGCTATAGTACACCCACATTTTAGTGATGTTAAAGTCTCATGTAACAGGGGACCAGCCTATCACCATCAACCGGGCACAGATACAGACTCCTGGCTGCTAGTAAGAAATTCCAGAAACAAAAATCTAATAACACCTTTGCCCCACCAGGGCAACGAGCCCAGGGCTCCATGATCAGCCGAAGCACTTTTGTCAATCTATGCAAAGGATAGTCAAGGATTCCTAGTTTTTACGTAGATTGTAAAAGCAACTACTAACGAGGGTAGGCAATTTTATCCATTTTAATTCTACGTTTACCAATATATGTATTTACTATATCTTTAAAGGATAGTTGAAACGTACACAAGAAAATATTTCCTGATACAGAAATTGTGGAGAATTAAATAGTTTCTTCTAATTCTGTTGATATTGATTAAGAAACTACTCTAGAAGAGATTACATAAACAAATAAAGAATTAACACAGAACACTGCCAAACATAATACCTATACAAACAATACCTTAAAAAAACCCAGACCACTTAAATCCCAGCCTCGTTTCCAAATGCTACAACCACAGCCGACTCCTATAATAAATCCATTCATCCATCACACACTCATACACACCCATCCAAAATGAATCACGGAGTTAGACCATGTGTAAAAAAACTCAGCTACCTGCCCATAAGAGGGTCTGCGGTCAAAAATTATAAGGTGCTGTATTTATTTTACCTCCAACGTACAATATAATAAACTTGCATAACTAGGGACTTGTAATCGTCGTCATTTTTTAACGTATGATATATGAATGACTCGGTTCAAGCATGTGTTTTAGTTAACACATTATTGTTGCGATTTCTTTGCGGTGGTTCTACAATTGAGTAGTTTTTTTCGTCAATATATCGACCTGCTTTATCTACTGCTAAAAAGGCGCTAGGGTGAGCAGTGGTGGCTAAGGACTATCAGCCCTAACTTACGAGTTGTATGTCGTGACTTCAAAACTTCGAATCTAGGTACTTAATTTCATCACCACTGCTCTCAAAACGGTGAAGGAAAACATCGTGAGGATACTGGCATGTCCAAGAACTGAAAATTCGAAGGCCCGCATAGTGGATTAATAGCCCACTCCCTTACAGAGAGGCCTGTGTCCCAGCAGTGGGAACATTATAGGCTGATTATGCAAAGGTGCTCACATAAGGCGTCATAGGCCTCCCCCAATGGGGGGGTTTTGCCATAATCGCCACGCTTGGCAGGCGGTTTAGCGATCGCAGTGTGGTGGTAAAATGCATAGAGTACGCTGCTGCCCATTTTCTGGCAAGTCCCTTAGTCGCCTCTTACGACACCCACGGGAAGAAATGGGATGGTGCTATTCTTTTACGTCCGACACCACACGGATAATGTGCTCACAATCTGCCGTAATCTCAACAATTACTGAATGGACTAGTAATTATAGTATTATTTTTAAGAGACAAGGACTTTGCTGTTCGTTCTTCTTTTGTTTAAGACCCTCATTCCAGATTAGCTGAAATTTCTCACAGTCACAGTCAGTGATTATTTCCACAGGTATACTGGTAATTGACTGAATATACTGGCGTTACTGTTCATCCTTGTTGACATAAGGTCCTCGTCTTTTTCTTGGTATTACAAGCCCAACCATCTAATATCGTCTTTCATCAGTCGTTGGTTGTCTTCCTCAACTAAAACATATCAGCAAGTATTTTGCTTGCATCTATTTTATGAGAATCTGCAACTTCGTTGAATTGGTGTGGAAATCGGGATTAAGCACAAAAACTGCATAAAATCTACGGATAATTAGCTCGTACACGAATTAATTGTTATTATGCTTTAAAATTAATTTTATACATACCACTAATTCTCAGCTCAGCTGGCAGCAAAAGAGATTAATACAAATATTACTTTATTTGGTCACAAAACTGATTTATCAAAAGGGGAAACAAAATGATGTCTAATTTAAAATAAACCCTGCAAATATGTAAGCTTTTACGTAGACATTTGCTTAGTTAAGATCGGTTTTAAGTTTAAATAGTTGGTTTATACTTCTAGCAGCTCAACTAAACTCGTTAGGGATCATAAGTGTAGCTATTTATACACCAACTTCTAGCACACTGGTTCTTTATCGGATCAATCCCATATTTAAACAAAAATGTAGAGCAGCTCACCCCAACTATGTGATAATTGGTTACATATTAAGTTGTACAAGTACCAGATCCATATCAACAACGTCACAAAAAAAACGAAATTTAATATCTCAGTTTTTAATTCATAATTTAAAACAAAAGCGAACTTTTTCCTCAGAGTGATTGATGACATCTGGGGCGCCTACCTACTAACCAATTACCGGTTTGGTTGGACAAAAACGGGTGGTGATAAAAACCGTGTTTTACTTATAATGTACAGACGCCAGCACATCAAGCTACCCCAATCTGTCAAATTTCTTTGATAGATTTTCAACTTTATTTCAAAAAGATAAGGTTCATGTTCAATTGGGAAAAATTGACAGTTTGGGATAGCTTGACCTGCTGGCGTCTGTACGTAGGTGTTAATGTGTCCTGGGTTCAGTATAAATATGGTATGATATTAAGTAATGTCGCCAATAAGGACATCTTGTCTTTTGTTGTTGATAATTTTGAGCGAGACATATTGGACTGATAAAAGTAAGTGAGGTCAGTGGAGTGGAGTGGTGAAATCATGGGTAAAATACATTAATATTGTTAATGGAAGCCAATTTGACATATCATTTATTGGCGTTAACATAATATCAATGACAGAATGGAGCCTGGCAATAAAGGAGATATTGTTGAAAAACTTATAAAACATTTTATTCCATGATGCCAAACAAAAATTACGTTGATTGGGTCGCGTTAACCTTGTTTTTATCTAATTAGTTTGAAGCTTGCCAAATAGGTTACCAAAGTACAGGTTTTAATTCGCAAAACTACGGCAAAATATTGTGGAATACCTTCCAAGAACTATGTAATTGTAACATACAAAGTAAATTTTACACTTTGTACCAGTCTGTTTAAAAAAGAAAGAAAAATGGCGACTGTTAATGTGATACAGAATAAAAAAAAACGTTGAACATCGAAGCACAAACTCGGTCATAATAAGTATGAAGTGTCGGTGAAACAAATTATAATTTTGTAGCGCAGCTAAGGAACTCTAAATGTGTTTTAATATCATCAACACTGGTGTGCAAGGTAGAGAAGATAGCGGTCCGGGTTATTATCAGATACCACTACATCCTATTACCTACTCTTTTTTATTTATTGTAGCAAGTACCATTTGATTTCAGGATTATATAAAGCATTTTGAGCAGATTTATAAGTCTTCGAATAAATATAGCGACATTATTGTGAGACATACGTGTTGATAATATATTCTGATTTATATAGACGACATCATTATTGTTGTGAGTACTGTTGTTATCAGTACTCTAAATACATTTGTTGATCTACTTGACATCGCTTCTTACGCCAACCAAGGGAAAATCTGGAGTTCCATGTTATCTAGATATCACTCGATCGATCATCAACATTTTTTTCTAAATCCTCCTTTACATCATACTTAATACTATATCAGATAATAAACTTGATATATCGCATGGATTACATCAATCACGTCCTTCCTAACTTCATTTCCCTCCTTTTCATTACAGTGTTCGTACAGATTACAAGTATTACACCCGCTTCAGTTCTTGACAGAAACCAAAACCAGATGCAAGTGTAAAAAGCTCGTTAATTCAAAACGACGAGACTCTAATTGTGTACGCATATCAAGTTCCAATTAGATCTTGGATATAATGACACAAAATACAGGTACTAACATGAGGACTCATGGGGTACTCGCAAATTGACTGTGTGAGAGGAATGGAGTGTGGGAAAGAGGGTGCAAGAGAAAGGGATGGAAAACGATGAAGTATTGAGGGTAGTGATAAGTTGTAGAAAAACTGGCTTGGTTACTGTAGGGTTTTGAATGTGTTACGAGAGGTTTTTGCATAAGCGGTTGCTGTTTGTGGGAAAGCAATACCGATAGTAAAATTAATCGACTAGCTTGGTAATTTTTGTTAAAACAATGTAACTGATGCGAATTCTTAAGTTATTTGTATTTCGCCCAAATCACCAGCGATTTGGGAGTCAATGAATGATGCTTTTTTTTGTCTTCCCTAAGAGAGACATAAAAACGTATGCTATCGAAGAGGAGATTCAGTCGCTATACTATGTAGACTCTTAATAGTTGCAAATGCCACAAGCTACACCCAGAAGTTCGTAAGTGCCAAGCATGCCACGGTTAGACCATAAAAAGCGTAACATAATACAAACTACCAAGATCCTCTATTTTACTAGCTATTAAAGTATTTCCTACAATTTGCTTACACTAAACTGTTTGCAGAAACCCTTTAAACCGACCACTTTATGAGAGACAAGGCGACAGACTGACAAACAAGTCTACATGCTTGTTTTCACCTGTTTTGAATATGGAACACGAGTTTATTGGAGCGGATGTGACGTATTTAGTAGTGGTAAGTTAAACCTCTGTGGTGTTGCTATTTCATTAAATATCAAGCATATTTTTGGGTTAATTTATGATCAGAATTGGGGCCATAAATTAGATTTGGACAGTATTATATTTGAAGATATTCAATATGTCGTATTTTTGTAAGATGAGTGGATTCCGTAGTTTTAATAGTTTTCTTTAATATTTTTAATAATAATGCGAAACTATTGATATTGCACTGAAAAAAGATCTTACATGTATATATGTTTTTGGTTAAGTTTGACTTAGCTGCAGAAGAGTACCACTATATGGATAATAATTCTACTTACAGCAGCCCGATTCATAGTTTATGACGACTCTGAAGTGCGCTACACACTGCACAGCACCTCGCTGACAGGTGAATTTGCTACTGCGCAGCGACTCGGCTCACGTTCCAATCAGACAAAACATATAAACAGACATCGGATATCTGGAATTCTGGATGCATATTTACCAAACAGTTACTTTTTAGCTATGAAAGTATGGCACCATAAAATATTAAAATCCCGGTATGCCAGGAACACCAGAAATGCTCAATAGTCGGGTGTAAAGTATGGAAGCGAATTCTTGAAAACAAAACCCCGGTATTCTTCGATAGCATAACTATGCAGATGCATATTTACTAAAAAAAATAGCCAACTTTTCAACTTTTGGGGAATATGCATCCGAACATTCGAATTCTGGTCATGAAGTTTAAATCGGGCTCCGCTTATGACATTAATTTAAATTTGTAACTCGCTAAATACAAACGGCCTTATTCATAAAAGTTATCGAACATCTAAACAGTTGCTAAAGTGTGGTTTCTCTATGAAAAACCAGACTTTAGCAAGTGTTTAGATGTTCGATAACTTTTTATGAATAAGACCGTTAAACTGTAACCGTTTTCACGCATATTATCGCGACTTATCCAGCACGTTGCACCAGTCAATAAGACGATAATTCTTTTCAGCATGTCATCTGGCAGTCAGCCTAGAAGACGTTAGGCTGGAGATGATTTAATCGGCGCCAGAGCGTGGGGAACGTGGAGCATTCGAGGTATGGATGTCGGGTATGCAGTTCATGCTTCATGTAATAGTTGGCTACGTATTGCTATTCTCAACTTTGACATTATTGTTGGGACTAGTGTTGGGCTGCGGTGCCCGTTGTGATGTTGATTCGAGAGGGACTAGTAGTTAAGTTATCATAGCCGCACAGGCCGATCTATTAAGTTAAGCTAGGGTTGTGTGACCAAATCCGTCGCCCCCTACTAAATCCGTCGCCCCCTACTTCTTAGGACCCGAGATGGCGGCGCGTAGTGTTCCACGCGCGCCTCTATATGATGTAAGGGGGGAGTTTAACACCTCACTCCCCCCCTAACGCGAGGTGGCCCGCACAGGCGGGCCGGCACTAGCCGGGGATCGCGGAAGTCACTTTTGTTCTCGTGATCTCCGGTGCAAGTGTGAGGCGGAACACCGGGGTGGTTTTAGTCAGTAAGAGTCTGACAGACCCCTCCGTCCTCCCCAGAGCGGAGGACATTCATGAGGATTTCCCCCCGTTATCAAAAAAAAAAAAAGGGGTTGTGTGACCATCTTTATATATAAAGACTCCGTTAAGGTGTTGGTCCCGGCTGTCATTCGTGGATCTTTGACGGTCGCTACGGCTCGTCAGAAACCTGAAAGTCTGGGTTGTGGAGGTCAGATAGGCAGTCGCTCCATGTAAAATACTGGTCTTCAGGTGCCTCCGGTTAGACTGGAAGTCGAGGCCAACATAGTTGGGCAAAGGGGTATCGTAACAATTGCATCTAATGGCACCTATATCCAAAAATATGATGAAGACTGACTGTTGGCAGCACTATTATTTAATTGCCAATTATTTCTAAGAGAGCCAAAATTTAAAGCTTTATTATAATAACGTAGTGATGATTGACAACAATATTTTTTGGCTCAGTTAATAGGAACTAGGAAGGTATACACTTTATTTGTAATGAAACATAACATCACGCCTTATATCCAGGAATGTTTGAGCAGAGGTTTTCCTTTAGAAACACCCACATTTCGCCAGTTATGTTAAAGTTCTATAGAGGTATGAGGAACAGGGTGTAAAGTTCACTCATACTCTATAGAAAAGGGAGGATCCTCCTACCAGACGGGTGTTGTGTCTGGTGGGCAACTGCCCTTTTCTATAGAGTATGAGTGAACTTTACACCCTGTTCCTCATACCTCTATACTGGTGACCCCGACATGATGTTGGCCAGGATAAATTGCGCTTCCATTTGAGCGAACCATAATCCCGGCTTCTCTGGGTAGAACGGCGGTATCCGCACGCCCACACGAAAACTTTCCACTGCCATCTTCCCGACATCTTGGCTTTCGCGCGCATTGTCCTCGGCCATCCTCGTGCTCTTGATAGGGGTCACCAATGTAACGGGCAGATCTTTGAGAACGATCGCCGTATGATCATAGCTTTACTGTCACTGTGCTTTCCTTCTGTTCTTTGCTATCCATACATTTCTATCACTCCTTCTTCTAAGTGTAACTCTCGTGTGTTGTGAACTGTAACCTGTGTCTGTGCAATAAACTTTTATTTATATCTTCATCTATACCTACTTCAGACTTATTTCTTCATACCGCCTATTCACCCTTCACACACACCTGCCATACCTACAGTTCTATGTAATGGGGGCGAGCCTTTTGCCATCAACCTACTGAGAAAGTCCAGTTAGAAAAACTCAATAACACTTTGTCCGACCAATCGTACCATGACCTATGCTCAGTGGTATCGCTTGCGATCACCAGACTAACGAGGCCAGTCATGTATTTCTAATGACTATGTCCAATTTTAGTTTTGTTTCATGGTTTACGGAACCCTAAATGGCCAGTCATCTTTTAATTCAAAACCTAATTTATCGGTACATTAACTTCATTACTAAATCTAGCATTATTTTCCTATTTAACATAATCTTGTTGTGTTTTAATAACATGCATAAACTTAATAATATCGTCTTTGATACCGTTACGCTCAATTAAATTGATTTAAACATAGGATTCTGATCATAAATTAAGTTTTACTAATTTATTACTCTTTTAAAAGGTATTCTTTGTATTTAAATTGTTTTATTAACATGTTGCGTTAGTAGAATTATCTGCTGATTCCAATTTAATCACAAAATATAATTAGCGCTAATCTTCTAACCAGCGGGCTAACTGCGTAACACAAACAGTAGGAATGGCAGTCATTTTGACAGTTCAACGATAGTCATTGCGTTATTTACGTTGTTGAGCAGACAAATCTTTCGAACATACGAAGAAATGGATTAGCAAAAATCTTCAAAATTATTCAGATTCTGATTAATATTATGGTTCTGATTATATTTGTATAGAACTAGCCTATCCAAATACCATCAGATAAAATAGTCCTATATAGAATATGATATTAGGTATGCCTTTCTGCACCAGTTAGCAAATATGGAGAGGGCTTATCGTTCAAATAATTTAATTTTACGCATGAAAATCCGTTGGTCCGTAGCCTTATAAGTAACGCAGCATAATAATTGCGTAATACAGTTTCAATCACAATCCGAGAATTATGAAGGATATTTCTAATCAATTGCATCATGGGTTTAATATATTCGTCTGCTCAGCAACGTAAATAATGGGTTTGTTAGACGATTTCCATGATTGAACACGCCCGAATCGGGCGAATACTCACTTTTCAATAATACTAGCTGATGCCCGCGGCTTCGCCCGCGTGGATGTCGGTTATCGCGACCAAAAGTAATCATGAAATTTTAATCCCGTTCCCGCAGCCCATGGGAACCTATTCCACGGATAAAAAGTAGCCTATGTCTTATTCTGCCCATTTTTTTAAGTATTAAAATGGATATAGTATGGTATCCTTAAGAGATAGACATATGCCATCGCGGACTTTTATGTAGACCTATACCTATAAGATACACAATTCCACCATACATCATTTTGTTATATCTAAAAGGGCAGTAGCGATTTCGTTGAAAGCTCCCAGATGGCTTATTTTTTTCCGACACCACCAACAAATATTATTATATTTTAGCCAATGTATACAAAAACTTGACAAATTATATACTTAAACCTTCCTCGAGAACCACCCTATCCATTGGTGAAAACAGCATGGAAATTGGTGCAGTAGTTTTTGAGTTTATCGCGAACAGACAGACAGACGCGGCGGGGGACTTTGTTACCCACAACGAAACGAAGACGGTATTTATGCGTTTGGGGTGAGAGGATGTTTGTTTGTGCAAATCCATGTTTTTATAATATGTAGTGATGATAATGTTTTCTTTAACGTGCCAATTACCTAATAAATGTTTCTGTAATGGTCGATTCGCCCACAATTCAATTTACTTCGTGCGAGTTGCCTATTAAAAATATTACGTTTTTTAAATGTAACGTTCCGCCCGATTCAGGCGAGTTATATCGTGCGAATTCACTAATAAGCTTACTAACGCAATGAACGTTGCTGAACTGTCAAAATGAAATGAAATGCGATCAATTGTCATTTTATGTTGGCAATTACCCCGCAGGTGAATACTTCATAATTTGTAAAATTTGTATTATATTATAATTTATAAGTAACCAAAGTCTAAAAAATAAACTAAATCTCATTTCATCCGGCTCCCAACACTAAACTTTAAAACCTAAGGCCACAAAATAGGCAGTAAACTCAAAAACACTATAACAATTCAACATTTTTTATTGTAAGTCATTTCATTTTGCTCTTTTTACTGGTTTCCAAGACAGGGTCGTGGCCAGTTGATCAGATTAGGACCTGTAACCGGTTTCTCGAAAACATCCCGAAGAAAAAATAACGAAAAAAACAACACTAATAACAACAAATAACGAGGTACGGCTAGTGATGGACGGGTGTCGATATGCACGTGAGAAAAGTTATCGATAAAACTGAGTTTGTCGAGAGATTATGCTGGCATGATTGATGGTAATGTGCCGTTATCTTGCGATGAGAGACAAGATATAGTACGTCAAGTAGTTGAGACATCTTTATGTTTCTATGTTACAATGGATGTTAACAAGTTTTAAATTGAAGTGTGGTCCTCTGAAGTGCGTGTATTAATCTTAGTAGACAAGTTGAAAGACATACATACATCGGCGCTGTCATTAAATTGTTAGTTAAACCGTTATGATATTACGGAGAAGTACAAAGCGCAGGTTTTGCTCGTAATTCATTGGAACGTGAAGTTACTGTCCGTATGTAACACCTTACGTTATTGACTATAAATTTGTTTATTCACATTTAATGTCCCGCTAGCTACATAAATCAGACTATTTTATGTCCATCATTTGGTGACTATACCAAATCAATCGATCATTATCGACAAAATCCCATCCCTACAGAGGTGGGGCAAGATGAAATTATACGAAAATATTGTAACGATAGTGACAGATGATTATAAGCTGGCGATAAAACATACATAATTCCGAGTTAATGGCCGCGGGCGAGATACAGCATTAAGTCCACGTAATACCGGCCTTATAGTTGGTACGAAATCAATTTCACATCACTAGTCGAAACGATTTATGGATAAGATCGATTATCGGGTACATGGAAGAGTTTTGGGTGTATTAAGGGATTATTTATTGTGTATGATGGTGGAGGAAAAAGTGTTTAATGAAGATAATTTAAAAAAGAGAATTTGAGATAATCTTAAAGCCTTTGGTAATACTTTCAACTGAGTTTAAATTGTATGCCATTTTCTGGCAATGGATATATCACCTAGAATCTACTGTTGGAGGTGACTTCAGTATGATGACAAGTTTGACAGATCGGCTACTCCACTGCTGGATAAAGGCTTAGTTCTCCTAATCATCATCATCATCCTTTCAGCCGAAAGACGTCCACTCCTGAACATAGGCCTCCCCCAATTGGGGTTTGCCATAATCACCACGCTTGGCAGGCGGGTTGGCGATCGCAGTATGGTGGTAAAATGCATAGAGAACGCTGCTGCCCATTCTCTGGTAAGTCCCTTAGTCGCCTTCTACGACACCCACGGGAACAAATGGGATGGTGCTATTCTTTTTACGCCCAGCAACAAACGGTACGTTTACCTAATACAGTTTAAGACTCAGCATCAATCACAACGTTTCCTAATGCTGTATTAGCAATTTCATTACTATGTTTATTTTCTTTACCGTTAGTGTATTTAAGTTAGGTGACATGATTTTGATTTAGCTATATTTTTTCCACTAAATTCATAACATATTATAAAAACGTGGATTCGTCCACAACTAAATTACTTTCATGCAAATCGCTTTTAGAAAATAATACTTATGTTGTTAAAGTGTTGATTCGCCCGTTTCGGGTGAGGTACGTGCCCATCGACCAATAAGCTACCGAGACTATTCATTTTATGCTAAGTTTTAGGCGTTGGGCTGGCGCTAAAAATAGACACAAAATCAAGTTTTGCCTAAAACTAAAAGTGTTTTGACTACTAACGTTAACAAAAAACTTCTTGTTTCAATTCTCAGTTCTCATCGTAAATCATGGTCAACGAAGATTTAATAATATTAATGACTAGCTGTGCCCGCGACTTCGTCCGCGTGGAATAGTGACTTTTTGGGCAGCATATTTTGAATTACATAATAATATACCGTCGTTTGGGTAGCAAAAAATTTACTTTACAGTAATGCTTCTCTGTATACGATATTTGACGTATGGTTATCGGGGATGAATGATTAACAAATGTTCGCCGTGATTCTTTAAATTGACATAACTTTTTTATTTATGAACCGATTGACATGAAATAAACACTAAATGTTAAGTGAAGCTTACTACAATATATTAGTAAAAACCGCATCTAAATCGAATGAGCCGTTTCTGATATTAGCGTGCACAAACACACAGACAAACAGACAAACCGACAAACAGACAAAAAAAAAATTAATTACAATCTCGGGTTCAGCATCGATATAATAACAACCCCTGCTACTTTTTTTTATATATTTCGATTGTACAGACACCACTTTTCTACAATTTTATTATATGTATAGATATTCTGATTTATTGAGCTAGAACTGTAGGAGATAAAAGATATAATTAAATCTGTTACCATTACCAGTAAGACACTAAGCTGGTTAAGAGGCGTGATCGATTTGATATGGTTGTGAGATTTGCCTTATATTGTTACTTTTTTTTATTCGATACGTTTCCGACATAACAAGATATGTCGGGCGAAATCGGGCGACGTTGAGCTATATCGCACGACATGTTTTCAAGAAAATACGACCATTTTCAGGTGTAATTTTTTTAAATTAGTAACTTAAGGTTCTAGAACATTGTTTCGAGTGAGAGAAGCATTGTGTTCCTGTCTGTCAGTCTATACAAGTTGTAACAGAATGGACGCAAGACCTGAAAGTAGTTTGTCCCTAATTGACTACTGAATCGATTTCAGTAACTTTTGATATAAGTTTCTTTTTATAAATTATGTATTTTGCCATACCTACCTATGATTGAGCCAAAGAAAATTCAATCTTATTTTAGAAGAAATAAGAGTCAATTGAAACGTATGAAGTAATGCTTGGGTCGACACGTTTTTCTTAATAATATTGTTAGTTTAAACAAAAAAATTGTTTATAAAAAGCTAACTGATATTATTAAGAAAAATGTGTCGACCCAAGCATTACTTTAGGCATTTAAAATTGAGTCTTATTTGTTCACGCATAAGATTGAATTTTCTTTAGCTCAATCAGTGGTATGTATGGCAACATTCATAATTAAAAAAAAAAAATACATATTAAAACTTACTGAAATCGATTTTGTAGTCAATTAGGAACCAACTACTTTCAGGTCTTGCGTCTATTCTGTTACACCTTGTATACTAATATTAAAAAGAGGTAAAATGTATTTGTACGTTTGTAGGTACGGGGTAATTTCTAGCACTACAAGGCGGATTTGATTTAAAAAAAAAACCATTTGATAGCCCAATTCTTGAGGAAGATTATAGGCTATTTAACATCACACTACGTCACTTAGAATCCGAGCAAAACGAAATAAAGTCGGAAAGAACGATCGCTGTTATAGCACAGCACGGGCGAGTGATGGGATACGACGCCACGGCAGGGACCTGCCAGGAGTGCGGGTTGTTCGAATGAGATACCGTGGCCCCTGGCATACAGGCAACTGAAGGAACACGGGTGGGTTTAGTCAGTAAAAGTCTGACAGGAAGAGCGGGAGAAGTTATTTGATGATATCCCCACCTTCCAAAAACAAAAAAAAATGAGGGACGAAATTTCAGAGTCGTGGCCGTGTGATGATAAACAGCATAAAATTAAAATTGAACTCGAAATTATCAATTTGTGGACATTTCTGTCGAAAGACCAATGGGTTTTGGAGCAGAGGTGAGAAGTGAAGATAGTGAAGATCATTACAGGTTTTGTTGGGGAGAATCATGCTTGGCTGAAGGCGTTAACGAATTGGTAAATTGCATTTCTATTCAATATAATATATTGAATAGAAATGCAATTTACCAATTCTTACCAATTATTTTGATTGTTGAAAGAGTTGTTTTGTGAAAAATTGTTTTGTGAAATTCCTATTAAAAGGGCCATCCATAAATTACGTCACACAATTTTTTGGCACCCCCCCCCCCCCGTCCTTGTGACAGGTGGTTACACTTGTGAAACCCCCTCCCTGTGTGACATCACATATTTTTCAATTTTATATTTATTAAGTAATTAAATTTAAACAGCAGTTTTTCATTTTTTATTTTATTTAAATATCAAAAGCAAACATGAATTCAAATATTTTAGATAGATGAAGAAGCCGATATATAGATCGAGTAAGTAATATTTTAAAGTTTTTGGTTTACACATGAAGTTTTAGATTTTAACATGTGACGTCACAAAGCTATCGACATCCCCTGTCCCTTGTCACACAATGTCACATGTAATAGGGGGCGACCCTATTGCCATCAACCGCGCACACAATTCCAAACTCCAACCACAATCCCAATAACACTTTGCCCGACCTGGGCATCGAACCCAGGACCTAGTGTTCAGCAGTAGCGCCTGCGACCACTAGAACAACGAAGCAGTCTGCATACACATACAAGGTGTAACAGAATAGACGCAAGACCTGGAAGTAGTTTGTTCCTAATTGACTACTGAATCGATTTCAGGAAAATTTTGATATAAGTATTTTTTTTTAAATTATGTATTTTGCCATACCACTGATTGAGCCAAAGAAAATTCAATATTATTTCAGAAGAAATAAGACTCAATTTTTAATGCATAAAGTAATACTTGGGTCGACACGTTTTTCTTAATAATATCAGTTATAGCTTTCAAAAAAAATAGTTTTGGTCATCGTATTATGCTTTTAACTCAATACTCTAATTGGGGTGTATGAGGTCTTGCGTTAATTATGTTACTCGTTGCATACATAGTACTGTAGTGTCTGCTTAAGGTACTGCATTTCTATTTACTGAAAACATTTTGACAGTTGAACCATATGACCTGTCAATCCTGGCTAATGAGATAACAATTAATTAATTTTCTATTGTGTGGGCACGCATGCGTGTCCTCCCGGACGTTACAGGTAAATAAATTAGTGTTACTAAAGAGATTTGCTATTGAAGAGGCCAGAAACTAAGCTATGTAGAAAAATATGATAATAAATAGTTGTACTCACCAAATACAGGACTTAGGTCCGACTTTACCGATAGTTTACCGGGGTAAGGCTCGCCGGACTTCTCCTGAAACAATTACAATAACACTTTTAAACTCCATTTAACTATAGTTAAAGATCACATCCTAACTTAATATAATACATGCGAAAGTAAGTCACTGAACCGATCATCCTGAAATTTTGCATACTAGCTTTTGCCCCCGGCTCGTGTGCATGACGGTTATCACGTAAAAAAGTAGCCTATGTGCTTCTCCATATCCCAGGCTACATCTCTGCCAAATTTCATGACGATCGGTTCAGCGGTTTAGGCGTCAAAGCGTAACAGAGATATTAGTATATGTTGTCAGGTGTACAGAAACGTACATAGGGTACCTTTCATTCCGAAAAAAAATACTATTTCCAAGGAAAACAACAATAACGTTCTTATGATAATAGATGGCGCCAAGTCTCTTTCGAATCATGATTGAATTATATTATAACAAGTAGAGTACAACCCGAATCGATTGTGAAATTCTAAATTAACGTGACCGAAGCCGCGGGCAAAAGCTAGTGTTTGTATACAGTGATGGAACAGGGACACAGAATTATAAAATGGGGTTCCATAGGATAGGGAATGGGTCCTCGAAGTTGTGAAGGACTATGTCTACCTAGGGCAAGTCAGAGTCACCTAGCTCGGTAGACACAACTTTGATAGAGAAGCCGACAGGAGGCTCCGGTTGGGTTGGGCAGCGTTTGGTAAAATTACGTCAAGTCTTTTCGTCGCCTTTCCCGAAGACTAAGGTCTTCAACCAGTGCGTCCTGCCCATTATGAAATACGGTCCCGAAACATGGACACTGACAGTCAGGCTGGTCCGCAAATTTAAGGTCGCTCAGCACGCTACGAAGCGGGCTTTGGTCGGAGTTTCTTTGAAGGATACAATCAGGAATCAAATTATTCGTAAAATAATCGGAGTTACCGATGTCTACGAGTACCTCTGTAAATATCAATTAAGATAGCGTTAAACGACAGTTAAAAAACAGGCTCAACTTAAAATAAAAGAACCTGAAAAGATGAGTTTCACAAGTAGTAGTCGCTCCATGTGAAATACTGGTACCATAGATATAGATAGACCTATGGTGAATGGTCTATCTATATCTGTGACTGGAATCCCAACATATTACGGAGAAGGCTAGGCAGATGACAATGATGCCTATACATTCCTACTGAAAAAATGTGTTTAAAAACAAAACAAAACCAGTAAAAATAATATATCCAACAAAAAAAAATATAAAGCTATAATCAAAATATCTAAGAAGATCCAATCATGTGATCGAATCCCACGTTTTCCTAATAAAACCGGAGGTATTTCCGCTTGCATTCGTTGGAATGCTATGATATCCTCTCCGTCGTTTAGGAGCCAGTAGACCGTTTAAATCAGTACACCTTGGATTATTGGTGGGGTATTCTGGTGGTGTGCGAGATACTCTTAAGTCGAGCGATAGATATTAGTGATTTTGTTCTTAAGCTTGGCTTCCAGGGTCTGCGACAGAATGTACGAGTATGACTCTAGATTCTGCTATGAAAGATTCGTGATTCGATAATCTGATCTATTAGACGATATTTTTTTTACCATCTTTATTTTTGTAACGCCTTGTTGTTGTACGTAGCACTGTGATTGTTGGCTCTGTTGATTATTTGTTTAATTGCCAACTGATTATACAAATCATGTCCTTTGTGAAAGTCAATAGTATGTAAAACATGATGAAATATGTAGATCTACAGAGTAGATCAACTAATACAGCTTTAATTCCCAAGTCTTCGTTACTTTCAACAAATCACTCGATACCCAAATTATCGCCCGGTCATCAGAATAGTGTCCATTAAATAAGTTCCTGTGTTATCGGAGGGTCGTAATTGGATAAGTCGGAATCAGTTTACCCCACTCGTACGTGTTTACCCCGAATCAAGGGTAATAGATTTCCCCAATTTCCCGGTAATTTTTACGTCAGATTACACATGTTTGTGTTGAACTATTTGTCTATTTGACGTAAGAGAATGATTGTTTAATGTTGAAGGGCTTTTGGGGTGAAGATATTGATTTCATTCGTTCTTGGTCAATAGGGATGTGTGATGTGAATGGATTGAATGGGCTATTATGCTTAATTTAAAAGGGCTCTTAGAATATTTCTTATTAATCCTTTGCGTGTCAGTGTAACTAAGATTATTAGATAAGGTCGAGATTTTAACAAGAAGATGTAACTTAAAACAAGCTCAGGTTTTGTATAGAAGTAGATTGGGATAGAATGAATGAGAACCCACAGGTCTAGCCGGCACTATAAATCCACGTCAACTCAATGACATTGACTCACGTTGAGCTCAATGCCCAAATCCTTTAAAAAAGTTTTCAACAGCCCCAGAAACAAAATTCCCAATATGATTTCCACGTACAAACTAATATATTTAGGCAATAAATGGGCTCTGGTTGCCTCGTTGTCCGCCATTATTGTCACTAACAAGGAATGCCTGTGTTCAAATATTTTGGCGAATATTTTGCGTGAAGCTTTTGTTCGGGCATTTTAATAAAACTATTTTGATATTTTTGTGTCATACGGGAATAATGGTTCAGTCTGGAATGGTAATGATGTTACAGCAGTAGACAGATGGATAAGTTTATCCTTACTAATATTATTTATGCGAAAGTAAGTTTTTTGTTTTTTAATAATACCGTTCACTCTTTATTGAGATGTATGTAGTAGTTAAGAAATCATAAATACAATATATGTACTATCTAACGCTAAAAACATATTATATAAAAAAAAACTTGTTTGTTGAGCTTTCATGCTAAAACGGCTGAATGGATTTGGATGAAATTCGACACACAAATAGACCATGACCTGAGTAAGAAAATAGGCTAATTATCATCCTGAAGCGCAGAAGAAGTAACAGCTAGTACGGTATAATTTTGAAGTAGGTCACATTTCAGAAAGAGATGTAATCTTTCGTTATCAGGATTCAGGAAGGAATTGATTGCAATTAAATCTTCTCACCACGATTTGAGCTTTCTCTTGATTGCCGAGCAATCTTATTATGCGATAGAGAAGGTGTCCCATCCTGTTGAAAAAAATCCCCTAAACCTGGGTGACCGATTAGTTAATAGGCAGAAGGACAATTCTTTCCTCCCCTTCTCTATACAGAAGAGGACCATTAACCTACAATAGAATAACTACTGGCTGATCAGTATTGGACACTTCTTCACCAGTAGCAAAATTAAATTTTTCTCAATATAAGGACACACTATAAAGTTCAGCTGACCCAGTAAACAAAATTAATAAGTGACGAACATATTATAAACGGTGCTAAAGAAATGGGGGTCAGTAAGTGTGAAGATAACTCTGACAACCGATGAATCTTACGATTGCTGTTATATACAATCGAGAAAGTTAGTAATTGAGTAATTTTCACCCTTATGCCCTTAGTGATAAGGTTGTAAAACGGTCAACTGCGTACATTGCCGACTATATCCACGGACATCGGACGTTTGGTATGATAGTTAAGGTTGTCACTTATCAAGTTAACTTATGGAATAAGAAAATTGTTATTAAAAAAATATATTGGACAATGCTGAAAAGAGAAATGATTTACAGGGCTGAACGTAATCAATTTTGTCTATTAGATAGTATTTAAAATTAAAAAATTGCAGCTGTCCGGTTTGCTTGTAATAAATTCAAAATGATATTAATTTGTTCAAAACGGCGAAGGAAAGTATCTTGAGGAAACCGGCATATTCTAGAAGCAAAAATTCGAATAAATATGAAATCTACCAACCCGCACTGACCCGCGTGGTAAATTACAGCCCACCTTCTCTTTAAGAGAAGAGGCCTGTGTCCCAGCAGTGGGATTATTGTGGGCTGATAATGATTAATGTAATTACAGTGTATTAATTCGTGAAATTAATAGGGTTCCAATTAAGTCAATAATAACTTGCCACACGCTAAATAACTTTATAAAAAATCAGCAAAAATAAATATCACCTCATAATTTTTAAACCCTTACCACCTAATATACCCCAATTACATCTTGTTATAAATATAAACAAGATAACTTCAATGCGTGTTTGACAACCTTACACTTTAAACGTCCAATGGACCGTCTCGCCCGAGGCGACCAATTACGACTGACCCTACAAAGAATTTCCCTTATATCAATTACTTAGGCGTGCCAGCCCTGACTTCAGTTCGTAAGTTGGACGCTCGAAGTTTTTATAAAGCTCAAAGTGTTGATTAAATTCTTGTTACAAACCAGTTTTTGGGACATGTCAAATAAGTGTCAAAACAAGTTTAATTATTGATATGAAATTGTTGGTGTGTGGTTTGTTTAGGTTCCTTTACACGTATTTAGTTGATAACTTGTCACATTAGGAGCCATCCATAAATTAGTCACACGTTAAGGAGGGGGAGGGGGTCAATGAAATGTGACCATTGTGTGACAAGGGACAGGGGCGGTCGAAAGATTTGTGACGTCACATGATAATATCACCATTATCTAAAATATTTGACTTTATGTTAATTTTATTAAAAAATATTTTTCATTAAAAAAAAAAAAAAAACGGCTGTTTTAATTTAATTATATACTTATGTAGTTCTAAATATAAATTTTTAAGTTATGTGACGTCATACAAGGGGGAGGCGGATTCACAAGTGAGACCACCTGTGACAAGGACGGGGGGGGTCGAAAATCCATATGATTTGTGTGACGTAATTTATGGATGGCCCCTAAACTTTTTGACTTGTAAAGTTGAAGTAATTATAGTACGTAAAACCACGTACGTTCGACGTAAAAATATCGCAGCGGGTTCTTTTTGCGCTTTGGATTTACAACGCACTGCTTAGCCGAGAGTAGCAAATCGAACAGTGTGTTCTTTCGACGCTCTGGGATACACTCTGTTCGATTCTCAATGCTCGGTTCATCACCGAGAGTTAAAAATCCAGTGGGCGGTAACATCTTCGCCGCGATATTTTTACGTCAGTTGGACGTGGTCTAAACTTTAGTTGCAGTATTCGTGCTTTAGACTCTAAAGCACGAATACCGCAACTATAGTCAATTATTAAAATATGTATCATTTCAATCAAGTACTTAATATTGTTTTTGCATGCTGTGTCTATCACTCGATATCGTGCTTGTATGTTGACTCGTGTAAATTTTTTGAACAGTGTAAAAATTATTGTAGATAGATCAATAAAAATCAATTATAAAGTTAACTAAAGCTTAAACTTTGGCCAAAGAATTAGCATTGCCATTCAACGTGGCAATGCTGCCAGTCTTCTGGGCACGTTTCCTGATGACAGCGATGCGGAGGAATACTTCGACGCCTAAGTGTCCTTTTGTTTTTGTATTTATTTTGTATATCGTAGTTTTAATTATTAAGTTTTTTAGAATACATACTAAGTAGTATGAAATAGTTACAATACTTAAATATTTATTTATAACTATAGCTATTTATGATTGCTTATTGAAACCTCCAAGTGCCAGTGTTACTCGCAGTTAAACCATAATTAAGGAACGATAAAGTCTTAAAACAAAAAACAATTGACGTTATTAAATATAAAATTGTAATGGAAACTAAACTCGTTTCCAATAGAACTTCTTAGAATACCTGTTTAGAGTTCTGCTCACGCACCAAGAAAACCCATCACCACGGACGTTATACACTATATTTTACGACACTTAATCCCACCATTACTGGCAACACCAACTTCGTTAGAAAATATGCCATTTGCAGCGAAAAACTAAAGAATAATTCCGTTCCATTGAAACTATTCCACAATATCAATAAATATTACTTGCATTACTTTGTAAGAAAAGAAAAAAAAAACATGTAACGATTCAGGTTCGTTTGACATTCGTCTCAGGAGCGACATCTAGATCCAATGATAAAAGCAATTAAGGGCCTTTAAAGGCACGTAATTGATGGTCGCAGTATTATACAGCCAGCCGCAAGGGGTAGGTTCGATGACTCGAAAAAAAAAAACTTCAAGACACAACTACCCTTTATTAATTACGTTTGACATACTACTGGACGTATGTTACATTAATTTTTAAGTACCTTATTGATTAATTAATAAGGCGAACTCCCATTTTGGTTATACAGAATTAATTTTCACAAATATGTCAACGTCAAATCGGTTTTCGGAATGCTGTAGTTGCTTGCCGATAGATGGGGCGCAAAAACGGTGCAAGCGCATTTGTAGCTTGTTAACATCAAGTCGGTGTTCGTTTTGAAAAAGTTGTCGCTACTTATGTCAAAATTTTAATGAGTTTTATAATGCTAATGAAACTGTCCGATAATTAAAAAAAAGAGTTTAAAGAAAAAGTTTGTATCATGCGACGCCACCTTAACTGTCAACATGTTCCTTTTTTAGGGTTCCGTACCCAAAGTTCTTTTTTGTTGGTATTACATCTCGCAGATCAACCTCCGTACGCAAATGGTACCAACGGGATCCTAGTACTAAACCTCCGCAGTCCGTTCGAACGTTTTTCTTTTTTTTTTGAGCGTGGGAAATCATCAAATAACTTCTCCCGCTCTGGGTGGAGCAGGAGGGCGTGTCAGACTTTTACTGACTAAAACCCACCCGTGTTCCTTCAGTTGCCAGTGTGCCAGGGGCCATGGTATCTCTTTCGAACAACCCGCACCCCTGGCAGGCATCGGCCCTTGCGGACCCCACCAGTTGATGCTGACATCAACTGATGGACATGGTTATACAAAAACAAAGTCAGCTGTTCCATACATTTTGACCGCGTAGGTATTGCAGTTTTCTATGAAACAGCAGATTTAACTGAACTGAATTTTAACCCTCTACCTATTACCTACCTCATAAACCGTAATAGGTAGACAATTGAAATGTTCAGTGTATTTCTATGGCCGTTACAAAAAAAAACATTATGGCTTAAAAGGGCACCTAAATCAATTTTAAACACAAGAAGCATGTCTTTTTTTATGTTGTGTTTAAGATTGTACGGTAGTACAGAACCCTTTGTGTGCGAGTCCAACACGCACTAGTTCGTTTTTTTTTTTACTTTTTCAGACACATGTCGTGCCTGTTTGTTAGATAATATGCAATTAAGGGTTTTTAAGAGTCACTTTTAATTACAACTATCAAATGACATTTGTTTATATAGCAAAAAATAAGCACCTTTACTACACAATACACATGTACCTCGACATTGAATGAAGGTCAGAGTTTCGATTTTGTCGTCAATTAATAAGGGGAATTTATTCATAGTATGTAATATTCTATGGGGTGTTGTGGGTCCACAATGTTTTATGGGCAACCTTTGTGGCCAGTGAGTATGTCCGTAAAGGGTAAAGTGTCTAGCTTTCTTGTAGAACTAATGAGAACTTGCAACCGATTTCTAAAAGAGCAGTTACTGTTGACTGACTTACATGTATTTTAAAGACGAAAGGTGAATCTTGTCATCATTTTTTCCATACAAACTTCGGGAGTGTATTACTCCACTGAGTCCCACTGTTCCACACTGTACATCAAAAATTAAACATGGTATGGTTTTGTCTCATTATTAATATTGTCTGTACGGTAACAGAATACTAAAATAAAAAGGCATTAAAAAGTTAAGAGCCAACAAAGATTAGTTTTTCTTGCAAATTTAACCTAACTTTGGGCGTGTTTAAGTAATAAAAGAAGCCAAGTTAGTACCCACAAAGCTCAAATATTGAAAAGTTCAATAAACTATATTGGTCATTGATTTATGCAGTGTTTTTTTTACAAAACCCGATCTTCCGAAGGACTTTTCTATTTTTTTTACGCGTCTGTTTTACTATAAATGATCCTGTAACTCACTCAATAACGTCGTGCGTGTAGACTAGCGTCTAACTGCTCATCACTGATACTTCCTCTGTCGGACACGATGCCTGGTGAGACAGAGTGCTATTTAGCCAGGCCCACCAGTGAGTTCGAGCCCGCGACTAGATTCCCCTAAGACCCCGTTCACATGCACAATGGTCCACTTGAAGGACTAAGTGCGGAAACCAAACCCATAACATAGACCCCGTTCGCACAGAAACGCAGCGGGATCTTTTCGCGCTCTGGATCTGCAACTCTCAGTGCAATCATCATCTGCTTAACCTTTTTGTACTGCCAGGGGTGCGGGTTGTTCGAAAGAGATACCGCGGCCCCTGGCACACAGGCAACTGAGGGAACACGGGTGGGTTTTACTCAGTAATAGTCTGACACGCCCTCCTGCTCCACCCAGAGCGAGAGAAGTTATTTGATGATTTCTCACCCAAAAAAAAAAACTTTTTTCCAACTTTGTTGGGGTCGGCTTTCAGTCTCACCGGATGCAGCTGAATACCACTATTTTACATGGAGCGACTACCTATCTGATCTCCACAACGCAGTTACTGGGTAATACGATACCCCTTGGTAAGACTGGTTGTCAGATTTTTTAACGACTGTCAAAGATCCACAACAAGACAGATCTATGCTGTTGCTTTCGAACAAAAAAATAATTTTGCAACTCCGTCTATACAGGAAAAGTTTTTATTCAGTGCGCAAACTGTAACCATGAATTCAGCATACCATTCTAGACCCCTTTGTCTTCTTTCTTTAATTCAATATGACCACTTAACGATTCCTTACTTCGAAACCACGTTAATTTTTTAGATCACACACGACATCAGGTAATAAATATCGACAAATTGTCTTGGAACATACAAAATATGACATTTCGATTCCTTACCGTTACATTGGTTTTTACTAAACACGATATTGACCAATTTGAACGTCTTAAGATTCCGCAGGGAATCATTATAACCTTACGAAATTGGGGCCCAGTGCTCGATTTTTACTGCATGTGAATGTGGTCTAAGAATGTAGTATAGTCAAGAAGAGTTTAGTGCCATTTGAGAATACAACAGTTGGTTGTGAATCATCTTAAAGAAATATCTACACCCTAATTGCTTAACACACTATTCATCAGAATCTGAATAATTTTGAAGGTAATAAATAGCAAATCCATTGTTTCATATGTTCGATAACATTGTGTACTTAGCAACTTAAACAACGCCATGCATGTTGAGGAAATGTCAAAATGAAAGAGATTCGTACTGATAATGTATTACGCAATTACTCTGATCAGCTGAGTCCGATTTGAATCCGTATAAACCAGGACTTATGTAAGTAAATCAGGGCCTCAAGTCTGTTATTTTTATAAATTCGTCATTCCAACACGATCTCATTGTCATTTTGCTAAAAGTTCGTAATCTGCTAAGTTCATAATGGTCGATCATTGGTCGGTCAATGGTGTCGTAATAGAATTGTGTTATAATACTTATAATGGCATTGTCGTATTGCCATTAGTATAAAACCCGTTAGTAGAAATGATTTTCGAAAAACTACTACTAAATTTGAACATTTATTCATGCCAGATTTCATTTATATATATTTTTACATATTATTTATTACTGTTATCATTATGTACGAAATTACCAATAAATGCCATTTCTTTCAATGGAATGTCAGTGGCTGACCATTGGAAAGTCATAATGACGTCATTATATTAGTAGATTACCAAAGTTGTCAAAATCTACAATTATGAAATCCATGATAGACCATTCTCAATTCTGACACTATTGTAATAGCAGACTTGAGGCCCAGGTTGTCGACCTTCCTAATCACGAGACTGGATCTTGCTCGTTAGGCACCCAATTAATTGAACAGATCTGGTACCACATCAGGATCTCAGGACCTTTAAGACACCAGCATATCTATTCACAAGCATTCGACAGGCTATCGTATCGAAAATGTCACATCTCTATAACCTGATTTGCCTTGCTCCCAACAGCAAACAGCTGTCGGGAGAATAGCGGTCGGCTATGGATTGAAACTGACAAACTTTCGAGTTTTGGATTTGTGAACAGCGTTTATAGGACTCTTTCGATAACATTGATTGATGTTCGATTCGATACGGATACGTAACGTACGGTTGTGAATTGCTATGCTGACCTGAACAGAATAAGACTGAACTGCAATGCTGTGTAGGATTCCGCGAAACTACAAGCTATAAAAAAAAGCAAAACGTGTGAATGAGCATAAGGAATGTGACATTGGTTGCCACAACACACGGTTGGTCCGTGGATGGGTGACCAAATTTACATACTAAGGACCCGTGCTTCGGAAAGCACGTTAAATCGTTGCTCCCGGCTGTCATTCGTGAATCTTTCTTTCAGTCGTTACGGGTCGTCAAAAGCCCGAAAGTCGGACAACCAGTCTTACCAAGGGGTATCGTATTACCCAGTTACTGGGTTTTAGAGGTCCGATAGGCATTCGCTCCATGTAAAATACTGGAAGTCGACTCCAACATAGTTGACAAAGGGTTGGGCAAATGATGAAAAAAGGCAGAAACAAAAGCCAAGGAGTCAAAATAAAAACGATCAATCATAAACATAATAAATCATCGACATTTTGTCAGCAACACGTAATTCAAATCTCCATCATCAACAAGTTTTTGTCATTAGTGAATCACAAAATATTCAACTCTGCTACTGTTAGTGAATTGCAACGACGAAAATAGATACCAAATACCGATACCAGGTTCTAGAATATCGATTTTCACATGAATTTAAAAACGATTACGATCTCTAGATCATAATCAAACATGTCATGTAGCTATCAGATTGAAAATAAAATCATTTGCTTGTAATTCATGTTTAATCTTTGAGCGAAATCGGTAATATCTGCTACCTGGGGTAAGGTGGATATTTATTAATATTTTCTTGAGTTATATTATATTACTGGAATAATCTTTAAATCTCAATATCTTAATCCCTGACCGGCAGTGATCGATGCTATAACAAATAGGGAGTTATCTAGTTTTATACCTCAACACAAATCCATTGGCACTGATAACATAGCTTATCATAACATGTAGGCGTCATAATCTAGTGCATCGTGAAAAGTCAATACAGGTTATGTAAGATTATTTATTCCATATTCGTCGAAAATTATTGTTTTTAATCGGAAAGCTAACCCCGATATTAACCCTTTATGAGCCATTTTTATGAAACAAAAAGGACTGCCTCTTTGCAACTATATTAAGGCCAGCTTCTCATTTTACGGGATCCACCTGAACACCAGTATTTTGCATAAAGCGACTGCATATCTGACCTCCAAATGTTTAGGTTTCTGACTTCCCGTACCCGACTTTTTGGCTATTATTCAGGCCCTGAATAATACACTTACGCTAAATTAAAAAGAAATAGAAATGCATATCATCAATGCCCATTAACATCTAAAATATTTGACGTAATTCAAATCAAAGATAAATATAGTCCATAAGAGACGTCTCATACAAATGAATATGATTCCGATTCAAATTTATCTGATCACGAAATCGATTTTATATCAAATCGTGTAACAAGTATTTAAAAATAAAACGATACGTTAATAACACGAGCTATTGCTCTCGTTATGAAATTAAAATGCTTCGAACAAGTGGTGTTTATCTCTTATGTTAATTGGGTACCGAAATGTGGTATCGGTAAATTTCTCGGTACCTAATTACATGTACGAATGAAGACAGCGGTAATCACCGTCAGTGATCCGATACCAAACAAAATACGTGCGTTTCTGAGCTGAGACCCACCTGACAAGCTGTCATCACTGACTTGTACTGTGTAATTAGTAATTATTTAAGAACTTGTCACAATAACGTGCTCCACTCATTGAAATAAAAGGTGATTCATTGACCAATGACGTTGACCGATCGGACTAATTTTTTATTTCCTTTTTAAATGTTGAATATTTTTAGTATCTGATACCGGATGCGAGGATTTCATTGACAAGACCACTAAATTTTTACCAAACTAGACTGTTACGCCATAACAATAATATTTTATGGCTGATAAATTAATATAAATGAGCGACACCAGAAGGACATTTTTTACATCATCCGAACGGACATCCAATTCAGAACAACGGTTGTTTTATGGGCGAATAATAATTAATATTCTCATTACAAATTCAGATACCTTTTTTAATGAAAACCAAATAATTGACTTTTCAATTTCGTACCATTTAATATCGTTGCATTGGTACCCGTGGTGTAATAAATGGTGATACTAACAAGTCCACTTCTTGGAACGAAGGGGCCTTTGCCTTTTTTTTCCTCATCGCATCCTCCGTTTTCGGTCACGAATATCTGTTCGAAAGATAAATAGTGGAAGTAGCGTTGATGATGACGTCACTACACAAATATTTTTAGATACCAGATTTTTTGAACCAGTTATTCCCGTCACTATTGAATGAGTAGGTAATGAGCGTTATTGAGCGAGTGACACTAAAAGAGTTTTGAGCAGCTATAATAAAGCGTAATACAAAGTAGGTATTATCACATCGTTTGTTTGTTCACACGCAATTAGAACCCCTCCCGTATCATTAGCACCGGCGAACGAGGTTGAGCTGAGTGAACGGCACCTGTCTCGCTCACACCTATGGAATTAGCTGCGCCGTCTCACTCTAGCCGTTTGATTGAGGATCTCGATTGTCTAGCTGCCGTTTGATTCCGGATTTCTATCAAACGATTGGTGTTGAAAGTTTACTCTGTCTGTTTGTCCATTGGGGCTTGCTGCCAATATATCGTTTAGCTATAGACGAGTATCTATTTAAGGTTCGTGTTGTGTACTTTAAGTATTGGATTTTCTGAGAATCACAAGAAATATCTGTTTTACGTACTCGTTGGCTTTGGCGAAATCTTGTAGTTTTAATGGTTGTCAGGTAGTAATCTGAGGTCCAAGTTTTGAGTCACCATTTTTTATTTTTTTTATATCTTGTCATAATTTGGCACGGATCTCCAGACAGATAAAATCAAGACAAAGCGTGTAACTGCCAAATATTTAATTACGTCTGGACATTTCAAAAGTGGACATTTCTGACTGATAATGATAGCTGTATCCGAAGATTGAAAGATATAACCTCCTCCTTTTTGAAGTCGGTTAAAAATATGTTTTGGCAACCGTAGTTTCTAAATGCGATACATTTTTGAGGTGAATATTTCAAGGTTTTGGTTTTGAAATAGACATCAATTTCTCATTGATAAAATTACTCAGAATTATTACCAAACCAGGTTCATCATCAAGGCTAAATACCACCTCGTTATCAAATTATTAAAATCTGTCACCTGTTATATTTATTATACATAAAATAAACAGCCTATAATGTTCCCATAGCTAGGACACAGGCCTCCTCCAGGGATTGGGCAGTAATCCACCACGTGGGCCCAATGCGGGTTTGTAGATATGTCACATGTCTGCGTAATCTCGGTTCTAGGACATGCCGGTTTCCTCATGATGATTTCGTTCACCGTTTTGAGAGTGGTGATGAAATAATTTACACCAAGTAAAGCGCCTGTCAGGATTCGAACCTACGACTTACAATTCGTGTAACTACCCGCCCAACTCGCCGATGCAACTGGACCATCATTCCTCTCATGTAATATTATGCCGTTACCATAAACACCTTTCCTTTAAGGTGGAAGCGCCAGGGTAGCCCGCGAAATTCAAATTTTGTTACGTTTTTTGCAATTTGCAGGTCAGTATCAGGTTGTATGGTGATCTAAATATAATTCGCGACCGTATCAAATAAGGCTTTTCAGAATCATAATCATTAGAATCAGCAATACCATACTTACAAACTTTCGCGTTTATAATTTTAGTAAGGACTAGCTGTGCCCGCGACTTCGTCCGCGTGGAATAGTGACTTTTTGGGCAGCATATTTTGAATTACATAATAATATACCGTCGTTTGGGTAGCAAAAAAATTACTTTACAGTAATGCTTCTCTGTATACGATATTTGACGTATGGCCATCGGGGATGAATGATTAACAAATGTTCGCCGTGATTCTTTAAATTGACATAACTTTTTTATTTATGAACCGATTGACATGAAATAAACACTAAATGTTAAGTGAAGCTTACTACAATATATTAGTGAAAACCGCATCTAAATCGAATAAGCCGTTTCTGATATTAGCGTGCACAAACACACAGACAAACAGACAAACCGACAAACAGACAAAAAAATAATTAATTACAATCTCGGGTTCAGCATCGATATAATAACAACCCCTGCTACTTTTTTTTTATATATTTCGATTGTACAGACACCACTTTTCTACAATTTTATTATATGTATAGATTATGTTTTGAGTTCAATCACTGTATGCAAAAAAGACTTGAAAATATCATATATTTTTTTGCTTTCAAAATTATTTACGGTTAAAGAAATACACTGTTTTAAAAAAACCATCTCTGAGAGCGTTTTCAAGAAATTACCGCCTTAACCTAGAGTATTCAATTCAGAAGCCTGACAGGATTTGCGTTCAAGGAGCTTAGTCGCTCATTAGCAAATGCACCTAGCTCCCTACATGAACATCCATTGAATCCTTGTCAACCATTACATTAGGATGCTGTTTATTACAACCAGGTTATCTAAAGGCATAAAAGTGTATCATTCCCATAGACAGTTACAACGGTTTGAAATGATAACACTCTCCCAGATTACAATTCATTCTGGTCAACTCTACACTGTCAATTGTTCTGTAGCATACATTTTCTAATATCAAAATACTTATAGATAAACTTTTACATTTTATATACTCTCAAAAGAGTATCCATGGACTTTCTTACCAGATATCCTCCACAGGACCAACTTTCTGCCATCGTGCAACAACATTACCAAGTTTCTATAAGCTACCACGTATATATGGAGTGAAAAACTTCCGAATTGCGAACTTTTCATAACCAAGTATAGTACGATACTATTCAGTATTGCTTTTCTACATCAGAGATCCCTCTGATGTCAATTATCCAATTGACATAACAATTTTTGACAGTTCAACAACATTTGCTCCATTATTTACGTAAATAAATGCAAATGTTGTTGAACTGTCAAAAATTACTGTAGTAACGTTACTGAGCAGATACATTTTTACGAATATATGAAGCAAAGGATGATCCTTCAAAATGATAGTGTGTCACGCATTTAGGGATTGCAGTATTAGCAATATTACCCTCTCTATTACTATTCAAATCCTGATCTTGACATGCACAAGACATTCAAGGAGCTTAACCTCTAATCGCCAAATGCACATCATCAACATTATACAAAGGTATTACTCTGTCTTTCTTCATCCTATCTTTGACAACAAGGCTGCTTATAGCTTAGGTGTTCAAGACAGGTTGTTTAAACCAGGATCTGAGCTACCATTTCACTACGAGCTACCAGATATCTCTTAGTGTTTGTGTTGCTAATCCTAATGACTGAAATTTGAGGTGTTAGGCTGTGTCGTCAGGCGTCAGGCCTTCTGTTTGCGGTCCCCTACTGGCCTCAGTATTCCTGTTTATTTAATGTTGCCGTTGCGTGCAGTGTGTTGGTAGCAGTTAGCAGTAATACCCCGACTTAGGCTACCTCGACATACGCGAATTTGGAGTTACACGATTTTAAATTTTTTTTTTTTTTTTGTTGGGCATCTCGCAGTTGGCCTTGAGAGGCCGTGACTGCTTAACCGGTCATTCCTGGGGCTGCCATTAAGAAACTAATCTTAACGCCTCCAGCCAGGGCTTACAAACTAATTTTATATACTAAGCGACTGCACGCTGAGGGCACCCCCTGAGGGGTACGGACCTCGGCTCAGGGCGTCACTGATAGGGGGACAGCTATCACTATTGGGGACAGGCTGGATCGAAATTGGCATATTATTATTATAGGGGGAATTTAAAGCTACTGGCTCAGCTGCGGCGCGGGCTGGCGCTTCAACGAGCAAGGGTCGGTCGGGGTTTTAAAATTTTCTCCTCTATTCGTCTTTTGTGGGAGCGCCGCACAGTCAAGCGGCGTTTGTTTTTGACTCCCCCGCCCCCCCCGGCCACACTAGTGTTCGTTCAGCTTAACACAGGCTCGGACGTGTAGCGCGGTATCGACACATAGTTCAAAAGATCAAATGACAGTTGGAAACTTTACAGAAGCCCTCAGTTCAATTGAAAAAGGGTTATTTTTTTTGGAAAGCATAGACTCCAACGAAGAGCGCATTTCTGCTACAAAACAAGGAATAAAAAAAGATTGATGAGTCAGTCAGTTAATCAGTCAGGACTTTTATTTTTGTTTATATAGATAGATAGCAGTGTGTGCGTATTAATATATTCAACACTAGCTGTGCCCGCGACTTCGTCCGCGTGGAATTTAACAAAAAAGTATATATTAATAAAAATAAATAAAATGTCTAAAATAAAAGTAGCCTAAGTTACTCCTTATTACATAGCACAGCTATCTACCAGTGAAAGTCCAGTCAAAATCGGTCCAGCCGTTTCAGAGATTAGCCTGATTAGATCAGAAAAAACATGTACCGTGTACACATCCACATATGCATTTAGTAAAAAGCGGTTATTTTTAATAAGTATTACAAACAGACACTCAAATTTTATTTATCTGTATGTATGTATAGATAGCAACATAATCAGCCTATAATGTTTCCATTGCATTAATATATAATTTTTTCTTAAATTGTACCCACATTGGTACCAGAACGTTACGGGGACGTTATAGGCTAAATACGTTATGTTATGTATAACATAACGTAATTAGCCTATAACGTCCCCATTTCTGGGAGGTAGGCCTCCTCTCTGTGAGTGAGAGTGGGCCATAATCAACCACATGGGCCCAGATCGGGTTGACGGTTGTCACAATGTCTTCAAATATTTTGGTTCTAGGACATGCCGGTTTTCTCATGATGGTTTTCGAGGAGAGAAAAAGGGTTTTGGGAAACGTATTACAGAAAAAGACACGGAATATCGCAAGCTGGTTGATTTTATGGTCAAGTTGTACTGAGTCTGTAAGAATGAATCTCCTTTTCCAATTAACTTCAGAACACAACTACGTTTTTTTCCCATTAGAAAACGTCCGGACGAATTTCAATAAAGCAAAAGACGATAATTTACAGTTATTATCCTCGGTGACCCCGCAAAACACCCACCGTAGCGCGCCCGTTCCTCTCGCGCTGTCACAAAAAACAACCTAAAACAACCAAAATCTTGTATGGCGAGAAAAAACCTTGCCCAAACCTCCAACGAAAAAACAACCTTACAAATACCATGTTAGAATCCATAACGCAACGGAGAATATCGAAATAGTTTCGAACGCACACTCCCAAAAAGGAGCTTTATTTCAGCAGCGAGAAAGCCCAAAGTGAATTATGAAAATGACTTCGGAGGTCCCACACACTCAAAGCGGCTTTAAAGCGTTAAAAATTAGGTTGGAAATACAATGGTGGTGGCGTTGTTTTTTCAAAAAAGGAACGATCTCGTTTGGCGGGCGTACCTGCGTCCGCGCAGACGAGGCCTGTATTTATGGCGCCTGGCTCGTGCACCGTTCGGGAACCAATACCACGTGGTACATGGTTTCGGTATTAAAAACCTTGTTAGGATAACTGTTAGTTTCCCCTCATTATAGTCGGTTGAATTTGTGTCCGTGACCAGTAAAGCCTTAAAAAATAGAGATATGGTTGCAGTAATTTTGAGGTTTAATTTCAAACGCCAAACCTTCTTTAGTTATACTGAAGAACTTGAGAGTGGTTGTAGTACAATTTAAGTTCCCGAAACCGAATACGAATAAAAAAATATATCTTAAATATCAAAAATGATTCAATAAAAAATTCATTTGAAAACTTTTAAAATATTACAAAGGTCAACGATGATATCACTTGCTACTGAATAGTTTCCATATATTAACTTTTTTTTAACAAAACATTTAGAATCTTGGACCACATCACCGGAATTCCAACTGCGAATTCAGATGCAGACTAAACGGCATCCGAAATTCTTTCCCCTTTTACATTCTTAACAGAAATCCCATGAAGAAGAGAATCGAAAACTTATACTTCCTATATAACTCGAATCAACTTGCTAGTATTAATACTTAAGGTGAACCTAGTCCACATTTTTTGCACACAAACTTCGGGAGTGTTTTACTCCACTATCTGACATGGCACATCCAAAGTAAAATATGATATCGTTTTGTCTCATCATTAATATTGTCTGTACGGAAACAGATTACTAAAATAAAAACCCATTAAAAAGTTATGAGCCAACAAAGATTCGTTTTTCTTGCTAATTTTACATAACTTTGGGCGTGTTTAAGTAATAAAAGAGGTGTAAAATCTCCAAAAACAAGTCGGTACCGACAAAGTTCAATTATCGAAAAGTTCAATAAACGTTATTGGTCATTGATTTATGCATTGGCTTCTTTATAAAACCCGATCTTCCAAAGGACTTTTCTTATTTTTTTTACTATAAATGATCCTGCATCTCACTCAATAACGTTGTGCGTGTAGACTAGCATGTAACTGCTCTTCACTGATACTATCTCTGTCGCACACGAAGCCTGGTGAGACAGCGTGATTTTTAGCCAGGCCCACCAGTGAGTTCGAGCCCGCGACTAGGTTCCCCTTAAGTCCCTTAACAGACACGACATTTATACCATTATCCTCATCTGCCTAGCTATTTCCTAACTATGTTGGGGTCAGCTTCCAGCCTAACCTGATGCAGCTGAATACCAGCATTTACATGGAGCAACAGCCTATCTGACCTCCACAACCCAGTAACTGGGTAATACGATACCCCGTGGTAAGACTGGTTGTCAGACTTTCGAGCTTCTGACGACCCGTAACGACTATCAAAGAACCACAAATGACAGCCGGGACCAACGGCTTAACGTGTTTTCCGAGGCACGGAGGGGTCTTGGTATGTAAAGATGGTCACCCATCCACGGACCAACCGCGGCAAGCTTAGCTTAACCTGATCGATCGACCTGTGCGGCTAATATTACTTAGCCACAAGCCCCCCACGCCATTTATACCAACAGAAATAAAATAAACGAACACCTTAAAGCCATTTGTAGCAAAAAACAGAAGGACAGGAAACTTGGTCCATTTGTAAATGATTTATTGACTCTACCGACCACACGGTTCTAAGTAAATTATCTTGCTAATTGGCCGTTAATATTTCTTTAATGATCAAGGCTGGCTGCTTGGTGTCCAGATTATTGACCTTTTTTTCTGCTATTATGATGGGATCTGGTAGGAACTAGAAACTGATTAAAAATCTAGACGGAAGACAGTTTGGAAGATGTCTGACAATTAGTCTTACCAAGTCGTGTCGTGGTCGCCAGCAACTAGGTTCTAGAAGTCAGATAAGCAGTCGCGACATGGACGATACTGGTATTCAGCTGCTTACGGTTAGACAGGAAGCTAACTGCAACATGGTTGGGAAGACGCTTGGCAGATAATCAGTTTGCAAGATGGGTAAGAATTACAGTGGAGGGAAAAGAAGAGAGTCCGAGATCTTTTGAGACAAAATCTACTGAAGTAAAAATGCATTTACTGGATTCAAAGAACAGTTAACAAAAGCAGAAGGATGTTTTAAATTCGTAAGGAGACGAAAATAATGGCGATGAGTCTACAACGTCACCTGAACATAATATTTTTTACAATAAAGGTGTGTATCCTTCAAAGACAAATTAAACAGTGGAGCCTTGCCAAAATAAAGACATACCAGTCCCAAACTAATGACTTCCACTTGTCTTTATAAATATACCAACAATAGCATCAGAATCAATGCCCAAATCTCAACTGGAGATTTCCCGTGATTTACCCACAATAGTGAAATAACACCACAAAGACACCGGATGGCCACACTCCGTTTTGTTTACCTTTATTTGTGACAGTATAATGCACAAAAAAGAAGATGGGGAGATAAGGAGCGTCAAATTTTAAGGATGAAGACATCTTGATCAATATCTAACCGTTTTATCTAAGGTGTATGTGAATTATATGTCGGGTTTTGAATTGCAGGTGAAGTAACATACTATATAGTGATTTTAGAGAAGTAACAGAAACGATGGTAGTTGAAAATTAAATCGAAGACAGCCTTTAAGCAACTTCTTGTATTCAAACAATGACTACCGAAAAACTCTTTAAATAATGAGGATTTGGGAAGTAGGAGAAATGAGCTAGCTCCTCAAAACTTCGCACATTCAAACAATGAAACTACCAAAAAACTCATTTAATCCTTCAATCAGCTTAACAAAACTTGCCGTTATACAAAGTAGCAGCTCGCAGGTAAAATAAATCAAAACAATACTTCACAAGTATTTGACAGAACCCTCGTATCAGTAACAACCGCCAGAAATCCCAAGTGCCCAAATATTATGCTTTTGAAAAGATACAGGATGGGCAGACGTGTAGATAACGCTTATTGCACACAGATTGTCGCCGGCGCACACTGGCGCTATCTTAATCCTGACTTAAGAGTTGGGAACCATCAGATATGGCCACAAAAAGTTTTTGGGAAATATGATAAAGGAATGTTATGGGTGAGATGACATATTTTTATGATTTGGGTATTTTGGATTATGAAATTTAAAACGACAAAGAAATAGATGGTGGAATGATAGAAATGAAAAGTTGTCAACGCTGGAATGAGGATAAAATACTTAACGAAGTTTTATCTTAAATGGAAGACTATAATTATGTGTAACTGAGCAAGGATCTGAAAGTAATGTTAGCAGTCCTCATAAACAAAATATCTCAGAGTATAAATCCAGAGTCGCGACTCATAAAAAACAATGTTCAAGTATTGAACCAGCCCTCAGTCGCAGAGTGCTTCAAGTGGCAGTTTCAGTAATTTCACTAACAGCACACTCCAAGCCACTTGAGGTTTTGCTCAGAGTAGAGAACAAAAAAACTAACCCTTGAAGACGTGGAAATTAATCTTTAAAAACCTTAAGAAATAAAGAGTTGCATTTATAAACTGGGAACTGAGTGAGTGCAACTTCACTGCAGCTTTTGATTCTGTCGCATTGCAGTTGTTAGATGTATAAGTCTGAGAGAAAGGTCTTGGTATGGGAAAAAGAAAAACAGGAAAATTGTTTGCATGTTGTCCATGATATAATAGAATTTGTAAAATTAATTCGATCTAGCATTTTTGAATATCTGCACTGATCTCGGAAGGGTGGGTCGTATAATTCCTATACTACACAACAAGTTTTTGGTTGGTTGTAGAATAACATTATAAAGCAGTAGCTTCTGCAGGGGACTCCGCCCGCGTGGATGTGTAAAAAAGTAGCCCATGTCCAGAAATTTGGCAGGGATATAACCTGGGATAAGGAGAACCATATCCCAGGTTATATCTCTGTTAAAGTTCATAACGATCGGTTCACCGGTTTTGGCGCGAAAGCGTAACAGAGAGAGTTACTATCGCATTTCTGATATTAGTAGGGAAGTAGGAATTATTGTAAGGTGAACTGGCACTAACTATGTTTGCAGACAATTTGGTCCTGGACATTTACACTGTTCAAAAAATATTTCAGCAGATTAAAGAATTAGCATAGGACAGAGGAAATTGGAATTTGCTACACCGACAATTGTCCAGCACTTAAGGTGAACCTAGTCCACATTTTTTGCATACAAACTTCGGGCACAGATTACTGAATAGATGCTTCGGGAGTGTTTTACTCCACTGTCTGACAAGACACATCCAAAGTAAAATATTCGTCCTTTTGTCTCATTACTAATATTGTCTGCACGGAAACAGAATATGTACTAAAATAAAAACCCATTAAAAAGTTAGGATCCAACAAAGATTCGTTTTTCTTGCTAATTTTACTTAACTTTGGGCGTGTTTAAGTAATAAAATAAGTGTAAAATCGCCAAAACCAAGTCGGTACCGACAAAGTTCAACTATAGAAAAGTTTAATAAACTTTATTGGTCATTGATTTATGCATTGGCTTTGCCATAAAACCCGATCTTCCAAAGGACTTCTCGTAACTTTTTCGCGATTTTTTACTATAAATGATCCTGCATCTCACTCAATAACGTTGTGCGTGTAGACTAGCGTCTAACTGCCCACCACTGATACTATCTCTGTCAGACACGAGGCCTGGTGAGACAGCGTGATTTTTAGCCAGGCCCACCAGTGGGTTCGAGTCCACTAGGTTCCCCTTAAGCCTTATATGGCACATCATACAAAGACTACTAAAACATGATAATCAGCCATTATCCTTTCGGTTTTCGTTTTCAGACCACCATAACTCGATTATTCTGTAACCTGATAGACTATCAATCATCAGGATTCGTGTGGTGCATTCCTGGTGTCCGTTGCATCGAAATTACGTCGGCAACCGTCGAGGTGGCGCCACTATCGCCCTAAAAGCATTTATTAAAGCATGTTCAGAATTTATTATAATATTATGTAAGGACTAAATATGTGGGATGCATATTGTACACGATTTTGGTATGTGCTTATACGGATTTCAATGCAGTTGTAACCATGAATGGGTGGTTGTAAATGTTACATGTGAAATTAATTAAATGTGATAAACTGGCTTTTGTAGGTGTTATGTTATTGGATCCTGGTTATTATTAAATACTGGAGGATTACTTAAATGAAGTGTTTTGAAGAAAAAAATCATAGGTATGCGTTGGTACGTGGATGGGTGAGATGGGGCATATTTACATACTTACACCCCTTCCGTGCCTCGGAAAGCACGTTAAGCCGTTGGCCCCGGCAGTTATTCGTGGATCTTTGATGGTCGCTACAGGTCATCAAAAACCCGCAATTCCGAGTCTGACAACCTGTCTTACCAAGGGGTATCGTGCTACCCAATAACTGGGTCAGATAGGCAGTCGCTCCATGTAAAATACTGGTATTCAGCTACATCCGGTTAGACTAGTAGCCGACCCCAAAATAGCCGGGAAACGGCTAGGCTGATGATGATGAAAAAATGTTATCTTATCACTTATTTCTATAAGTGATAATAAGATAAGATTTTTTATTTGTTTAAGTCTGTGTTTTGTCTTTCAAAGCACATCACATTTACACGTTTTCATTCTGACAGTAAAATCAAGCTAGTATAAATAGAGCTTATCAAGATCTAAAGCTAAGTACTCACTCCTAAATAGTTTCGAGGTCAATGAACTCGGATTTAATTGCAACAGTCAATTTATAAAGCGGTTTAAACACGTGTTAAGTTAATAATATTTTTATACGAAAGCTAGAAAAAACAATGATGAATTTGCACCTCCACACCACCAGTTGTTCTACGAACAAAAAAAAACTTGACACAAAACATTTCGCGCCAAAACAATTAACAGAAAAAACCATAGAAGCGTCCCTTGTCCAATTATTGTAAGGAAAACTTTGTCAATAAAAGGGAAACCTATAAATTCCTACCAAAACAGTGTTGCCATTGGACAAAACAAACAGAATGAATGTAGGTACGTATGCTATGTATATAAAAAGAGGGACTGTTGTCTGTTCGTTAGGGTGCATGACTCGAGCGGATACCATCGACAACAAACTGAGTTGAAAGTGGATGTGGCATTTTATGAGCTGATGGGATAATAGATTTTAGGGAAAATATTGGAGACCCATGAGAAAGAATTGACAACGAATAATGAAACCACATTATTATACTAACACCATAGAAGAAAACACAATTTTGCATACTCAATCACACAAAAACAGCTGAACGGATTTGGATGAAATTTGGCACATATGTAGGTAATAACCTGATACTTTTGTCCCCGCAGAACGATCCCGTGGGATGATTTTCGAACACCACACGGGTGAAGCCGCTGACAAAATCAAGAGTGAGGATTTTGAGATGCAATGCAATAAAATTTTGGAAAAGTGGAAGTCAATTTAGTTTGCATTCACTGCTGGGGTACTCATGGCTCCGTTACTAACGATCTTGACTTTGTTTCAGGTTATCACCATATCAGGATAGCATATTTACCACAGCATCCCATTATACCATTTGCTTTCGTCAGCTTTGCTGTATTCAGCCATACCAAAATTGGAATTAGAATGTCTTGTAATTTTAATAGTAGCTACTTATTAATCGACTCCACAAAAGTAGCAGGGTCTTAATTCGGTTGTATTATTTTCTTTTATGTTTGTTACCTCAGAATCCCGTCATTTATAAACCGATTTGAAAATTCTTCTTTATTTTAAAAGCATGTACTTACCGAGTGTATTTTGGTCAAGTTCTGATTAGTGGTTTTTTTCGTTTGTTTCAATAAATACGTATTGCTTCCTCTTAGTTTATTTTTCTTTAATCCTTCTTTTAATAAACGCCACATCCATTTCAATTCCTGGCTCGTCTTCCATGGAATGACTGACTATTATAACATAAGTAAATACATACATAAGTTGTGCAAGTCATAGCCAACCTGTATGTTTAATGTGTCAGGAATTCGGCTCATCTCGTTGATGGTGCAGCTACATTTGGGTGAATTAGGACTCACAGTTTGGTTAACTTCTCTCGGCCTGGTTGTATGATATGTTGTTGGTTTGATAGTCGACTTATATTTCGGGGTCTCTCCACAGACAATGGCTCACCTCCCATCTTGCACCGCAGGACCTAATGGCTGCATCAGCGAACGGTATTCGCGTTGCTGAATTTAGGGCCAAACAAATTTAAATAACTGTACATAAATTATGTATTTTTTTTCGTTTTATTTTTGCCATTGACACGCTAAGAAGAATAGTCGACTCGCACGAATTAACTCGCCCGAATCGGGCGAATCGACAATTTTAAATAATTGTATAATATTTTATACAGGAAAAGTTTTTATTCAGTGCGCAAACTGTAACCATGAATTCAGCATATCATTCTATACCCCCCAACGCAAAAAAAATTGCTCGGTTATAAAAAAAAATCAGCTGTTTCATAGAAAAGTTCTATAGCTACGCGGTCAAAATGTATGAAACAGCTGATTTTTTTTTTTATGACTGACGAAAAATTTCAACGCTGGGGGGTCTAGAATGATATGCTGAATTCATGGTTACAGTTTGCGAGTTGAGAGGAATTTAGATCTATACTCTTTTGAATGATATTCTAGTATATGATGTATAAAATGATGAAAAGCCTTTTAACACTACGTATTTGACATGGAGCGTCCATTAGCTCCATGTCAAATACTGGTTTCAGTTGTATACGGTTAGACTTGGAGTATCTTCTTAATCCACTGCTACATTCATTTGATTCCGTTTAACATGCATAGTGTTATATATAAGCCTTTCCAGCGTTTTCAACATCTGAGATCAGCCTCAACAACCCAATTACTGGGTAATACGATATCCCTTGGTAAGACTGGGTGTCAGAATTTTGGGCTTCTGAAGACTCGTAATTAAACAACTATCAAAGATTTACCAACGTCAGCCGAGACCAACGACGTAACGTGCTTTCCGAAGCACGGAGGAGTCTCAATATGTACCTAATGGATGGTCACCCATCCATGAACCAACCGTGGCGAGTGTAGCTTGACCCGTACTGAAAAAAACTTGTGTGGTTTTATGAAACCACCGTAAAAGTGAAACTTTTTTTCACATTATAGACATTTAACTAAAAACTACACGGTCAGCTGATGCGAACTATAGGCGCCGCCATATTGGCCTCGGCTGCTCTGACGAGCGCCTTTCACTTTATCCCTACTCCGCGGCCGACCGTCACGCGACACGTCACGCGACATGCAACACACAGACGAAAAAGTTTGAGACGATGTAATAAAAGTTTCACTTTAAAAACTGAAGATGATAATAAAATAGAAGAAGAAAATAGAAGTCATCTCTTCAGAGATGACTTCAAATTTTCAAAATCAATTTGTTTTCACTACCCTGACGATTGTAAATCATAGTAACGATGAGTATTGACTTCACTCATTACCACCAATTCTCCAATTAACATCAAAATCATCCATTATTATTTTTAGTCCCAAAAATCTTGTAGGACCGGAAATATCATAGAAAAAGTCCTCGTCTCATGTCGTCCGATCTATTACAGGTAGCCAGTGCCTTGCACAGCTCAAACAGTGGAAATTCCTCTACAATGTACAGTCAACAGCGTTGTTTGCTGACGCTACCGGTGTTGCCCACACGCATGTTTGCGCCGTCACCCGCCGCCTGTGAGCAAATATTCTTTTCTCTGGATTTTTGGGGTAGGGTCAGCGGATAAGGTTACTTATTGGTAATAGATTTCATTGTTGTGTAGACGAAGTTTGATAGTTTCTTTAACATACAAAATTTCAGACTAGTACTAAAATAATATGAGTCAAGTAAATTAACTGCTTATCGAATTATTATTATCAGGCAGACACACATTATAACAGTTGGTTATGATAATGATAGAGATGACAGATACCAGACATCAAATTTTCTTCTTTCAGACAATATTTCATTTATATGTAAATTTTAATGTCAAAAGTACAGTTAAGGTAATTAATTGTGCATAAAAAAATTAAAAAAAACATCTGTAAAATTTATACATATCAACAAAAATCTTGTTAATAAAATCGAAATGTTATGACAAACAACGCACAGCCAAATCCACTGGATCAAGACGATGAGCACTAGAGATTTATTTTTTAACTAGCTGTGCCCGCGACTTCGTCCGCGTGGAATAGTGACTTTTTGGGCAGCATATTTTGAATTACATAATAATATATCGTCGGTTGGGTAGGTAAAAATTTACTTTATAAATGAAATATGCAAACAGTCAGTATTCAAGTGAATCGCAATAATCGAATGAAACTATTCGCTTATACTCTCCAGGATACGTGCGTTCGCTACGAATAACTAAATCCTTATGGCAGCGGCGCGTTTTTTTTTTTTTGTAGGGCATCTCGCAGTTGGCCTTGAGAGGCCGTGACTGCTCAACCGGGCTTTCCTGGGGCTGCCATTAAGAAGTTAATCTTAATGCCTCCAGCCAGGGCTTACAAACTAAATTCATAAACTAAGCGACTGCACGCTGAGGGCACCCCCTGTGGGGTACGGACCTCGGCTCAGGGCGTCACTGATAGGGGGACACCTATCACTATTGGGGACAGGCCGGATCGAATTGGGGCAGCGGCGCGGCTCTCAGCGCGCTTTATATAGCCACGGACGCGCAGGCGCGAGGCGTGTACGTACTGTGATAGAATACCTTAACAAATGTTCGCCGTGATTCTTTAAATTGACATAACTTTTTTATTTAAGAACCGATTGACATGAAATAAACACTAAATGTTAAGTGAAGCTTATTACAATATATTAGTGAAAACCGCATCTAAATCGAATAAGCCGTTTCTGATATTAGCGTGCACAAACACACAGACAAACAGACAAACAGACAAACAGACAAAAAAAAAATTAATTACAATCTCGGGTTCGGCATCGATATAATAACAACCCCTGCTACTTTTTTTTTATATATTTCGATTGTACAGACACCACTTTTCTACAATTTTATTATATGTATAGATATAGATATAGATTTCATCCCATAAAAGTTTTAAATATGGAATGAAAGTTTACATGAAATATCGAAAGTTGGCCATTGTGAAATCCCATCGGGGCCCGGCTTGTTTATATTTATGAAAAAAACTATTAATAAAAAATAAATCATTGGTCCGATATAAATGACTAAAGACATGATTTAATTGACTTAGTTCAAGCTGGTTGCTGCGGCTGCTGTCGGTACATGCGCGTGCGCTGGCCGTGTGTGCATCACGCATAGCTTTTATTTTCCATGTTAGTCAACTTGTTAGTCCCGACCGTTTGTACCGAGTTTCTCGTTATTAGATGTTAGACCTCCTCTTAGAAATACGATTAATTAGTACTAATTACTAAGTAATGTAAAATGATACGTCTAAAATATTTCTTCTTACTAAGTACGGTCGTTTTTTTCTTTGAAAGTCGTTTTTTTGCTATCTCTATAATCAGGGTTTTGTAATTCGTTTGAATTTCACAAAAAAAGTAAGGGTAGATTTTGCATAGTTTGCAAATAAGGTAACGGAATTTCTTTTGACTTGTGACGACTCTTTTTTATGACAGTGAATTAACTATTTTTCCATACCAAGAATGTGTGTTTTGAATTTAATAAAATTCTAACTACAGGTTTATATTTTTCACAAGAAAAGAAACCCACAATACAAATTAAAAATAATTTTAACCACAACCCTACTACGGGCTTCGAACTCACAACAACCACACTTTGGTGATCATTTATCACATCTGTATAAAATAACGAGTTTCTTCCATACATTACTAAAGCAAGGAGGTGTGTAAATATAATTGTGAGTTTCGAGTTCCGATGGTAACCCCGTTCGTGGGTGGTCTTTTCACAGAGAATCTACTATATGGGAGCGATAACTAACCACGGGATTCCCTCGTACAATAGGGGAGTCAGCAGAGATGGAAAAAAACCTTAAATTGGATGTAAAATACGACACGAGACAGATTCGAGTTGTAAATTATGTATTTTAAGGTGTTATTTTGGATTTTAAGACAGGTTTAGATATCTCATTCTTTGAATTCTGTCCAAAAATATAATGTTTTTTTTCTACCTCGTTTTGACCCTTAAATTTATTTTTAAATCGTCACGTATGAATACACTAATAAGGATGTCAACACGCGCCTAACCCCAAAAAATATCAATACTCAAATCATCCCTAATACTTCTAACCCTCAAATGCACGCCCCAACTATTAGTGTGGTATTATCCGCAACTGGCAGTACTAATCGCTCATTAACAGGTTCCGGCCACGCTCCGAATGGGGTCCACTTATATCCCATGTCAGATTTTTTCCCATCGGTTTGCTACGGGTTAAGTTAGTACTGTACTGTTTTTCTTAAGTGTGCGAGTGTATGTATGGAGAATTTACTAAATGCATATGAAAGTGTGTTAAAAAAAAACACTGGAAACACCTGGACCGATTTTGACGGGACTTTCACTGGCAGATAGCTGATGATATAAGAAGTAACTAAGGCTACTTTTATAGAAAAATAATAAGGTGGTAAAATAAACACGGGCAAAAAAAAAACTCATGAAATCCAATTTTTTCCGACAAGCACGCGAATAAGTCACGGGCACAGCTAGTTTGTTTATAAAATTACATATATTGACCAGCTAAAAGGAAGAGATCATTTGGTTAGTTAGATACAATATTTATAAAGTGATGATTCGAAGAAAATTTGAAATAATAACATTCTGGACGAATCTATTTTGATATCATTAAAAAAAAAACTTTATTTAAATTGGAACATAAAACCAGCTCAATTCGTTACAAAACACTGGCCGCAATGGCATAAAATTCATCCGAAACAATTAAAAATCGAACTTGCGTTCCATTTTTGAATTCCTCACGACGATTGGCCGAACAGTGATTCTCGGGGTTGTAATGGGTTATATTATATGGAACGAGCTTTTTTACAACTAAACCGATGGTAGGTCAGAACTGGTTTCGATTCCTTTTACGTCCGTTTCATTTTTATTGTGCTTAGTTCGGGTTTTATTTCATATTACTTATTATATTACGACACGTTTTTTCAAAACTTTTGTTTTATTTGTAGTTTTTTATTACTTACAAGCCGAACGAAAAAGAAGAACGTCATGGTATTTACTGTGGTAACGACTGAACTTTACACAGCCACAGGTACAAAACTAAGTTTGCAGGTTTTTAAATTACACGTATGTATGTAGTTCGTTCCCGAGCAAGGCTATAGAAACAATAAGTCACAAAAGAATTTCCACAGCGAAAGAGTGGTCATAATGAGTTCCCCAATACGCAGCCTCTCGACCTAATGGACCTGACCGAGGTCGAGTAGAATGAAAAAAATATATATTTAAAAGCTATGGCAGTCCGCCGTAAAATTAAAAAGACAAATTATTGGACGTCTTCGTGGAACCCAGCCTTTGTTATCTCACAAGTGTTTTTCAAGAGTTCTGTTTATCTTCCACCCTGCTCGCTCTAACAAAAACCACATCGATTCATCTCTGTCCGTCTTGTTAGTGCAAAGGGCGTTTTAACAGGGCGTAACAGACGCTTCTACCGTTACGTAATTCTGACACTTTCAGCTTTCATAACAAGGTCCTTTATTGTATAAATACAATTCGGTGTACAGTTTATCGAGACGAATCCTTTAAGGGCGTAACTGTTACTCCGAGTATAGCGTGATATCGATTTATGGTGCACGGAATAAGCGCTCATTTGGCATAATTGGCGCCTGTTTGATACCTTGTCCGTTTCGACACGGTTAATTTTTTCTGTAGCTTGACTGCGCATCGTCTAAATGAGTATGGATCAAATTGCATTACGGTTAAGGTTTCTTTTGCGTTTGTAAGTTGGTTTTGAATTTTAGGAGCATTAACATAATGATCATCGTTCGTGTTTGATGGAGCAGGTGTTGTGTATATCGGTTTATTCTCGGTTTTTATTATAAAAATCTCGTTTATATTATAAAAACCAATCGTATCTCGTATGTTTATGAGACTACGTTCGGTTTCGGATAAAGATTGTTAATTAATACAGAATTCTGAGTTGAAGTTTTCGATACGTTTACATTTAGTTTTATCGTAGTAGTTTTGCAGATAAGTAAAAAGGTGTTAAGTCGTGTTCGTGGATAAAAAAAATGATCTACGAATTGAACTGAAATATATTTTTAAACTAGCATCACTCAATCAAAGATCGGCATCGACACGTACATCTGTGAAAGTGCTTGTATATCTCACAGGCATGTATTAATCGCTCCAATCAATCTTCGTTGCCGAAACTTCGACTGACAAAAGTACTACGCTACAAACGATCATTTGAACCGTTCACTACACAATTTAATAAATAAAAATCACATTTGTTACATATCGAGAATGTCAGTTCAAGAGATGACATTTTAAATGTTCTCATATTATTTAAACACAATAATGTAGAAAGTTGGACCCCTGCCGGGAATTTTGATAAAATGGACTTCAATGGTCATTTAATGGTGCATCGGAATTTTAGCTAGTATTTTAAGACTTTTATTTTGATGTAAATCAGCATGGTTTTGATATACTGTCAAGCATAAAGAAATAAGTTCACGCGATCTAATAGAATAAGAAAACTTTAAAAGAAAAATAATAAAAATCACAAGCTTTAAATTAACTTTGCAAAATGCAAAACACAACCCAAAACATTAGTATCACAGTAAAATGAAGTGCAAAAGTGTCCTTTGCGAAGTATTTACATAGTAAATTAATTCGTTTTCAATTTATGCACAACAGAACGGGCCAGCTGGTAATGGCATGTGATTGTCATTGGCTATTAAATGCTAAGTGCGTCAGACAGTCAGTGCATCAGCCTATGTTGTAAAAATTTATTTGATAACCCTTATGCGAGGCAGCTTTAGTTTTTGTTTTTTCTTTACACAGCGTGTAGAAAGCTATTAATGAACTTAAGAAAAAATAGCTGAATCAACAGGCGCCAATTCTTCTTCTTTTGTATCGACACCAACTACGTAAGCATCGCTTTTGCATTGGTATAGGAGTCAGCAAGGAGTTTGCAGGATGACTAGGTACTCAGTATGCACCGGATATAAATCTCACCACAAAGTATTGCCCACTCGTGGATGAAAGCCTTCTTCCGCTTCCCAGTGGCAAGTAAAGTCAAGACAATGTGACAAAAAAAAACTTGTTTTTTTTTTACTGTTTTATGAAATTGCTGTTAAACGGTAGATTGACGGAGGGTGTAATTTTTTTAAATGATTTCGTTGACTGCAATACCCAAGTTTGATAAACACCACCACTATATCGCCAGATTTAAGTATCTTACTGCGCATGTAGACAGTTTCATACTGAGTACTCTCATATTACTGTTCTTATGACACCTGGGCTCAGTCTTTAACAATAACTAGTATAACTACATAGCCCAGAAAATTTAGCTTTATGGTAATTATTTAGTGTCTGCATGTAAATTGGTTTCCCTTTTCATAACAATAGGCAGTTTTTGTGAGTAATGAACTTATTACTTAAGGCCCATAGTATCCTCATCTCCCGTCTGAATGCTAAAGCACGACTGCCGCCCGCGCCCGCGCAGGGCACCTTTGAGCCTTATCTCAAAATAGGGATATTCCTTGGCAAATTTTGATTAATTTACAATTGTGCTCTAGCGATTCTGTGGTACCTCTAGCTATCTATTTTTCAGTGTATTTTTTTTTTTCCAAATAACGAAGCCGTTTAGTAGGAGTATGGAATAGAAGCCAAAATATTGCGTGTTGGAAAATATTTTTTATAGCAAAAGTATTAACCATACAAAGAAAGTACCCTGGACAAAATGAGCTATATGAATCTATAGCAAAATCATATATTTTTAAATCTTCAAGACAAGCCGTTAATGAGCAGTACGGTTCATAAAGTGACTGTGTTACGCTACCAAACGGAACTTAGGCCCTTAACAAACTCATAAACATTTGGTACCTTCATCATCAGCCTACAGCAGTCCACTGCTGGACATAGGCCTCTCCAATTTCACGCCATTTAACTCGATTCTCGGCAACTCTCATCCAGTTACTACCAGCAACCCTGCGAAGATCGTCAGTCCACCTAGCCTGAGGGCGTCCTACCTTACGTTTTCCGATTCGCGGTCTCCACTCAAGAACACGTCTACCCCACCGGTCATCGGTTCTACGACTAATATGGCCGGCCCATTGCCACTTCAGCTTGCTAATTCTGTGAGCTATGTCGACAACTTGGGTTCTCTGCCGGATCACCTCATTCCGGATTCTATCTTTCAGAGATACTCCGAGCATAGCTCGTTCCATAGCTCGCTGAGCGACTTTGAATTGATGGACCAGCCGTACTGTGAGTGTCCACGTTTCGGCTCCGTAGGTCATAACAGGTAGGACACACTGGTTGAAGACTTTAGTCTTCAGGCTCTGCGGAATACGCGACGAAAAGACTCGACGAAGCTTCCCAAATGCTGCCCAACCCAGCTGAATTCTTCTGTTAGCCTCTTTCTCAAAGCTGTTCTTACCAAACTGCAGAGTTTGCCCGAGGTAAACGTATTCTCGAACAACCTTGAGAGCACCGCCATTGAGAGCAATCGGTCCCGGAGCAACGTGATCGTTGAACATAACCTGAGTTTTGTCCAAGTTCATCCGGAGACCAATGCATACAGAAGAGTCAACTAGGTCGTTCAGCATCTGCTGCAAGTCCTGCAGCGATTCAGCCAGTATAACGATGTCATCTGCAAATCTCAAGTGTGAGATGTACTCGCCGTCGATATTAATACCGCGTCCTTCCCAGTTCAGCGTCTTGAACACATCCTCCAATGCGTTGGAGAACAATTTTGGGGAGATGACGTCCCCTTGCCTCACTCCTCGACGCAGGGGGATATGTTCAGTTCGGCGGTCCTGAGTTTGGACGGTCATTGACGCGTTTTCATAAAGACATCTCAGCACTTGGATGTATCGCCAGTCGACTTGGCATCGCTGCAGAGACTCCAAAACAGACCAGGTCTCGATAGAGTCAAAAGCCTTCTCATAGTCCACAAACGCAAGACACAGCGGCCGATTATACTCTTCGGACTTCTGTATAATTTGCCGCACTGTGTGGATGTGGTCCATGGTGCTGTATCCTCGTCGAAACCCGGCCTGCTCCGTTGGCTGAAACTCGTCGAGTCTCCGCGCTAGACGATTCGTGACGACTCTTGAAAACAGCTTATATACTTCACGGAAGACCTGCCAGAAGTCAGCCAGGACGAAATCGAGGCGGCTCTAAAACAGCTTAAAAATGGAAAAGCCCCAGGCGAGGACGGGATTACGACCGAGCTCCTGAAAGCGGGAGGAAGTCCTATACTGAAAAAGCTTCAGGAGCTATTCAACTCTGTCCTGTTCTCTGGGAGAACTCCGGAAGCGTGGCGAAGGAGCGTGGTCGTACTTTTCTTTAAAAAGGGGGATAAAACCCTTTTAAAGAATTACAGACCCATTTCGCTCCTAAGCCACGTATATAAGCTGTTTGGTACCTTGACTGCCGCAAACTCACATTTGTTCTAAATCAGTTTAACTGCTGGTTTATCCTAACTAAAACATTGTTATCTTTGGTACTACCTAATTAAGAAAACATGTATTGTCTAGTCGATTGCCCTAAACATTTCGTAAAAATATGGATGTTACTTCTAATTTCTATTCATAAATTATCTTGCTAGTCAATGAATGAGTCGTTTGTTTGTTTCCTATCTTCTTCACATAAAAATGTGAAAATGAACGATAATATTGAATGGGTTCATGGGTGACATTTTTAAAGAGCCCTTGTATAGAATAACGTATCTTTGACATACCGAACGCTCTCTCCATATTTTGTTATCTTTCGATAAGTCGTTAATTTTAATTTGTTTTTATTTTAAATCGAAGATAGATGAATCATTCCTTTTTCTTAAATAGGTAAGCTTGCAATAGATTTTGTTAATATTATATTTTTAACTACCGAACAGATTTAGACAACATTTTGCGTCTAGACATTTTTCGCGAAAACTAATGAAATCATTTCCCGAGACTGATTTTACGTGTCATGTTTTCGCTATTTTCAAAAGGTATGTTCTCGATTGGCGTAATACTATATCTTCCTTCTGAAGCTATTGAAGTTCTAACATAATTTTAACACACATTAACATTAGCTCCTAGTCGCCTACTAATGTTACATAGGTATTTGCCTACTTAATTCAAGATTTATAGCCTAGAAGACGAGTTTTTTATAACAAATGAGCACCCATCCAATTATTAGATAAACGCTCCACCTACGATTAGAATGAAAATTTACGCGATCCCATTAGCTAGACTAGTCTAGAATAAAAATAGCAACTAAGTAAGTGTCTAGTTTGTTCTTCGTGAGACAGTTACTAATAAAGTAACGTTAAGACCGTCTTATGGAAATTTATCGCACATTTTATTAAAGAAATACTCTTAAGTATAAATAATCGGATAAGACATGGTGAGTACAGTGGGTACCTAGCTTAAAGACGCTTAAAAATTACTTAAGAACCCTCAGTAAAAAGTTTAAAAACGGCTACAAGCTATAAAAACACGACGAAAAGAATCATTCCATTTCTAAACCAAGAGACGTAATACTAATAACAACAGAAATAAATGATCCAGTTTACATTGATCTCTGTAAATTTAAAGAGACATCACTTGAATGGTACAATAGTGCAGGGACACAGCGGGGCAGGGAGGTCAAACTAGCTGGCCGGTTCGAGTATGATATTCGAGAAACAAACAAAAGAAGACAGATAACATTTGTTCGAGACCATGAGTCAACGGGTCGGGTCGACTGTTTACACGGCGGGAAATTCATGTTCGAAATTTGAAATTGTTTCGAACAAATGGCCAGTGATTCCAGTGATAGTGAATACGGGATTCTGTGACCGTCGCGTTCCATTGCAAATATCCAAATGCAAAAAAGCGCGCGTCCGTAGTGGAACGTGTTTTTTTACTACCTACAATTTACTTGTGCACATTTTCGGCCGTTAATATTTAATTCGTTAGTGTGAATTAATAGGCAGGTAATGTTAATTTGGCAATTGATATTATCGCAACCCACACCAGCCTGCATCCCCTTGTTTCCCTCGCAATAAAAAGCTCAAAAGGTTCTTACAAACGAGACCTATATTTAAACTGCGAATAAAACGCGACACTTTATGAAGTGTTATAAAAGCTGATACGGAAAAGTAGACAACCGTGCATATCTTAGTCATATTTTAAACATAACATTCCTTTTTAATGCGTTTAAAGAAACATTTCGTAACTTTCGACCATCTCAGGGCGCCATTTTGAGCTGACAAAAGTATGATAACGTCGGCATTTGGACGTAAAATGCCGCTGTTGGTTCCGACGACACCCAAAATGTGTAAGCTTGAAGATTACTCACAGAAGCTTATATTATGGAATTCTTGCTTCGCTAAGCCGGCTTGCTCATAAACGTATTTAGATAAAAACCTTTGTTTTGTCACGTTATGAGCTTTCTTTTCCCTTATTTTTACTGGCAACCCTGACACGAACAAAATTAAAAACATATTGAATTACATCGCAGAATTCTTAGTATTCGAAATTCGAACACTAAATACCGTGTGAAGATAAATTAATTAAATAAATCGTTATTCTGTAATCGATTCGACATGTTATCGATAATGGATGTATCAAACGAGAATCGAGATATAATGATGCAGCGGTTCTAGATCTTCTATCCTTGAATTTTAAAATAGAGAAAGCTGACTAGCCAAGTTCCTTCCGTCTATCAGGCATAAATCAGACTTGATTTATGCTGCGTTTTAGATGGAGTGATGATTCGAGATGTAAACAACGGGATTTCGTTTACAGCGTCGATATTGCCTATCACCTTTGACATTCGGAATCGGAATGATCGTTTAATGATGTATTAAGAAGCTTTTTGTCGTTTTTACTTTTTTTATTTTAAAGGTAAGTAGATACATTAGAATCAGACAAAACATAACTTACCTGAAGTAAGACATCGCCATGGCCATTACCATAAATAAGTAAGACACTAAATTCTTCTTATATTACCAAAACAAAAAAAAACCTATTTCTACTTAAAAACCTTTATGAATATACATGACCGAATCCATTGTTCCCATGAATATTCAATCCAGCCACAATCTTAAATTAGCTGTCAAATAAATTTCAAATAGTAGGAAACATAGTAATTAAACGGATTTAGTTTTCATTGTAAAATAAACAGTAATTGGTGTGGGTATTTAAAAATCCCTACGGCGTCCGTAAAGCGAGGACTGCGCATGGGCAACGATAATTAAACATCCCGAAATAACTATAGTACGCATAATTGACTAGCCCGGGCGATTTATGTGAGCGTAAAGTAACACCGACTAATGCTCCCGCGCATACGGTACCAGAGATAAGGGACTTGGCCACATATTAGGCAGACGACGAGACGTTACAATTTCTTGGAATGATGAATTGAAATTGCTGAGAAAGATCTAGTGATAGTCCGTAGAATTATTCAGCTGACTGATGTCTCTTAGAATTAAACTCTGTGTAGTGTGTTTGTGATGTTTTAAGGATGTAACAGCTCTTTTCTGGGCATGAATGGACTAAGATTGAAGTCCTAAAATGACTAGAACTTGTCAAAAGTGACGGGAAAATTTAACCTTCCCGAAAATAGTGAATTTTACAATCAATTTTATTTTTATTTTATTTTATTTTTATTTTTATTTTATTTTATTTTGGGAAGGCTTACAGACTAATTACATTCTAAAAAACAATAATATAAAACTAAATTGCTAATTACAAGCCCCCACAGATAAATACAAAGTTATCACTCAAAAAGAAAAAATTCAAATGCCGGCAGGTGCATCTTGTACAAAAAATGGCTTTGCCAAGAGCTTCCTGAGTGTACTTGCATTGGTGCAGAAAAGGTCAATGCCTTCCTCACAACAAATTTCGTTGAAACTACGACTGGCTCTATGAAAATATGCATTACGCCTATAATTAGTGTTTGCATAAGGTACTTGAAGAAGTGGTCGCTGTCGCAACCCCATCTGATTAGTGCGAATCTTTAATTTTGAAACAAGTTCAGGACAGTCAATTGAACCATTTGCGATATTAAACAAGTAACATATATCATTTATATGACGTCTACGGTCAAGCGGTAGAAAATGGTACCTTTTACATCTGTGAGTGTAATCAACGGATACTTGTTTCGCCCTGTAATCTAGGTACTTTAGAAATTTTCTCTGTATGCCTTCAATACGAGACTTATAGATCCCATACTGAGGGTTCCAGACTTGTGACGCATATTCAAGGTGGCTGCGTACGAACGAACAATATAAGACTTTGATCGGTTTTAGTGATCGGAAACATGCTGCGGTCCTCATTATGAAACCAAGTGCTCTCGACGCTTTATTTAGCGCTTTATTTAGCGCTTTCTTGCCATTTTATCAGCATGCATGTTGCATACCAGAGATAATACAGCTGGTATCCCCAAAATACCAGTTCAAATCATCCATATGTACACACTTGGAATCATTTTATGGAGCGTGATGTTTTATTACTCTGTTTTTTCCAAGCAGAGGAAGCGTTTGTACGCCCATATAGGGCTGTTAAATGACTTCCATAAGCAGCTTACTAGATTTATTAGCTCGAATTAGACTTATCTGAGTCTAGATCTGGTTTTTGAGACTAGAAAGTGAACTTTGACATTTGAAGTCTTGGTAATGATGTTGGGAATAGTTAAGATGCTTTTGTAGAACTAGTAGAAGATAAAGCCATTTGGTCAGACAGATGCACAATTTTCTCCCTGAATCACCTCAAATAAATCCAAGAAAATTACGTAAAAACGGAAAAAAAAAGTACGCAATCACAATAAATACATTCACAAAACAGTATCGTCTCGTTAAACTTTATAACGATTGTAAAACTAAATTAACAGTACAGTTTATTTACATTAATCGGATGTTTTACGGAACTAAGCGTTGACTTGATTATCTGTCTAACAAATCGATTTTACGTCTTAATCGAAGGAAAATTTGTTGTTTTTCGCGGTTTTATAGTCTGTGCGCGGTTCTAAAAAAGTTGTTGGAATTCTTTTTTAAGAATATAGCGCCAAACGTTTTGTAATTTATTTTATTGGATTATTCAAAAGTTTATTTGTCTATCCCTTACTATTCTCAGGTTAAATATAAAGGAAGGACCGTTAATTTTGTGACTAGGGCCAGAACGGCGACATTCAATTGCCGTCCATTTTATGGTTTCGTATAGTTCCTGTGCAGCGCTCCGCAGCGTTTCAAATTAATAGTTGAGGACTTTGAACATTGTTTCTGGCAAATATTATGGCTAGAATATTGTAATCTATAGAATATTTACCGGATTATCTCCATCTGATGAACTAAAGTCAATAAATTTTCAAAGCTTTTCGAATAGGCCCAACTATTTTTAAAGAACAATGCCAGAGCTTCATTAGACAATATAAAACATCTTTTAGAGAACAATAAAAGTGTTTTTACGCGTTAGTAAAACAATGTACCGAATTTTATGACTACCGTCGAACAAAGAATGGTTAAAAATAACCGAATAATGATTATAGACACAACAGTTAACTGTGAAAACACTATGATTTGGGATAGCGTTAGGAAAATTCTTTAATCGTTATTATTTTTGGTATTTACGATAGTTGGTTATAAAGATGTTAAAGAAGGATCAAAGGAGTTTGCCTTTGTTTGCGAGGATCTAGATGATGCTAAGCCTGGGAGACGGGGCGCGCCAATACTCCTACGCCATCTTTGTTTACGCACGAACTTGTTTCCAGAAGCTTCGGTGAACCTACGTAGGTACTTGTACCTAAGTCTCCTAATCTTCATGTAGTCATGATTCATGAGAATATTTTAGGGAATTGTCTGAGCCCAGTTGTGAATTTGGAGAATTTAGACTTTAGAAAAATTCTTGAATATTCTTCGAACAATGATAGCTTCGCCGCAGATCAATGATTCCTAACCGGTAGGTGTCGTGAAGCGAGCACATGATTGATTATATCATAAACAAGATCTGATCTGATCAAATGTGCGCCGATGCGGTCAGAAGGTGAAGCTAATGCTGCATTTACATTGTAATAAACATAATGTTCATAGTCATATCTGCCAGTAGAAACATACAGCAGCAGATTTGATCGAAATTGCATATATAGCAGGTATTTATGAATACGATCGGGCGGAAACACCGCTGAAAACCGTTACGGAACAGCACGCATAATTCAAATAACGTACCGTGCAATTTTACAGAATACCCACACCACGACAAAGGATTTCTCAAAACTACCGACCTAAAAATAAAACTGTTCTAAGTACTGAATTTTACCTGCCTTAGCTGACCAAGATTGATTTCACTGCTGTCCCTGCCTTATACGTCCGTATTTGTACTATCTACTATCAATATATTAACATCGGACCCATTATCCCCAATAATCCGAGCAAGGCTGACAACCCGTGTACTGATAACGCGACAGCCCAAACATTTGTGGACGCCACAGATAAGGCAATGTCCACACGTCGCGCGGACGAACGCGCAGTACGCACAATCGAAGCTACTGTAACATTTTATTCTGTGGTCTTTGTTCAGGGTTGTACGAACGCAGCTGATACGTTATCACGGATATTGGGCAGTACATTATTGATTCGTTGATAACGATGGTTACTTTCTAAGCGCAGATTTTTATTTGAACATTATGGGCTTTTTTCTGATGTTTTATTGGGTGTCATAAATAATAATCTAATCGTTTCTAATGATACTTTTACGCACTTGATAAGTTAAACTTAAACGAAAATCGTATACATTGATGCATAAGCAGGCATAAGAGACGTAGACCTCACAGAGGCGTCATTACCATATTGAATGTTAGAAGCAGGCGGAAACACGGCGCGATCGTAAATAGCAACAAATGGTTGAACACAAATGCACAAAACTCGCTTAACTAATGCATTCGCGAAGGTGATGTTGTGTGGAACGGACGTGCTCAAACTAGATGTGTCTTGGGATTATTCTCGTTTTGTTGACCTTTCAATGATTCTTTTTGGATTCCTCTTTACATGTACATTGTAGAAGTTTAAGGGACACTATCCAGAAAGTTAGTTTTGACAATGGAGAGTTTGTCTCTGAAAAACACTTTTCAGCAAAGGTATTTTATTGACAAACTTCTCTAAGCCTCTAAGCTTTCTTTTCTAAACAAATAGATTTGTAAGAAGCTACCCTAAGTATTAAAATGACTCCACACAAGATTTTCCAATCGCTAAGCAACATTTTAACGATTGAACTAATCCTGCTTAGTTCAAGTTATGAGTTCACTTAATAACTTAGTAGTTTGTGAAACTTGTTTTAAAGTTTACTGAAAATCAACAGGAAACCAAACGATAGAACTAAGGCGTTATGGAACAGTAACAGATTTTCTTTAAATGATTGGCAAAATACATTTCCAAGATGAAGAAGAGTAAGTAGAGAAAACTAACTGGTCAGTACTGACAGAACATTAATATCAATATTTATCAAATTTCAATAAATATGACATATCAAACAAATATATAATCGAGAGTGTTATACAGCTGCAAAGCATGACAAGAACAGTAATTTACCTAAACAGCCAACAATCCATTTGCGCGAATGCCAATTAATCAAGTAGTTACAGTAAAAGTTTTCCCTATTACTTATGAATCAAGGCAACATACCCTCACGGCTGCAGCAGCTATGCAGGCCAATGCAACTGCCCACGTGCCTAACACCTATCATCAGATCGTAATTAGGAAGTAGGCAAGTATAGTACCCACGCTATCCGCAGATATGGCTTGAGGAATTAATAACTTGTAAAGCTTTGTACACGATGGATTTGATATATATATATATGACATGGTTGCTTTGATAAAGATAAAGTTGATATTTAAAACCATCTCGGCAGTGAAGGAGAGCAATGTTCAATAAGCAAATTGCTATCTAGGCATTAACAATTTTAGAGTTGAAAAAGGATAAGCAAGAGAAAAAGAAATATGCTTGTAAGAACATGTCAAGAACCGAACGGCTCATTCGGATTTTCCGTCCTGCTCTGCTAGAATGGCAGATACGGAAAAGTGTTAAAAAGACAAATGTGATAATAGGTCTAGCTAAAGCTTTTTTGTTGAGAAGATTTGAAGGCGGCACAAACACAAACATACTAGGGAAAAATTAAAAGTAGCAATGAATAAAATGAAAGGAATAACAAAACTAATGAATGCTCCAAACATACTCCCTAAATTATAATGGTTTCCAGATATAATTGGTGATACATTACGTAACCTGAACTATACGGTTCGTGGTTGACCGATGTAAATTGATACAACATTCACGCATCTGTAAATTTTGCTGAATTTGAAACAATAATCATCATACGTGATATATCAAATTAACTATAGATAATAGTTAGTAGTGTTACTAGCTTTTGTTGTGATTTCTGAAGATTGAATTTAATTGAAGAGATAGTCGAAGACACCGACATTGATGGAGTCAATAGCTTTGTCTAACGAAGTAACTAGTAACATTTTATTAGAAAATATTTTATGAACAGGCCTTACGTAGTACAAAGATAGATTGTCATTGAATTGTAGAAGAGTTTCAATCATAATATTGTGACGGTATCCATCATAAAGGTTTTATTTGTCTTATCTCTCGATTATTGCTGCCAGGTGACCGCATGCTGCATCGTTAATTCAATAAACTTGCTCCCTGAGGCTTTGTTCATGGTTATTCATTTATGCTGTCATATTGGGAGTTAAACGTCGCAGATCGTTAAATGGTTGGAGATACAAATGAAGACTCGTAAGAAGTTTTGTTGCGGTTAGAAACTCTTAATGAATATATAACTTTTAAGGGTTTTCAAAGCTGCCTCTTTTGAAATGATCTTGATATTATTCAAACTGACTGTTTAAAACTTTCAAATTAATTCTCACGTTCAGATTCTTATAAGATTCTGCATCACTTTTCTTTATTTTGGAACTTAAAACTCTAAATGAAGCTTGCCAAGGAATGGTTTCTAAATTAACTAAGATCTAGTCTCATGAAAAATTTAAATGTCTGCTCCATACGTATTAATGAACACTAATCATCTAAATATACCAACAAGGCCGAATTAATATAAGGATTTGTTGAGTTAAGGAGTCATTAAAACTGTGGAATGGTTTATGGTGTTATAAATTTTAATTTGCCGGCACATGTGGTGTATGAGCATTGGCAATACGTTGATTAAATTATATTTAAATAATGGATTCATTAAAAGTAGGACTTGACGCAGTTTTGCGAAATTAAAATTCAGTTTATAGACGCGTTCAAGGTATCCTTTTAGTGGAAACGCAGAAGGTTCGGTTACAGTACAGTATCTGGATTATTAAATGTATTATTAATTTCGTTGGTGATTTTGTGGTCATTGATTTTTTGTAAATTTCGAATTACCGTATCTCATGTTTCACATTCACACCGGACCTTGTCGTTTTCACCACCTTTGTCTTCATTTTCTGATATTCACACTCTCCAGACATATATTTTCCGCAGCCATATTTAAATCCTTACCTCACACTTCGACTATCAACTTTTGAAGCTGCGTTCTTTGCCAGCAAAACGTGTTTGGCGACAAGTGTGGCCATAAAATGTAGAATATTTACAGGAACACATTCTGGCTGAGAGTAAGGAGCAGGCATGGCCGCCGGAAGCGGACAAGCGGGACAAGAACGCGTTGTTAGCTAAATATAGACTGGATACTATGTAGCGAATGAAGCGATGGCTATCTTATTTTGAGGGTAGGTTGGGCGGCTGTACATTGATTTATTAATACTCTTAGGTTTATTAATGTTCTTCAATATCGTACTATATCTGCGGAACATTCTCGTATGGAAAACATAACTTAGATCGTGATTGGATTCTTATTGGACATCAATGAAGTGTAAATTCTTTATTGGAGTGATAAATTAGCGTATATTTTGATTGTTATTGATTCACTTCACTATCCATTTCAACGACAAATTGTTGGACAATGACCGTTACAAAGTTTCTAATTTTGTCAAACTTACTTGAGTTTTCGTCATTATCATTACCTTTTACTTCGTAACTTAAGTAACAAAATCCTAAACCATAATAAATCTAGATACATGACTAAATCTCAACGGAAGCCTCACATCTCTACATGGTCAGTTATGTTGCCCAGACCATTTCACACAAGCCCCGACCACAACGGAAATCGCTAAGCCATTGACTTTTTCTAGACCCTAGTGAAAGGCATCTCGATGCTCAGCTTCATCAACTAGCATACACTTGAAATGGGCTAAAATGTGGTTAAATGGCCAATTTAAGATATTGGATGTCGTTAAAAGGTAGCAATTTTCTGGAATGGATTAGTCTGCCTCTTATAGGTAAATAGCTGAGAACTTTTACATGTGTAAGCGTATGTTGGAGCAATCTTGTTTCAAGAGCAACAAAGTTTACTATATTAAAGTATCTATGGATAACCAATTCTATAGCTTACTGTTTATACATTTGAACATATTTGAGCAACAATTCAACAAAATTGGATAATAGTCAACAAATAAACGGAACAACAAAATTATTAAAAGAAACATATCCAAAAGGCAAGCAGGCGTAAAAAATCTCGCATCGAATCCAATTCACCAACAGACACTGTAATCTAAAAGAAATCGAAATGTCGAACGAAAATTGTACGTACAATGTGTATTGTAATGGCATCACGTACTATAATCGATGCTATTATGACATACACGAGAATTGCACCTAAGTATAATCCAATATTTATACCAAGCGTGATTGTAAGGCGTTGGGAATCCTGTACAAATCATTCTCGCATCTCTTTTCCGCTAGTTCCTTATTGAATGACAAAGAAAAGGACGGCGCATTAAATATTTCGTCTGTTCGTAGGTGTTCGGTCATGTTTGCACACCCGCGCCTCACCGCTCGACAGGTAAATTCGACAAAAGCAGTGGGAGTTTGTGTTTATTATAAGAAATACCTGAACGCAGGTAGAAGTCATTGTACGGGCCCCGTCTAGCGAATAATAGAGTTTTCGGAAATAATACAATGAATAAAGTAATTTATGTCGGCTTGGAATACAATATTTTATGATTTTCGGAAACGTTCGGTACCTGTATGGGTTTTGAAGGCGCCTCAACAATTGGTGTTTTGGATGCTGTTTCGTCTCGGTTCTCCACCTTGTTTTTGTTTGTTTTACGGGCAATTTGCGATTATAAAGACGTGTCTATCCGTAAATCTCGATGTTATCTTACGATATTCATGGTAGCGGTACAGTAATTGAGTGGTTGACTTATTACGACCACCGATGTTAATCTACGCATCGAATTGTACAATAATGAGTTCATTTACCGCCATCAACTTATGAATATTTAAGAATCCCACTTTTTCGTAGGTGAAAAAGTCGTGCTTTACGATCCTATTTAATAGCGTGAAGCAGACCTTATCGTGAGTGATACCAACGATCGTTAAGGGAAGCGTGCACCAGCTCTTAAATATTTAATCGTTCCATTAAAATATTAATAAATGGGATCATTACGTTGCACAATACAGAGATCCGAGTATCAATAAAATCAGAAATATTGGGAGGTGTGAAAACGTGTAAAAGCACAAATAGTGCAGAATACATCGCTACAATCGTTAAATTCACAGTTTCATTGAGCCATTATAAACTTTGAACGTGCACAATAAGATCGATATTTCATTGTGAATTAATAGTGGGGACATTGGCAGTATGTTTGCGTGAATAGAATTCAGTGCAGTTGAATATATTGTGATGCTATTTGAATGCATTGTGGTACTAATACGAGGAATATGTTCAATAGAGATCTACCTGAATTGGGCACCTGCTGTTAACTTGTGGGACAATGTTTGGCCCAATATATGGGACAAGTTGGACAAACCTTGGCGCCGCGTGAAGTCGGCATTTCAAGACAAACTATTAATTCAAAACGACACCTCCATATTAGTCAATAATTGTATTAGGAAGACCACCTAACAGATACCCGTTTCCTTAAACAAATATATTCCATGATACACGAATAACGTCTTGAATAGGAGTCGTGTTTCGCATATTTTAATTTAAAATTAGTTGAGAATTTTATTGTAGTAAAGAATAAAGGTAATGGGCTACATAAACTTGTACTAACATAAAATCTAAATGAGTTTCTATTTGAAGTAGAAACAGATGTGGAGTTAGTTAGGATAGTACGTAAAACGTGGTTAAGTAAGCTTAATCATACGGGACTAGACTTAATTACATGCCTTTGGAATTAACTGGACTGATCAATTATTATATATAACGAGAAATAACTAGCTGTTTCCCGCGACTCCTAAATCAAATAACCCTATTTTTCAGGTAGGTATATACATATCTTTCTTCAGGTGCACATCTGCTAGAGCGAGTCACATCGAAATTCGTCGTCGAAAGTCTTTCATCGATGACAGGTGAAGCTCCTAAATTGCCTTAGACTGGCAGAACGTGGAGATGACCAAAGGACTAAGGCTTGGACCTACTGGTGGCAAGTTACAGAAACTACGTCCGAAAGTTGAGTTGGCAAAACTGTCAAACTTGCGGAGACCATTCAGTGGAATCCTGGAGAATGGTAGAAGAGGCAAGAGGCCTCTATCTAGCAGTGGGTGACTCCGGACTGAAATATTGATGAAATGGATGTTTATTTCTGTAATTGGAGCTTTTAAGATACGTTAATATTTTAATAAATATTCTATTAGTCCTCCAGAACGAATGTCGACCATGGCAGCCAACTCTGCGGAGACTAGCCATCGACACAGGAACAATTATAGTGACACTCACTCTTCTCTGACTCGGCTTTGGGAAATACTTAACTAGATGGTTTAGGGTGGATGGCAGTAGTAGTAAGGAATGAGGCCGCAGGCAGCAGGGTATGAATGTGGAGCTCATGCGCAAACTATGTTCCACCTCTTATGCTGCCCTCTGTGCCCCAAATAATATGCCTCGTGAGTTTAATGAGTTTCGTGCCAAAAAATTCGATGAAAAAGAAGGATGTGCCTTGTCAGTCAGTCACGGAACTACACACAATATTAAAAAGATAAATAGACCGAAGTAAATAGTAACACAATAAGCTTATCTTGATCACTATCTTTATATTAAGGAATACGAATAAGATTTGATTACATTACCAAATTCTTAGTATGAGCTGACGTAATGTCGTAAACCGGTTTCTTTTGTCACGTAAGAAGATATGGACGAATCAATATTTAGATATTGTCGTCACGGTACTAATTGAATGGGGGTAAGCATAGAGCCTGGCTGAAGCCGACCGACCTCTGGGCCATAGTTTCCACGCGGTAGATGCCTGAGGATGGACGGCGCCGTCGAGGCCGGCCCAGGAACAGGTGGCAAGACGATCTAGACGCGAATTGCAAGGGTTGGATCGAGGTAACTCTAGAAAAGGATGCCTGGAACGATTTGGGGATGTCCTTTAGGCAGCAGTGGGACAGTGAGAGAGGAGGCCTAAGCTATGTCCTAACAGTTGGAACATTATAGGCTAGGCTGATAATGATTATGCTGAGCAGAGATTGTAAAGTTGGGAGGCCTCCCACAAGGTGGACCGATGACCTTGTGAGAGCCGCAGGAGTCCGCTGGATGCGGGAAGCACAGAACCGGTCGAAGTGGCAGAGCTTGGGGGAGGCCTATGTCCAGCAGTTGACGTCTTTCGGCTGAAATGATGATGATGATGAGCAGAGATTCACAGCCAAGCCAGAGAGTCACTGTCAGTGCTGGAAAAAGTTTTCTATGAAAATCTACCGACGGAATTATTGGACTAGAATAACCATGGAATAGGCTAAGAAGATAGCGTGACGGGAGGATAAAATATCAATGTAGGTATCCACTGACTCAGACTGGCTGAATCAGTACCCTAAATCATCAGAAGGAAAAACGCGAAAGAGGATAAATTAAAAGCTGACGAGGAAAAGAGATTATCACTAAAATGTTGTGATAATCAGTAAATAGCCGGGAAATGTTGTTAATTCTGTTTTGATACTAATTGGTGCTTAAACAAAATATCCTATATTAAACATGAAAATACAGCAAAGCCAGCAAAAGTGTCGGTTAACAATGTAATACAATCCTTGTAATTGTACTACGGTATGACGGTTACAACGGCTTACCAATGGCGATATCGTCGAATAAATGCCTCGTGTGCATCCATAATGAAGTGCTAGAACCGAATTACGTGGCTACCGCATGTTACCCAATCAACGGGCTTATGACGTGATCGTCCAATCAAATCTGTTACGAATCCAGATTCAAATAGAGAATAGTTTTTGGTCCAAAATTCAAAATCAAAGTTTGTTCAGTAAATACTCTTCTTCTATTTCAAAATTGGAATCACACACCTATTTGAATTTGGAACTCAGTAATTGGAACAGAAAGGTGTAAAAGCCAAATAAAACTGTGATGTAGTTCTACGTTATAGAGTTCAAAATCACTCACCTCACTTTCAGTCCAATCGATTAGACTGGACTTCTCTTCCAGTAAATTCTCCGAGCTCCGCTTTTCGTCTTCTCCGTCGCCCTCGTCTTTGAAGACCTTGACCTCATCAGTGGAGCCCAGGTCGTCGCCGCCCGAGCTCGCCGCCGAACTCGAATGAGCATGCGGCATCTTCACGAACCCAACGCCCCAACTTCCATTATCCCATCCTCTAACACCACAACCTATCCACTATCTGTCATCCATGACCACTCACTGAACCGCCATTTTGTCTGTTTCCAAATTCAAACTTCACGGTCTTTCGCGCCGGATCTTGACATTTGTTTGTTCAGTTTATTGTTTTTTTATCTTTTTTTTTTACTGCACTTAGAACGTAACTAACTTAGGCGATTGTTTTTTTTTTACTAAACTAAAATGAGATCACAGATAACTTTTTGTCAGGTTAAACTTAAAATGCCTAAGGTTGAGGTGTTCCGTTATATTTTGTGTTGGATTGTATCTGTAAAGAAGAAAAGACATCATTAGTGACATTTAAATAGCTTGTGCGTGGTCTTGGGTTTGTAATCAAGTTCTAGGTTGAATTATGGTGGCATACAATTTAGAAACAGTAAGCTACTAATTAGGGAGTAGATCTAGCTAGAAAACCACCACCTATATTGCAGTCTATCGTCTCTTATTTGTATTTACTTAAGGTTGATATTGCTGTTGGCAGAATAAGCAATAGGTTGGCAAGAATGGCGGCTGTATCGCCGTGTGACACATCTTTTGGGTCAAGCTCCTTGTCAAGTAGTCGTCAACAGGCACTCCTGGCTGGGAGCCAAGTGACGCTAAGAAAACTCTCGGGAAATATTGAGTAAGGAACAATTCATGTAAATATATTGTTTTATAATGTATATTTTTTACCATGTTGAAGTAAGGCCTAAAGGGTATGATAATGAAGCAGACTTGACATTTTCTTCTAAAATTAAGAAGCAGCTAACCAAATGAGGTTGTGCCCTTGCATACCAGAACTTCTTTTGAAGATAAAACCAGAGGTCCTTTTTTTGGCAACGGATTGGAGATTTTCATGGATGTCATGGGGTCTGTCAGAATTCTACCGACTTAAACTACCTATTGTTCCCTTGCACACCAGGTGCTAGGGGGCACTTAAGCACTCACACCAGAGGACATAGACAAAATGACATTCTATCAGCGAGATAGAGAAAGATTTTGACATACACTGACATAAGCTACCGCAAACCATAAGTCAATCCCGTTGAAGATCGTAACGGACATACAAAACGCTTTGTGAGCAATTGTCTTTTGTTTAAGCCCTCTGGGGGTCGACTCTTTAATTACTTTCGGCCGGGTCCGTATCTTCGTTAACGGAATTAGAGAGAAGAACCCCTGGACCAAGAAGGTATACTTCTATTATGTTAACCTTATCCTGTCTGAGCCGTACGTCCGCTTGATATAAGTAAACAATATGGTTTTTTGCGGAAGTCTTTGACTTCAGGATTAAGTTTGCAAAGATAAAATCGATTTCAATTCTGATAGAAGACCATTTATTAGACTGACACACGATAGGTCCAAACAATAATAAAACCTATAAAAAACCTAATAAAAATTGACAAGATTTGATTATAAATCCCTTATCAGTATTATATGTAAAGATATGAAACATCATATTATTTATAGCTGTATTAAATACATAATATACACTATAGGTGACCTCGGAAGAACCTACGTGATATTATCAGGTACGAATCCGTCGATCACGTTCGTGATTATAATATAAATCACCCTAACAAGTACTGGGAATTTATAAATACCTATTTAAATATACCTATATAAAGTAACCGCCACTGTTAGAATGGCCCTTGGCTAGGTATTACTAGGTAATAGATCATATAGAAATAGATCGAAATTATCCGGAAAAGAACTGGAATCACCGACATAGCTTGCAGAGTAAGCAAACTGCAGTGGCAGTGGGCTGGCCATGTTGGTCGAAGGACCGATGGACGGTGGAGCAGACGAGTCCTGGAGTGGAGACCGCGTATCGGCAAGCGTAGTGTGGGACGCCCCCCAGCTAGATGGACCGACGACCTTAAAAAAGTGGCTGGGACTGGATGCGGAAGGCGGAGGATAGAGTGTTGTGGCGAAGCCTGGGAGAGGTATATTTCCAGCAGTGGACTGCAATAGGCTGAGTTGAGATCACCACAAGATGGTCACATCATTCTCCTTTGTCATCATTAGGTATCTCGTCCTTTTTCCAATTTATTTGGGGTCGGCGTAAAAATGTCCTCATTACATACTTCTCTATCAGTCGTCATGCCCTGTGTACCATGTTGCACACAGTCCATCAATCGTTTCTTTGGTCTTTCTCTACATTCATACTCAAAATGTTTCTCACGATATTTTTCTCATTCCCAACCATGTCAACCGATTTTCATGAACTTTTCTGTCACCGGTGCATATCATCTAATATTGTATTCCAGTGAACTATGATGGTGGATGGGCTTAAATCTCCAAGTTGTAGTTGTGTACTTGTTTATTTATTTATAAGTATAAAATTATGTATTAGGTACCTATGTTAAAACTGTTTTGTACTCTTCGTCACTTTTCCCTAAAGGTTCATTAGAAAACCAGCGTCAGACAGCATCAGTCTGTCTGGCATTAATGCTGAAATGAACCTTTTTGGCGCAGCCGTGAGGCACACACTGTTGTAGTTATTTATTTATTGTACTTACACTTTTTTTTAATTTGTTATTGTATTTTGTGTTTTACGGACTGTGACCAAATAAACGGTATTCTTTCTTTCTTTTCTTTTCTTTCTGTTTTAATATACTACAACTTGAGCTAAAGCTGGATGTCATGTACAAACGCCAACTAAGCCAAAGGAGTAAAGATCATAGTGGCGTGGCATTCTGTAGTTTCAGCCCGTGCCATGGAAAAAAGGCCTAAGTGTTGTATGTAAATTGAGCTATTGAAGAAGAAGTGCTTATACAGGAAAAGTTTTATTCAGTGCGCAAACTTCAACTTTTATTTTTTCGTCGGATAACAAAAAAAAACCACTGTTCCATACATTTTGACCGCGTAGGTATTGCACTTTTCTATGAAACAGCTGATTTTTTTTGTATATCCGATGAAAAATTTCAACGCTGGGGGGGTCTAGGATGATATGCTGAATTCATGGTTACAGTTTGCGCACTGGATAAAAACTTTTCCTGTATAGGTACTAATGGCATATTTTTTAGTATGACTATGGTTGGCCTCAAGAACACCGTCCGTCCGTACGTCAAACGGAAGGACGGTGTGAAAAATGAAATGGCTGGGAGTGTTAATACTGAGATGACGATGACGCCCCGAAAAAGAAAACATAAGACGCATAAGAAGGTTTTTTTTTTATATTTACATAAATATTTATTCCTCAATTTTCGTAATTACATCTACCACTGTTTGTCTCTGCATCACCGAAAGGTTGACTGGTAGAAAATGCCTACATATGGCACTAAGTCCACATCTCTTCATTTGAGTGCTTGTAGTATTAAATAAATAAACGATACTGACGATTGTGGTAATTTATCGTCATGTTCCACGTTAGGGGTTGTTATGGTGAAATTGACCTGTCCGTCACTCTTGTCGTTCGTGAACGGATAGGCAAAGGTATTATTGTGCATACAGCCAGTGTGCTATGACGGTTTTGGTGACGTGTGGCAGGGCGAGCATATATCGAGCTTTATCGTGTATAGTTCATATTTGGGGCTATAGGAATGAGGTAAAACCGAACCGAACCGAAGATACAGGTATTAAATAAAATAAAAACTAATAATGACAAGAGTTTCAATCCTACCAATCTTGGCTAATGAGACACAATGAATTTTCTATTGTAATGGGCCCTATAGGTGCCGCGCCGGACTTAACCGGATAACTACTCGCGCTCTGAGTGGAGCAGGAGGGCGTATCAGGCTTTTACTGACTAAAACCCACCCGTGTTCCTTCAGTTGCCTGTGTGCCAGGGGCCACGGTATCTCTTTCGAACAACCCGCACCCCTAACAGATCATAGTAGGGTAATAAGTTAATAGTAATAACCCATTGTTGTTTCTGCTGTAGTCTCAATTTCATGGAAGTGATAATCATATTTCGTACGTTATGCTTAGTCATTTGAATTTCTGATTATACATTTAATTAATATTTAGGTCGTACCGGTATTCGTAAAGGCTAGAAGACAGGCGCGAACTGACTTCGGTAGAACAATTTCTACGAAGTTTTCATAAAAATTGTTTCACCAGAGTCGCGTTTTGCCTGACTACGGGGGATCTTTGAAGTAGATCCATCTCCCGAAATGCAGAATTTATTTACTGAGATCTGCTCCTAAATATCATAAGCTCTTCAAATCGTTTTTCTTAGTTATGTTGAAGAAAGGTCGGCTTACGTAAGAGTGGTATTGTAGAATATCTTATCTTATTAGTTCACATACTTTCGCAAAAAAAATCGAAATTTTCAAGTTTTATCCTGCGCAGGAGGCTATGAGACTGTTCCTTAATTATCCTAGACTCATCAAAACGTTTTTCCTAATTTGTTGAAAAAAAGCCAACTTCTCCTTATGTTTGTTCTGTAGAATAGTTAATTAATTCATCCATTTCGCAAAAAAAAAGCTAACTTTTAATCAAAATCTTTCATACCAGGATGCAGTAATGACAATGCGCATGCGTTCCTATGCGGTCGCATTTGTCAGGTATGTAAGGTGTGAAGCGTTATGAATAATGGCGGCGGACACGCCTCGGCTGAGCTATGCATGACAATATACGGATAGGGTTACAAACCAAATAGAAAGAATATGTATAATATGACACGCAAGAATACGATGACAGCTACTAAGTACTTATTTGTTTATGATTATGTAAAAGAAATTGGAGCGGACTATAGTAGTATCTTTTTTCAAATTTTCGGTTTTGAATTTCGAACGCTTTCCGAACATGTAGCGGTTGATGTCTGGCTGCCGGTATTGGCTCTTTTCGGATAAACGCCATTCGATGTCCCAGAAAACAGGTGATCCCGACCCAACATCTGATTGCCATGAAAATTAAGGCATGCCTTGTTAAAATTAGTTACATTACACTCATTAAACAGATGATTTATTTTACACGAGAAGAACGTTAAATAAGATTCGAGTATTGAACAGTTTATTGACCCGAAGGTCACGGCATATCTATTTGCTAATCTAATTTAATTACATTGTAAACTTATTTATGTTATTTTTGTCCTGTTTGTGGCAGATGAATACCTACATAGCCTGATTTAATACATCTTAGGCGACATACGCGCAGCAATAAAAATTGAATCATAATAAATACTTATTATTAATAAATATTATTCTGATCACTGTTTATTGCATCAGTACCTACAATATTACTTCAAAAATATCGTATTGTTTATTTATATTTTATCAGTAAGTACCTGAACCAATTTTTTTATCGCTCCACATGACATTCGCACAGATAATGGCAGATTTCATGTTATCGTGATATTTCTATATTTTTTTTAAATCTAGACCGAAATTGTTAGAATCAAATACTGGGTTAGTACACACGGCTACACATCAAGCTATAAATTTCCAGTATAAGCTGATCTCGCATTGTATAGGATTTCCGTACCTTGCGAGATCAGCGTAAACTGGAAATGCATAGCTTGATGTGTAGCCGTGTGCACAATTCTTGGAATACTGTCAAAGCAAGGCTGTGGCAAAACCCTAGCATTTTCTGAATTAAAAATAGAAATACTTGACTTTAAAAGTATCAACACAGGTGGTACAGATCAATGACTAGACTACGTTCAGGTACCAAATTGATCTGAAGGCCAATTCTCGTCAGAATCTTATCTCTGCGACACTCAGTGCCAAATACTTGTCAAAAATGTGGTAAAATTGGGCGTTTTATTGACATACTGAGACTATAATGCGAACGATCCTTAAAATGTGTCCCTCCTTTGGTTGGTTTCTTTAGAAGCAACTAATTGTTGCCCGCCACTACGTTCGCGTGGATGTATGTCTCCTTACGAATCCTTTTTTCTAATATTAAAATAATAGGTTAAAAAACTAAAAAAAACGTTTTAAAAAACCAACTAGCTTTTTGAGGTATTTTTATAATCAATTAATGTCAAGCACCCCATGCTTTTTAATTGAATTAAATTATTTTCTCCTTAATTAGTTTAGTTTTTAAAGCGTGTTTTTTAGTTTTTTTAAACTATTATTTATTTTCTTTTTTTTTAGTTCTGCAAACTACAAAAGCGTGGTTTTTTCAGTTTTTTTTTTCTATTTTTTTAATTATTGAATTGTCATCGGCCCTCGATAAGTTTACAAAGTTTAAATTAAATCTGACCGTTTAAAGTGGGTCAAAATCGCGCCCTAAAGAGTCGGTTACACACATACAAACATACAAATGAAGCTAATATAAAGCGTGTAAAAAAGGATTAGTATAGCCTAAGTTACTCCTTATAACATCAGCTGCCAGTGAAAGACCCGTCCAAATCGGTCCGCGCGCCGTTTCGGAGATTACCCGAACCAGACAGACAGAGACAAAAATTAATTAAAAAAAAAATGTTAAAAGTACCGTATACACTTCCACATACATTTAGTAAAAACTGTTATTTTGACATGACCAACAGAAAAGGATGTTTAAAGATAAAAAAAAAAATTGACGATTATGAAAAGTCTATCTACCGCAGGCCCAGATGTGTGTGGTTTATTCTGAACATATTAATGAACTGTATCATTTATATTCCACAATTAGCTACACATGAGGAGTGGAAGATAAAAATAGCCAGTAAAATATGAGCTATCTCCGTGTGACTAAGATGTATAGCGGTTTAAAAATATCACTGACAGATTTTTGCTTGCGGATTCCCTCGTCATTCTGATTTCTGCCGTACGTTTAGCAACCTCCCCCCTCCCTCCCTGCTTTCCTGGTAAGCTAGAAAGTTTACTCAAATCTATTCAGAACATCTCAGGATTCTAGATCAAATACGCAAACACTACTTATCATTCAATTCAATTCAAATTCACTGTATTTTATCGTGAAATTTAAATGCTACTATATTTTACAAGCTAAAGGGTTTGTAGTGAACTAGTGAAGTAATCACAGCCACATGGGTCTATATCTTCATGGGTAAGCACTGCTTGCTGAAGTCGGTCCGTTGATGGGTGGGTGACAATCAATTATGACGATGATCATCAATACCGAGACCCTTCCTGCTGCTGATGGTATTGGCTATCCTTCGTGGACCATTGACAGTCGTTACGCATCGTCAGAAGCCCGAAAGTCTCGACAACCAGTCTTACCAAAGGGTATCGTATTACCCAGTTACTGGGTTGTGGAGGTCAGCTAGGCAGTCAGTCGCTTCTTGTAAAATACAGGTATTCAGCTGCATCCGGTTAGACTGGAAGCTGACCCCAACGTAGTTGGGAAAAGGCTAGGCAGATTACATTTTACAAGCTAACGCTAATCTACAATATTTTATCTGAAAATTTCAATTGTACTATATTTTAGATGGTTAAGGTCGCGTCGTCAAATATATTTTGTACTGACTTTTTTATCTTTGGAACAGCTTCAAAGACATTTTGAGACGTTTAAATGTTTTTTAACGCTAATTATGATAAGTTATCTTTATCTCTTGGCAACCCGATTAATTAATTAGTGCTCTACTAAGTAAATAAACTAAAATATTTGTGTTTTCGATACTTTGTAATTATTATTTATGATTTCGCTGTCTCTTTAGTGATGTTTTTGTTATTATATTTGTTATACTTAACTAAGTTAGTATTAATAAACTTTGGTATTTTCCTCGTTTGTGGAGTCAATAAAACACCAGATGTGACGCGTTTTTAAACTTTTAAAGTTATTAATGGCAAACAAAACTTCCTTCCTTGGTAAAAGAAATTATACGGAAAAGAACCGGAGTTACCGACATAGCTTCCAGAGTAAGCTCACTGAAGTGGTTGTGAGCTGGCCATGTCTATTGAAGGACCGATGGCCGGTGGAGCAGACGAGTTCTGGAGTAGACACCGTGTATCGGCAAGGTGAGTATGAGATGCCATCCAGCAGCGGTGAGGTGACAATTTTTCTAAGAGAAAAGACGAAGCGAATTCGGCTTTAACTTACTGACTTATCAATAAAGAATACTTACTATAATTCTAAAATTAATATAGGAATGTAAATAATTAAATACAATAAAATTTAACAGCTGAAAATCAAATAAAACGTGCAATATTCCTCCATCTCGTTCTCGCTGACGCATTTTTCTATATCTGTCTCTGTCATAACCCGTTGTACAGCGGCTTGCTCTCGTCCATATCAAGAGGTGCCACGTGACGTGACCTAAAGTGACATCATTACGCGATCGCTGTTGTAAGAATTTTGGGTTCCCGATTATGACGTTTTGGCGTCGGGTTAATTAAGAACATATTTTTTTTGTTGTAATACAAAGCATGGTGAATTAAATACCCGTGTAACTATATTTTTTGACAATAGTAGCCACTATTGACGTGGCATTTTTTAATAACGATAGAGTTGCCGATGCGAAACTCCGAAGGGAAGCCGGTAGGAATTGTGTTATTTGGTGTTTCGCCACTGCTATCCAGCTAGATGACAATCTTAAAAAGATTTCTGGGACAGGCTGGATGCGTAAGGCGAAGGACAGAGTGTTGTGGCTCAGACTGGGAGAGACTTATGCCCAGCTGCAGTAGACCACGATGGAGAACCAGAAGTTTATTAAAACGAAAATAAATTATATAATCTTTCTGCGACTAGTATTGTTATTTTCGGATCATATTATATCTTATTTACTTTATAGATAGCACAGAAACGGACTTAGTTGACACTTCACATTTATAGGTTGCTTAACTTTTAAGACTTGAATCTTGATTTTTTGCAGTACGAGTACTAAACGAATTATGTTTACACACGTAATGAGTAGTTTTTCCAGTCGTTTCTTCATTTTTTTATGAACTTTATCAATGCCGAACGCAGAACAAATCAAACAGTCTTAAATGAGCGTCCTAATCTTAAGGGAATAAAGTTCAAAATTCATAGAATTTATTAGAGTCTACAAAACAGCTCTTTGCTTATCTGATGAGCGATGATTAATTAAATCACGAAGAAGTGTTTTTAGAAATTAATTCTTGGAAAGAAAAAGTTAATTCGCTGAGGAGTAATCATAATTAATGTATCGTTTGTTGAAACTTTTTCAATCAATTTATAATATTGTTTGCGTTAACACGAATATTTTTTGTCTTAATTTTGTGCGTTTACATTACATTCTGTCAAGCACTATCAAAATATTATGAAAATTATTAATTCTATGAGTAAGGCATTGTCTAAGTTCGTTAGTCAATAAAAAAATGTACGCCGGTCATAGACAAACAAAACGGTGACTAAGATAACAAGGCATTCTGTCTTGACCGTGACAGTGGGCAAAAACTTGACAGCAAAATACTACGCTGTGGCTTCATTATTTAAATAATTATGTTTCTATGAAACGTAGCTCTACTTCAAGAAGATTTTTATGAGTTCACTATTTCTTAACCCAGTAGAAGTCCATGGTTAACTTCCCTGGTTAACTCCTGTAAGTCAAAATGTTCAAATTGCCTCGGGAGTTTGGGAAGTATTGGGAACCAACAAATAAAAAAAAAACATGTTTTGACAACCTGTCACTAGTTCGTTTTTTAGCCTGAAACTTATCCATCACAATCTGAATCGTTTTGAAGGAAAATAAGATAATAGCCATTGCAACGTAAGTAACGCAGTGAATGTTGTAGCAACTGTCAAAATGATAGCCATTTCTACTGTAAGTGTGTTTCACAATTACCTCACTGGTTAGGGGTTGAAAAGTAAAGTCAGTCTTGTCTTACGATCGGATCACTTATTGATTTATTCAACCGAGGAACTGTTCACCAGTGGGTTAAATAAAACTTTTTTTGCTAGCCAATCAATCTACCGTGCCTAATACATAACACAAACATGTTTTACTTTTAACCAATTACTCGATACTTTATGAAAAATTCATGTATTCCGTAGCGATTCTAATCGATTCTCGAGTCGATATCGCTCGGTACGATAATCGACATCGGACTCGCATTCATTAGTGCGGCGGTACACAATGCAAACATTATGGCTTATGTAGATGTGTTCTGATTGTTGACAATCTTATATGTGTGTGCGTAGCCTTGTATAACAATGAGTGGTGACTGTGCGTGAGTATAAGGAAATATTTTGTACTTTCTAGTGCCATGCAAATTCATTTTTGCTTACAGCGAAGAAATTGTTAAGGCTTCCATTTACAAAAGTTGGTGATGACGTCATGGAATCAAACAAATGTGCAATGTTCTGAATTCAAAAAGTTTGACTGTTGTTCTTTTCTTTTTTTTGTTTAAAGTTTTCTTTAGCGCCGGCCACGCGTAGGTAGTGGAATTTGCGCTTAAAACCCATGTTTTACGATTCAATACTGTTATTTAGTTAGCTTGGCTCTCGGTGTGGCCAGCGCGTTAGGGCTTAGGGCTGAGCTGAAAATACTTGGTAGAAACTAGAACCATGTCGATATTTTCATCGCCAAGTTTCTAAAACACACATTAGTCCAAACTTAAACAATACCCTTTCTAAACACTTTCCCTGAAAACATAAAACCTATCCAATTTTAAGACCAAACAGAATTAAGTAATATTATAACTGCGGAGTTTGTTTGTTTGTCTGTAAGTCTACATTCACACGGACGTAATAAAATCGCGGCGGGATATTATGACGCAGTGGATTTTCATTTCTCGGTGTTGCACCAAGCATTGAGTATCCAGAGTGCAGCGCGATTGAGTCTCAGCGCGACGAAAACCCAGTGTTTGTCTACTCAACAACGTAAATAACGCAATTAATGTTGTTGATGTTGTTGAACTGTCAAAATTAAAGCTATACCTAAAGGTGCTCTTACACGGGCAATTTTTTGAGGAATTATTGCTTGGCAACACTAATCGGTCAATCTGGATCAATTAAGTGGACCAATCTGGAGCAACAAAAATAAATTGCGGATATGTTTCGGCAATATTGCTTCTGATTACTCCATAAATATTTTCATGAGTTGCCGAATATCCAATCAGTTTGAAAATTTTTAGTCAATTTTATTTCTATCTCGTTTGTACGTATAACTACGTCTCGTTTTTGCGAGAGGAACTAGCCGGCGGCGGAGGCGGCGTGCGTATTACCTAGTTTTTTAAGTTGCTCCATATTTCATGATATTGTGTGGCCGTATCTTTGGCAACAGGATGCTACATGTTACCATTGCCCTAAATTTCTGGATGTAGTCGTGACGTCATAGTTGACGAGAATTGACCAGGATGGAGAAATTTTAGTTGCTCGTGTAAGCGCACCTTTATGTAACTGTGTTACGCAATTAGCCTGCTAATTTGAATAATTATTTTGCACATGGGTAGACCATGACCTATTCAACTCAGCCTATCGCAGTCCACAGCTGGACATAGGCTTGTCCCAGGATGCGTCATAATACTCTATCCTCTGTCTTCCGCGTCAGGTCTGTCCCAGCAACCTTCTTAAGGTCGTCGGTCCATCTAGCTTCGGACGCGGTCTCCACTCCAGGACTCGTCTGCTTCACCGACCATTGGTCCTTCGACAATCGGCCATGTTTGTCGAAGGACAGATGGTCGGTCAGCCCACTGCCACTTCAGATTGCTTACTCTGCAAGCTATGTCGGTAACTCCAGGACGTAGGAATATTTTTTATCTCGGTAATACGTTCCTGTGAGATATTTTTCGACATCCACGCGGGTGATGCAGCAGAAAAAAGCTAGTTGGAAATTTTATAAATCGCGTGGTCATAAAGCACGTAACAAATGTAATTTCAACAAAAGTCTGTCAGTAAATAGGATATAACTTGAGTTGTAAACTGACGGTGACAGTAAAACTAAGAATGGCAACTCGGTTTTTGTAATGGGATCCTGTTTAGGTACCGTTTTACGACGATTTTACGATTTCGCTATGTGAAACCATCTTACTGTCGAGTGTCGAGGTGCGGCTGGATTTTCTGTTACTTTTTTTTTAAGCTTGTAACACCATGTGTTTTTAGGTTTTGCTAAGTATTTCTTTTTTATTACCGTAACTTCTGTATTTCAGTTTGATCTATAATAAATAAATAAAAATCTTTTATTTCAGACCCATAACGTCCATTTGGTTAGTATACAAACGACTTAGAAACTAGTGTTAGTACTTACATTTACTGGAGAAAAAACAAAATAAAAACTATATTTATTATTACGCCACAGTAGAATGTAGGCGTATCCAATGTCCCAGTATGGGGCTGTCCCACCTATCCGCTATAGTATTCAGGATGCTGTTGGGGCTGGCGCGTACCCTGCGCATGATGGAAGCGCATCGCTTGCGCATGATGGCGTGAAAGCCATCTATTCCCGCCTCAGCGAACATGCCGGAAGCACTGCAGTATCGCGGCAACCCCATCAACACCCTGAATGCATTATTGTATTGAACGCGCAGAGCGCTGTATGTCCTCTGCGTGTAGTTGACCCACAGACTGCATGTATAGAACGACTGACAGTACGCCGCAAACAGTGTAGCCTTTACTTCAGTCGTGCATTTTGCAAATCTGCGAGCCAACATGTTGCAGCGGACAGCCAACGCCCTGCGCTCACGCTCAATATCCAGACTGTCTTTCAAGTCTTCGGAAACCCAGTGGCCCAGATACTTGAAGGAAGTGACTTGCTCTAAGGAGCTTCCGCAAAGTTTCAACTGAGGTACAGGGTAAGTTTTAGTGCCCGCCTTAAAGGTTAGTACCTGACTTTTCTTAACATTGTATATGAGCCCATGAGCCTCCGCGTACCTCTCACATGTCGTAAGCAGGCTTATCATTGCGTTAATCGAAGGGCTCAGCAACACCATATCATCAGCATAGCTAATATTGTTAACGCATACTCCGTCTACATAACAACCCAGATAGGTCTTGCTGAGCTCTTCGATCAACTTGTTTATGTACAGATTGAAGAGCCGAGGGGAGGTCAAGCCACCCTGCCTAACCCCGCACTCCAACCCATACACATCCGATAACGAGCCTGCCCACCTTAAACAATTGGTCTGATTGTTATACCAAAACCGCAGAATTGCTATAACTTCTCTATCTACTGAAGTATCATTCGATAGTTTCTGCCACAGCAAGTCGTACGACACCAGATCAAACGCTTTGGAAAGATCCAGGAAACACGCAATAACAGGCGTTCTCCTAGACGTATAATACTGTACAGTATGCTTGAGAGACAGTATGGCACTTTCCGTGGAGAGACCTGGTCTGAACCCAAACTGCGCATCATGCAATTCAATGCGGGTCGCCATATGTCTATCAAGCAAGCTGTCCAGCACCTTGGCAATGATAGTAGCAAGAGATATAGGCCTATAGTTTGAGAGATCTGATGAGTCCCCAGTCTTATCCTTCAGAATAGGTACAACCACAGTTTTCATAAGGTCGCTAGGCAGATGAGCGTGGCTTAGACAGAGCGAAAAGAACATTGCCAGTACCCTTGGCAGGTGAACTCCTGCATGTTGCAGGTGCTCGATGCTGAGGTAGTCATAGCCCGGTGACTTGCCCTTAACCATATTTTTTAAAACGCTAGCAACATCTTTTGCTGAGAACCTGACCTTTAAGTCCGTCATACAATCCTCAGCATCAACCGCCTGCGACTACTGCGATACAGTAGCGGGAAAAAATTTATAAAAATAAAATACTAACTGAAACGATAGTATGAAGAGGCAACGGATGGTAAATCCTAAGCCTAACTAATAATAATACTAGTTATTTCGGTCCTATCTTTCAAACATTTGAAAACGACGAAGTCAGAATATTATGTCTCTCATATCTGTCAAACATTTAAAAACGACGAAGTCATATTATTATTATAATTACATCTAAAGCATGGGGTGAGCGCCTGCCAGAGGTGCAGGTTGTCCTGTCAGGGGTGCGGGTTGTTCGAAAGAGATACTGTGGCCTCTGGCACACCGGCAACTGTAGGAACACGGGTGGGTTTTAGTCACTAAAATTCTAACACGCCGCCCTCCCGCTGCACCCAGAGCGGGAGAAGTTATTTGATGATTTATCACCCTCAAAAAAAAAATCGCATAGGTAGACGTATAAACATAACATATCATCACGCATGTAATCCCTAAAGGGCAGGCAGAGGTGTAGCTATCGACGTTATAGTACCTACCCACATTTCGCTGTTTAAGTCCTATGTATTACGGGGCGAGCCTATTGTCATAAACCGGACACAAATCCAGACTCCGGACTACTACTGAGAAATGCCAGATGGAAAACCCAATAAAGCCCCCCCTCCCCCCAGATTCTGGTAGAACAATATCCATGAAGTTCTCAAAGAAATTGTTCCATAAGAAACGAGGCGCGCCTATCTGCACTAGTCTTTAACACTGCAGACGAGTAAACAGCGCTAAATGATAAAATAATGGGACAAGTAATTATGAAAAAAATAACTTCTTAAAAAACAAATATTATCTAAAATACATGACGTTTTAGAATATTAAATAATATGCTAGAAAGTCGTAAAAGTCCCACAATTTAATGACATCAAAGAAAACTGGTTCGGTTACAATTGGATGGTTTTATAACCACTTATGTCACTTACATACGTCATAAAAGTTTAATTATTTAATATTTAACATAATATCACTTTAAAAAAAGTTGTACGAAAATCGATTGTCTGGTATGGGCATAATGATGCAAGAGGAATGAGACGAAATGTCGTGAGGAAAGTTTTAAGTATGAATGTAGATGGGATGGAAAGATCAAAGAAGCCATGGATGGACTGTGTGCAAGACGACATGGGTAGAAAGGGAGTGACTGCCGAGATGACGTATAATAGAGAAGTATGGAAGAATAAAAAACATATTTCCAAAAGCAAAAAACCCGACTGCCTAAAAGTGAACTTTAATTACAAAATCGGACTAGTAGTTTAGGAGAAAAATGGCAACATGGATTTGCACAAACTAACATCCTCTCACCCCAAACGCATATACAGGGTGATTGGAAGATGGGTGCAAAGCTTTAAGGTGAAGATAGTATAGACAATTTAGAACCATTTAAGTCATGGTTGTCTTAGACGAAGTCTTACCAATTTTTTTTTTAATAAGGTTTAAAAGACGTATTGTACAATTTTTTTATTTTTTCTGAGCTTTAAATGTCTGTAAAAAAAATGTCTAATTAATGACACAGAAGCCTGAAACATGTTTTGCTTGATTGCTTACACATTACTTTAATTAAATAAATAAAAAATGAATTCATTTATCATTCAATTTGGCCATAATTATGCAGTTTACATTAAATTTTGAGAATTTCCGAAAAAAAAAACTTAAAAATTTGGTTAAAAATATTTGGTAAGACTTCGTCTAAGACAACCATGGCTTAAATGGTTCTAAATTGTCTGTACTATCTTCGCCTTAAAGCTTTGCACCCATCTTCCAATCACCCTGTATATCTACGTCTCCGTTCCATCGTGGGTAAAAAAAGATGGAAACAAGAAACTTGTTTTAAAAGGATGATTATTTAGACTGAATACTATAAGCAATCTCATGCAGTCGGAGGCATCTTCTTAAATTTAACAATAAAGACCTTTACTGCCTCCGACTGCATGAGACTGCTTAAAGTATTCAGTCTAATAGTCATCCTTTTAAAACAAGTTTCTTGTTTCCATCTTTTTTAACTTTTTAGGCAGTCGGGTTTTTTGATTTTGTATTTTTTTTTTATTTCACAGTTTTTAGTTATCATTATTTTTGACGTAAATGAGACCTATTTATGAAACCCTTTATTTTGATACCCCACTCAATAGGTATGGAAAAATAAAAATAAAATTTGAAGACACAATATGGCGCCAAAAATCGGCCATTGTTTTTCTTCAATTTTGTTATACCCAGTCTCTCTCACACAATTAAGACGAATCTAACGGCACCTCTCAAGCTGAAATCGATCAAGGCGTTTGGGCAAAGAAATATACATACATACACTCGAAAAACATAACCCTCCTTCTGGCGCAGTCGGGTAAAAAGACATGTTGCGCCGACCACAAATAAATTGGGATAAGGGCAAAGAGAATGATGATGACCACTTTTTACCTACTTATTTAAAAAAATTACTCACTCATGCGAAGTTGGATTTTCAACCTTCGGTATTGAACCGAGCATTGATAATCCAACAGAGTGTATCTCCGCGCGTCAGAAATCGAACAGTGTGTTTTGCTATTCGATTTTCAATTCTCGGCGCTAAGTAGTGCGTTAAACATCCAGTGCGTTAAAAAATCCCGCCGCGATTTATTTACGTCCGTGGGAACGTGGGCTAAGACTCAAAAGTACTTATAATTAACAATGTCTATTCCAGACATGTACAAGTAAAGTGTGTTAAAAAGCATCAGATACAGATATCAAATATGAACATGCCAAACGGTTAATCAACCAATAAAAGCTTATCTTACAGGATCAAAGAATTCAAAACTACCCTACCTCACAACTTTTTAATATCCGCTTAGCTTAAACGCTGTTGTAAGTATTGTATGAATACTTTTACCACAGAGTAAATAACGTGCAGAGCTCACACACATTGTGTTGAGTGAGATCAAAGTGCTAGAAAATACATAAAGAGAATTGAATAAATGGTTCTCTATTTTATTATGTGATTTTTATTTAAATACTATCTCTGAAATCAGAAATACTCTACTTCTTCTAGAAAAAGTTGTTAACCTTAAGATATACATTCCACCGGACTCCTAAATATAGCCACCGTGCTTATTTACATGTAGGTTTATAGGTCTAGAACCTCAAAATACATATGAGTAAAAAAATCAGTTTTGAAGCCAGCATACTTGTCATCATTTCGGTTTCCTTATTGTTCCAAATTTCAATTTACGAACATCAAAATGTTAAAGACCCCTAAACAAAAAATAATGCAGAGTCGTTCGATTCAAGTGTGCGTCCATTTACGGCTACATACTTATAATATCATATACAGACTATTATTTTTATTACAATTTATAATATGCCTACGGTTGACCACTATACAATATAAAGGACCTTCCTTTACTGATATTTTAGTTTTACAAACTAACAGGGAAGTAATAACGGTCATTGTCGTTTATAAGAAAGCAGCTGTCATTGGCAGTCCTCGCCTTAATTTAAATGACGTCAGAAAAAACCCAGTCAATGACCAATGATAGCACCGTTTGATTACTATGATTGGTCACAACGATGCAAAGCGAGTGCAAAGCTACTGTAGTGTACAGCAGAGACCGCAGGTCACACAACAGTGTGATCTGCGGTCTCTGTCGACTACCTACTCTATGTTCTTCTACTGCGTAAGTAAAAGACGTGTTTCAAAGTAGTTAATATGCAAATATTGCAACGCATACTAACAATGTGTTCGAGCATTGAAACTGAGATGTGTTTATGAATATTTCTTTTGAAATTATTGTGATTACTTTCGAGGTACTGGAGTGTTAAAAAGTTCTGTTAGTTGAAGTACACACGACCGTAATAAAATGGCCACCTGATTTTCAACCCACTGCTTTGCGCCGAGAGTTGAAAATCGAACGGTTAAACACACTGTTCGATTTACGACGCGCCGAGATGCACTCAGTTGGATTCTTAGTGCTCGGGAGTTGAAAAAACCGCCGCGATTTTATTACGTCCGTGTGAACGTCGACTAAAGCTGTGTTGGAAGCTTTTATACTTAAATGTTTTAGAAAAAAAAAAAAAAAAGAAACTGACTTTGAAAGAAACATCGTATAACGTGAAATAAACTAAGTTTGTCTGATATAGTGCCTTTTTTGTATGTTTACCTAAATTAAAGTCACGAAAACGCAAAAATACTTTTAACTTAGCTTTTCTTTTAAATTCAGATGAAGTATTTTTTTGTTCATTTTTGTTAGGATAAAAAAAAAACTGTTTAATAACTATTCAATGACATATTTTTGAATTCGTCATCATTTGAAGACTGCTTTTAAGGGGAACCTAGTCACGGGCTCGAACTCACTGGTGGGCCTGGCTAAAAATCACGCTGTCTCACCAGGCTTCGTGTCCGACAGAGATAGTATCAGTGATGAGCAGTTAGACGCTAGTTTACACGCACAACGTTATTGAGTGAAATGCAGGATCACTTATAGTAAAAAAATTGCGAAAAAAGAAAAAAATAAGAAAGTCCTTTGGCAGACCGGGTTTTAAACTTTAAACTTAAACACGCCCAAAGTTAAGTAAAATTAGCAAGAAAAACGAATCTTTGTTGGCTCCTAACTTTTTAATGGGTGTTTATTTTAGTATTCTGTTTCTGTACCGACAATATTAATAATGAGACAAAACGATATCATATTTTACTTTGGATGTACCATATCAGACAGTGGAGTAAAACACTCCCGAAGTTTGTATGCAAAAAATGTGGACTAGGTTCACCTTAAGTGTAGTCTAATATTAGCATAAAAATATCACAAATATTCGTCTGCAAAGTATTACTAATACTAAGAAAACATGCAGGTTTATTATTAGTGCGTTTGTCACTAGTACGTCAGACAACAAATTAATGAGTCCGGGAGACGTAACGTCCCGCAGATGCGATCTTGCGATTTGTTGAGTAATTGTACGACTAATCGCATTCATATGTCTTTCATACATTCAATTAGTCGGGGACTATTTTATGCAGATGACCGTGTTTTTCAATGGATGCTGTGAACGCTTACACAATGAAACATTGCATTAAATAAACATAACTTTAATGATTTTAAAGAATATTACGTAAATGTAAATCTAACAGCTTTATTAAATTTTTCATAATCTTTAAGAGTTAAATACTACTAGTTTAATCCTTAATTCGTTAAATAAAAATAAATTATCAAGATAACATCGTATGCTAATCAAAACTCCATTTTTAAATAAACCCGCGGACCGAGGAACACGTGTTTTTTTTTTTTAAGAACGCATTGACACTGGCATGCGTTTAGTATCGCGTTACAAATTCGTCACATTCTTTGCTCCTTGTCTCTGACGCTACGCCATTTTAGTTTGACCCCTATTCTTAACGGTGCGTTTGGTGACAGATGTCAGTTTTAAATGGTCGTATGCAGCCCTAATTTCATAATATGAATACGGTAGCATGTGGCAGTTTCAAGTTACTACGACGGGTCACGTACAAACAATTATTAAAAAATTGTGGGCAGGGAATGGATGGCTGACTTGAAGAATCATCGCTGGACACTCGGAGAATTGTCCATGCAATGGACAGGTCATGTTCAGACTACTAACGCACTCATTACATAAGATTATAAAGACGCGGTGGGAACAGAAATAAATCCTTTGAACTTTTCATTAAATAAAATAATAAAACTACAGGAAATGTTATCTTTGATTCTGTCTGTACGCAATAAAAAATGATATTTGATATACGGGTGGTCGTAAAATTCTACAAGTTATTAGTAAAGTAACCTGAACTAATCACGGTGTGTGACGGCGACGATAGTAAAAACTTATTTACAAGTAGCAACACAGTTCAAAATTAAATGCTGTTAATTTCTGTACTGGTTAGACTACTGCAATTCCTCAACTATAGGAGAACGTTTACAACTTTCAAGTTGCTTCAATCTTTTCTATACTTTTATCGCCGCGCCTCCTTTGAAGAAATCCAAATCTATACAGTTTGAAAACAAAATCCCGTGAATACGATGACCACATAATATTCTGTTAACTGCCCCCTACCGCCCGAGCGCTACAAGCAAAAATAGTCCTTAAGGTGTTTAGATGTGGATGTACACATTACGCTGAACCCCAGAAAAATAAATTGCTGTTCCATACTTTGTAACCGCTTAGGTATTGCACTTCTGTAGGAGTTTTTTTTTTTTAAATAACTGATGAAAAATCATGTTCAGAGTCATGTACTGAATGAAACAGGTTTTGCTTTGATGTCACCCTGTATATAAAGTACACTCCTTCATAGATCAATGATCACAAAAAACCGTAGTCAAATCAAAGCCACAGTAGGTACGTCAAAAAACGCAGCATCGCAACTATCAACGCGTACACTCGTGTTAAAAACGCAGCATCGCAACTATCAACGCGTACACTCGTGTTAAAAACGCAGCATCGCAACTATCAACGCGTACACTCGTGTTAAAAAGTCTAAAGTCAAGTATAAAATAATTCCATAGTGCGAAGTAGAACCGGTCGCACATTTTTATTTACATACCTAAGTGTGGGTTCACAATAGCGATTATTTAATTAGGCATACACGTTATAGTCGTCACGGCACGGCACACACCTTCCATTTTTGTGCCTTTTAATGATTTACTCATATGAGAAACTATGTTAGTTCAAATGTTGCGTTGAGAACAAATTTTTCTTGTAATCTAATAATTGGGTTATTAAAAATAACGAGGTTGTGTAACGTTGCCTTTATTTGTTGACTGTGGATAATTCAAATTCTGATTTTAAAAATGCTGTAATTTAAGTAAATGTATCCGAAACGACCACAAGCGATCCTGAAAATTATCTAAACTAATTATAACTATGGAGAAAATACCTATTTGTTTTTATGTAACTTTCCTTGAGATGCATAAACTCAAGAAGATTACACTATCAGCGAGTAACATGGGGTGTATTTTTGATTTTGTATATTGTGGCGTCTTTTGACTTCCACGCGAACGAAGTCACGGGCAGAAACTAGTAAACAAATAAGATAAATATTATTGTTAACCCGAAAAAATCTATGAACAATTTCCATTGTCCCCTCCACACCTACCGTCCGTAAGTTATACCTACGGTTTTCCGTAAGTATCGTATACCTAGTTTTCCGACAAATACCTACACTATAGCTACCGCCCACAACTCGTTAACCTAGCCGTTGGCACCGCCTTTGACCATTGGTGGTCCTACTGTCCGAGCGACTGAACTACGTTCGCCTACTTATATTTTTTTTAGGGTTCCGTAGCCAAATGGCTAAGCGGAACAGTTTTTTTTTCAACTAATCAAATGTAAAAGCTTGGCCTGTGTCTCAGCAGTGGGGTGGGCAACATTATAGACTGATTATGCTTTTGCTTCTGTGTCAATCAATAGGGTATTACACTCATTTTTGAAAAGTGTCTTAATTAGATTCTAGAGTGATAATAAACCACTAAAAAAAACACAACATTTTTATTTAATCGATTAGTGCCATAAAAATGCATTTAAATTTTACATTTTCAAATTTCGCGCGTAATTTGACAAAAACGCTGGACGCAGTAGACGCCATATTGCTCTGTGGGTATGAGTTATGACGTCAGTTTGTTAAAAACAAATGCGCTGATATTTTGTATGACAATTGTTTACAATGAAAAAAAAAAAGAGTTATTTTACTACTTATCGTTGGTGTTCCTGAATGCAAAATATTATTTAAATAAAAATTACTTTGGTTACGAAAATAATAAAAGTACAAAGTTGCTCAGTTGACATGCCGTATGAATGACAAAATAACATGGAGACTAATATTTCATGGTGTTCAAACACAGATGAAAAAAACTGAAATCTTTAAATTGTATTTGAAAATTTATTTTGTTATTTCATGAACTAAAACTAACATTTTCCGACTGCATTTTGCCGCTTTTTTAGATTTTTTCTCGTATAGAGTAAAATACCCTATTATGTTTCGAGTGTGATTATAGTTGATAAATTCTTTGCAGAAAGCTTGGAAGACAGTTTTCTTCTTTGTAACAACATACTTTCTTAATATTATGTTTAAGTAGTTTAAATACCGTCAACTGTGGCCTCTTTAGTTTCCATGAGCAACTTTACTAATGTGAACTGCAACATAATATCTCTCGATTATTAAAAATTTGTTACAAATAGTATATTATTCTTCTTCTGTATCGCTTCGATATTAAATGGCGGCAACAGATTTTTAGTTACTTATAGAGAGAAATTTAAGTACCTACAGTTCTCATTGGTAAAGTTGCTCATGCAAAAGAAAGATGCCACAGTTGACTGGAGGAAAATACCTATATTGTTTTTATTTTGTTTAAAAAGTTAATATTCCAGAAGTAATTAAATTACACAGGTATTAATATTGTTTTTTTTATTATTTAAGTAATTGCAATGTTTACAGCTTGGTTAAGCATATGTACAAATAATACTTATAAATAAAACGCCACGACTGTTATTATTTTAGTAAAAAATATATTTTAAATACAAATTTGCTATTTTTACATTGAGAAATTATAACAAGGATTCTCTTTAAATAATTAAAATGTAATTAGGTAGGCTAATAACAGTCGTATCACTGGGTAATAAAATAATGAAAGCCATCAAAGATTGATTTAGATCGTTAATTAAACTAATGTGCCAAAATAATTTGAATTTCTAAATAGCAATAATGTGATAGTCTCACAGGAATAGATTAATAAAATAATAGTTTCTTAGACAAAATGATTACTTCAAAAGTAAAATTTTTGTTCAGGATAATCAGCCTATAGTGTTCCCACAGCTGGGATATCGGCTTCCACTCGGTAAAAGGGATTATATTATCTGCCACGTACTGGTTGGTAGATGTCTCACATGCCTGCGCATTTGTGGTTTTCCTTCACCGTTTTGAGAGCAGTGGTGATGAAATAATTAAACACAAAGTATAGTGCCTGACTGGGTTCGAAGTTCGAACTCACGATTTCTTGTTTGTTACTGTCTTAGTAAATCTGTACAAAATGCTGATCCAATTAATTTAAAACCATGAATTTCAAATTGCCTAGCATGAATACTATGAATATTGTAACAGGGAATAAAATAACATCAGTGTCAGCAAAAAAATCTTTGGTAAACGTATTTTGTGATCAAAAATAATTTAAGGGCCTACGTCCCGTTTGGTAGCGTAACACGGTCACTTTATGAACCGTACTCCTCATTAACGGCTTGTCTTGAAGATTTGAAAAATATATGATTTTGCTATAGATTCATATAGATCATTTTGCCGAGAGTACTTTTTTTGTATGGTTAATACTTTTGCTGTAAAAAAATATTTTCCAACACGCAATATTTTTGCTTCTATTCCATACTCCTACTAAACGGCTTCGTTATTTGGAAAAAAATACACTGAAAAATAGATAGTTAGAGGTATCACAGAATCGCTAGAGCACAATTGTAAATTAATCAACATTTGCCAAGGAATATCCCCATTTTGAGATAAAGGCTCAGAGGTGCCCTGCGCGGGCGCGGGCGGCATTCGTGCTTTAGCATTCAGACGGGAGATGAGGATACTATGGGCCTTAAGCCCAATATCTAAAACAAAAATGAGTTTATGCCCGCGGCCCGGCTAGCTAAGCGTACTTACTAACGGAATAAAAGTATCCTGTGTTTATCCAGGATATGACACTAGGTGTGTGCCAAATTTCATCCAAATCCATTTTTGCGTGATTGAGCAACAAACATCTAAACACAACTTTCACATTAATAAATCGCAGGAAGGATACTAAAATTGAAATGGTAAACGCCAGTTTATTTTAAAACTGTTTCATAGTCAAAAACATTTTTTCTATAAACAAAAACCAAACATTAGAACAAAGGGTAATAAATAATAACACATAAAATTTAATGGTGTCCCAAGAAACAATGGGTGCCATTTTCACTTTTTTTTTATACCGTCCTTGTGGTCCGTTAAGTCATAGGCAGGTAGGACTTGCCTTGAATGAAGCCTTGTTCGGACTCTTTAGTGCCCTCACTACATAAATGTAAGTGGAATGATCATTTTATACGTTGCAACATTTAATGACGGTCGTATGGACCAATTTTCGAGCAAGAACTTGTAATAATTGCATCGCATTGAACGGTTGACTTTTTATTTTTTTTCTTTTGCAAGAAAAACTAACCGGTTTTCGGTTTATTTTTCTTTATTTCCAACTATGATTATCATTTCATTCATAATCCGCCTATGATATTCCCACTGCTGGGACACAGGCCTTCTCTCTGTGAGAGGGAGTGGGCCAGTGTGGTTTGGTAGTTGTTACATGTCTTCGAATTGTTGGTTCTAGGCTTCTAGGACATGCCGGTTTCCTCACGATGTTTTCCTTCACCGTTTTGAGAGCAATGGTAATGAAATAAATTACACAAAGTTAAGTTACAACTCGTAAGTCTTGACCGTTACGATTGGGCTACCCACTGCTTTGATCATTTCATAAAAAAAATAACGAATAACAAATCCTAAATCCGACCAGAATTCGCCTTGCCCGCCAATTCACACCACATTTGTTAGCGGCCTATTAAACCCAGTAGCGGGAGCCAATTACCGTGCTCTTCAGGCCTGGACCCTCGCAGACACCCAGGGGTAACCCGACCGAATGTAAAACACTTTTATTGTACCCTTTTCGGTCCAAAGAACACGACTCTTAAAATTGGCTATCGTAAAAACGCTAAACAGTATTTCGCCCGCGGCCGTGCTTATGGTTTCCTTTTTGTTTTGATGAATCGTTTTGTAATTAAATAATTTAGCTGTTGAATTGTTATATGTAGAGTATGTATTATATATGATTATATGGAGCTAGTTTTATTTTATTTCAAAACGTATAGCTGAATGGATTATTCGAAGTAATATTCTAACGCTTAACGATTTGCTTTTAAAGTGCCCGTTTTTTACTAAAAACTTAAAAGGCAAAGATAATCCGTATTTTATTTCTCAACAGGCGCCGCCTACCGCTATAATTACATGTAATTACACATTTTGATACGGCCTTATCTAAAACGGTACGCTCCTTAAATTTTGACAGATACATTAATACCGTAAAAGATAACTCAAAATAACCCAAAAAAGTCAATGGACATACAGTCCAAACAGTATTTTTCGGAGATAAGTTTTGAGAGAAGGATTTTGGAAAAGGATCCCTTTGACTTAAAAATTAAGGTTCAATTTTATATGGCGGGTTTGTTGGTTACAGAACCGGTTTTAAAGGAGATGTGCGTGAGCTTGTTGGAAAAAAAGATTATTATTGTACTTATACGAGTATATAATGCGTCGGAATTCAGAGGGTTGACTGCGCCTAAGTAATTGGTAAGTCAAAAAGAACTTTTTTCTTTGGCAAGCAAAAACTTTGCCAATACTTGTTGAAAAGTTTTAAAAAGTTGGCGTGTGGTTTGTGGGATTATTAATTTTATGGATTAAATAGCTGTAGCTAATGTTTTAACTAAATAAACATGACTAGCCGTTTTATCAGCTTAGCTTTTTTCTTCCAGCATTCCGGTTTGGCTAAGTCGTTTAAAACTGAATACGTCATGCAATAAAAAATAAACTTCTATTTTAAACATTCAATGCGCATTCTAAGTTTGAATTAACGTGAAAAATATGATACGGCCGGATTTGAACTTGCATGCATCCGTTCAAGAATCAGCGTTTGACCTGTCATCAATGCATCATATTTCATATACATTCTACGTAAACCTAATAAAATAAGTATGACTTTCTAGTCTTTTCATTTATCTATTTGTTATTTTTTATTAAATAAAAAAAAATTGATAAAGCATAGCTAAGTAAGTACCTATTTACTTGTTTTCTACAACCGGCACCAAGACTTAAATACCTACAGTTAGTTTCTATTTCCATTATATTCTACCTGTATGAGAAAAAGAGAGAGACAAAATTTCATCTGAACTAAAAAATTAATTAAGTGTGTTGACATTGAAAGTGGTAGGTATTTAAGTGAACACGTGTAATTGGCGGCAAAAATGTGTGAGAGAGAGGTCCGATTTCAGCCGAATGTAAGCGATGACAGTAACGCTGATAATAAGATGTAGCTTTATATAGAGAATAAGAGTAAAATACGTATTTTATAAGTAAAAATGTAATCTTTGTTTTTACGCATCATCTGCCTAGTCTTATACCAACTTTGTTGGGGACTTTGGGTCAGCTTCCAGTCTAACCGGATGCAGCTGAATACCAGTATTTTACATGGAGCATTGTGGCTAAGGTATAACGGCCGCATGATTCGATCGATCGGTTGGTCCGTAAATGGGTGACAGTCTTTTCATACAAAACATTAAAAAAACAACCGACTTCCGGAAAAACACTACAAAGTGAAAAATTAAATCCGAAATTAAAGTTGTTTTTCACTTTGTAGTGTTTTTCAGGAAATCGGTTGTTTTTTTTTTCTGGAAAAGTTTTTATTTTTCACTTTTTAGTTATAGTGCCTACCCCACCCACACCAATTCGAAATTTCATCATCCTTGGGGTCAGAACAATGCATATTAAATTATTTATGCCATAGCAGCAATCGCGGTTGATTTGCTGTAATTTTTTGAAGAATTCCGTTGTCTGTCTCCGAAACGCATCATCAGATCTATGTGAAATTTAAATGGGACCACACGGGAAGCACCAGCTTTCAAATAGAATCATCAAAATCGGTTCACCCAGTCAAAAGTTCTGTGTTAACAAACATAAAAAAAATACAGTCGAATTCAAAGTCAAAGTATTTATTGGTGTTATATTTAGGTAATGGAATTGAGAACCTCCTCCTTTTTTTGAAGTCGGTTAAAAACCCCTCCGTGCCTCGGTTGGTCCCGGCTGTCATTCGTGGATGTTTTATAGTCGTTACGGATCGTCAGTAAGAAACCCGAAAGTGTTACAGCCAGTCTTACTAAGGAGTATCGTAATAACCCAATAACTGGGTTGTGGAGGTTAGACAGGCAGTTGCTCCATGTAAAATACTGGTATTCAGATGCATCCGGTTAGACTGGAAGCTAACCACAACATAGTTGGGAAAAGGCTAACCAGATAATGACCGCCTTACGTATGCAGAATCTGCTTATTCATTCATTTTACGCAACCATGTCCTATTTTTTTTAACTATCTTCGAGATTTTGTCTCAGCCAGGCAATGTCGCCTTGCTCATTCAAACGAATATAATTAATAGCTTCCATCTGGAACTGTACTTCATGGCATAAAAAGTGGAAAACCCATAGTTATCCGTATGGCATCTTGTTTGTTTTAACTGGAAGACAGCCTGCAGTTGACTGGCTGTCATAGAATTCTAAAAGTTGCTATAATTATGTCCGGTTCCTGAATTTAAAACCGTTTTTTTACTACTATTTACTAGTAGTACTATCCGTGAGTAGTACTAACTAATGCCATACTTTTTTGCTATGCTCAGCTATGCTAGACTTTTTTTTCTATGCCTTCAAGAAGACAGCATGTTAATTCGGATATTTAAACGACTAGTAAATAAAAATAACATAAAATAACGATATTGTAATTAGGATTGTTAAATAAATATTCACCCTATGTTTAACATTATATCCGTCGTTCGTTTGTAAACCAGTTCCCGCGCCATTTTTTGCGTAAACCCGTGGCATATACATTTTTTTTTCGACAACACCTATTATTATCAAGTTGGATAATCAACATTGTTGTCCTCAATTGTTACAATTTACATGTAAAGTGCCTCCTCAATACAAAGATTAAAAAAAACAATTTCAGATTACCAACGGATAAAAATTTAATGCCAGGCTTTGTAACGGATCTTACACTTAAATACCTAGTTCTTTAGATAATTTTTGATCAAAATCACGTTTTTAATACTTTTTTTGGTGATTGATGTTTGGACCTGTTTTGAAATTTAAATTTGTAATAGAATGCAGCAGAGGACAGTTTCGCCCTTGACGAAAAAAAATTGGCGCGGACTTTCGCGATCACAACTTTATTTAATTAGTGTCCAAACAGAATTTTAAACTAATTTGAACTTTGGTTCCTTGAAATAAGAACTAACCGTCTTTTCTTGAAATGCAATGTTTTGAGTTTTTTGCCTCGCTTTTTTTGAACGTATCGTAGAATCTGTCCGTTCTAGGAAATGCTCATTACGGGCGTCGGGAGACAAAATTTATATCTTCACGGTTGATATCGCATGTATGCTTTATTTTTATTGCCCTTTTCTTCCTTAATAGCAGTAATTAAAGAAGGAATTATTATAAAAACAAGCTATCTTTACGATACATCCTGTGATTTGATAGAGTTCGGCGAGAAAATCGAATAATTTTTAAAATATCCTGCCCTTCGATTGGTAGGCACATGCAAATGAATTTTCACTATGAATAGAGGCTACGATCAGTCTAGAATTCCACTAGGTATATACTTAGACAGGCATTACATGGCCTAACCTACGGGCAGAGTGACAAAGAACGAATACGTGGTCCGTATGGTAATCATAAACAGACTGAGATTAACAGCCTACCATGAAATCTCACTCGATGACAGATCGAAATCAATTTGAATTCCAATGACAAACTATCCGAACGCAACGATTTGAATTCCGAAGAATGGAAATGTAAAGACCCGCGCTTATAGGTCGTAAACGTTTTGTAGGTACTAAGTTCGTGCGGTTGGTACAACTGGGTGGTTGACGTTTTTTTTGTAGTGTGAAAGATCATGTTGTTGATCGTAAAATCAAAATGTTATGTATTTTTTTAAATTGTGAATGAAAATAAAGAATTTATTTATTTCTATGTATTAATATTTATAAAACTAATGATTAAGTGGATTTCAAGCGTGTAAATACAGTAATTGTTATACGACATTATAAATTATATTATACATATTATAAGACAGGTTTTCTTTCACTGCAATGTCGCATCGTGTTAGCGATAGCGATTGAAAATAAATGAATCTTGTGCTTTATCAAGCTTTAACTTTACGAAGATTTCAACGATTAACACTCAAGTCTACAAATAGGATTGGCCAAGACTTCGGTGTGGTTTAAAAGTATTAACTAATTTTTAGTTTTAGTTAACGTACCTGTAATCCTTCAATTCCCAGTGACCAGTTACGATTATTCATTTTAGATCATTACTTGTCAAACTACTACTACTTGGAACTTGCGTTTAAAACTGTGGACACGTTTCGGTCATGATTATTAGAATTGCTGTAAACGTCATTGAAAATTTTATTTTATGGTGGGTTATATTAGTTGCACAGTATATTTGTAAACGCATTCAGTATTCCGCGTGTGCCCAACGAACAACACGAGCGCATTAACATTCTCAACTCTCGCGCAGGTTCTCATAGCAAGCCGCACGCGTTTAATAGCTGTCTCTGTAAATGCGACTGGCTTTTGTTATAAAAATAAAGTCTTTTTTAATTCCATTGAGGAAAATCCGAGTTGTTACTCATTACATACAAACCAGGGGGCCGATTCTACTAATTTGCAACGTTACACGTTAAACTGTGTCTCCACAACAGTTCGATTTCGATCGCCGTTCGATAGTTACATAAAAAGTCATTCTACTATCTTATAAGCAAAATGGAAACTAAACTTAAAACGAATTGCAACTGAACTGTAGCGGGAACACGGCGGGTAACCCGCGTTACCAACATGCCAAAATAATATGTTTTATTAATACCAAAAAGAAAAAAGTTGAATCTAAAAATGTTACTAAACACGAATATGTGGCACTAAAAGTATTTTCTATAATTAAAAGACATAATGATCATAATTTTATCATTAACTTTGTCCTATAGTAAACGTCACGCTCATGTTCGATTTTGTTAGTAGAATAGGTTTTGACATTGTTTCAATCGATCGTTGGCGTAACTAAAACGTAACCGCAGCTGTGTCGCAGCTGGACCGTTGTTCATTTTAGTAGAATGCGAAAACGCTTAAAAGTGGTGATTCGGTTGCGGTTCTATTGCGTTTTTTTAACAAATTTGTTAGTAGAATCGGCCCCCAGATTCAGAAATCAGATAGTTAAAAAAATCGCTTCTTCTAACACTATTGATATTAGAACTAATTATTTCTTTCAGCTTATCAAGATTTAGTATGCTAAAATAACTGAAAGAATAAAAATACGCGATGCTATCATTTAATTACTGTTACTACAGCCAATATGATTATTTATCAGTCATTAAATAAACTATTAACTACTAAATCAAAGATTTTATAGCTACAACATGGACATTCTTTATTATAACAACAAATAAAAATAATTCGATCCAATAATACTCGTCGAGCGTAGGAAATGCGATTATATGAATAATTCATTTGAGATAACGACCAAAATAAGACGATTGTTCGCTTCTGAGAATAAGTGTTTAGATCTCTTTCCCGCGCAGAACACAGTTTTCTTAAGTTTGCTATACTGAATAATGATAACGTAATATTTTAAATAATAAACTTATCAAGTGTCATCACAGGTTTACATTTTGTTCATATATTTTAAATATTTACAGGCAGCAACGATGAAAATGCATAAAAAAGCTTTTAAAACTTAAAAAAGTAACAAAATTCGTTTTTCGAACTGGCCGCTCGTAACCCAAAGTTGTCGCGTTTAACTGCGCGCCATAAAAGAGGTAAAAAATATTGAAATATTTATTTTTTTCTTTAAAAAGAATAAAGGGGTTATAAATAATATTCTTTTTTGCTTGCAACGCGCGGTCAGCGCGCTGAGAAATGGTTGGAGTAGCGAAGATTTCTTCTGAATGAGACAAGGATTTTGTGTTAAATATTTTTGGACCCTCAAAAACCTGTTTAGGATTGATTTACTATTTTGGTCGAAAGATAGTGACGTTTTTAAAATATTTCTTAAAATTTTATCGGGTTAGGCATTTGTGTGGAAGTACAGCATGGCCAACTGGCCATCTATAGACTCTAGATTCAAGTCCATTAAGTCTTAATTTGAAAACTTTAGTAACGTCTTAATGTGTATTATTTCTTTACAATAAACTATATTTTTATTAAGGACAACCCAACTTTTTCATTAAGCAGGTGCGTTTGCGCACATTTGTAGGGCTATTTTGTTATTTATTGGGGTCCCGCTGATCGTAAAAAATAAATGGCATTACAATTATCAACTTTGTTCCTCATGAGTTGTCATTTTAGTACTGCAATGAACATTTCAATAATTCCGTCGGACATAGTAAAGTTAATTAATAGTTTCTGTAGAAGCAAGTTTATCGTTGGTAGGTAGGTATATGTAGGTATCATGCCATTTACAAAAGGGTGAAATGTATTGGAGTTAACAAGCATTCACTAACATGTCGCGTAGAGGCTACTTTTTGTAATTACATTAAAATAAGAGTTTTTAGTACCTATTGACTTAACTCAAATGTTTCTTATTTAATGACATCGATTAAAAGACATAACTATCCTATCTTTCCTTAAAAAATTGTTGATTACGTCAATAGATAGGCAGTGATTGTGTTATTTAAAATAAATTTAAATGTTTTTCTTTATTTTAATAGTAAGAGTTTCAATGAAGGTCGTATGTTAAAATTTCGGTTGACGATTACTGTTACATATACCCTAATATCTAAGGGGTTTAAATTTATTAGGTTGGTACCTTTACCGTTACGTCTGTCTCGATTAAAACTTGTTAGAAACTTCAGAAGAATTGAATTGAAACTCTAGAAGTAAATAAATGATTGTTTGTTCTAGTTACGCGTAAATAAAGGTGAATTTAACTTTATAAATATTCAGTTTTAAACCAGTGAATTTCAAGTTTATTTATATAACATTTTATCTCTAACAACTGGAGGTGATTAGATGGGCATCGTACTTTATCAACTGTGTTTTTATTGCCTTTTTTATGACACAGGCATTTGCATGTTCAACCAATGGCTGGTGCGATGCAATAAGTAACGTTTACGATCGTCAAACGCGAGTTTTGAAAAGCGTGTAAGCAGCATGGCATGTGTCCAGTTCAGAACGGTCTCAAATGGATGCAAAGTTCACATTTCACGCGGCTTCATCGGTTCACCGTCACCGATAACGTATTAATTACGTTATAAATTACTCGACACACTTCCCGACAACTGATAACACACCGACGGCGCCAAATGCACATAAAACACCACAAGAAACGACGGATGTGACTAGAAAACGTTGACGCCAGCCAGTTCTGTATATATGTAAACGAAAACAGAGACGTGTAAATAGCACGACTCGCCACCCGCCGTGGCCGCACCGTACCGTCGCGAAATCTGTCACCGATTATAAAAATACACTAAACGATCTCAGTGGCGAAATTGCAGGCCAGCGACCCCTCACTGATGGGCCATAATTAATCGGTCGGCACATACCTAAACACGACGTGCATTGCGCTGTCCACGCGCCTTCAAACTCCAAAACACGTCGAAAAACGCACACCGTTTGACACAACACGCACGTTACATACTTGTTATCACACACTGTTGTCGCTTGTTGCACTCGCGATGCACGTAATGTGGTACACTGGTCATTATTTTGTTTATCGCCGGCAGTTTTAGTAGTTGTCGACGAGCGCGTGATACGGTCCGCGGCCGGCGGAGACTCGCGAGTATACTGCACACAACAATGGAGCGCGGCGCGCGCGAGAACGAACCGCCACGCACACTGGCGCACTCCCACTCACACAGTGGGCCAAGGCGTGCACCGACGCGCGCTTATAAAAAACCAACGATCGGTATGCAGACGTTCGGTTTGAGCAGGTCCTCGGCTTGACGCTGTTTTCGTCTGCGGTCCAGGGTTCCCGAAATACTTACAACACTCTCCACACATTTTTATTTAACGGGGATAACTTTTTGACTTCTTAATAAATTCGAGATTTATGGGATTTCTTCGTTATTGAAATTTATAAACGCTAAGTTTTGTTTAAGATTAAGTACATATTAAAATTATTCCACTAGAATCAAAGCAAAATAATAAAAGTAAGCAGTTTAGAAGCTTCGCCTATTTGCAATTATAATTGTTCAAATCAAAAGTGTTTGAATTTGGAGGACAGTTTTGTTTTTTACCCAAGACAACAGCACTAAAATTTAGTTTTTATAACACATTAGAACAAGATAGTGATTTCATATTTTCGCGTTCTTGGAATGAGTATTAAAAACCTACATACATATTTGTCTATCCGAATTTAGTAAAATGAATACATCATTCGTATAGTAAGAAGCAGAAGCATTAAAAGATGCTAAGACTACCTCCTAAACAAAACATATAACTGTATTAATTCAACACTTTATAATAAAACTCATAAAACCAAAAATCACTCATTCAACTCAAACGAAGACAATTTTCTTAAAAAATAATAATTACGTAACTACACGAGTCTGGGGAGAAATTCCCACATGGCAACATTAAAAACAAAAGAACGGCAGTCAGCGAACCTTGAGTGGGCAGGCGATACGATTCGAGCCTGCGCCCGAGTCAGCGCGCCATGTTGCCGGCGGGGGGAGCGAGACGCCGCTATACAACGCTGTCTGGCTCTCGCTCGCACGCTTGTTAGCGTTATTGCGTGCCGTAACTATACTCGTCAGCGACTGTACCACACACCCACACGTACGCATTGTTATCTTACACAAAATTTATAACGAGCAAGTCGTATTCGGTCCCGGTCGCGGGCACTCCTAAATTCTTTGCGGAAGGGGTTCATTTTTTTCTCATCTCGAATCCTTACGCCTCAGTTTCGCCAGAGGCTAAATAAAATTATAATGATCGCTAATGTTGATAGTTTGTTTTGTGTGATTCGGCTTGTTATTTTGGCAACACTGATAGTTTTGGCGGGCTCCGCGTTGTGAATGGTTACTATGAATGGCGGGCGTTTAGTTTTAGCGTGTTTTAGTTTCAAGATTTTGTATGTGTTGCAAAGTACTTGTAGTAGGTATGTTTGTGTAGGTATATCGGAATGCGTGGGCCGGTTGATGCCTACTGTTTTCGATACCTACATTATCCTTTCGTATTGTAGGTATTGTGTAGGTAGGTGGATGCTGAACGGGTCGGTAGATATTTTATTTACGGCTTCCTACTTTGGGAAGTGAGAACTGTCTTCTTTATTCTTTACAGTCTTCGCAAAGCGTGAAAGGCACTGTTTAGGTTGGACCATAGGCAGAAATAAAGCTTTTATTTAACATTTATTTAAGCGGATTAGGTGACAGGCAGATTAGGTGGATTGTTGCTTTTTATTAGCCTAAACAATAAGTAAATTTGTAGGTATTTCTTTTTAACGCGTCGATGGCAACCTATACATAGACAGAGTCGGCCAAGAAATTGGCTATGAGTCTAGCACCTTCAGTAGCGTCCATCAGCTTCTGTAGTGTGTAGACCACAGGACACGCTGGACACGATAGGTACCTATTAAGTGCCTGATTGTTTGTGGGACAGCAGCCCATTTAGGTTCTCTCCAGGGCGGATTCATGTGTGTCAATTGCCACCTGAGCAGGTTTTCTTTGCTTCGGCCTAGTTAAGTAACTTAGAAAGATAAGTAAGTACCTATACCTAAGGTACGTAGTAACGAGGAATTCTGACTTTGTCATTGTTCGCGGCGAAAACATAATAAAATAGGGTATTTGAAAAGCGTCTTATTTAGATGCTGAAATACTAATAAACCACAAAAAAAACAACGTTTTTATTTTATATAAATGCATTTTCATATTTCGCGCGTAATTGACGAAAATGCTGAACGCAGTGAACGCCATATTGGTCTGTAGGTATAACGTCAGTTTGCTGTGTAAGCAAATACGCTGATATTTTGTATGATAGGTAGTAGTTTGTAATTTAAAAAAATTGTCTATATATTCTACTTATCGTTGGTTTGCTGTTCCTTAATGGAAGACATTATTTCAATAAAAAATACTTTGGTTACGAAAATAGATAATACAACTACAAAGTTGTTCAGTTATCTTAGTTTATTCAACGGTATGACGTAATAACATGGCGGCTATTATTTCATGGTGTTCAAAAACAGAAACCATTGAAAATAATTTTAAAACGTATTTTGTTATTTCATGAAGTAAAACTAACATTTTCCTACTGCTATTTGCCTAAGCTATCTCACTAATATATTTTTTTAATTTTTTCTCAAGTAAAATACCCCTATTACATGGTGAAATATAAAGAAATTTACTTTATTTGATATGTTCAATATACTTAATTTAGTAAGTATACCTACTTTTTGATGGTTAGGTACGTTAACGCCATTCGACAATCTTAATTTTAGAGAAACTTAAAAACTATCTAATTTTGCCGGAACAAATAAGCACCGTATGTAGCCGGCCGGCATAATAAAATAAAATAAAATCTATGTTCGGATACGAACAGTCATGACATGCTAGTTCATATATTAAGTAATTTTCTACTATGAAAACCCCACTGGTTCTATTTGACCAGGGAATCGTACCTTGTCGAACAATCTTTACCTACGTCGCATCGCGGCGTGGAGTCGTCACGGACGGATGCGCTAATTAGTAATTAATTAATAACTTAGACTAATTAAGTCTTAATAATAAGCACTTTTAATAGATGGTGGTTGATGTAGGTACAGTCAACCAAACATGTGGCACAAAGGTCAGACATTGACAGCGTCATCTGTCGGAGTTGTACCGGCAGTTTTAGAACAAAGTTAGTAGTGTTACCTAAAAATCTTCTTTCTTCTATCTATGGTTACCACTGACTGTACAGTGTACAAGGGTGAGTAAAAAGAAAGAAAGAAAAGAAATTTATTTGACCCAGGTTAATTAAAGGACAATCCTAAGTAAAATTATAAATGCGAGAGTAAGTTTGTTTGTTTGTAACGCTTTCACATTAAAACGGCTGAATGGATATGGATGAATTTTGGTTCACAGATAGACCTTGACCTGGGTAAGGACACAGACATACTTTTTATACTGGATAGCAGACGAAGTCGCGAGCAACAGCGCGGACTTTTTTCTGTAATAATTGTGCTGTGAGACCTTGGGTTTTGTGTCAAAGAGATGTCAGCACCCGATGCCTGTCAGGGGTGCGGGTTGTTCGAAAGAGATACCGCGGCCCCTGGCAAACAGGCAACTGAGGGAACACGGGTGGGCTTTAGTCAGTAAAAGTCTGACACGCCCTCCTGCTCCACCCAGAGCGAAAGAAGTTATTTGATGATTTCACACCCAAAAAAAAGAAGACCTTGGTTTTTGCTAAATTTCATGATGATAGGTGTTAAATAAATCAAAACCAAGGTATGGATTTATTTAGTCGCATAAATAGCAGTATTTTTTGTTGCATTCAAGCTTGATTTTCAGAGCGTCCCCCTTAAGGGATCGTAGACCTAGGTATTTGATATAATTTCAATTTTATACCTTAACGCATTCCTGAGAAACAAACAAGATTTTAGAAATTTAGATAGAAAGACAGACAGACGAATTGACAACAAAGTGATCCTATTATAAGGGTTCTTTTTTTCATTTTAAGATACGGATGACGGAACCCTAAAAACCAGAAAAAACTTGGTTATTGCTTAACTTATTTATCAGTATTGTGTGCTTCACGACTAATAAAAAGTAATATTTTAGCTAAAGTAACTTCATGTAACAAGTATGGTTTCTACTTTGGTCTAGCCAAAAATAAGTAGCTTGCTATAGTAGCCGGTACCTACATGGGTGGAGTGTGAAAGTAATTAGTGACGCGCTATTATGGTAGCGAGTTCGATACCCGCCTGCACTCAGAAAATAATGTTTACTTAGGTAGCTTTTAGATTTGCAAAGGAAATAGATACAAAGAAGAAACATGAGAGCAGAGGTGGCCCAGTGGTAACTCCACGGCTTACGACTTGTAAGTCGCAAGGTTCGAACCTTGACAGGCGCCTAACTTTGAGTAAATTTTTCCATCACCACTGCTCTCAAGGAAACTGGCAGGTCCTAGAACCAATAAATAATAGTTTAAAAAACTAAAAAACACGCTTTAAAAACCAAACTAAAAAAGGAGAAAATAATTTAATTCAATTAAAAAGCGTGGGGTGCTTTTTTGAGGTATTTTTATCAATTAATGTCAAGCACCCCACGCTTTTTAATTGAATTAAATTATTTTCTCCTTTTTTAGTTTGGTTTTTAAAGCGTGTTTTTTAGTTTTTTAAATTATTATTTACTTTCTATTTTTTAGTTCTGCTAACTACAAAAACGTGTTTATTTTTATTTTTTCTCAATTTATTTTTTAATTATTGAATTGTCATCGGTCCTCGATAAGTTTACAAGGTTTCAATGAAATCTGACCGTTTAGAGTGGGTCAAAATCGCGCTCTAAGGAGTCGGTTACATACAAACAAACATACAAGTGAAGCTAATATAAAGCGTGTAAAAATACGATAAAATGGGACATCTACCAAACCGCAATAGCTAGCTTTGTGCCTGCGTGGGGGTTTGCGGCCCACCTCTCACCGAGAGGAGGCCTATATCCCAGCAGGGGTCATAATAGGCTGATTTTATTGTTGGCTGACCATATTTACATCCTGCCAGGGGTGCGGGTTGTTAGAAAGAGATACCGTGGCCCCTGGCACACAGGCAACTGAAGGAACACGGGTGGGTTATAGTCAGTAAAAGTCTGAAACCCCCTCCCGCTCCGCCCAGAGCGGGAGAAGTTATTTGATGATTTCCCACCCTCAAAAAAATACATATCATGAGTACCCGCCGGGATCTTTGACAGTCGCTACGGATAGTCAGAAGCCCGAATGTCTGAGAACCAGTCTTACCGAGTATCGTATTACCCAAAAACTGGGTTGTGGAGGTCAGTTAGGCAGTCACTCCATGTAAAATATTAGCGTTGTTAGACTGGACACTGACCCCAACTAAACTGGGAAAAGGCTAGGCAGATTGATATTTGCGGCATTTAAAACGCCTAATACTAATTTCTCATAATCTCATTGCATCTAACGTCACTCAAATCCTTTTTTTACTTTTTTATGGAAGGTAAGAGGCCATCCATAAATTACGTGACACAAATTTTATAGTTTTTGACCCCCCCCCCCCGTCTTTGTCACAGGTGGTCACACTTGTAAAACCCCGTCCCCCTTGTGTGACGTCACATATTTTTCAATTTTATATTTAGAAGTAAGAGTAGGTAAGTAAAGTTTTAGTATTTTAGGTTTTAACATGCGACGTCACAAAGCTTTCGACCCCCTGGCCCTTGTCACACAATGTCACATTTTGTTGACCCCCTCCCCCACCCCCCCCCTTTACGTGTGACGTAATTTTGGGATGGCCTAAGCAACGTTACACCTTGTTCGTCATACCTTCATAAGAAAATACAATTCGTTGTAAATTATCATGTCAGACCAGATGCCGCAGACAATAATTTTAGTAACCGCACCGCTTTGTTTGACCAGGGAATCGAACCTTATCAAATAATACTCCCAGCAGTCGCGTATGGATGCCGCAGTTGCACTAATTACTCATAGTTAATTAAGTATAAGGCTAATAATATAACTGTCTCATTCTCATCACGACTCCTGACAATAGTTACCTTGGTCAATTAAGGGCAGGCGCAGCGAGCTTTTGAACGAGCTGTGCTCGGAGTATCTCTGAAAGATAGAATCCGGAATGAGGTGATCCGGCAGAGAACCAAAGTTGTCGACATAGCTCACAGAATTAGCAAGTTGAAGTGGCAATGGGCCGGCCATATTAGTCGTAGAACCGATGACCGGTGGGGTAGACGTGTTCTTGAGTGGAGACTGCGAATCGGAAAACGTAAGGTAGAACGCCCTCAAGCTAGGTGGAGTGACGATCTTCGCAGGGTTACTGGTAACAACTGGATGAGAGTTGCCGAGAATCGAGTTAAATGGCGTGAAATTGGAGAGGCCTATGTCAAGCAGTGGACTGCTGTTGGCTGATGATGATGAGACAGGCGCAATGCGTCACGTGTTCATAGAGCAAATCTTCGCGTCGAACTGTCGCATCGCGACTGTTTGAAGAAGCCTTCATGCAGGTAAAGCCAGGGAAAATTGCTTAGCAAATTTACTATAAGTATATTCCTCATTGACTGTCTGAAAGTATTTTCATATTCATCTATCTATCAATTCATAAAGCTTGCTTGAAAAAAAGTTTGTTTGTTTGTTTGAATGCGCTAATCTTTCATTTGATAGCCCAATTCTAGACAAAGGCTATAGGTAGGGTTGCCAACTTTTTCTAGAAGAAGTAGATTTTTTCTGATTTCAGAGAAAGTATTTAAAGAGTACAGATTAATAAAATAGAGTAAGTACCATTACATTTGGTAGATAATTTTTTTAATTGATTTTATAAGAATTGTAGGACTTCAAACATCATAATTCTACGTTCCTTTCTTCTCGCCACTTCAGATCCGACAAATAGTCAAGTGGAAAATAGAGACAGCCCGCAGAAAAAGTCAGTTGATGAAAAAAGAATATTTTGGCATATTCTATTAGTGTTATAGATTATAGGGTTACTTGTAATCCGACGTATATCGGTCAGGAGCTGATAGGGGGCCAGAATGCAACAAATTGAACCCCCATATGTATGGCCGAAATTCAATAGTTTTCGAGATATTTGAAATTTTTGGGGTTTTCGATATTTACGTATTTATTTATTTAACCATATAAGCACACACATATAAACAGACAAGAAGAAAGGAACAGAAAAATACGTAGGTACATAGGTAATGCTTATTTCTACAGAAATCTCTTCCAGCACACCTGCGATAGGAGAGAAGATAACAGAGATGTAGACAACGCGTGTAATAACAGTAGAAGGGAAATCATAAAATTACAAATTAAACTCTAATTTAAATATACACACATAATATGAGAGACATACATACTAACATACAAACCCAAAATTTTACGTTTAATTTTATTTCTAAAGATATCCGTAGTCACCTATAAACATAAGATCCTGCAATCTGGAAGACGTAGGTAATGCTGATTGGTGGCAGACTCAAATTATAGATAGGTATAATCTGAGGTGGCAGAACTGGCAGACATGTCTATTGTAATCTAAAATAACTGCAGTAGAACCTATGATGTATTTGAATAGAACCACTAATCCTCTTGATAAACTCACTGGCCTTTTATTAAAGGCCCAGAAAAGAAGGAGTGGTCACCTAATAACAGGAATGGCCACTTAAGAGAATATACTTAAAAGTCACGCATTAAATGCGTACTCGGCAGGCTATAAATCGAATCCACTGGTAATGTCAAACGTCATAAGTTTCAACCTAAACACGTAGGTGTCACAATGGGTCCCTTTTAGGCTTGTTGCAAACAGGGATACAAAGTTGGGACATCTTTTGGGTCATGGTGGCTCTGTCTGTGGGGTTGTCAGTAAAACCAAGGCGTTGTTGGCCTTCCTTGAAGAGCTAAGGTGGATCGAATTATCGATTTTCTCACCCGTACGCAAAATGCACGCATTGATGTGAAGTTGCGGACACCAGCCCTTATGTATATGGACGTACCATATACCTAAGGGCTGGTGTCCGCAACTTCTCTTACTTAGTACCTACTGTTTTTAAACGACTTAAAAAAAAGGAGGAGGTTCTCAATTCGATTGTATTTTTTTTAAATGTTTGTTGGCTCAGAACTTTCGACTGGGTAAACCAATTTTGATAATTCTTTTTTTATTTAAAGGCTGGTACTTCCCGTGTTTTCCCATTTACATTTTATATAGATCTAATGATGCGTTTCGGAGACAGACAAATGAACTCTTCAAAAAATTACAGCAAATGAACCACGATTGCTGCGATCGCATAAATATGAATTGTTTTGACCAAGGATGATGAAATTTCGAATTGGTTTGGGGTAGGTACTATAACTAAAAAGTGAAAAATAAAAAAAAAAACCAAAAAAAAACAACCGAGTTCCGGAAAAAACACTAAAAAGTGAAAAATAACTTTAATTTCGGAAGGCGGTGACAAAAAACTCAAATACAGTCGATTGATTTTTTTTTGGAAAAAGTTTTGTTGCTGTATTTGTAAGATAAAATTAAAATTGTCTTTTTCTCCCATAAACAGGCAGGTTGCTTTTTTTATTAATTGTGTCAGGTTGATTAAGAAGAGAATAGAGAACTAGATCTCTAGTATCTCTTTCTATGTTGCACCGGGTGACGTAATCACAGGGCTGTCACTGAAAGCACGTGCTGGGGCTCTGTCTCGCATACGGTCGTAGCACTAGCATTATGCTGGGCTTTGGCCTTTTTGTGTGGATGTGACGCATATTTTCCCGCAACTTGTTCTTTTTGTGTCTGTGTACTTTTTATGCGTCACGATTAGTGCATAAATGTATTTCTTGCTTTCTTTATTGAAACTAAGCTCCTTAACGCGGCTTGCGGTAAGAGTTGACTGGTAGAAATTGCCACGTAACGAAAATGCGTTATGATCGCTGTCTCTTTCTGATATAGACGAGTGTATGTGCATGCGAGTATCGCATAAGGAACTTTGTTCCAGGGGTCTACTCCCTAAGCACGTAGCCGTAGTTTCGGCCGAAGTTACGGGTGTTTCCTACTCCTTATCACCGACGAACGTAACATTAGTTCGGGTCCCGAACTAAGAATAAATGACATCATGATTTGACAACGGTTGGTTGACCCTACCCTACTCGTAATGACGTAGAGTGCGGGGACCCCCTTAAAACCCTCCCCCCTTCATTTTTTTATTTTCGCCTAACAAGCTGCAGGCTGTTATTCCTTCTAATAATGGGTTCTGTGTACTAATGTTCAGAATCTGTTTAAATTTTACGGGATCGCCAAGTAGTCCATCCAAAATCCTTCAGATTTACTTCAGTATGGTATATCGGTATGTTAAACTACCCCAATCTGACAAATTTCTTTGATAGATTTTTAACTTTATTACAGAAAGCATAAGTTTCATGTTTAATTGGGAAAATTTGACTGTTTGGGGTAGCTTGATGTGTAGGCGTCTGTATATTAGGTACCCGATATTTCTTAAAACAAAACGACTACCAAGATAAAAAGTTGAAAAGATTGACAGGCCTCGTTATAAAGGATGAAGAATTGTAGATCCTCAACTCTAGACCATCCATTATGTTTCGAATATCCTATCGACGAAAGAAGCTGCTACTATGGTTAGATATTTCGTTTTTATTCAATGTCACGGGCAAATGAAGTGGCAAAAACTTTAGTGATATTAAGTTACATCAAATATTTACTTGTCAAACATGTTTATAAAAAGATTTCAATCATTAGATCGATAGCTTAGGATAACATCTACTAACGTCACACCATTTTATGACGAACGAAAATCCGGCACTCAAATCCATCCATGCTATTTTCCCAACTATGTTGAGGTCGGCATCCAGTCTTAGAACTGGATGGACCAGAATACCAGTATTTTACATAGAGGGACTGCCTATCTGACCTCCATAACCCAGTTACTGGATACCACGATATCCCTTGGTAATACTGGTTCTAAAGATCTACGAATGACAGCTGGGGAAAATGTTCTAAGAAGTATGAAACAAAAAAATATTCTCATCTGGAAACCGTGATCGTATGCTATGCTACTTTGCCATACAGCTTAATGATCGCTTATAAAATATTTTTTTTAGTTCATTACTTCATGTCCTCTGTAGGCGCCATATTCAATGAAATGTGACGTCACCAGCGAACGATCAAGACGTTTCCAACGATACCTCATTTGTCAAATTATGAAAAGTAGTTTTAGAAGTTATTAGGGAATTCAGATGAACATACATACACACAGACACTCATACGTACCGGTCAAAATCATAACCCTAATTTTTGCCTCGCCGTAGTCGGGTAAAAAATTGTTAAATAAGCAGACCTACTTAAATAATTTTGAAAATATATTTGAAAAACTATACAAGAAACCGAACAGCGTATATGTATAGGTACTTAAAAAACCGTCTTCATTCACAAACATCTTTAAAATAAAACCGCTGCGACAAGTCGCTTAGTCGCTAAGTATGCAGAAAGCCTTCGGGCGTAACTCGACAATGATTTCATTAGAACCTCGTCGGCGGCGGGTCGCATTACTGCCGATTATGATCTGTCCACAGAGACGCGCTCGGCGGCCACTGCTAGACACGGCATCAGTGCTGCCAACCATATCAAACTAAAAAAACAGCAAATCAATCAAAAAATAAATTATTTTCAGAAGAGTAATAATGCTGTAAAAGAAAAAAACTGATAATATATACCTTCCGCATTTAGGTAGGTACCTATATCTTTTGGCTTCAACACCAGAATTAGTACATGGTAGACCTTGTTTGTACCCACACGGAAAGCAAGAAACAAGCATATTGGATTTTTTGCTTCAGATGGGATCTAATGTACAAATGACAGTAGAATAGTAGATTTAATGTTGAATATGCATAGGTACTAATTTTACATAATTATTAAACTGGGCAGCATTGGCACCACTTTACATACAAACCAATCGTGTAACTGTTTACTCGTACTTCACTCAAGTGACACGTGACATTGACAGTTTAAAAAAATGGTGACCATGACCGTTCTATTGGCGCCATAAGAATACTGCCATCTCTAGACGCCCGTGATTTCATGCTCTGTGGATCTGTCGCAAGTCTTAGCGACCACGTGACATCTCGTTATTATAAATAGTAACAATAGTTAACTGTTACTGAAGAATTTGTTGACGATTGTGTGCAGAGATTATGGCGGTAGGTTGCGTTAATTTGACTTGAAGTTCGGAACGGAACTAGCAACTTCACACGCTTGTAATATGCGTGGAAATCTGATTATGCTATTTATTTATTTATTTATTTAAACTTCTCGCACACAAAAAAGTTACAAAGGCGGACTTAATGCCTTAGGCATTCTCTACCAGTCAACCAAGGGTGGTGCAGAGATTAGATAGCAGGTGCTTTGGATGAGAGGAATGATGAAAAAACCTATAAAATATATCATAATGAATTATAAATAATATTACATAAATAGGTTATTAACTAATAATACACATACATGCATACATATCTACTATAATATATACTATCTGTGTGTCTATCTGTGTTCATAGCCCCATTCAAAATAATGAGAAAGAATTTACAAGTTTCATACCTAGGAGCTTCTAGCTACGCTTGCTGCGGCCGTTTCGTGGATGGGTGACCATCCATTAGATAACGAGAGCCCGTCCGTGCCTCGGTAAGCATGTTCTGCCATAGGTCTCGGCTGTTGTGGGTTAGTCAGATAGGCAGTCATTCCATGTAAAATACTGGTAAACAGCAGCATCCAGTTAGACAGGAAGCTAATCTCAACATAGTTGGCAATAATAATAGTAATAGGCAGATTAATTGCGCCAGCACCTACAAGAGATTGTGGGGAAACGCGGGCTCAGAAAAGGTAATAAATTCCTGAAATAATCGTGTCTGAAGTTTATGTCTATAGTGCCAGTGGCTAGATGAAATCCTGGCTTAGCATAGATGGTAGAGTCAGCGTCAATAATATCGAGACGAACAGATTGTTCAAAATGATCTGAACAAATTATGAAAATTAAATATTAACTCAATGACACAAGGAATGTTTCAGAATGGGGGCAGTACACGACAACTGTCATTCTGACAAGAACTTAATCCAATTGAGATAAAGTTTAATTTTCTTAGTTGTTGAGATCATTTTGAACAGCCTGTTCGTCCCGATATTTTTGACGCTGACTGTACAATATACTAGATACTGACTGGCAGAAATACATGACCTTTTTTCGGATTTGAATATCGAACGTAAACATTTAGAGCCTTTTTTGCGCCGAACAGTCGGAACTAGTTTCTGCCTCAAAGAAAATGCAATGTCTTATTTTGGTGCCGTATGTGGACCGTGGAGGCGTACTTAGTTGGCGCAAGTAATATAAAGAATCAGTCGGATGACTCACCTGGCGACTTTCAATGGTTGAAAGTCGCCAGGTATAAAGTCATCCGACTGATTCGCAAATTCGACTGAATTCGATTCGATTTCACGACTGAAATTCCTGCATGCTCAATGCCTGCATGCACGATTATGCTGTCTTAAAAAGTAGGCAGAATGCATCAGCTGCCTTTGCCACTTTGCCCCCAGAAGGAGTAATAAAGTTGCCTAAGTGAAAATGTTTTGGTTAGTATCACTGACAACCCCGTTACCACGTTTAGCGAACTGCAGTTTTATCAACTCAACCGTTTTACAAATGGACATCACACACACAGGCAGGTGTTTATTTTGCGACAACGCATATGTATTACATTTAATTGTCCAATCCTTTAAATTAACTATGAGACAGACTGGCACATTTAGTTTAAAACAAACGTGCGAATTAAATTAGTATTCTTAAAAAAATAACGTCTTTAACAGCTCCATAACTCTCAACGCTCTCGATTCGCGCGAAATCGTCAGCCTCCATATTTATGGTAAGATATTCTCGGAGGCAAAGACACGCAACCGTTCTGCCACCGTCCCACCGATCAATGAGTGAATTTTGACTGAATAATTGCTCGCCACGCAAAACCAGTCTTCGGTCCATCATTCGTTATTTAAAATGGGAATTATTCAATGCCGCACGTGAATTTCTTCGTTTAATGGCTTATAGATGGCCAGTTGCGTCTTATTTTATTTTTGATTAGTTAAATCGCGCGTGCTGTGTGAAAAGCATGATTGATCGTGGATGGATCATAAATTTTATTTCCGATCGTGTGCGTTTGATATTTATTTGTTAAATTGAACATTTAGGTGCAAAAATGTCACCTAGTACTTTTGGGGATAAATTAGGATACATAACTATTAATTTTAAATAATAGTCGTTCATTTGACTTTGTGGGTAGATATAAGAGCGTTTTCAGATTATCCGATCCGATATCGGTGTAGGACCCCAATAGCCGATATCCGAATAGCCGACACAATGTGCTTGTTTTCACATATTTCCGACAAAATCGTTCCGATACGGCCATTTGCTCGATAGCTTTAGTGCGGGCAGGTTATCATGGCAGGCTTTAATAGAAAACTTTATTTGGTGCATCTATTATATTTCAGACGCAAAAAAAGATCTGTCCTCAGACAGTATCGGATACATCCCATTGTTAAAGCTAGATATTCAGAGGGAGCATTTTATACTCTTTTTAGCAAGCTACAAAACGCACCTAGAAAGTTTTTTAATTACTTTTGTATGAGTGAATCCTAGAATTAGATTCTACCAGTTCAATTAATGTAATTATATCGTATTTAAATGATGAAGACGACGCCTCGATGACAACCAAACTAGCAAACAAGCAAAATGACCGCCGGGCATCGGGCTTTGCACACATAGACAATTTAGATACACATAAAAACATTATCGTCCGAGAGCCCACGGGCGTCCGATAGTGCCATCAACGCATCGCTGTCGGATCTGATATCCGATATCGGAGCGGATAATGTGAAAGACAGGTACACACAGCTACACATCAAGCTAGTTTCCAGTTGATGCTAATCTCGCACTGTACGGAAATCCTATATTATGCGAGATCAGCTTATACTGGAAATGTATAGCTTGATGTGTAGCCGTGTGTACATGTTTCATACCTTTTACTTGCACCGATATCGTATCGATGTCCGATACCGATATCGGATTGGATAATCTGAAAACGCTCTTAGAAACAATAAAAAATCATGAACAAACAAACAACAAACGGGCTGAAAGTGGTGGCTTCTCCAAAAAATCATAATCACGAACCTGTAGCCTGGGGGCCTACTCTCTAAGCACGAAATCCGTAATTTCGGTCGAAGTTACGGGCGTTAAGTAAAAAATAACTTTAATTTCGGAAGTCGGTGACAAAAAACTAAACATATCCAAAGACACCGACCTCCGAAATAATTAAAGTTATTTTTCACTTTGTAGCCTTTTTTCGGAACTCTGTTTTTTTTTTTGGAAAAAGTTTTCTTCCATACTTTTCTGTGAGTCGTCATCCAGTAGTCTACCTCATTTTACCCATATCATCTTTCACACGATTCACACAGTCCATCCATCGTTTATTTGGTCTTCCCCTACTAGCCATCCACATTCATACTCAAAACTTTTAGTGATAGACTTTCAAATATTTTCCTAAGCCGTATCGAATTCAAAATATTTCGATCGAGCCTGTCCCCAATAGTGATAGCTGTCCCCCTATCAGTGACGCCCTGAGCCGAGGTCCGTACCCCACAGGGGGTGCCCTCAGCGTGCAGTCGCTTAGTATATAAATTTACTTTGTAAGCCCTGGCTGGAGGCGTTAAGATTAGTTTCTTAATGGCAGCCCCAGGAAAGCCCGGTTGAGCAGTCACGGCCTCTCAAGGCCAACTGCGAGATGCCCAAAAAAAAAAAAATATCGAATTCAATAATGCGTATGTTTTTCATAAACTTTTTCAGAGCATCAAAGAACGTCGTTAGGTGAACACCGTGTGAACGCAATCGACTGAAGCAGCTCAATAATTTCAACCGATTATCGTGATTGGTATTCAAGATTTGAACGAGTCCGAAGCAATTTGCCATGACTGATCGCATTTCATGCATAGAGGATTGACGCCACGCTTATTTGGTGACAACAAACCACATCATTGAATTAAAAGTTAAAAAAAGTAGCCTGAAAGATTTACTTCACTTTTTGTTATTTTACCAACTTCAAAGAAAACTTACAACCTAACTTCCCGATGAAACGACTTACGGCGCCATCTGCTATCACAACACAAAGTTTGAAATCTTCATAACAATTCCATCTATATTTCTTTTGTCAGTTTGACAACATCATTGTTAGATGTCGCTTTACAATGAATAGCATTTTATTGAAGCGCATGTAGTGCCATCTAGTATCAGAAGCGCAGTAATATTAATTTGGGAACAGGATAAAGCGCCATCTATACTGTATTATTATAACTACGATGTAAATCAACTTCATCAATTTTGCGTTTAAGTATCTTAGATGGCGCGGTTGACAAGAATGATTAAAAGGTAATCTGTGAGCTTTCAAAGATGCGCGAGTGTGCTCATTTAAACTAGACCAAACATTTCGTGACGCTATTATCATGACTTCGGTACTTAGATTACGCAAATATTAGATGTTAGAGCTAATATGCATATCTTGGTGTTCTATATTCTCATTCAAAGAGCCGAGTATGTTTATTTTGATTTTTAGAGAGGATTTCGTTAAGCTCTGTTTTAGTTTTGCTGGATATATTTTGTCACGTACCTACTTAATGTGACTATGGATCGGAACATATAAAATCACAAGTCAAATCAGGAATCATCGTCACCATCTTCGTGCTTACCCTCGTCTGTCTCTTATTTGGGGTCGGCAAAACATGTCTTGATCTTCCATACGCCCCGAACAGGCCTGACCTTGGGGTCTAAGTCCATCATCGAAGATATAACCCCGTCCAAAAGCAATTCGATACTTTGAAGTGTAGGTACCATACTGCCGATTAATTAACTTTTTCGGAAAAGCTTAAACGAGGACACTGTCATTTCAAAGTGCCATTCGTTCTTAGTTCGGGCCTCAAACTAATCTTATGTCAGAAGGTGAAACGGAGTAGGAAACGCATGTAACTTCGGCCAAAACTACGGATTTTGTGCTTAATGAGTTGACCCCGTGAATCTGACATTTGGTTTCCATACGTCGTTTTGGGTGTAGGTACTCATGACCCAGAATCATGCCTTTAACGTGCAGGTGCCGAATACTTCTGTTCTGATTCAGAACAGAAGTATTCGGCAGCTGCACGTCAAGCCGTGATTGTGACAAAAAGGCTTCTATTCAGCATGATTCTGGGCACTGATCGGTAGCGAAGTGGCTCGACATCCCGGTCCCGCACGCCGCTCCTTTCGCCGCCGCCCGCCACCTTTCGCTGTCTCATGACAGCAGCCGAAGATAGCCGAGAGGTCGGAGGCGCCCGAACAGTCCCTATTAGGTACTTGGGACTTAGGTAAACATAACTGGCGAAATGTGGGCTACACATCAAGCTATACATTTCCAGTTTTCGCTGATCAGGCACTGTACGGAAGTACTATACAATGCGAGAGCAGCTTATACTGGAAATGTATAGCTTGATGTGTAGCCGTGTGTACTAGTACTATGGTTACATTTCTGGCTAACACTTCGAGAATTACAGGCGTGATGTTATGTTGTATTAACTTATTTATCTTTATAAATGCACGTTTTTCTGTGACAAATAACCCTAATTTTCCTTGTGATGAAGATGAAGGAATCATCTGTGGACCAAACGAGAAACTCCATAGGTAGGTATATTATATTCCAGTACTTTCTTTTCCAGCTTAGTCATCAATCTTAGTGACATTTACCGATCACTTACCGGCGCGGCGGCACAAGCGCAGCGACATCATTCAAAACGACATAGGAACTGAACCCGGAACTTTGCAGCCGGACGGAAAACATATAACACCCAGAACAGAAGTATATGGATTTTATGGATACTACTTGATTATGCATGCAGGGTGGATTTTTGTGGGGCAGTACCTTAATCATTATAACTACAGGAATAATTGTGTTTAGGAGACTGTTATTAACATTTTGAGTTATTGAAAAGATGTTTATCTATATCTATATTAATAATAAAGCCGAAGCGATTGTTTATTTATTTATTTGAATTTGCTAATCACTGAAACTACCGGTCGGATTAACAAAAATGCATTGTCTTGTGGAAGTCTAAAGGCTATTTGACATCAATGCAAGAAATTACAGTTTTAAAAATGTAGTTTCGTAGATATGAGGACTTTAAGACTCTTCCGGACATGAGTTTTTTTTTTTGGGTGGGAAATCATCAAATAACTTCCTCCCGCTCTGGCTGGAGCGTGAGGGCGTGTCAGACTTTTATTGACTTAAACCCACCCGTGTTCCTTCAGTTGCCTGTGTGCCAGGGGCGACGGTATCTCAACAACCCGCACCCCTGGCAGGCATCGGCCCTTGCGGACCTCACCAGTTGGTGCTGACATCTCTTTGAGGCGCGCGTGAAACACAACGCGCCGACGACCCGGTCTTGATCCTTACCGGACAGCGAGCTACCCATTACTCGCCGTCCGGAAGCCCGCGCCAACGGTGAATCGGCCTGGGATTCCCGACACCCAGGGCGTCTCCTGCGGTGACTAGGGCCGCCGTGAGGGTGCATAGATTGCCTCTCCCTCACGTGCGCCGCCTCCCTCTTCTCGAGCATTACTGCTTCGCAGAAGGAGGTGACGGCTACCCATGCACTCTCGCTCCGAACCATGGTTTGGGAGATCGCCGCCGCCGATCGCCTCCACAAGGACACGGCGGTGCTCCGCCCAAGCTAGGCGCACCACCACCGTATGCTCCACCGTGTCCTCAGGGCGATCTACGCAGTGGAAATACCCGGGACTTTCCTCCCGCTTTATCCGAAACAGGAACCTCCCGAATCAACCGTGTCCGGTGAAGACCTGCGTCAGGCGGAAGGTGAGGACGCCGTGGCGCCTCTCAATCCACTCCTCAGTGGATTGAGAGGCGCCACGCTTTTTAATTGAATTAAATTATTTTCTCCTTTTTTAGTTTGGTTTTTAAAGCGTGTTTTTTAGTTTTTTAAACTATTATTTATTTTGGACTATTAAGTTTTTATTGCGATTAAAAATCCATTAGAGTTCAAGAAATACATATCAGTCGGCTCATTAATTGTTGTTGCTGATTGAATTTTCAAATAAAATGAATTGTTTGAAGTTTTTTAAAGATATCGTTAGTTAAACAAAGTCTTCAATTTCAAGTTTCATGTCAAGATACTGAAATGAGGAGTGAAAGAGACAGCGATATCTTTTCCGCTCGTGCGGAAAAGGTGTCTTTCAGTACAGCAGCGTCCCAAGTGGAATACACAATTAGGTCCCTTCATTACATCACTCTAATAACACCTTTGATACTTGCAAAATAGAAATACACAACAGACATTCGACCTTGTTTGAGATCCAGGGGTGCAAGTTGTTCGAAAGAGATACCGCGGCCCCTGGCACACAGGCAACTGGGGGAACACGGGTGGGTTTTAGTCAGTAACAGTCTGACACGCCCTTCTGCTCCACCCAGAGCGGGAGAAGTTATTTGCTGATTTCCCACCCAAAAAAAAAAAAACTTGTTTGAGATTAACTCTACTTATTACATATTTAACGTTTATTATCTCGCGTTACATTTATTTTTTAAGTCGAGGGTTTTTAAATAATTTTATCCTTTTTCAATTACTTTTTTACCGTCGTGGGTTTTTTCAGAATTTTTAATAATGCTTTTCATTTTAAACTTTTTAGAGAGCATAGATATTATGTACGTAACGCGCCGCCCCGGGCGTTTGCCCAAATGATCCTATGGAAGATACGCCTCTGCTACAGTATGTACATTAGATAAGTATAAGCAAATAAACTTTGCCCGAGGCTTTATTATTATTATTATTAAATACTTCACGCACAGAAATGTACAGAGGCGGACTTAATGCCAAAGGCATTTTCTACCAGGCGACCTTTGGGTGATGCAGAGACAAACAGTGGTAGGTGCAATATATTTATTCAAATATAAGTAAATATAGGTACTAATATTGCTTGGCTTTGTTTTAACTCAACTCGATATCGTTGAACTAATAGTTTTGGAGAAAAATGGCAAAATGGATTTGCACAAACAATGTTTGCTGCAGCGCCCCCTGGTGAGTGGTCACCATAACACCTATCTAAAAACATGCACCAATCAATCCCGAGCCCATAACTGAAAACTGCATCAAAATCGGACTATAGTAGTTTTGGCAAAAATTGGATTTGCACAAACAAACATCTACTCACCCAAAACGCATATACCGTCTCCGTTCTGTCGTGGGTAAAAAGTAAAAAAAAATATTCATTGGCCTTTTAAGTTGTAGGTAATATTTTGATCAAAGCATTGACCAATGAAAACGCCAAACAGACGATGCCCAGCAATAATGAATGTAACTGTGCTGCTGTAAAAACGAAAACATTTTCATTAGACGTCCCCGACGACGTGACAATGCTTTGATCAAAATATTACATACAACTTATAATGCCAAGAAATATTTAATTTTTTACTTTTTAGAGGTTTTTGTTTGGGTTTTTACATTTTTATTTTTTTCGAAGAAAATTGCTTATCCTTTGCTTCTTATGTTCGAAAAATATGTCTGCTCAACAATGTAAATAACGCAGTGAATGTGGTTGGACTGTCAAAATTAAACCCATTCCTACTGTTAGTGTGTACCGCAATTACCCCTCTATGCATTCTACGTTCCTGTCAAACTCAAACTCAAAGCATTTATTTCAAACAAACCAATTACAGGCACTTTTGAATTGTCAATGAGTCGGAAAGATGAAGCTAGTTTCCCAATCCAAAGCGTAGGTAGGTACTATAGGCATTATGTACAGATTCCGGGTTTTTTTGTTTTTGGAAATGACATCTTGCAGTTCAACCTATGAGGTTGCCGTCTGCTTAACCGGACTTGCCTGTGATAATCCTAATAAATTAAGATTACTAGCCAGGGCTTAAAAACACTTAAAACTAGAGCGACTGCTCGCTAACGGCTCCACCTGGAGAGGCAATATATATGCACCCTCACGGCCGTAGTCGCCGCGGGAGACGCCCTGGGCGTCGGGAATCCCAGGCTGATTCCCGGCCACCGTAGGCGCGGGCTTGCGGACGGCGAGTAATGGGGAGCTCGCTGTCCGGTAAGGACCAAGCCCGGGTCGACGGCGCGTTGTGTTCCACGCGCGCCTCAAAGAGATGTCAGCACCAACTGGTGGGGTCCGCAATGGCCGATGGCTGCCAGGGGTGCGGGTTGTTCGAAAGAGATACCGCGGCCTTTGGCACACAGGCAACTGAGGGAACACGGGTGGGTTTTAATTAGTAAAAGTCTAAAAATTTGTAAAAGTTATTTGACGTTTAATCGTAATAAGGACTGCAAATAGAAAATAATTGACGGTATGTCGATTTTTGTACTTATGTAAACACTAAAATAACTGTAAAAAAAACAGCATACAAACTTATAAATACCAACGCTTGGCTGAAAAAACTTAGCGCAGAAATTAAGATTAGAAGGTGCCAAACAGAATGACCACCATTCTCTTAATAAAACTCGAAGTATTATTCAATATCCATATCCGGATACAGTAAGTACTTAGTACGTCCAATCAAGTGCCTTGTAAACTTCGTTGACTTTAACTTTTTAAATTTATTTTTAAGTCTAGGTTAACTTCTTTGGACTGGTTGATGTCCGCATGATCATTATAAGATGTAAGAGGCAAAATACTTACCACAATAATTGCGTATCGTATAGGCTACATAACAGAACATCGCGCATGTATTAACACTCCTACAGACAGGCGTGACGTGATAGCGCGACGCTATAGTAGAACAATTTTTACAAAAAATTCATGATTTTTTTTCTATAACAATCGCGTCACACCTGTCTGTAGTGACCTTTACCCGAAGGGTTCGCCAGTCATAATAAGTCCTATGTAATAGGGTCGGACCAATCAGGCATGAATCCAGGACTCCGGGGTCTGAGAAATTACTATTTGGATAAATACTAGGGATAAGCCGAAATTCGGTTTACATTCGGTTCAACCGAATTTCGGCAGCTTGAACCGAAGTTCGGCATTCGGCCGAAATTCGGTTCAGATGCCGAACATTCGGCACAAGAAAAATAATACCTCTACTTGCACTATTTTGACTGAAATTTAATAGAATTAGAGTATAGCATTACTGTAAAATTAAATTATGTCTTTTACTCTCTCATGGTAATTTATTTTAGTTAGGAACATTGTAAATGTAATCCTTAAATTAAATCAGTTCTTCTTATTATTCTTGAAAATCTCTGCATAATTAATTAGACATAACTACTATTACAAAAATGAAATAAGCTTAGTATTCTTCTAACAAACATCTGAATACAATTCGTAAATTGAAAAAAAAAACACATTTTTGGTTCACAAACTAAACATTAATTTACATCAAGTATTTTTTATTGCAATTAACGGGTATTGAACCGAAGTTCGGCCGAACTTTTCATTTTAACCGAATGTTCGGCCGAAGTTCGGATTCGGTTCAAACCACATTCGGCCCATCTCTAATAAATACCTATTGTAAGTTTACCACAGTTAAGAAAAGTCACAAAGATTTAGATTCATAATTTTAAATAATACCTATAATATTTCCTATAGGCGACGCCCGTGAAGTTAATTTAATTGCGCGTGAGTCGACAATTCCAGAAATGAGAAATTCCAGAGTTGCCTATAGAAAATATTATATTATTTAAAAGCGACGATTCGCCCGATTCGGGCGAGTAAATTTGTGCGAGTCGATAAAAAGCCCTTAATCCAGCTGCCCAACGAGAGCCTCCTGAGGCGTTGGTGGAGACTCTTGGCTATTAAGCCATTGGCTGTTACTATTATATATAAAAGAAAATAAATAAAAATAAAATGTGTTTAATTCGATTAACAAGACTCATATACAGACATACCTCCTTATAGGATACAGACAGGATAACAAGCACAGACAAAAACAAAACGAACACTTACAAGAAAACAATATGTCTGCTGCAGAATTGCCGGACATAAGGACAATCCACTCTGTCGGCGATCATCGCCAGGACGGTTATTATTACCTTTGGTCAACCATCCAACATTTTACTACGAGGACCTCACCTACCTCATAAATCGTTCACTCTTACTTCAAGGAGTCACGGGCGTTCACAAGTGACCAATAGGGAGTCGAACCCGGAACCTGTGGTGCGGAAAGCTTGTGCTGTGTCTATTTGGGTGATACGCGCCACGTCCGCGAGGCACGACCGAGTTTGAAAGTGAAGTGGGTTCGGCCCCAGGTGTTGACAACATTTTGTACAAAATATCGAGTATATTTTTAGGAGATGTAGTTTGGATTAAGTTAAAAAAAAATTAACTAAGACTTTGTACATGGGTTAATTGTGTTAAATACGACATGGCTAGGAAGAAATGGAAATCTAAGATGACGTCTAGCTTGTGATGAAATAAATAATAGTTAAAAAGAAACTAAAAAACACGCTTTAAAAACCAAACTAAAAAGTAGAAAATAATTTAATTCAATTAAAAAGCGTGGGGTGCTTTTTGAAGTATTTTTAGAATCAATTAATATCAAGCACCCCACGCTTTTTAATTGAATAAATTATTTTCTACTTTTTTAGTTTGGTTTTTAAAGCGTGTTTTTTAGATTTTTAAACTATTATTTATTTTCTATTTTTTAGTTCTGCTAACTACAAAAGCGTGATTTTCAGTTTTTTTTCTATTTTTCTCTATTTTTTTTAAATTATTGAATTGTCATCGGTCCTCGATAAGTTTACAAACTTTAAATGAAATGTGACCGTTTAAAGTGGGTCATAATCGCGCCCTAAGGAGTCGGTTACAAACATACAAATAAACATACAAGTGAAGCTAATATATAGCGCGTAAAAAAAATGAACTAAGACTGGGTTCATGGGTTAATTGTGTTAAATATGACATGGCTAGGAAGGAATGGAACTCTAAGATGACGGGTAGCTTGTGATGAAAAAAAAAACCTGTCCGATGTCAGAAAATAATAATAATAATATGTACGAGTATATACGCAAGAATAGCTATGATGCGTCTACCCCTATAAATCGGGATACCCCGCAGTAGGAAAATCAATATGATGTAATCATTTCAGCCGAAAGTCGTTCACTGCTGGGGATAGGCTTCCACAACCACCGCCACTTCAACCGGTTCTGTGCTTCTCGTATCCAGCGGGTCCTCCTTGAGGGAGGCCAATCAATATCATATGACTAGGTAAATCATCATTATAATAGTTTTATTTCTATAAATATGGCGGTTGCAGATGATGTAGATCCCTGAAGACTTGTTTGTAATAATGGCGTAAAAGTGAATAGGCAAAATTATGCCGTGCAGGTGGGCAAAAAATGCTGATGATTAATGAATGAATCTTGACGATCGATATCGATGGTTGGCATTTCATTTTCATGAAAAAGCTATCTTCATAGCTGTAGCTCCAATGTGTGTTGGTCTGAAAAAGAAAAAAACTGGTGAGTAGAGTCTATTCGTCAGTTAGTGTAGGTATTGGTTAAGAGGAAGTTGGCCTGCCATTCAAGCTTTGCTAGAAAATGTTTAAAAGCTATGTTAAAGTCAATGGAAAAGGGTCCGAACAAAAAAGGTTGCCAACGCCTGCACCATTCGAGGCAAGAAGTTAACAGAGAAGAAACCGTCGGTAGCGGTGCGTGCGCGCAGCCCCGTCAGTCTAGCGCCAACAGCGCCACCTTACGGACGACCTGACAACTCCACACTTTCACATCACAACGGTACCGCGCCCGCGCATAACATGGCGCTCTGATTACGAAAAACAAGTGACGAAAATAAAATAGTGAAGTGAAAATTTTTGAACAAAAGATTTTTTTTTTTTCGATGAATTTATAGTGCTGTGAGAATGCTGCAGCCCAGGTTAAATTGTGAAGGAATCTGCAACAGGATGCCATTCAGGAGTTTTGTCTTGCTCGTCGCGTTATTGTTAAGCTCGACTCTAGTAACATGTCAAGGTGAGTTTTTTTTAAAGTTCATAATGTCAAAGTGTGACTCGATCACGATTTCGTGTGGTTTTTTGTTAAACAGGTTTATACTCCACTTAATTTAGTATTGCGTAAAGTCTAACAATAGCTCAGAAAGTGTACTTTATAATTGAATTCTTATTAGAAAAAATCGTAATATGCGTTTTCTAAAATTCGGTCACATTTTTTTGCGGTCGAAACGAAAATTATATCATTTATAATTTGTTGGAGAGATATTAAAAATATAATGGAAAGTTAATTTAAACATTCACAGTTAAAATATAGTTACCTACTGAACAAAATAACTTAGCTTTAGTACAAAAGACATCAACGCGCTCGTAATTTAAGTGTAATCTTTTTTAAGCATTTTAGCTCATATTTCCGCTTTTTTGTCTGGTTCTAGAACCAGTATCATATTTATTATAAGCTCTATTGAATAAAGGTCAACATAGCTACCTATTGTATTTAATTATACTGAGCCAAGTCTGTGAATGTCAAGAATATTGAGCGGAAAAGTTGTAAGCCAACTTTTCTGACGAATAATTACTATAAAGGCTGTTACATTATTGGACTTTAATTATTGAATATTTGATATATAAAAAAAGAATATTAACATATTGACCTTTTTAAGACCTCATCATCCACCTCATCATCTTACACAAGGCTTTAAGAGACTACAGAAATTCCTTTGGAATGACAGTCATATTTTCAAGTGTTGGTATAGGTATATAGAAGGCTACATTAGAATAGCCTCCTTGATAGGAGTGACTTGGAATAAAGTCTGGCACTCCCTGCAGCTTAGCAGTCAACCCGTCTTGCTGAATGGCATAATGTTTTAATGTGAATCTCGTATAGGATTGTCCCAAGAAAATGGTTTAAAAAAAAACCAACATGACTAGCCATAATATGACCACAATTTCAAACATTACCGTACATCCAAATTATGTTAATCCAATACACTTAACGGCCTAAAGAAACCATGTCACGACGATTGCCCAAAAGATTCATATACGTTAAGTTTGAATTAAGTTATTAACTAACGTTAAGTTACATAAGAATTACGGATAAGTTTGGTAATGGAGCCTTATTAATGCCAAGGTTTTAAGTAAAGTCGAGATGGTGAATATAATTTGCTACTTTTGGTGAAAGGTGATTTATTACATATTTAATTAAATGCTTCTGCAGTCATGTAATTTTGACGAAAACTCAAAAGTGAGTTAGAAAAAAATATATTGTAAATAATGTTCCCACTGCTGGGACACAGGCCGTCATCGAGAAGGAGTGGGCTGTAATCTTAGCATGACGTTTTCTATTTCTACGTAGAATAGACAGTGCTTTTTCAATACAAAGTGACATTTCGTTTCCAAATCTTTGACATCGCACCGTAGATATCCTTCTACAATCTGTCATTTTGTCTTTCGTTTCTAATGATCTTTGTCTAGGTCCTTATCAATGTAGACTATTTCAGAAGAATATTTCTTCCCAAATTGTCAAAATCACACTGACAACAAACTTTCTACTCGACGGCCACAAAGTATATACGATTATCTACAAAATCATGATTCGTTTAGAACGTATAACTGTGATAATTAATAGAAAAACATAGCTATCTTCTCCTATTGTACATCATTTAGTTAATAGTCATGTGTATTCTTCCGTCGACAAATCGGTGCTCGTGCTAAGCCTGTTTTGTGGGTTGGTATGTCATATGTCTTCAAATTTTTGGTTCCAAGACATGCCTTGCGTTATGAAATTATTTACACAAAGTGCATGCCTGGGTTTGGACCCACGACCTACACACTCGTAAGTCGGGGCTGTCACCATTGGGTCACCATTGCTCGCCTTATTTGCATAGAATGTGTTTATAGATGAGTTGTTGGAAAATAATCGTTTCTACTAGAAAATACATCGAGTGTTTGCTTAAGTACATAGGTTACAATCAAAGTTAAACCTTAACTTCTCGTATGTTCGAGATAGTAAAAAAACACGCTTTAAAAACCAAACTAAAAAAGGAGAAAATAATAATTCAATTCTCCTTTTTTAGTTTGGTTTTTAAAGCGTGTTTTTTAGTTTTTTAAACTATTATTTATTTTCTATTTTATCACAAAAACGTGTTTTTTTTTCTCAATTTTTTTTTAAATTATTGAATTGTCATCGGTCCTCGACAAGTTTACAAAGTTTCAATGAAATCTGACCGTTTAAAGTGGGTCAAAATCGCGCTCAAAGGAGTCGGTTACATACAAACAAACATACAAGTGAAGCTAATATAAAGCGTGTAATGACAATAGTTATTTCACAAAAGTAGTATATAAAGGATCGTAGCAGATCGTATTCTGTTGTTTCTGCGTACCCCCATACAAAGAAGGCGTGAATTTAAGTATATATATGTGTGTGTGTAATTATTTCATAAAACCAGCTATATTAAATTATTAATAAAGTTGCAAAATCTAGACTAATGAGCGAATGAATGACAAAACAGATATAAATTAGGATATCTGCATTCAATTGAATAAAAGACTGCATTTTGATTACAGAATAGATAACTAATCTATTTTACTCTAAAATATATGAATGTCGGTTTATTGAAAAACACTTCTTTGGTTATTATAGTTGGTGCAGGTTTTAAAGCGATGAATAAATAGTATAGATTTATTAATAACCTCGTTTTAAAATGAAACCTTAATCAAAATCAAAGTGACTACATTTTAGCGCCCGTAAGAGTTTTTCTTGGCATTTGTGGGTGGCATTTTAGCGCTCTCTGAAGGAAAACTTCTGTCTGACTAATATAATAAAATTCTGTATTCATCATCGTCTGCCTAGCCTTTTACCAACTATATCGGGGTCGGCTTCAAGTCTAACCAGATGCTGCTGAATCCATTATATCACGGCGACTGCCTATACAGGAAAAGTTTTTATTCAGTGCGCAAAACTTAACCATGAATTAAGCATACCATTCTAGACCCTCCAGCGAATAAATTTTTCGTCGGTTATACAAAAAAAAAAAAAACAGCTGTTCCATACATTTTGACCGCGTAGGTTTTTTATGAAACAGCTGATTTTTTTTGTAAAACCGACGAAAAATTTCTTCGCTGGAGGGTCTAGAATGGTTTGCGGACTGGATCAAAACTTTTTCTGTATAACCTCCAATTAAATTCTGTATTTTGTTGTTATAACTATGTCTGTTTAAAGGACATTAAGTTCTCAATGTATTGACGTACACAGTCAGTATTTTTCGAAAACTGAGAGTTTTAAAGAGGATCATGAAAAGCTAGTTTTTCTTTAAAAGGAAAAGTAATTTCCGAACAAAAACAATAAAAAAACAAAACTAATTGACGTAATAGTTTACATAAACGAAAATACTAATCAAATATTATTATCTAAGTACGTAAATTGCATAATTTATCTTTAGTTATACAATAACTTTAACTGCTAAGTACAAACTCAAACTACCATCGCTAAAAGTGAGCAAAATACACCGGAAGCGACACTTGTGTCATTAAAAGCCAATACTTATCATTACTTTTTAATAATTGTCATGTTGTTATACAATACGTACATAAATACTTTGCAGTTACGGTATTTCAATGATGTAATAAATAGGCAATCGTTGGATGTTCAAATCTTCATACATTCCTAAGATTTACTTATTCTAAAGGCTAGATAATCTATACTTATGCATAGATAAGATGGCAATTCGAAACCTTGGAATGGCGAGGGAAAATAGAGCCTTACGTCAATTTTTTATTACGCTTTTATTAACTTCATACGTATGTTATTATGTGCCAATGACAATTCAATAATTTCAACAAAAAAAATGGCACAAAACAAAAAATAATAATTGAAAAATCACGCTTTTGTAGTTAGCAGAACAGTTTAGAAAATAGTCATTTTAGTGATCTTTAGAGCTAACACGTACAATTCAATTCGATCGCTGAATTATGAGGTTTTTTTTTTAAACTGTAATTTATGAAATAACTGGTGTTCAAGATACTATTTCTTCATCGATTCTTTTTGTGTTTTTTCCAACTTGTTATTGACTTGATTAATGCTTTTTTGATCATATTGCTTTTTAATAGTATGATAAAATTTCCGAAATAAATTGAGTAGAGAAATTGAGTTTCTTGTGTCTAGTCAGAAAACGATTACCCATTTACAAATATCTGCTATGAAAAGCCTGTGGAATCTTATACACGAATACATCTATTATTTTACTACTGACATTATTATCAATGTTTATGACTAAAAGCGTACAGACATTGCAAACTACATCACTAGTATACTTTCAATAAATAGCTGCAGATACATCCAACCATACTTCTTACTTCTTATACCTACTTCTTCTTATTTTATTTACCTGCGTCCGTGTGTCACTGCGGGGTGCCAACTGAAAACCAGCGCTGGGTGTCTGACGCCCAGCAAATGCTGAGAAGGTAACCCTTTCGGTATGGGCACGCTCAGCACAATTTTACTGCAATTTTATTGTTATGTTTATTGTTCTCTTTTTTTTAATTGTGTTTGTTGCTGTTGTGTTGTGTCTGTGTCGAATACATGTTTTCTATTCTATTCTTTATTCTTATTCAAAAGTGAAGTTTCATGTTAAAACGGCTGAACGGATGTCAATGAAATTTGGCGTACAGGTAGTCCATGGCCTGGGTAAGGGCTTAGGATTTTACGTTTTATCCCGTAAGTACGTTCCCATGGGGATAATTTTTCAACTACACGCGGGCAAAGCCGTCTACAAAATGTTATTTTACTGACATTATTTAATCAATGTTTATAGCTAAAAGCGTAGAGACTGCAAACTACATCACTAATAGGTATAACTTCAAGTATATTGCTACAGATACATAACATATAAACGTATATACAATAAATCAATGTGGTAACCACTTGCATAACTTCGTGGGTGAATGGTCAGGTACCTAAATGTCATAGGGGTCTATGAACGCCATTTTTGTAACATAACAGTTAAGTAACTATTTCTAGCATTTGAAAGTTGTATACATATTTGTGAGGATTTAATAAATATTGACCGGGTAAGATAATATTGTATATGTTTACCTATATATCGGTAAACATAAACAGTAAAAACGATATCTTAAGTCATTGGCTAGCTGTTCAAGATTAACTTTAAAAAGTACATAATGTCAAATAAGTTTCAAACCCGTAACTTAGTTCATAAGTAAGTCACATCGAAATATAAGACTTATTATTTATGGGTAAATCGTACATAATAATAAATAACATTGAAAGGAAGTAAAAAAAACCGTTACTTTCAAGATCAAAGTCAAAATAAATCGCACGACCATTGAAATATTTTACAAATAATAGCAAATGTTGATAGTTATAATAATAATTATTGTTAAATATAATAACAACGATTATGACTTGAAAAATAAATATAAATAACAATGGTATTGTTTCTTTATGTGTTGTGAGTTACCTTGACATTGATATATTTTAACGTAGAATTGTAAGTTCGAATACTTTTTGAGTCATTTGTGACGATGCCGATTTCTAACTAGAATCGTTTTTAAGGGCCTACGTCCCGTTTGGTAGCGTAACACGGTCACTTTATGAACCGTACTGCTCATTAAAGGCTTGTCTTGAAGATTTGAAAAATATATCATTTTGCTATAGATTCATATAGATCATTTTGCCGGAAGTACTTTTTTTGTATGGTTAATACTTTTGCTGTAAAAAAATATTTTCCAACACGCAATATTTTGGCTTCTATTCCATACTCCTACTAAACGGCTTCGTTATTTGGAAAAAAAAATACACTGAAAAATAGATAGTTAGAGGTACCACAGAATCGCCGAAGCACAATTGTAAATTAATCAAAGGAATATCCTCATTTTGAGATAAAGGCTCAGAGGTGCCCTGCGCGGGCGCGGGTGGCAGTCGTGCTTTAGCATACAAACGGGAGATGAGGATACTATGGGCCTTAAGGTTTTATGCACTGGTTTCAGGCCTTAATTTACTGAAGCAGGCACAAGCATGTCCGGTTAAGCAACCACAACCCTGCTAGGTTGACCTGGGAGATGATATTCCCAAAAAATAGAATAGAATAGAATCTAAAATCTTCGTATGTGTTCAATTCTATCCATATTGCTCAGCAATGTTTTTGGTTAACCAATATTGATGACCAGAAAAATGGTTTCCTCCATTTGTTTTTTTTTCGGTTTAAAAAATTTCCGCATAAGTATTTAAATCAATTCAACTATTTGTTGCTGTTTTGAAACGTCGTGAGCATCTTTAGACTAGATTATGTAGGTTAAAATATTAAATAATCGATATGTAGAGCCTTAAAAGAAAATCATTCACAAAGTCGCAATTCCTTGCCTACTTAAGTTTGCTAGATCATGACCAGAGATCGGATATTCGGATGCATATTCACCTAAAGTTGAGATATTGGCTAACATGGAATGCGCTTTTGTATCGAATAAGTCTTAATTTAGGTAAGTAATTTGTTTATTTTTTGTTTTAACTAATACAAACCACCCCTCCTATAACACATACACATATTTGTATCGGGTTAAACATTAATTTTAAATTAATACACATCTGAATAATTATGCAATCCAAGAATCCCGGGGTTTTTAATAAATATTACAAATAATTTATAAAGCCACTTCCATACTTTCATAGCTAAAAATTTTCTTTAGGTAAATATGTATCCGAATATCCGATCTTTGATCATGACTTACTAAGCCAAATATTAAAAGCCGTACAGTTATATTTGACTACATTCATCTGTTTAAATAAGTGAACATTTTTACAACTTTAACGATTCTTAAAACTGGCACGACAAACAGCTTTTTTTCACTTTTATTTTTAGCTTTTAGCATATAAATATGAATTAGTTTTACGTAGACAAAAATGTCAAATGATGTTCCAAACTTGAATTTTTGACATTTAAGTGTTTTAAAAGAACATAAAATATTCCCGTTTTTTTGTTTCTTAAGTAATAGGTTTCTGTGAAATAGCAGATTTTTGAAACTCATGACATTCTTTATTCTACTTTGCTGTGTCTAATCTAAATATACTTGTTCATCACCATCCATGGCATATATTCCTTTTTACCCCACTCTTGTGATAATGCCTCTTTCTTTTGCCACTGATTTGTGCCAATAGCTCTTATTAGTGCCTTTTTTATTAGAGACGTGTTTCTGCCTCGTAAGGTTTTTAGTACTTGCAAAGCATCCAGATTTCTTATTATTAAGTGAGTTTATGTTTAATGTTTTAAACATATACACCTTTCTGAATGAATTTCCCAAACGATGGCGAACACCGCATCAAAACACGTTGCACATAGGGTTGCCAACTTTTTTTACAAGAAATAAAGTATATTCAGGTCTATGAAGAATATTAAACAGTATTTTAGAAAAATGAACAGTATTTTATTTATTTATTGTTTTAAATACATATTTTTTAGAACTTTTCGCACAACTTACTAATTTGTACACTCACTGACAGACGTGCGATAGCGCACGTCTGTCAGTGAGTGACAGTCTCGAATATTTGACATTGACAGATTCGTTCAGAAACTCAAAGTGATTTGTTTGTGGCTGCGCTACACTGAGCAGTGAGCGCCCCTCTGACTAAATAAAAACAAATTTGTGTGAGCGTCTAATAACACATAATGTGTTAGCATTTTGATACTGAAAACAGTATTTTGTATACTTTATTTTTGTTCAACAGTAAAAAGTATAATTTAGTGAAAAACAGTATTATACTGCTTAAAACAGTATGGTTGGCAACCCTAGTTGCACAGTTTAGAAGAACACCTACTACGCGGTCAATCAGTCATACAGATACAGATAGACACGAAAAGCGACTTGATTAAATAACATATAATGTAAACTACATTTAATAGATCAGGTCCATTACATTGCCTGTTGAATTCACTTGTTTCTGTAGCAAAAATATTTTTCATATGTAATGTTATTTAAGGTGCTGTAACACTGATCAAAGACGATATTCAAGCTCAAATTGATAAAACTTTCAATCGACTTCAAGCTTAGTCAATGAAAGTTACTTAACATAAACTCACAACATAACGGGCAAAGGTCAAATCAGCTGTTAATCTACGTAAAGGTTAATTGAGGTCAAACTTAACTGGTCATAGGACTAACTACGTGTCAATGTAGAAACTTGTTACTCGTAGTTAGAAATAGAAATTAATAGTTTTAAGTATAAGTAATTATCATTGAGGGGCTTGTTGCTCAGTAATACTAACCGCACGTGTAGATCGATCAGGTTAAGCTACACTTGCCGCGGTTGATCCGTGGATGGGTGATTTTTACATACCAAGTCTTTTCCGTACCTCGAAAAGCACGTTAAGCCGTTGGTCCCGGTTGTTATTTGTGGATCTTTGACAGTCGTTAAGGGTCGTCAGAAGCCCGAAAGTCTGACAACCAGTCTTATCAAGGGGTTTTGTATTACCCAGTAACTGGGTTGTAGAGGTCAGATAGGTAGTCGCTCCATGTAAAATACTGGTATTCAGCTACATCCGGTTAGACTGGAAGGTTAAAAGCTTTGTGACGTCTCATGTTAAAATCTAAAATTCTAAATTTATATGTAAACCAAAAACTAAAAAAATATTACAGTTTACTCGATCTATATCTTTAAAAAACTGCTGTTTTAATCACTTCTAAATATAAAAATGAAAAATATGTGATGTCACACAAGGGGGGAGGGGGTTTCACAAGTGTGACCACCTGTGACAAGGACGGCGGGGGGGGGGGGGGGGGGGGGTAAAATACCATACAAATTGTATATTCGTAATTTATGGATTCGTGCCTGGTTAATGGCAATAGTCTCGCCTCTATTACATCGTACTTAAACTATATTTGATGGTAGGTATTACACATTTTAATGATCACCGATCATTTTCACTACGAAATATTTATAGCAGATTGTAATTATTATCGTAAAGACTTTCTTCAAGTAATTAAGAAACTTGTTATAAAGTATTAATGAGCGTGAGACCTCTCACGACTTTTTCTGATTGGTTATTTTTTCTATTACTGATGAGTAAGTTCTGGTTGTTTTTCAAGTAAGAGAATAAATGTTGGAAAATGCAATAAAACTCGTTTAATAATATGATGTGGAACTAAGATGTGGTCTGCATCGCATTGCGTCATCCAGAGGCTAAGTCGAAAAGTCTTGTACCTGAAATTTCACAGCGATACAGATTTGACCGCGTAGTAAATGTTCTTCTAAACTGTGCAACGGATTTTGATGCGGTGTTCGCCATCGTTTGGGAAATTCATTCAGAAGGGTGTATGTGTTTAAAACATTCAGCCAGTTCAGTTTTAGCCATTGTGTTTAACTTACATAATAATAAGAAATCTGGATGTTTTGCAAGTACTAAAAACCGTACGAAGCGGAAACACGTCTCTAATAACAAAGGCAATAGAAAGAGCCAATATACGCCATGGATGGTGATGAATAAGTATATTTAGATTAGACACAGCAAAGTAGAATAAAGAATAGGCGATAGGCTGAGTTGATTGACCACTGGTAACACAGCGGTGATGACACACACTTGTGTCTCCCGCGTGACCACTGTGTTTCGGAATACCATACCTGATGAAGTATATTATTATACCATGATTTCTCCTACTAACGTTGTACACGTCAATCTTTTTCTTTTATCTTTCATAACAAAAGATGTCAATATGTCATGGTTACGGTACATTTCTTTTCTATAATATCTTTGTAGCGAACCATTAAAAATGTGCCACTTTACGGTCACGTCCAATTATTTATCATTAATATTTGGGGGCCTATATATGTTAGATAATTATTTCTTTTAATAAATAACTGTAAAAGTTGTAAGTGTGAAATTTTATGATAGAAGCAGATTGCAGAGCTGTAAATTAGGCGCTCATTTCGCTTTATGTTTAAGTCCCAATGATAGGTCATTACCATCATTATCGTTTTAGCCGAAAGATGGCCACTGCTGGACATAGACCTCCCTCAAACACCGCCACTGCGACCGGTTCTCTGCTTCCTGCATCCAGCAGATTTCTGTGGCCTTCACAAGGGCATCGGTACACCTTGTAGGACGCCTTCCAATGCTACACCTTCAGATATGCGGTCGCCACTCCAGAACCTTTCGGCTCCATCGGCCATCTGTTCTGTGCTATGTACCCTGCCCAGTTAAGTTACTATTTGCTTTGAAGCATTACGACTACGCTTGAAAGCAAATAGTAACTTAACTACTTAATAATCTTCATTACCACATACCAAGCGTTAAGTAAGAGTTAAGTTAATCTATATTTATAAATGATTGACAGGCAGATCAATCGTGAAGGTTTATTGTAACACAATAGGCAGAATGATCGTGTACCTTAGTCACGACAAAATTATTCTAAAAAGTGAAATTGGTTCTTACGTCAGAAGTTATTTTTTTATCACTGTATTAGTGTATTTCGGTATGCGTGTACATATATTATGTAAATGTAAGTACATACGTAGATAACGGAAGTTTCAAATTGTTTGATGAAAGTCTATGGGGTGTTTTAAAGGTCATTCGTGATTGGCTGAGAATTCGCAAAGATACTCGGAGAGAAATGCTTTGCTCTCCCAGTTCATATACATAGGTCTTTAATTGTTTATTCATTCCTGAATCTTTTTAGGTTGATATTAGTTAATCTTGAAACTGCATTTATAACGTTAAGAGCGGGTATTAACGAAAATTACTTAGGTATAAATAAAAATATTAAAATAAACGGTCAGGTCATGGGGCCCGAGTGCACGTCTCCTCTTTAAGGAAATTTCTCTCTGGCTGGTCGACACTTCACGTGACCAGAGGGCTGGGTCGTTCTTTGGCCAAAGAACTAGCATTGCCATTCACCGTGGCAATGCTGCCAGTCTTCTGGGCAGGTTTCCTGATGACAGCGATGCGGAGGAATACTTCGACGCCTAAGTGTCCTTTTGTTTTTGTGTTTATTTTATATATCGTGGTATAAAATTAGATATTAAATATTGTTATTAATAATATGAGTTTATTCACATGATATATTTGAACCTTTTCTTGGAACAGAAACACAAAATCGTAAAAATTTCGTGATAATAAAACATCATGAAGTTTCCTCTAATTTTCACGTATTTTCAATTTGTTCTTACTATGGTAATAATAGGATAAATACTTGATCATTATTTGTATTCTCTTAACCTTGTATTCTCCGCAGGATTATGTAGAGGTTTATATTGCAAGGTAGATACACACATTCGTCAGTTATGTTTAAGTCCTATGTAACCGGTCACAAATCTGTTAGCATAGTCGATTTTCTCATGCGGAAGAACGTTCCTAGGTAAACCCAATAAGAGACGTGCATTATGTCTGATTGCCAAAATTGATAAGAAAAACAATTACTACTTCATGTATTTAGGAATTGGAAATTAATCGGTCGCTGCAATTGTCCCCCAAAACTAAAATAATCACCGGAAATCGACATTCGTGCGTGTTCTCGTGCATATTTCGTGGTTTAACACGGAAATATAATATGAAAAGGCACGAAAACCAATTACAGAAAATAAACCAAACCTACGTAGGTATAGGTATATCAATTTCCGGTGGATACCGATCAAATAGATAAATGTGATAATGACAGACGAAATGTGCGTGTACTGTACACCTCTGCCCATCCTTTCGCGTAAATAAGGCGTGATGTTATGTTAGATCTAACATAACATCACGCCTTATTTCCGCTTTATCTTCAATAGTTTTGGACTATGACTGAAGATCATCATCATCATCATCATTTCAGCCGGAAGACGTCCACTGCTGGACATAGGCCTCCCCAAAAGGGGGGTTTTGCCATAATCGCCACGCTTGGCAGGCGGGTTGGCGATCGCAGTATGGTGGTAAAATTCATAGAGAACGCTGCTGCCCATTCTCTAGTAAGTCCCATAGTCGCCTTCTACGAGACCCACGGGAAGAAATGGGATGGTGCTATTCTTTTACGTCCGGCACCACACGGAACTGAACTGATGATCGTGTGATTCCAATAGCTGCTATTTCAAATTCTACTGCATCATAATTGCCCGAAAAACGTCCAGTGCTAGACATAGGTCTCCTTCAACCGTCAATAAATCGACCAGCTAGTTCATTGCCATTTATTCATCATTATCATCATTTCAGCCGAAAGACGTCCACTGCTGGACATAGGCCTCCCCCAAGCTCCGCCACTTCGACCGGTTCTGTGCTTCCCGCATCCAGCAGACTCTTGCGGCCCTCACAAGGTCATCGGTCCATCTTGTGGAAGGCCTTCCAACTTTACGTCTTCCGGTGCGCGGTCGCCACTCCAGAACTTTTCGACCCCATCGGCCATCTGTTCTGCGTGCAATGTGCCCTGCCTACTGCCACTTCAGTCTGGCAATTCTTCGGGCTATGTCGGTTACCTTGGTTCTCCTGCGGATCTCTTCATTCCTGATTCGATCACGCAGGGAAACTCCAAGTATAGCCCTCTCCATTGCCCTTTGCCTCGCTATTTATTACTAAACCTAATTATTTTACGCATAACTGTAAGCAACAATTTATATGTCACAACACTCACAACTGACCAAAAACACCCGTCCCTTGGTTTCATCATATTATTCATTACAAATAGTTAAACACCGTTTTAGTAAATGCCTTTAAAGGCTAAAGGTTCATAATATAATCAAGTTTTTGCTGCAACCAAAATCGGATGGTAATTTGGTACTCATCTTTGGTATTTAGACTGGGCATAGACCTTAGTCTCAAATCTTAAGACATACTTAAAAAAAAATATTCTGCTTAGCCTTTTACCAACTATGTTTTTTTTTTGTGTGGGAAATCATCGAATAACTTCTCCCGCTCTGGGTGGAGCAGGCAGGCGTGTCAGACTTTTACTGACTAAAACCCACACGTGTTCCCTCCCTGAGTGCCAGGGGCCGCGGTCTCTTTCGAACAACCCGCACCCCTGGCAGGCATCGGCCCTTGCGGACCCCACCAGTTGGTGCTGACATCTCTTTGGGGCGCGCGTGGAACACAACGCGGCGTCGACCCGGGCTTGGTCCTTACCGGACAGCGAGCTACCCATTACTCGCCGTCCGCAAGCCCGCGCCTACGGTGGCCGGGAATCAGCCTGGGATTCCCGACGCCCTGGGCGTCTCCCGCGTTTACCAACTATGTTGGAGTCAGCTTCCAGTCGAACCGGATGCAGCTGAACAGGTGCGTTTTACATGGAGCGACTGCCTATCTGACCTCCACAACCCAGTAACTGGGTGATACGATACCCCTTGTCTTTAGGCAGACTATCGCTAGTATTTGGTGCTATTGCTGGATATACCACGTTTTCAAGATCTACTTCATATTTTAGAATTTACTTACTTTATTGTATTAAGTATTTGGTAGCGGCATTTGCCACATTAATCGCTTCATCAGTGGCGTTCATTAGTTCCGTAAATGCAGGTGTATGGACATTTGACACACTCTAGCAGGTCGTAGACTAGTCAACGGCACCTGTGTGTGGGTTCCGGACGAATTTTTCTTCTTCTTCTTCTTCTTCTAAGCGTGTCGATAGCGATCTATGTACAGCCCAGAATTTAGCTACGAGTTGGCTCCTCCAGTAGCGTCCATAGTCATTGGACGGATTTCTAATCTGCCATTTTGCTGAGTTCTGTTTGCAGCGGCCTACTTAGGTAAGCAATCGACTGTGTGCTCAAAATAATAATATTTTATTAGAACATAAACCTACATGGGCACTTATGAAATGTCAGAAGCTAGGTGCACGGTTCCTATATGTCGCTTCCTATGGAGAAGAGCCGGCAAGAAACTACACGATTACTCTTGGCTTTTAATAAAAAAATATTGACTTTTACAAATATAGCTGTCTACAAATGCCACTGAAATCTCTTCAGGATGGCCAATATTCTAAGAGATGTCTGGAAATAGTGTGGTAGTCTGTGGGATGTTAAAAAGCTACAAAAAGTATCCGTTTTTTTGACACATTATATAGAATCATTTGACTCAGGCTTGTGCAGCTAGTGTAGATGTAGTAGATACCCCCGTTTTATGACCGCAAGGCAATACGTTAAAATGTGGAACATCGGCTTAGATATTTGATGCGTTATATCAGGTCTCAGTGAAGGCGGGGATTGATTTATTAGTGATGAGATCATCTTTAATTACGACGAAACGTCTTTTGATCTTTACGAACGTTTCAAAGGGCATAATTAACACAGATACGAGGACATTTCTTTATAGCCTGTTGACGAAGCCTAAATGACTTGTTGGTCTAGAAGTTGCAAACGCGACTGCAGACCTTGAGTTCTATTCCAGGTCGAGAAAAGTGTTGTTGGGTTTTTCTATATGGAATTTCTCAGTAGCAGCCTGGAATCTGGATTTATGCCCGATCGATGATAATAGGCTCGCCCCCTGTTTAATGGGATTTAAACATAACTGGTAGTCCTCAGCCCAAAACTCCGGGGAAATAAGGCGTGATGCTACTTTATGTTTTATGAAACCTAAATTAGCACTTTGCCACTATTTTTCTTGTAAGAATATTGGATATAGATCATACTAATAATACAGTTCACAAAGGTATCAGGCAGGATTGTTGAAAATGGCATCTTCTTGACTTAGGACTATATTAGTATGGTCTAGTTTTTGAAAATTATAATGGTTACTGTCTTGTAATCTGCTACGATAAAAAAAAGTGATAAATTGGTTTCAGCTTATTTAGAATGTTGTTTAAATAAATGAAATAAAAAAAACAGTCTACCTAGTCATAATAAAATCGAAAAATTTACATAATTCTCAAATTCGCAACTATGTATCGTAAAGCAGTTTAGCAATAATTTCTTTTTCGCTAACACAGTTGCCCCACCTTACGAGGTATCGAAACCTGTCCCTCACTAGGTCACCGGACTGGGCGAGCCGTAGTGATGCACGGATGTCGATATATCGATAAATGGACATGTTGTATGTGAGAGTTTTTTCATCGAACTCGTTTCGAGCCCTTGATTTCTCTAAAATGGTTAAAGGGGATATAGGGTCGTTCTGATCTGATGTTGTGGTTATAGTTTTTATGACGGCATTACTTCTTTGCTATTATTTTTCTAAGTGTACAGGATGTTAAGTATTTGAAACGACTGACCTACAATTCTAGATTGTCGACAGGCTTTATGAAATGCCAACATAATTAGAAGCTTCATTCCTGCCACTGGTGGTCCAACAAAACTGGATGAATGTAAGCTGAATCTATTGCAAACTCATATTATGTATTTGTTCACCCCCGAAGTATAAAGATTGTACTTAATTTGTTTCCGCAAATACGTAATACAATTAGACGAACCTTATCGATTCGAATTACAAAACTCCACTCACTTTCAGTATTTTGAATGCAAAAATAATCGTGTTTTACGGTTTAATAACCGATATTATTATTTTGTTTTCACTTCCTTATTATTTTGTGTTTCAATAAGTATTGTTTTGGTTTGTTGAAGAAAGTTAAAATTACGTATGTATTGAGATTATAGATAGAGTATCTGTGCTAATATTATGAAGATGAAAGTTTTTATAATTTACATGTTTAATATGCTTTTAAATGTTGCCATTTCTTTATCTAATTTGCAGATATTATCTTTCATTTTAATAATTCAGTGACCTAAATAGTCTATACATATTTTTGTGCGTTTTCAAGGTCATTTCATGTCAGATTTCTATGTTAGGTTACATTCTGTTCAGAGCACTCTTAAAAACATATGAATAACGCTGTTCGCTATTTATATAATAAAATCATGATTAATAGCAGTTTTTTAAATCTCAACGCATTGGCAACAGTTTATAATTTCCTAATCATTGTTAAATAAATGGTTTTAATTAACAAAGAGAACTGAGTGGATGTTAATGATGTCCTCGTAATAGCATAACCTATTGAAAATATAAACCAGGTTTTCACATAGATAATCTCATGGCACGCCACTAGTATTAAAATAAATTGGAATAGCAGTAGCTTAACTAGCATTTGAGTAGCGTGAACTCTCGTTCAAAAGGTCGCCGGTTCAAATCTAGTGCCACACAACATAGAACTTTCATGGTGAAATTGAGTAGAAAATAGAATGTTCCGATAGAAACTTGCAAATACTAAATTGATTGTGAGCGTAAACTGTACTAAATAGACGTAGATGGCTTATGCTGCAGAGTACAAGAAGACCAGGAAAACGATATAGATAGATAATGTGAATGATGGTATGGATAGATAGAGAATTAATGCTGAGATGAGTTGTGGAAACCAGCATGACCTAGAATCGCTGGTCGTGGTGACTGGTCGTCTTGCTGACCATGGTTTTGTTATTGTTAATTGTATTAAGTTTTTATTAATTTTAGTCCAGAGGTCCTAGTTTAACGTTTGTTACTTCATGTTATAGCTATATTTACTTAATACAGAATTGCATATGTATGCGGGCATGCCCATGCGTGGCTTTTATTTAGATTGTAAGTTCTGTTTACGTTTTTTTTTTTTTTTTATTATTTTTAGTTTTCAATGTTTTGATGGTATATTGGTGAGTGCTTGCTGATATATGCCAAATTTAATGTTTTTGTTTCGTTATATTAATTACCTATTATTGTATAGAATCAAGTTCTTCTAACTTGACAGACAGCTGTGCTGCTGGAGAGTTTGTTGCGCCACTTCTTCTTCCCAGCTAAAGCACTAGGAAGTGGTGAAGGGCGGGCGTTTTTTGCGGGACTGTTTTATGTAATTTTGACGTTCAAAGCTGACTCTCAGCCTTGTTTGAATAAATTACTTTTGATTTTGATTTCACATGCCTATACCATGACAACCGATTTCCACACAACTTATCAGTTATCGGTGCCACTTTCAGCCCTCCTCTTATGTACTGATTTCTTATTCTATACATTCATGGAATTCTGTGGCTTCTGTAGGAGCACGTATAGTGACCTTTTTGGTGCTGTTCTTCAAAAAGGTCAGTTGCGTAGTACTCGCAATCGGCATGCGTGTATGATCAGATGTATGAACGTAAATGAGGCAAAAGGAGTAGGTACGTGAGGATCGTAGCAGATCGCGTTCTGTAGTTTGTGTCTACCCTCATCGGAAGAAGTCGTGAGTTTTTTCATGTATGTTGATATGGGAATCACGTTTTGGAAGGACATGACTGGAGACAGAAACAAGATCAAGAAAGCGGCTAGCGATATCTACAAAAAACCAGAAACTGATAGCAGCGAGAACTCAGAAGACGACTATGAAAACAACAACACAGAACATAGCGAAGCAACGCCATAGAAAAGAGCTAAGAAAACAGTTGAACCTAGCCAAGAAGCTCGATCTGAATCAACATGCCGGCGACGTCGTGAAAAGATAAAAATAAATACCAATACATATAAATACCTATAAATAAATACCACCCGTCTCTCCACTAGTCCAATGCTTACTCAAGGATGCATATCTGGTAGGCTCGCAATCCTTTCCTATCCTAAGGGCACGTCTACCTGACCATTACCGCGCCCCCTGGTCTACTTCTTGATATGCAATGTCCTCTGTAACACCATGAAGCATGAGGCTTCAGGGGCTAGTGCGAATCTTGGGGTTCATTTGATTAATCGAGTCTGGTCAAGCCACGCTGGGATCGGTGCATTATATTACATACATTACATTACATGAACAGAACTTCTCAGTGGAAGTGTCGTGTTTGGGAGATAGAATGTTAAAGGACAGTTATAGAGTTTAACGGAAGCGGAAATGAATTTAAATTATTGACAGGTATTGGACCTTCAAGATTAAATTGACAGCGCCCTGTTTGTGTGGGTCTTTTGTTGATGTGATAAGTTTTTCATGGCAGGTATCAATTGACCTTTGTTTTGTATATACGAGTATATTGGTATCTCCTTTAGTGGCTTTCTGCGAAATCTGTTTGGCTCAATTCGAGTTCATCTGGATTTCACTTAGGATGAATGTTAAACAAAAATCAGACTCAAGAACATACCCAAGGGGTGCCAACGGAACCCTACTACTAAAGCTCCGTTGTCTGCTCGTCTGTCAGCGGACTGTATCTCATGAACCGTAATAGATTGACAGTTTAAATTTTCACAAAGTGTGGTTTCTATTGCCGCTATGAGAAAAAATCAAATATAGTTACAAATGAAAGGGAATTCTTCGTGTGCGAGTCCGCCTCGCACTTGACCGGTTTTTAAATACATGGAACATGAAGATAATAAATTGAAATGAAAACAACGTTGATACTTAGTTACTTGTAGCTAATATACCAAAATAGTACTCAATGTAGGCCCATGAGAAATAAGCACTGTACCATTTGATGTTAATGTCCAAATACGTTTAAAAGATATTGATAAATTGCCGACATAATCGTAAAGGTCCTACCACATCAGGTTCACATCACATGACATTATATTCAAAGCGGTTCAAGGACTCAGTTATAAATAAAATGGATGCACCAACGATGTGTCAAGTCTCATGCCCTTTAACTTTATAATCTTTTAGGAAAACACGTACTTTACGTCGGGTCGGTTCATTTGGTTTTATGATTTCTGTTTATTAATTTGTTTTAAAATATCTAAGTATGTACATCACCTGTCATCGAGCTCAAAGATATATAATCTGAGCTTGATATTTTTTTCAAGCTGTAAATTGTATTTCATTACAATTAATTTCGACTTAATATAGTATAACACTCACGCCTATAATCCCCGACGGGTTAGACAGAGGTGTATGTCACATTACACTCATATTTTGCTATACTCCATTTGAAATAAGATTTGACATTTAAACAAACCTTTTTTAAAGTCAGTTCAACCGATTCTGACTTCTATACCGTAGGCATAAAGATGGCTTTAAAAGCAACAAAGTAGTTACAATATCAACTGTTCACTGCAGCTGCCATTTTTCATGACACCAACGCAATAGAAGTCAAAATCGGTTGATCGTACTGTAAAAAAGGTTTAGTTAAATGTCTAATCTTATTTCAAATGGAGTATAGGCATCAATCGGGTACAAATCCAGACCGGGCTGCTACTAAGGAATTCCTGGTGAAATACTCAATGACACTTTGCCTGACACAGGAATCCAACCCAGGTCCTCAGGCTCAGCATTACTTCTTGTGACAACCAGACCTTGGTGGTTTTATTATACAACACTAGTTTTTGTTTACCCTGAACCCGAGAAGGGGCCATTGTACTCATAATTTTGAACAATTATTTCTAAGGGACCAACCTTGAAATCGCGAAAAAAATAAATCGGGTGCCCCATACATTTGTGTTCACTTAAATCGACAAAATGTATGGAACAGCTGATTTTTTTTCGCGATTTCGAGGTTGTTCCTATAGGAAAAATTCTTTAAAATGATGAGTACAATGACCCCGTTTCGGGTTTAGGGTAAACAAAAACTAATGTTGTATATGCTTAATCATTTGTGTATATGGAGGAGGTATCTACATCATCGGTCATTCAAACTGTAAATAGTCATTCATTACGATTTGTTCCGACTTACGAAGAATAATAATTTCCCACTCCTAGCTCCAAAATGTCTGTTTGGGACAAATATTTGTATGGTCTACAAATTGTGAAGTTGTTCCGGGTCTATGTGTTTGTTTATGTGAGATCTGTGTCTTGAGACTTCATTGAAGAAGCGTTTTTTTTAGAGAATTATTTTACGACATACACTGAATAGTTAAAGTTTTTCTGTAGTCTAGGAATCACTTTGGCGTAATTGCAAACCGCTTTGAAATCATCGTCATCACAGCCTGGAATCACTCACTACTAGATGATATATGTCTTCTTTTGTTTCTTGTAAACAATCAAACCAAAATAAAATAACAAATGATCATACATAAACTCACAACCTCTACAGAACGCGGCAGACTCTACAGAACGCGGTGGCGTTGCTACGATCTCAACAGACTCCTTTTGCCTCATTTACGTTCTTACACTGGTACTACAAACTACCTTCCTGAAGATCATCAGAGATTAGGTAGGTATATCCCCAAATATCGATCATGTATACGGAAAACTACATAAATCAGGCATTCGCACAAGAATTAATTCAGCGTCAAAGCTTTCCTTCCCTACACACAAAAACCGTTTCTAACCCACTTATATTTAATTACACCTTCATTTATTGTTATAGGTGTGTATTATTTAACACGTAACTTATTTACTTCCTTGCTCGGTAACAATAGGTATATTTGTGAGGTGTCGTAAGAGGTCATGTTTTAGGTTGAAAGTTCCACTGTTTTAATCCAAGATGTCTGATTGTTCTTTCATTTATGTAATAGATTGGTAAATAGGCCGATGATCTGATAAGAAAAAGCCTTAAGTAACTAAGTATCTGTGAGAGGGAGTGGGTCGTAATCCACCCCGTTGGTAGATGTCACATGTCTTCGAATTGTTCTGGGACATGCCCGTGTCCTCATGATGTTATCGTTCACTGTTTTGAGAGCAGTGGTGATGAAATCATTTATGCAAAGTATAGCCTCGGTTCGAACATACGACCTCCTCTGCAATGGGCCACCTGCTCCTCATTTCTCAAGTAATAACCGGTCCTTCTGCAGGGCAAAACCTCTTCTCATACAGAGAAGGCTGGAGCATTGATCACCACGTTTGCTCAAGACATATTGTTGATTTCAGACTACTATTAATTATAAGTACAGGTTTTGTCTTGATAATTTTCCATCACCGATGTCAGTGATATCTAAGATGACCATAAGAAGTACCTACTAACATATGAATTGAAAAACCGGCCAAGTGCGAGTCAAGGTAGTCTATAAAAACGGCAAAAAAATCACGCTTGTTGTATGGGAGCCCCCCTTAAATATTTGTTTTATTTTAATTTAATTATTTATTTTTAAAGTGAATGTATGACTTAATATTCTGTGAATATTCTAAGCATCTAACTGTTGCCGTTATCAATATCACGCAAAAATTAGCAAAAAAATCACGTTTGTTGTATGGGAGCCCCCCTTAAATATTTGTTTTATTTTAATTTAATTTTAAAGTAAATATATGACTAAATATTCTGTGAATATTTTAAGCATCTAACTGTTGCCGTTATCAATATCGAGAAAAAACGAGCAAATAAAATCACGTTTGTTGTATGGGAGCCCCCTTAAATATTTATTTAATTCTGTTTTTTAGTATTTTTGTTATAGCGGCAACAGAAATACATCATCTGTGAAAATTTTAACTGTCTAACTATCACGGTTCATGAGATACAGCTTGGTGATAGACGGACTGCGGAGTCTTAGTAATAGGGTCCCGTTTTACCCTTTGGGTACGGAACCCTAAAAAGTCATATTGGTATTTTTCCGGTATTGAAATCACAACCTCGTGCATGAAAGGTGTCTAAACTCACTGGTCCATCACGATATAGAAAAAGCCTTAGTCTCCCACACCGACCAACGGTTTATTGGAATTTGCTGGTTCTAGACATAAAGATGAAATGACTCCTGCGCATATCATGATTGTTATTCTTCTATAGTTCGTGACGATGCATACTAGTTAGATTGCGTAGGTCAGTTAGCAGTCGCTTCGTATAAATACAATAGTATGATGCGACATTCATTTAGAGTTATTTTTACACGCTTTATATTAGCTTCACTTGTATGTTTGTTTGTTTGTAACTGACTCCTTTGGACGCTATTTTGACCCACTTTAAACGGTCAGATTTCATTGAAACTTTTTAAACTTATCGAGGACCGATGACTATTTAATAATTTAAAAAAAAAATTGAGAAAATGAAAAAAAAAGGAAAAAAAAAACACGTTTTTGTAGTTAGCAGAACTAAAAAATTTAAAATAAATAATAGTTTAAAAAAACTAAAAAACACGCTTTAAAAACCAAACTAAAACAGGAGAAAATAATTTAATTCAATTAAAAAGCGTGGGGTGCTTGACATTAATTGATTATAAAAATACCTCAAAAAGCACCCCACACTTTTTAATTGAATTAAATATTTTTTTCCTTTTTTAGTTTGGTTTTTAAAGCGTGTTTTTTAGTTTTTTAAACTATTATTTTTTATACAGTGAACACAGGGGAAAGAGTTAACAAACACTTAACAACTACAAACCTATATCATTAATAATGTTTATATTACTAGGCTTTACCAGCGACTTCGCTCAAGTGGCTGTCAGAAATCATCCCACAGGAACATACTGCCGGAATGAAAAGTACCATATGTGTTAATCCAAGTTATAACATATCTGTGTGCCAAATTTAATCCAAATCCGTTAAGCCGTTTTTGCGTGATTGTGTTACAAACATCCCAAAATAAAAATATACAATATTAGTAGTATAATTTATATTATCATCATCATCATTTCAGCCTAAAGACGTCCACTGCTGGACATAGGCCTCCCCAAAAGAGAGGTCTATGCAGTATGGTGGTACAATGCATAGAGAACGGTGCTGCTCATTCTCTAGTAAGTCCCTTGGTCGCCTTCTACGACACCCACGGGAAGAAATGGGATGGTGCTATTCTTTTACGTCCGGCACCACACGGAACATTTATATTATGTTAGACTGGAATCTATTAATCAAAAGATTTGTAGGCTGATGGTAGACTGTAATACTATCAAATTCCTGTAAACCAAACTGAGATGATCTCATTTCAGGACAGACGTATTGTATAACAATCTTACTATAAGGGAGAAGACCAAACCTACCGATTGAAGTTATTCAATACCAGATGCTGACAAACTCTCAACTCTAAGAACAGATTGTGCTTTCACAATCTCCAATGAAAGGTCAAGTGTGTGTCTGTGTGTGTGTTTGTCCATGTGTGTGATGCGTACGCGCAGCTAAAAAACCAATGTTATCGACTTTCTAATTTTTCGATCATGTTTAGGCGTCTTATTTGAATATTTCTTGACACACCTGTGGTATTGCTTTGACAAGTGTATTAATATCTTTGCAAATGCGTAGGAGTTTGAATCGTCAAACGATATTTCATTTGTGATTCTCACGGAAAGGATTCATAGGAATGTCGAGTCGTTAGTACCTACAAATATTTGTCAATTAACTTGTTTGAGTATCCTGACTTGACTTTAGTGAAAGTCATTACAGAATTTTGTCTTTATGATTTTGAATTATTTTTTCGAAGTGAATTTGTCTACAGGTATATTGAGGCACAACTGGTTGCCAGGGATTTAGTTCATGATTCTGGAATGTACTCCGTTGAAATTTTTCGACGGTTACAAAAAAAAAATGCTTTTAAACCACGGCTTCCATTTCAATCTAACCGGATACAGCTGAATACCATCATTTTGACTGGGTATGTTTGCATAATCGTAGAAAACAAGATTAGAAAAAAAAATTGTGTCAAGAAAAAAATTCGGGTAGGTCCAGAATCCCTAGGAACAGGTTTTGCGTCAATGTCCCTGCCATCGTGTATGGTATTGTTTTTTTGGATGGGAAATCATCGAATAACTTCTCCCGCTCTGCGTGGAGCGGGAGGGCGTGTCCGACTTTTACTGACTAAAACCTATTAAAGTAATTTTACTTATATGTATTGGAGTTTTCACTAAGAGAAGCTTTTCCGTCATCTTCATCATATTTAGCCTGCACAATCCCACTATTACCCCGGGCATACGTCTCAACTTTTGAATGCCATACTGTGTTAAAAGAGGCTCTATAGAAACCTTCCTTCCGAAATATTAGATAAAGACAAGAATGTAACGTTTGTAAGACTATAAAGTACTGTTATCTCTTTCTAACAAATTCAGCAAATACGTTTAGTATGGCTACATCTGCCTTGTGTGGTTGACCTCAATGGTATTCAATGTTTGCTTAAAAACTTTCTTCACCAATTGTAATGACTATGAGTTAATTACGTTCGGATATTCTGAGAATTGATCGGTAATTACTTGCCTATTGATGATAAGCCGCGTCTGGTGCAAATGGAGGCTGCTTTATAGATATTTGTGTGCCAAATCTAAGCTGTTTTTTAGATGTTTTTTAACGGTCTTATTTATAAAAAAAAGCTTATCAAAGGTTTAAGACATTTATTAGTTAAACTGCTCGATAAAGTTATAAAACCTTTGATAAAATGTTGTATTCATAAACGCTCTTTATCTAATAATGACGTTTATAAATCAAAATATTGCCAACTTACCGAATAAGCGTGACCATAGACATTATTACGTACTGGCAACCATTTAATTGTCTACAGTTTCGGCACTTCTGACGCGGTGACGTCATTGTTATTTAAATTTGACAACTAATTAGAAATTGGAACTGTCATTGTTGCTTGAAAATTGACATTTGGTGAGACACAATAATAAATTGTGTGTCAATATTTGTACGTCAAATGTCATTTTGTTTGTAATCAATCAGCTGCTTTAGAGAGTCGGCCATTTTTTCTTAAAACACTGATATAGTAGGGTTCTGGCTTCGATAACGTTTTTGTACTAAAATGCGTTTATGAATAACACTTTTTGAAAACCAGACTTTAGCAACTGTTTAGATGTTCGATAACTTTTTATGAATAAGACCGTTAGTCTTGCTAATCCATTGTATGATTGAAAAATTTGTCAGCTCAACAAGTTTTTGCTCAACTGTCGAAATGAAAGCCATTCTAGCTGTTAGTGTGTTGTACCTACATTAACTTTTCCTTAATAAGCTTATCTATTGCAAAAACAATTCTATTACTACTGTAAGTACGTGTTAATTTCACAAGCACGTTTATCTCAAATCTCTTCTAAAGGGTGTCAATTAAAGCCGGCTGTGATTGGTTGGTCTGTGCTGAAGTGAAAGTGAACAGTATTTGTTCTTTGGTTAGACCAGTGAGAGAGGAATGATGTGAGAAAAAGTATATGCTATATATGTAGGTATATCTGTTGTTGGTAAGGAATTGTCTGTGATAAGTGCAATAAAGGTTTAACTGTCGTGGAAGGAGAGTTTTATTTGTAGGAAAGGAAAGTTTCTAGAAAACTAGCGCTTTGCCCGCGATTTCGTCGGCGTGGATTTCGTAATTACCACGAAAAAACCAACACCCCTCCACCGCCCTTAAAACGTAGTTTTTGATAAACTATTTTTACGTTATAATTTTCACTCAAGGAATAAGATTTTTCCTACAAACATAATTATAGGTAGAAATTCCGGAAACCCCTTCTTAGTGCTTCCTTACATTATAAAAGGAAGTCGTATGCAAAATTTGAAGTTCCTAGTTCCAGGAGTTTCGGCTATGCGTTTATACAGGAAAAGTTTTTATTCAGTGCGCAAAGTGTACCTAACCATGAATTCAGCATAACATTCTAGACCCCCCAGCGCAGAAATTTTTCGTCGGTGCTACAAAAAAAAAAAAAACAGTTGTTCGATACATTTTGACCGCGTAGGTATTGCATTTTTCTATGAAACAGCTGACTTTTTTTTGTAAAACCGTTGAAAAATTTCTTCGTTCGGGGGTCTAGAATGGTATGCTGAATTAATGGTTAAAGTTTGCGCACTGAATAAAAACTTTTCCTGTATTTTAGTCAGTTAGTCAGTTTCTTCTTTCATATATATTTTAATAATGTTGGATCTAGCTCTAGATTGCTAACACACGTTCTAAAGTTTTTTGTAACATAATCTGTTAAATCAACAACTCTTCGTATTATAGAACTTGCACAAGTTCCTCTAATACCATAATACCAATATCATTAGAAGCAAAATACCATGACGATGCACACACAAGAAAACAATATAATTCCAGTAATTTAAAAAACCATGTAGCATAATTTGCTTCTCTCCTTCTCAAAATCCTCCCAAACATACTAACAATATGATGTAACACACATTATATGAACATAATACATAATTATATTCTAATAAATTATCTGTGACGTCACAATAGTACAGTCAAAGAACAAGTAAGGTGCTGCATTACACATGACAATGTGATTGTCAAATAAATGTGGGATGACGAAGCTTTTGTAAGCGAATTAGTGTCACTTGCGCTTGCGCATTATAAGATGCGGCCATCTTGTTTTTTGGACAAGTGTAAGCTATGAATAAAGCAGTATTTTTTTTTATAAACGTACATTTTTGACAGGGTTCTTGATACTTGGTTGTGACACTTGCCCTTTAGAGGGTTGTCAGCAGGTAGGTATGTAGGGGTTTGTAAATAATAAGAACTCGATGATCCAGTACACTTATTATTTATTGCCTAAAATTCCGTGGCCGTCTCAACTTGATTGCAGAGGGTAGTAATGGGTAGGGAACACTGGCCTGAACCGTCTCCAAGGTGATGATGGTCCCGTCACAGACTTTGCCCGCAACTAACGGCTCCAGTTCCAGGTTCTGTGTTCGTTAATTATTCAGCGTAGGGTAGGCGTAAGTCACTCCGCAGCAGAGGATCTTCTCCAAGCGTCCTCTTGATGCCGGAACCACGACGACGTGGCGAAAGAGTTGAAAGGTAGACTATAATCCTGGAAATCCAGACAGAAATGGAAGCGTAAGCAAGCTGTCGGAACCACGTTTCGTAGGTTAAAAGGTCACAGTGTCCCAGATAGGAAGGTAGGAAGAAATACAGCAGAAAACTAGTTTTAAGAAATTCTAGGCGCACCTTACAGTTAGCACTTCTAATAAAATACATGGAAACTTACCCCAGCGGGATTTAGCGATGTTATCAAAATTATTTAAGTAAGTAGGTTCGGAGCAAGCGACACAGCCGTCACTTCAAGCGCTCTCAGTTTGACTAATCATCGTCCTTACCAGGCCCAACCGAATCGACACTTCTCGGCGACGCTCGCTAATGATCGTTTTAGAGATGCGCGGGCGCATAGAACGAAGACCCTTTAAGTAAATAAACGGTCGGAGGTTCCGTACAATATTATTTAATTTTAATGTTGTATTTAAGTGTTAGGTTTACTTATAAATATTATACTAGGTTATTTTTTGAAAGTTTTGTGTAATTATAGTATAGTTTTAAGTTTAGATAGGTTTGTTATTATTAAGACTTCTTAGACTAAACTCTTTTTAAATTGTAACTTGCAAAGCGCAACGTTACAGTACCCCGCCAGAAAGCGAAGGATTTTGCGTACTAGTTGCAAAATCCGACTTGCACTACTAAACTAAACTGACTAAAACGTGCAGACGTCACTTTCATACCTCACGCTAATAGTCACCTTTCATAAAATCATCCAGTCTACTAATACAGACTTGAGACCATAGCAGCAGAGTAATAACCAAATTTTTAAATAATTATACTCAATTAGCAAGTTTAAATGTATTAAAATAGTATTATTTATTTAACACATTAGAGTTTAAGTAGTAGGTTTTAGTATAATTAAGGCTAAGTTAGGTACTATGATAAGCTATGTAATGAGTTTAGACTTTATAGTTGTTAAGTTTGATATCTTTGATATGCCAAGACCCTAGCGGTTTTCCAGACATATCAGCAAGATCGTAAACAAGTGGGGACTTTTTACCAATAACTTTACATTTTATGAACTTTGCCGCTAATTTTTTATTAAAATATTTATCCTTATCACTCTGATAAAAAGTCCTTCTCCAAACAATGTCACCAATATTAAATTCGGCAGGTCTTCTGCGTAAATTATAATGTTGACAATTCCTACTATGAGCCTGTAGTAATAGTGCTTGAACCTTATTAAATATACTAGACAACACACCTAAATTCTCAGCGTAGGAATCACGAGGTTGAAAAACAATATCTTCATCGTTTTCCGTATCAACGTAGTGCGATCCACAAGCAATTAGTTCACGCCCGTACACTAGAAACGACGGAGTAAAACCGGTTACCTCATTAACAGAACTATTCACGGCGAATTGTATTTTAGGTACCAGCTGATCCCAAACGCGTTGATCGGTAGTGATAAAAGTTGAGATAGCGGTCATTATTGTTTTGTTATAACGCTCGACTGTATTAACATGTGGTGAATATTTAGGAGTAAAATGTATTTTAGGTACCTTATATTTGTCAAACATTTGTTTTAGCGTAACACTTATGAATTGTTTACCATTATCAAGTATCACTGTAGAAGGTATACCATGTATTAGAAATACTTGTTCCTCTAGGATCTTAGTAACAATTTCGGCTGTCGCGCGCTTTATTGGAAATAGTAAGCAGTACTTACTAAAGCAACAAGTCACGACTAGGATGTAGGAGTTTTGTTTTCTAGTACTCGGTAGTGGTCCTACTAGATCTATGCTAATAACTTGAAAAGGTCTAGAACATTGCTTAGGTCTACCCATTTCACCTAGGGGAGCATGAGTTTGATGCTTATGTGCAATACAGATATCACATGACGTAACCGCTTTCACGACATCAGCATGCATTCCAGGCCAATAGTACCTGAGACTTACCCGCTTGTAAGTTTTAAATATACCAAAATGACCAGCGGTTGGTTCAGAGTGGTTTTTTAAGATGACCTCCGTTCTAGACTCTGCAGGGATCACCTCCTTCCACTCAAACTCTTTATTTAGGGGATGTTTGGTTTGCGTGTATCGGAATAAGCGATTATTTTTTACTAAATAGTTAGGAAAAGATGTAGGAGAACTCTGGCAACCGTTATATATATTTAAGTACCACTGGTCACTAGAAGCTGCAATGTTAGGATTAGTGACTATAGCAGAAACTTGGCATGCACGAGACAGTGCATCAGGAATGATATTATCCACGCCACGACGGTGTTTAATTTCAAAATTGAATGCCGAGAGACGTACACCCCAACGAGCTAGACGACCAGTAGGGTTGTTTAGGTTAATAAACCACTTGAGAGCCGAATGGTCTGTATATACAATAAACTTTTTCCCATTATCAAGGTAGCATCTCCAGTGTTCTAAAGCTACTAATACAGCGAGAGCCTCTCTTTCAGTGATGCTGTAATTCTTCTCTGAACTAGTCAAGGTTCTACTTGTGTAGGCTATAGGATGCTCGACTCCATCTATAGTCTGAGTTAATAAACCCCCAACACCATAATCACTCGCGTCGGTATGGACTTCAAACGATAGGTCAAAGTTAGGACATGAAAGAATCGGAGCAGAGACAAGGAGTTCTTTTAGTTTCGTGAAAGATTCATCTGCTTCTGTAGACCAATGGAAGGGATTAGATTTCTTACTAGTTGAAGTAAGTCTATTTAAAGGGCCAGCTATTGAGCTAAATTTAGGTACAAACTTACGATACCAGGACGCGATTCCAAGAAATCTCTTTACCTCTTTTTTATTTGTAGGTGTAGGGTAATTTAAAATGGTATCGACTTTATCAGAATCGACATGAAGACCTTTAGCGTCAATGACGTAACCTAGATATTTAAGTTGGTTTCGAAAGAAAACTGATTTTCCGAAGTTTATGGTTAGATTAGCCATAGTTAATTTCTTGTGGACTTTTAGAAGAAGAGAAATATGATTTTCAAAATTAGAGCTTATTATAACAATGTCATCGATGTAGACGAAGACAGAATTTTCAAACTCAGGGCCATAGAATAATGAGTCAACGAGCCTCTGTTGAGTAGCAGGCGAATTCGTCAATCCGAAGGGCATAGTAACAAATCTGAAAGTACCGCGATGAGGAATATAGAAAGCGGTCTTGTTTCTATCGTTCTCTGTAATGGGAATTTGCCAGAAAGCCTTGGACAAATCGATGCTACTTAGATATTTAGCGTTACTTAAATTATCCAAAATCTCAGATATATAAGGCAACTTGTAGGCGTCCTTTTTAGTAACCGAATTCAATTTACGACTGTCTAGACAGAATCTAAGTTTACCGTCTTTTTTAGGCGTCAATAGAACAGGTGAAGACCATGGGCTCTCACAGTCTTCAACAACACCCAAAGATAACATTTCGTCTAGTTGCTCAGATAATATACGTTGTTTCTCAGGAGAAACCCTGTAATATCTTTGCCTAATTGGTAGGGCATCACCTGTATCTATATGGTGCGTTACTAAATTAGTTCTGCCTAAGCCACATGTTTCAGATGAAATATTCTTAAACTGTTCGATAATGTTATCAGCTGTTACGCGCTGCGCTTCTGTTAATTCATTATAGGAATGTACTACAGTAGTAGTTTCAGACACTGTTGATATTTTACTATTATTATTTGCGGTATTATGAATTGAAATAGAATTATAAAATTTTGGGAAAAGTTTAAATTTAGTCCAAAAGTCAATGCCTAGTATTAAAGTTGTTTTTACTGACGGTACGACATAAGCCTTCAATATATGGAATTGCTTTTCGAAAGTTACGGGAAGATTAATGAATCCGATAGATGGTAAATTCTGTCCACCGGCAGCTGTAAAAGTTTTAGCAGCGTCCCTATGAAGTTCTAGTCCCAATGAAACAAAATGTAAATGAGAATTATTACCTAAAATAGTTACTGAAGAACCGGAATCAAGTAAACCACAGAGATTTGTGTCACGCGCTTGGATAGTTGCATACGGTCGTAGATCATCCATAGGTTTTTTATCGAAGATTGTTGTAATGAAATAGCTAGAAAAGAAAGTTTTGACCGTTAATAACCAGGCCTTCCAATCCTTTTCATCAAAGTTATTAATCTTATTGTAATCTATAGTATTCATATTAGGTTTTACCGCCCTTTCACTACAGCAATCTTCACTACCTAGTTTTTTTCTCTTGACTTTGATTGACAATTAGGGCAATTAGGGTATTTAACATCCTTTGTTCCACACTTAAAGCAAATTAGAAATCTTTCCGCTTTACACCGTTTCAGGGAATGCTCAGAATTACGACAGCGAGGACAGTAAACCGGTTTAGAATTCGAATCAGAAGTGGTAATAGCAGCTATATCTGGGTTAACTTTAGGCTTATAAAAAGAATTAGAATTATGTTTTGAGTTATTATTAAACCTGTGTTGATTGTAATTGTTAGATTTAGAAGTAGCCTGTTCAGATGTTTTTGAAAATGCTAAGTCAGGGGCCAAAGTATCAAACGACACGCTTGGTGGTTCTCTAAATTGAGAAGACAGAGACTGTATTTTCTCAAAGTTCCTACATAATGCTCTTAAGTTTTCCATAGTACTGATTGATGACGTATTTGAAGCCAATACACTAGAATAACAAGGTCTAATGTTATGCATTAAGATGTCTAGTTTCTCCTGTTCTGATAATTTTTTTGTTAACCTAGAAAACAATTCTGACATTTTGGCGAAATAAATAGTGATGTTCTCCGTATCACCCTGTGTTCTGTTACGTATCTCAGACAATAAACGGTAGTCGTAATCAAACTGACTAAAATCCTCTATTAGCAAAGCTTTTAGCTCATCCCAAGTAGTAACTGAATCCTTAATACTACGAAACCAATGTAACGCATCGCCTGTGAATATTTCTGTAGTATACAATAACAATTTGTTAGAGGGTATATTACGCGCAGTACTATACTCGTTTACTCTCTGCACGAAAGCGTGTACACAGGATTTACCGTTATATTTTAGTTTTTGTAGTTCACCAATGTGTGAGCGGTCACAATACATCGATACGTTAGGCACGGCATCCACTGATGTTTGAACACTCACAACAGGCTCATAGGTAGGGTTAGCTGATTTATTAAGTGCATCTAATTTATTCATTAATGATGTTATACTTTTTGACAGAGATTTTACTTTTTCAGAGTGTTTGGGATCAAAGCAATCAATTCTTTTAATGCGGTGGTACGAATGATTACATAAAGCTTTAGTACGTTCGAAAAGGTTGGTATCAAACTTATCCTCTAAAGATTTTACTCGAGATGTAAGTTCGATCATAGAAACACCAACGCCAGAAATATCGACGTCAGGTTCGATTCCTGATTCACAAATATCAGATGTAGGTATTGTAGGTGTTAGTTTATTTATTTGTTTTCGAAGTTCGAGTACGGTTGAGGCAGGTTCTTCGCCTCTAATAAGCACTTCATAGGTTAATTCATTTTTGTTGAGTAAAAAAAATTTAATAGGGTATGTTTCCATGTTTTCCAGAAGTACGAAATAAATTAATTAATGAATACAATAAAAGAATAGATATTATCAAGAGATATATATGGTGCCCTTTACAATTATGCAAGTATCTAGCTACCTTTTACGCTTGGTGACTTGAGGAAATGAGAGAAATAAAAAGAAACTAATGGAAATGTAACAAATGTAAATTAATAAATGATGTGAAAATTAAGAAGAATTTAGCTGTGCGAACTGTTACGTATAACAAAATTGCTACTTATCGTATAGTAGGTTAAATTATCAAAGTTCTTTTATTAGTGTAGGTAGGTAGTGGATGATATAAATCTTCCATCTTTTTTCACAATTGATAGAACTAATACGTAACAGCTAACAATAACCAGACACTAATAGGCATAGAAATGGTAATGGTAAGTGAAGAAAAAAAAACAGTTAATAGATAAGAAAGTACGTACCAGTTCGCTTTGCTGTAGATTATCACCTTCACGTTCACAGCAACAATGTAGGTAGATTGACCTAACAGCTGTACTTCGGAAAAAAGGAATCAAGATATGATTCGGCCACTGGAAACACACGTTAAGGCGCCACTGTGACACTTGCCCTTTAGAGGGTTGTCAGCAGGTAGGTATGTAGGGGTTTGTAAATAATAAGAACTCGATGATCCAGTACACTTATTATTTATTGCCTAAAATTCCGTATGGTGGTTTAGGCCCCACGTTGGGCGCCACTGTGACACTTGCCCTTTAGAGGGTTGTCAGCAGGTAGGTATGTAGGGGTTTGTAAATAATAAGAACTCGATGATCCAGTACACTTATTATTTATTGCCTAAAATTCCGTGGCCGTCTCAACTTGATTGCAGAGGGTAGTAATGGGTAGGGAACACTGGCCTGAACCGTCTCCAAGGTGATGATGGTCCCGTCACAGACTTTGCCCGCAACTAACGGCTCCAGTTCCAGGTTCTGTGTTCGTTAATTATTCAGCGTAGGGTAGGCGTAAGTCACTCCGCAGCAGAGGATCTTCTCCAAGCGTCCTCTTGATGCCGGAACCACGACGACGTGGCGAAAGAGTTGAAAGGTAGACTATAATCCTGGAAATCCAGACAGAAATGGAAGCGTAAGCAAGCTGTCGGAACCACGTTTCGTAGGTTAAAAGGTCACAGTGTCCCAGATAGGAAGGTAGGAAGAAATACAGCAGAAAACTAGTTTTAAGAAATTCTAGGCGCACCTTACAGTTAGCACTTCTAATAAAATACATGGAAACTTACCCCAGCGGGATTTAGCGATGTTATCAAAATTATTTAAGTAAGTAGGTTCGGAGCAAGCGACACAGCCGTCACTTCAAGCGCTCTCAGTTTGACTAATCATCGTCCTTACCAGGCCCAACCGAATCGACACTTCTCGGCGACGCTCGCTAATGATCGTTTTAGAGATGCGCGGGCGCATAGAACGAAGACCCTTTAAGTAAATAAACGGTCGGAGGTTCCGTACAATATTATTTAATTTTAATGTTGTATTTAAGTGTTAGGTTTACTTATAAATATTATACTAGGTTATTTTTTGAAAGTTTTGTGTAATTATAGTATAGTTTTAAGTTTAGATAGGTTTGTTATTATTAAGACTTCTTAGACTAAACTCTTTTTAAATTGTAACTTGCAAAGCGCAACGTTACATGGTTTTTATTTCGGGTTCTCCCGACTGGCTAACTATCACGGTTCATGAGATACGCCTGGTGACAGACGGACAGACCAACAGACGGACGGACAGCGGAGTCTTAGTAATAGGGTCCCGTTTTACCCTTTGGGTACGGAACCCTAAAAAGGGTACTGGTTAAAAATAAAACAACTTAATTGTATTCATCTACTGTCGGTGTAAGAACCAACTAAAGGATTATGTATGTTTAGAATTTACGTAGAGAAAGCTTCTACTGAGGAATTTATCCAACCCATAATTATTCCTCAGTTACCTCTCTAAGGAGTAATTATAGGTTAGGTTAGGGCAAATGCGTTAATGCTGAATCTTGAACCATTTTGTATAAGATATAGGAAACTAGCTACTGCCCGCGGCAAGTAGTTAAGTAAGTAAGTTAAAGTTATCATACGAAAACGTGTTACCGAAGCAGAAAGCTGCCTATGCTACTCATTATAACATCAACTATCTGCCAAAGAAAGTTACGTCAAAATGGTTCAGCCGTTTCTTAGATTAGCTGGAAAAAACAGACATACAAAAAATATTTTAAAAACGTGTTTTTTTTGTTGTTATATTTACCGTATTATTATGCTCTCTTAAGCATTTATGAAAAAGCAGTATGTATTTTGACTTTAAAAACAGACATTTCAATTTCATTATTTTATATGTATATATAAAACATCACTCAGTATTTAATACTAACGTAAAATTAAAACTAATAAAAAATTAAGGATATCCAATAGACAGGTTTAATTACAACATGCATGTCTGTCACAACAAAATCTAGGTTTTTTCCCAGACTAATCATTTATCCAATCAAATGCAACAAGTTTCAATTACGAAGGTCACATTAACAAAAAAAGATAGTCAAATCCCTTTCATACGTGTGAATTTTTTACTTCACCTTAAAAATTATAATGGCCGAAATATCTTAGTCGACGGCGAATTGAGGAACTAAATTCAAAAATGTACTGAATTTGACACATGTTTGACGTTTCGTTTAGACAGCAGCGCCAGCCCAAAGTGGCAAAGTATCTTTGTCATTTTTTTTTTGGTGAGACATTTTCTCAAGGAGGTCGGGAAGTTGCATTCCTTAAAAAACTCAATTCGCCTGAACGAATTTTTAATTGATGTGTACAATTTCATTCGTGGAGGTCATTTGAAGGTTGATATATAGTTCAATTGCATATATAGGAAGTTATTTTGTAGTCACGGAATGCGTTTGTGCTTGAGTTATTTTAATTCGATTATTGGTTGGACAAGGTTTTGTCAAATTGGTTGTTTGAGAATGTTGGAAAATGAATTGGAGTTGTTGTTTAGAGTTGTTTTTAAGTTTGTTAAAATGTTGTAGTTTAATTGCGTACTTGGCTTTGAAACGAGAACTAATAAAATATATGTTTATTACTCCTTTGGAGACAGAATTGGTTTGCATCTAGCTTTTGACGTTTCGTAATTGCCCATGTAGGTTTACGTGAAATAAAATATTTTGATTATTTTTTCCTATTTGTATATTTAGTGTTGCCGTCAATTAATTATAGATTTTGTATTTGTAATGACGTCGTCGGAGCCAAAAAAAAAGCTTTGCCAAATACCTAAGAACGAAAAGAGGAGCAAGAAATAAGGAATTTAGCTTGGGGTTTAGGTCTCACCATTTCGCTACGGCCGCTATTCAAATATGTTTTTGAGTTAAGGCTCCCACAGACACGCGCTATGCGATAGTGCGATGCGATTCTGGTAAAACAACTTCCATGAAGTTTTCATAGAAATTGTTCGACTGAAGTGGTGTCGCTCTGTTGTGTCGCTTCCGTTAGCGAGAGCCTTTAGTAAGTAAAAAGTGGTCAGCATGATTCTCTTGCCCTAATCCTATTTTAAATGTGGTCGGTGCAACATATCATTTTCTTCACTGACATATGGCAAATAATTTAATTTTATGTTTTGTGTTATGTGTTTAGTAATGTTAATTACTTACCTATTATTGTACAGAATCAAGTTCTTCTAGCTTAACAGAGAGCTGTGCTGCTGGGAAGTTTGTTGCGCCACTTCTTCTTCCCAGCTAAAGCACTAGGAAGTGGTGAAGGGCGGACGTTTTGGGGGGACTGTCTTATGTAATTAAGACGTTCAAAAAGTGCTGACTCTCAGCCTAGTTTGAAAATCAAAAGTCATTTGACTTTTGATTTGGTTTTGATATTCCATATTTCTCTATAAGTCGTCATATGGGTATTCACCCTTTTTAGCCATATCATCGATCAGAAATTTTGTCCATCGAACCTAAGTAGCATATGAATGTTCTTAATTTTATCACCTTGTTTGCAACGATTTTTCTCAACTGAGTTCTGGGTTCGTGACGCAGAGCTATCTTTACCATATTTATATAGAAAGTCGGTATAAATAAATAAATATTCGTTTCCTTGTAATTCGACTAGCCTTGAATGTAGATACTAGGAAATATTTTCGCAATTTGAGCAAAAAATCACGCATAAATTATCAAAAACCCGCCCATACTTTCGATTTCTTAAAGTAATTAGGGATCTGTTTTCAAGGATAGTTCTTTTTCAATAATAATAAAACAAAGCTGTCTTTTGTTTGTGTTTTTTTTTTATAATATCGAAAGTGAAGATAGTATTCAAATCAAGATGGTGTTCTAATTTTTCCGAATAAAATTTTTATTCTCTTTCTTTCATTAAAATTGAAAGAAGTGATACCTATACATGTGAACCACAAGGTTGTATAAAACGTATTTTAACAGACTTCTGAGGGCAATTCCTGTAATTATAAGTACGTTCACAGTCTGATCTCAGTCGCAATCTGTCAAAAATACGTCTAATTTCCCTACATTTATGTTTTTGTTGACATTTACTGTCGCTGAGATGAGATTGAGACTAGATTTTGAACGTTTGTAATTACGAGAATTGGCCTTCAGAGCTTATGTTTTAATCAGTTATTTTAGTTTGACAGCTCTTCTTGTTAGTTAAATATAAAATAATTTAAAAGGTGAACTAAGTGTCTCATAAAACTTAAAGACGCAATTATGAATTACGTATGTCATCTTTCGAGAAATTATTATTATAAATAGAGGGAAAAAGCGTGACTAACAAATTCTTATAGTTACCTAACTGTCATAATGTTTATTCGAAACTTACTATAATAAAATGTAATTGTTTCTCTTACCTTTTTAAAAAGTACAAGTTTTATGTATGTAAAAAGTTGTTTTAAAATTGCGTGTGAAATGTTTAATTTGGTAGTTATCATTTTATTTTACACTTATTTTTTTATTACTAAATGGGCCAGCTGTTGACCTCGATCAAGCCTGATGAAAAGCGATTGATGAGGTCTATAATGGATCGAGCGTGCCCAGAATATGCATGTTCACTCTAGTTTTGAAGGAAGACGGGTTAAATGTGGAAGGGAACACAGACGCAGGCAGAGAGTTCGACACTTTGGCTGTGCGCATAATAAATGTGCACGAGTAGCGCTGATTATGACTGGTCGGGATATCAACCAAGTGCGAATGGTACCCTGCAGTGCGTCTGGTAGTCCGATAGTAAAAGGGCGATGGTGGGATCAGGTCGTGGAGCTCCTGTGCGCACTCTCCGAAGTACAGTCTATAGAAAACCGACAGGCACGCACCATTACGCCGACGAGCCAAGCTGTGAAGCTTAGCTACCAACGTTATTATCGTAACGTTACGTTATAATGTCTTTTTAGTTTATACGCAAAAAAAATGCTATATTTTGCATAAAATTCTATGATGTAACAATAGTTTTCTTACTCATCCGCATTATCGTCACTCTCCTGTCGGTATCCCAATTTATTTGAGGTCGGCGCAACGTGCCCTTTCTTCCATACTTGTCTATGAGTCGTTTTCTCGATAGTCACCCCCTTTCTAGCCATCGTATTTCACACAGTCCATCCATCTTTTCTTTGGCCTTCCCCTACTCAGGTATATTTGCCTGACACATCCTGAGCTGGACTCCCATTTGGTGCAACCTTGAGACGCACACCACACCTTGTAATTTGAATGGAATTATGTAATAGTGTCACTATATTTCAAGCACCTAAGTATGTTTTTCTTTTTGTAGATGTAATGGGCACCTTGTTTTTTATTTTTTTATTTTAATTCGTGTTATTTGTCATCATTTAATTGTATTTTTGTGTGTAGTGTATGTCTTTTATGCGCACTAAATAAAGGTTTTATCTATCTATCTTATCTATCCTACTCTTATATCCATCTACAATCATACTCAAAACGTTTCTCACGAAATTTTCCTAATTCCTCCGCTGGTTATTAAAATAAGAATCCAGATATACAGTGATTTTCTTTGTTGTATCTCGTTTGATCATATTCCGTTCGTTAGATTGTCAACTGCATAATCACTTCTCTTAACACACAAGAACCTTCAATAATAATCAATTCTAACGTAATTTTATTTATAAAAGTTACGTCAATTATATCGGGTTCGACCTTGCTCGCGATTATTTTAGTTTTCAATTATAATTGCAGTGTAACTAGTCATTATGTCGTTTGGCTGTTGACATATATACGTAAGATTAGTACCGGTTAAGTAACAGCTTAGTTGTTTAAGGTTCCGTAGTTTATACGCCATTGTTCTTGGTCAAAGGTTTTCACTGGTGTCTTTAGTTTTTCTTTTAAAATTAGCTCTACTAGTAAATAATACACCCTTTTTATTATGAAAATTTTTGCGTTGGGGTATTTTCTGAGTACTTTACAAAATGTATTGTTCAGTGTGCCTTCTGGCAACGGACCCTCTAACAACTTCCACTGAGATCTATCTCCAGCAACTCTTCTCCAATTTGGACCCGCTGTTAGCTTTGAATCATCTTCCCTGTTCCTTATTCCATCTAAAATCTATCAGTAGAACGTCATAATTCCACATGAGAAACCTTTGTTACTTCAACTGCCTCAACCTATGTATTAGTACCTATGTATCTATAACTCTAAGCTTTTAATAAAACTTTAACTTGGTTGATCTTCTTTATTATTTCATTCTTTAGCTATAGTAAAGCTAATAGTGATCTGTTCTTGTTCTGTTTCAACAACTTCATCAATGACACATATTGATAACATAACTTTTTTTAAACATTTTTCAATAATGAAATCTTGCAGGTCAATTTAGGAAGTGGTCGGCTGTTTAGCCGGGCTTGCCGGTGGGTGCCTCAATAAATTAAGGCCTCCAGGCCAGGCTTAAAAGACTTAAAAACTAGACATGTCTTGAGGGCAGACCTCGGCTTAGGGCCCGCTTTGCTCGGGGAGGGCAGAAAAGGACGGGATGTATCAAAATTATTTTAGGACGAATTTAAAGCTGTAGGCTCAGCGGCGAGGGCTGGTCTAGCAAGGTTCGTGGTGAAGTTATCAGAACTATCGTTCTCATTAGTTTTACTGAAATCAGCACCATCCCTTATCCGTATTCAATTAAATTTGTCGCAGTATTTCGTTTTAACACACACATATAATATCACGCCTGTATTCCCCCAACGGTTAGGCTAAAGTGTACACCTACATTTATCCAATTATGTTGTTTTTTCCTTTGTCGTCTTCTTGAACATTTTCTATCAGCCGTAACTTCAATAGTTATTCAATAGCCCTCTTTCTTTCCTTCACACAGTTTCACTGTCTACCTCAAAATGTCTATCATCATTACTTTGAATCCCTAAATTAATAAAACATATCACAGTTGCAGCATAAACAAGTGGTTTACGGACCACAGCCGACCTTGCTGTCATTTAACCGTTTTTTACTTCTACTGCTATATAATTAACTTGCCAATTTACTGGCTTAACTGTAAGTGGACGCATAATTGCTTTATTATTTATTACTTGGTCTATTCGTAGTGGTTTAGTGGAAGTAAATTTGTGTGAAATGCGTTAGTTTTTAGGAAATTCAACGACAGGATGAATGAACTTTTTGTTGATGATGATGAGATTAAAAGTGATTTGGAAGGAGGAGAGTTTATATGTGTCTAAAAGAGACGTAAAAAAGAAGTTATTTATCAAGAAAACATAGTTAAGTTTTATGACAATAGTGATCCTGTAGATAACTGATTAAAATCTTAAAGTAGTGCATTGTATAACATCAGAAATGTAAAGTCGCAAGCCTTTCCCTTTTCAACGTAAATCGCATCAAATCAACCGACATTTAATACCCTAACCAAATCCACTACAGCCCACTGAGCAATAACCAAATAAAACCTCTAGCAATGAGCCATCAAATTATCAAAATAAATCATTAAATCGAATAATAATTTGTCTCTCAGTTCAAATCGTGTCGTTGCATGTCATTGGTCGCTACGGTCTCTGGTTCAATTCCCACGGCGTAGACTAGTCTACACGCGCGGCTGCGCTCACCTAAATGAACGGTATGCTATTCTGCAACATGATATTTAATTACATATCATGTTGTTTCTTGTTTGACGGTTGCGACAGTTTTATTTATTTCATGTACCTAAACAAATTGTATGGTATCTTCAATTTTAATCTAGATTTCTCCATCACTATCATCCTTATTCTTTTGCTATCATAGCATTTTGTCTTACAAATGATTTTTTAGGTAAAATGGCTCCGTATGTGTCAGTAGATCGCAGCAAGGACACCTCCAAAAGTTGGGGTTCATGGAGGGCTCAGACCTCCGGTGTGTATGCGCTGTCTATCCTCAGACAATGGCTCACCTCCTATCTTGCACCGCACCACCCAGTCAACTGCACACGTGAAGACCTAATGGCTGCATCAGCGAACGGTATTCGCGTTGCTGAATTTTGGGCCAAATTAAATGAATAAAAATGATATATTGTTATTTTGGCAATCGACATGCGGAAAAGAAGTACATATATATGTCATCGGTTGTAACTTTCATTAAGTTCTGTCAGAAACAGGCGGGCACAGTGGCCGAGTCAGCAGGTGACACATTCTTTGCGTGGGAGCTTTGCAATTGTACTTGGTCATCATTGTCTTCCTCAATACTTTCACTGTTTACGAAGCAGACTATAGTTATACATTGTGATGTATCATTTTGTCATCTCTGGACAGTCAACCAATCAGTCACATAACTCTATCGCAGTTCAATGCTCGACAAAGGCCTTTTCCAAGCAGCGCCATAATAACCTGTTCTACACCTTCCGCATCCAGTCTGTCCCAGCCACCATCTATCACGGAACAGGAATAGGGATCAAATACGATATTAAAAAGTCTTAATTTTTCTTACTAATTTAATTGAGAGTACATGTGAACCCATTGAAGTCAGGGCATGCTGCTTGAGCGAGCGTGACTTAGCATCGGAATTGCTCAATTGTTGTATTTGGTTTAGGTCAGCCGAGTTTAACTTTAATCTTTTGTTCCATTCACTTGTTACATTTAATTTGCATCGACGGTATTAATATTTTCAAATAATATTATGTAATGAAGAAGCTTTTCTTGGTCATGATCGAGTAAAGTCTTTGCTGGAAAAGTCATCGAAAGAGATTTTTTGGAAAAGGGCAAATTTAAAATTTCTAAAATCTCATCTTGATGTAGTAGAGAACTTCTTGAGTGACATGAAATAGAAGCCCTTATAATAATAGTCTTAAACTCTCCAGAAAATTGACTATTACTTGTAGTAATTCAAAGAAAGCTGGTTAAATATCGAATTCATCTTATCCATAAATCAATGTACAGATAACCATAATCGTCAACATTAAAATATACCGAGATATGCGTGAATAAGGAACTCGGTATTGGGAGCGCCAGTGAAAGTGAATTCCACTTCACTTGACTGGTGAAACGGCCCTACGCGAATATCTTCTACAGTAACTTAAAGTAGTGATAATTGTTGTTCGCTTTCATTAGTTGTTATGTTACCGCTATTTTTATTAGTTTCTTATGTTTATACTGGTTTACTGTCATTGTCTAAATGACTAAATTTTTCTAGTACTTAATTTTTGTAGTCAGCGTCTTTCTTTTCAGCATTGTCATTGATGTTGTTATACTTTTAGTTTATTGTTTCTTTACGCTTTTTATTGCCCGAATCCTTTTCTTTTTTAAACCCAACATCATTCTCTGGAACGATGCAATTACACGTTGTTTTCAAAATGGAAATGGCATCTTAAGTTTTTGCCAACTTATTACCTCCTTTTGTTTCTAACTATGCTATAAATACCTCTGTTTGCTGGCTTATGATGATAATATCTATCAGTGTATACAAAAAATAAACACCAATATAAACCGTTATGTACAAAATCATTTTAGGTGTGTTTATTATTGCCGCTCTACTACGGCTCTTAATTCGTACACATTTGTTAATTGTAACCATTATTCCGATTCTAGTGTTAGTTTTACTTGAAACCTGTATACTCTATTAAACCTTATTTTAATTTTGTTATTGTTATTTTAAATTTTACTACACGATCCTTAACTTTCACCGCTTGACTGATTTTTTATGAAAATCAGTACTAGGTACATTATTATCTGTTGTCTTAGCTATGTCAAATCCCATGCACATAAACTAGCTTTAACTTTCTGTCTAACTGATCAACTTTTTGACAAATTCAAAAGTACTGTTAATATGTACTTTAATTTTTAATAAATACTAAAAATTTGGGTGTTTGAAGCTATAGTTAAAATATTATTATCATTATTTCAGCCGAGAGACGTTTGATTTTTGCTGCTTTCTTCAGATCATCGGTCCTACTTGTGTCAAAATCAAAAACTCAAGATATATACCAATTTTTTTAAATTACCAATTCGACAGCTGATCGAGAAAAAAGATCGGTCGTGCGATCTAAAAGCCACGATATACTTTCAAACTTTACCTCAAGTTAAATGAAGTAGAAAAAGATGATTCATTACCAAATCATCCATGGATATGCAATTATCATTACGCAATATAGATATTAATTCATAAGTCGTAATGGGTGAAAGTCTGTCCGTTTGTACATCGTGTGTAAGTTAATGGTTTGTGTACGTGTGTGTAGGTACTGTGTTTAAATATAATATGTGTTTAGACAATGTGGAAGTTTACAAATATTTGATTTGGATGATGGAATGTTGCTTAGTTTCAGAAAATATCAGAATATAGCTACGAAAGACGAGTAAATCTACTATCACACGGAAGTGCTCGTACTTACTAAAATTGCGGTGGGATTTTTTGTGTTGAACCGAGTATTCAGAATACAACACAGTGCAGCACGAGTGAGTTTCAGCTCGTCGAGACACTGTGTTCGATTTTCTACTCTTGGCACTATGCTATGCATCGTGTTGAAAAAAATTATATGAGTTAGCTGTGACTTTTGCAAGATCTGAGTCTTATCTTACATCTTCTTTCGACTACCTATCTCCGTCTTCAACCAACTCGATAGGGTTCCGTGATGTCTGGTCGTTCAAAAATACGACTAGATATTTTTCAAGTATTAAAAACAAACTTCTCTCACGTTTGCTTTAAACTATCAATCGCTACACCAACGTTATTTAAGTCACGTAAATATTGCATATAACAGTTCCTAGAGCAAGTTACTTTGAAGCGAATATGCAACAAATATTTGTCAGTAATGGTGAAACTATGAAGAAACTGTAAAGCACCATAAACTTTTATGTTTAATACTTTAACAACTATGTTTATGGTTTAACTAGAGGTGACCCGCAACTACTTGGTTGTAACTGTGATAGAGGGGAATTTTGTATGTCGGTCCGGTTTGTAGTTTTATATGCATTTCATTTAGGTTTTTATTTGAATCAGTGACGGTACTGTTGGATGTTATACAGTGATTTATGTTTACTGTAAATTCAATATTTTACATGCTGATTCCTTGCGACTGTCATTCGTCCAGAGAGGGCAATAGATTGGGAATATACTTCAAAATGATTCAGATTGATTCTGATTGATAGTGTTTTATGCAATTAAGGTACTGGGTACAATAGACGTACTTACGTTACCTACCAGGCTATTGTCATTCGTAGAGGCTCTTATAATTACATTTTAATATATCTCAATATCTACCAACCCACACTGGGCCCGCGTGGTGGTTACGGCCCACTCTCTCTCACCGAGAGGATATCTGTGTCCCAGCTGTGATATACAGGATAAGATTTTAACCAGTGCGCAAACTGTAACCATGAATTCAGCATATCATTCTAGATCCCCCAGCGCAGAAATTTTTCGTCCGTTATACAAAAAAAAATCAGCTGTTTCATAGAAAAGTGCAATACCTACGCGGTCTAAATACATGGAACAGCAATTCCTGCGCTGGAGGGTCTAGAGTGATATGCTGAATTCATGGTTACAGTTGTACGCGGCCCCTGGCACACAGGCAACTGACGGAACACGGGTGGGTTTTAGTCAGTAAAAGTCTGACACGCCCTCCCGCTCCACCCAGAGCGGGAGAAGTTATTTGATGATTTCCCACCCAAAAAAAAAATGGTTACAGTTTGCGCACTGCTTAAAAAACTAATCCTGTATACTCTGATATTCATTTCGTCCCAAGTTTTATGCTCTATTTAAATATTAACAAATCCATTTTTTCTTTTTGCAGGTAAGCACACATCTTTAAAAGCCAGGTATCTAAAAACAGTTTACAATAACGACATATATTTCATGTCGCGATTGCATAGCTGCGTTCTTTCCTAAGATACAGCGACTCATCCGTTGTCATCGCGCAATGGACCTTGAGAATTGGATTCAGCGGGTTGTATCAACTTGTTAATGTGAGTTTTTATGTATGTAATCTTTGTTTTAAGTCTTTCCTTTTGTGGCGTAAATATATTTTGTGAGAATGTAGAATTTATACGGTTTTTTCCACATCCTATTTCGTGTTTGGCAATGGATAGGATTTATAATAAATTCTAGACTAGATAGGTATTTATTATTATTTTTTATTTATTTTTTAATAGCCGGAGCCTTAAAAAGTAGGATTGTATTTTCGACGCTTATAATAATTTACTTTTCAAAATAGCGTTTCCTATTATTATTAGTATTTCATCGAATTCTCTTATCTTTTGTATTTATTTTATTGTAGTATATATATTTATCGGAATTAAAAAGAGTGTCCATGGAGTTTCTTGCCCGTTCTTCTCCATAGAGATCTACGTTTTGGAAAGGGCAACTAGCTTCAACTTTCCAACTGGTCGACTTTTTGACAGTTCAAAAGTGCCTGTAAATGGTTTAATTGAAATAAATGCTTTGTGTTTCAGTTTTGAGTTTAAGAAACCGAATTTATAAGAAATTAAAAATTATTCTGCATAGTCCGTCTGTGTAATTCAGGCATTTATTCAAAGTCGAAGTAAAATAAAAAATCCTTAAAACAAAAACAATTACGGCTCGACGAAGGATTGAACCCACGACCCTGAACTCTGAAAGTAATTACACAATTACTTGAAGCAAACATGCACTCATGCACCAAAACTTTCGTGCGGCGTGTTACAGTAATTGAATATAAAGTGAAGCAATACCTTGCGCAGGCGCAGCTACAGTGAAAGGTTATTAAGTGATTAGAACATCACCCGAATGTGCCACTACAATGATTTGTTTAATACTAATTAGTTCACACTTACATTTCTAGGATTTGCGTAAAACTTGGAAATTATTTGCTTCTGTGAATTTTAAGGTCGTTTACAAAAAATAGCTGATATCAATGCAATATACGTAGTAATAGGGGTATCCGTGGATTCACTCATAAAAATATTACTTATTATGCTTTTGCCTGCGGTTTCGCCCGCGTGGAAGTAGAAAATTATCCCACGGAAACGTATTACCGGGATGAAAAGTATCCTATGTATTAATCCAGGTTATAATCTATCAGTTTGCCAATTTTCATCCAAATCCGTTCACCCGTTTTTGCGTGATTGAGTAACGAACATCCAAACATGTAATGTCCAAACATACAAATTTTCACATTTACATAACACACATACATAATTATTATGTCCTTTAAAGTTTTATGAAAATTGAAACAAAACTACATATTCTTACATACAGTTGTTTATGATAGATATTATTCGGAAAATATATGTTTTTTTTTTTTGGGTGGGAAATCATCAAATAACTTCTCCCGCTCTGGGTGGAGCGGGAGGGCGTGTCAGACTTTTACTGACTAAAACCCACCCGTGTTCCCTCAGTTGCCTGTGTGCCAGGGGCCGCGATATTCTGACGACCCGTAACGACTGTCAAAGCTCCACAAATGATATCCGGGACCAACGGCTTAACGTTCTTTCCGAGGCTCAGAGGTCTTGGTATGTAAACATGGTCGCCCATCTACGGACCAACCGCGGCAAGCGTAGCTAGCTTAACCTAATCGATCGACCACAATCCCCTCTCTATTAAATACAACCAATAAATTATATACAACTACTCATAATTCACACTTAATAGAATTTCAAGTATTTATGATTTCTAATCTTTGTTAAACATAAAGCCGAAAGATAATTCCTTTAAATCTGATTATAATCATTTACCTACTAAAAGGATTTCAAAGAATCTAGGTTAATAAAATGTCAGAATTGCAAACATAGCTGGAATTATGCTAGAATTTATTAGCATAGTCGTTACCTGACAGCGGGTTTTAAGACTAAAATCTATGTTTTTGTCTAAAATTTGTAGGTTAAAGATTGTTTAATAAAGTTGTGTTTTAATGGACTCTATCTGCATGTAAAGTAACTGGAGATTTTATTTAAATACCGATGTTTAACGCTTAAACGATTATTTTAGAGATTAATGTCTGTATCGTTTTCTGGGGGCTTATGGTTAAATTATAACAGCACGGGTCGATCGATCAAGTTAAGCTACGCTGGCCGCGGTTGGTCCGTGGATGGGTGACCATCTTTACATACCATACCTCCGTACCTCAGAAAGCACGTTATGCCACTGGTTGCCGTTGTGGATCTTTGACAGTCGTTACGGGTTGTCAGAAGCCCGAAAGTGTGACAACCAGTCTTATCAAGGGGTATCGTATTACCCGATTATAGGCAGTCGCGCCATGAAAAATACTGGTACATATCTGCAGCCGGTAAGACTGGAATCTGACCCCAACATAGTTGGGAAAAACGCTAGGCAGATGATGATGAATGGCTGTCTTTTTAGTCTAGTGGTCATAACTGTGATTGCTGAGCTTAGGGTCCCGGATTCGATTCCCGGTTTGGGTAAACTGTTATTCCAATAGGAATTGGTCAGTACAAGTATAGTTGTTTAGAGCAATACGCTTTCTTTTGCTATTACATGGAAGTTAAACATATCTGGCCAAATGTGTGTGTCTCATACTCCCCCTGCCAATCTCTTTGGAAAACGCAGGCTTACTCTTTACTATATTTTGTGTACATTCCACTTTTAGGATTTTCCAATCTTAGTTCATGGCTTATTCGAGTCGATTCGCTCGAACTTACTCGCCCGATTTGGCCAAATCGTCACTTTAATTACATTAAATACAAAACGTCCCAATTGCCTCATACAAAATCAAAATATTTTATTACACATAAGCCTGCATGGGCACTTATGAAACGTCAGCAGCTGGGTGCACGGTTCCAACTTGTCGTTTCCTATGGAGAAGAGCCGGCAAGAAACTCCACGGTTACTCTTTTAAAAATAATTGGCTTTTACAATGTTTTCAAATTACAGTGATAATAGGTATGGGAGGACAGTGGAGGCCAGTCAATAAGTACCAGGTACTTAGAGGAATGAAAATACAGAATAGAAAATCGTCTACAAATCTAGTCTCTAAGGCCTACAACGTTCTCTCATACACAATATGTAAAATAATCTAAGAATACGTTCACCCACAAATAAAATAATTTCGTGCGAGTCGCCTATAGAAAATATTATATTATTTAAAAGTCTTCACATTTACGCCCGATATGAGCAAGTAAATTCGTGCTTAACAATATCACCAAAACATATAACCATCTTCCTGTAGAAGTCGGGTAATAAGGTAAACTATCCAGTCCACCAACACGTGACTAAATTCACCTATAAATTCTAGAATCACGATAAGTATTACCTAAGTTAAGTAATTTCAGGTTAAACAACAGTGAAAGGTAGTTTACTTAGTTTGTCACTTAGGCCCTATTAGCTTATTTCCGTCAATCGAACTTCAGGTTAAGAAAACTTGGGGTCTAAATCCCAGATCTGTAAACGTTACTAAGCACGAGCTTTGAGTTGGACCTGTTCCCGTCTCTATCTAGCACTTGTAGTTTGACAGTTGTGCAACAGTGACAGAAATACCGATTAGCCAAAGTAAAAATCGAAAAGAAAATCTTCTGGTCTAAAGCACGGTATTCATGGAAAGAAGGGGCAAGAAATTCCTTGTCAACTTATTTAGGTATCTATTTATTTACTCAATATACTCAGTATTCTTCTTAGGCACCCACAGAGTCCCTGTACATGCGGCTGACCTGACTCATCCAGTCCCATTTCATTTTGAAAGCCTTTTTGCCTATGTCTAGGATCCCCGTTTTCTAGCCGCAGCGTGGTGTTTCGTATTCTGTCAGTTCGTTTAACGCCTAAAATGTTGCGCTCCATTGCTCTTTGGCAAGCCCCAAGGCGGAACTTTTGTGACTCGGTGAGTGACTAGGGCTGTGCCCGAGGAGGGACGGTGCTGCCGAGGCCACCCAAGGTGTGGCAAGAAGACCTAAACGCGTCTCGCAATAGTTGGATCGATGTGGAAATGGATGGGTAGAAGGATTTGGGGGAGGCCTTTGTTTAGCAGTGGGTCAGTATCTACTCAGCCTATCGCAATCCATTGCTGGACATAGGCCTCTCCCAGGCTGCGCTACAACACTCTGTCCTCCGCCTTCCGTATCCAGTCTGTGCCAGCCACCTTTTTAAGGTCGTCGGTCCATCTAGCTGGGGGGCGTCCCACACTACGCTTGCCGATACGTGGTCTCGACTCCAGGACTCGTCTGCTCCACCGTCCATCGGTCCTTCGACGAACATGGCCAGCCCTGCTACTTCAGGTTGCTTACTCTGCAAGCTATGTTGGTGACTCTGGTTCTTTTCCGGATAATTTCACAGTACAGGCAATGGGACAGTATAGGCAAAAAAAAAAATGTTCGAAGAGTTGGAACCAGTAGGTGGCCATGCCAATCGCGGCATCAGTGGCGTTTAGAGGACCTCAGGAGAGCAGATATGGACACTCCAACTTATAGGAGCTTAAAACCTGATCAAAAATAGGGCTGTCTCTTACATCAAATTCATTTACATCTCTTTAAACACTTGACACATAACATTATTTAACATACAAAACACAATGCCTTAAAAACAAGTGCAACAACCTTTAATAAATGACAGGTGACGCTCGATCTGCCATAGTGACGAAATGGTACTTTCTCTAGACTCTATAGAGAAAGTAATCGGCTTCTTTTATTATCTTTTATCTTTGGTGTTTTTTATTTAGGTATGTTTTGGTCTCATTGCGTGAGACTGACGATGTTTTTAATAGATCTTATGGTGTGAAGGTATGCGGATGAGTTGTTTGAATTGAGTTTTTATAACTACTTATGAAGTTATCTGAAAAGTCGTGTTTAGTGAGGAGAGAATTTATTTAGTAGGGTTTAAAATAATGTCTTATCTCTTTTGGTGGTTGGTGTAAAAGTAGCTTATTAACACGCTTTTATTAGCTTCTTCTGTATATTTGTTTGTTTGTAACCGACTCCTTTTTTTACTTGATAGATTTCATTTAAACTTTGTAGACTTATCGAGGACCGATGACAATTCAATAACAATAAAATAAAAAAAAACTGAAAAATCACACTTTTGTAGTTAGCAGAACTAAAAAATTTAAAATAAACAGTAGTTTGAAAAACTAAAAAACACGCTTTAAAATCCAAACTAAAAAAGTGGACGTCTTTCAGCTGAAATGATGATGACTTAAGTAAATTGTATTAACAAGTGCATCTATGTCCAAAAACGTTAGAATTTGAGAGAAATCTTATAACTAGGCATTTCCTTTTACAAATAGTGATTAATGTGTCTCTCTGTGTTTAAATTTTTTTTAGAACAAAAGTTTTACTAACGTACTTTTAAAGTTGTGCTAGAGACCGTTTTCTTTTATCAATCGGAAGAGAAAATTTAAGGCAATTTCTTTTAAAACACCATGAGAGATCAAGACCATGGCAAATCCATGGTGTAATAAAGTACCTACCATTAAATAGCGAAAGCAGAATTGTTCAAAATATTAAATATGGGAACAATGTTTATTATTCTTAATAACAATCTCTAATTAAAAATTAATGTACAAAAATCATACTTTTTTTGGGAAAAGTGTACGATCTAAGATGTGTGAAAAGATTCACATACCGGACAATACTTATCATAATCTGTAGTATTCTATTGTTTTTGTACACAATGAAGTCATTTACTAGAAACTGACGTATGAGACTTGCGCAGGCGCAGCGGAACAGTGCATTAAACTGCTTAGGATAGGCTTTGCACTTTCGTAAGCAGGAGAAGCTTTATTATTACTTGACATTGTGTGACTAAAGACTATATAAGGACGTGTGGCTAAATAATGGATAGCTCAAGCTGCGCTTGCTGCGGTTGGCCCGTGGATGGGTGACCATCTTTACAAATCATCATACATCGCCGCGCCTCGGAAAGTACGTTAAGCCAGTGGTTCCGGCTATCGTTTGTATCGGATCTTTTACCGTCGTTGCTAGTTGTCAGAAAAATGTCTGACAACCATATGATAAGCATACTGTTTTAAATTTTTGTCACTAAATATTCTTTGAAACTTGCGCCATCTTTGAAAAAAATATATCATGCTCTAACTGTACCTATCAACAGTTCCATTAGAAAAGGTTTTCTTTGGCTCAGAATATAGAAACAGCAAAAGAAATTAATGGAATAACTGTAGATAATAATAATCTTTATAATCCACAAAACAAACATAGATCAAGGCTATAAAACAAATCTGTACTGAATCGATTAGTTTCTATCAAATTGTCATTTCTCACTCCACTTTGATGACTCGATTTTAAATCGATTAAACGCTTTTACTTCAACCTGCTTACTTACTTTTCTGATTGTTATGACCTTATTATTATAAGGTTTTTTTTTTAAAAAAACTCTCTCTCTCTCTGTCTCTCTTAGGATTTGAGCCTGGTTAATGGTAATAGAAAATGGTTAATGGTTAACGATGAATAAAAACATCGTGAGGAAATCGGCATTGCCTTGAACCAAAAAAAATCGAAGACATGTGATTATGCTTTTTTTTTTTTTTTTTTTTTTTTTTTTTTTTTTTTTTTTTTTTTTTTTTTTTTTTTTTTTTTTTTTTTTTAGAGGGTGGGAAATCATCAAATAACTTCTCCTGCTCTGGGTGGAGCAAGAGGGCGTGTCAGACTTTTACTGACTAAAACCCACCCGTGTTCCCTCAGTTGCCTGTGTGCCAGGGGCCGCGGTATCTCTTTCGAACAACCCGCACCCCTGGCAGGCATCGGCCCTTGCGGACCCCACCAGTTCGGCACGCCAGGACACGTGGCACGCCGTGACCACCCCAGGAACCAAGTAACAAAAGGGCCCCAGACGAACCCGTGTCTGGCACCCTTGGTCCCCCTGCGACGGGTCAGCGCAGTGGCCCCGCCGCCTACCACTTTTCGGCCGCAGGGGATAGGGAGAGCGGCCAACGATATACCGACACTCCTCTTCCCCTGCGGCCCCACCGCGTCCGCCATCAAACGGTGGCGGCCCCGTCCAGGCCACGGAAGGGAAGAGCGCTACTCAGAAGTACCGGCACTCCTCCTCTTCCGCAGCCTGTAATCCTCAGCCGCGATGTCTCCCATTCGACATCGCGGCCCGCCTCAGTTGCGGTGCACCTCACCGCAACCTACATTTTGGCCGCTGCGTCGTCGGCTTGGAGACAAAAGCCCTGACGAGCGGCCCCACCTTGGGGTTCCTCTTCGCTTCACCGTGGGAGCGGACCACGGCTACTGAGCCCCCCCGCAACGACAATGCGGGAACCCACTGGGGGGGAGACATGTGATTATGCTAATGGCAATATATACTCGCTTCTAATTATATGGGACTTACATTCCCGACGACGCTACAACTCTCCTCCAGGAGAGTAGGACGGTGACCAGCACTGTCATTTTTCCTCGCCGCCGAAGCCCGTCGCGACGTCGCGTTCAATGTCCGTCCCGTCCTGTGCACGAGCAAGCCCGCGTCGCTGAGCTGTCGTATGAGGTACATCCCCAAATGATAATCAGTCCGATTCAGTTTGTCCTTTGCTGCTCTCTACCAGCGATGCCCTAAGTCGAGGTCCGTACCCCACAGGGGGTGTTCTTAGCGAGCAGTCGCTTTACTTTTAATTTTTTTGAGCCCTGGCTGGTAACCTTAACTTATTAAGATTATCACAGCAAGTCCAGTTAAGCAGACGACAACCTCATAGCTTGAACTGCAAGATGATTAAAAAAAAATGGGAATAGAGCATTTTTTTTTTGAGGTTGGGAAATCATCAAATAACTTCTCCCGCTCTGGGTGGAGCAGGAGGGCGTGTCAGACTTCTACTGATTAAAACCCACCCGTGTTCCCTCAGTTGCCTGTGTGCCAGGGGCCACGGTATCTCTTTCGAACAACCCGCACCCCTGGCAGGCATCGGCCCTTGCGGCCCCTTCAGTTGGTGCTAACATCGCTTTGAGGCGCCCGTGGAACACAATGCGCCGTCGACCCGGGTTTGGTCCTTACCGGAAAGCGAACTAAATATTACTCGCCGTCCACAAGCTCGCGTCTACGGTGGCCGGGAATCAGCCTGGGATTCTCGACGCCCAGGGCGTCTCCTGCAGAGGCTACGGCCGTGAGGGCATATATACTGCCTCTCCCTCACGTGCGCCGCCTCACCACTCGCCCATGCAGTCTTGCTCGCGAGAGATCGCCGCTGCCGATCGCCTCCACAAGGACACGACGGTGCTCCGCCCAAGCCGGGCAGACCACCACCGTATGCTCCACCGTGTGGGACTTAAGCATCTCTGGCGAAATATGGGTATTATTATAGGTACACCACTGCCCAGTACTTCCGGGATTATAGGCGTGATTAAACTGAAATAAAAACAAATAAAATTTCATCGTGCAAACCAAAAGTGCAATACCTACGCGGTCAAATGTATGGAACAGCTGTTTTTTTTTGTATAACCGAAGAAAAATTTCTGCGCTGGGTTCTAGAATGATATGCTGAATTCATTGTTACAGTTTGCGTACTGAATAAAAACTTTTCCTGATTAAGAAAGCCTGGATATGTATCCGGATGATAGCAATAGGGTCACCAGAGGATGACCAAGACAGAGAGGAGGCCTGTGTCTCAGTGCCAGTAGTGGGAACATTATATGCTGGTTATGCATGATATGCAATCATTTCGCTGCTGTCTGTATCTCTTCCCGTAGTACCGACATTTATCAGCTTATTTGTTTCTCTAGATTCTCTGCTAAAGGGAGAGTAGAAACTATTATGTATATGTTAACTATGTACAATATTACCTATGTGCAACCGGTATGAGAGAGAGGTACCGGAAATAGGTAGAAATCGCAGCCGGTGATGGTAGATGCTTCATGCCTGCGCCCGCGCACCATATAGGGTGTTTAATGTAAGTGCATAATTACTTATGCACTATGCAGTGTATGTAATGTTTATGTTCATAATATTGTGGCTAGTTTCTTTCTGGAAGTAGATAGAGAGGTGCTTATCGATATATCTGTTTTTTTTCTTTTGAATTGAGTTGTGTCTAAAAGAGACCTGGGTTGTTCATCTCGCTTTGTTGCCTGAAGGTATAGGCAAAGGTGTATGAATTTGTGCCCAGTTGATGGCATTAGGCTCGTCCCTTGTTATATTGGACTGAAACATAACTGGCTAAATATGGATGAACTGTTGACCTATAACTCTGCCCAACCACGTCAGGGAAATACAAAATGTTTTCTTTTAAAAGTCTTTTGCCGTTAATGAAAAGACTTTAACGCCTTCTAATAAGGCCTATTGTGCTACTTAATCAATTGGACTAAATGCCTAGCACAGATCGAAACGGATAATATAAACATCATAGTAAAAGTCACAAGTACTAAAGATTCAGATAACTTCCCTCTCAATTGACCGGAAGAATATTTATGTAAAGAGTTTTCTTTCCAATACTAGTTTTGCCTTCCTGATCCGCTGGTTATCTTCCTGCATTACGAGATAGACTCTATAAGGCTCTCTACACACGCGCAGGCTACCTACACACGCGCAGGCTACCTGGCGTCGCGTACCAAGCACGCTGCGACATGGAGTGTGAAAGCTGTTATAAGTACCTACTTAGCTTTTGCTGAACCCGTATTATGTTACATTTGGTATAACTGAAAATAATACAATTTGTCAAAAACATACAAAACTAAACCGCCAAATTGTGAACTGGTATAAAGACGGATAGTACCTTGCGCTATTACTAAATAGTCAAGTAACTGCCACTAACTTAGAAGGTAAAATGGGGTGAATAGATATGCAGGGGTGAATCGAGACGAAACTTTAAAGTGGATTTTACCGTTGAAATTATTTAGTTTGTAGTCAAAAAGGACTCTAATATGTTTAATGTTTTATAATTAACGATTAAGTGCCTTTATTGGCAGAAAACGATCATAAGTTCATCGGCAAATCCACTTTAAAGTTCCGTCTCGATTCACCCCTGCATTTCTAATCACCCCATTTTACGGTAGCGCTCGTCGGCCGCTGCTGCGGCACCGCTCGCTACGCTCGCTCGGCTCGCGCGTGGCTGGTCGCATTTCTAACCTAACCTATTCGGTCGGTAAGCAGTATGGTGCAGTTCACAATTTATCGACAGTTTATAACCTCGCGAGATAGATTATAAACTAATGGTATTCACAATCTTACGGTGACCATTTCACCAAGTAAATATGTTTAATAAAACAGAAAATGTATAAAAGATTATTGTATGATTGTCGGACTGTCATCTGTCTCCTGAAGGTTTAAAAAAAAATAGGATTGACTACCTCGTTAAACTATGCAGGATAAAAAAAAATACTGTTCCATACATTTTAACAGCGTAGGTATTGCACTTTTCTATGAAATAACTGATTTTCTTTTGATAACCGAAATACAGGAAAAAAAACTTAACCAGTGCGCAAGCTGAAATCATGACTTTAGAATATTTTTGTGGGTAATAAAAAATAAACTGAAAAAAGCCTACGCGATAAAAAAGTATGGCAGAGCAATTTTTTTTTATTATCAACGTAAAATTTCGTGTAAGTCGTCACTCGGTGCCTGATCGTGTGAAACAGCCTTACAGTGAAACCGCCTGAACCCAAGTTAATGGCAACTTAATGTTGTAGTTAAGATCGGTAACTACCTGTAGTTACTGTTATTTTAACCCAGTTTTTGCTGCGAATTTGACTGCGATTTGTGTTATGTGTGTTATGACCTTCTTTTGTTTACTTGTTTACGTTTTTTTGTTAGATCATCGTTTCTCCTATAGCGATGGTTTGTACGTAATTTTATACGTTTTTATGATTTTGCTTAGTGTGACCAAACTTAACAATTTATTTTTGAAATAATTGATTTGCAGTTAAGAAAAAAAATTGTAAGGAATTGGAGCTTATAGGTAGTCTTAAATCGCCATCAAGCACTAACAGTAGGTATGACTTTCATTTTGACAGTTCAAGAACATTCATTGTAATAGTTGCGTTGTTGAGCAGATTTTTTTAGAACATATACAGCAATGGATTAACAATAAAGCTCCCACAGACAGGCGCAACGCGACTCAAGTAGACCAATTTCTATGAAAACTTCTTAGAAATTGTTCTACCAGAATCGCGTTGCACTGTCGTGTCACGTCTGGTTGCAGGAGCCTATATATCCTTCAAAATTATTCAGCAGAGAACCGTCATTCCGACCTCGCCGCTGGGTTCCCCGTGCCCCGCGAAGACCCCGAGTTAACGATGCCCCCACTGACCCTTGCTCGATGAAGTGCCAGCCCGCGCCACAGCTGAGCCTGTAGATTTAAACTCCCCAATTAATAATAATATGGTCCAGCTTGTCCCAACTTGCTGTCAGTGACGCCCTGAGCCGAGGCCCGTACCCCACAGGGGTGCCCTCAGCGTACAGTCGCTTAATAATTTAAGTAGTTTAACAAGATATTCCGGCTAAGCAGTCATGGCCTCTAGGTCAACAGCGAGATGCCATTCACAAAAAAAAACAGATTTTTATTGATAGTCTTTTACGCAATTACATACATTGTATTTGCAAATAAAATCGTGGCCAATTTAGTTATTTAAATCCTTATTTAACGACCGGTCCGGTGCCTAACACAAATACTTAGTTGTCTTTAGATCCTTTTAAAGCCATTTAATTTAATTGTCCGCTAAAGGGTTCTAACCTAACTAGTTACAAATGACTGACACCTAAGTGAAGGCCGATATTAGGCCCCAATAGACTTTCAAGGCAACCCAATAGGACAGGTGGATTATTATTTGTATTAAACTTACAAAATCAATTGATTGTGTTAAACTGGATTCAGGTTGCATTAATTTGATTTGATTGGTGCGGTTGTTAAAATTGGAGCAGCATTTTAGATCCTGTAGTGTTGTTTTGTTAACTTTATCAAACTCAATATTTAAATAGTCTTGATGATAAGGTACGTAAAGATTTACTTTAACAGTTGGCTTTAAAATTGTGATACGTCAGCCGGTCTTTTATGAAGTCCGACCATCATTTAATATCATCTGCCTAGTCTATTTTCAGCTATGTTGGGATGTCTTGAAGTGTACCTGAAGTGTACCTTACTATTCTATTATACCTGTAGAGAATTTATTTCAGAAGGTAGGTGCAAGCCTGCATCATCCCACAGCTGGGCAAAGGCCACTCTCCATGACTTCCAGCTCTTTGGATCCAGGGCTAAACTGGACCACTGGTCGTTGTTTTTTCCAGCTCGTCCCGCCATCTTCTACGGGGTCTGCCACGACGCCTTCTGACTGTGTCAGGGCTCCACGTAGTGATTATTTTTGCCCACAGCTCATTGCGCATGCAGCAGATGTGGCTAGCCCATTCCCAGTTTAGCTTAGCGGCTTTTTGAGCAACTTTTTGTATAATACATTAATATTAAACTTACAGACAACTTTGTCGAGACATACAAAACGCGCCAAGCAGGCAGCAAATATAAAATAAACACATTACCCTCCGCAATCGGTTAAATACCACGTGAAGAGCATTCAGCATGTGACAGAATCATTGAAGCATCATGATCGGTTGCCAAACGGAACTGAACACGCACCACTTGGTAGAAAGCAGCTCACTGACCTCATTGGACTAACTTTATTAAGTACTGCTAACTACTGAACCGTAGGACAGAGCGTAAAGAAGATATTTATTGCGATTTTTTTTAATTAAGGGAGAAAGATGGCATAATAATTGGTAATTCTCTTTATGATATCATAATTTCTGCCGAAAGACGTCCACTACTGGACATAGGGGTCCCCCAAGCTCCGCCACTTCGACCGGTCTTGTGCTTCCCGCATCCAGCGGATTCCTGCGGCCTTCACAAGTTCATCGGTCCGTTTTGTGGAGGCCTTATGATATAGCTCGAAATAAAATTTTCAATGGCATTCAATGTCAAAACTGTCAATTGATTCTTCCATAGTTTGTGTATGTGAGAACGGGTTTGGTAAAAGACTGTAGATCATTTGTAGACCATTTTCAATTGTTTTATTAAGTACCTGGTACTTGTTGACAGGCACACAGTTCTACTATACCTATTAACACTGTGATTTCAAAACATTGTAAAAGTAATTATTAAAAGAGTAGGTAAAATTCAAAACATAGTGATTCATGAAAGTTCTATTACAAAGAAGTTTTCGTAAGAATCTCAAATTCAACTACAAGTGAATGTTACTGAAAAAACAGACGCAAACAATGTATTAACACATCATTACAGACTACATTACATTACATTATTTCCTCCATTAAAAACAACGTTACAAAACCATACTTGTACGCTTCACGTCATTATTTCATGAAATCATTATTTTGCTGAATATTTTACTTTCGTTTTCAGATTCAATTGCATTTATTGCTAGATTACATCTTGGGACTAAGAGCCGTGACATTGCATGTTCCAGGGTGTGTTAATACTTTCTTCTTAACACAGTTCAGCTGTGCAATATAACGTAATCATAATTAACATCCCGTGTCTTGTGTTGAACAGAAAACTATAAGAGATGAGGCAGGAAATTGAATTGGCCAAAATTTCAAATAAATTATTTTATCAACTGCTCTCAAACGGTGAAGGAAAACATTCTGAGGTAACCAGCATGTCCTAGGATCAAAAATTCGAAGACATGTAACATTACCAACGCACTAGGCCCGCGTGGTGGATTACGGCCCACTCCCTCACACAGAGTTGAAGAGGCCTGATTGTTATGATGACAGGTTGATAAGATTCGGTGGCAGTCGTAAATTGTTAAACATCTACCCACTATACTATTGCATTTAGTCACAAGCGACCTCAACACATTTAAGAAAATGCTAAATATGACGCGTGCGCACATATAAATTCTATTAGTTATTGCATTAAGGTATTACTATGCGTCTGTTGCATGATCATTTGCATATAGTTTCTCAATGTATCTTGTTTTCATCATGTAGTATTAATATCTTTGCAGACACAGCTAAAGTTACAAACAGTTTGGATATAGGAAAATTGGTATTCAAATCAATCAATCTGCCTAGTCTTTTTCCAACTATTTTGTGGTCAGTTTCCAGTCTAAACAAATGCCGCTGCCTATCTGACTTCCATAACCCAGTTACTGGGTAATACGATACCTCTTGGTAAAGACTGGTTGTCTGACGACCCGTAACGACTGCCAAAAATCCACGAATGACAGCCGAGAGCAATGGCTTTACGTGCTTTCCATGGCACGAATGGGTCCCGGTATGTAAATGCGTGCCTCCATAAACATGGCAGCTGCGCAGAAAATCGGAGGGAGCTTCAGCCGCATCCTGAGAGCATTGACAGCTCTTTGCGTAGGTGATGTCCACAGGCTGACTAAATCTTTGTGATGCGGGTAAACTTGCGGTACAGCATATAAGCCCTTATGTATGGTTTTATGTATTGAAGACAATGCAACGAAGACGTTTAAAAAATCAGTCTTTTATAAGTAAAAGTACATAAGTTTTATGGTAAAATACAGTAAATGCCATTAAAAGTGATTACAAAGCTCCATGAATAAGCATAAATGTATACATTGAAGAGGGTCCGTTAGTCGGTCCGTTAGTAAGTTGCCGCTATACGATCGGTAGTAGGTAGCTTGTCACCAAACGTCTCGACGCTGATTGATACCACCGCTAGACGAGGGTAGAACTGTTGGTAGCAGCTGCATGGTCTGGGAAAACTGGAATCCCAACTTATTTATCGTTTGGTAATGCCACGTTGCTAAGCAACGACGGTTCGCTTACATAAAAGGCAAAAAGTCCCCCAAACGGCAATGTAGAGGGCTATGCTTTGAGTTTCCCTACGTGATCGAATCAGGAATGAAGAGATCCGCAGGAGAACCAAGGTTACCGATATAGCCTCAACAATTGCCAAACTTAAGTGTCAGTGGGCAGGGCACATTGCTCACAGAACTGATGGCTGATGGGGCCGAAAAGCTCTGGAGTCGCGACCGCGTAATCGAAAACGTAGAGCTCGAAGGCCTCCCACAAGATGGACCGATCACTTTGTGAAGGCCGTAGGAATCCACTGGATGTGGGAAGCACAGAACAGGTGGAAGTAGCGGGGCTTGAGGAGCCCTATGTCCAGCAGTGGACGTTTTTCGTGGGATGAGCTACTCATGGATAGAGCAAAATAGTATATGTGTAGGAAAGTTTTTAGCATGCAGTACAAAAAAATGGCGTATAGTAGTCAAATAATTTTAATAGTATATAATTAGTCAAAGTCCATTGAGTAAAGCATATTTTAGAAGAAACAAGCGCACACACAGACATACACGAAAAGCCCCTTTTTAAAACTATTATAATCCCAGGCTGATTCCCGGCCACCGTAGACGCGGGCTTGCGGTCGGCGAGTAATGGGTAGCTCGCTGTCCGGTAAGGACCAAGCCTCTGTCGACGGCGCGTTGTGTTCCACGCGCGCCTCAACGAGATATCAGCACCAACTGGTGGGGTCCGCAAGGGCAGATGCCTGCCAGGGGTGCGGGTTGTTCGAAAGAGATACCGCGGCCCCTGGCACACAGGCAACTGAGGGAACACGGGTGGGTTTTAGTCAGTAAAAGTCTGATACGCCCTCCTGCTCCACCCAGAGCGGGAGAAGTTATTTGATAATTTCCCACCCAAAAAAAAAAGAATCTAATTCAAAGTTGCCTAGTAATGATCTAATTAAAATAAATGGCTGCTTTTAAGTGTTAAGAAAAATACCCAGTTTAGGTTAAATGTAATCAAGTGACTTTATGTATTTCTCTGGCAGTTGCCGTGTCATACAAACTTGCATTTATGCAAGTATGTGGATAGGCAAAGGTAACAATAGTGTCAATGAGTCAGTAAACATCACGATTGTGCATCGTTAAATAGTTTACGTTTAACACAGTAACCTAATTACTTCTTTAGAGATTCAAACCTTCAAAGCATAATCAGCCTATAACGTTCCCACTGCTGGGACACAAGCTTCCTCTCTGTGAGAGGAAGTGGGCCGTAATCCACCTCGCGGGCCCAGTGCGTTGGTAGATGTCACATGTCTTTGAATTTTTGGTTCTAGGACATGCCGGTTTCTTCAGGATGTTTTCCTCCACCGTTTTTAAACTCACATGCATCAATTCCTTTTATTTTATTTTCTACAGTATCGTGGATAATTTATTCCAGACAGATGTTTTATATAAAGGCTTCTGCAGACAGGCGAGATGCGTTGGTGCGACGTGATTTCGATAGAACAATCTCTTTAAAGTTTTCATAGAATTTCTTCGACTAGCTAGTCTCGTCGCGCGGTTACGTCGAGCTGACACGTCGCGCCTTTTAGGAGGTTTTAACCAACTGTATCCGACAGTACGATCCTGCATATGTAACTATGTCTAGTCTATTTGACCAATACGATTATTGCTCTTCCAATACGTCACACAGAAGCCTTTTATAAAACCAAATCTGTTTTTATCTAAGGTGCGGACCCGTTCGTGGCCCGATACGGTTTTTTTTTGCAACTAGCTTTTAAATACTGCTAATTAATACACAATAGGATCACAACTTCTAGTAAATTTTCCTGTTTCAGAATATAAAATACTTGTCCACACAACATAATGTAAATTTCTACCCTGCGGCCTTGATTCACGAATCGAAAGTAGTCAGAACCGGACACCGTCCACGTGCCTTAACACCTTAAGCTATTATACACCATGTGCAAAAAACATAAGGTCCAATTTCCGGTGAGTAGGCTGCCGCATAAGTGACATAACATCACAAGCTATAATACACTATGGAGCTTCTACATAAGGTTTAATTTTCTCTGGCTAGGTAACAGAGCGACACTTCGCTTTGCCCCATGGTTCATGGGTAGCGTCAATGGGTTAGAAACAGCTGACTTACTTTTTTATGTCATTTGCTGATGATGCGTAACTGCTCCCATTCAGAGAAAATTCGAGATAATCATCTCGAATTTTCTCTGAATGGGAGCAGTTTTTCGTGTTATAAAAATATTCATTTGACGTTAGTGGGTATACTAATACGTCTTTAGGTACACCATCTATGCCCAACTGTTCAGAGAAATAAGGCGTTATGTTATATAGGTATGTTAATTTCACGTAGAGCAATTGTCTTAGGGCAGTTTATCTTGTTGTAAGATCTACACGAAAAAAAATCTAGATACTTAAAACAAAATGCCGAATACAATGTAAGTTTAAGGAAACACTGAAATAGAAATCCATGGAAAAGTTAAAATTAGATAAAGAGTGATATAGCTATACGGTAGCAGTGGTGGCCTAGTGGTATCGGCCCGACATAAGAGTTGGAGGTCGTGAGTTCGAACTCAGGCATTGCCTTTACTTTGTGTAAATAATTTCATTACCACTGCTCTCAAAACGGTGAAGGAAAACATCTGCCAACCTGCAAGGCCACGTTGTAGATTACTGCCCAATTCCTCTCGAAAAGCGGAGGCCTATGTCTCGGTACTGCAGTGATGGTGGTATGTAAGCATGTGGTTTCTACTAAGTAAGTACACACACATACACATTGCTTCCGATACTTAGGAAATCACAGATTTCAGTTTGGAAAATTATATTTTAGTCAGAAATTAATACCTCGCGTATTCATTTCAAAGTATTTAAACAGACATAATTAAATTAACGAAACTCAGTTAGTCAATAACACTAATTAGCGTACCAGATTTAATTACGTTCTCTCAAATAACTCGCGAATCTAATTTTTAGAACAGTCTGACCAATTAATTAGTTTCGCATCAAGTTGATTTAATCACGGTAATTACGACAAATATACACGTAATTAAACATTTTAATGTTATTGAATTTAAATCAACATTTTAAGAACGGCTTGCTTTATTTTGAATTCAATTATTCCAATTCAGTTCTGTTCTAGAATGGTGTTTATTTATTATCAAAGTTGTTGAAGAATTGATTATTTAATAACGCAGTTTGTTGTATAAATAATTGGTTTTAAATTCAATTGATATTGAGATTTAGTGGCCTAAATTCATTTGTAATGGGTGCTTTATATTTAAGACCTGATACAGAGCTTAGAATAATCAGTCTAAAATGTTCCTACTGCTGGTACACAGGCCTCTGTGAGAGGGAGCGGGCCGTAATCCACGACGCGGGCCCAGTGCGGGTTGGTAGACGTCACATGTCTTAGCATTTTGGGTCTAGGACATGCCGGTTTCCTCACGATGTTTTCCTTCACCGTTTTGAGAGCAGTGGTGAGTTCGAACCAACGAACTACATCTCGGAAGTCGCGGCCGTTACCACAAGGCCACCACTGCTCATATAGGTCAGAATAAATATCCAACATCCAGTGAGGGTAGTGATCAAAGCTTGCTTGTTATTCCTTCTATGTGTGAGAACAGTCTCTATAGTGGAGATTTCCGTGTTTTATCTTTCAACAATCTGTATAGTTCTATGGGATTTTGCATCGACAAATTTATGAACTTTGGACCAACTTTAATCTCCTATATATAAATGACGCTTGCCGCTGTCTTTCCGAGGCTGGGTGACCATCTTAACCTACATACCAGAACTCCTCCGTACCTCGGTAAGCACTTTAAGCCGTTAGTCTCGGCTGTCAGCCGTGGATCTTAGACTGGTCGTCAAAAGTCCGAATGTCTGACAACCAGTCTTACCAAGGGTTATCATGTTACCCAGTAGCTAGGTTGTGGAGGTCAGATAGGCAGTCCCTCCATGTAAAATATTGAATTGAAAAGGCTTGGCTGATGATGATATTAAATTGACAATACACACCTACCATATCTCATTATGAGCAAAACGTATAACAACACATAGGTACCACAAGGTTCACACACAAAAAGATATCAATCAACTCAGCCTATCGTAGTCCACTGCTGGACCTAGGCCTCTCCCAGGCTGCGCTACAAAACTCTGTCCTCCGCCTTCCGCATCCAGTCTGTCCCAGCCACTTTCTGGTCCATCGAGCTGGTGGGCGTCCCACACATACGCGGTCTCCACTCTAGGACTCGTCTGCTCCACCAGCCATCGGTCCTTCGAAAGACGTGGCCAGTCCACTGTCACTTCAGTTTACTTACTCTGCAAGCTATGTCGGTAACTCCGGTTCTTTTCCGGATAATTTCATTTCTGAAGAAACTCCCAACTATGTTGGGAGTTTCTTCAGAAATGAAATTCCCATTGCCCGCTCCATAGCCCGCTGAGTGACTTAACGGCCGGCTCGTACTTGACCGCTTTTTTACGAACTATCGCTTTCTCAGGCCCGGGGGCCAATGACCGTATGCGGAACCCATTCAGGTGTCTGATTTCACCGATGTGATGCTGTGAATTGTAAAAGGTACTCTAATTGGCAGAGGACAATGCTGACTTTTGTGTTTGTGTCTTTCGTTATTTTTGTTGGGAAGTAGTTAAAAAAGTTGTTAGGTAGAATGACTTTAAAATAGTAAGTATGGTATAACAACGTAATGTGTTTGTTACCTTCAGAACTCCATCATTTATGAACCGATTTGAATTTCTTTCTACGTAAAAAAATTGTATAAAAAAGAAATAGTTTAAAAAACTAAAAAACACGCTTTAAAAACCAAACTAAAAAAGGAGAAAATAATTTAATTCAATTAAAAAGCGTGGGGTGCTTTTTGAGGTATTTTTATAATCAATTAATGTCAAGCACCCCACGCTTTTTAATTGAATTAAATTATTTTCTCCTTTTTTTACACGCTTTTTAGTTTGGTTTTTAAAGCGTGTTTTTTAGTTTTTTAAACTATTATTTATTTTCTATTTTTTAGTTCTGCTAACTACAAAAACGTGTTTTTTTTTCTAATTTTTTTTAAATGATTGAATTGTCATCGGTCCTCGACAAGTTTACAAAGTTTCAATGAAATATGACCGTTTAAAGTGGGTCAAAATCGCGCTCAAAGGAGTCGGTTACATACAAACAAACAAACAAACAAACATACAAGTGAAGCTAATATAAAGCGTGTAAAAACAACCGACTTTTCACTTTATAGTGTTTTTTTTTAGATCGGTGGTTTTATTTTCACCCGACTGACCCAAACGCGAGTAGGTAATGTTTTTGATCAATGCAATGCATTTACACGTAATACGTTACGTAAGTACGCGCGCATGACCTAAGAAGTAGTCCATAAGTATGTAAGCTGCAGAGATGACTGTTTTAAACCAGGTGCAATGTCAGCCAGATACATAAAAAAAAAAGAAATGCCAGGTCAGGTCGCCTTAAAAGGACATACATTGACCTTAGGTGACGTCCTTTCAAAATGTCAGGGGTGCTGTCTGAACCAGTATGTTTGATTGCAGAGATGCATAAGTGCGGATGTTTAAGATGAATATACTAAGTTATCGATCGGACATGATTTTCTATTAGTAGTTTCTGACATCCTATATCTTGATTTAATGAGATGGTCTGCTGGTTTTTCAGCTCAAAATCACCTTTAGTCGTCCAGAACCAATATTTCTTTGCCTCTAAATAATTTATTCATGTTACTTTCGGGGTTTGCCATAATCACCACGCTTGGCAAGCAGCACCCTAATTGCGTAACTCACGATTAATCATAATTTGTTTCGTTTTCAAACGGATGGCTAAACCATAGCTTCATATGTTCGAAGAATGTGTCTGCTCAACAACGTAAATAACGCAATGAATATTGTTGAACTGTCAAAATGAAACCGATTATGATTAATCGTATGTTTCGCAATTAGGGTGCAGGTTGCGGGCCGCAGTATGATGGTTTAATGTGTAGAGATCGCTGCTGCCCATTCTCTGGTAAGCCCCTTAGTAGCCTTTGGCGAGGCCCACGGGAAGAAACGGAATGCTGCTATTCTTTGCGTCCGGAACCACACGGAACGATCTGAGTGACTTGGTGCCAGCTGCAAGAATGCACTAGATGCAACAAGCACAGAGCCTGTCGAAGTTGTCAGAATTTCGGGCTTCTGCAGACCCGTTACGACTGTCAAAGATCGGTTATGACAAAGTCGCTTTTCGTGTCTGCCTGTATGACCGCTTACATCTTCGAAACTACACAATGGATTGCGTTGCGGATTTCAATATCATTTAGTATTGATTCCGGAAAGCTTATGTGTATAACACATTTATATATAATTTAGATATATCATAGAAACCTCTCTTCAATTATATTAAACTTGAGATTTGTGTAGGTGCAGGAAGAGCAGATTTTCTTTGAAAAAATTGTTCTCAATTTCATTCTCGAATAACATAAGATTATTCACCAACATCTTAAAATAAGGAAGGTCAAAAATTTCACCGTTGACCTTGAAGATTTCTTCTTAATTTGTTAAACAAATCTACCTGGCCTCTGACATATGACATTTTATATAAAAACCGGATTTTCCTCTGAACGTTATTAATAAAGTGGTGATTAATTATAATGGTTTTCTCAATGGGTGAGAAAATAAAATAATGTCGTCTAGGTATTTTTCGATCCTCTAAAAGGTCATTTAGATTAGGCGTAGTAAAACAGGCTTATTCCAATAATTATTACTATTTTTAAAGAATTATAACAAGATCCTGTGAAGGCCAAAAAAAAAATTTAAATGAACTTGCTAAATTATTTCAGTAGATCTAATATTACCTGAGAGTTTTCAACTACTAGAGTAAGGAAAGACCACTGAAACGATGGATGGACTGTCGGAATGATGATATGGTTAGAAAGGGTGTGATTACGGAGATGACGACTAATAGATATGTGTGGGAGAAAAATACATTTTTCAAATCAAATCTATTTATTGCAATCATGTGTACATTTACTAGTTTTACAATACATATAAGTAAGTTCCAACATGAAACCCGGTTAGGGCACGGCAACATATTAATCATTATAACATAAAAATAAACATAATTATGTGTTTTTTTTGTGTATTATTTATTACATGACTGTAATTAATTGACGGCACGGTTGGCGCAGTGGTTCAGCGATCGACGGGGTTCGTCGCGGGTTCGATTCCCACACGGAACAAATATTTGTATGATCTGCAAGTAGTTGTTCTGGGTCTGGCTGTTTGTGTATGTGAGTTTAAATGTTTGTAAACGCACCCACGATACAGGAGAAATTCCTAGTGTGGGGCAACGTTTAAAAAAATAAAAAATAAAATATCTAGCTATCGTATTTATTTAGATACTAATATTTTATTCTAGGTATTCTTTTAATTTCCTGTTAAATCTATTGAATATGGGTTATTTTTTTATTTATTCCGGTTATTTGTTAAAAGTTTCGCCGACGCCAAATAAATTGGCATATGGGCAAGCGATTGATGATGAGTTTCAACTACTCTGTATTCAACACAGCCGAGTCATTTCATCTTTCACACACTCCATCCTTTTCATCCGTTTCTTTGGTCTTCTCCTACTCTTACCATCTTACCAGGGGTGCGGGTTGTTCGAAAGAGATACCGCGGCCCCTGGCACACAGGCAACTGAGGGAACACGGGTGGGTTTTAGTCAGTAAAAGTCTGACGCGCCCTCCTGCTCCACCCAGAGCGGGAGAAGTTATTTGATGATTTCCCACCCAAAAATACAAAATCCATCTTACCAGGGGCCATCCATAAATTACCGGGGGTCAAAGAAATGTGACAATGTGTGAAGAAGGGACAGATGGGGCGTCAAAAGCCTGTGACGTCACATGTTAAAATCTAAAATACTAAAACTCGAAATTTATATGTAAACCAAAATTTTTAAAATATTACTGACTTGATCTATATTTTAATAAGGCGTATGTAGGTTTAAGTCGTCGGCGAGTGCTGTGTTTTAATTAAAATTAAAAAACAAATGGAAAAACTGCTGTTTTAATTTAATTACGTCTAATTGAAAAATATGTGACGTCACAGAGAGGGGTAGGGGTTTCACAAGTGTGACCACCTGTGACAAGGACGGGGGGGGGGGGTTAAAGAACCATAAATTTGCGTGACGTAATTGATGGCTCCTTATAGCCATCCACATTCATACTTAAATATAAGCAACCTCTACCACCCATATCCATTTTAATGAGCATCGTTCTCTGAATAACAATGACGAAAAACGGTAACCCATCAAAATTGGCCGCAAGAATGGTGTCCGCGACCATTTGCGACCATAAATCGGACTTAATAAACAATAGAAAGTTCGTATCTTCTATTAACATTAGTAATGTGCGTCCGTCTTCGCCTCGCCGTCTCGGAAACTAGTTTTGCAACTCACTAAAAAGGATTTAGAAAGTGCCATCAGTTTACATCCGTTTCCTCTGATTTTCTATTGAATTTTTTAAATACTTTTTCTCTAGTAAATGATGTGGTTTTAAGCAGACTGATGTAGATTTTAGATAAGATTCGTGTCAAAGTGTGTCAAAAACGGTGCTATGATTTCTAATAAGTGTTTTGGAGGGTCAAGGTTGGATTTGAAATACGCTGTATACCTAGTAGTATATAGAGGGTCTAGATTTGTGACAGTCGCTTTCAAAGCGTTTTGTATTTCTACAACGACTTTAAACGAGAAGTACCTACATAAGCTTTTCGGTAACTGAATATATCAGTCCCATACATTTTTGACTTTTCATCATCGTTGTCACTTTGTCTAGGCTCGTGGGAATTATTTTCGTTGGCACATTTTACGTAAACTTATATTGTTGTCAGAAAATTAGGTATAGTCATCAAAAGTAACGTAAAAGTAACCAGGTTTGTCGGATATAGTTGGAGTTAAGCAAGAACCCGATGGATCTTGTGATTGATTTTTACACGCTTTATATTAGCTCGGGTTGTATGTATGTATGTATGTAACGGAATCTTTGAGCGCGATTTTGACCCACTTTAAACGGTCAGATTTCATTGAAACTTTGTAAACTTGTCGAGGACCGATGACAATTTAATAATGTAAAAAAAAATTGAGAAAAAAAAAAACGTTTTGTAGTTAGCAGAACTAAAAAATAGAAAATAAATAATAGTTTAAAAAACTAAAAAAACACGCTTTAAAAACTAAACTAAAAAAGGAGAAAATAATTTAATTCAATTAAAAAGCGTGGGGTGCTTGACATTAATTGATTATAAAAGTACATCAAAAAGCACCCCACGCTTTTTAATTGAATTAAATTATTTTCTCCTTTTTTAGTTTGGTTTTTAAAGCGTGTTTTTTAGTTTTTTAAACTATTATTTTTATGAAACAGTTAATACTTTATTAATGTAGTTCAAGTTAATAAAAATAATAACAAACATTCCCATAACCTAACTTAACTAAAACGAATAAAACTAAAACAAAGCGTCGAAAAACTCATCCGCATCGCTGTCTACTGGTAAAGTACCCAAGAGACTGGCGGCATTACCACGTTGTATAGCAATGCTCAGCCTCTGGCCAAGGTTAAAACCAGCCCTTGGGTCACGGGAAGTGACAACCAGCCGTTTTGAGATTTCCTTATAGAGAGTATGAGCACTCGGACCCCACGGTCCGAGGGTTTCAACCCCAAACGGCTTGAAAATATAATTACCAATAATGTTGTTATACTTTCGCCGCTTGAGGTTTTCCGCAGCCGCAGCGGCAACGCCAGCACAGCACACCGAGCCGGGAAGATGGGATGGCGCAAGAGTATCGACACACGTTGCATCCCACACTAAAGGCCTACCCATCTTCCATGGAAATAAAGACATGCTGTCCGGTCTCTTGCCATCGTCGCGTACCAAGCCATTGTGTTCTAATACAGCTTGAACGCTGACGGTGACAACAGCTCGTCGAATGATGTCACCTTGTGATATAAATTGCAATTAAATAAAAGGAAATTTCAAACTCATATTAAAAGTAAACTTTGTAATCAAGCATATTACTAATTAGAGGATTATTTCCAAGATAAGAATGCTTGGAAACATGCTGGTCCTGCTCCATAGGAAAATCTAGAGTCTAGACAAAATCAAACTGTTTGCTAATTGTTTTGTATAAGTAATTAATTATATTTATGACATTGATTTACACTTACTGATTACTTTAACTCACTTACTAATTTATTACTTGTTAATATTGTAGGAAAATCGTATACTTACTTTTACAATGTGTGTAAATATGGGAGCACCAGCAGCATATCATAAAATTTATTTATCTGTAATTGCTTCACTTTAATTCTTTTTACCTATTTTGGTATGGTAATTTTATTCTGGGTGCATCGGTTTCACATATAATTATTTAATGAATGTATGTTAAATATTGTACTTAAAACATTTTAAAAGAATAACGGTGGACTTTCTTGGCCATTCTTCTCCATACGTAGTACGGAAATGTAGTTTACATTTTGGAAGGGGCGACTAGAATCAATTCAATTTTAATGTAAATATTGACGTATTAAAGTGCCTTTAAAGTGCCTATTTGAAATAAATGCTTTGACTTTGCCTTTGAATTTGATTTGATAAATTAACTGCTTATTTTCTATTAATCAACACTTACCTACATATTTCTTTGGGTGACCATAAATAGTTTTTTTACGCCTCTTCTAATGACCGGAATAGCAAAAATCTGAGAAGCAAAAGGAAGCAAAAATATTTAGGTTTGAATAGAATTTGTAGAAAATTACAGACCCAGCTTTGCTTTTAAGGTTGGCAAATAAAACTTTTAATTTCAAGGAGAACATCTTTTTGTGGGTATTCAAGTCATTCATGCACTCAAACATTAACTTTTTTTTATTTCGTTTCTGTTTTTATACTTGCTGAATAGGCATATACTACTACACTAAATACTTACACCACAAGCTACCGTACACAACAGCATCCTACATCTAGGTATTCTAGGTCCATCCAACTCTCTATAAGGCCAGCTCGAGACCTATACTGGGAACTAGATGTCCCACTAATTACGATTCCTAGGCCGTACCGAATATCTAGGTTTGTAGACTAGATGAGATTTTCTTTTTATTAAAGTTAGTGCCTTGAACAGGTTATATTGAAGGGTACTATCAACTTTTCAAAATAAAAAATATCAGCCGTGGAGTGTGCTAGCTGACATATGGTCAATAATTTAATTTAACGTTTTGTGTTTCGTACTACTTACTATTTTATAGAATCTATACTCCATTTGAAATAAGATTAGACATTTAACTAAACCTTTTTTACAGTACGATCAACCGATTTTGACTTCTATTGCGTTGGTGGCATGACAAATGGCAGCTGCAGTAAATAGTTGGTATTGTAACTACTTTTATGCTTTTAATGGCATCCTTATGCCTACGGTATAGAAGTCAGAATCGGTTGAACGGACTGTAAAAAAGGTTTATTTTAATGTCAAATCTTATTTCAAATGGAGTATAGTTCTTCTAACTGAACAGCTATGCTACTGTGGAGTTTTTTGTGCCACTTTTTCCCAGCTAAAACACCAGGAACTGGTGAAGGGTGGGCGTTTTGGGGGACAGTCTTATGTAATTTTGACGTTCAAAAGTGCTCTGTCTAGTTTTGACTTTCGTTTTGAGCCATTTTGCGTCCAATTTTGAAGATATTTCTCCCAATGAATACAATGGTAGTTTCTTGGCGATTTTGCCTCAATCACTATATTTGGTAGACGAATCGACAGGCTTGAAAGACAAACAAAAAAAGTTTTTAACCGACTTCAAAAAAGGAGGAGGCCTTATTTTTTTTTTAATTTTTATGTGTTATCTCGATCTCCTTTATTTATAAACCGATTTGAAAAATTCTTCTTTTGTTTGAAATGGTACCCAAAGAGTGGTCCCTGGTTACTGATGGTTTTTGAGTTAGCTTCAATAATATGTTTTTTTCCACATAAAGTATAGATGTTATTTTATAATAACTTCCTGTCACTGTTATATACTTAGCAAGTGTAGGTATATAAATTTGTATGGGTTAGGTACCACAACTAAAAAGTGAAAAATAAAAAGTTTATTTAAAAAAAAACATAAAATCTAAGACACCGACTTCTAAAATTAAAGTTGTTTCCAACTTTGTACCTAGTGTTATTTTTGGGAGTCGGTTGTTCTTTTTTTTAATTTGAACAAAAATTAAGAGGTTTTGCGTATCCCACCTCTCAAAAACCTTTGTGGCTTCACAGTCAAAACCACACATACATAACACCGAAATTGTCTAAAGTTTCGACAATTTTGGTGTTAAAAATAATAATGAGTCATTTACCTAATATGTCAATATGTTCCACGTTAATAATCTCATTATGTCAAATCACAAAGGTCGTACGAGTAAATTATATCACATGGTCATTGGTTATTTCTTAATGCCAAACCACCAATTTCCTGCTTTAACTACATAAGTTGTTATGTTACAAAATTACAAAGAGCTTGACCAGTGTTGGTCACAAATCACCAACCGTTACGACTTTATTCATTGTACAAACAAATGAGGGTTAAAAAAGCAGAATCATATTCAGCCTATAATGGTCCCAATGCTGGGACACAGGCCTTCTCTCTGTGACTGGGAGTGGGCTGTAATCTAACAAGCGAGCCCAGTGCGGGATGGTGGATGTCAAAATCAAAATCAAATACCAAAATCACCTCAGTCTCAATCAGATACCAAAATCAAAATCAAATCAATAGTCATTTATTCAAACTAGGCTGAGAGTCAGCTCTTTTTGAACGTCAAAATAAAATTACATAAGACAGTCCCCCCAAAACGCCCGCCCTTCACCACTTCCTAGTGCTTTAGCTGGGAAGAAGAAGTAGCGCAACAAACTCCCCAGCAGCACAGCTGTCTGTTAAGTTAGAAGAACTTGATTCTATACAATAATAGGTAATTCAAATTACGAAACACAAAAAATAAACATTAAATTTGCCATAATTATGTCAGCTAGCACACGCCAATATACCATCAAAAATTGAAAACTAAAAATAATAAAAAATTAAAATAAAACGTAAACAGAACTTCCAATCTAAATAAAAGCCTCCAGGCATAAAGGGCATGCCCGCTTACATATGCAATTCTGCATTATGCAAATATAGCTATAACTTAAAGTAACAAAAGTTAAACTAGGACCTCTGGACTAAAATTAATAAAAACTTAATACAATTAACAATAACAAAACCATGGTCAGCAAGACGACCAGTCACCACGAGCAGCACCAGTTCACGAGCATAACGCAAAGAGCAGCCATTACCCCCCTCGCCATATTTGAGGGAAGGAGGCAACCCGACCCCCGACGCTACCGCAAGCAGTGACATCTAAGGGAGCATGACGAACTTGCTGCCGGTTGCATTGGCAAGAATAATCATGAATTGTCGAGGTCGCTAGCTAACTACATATGCTAGCGACCTACTCATAAAAAAAAAAAACATTTGTAATGAGTAGATTAAGTCAATAATAAATGAAAAAAAAAGAAAAACTGAATTATACCGATTTTTTATACCGTTTCGAGAGCAGAGGTGATGAAATAATTTACACAAATTAAAGCGCCTGTCTGGGTTCGAACCTCCGACTACTCATAAGTCGCGGGTGTTACCACTGGGCCAACACTGCTCTTCAAAATCAGCAGAATATGTACAGCCAATATTGGCCATGCCATTGGAACAAGCACTACAGCCAATACTATAGAGATCTAGGCCAAAGGTCAAGAATACCACAATGACTGTCATATATTTGTAAAGTTAAAGCCAAGTCATTGGAAAGACAACCTATTTGAAAGTCAAACTTTTAGAAAAGATGGTCAGATAGTGATCTAAAGTCTAAAATGATGATCTTTCTTCAACGAATTCTATTGTTTTATTAAATAATGGTTGAAGATTACAAATGTATTTGAATGTCGTGTGCAAATTGATTTGATAAATATCAGATTTCGTTGTGTTACAGAATTAGGATTAGCCCACGAATTGTGAACTATTTACACAACTTGTGGACTAATGTCAATTATATTGATGTAGGAAGAAAAAGATACGATAAACTTTTATATCGATAGCTCGTTGAAATCCATTGTAATGATCACACGGGCTTACAATGGATATTGAATGGATTACATCGAGCTTGCTTGAATGAATTGCACAGTCTACACAGCCTGCCCGCAAATATTTTCAGAATTTAGGTACTTAAAAAAAATGTTATTGTTCTGTCTATTGATTGTATAATTAATTAAGGTATGCATATTTTGACATCTCCAAAAGTTATTAAATGGAATGGTCAAGTGTCAGTTATAAGAAGCTTTTCTTATTGAATAAAATCGTCATTTCCTAGTTTTTAATCCCTTAGAATTTCGATACTTGGTGCCCCTTGCTATAAAGCCCCACATACACATTGCGTTTCTTGCCTGTGGTATTCTGGTTATTGACGCACAACCTGTTACGATGGCTTCAGCACCTGATTCTAGACCCGTGAACCATGTGGCCTCATCATCATCATCATTTTCGCCGTAAGACGTCCACTGCTGGACATAAGCCTCCCCCAAGCTCCTCCACTTCGACCGGTTCTGTGCTTCCCGCATCCAGCGGATTCCTGCAGCCTTCACAAGTTCATAGGTCCATCTTGTGGGAGGCTTTCCAACGATACGACTTCCGATACGCGGTCGCCACTCCAGAACTTTACGGCCCTAATGGCCATCGGTTCTGCGAGCAATGTGCCCTGCCCACTGCCATTTCAGTTTGGCAATTCTTTTGGCTGTGTCGGTTGTCTAGGTTCTCCTGCGGAGTTCTTCATTCCTGATTCGATCACGTAGGGAAACTCCGAGTATAGTCCTCTCCATTGCCCTTTGGGTGACTTTTAGCCATCTGATAAGGCCCATGTGGCCCATATGGCTATGTGGCCTATGTCCAGCATAACCACAAGACACAAATCTACTTTCCGTGAGAGGGAGTACGGATTGCCGGATCTCACGTATCTTAAAATTCTTAAGGACATCCCGTTTTCTTCGGGATGTTTTTCCTTCACCGTTTTGAGAGCAGTGGTGATGAAATAATTTACACTAAGTAAAGTGCTTGCTTGGCCTTGAGCCTACGATCTCCAACTCTTAAGTCGAAGCCGTTGCAACTGGGCCAACACTGCTTTATGTCCAGCAGTGGACATCTTACAGCTGAAATGATGATGATGATGAGACTGTTAAAGTTAAATATTTAAAATAGTATTGTAATGTCTACGCCGTATTAACGAAACCATTATTTTTGTTACAGGTAAATATCAACAATTCATTACCACCTTTATTTTGTAAACGTCAGCTTCTTCCACTGATGTACACTCGTGACAAAAGGTAAGTACAACAATAATTTCGCGTTTAATTTACATAAACCATTAACTTGCGCGGTGTAGTGTACAAACAAATGTAACGGTGGAACACTTTTGAGCATCTTTAAGTTCTTTGTGGATACTGAATAGGGAGGGGACTAAGGCATCAAGAGTCTATCGATAGATCAGAATTTTCATTTACAAATTGTTCTTTTGGGTTGTGCTGTCAGGACGGGAGTTTGTCAGCAGCAGCCCGCAGTCTGGATCAGTGCCCGTATCATGACAATAGGCTCGCCCCCTTACATGGGACTTAAAACAAAAAAGGTACACCTCTGCCCAACTTTTCGACGTAACAAGGCGTGATGTTATGTTTATGAATGCAGTCAGGATATGTGAAGTTTTATACTTGCTTAGGTTCCAAATATATTTTGATACTTACCATAATGTGAGCCACAGAACGATATTGATATTCTTATTTCAAATTCTAACACCACGTGCAACACGAAGTTTCATTCAATTGAGCTCAAGTTAACCAAGTAAAAAAACTTAGCATTGTTCACCTTATCAGATTACGTTTATATTTTTTTCGCGAATCCATTTTCTAACATAACAATGACAGAGACGTAAGAGCAATGTCAAATTATTATAGGTCCTTGTAACATTTCTTGACAATACACACTTTCGATAATATTTTTTTGTCCCCACTCTAGCAATACAAGACTTGTTACTATTTTTAGTATCACAAATATATTTATTACTGTGTCAATAGATTTTATAATTTATTATGATATTATGTATATTTTGACATCTCCAAAAGTTATTACGTTATTACGTGGTCCAGTGTCAATTATAAGAAGTATTTTTTTCTAAAATACGTAAACGTCATTTCCTATTTTTTATCTTTAAAATGTCATCCTAATAAATTCTGAAAGTAATTAATATTAAAACTTATTTAAAAGTGTAGCAGTTTTGTTAATATTCTGCATAAATAAAATATAACGTTTACTTTGCATTGCCCAATGCAAATTAACTATTAAAACAGGTAATAAGTATACGTAGGTATATTAACATAACGCCTCCCTTATTTCATTTAAAAACCTACAAAAATAACATTTTGTCGATAACAGAATGAAAGTCAAGGCGCGTCACTAGCTCTTAGAACAATAGAATAATCGTAGGCGCCGTAACGTGCGCCTGCGCATCCAAACTTGACACTCGTTAACGACCATGATTAAGTTTATTTTAGGGTAATTCTTAATAAATAAAAAGCCTTGATATTTAACAAATTTTAATAAATGCATAATTGCATAAACTTTTGCTTTGTAAGCGAATATGCATCTTGATAAAATATGCAATGTGCGAAAATTTTGTCATTTGTAAGCAATCCCATGCTAAAAAAAAGATGTGACATTATGCAAGTGTTTTATAGCTTTGAATGGCATTTCGCTGAGGCACATTTCAAGAACGTTAAACTATTTAGTTAATATGTACTATGTAAATTAATATCTATGTATTCACGAAACATTTAATTAGGTAGGTACTCTTTAAATTCAAATTCATATATTTGCCAGAATATAGGTTTACAACCGTGGTTTATAGTATATGATATTAAAACTATAATGGGCCCTTTACATACTACCATTACAAATGGTGTGCAAATATTTAATTGAGACTATGATTTTAATATAAAAAAAGACAGCAACGACAAATAAAATTTCATGGATTGGGATTTATAAGGAATGAATAAATTAACAATCAAATGAATTATCAATTTACTATGTTGTCAATCTTATTATTCAAAGCTTAGACTCTTTCGACTTTCAACATTATGACCAACGCCATTGCTTGGGTTGGAAATAACTCAAAAAATCCATAAAATTTCATAAATCTTTTATCGTCGTCAGATAACGTTCCTTTTCACAACTCTGTTGGGGTCGGCTTCGAGTCTTACCTGATGCAGTTGATTACCAGTTACTGGGTAACTTGATACCACAGATACCCATCTACGGGCCGACGACGTCGGTAAGCGTAGTTTTCGATCCACGATAAATCAGTATTCCTTACAAATATTATGTCCATAACTCCATTCAACATTATCCCACATTCACCAGCCACGTCGTCACCCTACTTTCAGTTGGTGTCACGCGGTCGCTCCCATGACCCAATGCGGTGGCCACAAAAAGAGTGATACCACCATGCGCATTGATCTTCTACCTGTATGAACAGATACGGTTAGTCGTAGTAGAAATATTCTTATAAGAACGGATGAATGTTTTGGAAGGCAGATTTCACAGATAAAATAAGAGAAAAGAAAAAAAACGGAATAAAATACACACTGTATACAAAGTAGTCAAAAGCCTCGTATTCAACCAACTAAAAGTTCGACGATTTTGTCTATTGCTTTGATATCAGAGCCAGGTGGGCAGACAGTTCAAAAATGGAACATGAATGTTTTGTTCTGCCTGCGTTTATTGGAACTTAAAGGAAGGTAAATCTACGAGGTGATTGTGTGATACACTGACAATACAATTACTTCATTTTGACAATTCGACAACAATAATTGCGGCATTTACGTAATTTATTTAATTTGTCGAGCAAATTAATTTTTCAAACATGTGAAGCAATGGATTAGGAAAAATGTGTTACGCAATTAGGGTTCAGACAATGTGTGGGAGACCTTTGCGAAGTCAGCAATGACGCTGTCGTATTGGCTCAATTTTGATCAAACCTTATTTAAAACCAACAAATGGAATCATCGATACAATGAAGAATAAGAAGTCAATCAGGAAATGGACAGACTAATTCATTATTCTTGTTATTTACTAAGGTCTGAAGTTTCTCAATCTCTGTCCCTAGGTAAATTTAATTAATGCCAAAAGGCTTAGGTTGGTTATAATACTGGTTATAATACTTATAATGCACCCCTGTCTAGGTAATTTGAACCTTTTACACTTTACAATTGAAGTAATATGTACTTTAATATTGTAAAGTGTAAAAGTTTCATCCTGCATGTTACGAAGTAAATTATTAAGCTTTTACTCTGAAATCTTGTATAATTATGGATAGTTTCTCGAAGCTCACAGAAGGTGCAAATTGCAAAGTATTGCAATTTGTTGCATAACTTAATTTGCAAGTTGCAAGCGGGTGCCGGCCGTTACACAATCGAGTGACAGACGACCGGACCGATTCCGTATACTGCTGCCTGTTATTTTAACTTATATCTTATGTTGGGCGATTGATTAATCTAAATATTAATGGATGTTCGAAAACAATATTGAAGTAATTCAAATCGTTTCAAACAAATTACAGAGCAGTGGTAGACCAGTGGTAACGGCCCCGATTTACGAGATGTAGGTCGTAAGTTCGACCCCAGACTGGCGCTTAATTTTTTGTAAATTATTTCATCACCACTGCTCTTAAAACGGTGAAGAACACCGTGAGGAAACCGGCATGTCTTAGAACCAAAAATTCGAAGACGTGACATCCATCACTGCCTCTCACAGAGACGAGGCCTGTGTCCTCGCTGTGGGAACATTACAGGCTGTTTATGCGAACTATTTACGTTGGTATCGCATTTATTTGGTTAGTAGGAAATAAAGTTAGGCATACTAATTATATGTAAGGAAAAAACTGTATGCAAAACTAGTAATTTAGCTGCATAACTAGATCGTGGCCGATGTAGAAACACAACTTTAGCCGTTTATATCTAAAGGCATTTCTTTCAAGACTTTTATATGGATTTAGGCATTAGTGTACCTACAGACGGCACCACATCAAGCTACCCCAATCTGTCAGTTTTCTTTGATCGTTTTTCAACTTTATTACAAAAGTATAAGGTTCATGTTCAATTGATAGCTTTACATAATCAAAAACCATACGTTACCCAACTTTTTAGGTATCTGGTCCTTCGGCCCCAAAAAAGGACTAGAAACAGCAACAAAACTACAGTTACATTCAAACGTCTTTGGAGCTGCGTAGGCGCAGCAAGGACGGTCAAACCCACGACAAACTGTTAGTCGCTCCACATACCGATATTATATTGTATTAATGGATTTTATTACGGAAACTTGTTTCGACATTTATTTGTGTTAATCCTATGACTAAGACTGAACAGTTGTTTTATTATTGTGGTAACCTTTATTGCAAACTAGCATATGCCAGTGGCTTCGTCCGCGTAGATGTCGGAAATTGTCCCACGGGAACGTCTTACCGGGATAAAAAGTATCCTGTGCGTTAACTTAGGTTATAAACTATCTGTGTGCCAAATTTCATACAAATCCGTTCGGCCGTTTTTGCGTGATTGAGTTACAAACATTCAAACAACTAAATATCCAAACTTTCACATTTATAATTTAAGTAGGATAAATATTTAATAAATACCAGCATGTAACTGTTCCACAACATGGCTTAGTCCTCTTCTTAAGGGGAACCTAGTCGCGGGCTCGGACTCACTGGTGGGCCTGGCTAAAAATCACGCTGTCTCACCAGGCTTCGTGTCAGACAGAGATAGTATCAGTGATGAGCAGTTAGATGCTAGTCTACACGCACAACGTTATTGAGTGAGATGCAGGATCATTTATAGTAAAAAATTCGCGAAAAAATTAAGAAAAGTCCTTTGGAAGATCGGCTTTTATGAAAAAGCCAATGCATAAACCACTAAAGTTTATTGAACTTTTCAATAATTGAACTTTGTCGGTACTTCATAAAACTGAAAACGTGAGAATCAATAATAACACTAGAGGTTACTTGTAGGTATGTACTACTCGAATCGCACGCGCCGCCGACAAAGGAAACAGCGATCCATGAATGTTCAAAGCAAAATAAACTCTCGCATGTGGTGATTTTTCATCATTGTTAATCTGCCATTTTTTGTTTCAAATATTTTATTTGTTTATAAAACGATTTTATACCAAGACAAAACCATTTTGCTGCGGGAAAACAACCATTAAAATTTCTCGGTGTATAAATCCAGATTAAAACTGCAAGATAAATACATACATTCATGAGCTCAGGCCTTTGTCTCATAGGGTAAGCCGAAACTGCAGAAAGCCAACTGCTGCGATCTTTACATACTCCTCTTTCCTCGTCTACGTTAGTTCCCGCCCTTTCATATTTAGTCATGCATACGGTATGTCTAGATATTTCTACCAAAATAATTATCATGTTATCCTTTTTGGTATCGATTAAATAACAAAATAAAAATCTGACAAAGATTTTATTATTGCGTTAAAAGTAAAAGTCGACTACGGCAACAGCACCCTAATTGCGTAACACGCGATTAATCGTAATCGGTTTCATTTTGATAGTTCAACAATATTCACTGCGTTATTTTCGTTGTTGGGCAGACACATTATTCGAACATATGAAGCAATGGTTTAGCCATCGGTTTCAAAACGAAACAAATTATTATGAATCGTGAGTTACGCAATTAGGGTGCTGGTTAGCTACAGAACTGGGGGCCGATTCTACTAACAAATTTGTTAAAAAAACGCAATAGAACCGCAACCGAATCACCACTTTTAAGCGTTTTCGCATTCTACTAAATTGAACAACGGTCCAGCTGCGACACAGCTGCGGTTACGTTTTAGTTACGCCAACGATCGATTGAAACAATGTCAAAACCTATTCTACTAACAAAATCGAACATGAGCGTGACGTTTACTATAGGACAAAGTTAATGATAAAATTATGATCATTATGTCTTTTAATTATAGAAAATACTTTTAGTGCCACATATTCGTGTTTAGTAACATTTTTAGATTCAACTTTTTTCTTTTTGGTATTAATAAAACATATTATTTTGGCATGTTGGTAACGCGGGTTACCCGCTGTGTTCCCGCTACAGTTCAGTTGCAATTCGTTTTAAGTTTAGTTTCCATTTTGCTTATAAAATAGTAGAATGACTTTTTATGTAACTATCGAACGGCGATCGAAATCGAACTGTTGTGGAAACACAGTTTAACGTGTAACGTTGCAAATTAGTAGAATCGGCCCCCTGGTGAATAAGACTGTACCTAAATAGGTTGTCAAGCAGTTTTATAGCGTGGAGAGTGTCACGTAGGGTAGGTAATTTAATTAGGTATACATACCATCTGTCATCAATTCATCATACCATCCGGTTTAGGTCTTCTACTATTTCTCATTTAGTCTTAATGTTGGGGTCAGCTTCCAGTCTAACCGGATGCAGCTGAATACAAACATTTTACATGGAGCGACTGCCTATCTGACTTCCACAACCCAGTTACTGGGTAACACGATATCCTTTGGTAAGACCGGTTGACAGACTTTCAGGATTCTGACGACCCGTAACGACTGAAAAAGATCCACGAATGACAGCCGGGACCAACGGCTTAACGTGCTTTCCGAGGCATGGAGGAATCTTGGTATGTAAAGCTGGTCACCCATCCACAGACCAACCCCGGCAAGCGTAGCTTAACCTGATGGTTCGACCCGTTCGGTATGTTATTACCTAGCCGCGAGTCCCTCATACATTTTCGAAATAATTACCTAACAATTTACACTACCCGCTATTTGGACTGCCTTATTGCCTGAGCAAGAGGTTCTGGTATCGATTACCAGGTCGGGTAAAGTGTTATTGGGTTATCTGGAATTTCTCAGTACCAGCCCGGAGTCTGAATTTGTGTCCGGATGATGGCTATAGGCTCGCCCTCAATTATGCGTAATTTTATGTATGTATGTACCTAACAATTACTCGGAAATTTCGAGAAATCTCGAACACATGAGCCTTGAACAATTTTCTCGAAGATTGTGAAACCAAAATATCGTCGTACAACGGCCAAGGTTTTTAAAAGTACCTACTGCTGTTTTTATCACTCAATTGATACCTTTTTCAGGGTAGAATTAAATACCCTGAAAAAGGTATAATTATTAAGTTTAATTATTTGTACACCCTTTGAAGGTATCTGCCATTTACGGACACAGGAATTAGAAAGGGCCTCTGATAACGCAAACAGCATAATCTTTATGAGAGATACTTCATCATTTGATGACTTACTTAGATTGGTATGTTTACTGAACTAGACTGGTATCTATGTTTATTATACCACAAGAAAATGAGTGCTGAGCTAGCTTTAGTGTATATAAGCTTTAAAGCTTGTAATTTCATCTTTTATTATTTTACCAGCGACCCACCCCTGCTTAACACATTTTTTAGAACTTGACTAAACATCGAGAAACACAAACCATCCGGAATAAATTCTCTATATGCAGCATCAAAATCTGTCGCGTTGTTTAGAAGAATAACACAGTCACAAAGATACACATTAAAAAATAAAGTTACTTTTCGTTTGAATCAGGGGTTATACTACCTAAGCACGAAATTCGTAGTTTCGGCCTAAGTTCCGGGCATTCCGTATCACCCTAAAAACATAAGATTCGCCCGTCCTATGAATGAATGACACCACGCTTTGACAGCTGTCCCTACTCCCGATGTGTTTTTACCCGTCCGGAAAAGTTAATTAATCAGGTGTAGGGTTCATTCCGAAGTTTCGAACTACTTTCGTACGAGCCCGTATATTAGAGTACCTGAAGAGCCTGGGAGCCTACTCTCTAAGTCTGTCAATCAAGAAACGGGTCCGTCGGAAATGAGTTCGAAACTTCGGAGTTAACCCTACATTAATTAGCTTTTTTGGATGGGCAACGGGCTGAAACAAATTTCAGTCGCGAGTGCACGTGCACTAGCTGTATGTGTATCTCGTCTATGTGTGCGTGCGTTTTCATTCGTTGCACGGAGTTGGCATTCTGTACCCATCCATACTGTGGCACAGATCTTGACATTTACGACATGTACCTACAAATGTCACTTCAAAACAACAAGTTATTAATATATTTTAAACCGGTAAGTAGCTAAACTGTGGTCATGTCATTTGACATTTCAAAGTTCATTAAGTTTAATTTTTATCGACGCCTAAGTTCGAATAAATAAACATGATTTTTTATCGATTTTAACGGCTTCATTGAGCACAGAATTTAAAACGACAATACTAGTACAAAATATAAGGGTTTGTGGACAAGTAATAACACCCGTACGGGTCGATCGATCAGGTTAAGCTACGCTTGCCGCGGTTGGTCCGTGGATGGGTGACCATCTTTACATACCAATACTCCTTCGTGCCTCGGAAAGCACGTAGGCCGCGGCTGTCATTTGTGGATCTTTGACAGTCGTTACGGGTTGTCAGAAGCCCGAAAGTCTGACAACCAGTCTTATCAAGGGGTATCGTATTACCTGGTAACTGGGTTGTGGAGGTCAGATAGGCAATCGCTCTATGTAAAATACTGGTATTCAGATGCATCCGGTCAGACTGGAAGCCGACCCCAACATAGCTGTGAATACGCTAGGCAAATCATGAGTTCTAATACATAAATATCTAGCAAAACAGTATAGTCACAGTTCTCGTATATCCATCGAATTGTGTACAGAATTTGTAACAGAGTCATGTCAAAATAATTTTAGTATTTGAAACTTAACAAGTATTGACAGCAAGGTTAAGTCAATTTGACAAATGTATGGGAATTGTAGCACGATCTATTTGACATGTTTGACCCGTAGTCTCTACCTCTAGGCGACACCTTTATTAATGCATAGATTAAAGCTCGGATTTTCAACTTACGGTGTGGAGACGAGCGTTGAAAATTTAACAAACAGTACGCTTTTATATAGGCATTCGATTAATTGTTACCTAGTATTGTGAAAACGGGCAGTATTATAAGTTTAACGAAAGTTTAACATGTTTTTTTTTTGAGTGTGGGATATCATCAAACAACTTTTTCCTTTCTGGGTGGAGCAGGAGGGCGTATCAGACTTTTACTGACTAAAATCCACCCGTGTTCCTTCAAATGCCTGTGTGCCAGGGGCCACGGTATCTCTTTCGAACAACCCGCACCCTTGGCAGGCATCGGCTCTTGCGGACCCCACCAGTTGGTGCTGACATCTCTTTGAGGCGCGCGTGAAACACAACGCGCCGTCGACCCGGGCTTGGTCCTTACCGGACAGCGAGCTACCCATTACTCGGCGTCCGTAAGCCCGCGCGTACGGTGGCCGGGAATCAGCCTGGGAAAAATCCAGTGCGCGCAATAATTACACGTCAATCTATTTGTGCATGAAATGTAACAAATAACAGAAGTTAATGAGCTATCATAAAATAAACCAAGCGTTAATGTCTTGTTCAGTACCTAAGCATTGATAGATTGACAGTGGGTAGGCAGATATATATTAATAATAAATAATAATATATTCAACAAGCCCAATCAACTATTACTTTACCTTGAACCTGTTTTAAAATAGTGGTGGCCATTATAATAAATACATTATTAATTTCACTCAATATAAAATGAATTGATTTGCATTCTGCAAACGGTTACATTGTACGGAGGTCAAAATGCGTATTAATTTTATATGCATAAAAAAAACAATATGCATTTTGTTAAGAGTGCTAATTGACCTTGATTTTGAAAATTGTATCGATGAGTTGGAAACGTATTGTAAATATAAAATAAATAGATAGTCATTATTAACGATTAATTAAAGCGAGCACCAGCACCCTAATTGCGTAACTCACGATTCATCATAATTGGTTTCGTTTTGAAACAGATGGCTTAACCATTGCTTCCTATGTTCGAAAAATGTGTCTGCTCAACAACGTAAATAACGCAATGAATATTGTTGAACTGTCAAAATGAAACCGATTATGATTAATCGTGTGTTACGCAATTAGGGTGCAGGTCCTTGGTTCGATTCTCAGGTCGGGCAAAGTGTTATTACGTTTTTCTATCTGGAATTTCTCAGTATCCGGCCGGAGACTGGATTTACTCCCGGTAGATGGCAATAGGGTCATCGCCATTACATGGGATTTTAACATACCAGGCGAAATATGGGTGTACTATAGATAGATCTGCCCGACCTTTCGGGGAAACAACGCGTGATGTGTATAATTTTCGCAAAACAAGCAAATTAGTCCCACTACTGTGTTAAATTTATTGTTCGGTTGGCATGTGATACGGACGAGTTAGGAAAATGTCGTGAAGAAAGTTTTGAGTATGAATGTTGGCTACGAAAGTAGGAGGAGACTAAAGAAACGATCGATGGACTGTGTGAAAGTTGATATGGTTAGACAGGGTGGTGATTACCAAGATGATTTCTTGAAAACGCTCAAAAAGGTGGTTTTTTAAACCAGTGTATCTCTTTAACCGTAAATAATTTTGAAAGCAAAAAAATATATGATACTAGCTGACCCAGCGAACTTCGTACCGCCAATATAAGTTGCCTGAACTTTTTGTGAGAGTAAAAAACTTTTTTTTTTCTTTATATTTTCTCACCGTTTAAACCTTCCCTGGACTGCTACAAATATTTCAAAACCAAAATTAACCAAATCGGTCCAGCCGTTCTCGAGTTTTAGCGAGACTAACGAACAGTAATTCATTTTTATATATATAGATTTTCAAGTCTTTTTTGCATAAAGTGATGGAACTCAAAACATAATTAAACATATTTTAATGCATCAAAAAAATCATCAAAGTCACTTATCTATAAAACCAGTTTATCCCTTCAATAACAATTATTATTATAATTAAAAATATACCATAAAATTCCAAATATCAAACTGCATCCAGTGATGGATTATTTATTATTAAATAGTTAATATCTAATTTTATACGATTTTATTTGCATTTTTACGACAATGCTTGCTCATTTATTGTTCGAGTTTGATATAATTATAAGTTTGATATAATTGATTCCATTTCACACTAAAATAATTATTCAATGGCATTTTTTATAATACTGCTATTATTATTTGAGATCAGTCGATTAATCAAATAATGTTAATGAGCGCGGCCTTACCATTTATGTATTAAGTAAGTTTAATTAGATGCCATATAGATTTAGGCATTTCACAAAATTAATAAGGTGCTTAAAAATATAATTGGCCTAGTAACAGTCCTTCTTCTTTACGTGTCTATGGTAACTTGTTTTTTTTATTTTAAATTAGATTGACCCCAGCACGTGGCCAGATAATTTTTTTTTTTAAACGTTGCCCCTAACTAGGAATTTCTCCTGTATTGTGGGTGCGTTTACAAACATTTAAACTCACATACACATACAGCCAGGACCCGGAACATCTACTTGTAAGCGAGCGGGAATCGAACCCGCGGCACGCAGCGTAACAGTCAATCGCTTAACCACTGCGCCAACCGTGCTGTCAAGCGGCAATTGCGGCATTAGTGGCATTCTTTATGTCATCCGAGGTGCAGGTAAACGGGCACTAAGGACACTCTAGAAAGTGGGCCATGGTCTGATCAGAAGCAAGAGTGGGATTTGGATGGGTCAGTAATGTCCCACTTCGACAAATCGTGTCTGAAGCAGCCTACAGACCGTAATTTTCGATACGAATCTTGGTTGTTTTTTCTTCTTGGAAGATAATGTAAAAATATCCCTTATAAAAGCGAATCATAAATTCGGTCGTCAGTCACTGAGTTTTTGACTTTTTTTACTGAGACTTTTAATTGCCATAGGTATTTTTAGTCTTTTGGTCTAAAATAATTTCTGTTGGTTTAGCAATTACCTTTAGCGTATTCATTCAAAGCTGAATAATAAATGTTAAAAATTTTAAAAAAAAGTTAAAATTAAATGTTAATTAAATTGGTTAAAAATAATAATATTGTTGTATAACTATAAATATAAAGTGCGAGTGTTAAAGTTGAGGTCAAGTGTATAATTATAATTTATGTTTGTTTGATTTACAATTAATTGAAACACACAATTTATTCATTCTCACGATTTGAGTCTGGGTCAAGTGTTTGAGTCTAAGACTACAACAGTTAATATCACTCATTCTGTTCATTGATAGATGGTATTTTTCTGCTAAAGACTGTATAGTTTCCTTCAAACCTCACTCAAGTACTAATGTATAATACAATATAACGTAACATCACGCCTATAATCCCCGAAGAGTAAGAGAGAAGTGCACCTTTAGTATTCTCACATTTCGCAAGATATGTTTAAGGCCCATAGTATCCTCATCTCCCGTCTGAATGCTAAAGCACGACTGCCGCCCGCGCCCGCGCAGGGCACCTCTGAGCCTTTATCTCAAAATGGGGATATTCCTTGGCAAATGTTGATTAATTTACAATAGTGCTCTAGAGCACTATTGTAAATTCTGTGGTACCTCTAACTATCTATTTTTCAGTGTATTTTTTTTTCCAAATAACGAAGCCGTTTAGTAAGAGTATGGAATAGAAGCCAAAATATTGCGTGTTGGAAAATATTTTTTTACAGCAAAAGTATTAACCATACAAAATAAGTACCCTCGGCAAAATTATCTATATGAATCTATAGCAAAATCATATATTTTTCAAATCTTCAAGACAAGCCGTTAATGAGCAGTACGGTTCATAAAGTGACCGTGTTACGCTACCAAACGGGACTTAGGCTCCCTTAATGTGGAAAAAAAAATGTGCTAATTTTAGTACATTTTTTTTTTCCAAAATTTGAATTTCAAATTTTCTTACGTTTTTGACACTTACCTGCAAATTTGAATTTCGCGTGTTACTCTGGTTCTTATCCCTTTAGTACCACGTAAAAGGGGGCGGGCCATAACAAAAAATGTTAGGTTATGTTTTATGTTATGTTTTTTTTTATAGCCATCGACCGAGCAGACATCTAGACTCCAGGCTCCTCCTTAGAAATTCCCAATTAAAAAATCACTATACGAAGCAAATTCATTTGTTTTTATTAAAATAACCGTCACAGATGCATTCCGCGACATCGGCATCGTTCGAATTTCGAAGTGATTTATAGAGAAAAGCACCAAAAACTATGAACTAAAACAATAGCTTCTGAGAAAAATAAAATTGCAGACACAATATGGCGCAAAAAATCGGCCATTTTTTTTTTCAATTTTGATATACCCAGTGTCACTCTCACAATTAAGACGAATCTAACGGCACCTCTCAAGCTGAAATCGATCAAACCGTTTAGGCTACAGAGCGTGCCAAAGAAATATACATACATACACTCGAAAAACATAACCCTCCTTCTGGCGCAGTCGGGTAAAAATTATGAATATTTTTTTTCGTCAAAGTCATTTTGATACGCACACTGCTCTGTGATGTTTCCTCAAAAACAAATAGTGTAATAGTGAACAAATATTTGAAACAATTAAATAATAACAAACTGTTCTAGTAATTAAATTATCCATGTAACCAAATGAGTTTGCAAGTTTGACGTAAGGCACGGTCCCACTGCAAGCGGGTTGATGATTTTTTTGCTTTTGAGACACTTTCATTTTTATGAGGTTAAAATTACTCTCTACTAATGAATTGTTACTGACTTAACGAACCGTTTATATACTATCTTTTGCCTGCACCTTCGTCCTTGTAGAGGTCGCAAATTTTCCCACGGGAACGTACAAACAGGGTAAAAGTATCCTATGCGCTAATCCAGGTTATAAACTATCTATGTTCCAAATTTCATGAAAATTAAACTGAAACAAGCCAATTGAAACTGTTCAGACGTTTTTGCGTGATTGAGTATCAAATATCCAAAGGAGATGTTCCAAAATGTATGGAGCCTGGGCCAGGTCCTTGTACAGTATGCTTAAAATAGGAAAATTCATTTAAAAGAGTTCTAAACTGTCCAATTACTTTAAAATGGCTTGGTTTGCTGGTAAACACGATCATTGTTTCTAAGCACAGAGTAAATAAATCGGTGAGACGCCATGTTGAAAGTCGATAAAAATAATTGATAAATATCAATTCACTACCACAACATTTAATTGTATTATCTGTATTTTTTCCGAATTCTACGGATTATTCTCTTTTTTTTGAGTTACTGTACATAGACCAGCACCCTAATTGCGTAACACGCGATTAATCATAATCGGTTTCATTTTGACAGTTCAACAATATTCATTGCGTTAATTACGTTGTTGAGCAGAAAGACTTTTCGAACATATGAAGCAATGGTTTAACCATTTGTTTCAAAACTAAACAAATTATGTTGAATCGTGAGTTGCGCAATTAGGGTGCTGGCCCATTTTGAAACATCTTCTTTTCACATTTATAATATTACTAGGATTAAGTGTATTTCTTAATCAGGATTTGTATTTCTCTGGTATAGTGAGTGACATAGCTCGGTTCGATGACCTTATTGACTCACAAACTTAGTGTAAAATAGTTTTCATGACTGGTGAACTTAAGACGCAGGTCAATGCACTTATACCTGAAACTCACTGTATGTAGATGTACGAAAAAAATGTCATCAAACTTATACAGGAAAATAAATTACAGAAAAAAAAAAAAAATCCCCTCTGGGTATTAAAAAAAAAATGTCATTTTTTTTTAAACTAAAAATTTTACACCTTGTGCTATTTTGTTAACTGTACCTACAAATATTGCTGTATTATTATTATTATTTTTTCTGGTGACCCTTGTGACCACCCCTATCACCCCCCTTCCCAGCTACGTAACCTTTTAGGACACCCTGTATATCCTTTCGTTACACAATCCTATATTACAAAACACTAAAAGGTGACATTAACTTCTGCAATACTTAGCTGTCAAATTACGTAAAGACGGAAGATGAATCCAATGTTTTATGAAAATATGCAACAGTATTAGATATTGAAATACTTGACATTTACACTTTTACTTATACCTATTGAGAATCAACATTATTCTGCAACAGTTAAGAGTATTTGTCCGGTTTATCATGTATTATCTTTGTTTGTTATTTTATAGTTGCACTTTAAGATTGTGTAGAAAGGTCAATGAACCTTTCAGTACTTATTGAAAGGCAGGTTATTATTGAAAGAGCAGTGGTGGGCTAGTGGTAACGGCTCCATCTTACGAGTAGGTAGGTAGGTGTAGGTCGGGAGTTCGAACCTAAGCAGGCACTTTACTTCGTGTAAATATTTTTACCACCACTGCTTTCAAAATGGTGATAGAAAACATCGTGAGGATTACAGGCTACTCCGTCCCAAAAAGAGGAGGCCTGTTTCCCAGTAGTGGGAACATATGCCTTTTGTCATCATCCGGGCACGATTTCAGACTGAGAAAATCCTGGTGGAAAAGCCTAATATTACTTTGCCAGAACTGGGAATAGAACCTAGGACCTCATACTCAGTAGTAACGCTTGCGGCTACTAGGCCAGGGCGAGGCAGTCACTTTTGTTTGTTTGAATTTTTTTAGTTTTCCGAAAAGTGTCCCAACAAAATTATCTAAATGATATTACACACATTTCGTAAGATCACTCACGAACGTTACTTACTTGTACGCATTGATCTTTAACCTAAGTTATTGCTTCATGTTATGAATAAACCTTAGATTACTTAAACGGCGTAATAGCCATTTGCTGATGATTTCTATAATAAGAATAGAAACGGAGGACCAGAATGACCTCACTTGACTGTTTGACCTCTGAAGTTCTTTCATATCTTGCATTGTTATTAATTACATTAGTGACCCGACCCTCCTTCGCATTGGTGCAATAAACAAAGTAACAATAAAACAAAAATATCTGACTGATGGTGAAAGCCGCTTAAAAATCCATCATGTAGTTTCACAACCTTATCCGAATATTAAAAACCTAGGCGACTTTATTTAACATTATTGTGTGTGTGTGTCTATGTTGATCTGGTAAAATTGAGAACTTTCCAGACGTATAATTAAACAGGCAGTCAAGAGTATTTATTCAACTTAAATAATTAGACATTATGAACAAGTATATGAAGTAAAAAAGGGAAGAGCTCACTGGGCATCAAAGAATTCGTCCGCATCGCTGTCAGTGCAAAAAGTGCCCAAAAGACTGGCAGCGTTGCCACGTTGGATGGCAATGGTAATTCTTTGACCTAAGAATAGGCCGGCTCTTTGGTCACGTGAAGAGTAGACCAACCGCTTGGCGATGTCTCGAAATTCTCGACGAGCACTCGGACCCCACGGCCCTAGTGTTTCAACCCCAAACGGCTCAAACATATAGCTCCCAATAAGGTTGTTATTTTGCGCAGTTTGAGGCTTTCTGCACCTGCAGCAGCTGCACCAGCACAGACTACCGTGCTCAGAAGATGGGATGGCGCGAGGCGGTCGACACAGGTAGCATCCCACACCAAATCCTGCCCAACTTCCAAGGCATTATGGTAATTCCGTCTGGCCTCTTCCCATCATCGCGTGCCAAGCCATTGGGTTCTAAGACAGCTGGCACCCGACAACAGTCAAGAGTAATGCTAAGTTGTGATGTTTCTGCTTGTATTTTATTTTATTGCTTGATTAATAAATAAAATAAAAACATGTAACACTTATGTGTATATAAATATTGAGGCCAGATGCTCAGGACCGTTGCGATTGTTGCGATTCTTAGGGGAGGCTTCTGTTCAACAGTGGACGTCTTTCGGCTGAAATGATGATTTAAAGATGTCATTATGACAGGCTAAAGATATTATTCTACAAAAAAATCGCTCCGCTTACAGTGGGACCACTTAAAACAAAAATTCTTCATCTGTGAATTATATAATAAGTGTTAATGTAACGTGTGTCGCAAATGTGTGGGTTAACAGGTCACTGTTAGATCACTGTACGCATTAATGTACTCTAGTTGTTTTATATATGTACAGATTGCGAGATTTTTTTCAAATTATTTGGTCTGATTATTTGTTTTATGGTACATTTTGTTGTTACTAATTGTTAATTCAAAATTGTATAAAACTGCCAATCAACTTCTATCGTAGTTCACTGCTGGACATTGGTCTCTACCAGGCAGTGCCACATCACCCTGTCCTCAGCCAGCTTCTTAATGTCTGAATACCTCAAATAATGTACTACGATTGAAGGCTCTTGCAGACAGGCGCGATGCGACAGCGCGACGCATCTTTCATAGAACAATTTTATGAAAACTTCATGGAAATTAATCTTTTCCGGTCTGTGGCCGTAATTTGAAATGTCCACAGTAGCTTTTAATAATTTTCCGAAAAAAAAAAAAAAACTATAAATGTCATAAACGTGAGTTTTCGCTACTGGACATACCTACCTCACGTTTTTTAAGGTATACCGTAATTTATAAAAATACTACCTTTTCTAACCACACAACACAGCTACTCCGTTACTTAGAAAAGTGAAATTTAAGATCATAATCATTGAATAATTCTGTTAATTTTGTAAAATTCTGGTAACTTTTAAGGGTATCATTTAAGCTATCACCAATTTAATTAGTTTTGTGTTTCTTAAATAATAGGGTTTGTCCTCAAAATAGTAGATCTGTCACCAAAATGTAGTCACCAAACAATGCAAAATCAGTTCCACAATAAATCACCTAAAATCCTGAGATTTAGATTTAGCAAACTAATTTAAAGAGATCACCAATAAATCATATTATGTTACTAGAAAATTGCATTAAGTTCAAATAAAAAAATATTTTTCTTTTGGGAACAGAATTAATATCTAAGCGGAAACTTAATGGCGAAAATAAAATAGAAAATGGGCATTCATAAATAATATATTATTATTGTATTATTAGGGCAGGTTTAGATTTTCTATATAATCTAGTCGTTTCTGGCACTCGCCGGCCGCTGCCGCGGCACCGCTCGCTTCGCTCGCTCGGCTCGTGCGTAAGAAGTCACAGTTTTAACCTAACCTAACCTAACCATTAAAAAAAAAATAACCTACTCTAACTAGACTGGTGATATATTATCTTTGCCACCCTACTAACATTATTACACACTGTTTTGTAAAACTTCTTTTAACGTTGCTTGATCACAAAAGCGTGCTCAGTTGACGCGAATTGAACACGGGATCGTACGATTCCGTAGTAAAACAAAAGCGTGTGGATTTCGCGAGACCGGTGTCGCCAGAAAGGAGTCGCAGTCAGGGATCTATAATCGATTTATTTGGTGACAGATCTACCATTCTGAGCACAGAGCTATTATTTAAGTAACAAAACTGTTATTATAAGAACGAAGTTTATATTCATGTAATGCAATATAATTTTATTGGTTATCGATCTCTTATTTTACACATATATTAACATTAATTTGATAATTCATACCTGGGAACAATTTTTGTTTATCTGAGAACGAAAATATTTCGTGGCGATAGATCTATTTATTAGGTGATACAACTTGATGACAAATATAAATTTTGGTGATAGAAAATATAGTTCCCAACTTTTAATAAGAGGTTATTGACCTGCTGTACTTTTGCAATAGCTCTAAATATGGTAACAAGTGGTATATATAATATTGGTGACAAAAACGAGCCTTTGGTTGAGTAAAACTCGGTAAAAGTAAGGCTATCGAGTTGTCAGATATTTTAAAGGTTTTTGACCTCTTTTGACGGACGTTTGCGCATTCTGCAGCATAAAATATCCACTGCGCCCGATTTAAAGTATTTATTATCTAAATCCTTCTTCTACCCTTTTTATTTTATTTTGAATCTAGTGCCTACGCATTTGCTTCGTGTGAGTGTTACGAAAAGACAAGACCAAGATTTCTATGTATATATTGAAGTTAAATAATTATAAATTAATTATCATCATCATCATCATCATCACATCATTTCAGCCGAAAGACGTCCACTGCTGGACATAAGCCTCCCGCAAAAGGGGGGTTTTGCCATAATCGCCACGCTTGGCAGGCGGGTTAGCGATCGCAGTATGGTGGTAAAATGCATAGAGAACGCTGCTGCCCATTCTCTAATAAGTCCCTTAGTCGCCATCTACAACACCCACGGGAAGAAATGGGATGGTGTTATTCTTTACGTCCGGCACCACACGGAACCGGAAATTAATTATACACATAGGTAAACCTTCCGGATCAAGAATTACGCAGGACTTTACTTTGTGTATTTGATTTCATCACCACTGCTCTCAAAACGGTGAAGGAAAACATCGTGAGGAAACCGGCATGTCCTAGAACCACAAATTCAAAGACATGTGACATCCATCTACCCACACTGGGTCCGCGTGGTCGATTACGGCCCACTCTCTTACAGAGGAGGCAGCAGCGGGAACATTATATGCTGATTATGCTATGCTATGCTTAAAAATCTCTCAGATTAAACAAAAACTTTTTCTAACAAAAAATGACAACTAGTTAAATAATCCAAGATCTTGAAATTCACAGTTTTCAGTGGTTTTCAAGCATTATTTTCGCTTGTAGATCTCAGTACCTAAAATATATCTTCAACCAACCGGCCAGGGGTGCTGATTGTTCGAAAGAGATACTGCGGCCCCTGGCACACAGGCAACTGAGGGAACACGGGTGGGTTTTAGTCAGTAAAAGTCTGACACGCTCCTGCTCCACCCAGAGCGGGAGAAGTTATTTGATGATTTCCCACCCAAAAAAAAATCAAGACTAATTAAATCGATCTACTAACAACCACTTCCGCGTAACATCAAAAAGACACAAGAACACGCATGCATGCACATCCAAGCTCGCACGAACGATGCGCACGCGCATGTAACATAGCCGTATTGACCTTGGAATTGGTCACAAAACTAATGCAGTAAGAGCACTTAGCTCGTTCTTGTTGTCACGGCTAGTTAGACTGTAAGTCTGTTATTATGTTTGTTAATTCTTATGTAAATTATGTACAGTTTTCGTTGTAACAGTAACTGGGTTGATTATTGTTTATATTGTGGTTTAAGTTCGGTAGCTACTGTTGGTTTTTGTTTGCAGGATATTTATTTATACGGCAATTCAACAATTTACCAACTAGAACATACACAAACAAAAAAAAGCGCACAGATTTAGGTACCTATTGTGAGTACCTACGTCACTTACAGAAGTGCACAGCACTAGCAGAGAACTTATCGATCAATTAAGGACGTGTAAAAAACCGTTAAATGAATTAAATACATTAAAGATAACAGTTGGTATAGAATCATTATAAATAGTTTCAGCTCAAAATAAAACACTCTAAGAATTGATACCAAATTTTCGGTTTCATATGTTTCTTAAATTCAATACTCAATACTCAATACTTTAATGCATTCCATAATGTGTACATATAACAGTTGGTATGATATTATAACATCGAATCAATTATGGACCCTGTCGGGCACAGCAAAGTTAATTTTTATAGGAGAGAGGATGAAGGCACTTTTTGTTAAGAAAACAAAAGTATTTCAAATAGTATAAGTAGTTCAAATCACAACAAAAGTGTCACCGCACTACGTAGGGCAATAACTTTCCACGTTTTTTTTTTTTTTTTTTTTGGGTGGGAAATCATCAAATAACTTCTCCCGCTCTGGGTGGAGCTCCGAGGGCGTGTCAGACTTTTACTGACTAAAACCCACCCGTGTTCCCTCAGTTGCCTGTGTGCCAGGGGCCGCGGTATCTCTTTCGAACAACCCGCACTCCTGGCAGGCATCGGTCCTTGCGAACCCCACCTATTGGTGCTGACATCTCTTTGAGGCGCGCGTGGAACACAACGCGCCGTCGACCCGGGCTTGGTCCTTACCGGACACCGAGCTACCCATTACTCGCCGTCCGCAAGCCCGCGCCTACGGTGGCCGGGAATCAGCCTGGGATTCCCGACGCCCAGGGCTCCTCCCGCGGCGACTACGGCCGTGAGGGCGCATATACTGCCTCTCCCTCACGTGCGCCGCCTCCCTCTTTGCGAGCATTACTGCTTCGCAGAAGGAGGTGACGGCTAACCATTCACTCTCGCTCCGTACCATGGCCTGCACCAGGGCCGGACGCGAGAGATCGCCGCCGCCGATCGCCTCCACGAGGACACGGCGGTGCTCCGCCCAAGCCGGGCAGACCGCCACCGTATGCTCCACCGTGTCCTCAGGGCGATCTTCGCAATGGAAGCACCCGGGCGTTTCCTCCCGCCTTATACGAAACAGATAACTTTCCACGTTACTTGCCAATATCACGGTAAATCTCTTCCGAGTGATGTGTTTCTTTCAATTTGAAAAGTTCGGTTTCTGGTATCAATGTATTAAAAATTCTCATCATAACTTCCGAACATGTAGAGATAGGATTAAAAAACCCTTCCAATATCGTTTGATATCATCCAAAGAAGCCGTGCCCTTGGTATGTATATACCCTTTCCGTTACACGTTGTATAATAAGTACCCATGATAATAATGATTTATTGTGTAGTTATTTATTGTTGATTGATTTTTGAATCCGACATCATGGCAGGAGATAAAACAAATGAATAATCCCTAAGTTTTGGTCTATTTTTTCACCGACCTACGCACACCATGTAGGTATTCATCGATGTCAATTAACTATTAACGACTGTTCTGCTATTTTAAAACAAAGACTATTAAAAACAACATTATTTTAGCTAAACAAAACGCACTGGACATAGACTTTAGCATTTATTTGAAGACGTGACTTGTTTAAAAAACTAAACGTGAAGAAGGCCCAACCTTAAATTTATTTTAGAGAATGATGCCATTTGGTGATTCTTTGTGTGTTTACGCTAGTTTTTTGATGCGGTTTTTTCTGGTATTTGGGACAAAAAAAAATGTTTTTGGAGCCGTTGTTTGTCCTCTAGATGGTACCCGATTAACTGTTTTTAAATTGCTCGTGGATTATTAAATATTTACCTACGTTATGTTAAAAAACAATCGAACATTGTTTTTTTTTCTGTCTGCAAGACCCCAATAGCTCTGCTCATGTCTTCAGAAGTCCTGTTAAGGCTTTTGATGTGCTACTGCCGCATGCCGCCCACATTTCACGACCAGAATGACAGCTGGGCCACAGATAATATAATATGGGCTAAAGCTCGTTTAGAAAGCTGAAAGCTGGTCCTACGTTCTGAAAAGTGTTCCTCACTCTACAAAATTATTCCTATAATAATTTAATTTGTGTTTTAAAGAGAATTATTCTAAGTTATAGTAACTATCTATAGGTACTAATAATAAAGCTGAAGAGTTTGTTTCATTGTTTGTTTGAACGCGCCAATGTCTGGGACAAGCGAATAAAATTATTTTTTTTTAAGTTTACAGTCTTATTGTTTAACATCACGCCTTAGGAGCCCAGAAAAAAAAGTAAGACAGAACAGAACAGGTTGGGTCGAGGGAACAGGATTTTTCACGTGGATGAAGTCGCCAGCAGGAGCAAGTTTCACTATGACCACTTAACGATTCCTTACTTCGAAACCACGTCAATTCCTTAGATAAGACACAGCGAGCGATAATCTAAATGTCATATTCTGTATGTTCCAAGAGAATTAGTCGATATGATTAAATCTGAAATTAATAATATCGACAAATTGTCTTGGAACATACAGAATATGACATTTCGATTCCTTACCGTTACATTGGTTTCTAAAAGACACGATATTGACGTAGTTTGAACGTAGTATGATTCCGCGGGGAATCATTATAACCATTCAGAATTGGGGTCCCGGCCACGGCTGCACAAAATCATTTTCACAGAAACACCACGAGGAAAATAATCAAATTAAAAGCTACCATAGCAAAAAGTATGATAAAACCATAAAAAAACTTAATAGAGGTAACCACGTTCAAAGTCAAACTATTTTTTCTTGTTACACCTAATTTCTATCGATTCTTAGAAACATTAAACTGGTCTTTTTTGGTCACGTTTTTGGTTTGGATCCTTATAATTAAAACAGGCGTATCGAAACACGATGTCATAACTCATAATAATCTTGTAATTTTATTGTAGACCTCAATTCTTTTTTTTTTGTCAATCTTTTTTTGACAGAAAAGATTATTTTTGTAACAGATGAATAACGTCCCAACATTATAATAATCTGCCTAGCCTTTTTAACCGACTTCAAAAAGGAGGAGGTTCTCAATTCGTCGGAACCTTTTTTTTATGTATGTTCCCCGATTACTCGAAGATGGCTGGACCGATTTGGATTTTTTTTTTGTTTGAAAGGGTATACTTCCCAGGTGGTCCCATGATCATCAAGTCAGGATATGATGATAGGATCCTGGAGAAATAGAGAGAACTCTTCAAATTTTTCCAAAAAAACACTACAAAGTGAAAAATAACTTTAATTTCGGAAGGCGGTGACAAAAAATTTAAATACAGCTCCAAAGACACCGACTTCCGAAATTAAAGTTATTTTTCACTTTCTAGTGTTTTTTTGGAAGTCGGTTGTTTTTTTTTTTCCAAATATGTTGGGTCGGCTTCCAGTCTAACCAGAAGCAGCCAAATACCAGTATTTTACCTGAAGCGACTGCCTATCTGGAGTTCGACAGTCAACCTACCAATGGAGACAAAATAGGTCTATTCGTAAACCGTACTTATTAATTGAATCACTGTTTGACGTTAGTCCGGTCGACATGACGTCATGTACATGTCGACTGGGTCCGACCACTCTTTGGATGTCGCATGTAAAATATGGCATATCGCGTACGAGAAATGCTCGAATAGACATACCAGGAATAGGTCATCGTGATTTTTACGAAGGAAGCGTACGAATCATAAGAATTACCGTCCTGGTGTACAGTGAGAGTCAGAGAAAACTCACCCCATAGAAATGAAGCAAAGGCTGGAGAAGGGATGAGTTTTCTCTGCCTCTCACTGTACCTACAGAAGAAGTGGTAGATGCATTTACAAAGTTTCCCAAACTAACCGACAGTTTTTACGTAAATCTTCGTTCGTGATCGTTTCCAATAGAAGTTTTTGTGTCCATTCATTGAGCAACTCGTTTATGTATCAAATAATTTTATCTTTTTACTTGCAGTTTCAAAATCTTCCGGTCTCTTGTTGGTTTGTTGCGACAGTACCTGTCTTTAAGTTAGTTAGATAGTTTTCATTCTTTTAGGAGTAATGTGGCAACTTTTGAGGAGCCAACTAATAGATCACGTTTACCATCATAATTCTTCATCCAAATGATGAATGCTTGGATCATGCATTAATTCTTTCATATATCATAATTCTTTGACACATCGGTAAGGGTCACAAGAAGCCCGAAACTCTGACAACCAGTCTTATCAAGGGGTATCGTATTACCCAGTAACTGGGTTGTGCAGGGCAAACAGGCAGTCGCTCTAAGTAAAATACTGGATTTCAGCTTCTTCCAGCAGATGATGATCATGATGACGACATGCTAGTTTCCTCACGATCTTTTCCTTTACCGTTTTAAGAGCAGTGGTGACGAAATAATTTACACAAAGTAGAGCGTCTGTCTGGCTTCGAACCTACAACTGGTATGTCCAGCTCTTCATTTAGTTATTTATTTATAAATAAAGGTTTATCAGCAGCGTCTCTCTCGCTTCTCAAATGTTTATTCTTCAGAATTTTAGCAATGTTTTAGTCGTAGCTTTAACACTTCTTGCGTGTTATCAATGAGACGACAGGCTCTTATTAAATAACACAAACTCTCCATCAAATTGTATTTGAAAGCCATAATACTAGTAGAAGTAACTAAACATTACCTAACATATCTCACCACTCTCGCCCTAACGAAGTAAAAGTCGTATTAACTTCGCAACCGAACCTCGCTAAAGGAAATACTCTACGTGTACATACAATAACTTTACATAATACATATGTATATAGAGATGTACCGCCAGGTGAAAGTACTAACACTTTGCACTCTAGGTTGAGACGAAAGTACGAGTGACATCGTTGACCAAGCCTGTTTGTTAAGAAGATATTGTGAAGGTTAATGGGGCTCGTGGCTAAGTCAGAGCCACACCGTACGAATATCAAGGTCCCAAGTTCCAATGATATCTGGTCCAAGTGTGCGAAGCGAAAACCAGGGTGGTTTTTACACGCTTTATATGAGCTTCACTTGTATGTTTGTTTGTTTGTATGTAACCGACTCCTTAGAGCGCGATATTGACCCACTTTAAACGGTCAGATTTCATTGAAACTTTGTTAACTTATCGAGGACCAATGACAAATCAATAATTAAAAAAAAAGAGACAAATGAAAAAAAAATCACTTTAGCAGAACTAAAAAATAGAAAATAATTAATCGTTTTTTAAACTATTATTTATTAATCAGTAAGAGTCTGACAGACCCCTCCACCGGCCCTAGGGCAGAGGACTTCTACAACGATTCTCTACCCAGGAACAAAAAACAAAAGCTAGCTGTGGACGGATCTTCATTCCATTTTCATACCGAGACTCTTCTGTGCCTCGGCAAGCGCGCTAAGCCGTCGGTCCTTGCTCACATTTTTTTATATTAGGTCTTTACCTATGAAATTGCCGTTTTGCAGTACTGGCCATTTCAAATCAAAATAATTTTTGTTTGGGTAAGAATTCTAATCTCAAATTAATTTTATTTTAAAAACATGGATTTTTTTTTCCAAAAGTAGTCATTTGTTTATTGATTAGTGTTACATTTTCATCGCATTTCAATCTTTTTCGTCATCAAGGATACGTTAAAAATTCGAGTAATTATGGAATATGAGTACCGTCGTGGCAGCAACGCGGCACAAGCGGCACGCAACATCAACGACGTTTACGGAGCTAACACTACAAACCAACGCACCACCTGTTATTGGTTTGCTCGCTTCCGTTCTGGAAATTTCGACCTGAAAAATGAACCTCGCGGTCGTCCGAAGACTTTGGTCGACAATGACGAATTAAAGGCGATTGTGGAAGCTGATGATACACAATCTACGGCTGAATTAGCAGCAGCTTTCGACGTTAGCGTCAAAACAATATTGGTCCATTTGCGTCAAATTGGCAAGGTAAAAAAGCTTGACAAATGGGTGCCCCACGAACTCAATGATCGTCAGCGCGAAGTACGCGTCGAGACGTGCCTTGCACTGCTCAACAGACACACAAATGAAGGAATTTTGAACCGCATTGTTACCTGCGATGAAAAATGGATTCTGTTTGATAACCGCAAGCGCTCAGCAAGTTGGTTGGATCCTGGTTCAGCACCTAAACAATGCCCTAAACGAAAACTTACCCCTAGAAAAGTGATGGTCACTGTTTGGTGGTCTAGCGCCGGTGTGATTCATCACAGCGTCTTACCAAACGGGGTGAGCATTACTGCAGATGTGTACTGTGAAGAACTGAACACAATGATGGAGAAGCTGGCACATCTCCAACCAGCATTGGTCAATCGCTCGTCTCCGCTGCTCCTGCACGACAACGCGCGACCTCATACTGCACAGCAGACGGTCTCCAAGTTGCAAGAACTGGGGTTGGAAGCTCTCCGTCATCCGCCCTACTCACCAGACCTTGCGCCTACAACTTTTTCCAGAATTTGGATAACTTCTTGGCGGGAAAAAAATTCAATACCCAAGAGGCAGTACAAAATGCCTTTGAAGAATTTGTTGCCTCCCGTCCAGCTGATTTCTTTAAGAAGGGCATCAATAAACTGCCACTGCGATGGCAAAGATGCATTGATTGCATGGGTGATTACTTCGATTAATACAAATAAAAAATACATGAAAAAAATTCGTTTAAATTTTTTCATACAAAACGGCAATTTCATAGGTAAATACCTATTATTTAACAGTCATTTTGTGTAGTCAGAACCCCGAAAGTAGACAACCAGTCTTACTAAGAGGTACCGTGTTACCTAGTAATTGGGATGTAGAGGTCAGATAGGCATTCGCTTCATGTAAAATACTGGTATTCAGCTGCATTGCGTTAGACTAGGAGCCGACGAAAACATAGTTAGGACAAGGCTAGGCAAGTGATTATGGTGATACAGCCAAGTGAAAGTACAAACAAACAGTTTGCCCTACAGGTTGTGAAGAAAGTGTATAGTGAATCATTGTTGTCCAAGTCTGTTTGAAGAAGAAGATATTGTGTAGGTGTTGAAGACCTTTGTTTGGTTGAAGTTGATTTAGGAATTTAATTGGTGTGAATAGAGGTTTCATTTGAGTGAGTACTTTTTACCGATTTGTTGATTGACTACTTATTTGTAAAGATCCTCGTTTTTAATAAGGGGTGATGAGCAGAGATCGGATATTCGGATGCATATTCACCTAAAGTTGAGATGTTGGTTAACATGGAATGCGCTTTTGTATCGAAAAGTCTTAATTTAGGTAAGTTATTTTTTTATTTTTTGTTTTAACTAATACAAACCACCCCTCCTCCAGTACATAAACATATTTATATCGGGTTAAACATTAATTTTAAATTAATACGCATCTGAATAGTTACGCAATCCAAGAATCCCGGGGTTTTTAATAAATGTTACAAATGATTTATAAAGCCGCTTCCATACTTTCACAGCTAAAAATTATTTTTAGGTAAATATGCATCCGAATATCCGATCTCTGGTCATGAGTTTGGGTTCAGATCTTATTATTACATCAAATTAGTTAAGAAATAAGTTTGAAGATATTGAAAAATGGAGGTCAATTGAAAAATATATTTACAGGGTACATATAGATACAGGGTAGCAACGACGTGAAACTTTTTACCATGGATTCAGTGATTAGTTGTTCGATACATTTAGAACGCTCAGGTATTTCAGTTTTCTATGCAACAGCCGATTTTCTTTTTGATAAACAACGAAATATTTCTGTGTTGGGCTGAGCATGTGCTGTATTCAAGGATACAGTTTTCGTGTAGATGTCCCTGCCATCCTGTATACATAACGAGTTTTTTCCGAAAAGGGTGGGCGGTGCGGGTTGATCGAAAGAGATACCGTGGCCCCTGGCACACAGGCAACTGAAGGAACACGGGTGGGTTTTAGTCAGTAAAAGTCTGACACGCCCTCCTGCTCCACCCAGAGCGGGTGAAATTATTTGATGATTTACCACAATAAAAAAAAGGGTTAGGCTTCCAGGTTAGGTCGCCAGTCATGAAAATACCTAAGCATAAAACACATTAAATCTCATAAAGATTCACAATACTTTATTAAAACCGATTACGTCTACAAAAAGGTGATAACGTAATTTTCACGGTTGGCGATGCGCGAGAGTGATGCCAACGGACTATCTTGCGCATGCGTCGCTGATACAACTCTATGATTAGCGTGGCTTATGGTTTAAGTTACAAGCGATGTTTTTTCAAAATGAATGAATGAATACAAACACGAAAAGCGACTTTTTATACTATGTAAAGATTATATCAAAGGTCTTACTTAAATTGAGACCTTTTTTGGTTGGGTTTGGAAATCTATAGCGTTGTTGGTTGTCATAATTTGTATTGTATTAGGGTTTTCCCTGTGAATCACGTGAATAAGGTCCGCTTTCAAATTAGGTATTTACTAGTCCGTGTATTGGCATGCAGTTTATACTAGTTTCTTATCTATAACAAAAACAAGTTCTTGTTGTAATGTAGGGCGAATACCATATGACTTCCGTAATTGAACAAGGATCTCGTAGAGTCCATATTATTATGTATCTTTAATAACAGCCGCACTCGTTTATTGTCCAGGTTAAGCTACGCTTGCTGCGGTCGGTCCGTGGATAGGCGACCAGATTTACGTACCAAAATCTTTGACAGTTGTTACAGGTCGTCAGAAGCCCGAAAGTCGGACAAACACCAAGGACTATCGTGTTACCCCGTAACTGGGTTGGGGAGGTAAGATAGGCAGTTGCTCCATGTAACATACTGGTATTTAGCTGCATCCGGTTAGACAAGAAGCTGACTCCAACATAGTTAGGAAAACGCTAGGCAAATTTACTTAAGAGTGGGTACTCTTAAGTAAATTTGCCTAGCGTTTTGAGTGGGTACTCAGTAACGCAATTTTGAACGAATAATATTCGCTGTCATTATATAAATTGCCATCTTAAGAACGAACTAAGAGCGACCATTAGAAAAGTAATGTTGCAATCGACATATTTAAGTCATATTTATGTGAGCACGTTACAACTCAAAAACATATGTTTTCTTTTGATAAATTGACTCCAAATATCTTAAATCTTCCTCCACAAATTACTTCGCTACATCTCATACTTTGGACCGCACATGGCTGAGATCGATGCGCACGCGATTACATGAAATACTGTGCGAACTAAATACTATGAGAATTGCAGAATCGGACATGAACTCATTCTTAGAGCCTTATTCAAAAACTCAAACTCAAAGCATTGATTTCGAATAAATCAATTACAGGCACTTTTAAACTGTCAAGGAGACGGTCAGTCAGAAAGAAAAAAAAAACTTAAAATTCGTAGTTTCCTAACGTTTAAAGACGAAAGAAAAGAACTTTAGAAATCCATTCGTGGCCAAAACACACACACTGCCGTTGAATTAAGTGTGTAACTGCCTTTATTGTTATGTGAAACAAATATTTACAAAGTGTTTACGGAAACTTGCTATTAACTAAACGTTGTTTTTTTTTGTTATTATATAAATTTTCGCAAAACCGTTTGATAAATTGGTTGTTATTATTTCAAATTGATATGATTTTAATTACTATGTTCATCTTTGCTTTAATTGCCTGAGATTATGATTTGATTGTGAGCTAGTTTAATTTATTTTTGTATAGTTCATTAACATTTCAAGAATTTACGTAAACAATCTTGCATCTCTAGAGAAAATTTCTTCAGTGGTACGTTCATCGACACATAACCTGTTACCATAGATTCTGAACTCCAATGAATTTAAATTTTTCGTCGGCTATAAAACAAAATTGCTCTACCATACATTTTGACCGCGTAGGTATTGCACTTTTCCATGAAACAGCAGATTTCAAACCGACAAAAAATATCTACGCTAGGGGCCATACAGAAATGTTGGGCACGACACAATTGCGGCGGTAACTCCCTCTTTGAGGAGTGACTGGAGAGGCGCCACGGCGTCCTCACCTTCCGCCTTATGCAGGTCCTCACCGGATACAGTTGTTTCGGGAGGTTCTTGTTTCGAATAAGGCGGGAGGAAACGCCTGGGTGTTTCCACTGCGAAGATCGCCGTGAGGACACGGTGGAGCATACGGTGGAGGTATACGCTGCCTGGGCGGGCAACCGCCGTGTCCTCTCGGAGGCGATCGGCGGCGGCGATCTCTTGCGTCCGGCCTTGGTCTAGGCCATGGTACGGAGCGAGAGTGCATGGGAAGCCGTCACCTCTTTCTGCAAAGCAGTAATGCTCGCAAAGGAGGAGTCGGAGAGCGTGAGGGAAAGGCAATCCCTGCGCCCTTGCGCCCCTAGCCGCCTCAGGAGACGCCCTGGGCGTCCGGAGTCCATAGCGGACTCCGAGCCACCGCAGGCATGGGCTTGCGGTGCAATGGGTAGCTCGCCGTCCGGTAAGGACCAATCCCGGGTCGACGGCGCTTTGTGTTCCACGCGCGCCTGATTGAGATGTCAGCAATAATTGAAGGGGTCCGCTAAGGCCGTTGCCTGCCAGGTTGTTCGAAAGAGTTACCTGATTTCCCATACAACAAACAAAATGGGAGCATAGAATCATGTGTTGAATTAATGGTTTCTGTTTGCGTCGATATCAACTTGTTGTTTTCTTCCATACTGCTCTATGAGTTATTATCTCGTTAGTTAAGTACCCCCTTTCTAGCCATAATAAATCATCATTCACACAGTCCATTCATTGTTTCTTTGGTCTAAGCGCTAAGCCATAAAGATGTATCTAGTATTATATAGAGACATCCTTATCTGAATCACAGGTCAAAATCCTTCACATATAAATTCCTTTCGTTCAACAAACTTTCTATCTATGTCTACTTGAGGATTCACTTCATCTTTATTAGGTATTCTAAAAACGTTTACATAAGAATTGGGGTTATTGCCTTTTGGCCACATTTGTTGAATATTTATGTACTTTTACTATCACTGGAAAAGAAAACTGTGTCAGTTTTAAGGAATTTTGGGGACATTTTCTGATATCGAAAGAAATTAAGAATAAAAGTTCGTTGCAATCGTAATAATGAATATATTTCATCAAAATCTGTCCAGCCGTTTTGTACTCATAGAAGAATTATATATAACTATAACGAAAACAAATTCATAGTTATAATTAATTAATGAATATGTTTCTTCTTTGTTTCAGGTAATAAATGCGAGCTTTTCTTACATTAAGATGCAATCTGAAGAATGCAATCTTGATCTTCACGAAATCGTACATTTAAGGAAGTATAATGGAAACACATTTTTTTTCATGACTAGAATAGTCTAGCATCAGCTTGTACAGTACATTCAATGCTATGATGACATAACATAACAGATTATTATCATAATAGAGTTGACTAGGGGGAAATGGGAGGCTAAACTAGAACCAATTCTATGTTTTTTATACATTTCGACGTTCAAAAGTGCCTTTAATGTGCCTATTTGACTTTGACTTTGCTGCTACTTAGGTACTGAGAATTTCTTAAAGAAAAAAAACCCGATAGTACTTTGTACGACCCTCGCAAAATTACCCTGATCGAACGTAGAACCCCACGTCAGCTTTTCATTGCGGCCACTAAACCTTCAATGGTTTTTTTACTGTTTGTTACCTCTGAACACCGTCATTTTGACACTTGAGAAATTAGTCAGTAGATAAGTAGTTTTTGACGTATTTTTTTTATATATTTGGAACATAATAATTACGTTTTTGTCAACAACAACTTAATCAACCTCATATCAATACTCAACACGGACAACATAGTATCTTAAATACAAGTGCATTGTGCAAAATATTCCGCATTGCAGCCTTGTAAGCGAGCCGAGGTCGGCCGGCCTTGCTATTTGATGCTTTGAGAATGTTCGGCGTATGAGGGAGGGATTCGAAGGGAAAGGTGTATTGTTGTGTGTTGAAGAGCAGGTATGTTTACGACTGTTAATCCTATAGGGTATGTAGATGTAGGTGTTTTATCATTATCATCTCAGCCTGGAATCAGCCACTGCTGGTTATAGGCCTTCCCCTTTTTTCAGCAAACTTCTCGGTTCCGTTCGTCTCTCATACATGTGTTTTCTGCGACTTTGATACATGCATTATCAGCGTATAATGTTTCCACGTGATGTCACATGTCTTCGAATTTTTGGTTCTAGGACATACCGGTGTGCTTACGATGTTTTCCGTCGCAGTTTTGAGTGGTGATTAAATTATTTACACAAATTAAAACGCCTGCCAGGGATCGAAACCACGATCTACAACTCGTAAGTAAAAGGGAAATAGGAGGGAAGCTGAACGGAGGGCAAATTTTAAATCCATTTATGCACATACATGTATAAACAGACAAAAATAAAGACTAAACGTAATGGTTACATCAATAATATGGGCGTGTTTATGAGGTTGACGCGACAGGTCTTTTCCATTGGGTAAGCAGAAACAAAAGAATATCAGTTGTCTTTTCATATTAGTAGTTTTCTTTTGTTATTCTACTCAATGTTTTGTACCGCGCGTTTAATACTTACTACAAATATACAAATGACAAAGTAGTAATATATTTTCTGCCTACCCTCATGGGCAAAACGCGAGAGTTTATGCAGGTTTGTATTTGCTATAATATTTCCTTAAAATGTCTAAGAAAGTAAGAAATCATTTCAGCAAAAAAAAAAAAAAAAAATAAGATTTTAAGCTCTCACAAACATTATCAACAACATTTTTCATGTCAGACGATGTCTTGTTCAAGTGAAAAAATCCAGACACTCCATTGCAATTGCTGTCATTAAGATAAAGCACCACAAAGCTACACATAGCTCAACATAGCTCCACATACCGATATTCTTGCCGGCTAAAGGAAACGCTTAAATACAAAATGTTCCACATACTTGTGGTATCGGTTACATTACTCTTGTATTTCCTTCTATGACACCGTTATGTAGCAAATGGGTTCGTTCCATTATGTTAAAGGTAGTTTGGATGGACATTTATAAATATGCAAGATGACAGATTGATGGATGAACACTTACGAATGGCTGATGTTGGCTGAAGAATGAAGCCTGGTATGTTCTAGAATAATTGCTTGTAATAATAAGTTAATGTTTATTGTAGTGGTTTGTAAGATGGTTGTTATTTTAGATTTGATGATTATGCTAATTCATACAAGTTGAGAGGATGAACAAATGGCTACTAATAAAGGGTACTTACTATATGTCAAAGTAAAGTGACCTTATTGGTGATATTTTCCAGAAAAATAAAAGGAGTATGCAAGGATAGTTGCAGGAGGCATTCTCTTCTTGTTGTAAGAAGCTTGATTTTATGTACGAGTATGTCAAAGGGAAAAATAAAGCAACATAGTCAGTAGATAAATTTGGTATGCCTGACTTCTCTTTCATACCAATTTATTTGTCAGGCAAGCCGCTATGTTTCTCGCAAAGTGATAATGGTTTTGTCTTAATCGAAGCTCATTAGTGAAAGCTAAACGATTACCAGCTAATTTATACAAACACACATACAGAGATTAGAAAATACATTATCAACAGATTGACCGTGTCATTCTACAGGCCATACTTTTTTATCAAGCGTATTGTTCGCTGAATCAATTCGCAACGCTTTCGATACGGTGCGGTGTGACATGCGGTCAGTAATGTCCACGTTAGGCAGCTGCGCACGCGCCGATCAACGGGACAATAAATTGACGATCATCATTACTGCTTTATAGATATATAGATATAGGTGAAGCTATGTGGAAAGTTTAGCGAGAATTGGAAAAAGAAAAATCATTAATGAAGCTCAAGTGACAAATTACTAAAATTATTCAATAAAACAATGTTTAAGGGCCTACGTCCCATTCGGTAGCGTAACACGGTCACTTTATGAACCCTACTGCTCATTAACGGCTTGTCTTGAAGATTTGAAAAATATATGATTTTGCTATAGATTCATATAGATCATTTTGCCCGAAGTACTTTTTTTGTATGGTTAATACTTTTGCTGTAAAAAATATTTTCCAACACGCAATATTTTGGCTTCTATTCCATACTCCTACTAAACGGCTTCGTTATTTGGAAAAAAAAAATACACTGAAAAATAGATAGAGGTACCACAGAATCGCCGAAGCACAATTGTAAATTAATCAAAGGAATATCCCCATTTTGAGATAAAGGCTCAGAGGGGCCCTGCGCGGGCGCGGGCGGCATTCGTGCTTTAGCATACACACGGGAGATGAGGATACTATGGCCCTTAAATAGGAAATTTATTATGATTCTTTCGGTTAGGTCGTTAGTAAATTATAGAGCAAAAGGATGATTTTAGAGATTGAAGTAGAAGAAGTATTTCAATTTTCAACAATGAAAAATAGTAATTTTATTCAAAAGCTTAATTTAATGATCATAATCTGATTGTGGGACTTGGACCGCGGCCTTATCTGACTTCTTAACTTTTAGTTCTACACAGTCCAGCTCGTTAACACTCTTTTTACCTACGAATATTATAAATGCGAAAGTAACTCTGTCTGTCTGTCTGTTACGCTTACACGCCTAAACCGCTGAACAGATCTTCATGAAATTTGGCAGAGATTTAACCTGGGATATGGAAAAGGATATAGGCATTTTTACGCGACAACCGACATCCACGCAGGCGGAGCCTCAGCAAAAGCTAGTTTACTATACTTTTGAGTTGCCCTACAAAATTCTTTACCACGCAAATAATGGGAGTCTAGAGTGATCTTCACCACAGCAGCTCACAAAACCATATCTCATCTTACCTCATCTCATTTCTCTACGCTACTTAGGCTACCCAGGTATTTCTGCGTGAAATCACCTACAATAATACCTATAGTATACAAAGAATGTCTCCATTACTTCTGGCATTCATCCGCAATGGAATAGATTGTTTTAGAAAACCTTCTAATGGGGTTCTAATGGTTGCAGAGAGCGTAATATGGTGTGATATGTGGAATATAGTGGTTAGATATCGAATGGAATCAATGTCAGTGTTTTGTTGGCTATGGTTTTTTTTTATGCGGGGTACAGGCAGAGATATTGAGGCGCAACTTGGTACCATGGATTCAGTACTTGATTCTGAACCCCCTTGTGTTGAAATTTGGGTCAGTTATTTTGCTGTTCCATACATTTTGACCGCGAAGGTATTGCACTTCTATGAAACAGTTGATAATTTTTTTAAATCTACGAAAAGTTTCTACGCTAGACTTTCTAGCTTCTAGAATTATGTACTGGATTTAGACTTCCCTTTCCAAAACGTGAATTCATTAGGAGAAGAGTAAGCAGCTCGTTTATTTTCTGACCATAAGTAAAAAAAAACATGTTCAGTTGTAATAAAAACACTTATGCACTGAGAGACGAGATGCGCATTCATTAGGCACCCTCGACCTAAAACCCACGAAAAGCATACAGGAAAAAAAATAATAAAGGCGTTTACACGTAAAAGGGCCAAAAACACAACAGTCCCTTTAGACTACAACACAAATAAGATCAGTCCAGTCAAGTGACCTCGTCGCGGCCTTACTTTCATCTGCTTATAACTGGGTTTCCTGTACTGCTTACCTACTAGTACCGACTCGTTAGAACCACATTGTAAAGCTGTTCGTAAAGCTTGTAAAATGTCATTTTATGTGTGTTATTGTTTAAATTGGTGAAGTATTATTGATTCTAATAATAATTAGGCTCCATAAAGTTTTACTTCGATTGTTCGATCCTCACTCAATCAAGCGACTGCCCTTATTTCAAAAATCGAATTCATTTGTTTTGAAATTTAAGTCATGGCGGATTGACATCGTTCGAATTTGGAAGTCATTTTGAAAAACTGACAGTAGGTTATATGAATGTTGCAATTAAAATAAAACCTGATGAAAACCGGTAAAAATTAACGTGTTTGATAATTATTTTATTCAAGTGGAATAATTGCTTAGTTGACAAAGTGGTATCCAAAACATCAAAAAATAATATAATGAAATTATTGATTATTATTGATTTAATTATTTTATAAGATTGTTAATAGTAAGAAGTTTTAGCAATTGATTTATGGTTCAGTTAATATAAGTCTGTAATCGCCAGCGTGGTGATCAATGCTCATGCCTTCTCAATATGAGAAGAGGTATTTGCGTTGTAGTGAGGCAATAATGGGCTGGTATTAAATAATACGTTTTAGGTTTACAAGGCTCTAGGACGAGATTTTGAATGGGCTTAAAAGTTGAAATCAAAACTAAAAGTTTCAGTTAGCAACATTCAACGAGGATGAAGAATGCAATTCGAGGAAAAAGTTACTATAAATACTTGCAAATACATACAACATTACATAAAGAGAAAAATGTTTATTGAGGATGATATTCTCGTAGCATGTATGTCTATTTCCATTTTCTTTTTATATTCCTTATTCTATCACATTAACATACAATTTATATAATTTTTCTATTAGTTCGCTGTACCAGTATTTTCATAATTATTGTTTAATGCACCGGGTGACGTCATTACGTCAAAGCCGGCTATCCCTGAAAACCAGCGCTGGGGCTCTGTCTTGCATAGGGTCGCAGCATAATGCTGAGTGATAGCCGTTTTGCGTGGATGTGACGCATGTTTCCCTCAACCTTTTCTTATATTTTTTTGTGTTCCTTACCTTTTTGCGTCATGTTTACCGCAAATAAACGTTTTTTCTTTCTTTCTTTCTTTCAAATTATTTTAAATCCGTGAAGTCAAATGTTGCAATAAAAATAAATACGTAATTGTTAGGTTTAAATATTGCGAGTATGATGTACCTTGACTTTTAAGATGATTATTTTTAGGGTTCCGTCCTGACTTACTTACGGGAATGCAAGATTGGAATTGTGTTTTCGAATATTTTTCATTAAATTTTTCAAAATCGGTATTTGTCAGTCTATTTTTTTTTGCTTTTTTTTAAGTCCCTGAATTCTTCAAGCAGTGTTTTTTTTTCTACATTCTCTTTTATTAATTATCTATCAACCAAAATACATCAAAAGTTTTATACTTAATTCAGTCCCACATGTACACACACATAACATCACGGCTGTAATCCCTGAAGAGATAGGCAGAGGTGTACACCAGTACGGCTACACACGGCTATACATCAAGCTATACATTTCCAGTTTACGCTGATCTCGCACTGTACGGAAATCTTAAACAAGGCGAGACCAGTTCACACTGGAATTGTATAGCTTGATGTGTAGCCGTGTGTACACCCACAGTTCAACTGGGCCCAAATTAATATCTAATACAGACATGTCAAGTCACAGTCACTGTCCTGCAAACAATTCCAATGCATCTGTTTAAATTACTGTCACCAGGTGAAAACAATGAAATAAATAAACTCTCCACTCTTTGCCAAACTCGTGCCTGGCATCTCAATAACCCAGCTGCGCCTGCGCCACCTCGGGGCAAGAGAAAACAACCTGTCACGAACCCAAATTCGAATCAAAACCTGTTTCGCGCTTTTCGCTTTTACTATGACCTCGATTGTTCAGGGTTGCCAGTTGATATTTTTTTGTGTCCCTTGATGTGGGGAAAAGTATTTATCAAAAGACTCAGAACTAACTTTGTCAATAATAAAATAGTAAAACACTATCTTTAATGGTTTTTATTGCACATGCATAAAGCAGTGGTGTTCAAGTGGTAAGCTACCTATGAATTGTAGGTCGTATGTTAAACCCGGACAGGCGCTATACTTTGTATAAATTATTTCATCAGAACTGCTCTCACAGGAAAACACGGTGAGAACGAAAAAAGTAGGTACTAGAACTAAACAATTCAAAGACATGAGCCATCTCCCAAGCCGCACTGCGCACGCGTGTTGGATTACGGCACACTCCCTCTCGGCGAGAGGAAACCTGTGTCCCAGCAATGAAAATTTTATAGGCTAATTAATTATTTATGTTATACCATAGGCAACATGAAAAGTAATTATTTATATTTTATAAAGAGAATGCTCTTTATCTTTCCGTGAAAAAAATCGGACTCATGCACATTATGACTCTAGATTAAAAAGTCAATGGGTTTATGAACATTTGTTTTCACCATATAAACGACTTAAATCTCAAAAAAAATATATTACAAAGAGAAAAAGTTTGAATTGTTCTGTAATAAACTTAGTCATGTTACTCTGCTTTTTTTAACTAATGGACTGATCAAAACTGAGATCAAACTAAAATCAATATTGATCTTTATTAATTTGGTACAGTTGCATCAGACGTGGTCGTTAGATCAATGTTAAGCAATTTACAATGGATAATGGTTGTGTGGGCCGATCATTTGTGTAATTATTATACCTATTATGCTAAATATGGCGCTGTTATTGTGAAGGTTATTGATAATGGAAGCGGGTTAGGGTTAAAAAGTAGACCGAGTTGTTAAATTAATAATTATTAGAGACTGGGACAGCATGGAGAATAATTAAGAAATCTTTTTTAAGAACCCAACAACATTAAAAAAGAAATTGTAATTACTATGTCCTAGGTCACTAGGACATAGTAATTACAATTTCAGCGATGGTCACATCGCTAGCAAGTACTTGTAAAATATGCTTGCAGAACTCTATTCAAGTCGCCATACAAAAAATCTAAAAAAAAACTATTTAAAACAAGTGATTCAATTTTAAATACCTAGTCAATAAACGTGCATTACCTTTTTTCTGGGAAAAATTGCACCCAAAAGTCTGGCAACCCTGCCCGTAGGTCAACAATTGCCAAGTTTTTTTCCCAATTCACACTTTTCAAACACTTTCGATTTAGTTGAGTTGTGAAAGAATGTTTGTTGTAGTATTTTTTTATTTACAAATGAAAGGTATAATAGATCGTGAAAGACGTCACTATTTAGAGGTTTTCTATAGTTAACCGTTAGTATTACAGCACTGTATGTATAGTAACTTGAGTTAAAGATTGTACGAACGATTTTGTCGAAAGAAAAAAAAAAAGATCTCGTTGGCATCACATCGTCATTTCATTCAAGTTTTGCTAACTGGTTATTTCAGTGCTGATTATACAGTTAACGAATTACGACTTTGAATGAGGCTTTCTTTTTTTAAGCAGCATGCCAGGTGTGTATACGACATGAACTTAGCAAAAGGTTAATCTGAACACTTTTTATTATAAAGTTGCTCACAGTTAGCTGTCGTGGTAAGTACGTGGTTACAGGTTCTAAGCCTGACAAAAAGTCCTTTTACTTTTCATTAAAAGCACTTTTGAGGTAGACTAAACCGATCAATCAACTCAGCTTATCGCAGTCCACTGCTGTACATAGGCCTAACCGACTAGGATTAAACCGAAAACAAGGGTAAAGTGACCTGCAGGCTTAGCACGACCACCGATTTGTCGAAAGAAGAATAGACATGACTATTAACTGAATGATGTACAATAGGAGTAGATAGCTATGTTTTTCTATTAATTATCACAGTTATGCGTAGGTACTAAACGAATCATGATTTTGTAGAAAATCGTATATACTTTGTGGTCGTTGAGTAGAAAGTTTGTTGTCAGTGTGATTTTGACAGTTTGGGAAGAAATATTCTTCTGAAATAGTCTACATTTAGAAGGACCTAGACAAAGATGACAGATTGTAGAAGGATATCAACGGTGCGATGTCAAAAATGGAGAAACGAAATGTCATTTTGTATTGAAAAAGCACTGTCTATTCTTCGTAGAAATAGAAAACGTCATGTAAGCATGCTGGACGAGCGCGCATTCGCATTCTGGTAAGCTCATTAAAATTATTACCTACCGCTTATTTCTTACCAATCACCACGGACGAATACCAAAACACGCCACTTTTCATACCTCAAATCAATCACCGCCTATCACCACCATTTTCAATCAAGATCAAGGCTTACAAAGTGCCAAGTTAGCCTATAATCAGGCTCGATTACCAACTATCTACGAGCTCAAAATGATCACGTTCGGGCATCGACATCTGATCAGCCACATTGACCCAGAATGCTGGCTTCGCCGATAATTTTATGGTTAGTAGTCTGTAATTAAGTCGACTACGTAACTGGTAACGCACTGTGGGCTATTCGTTCTTTGTTTGTGGACAAAGTTATTGTTTAGTTTGCCTTTTTTTTCGTCAGTTACTTATGGAAATTGGCTGTCAAGGTGTGAGGTAATAGTAAAATTATTGTTTTTTATTGTTTATGGATTATAATGATTAAATAAGCGGAATTAAATTACTGTTGGACTTTGTTAGTAAAGCTAAACAAATCTTGCAGGTTTAAATTAAATTGAAAAGTCAAATACAAATAAAGAAAAAAACACTAAGTACCAAAAGTAACTTGAAAATATTGACACGATTACACAGTTAAACAGATCCAAGGTGAAGTTTAACACACAAAACATTGAAAAAACGAAGTTTGGCTTTAAAAAACTATGTTAGCTATGTTAGTCCGAAAATTCGGAATAACCCGAGAAAACAGTTAAAATGTATGTTAAGTACACAAAAGCGTCGTTCAAATATTTTGTCCCAGTGCCAAGTTTTAAGCACTGTGCAAAAGACGCCCGGCATCCGTGGGTGTACACAAAAAAATGCGGTTTCACTCTCAACTCGGCTTTATGACCCGAATACATTGAATGATTATTTAAAAAAAACGTATTACCACACGATTTTTTTGAAGTTTAAAAATATTAAATAAGGTTGTCATACTTTAAAAAATAGGTAGATGGAAATATGATAGAATGTGTGACACTGACAGTAGACTCGTTAATAAATGCAAATGGTATTTCACCGATGCCATTGGCCGCGATTCGAAAGTGACCGAAAATTAGCGAACTACTATAATCGATTTCTTGTACTTGACATTCACGTCGCCTTTGATAAGTAGTAGGAAAAAACAAGCTAAACTATACCTTATTAGTATAGAAATATAGTTCAGAATGACGGTATTAAAATGAAGTGTTAATAATTTGCTATGCGACACAGATCGCAGGCGCATGGGTTAATAAGTTTGGTCTGTTTTACCTCATTTTGAATTTTGAAGGCGTGGAAGGAATGTGATTCGATTTATAAAATGTAACGAACTTTCTTCTTTCTCCGATTGACTTTCCATCTAAGGAATTAATCATCATTGACATGGTCTGTTTGATTTATCCTTTACTTCTTTGAGAATCAGGTCATCTTTCATACATGAAAGATGACCTAATTCGTCTTTAAAACAGTAAAACTAAAACTAGCGAAACGGTATACGATGGTATACGATGGTTATAAAATCAGTTATGACTTGGATTACTACGTTTAAAGGTAAACAACCTCTATACGCCAAACCTAAGTTATACAATAAAACTTCATTGCATACCATGAAAAATCTATTTCCAGATAAACCAACAATAGAAATCACTGTAATTGTGTAAGCAAACATGTGCAATAAAATGATTTTTTTGTTATAGCAACACCGGTCCGTCTTGGCGCTAAAGTCGAAAATGGCGGCAACTAAGTGCGCTAAATTGATGTTGTACATTTAAATTTACTATGACAACATGTTCAGTAACAAAATTTCTCGGTCTTTAGACCATGAACACAAGATTATAACATTAGGCGTGTGAACGCAATTTTTAGGAATGTGAAATTTTAAAATAAAATATTTCTTTTTCTACTTTCACTTGGATGTCGCTTTCTGACCACTGTGGTCTGCGGTGCGAATAGAATAAAATGTGGATTTGAATTTGGAATGCCAATGATTTCCTTTTATTGAATTTGGGGTAATCGCTTTTTGAAGTTGGCAATACCTACACAGACTACACACATTTTTTTTAAAAATTGCAACTTGATATCTTGACATGGATTTTAGCATATTCCTAAATCTGAATAATCGTTATTTCTCTTATTAATTACCTTGTTTGCCTTATTTAAAGTGGACAATTACCAAAATTTTCATTTAATATCTATACAGGGTGAAATTGAAAACATGCGACAAACCGAAATGGGAGATTGTACTCATCATTATGAACAACTTTTACTAAGGGACCAATGATGCAATCCCGAAAAAAAAAACATCTGTTCCCTACATTTATGTTCGCATAACTCGTCAAAATGTAGGGAACAGCTGTTTTTTTTTTGCGATTGCATCTTTGGTCCCTCAGTAAAAGTTGTTCATAATGATGAGTACAATCTCCCATTTCGGTTTGTCGCATGTTTTCAATTTCACCCTGTACAGTCATTAAAATCAAAGTGGTTTTCGGTGCTTATTAGTCTCGTCTATGCTTTGGTAAAAGTTTAATGACTTCTCATCGCTATGAATCACTTTTAAGCGGAACATGCTTAAATATTTCTCGATGCATATTTACCTCTGAATTAGATACCAATATGGATGTTGTTCATTGAGCGTTTACCAGCCATTTCAACAGCGTAGATTTTAAGTATAAGTTACTCCCTAATTTACCACACAAACTAATGAGCAAATTAAAGTAAACAAAAAGAAAAAACGTGTTGAACAAATTATTGATATTATTATTAAATTTATGAATGCCCAACTGCACCCTCTAGGAGTTGCTTTATCCAGAAACTAAAAAATAATCCTATACTGCTACAGCACACATTTATTTCTTGTTTTATTTATATTTACACTGATTAGATTATTGTAACGGAGGGATGGTATCTACTTAAATATGTCGGTGCAGTAAACCTCATCTTACTGACTGGTTAAAAATTGACACAACATTGGGCTCGCGTGGTCAAAAACGGCCCAGCACTCTTTCCTCACAGAGAGGAGGCCTGCATCAAAAATAGGTGCTGAGTATCATTATCTCATTACACAGTTTGCGCAGATATAAGAGAAGACCTTGTAGCGACATCTACAAAGCCAAATGCGAGCTACGCATCGCTCTGACGTCGTGCAAAAATCCTACATCGCGCAAGCAGAGTTTACCGTGCGACTAACGTATGCAGGATAAGTTTTTAACCAGTGCGCAAACTGTAACCATGAATTCAGCATATCATTCTAGACCCCCTAGCGTGGAAAAATTTCGGCGGTTATACAAAAAAAAATCAGCTGTTTCATACAAAAGTGCAATACTTACGCGGTCAAAATGTATGGAACAGTTGATTTTTTTTTTGTATAACCGACGAAAAATTTCTACGCTGCGGGGTCTAGAATTATATGCTGAATTCATGGTTATAGTTTGCGTAGTGGTTAAAATAAAAAAAATATTCTTTAGACAACGTCCCGACCATCCTGACACATCACCCGTTTGTTCTGAAGATCCTCCCTTTTCTATGGAGGATGAGTGAACTTTTAATCCTGTGGGGTCATTGCAGTTTCTTTCATTTTGACAGTTTAGCCAAGTTCATTGCGTTATGTAGATGCCAGTACATCAAGCTACCCAAACTGACAAATTTTCCCAATTGAACATGATCATTATTCTTATACAATAAAGTTGAAAATCTATGAAAGAACTTTGACAGATTGGGGTAGCTCGATGTGCTGGCGTCTGTACATTGTTGATTCGTCTGGAATTTATTAAACCTATGAAGCAATAGATTAGAGTTATCCTTCAAAACTTTGGGATATTCATTGAAACTGTGTTAAATGCTATTAGGGTGCTGTTCGTCATACATGTATAACCTTACCATAATTTACATTTGAACTATATTTCCCCTTCAAAACAGCACTGTCTCAGACAAGGTCATACAGCAGCAATTGTTTCTGGGTCACTGTTCCCTTGTATACGATGGTGAACAATGGCACACCATGGGAAGCGCTCTGTACCATTTGCATATAATGCTATTGATTATTTAATAGGGATCATTATTTTATCCCCCAGAGCGGTAAGCGTGATGTTAGGGTTCCTTCGATTAATTAAGATGGATTTACGAGCTAAGTTTTTCGTTGCTTTGAGACTGTATTTCCTGCTTTATAAATATAGCTCTTGAACTCCTATTGAACGGTCGGGTCGATTTTTATGTGTTTTTTTGTATTTGAGAGTTAGGCAGACGTTGTCTTGCTCGAACAGCGTGACCTACCGGGTCAAATTGGAATCTGAACCATCCAAAAACCCACTCAAACACTGTCGCACAATAAAAATCGGATAAATCGTTTAAGTATATATTTGGTCACATCATTATGCTTTTAACTGAATACTCTAATTGGGGTGTATGGGCGTTAATTATGTGACACGTTGTATATAAAGATGATAAATCAATCAAGCAAATAGCTAAATACTGTAGAGTAGAAACACTATCCAGTTTTCATCACTTCGTTCATTTATGTATTTAACCATTTTTTCATCACTTCGTTCATTTATGTATTTAACCATTTTTTCATCACTTCGTTCATTTATGTATTTAACCATTTTTTCATCACTTCGTTCATTTATGTATTTAACCATTTTTTCATCACTTCGTTCATTTATGTATTTAACCATTTTTTCATCACTTCGTTCATTTATGTATTTAACCATTTATGCACACACATATAAACAGACAAGAAGAAAGGAACAGAAAAATACGTACATAGGTAATGCTTATTTCTACAAAAATCTCTTCCAGCACACCTGCGATAGGAGAGAAGATAACAGAGATGTAGACAACGCGTGTGATAACATTAGAAGGGAAATCATAAAATTACAAATTAAACTCTAATTTAAATATACACACTTATTATGAGAATATACATACATAAATACATACTTCTAAAATAAATATCACTAAAATATATATAATTATAATGTATATGTGTGTGTTCATCTGAATTATTACTCAAGTTCTTTAACCTCTGTCCTCCTTGGTCATTGCAGCAATCGAAATTATCAAATTACCTGCATGCTTTACTACATTATGAAGGTAAGATATCAAATATCACATGTGTAGTTGCCATTTACAACACCTATTCTATGATCATAAGATATTATGACATATAATTTCTAGGTTATCTTACAGTTAGGTACAAACGCTATTTCTGTTGTCGGTTGTGAGTTCGAACCCACACAGGCAACTGAAGGAACACGGGTGGGTTTTAGTCAGTAAAAGTCTGACACGCCCTCCTGCTCCACCCAGAGCGGGAGAAGTTATTTGATGATTTCCACCCCAAAAAAAAGAAACTGTCGCTTTACTTTGTGTAATTTATTTATTCACCACTGCACTCAAAACGGTGAAGTAATGAAAGCTTCATGCAATGAATTATTAGTCATTTTGACATCTGTATCAATGTTACTATCAACCTGTCAAGGGATGCACTTTTCTGGCCATGAATCACCTCCTTTCTTAAATAGGAAAAGGTACGGGGCTCAAAACGGTGAAGGAAAACATCGTGGGGAAACCGGCATGTCTTGGAACCGGAAATTCGAAGACATCGCGACCCGCACTGGGGCCGTGGATTACAGCGCCCTCCCTCTCACAGAGAGGAGGTCTGTGTCCCAGGAGTGGAACATTATAGGCTGAATATGCTATTCTGTAACCTCATATATGTGACCACAAACTCTTTGGTTTTGAAATACCTAAATAATGGCGGTTGCACTTTTTTTGGAACAGAAAAAAGTATCTTGTATCATTCTTGTCCTGATAGAAGTTGGAAGAAGGATTGATCATATCAGTAATGGTGTTTCGTATCGCCTAAAATATAACACATAACATATCATCACGCCTGTTTTTCCGAAGGGTTAGGCAGACAGTTGGCACAAGAACCGTAGAGAAGCGTTTTGTCGACGGAAGAGTAAATAAAAATGACGTTTCCGTGTAGACAGTTGACAGTTTTTACCGAGAAAGGTTGTCAAGCGATTTCTATTCTACGGTAGAGTAGAAATAGGAAGCGTCATGCTAAGCCTGCTGCTTTTCCAGTACAAAGGCCAGCACATCAAGCTACCCCAATCTGTCAAATTTCTTTGATAGTTTTTCAACTTTATTGCAAAAGAATAAGTTTCATATTCAATTGGGAAAATTTGACAATCACATTTCGCCTCAACTATACTAGGATAGCTCGTACTGTGGTTAAAGATTAGTCAATGAGCAAGGTTAACGGCTGATTGCCCAGACAACAATGAATGTAAATAAATAGTTATTTAATTAAGTGTCATCGCTTTTGACGGGAAGGAAATCCTTAGAGATTAGCAGCATTTATTTATGCCGCACGGGTCGATCGATCAGGTTAAGCTACGCTTGTCGCGTATGGCCCGTTGATGGGTGACCAGCTGTACATACCAAGACCTAGAAGGCAGCACGTTAAGCCCGGCTGTTTTTCGTGGATTTTTGACAGTCGTTACGGGTCGTCAAAAGCCCGAAAACCTGACAACCAGTCTTACTAAGGGGTATCGTGTTTCCCAGTAACTGGGTTGTGGAGATCAAATAGGCAGTTGCTCCATATAAAATATTGGTATTCAGCTGTATCCAGTTAGACTGCAAGCCGGCTTCAACATAGATGGGAAGAGGGAAGGCAGATGATGACGTGAACAGTCGTGATGTTATATATCAGAGAAATAAGTAGTATTTTATATCGAGAACCCTCCATCTAAATTACACATTGCAATATCACACACAAGCCATCACATTAAGCCATTGAACCATAAATAAATCTATCTTCTATCATCTTAATAACTATTTTGAAACCCCCAAACAATGGTAACATCTCTCATGGCAATCCAACGTAAGACCTTATATCACACCGTTGCGTAACTTGTAACATTTTCCAAGAGATTCGTGAGTGTAGGAAGCATTTACTTCCGAGCATTCAATGGAGCTTGTCGGCGTTGGTCATGATTTTGTAATAGTACGAGCGAATGGATCAGTTGCTGCGGTGTGAGTGAGGTCATTCTTTTATTGTTTGTTTGAGTAACGTAGACATCCCATAGATTGTGATTAGAGATAATAATAAATTAGATGCAGCGAGAAATTGTACAACAATTAGCAATATAATTTTTAGTACGAAGTTCCTACTCGATATCTATTATACTCTGCACGGTGGAAAGTATAACGAGCGATTAGGAACTAAGTAGGTTATCTCTGGAACTACCCGTTGGATTTGAACTTTTTTTATTTGGACTTTATAGCCCAATGCTTTGGGAAGGTTATGGGCTATTTAACATCACGTTATGACCTCAGGAGCCGAGTAAAGAGAAAAAATATCAGAAAAAACGTTAAGAGAGAACGAAGTAATTTCGCGGTTAGGCGGTAGAATGATGCAAAGGGGTGGGTCGGGGGGAAAATACATTTTTGTGGACGAAGTCACGGGCAGTAGCTAGTACATAATAATAAAACAAGATACATACATGATACATAGGAATTTCTAAGTTGCGATATTTAATTGTTTTTTTTCAATAGGCCAACCCTAGGATTGAAATTATATGTACGTTATATGTATCGTCTTTTACCGATCAATGTTGTGAAAATTTATAAATTAGCTACCAAACAAAGTTAAAAGGTAAGCTTACAAGTATAATGAGGACACGGTGGAGCATACGGTGGAGGTCTGCCCGGCTTGGGCGGACCACCGCCGTGTCCTCGTGGAGGCAATCGGCGGCGGCGATCTCTCGCGTCCGGCCCTGTCCCAGGCCATGGTACGGAGCGAGAGTGCATGGTTAGCCGTCACCTCCTTCTGCGAAGCATTATGCTCGCGAAGAGGGAGGCGGCGCACGTGAGGGAGAGGCAGTATATGCGCCCTCACGGCCGTAGTCGCCGCGGGAGACGCCCTGGGCGTCGGAAATCCCAGGCTGATTCCCGGCTACCGTAGGCGCGGGCCTGCGGATGGCGAGTAATGGGTAGCTCGCTGTCCGGTAAGGACCAAGCCCGGGTCGACGGCGCGTTGTGTTCCGCGCGCGCCTCAAAGAGATGTCAGCACCAACTGGTGGGGTCCGCAAGGGCCGATGCCTGCCAGGGGTGCGGGTTGTTCGAAAGAGATACCGCGGCCCCTGGCACACAGGCAACTGAGGGAACACGGGAGGGTTTTAGTCAGTAAAAGTCTGACACGCCCTCCCGCTCCACCTAGAGCGATATGAGAGCAATTGATAATTTCCAACCCAAAAAAAAAGCTTATGGGATAGAATACAGGTGATTTTTAGTTGAAATTCAAAAACGCGATGTAATTTTTTAGCTATTGCCAATGAGACAAACATCTTTAATTAGCAGTGAACAATAATCCAACTACATATCAATTCTGGCACTCCACAAATACTTCACCTATCATTATCATAAACCATCCCAAAAACTAATCAGGTCACCTATTCATCTCATAATGTCTTAAGCTTTAAGCAGTCATTTAAATTCAGCCGATTGCAGAACAATGATTAACATTACTTAACGCGTAACGACACTTGTGCGTGTGAGAGCATCCAGTTTATGTTGACCCGCGACAGATTGTACCTAGTTCGTGTATCTTTTTTTTTTGATGATGGGGGGAAATTCTCATGGATGTCCTCCGCCCTGGGGAGGTCGGAGTTGTCTGTCAGACTCTTACTGACTAAAACCACCCCGGTGTTCCGTCCCACACTTGCACGGGGGATCACGGGATCTAACGCGACTTCCGCGATCCCCGGCTAGTGCCGGCCCGTCTCTGCGGGTCACCTCGAGTTAGACTTCCCCCCTACATCATAGAGAGGCGCGCTTGGAACACTACGCACCACCATCTCGGGTCCTAACGAATAGAGGCGACTGATATCCCCAAATCCGTCGCTCCTGTACCCATTTAAGGGGGCTGGAAGAGGGCGCTATCCGCCCTCCGCCGACGCCCGGTGCGTCTGCTGCGGATCGGGTTAGCGGAAGCAATCTTCCGCTCCCTTTACGCAGCCTCCTTCTGCGAAATTACGGTTTCGCAGAAGGATACCACAGCGTCCCAGGACTCCTCGCTGCTGACCATCGAGTCGACAACAGCCGGCAGCGACAGGTCCACTGCCGACTCAAGCCCAAGCAGCATGCTCTGCCAGCGTGTGCGGCGCCGTGTCCTCCCGACAGTCGACGCAGTGGTGACGCCGAGTAGTTCGTGTACCTAATTTAACCTTTTACCTTGAAATTGTACATTTTGACTTTTTAGCTCAAGAAATTCAGGCAGAATGTTGATTAAAATATGATTCGGAACCGTAACAAAGATGGCTTTACAGGATTAATTATTCAAATCATATACCAACAGCTATGTTCAATCTATCCTATTGAATGACTATTTCATGAAATACTTGCCTTACCACATCAACCTTAAGTCTCAATGCTCGGTGCGTAGACGCAGCATTACAAGTAATGTTGTTTGGAATGTCTCAGTAACAGTCCGGAATGTGGATATCTGCCCGATTAATTGCAAGAGCTTCGCCCCCTATTACATGGGACTCAAACATCACTCTTTATATACCACTGCCTATCTACTGAGGATATAGATGTGATGTTTATGTTTGCAAGCAGCCATTCTGAAAGGCCAAATCAAACTGGACTCACTCAAAAGTCAGCTGCGTGATATTCTGATGTCGACAGACTCCGGTGACCTCACGATTAGTCATCTTAACCAAATTCAGTCAAGGACGGAACGGATTGGCTGTTTATCTTATGTGAAATATGCCGAAAAGTTTATAGTAGTTCCGTGTTGGTTTTGTGCGGTCATACCTTGAATTTTCTTATGCTATTTTGATAGTATGGTGGCGTACACTTGGAGAGGCTGGGTATTGAATATTAGAGCATGACTTGTTGATAATCAGGGCAGATTTGTATTATCCACTCGGTAATTTGAAGTGTGTACAATATAGTATGGCATAAAAATTTGATACGAAATGAGTCAGGTGTGGAATCAACGCTGCTCTCAAAACGGTGAAGGAAAACATTGTGAGGAGTCCAGCGGCCCAGCTGTGGGAATATTTTAGGCTAGGATTGTGATTCTAGCGAACGATACTTTATGGGTATACATAATTCATGGAATTAAGGCGATAATTTCTTGAAAATGCTCAAAAAGGGGGCTTTTTAAACCAGTGTTTCTCTTTAACCGTAAATAATTTTGAAAGCAGAAAAATTTATGATACTTTCAAGTCTTTTTTGCATAGAGTGATGAAACTCAAAACATAATTCATCAACTTTAACGTATCAAAAGAAATCATCAAAGTCACCTCTTAATTATCTTTAAAATCAGTTTATCCCTTCAATAACAATTATAATTATAATTAAAAATGTACCATAAAATTCCCTATTATGCCAAACTGCATCCAGCAATGGATTATTTATTACCAAATAGTTAATATCTCATTTTATACGATTTTATTTGCATTTTTACGACAATGCTTGCTCATTTATTATTCCAATTTATTACAACAGATTTTAACCCGTATCGGATTGCAATAAGAATTATTATCACTCATAACGACAATATTTAAAGTTACCAGGACCTAAAATCATCGTTTGCCTATTATTGACTGGCTATGTAGAACCGGTTAAAAATCCCACTTTTTTGCTATGAACTGAAGAGGCAAATAAACGAACGATTGTTAAAAAGTTGAACAGGTAGACACTTCCTGCTCAGTCTGGTCATCTTTTTTATCTTAACAAAAGACAAGAATGGTTATAATATAAAATTAGTCATCCGCCATAAAGATGTGGTAAACTTGATAGACCAAAGAACTGGTACACTATGCCAATCATTCAGGAAGTAGAATAATTCTGCCTAGCTTTCCCCAACTATATTGGAGCCAGTTTCCAGTCTATCCGTATGCAGCTCGCCGCGGGAGACGCCCTTGGCGTCGGCAATCCCAGGCTGATTCTCGGCCACCGTAGGCGCGGGGTTGCGGACGGCGAGTAATGGGTAGCTCGTTGTCCGGTAAGGACCAAGCCCGGGTCGACGGCGCGTTGTGTTCCACGCGCGGGGGCTTCAAAGAGATGTCAGCATCAACTGATGGGGCTCGCAAGGGCCGATGTCTGCCAGGGGTGCGGGTTGTAGGAAAGAGATACCGCGGCCCCTGGCACACAGGCAACTGAGGGAACACGGGTGGGTTTAGTCAGTAAAATTCTGACACGCCCTGCCACTCCACCCAAAAAAAAAACCGCATGCAGCTGCATATCAGTATTTTACAGGGACCAACTGCCTATCTGACCTCCACAACCCAGTTATCTACTCGGTAAAGCGATACCCCTTGGTAAGATGGGGGGTGTCGGAATTTTCAGCTTTTTAATGCCCATAACGCCTCAAAGATTGACGATCTGGAGGCGCATCTTGCATGACAACCGTTGGAATCTCGATATGTAATAGATGGTCACCCATCCATAGACCGACCCCACCTACCGTAGCTTGACCTTCCATCGATCCGTGCAGCTGTTATTATTTTTCCACGAGACCCTCGTTTAGGAAGTAAAATTTCACACCGTTTAGTATTAAACGTAGGCAGATGATAACAATCACGATTTTCGCTAAAGCGATAATCGTGATTGTTATCATCTCATCAAGTTGGGAAGAAGAAATTACTTATTTCCGCTGTATTGATTGGGCATATTAATTAATTGTAGCACTATAATATACTATGTGATTACTCCCTGTAGATTAAAGGCAATACAAGGTTACCGTAAGAGGATGAGCAGCATCTTTTGGCGTTTGAATCACATTGACTGGGGTGTTGTTAGACGTGTTCCTTTTTTGTAAATTTGAATAAAAAAATCAAGATGGCGGCGTTTGTTCTGGTTTCGGCCACGCACCAATATATCCTTGTACAACTCTAGTCACAGATTCGTCTGCTAAGAATTAATATTTAATTATTTCGACACTATTCCGCCTTTAATCTCTCAAATTTTTGTTTAAAAAAGTTGTAAATAGAACATCATTTTTGTTTTGAAAGAGCGCCACAGAGCTGCTTGCACGTTTCTCTGCATAGAACCGACCTTTTTTAAAATATTCTAGATTTGGTTATGGATGTGTTTTTTTTTATTAAAACAAATGACTGTGAACTTAATTGTTCACAGTAGAGGTAAATATCAAAAGACTGAAGATAAAAATCTCTAAGCTAAGCAATTTTTCAAGATGTCTTCACTTCGTTCATGACTTGAAAACGAATTAAATCCGTGTCCAATTTGTTTTATCATATTAACAATATCAACGTCCTTGACAGAGGACCCTAATGAAGTTATATAAACATAAATTACATTTATGTTACCTAAAAACCATGTTTTTTGTCAAGTTCAAAGAGCAGTCACGATTATTTGAAGTTTGCTTAATGTTCCGTAACTAATTTTACTTAAGTTGAACGAAATACTTAATTCGTTTTAAATTAGATTCCAAAACGACAAGGTTTTTATTTAGACCAAGTTTACCACCAACTAACCAGTTTTTGAATTGAGAACCCAATATAAAATAGAATTGCAGTTCTTTTTACAAAACTGACAACATAGACCGGTGCTAAATAGTCATAAAACTTTTATTAATAACGAAATAAAATTGGAAATGCAAAAACTGACTCGGAGTCAGTTTTTGCATTTCCAATTTTATTTTTATTTTTATTTGTTTAGGGTAGAACTACAATTAGGTCGCGTTTTGTACGATGACGGTGAATGTTTAATTTCAAGTATCATCACCAGAGATCGGATATTCGGATGCATATTTACCTAAAGATAATTTTTAGCTATGAAAGTATGGAAGCGGCTTTATAAATTATTTGTAATATTTATTAAAAACCCCGGGATTCCTGGATTGCATAACTATTCAGATGTGTATTAATTTAAAATTAATGTTTAACCCGATACAAATATGTGTATGTACTGGAGGAGGGGTGATTTGTATTAGTTAAAACAAAAAAACAAATTACTTACCTAAATTAATACTTTTTTGAAACAAAAACGCATTCCATGTTAGCCAACATCTCAACTTTAGGTGATATATGCATCCGTATATCCGATTTCTGATCATCATATATCTGTACTTGGCAATATTCTGCTTGGCAGCAGAAATAGGTCTGACGGGGTATTATCTGAACGATTTCCTTTACTAAGGTTCTATTCAGCCTATAGTGTTCCCATTGTTGGGACACAGGCCACTTGCTGTGGGAGGGAGTGGGCCATAATCCACCACGCGGGCCCAGTGTGGGTTAGAAGATGTCTTCGAATTTGTGGTTCTAGGATAAGGAGGTTTACTCACGATGTTTTCTTTCACCGTTTTGAGAGCAGTTGTGATGAAATAATTCACAAAAAGTAAAGTGACTATGAGGGATTGAACCTACGATCTACCATTGGACCACCATGACTTTCCTTACCTTTCTTTATTTTACTTATATCTTTACTTTTGATTTGCCTAATAAATTGGAGCTCTTCCGTAACCACGAACTCGCGTATTTTACGCGCGACTCTTGTGAAATAAGAATAATTCTATCGGAATACGACTCCAATGCGTCATTACTAACACCACGAAGGTACTAATTCATAACAATGGTACACATGTGTACCAGCGGTGCTTGACGGTGATTTTATTTTTGGTACACATGTGAACCAGTCGGATCCGGACCAATTGCAGTCTCATTAAACGAACACGAAAACTAGATTCCTTTTGATCAATTCCAAACTTCTATTCTTTTCGATACATCTTTTTATTACTATAGTAATAAATTGGTGATTATAGTTTTCCGCTTTCTACTTTTCAAGATATTAGCAGAGGCGTAGCCGACCTCCCGCGTTTCAAACTTTAACGATATCACTAAAAATATAATGATCAGAATCGGCTGTCGTGATTTGTCTTTTTTTGGTGTCAATTGTCAAAATGATATTATGTTTTGATTGACTTTACAGTTATAATTTCGAATGTTAGATGGTTTTCTATTTTAACGATGGGTGTGAAGGTTGCTATGAATAATACAGAAAGCGTTTTGGTAGCTTGAGATAGAGTTATTGGATTAAATACTCAAGTTGGGAATCATCATCATCATTGCAGCCGAAAGTCGTCCACTGCTGGACATAGGCCTCCCCCAAAAGGGGGGATTTGCCATAATCGCCACGCTTGGCAGGCGGGTTGGCGATCGCAGTATGTTGATAAATACATAGAGAACGCTGCTGCTCATTCTCTAGTAAGTTAGGAATAAACAAATGCAGTTTACACTTGATTAAATTCTAAGATAGAGAATCTCATGATTAAATAATAACAACCAAACGTTAAGCTACGCTTGCCGCGGTCAGTTCATGGATGGGATTCATAACGTATCGAGAGCCCTCCGTGCCTCGGAAAGCACGGCTGTTATTTGTACATATTTGACAGTCGTTACGAGTAGTCAGGAGCTCGAAAGTCTGACGACCAGTCTTACCATGGGGTATCGTGTTACCCAGTAACTGGGTTGAGGTCGTCGGATAGGATGTCGCTCCATGTAAAATACTAGCATTCAGTCGCATGAAAGTTGGAAGGCCTCTCACAAGGTGGACCGATGACCTTGTGAGGGCCGCAGGAGTCCGCTGGATGCAGGAAGCACAGAACCGGTCAAAGTGGCGGAGCTTGGGGGAGACCTATGTCCAGCAGTGGACGTCTTTCGGCTGAAATGATGATGATGATGATTCAGTAGCATCCAGTTAGACTGGAAGCCGACTTCAACACAGTTGAGTAAAGATTAGGCAGATTATGAATTGTGGTTGCAAGCTTGAGATTGGGCTATACATTCTCGGGATGAGAATAAATTAATGCAATTTACACTTCATTAAATTTTTAGACAATCGCCATCAACTTTCAAGTTACATCAAAAAGATTATTATCTTTTGACAGCACTAATACACAAACAAGGTCATTTCTCAATACAGACTGATATATTACAGCACTAGTGACGTGAAACGAAAGCCTATCTATCTGAAACCGGTACCGATACCGGTTGTTTCAACAATCTGGTATCGATTTTGCAACACTAGTGTAAAATTAGGTCAGAATATTATTTAGTTATTATATTTGTTTTAGAGATAAGAATATTGTTTTGATATTGTGTTTTAATTGATTTTGAAAGACTATTCGTGCAAATAAAAAGTTGAGGTGTCGTGTTGAAATTTTTCGTCGAAAAATTTGGAAATAGATTTCGAAATGTTGTTAGACTTTCTAGACTAGTTCGTGTTTTAACTATTGACGACGACGAAAAAGTATAACAAACATTATTTGTAATTTGTGACCAATTCTCTTACAATTTATGATAATTCATAAGCTTTTCTGAATAATGTAAAATCTCTACTTACTTTCCTTAATTTCGCAGCGTGGGTTAAATGAATAAAATTGCCCACTGTCCCACAGCTAAGCAAAGGCCTCCCTCAAATCCTTCCAGGCTTCCTTTTCCAGGGCCACCTCGATCCAACTCTTGCAATACGAGTCTAGGTCGTCTCGCCACCTCTTCCTGAGCCGACTTCGGCACGCCGTCCACTCTCAGGCACCCACCGTGTGGAGACTATTGCCTACATATTCTTTCATTTGCTTAAGCAAATTAAAAAATTAAATCAATATCAAAAGTCATTTATTCAAACTAGGCTGAGATTCATCTCTTATTGAACATCAAAATGACATAAGACAGTCCCCCCAAAGCCCCCCCCTTCCCAGTGCTTTAGCTTTGAAGAAGTGGCGCAACAAACTCCCCAGCAGCACAGCCGTCTGAGAACTTGATTCTATACAATAGTAAGTAACTAACATTACGAAACACAAAAAACACAAAATTTGCCATATTTCCAAAAACTAATAAAAATAAAATAATAAAAAAGTAAACAGAACTTACAATATAAATAAAAGCCTCCAGGCATAAAGGGCGTGCCCGCTTACATATGCAATTCTGCATTATGTAAATATAGCTATAACTTGAAGTAACAAAAGTTAAACTAGAACCTTTGGGTTTAATAAAAAGTTAATACAATTAACAATAACAAAACCATGGTCAGCAAGACGACCAGTCACCACAAGCAGCACCCGTTCACGAGCATAACGCAAAGATCAGCCATTACTCCCCTCGCCATATTTGAAGGAAGGAGGCAACCCGACCCCCGACGCTACCGCAAGCAGTTTCTTGATCATTCCTGAATACAAAATCACTTCTTTGAAACATAACATCACGCCTATATCTCCCGAAGGGTTAGGCAGACCTGTACCTATAATGAACCTACATTTCGCCAGTTATGTTACGTCCCATGTAATAGGGGGCTATTGCTATTAACCGGGCACAAATTCAGACTCCGGGCTGCTTGCTGTTGGAATATTGTACCTATGCAAATCGCGCGGTAAACTTTAACTGCGCGATCTAGGATTTCTATGACGTGCGTCTTGCGCAGTTCGCTTGTGGCATTGTAGATGGCGCCACTTCTCTTTTTGTATTTTTGGATATTATTGCGAAGTATTTTTCGCCGAAACCAGGACCTTATTTCTTATATACCGAGATATTCATAGTTTACTTAGGCAATATTATGCAGCAACAAATTCTCATTTCGTTTATGATTTAGTTTTTTGATGTTTAATTTTGATTGTATAATAACTTTTTTATTTTTTATTCCTATTTCTATTATGATTTTGTTTTTTACTAAATGTTTTGTCCTTTGTTTCTAATTAATTTCTTTAACCTCATTACAAGTAGAAAATCTTGTTAAAACGTATATTTAAGAAGCTATTTTTAAGTAAGTGCGTTCGCCTGTAAGTGACAAATTCACCATAACTCAATGCGAATGTTATTTTTATTATGTTAATGTTTCTAGTGAATAAGTCGTTAGTGTACCTTTTAAAATAATAAATAAACAAATTGTTGTAAATATATTTAAGTTTTTTTAGCTCCGAATCTTACAAAACCACACCAATTAAAATTGCTCCAACATCAGAAAGAACATGTCTGCTAAAACAATCAAAATTTTGGTTAAAACATGTGAATGGGAGAGTGTGTCGCAAGCTGGTGTCATCAGCCGACAGAGGTTTGTTGTGTAAATATATAATATTGTAGACAAGCCATTATAGTATGGATAAACGTGAGAATAGAAATAGGTAAATATAACGATGATTATGATGGGTTTAGAAGCTGTATGTATTTTTGAATAATGATAAATTTTGAGTAAGGTTAAGAATGTAAATTTGGTTCATTAATAACAGATAGTATCTGACATTTCAAGCCTTTATGTGTATGCTTTTTAACCCGCTTCAAAAATTGGCAGTTTCTCAATTCGTTTATGTTCCGGGTTATCTCCGACAATAGTGGATTAATTTAAAAATAAGTCTTCGACTGACTGACTGTTAAAGGTCGTTGTAGAAATAAGAAACGCTTTGAAAGGGATTGCCACTTATCTAAGCTAACAGATCTTAGCTTTATTTTTTATTCTAAGGTTTGCCAGAGAGCTATGGAACGGAGTATTCTGGGTATCAAACTTGTGGACCGGGTTAAGAGTACAACAATCCGTTCTATTACGAAAATAGCTGATGTCACTCGGAAAGCTGCCACGCTCAAATGGAATTGGGCTGGACACATCTGCCGTATGTCAGACGATCAATGGGCCAAACTTACGACCCAATGGGTCCCGCGTAGTGGCAAACGACATCGCGGCAGGCCCAGACGGAGATGGCGGGATGAGCTGGACTCCTTTAATAAAGATTGGTCCTTGTCAGCTTTGGATAGAGAGAGGTGGAAAGAGAGTAGGTAGGCCTTTGCCCAGCGGTGGGAAGTTAGAAGCTAAAAAAAGATCTGCACCCTAATTGCGTAACACTATCAATAACAATCAGAATCATTTTGAAGGATACTGCTAGTCCATAAAAAAACTACTCAACAGCGTAAATAAGGCAATGCATGTTGTTGATCTGTCAAAATGAAAGCGATTCATACTATTAGTGCGTTACGCAATTACCCAGTTCCTTATTTTGATTATGCTAAAAGCAAACATTTCCTGAGGAAGAAATCTTAAAAGCCAAGGTAATTTTATTGCCAAAACTATGTTGAAATTTAAAGCAATTGGCTTAATAGTTATTAATAATGCCTATTATTAATGTCATGACCGTATGCGATTAAAAAGTTAGATCCATATCTGCAGGCTATTGACCGCTAGCATTTTTCTCCAATACCCCATACAAAATATAATATATGTAGTCTATTTCTTAAGTCAACTATAACTAAACGAGTTATTTATTGCCTTTAGCTATGAATAATCTCTAGTTCTCTCGTAGTAGTTAAGAGTAATTACTTGTAAGGCGATAAGCTATAATTTCTTGTCTAGAGATACTTATTACATAACAGATCCGTTAGGTAAATCAGCCTGTGGGTAATTGTCTTAGAGCTAGGACAATGACTCTGCTCATATAGAGAGAAAGAACGAGTCATAATCCCGACTTCACCCCAATGCTGGGCATAAACTTCTCTTTTCTTGTGCCAGTCCCCACGCTCCCGTGCCAGCCTCATCCAGGTTTTGCCCGCGATGGCAGCAATGTCGTTCGTCCATCTCGCCTCCGGACGACTGATATCTCGTCTTCTAGTTTTGGACTTTTGGATCTGTCATCACTGCGCCTTGCCAGGTATCACAGGCCGACAAAATTAGACGAACACTCTTACCCAGAAACCTGACTGTTTATTTCCGAAGTATTTCGATGCGCTGAATCCGAATCTGGCCGCAGAATTGCTCTATCACGTTAGGATTTTGAGATATCCTAACCGGAAAGATAAAAAAACACAGTTTTTGCTCATTTTTGAGGTTACGTAATCCGGTAGATCCTTTTTCCTCTAAAAAATCATCAATTATATCTGAAAGTACTAGTCTTTCTCTTTGAAATGACGTTGAGTTTACTCGAATATCTATTTTTTTCGCTGAGATATCGCATTTCGAAATTTTCTGGATGGATAACGTAATGGCAATGGTAATGGATCATGGACATCCACATACATGAAAAAAAAAAAAAAAAAATCTCTGCTTTTTGTGACGGTGTCATGTTTTCCATCAATGACAATTTAGATCAAATATTTACAAAAATACTTGATCCCTTTTTGTTCAATGTAAAAGATGATCGGAAACTAATTGAACAATCGTGATTTTAACTTCCTTCCATGCTCCACCCATTTAATGACTTTGAAAAACCTGGTTTGAAACGGTATAATTACATTTCTAGTCATCCATTCGCTTGGTTCTGGTATTCAGGTCAATTGAAGGATTGAGACGGGGATCCATTACTCAAATAGTTGGAAACCATAAAATCTCATCAAGCAGTTATTTTTTTTTTAATTTAATGACAGCTGCCTTGATGAGTTTATGACTCCGACAAACTGCTAATAACTGTTCTGGTGTAAAGTTTAATTGTCATAGTTTTTTAATGTACCTATTTCCGTACAAAACTTGCAAATCCAGATCAATTAATGTCAGAAAGCTTACGCTGGTACAACACTATTCACTTTTGCCTTTTAATTTGTATGAAACAACCAAGTCCACTGCCATATTTAGTCGATATTACTTTAATTTCGGAAGTCGGTGACTGGTGACATGAAAATTAAAATACATATCCAAAGTCACCGACTTCCGAAATTAGAGTTCTTTTTCGCTTTGTAGTGTTTTTTTGGGAGTCGGTGGTTTTTTTTCTGGAAAAAGTTCTTTATTGCACTTTATTGTACTTGCGGTGTCCTTCACTCATAACTTTATTGCATAAACTTCAAAACGTCCCAATTGCCTAATACCTACGTTTTTCTGGCGTTATCAATTCACCCACAAATAAATTAATTTAAGGCCCATAGTATCCTCATCTTCCGTTTGTATGCTAAAGCACGACTGCCGCCCGCACCCGCGCAGGGCACCTCTGAGCCTTTATCTCAAAATGGGGATATTCCTTTGATTAATTTACAATTGTGCTTCGGCGATTCTGTGGTACCTCTAACTATCTATTTTTCAGTGTATTTTTTTTTTCCAAATAACGTAGCCGTTTAGTAGGAGTATGGAATAGAAGCCAAAATATTGCGTGTTGGAAAATATTTTTTTACAGAAAAAGTATTAACCATACAAAAAAAGTACTTCGGGCAAAATGATCTATATGAATCTATAGCAAAATCATATATTTTTCAAATCTTCAAGACAAGCCGTTAATGAGCAGTAGGGTTCATAAAGTGACCGTGTTACGCTACCAAACGGGACGTAGGCCCTTAAAAATAAAACATTGTTTAAAAGTGTCGATTCGGCCGTTTCGGGCAACTAAAATCGTGCGAATCGATCACCTAATAAGCCAATTAAATACGGACGTAGAATGTCGTACGTATGTTTAATTTTTCCGCCTTTCAGCGCCCAGCACCGCCTTTCGCACTTCAAAAGTAACCAATTTGGTCAACTTATGTCATATTAAGACGCATTTGTTACATCATTTATATGTTAATCAATAATCATTCAGAAAGTTACCACAACAAAATAATTAAGAACTCATATCCCACAAGAGGTTTTTGCACCACAGCACCGCAACTGAGGTGCATTGACTCAGGGCTTGCTCACCCACTGACACACATTCCTTCCCTCTCACACTCACACAGATCACTATTGTCATCTCGTTCCCTCATGCAAGTTTTTACACGAAACTTTTCCCGCCATTAGCCATAAAAGTTGAGGACTCATTTCGAAACGCTAAGCCACTTAGGAAGCGGTAGTGTACTACAAAATGGCGGATTTTCTTTGAAACCTATTTTGTTTTAGTGTTTAGATGCAGCTTTTAGGTGACAGATTTTCATTCATTCGATTTATGACATTTTAAGAATAAAATGTGCTGCACTTTACCGGTATCGATACTATCTACAAACTGCGTTCGGATTTCGGAAATTCTTCATTCTATTTTGGGCAATTTTAAAAATAAAACTGGCTGTTTATTGTACCTGTAGGCAGGGGCTGTAAAATGCCGTTATTACAGATAGAAAGGGAAGAAATTGTAGATCCAAAAGATGATGATGTAAAGTTATAAACAAAAACAAGATTTTTCTGGATATACTATAGTTTTCATTGCGATTAGTGAGACTAGCAAGAAATAATAATGGAGGTACAATAAACAAATATAAGTTTTTGTATTAATATTTTTATTCAAGAACTGCATTTTTTCTTAAAAATTAAGTATTTTTCTTATCTTCATTTACGCTAGAAGATAGGGTCAAAAACAGTCGGTTTCGAAAGCTGATAAAAACAAGAAACAGCGTACTTTCTTTGGGACGCGAACGAGAAAAAGTGAAATTTCATAAAAAGTAAAAATGGAAGACGATTGAAATAGAGAGACGAAATGTTTTCTTTATAACATCTGTTTTATGAAGAATTTTGTCGGCTTCTTTGTGTCATAATATCTACGAAAATAATCGTCATGGGTTTAAATACTTTCACTGATTTTAATTTACATGGTTTACAGTTTAGGCGGCCGAGGTAAAAACAATAAAAACAGTTTGGTTATAATTTACCGGGAAATACTTAGTAGTACACCAATCATCAATGAATGAGTGAGTGAACTATTACACTCCCAAGTTTACAACATTCTCATTAATGTACATCACTACTCCTATTTTGAATTTAGAACCACGTTTTACCGTTTGGCAATCATTTGCTGTTCAACTAAGAACTTTATCACCTCGAAATTAAAGTCTGTAGACGTCAATCAGGCACGAATAAATAAACTTTTTAGAAAGGGGAGCGTGCGAAATAATTAATGTTTTGACAGTTCTATGCGTAATTAGTTCTTTTGTAGTGTACACCTGTTCACACAAGTTTATAGTACTACGAGATTTTTGTGAGACGACTAGCATCTCTATTGCCTTAGTTTTAAATGTCAAATTAGGTAGTAAATTTTTTCGGTGTAGCGTAATTGGTGTATTGTAAGAAATGATTGCCGTACGAATTGATGTTGTCCGGAAGTCATTTTGAAATGGGAAACGCCATTTTGTTTGTGTAAAGAAGATTTTTAGACATTCTTATTTTCACGGTGAAGTTATGCAAGTGACAAATAAAGTTTTGGCGTAGAATCTAGTAATTGCACGGGCTATTAATTTGTTATGTAAAATTGTTTAGATTTTTGAGGACATTCCGATGAGTAATATTTTCTTCAGTAGGTCAGTTCTCTTCTAAATGACGTTGTGTCACTGTCATAATGACATTATATAGGTTGCTGTGTTTTTTTTACAAAATCTACGCTATTTTTACTCATACCGTAAAACAAACAAAAGTAATAGTTCGTTAAGTAAAAGTTAAAGTAAATCATTCATACGTAGTATAATCACAATGTTTTTTAAACGATAACTTAAAACAAGTCTTTCTAAAGTCATTCAATTCTTCAAGGTTCTGTAAATAAAAGAATTCAGACAATCGCCTCAATGGTCATGGGCCTCTCTTAGTTACACACGGGTTTTCGCTTTCCAAGTTTCTGTAACATGAACATTAATGTGGGGACTTCAAAACTTAATGTGGCCTAATTCCCTCAAAAACAATGCAAGAGATAAGCTTCCAATACACAGTTTTTCTTAAATAACTTGATCAGCGTGGTAACCAATACGCAATCAATAGACCTTGGTGAAAAAACAAAGGTGATTATGTAGAGAGTATAATGGTTGAAGTGTTGACGCTCTTTATTTTGTCTTCTTGCAGTTTCCTTGACCCAATTTTGGCCCTTCTTTAGTAAGTAATAATTAAGTTTGTAGTTTCTTATAATTAGCGAAAAATCTAATATGCACAAACTCAATACACATACCGGGTATCAAATCGAAACATTTTTACGTTTTTTTGTTTACACATCATCCAGTCCTATTTGTCACATCGTATTGTTCGTAAATAATCAAAAAAACTACAGCAGGAATCAAAGGTTTCCTATACATTTGTCAATGTAGGTAACTGTAAAGTACAATCAATTGAGACCCGTTATAACACTACGACGTCCTCATTCAAGGACAAAAAACGTGACAATATTTACGTACTCCAACCTATATACCCAAAATCCTAAGACCTCATTTACTAATACAATGCACCACGTACTAGGTCATCAAACCAGTGACCCACAGACGTTAGTCCGATCGCTATGCTTGAGACGTGCTTCCGTGTTGACATCCTGATAGAGTGTGCTGCACAAAATAAATCGGCACAGAAGGTAGACTCCATACAGGCGCACGCATACATAGACGCTACGTGCGGCGATCTCAAACAAATGCCGGTCGCAAGTGCACCTGCACTCGCCGTATGTGAAGGGTGTCTATGTGTGTGTGTGTGCATTTTCGCTTGTTGTGTGGAGCTGAGATACTGTAACTATTTATATTGTGGCCTGATAGAGTGTGCCAGTGAAAACTGATAGGAATGTGGGTAGTCATGGAAATGGTCAGGTTGATGTGTACAGGTGTGTGATCGTGACATGGATTCGGGCGGTTTAGTTAATGTGATTTGACATTGCTGATGATCAAGACTTATTTGTATACTTACTAAATAAATACGAGCAAAGGCAATAAAACGTATTGATTAGGTTTTACATACTTAAGTTGAATAATGGCAATTACAACAAAACTAAAGTTTCTCTTGAGGACGATAATATTGGTGACATTGTTATGGCAACTAATAAGTAATGGAAATATAGGAATATCTCGTGCAAAGAATAATACATACATACATATCAAGACAATAGCTCGGAGTAATTTTATGCATGGGTCAAAAATGTTAATCCAAAGTAACTGAGTAGCTAATATAGATCTTACTCTATATTTTATTTTTATTTTTTATTTATTTAACCATTTATGCACACACATATAAACAGACAAGAAGAAAGGAACAGAAAAATACGTACATAGGTACCCGTATGTGCAAAGCAATTACCATCAGATACACTAAAATATATTTCATTCATTTCAAAATCACCTAGGAAAATCTTATTTCCAAAGAATTGGATACAACTATCCATGTCTAATCTACAAGACATACCGGGGATAACATAAACGTCTAAGTGTACAGTAATTGTGTGAAAAAACCATTTGTAACCGTTTTTTTTTGTAATGGTGAATCGTTGGTTGCCCGCAACCATTGTCTGTGGTTTTGCGCAACTTTAATTTTTTCCCAAAGGGCGGTGGTTGCGATGTGCACTTTCGCAAGTGAAATTCTTAGGCAAATTGTTGTTGTTAGATAATTTAATTAGCTGTAATCAACCTCTTAACATACATACATAAATTGACGCCTTTTCCCATGGGAGTGTTACTCAAAGCCACGAACGATAATTACATATTCACTTTTCTCTGCTCTTTTACCATGTCACTCGGGGTCGGCGCAACACATTTATTTCTATCATTCACGTCATTCACTCCTTTCTTTCATTCATATCATTCCTCACACAAATCATCCATCTATTTTTGGTTTCCTTTCCCTTCTCATCCATTAACATTTATTAAGGGCTGCCGACATCGACGCGCAAACAAATTCATCACATGATTCTAGAAATTTTTCGTCGGTTGTAGAAAATGAAAAAGCTGTTGTTTCATAAAATAGTGCGTTATTTATTTGGGGTCGGCTGGATATGGCTTCATCTTCCATACAATCATTTCATCTTGTCTATTCAACTGTATTGTACCTATCACTATGTTAATAAAGTCATTTATTACCATTCCATTGTCTCGGTGTTAATCTAACACTATCTTTATTTATGAGGCGTCTAATTTCCTCAATGCGTGAGAGTTGATCGAGAAAATGGGTTAGTGTGGTGTGTTGGCTTTGAACTGAGAACTTTTTATCCTATTTTATTTTCTCATATATTTTTGCTTTATATTCAGAGACTGTCTGTTCTTCACTAGAGTGTAATTTGCTTAAAAATGTATTTGGAGAATATTAAATATTGTTTCTTATGTTGATAGATATTATAGGAGGAGGCGCGAGTGGCTAAGTAATAATGCTGCACGGTTCAATTTATTAGGGTAAGCTACGCTTGCCGCGGTTGGTCTGTGGATGGGTGACCATCTTTACATACCAAGACTCCATCTTGCCTCGGAAAGCAAGTTAAGCCGTTGATCCGAGTTGTCTTGTTTGACAGTCATACCGGTCGTCAGATGCCCGTAAGTCTGACAAACGAATTACCCAGCAACTGGGTTATGGTGAAAGAAAGAAAGAAAGATAAATAGATTTAGTGGCCATTTTTTTTTGATGGTCATATAGGGGGTCGCTTCATGAAAAATACTTGAATTTAGCTGCATTCGGTTAGTCTAGAAGTCGACCCGAATAGGTTGGGGAGGGCTAGGCATGACATCTCGGATGATGATGATGATTTTGATAGACACTATACAGAAGAACCTCTTTAATCCGAACGCTGCACCGCTTTTTCACTCGTCGTCTCGCCAGTTGCTTACCGAATGTCGAGTAGGAGTCATGCGCATTTGTTATTGTTGTTGTTGTACTCGTAACTAAAATATTGAATTTCTTTAAAAAAGTTCAATAAATGTAACGTTTATAGATGAATATACATTTAAAATTTCACAATACTGTTAGTTTTATTTCATAAAATATACCCTATAAATTCTCTGTATTATAATCAGAACGGGGGGTAAATTTTCGGAGTTCGGATTAAAGAGGTCCTGCTGTAGTACTAAGTCAATTTATCAGTGAAAAGTTGGATTTAATTTGGAAGTAAAATTGTAACGGTTGGTATTGACGTCTTGTCACGGTAAATTGAAAAATTATATGTATTTGCGGCAAAATTACTGGCTTCGTATGCCAACACGTTGTTGCATATAACGGATATTTAATGCTGTGACAATTTAATCGCGACACCACTGTTTAAAGTAATTTATGGATATAATTTAAAACCAACACTTTGTTATTGGAATATAGACGTCATTTTTTACCTTCAGCACATTAATGTCTTCCTTCTTAATATTATTAGGTACACGAACTCTGATACTTATAGGGAAACATGATGAATTTTAGCAACTACTGACCCGGTCATATTCTTGCAAAATAACGTGATACTCAGAAAATTCATGAATCATGAGACCATTTGAAAGCTCATTTAAAGCTTGTCAGTTGACGGCTAACTTGATTGTGACCTTAAATAACACAACCCTGTCTTAGCTGTCGCGCAGTAGGGTAAAACAGACGGACTTTCTGATGTTATACTTTTAATAAAGAAGGAAGAAAGAAGAGTTTTAATTAATACCATGTCACCACTGTTTGTGCACCTTCCAAAAATACCACACAAGTGAAAGAATAGTGGTGACCTAGTGGTAACGACCTCAACTTACGAGTATGTCGGGGGTTCGAACCCAGCCAAGCGCTTTAATTTGTTGGTAATTTCATCACTGTTCTCAAAGCAGTGAAGGAAGACATCGTGAGGAAACCGGCATGTTCTAGAACAACATGTGACATCTACCAATCTGCACTGGGCCCGCGTGGATTACAGCCCACTCCATCTCGAAGATGAGAGAGTGGGAACATTATAGACCGTGATATATATACGAGTAGTGCATTTACATCACACACTTTTTATGAACAAACAATTTACGAGTTCGCTCCAATCGACCTTGCTTTACTTAGTTACTTTCTACAATGCATCTAGGTTATCGTAACGAATCGTTATGAAACCGAGCCAAGTCAGATTATGGAACTAGTGCATTTAATGCTTATTATCAGCAGTTGCTTAAGCAGCCGTAAAATGGTTCCAATATTTTGGTTTAGGAGACTAATCAATGTATGAGTGGTAATAATATGTGGGTTTTAGATTAGAAGTGGTTGAAGTTGCAAATGGTGAAATAGAGCGAGTTAATGTAAACGAGTTGGCTAAAGAAGATATTGTTTTGATTGCTTTGAACAAATAAACTTAACGTTTATTGTTATGTTTAGTGTCCATAGTATTGATGAAGGTCTTGGCAATTTCCTAAGAACTGAATCATGCATGATTTTAAAATCATTTACAGAATCAAAATATTTTATTTCACATGTTCACGTATGGAACGTTAGCAGCTAGGTGCACGGTCCCAACTGGTCGTTATTTATGGAGAAGAACCAGCAATAAATTCTATGGTTACTCTTAAAAATCATTGGCGTGTACTGTTTCCAAATTTAGGTATGGGACTGTGTAGGAGTGTCAACAAGCGCCAGGTAGTAAATAAAATAGAAAATGGCCTACAAACCTACAGTCTACAAGGCCTACAACGTTCTCACGTTCATAATATATTAAAGAATAAATGATAAAATATGAAGACCCATTGAACAACGTCACATACTGTTATTTATCGTTTCTTAAATGTCCAGTTGCGAAAATTGAGCTTTTATGTGCTTTTGCGAAATGCTGACCAATGCTTATATGAAATCCAAGTGCTGATTCATTGTATTCTTGTTCAAATTGGTATATTGGACAAGAATTGTTCTCAGGTTTAACTTTAGTTTATTGTTAAACCTTTATCGGGGTCGATCGATCAGGTTAAGCAACGCTTGCCGCGGTTGTTCCGTGGATGGGTGACCATCTTTACATACCAAGACCCCTCCGTACCTTGGAAAGCACGTTAAGCCGTTGGTCCCGACTGTCATTTGTGGATCTTTGACAGTCGTTACGGGTCGTCTGAAGCCCGAAAGTCAGACAACCATTCTTACCATGGGGTATCGTATTACCCAGTTACTGGGTTGTGGATGTCAGATAGGCAGTCGCTCCATATCAATATTATAATATCCTCAACAACTATGTTGGGTGCAGTTCCTAATGGAACCTTAAAGGGGTTGAACCTAGTTTAGCTTTAAAATGGTCTACTGTGGTTAATAATAGCAAAATTGTTTTAACAATTATCTTTCTTTGTTACAGAAATAAATAACGATGAACAAATAGAATCCTCAAGAATAAAAAGAGAAGGAGTTCCCGAAAACAGGGGTAAGCTTTCGTCCGTTACATATTTATATATATTACTTCTGTATAAAATACCCTATGCTTGAATGATTTCTTTGAATGCTAAAGTAAATAAAATCTTCTTCTAATCAGTATTTAAACGACAATTTTAATTTTGAAATTCTATTCTATATTTTATCTTTTCTAATTTTAACCTTTTTCAAATTTGTTTTAACCGAAACAAATATGTTGATGTACATTTTGAAGAGGTTTCTGATGTTTCCGACAAATACTTTGTATTTTTACAATTTGAGGATAAAATTAATAACCGTTTAAAATATACAAACAAACCACTAGCTCGACAGAATTATATCCATCAACATTAAAACATCATAAACTTCAATCTGAAATTCCAAAAAGCTGTACAATATTAGTGCTAACTGTATGCAAATTGTCTCTATTAGCATCTTTATCCTATTCTATTTATATTGCATTATTAATTGTATGTTTTTCTTTCTCTTTCAAATCTAATCCTGTGGGTCGTCGAACAACTCAAATGGACTATGTAAAATATAACGCACCTCCATCGACCTCCTACTTTTATGACGCTGACCCTGACTTTTGACCGCAGACTTGACTGTCCTCCTCGTTAACCAGAAGAGGAATGACTATAACACGAAGATCGGGAGGTACCACAGTGTCAAACCACTCATCGGCCTACTGACATCGACAGCGAGGACGTTCATCCAAGATGGTGTCACCACGGAGTACGCCACCCAGATTCTGGGCACCACCTTAGATAACGGCCGCATATACGCACAGCTCCTAACGAAGTCTTCACTTGTACTTTACAATAAGCCGTCAAATGTAGAAGACCCTGTTATTGTTAAACCAACTCGTGTCCATTCCGCTTTTGATGGTGAATGGAACGTCAAGCAAGATTTAGGCTTCATTGACCCTGAAAAGTTTGTTCTTAAAAATACCGATTATTTGGCACCTAGCAGTAAAATGGAAATAGTTTATGCTAGCAAGCCTGTTCAAGAAAGTTTTAAATTCTGGAGTCCATCTGCTCCTGACAGTCAGGCTAATAATCAAATCTATGAGGAGCCTGTAGGTCGTAGAGTACAAGCTTTTAAAGAAATCCCGCGATACGTTCAAAATGAAGCTTTAAATTTCCTTGACGGTCCAACCATCGAGAATGATAAAAAGTTCGAATTTGTTGTAGAGCCACCCGTTGTTGACAATGTAAATACGTACCATAGACAAAGTAAGGCATACGAACCGGTCACTGAACCAATAATAGAAGAACCACGTCCTAAACCGGACGTTTTAGACGAAGCAAATGTAGTTAAGGTTAAACCTAATTACGATTTACCGACGTTCACTATTAAGAACGAATTCTCTCCGATATTTTACTATATTGATAACGTTGAGTCTCGCCGTCCTCAGCAGCAGGCGGCGCAGCAAACGAAATCACCTAAGAAGTTGTTTGGGCAAAAAAGCGAACCCAGAGCAAAGAAAACTTTCACTTACGGTGGCTTTGCTGACTTCACGACCGTAGTTGGTGACACTGTCATTATATTTAGCCCTAATACAGAAACTATTCGACCTCAAAATCCTGACGAGGTAAATGTTTTCCCATCCGCCAATCGCATTGACAAACTATCCACTAAAATCACTTTCCTTGCCGCTGATATACCCGTTGCTTCATCCACTTTCAAGGCTCATGAAGCTCCAGCACCTACCAGAATTACAGGACCTGCTTTAATCGACGAGAACAGGTCCGAGAAAGCACTTTTCAATGACGAAGAAAGTCTTAAAAAGGTTTTGTATGAAGTTGATGATAAGCTACCAGACTCCATTAGCGTTCAATACAATAATGGGTTTGATTTAAATCTGGACGTTATTCAACCTTCAGAATCTCCTGTGATGACTACAGAAAGTACTCGTATCACGGACGATTTGGGCGTTATACCCATCAATGATTTTAATTCACAAGCCACTGAACCACTGGTAACTTTGTCACCATCGTCGACAATCCTTGAAGCACCTAAGGAATCGGCTGTTACCGAAAGTGGCATGACTGACGTGTTTACAAATTCAGAGGAAGAGTCTGAAAATACAGCTGCTGAAATAACTGAGAAACCAGATGAAGAAGAGGAGGAGGAGGAAGAAGAAGATGAGATAACCACAGAAATTCCTGAAGAATTTATGACTACCACAGAAAGTGGACATAGTGACGAGTCTTCTGAGGAATTAGAAACAACCACAGAATCAAAATTTACAGTTCCCGATTCACTTGAAGATACACACGAGGATACGCATGAGAATACTGATGAAGATACGCAAGAAGTAGTCTGCACTGAAGGTCTAGAAACACAGTCCACAATGACCACAGCTTACAAAACTTTAACGTATCTGACAACATATTTCATCCCTCTTGAGAGCACAGAAACCACTACTTCTATTAAATCAGACGTTGTAATTGAAAGTAATATTGGTTACCTAACAAATGTCGTATGTAGGACAAACCTAAATATTGAGCCTACTGCCGTTGTAAATGTTGATGTTAACTATTCCGTTGAGACAAGATTAATGGCTCCAGAGCCTGTTACAGAAGAACCTTACAGATCACCTACGGAACCAGAAGTTGTTACTGAAGCTCCCAAAACAACACCTCAACAAGAACAGGTACAAACCACGGTTCAAGAAGAACAATATACTGAAATTCAGGAAAATAATCAAGAAGTTGAGGAAACTGTTGAAGAGAAAGAACCTACAACTACCGCAACTACAACGACTACTACTGAAAAAACGACGACCACTCAAAGTCACGTAGAAGTATCAGTAAGTACCGAACAAACAACCACGACAACAGAAAAGGCAACTACCCCACAGCCAGAAGAAGAAGATCAAGAAAACGAAATTGATGTCATTTACAAAACGCTTTATACAACTTACACCTACTTTACAACATTCTTCGGTGATCAAACCTCAAGTGTTGCTAGTCACAAATCGGTTGTCACTAATACCATTACATCAACAATCGATCTTTCTAAATTAGATCCGTCACTATTAGGAGCATTCAATGAAGATGAGATTGCACCAACTAGTGTGGGTATCGGCCGACCAACGGAAACATTCGCGATTAACAGCATCATTGATCTTGTTAAGAATAAAGATGTCATTGAGTCAGTTGAGGTAGATGACATTTATAGCTCTCAGACACCCACTCCGTCATTAGGCGACGATATTGTTGCAAGTATCAAGCCTGATGCAGTAAAGACATATTACACAACGTATACATTCTTTACGACAATCTACGTTGGTACTGATGCTAATGTATGCAGCAGAAATGAAGTGTACACAAATTACGTTGGACCGGATGAACTAATACCCACAAAGGCTAACCCGTTAGCGGTGGAGAATACTAGAGCTCAATTTGACTTTAGAAATTGTAAACAAGTGAAAATGGCACAACCTGCTAATCAAGATGAAAGTTCTTCAATGGAAACCAGTGTTAGTATGGAAGAGAATAAGGAACAATCTTCCGGAGAAACCAAACCCGACGCTACGCCAGATCCGAGCCCAATTGAAGTAGACATGTTGTTTAGTGTAGAATCAAACCCTCTAGAATCTGAAAGTTCTTTCGTGACTGATGTAAAGTCATCATCTTCCAAGGGAGAAAGAAAGTTTCTTGACAGTAACAACATTATATTAGATGACCAGATTAGCTCAGAAAGTAATATTGAAGAGATCTTACCATCACCCACTTTATTATTACAAACAAGTTACACTACATTCACATATTTCACAACAATGTATATTGGAAAGGATTCAAGCAATGTTAAAAGTCGTTTAGAAACTATCACAAATGTTGTCACAGAAACAATTATGCCTAACAAGGAACCTGAAGAAGAGAGTAACCTACCAATTACCTACTACACAACATTTACATATTGGACTACTCTTTACAAAGACAAGTCTACAACTATTACAAGTCGCGAAGAAATTGTTTCAAATGTGATTACACCTGTCGCTCAAACTGTTGCAACTATCAGTCCTATTGATACAACGCCCATTGATGTCGATACTCCATTACCGCCTAAAGATCTAGAAGTAGAATTAAAACCATCTCTAGTCTCAAATAGTCTTGAACTAGACGATGGCAAAGCTACTTTCTACACAACATACACATATTTTACTACTTTCTACGCAGGCAACACTTCTCAGATCAGGAGTAGTTTAGAGACTGTTACTAACATTGTTGATAATACCAAACTTGTTGAAGATAATCAGGTCGGCAGGAAAGTACCAGTGGGTGCTGCTGACCAGAACTTGATTCAAGACAATGGTGAAAAGCCACAAATAACTCCAACTGTGGTGAAACAAGAAATTATCCCCACGAAACTACCTGATGCTTCATCCACTCCACCAACAGTTCTCTTAGGCACGTACATTGATAACTTATTCGCTGAAGTCAAACCCGAAGACAAACCATCCACACTGGCTCCAGAAGGAGAGAAAAAGATACTGTTTTCTCAGGTGGCTGTCATATCCGGAGATTCTACTATCGTAACAAGTGATAATAAATCATTAAACATTGACACTAGATCGAATAACAGTAGTTCACCGACCACGACAACTGAAGGTAATATCATAAGTCCTACCCCCGATGTAATTGAGAGCTCCGAAGCTGACCCTACAACAGAAGTTGCAAATGAATCTGAAGAAGAAGACGACGATAGTTCCAACACCAGAAAGAAATCTCGTCTTACATTTACTCCCAAAAAACCATCCACGACGCCTGTAATCATACCATTTGCTTCTCGAAACCGACCTACATTTATCCCAAAACGTGTACCATTATCTAGTGGAGCTACAACTATCACTCGTGCAGATTTTACGCCACAAGTTATAACTGCTACTCCAAGCTTGAAGTCTGTGAAATCATCAGGAGGATATAATGGAGGTAGAAAACAGACGTCTTATCCTGGAGGAGCAAATGCTGGCAAGAGATTCCCTGGACGTGGTAATAATAGTCCAAATAATCCGTCTGCTAATGTGCCATCAGCTTCCAGACCTGGAGGTTTCGCAGTACGTGGAAGCATCCAACCTACTTCTAGAAGAACTGGTTTTAGATCTGGAAGTGCAGCCAGGCCTGCTAGCTTAGATTATATTAGTAGATCTTCTGCGGCTCCAAGAGTAAGGCCAACCTCGTCTCGCCTTCCACCAGGCAGGAATATTAAGCCTACTGCTTCAATTACATTCCCTCCTGATCAAAACGATGAAACGTTCGCAACCCAACTAGATGAAAACGCAACTGAAGCCATAGATGAGATTACTGAAACTCCAGCCAGAACTACAAATAATCCTCTGCTCAGGTTCAGAAGGCCACCTGTTCCCAGGCAGCCCGGTACTGCTATCACTCCTAGGTCAACAACAGCTTCATCGAGACGAGCTGTAACCCCTCGTGGTAGACTTACAACTACCACTAAGAGATCTACAACCAGGGCTACTTCGAGCCCACTTTTATCATTACGTAGACAGAGACCAAATAATGCACTGTTCCCAAGACGAAACCTGTTCAGGCAACCCGAACCGGAACCTGAAGAAGAAATCAAAGAAGATGAACAAAAGGTAGAAGACAGTGACGAAATCTTAGAAGAAGAAGAATTTGAGGAAGACAATGATTACGATTCTTCTGACAGGAAAGAACGTCAAGTTCCTCAACCTCCTTCCACTGCGAAACCTAAAAGAAACATAGTACAAATAAGGCCATTTGCTTTTAAGAGGCGTACAAAACGTCAAGTTGATTACGGCAGCAGAAAATTTACAAACTTCCGAAGACCAGGCACTAAAACTTCAACTACTAGGCGCCCTGAACCAGAGCACACAGACCCACCAACAACCCAAAAAGTGAGGCCTGGTAATCGTTACAATGGACGCACTTCTAACGTCGCGAGAACGACTACAATTGCTGCTCCTAAATCAAATGGAAGGCAACCTTTTATTGTTCGCGGAGAAACTAGAACTACGACAACTGTGTCCACTCCAGCATACAGGAGAGGAAAGTCATCGCGACCAGCATCAAGGACCACCACTTCTGCATCTAGGCCAAAAGCACCGAAAGTTCCAAAGGCTCCTAGACTAAATAAGAACTCGTCAGGGTCAAGGACGAGTACGTCTCGTAGTTCAGGAGGAGGAAGATCTCGACCACGAACCACCACCAGCAAAGCCACAAGCAGGCAAAGGAGTTCTTTTGAAAGCCATAGCGGTGAACGTTTCAATGCCAAAAATATTTTGAACGATGGAAAGATCACTATTACACATCAAATACCTACTGAAGTAACAGTGCCAATTGTGAATGGAAAAATTACTGAGTACAAAAACTTACTATCAGCAACACCCAGTCTAGAGACATTACTACTAAACCAGGTATCAACATCATTCGGACCTTTGGGCAATCAACAACTTGTCCTTGCTGCAGAGTCTACTGAGCTGGCTGAGAATGGAGCCACTAAAGTCATTCGATATATCCTACACGACACTCCTACCACTACTGTCATCTTTACACCTACCACCATCCGAGGTCGCAAGACTTCTTTCTCCCACGTCCTTCCCAGCACGGTTTACAACGTTGAGGCTGTCACTCAGACTATTGCACCAGAAATAAACTCAAATGTCCCCCTTGCTAATCTGTTACTGTCACAACTTTTACTAGGCAACCAGCAGCCCGCGATCAATCCTTTCCTTGCTTTACAAGGACAGGGCTTCCCAGGCCTTCCTCAGCAGCAAATAGTACAAACCCCAGTTACTGAATTCAAAACTCGAACAACTACCTACGTGACAACAGTTACTGACGCTAGGGAAACAGTTTTGCCTATCACATTTAAGGGGCAGGCTATTTTGACAACCATTGTTGACCCTACCACTAATGTTATAACGGCAACTGAATATGTCACGGATACAGTGGTCACTACTCCGACCGCTTTAGGTCAAGGTCCTCAACAGCTGAACTCCCTGCTACTTCCTCTTCTTCTTCAGCAACAACAGCAACAGCAGCAATCCCTTAACCAACAAACAGCGAATCCCCTGCTAGGTCTAAGTCAAGCAGATCTTTCTGCTTTCGGCGGTCTTAACAACTTTAACAACCTAAATCTGTCACCAAATCTAAACCAACAAAATAATCTGAATAATGATATTTACAGTCACAGTCCCAAACCTAATATTCTTTCCGACTTGAATAGCAACGAGGACTTTTCAGAAGATATCCAGGATGATGAAGAAGACCTACCACCCCCACCACCACCAGCTACTCCAGCCCGTAGGAAATCTCGTCCAAAGCCTGCCCCCGCAGCACTCCCCGTTGGTCCTCCAAAACAGACAAGTGTAGTAACGCTATATGTGTCAGGTAGACATCCCGGTGAATTCAGCACAGTGCTTTCAACTGTAGTATCAGATGACACACAGACAGTTAGAAAACGTGAAGCCATATATTACGATAACGTCCAATTACTGCCATCCTTACTACCCTCAGTTAGCGAACTAACCGGATCTTATTCAGACAGTGGCACAGTTTCAGATAGTGATAAGTACTTTTACAATGTCGATGTTGAAGATCAAGTAGAAACGCAAAGTCTGGAGAGTATAGTAGGAGAAGTCAGCAAGCATATTAGGTATGACGCATCACCAACTTTCGTCGTGAGGGCAGCGAGCCCATCAGCAACTAGGGACCTAAGGCAAAGTTCAATTGACGATGTCTCGTGAAAGATACAAACGGTTAGGTGTATAGTAATGGTTTAGTTATTTATTTCGATGTATCATAGTAAGTTAACTATGGAATAGTGCCTTATAGATTTAGTTTAGTTTTAAGGACGAAATACTCTTTTGTACTTGACTAGATATTAACATGTTATTCTAAGTTCACCAAAAATGTTATTTCCTATGTTACCATAATCGATGTGTTGGGGTAAAATTGTTGGGTAACTATTACTCACTGCCTAAGAATATAAGCCTAGATTATGTTTATCATAATTATCTTTTAATACTCGTTCTTCCTTCGCTTACGACTGTACATTGCAAATACGACTTAAAATTAAAACAATAAATATTTCGAAAATTTAATTGGTTTTCTATTTATTTTGTTCCTTTATAATCCTTAGATAACGCGTTATTTTACAGAACTGAAACGTACCAAAAACACTATATCAACAGACATAATTTACTATAAACTAACATTCAACGCAAATACATTCTCACCACACTTCCATCCTACCTTCTCACCTTCACAAAATCTATCAAGACGAGATTCTGCCACAACCTGACTTAAAACTTGACAAAAGACGATGATGATGATGACTGGACCACCAGAAACTCGAAGATCCTGAAGGTTTCCCACTGACGGATGAGTCCATACCCACATCCTGCGACTTCCAATTTGGAGGTGAGTGTAATTAGTGTTTCATTAATTAATATTAAATTGTTCTTTAGATGTTCTTGAATCATTGCAAAACACAAAACGATCTTAAAAATAATCTTCTTGCATAAAGGAGAAAAATTCACAGTTTCTGACTGTGAATTTTTCTCCTATAAAAAAGATTCAAGAGCATCTAACAATAAAACTAACAATTTAGATGTATATAAAATAAAAATTAACATAACAGTAATGAATACTAATACAGCACGTATAGTAATAGAAGTAAGTTTAAAACACGATACAACAGTAACTGTAGATAGTCATATAGACTAATAAAATTGATCCATGATAGAAATTACATAAGGTATTACAGTAAAAAGTATAAACATTTTGGAATGACACCGGCTCACGCGCAGCCGGCACGCGATTCCGCATAATTGCAATAGTATCATACTAAGAAATGTAGTACAGTACGTGGCCGTATATATGGCACCTCGTGTTGTAGAAAGAGACAGTCACTGAGGTATGATTGACGGAGATGGCGCTAAACAAAGGCGACATTTTTCTTTAACTATTTGCAAGTTTGTTTGCCACATCGGTTTGCAAAACATATTACCTACTATTACGATCGTAATCTTCATTTATTAAATAGTGCTAGTAAATACATTTCATTTTTAATTATTCAATTGAAATCATTTTGAATTAGTGCCGATTCATATTATAGTTTTCAAGTAAGCAAGAGTTTATGTAAAAAAAAAACTTCAATATTTTTTTATTATCAAAATAATAAGCCACCATTATTTTATGTAATTATTATCTTGGTAATAGTAGAATTAGTTAGATGATAATTAAATTTGTACTAACCGCTTTGCACATAAATGTTGTTTGTTTTTCAGATTTGTTAATGCTGTAGAAAAGGCTTTTCGTGTATCGTCTGAATGCACAATTGTGATGTTTTTACTTAATTGTTTTTTAGTGAATTTTCATTTTAGAGTTAATTTACTACTCATTTTAGAACTAGCTTTCAATATATTTGGCTACTATAAACGTATTAATAAAAAAAATATAAATAAAATAAAAGATTCATTGTAATTTCCAAATACATATCTACCAACTTTTGCTTTGAAGTACAAATACTTAATTTTATTTTTAACATTTCAGCATTTAATGCAAATGGTATAGTATATGATAACACGCCATGGAGGCCTGGAAGAGATATGGATTTAGTCGAAAAAGAATCTGAAGAAGATGAAAGAAGGCTTAAAAATCTAGCTACAAGGATCATGTCTAATGGTGTGGAAGTGTTGGTCAAAGATAAAAATCCTGATGGAAAGCAGGAACAGGTACGCATGTTATTCTGATTGATTTATCATCGAATTTTGCCGAGTATTTCTGATAAAAAAACTAAGCTTAAGAATGCTAACTTTGAAATACAGTAGAGCAAGTCGTATATTCTTCTAATCATTATGTACTTATGTATGTGTAGATCATCTTTTAGAACTCATTCATCACTCATTTATTTCGAAAGTACCTAGATAATTTCATTCAATTTCTTTTTAGTTTCATTAAGTACTTGTAAAATCATTCATTTCATCTTCATCTATGCTTTTTTTCTCAGCGCAAACTTAAGCTCATTCACGCAACTACGTTACAACCGCACATCAGCTCCTCTTCAGCGTCAAAACAATTGCTATCATCAGCAGTCGCCACTGTCGTCAGTCGCCAGCAAATAAGCGCACTCTTTCCCTTACATCAGCTCATGCAACATAACTATATCATCAAGACATGTATGACCACCTACACATACTTAACAACCGTGGTTCAAAACAAAAGAAGTGCCATTTCAACGTTTGAGACTATAGTTTCAGTTGTCACTACTGAATCTTTAACCAATCTTTATGATACTGATGTTTTGCCAGACTTAAAGCCGACAAAAGTAAGATTTGGGACCCTGGTTGGCCAATTCCTAAATGTTCCATCAGGTCCGACCTATGGGAGCCTTTACTTTAATTGATATCCCTTATACCTGTTTAGTTCTCATTCGTTTGACCTAACTTATCTTCTTCTAAATGTCTGTCGTAAACCTTAACTTTAGTAGTTAGTACCGTAGTTAGTTACCTATATAATTTAACACACGTCATTCACACATCAATACTGACAGTAAACCTACGGGCCAAAATAAATATGTTCCTCATTTTAACCTATTGTAGTGATTTTTAAATTGCGTTATACTAATGAATATTTTAAAAATATTTCAGACCAAATACATGGAAGTCAAGACAATCCAACCATCTGCCGCCACCAACATGTTTATGAGCAGCTACCCAAAGATTGACAAACGGATTGACAGTGAAGAAGATGAAAGCAACGGCTTTGATCTTATCCAACCATCGGAAGTCAGTAATCCTCCATGCACAAGCTCCTGCTCATGCAGTAACACAAAAACTGAAGGTTTGCAGACAAAGTACAGTAACATAGACTACTCTGGATCTTCAGCTAAATATGGAATGAAAACCACTTACGGCGCCACGAAACTAGAATTGAGACCAACGAACAAAGAATCTATGGATAAAAAAACACAGTATGGACCTTACGAATATGAAAGTAACTCTCAATTAGCTCCAACCGATAAAGTCGTTGAAAAGTATACTGAAGTTATCAATGATTATTCGGATGAAAAAGATTCAAACTCAGTCGAAGAAAGCGAATTGTTAACTAATGAGCAAGCCCCCTCACCGCCAAAAATGAACAAATTAAGCACGAAAGTTCCCGAAAAAACCAAACCAGAAAAAACACAGAAACCGAATAAAAACAAGTTTGTTGTTGCCGATCTTTTAAAATTAGGAACTCTTGGAATAAAAGGACTAACACAGTTGGCGCCCGTTATTGAGAAGATGACAGGTGGTTTTATAAAACGACAAGATACTGTCAACAAAACCACTACTACGACTATCAAGCCTGCAGTTAAACTGACAGCTTACACTGCAAATAAAAGAGTAGACAATGATCTAGAAGCAAAGCATAGTAATTTTCCAATTTACATTCCTGTAGATGAACTAGAAACATCTGAATCTCAACTCGTTTTCACTAATGCTACATTGCATCAGAATTTGGCTTGGGCAGCCGAACACAAACAGCCTAAAGCCCACATTGTTCCGCCAAAAATGGTGCATGAAAGTCCACTTGTTAATGGCGGTATACCCATTAGTCCTGGTGAAATAATTACGGCCAACTCCGATGTCATTGTTGGCAAACCTGCCGTGGGTGGACCTTTAACCTTGGCCGCAAGTGGAATCAAATTACAAAACTCGGTCAATCCGCCGCCTATTGACAGTTTCATAGCAGCGAATGAACAATATTTCGTAAACGAGAAACCTCTAGGTGATCAGCCTCATAGCGATGATTCTTATGATTTAAGGCCACCTGAACCACCTCAACAAAAATCTAAACCAAACAGGCCTATGCTGAGACCAATGCAGTCGTTTAATCTTCAAAATTCCGCGCCTAACGATAAGTATCCATATCGCATGCCAGCAAGCATTCATGACCATTTAATGAAAACCGAACATATTAAAAACACTGGACCTGTATTGAGCAATCATGGCCGACCAGCATTTTTAGACTACATTCCGTCATTAGCTAAACCTACTAGTGCTCCTAAGCAGCAACATATTGAGTATAAACCTGCCAATGAGGCTATCGCAGACACCATACCTGACAATAGTCCAAGTTCTTCTGAAGTAGTAAATACACAAATAAGAACTGAACATGGATATGCAGTCGCAAGCAACACTGAATCAAACAAACCTTTCTTAGTTGACATTCAGCCATCAAGAGTCGCGAATGTATTGATCCCTCACGGCAGCTCAACAGCTTTAGTGTTTGCTGGATCCTCGGAACCCCATAAAACTGGAGACTACATCGATGATCCGCTTCCATACCCTGAACCAGGTTACTTCGGCAGCTTTAGCATAGATGCACCTCAAATGACTAACGTGCACAATGTAGCTCCTAGTAGTAACAAACAGTATGCTGGTAAACCAAACGTTCATCCTCCTACAGATAACTACAAACCTAATCTGCCACCTTACAAGGATCAATCACATAGAAACGACCTAAAAATTAAATGGAAAGATAACAAGCGTCCCATCGACTACAACAAGATACCTCCTCCTACCAGCAACCAAGAAACTCACGTGCAGGTCGGTCCACAAATAACAGTCTATGATCCAGAGGTATACAATCCAACTGGAGGTAATGGCGATTTTGATAAATACAATCAAGTTAGAAACAAAGATAAACAGAAAGATGGAAAAGATGTTATTGACAAAGAGTATGAAAATTACTTAGCAGTGCCTCCACCACCGCAAATAGCCCAAAAACAAATTTTCAATCAAGATAGTATTTATGATAAAAGTAAGCCATATAGTTCCCGCCCTATTGTTCATACTAAACCAGTACAAGATATGAAAGTATTTTTGAATATTCAGCATCCTGTACCTGAGCAGCTTCCGCCTAAAGTGACTTCTGAAATCTATTTCGCAGCTCAAATGCCTAACAGCAAGCCAACTCCTACTTATACTATTCGTATTCCAACGGCATCACCTAACTACAATAACTTCAATCAGCCTCCAAATAATATGCAGTCTCCTAAAGGAAATAACGTGGGTCCTACTCATAATTCCTTCTCTGTTATATCTTCTCCAAATATAGCTAACAAATCCTTTGTACCACAAGTAAAGGAAGAGAAGGATAACACTTATACAGTGACTTTAAATACAGCCACTAATGTTGCAAGTAACAACGAAGCTGGGCAAGTCATTGGGTCTAGCGTTGCTGTACCGGTTGGCACATCAACACATGTAAGCCAACTCAACACCGACATACCCATTGGAACAAACTTCGCCATCAGGGTTGAAGATAATACTACGCCTTTGGAAACATACAATTTACAAGGCACTAAAAATCCGACCATTGTTTTTAATGAAAATGGCCCAGTAACACAAGTTTCTGTCGGAGACAACAGATGGAATAAGAGTTCGACGGATACAGCTGAATCAACGATTATTGGACATAACTATTATAATCAGAACAGTAACTATGGTGACAAAAAACCAAACTACGAAGACACAAATCAGAAATATGGCAACCAAAATCAAAACTATGGAAATAGTCCACAGTACGAGAGTAAACAGCAAAGCCATGGCAGCCAAAATCAAAACTTCGCAAATAATAATCAGAAGCATAGCCAAGGAACTATAAATCAGCACTATGCAAACCAAAATCAAAACCAAGGAATATTCAATCAGAACTACGCAAATAAAAATCAGAACCAAGGCATATTAAATCAGAACAAAAATCAGAACCAAGAAAATATAAATCAGCATTTCGCGAATAATAAACAAAACCAAGGAAACATCAACCAAAACTACGCAAACCAAAATAAGAAGAATCAAGGAATCCTAAATCAGAACCAAGGAATCCTAAATCAAAATCAAGGAATCCTTCATCAGAATCAAGGAATCCTAAATCAAAATCAAGGTATCATAAATCAGAACTATGAAAACAAAAAACAGAACCAAGGTAACGTAAATCAAAATTACGCAAATAATAATAAGAACTTTGAGAACCAAAATCAAAATCATGGCAGTATAAATCAGAACCAAGGAAATATAAATCAGAATCATGGACACACAAATCAGAACTTCCCAAACAAGAATCAGAACCAAGGAAATATAAATCCGAATTACGATACCATACAGCCGATCTACGATAACAAACAGCAGAGCTATGATAACAAATATCATAACTACGGAGACAAAAACTTGCAGAATGCTGTAAGTCCGTCAATACCACCTTCTCTTAATAGTCACGCCAATTTCCCCATGATGAACGATTATTCAACATCTTCAACTGATTCCGAAAACGTAAAACCACTCACAGAATATCCTGATAACATCAAATCTGAAGATGTGAAAAGACCAGCAAAATTAATACCAAATATTCCAACAAACTCCCATGGATGGTATTCTAGTGTATTAAAAGAAAGCAATATCAATAATATCAAAGTAGAAGTTACAACTCGTAAGATCATTCCCTTAATACATGATTATAATGAGAAAAACCATTCTCCTCAGTTTGGACAGAAAATCACAAGCGCTGGTAAACCTCCCAATGAGTTTTGGTCGCAGAATGCTCCGCCATCTGGATTTAATATTGGAAAACCTTTTACAAAACCTCAGTCAACAGAACAGCCATTTTCTACTAACCCACCGTTTACTACTAAGCCTTTTAATATTAATTATATTCCTTCCAATTTTGGTGGCATGGGACAACCTGCTTATGATATTCCAATTAGAGATAATAGCGATGAAACTACCACCACTAAATCGAAGCATACAACTGAGAAAATTAAACCAGTGTATGAAAATTCTGAAGAGATATACGATGGAGAAGAAGAACCAGAAAATCATGGTGAAATAGATGGAGAAGTAAGTTCGGAATCCATGAAAGTTCCTGTAGTCAGTTCTTCGAGTGAAGTTGATAATAATTCCAAAACATCAACTGAATTAACTTTACTACAAGATGAGGTACTAAATCCTCCAAAGAATGTCCCGAAAGATGAAAACAGCAATAAAGTTTTAGTTAACTTTAATCCTGGAACACAAACGGAGAAGCCATTTAGTTCTTATAATAAAACAACCTTCCAATCTAATACTATTAAACCAGTATATGAAATCCGTCCATACAATAAGCCCAGGCCTTTTACCATCAACACTGCGGTGGTACTGGATCATCAATTGCAGCAACCTCATTGGCAAATCAATCACATGATGGAGAACGCTACCAACTTATCATATGAAGACAATATAGATTTGAATATTGGAGAAGAAATGGACAAAACATCAACTTACAGACCCAGTTCTTCTTCAAGGCCTGTGTATGTGGCAGAATCAGATGTAAGATATAAAAGGCCGCCAACCAGACCAGTGTTTGCCAATCGGTTCAATAACACGCACGTGCATAACGAATCAATTATAACATCAACAGTTCATATTCAAGACAAAAAACCATTGATTGTTGAAAAGGCCACGGAAAAATCGACTTTACCAACATTCACTTTATCCAACTTGGAATTGAATCGTTCCTCAAGTGAGATCATTGATCTTTCACCTCCACCACCAACAATGGATTATAATTTTAAACCTTCAACGAATGATGAGATGATTATGGGAATGAGTCCTCCTCCGCCAAGGACCCCACCAGGTATCAGGCTCCCAACGAGAGTACCTTTGACTCCTCGTCCAGTTCTTCCAATGAGAACTTCACCGCCATACAGAACCAGGCCGCCAAGAGTGACTACTCAGAGACCTGTCAGAAAACCAATCAACAGAGATGAGGTATCAACTTATAGACCTGCTTTCGATATTTTGAATAATATGAGAAGACCAACCTATAACCGCGATCAACCTTCATCACAACTGCTGCCTCCTCCAAGAGATATTCCATCGAGGGTCTTCAATCCTATTGAATTGCCGGCTCCTACTGTCAGCGTACCGGAAGTACCTAACGTTGTCTTCCCAACTCCGATATCTTCAGGCTGGTTGACATCATCTGGTATAGATTTCTCATCAAGCTTTAGTTTCAATCCAACATCTATACAATTCCCTGAAACACCAGAACCGTCCAGGATACCTGATTACGCAGAAGTATCTTCTTCTGAAAACTCTTATTCGTATGAGGCTGAGTCATCCTCTGAACGTGTTGATGAAGTTAGTTACGAGAAACCAGTTACAGAAGAAGTTACTTCTAAAGAATCGAGCACGGAATCGACTTCAACAACTAAAGTTACATCTATAACCGAAACAAACGATTCTGAACCTGAATCAAGCCAAGAAGAAACAACGACAGACAAGATGAAGGTTATTCCGCTTGGCAACAAGAACAGAACTCGGAAACCTTATCCAGTACGAGTTGACGAAAAGAAGACTACTACTAGCAAATTCAAGTTGCCCCCTAAACCGACATATGTTATAAAACCAACAAGGACATTATCTCGCCCAGAAATATTATATCCTACACGACAGACCTCAATTAGGAAGATCATTCGACCAATTACAAGAGTTCCTCCTATAATACCATCGAGTATCATTGAAAGCTCTGAATCATCAGTCGACGAAGACTTTATTCGACCAACAGAAGTTCTGAAAGAAAATATTGTTCCAACAGTATCTGAGTTAGAGATCACTAGACCGGTAGAACAAGAAACATCTAGCATTCCAGTAATAATACCTTCTAGTATGCCTACTCCTAGTATGCCAACTCCTAGTATAGAAGAGGTACCAGTAATACAGTCCGTTCACCACGCTGGCAATGAAGTTAAAATATCAGACGAAGTTGTTCCAACTAAGACTGAGTTTAGAACTACTGTAGTTACTTTAACAAAGACGTTGTCCGAGCCACCGAAAACAGTATCAAGTTTCGGATTCGTAAATATTACACACACATTAACGGTCACACACACTAAGACAAGCTTGGTCAGCCAATCAGAAGGAGCTGTAACTCAGACTTTGGTATTAACAAACACACAAACATCTACAATAGTGGATGTTGTGACGGAAGTATATACGCAAGTACAACCAACTACGATAATAGAGACTGTGACGAAACATATACCCATCCCGCAAGTTCAGCCTACACCAGTTCAAGAAATTGTATCAAAAACTAAAGTGTCTCTTGATGACATAACTATGTCATCGGAAGAGAATGACAACCTTATCATAAGAGACTCAGAGACAACAGATAATATCATTCAAAAGATTGAAAATGAGAATGAACCTGATAATGATAACGATACGTTCTTCGTTGTGATGAATAAATCTCAAAACGGTGGACCAGTTCCGCCTTTGAACAATGATGTCGACACAGGCGATTACGATGTTACTAGGAACGAACAAGTGAATAATAATGGAGTATCTCAGGTTCTGTTTGGAGAAATATTACTGGCTGGGACACCTTATTTGGAGACTACGAATGTTAATCCTAATGGTAAGTATAAAAAAAAATATTATTCTGGAAAGCTCATTCAACATTTTTATACAATTATTATATATTTTTCTTTTTAATTTTGCAGGTGTAGCGTATGGTAAGGAATGCCAACCAGACTGCAAAGCCTCCAGGAATGAGCGCTGTCAGAGAATCGATGGACTCATGAAATGTGTTTGCAGACCTGGCTTCGCCCGAATGTTCCCTGATAGACCTTGTAAACGTAAGTTTGAAGAAGATCAAAGTTAAAGTCTAAATGTTTATTCCGAACTAAGTATTATGTTAGTACCTATGACTTAGCAACCTTATACAAGCATTGCAATTACCATTCGCCTGCCCTGAAGAAATAAAGATATTGATTCTGTGATGTGTGTGATCTGAAGAAATTAATTAAAAGTAATTTGTTACGGTAGAATTTATAGAATAGAATTTATTGTAGGCGCAGGTTATAGTATTGTTGCAACGGATGACTAAATTACCAACAGATTAGAATGTCAATGTCATCCATTGAACGTATTGTATTTTTCGTTCCTATATACTTAAGTTCGTTACTCAATTTAGAAAAAAACCAAAATGGCTCTTTTATAATTTTTATAGGATATAAAGATACAATTCCAGACAAGGCATTAATTTATTACAATATTCTTCTAATAACTATTTTTTCAGCTACCTACACCTACTCAGTCAAATTAGCCCTTGGCTCCCAAGGAAATGATCGTCTTGAATTCCAAGAGCATCTGTCGGACAATTCAAGCAAGGAGTACCAAGCTTTAGCAGTAGCTACCCATGAAGGCATCAACAGGATGATCATGCAGTCAGACCTGAGGGATGTGTACCATGGAGTCCACATCACTGGTTTCCATCCTGTTGAGCTGAAGAGCCCAGGAGGAGACTTGTACCAGGGTGTCATGAATGACTTCTATGTGCAGGTAACGGTATCAAAAGATGAGGCTAGAGTATTTTTCTTATGCTATTATTCACATGAAGTTTCTTTTACCAATTTACAATTATAAATGTCATTTATCACCAAAACCTTCGGAAATTGATGGGGTAAAGTAAAACTGATGATTTGCTTTCGGCTGATCGTGAATATGCTAAGCTTATTGTCTTTTGAACAGCTTTTAGAAAATAATTGATCTATGTAGGCTTCATTTAACTCAGTCTATCGCAATCCATTGCTTGACATACGCCTTTCTCAAGTTCCGATGACTGAATTGTCAAACTTTGAGTTTGGCTTAGAAACACAGAAAAAAAACCCAGATATTATAGTCAAGAAAATTTGTCAAATTGTTAAGCAAAACGACACTATATGTTAATTTTGCGCATTTCATACAATTGTAAAAAAAAAAAGAATAAACGGCTTTGAATGAATTTCCCTGAATTTGTATTCAGCTACTTAAAACACAGTACCCGGATTTGATGAAATATATCTTGGGGTTTTTTTTTATAAACGCTTAGAAATTAAAGTAAAGTATACACCGTGACATTTTAAATTTCTTACAAAGGTGGTCCACTCAATGTATCCGACATTAAATACCTCTAGGCGCGATCAAAAATTGTTACCATTAATATTAAGATAATAGGTGCACAGAAAAACAAATAATGCTTTAGAATTAAGAAACACCCTGTTAATGTTTACGCATCAAACGGTATAAGATATACATACAGGGTATTTCTAACTACGTCATGCGTCTTAGTGAATTATATATATTTCTATGATTTTTTCATATTTCCATAAATATCTTCTTTTTTATAAATGATTTGTAGTCATTGGATACATGAAGTGGGCTGTCGATGTAAGACGATTAAAAATTCACGGTGTATAATGCCAAAAACATCACTGCTCTCAAAACCTTCTTGCAACATTTCAGCTCTCAGACAATGCTCATGAGAGCCGACTCAAGGAAGTTATTGAGAAATACCTGAGGAACAACAACTATAGTCTGGGAGGAACTGAGGTACATGCTGCTAGTGAACTGATGGAGAAACTTGATGTTAGCGGTAAGTGCACACAATATGAGCATTTAGTATAAGGTCCAATTAAAAATTAAGGCACGGTAAGAAGCATTATTTGGTATTTTGCCATAGCGCATCGCGGCAATAAATAAGGTTCAAATTAGTGATGCGTTTGGTGTTAGTTAAATCGAATGGCCACCAAAATACAAGGAATTTTGCAGTTTTAAATAAATTAAAAAAATATATGCATAATTCAATGAATTTATTTTAAGGTATTTCTTAAGTTGATTGAATAACCTTTAATAACATTACGTAAATATGGATGTCGGAAGCACAAGACCGGTCGAAGTGGAGGAGCCTGGGGGAGGCCTATGTCCAGCAGTGGACGTCTTTTGGCTGAAACGATGATGATAATGACATAAAATATGATTGTTTATGTTCAACACGAGCTCTGTTTTACGGTTATTATGATACTAATTGATTTTTTTGAACACTCAATTTTCTGGGTTGTAGTATGTACAGAATCAGAAACGCCTAACTGCGCGACAAAAACTGAGCGTTTTATAGTATTCTATGTTTGGACAGCGGCAGCGCCTTTGTGGTTGACCACTACCACTACTAACCACAATAAGTTTTAAGGTGAAAACTTTCAGTTTGACGTTAAAACTGTATCCCTAGTATGAGTTTTTAACATAAATCGCACTCGCACTATGTACATGGTACGGAGCGAGAGTAAATGGTGAGCTGTCACCTCCTTCTGCGAAGCAGTAATGCTCGCGAAGAGGAAGGCGGCGCACGTGAGGGAGAGGCAGTATATGCGCCCTCACGGCTGTAGTCGCCGCGGGAGACGCCCTGGGCGTCGGGAATCCCAGGCTGATTCCCGGCCACCGTAGGCGCGGGCCTGCGGATGGCGAGTAATGGGTAGCTCGCTGTCCGGTAAGGACCAAGCCCGGGTCGACGGCGCGTTATGTTCCACGCGTGCCTCAAAGAGATGTCAGCACCAAATGGTGGGGTCCGCAAGGGCCGATGCCTGCCAGGGGTGCGGGTTGTTCGAAAGAGATACCGCGGCCCCTGGCACACAGGCAACTGAAGGAACACGGGTGGGTTTTAGTCAGTAAAAGTCTGACACGCCCTCTCGCTCCACCCAGAGCGGGAGAAGTTATTTGATGATTTCCCACCCAAAAAAAAAAAAACTATGTACAATGTGAGCAATTTTTTCGACGATTTTTATTTACACGGTGCGAAACCCATCCATCGCTATAAATCGCGAAAAAACGAGTTGTTTTCTTTTATCAAAAACATTAATGTTTTTCAGATTTCGACGAGTGTGTCAGCGGTTCGTTCCATGATTGTTCCGAACACGCGCAATGTTTCAACCTGCGTGGTACCTACACTTGCAGCTGTCTTGAAGGGTTCGCAGACCTTAGCGTCAACGCGCTGTATCCTGGCAGGATATGCTCTGGTAAGCTTTGTTGCTGTCTGCTTGAAGTGTCAGCAACCGACACAGCGTCGCAGCGCACTTTCATTTTCGTTTAGCGTTTTATCTGTTTTTTTTTTAAATTTATTTTTAGCTCTCGCCTAATGGTTTTAGTGTTATGTTAAACAACCTTAGCCGCGTAACCTTTGTCAAGTGTTGGGCTAACAAATTAAAAACTTTTTTTCAAAGACGCGTGGTTTTTTCAGAGATTAGCGCGCTCAAACAAACAAACAAGCAATTAATAAACAAACTCTTCAGTTTTATTATTAGTATAGATATAAATCTGTGGCCTGGTGCTAATACGGCTAAAGTACGTTATACGTACGTACACTGCAACCCTTTTATCCCACATTTTTTTTTAATAAACGGTATGAAAGCGCACACTACATTGGCCTTCTTTTTACACGCTTTATATTAGCTTCACTTGTATGTTTGTTTGTTTGTTGGTTTTTTTGTTAGTTTGTTTGTTTGTATGTTTGTATGTAACCGACTCCTTTGAGCGCGATTTTGACCCACTTTAAACGGTCAGATTTCATTGAAACTTTGTAAACTTGTCGAGGACCGATGACAATTCAATTATTTAAAAAAAAATGAGAAAAAAAAACACATTTTTGTAGTTAGCAGAACTAAAAAATAGAAAATAAATAATAGTTTAAAAAACTAAAAAACACGCTTTAAAAACCAAACTAAAAAACGAGAAAATAATTTAATTCGATTAAAAAGCGTGGGGTGCTTGACATTAATTGATTATAAAAATACCGTCAAAAAGCACCCCACGCTTTTTAATTGAATTAAATTATTTTCTCGTTTTTTAGTTTGGTTTTTAAAGCGTGTTTTTTTAGTTTTTTAAACTATTATTTATGCATAGTAACTTTTGAAAGATTGTCGATAAACTTACTCTCTTTTAGCACAACAAAATATATCATACTTTTTTAATAAATTCGTATTACAACCTCATTTCATACAAACACGTACTTTGGCCCTGTGGACACCAGGCCACAGTAATAAATTATATTATTGTGTAGTATGTAATGAAATCTGACGTATTTTTGTGTACTAACCTTTCAGCTGAGCCGGTTGGATGCGAGAGGTGTAACTATCATGGCGCCTGCTATTCGCGGGATGATCGCAGGGTGCTGTGCGAGTGCTTCCAGTGGTACGCTGGCAGCTCCTGCCAGATTAATCTGAAGGGTGAGTTTATAATTTGCTTCCTCCATTTCTTTCCTCTAAGAAGTCGAGACGACTCTCAAGTAATCCCGGCGCACCCTAGCCAGTATCTGTTCACCAGAGCATGTAATATACATGGCAGCTATCTATTATATGGTATAGCATAATCAGCCTATATCGTTCGTGGGCCGTAATCCACCACGCGGGACCAGTGCGGGTTGGTAGATGTCACATGTATTCGAAATTTCTTGTTCTAAGACATGCCGGTTTCCTCATGATGTTTTCCTTCACCATTTTTGAAAGCCATGGTGATGAAATAATTTACTAAGTTAAGCACCTGTTTGGGTTCGAACCTAGGATCTACAACTCGGAAGTCGCAATCGTTACCGGTAGGCCACCACTGCCTTCTCTCTATAATCTATTATATTGACAAATAAATTATTTAGAATTTATAGGGGGTAAAAAAAAGAACTACAGCTTTTCAATATCTCATGAACAGAGATCGGATATTCGGATGCATATTTACCTAAAGATAATTTTTAGCTTTGAAAGTATGGAAGCGGCTTTATAAATTATTGGTAATATTTATTAAAAACCCCGGGATTCTTGGATTGCGTAACTATTCAGATGTGTATTAATTTAAAATTAATGTTTAACCCGATACAAATATGTGTATGTACTGGAGGAGGTGTGGTTTGTATTAGTTAAAATAAAAAATAAACAAATTACTTACCTAAATTAAGACTTTTTCGATACAAAAGCGCATTCCATGTTAGTCAACATCTCAGCTTTAGGTGAATATGCATTCGAATATCCGATCTCTGCTCATGAAACTAGAACCATGTTGTATTTAAAATAAAACCCCATCCAGCAGGGTGACTATAGCTCAGCAAAGTATTTGACTAAATAATGAGGAATAAAAAGCTTTGTCCACAGTTGATATTCAAAAATTCAGGTAATCCATGGATACCAATGTTCCCTGTGAGCCTTAAACTGTGTAACTAAATTCTAATAATTTCATTCGCAGTGGTCCTCATCTCCCTGGTGGTATGCGGCGCTCTTCTCACAGTGGTGCTAGCAGTGTGCGCAGTACTGGCATGTTCGCGGCGCGCGCGCAGGGAGCCGCGCCCACAACGATCTATTGTCGCCTGTATACAGAGTATGCCGAGTTTACATCAGGTATGGCCGTTTTAACACGCTTTTATTAGCTCGGGTTGTATACGGTCTGTCTGTCGGTCTGTAACGGAATCTTTGAGCGCGATTTTGACCCACTTTAAACAGTCAGATTTCATTGAAACTTTGTAAACTTGTCGAGGACCGATGACAATTTAATAATTAAAAAAAAAAAATGAGAAAAAAAACACGTTTTGTAGTTAGCAGAACTAAAAAATAGAAAATAAAGTTTAAAAAACTAAAAAACACGCTTTAAAAACCAAACTAAAAAAGGAAAAAATATTTTAATTCAATTAAAAAGCGTGGGGTGCTTGACATTAATTGATTATAAAAATACCTCAAAAAGCACCCCACGCTTTTTAATTGAATTAAATTATTTTCTCCTTTTTTAGTTTGGTTTTTAAAGCGTGTTTTTTAGTTTTTTAATTTAAGATACATAAAACCGGCTCCATGACGTCCAGACCTACACTGATCAGGTTAAAACTATCCTATTCTAAAACTACCTTATTCAATTTACCAAAGCTAGATGAGTCTTTCGTTAATTGCTTCTACTTTTAATTATAATTGTTTGTAAATATGAATAATTTAACGCAATTATAATCAAGCAAATGATTAATTACTTACACTGAAGAAAAAACCGTAGTCTGAACGACCCCGTAGCTATTAAAGGTGCGCTTACACGAGCAATTAAAATTGCTCCATTCTGGTCAATTCTCGTCAACTATGTCGTCACGACTACATCCAGCAATTTAGAGCAATGGCAATATGCAGCAACCTGTTGCCAGAGATACGGCTACACAATACCATGCAATATGGGAGCAACTTAAAAAACTAGGCGAAAGAAATGTGAAATATATGGAGCAATCAGAAGCAATATTCCCGAAACCTATCCGTAATTTATTGTTGTTGCTCCAGATTGCTCCACTTAATTGATCCAGATTTATCCATTAGTGTTGCCGAGCAATAATTGCTTAAAAAATTGCCCGTGTAAGAGCACGTTAAGGTATGTACAGACGCCAGCACATCATGCTATCCCAAACTGTAAAATTTTCCCAATTGAACATGAACCTTAATCTTTTGTAATAAAGTTGAAAAACTATCAAAGCTATTTGACATATTGGGGTAGCTTGATGTACTGGCCTCTTGTACATCAGAATTTTGATCATTATCATCGTTTCTAGGGTGTAATGCCAAAGCAAAGACAAGACCGAAGAGCACTAATCAGTGAGCGAGGAGAATCTGGAGACAACTCTAGCATACAAAACGCGTCACTGCCTTACATACCGGCTAAGGTAAGCGCTATCTACTATGTTTATTTATACAGAGTGTAACAGAAACCCTATTGCTATCCTTAAGCACTAAAGAAAAGCGCAGCTCAAAATAAAATATTCTAAGAATTGATATAAAATTTTCGGTTTCATATGTTTCTTAAATTCAAATCATAAGAAACGTGTCACCGCACTACGTAGGTCAATAACTGTCCACGTTACTTGCCAATATCACGATAAATCTCTTCCGAGTGATGTGTTTATTTAAATTTGATGATTTGGTTTCTGGTATCAATGTATTAAAAATTCTCATAACTTCCGAACATGTAGAGATAGGATTAAAAACCCTTCCAATATCGTTTGACATCAACCAAAGAAGCCGTGCCCTTGGTATGTATATACCCTTTCCGTTACACGTTATATAAACATCAGTTATCAGTCATTTGAGGTTTTAATATGGCAACAATAGGAACAGTACGTCAAATATCATCTGTAATGCCATTATTATTATTACCAGTTAACATATCGGGCTAAAAACCACTATTGAACATAGTCATTGTGCAGGGGGCCTGGTGACCTGGCATACTGGTTTTGTAAAAAACTTAGTTTAGGCACCAGTGTTCCAGAAATTAATTATAAAATTGTGTTTGTAGACTATTTAATTACATTCTTCGTAAAATAAATAAATAATTGTATTATTTTTCATCTTAATTGCCAGTACCTATAACTACCAGTGAAAAAAAAAACTGTTATAACTTTCACGTACCCGAACTACCCAGCCCCCATAGTACAACTCATAATGTGCTTAAGTATGTCTGTGTAAAAGAATAATGATTACTCTTGCTTACTTGTCTTCTAATTAGAAATGTCTTAACAATTTCGTTCTATGTTCCAGAGAGTCTCATCCAGCGGCAAGAAGTGCGTGATGTCAGAGCCACCAGCACACGACCCTCCCCCGCCCCCCGCACCCGCCGTCATGATCCCCAGAGCCAGGCTGCATCCTCATCATGGAGACAGGTATGTTTCAAAATAATTCTATAGCTCTGATGAAGAATGCATGACTTCAATGAACTGAGTCGTACTCCTGTTTCTTGTTGCATTCGAACGTGTATATGAATGGCTTTCCTAATGTCAACATATTTTTTTTCTCAACGTCTCTGACTCTTATAAGTTCTCGATGTGCAGCTTCTTCTCAATTTTCTTTATCTGGATTTGCGTACTTAAGGGGAACCTAGTCGCGGGCTCGAACTCACTGGTGGGCCTGACTGAAAATCACGCGATCTCACCAGGCTTCGTGTCCGACTGAGATAGTATCAGTGATGAGCAGTTAGACTCTATTCTACACGCACAACTTTATTGAGTGAGATGCAGGATCATTTATAGTAAAAAAAACGCGAAAAAAAAAAAAAAAGTCCTTTGGAAGATCGGGTTTTATGGAAAAGCCAATGCATAAATCAATGACCAATAAAGTTTATTGAATTTTTCGATAATTGAACTTTGTCGGTACTTACTTGGTTTTGGAGATTTTACACATCTTTTATTACTTAAACACGCCCAAAGTTAAGTAAAATTAGCAAGAAAAACGAATCTTTGTTGGCTCCTAACTTTTTAATGGGTTTTTATTTTAGTATTCTGTTTCCGTACAGACAATATTAATAATGAGTAAAAGCGATATCATATTTTACTTTGGATGTGCCATGTCAGACATTGGAGTAAAAGAATCCCGAAGTTTGTATGCAAAAAATGTAGACTAGGTTCACCTTAAGTTATATTAGCATAAGCAAAATCAGCCTAAATGTTCCCACTGCTGGGACAAAGGTCACATAGGCCTCCTCTAACTATATACTACGCGGGCTCAGTGCGGGTTGGTAGATGTCACATGTCGTCGAATTTTGAGATCTAGGACATGCCGTTGTCCTCACGATGATTTCCTTCACGGTTTTGAGGGCAGTTGTGATGAAATTATTTACACAAAGTAAAACGCCTGGGTTCCAACCTCGTGACCTAAAACTCGTAAGTTGGGGCTAATTCTTAAAATAATACTATCAAACTTTAAAAAACTTTGTCTTTCCTTTCAAGTCGTGAAAATATTGCAAGGAAAAGGAGTTTGGAGTTGAGTAGCGAAGCGAAACTGATCAGCTACTTGGAATCAGGAGCAACAAGTACTAATGACGAGGTAAATTTTGGCATCGTTTCCATAATTTTGACATTCGCTTTCAGACAAACAATAAAAGGAAACATTTGATGATGTTCTTGATATTTTTATGATTTTTTAATAATTTCCAGATGAGAAGGAAACATAGTTTGGAATCTTCATACAGTGCTAACAAAGACAGACATAATAAACAAGGTATGCAATATTACGAATATTATTCAACGTATTGCCAATTCATAAATAAATTCCCCAAAACTCAGTACCTAACTACAAATTGAGACTTCCCGTAAAGAAGTACAACAATTCATACATAAAATAATATGAATTTCAGGAGCCCTAGTATCAGCAGGATTCAAGGTCTCAACCACAATCAGACCTGATGAGTCTGCGATGAAAGACGACCGAGATGACATGTCTTCTGTCACCAAGGGAGATTTGGAGGCTGAGCTGGCACGATTTGATACGCTAAGGAAATCTTACAGGTAATGTTTGATTGATACTTAAATTGTTGTCTAAAACTTCCAGTAATTTGATCTTGGTTGTTTCTTGTTGGTTCTCGAATGCTGGCTGAAATGTTTTTTTTTTCACAATGGTCTAACAACGTGGCATTAATTTTCTGTATAGTATTTTGCACAAAGCAAAAGTTTGGTTAATGATATGACTTTTTAATATTTCAGTCAAGAGGATTTGTCAGGATGGACGGATGCTGAAAGAAGACTTGGAGAATTGTAAGTAGCTATTATTCAATTTCTAATTGTGTGTGTGTGGACTGTATCATACAGTAAAATAGTAATGGCAAAGCTTGAGAATAAAATGGCAGTGAAGTGAGCTATCACTGATGTCAATCCCTATGTCATCGAATGAAATTACATCTCATTTAAAGCTCATTTCATAGCTTTCACGGTGAGATATTGACAGATTAAACTGTCAGGTATTAACTTATTTCATGTGATGCATTCCGTATGATTTTAGTCTTGGGTTTACCATTGTCCAAACTTAGTAGCAATCTACCTAAAATATTTTCTCTCTTTATTTTGGCATTCTGTGTGAGCTAATGTGTCTTTTTCAGAACCTTATCAGAGGCTAGATCAGTAGGTGGAACTTTACCAGCTAGCACTGGAAGAGCGGCCTCATCAACACGTCTCACACATCAGGTACATTAACTACTTCAATTAAAGCTACTTCTTAGATTATGAATAGACCATCTATATCACCTTTCCCAGTAACTGTAGATAGATTTTGTGTTTTTGCTTTTTCATTTACTTTGATTTCATCAACGTTAACGTGTAGGGCTGTAACAGTATTAGCTTGCAGGTTAATTAAATTAATTAGGTAATTGGATTTATTAAATAATGAGATTTTTTTGAGGACTTTGATGACGATGTTTTTAACAACTTTATTCTTGTTCCTGTCACTATACAGAAAAACACGAAATATGTGCAAAATATGATAAAGGCTATTTACCTTCAACTTTTAAAACGCATTGATCGCCCTGACAGAGCCATTAAATCACCCTCTCTGAAACATCTACAAATAGTTTAAAAAGTCACTTTGCGGTTGTCTGTGTGACTGTGTTTTATTCCTGAAAGTGTATAATAGATTAATATTTAACTGCTAATATAGCAAAAATCTCGATCGTTTCACATGTCACCACATCAATAGATTGCACCTGTGTAAAGCATGGGCGGCGTCGCTAGTCCTGTTTGTTGTCGTTCTCAAGTCCAACTCAAATATAGCGTACACGTAGAATTCCACCAACTTCCTCCATGGCACTGTATAACCTTTGCACCAACTCCTCAGGAGCATACGATGGCTGAACGAGACCTGGGCTCCACCTTCCTCCTGCCGCACGTGCACCTCTACAAACCAGACCTAGTGGGTATCCAGCACTATCTTCTTAATCTTCTTCAAGATTTTGATGTTCTTCTTTCTTCTGCTTTGTAGTTTTAGTATCCTTGCACTTAGTATTGAAATATTTATTTAATGGTAAATATTTTTATTTTTTTAGTTTAGTAGCCTGTACTTAAAACAAATTGTAGCTAAGAGCTGCAATCTCCGAATAGACACTTTCAATCGGATTTAGAGGTATCTTATAGAGATTTTTACCACTATCTACTTGGAAAATTGTACCATAATATCCGTATATGAAAACGTGTCCGTATGAATTGAGGAGCCATGTCTCAGATTTAAACGAGGGTACTACCAATATTTAGTAGTAAATTAGCCAAATTTGTAGCCCCGATCCTGGAATTTGTAGTAAAACCCATCAAAAGTTACAGGACGTTGAAGGTGGCTCCTCAATTCAGGCATCTGGATTGAGGAGCCACCTCAGAACTCGAAAACTAGCCAATGGATATTTCTGAAACTTTGGTAGGAATTAGTAGTGTTTATGCTTAATTTGTACACAAAAAATGGGTTTTGTACGGCTGAATTTGAGGCAGCTACAATGCTTTGATTTATCTGAAAAATCCATAAATTTCCCCGTGCTGTATCTCAGAAACTAATGAAGCAATTAAAACAGATTTTTAGTATTATTTAGTAGTAAGTTTGTTTTAATTTGTAGTATAAAAATAAATCGCAAAGGATTCATAGCTTCGGAAATACAACACATTTTATGTGGCTCCTCAATCCTGACGGTCTATAAAAAACAAATGCACGTAGCTACTAAAGTAATTGATCAACTCGAAGTTTGATTACGCCAATATTTAGTAGAAATTTCTACTAAATATTGGCGTAATCAAAATTCCTCTACATTCAGTATTTCAAAAGATATTAATAATTTTAACATTCCTTAAGAATTTTCTGTGTAGGGTGACCATAAATAATTAAAACTGTGTTCATAAACAGAACTTTATTTACACATGATTCATTCTTCACCAAATCAGTACTTAAATAAAGAAACACAATATATTAAACACAAAGAATGAAAAAGAAAAACAAACTAAAAGTCTACTAGATCAAATTACCTGTTTTAAAATTTATAATCTCTAAATATTATCTCTACATTCCCTTATTCTATCATTAATTATTAGCCTTCTCTAATCTTTATTTTAAAATATATTTTCTAAACAAAGTCGCTTATTTTGACTGTCGGAGCGACCGCGCTGTCCTTCTAAAATACATAACGGATTTTGATGCGGTTTTCACCATCATTTGTAGAATTTATTCCGCGAGGTTGTTTTATATGTAATACGTTTACATTTAACGTAAACGCATACAGACGCGTGGAAAGTGGTGGCCCAGTGGTAACGGCCGCGACTTACGAGTTATAGGTCGTAGGTTCAAACCCAGACAGGCGGTTTACTTTTTGTGAGTTATTTAATCACCACTGGTCTCAAAACGTTGAAGGAAACTTAAAATAAAAAATAATAAAAAATACATTTTTAATATGTTGTTGATTGCTGAACAGAGATCGGATATTCGAATGCATATTCACCTAAAGCTGAGATGTTGGCTAACATGGAAAGCGCTTTTGTATCGAAAAAGTTTTAATTTGTATTAGGTATTGTATTTAGGTAAATATGCATCCGAATATCCGATCTCTGTTGATGAATGATTATGAAACCAGAATTCGCAATAGTACAAACCAAACTAATATTTTCATATTATTACTTTTGGGAAAATTTAAAGTTCACAGGTTTTTGGAAGGGTATTAAAATCGATCAGATAAGATTCCTATAAATCAAAAAACGGAACTGTGTATAACTTTTTTTTTTCAAAAAGCAACTGCTCTCAGGTTGGACGGAGGGAATACGGTTTAAGTCTATCTCTACGTTTAAGTATTAATTTTAATGAATAAAAAATGTTTTTTTTATTAATTTTTATTTTAAGTTTCCTTCAACGTTTTGAGACCGTGGCGATTAAATTACTCACAAAAAGTAAACCGCCTATCTGGGTTTGAACCTACGACCTATAACTCGTAAGTCGCGGCCGTTACCACTGGGCCACCACTTTCCACGCGTCTGTATGCGTTTACGTTAAATGTAAACGTATTACATATAAAACAACCTCGCGGAATAAATTCTACAAATGATGGTGAAAACCGCATCAAAATCCGTTATGTATTTTAGAAGGACAGCGCGGTCGCTCCGACAGTCAAAATAAGCGACTTTGTTTAGAAAATATATTTTAAAATAAAGATTAGAGAAGGCTAATAATTAATGATAGAATAAGGGAATGTAGAGATAATATTTAGAGATTATAAATTTTAAAACAGGTAATTTGATCTAGTAGACTTTTAGTTTGTTTTTCTTTTTCATTCTTTGTGTTTAATATATTGTGTTTCTTTATTTAAGTACTGATTTGGTGAAGAATGAATCATGTGTAAATAAAGTTCTGTTTATGAACACAGTTTTAATTATTTATGGTCACCCTACACAGAAAATTCTTAAGGAATGTTAAAATTATTAATATCTTTTGAAATACTGAATGTAGAGGAATTTTGATTACGCCAATATTTAGTAGAAATTTCTACTAAATATTGGCGTAATCAAACTTCGAGTTGATCAATTACTTTAGTAGCTACGTGCATTTGTTTTTTATAGACCGTCAGGATTGAGGAGCCACATAAAATGTGTTGTATTTCCGAAGCTATGAATCCTTTGCGATTTATTTTTATACTACAAATTAAAACAAACTTACTACTAAATAATACTAAAAATCTGTTTTAATTGCTTCATTAGTTTCCGAGATATAGCACGGGGAAATTTATGGATTTTTCAGATAAATCAAAGCATTGTAGCTGCCTCAAATTCAGCCGTACAAAACCCATTTTTTGTGTACAAATTAAGCATAAACACTACTAATTTCTACCAAAGTTTCAGAAATATCCATTGGCTAGTTTTCGAGTTCTGAGGTGGCTCCTCAAACCAGATGCCTGAATTGAGGAGCCACCTTCAATGTCCTGTAACTTTTGATGGGTTTTACTACAAATTCCAGGATCGGGGCTACAAATTTGGCTAATTTACTACTAAATATTGGTAGTACCCTCGTTTAAATCTGAGACATGGCTCCTCAATTCATACGGACACATGAAAACTTAATTTTTTTTATTCAAAACAGCTTTCGGATAAATCATAGGTGGTAAATCTATTCCTGTAAATTTAATTAAATTTGTGTAATCATGAATTATTCGTTGTTTCAGACAAGTGACGTGTCAGAATTCGACTCCTTGTGAACATCAAGACCCAGTTATATTATTATAAACGAGTATTACTTTTGCAAATCGCATTAATTAATCTTCTTTTTTATCATAAATTACTGATCACAAATTAATTTCAAAAATACATTAGTTAAACGCTGAAAAGACTGAAATTGCTAAATATTGAGCTTTTTGTTTGAGGTAAAGTAACTCGAGCAATTTTTTTTCAGTTTAAAATACGAAGGGGTTATTTTGTTTTTTTTTTTTGAAAAATATTATTTCCATCAGGCGTTTATTTTTACCACCAAAGTGAAGACTTAAATCTAATTTATTTAACTTATTTATTCTATTTAAATGTTGAATGCTTATGTTTCAATTTCTACATTTGTTATATTTCATCTGTATACAACGGAATGATTAACAACGAAATTATTTTTAAAAATGCCATAGTAAATGTAAGCATTTTTAGATTTTAAGAACCCGAAAAAAGTGAAAATAATTTGAATGAGAAATCATGTAATATTTGTAGTTAGGGTATTTTTTTTAATTAAAAAGAACGATTTCTTATTTGAAGAATTTTCACTTGTTACAAAAAAATTGTGCGACAGAAAAGTGCCAATTTAACATTATATGTTTTTTATAGAAAAATACGCCATGCTTTTTCGGTGAAGTCCGTGTAGTATATTTAAAATATTCAGATAATACTTTCCTCAAACATGACATTTAATAATAGGAAACAATGTATATGTTTTAAATTACGTTTACAGACGTAACGGAGTTTACATAGAAATAATTAATTACCTAGGAATATTATTGAAATAAATACTACAAAAAGGCATGGTGATAATTTAGAATGGGTTATTGTTATTAAATAATGTGGATACTCATACCACACTATAGTTAATGGTTTATATCTTTTCGTTAAGGTTTTTTATATTTTTTGTTAATAAACTGTAGTTATTTGAAAATGTGTTTGTTTTATTTCCACAAATTTCAATTTGTGGGCGGTCCTACAATTAAAACACAAAATATAAATATGAGACATAGCGTTTTTATTTAATATTCAATAATTATGTAATCGATAGAATATTCAGCAATATTACAAATACAACGTGAAACAATTAAACATTGCAAATTAATTTCTTTTTTTTTGAAACTTAATATTATAGCATAGCAACTGTTGAGACACTAGCTTAAAATCCTTAACATCGACATCTTAAGCACACAGACTTTAAAAAAATTAACTATTATTTATAAATAGTTCCATTAAGCGAACCCTTACGACTAATCATAAAGGGGACTTCCAGAGCTGATATGAAAAACAATTGCTTCGAATCAGCCTCGCGGTGTAAGTAGCTAAGCATGTCGTTTCTAACACATTTTTTCTTCTCAGTCTCATCCCATAACATGTCTTTCGACGATAGATCTAGATTAATTATTCTATCAATTAGGACTTCTTTTTACCTTTCAACCATACGACAACTGGGTAACTTTACGACGGTTGATTTACAGTTATACGACACAGTATTTATAATGTAGTATTTAAAAATACTGTGTTGTGTCGTCGTCAAAATACGCTATTCTGTCGCTAAACTTCATACAAAACATGTTATTTTAGGTCCAAAACCTAACATTACCATCACATTTGTAAATCATAATTCTTACGTAGTCGATAATAATAAATTTTTGGAAGTGAGCAAGCCCCGTTAAATTTCTCTAACTTTGAAGTAATATCGTCTACGACCAACTGAAGTGTACAGACATTCTTAATATGAAAACACATTTAAAAGTATGACGGTCTTTATACATTTACGACAAACGATTATGACTCTATACTACATTTGATTAGCAATATGTTTTCATATTAATCGATATATAAATCTTAACTACATACAATATAAATCTTAATCTAATAAATTATATGGAAATAACAACACTATACATAAAAAGGCTTCCTAAAATAATATCTACAAATAAATAAAGATTAAAACAATGTAATAATACGACTAGAATGAACGTAAAGCAACTAATGACTAGACTGAGAAATGAATACCTTTAAATTATTATACGAAATGAATACATAAGATTAACGAGAGCTAAAATAATTAACGCATTGTAGTATCTACTACTACAAGGTAAATATGAAAATACAAAAAGGACAAAACCTTTCTAATATCATTCCGATTCTATTCCACCGCATTTCAGCCATTTAAGCTAACAAAATCAAGTTGGCCGCAGATATAGCAATACTTATCCTACATTGTATCTCTATCTATCTATTTACGTAAGAAATTGTGCAAGAATCGAATATGGAGATCCTATATTTTGCCTATTTTCATGTGAACGGAATTTTCAATGTTACCAATGCGTTATCAAAATCCATTTCAGATACCTACTTAGTTTACTTATAAAATAGTTAATAGTTCTACACTTTTAACACCATGAGTAAGCATATGGATGTCTAAAGCTAAGCTATGGGTTACAAGTCAAGTAAGATGGACCGTGTCGTTATCGACGGTTCAGTACAAAAGTTGAGTACTAAAATATTATCCAAAAATGTTCGATATTATATGGCCTATGTTTGGATTAACTCTTGCCATATATACCAGTGTTCTTTCATTTTGAGAAGTCGATTAAGATTGAACTTAATTGCGAGTGCTACAAGAGTCAGTTTAGTAGGATTTATCACATTTGACGCTTTATGAAGAGTCATAGATTTGTCTACTTTGAGAGAAGAATGTGTATTATAAGTTTTTGATTAAAATACATCATACTGTTTAGTTTATTCCGAAAATTACTATCAGAAGAATATTTGGTCAATTCTTGTTTTGACATTTTTTTTTTCTTTTTTCTCATTTATGGGGTCATTTGAGCTTTCAGCTCATAAAAGATTTCATAATCATTGATCATTATATTGTCCCAATTAGTTTTTTCTTTTCTCAGTCAGTGTTTTGTCATATTTAGGATAAGAGTAAAGTCTATCAGGCTGTTCTATCATAGTAGGGTCAGTATCATTGCTATCTAAAGATAATTTGATTAAAATCAGCAAAGTCTCAAAAGAAACTGCATTTAGAAAAACTAATAAATGGACTCTAAATTCTGTTAAACCATGAGCAATCAGTGCGTCATTGCCTAAGCAAGAATTAGGAATAAGAGTTTACAAAATGCTAGGAACTTTAAAAAAAATGTGAGTATAATGCGTGATAATCAGAACACAGATATGTGACAGCCTAATTGAGATTACGTTTACTTCTTCGGATCTTCAAGACTGGATGGAGGAGATTTTGCGAGCATTGATAATGATCTGAAAAGAATAAATATAAATATGTTATTTAAGGTAAAATATTTGACTCTTTATGAAATGAAGAAGATGCTAGTTGTTGACATGGAGTTTATCTACAACAATACTACCTACTTCTTGTTATAAATATTGAACGATCTACGCCTAATTTGTGTTCAGTGTGATTTGTTTCTAAGTTAATTATAATTTTGAGGTTTTAGCCAATGATAAAACAAACGGAGAGCTTCTATACATTTTGACGTCATTCAAACAGTGATCGATCATCTAGTAACATGTGATAATATAGTGTGTTTAATACTAAAATCTTCAACATTTCATTAAAAAAATACACCCCTCACTACATGCCATATACTTAACAATACAGCAATGACACACATAATAAATTATAATAAATTACAGTTACAGGATAAAGCAAAATAAACCATGATGCTGTGGTTATAAAGGTGATGGTAAAAACGGTGAAAAAGCAAAAGAAAATAAGAAGCAATACAATTATAAAGGATAAAGGAGTGTACCTATTTGTCGAGATTATCTTGAGAGTGACTTAAACAATAGCAGCTGCAATGATAATATTTTTATGTTTAGTAGGTACAATTTTGAAAAGTTTAATTCATAATAACAATGATATCATAAATATTGAAGCACAAATTGACAAAATAAATGAAAAAGCTGATAAAATCATAATTCATGATAAAGAAGAAGAGGAATGCTTTGAAATTAATAGCATGTATGATGAAATCAATTGCTTGTAAAATAAAAAAGGTGAAGATAAATAGTTTTTAAATCATAATGCAGAGGCTTTTAGAGACTTTTCTATATACACAATTAGTTATTTTCTATTCGATATATAAGGTAACTTACACACTCATAAACCTTAGTGTATTACCTTCTTTGAGCAGGTACAGGTGGTGAAGGTTGAGTAGGAGGTGGCAGTGATGCTGGGGCGCTTCCAGAGAGCGTAGGTTGACTGTCGTCATCTTCTCGTCGGTCTCCTGGAAACAGATAGTTTAGAATTAACCCAAACAAACGGTTTATAGAGAAGTTGTTATCAGTATTGTAATTATTGTTTTGATGGTAATTAATGTCTCTCGGTTAATTCATAATTATGGTAAGACTTACTTTTGGGATTACTAGGTTTCGTTTTCATGTTTTACCTTACGGATTATATAAAAAGCAGGCACAGTTTCATAAAATCGACAGCGTCTGTACCAGGTAACCCGGTCGGCACCCGATGCTAACTGTGGCAGGATACTTTTCCCGTACCCACTATCTACCACCAAACGAGCATCTTCCAGAGGGACGGTGCATGTTGAACCTCGTCTGGTGGGGGCTACCTCGACAGAATAGCAGCAGGGTGTGGATGTGGAGCTGTGTCACAAACTATGCTCCACCTTCTACCCTGGCCTGTGTGCCTCAAAATATATAACCAAAGTGACGTTAAGATTCCTCTGGCACTGTCACCGATTACGCCGTGGTAGTGGCAAAGTTTTGGATCAACAAAATTTGAATAACTGTGTTGCCAGCGATACGAAAAAGAAGGAGAACGGATTGTCCAACCAGTAAAAGTAACTACTCTTTAAATGATATATGTACTGTTCTTCATTTAGCTTATTTTATTTGCTGAGACAAGGTGCTTAGCTAAATACCGTCATGAGCAAACAAATGAATTATGGAACTCTATACCTCTTGTAATAGGAGTGTCCCCAATATAGAAGGTAGGCGCTGCTGTTTCGACAGCGGCTTCCTTGACGGATACGTCACCACTGACAGCGCTGAGTGTATCAGTGCTATCAAACATGATGGTGCGCTCCTTGGCCCGAGGTGTTTTGCTATCGAGTTCCTGCAAATAAACGTCGAGGTATGGTAAGTTTAGGAAATAAGATCGTTTTAAAATTATTAAGAAATGGTACTGTCAAGAGGGCCTAGACAAGTGGCAATGTCTTTCAAAGCGTTTGGACTTTCGACAGGATTGACAGAAGGTTTTCGGTAGCTAATGTCAGTCCTATACATTTTTTACTTTTCCATCATATTTATCTTTGGTTAAATATCACTTTGTCTAGGACTTATGGTTGTGAGAAGAGAGTGGTATTATAGAACACGACTAAGTAGTGATCAAGATTGTGCTGTGTACTATTAACAGTAGTGCGGTCACCAATCGATCTGCAAATTGGGAATTTATTCACTGTATAGTTCATTCTGTGAATATTCATTATCGCTTGGATCTTGTACCGCAAAATCTTAACGTTACGTTAACGCACGGTATGCCGCGTTTTATGTAGCGGTATTTCAATTCCGACTTTGGATATATCTTTAAAGTGTGCGTCAACGTGCGGTAGTGTGAACGGTAGTTAGACTGACTGAAAGATTTTAGAAGTTATATAAAGGGTAGGATAATACGAATATGCATAATACATAGGTATACATAGTTGATGAATTACATGCTTTAAAATTAAAATCTTACAATTCTTCGACCGTCCTTCTTGTAGGACTGCAGAAATGAAAGAAATATATATTATTAAAACCAAATCTGCCAATTCTTCTTCTTTGTCCTCGTGTATTAAAACCATAATTTCTTTAAAACTTACCAATCTTTCAGTGTCAGAATCCGGTTCATGTACTTCATAATCATGTGTATATTGTTCACTAGTTGACTGGTGTTCTAGGCTCTCCATCTGGACAGCAGTGATGGGATCCAGGGTGTCCAGGGAAGATACCATGGTATTTGATCCTGGAGGGGGCACCGCTGTTATCTTTCTGATTAGTATCAAGCTCGGCGGGGTAGCAATATGTTGGTAAAAATAAAAAAAATGCAAAAAACTTAATTCTTTCAGAAATGTTTTTCAAGTTTCTGTTAAGGATTGAAAATCGAATGCAAAATTTTCTATTATGCTTTTGGGCATTTTGGTCAACAGAAAAGTTTGACAATCGATTTTTTATTTTAGATCCTGTAAAAACATTTTTGAGAAAATTAATGTAAACGTTAAATATTCTAAATAAATAAATAAATTCATTCAAATTCAAAGCGGGGATGAGGGCAAAGCTTTTCTGTAAAATACAAAGAGATGATTATATGATAGCTCATGCTGTTAATTAAATAAATTTGTATATGGATTATATAGTTTATACAAAAATATTACATACACATAAAGAATACGGAAGCTTTAGATGAGAATAGGTTTGTATAGTATCATTCTCAGGATAAATAAAAATTTGGCACTTATTTGTAAGAAAACAGTTGGCAAGCCAATGGAGAAGCTTTGCAGTATATTAAATAAGTATTGATAAGTTAGTTATAATTTTGAATAAAGTAAAGTAGGTGTCCTGGATTTGACAATAATTTAATACAGCTAATGAAACATTTTAGAAGACTTTGATACCTGGGCTAGTCTCGATAGTCAAGAAATATTGCTTTGAAAAAATAAAAATAAAAATTTTAAATTCAGTCTTGGTTTTTCTTTTTAACCCGACACCAAAAAACGATGAGATTATACATTCGGCGTTTTTTTTTTTTAATTATGTAAAACGATTTGGTTTATTGTTTTATGAAAAAGTTTTTTAAAATAATTATGTCATTATGATTTTGATGTGATAATTTCAGCTCAGTAGGTATTGGGTTGAGCTCATAGGCTCACTAAAAGGCTTTCAGTAAACTGATCTAAAACAATAAAAAAACAACGTTCAACGTTGTTCGTTCGTACGTTCGTGTTGTGAGTGGTGTCGCTAACAGTGTCGCGAGTTCAATTGTTTTTTCCCATCTCAAAAAATGCCGAACGCGCCTGATGAAGTTTTTACTTCAAAAACATGTAAATCGAAAATTCCTTTCAATTCTTCTGAGGCCCTGGCACAAACGCGTGACGTAGGTAAATTGAAGCGTTAAAAAAACTTGTTCCGCACATACTGTTTTCATAGTTTTAAGACTTTATTCATATCTAAGAATGATAATAATTGTAATTTTTGCAAAAAGTAGGCCAATATAATAATAAGTTTATTTATTTTCTGTCGTACAATGATTCTATAGCCTTAACAGTTTTGAACATATATAAACATATGCACATATATGCTATAGGATAGTTGTATGTTCTAACTTTCAATACTGATTGATTTCGTCAAATCCTGGACTAGTCCCAAAAATCATTTAAAATGACCTATAACACACTCACCTCCAGATGTCAGACTGCCCGTCATAGGCGTGTCTACTTCGTAATTGTAAGTAGCGCGAGTCGCGTTGGAGCTGGTTGCCTCCAGACTATCTGTGCTTCCCAGCATCAGGTCTGCGCGGGCGCCCCTAGAGAAAGTCAGTGTGTGTTTAAAGGCTGTTCCTCGAACTTCATGTTTTGTTTCAACAACTTGGAAGTTATCCTAGTCCACATTTTTTGCATACAAACTTTAGGAGTGTTTTACTCCACTGTCTGACATGGCACATCCAAAGTAAAATATTATATCGCTTTGTCTCATTATTAATATTGTCTGTATGGAAACAGAATACTAAAATAAAAACCCATTAAAATGTTAGGGAGCCAACAAAGATTCGTTTTTCTTGCTAATTTTACTTAACTTTGGGCGTGTTTAAGTAATAAAAGAAGTGTAAAATCTCCAAAACCAAGTCGGTACCGACAAAGTTCAATTATCGAAAAGTTTAATAAACTTTATTGGTCATTGATTTGTGCATTGGATTTTTCATAAAACCTGATCTTCCAAAGGACTTTTCTTAATTTTTTCACGAATTTTTTACTCTAAATGATCCTGCATCTCACTCAATAACGTTGTGCGTGTAGACTAGCGTCTAACTGCTCATCACTGATATCTCTGTTGGACACGAAGCCTGGTGAGAGAGCGTGATTTTTAGCCAGGCCCACAGTTTTCCCTTAAGTGGGTAGCGGCAAGTTAGCAAGCGAAATTCCGGTTTCCATAAGTTTTTTGCTATTTACAGGTCAGTCACAGGTATCTTGTTCATTAAAATATGATTCTCGACCATAAAAAATGGCAAAAGCAAGACCATAAAAAATTATAATCATTCAAATCATTAACACAGGATAGATACATCCATCATCGTACAAGGATGATGGATGTATCTATCATATAATCCTATTTAAGGACTGTTTCATGAAATCACGCATCACCTTTAAAATGCAGATTTATTACATACAAGAAAAAAGTAATATGACATGCCTGTTATTCTCTGAAGGAGTGAAATAAGTAGGTTTACCCACATTTCGGCATTGTTTTTATAAGTCTAATGTATTTATAAATAGGGAACGAATGTATTGCTTATGTAAGGTTTTTCACTATGATAAATACCCTTGTTTAATATTGATACTCAGCCGCATTTAGTTAGACTGACATCCGATCCCAATCTACTTAAGATAAAGCTAAGCGGATGATTATAAAATCATAAAACAAATCAGTCGCAAAAAAACAGATTTGGAATAGCCCTCTTGTTTAATCGTCGTTGTTTACTAATTCAATACGAAATTATACCAACCTGCTAAAACTTCCAGACGAGCTCAACTCCTCGTCCTGGCCGCTCCATGAACCACTAGCAGGATCTGTAAATTGTTTACCGGAGAACGAGATTATACTGTGAGCCACCGACCTCCCTGAAGAGGGCGAGAGCTCACGGACTAGACTCCCCTCCCTCGAGAACTCCAAGTCCTCAGGCTTATCAGTCATCGTTATTGTTTGTCGCGTAACAGTCACTACTTCTCCATCTGTATGCCTATCTAGTACAGTCATTAAACTATCCATCTCTGAAGGCTGGGATGTTATAGATGAAGACATTTCTGAGCCATAGGACATAGCACTTTCTTCAAGTTGTCTTGGTCTAGCCGGTATATCAACTGCCCCTTCGCCATCAGTACTCATCACAGTCTCTGAAACTTTCTTTCCATCAACAAATCGCTGTTGTATGACTGTTGTGGTTCTAACAACTTCTATTACACCGCCATCAGTGAATGTCCTAGTAACTGCCTGGCTTTCCTTAGTATTTTCTTCTTGATCTAATAACTTCATCATTTCTTCGCAATCTCCTGGTATTGATTCAGCAGATCCATCACTGGGTGCTGCTGCGCAAACAAAAGATGATGATTTCTTGCAATCTTCAGTAACTTCTCCAGATGTTTCACTACATTTATCGGATGGTCCCGGCTCAGGTTCTGGTACAAAGAATGCCCCTCTATCATCAAATTTTTTCACTGTGATCACTTTTGGCATCACCTGTTGCTGTTGCAGTTTTTGTTCTAGCGCCATTTGTTGATCAATCAGCTTTCTTATACTAGCGGATTCTGTGAGAATTTTTTGTGTAGGGCTGCCATAACTTCCTAATTTTTGCGACGGACTTCCGCTCTTTTGAGAAGGACTACCACTTTTTTGGCCTGGACTTCCTCCTTTTTGGGGAGGACTGCTCTCCGAGCTACCACTGTACGATCGTTTTTCTCGTTCCAAGAAACTACCGCTTACTTCTTTAGGATCCGCCATAAGAAGTGCCTCTTTTTGTTTTGCAAGTATTTCTGCTTTCAATGCTTCTAAACAAGCTGATTCAAGACCTTCAAATTCTTTTAAACTTGATACAGAAATATCATCGCCTTGACTCCTGCTAAGAATATATCGTCTTGGCAAAGAACCATTCAGAGATTCTGCAGAAGATGACGAATGCTGCTGGTACTGCTCCATTAACGCCCTTTCCAAATTTTCAAACTCTTGCAATGAACTAATAGAAATATCATCATTGTCACCTCGGACCCTAAACCTTATTCGTGAGGCCATTTCAGATTCAGAAAGGCTTCCATAAGAATTCCTAAAACTACCGTAACTTCCAATAGATTCTTTTTGCGATGTCAAACTTCCAATTCTGCTAGCATCAAAGTCTGTCATCTCCTCTTCCTTGATGTCTTCTAAAGGTACTCTTTCATAGTCATATCGTGGATCGCCTTCAAATTGCATTTGAATCCAGCGCTTTCCTGCCTCTATTTCTGCCAGTTCTTGAGCCTGTAGTTTCTTTTGTTCTAATTCATATGCCATTAGCTCTTCATCAGATAAAGAGCCTGATGCACTGCTAGTACTATCTTGTTTCTTAGAAGTTTTAGATAAATATTCTTCAATCTCAGTGTCATGGCGCTTCTCAAACTTTTGAGTTTTTATTTGCATACTTTTACCTTCAGTGTCGGTTTCCTGAGCTTCTTTAGCGACTTCTTCTATAACTACAAAGTCATCCATCTCACTTGGTTTATCAACCATTTCAAATTCGTCACTAGTAGGTGACTCTTGTTCTTTATCATACGTATGTAACGTTTTTTCTTCGGTCGTTATCATAAGTTCCGATTTGCTGGTTTCAGCAATATCCGACCTTAGCTCAGGGGTTTCTGATATGTCATACATGTCATCTAAGACATATTCTCTACCATTTTCAGTAGAAAGCGAACTTTGACTGGGGGCTGACAAAGGTGTCTGAGGTGTAGACTGATGATCATGTGTCTGTAGACTAGATGTTGAAGTTGGTTTACTGTCCAGTTGAGAATCAGGAGTTTTAACAACAGATTTCTCAGCTTTCGTTTTAGGGACAGATGAATCACTTTTTGATTTTAGAATTTCTTCGTACTGCTTTGACCCAACTGGTATAATATCTGCCTCAATATCAACAAATTCTCTCTGACTGGGTGGTACTTCTGTCATAGGGAAAGGTACAACGCTGATTTCTTTCACGATTTTTTTATGACATTCTTCAAAAACTTCACATATTTCCTCACTTGGTCCACTTGGCCCACTTGGTGCACTTTCAGCGTCATGAATAGTTGTCTTTGTTATAATAATTTCTGCTTTCGAAAGTGTTCTGGGTTCAGGAGTAATACTTCCATGTTTCACTATATCTTCGTATTCTGAAGACCCAACAGGGATAATATCGCTTTCAACATCAACAAATTCTCTTTGCGGTTTGTCTATTTTTGTTATGGAAAATGGTATTGCTTCCTGCGAGTGAGTTGTTGCCTTTGTTACTACTTCTTTGATTTCTATAAGATCTAAGTCTGATTGCGATGATGGCATGTCCAATTTAGAAATTGATGACGACAAGAGCTCGTCCGTTTTCAATTGACTTGAAATTGTTGTATCAGAACCATCTTTTTCTTTAGTAGAATCTTCATCAACGTCAGCACTTTCTGTAACACTTTCGATTGGGAAGTGTTCTGGTATCAAATCTTTAGGTTGGAATCTCATTTCATGCGATCTCTTCATCTTACCCACAGGCTCGATGTCATCAACTTTACCCTCGTCTTCATCAGCAGACACTTCTTCATCACTTACATCTTTCACTTTCTGTTGATCTTTTTCTGTTTCATGAAGGAATTGTTCAACGTAAGTGCTACTTTCCATCAGCTCTTCTTTTAATTCATTAGCGGAAGGTACAAGAGTTTCTGAAGCATCAGAAATGTCAATACTGGCTACGTGGCTAGATCCATCTGAATCTAAGCTCTTCATGCTGTCTCTGGAAGCAAGTGAACTACCTGCAGTGAAATAATCTTTAGATGTTCTCATAGATTGTGAAGAAACGTCATGACTTGTTAATGCAGTCTCAAATTCAGTACCGCTTTGCGCGGTCATCATTACTTCAACATCTGAAGATAGTGGTCTACTCTCTGAATGTTCGAAGCTATGGTAGTGGCTTTCTCCTGAACTAGACCAGCCTTCGACTTCAGATGCTGATCGCCTATCTCCAACGCCCAGCTTTGATTTGATATGTTTCTGCTCCCTAAGTTTTACTTCAAGACTGCTTATAGACTTGTCTCTGTCGTATAATATAATTTCACTGTCAGTTTCAATAATAGAGTGTGGTCCACTGTCTGACCTTATTGAAATGTCACCACTGTCTAAGGGTGGACTCGATTCCTTAACATGAACAGTGTCTTTTTCTTCATCAGATGTCGTGGTATCATCGTGTGAACTTATTTTTGGTGAGCTGGAGCTGTCAAGTTTTTGAGTTTCCAGTACTTTTTCTTCTTTTTCAGTAGATACGATTGTCCTATCATGGTCATCATGTTGTTCTTCAGTTATAACTTCAGGTCTTTCAGGACTAATTAACAGTTTGAACTGAAATTCGGATGGAGACTGTTTGTATTTGCTGCTCCCATCACTTTTTTCACTAATAATTTCACCTTGTGCTGCTTCAAGAGACTGTTTGACTTCATCTATAGTTTTTTCCAAAACTGACAAGTCGGTGAGCGGTGGAGCAGCCATCAGTGAATCGAAATCCACCCTTTCTGACTCAAGTTTCGTCCCATGAAACTCGGCAGAGGAGAGATCAGTGTCATATCCACTACTGCAAATGTCTTCTAGGCTTTTTTCTTTTATTAGTTTAATTTCCTCTCTTCTGTGATCAGTTCCTGTTAGATAAGCTGAGTCAGCTTCTGTGGAAAATTCTGAGGCATGAAGAGTTTCGGCACTTACGGTAGAATCCATGGATTTCTGTAACACTTCTCCTTCATGTGACTCCAAAGACTTAATCATACATTCTGTATCAAGACTTTCACCGGATTTTATCATAATATCTTTGGAGGTCGTACTTGTTTCATCCGACAATTCGAATGTAATCGGGGACATGTCAGTTTTGGATGTTTTAGTGGCTTCAGTCCTTGATTCTACGACGGTCCTTATCTCTAAAATAGTATCACTATCTGTACTCTTTGTAGTTGTACTTGACGTCTCCACACTCGTTGTTATTTTAGGTTTGGGTATCTCATCAGCTACTTCAAATGAATCAGCTTTCTGTAAAGAAACCTCCCAAACTTGGTCTTGTACTTGTTGAAGTGGTAATTTTATGGGTGATTTAGTAGGTTTTTCCTTTTTAGGCGTGTCTCCAGTTTTGTCATCATGAGGTAACTCGGGTGCGGCTTCCGACTCTGATTGTGTGTCTTGACTTCCTGTTCGACTAAATGTACTCTTAACTGGGGAAGTAGTTACTTTGATTTCCTTTATAAAGTTTACTTCGTAGGTTTCGTCGTCTTTTTTGAAAGACTTTGATTTGCTCTTGGGACTTGCTTCTGAGGAATCCCGTTTCTCGGTCGGTTCACTCTTGAAACTTGGTGCATGAGAAGCATCAGAGCTAAGATCATCATGCTCCTTACTTTCTATGACTGACTCTTCTTTGTGGTGTTCTATTGTTGAACTTACCACTTTACCTTTTTCAGAAAGTTCTACACTGGATACAACTTCGTCCTTTTCTACAATCTTCAGCGTAGAATCCACAAACGCTACTCTACCCTTACTATCATCATCTTCAACGATGTTTTCTAACTCACTAGGATCGGTAAAATATTCTTTACCCCACTGTTCATGATACAAATCACGTTCAGATATTTTTACTTCATGTTTTTTCTTAATGGTTTCATCTTTTATAGCAGTCATCTTTTCTTCAGACTTAGTCTGTCGGCCAGTGTAAAGTCCTTGTTCGGAGAACTCCCGTTCTACCTTCACTATATCATTATCATCCGTGCTTCTTACAGTCTTAGTTTCTGTGTCAGATCGTTTTGCTGTAGCTTCATGAGCTTTTTCCAATTTCTTTTGTGATGTTTCAGTTTGATCACCATCCTTACGAACCACAGTCTTTTCTTTCATTTCATGTTCTTGTCCACGTAGTTCATGCTTCGTTTCAGTTTTAATAACCAACGAATCGTCATCGGAAGATGACACTTGTTTGGTTTCATAAAAGAATTCCTGACCAGATATTTTTCTTGTTTCAGTTTCTTTGTGTGTTAATATTGTGCTGAAATCATCTTTGGTGCCAAATTTAGCTACCATATCAGACATAACAGCTTCAGGGTCAATGGATTGGAACTTCAATTCGCCACCTTCAAATGTTTTGTGGACTGATGAAGACGAAGTTTCAACTCTAGACTCACTATAGAACGTGTCTGTCGATGTTGATTTTTTCACGTCTTCTAGTTGCACAGCAAGTTGTTCTTTCTTAATTTGATCAATAACGTCAATGCTTTTCTCTATTGTTCTATCAACAAGTTCTATAGCGCCACTGGTAATGGTCGGCTGGTCAACATTAACAAATGTTAAGTTGTCGGCTACATGTTTAGTTGGAGATTTGGGCCTGGCGGCTTCAGTAAGTGCCTTAGACGCTTCCATCAGTACTTCTGTAAAGAAAAAATACGACATGATTTACAAAGCTACGTTACTACTTTATCATTATTTTGAGTGTTGGCTGTGCTAGACATTTAAGACGTGGTAATAATAATTTGATCCAATTGTTCATTCGGTTAAGTTATGAAGTCATTGTGCATATCGCTCAAAATTTGGAAAAAACATTGACAATTTATATATATGCACTTGAAGCGCCTAAAGCGTGTTTATGTTACAAGATTAATGTCGATGTGATGAAGATTTAGAAACTAGCGATGGAAGCTCATGATAGTAAAATGGTAAAAATAAATAAAGATTTAGAATCAAAGCGAAACGTTACCCAAATGTGAATGATAGTAGATGAAAAATTTGCGAATTAAATACGAGAAATCAAGTTGTCCGTCAGAAGAAGCGATAATAAAATAAAGTGATGTTTCGGTTGCTCGTGGGTCCACTTACCTATAGCAACGTAAGGGCTCCGCAAGAAAGAAAGTAAAATTTACTGTGCTGACGAATATTTGCATACATTTTGTGACTGTTGCAACTGAACTAAGTCTGATTCTTTTATCTTTTATTTACGATGGGGTCGCTTTAACATCTATTTAATCTTGCTCAGTCTCAGTGCGTTCTATTAGTTTAGTGCTGTCCGTTCACTGGCTTCGTTCCCAAGTCTTTAGAAACAAAGTCAAGTCCTTAGTGTAAAAATTAACCACGACACATGCGATAATTGGCGTACAAATAAAGAGTGTGGCAAATAATGCTGGCTGAGGCTGTCTATAATGGTTGTTTACTACAAAATTAAGAGTAAAGTTTCGCTGTGACTCTACTTTGCCACTACATTACTGCAATAAGCTTGCAATAATTTTGTCACAATCCATTTATAAGGGACAAATATAACTTAGATCATAAAAAATCTCAAAATGCCAAAGTCATTAGAACATTTTTAGATACGGTTAGAGTAAAAAATATTGTAAATAGACATGATGTTTCAAGTACATGTTACTGACCACTCTGGTGAGCTTCTGTTTCGCTGATGACACTGTCTCCGGCTGAAGAAGCTCGTGGTGACTGACGGCTAGCGTCCAGGAACGACGAATCGGAGCCTAAATTGAAGAGTGGAGTTAGCTCCTACTTCTAGCACAATTACTAGCTACTGAATGTTCACTCACGTTTTTCAATAGAAGTGACAAAGTCTTTGCATTTTGATAGTGTAGCGGTAGAATACTCAAGTGCGACTTAGTTTTAAGTCGTGATTGGATAATTTTCATGGTATCTCTGGCACTTTCAGGTGTAAAGCTACAGAAACACATTCAGGAAACTTACAAGGTTAAGCGGCGTTTGAGTACTCCGGGGCAATACTTCAGTGTTTATGATATGTCATGAAGTGTTTTTGGTGTTAGTTCAATTGTTTATTGTGATTCAGTGATAGCTGCGGTCACTAATGAATTTAATATAGCACATACTCACTACGACGTCACTGTTAGGGTAGAGATATCAAAGATCACCATCATGTCATTATTGCATAAATGTTATATTTATGCAATAATGTCATGAATGGACTGTCAGGGCCTAAATTCTCTTATCTATTACAATAATGAATGTACAACTTATCAACTAGAATATAAAAAATCATCAAGTCATAATTCTGTCAAGTTAAATTCTTTAGTCGTGATCTTTGACAATTTTTTGCTGTTCTGCTTTAATTATTAGATTGTGTACTACTGCACTATTATCATGTAAGGCAAACATTACCTTTGGGTTGTAGCCCGACAGGCTTTTCGCCAGTACCATCTTCCGTTTTGTTTTTTTCTTTTTGGGTCAAATCAACTGGGGACGGTGGTGGAGTTTTGGAGAATTTTGACACAAGATCTATAAAATCAATGAAAATTGGGATTGTTCATTTTTCCGCACACACATGTGTTTAAAAGGGAAAATTATAATAATTTAAAAAAATATGTCAGGAACCCGTGCGGGTTTGTATGCAAGTGACAATCAAGTATACATTTATTAAATAACGGTAAATTTACTAATACTTTGCATAGCAGGTGAAACTTACCATGTGTGACATGAGATGAGTCAATTCTAATAAGAGCTCCCTGTGAAATATCTTCTAAAAGATTTGAACACCTTCTGTTTAATTCTTTCATATCAGGCACTTCATCATCCGCTTCCTTCAGCAATTCTGCATCTTCGGAATCTGCCATTTCTTTTTTGACTTTGTCTTTTAATTCCTCGATAGTGCCGTCTTTTTCACCGTTCATAATTTCCTTTACATCTCTAACTATGTGTTGTATTGTTTCAGTTGTCACGTGCGTTTCTTCAATTATTTGTTTTGAGCCATCTTCACCAATCATTTCTTTAGTAATAACATGTTTTTCAACCTTTACTTCAGGCTCTTTATCAGCCATATCTTTACTACTTTCTTCTTCCTTTCTGAATTCTGACTGCAGTTGCGCAATCTTCTCTTCCATTTCACCAATAAAGTCCTGTTCGGTTTTTTCTGAGGGTTTCGTCTTTTCATAGGATTTATCATCTTGCTCACTGAATAATTTACTTTCCGTTAATATAGATGTTTCCTGAGAAGAGCTAGTTGATACTCTGACAACTCTTGATACAGATCTCTCCTCTTCAATAAATTCTTTGCTTACTGTAATTCCTTCAGAAGCATCTGATGCTAATGTCTTTGATACGTCTAATGAAGAATGATCTTCTGAGAAAGTCTTTTCATCAATGGATCTTGAAGTTTCCTTAACACTTTCTACGGAAGCCTTTGAAAAGTCTTTCGTTAAGTCAACGGTGGAGTCTTTAGACAGCTCGTTTGTCGCAAAATCTCTAGAAGTATCTTTGCTATCGATTGATGATTTTGAGTAATCCTTTGTTAGGTCTATAGATTTTTTGGACAAGTCAGGAGTACCACGGTCTTCCATTGGCTCCTCAATTCTAGAATCTTCTTTTGCTTCAATTGAAGTTTTAGAAGGGTCTTTTACTAAGTCTGCTCCACTGATTTTAGAGAAGTCCGCAGACGTTCCATCTTCAAGCACTGACTTTTGATCTTCATCCGAGGATTTTGTTAACGTTGAAATAACGGTGGTAACAGAAGACTCAGTGGTAGACTTCGAGACAAAATCTGAGCGCATTAGACTATCCACAAAGTGAGTTTTCTTTACAAACTTTTCACTGAATTTGTCACCATCTTCTCCATCATGGTGGGCACTTGTACTGGGCCCAGCAATGTCACCATGGCCTGCGTCTTCAAATTTGACTACATGAAACGATTCAGGTGCATCTTCCATATATTTTTCATCATCACCAAAGAATTCAGCCTGCAACAGAAAAATATACTTTTGAGATCCTGTTATTAATAAAGGTTATTTAAGGTAGGCATTTCAAATGACACTTGCATAACAATTAATTTCTACAAAATAAAAACTTGTACAGTATGCATTATGCTGTATTGCACACTATTATCATGTTCATATTTTTATGACCTGAATACGTAATTAAATTAAATTACGCAAAATAAACAATGTACAGATTTGGTTACTGTTTATACTCAATTCCTCAGTTGGATTAAGTTTGAAATTGAAGTATAAATTAAAATTGACTGTGATAGATTATTCATAATAAACCTGCCTTCCCTTCCTCATCTTAAATAAGTTATAAAATATACATATTAAAATGATTAATAATTAATTGGCAATTAAGTAATTAGACATTATTTAGTAAATTACCTCTTTTTCTGGGAAATCATCAGCATCATCAAGTGAGTCGGTGCGGATTTTTCTCGCATCGAAACTAGACGCTGGAGTTTTTCCATCTAAATCTGAACTGGGTTCTATAATTTCTAGAACTTTTGCTTTATCCATATCTGTAAGCAATTATAATAACAACAAATAAAAGCCGTTCATCAAAGTAATTGTACGTAATAATTATATTCATTTTATGGCTTAACTCACCAGATTCAGAGTCAGTGTAAATATGTTCTTCAACTTCTTCAGGAGAACTTTGGACGGAGAATGTTCTCGGGTGTTTCTTCTTAGGCATAATAACAATTTCTCCGCTATCTCTTGATAACGATTTGATCAGTCCTGGTCTATCCTTTACGAACTTTTTCGTTTCTTCAAATATAATTTCCTTTTTGGCTTCGATTTCCTGTTCTTTTGCGTCTTTTGCATCTTTTTCATCTAGATATCCTTCAACAGTAGTGACTGCTTCCTCTATGATTGAATCTACAGAGACTCGACCTGCAATATCTTGTGTTTCATCTTCAACTGGATGCTCTTCTGAAGAAACTTCAAAGTCTTCAGATGCCTGTTTGATGATTATCTCAATATTATCAGCCATTTGTTTCATAGCAGAGTCCGATTTCTTCATTTCAGTCGTCATTTCTGTTACTTTGTGTGTCTCAGTAGTTAAACTAGTGATTTTCTTTGGCGGTTCTTCTTCAGTTTCCACTTCAGATTCAGCTATTCTTTCTAGAGAGATAGCTGGACTGATACAGGAGTGTCTCCGTTCTTCTTTGTGCGGAACTTTTGCATCATATGATCTTTTTTCAGTTTCTACGATTTCTTTTGTTAAGGTCTTGATGTCCTTATCTAGTATTGGGCTTCTGGCTGCCGCCGCAATAGTGCCTTTATGTAAAATGTCATCAATCAGTGGTTTCACTTGTTCTTTTGTGATTTCCGTAGTTTCTATGAGATCTAAATCTTTAGGTACAAACTTTTTGATTTCGTCGATATCTCCGACATCAAAGTGCCCGAGTGTGTCTGTCCTTATTTTAGAAACATCGAATTTGCTTCCTGAGCTAACAGTTACTTGTTTCTTCGTCTCAATAATTTCTTCAACGGTTGAGGATGTGCCATCTTTAATAATAGTAGTCACTTCTGATATGATTGCTGGTTCATCTTTAAAAGTTGAAGTTGAGGTAGTATATGATGTCTCGGTCTGTCTGGTTGTAAACACGATTTCTCTAGGTTGATAATCATGATCTGACTGAATTGTTTCAACAATTCTTACTTCTTTTGCTGGTTGCACAGTTTCAGTCACAATAGTCGTTACAACCCGTTCTGGTTGCCCAGGCTCAGATATCACACGGGTGATTATTGTTTCTGGTTGCTCAGATTCAGTTACAACACTAGTTATAACTTTTCCTGGTTGCACTGTTTTAGTTACAGTACTTGTGACCACTTTTTCAGGTTGTGGGGATTCAGTCACAATACTAGTGACCACTTTTTCTTGTGTCGTAGTTACAACGCTAGTGACCTCTTTTACTGGTTGCATAGTTTCAGTGACAACTGTTGTAACTACGTTTTCTTGTTGCGTGGATTTAGGTACAACAATAGTGGTTTCTTTCGGATCCATAGATTCGATTACTGCTTGAGTGATATCTCTTACTGGTTGGACAATCCCGGTAATAACTCTAGATACCTCTTTCGCTGGTTGAACAGTTTGAGTTACAACACTAGTGACTTTTTCTGGTTGTGTGGTTTCAGTTTTAGTCTTTGTGATAACTGTCCCAGTTTCTCGTTTTAATTGTGCCTCTCTTTCTCTCCTTAAGAAATCGTGAGTTAAATCTTTCTCTGCCATAGTACTGTAATAAAGAAAATTGTTATTTTCTTCTTGTAATATAAATAGAATATCGACAGTATTTGGCGAAGAAAGTGTCTTACCCCATTTCGGCAATATGTGGCAACCTGTGAACATAATCGGTGACGTGATCTTCTGGGAAACCTTCAACGTCATCTAATGAGTCTCCATGACTCTCTCTCAATTTGGCAAGTTTCGACATATCAGTTTTACCTGTAATAATAATCAAAAACATTGTGATGGCAGCCCATATTCGACATAGGATACTTAATGTTTATTACACTAACCTGACACAGTTTTAGTCTTAGAATCGCTTTCGGGTTTAACTTCAACAATCTTTTCCTTGGACATATCGACATGAGTTCCTTGTGTTGCAATATCATCTTCAGACTCCTCAAACGTATAGTCCCTGGACTCAGTTAGGCTGTGAGCATCGGATAAACGTTTTTCTTCTAAACGCAGCTCGCTGACTGATCCAGAGCCAGCTGATGTTACTGATTGACGTTTTACTGCATCAACTGAACACAAATATTATTTTAGTCCCAATATTCCCTTACATCTTGATTTTTTTTTATTTTTACGAAAAAGTATATTGTTAGATGACAACACTGGACACTCCCCTCCAGCGCGGCCACGTGTATAAAACGAGGAAGCCTGCGTGGACTCGTCCATTTTGACTGCGGTCTTAGACCTATTTACATTGTTCCTCTGCCCATTTTGTGTCTGATTTAATTTCATTATTTTATTATTTTATTTGTCGTGTAACTTTTCCAGTTGATTATTAAAATTATTTCTTTTTGTTGTTTTTAATGTTTTATTTATAAGATCAGAAGTGGGATATGAAGGCCTTATCCGCTGGAATACCATCTCTGGTTCTATAAATTTAAAGTAATTTGTTTTGCGTGTTCTAAAGCAGTAGTTTTGAGGTTAAGTTGGGCAGAGACACAATGCCTTCTGATAACAAGAGGAAAGGGAGACGTCGCGTACGTACTCCCTCGCCTCCTAATAGGTTAGACGAGATTTTAAAGAGACTTCAAGATCTGGAAGGACGGACGCGTGGCAACGAGACGCATCCTACTTTCGTGGCGAGCCCAGGATCCTGCCACGCTCTGGCCATGCCGAGCACGCCGCTGCCAGACGTCGAGCCCGCCACAACACCTGCCTGCGCACCCGCAGCGTCTACCGCCTCAACGCAAGAGTTTGCCGCCACACCGTTGCCAACGGAGAGCGACGCCAAAAGCATAGCTGAACGTCTTCTAGACGCCATGATGACAATCCCGGTGAGATCAAACCAATATTTTGTGTCCGATTTCGATCCGAGTGTTCATGATGTCGACACGTGGTGCGATGAAGTTGATATAGCTCGATCGCTTAATCGTTGGGAGGATGGTGAATGTCTTGCTCGCGTAGGTCGTTGCCTTAAGGGGGAAGCCCGTACCTGGGTTAGCGAGTGGACCAGCACCACGCGTACATGGTCTAATTTCAAATTAGAGTTAAAAGCGTTGTGCCCACGGTCTGTCGATATCGCGAACATTCTGTACAATGTTATGTGTACCGAGTCAGACAAGTATTCTACCTATGCTGAATATGCGCGTAAATCTTTATTGAAATTACGTATCGTTAAAGGGTTAAGTAGTGAATTACTAACAGCAATTATTGTACGGGGTATTACCGACCCACAGGTTCGTGCATCCGCGAGGAATGCTAAATTAACTCCAGAAAGCATAGTGGATTACTTATCAAGCTTTGTAAAATGTAGTGTACCTAATTCTAATAAGAAACCCAGTGTTCATAGTGCTTCCAATCGTAACGGTAATAGCCAGTTTAAACGTAAACCTTTCGATATGTCTACGGTACGTTGTTTTCAGTGTAGCGAAGTAGGTCATAAACGCGAATATTGTCCCAAACGACCTAAATCAGATTCACCTAACAATAATTCTGAAAATAATACGAATAGTTCCTCAACAAAACCTCGTTCAGACAAGTGTGGTTTTTGCAAAAAAAAATAGGTCATTCGGAAAGTCAGTGTTTTGCTAAGGAACGCGTGAGAAATAATAGTCCAAAAAATGAGGGTGAACGCAAAAATTCTGATATTATTACGGCTGTTATATCTAATATACCCGTTGATGTACTTATTGACAGTGGTTCAGGCGTTTCTTTAATAATTTCCGACTTAATTAAGTACGTTCTGATAATGGTTGATGCATATACAAAATATTGTTTGTTGTATGGCCTGTACAGACAAGATTGTGAAGAGTTAAAGCGAGTGATAACTCAAACTATATCTTTGTTTGGTACTTTTAAGCGATTGGTGTGCGATCGTAGTCTGATGTTTGATAACCATGATTTTGTACAATGGTTAACTGATTTTGGTATTGAAGTACACTTCATCACGCCTGAGATGCATCGGGAGAACGGTCAAGTTGAACGATATTGCCGTACTGTGCTGAATATGGTCAGGATCGAAGTTAATAATAAGGAAAACGAATGGCCGAACGTTTTGTGGAAATTTCAGCTAATATTAAACATTACCAAACATAAGACGACACAATATTCCGCATTAAATCTATTGGTCGGTACGGAATCCACTACACCCGTAATTAACTCTTTAATTAGGGATGTTACGTTTGACGGCTCAAATCCTAATCGCGAAGCGATCCGTGAGCTACGTAGGCAACGCGCAGATGAATTATTACATAAAAATAAATCCAAACAAGACGCGTATGTCAATAAAAATAGAAGCCCTCCTAAGAAGTTCAGTGTTAATGACCGAGTCTTTGTTATTAAGAGATCACAAAGTACTGGCAAATTAGATTGCGGCATGCGGGGCCCATATAGGGTTGTGAGTGTTCTACCTAACGATAGGTACGAATTAAAATTGCTAGCTGGTTCATATGGCAAAACCAGTCAAGCAGCTGCTGGGTTCATGGTGTTGTGGCGCGGCGAGTGGACGCCTGACACATGCGCTGGTTTCTTTGAAAGTTAGTTGAGAACTTTCATTGGTTTTATTTTGTTGTATGCACCCAGCTTTTGCTTACACTTTATAGACATTATGTATCAAACAATCACTGGTTGCATTTGTTTTGTGTTGTTGGGTGCCGAGGCTCATGTAAATCCTGAGTGCACATGGTTTTGAGAGGCACAGACTATGGACTGTACAATTGTGAGTGCAGTTCATGGTGAAGGTATCGAGGTTGATGTCGGTGGGGCCCATGCTGACTAGAGACCGAGTGTAAATCCTGAAGTAGGTCTCATGGTTGACCTGCTGTAACCGATGTAAATCCTGATGCGCGTGGTATTTGGTGTGGGAATATGACCTGAGTAAATCCTACTTGTGTTATGAAAAGTCGTTGCTAACGACTGTTTGGTTTTTGTGCAAAGTGTTTGTGTTGTTCGGTACATAAAGTCACTATTTATTTTATTGCAACTGTTTTGCTGTCTTGTGTAATAACTTTGAGTATGTGATCTTAACGTGTGTGTCCACTATGATTACAGGTTCCGATGATCACACATTCAACCATGAAGACGATGGTGCTGGTCCATCATCGAGAACTGATGAAGGCTGCGAGGACGCTGCCATGTCAGGAGAGGCCGTGTTAGATGACAACACTGGACACTCCCCTCCAGCGCGGCCACGTGTATAAAACGAGGAAGCCTGCGTGGACTCGTCCATTTTGACTGCGGTCTTAGACCTATTTACATTGTTCCTCTGCCCATTTTGTGTCTGATTTAATTTCATTATTTTATTATTTTATTTGTCGTGTAACTTTTCCAGTTGATTATTAAAATTATTTCTTTTTGTTGTTTTTAATGTTTTATTTATAAGAATATTTTAATAAGGAACAAAATTCAATGCATTATAGCAATAAACTTGTTGAGAGCAACTATTACAAATTTGCGAACGTACCTTTATCTGCGACGTCTTCTTTCATAACCTGAGTCCTCATTTCAACTGGCTCAGTTTCTTTAACAGTCTCATTGATAGCAGTCACTATTTTCTTTCCATGTTCCAAGACTGGCTCACGTTCTCTAGTCGCATCTTCTTCAGAAGAAGTCTTTTTCTCTGTCACTGCGTCTTCAGAGCTAATCCTATCCGAAATACCTTCAGAAGATTTCCGGTCAGACATTTCAATTTCCCTACTACTTTCAGAAGATATTTTGTCTGACAGCTCATCCTTATCAGACCGGTCGACTTCTTCAGCTTCCGTTACAATAATTTGGCATTCCGTAACCGGTTTAGTTTTAGGGAGATCTAAGTCAAGTTGTAGATCACTTAGCTTAGTTATTGAAATCGATTCAGATCTTGAGTGCGATCGTTTTGGAGTCATTTTCTTGAAGACAGGTTCTGCTTCTTTGTCAGAGCCAGAGTCTTGTTTCTCAAGTTCTACAGATTTAGGATCAATCCTCATTGATGTAAAGCCAACGCTTTCTTCGAATTTCTCATCACCAAATCCGCTTCCGGAGTCAATAGTTTCTTCATATTCTGCTCGTTCATCAAAATCAGACGACGATATTTTGGCCTTAACATCAGATTGATCTGATTTCAATGATTCGGCTTCTGAATGTCGCCGCGAGTCTGTATGCTCCGAGTCTTCTAAAGAGTCGGAGTAGATCCGTTTGGAGAAGAAGCATTCTTGTACAGAATCATCCTCTGGTACAGTCTCAATAAATTGGCGTGCTTTTGCGCTTATTACTGGTGATTCTTTTGGTGATATCTAAAAATATAAACAATATAAAGAACAAAAAGTAAAAATAAGATGGTAAAATACTGGAAAAGCTATAAATACAGCTAAGTAGTGATTTAGCAAGTAATCTCTAACGCCTAGAAAGCTCAAATTACCTTTTCTGCCTCTTTTGCCCCCAATGCAGATTCAAGTACTTGTGAACTGTGTTCACTTTCATACTTCAGAAATTCTAATGTTTGATCTCTAGTTTCTTTTCTATCTGATACAGTGGTGGTTACAGTCTTAATTTCAGTTTTAGTAATAGTTTGTTCTAAGTCTTTGTCAATATGAGGCTTATGTGCTGGACTTGTGCCGATTTGGTCATCCAAGTCTGAGAACTGTGATGCCTCGTCTAATGAGTCACTGCGGTGTTTTGAATCCTTTGAGTACACCTGGTAATGACAAACATGAGTTTATAAAGAACATTTAGTAGTCTTGAAAAATACATACATACTCGTACATATACATATAGCTACAACGAATTCTACAATTTTGCAATAGACTACAACTAACTACAGGAGGTTTGTAAAACATTTATCCATGAAAGGGATACGTTTTTACAATATAGATAATATCAGTTTGCCACAAAACCCAATTTAGTGTTGTGTCCAAAAAATGTGTTAAAAAAATAATAATTATGAGACCTACCTTAGATTCAGTTTGAGACACAAAACTAAAGTCTTTTTCTGTGCTCTGCTGTATGTCAGCTAACGAATCGGCTTTGTCAATAGCTGATTGTATTGGTGACTCCTGAGAGGTCATCTTACTGATCAGTTCAGTAGTTTCTGAACCCATGGAATCCGTCTTAGTATGTCTGCTGAGGTCTGATTTTATACTTGTTACTGACATTTGTGCTTCCATCTGAAAATTAAAAAAATAAATAAACTAGTAGTCAGATGCTTAAGACAGACGAACATTATTATAAATAAAAACAAATAGACAATTTACCTTTTCTTTATTTAACTTATCAGTTAGAGAAACGTCTTTTTCCTCGAAAGTTTCTGTTAGTTCTTCTTCACTAACTTTTGCTCGTAATTCTTCAGTCAATTGTTTCTCTAATTTATGTTCTTTTATAATCGCAGGTTGATCATCTTTCTTGTCATCATCACCCGGTTTTTTGTCTTTAGCATTTTTGGGCAAATCCTTGCTATCAGGCTTCTTTTCGAATACGTCTCTGTCCATTTTAAATTTACTCTTCTGTTCTAGTTTGTCTACTTTCACAGTCGTTTGAGATTCAGTCTCCGTCTCTGAGTCAGTAGATTTTTTCAAAAACTCGCTATCCTCCTCTGAAGATACTTGCACTAAAGTAGAATCAGTTCTCATTGTTTTATGATATGGCTTAGATTTTTCATCTAGTTTTATTTTGGAATCAAAGTGTTGTATCGTTTCTTTTACAGATTTCACTGTCTCAACATGTTTCTCCGTTTCAACAGATACTTTATGGGTGACATGAGTTTCCATACTTGATATTTGTTTAGACTGTTCTCTAACAAACTCTTGAGTATACTCAAGGCCTTGTTCCTGTTCAAGCGTATGTTTTTTCAAAGCTTCTTTTGTTAATTTAACAGTAGTCTTAGGTAACTCAATAGAAGATTCCTTTGACATTTTGGATTCAAATGAGCTAATTTTAGCTCTCAGCGGAGCTTCGGCAATATCTTTTTCTTCTTCTACGACTAAATCAGGTGACTTATCACCATCATCGAGTTTTTCTTCTACTCTTGACGTGAAAATCTCCTTTTGGGAAATGATTTCTCTGGTGAAAGTATCTTTAGTTTCAGTTACTTTACCTTCACTAGTTTCAGCTGTCACTGATTTTCTTGGAGTGATCGTGACGTTGGAGAAGTCACCTGATGGGAACCTCATTGATTCATTCCTCATATGTCTTTGCAAATGCTTGGGAGTTGGCTTAGCTGGTGACGAAGGGTCAAACTTTCTAAACTGTTCGACTGGTCGTTCTACTGGTTTGGGCTCTTCTTTCTTAGGCTCGACCATTTCTTGAATTTCAGTTTCCTTTTCTTCTTCTACAGTGTCCGGAGAAGTTTTTGAGCGTGTTCTTTCTAATTTCGGATCTTTTTCCAGTACCTATAAAACATAAAGTGAAACGTTAGTATTTTAGTCTTTAATAATTAATTGAATATTTGGTCAGGATTTTTTCAAAAGTTAAAGTTGGTTACTTGTTGTTCAATATCCTGGAATTTCTTAATATCAGGTTTTATTTGTGTTTTAATTTCAATGATTTCTTCTCTTATTTCTTTCTTTTGTTTCGACGCCGGGATCTTGCTTGAACTTAACTTTCTCGTGATTTGTTCTTTTCGTTCTGCTACACTGTGTTTTACATCTGGAAATTAATTATATATAAGTATCTCTTCAAACTTAGTTTAATGGATTATGTTTGCATTTAATATGTCATACCTTCATCTTCCTCGCTTTCTTCATGAGAGCTAGGAGACGGAGTTCTCTCTATTTCAGTCTTTTCAACTATCGACTTTTCTTCAGGCGAATATTTGGCTTCATCTTGATCGTGTTCCGATTCTCTATGTTCAGGAATTTGGTCTTCATCGTATATTCTGTCCTTAAGTTTATTGTCTTCTTCTGCTGTAAAAAAACATAAAAAAACATGTAAAGTTTCAGGGGACAGCTACAATCTTTCTCAAAATAAATACGATTTATAAAAAGAAAAGACAAAAGTATTTCCTATCATTCATGAACTTAATGGCTAAGGTATCGGACCTTTGTAGGCTTCAATTTCTTCGGAAGCCTGTCTCTCCTGGTAGATGTTCCGCTGGATTCGTCGTTCATTGGTCAACTCTGACTGCGGTGCTATGATGTCGTCTCTTCCAATTCGACATAACGCTAACTCCAGAGAATTGTCTGCAAAAGAGAACATTTAGAAGCATAAATATTGTTTTACCAATTAGATTTAAATATGTGAATACTTCATATTAGACTGTATAGCCAACATAATAAGGAAGAGCGTGTATACTCTAACTGTCCGATCCATCAGCGAAACCAATTTTATTTTAAGAAGAGTGGCTTACACAGACCTTCCTTTTAGAGGTCACCCCAGTTGGTTTACTAATGAGTCTATAATAGTTTAATGTCCTAGTTAAGGTACTTCGTTTTATCGTGATGCCTTTGAGTTATCTTACTAATTACTTCAAAATCCACACCTAATGCTTTAGTTCCCGACTGTGTCTTCCATAGTTTCAGCATGAGCTGTGCTTGCTCAGCCGCGGTGATTCTCTTTGCCTGTATCTGGTTGACAGTGGCCACGCTCACGCCAAGCTCGTAAGCCAACGCCACCCAGTCTTTGCCGAGAAGATTGCAGATGTCTTCCAACCTGTTTAAAAATTGTATGAAAAAAATTTGAATCAAATAGAATGGATATTTTTTTATCATTATCAACGAATTCTCGTTCTACCTAATTCCTTTATAGTGGTGATGTAATCAGATACCAATTATTAATTGTTATTTAAGTAATATTTTTTCTTAAGCCCGTTTTTTCGAATCATCGGTTTTCTGCTATTACTTAATTGTTTATAGACGATGTATTTAGACGTAATACTAATACATTCATCTTCATATGAGTTAATACTCATTGTAGTAATCTACAGTAGCATACTACACTAAAAGGTACCGTGGTTGTTGTTTTACCTTGGGTCACTGAGCCTCTGTCGCCATATCAGTTCCTGTTCCTCAGTGCGCATCGGCACCGTTTCTGTTGGGATGGGAGACGTCCTCTCTTCATCTGGCACCATAATGTTAAGGACAGCGATCTAGATAATAAAAATTATATTGACGTTCAGTTTGACATTGTAAGTTCTCTTTAGATTTTGGCAGCTCTTGTTATTAGTTCTATCGCAATGCCTCAAGGTCCCTATTTTACTTTATCAAACAGCTAAGATATTTTTTTTTTCATTATGAGAACTACTACAGATGGAGAGAAGGGAATCTCAAACGACAACAGAAGAATAAATATTTTGTTTTAAGAAAGGTTAAAAAAAATATATAGCACCGTGTTACCAAACATTTCATAATTTTCCATTATAACATTCATATCAAAGATATTTGACAACTTACAGGTGTCGGTGAAGGTTCTCCCTTCGGAACCTTCGGATCCCTCATGAACTGGCACCTGCAAATCGGCTCCAGGTCCTGCGTCTTGATCATAACAGGGAAAGCCACTCGATTCTCGCGGAAGGCACGGAAAGGTATCGACAACTGTTCCCCAGACTTCGCCACAGGTACTAGGTTGCCTCCGAATTCTAGGTATACTGGCTTGCCTTCGTGAACCTGTTGAATTTCATCAGTATTAAATTTAACTTGAAAGGAAAAAGCAGTTGAAAAGTTGACACTTTACTTTAAATAACAGTTAGTTTTAGATCCGTTATCTTTCGAAACTACGTTTTTAATCCTTATTACACAAGAGCACATAACCAAAAAATCAGCCTTCCCCTTTCCGAAACGGAACATCAACTTACCTCAACATCCCTGCTCTTTGCCACTTGTATGAACCGCTCAATGCGCTCCAGAGTTTTGTCCTCCTTATCATCAGTGACGCAGAACATGCGCAGCTGTGCCTGGCACTCATCAGTGCGCTTGGCATATACTACGAAGCGAGCCATAAATGGTACGTGAATGGCTTCCCTGAAAATGATTTTTTGGATATTAGAATGATAGACTCATACACAGATAGGCTGGATAGAGAAGGCAGAGAAACGGGTATTGTGAGGCAACTCGGGAGAGGCCTATATCCAACAGCGGCTTGTGAATTTGAGTAATCAACTCGGTCAGCTTAGAATGTAAGAAAAATCTCCGCGTCATCGAATAAAAGCAGAAAGTTATTTAACAGCTAGAAAGATCTTTCTACAACACTCCTCGCGAATCAGTCAAGCTGTCAAGATTCGAAGCTGATGGCATGTACTACATAAAATTAAGAATCATTTTAATTATTATTACCATACCTGTATAATTCTGTCGCCATTTTGGTAGCATCCTCTACGTGTCGACAGTCAATCAGCCAATATCTAGCCGATACGGTTGTAGTGAACGAAACACAATCGTTCACAAACGTAAGAGGAGTATTTTGAGTAACATCTTCCCAATGAGCTCGATTCGTTCCACCTGCCACCATAAATACTTCATTTTACACCCTATAAGATTTATATCAACTAAATACATGCTCTGCAATTATTTACTTTATACTGCTACTTTTAAAATGCTCTTTTGTTTTGTCTTTTCAGATGAAAGCTATGAGGCAGTATTTTGCGGCTAAAACGCTATTTTTCAACTGCCATGATGATGGTTCTACCCTATAGTGCATGCCAAAGCAGGCTTTCAAATATTTATCTACACAGTACTTGTATTATTTTCATCGTAATCTATTATTTTTTCTACTAAATTGACTAATTTAACGTCCTGCTGGTTCCGGCCGGAACCAAAAGTAAAACCACCTTCAAGCCCCGCTGGTTCCTATCGGAACCACCCAGCATGCACCAGCATGCAGGCGGTTTTTATCTTTATTCTTAATATTAATAAGGTTTTATGTCGTCTGCGATAATTTAACAATGTTGTCAGTTAAATATTCTCGTCGACTAAATGATTCAAAGACAAAAAAAATGTCTGTGAACAGAAAAATAAAAAAGTCAAACTTGACGTTTCGAACGCGCTTGGCAACATGGCGTTTCCGTGTTATGCTCTCTAGTTTTATCGTGTTTTTTCTTATTTTTAGTGCGGTTTCGACATTCAAGTGGATTAATATTCATTTAAAGTAGTTATTACATCGTTGAAGGTAGTTATTTGCATAAAATAGCGTCATAAAAACTTTATTTTCGACAAAACGTGGTACGTAAACAAACCGTTCGTGGAAGTGTTCCTTGTGTTGTGAAATGTGATTGTTTTAGTGTTTTACAGTGCAAAAAGTGGTATCCAGATGGAAATAATGGTAAGTTATTAGTTGTAACAACTATATTATTAAAAAAAACTAGCCGATTTAACCTAAAAATTGTTTTATAAATCCTTTGAATGTTCGAGTGCACAAATGGCCGCTGACCTCCGCGCGACATGAATTTTGAGTTTCAAGATAATGAAAATGTTACGTAGGATTCCCATAAAATAACTGCTGATCGATTCTAAGTCTATTCAATAAGTAAACTCCAAAATTTAGAGAAAATTGAGATGGTACTTTTATGAGTTAGCGACATAATACAGTAACATAAACACTTTCGGCCATTGTTTCTTATCTCCATTGTTTATAATTAAAATTCTACGTAAGACGAGAACTAATTAGCCTTAACACATGGTTTGTTTAGATAAGAAACCATAAAACAAAACTTTAAGTACCAAGAAGCAACAAAAACTCGAGCCGACCTTTTTTTCTGAAGTGCGTCGCAAAAAATTCTTTTGTCTAAACGCCGCGGGCCTAGCCGGACTTTGTTTACATAAATCTTCGTATTTGAAGTAGTTTACCGGTTAATTTAAAGATTTATGTGTAGTTATAAATACAGATTTCAGAGCGCTCAAGTTAATAGAATTTTGTTATTTTAACCTAAACACAAAAACACAGAAGTTTTATAAGTAATGTAAGTAACCGATGTAGAAGAAAGATCAGAAATAAGAAAGACAGGTCAATAACAAATAAAAAAACTAAACATAAAATGTTTCCAAAACGGCCTATAGCAAACACACAACAAGCAAAGACAACGCACAAAACATCACACAAACAAATAAATAATAAAATAACGTACCATTTTAATACTTTTTAAAATGAAAAAGTGACTATAATGTGGCACACTGTGAACTGTCACCTGTTTCTTACAAGTAGTGATGTTGTCTCACAAAATTAAAATGAACTCTACTTTTATCAAAAACGAATCATCAAATTTGCTGTTCAGGTTTTCGGAAAACAGATCTCTCGAAGGACATTCACTGAAATAAAATCCAACCGAACGAAACCAAAACATGGAAATAAAAACGTGTCCAGTGAAACAATGACAAGAGAAAGGAACGAGACAAAATAAGAGAAGATGATGTGAACAGAACTGATAGGCCGTTTTGGAAATAAATCTCTGATTCTTACAAGCAAAGTAACAAAAAGGGAACATTGACGTCGAATGATCATGAGCATGAAAATGGCACCGAATCGAAAGTTTTAACTTTACGCTTATACTAAACAAAAACAGGTATTTATCGTGTCTCGATCATATACAATGTGCCAATACAGTTGCAGTTCCATTAGTTCTAGTTATGTTTGTACATTTTGTTCTATACCGACATGTTTCTGTGAACGTATCGCTGTGCAAACTCTTGATGTCCCAAGATTCATAATTGAACGGTTATGATACAGAGTGAACGTGTCTTAACAAAGCGTAAATAATTCAGCCCGTGCATAGAGGAAGAATGTATATGAGAAGCAAGATATGGAAAAGCATTCAAAAAGTGATAGAGGGAAAAAAACAATGTATCTGATATTTATACTCGAACAGCCACGATGCTGGTGAGTGTAAGTATCTTAAAAACAATGATTAATGAGAAAAAAAACACGATAAGTTCAAGAGTTTCAGACAAATTAACGTTTAAATAAAATAAACGAAACTTAAACCGACATTTTGATTTGTTTTTGTATAATATTTCTAATGTTTTTACCTTCGAGAGATCTTTTGCGATATACCCCTGTTGGAGCGCGCCGATAGTTGGCAGCACATTATTTAGCGCCACACACGGTGAGCGTGCAACACACACAAACACACGAGAACAAAGACAATGTAGACACGCACATAACGGACACACAGGGACGTAGTCCCTCAGCTGCTTGTGTATTTGCCATAAGCGGTTTGCTTGTTTGCACTGTCTCCAATATTTTATTTTCCCTTCCTTTTCCACTATCATATATCTTTTGTTTCGAATGAAATGATTTCAAACTACGCTATTTCTCATAAACATGCTCATCCTGCTGTCTATAAAATAGGGAGTCAGACTAAACCCGTAATTCTTTGTTCTACACCAACCATGATTTAGGATAAAAAGACTATAAAATTCCGATTAACTATCAATACTCTAGTTAAAAAGTTGAAAATTTTAAAATCTATAGTCTACCGATCTCATGTAGAACTATATTCGTTACCTACAAATCGATTCGTAAAGATTTCTGTTTGTCTATATCCTACGTTACCAATGTGTTGTAATGGAATATTGGTATTAGAATTGTATTTCCTTTTAGTATATTTGTTAAGCGAACTTAAAAGCAAAGTCCACAATACCCGCAAATAGACCGTTATCTGTATTTGGTACTTACTGCAATTTACGTTTAGACTTTCACATCAACAAATCTCAAAAGATTTGTTCCCCAACTGTTTTTTAGTATATTGAGACTTTATTTCTTAATTTTTATTCCAACAGGCAGTGCTATAAAATGCAATAAATATCCAAACACAAATTCCAGCCCATATTAGGGTACTGTTTGTAAGCTGAATACCTAACTGTAGGCACACTTACCTTTCCAACGCAAAGCATATCGTCGAGATAGCAAACATAAGCCATACTCCATTGCAACACATGGCTTCAATCTATTTGTTACTGAAACACATTTATGGGACACTTTCATCCATATATGTATCGTCTTAACATATACAACAAGTATTTGTATTTTCTTTGTTAAACGTAAGTGATTTAAATTTGTAAGATATCTGATGATATCCGTAATCTGAATCCAAACAGTATTTCAGTAACAAATCAGATTTGCTTTTCCAAATACAAGCGAACTATTTTAATTGTACCTGATATGGAACAGAGTAGTCTCAATGTTGGAGCTGACGATGTGCTGTACTGGTTCGTCATACCCTGGGTGTGAGGTCGAGGGGCTGGCATACTCAGGGTTATGGCTTTATGGAATTTCCTTCTTCTTGGTTCTACAGTAACTACTGGTGATACTGCTACTCCACGACCGAGTAGCTTAGCAGTAAGCTCTGAATCAATTATTTGGGCCTGAAAAGATTAAAGTTTAATATTTTTTAGTATGAGATATTTTAATTGAAGGCTAAATTGTTTTCTTGTTGACTTCTGCAGTAACACTTTTATTTTCAACGTTTATGGTTTGTTAGATACGTTTCTTTAATGTTTTTTTAATCCTAAAAAGACCTTTATATACTAAAGACCAAACGTAATCGTCGCCAAAGCGTCATGCTGGTGTTGGTTAAAAATTAAAAGGCAGTGTGTGAAAATAATAGTTTAAATTCAGTACTTACCCCTTCTCGGATCAATTAAAGTAGAAGAGATTTTATTTTGCTATTTTTTTCATGAAATTATTATTATTTTAATATATCTCTTGTGAGGTAATTTTCTACAAGATGTTTACAAAACCAGCTATAATCTTACAAACGAAATGGTAGGAAGGTGGTGAAGAGCGGTCGGTGCAAAATTAAGCAAATATGAACATTATGAAATCACAGGAAAAGCATATATATAATGAAATTATACACATTTATTACAATGTCAACTCAGACTTTCATCTATTTCTCACACATGCGCTTTAAAAACAAGATGCAACACACTCCGATAGTCATAAAGCTCAAAATAATACAGCAAAACAAAATATATGTACATCATGCAAGTCTCACGTTTGGTCTTTAGGAAATAAAGTACAAAATCGCACAAAAGTCCAAGTAACAATTCAACTTAAAAGCATAGAAAGATATTACCCAATAAATTTAGCAATCCTTAAATTACTACTTAACTAATTAAATTACATACGTCACTCCAATTTTATTTAAATATATAATAATATCGTATATAACACACACAAATGTTTTACTAAATAATTAAAAGTCACATCATCATTCATATTATTTTCTGTAGTAAAAATTTCAATCATGCTATGTCGCCTAAAGACCAACTAGAGAAAATCCAACCAGTATGAAATACCGCAGTGTGAGAAAAATCTACGATTTTGGACTCTTTTGTGATTTCATAGAATTCAATTTTGCTTAAATTGAAAACAAATTTTGTTGTCAATGGTTTATTGAAACTCCCTTCTACAATAAATAGTTAAGTGAATTTCTAAATTTATTGGGTATGACATAATCCCTAAAGGAGTAACGTAGAAACTTATTCTAATGGCAAAAGACGTGTCTCATCAAATCAATTAAAAAAATCTTCGAAATCTTCCCAACATCTTTCAAATTTTGAAGCCTTATGTGTCTGGTACAGTACGGCGTGGCCCGCTTTAGGGGCCATTACAATAGATAATTAATTGTGTCTCATTAGCGGTAGTTGACCGGTTAATGGGGAAGGTCAGCCAAAGCTACTTGTAGATGGTGTGACCATAGCTAGGTCCCTACGGCCTATCAATAAATTTCACATTACGATCAAATATTCCATTTCGTACTCATTCATGAGTTTGGTTTCGGTGATTTCAATATTTATTAGAATTAAAATATACAAATTTTGAATATGTTTCCAACCGACGAACCTCGACTTCTGTTTAGTTAAACTGATTTTCTACAAATAGCTTTGAATATTGTTATTTAAGATAGACTCCAATTTCCGAGCATTGAGCACAACGAATCGCAAAAATAAATAAAACCACACCACGACTTACATTAATAGCCGAGTTGAGCTGCAGGATTATGTACTGATAAATGCGTACGTTGACTGAACAGGTCTACTCAATCTGTGTGGTTTTTTCCTTAAAAGACAATTTCAGACACCAATCTACTTGGTCTTCACATGATCTGACCAAGATTATGTCTGGACTTTAAAAGAGACTGTGACCTCTGAGTTTGTTTCGGCGTTTCTTCTCAGAGTGGAAACCTCGATACCATCCAGTTTATAAAATATGATTGACGTGTAAAAGTGTCTGTACAAACCTACTTACATAAATAAAATCATTTATCATCTAGCTTGTTTTGGAAACTAGCCACCACAGCGCCATTTTGACAGTTACCATCCCCATTCTAGAAAGACACGGAATCTTTCAAAATTTCCGTCACTCAGAATTTGATGAAACAAGTCATGGCTATTTTATTGTTAATAATCACGTACATTGTTATTAAAACATAAATGAACTGTATGTCTAAGATATGTGATGATACATCATAATGTAAATCGCTAAACAAAAATATTTCACCAATAAACTGATACAAAATAACTATTGTAAAAAATTTGGCATTCACATTTGTACTTTTGTTTTAATATGGCAAATGACTAGACTGTGTTTGGCAAAATATAATCTTATTATTTCATATTTTTCTGTGTTTTTCAGTTATTCTGTGACAAATGCTGTTTTAGGAATCGATTCGCTTCTTATCTTTTATCAAAATACATCAAATCACAACGTTTTGTTTTCATAAAGGCTTGAGCTGTTGCCTATACTACTTTTCTGTTCTCTTTCTATTCATTCATCAAATACTAGATGAAAATGATCTGTCTAAAGCATTTGACTAACTAACACACAATGACTAGAATTTTCAATAGCATTAAAATCTCTCAGAAAATATTTTGCCGAACCTATCACTAATGACTAAAATTACAATGAGAACACAATTAATCTAAACAATAATAAATTAATGAACACAGCACATAAATCTAACAGTGAAGAAAATTAAATGGAATTCTTATCGAAAATATTCGTTATATTTCATAAGCTTGTCTGACTATGTCAGCTTATAAGATTAAATTCATTCGAGTACATTTTAAGGTTATACTACCAAATTAGAGAGAAACGTTTTTTCTTGGAGACGTTATTGACGGTGATCTTTTTGAGGTTTTTGTCCTTAACACCTTTTCTTGGTTTGAATAGGTTTACCTGGAGGCCGACTTTGATTTTCTTGGTGAGAGCGCCTTGTGGAAAGACGGCTTGTACTTGTGGGACGACGGAGCTGGATACCATGCCACCTGGAGATAAGAAGTGATTTATTTTATAACACTATTGATTTGCTTGCTAGGTTTGATGATTAAATACACCAACATTGTCATGCTGATGTGATGGAAAGCAAAAAATACCAGGTCAGCTACGCTTTTCAATATCATTTCCAGAAGTACTTTTATATTCCGGCTACAAACCAATAGCATTACATTTAGTATATTCTTTGGTTCCAATTGTAAGACAAAATATTCTTGCATTACTTAATCATCCCGATACTAACTAACTGACTTGCCTTAGAACACCAGAATATTTTGCAAAGACGTTTTATTACAGTCTGACCTTCATCTGTTTCATAGTGTTGGAGATGTTGTAATACTGACCTTCAGGTCCAATAGCGTGGACTTCCTGTCGTATGCGTGATATTACAGCGAAGTACTGCGGGAAGTCGTGCGTTAGGATCCTGGTGACGCGAGGAGCATCCCAGCCTTTCTCGTCCGTCTCATTTGTCTCTGTTGACGAAACAATTTTGAAGATTATATAAAAGGATACAATTTGAATGTTACAAGATAGATGATAATGATGATGAAGATAGAAGATGAGATGATTATATTCAATGTACCTACAAAAACACATTTTGATACTGGCGTGATCAATATCTTCTTGGTGATCCAACCAAAGCAGGATTCATCAGCATCATAATTTCAGCCGAAAGACGTTCACTGCTGGACATAGGACTCTCTCAAGCTCCGCCACTTCAACCCGTTCCTGCGACCTTCATAAGGTTATCAGTCCACCTTGTCCCTTAGCCTTCCAACTACGTCTTCCGGTACGCCAGAACCTTTTGGCTCCATCAGCCATTTGTTCTGCGATTATTCGGGCTATCTCGGTAACCTTCATTCCTGATTCGATCACGTAGGGGAATTGGAAGTATAGCCCTCTCCATTGCCCTTTCGGTGACTTTAAGCCTTTTAATAAGGTCCATTGTGATCGACCAAAAAGCAGGATCGCAGCTTCTTCACTAGTGATTTTTACCTACTCTTACTTAATTACAGCTTATTATTTTCCGAGTGACTAATAACTTAAAAGTCGACTAAATGTTTGCAACAAATAAAATAACTTGCCAGCGATTAAATATTTTCGCGACTATTATATTATGTAAGGTTCAAAATTAAAGGTGTTATAAAAACTAAAAACTAGCAGCTGCGTTTAGGTAGCAAATAAACTATACCAGTCAAATAAAATATTAGGCGAGGAGCTATAAATAATGACTTGGCGACTAATAATGTTAGTAGGGTGGCAAAGATAATATATTACCAGTCTAGTTAGAGTAGGTTATTATTTATTTTTAATGGTTAGGTTAGGTTAGGTTAAAACTGTGACTTCCTACGCACGAGCCGAGCGAGCGAAGCGAGCGGTGCCGCGGCAGCGGCCGGCGAGTGCCAGAAACGACTAGATTATATAGAAAATCTAAACCTGCCCTAATAATAGAATAATAATATATTATTTATGAATGCCCATTTTCTATTTTATTTTCGCCATTAAGTTTCCGGTTAGATATTAATTCTGTTCCCAAAAGAAAAACTTGATGCTAGTTTAAATTAAAACGGAGCTTATTACTGATATATTAATATGCTACCTATTACTTATTACGATACTCCTTATTAGCTGCCAACCCATTATATATGGTACCCACTCTATTTTTTTTTAAACCTATATTCATTTTACTTAGTTGCCGCATTAAATACATGCCCTTAATTACAACGAAAAATAAAAACATCACTTAATTACTACGAATTTCTCTCTATAAATAGTCGTTGGTCCTACGTACCGACAGGAATTGGTATTCTTAACAGAGCATAGGAACCATTTAAAAAGTTATTGGTAATCGAAACGAAGTTGATTAAAAGGAAGTTTTATCTGTCTTTCTGGTTTAAGTCATCCAGTCTCAGGATTGATCCCTTTTCTGCAACTATCGTTTTACCTAATTTAATAATATTCTGTCACGCACCTTCAATCTCAAGAGTTTCATGTAGGATGTCCTGCACAACGTCATCAGTGGCATCAGCATTGTGCTCCCTCCAGCTGGTCCCATTGTCTGAGCGAAGGATCACTATCTCACGCTCCTTGCCTCGAAGTGAGGCGTAATGGGGTACTTCGAGTATCACCGGTCTGTATTGTGAAGATTAGTATAAATGAGAATCAACAAAGGTTTAGACAAAGAAGTGTGAAATTAGGATTAAAACTCAAATTCATAATGAGACTGGGATAGTAAAAGCCTATAAAAGACAGTATTAAGTTGATTAATCACGATACGATACGTAAATGGGACTTTATTTATAATAATATCCAAGGAACTCAGTTGCACTTTATGAAATGTAATTACTATAGGATTCTGATAGTTGGAAGATAAATTGTTGTGGCCTCAAAGATATTTAAAGAGTTCTATCTGATTTTTGGAGTAATCACTTACCCTAAGAACTTGGCGGAAACTGGTCCCATCTCGAGCACCCTGGCTGCAAGAGCCTCACCTTCCATCAAGGGCGGCATGTGATTAATGCGGGAAGGCTTCAGGTACCTGTAAAATAGTCATTATAATATTGATTACTTACCCGTTTCAAAGAGTGCATGCAGATTTATGTCGAAAGTAACATGACGAAATTAAACACTGACAGTGTTCATTTGTGTCCATTTAATATTTTAATAAAATTTTCTAAATATACAATTTTTTGGATGTTAATGTAATGCAGGTTGATTACCTATTTTTTATAATATGATAATATGAAGCTCGCCAGTTCCATGTTTTCATACTCTAGTTGCTAAAGATTTTTGTCGTCTTCATTACTTAAATAATTTTACCAAACGCTAAATTCTTGCCTCCTATTTCAACAGTAACTCACCTGCAAGTAATTCTGGTAGGTTGCTGGGCAGACAGTGGAGGTACAATGACGCGCACGCCGCCACCGCGACAACCACGCATCGCTCCTCCTCGCGCGTCCACCAGAAATGATACCAGGAAACTGAAATATACGATAAGGTAATTCAAATAATGAGTAAATATGGTGATAATGTGGATAGTCAAAGCAGGTATATCAAGCAAAGAGGCACGGCAATATATCCCTAACGATGACAAGAAGAAGAATTGTAGCTTCGACTAAAAATAAAGAAATGATAAAGGTAATAATCAAATAGTTTCAAGAATATTCATCTTTCATGGATATGAGTCAAGGATGAAATCTAAAGAAGCATGAAATATAATTTTGTTGCTTAATAAGGATAACCATAAAGTAACAAAATAAATACTTCTCATTATTGACGAATATCATAAAAAGGAAAAAAATAAAAGAAACTGAAACAAATACAAACCGGATCATAACACATTTATTATATCAATAACACAAAAACAAAATTCAATTAAAACAGTACAAAGGATAAAGAAAATATCAAAACTAAGTATTAATACAAATAATAAAAAGCACTTACTTCTTCCATTGTAGCTTTTTCCTGTAGATCCCAGTAAGCATGCGCAACAATTTTGTAATAAATGTTTACATTCTGAAATAGACGTTACAATCATAAACTGTTTCATTGGAAACGATAATAACTTATAAAAAGCATCATTACATTCCGTTTGTTATTTTGGATTTGTTTAGATAAATCTATTTACGCAAACGTTTCCGTGTTATGAACTTATGAATCATTGTATCTTGATACTGTTATTGCCATCGTTTACATTTTACGTCAATTCTTGAATTTGGTTAGGTCTTTGAATTCACTATGGCAAACTGGAAATAGAATTTGGTATAAATAAATGACCCATAATAACTGCCGTGCTTAACATCAAAATCAACGTGAATAAGATCAACAAATCAAAGCCAATATTACTCATAGACTGAAATCATCCTTATTTTAACTTTAGAAAGTATATGGGTTCCACAGGGTACAATGTTTGGACCTTAAATAATTTAAAGTAATGTTTTTTACGATATAAACTACAAAGGATTATTCGGGTATTATAAAAGCTACTAGAGCTAATTCGGTTACCCCAAGGTAACATACTTGGACCAATATTTGTTTATGAAAGATAATACTGACTTGGGTTGCGTTGGATCCACATTGTAACAGTATCCTTCCGGTGCCTGCGCAGTGCTGTAGCGGCTGATACTCTTCACTAGCACTTCCTGCTGAGGCTGGTATGGCATGCCGTTTACTGAGCCTGCAGGAAAATTATTTATTATTAATATTATGGTAAGTGAAGTTGAAGGTTCTTGGGCAGCCGGATTTTTTTTTACAAAAGATGTCGAAATAGAAACACAAAATATATAATCTTTGGATGTAGTAAAAACGTTTATGATTATTGGATCAAATATTATTCTGGATGTCTTTAAGTTGTTATATGCCTTTCTGTCTTATCCTCGATCTTACCTTGCGACAATTCCATAATATTCTTATGACTCATAGCAGACTCGGTCCTCTCATCCTTGGTGACGTCAATAGGCAGAGAGTCATCTCCTAAGGACTTCATGTCATCTGCCGTCAAGTAGCGGTATGGCTGGTCATTCAGGATTGTGTCTTCACCTAGATTAAAACACAACATGGTTTTTGAAATTGTAGCTTTCTGGTTTTTGATTAAATTAAAAGGTAGAAGTTAGACACAAAACGAGATCATAAGTCCCAATTTCCCAAAATATGTAGTTTATCCATACACGTTGACTTTAAAGTTAATTATTACTGAAAACATATGGATGACACTCACAGGCTCACATACGGTTTATAGAAGCGTATTTAAATTGAACAGTTGTCAAGTGATTTGAATGGCTGTTGTAATTTCGGTCAATCAGTTACATTAGATTTGACAGCAGAATTACGATTAAACTTTATTTTTAGATAAATATGGGTCACTTATAAATTGCGCCATTGCGCCTGAAACACCAAATTCAACGATTTCATTATCCTCGACATCTACCCACCTCCTTCTTCCTCAGAGTCAGACATGAAGGTTTCAAGCATGGTCTCCGGAGCCACCACCTTGTACTTCTCCTGGGAGACCGGCGCGATGGATGGCTCTGACACTTCCTTGAGAGTCTCCATCACGGTGACGTAGCCCAGCTTGGAAGCTATGTCCAGTGGGGTTTGGCCGTTCTGTTGGGAAGATGTTTCAAATGATTTTCAGTTCCAAAAGGCCAATGGTTGGTTGGTAAGGTAAGGCCAATTTCAGAGAATACAGAAAAAGCACATGTTTGAATTGGGCTTAATAGTCGAATCGTACGAAGTTAATTTAGCTGTGGCCGAATCGACAACTCCAGAAATATTTATTGGGCAAATTCACGTTTTGTATTTTTATTGCATGTACAGTCACGGACTTTAATTGATAAGCCACTTGCCACAGTTCCTATTTTAGCCGTGTAATGCAAATCGGGTTTAGTCGGTTATACTCGTACATAGTCCAGAGTGACGACCCAAAGTCAACCAATTGCAGGGCTAGCAACCGTAACCTAGCGACAATTGTTTTAGCGTAGCGATAGTAACGTTATGATTAGTCATTTCGACATCGGAAAAATTCGTACCCACGATTTTATCCGAACGCGTAGCGTCCAAGATACCGTTCATGACAATTTTAATAACTGTTGCTTAGAAACATAAATAGCTATGGCTACGATTCACCAAAATTCAAAATTATCGTCTCTGACATTTCAACTGTCACTGTCTTCGGATAGGTTTTCAGAAATAACGAGTATTTAGTGAGCTCTAATTCAAAGGAGGTCGTATCAAATAGATTGGATAACTATGGATAAGACTATTTCCGATTATAAGTAATTTTTCATCTTGTTTACGAGCATGCGGCATAAGTTCGTGTTTAATCGTGTAATCTCGTGAATGTATAAAACTGCAAAATAGGAAAGTTTAAAAGTGGCTTATCAATTAAAGTCCGGGACTGTACTTGCAGTGACCTTTCCTCATAACGTTATTGCATAAAGTCGCCTTTCTAAAATAATAACGTATTTAAAAGTGTCACCCGATTCGGGCGAATAAATTCGTGCGAATCGACTAATAAGCCTAAAAATTTAAACATGGTAGAAATTATGTTCTTTCCAGTATTTACGCCACATTAAGATTAAAACACATTGAACTGTATAACCTTACTCGTCATGACGAAGTAAATATTATTTTGATTTAATATCTGAAATGATTCATATTCCTGTTTTTGTTTATTTCAACGTAGTTCTTTTAGATTTTTATTACTATATACGTATTTACTACTAATACCTACCTACATACAGTTAAACCAGAAAATGTTTGTGCTTCGGCAATCTTCGCGTTTCCGAATTAGCACGAACGTCGACTAAGGGACTTCCCAGAGAATGGGCAGAAGCGTTCTCTTTCTATTTTATTACCACCATACTGCGATCGCCAACCCGCCTGCCAAGCGTGGCGATTATGGAAAAACCCCCCAAATATGACAAGCATCCCTAAGGAGGAGCTTGGGGAGGCCTATGTCCAGCAGTGGACGTCTTTCGGCTGAAATGATGATGATGATGATGACGAACGTCGCGCCCCATAAGCAAAATTGACATCTAACTTTTGCCCTGCCATGCTTTGTGCACGGCATTGAATTTCTGTCAGGTCATCTGTCACTCGAAATTTTTCAAAAGTATTTTTGTATTACATGGAGTTGTTAGCATAAACACCGTGACGTTTTAGTCGTCTTACAAAGGTGGTCCACTCAATGTATCCGATATAAAATACCACTAGGCGCGATAAAAAAATGTTACCATTAATTGAGATAATAGGTACAAAGAACAATAAATAATGCCCCAAACACCCTGTTAATAATGTTTACGTATCAAACGGTAGAAGATATTTATAAGATTCCATCTCCATAACAGAGTGTTTCAAACTACGTCATGCGTCTTAGTGAATTATGTTTTTTTAAATTATTCATATGTACATTTTTATAATTATAAATGATTAGTAGTCATTGGATACATGGGTGCCCACTCTCTAACTCCGTCAATGAAGATACGGGCCCGTCCGATAGTAGTTTGAAACTTCTTAGTGAATCCTACAGCCAATTAACTAACATTTTTGGACGGGAAAAAACATATCGGGAGTAGAGATAGCTGTCAAATCGTGTTGACATTCATTCTTAGTTCGGGCTCCAAACTAATCTTCTGTCCGTAAGTGATACGGAGTTGGAAACGCTCGTTACTTCGACCGAAACGACGGACTTCGTGCTTCGTGCTGAAACACAGGTTTTTTTTCCAAAAACCTATAATTTTATTATTTATTTATTTATTTCAGACATAAAATTAGTCCATAGTTTCAAAACTTAAGTAGGTATACATATTCAATCACAAACTAAAAAAAAATGAAAAATTATAATAAAAATTGTAAAAAACTTATAAAAATGTCAGTCACCAGTGGTCACCAGTCTCTTACAAGGATGTCACACAGCTGGGACATTCTTTGTACAATTTTAATTTAAGTCAGCTTTGTGAAGAGAGAATAAATGATAAATTATATTAAATATATTAGGGAGTAGGCCCCCAGAAGTGGGCTGCCGTTGTAAGACGATTAAAATGTTACGGTGGTTATAACAGGCAACAACTTCCGTTTTTGTAACACCCCGGCTTACTCTCTAAATCCGTCAACGAAGATACGGTACCCTCCGAAAGTAATTCGATTCTTCTGAATAATCCCTGCTCCCGATTAATTTAGTTTTTTGGCTGGACAAAAACACAATATCGGGAATTGGGAGTAAGAACAACTAATTAACTAACATTTTTGGACGGGCAAAAACATATCGGGAGTAGAGACAGCTGTCAAATAGTATTGTCATTCATTCTTAGTTTGGACCCCAAACTAATCTTATGTCCGTTAGTGATACGGAGTAGGAAACGCAAGTCATTTCGGCCGAAACTACGGATTTCGTGCTTAGTGAGTTGCCCCCCTGCTGTGTGCATAGATGATGATTCCCGAAGCGCAAAGTTTTCTAAGAGATCTTTATCATTTTGTTCTTACCGTGGTAGTGGCGTTGGCATCTGACTTGTGTTCCAGTAGGATGTTCACAATATTGATGTGGCCCTGCTGAGCGGCGTGATGTAGTGCTGTGTATCTGTGGGATTATATTAATTATACATCAGTAAAAGTAAAATAAAAGGTAGATTTTTTTTAATTTTTTTATAATTTTCATACTAAAGACGTATTTCATAGCCTAAAAGCATTGTTAGTTAGGACCGGATCCACTTGGTTCACATGTGTACCAAAAATAAAATCACCGTCAAGCACCACTGGTACACAGATATTTATTACCTTCGCGCTTCGTGGTGTTAGTAATGACGTAAAAACTACCGATAATTCATAATTTCATGCAATCGAGTCGTATTACGATGGTTATTATTCATATTTCACAAGAATTACATTATAATTGTTTCGTGCGCAAAATACGCGGGCTTCGTGGCGACAGAACGGTCGAGGTCATAATATTTTGTTACATTTTTTTTCTATTGTCTATGTTTAGGTATTTTTTTAAATTTATTGTTTTTTTTTTTTAATGAATTTTGAGTATTTTATTTTGATTTATTTTCCTTCTATTTTGACCTATTTTTGTCCTTGCCAAACTTTTGTGCATTAGATATCTAGATAATAATGTGCACGCTGTAACAACTGCAGGAAGGGTATAACAGATATTGGTCAGTTTCTTACCCATGTGCAGTCTGTGCCTTGACCGAAGCGCCACTGTCCAACAGGAAGCGCACCATGTTGGCTTGCCCGTAGTGGCTCGCGATGTGCAGCGGGGTGTAGCCGCCTTTCGTGCAGATGTCCACCTGACGAACGAACTCTTTTTAACCGACTTCATAAAAGAAGAAGATTCTCAATTCGACGGAATCTTTATATTTTTTTATGTATGCTCCCCGATTCCACGAAGACGCCAGGAACTGATTTGGAAAAATCTGTTTTTGTTTGAATAGTTCCCATGCGGTCACATGGTCATCAGGTCAGGATCTGATGATGGAACCTTGGAGAAATCGAGGGAACTCTTCTTTTTATAGGCACACTTGTTTATACGGCAAGTTGTGGTATACGAATTGGTGTGAAATAAAATGTACAACCGATCTACAACCGACTTCCAAAAAACACTACAAAGTGAAAAATAACTATAATTTTGGAGGGCGATTGTTTTTTTTGGAAAAAGTGTTTTTACTTACTCTTATTTCTCTAATCAGGAGAAACATATGAGCTATGATTTAGCTAGCCCTTCTAACAAAGAATGCTGAACCTTACATTTTCAAAGAAAAAAACAGCATATTCAAACGGTTAATACGTTTAAAAGTAAAACTTCTCCTCGGAACTTTACTGGAATATAGGTAAAAGATTGTGTTGATTATTAAGCTTGACGACATCGCGGCAAACCAAGATAAAGATGGAGGGATGAACTGGTCTGCAATGGCACTGGATATAAATGGGCATGGAAAAGGTAAAGTGAGGCCTTTGGCCAGCAATGAGACATTACCGGGGTAAATAGATAGATAGATAGAAAGAAAGAAAAGAAAAAGTATTTATTGTGACTCACACAGGAAGATCACATACTTAACTAAACACACAATCGTACAAAAAATATTTAAAAAAAATCTTGGAATTAAAAAAAATAATAAAATTAAAACACAAAGTCCTGCACGAGGCCAAAAGGCTCCTACCTCAGCATGATGCTGCGAAATTTAAAAAGTATCGCAGCACTGGTATTCTAATAGGGCCCGACTGCCCGAGCGATGTGATGTCACAGGCAGTTACAGTATAAATAAATAATCAGTAATAAAGATAAATATAATGTAATTGTTAGCGAATAAAACAAAATACTGTCAGCGCCAAACGTGACCTCATTATTTGTGTGTGGATAGATTATTTACCTCTGCTCCATTCTTGACCAGTAGTTGAGCAACAGGAACCCTGTCTTCTTGAGCTGCCAAGTGAAAAGCACCTAATCCATTCCTGGACTGCTGGTCTACTGCAGCTTCGTGCTCCAGTAGTAATGAGCACATTTCGGTGTGACCCTGGGAAAAATAGATAATCGTGACCAAAGACATATTTAAAATACAGGATAAGTTTTTTTACCAGTGCGCAAACTGTAACCATGATTCAGCATATCATTCTAGACCCCCTAGCGCAGAAATTTTTGGTCGGTTATACAAAAAAAAATGAGCTGTTTCATAGAAAAGTGCAATACCTACGCGGTCAAAATGTATGGAACAGCTGATTACTGTTGTGCTCTAACTAAACTTAATTAAGATTATTGCTATCTTTTCCTTCTAATGAAATAAGAAAGAGACGGAAATAAATAACACCTGAAAAATTTAATTGAACTAAGATTTTCTTCGACGCAACTAAGACGAACAAGATTCAAACAAATTCAAGGCAATCAAGATGTAATTATTATTTATTTTGAAAGTTCTAAAGTGTCACTTGTCTTTTTCTTTCGCGGTATGTCAGTAAGAGATGGCATAATACTTATTTTAGTTTAGATGGTGAACAAAAGTATAGGCACCAATTTCAATATTTTGTGTATTGGTTTTCGTCCCTCAATCTCAAAACCTGGTAGCTATCTCTTAAAGTTACAAGAACAGTTACTTTGGTCGAATTTATAGTTTCAATTTCTTTTATTATTCTAGAATTTATGCGTCGATGTACGGTCACCAAAAGAGGTAAGCAACCAGGGGCCTTAGTCTGCTATTTTTATAAATTCGTCATTCCAACACGATCCCATTGTCATTCATTTGTCATTTTGCTAAAAGTTCGTAATCTGCTAAATTCATAATGGTCGATCATTGGTCAGTCAATGGTCTCGTAATAGAATTGTGTCATAATGGCATTTTCGTATTGCCATTATTATAAACTCGTTAGTAGAAATGTTTTTCGAAAAACTACTACTAAATTTGAACATTTATTCATGCCAGATTTCATATATATATATTTTTACATATTATTTATTAGTGTTATAAGCAATCTAAAGTAGTAGGAAGTTCGTAAATTAAGTCAGTCATTCATTTGTCATGATGTACGAGCTTACCAATAAATGCCATTTCTTTCAATGGAGTGTCAGTGGCTGACCATTGGAAAGTCATAATGACGCCATTTTATTAGTAGATTACCAAACTTGTCAAAATCAACAATTATGAAATTAATGATAGACCATTCTGACACTATTGTAATAGCAGAATTGAGGCCCTGGGTTGTCGGATATAGTTGAAGTTTAGAAAAAGAAACCGATGGATATTTTTGAATAAAATTTAAATTAACTAATAGAAAACAAAAAGTTCATATGTCAAATCAAATTTCATTCGAAAACTTCCATCGGTGGCTTTCTAAACTTCAACTTTATCTGACGACCCTGGTTATTTCTGCCCTGCTGATTATAAATGCAGCACTTGCAAAAAAGTGGTTTCAAGAAAAATGCGGAAATCTAAAAGTAAAATTTTCATGCAAGTACTGTGAATGTCGTTATCAAAAAAACATACTTCCAGTACCCAAATATTTTTATTTTTCCCATATAGGTTTGCCCCTAAGGGTGCCATTTCTGCAAAAAAGTGAAGTGTCGATTACTGCGGATACAATTAGCAGGGCAGATTTATCTCTTAAGGTGACTGTACAGTTGAAGACCTTACCTGCTGGGCCGCAAGGTGCAGTGGCGTGAAGCCAGCCTTGGACTCCGCGTTGGTGAGCGCTCCGTACTCCAGCAGAGCCGCCGCCGTCTCCATCTGGTTCTTACGAGCCGCGATGTGGAGAGGGGTGTGCCCGTTCTTGGCTACAGCCTGGAATATGAAGAAAACGTTAGTGTGAATAACAGTTTTTTTTATTTGGGTGGGAAATCATCAAATAACTTCTCCCGCTCTGGGTGGAGCAGGAGGGCGTGTCAGACTTTTACTGACTAAAACCCAGCCGTGTTCCCTCAGTTGCCTGTGTATCAGGGGCCGCAATGTGAATAACATCATAATTTTAGAGCCAACATTCTGAACGCACCACCATCTTCAAGTTCTTATATCAATCAAATTCAAAAGTCATTTATTCAAACTAGGCTAAGAATCAGCACTTTTGGAACGTCAAAATTACATAAGACAGTCCCCAAAAACACCCACCCTTCGCCACTTCCTAGTGCTATAGATGGGGAGAAGAAGTGGCGCAACAAACTCCCCAGCAGCACAGCTGTCTGTTAAGCTAGAACTGTCTTGGATGTCAAAACATTCAACTTCTATGCAAGCCTGCTCCATCATCGACCACATCATCGCTAAAGATCAGGTGAAATTGTGGTTATACGCAAGCCTTTCTATAATAATAATATTTAAGTACTTCAGTGAATCAGACTCTTCCATTATGTGCCATTCCTCCAGTATCATAATTTTTGGTGACGTTCTTATTACTTAGTTATCGATCTGTCTCGCCATCGTTCTCCCTATGCCACGTTTGTCTACTCACTTCTTCATGGCAAAAGAATAATAACCACAAAAAAAAACAACATATCAAAGTACAAACGAGCTTTTCTCACATTTTTAAAATAAATTACATTAAGTTAAAAGAGTATTAACAACTCCATATACTTCCAAGTCCGTTCCGTGTGGTACCGAACGTAAAGAATAGCACCATCCCATTTCTTCCCGTGGGTCTCGTAGGAGGCGACTAAGGGACTTATAGAGAATGGGCAGCAGCGTTCTCTATGCATTTTACCACCATACTGCTATCGCCAACCCGCCTACCAAGCGTGGCGATTATGGCAAACCCGCCACCCCATTGTTTTGGGGAGATGATAATACTTCTAAGTCGATTGAAGACGCCCGGCCTACACCAAGTGCAAAGGGCAACTGATAGAAATCTGAAGACTGACGAAACACGAAGTTTGCCGAGGGACATTAAGAAAATAGTCGTACTGAACGTTATTGTTGTTGTTCTAAAACTATAGCAGAAATAGTTCACAAACTAACCTTAGCATCAGCTCCTTTCTCCATCAATGTGGTAGCGACTGCCTGCTGGTCGTACTGCGCAGCGATGTGCAGTGGGGTCATGCCGTTCTTGCCTGCCTGGTCTGGTGATGCTCCGTGGGCAAGCAGGAGATTTGCCACCTATAGAAGAATATAGTAAAAAAACTGGTTCCTAAGTTGACATTGATGGTGACAGTTTTTTTACTAAGTCAAATAGTATAGAAATTCTTGGTCAACTTTAGAGAATTCTGTCTTTTTAATGGAGTACGTTTTTCTATTAAAGTCTGAGGTCATCAAATATTTCTTTGTTTTATTTCATTTTTTGTATTCGGGAAAGTTACAGCTTATCTACACAGTGTTCTTAAATAATATGAAATTGAAGGCCTATAATTTTTTACTGTTATATAAGACTAGATTTTTGCTAAATATATCTTACCTTCAAGTTGCCATATTTGGCAGCGAGGTGCAGAGCCGTGAATCCTTTCTTCGTAGTTGCTGTCAGTGGCGCATTGTGTTCAATCAGTGCTGCCGCAACCTGTCATGGAATTATTAATTAGAATTCTTTAGTTAATTTCGTAAAAATCATTAATTAGGTATATGAGTTTACTGCTGTATTTGTGAGAAACACAATTTGTGTTATGGTGATCAGCTGTATTTCTTTTTTAAGGAAACAAAGATATTAAACATGCAGTTGCTGCAGCATACATAGAGTGGAGAATACTTGTAGAGCGCAACATGCTTGTAGAGCGTAGCAGCAGATTTTTTCAAGTTTTTAACTGTTATTGCAGTAAGTAAGCAGATAGTCATTATAAGCGGTATGCACCCGATGGAGACCCAATGGTTTCCAACCAAAAGAAAATAAAATTCGTTATATTGTTTCTCGTTACTTAAACTTGAGCTAGAAAAATGTTCACTACACCTCCGAGAGACCAACAGAGAATATGAGCAAAGAAGAGGACTCACATCATGGTTGTGTTGCTTGGCAGCAATGTGCAGCGGGTTGTAGTGGTCGGCCGTGAGCGCGCGCACGTCGGCGCCGTGCTGCAGCAGCAACACGGCGATGTCCACGTTGCCCAGGCGCGACGCGATGTGCAGCGGGGTCTGGCGCTCGCGGGCCTTCGCCTCCACGGCCGCGCCGTTGCGCAGCAGGATGCGGATGATGTCCGTCTGGGCGGCAGGTTGGGTTACTTGGTGTGGGGAATGGACTATGCTAGCAGCTGATGGTTGCAAGAGAAAGAACCATATATCCGTATCGTATCTAGCTGGATCAAAGGCTTGATTCAGAAAGCAGTAACTCCTGGACGCGGCACGCATAGTCAGGAGGTTCCTTTCTCTAGAGCCCTGATCATCGACGTCTACCCTGCTTCTGATGCCGATAGACCACAATTTTTTTTTTTAATGTTTTCGTATAATTTTTCCTGCGTGTCTAATTAGCAGACACAATAGAAATTCTATTGTTATCTGTATACATGGTGCACACTTGACGTACAAGAGGTTAATATTTGTATGAAAATAAATAAACGATAATAATAGTGCCATGCCACCTCATTGCCTCCTACTATACGGGATTTTTGGCACATTTTGTTGAAATATTTGGTGCTCTTCCTCTCCTGACACTTTCGGAGAATAAATGCGTGATTATATGGTTAGAGTACAACTCTAAACTTCTTACAAATACCTGTTGAAACTTGCAACATTCGTAAGCCCAATGAAATTCATATATGTTCTGTTATATCTCCGAGTATCAAGATATATCCTAGAGTATGCCTCAGAGGGGGTCCTATAGTTCTTGCGTTAGCTTCGATATCATTTAATCCACTTTATGAATTTTTAATAATGTTTTAATATTTTCTGACACTGTTATTAACAAAGAAAATAGTGGCATACGAATAAGTAAGGGGTACAAAAAAGTACAAAATTAAAAATAACTTTGATTTCGACACATCAACATTCAAAATTAAAGTTATTGTAAATACATTATGGGTAATTACTTAAGCTCTATCGGTTGTGTTTTTGTTTTTTACATTTTATGAACATGATTATCTCATAAATGCTGACTGCAAATCTATTACGCTTTTCACTCAGCTTCAAATGGAGGAGAAAATATTAAAAAAACGTTCAGAATAGCTGCAAAAACTACACTTTCCACATTTCAGATTGAGATAGATACTGTTGTGAAGACAATTACCTGGTTAGCCCTAGCAGCTAGATGGAGAGGCGTCTCCCCTCGCACAGTGGGCACGTCAGGGTTGGCCTCGTGCTGCAGCAGGTAGATGACGATGTTCATGCAGCCCATGAATGCTGCCACGTGGAGTGGTGTCAGCCCGGACTCTGTAGTGGCTTGTATACCTGGTGGCAAGAAGGTGGTCATTATTGTACCCACACGTAAATTTCCCATGCTGGTAATTATGTTTTTTTTTTTTCTTTTTTTTTTCTTTTTTTTTTCTGGTGGGAAATCATCAAATAACTTCTCCTGCTCTGGGTGGAGCGGGAGGGCGTGTCAGACTTTTACTGACTAAAACCCACCCGTGTTCCCTCAGTTGCCTGTGTGCCAGGGGCCGCGGTATCTCTTTCGAGCAACCCGCACCCCTGGCAGTGGTAATGATGGTTGATGGCATTAATTTGTTGGTATTTTTTTACAAGTCCTTTCTCGGATTTTCCGGAGAAATTTTCTTAATAACACACCCTCTTTGTTGGGAAGAGAATTGCGGTGATTCACCAATAGAATTTAAGCTGCAACATTCTTATTGCGATAATACATATTTTTGATTCTTTCAGGTTGATCTACGTGCAAAATGCATGTACATATTTTATTTGCCTGCGTCCGTGTGTCACTGAACTGAAAACCAGCGCTGGGTGTCTAACGCCCAGCAAATGCTGAGATGGTAACCCTTTCGGTATGGGCACGCTCAGCACAATTTTACTGCAATTTTATTGTTATGTTTATTGTTCTCTTTCTTTTTTTTTGTATGATTGTTGTTGTTGTGTTGTGTCTGTGTCGAATAAATGTTTTCTATTCTATTCTAAATGTTAGCTTTAAGTTCCTTGCGCCTTCTGATTGGCCTTTTGGAATGTTAAAGATACTTACTTGCACCATACTTGAGGAGCAGCTCCACCACCTTGATCCTGTTCTTCTTGCATGCGATATGCAAGGGTGTAAATCCATTAAGGGCGCGAGCGTTCGCGTCAGCATTTCTGCAAATATACGAAGAGATAATTTGTGAACAAACTATTTTAATACCAATTAGCTTTTTCCAGTGGCCTCGTTTGCATGGAGGTTGAAAATGATCCCACGGGAACGTATTACTGGAATAAAACTATATTATATCTTAAATCAGGTTATAGTCTGTCTGTCTGCCAAATTTCATTCAAATTCGTTCAGCGGTTGTTGCGAGATTGAGTAACAAACATCTGAATATGGAAGTATTGAAACTTTCACATTTATAATAATACTAATAATTATTTATTGGGAATAAAAAACATAAAGAACAGAGACATACAATGTTAAACGGATAGCTGCAAAAGTTAAAACTGTGGCGCAGCTACCAACGCCCGACTCCTAGTGAGAGGGTAGGTTGTTTCAAGACTTTAATACTAATATGAAAAACATAATTATGTTAAAATACATTTTGAGTTAAGTGCCGTGTGTATGAGTACCTAATGTAGAGCAAGGGAGGGTGATAGTGTAATGTGTGACGTGTGTATGTGGGGGTGTATGTAATATTATAGTAGGATTTATTTTTGGGATTTAACCTGTCCAACAACAGTTTAGCGACTTTAGCATGTCCGCAGTGCGCGGCGACGTGCAGCGCGGTGAGGTAGTCCACGGTGACGTCATCCACGGGCGCGCGGCGCGCCAGCAGTACCCGCGCCGCCTCCGCGTGGTCGCCCTGCGCCGCCATGTGCAGGGGCGCCAGGCCGTTCTGTGGGGCACTCGGTCATTGGAAGCATACAACTACTTAGAAGAGCCTGTGGCTAAGTAACAACTGTCACACGGATCGATCGTACAGAGGCCTTAGTGTGAGTTTCATTTAACCATCTCGATCAAACGCGTCGAGCGCGTTTGGCGCTCCGATTGGCCCTGGATTGCTGACGGACCAATCGGAGCGCCGAACGCGCTCGATGCGTTTGATCGAGAGAGTTAACCTAGTCGCGGACTCGAACTCACTGGTGGGCCTGGCTAAAAATCACGCTGTCTCACCAGGCTTTGTGTCCGACAGAGATAGTATCAGTGATGAGCAGTTAGACGCTAGTATACACGCACAAAGTTATTGAGTGAGAAGCAGGATCATTTTATAGTAAAAAATTCGCGAAAAAATTAAGAAAAGTCCTTTGGAAGATCGGGTTTTATGAAAAAGTCAATGCATAAATCAATGACCAATAAAGTTTATTGAACTTTTCGATAATTGAACTTAGTGGGTACCAACTTGGTTTTGGAGATTTTACATTACTTTTACAAACAAACACACCCAAAGTTAAGTCAAATTAACAAGAAAAACGAATCTTTGTTGGCTCATAACTTTTTAATGGGTTTTTATTTTAGTATTCTGTTACCGTATAGACAATATTAATGATGAGACAAAACGATATCATATTTTACTTTGGATGTGCCATGTCAGGCAGTGGAGTAAAACTCTCCCGAAGTTTGAAAAAATGTGGACTAGGTTCACCTTAAGGCGGTGATTTCTTGAAAACACTCTAGAAGGTGGTTTTTTAAACCAGCGTGTCTCTTTAACCGTAAATAATTTTGAAAGCAAAAAAATTTAAGGTATTTTAGTCTTTTTTGCATAGAGTGATGGAATTTAAAAAACATAATTAAACATACTTACATACATCAAAAAAATCATCAAAGTCACCCCAAAATTATCTATAAAACCCTTCAATAACAATTATAATTAAAAATATACCATAAAATTCCAAATGCCAAACTGCATCAAGTGATGGATTATTTATTATTAAATAGTTCATATCTAATTTTATACGATTTTATTTGCATTTTTACGACAATGCTTGTCCATTTATTATTCGAATTTATTACAACAGATTTTAACCCGTATCGGATTGCAATAAGAACAATTATCGCTCATAATGACAATATTTAAAGTTACCAGGGCCTTAAATTAAACTCACACAAGGGCCACAGCATGTAGATTCTGTAACCATCTCACCGCGTGAAGTGAGCGTGGAATGACCTGTCAGTGTCATCCCACTGATGCTAGGGATTAACCAAGCATTAGGTGAAATGACACTGACAGCTCACTTCACGAGGTGAGATGGTTACAGAATAGCAATGCTAGTTAAGCTACGCTTGCCGCGGTTGGTCCGTGGATTCTTCGTTGTTAGTAAGGTTGTTACTATTGACAAATCTGTCAATATCACAGTGTTTTTTAGTTTCCTAACTAACAATAAGGTTGCTATTGGGTTACTTCTGTCAGGTAAAATAACTCTGAAAAGCTTCGTTATGTTGTAAGAAATTGAAGGATGCCTTGAATTTTTTTGATAAATATGTGTCACAAAAGAATTAGATGTACGGGAAAATATCTATATCTTTCCGCTACACTGTCAATTTGTTTTATTGTGTTTTATATTTTATGATTCGTTAAAAGAGTGATGTTAAATACTTGAGAGCTCTAAACACTCACACATCATTGTTTGACTGCGCGTAATTGCAACCAATTCGAAGATTGAATGTTGTTTATTTTCGGGTCGTTTCCATACTTAAAACACACCGGTGATTTTAAAGACAGCTAAAATTTCATGTGTCTCTCCTTACCTTGCTCTTGCTGGTAATTGGTGCGCCCCTATCCAGCAAGGCCTCCACGACCCTCTCGTGTCCTGAGCGCGCCGCACAGTGTAGAGGCGTAAGTCCATCTCGTGTGCGGGCTTCAACGTTGGCCCCATTATCGCAAAGTAGGGACACCATATTGTCTTTGCCTGTTGGTATTAAATAAAAATTAAATTCTACCTGTTGGTAATAACAAAGTATTATTTTTTGATGTTGCAAGGATCATTGAAGATAGATTTGGTAACAATTGGGCGGTTGGTAAAGAATATTTTTAAGAAAAAATAGCCAGGCTGATGCCGGAAAAGTCGTGCAAATGCAGCCGGAGAAATGGGCAAAGATCGTCACTCACTGGACGCCTGAGGAAGGACATTGCGGTTGAAGTAGACCACGGCGAAGGTGGTGTGACGATTTTACAAGATTTGCAGAGCTAATATGACCAGAGAATGCACAAGACAGGGAGGTTTGAAGGAGCTGGCCTAACCCCCGTTGGGTTAGGCCAGCTCTGAAACACACTATAGGGTACTAAAAAAAAGTTTCTGCCTATCCGAAGTGATCCAGGATTTCTGATGACACTATGTGTTTTTCCCGTTGAGTTGAGAGACAGTAACCGATTATAATGTATGAAAAGTCAGTGACAGTTAATATCCCTAGCTTTAAAAATATTATTAAGGACTTTTTACAGCGCAGCACTAGAATCGTTCACGGAGTTCCAGAGAATACAACCGCAATTCTTACATAAATGGTGAAACAGGTTAGAGCATTGAAATCTTACCCCACTTAGCAGCAACATGCAGTGGACATATATTGTGTTTAGCAGCACAATTGACATCAGCTCCTTTAGCCAACAGTAGCCTGGCAACTGCTTCGTTGCCGTAGTGTGCAGCGATGTGCAGCGGTGTGAAGCCTGACTTCGAAGTCACGTCAGGATTATGTTCATTCTGGTTGAAGAGAGAATATCTTTAGTATAATTTAGAGATGTGAAAGAAGTTTGTGAAAATGACCATGAAATGTGTAATGATAATGAATGATACGGAGCCACGTACTAGATCTAAAGAATATAATGCACAATTGACATAAAAAATTAAACTCTGAGTCTGATAACGTTTGTTGTCGAAAGATTGATTTGTAACAAACATTTAAACAATTATATAGGCAGGACCAATGTCTTATAAAACGTAAAAAATATTATTCTCATTCAAAAAGTTGCTCGAATTTTTGGACTTGTCAATTTTAAATCTGCTTTATAGACATATATGCACATAAAATCTTTGAAGATAGCAAAGAAATAGGTACCTTTGAAGAGATATAATAAGAGGTTTGTTGTTTGTTTTAATTCCGTCGCAGATGGAGATTTCCATGTAATCCATTATGCATCTCCAAGTCTATGTATCATAGGGAACAAATAAAGCATCCTTATCCTTACATAGTGTAAAAACCAAGTTGCTTATCGTGTTTGTACGCTTAAATCGACAGAGTGATTCAAGAAGAAGGTTATATGTGTAACACACCGACTTTCACGGGGGCGAAGCCGCTGGTAAAAGCAAGTACTTATTATTCTTTTCTAGAAAATTTCACAAACCTCAAGCAATAAATTAGCAGCCTTGACGTCATCCTTCTTAGCAGCGATGTGCAGTGCCGGCAGGCGCACCCTGCCACGTGTATCAGCTTCTAGCAGAACTGCTACCACCTTCTCATGGCCTTGCTGCATAGCTACGGCTAGGGGGGTGAAGCCATCCTGGAAGATAGGGTTTTGAGATGCTAAAGAAAAATAAGTTGAGAATTTTGGTAGATATTCTCTTAACTTAATTAACTTTTGTGACTTTACTGGGAGAGACATCACAATTTTTTCAATATCACGTAGGTGCTATGTCATCCCCTCAAATGGCGGAGATTGTTCAGAGTATCAGTCTGAGAGTGAACTTATCAAATCATTCATCATCATTTCTTTGTTTACGGTAATAGTTTTAGCTGTAAATCCACATAGAGATTCCTCTTGGACAAGACAAACTATAATATCGGTAGTTGAATTATATTGAATCAATTCGTGTACCGTGATTTCAATATTTACATAAAATTCAAATTTAAAAAATGAGCTATCTTTTCACCAAAGATTTAATTTAAGAATACGTAAGTTGAACCAATGACGAGTTACCTCAGTAGCGAGGCTCTGATTGGCTCCATTGGCCAGTAAGAACTTCACGACGCCATCGTGGTTCTCCTGCGCAGCCATGTATAATGGTGTGAAGCCATTCTGGGACTGGATGTTGACCTGAGAAAGAACATAATTGATAAAAACAAATGAAAATGTTGCAGCGATTACAGAAGATATTTATGTGTCGTAGAAATTAAAAAAATGATGGACATCTTGAATGTACCTACATAGTTAGATATAGTACTTTATTTGGAGAGGTGGTAAATATATATCGGGCCATTAAATAAAATTTTGGGTATGAACTCAAAACGTTATTTTCCTTCAATAACGTCGAGAATTCCGACAAAAAAAGAAAAAGAAAAATATTCCGAAACAACTTTCAAGCTGTCCATCGGCAAAGACGGCTGAAGTGCAGATGAACATAAATTCAAAATACAAAATTAGAATGAGAGAATTATGAGTAAAGTGAAAACGTTTTACTTAAGCTCAAACAGATGGATACATTCAATTATTCACTAATGTTTGTGCAACACGCCGTTCAAAATATTTTCATACCTGTCGATTGGTAAAGTGTTTTAGCAGGATTTGTTATTCTACCTGTCAGTCATTCCTTTTAAGACTTCATACGGACAGACAAAGCACATTTCTGCGATCGATCTCTGTTATTTTGGAAAATAATATCAATTAATTGTAATTTACTGGGTTAAACTTTTACAGTTACAAATCTCAGCAACAACCTGGAACAGCCTGGTTTTGTGCCCCGTTGTTGGCAGTATGCTTTTCCTCCTATGCCCAGAAGCATAACTGACAAAATGTGGGAAGTCACCTCTGACATACCTCTCGGGAAAAACCGGCGTGATGTTGACGAAAACCCCATTCCAATATTCAGACTCTTTAATATTACAAACATAATTTTTTCCAATATTTCTCCTCTCGTCTGCCGGTACCTGTCTTTTGAGTGACGCCTCATCTTTATAAAACTTGCAAGAACCAAGATTCTAGATCTATTGAATTACCCTAATGATACGCATTAATCAATGACATAGAAAAGTTAATCAATAGGACCATTAATGTAGATGGTTATTTATCGCACCCATTAGCTTCAGCAATAAATATACAAAGGGGTGTCCACTTGCCCTTCGTTCGAGACAAAGCAACTCATCACCCTTGTCGTAGATAATTCATTGCCAATGCGTTACTCATTCATCCTGAGTGACTATACGTTTAAGTACATGTGTGTTAATACGGTCAATGAAAACTTCATGGAAATTGTTCTACAAGTGTCCCGTCGCGTCTCTTTGAAGAAGCCTTAACTCTAAAAGATGGCTAGATCCGCGACAGACAAAATTACGGGCCGCTATACACGGACTGCTCGAGTAGTTATCGATTGATCAACATACACGGACCGCTCTTGCAGTCATAGTCAACAGCTTGAAGCTGCCATTGATAAATGCTGGAGCAGAAAGCAAGTCACAAATGAAGAGCGCAGGCGGAGAGACTGCGCGAGAGCAGCCGACAGCTCGAGTAGTCAGTGTGTGCCTGGCGGTTGCTAGAGTGCACGACCGCCCGTAGCAGTTGCAACTGCTCGAGCGGTTTCGTGTATGTGTGTACGTAGAAGACTTGTAGTTCACTATGCAGTCGCAGCGTGAAGCAGCCAGGATGGACTGCTTCAAGCAGTCTGTTTATAGCGGCCCTTAAAAAGTTAGCCACACACATAGAAAAAACAAAAGACTACACTGCTCCGATTTCCAATGCCCATAAATTTTAGTCTTCGAATTTACCGAAACCAGAAAAAGACATCTATAATAGAACAGGATGATTTTTGCAAAATAAGATTGCAGTATTTGTACTATCGTAATTTTGGAAAGAGAGAGATGACTCATCCGGGGAAAACGCAATTTTCAAGCATTATCTTGGGGAATATACTATAAATTTTCCCCATGTGTTCATCTAAGCCAGCTGAGTCACTGCCTAAGTATCCAACTACATCCGTAGATAAATTATTACTCCTTCTTTTACTTCCGAAAGCAATTTATTCTTCTGTAAATTATAGGTCATTAGTTCCTGTATTCACGTGATTCATCATATCCATTCCCAAAGTTTGTTTGGGTCGACTTTCAGTCTGACCAGATGTTACTGACGACCAATATTTCTTTTCTCTTTCGTTTGATATATTTCTTTTAGTAATGTTTCATTCGTTCCAGTTTCTTTAATGATATGTTTGTTTATCTTTGCCTTGTATGTTTACCCTTGAACTTTTGCTTCGTTTTGGCAATGTTTATGATGTTGTTTGCCTTTATTGAAATTGTTTGGTCGTTTGGGCGTAATAAAATGTCTTTCATCTTTAATTTCTCTTGCATTTGTTCTTTCATGGGTTTGAGTCACATTCACGGATTCGTCGTTTTAAGTTAGTCTTTATTGCAGACCTTGAAGAATTACAGTATGTACAGAAGTCAGCACATCAAGCTGCCCCTATCTGTCAAATTAATTTGATAGTTTTTCAACTTTGTTACAAAAAGATAAGGTTCATGTTCAATTGGGAAAATTTGACAGTTTGGGGTAGCTTGATGTGCTAGGGTCTGTACCTAAACAATTGTATAACAGTTCAAACATAGTTACTTGCGATATTGTTTCATTAACCGACTTCAAAAAGGAGGAGATTATCAATTCGTCGGAACCTTTTTTTTTTTTTTTTTTTTATGTATGTTCCCCGATTACTCGAAGATGGCTGGACCGATTTGGATTTTGTTTTTTTTGTTTGAAAGGGTATACTTCCCAGGTGGTCCCATGATCATCAAGTCAGGATCTGATGATGGGAACCTGGAGAAATAGAGAGAACTCTTCAAATTTTATAGGCACACGAAGCGATTTAGCTATTTTTTGGAAGAGTACTTTCTCGGAGTGGTCTCATTTCAATTTGGTGAAGATCTGATGAAGAACTTTGGAGATAGGCAACGGAACTCCTCAATAAATGATAGCAAATGGACTGGGATTGCTGAAATGTCATGTCTGCCTATTGCTAACACCAGTTCATAACATAACATCACGCCGGTATGCTGTGAAGGGGTAAGCACATGTGAACCACTAAAAAGTGAAAAATAAAAACGTTTTCCAAAAAAAAAACAACCGACTTCCACAAAACACTACAAAGTGAAAAATAACTTCAATTTCGGAAGGCGGTGATAAAAAATTCAAATACAGCTCCAAAGACACCGACTTCCGAAATTGAAGTTATTTTTCACTTTGTAGTGTTTTGTGGAAGTCGGTTGTTTTTTTTTTGGAAAAAGTTTTTTTTTATAAACGTAATGTAGCTGCTGACAAATAGCCATAGGGACTAACTTTTGTCTAGAAATTACAAATGGAACCTGCTAGAAGTTTTTGCTCTTGGAAAATTATAAAAGCAGCTACCTAACTAGGCAAACATACGTAATATATACTTGGACGCACATCTTAATAATAGAATTTTTACTCAGCTGTTCTATAGCAGTCAGTTACTTAGCGGTGTTGCGCTTACATAGATAGATAGATTTCCATGTAAAAAATGTCTAGAACTTCAGTAAAAATCTATCAAAAATCACTTTTTGTATGTGTCTGTGTAATTACTTAGTTTTTCTAAACTACACAATGGATTTTGACAAGGTTATTACCACCATTTCGATATTTAATTTTAGCACAGAAATCTTGATACTTTGACATGTTGTCACATGAATGGATTGCACCCATGCGAAGCAGGGACGTGTCGCTATTAAAAACATAATTTCAATCTATAGATTAGAGAATTATAATAATTTGATATGTTCATCTTACCTGTGCCGCAGTTTGCACAAGCAGTTTGACTACTGCTTCCTGGCCCGCTAGAGATGCGATGTGCAGAGCAGTGTTGCCTTTCTTGGTGGCTGCATCAATGGCAGCACCTCGATCCAGCAGCTCCCGGACGACCTCCACATGGCCATCCTTCGAGGCTAGATGGATGGCGTTTAGACCGTTCTGGGGACAAAGATTTAGAGTTTACTAAAGGAATATGTGGCTACGCGGTGTGGTTCCTGTTTACAATTTTTGTCTAGTAGATGATGTCCGTCATTTGCCAGACTAATTCCAAACTTGAATTGAGTTTTTAGTTGCATCACAAAAGTTTATATAAAGGTGTTATATTGTTTTTTTACCATGGAATTGAACGAGGAATATGTCGAGTGGAAAGTTTAAACGATGAATAGACTGTGCGAATGCTAATATGGTTATAAAGGGAGTGACTACCATGATGACGACCAAAAGAGAAGTGTGGACGGACCTTCCACACTTCTCTTTACTACTACAGCCGCAGAGCGTGGGGCTCTCACCCTAGGCGGCCCTGAGTCCTCTTCGTAGAAGGTGCCGGTGCCCCAGCGGGTAGAGGCAGCGCCACCTTCTTCTTCGGCCCCTCTTGACAACCACTGTCCAGGCCTCCGTGGAGGGCCCGGAAGCGGTCGCCGGGGGACCGGCCGTCCGGGAAACGGTCTCTTGAACGAACCCCAAATAAATTGGTAAAAGGTCAGGAGAATGATGATTGTTGTTCCTAGCACGGCAATAACTCCTTTTCTTATAAGACCCCGCCAGTCATGAGAAACTGATATAGGTAGGGTAGATTCATTATCACCTGCCAAGCATTTTTACACCAGGTCCAGTGTGAGCCTAATAGGATGTAGCTGAATACCAGTATTTCATATGGAGCAACGTCATAGCAAAGTTAGATAGTTTTTTTTTTTTGGGTGGGAAATCATCAAATAACTTCTCCCGCTCTGGGTGGAGCAGGAAGGCATGTCAGACGTTTACTGACTAAAACCCACCCGTGTTCCCTCAGTTGCCTGTGTGACAGGGGCCGCGGTATCTCTTTCGAACAACCCGCACCCTTGGAAGTTAGATTGTTTAAAAAAAGCTATAGTATACGTAATTTGTATGTATCACACGCTTTCCAAGCTACTTTTTCCTTACAAATTTATTTACAACATGGTAATGTACCTGTTTATCATTCGTGTAACGTACAAACCTAATCCGATTATGCAAATTATAATTATTATGTAAAAATGGCGAAAATTCCATCTAAGGCGCACGTTGGCATTTTGTCAGATAAAATTCGGACTCCGACCAAGATATTCTTTTGCAGCAAATTGTATGAATATTAAAAAACTGAAGATGTATTTTAATACTATATAGATGTCAAAATAGTTAATATTATTTTGTTCAAAAATTCACCAAAACTTAAAAACCCTACTTCAGTTGAAAATAAATATGTCCAAGATCATGGAAATATGAAAAAAAAGGTCTGTATTTGACTACTTTTTTAGGAACCACAATTTTTTTTTAAATTGAATCGCTTTCTTTGTGTTAGAGTGTAGCCAAGTAGACAAGTTAACCTTTCTTTAGAAGTTTGTTAAGATATCAGTTAGATTTACTTTTATCTTCATCTCAAAATCGTCTGGGACTTTGAAACATTTAACCTGAACCAATTATGGAATGGTCGCAGGACATTATACTCCATTTGAAATAATATTAGACATTTAACTAAACCTTTTTTACAGTCCGATCAACCGATTTTGACTTCTATTGCGTTGGTGGCATGATATATGGCAGCTGCAGTAAACAGTTGGTATTGTAACTACTTTTATGCTTTCAATGCCATCCTTATGCCTACGGTATAGAAGTCACAATCGGTAGAACGGACTGTAAAAAGGATTGTTTAAATGTCTAATCTTATTTCTAATGGAGTATAGGTACGGCGTATTAAGCCTACTAAAAATGTTCAATAGTGTCCTTAAAATTAGGTTTTTGTGTACCTATATTATTGAAACCTTCATCAAAATACTTTCTGCTTTTCCAACCCGAAACTATCCTTTATTCAACTTTGACAGTGAAATTACTTCAGCGAAACAATTTCAGCCCATACCCGGGCCCACGCCTGGGGCTCAATATCAAACTACATATGAATATCTAACTGAAAACTCGATACGAGGCCAATATCCAGAGCCTTGAAGCCTACTAAAACACACAGGAAAATAGGTCACCAGAATACTCTGTATATTCCAGAGAATTTAAGGTCAAGGATACAAACAAATTGGGTCAAGATCCTTATCCGAGGCCTCTGTAGAGGTACTTGTAAGAATATTGCTAGAAGGATTCTTTTGAGATGAAAGAGGCTTATGAATAAAATTAAAGATTTATAAGGCACCTGTCCTACCGACGAGGAAGTGACAAGCTAGTCGGCTATTTTCTCGCTCAAGACACTTAGTAGGTTCCGTATCAGTAAAAGATACATATAGGTATTAATAGTACTGCTGATCGCTGATTGTTCACACAGGGGTGGCGAGAACTCTCTCTCCGCTATATTTCGTAGCGACAAAAGTTATCAAAGAAAATACTCGCTCAGCGATGCTCGCTTGGCGGGGAAGGACACTCGTTTAGAGACTCATTGCTCGCTCATAGCTCATGTTCAGGTGGAGATTTATAGACGACTCCGCCTTGGAGTGTAAATGTGGTGCTGTTCCACAAACGATGGGATAATAAATATGATGTCCTGTCGACTGCACGTTACAGGAACTGAAGGACGTTAGTGATGGCGATGAACATGTAGCTGAATTCTAGGCCGAGTCCATTTAGATTGCCTTCGACACGCTTAGAAGAAAATAGTCAATGGATAAATTATACGAACTACACACTCACTGCTCGTTGCTCTCCAACTCGTTTACAGTTGCTAGCCATACTCACTGTTCGCTAATCGTCGTTGGTGAGACAAATGACTTGACAGAAGCTTACGCTAGCTTACGTATTCAACGTGGTAGAAGTGGATTCGAAGAAGTATATTCTGGTGACACAAAGACTTTTAAGAACATCATAAAGAGACATTTGAAATTGGGGAGGAAAAAGCTTAATCTTTTATCCGAGGATTTGCTTACTTTTAGAAAAGGGCCCGAAGATGTTTCTTTAGTTATGCTGTATTTTATCTCCTATAGTATGGTTTCTATTAATTAAAAAAATAGAAATTGCTGACCGAATCCTCTCCAAATTGTAACAGCAACATATGTTTACCTATATTATTACTAGTTGTTGCCCGCGGCTTCGGCTGCATGGATGCTGGAAATTATCCCTAGGGAACGGCCCACTGGGTCAAAAACTAGCTATGTTTTTCCTTATAACATCAATTATCTGCCAGTGAAAATCCCGACATAATTGGTCCAGCCGTTTCAGAAATTAGCCGGAATAAACAGACAGACAGAACAAAATAATAAATTTTTAATTTCCACACACACACACACACTTCATTTTTCTTCAATTTTATTTATTTGTGTGTATGTATGGATGTGAAAATAATGCTTTTGAAATTGTGACACGAAAAATGTACCAAAAAATATTACCTAAGTATGTACCTACCCAAAATTCTTAAGGGAATTTCGGTTGAAAAACATAGTCGCCAATAACTTAGGCGTCAAAAGGCCTGGCCTAGCCTGAAAATTACATAGTACCCCAGTGTTTAATTAATAAACAGCATTGCCTAATCACACATATATAATAAAAAATGCCCAGTTGGTCTGTCGCCTACCAAATGTCACGCAATCACAGCTGCGTTGGCACGCCACCTCGGCTTTGTCACGCTAGTTCTAAAAGCAGTAATGAAACTCTTTTTATATTTTAGGTAATAATCAAGGAAATATAATAATAGCTGATAGGAGAACTTAACTTCGTTCAGTGAATACTCAAATTATTTTTCGTGAGGCACGATTCACTGATGTACCTTTTTATGGGATTTCCCCAATAGTTTCGCATTTGAATGAAAACCTCATCATGAGTTCAATACGTAGTGGCTAAAAAAAGTTGAGGATTTAAATATTTTATTGGAGAATATAGACAGGCACAAAATCTGTTTTATTACAAAACTAGTCGTGATGACAGACTGTCCTGTCAAATGTGAACAATAATTCATACAAAAAAAGATCTTAAGTTTTTCCCGAATTTTATGATTTTCGGGAGATCTTTTCAAATTTTTTTTTTTTTATAATTATCTGATTCATAATATTACGAACATTTAAAAATACAAAATTGCCAAATCGGTCGAGCCGTTCTCAAGTAATGGGCTCACCAACGAACAGCATTTCATTTTATTATACGGGAAGACTATTTATCATTTTCCACATTTTCACAGGGCGTTTTACCCATGAATATGAGCAACTTTCACTATGGTACCATCTCCGTAATCACGAAAAAAAATTGGCGCTTCCATATATTTTGGACCTACATAAAAATATGTAGGTCCAAAAGGTCGAGAATTTAACAGCAGATGTTTTTTTCGTGACTTCAGAATCTAGATACCTATACTCCATTTGAAATAAGATTAAACATTTAACTAAACCTTTTTTACAGTCCGATCAACCAATTTTGACTTCTATTGCGTTAGTGGCATAACAAATGGCAGCTGCAGTAAACAGTTGGTATTGTAACTACTTTTTTGCTTTTAATGCCATCCTTATGCCTTCGGTATAGAAGTCGGAATCGGTTGAACTGTCTGTAAAAAAGGTTTAGTTAAATGTCTAATCTTATTTCAAATGGAGTATAGTGATTATAATTATTGATCATAGTCACGGGTTGGGCACGGGTAGATCATCCTGTGAACATTTGGAAAGTGATAATAAAATGGCTTTCCGTAGAAAGATAGATAGAACGCTGGTAAAACGAGTTCAGGCAAACAACGAAGTTGTTACAACAAAATACTCCTAACTGACACAATTTCGCTCACATATATTTAGTACATTTCATTCCTTAAAACAGTGCGATAACTGTATTCGTGACAGAATCGCGTGCCATGTTCAAATGTACGGAAACGACCATAAGTTAGACCGACTACCACGTTTTATAAAAATAAACTTTATTTGTTAAACAGTAGAGTTTTTTTTTCTTTTGGCAGGAGAAGCGTTGACTGGGCAGGTTATTTTTCGCAAATTAATATACGATTATTAGTTATGTCTTTATAGGCAGTCATATCAGAACGAAAAATGGGTTTTTTCTTTGAATCATTTTTATTTGTATACGTATCGTTTACTTACCGTATTATTCGTTTGGTTTATTTTATGTAGGTAAGTAATTGCAAAGTAAGGTAAGTCCTGAGTTTTACAGACATAAAAATAAAATAGGTCATCGGTCATCATTTTAATTATAAATTTTGACATTACATGTAATCAGTAGGTACGTACTTAGTGTGGATTGACTTTTTAATTTTAAGGCATTTGACATTTCATTCATAAATATATTTAAGTTTTTGTTTCTAATTAATAAAATTTGACATTGTATTAAAAAATAATAGTTACCCATAGTCATTTCAAACTAAATGGGAATTGTACTTTAATTTAAATATTTCTACACCGGCAACGGTAGTATACTTATGTGAAGCTTTTTAATAATAATAGGTCTTTACCTATGAAATTGCCGTTTTGTATGAAAAAATTTAAACGAATTTTTTTCATGTATTTTTTATTTGTATTAATCGAAGTAATCACCCATGCAATCAATGCATCTTTGCCATCGCAGTGGCAGTTTATTGATGCCCTTCTTAAAGAAATCAGCTGGACGGGAGGCAACAAATTCTTCAAAGGCATTTTGTACTGCCTCTCGGGTATTGAATTTTTTTCCCGCCAAGAAGTTATCCAAATTCTGGAAAAAGTAGTAGTCTGTAGGTGCAAGGTCTGGTGAGTAGGGCGGATGACGGAGAGCTTCCAACCCCAGTTCTTGCAACTTGGAGACCGTCTGCTGTGCAGTATGAGGTCGCGCGTTGTCGTGCAGGAGCAGCGGAGACGAGCGATTGACCAATGCTGGTTGGAGATGTGCCAGCTTCTCCATCATTGTGTTCAGTTCTTCACAGTACACATCTGCAGTAATGCTCACCCCGTTTGGTTAGAAGCTGTGATGAATCACACCGGCGCTAGACCACCAAACAGTGACCATCACTTTTCTAGGGGTAAGTTTTCGTTTAGGGCATTGTTTAGGTGCTGAACCAGGATCCAACCAACTTGCTGAGCGCTTGCGGTTGTCAAACAGAATCCATTTTTCATCGCAGGTAACAATGCGGTTCAAAATTCCTTCATTTGTGTGTCTGTTGAGCAGTGCAAGGCACGTCTCGACGCGTACTGCGCGCTGACGATCATTGAGTTCGTGGGGCACCCATTTGTCAAGCTTTTTTACCTTGCCAATTTGACGCAAATGGACCAATATTGTTTTGACGCTAACGTCGAAAGCTGCTGCTAATTCAGCCGTAGATTGTGTATCATCAGCTTCCACAATCGCCTTTAATTCGTCATTGTCGACCAAAGTCTTCGGACGACCGCGAGGTTCATTTTTCAGGTCGAAATTTCCAGAACGGAAGCGAGCAAACCAATAACAGGTGGTGCGTTGGTTTGTAGTGTTAGCTCCGTAAACGTCGTTGATGTTGCGTGCCGCTTGTGCCGCGTTGCTGCCACGACGGTACTCATATTCCATAATTACTCGAATTTTTAACGTATCCATGATGACGAAAAAGATTGAAATGCGATGAAAATGTAACACTAATCAATAAACAAATGACTACTTTTGGAAAAAAAAATCCATGTTTTTAAAATAAAATTAATTTGAAATTAGAATTCTTACCCAAACAAAAATTATTTTGATTTGAAATGGCCAGTACTGCAAAACGGCAATTTCATAGGTAAAGACCTAATATTAAGATCATAATGTACCATATACTCGGAAATAAATATACTATACTATACTATACTATACTATCCTCTACTATGCAAAAATGTTGAGAAATAAAGTAGCGAACAATCTAGTATGCGACATCTCCAAATGGATCGAATTATAAAAGAGAAAGAGCAGTTTTGCTCCATTCCCCGAAACTAGGTACGGTTAACTGTGGCATCTTTACTTTCCATTGAAACGTTACCCATGTGTACTTAAATTTCTCTCGACAACTAAAAATCTGTTGCCGCCATTAAATATCGAACCGATATAGATGTACAATAATGTACTATTTCTTATCTAATCATTTATTTTTTATATTATTCTACTACTAATTTTTAGTAATCGACAGATATTTTAATACATTTTAAGACATTACATTTAATCATTGATAAAGTTGCTCATGGAGAGTATCGTCCACAGTTGACGATACCTACTTAGGAAGGTCCGAAAAAATAGTCAACATGACCAATTTAGTCACAAGCCAAAGGGCACAAAAAATACCGGGAAATTACCAGCGTAATATAAAAAGGACACTGTCACAATCACACACATAAACTTACTGGGTACTAAAGTACCCAATCAGGAACAAAGGGTCAAATATTTTTGCCAGCATTTTCCTGTAATTGTGTGAAAAGTAGATTATTTTGATGATGATAAGAAATGAAGACGGAAAATTGGCTTCAGCTGGAAAAAAGATTCTTTACGTATACTTTCTTATATTTTCTTTTTCCTTGTCCAAGTATATTGTACTTGTACAGGAAATAAGAACACTTTAAATGATACCAACTCTTTGCGGTTTCTATTTAGACAGTTTCAACGACTTAATAAATATTAGGTCTTGATACTTTTTTTTTTTTGGGTGGGAAATCATCAAATAACTTCTCCCGCTCTGGGTTGAGCAGGAGGGCGTGTCAGACTTTTACTGACTAAAACCCACCCGTGTTCCCTCAGTTGCATGTGTGCCAGGGGCCGCGGTATCTCTTTCGAACAACCCGCACCTCAAAACTCAAACTCAAACTCAAAGCATTTATTTCAATTAAACCATTTACAGGCACTTTTGAATTGTCAAAAAGTCGACCAGTTGGAAAGTTGAAGCTAGTTGCCCATTCCAAAACGTAGATCTCTATGGAGAAGAACGGGCAAGAAACTCCATGGACACTCTTTTTAATCATGTTATGTATTACAAAAACTTGGGAACATTATTCTTGTTGCTTCTATATGTGAGACAATGTAATAATAAAATAAAAAAACAATTCTAAATATAAAATTTAAAAGGCAGGCATCGGCCCTTGCGGACCCTACCAGTTGGTGCTGACATCTCTTTGAGGCGCGCGTGGAACACAACGCGCCGTCGACCCGGGCTTGGTCCTTACCGGTCAGCGAGCTACCCATTACTCGCCGTCCGCAAGCCCGCACCTACGGTGGCTGGGAATCAGCCTGGGATTCTCGATGCCCAGGGCGTCTCCCGCGGAGGTCTTGATACGTTACGTCTAATAACGTTAAAAAGCTGTAATTATTGCTTACACCAACCAACACTCGGCGGTATCAGTGTTACCCCGGGATTCCCTTCCGCACCACCTCCCTCCAACTAGTAAGTACTAACGAATTATTTTATATCTCTCTCATCATCAGCATATCTGTGTAGCAGTCCATTGCTGGAATATTTTACAAACTCTTATGATTACCTTGCTTGCCTTTTTCGGTTTTTCATTTTCTGTAGAATTTTTTTGGTAACTGTAGTTACCAAAAAAATCACACTCATTTAAAAACGTCGCGTTGTTATTTCAACATTTACTGCAATTTTAGCCGGCTACTAGCCCATTAGAGTGATTAAAACTAGGGGATTTGTCTTTACCACAAGCCCTTAATTTAATCATTGGGGACTGAAAATCGGGAACGAATTTTGGAAAAGAAAATGATTCTCTTTGAGCTTAGTTTACTCCTAAATTAGGTATAAAGAATCTCTCAACATTCCTAGGAATATTTTGGAAAGCTATTGGTTTGTGGCTTCCGAAAAATCATTTAAAGCCAAGGTACTCACTGTAACCACATTGTGTAGCCTGTAAGTATTTACAAAATACCCAGTTTTAAGGGTTTCTTTGTTGCGGATCGCCTTCATGACATTTTTTTCGCTTTATGTAACTTACACTGTATATCTTCCTTTGGACGATGTAAGATAATAATAAATCTTTATTTCTCCATAAATACATTTACAGTACTTTGATCTAAAACTGGCATAAGTTAGTGTTCAAGAGAGAAAAACCCTGACTTCTAAACTAGGTTTATGTACCTGTATCTTAAAAGCCAGAGTCCCTCCAAAGTGATGTGCATATATAAAATAGGACAGTACACGTTATACACAATAATACATTCAGGCAAGTCCAAGAGAAACAAAAAAAAAGGATGAAAACAAACCAAAAACAAAAAAAGATACAAGAATAAAAAACGAAAAAAAAACATTAAATGAAAGTTGTGTGTATGTCTCTAGTGTGTTTGTCTGGAGTTATGCGTGTGTGTGTGTGTGTTTGTGAAAGAGTGTGAGTGACTGTGAGTGAAGATAAATATAAATACGCCGAGAAGGCATCTAATGACGCCGCGCCGCCCACGTCTCGAGTGCTGCTTATGTCAAATGACGTCACGCTACGTTGCTAACGTAAAAGTAGATGCTACGCCACTGTTGTTGCACAAGCATTATGCGTGGGCATAAGCGGGTTCATAACATTTTCAGTGCTTCTTCAGTGTTAGTGAGCTATATGCTCAACGTGGTGAAAAGGTTAAGTGTGAAGGAAAATGTACTCGTAGATAAGCCTGACTTTAAAACTAGGCATAATAGAGATGTGGATACAGAGCCTAACGAATTTCTGGGATTTTCGATTTGCCCACACATAAAATAACTTTGTGCAAGTCGCCTATAAAAAATATAATAATATGTATTTAAAGTGATGATTCGCCCGATTCGGGCGAGCTAATTCGTGCGAGTCGACTAATAAGTCTAGGTAATAATTATGCTGTGAACTTTCATTCTCAAAATACCGTTTATTTTAGCGAAACAGTCTGATATATTAATGTCAAAGAAAGCTCAGAACAATTCGTTTTCTTCCCATCGAATTCTATCATTGTTCAAACAAAAGAAAATACCTAAAAAGTCTTCAAAGCTTTCCTGCAACTCAAAGTGTCACTATAACAGATGACGTAATTTTACGTCATCGAAAATAAGGCCGCCATCTTGATTTTCAACACGTTTCACAAAACAATAGGGTATTACACCCCTTTTTGAAAAGTGTCTTAATTCGATTCTAGAGTGCTAATAAATCACTAAAAAACCACAACATTTTTATTTAATCGATTAGTGCCATATAAATGCATTTAAATTTCACATTTTCAAATTTCGCACGTAATTTGACGAACATGCTGGACGCAGTAAACGCCATATTGCTCTGTGGGTATGACGTCAGTTTGCTATATAAACAAATGCGCTGATATTTTATAAGATAATTGTTTATAATTTAAAAAAATAGTTATTTTTCTACTTATCGTTGATTTGCTGTTCCTGAATGGAAAATATTATTTAAATAAAAATTACTTTGGCTACGAAAATAATAAAACTACAAAGTTGCTCAGTTGACATGCCGTATGACGTAATAACATGGCGGCTACTATTTCATGGTGTTCAAGAACATATTAAAAAAACTGAAATCTTTTAATAGTATTATTTCGTTATTTCATGAGCTAACTAAACTTTTCCGACTGCATTTTGCGTAAGCTATCTCAATAATATATTTTTAGAATTTTTCTCATATGGAGTAAAATACCCTGTTCCACGAATGTTAACCAAGCTCACTAAACCAGTGTACTTACAGCATTGCTGACGTTGATGTCCACGCCCTGCTCCAGAAGGCTTATGATCTTCTCAATCTGCCCGGCGCGCGCAGCCCGCAGAAATGCGGTGCTTGCGTCCGCCTAATGACAAAGAAATTACAACTTTAAACACAAAAAACAAAGGTTTAATTTAGCTTACAAAATAGTTTGAAGTAGTGTTTGAAGGTTGAAGAGGAAAAGCGACCTTAAGGAGGATGCGCTAAGGTAAAGTAATGCGAAATTTTCAGTTTTCTTATTCACGAATCATATTTTGTTTAACATTAATTCAAAACTGACCTGAGCAAATTGTAAAAATAAAAAATCGCGAGGCTACCCCGGCACTTCCTCGATAAAATAAAATAATGAAAATCAAAATATTGTATACCACATAAAATCAATTTATAAGTGCCAATGTAGGTCATGGGTACTTATAAAATGAGACGAGACGAGAAAGAGATAAGTTACACTGTTGCTTGACTTTTTAAATAAAATATAGTTAAGTTATATAGGCTTGTGTACAGAAATAACAGAGCTCTATTTGAAAGAACAAGAGAAATACAAATAAACATTGGCGAAAATAATAAACAGAAGAATAGAGAAATAAAGTACAAAGAAGATGGTAAAAGTTCTTCAGGTTGATATAATGGCAAACAAAAAAGTCTTTAATACTATGACGGTAGGATTCAATTTTGCATAGAGAGAGAACCCACTATGATTACCCTTACCGTTTGCAATTTAACAGTAATTTTAAAGTTTTTTATGGCTCCAGAGTTACCTAAACTTTACACATATGTTACAAACTTCGTGCATTACAAAGATGTACCATTATTTAAAGTTGCCTTTAAAAGTACATAGTTCAAAAGTACCTATACATTTTTTTTAGCCAACACAGTTAAGGTTAAATTCAAAACTCAATATAACTTACAAATATCTAAAGAAACTGATCCTAATTTTAAATTTGATACTCCCAACCCAATTTACTTTGAGTAGAATACATGAAATGTCAATACTAACGGCTATGAAGGTGGAGCCTTCGAAGGCACAAAAAATATACCTCTTGGGACTAGTGGCTTATGGTCTCGGCTTTTGGAACCTTCTGGTATATGAGAGAACGTATCAATTGGGAGTAAAGGATTTGAAGATAGAAAAGCTTTTAGCGATGAAAAGGATAGAGATGAATACCAAGATAGATTGCTAAAAGATAGTGAAACAAATGAAGCAAAATATAAAGGAATTTAGTAAAAATATCTACTGCCTTTACTGGTTCAAAGGATATTGATGAATATAAAGATTGTTTACTACAGTAAACTTAAAAGAATGATGATACGCGTGTAAATGGAAAAGAAATCTAATATATAAACTATATAGCTATAGTATCTATAAGCAACAAACTGTAATCTCCGTTGATAAGCGTGATGAATCAAGCAATTAAAAATGTGTTACTTGTTAGGATACAAAAGGTAACAACGCTGATACATGATAAAATGATCCCACTGAACAGAAACAAATTAAGTAGCACTAAAACGAACATAGTTAAGCAAAAACGTGTTGGATTTTCATTCACCAATAGAAAAATACAGCCATATTTTACAGAATACTTTTAAGTTAATACTCGGCCGTCTCAAGGCTTGTTTTACCTCTTTTTTTATCTAGAAAAGTTTGTAACAAGCTACCTCTTGGGACTTGGGACGAAACAAAAGAAGGTTGTCTCTAATATCGTCTTGAAGTTGTATTGATTTATTTTCTAGACCGCAGTATACGTACTGCGGAGGCTGAAAATCTTTCCAACTTCACTTTTTTGTCCCGCATTATGATGTACGAAAAGGACAACATCATAAGCAGTTGTCTTTATACAATATGGATGGAAACGGTAATGGAAATATACTAAACTAATATTATTATGAAAGGCAGCCGTACGTCCTTGTTTCGAACATACGGGAATAAAATCAAATATATTTTGGTAAAACTGGACAAAAAGAGACCTCTTCACATTGTTTTACAAAAAACCCAAGATACACAATCAGCGTCTCAAAAACGTTCGCATAAATTGAGCGCAATGTGCGCAGGTAGTATGGGCAGTCATCTTTCAGTCAGTCTTTTTGAACATTGCTTTGTAAAAACCACTTTAAGTTATGTGTTTATGGGTGGATATGCAAAAAAAAAACATGTTTTATCATAACTATAACCACTGACGTATAATTGGAGACAGTTTTCGAATGTTACTTTTATTTGAGACTGTGCATCTTGGGTTTTTTGAATATTAATACCTCTACGAAAAGAAAAAGAAATAAAATAGTTGTCATGGATCTAGTATCAAAAACGTAACAGGCATGCAAGGCCAGAATTTTAGCTACTGATAGATGAAAAATGAAGAACTTATTAGCTGTTAGCAAAGAGTAAACTTAACTAAAATAACCTGAAGAAGGTATACAAGATTTTAACTGCAGTTATAAACTACGGCAAGGTCAGTCTGTATAGCGTCGAGTCTAAAAGCGTCTGATATAAGCTGGATCGATCCGGGGCTAGAGGTCAGAAGTATACAACCAAAGTGTAGGTAAGAAAATGTGGAACTACTTACGCAGATAATCTTTAAGACAACCTGTTTGACGTTTTTAAGGATATATTTTTGATGGTTGCTATCCAATTGCCTTTATTGTTCGTGTTGTTATTAAAAGTATACCTAATAGCAATATTTAACTGACTAGATAGATACATTTTAGGACGGCCGATTCGTTTACCTTAATAAAAGTAGCTACTTGCCCTATTTATGAAATGCGAATTTGTTTTTCACATGCATCCTATATTTTTTCTGCCAAACTGCTAAAAGTTACGATTTTTATCTTTTGCCTATCCACTTCGACAGTTTCCATTGATTTTTTTATCTTTTAACCATGTATTTCGCCCGTTTTATAGTTTTGGATTACCATAAGTTAGGTTTGGTAAAAAACAGTTTTTGATGAAGATAATGTGACCAAAACTAAACAAATTAGATAAATTTTCCTTTCTGTCTGTTGTGTATCAATGATAAAACTTATCTAAGATAATAAACCCGTAAAGGCGAAAAACTGCCTTAAACAGACAAAATACAAGGAGTTTATTTCAAAATAGAACCAAATTGACAAGCCGTATGAAATACCCTCGTTTTATAAATAAGTAAATCACGTTGGAAATGCTACGGAAGGAAATTCGATTGGTTTCAATTGAACGGCGCGGCGGCGCCTGTGTCTAAATAAGTCTGGGATAAATTTGTCCTTGTATTGATCTGTATTCAGACGTGACACAGGAGGATTTGAATTGTTAATAAGAAGCCTCCTTTTTAGGCTTTATTAAAGTTGGATAGATTTGTTTTAGATTTCAGTCTAATATAACTTCTTCGTTATTTCTCAGAACCTTTTTTCTTTTTCAGCATCTTTACATGTAACATCTAAAGTACTCCAACAGAGCGCTGATTTTTTTTTGCATATGAAGTTACGCTTATAATAAATTACTTTTTTACAAATAAAATGCTTCTTATTATTGGTTTCTAACTAGCCTGTTTGTGGAAATGCAAGTTTTCACAGTAGTATTTTATACCAGAAAGTATAACTTGGGATTCCCCGAAGCCAATGACATTATAAATCGTTTAACCTTTCTGGGAAATCTATGGGTTAGGGTGGGAACAGTAGCGTAGTGTAGTCTGCTTTGTAATTATTGAGTAGCTACAAGCTACTCCTACGTTAAAACTGATTTTTACTTTTAATTCAAGATAATTATTTAACATATTGACTTAATGGTCAATGTGTCTCGCCTTGCATCCATGACTTTTAATTAAGATAAAGGGAATCACCAGCTTCGGCTAAGCGTGGACAAGAAGCCCGGTAAAAAATATTTTTACCAAACGATATTATTAATTCTGAAAGAAATATTTTTGCAAATCACATAGCCTGGTACACTTATAAAAAATCGAAATAAACAGTATTTAAACTGTATTCACCAGTTAAAAAGCATAGCCATTTGTTTGACGCTGTGTTACCAGCACGGAAATAAAACATCCATTTCAGTCTGCAATCGATTAGATAATCTATTACGATAACCAAAAAAACATTGTAGGTCTGCGAAACAAGCACTGATAAATACTGTATGAGAAGATTATACTCATTATACAAAACAATAAAAAACGTTATTAGTATTTTAACATAATGTATTTTTTTCCAGGCAACTCCTACCTTATCGCATATAGAGATGGTCGATCCGGTTGCTTTGTGTTGATATTCTGCTTCGCAATGGATCATTTCGATCGGAGTATCGATATAAATCACTTTTAACTAATCATGTTTAAGGTGAATGCGCAGTGGTAGAGCGCGAAATTCAAATTTTGTTACGTTTTTTTCAATTTTCAGGTGAGTGTCAGCTTGTTTCTTGATCAAAATATGATTTGCGACTATAACATGTACGTATTTACAGATTTATAATCATTAGAATCAATAATACATCTTTCTAAGTTAGATTTGTTCCACAAGCACTTTTCCATAAGAAATTTGTTCTTATTGAACAAATCTAACTTAGAAATATGTATTATTGATTCTAATGATTATAAATCTGTAAATACGTACATGTTATAGTCGCAAATCATATTTTGATCAAGTAACAAGCTGACACTCACCTGAGAATTGCAAAAAACGTAACAAAATTTGAATTTCGCGCTCTACCACTGCGCATTCACCTTAATATGTTTGACTTTAATTAAATTCAATTTCTTACAATGCCAAACAGACTTCTGGTTTTGTCCGAACAATTCTGCCAATGTCAGTAGTGTAAAATAACGGCCCGCCTTAATAGTACTTTTCTTGAGATTTTCATTTTTCTCATTTAACTAAACACATGCACATAGATCTGACAACTACAATTTACAGTAATACGTTTTTTTTTATCCAGCCCTCAAAAAAGGTAGCTTTATAAATTTACTGTAGTGGAACGTACATTGTTGAATCGATGTGAAAATCAATCTAATCTTGTTATACCGGCCCACTTGAGTATCGATACATATAGAACATCCCTAACGTCAAGTGAAATGACTCAAGATGACACATCTGGCAACAATGAAAAAACTATTCGCTTTTCTTTCGTGCACTGTGGGTGTTATTGTGTTTACTCGCTGCTCAAACGTTGGTTTTCTTATAATCGATTCCGATACCGCTTCTCATGATGACCCGGCCATACCTTCGGACACTGAATCTGCACGTCACGTTGAAAAAATATGCATAATACAAAGATTTTACCCGGCATGGTTTAAATTTTTCACATGCCAGATGAAGCATATTGTTGCATCTCGCTACAACTTTATTATAATATTTACTTTCTTATACATAAGTAGTTTATAAAATGCATGTCTTTTATTAATAAAGATCTTGTCTACGCTTAGCCAGATCATCCTAATAAACTGAGCAATTCCCTTTAAGCCTGGTTAATAATCTAATCCTAGAGGATTTTTGTTCTCCCTAATTTTGGCGCCCAGCGTGGGACTATAAAAATAGACCAAACATTGTACACCTTAAGCAAAGTAACCTAGATAAAAATATGAATAGTTAGGTAAGTTGATTATCTAGTAGATAATCTAATCTTCAACGCGGGTTTAGAAAAAATAAAGAAAAACAACAGAAAAACCCCTCATAATAACCCTAGATATTAGGATTGGTACGAATAAAAACACTTTTTACCTAAACTCATCCCCTTTTGTAATATTTATGACCACATAACAAAGAAGGCCGTGCAAATAAAATTCATCCCCACACCGGGGTGACGTCATAAACGCCTAGAAACTGTTTTATTATGATTATTGCTCCTTGTAATGGTTCCTCTTATTATATTTATTGCCACAGAATTGGGTGACACGGGGAGAAAATGAAAAGAGATTTCGTCAACTTACAGACTGCAACAATGAACCTGGAGTTGAAATACGTTTATTCCTTCATCCTTTCGAAAATTGCAGTTCATCCACTTTCTATCATAAGCTTATTCTAAATAAACTAGAAATAAGAAAGTAGGGACATGGACCAACAAAAGGAAAAAGCAAAGAAATGTGAAGATACAGAACTTATGTATTACTTATGATAAATTCAACTTCATACAACATTAAATTGTTTATTGGGGCATAGAAGAATGCTGCTGCCTACCTTCTAAACAGAATTACTTAGTCGCAATATTCAACACCCAAAGGTCAACGATCTCAACCTTCGCGAAAGCCAATATCTGATGGAACGTTGATCCAGAAACCAATTTAGAAGTAGCGATAAAACTATATGCGACATCTCCGGATGGATCTAATTACAAAGGAGTATGAGCAGTTTTGCTCCATCCCCCAAAAGTAGGTACCTACTTGGCAAGGTCTCGATTCTGGCAGTGAATTAAGGTAGCGGAAGCATTCCGTGCTCTCCGGCAGAAGCCAGACGAGGGCATCGCACGGCAGCTGCAGCTGTCCTAGGGCGTCAATTGTCGTACTACGACGGCCGTAAACGGCTGCCGTGCTGCTTTGTCTGACTTCGCTTGTTAGCCAGCTACAATGCTGAGCAGAAGTATGAATGTGGGTTATGTGCAGTGAAGGACATTAATAATTTTATTTTACACAACATTTATAGCTCCAGCTTAAAATTAAAATTACCGGCTTTCTTTTGTTTCAAACAAGGAACACATACGATTAAACCCCAGGTTGGATGTAAGTTTAAAAAAAAAACAACTGTATTATTTTTGTCTTTAATTTTTGGAGCCATTATATTAAGAAATAGCAGCCTGGGGGTTAATCGTAGGCTTTCTTTTTAAAAGTAATACAGTTGCAAGAGTTATTTTCCGTAAAAAAAACAGTATTTTTTTATTGGCGTCCGGTACCTATGTTATCAATGTTTTATTAAAAAAAATTGACGTCTCAATGATCCTCTGTGGAAAAAAAAGCTAGATAGTCATCTTGTTTTCTTCCCTAGATAATGAACTTTTAGTTAATTTTAATCCTATTATCCGACTAATATTATAAATGTGAAAGTTTGGATTTTTGTTAGTCAATCACGCTAAAACGGCTGAATGGATTTGGATTAAATTTGGCACACAGATATTTTATACCCTGGATTAACATATAGGATACATTTTATCCCGGTAGGATGGTCCTGTGGGATTGTTTCCGACCTCCACGCAAGCGAAGCCGCTGGAAGGACCTAGTGAATTATAAATTACTTATATCCCTTCTCACTACTTTCTTTCCACACGAATTAACAAACATTCAAATCGCCTCCCCTAAAATCTTTGCCACAGTAATTACTCCACACTTCAATCAGTCTTTGAGCCAGTGCATGACACTCAATATTCTGAGTATTTCGACTTCAAATACTGCCTGCCCCACGAAATTAACAGGCGAGTGGTTTCTCATACCAATTTCAACGAGCTGTGAAAAGGGGGGGCCTAAGACGACTACCAATTATTTTAACCACCGAAATGCATAGCGTGAAGTTTTTAATTACTATGTAAAACATAATAAAATTCAGAGGGGTCAGTCAGATATATTTTGAGTGGATCAAAATAATTACCTACGTAAGAAAACTGTACGGGCTACTTTATGAGTAAGTACCCCATAAAATATTCTGTGATCCTATAAAATGTGTTTATAAAATAATAATAACTTATATAAAGACAAAAAAAACATTCAAAATTGTAACTGGTAAGTACCCTTTTTGCATCGAGGCTTGTAAAGGAGTGGTCAAAACGTTTGGTTTAAAATTAATCCATTAATTAAAAACGTTTATCAAAGTTAAAAATGTATCAACAGAAAGTGTATTGAATTTAATAACTTGTACATACCCATGTCATAATCATGATGTAATTTATTACCATAATTGTTACTTAATGAGTTGTGTGTGCATGACAAAGAGCCATTAAAACGTGAATTTTATATCAGTGTTATAAAAAGCTTATTGATAACAGTTTTACTGTGCCACAGAAAGGGTTACAATTTAGACAGAAAGTCTAGGATGCCGAACATTTACTTTTTCAATCTTTATTTTTACAGAATTCATTTCACTTCATTATTTTCTAACAAAAATCTCCGGCCAAAGTCCTGAAGGGGGGAAAAATCGGACAAATCCAAACAAATAATTACGGAAATAAATGATTTAATAATAGGAAACCAAAGATTAAATATCAGGGAGATAGCTAAGATCATAGGCATTAACGGACACAAAATATAGTAGTCAACTAATTGTCCTTTCACAAGTTGTTACGGCGACGGGTACCTAAACTGTTTTTTCAGTAGAGCAAGAGCGGACAAGACCTAAGATTTCTCGTGACTTTTTGGGGTTTTACGATGGATAAAATTTGGGTCACCATCATACCCGAGAGTTGAAACAACAGTTCAAACAATGGAAAAGAACCATCTCCAACTTGGCCAGCCAACATTCACAGACTACACAGGCGAATTTCACGAATGGAACTGAACGCGAACAGCCCATCTAAACCGCGTTCCAGAGCTGTCAGTGTCACTAGCATAATCAACCTATAACGTTCCCACTTCTGGGACACAGGCCTTCGCATGTGAGAGGGAGTGGGCCGACAACCACCACGTGGGCCCTGTGCGGCTTGGCAGATGTCACATGTCTTCGAATTTTTGGTTCTAAGACATGCCAGTTTCCTCACGATGTTTTCCTTCACCGCTCTGAGAGCAGTGGTGATGAAACAAAATAATTTAATTCAATTAAAAAGCGTGGGGTGCTTTTTGAGGTATTTTTATAATCAATTAATGTCAAGCACCCCACGCTTTTTAATTAAATTAAATTATTTTCTCCTTTTTTAGTTTGGTTTTTAAAACGTGTTTTTTAGTTTTTGAAACTATTATTTATTTTCTATTTTTTAGTTCTGCTAACTACAAAAACGTGATTTTTTTTATATACATTTTTTTTATTACATTTTCCTTTTTTTTCTCATTTTTTTTTTAATTATTGAATTGTCATCGGTCCTCGATAAGTTTACAAAGTTTCAATGAAATCTGACCGTTTAAAGTGGGTCAAAATCACGCTCTAAGGAGTCGGTTACATACAAACAAACAAACATACAAGTGAAGCAAATATAAAGCGTGTAAAAAGATTAAAATAAATTCTCAAATTTATCAGCCTACCGCAGACCAAATAACGAAGAAGTCAATGCCCAAGTTATAAATTCATGCCCTTTTATAACATTTCTAAAACATAAATCATTCAGAATTTGTCATCGACTTACTACTATCGCAAGTTCACCCCTATTTAGAGGGGTGGATAGTACAAAGAAAACTTTTATTTTTATTCATATTAATATCTATTGTATAGCTATAATGGGCTTTAAATGTCTTACTGCGCATGTAGTTAGGGTCACATAAAATAAAAGCGGTTGGACTCGCACACGAAGGGTTCTGTACCCCATTAGATACAATATTGCATATTTTTTCGTTTCTTGTAGGATTTAATTTTCATTAACTTTATTTTCAGTGGACTTTGGATGGACGGATTGACGGACAGCGGAGCCTTAATGTTAGTTTCTCGGTAGCACCAATTCAGTATGGAACCCTAAAAACTATTCATAATTTTTTGCAAAAACTAATTGGTTTTTATGAAGTAAGCTTTTTTAAATTCAATGTACAAAAAAGTGAAGCTTTATAAGTTCAAAACTCAGAACATTTTAATCTGCGTTCAAATCAAATAAAATACTCACACATTAATCATTTTACCGAATAAAACATGAAATCTCCTCTGTTAGAAAATAATTGTCAATGTTATACAAATAAATATCTGGACTCTTTACAGTACGAATAGAGATCATAGTAGGAAAATTTTCAAAGAACTATAAAACATGACTACGAATAGTTGTAGTTGCAAAACTAATAACTTTGTACAGGTATGCTTGAATAATTATTCAAAATGTTTATTCATAGAATTTTCCACAGGTCTGATCAAAGTAATATTGAAGTCTGTGATGCAAATTTCTTCTCATCTAAATTTTAATTACTAAATAGTTTTGAATAGTTTTGAGTTTAAAATTGGGCTTAGTTTTCAATATTTCTTTGAGAATTTATAAAAATGTACGTTTATTTCTTCTTGTCTGGTTATAGAATGAGTAACGTAATTAACGCAAGACCTAATACAACCCAATTAGAGTATTGACTTAAAAGCATAATAGGTACAATTACCAAACCTGTTTTTTTAAAGCCAATTATTATGTCAAAAATAGCTTGGACCCCAGCATTACTTTATGCATTTAAAATTTAGTTTTATTGCCTTAAACTTAACTAATAAAAAAAATACCTATTTTAAAATTCAGTGAAATCGATTCAGTAGTCAATTATGAACAAACTACTTTCAAGACTTGTGCATATTCTGTTATACCTTGCTAGGTTCAAAAATCAAGTAGAAAACGTACACCACCAATTTAACCTTCTACCTTTAAAAAGTCATGTGCATCAACTGCATACAAAAAATTCGAAAACAGTCGACAAAAAAAAACCTCTAATTAATTCAGAGAACAAAAAGTCGGTAACCCTACTTGCCTGCAGCGCACAGAATGCACGCGAGCAATTATAACACACCCCTTATTAGGGGTGCCACCCTCAAACCCTCTGTATGCAAGAGGGTTCCCTTCGTGATTTGTGAATCAATAGCCGTGTTTGCTTAGTTTATAGTCTATTTTGGTTAATGTCGATATTTTTTGGAATTGGGTGACTCGGTATTTTCTTGCAGAATACTTACAGATTTTTTATAAAAAATCTAGTAATTGTTGCGTAAGAAACAATTGCCTTTGCTCGTACAAGCACTTAGTAATTTCCTTATGGAAAAACACTAGCCAATTAATGCAGTAAAAACTGATAGAACATCCCTTTTAAAGAGTTTACAAACAGCAGTAATAATATTAAACTTCAGTGATTCGCCCTTCGAGATTACACTTATTTACTTGTAGTAGCACGGATATGTGCTGCCATCTTACACTATTTTAGAGCAACAATTAAAAAAACATTTTATGCGCCCCAATGTGGGTATCTCATACACGTTTTGTGTGGTAGCCATCGCGCACGCAATTTTCTAATAGAAAATTATTTTATTGAGTTTTTTAGTCTTTTAAGTGGTATTTATTAGTTTTGATTATGGGAAAACGAAAACACTACGATGAGGAGGAGTATTTAGCTCAGAAAATTTGAAAATTGGAGAAAAAGTTGTCTCGTGTTCGTCGTAAACAACGGGAAAGAAGTTACCACGATACTAGTTCGGATTTGGATAATAATCAATATTCTGATAGTGATCAGAACCCAAAAGCACTGCAGGAGGCTCTGCAAAACGAAGGTTGGTATCATTTTAAATTTCGAAAAATGAAAACCACGCGCCGGCCGGCGCCAGCGCCAGGCGGACCGCGCGACCTTGACCTACTTTTTATTACAGAACATTTTGTTCGAAATAACAACTTATTGGTAATTATTTGGTTCCTAGTGCTTATGAGTTTAGTTTGTAAGGCTAATACCGACTTATAATGTACTTCAGTTCAACCTGCAAGGTTGATCGCTGTATATTTGGTAGCACCAAAATTCTGGAACATATTTCGAGAGATCATGTCGTGAATTTATATTTACAATGTTGTGGGTGAGATACACAAACCTAGAGTACAAACCGTGAGTTTGTATCAAAAATTTACAACTGTACTTATGATTCAAGAACATAGTCCGGGAGATTATGTCATGAACTTGTACTGACATTTCTAAAATTGATGTTCAATTCTAGAGTACAAACCGTGAGTTTGTATCAGGAATTTGTAACTGTAAGATTCTAGAACATAGTCCGGGAGATTATGTCATGAATTTATACTTTCTGTTCAAGACTGATGTTCAATTCTAGAGTACAAACCGTGAGTTTGTATCACGAATTTAGTAACAACTGTCGGTCTATTGTATTCAGGAGCCCCATATGATGAAGTTAACATTATATCTGATTCAACTTCGCATCCAAAGCTATCCGGTGAACCGATGTCCGCGCCAAGAGGAACCTTAGGCTCCTCGCCGGAACATGCTTGTGCCCTTGTACCCGAGGCTACATCCACACCCAATCCCGCGGATGCATCGCCTCTAAAACAGGCGTCAACGGAAATTACTCAAGAGTTAGAGCCTGATATTTTGTGTTTACTAGGAGAGGAGCCCGTACGGGAAGAAAAATTTGGTGAAAACGTTCAAAAATACATTGCTAGTAGATGGACTGATATTCTGGTTAATGGCTTAAAGGATGAAACAAAAAAGGAAATATTAAAGATTTATAGTGTACCTTGTAATTTAAAATTGACTCAGGCTCCAACACTTAATCCTGAAATCAGAGCAGCGGTTAATGAAGGTGCCTTGAAGAGAGACAACATATTGACTGACAAACAGAAGGTATTATCCTCTATCATAACCTGTGTAGCCAACACAATGACTGCTATCTTGCAAACTGGCTCTTGCGAAGAAGAGATAAAATGTCAAACATTAAAACTCCTTAGTGATGCCGGCAGACTCTTATGTCACACACATTATAGTGAGACACAAACTAGGAGGAACTTTTGTTATCCTGCCTTAACAAAGAAATTAAGGATAATGTAAAGGACCTTAAACGTGATCACTTACTATTTGGTAATGATCTCCAAGATCATTTAAGATCTATGAAGGCCATTATAAAAACAGGCACCGAGTTAAAACCAACAGCTGCCAAGCCGAAGTTGCCACCCAAAAACATTCAACTAAAGGAAACAACGTCGAGGGCTTTAAACTGGAGGGGCCCGCCACCGCTGCAGTCGCACCCTCGCCGCATGCCTCCGAGGCAGACCGCGACGGCTGGTGGGCGCAAGCAACCGATGCGCCGTGCGATGGATCGCCGTGTTCCGCGGCAGCACAACCCGACTTCACGTCGCTAGCTGGACTGACTATAGCAACACACAGGCGGGTAAATTAAATTCCTTTCATCATAACTGGTCGCAAATCACAAGTGACCCTGTTGTGTTAAGATGGGTTTACGGTTTCAAAATTCCGATTTCAAACCATTTATCCCAGCCTATAACTTATCCACATAATTATCCTAAGTCTTATGCGGACGAACTGCTTATGACTAAAGAAATTAATAATCTTCTTAGTATTGGTGCCATCAACGTGTGTGAACCATGTGATGGTCAATTTTTATCAAATATTTTCCTTGTTAAGAAAAGGAATGGAACTAACAGATTTATTTTGAATTTAAAATCTTTAAATAGATTCATCACTGCGCCACATTTTAAACTTGAAGATTACAGAACTGCTATGAGACACATTTCAAAACATAGTTATATGTGTTCCATTGACCTAAAGGATGCATATTTTTCTATTAATGTTCACAGTGACTCTAAAAAGTTTCTGCGATTTTGTTGGCTGGGGAAGCTGTATGAATTTCAAGTTTTACCATTTGGTATTAATATAGCACCGTATGTGTTTACAAAAATTACGCGTCCAGTAATGCAATTTCTGCGTAATCAAGGCTTATTGTCCGTTATTTATTTAGATGATCTCTTGTTATTCGGAAATACTTATATGAATTGTAAACGTAATTTTGAAATTACACAAAAATTTCTTCAATCATTAGGTTTCACAATAAACCTAAAAAAGAGTGTTAGTATACCTAGCCGAACTGCAACATTTTTAGGTTTTGTCTTCAATCCTGAGAATCTTACGATTGGCATTCCAGTAGAAAAGAAACGTAGAATCAAGGATGAATTGTTACATTTCTCTAACTTAAAAAGATGTAAGTTACGTAATTTTGCTCATTTAATAGGATTGTTGATCTCAATTTGCCCAGCAATGCAATATGGCTGGCTATACACAAAAAAAAAAAAAAATCGAAAGAACTAAGTATCTTAGTTTAAAACAAAAACATGATTATAATCAACATATTAACTTACCTGATTCTTTACGGGAAGACTTTGATTGGTGGCTCAGTAATATTGACAACTGCGCCAGCCCTATTCTATCCAGCGATTACAAGCTGGAAATATACTCAGATGCGTCTCGAACTGGTTGGGGTGTCAGTTGCTCAAGCCAGACGGCCAGTGGACAATGGTCTAGCAAAGAATTAACTCAGCACATTAATTATTTAGAACTGACGGCAGCATTCTTTGGGTTGAAGATATTCGCCAACGATTATCGTAACTGTGAAATACTTTTACGAATTGATAATTCCACTGCAATTTCTTACATCAATAGAATGGGCGGCATACAATTCCCCCATCTTAGTTCTGTAAGTTGTGACATTTGGCAGTGGTGCGAAGAACGACTTTTGTTCGTCTTCGCTTCCTATATTAGTTCCAAAGATAACTTTATCGCAGACGCGGAATCTCGCCGCATACATGCTGATATTGAGTGGAAGCTCGCTGACGATGCTTTTCAAGTTATATGTAAAAGATTCGATCGGCCTGAAATTGATTTGTTTGCAAGTCGATTAAATAGAAAATGTTCCAAATTTGTTTCTTGGCATACGGATCCAGAAGCATTTAGAGTAGATGCGTTCACCTTAAAATGGTCCACTTATTATTTCTACGCATTTCCCCCATTTTGTTTAATCTTAAAGGTTTTACAGAAAATTATTCTTGACAAGGCTGAAGGTGTTGTTGTCCCTCTCTGGCCAACACAGCCTTGGTATCCACTTTTTAAGAAATTGCTAACAACTAGTCTAATTGAATTTACACCTAATAAAACACTATTGTCATCCCCTTACAGTGTGGAACACAAGTTTCAAGAGAGCCTTACCCTGGTTGCCGGAGTATTGTCAGGCAGGCATTTCTGATGCAGGGCACTCCTTCATGTGGGCGTCTCTAGCTAGTAGTACTTTAAAACAGTATAACACGTGTTTTAAACGATGGTTCACCTTCTGCCAGGATAAAAACTTAAATTTATTTCAAGCATCAGTTGCCAATATGTTAGATTTCTTAGTTACCCTTTTTAACCAAGGTCAAAAGTATGGCTCAATAAACTGTACTAAAGCAGCACTATCGCTTCTTTTAAACTCCGTAACCATGAATGATCCACAGATTACAAGGTTTATGAAGGGAGTTTTCAAGCTGCGAACTCCACTCCCAAGATATAATTTTACTTGGGACCCGTCTATTGTTCTAGATTACCTAAGTAAATGGTACCCTAATGAAAGTCTTTCTTGCGATAAACTTTCGAGAAAATTGACAACACTTTTAGCTTTAGTAACTGCACACCGGGTACAAACATTGTCGTTGATTAAGTTGCCTAACATTAAAAAATTAATAACAAACATTTTGTAATTAATATCACGGATTTAATCAAAACGTCGACCGTGAATCGTACGCCACCAATACTGATTCTTCCTTATTTCAACGAAAGACCTTCCATTTGTCCTGCTAGAACTTTAGAACAATATTTAACTGTATCAGCAGACAAAAGAAAACCTAGCTGTAACTCTTTATTAATTAGTTTTAAGAAGCCTTTCAATAATGTAAGCTCACAATCCTTAAACCGTTGGATCAAGGCCACCCTGAGTGAAAGCGGTATAAACACATCTGTTTTTAGCGCTCACAGTACTAGACATGCAGCTACGTCTGCCGCCAATAGGCTTGGGGTTAGCATAGATGATATTAAAAGAACTGCAGGTTGGACCGGCAGATCACAAACTTGCAAAATTTTATAATAAAGAAGTAACTGCAGATACCTCAGATGCCTTTGCTCGGTCCATTTGTAGGATGACCTCGATCAACGAACAATAATGGTCATTTTCTCTTTGTAAAATGAATAAACATATTTGATTTTCAAGCCTTGTGTTTTTTGGTTACATTTGTAAGGTATATTATATATATTATTGAGTTTACTCGTTTTTCCCTAAATAATATAGTTTCCCCTTCACTAATTCGTGAGACTCTAAACATCTACAAGTAAATAAGTGTAATCTCGAAGGGCGAATCACTGAAGTTTAATAGAAAGTCAAACGAACTTACCTGTAAGTGACGTTCGATGACTATTAAACGATGTGATTCGCCCGAGAGATTACACTCCCCCCCCTGACCCTGATCAAGATACTTCTAGATCCGTCCCTGACTTGCACGAATTAGTGGCTAACGATGGCCAAAAGGGAGAACGTGTATGAGATACCCACATTGGGGCGCATAAAATGTTTTTTTAATTGTTGCTCTAAAATAGTGTAAGATGGCAGCACATATCCGTGCTACTACAAGTAAATAAGTGTAATCTCTCGGGCGAATCACATCGTTTAATAGTCATCGAACGTCACTTACAGGTAAGTTCGTTTGACTTTCTATTATTTATCAAGGAAACGAACAATAACCGATCCATCAACTCCGCCTATCGCAGTCCACTGCTGGACATAAGCATAAACACCCGGCTCTTCGCTTTCCGCCTACAGGGCGAATGTCAACTATATACGAAACTGAACGCGATCAGCATCTGCCAGGGGTGCGGGTTGTTCGAAAGAGATACCGCGGCCCCTGGCACACAGGCAACTGAGGGAACACGGGTGGGTTTTAGTCAGTAAAAGTCTGACACGCCCTCTCGCTAAAAAAAAAAAAAAAAAAACAATTTAACCTTCTACCTTTAAAAAGTCATGTGCATCAACTGCATACAAAAAATTCGAAAACAGTCGACAAAAAAAACCTCTAATTAATTCAGAGAACAAAAAGTCGGTAACCCTACTTGCCTGCAGCGCACAGAATGCACGCGAGCAATTATAACACACCCCTTATTAGGGGTGCCACCCTCAAACCCTCTGTATGCAAGAGGGTTCCCTTCGTGATTTGTGAATCAATAGCCGTGTTTGCTTAGTTTATAGTCTATTTTGGTTTATGTCGATATTTTTTGGAATTGGGTGACTCGGTATTTTCTTGCAGAATACTAACAGATTTTTTATAAAAAATTTAGTAATTGTTGCGTAAGAAACAATTGCTTTTGCTCAAACAAGCACTTAGTAATTTCTTTATGGAAAAACACTAGCCAATGAATGCAGTCAAAACAGATAGAACATCCCTTTTAAAGAGCTTACAAACAGCACGACTGTAATTACGACGATAAGACCTAAAACCTTTTTTGACAAACAAAAATTCCCCAATACTACAAACAGTGGCGAGTGTGCTGAAATAACTAACTAATCAAACAAGCACATTTACATAGCACAAACATACTCCCACTGCTGGGACACAGGCCTCCTCTCGGCGAGAGACAATGGGCCGTAATCCACCACGCTGGTGCAGTTGGTAGATGTCACAAGTCTTCGAGGTGTTGGTTCTAACTTCTAAGATATGCCTATTTCCTTACGATGTTTTCCTTCACCCTTTTTAGAGCAGTGGTGATGAATTTACCTAAAGCGAAGCGCCTGTCTGGGGTCAAACCGACGTACAACTCTTAAGTCGCACACATACCATAACATTTATGTCAATAGTAGAGCAGTGCTTAGCGCCGAGAGTTGAAAATCGAACAGTAAAACACACTGTTCGATTTTCCGACGCGCTGAGATGCAGTGTAACGAGTATTCAAAACTTTTTCCAAAAAAAAAACAACCGACTTCCAAAAAAACACTACAAAGTGAAAAATAACTTTAATTTCGGAAGTCGGTGTCTTTGGAGCTGTATTTAAATTTTTTGTCACCGCCTTCCGAAATTAATGTTATTTTTCACTTTGTAGTGTTTTTTGGAAGTCGGTTGTTTTTTTTTGGAAAAAGTTTTTATTTTTCACTTTTTAGCGGTTCACATGTGCTTACCCCTTCACAGCATACCGGCGTGATGTTATGTTATGAACTGGTGTAAGCAATAGACAGACATGAGATTTCAGCAATCCCAGTCCATTTGCTATCATTTATTGCCTATCTCCAAAGTTCTTCATCAGATCTTCACCAAATTGAAATGAGACCACTACGAGAAAGTACTCTTCCAAAAAATAGCTAAATCGCTTCGTGTGCCTATAAAATTTGAAGAGTTCTCTCTATTTCTCCAGGGTCCCATCATCAGATCCTGACTTGATGATCATGGGACCACCTGGGAAGTATACCCTTTCAAACTAAAAAAACAAAATCCAAATCGGTTCAGCCATCTTCGAGTAATCGGGGAACATACATAAAAAAAAAAGGTTCCGACGAATTGATAACCTCCTCCTTTTGGAAGTCGGTTAAGAATCCGAAGTGCATTTCAGCGAGTCGATAAAACACACTGTTAAATTTTCAACTCTTGGTACTTAGTTAGCTGTGCTTTGAAAATACTGTGCGCGAAAAATATCGTCCGTCCGAACGTGGGCTTTATGTCAAACGAAAACCACAAACACGTGAGCTGTATAGACTGACCTCCATTACACGCAAACAGGAATCGATAATGCCAGCGGGGATCATAAATGTCAGTGTAAGTGCTCTTGGGGAATAAATGTTTTGTTTAGGACTGTGTCTTCTTTACTCAGAGGGGCTTCGTGTCTAAATGATAACAGCCACATGGGTCGATCATTAGTAGATCTTTGACAATCTTTACGGGAAGTCAGAAACCCAAAAATCTGACAACCAGGCTTATTAGTTAGTTAGTTTACAAAGTCTTTATTAAAAACATAATATTACAGAGTGCATACAATAAGATCTTATTCTAATTGAGTACAACCATATATGTAACAAATTCTTAGGTTTACAACTTACCTTTACAGACATTTTACACTAACTTTACTATTCTTATTCTTAAACATTCTTTTATCAGTCCACAAAACCACAATATTATTCGACGGCACAAAAGTCTTAATAGCACTGACTTTAAACGCATTCCACAATACTATATACCAACTAAAGGTAATGCACTTTACTAATACAAAAAGAATATATATATATATATATTAGAAGCGCAGGATAGAACATTACAAGAGTTTAAGTTAGTTTATAATATTTGCCATCATTATGACAAGGAAAAAAAATAAAATAAAATTATACTAAATTGAGGGTAACTTGCGAAATATTTTCGCCGAGTGTTCTTACTGCGACCGGATGAGGGCAGCACGGTCGGTCCGGTGATAGGTAGATAATGTTATTCACTCAGAAAATAGTGATGTGGTAAACGATATCGATTATATGTTTTTGAATACAATAAGTTGTTAGATCTACTTTTACCTATTGATGAAATTAATGGGTTATAATGTTTCGGGTTTTTAACTAAATAGAATTTTCGGGCTGATTTTAAAATAAATTGTTTAATGGTTGGATATGGAATTTTATTTGTTCGTGAAGTAGTTTTAAATTTGTACGAAAGGCAGTGTTAAATGACATTTTTATTGCTTTATTTTGGACAACTTGCAACTTATTGTAGTTTTTATCAGTCAGGCTGCTCCAGACTGGCGCAGCATATGTCAGACATGGTCGGACAAGGGTTGTATAAATGCGTAACTTAGTGGCTGCACTTAACTTAGCCTTCCTGTTAAGAATAGGTTTTAACGCATTCATAGCCCTAAGACCTTTTTCTCGAAGTGCATCGGTGTTTTCATTCCAGTTAATTTTGCTATCTAAAACTACACCAAGATATTTGACCGAACGGGTCCAGGGTATGGAATTATTATTAAAGTTAATGCTCCTGGAGGGTAAAGATCGTTTACGCGTAAAAAGAATAGCTTCCGTTTTACTGGAGTTCAATTTTAGTTTCCATCTGGTGAAATATGTGTCAAGTAAGTTTAGTGCTAGTTGAAGCCGCCCAATTATTAAATCAATATCCTCTGAAGAAGTATATGAGGCAGTGTCATCAGCATATATTGCGAGATGAGTTCTAGGTTGCTTAGGTAAGTCATTAAGATACAGAATGAAGATAAATGGTCCTAAATTTGAACCTTGTGGTACACCAGAAGTAATCAATTTCGCCGTGGAACAGTGTTCACCTACGAAAACTTTGAAATGGCGGTTTAAAAGATAGTTTTGGACAATTTTGACAAGTGAGAGAGGAACGTCGTTAATGATTAGCTTGTGAAGTAGTCCCTCGTGCCAGACAGTGTCAAAGGCTTTTTCTATATCTAGCATAACCATTCCCGTCGATTTTCCTTCATTTAGGTTATGTGCTATATGCTCCGATACCCTGGCCAACTGCTGAGTGGTGGAGTGTGCCTTACGAAATCCAAATTGCTCAGGTAGCAGTAAATGTTCTGTAACTTTTAACAGACGGGTAAGAATGAGAGACTCAAATAACTTGCCCAGGCACGGGAGCAGGCTTATAGGACGATAATTTGTAGGGATGCTGCCATCTTTGCCAGGTTTTTTGAGCGCGATTATTTTTGCCATTTTCCAGGATGTAGGGAAATAGCCTATTCTCAGACAACCGTTAAATATTTTTGTGAGATAGACCAGGGCTTTTTGAGATAGGTTTTTAAGAAGCCGATTGCTGAGCCCGTCTAGACCAGGAGATTTTCGGGGTTTTAATTTAAGTATAATTTTCAGAACTTCCCTAGGTCTAACGAGAGGAGAGTGACTGCTTATGTCATTAGAATTTAATGTCGCCATAGATTCCTTGACAGCAAATTCAGTTTCGAGATCGCTGGTCCATTGATGCGTGAGACTCATATTACTAGCAAATGCATCGGCAAGAGCTTCACACTGCTCCGATACTGAGGATGTCATTTGATCGCCTCTGATTTTTAGGGGGGGGATCTTACTGGGATTATGGTTAATTGACCGAGCTAGACGCCATACATCATTACTGGGGTTATCCACTTTTGAGAGCTTTTCATTCCAGGCTTATTGAGTTACCCATTAACTGACCATAATGTTTCCTTATTAGGTATTGTATGAAAAAGGTTAAACCAGAGTTGAAATAAGGTTGATCAGGTATTTTCTTCAAAAGATCATGACTCTCTATCTGCCCGTTAGCAACTTTAAGACATATGAGAAAAGACTCAAAATCAAAAATCAAAATCAAAATATTTTATTTCACATAAGCCTGCATGGGCACTTATGAAACGTCAGAAGCTAGGTGCACGGTTCCAATTTGTCGTTTCCTATGGAGAAGAGCCGGCAAGAAACTCCACGGTTACTCTTTTAAAAATAATTGGCTTTTACAATGTTTTCAAATTACAGTGATAATAGGTATGGGAGGACAGTGCAGGCCAGTCAATAAGTACCAGGTACTTAGAGGAATTAAAATACAGAATAGAAAAACGTCTACAAATCTAGTTTCTAAGGCCTACAACGTTCTCTCATTCACAGTATGTAAAAGAATCTACCTATATAAAATGAATCTATTTGAACCAAGTGACATGATTTCGATGACAATCACTAATAATAAATAGGAGTAAAATTTATGTGTAATGTCAAATAATGACGAGAATATGTCAGACATTGTAAAAAATAAAAAGAATAAAAATTAACATTGCAATTTGGGAGCAGTTAATAGACTTTCACACAGTTTTGCTGTTAATGAGGTACCAGGGAAGCCACATGTGCAGAAGGAATTAATGCCAAACTTCCCTGTCTTCAACGTAATCTTTTATCTTATAATATGCTTTTTTAATAAGGACACGTTTGATGTGAGTTTTAAACTTTCCATCGCTAAGTTCTGTAACCGACTTTGGCAACTTGTTATAGAAGCGGATACTGTTTATTAGAAATGACTTGCTAGTTTTAGTTAATCTTAATTTTGGAATCACAATTTCATCTTTACTACGTGTATTTAGATTATGGAAATCGCATCTTTTTTTGAAAAGACCTAAGTTTTTGCGAACATACAAGATATTTTCTAGAATATAAAGAGAAGGCAGAGTAAGTATATCAATTTCGTTGAATTTGTTACTAAGAGACTCGCGAGGCCCCATTTTATAGATTGACTAAATTAAAAAACAACTGCTTTCCAAAAAAAATACTACAAAGTGAATATTAAAGCTTACTCGAAAACCACTAATGTGAAACCACCTATAAGAATTCCTTTCAAACCAAAGATTTTTTAAATCGGTTTACCGATTCATGATGGAGTTCAGAGATAACAAACATAATAAAAACAGAATTGAGAACCTCCTCCTTTTATTTAAAGTCCATAAGAAAAGAGTACAAGCTCGTAAACACCACTATACTTTGAATAACTCCATACGTGACCACCCCAAGCGACGATAACCCAAACAGACCCCCACAAGAGCTCTCCATGAGCAATCGATATCGCCACTAGGGTTCGTAAATGTCACTGTAAGTGCCTCCTAGGCGATATCACCTACGTCATATCACTGTAAGTGCCTCCTAGACGATATCGCCTACGTCATATCATGTGACGTCACTATAAGGGGTGGCTCGTGATTGATGGGAAATGGCCTGAAGGGACTTTTATTTAAAGTTAGTAGCGATGTCATCGGACGATCGATGATCAAAGTTTCTACGTATTTTTTTTTTTGTTGATAGTTGTGCAGTATCGTTAAGTGTGGAGGGTAGTTGTAACTCATTAAAATCCACGTGTGGAAATAAGTAAGAATGAGGGAGGGTTGGGTTGGGTTGAGGGTTTAGAATTAGATATGGATAAAGACAACAAGACATGGGGGCTTGTGTCTAAGTAATGAAATATGCAGCCACACGGGCCGATCAATCAGGTTACGGTAAGTCCGTGGATGGCTGACCATCTTTACATACCAAAACACCTCTGTACCTCAGAAAGCACGTTAAGCCCTTGGTCCTGGCTGTCATTCGTGGGTCTTTGACAGTCGTTACGGGTCGTCAAAAGCTTCAAAGTCTGACAACCAGTCTTACCTAAGGGTATCGTATGACCCAGTACCTGGGTTGTGGAGGCCAAATAGACAGTCACTCCATGTAAAATCCGACCCCCTTAGAAAAGGCGACAAGATATCCGCTGAATGTGAGAAGAACAAGACCGGTTGATGTGGAGACGCTTGACTCTTTCAAGTTGCGAACGTTTTTCGGTTTCAAAACTTATAATAAGGACACTGATGATAAGCGACTAGCAATGAAAATCAAAAGTCTGTTATTCAAATTAGGCTGAAAATCGCACTTTTTGAACTTACACTAGAATTAATAAATTTGTATACGCACTGAAGCAAGTTAAAAATATAACTAACAAAAAAACTGCCATTGTGTCATACTACGCCTATGTTGAATCGCTACTGCGATAAGGTCTCGTAATGTGGGGTAATGATACCAATATGGATAGAGCATTTATCGCACAAAAAAATTGCATCAGCGCAATATGTGGATTTCAACCTGAGGACTCATGTAAACCAATGTTCAAGAGGTTTGGTCTGCTACCACTACCGTGTCTGTACATACAGGGTGATTGGAAGATGGGTGCAAAGCTTTAAGGTGAAGATAGTATAGACAATTTAGAACCATTTAAGCCATGGTTGTCTTAGACGAAGTCTTACCAAATTTTTTTTTTTTTAATAAGGTTTAAAAGACGTATTGTACAATTTTTTTATTTTTTCTGAGCTTTAAATGTCTGTAAAAAAAATGTCTAATGACACAGAAGCCTAAAACATGTTTTGCTTGATTGCTTACACATTACTTTAATTGAATAAATAAAAAATGAATTCATTTATCATTCAATTTGGCCATAATTATGCAGTTTACATTAAATTTTGAGAATTTCCGAAAAAAAAACTTAAAAATTTGGTTAAAAATATTTGGTAAGACTTCGTCTAAGACAACCATGGCTTAAATGGTTCTAAATTGTCTGTACTATCTTCGCCTTAAAGCTTTGCACCCATCTTCCAATCACCCTGTATATGAGGTATGTGTATTTGTAGCTAAGAATAAAGATTTATTTAAGTCAGCAAACGAAAATAATCCTAGAAACAGACGAGATCCTCATAAACTGGTATTAAGTGATTTGCCAAGAATTGCCAAATACAACAAAAACTGCCTAGCAATGTGCGTACGCATTTATAACAAAATACAAACTCGAGGAAATAAAAGATTGAGTTACACAAGTGGCTTAATGAATGTAATTTTTACAGTTAAAAAGATTTTATGGATGTAAGATGTTGATTCCTTGCTCATTTTGTCAAAATAGAAATCATGGCATGCTATGTTTTATCTTAGCGAAACATTTTGATCTACTCTAATGATATTAACACCAATGTATACCATGTTTTACGCAAATGATTTACTTACTTACTTTAAAATTACATAAGACAGTTCCTCAAAGCGCCCGCCCTTTACAACTTCCTAGTCCTTTAGCTGGAAAGAAGAAGTGGTGCAAGAACCTCCCCAAAAGAGTCGTACGCCTTAAGAATAATCAATAGTTTGACGGACAACAAGAAATAGGAGAGGCACAAACAGATTATCATTGGTAACAAGGCATTTTATCAAATATGCCGATATCGGATTCCCAGTGACAGCATTGCGGGTAGATTTGCGACTGGCATTTGACCTACAAAACCCAATTATTGCGGGATTTGTGGTGTAAGCTTCGACAGTATGTCTGAATTAGTAAACGTAACAAAGAATGGTTGTCAACCGAAAAATATCGATTATATTGTATGTATATATATTCCTCATTAGAATATCGATTATATTGTATGTATATATGTATATTCCTCATTAGAACTTAAATAACAGTTCACTTAAAATGAGATATAATCATACAAAGCTCAAAGCAAAAATCTAAATAATGATATCATATTTGCCTCTGGGGTGTTGACGACGTCACAGGGTGCAAACAGATATGTTTATAGGTACTATCACACTTATTGAAAACCTCTAGTTATTCATTGAACAGTTGTGTGTTGTTTTTTCGCCGTAATTGTGAGTACATCAATATCGTTTTTGTTTTTTTAACTTCGAAAGGTCTTTAGACCTCGAAGCAGTCGACTTTGATAAAAATACAGTATTCTACACAGTATTGCAGTAGGTAAAGCGCCTCATGAAAATGAACATTGGGAACAATGTTTTTTTTTTTTTTTTGAGGGTGAATCATCAAATAACTTCTCCCGCTCTGGGTGGAGGAGGGCGTGTCAGACGTTTACTGACTAAAACCCACCCGTGCTACTTCAGTTGCCTGTGTGCCAGGGGCGACGGTATCTCTTTCGAACAACCCGCACGATTGGGACCAATGTTGAAATACGAAATCTTCCATAGTAAAAGATTTTCATGCGTACTACACTCCCGAGAAGGATGTTTTGTCCTCGACTTCCCCCGGATACCGGAAAATATCCCACATACGGAACGTACTACCGGGATTAAAGTACCCTATGAGTTAATCCTGGCTATAAACTATTATATAGGTATGCTACATTTTATCTAAATCCGTTCAGGCTTTTCGCTTTCGGGCATTTTTGCATCAATCCGGAACATACACATACCCGACAAACAGACAAAAATTATTCGTTACTCTTTTATTATATGCATAGATAAAAAATGGATCAGAAAAAATGGAAACACATACGAACGAAGCAAGCTAATATGAAGTTTGAAACAAAACTATCCAATCCGATAACTACCCTAAATCTAGGGGCGAACTATTCGAACGAAATGGAACTACAGTCTGTGTTTCGTCAAGGGTTCGAGGTTCAATTTCCTGTCAATGGGACAAAATGTCCCTGGATTTTATCACCTCCTACGGCCACACTGTGCCGGGGTAAAAGTAATAAAATTATATGAGATACGCAGAACTAAGATTAGATTAATAAAATGGATTATTTTATGGCGAGCGAGTAAGCAAAGAAATCGTGATTAAAAAAGTTTGGTCGTGTGTGCTTTTTTGTTTGTTTGGTTTTTGTCTCCGGTTTATTTTTCTATCTTTATTTAAAAAAAAAGTGACAACATTAATATATACAAACTAGGTTTATACCTGTGAAATGGGCGTCAGTGTTCCTCCATTATAAAAGTAATTACATGGCTGGTTATAAAATAAAAATATTTTTAAAGAAAACGGAAGGCACGGCTTCTAAAGAATAAGTACAAAATAACTATCATGAAATGGGTGTGACGGTTAGTTGTGACAGTGTGTTTGTGTGTGTGAATGGTCAAAGTTTTATTACTGAACCACGTAAGTAGTGTTTGAAATAATGATTAAAGAAAATTGATATAAAGTCATCATCTTTGTTAAGATATGGATTACCAGCGAAATAATGATTATAGCTCGTGGAGGGAAATAGAAGGTTTTTAACATGATGATAACTATGATATAACATCACGCCGCTGGTATTACCCAAAGGGATAAGTAGAGATGTACAGTACACGCTATTACGATTATTTGAGTGGGACAACGCAGTGAGCCACATATTGTTGGAGAACGAGGAAGAAAGATAAAAGGAAGAGAAGAACCTAATTAATTTTCCAGCAACACTATACTCCATTTACAATAGCATTAGACAGAAGTTAAAAAAGGTTATTTTTAATGTACACTTCATAACAAAATTACATTAAACGTGTTGCAGTTACGATTAATGCCAAAAAAATTGAAGTGTCAATGCTAAAAACCTAAAAGAAGCAGGAGTGAACAACACCGAGTAACTAAATTAGCAGATGACGACGGGGTTTTACCAACGTATTGTGGGTCGTAAGTTGTTATTTAAAATAAAATAATGTAAAAAAAAATAAAAAATCCTTATAATCTTAATTGGATTTAAATCATCATGTGATTGTTTGTTTAATTCATTCGTTTTGTTGTAGGTTTGTAATGTGTAATGAAGATGTTATTATAAATAGAACATTAAAAATTACTTTTACTTCGTTTATCTCAGTATTTAGTACTATCTTAAATCTACCTAAAAAAATTAGAACTTAACTTTGAAATAAAATGTTTTGCACTCCTGCTTCTACGAGCCTCTTTTTTCTAAAGCTATAATGAATGGGGTATAGATCAAAAGTCATCCTCAGTGTTTACTTAGGATGGTAAGCAAAAACCTCTGCGGAATAATGTCAATCCGTCAAAATTCAAAACAAACAGAAAGGGACTACAGAATATCAATCAAAAGGACATCCCTTTTATTTCCTCCGGTTTGCAATGTTGGCGGATGCTCTTTGATATCTCATCTTTGTTTTGTAAGATAATCAAGGGATTGGGTATCTTTAAGAAACACGAAGATCGAATTTTGACCTCTAATGGTAATACAGGGTGCGTGCCGAGCTGAGGATGGGACTTTGATTGAGGGTATTTTGAGGGTATCGTTTTAATATATTCATAAGTTTCTCTCTCAATAAAACCTTGGAGTTCAAGGAGATGAAAGACATTTACCAGAATGTGCCGACATTCACTATCCACGTAGAAGCATGCAAACACTGACCTGAAGCTTTAGAACAAAAGAGATATAAATACCGCAAAAATTGTAACAAACCAAGAAAGCACTCACAATATGCAAGAAAAAGTTAGAACCTCAAAAGAAACAGTTTTAAAACGGAAACTCCGATACGTCCAAAAGTTTTAACTACAAACTTGAAAAGAGTCTCTTCACAAATCCAGCTCAGCATGCATAAAATATTTGTACGAACGAACGAATTGTAGGAACATAGAAACAATCCTGTGTAATAAACGAAACGAGTCGTCGATACAATTGAGCCCTTTTGAAAACAAATCTCATTTTCAGCAATACTCGAAAAGAATCGTGATAGATTTTAATATGAACATTTAACTTCAAGAAAGAAAGCCCTAAGTCTATGTGGAGCCTCACCCATCATGAAACAACAAGGGCCTAGAAATAGGTTGACCATAAACCAACCAAGAAAATCCCATTAATACTATCATAAATATTCATAACCAGACACAAAGTACATAGCTACAGACAGCAAGACAAATGAGTGGTAGGACAAACAAAACTCCCTGTTCCACGAGCCACTGACTTAACAAACAGTTGACGCTTGACAAATAGCGCACTTGTCTATGGTAGAGCAATGGCGGCCGGTGCGGTTTTGTAAGGGATTCCTTTTTTAAATATTCTTTTTTAAACGACGAAAGTATTGTATAGTCTTGGGTTATGTTTTTGGAATTTTTGTAAAGGGTTATTTGTGAAATGTCTCGGAAAGCTTCCTTTTTAATTAAGGTATTTTTTTAATTATTATTTCGGTCTCGGAAACAATACAATTATATCCAATTATATCAATTATTACCTGATCAGTACCCTAAATCTGCTGATAAGTCTCATGTTAGCTTTTTTTTTTGGCCACCCAAATTAACAACATCCTATTAGTTTACCATGATATTTTATAAATTTAATTGTTTATGATAAAAAACCACGAATTAAACCTTAACTGAATCTGAACGTATGTTTAAATGTTCGTTACTCAATCACGCACAACCGATCAAACGGATTGAGATGAAATTTGGCACACAGATACTTTATAACCAGAATACTTATATCCTGGTAGTACGTTACCCTGGGATAATTTCCAACTACCACGCGGGTGAAACCGCCGGGAAAAGCTAGTAGTAGATAAAGGCCGTAAATCTAGCTTTTAGAAATCTCTAAACTAAAAATAATAGTTTAAAAAACTAAAAAACACGCTTTATATTAGCTTCACTTGTATGTTTGTTTGTTTGTTGGTTTGTTGGTTTGTTTGTTTGTTTGTTTGTGTAACCGACTCCTTTGAGCGCGATTTTGACCCACTTTAAACGGTCAGATTTCATTGAAACTTTGTAAATTTGTCGAGGACCGATGACAATTCAATAATTTAAAAAAAAATTAGAAAAAACAAACACCTTTTTGTAGTTAGCAGAACTAAAAAATAGAAAATAAATAATAGTTTAAAAAACTAAAAAACACGCTTTAAAAACCAAAGTAAAAAATTATTTAATTCAATTAATAAGCGTGGCGTATTTTTTGAGGTATTTTTATAATCAATTAATGTCAAGCACCCCAACGCTTTTTAATTGAATTACTTAAATTATTTTCTACTTTTTTAGTTTGGTTTTTAAAGCGTGTTTTTTAGTTTTTTAAACTATTAAGTATTTATTTTCTATTTTTTAGTTCTGCTAACCACAAAAGCGTGATTTTTTCAGGTTTTTTTTCCTTTATTTTTTTCTATTTTTCTCATTTTTTTTTAAATTATTGATTTGTCATCGGTCCTCGATAAGTTAACAAAGTTTAAATTAAATCTGACCGTTTAAAGTGGGTCAAAATCGCGCCCTAAGGAGTCGGTTACAAACATACAAACAAACAATACAAGTGAAGCTAATAATAGGTCTTTACCTATGAAATTGCCGTTTTGTATGAAAAAATTTAAACGAATTTTTTTCATGTATTTTTTATTTGTATTAATCGAAGTAATCACCCATGCAATCAATGCATCTTTGCCATCGCAGTGGCAGTTTATTGATGCCCTTCTTAAAGAAATCAGCTGGACGGGAGGCAACAAATTCTTCAAAGGCATTTTGTACTGCCTCTCGGGTATTGAATTTTTTTCCCGCCAAGAAGTTATCCAAATTCTGGAAAAAGTAGTAGTCTGTAGGCGCAAGGTCTGGTGAGTAGGGCGGATGACGGAGAGCTTCCAACCCCAGTTCTTGCAACTTGGAGACCGTCTGCTGTGCAGTATGAGGTCGCGCGTTGTCGTGCAGGAGCAGCGGAGACGAGCGATTGACCAATGCTGGTTGGAGATGTGCCAGCTTCTCCATCATTGTGTTCAGTTCTTCACAGTACACATCTGCAGTAATGCTCACCCCGTTTGGTAAGAAGCTGTGATGAATCACACCGGCGCTAGACCACCAAACAGTGACCATCACTTTTCTAGGGGTAAGTTTTCGTTTAGGGCATTGTTTAGGTGCTGAACCAGGATCTAACCAACTTGCTGAGCGCTTGCGGTTATCAAACAGAATCCATTTTTCATCGCAGGTAACAATGCGGTTCAAAATTCCTTCATTTGTGTGTCTGTTGAGCAGTGCAAGGCACGTCTCGACGCGTACTTCGCGCTGACGATCATTGAGTTCGTGGGGCACCCATTTGTCAAGCTTTTTTACCTTGCCAATTTGACGCAAATGGACCAATATTGTTTTGATGCTAACGTCGAAAGCTGCTGCTAATTCAGCCGTAGATTGTGTATATATATATATATAGCTTCCACAATCGCCTTTAATTCGTCATTGTCGACCAAAGTCTTCGGACGACCGCGAGGTTCATTTTTCAGGTCGAAATTTCCAGAACGGAAGCGAGCAAACCAATAACAGGTGGTGCGTTGGTTTGTAGTGTTAGCTCCGTAAACGTCGTTGATGTTGCGTGCCGCTTGTGCCGCGTTGCTGCCACGACGGTACTCATATTCCATAATTACTCGAATTTTTAACGTATCCATGATGACGAAAAAGATTGAAATGCGATGAAAATGTAACACTAATCAATAAACAAATGACTACTTTTGGAAAAAAAAATCCATGTTTTTAAAATAAAATTAATTTGAAATTAGAATTCTTACCCAAACAAAAATTATTTTGATTTGAAATGGCCAGTACTGCAAAACGGCAATTTCATAGGTAAAGACCTAATATAAAGCGTGTAAAAGCGTAACCAATATTTCCCTAGTTACACTAAGCAGTCTTTTATAAGTCGCCTAGTTTTAGTGTAAACCTAACATAACCCCAACACAGCTCTTAACCACACAATTATTTCTAAGCAGCCCACAGAACAAAGTTAGGACTAACTGGGTCACATGATGTGGTGACGTCGCTCACCGGACGCTCTCAGGATATCGATCTTGAGCTCACAGCCACCGGGCATCCTTTATCGAGACTCAAAGAGTAAATAGGTTTTGTAAAGGATGCCAAGATGTTTGTGCTAATGGGAGCTGTGATTTATCTTGGCGATCTGGTTTCTTTAACATTACGTCTTTTTATAGTGAGGTTTTTTATTCTGTTGTTTTGAAAACTTCCAAAACTGTACAGAGTTGATAAAAGATCGTGAATGCAAAAAAAAATCCTTTCTATAAAGAATTGGGTACAAGACTCATGGTACTAAATTCGGTTATTTAGTCCTTAAAATCAATCACTATACCAAAATACACCTATTAGAACCATGATTTATCTCTAAAATAAGAATAATCAGCCTATATATCGTTCCCACTGCTGGGACACAGGCCTCCTCTCGGTGAGAGACCCGCAATCCACCACGCGGGCCCAGTGCTGGTTGGCAGAGGTCGCATGTCTTCGAATTTTTGGTTTCTAAGACATGCCGGTTTCCTCACAATGTTTTCTGATGTGATATCTCTAAAATATACATGTCAAAAAGGAGTAATTTGACATTTAAAATTTAAATGTATCGGTCATGTCATGGCTTCTTTGTTATGCACCCCATCGAACGGGGTTGTCACTGAATTTTAATAGAGGGTAGTTTCGATTAAAATTTGGTTGATAAATGTTGTGATTTTATGAGCAGAGCTTCTTTAACCACTCTTGTGATATTTTAGTGAAGTCTTTGACATCACTCATCTGTCTTATGTTCAAAATTTACTTGAATGCACTTTTTTTGACAATGGTAGTATTCATACAAACTCAAACATATCTAATGTCAAATTAACCTTCACCACAATTATTCATTAGCTCCCAATCAGAACATTTCTACAATCAGACCACATTGGGGTCTAACAAAGCATTAGTGACAAAACCACAAATAGCGCGTTGTGATTTTATCCCTAACCAAACGCACTAGTTTGGAAATATCTTTGTATTCGACATAATATAACATGACGTCTGTATTCCCCGATAGGTTCGGCAGAGGTGTGTACCTATAGTACAGCCACATGCTTGCCGCAGTTGTTTAGAGGATGGGTGTCCATCCATCACATACCGAGACCCCTCCGTGCCACAGAAGCCACGTTAAGGCGTTGCGCGTTGGTCTCGGATGTCATTTGTAGATCTTTGACAGTCGTTACGAGTAGCCATAAGCCCAAAAATCTGACAAATATTTTCTTCCCAAGGGGTATTATGTAACCTCGTAACAAGTTTGTGGAGGTTATAAAGGAAGTCACTACATCTAAAATGTGTATTATTTATTTATTTATTTTAAATAGAACGACCGAAGCCAATTACACTATTGAAACATATCAATATACACATTACAATCTATTTAACACAGTCATGCATTCTTCTCACAAAAATTCAAACATTCTGACAGCATCATCGTCCATTCATTCGCAAACATATCGAGATCTGTATTCGAGTTCAGGAGAGCGTTAATAGCGGTTAATGTCCGAGGAATAGGTGAGTTGGATTGTGCAACAGTATGGCAACTTGGAACCGCCAGTAAGCGGTGTTTTCTGCCACGACAGTAATTGTCTGGGACAAATAGATTGCAGATTTCGTTATGTAGATCAGGAACATCAATAATCCCTCTAAGAATTATAAATATAACAGTCATCTGATCGCGCGACCGTCTAACTTCTAGAGAATTGAAACTTATGCAACCCAAGAGGAATTTAGTGGGATACAAGAAAGGATAGAACCCATACAAGTGCTTGTAGAGGTATCTAAGGAATGCTTTTTGAACTTTTTGTAAAGCTAGCGCATACTGCTTCTCAAAAGGATTCCATACGCATGCACTAACCTCAAGCTTACTACGGACCAATGCCCCAAAAATAAGCTTGATAACGTGGGGTTTTTGGAAATCACGCCTGAAGGACTCCTTAGCAGTGGATGGGACGTGGTTGTGAGAAGTGAGCTTAGGGTCGAATATGACACCCAAGTCTTTCATGAAATTAGTTCTTGTAATTGTATCTCCATTCAGTTTGTATTGGAAGTTGACTAAGCGCCGCATTCAACCAAAAGACATCACGTATCATTTTCATTTATTAAATTCTATTTTATTCTCTATACTCCACTTAAACACTGCATCAATATCTGATTGCAGAGCTTGGCAATCGAGCTCAGATTTGATAATAATTAGCTGCATCTGGTTAGTCTTGAAGCGCCGACTTGTATCCCACACAACATAGTTGAAGAATAAAAAAACAATAAAGAAAAAATAGAATGAAATACGAAACTGAGTGACATTTTCAACAATGTTGTAATTTTTTACGCAGAATACATCACAAATACATTCAACGTACCACTCTACCACAGTAGATAATATTTATCTACTGTGACTCTACCCTCATATCCAACAATAACAATATAACATCGGACAGATTACAAAGGAAACATTTTCTATTGTGTTACAACCGGGGACAATGCGACATATATCATCCCTTGATGACGTCACGGGCTGGGCAGTGAAGTAAAAGTAGAGCACACGGCATATTGACACTTATCATAATTGAAATAGAAACGGGTATTATTGATAAGTTCGTTTATTGGAGAGAGACTGAGGTCTTGCTAACAGAGTTGGCGATATCGTAATAATATTTAGTTAGACATATATAAAACTATAGCACGCCAACCGCTACGATCCTTGCATACTCCTTTTGCCTTATTTACGTGCATACATCTGGCCATACAAGCATGCCGGTTATTGAAAGCAATTAAATTATAAAAATTGGTGGTCTATCTTGGACAAAGGTTTTGGCAATTGATTTAGAACATTTAATTCAGGCCATAAACTATCGGTGTGCCAAATTTCATACAAATCCGTTCAGAAGTTTTTGCGTGAAAGAGCAACAAACTCAAAAACTTTCACATTTATATTGTACAAATTTCTTGCTCCCCCGATCCACTCCATGGCTTCGAAGCGCCTGCCCGTGCGAGTACTTCGTATTTGTGATTTTTTTTCTTTGCTAGGCTCCTTAGGGCCTTAGCGTAATATTATATAGCCTATAGCCTTCCTCGAAAAATGGGCTATCCAACACTAAAATAATATTTCAATTCGAACCAGTAGTTCCTGAGATTAGCGCGATCAACCGAACAAACAAACTCTTCAGCTTTATAAATAAAAAAAATAAAAAAATAAAATCCATTTATTTCAGGTACTCCCATACTATCACAATCACAAGTTACAAATACGAAATAAATACAAATCACAATAAAAAAATAAATACAATATCATCAAAATACAATACAAAATACATATACATTTATAACATTAATATATATAGTATAGATAAATCATAACAATAATAAGAGAGTACCTAACTTATCTACATGTAAAAGATGAATATAAATATCCCGAGTACATTGGCTCGTGCACGATGGTAAAACCGATATCATTCCCCCTCAGTTATTACCCCGATTACGTTCCTAAATAACAGTGCAGCCAACCTCTAGTTATAGGGAAAACTCTATGGTTTATGCATGAGCAATGCGGTTTTTTGAGAAAGTTTATTTTTAAATCAACTTTTATTGTTACTGCTTGTAAGTTTAGACCTTAGGAGGCACAAGATGGCGGGAAGGGGGCACTAAAGAGAAAACCACCGTTAGCAATGCTACCAACGAATAATAGTCATTATAATGACGACAACTACAAGGTGGAGCGAAATTGATCATCCAATTTTGTTTTTGAATAACTTTTTTACTAAATAAAAAAATATAATTTTGGGTGATGGAAATCTTTATTTGGACCTTTATATTTTTTTCTGTACAGTGGAAAAGCTGATATCCGTCAAGTGGCTGCCGCCAGTGTTGATACACATTTGTGCCCGTTTTAACGCATTTTCCATGGAAAATGCGTTAAAACGGGCACAAAACCGGAAATCTTGCGGAAAGTCATGACTTTCCGCAAGATTTCCGGTGATAACTGTTCGCATTCCTGTCGAATATTCTCCTTAAAGGCTGCGGTTGCCTGAGGCTTGTTGGCATAAACCCGCGACTTCAAGTAGCCCCAAAGAAAGAAGTCTGGGATGGTTAAATCGGGCGATCTTGCTGGCCATGCCAAATCGCCAAAACGGGAGATTACGGGACCAGGAAACGCTTCCTTCCCTATATCCATTATGGCTCGTGCTGTATGTGTGGTTTCACCGCCTTGTTGAAACTACATGTTCACCAAACCCTGTACCGTTCGCCAGTAACAGTGACCGTATTACCGATGGCGTCCTCAAAAAATTCGGCCCAATCACTCCTCCGCGTGAACGCCGCACCACACTGTGGCTTTGAGTGGATGTAATGGCTTTTTGTGCATCACACGCGGATGCTCAGTGCCCCAGAAAGGAAGATTTGTCTATTGACGTAACCGCTTAAGTGGAAATGCGCCTCACCGCTCCTGATGATTTTCGACACAAAATCGTCCTCTTCGTTGTTGAGATTGAGGATGGCTTGACAGTAATTCAAACGCAACTGAAGGTCAGCAGGCATTGTCTGTTTGTATACTGCAGCTGTCTAGTTCAGAAATGTCAAATATAATTAACATACGACGCCATTTGCAAAAATTATAACATCTTCCGATAGGCTGATTAATTTTGTGCCACCTTGTATTATAGCTTTTAGGTTAAGTCAAATATGTACTTACCTAATTGCCTAGATCGTTCCTATTTTCCTGGTTAATTGCCTAGTTCTCCGTTTTCACTCAAGGGAAATTTACCCTATAATTAGCAGGCACAAAGTAAACTGATTACAGTGCAATCTATCCTTCGTTTAACTCTGTTTAAGAACTATATTTATCTGGCTCCTAAGAGGAAAGGCCCGAGAACTAATTAGCAGATTTTCTGTTTTGAAATCTAATCAGGCCCGGCAACTGGATTAAACTTATATCATCATCTGCCTAGCCTTTTCCCAACTATGTTGGGGTCGGCTTCCAGTCTAACCAGATACAGCTAAGTACCAGTATTTTACATGGAGCGACCCCCACAACTCAGTAACTGAGTAATACGATACCCCTTGGTAAGACTGGTTGTCAGACTTTCGGGCTTCCGACGACCCGTAACGACTGTCAAAGATCCACAAATGACAGCCGGGACCAATGGCTTAGTGTCGATTAAACTTATAACCAGTGCGTAATTTGCCTTTGAGTTAATAAATAGTTCTATAATGTAAACTCTTATCATCTGTGGCGACATCTACATCGCCTCATCCGAACTACGCATTACACCGACGTCACGAAAAATCCTACATCGCGCAAGTAGAGTTTGCGTGCAAATAGCACACGTATACGTCGTTAGACAATTGCCCACCAGACACAACACCCGTCTGGTCGGAGGATCCTTCCTTTTCTGTGGAGGATGAGTGAACTCTACACCCTGTTCCTCATACTTCTTCATCTTTAAGTATTTATAATCATGAAAATAAGATATTTATCTATTTTATAAGGAACCTCGGTTTAATAATGTCATTATTCTCCTATCTAGCCTTCGTTAAGAGTCTTTTCCTCTGGGACTGTTATTGGCCGGTAGTATCTATAGTATATATATATATTATCGTTATATAAGTTTTATAAAATATGACTGTTATTTTAGTATATCTAACGACTTCCATGCAATCGAAGTCGCGGGCAGAAGCTAGTGCAATTATATTCCCAAAACACAAAGAAACGTAAAAACAACAATAACATGGGACCTCAGAATCGTTATACTTCTAAATACATTTTATCCTCTCTAACTGAAAAATCCAGAACCAAAAATTCGAAGATATGAGACATTTACCAACACGCACTGAGCTCGCGTGGTGGATTACCGCTACTCCGAAAAGAGATCAGGCCTGTGTCTCAGCAGGGCGAACATTACAGGCTGATTACGTATGTAACCTTAAAAAACCCACAAATCGATCGTGTGTTTAGTCAAAACAACCTAATTACTGATTACTGTAATGCCCACCGATCGTTAACCCGCTGAACCTTGACAACACCCCGATGACGCCTGGTTATGAGTTCATATTTAACATTAATCGAATTAAAACGCCCGTTAGGAGCCATATTTAGCAGCCTACTTTGTGTATGACGGTCGTTTAATAAAGGATTGGTTAAAGGGTAAATTTTCTGTTTGACCGTTATTTTGTCAAGGTCGGGTCAAGTTGCGTAGTTTATTCGGTCTATGTTCTAGAATGTTTGGGGGTTTGTGGTTAAAAAACAACTGACTCACGGGTCGATTGATTATTAAGCTACGCTGGCCGCGGTTGGTCCATGGGTGGGACCATCTTTCAATACCAAGACCCCTCCGTGCCTCGGAAAAAACGCTAAACGTTGGTCTCAGTTGTCATTCGTGCCCGAAAGTCTGACAGCTGGGTTGTGGAGGTCAGATAGGCAGTCGCTCCATGTAAAATACTGGTATTGAGCTGCATCTGGTTAAACTGGAAGCCGATCCCGACATAATTAGGAAAATGCTAGGTTGATTGATTGACTGATTTTTGTTCTAGAATATCTATAAAAATCCGTGAAGGAAGGCTAAGAGCAGTCTGTCTTATGAACTATGCTGTGAATTCAATCTAGATAAGGGGCTCTGAGCACACTGTATCGCAAAAACAAGAGACCATTTCAATGTTTTTTGTTTTTTGGGTGGGATATCAAATAACTTCTCCCGCTCTGGGTGGAGCAGGAGAGCGTGTCAGACTTTTACTGACGAAAACCTACCCGTATTCCCTCAGTTGCCTGTGTGCAAGGGGCCACGGTATCTCTTTCGAAAAACCCGCACCCCTGGCAGGCATCGGCCCTTCAGTTGGTGCTGCCATCTCTTTGATTCTCTTTCGCGCGTGGATTACAACGCGCCGTCGACCCGGGCTCGGTCCTTATTGAACAGCAAGTTACCTATTACTCGCCGTCCGCAAGCCCGTGCCTACGGTGGCAGTCACAGAACAGCACCCTAATTGCATAACTCACGATTAATCATAATCTGTTTCGTTTTGAAACAGATGGCTAAACCATTGCTTCATATATTCGAAAAATGTGTCTGCTCAGCAACGTAAATAACGCAATGAATATTGTTGAACTGTCAAAATGAAACCGATAATGATTAATCGCGTGTTCCGCAATTAGGGTTCTGGTTCGGCTTCGATGTGCCTGCCACCCTGGATTCCTGGATAGGGATAAACCTCCCACAGACCGGCGCAACGCAATTTGAAGTATCAGTCGCGAGATGCAGTATTATTCATATTATTCACTTAATAAAAACAAGAGAAAAGCTAAGATAATTAAGTAAATAATAATAAAATTGTTATTGTCAAAGAAAAATGTTCTAGCATTTAAGGAAATTGTTCGGCTAGTCAGCTTTTAATTTTCAAAGGCAAGAATGAAATTAATTTGAGGGTCATTAATTAAACCTTTTTTATCTTATAAGAAAATACTCTTTACATTTTAAGGCCGCAAAAAGGCGCAACGCGACAGCGTGACGTGACATCGCGACGTGACAACGCGACGTGATTCTAGAAGAACTATGTCTATAACGACTTCATGGAAATTGATTATTGATTGATTCTTTATTGATTGATGTAATTTCCGTGACGTTTTCATAGAAAATGTTCGATTATTGCTGATGTGTTTGTTGCGCCACTTCTTCTTCCCAACTAAGAAGTGGTGAAGGGCGGGCGTTTTGGAATTTTGACGATTAAAAAGTGCTGACTCTCAGCTTGTCTATACTAATATATAATAATATAATATTATAAAGAGGAAAAATTTGATTGTTTGTTTGCATTGAATAGTTTCCGAAATATCTGAACCGATTTGAAAAATTATTTCACTGTTGGGAAGCTACACTATCCCCTGGTGACATAGGCTATATTTTATCCCCGTATTCTCACGGGAACGGGAACTAAGCGGGTGAAACCGCGGAGCGCTGCAATTTTAGAAAAAAATACTTTTGATTTAGATTACAGTCGCGTCGCAACTATCTGCGGAAGCCCAAAGGAGAAAAACACACAATGTTAACAACAATCTGAACTATAAACCATACAACTGTAGGCATCTCTTCATGCAAACAACAAACCCGTGCACTTTTATATCCAATCAAATCCCGTCAAGCTGTAAAGTATATAAGTACTTTAACGAAGCCATACCTACGTAAGGCTACTGGAGTCAAGGCTGGACTTAATGGCTCGTCAAATTGTTTCAACGCACACGACACACCCCTGATCAGGTAACAGTACCTTTAGGCCAGATTTATTCAGGGCTTTTATTATTTTATAGAAACGTAGTAACGATTTTTCGGCAGAAAGGAAATTCGGCGAAGTGTCGATTTTTGTCGGAGAATTTTGTGGTATGTGTGAGTGAGCATTAAAGACTGGCAGTCGTTACGGGTTGTCGAAAAGACAAAATCAAAAGTTATTTATTCAATTAAGGCTGAGAATAAGCAGTTTTTGGACGTCACAATTAAATAAGACAGTCCCCCAAAACGCCCGCCATCCTCACCAAAAGCCTAAAACGTCAGACAACCAGTCTTACCAAGGGCTATCGTGGTACACAGTAATTGTGTTGTGGAGGTCAGATAGGCAGTCGTCAGATATAAAATACTGATATTCAACAGCTTCCAGCTAAACTGGAAGCCGACCCCAACTTAGTTGGGAAAATGCTAGGCAGATAGATTTTGAGGTAGGAAGGTTTAGAGTCTCCTCCACATTTGCCTTTTGTCATTATTTCCACCATTCAAGTACTTTGTGAGTGTAGTATAGTGGAAGACACTTACCATATCTTGATGGAGTGCGTCCGGAACGAGACCGAAAGAATCACATTGATAAACAAGTCACACAATGTTGGAAGATGTAACAGCATTCTTGCGTCCCCTTTATCAAAGGATTGCATAAATTAGCAATAATAAGATTTCGATCATAAGGAATAATAATATGTTTGTACCGGTGAGGGTGGCATAATCAGTTCATGATTAAAACCTCTATCAAATAAAAAAGAATTAAAAAAAAAGTATTTAAGATGAGTCACACTCTGATCATCGTGAGGAAACCGGCTTATTCAAGAACTAACAATTCAAAGACAATAAATGACATCCACTAAGTCGCACCGGGTTGGTGCGGCCCACTTCCTCTCATCGAGAGGACGCTTGAGTCCCAGCAGTGGGAACATCATAGGCTCATTATGTATGTATGTTTATTGAGATTCTTGTTTAGTGACAAGGTTGAACTTTTATAGGCACGAGCTTCTCTACAAATTACCTACTTTTGTATTGCGGCGAAGCATGAAATTACAAAGAAAACTTAATAACATAGAAAGGGTTGAGTACTTAGGTAAATTATTAAAGGTTCCCTTATTCTAGTAGAATATCTGCTCAGCCTTTTCCCAACTATGTTGGGGTCGGCTTCCAGTCTTACCGGATGTAGAGTATTTTACATTAAGCAACAGCCTATCTACTCTAGTAGAACAATTTCTATGAATACTTCATGGAAAATTTTCTGCTGGAGTCACTCCATGCTCTCGCATCGCGCCTGTTTGCGGGGGATAATAAAGTTTCATTAATGACCCTCCAATTAATTACATTCTGAGCGTACTTTGGACAGTGTAATTTTTTTTTAATTGAAAGCTGAAAGCTGTGCCGAAAATATCCTTAAAATATGTTAAAACGTTTTTCTCAGACCATAACAATTCCTTTAAAGTTTTGCTCAAATATCTTATTTAACTTTTTCTCTTGAATTTGTTAAGAGTGTAATATAATACTGCCTCGTTGGTCTTGTGGTCGCAAACGCTGTGTCAGCAGTAACTGAGCGTGAGGTTCGAAGTCCAGGTCGGGCAAAGTGTTATTGAGTTTGTCTATATGGAATTTCTCCGTAGCAGCCCGGAGTTTGGATTTGTGTCCGGTTGATGCTAATAGGCTCGCCCCTATTACTTGGTACTTAAACATAACTGGCAAAATGTGGGTATACTATATAGATAGGTCCACCTCTGCCCAATCCATCGGGGGGGATAAGTGTACCCGTAGCGACTGTCAAAGATCCGCGAAGCCCAGCCGGAACCAACGACTTTACGTGGTTTCCGAGACACGAAGGTGTCTCGTTTTGTTAAGATGACCACCCATTCTCGTATCAACCGTGGCACGTGTAGCTTAACCTGATCGATCGACCCATGCGGCTGTTATTTCTTAGCCGCAACCCCGTAGGGTAGCCACTCCGTTGCCAACTTGCCAGTTCTATGTTTTTTGTGTGCCCTGGTTTATCTATAGTAATTTAAGTAGCTCACAATGGGCCACACAAGGAGGCTTAAAGTCACCCAAAGGGCAATGGAGAGGGCTATGCTTGGAGTTTCCCTGCGTGTCAGGAATGAAGAGATCCGTAGGAGAACCAAGGTAACCGACATAGCCCAAAGAATTACCAAACTTAAGTGTCAGTAGGCAGGGCACATTGCTCGCAGAACATATGGCTGATGGGGCCGGAAGGTTCTGGAGTGGCGACCGCGTACCGGAAGACGTAAAATTGGAAAGCCTCGTACAAGGTGGACCGATGATCTTGTGAGGGCCGCAGAAGTCCGCTGAATACGGGAAGCATAGAACCGGTCGAAGTGGCGGAGCTTGGGGGAGGCCTATGTCCAGCGGTGGACGTCTTCGGCTGAAATGATGAGAAAGAACAACTCGCCTAATTGTGTGAAGTGTGGAGTTGTGGAAGACTTACATCACTTACTGATGGGTTGTGTTCGGTATGAGTCTCAGAGAAATGATCTATCTCGGGCCTTGAGGTTGAACCGACTTGATATGAGCACATTTCATAAAATTCTGTGCCAACCAAATGGTGATGATTCGAAGAGTCTGTTCAGGTTCATGGCCCAAATGTAATTAGAAGCATTGTATTTAGGGTACGATGGGACTGTCATACGCATTGCGGTTATAAAAGTCCCTAATTAAACAAAGTTTTTTTTTTTAAGTTGCCATTATGCATATGGGATGGCAGTTTGCCACAGACACTTAAGGTCTAATCATCTAATGGCATTATGTCATACTAATGCCAGTCACAGAAAATAGAAGGAAGCCATTTTACAATAGAATATTTAATGTGTTAATAATGTCAATATCTTATTATGAGACTCATTGTTATTATCCAATCAATCAATCTGCGTAGCCTTTTCGTAGGATGCAGCTATAATACTGGTAGTATTTTACATGGAGCGACTGAATATCTGTCCTCCACTGTCCAGTTACTGGGTGACACGAATACCACTTGGTAAAACTAGTTCTCAAACTTTCGACTACCTACCCGTAACGACTGTCAAAGATGGATTAGTAAAAACAGGGGCCGAACGCCTGAACATGCATTCGAGGTACGGAGGAGTCTTGATATGTTATGGATGGTCACCCATCCTCAAACCGACCGCGACAGGCGTTGCTTAACCTTCAATCGAACCGTGCGGCTGTTATTTAGCCACAAGCTCCTCCTGTTATTAGCTAGTGAGTGTCATAATAAGTTAATATAAGTAGAAATATATTGTATTGATGTTGATTTTAGTTAAATCAATATCAGCTTCAATTTCAAGAAGTCAGTCAGTAAAGCTTTGATTTCGTAAAATTAAATTTTTCTACAATTTTTGTGTCGTTGTACTCTTCATCGGTAACTTTAAAACTTAAAATATATTGTATTAATAATTAGTAATATTATTTAGTACTTAGTACATTAAACAGCTGCGTATAAGATAACTAAATGCCGGATTACGTTTCAAATCCCTAAAATTGCAATATTTATTAACATATTTGCTATAAATAATTCAAATTGTAATGCCAGACAAGTACCAAGTTGTTAATTTTCATGGCACACAAAGAAAAACGAAATTTAGAATACAGCAGCAAATATTTTCTAGTGATTAACAATACACACGTTGTTAAAAACTATAAGGAGCATTTGAAATAGTGAACTATTACATAACCCCCAGGTGGCTAAATTCTGGAGGCCAATGTCCTTGACACGAGCCAGTGAAGCCAGCGCCTGCCGCAACATTGCGGCAAAATCACTCGAAGACAACTCACCTGGTTTGGCGTCGCAGTTTCCGTCGTCATGTCGACTTCCACCGTCGCCAATCTACTCCTCTTCTTTCTTTTGTGACATGTACAACAGTCTACGAACGAGGACAGCGTAAAACTACCCTTGAATCAAACCGGCATCGCCGGAATATCGATTTTTAACGTCCCACCACTCGCGTAGAAATAGTCAATTCAAAGTTCTCACTAACATTCTCGCTCCAAAAAAAGATTCGAAAAAGGAATTTTACTTATTAGAATAAATTTAAATCGATAGAGTTCTATATTCGAAATGAAATGCGCGGCTTGCGCTCCGCCATTTTCCTTCCGTATTCGAATTCCGTGATTGGACGTTTCACTGTTGATTTTTTTTTGGAAAATAAGCGCTAATACTACGAAACACTAAGCGACAATTAAAGCTAAAACTATACACAGCTTTATAGATATAAATAGAAACGTTTTAAACGGTTAAAATAATTGTTTTTCGTACAAGTTGTTGCGTTTGGTTGTTCACCACGGGGGTGTAGAAGAATTTTGCCGGCTCTGGCAAGTGCGTTGGGTGGGGTGGTACGACGCTACTGCGACTGCGCGGGGGAGTGTCTATGTGTGCGTGATTTGCGTGTATCATTACCGGGTTAACTTGACCCTTGCCTCCCCCTCAGTTGTAGAACAAGAGGGTGTTATTAGGGGTATCGATTCTCGGTACCGGAGGTCTACATAACATGGTTCTTTGTATGTATTAATACAATCGATAATGTAGACTCAGATGGTAGGAAATATCAGACAGAGAGGGGCCTACAAAGTTTGCTACAAAATCGCAAAGCAGACAATGCCGTTTATAAGCAGAAAGGCTATGCTAAAAAAAGGTGCAAAATAATCCAGACTTCGGACTTCGTTAACTAAGCTTGGGCTCATCAGAAAAACACGTTTTGGAGAAGGATCTGCATTAAAACTATTGTTCCTCATATGTCGCGCCGTCGCGTCTGCGATTTAATGACACTGTCTGCATCGACATATTATCATGTGACGCTTATGATATCAGGGAACATGGCAAGCATCATTTCTAGAGCAATCTATATTTCCTTTGTCTTCAAATTCAAACTAAAAATATTTATTTCAATTAAACCATTTACAGGCACTTTTGGATTACCAAAGAGTCGGTCAGCCTGAGAGTCGAAGCTAGTTTCCCATTCCAAAACGATCTCTATGGAAAAGAACTGGCAAGAAACTCCAAGGAAACTCTTTTAAAATTCGAATTCGAATTTGAAATTCGAAGACATGTGACATCTACAAACCGCGCTGGGCCTGCGTGGTGGATTACGGTCCACTCCTCTTACAGAAGGAAGGCCTGTGTTGGGACACAGGCCTTCTTTCTAATGTTCCCACTGCTGGGGCAGTGGGAACATTATATGCTGGTTATGAAATTATGGTGCAACTATCACTATAACTTTGACCTGTCTCTACAAAAGGTCATGGTATGGCCCCAAGAGGATGATACAGTTTATCGTCTAAATCTTTAGTTAGGTACAGATCTAATTTAAAACAGCAAACCCCCACTAAAATTTATACACAAGTACCGATATATATGTACTATACAAGCATTTGAAATGTGTGTGCAACAAGCAGTGGACGGGGGTGCAATTTTAAATTAGACTATCTTTACTTTCTACGATAGGACAGGTATGTAGCTTACTCAAAGGTACAGAACTCTGTCTCCAAATACATTACTAAAGTTTTCATATTGTCTGACTTATTTAAGGCATTGAAATCCTATCTATTTTAGAATAATCGAATCATAAACCATTTGCATCGGCAACATTTCTATTTTAACACTTGTTTTTATATACTGGTAACAGGAAATGCTGAAATGATGACAGGAAAACTAGTATTATCTTCTCTGTGACATGTACTGCTGACTCTGCTCTTGTGTAGAATTAAATTAACTATTTTGGAAATGAAGTTTCCTGCTAAAAATCAACCAGCCTTTTCTTATACTTGCTTGCTGCGGTCCTTCGGGCCGGATCGGCCTTGCCCAAATCACACAAAATCATTTATAACCCCCGACTGTTTACGACGATTCAGTACTGACCGACTTGTATGTGACTACCCATCTTCTAGTAACTTAAATAGGTATACTAGTTCACAGTGGAAAACAACACCACATATAAAGTGAAACATGATAGTAACTGGCGCGAGTAGTAGAAGTTATGACTGTCCTCACTTCTTCCTCACTGAATATTCAAAGGTACGATGTCTGCACCGGACATACCTATGTACATGGGTACAGTAAACCTAGCAAGAACGCAGTGGTATTGTAGCTAGACTGCAAGTATTTTGTACTTGAATTGTAAGGAGTTGCTTGCTAGATTGCTACATTTTGGAATGGACAATATTTCATGAATTTCAAAATTACACAACAGCACCCTAATTGCGTAACATAAGATTAATCATAATCTGTTTCGTTTTGACAGATCAACAATACCTATTCATTGCGTTATTAGCGTTGTTGAGCACACTAATTTTTCGAACATATAGAGCGATGGTTTAGCACTCTGTTTCAAAACGAAACAGATTATGATTAATGGTTAGGTACGCAATTAGGGTGCTGGTCTGTATATGTCTATAGTATCTAGTGCAAGTTGTTAGTTGTTTTAAATACTATATTATAAACATTTAATGTGCCTATTTGAAATAAATTGACAATCGTTCATATATCTTCCATCTGTATTTTATATGATTTGACCATAATTTTGGAACAGTTTACCAAAAAATGACATGCAATAAAGAAGATTTTTTTTTCAGCATTTATTCAGGGAAGGCTTTTTTACATGCAGCAGGACTTAACACCATCCATTCAAACCTGTGAGGGGTAGAGCCTCTAGGGCCTAATAAATAATCCAGGATCTAGGCAAAAAAATCTAACTAACTTGTTATTCTAAAGCCGATGATAATCAAACCGGTACTTCAAATAAATACCGATCTATACTGAAAGCCTACCACTTGATGCGAAAGGGTTAAAGTGGGTACTTAGACCCCTTCTATAAAGATTGAAGATACCCATCGACTGTAAACAGGTATTGTTTCGCTTATAAACACCCTTTTGAATTTATTTTCCAGTGACTTTAGTTGCCTACTTATATTATTTAGAAGTACTGAAACATTTAGGCCAAATTCTCGTAATTAAAAACGTCAAAAATCTAGTCTCAATCTAATCTCAGCGACACGGTTATGTCAAAAACTTGTCAAAAATTTATGGTAACTGGAGGTATTATTGACAGGTTAAGACTGAGATCAGACTGTGAAAGTTCTTAAAATTACGAGAATTGCCCCTTGTGTTAGTGCCAAAATATCAATACTGCAATAGAAAAGGCATCCATATTATTTTATTATGAAGGTCCTTTGGTAGGTAATTTAATAGTACGTAGAATAGAATACTTCTATCTAACGTTAATTTTATTAAAATGTGAAATAACAAGGATTTAAAAAGAAACCAATTTTTTATATTTTTAATTAAACGAATTGTATAATAATTTATTGCAAAAAAAAACTTTGGCCGGCCACTCTGTATAAACCAAAAACTCACAAAATATCGGGAAACAAAATCGTTTTGTTCTTGTTTTGAAAACGAACAGCAAAACAAATCCTGGCCGTTATCCGGAAAAACGTTGGTATACGCAAAAAGAAATAATATTTATGTATTCTGGCAATACTCCATAATCACGGAGCTTACTTATTTTCATGAATGAAGCAAAAATAGAACGTAATGGTACTTATAGGCATAGATTATTATTATACTGTGGATTTTATATTCTAATCCTCAGAAAATTCCATACAACAACTATTTATAGCTCGTATTCTTCGTAATAAGAATAACAGAACTTAACAGCTGAATGTTTTCCCGCGCAAATAAATGTCAATTTAGGGTTAGTCTATGGTATTTTGTAAGGGATCGCTTAGAAGGGTACACAGACTACTTAGAGAGGGTATCAGTAGCCGATAGAAATACGATATTTTGTTGAATACGACAATTATTTGTTTTGGAGGGACAAATTGTAATTAGCTACAAACAATGAAATCTAAATTAAAATTTAAAGCGTGTTATAATCGTAAAACAACCTTTAATCAAGTTAAAAATCTCTGATATCTTACAAATCTCTGTAAATGAAGAACAATCGAATCTGTTAAAGGAAAACATCGTGAGGAAATCAACATATCCTAGAACCAAAAATATGTAGACATGTGATATCTACCAAACCGCACTAGGCCCGCGTGGTGGATTACGGCCCACTCCCTCCCATCGAGAGGAGGCCTGTGTCACCAGCAGTGAGAAATAAGAATGCTCTGTAAATGTGAATGAATGAACATAAAGTCAAGGTTGTAAAAACACTTTGCTGAAAGGGGTGATAGTCTTAGAGCCATTAATGTTCAAACTGAAAGGTTTTTCACCAGTTTGACTACATACCTAATACTTCTTCAAAAGAAAGTCATGAATTCATGATTTAAAGAGAAAAGTGATCGCAGAATCTCAATAGATATCATAAGTATCTAACGAGACCGTATCTACAGTCATCCTATAATGTTCCCAATACTGGGAACCGAGTGGGCCAAGTGTGGTTTGGTGGATAGATAGATACGGACTGGTGATTAAATGCAAAGAACAGAATTTATTTCCCACACATTCCTTTCCCTATAGACATGGGTAGCTTGTGAGCGAGTGATAGCAAAGAGCTAGCTCTTTTCGATGGACGTTGCTCTTGCTCACTCACTCGCTAAATAGCTCACTAGCTCAGTACTTCAGCGAGACGTCGATGACCGACCGAAGTCACCGGCCGAACGGCTCATTCGGCTCGCTTCGGAATACTTCGGAACTCATCGTTCGTTTTTCTAACAATAGCTCTCCGGTACAATACGTTATTGTAAACTATCGTACGACATAAATCACTGTAAATCAATCTTTATGGTCATTGACTCATTACAAAAAGGAACCGTATTTTTTATTTTGCGTGTTGTTTACGTAAAGTCATAACATTATATAAAAAAAAAAACAGAAAAACTTATTCTTAACGCCAAACTTCCAAAGAGCTATTGACAATTACTATTGAGCGAACCGAGCCGTTTCCTTCGACGCGCGTGCAGCGCTGGAGTATATGTATTCTGTGGTGCAGCGTGAGTCAAATGAGCTAACAGTCGGCGTCTGAGTCACTGAGCTATAGACGATCTAGTGAGCTAGAAAAGTGATATAGCTCTTTAGAGTGAAAGAGCTAATCGCTCTTTTCAGTGAGCTATTTCGCCCATGTCTATTTCCCTATCTGAAATTGCCATCAAACTTACTGAATAAATGATTATTTCAACCTATCCCACTCCAAATAGAAATACATAAGTATACATGTTCATCAGTAAATAGTCAACATAATATTGATTTGCATACATTTACCTCGACTCGAAGCCTCAACTTAATTTAGGAAAAGCTACCTACCATTATGTCTACGACTACATTTTCTTTACCTACCAACGCAGACACTGAATCTGAGGTATTTCAGAGACCAACGACCGCAAAATCGTCTGACAAACACGTCATAGTGAAATTGTATGAACTTTGGTAGACAAATGATCATTCATCTCCGGTGCCGTCGAGCGAACTTTCATAATATGATTCGATCACAAATTCTGTTTATATTCAGGCGTTGTCGCTTGAATCTAGAAATTAATTTATTCTAACTTACTTTATTTTATTTACCGTGGCGCTTGCCCCTTAAGGAGAATCTAGTCGCGGGCTTGAACTCACTAGTGGGCCTGGCTAAAAAGCCCGCTGTCTCACCAGGCATCGTGTCCGACAGAGGTAGTGTCAGTGATGAGCAGTTAGAGTTAGACGCTTGTCTACACGCACAACGTTATTGAGTGAGATGCAGGGTCATTTATAGTAAAAAAGACGTGTAAAAATTTATAAAAGTCCTTCGGAAGATCGGGTTTTATGAAAAAACCACTGCATAAATCAATTACCAATAAAGTTTATTGAATTTTTCGATATTTGAGCTTTGTCGGTACTGAATTGGTTTTGGAGATTGTACACTTCTTTTATAACGCCGAAGGCTAGGTTAAATTTGCAAGAAAAACTAATCTTTGTTGGCCCTTATATTTTTAATGGCTTTTTCTTTTAGTATTCTGTTTCCGTACAGACAATACTAATAATGAGACAAAACCATACCATCTTTAATTTTTGATGTACATTGTCGAACAGTGCAGTAATACACTCCCGAAGTTTGTATGGAAAAAATGTCGACTAGATTCACCTTAAGATGTTCATGTTACTTCGTAAGCAATAAGCATACAGAGAGGATGCTATTTATCCCAAATGAATTCCCGTTACTCTAAGCCCTAACCTTGGCAGTCAATTGTTTTTCGATACAAAACACGCATGAAGACAAACAATGAATCATCCTCACCTACAATGAAAAACATCATAACGATACACTGACCCAATACTATTTACGTAGATACAATCACCTATTAAAATGCGGTAGAGATGATTTTGTTTATCATTCATAATTCATTGTGCTTAATTCGTCATTCTCATAACGAAATGGTTGCAACGCATTCTCGCATTCGTTCGTCGATGAATGGAGATCCGCATTCCAGGTTTAAAATTAAAAACCCATAGCTTTGTCTGCAGAAAGGAGTCCGTACATTGTTTTTGTGTAAAAAGTTTTTGAGTGTGTCTGTTTGAAAAGAAATGCAGAATTATTCATACGAGTGATTGTATTTGAGGGGCTTGCCGCTATGAAATAACAGCCGCAAGAGTCGATCAGCCAGGTGAAGCTTCACTTTCTGAGATTGGTCCGTGGTTGGGTTACCACCTTTACATAGCACCCTTCGTGGCTTGGAAAGCACGTTAAGCAGTTGGTGCTGGCTGTTTTTTTTTTTGGATGGGAAATCATCAAATAACTTCTCTCGCTCTGGGTGGAGCGGGAGGGCGTGTCAGACTTTTACTGAATAAAACCCACCCGTGTTCCCTCAGTTGCCTGTGTGCCAGGGGCCGCGGTATCTCTTTCGAACAACCCGCACCCCTGGCAGGCATCGGCCCTTGCGGACCCCACCCTTTGGTGCTGACATCTCTTTGAGGCGCGCGTGGAACACAACGCACCGTCGACCCGGGCTTGGTCCTTACCGGACAGCGAGCTACCCATTACTCGCCGTCCGCAAGCCCGCGCCTACGGTGGCCGGGAATCAGCCTGGGATTCCCGACGCCCAGGGCTTCTCCCGCGGCGACTACGGCCGTGAGGGCGCATATACTGCCTCTCCCTCACGTGCGCCGCCTCCCTCATTACTGCTTCGCAGAAGGAGGTGACGGCTAACCATTCACTCTCGCTCCGTACCATGGCCTGCACCAGGGATGGATCTTCGACAGTCGTTACGGGTCGTCAGAAGCCCTAAAGTCTGATAACCAGCCTTACGATGGGGTATCGTGTTACCCAGTCACTTGGTTGTGGAGGTCAGATAGGCAGTCGCTCCAGGTAAATGCTGGTATTCAGCTACATAGACAGGAAGCCGACCCTACATAGTTGGGAATCGGCTAAGCTTAACTTATCATCATCATCATTTATGATGATAAGTGATTATATTTTAACAGCTGAAAGCAAAGCTACATATCAAATTGCCCTTTCTACCTAATTTGTAAACAAAACGTCAAAAAAATTGCAATCTGTCAATGTTACGTAAAAATTGCCCCATCATTAGCCAGAAACATTTGTCATAGACTGTGATCACTGCGGCCATCAATAACAATGACAGCTCTCGAAGCTGTAATTTGTCTTTATTTGTTTGTAACACCAGCTAAGCTACTACTGTAACTCACAGGAAAATCACAATTTCGGAACACAAAATTTTCAGTAGATAGATAAAGTTGATACATTTTATTAAACTAAGTAGCTATAAAAGAATAAAGTACTTCACAATATTATATTTTCATTTTTCTCCTTCAGTTTTAAGTTTACATTGACCTGAATTCCTCCTAAACAAAATCATGCTAACACAATAAACGTCACCAAAACTTATTGCATACGGAACCCTAAGAAAACATCTGCACAATATCGATCTCTCGATCCATCGATCGATCGCCGGCGCATCGCCGCCGACCGACGCCGACGCCGGCAATGGCCGAACGCGATGCACCACCACGCGTTAATTTTAGCCAGTCGTACACGCGATGTCAAAGATATCGTACGATAAACGCGTACAAAAATCTGAACTAGGCTGAATGAAAAAAAAACCTTGAGAAAAAAAAAGTGACAGTGATTTGCGCGCGCATTTGTCATGAGCCGATGACAGATTTAAAAGAAAATGGGCGCGCGTGAAAATACGTAAATAAAACTTGTAAATTAATAGGTGCTCAGTGATAAATATTGCTCTTAATTAACGTTAAAAGATAGCTATCATTAAATTAAAAACACTTGAAAAAAAAATGGCGCGTAAATTGGGAATGAACGGAAAGTGTCGAGTGATAGTTTTGAACACACGTTGATAAGCTTTACACGGAAAAGCGATGTTTTTCATCAACGTTTAGGTACTCTGAGTTATTTTTATGAGTGAAAACCCGACGTATTCTGTTGTACACGTTGCGAGCTGGTTCAGTAACGCTGCGGTCGCGGTTTCGAAAGTTTATTCCTATCGGTTTCCATTCGGTCTTTAAAACGATGTCTCCGAGATCCATTCGACGTTTTATATCGTTTTCTGTTTAGTGGTATCTGTGGTGGATTTTATTGTTTTTAAAAGTGTTCTTTTTTTTGTTTTCTTGGATTTCCTCCGGCTTATCTTCGCCGAGTTTTTTTAAGATTCAGGTATGTATTGTATTTTGTTCTAAAGCTTTTCAGTCATATTTTTAAGATTGTTTACATTTTTTGTGTGTTAACCCGGACGCGAAGATTACGATTATTATAAACTGAACGTTGAAATACGGGTTATTTGAAATAATCGTTGATTACAAAAATCTGCCTTTCGATATTGAAATATTCTTTTGTTTTGTAATTTAAAATGCAAGTTCGATTTTTAAAATAATAATCCGATCAAGAAGAATGTTTCTGCGTGAATTTGAAAGCAACTTAAAATAATATTATTGATTTAAGTCACCTTATTACTTGATTTCTCTTTTAATAAATAATTATAGATGCTGAACAAATGCTGTAAGAAAAGTCTTTAAAAACCATTTCAATTAAGTAAACATTAAATTTAAAACAATTCAGAACTGAAATATGATTTTATAATCTGAGCTACCACGATACATTGTTATTCCCTAATGTCCATAACATAAATTATACACCAACCAACTTTTTAATGTCCCAGTTCATAGCAGTCTACAAAGTATCAATATCATTGCTTTCCCATAATATTACTGCGGAACGAGACTGGTAATTAAACTCAATATTACTAGCACTTAAGACTTTAGGTACACCATAAACAGAAGGAAACGATTCCAACTTCCATTAATTGATTTTCTTCTAACGATGTAGCAAGGTTTAAGGTCTGGGTTGCAGGATCAAAACCTGACATTAAATGTAAGTCAAACGTGAGTTTCTTATTATAATTTTCCCATGGAATCTTTAACACCGTCGACTAAATGTTCATCAGACCGTTACTTTCTTAGTCTTTACGGCGAAGGAAAAGAAGAAGTCTGCAGGAGTAATAATAACTATCAAATGCAGTGAAGAAACATAATAATCGTATTTGGCTTCATAGCTCTTAGTTTTTCTGTATGTGATGATGATGATAGATGCCTGCGCACGTCAGTTTAGACTTCTAAAGGCTGATATTCAATGTTGCTGTCGCTGCTACTGCCTTGCTAAGTGGCCAATACCACTTCATAAGCTGTTGTCTAAATGTATGGCCACCAAAGAGTTATGCTACCAAGGTCGTCGGATACCTATAGTTGAGGTTTATTAAGAAACCGATGGATGTTTTCAAATGAAATTTAATTGAATAAATAGAAAAAAAACCGTTAATTTATAAAATTTAATTTCATTCAAAAACAACCATCGGTTTCTTCCTATACTTCAAGTATTCGGATATCCGACGACCCTGGTTACTATCTCTGACTGACTGCATCTCGTGACTGTATCTCGTACCGACATGAAAGAACCAGAAGTATCTTCCAAAGCTACTTCATTTTATTTATTCTAAGACAGTTAACTGATTCTCCGCAAAACGTTTCTTTTCCATGTGTTAGTGTGTATATGTTAAAAGTGTACGAAACTGAATAGTTTGCGGTGTTTGAATTACATTTGTAAACAGTACAGAAACGTGTCGGCTCGAATGTTTGTGCGCGTGCGTCACTCAGATCTGTATCATTACTATCTTCCTGTTTAATTTACTTTTTTAAAGTGAAAAGTAGCTGGTTGTAAAGGTTTTGTACACAACCTACAAGATCTTATCAAAAAGCTTATGTTGTCTATCAAATAGTATTTTTTGATATTATATCAGTAACGGTAACAGCATCAAGTCAAGATTTCACTTGCGTCGTTGTTTTGGTTGAGCTGGGAAATAAATCTTGTTAATAACTTTATTGGTTCTTGGTTGAACAACGGCTAATGATAAGCGATAACTTTTTTTATTCTAGGTTTTAGCAGCGGTTTTGTCCGCGTAGTTGAAATTATCCCACAGGATCGTACTACCAGGTTAAATAGTATATTTTATATCGAAGGACTAAACGAAGCCATAATATAACTGAGGTGGTTTAACTCCCGAGCATGCGAGGGAGTCAATGGGTATATTAAGTTGGCGTTTAGTCTCGAGGTGCAAACTGTACTTTTAACTTTGAGTGCGAGAAAAATAGTCAATTTAGTACAAAAACATTTAATAAATATTACTTAATATAATAAAAATCACAAAAGATTTTTTTACTTGAAGCTAAATGTACAATTTGAATTATTTGAAAAACCATGGAACTAAATAAAACTCTCAACATTTTCGCAATGAAGATGGTCCACACTCCACAGATAATAGTATATTTACTGGCTGTTTAAGTTTGTCTATGTCACATGAAGGAAATTAAAAAACTAATTACTTTTCACTCCCTAGAGCCTAAAGTGGTCACTTTAGTCCCGCTTCGTAGGGCTATATTGGCGTACTTTTAAAGCATGATTAGTGAAAGAGTATTGTTTGTGTTAATTCAGGTAAGAAACTATCTATGTGAAAATTTCATCTAAATCCAATTTTGGGAGATTTCATTTCTTATCCCGGTACGTTCACGTTCCCACGTGATATTTGTCGACCTCTACGCCAGCGAAAACTAGTCATCCTTACATTCAAATCACAACTGTCATTCTACATAGTTCTTAGGATAGGCTGTACGATATGTGGTAACAAACTTTATTAGTTAGATGCACTAGCTAATAGTAACCTCGTCTATACAGACTCCTCCGCTTGACCTTCTAAACTCAATCAGTTCTATTGTCCTTACTCTAAATGGATATAATTAAGGAAGTAATTTATACGTAAGTAGTCTTTATACTCGCTCCTAAGCGAATGGTAAATTGGTTTACAACCTACGATAGTGTTATATAATTAAATTATCTAATTATATAAAGTGGCTGCTCTTTTTGGTCTAGTAGTCTGACTCCTGAGTTTGCATAATCAGCCTATGTTACGTTGACACTCAGAAAGTTTTGCGAAAATAAAAAAGAATGTTCTATAGGTAAATATTTTTTTAATAAATCTTTTCAAAGTACTCTCCACTAGCCTCTATCCAAAGTTTCATGCGTCTGAACCAGTTTTCGCAACACTTTTTCCAGTCCGACGTAGACACCTCGTGTACAGCCTGCTCGAACGCTGACAGCGACGAAAATTGTATCCCTTTGAGCTGATTTTTTATTTTCGGGAATAAAAAGAAGTCACGGTGCTAGGTCAGGGCTGTAAGGAGGATGATTCAGGACTTTGACCGGCGTGCTGTCCAGGAAGTTTGAGCGCGGTGTGCGAAGGCGCGTGTCGTGGTGGAGCAGTAGCCCGCGGAGCCCTGTGTTTAGTCGCTTGTTGCTCACAAGTACAACAGAGAAAACTTCTGCCAAGTATTTGGTAGTATAACATTCAGTGTTGATGCTTCTTTGGTTCCGTAAAGGAATCTGCACCAAGTAGCCAATCAAATTGAAAAAGCTAGCGATTAAAATCTTCTACCCGCTTCTAGATAGCTTCACTTTGGTAGGCGTTGATTCGTTTTGAAACACCCAAACCGTCGACTGGCGCTTCGTTTCTGGATCGTATTGATAAATCTAAGACTCATCACCTGTAATGATGTCGTAAACATGCCGAGACGAGCCTGCTTCAAATTTGTTTATTATATGACGGCACCATTCCACCCGGGCCTTCTTCTGAGCATAGGTGAGGTTGTGCGGCACCCAGCGTGAAACTATCCTCCTCACGCGAAGATGCACGTGTAGAATTTCGTGAAAGCTTCCCGATCCAATCTGCAGTATGTGCTGAATCTCTTGATATGTAACTCGCCTATTGTCATAAATTCAAATTTTTCACTGCTACCACGTTTTCTTCCGTAACAGCCGTCAAAGGGCGACCACTTCTTTCTTCATCCCCCAAAGTTAGTCGACTGCGCTTGAATTCGTTATACCAACGATACACGGTTGCCTTAAAAGGGGCCTTCATCCATGAATGCCATTAGAAGTCTATTGTACGATTCGTCCGATTTCAGGCGACACTTGAAGTCGTAAAAAATCATAGCGCGGAAATGTTCCCGGCGCAGATCCACTTTTTAATGAGACACGATAATTTAAATTAGTTCGCAAACGATGTGGAGGGAAATTTCAAAATTGGAACGTACCTATTTTAACTTATAAATATAATCATATTTTCAAAATAGATTCTATCTGGCCAGTCTCTCATACATTAAAACTTTTTTTAGCAATAAGAACTTTCTGAGTGGCCTGGTATTTGCTGAGACACAGGCATTTTTCTGAATGGGAAATCATCAAATGACTTCTCCCGCTCTGGGCGGAGCGGGAGGGGATGTCAGACTTTTACTGACTAAAACCCACCCGTATTCCCTCAGTTGCCTGTGCCAGGGCCACGGTGCTGGGACACAGGCCTCCTCTCTTCGAGAAAGAGTAGGCTATAATCTACCACGAGGGCTCAGCGCGTATTGGTAGATGTCACGCATGACTTTGAATTTTTGATTGTTTCTGGTTTTCTCACGATGTTTTCCTTCACCTTTTTGAGAGCAGTGGTGATGAAATTATTTACACAAAGTAAAGCGCCTGATTAGGGTCGATACCACGGTGCCACCACTGCTCCAACTCCTGGGTTTTATGCCTTATTATTATTAGGGTTACTACCACCAATAGCAATAGAGATTTTGTCAGTGTCAGCCCACAGTTGAAAGATTTTGGCCGTTTATGGCATTAGTCTCGTCTCATTATTTTGAACATAAAATAAAATTGGGTAGACACACACCTTTGCCTACCCCATCGGGGAATACCTACAACAATATTACGTACTAAACTAGTTTCACGGCATCTAGACATAAAAACATACCAAAAACCTACATTTTCAGTCATAAACCCCGCTATGGGGTTGCTAACCTAATGAAATGGTTTCATAGCCTCTAACGGAACTTTTATACCATCGCTATAGAACGATAAATGGTGGAATTCTAGTGTTGGTTTATGTGGTTACTGGTTAGCGTATCTTTATACATGAAATCAGGCGTTCTTTCCATGGTAGGCAGAAACTACAACACGCCATCTGTTACGATCCTTACACGTTTGATCTCGTTTACGTTCATATATCTTTGGCCTTAGTGTGAGTTTCATTTAACCATCTCGATCAGCGGGCTTGCGGACGGCGAGTAATGGGTAGCTCGCTGTCCGGTAAGGACCAAGCCCGGGTCGACGGCGCGTTGTGTTACACGCGCGCCTCAAAGAAATGTCAGCACAAAATGGTGGGGTCCGCAAGGGCTGAAGCCTGCCAGGGGTGCGGGTTGTTCGAAAGAGATACCGCGGCCCCTGGCACACAGGCAACTGAGGGAACACGGGTGGGTTTTAGTCAGTAAAAGTCTGACGCCCTCCCGCTCCACCCAGAGCAGGAGAAGTTATTTGATGATTTCCCACCCAAAAAAAAAAAAAATCCATCTCGATCAAACGCATCGAGCTCGTTCGGCTCTCCGGTCGGACCTGGATTGGTTAACGACCTCTGGTCACAAACGCTCGCCGGTTGCGAGTACTAAAGAACTAACCTTTCTGATGTGAATTGTAATGTGCTATTAAATCTCATCTTCATCAGCCAATCACATTGCATTGCTGGAGATAGGCCTGTCACATAGAACATTAGTCCTTCGAGCCATCGGAGCGGGACCATTACGCGTGTATCTGATCTACTAATTGTACTGTGTGAGTGTCTCGCTTGGCAACCAGAACTGAGTGGATTTACTTTCCAAAAATTTCATCATCTTGCGGATCCTAACTGACCTCGGTGCTCCGGACGGAAAGGTGCCATCATCTTGCTGATGTTAAGTTATCTCTGTGCCCCGGACGGAAACGTGCCATCATCCTGCTGATACCGATTGACCCTGGGTTTAGCAACGCGTCATCTCATCGTGCTGTTACTCCAGGTTTGTTCTTGCAGCCATCGCAAGGACATTTGATCTCCAAAGAAGCTTCCAGTCCAAGTAAAACTTAGCTCAATGTTACATGTATTCTCCTAAGTAATATCCTAGAACCAAGCATTCGAAGACATGTGACATCTTACCAACCCGCACTGAGCCCGCGTGGTGGATTACAGCTCACTCCCTCTCACAGAGTGGAGACCTACAGGCTTAGCATGACAATAGACAGTGCTTTTCAATACAAAGTGACATTTCGTTTATCCATTTCTGACATCGCACCGTAGATATCCTTCTACAATCTGTCATTTTGTCTTTCGTTTCTAACGATCTTTGTCTAGGTCCTCATAAGCGTAGATTATTTCAGAAGAATATTTCTTTCCAAACTATCAAAATCACACTGAAAACAAACTTTCCACTCGATGGGCACAAAGTATATACGATTATCTACAAAATCATGATTGGTTTAGAACGCATAACTGTGATAGTTAATAGAAAAACATTGCTATCTTCTCCTTTTGTGCATCATTTAGTTAATAGTCATGTCTATTCTTCCGTCGACAAATCGGTGCTCGTGCTAAGCCTGCATTTTCAAATATTCCGCGCGACTACGAATTTTTTTTTCCGTAAAAACCTAATTCGGGCTATTGCGTACATTTTAAAACAAGAAATTACCAATTCGGCAGTTTTCAAGTGATGCGCTAACGAACGAACAGAATATCATTTTTATTTACAAAGAAGATTTGTGCCACGACCATTTTGGGCGTACTTATTGATATTTTTTGGCAGTCGCGCAAAAACAATTCAAAGTCAACCCTATTTTCTTTGCCACAAGGAGCAACGTCAACTTTCTAATTGAATTCACAGCACCCTTTCGCCTTTAAATCAAACAGAACGGCACCACGAATAAAATTAGGCATCCAAGTTGAACTTAAACCAACAACCCGTTGAGATTTTGCGTAATTCCTAAAATCAACATCACCAGTCGACCGTCTGCCGAAATTGCATAATTAGTCCTTCGCATAATATTAGTCCTAATTAGGAAAGTCATGGTAGACCTCTGCCCCACTTTCATATTCCTCAGTTGTGTGGACTGTGTTAATTGGTCTGACACGGCTAGAATTGTAATGAGTGTGGTTCGTAGATATTATTATGCTGCTAGCTTTTGCCAGCGGCTTCACCCGTTTGGAGGTCGAAAATTATCCCACGGGAACGTACTACCGGGATAAAAAGTATCCTATGTGTTATTCCAGGTTACCAACTATCTGTGTGCCAAATTTCATTCAAATCCGTTCAGCCGTTTTTGCGTGGTTGAGTAACAAACATTCAAACATCTAAATTTTTACATTTATAATATTAGTAGGAAGTAGGATAAATACGATCTCTGTGACAAATTTCATACGGTCGTTTTTGCGTGATTGAGTAAAAGACGTGCAAACATCTAAACATCCAAAGATACGAACTCTCACATTTATAATATTATAGTAGCTATTAGACTTAATATGATGCGGTTTCGTGCATATTAGTATCACCAAGAAAACTGGTGATTTCGTGTGGGTAATTTTATAGATTTTAACATGAATCATAAACTTAGTTCCTACCTACCTATAAATTATATAAATACGTTGTGAAAGGACTCCTGTGATTCAGTGCAAGTTTAATGGTAAAGTTTTCGGGCCATTTACAGAACTAGCCGTAAAACATAGCCGTAATAATCGTAAAATCCTTTATATTTCGGCTGAAACCGACTTGAAGGTTGATTAGGTATAAGCAGACGGGTGATCTACCTACTCGTATGATTGTACATCTGGCAGAGTAATTGCAAAGTAAGATTTAAATTCGAGAAATATTTAACCGATACTCTAATAACTTATTGTCCTTCTAACGATGCAAGCTTTTTTTAAATATGAGCCTCTTTTTAACTTTAAGGCCTTTTCACACAGATGGCCGCAGTAACTGTGTTAGAGAGGGTACGCTGACCAGACGGGTTTAGTTAGGTTAGGTTAGAATTGTGAACAACCACACAAGAACCGAGTTAGTGGTAGTACTCATAGTAACCAAGTTAGGGCCAACCAAATGGGTTAGGTTAAAACCTGTTCTTATTTATTTCTATGGTTAAAACTGTAAAATCAAAATCAAAAGTCATTTATTCCAATTAGGCTGAGAATCAGCACTTTTCGAACGTCAAAATACATAAAACAGTCCCCCCCAAAAACGCCTACCCGTCACCACTTCCTAGTGCTTTAGCTGGGAAGAAGAAGTAGCGGAACGAACTCCCCAGCAGCAAAGCTGTCTGTTTAGTCGGATAGACTTGATTCTATACATACATAGACAAAGTAATATAAACATTACGAGACACAGAACATTAATTAAATAATTAGTCATACATATGTCAGCCAGCCATGCCAATATACCAACACTTAACTTACTGCGCTAGAGCCGAGCGAGCGCTACATCCAAGTTGGTCGCAGTTACTTGGCTATTCAGTATTTTTTACCCGAAAACAGTAATTATTTGAAGTTTACAAAAAGAGGTGCAATCATTATATTAGAATTCCCAATAAAGTTTTAGGAGCGCAAATAGGAATTATTCGAAGTTCGATTAAATACCTACATGCCTTTTATTTCTAAGCAAGAAATTTTTTGTAGTATCTAGGCTAGAGTTAGAGATATCGCACCCGATAAATGGCTGTATTAGCTTCATGCAACTGAATACTAAATTAGGGGGAAAATGCCAATACTGTGTATAGAATATGTATGTAGTTCTGCCTACGCCCTTTCAGCGGAATTTGTGCTTAAGCTGTATATATGATATAATAATACTATTATAAATGCTAAAGACAAACAACATACGTATAACATCACACGCGGAATCTTTAATGAGTTTAACAGACTGCCAAAGACTAATTAAAACGGTTACGGAGAGCTAAAAATAACAGGATCATTCTTAACGCATAGTGGGGGGCCATGTTGCTAGCCCAAAACCATCCACTGCTCAACATATATACCTTAGGTCACTACGATGAACGGTATTAGAAAATCTTGTCATATGGGCCATGGTTAGAAAATTGGTGACTGAATTATAAGTATAAGAGTATATAATGCAATGCTTCTCGTATCCAACGGATTCCTGCATCAGAACCGGTCGAAGTGGCGATGCTTGGGGGACGTTTATGTCCAGCAGTGGACGTTTTTCGATTGAAATGATGATGATAGGTAAGTTCCCATCCAATACACCTGATTTCTGGTAAAATTTCGCCAAATTTTGACTTTTGTATTGACGTCATAAATTTTGATTTTCGCGGTCTACATTTATTTATTTATTTATTATGGCACTCCAACGACTAGTTCACATAAACATTAACAGAAATTATAGTCATAATTTATATGGTATTACAATGAACTTATCACATTGAGGGCTGATTTTACCAAAGTCAGATATCTGATATCCGTAGAATAAAATTTACGTCTAACAATAATTCTACTATGGTAAATCTGTCAAAAATTCAAAATTTATTTTCAGGATAAGACTTGTTCTAGGTATAAAAGTTTGGTGAATTTCGCCCTAAAGGGATCATCTTAAAAGTTCTGCTAAAGTAGAGTTTGACAGGTTCTCAGCTTAAATTAAATTATCTATTCAGAAACTGGGTGTTAAACTTCCTAAACATTCATATATAAGAAGTTTAACTTTTAGAAGTTTCTTAAAGTCTTGCTGTTGCTACAATTTACCTTAAAATAACAGTGACAGCATGAGCTTTAACAGGCACTTCAATTGAATCTCCTTTGTGACTTTGTCCATCAGTCATCTCTAAAGGAGGAAGACCTGCCAATCTACACGTCATAATAATCAAAAGTCTATCAAAAACTTTTCTACTTTAGTCAGGATGAAAAACAGATACAACTATGGTTTACCCAGAAACCAACGTATAGATACAAACCGACTAATAACGTAAACAAATATGTTTTATAGGTCACTCAGGTGAACAAACCTTGCGTTACAGATAGGACAAGGGTCTTTGAACTTTTGATCATCTTTTTAAGAAGCTAATTGCAATCAAAGACGCTTTTGGCCGCTCTGATGTAACTCAAAAATAACTGGCTAAAAATAGGTTAAGCAGTCATGTTTTTTTAATGATTTGAATCATTAAAAAAACTGATTGAAAACATTGATTTAAACTTTCTTTAAACATGGGCTTATAAAAGTGATTCCAATGATACATAATCTGCCTATTATGTTCCCACTGCTGGGACACAGGCCTCCTTTTGGTGAGAGGCAGTGGGCCGTAATCCCCCACGCAAGCCTAGTGTGAGATGTCGCATGTCTTTGGATTTGCGGTTCTAGGATATGCCGGCTTCCTCACGATGCCCGGAACCGGGTGTGAATCATCATTTGAATGGTGGAATAGGAAAATGCAACTGTGGAGGAGACTCTTAACCTACCTACCTATGGTGGGGTCTGCAAGGGCCGATGCCTGCCAGGGGTGCGGGTTGTTTGAAAGAGATACCGCGGCCCCTGGCACACAGGCAACTGAGAGAACACGGGTGGGTTTTAGTCAGTAAAAGTCTGACACGCCCTCCTGCTCCACCCAGAGCGGGAGAAGTTATTTGATGATTTCCCACCCAACAAAAAAAACCTACTTACCTACCTCATCATCTGCCTAGCCTTTTCTAAACTATGTTGAAGTCAGCTTCCAGTTTACCTGGATGCGGCTGAATTTATATATTATATAGAGTATATTATTATAATATTATTTATTATATAGAGTATGGTATAATATAGCTGTATTTTATATAGAGTGACTGCCTATTTGACCTTGACCACTCCGTTACTAGGTAACACAATTCGCCTTAGCAAGCCTGGTGGTCAGACTTTTTGGCTTAGGGGCCGTCCATAAATTACGTCACACTTTACGGGGGGAGGGGGTCAACGAAATGTGACATACGGGACAGGAGAGGTCAAAAACTTTGTGATGTTAAAATCTAAAATACTAAAACTCGAAATTTATATATAAACCAAAAACTTTAAAATGTAACTAACTCGAAGGCTTTTTCCATGATTTATATAAAATATTTGAATTTATGTTAATTTTATTAAAGATTATTTTTAATTTAAATATAATGTAATAACTGCTGTTTTACTTTAATTAGCTACTTATAAATATTAAATTGAAAAATATGTGACGTCACATAAGGGGGAGGGGGTTTATCAAGTGTGACCACCTGTGAAAAGGACGGGGTCAAAAAACCATAAAATTAATTTATGGATGGCCCCTAAGCCGAAAAGTCTGTAACGACTGTCAAAAATCTACGTATGACAGCCGGGACCAACTGCTCAACGTGCTCTTCGAGGCACAGGGGCGAGGGGTCTCGGTATGTAATCGATGGTCACCCATCCTCAGACGGACCTCGGCAAGATTGCCTTAACCTTCAATCGATCCATGCGGCCGTTGTTACTTAGCCACGAGCCCCTCTAAATTTACCTAAATACTAAATAAATTTTCATTGTTTACGATGTTAGGCAGTTTTAGTCTGCAATGTTCATTTTTACGTTGGAAATACCTCGGCTGTCAACACGAACAGTAGACAATACAATCTTGTTCTCTTTGTTTACATTAAAAATTAGGGGAATGTGTCAGTAGAGAAGTTCTGTTTGTTTTCACATCAATTTTGTGGGTAGTCTTATTATGTGTGGATTAGTCTTGATTTTATTTCTCGTTAGTATCTATCATCTTAAATTGGTATACCTAGTATTAAATACACATCCTAACAAGATATGGAAAGGGTCATTAAAAATATTTTTTTACTTAACTTTGCAAGGCAAGAACTAGAGAGCACAGTTGCTAATTTGCCTGAACTAGGTTGAACTTGTGCTTCAGGCTTCAAAATTCACAAATATTTAATGTTATAAATTAACAACGTGTATGAAGTCATAACTAAATTAAAACTTAGGTCAACATAATTAAAATAGCATGTTAGCGTTATGTTAGTTGATTTGCAAACAATGTATGTGCATAATCAATGATTAGTAAATGTTTAAGTATTTTTTTTACAGCTATAGTAATTTAATTTATACATACATACTTAGTTTTCTATTCAATCGATTGAATAGAAATGGGCTTAAGAATGTATTATGTATCTTTTTTTTATTCGTCAATCATTACTCCCCACTTTCATGTAAAGTCAAAGAAATTACTTAATTGTTAAGCAAATTGAACATCGACTCCGTCCGTATATTCAAATTCATTCTTTGACAGTTGTATGAAAGGGCTATTTCACAGCCAATTGATATACCTGTATCAAATCAATTTGCTAGCAAGTAAATTGTTGTTATGTAGAAGTAAGATCTATAGTAATTTTTCAAAGAATACTAGAAATGTTTTATTCAATATTCACAGTCAATCCCATACAAAGAAAGTAACGTCTCGATATGGATGCCCTCATAAAACGTAACGCGTTGCGTTTCGTTTCGTGTCGCAACCGCGTGTCAAGGTTGTTGCTACAAATAGCCCTAGTGTCAGCCCTAGACAACGGGCACATTAAAGGAAAAAGCACAGAAGTGCCAAAATCAATAATAGATTACTTGTTGTGTACAAGGTGGTCGCTGTTGGCACATTACAAATAGGCGATCTGTGAGCATAAAAAAAGATCGATTAAAAAATTTCGCAAAAAATATCGAAAAAGGAATAATTTGAGGATCTATGTACTTATTAAATATTTCGGTACTTTCCGTTTTACAGGCAACTCAAAAATGTTCACTCACAGCTAGACAGAATTGAATTTGACTTTGACTTTGACCTTTTCATTTACCCATCTTGTTGGGCAGACACATAATTGACTAGTCCTTACTCATAAGTACAAAATGACTGGTCTAATCTATTGACATTTCCAGTTGCTAGTTCCTTTCAGTTATTCCGATATAAATAATAACTTGCTACTTAACTCCCATAGCCCTAAAATTTTAATTCCCAGCCTCATTTAAAATTGAGGTGTAAGTACCTCGTACTCCCGAAAGTCAACACTATTTATTTATTTAAACTTCTCACACTCACACAAAAAGGTACAAAGGCGGACTATGTGTTAATCCAGGTTATAATATATCTGTGTGCCAAATTTCATACAAATCCGTCAAGCCGTTTTTGCGTGATTGAGTAACAAACAAACATCTAAATATCCAAACATACAAACTTTCACATTTATAATTTTAGTAAGAGTACCTAAGATATTAGGGTTCGTATAGTGTACATTATAAAGAGTATTATATTCTAATCTATTGTTAAACAACATAACTTTCCCTTCACCGTTGTTACTATCATAGAGTATATTTTAGTACTTTGTCTACAAATTACTAAAAAATATATCCTATCCTCCAGACTTTCATATCTTACTAGCTGGCCAAAAGAACAATGCCCTGGCTGAATTTCAATCATTCATACACAAATCCTATAGAAAAAAGCACTTCCCTTTTAACACTTACTTATTCAATTTTTCCTTGATAAACAAAACAAACATTTTAAAACAAAAACATGCCAAATCGATTTAGCCGTTCTCAAGTGATGCGCTTACCATAAAAAACCCTTAGTTTTTGGTTTTTCATAGATTTAACAAGATCGACGAACAAAACAGAAAAATTGGAAGAAAAGTGTATGAAATTCTATGGAGTATACATTCTGGACATTTCTTTTATCATACTTTTGCACCTGTTACATCGATATATGTGTTGCTGTCTGGACTGTATCGATCTACTTACGTAAGCTAGTTAAATATTTTAGTTTAGGCCTTGGAACCTAGAAGACTCAACGTAAAAACTACGCCTGAGGACACGATTCTAAATCTAGAACTTTACAATTTTTTAGGGACAGTATTTAGTATTTCAAAAGCGTTATAATTACAATGTTAAACAAAAAAATTACTAATCACTCAAAAAAAGAAGTAAAATTGTACTTACATATACTTTTCAATTGCAGAAGTCTTCTCATTCAGCAAGACGAATACAAACGGAATTAGATTTCACAAAAGTGAATGACAAAGCCAGTTCTTCTTTCAGTGAAGTTAAGTCTTTTATAGCATATGGCTATTGTTATTGAAACGCCCATAGTAACAGGCCACTGTTACTATGGGCGTTTGTGGGAGGAAGACTTTCCATTGTAACTTTTGATCTATACCTTTATTGGGATGAAAAAGAGTGGTCAATTTTACAGGGGAGTATTTTACAGCGTGGCTTGATCAACTTGAAAATTAGCATAAATAATGTCAAAGTCAAGTTATGAAAACTTCACAAACCAATTTTTAATATTCCGCCCCTGTGGGAGGTCATAACAGGGAATATAGTTTATATGAAAAATCTAATTCCTTTGGTTAATAAACTTGAAATTTCAATATTTGCCTCACTAAATAATAAAGATTAACACTTAAAAAAAACAACCCCTCACTGAGGGTTTAGGGGGTGACAAAGTTATATCGCGCTATTAAATTAATTCGAAACACCTTTTTTGTAATTCGTTACTCCATCAAAATCAAAAGTAATTTATTCAAATTGGGCTTAGAATCAGCATTTTTCGAATGTCAAAATTACATAAGACAGTCCCCCAAAACGCCCGCCCTTCACTTCGCTATAGCTAGGAAGATGGAGTGGCGCAACAAACTCCCCAACAGCACAGCTGTCTGTTCGGTTTTTATAATACCTAATATGATTTAAAAGAGTGTCCTTGTAGTTTCTTGCCCGTTCTTCTCCATAGAGATCTACGTTTTAGAATGGGCAACTAGCTTCAACTTTCCAACTGATCGACTTTTTGACAATTCAAAAGTGCCTGTAAATGGTTTATTGGAAATAAATGCTTTGAGTTTTTTTTTTGAGTTATATAGAAGTTCATCGGAATAGAAACCAGTTTCTATGGGGCTTTCTTTTTTTTTTTGGATGGGAAGTCATCAAATTACTTCTCCCGCTCTGGGTGGAGCGGGAGGGCGTGTCAGACTTTTACTGACTAAAACCCACCCGTGTTCCCTCAGTTGCCTGTGTGCCAGGGGCCGCGGTATCTCTTTCGAACAACCCGCACCCCTGGCAGGCATCGGTCCTTGCGGACCCCATCCTTTGGTGCTGACGTTTCAATGGGGCTAAGATTAGATAAATGATTTAATTTTGTCAGATTTAGTAAATAAAAAATATACATAAATTATAAGCCAAAATAATTTTGACTATTTGTATGTTTGAAATTAAATGTAAGAAGGACAATTGGGCATGAAGATACCCCTGAACACTATACTAGATTTAGTCTAAATCAAAATAGGTAAAGAAGACGCCATATTTTAAAGTGCTATAATTTTTTTTATTGTTCAGTTTGCTTCAATATCATCACCAGAGATCGGATATTCGGATGGATATTTACCTAAAGATCATTTTTAGCTATGAAAGTATGGGAGCGGCTTTATAAATTATTTGTAATATTTATTAAAAACCCCTTGATTCTTGATTTTATAACTATTCAGATGTGTATTAATTTAAAATTAATGTTTAACCCGATACAAATATGTATATGTACTGTAGGAGGGGTGGTTTGTATTAGTTAAAACATAAAATAAACATTACTTACCTAAATTAAGACTTTTTCGATACAAAAGCGCATTCCATGTTAGCCAACATCTCAACTTTAGGTGAATATGCATCTGAATATCCGATCTTTGATCATCAAACAACAGAAAATGGATAACAAGAATTAGTAAACAACATTAGTAACCCTATACCTACTGAAAAGTGTCAAGAAGCTTCTAGTTAGCTTTGTAAAAGCATGCAGATAAAAGAAAGGTTTGATAAGTATTGCGCATTATTGTTCTTTGTTGTGTGGAACAAAGTGACAGGTAGGGGAAAAGCTTTGTCATCAGGGTGACATTATACACTATCATTTAACTAGTATTGAATCTTTTATCCTACTCACAAATGAATCATCGAACTATCACAACATTAACTCCCCCCCCCCCTTTTGTTTTTGTTGTTTTCAAGTTAAGTGTATATCAGGTAAATGGCCTCCAGTTTCATACTGTTTAAGTTAGCTATATGTTTTTCGAATAGAATAAAATAATAAAACAAAAACGCAGGCAACACGTCGATCTATCTGTCTGAATGGGATTCCCTCTATCTGGCAGAATCTTGATGCTCCGAAGTTTATTTGGCATAACATACTTGGCATAATCTTCTTTAAACGAATATTTTAAGGCATAAAAATTATTTAATAAAATAATTGTTTGGCCGAATGTTTATATGTCCGAGTTTACAATGGCATACTTTTATGATGGCAGAATTTTATTTGGCATAATTACCTTCGGCAAAGTTAACATTCCGCATAATTTCGAGCGAGCGGTGACGCGGCAGTGGCCGGCGAGTGCTAGAACCGAATTCTACCTATTTTACTTGGTTAGAGAAGCGTGTATTTTAGGTTAGGTTAGGTTATTAATTATGGATATGAAATGTATGCCATAAGATGATTCTAACTGTACACTTTCTGAGATATGATAGTTCGTCTTTTTAATGACTATCGATATGAAGTGTATGCCAAAAGACGATTCTGACTGTGAACTTTCTGCGATATGATGGTTCTACTTTTTGAATATGTATTATGGATAGGTATGAAATTTATGCCTAAAGATGATTCTGACTTACACAATTATGAGTTTTGAATGTATGCTATATGAGTGTGTGCCAAACGATTTTCTGCGAAATGAAGTTTATGCTATTTCCTGTTATGCAAAATAATATTATGACATAAAAAGTTCTGCTATAAAGCCTAATAAAGGGTAGACCCGTCTGAACGCGATAAGCTAAAAAACTACCGAACGGATTTTTATAGGTACGGTTTTTACCAATGGACGGAAGATTCATGAGAAAGCTAAAATATGACGATATTTTTGAACACGTCGGAATCAAATGGAGAGATTTCTTTAGAAATAAAAGCATTAACTTTGTACGTATTTTTCTTTTAATTTCTTCTTGTCTGTTTATATGTGTATAGGTGTTTATGTGTGCATAAATGGTTAAATTAATTAATAAATTATTCGATTCTTTAAAATTAAGAATTACGATGGCGTTCCCAATTCATGCATGTACCTATGTAACTCAATGTATCTCAAGATACATAACTATCTAATAAACTATGAATAAGAAGCCATTATGTATTGTTCTAGATTCCGATGCAGCCTAGGTAATAGGTATATTTATTATTTGGATGACACAATAATCTGGCACTCGGCCGCCACAATAGAATGTACGAGTACCTATATCAGAATCTGTAGGAATTACAGTTGTGCTTGTAATCGCTTTGATATTTATTGCAGTATCGCTTAGATATTTATTACAATGAATTGCTAATTTACTATTTAAATTACTGCGACTAATTAAAGTGAAGATCATACGCTATAAAATGCAGGATGAAATTGAATTTATTGGCCATCTTTGATGGGGTGAAATCACTTATGAATTTGAAGTACTTTTATGTAGTTACCTACTTTTATATAGACTCCGATCACGATACAACATCCTCACGGATCGGACATGATTTTTTTTAACATAAGTATGTAAAAGTAAGTAAGTATTTCAAACGAGAGAAAATGGACCCACCACGTGGGTTCATTGCGTCGATAACTTGGCGAAAATTGTAGAAACGTATCAAGACAAAATTCTCACTGGATTGCAAGTGCAGCGCAAGTGTACGAACCTTTGCGCGACAAACATTTCTGCGAAAGACACTTATGCGAATCCACTTGCGCGGAAAGCCATTTCCGCGAAAGAACTTGAGAGCGACATGGTGTCATTTTTATGGGTTTTCGAGGGCGCTGACAACGGTAAAGTGTTCAAAATCAAAATTCAAGATGGCGAAATTTTTCTAATTATTGTTGGCGCCATCTTCAATTGATTTCCGTAACTTTATCGCGCAACTGTCCTTTTGCGCATGTTTCTTCTGCAAAAAAGCCCATTCGAGGAAATGTCTTACACTCAAGTTAACTGCTACCATTATTACCCGAGATCCTTAAATTTTTGTAAGTGTTATAGTTTTTGCAATATACGCTAGACTACCTAGGCGCCAATTTTACAATTAAACACACAAAGTTATTTCAGTTCACCAAATCAGATGGATTACTATGAAACTCGTAACTAAAAGGCAAACATCCTGTTAATGTTGTACAGAATCCAAATCTTTGAACGTAATGCTCCTGTAACGACTAAACGTGCTTCTTCCGGTACTAAACTTGTACCATAAAGTATGAGTACTAAGGAGTTATGTATTATACTTTATCGCACTTTCATGATGAATTTCCTTATAACTTCAATTTGGTGATTGTACAAGTGCAAGTGAGATTTACAAATAACCGAAAATAGATAGTATCAGATGAAGACATTGAAAACAGCAACATTTAAAACACCAGAGAAATTATAGAGGAAAGAGCCTAAAAGCAGTTTAACCCCGCCAATAGAGTTACAGCAGGCTTAGCACGAGAACCGTAGAGAAGCGTTTTGTCGACGAAAGAGTAGACAAAAATTAAGTTTCCGTGTAGACAGTTGACAGTTTTTCACCGATAAATGTAGACAAGCGATTTCTATTCTACGGTAGAGTAGAAATAGAAAGCGTCATGCTAAGCCTGCACGTCAAGCTCGACCTGAACCAACCTGGCGGCGAAGTCGGTAAAAGATCACCCATGGACAAGTGTCACCCGTCTCCTCCACTAGTCCATTGCCTACTCTAGGATGCATATCCAGTACGGCTCACAAATCCTTATTATGGTGGCCCCCGGTCTTCTCCCTGATATGCAATGGTCTCTGTAGCACCATGAAACATGAGACTTTAGGGTGTAGTGCAAATCTTGAAGTTCATTCAATGAATCGAGTCTGGTCAAGCTACGCTGGCGTTTGTGCATTTCATTCATTCAATGTCAATTTGGTGACTGTACAAGTGTCCATATTTTATGCAGTTATAAGTGACATATCTGGGGAGATCTTGTTACTTAGTTATACCTAATTTGTTGGTAACAAATCTCTTCAGAAACTAACTAAAGAATTCTCTGCCAGGGGTGCGGGTTGTTCGAAAGAGATACTGTGGCCCTGGCACACAGGCAACTGAGGGAACACGGGTGGGTTTTAGTCAGTAAAAGTCTGACACGCCCTGCTGCTCTACTCAGAGCGGGAGAAGTTATTTGATGATTTCCCACACTCAAAAAAAAAAATTTTTTTTAAGAATTCTGTCTAGAGGATGGGCAGTGCACCGCAATGCATCTGAAAAAGATATTGTTGAGATCATTAAAATTATACAGGGTGGTAGGCACATGATTCTGACACCTGCTGCGTTGAAATTTTTCGACGGTCAGGTATAAAAAAAAAACACGTTTCCGATTGAAACGGCATAGTGTCTTCGGAAACGTGTTATTTTTACCGCGAGTTTGAATCATAACATATGAAAAGAACTCCCAAAAATTCCTTCAGCTAATAAAACACAGAACGTGACACTTCAACTGTATGGCATATTGTGTTTAAGATTCAAATTCAAATTCAAATTCATTTATTGACATAATAGGTTATAAATCTTCTTTGAAGCCTCTGACTCCCGAACTAGGTGTACCTGTATGTCAGGAGTCAGCGCCCTCTCCCATTTTATTTGGCTTAGAAACTAATGTCAACATAGGAATAGGCAAACAAATGTGCTACAACATACAGTTTTAAAGGAAGTGAAAACAAAATAAAAAATATTAAAAAACAAAAAAATAAACATCAATAACGTATGTAACTTATTCTAAAATTATTATTATATCGTGCTGTGTGTGTGTGTGTGGAAGGTGTACGTGTGCGTGTTGGTGGGTGCCAATTCGTGTTTGTGTACGAGTAGGTGTATGAAAGAAAGGTGTGTTCTATGTATGTGTTCCTTAGTAGATAGAGATTAATTATTCATTATTTTCTCTACATCCTCATAATCAAGAGTAAAGAGCCAGTTCTTTACTTTAAGTTTACATTCATGTAGTGTTAACGGATAAAAATGTAAGGTTCTATTAATTTTGTTGTATAAATATACAGACAGAAAAGCGTTTTGTCGTCTTGCAAAAGCCGTGCGACATTTAACAGATTCAACTACGTTTGGAGTTGTTCGCTTATTTCGAAGTTTATATGATAGATCGCCATATAACAGAACACAGAAAAAAATGCTGTTCCATTTATTTTGACCGGATAGGTGTTGCACCAGCCTGTATAAGCCGCTCTATTTGCACGCCGCTGAGTTTAATCCTGGCCTACTCTCATTTACCGTCAAGCATATTTCTTATCCGCTGCGGGAGACGCCCTGGGCGTCGAGAATCCCAGGTTGATTCCCGGCCACTGTAGGCGCGGGTTTGTGGACGGCGAGTAATGGGTAGCTCGCTGTCCGGTAAGGACCAAGCCCGGGTCGACGGCGCGTTGTGTTCCACGCGCGCCTCAAAGAGATGTCAACATCAACTGGCGGGGTCCGCAAGGGCCGATGCCTGCCAGGGGTGCGGGTTGTTCGAAAGAGATACCGCGGCCCCTGGCACACAGGCAACTGAGGGAACACGGGTGGGTTTTAGTCAGTAAAAGTCTGACAAGCCCTCCTGCTCCACCCAGAACGGGATAAGTTATTTGATGATTTCCCACAAAAAAAGAAGCATATTTCTTATATATCGATGAGGTTCGTTTACAAGATTATGATGACGTAGAATTCCGTAAAAACAGTCAGTCTTACTACTACCAACAATATAATCATATTTTTCCTCACATCCCGGTCGTAAAATTTCCAAAAACAAAATAATTCAATGACGTCAGAGCTAATCATTGAATGTAAATTCTGTATAATCAGCTTCAATTGAACGTCTAAACATCATAGTAACGCGGTTTTATAGTCTTTTCATTGCACATACGTTTTATGTTAGTCATACTACGTTTGGCCTTACTCACGTGGGAGATCTGTTGTATGTAGATAATAAGCTGTAGGTAGACAAAATATAAGATATTTACGGCTTAGTGTACGTTTAATTAATGACTGCCTAAAGGCAGACAAAAGAGAAACAACGATGGCGTAGACACTCCCAATAAAAAACTCTCTTCAAGTACTCAAAGAACAAAAAAAGAAATACCGAAAAACTTACAACTCCCAGAAGTATTCCGTTCCGAAAGTACTGTAGACGAAACTGCGGGGTAGAATAGAATGCTATTTTTAACTAAATGTAGACATAACACGCCCTCCCGCTCCACCCAGAGCGGGAGAAGTTATTTGATGACTTCCCACCCAAAAAAAAGAATTATACATACCTAGAATACCACAATCTACGGTGTTCTCGGTACAAACGATATTTTATAGACAACGATAATTATTATTAATAGCGTAATACACATACACTAGCAACCGACGGCAATGCCTATCATTTTGACAGTTCATAGGTTTGAAAAATTCATCGGAAGTAATCGATTAGTAATTTCCTAATTAGGGTGCTGTTTTGACTCTATTTTGCACGCCCTGTACCTTTCCAGTGAAGTACTGTTTTTCACATTTTCCATACTTAGGATCAAACAAATGATTTACGTATATTTGCCTAAGTAAGGTACAGAAGGTTGGTAAAATGTACAATATTGTTCTCTTATTCTGCCTTATTTTTCAGCGTGAAAATATAAAATAAAGTTACATTTTATTTAAATTAATTATTGATCTTAATTGTGAAGTCATTAAACAGATCATCATTTAAATTGTCTTATTGAATTAAGTAAATTCCAACATAATGAAAAAAGAAACATAAATATCAAAAATAATAATCATGTCAATAATGGGAGAGGTTTGCCACACAATGAAAATAACAATAATAATTTAGAAAGACCGATTTAAATAATCGAACATCGCTTCACCGTCATAAAGAAAAAATTACAATTACGCATAAATATTCAGAAAAGGGAACACTCCACTTCTATCAAACAAAACAGAATAACCGTCCCGTATCATACACAAAATGCGTCACAACAAAAGGTCTCAAACCCATAATAAACTGAACTAAACCAGTAACAGTTAAACTTAACTAAACGAACCCTTTTGTTAAGGATATAACGGTTACCACTAGCACTGTTTCCGACATTAATGCCGACAATAGAATTACTTTAGGGCCCGGGAAGTTGCAGTGCCCTGGAGGTGAACGGACCCACGTCTTAAGTATCAACGTTGTCTTTTCAAAGTATGCTGTAAGTATTGTTATTTCAAAGTGGGATGGTATTTTATGACACAATATTTCGGCTTGATTTTTCTGGTTGATTAAATCTTTGTCATTCAGCATTTTACTGCTAAACAAAAGCCTCTTTAATTGAGCTTGACCGTCGTGAAATTCATCCATTTATTACAGCGACCTTGCAAACTTTATCGGTTCACTAATCTATAGCCCTCGGTGCCAAAGAACAGAGGTCCTATTGTGAGTTTCAGTTAACCATCTCGATAATGAGAACGCGGTGGAGCATATGGTGGAGGTCTGCCTGGCTTGAGCGGAGTACCGCCGTGTCCTCGTGGAGGCGATCGGCGGGGGCGATCTCTTGCGTCCGGCCCTGGTCCAGGCTATGGTACGGAGCGAGAATGCATGGGTAGCCGTCGCCTCCTGCTGCGAAGCAGTAATGCTCGCGAAGAGGGAGGCGGCGCGCGTGAGGGAGAGGCAGTATATGCGCCCTCACGGCCTTAGTCGCCGCAGGAGACGCCCTGGGCGTCGGGAATCACAGGCTGATTCCCAGCGACCGTAGGCGCAGGCTTGCGGACGGCGAGTAATGGGTCGTTCGCTGTCCGGTAAGGACTAAACCCAGGTTGACTGCGCGTTGTGTTCCACGCGCGCCTCAAAGGGATGTCAGCACCAACTGGTGGGGTCCGCAAGGGCCGATGCCTGCCAGGGGTGCGGGTGGTTCGAAAAAGATACCGTGGCCCGTGGCACACAGGCCCTGAGGGAACATGGGTGGGTTTTAGTCAGTAAAAGTCTGACACGCCCTCCTGCTCCACCCAGAGCGGGAGAAGTTATTTGATAATTTCCCACTGATTGGCCCTGGATTAGTAAAGGGCCAATCGTAGCTTCGATTGCGCTCGATGCGTTTGATCGAGATGATTTAAAGAAACTCACACAAGGGCCACTGATGAGAATACATATTTTCTTGTTTCATACTTTTTAGAGCCAAATTTTTCAGTAGTCGGGTTCTAGATTTTTAACCTTATTTCTTTGCTTATTTATTTTTACGGAAATGCTCGAAACTTTCAAAATTACAACGCTGATAGTTTAATCTAAATCTTCATCAGTATTTCAGCAATTCATGTACACAAACATAATTTCGTTCTTCAATCTCCAAGTTCCCATCGATCGTAAATAGATCAGGGAGCAGACACCTTTACTATAATTTTCACAAATCAACACAATTTTACTCTCAGAACATCATCTGGGTTATAAAGAACACTCTAATCCTGCATAGTTCAGTATAAAACAGGAAATATATGAAAATTCAAATAAACATTTATAATATAAATATCTGGATAGCAGCTCTGGCACCTTGGGTAGTTTCATCACAACTTTATGTACTAATAAATTATTCGTCAGTGTTTATGTTAGTATTGGATACAATTATGCACGCGTTGAACGAAGTTTTTTTTTTGTTTTGGCACTGCTGTCCAAATACTTTTCTATCATTTGCTTCTTTCGGAAAAGATTTAGTGGGTGGTCTAGACACAGACGATGCAATTGAACATATATCTAGTTCTTACATTTCTTCGTGTAAGAGCTAAATCTACTAAATTCCGCGCATAGATTTCATAATTCCTGTGTTTTTCTAGGCTCTTGTTTGAGGAGTTTTTCCTTCAGGAGTCGTATCTATGACAAGTAAATATCGTCTACGTTAATCATCAATTGTCTTTTTTCCGTTCCGCCTTCTTCTTATCGTTCGTTTATTAGGCAGAGGTCCGAGGTCTTCTATCAGCTTTCATGACCTTTAACCAGTTCATTATGAGCCTTATTCCTGACTACCTTTTAACCGTGGCTTCACTCCTATGGTCTACCCTACAGGAACCGCTCATGTTCTTGAGGTAAAAAGTATCATAATATATATGTCTGTCTAGCTGCTAGACTATATTCATCGTCATCTTCCTACCCCTGTCCCATGTTACTTGGAGTCGGCGCAACATGGTTTTTTCTTCCATTGTCCCTGCTGTATTCAAAAATTGTATTGTATTCGAGCTACTAGTGTTTTTCCAAAACATGCATATACATACATAAAATCAAGTCTTTTTCCCATGGGGTATGCAGAAACTATAGAGAGCCACCTGCTCGAAAACGTAAACGTTCACGTTCATACATCAGAGGGGCAATTCTCGTAATTTTAATAACGTTCACAGTCTGATCTCAGTCTCAATCTGTCAAAAATACCTCTAGTTTCCATACATTTTTAACAAATTTTTGACATTTGCTTGTCGCCGAGATGACACTGCGACTAGATTTTGAACGTTTTTAATTACGAGAATTGGCCTTCAGGTCTTACAAGCTCGCCGCTTGCGAGTACTAACACCAGCCCTATCTGAAGAACATCACCGATAAGGTCACTATTAGTTACTATATGTCCTCCTAGGGGACGCCCTTTCAGCGTTTTCACTCTGCATCACATCTGCCTGTAAATATATTTTATTATTTTTTCCAGAAAATATTTACTAAAATGTTCTTAGAACACTCATACATAAACCCATCCAATTACAACCAGGTCAAGTTCTAGTTAGCAGTTCCATGGGATCTTCAACCTTGGGTTGAATGGGAACACAAAAAAAATTCGTTGCGTAAAGAGTTCGATATGAAATAAACTATTTATTTATAGCCTCATGAAGGTATGTAGGTATTGCTGGTATAAATAGAACTTGTGTGGATTGGGCACTTTATCTTGTTAAAAGTGTTGAGAGATTTTACCAGGTGAGGCAGCAGCTTCCCAGATGTCTAAACTGATAATATGTTTTCTGTTATCAACTCGACCTATCGCAATCCACTGTTATTTTCGTGTACAAGTACAGAATATTAGAATAAGGAGTGTTTAGAAAATGGTGGTCTTTGCCTTTACCGAATTCGATCCAGTTATTCATAATCAATATAAATGAAAAGAAAAGTTCTTACTGACTGACTCATCAACGCCCAGCCCAAACCCTTGGACCTAGAAAGCTGAAATTTTGCACAGAGGTTCCTTTTATAATGTAGACAAGGAATAAGGAAGGATTTTTCGAAATTCAACTCTAAAGGGAGTTAAATAGGGGATGAAAGTTCCGCGCGGGCGAAGCCGCTGCCAAAACTTGAAGTTATCATCGTACGCACTAATTACGGTAAAAAGACCATATTGTTCGAAGGAGCACAGCTGTTCAATGATTTGCCGGACGATATAAAAAAATGCGATAACGTGAATAAATTTAAAACAACAGTAACATGTATACATACATAGAAGTTATAATGTACATGTACATTATAACTTCTAATACTCTAGAGAAATTAATTCTTTAAACCGAATTTATCTAGCTTTTGTATTTTACTTAGCTGGGTCAGTCGTAGTTTTTGTGGCTACATACATATGTGTTTAACCAAATACATGATACTTACTCAGAAAAAAAGAGTATATTCGTGGAGTTTGTTACCGTTCTTCTACTTTAGAACCTACTACGTTTTGGAATTGGAACTTTGTAGATTTGACTTTCTTAACGACCGACCTCTTGACAATTCAAAAGTGCAGAGCTGTTGGCTGTTGTCCGCATCTTCGTCTGCGAATTTTATATAGGTAGATTCTTTTACGTTTTGTGAGTGAGAGAACGTTGCAGGCCTTACAGACTAGATTTCTAGACGATTTTCTATTCTGTATTTTCATTCCTCTAAGTACCTGGTACTTTTTGACAGGCCTGCACTGTCCTCCCATACCTATTATCACTGTAATTTGAAAACATTGTAAAAGCCAATTATTTTTTAAAGAGTAACCGTGGAGATTCTTGCCGGCTCTTCTCCATAGGATGCGACAAATTGGAACCATGCACCTAGCTTCTGACGTTTCATAAGTGCCCATGCAGGTTTATTTGTAATAAAATATTTTGTTTCTGATTTTTTGATGTCGAACCAGGAATAAAAGTAGCCTATGTCCTTACCCAGGTCATGGCCTTTCTGTATGCCAAACATCATCCAAATCCGTTCAGCCGTTTTAGCGTGAAAGCGTAACAAACAAACAAACTTACTTTCGCATTTATAATGCCTGAATGTGGGTTAAGTATGTTTTTTGCGATACGGTTATTGTACTAATTCAGGACAAGCTATATACGAGTATACCGGACAAAAAATGTAACCATGCCATATACATGAAATGTTTTTATACAGTGCGCAAACTGTAACCATGAATTCAGCATATCAATCTAGACGCCCCAGTGCAGAAATTTTTCGTCGGTTATACAAAAAAAACAGCTGTTCCATACATTTTGACCGAGTAAGTATTGCACTTTTCCATGAAACAGCTGTTTTTTTTGCAAAACCGACGAAAAATTTCTTCGCTGGGGGGTCTAAAATGGTATGCTGAATTATTTAATGGTTAAAGTTTGCGCACTGAATAAAAACTTTTGCTGTATACAAGTATTAAACTACCAATAAAACTACACAAACATTTATGATGTACCTAAACTTAACTAAAACCTAGCTCTGTCGTGATAAGGGTAAAAGGGTACAGAATTAAATAGCCTGCATTGTTTTCAGGCGAAAGGTCAATGCCCTGTCACTATGAAGTAGGTTCTACTACTATTATAGATATGGGTATGCACGCTACGGAATTTCCCATTACGGGGCTAACATTTCAAGTGACGGCATAGACGCCACTCCGCCTTGGATGCGTTCCCTTTGTATTGATGTAGGAATTATAGAATAATGAGACTGGTGAATATAATAGGGAAGGTTTTAGTGGAGAAACAAAAGAGGTCTTTATGTTTGAACACGCGGTGTAAATGTTCGCATAAATGCGAACGATTTCAAAATTCGAAAGCTCGTTTCGCTTATAGAATAATATTTAGGCTGGTATCACATCTCCGCCGCGAAACCATAGCAGCGATTCGAGTAGCGAAACATAATGCGAGTCAGTTGAATTGTAGCAAAATGCTGTCGCTTTCGAATCAGTGAATACAGATGTCTACTGCAAGCCTCTTGGATAAGTTTTTCCGTAAAATCTACGTCCATTTTCCAAAAAACTGGAAGTTTTACTTTGGAAACTTCTAACGTTTCTTAGCAGAATTCGTTTAGCTGTTTCCCATCATTATTTTCGGCGGAGGTGTGCTTAAGTACATAGTTACTTAATTTTAGGACTTTATTCATATTTATGGTAATACCCATAGTGCTTGTCGCAGAAACCAAAATGTTAATTAATTTACGTAACTTTTAGGTTTCGCATTGGTGCTAAGGCCTCCGAATTCGAGAACGATACTTAAGGGGAATCTAGTCGCGGGCTCGAACTCACTGGTTGGCCTGGCTAAAAAGCACGCTGTCTTACCAGGCATCGTGTCCAACAGAGGTAGTGTCAGTAATGAACAGCAGTTAGACGCTAGTCTACACGCACAACGTTATTGAGTGAGATGCAACATAATTTATAGTAAAACAGGCGCGTAAAAATTAAGAAAAGTCCTTTAGAAGATCGAGTTTTATGAAAAAACCACTACATAAATCAATCCTACTTATATACATAATATTATAAACGCGAAAGTTTGTAAGTATGGATGGATGGATGGATGTTTATTACTCTTTCACGTAAAAACGGCTGAACGGATTTGGATGAAATTTGGCACACAGACAGATTATTACCTAGATTAACACATAGGATACTTTTTATCTCGATAGTACGTTCCCGCGGGATAATTTCCGACTTCCACGTGGGCGAAACCGCGGGCGGAAACTAGTTACCAATAAAGTTTATTGAATTTTTCAAATTCTCAGTGTGGGGTAATGTTTTTAAATAAAAAAAATATAAAAAAAAATATTTGAGCTTTGTCGTTACCGACTTGGTTTTGGAGATTTTACACTTCTTTTATTATTTAAACACGCCCAAAGTTAGGTTAAATTAACAAGAAAAACGAATCTTTGTGAGCTCCTAACTTTTTAATGGCTATTTATTCTGCTAAGTATTCTGTTTCCGTACAGACAATATTAATAATGAGACAAAACCATACCATGTTTAATTTTTGATGTACATTGTCGAACAGTGGAGTAACAGACTCCCGAAGTTTGTGTGGAAAAAATGTCGACTAGATTCACCCTAACATGAGTATTTGATAAATCCGTACAAGTTAAAAACTATTTGTATATTGATCGATGCTTGAATAAAGTTTTTTTTTAGAAGAAGGGAGAAATGAAGATTATATTTGTAAGTGTATAGACAAAAAACCAGCTAAGTGCGAGTGGAAATTGCGCACCAAGAGTTCCGTACCACCATAACTATTTAATATAGTATTACAGTGCAACTTCTTTCTATTACCTCCCATATCCACAGTGCTTTTACTATTTAGCCACAATCTTTAAGTTCAGAAACTCGTATTCTATGAAAATAAGTCAAAGTCATCCAGTGTCCTAAATAATTTCCCACCAGATCAGTATAAAAATATATTAATGACGTTTAAGCACATGCTTTACAGTGCTCGTAAAATATATGGCTAATAAAAATCGCAAGCCCACTGCCGCTTTTCTCCAATTTTATTGTTCAATAAAACAATCATAATGCTTTCAGCGCAACATTGTTTGCAAATAATGTGCATGCATATGTGTACTGTTGTCTGCAATGTCTGCATATTAAGCAAAATGGTTTACGCTGTGCGTTTTCTGTCCGTCAAAACTTCCGTGACTAAATTGTATTCAAAGCAATTAATAATAATTATTATATAAAAAAAAACTTAGTTTAGTAACATTTAAAAGACGCACTTAATGAGTATTTTTAACTTTCCGAGTTTTTGCGGGTGTATATACAAAATTACAAAGTGTTTAAAAAGAGGTTTTTTATTCCTATTTTAATTAAAAACATTAAGTTAACAATTAAGTAAGAATGGATTCTGCACCACTGAAACCATAATTGTTGTTGTTGTTATTTACCACGATAGAGACCATACCAATATGTGAGAGTCAGACGGACAATATAAGTATTCATACTTTGGGACGGACATTGTTAACGGGACCCTAAAAAGTAAATAAAGTATACATGATTAAAAGTTTCACGTTCTTTGCAGGACACTATAGTCTTTGATTGATTATCACGACGCTTATAAAAAACGTTGTGTCGCGTGCCCGTTGGGTCTTAGGCTTAGAATATGAATAACGACACAACAGTTTTTCTTTTTCTGAATTGTCCTGCTCTATTGCCTTCCGTCACGCCTCACGCTTGATGGAAAGCCGAGCATGCCCAGAGATGCCTGTCCTATTCTATATAGTTTCGAAGGCAGACAGGTCAAATGTGACAAAGAAGAAAGACGCTGGTAAATAGTTATACGTAACAAGCTCGATCAACTATGAAACTGTAATGAAAAAACTACCACAGATAAATAATATCAATAACAACTTTATTTGCTTCATATTTACGACGAAACATTGCAATGTTGATGAAACAAATATTACGTGTGCCAGTATTTTTTTTAATATGTCCAATAGAACTATTAGAAGTTTCCTTGATTTTGTGCCAGATTGGAGCGGATTTAGAATATTTATCATCGGAACATAAATTCTATCATTTATCTGAACGGAAAATACCTTTAAATATTAGTATTTTTGGACTTCTATATTTTTGTGAGTATTAATCACAATTATATTTTTAAAAGCTGTATTCATGTTTTCTGATTGATGACGGTGATCTGGTGCGACATTCCAGGGCAAGACCTGACTGGCGTCCTCAAAAATCTTACCTAACTCCTGACATTCGATCTAGAGGTACCTATACAAATATTCTAAAATCTAGATAATTTACAAAAGTCATCATTATCTGTTTATCCTGTATTTTATATGGAGCGACTGCCTATCTGACTTCCACACAACTCCTTGGTAAAACTGGTTGTCAGACTCTTGGGTATCTGACAGTCCGTAACGATTGTCAAAGATCCACGAATGACATGCGGGAGCAATGACTTAGCGTGCTTTCCGAGGCACGAAGGGGTCCTGCACCCTAATTGCGTAACTCACGATTCATCATAATTTGTTTCGTTTTGAAACAGATGGCTAAACCATTGCTTCATATGTTCGAAAATGTGTCTGCTCAACAACGTAAATAACGCAATGAATATTGTTGAACTGTCAAAATTAAACCGATTATGATTAATCGCGTGTTACGCAATTAGGGTGCTGGTATGTAAAGATGCTTACAATGTTTTCCTTTAATATTTGGTATACTTCTTTATTCTTGTCTCGTGGTTTCACACGTGACTATTGTGTCTACACAGTTACTGGGTAATACGATACCCCTTGATAAGACTGGATGTCAGTCTTTCGAGGTTTTGACTACCCATATCGACTGTCAAAGATATAGAAATGACAGCCTACCGCATAACGTGCTTTCCGAGGCAAAGAGGGGTCTTGGTATGTAAAGATGCTCAGCCATCCACGGAACAACCGCGGCAAGCGTAGCTTAACCTGATCGATCGACCAGTGCGGCTGTTATTACTAAGCTACAAACCCTTATAATATATTTAGGTCCTTAATTTACAAAAGTACGTAGTGCTTTTTGAACTCTGACAAAAGCTGGGATTAAGTAATAAAAACATACAAACGAAGAAGTATTTTTACTACCTACATCTTGGTAACTACATGCACTGGGATTCAATTGGCGCGCAAGTACCTATATTAAACTATAAACCTACAACTGTAATATTTATGATGATCTTGCCATCCACACCAAAGGTTTATGAGGTCTACTTTTCAACACATTTATTACAAATAAAATACACCTAATAAAACGGGGCTTCATTGCAAAGGAATTCTTTAAAAAAACATTAGGTACAGTTCAAAATCATTTTAGTTTACATATTGACCTGAATATATGGATAAGTCCACAAGATAAACAAAACAGAATTTATTTGCATCAATTAGAAAAATAATTAAAAGCTTATAAATATTTAAAACGTAAATAAATTTTGCTTTTAGGCAACTAAATGGCGGTGAAGAAATGTAAAAATCTTTTGGTCTTCTATATAATGAGACGGATGTAGAGCATCATAAAGCAGATATTAGACGCGTCGCTTTCATTAATTTTCGTCTTTCATTCGAATTGAAAAGTTTGAACACAAAATGAATCAAAAGTAAAACAAGAATTCATTAGTGAACCGATCTAACGATTGCATTTGTTGATTGGACAACAATTGGATGTCGGCAAAGGTACTTTTCAGTGGCCTACCGAAAGATAGAAATTTTTTTTTATAGAAGACGACGAACGGCAAATCCTATGTAATTTTGAGTTCTACACTTGTGAGAAATTTGCAACGATCCCATACAAAACTTCAGTACACACTAGACCCAAATGTATGGGACGGCTGATAATTTTTTCTCGATTATGATGTTGGTCCCATGTGGAAAGTTGTTCAGTTTGATGTCTATACTACACGGGCCTACGTCCCGTTTGGTAGTGTAACACGGTCACTTTATGAACCGTACTGCTCATTAACGGCTTGTCTTGAAGATTTGAAAAATATATGATTTTGCTATAGATTCATATAGATCATTTTGCCAGAAGTACTTTTTTTGTATGGTTAATACTTTTGCTGTAAAAAAAATATTTTCCAACACGCAATATTTTGGCTTCTATTCCATACTCCTACTAAACGGCTTCGTTATTTGGAAAAAAAAAATACACTGAAAAATAGATAGTTAGAGGTACCACAGAATCGCCGAAGCACAATTGTAAATTAATCAAAGGAATATCCCCATTTTGAGATAAAGGCTCAGAGGTGCCCTGCGCGGGCGCGGGCGGCAGTCGTGCTTTAGCATACAAACGGGAGATGAGGATACTATGGGCCTTAAATATGACCACACCATTCAGACACATGGTCATGCTGTATACACATACCAAATAGTTTCAAAGAAGGAAGGCATTATAGGATTCCTTAATATCCCCTCTAGCAACATTATGTGGTGACATGAATGGCCCATCAACCAAAAATTGTCCTTGGATGCTAACCCTCGACTGAATTAAGGCTCCGTTCCAGCCCAAAACAAGAAACCGTAAGCAATATAACTTTGGAAAGATTTACGCACATTATCCTTAGGATCGAAACAAAGAGATTCTGACAACTGGAGCTTTCAACTTTGTAGATTTTAACACAAAATTACTTGCTGTATTACCATTGAAATTCATGGACTAAGAACCTATATTATTTTACAGATTCAGTCAGTTGTTTCCTTAAAATTTGTTCGAAAACTTTTTAGTTATTTTTCAAATAAGAGGAATACAACCAATTCATCTCCCTAAAAATCTTCACGATTTGTTTTTCGTACCTTTACCTCCATAGTCCTTATAGGCAACCATTGCTGATAGGTACTTAAAACGCAATTACCCCACTAAAGGTGGTAATTGCATAACAAACTAGCAATAAGAATGGTTTTCATTTCGACAGTTCAACAATATTCATTGCGTAATTTACGTTGCTGAGCAAACAAATTGTTCGAACACGTGATGACGCAAGAAATTATATCCTTAAGAGGGAACAGGGCGTGCGATTCTCCATACAAATGTATTCCCCTTTTTTCTTCCCGAATAATGCCTCTAGAGCAATTTTTTTTTCACAAAATCAAGGTCTGCTGTAAACACGTTCCTGTCATTTTTTTTTTCATCAACTAATTAGTAAAGAAAATATGACCCTCTAAAAATTAAAAAAAATACTTTTACCGCCGTGATTAGAAGACTACCAGACAAATTAGAAAAGATATTAACATAAAAAAAATTATGGGAACCTAAACATACCCTTTCTTAAAATGTTAATGTAAAAAAATAATTGAATCGGCTCAGATTTCGAGGAGAAAAAAGGGGAATACGAAACGTCGATCTCGTCAAAATTTTTGTGATAATTTCGGTCTGAGCTGCAGCTGTCCCTATCACACATTACGGGGGCAGACTTACCGACAGCACGACGACAATAGTTTCTTCAAATACCAATTTTTCAAATTCCTCGCAGGCCCCGTCTCCTCTTAAAAATGTTTCAGATTTAATGAATAGTGTGACGCAATTAGGCTTTGCATGTCCTAAATGATCCTAGAAACGGTTCACTAAAATTACTACAATATCCCTATATTACCATTTTGAGCAGGTTGACGTCATCGAGATGGGTTCGTACTTTGACTAGTTCGTCAGTCTCAAAAGTAATATTGCTCAGTTCAAATGAAACCCATTTATCCTGTAATTTATGTTATAGTCTTCGAATGTTCCTATTAGAAATCCATAAACTACTTGAGTACATGGGCTTTCCCCGTACAGTACACTCTGCAGGAATCAAACTATAGTGTATTAAATATGGCAATAAAACCCACATTTGGCAAACATATTAGTAATTACGTAGGGATATCAGAAATGAAAATAAGTATCGATATACTTCGTGTCAATATTTTTTGGAAATATTGATATCAATTTTTTTTATACCGATTTATAGGTACAATTTCTAAAAGAATGATCAATTTCAAGAAGAGCGCTCTAAAAATTTGTATATTTATCCTAAGCTCCATTAATTTTTTTATAAAATTCGTACTATTTTTCTCAATCAAATGTATTATTTATAAATTTTATTTTTCAGTAAAAGTAGGTAATTCTTTTGTCTTTAGTAATATATTTGTCGGTTTGAAAATAATATCGTTTTTATACCTTTTTGATGGTTAGAATTTTATATCGATACGAGTACATCAATATATCGGAAAATTAAATATCGCTCAATAAACTTCATAACGAAACCACTAGAAAAGTGCGTGCACAAAACCTTTAATTTTATTTTACCGTGTAATTTGAACGTACCATTACGTAGACCTTCGGTCCACTTATTTGCCAGCCTAGCCAACCGTTTGTCCATTAGTAGACAAAGTTTGCCCCATACTTCTATTCGACCTAATATAACCTGCTAATTACGACATAGTATCTCAAAACTCCATTAACGGTCCAAGGATTCAAAACATCACTCAAAAACAAAACGTACATTTCAGAAACAATTTCCTTCTGTTCGGAGTTAATATTCCTTGTTCAGTTTTTCCGTGCATCAGAATCATTTCAGTGCTCATAAATCTTTGAAGATAATTACTTTACATGACTTTTACGAGCGATTCTAAAGGCTACCTGTATACATCCAGTGTTCAGAATGTTTTTGATGTTTGAAACACTTTTGGTGCGATTTCAGATTAAAATGGCGATTTTTTTTTGCGGTGTTGTGTGTTACTTGTGTTTGCTTTGTTGACCAATGAATACATACAAAAGGAGGGTTTTTTGTCGATCCTCTCTATAAAGCAGTCCCAAGGTAATTTAAAGGGGTCCTTTTTCATCCTCCTTATGAGATAGGGGGCGGCCGTTATCCTCGTAACAGGCTTTTTAATATATCATTTTATTTTTTCTACGTTATCGTTATATGACTCATAATATTTAGTTTCTGTAATTATATTTGCGTGCGATTCTCAATAAATACTTTTTTTTTACTACTCTTTATGTATGGCTAGAGTTTGACATAAGATCTGTCTGACCCATAGGTTTGACATCTACAAAATGTGTGCCGTGTGTTATACGGCCCCAAGATCTAGACGTCTTTGACTAACGCCTGAGCGCTCTCACACTGAAGTGAATTGTTAACACTGATAAGATTATTTCGTGTATACATATGCACAGTGCACACATCTCAGACCGATCTGAGAGCCTAGACAATTGGTAATCGCATTCAAAGCATTTCGTATTTCTACAACGACTTTCAACATCATTGACATAAGCTTTTCGGTAACCTATAACAATCGAATACATCTTTGCCTTTTTCATCATCGTCATAGTTGATACCTAAAATGTCGCTTTGTGTATGCATAGGTGCAGGGTTGTCTGTTTAGAATGCTTTCTCCATGTATGGTCTTTCAAATTAAGTTGAGTTAACTTTTGGTTAAAGTAAACTCAACTTAATTTGAAAGACCTAGGTACTAATTTCAAAGAGTACTCGTTAAAAACGAACAGACTTCATCTTCTTTTCGTATTTATGGTACAGCTATGTAGCGTATATTGTTTGGGCCCACTAGGTGGCCACATTTATTAGTGTCAGAGTTATTGTTCAGATCATTAAGGGTGCAGTTGAACGGACATTTGGAACACTAGCAAATGCTATGCCATGAAGCATTCAAAATCATTCAGACGTCAGCACAGCATCAATGCTTTTAAGATAATGACCGCTGATAAACTAAATATTATGATAATAATCGGGACCATTGCAACTAATCTCGACTTCTTGGCACGTGTTACCATCTGCATGATAACAGCAGCTGTTGCGTTGACGTTTACAGCTAGAGTAACCCATTTTCATACGTCGATGACCTAATATTATGATGAGATATTGTGACATTTTAATCTCTTACAGTATGGATAGCTGCATTCGATTCTATCGTACCAGTATATGGTCAATGTTGATCATGACCCTCATCACCATCTTTATATTTGCAGTCACTATAATTCTTCCATATTTATGTCCTTAATTATGTATTATCATTCTTCTAGTACTAAGCCATGTTAAATGTTGCAAAATCCAACTAGCTATCTTCGTCTATTATTTTACCCCTTGTTTTAGAAGCGATGTGTTCTCATTCATACTCTTTAATTTTCTGGTAGTATATTAATGCTAAATTCAAAATATTCCTGATAGAAAAATATGCGGAAAAAAGTCGTATACTTATTGCTTTTAACGAAGGCAAGAATGTCCATACTTTAATATCAACAGAAGAATGTACGCCCATTGTCCCTACATGGACATTTGGTTTAACGGAATGTAACAAGCTCTGATTTGCTGATTATTGCAATACAAAGATTTGGTTAAAGGAAATATAAATTATGAATTTAACACCTGGGAGTACCCTTGCTCTTAAATGTAGCTTAATAATAAAATGCTAAGAATCCACCAATACTCTGGACTAGTCCAGTTATTTGTTACTGCCCTAGAATAGATGCACGCCAGTGACCCCGCACAGGCGCAACACCCGCTATATTTACAACTAGTCCACTGTTCTCCATAGCTACGTCACCATCTGTCTCGTTTCACGCCTTGAAGTTCTTTAACGTGCCCTAAAAACACTGAACGGTCATGTAACGGAATTTCAAACAGAAGCTTCATACATCGAAAGTATGAGGTTTTAATACCTACACCAAAAGATTTGCTTAGGCTAGAACATTTTTTTCTCATAGAAAGAATAGAAACTGTTTGCAATAACGATACACAAATTCTTGAATGGACACTGTGTATCATTTTGTATAGCAAAAAAAAAAGTGATTCTCTGTCAGAGAATAAGAATGTTGAGACCAAAAAAATGTTGGTAGGATCGTGTGGATGATGATGACTCGAGATGCAGAAGATATCCCAGCCCCAGACTCTAATAAGTTACCTAAGAATGGTGCTGATGATGACTTACATGCATGAAAAATCATTAGGTATGTCATTATTTGAGCCCCATAGCATCATCAGCCTATATTGTTCCCACTGCTGGGACACAGGCCTCCTTTTTGTGAGACGGAGTAGGCCGTCATTCACCACGAGGGCCCAGTGTGGGTAGATGTATGTTACATGTCTTCGAATAGGTCTAGGTCATGCCAATTTACTCACGATGTCTTCCTTCACCGTTTTGAGCCCGATCATCATCATCATCATCATTTCAGCCGGAAGACATCCACTGCTGGACATAGGCCTCCCCCAATTGGTGCGGGCTTGCCATAATCGCCACGCTTGGCAGGCGGGTTGGCGAAAGCAGTATGGTGGTAAAATGCATAGAGAACGCTGCTGCCCATTCTCTAGTAACCGTTGAGCCGTTCCTATATAAGACATGAGGTGATCCATGGCCAGAAAAGCGCATCCCTTGACAGGTTGATGGTGACATTGATACAGATGTCAAAATTACTGTTATTTAATTGCTAACGCGCCCCATAAGGTATGGCATAACGGGTTAGTTTCCGCAACTCCTTGTTATGTAGGGAAGTATTTATCCGGAAGGACGGTGACACTTTTCAATCAAACGGGCTAGTCAGTTGCTTAGTATATAAGGTGTATCTATTCATACACGACATATCTGAAGGGGTCTTTGTACTCATCATTATGAACAACGTTTACTATGGGACCAAACCTGAAATCGCGAAACAAAAATCATGTTTCCTACATTTATGTTCGCATAACTCGTCAAAAATGTAAGGAACAGCTGATTTTTTCTTTCGTGATTTCAGGTTTGGCCCCATAGTAAAATTTGTTCATAATGATGAACACAATGACCCCTTCTGATATTTCGTGTATGCATAGATAGACCTTATATATGCATAATCAGTCAATAATTTTCCCACTGCTTGAACACAGACCTTCTTGTGGTAATAGGGAGTGGGATCCACCACACGGGTGCAGATTGTCACATATCTTCGATTTTTTTGGTTCTATGACATACCTACCGCTTTCCTCACGATGCTTTCCTTCACCGTTTTGAGAGCAGTGGTGATGAAATAATTTACACAAAGTAAAACACGAAACGTAAAGGCTTAGATAAACTTAGGCAGATGTCATGATGAATAAATAACCCAGTTTTAAACAGTAATTCAATGACCATTATATGTTCTACTAACGCATGGACTAGGCCTGTAAATTCAGCCAATCGATCGATTTTAGCCGCATAAAGTTCACCTAATCATAAAAAATGTATGGGCCTCACCAATATGCAATCATTGGAATCAATTAAATACTCGTTATGCCTGCAAAAGGCATCGGCGACAGTAAACATTAATAGTAAAAGTTTATTTATTCACTAGCTTTTGTCAGCGGCTTTGCTCGCGTGGAGGTCGAAAATTATCCCACGGGAACATACTAGTTCATATTAGAACATTCAGTAGTTTTTGCGTGAAAGAGTAACAAACATCCATCCATCCATCCATACTTACAAACTTTCGCGTTTATAATATTATATAAAATATAAATATAATATAATATACAGGTTGAAATTGAAAACATGCGACAAACCGTAATGGGAGATTGTACTCATCATTATGAACAACTTTTACTAAGGGACCAAAGATGCAATCGCAACAAAAAAAAACAGCTGTTCCCTACATTTTGACGAGTTATGCGAACATAAATGCAGGGAATAGATTTTTTTTTTCGCGATTGCATCTTTGGTCCCTTAGTAAAACTTGTTCATAATGATGAGTACAATCTCCCATTTTGGTTTGTCGCATGTTTTCAATTTCAACCTGTATAAGTAGGACAGTAGGATTTTTGCTACAGTAGGATCCTAAGGAACGCGGATGCGGAAGGCAGAGGACAGGGTGTTGTGGCGCAGCCTGGTAGATGCCCTAGGTCCAGCAGTGGACTACGATAGGTTGAGCTGATTGAGGTTCCTAAGGCACATCATTAGAAAAGAAGGCCCGAAAAGCTTGGAAAAATTGATTAAGAAGCCCAGATATCTTTATTATAAACTGACCGACACTAGCCGTCAAAGTGTAAATAGACGACTTATATATTTCTAGCCGGTCTACTGCTTATGCTTCTAAGCTGTGGGAGATATCTTAAGCACTGCGCCCAGCAGAAGGGTTGGTAACAGCTTACCAATTTAGAAGTTAATTATAAGCAGACAGCTAGGGGGACGCTGCTGCGTATTCTCTTAGCTTAGGGTCTTCGTCGCTACTTTATGAGGATTTACTAGGCTAGCATATTTTTTCATGAAACATTTGATATTTTATTTTAAAATAAAACATTTATTTCAAGCTACAATGGCCCATAAACCTTACAAAGTAACATAAGTTAAGTATTAAAGGAAACTTGTGTTCGTAAATAAAACAACCATACCAAACGTACCACACCACCACCACTTGCTATACCATATACCTTCTTTACTTTCTTTTGACAACCATGGAACAGTAAGGTGTGTTTTGTTCCAAGCATTATTAACATGACCTTAGAAATTTCCGTAAGTTATACCCATACACAAAAAACCCAAGATACACAATCAGCGTCTCAAAAACGTCCGCAAAAATAGGGAGCAATGTGCGCAGGTGATAAAAAACCACTTTAAGCCATACGTGTAAGGTTGAATTTGCAAATCGTTTATCATAACCAGTGACGTATAATAGGGGACACTTTTGAGTGTTTCTTTTGTTCGAGACTGGGCATCTTGGGTTTTTTTAATATCAATGGTTACACCACTCTTATCGTTATAATCCCTGTGCCCTACATTTTAGCCTCACTTTGCATACATTTCACAATGTGCTTGAGAGGAACGCACGCAACAAAGGCGTACTTATCTCACACACGGGAACTCAATTATCTAAAGTACACGTATCATGCCATGTGGTTCCTCTAAGGATAGAAATACTTCATTCCTTTTGCAGTTAGAACGAAATAAAGAGCTCTGTTTTAACCCGACTACAGCGAAGCAACGTATGTGGATATGTATGTTCCTCTGTTCCCTCATAACTTCAAAACTATGTATCATAATTTAACAAATGAGGTATCGTTGGAAGCGTCTTGAACGTCTGCTGGTTATAGGCTATGTGACATGACATTAAACGGAAGACCATGGCTTTTAGATGAGAATATTTTATTGGTTCATACTTTTTAGAGCATGCAGATTTTGACTAGTAATCGGGTTTTCGTTTTTAACCTAACATTTTACTGATGGTTTTGATCGCTTTGAAGATATTGTCGTTCTGGACAACGTTATTTGATAAACCATTTATAAATGATATTAGCAAATTACTTCCGCGATAACATCCTGCCGCAATATTGAGTCGCGGCGCGTCTGTCTGTGGGAGCCTTGCCACGTAAATATCTACACAAAAAAACCTGTGTAAGTAATATTTTTTAAATATTCATTTTCAGACTACCTACACAGTACTGAAAGGTACCAGCACTGATACATAATTATATAAAAGCCAAATGGCATATTTATGTAACATTTAAATGTCTTCTTCAATTATAACACAGATTATTACATAAACACACCTAAGTGTGCTTTGATGTGATTTCTTTGGCGTTTGTCACTTTTATCGTTACGAGTAAAAATAGTGGCGCCTGATTCTGTAAAAGAGGGAAATTAATAAAGAGCATAATAGAGTCTAAAATCTTTGTTTACATATCTGGTAATAGACCTAGCTACACCAACCACCAGGGTTGCCCTTAGGTGCAATTGCATAGCACAAACAGGGATAATCTTCGGTTGGTGCCTCATTTAAGGCCCATAGTATCCTCATCTCCCGTTTGTATGATAAAGCACGACTGCCGCCCGCGCCCGCGCAGGGCACCTCTGAGCCTTTATCTCAAAATGGGGATATTCCTTTGATTAATTTACAATTGTGCTTCGGCGATTCTGTGGTACCTCTAACTATCTATTTTTCAGTGTATTTTTTTTTTCCAAATAACGAAGCCGTTTAGTAGGAGTATGGAATAGAAGCCAAAATATTGCGTGTTGGAAAATATTTTTTACAGCAAAAGTATTAACCATACAAAAAAAGTACTTCGGGCAAAATTATCTATATAAATCTATAGCAAAATCATATATTTTTCAAATCTTCAAGACAAGCCGTTAATGAGCAGTACGGTTCATAAAGTGACCGTGTTACGCTACAAAACGGGACGTAAGCCCTTAAATAAAAACGTCTTACGGGCCTCTGCTAGTTAGCTTCGGCCCCTTGTACGCCTTACAAAAGTCCGGGACCTCAGGGTCTCGCGAAATTTCAATGCATAATAGCAGCGAAGGGTGTAATAACACGATTATTTTTTCTTTTGTAAACATGGCCATTACCAATGATAATCAATTTTTAAACACATTTTATCGTCGGATTCTTTTATAATAGAATCAATCTTAGACACTGCATAATATCAATAGTCAATGGGCACATTTCTCTATTACTCAATGTCACTGAAAACAATATTTATACAATCAAAGAGACAGTTATTCATCAATAAACAGTAGAATTCCGTGTAATCTTTCATAATTGTCATGTAAAATGCAAGATATAGTATAATCAATTTTATTGTTATATCAATGACAATTAACTCACTTGGCCACGGTCTCTAACTTATAGAGAAAAGCTTTTACCGTATTGTGCCGTATTGCGGCTTAGGTACTTGCCACCTTGATTCCGTTATCATAACAATAATATAAGCCTACGTTAATTGAGCCAATAACCGTAGTTACACAGTTATAAGACCCATACACAACCCATATAAAGTTTCATGGTTATTATAATGGAATTACCTGTATACCAATCAATGTTACATAACAAAATTACATGTTAGAACAATACACGGCTTACAGAATCCCTATTGCTAGTTTACATAACCTCAAAATAAACATTACGTAAGTGTTCACTCATTTAAATAAACAATTTTAACACATAGTTTTCAAAACTGAATTACACGCATAACAATAATCATTTTGTAGAACGTTTTACATTAGTCTGACGCTTGTTTATCTAATAATTCATTGTTCACTTACACATAGATATTTGTTATATCCGTCGTCTCACATGAAAATGCGTTATTGAGTGAGATGACGATGAGATATTTCGCCGTGAATCCAGAATACGCCCGTTTTCTTTATGAGTGTGTGACTAATCTTTTTTTACAAAAATAGCTCCCGCTTTTAATTTTAAATCTCGTTGACAACGTACGTTAAAATGTTACTTTTTATTATTTGTTTTTGTGGTAATTTTATTTTGGATGACACGACGAGCGAGACATGAATAAACATTTTTTTTTCTGCTAGGCACTTTACGACCGCCATATTTTTTTAACACTGAAAATGTTAGCGACTTTGACCGCATAAATTTTCCACGAGCTTTTTCGTGGCCCTTTGAAATTGTGCGATGATATAAAGTTGCTTTAATAAACGTTATTACTGTCGTAAATATTTGAAGGAATCTCGATGTGGTTCCAACCGTTTTCGAGATTACCCAGGAAAACAAACAAACTAAAAGCGTTCGGAAGGATTTTCCTAACCATAAACAAGATAAGTATCTACATATTATTTCTTAAAGGTCACTTAGATTAACTGTTGGAATTTGATAGGTTAAATATAAAAATCAGGAAGACGTTTCTGTTTTTCGTTCGACGCCACTTACGAAACAAAGATCATTAATTAGTAACTAGCTGTTTACTGCGGTTCTTCTCGAATCCAGAGAAACTTCTTTAGGTACACGGTGTCAAAAGTATCCATGATATCAGACCCCAGGTCATGTATAACACATGTTGAGGGCTTGAGGGGTGAAGAAGCAACAAACAAACACACTGAAAGCGGATTTCATCATCATCAACTACAAAAAAAAATATTGGCAAAAAAGAAAAGGTGGATGGTTGACAGACAGTAATCTACCATAAAACACAGTTATGTTACTTCATCACAATTTTGGTCCCCCCCAGTGGGTTCCCGCATTGTCGTTGCGGGGGGGCTCAGTAGCCGTGGTCCGCTCCCACGGTGAAGCGAAGAGGAACCCAAAGGTGGGGCCGCTCGTCAGGGCTTTTGTCTCCAAGCCGACGACGTAGCGGCCAAAATGTAGGTTGCGGTGAGGTGCACCGCTACTGAGGCGGGCCGCGATGTCGAATGGGAGGCATCGCGGCTGAAGATTACAGGCTGCGGAAGAGGAGGAGTGCCGGTACTTCTGAGTAGCGCTCTTCCCTTCCGTAGCCTGGACGGGGCCGCCACCGTTTGATGGCGGACGCGGTGGGGCCGCAGGGGAAGAGGAGTGTCGGTATAGCGTTGGCCGCTCTCCCTATCCCCTGCGGCCGAAAGGTGGTAGGCGGCGGGGCCACTGCGCTGACCCGTCGCAAGGGGACCAAGGGTACCAGACACGGGTTCGTCTGGGGCCCTTTTGTTACTTGGTTCCTGGGGTGGTCACGGCGTGCCACGTGTCCTGGTGCGCCGAACTGGTGGGGTCCGCAAGGGCCGATGCCTGCCAGGGGTGCGGGTTGTTCGAAAGAGATACCGCGGCCCCTGGCACACAGGCAACTGAGGGAACACGGGTGGGTTTTAGTCAGTAAAAGTCTGACACGCCCTCCTGCTCCACACAGAGCAGGAAATGTTATTTGATGATTTCCCACCCTCAAAAAAAAAAAAAATCACAATTTTGGTAAAGCGTTGACCCCCAAACTAAGCACGGCTTATATCTTGGGGGACAGAGTGCGAATGAGCGGAAAATAATATGTATACAGATATAGAAAATATAGTTCAGTAAAGCGTGTATTATGTTGTGTGTGTGTGTGTGTGTGTGTGTGAAGGTGTTCGTTTATGTGAGTGACTGTGAGGGTGAAGTGAGTTGTTTGCTGGCACTTAGTCTTGTCGGCAAATGTTAGAGAAAGGATTCGGTTTCGGAATATGTTAGCTTCAGAAGCCATTTCTTTAGATCAGTTTTTAGGCGAGTGGTTAACAGGTATTTAATGTCCAGTGTTTTGCAGACCTTGTTAAATGTGTCTAGGTGAGAGTGAGCTGGCCAAAAAGGACTTTGCTGGCGGAGTAGGGATTCTGAACACTCGCTTTTTCAGAAGTTTTCTATAGTCAGCTCTTTTGTGGAGGGTCTCGTGAGTGCGGATGATTGCAGTTACAATAAACAGTTGCCTCACGCGGAGGACTTGGATTTCTCTATAGAGCTTGTCAGTTGAGAATCGGAATGGTTTTCTAAATGTGACTTTGAGAAGTGCCCTCTGGGCTCTCTCAACGTAAATCATGTAGATTTTCCCGGCACTTCCCTAGATAGAGACGCAGTACTGTACTATGGGCTGACAGATAGCTAAATAGACCTTTTTTAAATGATGTAAATAGTTTAATCTGTGGATGATGATGAAGTGGTTGAAATCGGGCTGTGGCCCAACTTCACCCATTGCTGGGCATAGCCGTCTCTTTTCTTGTGCCAATCCTACGTTAGCCAATGCGGATTTATACTAACCTAATTTATTTAGATAGCCGCCTGCGGTCCGCCGCGGTTTTTACAATCTGCCAAAACATCAAGATTTCTTTATTATATTCACTTTCAGGTATACACATAAACCTTCTGGAGTTTATACTACAAATGATGTGGGAAACCATATCAATATATGTTGCGTGGTTTTGAAGAACAATGCGGTCATACTCATATAGACAGGCATGAAAAGCGACTCTATAATATGTTTGCGTATTATATGATATACGTAGATGGATTCAGTACTTCTTTTTATTTAATTCTTTCAGAGTTAATAATATGTACAGGTATATAAAAAAGAAAATATGTAATCATAAGGCATCAAAAAATAAGTCCGCATCGTTGTCAACGGGAAGAGTGCCCAAAAGGCTGGCAGCATTGCCACGTTGTATAGCAATGCTGATACTTTGGCCGAAATATAGGCCAGCCCTTTGGTCACGTGAAGAGTCAACCAACTGCTTGGAAATATCTCGGAAAACTAAGTGGGCAACTTAAAAAAACTATCTTATTTTTTGATGCCATATGATTATTTTCTTTTTTATTTATCTGTACATATTATTAGCTTTGTTTTGAATTTATCAAATAATTTTAAGTTTGAAATAATAAAACTGTTCATGAAAAAAAAAAAAACTTTCAGTAGCTTTATTATCCAAATTCAGTGCTTTCTTGAAAACCTGCTGAATTACCACTATAATAGCTTCATTCATCTTCATTCTTTCTTCTTGGGTCGACTTGTTATAGACGTTGGTAGGCAAGTATATTATGTATAATTATATTCAAATGAGACTCATTCGTATTTATTCTTTTAAGTGTGTGCTGTAAATCTGTGGCTCGAAAATCATGAAAATTACTGTACCTGTACCTACTACATCTGCCTAGTCTTTTCTTAACTACGTTGGAGTCGGCTTCCAGTTTGAATACCAGTATTTTACATGAAGCGACAGCCTATCTGACAAGCCAGTTACTGAGTAATACGATACTTCTTGGTAAGACTGGTTTTCAAACTTTCGGGCTTCTGACGACCCGTAACGACTGTCAAAGATCCGCGAATGACAGCCTATATCTGTAGGTACAATCAGGGGAATTCGTTGTAAGCAAATTGACACCGTACGTTAATATGCCGTGTTATAGCTATTTCTTAGAACTGGTTTCCTTACTTTACAACGCACATCATATAGATTGTAGATGTATCGCACTTATATCGTTCCTATAAACTACAAATTTTCATCCGCATTGGATGATAGGTGACTTGTGAATGTTGAGAAAATTAAGAGTTTGTTTGTTTGGACGCGCTAATCTCTAGAACAGCCAGTCGGATTTGAAAAAATCTTTATGCATTTGATTAGCCATATCTTGAGGAAGGCTATAAGGTATTTAACATCACGCTAGGACACTAAGGAGCCGAGCAAAAAGCGAAAACGAAGTAGTAGCGCGGGCAGGTAATGCGAGACGGGGTTTTCTTTTGGGTGGGAACTCATCAAATAACTTCTCCCGCTCCGCTCATACTTTTACTGACTGAAACCCACCCGTGTTCCTACAGTTGCCTGTGTGCCAGGGGCCACGGTATCTCTTTCGAACAACCCGCACCCCGGGCAGGCATCGGCCCTTGCGGACCCCACCAGTTGGTGCTGACATCTCTTTGAGGCGCGCGTGGAACAAGAAATTTCAGGCGTAAAAATCGCGGGCAAAACCTATTGATTGATATTTCGGATCTACCCTGCAGTATCTGTTATAGTACAGATTCATTGCAGACAGACAACACAAAGCCAAAAATGCTGAATACAGAAACATTAAATCTGGAAGATTATGATCCTTTAAGGCAGATGCATTTAGAAGTACATATTATCCGAAAACGAACTCTATGCAGAACTTTCCATGGTTCAAGTTTGTATGCAAACGAAGTCACAAGGAAATGTTCGTTAAACCAATAAATTTTCTTATTTAATTGGAACTGGTAACTCTGAGATCCCATTAAGCCTCGCCATAAGTTTCCAAGACTAAACGTTTAGTAAACACAGTTAGGAATATAGCTAACGTTGTTGTCTCTCCGTATTTATGTGTTTATCTACAAAACTAAGGATTTGGGCAGTTGGAGGCCAATGGACGTAGATTTGGGTCATGGCGAAGGGCAGCAGGGTTTTTTATGGACTTTGACCCAGTTGGGAGTAAACAAACTATTGCGCTTGGCCTTTTTTTGAAGTGGGGTCAAATAAGTGGATCTGAAGATTGAATATGGTAGTAAGTCGGATTATTTTGAAGTAGTTAAGAGGGTCATTCCCGTTCCGTATATAGTCAATGCGAGGATGATTGAAAAGCTTGTTGTTTCATCCAACGAAATGTAAGTGAGAACGCGATTGTATCGAACGAAAGTTGCTACGCCTGGATTGTACAAAATTTGTTCCAGGAAATACTAAGGTAAGTACGTGTTTTTGAAAAAGTTTTTGGAAAAAAAAATTGTCATTTAGGTTCTCTTTATACGTGTTTTCTTAAATTTGTCAATTTAGGAGTAGATTACGAACGGCAAAAGTTCTGATATTGTTTGATTAAATAGAAACCACTAGTTACAAACTACAAGATAGGTACCTGTTTGTTCATAATATCTGGCGGATATTTTTTGTATGCCTTAACCTTCTAGTGTTTGTATGGCAATTATGTCGGGTTGACTGCTCCTTAACAAAACGAGCGGTGAACCCAATACTTATAAGTTTGCTTTTCCCTTTTCTCTCAAAGCAAAAAATAGGAAATAAAAGCGGCCAGCTCACTTTCCACATTTAATTTACTTATAATGACATACATCTCCTCCCTAATTACCCTAAATATTTCAATGATTATAAACAAATAAGCGTTGGCACACAGACAACAACAAGAAAGTCATTTGTACCAAAACATCGATGACAAATGATCACGAAAGTACATTTTCACCTCTAAAAGAAATCCCACTCATCGCTTTATCTCCAAAAATCGTAGTTCGTTGAAATCGATCACAATAAGTCATCGGTCAGTTGAGCCGGAGCCAAAATGTAACGATCTGGCTCAATGGCTAGTGGTGTCTGTGTGTGGTTTCGCAAAATATGCGCACACGCATGTGATAGCGGGGAGATATATACAGTATTCCGATACAATGAAATTATCCATAAATGAAACAGAGCCAACCAGCATTTAAAAAAATGGAGCATTTAAAAAAATATGCTCACGCTTCATCAAAAGGTAAGATGACAAAAATCTTTACTTACTTGCTAAAAAACCCCCGACAAACAAAAACCTCGAAAAGGTAAAAAATATACTGTGTATTAATATAAGTTGTAGTTTTGTTGCTGTTTTGATCATATTGACATCGCGTCGAGGAAGGGCTGATTACTAATTAATCCTCATTTCTCATTACTATTCCACCATCAGAACCTGATATATTTTTTTTGTTTCATTCGTTTTCGTTACCTAAGACTTGCATACAGTATTTATTACCAGCTAAAGTAATTTGACCCGGAACCCCTTTACAAACGCTCTTGAGTGACGAGTAAATAAAGTTTTAAGTCGCAACATCAAAGTCTGTTAATAACCTAATGGGCATTGTTCATATTTTTTAATATGTTGTAATTGAAAAACCATTTCGAGGAATAGTGTTACTGATCATTGCGGACTAATGATTCATGAAAAATATTTATATTTAATTGATATATTTGATAAAATACGATTGACCTTGTTTGCCCTTCAAATTACGTCAGCTTTGGCCGTACAGTTTTGTATCGTTGCCGCAAAAAATAAAAAGTAAGTGACAAGTATTTTCTATGGTCTGCCAAGTGTCAAATTAATATAAATGTCAAAAATATAAACGTATGAATTTACATATTTATAAAGTTTTTACAATTATTATTCCTGCGACTTACCTCATGATCTCGTATAAATCTCATTACACTATCATTATTTTATGCTGTATGCATTACTTACATTAGAACTTTTGGTTCCCTTATTTCGGGTTGTTCCCAAAGGTTGACGATTCTATTGTTCTTGTTTTCTCACCGGGTCCATAAAAAAATTATAATGTTTCAAATGCTTCTCAATGAATTCCCAACGGGTCCACCGGATGTATCCAAAGTACAGTCAGTAAAAACAATTTCTCGTAAAAAGACAATCAATCAACCAGTATTTTTTTGTATTCTTATAGTTTTTTTTATCATTGTTCCTCTCAATCAAAGCACCTGCCACCTAATCTCTTCAACACCCATGGTTGACTGGTAGAGAATGCCTAAGGCATTAAGTCCGCGTTTGTACCTTTGTTTTGTATGCGAGAAATTTAAATAAATAAATACTAGCTGACACTACCATGTTAAGTGTGCTCCTAGCGATTTATACCAACCTGGTACTTCAAAGGCATAAAGCGCTTTCTAGCTGACACATCTATGTTAGGTGTGCTCCTTCCGTGGTATGATCACCTGGTACTTTGACGGCGTAAAGCGTTTTCTAGCTGATACCACTATGTTAGGTATGCTCCTACCAAGTTATGACAACCTGGTACTTGGGAGGCATAAAGCGTTTAAAAAGCTGACCTCGTGATTTTTTTCATGTTTAATAATTATTCTACTATTCGGGGCGGAGGCAAATCCAACAAATCATCCCTTAGCGAAGCGTTTATTGTTGACTGTACCAAACATTCTCATGGACCAGTAGGGAAATAAAATATTTTATATTTTAAAAGATCGTGGACCCGTTGGGAAGACAAGTGTTCATTTTATTTTTTTCGAGAACAATACACTCGTGAACCAATGGGAACAACCCGATTATGTATGACGTCTACTGACACTTTAACAGATGAGATGGATGACGTTGTGTTGACAGATTTAAATTTCTAATTATGTACTGGTGAGGCAAAGGCAACGATCTTTAGTGCCACTGATGACGTCATTTATCTCAAAAATTTTAAATGAATAAATATTAAATTAAGAAATAACTATTGAGCCCATCATCAAAATATTCAAATTAGTTTTTTAACATGCTCTATATTTTCGAAAACTAAAATAAAATAGAATGGTTAAAATTTTTAGACAATCCCCATTGGTTAAATACATTAAAGAGATTAATGGGTTGAAATAAATGCGCATTTATATGAAGATGAAGGAAGATTTAATGGTCTATTAAATGATGGTTACATTAAATATGAATCATCATTATGTAACATCACGCCCTGTATTTACCGAAGGGGCAGATGAGTGTGTAACTGTGTATGCCTGTACGGGATCCACTTTCCTAAATTTGTAGACCTTTTTCTATTTTATTCGTACCAAAGTGTTACTTTGTGCTACTGTCCTCCCAAACCTATTAAGGGGAACCTAGCCGCGGACTCGAACTCAGTGGTGGGCCTGGATAAAAATCACGCTGTCTCACCAGGCTTCGTGCCCAACAGAGATAGTATCAGTGATGAGCAGTTAGATGCTAGTCTACACGCACAACGTTATTGAGTGAGATGCAGGATCATTTATCTACACTAATATTATAAAGAGGAAAACTTTGTTTGTTTGTTTGTTTGTTTGATTGTAATGAATAGGCTCAAAAACTGCTGGACCGATTTTAAAAATTCTTTCACCATTCGAAAGCTACATTATCCACGAGTAACATAGGCTAAATTTTATTTTGGAAAAAAATAGGGTTCCGTAAGATATTTGGGGTTTTCGGACACAAGGTGTAAAAAATCAACCAGAAAAGTTACTTATTTTGCGTACGCTGCCTAAACTATAAAAGATAGAACCATAAAATGTTCTAATTAATTGTAGATCTTATAAATATCTACAAAAAAGTCCGCGACACACTATACCTATCTATGTCGAGTGAGGCACAACAACCATTTTTTTATTTATTTATCGTGAATTTTTTTTGGACTACATTTAAACGCATTTATTTTACTCATGCTATAATCCTTATCAAAATAAATTATTTCATCACTAAGTACAGTTTATGTAGATAATATTTGGTCTTTGAATGATTAAAATTGGACGTTTGGTTTTAAAGTTATGGCGAAATTAAAATAATACGATTTCTGCTGCACGGCCCGTTGCGAAGTGGGCGTCATCAAGACGAGGTGCGCATGCGGGAGGGGAGTCTATGCAGCCTGCGGATAATGACTGCGTCGTCGATGTCTGTGAATTGACCTGGGAATCATTTTGCTGACCGTGTCTTTCCTGGGTAGGCTTTTTGCAGCGGTAACCGACATCCATAGTAAATAATTCGCGAAAAAATTAAGAAAAGCCCTTTGGAAGAGTTTTATGAAAAAGCCAATGCATAAATCAATGGCCAATAAAGTTTATTGAACTTTTCGATAATTGAACTTTGTCGGTACCGACTTGGTTTTGGAGATTTTACACTTCTTTTACTACTTATACACGCCCAAAGTTAAGTAAAATTAGCAAGAAATACGAATCTTTGTTGGCTCCTAACTTTTTAATGGGTTTTTATTTTAGTATTCTGTTTCCATACAGACAATATTATATGAGACTTTATACAAAAAAACGTGGACTAGGTTCACCCTGTAATTTGAAAATATTGTAAAAGCGAAGTATTTTTTAAAGAGTAACCGGAAATTTCTTGCCATCTCTTCTACATAGGAAGCGACACATTGGAACCGTGCACCTAGCTTCTGACTTTTCATAAGTGCCCATGTAGGTTTATGTGAAATAAAATATTTTTATTTGATTTGACATCCACTATTTGCCACTTATTAGGGGATACCTTGCACTCGATCTACTCTTCGATTGGTTTTGTTTTTTTATTCGAGATAATTTAATACTTTTATAAGCACGTGTTGCTGTCTAGCATTCATCATGTTTCCTAGCCATTTCCCAACTATTTTTGGGATCGGCTTCCAGCTGAATATCAGTATTTTACGTGGAGCAGGCGCTCCACCAGTAACCAGGGTGTGAGGGTCAGATAGGCAGGCGCCTATCTAACCCTCACACCCTGGTTACTGGTTAACACTATCATCGTCATCATCATCATCATTTCAGCCGAAAGACGTCCACTGCTGGACATAGGCATTCCCCAAAAGGGGGTTTTGCCATAATCGCCATGTTTGGCAGGCGGGTTGGCGATCGCAGTATGGTGGTAAAATGCATAGAGAACTCTGTTGCCCATTCTCTAATAAATCCCTTAGTCGTCTTCTACGACACCCACGGGAATAAATGGGATGGTGCTATTCTTTTACGTCCGGCACCACACGGAACTTTAACACTATACCACTTGGTAAGACTGTTTGTAAGACTTTTGGGCTTCTCCCGACCTGTAACGAATCCCTGTCAAAAATCCACGAATGACAGCAGGGACCAACAGCTTAACGTGATTTCTGGGGCACGGAGGAGTCTTGGTATGTAAAGAAGGTCACCCGTCTACGCCCGCGGCAAGCGTAGATTTACCTGATCAATTTACCCGTTCGGTTATTGTTATTTCTTAGCCACACGCCACGCAAGGAAAGCAGACACACTGAACATGAACATATTCATAATCAATTATCGCCATTTAGAAACTTGATCTAGTACAAAGAGACCATTGTAAATGTTTGATGTGGCAGCCACGTATTGGGAGACTGCCAAACGGGTTCCGTACGTAACTCGTAATAATATCTCCAATAACAATGAGCTGTAGTACGTCACGACTTGGTAAACGATTCGGAATTGGTCGTAAATGTGACTAATTGGTCTTAGTCTTCAACGTAACGTAAAACTGATTGGTTTATGTTTGTTTTGGTTAGTAAACATTAGAGTTGGTCGGTCACTTTTACAAAAGCCATGCCAGCCATTTTACATGCAAATTAAAATAATTGAGGACTAATTAACTGCGGGGTAATTGCGGAGCACCCATAAAATGACAATGGATCGCAATGTCTTTCATTTTGACAGTTGAGTGTCAACGTTATTCATTCCGTTATTTACGTTTATGAGCAGACGACTTTTTCAAACCCAGTCATGGATTAAGAGTATCTTTCAAGTCCCTATATTGTGATTAAAAGCGTGTTACACAATTGAGGTACTGGAAGTTTTTTCAACTGACATCCACGAACATTTTATTAGTTATTGGTATGATTTATCCATGATCAGTCTAGACCTAATGTTCCCATTGCTGGGACACAGACCTACTCTGTGGGATCTAGGCCACTGGAAACCACCACGCGGCCCAGTGCGGGTTTGGTAGGTGTCACATGTCTTCAAAGTTTGAGTTCTAGGACTAGCCGGCTCCCTCACGATGTTTGCCTTCACCGATTTTGAGCGCAGTGGTGATGAAATAAATTACACAAAGTGAAGTGCCTGTCAAGGTTCGAACCGACGACGTACAACTCTTAAGTTGGGGTCGTCAACACTGGGCCCTACCTACTCTAGCTTAGGAAAATGTATTATTTATTTAACCATTTATGTACACACATATATAAGCAGACAAGAAGAAAAGAACAGAAAAATAGGTACAGATGTGATGCTTATTTCTAAAGAAATCTTTTCTAGCATACCTGCTATACGAGAGAAGATACAGAGATGTAGACAGCGTGTGTGAGGGTAAAAGAGAAAATGAAACACATTTATAGTCAATTTAACAATAATAAATCCAATCTGTAATCTAATGGATGGTTAAACTGAAAGAATTTCGTACTCTCAGCGTCTACTAATACAGAGATTTAGGGAATGTACACAGGGTATGTATAAAACTGCTCTAGTTTACCCTTTTTGTGGATCCAAAAGAATGTTTTCCAAGAAAAAGATTATCTCATTCACAAGCAAAATTCAGCGAACTTGGTTTTAATTCCATTTGTAGCGACTTGCCAAGCGTATAAACTCGTAGCTCTCCAAGTTTCTAACTTAAGACTTGTTTGCAGGACTTGATCCTATCTGTAGAGATAAAGCTTTTAGGATTTTTTTAATACCCATTGTTTGTAGAGGGTTAGAAGCAAAGAACGAAAGGAAACAAAAATAGACTTTTAAGACTTTACTTAACAAAATAAAGGTACAGGAAAGGGACAGACTATGAGTTGACAAAAAAATAAAAATTTAGGACTCGCTTTCGCCAACGGCTTCGCCCGCGTGAAGGTCGAAAATGATGCCACGGGAACGTACTATCAGGATAGAAAGTATTCTATGTGTTATTCCAGGTTACAAGCTATCTGTGTGTCAAATTTCATCCAAATCTGTTCAGCCGTTTTTGCGTGATTGAGTAACAAACATCCAAACATCTAAACTTAAAAACTTTCACATTTATAATATTATAGGAAGCGTAGTAGGATTTATTGTACAAAATTATCAGGAATTCTGGTAATCTATTTAATTGCCTGGTGTATTTGCCTCGTTAGTCTAGTAGTCGCAAGCGCTATTTCTGAGCAAGAGGTCGTGGTTTCGATTCCTTTCTCACTTTAAATAAAATAACGGAGCCTTGTAACTAACTATGTATGTAAGAAAATCTTCGAATCTTAATTTGACCCACTTCCCGGTCTTCGATTAGGATGAAATTTTGCACACGCTCTGAGTGCATGGAGTTTCTTGCCCGTTCTTCTCCATAGGTACCTACGCTTTGGAATGGGCAACTAGCTTCATCTTTCTACCTCACCGACCTTGACAATTCAAAAGTGCCTGTAATTGGTTTATTTGAAATAAATGCTTTGAGTTTGAGTTCTGATGACAATCCATGACTAGCTAAGAAACGTCATTACAAATCCAATATGGCGGCCTCCCCAAGATGGCGGACTGGCTGTTTGAAATCCACCCCCATGACATGGGTATCAAATGAAAGGGTTTGCTGTCAGGAATATGAAAAAAAAAATATGAAAAAAAAATATGAAAAAAAAATCACGTTTTTGTAGTTAGCAGAACTAAAAAATAGAAAATAAATAATAGTCAAAAAACCAAAAAAAACACGCTTTAAAAACCAAACTAAAAGAGGAGAAAATAATTTAATTCAATTAAAAAGCGTGGGGTGCTTTTTGAGGTATTTTTATAATCACTTAATGTCTAGCACCCCACGCTTTTTAATTGAATTAAGTAAATTATTTTCTCCTTTTTTAGTTTGGTTTTTAAAGCGTGTTTTTTAGTTTTTTAAACTATATATATTCATATCAATAAGTTTTTATTCAGTTATATATTTCTCGTCTCGTTTGTAAATATCTAATGTTACTTAGTCTGCGAATAAAATACTGCCCATTTTATGCAAAAAGGATCTCAATTTGTAGTACCTACTATTTTAAATCAACTTAAGTTAACGATGTTAAAAAGAGGTCAGAGATATATCTTACTGTAGTAGTTTTGCATACAACGATATTATTTACTACTTGTCCCCGAGGGATGTAAATGTTTCTTAAAGCAGCTTTATTCAAAAGATGGTTTATAATATTCTTGAATGTACAGTCGACAAATGTGAGAAGCAAGCAGGCTATTGAATAAACTGAATTATTTGAACTAATTCCTATGAAATTTTTAGGATGTACTTGTAAAAAATATAAAATATTATGTACTACTTGTACATAATAAACACGAGGGAAGAATTGATTGGGCATTTAAATAATCGTCCGCATCAATAATTTCCAAAAAGCTGGCAGAAATTGCCACGTTCAATAGTAAGTGGATGGGGCGGTACTTCACGGTCTGGGTACTAAGAAGCCAAACCTTTAAAATCCCGACGTCATGAGTTCATACAAAAATCACAAAGACAAAAGTCAGTCAGTTTTTCCCAAAATACCTATCAATTTTAGGGCAACCTATTCATTTTCATTAAAACCTTGTTCGTTTTTGTAAGATTATATTTTGTTTAAATGAACCTAATCTGTTCCGTATGGTGCCGGACGTAAAAGAATAGCACCATCCTATCTCTTCCCGTGGGTGTCGTAGGAGGCGACTAAGGGACTTACTAGAGAATGGGCAGTAGCGTTCTCTATGCATTTTACCACCATACTGTAATCGCCAACCCGCCTGCCAAGCGTGGCGATTATGGCAAATCCCCCCCTGTTGGGGGAGGCTTATGTCCAGCAGTAGACGTCTTTCGGCTGATATGATGATGAACATAATCTGTCCAGCCATTCTTACGAACGAAAAGCAATTATGTACAGTACTACAGACTATTTTCTTAATGCCCCTCGGCAAACTTCGTGTTTCGTCGGTCGATTTCTATCAGTTGCCCTTTACACTTGGTCTAGCCCGGACGCTCTCAATCGACTTTGAAGTATATAGAGTTGTTAATACTATTTTAACATAATGTAATTTATTTTTGAAATCGGAGGAAAGCTGCTTTGTATTCGGAAATGCGATGATTCCCGAGGGACATTAAGAAATTAGTTGTACTGTACACACGCTTCATTGTTGGCGTATAATATATCAAACTTTTTGCTGACTTTACTATAAGCGAACTCAAATGCACTACATATTGCATAAAAAGTACAGCTTATTGCAATTTCTCCGGAATATGAAATTCTTCGCAGAGCAAGGAAAATGTTCGAATAATACATTTGATGGCGCTGTGCTGTGACTGAGCTATTGAATTCTTCACTAGGTAGGTACTTGTCGCTGATTTGATTCCTGCGTGGAATAAAAAACTCAAACCATTAATTACAGGCACTTGGTCAAGTCAGAAAGATGAAGCTAGTTAAAATATGCTTTTTCAAATATTTAACTGCGCGTCAAATAAATGATGAATTTCTAATGACGTTGGACCTCTAAAACTCATTGCGCTTGTAATGATGCACACTGTTTAAAATTATTCAGCCTCTTTCATACCTTCTGGCCTTTTCGCACAGGTGGTCGCTGCACGTAACTAGACTAGGGTATCCCGACCAAACGGGTTGTTAGGTTTGCTTTGAACTGTGACCAAGCGCGCGCGAGACGAGCGAGCGAAGCGAACGGTGTCGAGGTAGCGGCCGATGAGCGGTTTGGACTTCCAAGTTGATCGCAGTTACTTGGCTATTTAGTATTTTAGGACCCCAAAACAGGAATTATTTGAGGCTCTTAAAAAGAGGCGCAATCATTGTATTACTGTTCAATAATATTTTTAGGCGCGCAAAACGGGAGTTGTTAGAAGTTCGATTATAAATACATGCCTGTATATTTATTTTGGCACTTAGTGCTGAGTACTGACCTAAAATTATTGAACACATATCACCTTTTCGATATGTACTCGTCCTTTTACACCCATTTCCATCAACATAGCAACTAAAAGCCATATTGAACCCAGAAATATCCAACACCCAGTTGAATGACCTGAGTGCAGGATAATGCAGTTTATGCAGTGCAATGATCGAGTGATGGATCCGATTGCTCGCGAATTCGGATCACAATTTATCGATACCGAAGTTTTATTTAGAGGATGACATACATACTGAGAAGAGCGGGGCTATTAGCTTTATAATAACAGCCGCATGAGTCGATCGATGGTTAAGCTGCGCTTGCCGAGGTCGGTCCGTGGATGGGTGGTCAATGCAACCATTTTTTTTTATAAGCCTGTTTTGTTCCTCTGCAGGTCAAAGGCCTCTCTTCCCTCTTTCCACTTTTCAAAGTCTACTGAAATTGTGAGCCAATCCTTTAAGCAGAAGTCCTGCACCCTTATTGCGTAACGCACGATTAATCATAATCTGTTTCATTCTGAGATTGCTAAACCATTGCTTCATAAGTTCGAAAAATGTGCTCAACAACGTTAATAACGCAATGAATATTGTTTAACTGAAACAAAATGAAACAGATTATGATTAATCATATGTTACGCAATTAGTATGGTGCTGCTCATCCTTCACGATTATACACCGATAAATTTAAATGGTTGTTTTCCCGCAGAAGAACAACTTGCCATAAGGAGTACTTTCGAAGCATAGAGTAAAAGTAAAAAAATAAAGATGTTATTGTTTTAAAAAAAATAAAAAAATATTCATCAACTCGAAAACGTGAGAATCAATAGTAACACTAGAGTTACTTGTAGGTACTACTCAAATCGCACGCGCCACCGACTAAGGGAACAGTGATGCATAAATGTTGAAAGCAAAATAAACTCTCCCATGTAGTGATTTTTCACAATGGAAGGGCGTGTAATTTTAAATTAGACGATCTCTGCCAATGTAAAGATACTTATAAGAATAGGTAGGTAATAAAATGTCTATCGACATCTATTCAAGATTTTGTCCGACCGAGAATCGAACATCATGTCACTTAGTTTAAATTGGTTCTTATATTTTATTTAAGTAAGTTCTTTTAAATATTATGAATGTGAGAACGCTGTAGACCTTGCAGACTGTAGATTTGTAGATCATTGTCTATTCTTCAATTTCCTTTCTCTTAATTAGTACCTGGTACATATTGACAGGCCTACACCGTCCTCCCATTCCTATTATCACTGTAATTTTAAAACATTGTAAAAGCCATTTATTTTTAAAAGAGTTACCGTGGAGATTCTTTCCGGCTCTTCTCCATAGAAAGCGACAAATTGGAACCGTGCACCTAGCTTCTGACATTTCATAAGTGCCCATGTCGGTTTATGTAATTTTTTTTTTTGAACCTAGGACATTATGTTTAGCGGTAATGCTTGCGACCAACGAGGCCGTTTTATATTTTTCATTACCACGAAAATGTCGAGTCTCATTTTCCAATTAACTCAGTTATATAGTTTAATAAAAAAAAAGCTTTCCCGTAAGTTCTGCAGTCGGTTAATATTGTTCTCTCGAAGCGAAGCGTGGAGGGTTTTATCGCGTCCTTCCAATTCAATTAACTGCTTGCCAATATAATTGGAAGCTTTTCAATTCAATTATTTATGTTCCTTTGTAAATATTTGACATTTCAGTAAGGATTTATGTTGTTTTTATTTTAATTGTATTGGAGGATGATACTTACTACACATACTTAATTAGAAGTTAAGTTGTTAAAAAATACAGCCATTTTTAAGTTGGTAATTATCATCATCAGTATCCCAATTGCGTAACACACTATCAATCACAATCTGAATAATTTTAAAGGATACAATTAATCCATTGCTTCATATGTTTCTGTTTATGTGTCTGCCTGGCAAAGTTAATAACGCAATGAATGTTGTTGAACTGTCAAAATAAAAGCCATTCCTACTTTTAGCATGTTACGCAACTACCTCTCAGCACCCTAATTGCGTAACACGCGATTAATCATAATCGGTTTCATTTTTGACAGTTCAACAATATTCATTGCGTTATTAACGTTGTTGAGCAGACATATTTTTCGAACATATGAAGTAATGTTTTAGCCATTTGTTTCAAAACGAAACAGATTATGATTAATCGTGAGTTACGCAATTAGGGTGCAGGTCCCTGACCTGTCAGCAATGGTTACCTTTAGGCATATCTTCTTATATATAAAATTCTCGTGTCACAATGTTCGTTCCCGTACTCCTCCGAAACGGCTGAACCGATTTTGATAAAATTCCGTGTGCTTATCAGGTAGGTCTGAGAATCGGCCAACATCTATTTTTCATACCCCTAAATGTTAAGGGTGGTCCACCCCATTTTTTTTTTATAATGCGGACTCAATATTCATAGTTAATACAGGACAACGTCTGTCGGGTCAGCTAGTGTTAGTCTAATAGGTAACTCTACGAAAACAAAATAGGAATCAGCAGTGAAATATACCTATACTACACGAACCTAAAAAGTTATGTGGAAATCGATTGTCGTACTTTCTTCACGACATTTTCCTCATTCCTCCGTATCACAATACGGAGGAATGAGGAAAATGTCGTGAAGAAAGTTTCAAATATGGATTTCGATGGCTATAAGAGTAGAGGGAGACCAAGGAAACGATGGATGGACTGTGTGAATGATGATATGGCGGGAAACGGAGTGACTACCGACTTGACTACTAATAGAGAAGTAGCTATGTAAGAAAAAGACATTGCGTTGACCCCAAATAAATTAGATAAGGGCAGGATAAATGATACATTCATGGGAAACGGGAAATCTTTTTCCAGTCGATTTTAAATAGAACTACCCGCAATCGTACGCGTCATAAAAATAAACATTTCAACAGACATGTCAGTCAGTGTTTACCCATGTTTATATCAATTAACTTACTAATACTCCATATTGATAGATGCATGTAAACCAGCAACAAATTATTTTGTTGAAATCATTCAACAAACTTCCCACAACGTTACTATTTGCGGGTAGGTGTGAATAAATTTACTGAATTATTTCCCTTAATCTTAGATTTCTTTCAGCGGTTCCTGAAACAAATTGTGACTTTGTTTCCGCTATGTAATGGGGGAAAGATAAAGATTTCATTCGTTTCTTTTATAACAAATTCAGAACTAATTTGGGACTACTCAAATCACTTACGCCTACGCCTACTCCCTAAGCATGAAGTCCGTCGTTTCGGTCGAAGTAACGGGCGTTTCCCACTCCATATCACTTACGCACAGAAGATTCGTTTGGAGCCCGAACTAAGAATGAATGACAACACGTTTTGACAGCTGTCCCTACTCCCGAAAGGTTTTTGCTCGTCCAAAAAAGTTAGTTAATATTTTTTTTTTGGTTTTTTTTTACTAGGAATTTCTCCTGTATTGTGGGTGCGTTTACAAACATTTAAACTCACATACACAAACAGCCAGACCCGGAACAACTACTTGTAGGTCATACAAATATTTGTTCCGTGCGAGAATCGAATCCACGACACACGGCGCAGCAGTCAATCGCTTAACCACTGCGCCAATCGTGCCGTCGCATAATTGGCTGTAGGATTCACTAGGACGCTTCGAATTACTTTCAGTCGTGTCCGTATTTTGGTTGACGGAGTTAGAGGGTAAGCCCCCATCAGGTTTGTTCCTTAACAGTTTTTTTTTTACGGGTGATAAAAATTCGTAGGTCTTTGACGGTCGTTACTCGTCAGAAGTCCAAAAGTGTCAACCAGTCTTACCGGGATACCGTGTTACTCATTAACTGGGTTGTGGAGGTATAGGCAGTCGCTCCATATAAAATATTGGTATTCGGTAGCATCATTAAAATATTGGTTGGACTAGAAGCCGACCCCAACACATGAAAAGGCTAGGCAGATTGATGAGTGGTTACCTATACAATGGTAACTGCCTCTTATAAACGTTTCTGCACACAATTTCACTCAATAAAAACTTTTTAACAAAAAAATGAAACCGCCGAAAAAACTGAAAAGCAAAAAATAATGAACCTTTTTTTTTTACCTTAATAACAAAGTTTGGAAGGCGGTGACATAAAATTAAAATACATTATCCAAAGTCACCGAGTTTCGAACTTAGTAAGGTTAAACAAAAAAGGTTTATAATTTTTTGCTTTTCAGTTTTTTCCGCGGTTTTATTTTTTTGTTAAAAAGTTTCTATTTGATAATTTGTTGTGGCTGTAATCTACTAATTATCTACTAGTTACATGCTTAATTTTTGATTACTTTTTGTAATACACACTGTTTTCCTACTCTTAGGGTTGTTTCTTTTTCCAAATTTGTATGGGACCAACTTCGGGGTTATATCCTTTCCAATAAAAAAAAGAATTATCAAAATCGGACTACTCTCTAAAAAAAATATACGTGTCGACTTGAGAACCTCCTCTGTTATTTCGTCGGTAAAAAATGCTTCGACATCAACAAACTCACAGCAAATGCATTTAATTGTCAATAATTATATAATCGGGCTTGTGAAATAGAAATATACACGAAACAATTTTTCTGTGTTTTCAAAATTTTACCCCACATATTTGTCAGGAACCATACCACTGAATTATACAGAGTACTATTGACCACGCTACATTCAAGAATGAGTTTCACAGTTACCGACCCAATTTAACCTCCTATCTGTACCTAGACTGATTGGGTATTGAATCGAACCCGACCCGGAAATATCCAGGCATCGTTTACAAATTGCTAATGCACGGCCCGGATTTGTAGGGAATTCATTGAATCAGACTGAAAATTGGCTCCTATGCGTTTTATATAACATATAGATATTGCCAGCGGCTTCACCTGTGTGGATGACAGAAATAACCCCTGTCTATCACGATTAAACCCAGACGGGCGCTTTACTACGTGTAAATTATTACATCACCACGTCTCATAAAACGGTGAACAAAAAACATCGTAAAGAAAACCAGCAGATCCTAGAACCAAAAATTCTAAGACATGTGACATCTACCACCCCTGCCCGGTCCGCATGGTGGATAACGGCTCACTTCCTCACACCACGAAGAAGCCTGTGTCCCAACACTGGGAACATTATAAGGTATGCTGTTAGACCATGACCTGGATTAGAAAATATCCCAGGATATAAAGAATCCGTTACTTCAAGAACTAGCGTATAACAGAAAAGTAATGAACACTGAATACATTTTTCACCTTACGCGTATGTGACGGTAGCGAAACGACCAATCCACATTTTTTGACTAAGGTGGAGAGTTTGTGTAGTTAGGGCGTGTAGAGTTAGAAGTTGGGCTCTACATAAGATCTGATAACTTTTCATCCCAATCTGTTTAGCGTGAAACCGTAGGTATCAAACAAACCAACTTAATTCCTCATTTTATAATAAGTACTGATTAGTTAGGATTATAAATTGAAATACTTAAATAATTCAAATTATTGTACAGCGTGAGTGAGTTCATCTCGTTTCGCGGTAAATTTCATAAGAATAAATAAAACAATAGCTCCAGATTCCTCGTTGTATCACAGTCCCAGGTGGGTTATTTAACTATTCTGCATGCATAGTATCGTTTCCCGGACGGACATCACAGCATGTTTTCTCACGGATCATGAATGATTTAAGGCCCATAGTATCCTCATCTCCCGTTTGTATTCTAAAGCACGACTGCCGCCCGCGCCCGCGCAGGGCACCTCTGAGCCTTTATCTCAAAATGGGGATATTTCTTTGATTAATTTACAATTGTGCTTCGGCGATTCTGTGGTACCTCTAACTATCTATTTTTCAGTGTATTTTTTTTTCAAATAACGAAGCCGTTTAGTAGGAGTATGGAATAGAAGCCAAAATATTGCGTGTTGGAAAAAAAAAATTTACAGCAAAAGTATTAACCATACAAAAAAAGTACTTCCGGCAAAATGATCTATATGAATCTATAGCAAAATCATATATTTTTCAAATCTTCAAGACAAGCCGTTAATGAGCAGTACGGTTCATAAAGTGACCGTGTTACGCTACCAAACGGGACGTAGGCCCTTAAGCGATTCCATTAACTGATGCGAAATAACTGACAAGTGCAAACACTTACAAAAGCTAGGACGTGTAATTTATCAAAATAAGTGTTCTATTTTAAAACTTAATTCAGTTCAGGCCCAGCTTAAAACTTTAGACGATCTTTATTCCGGCATGGTTAAAGTTCTAAATATCAAAACTGCAAACCAATTCTCGTAATTATATGCGTTCAAAATCTAGTCGAAATCTCATCTCAGCGAAGATCAATGTCGGGAAATTCGAGTTATTTTAGACAAATTGACCCTAAGATCAGACTGTGAACGTTCTTCAAATTGCGGGCATTCCCCCTCATATTTGAAACCCGAACCTAAGTTGTCAATTTCGTAATCAGAACTTTACTTCCATTGAAACAAGGTTCATTCTACAAAAACTGGCTGAAAGGTATAACCTTGTATCAAAGTAAGAACTCGTTTTGTTTTATAACAAAACGAGTTCTTACTTTGATACAAGGAACTACTAGCTGGAAAAACTAGCTGGAAACCTGGATTAGGTTTCCAGCTTACTTATGTAAGCTGGAAACCTAATCCAGGTTTCCAGCTAGTTTAATCAGCCATGACTCAGAATCTTATTGCTCTTACTCTTAATTAAAACAGAACATTTCTTCTTCAAAGTTTTGCAAACAAGCAGATACAAAACAAACAATCAAACGCAGGAAAATAAACACTCCGTAGTTTATTTTGCAAACTTTTGCCAACAGACTATACCAACGATTGCAGATCACAGACCAGACAATCAAAAACTGATAAAAGAAATCAAATGTGCACAACAATTCATACTGTGGGTGTTGTAAAAGTGGTGGGGCTGTTAAGATAGGCCTATGTCCAGCAGTGGACATCTTTCAGCTGAAATGATTCATACACTGCTGATGAATTTAACACCACTAGCTCAACAAAAAAAAATGTTTTATAAACAGTCATGTAACTTTCCTTTTTATATCGTTTTTCATGTTTTTTCTTTAAGACAAGAGAAGTAGTCACACGGTCGCGACTAATGAGATTGGGGTTGTAGCGGCACTACAGAAAATACTTTGCAACAATATCTAAAAATACAAAAAAAGAGAAGTGGCGCCATCTACAATGCCACAGGCGAACTACGCAAGACTCACGTCACAGAAATCCTACATCGCGCAGTCAAAGTTTACCGCGCGACTCGCATAGGTTTAACATCCCGACATCAACCGACGGGCAGTTGCCCACAAGACACAACACCCGTCTGGTCAGAGGATCTTCCCTTTTCTATAGAGTTTGAGTGGACTTTTTACACCCTGTTCCTCATACCTCTATAGGGTCAACTTAAATCAACTCGAAGGATTTATTTCGATTAAACCAATAACAGGCACTCTTGAATTGTCAATTTCCTATGTCGATGCTCGGGTCTTGGGCATTGTTATACGTTTTGTCCAATGGGCTCCACAGAGGCATGGCCCTTCAATCAATCAATCAATCTTCGTAACCTTTTCCCAACGAACCTTTTCTAACAGTCGCAACGATTGTCAAAGATCAACGAATGACAGCCGGGGCCAACAGCTTAACGTGCTTTCCGAGGCACGGGGGGGGGGGTATGTAAGAATGGCCACTCATCCACGGAACAACCGCTGGAAACGTAGCTTAACCTGAAAGATCGACCCGTGCGTTATTACTTGGCCACCAGCTTTCCGAGCCCGCCTTTAATTGCTTTGCAGTTTGGCAGATGATGTACTTATAGAAATAAAAATGTAACATAATGGATAAATAAATACCTAAAAAAAATATCCCTTCGATTCGACAAAAAAGTAGAAGAAAGGAGAGTCTTAGAAGAAGCCCATGAAGCCCCATGAAGCCCAAGAAGCTCAAGGATATGTTATATACGGCTTACTGCCATTAAAAAGGGGGAGTCCCTTTGAACGTTGCAGGTTACCCTGGAGTCCCCAGGACAGCCCGCAAAATTCAAATTTTCTTACGTTTTTTGATGTTTTTAAAGTTCTGCTTAAGGGGCATCTAGTCATGCGCTCGAACTCACTGGTGGGTCTGGCTAAAAATCACGCTGACTCACCAGGCATCGTGTCCGACAGAGGTAGTATCGGTGATGAGCAGTTAGACTCTAGTATAAACGTACAACGTCATTGAGTGAGATGCAGGTACATTTATAGTAAAACAGGCGCGTAAAAAAATAAGAAAAGCCCTTCGGAAGATCGGGTTTTATGAAAAAGCCACTGCATAAATCAATTACTAATAAAGTTTATTGATCTTTCCGATATTTGAGCTTTGTCGTTGCCGACTTGGTTTTGAAGATTTTACACTTCTTTTATTACTTAAACACGCCCAAAGTTAGGTAAATTAGCAATCTTTGTTGGCTCCAAACTTTTTAATGGCTCTTTACTTTAGTATTCTGTTTCCGTACAGATAATATTAATAATGAGACAAAATCATATCATGTTTAATTTTAGATTTACAGACGCCAGCACATCAAGTTACTCCAATATCTCAAATTTCTTTTATAGATTTTCAACTTTATTGCAAAAGCATAAGGTTCATATTCAATTTGAAAAAAAATACAGTTTAGGGTAGCTTGATGTGCTGGTGTCTGTATATTGCCGAACAGTGGAGTAATTAATACACTCCCGAAATTGCTATGGAAAAAATGGCGACTAGATTCACCTTAAAGGGTTTTATTGGTGATATAAGTGATTATAATTATGTATAGCGCTATTTGTTACGGTCACGAATCTTATTTTAATCAACATTAAACCTACACCCTAATTGCGTAACACGCGATTAATCACAATCGGTTTCATTTTGACAGTTCAACAATATTCATTGCGTTATTTACGTTGTTGAGCAGACACATTTTTCGAACATATAAAGCAATGGTTTAGCAACCCTGTAGCTTTAACCTTAAAACTTGCGAAATGGGAGTGTAATATACCTGTCTATGCGCGCCATTACGGTGGACACAGGCGTGATATTTTTCTTAAAAATCCAAAATACACCTATCGACGGACTAAAAGTGATTTTAGGCGCAACGTAAACATTTACCCACCATTATAAATTGAGCGTAAACAATAACAAAAGGAACGTCAAAACAAAGACTAATAATGTAATGAGCTAAAAACATCTGAATTTAGGTCATTATGAAATTATTTACCGGATATTTTGTCATGGAATGCATAACAGTGCAAATGGAATCAATTCTTGGTACAGAGAATAAGGTTTTAATTGTGTTTACGTTTCCAACGGATGTGCATAATATCGGGTGTGGATCGAAATTAGGGCATACTGGTGTGCCTGAGATGTAAAACCGTCCGTATAGACCGCTTATAAAGGATTTACACTGTGCAGGAAGCTTATTGGGTGGTCTACATTTCAATAAGGATGACGTAAAGTATAACCAAGCTACCACAAAACATTAAAGTGCTAATCTATGAAGATGCTGGCAATTTTCCTGATATAGGTATATCTCTTTGGAGGTTGATCTAGAAATGATTAGAGCCAAAATTATGAGCTCTAAGGATATAGTGAGCCTAAATATTCTGGTAGTAAGTTCAATATTGTTCCATTAGTATATTTACACTATCTTGTAGTCTACACCTACGTATTTGCATAAAGGAATAATCAAATAGAATTAAAACATCATACAACTCAAAGTATTTATTTATGCATATAAATATTCTTTAGCACTATTAAAGCTACGCAACTTTAAAATATTTCGGAATGATTAACAGTCAATAGTAGGGATATTTTTTATAACTTTAGCAAGGAGGTCTTATAACACCTAAGCGCTTTTTAAAGTTAACTAAAGACATAACATTGGACCAGGACCTATCATTAAGCCATCACATAAAAGAAAGAAAGAAAACTGTTTATTCTGCACAAATAAGAAGCATATTCTATCAAACATAAAATACACTGAATCCTTATACACAGCGGTTATTGCGTAACACAGTAACCGTAGAAACGGCTTTAATTTTGACAACTCAACAACATTCATTGCGTTATTTACGTTGTTGAGCAAACATATTTTACGAACACATGAACCAATGGAATAGGAACATCCTCCAAAATTATTCAGATTGTGTTTCGCAACTAAGGTGCTGGTTCCAACTTGTAACTCTCTAAAAGCGCTCTTGTGAATATATCCTTAGGTTCTGAAGAACTCTGCTTTCCATACCCAATCTTCGAGGTAAATATTCTAGGCCTGTCTGCAATTAAACTAAATCAAACACGACCCCTTTGGAATATATGCGTAATATACTACAACCCTTAGTGTTCAAACTATGCCAATATAAACTATTTCCAACCATCGAGAGATTGAGCATGATTTAGAACCTCCATCACCAAAGCAAAATACAAAAAATATTATATGCGAGTTTACTTCTGATACATCAAAGTCAAAAGTATACAATAATCACTACTACAAGGAAGTCCTTGTAGTAGTGATTATTGTATACTTTTGGTATTACAACGTATGAGATACTACGTGGTAGTATTATTAACACCGTCTTTTTTACATGTTATATCTTTAATACGAAGAGTGTTTTGTTAAGCAATGATTAAAATCACGAATTTATGTTCGTCTATAAGACTGACTAATCCCACGAGTAAAGCTTTATATTTTAAAGTCATTCAAATCCAAGTCTCACTAGTCGTCACTGACAGAATTGAGAACCAATTTATCAAGTTGAATACTTGTGATGTTGTTGCAGTTTCAGATCCGTTTTCTTTATTCCCACATATTTTCGGTTATAGACCTGCAATTCCATTACAAAAACTCTCTATCTATATTTCTCCTTTTTCTTTCTTGTTTTATCTTCAAATCACATTTCTTCATACTCCTTTACCAAATAAGTAGAGATCAACTTTCATTTAACTTAATTACCAATAGAAGGACTGTTACTGATAATCCAATATTAGGATAACTAACTATATTTAACATAATAAGATACGCTCTAATCAACCAATATCAGCATCTGCCGAAACAAAAATTATACATCTTGACGTAATAATATTTTCTAAGACTAATCATAATAGTAAATATTCTAAATATAATAATACGACAAAACCATGAACTGAAATACCACTTGGTATTTAAACAAAAGAAGAATAACATTACTTACTCAGAAAAATAAATATTCGGTATTGAATATTTCTGACGATAATGTTTTTTGAATAATCATAGTATGTTAGATCCAATCTAGATTTGTATTCGAGACACTCAATACCTCACTGGATACAGGTCCCAGTATAAACCAAGCAGGCACTATCTGTACCCGAAAAGGAAAATATTTGATAGAAATGCACAAAATCATGTAAAGAATACTAATTCTGTGTCTGCTATCAAAGGCAACTATACAGGGTGAAATTGAAAACATGCGACAAACCGAAATGGGAGATTGTACTCATCATTATGAACAACTTTTACTGAAAGACCAAAGATGCAATCGCAAAAATAAAACAGCTGTTCCCTACATTTTGACGAGTTATGCGAACATAAATGTAGGGAACAGATGTTTTTTTTTTCGCGATTGCATCTTTGGTCCCTTAGTAAAAGTTGTTCATAATGATGAGTACAATCTCCCATTTCGGTTTGTCGCATGTTTTCAATTTCAACCTGTATTGATTTTAGGCTTTGGTAACAATATCATTGTACTTCTTTATAGTCTTCAAAAATTATCTCTGTAACCATCCTCTGTGAGTCAGGATAGATATTTTTAAATCCTCATTTTTCTGAATAAGCATCTGTATCAAAAACTATGTTTCGTTATAGACTGTGTTATACACCATTTCCTGGATTTTCATTCTCAACATCAGTTTCTTGGCTGGCCCTAACTTCTTCACATGAGGCAGAAGGCTATTAAAGAAGCCTATATCTTCATCCTTTGCTGGTACACTGGATTCAGCAGTGGCACTTTTCTGAGCGTCATCATCATCATCGTAAAAATCTGTCTCCATTATGATTGGCTTTGTGTCAAATTCGTCAAAGTCGTCCTCTTTGACGCTCACTTCATTTTCATTTGTTGGCTCTATATTGTAGAAACTGCTGCCCTGATCAGCATCATAGTCTTGATCTTGAGTGTACTGATCTTCTGGTATCTCATTACCTTCGTACTCATTGAACTGGTTGGTGAGGAACTGTAGTTTAGGGAGGTACTCCCAGTCGGATCCCAATGGTTTTCTTACTTCCTTCCTGGCTTGGTCACGCAGATACTTCCATTTAAGTCTAGCTTCGTCACCTAAAAATGAATAGATGTGGCATTAGTGTCATCAAGGCAAACTTCAATGAGATATAGTCAATATTACAATTTATAATGAGACGCTTTGTGAATCTCTTAATAATTTTCAAAAGAATACAAAGAGTGAAGTTTTTCTATAAGAACACGGAATAGTTGTATTCATTTGAATATCATAGTATTTGAGCTAGTAGCTCACATCTACAATTTCACGCGAAAAAGGGAAAATCAATATAGTTTCCAAAGGAATTGTGTCGCAAATTATAGCGACTCATTAACAATGTTTTAATAGTCAAACTAGACGGTAATGTCGAAATTATAATTGTAACTTTCGGTGGGCTTCCAATTTGAGCCCCGCTTCAATGGGTTCTTAGTAAAACATGTTTTGCAATCAATAGGAAACAAGTTTTAGTTCGGCACGCTTCAATTTGAACCGGAATTTCTCTATCTTAAATCTACTATTGTATGTAAAATTGCAGCCTTTTCCTTATCCTTACTTTGTAATATTGTTGCATAGCTAACAGTAAACCTCATTGGCTTTTGTAGTTGACTATACACAATTACCTATGTTCAACAAATTTATCATTCTATTCTATTCTAAAGACATTGGTTTAGTACAAACAGTTTTGTGTGTTGAAATAATTGTGACAATTAAAGGACTTTGGAGGATAAAAAGTATTCTATCCGGATAAGTACAAAATTAATTATGACTTCATCTTTTGCATGCTTTACCCTCACTAGCAAAATACAACTAGTTCTGAACTCCAAGTTCTAGATCTTAAAAATCTTAAACTTACGTGTACAATCCAACTCCTGAGCAATTTCCTTCCAGCTCTCATCAAGTTTGTACCAATTGTGGTGTCCCTTTAGTGATCTGTTCCAAATGATCTCCCTGACTTGAACAAGATCTATCAGCTTGTTCATGTCCACATCAATAGTCCGCCTTTTATTCATTAGAAGCTTCTTTCTCATTGTGTATCCTAACTTCGGCCGTTTGATGGACTCATCCAAGGAATTAAATACCTCATCTGTTGTGTCTTCATCCCCTTCTTCATCCTCTGCCATGAACTGATGGTGGATAAACTTGAGCTTCTGGAAGTGGGGCCATTCGGATTCCGTTGGGTTCTTCTTCATTTCCTTCCGGCATTGGTCTTTGAGATTCTTCCATTTCTTACGGCAGTTCAAACCTGGAATTTTGAAATGGATGATCAATGTTTTGTAACGAGTGATTTTCTAATTGTTTTATGCAGTGAATTCTAGTTAATGTTAACATTTTTGGAACTGTAGCTCTATATAGTATAACTTCAGTGCCCCATATTTTTTAAATGTATCTAATCTTGATTTCTTTAACGCAGCTATATATGTATAGTAACTTATATTCCAACAAAGGATTTAAAACCTAGCAGGTCTTATCGGTACCTCATAAACTTTTGGAAACAGATAAATTAGTAGGTACCAATACCAACTAATAAATGTTATCAACAAGGCGACTGATATAAAGCTCATATCGCATTGGCCTTGGACTTGAAAGCATTTTCCTTCTAGGCCAAGGTCAGCACTACGTAAATGCTTAATACTTTTTACCCGACTGTCCCAGAATGTAATGTGTTTTTATAATAAAAATAAAAGTACTATAGTGCTTACAAAATCCTTCTCCTATTACTACATAGTCAAACTAAAGGACCTATCAAACATACTAAAATTAATAGCAATGCCAGACCAACTTCTAATTACAACAAGATTAATGGCCGTCGTCACATCAAAATGTATTCCCGCCATCGCGGCCATCTGCAAAATGCGCAGTGTGACGCAAAACCAAAACAAACGAACATTATCAATAGTGCGCGGACAAGCCCGCTCGGCGGGCCATTAACCTTCAGGGAGTGAAACGCAAAACGCTACTCAATACTCACTGGTCGTTCCAACTTCGGCCGCCACCTCGTTCCAATACCGTTCCAACTTAAACCGATTCCGATGTCCTCTATAACTCTTGTCCCATAAACATTCGCGTGCCTGAACAGCTGCTATTAACTTGTCCATGTTCTTGGTTCTTGCACCTTTAACTTTCGACTTCATTGTAGAGCGGGCGCGCAGGCGGGAGCGGCAGCGAGGACGGGCAACGCGAGCGAGGCGCGGCGCGGAACTGACGCCGGCCGCCAGCGCCCTTCCCATGCGCCCGTCGATTGAGTCCGCTTCGCTCCGTCGCCCGCTCCGATGTATCGCTGTCCTCTTCGCTCGACGCCTCGCTCCCCTCTCGATGCGACACGCCTCGCCGGTTTTAATCCGCTGTCATCTACAACATTTCCATCACAACCAATTTTTTACCAACCGTTGCGCGCTGACATTTCGCTTACACACTTCAGTCGCGCTGTTTACTGGTAATGTATGTTGTGTTATGCGGCTTTTACAAGTATTGTAAGGGCATGGAGATATCGTGGTCGTTACCGGTTAGTAACAATGGTCGCAGTAGAAGCGATTCAGCGCGTTGGCGTGTTTCGTGAGCCGTCGGCTTCGTTTTCGCTCGATAAAGTAGTGTGTTCTAGAGCTAAAAGCGTACAACGGTACAAATCGCTAATTATCGAACCAAGCGGAGATATTTTTAGCGATTTTCGATGAAGTTCTCGCTTCAGTTTTACATGTTGTATTTTGATGATGAATTCGTAATGTTTTTTGCTTTGTTTGTTCAAACTGATGCATATTTCATAGCTAACAAAATAATGAAGATGGAAGTTATACTTAGAACTTTGTACCCACACTGTGTAGCCCATATTGTTGACTCAGTTTGCAATTTAAATACAACCACATATCGTAATTTCGTAAGTAAGAGTTGTACAATGTTGACATACTTACTAAACTTATACTTACCTACTTATGAACATTCCGAGTGTATTTTACTACTACAAACCGTATGTACCTATGTTAAGTATGGCATACTTAGTTCATATAATATTTCTACTATGTAGGTGTGTTTAAGCGATCATTCCATAAGGCGGACTTGGCTCTATGTTAGATCGATTCTTTTTTCCTCATAAGTAAATAGCTAGGCTAGGTCAGTATCAAGTGAATAATTAAAGTGACAGGTACTCTGTTCTAGTCCTTGGTACGTAAGTAGGTACTGTAAACGTTCCCTGCAAAAGTCGACCTTATGTTGTACAGCACGTTACCTCATAATTTTCCGTATCGAAACATTTTTTAGAATTTTGCTAGTCCATTGCTGCATATGTTCGAAAAATTTGTCGGCTCAACAACGTAAACGCAATGAATGTTGTTGAACTGCCAAAATGAAAAAACATTCCTACTGTAATAACTCTACATACTTGCATTCGAACAGTCAAGCTTTAAAAATGGAATAGCAAGAAAAAAACAGTGGCGTTATATTTGGGTGAGAAGACAAGACACAAGAGAGAGAAAAAAATGTGTTATCTTAACGTAAAACGGTCCCCTAACGAATAACAATTTTAATACAACTTAAAAGAGATAAATTGTTTCTGTACCTTTCGAGTAGGTACTTACTTTTACAAAATGTATACCTACATATGTATTTATGAAAATCAGTCCTAGCTTCTAATATAAAAATAAAAACCCCTGGTTAGTCGTACGATTCGTTACTGATAGGTAACTAAGCTACAATATAGAAACCAGACACGTGATACGCCTAGACCTAGACAACGTGAATACGACGACATTACGGTCGCGCATGCGCCTTTATGGGTAGGACGGAGGTAAAACAAGAATAATAGTTCCCCTACAATGTCTGGATTGAGGCCGAGCCGAGCTACAGAACAAATACATACATCATGTTATATAGTCCTGCATTCAGTCGTCACGATATACATACATAGTATAAAAACAAACAGATGCATCAACAGATGGTGTCCTAAATTAAGTACCACCTGTGTCACTGTGCTCTCTTTTAGCCTGACTATGACGCAACAAAGGAAGAATTTTTAAGGTGAATAAAACATCATGAAATACGACTACAAATGTAGGATTTTGATGAATGACGCTCGTCTTTGTTTTAAGCATCTTTTTACAACCATTTTCGTGTATAATAAAACATTGATCAGGCAGGGGCCAGGGGCCATAGTCCTACCATAGTTCAAGGTAACCACCAGTCCGCTTTAGCCATCCAAACACATATTCCAATATCATTGTTTCCATATCCTCCAAATGCCATACTTAGTTCTACACCAACCGGGGGCTCTCCTTGGGTGCACTTACATAGTGCGCTCAGGGATAATCGTCGGTTGGTGTCCCATTTTATTAAAAGCGTCTTACGAGCCTGGAGTTGGCTTCGGCCCCTCATACGCCTTCCAAAACGAACCGGGCCACCTCAGGGTCCCGAGATATGTTTAATACAAACATAAATATATGGCGTTTGGTTGTGGCCATATTGAACTTTGATAACTGTCATGACTTTAGTGTCACTCACTTGCAAGATTAAGGCAATGCGATTGTCGAAAGAATCATCAAAATCGGCCCACGCGTTTCGTCTCTAGAGTGCCACAAAGGAACAAACATACATACATAGATACATACACATTATTTTCATATGATAGATTCAAAACTCACCCTTCTTTTCAAGCTGCTGTATCGAGGGATGAGCGTGGAAGCACCAACGATGTTGAAGTCAAGCACCATAGTTTCACTCATTAAGTTATCACTGATGTTAACATTCAAATAACTTCCTTAACTGTTCGTATTAGGTTCCATTTTACACTACTGTTTATTTGTTTATTTTGTTTTTTGGAAACTAAGTTCAGAAACAAAGGCGCAACATTGTTGCTCGCAACTTCTAATTAATGTTTTGGAAACAATGTTGCTAGGCTTTTGTTTTCATATACGCCTCCCGCAACACAAAAACATGTTGCTGAAACATTGTTGCGGAACTTTGTTTACTAATGAATACGTGGGTTATGTGATAAGTTGTATAGACTGCATTAAGGTGAATCTAGCCGACATTTTTTCCATACAAACTTCGGGAGTGTATTACTCCACTGTTCGACAATGTACATCAAAAATTAAACATGGTATAGTTTCGTCTCATTATTAATATTGTCTGTACGGAAACAGAATACTAAAATAAAAAGCTATTAAAAAGTTAGGAGCCAACAAAGATTCGTTTTTCTTGCTAATTTTACCAAACTTTCGGCATGTTTAAGTAATAATAGAAGTGTAAAATTTCCAAAAGTCGGTACCGACAAAGCTCAAATACCGAAAAGTTCAATAAATTTTATTGGTCATTGATTTATGCAGTGGTTTTTTCATTAAACCCACGGGGACCGACGGACTTTTCTCAATTTTTTACGCGCCTATTTTACTATAAATGATCCTGCATCTCACTCAATAACGTTGTGCGTGTAGACTAGCATCTAACTGCTCTTCACTGATACCTCTGTCGGACACGATGCCTGGTGAGCCAGGCCCACCAGTGAGTTCGAGCCCGCGACTAGATTCCCCTTAATATACTACAATAGCTTCATTGCTCCCCCAACCCACCCTGATGCATCGAATCGGCTTTCCGTGCGAGTGCTTCGTATTCGTTACTTTTTTCTTTTTACTCGGCTCGTAAGGGCCCTGGCGTGATGTTATATAAGCATCATTTCAGCTTAAGGCGGCTTTTACTATAAGTTTGCACAATTTTTGTAGGTGTTCTACAAGATGTGTAGGCATGAAATGTTGTACAAGAGTTCCTTAGATAACAAAGTCGAATATCAAGAAAGGATTTTTGAAAATTCGTTCCCTAAAGAGGTTAAATAGGGGATGAAAGTTTTTATGGAGATCCGTCATTTTCGCCGATGGGATATCCCATCGAGCACACGGCTTGTAACCTCATAAAATACAAATCTTCACAAGATCGATAGCTATTTAATAGGCTATCCACTCAATCTATGTTAGCTCTCGTAAACCTACTGGCCCCTATATTTTACGAGCTGTTTATATTATGGCCTGTTTATTTGCATGTTAGCGATAATACAAATACAAAATAGTTTATTTCTTTAATCAAATATTGACAGTGAAATTGTGATTAGAAGAGCCTTCTTATAAGGAAATAAAGCATTTATTAGAAGACTCCGCAAATCATTATAATAATCATTTGATCTAAATAGGTACATAGTAAAGATTTTTCAATTATTATGTTGTTTTACTGACGGTGAAGAGAAACATCGTGAGGAAACCCTGGCCTTTATTTTTTTTTTGGTTGGGAAATCATGAAATAACTTCTCCCGCTCTGAGTGGACTTTTACTGACTAAAACCCACCCGTGTTCTCTCAGTTGCCTGTGTGCCAGGGGCCGCGGTATCTCTTTCGAACAACCCGCACCCCTGGCAGGAATCGGCCCTTGCGGACCCCACCAGTCGGTGCTGACATCTCTTTGAGGCGCGCGTGGAACACAGCGCGCCGTCGACCCGGACAACGCGCCGTCGACCCGGAAACCCTGGACTTCGGTCTAAAATCACCAACCCGCACAGAGCCAGCATGGTTATCAAGCTCATGCCTTCTTTGAATGAGAAGTGGCCTTAGGCCGATAGCCGGGATATTTGTAGCAAAACATTTTTTTTTAACGAATTAGGTCAGTGCATCCTTTTTTTTAATGGCGAAAGTAGTTTGCTTACTCATTTACCCCCTTACGTCATTTTAAGTCGTCCATTTTTTTATTGATAGGTATGAATTAATACACGACGCTAGTTCTTAAAACAAAGATAGCAAATGCTAGTACTCTGGCCCAGTTTTGCATGACTGGGCCCAGGCAAAAAAATCCCTGTTCGCTATCCTAGCTTGAATAACTAGCCTCCTGTATCCCGGGCATAAGTTTAGTAGCTGGGTAATTGCGTTACACACTAACTGTAAGAATAGCTTTCATTATGACAGTTCAACAACGTTCATTGCGTTATTTAGGTTGTTCGAAATTAGGAAGCAATGGATTAGCAATATCATTCAAGATGATTCAGATTCTGATTGATAGGGTGTTACGCAATCAAGGTGCTAGTTGGTATCATGGCTGATTGCGAACGATTTATTACCTAAACACTTACTAGTACCTTAGCTAATTTATATTCGTTCGCACACAAACACAAACAAACCACTTTAACTTTATTGTATTTAGTTTAGCACTTACAGTACCACAATAGTGTCATACCACTAAGATAACACTAGTTAGTGACCGACTGTGATACAGTGGACCTCATTCGTTACTGACACCTTGGATGTTGGAATATAAAGCAAGCTGTAGGGTAACAATAAAGAAGGTACATCAACGATTTACAAATCAAAAGAAAAACTGAGTGACTAATATATTACCTATTTTATTTCTCTAAGGGCTGATTATTCAATAGTCAGATAACTTTTATTGGAAGAATAAATCAGACAGTCTGACATATTTTCTATACAAAACCCGCTAAATACAAACCGCTAAATTTATTCCTTGTATGAAAGTTTTCTGACTATTGAAAAATCAACTCTATGTAGGTTTGTACAAACAGTTTTACACGTCAAACTAGATGAAGTCGGCGCTTCCTATCTCACTACTTTAAGAAAAAGGCCGAAAGAAACTCAGAGGTCACGCAGTCTCTTTTAAAGTCCAAACAAAATCTTGTTCTCATCATGTAAAGACCACTTAGATTGGTGTCTGAAAAGGTATTTTGAGGAAAGAACCACACATTATGTTGGGCAATATTTAAAAAGTAACTAGATGGTTCCGTAATTTCCTAGCTGACTGATCCCTGAGAAGAAATGCCGAAACAAACTCAGATGCTGTCAACATACTTCTCAGATCAACGTTGTTCGTTACTTACGGTTTCCTCATGGTGTTTTCCTTCACCGATGTCAATGATCAGTGTCAGGGCAGTTAGCTCTACAAAAAATATCACAGATGCTCCCACCATGAATTTAACTAAGTATTTGTGTGCAGGTTTCGTTACCTTTCCCCACAACGTTTTCGACACGTCTGGGTAACATTTTAATAATGACAAAACTGTTTATGATTTAAAATGCCCTGAATGCAACATTCAGCATGGTTACACCATCCACCCTTTATTGCATTATAGGCCTACTTTGTCTTCCTCGGTCTTACTTGCATAACAAATAATATAACTACAGTTGCGCTTACAAGGCCATTTGCCACAATCTTGGCATTGTAGTAAATTGCTTGATGTTGTGGAAACATCGTCATCATCATCATCATCCATAGCCCGACTTCATCCACTGCTGGACTATGGACTCTCATATTTTTTTTTTTTAAATAAAAACTTGTGAAATAAATAACAAATATTTCTATTAAATAGTAATCAGTTCTTCAATACTTATAAAAACAGGAAGAGCTTTAATTTTTGATTCGTGCCAATCCCCACGCTCCTGTTCAAACCTCTTCCAGATTTTGCCTGCGATGGCAACAGTGTCGTCCGCCCATCTTGCCACCGGACGACCGGCATCTCGTCTTCCAGTCCTCGGACGCTAGTCTGTCACAGCCTTACTCCACCTGTCGTTACTGCGCCTTGCCAGGTGTCCTGCCCAACACCATTTGATTTCCATAATACGCTTTATATCGACATATTATATACGCTTATTCGATATCGAAGACCTTCGCACGTCTTCGTATCTGGACGTTCGGAAATCGATCTATTAACCTGATGCCAAGCATGGAACGCTCCATGGCTCTCTTTACAACTCTCAGCCTGTGCACAGCTTCCTGCGTGAGCGTTCACGTCTCAGCACCATACGTCATGGTGGGTAGAGCACACTGGTTATAGAGGCGGGAATTCAGACATTGTGGAATTTGGCTGATTTCAAAATGTCGTCTATTTTTCTAAATGCGGCCTCGCCATCCAAGCTGTATTATGTCTCTGTTTGTGGATGCTCTCTGCCAAAAGAAAGAATATGACCAAGCTAGTCATACCAGTCACGGACACGTTAACTACAATTGCCAAGAGTTGCGCAATTTTATAAGGCCCTATACCTACAATAAGTTTGCGCAATGTCTTTATTGCACAATGAGATTTAATCAGCACTTACACTCAACCGATCTATTATTTTCACGCAATAACATTGACGGCCGATAAGCTTATATGTTTTCGCGTGAGCAAGACCTGCCAACAGTACCTATATAGTAAAATATTGCACAATACTGTTCGTCTATAACATAGGACTGGATATTATCATCATAATTATCATTGGCAGCTTCGTTCCAATTATGATGATGATAGGCCACAGCTTAGTATAGACCTCCTCCCTTTTATGCGATGCTTCCCTGGTCTAAGCGAGTCTCAGTGATGGATCTGCGGCACACGCGCCACTTTCAAAAATCTTTAAAAAATCAGCCATCTGAGGGGTTGGGTGATTTTCTTGTTGTTCATCGTTATGAACCTTAAATTCTCTGACAAAGAAGACAACGCGGTCGAGAAGCATAAAGTTTTAGCTTTTCACACATTCATCCCGTAGAGGGGTTAAATAGGGGATGAGACTGTGTCTTTTTTGCCGATGAGAAAACCCATCGGGTCTATTGCTTGTCTCTATCTCTCTCTTTGTCAGCGTCTGTGTTCTCAGTTCTCACATATAACCAGACAGCCTTCAATGCAAGAGTGAACACGCATCTTTTGGATACCTACGCTCGTTCCATCATAGACTTCAACAATCGCTTTTCATCAGGCGAGATCGAGGTTAAGAGCAGGCCTCATCATATTCATAATCAGCCTATATCGTTCCTAATGCTGGGACACAGGCCTTCTCTCTTGGCGTGAGGAAGTGGGCCGTAATCCACCACGCGGGCCCAGTGCGGGTTGCACTGCATGCGGGGCGGGTGGGCAAGAGCAGGCCTATTCATCAGTATGAGCTTGATTAGCCTTTTAACCGCCCTAGTCGTATTTATACGACTGAAAACCTATGTTCGTTCTTAGTTTTATTTCAATTCACGACCCTATTCCTCATGGGTATATTAACTTTTTGATTTAAGAGGTGGGCGCTGGGGGCACGCCAACCGATATAAAACTAAGCGATCAATAGGTTAAAAAAATAACTGAATTAATAACTACCTACCTGTTTAACTTTATGCCTTCCGCCCATATTAAAATCAAAATTGTAGATACCATATCGCACATACGATGTCTACTTGAATTGCAAGTCACGGTGTTTTCCTACGTTGGAAACATTTCATTATCTATATTATATGTTACGGAAATTTTTCGTCGGTACAAAAATAAATCAGCGGTATAATCGACGAAAAATTTCTGCGCTGGAGGGCCTAGACTGATATGCTGAATTCATGGTTACAGTTTGCGCACTGAATAAAAACTTTTCCTGTATACATACCTATATTAAATGTGAATTCAATATTCATAGTTGACAGGACAACGTCTGTCGGGACAGCTAGTAATTATAATCTATTAAGTATATAAAAATGAATCCCTATTTACCTTGGTCACGGCATCACACATGAACGGCTGGACTAATTTTGCTAATTCTTTTTTTGTTGTGTTTGTCAGGAGAAGGTTTTTATGAAAGAAAAAAAAAAGAATGTTGCGCGTAACATTAGAAAATTTAAGATAACTTTTCTAATATTACACCAATGCTAATTCAATATTCATAATTAAGGTGAACCTAGTCCACATTTTTTGCATGCAAACTTCGGGAGAGTTTTACTCCACTGTCTGACATGGCACATCCAAAGTAAAATATGATATCGTTTTGTCTCATTATTAATATTGTCGGTTGTTGATAACCTTAGATTTTTTTATTCAGTGCGCGAAAATATCCTGGCGCGATATTTTCAAGTCCGTGCGAACGTGGACTTAGTAGAGCTATATATACAGGGTCTGAGGTTAATCGAGGAACATATTTTAAGCGAGTGTAATACTAATGAAAATTAATAACATTTTCTATGGAACCAGCCCTGAAATATGAAAAAAAAATCAGCGGTTCTCCACAAACTGCAATCTACGTGATCAAAATGTGACGTGGAAATACAAGGAGTTAGGTTACACGGAGGGGTAGTGTCGTTGGTTGGTCCCATGGCAAAAAATGCAATGGGACCAACCAATTACCTACTACACTCCCCTTAAAGTATATCCCCGGCAACCTAAATCCGTGTAAGTATTTCCAGTACGAACTGATAAAGACAATACAATAAGAGATTGTATTGTACGGAAAGCCCACAGTACGAGGTCAGTTTAAACTAGAAATGTACCTATAGCTTGGCTTGATAAGACGTCATGACTTGTGTACAAACAAACTACTTTCAGTGTTTTATAACCCCCAACGGAAAAAGAGGGGTGTTATAAAGGGCTTTTCAATAAGAGCGGGTAGATTATGGCAGCCCGTGGCGGCCATTTTGTTTTGGTGACATCTAATCAAATCTTTTTTTTATTATTCAGTTACGGTACTTATGCCAAATCACCATGGCAAGTAACACGATAGAACAGCACGTTCAAATGATAAAACTTTATTATCAAAATGAGTGTTCGTTAATGCAAACGTTGCGCGTATTGCACCCACTTCACAGTCGACTCTTGAACGTTTGGGGGTCAAATTTGAGACGACAGTTTCGGTAAACTACCAGCTTACACCCGTACGTTCAAGGACCGCAAGATCGGCCGAGAAGAGAACATCGTCGCGGTTCGTGAAAATCGTCGCGGTTCGTGAAAGTGTACAGCAGAACCCGAGGCAGTTGATTCCTTGCCGGGCACAAGAACTCGGCCTTTCGCAGACTTCAACTTGGCGAATTTTGCGTCGGGACTTACGCCTACACCCGTACAATATCCAATTGACCCAGGAGCTCAAAGTTCATGACCATAGACCACAGGCCATCACTCAAATTCAACCGGATCTATGCAGAAGAGTCATTGAAAATTGGACCACTCGGATTCGTGTCACTGTAAGAAGCCGAGGTGAACATTTGAATGATGTCATATTCAACACTTAATGGCACATGTGGGCCTTATAAATAAAAAAAAAACTATTTTATTAATACCTCACACACAGCTTGTTTTATTTCATTTCAACAACATCTACCCGCCCTTATTGAAAAACCCTTTAATTATAAGTTTAAAATGTGTATCAGTTTGTCTGTCTGTGGCATCGTAGCTCCCAAACGGCTAACCCGATTTTGTTATTTTTGTAGGTGACAATGAAAACCCCAAACAGACGAGGACCAGCATTAATGAATGTATGCTATTGTAGAGGTATTTTTGAAAGTACTTTTAAGAGGTTTTTGTTTGTCAGGGGTTTTTTATAAACTTTAACTTTTTTAATTTTTTGTGCTTGTTTTCTAGAAGTCGATTCAGTTTTACGATAAGCCTGTATGCCGATATGCCTAACTATGCCTAAATGCGGGATACGCCTATCAATACATTTCACTGACGTAGCAGTAATCTCTAAAAAGGAATAAATAAAACGCATTTCATATTTAGTTACAGTATTTTTATTTTAATCTTCGAACTTAGATACGAAGAGATACAAAAATCCGACTACGAAAAAACAAAATGAAAAGTGTCAAACACATCAAAGTTAACAAATACATACATAGGTACGTATAAATTATGAGTATGTAAATACTTCATTAAAACACATTCTGAAATGTTCACATTTTTTTATTGTTTCATCAATTTTATATTTACAAAACTACCATACATACACACAGTCATAGCCTGTGAAATCCACAATACATTATTTGCCGTAGTCGGTTAAAACCATACACTGGTTTTATTTTTAAATAGGTACCGTATTTAGTGGCTTGGTTATCGAATAAAAATACTGATTATATAATTTAAAATGTACGGCAAGAAGCCTATGTAGAATAAGAAGTGTATTAAGATGTGTGCAGCCCCTTACCCTAATTGTGTGACACACTATCAATCACAATCTGAATCATAATGAAGCATATTGCTAATCCATTGCTTCATATGTTAGAAAAATTTGTCTGCTCAAAAACGTAAATAACGCAATGAATGTTTTTGAACTGTCACAATGAAAGCCAATTCTACTTATAGTGTGTTACGCAAGTATCGATTGTGTTAAGACAAAACATAAAAACAATGCGCACACAAATGCAACAACGGGTCAGACAAATCAAAAATGTACTGACAAAACTGTTTTAACTACGACTTTTTACATCAAACAAAAATAAATAAACATGAAACATAAAAACAATGATGGCGCACACAGACGAAACAAGGGTATCACTGTCGAACAAGTCAGAAATGTACTGACAAAACTGTTCTTACTTCAAACAAAAATGTATAAATATAAAACATAGAAACAATTATAGCGCACACAGACGAAACAACAGTCTCACTGTCAAACAAGTCAGAAATGTACTGACAAAATTGTTCTTACTTCAAACAAAAATTAATAAATATAAAACATAAACAATCATGGCGCACACAGATGAATCAACGGTCAGATAGTCAAACAAGTCAGAAATGTAGTGACAAAACTGTTTTAACATCGACTTTATATATCAAACAAAAATTAAACACGTTAACACTCATCTGATTTAATTTCCAAGTATACTGTCTTTCATCCTTGAACCTATACTACGGGCACCTATTATTTTGTCTATCGTTGATATCACTTCCCGTCGGAATATCCTCATTTCTGACTCCGTCAGTGCTTCAATATCAGGTAACATGGATAAAAGGAACATCTTTCTGGGGTTACACTCAATATCATCAGAGTAACTGTTTCTAGAATTTTGTCTTCCATGTCCATTTTCTATACTATTATTCATTCCATTCGTTATATTTGGTGTCGTATTGTCATTGTATATGTTTCGGCTGATCGGGGCTTCTGGCACTCTGGTAATTACTGACGTGACGTTTTCTACTACTTCGGGTTCAAAGCTAGCTGAGCTTGCACTGTCGTCAGAATTATCGTGACTTTCTACTGCAGCTACTTCAACTTCCATTTCTTTATCATTCGGTTGTTTTGCTTTATACTCTTTGGGTCGTATGCTGAGGAATGGATGCAAAAAGCGTAGTTCTTCAGTCAGGTAGTACGGTCTCATAGGGGGTTTAGAACTGGCTTGCTGCTTGAGAGATCTCATGAAGGAAATCCTTATTTTTCTCCATCTATCTCGACATTCTGGTACTGTAACAAAGAAAAATAACATATTAGATTATGTTTGCAGATATGGCAGTGGTCCTTAATAATTTTGAGCTCTAATGGGGTCATTTTATGATCATCATTTCAGGCAAAAATCTCTCCTGCTAGAACTATATAGGCCTCTCCTAAGGATCGCCACTACACTCTTACGATTTATTGTTATTGTCTATAGAAAACCTCATCCATCTGATTCTTGTTTAAACTGGAACCTAATGGATTTTTAAAGAAGCTAAAGCAGTTTAAAAAGGCATGATAACTAGGCACACACAGTGTCGTCATGGGTCCAACGTCACTGCCTTCTGTGACGTCGAAATAGTGGTAATTTTGGCATTGATAACCTGCCTTGCGTTTACGTTAGTGACTATTAAAGATCCGAATATTATTTCACAATATTTCACATCATTTTGACGTAAAGTAATCTAAGATTAAATTGTTGAATATTGACAAATAATGCTGACGTCATCTATTGCAACACTTTTTGTACAAGCAAATAATTGTTTAACTTGTATTGTTTGGCTTTGCAGGTAGAGATGGGTAATCACCCGGGTTAAAAACCACTAGAAGGCACCCGATTTATTCTATCCATTGGGTGGTTTGGCCGGGTGAAAACAAAATACCTATTTCAGATTTTTCAAATTAACATGTAGCGCGCTACGGCTGGTGTGAGGCGGGGATGTTGCAGGGAAATTGAAAAATAAGCAGTTTCGTTTGGATTTCTCGTTTTTTGTATCCCTGAAACTGTTGTCTTAAAGGAGGAAGTTCTTCAATGATTCCAAATAGTTATTAAATTACTAGTCTATCTTTACCTTATAGCCTACTAGTTTTTGCCAGTGGCTTCGCCCGTGTAGAGGTCGAAAATGATCCCACAGGAACGTACCATCGGGGTAAAAAGTATCCTATGTATTATTCAGGGTTACAAACTATCTGTGTGCCAAATTTCATTCAAATCCGTTCAGCCAGTTTTGCGTGATTGAGCAACAAACATCCAAACATCTAAACATACAAACTTTCACATTTATTGTAGGATAAGATTGATTTGTCTTGTTATGCATACCTAATGACAGGTGTTTTTGTTAAATAAAAATAAGTGCTTGATCCTAGCATGAATTGAGTTTATTTTTATAGAGCCCTGGAAGTTATGCTTGCCGTAATATTTTAATTAATTTTACTTTTGAAAACAGCTTTCAAATTTGTTGGACACACTAGCAAGCCAGTGACAATAGCTTAGGAATCCTTTTAGACTGCAAAAGTCCCTAAATATGTTTGGAAGAATGGCAGCAAATCATAGCTATGTTCCCCAGGTCGGGTATGCATGAGATTTGAACTCAAGGACTAAAGCTTTTTAAAAGAAACCGTATCCTGGGACTGTTTTAGAGGGAACTTGGAGCTCTACATCTTTTAAAATAATGGGGACAGGTTTCTATCAAAGGTAACTGTATAAACAGACTTACCTAAAATTACTAGAATATTTGATCGAAGTGAAAAGCATATTGTCACTGTATCTACATTTGAAACTTCGCACCATAATAAAAATTCAGATTTGAATCAAATTACTGCAAAATTCTGAGTTTATATTTAAGTGGAACGTATTCGCTTATGCAACGTTTCTTGTCAAGTCAAGTTGACACCAATAAGTAGGTGTTAAAATAAACAGTTTTGTCAAATATGCACTTCAATACGATAAAACGTAATAGCAAAACATCAATATTTAAGAAGACTAGATTTTATTATTTAGTATATTTATGACCTACTTGAATTGTTAAAAAAAGCGCGCCAAAAACATTGAATTACGCATTAACTATTGACCTAGTTTCTGTAATAAGCGCTGCAACTAGCGCAGACAATACCGATCGTTACCAAACTGACAGAATAAAAAAAAACGTACCTGATGTGTTAGCCCTTTTAGCAATCGCTGACCACGCTCTTCTATTATGCATCTTGTTCGCATATTCCGTCAAATTCTTATCGTACAAACACGGATACTTCTCCACTTCCTTCACAAAGTCCACTATATCCCTCCTACTTTCACTTTTTGGAAACCAATCGTGTTTTCCATCCATAATTGCAAAATTATTAATATATTCTTTTATTTTTAACTTCGACATCCGTACGTCTTGGAGCGTAGTGCGCAACTGCGAAGCAATATTGGCTCGAAACTTGACATGGCGGAAATATTGCGTTGTTGCTTTTCATTGTGGCGGCTCCACCAATGAGAGACGAGTATTCTGACGCGCACACATACAGCAGTAGGTCGATGACATCAATGCCGTTGTGTGTATATTGCGTTAACTTTATTAAAATTTGTTATTGCGTAATATTTTTACAAATAAAAAGAAAGGTGAGTCCCGGGGATTTTGTTATTTTATGTTTACAATTATTTATAGGTATTTTGGCGTAAAACTGCAAGCGCAGTGTTTAGTGTAGTATCTATTGCGTCATTGATAAAAAGTGTTGCACGATTCTGACGCAACATTGTAGCTGCTATATTAATCACGTAGTAAAATTCCAGAATCGTCTAAATGCAGTAATTACTAAGCTTATTCTGGGTATCAGCATTGCTCATAAGCTCGAAATTATGCTTGCTTAGATAAAATAGGTACTCAGATTTACCTACGTATAATTATTATTGGGATCAGGAGGCCCACTCACTTAGCACGTACCTAGTCCGTATTATTATATATTTCGGCCGAAGTTACAGCCGTCTCCTATCCGTATCACGTACGGACATAAGATTAGTTAGAGGCCCGAAATAAGAATGAACAATCATCTGCCTAGCCTTTTCCCAACTATGTTGGGGTCAGCTTCCAGTCTAACCGGATGCAGCAGAATACCAGTATTTTACGTGGAGTGACTGCCTATCTGACCTCCACAACCCAGTTACTGGGTAACACGATATTCCTTGGTAAGACTGGTTGTCAGACTTTCGGGCTTCTGACGACCCGTAACGACTGTCAAAGCTCCACAAATGACAGCCGGGACCAACGGCTTAACGTGCTTTCCGAGGCACGACTTTACATACCAAGACCCCTCGTCTTGGTATGTAAAGATGGTCACCCATCCACGGACCAACCGTGGCAAGCGTAGCTTAACCTGATCGATCGACCCGTGTGGCTGTTATTATTTAGCCAGAAGCCCCGCCCCGAACTAAGAATGAATGACACCCTGATTTGACAGTTGAGTCGTCCCTAGTGTCCCTACTCCCGATGTTTTTTTGCCGGTGCAAAAATGCTATTTAATCTGCTGTTTCATTTCATCGAAGTTTTCGGCCCGTATCTTCGTAAGCGAGGGGATTAGAGAGTAGGCTCCCATTACAAAAAAATCACAAAAATGAGCTTGATTACTTTTTTCAACGCCCTTGCTCAAAATGTGTATTGAACACGCGTACTTTTAACTTTACATATCCGCACTGTGCGGGAAAGTACGGTATGATACTAGTAGAAAATAGCGTTTTCGTTTAATCTTAACAAAGCACCTTTATTTTACGCCCAAAAATTGTATGAAAATGCAAACTGTGCAAATAAATAAAAGACATGACATTGTTGATATTTGTCAACACATTAATTAATTTTCAACAAATAAATCAAGATATATTTTTTTATATTTTCTGGCTGCTTGCCTGTTTAGGGACTGAATCATGCTCGAAAGTAAACGTCTGCGGTAACTTTCCTTTGCTTGTGTGTCACTCTCAGCTCAGAGGGTAATTGCTTAACACTATAACAGTACAAATGGCTTTAATTCTGACAATTCTACAACATTCATTGCTGAGCAGATAAAATTTTCGAACATATGAAGCAAAATGAATTAGTAATATCCTTCAAACTGATTCAGAGTCCAATTAAGAGTGAGTCACGCTTTTTTTGTTTATGGGTGGGAAATCATCAAAAACTTCTCCCGCTCTGGGTGGAGCGGGAGGGCGTGTCAGACTTTTACTGACTAAAACACACCCGTGTTCCTTCAGTTGCCTGTGTGCAGTGCCCACGGTATCTTTTTCGAACAAGCCGCACCAGTGTGTCACGCTTCTCAGCTCCATCTCGCCTCGTGTGTAATGTAAAGACAACCTTTTCACACTTTCATAAAAAAATACCTACCATACTAGTTCCGTATATAGAACTGGCATACTAGTATTCCTCATAGAGGTAGGCAGAGATCATAAGTAGTAGTACTCTAATGAATTACGGGGTTTATGGAATCAAACAACATTAAAATTATTACGTTTATTCCAAGCGTCCGTGTTTACATCAACACGCCTATATTTTTCACTCACCAGAGTCCGATGATGCGTCAAGAAGATGGTATGCAAGATTATAGAGGTGGTAAAGATGAAAGATGCGCTGACAAGCGAAGATGAAAAAATATAACACGTATAACGTTTTCAAGGAATAATTATTGAGGTACTTAAACGTGCCTATTATATTTTTCATCCACGCCCACCGTTTTTTCTGGTATTTTTTATATTTATTTAATATGATTTTATCTTGTAAGTAACTCGTTCTCGTATCGTTTCAATGTAAGTATTCATACTTATATGTTGCATCAAGACACCAAATAGGTCAAATGTCTACAGTACCTACAGCCTACACCCACATCGCCAGTTATTTTTAAGCTCAATGTAATAGCCAACCAATTGGCATCAAAATCTAGACTCCGGGCTAACAAATTCTATAGATGGAAAAACCCTATGATGAATGACCAACCTGGGAATCGAACGAAGGACCTCATGCTTAGCTGTAGCGCTTACGACCACTAGACCACTAGAATCAATACATCCTTTATTTGTGAACAAAGTATTAAATTGTTCACACTTTATTTTTTATTGCATCATTTTACACAATATTGTAGATCTTTATCCGGCTACTATTATTGTCATATGGTAAAACTGAAATTTCTGGTGACATACCTAAATGATAACCACTATCGGGACTCTCTAAAACTATCGTAAAAGGTACCTACATAAATAGTTAATGTAGAGATTATAACTGCCACTTGGATTTGAAAAAATATTTTTGAATATGACCAATTTTTGTTTTTTTTGGCTATTTAGCATCGATAAGTTCTTTGGAGTAAAAAGAGAAAAATCAGAAAGAACGCTAAACGAAATCTAAATAAATAATAGTTAAAAAACTAAAAAAAAAAGCAGAACATAATTTCAAAAAAGCGTGGGATGCTTTTTGAGGTTTTTTATAATCAATTAATATCAAGCATCCCACGCTTTTTTGAAATTAGTTTTTTTTAACTATTATTTATTTTCTATTTTTTTAGTTCTTTTTTTTTGCATTTTACAGTTTTTTTTGCCAACATTATGCAACAAATTTATGAAATTATTGAATTGTGATAGGTCCTTGATAAGTGTGCAAAGTTTCAAATGAATCCGACGTTTTTAAGAGGGTAAAAATCACGTTCAAACATTCCGTTACATAAATACATACATAGCAAGCTAATAAAAGCGTATTAAAAAAAAGCGAAGTAGGTAATAGAATAGAATAGAATATTTTTTTTTCAGACATAGGCCGTAAGGTTAGTAGCAGGCGGCCGATACGATGCGACGCGGTGGGTAGGGGGAAAATAAATTTCGACGAAGTCGCGGGTGGCAACTCTAGTTAGATATAATTATGTAGGTACCTAGCTTTTAACGAGCTTTTTTTATGGAAGTAGGTATGTCAAGCAAGTGGTGAACGTGACCAAACACACGAATAATTTATTATCACAGCTGTGTTCTCTGGTAGGGTAAAATATACAGCAAACATCGACACAGTAGGTAACTCTACCTACCCATAGGTCTTTCACATTTTCAGTTCTGTGACGAGTCCGATAAAGTTGAAATCAAGTTGGACCCAATTCGGGCACTGGTCATGACTCCGGACTGATACTGAGAATTTCCTAAAAGCTTCAATCCAATAAAACTTCCTGAAACAAGCATCGAATCCAGAACCCCACGCAGAGCAGGATCAGATATTTTGTTCACCCAAACCAAACTATACAATCATACACCACTGCTTACCTCGTCGTGAAATATATACTATATAGGCTTGATCTGATTAAATACAGTCTATAAATCAATCTTACCTACTCATAATCTTTGAAATGTCGCAAATTCTTTTAAACTAAGGGCCAACCATCAGTCAGATGTAGAAAACACTTGAAGTGCGAATACCACTCTTACTGCTACGCAATAAGGGTGCTATCAAATTCAAATTGCTTCCATGGATGCGAGGTAGACGGTACCTACCTTTACGATCGCCGCCGCCGTCAGCATTTTTTACTGCGCATGATCCAAGTCGAGTGGTTCTTTTACGAGCCGGGTTCAGTACACTCTCCATCTCGAGCAAGTCAGCGTGCAGTAATCTTATTAAGGAATAAATAAGGTAAGGCGATTTAGCAGCTTATTACGAGTATACAATGTATGTTGGATTAGCCTTTAGGGCGCCATAGAGCGACTTACAGCGCTGTTGAGCTGTAGTTACAAGTGATAGCTGTGTCTGTATTTAAATGTAAGTGCTCTAAAGTATTTTGTAGTGAACAAATGATTACCTACTAGTAGTAGCTGGTTCGGGGAAGGACCTACTTCTATTTCCTAATGAAACTGACTCAAATAATTGGAAAAACCCTAGTCAATTATTATCGAAGCACGTGGCGTTCTGTAGTGTCTTGTCTACCTACCCCCATTAAGTGAAAAAGTACTTAAGTGCAATGGCTTAGGTATAACGTAGAAGAAATTAATAGTAGAAGTAGATCGTACACTCTTCGTAGACCGAACGAAGATAACAATTATACGGTGTATTTAACACGGTGTAATAACATTGGGGGTATTACGTGGTACGTCGTTGTAGATATTTTACGCGCCTGTCCAAGTTCTAATAGCAAACAGTTGCACGAACGAAGTTAGTTATGCAGTTTGCATACGCCTGGAAAACATAGTTTACATTGCTACTATATCATAGATATTTGCAACTACCCTTATTTTCTTTAACAATATATTATGTAAGACATGAAAAGAGGAATTGGGTAATGAGAATACTTACATCTTCTATATAAAATTAATATCTAAATTGTTTAAAAATAATGCAGCACATGCAATGACATTATATTCTGTGACATATTTTACATACAAACTGCAATCCGTTTTCAATTCAAATGCTTCCCTAAGCATTTGAATTGAAAACGGATTGCAGTATGCCCACCGGTATGAAGTGGGTCAACTGGGTCAACTGGTGCTGGAGATTCCAAAAATAGTTTTTGCTCAAAATCATTACAGCTTTCCAGTGTTTGATAGTAATAAAATTCTTCGAAATAATAATTTGTTACGACGGTTTTCAATATGGGATAAATAATTTTAAATTTCCTAAATCCCAGAATGAAAATGTCGTGACTATCATTCCAGGATTTTAAAGCAAGGCATAATCCACTGTACCAAATGAAATTTAATATTTAGGTAAATACACTCTACCTATTCCGATAACGGTGAAGCTGATGAGTATCTTGTGGAACTATTTTAACCGTGTTGATTGATAATTTTCTTATGTGTAACAATTATTGCTACAATTTACTAAGTTACTCGGTTACGCAACAATTGAAATCATCACGCAAGGGATTTCTGTTTACATTAAAGGAAGCCCAACGTTGCGTTACATGAAGCCATTTAGTACCTAGTACCGACCTTGTTCCGTGATAACTTGCCCACTGTTACGCAACTAATACTGCACAGGTCACGTCGTCACGTGTCGTATCGGAATCGTGACGTCAGGTGTGATAAAAAAAGGATTAAAAAAATGTAGTGCCTTTAATTGTTGTGTATTGTGTATTATATTTGAAAAACTTATTCAGACTTTGTAATCTGTTTTTATTTTAAATATTTTTTCGGGATTTCCAAACATCAACTATTTTCATCTTTGAATGAATCAAGAAACAAGACATAGGATTGAGAAAAAAAAATTGCAGATATTTCATGTTTAACTTAGTTATATTTATTTATTCTTCAGAAAGCTTACAGTTTAAAATCTAAATAAATAATGTACCTAAGTACAATTATTAGCGCTTTTTGCCATTTACAAACTTCCACAAATAAAATTAGTTTCTCAGCAAAATAACCCGTATCGTATTACCTTTTAACAACAACTTTTGTAAAGATATACTTTAATTGTTCCAGGTGTTAATCGTCGCATGGCTGACAAGCAGCAAGATGTCGGGCATGACGGGAGCGAGCATGCTGCGCACACGCAGAAAAGATGTCAACATCAAACCCAACCGGAAGTGAGTGCCAGTGACACATATCCGATAACAAACCAACACTAGGGGAAATCAGGATATGGCTACAATGCTACAAGGATTTTTTGTCGTCTGGCCAGAATCCAGCCAGAATTTTTTTTTCAATAGTGTTATGAATAAATGTCATTTAGGCGCCAAAAGATCCTTGTAGCTTATTTCTGGCGTGGAATTTAACACATTTATTTTATTTTATGTAGATTTTTTTACAAGTCACAGCCAAAGACTTTCTCATTACAAAATACAAAAGCACACCCTATCATCATCATTGACAATCCACGCATGACTCCATAGTAGTAGCTTTTTAACTTTCCACCATCTTGAATCGTGACGTCACCCGTTTACCGTGCACATCTGGAAGAGACCTAGGAATATTCCAGTGCCTAACTCTCATGAACTTAAGACAGACAAAAGGTGTATGGGGCGTATCCAGGGATGGGAGTCAGGAGGTTCGGTGGTACTTTCTGGCTTCAGTTGGCAGAAGAGCGCGTCTTGTGGAGGCTCAAGAAATCAATGGCAAGGGCCAAAGAGTTACAGGAAGAGGAAGACGGGTAAAATGGTGTCCCTATTATGTGCACTGTAAAAGGCGTATGAAATGAATGTCTCTGTTAGCACTCTTGAGGCTGGAGCGCACTCCGTTTTGTGTATTCTCTTCTCAGTTTTTTTAGTCCACTGCTGGACATGGTTTGTCCAGAAATCGAGCCCGCTAGACTACCTAAAATGACACCAACTTTGGGTGTTTTCAGTGACATGATTATGGTCTTCAGATGCATCCTATTACTCCAGTATCCTAAGAAACTGGTCGCAAAGCGAAAAATACTGAATATTCTCAGAATTAGTACTATAGAATTAGAGGATGGTTTCTTTAATGACAAATGGTAAAATCCACGTAAAACAAAAACCTTATTTAAAGACACAGCCTTCAATAGTACATTACGATTCGTGTGACTTTTTTAAGTATCTATTATTGCACGGCGCGAAATTAGCGCCCAAGTATAACAAGGTTGCTAAACGCCTTGCATTAATAGACTTTCTTAAGTCGTGAGCATTGTAGATCTTGTGATCTAAACCCGCACTTAAGGGGACTCTAGTCGCGGGCTCGAACTCACTGGTGGGCCTGGCTAAAAAGCACGCTGCCTCACCAGGCGTCGTGTCCGACAGAGATAGTATCAGTGATGAGCTGTTAGACGCTAGTCTACACGTATTACGTTATTGAGTGAGATGCAGGATCAATTATAGTAAAACAGGCGCGTAAAAATTAAGAAAAGTCCTTCGGAAGATCGGGTTTTATGAAAAAAACACTGCATAAATCAATGACCAATAAAGTTTATTGAACTTTCCGATATTTGAGCTTTGTCGGTATTGGTTTCGTTTTAAAGATTTCATACGTTTTTTATTACTTAAACACGCCCAAAGTTAAGTCAAATTAGCAAGAAATCTAATCTTCGTTGACTCATAACTTTTTAATGGGTGTTTTATTTTAATATTCTGTTTCCGTACAGACAATATTAATAATGAGACAAAACTATGCCATGTTTAATTTTTGATGTACATTGTCGAAGTTTGTATGGAAAAAATGTCGACAAGATCTACCATAAGTCAGATAAGTTGTGATAAAATTGACAAGTTAAGTCACAGAAAACCGTGACTTAAATGCGGGTTTAGGTCACACAGTGCTAAAAAATATTGAAATCTACGTTTAAACATTAAAGGACCATGTTCAGCAGTGGATGTTTGTTATATAACGGGCCCAAAGTTACAATTTTATAAATCATCATTTTGTACAGCACCACTTCTTTTCTATCTCGCTTTCGCATTTTCGTCGCATCATATGCTTTCATTATATACTTACATTTGTATGTGATTTGAACTCACTCAATCTTTATTGCATCAATTTTAACATGCACAAAATATCTTCTACTGTTAAAATTGTCGCATTTGTAAGCATGGACATTTTGGATATACACACTAAAGTTTTAGAATTTTGGGCATAAAATATCATGCAGCCATTTCATTCCCATGGTCATTTACCATACAGACATATCAGACATGACCACACATCTTCACAAATCCACCAAAGTCTATTTACTACACACAAACGGATATATTATGACGAAGTCATGTGTTACCACAAGTTCAAAGCTACTTAAACAAAAAAATATGCTATATAATAGTGCTAGGTTGGCAATCGGGAAGAATAAAAAAAGCGATGTCTCAATAGAATAAATTCTTGGGAAACTTGGTCGAGAGCTTGAAGAAGGCAGCCCAAGCTAAGACTATGGTTGTTATGAACACAATTTCAGAAGATATAATAATATTTTTCCCACAGGTTGGACCGGAAGTCCTCCCGGGGCATGCTATACGAGAACGAAGAGCTACGACTGCGCACTATCAATATAAATGCTGAAGTTGAAAGAGGTACGTAATTTTATAATCGTTATTATCATATTAATCAGGAATCCAAGGATAGAATGTAGCGTTTCTATGCCCACCCATCCTTTTTTTGATGGCAATGCGTATAACCGTCTGTTTCTAGTTCTTCTTATATACACATATCTTTGTAAGGAATTATATAAAGTGTACTGAGTGACAAGCACCAGTATCGAACACAGCACAGTTCCGTCAAACACACGATTGATGAAGCTTTTGACCAAAAATATTAACGATAAGCTGATAATTAAAGTGTGGCTACAAAGTAATCCATATAGCCATCCACGCAGACAAGTTTTTGTTTATCAGTTCTTGATAAAAACGTATATTGGAATATTCGAGCTGGCTTGTTAAGGTTAACCCAGTCCAATTTTTTTGCACATAAACTTCGGGAGTGTTTTACTCCACTGTCTGACATGGCACATCCAAAGTAAAACATGATATCGTTTTGTCTCATTATTAATATTGCCTGTACATAAACAGAATACTATAATAAAAACCCATTAAAAAGTTAAGAGCCAACAAAGATTAGTTTTTCTTGTAATAGAAGTGTAAAATCTCCAAAATCAAGTCGGTACCGACAAAGTTCAATTATCGAAGAGTTCAATAAACTTTATTGGTCATTGATTTATGCATTGTCAAATTTTTCGCGATTGTTTTAATAAAAATGATCCTGCATGTCACTCAATAACGTTGTGCGTGTCTATAGACTAACGTCTAACTCATCACTGATACTATCTCTGTCGGACACAAAGCCTGGTGAGACAGCGTGATTTTTAGCCAGGGCCACCAGTGAGTTCGAGCCCGCGACTAGGTTCCCCTTAAGAGTCATAACCATATCTATGGCCACAATTAAAGTTATGTTTTGATTGTCAGTTACTTTAAATTATGTAGTCTACTTCTGGTCTAAGACTACCAACTATAAAAAAATTATTATTGGGAATATGGACCAGAGTATTCTGGGTACTAAAGTTGTGGACCGAGTTAACATACAATAATCCGTTCCACCACTAAAATAACTGATGTCATTCGAAAAGCTACCACGCTTGCATCGAGCTGGACATATCTGCCGTATGGCAAACGATCAATGGGGCAAACTTACGATCCAGTGGGTCCACATTGCAGCTGGTCCAGACGGAGATGGCGGAATGATCTGGACTTCTATAATAAAGATTGGTCCTTGGCAGCTCTGGACAGAGAGTGGTAGAAAGAGAGTAGGGAGGTCTTTGTCCAGCAGTGGGACATTAATGGCTAGAAAAAATATGGGAATGCTGATTGTCCTGTCGATACCTCTGTTTTGATAGTCATGACAAACAAAGGCTTCATAGGCAAACTATCAATCTACAGGTCAATCGGATATCAAGAAGCTGAAGCGAGAAAACGACCAGCTCAAGCGCGAGATATCGGCTCTTCGGTACGAGTATGATCGGCTGGACAGCATGCTGCGAGACCGACGGTCTTCGCCGGAACACTCGGACGTACGTTGCATTTTTATTTAAATAAAAATCTTGTTGACGAAACAAAAAATGTATATACAGGGTGTTTGGCAGAACGTTGAACATACGAAAATGGTGGGTAGGTGGGGTCATCTGCTACTTACTCAGCCCTAATTTATTTGGCCCTGGCCGACTGGGTATTTTTTTAAAAAAAAAAAGTTTTTTTCTTGTTTCACCACTTTCCTAACTTTAAAGTGTATTTTTTTATTAAAAATGGGCAATAAAACAGGCAATTTTTTTTTTTTTTTAATCTTTGATGTTGGCAGATTCTTATAAAATTATTGCTTTGTTCAGATGTTAGCTAGAAAAAAAGTTATGAGTCCTCAAACTTACAGAAAGATGTAAAAAATACTTGAATGTTAATTTAAACTTGCATTTAAAAAAAAAACAAAAAATGATTGAGGAGTTCCAATTCTAGCAAAACATCCCTAGTGTGTGAGCTTTCTAATGGTATGTAATTTGCTTTTATAAAAAAAAAACTTTAAGAGTTATTTCATAATTTTATCAAGTAGGAAATTTTTGACTAAACTCTACCTTTACGGAAAGTTAAATGTTTTGCGAAATTTAATACTGCAAAGTTGGTAAAAATTAAATGATCGATTGAAATTATGCTGTACCAGTTAGGTGCGTTAATGAAACAATTAAATAATTTTAAATAATTTATTTAAATAATAAATCATAGATGTTCAAATTGACGCCCTTCATTCGCAATACAGGTGCGGCATCTACGTCTGATTTCTACAGTTGTTGTGCGCAGCAGCATCTCCTGTCGCATAACTTCGAAAGCAGCATTAATTCGATTTATCAAATCTTCCCGACTTTCTACTTCTGTAGTGTAAACTAGTTCCTTTGCCCTTCCCCACACGTGAAAATCGAGCGGAGTGAGGTCGGGCGATCGCGGAGGCCAGGGAATTGGTCCTCCCCTGCCAATCCACGAATTTGGGAAACAATTATCCAAATGCTCACGTACAACTAGACTAAAGTGAGCTGGGCAACCATCGTGTTGAAAGACAATAGGCCTGTTTATGTCTACTTGGAACACTTCTTCCACTAATGGTGGTAAATCATTTATCAAAAAATCCAAGTAGTTGTTCGCGTTGATGTTGTCGGGCAAATAATGAGGCCCTATTAGCTTATCGCCAATCACTCCTGCCCAGACATTCACACTGAATCTCCTCTGGAAGCCTCTTTGTCTCTTCACGTGTGGGTTTTGATTTTTAAGTGCCCAATGGTGAATATTGTGATAATTGACAATCCCTTCTTTGTCAAATTTGGACTCGTCTGTCCACAAAATACTTTTTAAAAAGTTAACGTCGTCCACATCGATATGCAGCAAATGGCGACAAAATTGCACACGTCTCCCAAAATCACTGTCATCGAGACCTAGAACAAACAAAACATGTCTAAGAATTGATTTCAATACTGAATCTTTTCTTCCTCCGAGTTCAAACTCTACAATTATCCAAATTTTTCATCTTCAATTTTTAAGTACACTAATTGGCTTTATGGCTTAGCCATAAAGACGTAAGACCAAATTCACAAAAGGGCGTGCGACTTTCCAATTTTGTTCTAAAAAGGACCCATAAGTGCTGGCAAGTTTACCTACGCTGACCACCTGCGCAAACCGAATCCGAAATCCGAATCCTGTAAGCGCTGGCCGCCTGATTGTTACGTGAATGCGGCCGAATAGGAATAGTTTATTGAATTTAATTTGAAATTAGAATTGAATGCGCTAAAAACAACATGAGGCAAAACAACTAATAAAGAAAGTGACGAAATCAAGGTTAAATGGAACGATCAATTGAACTGTCTCATAATTTACTACATTCCACAAAATCGTATCAGATGCAGTGCATAAACGGCTTAATCTTACCTTGCACTGGAGTGTAGTGAAAAGCATGTCTACCATCTTGCCGGAGAACAGACCACACTTTCCATATGCTTAAGCCAAGTATTGAAGCTATCTGTCTAATGCTTTTGGTAGGATCCGCGTCAAACTCGGCAAGAACTTGTTCGTCAATGGTAGCATCGGGTCGTGCTGCGTTCACTCGTGGTTCTTGTAAGTTCAGGTTACCGGTTTGTCGTAAACGTCGGTAAGTACTCGCAAACGTCTGATGACTGGGTACTCGGCGGTTGGGATAACGCTCTTGATAAATTCTTCGCGCTTCACGCGAATTTGTATTAGCGCTTCCATACGCTAACAACATGTCCGCGTATTCCTCACTGGTAAAAGCAGCCATTTCTTTACCAATAACAACAGGTAACAGTAATAACAAAAAACTTAACAAACTTAAACTTAACAAACTTAAACTTAACTAGTGATAACAATAAAAGAAAACGAAGTGAACAAAAACAAACGTAAGCGTAACGGGCACGTGAGATCGCAGAGGCAGTTAAGTCTCGACTGAATAAAAGAAAAGAATTCCTTCTGAGGCGTCACGGTGCCACGAGAGCGAAAGAGAGCAAAAATACGCTATGACTGCGCAAGAGTGAAACAAAATTTCTACCTGCTTTGTGTAACCATCTCAAGGGAATAGTGAATGTCAATTTGCACCACTGCTACTGGCAAGCCGTCGATCCATAATTTTTACCAACTTTGCAGTATTAAATTTCGCAAAACATTTAACTTTCCGTAAAGGTAGAGTTTCGTCAAAAATTTCCTGCTTGATAAAATTATGAAATAACTCTTAAAGTTTTTTTTTTATAAAAGCAAATTACATACCATTAGAAAGCTCACACACTAGGGATGTTTTGCTAGAATTGGAACTCCTCAATCATTTTTTGTTTTTTTTTAAATGCAAGTTGAAATTAACATTCAAGTATTTTTTACATCTTTCTGTAAGTTTGAGGACTCATAACTTTTTTTCTAGCTAACATCTGAACAAAGCAATAATTTTATAAGAATCTGCCAACATCAAAGATTAAAAAAAAAAAAAATTGCCTGTTTTATTGCCCATTTTTAATAAAAAAAATACAGTTTAAAGTTAGGAAAGTGGTGAAACAAGAAAAAAACTTTTTTTTTTAAAAAAAAATACCCAGTCGGCCAGGGCCAAATAAATTAGGGCTGAGTAAGTAGCAGATGACCCCACCTACCCACCATTTTCGTATGTTCAACGTTCTGCCAAACACCCTGTATAAATATATATATTATAAGTATAATTATACTATAGTAGATATGTATGCTTGTATGTGTATTGTAAGTTTATAACCTATTTATATACCAATCCTATTTATTATTCATTAAGATATAATTTATAAAAAAAAAAAAACATTGTTCCTCTCAACCTAAGCACCTGCCATCTAATCTCTTCACCACCCTTGGTTGTCTGGTAGAGAATGCATAAGGCATTAAGTCCGCCTTTGTACCTTTTTTTGTAAATCTAATCTAATACCTTTAAACGAACAATTCTTGTATATATCTATACATATAAAATGCTTTGTCATGAATGACTGACTGACGGATCGACGCACAGCCTAAACCGCTGATCGTAGAGATCTGCACCCTAATTGCGCAACACGCGATTAATCATAATCGGTTGAATTTTGACAGTTCAACAATATTCATTGCGTTATTAACATTGTTGAGCAGACACATTTTTCGAACATATGAAGCAATGGTTTAGCCATCTGTTTCAAAACGAAACAGATTATGATTAATCGTGAGTTACGCAATTAGAGTGCTGAAACTTGGAGGGTGTGTTCTTTGTAAGACGTAGGCATCCGATAAGAAATAATTTTTCGAAATTCTACCCCTAAGGGGGTGAAAAACGGGGGCAAAGTTTGTATGGGACAACGTGATTCCTTGGTCCAATCTACTTAAAATTTTGCATGAACATTCTTTAACAGAATTGATGGAAGATGTGTTTCGTATTTTATTGAAACTCATCGCTTAACGGGGTTAAAAATATAGTATAAAACAAATTCGCTTGTAGTGTTTGTACGCTTAGATCTTTTAAACTGCCCATCAGATTTTAATGCGGTTTTCATCAATATACAGAGTGATTCAAGAGGAAGGTTTTTATGTATAATACACCGACCTCCACGCGAGCGAAGCCGCTGGAAAAAGCTAGTATATTTAGATAATCTGAATCTCGGAAACGGCTCCAACGATTTTAAATAACGATAAATCGATCTAGCTAGGTTTCATTTTTAGAAAACGTCAAACAAAAAAAAAACAGATCGGATTTTGAAATCGATCTACAATTGCCGGAGATATCGATGGGTACTTATGATACAAAGGCGGACTTAATCGTCAAATTCGTAATAAGAAGAGATTGATTTTTGCGAGGACTGTATCTGGTATTTCTGTTAATAGAGTACTTCTCTGCTTGTATCTCCAAATTCGAGAATATCCTCTGGCTCCAGGACATAATTTTCCAATATGTTTTGCCTCATCGTTAATAAATTTGCCCGTACCCATTTAAGCGCACCTTTATCAGAGTTACTAAATAGCTTAACTTTCTAACCGACTACAAAATAAAGAAGGTAGGTTCTCAATTCAGCTATATTTTTGTTTGATTCATAATCTACATGAGCATGCTTAACTATTATTGGTACCGAAAGTGATAATATCTAAAAGAAAACGCAATTTAAACATGATATTTGTATATTTATTTTACGTCAGCAAAATTATCAATCAAAATGTCAATTAAGAATATGTAAAGGACTTGGATTAAACACATCTACAAATGGATTCCAACCACAATAAGATTCACACACTTCCACACAAAGATGATCCCTCTCTAAAGTCTGCGCTGCTATTCTCAAAGGCGCCATGAGCATCGTCAGGCCCTCCCCTGCCATGTCAGCTTCTATAAACAAACTATACAAATTCACACACTTCTCTATAAAAAGTACAATATTGTCTGTATTTACTTCATCATCGTTCACCGCTCTCTCATACTCGCAAATGTGAACGTTCTCCAAACTGATGCAGTGGCTCAAAATCTCAAAAATAATCTCGTATTCAACGTCTTCTGAAGTTAACATGAAATTCTTCAACTTCGCTATATGTATCGCTTTTGACAAAGACTCTGTAAAGCCACGGATCATGCCATTTTTTTCCATGTAAATATCTAAAGTGACCAATTTGGGACAAGCGGTAAATAAATTAGTGAAGAAGTCCTTCCTGAGCGGTACGTTATTAATCCTCAAAAACGTTAAGTGCCTTGTAGTTTTACATTCCTTTGATAAGCTAATTGGCCGTCGACATCTCCTCACAATGCCGTCATGTCGACAGAAATCTGTTAAGGTAACTTTGTCTGGCAAATCGTTTAACTTTTTCTCAAAGTTCTCACAGCAATCGATACAATACCAACTGCTTGGCGCCTTGACAATCTGCATCTTTCTCTGGTTGTGCATGCATACATAAGTGGGGAAGTAATCTTTTAACTCCAAAAGTAATTGACTGAAAAATGCATCATCAAACTTTGTTGTAGCTTTATTCCAAGCCTTGAAAATAATATTGCCATCGAGCATAAAGTTAAGTGGTAAACAAGTGCTAACCTCAACTTTTAAATCATTGCAGCATGATGTAAACATATTTGCAAATATTGGTGACACGTAAATTGAAATTTTCTCCAAATACATTATGAACATGTACTCTAGTTGATTGAAATCTAACTTGGAAACTCCATCCAATTGTGTGGATAGCTTGTGAGTTACAGCACAGTCCCTGAATATGTAAGTTAACTTGTTAAAGTTGGTTTCAATTTCGTATGAATTACTATGACTAGTTTCAGGGTGGCTTAAATCGAAGAAATCTTTATAATTGTCAGATATTGTTAATTTCAAGTCTTTTATATGAGGTACGCCCTTGAGAAACTTTAATGGAGACGCTGACACAACAAATTCAAATATCACGAAATGTATGACTTCAAACTGCCTCTCTTTAAATATTTCTCTACATTTAATGTGTATGCTTTCATTCTTATAACTGTTAGGGCATTTGAAGAAGTTGATGGCGATATTTTTAACCGTTTGTGGGCACACTTGTCCTATATCTGGTAGGTAAATGTTAGTAAACGTTATATCTAAAGATTTTAGGTTGACGAATCTCTCCATGTGAGGTTTTAGGTTCTGTACGCTCAGATCTTGTACTCCGCTCAGGTTGAGGACTCGGATATGTTGTCCGAGGTTCACAAATAACTTTTCGTCTAAAGTCTTTACAGTTGCTATGGTGCTTCTTGACAGAACAACACTCTTTAAGTGGCACCATCCTGATGCGAAATACTCCCTGACTTGTTCAGAGCTGTTGTAGACATTGATTTTTGTCTTAGTATCTAAATAATTAAATATAATCACCCCTACTTCAACAGGGAGATCTAAAAAATTCATTATTTTGTGTTTGTTTTTAGTTTTTAAGATTACATTCAAAAATTTGTCCAAAAAAAATACTTTCCCGAAAAATGGTTTATTGACATTGACGTAATAACTTTTTTAAATATTATTCGGATTGTTATTAAACCTTTTTTTGCATAGAGACCAAAAAAATTGCGCTATTCAACCGTCATAAAACCAACGATAGCCTACGATAGGCTTAAATTATCGTTAAATGTGGAGTAAATAAAGCACATTATCGCTTGGCAGGACAGCGTGTCTGTATGCAGTGCGTGCCCGGACTGTGCCAGCGTGGACGAGTCAGTTCGAGCAGTCGCCTTCCACGACCTGAGCGTCGTGCCTGAAGAGGGGGAGCAAGATAAGGTATGTAGCATAGAATTAAAAACAATAAAATTAGCCTAATATTTTGCCATTGCAGGGCAAAACCTTCTTCTCATTCAGGTTTTATAAACTGTCTTTGTGCCAAATTGTATCCAAATCCGATCAGTAGTCTTGCGTGAAAGAGTAACAAACATCCATCCATCCACACAGACTTTCACATTTATAATATTAATATTGATAGGATAAACCATTTACGTGGATATCCACAAAATCGATCGAATCGATTTTATCGTCGAGTTAGTCCACAAATTCAAGGTCGCTCAGCGCGCTATGGAGTGGGCTAAGGTCGGAGTTTCACTGAAGGATATGATCACAAATTAAGTTATCCGGAGAAGAACCGGAGTTACCGACATAGCTTGCAGAGTAAGTAAGTTGAAGTGGCAGTGGGCTGGCCTGGCCATCTTCGAAGGACCGATGGCCGAGGCAGTTTTGGATTGCCAAGAAATCGTTCAATTTTCTAGAAATTTGAAGCTATTTATAGCCCAAAACGTAGATCTGCTGGACTTTTGAGAGAAAAAAGAGTTATGTTGGACTCCTACTGATGTCCCACCCACGATGACTGATGACTACCCACGATGTCCTCTCACTGTACTTTTTCTTCCCAGCTAAAGCACTAGGAAGTGGTGAAGGGTGGGCGTTTTTGGGGGACCGTCTTATGTATTTTGGCGTTCGAAAAGTGGTGATTCTCAGCCTAATTTGAATAAATGACTTTTTATTTTGATTTTGATTTTGCTACCATCAATTAGGAGTGTGGGGTATACTAGCCTACGCACCGCACTCACAAACCGGCTAAGTTTCTAATTTGATTGTCTTTCAGGTTAATCCGCTGGAAAAATAGTAAAAAAAATGATTTCTAGAAAAAAATCATAACGCTTGAGGTATCGATAAATTCATCCAGATATATTTTAAATGACCACGATGTCATATTGAAAATGTCGAAACCGTTTCTTTTATAGTAACATTGACCTACTTCCATCTATTATGTTCTAAAACTAGCACGGACAAGTGAAATTATTTACACGTTTATTGTATTACCATGCAGTCCGAGACTCGGAGCCTTGTTTCAGAGAGTTCAATCCTACTTGATACAATGCCTTCTTTTAAAACCAATTTACATGCTGGAAACAAAGTAAGCGCTAATAGTCCTAGTTGACTTTATTAGGCTTCATTTCTTCATGACTATAGGTATATCATTTAATTTAAAAATACCTAGTAATTTCTAGTAACAAATGTAACTAAAAGAGTGATAAAAGTTAAAGAAGGAAGACCAAGAAAATATGGATGGATTGTGTTAGGAATGATATGAAAGAAAAGGAAGTAAATTATCCAGTGTAGAAATTTTTCGTAGGTTACACAAAAAAAATCAGCTGTTTCATAGAAAAGTGCAATACCTACGCAGTCAAAATGTATGGAACAGGGGATTTTTTTGTGTATAACCGACGAAAAATTTCTGCGCTGGGGGGTCTAGAATTATATGCTGAAATCATAGTTACAGTTTGCGCATTGGTTCAATATTGGCAAGATAAATGACAGGTAATTGCCTATCGTGTATTGTCACGTACCATCCAGTGACGCGGCGCAACGCTAATGACGTAACTGAATATATATGTTAACCTCTTTCTAACATCAGGAATCGGTATGGGTCTTGCCTGTTCTTCGCGCACTGTATGATTGTATTACTGGTAGGTGGCTATATTCATGGTTTACGCTGTTTTTGAGTGCTCTAATGTTCGTGTATGATGCGTCTGTTTATAATACGTCATTGCTAATAGTTTTTGTTATAATTCTGCCCTACAATATTATCTACAACTGGTAGGTAATCCGTTTTTTTACGTCGTCCATCTTAGCGTATACTACACCTGACATAATAAGGTTTTAGTCTCTCGTCTGGAGTCGTCGTCTCGTCTCGTCTCGTCGTGAAACAATATAGATTTATTATCAGTCTGGCGAACGCATTTTACTTCAAGTCTGCTTGTACTAGTGTTATCCCATATACATTAAAGCCTATTATTGCACCCATTATCCCGAAGATTGTTTCTCGTAGTGTGAAACTTGAAAGGAAATAGCTATAGGTAGGTTTTGCTCGAGATCCCGATTAGTTCTGTAATAAATCCTAAACTGTTCTTGATTTAATGTCCTATTTCACTCACTTTTTATAGGTTCCTGTTGACTTATCTAGCTGATCATATTAATCCCGATATATTTTTATTTAAAACTAGCTCCTGCCCGCTGCTTAAATATTCCACGGGAACGTGCTAGCATGACGAAAAGTAGTCTATGTCCTTCCCCAGGATGCCATCTATCTATCTCTTTGCCAAATTTTATCGAAATCCGTTTTGTAGTATAGGCGTGAAAGGTTACATACAGACAGAGTTACTTTCGTGTTTATAATATTATGTAGGGATGAATTATCTGCTAAATAGTGCCTATCAGACAACTTGTAACCGGCCTTGTCTTCTTTATGAAATTGTTTGCCTTTAATTCCATTCTTAATCGTACAGCTTGTACTTCTGTCATTAATTCCATCATCTTGAGAAGGTAATGGCTTATCCACCTAGGATATCATTCTATTGTGCCCGTCAGTGCACCTGAAGACAAAGTTCTGTCCTTGCCCGAAATAGCAACATCTTAGGCAAGTTTATGGGTAACTACGCGCCCCAAAATAAGAATGTGCTATTTCTAAACGAATTCTTCCTGCAAGAATCAGAACACCACAAAATAACTTTATAATTAACGTACCTCTACCTACGTCAAAAGCTCAAGAAAGCCATCAAAATGTTTAACGTATTAATCAGTTTCCGCGAGCCATAACCGTTTGACGAGAATAGCCGGCATGACGAGAATAGCCGGCTGACAAATAGAGCAAGCCGCCTGGAAGTATGCTAGACACTTACGGGGCTAATTAGTCATGGTACACAACGGTATTGAGCTATGAGGGAAATATTAGGGTGATCACGTACTTCCTTATTGGGTTTTGGAGAAGTTCCTTTCATGGACTCTCAGATATATAGCGGTATGATGAACAAGGTGTAAAGTTCACTCATCCTCCATAGAAAACGGAGGATCTTTTGACCATACGTCATGTTCTGTCCAGTGGGCTACTGCCAGACGATTGAGGTCGGAATGTTTTGCGTGGCAAATTCTGCTTGTGCTATGCAGGATTTTGCGTGATTTCCAAGTTCGCATGTGGCGATGTAGGGGCCACCACAGATACATTATTAAGAAAGCTCTTATGGCTTCAGCTTAAAACCCATAAAGACAGTTTCGTACCAACTAAGGTATGGTCTTGATATATGATCATCAGGATACCTCTTATCATTAGAGACACATTGACCCCATATCCTCAAGTTCCGATTTGGATGAGGAACTTAGTCATACGTTTTTCATTTGTAATTTATATCGTCATTCATTTATCTAAACATGTATTTAGCCAATTGGCGCACAATTTTCGAAGGGTAAAAGGCAAAATGGCAAATGATATGAAGGTGGGTGGTATGGTATGGTAGGTGGTGGTGCTGGTATGGTGGTGGTGGTATAGTAAATTCTTACCATAGTCAGGAAAAAATCATTGCGACTGAAGTTTCTTGTTCCCCGATCCAGCGCGTCGCATCGCATCGCCTGTCCTCTTCTTTTTACTCGGTTCCTGAGAATCCTAGCGTGATTTTAAATGGCCGCAAAAACTGAGCTATCAAATTCAAAAAGATTTTCTCAAATCCGACAGGTCATCATCTTATCAGCCGAAAGACGTCCACTGCTGGATATAAGCCTCCCCCAAAAGGGGGGATTTGCCATAATCGCCACGCTTGGTAAGCGGGTTGGCGAGTCCGATCCGTCCAAATCCGACAGGTATTTTCGAAAATTAGCGTGTTCAAACAAACAAACACTTCAGCTTTAATAATGGTATCTACTTATAATGAAGAAGTCGGTTAAAAAGGGACTTATACTTTCTGTCAGGGGTGCGGGTTATTCGAAAGAGATACCGTGGCCCTTGGCACATAGGCAACTGAAGGAACACGGGTGGGTTTTAGTCAGTAAAAGTTTGACACGACCTCCCGCTCTACTTAGAGCACCCTAAAAAAAAAAATACTGGTGGAAATTACAGATTTTCATGGACCCTTGTGAATGTTGCGGGAACCACAGAACCGGGTGAAGTATCCTTGTTTGGGCGAGGTCTATATCCAGCAGTAGACATCATGTCATGACGGCCGTTATATTACGACGGAACCACTTTCCTAGTACAACCTAGCTTTATTCCTAAGTGCACTCAGTCAACGTAAATCTCCATAAAATCTACAAAAAAGAACTCCGCCATCCAAATGTTGCTTTCATCTACAAGACAGACCGCAGTTCCTAAAAAATATTTTTGCTTTATAGATAGGAAATGAGTCAAGGCCGGGCAAGAAAATCATGTGTAAGAAAATATTGTACAAACGTAATGTTGTTTTATAAATAAACGCAGTAGCGTTTGGACCGGCGCGTGCGCCGCTTGGCGTTCCGTGATTTTTCGAGTGACAGTTTGTGATGCAGGTACACCTTTACTATTTACGTCTTATTATAAATATAGGTTCAGTTATAAAACGTATTTTTGTGGAAATTTGTGAGTTATCTTTAGAACTTTTGTATTTTTGTTAAGTTGGACTTTGGTCATTACTGTTGTGTTTATTTTTAATACCTGTTCATTCAACTGTTCTCATGTTTTCGGTTTTTGAAAGTATTTTATGCTGCCCCGTAGTTATCTCTTTCTTTTCTTCTTTTATACTGGTACTATCCAGTATTTTTGAACTTATTAAATTAAATTCTTTTTTAAACAGTTTTATTTAGTTTGCCCCGTTTATTGATGTATTTTTGGTCAAATTAAGTCATTGAAATGTAACCCCTTCCTGTTATCAGGTAGATCTCTTTGGTACACACCTTTGATTGCGATGACAATGCAGTTTTTTTATATTTTGTTTTGCCCATCCTTTTGCGATCCAATTTCCTTATCTGATTCTACTTTAAAAACTTCTTAATTACACAAGAGAAGGGGTGTTGAATCATTTCTACGTTCATTCATAGATCATGAACTAGGTACCTACTTTGATTGAATTCTTGTTTATAGAGTGATGAATCATTAGGTACTCTCGTTTTCATGAATTGAATTGTTTCCAATTCAAACTCGTAGAGTACTTATGGCAAGATTACAACGTTGGTTTATGCAATTCTTGAATCAACTTTAGTTTCGGCTTATAGATTTCATTTAGCGTTGGTATCATCAGGCTTAAGGCCATTCTCAACTCTATAGGATTATAGTATATCCGGGTATGGTAGATTATCAACTTGATCCTATCCTAATTTACTTGCGGTCGATGCATCATATCTTGTTCTCTATACATTTCTCTATTAGAAGTCATATCAGTTTTATCGTCTTTAGCTAATCACCTTACACAATATTTGCATCGCTGTCTTAGTCTTCTATTCAAAACAAAAACTATGCGAAACTTTTATCCTTAGGTTATACGAGTATAAACCTACTAATAACTTAAAAAAAAAACTATAAAAATGTCTACATCTAGAATCATCTACTGAATCCTTAGTAACAGGTTGCACGTCGATGTATTATAAGGGCACATTCGCTAGTTATGTTTATATCCTACGTCCCATAGAATCGTGGACATGGCGCAAATTGCTTGGCTTGCTTGCTCCAATTCGGGGTTCGGTTCGAATGAGACATTAGGTATTTAACCTTCATTATTAGTATACTAATAACCCGCTACCTACTTCAGTTGTACACGAGAGCTGCAGACTTACTTTTAACGCGTTCCTAGAAGTTTTATGTATCAGATGCAACTGTTTATCAACATCGTACACAGACTTTTATCGTTAACCTTCGTCTATATCCTTTGTATAGTTTAGTAATCATAAGCAGCTTCAATATTATACCTGTTCCAAACATTTTGACCGCGTAGGTATTGCACTTTTCGATGAAACGGCTGATTATATTATTTTTGATAATCGACGAAAAATTTCTATGCTAGGCGATCTAGAATCATGTGGTAATCACCACAGGTAACTGGTCGCTTGTCGATGCCGCTGCCACCGTGTTATAAGGGCACATTCGCTGGTTATGTTTCAATCCTACGTTCCATATAACATATAATCGCGGGCATGGCACAATTTCAGACTCCGCGGTGCTTCTTAAAAAGTCCAACCGGAATAACCCATAAGCACTTTTGCCCAACTTGGAGATCGAACCAAACGTTGGTCTACCACCAGATCAATGAGACGGTATTTTTATTATCCATGTACTTATGCAGCTTTTGCCCGCGTGGAGGTCAAATATTATCCCACGGAAACGTACTACCGGGATAGAAAGTATCTTATGTGTTAATCCAGGTTTTAAATTACCTGTGTGCCTCATTTCATTCAAATCTCTTCAGTCGCTTTTACGTGATTGAGTAACAAACATCCATCCGCGCAAACGAATACTAAACTGCACATTTATAATTTTATAGTAGGTTATGTAGAATTATCTAACTATCTCATGTAGGTAGGTACAGTACCTAGCTATAAGAAACAGTTCAATACTTCCTCCTCAATGTTTACTACCTCTACAACCAGAATAGCCTCCTTGAACAGAGTAATGTCTGCTCGCCCAGACTCCAGACAATCACATATATATAGATCCATATCATTCAAATAACGTTCGAAACAATAATAAATTATTTATTCACGAGCCGTACTAAATATTGATAGTCTTATATGAAGAACGATTTGCATGAATGTTATGGTACACGTACATTGTAATGTACTTCTTATATTCCACCATGGATATACATTTAATAGAGCGGGGAAAAAGCATTTTCGTATTTTATATTGCAGTAGGTAATATCTGTTTGGCTGTAGGTACAGTGTGTATTTGGCTGGTTTTGATACCAAAAATAAAATAGATGACGTATTATGTACCTATAAAAGAAAAAAAAAGTAAAACGATTTCCCGCAATTTATCAGTTGTTTTTCTGCCCGCCAAAATGAGAGAATCCAACGAAAAACTTCGATACATCTTGAAGTTTTATTACAAAAAAGGGAAAATGCGACAAGCCGCATAAAAAATGTGACGTTTATGGACTCAGTACGAGTAGCGCAAAGTTTGTTCAAGCGTTTTACGAATAGCACAAAGTTTATCAAGCGTTTTCAATCTGGGAATCTGGTCGCCCTGTTACGGATAAAATCGATGCATTTTTTTTTTATTGGAGTAAGCTGGTACTTATTAGTTGTTACGATACCTATAGCTGAAGAGTTAGTTGATTCATGCGCCCCGCGATATGACCCGCAAACTCGATCCTGTGGGAACATGTGGATAAAAGTTATCCTATCTGTCCGATCAGCCATTTTATCGTGAATGAGTGACCAAACATCGAAACATTAAAACTTTCTCATTTTATAATATTATCAGCATTATTTTGTCTTACTGGTTTTATAGTTTTTATTTTGGTACGCAAAATAGGCGCTCAGACGTAGAGTTACTAACACCAGTCCGATAAACAATACAATAATTCTAAAATAGCTTATCCTAACTAATATTATAAATGCGAAAGTAAGTTTGTTGTTCGTTACGCTTTCACGCTAAAACAGCTGAACAGATTTAAATTTGGCACACAGATATGCCATGACCTGCATGTAGGTAAGGAGATGGTTAAGGCTACTTTTCATCCTGGATCGCAGATGATGACGGGGGCAACAGCTGGTAATTTATGAGTCCTCACTCTTACTTCCCGTTAACTAAGCTATTGATTTTTAAATCTAATGAGTACCTTTAAACGAGCAATTCTTGCATAAATATATAATCTGAATCTTGGAAACGGCTCCAACGATTTTCATGAAATTTAGTATGCAAGGGGTTTCGGGGGCGATAAATCGATCTAGCTAGGTTCAATTTTTAGAAAACGTCTATTCAAAAAATAAAAACCGAGCCAGGCTCGGTAATACCAGATATTTAATTTGTAATATTACTATGTATTTTGACCAACTCCTCGGGGTTTCTTCCGGATTTTATTAGCTATTCCTGCAGTTTCTTTTACACAGCACGCAATCCGAAATAACATGTATTTTCCTTTCGTTATCATTGTCATGGTCTTGGTTTACCCGGCCAATAAGAGCCTCTCTTAGATACTTTGGCTCTTTGTCCGTTACAAGTAGGTAGGTATTGGCATAAAGTTGCCAAAACTATGTTATTGCAGAAGATTGTCTTCTACAAGACTCTCATACTCTCAATATTAGATACCTATCTACAGCAAATTAATACAATTTATAATTTTAAACGTTAATTTAGAATATACATAAAGTCAGACATTTAACGACTATGCGACAGATTGAGTTGGTATATGACGTGAATCGGGTCATGACCAAATATTTCTGAACGACAGATGGGTCGACCACAAACCTTGATGACTAGTCTCAGGGCTGTGTTATAAATATATCAGTATTATTGTTACTTTTGACTCTAATATATGTTTACATGGTTGAGAATAGCTACTGCTTCCTTTTTGATAGGCGTAGTGGAGAGTGACCGATCTTTTGCTAACTATCTTGCAAAACTTCTAGATTCCGAAATGTTTTAAAACACTAGTCGACCAATTCTTAAACCAAGAATGTGACCATTTTTCCTAATAGTTACCTACCTACCTATTATGGTCAATGTGTTCTGAAATTACAGAGAAATACACTCATAAACCTTAGAGCATTTTCGAACCGCTATCTAGGTATATTTTTATATCCCATTTGATGGTAATAAAACTATAAAAGAAATGTGTGTAGCTCGGAGTGTTATCGAGGTCTCTCGTCTGACCAACATCGCCACATTGTGTTTATTTTGGCGAAATCCGCTAAAAGTTAAACTGTTTTTTCTTATCTTTACTGTTCATGAAAAGTTTTCATCCAAAACCTCGACGTTTACAAACGTTTTTCCCAGTTTGAAAGTCTGTCAAGGTATATGATGAAGATGCAAATTCTAACCATTTTTCTGTTAATTTCCAGAGCGGCGCTGAGTCACCATGCACATGCGATGAATGCCAACAGGAGGCTCCGCGGAAGATGCCAAACATTCTAAGACCGGCACAAATGACGCAAGGCACGAACAAAACGCAGCCAAATATAGCGGACAATGGGCACGAGCGAGTTGTCGACGTTCTGGTGCATGACGCGCCGCCCGAGGTACCCAGGTTCTTCCAATCCGTTACCTCTCCCCCCTACCACGTCACAGCCCCCCCGCCACCAGGTTTCGTCATTGCCCCCTACCAACCTCCCCGCTTCCACACCGGAGGAAATGTCGAAGACCTCCTCGGAGAAGTACAGGCCTCACCGACCATTCAGACCACGTACATACAACAGAACTCAGTGTTCATGTGCAATACAAGAAGGATCACACAGAAATGCTGCTGTCAGAAAAAGGAACCTGTATCAGGGATACCAATTACAAGTTTGCAGATCTCAGGAGTACCAATTGTTGAGGAACAGGAGCCTCCAAAGAAGTATGTCACTGAGAAAAATATCGAACTAACATATGACTATCCAAGAGCAACCCCCATTCCTAGCAGCCCCAGTCCCAAGTCTGGGGACGATGTACAAACTACGACGACAGAGGTCGCTAGTACGGTAGTTTTCGTTGAAAGAAGAATACCAGTTAAGCCAAAGAAATTCGACTTCTTTTCCCGATCACGATCAGCACCCGTCGGAGAAAACGAAGAGCCGATATATGCGACAGTGAACAAACTACCAAAGAGATTACGAAGAATAGAGCTCGCTAACCTAGAAAAAGAAGTTGAATACAAATCTGGTGAGCCAGATTCTTCTACACGAACAGATTTAACACTGAAAACCGACTCAGAATCTCAAGTGCCGCCACCTGACGACGACACGAGTCGATCTGACAGAGAAAAGTCGACGGCTCCTCAAAGACCGGATTCACCGAAGATGAAAAAACGCAAAAGGTTCTCTTTGACCTTCAAAAAGAGGGAAAGAAAAAGAAGAGATAAGAAAAAGGATATGAAGAATGGAGCTACAAAGAACGGAGGGACTGGGGAGAGTGACAATGAGAGGCTGATCGAAGGAGAAGTGCCAGATATAGCGAAGCACAAACATTGTACGAGGCACAGGCCGAGGAATACGTTGTCATCGTCAAGTTCAGGCCCGCGTTACAAGCGGGATAGTTATCAGGTAAAATGTAGTTTAAGAACGAGTACTTTAAGTTATTAAGAAAATGTTCAAACAAGGTTTATTTCTTTGGTGACCTGGTTTCTAATGAAGTGCTACATCTTATAGACAAACCTGGTGGGCTTAATGAAGATGACGCTTAAGTTATTGATAAAGAAAAGTCATGCTCCCTTCTATATTCTGGGTGATAACCTTATAAAAAACTGTTGTTAGAATCAATAAATTGTTGAAAGTTAATGTTCTATTTTATCTGTCTGTTCCAGTCTATTCTATTTTATTTTCTATACCAATCGTTTTGGGAATGTTTGGCAGCTTGCTGAAGAATTATTTACTGCTCTCAAAACGGTAAAGGAAAATATCGTGAGGAAAAAATCATGTCCTAGAACCTAAAATTTGAAGACATGTAACATCCACCAACATGAACTGGACCGCGTGGTGGATTATGGCCCACTCCGTCTCACTTAGAGGATGTGTCCCAGCAGTGGGAAATACTTTGAGTTCGATCCTATTATAGACCTTAGAAGTAAAAAAATGGAATCCAACAGTCATAATCTCATAAATAGTCCAAAACTTCAGCAAGTGCCCAAAACATTTCCAAACCTCATACTCTCTCTACTAACACCATTTTTGTCTCCAGGAGATGACATCTCACTCGGAACACGAGAGGACGAACAGCGTGTGTTCTTCCGTCAACTCCTTAGCTTCGGCCTGCACACATAAGTCTGGCAGGAAACTGTCGGTCCCCGTCAATGATGGCTCCATACCTTGGTGTGGGTGTTGGGGGGCTGGGTGCGTGTAAACGAAGAATTTGGGGGAGTAATGGGGAATCGTTATTACATTTTAAGGTTCTCTTTTCGTAAATGGACTTTATAGCTTAGGGATGATTAATGTATGGAGGTTAAGCTTGGATAGGTACAATTCGATTATGTTACCTACCGATTTCAGAAAGCCTATAAAAATAATCTGTTATCTAATAATAATCTTTTTTGAAGAGATTCGATTGTCTCTTGTTATTTCAATCAACCAATTACAGCACAGCAGTAAACATGAGTTTTGGCATGGTTTTGGCAGTGTTAGTATTTTTTTTTTGCATAGGTCAGTTTTATAGAAATCGGATGTAAAAATATAAATTTTTCATTTATAAGTTGTTTGAACTTTAAGAGGTAATACAAAAACTGTGTTCTCCCTAAACTGAAATTTATATCAAATTATAGCTTAAATTAGAATAAATTAAGATGTCCTTTTATGACGTAATTTCGCACGTGTATGTACATAATGTAAAGTAAACTGTGATTCACATAAGTGTTGTATGACGTAAGAGCATGCCTGTTGAATGAATAATAAACTTTTACACAAAATATTCTTGTATCGTTTTATTGATCCGCACGGAAATGGACGTTACATCCGATGTCAAGCTCCTTAAATGGAAACAGGAATGATAAAAAGTTTCTTGGGTGGTCTAATGATTAAAATTCATCATAAATGGTTGGAGGTCTGCAAATTATGCTCAAAAAGAGGTAATACGAGATCCTTTGCATTACGCGGCCATTACCGCGACTGCAGGCGTAGCAAGGACCAATAGGGTATTTTTACTGTAAAACGGAAAAATTCTAAAATATATTATTGAGAAAGCTTAGGCAAAAAGCAGTCGGAAAATGATAGTTATAGGTAAGTAGTTCATAAAATAACCAAATAAATTTTAAAATTCAATTCAAAGTTTCAGTTTTTACTAAAAAGTGTCAACTGTTAACTGATCAACGTTTAAAGGCTTGTTTACACAGCCAACTGACGTCATCCTCACAGCAATATGGCGTCCACTGGTCTAGCGTTTTTGTCAAAAATGGCGCGAAATTTGAAAATGTAAAATTTTAATGCATTTGTGGCACTAACGATTGAATAAAAATGTTGTGTTTTTTAGTGGCTTATTAGCACCACAGAATATAAATGAGACACTTTTTAAAAATGGGTGTAATACCATATTCTATCTCTATTCTACCAAGAATTGACAAAGTTCTTTCTATCCAACTTGACATCTCTTCTGCGCGAGCACGGGGCGATTCCTAGACCCGTGTGTCTATGAAGACAAAGACAGTTATTCTTTCCATAGCCACTGGGAGGTAGCTACTGATGTAGTTAAAGTAGAGGCGTGAAGGTATTAGTTTTTTTTTTCACTAAATAATCACAAAACGGGATTAAATTAATTAAGAGAGTTGTATTGATGATTTTGATGAATAAAATTCTTTAAAAATGTTTCTTCAGAAGTCAAGTCAAAAGTAAAGAAAAATTGGTCGTCATGTTTTACATAGTAGACTTTTGTCGACTGAAGAATAGAAACATTTCTTCTCTTCAGTTTTAACATCACCGTGCTTAAGACTAGAAATCTTTCTACAATCTGTAATTTTGCATATTCCTACATCGACAAAACCCGTTTCTATGGTGGTCATCCTAAACGAGAGTAGCAATCTTGGCCGCAGCTTTTCCCATCCCAAGAAACTTTTGGCTGCCACTGCATGGTCGGATAGCCAGCGATCAAACTTTGCACACAATAACGACTCACTGCGTTACAAAATCCACACAATTTCATAATAATATTACGTGCAAATGTAAAAGATGTGTTTATTTCCTTCCCATTTCACATTCAGACCTTGACCTCGGCCGTAAGGTCAATCAAAGGTCACCCAGAGATCGTCCTCGGACGACCAAAGTTCGGGGTTCCACAAGGGGGTTTAAAAATGTTCGTAATTTTTTACCTAGGACCTCTGGTTTCCGAGATATTTGCATAAAACTGAAATTAATTTAATCCTTCAATCTTACTGGTGGCGCAACCAAAAGGACGTACCTACGTTATGTAAATATGTACTGCCTACCCCACGACAAAATCTGCTCTAATCATCATCAGCCTACAACTGTCGACTGCTGGACATGGCCTCTCCGATTGCAAGCCATTCAGATCGATTCTCGGCAGCTCTCATCCAGCTACAACGAGCCACCTTGCGAAGATGCTCATGGCGGCCTACCTTACGTCTGGCCAATTGGCCATCATAACACCAAACCTAGTTTTACCAAAGGACTCAGTAAGATGGGTCAAACGAGTCCAAACTTGATGGACTGATTTTAGCCATTGAAGACGCCATAAGACCATCTCCTCATAAGTCATTTCATCATCATAGTAGCTCAATAGAACCGTAGTATATTGTGTAGCTTTGTGGTTAATGTTATTGTGCATGCCGTGGACTAGTGAAGAATTTCACCTACTGAGTCACCCATCCCTTATTGAAACCTCACTGATGTTATCAAGGCAATTTTTTTGGTAAAAACACTGGACAGCAAATAAACCAGGCCATCACTCTGATTCGATTTTCTCAAAAAGTATAAAACTTACAACTATCAAAGTTATACCTACAGAAAGTGCGTTTCATGTTGATTAAAATGACTATTTTAATCAACATGAAACGCACTGAAATACTTACAATATTCTACCGAAAAATAATGCGTTAAATTGTAAGCAGTATGGTGCAGTTTACAATTTATCGACAGTTTATAATCTCGCGAGATACGATTATAAACTAACGCTGTTCACAATCATACGATGACACATAATTACTTGCTTATAATACGTTCGCACGGACGTAAAATTATCGCGGCGGAATTTTACCGCGCACTAGATTTTCAACTCTCCGTGTTGAACCGAGCATTGAGAATGCAACAGAGAGCATGCCAGCGCGTCGAAAATACCCATTTTCAACTTTCGGCGATAAGCATTGCGTTGAAAGATCCGGTGCGTGAAAATAACGGCTGTTATTTTTAAGTTTTCCATCATTTGTGTCATGTCTTGTGTACCTACCTGTCTTTTGTTGGAGATCCAAATCAACAAGAAATCACTTAAGTAGTGTTTTACTGTTTGAGTGGCATAAACAATAATTAGACACATGATTTCAGCAATCGAAGGTGATATACCTACTATCATTTATTGCAATTTCCATTTTCTGTATTCGATGGTATTGAGATGATCCCGCTTGGTAACGAAGCGGGATCACCTCAGAATAATCTTCTAAATATAAAAGTCATCACCTCCTTTAAACCATTGCCCTGTTTTCCTTGCCAGCAATCAGCCAACAGCAGCTGTCTACGATACCGTCCCACCATTTCTTTTCCTAGGTTTCTTAACGCACCGTCTTTCGTCCAATAATAAGAAATCTACTCCACTTTTTAAGTGTAGCACGTGAAAATCACCTTGTTCTCCTTCCTTGCCCTTTTTTCTACTAAACTTGGTAGTTTTTGATAGATGGCAACCCTTTCTGACATATACCTACCGAAAACATATTGAGCGACAATCGTACAACATTGTTTCCCACAAATTTTGATGTCGCGAGATGCTTGTTTGTTTATTATGAATGTGGAACTTACTTTATTTTTTACTTACTTACTTTCACATTGCCAGAAATACTGTAATATTCTATTTTGCATCATATTATTATTGTATGACGCAACAAATAAACATGTGACTTCGACAATTTCCGCAAACTTGTTTCTGTTGTGTACGGGATTTCACAAAGAACAGGTAAAACAGAAAATAAAACACAAAATTCATTACATAGATGATTATTTATTATAAAATATGACACATTCCTTTTGAGTCGTGTTGTACAGTAATTGAGACGCATAGCAAAATGGATGCGCCGTGCGGCCCGCAGTCGCCCGCACACACCACGATTGATAATATCACAACATTGATCACACTACTATATTATAATATTTATAAGGCGAGTCTTTGAAGCGGGGAAAGGTTGAAAATTAACTTTATGTTCTGTGTGTCTAAAAGAGACCTTAATAAACTTAAGGTTTCTTTTAGATTTGTATAGACAAATTCTTGATTCCTATTGCTTTTATTTCCACTTAAACGAATATCAACCTTATCTACAAATTAGGTTGATTTTAGAATGACTAGTACTATTGAAAATGTCATAAAGTAATAGTTCCAGGGCACCTAAACGAAACACTAAGGGTTAGAGATTTTTTTATTTTTTCATATCCATATATTTATTTGAATTATTAGAAACCAAATACCGAAAGCGAATAATTTGATGATGTTAAGGCATTCCATTTCATGACGTGTTTATCAGAACTTTACAGTAAATAGATGGTTTGATGTTTTTATCAAATCCTATTGATCATTCAACAAGTTTGGTAATAGAGTCCTCCCACGCTGTTATTCGAAAATATTTTAAAAGCCAATTATAACAGTTAGCGTGGAGTCTCTTGCCGGTTCTTCTCCATAGGAAACGACCTATTGGAACCATGCACCTAGCTTCAGACGTTTCATAAGTGCCCATGTAGGTTTATGTTAAATAAAATATATTTATTTTTAGAGTGTAACATGAACTCTAAATGCATTAAATTTTTCATTATTAAAACAATAAAATTCTTCTGCATTAGAAATAAAATGATCTCAAACCAGGCTTGGTTTTCATAAATGCTGTTTTCGTTTATTTTGTAACACAAATACAAAGTTTAATACTGTTTAAAATTTTATGACAAGCATACATTTCATTTAAATGCTTTATAATACTGTTGTCATGGTTCCAATGTTAAAAGGAATAACGGAACCATGTTTATTTATACTATTCCTCGCTTCTGACTGCACCTTACGTTTAATTAGAATCCTCGCTCTAATCCTAGAATGGTACGAGCAAATGTATCAAAACTTCGCTCGTCACAATCACTTTCGATCATTATCCTACTCAAGCAATCTCCCACAACACTCATTATCTAGCCACATAGACTAAATACGCAGGCGACGACGGGCCACAGGGCTAAGCGTACATTGATTTCTACTGCTGAACATTCAAGAACCTACAGGAAAGAATTTCGAACGTAAAAGCGTTTACAAACCAAAATGAAATTACAAAAATCTTTAGGAATCTCCAAAATCACCGCACTTTTAAAATAAATGGCACGTCCACGAAATCCATTAGAAAAACATGTGCTCCAAAATAAAATAAAAATTCAATGTTACAACTTAAAAAAAACACTCATAATATTGCATGGAGTAACAAATATATGGCTTTAAAACTCTTTGATAAAAAAATATCTCAATAAATAAATAAAGCAAAAATAATAAAAATGAATGAATGTACAATATTTACATCGAATATTTATATAGAAATTGCATTTTCGAAAAAACATTAGGGGATACACGTTAAAAAATAACATTTAAAAATATAGGGTGTAACACCGCCAGTGAGATCTACAAGAAAAGCGAAAATTTCTAGAAAAATAATATTTAAACACAGGTAGGCTCTATGTCTTTTTCGATTCATAGTAAAATATAAAAAATTCCCTCACATCATTCCCCTAATGGACATGATTGCTGTCTTCCTCGCACACTGGCATCCGGACGAAAATCGCTAATGTGCGAGTGAGACAGTGATATAATGACATTATATCGTTAAAAACTTACGTACATTCTTAACTATGCTTAATGAAGACACCTAATATATTAAATATACTTATTAAATAGTTACATATACTTTACTCGCAATGCTTAATACAAATCCGAAATTGCCTTTGCAAATCAACGTAATGGAATTGAGTAAAATCTACCTTACGACATACGTAACAAAGTTCATAATAGTTGAAGACGTATTGCTATACCAAACATTTTATAAAGACGTAAAATAAGGTAGAAAACTCTGTACAGTTGATTGGCATTTGAATTTTAGAGAAATATACCTTCATGTAATCTCAATTCGTGACATTATCACAAAAATAAATATGACAGTTACAGTGGAAAGACTTTTTACATTTCTTTTAGTTCAACTTCAAATACCAATAAACTGTACATGGACGATAACTATGACATTCACCCTATTAATAAAAAATACATTACGAATACAACAATGTACTTTAAACACTGAAAAAATATTTAAGCGATCCACGTTACAATAGCTAATACATTTTTTTAAATTAAGTTTTTGAAATAGAATAGAGAAATATATTTTCGAAATTAAAAAGTATAATTTAAAGTGCACATTCTTGTTAATGTCTAATGGCATAAGAACATTGCAACCACTAATACTCGTCACATTACATTATGAACAAAAATAAGTTTAATTTACATTCGAAGGACGAGTTAAACTCGTGAGGTTCCGTATCATTTTATGAATACGCATTTGCATGAAGAGTTTATTTTTTGTCGCAAAAATACGTAAATTCTTAAGCGAAGGATTCCTAATAAAGCGGTACTGTCTTAATTTTTATATTTTTATTTTAGCAAGCAAAGCCGATATCGACGATCCTGCCAATTTCTAAAGTAAATTCGAATGGCAAACGTGAATATTATCATACAACAAATATCTTCGATTGATACAGTTTAACGTAATGTTAAAAGTATACAAGGCTGTCTTTAAATGGCGTCACTACTTTCTTAGGAAACCCAAGCTTTATACACACAACGTGTTTTAATTAAAGAGGTCAATGAGAGTTTTACCAATTAAAAACATTTCCAATTCATCTCGTTTTTGTTTCGTTCACGCGCATCTCTTGCTCGTATAAAAACCTCGTCTGCATAGCCTTCATAGGAACTTTATAATGCTCTTAAAACAAATGAATAAAAAAACGACACTCCAATAGTTTACTCATTTTCTCGATACGGAACCCTAAAAAGTGTGAATTTATCACGACATCATCATCATTCGTCATCAGTCACCACGACTTATAAATTAAAAGGAAAAAGTATTTAAAATTAAAAGACTTTCATAAGATTAGTATGGAAATATGGAAGATATAAAGAAAGTGTATATAGTTTTTAAAAGTGTTAAACAATAATGAGATACACATATAGCTACGTCAGTCTATCTAACACTTAATATACAAAATAGGCCATCCGCTATACATTGTGGTAATTTATATTTTGTTTAAACACCAATGCTTCCTTCTTTAACATCACGCCAACAATACCCCCCCCCCCCCCACCCCCCTCAAGACATGTATAGTCCACCTAAAGTTCACCAGTTAAGTTTAAACCTCATGTTTCTTCGCCGTTCTTCTCCATAGGAACCTAATAAGCTTTGGAATGGGCAACTAGCTTCATATTTTTGACTGACCGACACCATTGACAATTCAAAGGTGTATTGGGTCTTTTGCCACTAAACGAGGCTAAAATATCTCCGGAATGCCACTAAGAAGTTATTTATATAAAAACTCAATTACATCTTGCCCGGCCTTTAGATCAAACGCACTCACGCGCAATAGTGGCGCTGGCGACCATTAGAATAACGAGGTCTTCATCATGTATTCTTTAGTCTTCACCTGGTCAATGAAAGTATTTATGTTCTAGTATTATGGGCAGATTTCGAATTGCATGTACAATGTCACCAATTGTTACTATTACAAATAGTAATTTATTTTAATTGAATATTGGCGCTTAATACTGAGCACGTTAGCTTATTGTAATGACAATACCACACCACACCACTATAAGTAATTGTTGCACTGTAATTTAATTTTAAGAATGTACTATTTCACTGTATTCAGTGTAAAAGTAGTTGGCAAACCTAATAAGATAAATAAATAAAATAGTTACCACTGATGTGACTATATTGCTCACATTATTCCAACTAAATAATTTGTGGTCACGGTATTATTTATTAACTTGGCCGGTCGACCACAGTCGATTCGAAAACCGTCATTTAAATGCACAGTCAATATCCCGTTCCCTTGGGCAATCAACCTGAATAGCTTACATTTCCAATACGGAATGAGCTCTTCGCTTAACGACATGAAGAAAAAAAACAATGGTCAAAAGCATTCGAATATAAACTAGCGATCCCTAACTGCAATAGATTTACAAGACATTGGTGTTTATAACAAATATCATACCACCCGCTAATCAAATATAATTTTAAGTAATATTTTTTTTAATTAAGTGCGCATTTTGGATTCATTGTCAAAGGAACTAGCTGGTATCAGTCTCGAAAATTAAGAAAAAAGCTGCCTTTTAAATTTAACATTACTTTTATTTTCTATAGTTGGTTGCATTTGACCGAGACGATTTAGCCATGTCCTAACCGAAATCGAATATCGCGCAAGATCGCGCTGGATTATATGAATATGACGTACTTGTTCGATCAATCAAGTCTCGTTGGAAGATGTCGAAGATGTAATTCATCATAATCAGCGTATAATGTTCCCATTGCTGGGATACAGACTTCCTCTTGGTGAGAGGGAGTGGCCTGTATTACCTCATTAACAGCATAGCTATGTGAAAGTCTATTAACTGCTCCCAAATTATAATGTTAATTTTTATTCTTTTTATTTGTTACAATGTCTGACATATTCTCGTCATTATTTGACATTATACATCAATTTTAATTTCGACTATTTATTAATGATTGTCTTGGAAATCATGTCACTTGGTTCAAATAGGTTCATTTTATATAGGTAGATTCTTTTACATATTGTGAATGAGAGAACGTTGTAGGCCTTACAGACTAGATTTGTAGACGATTTTCTATTCTGTATTTTCATTCCTCTAAGTACCTGGTACTTATTGACAGGCCTGCACTGTCCTCCCATACTTATTATCACTGTAATTTGAAAGCCAATTATTTTTAAAAGAGTAACCGTGGAGTTTCTTGCCGGCTCTTCGCCATAGGAAGCGACAAATTGGAAACTAGCTTCTGACGTTTCGTAAGTGCCCATGCAGGTTTATGTGAAATAAAATATTTTGATTTTGAATCAACCACGCGGATCCAGTGAGGGATGGTTGTTGTCACAAGTCTTCGAATTTTTTGGTTCTAGGACATGCCGGGCCTCAATATGTTTTCTTTCACCGTTTTGAGAGCAGTGGTGATGAAATAATTTACACAAAGTAAAGCGGTCTGGGTTCGAACCTGCGACCTACAATGAGTCGCGGCCGTTACCACTGGGCCATCACTGCTCTTAACTTGAACGTCATAACCAGAGATCGGATATTCGGATGCATATTTACCTAAAGATATTTTTTAGCTATGAAAGTATGGAAGCGGCTTTATAAATTATTTGTAATATTTATTAAAAACCCCGGGATTCTTGGATTGCATAACTATTCAGATGTGTTTTAATTTAAAATAAATGTTTAATCCGATACAAATATGTGTATGTACTAGGGGAGGGGTGGTTTGTATTAGTTAAAACAAAAAATAAACATATTGCTTACCTAAATTAAGACTTTTTCGATACAAAAGCGCATTCCATGTTAGCCAACATCTCAACTTTAGGTGAATATGCATCCGAATATCCGATCTCTGGTCATAACCCATGTAAATTATTGCGTAATCGCTTATTCGTGCGACATTTGTTTTCGGCTAGGACACCGGGTAAGCAAGTTTATTATGATCTGTTCTGAGGCCCTAGTGTAAGTTTCTTTTAACCATCTCGATCTAACGCATCGACCACGTTTGACGCTCCGATTGACCCTGGATTGATGAAGGACCAATCGGTGCTCTGAATATAGCGTTTTCGATGTGTTAGATCGAGATGGTTAAAAGAAACTCAGACTAGGGCCACAGATTATTCCATAACGAGATAATCATTAATCAGCTTATTAATGTACCCACTGAAGGGACACGGGATTCGTCTCTGTGAGGAGTGGGCCATCATCCACGATGCAAGTCTAGTGTTGTTGTGATTGGTTGATAACCGAATAGATTGCTTTTAATTTCGAACCCTATTTCAATTGTGATAAGAGTGATAATGCGTCTCCGTCAAATGTGCCGACTATAATTTATTTCGTGATTCCTACCGTTTTCCAATAAATACGTTTTATGATTATGGCAAGATTATTTTGTAATTCATTGGCTGGAAAACAAATTATTAAGCGTTCTTTATTTTAACAATATTCAATTAAATGATTTGGTTAGAATTATTAAAACCTAAATGTCTCTTGGATTGTGAGTGCTTTTTTTAGCTGCGACACAATATTTTTTTTTTTTGTAGAGAAAATCATTCGGTTTCAATACTGGGATGGGTTTTTATTTAATTTAATACAACAATCACTATTTTAAACCTGGCTCGAATTAGCCAAAATACACCAAGAGACATATGACGTCACTAAAAACCGTTGCCATATAAAAAATATTTTAAAAACAAGCGCCCGCAAGCATTTCTTTATACCAATTCTTACACGATCGATTAAACCCATGGTTAAGTATTCACTATTATTAATCATAATCATTAATATCCAATAATTATTAACACTTAATATTTCTGAACGGAATGTGCACATTACATGGTGTTGCCATTAATTGATTACAAATATAAACGTTTAAATATCATACCAGTATTACTTAAGTTTAGAAAACACTTTGTTTAAATACTTTTTGTGCATTTCCACTTACACCTATTACAAATGCGGTACAATTTTGAATAACATCTATTTAAAATACTGATTCACTAGTCCATCGTATTAAAAATTAAATTCGAATAAAAATATAATGTTGACAAAATGCAAGCAACGACATGACGCGATCACTAAGCGTTATTGATATGAAAAACCGCATGAAAAAATAAGGTTATCGTACTAACTTTACTGGTTACCGACAGACATTTTTTTATATAGTAAAAACCTACTTTAGAACAACAATAGCTTGCCAATAAACGTTAACGACATTACGATTACATACGAGTACATGACACTCATATAAAATCGCAATATCGCCTTTATGTGGTCGTATACAGTGACGTAATTTGTCAGTAAGACGGACTGTCACGTGTCTCGTCTGTGACGACAGAAGACGTCACGTCACGACCACGTCGCACATTACACAGAGTAGCCAAACTTACGCGCTAACTATCGTATGGTAAGCGGAGTCCGCATTGTGCCGCTAGCGTCGGTTGTGACCGCGCGCGGCGACGTCAAACGTCGTCCATCACGAATGCAACATGCATTGTGGGTTCCTGTAAATATTTATGTAATATTAATAAAATTATAATACAATATTAATACTTTTCCAAGAGGTTCCAATGCTAACCAGGAAACAGTGATAAAGAAACATCGACGTGCATTCATGGTTGTACTAAATTTTTTTTTTAATCATCATTAATTTACTTTGTAGCCTAAGATTTTCATTATGATCTCACTATTGGTCAAGCCAATGGCTCTCTCGAAAACTTAGAAAACGACACCCATGATAAAAAAAATCGCCCTCATTATCGGCTTCAGCACCCTCGAAAACCTAGAAAACGACACTCGTGATATAATCTTGTATTTTCATTTTGAATTCACTATCGACTTCAGCACCCATGAAAGCCTACAAAAACGACATCGATGAGGAAAAATTTGAAAATATTCGCAGCCGCCATCTTGTGTTTTCATTTTGACCAAATTTTACTAAAGCACCCTCGAAAACCATGCAAACTATCTCATTTTCTCTCGGGCTCTTTCTTTTTTCTGTAATAAAAAAATGGCATGGAGATGGGATAGCCTTTTATCGTTATGTAACGCTACTTCCGCTACTGACGGTTTCTACAAATTTACTCCTGCGTTAAAGAACTTGTGCCACCAAAATTAGTGCCAATTTTCACGCCAAGTATGAAGGCATATTTTGTATAATCTCCACCAGTTTTGTTTGTTTGTTAGCTTCAAAACTATGATGTTATTGATATTAAAACTGCAACTAGGAAAATGATGCCTCGACCATTGGACATCATATCATCATCATCTTTCTACCCTTGTGGAATGTTACTTCGATCGGCGTAACACGTTTTTGTCTTCCATTCTCCCTCTTCAACCGTCACGCTTTTACCTGACAACGTCACGACATGGGAGGGTTATGATTTTAACAGGCTATGAATGATTGTATTTATATTTATCTGTGCCCTCATAAGTCCTAAAAAAATCGTCGTATTTTGACAAACGAGGTTTCTTTGGAACGGTTATGTTGTTCCGCGGGTTATCTTTAATGTCATTTCTCACACAATCCATCTATCTGTTCCTTGTATCCAAATGTTATGTTATAAACACATAAGAATACTTACACACTGTTCTCACACCATAACAAAAGCCTCTTGCCCCCGGAACAGAAAGGGGTGCTGATCGATCATGGTCTGCACGATGTCCTCAAGGTAAGGCCGGGTCATCTCGAACCGGCCCATGTCTGAGAACTGGACTGGTAGGAGTGTAGGCCACCAGCATATGGCGAGGTTCTTGCTGTCCATCGAGTTTAACTTGGAGTTATCTGCCACCCTGGATAGGAGAATGGGATAGTTTTAGATATATCTTCAAGAATGGCTGTTGTTAATAGCGTGGTCAATTTTCGGATTGATTGCTTTTGACAGTCAACATAAGAATATGAACAAACTTTTTAAGCGGCCAAGGTTGATAATAAAAGCATAGAAAGTAGTGCCTGCGTGGTTTAGCACTGACTTCTGGGTTGATTAATATTTGGTGGATTTGGTATTATTAGCCTGGTTATGGTTTGGTTGTTGGTTTACGATCACTGATTTAATGATAGGAAATAATAGGGTTTAAAAATTATATTGAATACTACTATTTACCTATAATTATGAAATGGTAAATCTAAGATAAAGTAGCACAAAAATGGTTTTATTTGGTTTGGTTTGAGTAACGTGATTAGTAATCGAACACGTCTATCTGGCAGCGATACATGCATTTGTGGAAATGCACGCTGGCAAAAGTGTTGAGTTGTTCCTTTGCAAATATTTTACACACAATGTTACAAATTAACTAGTGAATTATTTCGTTAGGTGTGCATTAAAAGTCTATGGGCAGAACTAGAAATCCATCGTTAAAGGACCCTATTTTAAAGATTGATTTAATAAAAAGTGTAGATCCATTTGAGCCAGGCCGATCTTGTCTGAGACTGCAGAAATCCCAAACAAGGCTGTGAAGTTTCACCAAATAAAATTATAAAAAGAACTGTAGTTTATGATAGCTGCCAGCTGCGGTCCTTCAGCTCCACGCCGCCCGCTATGGCGCCGCGTGGCTATACAGTTACCTCGCGAAGTGGTCCAGCAGGTAGTCGAGCGTGGCGCGGGCCAGCGGCGTGAGCGCCGTGTTGAGCAGCGAGCGCAGCGCCAGCAGGCGCCAGCTGCGGTCCTTCAGCTCCACGCCGCCCGCTATGGCGCCGCGTGGCTATACAGTTACCTCGCGAAGTGGTCCAGCAGGTAGTCGAGCGTGGCGCGGGCCAGCGGCGTGAGCGCCGTGTTGAGCAGCGAGCGCAGCGCCAGCAGGCGCCAGCTGCGGTCCTTCAGCTCCACGCCGCCCGCTATGGCGCCGCGTGGCTATACAGTTACCTCGCGAAGTGGTCCAGCAGGTAGTCGAGCGTGGCGCGGGCCAGCGGCGTGAGCGCCGTGTTGAGCAGCGAGCGCAGCGCCAGCAGGCGCCAGCTGCGGTCCTTCAGCTCCACGCCGCCCGCTATGGCGCCGCGTGGCTATACAGTTACCTCGCGAAGTGGTCCAGCAGGTAGTCGAGCGTGGCGCGGGCCAGCGGCGTGAGCGCCGTGTTGAGCAGCGAGCGCAGCGCCAGCAGGCGCCAGCTGCGGTCCTTCAGCTCCACGCCGCCCGCTATGGCGCCGCGTGGCTATACAGTTACCTCGCGAAGTGGTCCAGCAGGTAGTCGAGCGTGGCGCGGGCCAGCGGCGTGAGCGCCGTGTTGAGCAGCGAGCGCAGCGCCAGCAGGCGCCAGCTGCGGTCCTTCAGCTCCACGCCGCCCGCTATGGCGCCGCGTGGCTATACAGTTACCTCGCGAAGTGGTCCAGCAGGTAGTCGAGCGTGGCGCGGGCCAGCGGCGTGAGCGCCGTGTTGAGCAGCGAGCGCAGCGCCAGCAGGCGCCAGCTGCGGTCCTTCAGCTCCACGCCACCCGCTATGGCGCCGCGTGGCTATACAGTTACCTCGCGAAGTGGTCCAGCAGGTAGTCGAGCGTGGCGCGGGCCAGCGGCGTGAGCGCCGTGTTGAGCAGCGAGCGCAGCGCCAGCAGGCGCCAGCTGCGGTCCTTCAGCTCCACGCCGCCCGCTATGGCGCCGCGTGGCTATACAGTTACCTCGCGAAGTGGTCCAGCAGGTAGTCGAGCGTGGCGCGGGCCAGCGGCGTGAGCGCCGTGTTGAGCAGCGAGCGCAGCGCCAGCAGGCGCCAGCTGCGGTCCTTCAGCTCCACGCCGCCCGCTATGGCGCCGCGTGGCTATACAGTTACCTCGCGAAGTGGTCCAGCAGGTAGTCGAGCGTGGCGCGGGCCAGCGGCGTGAGCGCCGTGTTGAGCAGCGAGCGCAGCGCCAGCAGGCGCCAGCTGCGGTCCTTCAGCTCCACGCCGCCCGCTATGGCGCCGCGTGGCTATACAGTTACCTCGCGAAGTGGTCCAGCAGGTAGTCGAGCGTGGCGCGGGCCAGCGGCGTGAGCGCCGTGTTGAGCAGCGAGCGCAGCGCCAGCAGGCGCCAGCTGCGGTCCTTCAGCTCCACGCCGCCCGCTATGGCGCCGCGTGGCTATACAGTTACCTCGCGAAGTGGTCCAGCAGGTAGTCGAGCGTGGCGCGGGCCAGCGGCGTGAGCGCCGTGTTGAGCAGCGAGCGCAGCGCCAGCAGGCGCCAGCTGCGGTCCTTCAGCTCCACGCCGCCCGCTATGGCGCCGCGTGGCTATACAGTTACCTCGCGAAGTGGTCCAGCAGGTAGTCGAGCGTGGCGCGGGCCAGCGGCGTGAGCGCCGTGTTGAGCAGCGAGCGCAGCGCCAGCAGGCGCCAGCTGCGGTCCTTCAGCTCCACGCCGCCCGCTATGGCGCCGCGTGGCTATACAGTTACCTCGCGAAGTGGTCCAGCAGGTAGTCGAGCGTGGCGCGGGCCAGCGGCGTGAGCGCCGTGTTGAGCAGCGAGCGCAGCGCCAGCAGGCGCCAGCTGCGGTCCTTCAGCTCCACGCCGCCCGCTATGGCGCCGCGTGGCTATACAGTTACCTCGCGAAGTGGTCCAGCAGGTAGTCGAGCGTGGCGCGGGCCAGCGGCGTGAGCGCCGTGTTGAGCAGCGAGCGCAGCGCCAGCAGGCGCCAGCTGCGGTCCTTCAGCTCCACGCCGCCCGCTATGGCGCCGCGTGGCTATACAGTTACCTCGCGAAGTGGTCCAGCAGGTAGTCGAGCGTGGCGCGGGCCAGCGGCGTGAGCGCCGTGTTGAGCAGCGAGCGCAGCGCCAGCAGGCGCCAGCTGCGGTCCTTCAGCTCCACGCCGCCCGCTATGGCGCCGCGTGGCTATACAGTTACCTCGCGAAGTGGTCCAGCAGGTAGTCGAGCGTGGCGCGGGCCAGCGGCGTGAGCGCCGTGTTGAGCAGCGAGCGCAGCGCCAGCAGGCGCCAGCTGCGGTCCTTCAGCTCCACGCCGCCCGCTATGGCGCCGCGTGGCTATACAGTTACCTCGCGAAGTGGTCCAGCAGGTAGTCGAGCGTGGCGCGGGCCAGCGGCGTGAGCGCCGTGTTGAGCAGCGAGCGCAGCGCCAGCAGGCGCCAGCTGCGGTCCTTCAGCTCCACGCCGCCCGCTATGGCGCCGCGTGGCTATACAGTTACCTCGCGAAGTGGTCCAGCAGGTAGTCGAGCGTGGCGCGGGCCAGCGGCGTGAGCGCCGTGTTGAGCAGCGAGCGCAGCGCCAGCAGGCGCCAGCTGCGGTCCTTCAGCTCCACGCCGCCCGCTATGGCGCCGCGTGGCTATACAGTTACCTCGCGAAGTGGTCCAGCAGGTAGTCGAGCGTGGCGCGGGCCAGCGGCGTGAGCGCCGTGTTGAGCAGCGAGCGCAGCGCCAGCAGGCGCCAGCTGCGGTCCTTCAGCTCCACGCCGCCCGCTATGGCGCCGCGTGGCTATACAGTTACCTCGCGAAGTGGTCCAGCAGGTAGTCGAGCGTGGCGCGGGCCAGCGGCGTGAGCGCCGTGTTGAGCAGCGAGCGCAGCGCCAGCAGGCGCCAGCTGCGGTCCTTCAGCTCCACGCCGCCCGCTATGGCGCCGCGTGGCTATACAGTTACCTCGCGAAGTGGTCCAGCAGGTAGTCGAGCGTGGCGCGGGCCAGCGGCGTGAGCGCCGTGTTGAGCAGCGAGCGCAGCGCCAGCAGGCGCCAGCTGCGGTCCTTCAGCTCCACGCCGCCCGCTATGGCGCCGCGTGGCTATACAGTTACCTCGCGAAGTGGTCCAGCAGGTAGTCGAGCGTGGCGCGGGCCAGCGGCGTGAGCGCCGTGTTGAGCAGCGAGCGCAGCGCCAGCAGGCGCCAGCTGCGGTCCTTCAGCTCCACGCCGCCCGCTATGGCGCCGCGTGGCTATACAGTTACCTCGCGAAGTGGTCCAGCAGGTAGTCGAGCGTGGCGCGGGCCAGCGGCGTGAGCGCCGTGTTGAGCAGCGAGCGCAGCGCCAGCAGGCGCCAGCTGCGGTCCTTCAGCTCCACGCCGCCCGCTATGGCGCCGCGTGGCTATACAGTTACCTCGCGAAGTGGTCCAGCAGGTAGTCGAGCGTGGCGCGGGCCAGCGGCGTGAGCGCCGTGTTGAGCAGCGAGCGCAGCGCCAGCAGGCGCCAGCTGCGGTCCTTCAGCTCCACGCCGCCCGCTATGGCGCCGCGTGGCTATACAGTTACCTCGCGAAGTGGTCCAGCAGGTAGTCGAGCGTGGCGCGGGCCAGCGGCGTGAGCGCCGTGTTGAGCAGCGAGCGCAGCGCCAGCAGGCGCCAGCTGCGGTCCTTCAGCTCCACGCCGCCCGCTATGGCGCCGCGTGGCTATACAGTTACCTCGCGAAGTGGTCCAGCAGGTAGTCGAGCGTGGCGCGGGCCAGCGGCGTGAGCGCCGTGTTGAGCAGCGAGCGCAGCGCCAGCAGGCGCCAGCTGCGGTCCTTCAGCTCCACGCCGCCCGCTATGCAGCCGCGCATCGCTGGAATACACCCTTCATTTATTCGTTAATACTTCTACCACAACACACGTACACAAAATTACAAAAATAAACCTAAAATAATAACTGAACATATAATAATATGTAAAGAAACAACTCCCGCAAATGTTCCTCTTCGATTTTGATCTCACTACCTCACACCAACTTACAGTTATACCAACGCAACACCCAGACGCTGTCCTAATATAAGCGATCGTATATCCCGAACGAGTCTCGACTGAGGCCGCGTTCGGATTCGCCGAACAAATAAACGCAACGATCACGAGTTCGCGCGACGATAATCACTTTCTGCTAGGGGTGCGGGTTGTTCGAAAGAGATACCGCGGCCCCTAACACACAGGCAACTGAGGGAACACGGGTGGGTTTTAGTCAGTAAAAGTCTGACACGCCCTCCCGCTCCACCCAGAGCGGGAGAAGTTATTTGATGATTTCCCACCCAAAAAAAAAAAAAAAAACGATAATCACTTTCTATTAGGACAACGGGTCGCGCACTCTCAACGTCAATGATCAGGCCAATGAATATATAGGGATACGACGCTGTGCGTTCTGTGTGGGACCGTTTCTAAGCTTGAATTACATTTCTTCACATTATAATTAATATTTGTCGATAAAGAATGTGAATTTGAGGTTTGGACAGGGGAGAATTTCAGATTTGAGGTGTGAGGTTTGCGCAGCGATTAATTTTAGGTTTACGAATGAGGGAAATTTTAAGTTTGCGGAGGGGAGAATTTTAGGTTTGCGCAGAGAATTGAGGTTTGCACAGTGCTGAATTTCAGGTTTCCCAAGGGGAGAATTTCAGATTTGCGCAGTGAATTTCAGGTTTGCGCTGTGGTGAATTTTAGGTTTGTGAAGGGAAGACGTTTAGATTCGCGCAAGGAAGACTTTCAGATTTGCGCAGTGAATTTCAAGTTTTGCGCAGTGGTGAATTTAAGTTTGCGAAGAGGAGAATTTGAGATTAGCGCAGGGGAGGATTTTAGGAATATTTGTTTGCGCGAAAATAGTGGCGGTATGGACTTTACCTGTCTGAAAACTCATCTTATTTTAATTTAATATTTTGAAATTACTACTGAAACATGCAACATCAAAGGGATAAGTGCGTATCACACTAACAGCAGGAATGGTGTTCGTTTTAACAGTTCATCAACATGCATTGCGTTATTTACGCTGTCTGATTGATAGTGTATACCGCATTTAGAGTGCAGGACAGTTTATTAAGGCCTTATTTACTTGTTACTTGAACCAAGACATACATCATATAGATCACTTTGAACATGACTATCGTTTAACATACTTATTCGAAACAATAATTTTATTGTTCATTTATTAAAAACAAACCTTATGATGAAGTTTTAAATAAATGGTTTAGTCTCATTCGAAACAATCGTTTTATCAATCTAAAATGAATGTAACACTCGAGCATTTGAAGTACAAAATAGCATACTTACTGGCAATATCTTCAAGCTGGGCCATGCTGGCTTCATCAAGTAGTGGCGGCAATCTTTTGGAGAAGAAGTCTTTGAGCGCAGTCGCTACCGCGTTCACTGGGATGTCTAGCGAATCTAGGTCCACTTTAGGATCTGAAATAGATACATAGATTGAAAGGCAATTGCTCATTTTGCTCGACGCTTTGACTCAACAAGTTGCTCAAACTAAACGGCAACTATCAAAGTAAGAACTGGCCTCACATGTCATGATTTCATGAAATTGACATTTTATGGGGTGATTTGAACATTGGACTTGTATTAATGGTTTTAATTATAATTCTGTATCTGTTAACACATATTTGTTTCGATTGGGAATCATGTTTTGATAATAATAATAGCTCCACCGCCATATCTCTTGCATTGCCATCGTGATGGGGCGCTCCGAACTCTAAATCTGTGCCCATAGAGTTTATTTTGCTGGAACAGGTCTAAAGTGAGGAGCCAGACTAAGATAGATACAGAAACCCGCAGGGCATTTTATGACGAGCTGTTGGGCAGTAGAGACCCTAAGGACCCCTTATTGGCCAGCTTGGGTGGAGATTCTCAAGAGCAAACGTGTTCGGAGTATGGAAGTATTCCAGTTAGTGCTGGTACGGATCTTGACCATCTTCCGGGCTCTGGAATTGTTCTGAAAGTCGTTGAATATTTGTCGTGTCCTCAAGCACTTCAGGATATGTTGCCCGCTGTCTCTACTTCATTAAGTGGTAGCGACAGTTTCCGAGGGCCCATTATTGAGTGTGCAAGTCACCCCTACCATTTTAGTTTAAGCTTTAACTAAATTTTCTATCATCAATTTTTGTTTTTAATCAAAACTAAAACTAATCTTATTTTTGTTATTAATTACTACTACTACTATTGTTATCAGACTCAACGAGTCTACCTAACAGATGAGGAGTTAAGAGGAATATTTAAATGCGCGTCAAACGAATTTTTGAACTTCACAACAATGAGTAACATTTTAAATTACTGACGAAATTTTCAAACTAGTCAAAATGAAAATCAAAGATGGCTGCTATAAACTTTTTCAAATTATTCATCATGGGTGTCGTTTTCATAGTTTTCGAGGCTGCTGAAGACGATGGTGAGGTAAAAATGAAAATCCAAGATGACGGCTGTGATTTTTTTGAAGGTATTATTATGGATGTCGTTTTCGTGGTTTTCGAGAGTGCTAAAGGCTACATTGATCCATTGAAGTGATGGCGGCTATCATTACTAGTGTTGTTTTCGTGGTTTTAGAGAGTGCTAAAGGCTCTATTGAGCCACTGAAATAAAAATAAAAATCCAAAATGGCGGGTGCGACGTTTTCTTTAAATAAGCAGGCGGCCACAAAACATCATGGATTTTCATTTGACCTAATAATTGGCTTCAGCACCTTTAAAAACCACGAAAACGACGACACCCATGATAAAAATTTGAAAGCTTTCGCGGCCTTCTTGGATTTTCATTTTGACCTCACTACACCCACGAAAACCATGAAATCGACAAAAACCATACCAAAAAATTTAATAGTTTTTACAGCCACTGTCTTAAACTTTCATTGAAAGCTGGTAAAATAAGACGTTGTAGTTATAAAACAATTCTATAAACTTGTGCGGGTTAATAGAATAATTTAGTAACTACAATGTCTTATTTTACCACTGTCTGACCGTGGACCATTTGGAAATTAAAAAGTGACTGACCAACTTAAAAAGTTCATAAAACTTGGTGAACAGCAAATCAACGTGCGCTGTTGCTGAGCACTCTGTATATTCCCTCCGATGCTAATCTTTCTCGCTGTATGAACTAGACACATTTTTATACGGACAATAATACTGACCTTCATAAAGCTTAGTGACCCGTATGTCCTTTTCGTTCTATGAACTCTTCTCTAAGCTGACCTTCACAAAACTTGGTGATAAGCATAACAACATGAGCTCTGTTGCCGGGAACTTTGTACAGTCCCTCCGACTCTAATCCCTTTCACTCTGTTAGGGGCGTAACTAAGGACTAAACTCAAAAGGCAGTGAACTGTAATTTAAATAGATATAATCCAAATAGGTACAAAATTTATTCGATGTTGGTAAGCGCAAGGAGTGCGCGCGCTTGCCGTCGTCGCAGATCGCTAGCGAAGTGGCTCGACGACCCGCGTCCCTCACACCGCACCTCTCGCCGCCCCCCGCCACCCGCCGCAGCCTCACGACAGCAGCCGAAGATTTCCGAGTGGTCGGAGGCGCCCGAACACGCTCTACGAACTCGACACATTTATCAACAAACAGAGGTACTGACCTTCATAAAACTTGGTGAACAGCATATCAACATGTGCTCTGTTGCCGGGCACTCTGTATAGTCCCTCCGACGCTAATCCCTCTCGTTCTATGAACTCGACACATTTCTCTACGAACAGAGGTATGCCGTGGTTGCCCTGTAAAGAAAAAAAAATAGATTGAGTCATAAATATCTTTCGTGCAATCTCCGGCGATGAAGAATAGGATTGCAAATGGTTCTATTCATATTCCGCGCAAGAGTGGTGGGCAACGCCATTTGTCATCTTATCAAGGAATGTTGAAACAAACGAAGGTACAGTATCCGACCGTCACTTCGTCTTTTACCGTCTTATTCTAGCCTAAAGTTCTGAGCTAGTTGGTATTTCCAACTTTATTTCGATTTGGGTAAAGTTCTTAATACAAAAACGACATCTTTACACCGGGCTAAGTTGTCAGTTTTGTAAAAAGAACTGTATTTCGATTTCTGTTAGGTTCATATTTTAAAAAAATATGCTTGATTGTTTCATCATTTCAGCCGAAAGACGTCCACTGCTGGACATACGCCTCCCGCAAAAGGGGGGTTTTGCCATTATCGCCACGCTTGGCAGGCGGGTTGGCGATCGCAGTATGGTGGTAAAATACATAGAGAACGCTGCTGCCCATTCTCTAGTAAGTCCCTTAGTCGCCTTCTACGACACCCACGGGAAGAAATGGGATGGTGCTATTCTTTTACGTAACCCGTAAACCGTACCAAAAGAAAATTATTCGTTTTGTAATAAGAGGGTTTGTGTTAAACTTGTGCCTGGTTAGTGCAGTTTATAGAATGTCAAATAATTTGTTACCTGTGGACCCCAGTTCTGTGCCGACTGCGTGTTGTTTACTTGAGCCGCATTCTTCTTTGAATCTTTGCTCTTTGAGAATTCCTAGAACAATACAAGGTACACACATTTAACAACTTATTGTAATTATTTTACAAGTCGTGGCCTGATGACATTCCCTTCGACAAAAATTACGAACTTCCATACGAACATCCATTCCACAACACACATGAACATTGAACATTCTTGGTGCTCCTCATTACAAGTCACCTACGTAATATAAAGAACTGTTGTGCTAAATTTTACGCTTCTAGACCCAGGGTTTTACGCCGTAATGCACAGACAAAACCGCTGGGTCTATAAGCATATATAATTTTAGTATGTAAGTTAAGACTATTATAAAGCAGATATCACGGTCAAAAGAAACCATGAATAGTATTATCCATGGCTTCTTTTGATCATGATAATTGATAAGCAGAGATCGGATATTCGGATTCATATTCACCTAAAGTTGAGATGTTGGCTAACATGGAATGCGCTTTTGTATTGAAAAGTCTTAATTTAGGTAAGTAATTTGTTTATTTTTTGTTTTAACTAATATAAACCACCCCTCCACCAGTACATACACATATTTGTATCGGATTAAACATTAATTTTAAATTAATACGCATCTGAATAGTTATGCAATCCAAGAATCCCGGGGTTTTTAATAAATATTACAAATAATTTATAAATCCGCTTCCATACTTTCATAGCTAAAAATTATCTTTAGGTAAATATGCATCTGAATATCCGATCTCTGTTGATGTCTTCAATTTAAAACTTTAAAGAAAATTTTACTGAAGATTTTTTGTTTAATTTAGTATTAATGGGTAAGCAGAAACTACAGAAAAACTACAGATCGTTACATACTCCTTGAGTATGTAACGATCGCAGTAGGTGGCGATCTGCTACGATCCTATATAGTCCTTTTGCCTCATTTACGTTCATACATCTGACCGTGCACGCACGACGATTGCGAGTACTACGCACCTGACTTTTTTGAAGAACATTTTTTTTTATAAACCAAACTGATGTACAATCACAATTATACTAAAGAGTTACCATACCATGATTTTTGATTGAACTCTACTAGATGTGAATCTAGCATGCATATTTTATATACAGGGTGTCCCAGAAATCAACGTCAAGCCGAAATCGAGCATTAGGCCAAGTCGTAACAGTTATCAGAAAAATATGAAAAAAAATCTTGGTCATGTACTTTTCAAATTATATGTATTCAAAAATAAATCTTAAAAACTGACACCCTGTGATGATCTTTCAAGTCCTGTGACTGCAAATATTAACTTTTGCACCTAAAACTAACAAATTACTTTTTTTAAGTAGTGGTACCCTTTGATCAAGGTACCGTCACTATCTATCTCGCTCACTCTTATTAAAGCAGTAAGTCACGTCACATTCATAAAATTTTTTTTTTCCTTAATTATGAAGAAGCAATTAGTAAGTGTCATACCATTTTGGAATCCAGACTAAACGCGCCATCTTTTAATGTTACTTGCCAAAATAGTGTAGTACATTTTTTTTACAGTACAGTCGGTTAAAGTTGAGTAATGTAATTATTTTGCATTCAATGTTGGGCAAAAATCTAACTTTTTATTTGAAACTGAGGCAGTTATATTCTAACTTTTAACTGTGTTTGACAGAAGGGTTATTCATAGTTATACGGTAGAAAAAAAAATGACCAAAAGTTAATATTTGCAGTCACAGGACTTGAAAGATCATCACAGGGTGTCAGTTTTTAAGATTTATTTTTGAATCCTTATAATTTGAAAAGTACATGACCAAGATTTTTTTTCATATTTTTCTGATAACTGTTACGACTTGGCCTAATGCTCGATTTCGGCTTGACGTTGATTTCTGGGACACCCTGTATAACACTTGCTTACTAATTTATAAAATTAAATATAAGCAACACTTAAAAAATTTGAACTTTTCCATAGAAATGAAAAAGTTTTGTCAAGAAAAATTTAATTGAAATAATTCATTTTATTTTCTTTCCTAGGGCGCCTCCCGGCGTTTTCACTCACATTTGCCTTGTAAATACCTTTAGTTAGTCGCCTTTTATTCATCCCCTCCACATGACCAAACCATCTAAGCATACTGTTTTCAATTTAGTAAAGAAGTACAATACCTTATGCCTACGATCGTGCTTGCTGAACGGATGATGTCGTCGCCGCGTGTCGGCCGCGCTAGACGATGAGTTGTCTTGAGCTGATGAGGGATATTCTCCCGATAGCATCTACAGGACAAGCGATTTTCGTTATAGCATCTATTTTTTTAATGGTCTGTCTGGTACTGGATACTTATAAACTATCAAATGAAAGTGTAAACAAAACCTATTCAGGTTAAATTCTTACGCAATCACTCACTAAAGTGAATTAGTAACAAATTCATCTGTAATTAGTTGGTTCTTTATATCTGAGCACTTATGGGAGCAATTACTGTTTTAATAACATTGTGAAATTGTAATAGAAAAGTCATCGTCGAAAATTGAGGTTATAAAGTTCCTCAATTGTCAAATTCCACGTCAAGTGACGGGCGCTATTTCATATTGTAGTTTCTTGATATGATATTGTAGGTATTTAAAAAAAGAAAGGCTCTGAACTGAGTAGCACACAAAAAAAATCTTTTACATTATTTATTTACGTATTCATAAACATTTTTATTACTAATATTCAAGTATGTATCTATTTTATTTGCCTGCGTCCGTGTGTCACTGCGGGGTGCCAACTGAAAACCAGCGCTGGGTGTCTAACGCCCAGCAAATGCTGAGATGGTAACCCTTTCGGTATGGGCACGCTCAGCACAATTTTACTGCAATTTTATTGTTATGTTTGTTGTTCTCTTTCTTTTTATATATGTTTGTTGCTGCTGTGTTGTGTCTGTGTCGAATAAATGTTTTCTATTCTATTCTATTCTAAATTAAAAACGTCTGAATGGTGATTTAAAATTAGAATTTCGGGCAGACCAGTCAAGACCAGTCTATTAGTTACAAGTAAAACTACAAATTGGCATCTAAATGTACGTTTTCTGATCAATTATCATCAGAAACTAATGGAACAGTGTATAGGGTCGTATTTACTCAGTAGGTGAAACTTCTATGATTTGAGTAATCATCTCTATTCCATTTGAAAAAAAAGCTACAACAAAAGTTGACAATTGTTTAGGCAAAAGTAGGGGTCAAATATTTAGATATTAGTTTATTTACCTTATGCGGTGGTTCATGATGAGGCGGTGGGGGCAGAGGCCGGGGCCTCCTCGACTCACCGTCAGAACTGCCTTCACTCGACTCACTCGCAGCTAAGAAGGAAAATTATAAAATGTACATTTACGCCGAAGATACTTTATAATTGAATAACTAAATATTAAATAATTTTCAGTTTGAATGTAGTGCACTTATTTTTCTCATTTATTTCCCCTTTCTCGTAGTGAGGTTTGCTGTTAGAGAATCTCATTCAGAGTTTTTAATATTGATTTTGCACTATGTAGACAATTAAATAAGAACAAGAAGATTATATCTAGTGCGTCTGTCAATTGTTCAAAGAATGATCTTTTAAATGCGGTACACGCATTTAGTGATTCGTGCAATCGAGTTTTAATGTAGTAAAAGTCGGCTTTAACGACAAGCTTGGCTGTTATGTCCACATTAAGATGTAGCATCGATTTTAACTTGTTAAATTCTTAAAACTGTAGTTAAAGAACAAATTAAGGTCCTATGATTGATAATGTATTAAGAAGGTACCTTTATCCTCCTGCGTCCTCGCTCTGTATCCAGTGGGCAGTTCGGGCGGTCCCACGAACATGCCTAGTTTGGGCACGCGGGGACTTTGGACGGCTACCAAGTTGCCTAGCGATCTGTTGGGATTAGAATGCTGATTAAGGCGGTGACGTCTTGAAAACGCTCAAAAACGTGGTTTTTTAAACCAGTGTATCTCTATAAACGTAAATAATTTTGAAAGCAAAAAAATATATGATATTTTCAAGTCTTTTTTGCATAGAGTGATGGAACTCAAAACATAATTAAACATACTTTCATGCATCAAAAAAACTATCAAAATCACGTCTTATCTTTAAAACCAGTATATATCCATTCAATAACAATTATAATTAAAAATATACCATAAAATTCCAAAGGCCAAACTGCATCCAGTGATGGATTATTTATTATTAAAAAGTTCATATCTAATTTTATACAATTTTATTTGCATTTTTACGACAATGTTTGCTCATTTATTATTCGAATTTATTACAACAGATTTTAACCCGTATCGGATTGCAATAAGAACTATTATCGCCCATAACGACAATATTTAAAGTTACCAGGTCCTTAATACGTATTCATATGAAGGATGATTTACATTGACGTTTTATAATTTACCACTAGAATCTATTAAGACTAAACCAACATCTTGACTAAATCAAAGTATCCATTTATCTTATCTATCCCTCCGAGCCTCGGAAAGCATGTTGAGTCATCTTTCCCGGCTACTGTTACGGGTTGTCAAAAGCCCGAACGTCTTACCAAGGGGTATCTAATATTATCTAATAATAATTGTGCTATGTTCTGTCGAGGTCAAATAGACAGTCAGTCCTGTGGAAATACTAGTATTCAACTGTATCCGATAAGACTGGAACCCAGCACCAGAATAGTTGGGAAAGGGCTAAAATGCTGACGATATTACCGTTTCTCGTAGTGGCGTTTTAACCATTAATTGGGCAGTGATCAGGTAAGCAGTCGCTTCATGTAAAATACTGGTATTCAGATGCATCCGGTAAGACTGATGGAAGCTGAACCTAATATAGTTGGGGCAAGGCTAGGACCGGGCTGCCGGCTGGTAATGCTAGATACATATGTCTTTTTTTTTTTTTTGTTGGGCATCTCGCAGTTGGCCTTGAGAGGCCGTGACTGCTTAACCGGTCATTCCTGGGGCTGCCATTAAGAAACTAATCTTAACGCCTCCAGCCAGGGCTTACAAACTAAATTTATATACTAAGCGACTGCACGCTGAGGGCACCCCCTGTGGGGTACGGACCTCGGCTCAGGGCGTCACTGATAGGGGGACAGCTATCACTATTGGGGACAGGCTGGATCGAAATATTGGCATTATTATTATTAGGGGAATTTAAAGCTACTGGCTCAGCTGCGGCGCGGGCTGGCGCTTCAACGAGCAAGGGTCGGTCGGGGGTCTCGACGTTAGGCGCCGATACTACTAGGGGTCTTCGCGGGGCGCGAGGACCTCGGCGGCGAGGTCGGAAGGACGATTTTGTGCGGTGTGTGCGAACTGTACTGGTGGCCCTATTGCTTTCCTGGAGGAGAGTAATGTGGTCGTCTGGGTCGGTGAGGACATGTCTCGGCCGTCGGACAGAGCTAATCCTACTGGGGACATAAGTGGCGGCCTTCACAATCAAGGGATTGCGGTGAATTTCGGCTTTATCGAAGAAACGCTTCGCGGTGCGTTTCATGAATTGACTGACCGTGGGGATTTTCAGATCGAGATGGAGGATCTCGTTCCGAACGAACCAAGGGGCGCCTGTGGCTTGCCGGAGGAATCGGTTCTGTAATACATATGTCTACATTACCGTTTCTTGTAGTGCCGGGGTGCGTGGTGCGCGTTGTGCCTGCGCCGCGAGTGCGCGCGCGCCGCGCCCGCGCTGCCGCCGCCCGAGCCCGAGCTGGAGCCCGAGCTGTCTGTCTCCGAGAACGCTAGGGGGAGGTCTACATTTATTATCACTTGTCTACTATTCCAGAAGTGAGGTGAAAAATAACTCGGCGAGCACAAAATAAAAAACATTCCCTTGCATTTAGCTCAATCGTGATAACTAAAATAATCATTCGATACGGACTGTAAAATAATAATAGGAAATATGTAAGTAATTCAAAACGTTTTCTTTATTTAAATACACATTGTATGGGATTCATGAAACAAATACCAATTTTTTGGTAAACGAAATGTAAACGCAAAACGCATCGTTTTCGACAATGCCACAAAACAAGTGATAAGCCATTTAAACAAACATTTTATTATTAGTCAAAGCACTTGAAATCTCACTAAGGCCCACTTGCACGTTTAGTTGGGTTAATATATAACTGTAGCGTTTCTAAACGCGGAGATAAGTAATTAACAACAGCGGCACCAAATGTCATAATTAATAATACCTGGGTATTGTCCTGATATGTAATGCTACCAAATTAATGAAAGAAAAATGATGGAACTTGTATGTATATCGCTTTAACACTACATTACTCTACATAAAACTTCTTTGGATTTTATAACATGACATTTCATTTTAATCGTATTGTATTTGCAACATTTGTGCATTTGTGTTTAATACTAAGAAAGAAAAATTGTTTATTCTGCACAAACAAAACGCACATTATAAAAATAAAATAAAATAAATTAACATACTTTTCTTGGTTTTCTCTTTTCGAAGGTCTTTTAGTAATTCAGTGAAAAAATAGGTGTATATTCCCTATTGTGAATAGTAAAGATTCAGTTTTGGAAGAAAATACTATAGGAAATTAAAAATATTAAAGCACAAGTCTATTAGCACTAAACAGTAATTTATAAGTTCGATACTCACATGGCTGATGTAACGGCGTTTTCTCATGTCTCCGATGTCTTCTTAATCTCATCATTGATGGAGCCTCCATGTATTCATTGGTTTCTTTGATCTGTTACAATAATGTGCAAGTCAAACACGAAATTAATACTTACAAGGATATATTTCCATAATTCCGACACAATGTACTGTTCTCCTTTTTTTTCGAACTCGTTGGCAAGTTAAAAAAATTCCATAAGAAATAAAATAAATAAAAACTTTAATAAGGTAAAAAAAAACGGTACAATATTTTAAAAATCTAGTATCAGATTACATAGGTGCTAGATTTTTGCAAATGCCCTGGACCTCATATTAGGATTGACCGTGTGTCGTGAGGACATTTAGTTTTTTTCTCGTATCTGCACAAACTATTTGAGAATAGAATAGAATCTCATAGCTTCTACCGGTCTATCAACCGATAAATATTGTACATTTGGAATTGAGAGTCTACTGTAGTTGATTTTTTATATTATATTTTACAAACACTGTGCCTCATGGTATTGGCGAAAATTACAAACTTCCATATAAATTTTCATCCCCGATTTAAACCCTTTAGGGGATGAATTTCAAAATCCTTCCCTAGTGCTAACCTTTACGAAAGAAACTCGGTTTAGTCTGTACGTTGTCTACCAGTGAATGAATGAATTTAAGTACAAGATGACTTACCTGTGCATACTGCGCGTCCAGTTCAGTCTCCGAGCTAACTCCTGACGGGTGGTGGTGGTGTCCACCTTGCTGACCACTCGAGTGTGTCCAGTTTGTGCGTTGAGTCTACAGAGAAAAACAAAAAAAAATCATTTTGTCTGGTTAAGTAATATTACGGTTATTTTGGTGTATAATAATGTGTTTTATATCTATCTGATCCTAAATCTCAATGGAAAAATAAACCAATGTTGTTACAGGTTGAACTAAAAGTCAGTTAGGAGAAATCTTTACTTTTTATTAGGGCGAGGGGAGGTTATAATAGGAACCTATAGGGTCTATTTTAGAATAACGAACATTGAAACTCATCACGAAAGGAATAACCAAAGCTATGAAACCAAAAATGTGTAGGTACCTACATAATACTTTTTTAAACATTTGGTTTTTCTAATCAGCTAAGAGTTCAGTTTTAATTATTTATGTTTGAATTTTAATTATATTGTCACTCACCTTTCTATCAGATCTAGAATGCGCGGGCGGTCCGATAGTGATGTGCTGTAGCGCGTCGCTGACCATCGTATAATTGTTCATGTCCAATTTGCCCGGTTGCTGCGCGAAAACGGACATCTATCACTCATTAGTAAGGTCGGTATTAGTAAAGGAAATTTGTTAGGAAGAACATGGTTAATACATAGATTGGCAACTTGGAAAAAGCGCTACAAGGTTCTTTTGGCGCGTGGTCGAAATCGGAACTGATACCGCCGTTGTTTTTGGAAAGAAGTTTCTTGAGGTAGCCCGCTAAATAAAAAATGTGCGGTCGGTGGAACGAGGTTCCTACCTTGTTCCACCGACCGCACATTTTTTTTTCTAGACACAACACAAAATAATTTTACAAAACTCAACCAACAACGCACCCTGTCAACGTCATTAAACGCCAAAAAATCCTTGTAGCAGTGTATATATAGTTGCCGTGCGTTAGAGCGAGATAGATATACGGCCGTTAATATGACACATCGAGTGTTAGAAAGAGACTGTCGCACAGGTAACTTTTGAAAGACAGGGCAAAAACGCGGGCCCCGTATAAGAAGACAAACCAATCTTTTTTTTTTTAATGTGCCATGTTTACGGTCGTGTGTATTAGCAATATGAATAGCAAAGAAGATTACAGATTCGAGATAAGTTACAAGGATAAATTCTAAGTACTCTATCGGCCTGTATCGACCTGAAATCTCACAATATTTTCTTTTTGCACAAAATATTTAAGCTGGTTCAAAGTTACAAGACACAGAACAATTATTTCTGCATTCAGGGAAGATGTACAACAAGTAGGGAATAATAAAATACTTTGAAGTATAGAAGATGAGCTCATTTACCAACCCGCACTATGTCCATGTGCTAGATTGTGGCCCGCTCCCTCGCAGAAATGAGATCTGTGTCTCAGCGGTGGGAACGTTAGACGTGTAACACTTCGTCTCGGGATGATATATATATGTTAAGGAAAAGCCGAACGGTTAGCTAAGGCTAAGCTCGAGTTCTGCCGAGCCGAACCGAACCTCTTCAACCGATTCAGCGAGGGTTCATCTATCCTCGATCGGCCGAACGGAGTTTGCCAATCAGCACGAGCCGTATGACAGCCGAATCTGTGTAGTATTTGCTTCAGGTGGCTTCGTTATTTAACAAATACTGCTGCATCGAATGTGCTGACCCGAACATGTGTGTAACACCCCTTATGAGTAGTGATTACTTTTTGTGATAAGACCGCCAATTGTGTCACCCTTTATAAAATTGATATCTATAATTCGTATGGTGTATATAATAAAGTGTATTCTATTAAGTGTAAAAGAAGAGGAAGAAGTTGAGAGTTACCTTTAATGTCTGTGAGTGCCTGACCCGTTGCGGTGGTTGGTGCGGCCTGGTGCGGCCCGTTGTAAAGGCCCGGTGGCCGTAGCTAGCTGGTTGCCATAGACCTCCACCGTCTATACAAGAATGGTATTCATATTGTTATAATGATGTACAGGTCAAATTAAAATGGCTAGCGAAACTCTGGAGACGTGGTAGGTATCGATAAATATTATTCAATCAATCAACTCAGCCTATTGCAATCCACTGCTGGACATAGGCCTCTCCCAGCTGCGCCACAACACTCTATCCTCCGCCTTCTGCATCCAGTCTGCCCCAGCCCCGTTTTTAAGTTCGTCGGTCCCTCTAGCTGGAGGGCGTCCCACACCACGACCAGGACCAGCACCCTAATTGCGTAACACGCGATTAATCATAATCGGTTTCATTTTGACAATTCAACAATATTCATTGCGATATTTACGTTGTTGAGCAGACACATTTTTCGAACATATGAAGCAATGGTTTAGCCATCTGTTTCAAAACGAAAGAGATTATGATTAATCATGAGTTACGCAATTAGGGTGCAGGACCAGGACTCGTCTGTTCCACCGGCCATCGGTCCTTCGACAAACATGGCTAGCCCACTGCCATTTTAACTTGCTTAATCTGGAAGCTATGTCGGTGACTCCGGTTGTTTTCCGGTATCGATATCAAAATACGAAAATACAAAAAAAAACAATAGATTTTATATTCTTTTTTATGGAGTCAACTACCACTGGCAGTTTAGTTAGTTGAAGTATGAGTTGAGATACCCATCACGTATGAGGAATTTCGCTAACTAATTTAATTTGAACCAATTAAAATAAGGACAAGACATAACAGTAATCAAAATCGGCGATTTCATAAAATATTTAAAGCCATTACTTTAAAATATCTCCCAATATTATTACCATGCAAATCTAAAATTATTGTAAATACAAAACACATAATTAAAAATGTTGATCAGTAGGTTCAGTTGCCATGACAATACTACAAAAAAAAGCAACGCGCGCTTTGGAAACGAATTGATGTCCATAAATATACCGTTCCTACATAGTACGATTTTTATTGCCATGGAAACCAGCCTAAAAAAACCGCTATTGAGTCATAATCTATTTACAAACAAAAACTTCAAAAATTTAACACTACATAAATTAAACAAAAAAGTGTGAATGTTAAGAATAATCTTCTACCTATAAAAATATTACAAACATTCTGAATCAATTTTCATGCAAAATAAACTTGGACGCATAAAAGAAACATGAGACACTTCAGTAATAGCAGTTGATTTTAATAGTAATTCTAATAAAGCATTACGGGGCACTTTCATGAACACAATAAGTGTAAGGTTTTATGAAATCCAGAACCGAATCGCAACCTTAAACACAGACTACGCGCGGAGTTACACGATTTCGCCCGACGTTGCCCGACATCCCGAGCGACACGTGTTGCGGGACATCTATCCCCTTGTAATTGCGTCATGGCTTCTTAGATCCATTGAAAACCGAGACTAGACGGTAATTCCCGAAACAAACGATGTTCCCGGCTAAGAATAGACCAGTTTCACTTCACATTACTATCTTTATGGGTAACTCATTATTTTGCTAAGAGGTTGCTTTACTCGCGTTGAAAGAAAATCCTATTAAAATCAACTTCCAAAACAAGTCTTCATACATAAAATCAATATCTTTCTATCTACATCTACACACAAAAAGATACCGTTCGTGAAAGTGATAAGATTGATAATCGTTCGTCATGCAATCACCTGACTCATGGGTGCTGAGGGAATCCTCCGAACAGTTGAGGTCCGCTGCGTTATAACATTTGTTTTGTATATTTATATTCAGAGGTTGTATTTTCTGATGTTGGTTATGTTATATAGCTATCAAGGATCTGTTGGCGCGTAGCCAATATTGATACTAAAGCTGCCATCTTGTTTTTTCAAAACATTTCACAAAACAAAAGTGAAATATGCATGTAATTCAAAACTCTTTAATTATGTAAATATAAGTACATTGTATAGGAGACTGAAAACAAATTACACTTAAAAAAATATTTATTAATTACTTTAAGTACAATTTATTATTTTATATTACGTTTTTTTTTTGGCGGAACGTGAACGCAAATTCGAAACGCTTCGTCTTCGAAAATATCAGAAGTGACCTCAGAACATGTGAATATACAACTTTTCGTAGCAAACTGCTTGAATTCTCACAAAGGTAAGCTAGTAAGTGGAATTTCTGCTTGAACAAAGAATAAAAAATCATTTAATTTATATGATTTGGAGCTAAAACAGAGATGTAAACAAAGCAGTTTCACATTTTGAAATGTAGTAGAAAAATGTTTAATATGACATTTCTTTATGAGCAACAAACCGTAATCAAATTTTTAATACTGTTCTTGTGTTTAAATTAATGCGCTTTATTGATTAAGATAACAAAAATACATGCATATTTCCTTTCCCAGTCAAGGTCATTCAGTTTCCAAAAGATCCCTGTAGCACTTTAGAATAGTCTGTTCAGAATAAAATAGGTTTCATGACACGTCAAAATGCTTACGACATAAAACGAAAGCTGAATCCCGATAATCGAAATTATACTACTTATTTTTATATTGATATTGTGTAAGCTAAAGGTTTGCTGGCACTTCATTCGGCGTATTTTTTCAAATATTCGCGTAACTTGATCAATGTAAAATATACACTTTACGTCTATGTAAATAAAAAGAAAAGTCCTGACTGACTGACTGACTGTGATCAACGCCCAGCCCAAACCCTTAGACCTAGAAAGCTGAAATTTTGCACAGAGGTTCCCTTTATAATGTAAGCTAGGAATAAGGAAGAATTTTTCGAAATTCAACCCTTAAGGGAGTTAAATAGGGGATGAAAGTTCCGCGCGGGCGAAGCCACTGGCAAAAGCTAGTATTGGGATAATTAAATTTGTGTTAATGAAGTAACTCGAATATTTCGGCAATTACGCCAAGTGAAGTGCAAGCATTACGTGTTAAACATTTGATATTGTATTTTAGGTACACAAGTTTAATTCCTGTAGAAGATTGAAGAATTGTAACGTATGTCGTTGTTAATCCTAAAGTATTTCTTTTTATTTATAAGTCACGAAAACCATTATAAAATGAACAGATGATGATACAGGGTGGCGGGGACAGCGATGCAAAAAGTGTAACCATGAATTCAGCGCATGATGCCGAGACCTCCCAGCGTAGAAAATTTTCGTTGGTTATCAAATCAATAGCTGTTTCATAGAAAAGTGCATTACCTACGCGATTGAAATATAAATGTAGAAACAATTGTACGCAGGGGGTTCAAATTAATGTACTGAAATTCATGGTTACAGTTCGGGCGTAGATGTCTCTGCCACCCTACGTAAGGAGGTATCCTAGTTGAATAACGCGTTACATTGCAATCCATCGCATTCGCTGTGTACGCTTTTGAGATTTCGTTTCGTCGTACAATATGCACACATGTTATACTCGTATAAATGTGTTCATTTGTGAGATTTTCAGAGATTTTCTTTTTGAAATTAACGCCCGGAATTTTAGTATTTGCATGCCAATTTATCACGAAGTTTATAATTCCACTAACAATTTATATATCTACCATCTTTTGTACCGCATTTGCTGCAAATAACTTTGAATTTCCCTTTGACACAACATTCAAATTCATTTATTACGTGTAATCAGAAAACCGAAAGTCTGACAACTAGTTTTACCTAAGAGTATCATGTAACCCAGTAAGGGGGCGTTTAGGGGGGGGGGGGAGGGGTCGAGTCTAATCTCGGCCAATCTCATGTTGGGGAGAGGGGGGGTCTCGGCAAAATATCACGTAATTTATATTTTTTCCGCAAAGAAACAATACAAGAAAACTGGGTTAAATTATGTAAAACATGTTTTTTCCACCAATATGGCTAAATCCTACAAAATAATATTTATCGCGGTTATGCGAACGCCACAAAGTAGCACAGTAGCTCCTCGATGGTTAAACCGACAGCGGCCAGCCAAGCCAGCCAAATGCAACGCATAAATCCAACGCAAATAAGCACAGATTAACGTTTTTACACTAAAAACACGTATTTGAAATATCTCATGTGAGATTATGGGGAGGGGGACAGGGTCGAGCCAAATCTCACGACATCTCACCAGAACGGGTGGAGGTCGAAAAATCGCCAAAATTGCCTCACGTTATTAATGGATGCCCCCTAACTGGGTTGTGGAGAGCAGATAGGTAGTCGCTTCATGTACAATACTGGTATTCAGCGGCATCGGTTATAGACTGGCAGCCAACAACAACACAGTTGTGAAAAGGCTGGGCAGATGATGAAGACTATGGATACGGAAATGCAATGTAACGCGTTACTTGACTACAGATGTAGGTATATTTTATAGTTGTCAGTGAAGCAAGAACGACACAATTTATAACATTTGCAACTTTGAGAGGTTTTCAACAAAATATCCCAAAGATTAGTATGCGCTTCGGTAATCTTCGTTTTTCCGATTTATCACGAACGTCGCGACACAGATTAAAATGCTTCTAAGTTTTGTACTGACGCGCTCTGTAGTAGTGCACCTATGATTACGCGTTTGTATTAAGTATTCTCTTAGTCGAGTCACCTATTTCAGTTTCAGGTCATCATTTATCACTCAAGTTTTAATGTTTTTTTAGAATTGTATAGAGTCGTTTATCTCTAATTTTGAAAACATGGTAATACAAAAATAGACAAGTACTTCCATGGTTGTAACAGCTCTATATTATATCTCAACATCACATGTTTGTATATGTCCGAAGATAAACGATGATCAACGAAGCGCATATTTTTCTTTGAAAAGCTGTACAATATTCGAACGTATGTTTGTTATCGCTGTTGCCTCACTAATGTTTGTTTATGTACTACATAGACATGATTAGGTTAAAAAAACGATAATTAAGTATTAAGACTTACGTGATAAATCTGCGTGCATCCTGTGATCTGGGGGGGCAGGTTCTGGTGGGGTACTTGGTGGCGGGTATACGCTAAAACCTATAACAAATTAAACTTGTTATGTGAATTGTTGGAAAATAAACTCTAAAAATAAAATGCTTTTCGCAGCCAGCCATTACGCAATTTACAGCATAAATCTGGGCATTGACAATACTAAACTGAAGTTGGAATTTTCGATTTGATGAACTTTTTTTAAATTATTTTAAAACAAAAACATTCTTATATTTTTACTTTTACTCTATGCCTCGAAAGTACTCCTTATGGCAAGTTGTTCTGCCGCGGAAAAACAACCATTAAAATTCGGTGTATTTAATTCCATTGAATGTTTTTTTTAAATGAAATAGTCATTCAACTGGATCATATTTTGTCTGACCCTGACCTGCAAATGTACGCTTTACGCTTCCACATTAAACGATGGATACAAACGTAGGATGCGTATTATGTTTGCAACTTGTTAGTAACACCTTTGGCCTGAAAAAAAGCTGCAACATTATAATAACGATACCTTTCAGAAATCCTCTGTTCTTAGAGTTGTTGAGGGTGTCGCTGTACTCGGAGTCGATGTCTGCGCGTGAATCGGGGCCGATCAGCAAGTCGAGCGAGTTCGTCAGTTTATGCTCCCTCCTAGTGGCAACAAAAATACACTATAAACGTACTGTGACAAGATTTTTTTATTCATTTATTTCATTCGAGTTAACAAACCGACACACTAAGAGTTATCGGAAAAAAAATAAGTACTTTATTATTTAATCGTAGTGAGTCAATGATTCCTTAAAAACTGGTAAAAAGGAATCACGAAATTGAAAAAAAAAATGGAAGGTAGGACTTTGATCAGATGAGTCAAACAACTATACTCCATTTGCAATAGCATTAGACAGAAGTTAAAAAAGGTTCTTTTTAATGTACACTTCGTAACAAAATTACATTAAACGTGTTGCAGCTACGATTAAAGCCAAAAAAATTAAAGTGTCAATGCTAAAAACCTAAAAGAAGCAGGAGTGAACAACACCGAGTAACTAAATTAGCTGATGGCGACGAAGTTTTACCAACGAATTGTGGGTCGTAAGTTGTTATTTAAAATAAAGTACCTATTGTAAAAAAAAAAAATTTTACTTCCTTATAATCTTAATTAGATTTAAATTATCATGTGATTGTTTGTTTCATTCATTCGTTTTGTTGTAGGTTTGTAATGTGTGATGAAGATGTTATTGTAATTAGAACATTATTAAAATAAACATTACTTTTACTTCGTTTATCTCAGTATTTAGTACTGTCTTAAATCTACCTAAAAAAGTTAGAACTTAACTTTGAAATAAAATGTTTTGCACTCCCGCTTCTACGAGCCTCTTTTTTCTAAAGCTATAATAAATGGGGTATACTCATACCAAGGGGTATCGCATTACCCTGTAACAGGGTTATGGTCCAAGTTTAATACTGGTAGTTATTCAGCTGCATCCGGTTAGACTGGAAACCGACCCCAATATAGTTGGGAAAAGGCTGGGCAGATGATGATAACTATGTTCTGTTATGGGTTTGGTTTCCGCACTTAATCCTTCAAGTGGACCATTATGCGTTGCATGCGTGCATTGTGCGATGATAACTACGATGATTACTATAAGCCATACTACTTATTTTATATTATAAAAATGCGAAAGTAACTCTGTCCGTCTGTTTGGTACCTTTCACGGGGAGTTTAATGCGCCACTGCTTCTTCCCAGCTAAAGGAAGGAAGGGAAGGAAGTGGTGAAGGGCGGGCGTTTTGGAAGACTGTCTTATGTAATTTTGACGTTCAAAAAGTGCTGACTCTCAGCCTAGTTTGAATGAATGACTTTTGATTTTGATTTCACGCGTCAACGGCTGAACGGATTTCGAAGAAATTTGACACACAGGTAGACCGGCACCCTAATTGCGTAACACGCGATTAATCATAATCGGTTTCATTTTGACAGTTCAACAATATTCATTACGTTATTTACGTTGTTGAGCAGACACATTTTTCGAGCATATAAAGCAATGGTTTAGCCATCTGTTTCAAAACGAAACAGATTATGATTAATCGTGAGTTACGCAATTAGGGTGCTGGGTTAGGACTTCAGATAGTACTCACATATGGTTGAGATGGTAAGAGTGGTTCCTAGGCGGCGGGGCAGGTCTGGCCGCGGCCACGTCAGGCAGGTTGTGTGGCTGTTCCATACGGAAGGCGCGTTCTATCTCGCCCTTACGCTCCCACACCTCTTTGAAGAATGGCGTGTAGAATGCCGCTGTAGAAGAAATGTTTTTGTTAGTTTCAATTATAGTTTAAGGCTGAAAAAGCGATGATGTCTGTGATAAAAAAAACTAACCACGGAGTTTTTTGCCGGCTCTTCTTCATAAGAAACGACCAATAGGGTATTTTCCAATTTATGAGAAACTATTTTAATTTGAAGATTGGCACGAAATATGTAACAGAAAAATAAAAATAAATTGATTTATATCCATTTTCTCAATTAAAAACGATTAAAATCATATTTATTTTTCGTTGTTTTGAATTTACCGCCAAAAGCTCCTTACGATGACATTTTTATCACGTGACCACACGTGACGGCCCCAGACCCATCGCGTCGCATTCTGTCGCCTGCCCGAATACTATTACTTTGTTTTCGCTCAACGTTCTTCCGACTTTTTTTGTTTCTGCTGGGCTGCCTTGGGTCCTAGCGTGATTTTAAATAGCTTATAGCTTCGTCAAGAATTGGGACTATCAAATACAAAACGCTCGTCGGGGACACAGTATGGGATATCAAAAAAAATATAACATTAGATTCGTCGTGCACCTCGTAGAGCCCATGGTTGTACCGCAATCGACATTGCTCGTTTTACTGCACTGTACCGAAAATGCGCCTGAGGATTTTCCGTTCGAATACTAGCATGACGTTGACTCACATTTCGTCTCAGCGCTGGACGTGTAGGTAGTGAAGTGCGCGGCCAAACGGTCAGCCGTGGCGTTACCCTCAGTGATGAGTGCGTGTCCCAGGTCGGTGCCGAAGAACGTGCTGGCCGCGGAGCCGCCACCGTCCGTCACGGCTACCATTTGGATCGGCAGGTTGGGGATGTTCATTGAGAAGGCGCTGCGGAAAGGATTTATAAAATTAGTTGTTGATTTCGTTTATCTATAACGTAAATTATACTGAATACTCGCGCGGCACGGTTGGCACAGTGATTAAGCGATTGACCGCTGCGCTGCGTGTCGCGGATTCGATTCCCGCACGGAACAAATATTTGTATGACCTATAAGTATTTGTTCCGGGTCTGGCTATTTGTGTATGTGAGTTTAAATGTTAGTAACACACGAAATTTCTACAGTGGCGCATCGTTTTTTTTTTTAAATAAATTTGGTTTCTGTAGTACGGATGGCGCGATAAACTGCCAAGTGTCAAGTAATTAACACAATTACTTTTCTATTGTTAAAGTTTCATTCGAATTCAAGAATTATCCTTTGAGTAACCCTATTTATGATTATTTATCCTGCTCTATCTCTATCACAAATATATACATATGCAAGTTTTATGAATAGGTACAAATAAAATAATAAAATAACTTACTTCAAAGTAGCCAAGCTAGCCTTCCTCTTCGCCGAATATATGAGTATAAACCCGTGAATCAGTTCTTCTCTAAACTGACTTGCACCATGGAAACTCGATATTATCACCTGCAAGATATTTCAGTATTAACATGTGTAGGCAAGAAGGCTGCTAGGCTCAAGTGGAATTGGGCGGGTCACATCAGCGGCAAGCTGGATGACCGCTGGGCAAAGGTGTCTGAAGATGGTCGGCGCAGAAAGCGGTGGCGAGACGATCTGGACGCGTACCGCGAGAGCTGGTTCGAGGTGGCGCAGGAAAAGAGTTCCTGGAAGGACATGGGGGAGGCCTTTGCCCAGCAGTGGGAGAATATAGGCTAAACAAAAAAACGTTAAAGTTTAAAATAACATACAGATATCCAAGAAAACTTAGGTGCACTACTACAAAAACT